>CM055514.1:7706432-12706432 GCA_029298725.1 Gnatocerus cornutus
TTACTAACAAGATTTGTTTTTTCCAAATAACTGCTGATGTTAGTGATATCAGCAACCAAGCGTCGAAATTCGCGGAACTGATTGTCTTTATGGGAAGAATCGACTTTTGGGGAACTCTCTGCGCTCGTACTCGGTTTAGGTTCACTTGATGATTCTTTGGGTTTTTTAGGCTTTTTAGGGGTTGCTTTAACGCCGTATTTAGTTTCAAAAGTCTTATTACACTCTTCTACTCTTTTTAGAATGTCTTTCTTATTATCCTCATCAAGAGTATTCCATCCCTCTACATCATCCTCGGGATCATCTATCCTCTTCGTGGCAGCACGTTGTTTCAAAAAAACTTCAAACAGGCAGTTTACATGATGCCAATTTTTCATTTTGCCTTCCCCAAAAGGATTCGCTGTCAATTTAGCTATCCTTAATTCACCTTGGGGACACTTTTGCTTGCATTTTTTGCACTGAGCACGTCCTTGTTTGGCGATTTCTACGAGGAACGGCTTCTCTTCAGAATCTTCGTGGTCCGACATCTGAAAACGAGGTTAAATCAGATTTTAACGGAAAAACTTAAACGCAACGAAAAATATTTTGGGTTGGAAAGACTAGTTATAGTACTAAAGCGCTGCAGACAACTTACGGTGCCTACAATTCATGCAACGTGCGAATAAACTTGATTTCGTACTTTGACTTTTAATTTGTAGGTTAGCTTTGATTGTCAGTGAGCTGTCATGCCACCGTCCACTTACAGGAAACTGTCGTATCTGATTTTATTGTTACGTATTTAATAATTGTTGTTTCGTATAATTTTGCATTTTATTAAAAAAAGAATTTCTTTAGATTGATAAAAATCCATCAAACTTATTTGTCTTTTTTTATTTAGAAATTTTGTACTCGCCATCTAACGGGGATTTTTAAAATTATTCCAAATAAACAAGAAACAGCTGTCAATTCAAAACAATGAGTTCCGAGTCCACATACAAATGGACCTAAAATCGCGATTATTATTATAATTATGTAATTAAACCCAGTGAAGGTAAAAATAATGGAATACTTCAATTTTTGCAAACTAGTGGTTACATAACCTCACTTTTAGATGTCAGATGAGGATTTATCGCATGAGAAACCTTTTTCTGTGGAAATTGCGAAACAGGGGAGAGCCATATGCAAAAAATGCAAACAAAAATGCATCCAAGGTGATCTACGTATTGCTAAATTAATCCCAAATCCTTTGGGGTCTGGCAAAATGAAAGCTTGGTACCACATTAACTGTATATTTGAAGTTTTTGCAAAACAGCGACAAACGACGAAACGAATAGAGGGCCCCCACGATGTGGAAGGTTGGGAGTCATTAGATAAGATCGATAAAGTCGATATCTTACAAAAGATTAAAGTATGCAATAGGGCATTTGAAGTAAAGCTTGATAAATCCTCTAAAAAGACAAAGAGGGCCCCTAACAAAGGGAAATCGCAAATAAATTATGTTCCTGCAAACGAAGACTCGTGTTTATCTACAGACAGCACAATTAAAGACGGCGCACATAAAGATAATTGTTTCCGGGAGTTCCGAACGATTGTGGCGAACGTCTCCAATGTTTCTAATTCAAATGAGAAAATATCCATTTTCCAAAATATTTTTTCAAAAGGAAGCGAAGGGACGGGTTTTCAAGGTGATATTATGTTATGGTGCAAGTTGTTGCTTCCCGCAGTTATAAAACGAGTGTTTCATCTACAAACCAAGCAACTGGTTAAAATATTTAGTCGAATTTTCCACATTAGTGAAGATATAATGATGGCGAATTTAGATCAAGGAGATGTCGGTCAAACCATTCAGTACTTCCACGAACAGAATAAAGAGATCAAACCGGCGAAAAAAAGCACGCTGACGATCCACGAAGTCGATGAATTTCTCGAAACTCTAACGAATCTATCGAAAGAAGAAGCACAATACAACCATTTCAAAACTTTCATCAAAAGGTGCACGGCAAATGATTTGAAAGTCGTGATTCGATTGATTAAACACGATCTACGGATGAATGCAGGCGCGAAGCATGTCTTCGAAGGCGTCCATCCTGATGCTTATTTAATATTTCAATCATGTAGAGACATTAAAACGGTGATAAACGCGTGTTGGGGAGCAACAAAAAAAGATAAATCTTTAGAACTTTCAGTAATCTCTAAACCGGTCAAGAGCTCCAAACGGAAGATCTCAAACACCGAAAATAAATCGAAGAAGACCAAAATCAAAGAAGACAAAAAAGAGTCAAAACCAGAAATTACAAAAAGCTCTCCTGAAAGCCGTAAATCCATCCCGAATTATTTCGAGAATGTCAAGTTATATTTAGAAGACGGAGTAACTGAAAGACACGCAGAATGGGTGAGATATTTTATCGCTTATGGTGGCACGGTACTGAAACCGGACGAGCATCAAGAGGCGACTCACGTTTTGCATTTGAAAGATACTCTAGCTGAGCCTAACATTGAGTGTGCAAGGAGCGCTCGGCATGTGATAGTTGAATGGATTAAAGATACTGTGGAGAAGGAAAGTTTGCAGGACTACAGGCCGTATTCAGTACGGTGGAAGCCTGATCATCAAAATTAGGATGTCGTTTGTTTCCTTTATTTTTGATATTAACAATGAGAGGTTGAATATTTTCAAGATAAAATATTGTTTTTATTTTGAAATCGTACTGTTGAACAATACTTGTTTACACATTGCCTGTTTAAAACTATATTAGTTGTTTGTAGGCTTATTTAAATAAATATTGTAAAAAAAACAAATTATTCATGTGTTTTTTGTTGCTGACTTTCATTTTCCTAAATTTAAGGATCTAACCAAAGGATATGTCAACGATCTCAAGCAAGTGTGGAAGGATGATCGGGATATAGATAAATTAAATCAGTAACCGAAAAAGAAAAAAATTTAATAAACCTTTTCTTATTGAAAATTACATTGTCGCTCGTCTGTTTTATTACCTCTTATTGATTTATGCAAAAAGAAATCCATTGCCGAGTTCAACGTCTGTTAATACGCACATTCCTTAAAAGTACCACAATAACTTCAGAGTTAAATACATTTTTCTGTGGTGAAGTAATAACAGAATTAATGTTTTCCCATATCTGGCAATCAGTACCCACAAACAACTGAAAAGACCATAAAATGAAAATTGTAAAAATGTAAACAAAGCCTAAATGTCACGATATACATGGTAATGTCCGCGAATTTTTACGAAAAATCATAAGTAAGACTGTCATGGAATATTTTCGAAGTTCTCCGGTTCATGAAATTTTCGCGGTGGAGAAGTCGCTCAGCGGAAAATGAATTCTTGTATTTGCAATTTCAACAGCACCTATGTAATTTAATAAATCATCAATCTATAGTTTCGTGGACTAAATAGTTTAATTGGCAATTTGAGGAATTTATGCCATGCGCGTACCAACAATCCGCGCAACTTATAAAGCTGCACGAGGACTTGGAGGAATTACTTTGATCAACGGGTGTCGCATCGCGGACATCGGCTGACTGTGTTCATTGTTTCGAAGTTCGTGCTTTTACAAACCAACCATGGTAAGTTTAAAATTTTTGATCTAATTTCGGAAAAAGTAATTATAAGGACCTTCACACTTGAAGTGCCAGATGCAGTCAGACGGTGAACGTACTTCTATAAATATAAATTAAGTGTAAGTTTGTTAGCACCAATTGTATATTTTAACTTTGTTTTCTAAAAATTTATCGCCACTATCAGGATCAGAAGAATAAGCAACAACTTCCGCTTGCATGTTCCGAAGCACTTAGTTTACAAAACTCTCGATTACTTCCAAAACTATCAGATCGTTTATTTTGTAATTAAAACTGAGTTTTTTTTTTTTTAAGACAACGTTCCGCATTTCCTGAACGGAATTACGGAATCCTGATATGTTATTAAATCACGTTTCGTCCGTAGCTCGAACAAGCTGTAATTACTGCGTTTACAATTACATACCGACATATAGAAGACACGGTGTTAACTCTTTTTTTTATGTGAAATCAACTATCAAAACCGCAAAAGGTTAATATAATAATAGTTCTGTAGCTTCCTGCACAAAATTTGAAGAAGTAGAGTCTCTTCACGGTTGACTTCTATAAACAATCGTTGACTCATTGTAAATTAGAATCCTTTATTTTTGTGCATACGTCCGTGAATTTGTCTCGTGATTAAAAACTAGAACTAATAACCGACACACCCTTTGGGCGAGACGAAACTCTATTTGTCGTTAATTTGATAACTATTTGTAATTCTCGTAAATTGGACCATACTTGGGCACAAGGACGACTATAAAAATTATATAATTAATTCAAAGACCAAAAAGATGTGGTTAAACCCACGCAAGTGCCCTGAATAAGTGCGCCTCACCCTGTCATTTATTTAATGAAATGAATTACATAATTGCACTGGGTTGTTTTATTCCACGTGCACCACCTTTCTTATTGAGTATTGACATACGACACGTGCTTGATTTGCACCATGGGTTTGCACTCATGAATGAATGTCATGTCGCTTCCAATGTCTTATAGTTTTATAAAATTCTTCTTGAATATTTAACGAAGTACACTAATATTCAGGTTAGAGGGTCAGAGGGTGTGCATGCTTAAATAATTTAATATGAAAATAGGCGGGGAAGGTTCTGCTTGCATTTAGTGAGTCACTGTTTCAAATCAATGCAATCTTGTTAGTAATTTTTAAAATACGACTCCGAATTCAGTTGTGCGAAGATATTAACAATTGTATTGTGTAGAAACCCACGTGTAATGTACGGTGCGGTAATCGTGTATACAAAAATGAGTCATGTGAGGTGGGTTTAAATTTTTTGTAAAAAAAACATTTTGAATTTCTTTTAAATATCATCAAAAATTTTCTCTTAGTTAAATTAGATTACACATTTCGTAAGAGTGACAATAATAAGTGTGCATTAAGTACGTTACTGATATATGATCAATTTTATCTAACTTGTTCCCTAATATAAAAAAAATACACACCCATAATGAAAATGAACATAGTTCATACTCAAAATTCAATGTTTCAGAGGTTTTCTACTATTTATTTAGTAATAGTAAAACTAAAATCTAAAGCGCAGTAAAAGGTACATTAAATAAACTTTAGAAGACTCAAAAAGTCAAGACACTGGAATTTGTTAATCTCTAGTTGGAAAACTTGGAATTTAAGATAAGAAAATAAAAATCAAAAACAATGGGGACCAAATTAATGTTGTCGCTTCATTCATCCATGTATTGTTTGCCAAACACGCATTCGGCTATCAGAAAAAGCGAATTCCAAATAATTCAAATCATGTTTCACCAAAACGACAAGTTGTGTCTTTAATTTACGGGTTTGACCCAAAAGTAGTAAAGTGCACTATAAAACTTCCAAATAAGGCCAACTCGTAATAAATATTTGTGATGTGGCTCTTGCCAACATTAAAATGGCGTTAAATTTGGTGCCATCTTATGAGTTGTTTATATATCCTTATTACGAGGACAACGAGGAGCTCTTTTTCCTTCATTTTCTAATTTTTATTACGCTGCCCACAACTGTTTTTCAATTAAAATTCGAGTGATATACTACCCAGAAAACATGAATTTTAAATTCAATAATTTGTTTACTTGTCTTATTGTCACTTTTATCTTTTTACGCGGCTTAATAACTAAGTGGTGTTTCATGAGTGAAATATGCACGCATATTTTATGTTCCAATCTTGCATAATAACATTAATGAGCAGTAAAACATAATTAAAAAGCTCTTAAGCGAAACATGCAACAACTTCAAATTTATTGCTTTCAAGTTGATTTTGATTTAATTTAAACTGATCTTAAATTTAGTACGAATTTTCCAGTGACACATATCCTGCCGCCACTGCAATTAAACTGAAGATTCCAAGAACCTGAAGGCAAAAGAACGTTCTATATTTATCTAAATTCTAGTTCTTGTAAAACTTTGAACTTTAAATTTTAATAACTGTAAATACACGTGTATCGACTTTATTTTTGCTCCCTTTATTGATCAACAGTAGGAGTGACAGTAGCAGAAAAATACTGTGTACAGTACAGCACGCGATACATTGTGTACCGTTTTCAACTTCTAGACTGATTAGGATAGACATCTAATCGTTATCACTACACCCACTCCGATCGATTTGGTTTCAGGAAACTGATTGTCTCACTAGAATCGATGAAATAATAATGCAGAACTAGAAGCAATTTTCCGATAATAAAATAATTCGGAAAGTCATTATGTCTATCGAAATTTACCTCTAACGAGGTTTCGAAGGATTCAATACATTTTTTTCCCCCTACAATAAATTCTTTCAGTTACCAATCAATTTCGACTAGACCGATAAATGCGTCCTCGGTCGTGCCGGCCTATTTCATATCATTTAAAATTTTGTACCAGTCTCTTCGCGATCTTAATAGATCAATCAAAGTCAGCAAATAATGGAAGGGCTTAGTACAAAGAGGGGCAACGCACTTTAATAGAATCGTCGTCACGGTATTAGAGGGTCAAAGGTTTTATACCTGTGGAGTGTTGAGTGTTATTAATTTGCTGTAAACTGTGTTAATGGGGTGTTTTATCACAGTATTTACCATACCATCTAGAAGAATACTAATCATTAATTTTATGTTATCACCTTGTTAGGTGTTTCTGCGGTGTTCATTCATATGCAAAAGAAGAAAAGGTCATTAAAACATGGTAATGTTGGCTCCTTGATTGAAGTGTTAGATGGTAAATTTGATAATGATAGTCATTAGTCTTGACGAACAACATTGTAATGGAGAAACTTGTTGGCTCTAAAGATCCTGTTCGTGAGCACACCTTATAAATAAGCGCAAAACGTATTTCACCCCTCAGATCGTTTTACAGAATTAGGAGTGAGGTCAGCAAAATTATATTTGAAAAGAGAGACCCTTTTTATTGAATCATGATCGATCCGGAGATATGGATGGTGAACATGAAAGTCAGTCTCTTGAAAAACACATTTTTTGTGGGCAAACAGAAATTTTTATGAACGATGCTTTCACTTGTGATAGTGTAAATTGTACGGTTATATTTTTTAACCCCATTACAAGTACTAACAATAGTAGGAGTAATTTAAATATCCGCATAGTTCGATATTGTTATAGGTAATTGTTTCCCAGTTTTTATTATATTTTCGTGACAGAAATTCGTTGTTAACTGAAATGCCAATGAAACTGGTACTAAAAATGCGCCAGTCGGATAACATCATAATATTCTTCGATTTGTTCACAATCTGAAATATTACGGATAGTGTCATTTCCACTACAAACTTTTTTGTATAAAGCCTGAGGCTGACTGTTTTTTTATTTTCCAGAGGGAATGCATATCCGTCCACATCGGCCAAGCCGGTGTCCAGATCGGCAATGCCTGCTGGGAACTCTACTGCCTCGAACACGGCATCCAACCCGACGGCCAAATGCCCTCTGACAAGACAATCGGTGGCGGCGATGACTCCTTCAACACTTTCTTTAGTGAAACCGGAGCCGGCAAACATGTGCCACGTGCCGTTTTTGTCGATTTGGAACCCACTGTTGTTGGTATGTAATCCAACACTCGTAATTGACCACCCCCAAGCCCCAAGAACCACGACATAATGCTCAGGGAAGCACGTATTATGTCACGGTGTCTGACTCGACGTTTCCTGTAATTTTACGCCGATTAGGGAGTGCACTTTCATTAGGAAATTGAAAGTGAAAAAGGGAGATTTAGATAGAGATTTGCAGGACGTGGACGCAAATTATGTATTACCAGAAGATAATGTGATATTAGCATGGACATGAAATATTCATATCGCGTGATGTTTTTTTAGAGAACCGCGCGTTGCCCTTTTTTGTACATAAAAGCGAGGACTGGAATTTGGTCTTCTCGATAACGTATCAATTTATTCACCAATTAAACAGTAGAAAAACGTTTGAGTTTAAGCCACGATCTCGCATGAAGAAGCAATTAAGCGGATCGGATGAACGAAATTTCCCAAAGTTGAACATTGATGTTTCGGGGAATCGGTTACGTCATATACAACCATATAATTTTCTAGAAGAAGAAGAAGCTTGAATTTGAATCGTGAGTGAATAACCTACCCATAACTTCAAACGATGAAACGTAATAATTTATCACTTTTCAACGAATACAAATATGGGAAACATGAAAGTTGTTATTATCTTTATAAAAAATCTGCGTTCAATAACGAAAAAAATCAATAAATAAACTCCGGCACAACCCTATGGAAAGACAATATCAATTTATATCAATCTATTTTTTCAAACCACACATTAAAATCGATTTTTTTCTAGTTTTGTCCAATTTACAAGTTAATAAAGTACGGAAGAATGTAGGCGCCCCCAAGAAATTGTTTAATTTAATAGGACAGCAAGAGTCATTAGTTCATCGCATAACTCACGGAAGATACCTATTTATTAAATTGAATGTAACTGTTATTTTGCAATAAATCATTCCAGTTAATAATTTTGTTATGTGCAATTTTTTTATAGTAAAGGGGCTAATATTCGCAATATAAATCTGCTTCCAACTATTATCGAGCGGCATGAATAAGAGATGTATGTAAACATAAAGTAAATTTGTAATTGCTTCCTAACAATATTGTTGGAAATAATTATTTCCAAGCGTTAATTAACCCCTAATTATAGATATCACCGGCCTACAGCAGTAAAAAGCTCTTCCTTTGAGTCCGCTAAAATCCGCCAAAAAAAACTATTAATCAAACATCCTGCGTTAATAAGCATCATTGACATTCATTTCGAATTTACGAACCGTTCAGAAACGCAATGTAATTATAAATCAATTGTTCTGGAGAAAATGGGCACATCAATTAGCATTGCTACACCAACTTTACAGTTATACTATTATTTCGTCGTAAAAACTTTGTTTCGAATTTATTACCATGGCTCTTTTTTTTCAGATGAAGTTAGAACTGGAACATACCGCCAACTCTTTCATCCGGAACAGCTTATAACTGGGAAAGAAGACGCAGCTAATAATTATGCCCGTGGACATTACACTATTGGAAAAGAGATTGTGGATGTTGTTTTGGACCGCATACGTAAACTTGCTGATCAATGCACTGGACTACAGGTAACTCCTTGTGATAGAGGTAAACTATTAATAAAAAATGTTGTGTAGGGCTTCTTGGTTTTCCACTCCTTCGGAGGAGGGACTGGATCTGGATTTACCAGTCTTTTGATGGAGAGACTCAGTGTGGATTACGGGAAGAAGTCTAAGTTGGAGTTTTCCATCTATCCTGCACCGCAGGTAAAAAGTTGCTTGTTCTTAAAACAAAGTGCTTAATTGACACAAAGTCAAAATTGCATCAGCTTGCGCTGAGTGAGTAATCCTGTAAATACTTGATATTTCTCCCCTTGCGTTGGCGTTTTTGGAACTACCCTTCTTTACACACTTTACCCCACTAAATAACTGATCACGCATTATGTTCCTTGAAATTGAGTTAATTCCTCTCTAAATTGCAGGTCTCTACCGCGGTAGTCGAACCCTACAATTCCATTTTGACCACCCATACAACTTTGGAACATTCCGACTGTGCATTTATGGTCGATAATGAAGCCATTTACGATATCTGTCGCCGAAACTTGGACATTGAGAGACCTACTTATACTAATCTAAACAGACTGATAGGACAGGTAAGGTGTCCTTATAAAAATTTCGAGTTTGAGTTCCTTTCTTCAGATTGTATCGTCAATCACCGCGTCATTGCGTTTCGACGGAGCTTTAAATGTCGACTTGACAGAGTTCCAAACTAATTTAGTACCGTACCCAAGAATCCATTTCCCTCTAGCTACGTACGCTCCAGTCATTTCTGCTGAAAAAGCGTACCACGAGCAATTAACAGTCGCGGAAATCACCAACGCCTGTTTCGAACCAGCTAATCAAATGGTCAAATGCGACCCACGCCATGGGAAATATATGGCTTGTTGCATGTTATACAGGTACGCGATACGAAACCTTCTTCTGTATTCACAACAATAATTTTACAGAGGTGACGTTGTCCCGAAAGATGTGAATGCTGCTATAGCTACAATCAAAACTAAACGCACAATCCAATTCGTCGACTGGTGCCCCACTGGTTTCAAAGTTGGCATTAACTACCAACCTCCAACTGTAGTTCCAGGGGGTGATTTGGCGAAAGTCCAACGAGCTGTTTGTATGTTATCTAACACCACCGCGATTGCCGAAGCTTGGGCTCGTTTAGATCATAAGTTTGATCTGATGTACGCAAAACGTGCTTTCGTTCATTGGTACGTCGGAGAGGGTATGGAAGAAGGAGAGTTTTCGGAGGCACGCGAAGACTTGGCAGCACTAGAGAAAGACTACGAGGAAGTTGCTGTGGATTCTATCGAGGGTGAAGGCGACGAAGGGGACGAATATTAAACGAGCTTTGGGAGTACACGCATTTACGCCTTTAACCAATTTACGATTCTATTATATTTATTAATAATATAACAATAATGAGTCTAATGTTGCTGCTTTTGTAGTTTTGTATGAGTAACTTATTCGATTTATCTAATAAGGGCACTTTTATCTTAATACATTTTTGCAGTATAATGTTTTATTTCGTACCCCATACTCCGAGTTCGTACAAGTGGAGCTTGGATAAAAGCGCAGCTGACGAAAATTGGTTAAATTTTATAAACAATACGTATTTCCTTTTATAAAAACTTTACGTATATTGCTAAAAACAAGCACAAACAAATCCAAAAAGTTAATTACATTCAATAAATTGTAATAATCACATATTATCAAAAATAATTAAAGTTGACAAAAGATGTACATACATTACAAAATACACAAAACGGTAGAAAAAATTAACAAACAATTAACAATTACGAATTCTAATAATAAAATGTCTTTGATCTAAAAAGCGAATTTGTTTATTTAATTTTATAAGGATTGCATACAAAGTTGAATTAAAGCATACAGACTGCCCTAAACGTGGAAGTAAAGGGAATCCAATAAACCGTTGCCAATCATTTTGACCATTAATTAATTCATGACCCTAATTATCCATTAAGAGATTTTAGAAAAAAATCTAGTCACACTGACAACTTTTCGAATTCTAATTTTTGTGGTCTTTATCCACATTTCATTTCCTTTCCTCGTGAATCCGTACCTTGACTAGTCAAACAAAACGGATCTAAAGAATAAATTTACATATATCACATACACAATTTGTTTAAACATTTATTTGATTTTCTTCTCTCTAACACTTTGTTCGCCGGAACAGTCAACGACTTCCACCGCACATCGGCGGGGAAACCACCCTCTGACTCTATAAAGAGACTCTTCATCTTTGGGTAAAACTTGTACTTTTTCTCCAAACAACCAATATCTGAAGAGAAAAAATATTAAAAGAACAACAAAGCATGTTGTACCGACTTCCTCCATCTCGTCACGGAAACATTATCCCCAATTTCCAATTTTATTCTAGGCTCGTCAGTGCAAGGAGGACAACAACAAACTTTTAGACCCTGAGTAATGGGGAACCAAGACCCAGACGCAGAATGAATGATGTTGTACAGTTTCATTCTTTGTCTTTTCTCGTCTTTTTGTTCCATTTGCTCCCTCTACAATCCGAATCTCAAATTGGATAACATTGTATGAAGGTGGTACTACCGTTAAGGTGTATTGATCACAGCTGTCGGCCACAGACCAGTAAATACCATCACCAACAGGTTGACAACTTAAGTTGATTACTTGACGAATATTCCGCCACCTGCCCAAATTATACGGGAAAATAAAAACCTCGTCTGTGTTTCTTCGACGGAAATTAGCCTTCTCCAAAATCCAATCTTCTATTCCTGTTCTGTTGCGAACAATCGCCCTGATCTAAATACAATTATTTTCTATTTCTATTAGATAAATCGTTACCTGAAACACTAAAAGCATCCCCACGGCGATTACCACCCCTATCGTGAATCCTAGAGCAAGGACACACAAAATTATCCCGTACAATCCCAAATGAACTATAGGTTCGTTTCCGGTGCCATAATAAAGATAATGCACCCGATTTAAAGCTCGATAAAGTGAGCATCCTAGGACTATAGAGGCGTGGAAACACCCCACGGTAGCAAAGGCTAGAAATGCCGTGAAATGTCCGTGATTTCCCCAACCGACGCAATTGTTAATCCAGGGGCAGTGGTGATCCATTTTCAAAACACAACGACCACCTAAATAATTTTTATTACTTATTTTTAGATTAATTTATGGAATTTCATACATTTGCGACAGTGATGAGATCGTGGGGCTTTGTACCCATGGCACACCCCACACCACTGTAAATACTGAGAGTCATTCTCATTTACCTGAAGGAAAGAAGTTAAAAAACCGGTGAAAATTAAAAAAGGCTTACAGGTTTCCATTTTAGGGGTAAATATCCAGGTCCGTGATACATGGACGATAAAAAATTATACAGCGTGAATCCTGAAAGGCTCATAAATAATAAACTATTTAAAAATCCCCCAAGAGAGTTTGCAGGAGGCCACCACATCCCATTGCAGTGAATTGTCATTCCACTGACTAATTTTATAATTCCTGTAAACATTCACTGAGAAGACTGAATTTACATTCAAATAACTCACCTAAGGCAGTCAAAGGGCCCCAATGACATATTCTTCCAAAGGATCCAAAACACATTGTTTTTTCAAATAAAATATCAACACAAATTTAATTTGACACATGTCAGCTTAACATAACCTTAAAACTTCTTCAAAAGATGACTGACAGTTGACATTTTAGATCAGCTGATCGGACATTGGCGGTAAAACGGGTAAAACAAACTCATAAAAAGATAGAGAACTCAGTGATGTGGGCTTTGAATTTGTATTTTAAGTACATTATGCATGTAAACGCTGTATACATATACTAAATTCAAAAATTTATTTTCGAAATTAATTAAAATTAATTCAAAAACATTTTTCGACTCAAATATATTTCGGTCGATATTTAGCTTATTTGTGGAGCAAACTTTAGTTGTTGATACTCATTTATCGCAAAATTTCACGCAGAATCCAAAACTGAGTTAATTTTGCCTGAACGCTAACAAATAACTGAATTAGACGCGATTGAAGTTTAAATTTCGGCGGTTTTCGCCATCGTTTTTCACGAATATTTGCTACTCCAATTTCTAACAAATTCAAAAGTATGTAGTTGATTTAAAAAAAAACTCGGACTCAAACGATGAAAAAAAATTGTTTTTTTATTGCCTATTCTAAACTACTTGACCTACCGATCTGAGATTTGGCCAGGCGATAGATCTAAAACTGCTCTTTCAATTGATGTATAATTCGATAAACGTTGTTTTTGCCCCAAATAGATTTTTGGCTACTATTTCCGTCGATACCTAGCTTATTTGTCAAGCAATTTAAGTTGTTGCTTTTGATTTTACACGGAATTTTAGGCAAAATTCAAAACTGTACAAATTCTTCCTCTAAATCAATAAACAACTGAACTAGAAGCGATTGAAATTCTATATCTGCGGACCGATAGAAAGATGCGGTTTGCGCCAGAATTTGAAAAAACATTTATTTTTTCAAATGCATTTCAACTGATTTCACGCAGGAATAATTTGATTGACTTCCAACGTCCGATCTGCTGATCGCTGGGTTCGCGCCCAATAAAAGCAGGACCGTAGTCGATAAATTTCAAAAATACCCATTTATTACAACTGTAAAAAGCTACATAAAATTAAATTTCATCAATAACATTATAATAGGCTGTATATATTTAACGATAGGCTTATAAATGGAAGTACCGGGGAGTAACATGACAATACTGAACAACTTTGTTAAATTTAGAACACATTAGCACGAGCAGTTGTGACCTGAAGGAGCATTTAGATCTAGATCGTTTAAATCTCGAGGACGTCCTCTTCGACCAGGAAGCATTGCTCTGTCAACTGCTGTTTCCATCCTGATCATTACTTTTTCCAGGAGAGTGTCCACAGCTCGGGAAACATTATGACCAGTAGCAGCACTGGTTTCTAAGTACACTAATCTACAAGAAGAAGTTAGACTCGATGCTTTGAACGAGGATTGGATTACCCGTGTTTTTCCGCCATTTCACGGGCTCGCCATTCTGTTATTACTCTGCGATCTTCTAAGTCAGCTTTATTGCCACAAAGAACCACGTCAGGACATTCGCAGTACGCGTGCAACTAAAAAAACACACGTCAATATAAAATCGTCGCCATTTTTGTCGCCATATTGGAAACAATGATTGGGTGCTATAAATCATGCGTGTGCAGCTCGTGGAAATAAAATTATAGCGGGTGAAAAAACAATGGGGGCAAGCGGAATAATAAAAATAACTTGCAACGGAAATCAATAATTGGCTAATATGTGTTATTACCCGCAGTTGCTCTACCCAATTACGGATTTCGAGAAATGATTGCTCATTAGTGAGGTCAAACAACAGAAGAAAGCCCATGGCATCTCGATAAAATGCCGTTGTTAAACTACGAAATCTAACAAAATATTGTTATTGCTGTTATCTGACTAACAAAAGGAAAATCTACAGTATATTACCTTTCTTGTCCCGCAGTATCCCAGAGTTGCAAATGGATTCTATGATTTCTACCTTTTGATTGATACAACTAAACATTCCGAGATTAAAATATCAAAAAAAAAATAGGGGTGGAAATCTTACCAGTCTTTTTTCTCTGAAGTCAATCCCCACGGTTGAAATAAACCGTGAATTAAACAGTCCATCAGTGTATTGATATAGGAAGCTCGTTTTGCCAACACCAGAATCCCCGAGAGCCAGAAATTTTATCAAATAATCATAATCCATCTACAAAAAAATTGCTACCTCTCTAATTATGAAACAGTTTTATATTTACTTCAATTAAAACAACATTCAGTGTTTTCAAACAGTGTCAACCTGTTGCAAACAATTCACCGTTTTTCTTTGATAACCACCTGTCAGAATGACTTTATTATCAACAACGCCAGCGCTCTGATAGTCGGTGGTTTCAGCAGGAACTAAAATATTCGACGTAAAGCTTTCTCGAATCGATGTAAAGCTCCCATTTTTTCAATTTCGCGTGGTTATTATCATTCATTCTAAACAGATAACTAAAAACGATCATTGATTTATTAATATAACGTTTTTGTATTATTTATTACATTTTCGTTGCTTTCAATTTCACCTTGAAAGTTTGATGAGGGTGTGTTATCTCTTGTTTTGTACTGTTTGTCAATGGCTTGGTTTTGAAATGAATAGCAACTATTGATTTGGGTTCTGGGTCTTTCACAAGTTAATACTGTTGAAAGTAATTTCATTTAATAAAAATGAAATCCAACAAGAATCAATTTCCTCTAAAAAATATTATCGCAGTTCTTTGTCAAGACTGCGTGCCAAAACTATTGCATAACTACGTCAAAAAACTCTGTCACTAATAAATAAAAATCAAAGACTTCAATTATGGTTTTGATCCTCATAAACAGTTATAAACAAACAATTATTAATGCAAAATCTGAATGATTACGAAATGTGGTTCCATTTTGGCCATAAACCACAAATGGTTGATAAAGAAGTCCAAACGGTCATAAGTAGCTACTGGGTATTGTTCCTCTATCTGAATTACAGATTTTTTTATAGAGCGCAAGGGAGAAGATGTTCGTCAAAAAGCAGCCGACGAAGAAAAAACATTTTATTCCCTGTTGGAGTACATGCCATTTCAAACGATCCAAGACAACAGTTTGAGAGTGATTGATTTACCAACTTCTCAAATAAACAGGACATCTTCAAAAAAATTCAATTTTTGTGACTGTCTTCTTCTGGATGATGATGGAATAAGCGAACTCTGTGCAGAACTACACGAGCGTCTACACAAAAGTCCTGTAAAAATAGAGTCTTTCCATGACCATGGGACCCAAACAATGTTGCACGTCCATCCACATGTCCTACAAGAGTACGCAGTGGCTAATGTTACAGTTGATGCCGCCACCCAAACAAATTGTGAATTGTAATAATTATTTTAAGTTTAATTTCATTAAAACTCTCGGATTTCTATCAAGAGAGTAGTTGTCAAAATGACGGGACGTCGTTTAAAATTACTGTGTTTTTGAACTATGCGTTTTGATTCCCAAACCTAAATTCATGGCTGATGAAGACCAGAGGAGTACCAAAAGTGAAACGATTTTAGACAAATTCAAGTTCCTTCGTTCTCTAAAAGAATACGTCGTCTCCAAAATTCGATCGGCGAAATACGAATTTAGCAAACCCACAAAGAACGAAGTTAGTATAATTTCGTACGATCAACGCAGTTTTGCTGAAGCCGAGAAAGAGCTCGATCTACAAGCACTAGCGACATCCAAAATCGATCGAGAGATTCTGAAAAGCTTCAAAAAAGTACTCAACTCTCATCTTGGTGATCGCTCAAAAAGTAAGACAAATCTAGAAATTCTTGAAATTGCTGAAAAGACCTTTGCGCGTCAACTGGATATTTTTGAAGAAATCTTGAAAGTGATCAACACAAAAAACTGTGAAAAAAACATAATGGATGAGTTTCAAAAGCAGATCAAGTTGCATAACGACTCGGTTGATGTTTATGTTAATGGGATCATCAAGAATTTGCTCAACGAATTAATGATGTCTGTTCATGACTCACAGTCAAAATGTGAAGAATTACCTTCTCAAAGTGAGGATGTTGGTGATAATATTGGAGTTTATAGGCCTGAACCAAGTTGTGAGTGTCAACAAGGAAACGCGGGCGGGGCTGCCGTTCCAAAACCGGGAAAAAACTTATTAGAATTGCGGTTTTTATAAAAGAAAAAAATTAAGTTTTTCTTGATTTGATCAAAAATGACCAGTTGTAAACGCCAAATAAAATGTAACAAATGTATATAAGACACAAAGCAATAAAAATGGTGGATGCGCACATACTCAACAAAACACTGTTCCGATTTTGTACGTTTTAATAACATCCTATAGTAGAAAAAAAAAGACAAAAATAGAGTAAAACACCACACCATAAATAAAACGATATTCGATTTGACTACAATCGCTCAAAAAATAGATATCACAATTTGCAAAGATACCTCAGTCCGTATTTGACGCACATCGACAGAATCGCTCCCATAAAAATTCACAGTGCGGGAGTTAATGATTATAACAATAATAATGAACACATTAAAAAGGAAAATGTCATTCTTCTTTCATCACTTTCATTGCCTTGACTTTCGACATGAACACGTCGTTTTAGGAACCAGACAAGTAAGTATTGTTGCAACCGCGGTGCACCAAACCTCCTTGACTGTTTCCCGAGTCAGTTTTTTCTGATGGAATCACCTAACGGTGTTGTCGTTCGGCACTGGCAAATTCTCGGGTTTAACAATCTGGTAAGTGATCAAGTACTCGGGATAAGCTTGTTCTCCTCTGTAAACCACGTATTCAGGGAAATTCAAACCTCCAGTTGACGGACGACCGGCGACAGAATGATGACCTGGAGGAGCATGCGCCATCTTCATAGCGCTGAACTGAAGGAACATTTTTCCTAAAGTGACGCGGCATAGTAGTAGATGTCTACAAATGAATGTTAGTTTTTGCTCGTTAAATTAGTTTAGTTGTACCGGTGGCAGATATAACAAGACCTGTCCTTGTGGGTTGGACAACCGGTGCCGCCTCCAATTCCGTAAACGTACTGATTGCTTTTAGAGGAGTGCTCACCGAAGTAAATTCCTGCTCCGAACATTCCTCCGATGTAGGCGTGTCTTTCATCGAATCCTTTCTGGACTATGGCATTTATAAAAGGTGACCCGTGGAAGAGCATGCGTTCGTTGCACTGATTGCCATTTTCTTCAGAAACTTCTTGTCTTCGATGGACATATCGTTCCCATAATTTTCGATTTTGCACTTTTTGGATCTAAAGGACAGTCGTGATTGAATTTTTTTTTTCCGGCGATTAACTTACCCTGACGATGTTGTATCTATTAAAAATTCCTCCAGCGTGACCGTTGTCCCGATGCTCCCTGATGCTATTTTGCATCTCCTCTTCAACAGTAATAAACTCTTTATCGTCTGCCGAAAGGTCAATGAGCAAAGTCCCAGGATTTGAAGGCATCAATCTCAACCCCCCGTAACTCGACATCAGGCGTTCCATCCCCTTTATCAATTTATGTCTAAATCCATAGGCAGAAATTCCGATCTGTTTCAAGTCTTCATGATTCATCTCCGCTAGTATATCCAACGTGATTTGTTCCCTTTCAAAAATATCAATCAACTGGTCCAAATTTAAACTCGTCAAAAACGAAGAAACATTTGTTACGTTATCAATCATTTCTTGGTCATCGCCTTCCACTTTGGACGAAGAGCAACACCCTTCAACTATCGGCATTGATACACTAGATCTACTACCTACAGGTATTGTTAACTGTATTGATGCACCGGACGGCATTAACACTGTTTCTGTGTTGACAACGGGCATAAGTGAAGGACTAGGAGGTTTCGATGAGATGACGGAAAGAGGACGTGATGGTGGAGCTGTGGTGACGCCTTGTTGCGACGCCATAGCGTCCTGAAGAAGACAACGAACATCTTCGGCACTAGAGAGATCCATGGGAGTTTGACCTTCTTGGTTTTTGAGAAACGGATCCGCGCCGTGGGCCAACTACAAAAAGCTAAACTTACAGATTTAATTTAGACAGAGCCGTACTAACCAGAAGAGCACACAGTTGCGTCCGTCCTTTTTGAGCAGCTTCGTGTAAAGGCGTGAAACCCCATTTATCGGTGGCGTTCACCACAGTGTTATATTTTATAAGAAGTGCGGCTATGTCTAAATGACCGTAACTGGAAGCATTATGCAAAGGTATCAGTCCACCTTTATCTTGAGCATTGACGTCAGCTCCATGTTCCAAAAGATACTCAGCGACCTCCACGTTATTATAACCAGCTGGAAACCACAGGGTTAGTACCTGTACTAATTAATTACCGATAGACTCACCTGCTAGATGTAATGGCGTCGAATTCCTTCCCTGAACATCCCGACAGTTGATATTTTCCGAAGTAATCAATCGTTGAATCCTCGCGAGATTTCCCTTCTTGGCGGCATCCAACAGCGCAGCATTCCCTCTTAACAAATCAGCGACGTCCTGATCACACTCTCGCACTAAATCGAGAGCTGTAGCCCCATCCCTGTTCTTTTTCGTTGGATCCGCGCCGTGTTTCAACAGAAGCTTCACGATTTCGTATTTTCCTTTTGCAGCTGCTTCGTGTAAAGGTGTGAACTTCCAGAGATCGGCCACGTTTACGTTGGCTCCGTGTTTTACCAACAACTCCGTGACTTCGTAGTGGCCGTAGGAGCATGCGTTGTGTAAAGGCACCAGACCACTGGAAATACATTTAGTGATGGCTGGAGTAGCTTGAGAGTCTTACCCTTTGTCTTTTGCATGTACGTCGGCTCCTTGTTGAAGGAGGGATTCGACGACAGCTACCCTGTTATACCCGGAGGCGAAATGAAGAGGAGTTGAATGACGACCGTCTAAGTCGCGGCAATTGACTATGTTAGGGTACGTTTCTAACAGCCTTTGCACTTGCTCGAGATCTCCGGATTTGGCGGCTTCTAACACTTGGCACTCCACGTCGCCATTGACGGCTGGAGGGTCTGTTAAAGTCAGAGTGTTTATTCTAGTTAACGCAGGCGGTGAAAAATGCACATCGATCGTTTATATGATTCTCTATTTATAAATTGAGTAAGCTTGCAAGTATTTCTTCATTTCTTTGACGAATTCAAAGAAAGTTAAATGAATCAAGGATGTTCTTTATGCATTGCGAACATATTGTATATTTGCAAATAAATAGAAAACTGTATTGACGAAACCAGGTTTTTGCTAATTAGAAAGAAATGGGCTCCTACCTTGGAACAACTTTTGGGCGTTTTCTCCGGCCAACTGTGAAGCTGTGTAACCTTGCAATGAAACAATAGACGGATCGACGTTATACGACAACAAAAGTCGACACGCCTGAACATTATCTTCTTTAGTGCATCTATGCAAAGCCGTTTGTCCTAACCCATCTAAAGCATTAACTTTAGCACCGTGCCTCAACAACACCTCCATGAGATCCAAATGTAAATTATCAGCCGCCAAATGGAGGGGCGTCAAAAAGTCTTTATTCTTCT
Source organism: Gnatocerus cornutus (assembly GCA_029298725.1). Taxonomy (NCBI): domain Eukaryota; kingdom Metazoa; phylum Arthropoda; class Insecta; order Coleoptera; family Tenebrionidae; genus Gnatocerus; species Gnatocerus cornutus. The sequence continues at coordinate 7,726,623 of CM055514.1, forward strand.
CATTTAAATGAATACCCTTCCGTACAAGTAATTCGACTACTTGTTTTCGTTTGGGGTACGGTGAATTAACGGTCACATGTAAAGCGGTATCACCTGTATACGGATGTTTAAAATTGACTACTTCAGAAGTCAGGAACTTTTTTAGCTTCGTCGTATCACTCTGCTTACAAGCGTCTAACAACTGATGTCCTCGGTATTCAGCTGGAAACGCAATAATGAAGGTGATGCGGATTTTTACGTGATTACTTACAGGTCAGTCGTTCTTGCAACTCCCTCGTGGGGGCGACATCTATTGCTGACTTCGAATGACAATTAAGCTGTGTAGGGTCAGCTCCTTCGCTAAGGAGTAGTGAGCATACTTCAACTCGTGATTTAGAAGCGGCTTCGTGTAACGGAGTAAAAGCCCAAAGATCGTTGGCATTGACGTTAGCACCATGTTTGATTAGCATTTCAGTCACTTCGAAATGACCGTATGAACACGCGTTGTGCAAAGGAACTAGGCCGCTACAAGCACATAATTAACCAACACCGAACTACATTTCAAAAGCGCAAGTTTCAAGGGAATAAATTAAAAGAAACGCTTACTTTTACGTCGTTAAAGACGGGATGAGTACTACTGTTTAGCATTGTTCAAAAATGAAATACAATGAAAATTACCGTTCATTTTCCAGCAGTCAAGAAATAGAATAGATTCTAAACATAATATTCACCATAATTGAAATTTCACGCGTAAATATTGCAATACTGTAACTTGAAAAATATAATGTGCAGCTTATTAACACTGCAACTTGTGTGTAAAATATGTTCAATAACCATTTCAATTAGCGAGAAGTTTAATATCTGGACTAATTTTAAACAGAATTTAGATTCTACTTTTGTAGTTTATACTGCGAAAAGACTTGACAATTGAATTAAAGTAGATAATATTAGATAGTTATTTAATTACAACCAACAATCAAATCCCTACTTTTTTATACCTAGTGAAAGCGTTAAACAGAGCAATGACATTACAATCAAAATAACTTTTACTTAAAAAAATGTTACGAATTATTTCATTTTTATGATGAGCGATGAGGTTATTCAAGACAAGATTTTATTAGATTTAAATTAGAATATTCTCAACAGACAAGAGAAAAGTTATAAAATTAAAACAACTTTTCGTTTTATTTTTTTTTACTTCCTCTATGATTTTATTAATGGATTTGCAAATTTATAAATCAACTTTCTTTAAAATAATCATAAATTTAAATTTACTTGCTTGGATTATGCTTACAAACGAAAGAATGTTGTGCACCTATGTTTACTTTTGGGTGTATGGAACAACTGAACAAATACTAAAAACAAGTTATGTAACCATAACGTAAGCTTGTATTTAATAATATAATTATTTGGGCATTCCCGGGAGCATTTTTTATAGTTTGATGAGTAGGTAATTTAGTTTTTGTTGTCCAGAAATATTGAAAGTTATGAAACTATGTAATTAACTCCAACACAATTACACAAAACATGTAAAATTGGACTTTAATAATTATGTTAGCAATAATTTAATTTTTAGTTTAATATCTAATAATTACATACCAAGTTTATAGAAAAACAAAAGCACTTCCTGCGACCTGAATATAACAACAAATGAATTATAGTGTGTGAATTAAAGATCCTACTTCTTAATGTCACCCAGGTGAAAATTCAATTAAGTAATTAATTAACATTTAAAATCAGTACTGGATTGTTTAAAGTAGGTGTCCAAAAAAATGCTTTTGGTTGGTTTTTTAACATCTGTATCAACCGTAACTAATTGCATAACTTCATTCATTCCCTTGAATACTTAAAGTTATCTGATATTTACCCCTTATCCTTAGCATGAACATCTGCCCCATGCTGCAGCAACAGCTGAACTACTCGACTCCTGTTATACCCCGCGGCCAAATGCAACGGAGTAGAACGCCGTCCATCGCTTGCATGACAATTAACATTAAGAGGTGTCAGAAGCGTTAAAAGTTTGTCTTCAGCCCCACATCGCGCCGCTTCCAATAGCTCATCTTTTTTGTATTCTCCAGTAAGCACAGACCTTGTAGAGTTGTCAGCCACGTCCAAAGGAGTCTTACCTTCCGAATTCGTAATGTCAGGTTCAGCCCCGTGTTGTAAAAGTGCAATGCAAACGTCAACTTTCCCCTTGATTGCAGCCTCATGTAATGGGGTGTAGTTCCAATTGTCCCTAGTGTTAGGATTAGCCCCCGCTTCTAAAAGAAGTCTCACGACGTCAGCATGACCGAACGAACATGCATTGTGTAGAGGGTGGAGACCTCCGTCGTCTCGAGCTTGAATCGAAGCCCCCGCTGACAGGAGATATTCCACCACGTCGCGTCTTCCATACCCTGTTTCATAACAACAATAAGCTTCATGTAACAGTAACAGAAAACTCCACTAACCTGCTGCAAAGTGCAAAGGGGTAGATTTGCGACCAGCTGTGTCCCTAGCGTTCACTGTTTGGGGTGTGATCAACTTCCGCACCCTGGCGATGTCGCCCACTTTACACGCTTCGAAGAGCTCCCGAAGAGGGTCGGCAGCACTAGGAATTGATTCCATGGGGGCCGAACCAGGCGGACGACGGACCGCCATTCCAAATTCGGAAATTGTCAACTACCGAAACGAACTCATTTTCCCGAACTCCTCCTCAACACTGCACCTTGCATCACATTAGAACTTTTTCAAAAGTTATTGATGACTCATCATCATTGCGAAAACATCGATCTTTTTTATTATTGCTAACTTTGTCGCTGGCTACACAAACACAACACAATAAAATAATAAAACATTAAAAAAAGTGGTGGGGCTGCGAGAGAGCTCCTTGCATCAGCTGTCAAGGCTGTCAAAAAAGAGAAACGTAAACGTCAGATTAGTGGAAGTGGCTAGAGTCACCGATTTCGCTCTCGACGGCAATGAATCGAAATGCCGGAGAAGTGCTACAAATGAAATAAGCAATTACGGACAACAAGGAACTTTATTTATTTCATGTAGTAAAAAATTAGTTGAAAATAATTTTCTTTGTAATTATGTTTGTGCTTTATTAAGAAAAAGCCTCAGAATGAAGTATATATTTATTTTTATTTATTACATTCATATAATAATGTTAACAGTAGAGAAATAATTAGTTGTAAATAAAGACAATTTATCTACAATAAGTATTAATACTTTATGATTGTATATATGTGTATTTAACATACAAGTATCACAGAAACATTCAAGATTTTACAAAGATAGATTTATACACTTTACAGATAAATATATACTGTCAGGTCACAATACAGTTTTACAATTTTGGCACATAGATCATCATAAACAATAGAAAAAAGATCACAGTTGCAAAAAGTTTTATCGTATAATAAAAATTATATTTTATGTTCTTATGTATAATACCCTAGCATCATAGAAGAACATTCCAATATTGGCACAAAATAGAAGAACAGCCATTGAATACATTACTGAAATAAACTGAGCAGCCTTTATATTTATTTATTATTTACGCGTCTTCGTTGAACGCGTTGTGTTTGGGTCTTCATGCCATTATTCGAATGATCAGTCGTTTTGTGTTATACTAAACTCTAAGACACAATGCTATGTCATTACCTATGGCCTATTGAACATGACGTGTAGATATAAAGAGACGAATCTCTTCTTTGTACTGTACAAAAATGAAGACTAGAAAAATAAATGTGTCACATTTGATTTAGTCAGTCGAAATGAATTGTCCTCGTTCGAACAAAAGGAAATCGAAGCAGTTTAGGCAAAATTAGGCCAAGTGAACATTAGAAGAACTACTTCATATCGTATGCCAGTTGTGCAAAAGATGGCCTAATCTTTCCGAAGAATGGTGCGTGAGGTTGTAATAAATAGTCTCTCCGCCCGACAGAATGGCGCCCCATTCGCCGAATGTGCCATAATCAAAAATGGAATGGTTGCAAGATGCTAATATTGCTAGGTCTAAGGCAGGAGAATTCCTATGGTTCTTGCTGGTGATGTAAACGTTCTTCTTCCGTGAGAACTTTCTTTTGCACCACAAAGGATCATCGCTGACCACCACGAAGACGACGTCCGCGTATTTCGCCTCGAAATGCCGCATCGCCATCCTAAAAAAAGTTGCGTTTGCCGGATTTGCGGCGTGTTTCCTCATCAAATAGCCGATGTAGTCGGTGCGTCGGATGTGGACGCCGACAAACACGCAGTTGGTCCTGTTTTTCGAGGCTAAATGTAGGATTTGTTGGCTCTTATCGAATAGCTTTTTTTTGATAGAAAATTCTTGAACGATATCTTGGACCCATGTGATTACAAGTTCTGGTTGAATAGAATAACGAGGCAAAATTATGCTTTGGTTTGTGTAGTTCCAGGCGTCTAAGGATTTGACGAAGCGGCTTATCTCCACTGGACAATGCGAAATTTCCTCGAACGTCGGCACTGCAAAGGAAACACAGCGTATTTCCTCCATGAAAAATTGTTCAGTTCCATATTTTTGTTCTCAATAGTAGAGACAACAAATAAAGTGCGTGAAGGCGTCTCTAAATCACGTTTTGTTGAAGAACTTGCGCTACTAAAGTCACTTATTAACCAATCAAAACACCTTCAGGCATAATTAAATGGAAATCCTTAAACTAAGCCAATTAATAGAAAGTAGAAATGAATTTCATCAGACGTGGTTCCTCATTTTTCATGGAGCTTCTGGATTTATCGAATGCAAAAATAAGTAAAAATACCCGTTAAAGACTCGAAGACTTGGTCCAACTTGAGCCGGATGCATCGTGGCACGTAAGGCTCCAAGCCGGTCCTCCTCGCAAGAGCCCAAACAGAGGCATACTCCCACATTTGGTTGCCAAGACGGCCACCTTGCATGATGGTCACAATACCATACTGTGGACAATTCGCCCTTTTCCAAGACTTTTTATGTTTAATGTTGGTGGTGCAGAGAGACTGTTCGAAATCCATGAACGTCTTCGACGGACTTCGACCGGCATCCATGTCATACAATGGAAACAAAAATATGTGCACGAAGGATATTACGCATAATGCAAGTACTGTCGCTTTAAATAATATATTGTGATTTGTACTTAACATATTCATATGATGCAATTACCTAAAGCACTTTCACTACTTCTAATTTTAAGCATTTTACTAAAATCGCACACAACTGCTCATCTGTTCAAGCTACAACCTACATCTTCGCGTATTGATTTTTCATCCCATCTCGCAACACGTTCTTTCCATGACGGGGATGCTAAGCAAACACGCCAAATGCGCACGAACGTTCTAATTCTAATTTTAAAAAAGCAATTATATTCTAATTTGTTATCAAACAGCAAAAAACAGTCCTAAGATTACGGACCCTTTAACTTGAAATTTTGTAAGACACCGTTTACTGAGGTACAAAATAACTGTTCAAATTAAAGATATATCCCTGATTGTTTTTTTTCATAGCTTTAATATGTAGTATACTAAAAACTACTCTATGATCAATTTCGTTGCAAACTGCCATAAAAGACATTCCTTCCTATTATATTTCGGTTCTCTCATTCATTCTGGGCGCATTTAAAAACAAACGTGCATATCAGTTCTGAAATTCACCAAATTTTTGTGTGAGTTTTTAGTCGTCTCAAATGACGCTAATAGGAGTGCGATTTTAACGTTCAACAAATAATATCCTTTGAATATCGAGTTATTTCCGGATGTTTTTTAAGTTAGTGCCTTTGCGTAAAATGTTCTTTACGTAACAAGTTAATTTAAACGTAAAATTATTGCGTTAATTTTGCCATTAAACTGTTACTCTTCAATCCATCAAATCTCAAAAAATTGAGAACATCGATTTTTTTAAACATTTTTCTGATGATTTATGGCATTGATAATACACTATCACGGTGTTCCGCGACTTTCCGGACATCCTAAGACAATAAAAAATAAGAAGTGTAAAGACGTAATTTACAAAATAAAGAAACAACTTTTATAACTAATAGGCAAATATTTCTAATATCGGGGGTTGGTTTACCGAAGGTAACTTAAATCTTTAAAATTTAATAATTAGTAATTTTGGTGTTAAAACGACGTGATTGTATTTGAATTTTGGTTAATTATATTATTTGAGTTTTTTGTTTTAAAATTTTGGTTGAGTACTGTATGAGAAGGGGGGCGGCAAATAAGTTTCGGCTCGGGCATCGTTTCCCCTCGCAAACTTCTTTTAAAATCCACATTCCGTTTACTACAATTATGATATTTCAAGATCATAGCATGGGCAATTAAGCGACTACGCTAGGAAAAACCTGGGGATTAGGAAGGAAATGGGTTCTGGTGTTAGAAAAATTCCTTCATGGTTTGCCCCTCAAGCTCCATATCTACTCCACAAGATTGACAAGACAATCCATTCCAAACGTAGACATTACATCGTCAAGTTTAAAAACGGAACGTGAAATCTCGCGGCCCGCAAAATATTCTCAGTATTTATCGATGCTATGGGATTTCCAGTTGTTGCGGTACCGCTAAAGAAGCGAGTAGTATTATCAAGTTTTTACCAACGAGTTCTGTTACCGATAAACTAATGCGACCTGCTCTCTGGGTCACGCTAAACTTAATTAATAATAAAAGCATAATGTTTTACTGAAGTTAAAAGTTATTGCGTTGCTGGCAAAGTAGAGTGAAAAATGTGCAATGTAAGAACCTTATTACAGGTGATATGTTTAAGTTTTGTTGGTAAGTAAACAAGTTTCGAGGTCATCATCTCTAGCTAACCTTTGGAACATTCTTATCCTAAGATTATTTAATATTTTTCTAGCGATTCAATCGGTTCAAAGTTTTGACTTCCCTTTGAGCAACCTTACGAGGGTACGCCGACAGAACGGAAAAAACTGCCCAAAGTAAGTGGTTTTATAGACCAGGAAATTAACTCACAAAAGAGACAATAATTTTATTACAACGACGACGTCTTTTGCACCCGGACTCTTAAACTTGTTGTTTTAGACCACAATTTGCCTGCAATTCTGGCGAGTGCATCAACGGCGATAAAGAATGTGATGGTGCTGTAGACTGCCAGGATGCCAGTGATGAAAGTAACGCGTGCCGAAGGATAAAGTACGTCCGAATTTGTGAATTTTTAGCATTACTACATAATTCCACAGGTGTCCCCCATTCTTATTCACCTGTAAATACGGCGCTTGCATCAGTTCCGATCTCGAGTGTGATGGAAAACCCGACTGTAGAGACGGTTCAGATGAAAACACGCCAAAGTGCAAAAAATCTGATGATGCTTCTTCGAAGTGCAAGTAAGCATTGGAACTAAAGACAAACTCGTTTTTAACATCTCCGATTACAGTGACAACCAGTTTCGGTGTAGTTCAGGTCAGTGCATTAACAAAGATGATAAATGTGATGGTACAGCGGAGTGCGATGACCATTCGGACGAAATCAAAGCGACGTGTTGGGACGTTCCTTGTCCGGGTTATACGTACAAGTGCAAGTATGGAGCTTGTGTTCAGGGAAAAGCGCCGTGCAATGGGATTGTTGAATGCTTTGACGGGTCAGATGAAGACCCAACAGTGTGTAAAACGGGACCAACAAGAGGGAATGTGACGACGACGACGCAACGACCGACGGCGACGGCCAGACCGCCGACAGGAGAAAAGTACGTGATAGTAATAATTCCATGCATGTTTTTAATACTTTGGGGTGAAGATCACGATCATATATTGACAATCTGCTTAAATTAGGGGTAGTTGTGTGCTGCCGGCTCATCCAGATTCCGGAAGGTGGTTAATAGCAGCGCAAGGCGTAAACTTCGCGTCTTTCCAACCCGGAATGTCCGTAAGACCGGGTACCATTTTACAAATAACGTGTAACAGAAACCACAAAGTGGACGGTAATAACGTGGTCTTTTGTGATAATGCAAGATGGTCTTCGGAGATCAGCCGATGCTTGAGTAATGCAAAATTTGTTGTCACCGTTCTGTTTTAATATTAATCTTTGCAGAGTTATGTCCTTCTCGATTGAGCACTCCTACAATGACTGTAACTTGCACTTATAAAAACAAAGAGACGGAGAATTGTACAGATGCGGTGGACGGTACTCTCGCTAGATTCAAATGTGCTCCATTTTATGAAGATTTGAGTTTGAAGAAGAAAGCAGTTCATATTTGTCAAGATGGTAATTGGGATCAACCCAAACCAAACTGCGAACCAGGTCAGATTCCAGTTGTAATTAATTTATATTTAAACATTAATATAATAGCAGATAATAAGACGATCACGGTAAACAGTGATCGTATTACTTTTCCTAACAATTAGTTTGTAACAATTTTGAATAAAGTTTGTTTACTCTTATTGTAGTTTGTGGTCAAAAAACTGTCGAAGCCACACCGCTGATCATTAACGGAACTGTTGTGACTAAAGGGGATTACCCATGGCAAGTGGCTCTCTACACTAAATCTGACAAATCTCTGATTTGTGGTGGGTCACTTTTAAGTCAGAAGGTTGTCTTAACAGGCAAGAAAAAATAAACAAATATTTTTTTTAATTTAATAAAAATAATTGCAGCGGCCCATTGTGTTACAAACAACGAAGGCAAGAAAACTTCTAAAGAAAATTACGTTGTCGCGGTAGGGAAGTACTTTCGACAATATGATGACGCTCGAGACCGCAACGATGCGCAGTTTTCTCAAGTAAGTTTTTTTAATGTCAATTAGCCATTTAATTCCATAACTTTTTCGCAGTTGCAAGAAATATTTGTCGCCGACGAATATAGAGGTCACATTCAGAACTACCTAGGAGATATTGCCCTATTGATCACCGCCAAAGTGTTCGTTCTTTCTCGTAGAGTACAACCTGTGTGTTTAGACACAGGGGGTCTTTACGACGTCCCTACTGGTGACTTTGGATACGTATGTTTGATTCTAAATAAACGTTTTAATTTCTAAAATTCAACTTGTAGGTCACTGGATGGGGTTACACAGCAGAAAATACAAATCAGTCAAATGTATTAAAAGAATTAAAAGTTCCTTCAGTATCGATATCGACTTGTCAGAGTAATTTACCTGAAGACTATAATATCTACCTCACCAACGATAAACTTTGTGCTGGATATTTGGATAAAGGTACGAGCTTTTTTGAAAAAAACTTTAAATAGGAGATAATGTGAATTTATTTTAGGAACTTCGGTTTGCAAGGGAGACAGTGGCGGAGGGCTGGTGTTCAAGCACGATGGTAGATATTGGGTTACTGGAATCGTCAGTATTTCGCCAACTTCACCTACGACACCTAATGGCTGTGATAGTCAGCAATATGCTCTTTACACTAAAGTTTCAAAGTATATCGACTATTTTATCCTAGCAAAACTTGCTCAATATAAAACATGAGTAAAAATTTGAAATACCTAATCGGTGTTTTTATTTTCCATCCGTGAGTTTAGAAACCTGAAAACCCTAGAATTAGAAAAAAAATTGAACATTTTAGGCTCTCGAGAATTTTGTTTTTTAATTGAATATATTTTTGGTGTCTCCATTCCACTACCACAAGTAAATGAAAACGTTACGTAGCCAATTCAGAACTCATTTTTTTTTATTTTGTAACTTTTTGTTACGGACATTCAATGAATAGATTTTTTTAATGCATGACTTAATTGAGTTAGAAATGTATCCAATAAAGAACAGCTTGAAATATCAAGCCAATAAATCAAAAGTTACGATCGAGTTGGTTATTGGGTGCGTTCTTTGTGATAAAAACTTATTTGATGAACAGACTGTCAGCGAATAGAATGATTCTTTTTTTGGTTTTAATCCTATTTCAATCGCATTCTCCATTTTGCCATGAAGAAAAAGTGAATCTTTAAATTCTTTTTATTATTTGTCTCTACAAGAACACATTTGTGAATTTCGCACCATTTTGATTCAGTTCCTAAAATACTAAAATCTTATTGAACTTCATATTAGAAAGCTGCCTGCAAAAGACGCATGTTATTATAAAAGATACTTTAATAACAGATTATCAAGAAATCAAGGTCACAAAACTTGATTTTTAAACGGAATTCCCATTATCACAAAACACTACATTGCAAAATTTCCTGAAATGGTACGGCAAATCCAAATCCAATTTTTACGCTCGCGAAACCAATCCGAAGAAAATAATTTATCAGTCTATACGAACTTACGTCCAGGTTATCTCAACATGCACATTGGTTCAATATCTAACTTCTCTTAAAGTAAAATGCGTATTGTGTCCGTTTCTACGTAAAATGTATAGTTTGTGTAGGTTTGTGTTCATAATATGCCTATGCATTAGTGGTAAGTTTCCTTAAAATAACCATTATCGAAATTCCTAAGTTGGTACATATTTCTTCTCACAGTGAAAAAGTGCCAAAGTAAAGAAAATCGAATTCTCAGGTTTTCCCGAGAGCTTAAAGGAAATGGGTAATACAAATCCAAACGGGCTATTTAGGGTAATTCCTCTTTTTATTTTCAAACAGATGTGTACTGCCACAATATCCCAAGTTCGGAAAATGGAGCATTTTTGAGGAAACCTTAGCGTTGTCTTCTGGGCAAGTAGTTAAACATCGTACGATTTTGCAAGTAAGTTGCAAAGAGCATTATAAATTAGACGGGGACGCTGTGATTGTCTGCATTAACGGCAATTGGACCTCTCTCATTGGTGATTGTTTAAGTGAGTGCAAATTTTAATTAAAGACAGGGTGGTAAAAATTCTTGTAGAAACTTGTCCTTCAAGATACAATACGGGTATTATGACTGTAACATGCAGAAATAATGAACGAAAACTAGAAAACTGCGAAAACCCCACTGATGGAACAAAAGCAGAATTTCAGTGCGCCGATTTTTATGAAGACCGTTCTTTGGATCGAAACCCAATTCATGTGTGTTACAATGGAAAATGGAATCATAAGTACCCGGAATGTACTCCAAGTAAGACTATTTTTTTACCGATGCGCGATGCTTTGATAAAATTCGCTGTTTAGTTTGTGGTCAAAAATCGATTGATGAACCTGTGCTAATCCTGCAAGGGAAAAATGTTACCAAAGGACATTATCCTTGGCAAGTGGCGTTATATAATGTCAACACCAAAGAACAAATCTGTGGAGGATCCTTACTAAGCCAAAGAGTCATCCTTACAGGTAATTCTCATTTCGTTTAATTGATAATGAATTTATGATTGCAGCGGCGCATTGTATCACAATTCCTTTAAATGGTTCAATGAATTCTAAAGAGTTGTATATGGTGGGGGTCGGCAAATATTATCGACAATATGACCACCCTGATGATCAAAATTCGGCCCAATTTTCCTCTGTTCGTTTATCCCAAAAATAAAATCTCCACTAAACTCAGATTTGTAGATTCACGAAATGTACGTTCCTCGACAATATAGAGGAGACATACGAAGTTACTTCGGAGATGTAGCAGTTTTAATCACCAAAGAAACTTTTACTATCACTTCAAGAGTTCAACCAGTATGCGTCGATTGGGCATTATCCCGTTTTCCTATTTTTTTAAGTCCGAAAAAGAAACTAACTGGCTACGTAAATTACAATTTGAATAAGTTCAGCCATAAAGAAATTATTTCTTTTAGGTCACAGGTTGGGGATATACTACAGAACACAAACATTCTTCACACGTGCTCAAAGAACTAGAAGTTCCTATTATCGAAGAAGAAGAATGCAGTAAGAACGTGACCGATGATTACAAAAGATTTTTGACTGACGATAAACTATGTGCTGGTTTCACGAATATTGGTAAGATTTTTAAATTCTCTAGGCAGATTCATAAATTTCTGTTAAAGGTACTTCAGTGTGTATAGGAGATAGTGGTGGAGGTCTCGTCGTTCAACACCAAACACGATATTATGTCATTGGTGTTGTTAGTCTTGCATCAAAAGGTTCCACCGAATCTGGTGGTTGTGACAGTAACAGTTACGGTCTGTACACAAAAGTGCAATACTACATTGACAACTTCATCTTAGATAAAGAGATACTAGCGAGACCGTAAGTTGACCTGCAATTACAAATTAATTTTGAATTGGGACTCATTTTAGCGTCATCGGAGGTCCTAACTGCGATGACGACGATCCTAATTGTGATACACATCCTGAAACTCCAACAACAACAACCACAACAACGGAAGTACCAGTCACAGAAACTCCTAAGTAAAAACTTAATTTTGTGTCAAGCATATTGAATTAACAAGAGGTTTACCCACAGATCTTCTTGTACGTTGCCAGAACACCCCTATTCAGGACGATGGTCTGTTTACGGAAGTTCCAGTTCATTTTTACCAGGCACGAAAGTCTCTAAGGGAACTATTTTACAAATTTCGTGCAATAAAAACTACACAATCAGCGGAAGTAACATAACTATGTGCGAAAATGGAAACTGGGCACCGCAGATCGCACACTGTTTACGTAATTTTAGCACATTCTCTGTTTAAATGCTACTTCTAGACTTCTACTTTATTATAGAAAGCTGTCCACCGCTACTCAGCACAAAAAGTACAGAAATTTCTTGTTCTTTTAAAGACAATGAGCTCGAAGATTGCTCAAATTCACTTGATGGTACCATAGCTAAACAAAAATGTGCTCCATTTTATGAAGATTTACAGTTGGCTAAAAATCCGATTCGAGTTTGCAGGAATGGATCATGGGATGAGAGCAGATCTGACTGTGTTCCTAGTATAAAAGAATAACAAGTCCGTGAGAAACTTCATTTTTATTTTTAGTTTGTGGATTGAAATCCGTCAGCGCTCAAACATTAATTGTGAATGGAAACTCCGTGAAGAAAGGTGAGTATCCTTGGCACGTCGCAATTTATAACAAAAGGAAAGATCTGATCTGTGGCGGGACTCTGATAAGTACAAAATTGATTCTAACTGGTAAGTTTACCAAACACCAACTGTAACTGAATAAATATTTCCAGCTGCACTTTGCATAACAAATCTCGAAGGATCCAAGTTATCGAAAGACGATTACGTTGTAGCTGTAGGGAAGCATTACAGAGAGTATAATGATCCCTTAGATACACATTCTCAGTTTTCTAAAGTATTCCGTTTAGAATATGTAAGCTTTTTAAGTAAAGCAAATATTTTATAGTTGCGAGACATGTACACTCCGGTGGAATATAATGGACAATCCATAAATTTCCTTGCCGACATTGCTGTTTTAGTATCAAAGAAAGAGTTCATTCTTTCTCAGTACGTGCAACCAGTTTGCATGGACTGGGGTTTAAAATACAGGGACTTATTTAACACGACAGGTTATGTAAGATTGCACATTTTTGGTATAATATCGAAAACACAATTAATTTTCCAGGTCACAGGTTGGGGTTACACTAGACCAAATTCTGATCCTTCACAAACCCTTCAAGATTTAGCAATACCAGTTCAGCCACAGTACACTTGCCTTAAAAACTTACCAGAAGACACACTAGTGTTTTTAACTTTTGATACATTTTGTGGTGGATATCTAAAGCAAAGTGAATTTTGACTAAAAGTGTAAATGAAAATCTTTTAAACTGGTTTTTAAGATACTTCTGTCTGTAGAGGGGACGGGGGCGGATCTTTCGTATCGAAACATGATGGTAGATATTACGTTACTGGAATAGTAAGACTTGCTCCTGCTTCAGACTTTGGTGGTTGCGATCCCGACCAATACGCAATTTACACCAAAGTGTCAGACTATGTCAGTTTCATCTTAGAGATAGATGCCAAAGTTAAAGCGTAAGAACCAATAACAAATGTTAATTGGTATTAGATAAGAACTAAGAAATTCTTTACAGAGCTGGGCCTTCGGATACAAACGACTGTTTAAATGAGAAAGACTGCGAAGTCCCAACGAAACAACATACACCAGAACCTGATAATCAAAAGTAAGTTTTACTAATCCTGAAAACTGAAGAATTTTTAATTGGATTTCAAGGACCACCTGTACTTTACCAGACCATCCCCAGTTTGGGAAATGGACAGTTTTCAATTCAGGTTCCACAAGATATAATCCTAGATTTTCAGTTGCCACTGGAACAGTTCTACAAATTACTTGTTACAAGTCTTATAAACTAGAAGGGAATTCATTAATTTTGTGTCAAAATGGACAATGGTCATCAACTATCGGAAAATGTTTAAGTAAATTAAATCATTTTATTAGACGGATCTAGAATAATTTTCTATACTTCAGAAACTTGTCCTGCTGTAAAAAGCACCCCAAATATGAAAGCTACATGTATTTCTAATAATATAGAAACTGAAAACTGTACGGAACCTATTGATGGTACACGTCTAAAATACGAATGTGCTCCGTTTTACGAAGACTTCTCGTTACGCCAAAATCCAATTAATTTTTGTAGAGATGGAAGTTGGAGTAATTCACTACCTAAATGTAAACCAGGTATCATCTAGTTTCGATTCTTTCATCGCACCGTGACCTAAATCAGTTCTACTATTCGTTTTCCTTGTAGTGTGTGGTCAAAAATCTATCCATGCTATACCATTAATCGTCAACGGAGTTACTGTGGCCAAAGGAGATTACCCATGGCAAGTGGCAATATACACTAAATCTGACAAAAAATTGATATGCAGTGGTTCACTGTTAAATCAGAAAGTCATCTTAACAGGCGAGAAATGACCTACAATGATTTTACATTGCTAAACATTAGGCAATTTCAGCGGCCCACTGTGTAACGAATTCAACTGGTAAAACCAAACCCAAAGAAAATTATATTGTTGCCGTGGGAAAGTACTACAGGAGATATAATGACGATCGAGATCGCAATGACACACAATATTCCGAAGTAAGGTGTCAGTACTTCAAATTGACTAATATTATAAACTTTTTCACAGTTGCAAGAAATCTTTATTCCTAGACAATACCGCGGTGACATTCAGAACTATCATGGTGATATAGCTATTTTAATTGCTGTTAAAACTTTCGTTTTATCCCGCAGAGTGCAACCAGTGTGCTTAGATATTAGTAATAGGCACAAATTCTCCAAAAACGATTATGGATTTGTATGCCAGTGCAATAATTGATAAGTATTCCAAAAAAACAACATTTTTTCTAGGTTGTTGGATGGGGTTATACCAGAGAAAATGGAGCTCCGGCAGAAAAACTGACAGAGTTAAAAGTTCCCGCAGTAGAACCAGAAGTATGTGAGACGCATCTTCCAGAAGATTATCAAATGTACCTCACTGATGATAAGTTTTGTGCCGGTTCTCTTAATAGAGGTAATTCTGATTTTGTGGTAAATATTAAGTGAAATATGTCTTGTTTTAGGATTTTCAACCTGTCTCGGAGATAGTGGCTCTGGATTAGTGTTTAAGGACGATGGTCGATACTATATTACTGGAATTGTTAGTATCTCACCATTTTCAGCAGCTCGGACGGAACCTAGCTGTGATAGTCAACAATATAGTCTTTATACTAAAGTCTCATACTACATCGGTCCATTTATTTTAGACAAACTAGTCTCATATTATTAAACATTTTGTATGCATTTGAATAAAAATTATTACCCCATTTTTTTGTAATTTAACCTTTTCTAATCGGATCGGTCCAAAAACAAGATGAAGGCATTCAAAAACTTGTTACAAGTACTTGCATAATTATCACTACTACTGACGTCGAAATAAACAAATTTATGTACATAGTAAAAAAATTAAAATAATAAAAAATGCATTCAACCAAATAAATCTACAGTCGGTCCCATTTAAAAAAGAACTAAGTACAGTTGTTTCATATTAATTTCTATCATTATAAATTAGAAAATATGTTATGACGATTTTAACGTGATTGCCAAGGTTGCCAAACTTGATTCTTGAGCGGAATTCCCATTTACACTGTCAGTCTGATGCTGATAATTCTTGAAAGTGGTAAATCCAAATCTAAATGTTGCATACACAATTTAAAAAAATCATAGCTATCAGTTTGTTGACCTCAAGTCCTCAGGTTATCTTAAATCATAAAGTTATAAAGTACAAAAGCTTCCGAGTTTTGCAAAGAATTAAATACATGTAGCACTCAATTATTCATAAAATGTGCAGTCTTCGTGCGTGTGTGTTCAACGTAATATGTTTATGTATCCTTGGTAAGCTAAATTTCTCTTAATGCAATACAAAGAACACTTTTTCATCATTTTAATCTCAATCCACAATTTCCTACTACTTTTGTGTTTAGCGAAATACAGCACGGGAAACGTCAGATTACGCCGAGATCGTCATGGAAAAGGGTAATTTGAACTAAAAGTGAAAACAAATTTTTACTGGTATGTTCTAACTAGTTGCGTACTACCACAATTTCCCAAATTGGGGAAATGGAACGTTTTTGAGGAAACATCAACTTTTTTTGCTCCTGGACAAATGGTAAACCACCGCACAATTTTACAAGTAACTTGCGAAGACAATTATAAATTAGACGGAGATGATATTATTGTTTGTACCCATGGGAAATGGACAGCTGCTATTGGCGATTGTTTACGTAAGACGTTCTTTCAACTGAAAAAATTTTGCTTAAAAATGATTACAGGTACATGTCCTTCAAGATATAGCAACGCTATTATGACCGTAACTTGTAGAACTAATGATCGACGATTAGAAAATTGCGAAAACCCTACAGATGGAACTAAAGCAAAATTTCAGTGCGCCGACTTTTACGAAGATCGTTCTTTGGAGCGAAACCCTGTTCACTTATGTTACAACGGAGAATGGAATCATAAATTACCAGAATGCACCCCAAGTAAAAAAAATAATTCTTTTAACAATTTGATGGAACTTTCACGTTTTCAGTTTGTGGTCAAAAATCGGTTGATGATCCTACCCTAATTGTGGGAGGCAAAAATGCAACCAAAGGACACTACCCCTGGCAAGTAGCACTGTACAACGCCACAAACAAACAACAACTTTGTGGTGGATCTCTACTAAGTCAAAGAGTCATTCTTACTGGTAATTTTACACTAATTCAAAGTGTGGTATAATTTAAATTTATTTCAGCGGCACACTGCATCACAAACATTGAAGACGGTCAAATCTTACCAAAAGAATTATACATCGTGGCGGTTGGAAAATATTATCGTGAGTTCGATCATCACGACGATCACACTTCGATGCAATCTTCCCCCGTTCGTATTTATTAAAAAAATCGATTATCGTACTCAAATAAACAAATTTTTAGATCCTGCAAATGCACGTTCCTCGACAATATAAAGGCGACACCCAAAATTTCTTGGGACATATCGCTATTTTGATCACGAAAAAAACGTTTATTCTCTCCCCAAGAGTTCAACCAGTGTGTATTGACTGGGCTTTGTCCCGTTTTCCCATCGTGATAAATACCAAAAAAGTTACAAATGGCTTTGTAAGTTAAAGTTAAAAAAATTCAGTATTCCGTAACCTTCTTCTAGGTGGCGGGTTGGGGATATACCATCCAACACAAAAATCCTTCCAACGTCCTCAAGGATGTACAAGTTCCACTAATCGATGATAAAGAATGTAAAAAGAAAATTGGTGATGATTACACAAGATTCTTAACTGACGACAAATTCTGCGCTGGTTTCAGCGACGCTGGTAAATTTATTAGTCTTTTTAGATTTATTTCAGAAAGATGTTTTTCAGGAACTTCCGTTTGTAAAGGTGACAGTGGTGGAGGTTTAGTGGTCCAACACGGAAATCGGTATTACGTTATTGGAATCGTTAGTCTTGCACCAATAGCAGCTTCCCAAGAGGGTGGGTGTGATAGTCAAAATTATGGACTTTACACGAATGTGCAGTATTATATTGATAGTTTTATCCTAGACAAAGAAACTTTGGCTGTACCGTAAGTTTAATTGAATGATTTAGATTCTTAATTGTTTCATTTATTTAGAGTGCTTGGAGGTACCACCGACAATGACGATTCCAGCAGTATTCCACCAGTTTTGGAACCAACGACTACCACAACATCAAGTCCAATAACAGAAATTCCTAAGTAACAAAATAATTGTAACACAAATTCTATGAATGAAAATTAATTGTAGGGATACTTGCATTTTACCAGAACATCCACATTCAGGCAAATTGTCCATTTTTGGAGCTGCAATTTCCTTTGCACCGGGTACAACAGTTTCACAAGGAACTATTTTAATAATCGCATGCAATAATGGTTATATTCTAAGTGGTAACAATTTTACTCTTTGCGAAAATGGAAAATGGAAATCTCCACTTGGACAGTGCTTACGTAATTCGTTTTTAAAACCTTTGATGACAGTAAAAATGAAATTCTATTGCAGGAGGGTGTCCACCACTGCTCAGTACGGAGGCAACACACATCACTTGCACTTATAAAGACAAAGAACTTAATGATTGCTCAGATCCTCCTGATGGTACGGTAGCTAAACAAAAATGTGCACCTTTTTACGAAGATCTACAGTTGGCAAAAAATCCGGTCCGTGTTTGTAGAAATGGGTCTTGGGATACGAGCAGATCTGACTGTGTTCCTAGTATAGAATCATTTCATAAATATAGACAAACCTCTAAATTTATTTTTAGTTTGTGGACTAAAATCTGTCACGGCACAACCATTGATTGTTAATGGAAGCCCAGTGAAGAAAGGTGAATATCCCTGGCAAGTAGCAATCTACAGAGGAGCGAAAAAACAACTTATTTGTTCAGGTGCTCTCATTAGTCCAAAATTAATCTTAACAGGTAAACATAAATTAACGCTTTAGCGTTTTCTAATCAAATTTTGTAGCGGCACACTGTGTAACAAACTGGGAAGGACAGATAGAATCCAAGAATAATTATATGGTAGCTGTTGGAAAGTTTTACAGAGACTTTTATGAACGGTCAGACGTAAATGCCGAAATTTCTGGAGTATGATTTTTCACTATATTTTTATTCTTATGTTTATACCACACTTTATAGTTGCAAGATATTTATATTCCGGTAGAATTCAGTGGAGTTTCGACTAATTATCTCGCTGACATTGCTGTGTTAGAATCCAAAAAAGTATTCACTCTTTCTCAACGAGTACAACCAGTTTGTATCGATTGGGGCCTCAAATATGCAAACCATTTGAAAAACAGCACTGGCTATGTAAGTACCAGCTAAGAACAATACGTCATTATAAAATCGTTTTCTAGGTTGCCGCTTGGGGTAACACTTTACCAAATTCTAGACCTTCAGAAACCCTTCAGGACTTAGCAATACCAATAATACCAGAAGACACATGTCTTAAGAGATTACCCGATGATTTCCAAAAATATGTTACTCAGGGTACATTTTGTGGCGGATATCTGAACCAAAGTAAATTTTGATCCAAATTCTCAATTTATTGATATAAAACGATTTTTAGACCGTTCACTTTGTGTTGGGGACTCTGGAGGAGCTCTTGCAACTAAACATGACGGCAGGTATTATGCTACTGGTATTGTTAGTATCGCACCTACTTTACCAAAGGGAGGTTGCGATAGTAACCAATATGCAATATATACCAAAGTTGCAGATTATATTAGTTTCGTTCTGGAAAAAGATGCAAAAACAAAGGGGTATGGATAAAAAAATAAAATTCTATAATTCTACATTTATTCTGAACAGATCTGCACTGTCAGAGAACGATTGCTCAATCAACAAAAACTGTGAAACTACAACAAAAAAACCTGAACAGGGATCAGCACCAAGCGCACCACGGTAAGTTTTCCCCAACAAGAGAAATTGATAAAAACATAGTTTTTAAGAACCACATGTATTTTACCTGAACATCCCCAGTTTGGAAACTGGGCAATTTACGGACTTGCATCCAGAAGATATAAGCCTACAATGCTAGTTTTCACGGGAACAGTTTTACAAATTACTTGTTACAAGTCGTATAAACTGGAAGGAAACCCATTAATACTATGTGAGAACGGACAATGGTCATCAAACATAGGAAAATGTTTAAGTAAAGAAATTACTTTATTAAAAGAATTTCAATTAATTTTCTTTTTTTCAGAAACCTGTCCTGGTGTAATAAGCACCCCAAATATAAAAGCTACCTGCATTTTCAATAATAAAGAAATAAAAAACTGCGCAGAACCTACTGATGGTACCCGTGTAAAATACGAGTGTGCTCCGTTTTATGAGAGCCTGTCGCTACAGCAAAATCCGATTCACTTCTGTGTAGATGGAGTGTGGAGCAGTCCACGACCTCAATGTGTTCCAGGTATCACAATTTTTTATTTTTTCATGGCAACGAATTAATGATGGCCCCCAGAATCTGTTCTATATTTTTTTTCTTTGTATTTTAGTTTGTGGCCAGAAATCTGTCCAAGCCACACCTTTAATCGTTAATGGGGCTACTGTAACCAAAGGAGATTATCCATGGCAAGTCGCGTTATACACCAAATATGACAAAACTCTCATATGCGGTGGTTCACTTTTAAGCCAGAGAGTCATCTTAACAGGCAAGAAATAACATACCATTGTGTTACACTACTAAAAATTAAATAATTTCAGCGGCACACTGTGTTACAGAGAGCCAAGGTAAAAAGAAACCCAAAGAAAATTATATTGTAGCTGTGGGAAAATACTACAGGGGATATGATGACGATCGAGACCGTAATGACGCACAATTTTCTGAAGTAAGTTCTGACTAACAATGAGTATCAAATATAATAAAAATAATAACTTTTTTCAGTTGCAAGAGTTTTTCATTCCTACAATATATCGAGGTGAAATTGAAAACTATCATTCGGATATAGCCGTTTTAATTACAACAAAGTCGTTTGTTATTTCGAATAGAGTACAACCAGTATGCTTAGATTCTGGTAATCTTTACAGTATTCCCACGAATGATACTGGTTATGTAAGTTAAATGAAAAAAATCTTCGAAAAAATTGACATTTCTTCTAGATTACTGGATGGGGTTTCACCACAGAAAATGCGTCTGAGTCTGACGTACTAAAAGAGCTAGAAGTTCCTCCAGTACCCTTAGTAACATGTAGAAGAAATTTACCAGAACAATACCAAATGTACCTCGCTAAAGATAAGTTTTGTGCTGGGCATTTTAACAAAGGTGAACATTATTTTAGTGAAAAGTTTTATTAAGAGATTGTTTTAGGAACTTCGGTCTGTAAAGGAGACAGTGGCTCAGGATTAGTGTTTAAGCATAGCGGTAAATACTACATCACTGGAATTCTCAGCGTGTCACCAACTTCACCTACAAAACCCAATGGCTGTGATAGTCAGTTATATAGCTTCTATACTAAAGTATCAAATTATATCAATTCGTTTCTTTTGGAAACATTAGCTACATATTGATGACTTTTGTATGCTTTTAAATAAAAACGAGCTTTTGTATTTATTTTGTTTTATTGATTTTGGTTAATAAGGAAGTTAAAGCAATAGCTGCCTGCATACCACGAAAAAAAAAGAGACAAATGCATCAATGTAACCAAAAAGGTAAAAATAAAGTTGATAGAATAAAAAAAATAAATTTTGCTAAAAATTAAAAGTGGAGTGCACATTTACTCTTTTTATGGGTTCTAAATTGTAGTCGGAAAACGTATAAAACATTTAAATTATTTTTCTACGTTACTTAAATATTACTCTTCGTTTTGTAATACTTTGGAGTAAAAGTTAAAAAAAATGACATCTTGAGAGAACGTGTTATTAAAAACGCAAAACAGTTGTTTCAATTACCTCATTTGTGGCGTAGAATATTGATAATTAGGAATTATTAACTACAATTAATTTATTAATAAAGTTTATAAAAATATTTAAATTAATTTTTACCAATTAGTACTAGACGATATTTTAAGTTATTTATTAGGTGTTTCATGTCAAATTATTTTCTTCCTTGATTAACTCTTAAATTACAAAAACATCTTATTATGAAGATCTTAACGTGATAACCAAGGTCGCAAAACTTGATTTTTGAGTGGAATTCCCATGTAGACATTGACAGTATGATACGTTTCTTGAAAGTGCTACGGCAAAACCAAACCTAAATGTTAGGAAGAGTACTTCAAAAAATTGTGGCTATCAGTTCATTCGACCTCAAGTCCAGGTTATCTTACAAATAAATTATAAAGAAGCAATAGTTTCCAAGTTTACGAAGAATGAAATGAATGTACCGTTCAATTGTGCTAAAAAATGTACAGTTTTCGTGCGTGTGTGTTAAACTTATTATGCTTGTGTATTATTGGTAAGCTAAATTTCTCTAATGAATACACAACTCACACTTTCTATTATTGTAAATTCCGAACTTCAATTTACTATTACTTCTTTGTGTAGCAAAATACAGTGCGGGAAATGAAAACCGTACCTACGTCAGATTACGTCGAGAAGGAAAGGGGTAATTTTAACAAAAACTGAAAATAAATTCTCAATGTTATATTCCAAATAGTTGCGTACTACCACAATTCCCCAAATTAGGAAAATGGAACGTTTTTGAAGAAACGTCAACTTTTGCCCCTGGGCAAACAGTAAACCATCGCACAATTTTACAAGTTACTTGTGAAGAAAATTATAAATTAGACGGAGATGATATTATTGTTTGTACCCACGGAAAATGGACAGCTCCTATTGGCGATTGTTTACGTAAGGTGTTCTTCCAACTGAAGAATGTTTTCAAAAAATTATTACAGGAAAATGTCCCTCAAGATATAGCAACGCTATTATAACCGTAACTTGCAGAAATAATGACCGACGATTAGAAAATTGCGAAAATCCCACTGATGGAACCAAAGCAAAATTTCAATGCGCTGACTTTTACGAAGATCGTTCTTTGGAGCGAAACCCGGTCCACGTATGTTACAACGGAAAATGGAATCATAAATTACCAGAATGCACTCCAAGTAAAAAACTAATCCTTTTAACAATTTGATGGTTCTTTCACGTTTTCAGTTTGTGGTCAAAAATCGGTTGATGATCCCACCCTAATTGTGGGAGGCAAAAATGCAACTAAAGGACACTATCCTTGGCAAGTAGCGCTGTACAACGCCACAAACAAAGAACAACTTTGTGGTGGATCTCTACTAAGTCAGAGAGTCATTCTTACTGGTAATTTTACACTAATTCAAAGTGTGGTATAATTTGAATTTATTCCAGCGGCACACTGTATCACAAATATTGAAAATGGTCAAATTTTACCAAAAGAATTATACATGGTGGCAGTCGGAAAATATTATCGGGAGTTCGATCATCACGACGATTACACTTCAACACAATCTTCTTCCGTTCGTATTAGTTAAAAAATTCAATCATCGTACAAAAACAGAATTTCAGATCCTGGAAATGCACGTTCCTCGACAATATAAAGGAGACACTCAAAATTTCTTTGGGGATATCGCCATTTTGATAACTAAAAAAACTTTTATTCTCTCTTTAAGAGTCCAACCGGTGTGCGTTGATTGGGCTTTATCGCGTTTTCCCATTGTGATAAATACGAAAAAAGTTACAAATGGCTTCGTAAATTAAACTTTATTGAAAAGATTCATGACTACACAATATTTTCTAGGTAGCTGGTTGGGGATATACTGTCGAACATAAAAACCCTTCCAATGTTCTTAAAGAATTGGAAGTTCCACTAGTCGATAGTGAACAATGTCTTAAGAAAATAAGTGAAGATTACACGAGATTTTTAACTGACGACAAATTATGCGCGGGTTTTACCGACGCCGGTAAGATTGTTATTTTCTTCAAAACTTATTTCAAAAAAATGTTTTTCAGGAACTTCTGTTTGTAAAGGTGACAGTGGTGGAGGTTTAGTCGTCCAACACAAAAGTCGCTATTACGTTATTGGTGTGGTTAGTCTTTCGCCATTAGCGCCTACACAGGAAGGCGGTTGCGATAGTCAAAACTACGGCCTCTACACGAACGTGCAGTATTATATTGACAGCTTTATCCTAGACAAAGAGACCTTAGCTCGACCGTATGTTTAACTCGATTGATTAATTAAAATGTTTAGACTTTTTTAGAGTAGTTGAGGATACCACCAATGATGAGGATCCTAGTAGTAATTCACCAATTTCGACTACGACTACCACTACACCAAGTCCGATAACAGAAGCCCCTCGGTAACATAATGCTGGCAGCACAAATTCTTTAAATAACTGTAAACTAATTGTAGAGATACTTGCATTTTACCAGAACATCCAAATTCAGGCAAATGGTCTGTTTTTGGAGCTTCGATTTCATTTTCGCCAGGAACAACAGTCTCACGAGGAACTATTTTAATGGTCTCATGCAATAATGGTTATATGCTAAGTGGTAACAATATTACTCTCTGTGAAAACGGAGTTTGGCAATCGCCACTTGGGCAGTGTTTACGTAATGCGTTTTAACATCCTTTGATAGCAGTAAAAATGAAATTCTATTGCAGTAGGTTGTCCACCACTGCACAGTACAGAAACTACACACATCACTTGCACTTATAAAGACAAAGAGCTTAATGATTGCACAGATCCTCCTGATGGTACGGTAGCTAAACAAAAATGTGCGCCTTTTTACGAAGATCTACAGTTGGCAAAAAATCCAATCCGTGTTTGTAGGAATGGATCTTGGGATACGAGCAGATCAGACTGTGCTCCTAGTATAAAATCATTTCATAAAAGTAGCCAAACCTTTAAATTTATTTTTAGTTTGTGGATTAAAATCTGTCACGGCACAACTATTGATTGTTAATGGAAACGCAGTGAAGAAAGGTGAATATCCCTGGCAGGTGGCAATCTATCGTGGACCGGAAAAACAATTCATTTGTTCAGGTGCTCTCATTAGCCCAAAATTAATCTTAACTGGTAAACTACATTAAATGTTTTGTAATTTTCTAAAAAAAATTTGTAGCGGCCCATTGTGTTACAAATTTAACAGGACAAATAGAATCCAAAGATAATTATATGGTAGCTGTCGGAAAGCTTTACAGAGAGTTTAATCATCCCGCCGACGTGAATGCCGAAATTTCGGAAGTTTGATATTTACTATATTTTTTTTACATTATGTTTATATGAATACTTTATAGTTGCAAAATATTGATGTTCCAGTTGAGTTCACTGGAATATCGACTAATTTTCTCGCGGATATTGCTGTGTTAGAATCCAAAAAAAGGTTCAAACTTTCTCAACGAGTGCAACCAGTTTGTCTAGATTGGGGCTTAAAATATGCAAATGATTTGAACAACAGCACTGGTCATGTAAGTACCAACCAGTATCAGATCAACACTTCATCACAATGTCGTTTTCTAGGTTGCCGCTTGGGGTAAACTTTTCCCAAATTCTAGACATTCGGAAACCCTTCAAGACATAGCGATACCCGTAATACCAGAAGTAACATGTCTTAAGGGATTGTCAGAGTCTTTTCGACAATTTGTTACTCATGGTACATTTTGTGGCGGATATCTAAACCAAAGTACTGTTTAATAAAAAATTTAAATTTATTAATCTAAAACTATTTTTAGACCGTTCTCTTTGTGATGGGGACTCAGGTGCAGCTCTTGTGACTAAACATAATGGAAGATACTATGCTTCTGGTATTGCCAGTATCGCACCTAGCTCACCAAACGGAGGCTGCGATACTAACCAATATGCAATATATACTAAAGTTGCAGATTATATTAGTTTCATTCTGGAAAAAGATGCAAAAACGAAAGCGTAAGAATTAATGATAATTATATTAAATTAACACATTTTAATTATTACTTCGATAATGTTTTAAATTCTTTTAAATCACCGCTGTTTGGTCTGCACAGATCTGCACCTTCAGACAAAGACTGCACAAACAGCGAAGACTGTGAAACCACGACAAAAAAGACTGAACCGGCATCAGAACCAACTGCACCACGGTAAGTCTTTATCGGTAAGAAAAACTAAGTGATAATGTCCCTTTTAAGAACCAAATGTGCTTTACCAGAATATCCCGAGTTTGGAAACTGGGTAATTTTCGGAGTTACATCCACAAGATATAAGCCGAAAATGTTTGTTTCCACGGGAACAATTTTACAAATTAGTTGTTACAAGTCTTATAAGCTCGAAGGAAATCCGTTAATTCTATGTGAAAATGGACAATGGTCATCAAATATAGGAAAATGTTTAAGTAATGAAATTACATTATCATACGAAGCTTGAATAATTTGCTTTTTTTCAGAAACTTGCTCTACTGTAAAAAGCACCTCAATTATGAAAGCTACATGCATTTTCAATAACAAAGAAGTAAAAAATTGTACAGAACCTATTGATGGTACACGTGTGAAATACGAGTGTGCTCCGTTTTACGAAGATCTGTCGTTAAGGCAAAATCCGATTCATTTCTGTATAGATGGAAGTTGGAGCAATCCACAACCTAAATGTGTTCTAGGTATCACAAGTTTTTTATCATTTTATCGAGACGAATTAACCATAATCACCAGAATCAGTTCTACTATAATTTTTCCGTGTATTTTAGTTTGTGGCCAAAAATCTGTCCAAGCCACACCATTAATCGCTAAAGGAGCTACTGTAACCAAAGGAGATTACCCATGGCAAGTCGCAATATACACCAAATCCGGTAAAATTCTCATATGTGGTGGTTCACTGTTAAGCCCGAAAGTCATCTTAACAGGCAAGATGTGACGTACAATTCTTTTATGTTACTAAAAATTGTACAATTTCAGCGGCTCAATGTGTTACAGATAACGAGGGTAATAAAAAACCTAAAGAAAATTATATTGTAGCTGTGGGAAAATACTATAGACGATTTGATGACGATCGAGACCGGAAAGAGACACAACTTTCTGAAGTAAGCTCCAAGTACATACTAAACATTGTATAAGACTGTTTTTTTTTCTCAGTTACAAGAGATTTTTATCCCTTCAACATATAGAGGTGGAATTCAAAACTATCATGCAGATATAGCGGTTTTAATTTCTGTGCAACCATTCATTATTTCGAACAGGGTACAACCAGTATGCTTAGATTCTGGTAATTTTTACAGTATTCCCACAAATGATACTGGTTATGTAAGTTAAATGGAAGAATCAACAAAAAATAACAATTTTTCTAGATTACAGGATGGGGTTATAACTCAGAAAATACAGACGCACTGAAAGAGTTAGAAGTTCCTGCAGTACCAATGGCTACATGTAGGAAAAATTTACCAGAAAACTATCAATTGTACCTCACTAACGATAAGTTTTGTGCTGGACATTTCAACGAAGGTGAGTATTATTTAAGTGAGAAATATTTTTAAGTGAAAATATTTGTTTTAGGAGCTTCTGTTTGTAAAGGCGACAGTGGCTCAGGATTAGTGTTTAAGCATGACGGTAAATACTATATTACAGGAATTCTCAGCGTTATACCAACCTCATCAAAGGCACGTGGCTGTGATAGTCAGCTTTATGGTCTTTACACAAGAGTTTCAAAACACATCAGTTCTTTTATTTTGCAAAAACTAGCCACATATTAAACGGGAACATTTGTATGCTTTTTAATAAAAACTAAAAATGTGTTTTTCATTTTTTTTTAGTACGTATTAATATCTAAGTAACTAGATAAAGTAAGTTAAAAAAAAATTAATATATATACAGGTGTCCTACAACTCATGATCCATAGAGCAACGGAGAGTGCCGACAACAATACAGATGGTAAATTTTAAACAAAAATTGATTAAGTTTAATAGTATTCTAGAAAGCATAAAAAAATAATAACCAATCTAAAAAAAAATATTCTAGAAGTGGAGGCAACAAGGCAACGAGAGTGTAATGTTGATCAATGGTAATAGTTGTATATGCATCTATAGTTACCGATTTTCAAATTCTGTTCAGCATCGGAATTGGCTAACGTTTTATTGTCTTACCAGGATTATTTTTTGAGTTAAAAAGTTTTTGTTTCCAAATTTTGGTTTAGAATTAATTGTCTCAATAAGCCTTTTTTTCTGGGTTACCTGTATAATACTGTAATACTATTTGTAGTTGAAACTGTCAAAAATATCGATAAAAGATGAAGGAATATTTACTTAAATAAGATGTAAAAATTTTTTTTGAACATTGAAGGAGGTAGTTTTTTTTTATTAAACACTGGTTCTGTGGTCAAAAAAAATAAAAACTGAAGGAAGTGAGAAATTGTTATATGAGAATAATCGTAACTCAACACTGTTAATTTTAAACTGTAGATAACAAAAAATAAGTCGTTGTCCTCCACATAAGTTGACAGGTGTAGCCAAAAATATCCCAACTTCGAAAAATACTGTTAGGTACTTGACAAAACCGGAATCCATCCTCAGGAATCTCATTCGTTTATTTGCCCGTAGAATATTTCAAAATAAATTAAAACACTCAAACTTATTTTTTCCAATCACTAAACAATTTTTTAAATTATTGGGTATTCCATGTCAAAATATTAATAAAAAATTACGAAAACATCCTATTAAGAAGATTTTAACGTAACAACCAAGGTCGTAAAACTTGATTCTTGAGCGGAATTCCCATGTAGATACTGACAGTACGATACGTTTCTTGAAAGTGCTACGGCAAAACCAGACCTAAATGTTACAAAGATTATTTCAAAAAATTGTGGCTATCAGTTTGTTCGACCTCAAGTTCAGGTTATCTTGAAATTAAATTATAAAGAAGCAACATCTTCAAAGTTTCACAAAGAATGAGGTGTATTTAGCGGTCAGTGTAATAAAATGTACAATATTTATGCGTGTGTGTTAAACGTAGTATGTTTGTGTATTATTGGTAAGCTATCTTGTTAAAAACTACACAAATACGACTACGAATTCAATTCCGTACCTCCATTTACTGTCACTTCTTTTTGTAGTCAAAAATTGCCAAAGTACGGAAATAAGAAATAGTAGCTATGTCAGATTACCTCGAGATCTTCAAGGAAAAGGGTAATTTACACTAAACTACTAAACCCAACTTCTTAATTTTACTGTCCAAACAGTTGTGTACTACCTCAATACCCCAAATTCGGAAAATGGAGCGTCTTTGAAGAAACATCAACTTTTTCTTCTGGACAAATCGTAAATCATCGCACAATTTTACAAGTAACTTGCGAAGATAATTATAAATTAGACGGAGATGCTATCATTCTTTGTAGGCACGGTAAATGGACAGCTCCTATTGGCGATTGTTTGCGTAAGACGTTCTTTTAACTAAAGAAAGTTTGTTAAATATTGTTACAGGAACATGTCCCTCTAGATATAGCAACGCTATTATGACCGTAACTTGCAGAAATAATGACCGACGATTAGAAAATTGCGAAAATCCTACTGATGGAACCAAAGCAAAATTTCAGTGCGCTGACTTCTACGAAGATCGTTCTTTGGATAGAAATCCTGTCCACGTATGTTACAATGGGAAATGGAATCATAAGTTACCAGAATGCACCCCAAGTAAAAAATAAATCCAAATAAAATTTTGATGGTATTTTCACGTTTCCAGTTTGTGGCCAAAAATCGGTTGACGATCCTACTCTAATTGTGAATGGTAAAAACGTAACAAAAGGACACTATCCTTGGCAAGTAGCGCTGTACAACGCCACAAACAAAGAACAACTTTGTGGTGGATCTCTACTAAGTCAGAGAGTCATCCTGACAGGTAACTTCACACGTGCAAAAAAATCTGTTATAATTAAAGTTTATTTCAGCGGCGCACTGTGTCACAGATTTGGAAACTGGTCAGCTGCATTCAAAAGAATTATACATGGTAGGAGTTGGAAAATTTTTTCGAGAGTTCGATCATCACGAAGATCAAATCTCAGCGCAATTTTCCACTGTATGTATACACCAAAATAAAATAAAAAACTCACACGTTAACATTTTTAGATTCACGAAATGCACGTTCCTCGACAATATAAAGGAGACACGCAAAATTACTTCGGAGATATCGCAATTTTGATTACAAAAACAACTTTTGCTCTCTCGCCAAGAGTTCAACCAGTGTGCATTGATTGGGCATTGTCGCGTTTTCCCATTACCATCAATACCAAAAAAGTTACAAGTGGCATTGTAAATTATGGTCTTAGTAGTGGACCAATAATAAAAAAAATTCTTCCAGGTCGTCGGTTGGGGATATACAGTTGAACATAAAAATCCTTCGAATTTTCTTAAGGAACTAGAAGTCCCACTAATTAATGATCAAGAATGTAGTAAGAGAATAAATGGTGATTACACCAGATTTTTAACCGACGACAAATTTTGTGCTGGTTTCAGCTACGCAGGTAACATCGCAATTTTTTTTTCACTGATTTCAAAGTGTTTTTCAGGAACTTCCGTTTGTAAAGGTGACAGTGGTGGAGGTTTAGTGGTCCAACACGGAAGTCGATATTACGTTATTGGAATCGTGAGTCTTGCACCACTAGCGCCTACTCAAGAGGGCGGGTGTGATAGTCAAAATTACGGACTCTACACGAATGTTCAATATTACATCGACAGCTTTATCTTGGATAAAGAGACCTTGGCTCGACCGTAAGTTCAACTTGTTTATAATTCTATCAACTGATTACTTCATTAGAGTCACCGGAGATGCGAACTGTGATAACGATCCTACATGTAATCAACAACCTCCAAGACCAACAACAACCACAACAACACCGAGTCCAGTAACAGAAGCCCCTAAGTAATACTCGAGTTGGAGAAAAAATTCACAATTAATTAAACAAATTTTTGTAGAGGAACTTGTATTTTACCGGAGCATAAAAGTTCAGGCAGGTGGTCAATTTTTGGAGTTTCGACCGCATTGTCTCCAGGTGCAGCAGTTTCACAAGGCACCGTCTTACAAATATCGTGTAACAATGGGCTTACTATTAGTGGCAGCAAAAATTCGATCTGCGAAAATGGAGTTTGGTCACCTCCACTGGGATATTGCTCACGTAATTGTTTATATTTTTTAAAACTGGTATAAACGATTGTACTTTAGGAGGTTGTCCTCCACTACGCAGTACACAAACGACACGGATAACTTGCACTTTTCAAGATAAAGAAATGAATGATTGCTCAAATCCACCTGATGGCACCATA
This sequence comes from Gnatocerus cornutus, assembly GCA_029298725.1. NCBI lineage: Eukaryota > Metazoa > Arthropoda > Insecta > Coleoptera > Tenebrionidae > Gnatocerus > Gnatocerus cornutus. The sequence continues at coordinate 7,757,578 of CM055514.1, forward strand.
GCTAAGCAAAGTTGTGCACCTTTTTACGAAGATTTGCAGTTAGCTAAAAATCCAATTCGTGTTTGTCGGAATGGGTCTTGGGATACGAGCAGATCAGATTGTGTTCCTAGTATGAAATAATTTTATAAATCTATCAGAATCTTCACATTTATTTGTAGTTTGTGGATTAAAATCGGTAACGCCACAACCATTAATTGTTAATGGAAGTCCGGTGAAGAAAGGTGAGTATCCATGGCAAGTAGCCATCTATAAAGGACAAAAAAAACAATTTATATGCGGCGGAGCTCTGATTGGTCCGAAATTAATCCTAACTGGTAAGTTGCATCCAACTTCTTAACATCCAAAAATCAAATTTTTATAGCCGCACATTGTGTAACAAATTGGAAAGGGCAGATGCAAAATAAGAACAGTTATGTTGTGGCTGTCGGAAAATTTTACAGAAAGTTTAATGAACGTTCAGACGATCAATCCCAAGTATCTGAAGTAAGATTTCTGCTCCATGTTTGTACGTCTATACTCAAAATACTTTCCAGTTGCAAGATATTTATATTCCGGTAGAATACACCGGAGTATCCACTAATTACCTCGCCGATCTGGCCGTATTAGTAACCAAAAATGCCTTCACTCTATCTCAAAGAGTACAACCAGTTTGTATCGATTGGGGCTTAAAATATATAAAAGATTTGAACAACAGTACTGGTTATGTAAGTACCGAATCAGTACAACACTTTATAACACTCACTTCTTAGGTTGCCGGCTGGGGTTATACTTTACCAAATTCTAGACCTTCAGAGACCCTTAAATACTTAGAAATCCCAGTAATACCAGAAGAAACATGTCTTAAAGGATTACCAGACGATTTTCGTGTTTTTGTTACCCAGAGTACTTTTTGTGGAGGCTATCTAAACCGAAGTAAGTTTCTGCTAAAGGTTTTAAATTAATCTTAAGTATTTAATCTTTAGATCTTTCTCTTTGTGCTGGAGACGCGGGAGGCGCTTTTGTGACAAAACATGACGGGAGATACTATGCTACTGGTATTGTTAGCACCGCTCCTACATCACCTGAAGGAGGTTGTAATAGTAATCAGTACTCGGTCTACACTAAAATCGCTGATTACGTTAATTTCATTCTTGAGAAAGACGCGAAAGCTAAAGCGTAAGTTTTATTGAACGTAACACATAGAGGTGTACCCGAATAAAGTGCAAAGATTTTAACCCCAATATCAGACCACGCAGTTTGTCATGATGGCAAAATTTCGCGTTCCGAAACGAGAGTTTCCGAGAAAAAAATTATTAAAGTTTTATGCAGAAAAGGCAGGGCGCCACTGCATTTGGATCCAATGTCAAGTTCACTCCAGGCCATCGACAAGTTAAGAATAAAAACGCCAATAAACAAGTGGCAAAAATGTCTTTATCGGAGTTGAACAATGATCTTGGTAGAGAAATGTGGGTTTTACAGTGCCAAATTTTTCAAATGTAGATTATTTTGAGTAAGATTTTTTTGTATTCTTTGCCAGTACTTTCTTCAAAAGTGTTGTGCTGAGGCTAAAGTTTCAAAAAGTGTTTTCTTTACGGATGAAACTAAATGGAATTGTTCAATGGAGAGCATTTGATCATTTTTCGTAATATAGCTTCAGGTAACTTTTTCATTCTTTGGTCTCTAAATACAGTTAGATCCACAAAAACAAATCGGGAAGTCACCCTACAAACCAATCGAAATAAAGATTAGCCCTTTTGAGGGCCTAATTTATTTCAAACAAATTAATTTTTCGCAACCACGTGTGAAAATGATGTATTTAAAATCAGTAATTAAGTAAAAGTTAAACAAGTATGATAAGAAGCGAGCGTAAACGTTTTTTGTTCGAACGGTTTTTATAGTCTTTGGGAAACAGTTGTTGAATTCAGTGCCATCAGCGTCGAATAACGGGTAATCCAAGGGGCTTTGCCCCATTCGAATTTCGATTTTTTTGCAGAATCATAATCTACAGGGGTGTCTGATATTGGGGTTAAAATCTTTCCACTTTATTCGGATACACCTGTATGTATTACAATTCTGTTCATTCTAACAGATCGGCGTCCTCGGACTGTTTGAACGGTGACGACTGTGAAAAATCAACAAAAAAGCCCGAGTCAGAATCAGACATACCTCGGTAAGTCTTTTATCAATATCAGTAATAAAAATTTATCGGTAACGCCCCTATTAAGGACTACATGTACATTACCAGAACATCCAGCGTTTGGAAGGTGGTCAATTTACGGTGTGTCGTCAGATACATACAGGCCTAGACATGCAGTTGCCACGGGCACGGTCTTACAAATAAACTGTGACAATTCTTACAAACTAGAAGGGGATGCTATAATTCTGTGCGAAAAAGGAAAATGGTCGTCTCCTTTGGGACAATGTTTAAGTAAGAAAACTTATTACAAATTTCCGAGATAACTGTCTTTTTTCAGAAACGTGTCCACCTGTGACTAGTAGTCATACGTTGAAAGCTAAGTGCATTTATAATAATAAAGATTTGACAAACTGTACCGAGCCAGTTGAAGGGACACGTGTAAAATACGAATGTGCTCAGTTCTATGAAGACCCGCAGTTGGCGCAAAACCCGATTCATGTTTGTAGAGACGGTGCTTGGAGTAACAGTCGGCCTCAATGTATTCCAGGTATAATATCCACTCCCTCTAACAGTGTCACCAATGTTTATTTCAAGCCTGTGGACTAAAATCCGTCACTCCACAAATTTTAATCGTAAATGGTAAAAAAGCAAAGAGTAATTATCCCTGGCATGTAGGCATATATCGTGGTGAGAAAAAAGATTTCATATGTAGCGGAGTACTCATCGATCGACAGGTCATTTTAACAGGTTTATTTCTAACTAACTGTAACGACGGCTCTAATCGTTTTTTCTAGCTGCCCAGTGTGTAGCAGACTACAGTGGCAATGCACAATCTAAAGACCAATTTACTGTGGCTGTAGGCAAAAACTACAGAAAATTCGACGACTCTAAAGAGAACGCTCGTCGAGTTCAAAGTTCACAGGTAATACAAATAATAAAACCAAGTCAAATTAACATTTAAAATTCCAGTTATTGGATATCTTAGTTCATCCACAATATAAAGGAACAATGAAACCTGGTTCCAGCATCGCCATTTTAATAACTAAAAAACGTTTTACTCTTACTTCCACCGTACAGCCAGCTTGTGTGGACTGGGGTCTGACTCACGAAAAAGAATTTCAGTCAAACAGTTTGAGCGGATTTGTAAAAATTCAACTCTTTTTACTCAGTTTTAACATTGAGTTTTTTAGGTCTCAGGCTGGGGTTTTACTTCTGTGGGTAACAATCCAGCCGACGAGCTACAAGAGTTGGAAGTTCCTATCGTAAGTCGAGGGCAATGTCAGGCGGAGCTTCCTGAAACTTTCCTCAATTTCTTCACATACGATAAGTTCTGTGCAGGCTATCTAAATAAAGGTAAAGTGTACAATTTTATAAAACAATCTTATTTGTTTCATTCAGGTAAATCAATATGTAACGGCGACAGTGGCGGAGGATTAGTGGTGAAATTTAATGGAAGATATTATGTCATTGGAATTGTGGACAGTGCTCCACGATCAGAATACGGCGGTTGTGACACCGAGCAATATGGTGTTTACACAAAAGTTACAACACATATCGAGAACTTTATTGAAGAAAAAACACGTTCTTATAGGTCTAATCATTAGCTTGTTTTTAACGGTTATAAAACACAATATTAAAGGCTAAAAAAGCATTCTTGTGTTTCCGTTTCAACGTATTTCCATAAAAATCAAACGAAACTGGTTCAATGCGCCGGACGAAATTGCTATAACCATAATAATAAAAAAAAATGTAAGGCCAATCAGGAGAAAATAAGTAAGAATCAATACTTATTTAAAATTTTAATCAGCCTGCTGTAGATTCTCTATTGTAAATAAAGTCATTAGTACTGAAAAGTACACCAGCACTGATTGATAATCTTCATAGATAACCAATGCATTTATTTTTCTTGTTTTTCCGCAAACTCCACGACTAAAAAACCTTCGAGCAAGCATCTACGTCATTCAGAATTCACTCAAAAACTATTCGTCTTCGAAACCTTATAACAAAAAATTTAAAAATAAATGCAATGTGTATCTAAATTAACAACCAAATAGTATTTTCACAGTACATAAAAACAGCACACTGTTAACAGTAGCATCTTTCACATTCACTATGATGTCATCATATCACTAGCAGACGACGTATTTACATTGGGCCCTTTTAAAGAGTCATTAATATCCCGCCGAAACATTGATAAATTCTGCGTAAACCTGAAAAAAATTCATCAATAGAAAATGTCGGAATAAATTTCATTCTCACTTGTCTCTATTTTTCGTTAGCAAATTTCTTTCTATGCCGTCCATTAGATTCTCAAACCACTGAACCATTGCTGCTTGTTTATCAGGCGGCTGACTTCTGATGATGTTCTCTCGCATTTGATTAAAATACTCTTCATTTAAAAGAATGAGTCCTAGAAGCGGTCTAGACATCGACCATTGATTTCGACAATCCTCAAACATGATCACATTCAATACAGTGCTTAAAATTTGTTGAAGGATCTCTGGATGCCTTTCGAGAACTTTTAGGAACATATCACTGCTGGGTGCCATACCAACTCTTTGTTTTTTACCGGGATATACTGAAAAAGTTAACATTCAAAACGTACACAATTAGTTGTTTCCGTCATACCTTTTTGTGTAAGTTGTTTGAACAAATAGGTCACAATGTGATCCAGCGTTGCACAACAGCCGGTGCAAACCATTGTATCTATAATTCCTCGAGTAATTACAAAATTGCGAAATCATGTTTAACTCAAAAAGCTCAAACGACCATAGTTTCACAACACCGAGCATTCTTTTTAACAACGTTCTCTCACAAATTTAACGCCGAGTAAGCATAAATTCCATTTACACTGTGGCAACTCCCAAACAAATCCTGTTCGCAATCATAAAAAAGCGCTTTTATCTAAGCACAAACACGGCCAATTATGTCAAGTCTTTCTAGACTGCACAATCGTTCCCTTGCAATCAAATAAAGCTCATGCGCAACAAGCAAACATTCTTTAAAAACTATCTCTGAATGAACACGTGCTCCATTCAGGATAGTTGTTCAACTATATGAGTTTTGTACAGTCAGAGACATGACAGCTGCAGACCCAAACAATTCGTCAAAAAAATTATAAAAAAACAAAACCATAAAAGACAAACAGAACTACATTCTAATTCTATGAAAAACCCAAGTCCAGGTATCGTGATTACCCGGGTCTGATTTTAAACGAAACTTTGTCAACTAGCTGGATCGAGTGTCTACTTAAACAAACTTTTAAGTAATGACGATGACAAAGTTTTGTATAAAGCTGTGTCCCTGATCCGTACAGACCTGTATAGTGATTCAGTTGCCCACCTAAGGCAGTTAGACCCTCGGATATCGAGGAGAGGATGTATAAAAATACTTGCGGCTCCAGTGTGGATAAGAAACTCATGTGATCTTGCGCCAGGCACTCCAACAACACGTAGTAAGTCTGAGATAGCTTTGGATAATCCTGTACGATACCAAACACAATGTGTCAAAATTCGGAAAGCATGAAAGTAGATACAAATATAAGTACAAACATTTTCATGTGGACGTGTCCCACTGTCTTGTCCGCAAATTTTAGTGTTCGACGCACATGTTGCAAAAAATCGATTCCAAATACTTTAATAAAATATTCTCGTTCGACTTACCAATAAATCCGATTGCGGTATCGATAGTAACAACTTTACAAAAATGTTGAGAGCGTTGTCCAAAGTTTCATCTCCATACAGTCGAAACACACCAAAATTTACGTAACTGCCACACAACGCAGCCTTGAGCATAGAAAAACATATCGATATTCCTTTCAGTTTTAATGGATACGTTTGTTCTTTTGGTACTTCTACGTTAAGTATCCTACTACCTATAACAAAAAAATGTAGAAACTGTATGCTTTTCAAAGACCTTACCATAACTACAGATAATTTTACTTGCTTCCCTAAATAGCAAAATTCCGTTCGGTGACGACACATCGAACTGTAGTCGTTGCGATCGGTTTTGAACTAATTCAGCAAAAAGTTTTAAAACAGGTGTAGTCACTTGAGGATCGTGGTACCACAGTTCTATCGCTCGTAACAAAATTGGAGTGTAATTCGGATATCTAATAAAATTAAGAACAACTACAAATTACAAACTAGAAATACATAAAGTGAGAATACAAAAGGATACATCCAATCAAATAGCATCATGTATGATGTTTTAGTGTTGAATGAAAACGCCAATCCTCGGAGGTCTCTAGCTAGTCCGATCAACGCTTTTTTCGCATCCTCTTGAGCGAACATGGGACCATCAGCCGCGGTTAGCATAGAGCCAATATTTTCGAAAGAGGCTAAAAACAACTTTAAATAAACCACAAAATTACATTGAGAAAGTCACCTGTGAGAGGCAACATAAAAGTATGAAATCGATCTTCGTCTTCGCCTAAATCCACCATAAGCAATCGTCCCAACGACGTGTAAAACATAGATCTACACCGCATTTCCGTGACGACTACGGTGTTCCCCAAAAACGGGAAATGTTCACTGGTGTGATTATTTAACATAAATTGGACTTCTTCTAGTTTGACTAGTTTACGAACGCAGCTGTAACCAACAGATAGATCATTGAGAAGTTGCAACGTTTTACTGATGATTTGTTCACTGCGGCCCCAATACTTTAGATTCGTTATTCTGAAAATTATTCGTCATTGTATTGTAATTGAGCGACCACTTTACTTACATTTTCCTAATAAAAACGCTCAAAACGGTCGCTTCATCGTTCAGTCCCAAAACTTCCGACAGTCTTCTATAAACTTTTGAATTCTTTTGCACTTGATCGCCGACGTAGATCTTTCTAAACTGCTCAAAAAAACTCAACATGGCTAATTCTAATTTCTCGCAGCCGCCTTGTGCTAATCTGGAATCAGTCAAGTTCATCAATTGAAGGACTCGACAGACCAGCTCTCCATCCATGGTATCGTGTTCTTCGTTGCTATTAAAGGACACGCGGCCTCCTATCGCCGAACCGATAATGTAAACCAACCAAGTTAACCTACCTAAAAATGGAAAAACCTCATTTTTTTTCACCAAGAACGTACAACTAAATACCTTCTTGAATGGTAATTTCAACGTGTTGCGTTGGATTCACAACTCCGCTAGATCTAGGAATTGCCATCAGTTCTTGATAAGTTCTAGCGGCTTGATCGAACAATTGTACTAACAACGTGCACGTTTTTTGGTATTCGCATCTACCAATCACAGACAGTTGCTCGAGTTGTTGCTGGACCATCCCTAAATCTTCAAGAGGATCCTCGAGATTTTCTTGGACAACAACAGCAACTGACTCCAGTCGAGACGTTATGTATGCGTTAGTCACTTCCGGTGTGTATGTTTCTAAAAGATGAGGTTCGGTGGCTTTCACGTACGGTACCGAAGCTACCATTCTTTGCCAAAGACTCAGCAAATAGTGAACGCTGTTGGGAGCAAATTGCCACATCTAAAAAAACAACACCAGATAGTGATTTAGGCGCTGCTTTATCGTAAGAAAGTACCTGTAAGCTCTGCACGGTGAATTTTGCAATCAATTGGATGGCTTCTGGATAATTGTCCACCATGACCAATTCCCCAAGTTGATAATTAGACTTCAGTCTCGCCAGAAGCCGACAAAATTCATGATAATTTGCAGAATCACTCAACCCCTGTGGATTTTGCAGGATGTGCTTAACGCCATTCACCAGATGCGTTAAAAATTTCGCTCTTTCCGTGTTACTGAACAAAGACCGCCTAACCGACGCTATTTGTACAAGACAAGACAACGCTAACGACGACAGAGTGTTGGGTAAGGAATGATACAAGTCAAAAAACAACTTTAGAGTCGAAAAATCCAGAAAAGCTGGCCTCCAACTAGTCGGTATTTGAACAGTACACAAATCGTCCGAACTTTCATCAGTTGAAGTTCCAATAAAATCAAACGTGAGGCAGTTTTGTGCCAATCGCAATAATTGTGTCATTAAACCATGCTGACTTTCGTCGTTAAAGTTCAGGTTTTTACAATTCTCTATTGCTGTACCAAGAAGAGTACATGAAAGGCGAAATATCTCAAATAGTTGAGTATCACGAAAGGACGACGCGATTTTACGATGTTTTGTTAGCGAACGGTTGGCCTCAACTTCGGAAATTTGATTCATTTCACAAGTTAGCTGAGAGAGCAATTGTACTCCTATCATGCAATGTTCGACGGAACCCTGAAATTAAATAATCGAGTTATGACTCCATTAAATACACAAAAAATCTTTAGAATAAAAAGTGAACATCAACATATGGTTTCCGCACAATTTAATTGATCAGTAATTTATTGGCAGGTCAATTAGTATTGTAATTGAAACATGCCGGTAACGATTTATCTGAAAATTATAGCACACGCACACGCAACGTCAAGAGTAAAGAACACGAACTCTAGAATTTAAGTTTATTTTCAAATCGATAAGTGTGGATTTTAGTTGAAGAGCAATCAACAAAAGTTACAGTTACAGTACTCGTTCCCCCATGGAGTCATATCTATTATTATTGGGTGACGTTATTGATCTAATAAATTTAAAATATCAAAATTATTAGGTATGCAGTCGGCAAATATTGACCAAAACGTTTCACATTTTAAGTAAAAAATGTGAATTTCCCACCTAAAATAAAAATGTGCAATGCCTTTCGTCTGCTCAAGCCCGCTTAAGTGTTCAGTGCTGTTATTTGAATGCTACTTTGTCACAAGAATGTAGAACAATAACAGTCGTGGCGTGATCTAGCATTTTAAGAAAAGTTTAGTAAAAGCGTAAAATGAGTAAAACAAAAGTCTTCTATAGATAGTCTAAATTAAGCTTTACTGTCATTTTAATTGACTTTAGGAAGTTATAATGTCAAGTCGGTTAATGTCACCAACAAAATGTCAGGTAAAGGCTGGTTTAGACGTTGCTGTTGTGTATCAAACAGCTTTTTGCGAGATAAATAATACAAATTAATAAATTAAAAAATTCGAAAGATTTTGGTGACGTCATTTCTTACACGATGCGTTTTTGCTTAATGTAAAAAAAAGATTCTAACAAGAACTCATTTCCTCATTTTCTGGTTTTCTTTCAATCCGCTTATTAAAAATAAGCGAGTTTTATCCCGATAACAATTCTGTGATATCAAAGGCGTATCATCTGCTGATATTTTACGTAAAACAAATTTGTTCCTAACAAAAATCATTACGTGCATAAAACAATGATAAAAATGATTTTAGATAAAAACTTGACTGCTTCACCAATTTCAACGCTTTATCAATAAGATAAATCTAAATCAAAATTTAATCCTGTGACTATGAAATAATTTTATACAAGTTTAAACAGACTCGTTAATGAAGTATTTACTTCGTAAGTTACAGGTAGAAATATAACATTTTAATGAATTAATTAAATTAATTTCGAGCGCGTTAAATAACAATATCAATCACGTTTTTAACAACAAATTGAATTAATCCTCTTCTTTTACTTTGATAAGTATTACAATATAACAAAAAGACCAACAAAAAAAGCTACAGAAACGAACAAGGTAAACGATAAAAAACAATAATGTATTGCGAAATTATGATTAAAAAATGAAATGAACTGTACACATTTGACCCCAGACTAGGGAACGATTTATCGTTTTTATGAACTTCTCAATAAAGTTTTAAATATCTTCATTAAAAAAAGATACTCAACCTGCAAAAATTTGCTGATATCATTGACGACATTTCGAAATACAAAGTCTTCTTTATGTGTATCAAACCATCCCAGCTTTGTTATCCTTGCAAAAAGTGTGACCAGTGCTTGAACCACAAAATTGGGCAACTTTGGCCTTGTAGCCAGATAATTCAACACATAATTCCTAATATCCACTCTCTGTTGTAAGCTCAACCCTTGAGCGCTTCTTGAAACCAATTTAGTCAAAGTAGTGGCTGCTAAAAGCTGTGCATAGCATGAATCGCCTCTATCTAACAGAACCTGGCACTTGGTGAGGGCATCAGGCCCATCCTGGAACACTACTAAAGCCTTTTCTGCATCAGCTCTAACTGATGTGTCTTGCGACTCATAGAGCTGTTTGCACAACAGTTCCAGTTGGCGAATCTCCTGGAAAAAAATCGAGGGAGATTAGCGTTAAAATGTCAACATGTAGAGGTTGGGGTTGGAAGAACTTGGTCAGGGTCAAGCGAGCAGGCACGTGGAGGAAGTGATGGGGGTGTTAGTTAGAATGGGGGTGAAGTAATAGGATGTGTTCAAGTGACCATTGATGGAGTGAGATTCAATGGGATTTTCACGAGGAAATTTACCTGTTCATCAGCCATTATCGCTCTCTTTCATTGGGCAAAGTTTTTGGTTGATGTTTTTGGTAATGTAGAGATGGAAGAGGTTTGATTTGCACCACTTCTACGAACTTCACACTATTCACACTCAAAAACAACATAACGCAAATTTACCGGATCGGTGGCGCCCGGTCACTGGTGGCGTTATGGTGCAACATTGGAAAGCGCGAAATTCAAATTCATTTAACGTCTCTGCGTTCAAAAATCTTGTACCACCAGTTCTGTGTTATTACTAAAACCAAATACACTTTGGCCTTTCTTACAATAAAGCATCAATTAATTTTGTCGAATCTTTCGCATTCTTCTTTAACTGGTATTCTCCAATTACGTGCGAAGTAAAAATAGAATTTCTAAACGCGATAAATCCAGAATTAAAATTCAGTTACAACGAAAGGCGTTTATTTAAAATCTCGCTATAACTTGTGTTCTATTCATTATTATTATTATGTTTGGTAAAAAACTTCTCAAAGGCACTTCAATGTGAAGTAAATTATAATAATTATTGAACAGTTGCTCAAGAACTGGCACTGCATACGACTTGTGGTTTGTTGGCCATTTATTTTAATTTTAGTTTTTCATATTCCAAGAACTTTCTAGAAAAGATTTTACAGGAATCCAAAGAAATTGCCAAAACTTCATGGATCTCCCCAATAAACGACTCAAAAAATTTAAGAAACCCGAGGGAAAAACTTCGAAGTGATGTAAAAAGCGAAAGGAATTTACAGAATCGTTGGAATTCGATGCAAATTAATAAAAAAAAACTCAGGGCCCTACGAAATTTAAAAAATAAAAGAAATAAAAATTCATTAGTGTTGATGTATGAACCATTTTATTCAAAATAAACAAAATGACATGGCGTTAATACCGACATCACAATCATCATATTAATGAAGTGACGTAAAGCGGTAAACATCCGCTTGGACATCTTCAGATTTTTAGTCATCCTGAAAGTCTTTCGAGACAAAATTATAAAATAACAAAACCATAAAACAGTAACTTTTTATTTTTACACACGTAATACGCACGTATCGTTATAAACAATGTAAAATGAACTAGAATAGAAGTCATGCATTTTTAATAAATAGGTAACTTAGGCTAAGACATTCGTGGACGTATATCACATGCACGCATTAGTAGCATATTCACAGTCCTATAACGACTCATTTAAAATAATTTATAAATTTATCTAAAAAGCAATTCTCACAATAGAAAAGAGTTGCTATAGAACACATACATAAAATATACTTAAATATTTAACTGGCTAGAATAATTAACAAACCAAATCACAATTGCAGTTTTGAGTGGCTTTCAATGTCTTTAGATAGTTTTCTTCTTAGTGGCCCTCTTTGTCCGAGGCAAGGTCGCGCTTGGGATCTCCTAAAACATTGAAATTTAACAAGGCACTCTTTACAGTCTTTTATTTACAATCATTCACAACCGAAGTTATAAATGATCATAAATCAGCTCTAAGCTACTCTAATTTCAAAACACTTCAAATAATGGAGATTTTCTGCCAAAACGACTTCATACACTTTGGCAGGAAATCAAGTGAAACAAAACAAGCGGAGTAACGTTAATCCATTCTCAAACTAACAAGTTAGTTGGCTGAACACAGCACACAATTCATGCCTTGTGCGTTTTTAATCGATATCTTCATCTACATATCTGCGTATAATTTTCAATCTTCGACGAGCTGTCGGGGACTCCGTTAGCGATTGAATCGAGAACCTGCTGGCGCCTTTCTCTTTACCCAAACTTCTCACATCATTATCGCTTTTTGACAGTGTTTTACTCTCTGCTAAACGCAAATGATCTTTGTTGATCTCATGCCATGACGATCTTTTTTCGATAGTATCTTTGATCTTTTTAGGGAAATGTATTAGTTTCGAAAAAGAGGAGTCGAGTTTCCCCTTCGAGAAAGACAGGGAGTTAACTAGGGAGCGGCGTTTCGACTTGGGGGACTGGATGAAAATTTCCTTACGTTCCGAATGGGGACTATCCACGGGTTTCACCACTCCTGGTTTTAAAACCAGCGTCGCTTTGATGGCAGGGACGTTTTCAACAGGACTTGGGGGTTTAGGGGCTGCTTTTTTGTTATACTTGCCACCTCGAATCCGATCTGGTTCGTCTAAAGGTACATCTGACTTTGGAGTTTTGATTGCTTCTTCAGCATTTTCCGAACATGCTGTTAATAGTTCATTACTGTTACTTTTCTCTTCAACTGACTGCGTTTCATGCAACGAATTTAACGTATCCAAAAATTCGTCCTCACTTGACTCAACATTATCAAGCTCATCAATGGACTTTGCTTTATCGTTCAAGAAAATGATGTTTGTGTCAAAAACTTCACTGTCATCGCTGTCCTTTAATTACAACGTCCCATAAGAGTAAGACGTACAGAAACTACAAGAACAGTGTTTACTTACTTCGCTCACTGAAGACTTCTTAATCCCAGTCGTCGACCTTGTCACTCTTGTAGGTCTTGGTTTATTCAAAGACGCCGTTCTAACTAAGCCCTCACGAGCTTGTAATTTCGGTGGCTGTCCTGGATAAAGACCCTCACCACTGGAATACCCTGAGCTTATATCTTCAGCGGACTGAACGTGCTGAATCCTATCACTTCTAACGACATCGACTTCTGAGAAATACAAGGAAGAAGACGAGGTGGGGCGGCCAGGACTACGCCGTCTTCGCAATAAGCGAGGGTCGGTTATAATTACTTCTGAAGAATCCCGGCCGTCGCTGGCATCAAGGCTTGGATCACTTAAATCGCTTAAACTGTAGCTTTTGCGTAACTGATTTACCAGTCCTCCACCTCCCTAAAATACGAGCACAAAATGTTCACAAAGAGGGCTTACAACAACGACACTCGTTACCACAAAACCAGAAAGCGCATGCATTGCTTAGCGGTGTTACACACTGAATGGGAGTGTTCGTTAGTGCGTTTGTTATAGAAAGAACCTGTAAAAAAATAATAAAGAAAAAATTAATAATAAAAGTGTAAAAACGATTTATTGAAAAAAATATGGCATAATTCCAGATTCACACTTGAGGCGCTTGTAACAGTTTAAACACTCGAATAAAAACGGACAATTAAAAATATAAAAAAATCAAGTACAAACGCAAAATTAAATAAATCATTCACTAATGTCCTCATTCTTTTTGCTTTTTCTAGATTTTTTAATATTTTTTCCTTTGTTCTTGGATACTCTTCCACTTCTAGTTCGAGGCACTTCGTAATCCACGTCGCCATCATCATCAGAATATACTTCAGGTGCCAATGGCTCAAAATACATTGCATCAACTTTATCCTGTTCTTGCTGAGTGGGGTAAGTGACAGAAAGGGGCATTATCGGGTTAAGATTCTGTTTATTGAAGAACAAAAAAGTGCGATGGAGGTTTAGTGAGATAGTTAAAATTTAGCGTCTAGGAGAGAGTAAAATCTTATTAGCACTGTTATTTCTAGCAACTTAGGTAAAAAAGATGAAACTTGAAAACTCTGACAAAAATTATGCATAATGCGCCCAGGGCAACAGAGTCTAGCACCGCACGAGTCTAAATTTAATTTCCCCTCAAAAATAATTACTCTATAAAATTACACTACTCAAGAACTGAGGAATTTACGACGCCGCGACCAAAGATTTTCCCCACTTCCTAGACACTCTTGTTAAATAAGCACTGCCGAAAAAACTGACCTTTATGGCTGTTTGCATCAATGCAGTAACACCCTTGGAACCTAAATCAAGGAACTGTTTGTAGCTTTGTTCTTTGGCTTTCGTGATATATTCGTCAATTTCCTGCAGAAAATGCATTAGTTTCGGCATTGAATTACTCATGAACTGACCTGCTCCCGACTGCTCAAAGCAGGATGGACGAATTTGCGATATAAGATGCTGGAACCCTTCGTAGCAGGCGAGAGTAACCATATCACCAAAATTATTTTAATTTCATAATAAAATGGTAACCAACTGAAAAAAACATCAGTGAAGGTTTCAGCGCAGGTGAAAAGCGCGAATACGATCCAGTACATCATCCATTTGACCTGGAAAAGAGGACAAAGACCAAACTCAAAGGAAATTCCAGTGGGATCTAATTATAGACAAGTTAATTCCAGACTGTTGGGTGCTAAGTTCATGCAATAAATTATTATTACTTACGTATTCTTTAACATTTTTCGTTTTCACAGCCTTGTACGAAGCATAAGCGGGGTAAAGCGTTCCGAAAAGCAATCTGAAAAGAGGATAAACAAGGAGATAAGTTAGAGCTTTATGACACAAAGCAACAAGGGCCAATGTCAAGAACCCCACGTGGGTTAAAGAAGGCTTCACGTTCGGCAACAAACAACTGATTATCGAGTTTGTCGTGTATTGAAGCATATTGTCTTGGAGTAGCTTCCTGCGAGGCTGCAGGATTCTGACTGGTACGCATTCGTACTGAGGGACTTCCATGCACGCGTCGGGCAGGAAATGACCCGCCATCGAATTACTTGTGAAAAAGACAACCTCATTTCTGTCTAACACACAGTTATAACGGATATAGCACGAATTTCCGTGGAGTTACCAACAAATGCGTATTTCACATAACGCACCTGTCTATAGATATAACACTATCACTTGGCCATTCCAATAGATCGTGAATCGTATTTCTGGTTTTTCTCTTTGGGACATGATAAGATATGTTGAGAACGTGAACTCGACTATCAAATTACTATTTTGGGACGACAATGAAGAGAAATATTTTAAGACGCGTCCACGTCGGTAATGCCAGTTTGCGGCACATCCAAGACGCTACCTATTTATAAACTTTGAGCTAGCGTTCGGAAATGAGCTCATGTTGTCGAAAGTAAAATACAAACAAGACGTTGATTGTGGAAAATTCGAGTATTCAAACGTTTGTTTATAATGAGAAGGTCATTAGACTCGGAAGTTCGCTACCATAACGGTGACAAAAAATACATGCAATTCAGATTAGTTTACAACAAAGACAGTGAACACTAACGGATTTATAATAGGATCCAAAAAACATTTTTTTTTCTATTTCGCGTTCATAATGAAGATATTTCGATGCGCGTTTGAGCTTATTTTGGTGTCGTAATGGACCAATCCCGTGCTAATATTTCCAGGAACAAATATTTTTCTTAGGTTTGCAGCAGACAAACCGTCAACCTGCCGTTAACGTTGACAATTTAGATTTTGGTTTTGATAAACCATGATAAATCGATCAATACACTATTATTTCTTGTTGTTCTTGGCTTAATAATTCATCGGAGAAAAACTCTTTGGATGCAAGAGAAACATCATGATCATGATCAACATCTTCGCTCTCTTGCCTCCCTTGCGCTCCGGTAACCTCAAAACGTCACACCTGTCAAACTGACTGAAATTGGATTTGGCTACTTCGAATTTTTTTCCCGAACATTTTGCAAATGCCAACTACTCTAAAATTCCCTATATTTCGAAATCAAGTTTTTTCGTTTAAAATAAGGCGAAATAGATAAAATAGCGTATGATACTTGTTCATAATGCATTTTGCCGCACTTACTATTTTACGACACTCCTCGCTGCGCTCGTCGTGTCCTAAAAACGTGCGTGCGGCAAAATGTTCATTATGAAACGCGTTTCATAATATACTATTACATAATTGGACTTTTGACAAAGTAAAAAAAATAAAATCTTCACAAAGATGGTGAATATAAAGGTCCTTGAGATTAGAGGTCGCAGCCACAAAAGGAAATAAAGAGAAAGCTAAATTTGATCAATCTCTGAAAACTTTGAAAAAAATAGAAATCCGACGTCCACGTTACCTAATATTGCATGAATAAATTCAATAAAAAATTGCAAATAGTGTACCTGTTTCAACAACAAAGAAATTTGCAATTTAAATCGACAGATTCTGTAAATACTCGAAACGCTTACTTCTATTTATTTAAATGATTCGCAAATATAAAGGTCGTTACGATTCAAAACCCATTCAATTGACGGGCTATTTTTGCATGCATCGACTGAAGTAGCCCACAACATAGCTACACAAAAACATAAAATGATAACGTTATGCTTAATGGCTCGCATATTACAATTCATAAGTAATTAATAATTAAATTTATGGATCATAGAAATTCAACTAGTCTAGTTTTAAAGTAGACGTAATGAATGACTACCAATAATCCTAAAATTTAAACAAACAAAAAGCAGTTATTTCCGTTAATTTTGAATAAAAAACTGGTTCGAGCTTGTATGGAAATGATGAAACTACGCATTACCAAAATTTCCTCCTACACAAGGTGTTGAACTAAATGTGACAATAAGAAAGTAGATGGTAGACAAAAAAACTGTGAAAAAGTGACAAAGACGTGGGTTTTTGTCAGAACGAAGGTTCCTTTATAAAATTAGGGTATACGAAACGACCTTTTCTTTGATCGTCTTCTGGAGCAATCTGATCAGCTATATACCTTTAATTTTCCTTTCAATTCTTTCAATGTAATTTCATATGTATAATACGTATTTAGAAATATTACAAAATTCTTATTAAGCAAGGCAACTGGGTCAACTCAAGGAGACTCGATGTTCCTTATAAGGAAAGTAGTAAGAACATGTCTCTAAAAGCAATTCGTATGAAAATGGTAAATTCCATTTTAATTCGTCGTTTCACACATTCTGCTCCAATGACAATGTCATGTCATCATACTGCCGGAACAAATAACCCAAAGAACAAAGAGTGACGGGGGCTCTAAAAGTGAGGTTATCATTATTAACCAAATAACAACAAAAGGTTAATTATCCTATTGAAAACCTTCAACAAAACCCAAATCTATTCCATGAGCGAATCAATAAATTAATAACTAAGCGCGATAACAATTTATTAATTATAAATATGGAATAAACGATCGCAAAATTAATAAACAAGATAAATGTCAAAATTATCTTTTGTTTGGGTTGTCAGATGATCAAATTTTGAACGTTGGAGAGCTAAGGGTTGGGATTAGTCAATGAAATTGCTACTTACATGACTAATCTGGATATTATTGATGATATCATTGTGCTGTATGCAGTTTTTTCTAAGATAATTGATTAATATGTTCACAATAGTATTGTCTGTCAAGGTAAATTATAAATTAAAACTTCACTGATGCACTGCGCGCCGGCCATCACAGCCATCTTGCACATCTGCGCTGCGCGTTTTTCTCGTTGCTGTCATTTCCACCTCTCTTGGTCTCTTGTCAAACTCCCCGCCAACTTGTAATATATTGAACCAAAAAGATTTAAAATTTGTTTTCGCGCCAAAAATAAGAGATCAACAAAGATTTTTATGTTCGAAATTGAACGTGAATATGAGTTTTGAAACATTGAGTTCATTCGGTACATTTTTTCAAAATTATTTAAGGCTCAGCTTATGAAAAGTTTTAATAGGGATTCGGACTTTTTCAGACCACTGAGTAAATTCTGGATAACCAAAAATTAACAAATTTGTCCTTAATTAAGACGAAAATGAAGTAAAAAGCAGCAAAAAAGATTGTGTTTTCCAACTCTTCTATTTTATTTATTAATAATAAAACAAACACTGAAAACAAAAAAACTTTGTTGTGAATGTATTGTTGGTTGCCATTGCTATAAAAGCGTTTTAACTTTGCTAGAATAATACTAGAATAATTTAATTTTGGAAAGAAAAAGAATAAAGAAACAACTTAAAATACCAAAAACATTCTTGCCTAGAAACAAGAAGTTAAATCCAAAAAGTAAAGATTTAATTCAAAAAGAACATTTAAGATTTTTCACTAACTACAGAAGAGAAAAAAAATTGAAATTTAAAAAAACAACTAAATTAAAAAATAAGAGATCCTAAAGACTAAAATAAGAAATTAAATGGAATTTTTTAAATTAAAGTTTGACTTTCCATCGTATATTGAATAAATTCTCTACACCATCCAAATTGAAGCTGATTATTTTTACCAGAAACCGTCAGAGACATATATCAAATTTTAAACCTTTCGAAACTGAGGGCAACATAAATGAAAATTCCATGTCTGGTGCCAACAAACGTCATCCTACATCATCCCACATCACAAATCAAACAAAAACGCTTATTAGCACATTCAGCAGAAATGTTCAACACTCAGCAGGAACATTCCTGCTGTGTTGTTTTCATGGTTGGTTCAGGGCAGGTGTCGAAGATGTCTCTGTACGGTATTCCAATAGCCGGTGCTCTCTGGCGGCGGTTTCATCAATGTAGTTTCGGCATCAGAGATGGAGTTATACTTCGAGGAGTTTGTTTGCTCCTCGTGGTGGATGTGTGCGAGCAGGAGGCGACCTAAGCCGACGCCGCGACGATCCCAAGCGAGAGGTTTCTTTGAGGTTGGCCTAGCCGGTCCGACACAGCGAGATTGAAAATCTTTACATGCGTTGGACTGCGCGCTTTACCACACTTGATTCAAAAACGGAATCCGCGGCCGCCGATGCGATTGTTCCTGTTATTAAAAAATAAAAAACATTTCAAATAAATGTCGTGCAAGAACACACCTAGTTGCTGTTGAGTGTTAATTGTGATGTACGATGGCATATAAATGTCGTGAAGAAATCGTTGGAAAACGTTTCTTATCAGTGAGTGGTTTCGCCAAATTAAAAGCGGGTAAATTAAGTGAGTGGGGGTGGAGGGCTGGTGTTATACGTGCTGCAACACATAAAGACAACACTCATCCGGATTTACAGGTAAGAAACCATTGATTGCCAAAAGGGGGTGTGTACCCTCGCATCCACAAAACAACACCTGCTTGCAAAATGTTTACATCCTTCCATCATCTGAAAAGCTTTACAGGTGCATTCCATTGGGGAGAATGAATGTACGAGGGTTGCTTGCTGACCTATTTTTGGGGACTGACACGAGGGGTTCCACTGTGTCAAGTCGACGTAAATCAGAGGGTCAAAAGGGTGAATTTTTTTAAATAATAAAACGAAGAATGAACTCGAAAGTGTCGTAATAGAGCCAGTATGAGTTCACTTTCACTAACACCATCAATACTTTCAAATTTGAAAGACAAAATATGCTTGATTTTACACAAAAAAAAATCATTTTTAAGAGTGGTACCGATCTGTGCTTATAAAATTCAAAAATAATTCAAAGAAAAGTTCAATTTGAAGCGTAGTTAATGGAGTCCTTGAAAATTTTTAGATCAATATCTCGATAAAAAACGTAAAAGCACGTGCTACAGCTACACTTAGGTACTCATGTGGTAGACTATGATTAGCTGATTTATGTTAATAATATTACTGAACAAAATGTTTTTTATGGTTTATAACAATTCTAATTTTAAAAAAAGGAGTTCAAATTAAAACGAATACGTATGTGCGGTGCTACTCTTCGCAAAGCCTATTTAGGATTGGCTAAACCATATGCATTAGGAATGGCTTCTTCAGGATTGGTTAGAATTTAAAGTGACAGTGCGAATGATAATAATATTCAATTTATTTTTGGTTTGTTTTTGGTTTTGAGGGAATTTAATGAGAATCAAAATTTTCTATACGATATATAGCTAATTTTTAAAACCTAGAAAATTTTTTGTTATATTTCTAACAGTTTGAATTTCTTTGCATTTTCGATTTAAATTTATTACTTTATAAATAAGAACCACAAAATTGTTTTAATATGGACTAGATATCAGCTCTTTCAGATTCAGTTTCTTCTAGATCTAAACATTTTCAATTAAATTAATTAGGACATCTCAAGCAAGCAAGAAACTTAAAATTGTTGCCCGATGTAATTGATTTCAGTTGTTTCAGTAATGAATTCGAAATTAAAAAGGAAACATTCTTGTCTTAAATTCAGGTTTTACGGTACTTCATTTAAATGCATTAGACCGGTAGCAAATTAATGAAATATTTATATCGTTGGAGAATTTCTCAGGCCATTGTCTTTTTGGTGGTCATTAAAACGGTTTAATTTATAAATCGAAAAACAAATGAGGCCGTTAGTAAATTAAAGTTGGTAAAATTCTCTCCTCCAACAGATCACTAAAATTTTGACCCATTTTTAGTACTGCCTTCAGAACTTAAGCCGTTACTTCATATCAATGGTTTCATGAAACTGAGCGCGATTAATGTCAAATTAAAAATTCTATTGAACAGAACATGCGATATGTGTTTTAAAATTTCAATTCATTTCTCAATCAAGCTTAAATTACTCATACAGATATAGCAACCAAGCGAAAAATTGCTGAATTAAAATAAGTTGATCATTGACCCACACTGAGAATATTAGTAACGCCTAAATAGACGTATTTCGGTATCAATGCATCATTAGCGCACTTGTACCGTGGTAATAATTGAAAAACTAATCTCTTTAATTAAATGAGCAAACGAGTAAAACGAAAAATGTGTTTTATTTTTGCCTTTTCAATTCAGGTGCTCGAACAAGTCTTCTGCTCTTTTAGACCAAAGTTTCTCAGCTGGAGGTGAAAGGTACAAATTGTAATTACATTTTTTTTCAGAACCCCTGAGGTATGCAATAAAGAGTATGCTATTTAAAATTGTAATATTCTTGATGATTTGCTTTAGAATAAACCCAAGGTGCTACTTTTTTAATTGATTAACGGAGATATTATTAGGTACGGCGAACTCGAACTTTCACAATGTCGTAGAAGTATGCAAATAAGATCTATGCTGCATTAAAATTATCTGTTGACGTCATCTCGAACTACTGTTGGGGCGTCAAACTAAACAAGAATTATTTTAAAATAGGACTGTTTTACTATTCTGAAGACAGTGGTGGAGATAAACCGTTATTTACGACTCTGTTCCAAAACTAGATTTTAATTAGCCTGTGGTATTGATCTCATTAGTGGAACATGAAAATTATCTTGTTAGTTTAGCTAGTTTAAAGCACATTATATCAAATCTTATACAAGGTGTTTATAAATGTTTCTAGCATCAAGGGTGGCTCTGGAATTCCTGTCGTGCACTATTTTGACGCTTTGTTGTCATAGTGAATAAAACTAGCTTGAAAATTATTTATAATGTTACTTACGTCAATCACGTTTCAGTTACAGTTTTGTGTCCAAGTTTTTGATTTTCAGGTTTTAAACCACAACTAGATCAGTTTATTTCTCAAAACTTCATGTTTGAGGTTAACTGCAAATGTCAGTTGAAAAATCGAAATCCACATTTGGAATAAGCGGCAAATTTCTTTGACATTTCATAGCCACTCTTGATGCTAGAAACATTTATAAACACCTTGTATAATGATAAATGACGATTCGAATATTGGGCAGGTTCATGTGTTGAACTTCCTTATCAGGTAACAATATCACTTCCCTAACAATTCTTGTTATTCTAGTATGAATAACCTCTCCACAAGAACAATATGTTTTTATTGCGATAAAATGACATTACTCTGATTTTTGTTTTGTCTCAGTTGTTTAAATAATACCTTATCTTTTCTCTGTCTATAAAGCAAACACATGTCTCTAGACTAGGTCAGCGACACCCTTCAACTATCAAGATAATTCATTGTCTTCACTTTTACTCTTCAAAGCCCTTATAAGAAATCGGTACGTCCCTATAAAAAGCACCTGTTTCTACTGCTTTCACAACATATGTTGTGTCAGACAATTTATTAGTCATAGCACGTAAAACTTCTTCATCAATATGCTGAAGAATGTGCGGTTAACGGAATAGTAGTGAATTTATTGTCTTTAGAATGCGCGGTAGATACAGGGTCAAGATCATTGGTGTAACGTTATCTTCTACAACTTGGTTTGTAAACCGAACTTAATTTGTCCGACTTAATTTGTTACAATTATTTATTTTTGTTTTTAAAATTCAGTTTTGATAAGGACGACGTGTGTAGATTTAGTGCGTTTCTACAAATGTTTTCCTCTAGGATTTAATTATATGTCATTGACGTTAGAAAGAGGTGGGTTGCCTTCAGTTCTCAAAAATGAAAAATGGCTTTAGATTGTCTCTGCGGGTACTGCCTTCTCGAATTTTTCATTCTTGGAGCAATATTTTACTGGACATGCCAACTGAGGAAGATCCAATTGGAATAATATGCGTCCAAGATGTAGCTGCCAAATTGTAAAAGAAGCGTTTAAATTATTTCGCCTGAAGATACGTTTTCAATTTGGACAGACTGGTCAGTTCGCAAAGTAAAACTCTTCTGAAAGGCTGCTGCACCTGATATCCGGAACATTTTCTAGTCATGTTTTCCAATTCGGAACTGTGTGGTGTTCCGATATAACTTTTCGAGTTTGATTCGTCTCGGCGAATCGCTGTTCACGGTGTAGAGTAAGCAAGTGTTACATCACAGAACAAGGTTAATGAATCAGGCAATTCCATTATCTTTAAAGCCGACGTTACGTTACATCTAACAATTTGTTACGTAACCGAATCTCGAACTGTTTGCTTTGAGTACCTTAAACCACACCTAAAACAGTCGAATTCGATACCCCATAGGACGATAAAAAATCCCCATCAGGCAGGTGCATGGATTTCGTTTCCTGAAATAGGATCGGTACGACTGAAGAACCAGGCCACGTCTATTTATATCCGCATACTTCGTGGTCTGCCAAGAAGTTTTTAAATACACGTGGTGTGGCGTTTACTTTTTTACGATTGTTGCGATGTTATCTGATTTTGTTGGCATGTTGCCTTTAATGGGGTTTAGGTTGAGAACGTGTAGGTTGAACGTTTGATGCAACGTGCACCATTTACGCAATGCGGATTCTCTATCCAAAGAGGTGGCAAAGACGTTGGTGACCCGTATTCGAAGAGAAAAACTTTGTCGTAATAGATAATGGTACTCGTAAAGACGTTATTTTGTTTTTGCCGACATTCATTTGGTTTTTACCATAAGTTGCATAGAAAGCGTATCTGACAAGCCCAAGATCTCTCGAAACTCCGAAAAGTTCAACGATCGGCCTCATCCATACACTTTCTCCACTACTAAACCACTAACTTCAACACTTTTCTGTATTGAATTTTGTTCCGTAATTAGAAAAGCCTTGGATGTGAGATGGATCATTTCTAATTTTCTCGTTATTAATCGACTATGACCTACATGAATCATTTCGTTGCACCGTTACGAAATGTTTCGTAACTTCTTCGCTCGGAAAGTTAACTTCATTGACATTGGATGTTGAACTGAGAACCTCCACTTGTATAATAAACTCGGTTACTTAACGAATATAATAGCACTGAGCCCACAACGCCAGGATTTTGGTCTCTGTTTTAAATTTCGTTTGTATGCTAGCTGCATTCTGCTCATTGCAATCCATTAAGCCATTTTATAGCGTCGAGAGCAGAGATAATACCTTTGTAAACAACAAGTGATTTTATATTCTGATTAGCACGAAGGTCATACTTCATATCCTCCAAAAAATTCTCTGCTAAATTTCTTCGCAAGTATTTAACTTTATAATTTTTCCGCATTTTTAACTAGAAAGAGTATTTTGAAACAAGAATTTGTGAAATTCCTGGGCAAAAAACCTTCTGCATATAAAATTCTGGTGGAGGCGCCGGTTTATTGAACAAATATAATTGCAGTTGCAAAACGCTGCTATCCGATAATCGTTCTCCTCGTTTATGACCTGAAATCCGTATGTGAGGTCTTCAGGTCAGATTTATTTATAGGTCATCAGATAAATGCCGTGGGTGAACAAGTTGCAGCGTGCAGTTCTGCATTCAACTCGAGCGATAGTAGTTGACCTCCAACTGATCCAAAAAAAAGTCAACACCGACAAACTTTCGAACCTTCAAAAAGTAAACTTTAGCAACTATCGGAAAACAAAATTAAAATTTCCCGAAATTTACTGCAAAGCGCCTCGTAGTCTCCGTTTTGTTTTGACACTGGTTTGTTTTGTTCTTTTTATGGCTAGTTCGAGGAATTCTCCGGAAGTTACTCCCGTTATTGACCCTTCCAATTATCTTTGCGTGCTTATAAGTTATCTTGGATGCACGATACGCATCCACACGCAGAATGTAGGTTGGAAGTTGGAAGTTTGGCACCCCGGCCGCGGTTATTGATTTCTTCCTGGGTCGATGGTGAGCTCGTGAGCCTCAGCACGCGTCAATGCGGGGGCGGCATTTGCACAACGCGCTGTTATGCTTAATTAAACCGACAAGGAACGCTCATTGCGTACGTACTACTTGTGCGGAAGTGGAAACGTAACGATTGACGGTTCGTAAAGATGCGCCGAAATTCACACCGCTCAAGAACGAAATGGGTTGGTCAGTTATCGAAGAAAGATTTTTTCAGATACATAATTATTCATAATTAAGAAACTGAATTTGTTATCATAGTTAACAACACAAAGAACTGTTTATTTATTAAATTTAAGGTTAAATTAGTTAGGGAAATTTGTGTGAATAGAAAATTGCTCTTTGAATTATAATTTCAGCTTTCCATTTGTGAATCTTTTAATTAGTAGTATCTGCTACCGGAATGAAAATCCTGAGCACGGGTTATGCAACAAAATCATATCCACTGGTAAAAAAAACTGAAACAATTTGTCCTGAAGCCAGAGCTTGTAAATTGTATGAAAAGTTTTTTAAAAAGCTTAAACTTTAGAAAACGTTATATAATGAGAAATAAAACAATCGTTGCACAGAAATGATTGCATGTTTAAAGGAATATTACTCATCAATTTTCTGATAAGCTATAATGATGCCTTGTATTGGCTCTCGGAATTGAATTTTTTCTAGGCCAAGTCAATGGACGATTAAATAATTAATCGACTAATCGATCGTGTTTACGCATATAATCTTACATCACCATATTCATGGAATGGTCAATAAAATTTGTATAAACAAATACACGTTTTGTTAACGTTTTTTAATTTATTTATCATTTTGTTACACGTCCGATGCACTAAGCAACGCTTAAATATTAAATAGTGGAAGTATTGATTTAGAAATTATTATAAATGAAGGAAAATGAGTTTGATTAATTAAGCATCACTTCATACTGCTATTTAAATTGTGATATTTATTTTTAACCATTATTCACATTCAATTCTTGCAACCCTTTGGAATGTATTCTGCGAACCTTGGCCCATGTTTACACGTATTTTATCCATCAATTTTTGCATCATTAATCTTTTCTGTGTTCTTCCAGGTAAATCTCCTTGCCCCATCATCATCATCTTCTGAACCTCTTCATTTCGTGTAACTGGATCAGACCCGATGTCGGTCAACGTGAACGTGTACGTATTCTACACGCTTATTAAGCACCAAGCCGCGTGCAATCAGAATAACAAGATACAAGACATAACCACGCATAATAATGGGTTCCTGCAAGAAACCGTCGAATTCTCCAAAACAATAACCACTCTCCTCAGGTGTATAACCCAGAACTCTCCGATCACCTCGAAACAAACGCGTCTAGACAGCACGCAAATGGTGGAAACAATAGATTTTACCAGACAACGGGAAGATGCAAGGAGGTGTTGTAGGACGAGTTTGGCGAGGGTCGTTAGCCGTGGTGGCGGCGGCGGTCTTCACAAAAACCCGTTTCCTTCAAATAAAGCGAACGGTAATTAACGAGATGCTTTCGTGCGATGCACCCATTACGGGTTCGTTTCTATTCCGGAAATTTAGAGCAAAACAGCAAAGTGCGAATCGAGGAAACATCCAAATGTCCGACAGCTTTCCTGCTTACGTTGCAGGATGAGGTTTAAAAGTGCCGATGCGAAATCCATTGTATAAATCCTGCAAGCGGCATCCGAGGCACGCCTGCATGAATGTTCTTTCTTCTAAAAGAAGAATCGACAGGAACTGGAAATAAAATACAGACGTGTCTGCCGAATTCTAAAGCTTGGTCAGAGTTCCTTTTCGGAAGGAATAAAATCGTGAGCACAACTTTCATCAAAATAGCAAAGAACAATACATTGTTGGAGAGATTCTATTGGATTTTATCAGATTTTACGTATTTTTAGAACAATTTTCAGACAAAATGAATTTTAAACGAATATTCACATTCGGGGACGCTTGAAATAATCAAAATATTTAATTAATAATAAATGCTAAAACTTAAACGAACAATGAAATAAACAACAAAAAATAGATGATTTATAGATCACGGCTCGCCGCTTAAAATTTTATAGATTCCTGATTTTTTTATTTACTTTTGTTGTAAGCATTTATGGCAAGGTTTATTAATGGACCAGGGTGCTCCAGATTATCGTCATTCTCAATCTAAATTGGAAATTTAATTAATGGAGCAGCATCCAAATTTTGATTTTTAGCTTCTTCAAAAACTTTTTTTGGACGCTTGTGAATGTTATGTTGTATCTCAAGAGAATAAACCATATTTAACATAATACCAATTTGTATTCAAACATTTAAATATACTGCGAGGCTCCAAACCTTGAAACTATTGATTTAGAGACATCTCTTTTAAGCTTTCAATTTCATTTTGATTGCTCGCATTCAGAGGATAAAATTTCGTCGTCCATAAACCCGATATTAGATGGTTTGGTTCTTTGGAAAATAGGCATTCTTAACTTTCATCTGTTCCTAAATTACGATATTTCTGGATAAGGATCCTTCAGCAGATAAGCTTTGAAATCTAGAAACATAACAACTTTAACGCTTGAATTTTTACCCAACCAATAAGAAACTCCTTTCTTTGGTAATAATTAAGGTCCTCAGTCGCCAAAGCGGCTTCTCCGCCCCAACAAAATTTCATTTGCGCAGTGGCTGCTAAAACACAGAAAAAAGCTCTTCCAACAGCGCAAAGACGCGAATAGTTCGAATTGGAATATGTTTTATGGATCTCTTACACGTCCAACGAAGTACATTACGAGGGCTGTTTCAGAGAAGCCTAAAAAACTTGTCGGCCCGCAAAAAAATCCCCTGAAATAAAACCATCCTTGTCAAAAGTAGAAAAAGATGACCCAGCTTCCAACAGTTTAGATTTCCGGTCAATTCCTTTTTTCGATTACGCAACAAAATCTTATTACAAACTTGACGAAGGAGTTTTATTTAAAAGAGGCATCCAAACCGGAAACTCTGAAGCCATCAGAATTAGATAGGACGATAAGAGATGTCGTTTCTCAGAGTTTGTGGCAGTTGGAAAGCGAAGACTGGCGACGGCCTCGCTGGAGGTCTTATCGAATATGCCATTCGTACGTTCCCTCGGGCCATTATGCAGAAAGGAGTTGCTTCCACACACCCCAATCAATTGTGGCAGTGTTTCCCAGGATGCAAATCTGATCAAGGAATATATCCTGGGGGCCGGGAAAAGTTCAAGGACGGAAAAAATGTGACTAATTTAAGAATGTAGAAGCTCAAAAAGCTTTTGAAAACAGACCTTTTACTTATTTAATTCCAGTTTTTATTCTTTACTGTATGTGAAAAATATCTGCTACAGCTCATTTAGGAAAGCAATCATAAAAAAATTAATGGCTGGCTAATGTAGCCCATTTACGTTGCCATTTTCCTAAATGCCGCATTTATTGTTTTTGCGATAGGTAAGCTCGATCCGGATATCTATCGTATCATAAACACGTGCCATATTTAGACCAATCTATATTTTCAAGCGGAACTGCTAGTGCAAATCGTAACGTTAGCTTTAAAACAGACACACCCCAGCCGGAATGCCCGGACCCGAGCTTGAGACGTTGCATTATTCGACCACCAGCAATTCTCATGTCGAAATTGGATGTTATTGCACGAATTGCTAAATAAATATTGTGCCGAGCGATGCGATCTCACGCTTTATTTAAATTGAGAGGGACAGGAGGGTGGATGCGCCGGGAAAAGGAATAATTGCGATTATCCACCGACAAATAATTCTAGCGATTTCTGTCCGCCTAATTTCATTATGCAAATGGAAAACTGCCAACTCCGCAATAATGGAATATTGATTTCGCGCAGGCGAGAATCATTTTTGACATGGAGAGACGTTTGGGCGGGCACTGAGAAGGAAGGACAACTGTGCTGGGATAAACAAATTAAGTAGCAAAAGAGCAATGGCTTCTCGTGTTTAATCTACAGGGTGTTTTACTATTATATTTGTTCTGGTAAAACTAGTGTTTAATTAATTTAATAATCGCAAACGTTTCGCATTCCTGGTAGCAACAGCAGAACGTCAAGGAGTTTACACTTGGAAGAATAATGGCGTCAGTTAACTAGCATGAAATTTGGAATTTTGAAATGCACTATTGATCGCAAGAACACCAAACAAATAATAGTCTTAATGGTAATAATGATCTTTGTATTTTTATTACACACGCCTTGCCTATAATCTTGACTGAAAGCTGGTGGAGCGCGCTTTTTCTTATGAACGTAAATTACTTTTTCCATTATTTGCATCGCTTTGTACTTTTGCAAACTTGAGCGCGAAAGTTCACAGCAGCGCTTTTCTGAAGTGGAAGTAATATTTCAGGGGCGAGAAAGAGCCGGCAGAATGACCCATTTCGAGGCAATTAAGAACATTTCCCCCGACCACTAATTGATGTGGCGCTAAAGCTTCCACTTGATTGCACATGCGACATTTCCGATGCCAAGTGCTATTAATTCAGGTGACGAAAATTCGATGGATGCGCTAATGGCACAACGAAAAAACCAAATGATTGATTTACTTTTCAAGCCAAAAATGGAAATGTATAACCGAGGGAATCGAGCGAAAAGCTTTTAGCTTTTGCAACGAAAAGAGAAAAATTGAAAAACCCGTCAACGCTACACAAAAGTGAATTATCACTTGAAGAGGTGGACAAGTAAATAATTTATTACTGTGTGAAGAAGACTTTTGTGGCTATTACAAGTTGGATTGAAAGTTGAGGAGTGATTTTCCGGGCAAAGATCACATTGTGATGCGAAACGGATAGCGACGCCGGAAGAAAACAAGGTTCTACTAAAGTAAACACACAAATTAAAGCGGTTGTATTTTTCCAGGGCTGCCGCTCGGTTACATAATGAAAAGCAAACAAGAGTAATAAATTTTGCAAAAATGGCAGAGTCCTGGTCGGTTGAAATCACAGTTTCGGACACATAAATTGCTTGTTCTTCGAAACACAACAATGAAGGTGAAAGTTCCACAAATCTGTGGAATGGAACACTTGTTTACCACAAATTAAATCATATTTATTTCTTGGAATTTCTTCAACCTGCTATTTTAACGCAATGAAAGGAAAGAGTTTATCGTCCGGCGTGTCAGCTTCAGGAAAGATGCTTCTGAGCACCTCAGGTAGCGAAAAAGTTCTTCAAATTCGAATGAACTGTTTGGGCTGTCTGAATATTTGTTTTTGTTTACATTGTTATTGTCGCATTACGACATGGTTTCGTAACTTTTGAAAAAGGCCGTGCAGAGAGCAACCTTTAGCGAAAGTGGGTATATCCATGCTCTGATAAGCATAGCGTAAGCACATTGTGCGCAATCGTTTGAAGTCTTGTTAGAGAAAAGTGCTGCAGTACATTAACACGATGTTATCGTCAGCTTAATTGACATCTCATAAGCGCCAAGGCTCCGCTCTACAATCAAACTACAAGTGAAAGTTGGTGCATTTTTTAATTAAGAGATAAGAGATGGAGAACAAGGCGATCTGTCCGTAATTAACGGATTTTCATTCCATTACTTCAGAAAACAGACGCGGTCCAAGAATCATACCCTGCGGAATTCCATCCCATCTGAATAATTTAGTCATTATGCAAAGAATTTTAGTACGTTAATAGAGCACTCAAGTCCTTACACTCAGTACACACAGCACCCCTGGAGGATCTCGAAGAAACTGTCGGGCTAAACGCATTCTATCCGGAAAATGTAATTTAATTAAGGTAATCTCGTTAATGTGTGCGGCATCGGCGTAGTCGCATTACTTTTAATTCGAATCCGGAGATTAGATTGTTGATTCAGAGGATTACCGGACTCACATTGCTCCGGCAGATTGGGCACTTAATTGACGAAGCGAGCTATATATAATTTCCGGAAAGGAAACTTCTATTAGTCCCGGAAATCCCACACTTTTCCAATGCTGGAAACTACACGTCGATTTTCCGAGCCTAAACGAGGCAGCAGCTGCGAACAATAACAAGTTTAAACAAAATCAGGTCGTGTCACTCGATCGCTTTGGGCCATCGAACGGGTTTAACAACATCAACTTTCGGAAAATTACGCCTCGGAAAAATAAAACCGTTCGCCCAGCTTTTGTGTAAACATTAGAAAATAATTATAACTGTTTGTTTATCCCATCGCATTGCGTAACACTTTGATCTTACGCAATTCACCTGTAACGCAGAACAGTACCAAGGCCTTCGACGTTGGAGGAATAACGTCATTTATTCAGGTCCGCTTTTGTCGAGTTCGAAAAGGTCGCCCGAAAACAAGTTAAGTCTGATCAATTTTAAACTGAAGAGTTGGCAATATTCGAAGGAAACCGCATAGTATTGCTTTTTTGCGCGAAATTGCCAAAAGCTCGCGAAAACAATTTGTACGAGCCGTCGTTGCCAAAAGCGTCTTCCAATCGATCGATGGTTAAAGTGCCATCTGGGACTTGGGTCGTTTCCCTTTAAGTCCGTCTGGAAAACTCACACAAACTGATAAAAGTTTTTTCTGAGCATGACCTTTTAACCCCACCGCTTTATTAATGGCAACAATAAAGCGTAAACAACAATTTAGATCCTTTTCCGACTTTATCAGAGAACAATTTTGTAACTGTTATGGGCTTACATTTCAACATACAATTATTATTTACTTGTTTCGAAAAAAAACGGACGCCGTTCTGTTTAATGACAGAGCGAACTCGGATTAACTTTACATGGAAATCCAATTAACATTTTGACCGTAAACCGTACGTTAATGTTATTTTGGCGATTCTTTATACCGGGTACCGTAAGAGGCTCATAAAAGCGGCAAATTTCTGTTAGTGCAATTTAACGAATACATTATTAAACAATCGAGGCACGAGAACAGGCTATGAACAAAATTTAAATTTAATTTAGAATTTCGCACATTTTGGTAAACACATCATGTATGCAAATTTAGAACAAAAAGCGTCAAATTCAATTGACCCGTCGAATTCAGTTTTTTATTTAGCATACCATCAGTTGGTACTCAAAATACTTTGGATGCTTTTAAGACTAAAAAGAAGCATTTAAAATCGAAAAAATATTTTGGAAAATCGAAGTTTACGAGTTTCAAACCTTTCAAAATCTTAATAAAACAAAAAAGAAATACAAAGAATCATTTGATTAATTAAAAGTAGTAAGAGACTCTAGAAAAATTGAATTTGAAAAAATAAAGAATTTTCGAATGAATCCAAACAGTTCAGGCATCTAGAACCAAAAAACTAATTTTACCGATTCTTAGGTAAGTAAATATTAAGGTGTATTATAATGTAATGATTAAATGGACAGATTTGATTGATGTCCCTGAGAGACTATTTAAAGAAATTGATTTTCCATTTAATATTGCAGGATTTTATTGATTCTGTTTCTTCTTAGTTTACAATTGATTGCTTCTAGGTAATTTACATAAATGAATACTGTTTGCATAATTAACAGTCGCACATCCTTTATTATATCATCAGTGACCCAGAATCTATCCTGTGTGGTGAAATCATTATTTATTCAAAATTAGTACGTCTAGAACAACTTTAATTCAAATTTCCTCCTGTAGTGTACCATAATTACTGTTATTCTGTTTTCTGTTTTACTCCACAGAATCGCGAAGTTGGGGTAAAGATGTTTATATTCTGGCAAAATCGACTACACAAATTGTTTCCAATGCAGGAAATATTTACTTTTCATTACCCAAACAATTGCCTGTACGCATCAACAATCTCTGAAAGCTTCAAACAAAGCCACAAATAAGTTTAATTCCCAGTTTATTTTCCGTCGTGAAATATACAAAAAAAAACGAACTCATCCTTTTCAAGTGACGTCAATTGTGAAAAATGCGTGTATCATTCCACGCTCGAAATGTCGATGAAATTGAAGTCGAGCTCATCCATCTCACCTAAAAATGCAGGAACGATGTTACGGAGTTTCCGGATCCTGAAAACTGCTCCGAGTTGTCTTGCAATAGGAAGAGAATGATTTATTCCGTCGACGGAAGCGGGAGAGCGCTTTTCGTTTATTGCGGTACGCTAGCGTGGGCGGAAACGGGCCCTTCGTGCTCCAACCGAGTAATGGCGCGAAAGGAATATTACACAATACACAAATCATCCTTTTATAATACACCTGACACCGGTGCTATTATAGCGCACACGCTTTCAACAGTCCTCCTAAACAATGGAACTAGCAGGGCATGCACTTATAATTAAAGTAAGGCCCGTAATTCTATTCTGCATCAGAAAGTAGTATAGTAGGTACTTGATGTAGAAGTTTGCTGTTTTCCTTTTTTGGTTCCTTTTACCAATATTTTAAATTTTTGTTGACCATTTTAGGAGTGTAATCAGAAAGTTAATGATTGTTATAATAACGCGAATGTAATTTGACTCTAATAAAGAGCATAAGAATAAGAAGACGTATTTCGCAATTCATCACCATTTTTTATTCTTGTAGATTGATTACAAGAAAATATCACGAACATGCTTGAGCTTTTTTCTACCTCCTCAATAAAACCCTTTTGCTTTTTTTTTCCGCAACACCTCCATAAGCTTTTCCACGTAAAGTTGGAAAGTTGGCCAAGAAAAAGCATAACTCACAGCGATAGCATACATTTTCCCCAACGCGGCTGAATTATTGGGGTATCTGTCATCATTTATTTTATATCCGTCCCACATTAAAGAAGATGGTCTCTTTGCAAAAGGCCATGGGAGAGACAACACTCCACCTCTTTCTCCAGGAAATTTATTTGACGGCAGTAGCCCCATTACCGGGACAATAATTATAAAACTGCACTGCGGTGGGATTTCCCCTTTTGTGCACGTTTTATAGCCCAGAACGTATCTGCTTTTTGTGTGTCTCGTGATTTAATTACTTCCAACCCCTAGCTTTTCACATGATTTTCTTGTGTGACTATACCCACGCTCGCGTGCAATTTCAATGACTCGTAAAGTGAAAGTGCATTAAATTGACTTCCATATTGCGTTTTAGCAAAATCATCCTGTCGACGTCTAAAGTAAAAGGAAAATGTCAAGGAGCTGTTAAGAAATACGCAACTATTACGGTATTACAATTTAAGAACTTTGTTTCAAACTTAAAAAATCGAGTAATGGATAGTGTTCCCGTTCTCATTGTTGAAAAATTAATCTGTGGCAGATAATGGATTGATCGGCAGCTTTCAAGGCTTTTAAGCCGGTTCCATTACTTGTTAGGAATTGATATTTCAAGGAGAAAAATTCTGGCAGTTCCTAGAAAAGCGGGTTTAATATAATGCGTCTGTTTCCTTGTAAATCTTCTTCATTTCGACATTGAAAGAATTTCCAAATATTCACAGAATTATTAAGAAATATGGGAATTTTCAAATCTGTGAATACCTAAGAATTTAATATTTAATGTTTCTTCTTTTCATTATCTTTTTTTCCTCATAGCGCTGTAGTAAATTAAATTCTGTATATGATACTAAAAGAACAGTATTGGAAGGATTGCTATAAATTTATTATGCATAGGCATTTGCGACCTACAAGGTGTTTATAAATGTTTCTAGCATCAAGGGTGGCTCTGGAATTCCTGTCATGCACTATTTTGCCGCTTTGTTTTTATAGTGAATATAGCTATCTTGATTATTCATAATGTCACTTACGTCAACGACGTTTCAGTTATGGTTTTGTGTCCAAGTTTTATGATTTTCAGCTTTTAAACCACATCTAGAACAGTTTTTTTTTTAAACTTACTTTGTTCCATGATTGAGGTTAACTACAAATGTCAGTTGAAAAATTTAAACCCACATTTGTAATAAGTGGCAAATTTCTTAGACATTTCATAACCACCCTTGATGCTAGAAACATTTATAAACAGGTATAAATTTCGATCGTGAATGCCCCAACAGCATTTTTACTATTGTTGTGAGCTGCTGTCTCCTCGATGACGCTCAAAATTTATTGTTCACGCCTTTGGATCATTACGCTCTTAATTATCGCATTTATCAAAATAAATTGTCCTTGACACTGGTCAACCAAAAATATTGACCACAATGTAATCATTAGTTTATCCACTTTGTTGTGACTAAGTGACCAAAAAGTAAAATTGTCTTGTGGAAAACCATATTTTCAGGTAGTTCAACACGTGCGTAGGTAAATAAATAATTGGCAGTTCGCCGGAAGTAGCCATAAAATAATGTTTACACGCTATAATGAATGTAAAGTGGTAATATTGTATCTATATTTATACAAATAGTTATTGTAGGTCAGTAATACGCTAATAGCTACACATATAATAAATATTATCTAAGGCTTCGCTGAAGGACAAAACTGCACATTCTTTTAAACGTGTTAATGCGTGACAAACGAATTTTCGTATAAATCCAGCCAAAAAAATTTTGATGAAAACCAAATACATATTTTATTTATTTCTTCAAACGTGAAGTAACCTTGACAACTTTTATACCTTTACAACACGTTTTAAATTCGAAATGCGTAATAATGTCCAAAAAAAACCATTTTAAATAAAAAAGCTCTTGAGGGAGCGCTCCTGATCCGGCAAAAGCTCCCTAAATCCCCTTGCCACATAGGCAACCAACATTGTCAAGGTCGCTCGTAACACGTGCCGCAACATTAAAGGGAACATGCCGACATCTTCTATCCTTCGCCCAATGATTTTCCAAAATGACTCAAAGGACTAATCGACACCCGCCATTATATCGAAGTGTTTTTTTTTTAACTTTTTTAATTAAACCGTAACAATGCCTCGGAGACGAAACCGTCCTTAAACTTTTTTAATCATCTCTCTTGTCCAACTGTCAAACTCAGCTAAATTGGCATGCGTCTGACAAAGATGGCTTCTTCACGTAATTACTATAGCAACTGGAAACAAACAAGGAAGGCGGGAACAGCTTTCACGTGGTCGCTAACTGTGGAGGCGGAGCTTAAGGAGGAGGAGCAAAAGGGAGGCCATCATGAAAACAATGACGTCAGAAGAGTCTGGTCTGGTGCGCCCTCTGCAGGTGGCCTACGGATGGCACAATTTGGTTTGCGTCCGGGAAAATGGTGTTAAATTTAAATTTATGTTTAAATTGTAACTACTTTACTTTTAAATATTTCTATCAAAAAAACGCGTCGATTTTTACGGGTTTTTTATTCTTTGGACTAAATGGATCGAGTTTTTTTGTATTGGTAGGAAAGAAAAACCGTCTTCATTGTTGTTATTATTTCTTCCCAGATATTGCTAATTTATTTATAGTTTTAAATGTCAAAGATCACTGCTTATCAAACACTGATAAAAATTGTGTAACAAGCAACCCATTTCAAAGCCGGTTTGGTTTTTCACAGCAATAAAACAACTTGTGGGCGTAACTGTAATTGTCTTACCTAAATCTAACTATGCAAATGTGTAATCTGATTCTGTAAGAAAGAATTTGTAGCCTTTATTCTTGAACAGTACATTTAACTGTACGTGTTATGGAAAAATACTGTAAAATTCGAACTCTAGATGGTATTAGTTTGGGAGTACCTAAATTAGTGTTCTTATCATTAGCACTATCCTGCGTGAGCACCAGTTGCATATAATCTGTTATCTTTAAGTGAATTTGCCGATGACCTTTAAAAAGGTCGATAGTCTTATTTATTTTACTTTCGGCTTGACACGTTTGTCGTTTTTTTTTTGTGTATGTAATTATCAACGAAAGTATTGCGCATACAGATTGCCATTTTTGTTTGATGTAAATTCCGTTATGTCGAGGTCAATCGATAAAACGCAGGAACATGTACGTGCATTGTTATCCAAAAATAAAAAGTAAATGACTGTAGGGTGATTTTACTAGCGACGTGGTGGAGCAGAAAACAAAAATAAAAAACAAATAAAACAGTATCGATCTGCCTGGCCACGCTCCAATTTATAGACGCCCCAAACCATTGATCTGTTAATTCCTCGAGTTTTTCTGGTTGACTCCATCATCACGTAAAATGTCAATTCAACTCCTCCATCTCTGCTTATTTTTGTTCCTGTACTACAAACAACCCTTTTTTTGACATTTTCGTGCTATTCCAATGACTTGCCGTCACGCCACGTTTTTCACCCCTTTACATAATCTCAAAACCAAGACGAAATGAAATGGGTTTCTTCCATCATCAAGGTCAAGCAATGGAGTCCATGGCTCAGACAAAGCTAGCTATATGGGTTTAATGAGAACCGTGCGAGATCCGAAATCGTAAACTAAAGCCATTTATCTCGGTGTTGTCGTGTTGTTCGGGGAAATTGTCGGCATGCTATTTCTCGTGTGAGCATGTATGAATACGGGGGAGATAATTTTAAAAAAGGACCTCCGTAAATTTTCAATTGCGTGAGAATGACCGCTGAATTGCATGTCGGCAAACTTTTTTTTCGATATGTCGTGCCGACTACGCCGGTCATTAATTATGGCGAAATGCATTAAGTTGAGATAAAGGTTGGGTGAGTGCTCCACGAAGGACTCTGAAGATTTCATAAAAAAAGTTTGAAAAAGGTCGGTGCCACAGCGAAAAGATCAGCAGCATTGATTAGAAATAGCTTGTCAGTGACTGAAATTTTCCACAAGGGACTAATTTCGGTCATGCACTGTTTGTACTCGTTATTAATGATCTGGGAAAGTTTTAGATCGCACAATTTCAAAGTTTGCTAATCAGAAAACGTTCCTATTTCCCCTGAAAAGTTAACCAATATATGTGAAACAGTTTAATCAACAAAATGCTTCCATCATAAACGAACAAATATTGACAATGAAGAATGGAACACTGAATACATTTATTTCCAACTAAATTTTCCGCACGAATCGATAACAGTCCAAAAAAATAAAACTCGGGTAACTTGACATAAAATGGTCATTTTCTCCGCACGCACGATAGAACCGAACGTTGATATCTAAATGCGATAAGACCAGTTCAAAACACTGCTCTAAGTTCAAGGTCGGAATCGAGGTGAAATTTAATTTATTGCTGCCACGTCGGATTTCGCTATTCATTTAACATGTAATTATGATTAGGCAATTTCTGAGCAACCAAGCGAAGCGCGGAACGAATTTTCAGTCGATTTTTTTCCGAGCAATTAATTTATTAGCAATAAATTTCCGTGGCTTTTGCAAACAATGGAGACATGTATATTCACTTTCACATACCATTGACATTTCACTCATATTCGGAATATAAAGGACCCATTCAATAAGCGGAAAAGTGATGAGTGAAACTCGATCTGTTGAATAATTCATGTGTTACGTAACGTTTTCTTTATCTCAGAAAAATGAATGTAATATTGACAAGGTTGTGAGCCCTCCAGGTGTACAGTCCATTGAATTATTCACGTATAAATACTGCTTTTCTAATTTTAAATACCGGTAAATTGTTCATTACTATCGATCCAATTTTAGTTGTTTTGTTTACGTTCCGAATCGATGCCGTTGCTACCTACACAGAATTACCAGCGAACCATTGAAGTAAATAAAAGCCTAAAAAAAAGGTCGTCCATCATGAAAGATCGTAATTTTTACGGCTGTCACAGGATCATCCAAACATCGATTTAAGGGTGGAAAAACAGTTTTCTCAGTTCGAGGACGAAGGAAATTCTCCGATAATAATAAAAGCAAATAATGGAGTTTGAGCTGCCAAGGAAACGTAAACGAGTCTGCGGTGTTGGCAATGTTTGTTTTTCTTGGCTCTTTGTTGGTTGCGTGGGCATTCCCACATGATGACTCCTTTTTATGTGAAGCACGTTGATTCTTTTATCAATCACGAATTTTCCAGAACAAGGCCCGGGTAATTCATCCGATTGATTTCTGTCGGTCAATTCACAAAGAGTTAAAAAACGCTCTCTCGCGCTCAAAATAGAGTCATTATAGCCCGTGTGACCTTGTCTCTGATGTGTCATTTATAATAATAACACAAAGCAGAAGAGCTGAACGTCATTAGGACTAATGTAGCTCAACGAGACAACGAGCGGTCAATAAATGTTATTCTAATCTAATAATAAGAAAAATTCTCTGTCTACAACTTGGAACATGTTCTATGGGCGAGAATTGGCCCACGGAAATAAACAGCTTCAGTTTGCAAACTTTTGACAAAACAAAAAAATAAAATGGAGCACATTCTGATTACGTTTCCAGTGCATTTTTAATGGAAATTAGCTTGAAAAGAGTGAAATTAGGGACATGAAAACAGAATTAATCAAATTGGTCGAGCAAATCGATAACTGACATTTTTAACTAGTTTTATTAGCGACTTTTAACTGTTCTTTTAGTCTGATCACAAATGCGAATTAAAGGACATGTGGAACTTTAAAATGACAAATTCTGGAATTATTTGGCATGGAGGATTTGTCACCATTGTACCTTAAGGTTTATGGCCTCAGATATCGTGTCATTTCGAAGTAATAAAAGGCAGGTACATAAATAATTGAAAAGTGAACAAAGAAAAGCCAAGGCTAAACCCCACAAAGCCACCACAATTTTCGGCTCTCGTGTGCGTACCCCATAATGCGTAATGACGCTATTCATTAGTAAATCGCTCATTCAAAACCACACGGCGTTCATTTAAATCAATCATCGAGATGAACCAGAAATTACCAGCGTGACAAATTTACGGTCATAGCAAGGTCACCTATGAACTGACGTATTGTTTTGTTTCAGATTCTTGTGGAATATGATGATGTGGAATGGCACCGAAGGGAATGGATCAGCGTTTACAAGGACAAACTGTTCCACCTGTTTATGGTGGAACAACGTTTGGCCTGGGTCGAACGACGAGATCCTTTCGCCCCATCAAACACAACAGTCCTTTGGCCCGCTCTTGTGAGTATCTCATCCCACTAATTAAAAGTTTTAATCAAAACCATGAGTTTAATCGACGCACACGGCGCGACGCCGAACTTCTTTAATTAACCCTTTAATTGTACACATCTGGGGATTATAATTAATAAAAGTTGTATCACCAACTCGGCGTGAAAACACAAATAATCAATCGGCAACAAGGAAAAAAACGCCGTGTTCCACTCATTCATACGTTTATTTGTGAAACACGTCGGCTTCGTTAAAAATATGTAGGACATGTGTTTGGTTCGCTGTATAA
This sequence comes from Gnatocerus cornutus, assembly GCA_029298725.1. Taxonomy (NCBI): domain Eukaryota; kingdom Metazoa; phylum Arthropoda; class Insecta; order Coleoptera; family Tenebrionidae; genus Gnatocerus; species Gnatocerus cornutus. Next base: position 7,797,174 of record CM055514.1, read on the forward strand.
ATACGACTTGCGAAAATAAATTAACATGTAGAGGAGACTGGAATTAGCGCTACCGTTCACGTGACGGGTTTTCTGAATTTATGAAAGCTCGTTATATCGCTTGCCAAGTATTTGATTGTTTTCAGGAATGGCTTGGAATTGGTCTGTAAATAGACTCAGGAGTTTAAAAATCCAACCTGCGATTATTTCACACCGTGTGCGTCATATTTGAAGCGCAAACAAACCATTTCTTTTGTTTGCATTCATAAAATAAATGCATTATTTATGCAAAACATGAGTAACTAATCTGCATACACGTCTGTGACGGGATTGCCGGAGCGTTTAGAAAAATGTGAGTTCAATAAAAGCTCCTCGGTAGACGAAGAGATCTAGATTAGATAATTATGGTCAAACGTCCGACTTATTTAGACGCTTCGTGTGTGCAGTTTCACTAGCCTCCGGGCTATTTCTTCGGCCTTTATTGCTCATAAAAATGCAGTGCTCGCGCCACAGATCTTGAAGATAATGGCAATTGTAATTAGCTGGGGTTAATGGCAGAGTGATCGAAGTTCTCCATTTATTCTTGCTCCTGGGTCGTTTGATCATAATGCATGACTACCAGAGATAACAGAGGTTATATGTAGGTCGGCGTAATCAAGTTTAAATTACTCTGCAGCCATTTGTTACATGGTTAAAGAAACAGATGTTTGTGTGACCTAGATCGCGGGCAAACACATAAAATTTTTACGCTAAACTTTGCTCGAGTTCAAGTAATGTCAGAACGTGCACATCACCTGCTTCGATAGAAAGTTCGAGCTTCCGGGTATTAATTAAAAATCGAAATTCCCCCACATAATCGCTGCGCTTAATCTGATTTATGATTATATCGAACGGGAAAATACGGTGGGCGATTAGATTGTAACAATTCAAGGTAAATCGTGTTCAATTATAGATAATTCCAATGACCGCGTTATGAGTCATTTGAATCTGTTTTATTTTTAGTTGAACTATCGGAAATTCGTGCAGATCTAAGAACTGCAGTAAACGTCAAACAAATAGCTTTACATAAAACATGAACATAATACCAGGTGGCGTGTGTATCTCGAAGATGATGAAAGCAAGACAAGGTGAAACGAAGGTGAAAAACTTGGAGCTAAAACCGTTCAAAGGATGTTGGAGAATGCCGACGTGCTTTTTCACTTTTTTTCCACTTGACGTAATGTTTGGGCAGACTATACTAATTGGCACGTTATATAAATTTCTGGGCACGAATAGAGGTCAAATACTTTTTTTTTACAATCGGAATATATTTAGATATGTTGATAATACTATTATCCTCGCATACTCAGTCGGTGGAAGGTTCAAGGTTCCTGTTTATTTACGCTCGTTATTTATTGCCTGCTTCGCAAAAATTACTTCTCGCTATGATTCGCAATTCTATTTACGCTCGCTGTCGTGTTTATTTATTTTATTCAAACCAACTGCTGCAGGATGTTGGTTGATCATGTTCAGAGCGAATTTTTCCTGGAACGACGTTTACGCAAAAACCAGGAACCGATAACTACATGGGTAAAATTATTTTCATTGATATAAATTGCGCTTTTTACGTTCAAAAGATGCGATCGGGGTATCACACGCGTCTACATTTCCTTGCTTTACATTAGAAAAATATGCGAGTGGAAATTCCGCATAGCAATAGCTCGTGGGAACATAATATTTATATCTTTTATCTGTCGTATATTTTATGTTTACGTTACTATAACACCAGCTTCCTCCAAAGAATTTCAAGGTCACTGGTGCACTATCTCCATGTTTCCGATCTTCTCGTCATATTTTGTTTAAAATTTCAGTCAATGGGTAGTGAAAATTGGTTTTTATTTATTTATTTCCACCAGGAATTTTATTGCAGGGAAAATGAGTGAATTCGCGACGTTTATTAGGCGAAAAATTAGTATTACGTTACATGACGTAAATCAATCTCGTTGAAAGCAAATAAAACGTAACTATCTATCTTGCAACTCCATTTCGAAAATAGTTCAAGAATCGTAGAAATGTTAGCAACAATTCAAAAAGATATTTCAAAATTGTCAGTGGGTTCAGGTCTAATTAAGGAGAAAAAGTTTGCTGAGGATACAATTCATAACATTTCTGTGTAGTCACTAATCATGGAAATTATCAAAAATGATTATTTTTGCGGTCACTATCTACGTCATAACCGCAACAGTTAATATAATCCGATTTCTGACTGAGCAACTTGACACGATTACATTTTTTGTAATTGACGTCAGTATTATCTGGTACGACCTAAAATGATAAAAAAATTACCAAATATTGTAATATCAAAGAAATAAATCATTGTGTCACGCTCAACACTTTTATATAAAATCACACTGAACACTGACCTTACCTATTGAAAGTCTGATAACTTATGTCACCACTTGGATAAGTTTTGCAGGAATTTTCTGTTCTTTACTTATCTTATTATACCTGGCACACCTTAAAATCGAAAATGTGGTCAAACTTCTAAGTAATTTTGCAACGACAACGTACTGTATTTTTTCTAAAATAAATTCTCGCTAGATCCAAATTAAAATACCAGAGCAGAGCGTAGACAATGTAATTTAAGCCATAAACTGCCTGACATAATTACAGGTGCCGCTTTTGGGTTGTGCGAAAGTAACTTTTTCTCTATCAACGGATTTCGTAACAACTCAGTTAATTAACGTGGTAACAGGTCAAATTATTGCTCATGACGTGCAGTTCACCTGTTTGATTAAACAATTTATGCAGTATGATGATGTTAACGGCTTCAGATTTGTTTGTTCAGTAATTTAAAACGTTATTGAGGCTTGGTTGAATTCTCACCTCGTGCAGGTAGCAATTGCTGTCGTTTTTAATGAAACATTCCATGAATTGCATTAAGCAGTACTCTAACGAATAAAATAAACGGTACTGGCTCACCTTGGCCGTCTTGAAAATTTTCCCGCGAATTTTTTTCACGCGAGGTCTATTATATCCTGTCGGTGCTTTCGCCTTCGCCTTCGTAATCCTATAAGATCATCGTTTTTTGTCTAGCGAAATTCGCTGATCGTAGTTTTTCGCGTTTAGGATTTCATTTTTCGCTGTGCCAGCTGGTGGAAGGAAATTAATTACGTCTTGATGATGAGATAGCATAATGGGAAACGTCCTTGCTTGTTTTGCAGAAGCAGAAATAATGACACGGTGTTTTGTTGCAGACGTTTTCGCCTCTGGTATCCACCGTAGAGATGATGCTCGACCAGCAGCCGGTGGAATTTCTGCTGGACAAAGAACTGGCTTTTGAAGATTACAAACTACTCAAACCTTTCCAGGTAAGAATGACCAAAACAAACGCAAAAAAAGGTTCCGCTATTCGTGCCCATGATGTATAATCTGCAAATTTCGAAGATACGCAGACGGATGTAAAAAATTTCACCCCAGGCAAATTGAAATGGAAATTATTTATTGCGTGTTTTTTCGCTAGAAAATGCTCTGTGTTAAGGCGAATATAATCACGAAATAATTAGTGTACGGCGTTATGAATAATTCAACAACATTGATTGGCTGAGTCGGTAAAATTAACTTTTTACCCATTTCACATGCATTGGTAAACATGAAACTGACCGTGGGTGGCTCCATTTCTTATTTATTGCATGTTATTACGGACCGGTAGAATTTTTCTTGTTACTTCCAACTATTCCATTAATAGCGAGCGGAGATAATGAGATGCAATAGTATACTGGAATGCTGATTGAGCTCGACTAATTAACTAACATTTTCTTTTTTGCCGGTAGCATTACTTACCAAAGTTACGAGTTTCCTATGAATGGGGTCATTTTGAAAGCATTTTGCAGTTTGTCGTAATTTTCCAGGTTGCCGATTTTAGTACCTAAAATCTTTTCCAAGACAATGTTTCGTGCTTTCTAGTACGACCTTCAACATTGGATTTTATTCAAATTTATCTTTATTCCATCTATTTGTGCTACTGGTTAAATAAAGCATTTCAAAATACCTTGAACTACTTGATCATCTTAAAGGATAAGCACTTTTTATTACCCTTGGATAAATTTTCCTCGTTGCCTTATTTTCAAGATTTTGATACGGTTTAAATTATATGTATTATCGGTACCTACACGTTGCTGAGTTGAATTAATATTTAAATTTTCTTACTGATAACGCTACCATCTAAATTCTTTCTTTATTCATTCAACACACCAGTAATGTGAGAATATTTTTTTCTTTTTGATTTCTCGTCGTCTTCGTCGAGTCCATTACTACTTCATTAGTAATTCTTCACATCTGCTGCTGTCAAGGTACAGAAAATTCTTCACCTGTAGCTACGGTTATCTCATAAAACCTTTTGATGGGTGATGAAATACATAAAAACAACAAATTTCCAGCCGTCGCGTTTTCAATTTAAAAATGCAATATTGGTTGCCAAAAATAAGCTGGCTAAATGCACTATTATTATTCGCTTCCATGTCACGTAAAAACACTGAAACTGAATTATTGTGTCATTCATTGGCTCCATTTTCCAAAAATAAATGTCGGAATTTAGAGCTCCGCCAGAATCGCATTGTTTAATAACCATCATGAATGAATGTTCTACATTGAACAAATGGCAATAATAGAATTGGCACCTGTCATAACATTGTTCGTCGTCTTTGCATTTGAATAACCGACGTGTGAGGAAGAGGAAGTGACAAATACGCAAACCGCGTAATAATTAAAACGTTTTCCTGACTCATCCTCTCTTTTGTCAACAATCATTAAATAATCCAAAAAGTAGTTCAATAATAAACCTGACTCATCGCCGTCGTCATTGACTTTCACCGCAACGTCACACGCCATTATCCATCATTAAAATATAAGTCGATGGTAGTGTTTCGTCCTTTTCCGTCAGTCCAGTAATGGGCTCTTTTTACGACGCATCGTTGGCGTGACGGGTGTCAATTATCAACAACTTCTCTGTTAATAATGTCCGCTTATTTCCGGAACCAGCAATCCGGGAGCGTCCTTCAATCCTGGTGACCTTTCAGGACAACCACGTGATTAAGTTTTCGAAGGGCGCTGGCAATGAAACGTGCTTTTAATTCGGAGATTGCTGGTCTATTTTTGTCGCTTTTACGGCGAGACGGATAGCGTCGTTAAAGTAATGGCGTCGAGTCGCAGAACTGACCCTATTCTGCCGTTCTGCAAGCAAAGACCAAAGACCTCATCTGCGATTATTCCATCGTTGGAACGTCTTTCATGATTGTTAAGGAAAAGGAGTCGATGCCGCCAACTTGCCAATTAACCGCTTTGGTAGACGCCAATCCCAATAATTATGGAGGAGCAAGAAGTTAAACACGATTGCTTAGAGCTCGAATCCGAAATTAGAAGAAAATTACGATGCCCTTATTTAAAATAATGTTACCTGCTTGAATTTTCTCTTTTTTCTCACCACACATATGCAGTTTTAACATAGTGTGAAAGTAAAAGGGGCGTGCGTCCTTTTGTTCATGACTCATAATTAATCAATTCTCTATTGTTTGTCTGCCCACTTATGAAAGACATCAACATTGTGTTGCACACCGTCAGATCTATTTTCATCCAGTTCCCAAGAACTGCTTTTGGCGACACCTGCTGCCGCGGTGACGTGAACCTGCAACTGTTGCATAACAATCAAGCCGAAAATCACGAAAAATTCCGTCTTGTCGATGATAACAATTTATCATCACAGAAAAAAATCGACTGAAACGTGCTTCCTGTGATTACCTCGTTATATACTACACGTTTCTTCCTGGTGTTTGATATAATCGCCAGAGCCTCAAGTGTTATTTCATTCCACATATTTGACCTTGGAGGTATTTGCATTGTGTTCATTGCCATAACAACACAATGAGTACTTTCTACAGAAGATCGCGGACTATTATGTTTAACTTCCACGACACCCACCGGATTTTTCCCATGAGATTATTCCATTGTGGTCACTGGGCTGAAGCACGCTCGGACTGCAAAAAGTTGTTATGACTTTATGAGGCAAACAAAACGAAGAACGACCAAATGGGCAGACTGGAACTTGCACAGATTTGCTTTTCAATTTTAATTTGAGACAAGACAGGGGCAGATAATCCTGGATTTTATCCGCTATCGCCATTTGAATGAAAATTGAATGTGATTATAACGGTAAAGCGAAATAAATAGAAAATTCAAGTGATTTTCATTTTAATGATGAAAGTCTCTTCTGTGGGCGTAGTTGCAGTTTTAGCAAACATTCCTCTAAAATGTTCTCTCAGAAAGTTCGTGCGGTACGTGCGAACCGATTGTTATGTCATCAAATGCCCTCAAACAATTAATTTCTTTTCCCAGAGTTTCTCAGTTGGTTATGTGGATTTTGAGCACAGTTCTTGAGATTTCAGTGTCAATTTGAAGCTGTAGGAAACCAAATTTAAGGTGACTAACCTGCCTTGCAACGTTGAAAAAATGCATTGTGCTGATTACAACACTTTTCCACAGTTTAATCAGATTACAGTAACCGCGATGACAGCAAAAGAATACGACTTTTGTGATTCAAATCCAATTACTCGTCAAGTAAGCAGTTAATTTATCTCCTGCGAGAAATAGTCCGCATCGTTGACTACAACTTGATAGTTCTAGAAGAAAGTCACCACGGTCGACCGACTCTTTGTTATGATTGTTTCGATGTGAACTTCTCGGGGTCAGAAAGCCCAGACGTTAATGTGGCCCATCTGTTCCCGCAGGAGGAGATAAACCTTTAATTTCATTCTCCCGCTAAAAACGAACAATTTCGCTGGTTTCAATATTGGCAAAGTTCGTGAGAGATGAAAGAGTAACCTTTTAATGTGGACGTCGCTTCCGCGACCTGTGTACGCTCAACCGCTCACCAAACAAAATTTATGAGAAACTCCGCAGTAAACAAGTTTAGCAAGTTGTAACGAGAAAACTTCATTTTACCGTTTAAAACTTTTCCGAATGGCATTAGCATACCAAAGTTGGCGGGGAATAAACTGAGATGGAATAAATTCGTTTATTTATTTCAGGAAAGAGTGAAAGTGTACCGGAAGGATAATCCGGTGACATTGACGAGTTTTTAATCAGTTTCGTTGCAGATCAAACGCGATTGTATCGATCGGGAAAAGAAAAAGGGGAATTTATTGCCTGTTTACTTTTCCGACCTTAATACGCACGTTGCGTGTTCTGTTGCTATTTTATTGCCACGGCGGAACCACAACCACGATTTTCCGGGGACTTTGGCGGTTCCGAGAAATTTACACGAACACTGCGGCCAATCGTGAGCAAACAAAGGAAGACGATCTTTAAATAAAGCGCATTTTTGGTAAACATTAGTCACTGTCGCGGGGACAGGTTTAATCGCATGGAAAGGCATCAAGTTACAATTAGAACTAGGCATGTTTGTCTCTGGTTGTTATTTTTATAATCAACTGTTTAAATAATTACATAATCTAAATTGTAAAAGCTGCCAGAACCATGAATGCCTAAAATTTGTGAAAAAAGGACGAACTCGATCCACAATCAGTTGGAATGGTTTAATTTAAATCACTTGTTAGTGGTAATTGCTTAGCTGCAGGTTATTCTGAGGAAGCTCCTCTTTTATTTTCATGCCACATCACTTCAGACTCCACAGAATGAATAACCCTGAGCATATGCATAGTGCGTGTTATTATTGATTAATCCTGCTTGCTAGTCTCGTCGCCCACATTGTTTATACGACTTGTTTAAAACCGGTTATCGACAGTAGGTACAACAATGCACTCATTATAATTACACCTACGAAGTGTAGGCGCTACTATTGAACTATGACATACAAGAAATTAGGTTCTTCCTCCTCAAACTACCTTTCCACACGCTCAAATTGCGGTAGCATTACTTCGACAATAGGAGCTTTGTGAAAGTAAAGATCCTGCCGTTATAAGAAGTTGACGGCGTCTGATCACTGGAAAAAGCTCCCGACAGACTGGCGAGATTAACTGTAAGCTCTACAGTATTTTCGCAGGTTATTATCTCTGATTTTTTCGCGATGGGATTATTAACGACATCCTGATGACTCAGTTTACGTATTCTAGATGCAGAAGATAACGTGTTTGGTCGTTGGAAGTCGTTATGGCCGCCTTTAGGTCGTGTCCTGCAACTTGGCGAACCTGTTCTCGTCAATAGTGATTTTTTAAAATCCCGATGCGGCCGTGCCGGGTTGCCAGGCTACGATTTCTTGCTGAATTCGAGCTTTCTTGGTCGACTTGTACGACTGGTTTTTATTCCGCACGCGGTTTTTTTCCTTTTTTATTATTTTAATGGAAGCCGCTAGCCGCCGCCGCAATTCTATCCAAATTGATTTATTTATGAGGCGGATTAAAATTGCTTTACAATCTTCGTCTTGGTCGTGCAGAGAAAGAACGCCGAGTTCCTTGTCCAAATTACAAACTCACGTGCCGGTATTAATTTGGAACGATCTAAGTTTTAGCTACTGACAATTGTGAGATTAAATTACAAGTTCTAAACAAATAGGAATGGGGAGTTAACCGCAAAGGAAGCCGGCAAACTGAACAAAGTCCTTTGTCATATCTCATAAGATTACGTCTTCAATTAATTTGAAAGAAAGCAACCTACGTTCTGATGTTTTTAAAAGAGGTCTTCTAATGAATTATTTATTTAATTACCCGCTTTGTGGGCGTGAAAATTCACCCCTTAAACGACCGTTTTCTCACGTGCACCTTTTTTTGCAGGAGTGGGATTCAAGTTTGCCAGGTGTGCGCGAATATCCAGAATTAAAAGCAGCCGTAAGACTATGGGCTGAACAACAGGATGGCCAACGTATTCTTCTGACCACACCCAGCGTTTTGATGGGTTACAGGGTGGAGGTGTATAGAGCCGAGGGTACAACTCAATGGTACACAGCCGTGATAGTAGGATACAACGAAGCTACAAGGGTAAGTCTCGTTAATTCTTAATCACAGACATAATTACATAGGAAGTGTACGAGAAATCTCCGTTATACAGTTAGAACGGCGAGCCAAAGCAAAATAAGAGAAAGTCCTCGGTAATAGAACATGATAAGAGCGGAAGCTGCCGTTAACGGTAGTTACGGATCTTACTATGCCTCGAAGTGAGGAATTGATCGCTAATCGGTTTTTATATGGGAAGAAATGAAGAAAATGAAATTCTTATAGTAAACTCGTTAATAACAAGGAAATAATGATTATGGAACACATATCAGGTGTGGCGAATTTATGGTCTTGACTTATCCATTTATGCAAAAACAAAACTCTTTTTTGTATGAACAGATTATGAAGAGAAACAAACAAGACGAGACATTGTTTACAAACATATGCACTTTGTATTTTTAGTTTAGCTTAATTATTTTAACTGGCATCATGCAGATTAACAAACAAAAACTCTGCAGGTTTTAGTTTACATAAACACTTTTCGCATTGTTTTTGAATAGGTACAAAAAGTGCTGTTTATTCAAAGAGGTGCAAGACTGATCCGTTAAGAGGATGACTCCAAAGCAAAGCAAATTTCGAAGCACTAATGAACGCCAGAAAATTGGCTTCCAACAAACTGATAAGTGATAAAGTTTACAAAGACAGTAAAAGTTCCGGCTCGGGTTCAATAAACAACTTTATCTTTTTAAGCACATGATTTTTCGTACCTCGCCCTCGTTCTCTTCCATTCATAAAACAAAAGGATTAATGAACTTCAAAATGAATTTCTTTTGATAAAAAGCAGAGCCTTGGATCAGCTATTAAATGGAAATGGAATGCTTTTACATTTGGAAATAAAACGGCCGATTTTAGTAATTTAGTCGCGCTATCTTCTTCCAGCTAATTTCCAAAAGTGAGGGAAATCTTCCACCGCTGCTGAGCAAATAAAGTGAAACCACGCGTCGCGATAAGACAGATAACTCCTATTGGGATCGAATCACAGTTAACTGATATTAAATCCTGGAAAAATTTCCGGGGAAGTGGGATCGTTTTGCTTTTTTTCCAATAAGAATGCGGTCGGAGATTCGCTCGGCGCCGTCATGAAATAACTCCAATAACAGTTATGCACATTCTCTTTTTTGCTGTCTCTCTCACCGCCGACGAATGTGCATCATTACCAACGGCGCAACTTTGACCCCAGCAATTTATCTGCTTTCGCACAGTGTTGGGCGGCGGATTCCGCATACGTTGACTCCGTAGACATGCCAACCATTTGCATAATCGCAACTGAGGTTAATTCGAGCGAGCTCGTTTAACCCAACAATGTGTTGGTGGGACGGAAAGCTCCGTTTTAATTAGACAGATCAGAAACAGTTAAAAGCTTGGGATTGTTCAAACCCACGAAAAACTTGAGTGCAAAGCGAGAGCTTTGGGAGGATGTAAACAAAAAGTGGTCGGGCAGTGATCCTGGCTTCCACAAACTCATGTAATTCTAATGGCCGCAGGAACAATCTGTTTTAAATAATTCAGTCTGATTCTCGCGATATAAATAAATTAAAATAATTTTGACAATGATGAAAATTTATGAAAGAAGGAATGGATCGTTACATAATTCGTTTCCTGTTAACCTTAACCCAATAATGCTCAACGTTCTTATTCAATTTTCCAACCCATGTTTCTTGAGAAAAAAATATTGATTAGGAGCTTGGGCTTCCATTACCTTATTGAAAATTCCCGTTTCTAGAGCATCACGCGGCCTTTTTATATTGAAGCATTTATTACCTATATTTAATTTTATGAAGCAGTTTATTATTGGTATCTATTTCGCTTTCGTGGTATTTTCCAATCAGTCTTTTACGACTAGAAACCTCACGTTTTTCATCTACCTTTAAAAAAACTGAACTGCCCGAGGACACCATAATAAACCGGTTGCAAAATAATGAATTTATTTAATGAAATTATAAACCTGGGTAATTAATCCGTGTATTAACCAGAAGATTACGGAGATTATTTTATTTAAATCAAATACTTTATACACATTTCATTATTTCAATCTCGCAAACCTTTTCAACTTCGTAGCGCAAAAGTTAATAACTTTCAAATACATTATTTAAACAGACTAATTAATTTGCTCCCATAATATTCATTGTAACAACAATCATAAGATCAAAAGAATATTTCTTAATATTGTTTTCTATTGTAGTACGATCTCGTTGCGAAGTATGAAGTTCTGAAATTTTACGTGTGTATTTAGAAAATCGGAAATTTCCTGCTTGGCGACATTATAAACTGAAGTTTATCATCACATTTTTATCATTGGCAAGTCTAAATTTATATAAATAAAGATTCCACGAGACAAAACAAAATTTACGACACAATGTTTGCCCGACAGACAAATAAAACGTCCTGATGATACAAATGATGAAATATGCATGTGGTCTCGTAATAAGATAAACTCTCCAATGTTTTGTTTTTGCAGAACTTTGACATCTCGTTATCTAATCTCCCTGTGTTGAAGCCACCACTATTCGAATCAGTTTCCATAGTTGACTGTCTATGAAGTGTGTCAAATATCGCGAGATTAAAAAAACCGTAAATAACGATAAAAACCGATAAACCCACTTAAAATGGCAAAAGTCAACGTTTAATTACATTCCGAAATACTAACTAGGTCACCGCTGATTGTTTCCCCAAACCGCAAGAGGAAGTCCCACGTGGTCAAGTCAGAGATCGCACTTCTTGGATTTTTAGTTTCCATCGTAATCCGTTCTATGATTAATTAATAGAACGGGTCGAAATTCCGGTCGATACAACCGGCGGCGCCGGGGTCTCACATAAATTAAAATGAAATATTTGTGCGAAAGGAAACTCAAACAGACGGAAGAATTAAATTCTTATCCATCTCATGTTCAATCCATGTAACAGATTCGTTGCGAATTCTAGGAATTCTTGCGTTTTTTTGCCAACTTGTCAACCGCAATGATTCAACAGAATGTGGACGAAAGTGATTCACACTTCTCCGGCTTTAATTAAAATTTTTTTGCATGTTTATCCGACGTTTTTCATTCATTGTAAAGCTGTGGTTTGTCTGGGTCCATATAGGGTTCGTTTATGGATACAATTGGTAGTTTATAGCTGTCGTTACGGTCCTGCATTGCATACTCCATAATCGTCCATTCCTATCAATGTTTTATGGCCATGTATCTCGACGCAATTAAAGCCGGGTAATATCTTGTTGGTCGGGGTCATGATCCGATGCGACGGCGGTTTTTTAGCTTTTGATAAATTTGTTTATCCCGTCTCCAAACTATTCGCAATATTGCTCTTATTGTAAAAAAAAACTTGACTCGACCGGTCATATGAATAAACAGTTTTATGAAAAGACCTTACAGGTTATCAGATTAATCAGTATTTATTTTTGTTATTGGACTAATAATTACACGTGCAACTACTTTAACAGGAAATGATAACGAGCTTTGGACTAAAACGTTGATAGGAAATTGGAAAAAACATGACCGAGAGATTAATTGCATCTGCGGTCGGTTTTACTGAAATGGGGAATAACAAACACGTCCTTTGAAGAAATTATATGCCATTTTTTTATTATGACATTAATGAGAATAGTACACAGTAAAACCGATCTCTATGTTGGTTAAAGTTGAAAGTTAAATCGTATCGGTCTTGTAATCTCCGTTCTTTTATTGCGCCTTAAAGATTCCTTTTGATCGATCTTGAATAGTCCTTTCCGTTTCCTTTTTTGCGGCATCCATCAACTCGTTTCTTTTCACAACATCGTTGGTTATACACGTCCAATTTTAAGATCGGAAAAGTGTTCTAGACTTTGAAAACAAAATAAATTAAATTATATCCTGGAATCGCGAGTTGAAAACTCGGCGTATTCATTAGGAAAGTTTTGAGCTCTGAGTTGAAAAGTTTGTTTTGAAGGAAATTCGACGGAAAGTTATCCAACTTGGTTTAATGGAGATAGTTGAGGCAGACAGACACGTGCGTGTGCAAGACGACAGACTCCATTTTCCTGTATAAACTTTGTGCAAAGAGCAGTTGTTCGATTCGGCTGAGTTCCACTTTGTGCAACTTTAACGGCATCTGCTGCAACTTTCACGATGATGCTCCAACTCGATTAGAAACTTGGAGATCGATTGAGGTGTTAAAAACCGCAAAGTGTTATTACACCATGTTACATTCCTCCGAATTATTTATGCGTTCCGACTTCATGTCTTGGCTTTTCGAGATTCTCTGTGCAAACTATCTTGGCAGTTTTCCATGGCTAATATTTAGATTTGCATAGAATTTTATATAAATCAACCCGAGTTATATTTGCGGATCGGGTCGGGTATAAATAATGTTTTATTTATAGTCTAATGTTTTTGTAAACATTAAATTTTCCATTGCCTGTTCCTGTGAACCTGTGGGTTTTTTCGCGGTCTGGCGTAATCGACACGATGATGTTTTTATGGTGTTTTCATTTGCATAAATTATTACAATATCAGATTTCTAATTTGTTCTACTTTATTGCTTTATTCCAAGTTTAATCATTTCTGTCTGCTTGGGGTTAGTGAAAGTGCACTGCCCTCCACCGTCGCCCCTATTGATATGTCTTCCACGACTTGCGAATTCTCGTTTTATGGCAGGTGTGTGCCTGGAAAACCTCTCTGGTTCGTAACCTTGTCCACAAAACGTGATAACCGGTTTATCAACCTGGCGTGCGTATTTTGCTCACATTTAGCTACTTATCGTAATTTATACAGTAAAAGTGATTTAATTAGATTGTAAAATATATCAAGAACCATTAATAAAACATCTGGATAATTACGAGATTTTCGTTTATTTCTTTTTTTGGTAAATTAATGAAAGCGATTTTACTTACGGTTTATCTTTTAGAGGGGCTCAAAACTGTTGAAAGAATCAACATAATTTTTTATCAAAGCGACTCGCTTTCTTTACGAGGCGCTTTCAAATGCTTCATTCAATAACAGACAAAAGAAGCACTCTCCGATAATAGCTTTGTTATGTCTCCTAGACTCATATTTATTACTTGTTTATTGTATATTGATTATTGTCTTCTCAAGAAGAGGATGTAAATTGCAAAAAGGAAAAACCCAAAACTAAAATTGCATAAAGGAGTGCATTGTAATAATGCTTGCGATCAAGGTAAATAAATATAGAAAAAAAATCAGTCATTTTAAATTTGGAACCAAAATCGGACACTAAACCAATTAATTGTTTACAACGTGAAAGAATTCCCCGAAATGTTTATTACACAATTAAACTAATTAGCATTGGGCGAAGAACCTTGCAAATTTTCCACTGCACCATAAATCAATTTATTTATAATTACCATCATTTTAACCAAACTGTTTTGGCACCTCTTTTGATTTTCGACAACAATAGCCAGAAGACCACAAATAAGTGCTCATTATTGCTTATTTATTACCAGAATTTTCATGCATTTTGTTACTTTTAAACCATAAAGACGATTTACTGACATTGAGTACCGCTATTTATATTTAAACCAAAGTCTTAAAATTCGTTGGTTCCGATTGCTGGAATAAAATAAGTTACTTGAAGCTGCGAGCGAAGCGAGCTATGTCAATGTGAGAAAGTTTCGCATTTTTAGTGATAACAGTGCACACAAATAAAATAAAAAATAATTCCGGCAGACACTTTTCAATCATCGAAGTCGATTATTTCGCACGTTGCAATTTCCGTTTTAAAGTGATTTTATCTCTTTTTTTTCAGGACCTGACAGTGACGGACGACACTGTGTTAGAGGAGCACAACGAAGATCCGGCCCTGGTGCAGATGCGTCTGATAGGCGACGGCGGTGAGTTGTTTATTTGCATCCATTTTTAATTCGTATCGTATTCGTGCAAATTCACAGTGCAATGCCCTAGTTTCGAGCGTGGCGAACCACCATCACGCAACGTTGAATAATAAAAACGTCTTCCTCCGATGTATATGTATAAGAAATTCTCTGTCTTTCTCATGTCGGATGACGCCACATTGTTTCGACCGACTGAATTACGATATGAATTATTCATGACAGACATAAAATGTAGGTATTTATTCATATGGAGTGCGACGTCCTGCTTCAGGCAATCAGGTCGGAGCTTATTTATGCATCTTCGACGAAGCCGGTAGTGAGCAGCGTACCGTAAGATAATCTTCAGATAACAAAAATGCCGTCAACACCCACATTCATAACGGGCAGCTGATAATTGGACACGGTTTGTTTTAACGATTTTAATTACTCACACGCATGTCAGTGAAATGTGGACAGAAATGCGACGAATTTGATGAAGTCCTGACAATTTACAGTCCTCGCCTACAATAATAAAACTTGTTGGATTCCAAACGGTTTATTTTTAAATGGCACATTAATATCACTAGATAACATCTGTATTTATAGCGACATTAATCCATCCAAAGTCAGAAATAAACGGTTACGTATTCGCGAACTTTTTCTTTAATGTGTTGGCACCATCCCCAAATATTTAGCCTTCAAAATGTCAGCGAAGGGTTAATTTAAATCGATCGATGATTTAAAAACAACTTTTCGCACAAAAAGAGTATGCAGACTATTTTCTGACGAATATATTATAGTGTCGTTGCACCAAGGTGTTCTAGCAGGTGTCTTATCTCCCGGAACTTCGCAAACATGTAATGTGTAAATGTAACCGTAATTACAGGAGGTGATAAGCGTAATGTTTGTTTAATTATTCATTATTTGTGTTCGGACTAGCGGCAACTGTCAATATTTACACTGACGAAATTCCTGGCAACAGGATTTGGCTCCGATTTCACGGAAATTACTGTTCCAGATTTTCAATCAATTATTTATTTACTTTGCAAATGGATGAAACATTTATATACAGTGGCCTTATCACACTCAATAGCTGATATAATCAGAGATTCCTCACTTGGAGTAGTAACAGTATTTAATTTAGATTTATGAATTTATCAAGGTGAACTTTGTATACTCGTACAACGGATAATTGTAGGACAAATTAAATAGATACACTCTTTATCTTATTTTTTAATTCTGACAAGATAATCCCAAAAATATTTCCTTATCAGTCCGTCAAGATACAATGTTTACAAATGAACCACTCCAGAATCTGTCTATATTTAAGTTTCGTATTAGTCATTAAAGTGCCCGTTATCACTAATCGAGGCTATTGTAAATTTTCCGTGTATTCTTTGTTCATCAGTTAGTTAAAAAAGTTATCTCAAGAGGTACTACCTAGTAATAAAATCAATCAGAATTTTTATCTAATCTTAAAATGTTGTTGAAATTAGTAATTTTTATTTACTTGAAAGGAATTGCGAATTTTCCGCCAGATTAATTTTCGTTGTTCTTCGGAAGAAAAAGAGCTTCAGAGAACTGTATCAATGCGATAATTTGAAAGTACACATTTGGAGTTGCCATATCAAACTACATAGTTCGAATTTTACTACCGAGAAGTCTGTAAATAAAATATTAAGCTGGTAATTGAGTCAATATTTGATAAGATTGTTGTTAAAGTCAGTTTCATTACGCATTAAAAATCAAACATTATCATTTGTATATTATTTGGCAAATGATAATAAGGACACGACACTATCAATAAACGGACCGTTTTTTCTGTCATTATTGAGTTTTCCGCGTGCTTTTTGTGCCTAGTCCTGATTGCCAATAAGCTAGAACGCCCTTACCGCCTACACTGGACTTTTCTATTCATTGAAAGAGAAATGAGATGAGACAAATAAACCATATCGGATGTTTATGCAGTTACCTCAACGGACAATGCAATAACAATTATTTTTGAAGCTGTGGCATTTTGTATTTCTGGTTTGGTAAATTCCAGGGTTTATTACCGCTCCTGTATGGAGTTAAATAACAAGTTTTCCGCTGCATCAGTTATTCTAGAGTTTTGGGTTGTTTTGTGTTGAAACTTATTCTAGCGGGAATAATTATGATATGAATTACTTTGAACGTTATACGGAATTCCATTAGAGCTTTGACTCCTGGCCCTTGTCATGTCTGTGGTGCTCGAGGGTTGGAAAACTCCGCTTTGCGACTTTCAAAGTAATTAATAACAAATTTACTGCCCGGTAACCTTTGAGAACTTCTTCAATATTATTTTTTCCGTAATTCTCTTTGAACCAGTGTTCGATCGAAAAGTTTGACACCATTAAAATGAGTTTGCCAAGTGTAAACTTTTCCTCCGGAACTTTTTATTAACTTCGGTAACGATAAAGTATGTGCCTTGTCCCTCCTTTCTATTGATTTTCGGCGGAAATCCGACTCGATTCTCTTTCTTTCTGTCTACGTTGTTATTTTAATCGCTGTTTGTTGTGAACCTAGCGCTCAATTTTTGCCTTTGATTCGATCTCGTTGTCGGGGATTTATTATATCGCCGCCACCGGGTCTATTGTCGAAGGAAGAACGTCCGGGGGTTCTTTCACGATCTAATTGGTTATTTTGTGTGTTTGTTTGCAGTGGTGGAGTCGATCATGCGCGGGGAGAACGTGGGCATCACCCCCCGGAGGTCACGATCAGCCGTGCTACAGACACAGCATCAGCAGCAGCCGGTGAGTATATGTACGCACACCCCTCCAACCCCCACACATCATCCTTTTTATAAACGTAAACAACCCCTGGAGGGAATTACGGGGATGTTTTTGCGGCAATAAAACTCTTAGTTAGACGCTAATACGGATACCATATGGAAATCTCGATGACGCAGAGCAACTTCAAAGAGGGATTTCACTTTTAATTGAAAGTGTCACAACATTGTAATGCTTAAAGTTGCCGAAAGCTTTTCGTTCAGCTCGGGAAAACTGTTTTATTCAAATACGGCAGGTATAAAGTATAAAGTAGAATTCAACGAAATTGGCTTTGTCGGTATGAGGGATTCTAATTTCTTTTTTTGCTGGTGTCAACTGGCAGAATCATTTAAGAATCTTGTTTTAAATTTTGTTACCAATTAATCTTTCTTATCTGGAATAGCCTATAATAATTATAAACCTACACACTACAATAACTCTATTTTTTATAGCCTCCGGACAATGGATTTTCCTGTTTAGGTGCAGCACATTTTTAGTTTTTAGCGGTCGATAAGGCTATAAATGTGAGAAACCTGCAACTGTTGCCGACTGCAATAATTTGTAATCACAGTCCAAGACAACTATTGCTAAACGGGCGGTCTTTGATCTCAATTTACTCTTCTGTAGACGGAAAATTTCCTATATTGGTTGCAGGTGGTGATTATTTCTTTTTGAAATTCCCAATGGTTACGCCACTGGCTTTGAGTGATGATTGCTGCGGTTTTCGGCGGGTCATAAATACTTGAGTGAATTCCACGGATTAAAACGTTCAAGGTTACGTTTTATGTGATGCTTTTTATTAATGGAAGTGTTTATAATAAATTGTGTTCCTTGAAATGACACGGCTTTGAAGAATAACTTGGTGTCATTATTAGGAGCGGAAAAACAATAGCGTTCGAAATCAATGGCAGTGGCGTGTTTGGAAACGGGTCCAATGGTACCGGATTTCCCACGAGGATCCAGCTATTGTTTCATTAATTGACATTGCATTATACAGGCGAAAATTATACTGTTTTTGTTTTTGTCAAGTGATTGATGGAGTGCGGTACAAAAATTTTGTAATTTTGTTCTATTTGGACAAGGACAGTGGTCAACTTTATGCTGCTTGATTAATTGCTAGTTGCAGCTTCAAGGCTGGAAAACAGTGGATATTATATTATTATAAAATATTCTTATCAGTTAATCGGAGCGTTATTGATGGGTCGCGTGCCGTTAGCAATACCATTTCCAGCTAATCCGTTGTCTAACTTCCAAATTTCTTTATTTCTATTTGCGTGAAGGAACTTGATCGATGCCATCGCATGATCACGAAGTCATGTTGTCATCGACGCACCCTTCGTCGTAATGAATTTCTTGCGGGACGCTATAAACAGGCATTTAGTCTAACCGCCATTTGGAGCCCATGTAATAATTTTCTCCGGGAATAGAGTGAGAATCCCATTGGGGCCACGATATTGGCCTAATTAAATTTCAAACCGCGAATGTCTGAAAAACGTACAAGCGACATTTCACGACACGACACCCATCGAGGTTAAACCAAGAAATTATTGTTGAACGAACTGTTTTTTTTACTTGCCACCTCTCGTTAACCTTGCATTACGAAACACCGTGTAATCTAGCCCGCAGTGTGAAATTACGGTAAATTATGGAAAGTATCGTTTAATATTAAACGCATTCGTTTGCGTTTCCTGTGTTACATTAGCATAACGATGGCGAGAAAGTTGTTTGGAAGAAGGCGATGGATCTTGCTGTAAATGGTATTAAGAAGCGGTTTAATCGATTTTGGGATTTTTGCTGTGGTATGCATGATTTAGCACGATATTGTCCGCAAAGTTTCTACCGTCCTCAATGCATAAATTATTGTGGGTTGAGTGAAGCAAATCTTTCGGAAAGATGTACATATATACAACATCAATTTCCGTTGGTCCCGAGAATCAATTTTAGATCCACAGTCCTCCAAGAACAAGCATTCACAGTAGATCCATTTCTTTGCTTCAATTTAAATAAAACCGCTTTGGGTCATGAAATTCATGTGCTTAAAGCTGCACATCCGTGATTTGCAACTTTATAAACTTTCGTTTGAACTTATCGTAAAAATTGAATTGAACCTATTGGCATTCCACCTCGAAGTTGGCACACAACATTGTATGGTTATTGCAGTGTCACTACCGAAAATCTTTTCTCGCTGATTATCATTTAATTTTGGTCATAAATTCCTCTCCGACAGGATTATGAATCGTATTAGTCATTGGGCGCTCCCCTATTTCCTCACTCTTCGTCGCCCGAAATTTCTTTTGCGGTTGACGACCTCTCTTTGTCCGGTTTTGGGAAGTGCACCTGTTACGGTAGAGAACTTGAGAAAGGGTGGTTTTCTACCTGTTAATTCTCTACTTTGGGGTGGTATTTACCTGTGTGCGACCTTGGCCTACAATGTCTTATTAAAATTAACGCGCGTTAATATTCATTGTCGGCTCGATCGCTAGTCGTCCTACCATAAATTATTTATGGTTTTTTGCCAAAATAAATGTTATCCACTTGACTCTCATTAATATTCATTTGCATTTTGTGGTTGTTTCGAATACAGTTACTGCGATAAATTCTCTACTCGTTCGACAAATATATTTGGGAAATGAGTGGGAGTTTGCATAATGAATAATCGTTTGACCTTAAAAGGGTTATTGCTGGTTTAAAAAACGAAAGATTTAGGGAAAATGTGAGCCGACTGACGTCACCACAAACCGCGTTTTTTTGAGGGGGCGACGTGTTTAAAACAACATTAGCGAAAGTTCACGTAGTATAAAAGACATTAATAAAGTAAACATTCTTTCTCCAGACCTTATGAAGTAGGTAATTATTTAAAAGTAAAACTACATCTCGTTACCGGTCTCACTAATTACACAAGTTTCAGTTTACGGCGAGATCTCCAAGAAAAAACGTCAAGCTCCGTTATCATTAAATAATTATCGGATTCTTGAGACCAATAATTAAAAGTAGAAATCCAACTACTCTCCCTATAAAAACTAGTAATTACACAAACTGTGTTTTCTGCAGGACGTCAGACACTATTATTCATATCTTAATTTTTAATGAACAACCCTCTGAATCATTAAACAGCACTCGTGTTTATACACTCATTGATCGCAGCGCAGGTGAGACCATTCATTCAAAAGGTGGATCGGCATTAAAATCCATACTTCCAACTGAGTTCATTCGATCAATAAATGGATTTCTTGGCACTAGTAACAATCCGCTTAGTCATAAATATTTTAAGAGCGACTTTCCTAAAACAGTTCATTCAAAATAACCGTAAAGACGAAACTTGAAATAACTGTCAATCATTGTGAGAATTTTGAAAGTAGCTACAGCTTGAATAGAAGACTCTATCTTCAGAGGAATGTTTATCATTCGAATCTCCTAGTCTTTAAATATGAATGAACGGGCTGTTTTAAATATTTGTGATCTCACGAGATAATTTGATGTTATCTTCAAGCAGCTTGTACATTAAAAAGTATGCCAAACTTTTAAAGGCGGCAGTTTTATGGAATTCAAAAATACTAGAGATGAGACGTCTTTTGATTTAATTTTGATAAATTAAAGTATGTTTGTTTATCTTTTAAGAGATTATCTTTTGTGCAATATGCAATTCGATGAAATTGCCGTCATAATGCGTTCAAATAATACGTAGGTAAATTTTCCTGTGCTAATGCACAGATTTATTACAATAAATAATACTCCTAAGCTGGCAGAAAAGTATTCATTATCCCTTTAACTGGATTTTTTTTATTAAATAAGTATCGTCGCAAAATTGGTTACAAAAATTCAGGTCATGCATATGAGAACCTCAATATAAAATGTCAATTATTTACCCTTGTTAAATTCGTGATAATGAACAAATAATGTAATAAATGTAACAAATGTGTCTTCGTTATTTATTTAATGTCCGGAAATGCAAAAATAAAATTCAACTATATGGAGGTATCAAATTTCATAAACATGCTTGTTTTACATTCAGACAAATAAATTGTTAGCTGTGCACTATGAAATGATATTATCTGAAATTAGAGTAGCGGAATTGTCGGCTTTATAACCCAAATTTACTATTCCTATATTTACGGGATTTGTCCATAAAAATAGGTCGAAATGGAGTAAAAAATATGGACTTAAAATATGTATGTTATTACGTTCATATTTTGGTTGTGAAATTCATAAATCGTTCCTAACGAAGCTCTAAGTACAGCTTGTATATGCAATGGTTGCCAAATGTTTTGCTCCACATCTCATCCTATAAATTCGTCGAAAACTTTGTGAATTTTGATGTTTTAGCCACCAAGAGAACTGAACATCAATTTTGAAAATAAAAATATTTTATGCAGTACAGGTCAGAATTTTAAAGGAGATTATTTATTTCCAAAAATGACGGCAGCCCCCGTTGATCATTTAAAGAAATCTCCGAACCCATTTTGTGTATTAGCAAAATAAACAGTCTAAATTTAAGTTGTTGTGAAAACCGTGTAGTACTTGGGTTTATCACTAGGTAATTACCAAACATTTATTTACATCGTGTATGTTTACTCAAGAAATGAAATAAAGTTATCGCTAAAGATAAACAAACGTAACGAGTGTGGAAGACCTTGTCGCCTTTTTCGTCCTGTAATGCTATCCTTGACGATGTGCAAAGAAAAATGCACTCGAGAAATCTTAAAATCATGCTCTCAGCAGTGTCACCTTCACAACATTAATAAGCGCCAATTTGTTGTTTTCCCAGTCAAGGCAACGTAAATGTTAATCAACACAGAAACATTGTAATTATAGAAAAAATTTTTCTGCGAAGTCCATCGAACGGAGTCAATGACTGCGAATAAATTCGAAAAACGTGTGAAATGGATTATCATTAATTAGTTATGTAGTACATGACCTTGACTGCTTATTACAAATAATGATTTAGCGGATAGTAATTTCTTAATTGCAGCCCAACAAATTACTCGCGACTTAATTGTTTCATGTTCAGTGAATCTTATCCCCATTCCGCAAGCCTCACCTTACGTTACGTTACAGTTCAATTTAATAACACACGAACAATGGGTACATTAAACATCGAATTCGTTACAATGCTAATTACCACCCATGATGGTCCATACATGAGTTCGTGGGATTTCTAGAACATTACCATCGTCTCTGTCTCTGTTTTTCCACGCATTACATAATCCTATCTCTAGGTGAGGAGTGTTGGAACGATGCGTGGTAAGCCGGTGTCATTTTGATAGACGTTTGTGAGTTGTTAAATGATGCAAAATGGCTGACCTCGCCGTCCTATTTATGGTTCATCGGGTTCACGGTACCGCACTGCGCACGAGGCTCAAAATAGTCGGTCTTGTGTGTAGATTCTGGTTGCCAAAATAAAGAGGACACATGGACATCTGCAAGATGCAGTTTCTTGAGGGGGGGGGAAAGCAGGAGAGATGCAGTTTGGCCAGAACAGTGATAGATGATTACACTGTCTTTACATTGCAACGGGATTTCAGTCAAAACACCCAAAGTTGAGCCGATTAATTTATTGACTTTATAAAGATTTTTCTTTACATTCTTTCATAGTTACCTATTGGAATTACATCCAGCGACAGGAAAATGTAAACAGAAACAGAACAAAACTTGCAAGTACACCGGAAAATGGTTACATTGCTCTTTGTTTCCATTTCAAATAAATTATTTTATGTAACCGCGCCCGCAGAGTCATGCACGGATTAATAGGTATATTTAGTTTAATATTTTGGCACAGTTGAACCTGCAAATGCATAAAACATTTAAGAATATCTTTCTATTCTCGCCTTTGTGTGGGGGCCCCGAAATGGCACTTGTCACTTGAGATAAGTGATGGCCAAGGCGACTGCGATTATGGAAATCGCTATGACCGTCATTTGTTTGAGCTGTCATCGTACAGGAACCGTTACTTCACTCGAGCACTTTATGAAAAATTGAAAGGATATTTTTTATTTATAAAAGTTAAATCCAAAAGTGTCTATCAATTATGTAAGCTTGGCGTGTTCGAGTTATCGATTGTGCTGCAGACACAATAGAATTTGGTATGTACCTATTTAAATTGAAAATGAGTTTGAAATAAAATTAAAGGAAATGCTTCTATCTAGGCTTGATGACGACTCGCCTAAAGAGTGATCTTGCGGGTTTATTAGATCTTTGCCAGAACGGCTGGAAGTCTAGGATGAGCTAAACCTGTTTATTTATTTAATTAAAACCAAGAGAAATGGGTTTAGTGACGAAAGCCACTTTAATGAAGATTAGACGAGGAATTATTAAAGGGTTTTCTGCTAAACGTTGTAGCCTACGGACGCTAACCCCGTTTTAACGAACTTCTTTAAAAACATCTAAAAATAACATTGTGTGCAAATTTGTAAACACTGTGGTGGTTAATGCGATTTATGCAAACAAAGCCATGTTCATACATACTTAACATGCCATTTTTAGATACATTCACCGTATGGATATGTACATAATGTTTACGTGTATATAAAACGACCTCAGTGACCTCTAATTCACTGGGGATTTTTTGTTACTTGTGACCTTATATTTGTTTAAACGATAAAGTGTCAAAATGTGTTAAGTCTCATCTAAATTAGGATTATTTGGTTAACGTGATATAAATTTAAGTGCTCGTGTTTTGAAGAGTGGTAGCATTTTTTATTAGCGTCTGTAGTAGTCAGAGATTTACGAGCTTTTTGTTCTATTCGACTGGCTGTAGCTAATTTTTCGGAGTTTCCGGGTTGCTTTGCCCTTTGAATTGTGCCAAACACAGATATGATTTCCATTTTCAGGTCAAAACTACAGTTAGAACGATTTATGGCACGCCTAAACGAACATACCAACTTTATATTAAATGTCCAAAAAAGGTTGATTTGTTGATAGTTCCAACTTTGGAAGAGTATAAGGAGGAATCTAGTCATATGTATTACAGTAGATAATATCTTCATCTGTCTGTAGCTGCTTTTGCATCCTTAAATAAAAGATTTAAAGAAGCTTAGTTTTTCTGTTTACTGGGAAAGTTTCGTTGATCTGAGTGTTTTTTCGTTTTTGGAATCCGTTGCAAGTAATCTTTGTTGTCGATCTCGAAACGTTCCAGGTCGCAAAACAAACTTGTCCTTAATAAAAGCAAAACCAGTTTGGTCTCAGGGAGACGCTTTCATTGAATTCATTTCGCACGGTGATTTATCAATAAATCTGGTTTTTGGGTCACGACGAATCCTGCAAATAATCGTCACTTGCGCTTGAATTCCACAGCATTATCCTATCGCACCCTTTCTCCTCCAGACAAAGCCGGCGGCCGAACCGCCGAAATCAATAGGTGGGTCCGAGTCCGGCCGTGTCCGCATCCCGTTTCCGGCGTCCTCAATCCTGGTGTCACCGATTCTCTGGACTCGTCGATAAATACCTAAAGCGGCAAAGAGGAATCGCCGCCGGTTTCGCCTTTTTTCCGTGAAACTGCAGTCGATGGCGGCGCGGCGGCGACTGCGCCCGAGTTGCGCCCTGCCCAGCCGACTGCACTCCGCCCCAGACGCTTCGGCCGCACTACACTCTGCGGAGCTCAGTGAACACGTTGTTCTTTGTTCCGCGTATTATTTGTTCCAGAAAAACCTCAGTGCTTTCACCCTTTTCAGTGTTCTGGTGCTTTGTGACCCCGCCGGGGCCAGTGCTGTGATGTTCGGTGCAATCGCCCCCCGGAGGCGGCTGTGTAAGTAGTGCCCGTTAAAATGTGCCCGATCGATAAACGGGGGGCGCTGTTTCAACGCAGGTGGCCGCCGTCTCCCGGATTAATTAGACGCGATTTCCATCCACGTGACGTACGCCCGGATTTTTCCAGCGCGGAAAATGCGGCGTCCCTGCAACCGGTTTGCCCACTGTCGAGATTAATGGAGCGCGAGTCGTTGCAGCCATAAAGGAGAATTGAATAAATTAAGCGCAGACGGCGGCTGAAAATTGTAAATTAGGATCGACTTAAATTGGTTTTGTTTGATCGTGAAAGCACCTGTCCAAATTCTGGATTTCATTAAAATTTCGCGCTCTTCCAGATTAACAGACTTCGTTGGCACGTTATGGATTATGCTAATTCGGGATCGTTTATCAACTGACCGGTTTTCGAGTGGGTTTATTGCTGACCTTTCTTTGACCCAATCCGCCGGGGATAAATCTTTCATTTTTTTTCACATTTTTTTTATTTTGTCCCTGTTACCTAACCATTCGATCAATTATACAGGCATCTGCCAAATTGCTCTACAAAGGTCATAAAATATTCAAACTGTTGAATGATTAACGGCTACGAATTCGAATGCCAAACGGATCAAAAACGAGAAAATCAACCATCGCGAGCACAAAGGATGCAATTTGATCAGGATAACTTCCCACTCGACCTTTTGCAACCTTCGCAACGAAAGCTGATTTTATTTCCTACTTTTCGTGGATAATTATTAAAATCTGGAACAGTTGTTCAGCAACCGTGCATTCATAAGGTCATAAGAAAGTTGTACATATATGTAAACGCACCTAGTTTATCTAATAATGCTAAGATACACATTATAGAATGCGGGTGACTCAAATCTATTTCACTTGTTTTTGAACACGTATTTTTAGCAATGATCGATGGAAGCTTTTGATGAAAAACCTTTCGCGTCCAAATTGATTCGTTTGATTTGTTTTCGCAACAAATCATTTATTGATCCTAAGGATATTAACTTCTAATGGTTGCGGTGATTGGTGCTTAACCTTTGAATCACCTACAACGGATTTAACACCGTTGGATGAAACTTGCATTGCAATTATGTACATTTTTCATTAATTTAGCTTGCTCGTAACACGTTAGAAATGTTTCTAAAAACAAACCGGCATCGGCATTTCCATCCGTTGCAACATAGCATCGCAGAGATGCATCTGCGCTAAATTCAGACGCATGGACGAAGGCTGTATCGCTATAAAAATTACGTGATTGTTTTATATAACAGAATTTCACCTTGCAGACTTCTCCTTTTGCATAAATCTGAGAAACCAGTTTGTCTTTGTTTGTTGAGCGAATTATAATTATCTCCTTTCGAAAATTTGGGTTGGGTAGAAACGTCCCAAGTTATGAAATTTCTGTCCCTTGATGTTATCGCTGTAGGGTAAGCGTCGTTAATTAGACCCGAAATCTGCAAGATTGAATGAACTCGTATGACCTCGTGCGTAATAAATCGCTAGAAAGCAGAAATGTTTGATAATTAGCGAAGTTGCCTATAAAATCCTTGAAACCTACGTTTTATCCTAACTCCAATAATTAATTGTCGCCCGACCGTGAGACTAATTAAGTTAATTATTGCCATCCAGAGCCGCGTTGTCCGAGGATTATCAGTGACCTCCTCTTCGGCGACAAGTGTCAACGGCAGGAAGCAGCGATCTGGAAAGCCTGCTTTGGAAGTCACCGCCAACGGAGGAACATCGCCGGAACCGCTCGATAAAGGTGAGTTTACACTCGATATTAAAATTATGTGATCGTGATTGATGACTTCCTGACCCGCGTCACACGCATTGTCTGGAGTTTCTTGTGACCCTGAGACTTAGGGTCAGATGCTAAACTCCTTCGATCGCAATTAAAGACAAAATGGCCGACGTTCATTCGTGTTCAGTCGAGCGTATGCTGTTATTCCCACAACTCTTCCTATTCACGATTTTAATGGACGTTTAGGGTATTTTTAGTGATCCCCTTTCGAAAAATAAAGAATCTGGGTGGAGGATCTAGGGCCAGATGCTCGCGCAGCGGGAGGTTGCTAGGGATCGAAGTGCTTGTTGAAAATATATGGCCTCTTTTATTACATTTTAGAACGGTTGTCTATCCTCGTCTCAGGGGAACGGCCGGCGCCTACGCAAAAAGGGGCTTCTTTTCCCCTGTTTTCGCCCTCAGGAAATGCACTTGTTTGTCGGGAAACGTTTAAAATTATTTGAGGGAAATTAACCTTTGCAGCTTGGAAGTCAACAGTACATGTTCTGCTGACGGAAACCTCCGTTCGCGCTTTGTTTTTACAATAATTCCAACAAAAACTAGTTGACACTATTTAGCAGCTTATCGTGCAAATAGTTGTGCCAAGTCGTTAACCTAGTGTGACGCACAACACAAAGTAAAAAAACAAGCAATAATTAACGCGACTTGATGATAATGATAATAGAAAATGATAACTGCGAACCTTAAACACTTCAATTTTTATCATTTAGCACCCTTTCTGTATACAGAAAATTGTTCTTGCCCACGATTAAAAAGTACTTTAAACTTTTCGTGTTCTTTCTGGATTTTGCGTTTGACAGCCCATAAATAATTGATTGGCAGTTAAAATTACTACCAAAGGAAAACACGAATTTCATTTCAGCACAAAAGTTTAGAAATATAAATAATCTGCATCTGATCCACGACGTGAGGACGAAAGAAAGTGAAAATGGCACAAGCCAACATGTCATTTCTGTTGCCTGACACGAACTTATGAGCTCTAGGGGCGACGAAGGCGCTTCAAAGAGGACCCAGAATATTAATATTTCGTAGGATTTAATTTAAAAGCACGTAAACCCTGAACTATCTATAAACTCAGTAATTAAAAAAATTGGAACGTCCATCGTGCGCTTATAAGGAAAGCTTTACTCTCACTAGTTTTGCTTTTCCACTTAGATTGTTTATGTCTTGCCGTTGAAAAATGCGATATTGTGTAAAATCGCCTTATGGCGGCTATAAAATCAGCGACATGTCGTACGTGTTCGGCACACAAAGCCCTTAGTATCGAACGACCGGAAAAAAAGTAGAACCGCTAATAAAACGGCGCATTTGCCATGATGGATGCGGACGTAGCGATCCATAATCTCCGTGATGGATGTGGTAATTGTATGGCATCGGTTTTACGGCTTCAATGACATCCAAGGTCAAGACACTTTGAACACGCCATGTGGGGACAATTCTTGTTCCTTTAGCTTTAGAACAACGCAACGTGCGTGACGTTCACTTGTCTGCCGATGGGTTTGTTGTTTGGCTTCCGGCCAAAAGGCGACGACGATCTTCCAAACATCAAACTGTACAATTTATGCGTTAACTACCGGAATTTCCTTTGACTACGCGCGGTGGAGTCTGCCAACTCTGTGTTTATTTATAATGCAATAGGACTAAAGAGCGAAGGAAAAAAATAACTCGACGCCCACAAGCCGCGATAATTAAAATGCTATAAATAATAAATAGGTTTCGTGGTGCAACCGGATGCCAGATGGATTTTTCGCGCCAGGGTTGGAATGCTGATTATTTCTTTATATGGGTGGTGATTAAAAACGGAAGCTCTCTCATTATGTCTATCCTGTGAAATATTTAGCCGAACCTCAGACCAGGTGTAAGTTCACAACTAGAAGGGTCGAAATCGTGCATTTCCAACGACTCCCCTCGAGTATTTCTGTCTAGCACTTGAGAAGTGCCACTGTTAACAATTTAAACGATGAAGCCTCCGCAGTATTCCGAAACACTCAAGCAATTTACTTTTAATGACCAACTAGAACTCGGAAGATTTGCGACGTCTTCGTTGTCTGTTCATCTCGTCACTAACGGCTTGGCGCACTTTTTCTCTTCCTTTCTTTTTTTGTCTTCGTAACGCACGCTGAATGGTAATTAGATCGATCGTGGAGCAAGGAGCGTTGAGAGGGGTTCTTCGTCGTTGCAACAATAATAATGGTCTCGGAGCGGCATACAATAGCAAGTGCCATTAACGTAACCGTGACTATGCGATCCTCAACAAAGGAGCAACAACCACGGACCTGATTCTCCTGGGGCTATCGGGATGGGCACCTCCATGTCCGACTATATCACGATCTTACCATTACCGCCAGTCAAGGTTGGACGCCACGAGAGATCCATATCTGGTGATTCCCGGACCTGAATTAAACTAGATTTTACCTTTCCTCCGGAAAAAAGTCCGATAGTGGAAACTGTTGTAACTCATCATGAGCAAATTAAACAGTATCTGATTGGAGTTGGTAGTTATTTACATAATCACAAGCTTCCTTAATTGGTGAAAAGTATCATTAAATTGTGACCAAAATGAACCAGAACCATCATAATTGGATTAAAAAATGTACACATGTTGTGATTCCCATGTAGGCTAAAATGGCTTTGAATGCCTTGGCTACAAATGGGTTAATGATCCGAACCCGTTTGACTGTAGTTACCTGAGGAAGTTCAGTGTAAAAAAGGTTTCATCTGTCGGGATTTTTTCTCCGAAATTCTATTCATCAAGCGAAGATACGATCAGGATCGAGAACGATCCCATTTATCTGAAATATTTCCAATGTAAGTATAATGGATCTTGTTTTGGAAGATAGACGAACAATGAGGATGTAAAGACAAAAGACTTAAAATCATGGATATCTTTAAGTGATTGTAGTACTCAATCTCTTTCATTCTCGAGTACTTTTGACCCTACAAAAACAATGCACTTGTGACAATTCATACAAGATAAACCGCGACTCTTTTGCGTAGTAATTCTTATCACTGTTACTAATTGTAATCGTGTTCTCACGGAGTCACTGATACGATTACAGATACTTTGACGTAAACAAGCGATAGAGAGTGAGTTTATTAATTAAACGCGTTATTCATTGGATGATTCAGAGAAACTGCCCCATTCTTCCGAAAATTTTCCACCGTTTCATCTCCACCTGGCATACCTATCAGTAAATGTCTGGGTGTTCCTCAATTTAAGCAATGTCTCTCGCACGTCACTATCAGTTGTAAATTTCAATTAACCGTAATTGAAATGCTACACATTTGAGTCCTGTTCACAGAACGTGACTGAAATGGTTATACGTCATTATTCCCATTGAAACTCGTCTTTCGGGGGAGAATACATCACCGTCACATTTTCTAACTCGGGAGTTGTTTGTGTATTCGAGGGTAACAGAAAAAAAAAACGATATGACGTCGGTCGAACTCTGTTTTTGTCACCTTAAAAAAAATCGGTCGATATTGCTGAATGGGAAACGCGAATTTATTTTTCAGGAGAATTGTCAAATTTGGAAATAGAGTCTGCCGGTCAATTAAGGGGTGTCATTAAATTTGCAACATGCAGTGGGTGGCGGGATTTTTGATGATTGGTACTTTTTGCCCATTAGAGTTAACGGGATTTACAACTAACGGGTTTCCCGCCTATATCCTGTAATATGATCGCTCTTCTGACGACCGACATGTGTTAAATTGTAAGAACAAGTTGACGAGCTCAAAAATCTATATTGTGAGGGCTGGCTCACAATGCGAAGGGGGAAGTGTTGCAAAATAGTTTCCGCGTTATTTATGAGATGAAACCGCAGAAAACGGCTTTTGTTCCGCACTAATGGAATTAATAGCTTCGTTACGGCGCACAAAAAGCCGTTTTTGTAGGGAAAATTCACTCAGAGGACAGTTCAATGATGAGTAAAGCGTCCAAGGTAAATTTTTAAAGAGATAAGACATCTCCGATACTTGTTTCGAATTCAGTGTAATGGTTACAAATTGGGTTAGTGTCAGGTTTTATTATCTTGTTTGCTTGAACTGGTTGTCGTTTTTTGTTGATACGTGAGGATCGATTATTGTATAAATTTTCAAAGTTGTTGCATAATAATGAATAATTTCAATTCGGAACAGCGCACAGTTATCGACTTGACCTACTTCACTTTCTGTACCATGTCTACTCTTTGTTCATGAGTTACTCGAAGTTTCGTCACCAAGTTTCCAGCATAAAAATGTGTTTGATCTCCGTTGGAATCTCATTTATTTTGCATGAAGCGCCGTCACAACACTACGTAATAAGGCTACTAATTAATTCTAGATTGTCCTTTGATGTATATTAATCTAGATTAGACGTGGGGCTCCACGATAAAACCTTCAAGTTTCCATTCAGTATCGATGACTAATTAAAAATCCATCAAGACCCTCGGCCAGGGTTGTTTGCCAAAACATTCTGATGTAACGTCACGATATTGGGTCGTTTGCCAAATTTCTGCGCCGCCAACGAAAAATATAACGGAAATCAGCAACGACTTAGCGGCTAATCCAACGAGTGCAAACAGCATTGCAGTCCTAATTAAAGCCGAGGAGGAAACCGCCCATCGAGGGGCCATTATGTACCGCTAAGCTATTCTCCGTGCCGTCCGCCCAGAACCGAGATTGCGCTATTGATTTAGTGCTTCTTCGTGCCCGGTATGGAAGGCGGCAGGTTCAGGGGCGGCGCGAACTAAATTGCAGCCCCTTATTATCAACCGTATCATTAGAAGATTTGTCTTCACCACAACACCTTCGAGCGACTTCGATTATGCGTTTGCTCCAACTGGGAGCAAAAGTCTTCTATTGAACAGTTTTTTGTTGTTCTTTTCCAACCGAGCTCCAATTACTCCATTAATATACATAAGAAAAAGCGAAAAGTTGCCTAAGCGAGCGGTAAATCTCCTCAAGAATGTTTTGTAATTATTTAATTTAGTTTAGCTCAAATTTGCAAAGAGCAAATCCAAGTAAGCTTAAATGATTTGTCGGATGTTTTGTTTAGCTACAGTTCAAGTTTGCTTTTAATGGTGAAATTTCCCTGTTCCGCCCCTGCTGGATCGTTGGCCCCATGTGTAATTAGCCCGTCTTATCGCTATATAATTTAGCTTGTATTATTCGGCTCGAGGCGTAATTTCGAGGAAATCCGGTCGACGAAATGCATCGTTGATTTCCCATTAATCAAAACCCATTGGGAAACAAGTCCGATAAATTTTTGAGCCTGATGAAAATTCCGATCGAAAGTGATTTATTTAACGCTGTGCGATTTGGTGGAAAGTAAAAGCAATTTTGTTAGATTTAACAATAAAGAGCTGTCATTAATCAGATTAACAGAGCGTGACGATATGGTGCAGTGAAGATCAAAGCTTTTTAGGTAATTAGTGCATTGACGTTGCACAACGATTCGAAATGCAGAATTTTTCCTTGAGGATGAGTCATGTATCTTTTATCGTTCACTTCGATAAGTCTGGGATCAAAAATGCATCACAATAAAAGATTAATGTTTTTTGCAAGGTCATTGTGATGGGACTTGTCCAACGTGGGCATGGATTCGATGTCATGCTCACCTTGGTCTTGTTATTGTATGATTAATTCTGTCAATAATCCGCCATACATCCACGTAAGGCGAGATCAGGCTGGAACATAACCCATTTTCCATTCATTGTGCTGAACAAGTAAATTAATTTCACGCTAGCGTGATACAGGGATTACCGTCTCCATTTTAGGTAATCTGAAAAATGTCGGAAACAATGAGCACTCCTCCGCGCCATGAATTTTTTATTGTGGTTCTAAATTACTCCTACGAAACCGTTGCGGATGTGATGATTCGTTCCAACCGTTGAAGAATTAATGGAAACACAATTTTCCGTTTCATTTTCATTGCAGAACATTTTTTGATTGCTTTATAAATAGCAGTATCGGCGACGCGGTCAACTGACATTTATTGAAATAAATTGCATGCAAATCTCCTACATTGGCACTCTGGACGAGACTACTTCTTTTTACCGCAAATGGTTTCTCCGGATAAAAAGCGAGTGCGGCTGAACCTACAAGTGAAGTAATCTCGTGATTTTATTCTACTCGTTGAGAAAGCAGAATTGAGAGCAGAAAGTCCACTCAAGGTTCATTTTGCAAAGCGTTCCTCCGAAAAACGCACCATTTTATCGGTCACGAATTTCAATCCCCTGCAAATATCAACGTAGATAGCAAATATTGCGTTAACGATAACCCAAATTGTTTTTCATACACTTTTGTTTGAACAAGAGAAGCTTAACCACACAGGAAACTAATCGCGATTTAGATAAAAATAAAAATTCTGATGTTATCTCTCACGTCCTGACACTCGTTGCTAATCGTCGATAAATCAATTCGTTCAAAACGAGGATTTCGACCACGTGGTGTCTCCGACTTAGCGGTCATTTGAAGGTTAAGTTGTTAGCTCCTCTTCGTGAATTAAAGAAAACTCCACCAAAGCTAAAATATCGGCGTCGAGGGGTTGTCGACCTTGGAAGTGTGATTAGAGACCGAGGGCCGGTTTCGTTTACCTGCTGCTCCTCCGGTGGTAACCTGAATAATGGTAAATACAGCCCGAGGTTGCTCGCAAAGGTCGGCCAGCGAAAGCAAATAACCGGAGAGAGAACATAACACAACAATTTAATTTATATGCAGAAGTTCGAGCTGTGGAACCGCGCCAAGCTCGATTGTGAATGTATAATAATAATACGGGGCCGGAGATGTCACGTATATGTGTCTGGAATGCAGATGCTCGCTTCGGGCACCTTTCCATTTGGATAATAATGCTGTTACGACTTTACATAATTCTCGGATTGTGTGAGTGGTATTGTTCTTATTAATGAGTACGATTCTTAGGTCGTCATAGAAACGACTTTATTAAACGAATTTTAATTAATCCCACATATTCGTTCTATTTATTACCCAATTGTTGTGGGACTTCGAATAATTGGAAATTTGCAATTCCACTCGGCCATGAAAGAGAATTCCTGGTTATTCACATCAATGAAATATGATTGGTTTTGGTGCGGCAAAATTCCGGATTCTAACCGTTGCATCTCACAACAGATTTCAATAAATTTGAGCTAGTTTTGTTCGAAACTACGAGTTTTAATTCCTTGGTTCTCCTTAACTGAAGATATTAAAGCAAAAACATGAAAGTAATCGAAATTCGTTTAGTCGTGAAATTAGACTTGGCAAACAACAATTTCTTGTGGTGTTGTTGGTGGCCTTAGGGTCAGTTCAAATATTAAAGCCTTTGTGGATATTCACTAGTATTCTGATCACGATAGAGTCAAGTCAGAACAAATTTTATCTACATTTTGTCCCGAATTGTGTAAAATAGAACACTTCCATTTTCCCAGACAGCCATCGATAAAATCCATTTATGTAATAGGAGTAATAAACAGTCGTTGAGCAGTAGTAGTGTTTGTGAACAACATGGAAAAAAATCGCCATTGTTGTATTCATTATAAATAAGGTTATTGTTTTAAGTCGTTGTATAAATTAAAGCAAAAACAAACGTTTCAAAACTCAGATAGTAGAAAGCATAAATTTTAACGGTTCGCGGGTCGGCAGAGTGCGATTAAAACACGATTTAGAGTGGTCGTTTCTCTCTCCACGAAATTCAGTGGAAATTGGCCCAAATAAGATTTGTCTGATTGTTTTTTATCTGTTTGCCGAAACCAGCGCGTCCGTTATCGCGGTTGAAAAATATTTGGACAAAGAAAGCCAATTATCAGGGTGGTATTAATAAAAGACAGCCTTAGGCATGACTTGTTCCCACTATTTGTGTTGACTTTCGGACGAGCTTTGTTTAACTTAAAACAAACGGAGCGTTTTAGCAAACAAACAAATTTCGAACACTTTGCAGAACTTGATTCGCTTAAATTTACGTGTTTTAACAGTACAATGATAATTTTCTGTGTGGGTATGAAATTCGGGCGCTCTCTGTCGTTATTGTTTTGTTACGTTATTGTTCGCTATATCAGTTTGTTGAAAACTTCCAGTCGGGCATGCAACCGACATATTAAAACTTTGTGGAGAATTTCTGCAATCTCTTTCGCCGTTTTATTCCTCAATACCGTTTGTTGAAGCACCATCTGACGGTGATGACATTTAGTTTCTTTGTGAATCGTCGATTTTCATACCCATTCACGATAGTCTTGATTGAGATAGCAACAGTTTTGGCGTGCAAGTAACTTGTCGTTGCATGCTTTTTAATGTTGTAATGGAATCTTCGCGGTAGATACTAGCGACCGCAAGCATAGCAATTTATTTTAATTGACAGTCATTTTCCATGGACAATATCGAAAGTAATCATATGCTCATCGCCAACACAGTCTCGACAAAAACACGAAGATATCAAGACGAGTAATAATTACTTTGTCGGTTGCGTCATACTTTCAACGCAAACAATGAAAAAACATAAACGAGATGATAAACACGAGCAAACAGCGATTATGTGATTACGCGGAAAACAATGCGACCTTGTTCGTGATATCAAGTAAAAGCATTCGAAAAATAAATTGAAATACTCTCTCCTGAGAGCGAATTAATCGAATTCCGATCGGAATTGTTCAGTTAGTCCCTCGTATATAAATGGGAACATCTATAAAGTTACGGGATAACACTAAGGGATGGGAGTTGCTATGGTTACCAACCCGTGCACACGCTGACTCACACAACTCCAATAATTGAACCCGGAATGCGGGGGTTGGAGAATCCCGGAGAAAAAAGACTTCTCAAATTCGTTAACCTTCGTGAAGATCATTTTTAACTTTTTAAGGATTCACCTTTTATCATTATTCTCCGCGTTTTCACTTCCGGGTTTCTTTCATTCCCTGACATGCATACATAGGGCTGCTCCCCATTCAGAGTAAAGTTAAATGATTTGCAAAATTCTCCCCAAAACAATGGCGAAGATTAATGACGCGTCGAACTGACAGCCCCGAGTTTCAAAACTGAAAGTGGATAAGCAGCAAAGTTTGAAATACCGAGGAACAAGTTCTAATTTTAAAGTTACATTGAATGAAATGTGTTTTGTTTCATTATGAAAAATTTATGAGCGCTGAAATCCAAATAAACACCCTCTTTATTCTTGATGTTCCGGTTTTAGAACGTTGAATTTATAGCGGTGCTCTTTATTATTTCATAATGCCCAACATAAGGTTAAAAAGGAATGACTAGCGTAAACATTAAAACAGTGATGTATCGTTTTACAATACAATAGGAGACGAGTTATCATGATTTTGGTGTTATCAGAATTAGCTATGAGGAAGATTAAAGGGTAATTTAGTGCTGTAATAGAATTTATCAGCGTTTCATATTATTTGGCTTAACAACCACTCGAGCTGAAGTTGATTGGAATTTTCACTTATTGAAAAGAAATTCTGAACAAATTCACTCCAATATTTTTAATAAGAAAAAAAAGTGAAAATGGTTGAAGGTGATAATAACAATTCTTTTGGATACATCACAAAAATATTAGAGCATCTTGTTGATACCATTTCATAAAAATTCTAAAAACCTGACTTTCCATTTCTGGTGACATTTAAAACTTTCATTCAAACCATCACCGTTCTTTGTATGTTTTACATCGATTTAAGCATTTAGATTAATTTCTTTTAGCTTTGAGATATTGGCTGCTTTTGTAATTCACTTAAAGTGGAAATCACGTCAAGGCTTCATTCACCCAAATGAATGCTAAATCAAGCAATTAATGGTAAAGTTGGAAATTTTATTGGACACGAGCTAGACAGTGTCAAACGTGGGTGTATACTATATTCCCCAGTTTTTTTTTTTCAGAAGGAAATCCGCCTCTCTTTGCTAATTAGCTCCTTTCACGAGTACAATTATCGGCTCAGTAAAATTACACTCCCCCTATATAATTATTCAATAAAATAGTACTGCTCTGATTTCTAATTGATTCCAATCCAATTTCTTGCCGATTTTTTGTGTCGTGGGTAGAAGTTGAATACCTTCGATCGTTTCTCAGATAAAGTTGAGTGATGCTATTTCACGTTGATGGATGATAATGTGCAAAATACATTTTTGTTTTTCACCTTGACTTTTATTCAAACGAGTTTCTCATCGCCATACAATTCACATCCATATACACAAATAGGAATGTGTTAGATAATCATGTATTCAGAATTAATTAGAATTGACTAACAATGCAAATTTCTTCAATTAGCATTTTTCGTTGGAATAATGAAAATTTCTTAGTTTCACATAAATTACGTATGTTACGTCTGTTAATTAATAAATGAATTCTTAAATGCATTCTGTGCTATATTTTATTTGTGATGCCACCAACTTTCGGTTTCGTGATGTGAGAACACAAGAATACGATATAAAAACTTGGTCAATTTTGTCGAGACTTCACGGTTTGTATTTCCGTGAATTACCAAAGTCTATTGTTCGATCAATTGATCCGGAAAATAAAGGCAGCGGGCGCTGGGCGTCGCCAATTAATTAAATAACTTCATGTAACCCCAACCAAATAGCTTTTACGTCCTTGAAACAGCAGGTCTCAATAATTATTTCGAAACGAGGTTGGTGATTTTTTTTCCAGCCTGTTAATTCAACGTGAATTGGTAGTTTTGTGGTGTTACGCAACATTTGTGCTAATCGCTTCTTATCATCATTTACATTTAGATAAATTACAATCTAAAAATAGATCATTGACAAGGCCACGTTTTTCCTACGGATCAGGTCAAGTTCATGGAGTTTGGCAAAATGATTTCCATGGACAGCAACCTTCGTCTTTTCTTCTAATGCAATTTTTGACTTAGTTTGGCTTAGTTTGGCGAACATGGCCTTGAGCCTAATATTGGTGAAACCCCTGCGGTTTGTAAGCTATTCTGTGCGGACAGCAACTTGTAAATTTTTACACTTTACTCAAATGCTTTTGGTGCACAAAAAATAAATTGCCTGGGTTCAGGTAAAGAAAGGTCCTGTCATTATTCTCGCTTGTCCCTCGGAAGACAAGATTTATGGTGAAACATTGCCCCGGGTGAAAAAGCTGAGTCATTACCACGAACCAATCCATAATGATGGTAGTAAAACAGAAACCATGGTAATTTCAGGACAAAAGAGACGTCACGAATTAATCCACGAATTACCACTAGCAAAAGAAGGGTTTGTGTCCATTCATCCATTTTCTGATTCACCCCTGGAAACTTTCGCACTAACAAAAATAAATTTCTTTTTCATTACTACAAAAGTAAAAGCAGCAAAACAATAGAAGCTGATAAGCGTGCTCCCAACACGACAACTTATCGCATTTTACGTGACCTGTATTTTTGCAATTGGATTTTCCGTCCAAATAATCGGCTTTTGTCACGTCATTAGCGCTTCTTCCGGTTCACGCATGTGTATTTTGTCCTTGGGACAGGAAGAATAAATGTGGTTTCTCCACGCTTCTTGGGTAGAATACAAGAGATGATTTCATGGTAGTCTGAAAGACCGTTAATCCAATGAAACGTCCCCAGTTATTTCAGTCGTCGTTTTTTCTCTTGGAGGATTAAAAATAAACACGCCAACTTTTACTATTAAAGTTTCCAAGTCGTGTTGAACTGATATAAAAGTTTTCTTCGCTCGCACAAGTCGAGCGAAACTTTTTCTCCCAGTTTTCAAGTTTGATGGTCGCTAATTAAGTTTGCGTCCCGGCGACAGTGACACCTATAAATTCGCGTTAAAGCTTCGCCATTTTAGATTAATAAGGGAAATGGCGGACGGTTTGCCTTTGAAATGACCTTGCGGTGTTTTCGATCGAAAATTGAATTGCCAGCGGGGAGACGTCACGAAAATAACACAGTTCTCGTATGCAAATAGAGTCGCCGACGAATACGTGAATTTGAATGAATCAGCTCTCATCAATATTAAAGTGCCATAATATTCGCCTCCGCTGAATGCTTGACGTCTAAGCACCAGGATGTTGTTTGTCTCCATGAAGAAGGGCGCGGAAGCAGCTGTCGGTTAATCCACGCAAAAGTTCGTGCAGCTTGAGGAGCGGCAGGTGATGCTCTCAATCCGGTTTAGGGGCATAAGGGCAACATGTGGCGATGGAATGCGACTTTCAGCCCGTGGGGCAACCACCTACCAGACAGGTGACTGAATTATTCAGGGATTTCTCACCTAGACGCCTTCAAAAATTCAATGGAACCCTCCTTATCCGACGAGTCAACGAACCTTTTTCCACATTCTTGGCCGAGGGGCGGCTAAACAAATCGTTCATAACCTTGACTCGCAACCGGATAATAAACTGAATTATTTATCGGGCTCGCGGGAAAGCTTCCCCCGGTTTTCGATCAGAACTATCGCAAATTAAACCGTCAATTTTTAACGCTTCCGCTTCTTGGGGACGACGGATGACTCAAACTTTTTAACTACACTAATTGGTTAATGTTTAGATACTTGATATAAACCGCTGTGAACTATAATTTCAAGAAAGTCAAAAGGCTATAACGAGGCGTACCGAACACCTCATCACCATTAGTCACGAAGGTAGGAATTCTACCCCCGTTCTTTTGTTGAGTCTTTGTTCCCACTTCTCAGATGTCGGGTTATTTCGTTCGTGTGAAAAAATTTGGTATTTTCCTCGATCGTATCGTATTACTCGGCAATTTATACCTTCGAGTTTCCCTCATTTGGGTGTTTTAGGGTGCCGCTCGAAGTCCCACGTTGTTCTCTGAAGTAGTGGCTTGTCTCCTATTATAATGTCGCGCAAGGCTCGTAAATTTTGCTTATGGACGCAGACATCCATGTAACTGGCCTATAAATAACGCCGTCTGCGATGCATTGGATGCCGCTATCTCCTCTCCCACGCAGGCTCACTGAATACCCAAGTTTATGAGGTCGCCAGAATCGTAAAGCCCAGAGAGTTTGGTTTTGCAACTTTAACCAACTCCATCAATGTATAAAATTAAGCAGAAACATGAATTGGTGAAGACCGTACACCGCAAAAATCAAACTCGCATTACCATACCAGTCCAGCTTGTTCGAACCTCTTCCAATAGCCAAGTTTTTGTACGAATATCATTAGAGTCTGACTGTGCGCTTTCTTAAATTGAAGGTTAAAGTCTTGAATAACAGACGTCCGGGGAGACGTAATTGCGCAAATTGCTTTTCACCCAGGCAATGTGAAGTGCGCTAATTGCGAACTTCCCTGGACGACAGGACGAGCGGAGCGCCCTGGGTTCACTCGGTTTCTCCGCTTCGGTCACGGTTTTTTGCATAACCGACGGAGGTAATTGACATTTCTAGACAAAAGAAAGTACATTCGACACGGGATTTATTTATAGACATCCGCCATTATTGCGCCATCAACGATTGGATTCAATGGAGACATGTGACGGTCGTTACGCATGTCGTCTTTAGTTCTAATCGCAAAGGGCACGACCTTCTCGATAATGATAACGAGAAATTATTTACTTACTTTATTTATAACAACAGGTAAATAAGCATGACAAATATTGTATTGCCATATGGGTGACTAAAAAGATATCATCGTGCGATGGAAAACTTATTTTTATTGTTTAATTTATTAATCACACGTGATAGCGACTATCTTGTCTAATCCTTATAATTCTGTATGTCTGTGAGTTTTAGAAAAATCGTATCTGATCTAATTCGGACTAGTTTGGTATCTAACTGCAAAATTATCTAACCAATTTGAATAATTTGATTTCGCAATAGGATGTGGATTTTTGCTACACCTATTTAATAGCTGTGAGGAATTAAATGTAAATTACTACAGTGGACCGTAAGTTGGTCGAACTTTCGATAATTTTCTAATGGCCCCAGGTCTGTTGTCATTCTCCATCTAATTATTAGGTTATTATCGTATTACCTAATTGCTTTTACTTTATCTATTTCTGTCTAGAAACTACATTGTTTAGTTTGAATGAGTCCTCCAAGTTGAATGATCGTAAATTCTTTGAACTTTGAATAATTAAGAGAATGTCCAAGTAGTTATTCAACACTCCAAACGTCAGCATCTAAAATGCATATTAAAGAAAAGTTATGTTAATCGATGCAAACTTTTTTTTGGTTTTATCACTTCAACAAAGTAACACATTATTAGAACTCGTTTTAAAATGTCACAAGTCTACTAATTTGCATAAGCATCTAGCCGATAACATTAACCGCACGGTTGCTTCCATTACAGTTACGTTAGGTCCGGTCGCAATATAATGTCAATGGCAAATTCCTAAGCCGAATTTCATTGGCAGACGAGCACAAAGGAAGAAAGTTTCGGTGACTTACGTTATTGTTAAATTTAGGATATTGAGGAGGTGCTTGTAATTTCCTGGTGATGTGGATCTGGCACGGGTCCAAAACTCGGCTATATGAAACCCACATGCTGAGACGCCCTTGGGTGAGTAGAGTGGAACTAGAAATGTACATATCTGATGACACATTCCATTCCGACATTAAACAGACGGTTGTGTGCTGCGACAAATTGCATGCCATTATCTTTGGCGGTTATTATGCCAGGAAGTGGGTATAACGATAAAAGCGGCGGATTCGACAAGGGAAGGAGTCCGTGCAGATAACCTTGAAATGGAAACTGTGAGGAAATATGAAGAAAATTTCCACGATAAATTAAAACAGAAACCAGTTTCAGCGGATCAGCATCTGGCGACTACTTCATTATTTATGTTTGCAAAGTTTTGCATTTTTCGCCAATTCGGGAGCGCCAAGGCTGAAAGCCGGTTAATGGCAGTATAGCCAATCAAAAAAGATATAAATCAGTCGATTTCAAAATATAGTTTGTCATAATCATAAATCAATATTCAATAGTTGCATAAGTTTATTGACAGTTCCGGACACAAGTTCGTAGACAACAAAAGCAGGTTGCCTTCTAACAATCCAATACCAGCTTCTATTTTTTGCCTCAAACCACAGATGTCAACAACCGTAACGTGTCACATTTCGATATGTTACTTATAAACTAGTTTGTTTCTAGGTAGTAAATACTTATTATAGGTAAAAATGTAGCTTTATTTTAGCTGATTACATCACAACTTTATTTTTAGTTCCGACTCTAAATACTTATTATCATAATGGGAAATTTAATAAGAGCTGCCCACGAATTGACCCTTGCGTGCCCCCCGATATTCTCTATCGCGATAGTTTCAATTGACATTAAGTGTTTGTTTTCTATAAATAACTTCAAAAATGAGTTATTTGATGTATGTATTATAATGTGTTGCTCAAGCCGATCAACTCATTTTCTGTATAAGAAGTCGTTTCTATTTGTAAGTCGCTTGCTTTCAATTTAACCCATGATCATTTTTTGCTCTTGAATACGCGGAATCCGGACTGAACAGCTCTTTGAAATTTCCGACATTAACAGCGACGATGACATCAAAGGGCGGTGGAGGTGGCAGGGGTTGTAACGTCTGTGTCGCACAAACAATCTACGCGGCGTCCTGCTTTGGCGGGGTGGTTTCCATGGGAACTGTCAATGTCATACGTATATATATAACGGCGGCCCACACGTCCACGCGCTCTTTCCACCCTTACCAACGCCGCCCCCTCTCGTTGCCAAGCAACGACGCTCCGCGTTCTCCCGGACCACCGCCAATTCGGTCGGATGTTTATGTTGCCCAAACGCCAGTAATTGCATAATTGCGCGCTGAGTAAAGCTGGGAATTCCGCCGTCCCCGGCTGCCGTCAAAAACCGTCGTCAAAGGTACAGTTCCGGTTCCGACCAAACTTTTATTTGAGAGACGTGTTTAATTAAAATGAACAGTTCGGGGTTTGTTAATGGGCTGTTTGACGGGAGTGTATTTTTTTGAGTACAAGAGAAACTTTGATGAATGAGTGTGACAACAACTTCAACATTGTGCCAGGTAGCGCTCATTAAAAAAGTTTGGAGAGTTTCCACTCGTATTTGGGGAAATCCCGCTTGTAACGTGAGGAAAAGGGTTCATGGCGCGAGGGAAATGTGGTACAAAGAAAGTGTTTTTAACTGAAGGGCTTATCTCTTTAACGTCCCTATATAAATTTGATAGAAAAGTGGATTTAGGCGCTAAAAGAAGGGTGATGATAAATCTGTTTAGCTGAAAAATTGCCGAAATATGCATGACTGAATACATAAAGAAAAATGA
This sequence comes from Gnatocerus cornutus, assembly GCA_029298725.1. Classification (NCBI taxonomy): domain Eukaryota; kingdom Metazoa; phylum Arthropoda; class Insecta; order Coleoptera; family Tenebrionidae; genus Gnatocerus; species Gnatocerus cornutus. Next base: position 7,840,421 of record CM055514.1, read on the forward strand.
CAGAAATTTATAATCTCGTATTGTTTACTTAAAAAAAACGTGACCAGATAATCTTCTCATGTTTACAACAGATAATTAACTAATTAAAGAATGAAGATTTATATTTGCCAATATTTTTTTGATCATGCACGTCAATAATAGCAGTTTTTATTGGCTTAACTTTGATCAATGTAGTCGATAAGATCTCTCACGATACAGTTATAAAATAAAACCGGATTAAAGTTTTAACCTTTGATTTTGTCGTTTTTCGAATGTGTGATGGCACAACCAACCAACTTCTGGTTGACATATCGTCCGCGAAATCAAAATACAATTCGCCGCACTCAAAGTCGACCTATATTATCCGATTTATCTTCGAACAGATGCAACTTTTTCCGCCCAGTTTGATTTGTCTTGCTGCCAAATACCATTCCGTCTTTCTTCCACTGATGAAATTACGCGAATCCGCCGTTAAATAACAAACCAATTGCAAGTTTCATTTCCCAAGCGGCAAAGTTTTTGCGTGGTATGCGGCAGATGTTGGAGCACCTTTCATCGCACGCATGCAGCATTAAACAGTCGATGGGGGGCGGTGAAAAAAGTTCGATGCATACCGGTGAAAGGTGAAGAGGAGTGCAGGTAAATCGAGACCAACGTTCCTAAGCCATTGAACGTCGGATAAATGGTGCACCGTTATCTGTTCCGACTGCAGGCGTACAGCAGGATAATTGATGCTGCTGCAACGGCGCACCGCCGCAGCAGGGCACTTTCACATGATGGGATTGATTTTGTGATGTTAACGATGTGATTTGATCTATGACCTCGAAGTAGCCAGGTATTTGCGATGCGAGGGGCGGACACGCCCAGGAGTGTTGGCGGCGGAGGCGAGGCGGCTCCGGTCGCCCGGGTTACTGACACAGCTTTGTGTGTGCTTGCAAGTGTAGTTCTCCTTTAATGTGCGCCATATTCCTGATTCTGCGTCATCGAAACGTTCGCAGTCTCTGGAACGACGCCAAACGCCGCCTCGTATAAATAGATTAAATAAATAGCCGTTGACAGCGACGCACCGGGTAACATGAGCGTCTCAACAAACAGCCTTTCACGCAAATGCGACCCGGCTTTATGAAACCTCATCAACTTTGTCATAAAACAGCAGAACACCCGACCTTTACCCGCAGAAATGCATCGCTCTTTCAAGACAATGACACTTACATTTCTTAACTATCATCTGCACTTGGGTGGTTTTCGTAGCAAGGACCTTATAAATTCTTGTAATTATTGCATGTAGCGCATAGTATCTTCAAATCTCAAAGCATGATAGAAATTTATCCCTCCACGTCACGTAGCGCGGCAGCAACAGCATGCAAAGTGTCCCTAAATTTTGCCGCATGACAATCGCACTCCACACTCCCAAATCCCGTTTTCAAGTTGGCAACTTAACATTGATTCATATAAAGGATGCGCAGGAAAGGATTAGCTTTCATTGTGTGTGCGAATGCTGTCATTTGCATTACAGTCACGAGTTCCATCGTGGGACCACGCATCCAAGAGCGGGGGCGGGCAACTTGCCGCCGCGCCTTTGTCATCGTACAAAAACAACGTCGTCTATTATGTTAGATATATGTAAAAGGACATTGTGTGAAGCAGACGAGTTCTCTCGAGCGTGCAATGTTTACAACACCCAATTCCACATATTCAAATTCCGTTACAGTGCAACGGAAGTTGAGTTAGTTGAAATAGATCTGATTAACACCAACGTTCTTGAATGACTTGGGGAAAATAATTTATGGTCGGGTGGAAATTGTCTTTGTGGAACGTGGGCGGACGGAATCCAATTAACGATGAAATATGAAAAAGCAGAGGAAAAGCCCTAAAAGTGCCGTTCAATAAATCAGCGCTTGGTTTAAAAATACCAGCGATCGATGGGGGTCGAATTCGTAATGGATTCACTTGCACCCACGCGACTTTTTGATTTAATGAAACCATTGCTTGATGAATGTTTAATGTGTGTTTACAACTGCTTGTTTTTAAAATCCTTTCAAAAAAATCGAAATTGGGGGTATTATTTGTTTGCTTTTTCAACGGATGTTTACAGTTATTTTCATTGCTCGAAACGGTGGGCACTCTGGGACACTAATAATTAATTTTACACAGAAAGTGCTTTAGTCTCGTTTTTTCGGTGGAAAATTGTTATTTCATGGTAGAGCACCTGAATAGCTAAGCCGATCGTGGTACGCTTTTAGAATTTTTCAATGTACTGTTAGCAATTTAACGAGTCTGTTGTTTCACTATCTCCCCCTCATTTTGCATTCTTCCAAATTAATTGCACATCTCTATTCACATCGCGTTCAAACGCGTGTCCATAACGCACGGCGTGCCTGACTGCATCCTTGCTCGGCTTATTTATGTACATTTTACGAGGGGCTAGCGCTCTAGTAATTTCCCTCCCCTTGCTCCAAGGGAGGTTTAGATAAGCGCCGCCGTTTCGAATGCGATTTGCATACAAAAGACCCTTTTCGCCACCACTGCAAGCGGAAATGCAACACTCCCTCAAATTCCATTCGTGTGTTCACTCCAGGTCGTCTTGCGATTTATTAGATTATATTCACGGTTGAGTTATGGCGTTATGTCGCTTTGTACCTGTCCCACACGTGTGTTGGTGACTCATCATAAACCCACTCCACAGTTTGACCTATTATCCGAAGAATGGATAATACAACGGCATGTCTACTATTCTGGGACTATTAGACAAAGGAATTCGAACCGGGGCCGTTTTCTCCGATAATGAGAGATCGTTTAAAGTAATTGAACCTATCGGAACGTTTAACATGCGGCTCCATAAACAAAAAACTATCTGAGATTTGTGAAAAGTTCAAGGTCATTGACTTTCAAGTGTTCGTGAAAGTTATCCACTAGGTATGCATGAATTTATATTGCGAACTATTTTCGATAGTTACGGCTCATGACTCATTTGCAGAAGGTTATTATGAAATTATTTTCCGTTCGTTGGTGGTTCCTTGTGCGATGAGTTCAACTGGAAGATTTTGCGAGACCTCATTCTAATCTTCTGCCATTTCCTTTATTACATAAGTGTCGTCCTCCTGTCACATCAGGGAACGTTTTCTGATTTATTAGTTTGGGTAGTCAACGTGGGTGTGCTTTCTCCTCACGTGACGATTGTTTACCCAACAATTTGGCATTATTGTGTCGATGCTCTGAGCGCGTCGATGATATGTGGAGCTCTTTGGATCCTGCTGACCTTGAGCAGATTCCCCGGGCTCGTTATCTGTCGATCAATGGATTTTCTAGCAGCGTTGACCCGAATGTCGCAACTGCAGTTAACAAACTCATTTGGTTTAATAGCGTCTGATAAATTTGGTAGCACAATGATATCTCGTCGAAGGTCGTTGGTAAGAAGAAATCAAACCTCCGTTGTATCAACTGCGGGTCGTTCGTTAAAAATAAAAAACGAGTGGCTTTTGTAAGGTGGGTGGTACCGGCGACAGCTGCACGCCAATAAATATCAAGTATATACTCGTTCGTTTACACACAACCAGCGTACAGAACACAGTACAGATGTTCGTTATCGCCGTCCCTTTTTACGAACGCAAACAGATAAAAGGGAATAAAAGGGGCGCCTGGTGCTCACATTCGATCGAGCCGAAAAGAGATATAATCAATTCTCCAAGGTCACCCTGAACCCTATGGCCCAAATCTGGCATTATCGGTCTTTTGCAATGTATTTGTAATTAATTTTAAACGTGGATGTTAATAAACAAGTGTCTCATGTTTTCTTATCTTATCGGGGCTGTACGCGTTCGCGGAAAGTTTTGAATAAACATTATTCTTTTCTAGGTTTTGTTGCCGACCTTGCCCATTGTGCAATAATGCTCGCAGATCTACCGATTATGAAATCATGGAGACATTTTATGCGTTAAATAATGCACGGCAACAAGCAGAAAGCGGCGCATGTATGGCCCCGAGGTCGCAGTCATTATATTGATTACCGCAGATGCAGCTAGTAGAAGCAAGCAGCACACATTCGCCAATTTGCCCGCAGATGTTTGCCCAGTTATAATACATACAAGCGAAGAGTTGCTCAACGTCGAAAGGAAATTCGCGCTAATTAATCATATGCTATACATATATGTACATACATATTCAATGAGGAGCGCCTGGGGCCGCTGAGTTCGTTGGAACTCGCTAATTGTCATCCTTGTCACACGAAACTCGTTTGGTCGTAGACAAATATGGAAGTGGCTTCGAAAAACCGGTGATGTAAACAACTTTTGCCTGACGGCTTGCGCCGGCTCTGGGACATGTTCTTCTGCTCTTTCTTGATTTCAGATTAGTCGTTAATGCACGACTCTTGGTACTTTGACGTCATCCACATCTTGTTATTAAGTCAAGGCCACAACACTTCAGGATGACACCACTCCAAAATACGATCTTCGCCACACCATTGTGGTATTCATCGCGCGTTATGCAAATATGAGGTTACGGTTATGTAACACTTGATGTCAAAATGTAGGTGTTTACATTGTTGGACTTTTATGGTCCAACTACACCTGCCATTCAAATAAAAAAACAAAGAATTGGAGAAACATGACTCTGCCAAGTAATGAAACTTTTTGTTAATGGTTTTTCACTGCCTTGGAGGATTTTACGACTCAATAAATTCAGGATTATTCACGGTGGTGCTCTGCGCTGTAAACCCTTTGTTGTCCGAGTCCTCAAAATGCCCACTTTCATTATTCTGCTTTGCTATCGCTACTTCTTCTTCCTCTTCGTGTACTTTCACCCCGTGTCTTGGTTGTGGTTTTACCGTGTGCCAAGTGAAAAATAAAAAAGCAATGATCTGTTATTTCATTTCTCGGTTGTAAAATGGTGAAAGAGCGTGCACATCTGCTCGTTTTCCTGTGAGTTAATGGACGAAAATTACTGTAAAACCTTTTGTGGCAGAAGGCCATCTAAAGATATCTGTCACGGTCCAATATTTGCTTTGGCACGGTCCCGCCAAGTGGTGTCGACTTTGCTCAATCAATTCGCAAGTGGCTAAGTAACGTTAATTGATTACGTCGTAAACAATGGAAAGTCGGTTGCACCGTGAAAAATCGCCTTCACGTGATTAATGAGCGGAAAAAATACGCACGGTTGCAAATAGAACTGCACGAAAGTATTTTCACTGGACCAGTTCCAAAATGTTTCTTGGAAACGAGTTGGCCGCCTCATTAATCGCAGGGTCGGAATGTGGCACAGACACGCACCCGGTCCCCCTCGAACCCAACCAGACCTGTCAACTCGCTTCTTCCCCATATAAAGGCAACGTTGCCATTGTTTCATACAGATTCCCGGCAATTGTGGACGTTGACCTTTGCGCATTATTGTTGGCGAAGGGGTGGATGGCGACAACGCAAACTATTTGTTACCTCTTTCAAAGCGGGGAGGAAATCCCTCCACATTGAAAAATCGATTGAGGGGTGATTTTGAACGTTTCTAATCACCTGCGGGTGTTGGTGGAAATGGAGCAACGAAAGCGTTGGGTTGTGAGTCAACGTTTCCAGGGATTGTTGTTTTTTGTTGTTCGGACAACATTGAGTGAGGCTTTTTTAAGTTAGAGAAATTGTCGAGTCGCTCGTTTGCTCTGGAACCTCACGGATATCACTTGTTGCTGGTTTTAGTGGTCGCGACCATTGGAGTTCGGTTGAAGTCGGCGCCGAGCTTAGCTCCGTTTGGTTTCGACTTCAGTTCTCTGTGATCGTCGGAGGAGTGTGGATGTACATAATCGAAGTCCTTCAAGGACATTGTTCTTTCCTCGGAAATCATAAACATTAATTTTCCTGTGATAGTGTGTTTGTTTGGATTATACGCAAATAAGCGATTAGTGGTAAGTGGTCTGAAGGTGATCATTGCGCTCATTTGTGTCTCCACGCACCGTTTTGTCCTCGTGAGTGGTGGATACGTGTCGCGACAGCTCAGTGCCGTTAGATTTTCGCAATCGTGTCGATTTCCTAGCAGAATGTGATCGTGTGAAAGTGCTTCCCAGTTGTGCGGATTCAGGCCAAGCTTGCACCCATGTTCGCCGTCGATTTCTCCTTTGAGGTGTGCGTTGCATTGTCGGTGATTGGGGAAAAAGTGTCGCGTGGCGTGTGAACCGACGCTTGGCTCAATCGAATTACGAGCGCGCGTATTCTTGGAAGATTTCTGACCTGGCAGGGTGCCCGCATCAAGAATGTGAGGGTTGGCCGTGCGGTCTTTGTTCTTTGTCTACCTAGCGTTACGATCCCCGATCCCAATGTCGTTTGTAGGTCAAACGTTCACAGGACTTTCAGCCCTACGCGCTATATTATCTCGAATAAACAAGATGAAGGTCGCGACGAGAACATGAGCGCACTCTTCAAAAAATCGGAAATAAGTGATCGATCCTCCGGAACGTTTTCGGATAAATGGGTCCGGTTTCGAATTCAACAATCGCATCGGTATCACGCAATGTGGCTCAGCCAATGGAGGTCAGTGACTGCAGGATCGTCCCCTCCGCTCGTCCTGCGGCGATCATCCAGCCGTGACGCCGTGTGCTGCTGAATCAGACTGCAGTTGTTCGTCTTGTAATGTTGACAACACGTCAAAACACGGTCCCTCCCGTCCTCGATGAGATATTCGACTATGCCGTCCCCCCGGAAACGATATTTCACTTAATTTATCGCTTTTTAAGCCTCAATTATCCAATCAGATTCTACTAATTCATTTCTGCTCGACACACCATTATCCTTGACACTCGTTTATGCACATTTACAGAAACGCAAACAAGGAAAAACGATAACGCGATTGTTGTCAAAAGCAATGTTCGTATGTGGAAGAGGCTTTAATTAACGGGACGATCGTTGCTGTCGTCGATCAATTATAAATGTAAATTGACTTGGTCGAGTTTAACATTGATTTTATGCGTAAATTAGCATTTGGTAACGGAGAAAGTCGGTTCTGGGTTCGTTTTTACACCATAATTTGTTGCTTAGGAAAAAATCAGTAGCAGCACCTAATTAATACTTGAACTAATGTTAATTGGCGCTTTTGGTCGAGTTCGTTATCTGGTCTTATATTAACGAGATGGAACCCAACATTTAATTAGCTTCAAAGGATTCTATGGCCCCAAAGTTGGAAATTTCAATAATTAACGCCATAATAGGTTACAAACTACTCCATCAGGATCCAAAGTAAAGATTACGTACAAAATTAAATTTCCACTTGTCAAATGTGTTCATGGCCATACGAGGATTTATTTGGTAATGATCAGTTTTACAGTTGCAAATTCGATCACATGACCTTTCCTTTTCTTGGTGTCCGTTTACGGAAGTGTAATCATCATCCACCGGTCAAACGCATTTTCTAGTTGTAAATCCAATTCTTCACAGTCAACGCCGGTGTGCGATTTTGCGGTTTACCCGCTCCCGTCACGTTTCCTGCACTTGAAGGAAGCTTGTCACACTGACTGGTCGTTTTCCTGTCGAAAACCGTCTTTTTATCGGAAATACCCGCGCTGGCTACCGACCTTGAACTGTGGGAAAATCGGTAACGTTGTCTTTCCGGTAAAGAATTGTTAAAACAATGGTGTGGGATGGGAAGAATGTCTGTGTGCTCTTCTATGGTTGGTATGTTGTTTTGGCGGAACGAATCCAACACGATAACCAGCTCATAATGGCTTCTTTTTTCCTTTTTCATGTAAGTTTAATGTGTGACCTGGTTACTTAGATATCTTGGATCTCGTTACGGTCATTCCATTGTTCTGCGTGCAGAAGTTCTGTCGTCGGACGATGCTCTTCGAGATTCCTCCAGTTGTGTTCAAATCGATAAGTATGGCGGAAATTGCCGTCTTAGTCTAGTTCGACTGGAAACAAGTGTAATTACGTCAATCTATTCGAATTAGAGTTGTTCAGGCTTCGTCATTGCTGCGAAAGTATTCCTCTAATTGCCACAATTCGGACGACGATAACGAGCGATAATTTACATAATGTTTACACACAAAACGTAATTTTGTGTGTCGCATTAGATGGTAATATTCCGTATTTGTGCTCTTGCTAATTTATCGCGTGATATTGCATACGCCGTTGAAAAAACGATCAAATAACGTGACCTTTCACCGAAGCTAAAGTTCGCCTGACACTTGTATCGAGATTGTTATTCCTTGGAAAAGAACGCTTTGATTGCGTCGTAATGGAGAAAGTTAGTCAACGTCGAACTTGTACCAAGCCGCGCGTTATCAATACCAAACGGTTTCCTCTCGCTAATGCGCATCAGGAAGACATTACAAGCAGCACTCCACTGTTTGTCTTTCATTATACCGACGGATCCCGCCGTGTTCGAACAGGAAACAAACAAATCTTCATCCATTCATTGTTGGGGATTTTACCCAACCTACCTGCTGACAATTTTTACAATGTTACCCTCACAACTGCTATCAAAGATCAAGTAGAACCGGTCGTACTAGTCGGAAAATCTGCAATTTCGCCTGTTTCTGATCGGTGTAATTGCCGGCATGTGTTCGTGGTGGCAATCAATGATTATTCATGTCGTGAGTCATATCGGTGAGATGATCTCGCAAATCGTGACGTGACCTACGTTCTAGTCACGTTTTGGTGCGTCACGTTCGGACGATTTCTTGCATTTGAAAAAAAGCGACCACACCCTTCCGTTACATAGGAATTGTCTCACTTCGTTTTTATTATCCCTTGGTATTTATTTTAGAATTGTTTTCAGAAGATAACGACTTGTTTTTACAATCGGACGTTTGTTTACAAACACTAGTTCTTCTGGTTTGTTGTTATTGTTTCATTTAACTAGTACGCATGAATAAATTAGCTTTATCGCGCTAATTACGCTTGATTTCGTCAAGCACGAAACGAAAGGGGTTGGGGAAACGATCCAACGTTCGCGACTTTGTTAAAAACTCGAGAGAGTTATACTTGTCAAATCGACTTTCAAAAAAAAAGTGAAAATGCTCACGTTTTGCACGCACTAATTGTGATGATAATAGCGCTTGTGATCAAGTGAAGAGTCGCAACTGAAGAAAGTCAGGCGGTCCACGTGGAAAGCGCCTTATCAAACTGAAAAAAATAAATAAAATGTACGCCACGTGTGTAATATTCCAGACGACCACTTAGACGTTATCAACATTGTTGGACTTAGACCTCATAAAAGTTTAATAATGCACCTATTCGCGAACAAAGGCATTGTGGCGGTTTGCAAACCAAATGAATTTGACTTCTCACCTTTTTTCTACGAAATACCGTTCCGCTTTCAATTATTCTTGCTCGTCCGAATTAATCCACGATCTGTTGGTATAAAAACGCAGTTACCGGTATAATTCTTTCCATTTGTATGCTCGTCACGCAGATTTCCAATAAAAAGTGGTATAATTGAGTAATAAAAATGATTACAAGTTACCAATCCATTTTTACGAGCAACAACTTTCAAGCACCTTCCTGTACGTTTTTTTTGACTTGAGAAGAGAGCAGGTTCAAAATGTCAAAGAACGTGTAGCTCTTGTTTCTCTGAGAACATGATACTGGTATTTCTCGTCACAAACTCGGGAATAACATAATAGTTGCCGGTTTTTATTTGCATCGAATGAAATGCAGTTTGCATGTGTGATACTGATAATTGGTCTTGATTTGCATAGCGCACATCTGTTCCCGGCAACATGACAAATCACGAATGTGTGACGATTGTAATGAAAGGTAGCATTACAATAATAATAACCAATTTAATTTTTACGATCCATGAAATGTTTTGGAAAGTAGTTTGATCGAATTCGTTACAAACCTGCATCGAATCGATTTCTAAGCCAATTTAAATATTCCTACTCCTGTCAGCGCATTCTTTAACGTTTTGTGGCGCATCTTTGGGGATTTCGGAGATCTGATATTGATGATGAAAGTGAAAGTTTTCCCGACTTTCTCCAGTCTTCCAATTACGACTGGTATTTTTGTTAATTGGCTTGTTTCCGTGTCGAATTATTGTAAAGTTTCCGTTATGTTTCATGTCAAGGTCGACAAGTTCACGATATTGTTATTTTGGGATGATGATACCAGGATGGGAGCTGGTGAAATGTTTATGCAATAATAACTAAAGCTTCGGATTCACACAATGTAATAAAACTTCTCTAACGATTTACTTCCCACGCTGAATATCTAACAATGGACTGGAGTTTGATTGGTTGACGCCTACATGTGACACCGACCCATATCAAAAACCCACGGTGTTTATTTTGAGGTGCTATAAATTTTTTTACCATTGCATTGTTTCCGTAAAAGGGTTTGGTTCACAGTGCTTAAATATATTTATTGCGAAAATAAAGCAGGTCACGCGTATACAAAAATGGAAGCGACCGACCTCCACTGAAAATTCTCATTTTAAATCTGGCGTTGTATTCACCCATTAGTCCAAAACACAGATGTATAAATATTAAGGAAAATTCCGGAATATTATTAGATTTGAGTAATATTATGTTTACGGTACGTGTGCCATTTAGCAGCAAAACAGTGGCACAGATATTGCCAACAATTTGTTCAGTTGAAAGTATAATTAATTAATGTAAAATACAGTTTTCCGGTTTTCTGTGAGTGTGAGTGTTCCGCTAAATATATTTTAATCGGTTCCGGTTATATGTAGTTGACTAATTCCACGCTCAGGTTGTGCTGGAAATGATAGGGGTTACCTTGTCATTTGCAAGGCAACCGTTTTGAAGATTTAACAGCAATTAAACTGTCGGATTTAATTGCGGTGGTTTCAATTATTTGACCTGCAGTTTAATGTACGGTTGCGCCCAAAAGAATTTGCTTTGTTTAGTATTGTGAAGCAGAGTTCTTCTATATTTATGTGGGGTTTTGTTCCAGGTTCTGTAACTAAAGCAAGAAAGCGAAAACCAAGTGAATCTGAAACTTCGTCTGCAAAGAACCGCCACAACTTCGGTGCAATAAAAGAAGATTTAGAAAACAAGCAGAAGAGCAAGAAAAACTCGTGCAATCGCGGCTCTACTAAAAAGAAAGTGTTAGAGGAAGCTACCAACAGTAAGCTTCGAGAAGTAGAGATCCGAGTGGAGGACTGCCTGCAAACTGTCTCTCAGCATCCGACGACACTTTCAGCCATCTGTAGGCGATCGTCGTTAGAAGAAGTCGGGGAGTCAAAGTCCGCGGAGTGCGACGATAGCGCATTAGATGACACGAGTAACGGCAGTAGTGTGCAATTAGTGCCGGTGGAAGAGGTCCGCGACGATGTACCAGTGCGTGCTTCTATGCCGGTGTCTGGAGCGGTAACTGACGTGGTCAGTGAAGAAGACGATTGTGTGATAGTGGCCCAGAGGACAACGAAAGCCGAGGGGCGCGAGTGCTCTAGTCGCGGTGACGATGACGGACCTCTGTCCTCGTCCTCGCCCTTTAGCAGGATGGAACTCTCTGATTCCGCGAATGCGTCGTTGCGCTTCCCAGATGACCGGTCCGATTCGGGCGTGAGCTCTCTGCGTTCCAGCAGCGGCGATGAACGCTCCGGATCGCGTTCGAGTGCGTTGAGTTCGTCAGACGAACCACAAAACAACTCGCAGAATCAGCCGACGAACCGATCCCCGCTTTTCATCCCGGCCAGCGGCCACGCGACCGTCGTCACCGAGCCGGTGCGCGTGTGGAGAGACCCCAACCTTTTGTTGGAGTCGGAACCGCACGTCCGCCACATACACAGCGTGCAGCATCAGTCGCTGCTCATGTCGCACCCATCCACGCCGGCCGCCTCGGGCCCGCCACCCACCTCTGCAGCAGCATCCCATCCGGCGTCTCTCTTTCCGCCCGTTGCGCCACCCCCGACGCTTATGAGTCCACATGCGCTGCCACACCATCCTCATCTGGCGCCGGCGGCGCTCTACCCGCATCCTCACCATCTCACTGACATCATCTGGAAGCAACAAAGATTTCCACCGCTTTCAGTTGGGGCCGCTCATCTTCTTACGCAGCCGGGTAGCCACCCCTCTGAGGAGATGCTGGAGAGGGAACGGGCGCTCATTGACAGAGAAAGGCTCATCAGGTACAAATTGTAATTTCTGCATTATTATCTAATCTACTTAAGATCCAGATGTCATTAAGCGAAATTACTTAATTACATATAACAATTTTAGAACGGGGTCATGTATTAATCCCCAAAGTAATATGAAGATTTCTTGAAGATAATTTTATAATCATTTTAATCATGATAATAGTCATGCTAAATTTCATTGAAATAAGGATAATATGTTTCCGAAATTAGATATTTGACTTTACAATACATAACTAAGTTGACACAAATTTCTCTTCAGTCTATTGTATTTAAGCTTGGCAATTATCGTAATGTATGCATAAATTCTATGTAAATTAGCAGCTATGCCTTTGAATGTGTATTAATTATACCTTACACAAAATAAATGAACCTTGATGCAAAATTTTGGGCAAACAAATGAAAAAAAAAACACGTCACTTATATAATACTCTGTTTTTTTTTTGGTAGTGTTTGTTTCAAGTACCGGCTCATTATTTTAATTGTTGGAATTTCATCCCATTTCGCAATTATTATTTATGGATAGCAAAAAATATGGGTTAAGGCTAATTACGTTAAACGCTTGAATGCGTAAGATAGATCAAGTTCCGAGTTAAACAAGATTTTTGTGTAGGTTTTCCCTTTTTCACTGTCGAGCTTAAAATTGCTTTGTCTCTTTGCTAATGCGATTTGAAAAAGTTTAATTGTGTTTGTTCTTCTTCCAGAGAAAGGCAAAACCAGGAAGTGCGTGAATTGGAAAAACACAAAGAAAAAGAACGCTTGGAAAGAGAGAGGCAAGAGCGCGAGAAAATGGAACGAGATCGCGAAAAACAAGAACGAGAACGTGAGTTAGAAAAGGAACGACAGGAGCAGGCTCTCCACAATCACTTTGAAAAATCATTGCGGCAAGCAGCACAGCAAAAGGTGTTTATAATTAATTAGTAATTATTTATTTAACTGACTAGTTTTCTTGCTTGTAGAGGGAACAGTGGAATCCAATTAGTAGCGGAAGACCACCTCAGCGTCCCAGCAGCACTGATGAAGAGAGAAAGCGAGTAGAACAGGAGATTCATCAGAGGGGAGATGCTCGTCATTTGAGTGTGCGATCTGAACGAGACCATAGAGCGTACTACACAACCGTAAGTCAATAAAACGACGGATATTTAGTATTGATTTATAGCGCGGGTTGTTACAGAGTCAACGTCCTCCAAGTGTACCTTCAAAAACGGAATATCCTCCACCTCCGGCGCATAGTCGTGTTCCAACAAGTAAATCTTCAGAAAAAGTGCCGACGATGCATTCTTCGTCACTACCAAAGGGTGAACTTTTCGGTTATCCCGTGTATCAGCCGTATTTTTCGCACGAACCAAAGAGTAAATCCGATCATCATAAATCTTCCCAGTCTTTAGTGGTATCCAAAAGTGGCGCTCCCATTGATAGTCGCGACGTATTGCCTAATCCACCGCCGTTGATGAGTGAAATGAAGAATTCTGTTATTGTGAAACACGACGGAAAAAACTCGCATCATTTGGAGCCTCGAGTGTCGATGGCGCATTCACCTAGTCCGAAGCTAAGACCTGATATGATGGGATCTCATTACTTGACTGCTGGTCAGCCCAAGAGTAATCTGTACGATTACAGGAGTCCCTCACAGTCGCCTCACCACCTTTCGCATGCACCAAGTTCGCATCATTCTCTAGAGCCACAAAATTTAGGAAAGTCACATCATCGTCAGTCAAACCAATTGCCTAGTCCTCATCACCAGCGGCAGTCACCGCACCACCCCCATTCTCAACAACACCCGTCACCAGAGATGAGGTACAGAAATTCAGAGTCCCAGGCAATGGTATATCCAACAAGTGGAAAAGGTGGTTACACCTTTTTGGCAAACGCTACAACAGGGTACTCGTTATCGCCATCGACGACTTCAAACTCAAAACCAAAAGTCAGCAGTCCGGCGCCTCATCATATTTATGGCAAACCATCAGCAGGAATTGTTTCTGGAGTTCCCGTTACCCGCCACGAAACAGCACCTATCCAATTGACTTCTAAACCGCCATTGTCATCATCCGTCTCGCCGAGTCCTTATCAGCAAGTATCTCAATATCACCCGCCTCATCCCCAAAACACGCCAACCATGACGTGTCCACCTCCGGCTCATAGCAGGACAACTCCTTCAGATCCGCGTTACGATCGGTACTCTGTAGGCTCTGTACCTGGAGGACTTTCAGTGAAAGCGTCGATACAGCATCATGGTACTTCGCCGCCAACTGCCGCCTCTGCCCCCTTGGCTGTTTCTAGATCTCATTCGCAGTATATACCTGGTGTTACAGTGCCTGGTCAAAACGTCCCAGGTGCGCCCTCTGTACAAACCCAACCCCTAGACTTGGGGGTATCTTCGAATAAGTACGACCCTGCCGTATCACCCAAACGTAAAGCGACCCCAGTTTCTTCGGCAAGTCCTGTGTGTTTGGAAACGAAAAAACGTCGCATCGAACCACCGGGCACGCCGCAACCTCTCCCTATTTACGTGGGGACACAACCCCAACTGGCGCGAGTCAGTGAACCGAGTCCATTAATCGCTAGTGCTGCTACGACTATAACTACAGTTGTGAACACTGCGGCCTATCGGACTCCTTCGATAACCTCAAGTCCTTCGTTGAGTAGCGAAAATATTCCTGATGTTAGTGTTACAGCAGTGAGTGCCGAAAATACCACACGGCCATCTAGCGTAGAATCAAACCAACCCGTCGGTGCTCACTCGTTGAGCAATAGTCCGGCACCAAACCCTGCTTCTACGCACTCTGAAACAGATGCGCCCAACACACCTGTCAAACTAACGATCGCTCCCAGCTGTGTCGACTCAGAAAAGTCCAACAGTCCGGGACCTACAAAATCCAGCAGTTATCCAGTGAGACATTTGAAAAAGGCGTGGCTGCAGAGGCACACGGGTGAAGATTTAGAAGACACAACAGGGGTCATCGGCTCAGGCAGTTGCGTCACTCTTCCCATCAACACCATGGCGTCGAATAATAAAGAAAACCCCATTCACTCGATACACTCCATCGGGTCCATGGCCGTCAACAGTATCAGCAAAACCAAACATTTTTCAAACAAACCCAACAACAGGAAGACCCCAAATAAGGAAACTTTGAATGGTCATCCGAATGACTCCACAAAAGGCGATGACTCGTCGAGTTCAGGTAATTACAAGACAAATTGTGGTCAGTTTAGTGTAAAAAACGTGCGCAATTGCAAACATAACCTCAAACTATGAGAAACTACATTATTGATGTTGCCTACCATAATTGCTTGCAGATTCTTGTAGCCTTTGTGGACATTAAAGCAGACAAACCACAAAATGTTCTACTTTATAATTTAAATTAATTGTTACTCACTTCAACCATAAACTGTAAAACATTTGTCAATACTGACTGTCATTTTTTTCAAGTTGGCCAATCATTTTCTAGTAACTTAAAATTTCGTGAATAATCAAAAATCATTTTTACACGGATTACAACTGAGATTACAACATTCAAGGCAATTACCAAATTAATTAATTATCAAATTTTTTATTTTGTGACATTTTTATTTTTACAATACACTTTTTTTTTTGTTTTTTTTAAAGGATGCAAAGTCGGCCATGAAATTATGTTAAAGTTGGTACCAGTTGCATTACCAAATTAATTGCGTTCAAAATTTTTTTTTAATTTGTTCGAAAACTAATACGAGTAACGAGGTTCATAATGCCATTGCGGTCAATCAAGAGAAGTAAGTTACCAAATTTCGGCCAGTTTTTTAGTGTTTTGATTATAAATTAATTTTCTGCTTTTCTTGCAGACCCGGAACGGGGCAGGAAATCACCTCCCAAACGCAAACCGCCTAAAGTGAAGCGGAAAAAAGGCAGCTCATCCAAAAAAAGTGTTGAAGAGAAAAAACGGAAGCCTGGAAGTCAAGTGGTAGTGAGTGAAAGTGGTTCTGATAGTGAGAAAGAAAGTGGCAGTGAAAAAGATTCGGATTCGGGAGCAAGTACGACGTTGGCCCCTGGAAAAAAATCGAATTCCGTTAGTAAAGAACCGCGAAAACGGGGCCGAAGACCGAAGTCGTCAAAAAACGATAAAGGCGAGGAGCCGCGCATGAAGAAGTCTAAAGACGAGACGGTGCCCCAGCGCGACCCCTTTCGCAAACCTCCGGTGGGGCAATTAAAGAAGACTGGAGAGAGTTTTTTACAGGACGGACCTTGTTTTGAGGTCGCGCCCAAGTTGGCCAAGTGTAGAGAATGCAGGTGGACCCCAAATCAAAGGTCAAAGAACATGTCCAACATCTTCTGTAGATTTTATGCGTTCAGACGGTTAAGATATACCAAAAATGGACAGCTTGCTATCGCCGGGTTTTCCGACCCGCATAAGGACGCTTTAGAGGTTGGTTGACGATAACTTAACAGCGTAATTAATTTCAATTTAATTTAATTGTTTTAGGATGACCTAAAATTGTGGCTGCCCAACCCCGAGTCACCACCATCCGACTTGGATTTGGAAACTTCAAGGTTCATCTTAAAACAAGTCGGGGACCATTTCTGTGATTTATTTGTTCAGGAGAAGGAGGCTCATGCCGAGTACCTATCAGATGGTAAGTTTTCAAATTAATTGGTAAATTTTTATTTTAATTGTTTTTCTTAATAGATAAGACAGTGGCATGGAAACGTGTCGTTCAGGGAGTACGTGAAATGTGTGACGTTTGCGAAACTACTCTCTTTAACTTCCATTGGGCCTGCGGGAAATGCGGATTTGTTGTTTGTTTGGATTGCTACAAGGTGAGTACTTGTTAACAAAATAATAATATTGATTGGAATCACCGCTCGCGGCAGAATTAATCAAACATTCGTATTGCGTATAAAAATGTTTCTACTCATAGCTACTAATGCCTATACAATTTAAAACGCGATACAGATCATAACATAAATACACAATGCAGCATTGCATAATAATTATGTAATTATCTATTTCTGTAGTTGTCCACTTTAATAGTTTTTATGTTAACGTAGGCTATGGTCATAATTTATAAAATTCTTTAGATTTGTATTTGTGTTTTTACAAATATTAATTTTTTTACAGAGTCGCAAAAATGGCTCTATAAAAATATGGGGTGAGCCGGGTAAGGACCGCGACGAGTTTTCCTGGCTTTTGTGCACGAATCGACAGGCACATGAACAGGAAAAGCTGATGCTGACTCAAATCATCGCCGGAGACTCTTTATCTCAATTAGGCAAGTTGGTGCACGAAATGCGTGAACTGTGGAACATCGAGCAATATTGCGCGTGTCCAGCCAGTAAAGAAGTCGTTCAGAAACCCAACAATCTCCATTACAAAGAAATTGTCAAGAAAATCTTGGAAAGCAAAGTGAATGGAATTAAGAAAGAAATTAAGGAAGAGAACGACACTAAAAGTACACCCAATGGAGTTGTAATCAAGGATGAGAAAACTTCACCTCTGTCTTGGTTGGCCGATGTGGCATTGTCGAATGAAGACAAGAAGAACGAAGATAACAGCACGAGCGATTCGGATGAAGGAAGTTTCTCTACTTTGAGAGAGTTGCTGATTCGGCCATCCCATAAACCTAACGGTAGCAGAGCCGGTTCTCCTGTTTCTACTCAGAAGAACAATAAGAAACTCAGCACGAAAATCGACACTTTGGATGAAGTTATTTCAAGTGTGATTGAAGACAGTGTACCGAAAACGACGGAGGTTACTTCCGATCTTAAGCCTGAACTGAAACACTTTTTGAGGAGGTACAATTGGCAGTCGAAAGGACGAGCACCGTTACCTATTAGGATTATGACCCTGACCGAAAGCAAAATGTTATATCCAGATGTCCCCCATAGTTGGCTGTGCGATGGTAAATTGTTAAGACTGAGCGACTCCCTGCATAAGGAGAACAACAAAATATTCCAGGTGAGTTTGCAGTTTGTTTAAGAAAAAACTAAATGTAATAGAACATGATCTTCGTGAAGGATTTCTAATAAATTATTCTTGTTTTTTTTTTATAGGATCAGTGGAAACGAGGGCAGCCAGTGATCGTTTCAGACGTAACTCGTAGCCTAAACAAGGATTTGTGGCATCCCGACGCCTTCGCCCGTGACTTTGGTGATGAAAAGAACGACCTAATCAATTGCATGACTGGAAATTTGGTTCCTAATCAACCTATGCGCAAGTTCTGGGAAGGCTTCGATCACTTCTCCAAACGTCTGAAGGACGATAGAGGCAATCCTATGTTGCTCAAATTAAAAGACTGGCCACCAGGCGAAGACTTTGCCGAAATGCTTCCTAGTCGTTTCTCCGACTTGATGAAAGTCCTGCCGTTGTCAGAGTATACTCACCGAACCGGTCGATTGAATCTCGCGAGCCGTTTGCCGGATTGTTTTGTTCGCCCTGATCTCGGTCCAAAGATGTACAACGCTTACGGATCTGCACTACACCCTTCAAAGGGCACGACGAATCTTCATCTGGACATATCTGATGCTGTCAATGTGATGGTGTATGTGGGGATACCCAAAGACGGAGATACTGACGAGCATATTAAAGAGGCGTTTAGAGCGATCGACGAAGCCGGCTGCGATATTTTGACTCGGCGACGGGTGCGTGATAAAGGCGAGCTACCAGGAGCCTTGTGGCACATTTACAACGCGCGTGACGCCGATAAAATCCGCGATTTGTTGAACAAAGTTGTGGTAGAGAAAGGGGGACGTTTGGAGCCTCACCACGATCCCATTCACGACCAAAGCTGCTACTTGGACGGTCCTCTCAGAGAGAGGTTGTATAAGGAATACGGCGTCGAAGGCTACGCGATTGTGCAGTGCTTAGGAGATGCGGTCTTCATCCCCGCTGGAGCACCTCATCAGGTGCGCAACCTTCACAACTGCATTAAAGTCGCTGAAGACTTTGTTTCGCCCGAAAACGTGTCTCATTGTTTCCATTTGACGCAAGAGTTTCGGGACTTGACAGACACTCACACGAACCATGAGGACAAGTTACAAATTAAAAATATTATTTATCACGCGGTCAAAGACGCTCTTTCGTGTATCAGTGCGGTGTTAAACAGGCACTTGTGTAAAAAAGAGGAGTCGTCGGACAGGAACGGCGGCAGCGGGGCCGATGGACAACGAAGTCCGGCGATCGACTCCTCTGAAACCGCCTGAATTTGTGATAGTAGACGCTTATGAATCGCGAATCTTTGTAAATTACTTCTTGTGTGATATGAAATGTGTTTCAGTCGGCACATTTTTCTGTGTATAAACGATGCCCTATGCACGTGAGCTGTTCTATGTACATATATGTACATTGACTTTAGTTGGATGAAATGCTGAATATGCACGGTTTATCTTCCTGTTAGTAGTGACTAGTGGCTCGAGAGTCACCGGTTGTAATTAGCCTATTACACTCACTTGTTGACTACTTGGCGTCCCCAGGGACTATATATCAATGTTGTTTCAAAGTACCAGTGGTTATTTTTGTCACTTGTATACTGTGCCTGTTGATAAAAATGGTATTTTTAACTACCGAAACTTTTTAAAAACTCGCTATTCAGTATTCTTTGTGGGTTTGTAATGTTCAGAATAGTTACTTATTAGGTAGTGATTCATATTTGCAGCATCTTTTCAAATGTTGAAATCGATTAAAAACAAAATTTTATAAAAAGTGCTATTTCATTCAAAGTGCCAATTACGATTATTTTAGGCAGAGCTGAACCAAATGATCTCGATTTTGTGTTTACAACGATGATAACAATTATCCCACTTAAACTTCTTATTGTAGGTCTCAAAATCTCCACGGTTTTGAATATGTAAATTTATTTTCAATGTTCATTTTTATAATGTCCTATATGTAAATTGTTTCAATATGATGTAAAAGATTATAATTTATTTTGCTTTTGCAGTCATTGATTGTACAGTAGAATAGTCTTTTGTACAGTAACGAATATGTTTCCTTTGCCTCTAACAGAGGCATGATTTTTTTTGTACTATGTATATTATGTAAGATTATAGGTTTGAATAAGAAAATGTTTATTAAATTTGT
The DNA here is from genome assembly GCA_029298725.1 of Gnatocerus cornutus. NCBI lineage: Eukaryota > Metazoa > Arthropoda > Insecta > Coleoptera > Tenebrionidae > Gnatocerus > Gnatocerus cornutus. Next base: position 7,860,523 of record CM055514.1, read on the forward strand.
TGTCATTATTCCCAATTCCAACTTCCTGAACAAAAACGTATATTACGTAACGACCACGTTCAAAGTAAAAACTGAGCCGAAGCGAAATAGTTTTTTCCAGTAGGTAAAGCGGGTTAGCGCAAATTTAAAATAGGCCGCACGTGTTTCAACAGCAAGTTCGAAGTCCAAAGTTTGAGTTGTTACTCCACACCAACGACTATTTTTACAACATACAGTCAAAGGTGAAATAAATCCACAAAATTGAATAAATACTTTATTTCGTTTCAACATTTTATAAAAAAATTGTTTATTTTTAAGTGCTTATTACGTGATTCGACCATCATAAATATGTACAGCTCTCGAAATTTTTAAATGTTTCTTTTAGAAAAATTCGTTTGTACACGTTAACACTGTTGTCAGTATAATATGAAAATAAATAAACTATCAACATTCAAAGCTCCCACAATAATTAAGTAATTTATTTCATGTACAGAGGTACTATTGTATAATTCCGGAGGTATATTAAAAATAATTTAAAGAAAACTGGTAACAAAAATTGTCTATAATTAATTTAACTAAAGCATTTTGGAACTATCTGTTGGTTTCGTTTTATCAATACTGTTAACAGGTGGTGCGATTATCGTCGATTTCGCTTCAAACTTCGGTTTTTGTGGATCATTGCCTTTCACCGTGTCCTTTTTCGCGTCAACTTTTCCTTCTTTATCCTTTTGGAGAGCTTTCTCGATCTTATCTTCAACTTCCAAAATTTCTTCTTTATCTAGTAACTCCATCAATTCATCCATTTGTTTGTCGCTCAAGTTAACATTTTCTTTTCCGATGATCTCGATGACTTTCAGTACATCCTCAACTTTGATTGAACCATCACGGTCATCATCAATTTTTTTTAAGACACAAACGATCTGATCGATTCGTGATTCGTCCGAAACTCCTTTGAATCGCCGAATCGCGGCGATGATATCGTCTATTTTCAGCAACTCTTCTTTAGCTTGATCGGTTGCTTCAACTTCCAAGTCTTTCTTGAGCTGCTGTTCTTTCCGTTGCAGGTCAACGAGGCGAGAGTCTAATTTGTTGATCATCTTGTTGACGCTCTTGAACAATCTTTGAGCAGCTTTGCTTTCTCGGATTTCTGGTTTAGGTGAAGACGCCACTGCTTTGTTTAGATTTTCGACGTCTTCTTGGTAATCCGCCAGCTGTTCTTTCAATTCTTCTAGTTCACCTTTCTCGAGAAGTATCTTCTTCTCAGTAGCAACAGATTCGATAGCGTCTTCAAGCATTTCGAAGTCTTTCGCTCCCAAAGGTTCTTCTTTCTTATCTTTCTTTTCCACTTTCTCCAATTTCTCCACACTTATCCTAGTGGCAGTATCCTCAAGTATCGGTGTCGATGTTGCAGTCATCACAGGTGCTTTATCAATGAGCATTTCTTTCTCTTTCGCTTTCACCTCCAATTCAAGTTTCTTCTTCTCCTCTTCTTTACGCTCTTGTCTCTCTTCCTTCACCTTCCTCTCCTCTTCTCTCAACACCTCCAATTTAACCTTGTTATCAATTTTACCTTCTTTCTCTCCAATCGCAGCTTTAGTTTGCGTCATAATCGTTTCTGGAAGTGCAGAAATAGTAGCTTTGAGCCTATCACTAGTCGGAATAGTTTCAGGCAACATCAAAGCTCTCGACAGGAGTAACAGCGAAGGTGGAACTCTCTCATTTAGACTCAAATCGAGCCACTGTGTCAGTTGCGTTCTAAGTCGTTCTTCGGTTAAACCATAAGCTCTCATTCCGCGTGCACGACATGCTTGCTGAACTTCTCCTAAACTCAACGAGTTCACACCTTCTTTCTGGATCATCTTATCATCAGCTGCCAACGATCGGAGCTTCATTCGCAACTGGAAGCGAAGGAAATTGTTGGTCCCTAAAGTTTGGACTTCGAGGACGCGACATAAAGCGATTAACTGGCTCCTTGAAAGAGAGTCGAGGGTGATTTCATCTTCGAAGACTTTCGAGAACTTCATTATTTCTTCGTTGGAAACTTGCTCGCCTGGAAAAGGAAATTTAAAAGTTACATAATTGCTTGCAGTTTTTTAGATAAGCGCAAGATGAAGGTCAATGGGTGAAAAAGGAAGTCAAACAAGAAAGATTTAAAACGTTGATGCACTCTGTTTATGTAACATTGTGATGTGTCATGTGTAGTACGTTAAAAATGTAAAGGCAATAAAATACGTGTTATCAGTGTGACACAGAGGGAATAATGGTAGATTTTGTTTATCTGGACTAGAAGTTTAGCCTCCACAATAACCTTCTAGATTAAATCAAATTTTAGTAAAATGAAATTTAAGTTTATCTTGTTTCTAGGATGTATCTGTTGGTCGAGTAGAATTCATTCTGCAATCTAAACGACAAACAAAAAATGCGTAAGAAATGTATCATGACGACAGATTATGTAACACACTGAACTTTTGAACTGTGACAAAAAAATACTGAAAACAGGAAAACAGAAGCATTACATCATTTAAACATTGGCGATCAATTAATTTTAATTCCCCTTGTTTTTCTGTTATATTTTATATGCGATAACGAAGTCGCATCAATTTTATAATAAAGGAAAAACATCATTCGATGTTTTTTTTTATTCTTTCGCTTTGTGTGAATTGGAATATCCTGAAGTCACAGGATTGCACTTTACAGATATTGCGTACAATTTCTGGATAGCAACACGTTTCAGCTTTTTGTCTCCATAAATTGTGGCCTTGCTTGTTGACATGATTTTGTTTAGGTAAATATTTTGCTCGTAATGATAATAGAAAACGAGTATTGTATTATAATTTTCCTATCAATGAATTGAATAAACACAAAGAGACAGGTACTGTCGGTTTCCTAAAATCTGCCAACAATTACTTAAAAACGGATTCGACTGGATTCACTTTCCGTCTGGGATACAAAGGTCAAGTTCAGACCCTGATAAGATGTTTAGATAATTACAAACAACACGCGCATTGACTTTCATAATTTTCCTATCATGTGAGAAATGTAAAGCCACTTGTTGTATAATTTCTGGACATTTTGAAAATCGCAATTTTCCGGAGACCCTAGTGACAACTAGTGACCTTGCAAAATCTATTTTTATTACGCAATTGCTGGCAATATTATTGACCGATGATTAAGCATTTTAAGGTTATGTTCACCTGATGTTCGAATCTTCTGAAACCATTCTGAAAATTCCTTGGCGCGAGTGGACTTATGATCCGTGTGTTGTACCGCCATGTCATCCAAAGTCTCTTGAAGGAACTTTGCCATATCTATTTTGACTTTTAGGTTCTGTTTGATTTTGTTTTCTTTCTCAGTAGCTGTTTGGAATGTTGATGGTAACATTCCTGGGAATAGTTTTAAAAAGACAGGCAATAAAAACTCCATAAATGGGACGATGATAAAAACTGAAAATGGTAATAATCTGAACATGTCACCCACTGTTCTTGTAAGGAGACGGTATTCCCGTCGTGTTAACGTTTTTCCATTGAGTACTCTCCAGACCAACATTGCAGAAATTTTTACGTCAATAAACAGGAGACGAAAACCGTGGTAATAATGGACTAATTCATCAACAACTCTTTGTTTTATACTTTTTTTCTCTGGGGGCTTCTGCACCATTTCTGTGGAAGCTATAGCTTCCCTTTGTTTCTTCAATTCCTCAACAGTGACCTCAACTTTTGACGACGGTTTTAGCGGTTCTTTCTCAAAGTTTATAGATGACAGTGAGAAATTCCTAGTTTGTTGTTGGAAATTATGACTACTGTTGCTCCAAGTATGAGCACCCCATGATCTGTGTTCAAAATCCGTAATCAGTTTTGGATTACTTACTGACAGTAAACGTCTTGGATGATTACAACTGTTTTTGTATATTCGATCATTTCCAACACCCACACACTTCAATCTAATGTTTGAATCTTGTAACCCTAAAAATTACAACATGATTGATAATGTTACATAATTCGTTCAATTTTCGTCGATTTGACTATTTACGTGTGTTGTTTACTCACCCCTTAATAAAGTGGAGGATCCTTTTAACGTGTGAGGCCGGAGAAAAACGTGCATCGTGAAGTTTTTATATTTTCGAAAATGTACTTGACAGCTTATCAATTCTTGTTAGAGTTACTATTAAATGCCATTAATTGTAGTTAATGAAGTGAACATTTACGTTTACGGCGTTTTTTCGGTTATTAACCATGAACAGATAAATTCACATAAAAATTTTCCAAGACAGTGGATAGAAAAAAATGACATCACTCGATGACGTTTGAGTACCAACTGCAGTAAATTTATGACCCTAGTTTAGGTAATGAAGTTAGGAAAATTGTAATGCTACCAAAACGCCGAGGTGTATAATGGGTGGCCTATATTTGTTTAAGTAGTTATAAAAATGAATAAATTAATAAAATAAACTCAGAACTTACAATATTTTGTGGATTTTTTATTTATTTATTTTCTTGTTTCTTTAATAATTTATGACATTAAGTTCATGGTTGTTAAGTTTTTAGTATTCCTACTAAAGCCGTACTTCTTAAAAAAGAATTTTCATAAAACAATTAAAAATACGTAGCTATTCTCAAGTGTTTTTTTTAACAAACTTGTTTTAGACATTTGTCTTAAATAAAATACCGACCGGAGTAACATTTAGTATATTTTTCTTACACGTTTGCTGTTGCTAGAATAATTAATTATTGCTTCCTGTTTTTTGTTTCATTATTTTCCATTACTTCAGCTGGTTTATCGCATTCTTCTTTTTAATTCATCACTGAAATACTTTTTCCTTTTTTCTCATTCTCCGGTTTTAGTGTAATTAGTCCTTTTCAATCTTGCATTAAAATGAATAAAAACTACTAAAAACCTTTTCTTTGATAGGAAACAATGTAAACAAATCTTTTTGGTTATTTTTTAAACCCACACTCTTTTTTTTCTGCTAATAATCTAGTAAAATATATGAAATTAAAAGAGCTTAATTATTATAGTCCCGAGTACTTAAATACGTAAACGTTTAATTAAATAGAAAAATAGACCTTTTGTCTCTTTATCAGGACAAATAAAACCACTACGACCACTCACGAGTTTTACATAACATGAGTTTAAATTCAAATAAACCGAAGCATCTAAATATAAAATTTTGCTCACATTTTTATCTACACACTAAAATGATATTTGTTGTGTCGCAACCTTAAAACAAATTTTTGTTTGTTGATATTCATATAAAAGCGCTTTGTTTATAATGCGCCCCGCGCCATCGACGCAGTTGTATGAATTCCAGGTCAAAGATATTACAAATTCGCGTCAAAAGATCAATGTATCCTCATATCATCCTCAACTGTAACTAATTAAGAAGAAAAAGTGAGAATTGAACACAAATAATTGACACACTTTAGAGTTCTCTCAACTGAATACAGTAGACGCCCCGTATAAGAGTTGATCATCTTTTGTTTTAAGACTCAGACGTCTGTCTATTTATATCCATGATTTGAATAATGCAGATAATAATATGACCTGATGCGTGCATTACGATCGAAATGCACAATTTTAAAATCAAATATTGAAACCTTCCGGAGGAAAGTCAATAAAATTAACTCGTATCGGACACGCGCACATCTCTCTGCCACATTTGCCCGTGCGCAGTTTGAGCGGGATCCCTCCTGATTGGCACTGGCCATTGTGCCTAGCTGCCATGTTTTGTTAAACTGTGGGGTGTGTTGAAGAAATTTCACGTTTTAACATCAACCCCGTACTTTAAGGTAGGTCTAACAATAACAATTAACTTCTTTCATGTTGTGGATGGTGAATTTTCGCGAGTCACGCGCTCCATTCCACGCAACGAAATAACTGCGTTTGTTGTGCAATTCAATGGCGATTTTTCATGATTCGCGATGGGAAACGCGTTATTTCACCACTGTACTCATCGCATCCTCTTTTAGGGGTTGTAAAAACGCGAAAACTTCTGTAATTGGATTTTGGCGTAGTGGCCTTCGCTTTGACGTTTCGCGAAATTTCGCCATTATTTTTCTTGGGAGACCAAGCCAACGTGATTGTGGCGATGTCGGGTTTTTCTCAACGTCAGATAAAGCACAAGAACAATGACCGTGATTTGTGCGTCTCGGAGTGTTCTTTGCGTTTTTTTCTGTTCTTGGAATGTCAGGAATGACAGCGCGACAATGGCGGGCTTTCTGCCACAAGGGCGCATTTCCGTTAGAGATGGGCACGTGTCTTTTTGACGTCGGTGGAAATTGTTTTATTTCGGTTCGTGAAAATGCACTATCATCTGGGCGAGACGACAACCGCCGGGTTCATTTGTCCTTGTATGCGCTATTTTTAAACTCCCGAGTCCTTTGAACCGACTATTAGTGACATTGTTCTGGAGGGAAAATTGATGTTTGGCTGTTGCAGGTTCACAATGGGGGGTACAAGAACTCAAGTTCTGCAGTGAATCAACGAAGAAATCTTTTACTAACGATTGTTTTTGATGTTGGCTTGTTTCGCATTTTTTCTATTTTGATTTCGTTATGGATTTCGTTGCTGTTTTCACCTTATAATTTTACGATGCGTCCCAAAGAGGAGCGTTTCGGACTCTCTGTACGCCCCCAGCAAATTGAGACACAAACCTCACGTGAACCACTCAACTGCTGCATGGCTCATCATCATTATTTTTTATAAAGTAAGTAATAAATTTATGCCTACACTCCTTTGTGTCCTTGTCCTTCTAAAACCGTAGAAAAATGTGTATGGGAAGCCGCAGATTTGATTTATACGTTCTGTTTTTTTGCTTTGTGGTGATGGTAATGACAATGACATTGCTTGAAACGCCCACAGTTTCATTTATTTTCAGTTTGATATATCACGTGAATGAGAAAACTGGGAAACTTGTCCTTCCTGCATTCCAGTTGCTCGTTAATCGGATCGAATTATCTTCTGTAAACAACCTTGAATTGATACAATAGCAGACGTATGTGACCGGCTGCATTATCGAATGTAATCTACCCTCCCGGATAATGCATTTTTGTAATTCCCATGTTCTTGTTGACCTCGAATTTCATATATCGGCATGTTCCAAAAAACCCAAGTTTTGATGGCGTAGTGTAAAACAGGAGGTTATTGACTTAAAGACTCATTGAGTACTCAAAGCAGACCTTGGAAAAGGTTCAGTTATCTGGTGCTCGACAGTAATTTGACAGTCGCAATCTTAACAATCAAATTACGCTAATTATTTTGAGCGTTTTAAGGAAGGAAAGTGATAATTTTTACCAAGAGAACTAACAAACCCACGGATTTCAAAGCTTGTAACGATTTTCAATAACTTTTCAATTACAAAAGGGCGAGTAGATCAATGTACGGTTGTAAGCAATAAATTCAATATACTTTTGTAGAGCTTTCTCGATTGTTTTTTGCATTTCCAAGAGGTGTTCTTATCGAATAAAGTTTTCTTTTGCGACCAATTGGATTACGTTTTTTAACGTTCTGATCTTTAATTTTTTTTCCCTTATCTGTTGTTTCAACCTATACAGGGTGTTTTAAAAATTCATCTAAAAAATACCATGACACAATTTGAGCCTATTAAGAGAAAAAAGTTTTAGTAAAAGTCTTCTTGTTTTCAAGTTAAAATTACACAAAAATTTTAATAAATTTGCTTGTGTGCCACTGATTTTAAAAGTTAAGAAACTCAAGTTGCTGGTTGCTTAGGAAACAAGCCATTCCAGGTGCCAGTGATGTAGAAAGTTCGTGGATTGGGGTTAATTATACTTTGTCAGTTTTTGACCTAAAAATTGGTTTTTCATACTTCAATACTCCTTCTGGAATAGCACAAAAAAAAATTTCCAAGTATTCCAAAAACACCCTGTATTAAGTCTTTAGTGAGTTTAAGGCCTAATTCTCTATTATTTTGTTGAGGTTTTTTAACAATTTTAGCAACTTTGCGTTCTTCCTTTTTTCTACTTTGTTCAACTTTTCTTCAGTTATCCCAGTTTCAAAATTGTATTTATTTTTTTCTTATTTTTCTCCACTAGTCTAGTTTCTTACTTCTTCTTCACGTTCCTATGTTCCTTCACTTTTCTCGACATCTTTACAGTATACATTAATAGTGAAGGTGAAAATTGGTCATAAAAATTTCTCTCTATTTAGTGACCTTAGATCTCCGGACCGAATGTGCAACAAAACATTTAAAATTCCACTTTGGCGTAGTAGATTTAAAATTTAAGGATGTACTGAGAGTTTAAACTTTTTAAGAACGAAATGTAAAAAATCGTCAAAAATTACTTGTCATTTTACAGTACACAAACAATTCTAAGAACACTTTTTATTTCAACGTGTCATTCGTAGATAATGTTCATCAATAATTTTTTATAGATAAAGACATAGGTGGATCCCCTGAACTAAAATAGTACCACACAAATTACGAGTTTTTTTCTGGGTTATTTCAGGTAGATAATGTGATTGTGATTCATGTTAATTTGTAGAATACCCATAATTTCTTTTGTCATGAGCTTCAGATAAGTTTACACATGCATGGGACGCGACTGATATTGATCGATCATTGCAAAAGAAATGTTGTACATATGTACTTCAAGGTCAGAATTGCTTTGTTCGGTGTTGTAAAATTACTTTTAATCACAATATTTCATTGACGTCACTGGTATTTTTGAGGATTTATTTATTATGTATCTTTTTACCATGTTCGTCTTGATTATTATTGAGGTTTCAGAACTGTTTCTTTAAACTTTACAATTGTGTTTATTTATTTGTTTTTATTACTGTTATTGTCTATTTTTATGTGTTACTCAAATTCTAAGCATAAATAGAAAATGCACTGTACAGTGTCAACGAGCTAAATATAGAAAAACTTTAGAGTTGGAGTTTCTAGAGAAATAAAAAAATGTTTGGCTCAATATATCTGTCGTTGTGAGTTGAGGGTTGAAGTATAAAAAAAAATCCATAACGACTTCAATAATGAGCGTCTTAATGACACCACCTTAATGGTTTTGAGAAGAGTATGTTTCTTATCATGGATAAGTCTTTCTACTTAGCTTCATAAAAGTTATCCTACTGATAACTATAATTATTTTCTTTTTATTTTCTTCTAACGATATTTTGTGGGATTCTTGCATGTTATTACTTAGGGGGAAAACTAGTAACATTATCTAACTTTATCTTAAGCCTCAAAACATTTCCTGGAAATTAGTATTACAGATTGCTTAGATATGGATTGTTATCATAAATAGTTTTGTCGTGAATCTGTAAGTTATGACCAATAAAAAGTGATTAAGTAAGAGTTAGTAATCAAGAGACGAAATTACTAGTAAATGTTCGTGAAGTATTTGGTCATAAAATAAAAACAACGCGTTAAACCACTAAGAATATCGGTAATGTCATTTCTGTAAATTACATATTATGTATTATAGTAATTAACATCTTACGGGTTTTTGATGGAGGTTCAACACACTTTTGTTTGTTTTTAAAGACGAAAGGGAATGCAAAATATTTTCAATATAGTGCGCATTTCAAAGTCTTTAACCTACACTCCTGAAACTTTTGCGGCATTATGTTGTAACTTAATTATCGTCATTTTCAGCATATTATGAAGTATCCACAACTTGTGTCCATGCCAACGGCAGTTTCTGATTGGCTCGAGGAACAGTTGGAAGCTCGTGGAATAGACGCTGTAGTATATACTCGTTACATACTTAGCCTTTTGCACAGCGATACCGTAGATATCATTTATTCTGATGAAGATCTACACTTCTCTCACTTGAAAAAGGTAAGATCAGATTTAAACCATAGGAAAAAATTAGTTAGGTTCATTAACAGGAAGTGAGACGATCGGGTGGAAGTCGTAAGCGCTTTCGTCGCTCAGCTGATTGGTGGAAATATGCACAAGCTGATGCTGAGAAGCTCAAACGATCTGCTGCAGTAGAGTGTTTGATGTCTGCCTCTGAACAAGTATGTTTACTAATTTTTGTATAAATTTTGGTGAACTTACATGCTTAAATGCAGTGATGGTTATTGAAGTTTTTGGTGGAAATTCTAAACTCGCTTTTACTTCATTCTTATTTGAGTATTGTTTAAATGGTGAAATTAAATTTTATGGTGGGAAACATCTACATTTGACGAAATGTGGGTATTCTCATTTTGGTAAAAGTTTAACGAGTAAGTAGACGTTTTACGAAATTGGTGGGTTTTTCATCCAAGGGCTTCAACTATAACCGCATTCAATATGGGTAATTCTTCAACTAGTTTTGTCTCCGCAAATGTGACAAAACAAAATTAAAATTATCTTATCGGAGTTACATAATAGGCGATTTCATACATTTGAAGAATTATCCATGTCGTTAATTAACACCCCGCTAGTTTTTGTTTCTACTAAGCACTACTAAATTTTTGTTTCGCTTGCTTTTTTGTAATGTTTTCTCAACGAATTGTTTGTAAAAAAACAGTTGTAGGAAACCTCTTGCGTTATTAGTTTGTGTACGTATTTATTCGTATTTTTGTGTTTTTCAGACTTGCGGAATAGAGTCTCTTATTGACGAGTTATGCGATAAGCTAAATGAAATAAAGAGTGACGTGCACCACACCGATCCGCCCACAAAAAAAGCGAATCCGGAGCTCCAACAAGTTTCCCCCCAAGAGTTGGCTAAACGCTATTACGCCGCTTTCCCTCCGCTTAATCGCAACACATCAGCCTCTCCCTCCAAACTGATTTCATTGATACCCAAGTGGATACCGTCGCCTAAGAAGAAGCCCGTAGCCAATAACCGCAAACAAAACCGTTCGTACGAAGACACAATGAAAGCTAACAGAACAGCGAGCAAGCAGCGGTTCGGCGCTTATTTTTCTGGCCGCCACAACAATAATAACAAGAAGGAAACGGTTCGCCAAAGCGACTGCGATTGGACAAGCTCCAAGAAGTCGCGTACTGAGACAGCCCCCAAGTCGGACGATTCCAGTTTAGATTGGAATATGAGTGAAGAGGCGAATTTGTACGACGATTTGCCCGTGGATATTTCGGAGTTGCTTGAAGACTCGCCCACTCCTCACGATGTTACTGTTGAAATGATGAATTTGGCGAACATGAGAGATACCGGACGGAGAGGGTTTATCCAATGTGGCACCAACATTACAAGTTCGATTTGGACGAACGAGGCGGCCATGGAAGAGGACACAGTTTTTGATAACTACACTACTTTTGGTTCTGACTCAGTACTTGATCTTCAGTTCAGTTCCATTACTATTCACAATAATAACAATAACAATAATTGGGTCGCTGGTGGCGAATTTGCTTCACTTCCTGAACGCTCGATGTTTGAAGCCGCCAAAAGAAACGTTTGGGATTTGCCCAGTGGACGATGGTCGGAGGACAGCGGTTGCTTCGAGGACGAATACATCGTTAATTCTTTTGCCGTGAGTCTCATCAAGTTGAACCACGACAAAGAAGGCAGCGCTTTCGCTGAAGTGTTTCCGAAGAATCGCTCATCTTTCACGCCGTTCTCGAAAGTCATCGGTTCGGGCATCAGGCGCGATACATCTCTCAAAACTATCGATCTTGAGAAAGAAAAAGACGATTTGCTCACTTCGATCCACAGCCATTTTCGCCCAATCAACGAGAAACTAGATTACATTCATGGAGAGTACGCAGATGGCGCCACTTTTATCGTTTCAAACAGCTGGGATAAAATCAACTACCGCAGGACCGAAAGCGGCGCGATGTACATGGAAAATGATTACAGCATGAGAAAAAAGTACTGCGAATACAAGGTGAAGAACGGACCCACCAACATGGAGTTTGTACTGAAATATCTTGTGTGTCAGAACGATAAAGGCTGTCAGACGGAAGACGTGGATGCCGAAGTTGAGGCTATCAACTTAGATCGAGAACTTACAAAAGAACGGCGCACTCTACAAAAGGCGGCATCGTATAAGACCTTGGCCACGAACACGGATCATTCTCTCGGTGATATTCTTGGACATTGTGTAAGACCAGATAGCGCTGTTTTGTCGGAAGGCGTTTGGCAACAACAGTCATGCGATAAATGCAACAACAATTCTTCGGTTTGGAATATGAGCACAGACGGAATGAAACAAGAAAAAGAAAAGAAAGAATTAGGATGGCAGTTTGGGACCATGAGCAAAATTTGGAGCGGCGGAGTGGTAAGGATCTTTTTTAATTATTTACCTCTTATTTTCTTTATCTTCCTACACAAATACAATGAAATAAGATTTTTTTATAGGAAAACTATACAAGTGGTAAAATCTGTTTTATGTGGGAGATTACAAGCTGAAAATATTTTCCGCTGTAGCTCCTTTTAGCTTTAAATAGTTGTCTGTCCAACAGACTTTAGTTTAATTTTCCAGGTATGCCATGCATGCTTGGGCCGACCTCCTTCGACTTTGCAGCACAGCAAACTTCGCGAGGACATCAGCCAAGACGGCGATCAGCTCCTCTCCGACATAAGTACCATTCAGAAATCCTACATGCAAGAAAGTCTGCCAGTGACGGAGATCAGTTGCGATATCAGTGAACTCCTCCTGCCTAAAGAACGCAAACGCCGCCACTCGCTGATGGCAACTCAAATGGACGATTCTTGGAGTTTTGCTTCTCGTCTTGAAGAAGATTGCCTCATACAGATGTCTACAATACCTACATTGCGTTCAGTCACCTTGTAAACGGGGTAGGTCAATCAAAAATCACTTGGTAACACACGGCCGATCAGTGGCGTACTGTAACGACGCCACCGCAAAACGTGGTACTGCCATATTAATTTCAGTGCAGTCTTAACTATTGTCCCTGTCCATAAAAAAACTCCCTTTTTCTAGTGACGGACAAATATGTGACGCTCGTGTGTTATCGATTGTTAATATTAAATTATTAAATCAATTGTGAATAGAGATGGGCGGCCGCACAAGACCGGTGAAGCTTTTGTTGTTTTGTTTTCCTCAGTTGATTTTTTATGTTAATTTTAATCATGTACTTGAGCGAAATGTCTTGGGCGGGCCGCCGTGTACACAGTTATTTATGTAAGTATATTATGTAGGGGAAGTTCTTATTTTAGTTCAATTTTTTATAGCTGAACCTACACTTAGCGAATTGTTTGTTTTACTTGTTACGTGTGTATCAAAAACCAAATCATTTTAAACATAACGAAGATTTCGGCAGGTAGAATGGTGTTATGGGTAAGCACACCCGTTTTTGTTCATTTGTACCCAAATTCATTATGAGCGCGCATGACTTCAAAGCTCTCGTTTAGAATCACTTGCCGGACATCGCTAAAATTTTATTCCATCAGTCTGAAATTTTTCGTATGTTTTTTGTCGGGCCTACAATTTTTGACGAGGTTTTAGGCAGCTTCCAGCAAAAGGAAGCAAAAAGTCGGATGGAACCGGAAAAGATTACCCCTGGACCGTGTGTTTTCGGAAACCGCGCTTAGTTTAATTTTTGCTCAAAAGAAAGTTAAAAATGGTTTTGATCGGCTCATCCATTTCCGGAAACGCGTTTAATTTGTTGTTTGTTTTCATTCAAAATGTCCGTTTTGTTTTTATTTTGTTTTCGTTATTAAATTTTATATGGGATCGAGGGTAATAAATAGATCAGAGCAGTAGGAAGAGAATAAATGATTTTTTTGATCTGCTTTACCAGTACTAAAAAGCTCATATCGGCAGATCTTTATTTCCCACTTTTCTTTCGCTAATATTGTAACCCAACAATATAGTTGAAAATGTGTATCTATGTATAACGTTTAGGGCATTTTAGTATAGCTCTTTGAAGTGCAGCATTGAACACCTGTAGTTGCTCGGGACGGCGCTTTTTGTGTTTTTGTGCCAAAATGTGCCGCTCTCCCCTAGTTGTATTTTTCGAAATATGTAACTATTATAAATATTGGAAATGGGTACTACCATTACTGGTTTATATTTAGTTTTCGTTTTTGTTTTATTTACTATTTTGTAGAACGATTAGAGAGGGTGGCATAAATTTTCGATTGCAATTCATAGTCATTTGGAGCCAAAGTATCGTAGTCTTGTAATATTACCTATTTCTTCTGATTCGGGAGCCCCTCTCTAATCGATATAACCGAATATATTTCTTATCAATTATATACATAAGAAGAAAAAAAAAGAAAAAACTGTTAGTTTTTAGAGTTGTGTTTCTGGTAATTGATTGACGCGTTTCATTGAGCGTCTAGTTTTAGATATTTTTTAATGAGAGAAAAGCCATCGCATATCCGATACAGTTTATATTTTTTTTGAAGTGCTTCTTTGATCATTTCAAATCCTTCTTGTGTGAGTGTAGTGTGCCTGTTTGTATGTATCAGCCAATCAAAATTCTGTTGTGCTCTAAAATGTGAATATTTTCCATTCATCAATGTATATTCAATCGCACCTTAAAATCAATCATTACAAAGCACAGCAACAATTTCTACTAGTTTAATTTCAGTCTTGCCATCTGCTAAATTAGTGTACTTGCAAAAAAAGGTGCTGTTGAATTTTATTGTATTTCCATAATTTTTTTGTATGTTGTAATTAATATTGCAATAATTTTATATAAACGTATCGTCATAACTTGTTCACTTCATTAGTTTGTTGTTTTCTTACTTTAATTTTCTTCCAGTTTGTTATGATTGTACGTAATAAAGTGAACTTGTTATTAAAAAATAATATTTCAGAGGAAAGTGATACAACGATTAAAGTTATTCATTTTAATTGTTGCAACATTTTCGTTTTTGTTTCTATGCATTCGTGATTGGTGCGTTAGTATTTTGGGTATTATTATTAAAAAAAAAAAGAAAAAAAAATTAACCAATCACTGTTTGCACCAGATGTTAGTGTGTAGCATAATCTTTTATTTTAGTGCCTATTAAAACTAGTATAATTTGACCTTTTGCCTTATGAAACGTTACATGTAACCATCTTTGTATGTTGTTTACATAGAAATTCTCATCAATGTAACATATTCAATTGACTCAATTATCAAATAATGCAGTTTGTGGCTTAATTAATTCATAGTTTAATTATTATGATAAAGAAACGCAAAAAAATTTAAAAAATTAAAAAAACAAAGGTAAAATATTTTGTTCAGTTCTGATAGGTCTGTGTATCATACGAAATTATCAACAAATAATAATTAATGAAATAATTCATCGTCATCAGTCATTAATAAAAAAAAAAAGTTATAAAATGGGTGTACTTGCGGGCGCAGTTTGTTAGTTTTTCATACTTCTTAAAGCAAATAGAATGCCAACTTAAATTGGGAAATCCCCTTGAGTTTGGTATTTAAACAAATAAAGCAAGTACAAAGCACGACTTTGCCTTTTTATTCTCTTGCATATAAATATTCCTATCCTACCTCTTTCATTTACGTTTGCGTTGGTTTTCGACGATTTTTTAAGGTAAATGTAAACTCCAGGAATTACAAAAACAAAAATGCAGCTCGGCTACGGATTTCTACTTAAGTCAAGTATTGTGTCACAAAGTGATGTAAAGATGGCGTTACGTAGCTGCGTAATCTACAGTGACTGCGAACTTACGATTAAACAAGCTCATTTTAATTTGTTAGATTGCCTGGGGATTTTTAATTACATTTTACTGGGAATTCAAACTAATGTTTAAAAAAGACAAGTGTGTTATTTCTGAATTTTCAAAACGTAGAGATTTTTGTTAATTTCTAAAAGAACCTTAATGGGAAAGAACTCTGGTAAGGAGCATGTCTAACACGACAATATTATCGAAATCAATTTATCTTTGAATTCGTTTTTGTGACTACTTTTATGGCTTTCATTACAAGCTTCATACTTGAAAAACTTCATTTGAATTGCGGTATCGAAATAGGTCTACAAAAACGGCTTTCTAATGAAGAAATAATTTCCTATCACATGCACATTTTGTATTGTTGATTAAGTTGTTCGGTTCTGTAGTAGTGAAGTTAAATACTGTAATTTTGTATAAATTTATTCATTGTCAATATGTAATAATTTAAAAATAATGATTATTAATACTCAAGAACTTTTACATTCAGAAAGTTAAAATTTAACTGATTTAAAATTGGTCAGAAATCCATTTCATTTCTAAATTTGTTTGCGGCCTGTTTATTTTTATGGTGTATTATTATTTTAATACAAAAGAAATGTCTTGATAAGCCGATTATTTGTTTTAAAAAGTAGAATTGAGAGATTGCTGAACTGTGATAAATAATAGAAATAAACGGACGACATGCAATACTTATGCCGAAGTAAAAAATCTAAATTTTCGTTTGGGAATGTAAAAATCAATTCTTCAGTAAGGACAATTTATGAAAAACTACTTTTTTCTGTAAGCTTGATTGGTTTGTCGTTGTTTTAACTGTTATTCTGTTTTCACAACGCATATGTTTTTTCTCGGATTCTCCTATTGTTTTCTTTGGAACTGCTTTGGACAGACATTTTAAAAATGTATTCGTGCTAAGTATGGCTTTATCTTTACAAATATTTACTGTATTTCGCAACAAATAAAGTTGTCATTTGTTGTTCAATAGTTTTATTATGTAAGCACACTTTTTCGTGTTCCAAATTTGTGATTCGTTATTTGAGAATCCGGAGCAGTAGAATACCTTAAGCTGGGTTAATGCGTGCGTTATAGCATGTAACAGGTATCGGAGCTTTCTTCGCGAAATAGCCGGAAGAAATAAGAAAGACTGCTGGGGAACAACGTCGGAATAATCTGGCAAAACTAGTCAAATCGTCGCCGATCCGTTATGCGATGTCCTCCGCGACCACCGTTAAAAAGCAAACAGTTTCTAAGAAAACCTCAACATGTTCCCGAAGATAAATCACCCATTGTTTACGTTTCATTTCGAATGTGTGTTAACCGCGAATTGGCATAAAATCTTCACGTGTGTGTTTGTGACCGTTTATGTGTGTGGGTTAGGTTCAACCTGCCGCACTTAAGCACTTGACTGAGAGAGCAGTTAGTAAGTCAGTGGTGGTAAAAGCGACTCGAGTTAGTCTTGCACAGATATTCTTGGTCAGCGAATCGCGTGTGTTCACCTGTACCAATCTTCGAGTTGTAGTGGGTCACTTGGACGTCGTCACTGTGCGGAGTGATCTGTGATTTGACTCGACGGAGGATTTTCGGGATTTTTTTTGGAATTGGGACAGGTAAGGAGTGGAATTTCTTTTTGAAAGATTTTTGAATGAAAACCGGTAATTTGCTTGGTTCCGGTATACCGCTGAGGTTCACGGTCAGCGAGATACCTAATTGCAGCGGTTTCAAGCACATGGAAAAATGCTAAGTGTGTTATTATTTTTGCAATGAACCTTAATTAGTCGGCAGCGTGCAGACACCGACTTTTTTCATTAAATCGCTTCAAATTTACGTTTACATGGACCTTAACAAGTGTCCTCAATTGCATGCAATTACAAACCTACTACATAACACTTGGCAATTATTGTGCTGCATTCAAGTTTAATTATTATGCTAATTTCTGATCACACACTTATTATTTTTTATATTTAGAATTCAAGCGGAAATATGCGTTTATAACCCACATTCAATACAATGCGTTTTTGGCATGTGGAATTTATGGGAAATGTACACACATTTTTCACGTAATAAAAGATTAGCCTCGTTTCTACATCCATCATGATGAAGCCTCATAACAATTAAGGGGATTTCATCGTAATTTGCTTATGGGAATTGCTATGTAGAGTTAAAATGTCCCGAGAACCAAGTGGAATTTTTTGTTTTTTTTTAAATAAAAGGTGAAAATATTTGGTGCTCAATATTTCCGGAGACAGGTTGAAAGATATGGTTTGCGCGGTTGTGCCGGATTAGAAAATTCAATATAAAAAATATAATATGTAAATATTTTTGCCGAGATTTCGGTTAGCAAAGTTATTGATACTCATTTAACGCAGAATTTCACGCAAATTCCAAACCCGGGCTCAAAATTTACGACAAAATACAACAAATAAATGTTGGATAATTAATTTTTATTTCTGCAATTTTTAATGAACAATATCCTAAAACCACGCAGATAGGTCTTCGCCATCGTTTTTCTTGCGATTTTGTTGATTAGAATCGCCTCTCAGATATCTAAAATTCGATTGTCGTTTTGTTTCGAAAAAAAAATCTACTTAAACGATAAAAAATTTTAATTTTTGTTTTTTTGATAGACACTTTTAAGCTAATTAATTTATCTATCTGGAAATTAAGCCAGTTAATAGATCTCAAAGTGCTCTTTCGATTGATCAATCGTCGTTTTTGCCCTAAAAAAGTTTCTTAAAAGTCAACCCCAAAAAGATCTGATAACTTATTTTTATGAATATCTAGTTTAGTTGTGAAGCAAACTTCCGTTATTACGGCTCATTTACCGCAGAATTTCATGTCTAATCCAAAACGGTGCTAATTTTTCTCACACAACAACAAATAATTCAATTGTCAATTGAAATTTCAGTTTGTCGCCAGAGGGCCAAAATTTTGAAGGTTTGAAAATATCGGTGCCTTATATCTCCGAAACTACAATAAGCGTAAAAATGCGGATTTTATCATAATTTTTCTCGTATTTTGTTTGCTAAGAATTTGCTCTTATGTTTGTCGGAATTCAAAAAAATCAATTCAAAAATATTCAATTTTTTCGAAAAAAAAAAATAATTGCGACTAAACCTGAAAATGGTACATAGTTCTTCTTTGGTCGATAAGTATCTTGCTTATTTTTGAAGAAAACCTTATTTTAACACGCATTTTTCATTTGGTAATTCGATCCAATGGTGATTGAATTTTTTTTTTCTGCTTTTTTGATTTATTGTTACTTTTTATTTGTGGGTTGTAAACATGTTAATTACACTAATTTTCAAGAAAAACGCATCTAAAACTTTAATTGCGAATAAAAAACGGTGTTTACTGAGAACACCTGATATAATTAGCAAAATATTTATTCTAAGTGAAACCATATGTTGTTTAGGACTACTGGAAGGACAAACTTAAACTTTCAATCCTATCCGACAGTAATTCCAATGCTTTGTAGATTTCAGGCTCCGGTTTCGGATTCATAACCAAGACTCTGTTTATCTGATCAATTTTTCCTGGGATGATTTTGTCTAAAATGCAGGATACGACCAAATTCTCGCTTTCTTCATCACTGATCCCCAATTCCTCTCCGATATACGAAATTTTTATGTTACGATACGGCTTAATTAGCAGCAGCAGTACTTTGGTGCGAAAGTTTTTCAACAAGTCGATGATGTGTTCTTTAATAAACTGGTCTCTCATCAAAGTCTCTTTATTTTTCTGGAAAATTTTTTCAAATGTCTTCATGTCGTTGTTTTGATAAGCTGCAATTAAATCGGTCATGGTTTTAATCTCGGATTTGTTCTTATAGGGTTTCGCTTCCTGGGAGTCGAAAGGGTCAATTGCTGATTTCATGAGCATACTCGTTAGAAGTATGTACTTTAAACATGCCAATCTGCGCGGATTTCCCGACTCATCGTAATTCTTGAAGGCTTCGAAAAAGTCAGTGTAGGCTTTTTCGTAATCGCCTGACCTTAGATACATTTTACCGCCACACTCCCTGATGATACTCATAATAATAGGATGTGGTATCGCCGATCTCACTCGTAAAGAGCGTTCGTACAGCTCCTTCAAATGTTGATGGTTCTTCAACTCGGTATACATTTGTATTTCAAGAGCGTATACTTCTAAAAGTTGTGTACCTTTATGCAAATCACTCTCCGAATCGCAATAACCGCAAGCCTGTTTCAGTTGTCTGATGATGGATGAAAGTTTATTAAACTCACCTCTCTCGAGGAAAACTTTCCCAAGTTTCGTGTTAGTTTTAAACCAGAGTCGATCATTTTTTGAGTTTCTTAACGCTTCTAGTGTTGTTTCGTAGAAGTTTTTCAACATCTCCATATTATCGGAGGTTGACGTGAAGTCTAAAATCGAATTGATGGATTTCTCTGCGTGGTTCTTTGTGACGGCTGTGTTAACGTAAGTGAGTAGTTCCTTGTATTTGCTCATGGTTTCTTTGTAGTTCTTTAATTGGAAATAGATTTTTACCATTTGTTTCAACGCTTTGAAACCCCAGATGCATTTACACTCTCCTTGGAGCTCCAAAACGTGTTGAAAAGCTGCGAGGGATGCTTTAGGCTCCTCTTCCTTTAAAGACTTTGCGCAGTAGTACTGATTCTCTAGATTAACATCGGACTCGGAAGTGCTGTCTTCGGAGTATTCGAGCTCGTAATCGCTTTCTTCGAGTAATAATTCTTCATTTTCCATTACGGGAAGACAATGGGCGTCAGACTAATGGATTGACGGCAATGACACAAGCTTATGTGTCAACGTATTAATCAGATTTAGTTTTTACAAAACGAGGAGCCTGGTAATTTATTCTTGCCAACTCATGTAAAAAGATGGCGGAAAATTTGAATTGACTGGGTGACCAAATTTAAGATTGGACAATGAGACTTGAGAAAAAACAATTACGTGTTGGAATTTTGATGTTTTTGGAGTAATTCGGTAATAAAATTTTACGGTAAATAATAAACCTAGTGAAGATGCGTTCTTCTCGAATAATAACAAAAAGAGGATTATGATCAGCACACGGTTTTAACCTTTCACGACAAAATCCATCGTTCGTACACTTGGTTGACATTGACATCTGTACCTCCTCTTCGAAAAAAACCTGACGTCATTTACTCGTACAGTAACGATAATAATTTCTTGAATTTTTTTACAATTTCAATGATATGCACATTCACTTTGTTTTGCAAGCGATAAAGTCATCATTACTGAAGAACGTGTCGTCTTCATTGTGTGAACACATGTCTGCTTTTGCAAAATGAGTTTTTCTAGGAAGCCGTTGAGGTGTTTACCATTAGTGTCTCAGTGATTGATCTACGTTGAAAAAAGCCATAATCACATCAAGGTAAATTGAATCAAACACTTGAAGCGGCATCTTATGACGGAAGTAAACGAACGCATTGAAGTGAGGTATTGCCATAAATCTTTAATTCAACTATCAGAATTGCGTGAGAAACTCTATTATATGCATACGATTTAATAAGGTTAATATCCACTACCCACCCACCTTTAAGATTTGTAGCGTTCGAAATTGCCGTTGATTAGGGCCGCTTTCTATCGCTGCGGCACGCATTAGCCATATTGACAAAGAGATGACTAACGTGTCCATTAGCATACCACCAACAATCTACTGTCATAAAGGAGATTAGACCTGGCGCACACCACTTACATGTCATGCTATTGTGTTGTCAATGATTTCTTCTACCTGTATATTTTCTAATGAACTATTAAAGGCTTGTCAAACGTCGCTGTTATCAGCTATTTGATTTTAAAGAACATACTTGCCCATGAACTATCAGACAAAAAGAACATTTCCTAGTTCTGATGCTGCACGATGTATTTTAAAGTATAGATAGTTTACTTCATGAGCAGTCTAGCGCGAAAATCGAGACAGAATTATAATAATGTATGCAAATCGTTATGAGGTGATTGCAAGCTGTGTACCTTTTCAGATTGCAAAAACATTGAATGCAGAACAGAAATGTTGTATAATTTTATCACATAATCATCATGTGTTGGCTTTAGAAACTTCAGATAAACATTTTCCCATCATCGATGCTTTTATCCGTCAAAAATGAATTTTACCGTTTTCAAATTTTAAACAGTGGTTATGATTACTATGTTTTATTGGCGTCTTGTTCTAGTTTCTGAAAGCTTCTTCTAGATTTTTTGTTGGCATCTAAGTTAAGTAGATGCAGGAACACAATATTCTACGCAGACACAAAAACTAAAAACATTACACTCCTTATTTTGTGATAAAACAACACTATAAGCCTATGCAAATTTCCAAATTTTTATTTTTGAAATTATAGGCGATTTTGGGGATGTCCATAAGGTTTCTAACTTTTTTACAATTCTTCAGCTCCTCGACACTCAAATTGTCATGCATTAAAGCAGCAGTTAAAATTACATTTTCGATTTTGATTTCTCGAAAATTTGGTAATAATTTTGCACCAATTTCAAGTCTCAATCGCGTTATCAGTTTACGACTACAGCGAACACAAAACCAAAATTAATTAAAACATTTTTAGCAACCCGTGGGCTTTTGCATTCGTGACAACAAATGAACAATGGTGTGGTTATCAGTTCTATGGTTTTGTAAATAATCTTTTTATTACACTCGCAATGGATAATTGAGGGTCATTTTGATAATAGAAGCAAACAGTTGTGGTCAACAGACCCGTTTGTGGCGACAAACAAGAGAAATATTGTTTAGACCTCAGTTTTTCCATAAACGAAAGTTTGTTTACAAATGTGTTTCAATTTAAGTAATTTTGAAGAACCGAACTGTTTACAAAATAAACGTGTTCATAATCATAAACTAGAAAGTGACATGATGCTTTCTAAAATGTAGGTATGTCACTGTTAAGAAATCTTTGTCATCTCGTTATAGGAAAAACAAAGCAAATTGTATTTTTATCCCAAAAACAGCTGACCCGATTTTCACTTCGGTTTTCCAAAGGTCGAATCTTCTTGTAACAATCGAAATTATCCAATAATTCATCATTTCAAGCAAGGTCTGTGATATTGTTGCCAGTCATGGCATCAGGAATTGCGAAACAAATTTAATGTACTGATTGCGTCTGTAAAACTGTCTATAACAAATCAATATTGCAAAACTACCAACTGAACAAAGCTAACGCTTTTCATCAAAGTCTGTACTATCTATAATTTCATCCTTCCTATTAACGTAAATCAATACAGCACGATTGTGTCGTCATTAAACTGGTGACGATTATCTTTTTCTGGGTTCCTTTAGCGCAAGTTCGGTGGGTGTATAAACACCGTTTCGTATGCAGATAAAACATAATAAACGGCTGCTTATAACCGTGTAGTTGAAATTATTTCGCACGCCATATACTTCCCGCGGCAGTCGTATATCTTCCCAATACTTTTATTTTGTAATAAACTATGTATCTGATTTGGTGTTATTGTGCCAAATGTTAAAACCGAGTTTGCTTTCTAAACGTTGTTAACTAACGGACAACCAAAAAAAATCTAAAAATCATTCCTTCACATTATGATAATTGATAGAAGTGAGAACATGTCCATTACAGTTATCACTGAGTATTTTCTTGATGTTATGGTAATGACAGTTCCAGCTTTCCCAATTTGGGTCTGCCATATCTGCACGTTACACATGTGTGCAAAAAGTTCACAACTCAATGGTTCAAGTCAAATAAAGTCTGCAACAGTTGATTAAACAAGTTACAACGTTAACTATAACTATAATTCCACTTAGACTTATTGTCTGTTATGCAATCTCGATTGTTCTTGCGAAAAGCCGGTGATTTAATAATAATTACAGACGCAAATGTTATGTCACATAACTTTTTGTCTTTATCTTCCTCCACTTGTAGATCTGAAATAGAAAGTTGAAATTATATTATTATGTACAGTTAATTTTAATGGCTCTATTATCATGTTACGAATTTGGCAAGTGCTAAGTTTCTTGTTCTAACGGTGGAACAAATGGAGCCTATCTTCATTATTCTAATCGAAGGTATTTTTGTTATAATAGTCACTTCGATTTGTTTACAATTTGATAGATGCAGAAATTGTCATGCATGATTCATTCTTTTTCTACTCCAATTGGAATTATCTGAAATGTTCAAACATTTTGACCTTACTCTGCTTATTGTTTATTGTTGTTTGCTTACCCAAGCCTTCAACAACATCATTGTTTCCTTTATTACAAGATTTAAGAAGTTTATTTTCATGTCAAACTTAGAATAGCCCATTACAAAACTCGCTAAGCAATTTGTGTAAATCGTGCATGTGTGGACAGCAATTGCGAAAATTCCACCTCAGAATTGGTAATGTTTTGTTCTACAAAGTTCAAGACCGATTTTGGAGCACCGCTGAAAAGTGGAACTGTGACATCACCGTGTCTACCGTGTGAAATTCGATAATGTCGAAGTGTAAAAGTCATTCATTATACCGCCAATACCGGCTATAAATATTCAATATGTTGTAAATTTATTTTCTTGGAGTAAGTGACGCTTGTGTGCGGTTTTCCCATGACTAAAAATAATACAATGAATGAGTAAGACTGGTCTTAATATGCGATGTAGATAATACGCGAAGTTGAACACCGATAAGCTCAACGATTTATGGTGTCGGAGCACTTTTTTTGCAATAATCATATTCAAATTTTTCCTGTGGGCTAGGGCGATTGGAATACAATGATGTATTTCTTTATGGCTTATTTATTTTTTGAGCAGGCTCCATTTTTGGTTATCGCTAATGCGAAACAAGTAGGCAGGTATGTCGAGGAAATAACGTGAAATATGAGAGCAGTAATTAAGACAACACCTTGAAGATCGGGCGGTGGCCTTATTTTGCCACAATTTTAATATTATTGTCACGAGATAAGATTAGATTTTCAAGCTTCATACACTTCAGCCTTGTCGCCCCCCCAGACTTGAGTCCCATTGAAGGTCTGTGGAGATACAATGGTCTTCCATAGATAAGAATCTGGCTTTGCCCATTTGGAGCATTCCGGCCGTAAAAAACGCTGAATGAATCCTTTCGATGCACTACGCGGCACCTCCACCAGTGACCGAGGTAGCGCACGGTTTCAGCAGCGGTCGGTGGGCAGCCAAAGACCCCCGGGGCACGAGCCATTCCCGCCCAGTTCTGCGTCACCGCGGAACCTTTCCCACGCTGTAGCTCACTATATCGCACACCGTCGTCGTGGTACGGAGCACCCCTTTCCCCACTAGGCTGGTTGTTAAGCTTCATGGGCGATGGTCATCTGCGGTGATATATTTCGTTAAAGCCATTACCTTTCTAATGCTTGAGAAATGCTTAGATAACAGTACAAGTTCATTTGTGTGAATGTGGTCATAAAAATCGGAAGGCTTTTAACATTGTAATCGGCGGAATAATGGATTACTGACGAGCGTCTGATGACACTTCTAAGGAGAATTTGTTCTTGAGGTTTAATGGGGTTCTTGTGGGTATTTTATGGAGCAAGGGTGTTGGGAGGAGGAAATAAAACGATAATATTGTTACGAGAAGATTCTGGAAGCTTCGAGCGCCAGCGCTGGAACGTTCCGCTCTGCTCTAGAGCGAGCGATTCGTGGAATAATTCTTATTCATACGCGGAACTCCCGAATATTCTCGCAGCGCTCCAGCATTAGGCTAGTGGTAGGGGAATATCTGTATATAGGGGAGTAGTGATAGGATTGTAGATAGTCTAGTATTTGGAAATCCTGAAAAGTGTTGTAATTGTGAAGTACGAGAGTGTTCATAGTGCACAATAAAATTGTTATTGTTACAAGCGAGACTTTTGATTTTTCGGCCAACGTGACAACTGGTGTCAGAAAGTGGGATCCCGTCCAGCATTGTGATCGAGAAAATTCTGGAATTTTCGATCGGAAAATTCGTGACATTACCGGACTGTGACATTGTTACTTGATTGTGGACAATTTTTATGCCTGTTCAAACCAGACAGCAAGCCGCAGAAATGGAGGCGCTGCAAGAATTGATGGCTTCGATGATGGCGAAAATGGACACACAACAAAAATTGATTACGAATTTAGAAGAAAAAAGACAAAGAGAAAAACTGGAAGAAGAAGAACGAAGACAAAATGAAAAACATGAAACAGAAGAAAGAAGACAAAGAGAGAAACTAGAAGAGGAAGAAAGAAGACAAAGAGAGAAACTAGAAGAGGAAGAAAGAAGACAAAGAGAAAAACTAGAAGAGGAAGAAAGAAGACAAAGAGAGAATGCAGAAATCTTGAACCAGCTTAAAGATATGGAACAAAACATGAACGTAACTATTATGGTTAAAGTCGACGAAATTCAAAAAGAGGTAACAGAGCGGTTAGGAGGCGTTGAGGGAGAACTACAAGGCGTCAAAGAGGAAGTGAAAGATTTGGAGCGATTCAAACAGCAGGTGGAAGACGAGTTACTGCGCTTAAGGCGTCAAGTTCCAAATAGGACCGGCCTGACCACAACGAAAGAAATGAAACCCCCGACTTACGATGGGTCGACTTCACTGGATAATTACAAGCTGCAATTCGAAGTGGCGGCCAAACAAAATGGATGGTCGGAAGAAGAAAAATCCTCATTTCTGATAGTTTCCTTGAGAGGGGCGGCTCTGGACTTGCTAGAGACAATTCCAGGTCGAGACAAAGAGCGGTACGACCAGCTGATGGCAGCGTTAGAGGCCAGATTTGGAAACCAACACCTGCAGCAAGTATACGTCTCAGAGCTCAAGACGCGGCGGCAGAGAACTGGAGAGTCTCTGCAGGAATTTGAGGCAAGCGTCAAGCGCCTTGTTTTGCTCGCCTACCCTTCGGCTCCGGCGAATTTTGTGGAACAACTAGCTGTGGATACGTTCCTGCAAGGGATTCGAGATCCAGAAATACAAAGAACGGTCCGACTGGGCAGCTATCACTCCGCAAAAGAAGCTCTGGTGCGCGCTCTAGAGGTGGAAGCCGTTTTCAAGAGCTCTGTGAACGTCCCCGATTACCGACGAATTCGAGGTGTGGGTATTGACGAAGAAGAGGCAACACCTACCGCTTTCGTCACGAAAGCCGAGCTAAACGACATCCTCAAGGAAAACAGGGAGCTACGGATGGCACTGAAGCAGCGAACTAGCCAGACCTGCTATCGTTGCGGAAAACCAGGCCATTTTAAACGTGACTGTAGGGTTGTTCTTAGGAACGACCAGAACGGTCCCCAGTCACGTCCTCAGCAGTCGGAAAACTAAAGCCCAGCAGTGTCAAGGGGCACACACTGGCTGGGGAGAGCACAAGCCCCAAAGTTATTTCCGTTATGCGTTTGAAGAGGAATTTTGAGAGTTTGATAATTGAAGGAAGTGTGAATGGGAGAAAAGTGAAGATGACGGTCGACACCGGAGCCATGGTTTCCCTTGTGAGAAAGGACATGTTGGACAACAGGACATCTCTGGAAACAACGAGTGCTATTTTAAAAACAGTCACGGGAGATGTCGCCACAGTAAGTGCCGAGGCAGAGGTCACGGTCCAGTTGGGAGGTATGAAGTTTCGGCATCGGGTGCTGGTGGCAGGAATTGAGGATGAGATGATCCTGGGAATGGATGTTATTGGACGACATGGGATTTCCTTTAATCACAACGAGAAGATCCTCAAGATTGGAACCGAAAGCTTTGTGTTATCGACCCCAGAAGTAAAAGAAGATGGAGTGAAAGCGTTCGCCTGTGAAAATACTTGTGTGGATGGGAACAGCGAGAAAGTGATAAGTGTGCGTTTAGGAAGTAACTTTGGGAGCTGCGTTGGAATGATTGAACCAACTAGAGACATGACAAAACCAATTCTTGTTGGAAAGACACTAGTAAAAGTGACGAAGGAAATACCTGTGCGGGTGGCGAATATCAACCCTACTCCAGTCACGATCAAGAAGGGCGAACTAGTTGCTGTGTGTGTTCCGATCTCCAGAATAAGTGACGCACAGCCATCAAAGAAAAACGTGAAGACCGTGAAAAAGTTAAAGCTGGAGGTAGACACGAGTGACCTTTCTGAAGAAGAGGCTCTTAAAGCGCAGGCTTTCATCAAGAAGAATAAGGACGTGTTCGCCGTTGAGAATGAACCATTAGGAAGAACGAACATCGTTCAACACAGAATCAATACGGGCGACCATCAACCCATCAGACAGGCACCGAGAAGGTTACCGTGGGCGAAGCAAGAGCAGGCCGAACAGTTGGTAAAATCCATGCAAGAAGAAGGGATTATTGAAGAATCCAACAGTCCTTGGTCTTCGCCGGTTGTGCTCGTAACCAAGAAAGACGGTAGTACAAGATTCTGTGTGGATTACCGAAAACTCAACGATGTTACCAAGAAAGACAGTTTTCCATTACCCCGGATTGACGACACTCTCACAACTCTGTCAGGGTCGACGTGGTTCTCAACCTTAGACCTGAAGAGTGGATATTGGCAAGTGGGACTTCATCCCGAAGACAAGGAAAAGACAGCGTTCTCCACGGGAAGTGGCCTGTACCACTTTACGGTTATGCCTTTTGGGCTTTGCAACGCACCCGCTACATTCGAAAGACTAATGGAATGTGTGTTGCGAGGATTGACGTGGACAACTTGTCTGGTTTATTTAGACGACGTTATGGTCATGGGTAAAAACTTCGATGAACACCTGAAGAACCTTCAAGAAGTGGTAGACCGGTTTAGGGGTGCCAATTTAAAACTTAATTCGA
Organism: Gnatocerus cornutus; assembly: GCA_029298725.1. NCBI lineage: Eukaryota > Metazoa > Arthropoda > Insecta > Coleoptera > Tenebrionidae > Gnatocerus > Gnatocerus cornutus. The sequence goes on from CM055514.1 coordinate 7,888,778, forward strand.
AAAAGTGCCATCTATTTCGGAAGAAAGTGGAGTTTCTGGGGCATACGGTGTCATCTGAAGGAATCAAGACCTGCGAAGATAAGATTCAGGCGATTAAGGAATGGCCCAGACCCAAGGACAAGCACGATGTGAGAAGTTTTATTGGACTTTGCACGTATTATCGGCGGTTTGTAGAAGGTTTCGCCAACATTGCTGCACCTCTGCACAAACTAACGGAAGCAAAGGCATCATTCAACTGGACATCAGACTGCGAAAGCAGTTTCAAGCGGCTGAAGTTAGCTTTGTGCACTAGCCCGATTTTGAGCTACCCCAGGACTCATGGAAAGTTCGTCTTGGACACAGATGCCAGTAACATCGGCATTGGAGCGGTGTTATCGCAGGTGCAGGATGGAGAAGAGAGAGTGATCGAGTATTACAGCAAAGTGTTGAGCAAGCAAGAGAGAAATTACTGCGCTACAAGAAAGGAATTGCTGGCCGTTGTAAAATCCGTAGAGCATTTCCACAAATACTTGTTTGGCCACGAGTTCTTGATAAGGACTGATCATGCTGCCCTCACGTGGTTACTACAGATGAAAGACGCCGAAGGACAAGTGGCTAGGTGGATTGAGCGGTTGCAGCAATACCACTTCAAAATCAAACATCGACCAGGAAAGCAACACAATAACGCTGACGCTCTCTCTAGAAGACCTTGCAAGGATTGCAAGCAGTGCGCGAAGATTGAAGGGCCATTGCCGATAAACAGGATGGTTATCGGTTGTGATGATGACTGGACTACGGAGAATCTTCGGAAGGATCAACAGGCGGACCAGGAAATTGGGCCACTGCTGGAGTGGAAGGAAGCGGATAATGGAAGGCCGCGTTGGGAAGATGTCTCGGAAAAGAGTCCAGGGTTGAAGGCGATGTGGGCGCAGTGGGACTCACTGCGAGTAGAAAATGGGGTACTGAAAAGGGCTTGGGAAAGCGCAGACGGGAAGAAAGTAACCTCCCAGTTACTAGTGCCCAAGAATAGAGTTCCCCAAGTACTCAAGGAGGTCCATGACGGAACATCAGGCGCTCACTTCGGAGTGAACAAAACCTTAAGTAAGATTAGGCAGCGGTATTACTGGGTTGGCTGCCGGGAAGATGTCGAACGATGGTGTAGGAGATGTTCAGTTTGTGGGGCGAGCAAGGGACCTCGAACGCGAACTAAAGGAGGCATGAAACAATACAACGTGGGAGCCCCGTTCGAGAGAATCGCTCTAGATGTGGCCGGGCCATTTCCAAAAACTGATGACGGCAACAAGTACATCTTGGTTGTGCAGGATTATTTCAGTAAATGGCCGGAAGCGTATGCCCTTCCCAACCAAGAAGCCACTACAGTAGCTCGAGTCCTAGTGGATAATTTCTTCAGCAGGTTTGGAGTTCCACTCGAAATGCATTCCGATCAAGGAAGGAATTTTGAGTCTGGCGTTTTTCAAGAGATGTGTAAGCTGCTGGGAATTAGGAAGACTCGAACCACACCCTTGCACCCGCAATCCGACGGCATGGTCGAGAGATTCAATCAGACGATGGAGGAACATCTGTCCAAGGTAGTGGAAGAGCACCAGAGGGATTGGGATTGTCGACTGCCCTTGTTTATGATGGCCTACAGAGCTGCCATTCATGAAACCACGGGAGAAACACCAGCGAAGATTGTGTTTGGAAGAGAGCTGCGTCTCCCTTGTGATCTTCTGCTTGGTTCGCCTGGGGCGGAGCGAAGGGAAGTACCGGAATCCGTCGACAACCTGAGGGAGACCCTACTGGATACACACCACCTTGTGAGGCAGAGGATCAAAATGGCTAGTGACAGAATGCGGTCCCGATATAATGTGACGGCTAATCATGAAGGATTCAACGAAGGAGACTTGGTGTGGTTATTCAACCCTCGACGAAAGAAGGGCCTATCTCCGAAGTTGACACCTACATGGGAGGGACCGTATAAGGTGATCAAGCGGATCAACGACGTGGTGTATCGGATCCAACGCAGCGCCCGTTCAAAGATGAAAGTGGTTCATCTAAATAGACTTTGTAAATATCACGGAGAATCAGGTGTTTGGTCTGATCGGGACGATCAGAACTAAGAGGGGGGCAGTGTTACGAGAAGATTCTGGAAGCTTCGAGCGCCAGCGCTGGAACGTTCCGCTCTGCTCTAGAGCGAGCGATTCGTGGAATAATTCTTATTCATACGCGGAACTCCCGAATATTCTCGCAGCGCTCCAGCATTAGGCTAGTGGTAGGGGAATATCTGTATATAGGGGAGTAGTGATAGGATTGTAGATAGTCTAGTATTTGGAAATCCTGAAAAGTGTTGTAATTGTGAAGTACGAGAGTGTTCATAGTGCACAATAAAATTGTTATTGTTACAAGCGAGACTTTTGATTTTTCGGCCAACGTGACAATATAAAGGAAAGTGTCGACGACTTTTACTGAGTGTTTATGCATGGATATAAAATATGGATAAAAACACTGCAATTAGAGCGTTTAGAGACACAAAAGAGAAAAGGGAAAGTGTTTAGATTGAAAACCGAAGCATCCAATTTTTGGAATGAAAACAAGTAAAAGCTTTTCACCAGCAGAATGTTGTGACAACGTAAATGTAAGCCTGGCTTTAGCAGTTCTTGTTACATATCACATATTATAGGATTAAAAGCTCAGGTGCACAAATGAGTACAAGCGCATTTACCGCTTATTCCTTAGTTAACAACATGCCGTGCAAAAAGCTTACAATATAAGTAATAGATTAATTAATTTTTTTCCGTGCACCTTACACAAGTTTGCAGCTCAACTATATAATTATTATGTTCACAATTTATGCTCATGTTTGAAAACCGTTCTGAAAATCTCCAGTTACATTAACTTATTGCATACTGAAGTTGTATAAATTAATTTCATTATAAAATTTACACGCATTCTTCTGAAATGTTATTACGTCAAACTAATTACAATTAATAAAGCATAACATAAATAACAACAAATTGGACATTAGTTTTCTAAACGATTCGCTTCAAGATAAAGTCAGAACATCCGGTTGAGCTTTTTGTGCTTTTTAGACCTAAATCGGTAGTTTACAGGCAATTACCGCTGTCTTTACCAGCTAACGTTGTCGTGTTGTATTTGTGCAAATAATAATTTGAATAAATTTCTACAGCTTGCCATTTATGGTAATCTGAAAACATCATCATTATCGGGGCACAGGAAACGAAAATTATAATTATTTAACAAGTTCGAGAAGCGAAAACAAAGGTAAAAAGCCTTGTTTTTGTAAAAGATCATGTCGAGGTAGACTTCGCGTTTAACGTTCGTTTCGCTTTTTGTCGATTTTCTGTTGGTTTTTTACTGGTAATTTACAGGTCGAATGCGGATAGGTAATTAGCTTGCTAGTTTATATTAATTATGATGGAACATACACTATAATTTCGCAGCTTTAATTACAGAAAAACTAAATGTAATAACTTAAATACACCAGAGCAAAAACTAAAAAGGCATTTTTGTGTTGTTTGTTCAAGGTGGTTTCACTTTCATGATGTCAGGCTATTATGTGATTTGATTGTGCGAATGCTCGTTTTTTTTTGCAGCAAGTAGAGTGAAAATTATGGTTAGACGTAATAAAAAACATCTGAAAATCAGATATTGTTTAAAGTAGCTTGAATTTAACGATATTACTTTTAGGGTCTTAACGATCTCATGATTTATATAACCGTTTCCAGCTTTCTTTTGCAATTACCCTGTTTTATGCGGCGTATATTTTATATGTAGAAAAGTCACCAAATAACAATGAATCTTGGTTCTCTCTGTTTGCATGATATAAATAATGAAATGTCGAGGTGGTAAATGTCATAATTTTTTCCCATTAATAGTCATACCGCTCTTGTTCTAGAAGTTATGTCGTATTGAAGTAGGTTTCCTTTAGTTTTTTATGCAGTTTAAATGCTAATCGTCACATTAAGAACATCTTGGAGCTGGTGTTAATACTATATGTAAATGTAAATGGCTTGCAGAATTTTTTCAAAAAGATAATGCACACCTACGTATGGTAACAGTTACATGATATATCTCTAAGTAACTTTACTATCTTGGCCATCGTGTAGTTTCAAATCTATGGACTGTCATAAAAGATAAAGTAGCCTATTATGTAACAAGTCCTGGGGGACGATTCTTGACTCCATACAAAATTATTATTGGATGCAAAATTACTTCAAATTAAATATTGACACAAGGTTTACGACAGATTTTTCAGGTTTAAATTCTTAAAGGTCCTTATTTTCTCTTAGTATTTCGGATTAACTAGATTTAAGACGACCGTTAAGCTCCTAAGGACTCGAGAAGTTAAAGTCTGAAAATATGGGAAAACATGTAGAAATAAAAAATACGAGCTTTTTTATTATAATATGTAGAAATGCTTTATTTATGTTTAATATTACGTTTATTTCTGTTCACCGGTGCCGGTTCGTGGGCACGTTTGAATTTTCGAGTTTGTATAAAAATGTTTGTTGCCCGTTTCCTTCATTGTCCTCTAACACAAAATATAAATCAAAACAGTCGTCTGGGAGCCATTTGAATACAAAATGTCGATAAATTCCAGTAGTGGCGGCCGTAAACAATGGGTATGTAGAGTTTGGATCCAGCGATAAAGCTTTCCAGACGTATTTAAAGTAACAATGAATATTGTATGACTTCTCAGAATCGAGCTTTTTACGTATATTATGCACTCACGGGGGGCTTGGACTCAACTCACTGTTTATATGGCAAGTGCTTATTGTAAATCAGCAAGTTGAAACACCTGATTTTTTATGTCGTTAACATTTGCATAATAAAACCTGTGGTTTTTCCTCTTTTTTTCTCTCCAGTGTGTATTTTACATAAAAAGGATGGCCAACAAAACCATATCAGTTGGTTTTGAATGGGCTTTTATGACAATTATCAGGATTTACAGCAGAAATTCGACTAACCTGTATTTGGTGATGTAAATTTTGCCAGAAACTTGTGCGATTGGAAAAAGTCTCGAGAATCCACATTCTGAAACAGGTGCTCAGTAAATCCACCAGTTTTATTTAATTTATGTATCGAGCAAAGTTAACGTTTGAAATTTGAGAATGTAATCTGACGGCGTATTTGGCCAAGTTTATTTTATTATCTTTTTATGTGCGTATTAAACAGGTTTGTTCTAACTGTACTACGAGTCGTTTGTTCTACGCAAAACTATACAAGTACAATGGAAAGCGATATTTATGAACAGGCAATACGCAATTAATGATGATGAGAGCGTTTTGGATGGTTTACAACCAAAAGAATTTGGCGTTCTGGGAAAAAATACTAAACAATGCAATTATGTGGTAATTACTTTCGTCTTTGCAAATGGAATCGAATCACTCGGAAATAAATTAGCTTGTGTACTCATGCATAACTGGGCAACCATAAAACTTAGTTAAGATTTTCCCAAAGGCCACAACGAGAAGATCCAATCTCAGATTAATCTGCGAGGATAGCTTTTGTGACTTGGAGGGAAACGATGGGTCAATGCCCAAACTCAAACACAATACATAATATATCAATAGAATTTTAAATAGTGTATAGAAAAAGTCACACTATGTTAATAGAGACATCAAATTAACAAAGACCCCAGCTGTATATCATTGCGATGACAGCAAAGTGTGGCGAGCGTAAAGTAAATTTTATATTGACATTTATACTGAAATAAATCACGTATGAAATAAAGTTAAATTTAAGTTATCACCAGACGTGCGAAGATTACGTATGTACAACTGATAAAAAATATAGGGACACAAACGGACCCTTGAGAACTTCAATCTTGCCGCACACTTGAATTATTCATGGTGCATTTACTGTGTGATGAGAGTTTCAATCGACAATAATTACAAAACAATTACTTGTCTAACTTGCAGATTCTTCTGCAGAAGAAATGAAGATTTCTTTGTGGATGCGTAGTCTCCGGCTTTGAAGTGCGGTGTAGGTATTATGAGATTATTCTGCGGTTGGGAGATTTATAGCCCACTTGCTTGTAATATATTTGCTGTGTATAATCTGTTTTCTTTAATGTACCGGTTAAAGTAGCTTTGATCTGGTCGAGGTCAAAGTTAATGCAATTTATGCTGTGCTTCGGTTTATTGCTGTTGCAATATTACCTGCGCCGACAGTGATGGGGGTACCGTGGACCAACTCGTATAACTTTTAAAAATCTACGAGTTTTTTTATCGCGGAAGCGTTGATGAGCACCTTCACTGCAAATCTGCAGTCATATATCATAGATTGTCAGTTATATCAGAGATGGTAAGAAAACCCGGAAAATTGGCCATAGCGGTCCGCCAGGTCCAGCCTCGCACACCTGTTGTGCTAATCGAAACTCGTTTCACACGATCACACACTTTGATGATGTTATTTTTGTTTATCGTAACGGTGTCGGCGACTCCGTGTCCTAATCCTCCTAATCGGTTGTAGTTGTTACCGATTGAGAAAGTCTTTGCGTCCGATGGAGGCCCTCATGATGAAGCTATTGTTGACTGTAATAACATAACGGTGAAGAAGAGAGCTCTTCTGGCCACTAGATACATATCAGGACGCGTGACGTGCATTTCCCAGATTGACATCTGAGATTCGCACACCTAAGCACATTTACGTCAAACCACCTGCAACGAGAAGTGGATAATTGTACAGGTGGAGATCAAGAAACATTTCGATGGTCACGGTACATAGATAACCCAAAAAAATAAATCAAGGCCTACACGAAATTCCGCCGGATTTAATGAATGGACTTTGAATGTAATCATCACCGATTGTGACCTAATTACGTATTCACAACGAGTTGAGATACCATCTCGAAATGCTCGGTAGGAGGCCTAAGGAAATCTACTCCACTGAAATGACTGATTCCCAATATCGTCCAAATAAATTGCACGGAGAGAAACTTTGTTCGAACAGACCTCCCAACGGCAGTTTTCTTTGCAGCATCACGGCATGACTCTCACTTGTTCTTGTCGGTTTTGAAAAAGGAAAAAGGAGAGAAGAAAGTCGTTACCATACTCACCTCCCGACAAATGGTTCAAAAATTTTTGTCGTCGCTCCTTGTGGTTGATGTAACCAAAACTATTTTTGTGGCATCCACGTAATGGTTTTTGACCGGAACCACCGCAAAAATTACCACGATTCAAATTTGATGACGAGGTTTAATGCGGCGGTCCTTTTTACTGCGGTCTTGAATGGATATTCGGAAATGGTATTTCTTTGTAACCACAAAAACGATCAACTTATATTGTACCACCCACACTGTGCATCGTACGTATGGTGAATCATAACACGTTAAAATTATGTACCATGAAAATCATGTAATTCATTTTTCAATTACTAAATAACAGCGTGTTTTAGAATTTATTGGGTACTGGGCCGATTATGGTTCAGGCCACTTGTAATTTTATACTTTTGATGGATGATGGTTGGGTTTAATCTAACATCAGAGAACGGCACTTGGTCTAAATCTTTAGTGACAAAATCGAAGAGGTAGACGCCTCCATTTGGACCGGAGGAGCCACTGCTTCGGGTCAGAACTCGATCTTGTAAGCTCCGCTCGAGGAGATACGATCAGTCCATTATTTTCAGTCATTAATTATAAAAAATCTGGTCGTGATCCATTATTGTACCATCTAGCAAACTCACCTAATAGACTTTTGCAAACTAAGTACATTTCGCCAAAAATCGCCAAATCGCCAAATTGGATTTTAAATCACAAGAAGGCTCGATTTTAATTCTATTTTCCGTTAATTTCACGTTTTAGCAGTGTTACGCTTCTTTTTCTTGTTCAAAAATCACCAAGCATCAAAATCTAATAATAGTAGTGAATTTACACCGTGGAGCGTAGCCGGCACTGCACGTTCGCTCTTGTTCTTTTATCCAAGATCACGGTTGGATTATGGGCGACAGCGGAGATAGCAATGACCGTGTATAGGTACCGTGTAACAGTGTTTTATGCAGATCTACGTTATAAATCACGAGATGCATTCAACGTGCTACAAGAAAAATATCAGTGTAGTAAGCGATTTTCCGCCCAACTTGTCAAGCCCAAGACACGTCATCGATAGAATGCGGTGGAAATAGACGTGATGATGACACTGAAGAAGAGCATGATAAGAATTTCTAGTCTTTAGATCATCATAATGATAATAATCATTTGATTTATCTTCTACGGTTTAATTGTCAAGGAAAAGCAAATTTATAACTGAAGATATTGCCTGGCGCTTAGAACAATTTCTATTCTGACTCAGCAAGCCCGTTTAAAACAAAATAATTGAGTATTTTGTCGTCTCTGGAGATTAATAACTGTTTATCGCCAACCTCATTTGAGATTATAGATGGGATGAGATTTCACTTTTAAATAAAAATAAATCTTTTAAAACAAGCTAATTGCATTTTTTCGTTTATGATACTGTAAGAAATGTAACGGTCCCCCGTTGATGAAATATCTCGTTTTGTTTAACACATCTCCCGCGGTGCTTTGCAAGAAAGTCAAAAGAACCTTGTTTAAATATATGCATTGCTTCGGACAAATATGCGAAATTAATTAACGCCAATCATCGCGAAGTGTTGTCGGAAGGGTGAATCTCGCGTCGGTTTTTCCTTGTCATGAAACCGCTCCAAGACGATATAAATAATGCTTGGGACGTGTAAAATCTGTGGACCCCACACTTGGTCGTCCTCATGTGTGGCACCGCTGATGTTGAAATGCGTTTTTCGAATAATTCCGGATAAGATAGATTGATTGCCGTGTTTAATATGTGTGACCTGTTGGATTATGATTTCACGAGCTTGCTGTGTCGGACAAAACTGAAAAAGTTTCGAGCGGCGCTCCGGCAAATCGCTGCGGCTGGATCCGGATCTTCCGGTAAGCGTATAGGTAACACGGTCGACGGCGAGAGTTCAAATTATGACCTCGTCTAATTTTTATACCGCTCACTTTTGTACACAAGGCTTATATTTTTTAAGATTAGATCGTTTCGAAATATTGTACCACATACGGTGCCGTTAAAAAATGGAACAAGTCCGGCGCGTACGGGCAATAATTGTCTCAGAAATGCCTTTATTTATTTCTAATTATCATACTGAATAGAGATATTTCACAGATTTAACGACATAAACCGAACAGATACATGACAGAAACATTGTTAGTCTGAACGCGTATAAAACGTGGAAAATCGCTTGATGGGGGTGGAAAAGTTTTTTCGCCGGTACTTTATAATTAATTACGCAACAATTTCATACTGTCGACATACTTCAAGCAACCAACGCCTAAAGTAGTAGATATCATCTCATAAATCATTTATTGTACAATAAACTCGTTATAATGGTTCTAGTTTCTATTGAATGCGTGGATCACTGTCAGAGTTCTTAACCTCGGAGTAAGACACGTCTTTTTCTGTGGGTTAGTATTACAATAGACGCATTTCATGCCCTGAGATGGGAAATTTCGATTAAGTTCGATGATGAGCTCATGTGAATCGCTCTTCTAGAACCTGCCGACTGAAAGTGTGTCCATATTCGGATCAGTTCGCTGCAACTAAAATCATTTTTTTCAAGTGTTGCTGACCTCATTTGAATATGAGAAATCTTTACTAGGAGGCAGTGATTGACTTCAAAAACAGCTAATTTTAAATAAATTAATTACACGTTACTGTTAATTAGTCACAACACCCACCGTGAAGTTTTTCATAAATTATGAATGTAGGAAAATTGAGTCCGCGTTATAAATAAAATCAAAATCAAAAAGCAATGTAGGCTGAAGACAATCAATTCCAGGCAAAAGTTTTAACAATTAGAAGCTGTCATTGGAGGTACGAATAAAAAACATGTGAATGACCTTTGTACTGACCATGAGACTAAAGTTAAAAAATTCTTGCACCAACGAATATGTTCGCTCTTGAACATGCAGTGATTACAAATACGACTCTACTTGTTTCGTATTTTAATTATAAATAAATTAGTTAATTGGTTAATAAATTTTTCGTCGTTAACTAATATACTGATTGAAATAAAAAAAAAAAATGGAAAAATAGTAGATGAGATTGCGCAGTGTTGATTGATGCGATTTTCTTTCAGTTCGCTCTGAAGTTGAAATGTAAAAATACAGTATGTCCCATTAAAACTAACTAGCTTTGTCTGACTCATACTCATTACAAACTACTGACAGCAACTTATGAAGAAAGAAGATTGCATTTCAGTATATCCAATGCATTAGGAAAGTCAAATGCAATTAAACTAGCTTCATCTTTGTCAAGACATAACAGATAGTTATTAGTTTATGCCATTAAAGGTGTTATACTATTGTAACTACCGCGAAATTTTGATCATCACTTTTTCTACAGTTACATGTTGTTGGGACTTAAAAGGTTTAAGTTTACTCGCAATTTTAACTAAAAAACGAAAGCACTATAACTGAAAAAGCAAAGCACTAAAGCTCAACTCTATTTACTTCTTCGACTCGGTTTTTTGACGCGCAGAAAACTAACTACATATTTAGCGCTTTAGCCCTAACGAAGATCTTGATGGTCAGTGAGTGTAGTTTGCAGTTTCATTTGTTGTCCGAGGCGGTCTTCCCATCAATAATTCCTTTGTGTTGTCAGAAATTATTGTTGAAAGAACATCTAAGATTGCGGCCGTCTACTCAACCCATAATTCCTGCGTATTGTCGGTAAATACACGTGTTCATATCTACTGCAAATAGATTAATGGGACGCAATGCACCGAGCGAAGGCAATGCCGCCTTCTAGCAAAAACAGTTTACGAGATTGAGGTGCAGCGGAAGAAATATTGAGAAATTTTTTAGGTGGTCTGTCGGAGCGAATTGAGTTATCGTGAGCAAAGGGCTTCGATTTGAACCTTGCGGGATGTATTAAGTTGTTGCTGTCATTTATGGTTATTTGCTTCATTATTTATTATTATTAATCGTGCAGTACTGCTAATGGTACTAAGGAGGGGTGAAACCTCGAGTCTTCTATTCTGTCTCTTATTTTGTTCCAGGATCTAGCAATGCACATTGAACCGATTGGCATTTTCAGGAGCGTAGGCTGCGTATCGAGCCAGCTCATCGCCTTGAACTGTCTGCGCGAAACTTTCGATAGCATCGAAAAAAACTTTGAATACGACCAAAGCCAAATATAGAAGCCAGAGGATCAGATTAACATCCTTAATCAGACTTATCGGGGAAGTTGTCCCGCGGCTTTTTTTCTCTCCTGTGGTATTAAATGAGCTCTTAACGCGGAAAATCGCCAAAGTAACTAACATTTCTATTACTATTACTGTCTACTCAAGCATGTGATTTGTGCATTTCGAAGGATTATACTAAATTTCGCGCGTTGAAACGTCATCTTTCAAAAGAGGTGTTCCGCACGTTTGCAAATAACGGCCATAACCGCACATGATCTGTGGTCCTTATCGTCCATCTAATCACCATTGTATCGCGACATTATCAGATGTTCAAGTACGGTTTCGTGACATAACGGATCCGGGAGAAGCTCGACTCTTTTGCTCGGATATTATATAAATATGAGAGGGCAGAGGTTAATTAGCATTGTCCTCTTTAGCTATCACCAGTAATAATAGCAATGTTGTAAAATATGAGATTGTTCTTTCACTGATTCATTCTATCCCGTTATTCAATGACAGTTTTACTTCTCATGGATTTACGACATAATTTTAGAGAAATTTATCAAGAAGAACCAAAATCTGGATCCACGACTTGACAATTAATCAAAACTAATTACGTAACTTCTTTGGCGGTAACGTTCGCTGAGTAATCTCGTGTCGAGGACATCGGGATCTCCATTAATGCCAAATTTTATTGTGCTCTTTAATCCCCCAAAGCTTCTTAAGGACTTGAACTTTCCCATTTCATAAAAAGAGAAATTGTGCAAACCGTGAACCTTGTAACTATTAAATAACGGTCCATTCATTAGACACAATAGATTGGGTTGTTTCGATAAGCAATTAATTTGGTTCAGCTATTGTGTTCTGCTCACGCTGCACACTAATTCAATGTCAAGGCGGTGAAACAGAGGGTCAAATCTCGAAATATTTGGCTTGAGGAATATCCGGTTGCACGTTTCCGTTTGCGATTGCGAGAATAAATCACAAAGTTTATGATTTTGTATCTCAGGTGGGTTATGAAATATGTCGGGTTTCTGCTCTGTTTCGCTTCAAGAACAAATAGAGGAAGTTGGTTTTTTCATGCGTGCCACACGTATCCTTTCTGGACCCTATGCTGGACAACCCACACTTATGAACGTCTGGCTAAGTTTTCTTTCATTTAATTAGAATTTAACTAAAAGGAGATTTGACTCGAACTTCCGGCGTTTTCATGATTGGAGGGCGTGCCGTTTTTTGAGTATCTGTTAATAGCTGTAATCAAAAACGTGTTGAACGGTGTAATACATCATTGATGTCATTTGAAGTAAGTTCTTTTTAGCAATCTCTTCTTCCCATCAAACTATTCAGCTGCACATAAATCAAGTACAACCGCTACATCAAAATAAAGGTGGCAAGTAATTGTAGGCCGAAAACAGCCTTTGGCACTAAGGCAATCTTAACATTGCCAATTACCAATTTCGCCTTCTAGTCCGCGTGTTAATTCGGCCAGTAAACCGTTCGGTTCCTACAACTTTAAACAAATCGCGATATAAAAGTGATAAATGGAAAGGACTCAATGTGACAATTTTTATGGCCTTTTTAGTATGGCACATAATGACTGTGCTTGTTTTGTAACAAGCTGTAACCACATTAAAAATTACTTAAACGCGTTAACTGTACGACTTTGATTGCTCCTTTGGCATGTTTTACAGACACTGGCGCCGCTAAAAATACGTGTAATTGCTGTTTCTGGGAGCTTTTCCCACAGGTTGCTTGAACTCGCTAGAAGCTTTCATCTAAAGATGTGTTCCTTTCAGGTGTAGCTATGTGAATCATGGGTACGGTGGACAGCGGCACGGAGACGCTTTTTTCCGACGACTCCTCGTGTGAGCTGGTGGGCTCGCCGAGCGTGTGCTATGGAGACGACACCGAAGGACAATTCGAGGATAGCACTTCGGAGGTTAACAGACTCGCACCTCCCAATATTCAGCCGTTTAGCGGCGTCTTGGAAAAGGTATGAAAAATTGCTTTTCTCGTAACAAATTTCTTATTCTCACATCGTAAATTGTGCGATTGAATGTTTAAATTATGAACGTAAGATTACCATAAAAGCGCACGCAATGCCGTTATTTTTCTATTAACTTGCGCGTTGTTACAATGTTTATGTCTTTATTGTCGTTCACCAACAAAGAATTAATAAAGCCGGTAATTCAGATGAAATGTTCCACTGAAAGCAATGTCGTAAATACAGACGTCGCAAGTTAAAAATGGTTATTCTCTTTAAGCGGTTTTGAGAGCATTAACTTCGAAAGTAAGTTACGATAACTTTAGGCGACCGTTTCGGCCTTTAACCCGACAATTACCAGATTGTCGTAAAACGCCGGTAAAAAAGCGCGTTTTTAGAATGACGAAGCTCCATCTTTGGGAGATTATTGATGGCTCAGAAACTTTTTTTCGGATTATGGTTGTACAAAAGCAATTACAGTCGGCTTAATTAAACTTTTTCGTTTAGTATATAAATGCATACAACTAATTATTGGTAGTGATTAAGCAAAGTTTATACTTCTTCTTCTTTTATTTAGGTTAAAAACCTGTTTTTCTTCACGTTGTTGTCCAGCTTTTTTTTCCATCTGGTCTTCGGGGGGGTCTTTTTCATATGCTTGAATATCAACTATTTTTACTAATCTGTCATCTTTATGGATAAGCATAATTGATCATTCGATTCTTCTTTTTAGCAATTTTGTTTTCATACACTGTCTCTTCTAGTTTTTCTTGAAGAATTATTGCAGTCCCTGCTGTCATTTCAAAATAAGTACTTTGCATTGGGAAACTTCTCACTACGATAGCTTCTATACAATCCAAAGTAAACAATAAATAAAAAATTGTCGTATTACTTTACGTAATTCATAAATTAACAGTGTCGAGAAATAATTTATTACATCATCTGACAGTTAACCAAGTCAGGAATCATAAAAAGCTTTTTTAGCTGTTCCTAGATTTGCATTAGGCAACTGAAGCATGAGAAATGTTGATAGATTAAAAGCGATTATTATTAATCTCAAGAGTTATTGTACCAAACATTTTTACTTTATGCTTCACAGGAACGTTCACATTCAGATTAACTATTTTAGTTATTCATTGGGCTGAAAACAAAAAAATCTATAGGAAAGGTAAACGGACGGAGTTCCCAAGATCTATATTTAGATATATGCTAACTTTCGATAAGATAAATTTTACATCTTTTTTTTTAACTAGTTCCGTGCGATTTATCACTTTATCAGTTCGTGGACTGTTGTGAGGTGGAAAATTATGCATCAAGAACCAAAAAACGAAACGGTGAGAGTAATTAATTTTTATTTGAATTTGTAAAATTAATTTAATTAATTAACCACACACACTGGAATCTTAATGGTGTGGAAACAATTTTTTATCGTAAAAGCGCGATTTTCTAATGCCTCGCAAGTGTTGGTTTAAAAAGTATAACTTGGAAGTTAATGCGAATTTAATTAGAGAATTTAATAGCCATTTATCACTCAACACAACGTAATTAATGTCAATTACATTCGATTCTAATATCTAAATGAGTAACAATTAACACAGCATACATAATAATAATAACAAATAATAGATTTGATTAGCTGTGCGCTGTGTGTGTTTTCATACTTGCAGGATCGTTAATTATTATCTTTTCCATTGAGTCGTGTAACCGTGACTTACGACTTAATAGTTTTTCACCGCAAAATATTTGTAATGGACTAAATTAAACTGCATAATACAATCAATTGATTTGACATGGTGCAAATAGTCCTGCATCCGGAATTAAAACTGAAAAACTTTCGAATCCTGCTTTCTTTATTCCGAATACATAAACTTTCAACTTAATCCCACACCCGTGTCATTAGCTGTACTCGCGCCAACACACAAAAACTCAAATTGCTTTCTTCGTAAAATTAGAAGACGCCCAAACCAATTTTTTCCTTCATTTCAATTAAACTCCGGTATTATCCTTCACTATGTTCCGGACGGTCTCTTACGAATTTTAATGGTTTCTGTTGCGCAGCAGAGATGAAATGTTTACTTTTATTTTTGCAAAAACTGGTTTCGATTTATTCGATTTCGGTTTCGACTGAATACGAGCTCCGGTATCAGGTGTCGTAAATAAAAGCGGCTGGACGACGAAGAACGTTAACACGAGCAATTCTAGAAGGACGGCTTGACTGCCCTGCGGCCTGCTTTTTCGGTAGACCCCATTCCGAAAACCTTTTTGCTAAATAATTAATTTTGATGGAGGTGTGGGCAAAAAAGACCACAAAAAAATTCGCGCGTGAAAGTGAATCCGGGCGACGGGTTTTTGGCGGGACGGGCCAAAGCTCTTTGCAAGGAGGGATCAGGACGACCAAAGCTTTAACAAATTCTGAAGCAGAAGAACGGCTAATAACCATTAAAACTAGATCCAAAATTAGAATATTTTTTAAGAACTGATAAGCGAGCTAATGATATCTCTTCTTCCACGTCTTGATGTATCGATGTTATATTCCTGCTAAATAGTTTTTTACATGTAATTTAAACTAGTTAAGTTAAGATTTAAATGTGATCTAATTAAAAGGCTGCGATATGGCTACTCTAAGTTACATAATTATGTTGATCATTCTTTTAATCTGGCCAAGCAGCTTCTCCTATAGAACTTAGAATCTCAATAGAAGTATTTTGCTCATAGACCGCGGAAACACGCCGATATGTTTGTCGCAGACTCGCCAACAAGTATGCCATTGACAATGTCACGTTGAGCAAAGATCATTTCCTCTCACTCATTGAACTGTAGAACTGTATAATGGTCCAGCGATTTTGACATGAACACGACCCAACTTGAATAATTCAGAATTCTGCCGTTCCTGTACCAGCGGTCACGTGTCCATACTCAGATTAAAGTACCGACTTAACGTAGCGATTTTTTTGAAATTCTTGCTTGATGCAATCCTTGCTTGTAATGATCGTATCCGCAACTGCTGCGCATACATAATGTGCTGTGACGGCACGATATTGAGTTTCCATTGTGAGTGTGTGAAACGATCCGTTCCGGGGCTCATCTTATCTGATAAAGATGCTCGATTGAGGTGTAAATGTCTTAGGTTCACAATGGGAAAAAATATTTTGCGCTGGAAAAGTTTTTGCCCGGAACCAACAAGTCTGACGTTGTCGGACAGTTATTTCAACGTTTACGTAGCCGAATTCGTCGAGTGGTTTCGACCATGTTTGCGTATTTATTTCATTTTAAATACAGACATGGTACTTGGACAGGAAGTTTTATTTTGGACAAGACAATTGACGTATGAAGTATCCGGGTCATCGCAAAAACTGGAAAAGCGAGCTTGCTAATTCCGAGTGTCCGAAACTTTACGCTCACAGCTAGATCATATAAACTTTTAAATCTGTTGTGAGCCTCGTACGAGTATTGTTGAAAGAAAATCTGCACCGGTGCTGCCTATATAATGTGGTCCATTTCCAATTCCATCATCCACTTGACCCAAACTGGAAGCTACACCTTTCTTTTTTGCAGTGCAGCTAATTGCTTACTGCATTCATCATTCAGTGAATCATTAATCTTCCGTTGGGGTGCTTCAAGAACGATTATGACCACGGCTTTGGTCAGTAATGACATCAGAATGAAAGACGCGAGATGGCTCGTGCGCAGACCCGCCCGTCACTGCCGGAGGATATTGGTCGGCGACCGTGAGAACGCGAACTGTTTTGCATCTTCGCCGTAAAACAGATCAAAACAAAAGGAGGCAGACAAAACTTTGGCGGTAGATAAGCCAGTTCTCAAAGACAAATCGCCTACGAAGATGACAAAAACAGCCGTGACGAATTAGGGTCTTTTCCGCGAACTCTCCATCTAGTCAAAAGAAAAAAAGTACCACCAAATAGGTTTTTATTTATAGCGGTGCCATGGTGTCCTAGGGAAATCGCCGCGCCGTGCTTTGGAAATAAAATTTTTAATTACTGCAGTTTATTGCAATTTGTACCTAATTAGTTTTGATCATGAGAAATAATGAAAGGAGAAAGTTGAGCAAAATTACTGATCAGATTGGGTCAAATTTTTCTTTCATTAATTTTAATTAACACATCTACGTTTCATCTTATCTTGGTTTCCAACTAGGAATAAAAAAATTAACAGCTGCTTATTATTGAGCAAGAATAAATTTGAATACGAATCAGATTTTTGGTTTTTGATTCTTTTTTAACTGCTTCACTCTCGAAATGAAGATCTATTCAACACAGCTACCTAAATCATAATGCGGGTTTTTGAAGGCCAAAATTACGTCAACAAAAAGAAATTTTAAAAAAGATGACATTTAACAAACCTTTATGACAGGCGTACGTAATCCCATTTTATAACCCGATCATTGACATGAATGATGCAAATTTCTTGTTAACCTTAGATTAAAACAATAAAATTATTCAAAACTAGACGCTTTGACAGGTTCATCAACCTTTTTGTTTACAAATCTTTTCAACAATTACGAGAGAAAAAAAGTGAATGTTTGTACGAAGAAATAGGTCGCGAACGCCTCTAGCCAACACGTTCTGGGTTTTACCTTGAATATAAACAATTCAAAAAAAATGGTTGATAGTTGTAGCTTATCAATGACTTTGCTAAAAACGTTCCAGTGGCGGCGGAGGAAGGTCACGAAAATGAATTCAAGTAGATAGTACCCGAGGCGTGTCACTGCTTCGCTCAATGTAAATAATCAAACATGCAGAAGTTGTGGTAAATATTTTGAAGTATTTTCGAAATCTGCGTGCGCGAAATGACTATAATCGAGTCCAAATTTTTATGGCCCCCCAAAATGCTCCTAACTCTCCATCTCACAAGTAGCTTTTATGATCAGCAACCTGGCGTGATTCTTATCGCCGTCGCTGCTTTTTTAAACAGGCTACTTACAATTTGGGTTTTCGTCGTCGGCCCGAAGCTATAAACAACCATCACGGTTAGCGGTACTCGCGCCCGGCTATTTGGCGGGCTCATTTATATTCCGGGTTATAAAGAGATGTGCACGATCTTCTTGCGTTATTTTGGAAGATAATCCTCAAGAAATCGGCACAGTCGCGTGGTTTTAACAACGAAGAATGACGACCGTTTTCATTCATTTCGTTGGACTAATTGACATCATAAATATCTTCTGATCAGGTACACAAGAAAAGTTGTATAATTGTCGATGAACTTGTTCACTTCTGGAATGTGAGGTGTGTGGAATTCATAGCCCACTTAGTTCGGAATGTGTGTAGCTATAATTTGGATTGACCAAAATTCGAAGAACGAGGAATCGACGAAGTCGTCAGGTACGATTAGATTTGGTGTCGGTGAGTATGATTGAAGATGGATACGATTGTTGTTGAAATCGGCTCGACACATCTAGAATTACTTCTAAGAAGAGTTGTAACTTTATATTTTATTGGTATATAAAAACAGAGATGTTTGTTTATTCAAGACGTGTTCACCTGGGCATCGGGCGTTTTGAATAATATTCTCAAGTGGAAATTTTTTTGTTCCGAGTTTTCGAGATGACATGTAGCTGAAGATAAATTCGGAAAGTTGTTACTCATTGTTGTATGTTTAATGATGGAATAATTGACCCTTTTGTAGTTGCATTGAGATTAAAACATTATTTATTTGACCAATTACGAACTAATAGGATAATTTACTACGTGGGTACATGCATATGTGTAGTGTGCATGAATAATTCGTCTTACTAATGCGAAACTTGTTTTGTAGGTCATATAATTTTATTTACAATTTGTTACTAGACAATTCAATGATTATTATTGTGGTTACTTGAAATGATTTTATTTTATTTGTACATTTATGGGCTTTAAATCAAGAAAATATTTTCTACTTGAAGGCAAAGATTTTATGGTCGCCTCATTTAATGTGTCCCGTGGAGTGCAAACAAGCTCTTTATAAATCCAATCTGGCTCCTTTTTCGTTTTATACATAAGCAGTTCTTTTGTGATAGAAAATATTGAGATCGTTAAGATACCTAGGACAATATAGCCCATACCGAAGAAAATAACTTACGACGAAAAAGAAGCAAAACCATAGTGCCCATGTAGAACCCAATGTTTATAAAACACAGCTCGCGGGAAAATTATAGTGTGTTCTGCAATCCGGACCACAATGTTTATAATAACCCAACGACTATAATAGATAGAATGGGCTGGTAGTATACTATTCGAAAATTAAAAACGTATCCCTATATTATTATGTCCTATTATACAACCTGCGGCATTCCAGAGTTCTTCGTTACAAGACGACGTGGCCATTACAGGTAACCGAACAAGTGTCATAACTCCACTCTCTTATAATTAATTCCGCCCTCTGAATCACGCCCGCTTAAACTAATCGGACGTTTCGGGCGGAAACGCATCATCATCACTGTACTTTTTTTTATAAACGTCATTTTGGAGTTGATTTATTTTATCTAATTTGTATCGGTTGCGCGTGCATCGAATGAAGATATTTGCATGATTAATCCGCGCAATGAACAATAATTCCCGGAATAATTGCGAGTTATTGGATTATGGTAATGCTCGCGTTTATGTCGCAATTAATTCCTGGAGCAGGAAAATTTGTAAATCTGGCTGATCTACTCTCTCTTGTTCTGCAATCTTGCAAATCCGATGAACGCTTTCATACTCTCCGTTCGACCATGTATCATAAATTTTAATGAAGTGTCGACGAATCTGCACGTGAATTCATGACGTCTTCGCAAAACAATCAAAACTTTCGAGAAGCGACTATGCAAAAAACTTTTTTTACACATTCTATTGTATATTGATAAGTGGGCCATTTGTTCATTCTTATTCTCTTCACGTTTTGAGCATCTGTGTTCTGTATTGTAATTATAGGTTCTCGTCAGATTTTGAGGCGGTCCACTTCACCAATTTACAATACCTGCATTATGTTGTTTGTGGTAATCGCCGTGTTCCGTTCATTAAAAGTCACAACTATGAAGGAGGTGTCAATAAATTCAATAGAAAAAATAGGTGAAGGCACAGACATGTGTTGGACGTAGATGGAATTGTGGTGTACCGCAAGCGGCCGTATTTGGATCATTTTTAGTTATGGCACAACAACCTTTGGATAACAGTATTAATACAATACAGTTTGTCCTAAAATAATGGCAAATTTTGTATCAAATTTGTACCAGCGATCATCTTAACACTTCGGGTCTAAAGTGTTTTCCCCTATATTCATAAATACTCCACTTTACTGTTTCGAAACGCACGTGTCCCATCAGTAGTTCAATTAAAATCTTCAAAACTCGGTTGTGAATGACCGTCAATTCGTCGGGTAAGTAGGCGATAATTACCACTAAACGAGCAAATTTCCATCGACCTCGAACGTTTCGTTTTATTGTACGAAGGAGTTCTCATACCATCGCAAGCGCCTAACAAAAAACAACACTATATCGTTCTACAGTTTTATTTTATTTCAGGGTAAGGTAGTGATTCGACCGATCGCTTTTAAACCTGCAGCCATGACACCTGCGGCAAGATTCGGTTTAGCAGGAGAACGATACGGATCAACGCCTATCCTCACAAGACCAGGTTCTCGCTTAACACTCTATGGAAGTGAGTACATATAGATTTCAGTGAAATGCTTGAATTCACTAATTTTGTTGTAGGCACCAATGATCTGCGACAACCGAGCTGTAATTCCAATTATTCTTTGGATCGAAAATTACGGCCCTCTTGTCCTTCCGCGTCGTCATCGCCACCTTTAGCCATGAGTTCGTTAACGTCGCTTCCTCATAAACTTGTGAATTATGATAGCTTGGAAAGTGTGAGGAAGTCGCCGGTGTCGACAGTTGACGGATCTATGATGTAAGTAGTGAAGGTGAAGGTGGTGCGGATTTGGACGGTTTCCACCGAGTTCAGTTATTGTTTATGCAATAGCTTTCGAAGGTCGGCAGATGTGCGAATCAAATGATTTATTTACTATTTTATCTGTCTTGTAATTCTCCTTCAATTACTGGCTGCAGGAGCACGGGATAATTTTTTTCCTGACTGCACAGTATTCTTCTGGAATCTATTTAAATTAAATTTTTAGCAATATTTCTTTTTTAACAACACTCAAGTGGCGTAAACAAGTCGCACCAATACATATAAGTAATCACATAGTAAAATTTATTGCTTTGTTACAGCTGGAAGAGGTTAAAAAGTGCTAAGGTTAAAAGTGGTTATAAATTCCTTGAAATACTGTGCAGGTGTTAAAATTCACAATAGATTGTGGATTATGCGTATTTCATTATATTGCGGCAACACTACAGAAAGATTTATTTAATTTTCTATTAAACTAAACGAGTTATATTTCAGCGCAACGAATGGTGTAATTAGAAGAATCAGTTAACGTTTTAAACGAAGTAATTTGAGCACATGTCGTAGTAATTTCATTACTAAACTTATCATGAAAAGCGACATACCGTAAATTTCAAATTAAAAGTCATAAAAAATAAAACTTGAAGACTGTACTGTTGGTTGCCTAATTTCGCACGAAATCGTTAGTGGTTTGAAGGTGATCACTGAAAAAAACTAGAATTTCTGTTTGTACAATTCTTTTCTTTGGTGCTGCAACGGTCAGTTTACTTTCTCGATTCAAATATAGTCGTGATGCTAATAAAACTGCCGGGAAAAGTACTAGCAAATGTCGAGCCCTTTGGCTGTTAAAAACGGCAAATTATTCTATTTTGCCACAACAACTAAGAAAGTAAAAGTCGATAATTTCTACAATGAAAAAAGTGATTCAGTGTGATTAATAATGTATAACTAACAAGATTTTTTATATTAAAGTAGGTTATGTAAATATGGGAAAAGTTGTTGATATGAAGTTACATCCTCTGCAGTCAGTGTAGAATTTCTAGCCACACCATGCACAAGATCGTGTTGTAAATTTACCTGCGCCTCGCAGTCGGAGAATTGATTAGTGCAGTACCAGTCGTATCGTAATTGTTTTGATACTTAAGAGGTCATTGTCAGACATTGTTTTCGGGCATTCGAGAAAAACCGGAAGGGAACTCCGCGTTCCCCGATTATTGTCATCGGCACCAAGACACACATATTAATCGAACCTTGAATCGTTCCACAAAAGTGCGAGCAGTTCCATTTTCGCCTTCTTCGTGCGCGTTCCATCAAAAATCAAAGTTGTGCAATCGGAACCGTTCCGGTGAGGAAAGACTCCGCAAAGCAAAACGCCACGCAATAAATTCATAACGGATGTGTCCATACAAGAAATCTCGTCTATCTGCCGACTTTCGCTGGCTTTTCTGTCGTTATGCAAGTGATACAATAGTTGTTTGTTGGCGTGTGTAGGAACAAAACGTCGTATCGGCTGTCTGGCGCGGGCGGCGGAAGTTTGTTGGATCTCACGCCGTCACCTTCCGACTCGGGAGTGTCTGAGCTGGAGGCGGCGTTGCGCGACCGAGACTCGGAGCTCGCCTACCTTCGACAGACGATGGAGCACAACGAACAGGTCATTTTCCGGGTCTATCAGGAGAAAGAGAAGGTTTGGGAGCGGGAATTGAGGAGGTTGAAGAGCGTGCATGAGAACAGGCTTAGAGCCAGCGCTCAGAAAGCACTCAAATTGGAACAAATGTTGATGATGCAGACGTATCAGTTGCAGCAGGATAAGAAGAGATTAACTGTGGAGACACAGAGGGCGAACTGTCAGAGCGAAAGGCTGAGGCAGGAAGTTAATGCGTTGAGGGGGAGGCTTGAGGAGACGGAATGGGGGCTGTGTCAGAAGACCGGGGAAATTTCCTTACTCAAGTCACAGCTCAAGGATTTTCAGGTAGGTCGCAGAGAGATCTGCAATTTATCTGTCTTCATGCCAATTACAATATTCCAAACTAACGAAGCAGAAAACTACCAAAAAACGTTTACAATTCATATTCACTATATTAATATTGGTTGAAATCTTAATATTATTTCGCCTACGTATTTCTTAATTTTTCTGTTCAAACTAACTTTAACGACTACTCGTATTACAATTCCGATAACTAATAAATCGCACTGTGAATTTAAAGGTGTGTTTTAATGAAGCATGGAATATAATTAAAAAACTATTTCAATTTCATAACTTACGACCTATTGATTGCGGTACAATTAATTGATAGACTTGTGGAGTTACAGTAAAAGTAAATATGGAATACGTAACTCACTTCCAATACAAATCTTGTTGTACTTTTTTTTACTACTTAACTATGGCATGCAACATACGCTTGTGTTTAATTATAATAAATCTGAGGAATGTCGTGGAAGTGAAAATATGCTTGTAATACATATTTTATCTTTTTCTCGTAACATAATAAAATTCCTCGAGAAAATAGCTGACTTGTGCTTTAGCAATTGCAGAAATAAAAAAGTATCTTTTTAAAACCACTAAATTCCCGTTGTTTTCAACTTTCCAGTTTGTCTCAATAGTTATATAAATGTGGTTAAAACAAGGACATTTATTGTTGCAATCATACTTTTTGAGTCTCATCCTGCTTCGTTTTTCAGAACGAACAAACCTCCAAGTGTCAAGAGCTGCTCCAACTTCGCACCGAGCACCGGGAATTTCGCGAACAACTGGATCTACGAGAACTGGAAATCCTAGAACTGAAAGAAAGATCAGAAGAAAAAGACGAAGAGATTGATATTCTCAAACAAGAACTTGCCAGATTACAAAACAAACGTCATTCTACCGTGTCAGTTTCCGACGACCTTTCAGAGACCGAAAAACTGAAAGCTGAAATCAGAGAACTCCGAGAAGAATTATCTGATATGTCGTTAAGTGAGTATGGAGGGACTGAGCCTGGTAGATCTCAAAGAACACAACCATCTCAAGAAGATATGGAAATTCAAAGGCTGAACGGTGCGGAATGTTCCTGTCCTGATTTGGAGAAACTCAAGGAAGAGATTGAGATAAAAACGAAAGATTTTGAGAACGAAAGAGTTGTTTGGGCTCAGGAAAAGGAGAAGGTGTTGCGGTATCAGAGGCAACTGCAGATGAATTACGTACAGATGTACAGGAGGACGAGAGCCCTTGAAGCTGAGGTTGAGAGTTTGACTATAGAGTTAGAACTTGATAAAACTGGTGTTAAAAAACAATTGACAACTTCTGATTTAACTCAGACGATTGAGTTATAATGGTCGATGAAGTTTGGATGGATTTTTTCTCATGTAGACTCTTCATGTTTACATTTTGAGTTAAAAGTGTGTAAATCCTAGAGAAGTCATTCACTCATTTATTTCAGACCATCTAATAACATTGTAGGGGTCACATGTGATGTTCTTTCATTATTTATTACCTATGCATTGTAAATAAGTATTATTCACGAGAATTTTCCTTTTACGTTCTTTACCATTATTCCTATAGATTTTAGTATTTAACATTGTTATTTTTGTATATAAACAAATAAACGTTACTTTAAAACTATAAAGTTGCAACTCAAGAAAAAGAAGCACCACATATATTTTTTTTTTTATTAAAAATACTTAATATCACAGTGTTTACGTGCTTATAGAATATCTCATTCAAACGCAACTACAAATAAATACGACAAGATAATACACAGAACTGCAGGCGCCGCTATCACCGAAGAAGATATACATTCTTTATCATCTAGAAGCATATCTTGATACAATCGACTCATTGTATCAAAATTCCTAACAGTTGGAACATTTCTAAACCTCGCTGTACTATCATGAAATAGAATGTTCGACTTTCCGTTGTAAGGCCCAAACAGTTGTATCGGTGTAGTTAACGACTTGTAATTCCTTCCAAACAAATTATCAATTTGTAAGAAGACATCAAGAGTATCTTCCATCCAAAGAGTTGTACTGTTATTTCGTACCATAGCTTGACCAATAGGAGCCCACGATAAGTGGCAACCTTCAGATTTCTTCTCGCAGAGAACATTGAACGTGTTGCTGTTTATCTGTCCAAACTTGTTCCATATTGGACCTGAAGTCAATTTATTTAGTGATTTATAGTACTCTTTTAGTACTTACTTTTTATGAAGTCAGTAATGGAGTTCTTGGAGAGGAAGGCGACGTCTCCTTTGCCGTCAATTAGGCATTGCAAGGTTCCGAATTCGCCACCATAAGCGGTGCCGTCGCAGATAACTTCGTTGCCTGGTAATCTGGGAATGCAGCTTTTCCCGAAGAAGTCTTGTACCCCGCTTGTTACGGGACAAGAGCTCAAAATGTTTCTGTTGTGAAGAGTTTTAGCGACTGTGTTCCAGGCGACACCATCAAACTGGGGAAAACACGCTTTGTAGCCTCGTAAATCTTCTAACTTCTTAACTTCCGTGACGTTTCTGGTAACTGCCACAGTGAGATATTTGGCATCATCGTTCACCGTTTCGTAAAACAGAGTACTCAAGTTGTATTTATATTTGGCTTCACTTAAAAGATCTGGTGGTACTATAGTAACATCAGCGGCGTTGTTCATTATAGCCTCCATGCAATGAGATGTGTTGTCTGCCTTAAGACAATCTAAATCAGGTTCTATCCCATACACAGCCGCCGACTCTCGTAACCACGCGCACTTGGCATTTTCTATAACAGAAGTGGTACAGATTCTTATGGTTCTAGGAGGATGGCACCCTGAGAAACTATTCGCGCTTAAAAATCCTGGGACAGTTTCTAAGAAACTCTCGATGGGTTCTATCGGCTCCAGCTTTGTAATGGTTAAATGGAAATTCTCGATGAGATTAAGCACCGAGCTTTGCCACGAGTAGTCATCCACATCATTCAGAGTTTCAAGAAACTCTTGAATATCCTGAGCTGCAGTCCTACAAACAACCATCATGGGTACTGAAGGGAGTTGAGAAGAAACATACCTTTTGGTACCAATCACAGGCCATGGTCTGACCACCCAAACGCACGGATTCTCACTGTTCAAAGGTTTGATAGTGTCGTCAGGACACAGAAAGCTGTAACCATTTGGTGAAGACTCTGGAGTCCCTGGAGATAACCCAAAATGAGATTTTACATCATCCAAACGTGCCCAACTAATATCGCCGGCGCCATCAGTCAGGCAGAAGAGAGAACCTCTTCGCCCCCAGTACTTATCGTTAGTGGTGCATCGACTTGGGTTGTCACAAAGTGCACACAAATTCGGATATTTCGATTCTAAAATTGTTCTGTAATTTTATGTTACTACATTAGGTGGTGGCATACTTAGTTCTTGATCGAGTTTGGGATTGTTGACCCATGGCCCAGCTTTGCAAGCAGCGGAAAAAAAGTTTGAAGACGCTCTTATACGATTTTCGGTTATTGTAAGTTTGGTTTCGCAACGTGGTGGTACTGTTGAAGCTTCTAAAAACTAAAGAACGATTGAAAGTGAATTTGAAAGTGGTAACTGCGTACGTTTGATAAGATTCTAGTCCAGTCAGTTTCGTAACCATATCCTGGATGACAGAAGCGCTTGTTTTTCAAATCATGTTTGCTTCGTATTCCAGAGGAGTTTTGCACGACCGCTACTACTTCGTACTCGTATTTATCTGTAAAAGAAGTTAGAAAAGTGTCTAAGAAGCTGTTGAGAAATCGTACTATCAATATATCGCAATTCGTTTGTAAGCAAAATTTCAATTTCCGAATTGGCTGCTGTAACTAAGTCTTCTGGAGTAAATACGGAGAAATCCGCTTGGCCTTTGGAAATTTTTCTTAGACAATCCAATCTGTGGATAAATGATTTTTAAGTAGCGGTATTAAGGTTTGCCTGTTATTTTACCTGTCTGTTCCAAGAACACATTCAACTTTGCTCTCTGGACTATCTAATTTCGGGCAGTATTTTCCGGAACGTTTGAAGCCTCCTTTTCCATCGACGACACATAATTTATCTGAATAGAAACATCAAGGATTTAATATCACATAACAGACACAATAAAATAAATGAGAAGATTGTGCTAACCGCATCCACAACTTAATTAAGTAATTCATCAGTGGAGTTGGATGAATGCATTTTGCGACGTCACACGTTTCTAATTAATACGTTGGATGGATAAGTGAATGAATGTTTACGTAATAAGGATTGTTTTTTATGATTCGTTGAAATGAAAAGTTATCGCGCGTGCAAAGAGGTGTCAAAAGACTGCAAAAAAATTACTGACGCAAAGAGCCGAAGAGCCTTTCATAACATATTAATGTGTTAACCTGCTATCTCCATTTTTGAAGTAAATGCGTTTTCAATTTTATAAAAAGGAAAACAAAAAGTATATCGTGGGATTCTTTTATGTGTTATGATTTATCTATTTTTATTTCCCAAATTTTCAATTCGCAGTTTAGACGACAAAAATGTGAAAAATAAAAATTTATCGAACGCCGTCAAGAAATTCAACTACATCTTTTTTTAAGTTGTTTCAAAAATCCCAAACTATTCAAATTCTGAAGGCAGGATTTCTGTATTTCCCGTCAGTGCACATAGTGGTCAACTCGAAGTGAAAACCAATAATTGGGAAAACCAAAATGCATCGCTTGAACTCAAAGAATTCGGGAATTTTATTCAACAAACTTTATTGTTGTTCCTCGTTTTTGCAGACATTTAAAGTTAATTATTTAATTTATGCTAATTTATGCTAGTATTTATGCTAACTTTTATTTTTGACAATTCCCGTGTTTATAACATTTTTATTAATAAGTTTGTGTTGATAATATTATGTAAATTAAATTAAATTATTTGCTGTATTCTGTTTCCTTCTCTTGTTATTTTAAACCGTATCATGTAAATTTAATATCTGGTTTCTACGTATTTATTTAAAAAAAAGTGCCAAGCTAAGTAATAATAATATTACCATCTTAAATATTGACAAGATCAGTTTGATCATTTTCACAAATAGTTTATTATGTAACGAGGACACAAAGGAGCATATTAGCGACCACTGACAAAATTAATATGTGATGTGAATAAATATTTTAAAATATTATTTAGATTCCACCATTGCAAGTTGGTTATCATGAGATGATGACAGTTTAGCGACCTAGGCTGCGTTATCGTCCTAGACCGCTAAAGGTCTTCCAATTATGTTTATGTTACAGTCATCACAGCATGGTGTGCGACCAAAATCGTCACTAAAATCGACTACTAAACAAGCTCCCTTTGTCCATCTCCATGTATTAATATTAATAACACAAATAAACAACATTAAAAACAGATTAAAAAAATTATCAGCGGAGTGTCAGCTTATCACGCCCGCGGTTGTCGTTAACATTATTTAATTGCAGTCGTATTTTGTGCAGGATTTTAACGTGTTTCCAATTTCATTATCATCTGCATCGTTTGATTTTGTGTTAATGGAACTACTTTAAACTCATTAGGTTCAAGGTAGCTTAACATTTGACCTTCATTCTGTCTTTATATTCTTCCCAAATAAAAGAAAAGTTTTAACTCGGGTTCGAAAACATTAATTATGAACCCGTTTTTCATTCTTCCAGACTAAAAAATTTCACTTTCAAAGACCGTGGCATACTTACATTTTTCGGCATAGACACAAGACAACAAAAATAAACAAATAGCTGCTGTTAAAAAGCACTCGTTTCTTTGTAGATTCGCAAACATCACACTAACTCGCAGTTCCGCGGTCTCGACAAGACTGATTCAGAAAAATATGTTTATGGATGGATGTATGATAGACGATATATGCTGTCGGGTTCTTAGTGTGTGAAGGACGTGGCTGCTGCAAGACTGTTTCAACCACTTCATTTTGTACCGTGATGCGTGGATTTCCCGCTTTGCATGTTGTTGGGGATTTACGCATGAAGGTGGGGTACCTATATCTGATCTTGTAAATTGGGGAGCGTGGAGGTAATATAAAGTGTCACTATAATGACTTCTGCAGAAGTTGACCAGCGGGCGTTCCAAGAGGCTGGGGTTTCCCAGGTCGTATTCGGATTTTTGCAATTTATTTTAATTTCAAGTATACTGTAAATTAGCAAACAAGCAAGAACCTGGAGGCCAATCACATGAAAATAAGGTTTACTACTTCTCATAACGCATGAGATCTAAAGAAAGTGAGTGCTTTTCATAATGGGATTTGTTCTTTGACATTTCAATGGTGACGCAGAAGAATTAATGGCGTTTTATAATAATTATTTAATAAGATAATTACCCAAGAGATTATCTCTAAAGTGATTTTACAAATCTACAATTATTATAATCTCTATTTCAGTGTTCCTATTTTACCTGTGGTGTGAAATTGTCAAGAAAAGTGGCGTAATAGAACTGTTTCAAGGTTACTGAATTTTAAGATGCAACATTTTATTAAATAGATTTCAAAACTGTTTTGATTAGCCTTTAGCGACAGAAACAGGAAATTTTTGAAAGCACGTATCTACTTACCTAATTGGGTGGATGACGTTGGATATCCAACGTTGGTGAACCGCGTCCAGACTTTATTCTTAAAAATATTTTTTCAAATGTTTGATAGTGATAACGTGTCTATTCTAAGTCTACCGCAAGAACAAATAAAGCTGACATGTCGTAACATCTCTAGACCAGAGGGTCAGGGGCATCAAACTGCTTAAAAAAGATACATAAGGGTTGGGTTTGTCTTTAAAACGTTTTTTTCTAAAATTCGTCTATTCGTCTATATTATTTTCGTCTGAAATTTTAACTGATTTAAGTTTGAGGATTTACAATATAAAGAAATTATTAAAAAAAAAAAGTTTATTCTACTTTGCGTGTACAAAACATTCATAAATTACATCAATTTATGAAGCACATCAATTTATTATACATATATTTAAAATAAATTTGTAAACAATAATATACTTTGAATAATCCGAAATTACGATACATAAAAATTGTACCTTATAACTAAAAAAAGTACACTAGCGGTTATAGAATTTTGGGCAACTTTGGGCACCATCTGAGAAAATAATATCAAGATCAAACATAATGACAATAAAATGTGGTGACATCAAAATTCTGCCCATAATTCTATGATCCGAAGAGTACAGTCAAACTCTCACTTGGATAAACAGTCTTTTCTCACACTTCCCAGTAGAATGATATTGTTAGGTCTAAATACACAGTTGACTTAAGGATTTGAGTATAGTAATACTGAATATCAATCTATTAATCTACTGCCAGCTGCGTCTAATAACAATATAATATAGTTATAAATATTTGAACAAAATTAAAATCTAGATCCATTTAAAATGAAAAGTTTATACATTTACCTAAGTACGTATTACAATTCTACTGGAATATCCTTTGGAAAACAAACATTGTTCAAGCGACTGGAATGCAATTTCTTGTAATACCAACTTTTAAGCACAATACCTGTTATGAACACAATTTTAAAGAAAATGGCAAAACTAACTCTAAAAATCATAGTCTTAAACTGGGCATTCAGCACCCAAAAAAAGAGAGCTAGAGAATTTTCCATAAAAATTATTACATAGAACCAGATTTTAAATTTAAAGTTTGTTGCCTTTTTCTTCAAATTTACAGGCTCCCATATGTAGACAAAACCAAAAATTGAGCAAAATATGATATGCAAGAACTTGTTACAATTATAAAATTCTAGAGGTTGAAGAATATAGCACAGCCAAATAGTTGCAAACAAACAATGGACTAGAATTACACAACTAACAGGTACACTATACAATGACATTATGGCACCAATACTAAAATTACGGGCAGTCAGAAGAAGTATGTTCCATGTCAAGTAAAGACAGAAAGGAAAAGATTCGTTTTGTTGCTTCCTGAGAGATTCCTGATATGCTGTTGCAGCCCATGGTAGCATAACCAGAGGGATCCAGATGGGTATCTGGTCCAGAACTGCAACATAAAATTGAGAACAATCTGGGGAACCATCCAATAAGAAAGCGACAAAACATGGAATAAAAACAAAAGGGTGCAAACGTCGCCGCCATTTTGGCTTAGAGATTCCACCATTTTGTTATCTAAAGTGGGTGTAATTTTCGTGTTCTAATTTACTCACCAGATATTTGACTAATTTGGATATTCCCGTTCATAATGAGAGCAATCTGCAGGATTTGTTGTGGTGTTCCTCGCAGAAAGCAATCCAACAAACCACAGAAACCGGCATCGGCTTTGGCATCAATCATCCGATAATAATATTCTTGACCGGTTTCATCACCATCTAGCGTGCGATAACATTTGACTCCATTTTCCAGCACCGCCAAATTTCGCAGGAAACTCGGAATTTGTATGCATAGAAAACTAGTTGAGGCAATGTGGGTCAATACTTCTCCAAAAGCTCCTGCTGGGGCGAAATGCGTGAATGCAAAATTCATTATCACGAGACTACCCGTAGCCATCCCCATCACTGGGGTAAATTCTTCTTTGTTTCTTACAAATTTTCGCCAATTGAAGCTCATAGTAATAGCGCCGGAAACGAGAAACAAGGCCAAGGTTGTGAAGTAGCAGGTTGCATTGTCGATATTCCGGTGAAACAGCTGATACTGAGTGTAAAAAATAAGGAAGAATTGAAAAGATACTATTCCGAAGGAGAAAATGATGTTGCCACGGATTTTCCGAAGTTTTCCTTTGAGGTCTACGGGATCCAGAGGACGTTCTCTTTTGTTGAAACAGTAGTACACCATTTTGGTTTTTGTTAACACGAGAGAAAGTGAAATTTGATACTATCAAACGGATGAACGCAAACTAAGATGTCTGCTAGAAGTAAAGTAAGAGGTGCGCATCGCGTGTTAATTTGCGCATGTTTGGTTTTGGTTATGATAATTGCTTCGTTTAATACCTAATAGATGTCAATCTTGTTTATTCATTGACGAAAATATAAAAATGGTATTGAAAGTTTTACGTTGAATTAGGTAAGTAATAAAAAATCAGGAAATGTCTTCCTCGATCCATATTTTACATAGATTAAAGGTATAACGAATCAACTACGGTAATCGTAAGAATTTAATTTATTTTTTATAATTACAAGTCAGTTTTGTCTTTTACTTTTCTCCACAAAAAGTCGGGGCAGCCTTTTGTAATGTTTGCAAAGCGTTTTTAATTATGTACAAATTTCAGTATTAAGACAACCTGTTTCATCTTCCTCTGGCCGTGGTCTTTTTCGATAAACTAAGTTAGGATGACATCTTGTATAATAGAAATTATAACACCCTAGCGCCAGAATAAAACAAAGAAGGTTTGAAATCAGAACACATATTCCACATGGTGAGTTGTAAGAATCTATAAACCACAATGATAACCCCAAAGAATTTTCACAAATCATGATAGCGTAAAACACGTATCGTACACTTTTGGTAGGAATATCATCTAGTTTTATAGGAACAGTAAAGTAACTTATGCCGAAAATGGCACAGTAAATGATGTGGTAGTACTTGTTGTAATTATAAAGCTGAAGAGGTTTATGGTACCACCACAACCACGTCGCCCATCCTGCAATATGAAGAGTTGCTACTCCTAGTGTGTATAATGGAAAAACTGCCGCAGCCGCACCAATGCACAAGGTTCTTGGTATAATAATCCAGAAGTGACTACAATAATAAATCACTTTATTGTTAATCTTCATGGTTTTTTTTTCTGGATTCGATTCTCTAAATGCGGATTGGTACGATGTTAAACACCATGGAATGAGAAAAAACGACATGAAGACGGAGATTTCTTGTATAACTACAAAAAAATTACAATGATTTGTGTTTACATTTCTACTGTGTAGATTTACTTACTTGAAAGACTATGGGGGTTACAGCCAGATTTAATAAAAACAGCGATTTGTAGTATTTGTACAGGTACCGCCTTTTGGCATCCATCCAAAAGACCCAAAAGTCCTACATCGACTTCTCTTTCTATCATGAGAGCAAAGTATAGTTGTTCTTCTTCTTCATTCTGCTTTCTTTGCGCCAATTTCGCTTTCATCGCATAATACAGTGGCGTCACGTACACTTTGAAAGTTCTAAGTTGCAAAGCCACAAAAAAACTTATTGAATATAAAGAATATTTAAACATAATAACCGGAACATCTGCAACGGCAACTTCGTAAATATGATTTCCAATCTTTTGAGTAAAAATTAAGCACGTGTTTACAATGATAAATAAAATAAATAAATAAAGGTACAATTTCCGTTCGCTGTCATATCGTTGCAGAAGGTTTGAACTAACACCGAATTTTATCACAGCCGATAAAAGGTAAAACATCACAGCCCAGTGGTAGAAATGATAATCATCTTCATTTTGGTAAAAATACAAAAAATGTAGTCCCATTACATCGAAGACAAAATGCGAGGAACTTGATACAATTAAGAACAACAGTTTCCAGTTGGTTACACCATCTTTTTCTACAGGGTTTTCTTCGGCTTCCATTCTCAAACAAGATAAGACCTCTCACGATGCGAGCACTAACACTGGTAATCAGGGAATGAAGCGTGAACCAATAGCGAGGATGTTTAGGGATCATGATTTCGCGCCAATTATTCTATTGGTTAAGTCATTAAACTCGACAAATATCGGTTAAGGTCGTGCCTTGCTCCTCCAGTACCTACGATTTCTTTTTTGTCTACTGTCAAATTTTAACTCAGTTTATCCTTAGGTATTGTACGGTTGCGGGAAAATGAATAATCCCTTCACAGCGGGACATTAACTGCAAAATATTTTTATTACTTTCATGTAATAATGTTTCAACGCCATGTTTCAACGCGGCTACTCTCTTTGACCACAGACAGCCCTATCATAAAATTGGCTCTTCTTAATAATTTAGGGAAATTTGCAACAATGAAACAGCACCATCAGTGGCAGGTAGTGGGCTACGGGACAACCATAAATGGGTCATAAAAAGTTTAAACGTTAATTGAAGGATTAAAGGGAATATTCATTTTCGCTCTTCCATACTGTACTGTACGTACTGTAAACCCAGTTGACATACACCTAGTAAATTTTATGGCCACATTATGAGGGGACCGGGCAGTACTAATCCTTGCGGTTGGGGACCATAAATGAGCACGAAATGAGTCCGGGCCTGTTCAACCATCGGTCAACCCTCTACCTAGAAATTTGTCGGCTGCAGTTTACAACACCCAGTTTTATTTCTATGGGTGGTTTGACTTAAGCCATAAAACGTTTTCTAGGTATATGTCAACTGAGGTTATTTTTATCTAATTTTATTACTGGTGACTTTTTAATAAGTCCTTGACCTAGACCTTTCTACCACAAAAATGAATTAAAACTGCCTTTAGTACCGTTATGTGAATTTTTTTTTTCTCACGTACAAAAAATACAAAAATATATAAAATAAGTATTAAAGCTTTCTTCGTTAACAGCTCGTGTATTACCTGCCTGTCGTCAGATTTAATTACTCTTCATTTATTTTGAATACCGCATTTCAAGGTCATAATTTGTAAAAATTTTGGAGCTCTACGGCAAATTTGAGAAGATTTATGCATTGAATTAAACATAAACGAGTACTAAAACACCCAAAGACCCGTTCATGATTCAATTCAATACATAAATTCTCTCAAATTTGCCGTAAAGTTTCACAATTTTCACAAAATATGACCTTGAAATGAGGTATTCAAAATTAATGAGCAGTGGACATGGATAGGCTGTCCAAATTTTTAACCATTTTTACTTGTTCTCGATGTTTGTTTGTGACACGTTTTGAACCAGTATTTGTGGCGCCAAACAAGAAGTTATTCGAACAAGTCGAGACCTGTTTAAAAATGTGGCATTAAAGAACAGTAAACTTGTTAAAAATTTAGTTAATTTAATTTTATCTAAGATTTTATAGAGCAGATATTTTTTTTCTTGTTATCAATATTTTGCAGTATTTGCATAGAGATATGATATAAATAAAACAATACATTACACAGTTTTTATTTAATTTCTAACTGCTAAACTTTTCACAAAAAATAATATCAACTGCAATAGAGGAACACATTTTGTAACAATTATGTCAAATTATTTGATTGTTCCTTAACATATTTACAAATTCATCATACAATAATGATATTCTTATCTTTGTGTCGACATTGCAGGTGAAAGTTGAAATACAAGAAAGCATTAATAAATTCTGTATTTGATAACTTTATCAACACTTTTCCATTTATCTCAATTTTAATCGTTTGCAAGTCTACCACCAGACTAGATTTTAGACAGAAACGTCTTAGAAAAATATTTGTAGTGTCTGTGCAAACAACAACAGTCAATAAAAACTCCAAATAGATAAACACAACAAGTGCAAATCATTTAATATGATCTAAAACCGTGACCGTGGATACAACTTGTTCACTTTTGCATTAAATCCTTCATGAATTTTCCCAGTCATATCGTGGTGTTTGATGGTGGGTGCCCCCTGAACATCCACGACCTTTGCCCCTTTTCTGTATTTATACCACCAATACTCGAAAGCTAAAGTTATGCAAGCTAATCCAATTCCTACGAAGATGACAATAAACACACCACCGATGTTCTGAATACTAATTCCATCAGATTGATCGTCTTGTTTGTCACAAGTCTTTGCTTCTGGATTTTTGCTCCACCATTGTTCTTTTAATCGTTCTAGTTCGCGCCGGTTTAGCAACTGTAAAATACTGAAAGAGAAGAGGTGAATTAAGACAACTTTTGTTCGACTTACGCTGTGTTAAATTGGTCTTTTAGAGGCGAGCCTTGTTGAACAGCAATTGCGTAGGGTTTCCGGGAGAATTCTTCTCCGACCATTTGTAGGTCGCAAGTTGTTGTCTCCAGGTATCTAATATCGGTGGCATCACCCAAGTAAGCAAATCCTTCACTTGAAGACTTTGAATCTCGGACTCTTTTTACCGCTTCTTCTAAAGTGTTTGGTAATTCAGCCTCTTTCATTGCCTGCCACATTTTTGTGTATTTGTCACTGACTGGGTAGTCCCACACTGCTAATTTTGCTCGTTCTACTTCAGTCAGACTGTCATTCAAACTCATGTCTTTCCAGATCCTGAAATTAACATTATGATTTTGATTTAATGCCAAGGAACATACTCGTAGAATTTTGCTTCGATGTTGGCCATTCTTTCAAAGTACGTCATTGTTGAGGAACCGTTCAAAGGAGCATATTGAATCTTGTATTGTTTAGACAAATCATCTAAAGATTCTATGGGAGTGTCCAGTCTCGAAACAGTCAGAAAAGCAGCAAGATTAGCTGTGTAAGAAGCGATGATGATGAACCCGAACAACCACCATGTAGCTGCCACCAAACGACCTGACAAGTTCTTAGGAGCTTCACCACCTCCTTGAGGAGTAAGTGAAGTCATACAGAACCAAAGACACTCTTTTAGATTAAATTCGCGTTTTTCTT
Organism: Gnatocerus cornutus; assembly: GCA_029298725.1. NCBI lineage: Eukaryota > Metazoa > Arthropoda > Insecta > Coleoptera > Tenebrionidae > Gnatocerus > Gnatocerus cornutus. The sequence continues at coordinate 7,925,227 of CM055514.1, forward strand.
CGTCGTCTTTGTATTTCTCTCTGTTGTTCTGGTAACTGTACGGACTCCATCGGTCGAAAATCCACATCAGAAAGCTATTGGAGGTTTTCATAAAATCAAGCGGTACCAAAGATTTTAAGTCACCTTGTGAAGAAGTAAGCAGCCAAAATGCACAACCACACTTCATTTTCCAACACCGTCAAAAATTTAAATAGCGAAGTTTGAGTTTCAGGGAGTTTCATCAAAATACTGATTCCGACTAAATCGTAGTATGGAACCGTAAAATCGATGACGTTTTCACGCTCAGCCATCACCGACATTGATCCTAGACCTATATCAGCACGCTTTTCCATGAGTTCTTTCACCACTCCGTTCCATTTTCCGTTCTCATCCATATTTCCGAACTTTTGATCGCTTACTGTGCTAATTTCATAATCAAAATTTAGTATTTCGGCTATTTTATCAATAAGATCAATGCAATAACCTGTGTACCCTTTTTTCGCTCTATCGTCTTTAATAATAAACGGTTTTTGCTAAAAATTATCATAGGGAGAGTACAAGAAAAATTGATGTAGAGAACTTACTTCTACTGTGACCACGCGATAAACGACATCAGCAGTGTAGTTCTTCATGCTTTGAGGATCAAGAAGTGTCATGTTGTTGTCGTAACTCGCCTTCCAACTTCCTAAAGACAGAGACTTGTCGGACGAGCCCTCTCGGACTCCCACAGCGCTTAGTTGCATGTTAAAATCCATGAAACTATAACCATTGGAGACTATATTTATAGGACTATAAGTTGGAGTCTCTGAGGTTTCTTTGTTGAAATACTTTTTAAGATTCAGACCATTGCGTTTTGGGGTGTTTTTCCCATCGAATTCGTCACAAGTGATGTAATTAGTGACATTGTTTCTTTTCCAAGCACCATCAGCAATCATCTCCCTAAAACCACACAATCAAGACACCTTTCTCCGTTCTTAAGTCTCTTACTTGACGGCAAGAAACGAATACAGGGTCAAATCAAAATAAAAAGCTGCGGCAATTTCTGGCTCTGCGTTTAACTGATATGAGGTTTTAATCAATCCAAGACGATCCTGGTACTGAGCGTCTATTATTGGTTTTGCTAGCATAATAGTAGCGTTCTTGCAATTACACTTCAGGTCACCTTTATCTTGAGTGATGGCATGCCATGCAAACTTCCTGTTAAAGAAAGAAACACTGTCGGCCGCATCCAACACCCGTTTGATACTTTCAAAACTGCCTAAAATAAAGAAATTGACAATATCCAGTTTACGCAGCTGTTTTAGCTGATCCGCAATTTTGTCAGGTTCTTTAATCGGAGCGATGACGTGTCGTGTGGCTACGTTTTGAAGCAGCGATTTGTACTTGTGGTCCATGACAAAATGGTCGTCGAATAGGATAGCCGCGTTGGTGATGTTCTGGTTTAGAACAATCGTCCTGACAATCTCCGGTATGATGTCAGCCGGTGGGTTAATTTGGATGAGATATTCCTTCTCGTTCTCATCGATATTCCTCCACTGTCTTAAATCACCTTCTTGTCCAAAAGAAGCACTGATTGTAGGTAAACCAAGAGCTGCAGTGAACGACTTAACAGTTTCCGAAGCTAAACCTGTCATGGTGGTGTCCAAAACCAGATGAGGAAACAACGAACTTGCGAGCATGTCGTTGTAGGCGCTACACACTAGAAGTTTGTAACTTTAAGAGTGAAACACAAAATTTACTAGTTTACAAGAATCAAGGAGAGCAGACGCATCCGATCTATTTCCAACGACCTTCACTGGATCGGCGTTCACACCAAGTTTGTTGTTCTTTTTTATGTAATTGGTAGCAACCTCCACCGCTTTATCTGCCACTAAGTTACCCTCTTCGTTTACAAACACTACGAAGGAAAATTAAACAATCTGAAGAAAAAACTGTTTGTTTTACTTACAAACGTTAATGTTTTGTGTCGTTTGCGTGTTTATGTCTGTTACCACACATATAAGTAACAAAATAATGTAATTTACATGTTCTCGAAACTTCATCTTGTTATAAGTTAATGTAATATTGATAAAAGACACTGGTGAAATGTGGTCAATCGAACGCGTTGCGCTTCAAAAAAAGTTATTTACCTGGTTGTTCTTTGTTGCCAAGCGATCACTGTTGCAAACATACACATTGTTAAATATTAACTCTTTTTATTTTTCATTGGGGTTTCATGTTGTGTCTTTATTCCAAATAAGGGATAGTGTTTAGGTTCGTGATACGTGGACGTGGGTTGAGTTTTATTTTGAGCTGAATCTGACATTATACAATTGCGTGTTTATTGATGGAAAACTCATTAGATATTGAAAATGCTCTAGTTATTACACTTTAACGATTAATTGTTTTCTTATTAAATATTATGATAGTTGATCATTATCGTAAATAGGCATAACTTTCCGTTATTACCCAGAACTTTTTTATGTTAGACACAAACGTTTTTAAAGAAAGTGTATTTGTGATATTTAGTGCTAAATTTAGGTCTTTAGTAAAATATTTATTTTGTTATTTTTAGCACATTTTTGCTGAAGAGAATTAATACAAAAAAATCATTTGTTTTGCAAATAAACATAAAAAACTATGTGAGGGTTGGATTTAAATACATATAAAGAGTGGGAATCGCTTTTTTTCTCTAACGTACAAAAACACTTTTACTTTTATTACCGCTTTTTACGAGAAATCGATTTTAACGTTGTTATGAAAAGTGTGTTACGAAGATATTGTTCCAATCATTCATACACTGCTTAACAATTGAAGTGGATCACACAATTTTTATGAGGTGTTTGCCAGGGTCGTCCTCATAACCACTCTAAATTTATGTGCCACATTCAAAATTTAAACTGATCGAAAAACTTATGATTCAGAAATAATGTCACAAAATAGCACGCAAAATTTTTTCTTGAATTATAGTATCTTTGCTTGACCTGCTGTATATTGTCCGGCCTTCTACGAAAAATTGTTTTATTCAACGTCACAGTATGGTTTAAATAACTATTATTCAGGGAATCAGTGACTGAGTTGAATATTTGTATTTAAACATTGACAAATTGGTGTTTTTACTATACTTTTAACATTTATGTACTCCAAAAATGTTTAACAAATTGAACCGGCGCATCCACCATTTTAGGCGACTCTAATTTGTAGACACTACCCAGCGGAAATGTAACAAATTAAAAATAACCGTTAGGTTTTCAATTAGATTCTAGAAATGCTGTTGATTTATTAACGTATCGATCGCTTTTTTAGTTGTTGTAAAAAAACGATTAGATTTCCGTGACGAATATTGAAAACTGTTTGCACTTTGTTTGCTTTTCAAGTTTAATTCTCCGGGGTCGGATTTCAATATTTTCCTTGCATTTCCAAAAGACCATTTTCTAGCCTAGTGGAACAAATAACTATTGTTTTAATTTATTGTAAGAAAAAAATTTTTTTTAATGAACAATACTGGAATTAGGCAACTAGGAAAACATAAGACAACATTAGAAGCTAAACATAATAATTTATTAAATATTATTTTTTAAAGAAGGTAATTGTTTTAAAATTAGTGGCGGTGTTAATTAACGTAAAGTTATAAAAATTTAGACAAAATTAAAGATTTAAATAAGTGTAGATTTTGAGTGAATCTTGGAGATTTTAGGGCATGTCTTTGAGGTTTTTTTTACTGATTTTAGAGTGTTTTTAAGAGGATTTTGAGTGATTTTCAACGATTTTCGCCTACGATTCAAACTTGGAATTAGGCAACCAGTAAAACACGTTTTGACAATTCTAACCTATTTTTTCCCTGACCTAACCTTAATATTACCTTCTGTCACCAGACATCAAAATGTTTTGTTTAAGAAAGTTAATAGTGCAATCTACTAGTACCACTGCCTTCAGAAACTTTACAAGACACTCCAAGAAACTACAAGACCCAGGGATAAGTCGCCGGAAAAGGCTCGTGAAACCTGAAGATAACGAAGACATCACCGACTTTGAAGACCTGGAGTCTGATTTTATGGAAGTTCACAAGTCACATAGAGAATATGAGCGAGAATTAGAGGCTCTTAAAGAACGTCAAAAGTATTTAATTGTCAAGCAGAAAGATTTTAAAGAGAAATATCCAAATTTCTTAACATGGCATGACAAGGAACAAATTCGTTATTTACACAGATCACAGCCTGAAGAGTGGACCATTGAGCGTTTGTCGGAAGGTTTCCCAGCTCTACCGGGTGTTATAAAAGTGAGTATGTAATAAATTCGTTCCAATCTTAACAGTATTTTTTTAGAAAATAGTGAAGTCTCACTACACCAAAAAGACACAAAATAAAATTACAAATCATGATCATGTTGTACAGAAAAACTGGAATGTGTTTAAAGAGGGGAAAATCCAAGAACTACCTCCTGACTTAGTTGAACATTTAAAGAAGTTTACAAACAGAGCACTTAACTTCAAGCCTTTTGTATTACCAGAATCTCAAAAGGAAGTTAAAATTAAAACTACTAGAACAGATTTTGCTGATATCATTAAAAGTTATGAACAACTGAAGCAGCCGGTTGCGCAAATAGAAAGTCAACCAGAAGTGGAGTCTCATGAGAAAACCAAAAACAAGATTTTTACTTCAAAAAGATCACTGACATTGAGCCAATTGCATGCAAATCTGAGCAAGAGAGCTGAAATGGGAAAAGAAATAGATGAAGTGGATAAACACATTGTTACAAAAATAAAAAACAAAGAAAATAAAGCACAGGAGCCGGAAAGAGTAGCAATAAACCCAAGTACTGATTTAACTGAAGATAAAAGAAGAGATTCAGAAAAGCGTGTTGTTGATATGTCCACGCAAAAGTATCAGTCTTCAACGAGTCTAAAGAACATTAAAAAAACCGAGAGAGACTTGGCACATTTAAATTATCCTGAAAAAATTAATATACCCAAAAAGTTGATAAAAAAAGGTTTTATTTATAAGCTTAATGACTGCTATTATGACGGTGACGGCGAATTTTTGTACAGAGTCCCGGGAATGTGTTAAGTTTTAAGAATAAAACGTTGAAGAATGCTTACCTAATATTTTTTTACCCACACAATTGTTATTAAAAGTAGTAAGTATAAAAATATTCGTTAGTGATTCCATGATATGCGTGAAGGAATGGTCGTATAAAAATGTCAATTCGATTATATATTTTTTAATGAAACAATGTCGATAAAAAAATGACTAGCACGTAGCACAAGCATATAAAAGTAACAATTGAAATAAATGGTAACAACTAAGATAACAGACATTGTTAAGCAGTTCTAAATTTTTGCTACAGATCACATTTTGCATAACTTTTATTGTATAGTAATACTGCTCAAATACTTCCGTTCAAAATACAAAATAAAACGTGTGTTAAAAATGTTTAACAAAATTAAAAACTTCCGGTATTTCTTTGTGGCTGTTTGTGTATATTTCATTTAAAAATTATACAAAATGTGCTTCATATCAGAAGTGGAGAACCTCTCTAGAGAGCGCGCCATACTCAGACACCCAAAAACCATAATTTTTGTACTCGATAAGATCTCAAGAAGGCTCAAGTAAGATTTCGTCCACCACTGACTTATTTAAGGCAAGTTCGGTTATTCAAGAGAAATTCCTTGAACCCACGAACTCAAGTCGGCGTCATCCTCGCAATCTAGGACCATTTCTTGAGGATCATCCTCGGATAAAATCATTTGTGCGGCTGTTCGTCCTGTCAAAAACGCCCCGTGGACTGTCGAATAAAAATTGCTGTGGGTGTGTTCGCCTGCAAACAGCACCACAGGCTGCAAATTTGTTGTTAAGATTAAAATTTTACCACCGGATAATGACTCACTGAGGTTTCTTCTTCGTCGAGATAAAGAGGCTGCGCTAGATACTCAATGTCGATTTGGGAGGCCCCGACGGCTATTGCGGTGTAGGATCCTCGGGTATAGGGCTGATTATGCCAACTGGTGCTGGAAAGTGACGTTGGATAGGTTCAAAATCGGCTTTTCTAAGTGACTTTTTTTAAATTAATGTGCCAATATACTAATAATTGGATTTAGTTTCAGCTACTTTGGCTTGACAAAAAATGTCACAGTTAAATAAGCAATTATTGGATATTTACATTTCAAACGTTTTAATACAATTATTGCGATAAATAAAAAAAATCGATTCCAATCGATTTTCCACTTACCAAATGACATTCTTTGGCTTTGGAATAAAAGGATCATTAAGAAATTTCCGCAAAACCGACGTGCAGGTGTCGATTATCGTGTCTTTCGACAGCGTCTCCATGTATTCAGCTTCCTTCCCGGAAATCCACCCCAAAATTATCGTTTCCGTAACTTTGGAAAAAGAGTATATTTTCTTGTACCAACTCTTACTTAAGTCGTCTTGACCTTCCGGTCTATCAGAGTCCGACTCCCACAGAAGAAGGATTTCCGTGATATTAGGATTCAGAAATGGTCTATCATATTCCAATAAGATTTTATCAACTGTTCCAAACAACAACCTTTCAATAGCTTCTCTTTTGTATTCAGGTAACGGGGGTTGAAATAAATCCGGCTTTTGTTTTAACACCCCAAGAGGTACAGTGCAAATAACGTGATCAGCTTGGAAAACCTTCCCGTTATCACAATTGACTTCAATATTGTAGTGGTGAGTTTTCTCACAACTTGATTCTCTGCTACTGCTTTCTTCAACGACCGTTCTATCTGAGTCGTCTGAATCGTTACCGTTATCGACACTGTTGCGTTTGTTGAGATTCCAACAGATTGACTTGACAGGATGTTGAAGAAGAAGATTCTCTGAAGGAATAGCTTTCGTCACGGGTTCCAAAATCGCGCTGTACCCTTCTGGAAGCGTAATGTTGCCACCTTGCAGCTCTGTATAAGTCCCTAACTCTAATAAATCGATCTCATTCATATCGTCGCACCCACATATGCACGTTTCCCGTTTTAACAAACACTCGAATAAAAGTTCCCGCAAATGTCTCTCCCGGGAGTCTTGTATTTTATCCAGATACAAACTAATTTCTAATTTAATATGTTCACCTACACTATCAATGCCTTCAGGTGGTAAATACTGAGATAAAAAATACTCTTCACACCGTTTTAAAAAACACAGATATGCTTCGTAGATTTCATGAAGAATAGCAAATGGAACTTGCTTTCCATTTTCAGTGGCAGCTATCACTTTATGGGGTTTTGGGATTTGCATAATATCCACGAGACCATGTTGCATTGCTAATTCGTAAACAGGATTACCAAGAACTCCATGGATCCAATTGGCACCTAACTCTACAGGTTCCGTGCCAATTTTTATTTGAACGATGCGACCTCCCACACGGTTGCGAGCCTCGAGGAGTTTGTAGTCGTTGAAACCGTTTTTTGATAAATGATAAGCGGCCGAAAGACCTGCCATCCCGGCGCCTAATATCAGCACTTTACATTTTGATTCCTCTTTTTCGGGAGATTTATTTTCATTACTCTCCATAGTTGAATAATATTTGCGGCCCCATCAGCTGATAACTGTCAAAGTGACAGGTGGCGTTTGTAGGGAAATTATTATCTCTGCTTGACGTGTGACAGTAAATAAATAAACACACCCTAAACAAACTTTTCTTTTAAATTTATGACCCGTTTTTCGGTAGAAATTGTAAACATTTTTTGTTTAGATAGTCAAGATAATTTAAGATAAGATAATTTTAAGGTTAGATTAATATCAAAGCGTGAAGACTGGCGTGAAATTAGCGTAGCGCTAAAGATAAGTACCGCTACTCGAAAAATACCCTCCCACAAAGACTGTTACACACCAAAAAAAATTGTTTGGACGTATTGCTGGTTGCATCTGATATATACTATCGCGGAAACAAAATTTCGAACAGCAAATTGATTGACGTTTAAAAATTGTAAACTGTCCTTTGGCTTTATAACCTTAAAGTTTATAAAAGACTCAGCAAGTGTCAAAAATTTACTTTGTGTGTCAGTCACAATGACAATAAAGCTTGATTTACATTGCCATGTCAAAAAGTGATGTTCGAAATTTTGATTCCGCGATAGTATTTACACCATATTTCAACTGAATTTGTGGTCCAAACTTCAACACATGTCCAAATTTTGGGACTGTACACGAAATTGGGTATAGCACTGTACCACCTAGTTACATTTTTACTTTTGTTGGGTTTGTTGTTGCTATCTGAAATATTGACAAATACCAACCTGACAGAAACCAGAAATTATTACGTTTGATTTTCCACAAATTTAATGACTAACCGTCAATGTTGTTCGTTACATGAAGAGCTCTTCCTGTCTTAATATTGAGACTTTAGATTGGGTGTAATGAAACCCCCAATGTAACGACAAACGGGTTGTAGTTAAACCTAATCTAATCGTGTCAGTTTTTAACACTTTAAAGCCTGAAATAGATTAGAGAGAATTTTGCGACACTTCTAGAGCGAGTTCTTGCTTATGTGTTTACACTGTTTGCAATAAATACTGCAAGTTTCTCTCGCGAGAATCTGATGAGTTCTGGGCTTTTGAAATTTCTCACAGTTCCCTAATTTGAAAGAACTTGAGCAAGATCTAAAATACTTTGTATACACTGGAAAGAAAATCGCTCGCGCGAGAATTTTCGCGAGTTCCAGAGAGTCAACTTGCAGCGGTAGTTAGTTACATTAGGAACCGCACTGTCAGACAGAAACTCAGGCGAGATTTCTCGCAAGTCTATTTCCGTCTTTTGATAACAAGATTCACTAGGTGCAAGTAATGTTTATATTATGCCTTGGCTCATTTAGATTTTCAAATTAAAGCCCTTACGTTGAGATGTCAAATGATTGCCGACCGTTGCACATAAACCAAAAAAAAATCTTTGATATGTTCATAGTGTCGACTTTTCTTTTTTATGCAAACTCATTTACTAGTCCACTCGCTTTGTTTCTAAACTTACGAGCAATTAAACGAATTCAAAACGGTCAACTCACAGTAAAACACTGAAAAGCACAAGTGTTTTATTTACAATTTTTGTTTTTTAAATCAAAGATCACGCATAGCACATACACCATATTTCAACTAAAACTGTGGCCCCAATTTTGGCGGCGAGAGGTGTATGTACTATCGCGGAAACAAAATTTCGAACATCAAATTGATTGAAGTTTAAAAATTGTAAACTGTCCTTTGTCTTTATAACCTTGAAATTTATAAAAGACTCAGCAAGTGTCAGAAGTTTACTTTGTTTGTCAGTCACAATGACAATAGGGCTTGATTTACATTGCCATCAAAAAGTGATGTTCGAAATTTTGATTCCGCGATAGTAAGTGCAGAGTGTATCTGTACAGCTAGTGATTTTATTTAAAATTGGTAATGGTTTAAAGAGTGGGAGAGCTGTCAAAATTAGTTTGTTCACAATTATTGACATTATTTGTCAAATCAGGAATTTGTTAGAAATGCAAAAGAGTGACGTCCCATTCGAAGCAAAGTAAATAATAAAGAAGTTCTACTAAAGTCCGTTTTTTTTTTTTAAAACCACCAACACCGCAATTTTCCCATGCATTACAACCGGCAACGTCGCCTAGGGAGATTTTTGGTGAGAAAATAGTTATCAAATTTTTGACATTTCTGAAAATTAGGCAGTGTTTCCGTCAAAAACGTTTCTTTTACAGCCTGTTGGATTGCAAATCAACTGATTTAATAATGAAAAGACTCGGCACAGCCTGAAAGGCCGTTTTGTGTAATCAAACTGTCAATTAGGCAGCTAACCTATTTAATTTTATCACCAAAAAGTCACCATCGACGACGTTGCCGGTTGTAAAGTGGTGGGAGAGTGCGGTGTTGGTGGTTTTTTAATAAAAAAAACCGGACTTTATGTGCTGGGAAACATTTTTAACATTTGAACTAGGCAACCAGTTATACAACAAACCGCTGAATATTACATTTTGCTGTGTGCAACGGACTTGCCAGGTGTTTAAACGCTATAGTCACACCAGTGGCAGACGTCAAAACTTGTGTCGTGTCGTATAAAGTCACCCAATGATGAAATCAGAGTTATTTTTGGAGATTTTAGTTGATCAGTGATGCGGTAACGTATTCTTGTAAAAACTTGGCCCAAATTAAATAATCCTGCAGCGTGTATACATAAAAACATTTTGTTTAATCAAAACCAGCCGTGTTGTTTTGTGAGATAGTTTAGGTTTTCAGAACAAAATTCCCTAGCTTTGATTGTTTACCGTCCTCCACATCTGTCATTAGTGTCAATGTGTCAAAAATCATGTTGATGGTTGCTTATTTTGGCCAATAATTATGTCCCTCGATGATGAAAGAAACGGAGACGGTGGCAAAAAAATCCGTTTTAAAACTCCAGCACACGTGTTGTTTACATCAGAATCGAAAATCGAGGATTTATTGCGAAATGACAAAGAATCCAATGATGTGGTGGACTACGCGAAAAAGGGTAAATACTCCCGATTATAGTCCACTAATGATGACGTGACGTTTTAGAAAGAAGTCCATCTCTGGCGTCATTTCTCCAAGTGGAGTTGACGCGAGATTACCTCCTTGAACACGATGAAGAACGTTTTTCTGCACGTAGAGAGAAAGTTTATTCATTTATGCGAATACCCAGGGAAGTAGAGAGATTTATGCGTTATGGTTTTATGCAATGCACAGATTCATTTCTCTTTGTTTACACTTTCTTGCCAATGCGGGTACTGTTGGCTCTTTGGGCGTTAGTGACTAGACCATTTTCTAAATGTTTTGGGGCACAAGATAGACAGAATAGACGTATTTTAACCCCAGCAGAAATTTGTGATTTATTAAAGGCTGTAATTTTAATTGTATGTAGTATGTTTATGTTTTCTGTTGACACAAATATGTTGTACCATTTAATTAAGAGTCAATCTGTAATTAAACTTTATATATTCTATAACATGTTGGAAGTAGGAGATAGATTGTTTTCTGCCTTTGGACAAGACACAATTGACGCACTGTTTTGGACCGCCACTGAACCAAGAGGACGTAAAAGGGAACATTTAGGTGTTATTCCACATCTCATTTTTGCTATTGTCTATGTCGGTATCCTTTTAGAATTAATTGTTATTGCAGTTTTTAACTAATTAGGTATTTTCCTTAGTTTTCTCAGTACTTCACAGCATTCTCGTCTTGTTTCAAGCAACAACACTGAATGTCGCCATAAATGCTAATAATAAGGCTCTCTTGACCATTATGATGTCAAATAATGTAAGTTGCATCAATAGGTACTTCAATTTCTGTTAAAACTTGTTTTCTAATTTTTCTTCAATATTGGCTAATTGCCATTTTCCTATATTGTTTTCCCATTATTAATATTGTGAGATATTTGGCAGTTTTAAATAAGATATTACCACGTAACGGTTATTTGGGTGGTTGGTACAAAAATGTTATCATGATTTACTCGACAGCTGTACGCACTTAAGGCTGTTCTACCCCTCAACTAAAATTCGTGTTTTGAAAAATATGCAACCCAACATACTAACCATTTGACACATGCCAATCATCCATAAGGGTGAAAATCGTCTGTAAAATTAGCATATTTTCTACCACAGTTTAGCAATAAACCAGGCAGATGAATTTGCCTTGCTTTGGAGTTTGTTTCGAACGTTTTCCCGATTTAGAAATATTATGTCCCTCGAAAATAATAAATGAATAATAAAGAGAAATAATAAATGATGGCATCATCAAATAAACTTTATATTTCAAGTAAAAAATGTTTCGTTAAAAATGTGTACATCACAATTTTATTTTCAAAATTACACTGTGCGACAAATTCAAATTAATTTTGAATGTGTTATGGAATCCAAACAAAGTACATACTCAAAGAACATCCTTACCTCAAAACCTTCACAATTTTTAACATAAGTAGTTGAAAAAATCATAGAAAAGAGATTCTTTTTCTATTTTACTTATGATTTTAATGTATGTATGGTTATCAATATTTAAAATACACATAAAAAAACTAAAATTAAAAAAATTATATGCAAATCATAACTTGTTTAGCCGCCAACTTTGATACAATTTTTTTATTCTTTATTACAAAATTCGATTTTTTCACAATAATTTTAAATTTATTGTATTTGGCAACGTACAGACTTTTATTTTGGAAACAAAAATGTTTAAAACTTACAAAGTCATAAAATTTTACTTTTAAAATTAAATATAAAATTTGGTGGTGACTTGCGGTTACCGGGATATGTTTTATCAAAAGATGGGCTACCTATAGAACATAACAGTTTTTTGGCTACTAAAACTTTGTCACGCAGTGTTTTAATTGATAATAAATTTAAATAAATTAGATTTAGATATTAGTTCATCTTGTCATTTCTTGTGTTTCAACGAATCCGCGGGTATTTAACAATTCTACCAAATTTTAAAATGGATATTTGGGTACTTCCGAATAACACAAAATATTACAGCTGGGTAAAGAATATGTTCTAGAGCTACAATTTTTTTTATAAAATTGAAAAAACACTCGATCACGATTTTTTTTTTCGATAAATCGCTTATGCCAAATCGCAGAAATAATCGCAAATAATCGCGGAAAATGCAAGATTGTAGAAAAAATATTGTGTGTATTTCGAGCGCAAATTCAAATTGCCGTTTTCGAGAGGTTGTCGCGCAACTTTAGACTTTTTGTCTCTTTCAATCGGCCATGTAAATTTTTACGCTCTTAATACACAAATATCTATTAAAATTTGTGTTGTACTTTTGCCATCAGCTACTTATATTAACGTGAGTTTCAAAATTATGAAAGATATCCATCGATCTAGAAGAATTCTAAGTAATACTGGTGTATTAAACTGTAACACTAATTTGTTTTTACTTTTTATACGTGGACGTCAAAAAACTATACATTTATACGCATCACGAAAAAATAAAAAATAACATATCTTGGCACAACTAAACATTTCAAAAATTGAGAACAAATGTCGACCTCCATAATGTTTTCATCATTTTGGAAAAGTTTAAAAAGTTGCTACATTAACACAATTTGAGATATGTATAAAGAAATCATTGAAAATGTAAAATCATGTTTTGGGTAATTATTTTAACAAAGTTGGAGAAATTGCCAAAACACAGAAGTAACAATATAGAGCTATGCTGGTATCTAAAAATCAAATAGTTACGGGAGCGCTAAAAAGCTTTCAATCGTCTAATCTTTTTATTTTAACCTGACAGTCATGTATGGGAGACAACTCGGTACTGACCTTTTTGGTCTTATGGCTACTTGAGAAAACATTCCACCCTGCCTGCGGCAAAGGACCAAATGGCCAAATATGCAATAAAATGCATAACAATCAATGTATGAAATGCAATTAATCCGTTGCCCTATATAGAATAGACTGTTTAAATGTAATGTTGTAATGCAAGTTATTAATTGAGGTCTACTTCAAGAGTCAAAAGCGAATTTTTTGTCAACAAAGATGAGTTTAATTGCACTAAATCTAAACTCAAAATACTACACTCAACTGAGAAAAAAAAGGTTCTGAAACTGTTCAGAAGTCACTGCTTTCTAATTATATTATCGATTGAAAATCATTTGCAATCGTTAATCTATTTATTAAAAATGTCGACAAAATGTCTTAAAATTTATTTTTAGAAATCTTGCATGAGGGTTAAAATGTTATTATATTCAGATGTCTTCAATTCTTGGTAAGAAGTAGGTATAAAGTTGGGGTCCCAATGGTCAATCGCCGGTCGGCCGAGTTGTAGTCGTCGAACCGTGATTAGGATTAGAGACCCCCTGTTGTGAGGGGCTGTAAATCATGGCAACATTGAAGTGTTGGTTGCCGACTTTTTGTAAATTGGGAATCATTTTTACATGAAATTTTATTTTTTTCTAAAGAAACTGTTCATGTGGGGAAAAAACCAAGGAGTTTCCCGGATGTAGAATAAAATCCCTCATCTATCGAGTCGTAGTTCAAGCAAAAATTCCTAAAACTGTGCCCGTAAAACGACATGGCGTTTTTTCAGTTTTCATTTTTTTTAAATAAATTTATAAGAAATTTTTGAAAATCAAAGAGTTTCCCGTGTACATTTCGATATTATCTACACGTACAAAAAAAATCAAAACTCCAACTCTTAATTTGTGGCCGTAAAAAGTAATGGCGTTTTGCGCTATTTCCTATGCACTTCGGCCGGGGTAGGACAGAGCCTTAACAATAAGCCTTTATTTAGTTATGGATCGTTTTTATTTCAAGGTTTAGTAATTTTACTTAAAAACCTATTGTCTTACTCATATTAACTTATTATTTGTTCATGTTTATTAATTCTCGTCTTTCTCCAGTTTGTGGAACTCAAAGGCAGTGTGTTCAAGAAATTCGACAAGAACAACTTATTCCAAGTTTCTTGCAGCGACGTTCGAGAGCGTTTCCACTTGATTGTCTTAATGTCTATTGTCGTCTTGCAAACAATGAGAGAGTATTCCTGGAAATCAGATCGACTCTGGGTTCTCCTTCCAGACTGTTTAATCGTTCTAATCGCTGAAATGTTCGTGGATTGGATCAAACATGCATTCATAACACGTTTCAACGAGCTCCAACTGGATGTTTATAGAGACTATACAACTAGTTTAGCTTACGATATGGCTCAAACCCGACAAAAACACGCCTTTTCAGACCATTCAGACTTGGTGGCTCGAAGAATGGGGTTCATTCCTTTACCTCTGGGAGTCGTCATGATTCGAGTTCTCGCTAGCTCTATACATATCAACGATTTGGCTTCTGTTATATTGCTTGTTTTTGCTTATTTCTGTTTAGCTTCGTTCAAAATTTTAAACAGTTTGTTAATTCTGGGGAAAGCTTGTGATTTGATAACGCAGCACAAGCAAGAAAAAGCCACTGTGCAGTCCCCGTCGACGAGCACGACAAAGAGCTCCACGACAACGACAGCGACGAGTCCTTTGAGACCTCCTATTGTAGATCAGCCATTACGGCCTTCTATTTACACTAATGGGTTTCCACCGACGGAAAACGATAATCTTTTGGCGGATTTGGGATCGTCGGCGATTTTTGCCAACAGTACTGTGGATTTGAAGAATGTCAGTCTCAACGAAGAGTTGTTGAAAGTTGAAGGTGAAGATATTAAAATAGAACCGGTGTTGCAACAAGACGAAAATGTTACAAGGAGTTTCCCGGATATTAATAACAAACAGTTTTTTGAAGAGGAGGTTGCTGGGGACAACCTGAAAAGATCAGAGTCCGAGCCTTCTTTAATTACTTGTAATAGTGAAGAGAGCGATTTGCCAAAGTAGGGATTTGTACTAGTCTTTATTCTGTATTTTTGGTTATTCTGTGAATATTCCATCCGTTTTTATACTTAATTTAACATACGTTGTTGTTTTGTTAAGGACACTGCGGTGAGATTTGTGTGTTAATATTTTCATATGAAATAATATTTTTATATAATGTGATTTGCGTTTTATTTCTTTCAAAACTAAAAGTGATGCATGAAATGGATCATAGGTAGTACTTGCTACATTTTTTCATTTGTTTTTTTCCTCCTGAGAACCATAAATATCCTTACAACATTTTGTAGGCTGTATGTTGCAAGACTGGAAGAATAATAGTTAAATTAATTCAGGATAACAATTTCCTGTTTTCCTTCGATAGTAAAAGCTCTTACCTTTAGAGTCCACGTAATTTATACCGGAAAACAAATCCGAACAGATGAGTTTCTGAAAGATTTTAATGAGCGAGCGCTTCGGCCCCGACTAATTTTTCTCAAAGATCTCCGATTCAAACTAATCATTACTTGTGTTTTTCAATCACAGTTCAAAATGATTTATCACGCTGTATTTCTAATTCAATAATTAACGAGGAGGGACCCCGTTGTTTGACCATCTGTTAAGAGTTAGCAGTTCGTCGAATCATAATCGCTTTTTCCCGAACATAAGCGCATGTTAATTAAATAACTTATTCATTGATTTAAATATCAACCACAGCAATGTGTTTCTCAAGTTTCGATTCATAATTCAGTCAATTTTACGTAACATTAACAAATTACGTGGTCGTGTTGACTGCCTTGAAACGAATATGAATGAAAATCTTAGGTCACAATAATCGATGAATGAAACATTGCAGCCCCACTCAGAAACTAATTGTGAAATCTGCAAGGAGAATTGTGAACGAATCCTCTTCAAGATACTTTTGGTGTTGAAAAAGATTTCAGTTTGCTAATGAAAGATACAGCTTTTTTAATTGAGGAAACCTTGAAGTTTTAGGTGAAAGAAAGAACAGGGAAAAAGTCATCAAGATTAATTAAATGAGTGGGCAAGAAGAGTGGAGAAAAGACATAGTTAATAGACGTAGGTGAAGATGGCGACACTGTTATCGAAGCAACAATCACTTCTCAATTTTCATTTTTTTTCAAAGTGGGTGCTTCAAGTATTTGATTTACAAAAAGAATTCGAATTTCAAACGAGACCTTTCGAATTATTATAATTTTAGCGTGGGCGATTTACATGAACTTGAACTCATTCACCCTCTCACCTTACAAATTTTGTTTTAATAAGGGTTGCAAAACTTTTTTTTGGTTTACAACATTTATGTAACACTTTGCCCCATTGAGTTTCACTTTGCTGCATTTTATGTAAATTAAAACAACATTGTGGATTTTCACAAAATTATTTACTGTGTAGGAAGATTCACATCTGACCTTTTATTCGAGTATATCGCTTTTATTTAACTTTTTAAATAAAATATGTTGCTTTTATTTGAGGTAAGTAAATACGCGCAAAATTTTAATACCATAACGTGAATGGCACACTATTAAAATGAAAAATTTAAGGGCTTCTGTTGTAGTTCACTTTTGACCTTTATTAATGATTTATTTCAAGTGTTTTCAAAAGGTCGTTAAAGCTGAACATGCAGTATTTGCAAAATTGTGGATTTTTTGTTTTTATTGTTTAGTTCTGAACTAACACGTCGTGGCTACGGAATTTAGTTACTATCACTTACACTGTTTTATAAATACCATAGTTATCCATAAAGTTAAATGTTTCCAGTAAACGCTTTAATGCCTGTAATAAGAAATAATAGTAATATCCAATAAGTAAGTAACTTAATAATAGGTAGGTATACTTTTAAATAAGTAAGAAGGCTCGAAGAAGACAGTTTTAGCTTACGTCCGTTTCAACATTCAATAAATTGTTAGTAAAATGCAGTGAAAGAACTTGAACTTCGAAGTTTTCAATTCTCAGAAGTTCGCAGTTTTTTAGACTTAGTTTTCCAATTTTTATTTATATTTCATAAAGATCTATGACTATAGTATGTACCTAATAAGTACTTTAAACAATTCGAATGTGAAAGGAAACAAAAACATTATTCCATGAATTGAGAAATTAAAGGAAAATAAAATATCCAAAAATTTCAGATCTACAGCATCTTGAAATTTTTGAGGCCTATAATCTATAGAATCGAAGGAGGTTTCAGAAACTGAATATTTAAGAACCTGAAACAAAAACCAAGCACCAAAAATTTTTTAAATTAGAATCCTTGAAAAGAAAAAGATTTCGAAATTTGCAATTCTTAAAGTTCCAAGAGTTTAGGAACTCGAATATTTAAGAATTGAACAGCCTTAACAAAAAATTATTGTTTAGGCGACTTAAACTAAAAATAAAAATTTTAGGCCTTAAAAGCGGCCTAAAAGTGAGTCTTTTCTGGCCGCAAACATTTTCGGCCGATCTATGGTGGCGCCATCTATCCATAGTTTTGCATATTACATCAAGATACCGATATTATATACCCTCAAATTCAGTTGAAAATTATTTGGGTAAAATCAAATCGACAAACTGCTGTAAAGTGCAACAAAGACGTGTTGAATTATTGAAAATGAACATGGATAGCAGTGCTGTTGCAACAACATCAAAAAGCACATCAATCCTAATTCATACAAATTGTGAAGCTACACATGCCGAAACTGCAAATATAAATAAAAAAAATATGAACTTTTCTAAAGAATTCATAAATATTTCCAATTGTTCAGTTGTTATAAATAATTAAATCAATAAATCATAAGTAAAAATTAATTAACTAGTAAATTTAATGATGTTGCCTAAAAAATCTTGTGTGTATCACGGCCAAAAAGTGCCATTTTGCCCTCGCCTTCTTTCTGACCTCGGCTAGCTTTAAAAAAAGGCTGGTTTAAAAAAAACACTTTTTGGCCTTGGTACACAAATAGCTATTTTTTTAGGCGACTTAAACTGAAAATGGGATTTTTAGGCCTCAAAAGCGGCCTAGAAGTAAGTCTTTTCTGGCCGCAAACATTTTTGGCCGCTCTATGGTGGCGCCATCTATCCATAGTTTTGCATATTACATCAAGATACCGACATTACCCCCAATTTTATAATTATTTGGGTAAAATCAAATCGACAAACTGCTGTAAAGTGCAACAAGAACGTGTTGAATTATTGAAAATGAACATGTTTAGCAGTGCTGCTGCAACATCAAAAAGCACATCAAACCTAATTCATACAAATTGTAAAGCTACACATGCCGAAACGGCAAATGTAAATAAAGAAAATATGAACTTTTCTGAAGGATTCATAAATATTTACAATTATTCAGTTGTTATAAATGATTAGATCAACAAAAATTAAATAAAAATTAACTTATTAACTTATTAACTAAATTTAATGATGTCGCCTAAAAAATCTTGTGTGTATCACGACTAAAAAATGAATCAAAAATGAAATGAAATCAAAATGAATCTAAATCTATCCCTTTTTATAAAATGTTTTTTTTCAAACGAAAATGATGCTCAACACTTTCTAATAAAATTTTACATTCGGCAATCACCGTAACTAAGGAACTGATACAAAAAGCTTTACAATGTTGCAACATTGAAAAATTTTCTACAAAGTTAAGAAATGGTAGGTACCTACTTTTAAAAGTTTAAGAATAAATAATTAAGTGTAAACAATACCATTTCTAACAATAAAATTGTTATAAAAATTTTAACTAAATAGAATTGAATTCAATAGAGTAAATAAAAGATGTAGCAACAAATTGTCGCAGATTTCTTTAACTGTAGATGCAGCTATATTTCTATACTACAAATATTAAAAAAATAAGAATTATTCTTACAATTTCACATTTCATCAAACGTCATTCTTGAAAAATTGATACGATCCAAATCTCCGTGATTGTGTTAACAACATCGTGACGTTCACCGGTATCTAACGAAGATTACTTGCGTCATGCAAGTATTAAAAATGAAAAAGACCTTTTGGAAGTCGCATTTCGAACTTTCTCTTCGTTAAAAAGTAACAAAATACGCGGTTGTGTGGGTAGTTACGTTTGGTAAAACTTTTACCCTTAACGACGTTGTTGAAAAACAATATTTTTTGCGAGCTTTTTTCCCCACCTGTGTTCACTTATCTTTCATTCATAACATCCTCACGTGACAGATTTTTGCGTAAACGGTAATCCTAGGTACCCAATAAAGTACCTAATGATTCGCAACGTTTCGTCATTCTTGTTTTGTTGTTTCAAGCGATAACGTCAATGAGATTATGGTGTCAAAATGAAGAAGAGGCAACTTCCCTTCAGACAAACGTCACAGTTTTACTAATCTATTTGAATGTGTTTTCTAAATAAACATTCAATAGAGTAGTACACGTTATTAAACATAATATGCGTCAACCATTAAAATGGAGATACAGTGAAGAGGAGAAATCCAAGTATTGATTTACACGACATGGATGCGCAATCAGACGGAGATAGAACAAACACATCACGGAAGAAAGACAGAGACCACGAATCATTTTGATTGTCAAGTTTACACTCTGGTGAAACTGAAATTTCATTCAGCTTTTGCCATAGGAAATGTTATGTAATTGCTGTGTTTATTTTACACAACTTTCATCACAGATTAATGTCAAAGTTTATTTCAACACAAACTTGGTGGATTTTTCTTAAAGTCGAAAATTTCTCTGCGGCAAAATGGCAAAGGGCACTTCTGCTCCTGCTGCGAGCTCCATTTAATGGAAATAAGAGAGGGACGCTAATAGCGCCCTGAGGGACCACTAAATCGCCGTTTGCCGCTGCGAGATGCTGAAGTATCGGCTCGCAATTGCCGTAATCATTATCACAATAAAAAGGTTAATTATTTACTGGGACTTCCTGCACTAATTGGATCATTTTGCGAAAAATCAATTTGAAACAGTAGAAAAAAATTGATTTTAATTGGAGCTTAATTGATAAATTGCAACGTGCTGCACTATTAATCAGTAAAAAGGCGACAAACAGAAAGAACTAATAAATTAGAATTTTCTTCATTTTGCGCACAAAACAGGTGCGTAAGTGAGTAATTGTCAGTAATTTATTTCCTGAGAATTTGTTAAAAACGTCGTATCTTGTTTCAAGTGGCAAACTGAGCTTCGTCTCAATTCTCGGAAATGATTACTCCAACGTGCGTCATTAATGCCGAAGAGTGGATTAAGATACGTATGTCCAGAAGGTATCAAAATCAATAATAAACGTCTCAAGACATCTCCAAGCTTGAAAGCTGCATCGTCGAGTTCAATGCTACCCTCGTAAAAAGTGCATCCTGCCAACACGAAACGCTGCTTCCAACTAGGTCAAGGCCGGGTCTATTTTGGGCATTGGCTGTTTCCCTCTGGTACCATAAAAGGGTGTTTCTACCCACGCTTCTTGCAGTCACCCTCCGAGTGGAAAGTCCGCCGAGACGCCTGTGACGTCAGTAGCTTGATTGCTCTGACGTCAGCCGTTGACGTCAGTGCGTCCCGTCGCCATGGCTACATTGCCGGAGTTCTTCGGTTTTGTGAATGGAAAAGCGAGAACCGGAGGCCTAGACACTGACATTGATTAGTAGGAAGGAAAAGTCCGTTGGGAAAGTGATATTTGACCGAATCGATGATAGTCGTTGCCGGTTATGAGGCACAAGAAACGACGTAAGAGTCTCAAATGAGCTTATCGTCGTTAGCTAGGAAGCTTCTGGAGGCTAAAAAGTCTATTTTTAAGGGGGATTTTAAGGGCAAATGCTCCAGTGATCGCAGGATAATAATATACTTACAATACTTTGGGGAATTTAATTAACTAACGACTGCAACAAGTCATTTCTGGAAAGGGATATTGACATTTTGTTGTAACTCGATTTCTTCGACGCTAAAAGGAAAATCGACTAAAACTCCTTGCAAATTTCAACGTAATTGAGCTTTCTTTGTCAGCTTTTCAGAGCACGGCAACTGAGGACCGCAATTCCAAGTTACTTGTCCTTTCAGATCAAGAAGGATTAGGGAAAAGCAGAATTTGAGTAATTTTTGTTAAAAAATATTGAGGGTATAAGACAATCTTTCTGGCAATTTTCAACTCCCAAAATAAGCGAATTCGGCTATTAGTCACATACCACTGAACTCCTCGCGGCAATAATACGAAAAATTAAGCAAAATTAGTGTGATTGAGCCTAAACGAAATGATTTCAAATTTTTTCACATTTATCGATTCATGGCATTTATCGATTCATTGCCACAAGGTTTTGTTGAGTTTTCTACAATTTAGTTTTTTTTTAGCGGTGAAACACATTGAAAGCTATAAATGTGGAAAATGTTAGCCCAATTAGTGAAAATTAGCCCAACCTGTCAGTTTTAATTAACAGTTTTTGACCACCAACTGATTTAAAACCCTAAAGCCTGGTTGGAGGCTGTTTTGATTTAAAACGCAGTGAATAGTAGTCTGATAATCCTAAAAGCTTGGATATGAAAAATTTAATTTATACTGCAATTTATATTTAATATTTCAAAATACCTATACATACTATCAGTTTAGATTTTTTCCTTTCAAAATGCTTATTAATCGCTCTAACCGACCCAGTTGTTGAAAATGAGCTGAATTTTTAATCCTGGCATTGCCTGTGGAGACAATTATTTATAAACACACTTGGCTGGTCTGTTAACTATGTAATAACTATCTGCCCATCGAAAAACAAGAATGGAAAGCCACTCAGTTGCTTTAATCGTGGCGTCGTCGACAACATTATCAATAATAAATGACAAGAGTGAAGCAAAATTCCCAACTCTGCTTATTAACAATGCAAAATTTCAGCCAAGCAATTGAAAACTTGGTTATAGCTGATCGAATTCATACTTAATACGAATGTCTGTGTGGTCGAGTATCAAGTTAACAACTGATATAGGAGTCGTAAAATCAATTTTATTTGTTAGACTTTGTCATATCGCTCTAATAAGAAAGTTAATACGTGAAAAAATACAAAAGAGTTGTCGATTTTTAGATGTCGTAACCTGAAAATCGTTAACTGTTAGGATATGTGGTACAGAATAATACGTGGTAATAACACAATTTTCTTTGGTGCATATAATCCAATAAATTATGGAGAGTCACGATCGTGAAAGAAAGTGAGGTGCTGTCAATGAGATCCTCCGGGCTCGTCACGCTTGTTCCAATTGCCGGAGTTCAATAACAGTTACGTTCCGCAATTCGGAAAAGTCGTGTCCAATTGGGAGAAAAACCGAAAACCCCGAAAACGGTAATAACACGCTAATATTTTAAAAGTGCCGATAACTGCAATTCGCAATCATCTATAAAATTAACGTTATGCTTATTTATCGGGAAACAAAAACGTCAATCGAAACTGTATCTGCCTTTTAATTAAAGTCTTCGATAAGACGCACCAACACAAAGCGACATTTCTTTGTTTATGACAACGTAAATAACTCTTACCGTTTGATTTTTGCAAAATAAGTGTGTAATTAGAGTCAGCATGACGAGATTTGTAGACTAATAAATAGCGAAAAATTTATACTGCAGCGGTCTTCTATGTCCGGAAATTGTTAATAGCGCGAAAAATCCTCCCGCTCCGTTTCAAGGGAAATAAAACATAAAATACGAGGTGTACAGTAACAGACACTATAAGTGTCTCTATGAAACATGGACACTTAAATTTTTACTGACCGTAAATCAATTCAACTCCCGATCTTTTGCATTTGAAGCTCTCAATTAAAATAAATTTCATGCGAATCGCAACACTGATGAAGTTAATTTATGGCATATAAAAAATTCATGGGATAAATGGGAAACTTTTAGCGTGCATATTTTACAACAGGATCCTTTTTTACGCTCCTTGCACTAAAGCATTTATTAGGTACATTATAAGTCTTTAGACTTTCGACAGCGAGCAGGTGGTACTTGTATTCTTCTTACAGCTTACAAGTCGACGAATTTTTTGGTGATTTATCGCTTGCGTGTTTTTCTATAAACCCATTTTACATGCAACAACGTTTAAATTTTTTGCCACGGAAAGAGGTTAAAAATAGCCAAAAACAGGATTTCTTCATTTGGTGAAATGCAATAAAATTGTTGTTGTCACTTCGAACTGTTCTAAATATCACAGGGAGAAAGACAAGTCAATAAACAATATTGATAACTCGATTCTAATTATATACCTATGTAGGTATATTATATTTCATTATTTGAACGTGAATAAGGACCTACAAACAAAAATGACACTATTAATGAAGGGCATCTAGACAATTAACAGATAAAAAATTAAGTACCACTTTGCAACAGGCTGATAATAACAGGACAACATATTTTGGGGTTTAAATCAGATGATGTAATCGACCATTTTCTTAGTTAAATCAAAACCAACTTGTGCAATATTGAAAATCCTTCTCTCGACCCAAAAACATGAATTTGGACACTCCGGAATATTTTCTCCGTTTGTTCCCGCAGCGACTGACGTTTATCGATTCCGGTCGCCCGGATTCTAAAGGTCGGAAGCGTAAGTTCCCTGAACTTGCGCTCTGCAGAGGTCGATCCATGACCGCGGAGCTTCCTTGCCTAGGGTTGTGCGGCCTTGCTTCATGTAGTCAGGGTTGCAGTCCATCGATCCACCATAAAACTCGTTTCCATGACGACTTTTATACCTGTTGCAGATTACGTCACGGCGCCTAAAGCGTCACGACGCTATCCTCGGAACGCACGTCACAATTCTCGTGCATCAACTAAGGATTTTTCAATAAATAATACCATTCTTTATGCCGAGCGAATACTTGAGTCGTAAAAATAACTATATTGATCCGGAGTTGGAAATAACCGGAGCGGACGTGGACTGCTGCTTAGGAGTTTTACAGCGGTTTGTTTCTGGTTGGATTTAAAAACACGCGATTTGTCGCAGGATTGTTTACTGCTAGAATTATTCTTGTTTTCATGCGGAAAGTGTGACGTCAATGGCGCAGATTGAAAAGGGGCTGTTTTTCTTGAAACTGTAACAAGCAATCAGCCGCTACATTACGTCCTGTAAAAATACAAAAAAGCCTGGAAATTACATGTCTTGGTATCTATTTCTAGGGACAATAATAATTTCTTTCTAAATAAATCATTATTCGGTTTTATGAATTGTTGAGCTGTGATGCACATTTTTTTATCTTAAACGATTTGAGAGAAATTCGGCGCTTTCATTTGGTGTTATTGGTTTTGAAATTTAAAATTTATATGCTGCTCGTAGCGCAATCCATACTGTGTTCGACATATTTTACACTTCTTGCCCATCTATAACTCATTGTGTGCGTTCGTGCTGCCCTTTATCAAACATTTAATATAATTTTCCAGCCGTTGGCTGTCGTCATAGCTTGATGGGAAAATATTAGATAAAAGCTTTATCGTAGTA
This sequence comes from Gnatocerus cornutus, assembly GCA_029298725.1. Classification (NCBI taxonomy): domain Eukaryota; kingdom Metazoa; phylum Arthropoda; class Insecta; order Coleoptera; family Tenebrionidae; genus Gnatocerus; species Gnatocerus cornutus. The sequence continues at coordinate 7,949,894 of CM055514.1, forward strand.
TCGTTTTCCGCGTAATATGATTAAAAACCTTTCGCTCGGATCAAGCAATTTAAAATTAATTTGCGATCATTTTAATGACGTTATGAAAAGTGGGAATGGTTGTGACTATAAGTGCATGCATTACCTTTCATTGCTAATCTAGTAATGAAGTTTTAATATCCATTTAATAGTTTGAGCTGCGATTAATAATTATAACGGAAACATATCCACACACGTTTGTTATTATGATTGTGAGATTGCGATTTTATTAATTGAAGATTGCACTGTCATTGGATTTATTATGGAGATAATAATTAAATCATTGCCTTGATTAAAGTCACCTAAAAACGGTTGCTTTCAATTAAGAACACAATAGACTAGTGGATTGTTTCCTAAACAATTCCAGATCATCAATTGTATCGATTGTTCCCTGCTAATCACATTAAATTTTCATCTTTTTTCTCAGAATGCTATAATTAATGCGTGAAAGTGAATTTTGTTGCACTTGATGAAACTTTTAGTTAGTAAACGTGGCGAACTTGAACTTGGAGCTAAAATTTACAACAATTTTTTAGTGCATGCTATTAACCTTGCGAGATGGAGTGCCGCAAGGCGCTTTCTCGGGACCCATACGTATTCTACGTACAATAACGTTGCGCCGTATATTAAGTGTAATTTTCTCTACACTTTAATTCCAAGTCGTGGTCTTAAGTTGTAAATCACGATAGCAACATCAGACGAAAAAATTCATTTTTGGACTATACGAAGTTAGTTTATAGCCACATATGCAGCGTTGTTTTGTCAAGTTTCAAAACAAGTTTGTCTGTTTAATAATCTTTTAAAACATTATTTTACACCATTTCGAATTTAGATGTTTGTTTTTAATTATAATTAGCACACCATTGTTTGAAAACGATTGCGATTCTACAGGAGACGTTTCAGCGGATCGTTAAGAATTTTCATAAAATTGGTTCTATTTTACAATTCCTGCTACTCTACTAAAACGCATTTGACAATTTTACTCACACGTGAGTAACAGTAAAATAAGACCGCCAAAGTCGTAGAAAAACTGCGTTGAATAGCACGGAATGCAGATTTTTGCGCTTGCAATTCTTTTTCGTATGCAAATTGTCAAACTAGTACTTGTCAAATAGTAGCAGTAAACTGGCGACACGTTAAACTCAAGCACGTCCAAACAAACTTAATTTCTGTAACAGGAAAAGTAAATGACACATAACTACCACTTTACGTCGCTAACGAGGACAACAATAATCTCATCTTCATCAAGTAGCAACCGCCACGACTCCTTGAAGCCGTCCCTGTTTCCACAAACTAGAGCACTTCCTCGAACTTCAAATATGCAATCATTCAAGAAAGCACCTTACATTTGTCGGAACAATGAGTTGTAAGACACGAATACACACACTCATTGGATCGTATTCCACGCACGTTCAATGTCGTCACACGTGCTTTTGTGGTCACGGAAATAAATTTCCGAGTCCTGTCCTGGCCGGATTATAACTCCCTATAGCCCGATTCCGGGTAATTCCAGGCACTGCACTGTGCAGGAGAATTTTCCGGGAAGTCCTCCCACACGCTTCCAAGAATTACACTCCCTTGATATGTTCCTTGCGGATGGATAATTATCAGTTATCTCCTTCAGGTAAAAAATTCGTTTATCCGGTGGAAATGGAACAACGAATGATTTATGATCAGTGATCAGCATGCCGGAAAATGCTGAATGGGATTTTAATTGAAAGACTTGATTTGTATAGATTCTGAAGTCAGAGGTTTCAAAGTTACGATTTTTTTAGAAGACGGAAAGGGTCGGATTCTAATGAGAGATCCTTTTTACAGAGCCACTGAAAACGTTTCGTGTCTGATTCTAATGGGTCACATGGATTGACATGCTTATTGCATTGCGCAACTAAAATTCATGTGTAATTAGTACGTGCAGAGGCGGATTCAGCTTTTTCGAGAATAACATGGCGTCCTGTATGTTTATATCATTTTCACTATTAAGAAGGAATGATCATGCTGCTGACGATTATTCTGCGTAAATATAACCAGAAAGAGCCCATGATGAAGAGATTGAAGACAATACGAAACAAAAAGCGAAAGAGAAATACCAACACCATCTATTTTAAGAAGAACCGAAAGCTGCTTTGAAGAAGCAGAACAGAAGAAAAGAGAGGATATTTAAAATTAAAAGAAAGAAGAAAAATTTTAATGCATTGTTTTCATTGGAGCATTAAGGGAAATATTCTTTCGCTTCGATTTTTCTAAGATGTCAAACTCTGAATGTAAGTAAATTCACTTATAATATGCAATTATAAAAAAAAATCAAGTTCGATAAACACCTGTGAGCGATTTTCCTTCGTTTCATGTAGACAATATTGAAACATTGAACGCCCCTGAATATTGATTCCGTTATATTGAATCTTTATTTAAAACTTGATTAGATCCGCAGTGATCGACATATCGGAATTCATGTGCTTCTGTCTGTTTATTTATTTATCTTTTCTGTTAAGCTTTGTTTATTTTTACTGCAACCTGAGGCGTCACATAAATCTAGCGCTGTTCATTTTTGTTCATTGTTGCAACACAATTAGAAAGTGCAACAGCGACACGCATAAGAAAAATGTTTTCATTGATGTATCTTTAAAGTCCGGTCCTGAACGTTCATTGAATATTTACTCGGTTTAATGCCATTTACCACGAGATGAGTCAATTTTTATTAACATGCAAAGTACGCACTCTCGCGAACGATATTTATCGAGAAAGTAACCAAGCCTTGAAAATCCAACATAAATTCTTTATTATTTTCAAAGACAACAGCCGGTAATTTGTCTGAAAAGCAATCGCACACGTTTTGAAAACAGTTTTCATGATGTAATTAATTCAGAGATGTTCGACAGTGATGAGTCACAGCATCAGAATTACCTAATGACAAAAATAGCTGTTTAAAATAGTCATAAACATATCTGTTTACATAGCACTGATATTCGAAATGGTGTTTTTATATCTTAATCTCCGTCCTTCGTTGAAAACGTGGTTTCTTCGGATTTTCTCTTGTTTGCAGTATCGCTGCGGTTTGTTTTCGGACACAAAGTGTATGCGCCTGTATGAGACAATACAAAGAGTATCGTTTACACTAGTACTAAATAGTGAAACCGCCGGCGCTTCTTCAGGTATTCACACATCAAATATTGAAACAGGATGTCGGCATTGACTGACAACAGCTTCCAGTTTAATGAATCCCGTGTGTATTTCCGAGTTCATGGACATGCGGTGGAGGACTCTGCTCATTTCACAAACATAGTAGCAATTAATATTATTTGTTAATGACGATTACGGACCTCACCACTGTTAGACTTCTCTATATTTACCATTCACACGCTTCACCACTAACTCAGTTAGGTATCCCAATTTTGGTAAGAGAAAAATTCGGATTGTTTACATACTGGTTAACACGGACGTTCAGATAGATTTATGCCTGTCACTGGACCTATTTCATCGAATTTTCACCTTCGGCCATCATGTCAATGTCAACACCGAAAACGTGGGGCGACAAAATGCGGCTTCTTTTGATTAAGGCACTTATTAAAAAAATTTAATTTGAACATTTTTTACTAGACACTTTCCTATTGACTTTATAGGAAAGATCTTAAAAAAAAAAATTTAACACTAGGAAATCTCTTTCCATAAATTTGATGTAAATCACTGCATTTTGATTTAAACAAATTTCTAAATTTTATAAATTTTATAAATACAACACCCATGCAGGTATGATTAAATAAGGTTATTATAATTAAATCTGGTTTCATAATTACTTGTTTTTTTACAGAAGTTTTGAATTTTGAACGAAGCAGGAACATTTATTTTAATAAATGATGGATATTGTAAAAAAAAATTTCGTTCCAAAGGGTTATTCACCAGAAAAGTAACGAGCTGAAAACGCAACACAAAATACATTTTCCCACACTTCGCAAATGCCTTTTTAATTTAATTTATCAAAGTCGTTAATTAACTGTTTAATGATTGGCCAAAATTGAAAAAAAACATAAAAAACATTTACATACATGGAGTTGGAATAAATATTTAAACAAATATAACTAATGAAAGTGTACGTTGAACATTTTGTGAAGATTGAATAAATCGTTATATAATAAAATAAAATGTATTTCTTGTTAATTAGGTACGTGTTCTTTATGGAAGCTTTTAAATATTAGCTTTGGCATAATGATTTAAACGTTTCCACAAGATATGAAAATATAAATTTCCGTGGAAATTTTCAGTGTCACGATAAATGCAGTTTTAAAACAGTCCTGTCACTACATTTTGTCTAGTCATGAAGAAGATATTAGAAACCTAATTTTAGTCCATTGTGGTCAAGTTTTTCCAGTTCGTTCTTATTTCCCGTTTTGTCGATGCCGTCATGTACCTACATCATGCATTATTTATCTATGAAATTTGCATATACCTATCTAGCACAATTTTCCTGACAAATTATATAAGTGTCCTTGAAAACGAAAATCCCTGTTCCAAGTTTGTTGGTAGTATCAATTTTCAGACATTTAGGATTTTCCAATTCGTGCGGAATTCACACGCTGAGTCGCGACAGTGATTGCTCTAAAAATATTCAGGAGGAGAATGCATTCCATTCATTATTTCTCGTGATAAAAATGCATGAAGGTTACATCTTTAAGTAATAAAACTGATACGAAACTGTGCGCCTGTGGTTACATGCAATTTCTGATCTCATTTGTCGATCAGTTTGAAATAAAAATATTAGCGCCGCGTGTCTTTGAAGAGATTCAAAAGAAGAGGTAAAAGATGGCATTGTTGTCATTCCAAATATAAATATTTCTAATAACAGTCAATTACTCACCGGTCTTCACAAATAAACGAATTATTCATAGTGGCTAATTATTATTAATTATGAACCGGGGACGAACTTGAGCAGATGTTAAGATGCTTACTGTATTTTTATACGGGGATTACACAACTAAAGCTTTTCACGAGTACTGTATTTATACTATTAGCAAATCTGTTTACAATTTTACATTATTATAATCAACCAAAATACTTTATGGTGACTTATTGTTCAAACTGTATAGAATTACAAGGTTGAATGAGCAATAAACGAAGGTAAAAATATAGGAACAGAGTTAACGACGACTTTTTAGTGAGGAGATCTTATTACAGGAAAATTTATGGAAATAAGTCGTGCGTTTCTTCGATAAAATTTCAATTTTCAGCAAGAGGTCATTTAATAACAATTGATATTTCCCCGCTATGAATCACTTCTGATTGGAAAAACTTCTCATGAAAACGAAACTGCTTTTCGTGGATACGATAATCGCGCAGTATCAAGCTCAGAGCACCATTTTAATATCATGAAAGTTATTGTTAACAACTGGAAATTCAAGTTCTTATTAATGACAGGTGGATGCACTTGAAGAATGATCAATCGCTCAATATCAAACATGGAGGTTTCTTCGTCGTTGTCCCTTCAAATCCTCTCTTATTAAAACTCGGGTCGTAAACGATCTATTATTGGGTTAAAGACCAGTCCCGTTACTCCATTAAGCGTATTCAACCATAAAACAAACATAATTTTTTCAAAAAGTCTGTATCTTATCTCCATCGCAGCGTTTCGTATCTTTATTCATAGTTGAAGTCGTTGCACAAAAATATGTGTGTGCTTTGCGTTATCAAGGTATATCAGTGGCCACGGAGTGGACATTCATCTCTTGGCTGTCGGCCTCTGTCTCCACGTGCACTATCTCGACTATCTCAGCTGCTACTCGAACATGGACAATGTCCTTCTGGACGCCGAAGCTGATCGATGATGGTGCCGTTTTCATTTTTCATTTAGAACTACAATCAATAATACAAACGGAAATTCGTGTTGTTTCATTGGCCTCGAAGAACAAAAAAATTCATCAAAATTAAACATTGAATTTGACCACATTTTTACCAATTATACAATTTATATTATTATACTGTCTAGACAATTTTGTGTTATTTCTGAAAATGGACGGTAAAACGCTGGTTTATTCATCACAGTTCAGGGCAATATTTAATTATTTCTCTGACAGCATCGATGCGACGGACAGAAATAGTGCTCAAAATTGTTACCAGAAACCCAATTTTAAGTTATGTGAAATGTTAAAACGCTTCGTTTGATTGACACGAATAGTGGAGGCGTTCGGGAATTACCTTTCATTTCAATTCATTGATGCATTTCATTCAACAATAGATTTACTATTGGTAATTGAAAAACCTGGAAGACGCACTAAACTTGAGAATGAAAGGAAAGTTGTAAAGTGACAGATTTCGATTTCATGTGTTCAATGGCACGGCATATTGTAGTCGCTATATAGATAGTAGTAGGTATAATAATCATTATTTGTATTTCAATTCTTACATAAAATATGCTAATTTAGAAAATATAAGAAGAATCTTACTGAATTCAAAAATCTAAGGCAAATCTAATGAATCTAAATTAATTCATGAATATAAAATGTAAGATTCACCAATTTATGAGGTAAAAAATCCACAAAGAATTTAAAGAAATTCAAACGTAAAAGTAAATCTAGAACTCTAAAGAAAACCATCTACAAAATTTAAATAGAACCGTGAAAGCAATCTTAAGATTTTTGTATTCATTTTAAGGTCTCTTAACTTACTCTTTTCTCTAAGAACCTGAAAAACTGAAAAACTTGAGAATTTGTATAAGAATTTAGAAATTTGAGAATTGACAATATGAGAAAATTTTTGCAATCTGCTATTCTAAGACGTCTATCACACAATCAGAAAATACCGTCAAAGTTGAACTGCCAGAAACATAAAACTTTTTGAAGAAGGCAAATATAAAAAAATGTAAAGGGTTCGGGAATATTCACAGAATTTGAAAACCCAAAAAATATAAAAAATGTTGTCAAAGCTCCACTCCACGAAATTTTTAATCAATTAAAATTTCATTCTTGGAAACTAGCTTATTGATTTCCTGTAGGTATAAGCCGGGCGCTTAATTGTCAATAAAATAAATTCTTTACTATCTGACAAACTGTGGAATTGGTTCTGGGTGGATGGTTATACAGCGATTGCACTCTGCACTGATATGTTACGAGTAGATTACGTGCTAAGTACTAAAAAATAGATGTTGAGATTGGAACTGTTTGTGTAAATTGACAAAGCACAGAATTCCTGCAGGAAGACCCCAAGTCTGTGCTAACGCTACTACACCGACGACGTGTTGGAGTGGAATAATGGAGAGTCAAAGTGGAAAGGAAAGAAGTGTTAAATAAGGCAAGAATATCTACTCTTTGCCAATTACTTATTGTAAGAAAAAGAAAAAAAAAAGATTAGTTATTGCTTATTGTGTTTACAACATACCTCCTAAAGTAAACGTTTCCCCGTACCGATAAAAATCAAATCCTTTGGAGCAAAATCCGCCGGTGGCAGTTCTCGACTCTGAAAATAATAATACAAAGGTGGTGCCTCCTCATCTGCGTCGTCATCAATTAGAATCTCCGATCTGGCATGATGCGGGCGATCATCGTTCATCCACCCACGTCCGTATTTCACGTGCCGATAGATTTGTGAATTATGTAGTGTATAAATAGTAAACAAAGTGTAAGGAAGTGAATCTTGTGCGGGGTTGTAGGGAATGTGGTGTAGGCACGTCTAGGCGGTAACGGGCGCATGGCTGGCACGAGCTCGCGACTTGCGACCGCATACTTACTCTCTCTGAGATGAGATTCTAAAAATAACTCTGTACTCACCAGCGTTGGTGACGTGACCACGAGCTTTATGCTCTTGGGCCCGGGACCGACGCACATCTGGGCACTGTAGCGGTCGCTATCTTGCAGGAACGCTCAGCAGGAACGGTTCCCAAGGACGGGGAATATGTGTCGGAGAGGACGCCAGATGGCCGAGAAAAAACAGACTTGGCGGTTCACAATATCAGAGGGTAAACAATACAATTTGAAGGCTATAAAGGACCGTGCAAAATGACTAATGACGACGAGGTTGTCGGCCTTTTAAATTAAGAAGTCTTTTGAAAAAATGAGTCTTGTGTTACGATCAATTATTACCTAAATCTTTTATTCCCAAATGGTTTTAACTTGTGGCTTAGTACGTGTTAGTTTTATGACTCAAAATTGTTAAATTGTTTAGGGTATGAATAATCCAATTTGCAGAAGAACTGTAATATTTATTTAGTATTATACGAGTGTTCCAAAATGATGAAATTTTTGCACATCCTGGAATAGGAGCGTTTTCAGGCCCAAAGTGTCTCTGAAAAACTTTTTTGGGGCGAAGCAGATCTCTTCATTGAAGTACGAATTTTTTCTGTGATTTATTGAACAGTACATTTTCCAAATGAAACAATAAAATCACAATTGGTGAAAAACCATCACTTTTTTTATATCCTACACCTGAAGACATACATTTTTAAAATTGTCTTTGAAATACCTTTTATTTATAGATCTTATTGTCAGGTTATTCAGAATATCCAATGAAGCGTTACTCCCTTTTAATGTATGAATAAAAAATAACGCATTGTTTCCAACTGATCCCGCAGATTCGCGCCTAAAATAGGACTATAATTTAAATCGACATGGGGTAAGTACTTTGTCAATAATAAATTAGCTAGGTCAAAATTTCGACGGCAGCCTTGTTGCATAAATAAAAAGTCTCCGCTTAAATTTAGAGACTAATTTTCGGTCATGACCATTATGCAAATCCATTTTCCCCGGCGATTTTTCGTTCTGAATAGAATCTGTTGCAACCTACTCTCCATGTGCATATCGACCGGAAAAATTATCATATTCATAAACCAGCAAGTCGATTTCAAGCAGCAATGAATTAACCAATTAAAATTCAATGTATTTTATTCATTAATCAATACACACGTTGGTTTATAGGTTTTGTTTAACGGTTTCCTAATAACTAATTGACTGATACATAACAATTAAGACCCAGATAATATTCCTACTGCAACGTGTCAGAATCTGGGACACGAATTTCTTATTTCCTCGCCCATAAGGCCTTCACCAACGAGCATAAATCGTGGACAAAGATAGATTTTAAACACTTCCTCCATAAAGGACGCTCTAAAATCACAATAACTTATTGTCGGTTATTTTTAGATACAACTCGAGTGCTATAGTTTTATTCGTGGACGATGAGTCGCTACTATAATCAAAATGCTGGCATTATGAAGATATTAAAAGGTAAAGAACTTGTAATCACCATAAAAGGATTTCATTCACCAAGTAATAATAGTAAAAGATGCGATTGTTAACACATTTTTCTTATCCTGTGATTCTGTGATACATGTGGAAAATTGTACACGAATACCTCATAAAATTTAATTAGCGCAATGAATAGTGCAAGAATATAAAATCGGAATAATGACTGACCTTACAATTAGAGAGGCCACAGCGGGATGGGAAGAGGCCAAATGTTCGGGCTCCACTGATTTCAATCGTTGGGATTATTTTTCTACTAAAATGAAATAAATTCGGTTCATTTATCAAAGTTTCCATAATTTTTTAATTCTTCATTAATCAAGTAGGAATGTTGTCTAGGTCGTTTGTTTGCGTAAAAGCTCTCGTCTTAAATGCCTCAGATTTCCCATGCTTGTTATAACGAATTTCCGTTTTTGTTTGAACCACAATAGACGCCTTCACATTTGCAAAAGCCTGCAAGTTCAAATCTTAACCATTCCAGTCCTTAAATTGCACCCACATGACATCGAAGCTTTATTTTCCAGGTATGCTTATAAACTGAACTGTATAAATAACTTGTTTTCGACTCCAGTGAATACCAATTCAAGCTTTTCCAGAAAAACTCCATCGAAAAACATATGTTCTTGATTGATGGAGCTGGAAGAAAAACGCAATTGCAATGTTCAATTAATCAACGATTAATGGCTTTATAATTATACAATACCAGCAACACCACGACCAGTCGCGACTTTACCACATGGGTGCGCCTCGGTTGATAATTATTTTGTTTGAGAAGTATTCCAGAGAGATCATTGTGTTTTAACAGCTTTCGGGTAAAATAAACCTGATTGAATAATTTTTAATGCGGTTTTTACGAGTGTGTGGCTTGAAGAAATAAATGTCTCTATCAGTGTCAAGGTATCTCATGAACAATCTTCCTAACGTTGGAAAGCGAGACCATGTGCAAATAAGCAGTAAGAGTGCGAGTAGTAGGTCACCGACGTGTGTGGCTTCCCAGGCCCTTATGTCCTCCGGCCAAAGACTCCTCGATGTCGCCGAAGAGTGTGTGCATGAATTGTTGTGGCACGTTGAACACCTCCAGCGCCTGTCGCATTATGCACGTCGCTCTTCAGCGATTAGGAACTGGTTATCGGGGCGGCCGAACCACTCCTCCAAGCAGTCACACAATACACGCTTTTTCATCTCGTCTAGAAATTTACATCAAATCTGTTATTATCTCTTTATGCTAGTGAGAGATCATTCAAAACACCACGGACCCTTTTCTCATTCCGAAAAACTCCGCTAAGAAATATCCATAACGCATATGGTGATGAATGAAAAATATTATATGGAATTCACTGTTTTTGCTTTCATGACTGTAATGATTTTCACAGCTGCTTCTTTTTACATCAATTTGGTCTGAATGATTGTTTATGCGGAAATGGGCGATGATTGAGCTTTTGGTTGATGTAGCTTAATGATTTCGGGCCGTTTTTGACAAAAAAGCGAACAGGTGTGTGACCGCGAGGTTCAACAATTTTCGGGAGAAAGATGTTTTGTGCTAAGTAAATAAATAAACACTATTTCAACACATTAACGCTACTAATGATGTAATAGAACGCAGAAGTCTTTTCAATTTTCGGAGAAAACGGAATTTGAGACGTTTCGTCATGTTCTCCTTTACTCACTTAACGAGAGAGCTTACTTTTTTTAAGTTCAGTTACAGTTATTTAGACAAGAAAAATGAGTTTTTCGGAAAGGGTCAAAAATTTAAATGATGGATTAAAAATTACAAGCTGCTTTGTGCTGAGCTTTCGTGGTATTGTTTTAAATAAATGTGGCGCAAATATAATTTAATTACGAAAACAATAAGCTATTAAATGAACGCTTCTGTAAATTCCAATAAATATACTAGTTAACAAATTTTGTACAGGAGCAATGGAATTTCTAATAAAGAAAGAATTGATTCCTGATTCTGAATCTGAAGCACCATCAGGTTAGAACGCAGAGATATTTGTAAAAAAAAAATCAGTTCAGTTTTGGTTTTTAAGTTTTGCTTCACAACTTTCAAAATTATAAAACTCTATAATAAATACATCATTGAAAAGATAATTGAATAAGTTTCCCAACGAACTATCGCGAGAGAGGTAGTTTTTGTCAAGATATTTTAGAAAAACTGACATGTTTTTAAAAACTTTTTAAAGTTTTTTGCATAGAACTCTTAAATTGGTACTTTGATTTTTTAATGTAATTCGTTATATTAAAGGCTAAGATCTCTGATTTCTAGTGTCGTGTTAAACACGTTATTATTTTTTGTCAGTTACATGACAAAGACTATTAGATAACTTTTAGAAAAAATTACATTTTGTTGACTTTCGAAAATGTTGTAAACATTTTAATTTAAATGCCTACAAAATTGTGTTTTTTCGATAAATTTCGTGTTTCTAAATGATTTCACTGGTCAGAATGAAAGATCATAGAAAATTTTTTGCAGCAACTGTGTTAAAAAGTTGTTTTCGTATCAGACTAAATAATTAATTTCTTCGTCTTAGATGAAATTTTTGCAAAACTGATAATATGTTCATCGGTTACTGCCACCAGATTGTGCGGAAAAAAGTTCAAGTGAAGATGCAAAAATTGCATCTTGTGTTAACTTTCCAACAGATTGACGAGTATTGTATTTCTGTTTAATAGTTTCTGCCATTTCTCAAGAATATCTTTAAATCCGGACCTGGCGGAGCAAAATGGACTTCAGATTCGGCCATTCCATTTAAAAATAGACTTTCAACTTCTCCAAGGCAATTTTTTTCCAAAATTTCTTAAGTTTTCGTGTGTATAATATAATTAATTTTTGTTCAAAATTCGTGCCATTTTTCATCTGGTTGAAACACGATCCTTCAGTGCCGATAAATTGACATAGGTCAAGGTGAAATCGTGAAATGGACTGTAACAATATCAAAGCGAATTATAAATTATTACAATAAAAAAAGCGTGATCGCGTTTGAGCGGCCGAAACATTTAATTTGAAATTGCCTTTGGTTGTTGTTCTTCTTTTCTCCCGATCTTGACACCTTGAAAAATGGACGTGATCGAAGATTCTGCCTTTTTGTGGCGGCGAATGGCGATTTCATGAAAATCGCGTCGTCCCAACTGTAATTAATCAGTTTACAAGCAAAGTTATGTTAGCGTTATCGTGATACACGAGAAGAAAATACAGCTGAAAATTAATTAATTATTACACCTTGGTTTATCGAAAAATTTTATGTTACTTTAATCTGATAAGTTTTTATTGGTGTGTAATAACTGGGTAGCAATCTTTGCGATGGCAAAACACTTAAAATTTTAACGACCTTTACTTATTGCATTTCTAAGCCAGCTTACGTACTGCAAGTTATTAATATATGCGTTAAATTGATTAACCCAGTTAGTCGGCCAAACTTTTTATAGAATGATTAATAAGATCGTGTAGGTATCGCAATCTGTGTTCAGGTACACGTACAGAAATACCTTCCCATCGTTATGGCCAACCTCGAAATCATTCCTCAGCTGTTGCGGGATAAATTGGAAGAATAAATCAAAAGTCAAAAATTGGGATTTTGCAGCATTGCAAAGTGAAACTCGATTCTTATTCATTGTATTTCTACAACAAAAACTTCATGTGGGTTACCACCAAAACAACACCAGTAGTGTTATTAATCAAACATGATCACAGTGATAGAAACACGATCGTTGAAAAATTATAATGTATACATTAAAACTAGAATTTAAATGACACGCAGTTTAATCGGAGATCTAGTACAACTGTACACAATCTTGGCGAAGAATATTAGGTCAAGTTAGTCATGTTTTTGGCACTTTTCTCCAGACACCACTTGTCAAGATTTAATCTTCTGTTAAAAACTTCTACTCCGAATAGTCGCTATTAGGGACTTCAAAGTGTATTTTTGGTTCTAAAAATTTAAACTCGTATTTCATTTCAAAATGGACAAAGTTGCAACATTTGGCAACAGATTCGTTTTTATTTTAATGCACGTTTCTGGAGTGGTGTTTACATTCGTGTCAAATATTTTTTGATTACTCTCACTTAATTCATCAATTAATTGGGACTAATTGATTAATGACACACAAACGCTCTTTTAGGTTGGCTTAAAATATTTTATCAAAACATGAACATTAAGATGTATCTAATACGTTTCTATGCTTACATGTAAAGTACATCATAATAGTGATGATACAAATAATTCATAATAACATAGTTACTGTTTCATAATAGCATAGTTGCTCTTAATCCGTAATATTCAATGTATTTTTGAAAATGAAAGCAACTGCGAAGACCAAAATCTGAAGATTTCCATTTATTTATATTAATTGTAACATAAAATATCTTGGGAAATGCTTTTCTCGCTGTTTCGTCGCGTTAAAAAATTAAGTTAAAAATTGGAAATTTGCAGAACTGTTGGGTTGTAGCATGCCTCATTCGTACATGTTTCGATAAAGCTTCGTATTTACTACGGATATTAACTAATTCATAAAAAACTCGGACGTTAACAGGTAACGTCCTCGTTCATTATGAATTACTTAATATCCTTCTCAAATAAATAGCTATAAACTCAAATGTTTTTAAATTGATCTTCTTCCAGACTTCTGGATATTCTCTTCTGTCTCTATTTTTGTCTTTCGACATTTTTAATTTATCTATTGCAATAACACCAAATTATTTAACACTTTCAAATAAAGAGCCAAAATAATTTCGAATTAAATTAATACAAATTCATAATAATAAATATTAGTGTAGGTAAAAATAATAAATCACTCATTTGAAAACAGTGGGTTAGCTTATTGCATTTTTATAACCTTGATAAGAGAAATTGAATGTCAAGGTGGTGTCAAAGACATTGTACGGTCCAGAATAAATGGAACTGGGACACAAGGATGGCAGCAAAGTTTTTCTTCTGAACTTAAGAAACTCCCATGCTTATCTTGTCCCAAAAATTTAGATTTACAAAAACCTGTAGACTTAATACTGAAAAACTCTGAAAAAAAGGTGTAATATAGTAAGAAAAAAAGGGTACAAATTTGATTTTGATATATACTGAATAAAAACTCTTCAAAATATGGGGATCAGAATGCGAATAACTTTTGATAAATTTATATGAAATAAGGTAAAGAAATTAAAGTATAATAAATAAGACCCAAACGTTGCAATACAAGAAGAACTCGAAGATTTCAAAGAATATAAGGAATCCAAGAAAATCAAGGGGCAAAAAAAATTCTGGCAATACTGACGCTACGAAAAGTTTAATATAATGCGAGAAATCAACAAATTTGTCCAATAGGTCTGTTGAATAAATTATGATTTTGTGAAAAAAAATTCAAAATTATACTAGGACAAAATCTCCCGGAATTACTTGTTATTCGATGCTGTAACAACCATTTTCAAAAAATTTCGAACTGTAATTTTAATTTTAACGAAATAATGAAAAAGTTGATGAAAATGAAAATGATCAAATGTTGCCTTCTATTAGACAATTCAGAACGTCATCACGTATAAATTCAGTTTCACTCGTAAACAATATACATTGCGCAATAAAAAAAATCTTTTTTTAAACAAGGTTTGAATAATTTGGATTGTAAAAATTTTTTAACACGTGTTTATAGTGTTTTATCCCCAACTTTTCGATGATTTGGACTGACATTGGTATGGAACTGGTGTCTACCCAACAATTCAGCCGCGATTTCTACGGAAAACTTTTTTTTTCGTAAATGGTAATGTTTTGGACCGCAAAACTTGGCCAATCCTTCAAACTCGTTGTCAAGCCTCTTTCGGGTTTGTATTTTATTTGCGTTCACCTGTAAGTTAGTCATATTAATATTAACAGAAGAAAATTTTTAAGTTGAAAGTAATACAAGTTTCTTTTAAAATCGATTATGTTAGCATACATACCAAGACTCCTACTGTGTTCAGATATAATCGATATCACGACAATTAAGGACTAACTATTATGAAGTTAAGAAATAAAATAATTTTGCTATCAATAACCCGTTACTGACTTACCTAGATCATAAATTCCTCAACTGTGTGTTCAGTAAAATGGACTTAAGCAATAAGTATTTATTATGTCTATTTTTTATTTACATTTTTTATAAAAATTGTCGTAATTAGGTACCCATGTCACAAATTTAATTTTACATTCTCTCATAAAACCATTGCCACCAAGCAGCTTTGAAACTTGAAATGTATTGGCAGCCCGGCCTATTTAGCAGTGCTACAAACATGTAGAAAAAAGCAAAATTTTACAACAAAATTGAGTAACATTAAGTTTTCGAGTTTTTTTTCAACAAAACGAAACTAGTTTTGAACTTATGAATTTGTTACAATTTTTTCGAACGCTGTCCTTTTTTGAAAAACCGGTGCCTTTGATTGCCACATATTTCTGCACTTAACCAGTTTAAATAAAAACGATCAACTGGACTTCTTGGTTAAAATGAAGTCGTTGGCAGTTCAGAAGATGGCGGTTGGTGTTAAAATCAAAGAGTCGCGGAACTTTCTCTTTCAATTGTATAATATTGATATATTCTTATGTAAATTTTATAGTTTTTCTATTACTTAATGTAATTATGAAAACAGTTTTGCGAATTCACGTCATCAACTTTGACGGAAAGTGTCTCCAGGAGCTAAAATTTCTAATGATGCAAAAGCTCCTTTCAAATTTTTCTACTGCTGGTCAAGGTTCTTTTGTGATTGTTTATCAGATTTTTGCATTTTACTGCAACTTAATAAATATTAGCACATGTGTGGGTACTAAATTTTTTAACCATTTGTGTACATCGTACCGTTACATCATATGAAAATATTTCCTTCGAGTGTCGGAAAACGGTTTGTAATGATAAATTTCAATCCAAATCACGTCCACTCGTCTTAATTAACCCGTCGGGATTTATTTAATTTGTCCTTTTCAAGTGTGCATAAAATTTGGCATGATGAGCCATTTCATGAGATTTCCGCAATAATGCGAAGATATATCGCGCCCACGCCGCGTATCAAATCCAGGACGCTTGTTTAATAAATGTGTTAATTTACAAAAACAAGTCTTCGGCCAACAGGTGCTAGGACACTCCATATAGGTACATTGAGTTGGCGCCTGTACCATCCACGCATAGCTACGTCACCGAAACGTCACACCAACATAAATACTATATAATGTTATTATAAAATGTGACTGTCAAGTCGTAACAAATACAGAATTGTATGTTTATCTTAGCGTATATCTCTGGACCCATCTCAATGAGCAGTAGAACATAAAACAGTCATGGTCCGTGAACCTGAACCATGCACAGCTCCACACAGTTGTTCCTATTAGGCGAGCGGATTATGTGCACTTTATTTTCTTGTAAGCATTTTATTTAGTGTTCTCAAATGTGGTCATGTGTAACGGATTTTTCGTAAAACCAACGCGTTTTTATCCATCGCGGACTTTGAAGAGGTCTGGATGACACATAGCGTTTAATTTTAGGATCAAGAACACAACAAATGGTCGATTGTTTTTATGAACATTTTATGGCTTACTTTACAACACAATTAACAAAAATTATGTATGGATAGTCTCGGTTTGTTTCCTGTTAAACCGTTTTATTAGAAATCTGACATCATTCAGAAATAAAATGGAATTCATAACACGGAGAGTCCTTTATTGGTTAGCGCTGCTAAGATCTTAGAATATTTCATAATTTTAATCTCCACGCTTCCGAACAGGCGAGCAGTCACAAGTCTTTAATTGAAAATTTCTACGTAATAGAATGGTTTCCTATTTATATTACAATAATTAAATTATTTCAAAAGGTAAATCATTTTCATTGAAATATTCTACATGGGACGTAGTAAATTTAATTACGATGAAAAGTTTCAAGAGAATGGAGATAATTCAACAAGATTATAATTATAGATACGCTGAATATACTTAACAAATTAAATTCCTTTTATGTGACCATATTATGTAGCAACTCTTCAGATTAACGTATTTTTGTCATTTTACTGCCTCCTTTGCTGTGGTAAGAAAACTTTAAATTTAATCGCTGTAATCGCGTTATTTCGCACAATAGCATTTCCAAACTGAGAACATATATTCAAATAAATTGATCCTACCTGTAATAATTGTGAGATGTTTTCATGAATTTGCATAAGTATACACAGATTAGCAGTAATGTCTTTTTAAATAAGGATGATTTACCAATAAAATATTCCGAATTGTATCTTTAAGAACCTTAAATTAAACAAACCTGCATGATTTTGTAATCTTCTTTTAGTTTTCAAGGTGTTCCTTTACTGAAAAAAATTGTGTGAACAAAAACTCTGACCATTTTTGGGCTGAGCTGTCTAAATATTTTTAATTTTACGTTTGTAAAATTATTTTATTCAATTTTGACATTTAAACAGCGTTTATTTTGTTGTTAGTAGGTCACTAAAGCTTTGGTTTAGCCGCTAGCGGTATACAAATTTTAATCCACAAGCTAAATACAAATTGTATTTTGCTGTTTTGAAACCATGATTATGATAACGCCTTGCTGCTCTTTCCATCCAAGAAACTATTGATACGCTTTTTTATAAGCATCTCGACTCTTTAATGGAAGCAAGTTTTCCATTATTTCTTTGGAATTTTGCATGATGTTTAAACTTTTGGATGCATTTTTAACAATTTTTAGCTTATTTCAAACAAACAAACACCGTCGCCAGAGTCACTGCACATGCACACACTGCACATGTTATTGTAGATGAATTTTTACGCCATAAAATTTTTATTTGGTAGTTGTCAGTTCTGACGTTTCTCGAATGTGAACTTTGAATCACTATTTTTGGAGCTTAGAGTGATCAAAATTGAATAAAAGTTTGTATTACACGCACGCCTAAAATGAGCCTTCAGCTCTTGCGTTTTAAAGTGACTGCTTGTTAAATATTCATTTTAGACCATTGTATAATAAATAACTAAAAATTTCGATACAAAATTTTCAAATTCCGATCAACTTATTTTTTAAAGAGGTAATTATTGAGATTCATTTTTGGGTGTTCAAGTCTTCCAATTCTATCAAATGCTTTAAACTTTGTAGATTTTTAGGGTTCTTGTTTTTTTTAATTTTTTTATTTTTATTATTTATTATTTTAAATAAACATTTTGAATTCCTGTTATTTCCATTTCAAGTCTTTGGAATCCCTGAAATTAGATTTTTTGGATTAAGGACCTATTTTCGCGCTCTTGGATTTGTTATCAAGTATTTTCGTATGAGACTAATTTTTCCATTAGAGTTTTCTAAAATCCGTTATGAAATGGTTAAACTTTGGCATGAAATCGTTCATAAATCTGCAAGCTAACAATGAGTAGTTTGGCACTCTGGTAAACATTCTTCAGTGATAAATTGAACAGGAATAATTGTAATTGTTCACGAATGAAGCGTGAATTTTTGGTTTAATTTCAGTGTCGCTGTGCAATCTCCGTGCAAAAATGCAGCGTCTGAAGGTGACTCGTTTTCGTCTGAAAAAGTCAAATAAAAATGTTAACGTCTATAAGACCGAGCGATAAAGCGAATCGACAGTTGTTATTGGTTAAATCTCTGTTTTTATCCTTCAAAATTACAATCCGGCAGCGTTATAAAACTAACTGCTCCACATCAAGAATCCCAACATGTTTATCGAACGATATGCTAATATCCAAAGACACATCGCCTACCTACTTCCAAACAAATAAGGAGAGCGCGCGAAAGAGCAGTACTTCTCTTTTCCAAGCTGAGCTGCGCCTGGAACGGTGTAAATTGTAGAATGTCCAAGAGCTTGGGACATTATTTATACTCGCTTATTACAATCCACATATCCAACCAAGCAAGACAACGTTTGCTTTCATTGCGACAACGCAAAAATTAACAGCTGGATTATTTCGATTCGAACTTTGATAAACATAAATGCGTAAATTGAGCTGGAATTGGATCGCGTCTGGAGTCAGTTGTTAGTAGCCTGGTTCGAGATGACAACGAGTGATTTTTATCGAACTGTTTACCAAATCAGAAAAGCAATAAAATCTATCTATTCTTACCGGCAGAGCAAATGAAGCGGACAATTACGTATTGTTGTCGTTGCTTGCAACGATACACCGTGGGTCGTTTTATTATTGAAACAATCACATTTCATTTTTTATACAGATTCCAATTAAATGAGTAGGATACACATATTATCCGATTTTATTGCTATGTATCTCATCGGACATATTTGCATCTTTTGGGAAATTTACAAACACAGGGGACTTTTTTAATTAGACAAATTATCCGACAAATTGTTAGACCTGCTTGAGAACAATCGACCTTATGACTTACTATTGTCAATCAAACGATTGATCTTTTAATTGCGAGCAGTTATCGCGGCGGCACCCAAAAAATTTTTTATGTGTTCAAGAAAATCTCATGCTAGAGCAGGTGATGGGAAATTATTTCAAGTCACTTTAATTAATATGCATATAACTGCATATTACTTATTAAACTTGCATTAAATTAATGTAAATATGTTAAATTCAGTTCGATCGCAATTAGTTCAACAAGAGTTAATCAAAATGTCAACATTAATTAAGTACACAGGGACAAATTTTTAAGTTATTATGAGTGCCATCTAAATTTAAGAATTAGATTTTTTTCTTTTTGGTTAGAAAATTGGATTATTTGCAATCTTCAGTTGGAAAAGTCAAAATCGTGAATCCTAATAAATATTTTTAACTAGGAGAGATCACACCGAACCATTGAAAAGTTATGTTGCGCACTAAAGCGTTTTTTTGTCCAACAACAAGTTAGTGCTCGCTCGTTTTCACAACCCTTAAATTTTCTGTACCTATTTTCGACTAAATTTTATGTTAAACCTGTTTATAAATTTATTTGAAGCTTATAACGTTTGTTGTCCATCATAAATGTATAACAGAATAATTATTTTGCAACTAAAGCCTATAATAAAGAAATAAAACGCAGGTGCAAATTGCAATAAAATCTAAACTAGGTAGTTTGTTCAAAACTGACCTACGATTGATTTAACTAAAATTTGAACATTAAACGATAATCGAAATATTCCGTACTGTTGGCGTTTCCAAAATGAATCCAAATATACACAGAGTGTCCCAACGATTTGTATACAAAACTGATTTTGCACCAAGTGGTCAAATTCGGTAATTTAAAATTGTTTTCTCAAACACAAGGTAAGGTGACTATAATAAATTAAGTTTGTATTAGGTACATTGTACTTAATGGTTTTTCTGTGAGTTGTTTATCATGAAACGAAAATATTTTTGTAGGTTTATCTAAATCATAACCGAAACATAATTGTGTCCAAATATGTACTTAGATGATTATCATTTTTTCACTAGAGGCTTTACAATAATGATCAATGTTTGAGTAACGGAACACTTTGCAAAGGCTTCAAAGAAAACTTCTATTATAATTTGAAAATTAAACATTTTATTCTGTAATTATGCCACATCACGGGCGACATCTCTATTTTGCACTTCTGACGTAATTAACCGATTCAAGCAAAAGAACAATATTTCAAGACACATGGAGTGTTAAACTTGATGATTTTAAATGTGATATTAGATAACAAATGATCCCTAGAAACATGTCAATAAATCGAACATTGTGAAAATAGAAAGCTGGTAGTGACTGTTCTAAAAATGTCCCAAATGTGATATATGTATTGAGTTACAGAAAAATTTCGTTTTTCGCTTAAACTGATTAATCACGTGGGATTGCAAACAATGTCACCTCAAGTCTCACCTTTCGATAATTACAATATTAAATATTCAGAACGTTTTTTTTTTCTTTCTGAAAACTACTATACATTATTCCACACCTTTTTCTAACGGAACGCTTTGGAGATTTTCAACTTCCAACATTATGAATAACAACGTTATAGGTCATGTCATTTCAAATTACAAGAATTGTTTTTTTAGTTAATAAATCATACTCAATAGCATTGTGTATAAATCAAGCTCGGCTTCAGTACCATTTCTTCTCGACACGTCGCCTAAAGTGAAGAAACTGTAACATTCCTGGTAATATTTATGTTTCTGTCTCGAATTAAATATTTGTTTGTAGTAAAAAAAATTGCGTAATCTTGCTCAGAATTTTTGGTGAAAGTTGAAATCTACGAAAAAAGATTTCCACTTAATCAGTTGGTACGGCCGAGTCATAAATAATGGTCGGTGATGAGGTACCAGCGTATTTCTGCAAAGGTTGACAGCAGGAATAAATAAGAAAGTAAATCAAGAGCGAGCCACCATTGACAAAGGCGAGCTTCCCACACAGCTTAAAGCCCAAATGACTGGAACATAAAAGAGACTGTTTAGGAAACTTGCCTTAATGCAATGAGATAAAGGCTTGGCCAAGGTGGGGCACGCGTTTGGATGTCGTGACGTCACTCGCGTGGCGCAGAAGATGCCCTCCTAATAAGCCTCGATCTGGATGGACAGTGTCGTAGCGTTCGTTGACTTTTTGGGATGAGATGGGCAAAAGGTGAATAGAAACACGTCGTTAATTTAATCAGCAGTTTATATTTGTCTGATCAAGTGAGATTTCATAGAGCTGAGCACAACCACTTATGAATATAATACATCGACTTGAACAGTTTTTTCTTATAATGCGTATAACAACTGAAGTTCTTTTTTGACAACATGTACAAATAAATAGGGGATGTCTGTGTGATAATAATTTACAATATCCATGTATTCAAATATCACATTCACAATACAACAGCCTCATGAGTCGAATAAGAATTTTTTAAACAGCTTTTTGATAAAGGTAACATCTAATATTCGGGATATAAAAATAGATATAGTCATCAAAGTGCAATGGAAGGGAGTAATCAAAACGCGCCCTCGGGCACATGCAACAACAATTATGACAACAGCCGGGATCAACAATTTGTTTTTAAAAGATCAATCAAATGTTTCAATAGTATGTACAAAGAGTTAACGTTATTCTGATAGTCGCTATTTACAATTTTTATATACATCCGCGTGGTATAATTAATAGTAAATAGTTGAATGAAATTAGGCCTATGGTATTTGTACGCTTGTTTTTAGAGTGGACAGCACCACCAACTAACATTGATATTCTTGATGCGGGGTGTAGTACTAATTAGGGGTAGAAGGACAGTCGTAACCTCTCATGGCATCTACAAGAGTGAGTGCACTTCAGGTGTGCTCAACAGAGAGAGAACTGCGTCGGATTTTTATCCGTCGCAACACTCTCGACTCTGGTAACCAGTGTTGGGAACGAACACGGTTTTACACAGCTTTTAATCTAACGAAAATACTGAACCATAAGAACAAATACTGGATGAGAAATACTGCCATTTGATTTCAAAACGAAAACTATCCCAACACTGCTGGTAACTATGGGTTTGCTGAACAACTTATGGCCTCGCATAATCGACTGGATTTTGTTTTTCTAATCTTACATGTTAGTTGCTCAAGACACTTCGTTAAGGCATTCTCGATAAGACAGCTTCTCTCTTATAAACACGATTACAAGAAAAGTTCGCCAATCGGTCCTGAATTTTTTCCTGCTCAGAATGTGCGTTTGGAGACTTGTATTGACTTTGAATTGGACTATTGACAACTTTTGTTGCATCAACAGAAAATAATTACAACTTAAAGCAATCAACAATTTTGTTTTATATATCATTTACAATAATATAAAAAGAAAAACACTAGTACGGAATGTATAAAAAAAGTTTTAAAATGTGTTATTTGGCAACAAGTTTAAAACAGTTATAATACCTATTAATTATTAATTAAAGCCATTTTTGTTAACTTGTATCTAATGTTAAGAACTATTTAAATCAGGTGTCTTGGACACAATAAAATATAGATACATCAACAAATCGAAACATTTACAAAAATAGGATCTGATATCAAACAACCAGTGCAAAAATCAGTCTGGCAGCGTAAGAACTGGCTCGAGTTGCCGGTTCAGCATGTATTAAAAAACATACATACATACACTGACACTTTGTTCCTTGAGGTCCACGAGAATAAATATAAATCGACACAAATGGCACACACGTAGACGGGCCAGTGGCGTAACCAGGGAGGGACCCAGTAAGCTAATTTGCCTTCGCGTAGAATATCAGCGACATCAGCAAAACTGCAATATTGAGCCAAATTCTCGATTAAAAAATAAGCAGCCCTTGGTGGAATAATGCCCCAAAATATTCGCGTCAAGTTACCATATGCCGGGTCCCTTGCAAACCATCCTCTAGTTACGCCACTGAGACGGGCGCAGGGCCAACGGAGATCATGGGTTCAGGTCGCGCGTAGTGCGTTTCTTTCATTCAATTCGCACGTAGATGAGCCGAGCGGCGTCGGTGCCGAGATCACAGTCGTCGCGTATGAAGAGAACACATTCGCCGGCAGCAAGCTCGGCGGTGGGCAATTCTCACAGCGTCGTCGTTACAACGGGCAAGGACAGGCTGTCCTCGCTGGTGACGGTGTGGCTGGCGTGCATGTGGTGCTGCTGGTGTGGGTGCAAGTGATGCTGTTGCTGAGTCGCACCTTGCGGTTGCTGCCCCATCTTGCTCTCTTTCTTCATCCTCTGCTTCAGATGGACCTTTGCGTGACGCTTCTTCTCATCGCTGCGCGCGAACTTGCGTCCGCACACGTCGCAGGAAAAGGGCTTCTCTCCGGTATGCGTCCGGATGTGCGTGGTGAGATGGTCAGAGCGCGAGAACGAGCGCATGCAGATCCTGCACTGGAACGGTTTCTGCCCTGTGTGGATGCGAATGTGGCGGGTGAGTTCGTCGGAACGAGAGAACCGGCGATCGCAGTTCTCGACAGGACACGCGTAAGGCCGTTCATGCACCGGCGTTTTGCTCGGCCTGTTTGGGTATTTGCGGGGCTTCACCGGGACGAGTTTCAACGGGATCGGGGACTGCTGGTACACTTGTGAGAGGATTTCGTGTCCTTTGCTTGTGGAAGGGTTGTACTCGGCTAGCTGCACACCGTACGAAGAGTTCGACGACTGTTGGCCGATCTCACTCGAACACCCCGCACTAAATGGTTCTTGTTTTGGCACCAAATTCGATGGCGGCACTACTAACGCACTAGAGCTTTGAGGACTGCCATAGTCCTGCGAGTCCCACTGGTATTTTGTGGTGCTGGCCACGAGCGGCTGACCCACGCGCGAGTACACCAGGTCCTGCTGCTGCAGGTCAAGTTGTAGACTCGTGGAAGTTGCTGAACAACTCGGATATGATGGAGGTTGTTTTAGGGTTCCACAGTCCATACTCAACATTAGTTGTTCAGCTTGGGATCTGTCGTCGTATTGTGTGCCTGCAGGACTCGGTGTCGCCGATGGATACTGCTGTTGTGGCGACTGCGAACTACCTTGTCCCAAAAGTCCAAACATTGCGGGATAAATTGGCTTATCGCCGCTGGACAGTAACCAAGGATTAACAGCCGAGGGTGAGTGTGCCATAGTTTGCGCACTCATCCCTAGAGGACTGCCGGCTGACTGCATTTGCATGTTACTCGACATTCCAGGACTGGACGCTGATGTGTAGACGGTTCGATGATGCATTTTACCCATGTTGCTGGCATGCGATGTACCTGCTGGATACATGCTAAGGGTGCTGTGATTTGTATTTTCTTCTTCTCGAAGACTGGGACTAAGGGCGGTATCTTGGGGGGTTGCTCGCTCCCCAATGTGGCTGCTCGAAGGCGACTGATGTGGGCTGACTGAATGTTGCTGCTGTTGTTGCTGCTGTTCCAATGAGAGCTCGTCCGGGTCTAGGGAACCTGCAAGCAACACATCCGTGTCATTTATATTATTTTCACCGTTCTCTTGTAGTCTATCAGTAGCAAGTGCAAAGTTGCAGCTGACATTGTGTCGACGTTGACACATTTCATTCATGCTCGTGGAAGACGTGGTTTACACGCTTA
This sequence comes from Gnatocerus cornutus, assembly GCA_029298725.1. Lineage (NCBI taxonomy): Eukaryota > Metazoa > Arthropoda > Insecta > Coleoptera > Tenebrionidae > Gnatocerus > Gnatocerus cornutus. The sequence goes on from CM055514.1 coordinate 7,975,074, forward strand.
AAACACGTGCGATTAAAAATTTACTGATTCGTACAGTCGTTTCTCAATTTTCTTTTGTTTGTTGGTTTGGTATTTTGACTGTGGAATAAGTCATTTGATGTCTTAACTTAACACGTGAGCACAGTTTGCTTTCGACAGCCTTGGGTAATAATAACACTAATAAAACGTAGCCCGAGATTGGATACTTTTGTTTTGTCGATTTCGGTAGCAACAGTTCGTGCGAGAGCAAAAAATGTGATGTTAATTTCGCCGGGACTCATGCGGACAAAATTAAATGAACGCAACTGTTATATTATGAAATTGAAATTAAAAAATGCGAGAAATCTTGATGATAAAACGCGTGTTGTGACTTAATTATTCCACCCACAAAGAAGGAGTTTTAAATGTCGTTCAGGACATACATAAACATTTACCTAGTATTTCAGGTAAATTCAATTCTACCTCAAATCTAAAAGCTGAAATAAAACGCAAAATTTTGTTTTGTTGTAGAATTTTTTAATCTACTTTGCTCTTTTGAATGAAGCTTATTAACAAAAGGGCAAAGCAATCGATATAAGTATGATAATGGCAAAAGAATGAATGTGGATCCTCTTTGAAAGAAGAAATAATATTGAATAGTATTGGCCGTTTTTATTTTATTTTGTACTAATTGAAGTGTAGAGCCGTTGCTGTAAGATAAGATAATGTAGGGCTCAATATGTTGGAATCGATATTGTGTAGTAAAACGCGATGAATGGGAGATATGTTGAATGGTCTGAGATATTGATCGAGGGGTGGCATCGCGGCGCTTCGGCGAGGTCGGGCGAGTCCAAAGCGCGCGAGCCAGCTCGCCGCACTTGTTGCGGACGTCACGACGTCGTTGGATTTTTGTTTTGAATAAGAAAACAAGAAGAGAGGAGAGTTGTAATTTATGGTGCAGTGTCGGTAATATAATCTGTCAAAGTCTTGTGTTGGATCGATTCGATATAGACATAACATGGTGACGCAACGGCTATTATTATCCCACGGCATGGAGTATGTGTGCAGCAGGCCGTCGCACCAGGTCCGCCACGCATGTAAATATAGCCGTTCTGCAGCCGCGCGATTGCGACGACGGCGGCCGGACTCACCTGTAATCGGCGGTGGCTCTACGACGGTGGAGGGCCCAAAGAAAGAGGGAATGTCGCTCGAGGTGGTGACGGGCGTGTTGAGATCGCCCGGTGGAGCCTCGGAGACGGCGGGCTCGGCGGCAGTGCAGACAGCAGGCGCGGGGCTGCCGCCGGAGTCAACCGTGGCGACGGTCTTGTAGAGACACGTCTCGAAGCTGAGCACGTTGAAGTGCTGCGCCGCGGCCGCCGCGGCCGCCGACTCGGTGAGCAGGAAGGCGGAGTGGTGATGGTGGTGGTGCTGTGCGGGCAGCGTGTCCAGGCCGTCCATGATCATGGTGGGCGCCGGGTTCGGAAGGCTCGCCGGAGGCCCGCCTGCCGCAGAACGAGGGCTCGTAGCGCCGGCACGCACTACACTGGCGTCAGCGTCACCGCTCGTGTCGAGGGTGGGCCGGTGGCAAGACGCCCGACGGGGTCGCTTTCGGTCAAGGAAACTCGGATAACGCGCGACCTCCTCGCACGAGAGCGGCTCAGAAACTGGTCGCGGCGCGAGCGCTACTTCACTTTTATGAATGGACTCTCTGTTCCATATTTGGAAGTCGCAAACAAGAGGCGAGCCAATCGCAAAGCGGACCCCTCCATTGCTCCCCCACCATCGACAAACGTAACGTGACGTCGCGGTGACGTAACACGGCGCTTACCATTCTTGTCTTTTACACTCTACACCTTTACCCAACCCTGCGATCAATCAAACCCTTCGACCCGAAAATGTGCAAATCAACCAGTATAAATTTAGTCCTGTGCGCTCATCGGCCAGCAAAATAATAACATAAGCTATTTTTGAAAAACATCTGTTGCCGCTATTTAAAAATAACAACGGTCCATACGAATCACGAACCAAAATAAAATCAGCTGGCAAAAGACGGGGGCTGACTAAGGCGACGTGACGTTTACATTACATAATTACGACAACTTTTTGAAACCGAAAACAACACCATCACTGCAAAATTTTACAAGAGCCCTTAACACGCTCGTTTCTCCTTCGTGACGTCACTTCATTCATGAATCTGCTCCCCTCCGGGCAGCATGGCGACGCTCCCTGTAACAATCCCCACTATTGTTACCCCTCCCTGCAAATTCATTCAATAACACCGGCATTTCCCCGAAATTTATTCATAAATACGTCCCTTCCTTCCTTATATCAATGAAAGTGATGCATCAAACAAGTTTCACGCAAAAAATCAATAAAACATAAAATGGCGCTTTTCTTTTCGCGTAAAACACCGAATCGAACAGTTGACACACACACAAGGGAAATGTTCCGAGAAAAAGAGGCAATTTATACAATAATTTGATTGAGATTAAATTAAACTCACATCTAAGTTGGTGATTGTCGACATTTTTCACTTTAACATGGGGTTAAATAAATATTTAACATAATTTGGATTAAAAATTTAATTTAGCGTGTAGTTCGAATAAAGAAGATTATTAGACGACGGGCCAATTAACGTTTGCCTATTTGTAGAAAGTAGATTAATTAAAGAATATATTTATGGTAATAGCAAGAGAAGAAATAAAGCACAAATAGAAACTGGTTAAGAATCTTAGAGAAAAAATTAACTACCACTATACCTCTAATTGATGGGATTAGTTGATTGCAAATCAATTGATAATAATTTAAGTTATTAATGTTAATGATCAGATAGCACCATATTTTTCATCTAAGAATAAATAAAAAATAATGTTGTATAGAAGTTTGACCATTCTTTTCTATTTTCAAACTTTATATTTGGTTCATTTTTGAAAATAATAATTTAATAACAAGTTGTGCTAAGCAATTTTGTGGGTCGGGCATTGGATTTTGGCCGTTGGCAATGTCAAAAACCGCTTAAAAAACCGGAAAATTATCAGGAAGAGCCTTGCAAGGCTGCGATAATCATCTACGAGATGAAGAACGGCATTGGAACCGTCGGCAAAATTTTGACGTGACGTCGAAAATGGCGTTGGCGTATTTAAACGGGGATTATAGAGTGGGCTTTAAGTAGATGTGGTATAAAACTGAATATGTATACGTATATAACACAATGTTATTATGTAAGTAATGCCAAAAAAGGGGATATTCAAATAACCAATAATTACCGCGATAACGTAGGAGTTGGAAATGTATATGCATAGGTATGATTAATTCGATAACTAATGAATCCTGTTACCATTTACACGGGTAAACTAGTGCTTAGAAAATCGAAAATTATTAGTATTGTCTTATGGTGTGACCAGTTCCGGAACCAAATCGATATGTTATTAATTTATTCTTGGAGCTTGTCGTTTAATCGCGTGTCACGGTATACATTTTCAGTTCCTACACCAATAAATCAAAGTTGTGCAATTGAACGGAATGCATTAATAACTGAAATTATCTCGTAGAGCAAACGCACACTTTCTATGGTAATGTGAAATGGAACAAGTCCATTGAAATTTGACAAATTACTAACAAAATAATTATCGCAATAGCTTGATTTTCTCGAGACACCGGCCGTTATTTGCGTTTTATAGTGGACGATAATAACTTAAATTAATAGGTGTTAATATTTTATCGATGTTTATGTTTACAGAAATTTGTTCATTCATCGCGTGTGCCACATGACAGAATTATGACAAGTATGTCGTAATCCGCAACACTGAAATTAAACATCAATAAAATCCAAAGTTTACTTTTCTACACAAATTGAAACTTTCCTGCCGCCATTTGCTAATTAACGTCTCGTGATTGTTTTTATAAAAAAAGCGATAACGATCCACGAATTGGAAGCAAACGTTTGACATTCATTATTTAAATCGCCAACGAGCGATGTGACTGTTAGCCAATGAGCGCACTTCTTTTAATCACTCCGATTATGTTATTATTATGGTGCGATGGCCTGTACCTGAACTTTAAGTAAATATTATTTTTCTCGACATGTAAAGTGGAATTATTTTTCTTAAATCGTTTCGTGGCACGCGGTATATTTATGTGTGATAGAGAGGACGTTGAGTTTATTTTTAAATTTATGAATATTTAGTGTGATTTTATTTTTATATTATGAGGGCTATTTTTGGCGCAACTACGCGTTTGAACGAGTAAAGTATGTAATGCATAAATAATAACGAGGATAAAATTAGGCGCGCGATCAGTTGAAAAAAATTTCATATGGATAACGATGCGTATGGTTGATGGACGTCATGTTGTTCTTTCTGCCGTAAAATACTTCGGAGGAGGTAGATACACAGAAGCTTAAACAACTAACGACCAAGTTTTGTCGTAACTAACATGATGGTTTATAAAGTGGAAATAAAATGAAATTCAATAGATTTGTGTTGAGGTTGATATGGTTTGGTTACCCACATCCTTGCCCATCATAACGATTAGTACCTATCTGTGCAACAATTTCGAGGAAATACCATTTTAAAGATGTTTGAATTTTAATTGATGTACCGACCAAAAATGCAATAGCTGGTGAATTTAAATATATCATGAGGCATTATAAGATATCGAGTATTCAAAGTATTGCAATGTGTTTTTAAAAGGTTGCCAGGGTAAATGTTTATTTAGAAATTCAAATTTTTATGTTTCAGACTTAAAATCACACTGCTGAAAAATTTATAGTGGAGATATAACAAATAGTGATTTATATATGTATAGTGTTGGCATGCATTTTCCTTTACACATAGTTACTTTTTAAAATTCAATCTAACTTTTAGAGTAATGTAAGGACCTATAATGTTAAAATTATAGAATGCTCAAACTTTTTATCTTTGGAGAACTTAAAATAATTGTAATTCTCCCTCAGTAGAAGAGCAATAATTTTACAAAAATGTGAAAAAAATATTGTGTTTACATGACACTGGCTGTTCTAAAATGGATGATGGAATTGACAGGTTTAATGTTTATTTTACGCATAATTAGAACATGGTTTAGGTGTCTAACCTACTAGAGCTTGATGTTGCCATAGTACAAAAATCTCTCCATTCGAATTCAGTTCATCATGGTTAACAACAAGTAGATAATAATGCAATGGAAGTACCGTTTAAACATCTAACTTAATTCTCAAATTAGCACTAACACCTCCAATTTTTAGCATGTAATTGTGTTTGCTTTTCATGTATAAAAAAATCAGTCATCAGAAATGAAAATTCGAGTGTAAAATTCAACCTGATGGTGTTATTATTATTATTCCAAGACACAAGAACAAGACTTTTCTCCCGCCTTTCTTTCGCGCATGCCGTCGGCGTAGTTCTTTGCGACCAATCTATGGCGATGACGTATGTGCGTCCGAAAAGGAAGAACGCGAACGAAGGTCGCGTGCGAAGCACAGTAAATGTTAGGTTATGTGTATGACAGACCTGCAGAAGAAGAAGGGACCCCGGCGAACCACAGTGCGACGAGATCGTCGACGCTGGACGTCGTCTGTCCATATCCCGTCGGTCCGTAGTAATACGCCGGGGCGGCGAAAGCGGCGGCGTCCAGCAGTCTGGCACGTCCGTCCGGAGGAGGCGGGGGCGGCTCTCGGCCCCTGCCCCCGTCCAACAGCACCTGTTGTACTTGCAGTATGTCCACGAACTCGTCGTCACCTGTTGCCGCGGGGACGGCGTCGTCGCGTTCACTGTTGTTGTCGTCGTGTTCTCTGCGCATCGTAAGAGCTAACATCTTGGGGGCGCCCGGCACCGGAGCGGCCCTCCGCTGCCATGCCGCACTTTGCACCACCTCGACGACGACGGCACTCGCGCACTGCTCCGCGACGGACACGTGAATGAGCGCCGGCGGACATGTGGCTCCGCACTCCTCAACGCCAACATTGGCCGCCTCTGCGGACCGGTGACGTCACGCACGTCGTCATGGAGCAGCCGGTGCGTGGGTCCTCCGGGCCCCAGGTCACAGTATCGCACGGCCGGCCTCGAACCCGCTTCCACCTCCCGTTTCCGTCTTCCGAGACGCGACCACGCGCTCTTTTGGCACACGTCCCTCCAGCTACGTCATCAAAGCGATGGGCCGGGCGCCTCCTCGAAAGGTATCAATTCGACGCGCTCCCAGTGATGTCACAAGTGACTCGTGCCGCATGAGACGGACTCCTATTTTTAACGACGACTCTAGAAAATAATAGAAAGCTTGCCAACGGAGAAATATGTGGAATGCACGAGAATACGAGTTCCAACAGTCATATAATATTCACAATCTATATCACACTTACAGTCACAGGTAAATTATATCCTTAAAAGCTAACTAAATATAAACTATCCATGTACCATTATTTATGACAAAACTTAACGCTAAACAATTTGCAACCCAACAATTATATAGGATCTTCTGATTTTTAATCGGCAAAAAGTCCGTTTTCTAACAGAAAGTTTCAACGCGGTCAGGCCAAATTTGAATTTTATATGCTCAGTTTTCACATCTATGCCCGCCATCTTGTATTAATAAACAAAAGGATCTAAAATGGTCACTCAATCGTAAAGCATCTAAACAAATCTTATAAGAAGTTTTTTTCAGGTTATTCCTAACTTTAATTGTATTTTGCGGCACAATGTTTGAAGTTCTAATAAAATGAATCAAACCTTTCAAAACTTGAAAACAGAGAGATAGGTGGAATAAAAACTCCAAATCCACGTGAGTTTTTCCTAAAAGAGAATCCACAGAAATGTCGTGTTCATTAATTCCAAGCTACTCGTAATCGGAAAAAATAAAGTAAAGACCAAAGAATTACAACACCGAGCAATAAAACTTGGATCCAATATTCATGATCTTACAGTGTGACAAAAATAAGGAGCGCAAGTTTTATTAGAGTGTTGAAAAGCGCATATTATAAAAAGTTGCACCAACAAGCGGCTGCTAATGACAGTCATTAAATTTAACTGCTAATTTATATACGGTTTAAAATCGTAATTAAGAAAACATTGATTTAAGACTTTAAGGTAATAATTTCCACATTTTCCCTTGTCTAACTTTCGTATCCATCGCTTTCCAGTAAAACGCTAAAAATACTCACACACTAATCGCACAACGTAAACGACATCACATCATACATCACTTGCTACTTACGACATGCACTCTTTTTAGACACTTTCCGACAAACAACCGGAAAATCGATCTATTTTCGTAACTTTCCACGGTATTTTTGGCCAATAACATCTTTACTCATTTCACAAAAATGTTCATAGCATTGTTGGAATTGAACGTTCGCATATGAAAAATAAATAAGAATAAGGTTAATAGACGTTTCGCATTCAAGAATCCAAAGCAATTTTTTGTTAGACTTAAAATAAACAGATTCATTCAATTTTGCGGACATTTTCGCAAATATTTATGCTAAAATGTTTCACCATGAAGTGTACGAAGAGCAGATTGCTTGTTACCGCGCTCATTAGATGAATGACAGCAAAAATTGAAGGAGCTACTTTAAATTTAGACTTTAGATTAGGTCCCAAAACTGAACCTTGCACGTAGAAATTTAACAGGAAATGATTTTAGTGAAGAAATCCAGCTGTTGCATCTTTGAAATCTAGTTTTACTAGTTAAAGACATATAGATATGTCTACAAGCAGTTGGAAGTGTGAAGGTAATAATAATTCTAAATTACTACTAAACTATTATCATTTGACTGTTACGACTGTGAAAATAAATTCCAGAGTTTTACTTTAGTCTTTACACGACTGTTTACGATTGAAATAACAGTGAAATGCAAATAATAAATTTAATGTTCGAAAAATACAACTGTGAGGAAGAGTGGATTATGAATGGGGCAAGTTGTGAAAGAGAAAATAATTCGCTTCTAGGCTGTTCTGAAAATCTGCTTATCCACTGCTTTAGCGATAAAAATATTACGTTTTATTTCCATTCATGCAAGATTGTAGTTAATTATCTGACAGTTTCCGGAAAGGCTGGAAGTCGAAGTTCCGGGAAGCATGATGAGATTGTTTTTGGAAGAACAAGTATGATAAACTCGACAAAGATCAAAATACGTCCCTTGCGCGTAGCTACCAAGTTAATAGGCAGTCAATTGGTTATACAAAGGCAAGCACAAACAATGATGTGTTTTTTTAGCGTCCACCTAATTGACTTATCTCAAGTGTCAGAGACACTGCAAGTAATACAGGAGATGACAATTAAGCAGCTTCTTGTAAGTAAGGTGTTCGTGTGCGGTTGTCCGACGTCGTTTCTTCTTTCTCGCTTCGTGTACTAGCGAAGAAGCGAGAAGGTCGAAACGTAGATGGAAATTTGTGCTGTTACATGTGTGTTGATAAGACGATGTGAGGTATGCGGTGTGTCCAGTATAACTTATATTTAATTAGCCGGTGATCCCTAAGAAAATCGGCGCTCGTGAGCTATATATCACAGTTGGCAAGGCAAAACAATGGAACGGATAGACACAAGCGACTTGATTGTAGTGCCAAGTAACCGTCAAATTGGTTTATTTAACGCTATTTTTCCACTAAAACGTCGAGGAAGTGTTTTTAACGAGCATTGTTCTTCCAAGCATAATTCTTTTAAAATACACCGAAAATATGCCGACAACTCAATAAGTATTAAATTGAGCGTGTCCAGGTAATCTGATACTTAATTAGTGATCGGTACGATTATCTTTTGAAAGCAGAAAATTGCTGTGTTATTGTGTCACATTTTAGCCAATTAAGTTGTATGTTAAACTAATGATCGATGACTAATGGTCAAAATGACTTGTTGTCCATCAACATCAAATCATTTACACAAAGTGACGACTTACCCAAATATGGATAAATCGTTGGGCTTTGCTTAATAAGCACCAAGTGGTGATGAGTTCTGCCAGCCGGAGGGCTTCTATTATTTATAACACCGATATTAGTTGAAACCACAGGGCAGTCTTCCTTTGCGGGACCCATTATTAGAAAGGCTAATGGCCCCTCAGAACAGCAATTACTTCAAACTGCTGCTATTCTGTTGATTTTATCCTCGGAAAAGACAAACGTCCATTTATTTTCTTTGCTAGTTCCATCGCAATTGTTGAAAAAAAATGTATGGAGAAGCCTTTAAAACTTTTCAAAATAACGTTAAATGGAGCGTTCTAAAGTCAGTTGACTATGACGAAGCAAATGGAAGGTACTGTGATGCAGAAGACAGGTGAATTGTATTATTAGCTTTCTTAGGTATCCAAACAATGCAATGCGGATTTTATTTGTTGTGCGCGAAGTTGGCCTTCGTTAAAAACAAGATTTTTCCAATCTCTACTAATAAAATTCTTATTTTATGTAATAAATCTCATTAAAACAATACTTTAATCAAAAGGATGAATAAAATGTTTACAACAATACTTTATTCACACTGTTATTGACAACGCGAATAAAGAAATTAAAATTCCCACTACCATTAAAGTTTTCGTTGCTACAGAATGGCTTGTTTGTAAAATACGTGACACTTCTGCAATTTGCCAAAGCTAAGCAATCGTTTTTTTAATCCTACAAAATTGGCAAAAAATTGTATGATACACGTGAATAAACTAATTTTATACACTCGTCGTTATTCACTTAAACCTTAAATAGATATTCCAATTTTAAGCACGATTCATAACGTCGCTGTTACCAAAAATCGATGAAAGTAATGAGAAATCGCATGATGTGATAATACGAACCAAAATGAAATCAAGCGCAATTTTTCAGTAATCCAATTTAACCAAAAATTGTTTTTTATGAAAAAATTAAGATATATTACGTCCCTATGTTTTAACAGGGACGATAATAAATGCGGCTTTTATATGAGCTTAAAAATTAATTGTGATTTGATATCATAATAAAAAAAACAGTAATTTGATCAAATTGTGGAAAAATAGATACAAAATTATCATAATTTGGGCTAGAACTCGTTTTCGTATGGTAATCAAGTTATTAACATGGAAATGCTAAATATGCTGCTTTATATTTTTATATACAATGTAAAACCAGACCATTCCAATTCCACAATAATTGAAATCGTAAACCTTCCTATCTATAGCTTTTCCTTATCCGTCCATAGGGTCAGTCACTTATTGTCTTCCTATCTCTGGCCTTATCACTTCTAATGGCCAATTCCCAATGGCATGTCCACACCACATCCTTACAAAAAGATATTATTCAAATTCTAGTGGAATTAAGTGGAAGAATATCGCTTGCCTGATCGAAAGCAAGACGTTTTACCACATTTACATGAATATCTTATGCATGCCTAGTAATGCACTTGGGGCAGCTGAGATCCAATGCGAATTTAATTAAGGCTTATCAATAGAAAAATGGCAAAAAAAGAAGAGACTTTTAACACATCGAATGCTGCAATCGCTGTCAGGTGGTCGGAAAATTAATCGCTGCTGTCATTTTAGACCATCAAGAGGACCGATCTCCATTTGAATAAAACGTTTTCGGCCAAAAGAGCGGTAATTAGGAGCGAATGGGACCTCGAGGTTCCAGTTTTGTTTGTGATTGTAATGAATCTTGAGAAGTGTCGATCATTGCTTCGAGGAATGTAATAAAGCTTGTAGTTGGGTGACAAAAAATACATTTGAAATTGTGATACTCGTAGACGATGAGAAAAAGTAGACAATATAAACTGAGTTATGTGACAGGTGTCCATTCAGGAAAATCTTTGCTTGGGAGAGTATCAATATTAATGCCAACGTCGATAAATTATATACGAGTCTAACTATCAATCAATTTCTTATTCAGGTTCTATTTTTGTTAAATATTTGTTGGGGCCCACCTAGACGCCGGATGTAATTTTGAGCACTGACTTTAAAGTATCTAACTATCTAATAATTCCGCCTTTTTTAAATAAAGCTTTATGAAAATGTTAATTAGATCATTGATACGTTTACGTTTATGTGATCTGTTTAATAGGTTGTCCCACACTTATTTTAATGAGTGATAATAACATCCTGTACGCGAATGTGAGGTACTCACTTAATTATAGTAATGCTAACGAGAGCGATCTTCATAATTACACTTTACAGAAAGAAGCTCAAGAGTAATGACATAATTTCAATTTTACAGTAGAGCCCAAAGTATGCAAATGCGTGCATATACAGGCTCGTACCGTTACCACAGAGCCTTTTATGTTCATCTGCAACATTTAGTAGATACCAAATCTGATTACCTAAACGAATCATGTTGTCAAGCGTCAAGCTATTACAGAAGAGAAGCTGTAACTGTAGTAACACTTATTGTTCCATTTCTGGAACAACTTGTGTGTGAGAGTACAGTAATGGTCTTTTTAACCGTCCCGCAGTTGCTACTTTTAGCATAAACCCAGCAACTGCTTAATAAGCGTCGAATCCGAAGAAGAAATGTTTGCTGTTTGCTCAGCGTTAATTATTGAGTTTACCCTAGTAGTTATCGTTGCCGCGTGTCCTGGAGACTGCGTCGATGCGTCTGGCGAGTTACCTTTGGTGGCGCGGTTTGACTGACAGTCTTTTCCACCGCATTTGCCATGGGGGCTTTAGCACGCGAACAAACCCGTTGCACTGATCGAGATGCATCTGCAAGCGCCTTCATCGGAGCACTGACTAAGCTCAACCCGTTGTATAGTGACATTTTTACCATCCGGCAAATTGCTAGCTAAGAGCTGGAGGGCTTCTAGCGTCGATCGCTATCTCGCGATTTCGTATGCGCAACGCAAAGTATAGAATTTATGCACGTTATTACAGAAGAGATCGCTGGTAATACCGTCATTGAATATCTGCGAATGATTCCAGAGTTTTAAAATCCTGATGTGTAAAAAGCGAGCTTTATGTAATTGCTCGCTTTAGTTGTATCGAATTAAGGCGGTGCTGATGATGCAGAATCATTCAAGTTGTAAATTGGCTCATGGTGAAGACGTTGCGAAAGCAAATCCGAGGTTTCCATTCGATCTTATCGGGTTACCTCACCGCTATCCGCGTGCCGAAGAATTATTTATCGGATTAGCAGATCGGCTGATCAGATGAACTGGAGGAAAATCAGACCTTGCTGCATGACTTGGTAATAGAAGGAGGAAGAGATTGAACGATAAAGAGGTGTCGTAGACGTGCGTGACAGTCACCACCTTGCCAATTGTACTGTAATTATGAGACTTAAACCGTATAATTTCTTACAAAATATCGTATTATGCAGGAACGATGACACGAGCAGTATGAAATTTATTACAACTGAAGAATGATTTGTGGCACGATTTCTGCGAGCAAAATTACGATTTTCTTCGATTTATTATACTGATTTGGTTCGAATTGTACGGTTTGATCAGTTAATTTGTAATAGTTGTTATCTCTTAATTTTCTTGAAAGGGTAACTATTCTAGATGTGTTTCCTGCATGCAAAGTTCACGCATTTACCGCTGAAAGAGATAAAACTTCATGCAGCAGTCTTCTTAATTGATGTAATAATTTTACTCGCCAGGGAAATTTATCTCGTAATTGAAAATTTCTCCGCCGGTACGTTTATGTCGTTTCATAAATAAGGCTAATCTATTTATGGAAGTTGGAATTTTGACAGAAGCGAAAATATTAGATTAAAATCTTTGATATTTTTGTTTATGCAAAGTGGACAAAATTACCTACTTCTAATCTACTAATAAGTAAGTAATTATTTACGATAAGTATCCGTATATGGGCATATGGAAATTAATTAAATGCGGTCAGGAATTAAAAAAAAGTGTCCCATTAGCAGTATACTTTCACTGTTTGCCGTTAAAATGACCATTTTTTTGAGTCACAAGTTTGAAAATCATTTGTTTTAATTACGTTAAAGTGTTGAATGTGACAGTAAATGTGGTGTGTAAATCATGAAAAGGAATCAAAATAATTGTCACAACGGAGTGTTTATTCTCGGCGAATACCGAAAGCTTGCGAAGGGGACAGCTCTCTGCATTAATCTGCATCGAATTCTGTTCATAATATGACTTATTGGATGGTCAAAAGCCAGTTTTTAATTTTATTTATGGTCATGCATATTTAGAGTCTAAAGCGAACAGGTAGAGCCAGCCTTGAACTTGCAGTTTTTTTGTTATAATATTAAAGCGACAGATCCAATATGGTGGAAGATTTTATGTATTCATAGTCAATTCTTGTTTAGTGAAGACTTTGGCCAAAAAGGTCAGTACTCCGTTAAGTGTCGCTTACAAATCGAGAACAAAGAGGAAGTAAATTAGAAAATGCTAAGGGAGCAATAAATTTCCCACTTAAGTATCGCAGACGTCACGTAAAATCAATCACTATAAATTAGTATTAAAGGATAAAAAGATAATTGAAATACTTGTGCAAATGTATACGCGGTAGCTCTAAAAAGAGTGATTGAGTGTCTTGCAGTAAATATATCACAGGAAAATTGGCCACTAAAGGTGTGGTTACGCTGTAAGAAGACAAATTCATTTCTTACCGCAAAAACCGCAGCCGTACGCCTTCTTGCGGTTCTAGAGAAATAAAATGGTAATTTGTTAATAAACCGGCCGGTGGAAACGTATATATGGCGGTTATCAAGACAGACACATTGTTTGGTCACACTGTATCGGATACAATGGTACAAGAATAGGTACCTATTAAGGTATAGCAGCTCGGTGCTGGAACCATTGTTCACCTCTGCTACAAACAGCAATAAATTAGTTATATTTTTATAAAAAGCTCTGCTTTATAAGATCTAAGTCTAGCTCTGTATACAATATGGTAATAAAGCAGGTCGCTAACTAAACGCGTTGAGATGAATATCGAACTATTTTTAATACCGTACCTATTGTATTGTTAAACTGCGTTTTGCAATTATGGCCGTTTTTAATTGCATTGTTTCTATGGGTCGATCTTAAAAATATTGCTGCGCCGTTAAATAGAACACTTGCGCGGTTAATTGCAACTCGTCTCGATCGATTAAAAATAAATAAGATTTCTTCTATTGTTACAATTAGAGGTTTATTATTTCTCGCTTTACTGGATGCGTTGACTGACCATTGTCATCTTATCAGAATCGGAAGATCACGAATGTGCAGTTAGACAATGACGAAGTCGGAACGGTAGCTAAAACCAACTGTCACATTAATTTCAATCCGAACCTTATCTTCACTGAGATCATGTTTGTTGCTTACGTTTGTTCCTGCTGTCTCTGATTGACAACTTCTGATAATGATAGATGCACACAACCGTTCGACTAGAGATGATAGACCGACTATGCAACAAAAATTATACTGGGTTAGGTCAAATCATACTCTAAAGCCAAGCGCATACTTGCTAAGAAGTCGTTTTTGAATAATCTCCACATCTTTTAATTTCACATTGAAATGAGTTTTGTGGTTAAACCTTCAATCACAATGCAAATAGATTGCCATTGTTCGACTGCATTCGCTACATATCTGAATCACTTGATACAAATCAATCGGAATATAGATAGCAGTAATGAAAAACGGCAAACATGCATGGAGTGCTGCCGGCAACTACGATCCTTACATACTTGCCAAGTGTATCGGATTAGTTGAATAGCAAGAACTGCCTGATTTAACTCAAGACAACTCAACAATTTTCAACGAAGCAATGCCTCATGGAGCGTGCCGGGAAGTTTATGGTGTAACATTGCTGAAGCGATTGCCATTATATTGTCGAATGAAAAAATCGAACGACCAACTAATTCCACACTTATTTAAATAACTAACGAACAAGATCTTGTAGCCCTCCATTCCAATTAACAAATGCAAGAAGTAGGTAGATGTAAAAATGTATTTTGACATATTTGGATTACATGGTAGAAACTTGAGAGGCGTGGTTTTAGATCCCACCCAGGACAACGTGGACTTTTTCTTGTTGACTCATGTTGATTTCAACTATTGTTCATAACACATAAATTATAACAGTACAGTTCAATAGGTATAATGCCTTGGTTAACTGAATTTCATTATGAAGTTATATTTCTAAACTCTTAATCCTACAGTCTTGAATCAGCGTGTAACTAAAACTGTTATTTAAGTGACATTGATTTTATTAAACTATTTTTTTGAAATATTTACTTAGGTGTGTTTAAAGGGATCGTAACTGCGCAAATTGCATCTTTTATGTCGAGCTGTTCAATAAGAAATTCGTAGTTTCTTAGGTTTTCAGGTTTCTGATTCCGAAAATTGCTGGATCCACAATTTTTATATTTTAAATCTTTGCAGTTTTTATTTCCATGCAGTTTTGTATTCTACGACTACCTAAATAGTATGGTAATAGATTTTTATGCGTAATTTCTGGTTCTGAGTTTCCCGCATATTCAGTTTGTTATGCTATAAGAATTTTTAATAAACTGAAAATTAAGAAAAATGAAAGATTTGGACTGTAACAGCTAAAAAAGAATAACTCGGAAACTGCGAACATTACAGTCCGCTATTTCTAAACGGATCGTTTTAAAGTAGAAAAAAAAGTACCTATGGAAATTAAAAAAAAAAAACTGATTTTGGAATGAACTGCTGTTATCACGATAACAGAATTTTCGTACTAACTAACGAGGTAGTTAAATAAATTCAATTATCTGTGATTAATAATTTTGTTTGACATCCTGCTTTGTTCTTAAGTTACTATTTTTGTTTTACTGCATGTTTAGTCTGCTCTGAATTTATTAATGATTCTTCCTTCATTAAAGCATAAAGCGTTTAAAATTTCGGATTTAACATTCAACTAATGAAATTGGAAGATGACATTGACAAGTGCCACCGATTTGTCATTACCTTATTTTAATTGAGACCTGCGGATAAATTGGAACAAGAATTTCGAAAACGTATGAAAATTGATAGTACCTACCGAGGATAACGCATAAGTACAGTGATTGGCACTTTAAGACATTGATTTCCATCATTCAAATAACTGCTTAAAATGCATTAGTGGTTGTTTATATGATCACTTCATGTATGTTATATTGGTCGGCTGTTGCCTTAAATAATTAAAAAAAAACAAAATTTAACAGTCTTTAATATTGTTTGTTCATCTTGACTTTGTGCTTTTATCATAGTCAGTGTAGATTGTTTCCTTTCCCATTCGTATTTTGATTTTTTTTTTTTTGGTTTTGACATAAAAATCAACTTATTTACCCACCATTTTTTTCGGCACTATGATAAAAAAAATCTCTTTTATTTCCAAAAAAAAGATAAACAAAATTTGTTGCAATTTTCAAAATAACTCTAAATTCACGCTTTTTTTTCGAAAACCTATCAATCACTGTCTACATTACCCTAGTTACATGTATATACGTTATTAATAATTTGAAAACGAGGGCCAAAATATCTCCTGTAGTTTATACAGGTGATTCACCTTAGACTTTCGAGTCTAATATTTTTGTTTCTTGTGAACGGGTTTTAATTAAATTAAAAACCAAGATAACTGAAGCGGTAAAGATTGATTCTGCATTGAAGACGACACTCTTTTCTTAAAAAAGGTTAATTTATTTGTCTAAATTTAAATTTAAATGATTTGAAAATCAACCTTTATCTTATAAAATGGTAATAATAACATGCGTTTGCTTAAAATCAATCTAACAAGTCCAGTTTTCAAGAAAAAGAGCAACAACTAATTTGTTGTCAAAAATGTATTTTATAATTTCCCACTCAAATCAATTATATTATATTCAAAGCATATTTTTATTATGTAAATGTGTCGTGTTATATTTATTTTAATTTTATCATTTTCAGAGCCGTGGCGAGGATCATCACCATGAAGCATCTCAGATAAAGTAAAAGGACCTAATGATTGTTTTCGATCTGTAGACCGAAACGTAGTGCACCTGTTATTGCATTTATTAAATTATGTTTTATTGTGGAAGGTTCATGCATAATTAATCTTGAAAACATAACGTTCATGAAAAAACTGAGCACATTATATTGCAGCTGGTTTTGAATTGATCGCAAAAAGATTATTTTCATTAAAAATATTTTTTCTTGGCACATGGTCTACTGTAAAATGCTAGACAGCATGGAGGCAGGTGCAAACAATGTTCGATATCTGACAAAAATAAAGTTTAAGTGGCCGTGGATCAAAATAATTTACAATCGCGCAATGTACATGCGTGCGACAATAAAACGGCGATGTTGCAGTCCGAATAAACTGACAAAGAGACATCAACCTGAAAATTATAGGATCATAACTGGTGTCACGGTTTCTCCGGTAATAAAATTTATATTGAAGGAATTAATGACTCTTCGTTTTGCAATATGTAATTCCAATAATAAGGAGCGATGCTATGCAGAATCTCGAGCGTTGTACAGAAGACACAGTCGAAACAAATCGGCTTGTATACAAGAAGCGCAGTAAAATTTATTTTCGTTCGTCAGACATAACTGAACTCAGTTGCTGGATTAGGAAATGGTCGTAGGTGAAATCAGCTGACCTGTTTCGTAGGTGTGCTAACTTTTCGAAAGTAACGGATTCTAGATGCATATATGTAAAAATACGCCATTTTTTCGCGCATCGTCATCTTCGAACTACGCCTTATTTTCGGTCACTGTTACTGTTAATTCTCAGAGATCGGACCGTTTAACTTTAATTACCAGGTCCAAACCCGTAATTTGGTGACATTTATGAAGCCATCAAAGCACTCAATTTTGTCTTAATTACCGTTTAATGTAATAGAAGCGGTTAATACTAATCAACCTCAGACAAATATGACACGTGACTTTAACAAATGAGACGTTCTTCATCAACTGGTGAAAGGATCTTGGATCTATATTAGGAATTCGCTTGGGATTGAAACGCCGTTTTGGTGGCAACAAGAGAAATATGACTCAGGACTCAGTTTATTTCTAGTTAAAGTTATTCAAATTAACTGAATAATTTTCTCTGATCAAAGCGGATCTTGAAGTGTCGCCTTTAATGGGAAGAAGGCGACGTTTACGTATTAAGGGTGTAACAAGCTGTTAATGCGAATGACGAATACAATATTGTTTTTAATAATTGACAAACGAGTTGCGTAACTATTGCGTACTTACAAGGAAACATCCACTTTTGATCCGCGAAGATGATAAAAGGATTCAAGTTTCCATCAAGGTTTATGGTTAATTACGCCAGTCTACCGACGGAACATCTTTAAGGAACCCCAAATTAAACAGTTAAACAGAGTTCTGATACTACCCTTGGCTTAAAGAAGCAATTTTAATGGCTAGAATTTGCATTCACGTGGCACCTTATCCTCCCAATTAGTCAGGGTTTTGAAAAAATCACACACCTCTGAATAAATCGGCTCTAATCATTGAATTTGATGCATTGTGCACCGAGACGCAATCACAATACCAGTAAGTATTTATCAAAGCAACAACCACCTGCATAAATGCCATGCCTCTTGAATGGTTACATGTATGATTAGAGTTTATTAATAGTAGGCATACAATGCAACGGATTCCTGTGCAACTTGCACACTTCTTAGGGTTCGAAAAGTCGATCGCCGTATTTGGATGCGTCGTCTTTGCCGTTTGCATATCATTAAACCTAATTGTGTTTGTGTATGGTGAGTGCAATTCACTATCTTCGACACAACAAATTCCACAACTTTAATAACAAGTTCTGGCGGTAATTTTAGTATAATATGATGGTATGGAGAGGTGTTAATGCCGTTATTAGACTTACAACGTTCAGTCGAAGTAACAGTGTTATTATCCTCGGCTGCTATTAGAGCGGCAGTGTGAGGTCTGACACAAACTTGGGGATCTTTAGAGGTGTCGAAATGACATGATGGGGTAATTAATGGTTTAAAGGAAGCAACTAATGGCAGATACAAATAAAAATGCATTTAATTGCACCTCTACACCAATTGTTCCTTTAGAAACAGAGTTTCCTAGTACATCTCGTTGGTTTTTACGAGATTCGACATCCTTAATTGAGACAGTCTCGCGCCACATCATAATCGCGTGCATTAGAACCTGTCGTCCGTTTGACAAATACCATGACATAAGCGTGCCAATTTATCTTTATAACATAATTCTGATTTATAATGAGATAAGTATCGATGACCGCATGCTTCCCGTTGTTTCTCGCCATCAAAAAATTGCTCTCGTGCCTCAGAAACGACTCCTGTTCATCCATCACAATATATTCGTTCCCTTCAAGTAAATTACGCTTAATTTGGTCATGCGTGTTTCGACGACGATACATTTATTAATAAATTCTGCTCGTTTAACATCATCAAATCGTCGATAATTACAAGAAGCTGCTGTCGTTCGTGTCAAGGAAAAACTGCAGAATAACAGGAATTAAACTAGTTTGCGTGGAGATTGCATGCAAATTGTTTAATGATTGCCTTTTTCAGATCGGTTATTTACAGTACTGCTACATTTTTTTGCTTCTTGCCGGATTAATTGGTCTGGGAGTCTGGCGTTCACTTGCACTAAATTATCACTGAAATTGACGCGGATTGGTATACGATCGACTGTCTTAGTAATAAACGATTCCAGTTTTTCACTTCTTAAAGAAACGAGAAGCTTGTATATCAACGGCTGTTGGAAATTGAGCAAGATTGACGCAAAAAAACTGCTAATTACTTAACATTTAGAGGGAAAAGTTTAATTTTGGGCATGAATAAACTTTGAGAAATCGATCTTATTACCATAACAAAGGTTTATAACAAAAATTCATTTATGCCATGGTAACGATTTGCGAAAATAATGTTTAATTATAAAACAGCAATTGTGTTTCGATAAAATCATTAAATTTTGGATTAAATCTGACTGGGTATTAATAATAATCAACATATACAATCAGAAACGGATCGGTACCGACAACTGAAATTACAATAAACACATTTTTATGGAAAAATTAGTGCTATACTCTTCACCTAAATTTAATGGAAGTAAAATTGGTGAAATCGCTTAGAAAATATTTATCTTATTAACCTGTTAAGTAACTCAGCGCATGCTGTTTATCCCGGCCCTGTTTCTTAGCAATTACATTTTTGATTTACATTCCGTGCGACACAGTTCCATGACAAAATAATGGATCGGTGAAATTTTGTTTTAATAACCAGCCGGAGACGTAATTATCGCAATAATTCACCACTCTGCATACCTACCACATATTCCAACAGACCAGTTTATAAACGCGAGCTTTTCTAATACCATTAAACGGAGTCATTGTATAAATTATCTGCAGACATTATTACGGGGCGCCATTAATCTATTAAACATCATAAATTCGTCAGTCAGATTGCACTTTGGAAATAGAGCAGAATAGCTGTTCGAATCTAACAATAAAATATTTACAAGTAGGTTACGCGGTTCGTTGTTTATAGACGAGTTTCACTGGACGTTTTATGGCGAGTTTTCGATAAAATTTGTCTTTGATCGTGTTTAATTCAATCTTAAAATAGATCGAATTTTTATAGTGTTATGACTTCATGGGAATTAAGCGAAAATACCCGCAAGAAGATTCGTGCAGATTAAGTAATTAAAGTCAACGAGTCCTCGAAGAGGCTATTAAAAAGAAGAATTTTTAACAAATTTTATGAGAGGAGGCGCAGAAATCTCGGCGGCAAACGACAGTTTTAATTATAACATTGTTGATTTTATCGCACTTCCAAGTATAATTCTAAAACAATATCTTAGGAGAGGTGCTGCATTTGTGGCAGTAATTGTACCAATCGGTAAACGGTCCGTGTAGTTTTTTTTGTATTGAGCGTAGCCAATGGTACAATTTTTTAAAATTTTTGAATATGTTAGACATAAATTTTGGTTTAAGTACTCGCAGCAGCTAGCGGTTGTTCCCAGGTGCATAAATTGTTGATCACGTTAAGTGTTTGTTGGTAACATATTGTTCAAGCCTCTGCATCCAGGAGCCCGGTTCAGTTATTGTATGCAGCATCCACTGCCATATTTTCTCCAGCAATAGACATCCGATTATTCAAACATAAACATACCCCATTCACTTGTACAAATATCTCCCATTATGAGAGCATTGTAGTCTTCTGTGTAAAGTAGCTTGTTTAGTGTACAAACGTCCTTAAATAGCAGCAGCTCTTGGAGAGAAGTGTGGTGTACGTTCCTGTCTATAATTCAGTCATTTTATTTCTGTTTAACAATACTATTTTCCATAGCATTAAGTGACACGCTGAGCCCGTCATTATAATAATGCAGAGCATCCGTCGCGAGCCGTGCCCACGGAAAACGCAATGGGCCCACGCGGCCGTTGGCGGCCATCTGGTCTCTTCTTCTTCATTCAGACCGCGAATAAACTCAATTTGTTAGCCTCATTCATTCAGATATACACTGAATCATATGGCCACACTGATTGGAACCTAATTTATACGTCCACTACGTCATAAATCTCAATTACCGCGACTCCTGCCGTCAAACATAAGGGTAGGTCATAAAGATCGGGTTGTCGGCGGCGACCACAGACGCTCCATCCACCGAAATCTCTCCGACGACTCATTTGTAACCCGCAAAGAGGTGGAACGAATCGAAGGCGAAATCACGCTTTGAATTGTGTTTTCTTTAATAAAAGATTTGGGAAAAGGCATATTTTATGTTTACGTA
This sequence comes from Gnatocerus cornutus, assembly GCA_029298725.1. Taxonomy (NCBI): domain Eukaryota; kingdom Metazoa; phylum Arthropoda; class Insecta; order Coleoptera; family Tenebrionidae; genus Gnatocerus; species Gnatocerus cornutus. Next base: position 7,996,632 of record CM055514.1, read on the forward strand.
GGTGAGATTCGGTTGCCTGATTTATTTTAGTTGGGAAACAATGTTGCTTTAATTTTTAAACGATCCGATCGAAGGACTGGAGCGGTGGAGGTTTCTCATTTTTACCAAGGAAACTTCGTGGGCGCCTACATAATGGTTATACAAATCACCTTATTTGTATCGGATGTGTTTATATGCTTAATCGTATCCAATAATCGAAGTACAAATAGACATTCCGTTTAAAAATTTGGTTTTCATTAATCTGAAGATAATTTCACAAGAAGTAACCGTCCCATTCTGAGAATGGTTGAAAAGACTTTGAAATATGACCAGTGTGATTCTATGGCAAGCTATTAAACAATATGGGGCGATAAGTGCGCTCCTGCGGTGCTCTTCACAGTGTTACATCAACTTCGTGTTGAAACCATTACCAAACGAAAGTCGGTCATAATTGTAGAGACAGAAAGAGCAACAAGCTCGGCAATAGACTTAAATGACTACCACTTGATCCCTGGGTCGCGCTCTCCTGTCGGTCTCGACCCGTCTGAATCATGTCTCGTAATGAATGAAGTCTACGAATTTTACTCCATTAATTGTATTTTTCTTCTCTTTATCAGCACCTTTCCGGCCTGATGAATAAGTAATTAGATTTATTAGTCTTCTCCCTCATTAAAGCCAAAGCGACGTTTATGAGTTTTAATGCTTCCAAAAGAAAAAAGATTCTGCGACAGTTACATTTTATCTCCTCTGGTAAGTATTTTATCGCTTATGTAATGTTACGTTAATTTCATAAAATTTGATTGATACTTAAGTGCGTGTTGGATAATGATGCTTCGTATACACATAAAGTAGAACTGTAAAATGTGATTCTTAAACGACTTTAAAAACTTAATTACCGCGTTCTTATTGAGGCAACGATAAATTTATTGCAAATACGAGAACCGTAATATTTGTAACGAGGATGGGATATTTTTAACGAGTAATTAGCTCGTCTTAACGACCCTCTCAATATTATTGCAGGGAATATAAATACAGATGTTCATTGTGGAACAGAGATTTCAGAAAGTGTCATCTTAAACAAGAATAGGACGTTGACCACGCGACTTATCATACTAAATCAAGGACCTCAAAACTTGAGATTTACGCAAAGCTTAATGTTGCTAATAATGATGAGAATTTTACGATGTTTCAGCTGGAAACAGCGAAAAGTAGTCAGTTATCGCCGATAAATTTCCTTGTTTCGGACATTAAAGCCTCGTTTGGACATCATCAGGTCATCACTAGGCCAATACGGTATGGAAATTAATACTACAATTGTGTAAAAATTGGAAATTCTTTCTATTTTCTATTTTGATTATGCTAAAATATTGCGGATCTGTACGAAGTGAAAAATTCAAAATTATCCTTGACAACTTCCTGAATATTTGTACCTAAGTATTTGATATTAATTTACTAATTTACTTTTTTAAAGAGTTTTTTATATAATTTTTAGGTAGGTACTACAGCTTGAATATCTAAATCACACGCGATTTAAAGTAGTGCTAGTTTGATAGGGAAATCTCTCGTAAAAATAGAGTTATTTAAATGGTAAATTATACGACCGCAATAATTGAAATTCAATGCATTGACTGACGTTTTAAAACCTGGTTTGTTAAGGTGTGTACATTTATAAATTCAATTCTAAACCAATCAAATTCAAACGTCTAGTTGATTGGTTTAGACAGACCTATTCTGAACTAGTTGCGAATTGCCAATAGAGCTCAACTGTAATTTATTTTGTAATTTAGTGTGAGCCGCCTAAACTTGGAATTTAGGACTCCTTCGTTTCTCTTTACCACTTGATAAATGTGGCCCATCTGATCAGTAGTAGTAAACATAAAAACCGATAATAAATTTCTCGTTCTATTGTTAACGTGATTTACCTCAACTTCTTTGTTGTTTCTTGGTGTATGCCTCAAGTCAGTGTCTCTCATTAAAATATTTTACAGTGACTTTCAATTTTTGCGGTTTATTGTTGGTTGTATTTAAAGTAAATGGTTTACTAGCTGGAAGTGTACTAACGCAAGAACGGCATTTTCTCTTAAACCACACATGATGAAATAAAACGCGAAAAGATTTCCGCCTGAAGCCACATAAAATGCCTCCATGAAGTAAACAAGACAGTTAAATATGTGTCCTTGTGCCCGTCCAACACTCATTCATTTCGAAATGGACAAATTGTTCATGCTTAGAACCAAGCCAAGTGCACATTATCATGTGCTTTGCAAATTTAATTACACCGATCAATTGAATTCCCTCTTACAGCGTCCCTGTTCATTAACGTCTTTGCTCCCTGAGGCTGTCGAAGCCGTGCACAAGCAATCACTGTATTAAATGCTATTGTTTATGTACTCTTACATATCATTAAATGGTAAATTGCCACTAATTATTAATTGTTATAGACTTGCCCCGCTACGACTCTTGCTTTCATGAGAGAAAAACGTGAAAATGCATTTCGTTATTTTTATTAACACAAGGTTCAAGGACGGTGCAATAATTGAAACGGTCTCTTCGTTGCGACTTTAACTGTTTTAATCAGTTTATTGCCAATCGTTGTTCGCATGGATACACTAGCGACAACCTGTTGAATGCAACTGAAACCTGAAACGCAACGTCGTTTGAAGTTCCTGAACGAAAATAAAAACGCGGGATAATCCTTCTATAAACATCAATATGCATGAGCGAGCTAAAAACAGTGGCCCAAGGACGAACCCCTGAGGTGCGCCGACACGGTTATTGTGAAAAGCGGTGGCCAAAGATAAATAAATCGCCACCAAAAGAAATTATGAAGAAGATAAAAGAAAAATAAAATAGTTGATCCACCACCACCAGATTAGTTAAAAGCAGTGACCAACTATTAATAAATCGTTAGATTTTATGTGACGTGAACAATCTTTTACGGGATTGCAAAAAAACCAAAAAACTCTTTAACGTTAGTCTAGCCGAGATATATGCAAATGCAAAAATATCAAACAACTATATTCATGTTCACTTCACGCTAGACGACGATTTGAAGATACAAGTACCAGCATGCAACGCCTCTACATCGGTCTCACATTTATTTATCGATTAATAAAATTCAATTACTCGCTTTATTGAAGGAATCATTATAATTATTATGATTACCGACACGTTTGGACCAAGAATGGATAGATTGTGGATTTTTACACCATTCTGGTAATTCATTAATTGCTTTTCGACAGTTAATTTTCCGTTATGGCCCATGTTGGAACAAAGGCCAACTGAGCAGGTTTCCCTATGACCGCGGGCCCCTCCATGCGAAGATTTTTTAATTGTATACACAAAGCCATCATATACCGTCAATCATGCGTTCATAATAGATAATAATATTATTATATTCAAAAAAACTCTCACCTTAATAGAGCGTGTAAAAGATTTGATTTTTATGTAATCCGATATTTTCTGTCGGCATTTTGTTTTAAGATTTATTGGACTTAGTATAATGGCTGTTTTAGAAATTTTATTTATCTTACGACCAAATGACACTGTCGTTTTGGTAAAATAAAGCCACGACGATGTTGTTCTACCCTGTGTCTTACATTTACATAATCTGACATTTTATTATCCTCTTATATCTGATGGCTTTGTTACTATAGGTATTTTTACCTCCGTATTGTCTGTCAAAATTAGGCGAACGGAAATCGCGAAAAGTGTTATTGATTTGAATTATTTATGAAGATACTTCGAAACTACATTAACATATTACAACGTTACAAAAATTTGAATAATAAACGGCGATGGAGATACATCGGATCGGTATTGTGTTCAGAGTTAGAATTTTTCTTAAGGACCATCTTACGAAATGTGAATTTGTTTGTCGAATAAGTAATAAATCTCTCACAGGGACAAAGAAAGCGTGAGTGTTGGATGATTTAAAATCCTTGCGATATCAACTAAAAATAAGAAATTTGCATACTTTTATTGGACTTTTAATTGAAAATTTTATTGTTCTGACGTAGGCGATTTTCCTCATTCTGTTACTTTTTTTAACTGGCAAAGTGTTACTTAACTAATCTTCTTAAAAGGGAGATTTTTTTGTATCGTTTGACTTAAGATTCCTGCGCATTCAAATATAACAGACTTATGGTGGATTAGAAGCACCGGTAAGTCCAGCTTTTTCCTTGGTCGTTCGAATAAATCCTGATGTCATATTACTTTGTAATGGAAACTCGCTTCTAAAATTGCAGAACCAGCTACTAATAGCATCTCTCATTGAGCATAACGCATTCTTAGCCACAGACAGCTGCAGGTAGTAAAATTAACAAAATTATGAGAGTAGTTAAGGACCGGCTCTAGGATTCACGCTAATTAGAACGACAATTGCTTTGTCACGACTGAAATGGTCCCTGAATGTGAATTTTCTCTTCAAGTTCAGTTTCATTCCGGTTTCGTGAACCTCCACTTTTATTTTATCCTAAGTTTGCTTGTGATTTGAATCAAGTATTGTTGGTAGCTGACGTTCGACCTCACGACGCTGGCGAATGATATTTATCACAACTCTCCACGCATCCAACGTCATCTTACTAGGTAATCATTCTTCTTTTCAGTGAAATACTCAACGACCTTAAATAATGGACGACCAGGAGGGCGGGCATGGGTTGATCTCGTTAATTAATTACGGTAAGAATGAAGGTTCGCAGACACGCTCCGTCTGAGAATGCGACTTGTCGACGTTTCTATTACACGATTACACGAAGAATGTATCTGTAATAACAATACGAATCTGGTCAAAACGATTGGAAAATAACTCGCGAGTCGAAGAATTAATGAACTCGACAATTTTCTTGTAATATGTGTAAATTTATTGTCGGAATGCAAACTATTTTGCGGTTGTTAATAGTTTGTTGTTAATTATTGTGACAGGAGTTGCGCGCGTCTTGTTCGGTCGCACTTTCGTCCATTCGAAAAGACGGCGAGTTTCTCGTACTTTTATGGAGAGACATTAATTTTCTCGGATTCAGTGGCAACAGGACGAGATTCCGTTCCGCAAGGAGAAATGTGTAAATGACGGCAGAAAATCTCCTGACTCCAATTTGTAACTTTGAGGATTTTGGCCAGGCCAATGCGAGAGTTATTCTAACGAGTGCAATCTTCCCAATCTCTCAATTGTGTCAAGTGTGAAAGAACAAGCCAATCGTGGAGCTTTTGGCTGAAATAAATTCGGATACAACCCAACAACTTGACAGAATCAGAGATCGGGTCGAGGAAAAACGACCAAAAAAACATTTCACGTTCCATCGGGTAAACGTCGATTAGTTTAAAATTTTATTTGAACGCAAGCTGCTCGCTCAAGCGAGATCGGAGAGTATGTGTTGTATTATGAATAAATTAACTTAGTTTATTTGTATTACATATGTTGCAAGGTAGAAATGCATTGTGCCTGGAGCTTGTGAATTTCATGCAATTGCAAAATGCTATCTATGCATATCATGTATGGTCATGCAAGCTTTGATGAGATTGCATTCTGCAATTAAAAGGTAAGTCAGTGACTGCTTTAGACATCAACGCCGCCGTTAAGACTAAAACGTGAACAAATCAATGACTGGAATACCGGAATAGTCCCGAAATGAGCGTTCGTGCTGTCTTATCAAAACGACATTAATTAAAACACCACGTGTTCCAATAAAGCAACTATTTATTGCTGCAACAAACTTGAAATATCATGGACTTTAAATCAAAAAAGTGACACAAACTGTGAAAAATCTCAAAATATATGTTTCTGCCCATTTTCAACACACAACGCCCTACCACCTTGGGTGAATTCATGACAAATATGTTTTATGGCCTGTAGTGATATGATTAAACACCCGTGCGTGACTAAGCTAGCTTTTCTAAAATCACCAACATTATGGTAATTCTAATTTAAAAGGTCAAATTGAGGTAGGTAAAACGCTTTGAATATTCAGAGATCCACGAATTACCGGAAGATTTACTAAACTTTCACGCATAAGAAATGTTGATAATAAGGAGTAAATCAAGTAAAGCGACGATGCGTGTGGAATAATTGAAACCGAGCCGTGGAGGTCCGATCAAGAGAAAGAAAGTCTAGATTACGAAAAATTGAGCTGTTGAATAGAAAATTTATTCTTCCTATAAAACTCGACATCCGTTTAAAATTTATCGTCGTAATAAATAAAAATGGAGAAATGTTCTATTGTTACATATTCTCGAAACTTAAAACCTTTTCTATACTCGCTCCTTCCCTCACTGCTCATTGAAGTCTCCACGTTATTTGCAGACAAACTTGACTTCGCCTTATTGACACTTCCAAAAACAGCGAATCAAACATCATCCCATTGTTCTTTGTTTAAAATAACCTCTCTTGTTGCTTGTACGCCACTGGCGCCCGACCTCTCAAGGATCGCTTTTATTACCCGGATTTATACGTCTTCGACTTTCATAAACGCGTGTTTTTTAGAAATAAACCCTCGTAGTAGGGCGTACTGTCGGCGAATCGGGGCGATTCTGCTCACGGTGGTAATTTACTAGTGGTAGCAATAAGGGGCGCGTCGTTCTCGTGTCTAGGTCAAAGCACCCTCGAGTTAGGGTGCGATTTGATAACACGTGCGAGCGCAAGGTGCGTGTCTAGTGAATGCTTAGGATTTTTTCCGGCGGCTCGCGCCGGGGCCCACTGAGGGGGGACCGATGAGGGGTGCAAGACGGCCGACGGAAGACAGATAGCATCGGTGGGACTGGCAAGCCGCACCCTCCGGCTCGACCACCGCTCGTACCTGTCTGAGCACTCAGGAGGTGAGCGTTGTAAGAGAAGTACAACGAAGGCAGATGGGTTTTGGGTGATGGTGCAGCGGAAGAAGATTCCTGGCGGCTGCATTAAAGGAGCTAAATTAAGGCTTGATGAGATGGGTATTTGCAGCTTTTTGTCGATTAATTAAAATGTACCTGGTCACTAAATTTGTGGCCAAAAAGAAGAAGAAATGACCAATCTGCGAATATAATCGGCGGTGATGGGAAAAAACTTGCAAACAAAAAACCCATTTAAGTGGAATGAAAAAGTACAGTTAGGTTTAAATAACTGAAGTTGTATCACACTGTATATTATCGGTATTTTAACGAAATTCTGGTCAAAATTGTCTGACTCACTAGTTTGTAAACTTTCATTACCTTAGAGGAGAAAAAAGTGGTCTTGACATTTGCTACTGAAAAATATTGCTTATTACTAAACAAATCCAATTAGCAACAAGATTAATTTTCAAAGTTAATTTTTTTCCTCGTCATTTATTATCCTATGTATAAGCGTTTAGAAAGAACAAAACTCTCTGCATAAACCTGAATATTTCTAATAGCTCCACTTTGAGCCTTGATTAAAATTCCATTTTTCTATAAGCGATCATAAACCTGAGATTTTACAACATTTCATGAAGAGCCTAAAACTAAAAGTTGTGCAACAGCGGGAGTTAAGTGGCGCCCACTTTGTCAAAATAATTCGTTTGTCTAAGAACCATTAAAATAGGAATTAACTCATTTCTTTAGTGATGAATGCATCAGAGATATGAAAAGTTTGTTGCTCCCAGAGCTGGCGAAAAAACGTAAAATTTATTCGGCGGTAACAAGTCAATCAAGTCTTCATTCAACCGTCATTGGAAATTAATCTGAAATTCATTAAAGTTGAAGGTCCGTAAAGAATCCAAGCAGTGAGAAGGACACGTAATGTAGGTGAATTATGTCAATGAGGATAACTCGCTGGCACGCGCAGATCCTTCTCAGGTAACGAACATGACATGTCTGACAGACTTGTCGATCAACTCGCTCTTTACACCCACTTTTTATATACGTCAAGAATTATTACAATTGCTTGGATGTAACATGATAAATTTGCCGTCTTACCACTTATCAGAATTACATACAATAGAGATGTTTGCCGCAAGAAATAGATTTGTCTTATTGACACCGAGGTCAGTTTTGAAGAAGAACTAAAACGAACTGAGTTTTGGTTAGGTGACGTGTAGGTAGCTATATGTTTTTGCTGACACCATTAAAAAACCTTCTTTAATTAATTTCAACCCACTAGAAAAATATTACTGTAAGCATCTCTATAAATCAAGACTATATTAATGTGGCTGAAAGTGGGTAGCAGAATTTTTAATGGATAACTTATGAAAACCGGCTATCAAATGTCGAAAAACCAAAAACATTTCGTACTAATGGGAATAAAGATATAAGGATATATTTAATCTATAATTATTATTTGTAATAAAAGTTTATTGATACCTACACAAATCGAACGGATTTTTAGACTTTATTACTTGTAGTGTCTCAATTTGGACGTAAGAACGGATTCGCCTACTTTAATCATCTTCCGTCGGCAAAAAACTGCTGCTATAAATTCTTCTTCTGCTCTGCCCAGACCGCGTTTTAATGATTACCTACATATCTTAGAATATAAGAATTAAGTAAGTTAATAATTCATTAAGTAGAAAACTGAAAATACAGGATGAACCAAAATTAAAAGTTTGGTGGTAAAATAGAAAAACCGCAAAAACTAAGAACTTGTGGCCCTGAACATCTTAAAATCTGACAAATAGACGAATTGTCCTCATAAAGACTTTTTTATAATCTGAAATTCAAGAAGAAAAAACGGTAATTTTGATAATTTTTGTGCTGCAGTCATGCAATTTAAGGAAGTTACAATTTTTGAGTCGTGTAATAACTGTAGCAAATTGAAAAAATATGAAGACAAACAACACAAATTTTAGAAATTTTTAATTTTAAGACGTAGTAAAAATTTTCCTCATGCTTCACTAAAATTCCCAATTTTGGTAATTTTTGTGTTATAGCTATGAAATTTGGAGAAGTTATTACTTCGGACCCGTGTATCAACTCTACCAACTTCCAAAATTGTAGAGCAGAAGATATACATTTTAAAGAGTTCTGGGACACTCTGTATACCCTACTATTTTACTACTATTTTTAGTCGTGTTATAACTCTACCAACTTGCAAAAGTGTAGAGCAGAAGGCTTACATTTTAAATTTTTTTATTTTTAAAACCTACAAAAAATTCCTACATCCTTCACTAAAATTCGTAATTTTAGTAATTTTACTGCTACCGTTAGGAAACTTACTTACTTACGTAGGTACTTTACCAATTTGCAAACTTGTAAAGCAGATAACAGAAATTTTTATTTTTAAAACCTAAAAAAAAACACGACATCTTTCTCCAAAATTCGTAATTTTAGTGTTAGAAATTTGGGGAAGTTACTATTTTTGAGTCGTGTCTACCAAATTGCAAAATCACAGAGCAAAAGACCCAGATTTTAGAAATTTTTATTTTAAGACGTAGGTATAATAGAAATAAAATTTCGACATCCTTCACAAAAATTCGAAATTTTGGTAATTTTTGGGCTGGTGCCGCAGTGGGAAGTTCTAATAAAAACAAACTCGCACCCCAGAGAACAAGGAGGATGCCGACAGCAATACAGATGGTAAATTTCAAAACAAAAATTGACTAAGTTAAATAGTATTCTAGAACTGATAAAAAGTGAACAACCAATCCCGAAAGCTTATTCGAGAAGTGGAGTAAATGGCCATCCCAATTTGCTAGGCAACGAGAGTCTAATGTTTAACCGACCAATGGATGACAGTATGTGTCCATAGCTACCACCTTTCAAATTCTGTGCAGTTTCGGTTTGGTTACAGTTTTTTTGTCTTATCTCGGTTATTTTATAAGTTAAAAAATTATGGCTTCAAAATTTTGGTTCAGAATTGTTGCCTCCATAAGCCCTTTCTCTCTGGGGCGCGAGTTCTGGGACACCTGTATAGTAACTGCAAATATCCATTTCTGAAATTGAAAAAACTGAATTTCTAGGAAAGCTGAATTTGTTAACTTGAAATTCAGAATGAATCTGAGAAATTGAGAATCTCGAAAGTTTTTTCTGTTTGTCTTCTAGGTATGATCGTTGATCGCTTTTATAGTTTAAGTCCCGTTTAAATCCCGTTTAAATATACCTTCCATAAAAATAATTTATCACTTTATTATGGTCATACAACTATTAATAAACAATTAATTAATGTTCGAACATGCTTATTACGTGAAGGTTTACTACCGCGACGTTTGCATAATTATTGTCATTTTGTCAATAATAACCTCAATCTTTACCCTTACAATAATAATAAAATTAGCTTATGGCAATTGATTTGTGGCTTTCCTTTCTTTTCCTTATCCATCTCTTCATAATATTTCCAGAACAAGTCGTCATTCTCTACAAGAGATTTACGATGAAACTAAAATATGAGAGTCTTTTTCTTCTGCCAGCTAAGAAAAAGTTTGATTAACTTTTAAAAATTTGTCGCGACTAAATAAAATATGCGATCGGTGATAAATCTGCCGGAAAACAGTTCTTTTGTTATTTATTTTCAAGACTATAATCGTAATATCATCTAAAAGAATTGCGAAATAAATCATTAAGGGACGCCCGGGGCGCTCCTCGTAATTCTCCTGTCGAAATTTGAATATTTATACCGTTTAAAAGAAGATTTAATATATCTCCGTTGATTTTTATGATGAAGATAGCTCTGGCGCCTAAAATGTTGTAGCGCGCGAGCCGAGTCTTTTATGGTAAAGAAAATGGCCATTTACAGGGCCCTGCGGTAATAAATATGTTTACTTCTGCATTTATTTCGGTTTATTATCTATAAGGATGAGTAGTCACAAGTCGCAGCTAGATTCGAAATTCTTTGTACAACCGGCGATCATTAGATTTTCTTCACATGAAAACGATTTTATGAGTTTTTTTCATTTATTATCCATACAAGATCGATAAAGTGCTAAAAGTGTTTAAAGGTAATACCGGTGGGCATATTAAACGGTATCCAATACGAATCTCTGCTTGAGATTATGATGTACGATGATAGTTAAAACATTGCGGTAGCTGAAGAAAGAACTTGCGTGGGCTTTATGTTCCACCTCGCTTGTTTGGCCAAACCACCTGAAGATAAATCTAAACTTCTTACGTCCACTGTGCATCTAATTTTTTACAGAAATTCTGACTTATGCGCGATCGGGTTTCGGTTAATACGATGACTGATATCTGTGGAAAGATATAAATAACAATTACCTAGGATATTTATTAATTTCCGTATCGTTTTACGCGATCTCGACAGGTATATGAAAATAATCCTAGATGTACGTTGATGGCCTTTTCTATACGGTTTCAATCAATGTTGGTGGTCCAGAATAAAATATTATATCAGATATAAAATTTAAAAATCTCCACGGACCATAATAACCTATAATTATTTATAAGGACGCTTTCCCATGCCTAATATGAAACAATGAGGGTGCCTTCTATATCATTGACCTTTGTCTCGTCTTCTCTCTACGACGTACAAAGAACAATGAAAATCGGCGCTGTCGCGTCGACCACCAGCAATCAGCCCAATTAGTTAAACTCTTATCTGTCATTCAGGTGCAAAAATGCAAATATTAGTAGAGATAGTCATCTTTGATTACATTCGCTCGTTTTTGCGGGTTTTTGGATGTTTTCCAAACAGAGACGGAGGTGTAAATTGGTGCTAATAACCTCTTGCTAAAGTAATTTGTTTTGGGATATTGCGACAGTTTAATTTTTCAGCGTGTTTTAACATATAAAAGATTTTTATCTTTTTAGAATCCTGTTTAACAAATTGTCTCGGGGTGCGTCAAAATTTCATAGCCTTCGCTCCTTTGACGTTTTCAGAAGATGAAAGATAGGACACAGACAACTAAACGCTTGTCGTGCAAACAAATATCTTCGCTTTATTAGGCAATTAAATTTTTAGTGAAACAAAGCCCATTAAGTGGACAATAAACCTGCCCCGAGTCCCATTTCACCCAAAGTATTATCTGTGTATTTTTGAGTAAATCTATTCATCAAAAGCTCCTTTCCGGATGTCTATCCTGCGGCCAAAGATCTATTTTTCCCTGGAGCAATTCGGATAACAATGATTGATTTTTGCTGTAGGAGCGAGAAAACGGCCTGTAGGTATCTGTTGGGTCCGGATATCGGTGTTCTTAATCGCTGGTCGTCGTTCAACAGGTGAACGTGTTTTGGTTTGGGCTGTCAGTCAGTTGAACAGACGCTTTAAGTTTCAGTCACACTCTATTACCCGCTTGTCTCACGTTTTCTACAAAGGACAACAAACGATAATTGATGAAGTGGTTTATAATGGGAAGATAAACAACTTTGCTTTTCTATATGGTATTATTTTCCAATCAGCACCGTGTCACACAAGTACCAATTAAGCTTTTAGTTTTAATTGTGAGAGCTTTTAAGCTCACAGCACCGATAAGACCGCCATCGGAAATTAACAAACTCATCTCCGTTTGAGTGCTTTATAATAATTGACGAGGAGAAAAATTATTTTGATTTTTTTCGAGGACGATTTTAAGCCTGCTTTCACCGTTAATGACGTTGATGTAGCTATTTGGATAAGGATTTAATTTCATTGGTTCGAATTCAAATTATACAAGCTCGGAGCTTATATGCATTCATCAACACAAACATATGGTCGGATTCTCGGACTTGATTGAATAAATTAAAAGCAAAAGATGGTCGACGAAGGACAGGCATTGCTAAAAACATCCAAGGATTCCATTCGCTCGGCTTTTTTTTTGCACCAACAATGCTCATTAGATTATTCATGTTTAAACGCGTTATATTTCCGGTGGGTTTGTTTTATTCTGAATGTTGTTTGCGTGGGCTAACCTGAAGCTTGTGCCGAGCACGGGCCTGTGCAACAAGAAGAGCAAAGCAGGACCGTACCATAAACACGCATAAATGACACAAAAGTTGACCAAATGTTAAATAAAAGACTTCTGCAGATTAAACCACAATGAAAGACTTCAATTGACGTTACCAGAAAAAACTAATTAAGAACCTGTTCAGCTTTTCATTTCATTTAAATGTTTCTGAGTAGATCCGGTCCTGGAAAGTATAAGTTGTACGATTAGAGCTCCAACTGAGAGGCTTATTCACAATGTCCAATGTGTAATGAATAAAAAGCTACAATTTCATCATAACAGGTAGTTTTATAAGGATCATAAAACTATCATATTACCAATTATACTAATTTATCTCTGTGTTGTATCTTGAAGATAATGCAGGCTTTACTTCAACAACGTCCATAACTGTCTAATTTAAATTAGATTAGTGATATTTGTGCGACTTTCCATCAGCTACGGATTTAATTATTATGTAGCTTTGCATCAATGGATCTTCACTTTTAATCCGAGCTGAAACGAAATGACATTCTTTTACTGGGTCATATCCACCTTATCTTCACCATGTGTTACAATGATAAAGTCGAACATCCAGAGAGTGCATTATACAGATGGGTGTCGTTTCTTCCATAACAAGGCCGCATTTCATTCCAAGGTGGGCTGTGGGTCGATTTCAAACCCATAATGTCCAAGATTAATTGTGTACGATTTTTCGAGAGTCATAACTACAAGCAGATTAAACACAGATTATTAATTTCATTATAAAAGAATTTATCGCGCGAGTATCTCAAATTAATTATTTGATTTTTACAAACTCATTGCCGCAACTGGTAATGAAAACTAATGAGGTAATTAATAGTCGGTATTGTAGCCGGGGCTGCAAAGTAAAAATCTAATTAGAAGTATTCTTGGTTTATATGTCCCAGCGGGGGCTATCTATTCCGATCCTCAAAGCAAAAATGTTTTTATTTTATTTAGTTGGTTCTGTTTTGGGCATCTGTCGGAGTCCTTGCATTAATAAATGTTGATGTATTTATGCATTGGATTAAATTAATCGAATGCCATTTGCACTCCGCTGTGGGTCGCTCCGTCAACTACCAGCTACTGGAGAGCCTCTTCAAGATGTGGGCGTCCAACACGCGCGATTCGGCTTCAATCGACACACTTTTGATGACTACAACATCCTCCACCAGGTGTTTATAACAGTTTTAATTCTCCTCATCAGTGCAAGTGTTCTGTATCCGTTCTTCACAAAGTAGAACTTCTTGGTGCATCAAGTGGTCCCGTGTTGAGACCTAACAACCGCTTTGTTATGCAAGATGTAATCAGCTCAGGAGATAAATAATAAATTCAATGTGGATCCGACCCTGTTAAGCCTCTCGAACTAAAAACAATTTGTATCCAAGACGGTCGATGCCAATCAAAAAATTTATGTAAATTTCACAATTTAATGATACGTCAAATATAACGAAAACGCTACCATTGGGCTTCTGGCAATGATTCAGCGTTTTGCTGCGTTATTATCACTAATAATCGCTTCACAAGAGTATTATAATAATTTATTTTATTATTTATCGCCCGACGTTGGTCTAACTGTAAAATACGTATCGCCGAATCAGTAATAAAATAATTGATTGTCATCATTAGAAAGTCTAATGATGTAATAAATTAATTGATTTTCGTTCCGGATGAAGTGAACAAATTAGCTGAATCTTTCGCTTATTATCTTCGTTCATGTGTTTACCATAAATATCCATAATTTACTTAATGGTCACCTTATATGGATTAACAACAGACTATTTTAAATAATATTTATTTGAACTGATGCTCGAGTTGAAATCTTTAATTTGATTCTTTCAACAGTAATTTTATACGAGATGGTTTTGAAACTGCATCGTGCTGATAAAATAGATGAATTAAGTACTCTGTCAACAGGTAATAGCATTTGTGACAATTATCTTCAATGAAAAGCGGTTTTTCAACTAAATAACTATTGCTAACTTGTTTTCAACACAAAAATTCTTTATGGCGTATCAAGAGAAAACCATTTTTGCTTGTTGACCTCGTTATTTAAATTGCTGTGTAACGATCAGTCAATAGTCTTGACTTCAAGTCAAAATAGGGCTGAGTGGGAAAAATGCAACTGTCAATAGATATGCATCACAAAGCGCATCTGCTGTCTAAAGATTTAATTCGCTTTTATTACAACACTTTTCGGCAGAATCCAGCACAAAAGAAAAATAAACAGTAGAATCAGGAATGTTTGGCACTGCCAAAATTTAATTAATTTCATTAAACTATTAATCTTAAAGCCTTCTGATGCACAACCAAAATATTTTTTCGTGCTCTGATTAAATTGATAAAGTTAATTAAAATCGTATGCTGTTGCCAGAATTAATTTACATTAGGCTAACAACTTTTTGTTTTAAAATTTGTAGCGTGTCCACTGATTGTGGAAACAATAAAATTGAATCGATTGGTCGATTAAGTTATTACAAACTAAATGAAAAAAATCTTTCAAAAGAGGCACACACAATGCACTTTTGTTGCAACGAAATTCTTATCTGTCCTTTTAGAAGCAAAAAAAGGAACTAATGACTCTTTCATGAGATCTAAAATCATTACGTACCTACAGTTAATAATAGTTGCAATAGCACGTCTGTTCTGATTATTCAATCCTGTCGGCGTCCTTTGAAGTGATCCCGGTGTAATATTTTCAACTAGAATAAAAATTATAGGTTCCTTAACTCCCGTTTCTTATTTAGATTGTTTTCATTTGCAGGCCAGAGCTGATGGATGGCGTCCAAACTTTTCCAAGCGAACCAGTTCTGGCACTAATCAAAAAGAGGCAAAACGAAAAACTCCATCTAAATCTAATGACAAGAGTAAGTATCCTCGTTTACCGTCCATGTACTGCGTAATCTATGCAAAAGTCATCAATCACTTACGGTAAGATTAAATACGACTGCGATCACTTCCTGCTGGTCTACTAAACGCACGAACCGCAGGACGTTATTGTGAGAAAACCAGTCCGGCATTGCTCATTAAACGTACGATCGTACAAATAAATAGCATTGATTCGGTCCTGCACAATACCGACTCTTTAGAAACGAAACCGTTAAAGTATCCATTAAGTTACAGTTCGCATTCTAGTCGAGGACTGCTGCCTATGTAAATGAAATTTATGGCGCGAAAAGCCCGCGTTGTGACCAATGCAACTGTGAAGGTAGCTTTTACAACATTGCACACATTCTTGCTGTATCATAATCAAGCGCAATCTGCTGGTTTTAGGACGAGATTTGCGGCGAGGCTTCCTGCTTGGAAGCAAACTTCCATTAATTAAAAAAAGAAAATTTATTATTGCCTCCTCAATTTGAATAAATATTCCAACTCTTTCCAAAACAGGTAATGCAGGTAATGTTAGCACGCATCGTATCATTTACAGAGCTCTGCATAAAACCAACAAAATAATTACACCGAAATCTCTAAAGTATAGGTAATCAACTAATCACTGAAGGGTTTCACCTCAAATCCGGTCTCTAATAATAACCTATAGACTATTAAGGAAACATTTAATTTGTTATGCCCGATGGAAGGTGCTAATTGAATTAATTATATTGCATTTTTACAGCTTCAGCCGTTTAACGAAACGCCAGTGCGGCTGCGATAAGATCTTAATTATGAAACCTTCTATAATGTGTAATTATTCAATGTTATTAATTTCCGCAGCGTATGCATACAGTGCTATTTTGACAAGTGACCTGTAAGAAAAGCGATATCGGATTATTAATGGCGGGGATAATAATGGAGCACTTTCCGGCCAGCGCCAATTCCAATCACCTTTTGAGATGGGGCTTTAACCATCTTAAAACAAAGAGTTTAATTCAATCTTAGCTGACACTAAAAATTTTAAGACTGTGGGAAACACAGTTAGAAGCAACTTTTTTTTTCTTCTTCTCAATTTATGATACTCGAATAGGTATGTCACAACCATCAACGGTGCAATTATTGCTCTAATAAAATGCCGTGTTTTACTACTTTTGCAGTTTCAACTGTAAATAGCAGAATATGTGTTAATGTAGGCGAGAAATGTGCAACAGTGCTTCTCATGTCACCTAGTCATAAACTGCCGATACACTAATAGTTAATATGTAAAACAAATATTGCTCTAAATGATATGTAGGATTCAAGACTAAATGCAGATACACTTATGCAAATCACAGGAAAATTATCTGTGTTCTCTGGTTCAACAAGGACATTTAATTAAGTGGCTAGTAAATAAGACTTTAGCGGCTATATTAGGCTTATGTGGAGTCAAGGATAGTAGGTGTGAGGATAATAATATAACTGCCATCTATTCTGTTGACTTCAACTTTCACAAATGACTGCATCGAATCAATTAAAATGTAGATATTAAAACGAGCGGTTAATTACCAAGCAACGAGATTTATTACTTGTAAACTTTGTAAATAATACGCTCAAAGTAAAAAAAGCGGCAATAATTATTTCGTTTTAGCTAATAAGTGGTAGAATAACGTGTTAATTGTCATGTCTGACTATCAAGAATTTCAATTTAATGAAACCGCAGCAGTCTCTAGGTGAAAGAAATATTGATTTGTTGAAATTTTATTAAAAGTTGTTTTTATTAGGCTTTTAGTGTTCATAATTTATAATTTACGGTCTTGAATTTTTTCTAGTATCCTTTGTTCTGGTTGCTTTGGATTATTTTTTTAATTCCATTGAATCCCCTCGATGTCTACATGTAGATGCTTTTTTCCTTTATTTCAAAGTTTTCATAACTATAACTTGGTGGATTTGTTCAAATTTGTGTAGTCTACATCGAATTACAAATTTGTAAACATCCCTTGAAGGCGACTTTAATTAAAGTTCCTTTAAAGTATTGTTTCAACAATCTGTTTCTATAGCAAAAATCCGCCTTAAATTTTAAAGGAACTTTTAAATAATTATGAAACTGGCCTTGTGATTTTCTGAAATATTTTTAGTTTATTCAGATTCGCTCTATTTTCTGCATAGATTCAGCCCAATTTTTTTTAGATGTTTTAAGGATTTTTTTAAATGTCTTCGATTTTTGGTGTTCTTTACCTCTTACTAATTGCTACATTTTTAAATTGTAGCAATCAAGTCACGTTAAAATGAACGGAACTATAACAAGAAACTAATTCTATTCAATTATGAATTATTATTTCTACTTCATTAGTCGATAGAGATCTTTAAATAAATAAATACATATATTTATTCGTATCTGAACGAAATGTTAGACTAAGATTCTATAATGTGACAATTTTTTCGATTTATGACGTAGATTTATTTCGATGGGCATTTTTTCCGGATGCGGTTTCTGTTAGTGTTTACTTCTCGCTTCTGGGGTTAAGAATACGGTCTCACATATCCCGAATTCGAATTCGAAAGTTTTTTATTTTGGTGACATTTTTTCCGGAATTTTCGGAGCTCCATACCTCCGGACCTGCGACTAAAAGGTCATAAATAAACACGGGAAGGCGGTCCACTTTTCTTAATGTTTTCAACATAGACTTTTATCTAACGTCAAGATAATCTAGTTAATCTAAATATTATTGTAATCGAATGGAATTTAACTTGGTCGGTAATTATTATAATAAGAATAATGATTGCTTGCAACGCTAGACTTAATTAGACGTTTGATAAGATAGAATGTTTTAGGTATAAGTATTCGTTGGTTTGTCTCGAAGATTGATTTGCGAGTCAGTTTTTCTTTATATAAAACAAGTGGCTGCGACAAGAAGAATCTTGCTCACATTCGTCTCCCTTGGCTCCATCGGTTATGCAGAATCCTTTAATTAATTGCAACATTAGTCGGATTGGCAATCGTGTTAGTGACTAAAAATCCCCCATAATTCAGATAATAATTTTATTTACAACACGTCCATTTAATTAAGCCGTCCTTTTCTTTTTGCCCATTGAAAAATGAGCTAGCATTCTTGAGCGGCGTAGTGAAAAACTCGCCTCAATAAAGCAGCGAATTCAGTCTTATGAGGTTGCAAGTGTCACGTTATAATTATCACCTCATTTGGCGATAACACTGTCGACTCGTAAAATCCGTCGTCGTGTAAATACTTCAAAAGACATATTTAAATGTAAATTCGGTATCCTGTTGTAGCGCGCGAGAGCGCTCACAGAAAAATGGCCACAATAAATGTACACCATAAAAGGTCCGCTATCATAAGACATAGATAATCCGAAACAGGTTTAACAATATTGGGCAGTAATTAATTAATCCTGGGGCGAGCTATGTGTCGTGCACTCTTGGCAGGCGATTACATCAAACCAGTCTCTGGCAGGAGATGAGATCTGCGATAAATGTACGAGATAAGTGATCGCCGCGCTGTGAGTTCGACCTTTTTCGTATTTAATTAAGGCAATTAAGTGTCTCATATACAACAACCCCTGCAGATAATATCGGAGATGTCGATAAACAGCGGCTCAGGTGTGTGTTGCGGTGCTGAATTATGTCACACTTACCACTCAACTTCTGATAATTAGGTGGAATCATGATGTGTATGGAGCATCTGAGATTCTATCGGAAATCCACAACAACGAAGAGTCTATGATAATTTTTAACCAGGAAGAATCTTCTGTTTGGGTTCTTCCACTTTCTGATAACTTTATCCAACAATTTGTATGATGATTCTTTGCATTAACATGGCACTTTATTGAAACCGGTGTCTACACCGACTTATTAAATATTTATTAGAACTTGTGCTTTCAACACACAAGTGCAGGAATCAGCTGCAACGGTACCTTGTTCGTTTCTTATCATTCTCCATTTAGTTAATTTATTTATGTTTCCATACAACCGTAGAGCATTCGGTTTTATTAGTTTAATATCAGCTCCGATGTCCAATAAATTTCCCGCAACAGCCCTCGGCATGTTTCAACCCCGACCAATGAAAATTCAAACGAGCTATTAACCATCAAATAATTGTTAACTAGTTTTGTCGTTAAGTTGGAGCAGATGGTCTTCTCGAGGTGCTCTTTTTGGTAGTCGCCTGTTGCTGATTAATAAAGGTGAGTATTTACGGCCCGTCCATGCAAGTGTTCAATAATTCAGTGCTTTGCGACGCAATTTACGGCATTCGAGGGCATATTGTTGGAGGTTAAAGTCGTCGCCAGGGTTTGTAACCCTATATCTTGTTGTCTTGTGGACTATTCGCGCCTGGACCGCTTCAGGTGACAGCTTTGTGATTAGACGGTCGGTCCGAGCTAATGGCGAACTCACTGGCACCTGGAAAAAAATATTAATTGCGGCCGCAACAAACCTGCATTTATAATGTATTCCTGATCTACTCGGTTCTCTCTCGCATCATATGTCGACGATTTATTGTGGAGATTTTAATTTATTCCTGCGCTTGGGGCTAAATAGTTGGGAATATTTCGTGTTATCCCGACACCAAACGCGGCGAGCTTGGAAAAAACGAATTACAAATATAATTACATTTTGATGGAATGCACCCGACTGATAAAATCGGTATTCACTTATCGCAAGAAGAAAAGCGGAGCGAATCGTACAATTGCCACCCCAGGTTTTAATTATCGAACGGAAATAATTGAACTGCGAGTTTTTTAAACTGCTCAATTTGGCGGTGCGATAATCCTTTCCTCCTCCTGCAAGCACATGTGTCTCCGGATAAATCCGGCGGCTCGTAAACAAGAAGATATCGTTTGTTCTTGGACACGGAGCGGATAAGTAAAGAGTGACGACTTTCGCCGGACTCGCTAATTGCAGCAACTCGCACTCTATGGCTATCATCCCTGAAGCGGCACCGCACCATCATACATTATTCTTCAGATCGCTTCCAGTTATGCATACGACGATCCCAATTAATCTTATCTCCGTTTTTCTGACCTATCACAGCTTGCTGCACAATTAATAACTAATTGACCTAAATGATTGCATTCCATTGTAAAATCCGACGTGGCACAAGTGTTTTGTAATGAATAAGTAATTTCACGCATCTCTAGGATTCAATAAATTATACGTCTTCGTAAATTGAGCGTGGTGAAGTAATTGTGTCGGCTTTTTCTTGTGAGTACTTCAAGTGGACAACAACACGTGGATATATTGTTCTCTTGTTGCGCTTATCAATCAAGAGAAGGGATCTGATAGATCGCCGCTCAGAGCTAAATACAACGTCTTAATTAATTGCTGGAAAGGTCTTAAGTCAAGTGCAAATTACCGTCTAAATTGTAAGATGTCCACCTTTAAAGAACTGCTTGTTTCAGTCAAAAATCGATTTCTTCCATTGCCTTTATTAGGTAAGGATCATTATTCGCCTCTGACTCAGATGTTAAAGTTTTACAACAATGGAAACAGACAACCGATGACGCTTTATCATCAGTTTAGACGGATCTAAAATTAAAAATGGAATTGCGTAAACTAAATGACGTGCTCGTGCTTCCGTCACTGCCAAAAAATAGTCTAGAATCAGCTTATCCCTTTAATTAATTTATAAATAACTCAATATAATAGCCGGAAAGGTCTCCCCACAGCATTTCATGAATGAATGGTCCCCAATGTATTCAGTTGTACACGAATGATTAAAAATCGATAAGGTCGTTGGCTATTTTTATTTACAAGTAGCGTCACGTTTGTTTTATTAATTTGTTATGGTGTTCGATGTTTGCTCTCTTGCGTCAATACCTAAAACAATTCATGTTAAAAATAGCGAATAACGTCTTTGCTCGATTAAAACTTTATGGCGTAAAAGGGTAAAAATATAGTTCCACTTAATATAGCACTGGAGAACTTGTTATAACATAATTTCTTTTGTCACGAACATGATTCTATTTATTTTCGAGGGAAAGGAACAACCAAACAAGTCAGATATTGAGATTAAATAAAACAAAACTGTGCGTATCGCATTAAACGGAATGACAGCCCAATAATAAACATTCCACACGTATAATTTATTATATGCACAAATACGTATGTATATGAAATCGTTAAGAATTATGATTTATTGTGTTTCAAACTGCATTTAAGTATCTATGCAGTATTTAAAATAGGCCGTTTTGCGCAAACATCCTTTACTTTCACCGTTTATGACACTGTTTGCTCGCCACCTTCCGCATACTGTCGTCTTTTAATTCCTTTTTAATTCCTATTTTCCTCCATAACCGCCAAGATGCGTGTAATGTAATGAAAGAGGTGTGTATATAATTGCCGGATGCCTTCATTCCAGCCCGTACAATTAACGAATTTGATCTAAACGGCGGTGTTAATTAAAGTCGGCCCGCTACAACGAAGTATGTAGCCGCGACGGTCCGCGAACAGCTGCAGAATGCAATTAAGATAAGTGTAGTCCTATTACAGAAGCTACTAGCGTGATTGATTCTCGGGATCAAAGATCACTGATGTAATAATAATTTCATCTACCGGGCTTAGTCGGATCAGGCACAACAATATTAAAACATAGAACAGACCGTGCGTGACGACATCCCGGAATGGGACGCTCAGGTATTCTCCGGGACGATTTTTATACGAGAAGGAACGCATTGTCCTTCCGCCCCAAGAATGGACTATAAATTAACTGATCGTGACTCGCTCGTATAATAACAATTACTTGGTGCCGATTTAATTGAAGAATTGTTGATAATCATGCACGATTGGTCCTCGGTTCCTGGAATTCCATCACCGGAAGATTCAAAACTGATTTTCATCCAAAGTTGTCATCTAGCAAGAAGACAAAGACTGGATCTTAAAATGATCTTGCGTATCGACATAAAAATTACATAAATTACACAAGATTAGTTCAAGTTTGAAGTTTATACGTTCAGTTTATGATTATCCATATTTGACTTTATCTTTATGCTTGTAACTTCATATCTTAGTATTAAGTGTCTTTTGCTTTTATAGCATTGGAGCTTTATCTTTTTATGTTCGCTTATTATTATTTTTTTTGGAACGATTTTAATAGACTATCTCATTTTCTAGTGATTAATTTGAATTCTTTATGTTATATTGGCGTCAACTTGTAATCCTTGAAATTAAAATACACTTGATTTAAAGCAATTTCGTACTAGAAAATAACATACCATTAAATTATTATTATTGCGGCTCCTTTTAACTACAAAATCTTAGTCTTTAATGTGCTTATCAAAAACCAATAAAGTGGAAATTTGCACAACAGCTATTAAGATTTTTTAAAAGAGACACTTGGAAAATCTTATATTAGCAGGCAAGACAGCTTAGCTAGACTTAATTAAATTTGAACTGGTATGCTATTAAGCTTTGGTTTTCCCGAATTACACTGTACATATAAAATACTGAGACGTTGCGAAAGAACCAAGATATCATTTAACAAAATTAAAGTTAGAAATTCGCTTTTGACCAAGAGAGAGATTGTGATCTTCCAGGTTGAATTTCCCCATGGAAAAGGACGTGTCTCATAAATTATTTTTGTTAGTACTATAATATTATAAATTGTTTAAGTTGCCACACTTTTCCTAACTAGCGCTTAAACATGTCCTGTTTTGTTACTCGTCGAAGCATATCGTAGATATACATACTGAAACACGTTCTCATAAATCAACAGTTTTGTTTTCACTAATAATGATTTAAGATCCATTAGTAACAGTATTAGACAAGCCAATTATAATTTATTAAATTACCTAGATCCAGGTTTTCTATCTGGAGCTATAACTGCACCCCTAACAGCAGGTGAAACGTTCCAGAAAACTTTTTGTCGTTGGCGCTTGTCCTTGCGACTCGTTTCGCAGGACTCGTTTGCTATCCTCTTTTTAACTTGACGCAGTAATTTGTTGTAGGAAAATTTGCATATCCACTCTTCACATGTCACACGGTGCGAGATAAAAATGAAAGACTTGTTCGGCCGTAATGACCCGTTATTACGTAAGATTGAAAGCTACACGGCATAATTATGATATAATTCAACTTCCTAGTTAAAATAAGCTCAAGTTCATCGTTGCTAAGGTATACACGCATTCGAAAATTGAATTATCCTTTACAAACCGTCATCTATTAATGGAAGATAACAATTCACGACATCCCGGACACGACGTGTAATTTTCTCGTTGCGGAATTCAATGTTTAAAGACATTTTATTTTATTAAAGCGTGCCAGCCATTTGTGTATAACTACAACAATTTTAAGATTAAGACCCCGACAAACCGACAATTCACTTCCATAAAAAATATCAACATGAATATGAATCATTAGGTCTCGTGAGCACGTACACGGACCAGAAAACATCACATGAATGACTGGAGTAATTGGATGGTGTCATGTAGACAAGAATTTTACGAGGCCGATGTCGGGGCCCTCAACACCCTCAATAACTCACTCAACTCTTGACGTAGAATGAGTTTCATGCACCTTGAGGCACGTGAAGCTCTAAGTCAGCGAAATTCGATTGGACAGAATTACCAACAACCGGAGTCCTTCTTGCATGAACCGGCCGGTAATTCGCTGCTGGCGCCTCGAGATGAATGAAGGGGTCACAATTAAAGTTAACTACGAGGTATGTGCTTGAATGAGGAAATACGTTAATAAATCAAATGGGAGAAGTTGATGCGGCGTGCCAGCGATGGGAGGAAGGGTTAAACAGTCTGGAAAAGAATTTGGAGTGGTCTGTAAGTTATACTCTTGTCAGTGCGCATTGTTCGCAGTATTTTAATAACCTCAGAGAAAAAGTTTCTTCGCAACATCTGCAAGGGTAAGGACAAGTCGAGGAGTGTCCTGTTTGATATGCAGGGCGCTCAGCATGTTCTCACATCACCCATATATGGAGCAAGCTCATGATTTACGTTTAAAGATATTGGGCGCTTGTAAACCGTCCGATACACCGCTTCGCTCTCTATCTTATCAGTTAGTGTCCAACTTGTGCCGCTATACCAACGACTAGTGACGGTGACATACCCGCAATACTTTTACACAAGGTACTTGTATCTTGTTATATGCATACAAGGAACGCATTTTCTATTACAAGAATGTCTCTATTGAATCGTGCTCGTTGATGACTTGGATTGCGTTAACAGACCTGGGGCCCCACCCAAGTGTCTGCGGGAGAAAATCATGACCATAGAGCCAAAGTTAATTGGAACAACAATGGAAGGCAACACTGGAAATTTTGATAATTTAACGGCGGAAGGAAAACTTTCTAGCGATCGTTAAAATTTTACTGTCTTTGGAACACCATTTTGTCATCACTTCCCTGAGAAAGTTGATAGCTACAGATGTAAATTGATCTTTGATTAAGTTGACTGACACAAAAAATATTTGAAATTACACTCAAAGATCTTCCTGTGGCTCTCGTTTACGATTTATGATCTATAAAACTATATTAAATGGATTAAGTGCTGAGACCTATAACTCAACCCATTAGATCTCTTGTTTAATTTAAAATTTACTACTGACGCACTTGTCGCAAATCAACTAGCCGACATGGCGTAAATGAAATAAATGCAAATATTTTGAAAGCATCCTACAGGCGTTTCTGCCGCTTGAAAAGCTTAACATTTTTTCACTTTCACGTAGTTCACCCGTATGAAGCAAACAAGAATTTTATCTATTGGCAAGATCTAAGGAAACTAAATAAACGTTTAGTGCCTATAAAATGAAGAAATAATTAGCTAGACTTCATCTCCTTTGTTAGTTCCTCATGCGCTCATATGAACTGTTCCCCATTTGTCATAAACAAAGAGTCAAAATCTCCGATGATTATCTGTTCAAGATGTGCAACTCCGCTTGCAATCTCATGCACAATAGCCATTTGTCGCAAGGTGGGGGCAGATAAATCTCCCGAGATGTGAAGTCTGATATTTCCCTGCAATTATTTATCGGCATAGACCTGAAGACAATCAACAGCGGCTCTAAAACAATAGTGGGCGTGTCAAGCAATCAATTGTGAATATGGCTATTATTAGGACCTCATGCAACAGGTACAAAAAAAATCCCATCCAGCTTTTTAACAAATCTCGTCATTGTTCGCGATTGGAAAAAAGGTTCTTCACGATTACAAGCACCCTCTTCCAGAAAACCTCTTATCGCGGAAATTATGTGATAGCTACCATATTACGCCGTCTGTGTTGCTGTTTAAGCAAATATGTGACATCAGATCTGGTATCGCATATATTGATGTCCTCCCGCTAGTGTCTTGTAGTAATGCGTTAGCGAGCTTGTCAGACAATCGGCTGCCGAGCTGGAGAGGTCGCTCGAACATCGTAAATTGCTGGCCCTGCGATCGCATCCACCACGACAACGTGACCACCGAGACGCCATGTGCACATCTGGGAGCTTTGGGGAGCGTGGAAAGCTCCGCGCAAGAAATTCACTTCTATCGCGCTCGAAAAATGGGCGATTTTGAATCAACTTGATAGAGTAAACTTATCTATAAGAAGAGCACGTTTTATTTCCTGTTTGTGTAAATTCACACCTTAATTCTTATCAGACTTAAATGTTGTAACAATCATAAATTTGCTGAATGTGACGGAAGAGTTTTCTATTCACAAAAGACAGGTGCCAAGAAATCAACAATAAATTATGCGAGTAATGTAAAGCTACGAAAATGAAGTGACACAGCTAAGCAGATTAATGTACTTGGAAAAGCAGCTGGTGTGAAGTGGCCTTAATATCACGATTATATATAAGAAGGTGTCCGAATAGAAACAAATACATTCGCATTTAAGAAAGAAAGCTCTGCCTATAATTATAATTCGAACCAAAAATCGAAATAAAATGAATCAAAGTGGTTATCAGATGACAAATCCAGCATGGTTATAAAACAGTCAGGTGTGATAGCAATGTCCGGTGGCACTTTCACGAACGCGATTTGTGTCCGTGGAAGACCAGCAAACAGCTGCTGTAGCAGCGTTTCCACCACGTTTTTTCACTAAATCTTCAGAAATACCATGTTGTTTATAATTAAAGATCAATTTTCATGTTGTCAACAGGCAGCTTATCAAATCCATCGGTGATAAAAGTGAGGATGGCTCCTATTAGGTGAGGAATTTCGTTCTTGCGCGAGATCAAAATGTGAGAGATAGGCAAATGAAGAGGGTCAATTGCGGAGCTTCTTCACCTCGCCACCATTATGTAAATTGGTGGAAAATATCAGTTGTATCTGTTGCTCGATGATTGATTTACAACTTGGGATATCTCGGTATGTGTCCGGTGGCATTCCGAGTATTCCACAACATTCGAGATCCTTATCAGATGGAGCTGTCAACACCGAATTCTCACTTTTTATTCGCGAAGCAGCGCGTTTAAAAGCACGGATTTACTGCAGGACGAATATTGCTTTCCATATCGAAAAACCGACGGCTTTTAAATAATAACAGATTAAATCTACATAAGGCGTACGGACTTGGTAATGGATGGTGTGTGAAGCGACCAGAGTCGACAATAGAATTATATACATCTGAATGCTTGTGGTTTTTCAGGCGTTCTATAACTCATACGTGGTATTTTGTGGTTTTATAATGCTGGACTGTGAACAAATATTTATTTCTTCTTTGGCTCCAACGAAATTGCTGGTCTGCCTTGGGCAAGACACAGCTAGAAACGTCGATATGAAAAAAAAGAAAAATCACAGACAATAATCAAATCAATAATTAAAAGAATAAAATATGTATGACTAGCTTGTTTTTCAGAGGTTGGGTCGATAAGATCGCTCACTTCATTTACAGCTGCTCGACAAATCGTGATGTAAATTGGTATAATAATTCAGTTAGTTTTTATTGATTCGTTCGATAAACCGATTGGTTAATTATTGTTATTATACAACTAATTGAAATATTGCACCTATAGGATAGAATAGACGTGTTTTGCGTAGCCGCTTAATTATAGCTCTAACGTGTTTTATTTTCATTGGTCTCCCTACAATAAAAGAAAGTATATTGTCTTAATGCCGTTAGAATGAAATACTGTAATTTACAAAATTGGGATTTCATGCAAATTAGATAAGACGAAGTTTATAGCAGACCATCAAAATTTACATACGTTTTTATAAACAATAAAAGTTTATTAATTTGGGAGATGTGACACTTGTAATTTGTACAAAATAAATGCATCTAAAAACTTCATTAAGTTTATACGGTTTTATCAGGCAGGGAGATAAAAGTTTCCAACGAGCTAAATTTAATTAAAGCTTCCTAGAAAGGACGAGAATTTCCCCTAATTTCATTGCCGTACCACTAAAATTTTCAAAATTACGAATTTTGGTAAAGAATGTCTGAAATTTTTGCTTTGCCTTGAAAATTAAAATTTCTAAAGTTAGTTTTTTTTGCTCTATAGTTTCGCAATTTGGTAGAGTTGATACACGACTCAGAGATAGTAACTTCGCCAAATTTCATAGGTGTAGCACTAAAATTACCAACGTTGCGAATTTTAATGAAGGTGTCTGAAAGTTTTGCTTGCCTTAAAAATATATTTTTTTAAATTTGTGTCTTTCGCTCTACAATTTTGCAATTTGATAGAGTTACCTAATACACCACTCAAAAATAGTAACTTCCCCAAATTTCATACATGTAGGTAGCTAAACTACAATTATCAAAATTGCGAATTTTAGTAAAAGATGTCTGAAAGTTTAGCTTTGCCTTAAAAATTAACATTTCTAAAATTTATGTCTTTCGCTTTACAATTTCGTAATTTAGTCGAATTAATACACGACTCAAAAATAGTTATTTCTCCCAATTTCATTTCATTTTTGTAGCGCTAGAATTACCAAAATTATGAAAAATTATGAAATTAGGAATAATATCTGAAATTTTTTATTTAGAATTAAAACTACAAATTATAATATTAAAAAACTTGAACTTGAAGTTTTTACTTGGAAAAGAAGTTTTGAAAGAATACGAAAAGTCTAAATAATGCAACGACTAAAACATCCAAAAAGGATCTCAAAAAATATAAAGACTTCAAGGGACTGAAATGAATAAAAAATCTTCAAATATTCCTGCTTGTTTATTTAATGTAGTTGTATATTTGATGCCATACCGGTGGAAAAATTTTGAGCAATCCTTCCTGCTCTTAAAACATAAGTACAATAAATAAATCGCCGACCATATTTGTAAGAAAACAGTAGAACCCAACAAGCTGTTTAAACAAGAAAGCTGCTAGTATATACCACCAAGAACGAGTACACTTTCCACTTCCTGCTCATATTCTCTCTCTGCTCATTCTATTTGTCATGGTAATAGATATAGAGATGGATATCTATTGTTGTTTATAGTAAGGTGTCACGGCAATACTGTTCACCCAAAGAAACTGTTTATAAATTAGGAACTTGTTTGCATTTCAAATTCAAATGAATTCCTCTATGTTTATGAGTAACGACAGAACGTCTTCCTTGGGGATGAAACCATCGAAACATATGTGTATTCTGGTTCGATGGAGACAGGCCATAATAACAGACATTAGCGTGTCATTAATAAAGCGGTGTTTTTTTCGTGGCAGCTAAGGAGCAGAGTTTATTTATTGCATGAAATATGTCTGTGTCATGGCGGGACGTACGTACGCCCCTGCTCTGCTCCGAGTCAACGGAAAGCCATTGTGTGCAAGAACTGGCCAGGCCCGCGGCAGGCCAACATCCGCTCACGTGCTATATGCCTCTTACCAGCCTCGTGTCCGAGGGCACTCATCATATCTTCGTTCTTAATTACAGACTAGGAATTATGTGATGTAACATGAGTCTCGTTACAGCGGACGTACTTTATGTTGATAGACTGCACGTTCAATAAGTCTTTTATCACGCGATCCGAAAGGATTTTTGCTGGGAACCAGTCAACAACGGCTGGTTTTATCTTCTTAGGTTTTAACACCACCAAATGATTATCTTCCAATCGTTATGGTAATTTTTGCCGTTATTCTTAACTTGTCTTACTAAATTTCATAATTTATCTGAATCCTTGTAAAAATGTTGTTTGCTTATCTAATAAAAACGATCAATCTAGATTTGGAAAAACTGATCAGGATGAACTTAATATTCAAAAATTTTTCAATACCGTGTTAAAATAATGCAAAAATACATT
The DNA here is from genome assembly GCA_029298725.1 of Gnatocerus cornutus. Taxonomy (NCBI): domain Eukaryota; kingdom Metazoa; phylum Arthropoda; class Insecta; order Coleoptera; family Tenebrionidae; genus Gnatocerus; species Gnatocerus cornutus. Next base: position 8,026,433 of record CM055514.1, read on the forward strand.
TTAGCGATAGCCATGGAATTATTTATACCTTTGTTGATTTTTTATGTAAAAACGGCTTTAAATGTTGTGAAATCGGTAATAAGGAAACAAAATTTTCGTTGTTTAGATTTTGTTGTCAGATTACCAAATATTTAGATATTGACATGAATGGAGTATAAGGGATTATCCCGCAATTGATGGCTTCTGGTCGTCTAGCAGCTTGTCCGTTTGTGTCAAATTTTATTAATCGAAACACGAATAATTGAATATAAATTTGATTGTAACCAAATAGGCAAATAATCATAACTTAACGAAACTTATATCCTCGGTTTTCTACCTACAGCAAACACATGTTTCCTTTTAATAAAAACTTTATTGGTTTTTATATTTGACACATTCTGAAGAATGGCACCTTGAAAACGATACGGGTGTGTTGTAAACGAAAACACACATTTTTATAGAGATGTAAGGAAGCAATAAAGTGCGTCGGAAAGTCAGCCTAAGCATAAATTTCCGTTTTATTTTGATGAGCGTCGATAAATTGGCCGCGTGTGTGCCCTCCGCAAAGCAATTATTTTCGGTATAATGAGCATTGTGTGCGAAGCGTCAGCGGGCTCGGTCGATAAATCAGAGGTTAAAATTTGTACATATATTAGAGGTTCATTTGAATTTACACCTATCCAAGCTGTCCACGTGTCGGTTTACATTTCCTATCCGGAGACTTCAACGTGCGATGAAGACGCACGCCCTCTTTTATCCCGGCTTTACTCAGCAATCTGATTGTGTTTTCTTGAAAAGACGCATATCACGACGTGGGTGCGCCCGAATACAGTATAAATATCATCATCAAAACAATCCACTGTTCCATTGACAGATTGCCGCACAAAGGCGTTGTAAACAAGTCGATGGGCCATTGATTGATTTTTCACAAGTGGATGGACCACGTTCTTTTCCTTACACTAGACAACAAAGGGCATGAGTCGCATGTCTGTGTTTATAAAAATACCACATCGGTAATTTTTTGCCTTTATTATGTCGTACAATCTTTTGGTCTTGTTTGTCATCCATACCCTTGTTTTGTTCCAACCAATCCACCTAACCAGCCCGACATAAAAAGGACGGCCATAAATGCAGGATAACGACGATTTAGCGTACATATGGAAGAATTTGCGACGTGGTAATCAGGATTTATCGTCTGAATTGTAGTCGATTCTAGTTTATCTTAACGATTTCTTTAATCAAGATGCGCCGAAACCTACAAGGCATTTATTTGAACAGATTGACGTACACTTTAAATAACCTCGAGCCGTCATGCATAACTAACTTCAATATTCGTTCGTTTTTCTCTGAAATTACTCCTAAAGTGGCCGATTCATGCCGCTTGACGTCGCATTTAAATCACTTGATCCGGGCACCCGGACTTTGTGAAGACGTTTCGTCGTTACTGCATCACAATTCAGATCCATTCCGGCGTAAATAACGTTTTTAATGTAACATTTACTGCCGTACGTTCAATCCAGAACCGGTTAAGTAAACTAATAAATAGCCCGTCGAACACTTCGACGTATATTAAGACCGAAATATCCTAATTTGGACGGACAAGGTATTGAATCGGTATTTTATTCGGGTAATCGACGACTCGAGCATAAAACCGTACATAAAGAAGCTTTATAAGCGAATTAACGCAAAACACCACGCAAATCATGACACTTAAGTAAGACGACACTTCAGCCAGACAACTTTAAGAGGGAATTTTTCAAGTGTTTGTTCTAACCTGCTTTATGGCGACCAATTAATTCGACGCCAGGCTTGCCAACTTTGTTGCATTCGTTCAGTGTCAACGCTTCGTAATCCAATTATAAAGAATAAATAAAAATGAATGTGCACAGACATACAAATCGGCTAATTCCAATATCAACAGATCGCCCATGAATTTGATTTGGTTCAATCTCCGTAATCTCCGGAATAAATATCATTTTATCCAGCACGACAGAGGTGTAAAGAAGAATCCTTTACAAGAACATATTAGAAACAGCAGGCAGCAGTACAAGTAGACGTTTCAAATCAATGGAACATGACTCGCTTATCTGATATGCAGACAACACACTTCATCACCTGCACGGCATGCGATACCACGTAACACCTCGACCAAATATTTTTTAACTGTTACCACTATAAACCAGGAAAAAATTATTTATTCACAACCCACACGTCGCACGCACCAAATCTCATCAAACAACCGACGTGGGTTCATCTACAGGAACATGTGCCGGACTCCCAGATTACGTCCACTGATTTATGTAGACAAAGAAAAAGTCTTCGAAAACGGACGAAAATGTGGGTGCAAGAAGGTGTTGCAGGATTCAAAAAGCACTTGGTGCAAAAGGTGAGTGGCTGTTGGCACCAAAGTCAGGGTCATCAATTAGGGATTTTTGCTTTTGGTAACTGTGGTTTGGACAAGAACACCTTTTCAGCTCTCATGATGGATGAGCGTGGAAACCTCTTCCTTCATTTCACGCACTCTTAAAGATTATTGAATTAAGAACGACGTTATCTTCATTGCACTAATAGTGCAGTTTTAGCGCTTCATTGTTATTATTGTAGCGCAGGTGTTTCGCTGAGGGCTTTCCGACTAACATTACTTTGCATTGAAATATCGACGTATAGAATCTGCGTTCTGTAACGGTCACTACCGGTTAATAAATTCCGTCGAAATTTCCCTAGTCGAAAAATCGAGCATTGTGAAACTGGCTCATTAAATGATAAAGCGTGGACTGTGGTATCAATTAATAATAATGAATTGTTGTGGTTGTATGCTATATGGCTGATAAATTTATTGAATATGAATATTTATATGGCCGATCGGAGCTAGGGCCGCTACAACAAAGGCGGCAACTTGCTATCGACCAGATTTTGATCTCTGGCTACCGATGCGTCTGTCATTTTAATTAGAAGGCTTCTGTTTGGATATTTATTAGACGGACCATAACTCATAAAGAAACGAAATATCTTTCGGGTGCGGCTGATTAACCAAATCTCAATCACAAAGAGAATGGAGCAACAGCGGACCACCACTAAATTTCAGGCCAAGAAGTACGAGCAAATATTAAATAAATCTCGAGTTTTTTTTAGGCTGAACTCAATAACTTTATTTTCCTCGGATTTTACGAGAATGGAGTTTACGTTTTTGTGGACGAGCCCTATAGTTTGTGGCAAAGCGAGCTGGCGAGCGAGACCAATAAATAGGGCGAGCCTACAAAGCCTAATTATGTACGAATTACGTACAAACATTATGTTCGGTTGTAGTGAAAACAAGTTTTTCAAAAAGACAAAATTTCTTTTTATGGTCTCTTGAACAGATTTATTTATTATCCAGAGAGCACAATTTGATAATGCTTTGGAGCAATGCTTTAAAAAAGTTTAAAGAATATTAAAAATCAGAAAAATCACTAAAATAGTTCCAATCTAAAACATTTGAAGCGTCTGAAATATTCAGATTATAAGGATTTTAGTAGATATTTTTTGCTCTTTATTAATTAATAAAAAATCGAATTAGGTAATGGAATATTTTATTCTATAGAAAAAAGCGTTCAATACTGGTTTATCAATGACAACGCCGCCATAAACAAATTAAAAAGTAGTAAACCTGTCAAAACTGATGATAAATAAGATATTCTCTTGATACCTTGGAAAGCATCATCATGCATTTTAAAGCAATTTCAATCCAAATTTATACAAACTTCATCAGACTTTAAAGCAGGAGAAGCACTTCAGTTATGTTCATATGTACATATCTGCTAAATGTAAACAAATTTTTCAGAGTAACTGTTAAATTGAACCTTGTCAATTCTGGAAGAGTTTCGTGTCTCCTTGATTGAATTATTGAAGGCATGTTTGTTTAGAATTATAATATCACGTAAAATTTTACTAGTTCTAAACACTATAATTTAACATTTAGAGATAATTTAGCTGGAGGCTGCTACAATTTCCTATTTAGATTACTCGATGGTCACACAACGAACGCCACTGACGCCATGATTTAATTACACATGACTTGTCTTTCGCAGTTCGTTCCTTTTTTCTAAACAAGTTGTTATAGCAACACACAATAATAATTTTAATGGAAGAGACGAGGACAGCATGGCAGATTCACCGCTCTATAATTATCCTAATAACTATTTTTAGTATTTCGGACACATAATAATTGTCGGCTATTGGAGATGCATATTAAGTATTCACCTACAGTATAATCCGACGAGGACTTTTTCAATAAACGTTTGGAAAATTGAGGATGACATGGGAGTGAATAATAAAATTTCCAGCTGATAATATATTCGCATTCTTTGTTGATTTGTGAAATATCTTTGAAATGTTAATTAATTAATCTAAAGGTAGTAATTGAAAATAATCTGTGTTCATTGAACAACCAGCGCTTGATGTATGGTCTATATAAATTATATCCGCGAATGAAATGTGTAGGGAAGTTAAGAACGACCTGCTGCTGTGCTTGTTATTATAAGGCGGGGATTGGGCTACCGGATTGCTGCCCCGGATTACACGCTAAATTACCAATTAGACGTACCCGCTAATTATCTACTGAATACATAGCATACGCTTGTGTTGGCTTGCTTGCTACTGGTCGTTTTGGTCCGATTGCTTTTATATCGACTATAATCAGCGTTAAGAGAATCTCATGCATGCGTAATTTCAGATGCAAACTCTTTGTTTTGCATCGGCGAAATTCCTTGGAGCTTTCTGTCAGAACGTCGTGAAAAGCTTGTCAGTACTTTGTGCAGACGATTGGATAATTGAGTTTTGAAAGCTTGAGCGAAATCAATCAACTCAGACAAACTTTGTATCAAAATCCGTGGACAAAAAAATTATTTCTCTCCAGCTTAAGTTAATGATTTATAGAAAGTCTTTGTTGAGATCAAGACATTCTCCGGAGTTGGAACATTCTATAACGGCACTAAAATCTTGATAATGTATTCCGCGTTTAGCATTATTATTTATTAGGTCTTAACAAGACACACGGCGCCAACAATATCCAACTAGAAAAAGTCTAATGCTGTGTAAATTAACAGCACGGCACATACAGACTGTCCAGATACGAGCGACGGTTTTACCGTGTTTAATAAGTCACTCCTGATTTATTATGTGTGCATCAATTCCTCGAGATAATAATAGCATTGTAATGATTTAAAGACGAACACAATAAATTATATAGACAAAATTATCAATCACGAGCAGTCGCTTATCGAGATCTTACTATTAATTAAGTTTATTAGTTGACCAAAGGGATACTTTCGTACGAAATTTATTACCTCCGAAATTTCGTGTTTAGCACGCTTCTTATAGCATGCTACCTGTTTTTTGTCCACATTCGAAGACGTATCGTCACATCGTTAGGATTTTAAATAGATGATTCTTGTCCTAATTAAGAAAATATTTCCATCGATAGCGACTAATTATAACGTCTTTAACGTGAAATCTTGGATTAATTGAACGATTTTATTCCGCAGTGAAAGGAGACTTACAACGAGTGTCATCTAAATGATTATTTTTCGTCATCAGGAATTAAATAACTATTATCTAAACCCAGATCTTCATTAATCAATCGTAAAGATTTATTCCTCGTCCACTCTCACTCAGGTTAAACCTCCTTGACTTTTGCAATGACATACAATGTTGTCTAACAAATTGTATTTTATTTGAGCAATAAATTAGCGTCGCTCGTCCTGCCATCGTTTACAATACACCAATAGAAAATAAATTTATATTTATCACAGATATACAAGAACAACGATGATAGAAACGTTAGATACGGTAACGTGTCAGCCGTATTTCAATCTGCATACTATTATTAATTTTTTATTGTTCTTACGAGGTACCCACGTCCAGTGAAATTTTCGCTGAATGAATGAATCTAATAATGTTGTTAGATTATTGGCATTTTCCGTTATATTAACTTATTAAACTCTCGGTTTATTATGGAAATGAGATTTTAAGTCTAGTAAATCTTTGTCTGTATTTACCATTCCTTTGATTTATCATTTTAATTAAAATTGTCGACGTCGGAATTGAAATATGATTCGGAAAATAGTGGCAAATTGTACCAATTTGTCAGGAACGATTTGCGCTTATAAACAAAATAGTTACAGTGGGAAAAGTTTTTAATTTCCTTTCAATTTTTAATGGTTAAAGAAAATTACATTTCCACGTTGTTTGTGAAATTTTTAAATTTTCCAAGGCTCCAATAGTTAACTTTAACTGTTATCCAGGATTTAAATCCAAAATCCTAGAATCTAAGATTAGATTAGGTTTATTCTTAGGTTTTCTGTAAAAGTAAAAAAAAATATTTCTTAGGTTTTAAATTCGTAATTTGATTTTTAAATTGATTATTAATCCTTGGATACTTAAATAAATTTTTGCGTTCTTCTGATGTGTCCAATCATTACAGTATGAAGTTTTTACCGTTTTGATGAGAAAAATTATAAAAAACTGTACTTTTCATACTCTTCGAGTTATTACAGTTTCTAGGTTTCAAATCAATTTCTTCCATTCAGATTTTTATATGTTGTTGATGTACCAACATTTTGCACACTTCTCTAAACTAAATCTGGAGTCAATAAATATCGCGATATTTCGCAGGGTCACTAAAATTTATGTAAAATAACTGTTTTCCTCTAACTGTTAATAATTCTTCTCAGTCTCGCTAATCAATACCGATTAGCGACAGGTCTTCTACACCACTTCCATTGGTGAACTTGGTTTTCTCAATAAACAATTGGAAAACTGTCAGGATTTTCTCGTTTACTTTTGATTTATCGGACGTAATAGAAAAACAAACAAAACATTTTTCCTTGAAGAAGGATACAAATATAACTGTGTAAGTGTTTTGCCAATTAGTCTTCCAGCACGCATCAGGCAATTAAATAATCATAAAATTAACAGATGCATATCCTAGTACGCCGAATGGCCCACGGCGCTAATTTAACAATAAATACAGGGTGAATCTGAATAAAGTCCAATGCTCGCTGCACTTTAAATTATGATTTTGTAAAATAAATTCAAAATTCTAATAGGCACCCCTCGGATTAGTCGTTATGACATTAAATTTAACAACTCCAATACACATTTTAAAAATTGGGCATTGCAAACATTAATTTGTTTGAAATAAATTTTATTGCTTTGCATATTGCTCTATTTTCGACTCGCTCGGTAAAGCAAACTGAAGTTTTAATTATAAACAAAATTTAATAAAGAATTTACCTGAAACTACGAAAAACGGAAAATAATGAAATTTTGTCCACAATTAGACTATCCATAATGTCATCGTCATAACAAAATCCACAGGCAAAGAAAAAAATCCTAACTCAAAATAATCCAAATTTTACCAATTTGACACCTCTGTTCCGATTTTTTTTTCCTTGAAAATGCTAACGTTTTTTACGGTGAAACTTGGCCAGCACTTCAAACCCGTTGTCAACAATTACCTTTCTTTGACTTTGTATTTAGTTTGGGTTCACCCTGTATAGACGGTGTATGTAAAGCTCTATCAATATAATTATTTTTCCAAGAAGTAAAAATGTCGGCTTTATTTACTTACCTCAATAAATTTAGTCAGTTAATTGTAAACGGTTCTGTAATGGCGGGAAATGAATTTGCACTAATGGCAGTCCCATCTCTGGACCTGTTTATGGTCTCTGAATAAAGAACCCAGCAAATGGTAGTCCGGTTGTTGGTGGTGCGTCGAATAAATTCCCTCTGGAGCCTAGTTCTGCGGTATGAATCCAGTGGCGTTATCTTCATCTTTAATAAAAATAGCTATTATCTCATATAATATCCCATTTAGATGGGACGCTTTGAACCCATGCACCATGGGGGAGGTGCGAGCCAGCCTGGCCGATTAACGCCGATTACATCTCGCGAACCACGGGAGATCAATAAACAATGATGCTCCGGAAAATTACTAAATTATCCACCAAGCATTTAACAATAGTACAGACAAACAACTCTGCGCGAACAAATGGGAAAAAGGGACGTCTTCAGCCGCACGCTGTTTTCTTACGGCCGCTATTATAATGTCAAAATGTTAATCGCCAGGGCATTTAACCCGACGATTTCTTTGTGTTTCCTTTTATTTTTAGGTCGCGGGGATCCCTGTAAATTATCGTGAATTATGGCGCTCCCAACAAAGATCGGTCCATGCATGAATATTAATTGGGATTGGGTTTTTTTCTTGTAAACGTTATAATAAGATAACGAGTAGAGATGATCAAACCTTTTTTTTTTCTTCTCAATTTGGATCACGGCGAATAATGAGCCGGTAATTATAGTTGTGTGTTTTTCTCTATAAGACTACAAATACGTTTTTGACCGGAACATGAACCTTATATGGAACTTGTCAATGGGTTTAACATTGGACGGCTAATGGCGAGATTGTTAACCAAATAACGTGTGGGTTGGACATATCAACAAAGAAAGCAAATTCGATTGGATGATGGATTGGCAGTAAGGAGCTCCAAATTGTACTTGTTAACAGAGGTTTATTGTTGGAGCAAAACGATGCGATTAATTACGTGTGCACGAATTCTATTTGAAACCATGTCGCTAATGGATCTACACTTTCGTTCAAATCTTGGGAATTCTTGTTAGTTCTCTTCTCTACAGGTTATAAATAGTGCAATTAGGCTACGGAGCTGATTTATGTTAGAAAAAGGTGCAAGAAATATTAACACTATTAATACGGAACAAATATTTTAGGAACGAAAAATAAACATACACGAACCTGAGAAAAAGGCAAGAATTAATGTTAAAACAAAAACGTGGTGTCAAAGACATTTAAATTAAAAAGTTCAAGAAACTTGTTACTCAAAGTTGAAAGACGTTATTTTTATTTTTCAAAATTAACTGTCGTGGAGTTACAGCGTGCAAAGATTCATTTTGATTTGTGGTATTGTAATGTCCTTGTTTGCATATGGCTCTCGAGTTATTAAATCAGAATCTGCAAAACTAATTAAGAGGTACGTTTAATGATCTGTAAAACGCTTCCAATATGCAGAATAGAATAAATTAAGGTAATAATTTCATCAAAATTTTCTTTAGAGATGCTTACATTTTTGCATGGTTTAGTGTTTCAGTAATCTGGTTTAATTATGTTTGATGGTACTTTTGGAACCGATCGTGCTGTTACCAACATTTGGTAATTGCGTCCACAATTCACGCATCTTTATGTAGCCGTTTAACGCTCAATAATAAGAGAATAAAGTAAATGCGAATATAATGGAGCCCATTGGATCCATTTAATAGCCCATTGTCCGCAATTATTCGTAATGATGGAAACAATAATTGGTAGTGGACAGAATGATTAGAGTCGGAAAACCAACAAACAATGGTCTAGAATGGTCTAAACGGCGGATGTAAAATTTAACAGTATAACCTAACATCAATTTGCATAAATTTATAATTATGTTGTATGTAGTAATTCTTGTAGCATATAAGGTCACAAGATAAATAGTTAAGTTTCTCAGCCGTACCCATACAATTTTCTATGGTTGTATATTTGTTAACTATGATATATGTGAACATTACGTCCTATTCATATATGAGTCTTTGGGATCAGGTTTCAACATCGTCTTACCCCTCTCATCTCAAAAAACAGATCCAGATAAGCACTGAATAATTTCGGAACGGCGATTACTCAGTATTACCTCTGTCCGACAATTTGCCGCAATCTTATAATTCAGGATAAGACCTAAACGTTTCTCTCGCTTTGTTGTGTTAAATCACACTTTTGCAACGGTGAAAGAACTCCCGTAATAATTTTCTCCCAATATGTGCATACTTAAGTTTGCCAAAAATGGAACCTGCAGTGTGCAAATGCGATTTAATACGTCTCTGCCATCGACATCAATACGGCACTAAATGATACCTTATGTGCAAGCTGCAGGAAACTTAATCGCAAAGTATAAATTGCAACGTGTGTCATATCGTCGATCACTGCTTGCTTTTTATGCAAATTGGCTTTGTTCTAAAGTGTTACTTCCTGCTTTAAATTTATAAGCAACTGAACACTGAATAATTCGGTAATTTATTACCACGCATGTGAGCACCTTGGTCAATCTTTCGCGGGATTGGCCTCTCATAAACGACATTAATTTCGACTCCTTTTTTAATTACATCCCATCTTTGCCCACAGCAGGAAATTTAGAAATAAAAGCACAATTTTTATTATAAAGTTTTCAAGGAAAAATACTCAATTTAAGTGTGCCCATCTTGAAAAATGAGGAAATATTTTCATGTGGTGACCAAAGCGACTTTAACACGACGCGGAACAACATCTTTAAGCATTTTGGTAAGAATGTTTTTTATCACTGTCAAAGTTTAATATCGCATCATTAGATCCGTGTTTTAGCTTCGAACACGACTTTTGTGCATTTAAAACCGATTTAAATTTATTTTATGACGTTATAATTAATTTGTGTGGTCATAAAAAATCGGTTTATGTATGACGTTTATGTTTGTAAGTAAAACATGTCCAACAATCAATCCGATGTTATTAAAGATACCGAAAGAAATCTGTCCAGGGTATTAAGAAATAATAAAAAAAGCCACACGAAAACGATTCCCTAAATTTATGCCTATAATAAATCTCTAGAATGAATAGATCTTACGGTGTGTATAATTCGAATAGTTTAACGAAATCGCGTTTTGGGCTTTGTAATGTTATTATTAAAAGTTGGAGGTGTTTACATTTGATTGAAAATTACAGGTTATTTCAAATGAGTGACAGTTCGTCGAATCCCAAATTCGCTCCAAACGCACGCACGAAAATTCGCCGTTTAAAATAGCTCATTACACACATCCGTTATCAATGTAGGAACAAATTGGGTGGAAGACTGTTGGAAACGAAAGCATGTACAATCAGCAGGTGGGTGAATGTCAATCATAATTCTAGCTCGGAGCAACAAGTCGTGACCTAAGTCAATCCATCATGCAAGCCGAGAGTGCCAATAGGCTGACCACGTTTAATTGCATTTGGAGATGAGAGTTCAACTGTAATTAATAATTAAAGTTTGACTGTGATGGTGAATTATTGGGCGTTGGAGGGCCTCCGGCTATCAGATCGTGAATAAATAATAAGATGTGAAGATCAGAAAAACGCCACGGATCTCGTTAATGAGAGAGGAACAACTCGAAAACGACCGAGCGTAGAGTCATACCACTCATAAACATAATAACGAACACGAGATTATTCATTTAATACTGACACGTGTTGGAGAATCGGCGAAACGAAATCGATAAATTAGAGGATGAGGTTGTAAACTGATAATTAAAAGGTCGTTTAATGGCCAAGATTAGCTCACACTCAAATTCGAGAGATTTACACTTGGAGAGGCGCTGGCGCTGCAATGACATTTACTCTCTCGCCCACCTCAAGAATATCGAAATAATTAAACCCATCGTTGATTATAATTATAACCTTAGTCGTGGCTAACCAATTTTTCTATGGTCTTAAACTTTAATAGGTTTTTTTCTTCTAAGCTTCAAGACATTCATTATAGTCTCAAAAAGTTTTCTTAAACTTTTAATACTCCTCCGTACGTTCTGCAAGTCAAGCTCACACTCAATTTCTCTTTAGAAGGAACTGCAGGACCATAAAGAATCCTCATTGGATTTATTTAGAAATGTTACGATGTACTTGGAGACAGGCGATAAATCCTTTGCATAAGTAATATCATTATGAGATTGCTGTGAGCTTATGAACAGGATGTACTTCACACTTTACATTATGCACTCACTCATTCCACGATACGAACGAAACTAATCCAACTGGAAGAATCTTCAATTATCTGTTTTTTACAAAGCTTTGATAAATGGTACAGAGAATAGAAACACCGTTTTACAGATAACTACATTTTTGTTCTTCCAGTCCATGGAAAACGTTATCTGAACTCTGCAAACAATTAAATATCGCAAAGTCATTAATTTTAATTACCTTTGGAATTTTAGAAAAATTGAATTCAACTGAGCATTCAGATAATAATAGAAAACGATCGATGCACTTGTTCATAAATAGCACAAGTCTATTTTTACACAGTGATTGATGCTGTTCATAAAAAATTCAATCTCAAAGGTAAAAGCGTCCAAAAGTCTTATTTACAACGAGGCCTTGACATTTCCCAAGAACTTCATTCATTCAAGATTTAAGCATAGAGCTTCGATGATCAATAAAATCAAGGGAAATGTTCCTATAGTAACAAATAATAAAAGCCACTTAGTACATCTTGCGATTCCATCTCTAGCTTCTCAATTTATCTCTAGATAAAATTCCATCAACTGGATTATTGTGTAAAAAAACAAAAAATACGAACAGATAATTGCAACAGGTTTCTGACTCAATCCCAGCAACTCTCATTGCGTTATTGCCCCTTATGTGTTAAAAGTGAGAACTAAATATGCTAAAGCGATGATATTATGTGCCAATTATATATCTCCGGATATAAACAAAATGTGTTTATTACGTAAAACTTTATCATAAATTATCTCCTTGTGATTCCATTAGGGTCATTATGAAAATTTCTTGTCAAATTAATTACATTAACCCTCAACGCCTTGTTATTATTAATTTGTGGTTTTATTTATAACAAGCGCTGTTACGAAACGAATTCCAATAAGTATTAAGCCGAATTTTTAAATTGGTAATTAATATTAATCATTACTTTTCGAAATAGCGAGACGCCCGATGGGTTTATTATCATTCATAAATCAAAACGTGGATAAATGAAAATACAAACCTGCTCCGGGTTTTATTTCAGAAGAATTTCTATGCTTGGACTATCGAAAAAGTTATAAAACGTTGTTCTATTTTTTTTAATAAATCTGTACCTATTGTTAAAAGTGAAAAATAAGTAAAGATCCATAGGCGGTTACTTAATTTTGATCGAAATGTTAACAATTTTCTGGAAACGAAAGGCATTACAAAAAAAAATATTAAAACAATTTATTTATTTACAGCAGCGCTGATTTACAGGATCTGCTTACAGGATCTGCTACCAATTAAATTTACTGATATACAGTAAAATCTGCTTTAACAAACACCTCTAAAAAACAGTTAAAATTTAGGCACTGTTGCTATCCGTTCAAGGAAGATTTCACTATACATCAAACTCTAAAATTTTCCCGGAGGCAAGCTTTGTATTTAAAACAGACTGAAAAAGGATTTCTTCATAAATATTTTACTTTGTAAGCAATGGACCCCGAAAATGATCGAATTAAAGCCATCAGTCGTTCTAAATCCACATGCAAATATTCTGAAGCTTCTACAATAAACATATTTTATTCAAAATGACGAACTTTGACATTTCACGTTTAAAGAAATTCGCCAAATCATATCGCTCGTAAGCACAATTAAGGGAACACTAATAGATTGTGATAAAATTCAAAGTGTATCTCAGTTTTCAATCGCAGACGCCGAAAGGTCCTTAAAGAGACGTAAAGGCCTAAAAATATTTTCTCTTTACATATCCGCAAGAAACCGAACTCGCCACAGAACTCGTTCGATATTTGTATCCAGCGCATCAAAAACAAAGTTTGTTGTTTGATCTTTAAAAAAATGGACGAAAATTTCAATACAAAAATTTAAACAAATTCTTCTTTAAACTTGAAATATGATCCATTTTCACTTCCTCTCAAAAATGTAGATGTAAACTCTTCCACCTTTAATGAGAAAAAAACTCCCTCAAAATGTTATCACTTATTAACGAAATGTCACGACGCCTACGCCAGCAATTAAACGAAGAATTTAAACATTGTAAATGAAACTTTTCTAAAGTTTTCCCAATAATATATCTACGTAAAATTTATTCATCCGAATTACCTCCACGACCTGCGACACAAGCCCAAGCGCCATCAATAGAGCCTCGTGCAGAATCAACAAGTGTAGCAATCACTTCTGCCGCGTGTCCATTCATAACCTTACCTTTGCGTAAGTTTCTCAGAACATCCCTCACTGAAACACTGCCACAATCACTCCCGGAAAGTGACCGGAACCGGCTTACCTACAGTTGGGGCTAAGACCCGGAATTTGTCCGTTTTCGACTGTTTGTTTAGCTTTGTTGGCTGAAATGTTGAGCGAGGCCCTGACGCTTAGCGTGGGCGCCCGACGAGTCCAAGTGCGACAGGCGTCTACCCGTGAACTTTGACCTTTCAATTGAACTCATCTGCCAACAAACCTCAACGAATTCCAACAGGTTTCCTACTTAACTGAAGATTTGAGCTTTCGGCGAGTATGAAGCTCCACGACGCTGAAATGAGCTTTCTCATCAACAGGTGAGTTTTTCCTGGATTGGAAATAATTGACATTTAAAGAGAATGCGAGGGATGAAGCCAAACCGAGGGATGAACAGTGGCATTGAATTCACGTTATGGGGGAGGATGCGAGAGGGCGGCAAATGAACGATGAATGGATGATTAAACGTTTGTACGCGATTAATTGGAAACTCATACGGCAGGTATTTTGGGACGATATTTTTAAATGTCTAGTCATTGACAATTTTGTGGGTGGAATACATATCAATTAATTTTTTGCAGCGGAATCGATAGGACAAAGGATACTTTCACTCCAAGGGAAAGTTCAAAGTTCATGCTCACTTGACAGTTTTTTACTTCGGATTTACGTTGAGTTTACCAGTGTAGCCGGAAGCTTTGTATTTTCTTGTTAAATGCTTTTTCCAGGGACGAGTTATTCTCATATTTTAGCACTGCACTTAGTGATTGCATTTGCGTTACTCTGTCAAGTGCAGTTGTCTATACAAAGAAATCGTGCGCTCGGTTGAATTATTGAAGTTGTAGCTACGAGGTATCTGGTAGTTTACGGTAAATGGTCAGAATGTTATTAGAAATAACTACAAGTTAATTATAAGGCGAAACGTCCCATCCATATAAATTACAACATTAGGGTGTACTTCTAGATCATATCTTCTCACCTCCAGTCAAACATGCGTAAAACTATTAAGCCGGATCGGTAATACGATTAACATAACAGGGCAATAAGTTATCATCATCTGGCGATGATTCGTAAATCTCGACGAAATCGACAACTAACCAATTTAATTTTTCAAAGTGAATTATTGCAGGAAAATAATAGTGGGTAAAGTGATTGATAGGGGACTCTTTTCGGGCGTAATCTGATGAAGGACCACTTTAACTGAAATGGAATGCAGTTTACACGATGATTACACGGACTACTGACTATGTTTATATAATAGACGAGACCAGATACAAGAAAAAAAAGAAAAATAGCGGCGGCAACGTGATGAAAAGTTGGAATCTAAAACTGAATAATGATAATGATGATATTCCTATCAAAATATTTGGATTATTATAATTGGTAAAGTCGAATCAGTGTAGCTATTAGTTTCTTGTTAAGATTCTTAAAGCGCCACACATGCGGAATTTAAGAATTTTAATTGGACGCATTTTGGAAATTTCCGATTACTTAAATGAACCCCGCAGATCTTGCAATGCAGATGTTTACGACCACGTAATTTTTCATTCATAATTTTCGATCTTTTGAATAATTTATTTGTTATTATGACACAAGGATACAACACCTAATTGATGCAAACACGACGAATATTCAGCAAGGGTTCACGTCCTTGTTTCAAAAATACACACTTTTATTCAATAATCCTGCGCTGAAGGTCGTCCAGACTTATGTAACTTCATTCATGTTTGGCTTTCAACTGGTATTAAGAAGATTTTTTTGATTTCCTGTATTTTTTTAACACCAGCTTATTAATGAGTCCATTTAGGACAAAGATCAAACAAACGATTGCAAGGATAGCTTTTAAGAACGCAACAGGTGGTCAATAATTGGAGTTGCGCGATATCTTAGGCATATTTCAAGGATTATTATGTTAATATCTGTTACTAATCGCATTTGTAAATTATCTATTTGTTTGGCATTATATTCAAATCTGGGAGAAAGGTGGAGTGTTAAATTGGACTTTTGTGGAGGGTTGGGCCGCGAGCAAATTAACAGAACCAGGATGTGAATGTTTGAGTGTTATTTGTCGGAACAATCAACGAATTAGAAAACTGCAATTATCCTGAATTAAGTCCAATAACTGTCTTGTTCAAAATTCTAAGCTCGATAACAATTGTGTGAAAATTATTATAAAGCTTAAAGCGTCGATCGAATAGGAGTCATTGTGAAAGGAGCGCTATTGCAGTTTAATGCATTTTTGTTGTAGGTAAATAAACAAAAGAAATATTACGAGAGTCGTGATGATAAGGCCAAATGGATACAGAAAATAGTTTGGTGGCAATTTTGTGTTCATGACGATATTGGTAGGCGGAGTAATTTGTTGTATTGGCTTCGACTGAAACAATTCGGTGGGTTTAAAGAAAATTTCTTTATTTGTTCATTCCTCAATGTGACAAATTGTTGTTTCGTTGTAACTTTTACTTGATAATTACAATTTTACGTGTGACTTCAGTAATTTTAATGTAACTATAAAATTGGGGGTAAGTTAGAGCAAGAATAAACATGTGCTGCTTTTTGTTGTACGTCGACAAATAACTGAATTAGAAGAGAATAAAGTTTTGGATACTGAATTTCAGTTTCAAAATGTTTAACGTTCTAACATACTATATCTCCGAAACTAAGACAGATAGAAAGATGCGGTCTTTCTTATGGTTTTTCTGGTGCTTTTGTTGCTTAGAATCCGCTCCCAGATTTTTGTGAAACAAATTTTACGACTCAAACGATAAAAATTTTTGAATTTTTGTTTTTTTGACGGCTAATTGTAAACAATTTAACCTATCGATATGAAGTTTGGCCACTTGATAGATCTCGAGCTACTCTTTCAGTTGATGTATAACTCAAAGGTATTAAATGTCATTTTGGTTACGAAACCGTTCCTACAAAATCACCCTAAAAAGACCTTCTGAAAATTTATTTAGATGAATATCTCGTTTATTTTACGTTATTGAGGCTCATTTTACTCAAAATTTCACACTGGATCTAAAACTGTGCTAATTTTTTACGTAGGTACATCAATAAATAATAGAATGAAAGCCGATTGAAATTTTAGTTTGGTGCCAGAGGACAAAAATTTTGAAGTTCCATAATATTCGGTGCTCCATATCTTCGAAACTGCGATAGATTGAAAGATGCAGTTTGCGTCATCGTTTTTTCCGCATTTTTGTTGCCAAGTGTTATACAGGGTGTTTCTGAAATGCTTGGCCAAACTTTAACACCTTCTTTTACAAGTCATACAGAGTAAATTAAACCTACAATGCCAAGTTCAAAAAGGTCTTGTTCTTGAGTTATTAACATTTAAAAGTAGTAGTAGTAGTTTATACGCGGAGTGTACTTTTTAACAATGACTTCAATAGTAGGTTCAGTTTGTTACCTAGGAGCGTTTTTAGTTATAAAAATTATCAACATCTCTAGTACAAAATTTAAATTTTTTGACGCATCATTATTTTGTAATTGTGTGCAAAAGAATTACAAAATGAATCAATACACAAATCACGAAATGACTGATATTCACTAAGCTCAACGCAAGAGTTGTACCCGCCAAAGGTACTTTTTCTGCGATTCACCGCAGACTTCAAGAAACAGCATCTTTTGCTCATTCATGCTGCTGCTGATAGAGGTGTGCAGAGAACTGTTCGAACACCTACTTTGGAAGTCGAAGTTCTAGAAGTGATCGAAGAACGTCCCAAAGCGAGACACCGCATAGTTAATTTTCACAACAATCATCGTTGTTGTTTATTATTGAATCTCGATATCAGCAACAATTTTCGTGCAACGTGTGAAGAGGTATACCGACAATTTTTAGAAAATGACTTGCCGGTACTTCTTCAGGATGGATCTTTGGAGACGCGCAGACAGTTGTGGTTAATGGATGATGGAGCCCCTGCGCATTTTAGCATTAATGTCCGCAATTTTTTAAATGTTAATTATCCTCACCGCTGGATTGGCCGTGGAGACATCTTAAAGAAACTGTTTATTGTACCCCAATACCAACCCGTCAGATCCTTAATCACCGCATCACACAGGCTTTCCAGTCAATTCGAAATACTCCTGAAGTATTAGAACGTGTTCGTGAATCAATAATAAGACGTTGCAATGGATATATTGTTGCTGAAGGAAAGCATTTTGAGCATTTATTATAGGAGTAAGATTAATTTGATGTCACATTGACAGTTGTGAATGACAAATAAAACATTTACTAAAATGGGATCATACGTTACTGATTTTGGTTTGCCATTTATTTAAAAGTACACTCCGTGAAAATTTTTCTACTATTTTAAGATTTTAATAACTCGAGAATGAAACATTTTTGAACTTAACATTTTTGGTATTTTTAAATCTGTATGGCTGGTAGATTGTGCTGGTAAAGTTTGGCCAAGCATCTCAAAAACACCCTGTATATTCCAATTGAAAAGTTGATTTTTAAGCACCTAAAGGTCTGCATAGCATCCTAAAAGATTTCAATTGACAATGTTCTAGAAAGCTTTGCTACACTTTTTAAAGTTGAAAATGCAAATTCTGACCCAAATTGAACCCAAAAAAAATGAATTGACCAGTAAAATCAATAAATAAGCTGTTAGAAAAATTTTAACGTCTAACGTTAACGTTTCCTTGTTGCCAATTTAATGAATGAGCCATGTGGAAACGCTACAATTAGCTTTGAAACAGAAACTAATCGCTTTTCCGTTTTTAAAAGCTAAACTAATAAAAGGTGCACGTTATGAAAATTGTCAGATAAATAAATGAGGCCGCTCCTTTAAGCCCATTCTTTCCCGTCTTTTGTGCGTCGTTATCACATTCCTGTGGTTTTACCATAAAAACTTAGACACTTTCACTGCACATCTTCTCATGATTAATAGTCAGAAAATCACAATTAATTATCCCAAAAGTGAAGAATCAGCGAAACGCATTTACAACAATCAGCGAGTTGATAGCAGCGCTCATCTCTTAGAGGCGGTGAACACGGTAAGCAAATTATTTTTTTGTTGGTATCTAATTTATCAAACCCACAAGTTCGAGTAATAGATATGAAGACATTAGTAGGAAACTCATTAGTAGTTAAACATTCATTATTCATCCTAGGATGAAGAGTTATCCTGACCCGCCCCTTATTCCTCAATGTTGTAACACACCAATTCCTTTTTTCCTGTCAACGCAAGGATTATTATCCTGACAACCGCGAATGCGACAGTTGCAGGGAGTGTCTAAAGACACGGCTATACAATACTGCTCAATAAATAACGACCCTCGGTGCAAATCATGATCTGATCTATAATTGCCTGCTCTATAAATTACAGACGAATTTATTGTTGCCGCCAAGGCCGCGGTTTAATTAAAAACAGTGTTCGGCGAGCTTCTTGGATGGATTTGAACGATTTTAAGCGGACGTCTTTATCATCATCTTTAGGGGGAAGATTTTATCTTGGTATAATTCAGAATTTGTAATAATTCATTATTGCGAAGCAGATCGCCGCTAAACAATGCATTCAGGAAGTCTTGCAGCGAAGAGAAAAAACGGTGGATGGTTGCTTGTAGGTTGATTTAAATTTATTTTTTAAGCTTGAGGCTACGCAGTCAAAAACGGTTCGGGTTGTCGACAGGTGTTTAAAATAAAGAACGGAAAACTGTTATTCAAGCTTTGATGATATTTTCTACAAAATTAATTTTTATAACTGTAAAAGGAAAAACATGATTGTTGAAAAGCTGTGAATGTTAACAGGCCTGTCAAATAAATTCCGGCTCCACAGTCTACACTATTATTAAAATAAATACATGCGTGAATTTTAAGTAATTCTAAAATGTTGTCAAAAGAAACGTTTATAACCGCAAATGAAATGAAATGTGTAATAATAAGACATAAATACGCAATCTTCCTTTCGATTTTACGACCAATAAACCGAGCACTTTGTAAAAATAATGTCAATAAAACTGCACTTTTAACTCTTCACAATAAACATATGGTCCCCTATTACATCTTTTACCGTACAATCAGAGGCCTTTTCGCCTCAATTTGATTCAATCAGAACCTTCAAGATAGGAAATAATGATTCTTGGACGTTATCACTGGTGTTTATCCCGTCTTGAACGATTCCCACGTCCAAAAGTGATGAATGTGTGCTCGTTTTCTCGTTAATGCACAATAATTTTAATCAACAAATCAAACAAGAAAAGTGAATGTAATAGATGTTTGTTCGTGTCCGTCGTGGTAACATTTAAGTGTCGTCAATTACACGCTGTGAAAGTGTGAAAACGTCAAAAATTTATGTCGCACAGTGGGAGAAATACGATCTAGCTATACAAAGTTATTATTTATACTTTTGTGAGGTAATTTAATTTAATGCTTGGCTTACTTTACCTGTAATTTACTACTATAAATATTTCGAACGGTAGGAAGATAAAGCTATAAGTGTTAAATATCCACTAGAAGACGTAAAAGAGTGTGTGAACTGCTTGAATTTTTTCAAAAATCTTGAAGATTTTCTCCACAGCATACTGAAGACAATTGTCATAGCTACAGCACACTATTATTAAATTTATACTGGTTGCAGATATTCTACCCACTGGAAATTTGTTAAGATTCGAGTTTGTCAGTTTTCAAGCACAATATTTATCAAATTGAAATTTTCAGTTTTGCAAGGTTATACGGCTTTCAAGTTTTTAAACTTTTGGTGTCCCAATTTTTCAGGATCTGCTGTTGGCAGTTTTAAAAGATTCTCTTAGGTTTGATTCCACTGCTGGATTTATCTGAAAGTTTTGATATTCTTCGTTAGTCATGTTCAGAAGTTTTACAATCTAAAATTTTCCATTAATTCTTCATCTTTTCCAGAATTTTTGAAGTTTTGAGATCAAATTTTTAAAAGTATGAAATTATTTCTAAATACTCAAAATCTGAGAGAAACGTAATTTTTCTGTTGCCAGAATATGGGGCCAAATTTGTGATCAGTTCTAAAGCAATTGCTTAAACATTCTAGAACTATTAGCAAATTGAAAATCGTTGAAAAAATTCTTAGGATTCTAATTTTTCAGGTTGTCACACTCTTAGGTTTGATCCTCTTCTGAAATTTGTCTGAAAGTTTTAGTATTCCTCGTTATTCCCGTTCACATGGTTTTCATTCCAATTTTTTTTATTAATTTTTCATTTTTTTAGCTTCTAGGTTTCTTGGATTTTCATGCAAATGCAAAAAAGCACGATTTCAATTTTTTTTTAATTTTGAGGTTTTTGAAAATTCTTTTTAAAAAGCCAAAATCTGGAGCAAATTTATTGTGGTCAGATGATGGGGCCGAATTTATGGTGACTTTTAAAGCAAATGTTTGGACATTTGCAAATGGTTGCAAAATTTAAGTCAAACGAACTCAAAAGCTCCGGAAGGTCAGAGTTTGCCTCATTCTCTGTTCGACTGGTCTGGCACATTTAATATTCATCTTCTTTTTCTTCTTTTACCTCCCACTTCTAGCTCTATAATGGTAGGTTTTTGTTGATCATTTTGCTTGGATTCTATTTTTCTTTGTTTCCTTTGAACGATTTGTTATTGTTTGATAGTTTGTGGATTTTTGTGATTTTTGCTCAGTGGGTTGTAAACCGCCATCTGCTCCACCAGATGAAATCTATTTCAGCATATCGACACTCCTTCGGGTCCATTCTGGAGCGCCCACGCTGCCCCGACCCTTGACAGCTCCACGCCCGCTGACCCTGCTCGATCATACGTTATCTCTCGGCACGAGTTCACTTACTTTTTCATTCATTCATGAACATGTGTTCATTCATCAGTTCGTGTTGCAGTTGGTCCCCTCCCCGATCTCTTTGCGCAACCTTTGTTATTACATTTACATACGAGTGTATATTTTAGGTCAGTCGCTAGTTTCTTCCGTTGCACCGCACCTTCTTCTTCCTATTATAGTAAACCTTAATCAACGGCTTGTGTTTTTATTAATGAACCGATCACACCTGAACGCTGATTCACCGAGTGTGGGCCGAAGAAGATACGGAGGGCCTTCAGGCCAAAGATGCATTAGCGAACGCGAGATATTCTACATATTGACGGCAAAAATCTTCGCGAATAATTGCAACATTTCGCCATTGGCTCCGTCGTTAAATTGTTCACTCAATCGAGAAATAAATCACAAGAGAAGACGATACGTTGTCTGCTTTTTTGTCGAGATTATACCAAGCGTCGTTGCAAAAATCGACACACCTTGATACCGTCATCGCATTCGCAGACGGAGATTTTTACCCCTAAATCAACAAGCTCATAATGTACAGAGGAGACCCACGCGTTGTATTGTCTAATCAGGAATCGAATCAAAAGCTCTGAAGCGCTAATGAAAAGCACATTATTGTAAATTAGTCGCAGCGAAAGTACGGGCTAAATCAAAACAACTACAAATGGGAATTTTCGCGACGGTTAATTAAACTCTTCGACTTTCTATTCCGTCTTGATAAACATTAAAAGGGACCTACGCCATACACAACAAATTAGCGTTAAATAATGGCATCTATTACCTTAGCCGCAAAATTTATTTTAACAGAACCAAGTCGTAGTTGAAACGTACATATTTTTATGCTATTATGCAGTTCCCACACCGCAAACTGCAAGTGATTTATTGAAGAAATATAAAATAATTAGTTCCATCTATTACATGATTACTTAGAAAAGAGTTGAATCATTTCCGGTAAAAATATAAATTGTATAAATCATTTCAAAATATAACTGCTCGTAAAATTTTTACTAAAATTACCCTTGAAGTATCTTGCTTCATAAAGGAAGTAAAAATTCCTAGTCATGCTCCTTAACAAAATGCTAAAATTAATTACCAATATAACCCTCTAAAATCCCAAACTTTTGAGTGCTCTAGTTGGTTGTTTTAAACTTGGCAGAACACCTTTTTATTTTTTGCGAAATTTTTTTATTGTTTGATTGAAACCACAAAAGGAAATACCTAAGCTCCGACAGGCTTTAAAAATTGTACTGTGCTAATGAGAACACGAACTAACAAGTAAACCAATTAATCAAAATATAATTAATATACAACATAGAAACATGCGTTTTGCAAAAAAACATGTTCCTTCTTTTTACATTAATTGACTATTACAGTTCAAACAGGAAAATTGTAATTATTAATTATGGTATGAGCTAAGTATTGGAGTAATTTTTATTCTTGTGGTTAAGATAACAGATTCTTAAATAGTAATGACGCATTTTCACATCATCACTCACCTTTAATTCTATATAATTTCTCTAGGCGATCGATAATTTTCCACAAAGGCGAAACTCGCCCAACCGTCCCCGTTGTGTTTTGGAAGTCTGAAGCAATTGAACGGCTGTTTTACAACATTTTAATTATTATTGTACACACTCAGGTGGGCGGCGATTTACATAATTTCTAATAAATTACAGTTTGCATACTCAAATTCTTTTTAAACAGCATAATTGACTTCTAAATATTTAATTAAACAAGCAACAATCTAATTATAGTTATTTTTAAGCACAACCATAATCGCAATTAGTCCCAAACCGTCCATTAGCGACTCCAAATCAGCGCTACCACCATCCAGAAAAACTGAATTCCGGGCAGTTTAAAAATGCTAATATATTCGACAGGTATGGCTATAATCTTATTATAACTGCTGTCGCTGTATTTTAATGCGTTCAGACATGAATGGGCTTGAAGAGCGTTGAGCAAGCGGAGAGTAAAATTGTGCAAGAATTCGCCGTATATGGAGACAGATGAATGAACTAGAAGGGTGACAGAACGGGTGCGGAGATTTGTGAATGGCTTACGTAACGCAATGACACCGGAGTCCGGAGCGCCCGGAGCGCAACAATCTCGATGTTCCATCGAGGACACGTGCTTGATGAAACGCTTCCGGTGCGATGCCTCAACACAAAAATTTTCGTGGACATAAATTTTCATTACGTCTTCTAAATCTGGACTCAAACGAGCAATTAGCGCCTAATTACGTCACTTTAAGTGGCTGCGTTTTAGAACTTTGTGCGATTAAATAAGGCAAATGTGAAATAACGACCTTAATAAATACAAACCTACGCGGAGATTTTTTTACTAGTTTTTAACGTTGTTTTCATTGAGGTATAAGTGCTAATTTATTGGGCTGTTAGTGGTGGATTAGAACGGAGGAGCACATGAATGAAATTGCAAATGTGCGTGCCGTTTATTAGCTTGAATGAACGACGCCGGCTGTTTTAATTACTTGATGGTTTCATTTCAATGTGATAATTAATAATTTCTAAACTTTAAAAAGAGCACCAGAAGACAAGTTGATTGAAAATTAAACAACTTTCTGTTAAATTACACTTCTAGGATTAAATTGATATTTATTGCATACTTTAGCTAATTGAAAAATAAGTAAAACAGGAGCTGGAAAGAGTGAATATTAGTGTGGACCAAGAAGTGAAAGGGACCTTGTTAATGAGCTTACATAGTCCATATTACGTTGCACAGTCATAAAATGACATATTTGGTGGTACCAACTTATAACGGAAAATTAGTGTCGAAATAAATTATGTACTTGGATCTCTTTAATGAATTCTTTCTGTGGATTTCAAGAATTGGATCTTCGAACCTTATTACACTTTAAGTACTTCCGTAGTTGGAAGTTCTTAAGCATCAACCTAGTTTACAGACACACCTATGTGTGGTGAAAAAAGCTTATTGAAAACGAAAAAAGGGCTATTATAATAATGAAATGTAAATCTTCATCATGATTATACATCAGACATGTTCTTCCGCAAGCTAACTATGCCCATCACAGTTTTATTTGATGTTCCATGTCTTCAAGTTTTTGCTTCTAGAGTAAATTGAAAATAATTGTAATGTAAGTAATTAATTATACATTATAACAATGATGAGAACTAGTTCTAAATTCATCAAATAAATGGTCAAGAGATTTTTCCACTGCAAGGACTAAAAATACAGTTCCGTGGCGATTTCTCTCAAATAGCCTTGCTTGACTTATTTTCCGCTATTCGATCATACTCGTATTTCATAACTTGTCCATGTTCCATTTTTTGTGTAATAAAACAAAATTTATGACCTGGAAGCGCTTTCTTAGATAAATGTAAAGTTACGATTCACCGACCCAAAGATGTTCATCCATTGCAATAATTAATCACCAATACCGGCAGGAGGGAGGCAAAAAAAGTCATAATTATCCCGCAATGATTAATATCGAAAACATTTTAAAAAAAGATCACGTCAACATTTTATATACCGCCCAAGTGCTGTATTATCTAACAATCTTTACCATTTTAACCAAACAATCATCGGTCAAAAAACTCAGGTGTGCGCGAATCACAAGCCATCAATGAACATAAGCAAGCTAAAAATTCCGTTTGCTCGCGTGCTGTACTCATAAAAAATGCAAAATTCTGGTTTGGGTTTGGCTCGAGATGGCGATTAAGTTGGCAAAATCACTATAGAGCGAAGGCCATCTATTTTATTATTTAAATAAAGAAGAAAAAAATTTGACGATGAATGTTTCCGGTCGGTTATGGCTGATATTAAAGTAACAAAAAAATTACAGAGGTAGTATGAATGACATCATGGAAGAGACTAGACTGACGGGTTCTAAACCGCAACAAACACCTATTTTAGACCTGGATTGATTCAGTAATTTATTGCCCTGTTGGTTCCAAGAAAAAACACAATTGCCATAGATGGACATGGTTTAGACAAATTAAGGTAAGGTAAAGGTCACAAATTTAAAATCAAAATTAACCAAATTAATTGTGACGAAGAACGTATTTGCATAAAACAGATAGCTCCTGCTTCATTACCTCGTCTTTTTGTCCAATTTATTTTCAAAAAAATTGTCGCAAACGAGCCGCTCCCACACCACCCCGAAATTAGCAGAGCGAAATAAAATTAAATTAAAAGTTGCGGGTCTAAATACGGCGAATAAGAATTAATTCTTTAATTATGTGGTTTCAAAAGAAGGAACAGACAAGTCTGACTTGATGTCCGTCGGACGACCATTTAGTAAATTTAAATGCCTACATGAACCCATGTAATTTGTACGATCCATTACCATATTTTTTGGCTTCTGAATTGTGCGGTTCTCTTGAAATATTATAGTTCCAACAGGTGTCCAACTGAGCCGAAGTATCAGGTTTTTAGGGTGAGTCGGCCAAAGATTTATTTTTATTTCGGCCTACACACAAACTGACCTCATCTAAAACAAGGGTTTTTTCCTATTTTTAGTGCGCACACTGTGTATACCAAATTTTTGTTACTGACGCCCACTGGGTACCCCTCCATGGTCTTTCCATTCATAAAACCCACTCGATGACCTTAATTCTTAAAACTTTTACTAGATATTACAGATTAAGCATATGCGTTGTTTGATAACGAAGAATTGGACTTTTAGTTGGTTAGTGAAGGACTAACAAGTTTTTGATTCATTAATTTTGACTTGGAATGACCATTGATGGAATTGATTGGACGGTTTACGACGGAAATAATGAGAAAATGGAAAGCTGAAATGGTGTCACTGATGAGGGAATTAATACTTCAGTACATACAGGGTGTTTGGAAATTTGACTGCTATTTCAAAACGGAGATAAATCTTGAGAAAGCGTGTAAACAAAAGACCTAGAGGAATTTCAAATTTTGAGCTGTTGTCATTTATTAAAACCTTTTACTTAATGCGCAGGTTCATTCCCGAGAATTATTTCCTGCACCACAAGTCCAATTTAGGAAAGCAGGATCTTTCGTGCTCTTGACAGCTGTATGTAGTCCTCATTCGAATGATGCCGTTTATTGAGTTTAAATTGCCATAGCAAATTAAACAAATATCCATTTGTTCAGTAATTACATTTTCAAATTAAGAATTGTGTACGGTAATTCCACAAAGGTGTTTTATGAGGGACTCAACTCTGCTAGTAAAAACGACTAGTAAAAGGTGTTTTAACAAATACGAAAAATTAAAATTGACCATTTATTATCTTTTACTTAAAATAGTAGTCAATAAACAAATCAATTTTGTGGTTAGAACCGTTAAATAATAAGTGGAATTTTAAATAATCCATTATCCTCAACTTCAAGCACTTTGGTACGCTCATCGTTCTGCTAAAATCCGGCCCAAACTTCCACATTTTTTAAAAATGTTTAAAGTCCGTAAATTTTTGTTCAGATTTGCCGATCTAGATATGGGCCCAAATTTCCTTCAAAGCATTCCGCCTCTGTCCTGAAATTGTTGAACCTGTTGACCGCAGGAGAGCCAGCGCGTGCCGACTTGATGAAAGTTACGTCAGTGAAACTGGCGCCTGCCCTCGCCCACGTACCAAACAGAGAAAAACACGAATATTAAAACGGATATTATTATTATGAATGTAAAAACCTGTGTGCTTCAACATGCTCCATTAATCGAATCGTTTTATTCAGTCATCTGCGGAGACAATGGCGCAACAGTATGTTGTAATTAGTGGTAACGAGACCGGATGTCTTGTTTCTAATTGGATGATAACGCTCAATTTTTGTGTTGACTTGAGGTTCCTTCAAAACTTGTCAGAAATTCTTGACCATAAATTCATTGCTGCTGCAATTAAACATTGAAACAACTGTTATGTAACTGTTCGCGCTTGAATAAATAAAAGCGACCAAATAAAAGCTACTTGAACATATTGCAGCAGGAATGCCTAAGCTACTTCAATAAATGTGCTATTTAGCGTTACGACGGTTCTATCTTGTTTTACTATTACTCACCTTTGTGTTAGTAACAGTTGATGTTATTTCCGTTTTTGGTTGCACGGTTCTAATGAAGCAGACAGAACACAGATTTCAGAAAAAAAGTCGAACTCAGATACCGTTCTTGTTTGATGATTTACATGAAAGAATTAAGTGATTGTGGGTCCTTAATCTCGACAGAAATTACTTTCGAAAGTAGAATTCGATTAAATTCCCATTTTCGACACGACAGGCAGGTGGGTTTTAGTGTTATTTCTTTATTCAAAAAGACGATTTGAAGAAGTCTTGGTTAACGCTAATCATTTATTCATGTTCATGTAGATTTTATGCATACATAGCCTATGTATGTATCGACTTCATTTCGTATGTGCGTATAATTGAATTAAAGATAACAAGAAATATCATCGTATCTTTTGTTATCATTTCGAAAAATAAATTCGTGTTGGACTTGCCTAATTAATTCCCAATCCAAATTCTTTGATTTTTTATTTTTGTGTTGATCTTCCTTTTTTTGAATGTCACAATATCTAAGCTTTGTCACTTTTATTTTTAATTTTTGGAATTCCTGATTCTCAGACTGATGGTTTGGATTCTGCAAGATTTTCATCTGTTCGACCTTTTAGAATTATTTATCTGCTTAATTTTAGAACTTTCAACAATTCTACAGGGTGTTTCGTAAATTCACGGCAATCTGTAAACTGGTAAGTCTGGGGACTTTTTGGAACGAGAATATGCAGTAATTTTTGTTCCAACGTCTTTTGTTTAAAAACCAAAAGACTCTTAAATTGACTAATCGAGTAGTAGAGCACAAATACAAAAATAGTTAATCAAGTTATGCGTTTTAGATTTTTTAAAAACAAAAACAAAAAGGTTTACTGTTCGATTTTTTCATGTTATTATTTCAGAATTAAGAATCATTCTATTTTCACTCTATAAGTTTTCAAATCTTAGGTTAGACGACAAATATGAGAAAAATAAATATTTATCGACCTTTGTAAAAAAAAAAATAAAAAAAACTTTGTATCTTAACGGCTTAAGCCGACAACATGCTTTTAGTTTATGATGAGGGCGGCTAGAGGTTCAAAGACATGAAAAATTTTCTAACAGAACCGCATCGCATATTTAGCAAATTTCTAGCAGATTTTGGAACAGATTGAGAACATATTGAGAAAATGCTTTAGGACAAAATAGACTTCAGAATCTCTCTTTAGGAAGTCTAAAAACACGTACCAAAAGTTGACGACTTGCCGTATATTTGTGAAACACCTGTAGATCTTTCAATTTTTTTTTATGTATAGAAGATATCTAAGATCATTCGAATATCTAATCATTTTAGAGTATTGTTTTAAAGATTTGCATATACTAAAAAACAGAAACTTTTTTTTAACATTCTCTGTTAATATCTTTTGATATTTTTTTATAAAATATTCCATTTATGACAAACGGGTGTGTAAATAAAAACTTTGCATTTTATGTCTTTTTTATCGTTCTTTTCGCATTATTCAAGGAAAAGCTTTTTATATTGTATGTTAATGTCATAAATTACAACCCAAAAATAATAAAAAAAAAACACTACTAAAACTGAGTGGGATGCATTAAATTTGGTTGTGTTAAACAATTACTTTTATCAGCAATGTTGGTATACTGTACACATAAAAAAGTGTATATAATTAAAATCCGAACACCAAAACACCAAACTTTTGGACAAACCTAATGGAATATTTTCTAAAAATTTGTTTAGACTTTGGATAATTAAATGTATTGATCATTTATGATGTAAATTTTATGGATACAAATACTAACAATAAAGTAACCGGTTCTTTTTGATTGTCCCTAGAATATATTTTTTAAATAGAAGGTCTTACAAGAAGCTTTGTCAATATTTCTGTACGGAGTTAAACCTATAAATGCAGTGCCGATTCATTCCTGCTCTTGAAGTTTATTTTGGAAAAGAGAGCGTTGAAGGAATATTGTGAAATTTACCTTTGAGTCTGTTACAAATAAAACATTAATCTATTTAAGTTCATTTAATACAGTAATCACACTTCCGGAAGAATAAGCAACACCGGTAGAGCCATTAAAATCGCCTCTTCTCGATCTCCGAGCTCTTCATATGTGCATCGAAGTACATGATTTTAATTATTGTTTATCGCAGTTGTTTACAAGCTCGTTCTTGTTACAAATATAGTAAACAGTGACGTAACAATTCCTGTTGTTATTATTGGTGTTCACAAGCTTACCAGAGGATCTAACCGTGGGCGCAGCCCAGCCTCTCACAACCTTATTCTGCAAATCTTTACGTTTTAATTGATGCTTTTTCTTGCGAGCTCTTTGTTTATTAAACATTCCCCTAAATGGTGATCCTCAATTTCCTCCTCTTCGGCTGCCATAATCAGAATAATATCGCATTTCGTGTTGATACTAATCACGTGGCGCCGTTTTGCATTGCTGCAATTTACAATGATTTGCACAAATTACCTTCTGTTTGTAAAAAAAACGACAGTTCGGTGCAAGAAAAATATTTAATAACAGAGGAAGAACGATCACGTATATAGTGTGAGCAATAATTTGTGGATCCTTATATGGTGTTGTGAATCATAATAAATATATCTAGCACACCTTATACACCACAAAGTACACTATAAAAACTCACAGGTTCTGATTTTAAATTATAGAGTGGCCGTACATGAAAAGGGTCGGTCTTACCACAACTCATTCATATTATTGAGCTCTCAGCACGTGCTACATAACACTTCAATACTGAAAACAACTGCATATTTTCTGGAGAATGGGCTTGGTTTGATTTAGTAAAACGCCGGACGAACAGCCACAAATCTTAATGGGAACTTCAGGGTTAACTCTGAGTGCCCTTCTTTCACGGAGTCATCCTGCTGAAATCACTATAACTTGTGCGGCTTTAGACGGAGGCGTGACCAGGAAGACGAAGACGGCGAAGATGTGACTGACTATTGCAATGCTAAGACAAGCTCGTTAAGCCATCAATACTTGTTTTGAGAAATGATAGTCCGCACTAAAAGTTTACCTGAAGATAAAGGTAAATGATTATTGCTTTATTTTTTTCTACGATTGCGTTTATTGTTACAAATATCGTTTTTCTACTCCTGACATTGAAATTAGTATTCTAACATTATTGATTCCAGTGGATGAAATCGTATTTCAACAACTAGAAGTTAAAATGTTTGGACTACCAAGATGACTTTATGTTTAATTTTCCTAAAGTGTATTGATTTGTTAAAATTAATTATAAAAATGGCTGATAATGCATTTTCCAATTTAATTCCTCCAAAGTCGAAACACATTTAAGAGTTCACTTACAGAAAGTCTATATATTGGAAAACGCTTCGCTCCATGAAAAAAACACTCAAACGTTGAAATTTTATTTCAGCCACTTTTCTCGTAATATACTATTATTGTTGTTCATTGCCTAAAAAACTTCTTTTTCTACTCCTATGTATATTGTGAAAGTAGAATTTTCTCCATCGCATACCCTTAATGAAAACATCATTTTCACTTCTAGTAGCGAAAATACTTTTTCAAACTAGAAGCGAAAGTAAATACATAAACTTAAATTGATTTAAGATTTGAGTGTATTTTTTAACTGGTTCAATTGTAAAAACGAAATGTTAGTACATATTTAAATTGAAGGTATCAAAACTGTTTAGGACTTTTAATAAACCTAAATAAAGAAGTTATAAATAAAAAAATTGACGCAAGGACATCTGTACCTAGACATCAACCGAAACAGCAGCGGCAGCCATGTTGTTTATTCAGTTATTCTTTTTTAATTCATTAGAAGTGAATATCGAAAACTTACCTTTAAGTTCAAATACTTCATTCCAAAACTTTCACACATTTTGATTGAGAATTCAGAATCGCTGACTCCCAAAACAACAGAAGTAACAGAATTAGAAACTCAAAATACCACATACACCTGATGAGAATACATTCTTGACAGTAACCAATAAATAAATCAACAGTTAAAAATTATAACTATAATTGCAATATACACATTGTATTACGAAAAAATAAAAAATAATGAATTCTTAAATTGACGCCTGTTTTTTTATCGTAGAAAAAATAGCTATCGCTACGCGACTCGTGAAACAACACTCAACTCACGAAAAAACTATGACTTTCACCTCTTGTTGCAAAATATACTATTACCGTTGGAGTTTTATATGCTTTAGAAACTTAGTTCACCAAGCGCAAAACACAGAAAATGCAGCAGATTTCCAAAACTGATCAGTAAAACGTAAGTGTATGGCTAAATTTTAGTTTGTTTCCTTTAACTGACAAAACTAATAATAAGAGAAAAATTTATTTGAAAGATGTAATAATTTCGGGATAAAAAACTAAAGAAATCTACCTAAATTTAAAAAAAACCGTCGAAGAAAAAATTCGGCAGTCATCAGAAAATTATGAGCGTAACATGAAAATTGAAATCAATTTCTTTTATTTTTTCCTTAAAACTGAGACAGCAATTTAAAAACGAAACTTCCTTCATTTACAATCAAAATCATTAAAGATTTTAGATTTGAGCAACTTATGCCTTTAGCGTTTTTTTTTTTAAAATCAGATAACGTTTTCAGTCTGTTGTTCATTTATAATCAAGTTCAAACTAGTGGGGACATCTACTAGAAGCTTTTGATATTGGAATCTACAGCAAAGGATTTCTATAATTTCTGTGGTCAGGAAATCGAAAATTCTAAACCAAAGAATCCAAGTGTATAAAATCATAGTATAAACTAAAAATAGGAGAATATAAACTAAACTAAAATAAAAATCTCGAAATCAGTAGGTACTTTTTTATTTATAGAATTATGGCATTGATCTAATGGAATAACATTATGTAATCCTCAATAGTCTTATTATAAATTTCCAGCGATTCCCTAAACCCTTACGTAACAGACCCAGCAAATAAAAACTTATCTTTAATTTTATTTTTTTTATCTTGTATTATCAATTAATTCTACAAAGTAAAATAGAAACTTTGCTTTTTCTTAACACAATTAAATTTATTAACTGAAAATTGATAAATTCACTCGTTAATAGACAATTTAAAGTTGGCGCCTCGCTACTTTTGACAGTTCCTTGACAGTGGCAGATCAGCAAGCAGCGCCCACTTAAACTTTTTCGTTTTCATTTACACTAAATTTAGTTTATAATAAATTTTTTATCCATACAATGGAAAATTCGCCACTAAATAAGGTAACAAATCATTGCATTACTTCGCCTTTAAGTTAATTCAACTAATAAAATCAGCGAATGTAGGTCACGACTCTTTGTTTATGTTTACATCTTGCAGGCCCACCAGTTGGACAGACGTGCTGAAGCTCTCTTGAAACAGAAAAAGTTCGATGAAAGCATTGATTGTCATAAAAATGCAATGAAGCATCTCCACGATGCATTACAATTGACGGAAAATCCCCGCGCGAAAGAGTCTATTCAACTTCAGATTGATAGCCACCAGAAACATGTGGAGTCTTTAAAGATCAAAAAGACACAGTATGAAGATTACAGACGATATCAAGATTCACTCAGAAGTAGAGTGGTCAATTTTGACTGTGCTTGTGAAAATGGGGAGACACTCCAACATGAGATATTCCGTACAATGGAAACACATGATTCTCTCATTGAAGTTCTTATAAAAAGAACAGGAGATGATGAGCTCAAAACTCTTAGTGATGAGGAAAAGACTTCCGGTGAAAGGACTGATGACCAGAAGGTTTTAGGGAAAGTCAGAGAAATTGATGATTCAGTTCTTTTAGAGGAGTTCAGAGGACTCAGTGAGAAGCTCAAAGAATTGGTACAAATATTAGTACTCCAACTTGAGGATAAAGACAACGAAATTGCGAGACTAAAAGCAGAGATCTACAAACTGGAATGTGACAAAAACAAGGGTAAGCTTTCATGATACTGAAACTTAAACTAATCCAAATTTTAGATGGTGCAAAAAGCAGCAATACTCTGAAAGTAATCACAGACTCATCTGGGGGAACTTCTCCTTATGTTTTTTCACCTTGCAGTGAGCTAAGTCCTGACGTAAATGAAATTCGAGGTCTTCCATCTTTAGCTCCTTTAGAAATGCCCAACTTTGATTTCTCAAGTTTGATAAAGAACACCCATAATCTAAACTTTAATGGTACAAACAATTAATTCAATGTCAACAAATAAGAAGACACCTTAAAGGCTTCTCTTATTTTATTAAATTGTGTTCAGAAAGATATACGATGATGTGCAGCAACATGAGGTTTGGGTTTTATTTATACTGTATTAATGTTGCAAATTTTTAAATGTTTTATTTTTGTGATGTTTTGACGGAATTACTTTAATGTGTTCCACATTAAAAGTTGTTGTGAATATTGACTTAATAGATATTTTAACACTCATATTATTGGTTTAAGTTTCATTTTTATGTTCAGAGGACTCTGGAAAACGGGACGATGCAAAATCAAAAATTGTGAAAAATATATTGGATACGTCCACAAGCGAATTGCAGTAACACAAAATTAACATTCTTTACATCTAATCAAAAATAATACATATATTACGAATATTTTCACCCTGACAAAATTTCCAAATATTCGAGAACAAATAAATTTCTATTCTATTGGTCTATTTGAACCAGGTATGAAAATAAAGCGGGAAACAAGAATATATTCTCTTTGGTGATTATGTACCATCTTAATTAAGCAGACTAGAATTATGGTCTATCACATACAAGTTTAGCAAAATATAGATTCTAAAGGTATGTTATGGGACTTTAGGATGGATTTGAACAATCAAATATCAAGGGGTATATGGAGGCGGAGGGACATTATAAGGCGGCGGAGGTGTGGGACTGTTAAAAGTATCCAAACCATCATCATAACCAATTAAACAGCGATCATCTTCACGGTAGTAACCTACAGGATGATGTGCTACTATCAAATTGTAGAATATTCCAATGAGAGAGACACCTCCAGCTCCTGCAAGGAGATAAAATCCAAATCCATAAGAAACCGAGGAATTTACTGTGGCTGTTGACTTGGATAAAGAGTCCTCTAGTAGTAATACTATGTAGTATGATATACTAACAATTGCCATGATCCACAATACTAAAAATGTTCAAGTTAACGATGACTCATTTTTGGATAAAATAACACCTGTGCATGTTCCAGGTACCGCATATTTTCTTATCATTCTATATAAAATACGTCTTGGACCTATAATATCCATGAAGAAACCAGCTAGACTAAAGATGATTGCCATGAAACAGAGTAAAATAGTTGTTCTCATCATATTTACAATAGTCCCATTAATAAAATCATAATCTACAACATGTTATCAAAAATTGTTACATCTGGCTTTTCCAAACCTGAATAATTAATATCCGTCCCTGAATATCCAAACCAAAAGAACTGGCATAGAGAAAGAGTTGGTACAGCTACATCTCCTGAGATGGTAAACCAGGTCAAGTCTACAAGACTCATACTAATTAATGTTATTGTTATCATATGGAATGTTGCCGAGATCAAGTTACGATCGTCATCTTTTGGATGGAGTCTTTGAAACGCTGATGTTATAAACGACCTTGGCATGGTGTCAGATTGCCTAAAATAAAATCTTGGAAAAATTCGTGATATTTTACTTACTAACCTTTCAGTTTACAGAAGTTCAAAGCATAATTAAGAGTTACTGTTGATCCATTGGGATAATTATGCTGGATTTGAGGAAAGCTTATAAATATTTACGTTCGTGGGAGATGTTTATTTTGACAAACGTCAAGTGTCAAAAGCTGCTGACAGTTACTTGGAGGACTCTCCGTTAGTAGCGCTGATGTAAGGCGGAAAATTTAAATTAAACGAAATTTACCAAGTCCTCAATTTGCTAAAGTTTTCGACGTAATAAAAATCCTTCTATAGTAATGAGCGTTTTTAGTTTTTAGGATTGATACAAATTAAGCCATTTATTTGACCCCGCTTTATATTGTAATTAATACAAACTCCTACAGCTTTCAAATAGTAGCAGAAAGTTTTGTTAGGTA
Organism: Gnatocerus cornutus; assembly: GCA_029298725.1. Taxonomy (NCBI): domain Eukaryota; kingdom Metazoa; phylum Arthropoda; class Insecta; order Coleoptera; family Tenebrionidae; genus Gnatocerus; species Gnatocerus cornutus. The sequence goes on from CM055514.1 coordinate 8,062,210, forward strand.
TAATTTAGCATTTGGAATCAACAAGCTCAAATTACTTTAGATGTTGCGGTGGCTCTCTGGTTAAGCTTGTTTAAAAGTTTACATTAATTTCCCCAAATGTTGAAAACACATGTATCAGAAATAATAGGTGGTTGACTATACACGACACATTAATATTTTACCTTTCCCCTATTGATTTTTCCCTTTCTCTGTTTTTTTTCATTCGCGTCTACGTTGTAAGCTTGTGTGTTAAACGAACTGTAATAACTGCTAAATATTTTAGATTTAGGATTAGAGCACTTAATAAAACGCAAATTTTTTTTTACTTTCCACGCCTATAAATACGCACTGGAGAGTTACTAAAGACTTTTGATAAGGATATACTCCTAAAAAAGCAACAAAAAGTTTTAAACACTACATATTTTACCATAACTTAAAATTTGGAGGGCAAACACCGGAATAAAAACTTTGGTACCCGCTGATGTATTTTTAAACATATCTTTTATGCGAAAACTTGGTTTGCTGCACTGATCTAAAGTTTTCACGTCAAAGTTTCCCGATCGACACTTCAAGTTTTAAAAGGAACTATAAAAAAGTTTGATGATTCAAATTGGTCGACATAAACTCTCTTTAAAACTGTAAATCATTTTTACTCTGTACTGTTCTAAAATTAGTATGATCTAATTAATAATTGTAAGTTGTTCTATTTTACTTATTGAAGCAGTTACAAGTCAGGGGTATTAGGTATATAAAATGTTACTTCTGGATCATTAAAAAACATGTAAAATTTAAGAAAATTTCTTGTTTTTGAACATCTCCAAATGGCTCTTTACTTCTGTCATTTGGGAGGTGTTTTAAACATTTAATTTCTAGATAAGAGTATTTGGTGTTTGCAAGGATCAATAAAAAATCTGGCATGCAATTAATCTGTTCGCGTGATATTAATTACCAGCTGCATAGGATGCATGTAGTAATTAAGAAGGAGAGTAATAATTAATTAGTAATTTTCATCGTAGCGATTTACGTAATTCATCCGGTCATAAATTAATTTATTTGCGGATGAAACTCAATATCAGTCTTCACACTCAGATTTCTGTAATTATAAAATATGTTCTAGTTATTAAACGCAAAGTTAAGCGCACACACAATGCTTATTATCGCTGAACGTGTGCGTAAATGATTACTATCAGTTGAACGTATTTTTATTGTATTTGTATTTGATGAGCTGTGTTTATTTATTATGGCTTTTATATGAATTTTCTGTAAATAATTTGATTTATTGTAGATATTTACTTAATTAATAATGTTCATTTGGTGTTGAAAGACTCACCTTTAACAATGTTGACGAGCCTACTTGTAGTCTTCACCCAAATCGCTTTAGTTTCAAAGCTTCAACAAAACTTTGTTAGAAATGAATAATAGCTGTAGTTGCTCTGAAAATTGTTGGAATAATATTTAGCTATAGCACTTTCAGTTCAATTTTATACGATAAGACATTGTTTTATTTAAATGATGTCTTAAATTTAATCATAAGCAGCTTAATACAAGTCTATAAAATTTACAATAAAGTACTAAGAACAGCCGTTTCAAGTTTAGAGCCTACAATGTGTAGAGTAACAAAGCATTTTCATAAAACACGAAATTTAAATTGACGAATTAAATTTTAAGTGCCTTTATTCTTCAGTTGTAATACATTTCGTTCGCTACATTTTTTGGAAGAAATTGAGGGTAAAGTATAAACGAAAATAGCTACTCAAATTATGTATATTACTACTATTTCTCTTGATATAAAATGTCGGTGCAGAGGTTGACGAATTGTAGGGCAAACTCATAAACCGAGATGAGATTCCGATGAAATTCTATTAATTTCACCTAAAGCTAATGACGTTCTTGAGGGGAATTTTAAAATTCTACTTGTTACGAATACCAGACTTCGTGCTGGGTTTATGATACGGCAAATAGAGAAAACGAGAATTTGAACAATGCCATTCAACTGAAAACATGAAAAATGAGAATGAACTGCACTGGCGATCATTATAAATCTAGTGGTGGAGCTTAAATTTTCCGGGAATTGTGAACCAAAAGAGTGCAAAATTCTGAGAAGAGACATAATTTAAAGTTTTAAAAAGACACATTTTTGATGAAATGCATGTTTTATTAGGTACATCGCCCCATCAAATATACAGAACTCATTTCGATCTTTTAAATACATTTTTTATTTAGGTACTCAGTCCACCTTAAAATATTCTCAGTAGTTGTATCCTCCAGTTTTGGGAGCCAAGTACCGCCTGCTGGGATCGGAAGTCGTAAACGAACCTGCTCCCGAATAACCGGAACGGCTGGAAACGGCGTTAATCTCGAGAGAGCGCTGAATGGCGTCAGGTATCGGGGGCGGTGTGGGCAGATGATCGCCGCTAGCCCTAAATCCATTTTCGTCCGCAATGTAGTTAACAGTATAAGTAACCCCATCGGGACCTGAGTAAGAATAAGAGCCCTGCACGACATTCGCTTCTTGGTCGGTTCCTGTATTCTTCAGTTGTCCGGATTCTTGTTGACTTATGTGGTTTTCGGTCTCGTATCTAAACATAACGTATGGGTAATTAGAGGGATATCTTAGAAAGAGCATTGGAGGGATTTTCGTGAAAATAAACTGTGTGTTTGATGGGCACGGGCTGATTCGATTTTTCAGCAGAAGACAAGCCTAAAGCTTGTGTCGGGACCAGACGAATTTATTTTATTAAAGGCTTTTATGGAGGAGTAGTTATTGCGACTTTTTCAATTGTTAGAAAGTAGAAGAGAGGGGTGTGATTAATAGTACGGGTCAAGGATTAATGTTTGGCTGAGTTCAGTGTTTATAATGGTGGAATAAAATAAAATAATATAATTGCGCGTAAATTGACAATATAGAACTCAAATATTTAATTTGGAATTCTATTATAAATTTGAAATTTAATTATTCCAAATTAAAAATTAGATTATATTAATTCGCCCAACTACCACAAATAAACTACTCAGTTTTAATTAGCTGCAACTGCAGAATAAGCTAGGAGACTGAAATTAAACAAAATTTTTGATTCATTACCAGTCTTTGGTTGCACTAATGAAACGCACAGGTGCAAAATGAAAAATACCTCAAAGCAAAATTTTCTGGTAACTTGCGCTGCAACATTTCAGCTCTCTTTAATATTCTGTTTTGCTCCCATAATAATTGAAACTCATTTTGAAATGAAAAATGGAAAGATTTTATTCAGTGTAATTTTTCGATTCCGTTATTAAATTCCACACTGCACTTGCTTTGTATGCTTTGAATGATTATGGATATTACGAAATGTCTGTTGGTGTAGCATTGTTCGCTCAATCCTCAAAATAATTTTACGCGGAAAAGAAATTCGGGCCAAATCAATAGCACGAAATAACCAGATAATCGTGCAATTTATTTACGTCATTCTCTGTTTCTATCTGTCGGTAACAGGTGGCGTGTAATCTCCGGATTAAATTGTAAAATAAACCGACTCACTCGAATCTGTAAGTTCCGTCTCCAGCGTTGTCATTGTTGAAACGAAGTATAGCAACAGGTGCACCTCCTGTGAATCCCGAATAAGTCCTAGCAGATGGTGCGTTATAAACTCGAGATGGAACAGGTCCAGACGCGGGAGGAATGTACGACGAAGCTGGGGGCAGAAGGCCGTGGCTGCCTCCAGCCGTTCTCGCACTCGATGGCGGTAGATATATGTTTTCCAAGCGGTCGGCCGCCACCACCGAAACCATCAACAACACGGCTACCTGTAATTTCTCGTCTAAAGGGGTGACTTTAGAGCGATGAGATAACTCACCAGTTTCATTGTAAATGGTTCTTTTCACCGCGAAGATTACAATGATGGAAATCGAAAGAAATCGCGCTCTTTTATAGATAAATAATTGGATTCCGATTTCGGGAGCATCGATTTTCAAGGTGACCATAACAACTCATCTTTGTCAGAGGTGTGGAGATTAAGGAAAGGTTCATCATAAGTGACCTAGAAATACTATTGTAGATTGCGAGTATCATACATAATTCCGAACAATTATCATAAATGTCATTCGATTCTTAATAACCATGCGAATTCCTTTTATGGAGAGACGCCTATTAATTAACTTCATCGAAATTAAAGAGCTTTGAATATTTGCGCGTCTGTAATGAAGACTTCAAAGACGGTACAAAATAGTTTGATCCGATAAAAAATTTAAGTGTGTCATACTTGAAAAGGCCAACATGCTACAAAATAAATAGATTAAAGTAATGCCACGATAAAAAATGAAAAGGAAAAGGAAAGGACGATCGATACTGTCAAAATATGACCATGTGGATCACTTCAAATGATCTCCCTAAAGAAAAAAGTCTTCACCTTGGCGTATTGTAAGACCAAATGTGATTTATATGCATTTTCTTGGAATTAGATTTAATTACCGCCTTCGGTTCGTAATTGATAATTCCATGAAAGATTTAGATTTAGGTAAGCATTAACGACTGTTTAAATATTTTCCTCTTCAAAATAATGGCACGCTAATTAACTCTAGCTTTAGGGTAGATAACAAGTTCTTTTTTCAAACCATAATAGCCGGCAAATGTCAGACGTATTTGCTTTGATATTCTGGGCGAAACATGCAGATTTCCTTTTTTCATTGTATCTCTTCACTAACAATACCAAATTTTATTCTGAGTAAAACTCTTTATTGTAATAAACAATGAAACGAATAAATGATTATTTGCGGTTACCACTAATTGGTCAGGAGTTTCCATAATGTGACATAATATGACATTGGACAAGATTATCTGTTAATACCGGTGAGATTAGCCATTAGCCGTAGACAACAATGAAATAATTAATTGAAATTTCTCATATAAATCATTACGCGCGGCGATTAATTCATTGCGAAATTTTATATATTAAGGATTAATAGGTAGGTATAAACTCATTTTGCGGATTATCTCATTCAGAAAATTTGTAACAGCTTTACAATGTGGACACAAGTATTTACAAAAAATTGGTTGATTGTACGCAGATTCGGCCCAAATTGTTAATGTGAATAATCCTTCAATAAAATATCGCAATCCAAGAACCATTTTATACAGAACATACTAAGGCGAAATTTACGCCAATTTGTGCAATAAGTGCTCAACAGCGATTCTTTTCCGCGCGATTTGATAACGAACTAATTTCACGTCTTTGTTCGCCAGTCTTCAAATTAATTTAATTTGTCGAAATAAAGATCTACAACTTTCTAGTTCGTGTCCTAAACGAGACCACCAATCCCATTGTTGCAAAAAAAATGAATTAAACGTAACATCCCGTAAAAGAACTCTGAAAGCAACGACATTTCCAGCTATTCGTCGTGTACTTTCGACAGTGTCAGCAAAAACCTTTGGGAACTTGTTTCAAACGAAAAAGTGCTTTTAAGAAGTCCAATATTATACGGAAATTCTGACGTTTCCGTTCTGGTGATTTAGCTTTTCATCGGCTCGAATTATTAAGTCGTATTCAAAGAAATGTCGCGATTTTATGTACCAAGTTTCTAGTTTACATTTTTAACGATACGTGAAAAGCGTGACATGGAAAGCTGCGGCTTGCACTTTCATAAAATCATTAAAAGCAATGATCTAAACTGTTTTCAACTGGGCAAACAAAAGCGGAAAATTTGAGGGAATGTGCTGCAAAGCGAGCTTTTATTATACTTATTACGCCATTTGTTCCGATGAAAACACGGCTTTTCAGGAAAACTGAAGATAGCATACAAAGAGAGAAACCAGGTTCTTGTTAAACTTTTTCGGTCAAACACGAGATTCGGAAAACGACGCTTGAAAAATTGCAGGAAAGGTCATAATTACAACTTAGAAGTTGAGGATGCTAAATAATAAAAGATTCGTTGTCATCACGGAGCAGAATTTCCTTTCCTAAATTGCAATCGAAGATTTATAACCATACTTAAGGTACGTCTACATAAATTGAATGTCGTATTCAATTACCAGAGGTTTATCGGAATTATAATGATTTAGAGACAACAACGGAATTCACAACTTTGTTGCTACCTCCTGATAAATACTTCTTCTATTTTCATTTTATGAGATTTGAGCGAGCTTTATGCAAATGAGTGTTTTGCATTTCTGCAAAGTTTGAAAAACTAGCACTTTCAAAATAGGTCATTAACTGGAACAAGCAAATTAAGATCGCCGAGATCTACTTGTCGTCTCGCCCAACTCAGTAAATTAAAGTTAGTTTAATCGAATTGGAGTTTTTGTGCTTCCAATTTGTCCAAGTCTTGAATATAAATTAATGCATTTTGCTAGTTTTCATCTAATTATGGAACGATTCTTTTTAAATTGCACTCCTAATGACTTCTCTTTTCGAAACAATGAATGAAGTTAGTTGCTCTTAGCCCAATTTTAAAATATGATGCATGGCGGGATTTCAAGAAAATATGATACAATTTGTTTAAATTAAACCACGTCATTGTTTGGCTTAACGTATCATAGTAAACAAATTGTTTAATTATGTAGGCACTCCAGGGTCTTAAATGGGGTGAATTATGGATGTAAAAATGTTACAGGGAATTTTCTTCAACGCGATGGAAGTTGGAAGCACAGAATGATGGATGAATGTGTTGTATGAAACAGAAAATCATCACTTTGAAGCTCAGCTTTTCCCAGTGAGTTTGTTCATGAAGTTTTCTTAGAAGCATGCCAATTTTGTAACAATGAAACGGAGCATTTCATTTCTGAAACTGTCGCGTCCTATCTATCGGATTTCTTAGCTGGAAGAGTTGTTTACTTTCTCTAGGTGTTGGCAGGGTAAAATAATGGGATAATTGCGGCAGTACAATGAATAACATTTAAGTTTACTTTTTGGGCTAAAATAATACACGAAGACGAAATAAACTCTTGAAACATCTTAATCCCATACTGTCTGCTGGATAATACATATTTGTTTAGAAAAGTCTGACTGATGTGCACAGTTTAACTTTAAAATCAACAACTTTGTTCGAAAGGCAAATATAGATTATTCTTAGCTGCAAGTTCTTTCCGATTTCCAGTTTCCTCCCCTGCATTTTGCAGGAAACTCTTCAAAACAATTCTAGTGATAGGACAGATTTCCGTCAGCATCACGAACTTATTCATCCACTACACACAGTTCAATGAAAGTTTGTCTTTTGGTTAGGGTACGGTCCTAAACTAACGACATTTGTTTGTAGTTTGCTTGATATGATTTGTGGTCTCAAAAGCTAAATTAATCTGATAAACTTTAATAACGGTCAGCACTTTACACGTGGATTTCGAGATGCTATGATTATTTACTAGTTTTCAAATTGGAGTTTAATTCAATTGAGTAAGAACAGAACTTCATGTCTGAAAGCAGCTGTTGTCTGAAAGTCGGTCCTTAGACTTCTCAACGCAAACTTCAAATTTTGGGAGGTGAATGTTTTGTGGTCTGTTGAGGCTAAAGAGTGACACGATTAACTAGAATTTAATTGCTTTATAATGTTACTTCCAGAGTTCGGAGTTCTTGTTTGTTTTATAGAGTTTGTGCACGGATGTTCATGCAATTTTTAGGCGAACGGATCTGGAAGGTAACGAGATTTTGCGTGATTGAAATGAAACCGTTCCATAAAGATTTTCAGTCATACGAATATCACGTTTATAGCGTATGATAAAAATGCACAAAACGATCTGTGCGATTGTGAAAATACCTACCCTATCAGTGCATATTGCGAGCTTTCGTTTCTAATAATAATAAATCCGTGAACTTGTTCATTCAATCCGAGAAGATTATCACATAAGCAATGTGTTTCCAAGTGAACTTATCGTCTTTCCACTTTGGTTGATTTATGATAGTTTCTTAAGTATTGTGGTCTTCTGATATCATCACTATTTTAAGCTTCACAAAGTTTTAAATTCCACCATCAGATAAATGAGGATTTGTTCGTTGTTTGGGGCTTTAAATTTCCAAAGTCGAAGGACATTATTGTTGTCACAAAAAGTAAATGAGATCATCTAAACAAAAAGTTCCGGTGGATCTGGCCTTGCATCTAAAAATGTTGTCAATTATCACATTCTTGCATAAAATAACCTTTTCTGTTTGCAAAATTCCGTTGTCCAATGTCTGTTCTTTGACAAATCTGAAGCTAATCCATTATTATCCTGACTTAACATCAAAATCGGTTCAGGTGGTGCGAATTAGAAGGGAAATGAACAAGTTTTGCTAGGGGTGGCTTCGTAATGATGAGGATAACGTTCTAGCAGCTTATGCAAAAGTCACAGTTATAAAAGCAGAAAATTTGAATATTAACAAACTTTGGCAGAATTAATTTGTTAATTCATACTCCCGCAAAGTTTATACATCCATTCAGATTTAGAATTGCCAAAGTAAATAGGTGAATATAATGATTTTCCTTTAAGTCTATTAATAACTAATTTAGAGATAACACGTGGAAGAGGGAGTATTGGGAAAGCCGTTTCCGGAAAACGTATTTTCATATGAAATATCACGAGGAATTATCGAGAAACCTAGCCACGCGTCTTGCATAGGAATGTGCTTTTTGTTGGCATAGTCGTCGACAAAAAAACATATCATGTTGAATATGTAGAATATGAAAAGTAATGAAAACTGAAGATTTATTTCTTGTTCATGCTCGTATTTTTATCAGCTGGCACTTTTTGCAGACTTATGACCACTGTAATTTTCCCCGACATTAAGCTTCTCTAGACACGTGGAATTACCATTGCAACATTTCAATGCAAGTGAACTGAATACGCCATTAATCTTCTAATATTAAAGACCTGAGGGGATTCAATTACTCTGAGAATGTGTTGCTGTAATCTCAATTGAGTGCGAATGTGACTTTCCTGCTAATTTACTTTTGGAAAAAATCGACACGTTTCAAATCCAGGAATTCCGGTCTTTGGCTTCAGAATTAACGGTTCAATAAAACTGCCTCCAAGTCTTGTCATTTGTATTCTGGAAAGTATTGTTTGAAATTTATGTCAAGTGTGAAATTAATTTGTGGGTGAGCATACGATTTGATGGTCGCTGTCAGCGAAGATGACGGTGTGGTGACATTCCCGAATTGCATGTTTGTCGTGTCATCGCCATATTATAATTCCTGCTGGATGAAGAACGGTTTTAAATGGCACCAAACACACCGATAACACACCGATAACAGAAAATCCACTTCTGGATTTTTTTTTGTAATTCATTTTTTATTGACGATAAAAATGTGAAAAATGGGGGGGTCGCACATGAATTTAGCTTTCCAATCAATAAGGTAATTTTTTCCAGCTGAGTGGTTACACATAAAGGGTATTTATCGTACGAATAAAGTCAAGAAAACGTATGGAAACATTTTTATTGCTGCGAGCGTTTCGTTCATTGCACATGGTATCTCGAGGAATTTTTTTGTGTGCAGACTAATCATGTAACAATACTGGCTCATTAAAATAAAATAAGTGTTTTGATCAGATTTTACGCTACATAGAAAGCAGTGAAAATAATAAACAACGCGCGAGGATTTCATGAAATTCTATCGAGATTATAAAAAAAATGAAAAAACAGCACAAAGTTTAAAAAATAAAAAATCACATTACAAAATTAAATTATAAAATAAGGTACATATAGTTTTTTAGAAGCTTTTTACGCCGTTCAATTGCAGATCCGGAAGAATGCAATGTTTTAATTAACTACTTAATGAATTTTTGTGCTGGTTTGGACGTTGAATCAGATCCACATTGCTTGTTAGTGACGTTAGCACTTGCAGTGGACAGACTACTTGTACAAGAGTATTTAAAGAAGTAGAGCTAAATTAAAATATTTCTTTAATTGAATTAAAGTTATGACGCCTTGCGGCATCGCCGTGAATCAGCAAAAGTGTTTTATACGTAATTCTTGAGAAATATTTTATTTAAGCTCTCAATTTCATAAAGTTTGTTTACAACGTATAATTATGAAACCCGAACAAATTCCAGAAGATTCTCATTTCGTTCGCACCGATTTGATTTCGTGAATTTGATTTAGTGATGGATGAGCGTGGATTCAAATTACTGACGAAACCGAAATTTCAAGGTAACACCATCACTGGTATCTCCATCAAAACCAGCACTTTGCATTTCACATTTGAATGGATTCCGTAATTAACACCTCTCAGGAAACCCTCAATTACATTGCGTAAACCGAATAAAACACCGGAAATGGAGAGTAATATCTTTGGACTCTTTATTGTGATAATAAATATCGCGCTATTTTACAAAATTAAGTCTTTAAAAACGGTTATTGTAGCCCTTTTGTGGCCTTGGTGCCGCCCTTTGTGGCCCTTGGCCTTCTGGTTCGGGTCTGTACTGGCCGTCATCTACATATCCCTGGGCTTCTTCGGCAGCGTTTTGTTGAACAGCTTCTTGTATCTCCGCAGGAACGGGGGCGGCGGTTGGGATGTGGTCGCCTGAAGCTCTGAATCCGTTTTCGTCGGCGATGTAGTTTACGGTGTAAAGTATACCATCAGGACCGGTATAAGAGTAAGACCCTTGGATTACGTTGAATTCTTGGTCGGTGCCAGCATTCTTAACTTCACCGATTTCTTGTTGGGTGATCTGATTCTCTGTTTCAAAACTTATAAAACTGTTAGTACCTTTATTGACATTTAACTGCAGACGCTTTTGAAATTTTCTTATTACAAAACTCACGACATTTGCAGCGTCTTTAGTATTTAGATCGGATAATTACATGCAGCTGATGAAACTGGTGGCGAGTGAATTTAATTAAACGATTTTAATTATTACAATTTTGGTTAATTCTAATAATTTTCTCTGAGCCCGTTTATTTAATTTTACTTTGGTTTGGGTTTTGGGGCAATCACGATGTTATCGATATTTTCCAATAAATTAACACTAAAACTCCATTTGAGTGCCAGCAATTTTAATGAAATGAATAAACGATTTTGCCAAATGACTATCAACGTAAATGTAATGCTAATGTGGACAGCAAAAAATTTAAACTACTGCGACCCTAAAAACAACTCGGAGTTTAGTCTCTGCGGTGAAATAAATCTTTATGGGACCATCTTGGGTGTTCAGTTGCAAAAACAATGATAAACCTATGGCAAATTCTTACTCAAACTTGTAGCTGCCGTCTCCCCTGTTGTCGTTGTTCAAGCGTAAAATAGCTGGTGGCGGCGGTGTGGGTCCAGACCGTAGATTCTGCCCCTGAGGCTGCACATAATTGTTATTCAAACGTCCAGCGAAGGCGGCGCTTGCTAAAACCGCTAATACAATCTGAAACAACAAAGAGAGGATGCACATTCACGTAATTGTTACGCAAGAATTTGGCTTACCAGTTTCATTTTGATGGTAGGTAATGTTGAGGCGTTATCAAGCAAATGATGCTGAATTGGTGAATCCTTTCGCTTTTATAGTATCTCGAACGAGAGGAGTTGTGTGTTTTCGGATGATACACATAATTTCTTTTTTCAGGGCATTTCACAAGAACCCGTTTTTGTAAAGGAGGTCTTCTTGAAAATTCGTGTTGCTATTAATTTCCAACGTGCATTATTATTGACATTTATTTTACCGGTGTCGTTATAGTTTCAACACTGATTTGAGTGGGAATGACAGTTTTTTGGGGAAGTATTACCATATTTTTTACGTCAGTAATTTGTGGTTTTAAATACATTTTGTTTTATTTATTGTAATTAATTTTCAATTATCTTTTTGTTGCCCTAAAAATAAATTTCCAAAAATTTTATTTCTTATTTTAAAATTTTCTAGTTTGACACAGTAATATGCGTTGCAGGGGGAAAGAGACTTAAATTTCACAGTTGGGAATATCTATCAAGAATAGTCAGTGCCTAAATAACATTTTTTGTTCTAAAATAGAACACATTGCGTTTGTGTTAAGCTTGAATTTGGAATCCGGTTTAATCTAACGAGCTTGTATTCCATTATTGTGTTAACGATTAATTAGTATTGTTGCTTTAGGCCATTTGAGATGCAAATAGCGTCTTTAGAACATTTAAAATCTTCTGCTTTCTAAAGGTGGTTGAATTTTAGCAATTGCTTTAAATTATCAAAAATATTAGAGCGACAATTAAACATTGCTATCGAAACGCGCGTCAGCATTTTTTAAAATGTTGGTGTTTGTAAATATGTAAATAGTATTTTTGATAATTTTTGTCAACACCAAGATTTGATCCAACAATTTTCTTTAAATTGCTCTAAAATTCAGGGGGTCTTAATCACGGTTTGATATGATAAAATATGTAAATAAATAATTAGTTTCACTTTTATTTTATTGTAATACCTAATTTATGCTAGGAAATTGAGTTTCATTTCAATTATTTTATCAACTAATTTATTGAAATTTCATGTTTTGTTTTAATTTTGGCTGGAATATTTGTGAATTTTCAGTATTTATTTGAATGCATCTGTGGGCGCATTAATTATTTGAAAACACAAACCCGGCTGTTAAAGGATTGTCATTTATAATAATAATTGTCATTTCGATTTAATTATGTACAAATTTAAACAATGACGGAAAATTAAATTAAATTTTTTACATAAAAATGTCCTTAGTACAAATGAGGAATACCATAGAAGTGTTTTCCAGTCATCTGACTAAATTAATAAGCGTATTATTAATAAACAATCACGTTCGGTGTTGGTTTATTGTCGATTTTTCAATATTGGTCATGTTCGTAACCTGGTAATTGTTATTACTTGAATATAATTACAATAAATTTTAGATGAATCGACAAATGTTGACTAAAACTAGATTAATTATATGGCGATGTAATTATTGCAGATTACTTGTTTATGATGTTAACACACTGATTAATTTACAAGAATAAATTTCACATAATTTATACCGATAGCGCAATAAACCGTTTTAGCTTATTAGCAACTAATAAAATTGCCTTAATATGAGTATGTTTATAAAACATTTTTTGTGCATTTTTTAAGACTCCAGTTTTCGCAACTATTCTTTGTAAAAGGGGTATAAGTTTGTATTTTTCCAAGCTGTGTCATTGTCGATTGTAATGGAATGTGAGTGCCGTGAAACAATACTCATTCATCTACATATCGTGATGTGTCCAATTTTACGGTACAACAGATCCAGTCTCTTATAAAGCGAACTGCGATTGGAAATTCGCCGAACTCGGTTTTGCAGTTTTGGTAGTTTCGGTGAATCTTGACAATACCGTATATCTACAATATTAAAAAAGCCACTTCGATGTCTGAGTTCAGTCAATAATGCATTACTAAAACCATGTCAAAGTGTTTTCCGCTTAGTGGAGCATATTGCCAGCATAATGTACAAGTCGAAATTGCAGTGTTATCTGTGGCCTTATTTCCAACTGTGGTTGTCTTCTATCGATGTCGAGTTTCAGACATTTAAAGAGATAACATTTCGGTTGGTTAAGCTCTTATTATCGCCCTCTTAATTTAACCAGGATTGTACATTTGGGGAACAAATGGGAAAACAGTTTAATAAAGAAAACGTTTCTCATCCTCTAGAACCATTCCGTTTTTTAATAAAAGAGCATTTTCTACAGGAGCAATTCCACGGGCTTAGATATAAAAATAAATTTCGCTCTGTTGGAGTTTGGATTGTGTTGTTCAGATTGTCACAATATGATTACCTGTTGCAAATTAGGTTTTAATTAGCCATTGTTGTCACTACGACAATTATACATTTTGTGTTTGTTTGTTATACAAGGTGTCCGGAAAGTCGCGCACCACCGTGAAACTGTATCATCGGACAATGCCATAGATCACCGGAAAAATGTTAAAAAAAATCCATGTCTTCAATTTTTCGAGATATGATGGGTTGAAGAGACAAAGTTTGATGCGAAATGAATATAATGAACATTTTTGGCATAGCTCATCTGAATCGTCTGTTTTTCATAGAATAATTTATTACTGCATGCACGCAACTTCAATGTAATTGATGAGAGCATGGGAACATATATCAGATTTCGATGACAATACCAATAAATAATAATAGATTTGTGTAGTGTTATTGCTCAACTTTTTTATTGAGCGGGATAAAATAATGAACTTCCATGTCTGAAACTTTAACTTTTAAGACGACCCCAAAATTCGTCATTTTGGTAATTTTAGTGCTACAACAATGAAATTTGGGAAAATTACTGTTTTTAAGTCGTGTATAAACTCTGCTAAATTTCAAAATTATAGAGCAAAAAATACAAATTGTAGAAATTTTATTAGTTTTTAAGGCGAAGCAAAAATTTTAGACATTCTTTACTATTACTAAAATTTATAATCTTCGTAATTTTAGGGTTACAGCTATGAATTTTGAGAAATTGCTATTTTTGAGTATTGTTTTAACTCTACAAAATTGCAAAATTGTATAGCAAAAAACAAAAAAAAAATACAAATTTTGTTTTTTAAGGCAAGACAAAAATTTTAAACATCCTTCACTAAAGTTCGTAATTTTCGTTATTTTGGTATTACAGCTATGAAATCTGAGGATGTTACTATTTTTGAGTCGTGTATTAACTGTGTCAAATTGCAAAATTATAGAGCAAAAGACACACATTTTAGAAATTTTAATTTTTAAGACAGCAAAAATTTTAGATATCTTTCACTAATAAAATTCCTACTTTTACCAATTTTATTGCTAAAGCTATGAGATTTGGGGAAGTTACTATTTTTAAGTCGCATATTAACTCTCACTAAACCAGCTCGTATTTTTCCGATAAATAATAGATTTCAGGATTTCAATTATTCAGTTGAGTGGAATTTTATTTACACATCAAAAAATTTAACAAAACTATAACATAGGTACCCACTTTTACGCTGTTGTTATCTGGCAAAATATAAATAATTCCGCAATTTTATGTTTCATCATAACTTTTACAGGTGCTCAATCTCTAAAAGCACTAAGTTGAAAGCATAGCAACAGTTACCCTTTGAGTATCACCTCGGAAGCAGATGTTACCGTCTAGACAAAGCTACATTAAAACCTTAGTTACGTAGGTTTTTTAATTCCCATTAGGATTAACTCAAAAAAGTAATACTGCATTATTGCATATTATTTGCGAAATTTTATAACGTACAGGTATTACTAAAATCCCTAAAGACGAGTTCTCTAAGCATAAATAATGCATGTGTTGTTACAACACAAAGCAGATGTTCTGTAATTGAAAAATAAATTCATATCGAATGAAGTATGATAAATGACATGAACGCTGTGAAAATATTATTTAACACGTTCTGTTTTTTTTTTAAACCTACTTTTATGTACACGATGTGTTGCCATTATTGAACACGACAATGGTGATAAATAAATAAATTATATCGCAGCGTGTTGTTGATGTTTTAAATATTTGAAATGCGTGGTTTATAGAACCAATCTAATTCGATGAAATCCACACGGATTTTAAACAAAGTTGTTTAAAGCTAACGACAATTGAGGGTTTATAACAATGTGAAAATATATGGTTTATCGCTAAGAAAACAGGTTAAATAAATCTTGGTAATAGTAAAGCCATTTGTTGGAAAAAGATTGAAAACAACATTTATTTTAAGTACCTAGTTGTTGGGCTCGACCAAAACGGGTGACACTGTTGATGGATGTTTCAACTATTACGTTAAACATCTTTGCTAAGTTTAAATGAGTTGTAAAAACTAAAGTAATTATTTATAGTAACGATGTTTTTTAAAACTTTCAGAGGTTAACATTTCATGGAATTTAATTTCGAAATGACTTCCATTAAACGTTTTAATTTTAATATTCAACTTGGTGTTTTTTTTTCTGTATCTCAATACATTTATTGTGGTTATTACACCTGTTTAGAATTAAAATGGGAATTTAATTTAGTAAATTTCAAAGGTGCATTATGTATAATTATTATTAGATGCTCGTGGCGATTAATGTACCTATCCATTTTACTCAAAGTTTATTTGTAGATATTTGTTGATCAATAACTTAGTTCAAATCATTTTGGAAGGTAAAACAAAAGTTACATACCCACTGATTAAGTATTCTTTGGTTGAAATGTTCCTGAACAATATCACATTTACATTATCTTCAGATTGTAAATTGTGCGCATCACTGTCCTACAATAAAGAAATGAATAAAATTAAACTTGTCCCACTGTCTTGTCTTAAATAATAGTAATCAAAACTATTGTAAATTGAAAACGTTATATTTGCAATGTTTTTTAAAATTTCAACAATAAATATATTACAGATTAAAAATACAGCCTTAGTACAGTCCTTCGCTTTTAGTATCTGTATCCTCCAGCTCCTCCAGCGGCTCCTCCGGCTCCTCCAGCTTTGGGAGAAAGGTATTGGTTAGCTACAGCAGCACCACCAGCTCCTCCACGTCCACCGGCACCACCGGCGCCAGCACCAGCACCAGCACCACCTTCACCTTGATGTTCAGCGCGGTAAGAGCCATCATCAACAATACCGGCAGCTTCATCAGCAGCATTTTGTTCCAAAGCCTTCAAGATTTCTGGTGGGATTGGGGGAGCAACGGGGAGGTGATCTCCTTGGGGTTGGAAACCGTTTTCGTCAGCGACGTAGGAGATGCTGTAGGTTTGACCATCATCACCAGTGTAAGAGAATTGTCCCTGAACGGAATTAATTTCGTTGTCGCTGCCTGCATTTTTCAGTTGGCCGGCTTCGTCGTGGCTGATCTTGTTTTCGGTTTCGTAACTACATTTTTTTATTAGATTTTGCTACAAAAAATTGATCGACTAACCTGAATTTGTAAGTGCCATCACCGCTGTTTTCATTATCGAAGCGGATGGTTTTGATTTGAGCGTTGGCTGAGACGGCGCCGCCACCGGCGGCTCCACCGCTGAAAGCTCCACCGGCAGAAGCTCCACCGCCGTGGCTGCCGCCACTTCCTACTCTTGGAGTGTTGAGGAAGCTACCGCTGCCACCAGCAGTCTGGGCGCTGCTAGGGGGCAGGTAAGTATTTTCCAAACGGTCGGCGGTGGCTACCGCCACGCAAACTGCCACGAAGAACTAAAACGGAGAATTAGACACTGAACACACTGAATGAGGCCGCTTACCAATTTCATAATTAGCTTATTTTGTTTGGGTAACTAAATGCGAATGATGCCCGATATGAAGATCCTTTCGCTTTTATAGTTAGAGTACCGAGGATGAGACTCACTGGGATGATATACTTAGTATCAATTTAGGAACATTTCGCAATCCAGTATTCAAGGTAAGCTGGGTTAAAATTGTAATAAGTGATTTTAATAATTCTTAAGAAAGGTTACGGATGATGTAAAGACACATCGCCGATTATCATCAGAAAAAAAATTAAGTGTCCAAGTAATTGAGTCTGGAGGCGATCCGAATTTTATATATCTCATTGGCGGCACTTAATTAGACGATAAAACTACTGGACAACCTTTACCTAAAGTTAAACTAGTTCTTGAAGTCATCAATTTTAGCATTGAAGACCTATAAAAATAATTCACTTCATGTCATCCGAAAAATGTGAAATATGGCATTCACGCTAATTGAACTTTGCCTCTAATCGAAATTTTTAATAAAAATTTCAAGCATCTTACAGTACACAACTTTATTATTCTTCCGCGTCCTTGTGCCTTTTTTTTTACTATTAGAACTTTGTTTCATTCTTACGAATTAGATAAGTTTCAAGTTTCTGTAACGGAACAAAGAATTAAATCTTACCGGAATTTCGTGCTTGCATGTGCGCAACATAGCTTTAAGCTTTTTCATTTAATTCAAGGTAACAAAGTGATGCTTGCAACTTTAACACGCCATGATATCATTTTATTTTCGATAGGATCCTCTAGGAATGTTAATGAATTTTATTAATTTGGTAGCAATTCAAAATCTTTAATTAGCTACAAATATGCGATTTTTATCAAGACAAAAAACTAAATGTTATTGCAAGATTAAGGAAATTTAAGTTTTTTAAGATGACAATCTATTTTGTAACTAAATTTGAAAACATGTTTATAAGATTTATTTTACATCATGTAATAAAAATGTATCACGCACTCATAATTAGTGTTAATTAAAAATTTCCGAACAATAACATCATTATTTTATTTAAATTTGATGCTATTTATACTAAATTAATTTAAATAATATGTAAAACTAGAACAAGTGACATTAAATGTGTTCTAATTTTTAAGTTACAAAACTGTTAAGATGGAAAAATTAAATTCAATGTTTAAATTAAATGTTATACGGAAATGATAAAAATTTAGAAAAAAATGACAACTATAATTCAAAAAGATTACGCTCTAATGGAAGAAGGAGAAAAATAAAAAGAAACAGAACATGAAAAAAAAAAGAGAAAGAAACTAGGCAGAGACGCCAGTATCAAATAGAGTACAATACTAAGTTAAGAAAAAAAAAAGAAAAAAAAGATCCAAAAAAGTTTCTGAGCATTAAAAATTCTGTTAAAAATTTGCAAAACTAATAATTTTTTTAGACTAAAATATGAAAATCTGACACAAGAAAATCTAAACAAGAAACTAGACCTGAAGATGGTTGAAGTAATTATGGGGAAGAAAAAAATTATGAAAAACATAGAAAAATTATAAAAAATAAAAATTGAAAATGAATTGGAGTTGGACAGTTGAAAATAGAGGAGGACATTTGGAGGAGAAAGAAATCGTAAAACTTTTATAAAAAATTCAAAGAAGAAACGTTTAAAAATTATACATGTAAACGACACCGTTTTTATAGAAAAATAAAGGGATTTTATCAAAATTTAAGTGGACAGCACTAATGTGCTAATGCTTTTGTATAAAATGGTCACGAGTTTTCTTTCATTTTATTTTTAAACCAAGGAGAACAAACATCGGTCTTGAAACGAAGGTCTTAGTACTTGATAAGTATTGAGATTTTAGCGGTGAAGCATCTTGAGCCATCTTTTGAAATCCTGGTGGTTCTACTGGTTAATACCCAACTTTTTGTCTCTCTAGATTTTGATTTACAAATTGGAAGGTGGGTCTGTGTCTCATTAATTTTCATTAGCCCCAAGTAATGAATTTTCAAGGATTTTCGATTTAATGTTTCTGAAGTAGAAGGTGTCATCTCCATGTCAGAAGACGAAGAGGGCCGCTTGTCCATTAAACACATTACGAACCTAATTCGGGCATTTTCGATGCCGTCTAATCGAATTACACGTACCTATATAAACCCGGAGCGAGCGACATAGTTCACGTTTTCTTAAACAGCTCATTGAAAACAGCTCGGTAACGAACAAGTTGTTAATTGAGTTTTGATGGACTCGCAAGACGCCCGGAGCTTCTTCATCACTAATTGCACGCATCTTTGGTATGTGAAAAGGCGTCTCAAGGATGTTCTAGATTACTGACGAATGAAATACCATTGAATTATGCGCCTTAATTCCGTTTGGTTCTTGCTCTCTTGTGCTCCCGGCAAAACTGCCTAATATAGAAATGACAATATGCAAATGACAAGGATGCTCTTTACTGTGGTACCACGATCCTAATTAAGGATATGTGTGCATGAGTAAGGGATTTTGGAGCATGCGAAATTGGACCGACCCTATGAAAAGGTGAAGGGCGGAATTTCAAGGCGCGCGCTAACGTCAAACAATGATGATGTCGATACAAAGAGTTGTCGCTGAGCTAAAAGCGAGTTGCGAAATGTTACGAACCAGTTTAATTAACGTAAACTTGGCAATCAAAAATTCCTAAAAAAGAACGATGAAAGTGGTTTAGTGGGTGGACGAAACTAGTATTGATCTAGATTTTGCTTTATTTTTCAATTAAAGGTTACAATTGCGAAAATAAACATTGCAATCTTAAAAAGTAAACATTGAACAAGGATAGTCAGCTTAGTTATGAGAAGAGACCGCGAGTTTGTTTAAGGCAAACTCTAAATATCTTCAATTGAACAATAAACCAGTTTGTCGGACGCTTAATTGGCAAAAAGGCCTAGTCAGAGGTAAATTTACCACAGAACACGACTCCGCTTTGTAAGCAGTTAAATAGTGATTGCTGGTCTGTCTGTTTTTTTTGAGTAGTCCAACAATTTCATTGTTTAAAGTTTGGTGATTTTAATGCCAATATCAGTCCATTTGCGAACAAAAGTTGTAAAAAAGGGACAAAAATGTTTTTATCGGGTTACTAGACGTCTGTGTGTTATTAAAAAGGCTTTGTACTTTATTAGGGTTCACACTGTATATTTCTCCAGCAAGACTGCTTGGCGATAAATGTTCATAGAACTTAGAAATTGGCGACAAAAGTGTCTAAATAAATTGTTTTCGAGATTCACATCAGCTCAGAAACATTCAACACAAATGAATCTGTTCAATAGTGATTGATAAATTGGCAAGAACTGTCAAATTTCCACGTGAAAGTCAGCGCTTAGAAGAGCATGAGAAT
Source organism: Gnatocerus cornutus (assembly GCA_029298725.1). Classification (NCBI taxonomy): domain Eukaryota; kingdom Metazoa; phylum Arthropoda; class Insecta; order Coleoptera; family Tenebrionidae; genus Gnatocerus; species Gnatocerus cornutus. Next base: position 8,082,586 of record CM055514.1, read on the forward strand.
GTCGTACCAATGCGATATAAAAATGATGTTTTATTGAACGTCCATTTGTTGCTGTTCCTATTGATGGACGCAATTTCACCACCAAAGGAAATGAGCAAGATATTACTAATCGATGCTCTTTCCCAAATCTTATTTAAAACCCAGGTCACAACATTTGAATTAATCTTTCCGCAAATTATATTTTAATTAACGGTTTTTGTTAGAAAGTCTGTTAAGAAATACTCCTAAATATTAAAAAAGTTACGAATTTCCTAATTAATTATTACATTGAGTAACCGATTTTTTCTAGCTTCACACCAACGTGCCCTCATTCATTTTCTAAAATTTTTTATTAAACAGACTACACATATTTGCCTTTGTGGGCATTTGACTGGATTGTTGGTTGCTCAAAATAGTGAATAATTATTATGCACTGATATTACAGCGATTTTCATAGCGCCAATTTTGTTTTACTGGTTTTGTTCTTTGAAAAACTGCAAACAGGGAATATTTTATTACGCTCGTTTGAGTCTCATGATGAATTCGCTCTTTGCTGTAATTACGATGGCTTACTTCCTCCTGTGCGGAAATGATTCTCACCAGACAGAATTAACTATTGATTCAATGCATTTGATTGAAATTGTGAAAAAATAAAAATGAACGAGAACGCCCAGTTGATTGCGGATACTGCGCTATCAAAGACATATTTACTCTTCTTGCTACCGGCGTTGGCTTGATGACCGTTAATTTGAATTAAAATATCAGTTTTATGCCTTCAATTAAATTGTGAATATGTACATTATATCGGGTGATTAGCTTTAATGTTTATGTTTCATAAACCGTCAAGGATCAATTAATATGTTGCAATATGTCAATTCAAAAATGTTGAAGTAAAATAGATAATTAGCAGCGAATTCGTACCCTTGGTGTTACTGAAACGGTTCTGAGAATGTATTTACCAATTTAATTTGTCTTATTTCTTTGTGGCAATTAATTGGGGAAGATCTAAGAAGAGATAACAAAATTTTCTCGTACTTCGTACTGATTACCAAAACCAGGTGGCAATGGGCGTTTCATGACCACATGGCGTAATCGATTTATTTATGAAATGGTTTGAAAGTAAAACTGGGCATCATTTTTGACCATGAGCACTCAGTAGCTATTTATTTATAGTCGGAATGTTAAAATTACACGGCTTTTATTTTTACTTTAACATTTTCATTTTAATAGGTAAATATTTGTCACGGGACTAAATGAATTACACTTGAAATAAAAAATGGATTTGCTAATACCAGCGATCTTTACCGTCGATTATCCTCTTCAAATTACGTTAAGTTAATGTTATTCAGGTTGAAAGTAATTGGTCTTTCTCTTAAGCTGTACAATAACCCAAATAGTAATTTCCCCACACGGTCGAGTATGGCACATGGTCTATCGCGGATTTCTTATATAACAACAAAAATCATCTTTACATAACACCAATTGGGATTCCAGATGTTATCTTTCACCACGAGTAATAAAATCTATTTGAGAATAAAAATCATAGATCACCTATTTTAATTAACTTATTCGACCGCACGTATTGCGCAAGTTCGCTTAAATGTGTGTGAACGAGTTTTACGACATTCGTGGGAGGAGAAAATGAGGCTGATGAGGTACAGAATTTAGACCTAACCACAGACAATTTCGGTGATATTGTAACGACTTTCGATAAATCATTCCAATGAGACTATAGCGTGAGAAAATTCGTTGCTCGAAAATATTTCTCAAGAGATTAAATCGATCGTACAAGACAAACAAAAGAATTGAACGGCAACTAAAATGCTAATTCAAGTTTGTTTATTCGCTTTAACTTTTATACGTTTTTATGGATTTTTCGGGAATATTCACGAAATTTTGTTATTATTGCTCCATCTTGTCGCCCGGAGCTAATCGTGATTTCCCCGGGATCCTATTGTACTTTCTGCAAATAACTTTCCAACTTGAAATCGTGCCGAACGTAGTCGAAATCATTAATGACCAAAATCTTCATCAACCGCATGATACAGTGCTTTATTAATTGAGGAACGTTAGTGTGCGAACTGAAATGGACCTTTCTAGTTACACAAATTCTCATTCCAGCTGTCTAGACTAATATCTTGCAACCTGTTTCGTTATTAGAGACCCGCAGAGTTACGTCGTTATTTCGGGACAGATTGACATTTCCTGAGTCTTTTGTACCTTGATGACCTTTTCTCGTTATCTGTAACCACATCTTAAAAAAATGGGAGTAATAAAAATTACATTCTCCGTGTATTGAGGTCTGATTTAGCCGTTATTTCGCTCATAAAAAATGACATTAAAGTCGGTGTTTTGGGATTATTACCCAAAACGTCAATAAAATCAATGAAATATGTTTGAGATCTTGACCCGAGACGAAGATTAGCTTATATTTCTACCGCGTATCAATTTTTACTTATAAATCAAAGGAGAAGTCGCATGAATTTTTAACTCAGGTTTTACTATGTAAAAGTGGAGTTTCATAAGAGCAGATTGAACTCAAAAGTTTGATAAATGTTACCTTTCCACTTTGGATACGTTTTATCCATGGGTTAGCAAACTGTGTAATATGAGTTAATAAATATACACTTTGAAGTTTGGTTGTGACAGGTTTATACATTTTTAGTGTACACAACATCAATAGAGCAATTTAGTGATCATAAAATTTTTACTAATATGCAATGGCTTATGGCAGAATTGGTAATTCATACAGGATTTTGTACAACCCAACGGTGTATAAATTAGTATGATTTATTAATGGGGCAATATTTTTACCAAACAAACAGTACGCGGTCTGAAATGAGTTGTTGAATTCAAGGCATTGTTTCACATGTTTTGCAAATTATGCAAAAATGTGCAGTCGATTCCAAAGATAATTTAGATTTTTTTTGAGTTGTCTATTGAAATCTGCGGATCCAGCGATGTTTCACATTCTCTTGGAAATTGATTTTTTCAATTTTCCTGTTTAATAATTTTTACACTTTTTTATTTCATTCTTTTTGTTTTAACAAACCTCTTATTTTTTTTTGATTTGTTAGTTATTAATTAATTCCGGAGTAATTACTTTGAATCGCTCAACTACAAACTCATAAATTCCGTCATAAAATTTATGACTATTAGAAATTCAAAACTGGAAAATACAAAATACCTGTATAAAAATCTGTTATTATAAAAGTAATCTATAAATCAATTGGAATTTATTTAAATTGAAACTAAAAAAAATTATTGGTAAAACGAACATTGAACTAATAAACTGACTAAATAAATTAAGTGCTTAATTATTTTTTAGTTCGAATATTCAGGATGTAAAAATAAAACAAAAAAAGTTTCTCATTGGTTCGAACAAGGAAAGTCGGATTATTTCTACTTTTCTAGGATTTTCAAGGAACTGAATTTACCTCTGAAGTTTACTCGTACTCTAAGCTTTAATTTAAGCCATTAACTGCCGTTGCACCATTTTCTAATTAAATGGCGAAATCATTGCCCTGACAATCAAAAAAGTTTAAATAAAAGTAAGTGATATAAAAGGACAAAAAAAATTACATATTTTTAGTGGAAACTGTAAACTACATAAAATCAAGTTTTAAATTTGGTGGATGCGCCAGGTCAGCTGCAACATTAATATTTATATGCGGATTTTCATTGTAGATGAATGTATATGAAAATTCAGCTCGAAAACTATTTTAAAAATGTATAGTGCCATCTCTGTAGATCAAAGCATAAAGCGCAGACGGTAGTTTTTGGTGGAGAAAATATCGAAAAGTTATTTTTGGCTTTGTAATACTCTTGTGAGACATTTTTATTATTATTTTGTGGGTATTATTTGTTAGTTTGGAATGTAAGAAAAATTTTTACAACATCGTCAAAGCGTCCCTAATTTAAATTGCACTTTGCAAATTCGCTCATCTTTAAATAAATGATGTTTCTTTGTTATTTATTTTCCTATCGCGTTATGACTTGTTTGTCCGGAGTTTTAATAAGATCTGAAATGAGGAGTGTAATTTGCTGAGCTGAAAATAGAAATAAATGAATGCTTTCTTGAATGTGTCACTTAGAAGTTGGTTGTTATTGTTGTCGGTGATTAGTTTTAGCAAAATATTCTGTTACGAACATGTCTACCCAGGTGCGCATTGAGATCACATAGCCAATTATACAACTTGTATAATGCAAACTTGTCGACATGTAAATATGTAGATTTCAGGATTAATAAGCAAGTTACTAATATATCGTCTGAGAGGAATAACTTTTGAACTTAATTACAGTTGTTGCTACTACAAATAAATTAACCAAAAACACAAGTAATGGTAATAATAAACCTGAAGACGGATGTAAAAAAAACCCGAAAATTAAGTCTGACCATCCGGGAAGGATAAAGTAACCTAAAGAAATACTCTGCTGTACGAAATAGGATTAAAGCTGTGACAAGAAATATGTTGAACAGCTGAGAAGACCGGACGAGGGTGAAGGTATAGCTCACTCGAGATTTGAGAGGAAAGAATGTTGACCGAAATTTTTCTGACAAGATCATTCATCTAAAAACTTGGACCTACTAATGTAGCAAAAAATCGAAAACGTGTTCAAGTTTTAAAAGTCGTCACTTCATTTTATTCTATCTATGTAGAGACAAATGCGATAAAATGCGAGCGACGACGCTAAAATTGTTTTTGTCGCGAACGTGCCACTTTATTTCTGTTTTGTTCTGTTTCTTGTTGATATCTCTATATATTAGGGTTGTCCTTAGAGAGTTTACACTTTTACTCGAGATTGATGATTCGGATAGTTAAACAAGGGTCTGCGAATTTGGAAAAGTTGCTGGAGGCCCATATTAAAGGAAGTTTTCAACTTGGATCGTTATTTACAAGGAAAGTTATTTTTGGGCTTTTTTACTGAAGGATTCTTTATGTTATGAGTAAATATCTTGTCATTGATTTTGTACGGAAGTTGATTATCGACAACAAGATTGAGATGTATTTAGAGATTGTAGTTGAACTTTCATATCTAATCTACCACTGCTTCCCTTTTGTAAATTCTAGGGTACATAAAGTAAATTTCCGATAATACTTAACGCCACTTTCGCTGCTTTCAGGATTATTTGGATTTTTCGCCTAAAGCTAGAGTGGATTAATATTGTCTCCCAGCACTGCTGTCCTAACTAAATTAGACAATAAACAATTTAGGCTGCTCGTCGAAATTGCTTGTTCTAGTCTAGCTTCCTAAGTAAACCGTCGTCATTTCGTAACTTACTTTGATTGCATTTCTATTGTAATTTAAGTTAACACGTTGTGAGTTTTCTTCAGTTTCACTTAATTTAGAGTGATATAAATTTACAACGTTGCAAATATTTCTACATTAAATGTGCACCGCATCGTAGGTGCAGGCCTGTCATAAAGGATTCTATAAAATCATACTGCAAAATTTAAGAGCTTCGTCTACCGCACCGAATTCAAACATTAAAGGTATCTAGAGCTTTCGCGGAAAATTCAGTTTAAGTTGTTTTAGAAATGCACCTGCATGTTTAAGAATTCGCGGTTGCGATTTTCTGAGTCGTTTCGAACGAAAGAGGATAATATGATTAGGTTACAATATTTCACCACATGTTTGAAGTTCTTTCCTTGGGACAAACTAAGTCGGAAATTTCATTTGTGCGGCAATGGATGGCAAACTGGGGAAAATTTTGTGTTGTCTTACAAGGGATTAAAGAAAAATTCCAAATTTAGATATTGTTTTGCTGAGATAATAACTTACTAATAAGATTAGACTCTTTTTAATTCCTTTGTTGAAGAAACGAAACAAAACTAAATTTGAAATGTGTTTCTTTATAAACAAACTTTTCTTTTATTCTCTAAATTGCTCTTATTAGGTTAAGAGATTATAAAGAGAAAAAGTCAACTCGGCGAATTCTGATTTATTTCGCAATTTAATTTCGTTTGTATACAGAGTACAAATAAATTCAACTTCAAACGGTTTTGGGAAACTAATTGATTTATGTTTTTCGGCTCACTTTAACACTTGTTTCGTGGCTTCCGTTATGTTACACATATTCACCTTGAGAAGTAATAAAGTGCTTAAAGATCAAAGAATGTCAAAGTGGTAAAACCACATTGCGTTAAATCAAAAGGAATTTTCAATTGAGGAGTGACATGTAAACTTAGGCATAACTGGTAATTTTGCTTTGATATACCTAGTCGTCTAATTAAACTTTCAAAATTGAAATTTATTCATGTAGAACAGGACGCGGTGTAATTAGAACCAATAATCTTAGCATTCTGAGATTAGTTCAATCAATCCAAAGTTCAAAAGGTAATTGGAACAAATAGATATTGAAGTTTAGAACTTTCGGATGCTTTGAACTATTTATTACTAAAGTTTAGTATTGTTTAAATGATTTTACTGAAACATTGTTGAAACTAAAAGAAAGTAATCAATCCACTTTGATATCATTGAATTTAATTTCTTCTTTTTCGTTTTATTTTGGTTCAAACTTATTTAAGATTTAAAATTTTGGAAAAATTGCTTTGTACCTTCATTTCTAAAATTTTTTTTCTTGTTCAAAAAATTTATGCAACTTCGAAATATAATAGTTATTTTTGTATTAAGTGCGCAAAATGAGTGTTTTTTTAATGGCGCTTAAGAATGCTAATTTTGGTCGAGACCGATAGGTCGAGACCGTAAAGGCATTCGAAAGCGCCATAAAACCACGAATGAGCCACGAAATACAAACAATATTTTTTCTACAACCGCTAGTAATCGAATAAAACTCCACCTGTAAAAAAATTGCAGAAATTAGAGTTACCACCGTCGCGCGTATCTAAGGAAATGCACTTGTTGTTTTCATAAACAACAAACCGTTTTTTGGCGTTTTTCCAATTTTGGAGTGCAAACAATGGATTTTACTAGCGAAGACGACGATGTGGAAGCAGTTGCTGCTGCTGCGATATCCAATCTTCTCCCTGGTAAATCAAAACCCATGTAGGAGAAAGCCTACATGCAATTTCGAGAATGGTGCACGAAGAAAAACGTATAGCAAGTTACAGAAAACGTATTACTATCATATTTAGAAGAGAAGTCCAGAAAGGTCAAACCACCAACTTTATGGAGTACTTTTTCCATGCTGAAAGCCACTCTAAATGTCAGCTTTAATTTTGGAAGTAGCGCTTGTCGTCGAGAAGAACTGATGAAAATGACTGTTGATGGCATTCAAGATGTTGGGACCGTTTTGATTGTTAATGTTCCGGATAGTAAAAATCACTGCGAAAGAACTTTTAGTGTTTCAAATTCGGAGTGCATTGAAATCTACAGGAAGTACAGAGCTTATTATTGTTATAAGTAAATGAAATTATGGCCTTTGTAATTTAAAAGAAAATAAACTTTGACATTATTTTGTTAACAGTGTTTTTTAGTGTTTTTTTTTTAGTCTAATGCGCAAAACAGTTACTTCACGCACTGTAAATGGTGTGCAAATGTCATCTTTTTTTGACGGTTGTAGAAAATAGTATTTTATACAACAAGTGGCTAAAATAGTGTTTTTTTTTACTTGTGGGCTTTATAGCACTCGCCTACGGCTCGTGCATATAAATGGCCCACGCGTAAAAAAAAGCACTATTTAGCCACGTGTTGTATACAATACTTTTTGTACGACCATAATTTAACATAATACTTCTTAAGAAATCTAATTATTTTTATTTAACTCAAAGTAATTTATAAACTATGAATGGAACGTAAGCTACTTTAAATAAAAATGAAGAATCTTGTATCTAAAGCTTTTTCTAAATGCGAAGAATGGTCCTCCATGTTGGAATCTTTCTGAAAACGGACAGGAATTTTTGATCAAAATTTCCTGAATTTAATCCAGTCGTCATTGTTGATGTTACTAAGGAAAAATTGTCAATAACCTAAATTTGCAACACAAAACGTGCACAAAACACGATGAGTGATAGCGAAACAGATTTTTCTTGTACTCCTCTTGAAATTAGACAAGAAGCAAATGATGCATTCCTCGATTTATTACCAAGAAAGTCACGTATTTTATATGAAAAGGAGTATGAAGGATTTAAGCAGTGGTGCGAACAGAAGACCGCAAGCAAAATATCGGAATCCGTTCTTCTAGCGTACTTGAGTGAGAAGTCGAGAACATGTAAATCTTCAATATTGTGGTCCAAATTCTCAATGCTAAAGTCAGTATTATACGTTAAGGATCATGTTGATGTGACTAAATATACTATAAACTGAAGGCATTTTTGAAGAGACAGTCTGTCGGATATCGACCGAAGAAATCTAAAGTGTTTTTTAGGGAAGATGTGGAAAATTTTCTGTTGAATGCTCCAGATGACACGTACTTGCTGTACAAAGTGACGTTAATAATGGGACAGCAAAATGTACCGTACAATGTGTTGGGATTAACCAGTTTTCAAAAATACCAAGTTTAATAGCTCATTACCTAAAGTTACCTAATCCCGAACGGTACACTGGGCACAGTTTTAGAAGATCTTCGGCATCGTTGTTGGCAAGTTCTGGGACAGACATCCTAACATTAAAACGACTAGGAGGGTGGAAGTCGTCAAGTGTTGCCGAAGGATACGTGGAAAAAAATGTCCATACGAAAGTGGATATAGCAAAAAAATATTTGCTAGAAAAGGTGGAACTAGTTCTGTTGATGCTGAGAAAAATGAAGTTAATATTCCTGATCCAGAACCTTCAGCTCAGTGTGAGATACGTGGCCCTAATATTACATGCTCCTCGGGAGCTTTACTTCCAGGAATAAACATTAATAATGTTCAAAATAGTACAATCCACATTACTTTTCGTTAACAAGTTTTTATGTTTTTTATTAAGAATTTTAAATATTTGTTCTTGAATGTTGAATAAAATCTTATTAAAAATTCTTCTTCTAATCTATTGTTCAAGTTTTTTATCACGCCGTAAAAAAAAAAATTTAACGCTCCTCGAAAAAGCCATACTTTTGACGTTAGTAAGGAGTGTCGAAAATGTCATTTTAGGTTATGGTCGTACAAAAAATGCTTTTCGAATACAACAAAGGCAATAAGTACACCATCGTCTGACAGGATCGAATACGACGTCCAGGATAAATGATTACGGTATATTATTTCTAAGAGTTAATGCATGTAATTCAGTATAATGTAGTTAAGTATTTGTATAATTAGATTCAAGAAATAATTATCGCCTAATTATTTAGTAATGAAGAATTATAGAGAATATTCGACAAATTATGCAAATGAAGCCACTTCAGCCGTAATTCGCTTGGAAATCACCCTAAAAGTTATTTATCGTAAACGCTGTAAATTTGGAAAACAGCCTATTCATCTTTTTAAAGTTTCGCTCTAACTTTGATGTAAAAGATTCTAAGGTAGTAAAACATATGTAGCTTACAACGAACAACGTTGAACATTGCCCTTTGGTTTTGAAGTTTACAGATTTAATCCCTGAGGGCTAATTAATCAATCATATAAACTTTTTACCACATTTAGTATTTCAATCACCTTCGTAATAAAACGCATAGAGTAAGCAGTAAAATCTTGAGCATTCTGGAAACTCGAAATGAGCATCTAGCTTTTCAGTTCAGAATTAAGAGAGTGTGAAGGAATCTAAGTAATACCCACAATAAAAAGCATTCCATAGAAAATAAGGTTGCGTGACTTAAACTCCTAAAACGAGACTACAGTAATTACCACAAGCTCCGTTCTTATTAAATTGTTTGACACAGCAAATCATAAAATTTTGTTGCAATGCGTTGATTAAATTCAGGAATAAATCCTCAATTCTTGTGGTCGAACAATTACAACTTGCATCAATACATTGCATTTGAGTGTACTTGTACTTAAACTATTGTAAACTTTCCTGTTTGTTCCAGGGTTCGGTGTTTATGCATGTTTATTGCATTCCTGTGGGTACTTGGAGCTTTCGAATCAAGGTACACTTTGCACAGGCTTTCGTGCCATAAATAATTTCGAACAAACTTGCTTACCGCTTTTTTCAACTTCATAATGCATGTATAGACTAGAAGGTTGACTTTAATGTTCAATAAATCGGATAAAGTGGGTACGTGCGAGTGATTTTTAATACAGAGGGTTTTGAAACTTTACGAAAGGTCAAGTGAGAGACCATTTAATGATTGTACGGACGCCAAAAAGGCAGTTATGGGAAGATATACGGTACAACTAGAAGAATTATTGCTCACTTCGTGCGTAATAAAAGTAGGGATAAAGATTATATTAAGACGGAAGGGATTATTTTAAATAGGATGGGAGTTAAGGAGATCTTCCCGGCGAACGAGTGACCAGTTTCTGTCGTATAAGAGTTTATAGAGGAAAAATTCTATCAAATATATATTATAGGCTTACCCCAAGCTGTGGCGATTTAAAATAAAATTTTCTCCACATCTAATTCTTCTCGCTTGTGATTCTACAAAAACTTTTTCCAATAAATTGCATCGCTTTTACCCAATCGTGAATAAATAATTAATAAATCCAAGTGAGGCCGACATAAAACTTTGGTGAATTCAGAAATAATTAAAAGAAAATCAAGCAAGATCCCGTTCCACGAAAACTCCGCAATTTAGAGAATTAGAGAAAACATTAAGAAACTGAACAAAGGTTTAGATTTTATAATACGAGCTCAAGCTTCCGTTCCTCGTTAGCAGCTTCAAACATATTTTTTTAATAAAGAAAATGGGAAGTAAAATGTGCGTATAATAACCTGAGCGATTTTACTCGTGATGAGTTTAATACAAAAAAAAAAACAGTTTAGACAGTAAAAATAACACTTCTCAAATATTTAAGCTTGTTTCTTTTGTGCCAATAACGTTTCTACGCTTTCGATGAATTAAAAGTTACTGGAGAACACAGCGATCAGGGAGTAACTCGTCTTTATCAACTAAAATAACTGATAAACTTAAAAAACTAGGAACATTAATTCTTACCGAAGTAAACGTTTGAAGGGTAAGATTCACTATTTTTCGAGCAGTCACAATCAAAGGTCGTTTCGATCGCTCTATCATCAACAAAAAATACTTTTTTGCTCTGTTATCGTATTGATACCATTGAGTCATGTACACTCCGTTTATAAATTGCTCGTTCTGTAACATAAAGTTTAGAATATACCTCAAGACAAATGAGACAAAAATTCGCACTTCTTCAAACAACAGCGTTCCGTAGTAACAGTAAAATGCAATTGGCAAGGTAAGTGCGGTAAGACAGTTTACAAATAGAAGTGTATCCATTGTTTCAGTCGTCTGAAAACGTTTTATTAAAATGCGAGTGTAGATAAAGTGTACTACTTACAAACATGAGTGCAATGCTTGTGAAGCACATGCAGCCGGAGATCTGCCCAAAGATGGACCAAGAAATTCAGTGATGTAGCTACAATACGACTTCACTTAATTACCTTGAAATTTGTAAGAAACCTACGCATATACAGGGTGTTCAAAAAATGGCGGACCAACTATTCACTACGTGAATCTTCAGATAGTAACTAGTAGCTAAATTAAGTATTTTCAATTATTGAGTGCTTCGTTGGAATTCTACAGCCACTTAAAGGGGCGCTAATTATGGCACAAATTTTTCCTTATAATGAACTCAAGGTTTACAAAATTCTACTAGAGTTCATTTTTTGGGTGACATTTACATACTTACAGTCTTTAAATGCCTTAAATGTTGATGCAAAACGTTATTTTGCACTTTTAAAATTAAGCTCAAGAGCGCAAAATTAATCTGGCAACATTTCACTTCAAGAATTCAGTAATTAATTGTTGCCTAGTGCCTGACAATGACCATATTTTTAGAAAAGTCAAACATATTTTAGGTGTCACAAACTAGAGGAGTTTATTTCTCTAATGATGTATAATTTTGCTGAATATACCGACACGTGAAGGAAACAGTCGAGAAGCAGTAAGGGGCAGTAAGGCCTGTGAATTTCCTAACTGGCAAATTCCCTACAAGAATACTTTTCAACGAGTTTATCAACAGGTACGTGAGACAGGCCGATTGGAACCAAATTTATCGGGATCATGGAGGACCCAAGACTATTCGCACACCAAGAAGAGAACAAATGGTTCTTGATCTATAATGCATTCACGATCTTTTTAGACCAGAGTAGGCCATGTTTTTTTTTCTTTTTGTTGGCTACAATGACTGACAGAGGTAGTTTTTTTACTGTCACATCTGACATGTGTCTTTCATGCATGCAAGTTTGCCACTTTTCTGATACCGGAAAAATCGTGTGTTTCCTTTTAATCGTGAAAGTAACAGTTTAAAGGCATTATCTTCAAAATATTGCAATGAAATGCCTAAAGTGATTTCGTTTTCGAACAAAAAATGTGCTATTTGCAGTTTCAAAAAGATCGGCTTGATTTAAGACTGGAACAAACGATCTGAGGTGTTACAAATAAATTCTTTGTAAGGTACAAAGTCCCATAGACGTTTGTTTTCAAAATATTTTTAGGTGCGGCGTGCAACCGTTTCCAATGTTCTGGACACCAAAGATGAAAAGTTTTGGCTGATAAGCGGCAACAATTAGAATTTTATGCCGAGAAAACAACACTTTTCAAAATTATTAAGTCAATGAGTTACAAACACAGAGAAGTGAACGATCACGACACTTTATGTAAACAAAAACAATTTAAATTCTAAATTGCTGCACTTTTTAGTTAACGAAATTCGCCAAAGTTTGCTTTTAGTGTGAGATTCCATAACATAAAACCCTGGGTCAAATGCTAATTCGATCAAATAAACTTTTTTAAGGTTTTATGACTAGAATCAAGACCTGGCAGAAGAGCTTCTTGAGAATGGTAAACTTTTTGCCATTGGAATATACCAGCAGTAATGTCTTCCATTATGATTAATATTATTTGTTGAAAAATAATTTCAAAATTTTAGATAAAAATTCAATAAAATTATCAAGTTCTGAATGTTCGGTCCAAACTGGCAACAGAGGAAAGGTTTCAGACTCAATTCATAACCAAAAAAAGGTGACAACTCCAATCGACAGAACAAATGTCAATCATTTTCAGGAAACTTTAGCTCAGAAAGGTTGACTACCAACCAAGTTACTAGATTTCCATGGCTTGCCGCGGTCTAAAAAGATCGTGAATGCATTATACTTTGTGACTTTTACTGGTCAGGTGTTATCAAATTTAATTGCAAACCATAGTAACCAATTACATGATTTATTAATAATTGTAACTACCAAAGTGTTGCTCTGGTCTCAAAATTATACTCCTAATAATTACCGAAAGAATTGAACACTGTTGCCGTTTTTCGCAATATTTAAAGTTATTTTGCTCCCGTACAAAGCTTCAAATAAAAATTTTAAACAGCATTTCCAATTCACAGCGTCTTAATAGAGTTTGACGTACTTATCAGTTGGTCCGCTATTTTTGAACACCCTGTATGTGATTGTGATACACAACGAATCGTTGTAACACAGCTTGGACACGGTCAAAGCTCCCGATTTCGGCTTCAATGAACTTGTCGATGCTTTTTACGTTGCATTTTAAAATTTTCATGTGAGTCGTTGCTTGGTTAATTAACCCCCCGATCAATGGATCGAGGAAAATACCAGCAAATACCATGTACCCCAATGCTGCATGTATCATTAAAATTGTTATAAAGAGAAATTTAACATACCTGTTAGAATATAAATGTACAGAACCCCGTACGCTACTGGTCGTGATTTATATCCAAAAGGAATCCACTTATCGATAATAAGTTGATTTCCTGCGATGGGCATTACAGACCATGACACCCACGCACACATTAAGACGTAGAAAACTTTAGAGTTCTTTTCAGACTCTTTAATGAAGTCGTTTAATATATCCTGTTCTGCTTGTTGCTGCGGCTCAAAATACGAATTGGCAAAATAAAACATACATTTTTTGGTTCGAGTATTCTGTCTTATGAAAGGTAGAAGTGTTCCGAAGCAACCGATTTCTTCAATACCGTGGATCATTGTGATGTCCAATCGGAGATCCCAACCTTTTATTGATATGAGTTGAAGTACTGACATTACAACACAAACCCTTAAAAGAGAAATAAAAAACAACAAAGACTTTGCTTGGGCAAATTTTGATTGATCCATCGATCAAATACCAAGAAATTTCATTATTCGAATATTCGTTGCAAAACTTTGGTATATTACGTCTTCCATTGTTGTGGGTAAACTGGCGGTGAAGTGGAAACATTTTTTCTTTTATAAGAGTCCAGCGCCCTTGCTTGGTAGTAAATTAAAAGGTGGTAGTAAACATGCTTTATATTCCAGTTTAAAGTCCTGTTTGTATCAATCGACAGAAAATAACAGGCGACAGATCTAATTTAACCAATTGTATCATATTCATTTTTTATTTAAGGATGTAAATTGCATCCACGTACTCCACTGTTGTTGCATAAAACATCTTTACTATTTTCATGAAAGTATATGCTATTAGAAGTTAGTTGCATGACTAAAATTGAGGCCAACACGTTAAAAATTTAAAGAAAAATAAAACTAAGTTTTTCACTCTGGTATTTGACGTGTTCAAATTGAAATTTCCCTATTAAAACAAACGAAACTTTTTTTTGTCGTGTTAAATTTACCTTTCATCATCAATTTATGCATCACGAGGCAACTGATTCCTAGTGCATAAAGCGTTAAAATTAAATTGCTACATAATAAAGCTCAGTAATGTTTGTATTCTGATAAATTAAGATATTTTTTTTCAGAGAAAGTGTATAACAACGAACATTCTTTGGAAAGAGAAATTGAAGACAGGACACAAAAACCTTAAAATTAATAGGCTTTTTAACGTTTTACACTTGCTTAAGTTGGAGTCAAAACTTTCTGCAAACTTATATGTACATAGAAGTAACTTGCTTCTAACTAGAAGTTTGTTGGCAATATTAATCAATATTGTTTAATATTTCCACCTGAGCAATAATTTAAAATCAATACCTTTAATTTGAGAGTACATGTTTAGACTGTTTTTGACACGGAGATTGTGATTTGATCAACTTAAAGTACTTGTAATTTAATACTATAAATGCCTGGAGATTGTGCGATACAAAAATCACTTCAGATTTTAATAGAGAATTACTCATTCAAAAAAAGAATAAGCGTTTTGGAACACCTGTATAATGTGACTGATTAGTCAACAGTTGCGTTTTTAAACACTTTTGGAATGTGTGTGCTAAACTGCAATTTTTTGTTTTTATAAAAGGAGTATAAAAATTTCTAATTTATGATTAAAAATTTCTAGAGAAATCAGCAATTAAGGAGTAACACGTCTTCATCAGCTACAACACTCTCAATAAAAACGACAGAAAAACTCACCGAAGTGTACGCCTCAAGCGTTAAATTCACAATTTTCCCTGCGACCACAATCAAAAGGCGGTTTCGATCGTTTCATCATTAAAATAAAATATTTTCTGACTTTTTTTCGTATTGATACCATTCTGTTGTGTATATCCTGCTATTAAACTGTTCATTCTAAAAAAAATGTTTACGAAAGTTCAAAGGAAAATAAAACCTTTATTTCTTCAAACAGTAAAGTGTGCCATAGTCATATAATAAATCGCAATCTGCAAATGTAGTGACCAAGACGCAGTTTCTAAAAGAAGTGTGTCGATAATTTCAGCAGCCTGAAAACGTTTAATTGAAAAAACAAAGAAAATCTGTGTGGATTATTATGGAACCCGAAAATAAATTTTCGATTTATTCTACTTATATGTAGATCTAATTGTGGTAGGTATTTGTACAACTGATACCATTAATTTAACTTTTATTTTGGGTTTCAGGTTTTAGCATTTCGTGTGATGAGGGGTACAATTTTTCCACAAGTAGTATGGTATTTCCTAGGACACCGAAAAACCATAGGAAAGCTTATACTTTTTGAAATTTGGACTTGTTTACAAATTTTATTATGCGAATGTTTAAAGCGAAATCCTAATATGTCTTCCATGGTTACAGTTGAACAGGAGACACATGAGGTAGTATATTTTTCTTTTATATCCGGCTCTTGTTTACAGGCAATTTAGAAAATAACAGAGGAGCATGTTTTATGTATTTTACATCAAAGTCTTATTTGCATCGATAGGAAGTAAATAACAGGAGCAACTTGGTGACAGATCTAATTTAGAATAATTGTGCAATAATCTTTTTTGTTTTATATTAAAGGATGAAAATTCTATCCACGTTTTTTAACTGCTATTGCACAAACAATGTTTGCAATAGTGTAGTGAAAGTGTAAGACAGGGTAATGAAGAAAAGCCGCTCTGCTACCTACTATGTTGCAGTTAATTCTTTCCTGAGCCCAAAACTGAGAATCAAAATGAAATTTGTGTTTTCTTATAAGCTTTCTTTTATAAACGATCAAATTCTGTTTGGATAAACTTTTTATAACAATTTCATAGTTAGACATCACATTTTTCACAGTTAATGATATTCTGCATCAAAAAAAGGGCAAAAGGTGCCTTAAACCAATTTTTTCAAACTTTTAAAAGTATCATTTCTTGTCTTTGTAGTAAAGTTCATAGTATTAGTTGTTTAGTTACGGAGACTGCCGAATGTAAAATTTTATTAGAAAGGGTCGAGCAGTTTTTCTTTAAAAATAATAAAATTAGATTCTTTTCTAAAAGTAATCTTTTGGTTTTAAATAAGTTCCATGCCCAATTTACTATGTATTTATTCTTAGTTAAAGTTTTCCTTAGCCTGAGTAAACGAATGTCCCAAAAAAAAAACAATGCAATAAATTATATGTAATACATTCAATATAAACCAAAAAAGTTACGTATGTTAACTTGTTTATTTTTTGTGGTAAAAAAAGTTTGACAACATAATTATTCATTATTTAGTAGAAATAAGAAAATTCTGTTGTTACGTTAGGATAGATTTTTTTGCACTTTGCTTTACCTCTTTAGTCTATTGCCACCTTTGAGTCGGAAAACATCGTCTGATGTTTGTGACAAATTTACGCGGTTTTCCTAAGACCGAAATGGCACTTAGAATTTTTATTTATAGTGCGAGTAGTGTGCGGGTCAACTTGCTGTTTGCGTTTACTAAAATCGTCTTCCTAGCTGGTAAGTTCTTTCTTGAGGATAATCTCTTTACCCATGTAGAAAAATGGGATCTCTTACGCTTCTGACAACGTCCTGCTTGACTCTTTTTTTAGAGTCAGACATTTGTATTTACATGTTTCGATAATATATCAAAATAGACACTGTCAATGTTTGAAACTCAAAACTCCAGAACACCCTTGTATATATCGGAATTTATTCATCAATAGTTTGCAACTAATTGTATTGCATTTTATATAAATTACTTTTAATAAAAAAATGTTGACAAATTTAAACGATGTCTCAATGAGTGCTTTAAAACTGTAATTTAATTTTACTGTTATTATTTTCAAGCTTATTAAATATGATTCAACTTATATATATATATATATATGTAGTTATATATATATGTAGTTAAGATATATAAATATTTATGTCTGAAGTCAGAAGCGGTTCATTATGGCAATGTTAATTGCCACAAACGTTTGTAAGACTGCGAGTAAACGCAACAAGTAGGTACAATTTAAAAATTCTATTCCTTTTATATTGTAGATTAAGAGCAGCCACAAAGCTTGAATATTAATTATTCTACGACCACATGCAAGTTTAGCTGCTTTATGAAAGTGAATAATTAAGGTAGAATCGTGAACATTGTAATTCTTGGAAATTGATTGGTTTATTAATTAGCAAATTTCAAAGGAACACCAAGCAGGAATAAGTGTTAGTTTGGAGAAAGTTACGACCAACGAAAAGATCAGTCACATTGCCATTGGCCATTGCCGAAAACTAATAATACAATCGATTTAAGAGCAAAATTTTGAAAAAGAAAATACTTGCAGGTTCATTTTTCCGAGACGTCGCCGTCGAAATGAGGTGAATTAGTTATTGTTTTTAATTAAAATTCGGCGGTGGACCATTGTTCAACATGCTAAAGATGTGGTTTATGCAGGACAGGACTTCATTTCATTTTGCTAAGCGGGTCAGAAGTTACTTAGATTAAATTTCCATTCCTTGTCCAAATTTTTGTTGGGGCAAACTTATGAATTTGGTCCTTAGAAAACCCATTTTAATACAAAAACTTATCATATTTGGAGTTCTGACATGATGAACTTTTCATTTGTTTATCACTTTTTGTTGAGTCTGCCATACAATGTTCAATCTAAATGGCAAAAGCTGCATTCATGTTTCAGATCCAAAATTTCCAATTACCGAAACAACAAATGTGTGCAAACAATACTTACAAACATTCCTGCAATGCTTGCAAAACACATGCGACTACGAATGAATATGGACGAGGAAAATTAATTTTCAAGTTCGGCAATGTAACAATATCACAATCACCACAACTATACTTTAAGCAAACATTTGTAGTATTCGTGAATGTGATCGTGGTGGTAACAAATTGTTGGAAGAGCAAATACCGTCATTTTTATAAAAAAGCTTTCATTTGAAATCGTTCTGTGTGCAAAAAAAATTATGAAAATAAAAAAAAAGTGCTTGAACTCTCTTTATTTTAAGTAAACATAAATATAATTAAAATGTAGCTAATTTACGTATTGTGATTGATCTTTGTGATTTTTACAACAAAAATCTAAACTCAAGCAGTCTAAAATTTCAAATTAGAGATTACTGGAGAACACAGCTATGAGAGAGTAACTCGTTCTGATTAGCTGAAATATCTTGTAAAACGTAAAAGTACCAAAACAGATCTTACCGAAGTAAACGTTTGGAGTGTTAAATTTACTATTTTCCCCGCACTCAGAACAAAGGGTTGTTTTGCTCGTTCCATCATCAGAAACAAATGTTTTCTCACTTTGTTGTCGCATTGGTACCACTTTGTCATGTAAAGTCCGCTTATAAATAGCTCGTTCTGTAACAGCAATTCGGTATACAAAAATAAAAAGAGTAGAACCTTTTTACTTCTTCGTATAAAAGTGTTCCATAGTAGCAGTAAAATGCAATCTGCAAACTAAGTGCTATAAAGCAGTTTACAAATAAAAAAGTGTCCATAGTTTCTGTAGTCTTAAAATGCATTATTAAAACGATAAAAAATGCAAATGGGTTATAATTACAAACATAACAGCGATGCTTGCGAAACACATTCCAAGAGTACATCCAAATATCTGCCCGAAGATGGACCATGAAAATAATGTTTCAAGCTCGGTAACGTAACTGCGAAATAAAAATGAAATTGCTTTTTAACACACTTTTTTAAAACGTACTCGTAAATATGGTTTTGATATACAACAAATCTTTGTAGTACTTTGTGCAACCGATCAAAACTTTCAATTTCGTGCTCGATGTATGTATCAATGGTTTTAAAGTTGCATTTCAGAATTTTCAGGTGAGTTGTAGCTTGGTGGATTAATCCCCCTATTACAGGATCTAACAAAATACCGCCACATACCATGTATGCAAGTCCTGTTTGTACACACATTTAACAATTTATTTCGGTAAATAACAAATTACTTACCCAGGCTCACGTAAATGAACATCAAAATGTATAAAACTGGCTGTGAATGGTAGGCAAAAGGAATCCACCCCTCGATTATCCGTTGATTTCCGGCAACGGGCACTAAAATCCACATCCAATATGCACAAAATAATAAACTAAAAAACACTCGTGCGTTTCTTCTGTTTCCTTCAACAAACTCCCTTAATATTTTCCTTTCTTTGTCTTGTTGTGGTTGAAAGAACGAATTTGCAAAGTAAAACATACACTTTTTGGTTCGTTTATTTTGCATTAAAAAAGGCATAATTTTGCCACCGCAACCGAATATTTGAATGAAACAAACCATCGTTACATCTAGTTGCAAATACCATTCTTTTGCTGTTAGAATTTGAAAGGACGGTAAACCGAAACACCCTCCTAAAAAGCAAATACATAGAAGGAGACCTCTGGCTTTTTCAGTTTTGGATTGATCTATCGACCAGAGACCTAAGATTCTCATTATTCGGATGTTTAGCGCAAAACTGTTTTTCACAACGTCTTCCATTATGACTGATTGTGAACAAGGAAATATTTCTTTTATATGTAGTCTTTATTGTATGGGAGCTTACAAAATAATAGTGGAACGTGCTTTATGTATTTTACATCAAAGTATTGTTGCATCAATAGAGAGTGCAAATAACAGAGAGAGTTTGAGACACATCCAATTTACGTAATTGTGCAATCTTTTTCATTTTTTATTCAAGAATATAAATCGTTTCAATGTAGCTTACTAATGCGCTGTGTTTTCATGAAAATGCACAATTAAGTTTTGAATAAACGACAAAGTTTGAAACAGAATGAATGTTCAATTAATAATTGCATCAGCTAAATATTTTAATAATCGTGTCTCATTAAAAGAGAAGATCTAACAGACACATTCAACGAATTCTTGGGCTAATTCTTAACGAGGTGCCAGCAATCAAAGAAAACAACCTAAT
This sequence comes from Gnatocerus cornutus, assembly GCA_029298725.1. Taxonomy (NCBI): domain Eukaryota; kingdom Metazoa; phylum Arthropoda; class Insecta; order Coleoptera; family Tenebrionidae; genus Gnatocerus; species Gnatocerus cornutus. The sequence goes on from CM055514.1 coordinate 8,103,072, forward strand.
GCACTCTCAAGAATTTAGAAGACTGCTTTAGTACGCCGATAATATCTGCCTTTCTTCTAAATTTAGAATTGACAGCGCGTATGCAAGAGAAATATCGCACACAATCTGCTACGTATTAACCAGATATGAAGTCCAAAGCCCCAGCTTAACCAGACGTCGAGATTAGTGGGATGCTGTTTTACACTCCTGAATAGACAATCCTACCTGTTAGAGCACTTAAACTTTCATGTCCGTAGATTAACTAGCAGATATAACACAAATTTTATCAGTGCTAGATCTAGAACGAATATTTTCATAAAGTCTGACACGGCAAGAATGAGAATAAATTATGCAATTGCATCTTTTTGATAAAATTGAGTTGTATTCAGTGTGTGTGCATAAAATTTTATTCACAGACTACCTATTATGTTGCTCTATAGATTGAATGACTTTCTGTTGCGCAAGAAATCCTAATAATATTTGAACTTGCCAGAAAAATCAATACAGGTATAAAAGGATTTATTACTAGAGCTTTTAAATAGATAATAATTAACTTGTTAAAACTTGCAGCTATGCCAAAATACTACAATTATTAATTATAATAATGAGCTTTTGCTAGTAGCTATGTATTTCTATTAAAATATTGATGCTACCAGTTTATAAATTGCTGCTGAAAACGGCAACCAGTGAATAACTGGTTTTCACAAGCTGATAGTCACACATCTTACCGAAGTAAAAGTTTAAAGCGTTAGAACCCCAGACTTTCCGACAGTCACAATCATAGGTCGTTTTGATCGTTCCATTATCAGAAAGAAACATTTTTTAACTCTGGTATCATACTGATACGACTTAAAGTCAGATAAACGCCGGTTATAAACTGTTCATTTTAAAAAAATGTAAAAAAACCCCAATTTACCAAACTAAATTTGATACCTCTTCAAACAAAAGTGTCCCATAGCAGCAGTAAAAGGCAATTTGTAAGCTGAGAGCTACAAAGCAGCTTAGAAAGAGAAACTGGTCCATAGTTTCAGTGGACTGAAAAATTTAAATAATGAGGAGAACATGTATTTAAACTCTACTTATAACATTACAAAAATTAGAGCGATTGATAATAAAGCACATGCCTAACGTGCAGCCTGAAATTTGAGTTAAAACGGACTATGAAAACAGCTCATTAACTTCGGTTATGTAACTGTAATGCAATTTTCATGAAACTAATACATGGACATTTTGTATAACCTACTCGTATATGTGGTTGTGATAAATAATAAAGCGATTCAAAATCGCATGTATTCTATCAAAGCTTCCAATTTCATTTTCCACGAATTTGTCGATAAGTTCCATGTTACATTTTAAAATTATCATGTGAGTTGTATATTGATTGATTAATCCTCCGATTAGCGGGTCCAATAAACTGCCACCGAAAACAACATACGCTAAACCTACAAAAACTGATTTCTATTCGTTAAAATGAGTGTTTGCTCACTGAGACTTAGGTAGAAACATAGAGCACGATACAAAATCGGTTGTGTGTTAAATTCAAAAGCAATCTATCCATCGGTGATGCGTTGGTTTCCAACAGGCACAACGATCCAACAACCTAAAGCACAGAACAAGAGACCGAAGAAAACTCGAGCGTTTCTTCAACACTCTTCAACGAAGTTCCTTTTCTTCGTCTAGTTGAGTTTTTAAGGATGGACGTGAGAAGTAGAACATATACGTTTTAGTACATACGAGTGTAACAACCAAAAACTAGAATTTCTACAACCAAAAACTAGAATTAAGTACACCATGACAATGTCCTGTCGTAAGCTCTAACTGCCTTGCAAAACTACTTCGACTATCGGCATTATAAAACTAGAAGGCATAAGACCAAAGAAGAAAAGGTAACACTTTCCTTTTTGAAATTTTGACTATTCACTGGACCAAATTCTCATGAGATTTAAAATGCGAATGTCCAAGTCAAAACTGTGGAGGATGTTGCTCTTCATGGTGCTTCACTTCGAGTGGTGAATGTCAAAGGAAAAGTCTTTTTTATATTGAGTGAGCAATTCTATTAATAATAAAACTTATTTGTGCTTTTACATCTCGTCCTGTTAATTCTTGTTAAAAATAATAATAGATCAGAGTTTGGAACGGTGGTATTCTGCTTTTTTTTTATTGAAGCAAGTAAATTGTGAACACGTACTGCTGTCGTATAAATGATTTCCATAAATGTAAAATTGACTCATGACGAGGTGAACGAATTAATTTTTGTCATAAAAATGATTTTCTTCCTGTTCAACTTGATTCTGAATCATTTTATTAAAATTTCATTACAACGTCGTAACTTTCCATTAATTTGAGCTAGACACCAAATTGTTTTTTAACTTAATTACGCGTAATTTAACGATATCAGATCGCAATTACCACACTTAAATGATTCAGTTCATCTAATTTGGCATTCTAATAAGTTTGACGGGGTTAAGTGGAATTTAAAATATGGCGGATTTCCATAAATCCTTTGCAATTCATATTAGTTTTTCATGGATGAGATTATAGAACGAAACCGCCAACTCTCAAGTCTTAATCTAAACGAGATGATTTAAATAAAGGAGAAAATACGTGTGGTAAAGAACCGAGCTTTTATGCGTCTAAAAAATCGGCTCGGTGATGGATTTTCGGGCAACACAAAGAAACACGAATTGCATTATTATTGCATCAAAGAGTGGGAAAATGGAGATTGGGTTCCTTAATCTTTACGCATCGTAAACTCCAATGCTGCGAAAATGACACACTCGGGAAACATTACCAGATTTTCCGAAAGTAAAATTATAGGAAACGTTCAAAGCAACTTGAGAGATTAAAAGTGGAGGAATATTGATGAAGACTGTGGTGATAAAGGATTCTCGATTTAATTTGGACTATTTACACAAAGATTAGCATTGATTAAATTTGAGTAAATGAGGAAGGGTTCTATTAGAGGATTATTACCGACAAGGTCTTTCTTGCAGAGTTAAAATTTAATTAAGATATATTTGTCGGCTCTAACTTAATTACACTAACAAGTCAAGACTGCGTCTTCGTTTGCAATGATGACAATGTGACTGTACTTTTTACAAACTAAACTAGAAGTTCTAAATTGAGATTAGTCTCAGCGGGGTGTCCGCTTTTTCCTCATGATCATTACGCCATCGCTTCAAAAAACAACGATATTAAGTTTAGGTCGAGCTTTATTGTCTGCATTTAAGCTCAATACAATCGTAATTTAGTGGAACCGATCTAATCTGAACCTGGGACAAAACAATTATTATGATTTGTAGGAGATGAGAGCTTAGATTCAAAAGCCCTTTCAAATTCGCCTTGCGTAATTGGACGAGACACATGGAACCTATGTACACAAAACAAAATTAATCTCAATATAATGAACATCTTCGATCGTATTTGCCTACATTTTATAATTTACATAGGTCGTGAAGCATTAAAAATGTCAGGTATGACGTTCAGAACGTGGGTTTAAATCATCTTCACTAGCATATTATATGATTGGAATTTTGTTAAAAAGACTATGTCTGCTTCTCTTGAGAAATTTATGTTTTCCAGTGAAATGAATAGAAATTCTTCTACCTTCGGTGTGGGATTCTTGCCCGTCTCGATCAAATCATATAATTGAGATTTTCCTGAAACTTCAGGCGTTTTCCCTCCATTACTTTACAAAAAGCTCAATTAAACTATACGCTTTCTAAACTTCATTGTTACTTAAACCCTTTTGTCCGCAATCCTCTATTTTCTGTCGAACCTTTGTCGGGTCGTGACGCTGGAAACGCATACCGACATCACTCTTCTTATTGTTACATAATTGCGATAGAAGTTTATGCATATTCAACACAGATTTATGTTAATGACGGAAGCACACATTTCGTCGAAATTTACATTGATTTTTTACCTAGTAAATAAAGTCGCTCGTTTTATGCAAAGTCTAAGACGGCTCAGACAACATATTTGTGGATTTTAGTACAACAGCGAGCTTACCACGAATTTTAATTAAAATTTAATAATAGCAATTTAGGTGGAGTTTGGGACTGTTTATCAAGCTATCCTTACACGTGAAAACGTCACTGGACCATGCAATTCTAACAAGGACTAGCTCCTCGAACTAATTCTGAGGGAAATTAGAAATTGGCGGTGATTATCTTGGTGGAGTAATCTAGTAAGAAATTGATTGCCAACCTGAGAAACGTATTGCTACCACTGGGGAAAAATTTACCTCAAGTTCCAAGTTTATATTTTGGGAGCGTATAAAAAGTATGTTGAATAAAAGTGTTGGCGGATATTTTAAGAAACTTCATTGACGTGGCTGGTGCGAATTTTAGGCTGGGAATGCGATATAAATATTAATTAGAAACGTATTCGAGTGGTGTCGATATTCAACAGATAAATTTTACTCTTACTGAAAATACGAAATGAGAAATTTCTTTCGCTGCAATCGATTGTGAATTTTAATGATTTTCACAAAAAGCAGAGATTTCGAATTTGAATACATGATATCTAGCAGCGAATACAAAACAGATTGTCTCGGGTGTTGAGTAGTATTCGCTTCGTTAAATTTCTCTCTTAAATTCCTTCAAGATACCGAATTATTCAATTAAGAAAACAGGTGTGTTCGAGTGCAGTAAACTATTTGAGACTAGTTGGATTGTTTTGTAAACTGCACCAAACTCCGTAACTGCGTTTAACAGTTTCTTTTCCCGATGTACTTGGAGTACGATTAGATCTATTAAAGTTCAATAACGGATGCGCTTGAGATAAAATCGCAATTTCGTTTTTAGTTGCAGGAATTATAGATTTGCAGGTATCAAGATTGAAGGCTTTTGTAATGATATAAAAAATTTAATTAAACCGCTTTTATTTTTTGTGTCTCGCTAATTTCCACAACTTCATCCAACATTTTATTAAAATTTTACCAACTGAAAGTTCTTCAACCAAGCTGTGGCTGAAAATGTATTATGTAATTAACTTTTGGAGCGAGTGTTGGAGCTATCATCAATGGATTATGGATAGCGAAAGGTCCTGTTCTAATATGTACAGAGCGAACTTGGAGTCGACATAAACTTAAACAGCAACTTCGGAAGTCGAGAATTTATTATTACAAAAATTCTTGTATTTTAGTTGCGACGTTCGACAGTGTGCATAACAATCGTTTTTATTTTGGTCGATCCCAAGAAATGGAACGAAATCAACAGTTTTTGCTTTGTTTTATTGCTTCCTGGCCTATAAAAGGATAACACATACGTATTTCGATTTTTTTTAGTGGTAGTTTCTAGATCTGCTTTCGCGCAAAGCTGTGAAATAATGCAATCAAATTGGAATTCATTTCATGTTAGACAAGCATTGCAGTCAAGAATATGACTGACAGCAACTGTAAATGCACAGACAAATCAATAATTTAATACAATTGAACATCTAGAAACTTATCAGTTTCCAATTTTCAGACAGCCCGTCACTGGTATGAGAAAGTTACAAATAACGGGATTGTGTGAAAAATCGTCCAAGAATAAAAGTAGTTCTTGTTAAAGAAAAATAAATGTAACCCCATTTTTCAGTGTTCTTATCTTTATTATAGATTTTACTGGCATTTAAACCGTTGAAGTCCGGTTAATATATTTTTTATTCTTATGATAATGAAATGCGTTCTCATGATCTTTTCGCCATAAAAAATGTGTTAAAAAAGAAGAGCTTTCGAGTCTTATCTATAATCACGCCTCACTTCCCTCGGCATATTGTAAAGGCATATTTCACGATATCTCGTATTAAAATGAAGTGTATGAAAACATTAATCTCACAAAAAGCATTTGCTTGTGCTTAAAGATTTTACCTAAATCAAATTTCGAGACAGTGTAGCTCTTTCCAGTTAGCATCGCTTTTAAATGTAAAAGCTTTCCAATGTCATAATATTTTAGGTGCTATTATAGTTCCTAAGCTCAATTCAGTGACTTTGGTGAAGCTGTGACAATCGGACGCGTTTCGACTAAGTGCTTACCAATTGAATTAATTGCAGAGTTGACAATTGTGTTTTATCAAGATAAAGTTATTTGTATCAAATAGTAGTTTGGATCTGTTGAAATTCAATTCGACACATTTTCTGTCGCTTTCAACAAAACGTGCATTGTTGATCTAGTGCAGATTAATAAGCCTAATGCCCTTGTAACTTAAGCATTAGATTTGGAATGTGATGGAGAATAATGGATTATCCAACAAATAACTAATTGTAATAATAATTTTAAAAATTTTATCTTTCATTAAAATTCGTATTTGCCTTAATTTTAATGGTAAAACTATAATATTTAGGGAGGTTACTATTTTTGGGTCTTTTATTGACCCTACCAAGTTACAAAATTATTGGATCGGAAAAGCAAGTTTTAAAAATGTTTATTTTTTAGTCCAAACAAAAAGTTCAGACGTCTTTTATTTAAATTCGTAATTTTGGTAATTTTAGTGCTTTAGCTATAAAATTTAAGGAAGCTATTATTTTTGCGTCGTGCATTTACTCTACCAAATGTCAAAATTATAGAGCAAAAGCCACAAATTTTAGAAATTAAAATTTTTTAGGTGCGCCGAAATTTCAGAAATCCTTGTCCAAAATTCGTAACTTTGGTAATGCCACAGCTATGAAATTTAAGGAGGCAACTATTTTTATTAAGTTGCAAAATAAATAAATTTTAGACATTTTGATTTTTAGGACAAAGCAAAAATGTTCAGCATTTTTTCATAAATTTCATTATTTTGATCAAAGGAAATTTCACTGCTGTAGCTATAAAATTTGGGGAGGTTACTATTTTTAAGTCGTTTATTAAGTCCACAAGTTCTTTTCCCCCATCGGAAAACTTAAATGAAATTTTCCTCTTGGGCGGAAGTGCATCTAGTAACTAACTCGCACTTTTATAACTTGAAATCTCGTTTCCATTATCTTTAACAAGATACAGTGTTCTTGAATCGCTGTAATAGGGAAAATTAGAAGGGTGTTGTGGACTGTTTTCAAGCTCCATTCCGGAATTCAAGTCGTGAAATACACACTAGACTTCTTCAGGGTAATTAGAAATAATTAAAGTATACATTAAGCCTGCAATAGTTAAACGAAATCTAGATTGTTTTAAAGCATAAACTTGCAGAAACTAATGTTTTCCCGTTTCTCCACTTCACCGCATTCCTGGAAAAACGTTGAACCTCGTTATGTTTAAAAGAATTTAGATATTTCCTTGATTTAAAGTCTCCACATACACGAAAAGAAGTTAAAAAGAAATACGATTTGAAATAAGAGAAAGCCTCTTCTAATTGCTTTCATTCGTAAGCTACCCTCAAACTTTATATTAATGACCAGTATCTTCTCTGCTCAACAATATTAAGCAGTGCTTTCATATTTTGTATCCGGCTTTTGTCAAGAATACCAAATTAAATTCGTGTAATGGAGCAAAGAATTTAATCTCAAACACAGGAAATATGAACACTTTTTTTTTTCGATATTAAATTGTAACTTTTATGGTTATGAATGAAACATATCGATAAACAACAACCAATTTAACTTAATTAGTTGTGCTAGTGCAATGCATAAAATTAGATTTGTATAATAACCTATCTAATCTAATATGGAACATAGCAATCCACCACAAATGCATTAGAAAGCCGCTTATTTGGCATCATCTGATCAATGACGTGGATCAATTTGAACTAATCTGTACAAAGCGAAACTAATTGGCAAAATGTTTCTTACCTGCAGCGAGTAATTTGCAATGTGAATATTCGTTTAAAAATGTTTTCTTAACTTATTCCGATTTTCCTGATTTGTTCCTATAGGTCTTTTAAGTCATTCGGACGTGATTTGAATTGATTTTTTTTCTTTTAATCCATTTGACTTCTAATTTTTTTTTTGGTTTTGTTTTTCACTTGTGTGCTTTATGTAGATTCCATTTTGTTGATTATTTTGTTTTCATACAAGATATATATTCTTTTCATCTTCGCATGTATACTTTGGGTCACCCTATAGTGTCATTTTGGTCCTAAATATACAACGTAAAAACTTATCGATAAATTTCTGTCAAGAGGTTATGAACTTGGAGGCCAGAAGAGAGAAATATTTTATAGCAGGCTGTAAACCCAAGCTTTGGAAAATAATAACTTAGCTTTTATTGGATGAATAATTCCACTTTAGTGTCAAGAAACGTTCCTCCAATTATTGAAAAGAAATATAACTTTGATCTATCCTAGCTTTTAACAATAAAACATCGTACAGATTCTGAAAAACTAAATTGATTTTATTTCATGGTCAGAGCTTTGATCTGAACGTTCCAGTTGCAAGACTTCCTGCTTTTCAAAGCGAGAATGCTGTACTTTTATGTTGCTTGGAAATGTGCTTTCTTTCCCGTAAACACCACATAAATTGAGCAAAACTTCTTCCGCATATCAAGTGAAAAAACTTATTCATTTTTATCTCTGCTTAGATTTTCCACTAGAAATAAAATTAATAGAAATCTGAGTACCTCTTCACCGTTTCTAAAATAATAACGTGCTGTTTTATGAGCTTAAACTAATTAATAATCAAGTTTTGTTCATTTTGTTAATTTTGCAAATATTTGAGGACGAAACGCGAGTTCAGAATTTCGTGGTGAGAGCTGACTGAAACCATTCGCTCTATTAATTTGTGGAAGTTCCGAAACTCTTCATTGTTTTTGAAATACCGCCCCAACCTGGCGTCACTTTGTATTTTCATTACTAACGTTGCGTAAAAGTGGGCTGATGGTTTTAAGCCTTCACTTTAGAGATTTATGAGCTTTTATGCACGGTTCAAACTCTATATTGCACCTGTATTTAAGTGATTTTGCCTCAGAAACGAAGAAAATCCATAAATATCACCACGTAACTTCTGCTTTCGTTAAACGGAAAATATTGCCAGCTAATATCTCTTGATAAATGTATCGGCACTTTGAGGAGCTCGTCTTCACACTTTAGCATTGCTTAGTGGGCTAGATTATCCGAGAATTGGAAAATATCTCTTGGTAAAAAAGAGTTTTTATATAAATATCGATTTTGAGATGTGGAGTCATTCGTTTAGAAGACACAAAGGTAAGGTTTAATGGAAAAGTTTACAAATCATTTTAAGCCGGTTCCAGTTAGGTATTAAACAACAGCTTTGGGTAGCATTCAGTAACTTCACATAATTTTTAGGAGTTCGTTAAGTTTCAATGCAGACTAATTAATCAAATTTTGCAAAGTCGTTTTTTAACTAATTGAAAAGTCGAATTAACATTTTAATACCTAGCAACAAGATTACGTTGGTTTATTATTAATTATTGTAACTGTAATTTCTTGAATAAATAAATGTTAAAGTCTGAATAAATTAACCTTTCATATTAACATTTTTTATAATCGAGATCTGTTAGTAACGACAGAGAAAAACAGCTGAGATATATAAAAAATTATCTTGTTTGAACCAGGAGCAACGATTTGCGACCTCAATTCCAATCTAAAACTTCCAGACGGCTCTAAAAGTACTTTCATAACGTCATTCGCTATTATTCTTGACCACATATCTTCGTTTTACCCGCCAGGGACGCAGTTACGTAACTTAGTTATCAACTTTCAGCCTTTTAATAAACGAAAATAAAACATTGATGCTGTTGATAATTACTTTCATCCTCTGGGTGTAATAAGCCAACATTGCTTTCACATTTACTAACGAAGGGATGAAATGGAGATTTAAGTCGAACATATTTTGCCGGAAACCTGTAGCGTTTTGAACGAATTTATATTTGTAAATTTATTTAAGAGGGATTGTGAAAGTTTTTCAATCTCAAAGGTGATCTTTCAAATTTGCCTAAGCTGTTGTTCGATTTGCATTCGACTTTCATAAGATCCGTGGAGATTTCCAAACAAAAGCGGGATAATATAAAATTTTGGGGGTGCTGGAGATAAATTCAACTTTGGTAATGTTAAAAATGATGAGATTTTTTTCTGTATCATATTTGCAACTAATAAATTGTAATTCAAGGAAAGTCCACTGGAATATTTTCACGACGTTGGAAATGTTGGCAACTACCCAATGTAATGTCCAAGTTGGTACAAAAGATAAAAAATTTCACCTAGAAAATATATCATGGCTGAGATCGTGTTGGGTGAGCGTGCAAATTGTAATTATGATAATGCGAGCATAACTTATTGAGGTTTTATATTACGGAAACTTAGCTTTTTTTTATTAAAACACTATTTGTAAATGGTTTATCTACCTACGTCTGCATTACATCGAATGATGGAGTTTCCAAATCTAGGACAATCCAATAAGAAATTTTATTTCATGTTTCCTCTTGCATCTTTAGGTTGAGTTTGTTTTAATTTTAGTTTTTTAACTTAATTTTTATTCTGCTTTTGTATTAAAACACACAAGAAAAAAATGGTTTTGAAATTATAGATTTTTTAATGAACGGATAAAAGTGGTGGAAGCGCTGCGTTTTTCTAAATATGGAGATGCTTCTGTAGTTGTTACAAAACTGTGGCCAATGGAGCGGGGCAAATTGTGTGTAATGTTGGGGAAAACAATCAAAATAGTTTGCCTTTCTATTCTAAAATGCTTGCTCTATCGATATTATATTTGTGTTTACTTGATGAATTTTCAGCCTAATATATAATTCTCGTTTTTTTGTCGAATAAAGAGTTTGTTTTTTAGTACTTAATAAATATTTTAGTAGAAATTCAAATCTCATTTAAAATTCTCCTATTAAACGCATTAATTTTTGTAATATTCAGTTCCAGAAATTCTTTATTTTTATAATAGCTCTTTTCAGTTTTTCCTCGAACCTGAGCAACTTGAAATAATGATCTCATTTGTTTCAAAGAAATTTTTTTGTATGAACTTTTTGATCTAATTAGTCAAATTTTTTTTAGTTGCTAAATTTTTACAGCCATTTAATATTGACGTTAAAACCTTTTCTTCAATATGTATAAAATATCAACTAATTATTAACCGATAGTTCTCGTTCTACTGCAAACTTTATCCGATTTACAGACGAAAAAGTTTCCTTTTTCCTCACGTACTTGTCCTTTATTACTTTCATTTAAAAAATTCCAAGTATTTGTACTTTCCTTTTGCCGTTTTTTTCGAGATTGCTATGACCACGTATAAGAAGAGATAACATCTTGTCATTATCGTTTCACCCAATAGATGATCATCAAATTACGGTGTATGTAGACAACTTGGTCGTTAGAACTTGCCGTATTTCGTTCAGCAACATCCTGTTACACGGTCTACGACTCCTGAGCTTTCTGTTTTATTTGCTGTACGCTCACATATTGTGATTCTGTACGTATACAAATGCATTTGGAAATAAAGAGAACACTAATCCTGAGGGCCCGACGACAACAAGCGTCGTAATCTTGTCTTTTTGTTTAAATAAAGGAGTGTTGAAAAGAACGTGAACAAAAAATCTCCATTTTATTAACCTCTAAAACATGTTTATACACTCAAAACAGATACAGGGTGAGTCCCCACGGGTAACTTATAATTTAATTTATACAATAATTAGCATAGATTCTATTTACAGAGAGCTACGGATGTGAGAACACATCCTGTATCTATATAACGTAGATATAAAATTTTCATAAATTAATATTAACATTTGTGAGATACATTTTAACAGCGTACATTGGCTACTACTAATAATACAAGATATAAATAAAAATGAGGTATTATTATTGCGACAAAAAATTTGACGGCAAATTCGAAACCTTAGTCTAAGTAACATTTTGAGTTTGTTTTGTAAATATCACACATTAAGATTTACAGTGTCTGTATCACTGAAAAAAAACTACTTAAGTGTTGCGGTTTTATGTACAATTTAAGCAGAGTTGAGAATGACGTCCAACAATGTACAACATTGTAAATAAGCGTAAATTATTGCCGAGTCCGTTCAGAAGCATTGGGCTCGAATGCTTCGTCACCGAATCGGCAAGCTCATTCAAAATGACACTCATTAGCATGGAATGCTCTACATAACAAATCTGTCTTATTTAAACATGAATCTACATCAATAACTTTTAATCGTCTCTACTGAATCAGTCTTTGTTAAAACGCGGGAATCATTATTTAGTTGTCGACGGATATTCTCAATTTTTGCACACACACGCGTCGAGAACTACGGTCGCATCCCCAGAAGCTTTCTAAAAGCACGTCGAAAGTCCAAATTAAAAATGGTGTAAATAATAGGATTGAGCACTGAATTAATATAACCTAACCATGTGATAAAATTTATAAGTCTTTTTGAAGGGCAACAACTCGGGCAGAAGGGAATTGTAACGTACATAATAAAAAAGGGCAACCAACACACCACGAAGACCCCCATTATGATCCCGAGGGTTCTTGCGGCGCGTCGTTCTTTCGATAGAGAAATCCTCTGTTTTTCTTCAATGAACTGGTAAACTATGCCAGGTTTCTTAACGGTGGGTTCGGGAAGAAGAACTTTATTCAAGTTGCTACATTTTGATTGGGGAGAGTTGGAGACTGTGGTGGATTCAGAAATAATTTTTTGATTCTCGGAAGTACAAGGATTGGAGTTGCGCCTCTGCGAAAGAGAAGAAGTTTCAGGATTGTCGGTCAAAGAGTCTTCGTGCACAAGAATAGGTTTCAAATAAGTGTTATTTTCCGCGTTTTCATCTTTCCGCTTCTTCTTGTGTTTCTTTTGTTTACGTTCTTTGGTTTTACCATTAGCTGTATTCTCTGGATGTTCGTTGTGGTTTGTTTCACTGCTAACACTCTCTCGATCAGGTTGTACTTCTTTGTTGTTAATAAGAGCGGTCTGGTTCTTGGAAATAGCGTTAATTTTCGATGCTTGTGCTCTCTCCCTCAGCCTTCTTTTGGTAGCGATAAATATTTCTACATAAACTATTGTCATGATGAACAGAGGAATAAAAAATGAACCTAAAGATGAGTAAATGACGTATCCTTGTCGCTCAGTCAATTTGCAAACTTGTACTTCGTGAAACTTCTCCGGCGCCGGCCAGTCATTCCATCCAATCAAAGGAGGAGAGCTGATTAGAAGCGACAACACCCAAACTCCCCCTATCATTAACAAAACTCGTTTTAAAGTGCGCTTCTGTGCATAATTAATGGGATCGGTGATGGCCCAAAAGCGGTCCAAAGCAATCGCACATAAATTCAGGATGGAAGCAGTGCAACACATAACGTCAGACGTCAACCACATCTTGCAGATATGAATGCCAAAAACCCAACGTCCGAGTATTGATAACATCACATTTAGAGGCATGACAAGGATGGCGACTGTCAAGTCGGCAACCGCAAGAGACACTATAAAGAAGTTCTGCACTATTCGGAGCGGTTTATATGTGAAGACGCTCAAAATCACCAACACATTTCCGATGATTGTGACAAGGATGATGAATGTTAAAGTTACTATTGTAAGGATGGCTTCCCATCCGGCGACGTCTGTCTGGCCAAAAATCGTGGAGAAATTTCCGAGAGGCTCGGGCACGCAGCTGCTGTTCTGTTCAGACATGATGAGAGGTCAATGCCGAGAGAAGTTCCTGAAAATAAAATAGAAACGTGATTATAAATAGATCGTAACTTCGTTCATTCTTATTATGTTTCACTTGAACTGTCTGCAAATGTCGGATATCAACCAACTCTTTATGAAATGTCTTAAACTCAAATCTAACACAGTTCCAGAAAGTTTAATAAACAGCAAAATACTTTAGTATATTAGCATCAACAGCTTGACATTATTACACCTTCAGTTGATGGGGCTGCAGTTACATTTAATCTCTTCGCTTCAACTTCATTCGGAAGAGAAGTCAGCTATAGTTTCGCAGTTTAAAAACTTTGGAAGCGAAGTTATATTTACTAACAAGGAATGATAATGATATGCATTTTGTCGGCAAAGTTTCAAGTTAATAAAAACAAGAACTTGTAATATTGGTGGGTGTGCCAAAATTCTTATTAAGTACAGACACCTGTAAAAGCATGTTACTCAATTTTTTGCGCTCCTTTCCCGTGAAAAGCGATACCACACAGGTTAAAACTGGAAGAGAGAGATAAATAAAAGATAAATTTCCACACTCTAAAAACCGAACCGTCTGAAATGTTTTATGTACTCCTGACATGACAATGGTCGCAATCAGCCTTCGCTGAATTTGAAACTCAACCCGATTGTGTCTACCACACTGCTCACTATGTTTTCGAATCCGTCGCAAAGATTGTAAAATATTGGCCAATATTCCCTGAAAAGCCGAAAAAAAATTACAGCATGTTACCCACGCTTAGTGAGATTTACGATGGAAGGAATGTACAGATAACAAAGCCTTTAACTTTGAGCAGATTTTTTCCATGTCCCGGTTGTAAAATAGAAGGCAGGTAAATTATTAGACCATCTGTGAAGTCATCAAAATAGCCTTTACATAACTTTCAAGTCAACACACTGCCACAGAGGTACTTATCTATTTGAGCTGCCGACAGCTGACGTTTATGTGCTTTGGGTGAAAAATCGTTATTTTTGACTTTATTAAAAAGGCCTGATATATTGGGTTTCCGTAGATGCGTCTTCCTACAAAATTAGAATAACACAACAAAGCCCGGAAAACTTTGTTAACCTCGGCGCCTCCACCATTTTTAAGTTAAATAAGAAAGTTTATCTCCGTGCAGAAAAACATTACAAGATGGATTTAATAAAATCCGGGTCCTCGCTGGTGTACTCACATGCAATTGAAAGTTGAACAAAAAGTACACTGTCTTTCCTGCAACGTAAATTACAAAAGCCATCTTAAGCTTGAGGAAAAACAACGGAAGACGTGGGTCTCTATTGTCTGTGAAAGTCCAAAGTAATGGCTTAAAATTTTCAATTCCCGAAACGTACGCGCTTTTGAATAATTCAAAGTGTCATTTCAAGCGGCCTGTTGTGGTTGCCTTTGTCGTATTTGAAAATTATCACTTGATGAATTGAAATGCGACCTCATTTATCATTTTGTCATTGAGGGAGCTGGGAATCTTCCTATTGACATGAAACGTGTTTTTCAGAACGAGCTTTACGCTTTATGTATGACTATGATAGTGTTCAAGAGACTGGTAGGCGCGGAGAAACTAAAACTCTATTTGGGAACTTTGTAGATTCAAGAACGAGGTAGATAGAAAAGCGTATCTAGGAAACCCATAAAATCAAATTACCGACTATTTGAGAAATTAATTGACATGCCGTCCTCTGATGCAACAGTAGATGATTGTGACGAAATTTAATTATATCCTTTGCAGAAACCTACACACTAAGAGCTCGTTGTGGAGATAAGCAAACTATTCACAATATTAACATGTTGTGGAAGTTACTGAAAGTCTAATCTTGCCTGCATTATATTAAGTTAATGAGCTTAGTTTATAGATTAGTTTTTTTGCATAAATTTGGCTTTATTCTATTCAAGAGCTCCCTGACGGTTGGTATAAATAAATTATTATCATCGCCTGAAAATTAATTAGGACGTTCCAATTGCGGAGGTCCTATGAAACCAAGGCAATGTCTGTGTCAGTAATGAAAGGCAACACAATACATAATCAATAATGATTGCGTTTAAGCGAAAATCATAATAGACCCAAAACTTGTATCCGAAATGTTAGATTAAGTGGTGGTGGTGTTGCCACTAACACACTCTATCTCTAATTATGCTCACAAGCTTAGAAACTTTTCATTTTTAGTGGGGGATAATAACTTTACAAAGCTTATTCCCATAGTAGGTACAGAGGAGAATTACCTCAATAATGTGTCATGAAACAAACTGTTTAATTTAATTACTGACATGATGAATTTAACGCTAGGGATACTATAAAGTCGTTTTTGTTTTAATTAATACGTGTGTCTTATACAATGATATATTATCAAAGTGGTCCTCCAAAATTAATTATAAATGCGTTTGCAGTCTTTCTCCGCGTACAAAATGGAGTTGCTGGCACAATTCTTCCAGTTCATTGAATTTAAATGAAGCATTAAGAATTAACATTTGAATCAGAAACATAATCTAAACAATTTGCATTTATCAAGGCGAACAAAAATCGGAAGACGAACGGAATTTCAAATGTAATTACTTCGGTAATTAAAACGCCTTTCTCAAGTTTCCGCAACAAATTTATACCAGAATCTTCCAAACAATATCCAAAGGATATTATTCCCTTTTAATATTTTTCATAAATAGAAGCCCTAAATTTGTGATGAATTTTCCCAAGCAAGCTTAAATCGACAAAGGCGGTTATATTAAAATTTTTATTGGAACGAAAAACCTAAGAAATAACTCGTTTTACTCGAGCGCCCATAAAAAGTGAATTTCTTTTACCTTAATTACATCTCCACACTTCTTGAAGCTTTCAACAAATCATCCTATTTCGTCCGACTCCATTACGATCCTGAAACAATAAACACGTCGTAATATTTTCCTGAAAAAACTTTCAGAGTAAAAGCGGCTGGAATATTTTATGAAAGATTTGGCCACAGTTCAACAGGTTTCATTGAAAGTTTTGATGAATATTACTTTCAAAGAAACAGAGGTGTTTTAAAATTAGCTTCAACAAAATCGCTCAACTAGTTTTATAGATCTTAGACGCGCTTTTCCTGAATTAATGGCGTAGATTTACTTGATGGCAACTTAGATATTGTGTGGTGAAGTTTAATTAATTTAAGTTTAATTTTAAAGCTCTGACACCGCGATTTATTAACTTCTACGCTAATAGATGTTACGGGAAGCTTTATTATCCTAATGTCGTTTTTTAAATTTGTCTCAAACAGTGAGGTTATAATTTATGGGAATGCCGTCTCCACTAAAAGTGCTTTAGCGTCATAGTGGAACGCAATTTCCCACTAAAACGTGGCATCGTAATATAAAACAGGAATTTTAATAATGTTATAACCACTTATCGTCGTTATGGCAGACGAGTTTCTGAACAAAAGTAGTCGGAAACTGAAATCCTGTTATATACGACAAAGTCAACAAACTACTTCTGTGCAGATATCGCTCGAGCATGCATAAAACTAACTTGAATCTTTGTTGCAACTAGACATACATAACACGACTTCAGATAGTTTGAAAATGTACTTTCTTGCTTGGAATCAGACGCGAAAGAGTTCAACAGAACTTCAAAACGATTGCATCCTTTCTATACTTCGGTTCTAATAAAGCGAGCTGTAAGGAAACATTGCCGTTATTTATAGTGTGTTGCTGTGCACCACTAGTGCTAAAATTTTAAAAGCGTTCTATTTTTTGCGGTTTTCTTTACATTACCTGGACGATTTTTCACTAGATTCCCGGACACTTTAAACAAATTAATGTCATTTTCACATTTGGCAACAGCAGTGTGTTTAGGGAAATAAAAACCATAGTTTAGGTGAAATGTTCAATTCAACACTTGGGCATTAGTAAATTGTCTTTAGCTCGTAAAACAGACTTGCGAGATCTGCAATTTATCAGACGTTAACACTATATCATCAGTATAAAATTTACATTTTGACAAGGACCCTTAAATCTCCCATATAGCCGTCGGAGTGAAATTTACAATACCTCTAACCTATCCAGAATTCGGGTCTTCTCCTCGTTACATTTAAATTCAATATCACGATCCTAACCTAATTTCCCTTACCTTGATTTAATAAGGATTGGATGCAGTTTACATATTGCTTTTCCTGTATATTTGATCAGATTATGATAAAAGAGCTTCCCAAGGAGCGGTAACTAGACTAAGTAAACAAATAGTAGAGCGTATTTCACAGTCTGTTGTTTCGTTAAAAATTCATGTGCGTTCTCACGAAAAATTGCACACGGAAGGAGATGTGAGTGCTGTTTCGAACCAACTATTTATATTTGTCTTTCTATTTGTCGTACACTTCAAAGAGAAAATGCTTCAATTTAGTAAATTGAAGCAATTAGTAATTTAGGTAATGGTGACCATGTAATTTTAACTAGTCTGCGAAAAGCATTAAACGATAAGCCGATTACAGTTTACATTAGCCGTGTGCTATTGAAAGTCTCGTCGTTTGTAAATAATAACTTGTTGAAGCAATCATCTTTCGGAAAATGCGGCAGCACACGCACCTTCAGCTAAATAAATGTACGAATAATCGTATAGTAAGTTTATTATCTCTGATTACAAGAGATTTATCGCAGATTAGGGGACACAACGTGTGGGTCAATTTACTGCATAATACATTATTTTCACGGGCATGTTTCAGTAAGCTTTTAAACAGCTTTCAGGACAAACTAAGCCGATTTTAATGCTTTTGAAAGACGGCTTTGTCATTAGAACACTTTTTTGTTAGCTTTGTAAAATAATGCTCTTAAGTATTGCTAGATATGATTTTTAAAGCCAACATCCGACACCGGCCCATCAAATACTTCATTTAGCACGACGTGCGAACATAACTATAACTCTTTCAAATTCCGACCGTTTATTACACTTTTTTATGAATATTTTGAGTTTTTAATACAGTGTGGAAAGCAGACCAATACATCATAACGCATCGCACAGCCACAAATCGAATATTTGTTTTTTGAGTAATGATGTTTTGATTTAAAAAAATGCGGACTATAGTTGGGTTAATTTGGCTTTTTTGATAAATGCGGTTCTGTGTAAATTACAGTAACATGTTGCGCTAACTATTTTCAGGATAATGAAAGGGAACATAGAAATATTGGCAGGAACAATTATTAAACGATATTGGCTTCGTAATTAATAAAAAAACTGCATATTCAGCATATCTGCACTGCAGGATATAAAAGAGAGGAATTTAATCTGATCAGTACAGATGGATTTTAACAATTAGAAGGATTTGGCAAACCGATGGATATCAATCTAATAAATACAAGAGGATTTTTCGGATACAGAGATGGATCAGTTGCTTTGACATTTAAACGACACATCCGCAACAAAATGTACATTTGGAAAGAAAAGCAATAAAACTTGCCCCCAAAAGCAAATAAAAATGCCACGAATACAAAACTGTTCAAGAGTCACTTTGAAATTTGCATTTTGCTGCAACTGCCAAATAAAATGTTAAAATGCACTACGCTTTGGCTTTATAAAATTTCCGGAGAACTAAGAATATCGGTTCCCGAAGGCACGAAAAAATTCTTCCGGATCATTTTATAGCATCTTGTTGTGCCACTTCCGCTATAAAAACGCTTTTTTAGATATTTGAGCTTTCTGGACGTGCTCAAAGTCGCAACTACTAGTTTAATTACTGGATCAAATTAACGACATAAAATCACTGGACTTTGAAATTCACGCTCTAATGGCTTAGTTAGAGTACATTTTACTTTACTGTGAAGTTTTATTAAGTAGTGTTTCGTTTAGTTTTTGAAAGAAATTACGCCCCCATTTTCTAAAGTTTTATCTTATTTTCGGTTGCATTAAGTGAACAAAGTTCCACAACAAAACTGAGTATAAATTATTCTCTTTGAAATGTCATACTTTTCAGAGTTGCTTTTATTGTGTTTAGAGTCTGCGAAAAATTTAATTAAAAGTGCATTTAATACCCAAACTTCTAGCAAAACTCAAACTGCTTCAAAGAATGTGTTGCATTACTTGAATTTCTTTTCTGCAAAAACAATTTGTGACGTTGTTTGATTAGAAATTTTAAAATTGTTCTGGAGAAGTCGTCGTTTTTATTAGTTATTATTACCGCTGTGCAATTCATTAAAAGCACATTTTGGTCGTAAATCTACAAAACTTGCCGCAAGTTCCCAGAATGTACGTCAGAGCAACTAAAATTGGTTTATTTTCATTTGGTCCGTCTTAGTGTAATGCAGATTGATAAGCAAAAATTCATTTTTATTACCTCAATTTACGCTTTCTTGTTATAAATGGTTCCTTTTACTGAAACATGTCATGAAACAGCGCCAGTTAGCGTGTTATGGAGCTTAATAAACAGTTAAACACCTATATTTACCAGCCTCGATTACGTTAACCTTATACACTTTGATTACAGAAAATCGATGCTCAAAAGCTGTGTTTAACTCGTGAAAATAAGTTTGGGAGAGACTTAAATCGTTTGGGGGAATTCAATCGTTTTCCGAAGCATTCGTCCGGAAAATGACATGTAAGTGATAAACTTCCAAAATTGTTTCAACATGTTGAGGTAATTGTTGAAGCGTGCTCACCAGACAAACGATGATTACCATTTTCCCTAAAGACAGTGGGCTGAGATAAACAATTTCTCACTGTTGACGCAACCAAAACTTTTTTACCTTGAGAACCACCGATCTGGGAGCTCCTCCAATAAATCTACTTCCGCAGGAGTTTAAAACTTAGTTCGATTCTAGTGGAGAATTCTAATTGAGTTTATTTTTTAAAACTTGGAAAACTTTACCCCCAGTTTTGTCAATTAGCTAAGAGGTTATTTTGTACAGGCCAAATTTAATCACATCCAGACTTTGAATTTATAGGGGCTATAAAAGTTGCCTGGTTTATACAAGACAATAAAAGTCCACTGAAAACGGGAGTGTCACAGGTTTCACCTGTCATTATTTATACCAAAATGATTTTATTAACAGGAATGTTGTTTACGAAATTTTATAAAACTGTTTTTTGCGTGTAGATGCAATGTTGTTTATTACCTTTCCGACAAGTTAATTATTCACAGTTGTAAACTAACTAGACGAAACTCATTTTATAAATTGATGCATTAAAATATTTAGTTTCTCATTTTTGTTGCGGGCACTGAAAACAACCAAACTACGATTTGGAAAATAAAACAAAATCTTTAATCCGACTTATAATCTACGCGTAGAGTCTTAAGCATTTATTAAACGGATTTGCACCCATTTTCTTTAAAGTTGGTAACACAATGTTATTATGCATTTTAATGGCAACCCTCCATTAAGCAGCAAAGTGCACCAAAGTTATTCTTCTGCATTATTCATGAATTTTATTTAGCACTCATTTTCAAATATAAAGTTGGGGATGTTTTATATGATGCATTTCAGAAACTTGTGGCGAGCAGCGTTAATCTGTTTTCGGTGCGACTGGTTTTGCATTTTTAATTACTCAAGACTTGTGCGGGTGTCGGAAATTGCCAACATTACACAATGGATGGTTTGTTGAGGGACGAAATAAAAAGTGGGATTCTAGTGTTGTAGGAAATTGTCAGAACCATTTTTATTCAAATCTAATTATTTAAATGAATATGTGCATAATGAAATTAGATTTCTCATAATAACATTCTACAGCATGTTTCGGAATTAAAATGATTCTGCCAGTTGTTTCTTTGACTTTAACAGATACTTAAAGTACTCAGTTTCTGAAAGTGGGAGTGTATTACAACTACTCTGACTGTTATCCATTTCTTAAGGGGATGAAGAAACATAACCGTTAGTATAAAGAGGAGTACACTTTCCATTTTATAACCGAAAAACGCAGAGTAAACGAAGAAAAATCAATAGAGACAAATAAAATCCAATTAACGCCTTTTCCGGGCTCTTTTTCTCCTATTTAAGTCAACGCTTCAACTACTTCCCATCTTCTAATCAGAAACTGCATTTGCTGTTATGAGGGTGACATAAGAAATCTTTGAGTTTCTCCTGTTTGTCCTAGACGAAAAGCCCCCAAAAGTAAATCCACCAGATTTATTGTTTGCCTTTTATATTGAATGAAATAAACTTGGTTCTAATGTCCCACTGTCGTCCTAATGGCTGCTATTAAACTTTTTGATTAAAGTGTTGACATTGGTCTTGATATTTTTCTTTCAGTACACGGACTCCGTATTTAGATTCTTTTACAAATACAGCTGGAAATTCTTTGAGGAATCATGTTACAGGAGGTAAAATAGCAAAAACTTAATGATGCAGCTGAAAGACGAGGAAAATTTTAATTTACGTCTCGAATACCAAAGATTTTGATCTAGGTAGGCAACTAAATTTTCGTTAATTTGGAAGTTGAGTCAAGTTTCATCTACCCTCATCAGATTTCACGATCTAAAACTGCAGACGGACAAAAATGGTGATATAGACACGACCAATTTCTTTACGAGTAAATTAATATATCGTTTAACCAAACTGAAACTAAAATAGATTTATGGTGGATGCGCCGGGAAAATAGAAACCTCATAATTGAATTTGCTTTTTTTCTATTCCCGCGGAATTTATAAAACTCCGTTTTATACTTTATATAACATAGCGAGGCAGTTATCTTATTTACTCACTGTTTGAAGCCGGTCCTCAGCAAAATGTGGGAAACCCACTTCCCTAATTTTCTTTGTGTCGTTTTCACTTTGTGTGTGTCCAAATATTGTAAAAATCTCGTCTACGTCCCATTTTCGGTAGAAACTGATTGAATTGTCCCTTGTGTAGCATCACAATCCCGGAAATATTACTTCGTGTTTGTGAAGTACTCAGAAAAAGGTCAAAGTCTACACACGCGATTCGCAAAATGACATTGAAAAGCGTATCGAGCCAAGCATAGCGTGCTTTAAACCTCTAATCCTTCGTAAATTTGATAAAGTACAATTTGTGTTCAATATGCGTTAATTGAGCGTGTCGTGCAAACTTACACGAATCATTTGCCATTTTTTACTGTTAAAAGTTTAGTGTAATATATTATAGTCAGCCCAGTTCAGTAGCCACGATTTCCACTATTCAATTCGATAAGATCCTTATTATAATATTTTCCTTCGGCAAAAAACACGAACGTGAATAAAATTGTGTCGCACACTCAGACAATGCAAACTCACAAAAAATTTACCGGCACATAATCCGATAAAGTCCCTAAGAGAAAACCAAGACTTGCGGTGTTTTTGGAATACATCAGGAGAATTTCGGCCATGTGGAGAGGCTCGAGTTGATGGCCTGAAAATGATCGTTTTCTCTTATCCAGCCAAGAAGAACTTGAAGAAATATTTTGCCTGTGATAATACTCCAACGGTATCAGACTTGAAAGTTTTTTTGCGATAGGGAACGCAAATGGGGACGTAAATATTCATTACAAAGTTTTCAGAAGTAGAATTAAATGTAATGTTGGCCTCTCAACCATCACCGAGACATGTAATCAAATTTAATGTTACTTAAAACACGATTACATCACCTACACGTTGCGGCATTCACAAATTTTACTTTAAAATTGAAAATCTGGGAAAGGGTTAAACGTGACTGATTTAAAATCAGGCAGAATTAAGAGGACTCAGTAGAGCAGAAAGCGTGAACTTTTGTTGTAGGAAACGCGAGCACTAAAATATGTTTTTGGTTTGATATAAAGCTTAATAATTTAAGTTTTCAGTAAGTTTCCCAATTTTTGGAATTTATCCGCAGGCTATAATAAACTTCTAGTTGAGTCAATTTATTTTCATAACATTGCATTGAAATTGCTGGTAAGTAAACATGCATATTTTGCAAATTTATGACATAATTGTATATGCGTTTGAATTTTAATGAATATACAAATAAATACAAATAATTAATATCCACATCATTTACAATTATTGCGGCGTTGTTCATACTTTGCAGTAGCAATAAAATATGGAAGTATCAATCAGAAGTTCGTTTTTCCACGAAAAACGCGACCCAATGACTCTAAAATTTGCTGAATTTGACAAGTTATTGGTTATAGCCAGTTGCTTGTAAAATTTACATCATTTTAATGCCTATTATGGTCACATAGCTCTTTTTTCCAATCGATGTCATTCACCAAACGCTATTCATTTGCACTGGACAAACGGCGAGTCGATAAAATTAATGAAATAGCTCGGCTTGAAATTTCATTTTGGAAATTTTCAATAAGCACATTGTATAGGATAATAAAAAATGTTATGTTCGCAAAAAGCGCGAAAGAATTCATAAAAGAGGTTTAACTATCTGTAACAAAAACTATTAAAATGAAAATGAAGCTTCAAGTTTGAAAGAATCAGTTTGTTCCTCCCGGAAAATACGGTAAAGTTCGATATATTTTGCCGGACAACAATATCCATAAATTTGCAATGTTGTTATCGCATAACTTTTTCTGAAATTTAGTAGCTCTATTTATTTACGATATAAAAGTTTCGTGAATTTTCCATATATGAGCACTTCTTCATCATAAAGAATGAGAGCAATATCGATCAAATAAAGATGAATGTGCATGCGTTATTAACAGCCATAAATAGCGCTCCCAATTGAAACATTCCAAAGTTGAATGTTTTTTGAGGATTTATAGAAGTTGCTTTAAAACATAACAAGACGTTTGGCACAGTTATTTGGGAAGTTGCACTAATGCAATTAATAACCAAAAATTAGCATCTTGAGAGGTTTAAAACTTTCTTTGAAACTTCGAAAGCTGCGTGGTTTAACTTAAAATTGTCTTCTGGATTGTGTTGATAATCAAAAGCTTTTATTGAAATTGTGTTGTGACGGCGTTATAACAAGGTACACGAATATCAAAAGCTTATTTCCCGATTTTGGAATCGAAAAAAGCTCGTTGTTATAAGCAATATTCGAACTTTGTCCTGTTTTTAAAACATGAGATTAAATGTTAAAATCCGGAAAAAATCTCTTTGTACCGCTTTTTGTTTCTTTAATAAATTAGATGAGTGAAATTTATATTTATGCTGAATTCTTCCCGAGCCTAAATCTGTTGTTGGAGGAAGTAGACTGTCGTAGAATAATTTTTGTTTCGTTCCTTAAAGCGTGAGAAAGTTTTCCTACCTTTCAGCAATGTTTGTTAATTTAAGTGTCTATTTAATTAAAGTTGTCATAAAAGCCAGCTCACTTTGGTTGTAAACTTTCTTCAAGTTGTATTTCGTGTCATTATCGTTTGTTTAAGTCCATGAAATTACGAAATAGGCTTTTCAAAGTTATTTGCTTCTAGCTGTTTTATTGTTGTATTTTAATAGATCATCCCACATGTACGACTTTACTTTTGTTTTGGAAGCAAACCAAAAGCGAATTTGAAAAATTGTTTCGTATGACTTGACGCTGGCATAAACAAATCAACGTGATGGATTGAAACTGTTTTTTATTAAATTCCAATTTAACGAAGTGGCTTTCTGAATTTGTCATTCCAACTATAAAACTAACAAATCATTACCATTTAAAGTGAAACCATGATTTTGTTACAGAGAACAAAATAAATCACGGTTTTAGATTTCCTCTCGGTGACAGTGGTCATCCCACGATGCTTCGGGAAATCAGCTGTCGGACTACATAGAGCATTAAATCAAAATGGATTGTAGTCCTCGTATTCAAAACATCAAAAATAAAGAAACATTTTGTCTAATGATCGATCAGCGTGAAATTGAGCGATGACAAGCTGATTAATTTTGGGGTCGATTACAAATAACGATAAATCATCACCGGTTTCTCATCCATCATGGTCCTCATTAACCCGTCTGGGTTAACCTTCTTGAGAATTTGCGAATTTTGGTTTTGTTTCCACTGTTTTAGTACTGTTGGTGGCCCCTTAAGTCTGTTTAAATTTTAGAAAGAGAAGAGCCCCACATGGTTCACGCTGCTGTTCATCCATCACTATACTACAACGTCCCAAACTCAACGTTTTGATTTACGACGTTCTTATAATATTGAACTGTCAATTACCGTGAAGCTCATTTACAAGCAAGACAAAATGGCATGCGATTTATTCAAAAGCTATAAATTCCGTGACGGATATAATGACCCTTCTAGAATAACGCATAACTCAGGTCAAATTGTGATATCAATATCAGGAGTATTTTAGTATTGAATTTAGGGATATGTAATCGAATAGGTGTACAAGTAATTGGCTGATTTTATCCAGACCAAACATGCTTTGAATACAAAATTCCCTTTTGCGTAATTGAAATAACATGGATAAACGGGTCAAAAGTCGTTGAATTCAGAAATCCAAACATGCAAACAAACGTGTGTTTTTACAGGGACACTGAATATGCAAATTGAACAATATGTTTGGAGATCAAGATGCGATCTAATATTAGCAATGTAATAAGAAACTGAAGAAACCAATTTCACACGAGCAGGTAAAAAGACAAAGAATCGCTGATTACATGTACATTTCCTGTATACTGCATTATGGAAAATTACAACTGCATATGTGCTCTTTATGCAAAGTTATGGTAACCGCAAATACTTTCCAAATTGCTGTTTTTGTCGAAAGCGGTATTGTTCTACAAATCGGATTTTGGTTGAAAAGTGACGGCAGCGGTTCCCAAACTTTCGCACAGAATTTTCATTTTTTTGTCTCTCCTCTATTTGTTTGACGATCACTTCTAAATCTTCCAGTTTGAGGACCTCATGCAATTCGCATTTTATTCCTCACGAGTAAACTTTAGAAAACTATTGAAGTTCGGGATAGATAGAGAAATCAAGTCTGGCTTCAAAGAGGAAGTCTTCTTCGAATTTCATTATAAAACAAGAAATTCCCTTTGAATATATTCATTCGGATTTATTAAATCCGATGTATCATTAAAACTGTAAATTCTGCGAACAGAAATCGATAATAAAAAATTGATGACTTCTGATGCCAATAACATTGGAAATTTTATTTTACTTCTGGTCTAAAATGTATCCAAAAACGAAGAGAACAGTTTGTGGCACAATAATTGTGGAGGCGATACGTACCTATTTAAATTTTCAAAGAAAAGTATTTCAACTTTTTCAACGGAAAATTTTAAACTTCTGGCGCCGGAAGCAGCACTGCACCAGACGCCCTTCACCAGGAAATCACACAGGTAAGTTTATTAAAATTATTCCAACTTTTTATTTAAAAATGTTGACCGGTGCTTCTTCGGCTTGAAAGCGAGATTCAATCAGAAGAGTAGCCTGTCGTCATCATTCATTTGGAAGGAATAGAACAAGAGGATTTGAAAAAATCTCGCTAAAAGATCATGCATTATCTATAACTGTAACGATTTCTTGTTCTACGATTAAGTTGAGATTTAAGACAGCTCCCTCCGGCTAAAAAGCAAGAGTGTTTTGTTCAAAGTTAACAAATGAAACGTTACGGTTTTTTCTGGGGAAAAGTTGGTTTTCATTGCCTGGCTTATAAAAAGCAAGTGAATAGAATATCGCAGCTGGGAGATTAAAAGACCCTAATAGCAGTTCCACCAAAAAGAAATATTTTCACTCAAAAGACCACAGTTTGTCATTTTAGTGTTAAGGATTTATGGAGATAGTGCGTCAGTGTTTTTAACCTGAAGCAGCAAAGAACATTTGTATTCACGTCACTTGTTAGAACAGAGCTATTGCAATAGCGAAAATAGTTTTTCTTGTGCAAGTACAATATAACAAATAACTGGAATAAGCTCACGTTTACGCTACTCGCATATAAAAGGAAGTTTAATGTGTTTGTATAACAGACCGTTAAAGTAGAGACAATATTTCTTAAAAGAAAAATATTCTAAACACGTTCGATACTTGCAACTTAAACAGGAAGTTCTTAAAACTCATAAACAATGCAGAATAAGAGTTCACAACATTCGATGTAAGGAAAAGTTTTAAATTTTTTGATGTGACTTTTGTGTTTTCCTGTGCGAGGTTATTAAATTTAACACTCTCTTTCAAATTTCGAAGCTGATTATAATTCGACTTTTAAATTACATGATTTACATAAGCGTCAAATTTTAATAGATTGTATACATTACTGTTCTTTTAGTGTTTTATTTGAACGCTGCTTGCTGAATTTAAAAATTTGATGACCTTACAGAAGCACTAATTAAATGTTAACATGTTTTATTTTACATTTGTGGTTGTAAATACACACAAAATATTCCGTTTTGTAAAAATGGCAACATCAACGAAAATCGTCTGCTTATTCATAATCACACGAGCAAATCCCTCTACAAAAACAAAAATGAGCAAGAGGCGAAATGTAAACGATCCAAGCGGAAAAACATTTCCACATTAACGCTTCGTCAAAATGAAAAATAAAGCAATTTATTCTTTTATGTATCTTCTTAAATCGAATAATGTTTTGGAGCATTTTTTCCAGGGTAAATGTACGCACCGCGGTTGTGGTATAAAATTTAGATTCAAAAGGACTAAAGGGGATGTTAACCTTATGTTAAGTGGCCCCAACTGAGTGTTTTGTTTGTGCAGTAAAATGCTCGCAAATTTCCTTAATCGAATTTACCAGTCACGTTGAATTTTCCTGAAACATAATTGGTAATTTCCAAGTTACTTGCCATCGTTTAATAATAATAATTTCAATTAAATTGGGCATTTTGTACGAGAAATTTTTAAGTGATTGTTACGGTATCGACAGAAAAATTTATTAGCTTCAATTACACCAAAACTCGTGATTATTTTTCTTTACATTCATGAATTTTCTGTGATTTATCGTGCTGAAACACATGTGTGCAATATTGCAGCCATGACAATTCATTTGGATCCTGAGGGTGATAAATACTACCGAAAGTGCAGTAGCGACTTACCGTCTCTGGGCAAGTTGATGTAGAACCGTAATAAATTCATCTGAAAGAAAAAACACAGTTAGGAATTTTTTGTTAACGCTCCGTGATAATTGATAATGAGATAGGAATTTTACGACGGAATTTAACAAACCTTTGAATATCAACAGAATTAATAAGATGCAGAGGCAATAAGAGTCACTCAATCAGCTTAATTAAAAGGACACCATTCATGTTAATTTCCAGCTTTGTCCTTTTCAGTTTCACAGCAATTTTGTTGAAGAGTGATTAAAGTGAAAGTAAAAACAGCTCGTTTCCCGGAGGAATTATTTTTTATAAGGTTTCAAAGAAAACTAACATTAAGTTTATTTCAGGCAGCCTTCTAACAAATGATAATTACATTTAGTGAGGGAATTTTTTACTTTTCTTTAATGCGTAAACAGGGTGGAAAAGTGTGAAAACAAATTTTGTTAGTCTAGACTACATTTATATTTATTTCGTCAACAGAGCTTAATTAAAGTTGAAATAAATGAAATGAATATTAAACAGTAATTTTTATTCGTGCTGTCTTGAATTTATGATTAATTGCTTTAACAGTGTTTGTATAATGGCTATTTCAAAGGTAAATGACTTACAATGTTTAGATTCTAAACCATAAGTCGGGACTTGAGAATTATAAGGTTCTAAGTGATTTTAGTGAAAATTTAAAATGTTTGTTTTACGATTTTTTTAAACATTTTCTATCAAGTATAAAAATTAAGTAATTTAATATTTTAACAAGCCAAAATGATATTAACACGTCCTATCATTTTTTTTAAATAAATACTTAATAAATTAAAGAGATATCACTGATAACGTGAACACTGATCAATTTAATGCAAATGTTAGTTCGAACCTCATAGTTCTCAGGTCGCGAAGTATTATAGATTTGCTCTAAATAAAAAAATTACACAACTGACCCGTTTATTGAACCAGAGGTCGCACCTTGGGAAATGAATTTTTTAAGTTAGTTTGTTTCTGTTTTCTGAAGTTATTGAAAAGTTTTTTTTATAAATTGGGCAAGAGAAAGTTGATGGTTTTCACTTTTAAGCTCGCTTTTACCGGATCAGAGAGACTAGAAAAAAATAATACTCCTATGTTTCAGAATTCTGTGTTGGTAAGTAAAGAAAATAAAATATGCAATAGGTTTTAAAACTTATTCAATAGAATTTTTACATTGTTTAGGTAATTTGGAATTAGTTTTTTTTGGGCAGCTCTTGAAAATTTTTGGATTCGGGATTGCTAAGGTTTACTTTTTTCCACAGTTTTTTTAGATGGCTCTGATTCGTTTACTTTTTATTTTTTATTTCTGCAGATTTTTTGGTGTTCAAGCCCTCATTATATTAAAATCCCTTAAATTCCGCAAATTATTGTGGTTCTTTCGGTCCCTTACATCCTTTTGATCTCTAAAATTATATTGATCCTTGTGATCTTGTTGACTCTTCAGCACCGTTAAAATTCTTTTAATTCTAGAGTAGTTTATTTTTATTATCTGAATGCTTTAGAAAATCTTATATTGTGGGATAAACTTTGCTTTGTGGCTTCTTACTTCAATGAAAATACGTAGCAACAACACAATGAATTCTTCTAAGAAGTAAAATTATTTTCAAAGACAAACTTTCTGTTCATATCGTTTTGTCCATTGCATTTTGCTTTTAAGAAGTTTGCGTTCAAGTTGCATGTCTCGGACGTGTTCAGAATCCTTCACTTTTGTAAAACACAGCTCCACTGTCAACAGTTAATGGTTATTATTTAATTCTTACAGACTGCGGACTACAAAACTGGAATCCGCAAAATTTAAAATTTTGTTCAAGCGTTCGTTTATTATTTTATGTATTTGCAACAACGTGAAATGAGATATGTTACGTCACATATTTTTGTGTCCACACTAAGTGCACATTATTATCCAACCTTACCAATGTTGCACTGCAACATCTGCACATAAAATTTCCATGGGAATAGCGAAACTAGGTGAACATTGCAAGCAGGATTTCATAACAGCTTTATGAAAAAATAAACGCTCATTGTGTAGCGGTACATTTCATAAACAGAGCAAACTGCGTTTGTATTATGTTTCGTGGTCACAGCAGTTTTTCAATTCAACACGGAATATTACCTTTTCGATAAAAACAACCTGTGAATTTAACCAGTTTGAAATTTGCAAATAGATGTAGAATGTATCGCGTTTACGGAAACTAAGTTTATGAAGTGCGGTTTATCGGCGCGGAAGTTTATCGGTACACTAACTATATCCGAAGTGGTTCAAAACTTGGTCACTGATGATAAACAGCGTTTGCTCTTATCTAAAGTTTAATTCCGTGTCATCATCTGGTTTCCTGGTTCAAGTCCGTCACGAGACTTTCCCTGAATGACTAGAAATTGTTTATAAAATTAAAAATGTAGATTATATTTTCATAAATTTTCCTCTCTTTACAAAATGTCTGAATGGAGGAACTTTTAACAAATTTTCTTTCGACTAGTATTTCCTTTTCGCAAGATATGTTTGCCACTGAATGGTTTCTTTAGCATTGAGTTACTTGATATTTTGAGGTCGAATTCTTTCTTGTGGATAAATGGCCCTAGTAAGCCCTCACGTCCGAAATATTCGAAGTTAATGATGTTACGTCAAGCTTGCTTAAAATTCATCCTAAACAAATCCATGTATACGCCAAAGGCGAAATCGCCGTGTCAGCCATAAAGGGCGAACATGACCCTTACGACGTCCTTAATCCTTTAGGATCGGCATAACATGTTGTTAAGGCATGCCTTTGTTTCCGTCATTCCTGATATGGTCTAGCATCAGCACTTTACCCTTTTCGAACGTTGAAATAAATTCAATTCTTAAGCGCTGTCGAGGCCCAAACAACTCAATTAATTAAAAGTTGAGAAATCCGCTCACGAATTCATTTAAAATTCCACTTAACCAGCATCTGATCACACTGTGGTCCGATTATAATGAATTCCGAAGAATTAAGTTTGTTAAAGTAGTAGCGGGTTTTGTTTTCATGCATTTATCATCTCTGAGATGGAAAGTTTAAATGAAACACTACATTTTCGAATATAATTAGACGCTCTGACCTGGAAATGACATGGGAGACGATGTCGTGAAACTATTCCAACAAGAGAAAAATGGGCATTTTTGTAATTCTCTGGACTAGTTTAAAAAGAAAAAATAAACGAGTTTTTGTGGAGCCACGTACGGTGAGGCAATTCCATATGAAAGCTGCCAGTCTAGATCAAATAAAACGTTGCTATGGTTGCATTCCATTTACCATCTGAAGAATTTCATCTTCCATAATTGCTCAAATTAATATTCCAAACGTTGTGCTTCTTAAACGTATTTTTTTAAAAAAGGATAACCCATTATCCGTAATAAAAAACAAAATAAAATTTTTACTGAAATTATTAATATCATGTATCACTTAACTTATCAATTTTCAGGAAGTCCTCATTATGAAGTTGATAAATCGATTTTGTTTTTCCTTTGAGTACAATTTAGAAGCATTAATAACAGGTAAAACAAGACAAAGAAGAGTTGCCAATTTTCTACAAAGTATGAAGGATTTTCTTAATAACGGTTCATTAATACGCTATTGTTCAGAAATATAATAAACTGATTATCTCATTATTGTCAATCTACTCATTGTAAGATAAATTAGAAAACTTAATCTTTTTCTCCGATAAATACCCAGTTTTCCAGTTAACTCAGTTTTCTTTATTGTGTTTCTTAAACAAAGAATCTTTTACAAAATTAATTGTTATCATTATCAGTCAATGTATCAGGAAACACAAAATTCTGTTGGATTTTAAATAATCAACAGAATAAGGAAGAAATTAAAAACCAGTACAACAATAACTGGCAAAAAGCGTAACATTTAACTACTAAAATAATTCAAGCAATTGTGCATTTAAATTAGTCAAAATGAACCAAACATTCACCTGAAAACACACTCGTTCAAAATTACATCTAAATAAGTGGTTTGCAGATAAACCTCTAGTAGTGATATTTGCAGAGAACATAAAACCACTTTAAATTGCTCTCAAGAGAATTTTAAATAATAGTAGCCAAGAGCTTAAACTCTGATTGCGCTAGTAGGTATAGCAATACCCAGGTGCCCCTAGCAGTAATAAAACCTTTACCAGAATTATTAACTTTTGATATTACTGTTTATTTAACTATATTTCCATTTAAAAATTCCGTAAATATTTGTAATTTTACTGCCCATATAAATTTTGTTAAATATAACACCAAGCAGCTTTATCGCAATAACACTCCGAAATGGTGCATCAGATAATCCCGTAAAACCTTGCACAGTGAAATATTTTTATCCGTTTTAAAAGAGTGAATTGCTTTAACGGCTCCCAACACTAAAATGAAAAGATTAGATCGATGTTTCACGGAATTTAATAAACGCGTTTTTGCCTATTTTCTGGAACGTCTGAGATGTTTATTGATTTAAAGCCATAATTATTTCAGTAGTGAAAATTTTAGAAGGTGTTTTGTGATTTGTTGGTTTAAAAGTCTTGGAACGGAGCCGAGAGTGGAAAAACATTCTCTGAAAACTAAACACCCGAAAGCCACAAATTTATTTTTTGTGATAAAAAGCTGTTATGCTTTAGGATTTCCCTTTATCTAACATTGTCTGATTTTAATAAAAGTTGTTTTTTATTAAGAAAAGGATTAAATTATTTTGCCTAAAACTATAAAATTGGTGGATGCGCCAGGTCAAACTATCATAATACTAATTTCAGGACTATCACTTTTTTGAAGAAAAATCTTATAGACAATGTAGCTTGGTTATTTCTCGTCAAGTCTGCAGTATTATTGAAATTGCTAATAAAAGTTGTGCTGTGAAAAGTCATTAATAAAGCAGAAAGTTTACGAGAAAACTCATACGCTGACAAAGTTGACTCATACGCTGACAAAAACTATAATTAATTGGAGTCAAGGCCAGGAGTAAAAATTAATAGTCCACTGCAACAGTCGCAGTTTTATAGCCAATTAAGAGATCAAACGTTCGGTAATGCAAAAGTTTAAGAGAAGGTATAACTATGTGTAACTCACTTAGTAACTACCTTCCAACTGAAGTAACAAAGAGCAATTTTAAAATTTACATTAGCAAAAATGACGATAACGAAACACTAATTTTCGAAGGTCTAGAGTAACGCAATTACTAAATAATTCCTGATTTAATTAATACTTTGTTAATAACGCCTTTAATTAAATATCAAACCTCCATCCTTTCACTAAAATCAAACCCTTGATCACGCAAGCATTATTAAACTTTCCTTCTACCAAATCAAATATATTTATGTCAAATTCCTAACGATCCATGCGTCTTTTGTGTTATATGTAAAATTGTTTTCACAGTGACGAAAAGAATACAAAACGATGTAATATGTAAGTCATGTCAGGAAGTCTGAATTGTTGTTGTCGGTTTTTTGACGTTATTTTTTTTCCTGAACATTTACATGCCGCTCGTGTCGACCGAACGACTCATCATTGTTAGACTTGACGGTAATTATTATTTCACGGGTAAGTTGTGCTTTTTACGCGTACGTTTGTGAAGAGCGTGATCGCAATAATTTAAAAAAGTGTGACAGTAATTTGTGGCTGAATGTGTTAATTATAGAACTGGCCGAAAAGTAAAGAGTGCTCACTGGATTAAATTCAACTGGCGTATTTTAAAATGGACGTTTTTTAAAATGATGAATGAGCTGTGAATATATTTTCGGCGGAATACGGTGGCTTTGTGACGAAAATAAATGTTGCTCTCTTAAATCAAGCCGTATAGGCCTGCCGGGATGGAAAAAATGTTGTTTAAATTAAAAAGATAGGGGCATACGATATGTTATAAAAATGAATGATGCATTGTAATCTAATTAAACGGATAGCAAGGCTGTTATCTTGATTGAGCCAAAAATGTCATGTTTCCTTGTTAAACTCGAATTAGTCTCAGGGTACATGGTTGATGGATGCATGTCATGAGAGTTAATTGAGCGGTTAAAACAGTCATTTTAGCCTCTGTCTCAAATTAAAACTGGAAAATTTATCGGAAACTTGGCACTAAAAACGGTGACCACTTGACTGACACTTTATGTCCAACTTTGAACATGTACTTACATGGGAAGGGAATGTGAAATCCTTGAGAATAATTTAGTGTGCATGACACCTACCAATAAATATCATTAATTTTTTGAAGTAAAACCAACAAGGTTTGTTTATAACTTTCCAAGTTTCGAATGACCATCACTTCAATGAATGTCGTGTTAGATTTTAGGGATTAGATCTGGTCTTGATTACTCAACTAGTAATAAAGCAGTTACCACAAAAGCGGGGCTGTGGAACCTGAGACATGCTGCGGCCACATTGTTTGTTATCAACAACGACAATTACAACGCGTTGAATTGTTTAATTAGATATAACTCTGATAATGACAGGATTGTTGACTAAACCTGGCAAGTTCGCACTGTATGTATGTATTTGCTTCGTCTTAGATGACTTTGTGGTCAACACTAAATACTAGCGACAAATTTATCTAGACTGGATTGCAAAGTGACGTAAATTGAATTCTCCAGTGAAGGATATTTTAGTAAAGATGAGTAATTTGTTATTTCCGACAGACGCTTTTCCTATAAGTTTGTATCATAAATTAGCAAGGATGTAGTAACTGCTTCTACTTAAATGCGCCACGACGTAGTCTGCAAATTTCCCTGCTACTGAAAATTATTGACGCCGCACTGTGTCATTACTCAAAACCTCTGCAACTAGGTCAACTAATGTGTCTTCCGCAGTTAACGTCAAAAATAGAGAAGCTTTCATGTCATTCCGAATTCGACCAAGCTTTTGGTTACAATTAAACGGAAAACTTAATGACCATTATTTAATAGACCAAAAAACAAAGCTAAGGAATGCTCAGATAAAGCTTAAATTTCTAAAAATCTAGCATTTCCATTTCAAATTTTACAAACTACACAATTACAGAGAAGTGCGAGGATAAAAAGACCTGAAGAATTATAGACATCAAAGGGATGTAACAGATTTAATGGAAAGTTTTCGACGAAGTTTCTAGTTATAATTTTGAACATACTCTTCTATTATTTAATAATGGAGAAAAATGACGTCATTCTCCCTCAATTTTGTATGTAGACAAGACTGTGTTCCGCATTATGCTTTTAGTATTCGCCATAAAAATCTAATCTTAAGTTTTAGAACTTTAATATTATTGTTGCTCCTCCGTATATCTAAAGAGGGTAAAAACTTTAATTGAAAAACATTACTCTTAAAATAATCTAATTTCATGCATTTAGAACAAGAGCAAACTGAAATTTTATTTAAGTTTCCAATTCCACCAGGATATCGATAATGGAATAATTTTTTGCTTTTCATGATTTCTCACATTTTATGTCTTCCAGGCATGTTTCCAACCGATGAACACGGTTCGAAAATTATTGGGTTTTATGATACAAGTAGCGGGGAAAATGATCATATGTAATTAAAATTCTGTATTGATACTGAACGAAATATGGAATATGGAAATTGAAACCTGGAAGATACCGGAACCATAAATGAAACGATTGCTCCGGGAATTGTTTAATTAACGTTTGTTTCTCTTCTAAACTGTAATTAATATTCAAAGTTGATATTTTTTGGCAACTTAAGTGAACTGAATTTGTGCGTAAATAGAATAATTGTTTGTTTTGGTATATTAGATCTTGACGCGTTCACCGTTTATTTAATAACAAAAATTAATTTTTGTTCACCCTTTTTGTGTTTGTGTTTGTTTCCGCAATCGATTAGTCCCTGTCATTTTTTCCTCCCTCATAATTGACGATTTGAAAACAAACAGACCTTGTGCAACAAAAAATTCAACCCTTTTTCTCACAACATATGTTGTGTTAAAATAACGACGGAAACAGCCTGGAAATAGCATGATAATAAATAAAACACACAATTCTCTGTTTTTATATTTTCTCATTAAGTAAACATCAAGCTCAATCTGTGGTCAAAGCAGAGAAACAGCTTCTTTGAAAAACTTTTTCCATAAATACGCCCTTATTCATGATCCACGAGAAGCTTCGATCATTTCCACAGATCTCAATTGTGAGATATACAAAAGACCGCATTTCTTGTATGAAATCACCGATCAGCGCATACATGATGGTACCCGATAGGTATTCAAAGCTCGCTCTCGACAGCTCAAACAGATTCTATTCCCCATTTTGCAGTCGACTTCTGAAATCCTGTCCGCTTTGGCAACCCAAACAAATACATGAGATTCTAATTCAAAGAATCCAGTTAGAGAGACTTTTCATAGGTATTTTTTTTGTACAAAATCCGTTTTAACGTGTTCCACAAATTCATGAAGAGAATAACACTTCTTGGCTATTTGCTGATTTAATATAAGTGCTTTTCGATGTATTATAGATTATTATGGAAGATGAGAGTGCTCTCATCGCAAATGCGCTTTCATACGTTTTTTATAAAAAAATGTATTCCGGAAGTTATGTGATCAATAAGCTGATAAAATGGAAAACCAGGAACGTAGAAAAGAATGTGAATGTGAGAAATAATACAGGTTCTTTATGTGGGAATGTCGGATTGAAAAATGTAGTGGAAATAAGACCGGACGTGTGAAATTAATATTATTTGAGGTAAACTACAATTCTAGATCTGTCTTTACCGTAAAACAAAATCGCCGTCGGGTGTTTAGCTTGTTTTAATGAACTTCTTGTTTAATTTGTAAATTAAAGTTTCCACTATCCAACATTTTTCCGTTGTAAGGGTAAAAGCAAATACACACTTCAACACCTGATCTAAATTGTTAATTTAAATTCGTGGATAACTGTCATAATTTTAACGAATTTACTAAAATTTAGCGGCGCTAATGAATTATTGGAGGCGTAACGGGAGCAATAATTAAGTGATGATGCGTTTGGGAAGGGTGCGCTTGGTGTGTAAGGTCACATCGGATTGAGAAGCCGCCGCCACCATCGCTGCTCCTATATTCTTGAATACAATGGGACGGTGAGAACTTTAAATTGATTTCTCGCCCTTGTCGCTTTCACATTCTGGCGTTTGGCAGGTTCGTAATCAAAGCACTTGACCGTGGCTGTGTTGCTAACAAACTCTTTACGGCCACTGTCGTGTCTAAATTAAACCTTCTTGTGGGTAAATTTATTTACTTCCATGATCATTTATTTGCTTGTTCTGGTTTCATTGAGGTTTTTGTGATAATATAGGAAAATTAGAGAAGACAAAATCAAACGAAGCCTTATTTACACAGACCGTTGTAAATTTGTCGGGGAAATTCTACTATATGCCGGGTTTTGAAGCAGCTGGAGTTTTGTCCCGGAAGAGATTTCCACTTTTTGACATTTATATTATTGCATTGGTAGTTTGTCAGTTTTTAACTTGGAGATGGAGATGGAATTTAGTTCAGTCGTTCGAAGAAACAAATTTATAGAAGACTTCATCTTATTGAAAACCACAAAAAATTTAAGTTAAGACCATCTTAACGTTTCTAATTATTTCTTTTTAATTTACTTCAATACTGAAGCTCTTTGAAAACCAACCGACTCACTAATGAAGTGCTCCAGTTTTAACAAAATACAAGACTTTACATCAAAGCTTAAACCCATAAAAAAAATAAAATGACCTCTGATTGCCACACTTTTTCAATTTTATTTTAGTTCATGTTACATTTTTCGAATAGGTATTATGGATTTGTTGGACTTGTTAGATTTCTAGTTTTATCTGATATGTTGCCCGTTTATAACCTAAATAAAAATAAAAAATTTAAAGGCGGCATTTTCTAACATTTTCTACAAAGGAGATGATTATAACGTCTTTCCTTGTAATTCGGTAATTAATTGTCCACTTTTAGCAAAACAAGAGCAAATGTTAACCTACTACCAACAGAGACCGGTTTTCAAAACTCTTAGCATAATTATAAAATGCATCCCGAGTTTCAAAGCTTTACTCCTTATTTACTGCCAGTATGCAGAAATAGTGTTGCAGCAAGAGAGCGTCCGTAGACACAACGAAGCTGATTATCAGCAAAGTTGAATTAAATTTTAAAGCAATTTGAACTACGAGAGACAAACAAATATTTATATGAGATATATCGTAATTTAAATAAAACAAACACAATTATTGGGGATTTTTAGTTTGCTAATGGAACATGTTTTACCAAAAACTCAATCAGATTGCATCAATTTATTTAAATAAGTGGCACTTTGATTAATGCTAAGCCGACAATTTGATTGCCCGAATTTTATTTTCTCTGGCGTTATTGTTTGAACGAAATTGCATTTCTGCTGTAATGGTCGATATTGAAACATTATTTTCGTAACGGAAAGTGTTTTTAAAATAAACTCAATTCTCATTTTGTGCCCACGCATTTGTTAATCTACAATTTTTTTTTATACAATTATACAAAAGTGACGCCAGCATGTGGAATTTATTTTACTTTTAATACGAATTGGTTTCAAAAGCTGCCCACTCTCAAAAATTTGAGACCGCACAGATGTTTTGGTATCAAAATAAACTGTGATAACGCTAATGTATTAAATTTTGTCGTCTTTTGTAAGAAGTAGGTTAAAATTAATCATTTCTTCTTGTAAAGTCGGGTCGGACTTATAATTGAACTGCCCAAAGCTTATCACAAAAGCTTTTAAGTTATATCGATGGTAATAGATTGCTTTTTTATCCGTAGCAAAAAAGATAAATAGACGTCATTTTTCTTTTGTATCTCCGTGAAAAATAGTTCTCTTTCAATTCATTGCGTTGTAAAATTCCAATCCTTTTTATTCCAGGAAGCCTTTATTAGAATTTAATTTTGAAAATGCAGCATTAGTACTGCTCGAATTCAAATTCGTTTAAGCTAGAATGAAACTCCCTCAAGAGTATTCAGTCATGTACAAGTTTGTTTCCTTAAGAGAACGGGATCAAAGTGACCCTAGTCAATTTTTCACTCATCCACTACGATCTTTTATTCTTGACGGCCTCGAAAGCATACACTTCTCGAAATGAACTGTTTTTCGTGTTACTTAATTAAAGTCAACTTGAAAAGAGCGAGCTCTCATTTTTCGAACACCAAAGGTCGAGGATTAACACTATTAAAAAATAAAGCAGTGGTTAAGCTGTGTCATTTTTTATGAGGCGATAACGTGTTATATAAAGTGGTGCTTTAGCTCTTGTATCGTTGGGGAGGTCCCGGGTTACTAATTTACGAGTTTAGGGGACGACTTCATGAAAATAAGCCTGGAGAATTCTCACTTTGTGCGTGAATTAAACTAAACTCAGCTAACTACATTGAAATTTTCTGAATATGACAAAATTAGATTTCAGGAGCCTCGAATAAACAGAACACAAGCAAAGTTGATGTTTTTCTGAAGAAAACCCACGGGCGTGTAATAAACAAAAAGGAAGCTTGTACTGAAAATATTTAGATACGTCGTTAATACGCATACATAATAATAATAATTTTGTTCCCGGATATAACAACAAGTTCATGAAAGTTAAACAATACAATTCAGTTAAATCTTATTAAAATAAACTTAACAATATTTACACCGTTGCGTTGTAATTAAAACAGTATACTGTTCACACATGGAAATCTGTTCAAATCAGTTTTATTTATTTACTAATAAGTTTCCGCACTTTGAACAATTACATCATCTTCATTATTATTTAACAACAACATCAAAGGACCTGCAGCGTGGGAATACTTCCTTGGAGAGTCACTAATGTCATACGCAAACTTGTGCTGAGGTCTGCCATGTACTGCATATCACTCTACGCGCGTCCTTTTTGGGGATAAAGGGATCCTTTGAAACCCTTCCGAAAGACAATGTTGTAACGGTTGACGTATTCACACGTTATGTACACTTATCGTTCCGGAAAGTAAACTAAAAAATTGCGAAAGATGAATTTCGGTTCAGCCAAGATTCAAGAGTTGTTTACGATAAACAAATCTAGTTCAGGCAAGCTTCGCCAAGTCTATCATTATTACAGTCATACATATTTGTTTCTTTCAACTCAATTCTTCATAATCTTAAAATTAAGCAGGCTGAAAGATCACTTACAGGTAAATCTAACGTTGATGATTTTCACATCATTTCACCACCCAACAACACACAATGGCTCTCTAATAAAACTAACCAAAACGTCCAATATGTTAACAACTTCTAACTTGAATAGTCAACACTGTTTTACCAGAAGTTAACAAGACAATGCTTCCGTGAATTTGTACACACGCCGCCGTTTAGTTTACAATAAAATTGAAATTAATCGAACTGACTGATATTTATTGAACTAGTAGACAGCGTCAAAAGCGTAAAGAGAAACGGAACATGCGGAAGCACTTAAGAGTTCAATAATCTACGAGTGCAATCGCTATATTTGTTTACCTAGCAATGCACATTGAACATTTAAGTTTTTTTTTCACTTTTAGTGTAATTGGAAATCAAATATAGAAATTCCAAGTCAGTCAAGATAGTGAAAAGTGAGATGAAATTAAAAATTTGACGAAAAACACTAGACATTCTAAAAGTAGTTTTTATTTTTAGCCGTCGAGACAGTGGTATGTGAAATGTCTGTGTTCCATGGAAAAATCATCAGCGTTAGTCAAATCGAAAATGTCTAATAATTACATAAAATTGGATAAAAAATTCGGGTACAAGTTATGAAACGAAGTAAACGATCGTCAATAATGTAAGGAAAATAAATATACGTCGGTTTTATTGCTGACTTCAAAGCGTCTACGTCTAATAAAAATTCATAATTTGTCAGTGACTAAAAGAAAACAATTCGGTGACGTTGATTGTTTACGAAGGACAGGAATAAAAATATACCAAGGGCAAAGTAAGAAGACTGATTTACGTGTTATTTGGTTGGTGGAATTGCGAGAACTGCTACAGTATTAGTGCTTACAATTAACAGCAACGGTCGAAATTTGCTACAAATATTTGTCAGGTGGAATTACCTGTCGTAGATTTCCCGTTATCACAAATTTGCACACCAAACCGCACACAAAAGTCGATCATAAAACGTATTGATGTTGCTTTTGGATGAGTGTATAAACCCGTCAGTTTCGATGAAAGCAGAACAAACAATCAGAGCTGGTGCTAAATTAAGCGCTAATTCTCACTAGACGTACGTAAACTAAACATGCGTTGTCACTACCGGGAGTTTTATTAAAATAGTCTCTAGAAAATCACACCGCATAGGTGTTTTGTGTACAAAACAGAATTAAAACAACACAAACATTTGCTCGTAAAATTCTGTTGTTTTTATTTATTACAGCGCGCATGTAAATTTGGACGTGAAGATGTGTAATTAGGTTAAAAGAAAACACTGTACGTTGTACCAAAATATGAAATTCTGAAACATCTTGGGTTTTCAGCTGAAATGGCTCACTTAGTAGCTTTGAGAACAAAGAGACGTCGTCGAGCAGAAAGTAATTGATAATCTCACTTTCAGGCTGTCGTACAGTCAAAAACAAAAGGATTTACTCGTTGCACTTACACTCAATTGGGATAATTAATTTCCCACATAGGGAGGGTGGGTTCAGAAGTAAATTCCTACTGCTGGTAATATCTGCTACGTACACGTGTTCACTTATTTGCTTCAATTTATCAACACACTTAATGGATGAAAGATGGGCCATTTTCCACAGTTGTTGATAGATCAATAAATGGTAAAATTTGTAGGGTTCACCGCAATAGCCTAATTTAAGCGCGAATGAAAGGGAATCTGCTGGGGTACGGTTAAATCTGCAAAATTCTTTTTGGTATTGATTATTCTAGCCTTTGCTTTTATAATAGAAATCTACGTTTAGAAATTTTAAAACTTTTAAGGACCGCATCATTAGGAAATTAAAATGAACATTCCACAATTTACAGAATTAAGAAAATGTAAATTTACTCCTCTTTCTTTTTAATATTAGTTAAACAATAAAAAATTGAAAAAAAACTGTCTTATTTTTACAAAGGAAAACACCCACTTATATTAGTGATTTTTAATAAAGTCAGCTATTTTCTCGCTACTCCCAAGATTGTTTTTTGATTAGTTTGAAAGTGAAATCTCAATAAAATTTGCATCTTCCTTATTTAGGTATATTAAAACGTGTTAAAACAGTTACTCTATTATAAAACATTTCTGCATTATTAAATTGAATTAAACAAAATCTATTCCACAAAATCTCTTCAAACTTCACAGAGATTCCGAATAACAACTTTTTAATTGAAATATTAGAACCTTCTATAAAAGTAACAAAATCCGACTTTATTTACGTTGTGAATTAAAGTGTACAAAAGCTCAAAAATTACTACAAACAAACTTTAATTAAGCCTTTGACTACATACAATTTTTGAATGAATAATTTTTAGACGTTGAAATAGAAATCATTTTTACCTCATGTTGCAATCAGCATTAGCTATCCCTGTAATGTAAATTCTGTTTTGTTACTTTTAACTCGGTAAAAGTTTAAATTGACAAAGAAAATTTTCAGAGAAAGCTGTTATAAATGAATGGGGAAAAGATGATCAAGCTCTTTTCTCACCGTACAAAAATAAATTAAGACGAATTTGAACAATTTAAATTTAGATGCAACCCCAACTCAACGTGCAAGGTTATAAAATTCAAGTATTTCCCGAAGATTTGCCTGATCAGAAAAATTGCATCCGAGTAAAGTCACGTTCTGTAAAGAGAGCATTGCATTTTAGCTCAAACTCAAGTGCTATACATTTCCAAGTACCAACTTTTTCAAACATTTTTAGTCTTATTTAGTGTGCTTCAAGCAAAGTATAGCATGTTTTGGAATTAATTGGATTATGTCGTGTTAATTACTGCTTTAACCTATCAGGATCTTTTCAATGGTACTTGGAATAAAATTCAAATCTTTTCATTAAACGAGGCAAAGTTGCCTTTGATAAATTATAAAAATGAAGAGTGGCAACCACCAAATGAGAAATTATTTAATTAATAGTGGCGGTTGTACGAAAAATGTTCGTCCAGCTGTAAGGAAAAATGACTTTATGAAACAACGTATCATGTTCGCTATTAGATCTCAAAATGTGGATGTCGATATTCGCAATTTGTCCCAAAGCGAATCCCATCAGATTTCAGTTTCCGCTCTACTAAATGGTTTTATTCTGTGTGTAAACGTCACCTAAACGGCTTTTCCGATCCTTATCAAAGCATAATGATTTTTTGTTTGACATAAAAGTGACATCGAAAAAACAGAGGACCACAGGGCCACAGAGGGCAAATCGGCTGGCTGGCCATCATTTCTCCTAGTTTTCAAACCAAACTGCATTAATGAACTAAAACTGCTTTATTAGTCAGAACTTTGAAACTTAAAAAGCTTAGCGATTTGATTTTCCACTACAGAAGCATTGTTCTCCATCCCTTGCTTCTCATTTATTTGCTAGGTAAACAAACTAATATGAGCAACAGCGATTTTGACGCATGAGTAAACATTATTATCGAACTGTTGGAACTCGGCAGATCTTGCG
Organism: Gnatocerus cornutus; assembly: GCA_029298725.1. Taxonomy (NCBI): domain Eukaryota; kingdom Metazoa; phylum Arthropoda; class Insecta; order Coleoptera; family Tenebrionidae; genus Gnatocerus; species Gnatocerus cornutus. The sequence continues at coordinate 8,146,976 of CM055514.1, forward strand.
TTTTGTGCATCCCTTTGTTTCGTTGTTGATTTTCTTAATTACATAGAGAACGAGTTCGCATTAAAATGCTTGAAAACAAACATGTGCTGAGACAATAAGAGGTTGTTTGCGTGGTTTGTTTATGTAACAACATTTGGGAACAATGTTTTAGAAAGACTATTTTATTCCAAATTTTACAAAGTGGTTAATACTGTCTTCAGACATGGAAAAAATGGGCTAAATGGAGAAACGTATCTTTGGTGAAACTGATTACTGCCAGTAGTTTGAGAATGAGATGATATATCATTCACTTTTTCTTTTCTGGCTTTCGCAGAGCAAAATTAGTACATTGTTCATTTCTAGGATTCATCTTGTTGTTACAATTTCCAGCGTAATAAATCAACCTTTTAGCATCTTATAATTACGTCATAAATCATCAAAATGGCCTTCACCCTGTTTATGATTTTATTTAAAGAAAACGAACCAAAAATTGGCTTTCTTTTCTACAAAAACAAATCATAAATTCTAAATAAACAATGAATTTAATTTCCTTTGTATTGAGGTAAATTAAACTCCGAAAAAAAACACGCGTGGGCTTTTTCATCACTCATATAAAGTAAATTTAGCTTTAAACCTGTCAATCCTCAAAAAATGTATAATATTATTTTATTATGTCTTTCTCCTGTGAGTCTTCAGCAAAGACTAACTGAAAACGAGCTCACGTACTTTCAACTGCACTTCTTCTCTTATCTAAATCAACGACTTCTGGTTAATTGAATACGTGAGATAAGAGTTTGATTTAAGAATCTTTTTTCCACTTCCCGGTTTTTAAATGTGGGTCAAATTCGAGCCTTGGTTTATCCCAGCATAATCCTTTCAAGCCTGTGTTTTATGGTCCTGTCTGATACGATTGACGGGATTTGCGCTCCCACATTAGCCCATAGAGTCGGCTCATTCAATTTGTAAATTGGATCAACACAGTTAACATTTGTTTTAGCACTTCTCGCCGTCCAGACCATGATAATGTATCAAAAACGAACGAATCAATTAAACCATTTGTAATCAGTTCGCTGTTTCGTGGAATGGATACATACTGTGAATCCTGGTTGGGTTTTACGATCTTATTTCTTGGAGCTTCTAAAATAATTTAAAAAACGCGTCTGCACTTGTATCCGCTGTAATTTCTGGTTATCCCGTTCCGTCCTGAATCGTTTTATTTATTATTCACTTTTAAGGTGGGGTTGTATTAAATATTTTACTTCTTCAAACTTATCTCGTAAATTTGACCGAGTTGCTCATGCTTCCAAGTCGTTTATATTATTACTTTAGGATGTGCAGAGCCGCAGTCTACAACTTCTCCTTGATTAGAATGAAAGAAACGTAAAATTGGAAATATGGTAACGGTCACTTGGTACTTGTTCAGCAACTTCAACTGGAAGTTTATTTATGTGGTGCCATAAAATGCGCTGGCGGTAAAGCTATGCCATTTATTTTTATGTAGACTATTTTTACAACTTGTGTTCTAAGAGTTCTCAGAGTAAATCATGTATCTGCAACTACCGGATTCCTTCCACATGTGCCACTTCTCTAAGTCTACAAATTAGGCATTAAAGTGAATGAAAAATTTTTGAAAACAAGATTATTTTGCAGATTTTAAGAAACTGCCACTGAAACCATCATAATTCAAAACTATCAAAGTGGCAAGACAATTACATGTCGGTCTGCTTCATGATTGTCATTGTGTCCTCAAATTCGGAGGTGACAAATTATCTAAACTTCCGCAGGGAATGCATCTTAATGTGCAGAGTTAAGCCCTAGGGCAAAATCAACATTCCAATTCAAGCATTTCATGTACTATCTAAAAGCAATTACTGGGGTGTCATTGAAACAGTGTTCTACGCAAATGTGGCTGCACTTGTAAATTTGTAGCTTTGTTTATAAAAAACCGAAAGTTGCTCACGTAAATTTAATTGGGATTTGAGATTAAATTCAATAGTGATTAATTGATTAATGTGTTTTAATAGTGATTAAGTGATTAATGAATTCTAAACTTCCTACAAGGCGCAAAAGAATTTAATTGGAAAGCTCGCGCTATGGCACAAGAGCTTCGTCGCGTTTTGTCCTTGGACAATTTTTATTAAGAAGATAGAAAATGATCAAGGACATTGAACAAAGACTAGTTCCAATGAAGGCCGGAAATTTGTTAGTGTACATAATAAAGGAGTTGACAAGGCGTGGGTAGCATTGCGGAAATGTGACGTCCATGATGAAATGGTGCATTGGCAGAATTATAATTTTAATCTGCTTAATTGGCCATTGATTGGTGATTTGGCTGTTCCAAAAAAACTTTAATATACAAAATTATTGCAGCAACAGGCCATGAAAAAATTATATAATATTGTAGAATTATAAAAACTAATGATTATCACGTTCTGATATTTTCAACTATTTGGCTGTTTTCAGACCAGTATTGCTTATTTATCAAAGGAAATAAGTTTTTTTATAAATAATAATATGTGCGTATTAACAACTCACTAAAAGAATTTAGAGCACACAATTTTACTTTAAATAGTTCAAAGAAATGAATTTCATCCACTCCAAAATGTTAGAAATGTTAATGAGGAGTCAAATTCTCTTATAAATGACTTAGATAAAATAAAACGTCGACAAGAAGTAGATGCGATGAAATCTCTGAGAAAAGTATCAATTTCAATTTTTTCCCACCTCCACGCACTTTTTAGTTGTAGCAGCTGTAGTTTTGTCGGCCTGTCAAACGGAGTTTTTATAAAATAGAAAGATTTATCTCGCAATATCTGTGCAAATAAAGATTCCTTTTACAGCCTGAAAAACACCCGTATTAGTGCCGAGAGTAGAAAGTGATTTGGTTTAAATTAAACCTGGTATAATTAAGTCAAAACCAAAGCCACTAGACTGCTGTATTGCTTAAATTTAATTGTCTCTCAAACGTTAATCCTCCAACATTTATCTGAATACGCACCGAAAACGTCACATTTAGAGAAAATAGTTTTCTCGTTAACAAAACCGGAAGTGCATGTTCGTTATAATTATAATGAAAAAAGAAGATAATATTCGTGTAGAAAATTACCCTGTTAACGATAAGTATAATGATAATAATTTTTGTAAGAGGCGTCAGCCGCCGCCGCCGCAAATTCTCAGGCGAGAATCCTAATAAGTAAAAATTAGATTTTTGTTACTTCAAGAACAAAATAACGAGTACAATTAAAAAGAGTGATGTTTTGCGTTGGGAGAAGCGGAAGTCTACGGAAAACGCTTTTCTTAACGCTCACCATTCGGTCTACTTAATTAAGTTTATTCGCAGTCTGTAAGAAACTCAATTATTCATTCAGGTTCGGAAAATTAGCTCCTTTCTATAGTGAGTACTCAGAAGCGCATAATTTCATCCAGTGATTTTTGCTAGGTCTTATTTTAATCAGAAGTCAATTTCCGCCTGCTCCGAGCATCACAGAATTGTGTAACGTGATAATCTGATAGAAAAACACCAATCCGAAGCGCCGATAACGGTTGACATGTGACTTCCGCACACAACATCACAGGTTAAAAAAACTGCTTCTCTGTGAAAATGAAAGCTCGGTCCTTATCATTTTATCCCTTGAACGTCATTGTAGCAGAAATGTAGGAAAGCCAACCTAATCCATGTAAATGTTAAATATCTCGCTCGAACAATCCGAGGAACCGAGGGCTGGAAGTTTAAAATTCTTCAACTAGCGTCGTATTTAAAACGGTCTCCTGACGGCTGTTTTTTTATTACCCCCTGCAGATGCGCTTTTTATGATTTATGGATTCAAGTGGGTGGATAGTCCCACGCATATTAAGTGTGACAGGTTTTTCAGTATCTGGACATTCTTCCAAAAAAGTACCTCTTCGGGGAATAATCAGAACAAAATTTAAAATTCGGACACGCAAGCTGCGTTCTAGCGAGCTTTTTACTACAGAAATGATCGTATTTTTCCTGTAGACCGGAAAGCTTTACGCGTTCTTTTACCAAAAATTACCTTATACATGTCGAAACTCGCTTACTTTGTACAGAAATATTTCCGATAATTATTATTTACCTTTTCCTGTTTGGAAACATCAACAGCACGAAGTCAATATAATTATGTCGTAAAAACACGGTATGTACATATCGAGACAACAGTAGCGATGTAAATATCCTCCAAGGTCTTTGTAAGCTTCCAGAGACAGATTTATTGTCTTGTACAAATCAAACAATTTTGTTTGGAATTTCCTGGAGTATCAACGTGTCGTACACAAGACAACTTGTCTGTAATTAGCTGTCGCTATGTGGTCGATTTACAAACAATACAACGGGAGAATGTCTGTTCGTATGCGTTAATTTGATCACAGAGCAAATAATACTCAACTTGGGACCTTTGCTTTGTGGAAACGCCATAATCAAGAAATATAATAATTGAAATAAAGTAGTTCAAAGATCGAACAAACTCAGCAATGAACTAAAACTTTAAAAACTTGTAGAAATGGTGGAGGCGCCGGGTTACTTATCTCCAAAAAAAAACACCAAAAATTTTTGTGTAAATAATGCTTTTGTTTGTAATTCTTCACACTATTTCACAAGCCCGAGCTCTTGGACACGATGTGTGTTGATACAATGGAATCAAAAATGGATTAAAAAGTGTAAGAGCTCTGTATTTGACGCATATTCCAATATCAATTATTGTATTCGAAGGCTTGTGACGTTTTAAGTGCATGTCAACAATCAAAGACAAATATTTACTTCTGTTGGAGAAGTTTTCTCAATAAGATCTTTTCGTATATGTATTGACAAATTTTGCACAATATGTAGTCAATCTTCAATCTCTAAAAAATCGAAACCGCTTCACTACTGGCTACGCTCATAAATGCTTTCACAAAATTTCAATTAAATACCTAGTAACGAACCAATTTTTTGTTACGTACATTTTGCGTTTTTCAACACAGTGTTTAAGAAAAATGGGAGTGGCGACCGACGTAAATTGAATTTTAGCTCTATTTTGTAAAAGATAAAAGTGTATTCGCACTTTCAAAGTATCGATTTTCCTGTTGGAATCGTGACAGTGACCCTTTTAGCCGAGTTGCACAACTAATTGTTAAGCACTAAAAGAGAATTAATGGAACATTCCACAAAATCATCGAGCGGGATGTTAGTTGCACCGGCTGAGAGATAGCGTCCGAAGTTTCCAATCACAAGAATAAAATACCCAGTTTTTGTCCATCAAGTACAAAATTTGCAACTGTGAAATGTCTATTTAAAATGAGTTTCATAACCCACATTAGTGTTGAAGGGTTTTCTGGACGTGACGAGTTCCATAATTTAGCTAGTTTTTTAGGAACTTTTTAAAGGGTGAATACAAAGTTCTTTACCACAGCACGAGCTAGCAGTGTTGATTACAATTCTGTAGAAAAAATTCAAAATTTTTGCCACTTATTTAGCAGTGCTTTTATTCCCAACGCTTCAATGATTGGCACTGGGACTGACCTATCCTATAATTCAGTGGCGCATGATAAATTCCAAAAAAATGTTAAACATTTTTAATCGCAAACGGTAATGTTTGCCGTGCCATTTGACCAGCACTTCAGACACGTTGTCCACTGTTACGCTCTTCGGCTTCGTATTTTATTCGCGTTCGCCCTGTATATGCATGAACATGGAAAAAGAATTTTTCCTGAAGTTGGTTTAATTATGAAAGTTCTACCTCACTGAAATCTTTTCTAGAGTTTGCATAGTTCGTCTGCGTTAATTAAATCTTAATGAAGCAGAAAACTCACCTGTGACTGTGATCTTTAAATCATCGCGGCTTGAGAATCCTGCAACGAAAACATTTGCTACTTTGTAAAATCGATTAACACTGTTGAAGCAGCAGAAAATGCTTGACGTTTTGAGCGACAGAGATTTTAATATGAAAAATTAGAGTCCTTCATATGAAAACTGTTTGCAGAAATCATAAACGAATCCCATATATCAAAGCTTGTTGTAAACTAGACGGACTGGACAAACATACGGCAGAAGAGTGGAATATTTATGGGATAAACCTTGCTTTACAACACGACAGTTCTCAAAGTGCTGCATAGCAAGTTTGCTCAAGATATTACGCTAGTGCTACTCTTTAAAAATTAATCTTTCTTCGTGCAGGAAACAAACATGCTCAGTTATTATAATTGAAGTAGGAGTCAAATAGGTACAAGAACTGAGTACATATCATACAAAGCAACCCACGTAAATCTACAAGTTTTAACAAGGTTCAAATATGAGATTCAATACAAGAAGCTAGTGGAGGTAAGTTTAGGTTTTGTACGACAATATCATGTTTTAGTGCCTCATAACCGCCACATTATTGTTTTTACTTGTTTGAGTTTAGTTTCTGTACTCGTGTTCCCAAATCAGTTTGTTTTGTTAACATAATTAGAACACTCCAACTTGGTAAAGTTTGTAAACAACGTATCAATTAGAATAGAAAAAAACGACCCAGTTTGACCTAACCATCGAATATTTAAATTAACTGGAGCATTTCATTGAAAAAGTTTGGCGCTATCACACAATTGAACTATTTCGAGTTTGTAACACACAGATAATTGGCACGACAGTATAAAAGAACACTAGGAGCTCAAACCACATTAACGTAACAACGTTTGCCGCAAAATTTGAGTTCTCAATTCAAACCGAAATATTTATTTCAGCGTGGAACTGGAACATTTCCTATGGTTTTGCGTCGATTGAATATAAACAAGCTTTACCTAAAATTACATTTTGTTTATAGCATAAACATGTGTGTTTATGATAATGAAAATGAGACAGAAAGTTGAAAGATATAAAAGCTGATATAATTTCCTTAAAAAATACATTGGGGTTATAATGGTTATGGTTATGATAAAATACTTAAAGTGATTTGCAAGTCCTGTAGCCAATAAATTTAATGCAGCTGAACAAAAAAATGACGGCAAAAATCATCATTTGCTACTACAAAAATAGTTTGTTTAAAATAAATGGAGGCCTCCAAAAGATTAATGTTCATTTTTTCCATTTTATTTGTAAAGCATTTTTATTTTCAACTTTTTGATGATTTTCGTTAAATTTTGCTTTATGTTTGTAAAAGATTTTTTTTCTGGTGAAAATGGCACTAGAACAAAAGCACAGTCTTCGTTTTACTAGAAATTGTTCTAAGTGAAGTTAGTTACGGTCACAGATCATATGTAGGTTTTAAGGAATCCGCCTTCCACCTTTATTGCAAAGTGTTCTAGTCTAGCTAAAGTAATTTGCATAGAATGTAATACAATACAAAAGCAATTGTTAGCTGTAGTTTCTAATTGGCTTCGTACACATATGCAAATTATAGTCCAGAATTGACTGAATGCATCTACAACTTAATTAAATAGACAGTGAGGAAGGAATTGTGATTTTTTAACGAGCTTAATATTTCATGTTCATTCTTGCATATTAACTAACAAAATTAATTGAAAATATTGGTTGATCCACGTGTCACAAACACAAGCCTCTCGAAATTGCGTTGACAAAAGTGAGCAAATTTAATTAACAACAGTACAAAAAACTCTTTTATTGCCATACCTTTATCACCAAAGACCGATTGAAATTACAAAGCCGGTTCAAATATGATGTCAATTGAAAAAATCCTGTTTTTCGTGAAGATCTCTGATTGATAAATTCCATCTCTGTCTCTATAAATTGCAGACTTTCGCAATCGCTTTAAAGTATTTAGAATTACCATTTATTTTCCACCGTTTCACCCAAAAACATATCGAAGTTTACCGAGTTAATGTTTCCAACGAAAGCGCTGAAAATTTTCTTTTCCACTTTTAATCTTGTCTACTGAAGCGCAATATTGAATTTATTTCACTTGTATGGGTTAATATTGGACACGCGTCGTCGAACAGGGATTTTGCGTAAACATTTTACGTTGAAGAGACATTGTTGAAGTGATTTGTGGTGAGTCGAAGCTGGCCCATAAAACATTTTTAATGGAGCGTGTACAGTTTTCAAGGATAATAAAATTACGTGGAATTTATTACTGTTGTTTAATGTACCCTCGACATCTAATCCTTTTTTAATTCCTGAGTTTTAAATGCAACATGACGTGAATAATAAAGCGATAGAGTTGGTGCCTACACCTGAGATCTAACTCGAACTTTATTCTTGTTGGTTGCAGGAGGCAGACTAAATTTGAATGGATCTCAAGAGAACGCTTAAAATTTCTTCGATTTTCTTCTCTGTATAAAGTTGAAATGAAAACCATAAATTTTAGAAGTGATCCATCATTTCTGTTATTTCCTTCCAGCACTAATGTGATTATTTCGACACCTGCAAACGAGTGGAAAATATCAAACATTTTTATTAACATATAATTAATTCAGCTTATCTGCATCAATGCTTGTTGACTTGAACTTCACAAAATAATTGAAACAGAATTTGATATAGTTCCAAAGATAGTTAAGTTACGTAATCTGTATCCTTGAAGCTGCCAGCAAGAACTAGCTTGAAATAACCCCAAAAGAAGTTTAAAGCACGTCATTACTTTGTAATTTAATCAAGTCTACACCCATAATAGTAAATCGATTGAATCTGCAGGACGTCGTCTGCTTTGAAACGCAAAACGAGGAACTTTATCAATATTAATTTCAAATTTTCATCTCCAAAGTGGAAAAAATGACATTAATATGCTTACTTTGACAAGTCTAATAGGATATCCAATTAATACGTACAACACGATTTCTGTTTACATGCTTTAATTTTGTGTTGGCACAAAAGGCGTTCTAAACGCCCATTTAACACAGCTCCTGACATTTTCCCATATTGCCAATCACTGTGAGTACGTCCTGTTCCACATTTGCATCTGAGACTGACAAACCACATTCGAATTACAAATTAGGCACGATGTTTCCCAGACTTACAAATTTCACCAAAGCAATTATTTTCGCAAGACTAGGTAAAGATCGATTGATATTGTGGTCATTGACGCCACCTTTTGAACACACACAATGGAGAAATTACGAAAACTCAAAAAGCGGAAAAGTCTGAGATTATCGTTTCACGGTGGAAATATATGTGGTGCCTGAGATAGGAACAAAACCGTTTTGTTTTAAAAATGGTGAATGCACTGGGAAGATATCCTCCAATCCGGACGTGTTCTACGATAAATTCATAAATCTACAAATAAAAAAAGTGTACATAGAGACCAGCAATAATTAACGTCAAACTTTCTCAAACTTTTCATTTGAATTTATTTACCACCGCACGAGTTAAGATTGTTAAAAGCAACAAGTCCAAAGTTTCGACAAGACCTAATTCCACATCAATTTAAAAGTACAGTATTGCCGCACCACAGAAATATTTATTTCTTGTTACAAGACTGAAATTGTACGCCAAAAAGGAAAAAGCTCTTTTAGATCAAATGAAAGCCGTTACCAAGCGTGTTCATTCATGAGTGATTCTACGATCTTGTAAAGACGCCATGATTGCCAATGAGATTACCAGAGCTTTGTAATAATGCTGGACGAGTTAAAAACTAGTCTCGTTCGTCAGTGAGTTTTTGATGTTTTTGAGCAGATACTAACTAGTGAATTCTATTTGAAAATTCTCTCTTTGAGAATTGGAAAGCTTTACGTCGCAGTTTGTTTATGCGAGTCGGGTCGGGTTAATAAAAACGGAAACAAGTTTAATAAAAATCATTTTTATTACTGTGTATCTCTGAATTTTAATTTCACCGTGTTTGCATATTAAGTAGGATTTTTACTCGTTTTATGGTTAGTTAAACAAGCGTGTTAGCGCCATTAGTAATTTTAATTGAACCACGCTTGCAATTCTAATTTTTTTACTATTTCCCGAGAGATTACACAAAGATAACTCAGAAGAAAACGTAAGCTTATTCTTATGCAATGTAAACCCAATAAATTATTTACCTATCCACTCTTTCCTCGATTACGAGAAAAACACTTTCGTTCTCTTAATTCCTTCAATAAATTTTTAATTTTTTCAACAACTACGACCTAACAGCTTCTTTTCCATAAATTATTTATATTACCCAACGTCTTAAAATTTATTATTATTTCCACCCTCCGTTTTATTTATTAAATTGTCTTCAGGAACACGAATTGACACCCCATTACTGTTAAATATTTCCACGACCTCTCTGCATTTCTTTCTTTAAAATTTTATCCTCCACGACTTTGAATTTTTAACGTAAAGCTTCATTGATATGTTCGAAGTGTACGATATATGTATGAATGCAACCAGTGTTCTTGATAAGCCTCATCTTTTTTTCTTGTCGCATTCTGCTACTTCTTTGTGTGATTTCGACAATGATAAATATTCTCGCTTTAGCAATTTGTATTTTTCTCATGTCGTCTCGCGTTCTGTCGGATCAAATCAGATAATTCGGTGACGTCCGGTTCTCAATTTCAATTCCGAGGAAATGGAGTGCAATGGGATTATTGTCTACTTATATTACTGTTGGATGTTATATTAAAAACAACAAAGCTTTCCATTAATTTTTTAGTACTTGAATGCGGACACCAACAATAAAGATAATAAATCGCTGACATGACATTACAAATGTTTCGAGTTCATTTAACGCTTTTTATTAAACACACATGTCAACGTGTGACGGGTCCATTTCGCATTTTTGAATGAAATTGTTCTTTTTGAGCAATAAAAAATTTAGGCCTTTTTAAGCGCACCAATTCGATTAAAACGCGTTTTACGCTCTTCTAGGGAACTAGATTTTACATATTTGAACACGAAATTGCCAATTGCGCTAAAAGTTTTCCAGTATTACCTTAAATATACTAAGTTTAAAAGAAATTTCGAGTTTAGGGTCAAACAACACTAGATCTCGCAACTAAAAATTAATTAACTTTGAGGTTTGAAAAGTGTAACTACTTACATTTTCTGGTTAAAAGGTGACGTTAATTTTATTGGTCTCGGAGGAAATTCTGTTGCACTTTAGCGGAGTTCGCTGAAAAAGTAATTCCATTCATCTTCCGATGACTTTTCTGAAAGCTTGGACCTAGAAAAGAAAGCTTCGAATTTAATTTGATCACTATTATTAATACAACTAGTTAAGTGCACTTCCAGGACGTGTGATGAGACTTCCAGTGAACAATGGTTCTTCAATTTTATTTATTTTATTGTTATTTTTCCGGCTTTGTCCAAAGCAATTCACTATTCGTCGATGTCCTCGTAAAAATTAATTGCTATCATAAACAAGAGCTTTCAATCCATTTTGTGGATTGCTTCGAATTTATTTTCGAAGTTCAACAAGATAATAATAATAAGAACTTGATCTTATCGTACATAAAACAGTGAGTAAATTAATAAGACGTCCTCTCATTCTTAATAAGTTGATACAAACCAGAAGCGCCCTGGGGCTGAGTTACGTACATCACCCGGCGCATCCACCATTTTCGTTCCTAAGAATATTTTCTGCTTAGAAATTCTGCGCTACATTTACACTTAATGTACGTGTACATACCAGCTGTAATTTATTTTATTTGGCACTAAAGAAATTGCACATCAGACATAAACTGCTATTTTATAATCATAGAAAATTGTTTGATTTATGGTAGTATATTACAATTACTTCAGTGAATTCGAAAACAATTTCCAACAATAAATCTAGTTGGTAAACGCAATATCTACAATTTTGGTGTCGTATTTTAAATCGCTGACTGTTATTTAGTAAATCCTCCGCATGAATAAAATTAAATTACCTGTAACGACTTTCAAATAGAGAATCACAATTGAGAAACATTTAGTTTGCAGATGCAGGTACTGCATGTTGAATTGAAATGATAAAGTAAGTTTCAGAGTTTATACGAGACTACATATTACCATAATACCGTAGAAAATAATAAAATAATGACTACACTAAGAAATTACTGTCTTTAGAATTTTCAATTTCCCATTTGCAGACGTTCAAGGTGAACTTCAACAGTTTCAATTTATAAAGTTTAATTCTTTTGATTCTTCGGGTGCTTTTAATGTAAAATTTTATATTTATGTAAAATATATAAATCCAAAAATTTCAGAAAAAGCGACAAACATGTAGAAACATAAAAAACTACGACTTGAAAATCCCACCTCATATAGAAAAAGCAAGTCTCATACGCGTGTTCGGTTTTAAAGAGTCTCTCTACAGATTTTTCTCACTAGCACTTACAGAATATCCAACTAGTTGAACAAGAATTTACAAGAGGATCCGTCGGATTAGCGTGTAGGAAATCTCGCTTAGTGGAAATGCAAGTAGTATTACCTACAAAGAGAAAACTTTAAAACCAACGGAGAAAAGCTGTTATAATTCCATATTCCACTCGAGATTGCTCTCCTAATCGCAGTAAAGTTACAATTTCTCACATTGTTACAGAATTAAAATTGGTAGAATACACAGAAACAAATAAGAGCTAGTCACGTTCGTTCGTTTCAGCAAAAAGTGGAATCACTTTATTGGGAGCATTTCTATGCTATAGTTTTTATTTCCGTGCAAACTCAGCAGTTTCCAACTAATTCCACGTAAACTTCAAGTAGCACAACCAAATGGAAAACTCTGATTTCCCGTGATAATTGAAGTTTGCTTCGATTTTTGTCAACTTCAATTAAATCCTTTGTATAAATATTTTGTCAACCATTAGGGGCTATTGATGACGGCAGTAATTACTTCTGATAATAGAATTGCTCGGACATTACTTTTATGGACGACTGAGCTATATCTTGTCAATAACTTTTATATTTTCGCTTGCATTCAAGGTTGCGTAATTACGACTCTATTATTCAGTAAAATGGGTGTTTCGAGGGTTGTTTGCTGCTTAACTTTATTATTGTCCGCTCTATTCGAGTTTTTGATTGATGGACGTAAAATTCGTTCTTTTATTAGTTCTGATTATTTGAAATATGGTGCGTCGATAAGATACGGTTTCGTTCGCTTCACATATTTTTTTACGGCAACTGAATGATGATTCGCCTCATTTATCTTGTCAATAAAAAGCATATTATCATTATGAGGTACTAAAGATTTCGGGAATTTGCTACATGGTACCAAGTTACAGACGATTTCCTTCTAAGTGGGGTCGTAAAGCAATAAACGACTTTTTTTATACATCTTACAAGACTCCCTCACTGTGGCTGTAAAGCTGTTTACCAAAAAATTGAAACAGAAAGTTAGTAATGAGTCGTAAAAAACTATCTCTCTGTGACAGACTAAACAGAATTTTTACACCGACGCTTATCTACAGTTTTTATTTCCGCAAAAATGTGTCTCGCTGTCATTGTCACGTGAAAAAGTAATTATCTGCATCCATCCTGACACAACAAATAGTAAAAATGCATCATCATTATTTTCGCTCCTGTACTTAGAAACCGCTAAATTAAAAATGCTCCAATTTTCCTGAGTGCAGACAATAATATTATTTGTATTCATCCCACTTGCATACTTAGCTATTTCGTGCCATCCTTCCCTCAAGACAAGCAAACGTTTTAACTTGATGAAAGCCACTTCATAATACATTCCGGCTATTTTCAACAATTTAGTAGATCTCTTTCCATAAATACGCTCTTTGTTTACATTGCTTCCACTGTAAATTTAAAGGTGCAATCTCCAAGTTAACTTTAAATTAGGCGAAGATAAAATTAGGAGAAATAAATAGAACAAATCTAGGGAAAACCAACCGGTCCGTGTGATTCATATGATTACTTTCAGAGTTGCAGAAAATTTTTACAGCTGTACATCCGGAAATTTGAAATTACCTAGAAGGTACATAAAAGTTTGACGAGCGCATTCGTTGCTCTATATAAAATTCGTAGAACATTAAATCTCAACATTGTTATGATGGTCGCAACAGAAATCTGACTTAAATTTTTATTAGCTTATTCACACAGAGCAGTGATCTCATAAAGCCGAGATTTGCAGCGAAAGCTTACGTAAAATCATGTTAAAAATCTCGTCCTTACGTTTGTTATAAATTGCGAGCTTGATCAGCTTAGACTGTTATTAATAGCTGTTAATTAGGCAATAGCTTTGACTAATGGCCCATAATTACAGTTCCACATCGGTAGTGTCAAATGTTATAGAAGGGCACAAATAAATGTTACTGTCACGAAAACTAATTGAGCTTCATAATCGTTCAGGTTTGGATTTTGGATTCGTGACGAATTTAGTAAGAGCAAACCTAAATTAAGAACTACCTTGCAATCAGATTATAAATTAGCATTTTTTCAAATTGTGGTTGTATCAGATTTTGGAATAACTTTTATAATAGCGTCACGAATAACGGAATATTTTAAACGATTATATCTTGGTTGGTTTTTGGTCATGAACACCAAAACGGACAGTCAGGTTTAATACAATTTACTTACCACTTTAAAGTCGAAGATTTTAATACTTCATCTGTCGACAAATATAATTAAAATCATTTTCGCCACGGGTTTGCCTACGTCAAAATGTAGAATAAGTGCTTCATAATTTCGTACTAAACTTTACTATAACGCGACTAGCTAGTTTAGAATTCTGGGGTACATGCTACCAACAAGTCGGAACACTTTTAATCGGGAAATTGTCTGATACGAAATTGACCATATAAACTGTGACGAAAATTGGATTGTTTTCAGCAACTGTTGTAGCATCAGAGTTTAACAAGGGTGGTAATGTTTCAGTTAGAACATCACCAAATATTTGATCAGATTAAGTAATATCGAACACGGTATAAAAATAAATCCTGTTTTTAAAGTTGTTTCGGTATCAAAAGAAAACAATTCGATCGTACTTTTGATTTTTCAATTGACCTGAGCTTAAAATTAAAATGAAAACATCTGGGAACTGCGAAAAAATAAATTTTCGGCACTCAGTTCAACATTGTAACCATTATGTTATAAAATATTGTATAACAAAGATGTGGTGTTTTGACATCAATTTATCGGTTCTACGGAAATCGTCTCATGACTGTCTCAATAAATTATAAATTTTAGAATGCACGTAAAATTTACAACAGCCGCAATGTGGCGCTCAGTTCTGCATTTTCTATTTTCAGACACTTGTTGCGCAAGCTAAAAACCAACACCTGAAGCTGAAAAACTGAAATAAAAGTTCTATCAACAAACCTGAAACTTATAAATACCGTCTTTAAAACAAATATGTCTTCAATTTAATTAATGCAATGGAAACTAGAATGGGAGATTTGGATTCAACCATTCAGTTCGGCTCCCAGAAAATCAATAAGAAATAACATCTGTTTATTTTCACAAAAAGAGAATGAAGATTTTAGATTTGATCAATACTGATCAGAGTCTGGAAACTAAATCAAGTATTCTGTTCGAAAATCATACTAAGCAAATTATAGAACTGAGAATTCCTTGAAACGAATTTCGTTACCATCACAGCATTAAATCAAAGAATTACCTCCTGCAACCTTACGCTTGCTTTTATTACACGGATCAGCTTGCCCGAATAGAAATTCCTCAGCGTCTACGAAAATGAAAAACTGCATTATATGAAGTGAAAATTTTTAGAATATTTGAAAAATGTAAATTACCTTTCTTCAAAACTTCTCACTCCACTCATGTCCGTACAAAAGTCTAAACAGGCTCGAACAGAGACGTCTTTTGAATGACTTTTAACACCGTTAGCTCCCACAATAAAGTCGAAACTTAATAATAATAGAACTAAGATTAGTCTCTAATTTACATAAATTTAAAATTCATTTAGACCTATAAAATACAAACCTGATTCTCAAATCATTGTTCCTTTGATGGCAGTCATCCTGTTATTACGTCTAGATTTAGTCTTGACATAAAATTTAATTTTAATTTATATTCTACTGTTTTACTACGTTTTAATACGACACCGTAAAGTAAATCCATTATTATTTAATTACTTTCATTACATTATATTATAACCGACTATTAGACTTTTTCATTTTAGTCTCATTGAAACGGTTCTGGATTTTCAAATCCTCGCTAAAATTCTGAAGGCGAGTAATGAAAAAATCCATTTTGTGCATCACTAAAGAGTTGTGGGCTCGAACTGAAAACAGACGTGACAAAAATCTTGAAAGCGCGGTTTCCGTTTTTTATTGATTTGTTGTAGAATGAAAATTTTCTCTCCTCCCTTTCATTTTCGGTAAATATTAACATTACCAGGAACAACTTAATTTATATGGATAAATTGCTTGATCAAAAAGATTATCTCTAGACATATTCAATTTCTTCGAATCTGCAACGACCTGTTATCAATTCTGGATAAACTGGTGCTCCATTATTAGACGTGATCAAATGGAAACTCATGTAATTTGGAAAGGTCTCAAACACAATAAACAAAACCGATAAAAACAATAGAAGTAAACTGTTGTATACAAAAGTGCGAATTTAGATTGCGGGATATTTTCAATTCACGATCAATTTAATTTTTCTCTCCAAACATCATTCTGTTGCGAACCACCTTGTTAAGAAACTTGAACGTTTATCTGATTGTTCCCTTGTTTGTTATTTAGTTGTGTTGTTGGCACTTCCGTCCTGAAGGACTTTTTTTGACGTCTAAACACGAGGTCTTTATTTGCAACAATAATAAACTTCTCAACTTTTAATAGAAAATTCTGTGATTGATGTAATTTCACGCTAACTGATGCGGAAGATAAAAGACGACCTTTACGCTGAAAATTTATTTTTAGCAGACATTTATTGATGCTAAAACGAGGAATAAGTAGTTTTTATTTTTAAAACTTCTATGAAAAGCACATGTCAAACGGCAATTTAGACGTTGGGGGAAATACAATATTAAAAACTCACGTACGGACTTTATTGGAACTCGCTGGGCAAAAAGATCGAAAGAAATTCGGTAATCAGTTTAAAAGAATGCGATCCGTGACACCGATTGATCGTATGAAGAACATGGCGTCTGTTTGTTTTTTTTTTAATATGCCCACCCATTTCTAATTCCTTTTCAAGACGAGATTAAGGTCCTGTCAGCGAGTCAGTTGCATAAAATGACAAATGTTAGAAAACATTCAATTCGAGCTGGAAGTCACAACGTCTATTTATTAAAAATCTCTCCATTATAATTTTGAATCAAATTAATTACTAATCTAAATTAAAAACTGGCTTAGTCATTAGTTCAGTTAGTTATTATTGTTGTCCGTTATAATAATGCGGAGATAATTTAAGGTGGTGACACATAAATTACACTAAAATGTCCCATGATTCTGTGGTTTCCTAAGCTAATTTGGTTTAAACAGTTCCGATCAATATGTGTTTCAATTAACGTTGAAATGCCTCAAACTAATTTAAAATTAATGGAATCATTTAAATTATAAATGTCTAGTTTCAGGAAGCTTGTACGTCAAAACTGGGCTGTATCAGAATACATAACGTGCGTTTTTAATTTGATGTTTTTTATTATTTTTCACGTAAAAGTTACACTTAACAAACATAACCCAGGGAAATTTCGTGCAACCAAAATATCTACCTTGTTTTTAACATCTCGTGTTACGTGGCTGTTTTATAAAAGTTTATGGCTTAGGCCAAAATGCTGCAGTCACTCATACTATAAAATATGTAAATCAGGAATCGGAGTAGCCATCCCTACCCGCAATTCAAATTTTGAACAAAATGCCTCATTTGAAGTGGGCAATTATTTTTCGTAATTATTTATGTTCATTCATTAAAATAGATTTTACATTGTTTACACAATTAAGTTCACTTAGGATTATTGATTTTGTAATTTGAGTGCAAACATTTGAGAACCACGCGCTTATTTTTACTTTTGCAAAGAGATTACGGTCTGGATTACTCGCCGAAGAGTCGAATAACCATAAAGAAATAACACATAACACCGTAACCGAATTTTTGTTTAATTTAAATTTAAATGGAAACTCGATTTGTTACGGGATCAACTAGCAATATTTTTTTGTTAAATTATCCATTGATAATTATGAATATTACAAAAAAAAGGAAAAAATAATACCGAGAACTGTTTTATTTTCCAAACTATAAATATTATGCTCCCAAAAAAATTAAGTTTCAATTTAAAATTAGAAGTGGAAAACACGAATGTTTTGCGAATCAAAAAAAATCACAATTTTACCTTCCGAGACATCTGGCCTTTGTAAAACCTAATTACAAAGAACTGAATAAATTTCAGACGATAGATTACAACAGCCAAGCTAAACAAACAAAATCTCGTAGTTAAAATCGGATGCATTCCATTCATTTAAGTAAATGCGATGGAATTCACGCACTCTGCTAGACAAAAAATTGAAAATCTGAAACGGAGCGGACGGGATTCGTTCAAGAAACACGACTTCAAATTAATAAATCCAAAGGAGAACAGCCAAATGATTATAAAAAATAAAATCCAATTTACTAAATGAAGGAAACGAAGTTAAATCAAAAACTATGAAATTAAAAAATGGCGTGGGACGCAAAAATTTAATTAAATTTCCGTAAGCCAGACATTTCACGACTTTATAAGGAAACAAGACATCTGTTATACCATTTACATATTAGAGTGATTCTTATAAATAACGAAATTTTATTTTAACGCCGAACAGATGGTGCATAACATATGCGCTTTATAAAAATATATTATTAAATTATTTCGCGCTTCGTGTAACCTTACCAGTGTTAATTTCCCATTTTGTAAAACAAAAAAAAAACGTCCACACAGCAACTGGTTAACACATAAAAAACAAAGATGAGCTCTCAAAGTTTGAAAAGTTGGAACAAAGTTCGTGAGTAAACGCGCGCGTTCTTCGCTTTGAAAATTTGTGGCGTCAATTCAAGTAGCCGATGTGGACTGAACCCGACGTCGAGCGTCGCATTACCTAAAGTCCACAGCTTCAGTTGCGCTTGCGTCCTCTACATCTTAAGAATTTTAGACTTGCTGTTTGAATAAGTTAACATGGGGACTTTACAACTTGTACATTATCGATACATAAATAATTCATCACATGAGAAATCTTAGTGCAAATATTTAGTTTTGGTAATGAGAATTCTTTGGATAATAACAGAATGTTTACAATGAAAATGCTTTATTGTTCAATAAAAAAGAGAGTTTCACTGAAGTGTCAATTGAAATTAGAAGAACGGAAGTTGGAAATGACTTATTTCCGACGAAAATTGACTTTGTCTTGTAGAAATATCAGTTATTATTGGTTACAAAGTTTCTGGCGTTTTCTGAAAGTTCCTTTCAGTGTTTAGAGCAATGTCGTATTAATTAAGTATAAGTAAACAAATTATGACTCCGATTCTCAATTTCTGGATTTACGAGCGCGTTGACTGCTGAATAAACATAATATTTTACTATATTAGTCAGTATTCCTTTATTTCACTCTAAAATGGAAATGATGCTTAATTTACCAAAGTGCTCATCATCTAAACAAATATTTTAAACAAACAAAGCGTCGCTTTACGCAAAACGGTAAAGATTTATTATTTTGGAAAATGCTAATGAATAATTTCAGGCGTGTAGGTATAAGCTAATTATTGAGATAAGTCTGAGCTGTGAGCTTATGAGATTAACCCTTAATTTAAAAAGATTAACAAAAAGCTGCGTTTATTAATCACTAGCGTGATGACGCTTGTTCAAAAATATATTTTACAGTAAAATTCTGCAAAATGTCTTGTTTATTCGCCCACATCGGCGCCGGCTGCTTTGTTGCATTTGTGCACTTAAAACACTATCATTCTCATTACAAGGTTGCACAGTTGCACTATCCCGTTTCCAAATGCATACATAATTAAGAGCTTATTGTTATCATTTTGAACTTTACGAAAGTTTGCTTATATAGTAGGTACGCCCTAATAACAGTAAGGTATAATCCCATTTTAGAAAATCCAGCCAGTGCTAGCGGTGTGACTTAATAATTGAAACTTAAAACAATAAAAAACAAATTTTTGGTAGTCCGAAACTTTTGTCTTCTGTTGAAGACACACTTACATCTTAACGTCATAGTCAACCTTGAACTGAAAAGATTTTACATCCATCGTGTAAACTTTAATAGAAAATCAGATTTTAGATAATCAAAACCAACAAAAAATTGTAAAAATTGGCGGTGTGATCAAAAAGATTTATATTGATATGCAGAATGATTCACCACTAATCTCTTTAATTCATTTGCAACTGCAGCATCATTACTTTTTATTCATGAGTTCGCATATACAGTTAAACTAATAATTCCAAAATTGGAGAGTACTAAAAATGGTAACTCGCTTGGAATGTGTATTCAGTGAGTATTCATTGGCATATAAATTTGACGGAAAAGTGATATCAACTGCCACAAGCATGTTTTTTGCATAATTAAGTCATCAATCATTGATTATTTTGGTTTTCAAAAATTTTGTTAAAAACAACAATACCATTTAAGATAAAAGTAAATTTAGTATTGCAACAAAGTCATTTATAATTCGTTGTAAATTGAAATATTTTTTTGTGCATTGAATGCGCTATTTTGGTAACTTCACCCATCAAGTACCATCTGACTATTACAAAAAATTGTTGAAAATATAATTTCGTATCTCTCTGAAAACCTACGCCCAAACTTTTTTTCATCAGAATGAATTTCACTTTTAACGAGAATTTTGTATCTGGCTTGGACGGAACAAATTACCCAACAAAAAGATTTTTCACGTATTTTCAATTGCTAATTTTAAATTAATCTTAAGCTTGTACATATTCCAGACCAAAATCATTAATTTTTATTGGTTTCAGAGTCAATGCACGTATTTATTTTCAATCAAAACTCGATGAAATGTGGAAAATTCTCTAATTTTAATTCTCCTTTTATTTCAAATCATACTTTGTCTTGGTGTAAAAATATCAAACGATTTACATATGAAATTTAATTTAACCGCGTCAGAGGATAAAATTAAATGTTATCCACGAAAATTGAACAAATCGATTCCCCACTAACTTTTGACCATTACTAGAATCAAAGATAACCCGACAACGATCACATCAACGTATTAAAAACACGCAATAATGATAGATATTTGGATTATCAAGATATTGCATAAATTTAACCCAATATCGATGAAAAAACAGGTTAATAGGTCATGCCTACTAAAACATTTTCCTCGTTCCACATTTTGTCCTTGCTATTATATTAAAAATTTATCAAGCTGTCCCTCTTGGAAAAACTGAAACGAAGCGATAACAGACGGTCTCAGTTTAACCCGACTTCTGCATGTTCGTGGGTGGATCGGAAATCCCTTGGGATCGTGTTTTTCGGTATACTTGGGATAATACAATTCAATCTCTGTGTACACTTGACGAAAAACGAAAACCTTGTGAAATATACGGCCCTGCTAAATTATCAAAACAATAATAAAATCTAAAGCTTCAAAGCGGAGAATGAAATTTAATATCTGCAATTAATGACAATTGCCTTAAATTCAAAGAGGGAAGCTGATTCGTTTTGTATATTTAAACGTG
Organism: Gnatocerus cornutus; assembly: GCA_029298725.1. Taxonomy (NCBI): domain Eukaryota; kingdom Metazoa; phylum Arthropoda; class Insecta; order Coleoptera; family Tenebrionidae; genus Gnatocerus; species Gnatocerus cornutus. Next base: position 8,168,416 of record CM055514.1, read on the forward strand.
TTTTTAATTGTTTATGAAATTCATTTCACATTTCGCGCTTTTCACAGATTTTTGTTTTATCGTTCTACATCGGTGTTGTCAGGGTTTTTAAGCTTTATTAAAATTATTCTTCTTGGATAAAGCTCACCCTTGTTCTTACTAGTATTTATCTTGCCTTTGATGTTAAATTTTAATTTGCTTTAATTAGTTTCTTCTTCGGACAATTTCAAGTCAGCTTATTCTTGTTCAGTATTATTTTATTTTTTATTACGATTGTACAAAAGAAAAATAGTAATTTATTTATTGCGTGGTTCAGAGTATCTCTGTTTTTTTTTAATATATTTATTAATAAATTTATTGTTAATGAATATTTTATTATTTTGTATTTTTTCATAAATTAAATAAAAATAAACTAGAAACATAAAACACATATGGAAATTAACTTTTGTAATTAAAATTTAAATTAATTTAAAAATAAACAAATACTGAATCCGAAGAAATTACGCTGCATTGTCACTTTTTAGATTTGCCAGTTTGTTTAGTGGTAATTTTTAATTAATACGAAAGTTTTTTTCACAATGCAAATTTTTTTTAAGCTGCAGACAATTGCTAATAAGTACCTACACAGAACTAATTAAATTTCTAAGCCATTACAATGTTTCCAGTTATTGCTAGACATCCCGTAAATTAATTAATTAGACTGCTCCACCAATTTGCACCATTTGCAAAAACTAAAATATTATCTGCAATGTCTTTCTCGAATTCTGTTCTACTGCGACATTATATCAGCACAAAATAAAGTCAAAGTAATTTTAAATATAAAAGACAGAATTTGGACCTTTGTCGCATTGAAGTTGTAATTAAATCGATCGGTACCAGTCCACCACCTCTTTTAAAAGTTTGTCGATATTATATAATAGCATTGTTCGAATTTTTTGCAGCGCCTTGTCAATACCGCTAAAAAATGGAATTAAACCGAATTTTATGTTGGTTTCAAATGTAAAATCCTATTAACGGAGGTAACAAACCACATTGTCGCCCATAATTTATTACAAATGAAAATTTACTTTGAATTATAGCTTCCAGACTAGGATAACATCCTTTATTTGCTCGCCAGCAGCAATAAAAATTTACTGAAGTCTATTAAAATTTATCGCGATGGATGCGAAGCGTAACATTTGATTTATAGTAATATAAGCTTGTGAATATGCAAAAGTGCATGTATTTGTGAGTGATGCTCGTTAAAGGACTTATATTGTAGCACACTTCGAGTTAATAATAATAAATTGGCAATATTCTGTTGGAGACGATTCATATTGCTGTTTTTTAGTCATGTACACGATAAATTGCTAGCGTATCGGACACTCACATTCAGCGAAGATAATAAAAAAAAATAGGTATATGATGCACACTTGTGCGAGCTATATTGAATTTTGTCCCGAAATTCAATAGGAAGCTCGAATTCGACAGCAGCGTGAACAACTGTCACAGTCGCACCGTTTCTAAAATAACTAAAATGCATTTCAAGTTCTTAAAAGTGAAATTAAAAATTTACCGGGATTCTTAAATTAATAAGGTGAATATCAAACTTGATACTTATTAAGAAACGTCTTAAAAGTTTCCCGTTTATTTTCAAGAAATGAATTCGCACTTTCAAGATGACAAATAAACTTTGAATAAAACTCGAGAATTAGCCTGGCAAAGTAATTATTTTCTCGCCTACCTAAAAACTTTATGCAAAAGTAATGATGAAAAATGAGTTAAAACGCCGAGTTTGGAAATAAAAAAGTTGCACTATTTAACTCGTAGATTGAATTGTTGATAAGCAGTACTTTCAGGATGAACCTTTCAAAACATCATGAAAGTGTTAAGTTAAGTGGACTTAAAATTGCGCGGAATTTTTTAACGAAGTTTGGAGAAAAGCTATTGGAAACTCTTTAAAGCCGTGCTATCTTAATTAAAATATCTGCATTGTCTTCTTTAGTGCTGAAGGATCACTTAAATTGGAGGTTGTTTATCGTTTATTCCTGCATCCATGAATTTTCAAAACGTGACTAATTAAAACAAGGCAATATTGCAATGTTATTGTTATATTTTCCAGCAATTAGCACCTTGGATATTCATTAGAACCGTGGCGTGGGTGGTGTTAATGTAAAGTCTTAACAAAAACAGTCTAAACCTGATCAATATTGAATCCATTATGTATATTGGCCATTACAGAAGCGTCAGTAAAAATTACTGTCTCAAATTTCTAGAGAAACATAACGACTCTCAAATCTCCCGAGACTGTTCAACTAATCAGATTATCGTGTTTTTGCGTGTAAGCCTTCTTACAGTTAAGTACTCGCACTGATTGACGCAATGAAAATAAACTATAAGTCGATTAAACGCCTGAAGGGCCGCCGTCCGGCAGAACCTAGCGTAAACTTTAAGAGAAAAGTTTTTAAATTGACAACAAGGCTTAAGGCAAATTGCGGTATAAATTCAATTTTCCAATTAGACCCTATAATAATTCTTGGCGAAACTTCTCCAGTTTAAGAAGATAAACTGGAACGAAAAAGCCCACAGAAAAACAATCAGAAAAAGACGGAATAGACTCATCAATCAATCAACGAAAATAAAGGGAAAGCCTAAGCGAATTAGCAATACCGATCAGGTCTTGAAAGTAAACAACGACAAAGTTTTACGGGTGAATCGGGTGTGAAATTATACTTAAAGTTCGCGTCGACGATCTATTAGCATTCTACACAATGAGTCGTCAGTGGCCATTGAAGTAAACTTAAATCTAGATAAAAGTCAAGATGCGCACGGATTATCATGAGCCTCTAGTGTGTCTTTATTTTCCACTTATTTAGCGCAAAATGTGTCGTTTCGTTCTTGAGATGTTATCCTACATTTAACACTAATTACACCCATGTTTCTGTTTCTTTGATTTCCAATTAAAATCAATTAGGAAAATTTACATTAATTATTACGTCGGTGTACATGGTAATTGGCATTTGGAAACTGGCGCACGTCGAAACCATGATTGAATCTTAACACCGAATTCATTCCAATGGCTCACAGGAGGTAATTTAATTTTGTAGACAAAGTGAGAAGGTTGTTTGTGCGAAAAGTAGAATTTGATAGTTTGTTTCCAGACTACCTGCAGTGGACCACAAAATTAACGTTCAAAGGGAAAGTTCGTATGTATTAATGACTGCGACTTCCTTGTCTCTTGAGGCTCAAGTACACAAGAAATTACTCTAGAAGGATAATAAATGTTATAGACGTAAATAATGAATGTTTTCCTAAACTATATATTTTTATTTTGACTATAAAGAACTCATCAACTCTGATTTTATGATATTAAGTACATACCGTAAAAACTCTTGATATTGAATAAATTCAGTAGATAAGTACATGAACAAACAATTCCCTCAATAGCACATAAACTTTCCATCAAGAAGCTTTAATTTTGTGGACAAATTCTGCGATTGATTTACACTTACCTACAAAAAAAACACTTTTTGAAAGTGACATCTCACTTTTAGGTTCTGGTTCGGTGATATTTTAAAATGTAAACATATGATAACGGTAGCAAAATTATATCTAACAGAACAACATTTATTGCACAAATATGATCTATAATTTCCCGAGAAGTAAACATTTTGCTGTACTAATAAATATTTACATTGATCGTACGTCATAATTCGTTCAGGTACTAAATTAGTTCAATGCAGTTAAATCAAGTTAAAACCATAACTAACAAGAACGTTAAAAAAATGCTTTGATATTTCCCTTTTGACTCACTGGTTTTACAGTAAATGAGTAGTATATCTGTATTTTTAATAACTCTTCATTTTTCGAACAATAAACCGATAATTTATACTTTACGATAACAGTAAACTTTTTTACTTATTGTTATAGGCAACTATAAGGTAATTCAAGTACTGAAAAGACTATCTAAATGGTAAAACAACAATGTTTATTGTGAGTTAGATTTTAATAGTTTATTCACGCTATCAGGCGGAAAGCTACGAAAGGTGATTAATGGCTATGATCTCAGAGTATTTTACTTTGACATGATTAAATAAATTTGTATAAGAAAATAAATTAAACGTAGATTATATTCCATATCCTTAAATTTTGTAAGTTTTGAATTATCGAATATGAATTGAGAATGATCAAAGAAACAAACAATAAAAAATATTGGCGCAAAATTCCGGAAGATTATTGTTCGCCTAGGTACTTTCTGTGGCGCCAAGAGCGCAAAAAATGGGACCTTGTAAAGTTCCAAGCCATCGATTCTTCCTTTGACACAAAACTTTCGCTTCTCTCGTTGATACAACCTTGCTTAAACTTCCTGAAGCGATTTGGGGATGTTAAACGAAGCAAATTGCCAAATTTAATGCGAGAAATCGGCTTTTAAATGTGCGAAGTAATTCCGCTGACGAAAGCGTTCCCAATACAGATTTGCAATTTGCCCTTTCACATTGAACATCATAAGTACAAGGACCGCGCGATTTAGCGAGCAAATCCTTGAGCTTAGTTTCAATGTTGGGGTTGAATTTAATCATCCAGGTGGAGTTTACACTCTCACCATGAAATCAGTTAATCTATTATTAATCCAAAACGAGGCACTTCATATAGTTAAACATGATATAAATCCTGATAAACTTATTTGTGTACACAAACATCCAAGCCGTCATCACGTGTATCATTATCGACGAGCATAGTCCGAAATGTATCTCCAATCATCAGGGTTATCCTAATCAGCGGATTCCCTTCGACTTGGTGGAGCAAGAAAAGTTAAAATCAGTTGTCGGGTTGAATTCGCGCAAACCAAATCGAAAACCACACCAAAATGTTCAGTGCCCAGTTGGTTCGAAACGGACGCATTTTAGCGTTCAATGGCACAGGTTTCTTCAAAGTTCCCGGACAGATTGTGGCGATTCGTCCCGACGCTTTAACACCTGCCAGAACCGCATCCACGACACCTGGATTGTGGCTACCTAAACTCACACAGGTATTACAATTTCTTTAAAAAACATTAGTTGCTCCGGGCTATTTTCAAAGGGTGTTTTGGTCTCAAAACCGCGTCAATTAATATCAACTGTACTTTGACAGACATTTTTCTTCAATTCTGAAAATAGAATCAGTCGTTTTGTAAATATTTTGATGAATTTGTTGCTCGGATTTATCACAATTATGACAATGACAAAAAATATTTGAACTTTAACCTCCATTTTTTACCATGCAAATGAGATTATGTCCGCGTGTAAATATTACTTAACGGGGATAAGGTTCAGCTTTGGTGTTGTTGTACCTATTATTATCTCCTAAAACTTTATCGATTTAGCAATTACTCTTATCAATAGTGTAATTAATGATGATTATTATCTTGCACAACGGAATATTTCCCATCAATATCTATCAAAAATAAACGATCATGCGTGAGATATTTGATTTTTGAGTGTGTTCACTAGTCTGGCACTGATCAGAGTTCGCAAACTTATGATGCTTGTAATTAGAAATATCGGAAATAATTTATAACCGTCATAAAAATCGATATTATAGATACTTAATACCATGTCAGTCGATGAACAAATTTAGGTGTTCAGGTTTCTAGGTGCTAACAAAAATTAACCTACTATTCTAAAATGAAACTTTCGCAAATTTTGTTTAACATATTTCCAAACCAAAAAAAAATGGAATTTAGAAAGAAGATGTTTATTAAAAGATGACTGTTCAGCGTTTTACAATAAAGTTTCTCATTTATTTAAGTGCTTTCTTAAAAATTTTATTCTGTTATTGAAAGACATTCAATTCAACTACTCTTTATTATTTTTATTAGGTACTAAAAAAAACTGAGAGATTTTTTACAATATAATATTAGTTACTTGTAAAAAAATTCTCTTTGAGAAACAACAAAACAACAAGTTTGTTACGATATGACTGAACCATAACGAACAGGACAAAAATAACTCTTTTTTATAGACTTTCGCTCCATTTTGTCTCTGCTACTATAAATTAATGTAAAATTATAGTCGATATTGGGAATTTAAGATAGCAATTTGTGGCTCATAAACTGAACTTGTTTTTACCGGTTTTTTATTTATTGTCTAAGCAGTTACAAACTAGTTTAAAACCTAGACTTCAATTTTTTTCTTTAGAAGTTAATTTGACCTGTTAAGGACAGCTCCAGCTCTAAGGCCACTAAGAACAAATATTATTTTAGTTGTGGAGAATTTGTATTGGTTTGTTCTTTAGGAAATACGATAACTATAGTCAATGTACCCATTTGAAATGAGTTCATGGTTAATCTTACAAACCGTCAATGACGGCTACAATCAGTCATAACTAGCTTTCGAAATTTCAAAGTTCAAAACTACCCTCAAGGTATAAGAATGATAAGATGATAAGAATCAATAGTAAAGTGCTCGTTTGATAACATTTAGTAATTTTGTGTTTGAAAGCCAAAATATGAGGTATAATCAAGATTTATTTAATTTTCATTATTAATAAAAATGACGACCAATTCAACTGAATGGACCTATAAATAATGTCAAGGAAATAAATTTTGATAAGAGGGTCAAGCGGCGGCGTTATCGCAAAACAAAGCAACGTGTCTACTATTTTTGGCGATACATGGGTGTACAAACACGTGGATTCGTCTGACATTTCACAAAACTAAAATCAATACCCCAAACTCTAATGACGATATGAGTGTATCACAATGCAATGCATGGACACGTGAAACATTTTCCATTTCCTGTGCTCCATTTCATATGAATTTATCATGATGTAAAGTGAGAATCGCACCAAGATGCAATTTTTGTTAATGCAGTTTTCATGTGCTTGCATTTCACTGTGATTATTTTCCATTCGCAGGCAAATTACGAAAAAAGAGTTTTACAAGAAAGAAAGCAGACGACATTCACAGACAGAAGCCAACTGAAATACGCCCGAAGGTTGGTAGTGAAATTGGGAAGTGCAGTCATCACTCGAGAGGATGAACATGGATTAGCTTTGGGACGTCTCGCTTCAATTGTAGAACAGGTAAGAGAATATTTATTACGAATGAGTGCGTTTTAAAGTTCTGTTCTGTAATGTAATGGCTACGTCTCCGAAACACGAAAATAGGTTCCAGCTTGTGGTGGAATGGCTGATTCAACAGTTTTTAGGCTCACGCTCGCAGACGTGATCCATTTTTTAATATAAAATTGGAAATACAACACTGTTATCTAAAATTAAATTCAATCATTTTTATAAATCGCTCAAATTAAAAAGGGCGGAAATCTGTCGGTCTATGAATATTCAGTGGGATGGGAAAGCTTAAAAATTAATTTCATGTCAAATTTGCCACCACCAAATGAAATTGTTTTGATATAACATGTAAATCCTTTAAAGGAACGTTTTTATTGTAATCCGGTTTACTGAATGTTCCCGGCCGATAATTTTAATTCTAATCTATGAAAATCCATTTAATTAATAATGTTCAACAGTCAATCAAATATTTGAGCACAATTAAATTACTAACAGAATTTTTGCGTCATTGTTCAAAGAATTGGAAATTTGGATGCATTTCCGCTCCAAACTCGTGTACCCAATAATTTAAAAATTTACTTTTAGTCGTTGCAGATACCAAGACAAAAATAACAATGAAATCAAAGCTATTTACCGTTTACGTGACAAGAAAGAAGCTTAACAATCGCAACTTTATTAACTTGTCAAAAATTCGAGCGATTCTCCGTAAATCCAGTTTTACAGCTTTAGCGCTTTCATCGATGTTTACCAAATCTGAATTAAGACGTTATCTTGTATTGAAAACTGAAATATTAGTGGGCGGCTTCCTCAGAAAGATTAATGACTTAAGAAAGTGCAAAACGTCATCTTTGCGAAAACTTTCTATAATTTATTACTTCAACAAAAAATTCCACTGAGCGCTTATTAACAGTCACTTCAAAAATCAACACTAAAATGAAATTAAACAAAAGCTTAAAATTATAATGGCTGTCGAAAATGTATCATTTATGTTTTCATAACTATTTCATTTTGCTTTCATTAACATATTTGCTTTGTTAGTTATAAACAATGAATAATAAGCATTGTTTGTTGTGAAAACTATTTTTTACTTATAGATTTTAAGGAATAGTAAAGACCCACGCAGAGTGGTTTTATTTTCATTCTTTGAAAAAAAATGTGCGCTTTCATCCTTCACACGTAAATACAAAAAATGTCTAGTATTAACAAAATGAGGCACATTTTTTACGAGCGCCTCGCCTTATCTAAGCGAACGAATGAGCAAAATATTTTCGACACCACACTGCAATGTTTTTGAGCATTAACCGTTTCCGATAAAGCCACGACACGTGTGATTTTTGTGTCGATGAACACGTGTTCCTTTTTTTACTCTGATAAGATATGAATATTTACAAATAAACGCGACGTTTCAAAGTCTAGACTGTTCCAAGTACAAACTTTTTAAATCGAACAAAACGGAATTACAATAATTAATCATTCAAGCGAGAATCTGTCATGTGTGGGAAAGTTTTCCATGTCACAGTTTTTATGAGGATCCCCCAATGTAAATTTTTTGAAGCTGAGCCAAGATCGTTGGCGTTAAAGTCAAAGAGTTTAATGAAAATTCTGGATGAGTGAATACTAAAAAATTCGTGTCGCTTAATTCTAATTACGAATACCTTATTGATTGTTTCCGCTTTGCTTACGTTGAATTGGAAATTTTAAAAATTAGACTCGAATTCTTTTAAATGTGAAGAAATGCGTGAGGGAGTATTTCATTTCGGCTCGTTCTTTGGTAAATGTTACATTAATTAAATATCTTGTTTGGTTCAAATTGAGACTTTTTCTCTTTAATGTGGGATTTTCACGAAAACACTGGCTTTGACAAAAGAACTTACTACTGAGATCTACATTTAAAATGAAACCGTGTAGTTTTATAAAGTTACAAAGGGACTGCGAACGCGATGACCTGAAATAAAGCTCTGTTGAAATCTCCCAACCCGAGCTTTAAATTGCAATTGTTGTAAAAGTTATAAAATTATGTGGTAGACTTGACGCCACTGGAAGTCTTTAATTATATTAAAAAAGAGAGTTGTAATTAACAAAAAAAAAGACACTAGCTTCGTATTTCATTGAGAAACTTTGCTGTCACCGAAAATGCGGTAGATAAGAGGAAAAATCAACTTGTTATAACACTCCGTTAATGACACGGATATCATATAATATAGCGGCTTTTCACTTCGCCTGAAAAAGCTTGAGAGAGCCTATTCGTTTTATAATTGAGACGTCACATTCAGTCCGAGCTCTTTTATTGCAGGTTGCAGAATGTCAGAATGAAGGCAGAGAGTGCGTTATGGTGACAAGTGGAGCTGTGGCCTTCGGAAAGCAAAAATTGACCCAGGAATTGCTCATGTCTTTGTCCATGAGAGAAACCTTATCACCCACGGATCATACGAGAGAGGTGAGAGTAATCAAATTCATTTCCAACCCGACGGATGTCCTTTAACTACCCTCGAGGATACGACTATCGATTGGAAAGCACGTGTTTCTTTCTCCCTTTTTGTGGGGGATTTTTATTGTTCCCTGGAATTGTTTTACAATAGCTCCGCGAGGATTTCCCTGGGAAAAAAATTGGATTGTTCTACTATAGCCGACAATTCACGGCCTCTGTCCTTTGTGAGGGTCGTTTCGTGTCGGTATTCCGGATATTATCAAGATCCAACCTGTAGAATACTAAAAAAGCATGTCAGAATTTAAAATTATTGATGCCATTAAGCGATTTTGGGTGTTAGCATCCCTCTATTGTCTGAAAAAATTAATCAAATTCAGGCCTTTTGTCCTTTGCTCGCTATTCAGCTCCACGATTATTTTGATCTTTGGATGGGAGACCAATTCGAAGTATCCTTAAATTGAGTAGTAAAATTCAACCAATGACCCATTTAATCTATTGCCGACGTGCCAAACTTCTCGACAATTTACATTTGTTTCACTGCAGTTGCTAAAATAGACAAACTTTATGGCCGCTGAACAGAATTTTGTTAACTAATAAAATTAAACTGTTTTAGTTACAAGCACACTCCCGAAATTGAAGTGCTTAAGCATTGCGACTAAAACAGCTAGTTTTTTTTCGTTCTGTACACTACTTTAATATTTATTACCAGAAGAGAGAATTTTATTTAACATCCTCAGTCGGTTTCTTTCCATTACCTAAGTGGATATTTCCTAATCTAAACAAAAAATGTATTTCTCTTACATTTCTTGTGAAGCTCTAATTAAACAGACCTTGTTCTAATTAATTGTCTCTGTTTACACAGTTTTTATTTATCAGTCGTATTTACATATTCTGGTAATATGTTTATTTTATTCGATTGGTTCAGTCTCTTGTCTCCCAATTCAACAAAATTTGTATTATTTTCGTTCAGGAAATGGGGCTTTCGGGACTCCAGCTCCCTGTATCAAGCTGCTCTAAAAAAAAGTAAAAGCCCATTCACATGTAATTTCCCTACTCACACGTTTTTGCCACATTAAACCCACGTGTTCGGTGCTTAGTTTAGCTAAATTTACTCAATTAACTCTCACTTTCAGGACGCTGGAGCATTACTGGAACCTCGTGCCGCCGCCGCCGTTGGCCAATCTGGCCTGATGTCTCTTTATGACGCTATGTTTGCTCAATACGGTGTAAAAATCGCCCAAGTATTAGTAACGAAAGCGGACTTCTACAACGAGGAGACGCGTAAGAATCTCTTCAGCACCTTGTCAGAATTGATCAGCCTCAACATCGTCCCGATTATAAATACCAACGATGCGGTTTCACCGCCCCCGCAGGTCGATGAACCCATTGGAGGTAAACCAGGCAAAAAGGGGATCAGTCTGAAGGATAATGACAGTTTGGCGGCTATGCTCGCCGCGGAAGTACAGTCCGACTTGCTGATTCTCATGTCGGATGTTGATGGAATTTACAACAAACCACCATGGGAAGAAGGTGCGAGGTTCCTTCATACTTTCACGTCGGATTTAAGACATACCATCGAATTCGGACAGAAGTCTAAAGTGGGAACAGGTGGAATGGACTCGAAAGTGAATGCGGCTACGTGGGCGTTAGATAGGGGAGTCTCCGTGGTTATTTGCAACGGAATGCAGGAAAAGGCCATCAAGACTATTTTGTCGGGAAGGAAAGTGGGCACTTTCTTTACGGATTCGAGTGTTGGAGGCTCCGTGCCGACAGAAGTCATCGCGGAGAATGGTGAGATATTATAAGTCTTTTTAAGACTATCAATATTACTCTTGAAACATCGAACGAGTCTTCTCCAACGCGGCAAAAAATACACACTTTTTCTAGTCGACGGATTTCGCTCTGAAATTCTCTTCCTTATCACGGAGCTAACTCTAGGAGTAAAAATTGCGTTAAATTATATCTCGAGCCAAGAAACACTAAAACGGTTCATTGAATTTGTTCTGTGTGGTTTGGTGGGCTGTTATAAGTTTAACATGGAAGCTAGAAAATAAAGTGAGCAATCTTTTGAAACAAGAGGTTTAGTGGGATTAGTATTAAAGCTTGATTAAATTACGAAATTTTTTGGGGTTTATACACTGACATCATTTGGAGCGTTTGAGCTTTATAATTAATGAGCAAGTGGAGAAATTAAACCCGCCTCATGCTAGTATAAATGTTCGTTGTTTTGTAGGTTATTTTTCTACTTGCTAATTAATGAGTTCGCACTTTTTTAATAAAAGTGCGCCCACTTTTGAAAAGAAAACTGGCTTTTAGTTTCAGTTACGAACCTCATTAAATTAAAGAAAGGTGACAGAGTCAAGTTTTAATTAACTAAGATAAAAATAAACGTGGACAAGGTAATAAATAAAGTACACGACATTGTTATGAAATTACGATTTCTATTTATTCGCAATTTGATCAATATTCTTGCATTGCTAAGGTAGTTTTTCAATCTTCTAAAACCATTACTTCGAAAGAGGGGAATGCAAGAAATAAAATTTTCAAATGAAGTGAATGTAGATCCATTTATGAAAATTGAAAAGCCATTAGCTGATCAACTGATCGTAAAAGGTGAACGTGCATCTGAACCAATTTTTAGTCGAGAAAATTTCCAGTTTCTTTTTTTAAATTTCCAGGATATTAGATTTTGTTGTCAATATAGGTACTTATTTTCTATTTATACATGTAGCTAATTTCACAAAATTAAAATTTACAAATTTAATAAAACATATTACGAATTTTTCTGCTTGAAGATTTTGATTTTCCTTCCATGTGTTTCGGCTCAACTGATCAAAACATTTTGTTGATTGTTAAAATCTAGCATCGAAATTCAATTCTTTTTCCAGCTGACAAATAAGCAACACAAACATTTTTTCCTAAATCCCCAATATTTATTTTGCTTGCTCATTTCAGCCCGAGTTGGGGGTAGACTGCTCCAGACTTTAACTGCCGAACAGAGGGCGTCGTGTGTACACACTCTGGCAGATCTCCTAGTATCGAAGCAATCGGAAATCCTTGACGCCAACGCGAAAGATTTATCAGAAGCGACGAAATCCGGCTTAGCGAAACCACTCCTCTCCCGTCTTTCACTTACCCCTGCAAAGCTTCGCAATCTAGCGGTGGGGTTGAAACAAATCGCCGATTCCAGCCACAACAACGTCGGTAGAGTTCTGCGAAGGACCAAATTAGCAGATGGATTAGATTTGACTCAGATCACTGTTCCAATTGGAGTTCTATTGGTCATCTTTGAATCCAGACCGGATTCATTACCGCAGGTGGCGGCGTTAGCCATTGCTTCCGGCAACGGATTATTGTTGAAAGGAGGCAAGGAGGCTGCACATAGCAACAGAGCTCTTATGGATCTTGTCAAGGAAGCGCTCGGTACGATAGGAGCCACCAATGCAATTTCTCTGGTGAGTTTATTACGAGGTGTTTTAAAAATTAGCCAATTTTCTGTTACCTGAGGGTATTACGTGACTGTATTTATCGCCCCGGTGGTTCTGAAGCTCATTTTTACTAAATTACTGCGGTGGAGTGCAGCATGTCCGATGCAGGGAGAGGCAATTAATAATCCCAACACGGAGGGCTGGCGCAATTCGATTTTCGGTGTGACGGGAACTAAAGCGAAAAACTATCAATAAAATACATGAATGGCACTAAAGTCTCCAATTTTAACACCATGCTCGGGTCGTTTCAGATTTAGCTCCAATTTAAATCGTCGAAATGATTTAATAATGTTTTATTACTTACATAAAAACACGTTTAATGTCCGAAACGGTTCGGAATTTTATACAAAAAATACAACACTTTTAATCAAAATGCAAAAAGACGTTAACAAAAAAATATGTTATTCCATCTGAAAATCTTTCTCCACAACAAAATTTAGTTTAAGAGTCCAGTTGTATTTTTAGCTCCAGTACAAAGTCTCACAACACTGCCAAAGGCTATTTATTAATTTTCTTGTTCCTTTGAAATTCTCTATATCAAAGTTCTCGAAAAATGACGATAAAAACTGAGAAAAATAACAGCCCTTCTTTAATATTCTAGCTACGAGCCGTAGTAAAGATGAGTTGAAATGCAATAAAACGTGATATTAAGGTCTAAATATAGAATTTTGACCGGGCGCATCCACCATTTTAAATAATTTTGAAATAAAAAAGACCACGTTAACTAAAGAAAAATATTCATGTAATTTTGTTTCAATTTAGCCAGTATACTGTGTTATTGAAATGACTAAACATTTGCACAATAGAACTCAACATTTACAAGTGTTTTCAGTACAAAAATTACACCAAATTTTTCATTTTTAAGTGAGTTTTAACACTGATGGCATAAGCACGAATTGTAAATAAAACACTAATAGCTCACTGATAACATAACTTTTTTGTTTTTCCGTTGAAAGCGCAAATGCAGCCACTGAGCAATTACATTTTTTGTACTAATGTCAATAATACCCAGTATTTTACACTGATTGTATTTTTGATAACAGTAACTTTTAAGTGCACGAATTCTCATATTTCATGCTCCAAAACTTTGCCTATTTATCGTGTGGTCAGCTTTCTAAATCCGCCGTTAAAATCATAGTTATATTTTGAGGTAAACAATGTATAATTCTCATTCGTTTCAAACGATTCAGACTATTGCATACCCATTTGAATTTTCCTGGCAACTCGTTTTGAATCGACAATTGCAAATACGTTATTGGCGAAAACAGAAATTCGAGATTTCAAACTTTGAAACGAAGTTATCGCAGATGCATTTATGAAATCGAAAAGCCATTAGCCGATCTCCAGATAGTAAAAGCCGCAAGTGCATATAAAACCGGTGAGATTAAATCTGAGTAGATTTCCCTATTTTTCCATTAGCACGGAAGCCAGAGTATGAATTTTAAGAGGTAGATTTTTTGCTGTAAATGAAATTCAAATATGTAGAAAAACCAAAAAGTTTTGGTTAGATTTAATCCAACATTCCGCTTGGAAAAGTTGCTGTCACTCCCTTTTTTGCTCCCTGTAGAGGTATTGAATCCTTCGCTATTTTTCATTTCATCTACAAAAAATATTGCCTGCACAAGCAGTGAATTTATCGGCAGACTTTATAAAAATAATTTATAACGTGTCATAACAGTAGCTATGCTTTTTAATAGAAATTTGTTTACCAATGCGGTTGTTTCAGGGTGAGATATTGATTGCTGATGTATAATTTATGTTTCTCTACTTTTGCTTCACTGAAACGTTGTTGCTAGCAACAGACACTGTAACACAATTTAGCGGCGACATTAATTTACTTAAACTTGGGAAAAAAAGTTAATTCGTAGTTTATATTGAACCATTATAAACTTTATCGGCCATCACTCCGCGGATGGTTAGGTCATATCTATGATATAATGATGAAATGCAAGTTTTTAGTTACTAGGCACTATACTGTTGGCCAAAATGTAACAAATTCGTGCTGCATCAGCTTTACAATTCTGGAGATGCCGATAGTCATTTTGAGGCCTTTAAATATATTTACTTCCTTGCCCTTTTTCCTATAACAGCCCGCTGACGTAGATCTCTTGCCAATTTTTATGACCCCTTCTCAATTTTACATCAAGGTCCAATCTATAAAACCGTACCCTCACAAAAATAAGAATCTTCGTCACTTTGACACTTCGAGAGGCAGAGAAAAAGCGGAATTAAAGCGAACGGAACACGTTCGGCCCATGAGAATAAGTGGAATTGTCTGATTTAAAAGTATTCCTTTGAGCACCAACTTTGACCCTTCTCTCAGTGTTACACAACACGTAACTCTTTTCAACTAAACTCCTACACCTGAAAAGAAATTTTCATAATTTACTTTCAGGTATCCACACGCGAAGAAATCAGCGATTTGTTATCCATGGAACAACATATCGACTTGATTATTCCTCGCGGTTCAAGCGAATTAGTTCGCAGCATACAAGCCCAAAGTCAGCATATTCCTGTGATGGGTCATGCAGAAGGAATATGTCACGTATATGTTGATAAAGATGCTGATTTAAATAAAGCTTTGAAGATCATTAGAGATTCAAAATGTGATTATCCTGCTGCTTGCAACGCCATGGAGACCCTTCTGATTCATGAAGACCTCATGCAAGGAGAGTTCTTTTCCGACATCTGCAACATGCTGAAGAATGAAAATGTTAAGATCAACTCTGGACCTGTCTTAAACAAGATCCTGACTTTCGGACCACCACCTGCCAAGACGATGAAACACGAATATGGTGCTTTGGAGTGCTGCATTGAAGTTGTGAAGAGTCTGGACGAGGCCATCAATCATATCCACACTTACGGAAGTGGACACACTGAAGTTATTGTCACCGAAAATTGTAAGTTTTTATTTGGTTTTTCTGATAAATTTCATTTTTGTTTGTAGCTGATAGCGCTAGAAACTTCCAGAAGAAAGTGGACAGCGCCTGTGTCTTCCACAACGCTAGCTCAAGATTCGCCGATGGTTTCCGCTTTGGTCTTGGTGCTGAAGTTGGTATCAGTACTGCCCGAATCCACGCCCGTGGTCCTGTAGGCGTTGAAGGTCTTCTTACCACCAAATGGGTACTCTCTGGATCCGGTCACGCCGCTGCTGATTTCGCTGAAGGAGGCAGTTGCCAATGGCTCCATGAGACCCAACCAATCAATTAATTTGTTAGATTGTTACAAGCTTTACTTTTAATTTAATTCGTGTTTTCGTGTACATTTTGTAAATACAAACCTGTTATTGTTAGCGTGTAAGTTTTTATTTAAATAAATGTTGACAAAAAATACAAACTCCTTTATTGGCTACATGTTATAAATGTTGGAAAATGTATATAAAGGAAAATATCGCAGTGCTTCTAGACTGACGTACACCTAGGTATTACATGCATAAAAGTAAGTAAAAAATCCATGAATGGAGACCGTTTTTCATGTCAACATTAAATTCCCACCTAAATTCTCTGACATTTTTACGACATAAATGAGACACGTTGGCAGTTGTAGCCTGAATTGAATTATGAATGTGATACCATCCAAGAAACTACTCTTAATCTAAACAAATATAAGTAAATCACAGAAACAAGATGGCTTTTGGTAGTGACATTTACTGTTCAGCCTCAACCTGGGAATCTCCTATTTTAACATTCTTTTCAACTGATTCTGCCATGTACTGCCAGTATTTTGCTCTAATTGTATCGTACTTCTCAGCCAGCTCTTTACATAAAGCTTTAGCTCTGTCAACACTGTACAGTGAATCTGGATTTCCCTGTGAAACTTGCTCTGAACACATGTCTACAATCAGTGCTAGGAGAAATGGGGATCTATTTCCTGAGTTGTACAGTTCTTCACAAAAAGTTGTCACTTTTTTATTGTGGCTAAGTCCACTTTTATCATGAAGGAGGACCCTACAAAAACAAAATTAATTTTTCATTGACGAAAATTGGAATTTTACCCTCTCAAATAGTTCCAAGCACTTTCATTTTCAGTCACTACTTTAATACTGGATAAAGTAAAATCAATCTCCCTCTCCAGAACATCTTCAGTGAACCCTGTGGTACCCATGACGACAAAATATCGCTGATTCCACGCAGAATTGTTACGTATATCGTCAGAAATCAAACTATCAATATATTCCAGTTCCCCCTCATATAATCTAGGAATTACAATTACAATTACAAAAAAAAATGAAACCAGTGACAACTCACTTAAAAGTTTTGATTATCCACTGGCGGTACTGCCAAGCGTGATAGTTTTTAGCATCTTTGCTCAAAACAGCCTCTGTCAAATACTTTTCTTTTGCAGGATCCTGCAACCACTCAACTATAACCCTGCGATGGTGCCATACCTGATAATTCTTGGGCTGACTATACACGATAATTTTCTCAATAAAGTCCATTTCTTCACTCAAATCCTTATTCAGTGCCTTCAGTATTTCCCGTCTACAATAAAAAATTCGCAAAAATACAACCAACGTTGAACATACCTGTATTGCCAGACTGTGTAATTCGCCGGATTAAGAGCGGCGGCATCTTTAGTTAATTCCAATGCACGTTCCGACTTCTCACCACTACGTAAAACTGCTCGAAAATAATCAAACACATCTTTAACTACAAATTCAGAGGTTAAGAACACAATAATGTGAGGTTACGTACGCTCAACGTACACTGTTCCGTGTAGTCGATGGCTACAATGGGCTGCTCTCCGTCGTCTTGGGGCACCGGGGTAACGTCTTTCCATTCCTTTCGGTCTTTATATAATTGGAATGTAGTTTCACTTTCATCACTGCTACTTTCTGCCATTCTTTTAATAAAATCGGTCCTAACCCTTCTTCTCTAGCCAAAATTTGACGTGATTTGACGGATGTGACGTTTCTAATGTCAATAAGTTGACGCAAGGCAACTAAAGGTGTGGCTACAGGAGCGGTACCGGGAGATTATACAAATACCGGCAATAACTAAAATCACGTGATCATTTGGATGAACACTGAATTTATTAAAGCAATCTCTATTTGTAAAATTTATTACCACCCATGGGATGTAATGTAAACTTAACAAGATAATGTCAAGAATTAGTGGGCAAGAATACATGTAACATTAAAAATCAACACATAACAGAGCTTTGGGGTTTTATATACAATAAATATATGTAACAATGATGCATTGACGTAACACTAATACGACTTTAAATCTATCCTATACAAATATAAATAGTGATTCTAGGTTTAATGCGTGGATCTATTTCGACCATATTTTGGTAACGATATAAGCTGAAAACTAGTGTAATTCTGTACCGTTTAGTGTAACTTTCGTATTTGGCACAGTACTAAGTTCGATACAGTAAAGAATAAAATATACATCTATAATTATATAAGAGAACAATATCGTTATGCTCATCAGTTTGGTACATAGCACCAGAGACGCTCCATTATAAAATAATTATCGTAATAAAAAAGCTAATGTTATATAACTTTCTAACCAAAATATTGTCAATTTTTTGACTAACATGGATCACACATTTAGAATCTAATACATCGAACAGTCTTACATTTATCAACAATAATATCTAAAATTAATATTACATAATGACATATAGATATGTCTAACGAATATGGCTCACTAGTTCTCTAGTAAATTATGATATCTTCGCTTCCTTATCTCTAGTTTCCCAATTACAAAATACCCATTTTGGGAACGATTTAAAAGCTTTATACCCAATTCCACACATCTGTTGGTATCAAAGGGTTAATATAAAAATATCTATGTAAGACTAACAATATAAATTATGACAGAGTCTAACAAAAAGCAATTTGGTGTTACCTGTTATACTAACTGAAGCTTTTGTACATTTTGCTACACATTTCTTATTTATTAACGTACTCGACACTAATCTCTAGTTCTGCAAATAAATAAGAACGACGACTCTCAAACTGACTAACTATTCGTACAGTTTAAGCGATCGATTACAGAAAATTTATTAATATAAGATCAAAATTTAGCATAACGATAAGATTAAACGCGAAAACTGGTGGTACCAAAGTTAATTTACGAACAATGGTTTTGATAGATAGTCTTGCAACATGCTCGTAACATTTAGTAAAAAGAGTTTAATTAGTAACCTAGCTCAGACAAACTAAATTCCCATCATGAAAAAGTTGAGAGTAGAGTTTGTCTGAGATTGGGAGTAAACCGCAGCAGTACCTACTAGTCAATCTTACATCTTTTAGATAATATTTTAACACATGTTTTAAACTATGCTATTCATTTGAAGTTTAATATATTTCATATATTTAAAATATACTTTTATCTACACTTTCTTTATAAAAACTGTAAGAAATTTGGTATAAATATGCAAACTGGCGGTGTACAACGAATCCTGAGTTTATTTCAACAGTGCGAAGCCATTAGACTCAGACTCGGTCTATTATTTTTTTTGCACAAAATCTGCAGATTATATGCTAGCTCTCAGTTCTTGCACATTCGTTCCACACCGTCGCTTGTGCCGTTCATAGATCGTTATGTTAATTTTATCACTGTTTCATTTAAATTATTTTAATTATACGTTGGTCAGTGTTTTGCATGCATTCCTAAAGTCGACATTCGTTCATGTCCAAGATGGAGGTGGACGAACGCCGACGGGTGAACGTCATATCGATGAATCGAAAACAGCCATGGAAGAAGAAATATCTTCATCTTTCCTGCAGCACTCGAGAAATTCATCCAGAGTCACGACGCCGTCCTTGTTCTTGTCCATTTTCTGCAATCGTAAAATTTCATGAGATGGAGGGTTATCGCCAACAGTCGCCTCAAGCACATATCTTAACTATCAGCAGGAGGGTGGACCGTTCATGCTGAATAATTCTACAACGTTCGATTGTTAGAAACTGAATTTTATATAATATATCAAACGATATTATCTTTGTCGGGTGCGAAATGCATTTCAGTTTCTCAAGAGAGGAAGTTTTTTTGAAGCGGTAGCACCGATGGGTTATAAAATGAAGTTTTGTACTTTCTTTTATCAAAAATTGTAAAAATACATCCGACACGACGGCGAGTCCTTAGGGATTGCTTTGTGCGGATCTGTCGGGGGCGGAAAAAACTTTTGTCCTTATGAAATAAATCTTTCACAATACAATAAAATAATACTATGAAAATATGTATATCCACGCTGTCTTTTATTACAAGAGGGTTAGAGATGGCGCGATTGTAATAATTTGTAGCTAAAATCTTAAAGTCCAAGACAGGAAACTTCACTTTCAAGTTAATTTTCCCGTTTTAAACTTGTTGGAAGTCCTTGAGGATTAAAAACAGAGTAGCGAATTTGTGGACACATTTAACGTCTTTTAAGAGCTTCTTTGTCCACTTGAATGATTAAATAGGTAAAGTTGAGCTTATTAGACAACATTAATTTTACTAAAAATTAGTTCTTAATTAAAATTAGTGCAATTTCTTGAAAATTTTAAAAACGACTAAATCTAAATAAAATACAAAGCCGAAAGAAGGTTCACAAGTTTGACGCCAAAACAGTTTCCCAGATTTTTTTTTTAATATTTAGCAAAAGTCGTCGCGCAATATAAGTTAAGTTGTAGGATATTTATTTTATACAGAATTGAAATCCGGACTTAAAATCGTACGACAATAAATAACCGAGTTTTGACCAATTAAAATTTCGAATAATGGATTGAAATTTTTAATGTTCAATTCCTCCGAAACTACATCAGATAGTAAGATACGGTATGAGCTATCGTTTTTCTAGCGCTTTTTTTGCTTATATTTCGTTCTCAAATACCCACAATTGAAAATTTTGGAAAAAAAACCCTCGACGAAAAATTTTAAATTTAGCCAGCTGATAAATCTCGGTCAAAAATTAGTTTCTACAGATTTGGTTTGTTATCAATTCTCTAAATTTCGATAATATTGATTTTTAATCTAAAGAATCGAAATTTGTAACTTTTCAAGACGGTTATCAAAAATATAATTTATTCCCAAACACCAAATTTTGTCAAAAAATGTTGACGCGCATATAACAATGCTATATACCATCATCAGAGCGATAATTAAAAGTTTAAAGTTTAAAAGTTTTTTATGCATTGCGCATTGCGCGTCAGCATTTTTTTGACAAAATTTGATGTTTGGGAATAAATTGTAATTTTGATCATTTTTGTGAACAAGATTTGATCCAACAATTTTTTTTGAAGACTAAAAATGTTTATTTTATTCCCTGCATGCTGATGAACAGCTGTCATAGACTAAGTTGAACATTTACAAAAACAGATATTTTAGATGACTTCTAGCAAATAAAGCAAACTCTATTGCAGAATAAGACAAAAACGTAGAATCACTTACATAACTTACATTTTGCAGACCACTAAATTCCCTAATCTCTGATTTACCAGCAAAGAAAAAACTTATTTTATCCACATTTTCGTACATTACGTAGAAGACACAAAGTGTTTGGAATTTTCGGTGCTAAATTTAAAAGATTAATAAATTTTGAGAACCTGGAGAAAAACATTGTCTGTTTTGAGCAGTCATAAAGTTTCGAGGTAATGATAATTTTAATAATTGTTAGAAATAAAGAAGCTCGTTTCACTATTACACACATAATTTACAATTCTTGTTTAGTATGTCAACTTTTGCAACCAATACCCCAGACACCCTGCATCTCGCAATAAGACAACAAAATGCACTTCCATTTACATCAAAGGGCGAAATTAGTCTGCAATCATTTACATATTAAGTATACATAGGTAAAGCTTTGTCGAAATGTGTTGAACTCTGTTTCTAGTATTCTACAGCTTTAACACGTGGTATTCAAGTTACAAAGACTAATTACAATAAAACTACAAAACAGTCAGGAGTAAGAGAAATGCGTCTTGTGCCAGAATAAAAGGAAACAGAGATCACAAAGAGAGAAAAAGTAATTCGATTCGTGTTGTAAAGGACTTTTCGCTTTGAACTTGTGACATACGTTGTTATAGTGTTATCAGGCTAAACAAAGTTGAACGGACATCCTCGTTTTTAGAGTTTAATCTTGAGATAGATTTTCTTTTTGTTTTGAAATTGCAAGTTGTAAATAGGACGCTTTGAAAAGCAGGCAACCACTAGCTCGTGGTTCATACTTTTGACTCCAGAAGCACAATATATGAAAATTTATACCGAAGCACACATATGCATCGTTAGAATGGAATTTGATGAAAAGTTATGCATTAGGAATTTGAGAACATCTTCGGGATGTTTCTTGCATAAATTTAATTTTCTTTACCTGAAATATCCTATCGACTTTTTCTTTCACCGTGTCTTCATCCACACAAGGCTCTGAAACTTTCCCCATCAAATCATAGACAGCACTAACAATGTCAGTCATCTCTTCACGTGTTATGCATCCATCCCCATTGATGTCGTAGAGTGTGAAGGCCCAACGCAACTTCTCGTCTAAAGAGCCTCTCGACAAAATGGACAAATTCTGAACGAAATCCTGAAACAAGAACCCGGTCAATGTCCTAACGTCTGCAAAGTTCGTAACGAAGTCCTGTCGATTTAGTGCCAAGTTAAATTTTTAAGTGCGCTGTCAATTTCCGCCTCATTTGTCTTGGAAAAAAATTATTTAGCTTGTGGAGATTGCATTATAAATAACTCCTTCAAAATTTGAATTTAAATGAAGAGACGGCGAATTGGAATTGGAATTGGACACGGAGACGCTGGTTTATATCAAGTTTTCTTATTGATTTTTAAAAAGGTCCGGCTTTGTATCAATCGAGAGAATACCCATTTGCATGCAAAGACGCTGGCTTTAATATGCTATAAAAAGTTCTATGAAGTTTTGCTTCAGAGAATATGAATGTACGAATTTGTTTGAAGCTTCAAAGAAAAAGTTGATTACTTTATTAGTCGATACAAAAAGAGTGCCCCAGTTTTGTATCAAGACGGGACTGAAATATGCCAATGGAAAACCACCCAAGCCAAACAATTTTCGGCCTTTCAGTTGACACTATAAAAATATTAGGATAAGCGTGACAAGGACTAGTTTGCTTTTAAAATGAAGTTTGCTGAAAACATTTGCCACGTTGTTCAGGTGTTCGATCGATTCAATCGAGTCAAAGATAAACAAAGTTAGATAAGTCAAACCGACAAGTTTTCTAAATCTGACTTGGATAAATTAGATTTCAGTGAAATATTCTAGTTACTGTGATTGCATCATTTATATGCGAGACCATTGGCGACGTCTTCACCATTTTATTGGCCTATAAAATCCTTCTCTGATAATGTCAACGTAATCAGGCGGTAAACGTGCAGTCTAGTTGTAATAAAAGGCCGTATACTTATCAAATAGAAAGAATTTGGTCGATCTCCTAACATGTTTAGAAGGTTTTTGGGTAGAGCTTCCACTGAAAACTCACCAATTTTGTTTGTGTGGAGCTGACCTTTCGGTAATCTAAATTAGATTTTCCAATTCAGTTAAGTTTTCCTGCACGAGGGCTTTAAAAGAGGTCGTTCTATTTTCATTGTGGTTTTAATTACATTACTATTAATTACTTTTGTTGTTAAACGCCAAGTTGTTCTTTGTGCTATTGTCCACACACTCATCAAAAGTAAATATTGGAAATTCGTTTTTCTTTAGAATTAAATGATTCCAATATTGGATATAAAACACTTAAATTTGACCCAAAAAAATCAGATAATAAAGAATGGGAATCCAAAGCTTGTGAACAATTCGAGCTATTGAACCTCCACTTCCACACGAAATCCTGACAGTGAAAACCAACTCATTTTCACCATTGAACTGCTGGTTCATAAGGGCCAAAATTGTTTTCATTGCTAGTAGCTAAAAAGCCGCTTTTCTATAATAAATATTTGGCTTTGATTTGAAGAGTTTAAATAAATGGGAGATAAATACATTTTCAGGTAAAAATTGTGTTTATTGTTTGGCTCGCTTTGAAGCCGCCGGGAATTTTATCAGTTATTTATTTTGGTACATCCATTATAGTTAATTGTAAAGATTATTCTGCTAAAAAGTGCTATGTTTATCTAGTTCCTTCATTTCCCGTTAAAACGAATTTAGAGTCTCTCTTGAAGAATAAAGAATTTATAAATCTCACTCTGATGGATCCATGCCGTGATGGATGTGCTTATTACCACCATCGTGAATTTCATGTCCACATAAATTTCCACTTTTAGCACCTAAAAATGCAAACACGTTAATAGTCTTTTCTAAATTTAACCGCGTTGTAAGAAGGCATCGAATGGATCAGTGGCCTTATTGTTTACTCGAAACCTCAACATCGGTCGATCACTATGTCTTATCCCATGGACATTGGTGAGCTCACAGGATATTATCCTACAGATAACTACAACGCATATCCATCCATCACGCTGACGCTGGTGGTGCCTCATAGTCCTGACACTCCCTTCTCTATTATCCCACAGGTCGTCACATTCAATGAACCCATTTGCATTGCCCATTAGAAAATGAGAGTGTGATTTAAAATTGTGTGTGATAAGTTGATAACAGCTGGTGGCACCTATCCATGAGCTTTTAATTGAGTTCTTTATACGGCAAACATTCGCGAATTTTATACAGATCGAACATGTTGATAAATTGAGGTTGACGTTAACCGGTGCCGGGAACGTTATATTTTTTAAAAGCTGATTTTTGTTCGTGAAAGGAAAAAGCTGTGGAAATGTTGGGAATGGGCGAACTAAATTGAGAGCTGGGTTGTTATTTTTCGATGTAGCGAGGTTCGTGAGTAAAACAGAAATTTAAATTCGAACAATTCTTTTAACGTAGCCAAACCGAAATGTGTGGAATGCCGTTTTTGGATCACAACGGAGATTTTATTATGATTTCGGTTTCTTAATTTGAGGCCAAATTGTTCCCTTAAGAACGAACGACTGTCGATTTTACAACGGTAACCGAGCAGAATTTCACGTTAGATCGTTTAGAAAAATTGCTCACAATATAAAATAAAGTTCGTTGTGATAAAAAAGCAACAGACGAACCCATTTCCACACGTCTTGTACAAAATAACATGTGTAAAAAATCGTTTATCTCTTGTTTTTCCCAATACAAAAACGATTACGAAGAGCTCGTTTGCTACGTCTTGTAATGGTTCGCGAAACTGAAGTTCTTCAGAATAGATTAAAACAAAAATCCCACTAAGGAGAAGATGTGGGAATAAATTTTCAGTGCACTCAAGTGATTTGAGCATGCAAAAATCCTTTCAGTGTGCAAAAACAAATCGTTCTCTTCCACAGGTAAGATTCCCTTTTGTTTTATGAAACATTGCAACCGATTTTTCCAGCTGCCAGTTCGCAGCACTGAAGGCTTAAGATCGCAGGAACTTAGCAGACAAACATCAACTTCGATAAATCAACAGGAATTACAGTAGTTACAAATTGAGGCGTGCACAAGAAACTCCCGCCATATTGCTGTTTTTTCCGTCGCGAGATGATAAATTAAGAAAAACCTGCAGCGTTCCTTATATTTGCGATAAAATACGTCATCGAAACTCGAGATTTCTGTTTTGTGGTGCTTCGATTTATCGGAAATTCGAACAAAAAAGGTGGAATATGAGTGTGCAAAGCGTGACGCTTCAGCGTCAATTGCGTTTATTTCACAAGAATGGGCTCTACGCCCCATTTTCACTTATTGCGGCAATATGTCACACGGGACATGTGGTCATTATTCAAAAATGTTTTATCATCAACGCGCATGCAGCATGTAAGCGTAAAATTATCTAATCGGAGGGATAATTTTTGTGCAGTGCTGTCCTCTGATAAAATTCTTGTTAGTTTAATGAGAATGATAGGCCACGAATTTATAAAGGACAGATACATCACGCTTAATTTATTTGTTGGACAATCCGTCTTTATGAAACGTTGTTGTCTATGTTGCGCGCTTCCAATTTAATTAAAACTGTTTAATTAATACTGTATAAGCATTGTCATATTGACATTAATTATACAAATGCCTGTAGTCTCTCAATTAGTGTTGGCTCAGCTACTTAAGCTCTTTGACTTTACATATTTTACAAACATGACATGTTGGGATAACTTGGTAATTGCGAAACAAGCCTTGTTTGTCGCAAGTTTTATGAAGAAGGAGGAAGACGACTAATAGGATGTACCTACTTAATAACTAACGTATATAAACTAAAATGTTAGTACCGTACAAATAAAATGAGATTTCTTTCATCTCTCGTATTATTGTTAGACTGTTTTATGTTAACCTTTTTAATATCCGTTGCTTGCTTTACTTTGTAGTGGTCATTTTTTGTATTCGGCACATTTTAAATGCAAATTACTCTTTGAAAACATCCCAGAGCAGTGTTACTTCAGTATGTAAATTATGTGAAAAATCTAATTACAAAGAATAATATAACCACATTTAACTGTATGGCAGCGAATTTCAAATCCTCTTGCAAAAAGGTTCCGACTGAAAGTCAAATTCGTTGCGCAAACTGAGAGATACACTTCGGCGCACCCACCATTTATCCGCATATTTTATTTATTATCTTCTGGAAACCTTATCTATAAATCGTTAATCTGGGTATGTATCTAAAATTAGAACAAAGATACGTTCCTAAATTTACAACGATTGCGTCAGACAAACGCGTTATAAAAATCTCTCCAACATTGCACCCTCATTCGGTTTAATTCCAGAACGTGTATGCAAGTTTGCGTCTAAACACGTCTGGGACTAACCAGAGCACTTGGTTTGAATGCTGCACCTTTTATAGTGCCTTACACTAGATCCAATATCGCTTAAAAGCTCAGGAAATGTAACATGCACAATGGAAATTTAAGTAAACAAAGCTCCTTGCTTGTAAACTCAGCTCCTGTAATGAATTAAAACTGAAATACGGATATGCGTCTCGTTTTCTTAATCGAAGGTAGCCAACATCAAAGATCCACACGCTTAAAAGTTAAACATAATAGAAGCTGATCTTTGGTCCCAAATTGTATATTCTATGTAAACAGATTTGAGAAGTTTGGAACTACACCTTGAATTATACATTGGCATTATTGTGTTTTCTTGCACTCGCGTCTTCTCAGAATGTAAGCTTATTAGGAGGATGAAATTCAAAGGAAGGTGCACCTTCAATTTCGTGTGACTGTTTTAAAGAATAAAAATTTTATCTCCGATACCAATGTGAATATGAAACTTTACGAGGTAGTTAACACCGTACAGCACGTAAAATGTGCACTCTATTCAGGCAGAAACCGAACTTATAACAATCTGACTTAAAATTAAAAATCGAGCACTTACACTAAATTCGCTTACATTACCTCGAAACTAATTAATCCGCTATGATCCTGATCCAGGGTATTGAACACGTAATGAGCATATTGGCTGGTGTTGGCTGGAAAAAATAAAAGCAATTATTGATTGATTAACAAAGCAAATATTTTTATAGTCGTAAGAAAAATAACAGGGATCAATTAAATTGATTAGCCTCGTGCACAAACAGCATAATGGAATCCAGATTAATTAATGAAAGCTTTTGCAAACAATAATTGGTGGGAAAGCTCTCCTTCATTTATTTGGTTAGATGGGTAATGTATACTACGCAGGAATAGAAACGCTTAAATTTTCATTATTTGTGGAAAAGGGTTTTGACATGGATCGTGATAATACTTTATGATTCTGCGATAACTGTCTTTAAATGGGGTATAAATCACTAATGTCACTGATCCGTAGTAAAACTGCTTAAATGTTTCATTTTCAGAACATAATTAAGAATGTTACTGTAATAACTTTGATAATGGTTATTAATCTGGTACCAGATGCCACAAATTTCAAAATTAATTGCAGCCATTTGTGCTGATTACTGCAATCTGGCGACAGAAGCGTGTTTACAACTTCCGCAAATCATCAATTCGGTTGTTTTACATTAGTAGAATTTATTCTCAGTCATTGTTCAATAGGCATGTGCGTGACCCTTTTGTTTTTAAAATTAAAAACTCCATTAAATATTCCAACCTTTTAACATCTGAACAAAAATTTAAATTCTGGTGAATATCGGGTCAGTTTAAAATTACAATCTAATTAAAAACCTTGACTTCGGGATTCCTATTTATATTCATAACGGTCTGTGAGATTGTAAATTATGTACTTTTTTTTAGTACGTTTTACTCGCGTAAAAATAATCTGGGCTAAAAATAGAAAAAAATAGTGTGAAAAACATCATATTTCCACGGAAAAATTGGAGATTACATCGCAGAAATTATGAGCGGTTGAAAATAAACTCCATCTATGTATGAATTTCATTAAAATTTTTATTACTGGAGCTTACGATTTCCTTTTCTGACATGGTAATGAACCTTGGATTTACAAATCTGTTGTGTTTACGTTGAGGGTTTAAAGATACAAATCAAATCTCAGCAAATAATTCTAGAGTTTTTGTAGTATTTAAACTAGATGGATTTGGAAAATCACAGCGTGCATATAAAGTGCATATTTGCGGACTGCGCTAGAATAGGCATAATCCATAATGAAAATGCATAAATACTGCGGCAAATTCCAGGCTGAAATGACGTATAAAA
This sequence comes from Gnatocerus cornutus, assembly GCA_029298725.1. Taxonomy (NCBI): domain Eukaryota; kingdom Metazoa; phylum Arthropoda; class Insecta; order Coleoptera; family Tenebrionidae; genus Gnatocerus; species Gnatocerus cornutus. Next base: position 8,196,924 of record CM055514.1, read on the forward strand.
GAAGCTTGAACAAATTCAGCTAACAGACGCATTTATTCTTCGGTGGCTTTGAGAGATATTTCTGCGTCTTCTATCCTCTTTATTACCTTTTCAACCCACACGTCAAAGTCTCCTTAACAAGAACTTATTTCTTATCATTGTAGATCTCCAAGTTAGATAGGACAAACGACAAGGACTACATGTTGCCGACATGTATAATTAAGCACGCAACTGCGTGCTGAACTTGTTGAATTATGTTGGGTGTCTTATCTCGTTTGTACATAATAGCAATAATGAAGTTATTTAATTAAGTGAATTTGTTCAAATATTTGTTCTTTGTTCAATGTAAACCTAAAACCGGTAAACTAACTGAAGCAGAAAATTTTCTCATCCTAAAGCTTCTTACAAGGTTTACACTTTCACGTAGCCACTGGCTATGCAATTTCCACAAGCCAACATTACTAACCTAGTTAAGTAAGGCAAGACGAGGAAATGTTGACAGTAATCATAAACTATGTTGAAAATCAGCAAACTGAGCGAAATCTAAACAAATCTGACTTGATAGAGAAAAATATCAATATTGGGTTACTGATAAAGCCAAAATAACATTAAAATGGAAACAATTTATTTGTCTTGCGATTGCTGGAAATTTTCCAGTTACAGCCTTGGTAATTTCATATTTCAAGCTTATTTTGCTATAAATGGTCTTTATGTGGCGTTGTAATTTCCTCAATTCTAAAAACAAACTATAAAAATCTCGATGGATTTCCATGTTATTGCTTCAATCGATTTGGCACGTTATAAAGTGCCATGTTAGAACTTAAAGTGGGCAACAAAACTAATTTCCTGTCAAACCAAAAACTGATTTCATAGAACAAAGTGTCCATTAAATTAGTTTGAGTGCATTATTCCTCGCTGCTGAACATAAAATAGCCCACCTCCTTTCCATGTCATACGCCTGGAAGCTTTAGATATACGAAGTGTAAACAAACATTGCAAGGTGGGTAATATATTTTCGACCAGAGACAAGTTTCACAGAAAATGTGGAACTTTTAATCAATTTTTAACACGCACAACAATAAACTTCCCCAGCGAATTACTTTTAGAAACTTATAAAATTTTTTGAAGAAAACTAAGCGATCCATCACTTTGTAATGTTTCTTGAAATGTGCTGTAAAAACATGAATTGAGCTAAAAATAGAATATCTTTGACCACAAATCATTTCGCTGCTGCAATTTAAGTCAATTTTCTTCGTTCCCAGAATTCAGTTGTTATAATTCACCAAAGTGGCAATAAGCAATTTTCCATGGGTTCAATATTTACACAACGCTAAAGCTTAAGTGTCTCGTTATTTTCACACTTTGAGTTGTTTCTGAAGTTCGTGTAGCTGCAATTTAAGCTAATGGATTTATTAACTTTGGCTTCAGGTCTTCAGCGACTCGCGAGGCGTGTTATTAAATTGTTTACGTTGTTTTGAAAATAAATGTGCATTCAGAGCATTTTTAAATTTGCGAGACACCCACGCGAGGTTACTGTTGGCGAAAATGGTTTCAGAGCTATTTCAGGAATTCGTCAATAAATAACTTTTTAGACTGGGCTTTCTTCAAAAATAGAAAAAATTTTATTATCCGTTGTAGATTTTTGGTGGATGCGCCGGGTCAAATTAATGTTATTTTTTTATTACAGGAGAATTAAGTTTCTTAGTGTAATAATTTTAAAACGCCTCATAAAGAGATGCTTGAATACTTTTGTCCGCCAGTTACAAAAAATTATAAAAAACATTAGTGAAGTGTAATCCAGCACGCTGCTTTTTGATGAAAGCAATATTTACGTAGGACGAAGCACGTCTTTGTATGTGTTTCATTTCCATTTTCATTTAGCATATTCGTTCGTACCAAAAAAATCGATTGAAAGTTGGTTGAATCCAATTTTCTGCCATCTGGAAAGCGGAATACTCCGTTAAATTCAACTTTCCCGATAGTACATTTAAAATCGGCGGTTTTATTTTAACTTCGGTTCTTCAAACTTTGCGAAAGAAAGCTAAGGCACTTTTATAACGTAAACAATGCGAAACAGACGTAACGAGAAGGTCTTATCTTGATATAAAAGGTCGTTATCTGCAACTGTGTAGCAGAGAAGCGAGACAACAAAGAAGTAAAACAGTTGTAACGATTATCTTACTTTACGATGATGGCTCGGGAATCCTTCAACTGCAGTCTGTGAACATTTATAATGCAGTTTTTATTATCGGTGCATAGTAAAAGATTTTATACTTTGAAATGTAACGAAGCTTGTCAACGATGAATGAAAGTATGGTTTTATAGGCTCACTTTTAGGCAATATTTCCTGGTTGGTAGGTGAAAAAAGATACATCATTTGGGTTTTAAATGACCACTGTGGCTGAAAATACCAAAATAAACGCTTAATAAAAATTTTATTTGTCGATGAATACAGGAGCGGAGTTTATATTCAGTTCGATTATAGACGAAGATTCGCAACAGTGATTTGACTAGTCGATTTGCAAATTCACTGCAGATATGAGTATGGTAATTTTTGCTTCATAATTGAAAATATTCCATCATTGCCTGGAGCTTCAGCGCAATTTCAGAGTTGACAAATCTCATGTTTAATTAATTGAACCTCACTGATGTAAAAAATGTGAATTGTCTTATACCAAGTCCACAAATATATTCATAATTGTGCTTTTTGTGTTCACAAGAGAAATCTTTTTGTCAGCGTTTTTTCACCAAACACACAAATCTCGTTAATAAAGCGAAAATCTACTGATACAGCATTTCAAATAAAACTCTTGAGGGCTAAAATAAATTTTTAATTAATGAAAACATCCAACTATCATTGAAACGTAATCAACGTGTCTGAACACGAACGTTTTATGGTTTTTATTTCTGCAAAAGCAGGATTTACGCGGAATATATATTTTGCAGTGTTGAAACGATTTTACAACTATAACGTAAATCTTTCCGAGTGCTATTTGGAGATGTTTATTAACGTTTTATTACCTTTCTTTACTGCCAACTTAACTCTTCATAAAGGCTTGCACAAGGAGCCATCTCCGTGATTTAAAATTTAATTATATTCGTTGTTTGTGCGTCACAATTAGAACGATTTTCAGATACGTTATTGCCTCGTTCAACTAAGATGCTTCAGAAAAAGTTAAAGAGGTTGTCCTGAGTAGCATCATAAAACATGTAGATAGAGCTTTATGCTGACCAGCACCCTGTGCTGACAAATTGACCTCCGGATCATTTGTCACTGTCTCTGATACAATTCTTTAAAAGACCTCCGTTTTACGAACAAATTGATGCGAAAAGATATCATCACCCAGATGCGTCACGTTTCGTACAAACGAATGATATACCGTTAGCGGACAAAATAATGATCCATCAATCCGAAAGCGGTCTATTATTTCGCACCTAAGAGTTGATTAAAAATAGTAGTTTACGATGGCAATTGATTGATTCCGATTTCAATCTCCTGTTTGGAGTGCGGTTGTGATATATGGAGGGAACATTAATCAACTGGACCGTTGTTTTATCTAGTTTGTATTAGGCCACGTTTAATTCGGTACACTGTACAGGTAGAAGGAAATGAATGACTGAGGTGGAGATTATTTTAAATTAAATGTTCAGATTTACATCAAACCCAAGTCGATTCAATTTAATTTGCTCTATTAAACTAAATAATAAAATGTGTTAAAAAATGTACTTGAAATTCGAAGTTAATTAATACATTTTCAGAAAAAACTTGTACAATATTGCACAATAACAATTTTTTTGGGATTATATTATAGAAAAACTGCACTACCTGCGACATGCGAGCAGTTGTGATTGTGCCTTTTCATCGAACGGTCGTGTTTGCAATTTGTGTAACATTAATTAACAGTTACAACCTGATCTGCCACTCTTTTTATTTATTTTGAGCATACTAAAATTTCTATTTACAGGAGCAGCAGCCGCATCCATCATATGTTTGGAAATTCTTGCTTACAGTACTGAAATGTATCTCCCATTCTTCAAGTTACGCGGAGTTTGCCATTGGCATTCCTGACCATTGCCAAGTCTTTGTGGAATGTCTTGGCGGTTCGTTCTGTTATTCTGCAGAGTTCACGAGTGTTAATTCAGCAGTTCGTCTCGCCGAACCTTTTTACTTTTATTATCGTCCTGTTCAAGTTCTCTTAATGTGCTGTTTTTGTGTTTTAGGGACTGGAGTTCTAATTTTTTAGATTGAAAAACCGATCCGATTTATCCAAAACCTCGTTACCATCGGGCTATTTTATTTTCAACAGCATGAAGAAGGACTTTAATAAAAATTTTAATAAGCCTCGTGGCGACAGAAATATTAATAAAATCCTAAAAATAATACGTTTATTTTATTTTCTTTAATCTTACACGTCACTAGGCTGTTTGATAATATCCAATTTTACTTTTTCAGCAAGCGCATTTGCCAGTTGAATTTCAGTTTGATAAAAAAATTGTGTTTATTGTGCAAACAAACGGGCAATCACCACAAAACATGAGGTGTAAAAATAAATCACAATAATTATTCGAAGTTGTTTTTGTGACATCCAAACCACAATTGTTATCGGAAAAAATAAATGTTTGCCTTGGGCGCCGCACCAAAAACGCCCACTAATTGTTCCCAATTAGCGATCATACTAAACGTTCAAAATTCAGGCACATTTAATTCCCACCGCAATTACGTTTGATAATTAACTTAAACTTTCCTTGATATAATTAATTTTGAACCAGCCCAGTGTGGACACTACACAAAAGCGATGAAGTCGGATTTAGTCCACACAGTATGCTAATGAACTGTTTGCTATAGATTTAGTTATCTAATTTATCCAGTTCTGTCTGAAGCAATACCCGGGAAACACTTCTGTTTTTCTTAGTTTACAAATCTTTCGACAAAGGAAAGACAATAACAAAGATAAATTAAACTGCATTTGATTGCCCTCAAAAATAGTCCGATCGGAACTCTTAACAGTTCAATCAGCATGTGCTGTTCTGTGATCTTAACCAAACAACATCATTAATTTATATGAGCTAAACATCTGTTTTTCCAAGAAATACAAAAAAACATGCCGTTGAAAGAGTCAACAACTTAAAAAATTATTTTGATAGTTCGATGCCGCGTCCACAGTTTGCAATTAATTTTAAACTCGGAGACTGTATGTACACACAACCAGAGGAAATAAACATCGATGCCCGGCGAGCATAATTTGTTTATTCACCATTAACCGGCGAGCTTGCTGTCGGAATTATATTTGTAATTGTAGAATTTATTCATATGGAAGACGTCACAAAGCGGCAGTTAACTGGAAGGTTAGCAACAGTAAAGTTTTATCGGCAAATCAAAGTTAGGGAAGCGAAAACAATGACGGAAAACATGAGCTATTGTCATTGTATTGTTGGCACGATTGATCAATAAAACTTCCTATAAATACAGTCTTTGGCATACATGACTGGATCATAAAAGTGACATCTAAATCAAACAACACTTTGGATTTAGGTCGAAATTTCAATGTTAATTTATGCGAGAGCGGAGATTAGATTGATTTAGGGATTTTAGTGCGGATGATTTATGAATTTTGAAATATATTTGCGAGAGTAATTAGCAGATTTTGTTGAAAAATGTAAAAATCTAGTCGACTAAAGCGTCGTTTTGTTTATGTAGCTTGTCAGCGAGACAAAACAAAACCATTAGATTTTTTGGCCTTACAGGAGCTTCTCAGAAATTAATGTTCCTTGCTTGTCATGATATGAATTATTAACACTTTGATGAGTAGGAGGGTAATACAAATTTGTTTTAGCAAAGTATGATCAAAAATGCACATGAAAAGAAAATAATTTTTTATATTTTTTTCTAAACTTCTGAATAAATTTTGATAAATTTTAAGTGAGACGCGGAAAAAGAACATAATCTGGTCATTCTCATCTCTATAAATTTGTTGGACCAGACTTGTTAATGTAAACTTGATTCCGCAATAATAAATTAAAAACTTTGTTTATGTTTGTCTGATACCTATCTATCCATCACTCTTCCTTCCTGTGTTTTTCAATGACAAGAAAATTAGTTAGAGTTAACATCATTATATTTTTCTGGAGCGGAATTTTCTCACAAATTAACGTCCATTACCTGTCAAATTACAAATAATTGTCACTGACAAAGGAAGCTTTAACGCGACGGGAAACTAAGTTTCCGTCGCCTCAAAGTGGCTTCTATCTATCACAACTAATAAAAAATGTAATTCAAAATTAATTAAATGTTCAATGCAGAATTGCTGTTTACAGTTTAAACGAAAAATTTTCAATCAGAGTTTTGTCAAAGTTTTAATTATTAGAGTATTATTTTAATTACGGGTTTTAACAAGCCAACGTAATTTCCCATCAGAACATATTAAATCTTTCAGTTTAAAATAAATAGATAAAAAGGATAATAATGTACAAACCAATCACAATTATGGACGTTCAAATTTAATCTAATCCAGAATTAGATCCAGTTGGAAATCAAATCAGAATTTGATAAAATTATTCAGGTATTAATAGTTCGTACCCGAGATTTAAAGTTTTTACACTATGATCATGAAACTCGATGCCCAATTGCGCAAAATTGTATCCAGAATGTTTTCATTGGTGCACTTCCAGTACAGAAACAATTAGAACGTCCACTTTTATTTCAAAATTAATTTTTTCGTAAACCAGCTTTTATAGCTTTCTGCACAAAGAAAATGAGCTTTGAAATTATTTTCCGCTTGTCAAGTGCAATAATAACAGAATTTTTAATCTTCCCCAAGCTTTAATATCCACACGTATAAACTAGTGCACTTTTGAGAAATTCCCTGATGATCGTCAAAGCTTTTTATCTGGAATATCTCGTTAAAGTGGCTCATAAAAAGAAAAATTTAAAAACTACAGCGAGACAACGAATGAATTTATTTTCTCTGCAAATGTGACTAGTTTAGCTAACATATTGCTTTAATTTAATTTGTTACAAAGCGGTCTGAAGCTAGAAATTTGTTGTAGTTTTATTTGTTTAGCGTGTTGTTAGGAGGAAAAATGCGCTTTGGTATGTTTTATTTATGTCACATGCAGCATTAAAAATCTGATCGGAGTAAGTCCTTTTATGTCCCTATTTAACTGGTACTAATTGCAGTTCCTAAGAGGCAATTTCATCTTCCTAATGTCATAAACTCGATGATTGTCAGTCTTCCCCTTACAATAAATTCTTAATTACCATTTGTGTTTCCAAATGTGTTGTTAAAATCCCTGTAAAACTTTAATATCTCAAACGAAGTAAGGGTGCCAGATTTAACAAAGTATAATAAGGGGCGGAATTCTTGATGCTAAAATTGGCAAGTTGGGAACAATTCCAGAGCTATTGTTCTAACTAAACAACTATAAAAATGCGACAAAGTTCATTCAGGAATCGTGCTTTCAATTAAGTACCACAAGTTTTGAAACAACTTAAAAAGTTTTATAGTTAAATTCGTAGTCAACAAATACCCTGGAAACACGGAACTTGGAAATTTCTGGATGATGGATCTAATGTAGTTGCTGAAGTAGTTGTTTTGCGTTTCAGAAATTTTATCGCTAATAAATTTGTTTGACTTTAACAATTAGGTTAACTGTTATATCAAGTTTGTAATGCAGGTTGTTGCAGTCAAGTTGTGAAATTTGGAAGTGGACTGAATTACTGTCACGTCAATGTTAAATCTAAAGTTAGTTCAGTATCTGAAATCTTTCGGGGACAAAATGCTGCAAAACCCGCCCCCTTTACAAAATGAAATATGAGCTTTTCCACCATAAATTGTTTCGAAGCATGAAAGCTTCGACAATATGAAAGCCTTTGAGGTGCAACGTCCGTGTCAGGCCCGAAAAATTTATGAAGGTGTCTCTTGAACTCGCAAAACTGTGCACTGCAACTCACCACCTTGTGGAAAGAACTGTGAATAAATCATCTTGAATGTTTCTTCTTTGACGACACCGGTCGGACACTCTGCTTTAAAACCTCTATATATCCTTTTGATTTCCGCTTGCGTGAAACGTGTCGCCTTGCAGAGTGCCTCCAAGCTGTCGGGGCGGTACCGTGGAGGTGTTTCTAGATCCTCAAGCTCCGAGTCTGAAAAGTCCCAAAGTGTTAATTTATTATGAAATACGGTGGTTATTAACAAAAAATACCCTTGAAGATTTGAAGAAGTTTCATGGCGGTAAAGAGCGTCGCACGAAATGAATTAAGTATGAGAGTGGCGGAGATTCGACCTCTGCGAGTCTGAATTATGAACGAGGCGGTGGGAGAGCCGTAATTGTCCGGCAAACGGTTTAGCGGTGCACTCGAGGAAAGTTTGACACGGGATTTTTGAAGACTGGAGGCGAATTGCGAGTGAAGAAAGGTAGACAAGATGCCTGCAGAGGAGTTTGTTACGCAAAAACAAGTTATTTTTAGATTGTGGATATGCTTCATTCATGAATGTGGAATCCGTTTGGATTATTCCTGTTATAGACTCTATACAAAACAAGAAATTCTCCATGTAAAAATCAATAAATTTAAAGTGCTCTATGCAAACTATCAAGAACTTAAACAAGCTTCTCTTGAACGTTTTTTGCAGCAATTTCTTCAGTTTTTGTTAAATAAAACTTATTCCGTTGGTTAATATTTATTGCAAACAATGGTTTAAAAACAAAGCTGTAAAATTTAAATGTTCGTATATCATATTAAATGTAATCTAAACATCGTTAACTATAAAGTTTTGACATACGTACATATATGAAAGTGCTTGCAGAGATGAATGATATTTGAACTGTCTCCAATAAACAGATGTATTGTTAGAACTTCCAAACAATAACATATTACATTAGTTTCGAAATTAATATCCAGAGTTTATAGCCCGCTCTATTATTAAGTCATATTTAACCACAACGTTTATCTTCTTGGAGTTTTTCTAGGATGCTGAACTGACTAAATCCAGGTGAAGTGTAACGACTTAACGACACTTTTGCCCACAATCTCCTTCATAGAAAAGAAAGTAAATCCGTTTAGCATTACTTTGACCCCTAAACTAAAAAAATTAAAATTGTCATACTTTAAAAGCGGTTTGACACGATAACATTTTTTTCTCAAATTTTTGCGAATAAAAATTTGAGAATTTTTCTGTCAAATTGACGTTCAAGATTTGTCACAAAATTAATGCAGAAAATGTTTTCTGTTTGCTAAAACCTCCAAAATCAACGGTTTAGGGGTTTATTCTCTTAACTTGGCACATTGTTACTTCGCAGAATTGTAAAATTATTTTTGAATTTTTATTTTTAGTTTTAATTTTTTTTTTGCAAATATTTTCTTAAATTTTGTTGTTTGCGATGAGAATATTTGTTTAAAAATAAAATGTCAAATGCTTATTCGTAAAAAATTGAGAAAAAATGTGATCGTGTCAAACCGCCTTAAAAAATGTTTTATTTGATGGCCATTATTTTAAAGTACGTAGTGTCAAATGTCAATAAAATAATTTTCCCTTGAAAATATCGTATGAATATATTTTCTATAATAGTCTCGTAAAAATATACAGAATTTCTTTTTTTAGTCTATGCTTGCAAAAAACGCTAAACACTCAGTATATTACAGACTAAAAAGTTTTAGCTAAAATTATTTACAGAGAATTTATAAGGCATTTCGTTCTTGAAAGTACTAAAGTTTCATTAAAATTGGACTTTATTCGAAATCACCTACTCATATGAAAAATAAAATGGTCAAATAAACGAAGAGAACTTAAAAACCAAAACAATAAAATACTCAGAAAAGTCTAGAAAACTAGCTCTCTGACACCAATCAATAAAGATTTTGTTATAAAATTTTGTAAAATTAAACATTTTCTGTTCCATTAAGTAAAAACGATTTTTAAATCAGCTTGTTATTCGCAAATATAGACTACAACCAGTTTAAATAAGTGAAATGTAGTGGATCTATTTTTGGTGAAAAATCTGGATGTATCAATTTTTCTGTATTACAGAGAGTGGAAAAGCTTTGAGGCATAAATAAATGGCCATGTCCTGTTTTAGCAGTTTATTTCAGTGAGCTTAATAGAAAGAGCTTTCAGTTAAATGAGAATTACTTTTAGAAGTATTTTTCATGCTAAACTTTACACTCATCAGTTTTCTAAAATAAATATGAATCTAATTTAAACAAGACAATATTACCTCAATAAATTAGACCTTGATTATTGGAAAAATATAACGTAGCACAATTCTGCTTTTCGTTACAAACATATCCCAACTTTTATCGCTTTTGATGAACTTGCTTTCAGCGTAGCTAGCCATTTCAAAAAACTTTCGTTATAATCATCACAAACATTCTCCATCACGCGTTTGAACGTTTATTTACCAAGCTATAATAGTTTAATTAGTGCCAACACAGTTATGAAAATAGTCGTCAAAACAATTTTTCGATTAAAAGTTCTTTGATTCCGCCTGATTTTTTCATGTGTGTAAAGTTGTTAATGAATTGAATACAAAAACTATCTTAAGACTTTAGTTTCATGAAAATTTTCCTCTTTGAAGTAGGTTAAGTGCACTCTGTTTTTTTATTATTGAAAGTAGGTCAGCACTACACTCATTTATTTACAGGAACTAAATTAAATTCTAAAGCACACTTTATATCCACAGATCCGCAACTCCATTAAAAGATAATAAGCATGTTCAGAGCTACCTTTTTTAAACTTCGATTGTTTCATTTTCATGGCACTGAAATAACACTAGTTCGTTAATATCAAACAACTTTGTAACTGAAGTGAAGTCTGTAAAATTTGGTAATTGAGAAATATTTGGACTGCTGCATAAATATTATTATGATCTGTTTTTTGTATGGAGAAAAAACCACGTGTTATGAACTTCGCAATATTTAAGATTTAAAACGTCTGGCACTAATTAATCTTCAAGCGCAAATAAATATTTAAATACCTTTGAAGTACCTAAAAATACCGTGCAAGTTCAAAGTTTGTAATAAGATAAATTTATCTACTTCAAAATTTGCTCTAAATATTTAATAAATTAGAATTGACTTGTTGTCATAGTATGGCAGGAAAGTTCCTAAAAGTCAATTTTGTGGGGAAACTTGTGTTGTGACCAAGGAATTGACAAAGTCTATTGGCTTGGATGTTTGTTCAAAACTTCTCAGACGAATAAATAAAAGTGAAAAAGTTAGTTGTTTGTTTCGAAACAAAAAAGTTACAATTTTAATTATTTACGAGAATTTAATGAACATCAGTTTAAAACAAAGTTTACTTCAAACATCACGAATAATTTAGTGAAATTTAATAAATAAATAAGAAAATATAAATGTTCAAAGATAGGTACATAGCTAACAGCATGCCAAACAAAATAAATTACATTTGAAATGCTGCTTCCGTTTAAGAGTTTCTCGTTTCTCTGATTTCGTTTTATTATATTTGGCTTGTGCTTCTAATTCTTAATAAAAGTACAGTCAAATAATTACGCAGAGAGAAGGAATTGTATGTTTTATTATCCGGATTTGCAGTTTAGTGCGCAGTATTGTTTAATCGCGATTTTTAAATTCATTAAATTTTAGTAGGTACCGTTTAGGTTTTAATTAGAGTTAATATTAGTTTCTAGTTTTAGGGCATTTGAGTTTATTGCAAGCATTTGTTCCGTTTTGTTTTATTACAACAATTAAAAGTTCTGGTTTTGTTGTCAAAACTAATAAACGTGAAAATATCGTGCACTTACACAGAGCACTTGACCATTAAATTAAATTCGGCAAAAATTATAGGTCGTTTTAGAAATTCAGGTAATTGCTAGTTGTTCACAATGAGAATACCGCGAGCAATTTCATATGCGTTTTCTAATTTTGCTCTGGCTGCACTAATTTCGCTTTTATCAAATTAAGTACAAATAAAATCAATTTCGTGTTGAGCATTGACAGAAAATAAGATTAACACGAAAACCATTCGCTATACTTAATCATTCGAATTAGTGTGACGTTAAATTAAATTGAATTGTCATGCGTTTGCGAGCTACATGTTAAGAGAATTAACTTTTGTTGGGCCAGAATTTCAAACTTTTTGCTTCTGAGTTCTCGTTTTTCGCGATTGCTGAATTTACGTTCTGTAAAGGGTAACCGCTTCACGTTCCTGAAATCTGATCACAGCACATCGCAGTTAAGTGGAATTTCAACGTCGGACCTCTTCAATTAAGGGACACTTAACTTGTTCTTATGCTGTGGAAACTAAATTGGTAAACTAAAATTTTATGGAAATTAGTTGTTATATGAGCATTAGGCTGTTAATTTAAACTCGATAGGCTAATCGGATTCGCATTTTACCAACCGCTGAGAATACTCTAATGGAAAACGAGTAATAATTACACATTCTGAGCTTCAACTATGTTAAAATTTTACAATTTAACAAACTTTCAGAGCCTCGTTAAATAGCATTCCGTGCCAAAGAGCATCTATTTTACCAAGTTTTAGTTTTAACTACTCTAACTATTCAGTGGAAACTTTTTAAGACTGTAGAGCTTAACTGAAAACATTTTCCATGTAGTTATAAAATGTTAAGTGTTTAGTAGGTATAATAGCTCGAAGAGAGTTCCATATTTTCCCCTTGCGATTGCTCCTTCCCGTTTAACCCCTTAACCTGTTTGCTGAGGTCGTCCGTTTGCAGAAAGTGCTTTACAATGTTTACCCATCACGTGTTGTTTACCTAAAGCGAACTTAACTCCGGTCCAAGCTTCCCTCACGTAGTTGAAAAGCCGTCGATATAAAGGCCTTCGAGATCTATGATGTCTTATTCCACTGGTGTCTTCCGGTTCGTCGTTGTCGGTCGTTTCCCTCTCCTGAGGTGACTGTTGGGGTTGCTGCTGTTGCTGCTGCTGCTGTTGTTGCACCATGGGGTACATTATGCGCCCGGCATCCTAGGGCCGCCTCGCGCCGCGACAGCGCCACTTCTTCGCTACATCGCCACGTTAACAATGGAAGAAAGACGAAGTAGACATCGTTAGTAATGTGATCTGTTAGTGTGGTTAGTTTGCGTTTCTAGACATCTGCAAAGAAAATCCAAGAATTACTAAACCGGAAGACTTGTTGAATAAACATTCATTTCAATCCGATACAAACTCGATTCGCTACAATTTCAATTTCAAATGAAACTTAGGATCGGAAAGGATATACGACGGACGAGATGTCTTCTTGGAGTCTGCAGGGGATTTGTCCTGAACAAATCATATTGAAAATTGAAATTATGTAAAAGGGAGAGCTACAAGATTATACAAGTTGAAGTAGTTCCGACAAAACCAATTTTATTATAAAAACGGGAAATGATGGATATTGAAAGTAATGTGATAGTCTGTTTCCTGCACACTATATCATGTCAAACTTTACTTGAACGCGAAAATATCGCGTTACGTTTTACTGCTTTTATCTCCGATGCACTGTTGCACCTTGCCAACAGTTGGTTGCAAACACGAGTAAACATGCTAGGGACATCCAACATTTATTTGCATTTCGAGTCTGTTGGTATCATTGACGATTATGTCGAAGTTCGTGGTTAAACATTAACTGATGTAAATGTCAAGCAGGGTCACCTCTAATTCTTCATTTTAACATGAGTTGCTTAATTTAATATTATTTTTAGCCCTTTCTAATGTTCTCATTACCACGAAATTACAAACAAACTAGCTTGCCATAAGTATAAAGTTAAATCATTGCACGGTAACTTAATTTTAGTGGTACAATTAGCCGCTCTCTGGTCATAAAATTATGTCATAAACTGTACGTACTTTAAATGTAATGGTGCATGAACACAAATAAACATGAGATTGTATATTTTCCTATAATGAACGAGTTGTCAAACTAATATTTTTCAGTGCCGCGCAATTCATCACAGATTGTTTTCAATTCCTTTGAAATTTCCACCATTAGACTAGACGAGTTATATTTATGGATAGAAACATAAAGGGAAAATGTTTGAGATTGACGCCATAAAAACGTAAATTGGGTGTGACGGGTCATAAAGTATTGCTTGTTTCAATAAAATTTTCCTGGAGTTCTCCGGCGAGTGTGACTGGAGCGGAACGAAAATAAAATCTTGGAAAATAAACTAGCTGATGAATCTAAATTACAGTTCAATAAAATTCCATAATTTTCACTTTACAGTAATCAGTATTGATTGCGTGATAATGGTAAAAGCATGACTTGACCACCAATTTCCAAGAATTTACATTTTAATGCGTTTTTTTAGCGTTTCTCCGCAGCTGCCTTCTACATAGAAAATTCACAACGTGAATTTTTTCCAATTGCATTGCAATTATGAAAATCTGGGACGTAATTGCAATTAAGATTATAGCTTCAAAAAGCGCGGTGGAAAAGCTGATTATGCGATCTCCGCTAATACCAGAAAAAATTAAATTAATTTCAAATCTCTGAAAGGAGAAAATACATATTCCGTCTACCCATAAGCCGGTGTCAGCATTAATAAAAAATGAGCAGATTTAACTTTGATTTAATTACAGAACAACAACATGATTGAATTAAATATTGATCGTCTGAGGAAAAATTCTAAATGTAATGAGGTTTTTAGAGCGCTGTGTTTCACACAAGTACGGCGGCAAACATAAAATTCTTTAAACACTCGCGGTGGAGTTAAGAATTTTCAAGTAAGCCAACTTCTGTGAAAACAAAGCGAGTAGAGTGTAACTTCCATTCCCAACTCAAGCGAATTGTTTGTGAAATATCTACAAAGCGCTCTCTACAACAACGAAATCACATATTTCCACAGAACGTCCTCGCCAAAATACTCATTCTCGCACCCCGGAATAATCTCTTTGATGGATTCAGACGTGTTATTTAAATTCGCCCCAAACAAATTGTTTATAAAACGTACATAAAACGCGTTTTGTAGGCGCATAACGCTCTTTTGTATGTAGAGAGTAACGCCAGCATTCGGTCAGGATCAAGGATACTTGGCATAGTTCTCGTCGACGAGACTAAATTACGATGGCGGGTGTTCAAATAAGGAATTTCGCTCAAGCCAAGCGCAAAATAAATTTTAATATTGTCAGAAGAATGCGTTTTATAGTTTTTATTTTGTAATTTGAACAAGTTATGATATAAGACGGTGGACGTCGCTGGAAAATTTATTTTCTTCACGATAAAGTTCGGAAGGTTACTGCAATCTCTACCTATCCATTTATGAGTCAGTAAATTATATTGACATTTTATAAGAAATGTCATAAAATGGACGAACAGTAAAGAACAAGTTTTTCAGTTATAAAAGAATATGAGTACTTTTTAAGTATGCTTTAGCTGCAGGTTGCTGCAAAAATAATATTGGCGGAAAATAAAAAAAAACAAACTGAACAGGAAAATAATCAAACGTGAATTGTTCATAAAAATTTGACGGAAAATACGACCATATTTAGAAAATTTATGTGCAACATTAAACCATTTTCAATCGCTGCCATAAAATGTTGAAATTATTACCGACTATAATAAATTTGTTTGTTTTTTACTCTTGCGGTATTCAAAAGACCAAGCGTTTTACTGCAAAGTAGAAACGACTGTGTGATGATAAGCAAACAATAATTTCAAGATTCGCAAATATTTATAACATCTATTTGATACAGTGATAAGTATTATATAAAAGAAAGCTCGTTTAAATCCGCAAGCACCCTTTGCATATAAACCAAATGATAAATCTTACTAAACTGCCGGAGTTCTATGTGTTGGCTTTTAAATGAAATTCCAAACACACTGCTTACGTTATTCACATAGATTCTTTAACATCCTCTGAATGTTTAGTTGTAAATCTAGAAAAGCAATGATACTTTGTGTTATTTTTACTAAGTATGACAAAAAAATGGTAAAAAAATGCATAGAAATAATTTACAAA
This sequence comes from Gnatocerus cornutus, assembly GCA_029298725.1. NCBI lineage: Eukaryota > Metazoa > Arthropoda > Insecta > Coleoptera > Tenebrionidae > Gnatocerus > Gnatocerus cornutus. Next base: position 8,212,820 of record CM055514.1, read on the forward strand.
AACAAACAAAAATAACACAAAAATATCAAATATATACAAATGGTGGATGCGCCGGGATATAAATTTATCAATTCAATTCGGTAAATTGTATGGTATGAATCTAAATGAATGTTTAAATAGTGTTTGCTTCTATGTATTTATGTTTATTAAATCGTAATTGAAAAGTAAACATATTATAACTAGAATTTTTAATGCCTTGATTGAACACTCCAAAAAGCACCAAATAACAATTTATGAAGAAGTGGATCAGAGGATTATCTCAGGTTTCATTAAACAATATTCTTTAATTCTTCAGCAACTGTAAAGCTCAACATCCAAAATATTTCATGCATCCCTCTGAAGAATAGCTCGTGACTGCTAGAGTAGCTCGTAAATCGTAATACTTGACGCCTGCGGAAGAAACACAAAGAACAATCACTGTTAGACCCAAGACGGATGAGAAAAAAGATTTTTCACCGACAGTGTTTAATCGTCGGAAGTCTCCTTCGAAAAACAGCCAATTGAAACTTGCGTGTTTAATTAAGTGTCTCAGGACGAAATTGACTCATCTATAAAGCCTCGTTGCTTCCCTTATTATACTCTAAGACCCAAAAACGTACAGAGATTTTAAAGCGAAACAACGCAAACAACTAATTATCCTAATTGTAGCATAAATTTAACCAGGACACAATGATACAGTAATTATTACAGTCTCGAGTCGATAAAATCAGGAACTAAGGTCGAAGTGAGATTGATGGATAATTCGTGTTGTATACGCCCTAAGGGTATTGTGTTTGGTTTTGTTACGTCACAAAGCTGGGTTTTGTCAGTCGTCATGGTTACTACGGATGCAGAAGAGGAAACACGTTACACTCTTAAAATTGCGATTTTATTTGAACGTGATCCAACATCGAGACAACAGACAACTGAATCAAACTGATTGGGAAATTTCGGGAACGTGCGCTGCTTTGGGAAGGGATTGTAGTCGTAGAAAAGTTAAAGCAATAAAACGAACACTAAACTTCTCAAATTATAACTTCAGGTGCCGCTGGTTTTACTAAGTTAAAAGGCTCTCCGAAATTTTTGTATTTACCGTCACCTTCATAATATAATTGAAATTTATGCTGGAATCGCTATACTTTTACCACACGTCATAAAATATGTATAGTGCGTGGTTATTGGTGTTGTAAATTCAGCCTCTAATTATTTTTGTAATGTGCAATATCTCTAATGGTTCAAATTTAATTCGACCAGTCTACCTCAATTTAAGTTTTGTTTACAATAAATTCCAGTTTTCATGCCTCCAGACTGTTTGCTTTTGAATAAGCATATTTCTTCTTTCTTCTATTTAAAACAAAATTTATTACCTGCTTCAGCTAAAATACAGCACCGCTGGGAATTTATAATTTTATTTCAATTTTCTGGAGAGAAAGTTCCTGCTGGCTGTTTATTATTTATAACTCCTGTGTTACTGCATTTTGTAAAAATTCCAATTAAGATATAAATGTTTAATTTTCCACACGGAAAAAGATTTGCTGTAAATTTGTTTACGCGTTGCATCAGAAATTCCTAACAATCTTTGCCTAAGTATTAGAAAATTTGCATCTCTGTTGCGTTGATCTGCAAATTTGTCCTGCTAAAACATTTTAATTGGACCCTTCAGAGTATTACTATCAAATGAATACACTTTACATTTTACCAGTTTACTCTTCTAATTCAACCAGGTTCATGCAAATTCTATTCAAATTAAAACGAACCGAATCAGGTAGGTATCTTGCCGTTTGGAATTTCACTTCATTTACTTGAATGCCGACTTCCAACTAAATTCTAAGCGAATAAACACGTTTTGGATGAAGCAAGACTTCGAGTATGAAATAGCAAGAACAAACAGTTCCGGATATTAAAGGGGAATTATTAGCTTTTGTATAGTAATTACAGCAATAAAAAGAAGATATAACTGTGGTAATTAGACGAGTTTATCTCAAAGTTTGTCTTTGTCTTAGATCTGCGTAGTTACTGACGACAGGTTTTTACAAATTAAATTAGAGAGGTGCTTCGTTCTGAGCAAGTATTTGGATTTATTATTTGAAATTTGTTCGAAAAGGAAAGCACGGAAAAAAATCTATTTATTCTAGATATGAACTCCGGCCTACAACGAAACGTTTTTTCATTATTACGAAATTCGGGCAAATATATGTCTAGCTGCAGAGAAATAAAGTACATTTAGCTACACAGAGATGAAGATTTATATTTTTTTACATCGGATAACGCTCACTATTATTATCGTTTTCTAGAGAAAAAAATCATGTACAAAAAATGTACAATCAAAATTAGTTAAAATTTTCAAATTATAAAATTAGCAGGTTGAGTAATATTCCCATTGAACTGACAACTCTGGTGTACAACGATGACATAAAAAATAAAAGAACTAAAAAAATCAAAAAAGTTATTTAAAAAATCGAACAAATTTACAAAATGTCAAACATTCATGGAATCTAGAGAATTGAGTTGGTATTCATGGAATCCAATATCCAACGACGCAACGAGGACACAAAATTGAAAAGCATTTGGACTATTCACGTATCAAATTCCTATTTCCAAACAGTATAATTTGAGACAACAATCAAATTATTTAAATGATAGAGAATGTGTTACATGATATTTAAAAAAAAACAATATAGACGAATTTGATACACTAAACTTCTTTGCAGAAATTTTTAAGTTACAGAATGTCTAAAACATTAATGGCTCTCTTATTCAGCAGACAAATCTATGTCATCTCATTCTGTCTTCACTCTTTGTTTAACCCTGCCGACAATTCGATGATTGTCCTCAGTATTAAGAGATTAAATATGCTGAGTTGACAACAAAGCACGTTACCAGACAGCTCGTTATCTCACGTCGCGTGTCAGGAAACATTGATCACGATAGAAACATCAGAGTGTTCCATCTATTTTACCCTATTGTTTCAAAATCAGAAAGCGGAAAGAGGTAAAAAACGCAAATTTGACTTGAATCCAGTTCTGCTGCGACGCAAAATTAATTCTTTCCTGGAGATTAGTCTTTGTACAGGCGCTAGTCCGAAATAAGTCTTGGAAAAAGCGTTTCCCGAGTGCACTGAGAAATTTATGATATTTGCCTTGGCCGAGGGCACCTGTTGCGTAACGGAGATTATTCGTAAGCTTGCGGTTTCGATAAGCTTGCCATGACTGGTACTAACGAGGTAAACAACAGGTGTGGGACCAACATGCATGATCATTATTTAATTTTACGCCAATCTTTCCGAGAGAGAAGAAAAAGCTTTCTTGTGAAGCGGAGGTTTTATATGGCGTTGGAGCAGTAAAGGTTTCTTTAGTGTTCTTACAAACGTTGTTTTTATTTGTTTCGGTGAAGTCTTCTGTGTTATGACGGCTTTGTCTATTTTTCGCTTTAATGCAGCGGCCAACTGACACAACGGGCACTTTCTTGGCAGGATAGCACAAAGTGATCGATTGTGAAAGGAGCATGAGATGATTTCTTAATGCGTCTAGAAAAGCATCCTTCCGAATTTAGTGCTCTGCAATAATTTTAACGACACTTTAAAAGTTTATTTTCAATTTCTAAAAATTATAATCAGCAGATTATTAATAAATTATTCTCTACTTGCAAGCGAGGCAGGTTCTTTGAGATCCTGAAAAAGAATAATTAAAAACATCCGTACGCATACATAATGAAATGACAAAGCAATTTGCATTTCGACTAAAACGAAAATAATTTAGTCTGTTTCTATCAAAAACATTTTGACTTTGTTCCTGCCTGAAAGATAAAAAACAGCTTCAAAGAACTTTGCAGCGTGAAACTCGCCAACGCAAAACGTATTCTGTAAGTGAAATTAACGATACATGCAAAAGTGATATTGCCTGAAATAAACTCGTGGGATTCACATTTAGGAAAAATAAAACGATATAAATCATATCCGCAGCTTTGCATGTTTTAATTCAGCTAATGTTACGCAGGAATACTCTTACTTTTATTAAACACGCGATCTGGTCTTAACAATTTCATTTTCGGTCAAGTAAACATCATCTTCGAAGTTCCTGAAGCGGATGAATTTGAAGTCGAACAAAATTAAACTAAAAAAGGATCTCGGTTTGTTACTATTTTAATCTTCTTTGCTTAAAGAGCAAATTACGTCGGCCACAGAAACGAAAGACTTCGATTTGACCCAAAGAAGAATTTTACACTTGATAAAACTTCTAAGCAATTTAGCATTAGTCTCTGGTTTTGCGTCCCTTCCTACTAAATCTTGAGAAATCCGTGGTGTAAAGTGCTCTTTAAAATCTCCCTCGGACATAAGAGTTCCATTATTCCTAGATCGGTCACGCTAACAACTGTTCCACTCACGCAGATTTTATATTCATTGAACATTTGGAGATTTGGTGCCACCATGTGTTCAATTATTGTACATTTGAATTGCTTTTTACGTTATGATTGGATTTCAAAGTGATATCTTTGTGCCTTTTAGAGCGATTTTTATACTATCGAAATTGAGCTTACATTTCAACGAATATTCTATTAAAGTCGGGAAAAGAGCATCGCTTGTAGTGATATTGCATCGTAATGCAACATAACTCGGTTTGGATTTATGAGAAAAATTTAATTAACAGCGAAACGGACAGTAAATTTGGGTCTAACTGATTTCAGCAAAATATGTGCATGAATATTAATGTGATTTTTATAGCACTGGTAGTAGTAATTTCATTTGTGTTTTGCATTTATATTGAACTAAAAAAGCGACGCTTAGAGAGAAAACAAATCGGGTTAATTATTGAGTCGAATAATAAAACTACAAGAGTATAGACGCGAACTAATTTTTTGATGAGAAAAAACTTGTTACATAATTAACAAACTGAAGGAAAGTTTTTAATTACGAAACTTTTCACGTACATACAACTTGAAGCTGACAAAAGTAATTTTCTAAAAATTCTATTTTTTCTTCATTAAGTGAACGGCAGTTTATGAAAATTTAATAAAAAGTAGAGTTTAATAAAAAATCCCCTTTCAATGCCAACCAAAAGTAACTTTATTAATTCTGTTGCACGTTATCCGAAATTTTTCGCAAAACGCAATAACTGTCAAGACTGAAACACCAAGTCCCGGTTCTATTCAGAATTAGTAATTTAATAAGAATGACGCTCTGAAGCCGCTTAGTTAAATTAATTAGTTAGCAACAAAGCTGAAGAATTATTCTGCTAATGAGGTTAACTGCGAGTTAATTGGTTATCGATTAAATATAGAACGAGAACGCTGAGAGCACATGTAGAGAAACACAGCAGAATAAACTTTGTTTCATTCGCTTCTTCGTTTTACTTGCACGAAACTTTTAATATGCATTGTACCATGACAAATCTTGATAGGACAAAAGGCATCATCTCGGAACAAAATATAAATTTCTGCACAGATTAAGAAACACTCATTTTAAGAGAAAAGTTATTCCATTTGAAATGATAAGTTGCTTGGGCGGCACTAATTATAAGTTTCGCGAAGAAGTTGAGTGAATTTATTACGAAGTAGCAAGCTCGTTGTTTTGACGACTGCCTACAGCTCCGTTTCGAGACAAAATCCGCGTCCTTTTCCGGCAAATCTGCATCAAACTGCATTTGAAACTCCAACAAACTTCTCTAGATTTTTTGTCGAAAAAGAAACCTGTTTACTCATCATCAATCTCGTGCGGTATTTCGATTTCAATACACTTTTTTCCTCGGTTTTATCTTTAGCATACATTCATCATATTAAGATTGCGTTATTGGATTTATGGGATCACTTTTCTCATCGCTTGGGCTCATGAATCAATATTACGAATTTTGATGATGCCGATAATGACACCCCCAGGAATTGACGCGATGCAAATTAAAAATAATGACTGCAGAAACTTCCACTAAGCCAGGAAATATTAACTTGACACCGTACAGCCACAGCAATATCCTGTGGACGGGAAAAATGAGGACGTGTCGCAGGTTTTAATAAATCGGAGGGAATGGAAACGAAGCAATTAAATGTTCTAGCAGGAAATAGAATAATCCGCCGCAATTTTTAATAAGAGTGCGATTTTGGTGTGAACAATATTGAAAGTTGTAAATTAGAAATATTGCCATAAATGAGAGACCAGTCAAGTTTTGCGAGTTATTATTAGCATTATCATGATTAAAATTCGCTGAGAGTTTGGATAATAGAACAGTTGGTGAAACGTAACAATCACACGGAGGATTTAAATTTACTAAGGTTTGATTCTGACCTTTTTGAACAAAATTACATTTGCGCAAAAAATTATATAAGTTTGTATTAAATTGTAGGTAACTCTTTTAATTTTTCTTCTTGCAAATCTAATATTATAATAACCCGGCGCATCCACCAAAACTAAAAACCTGTCTATTATTTTTTCCACTAGAAATTTATATTTTATTTAATTTTAAAAGTTTTATTGTGTAAACAAATATTTACACACTACAAAATTTTATTCCCAGTATTTTATTTAATGAAGAGAAAATATTTGCAATATTAAAAAAAACGTAAAGTTAGATTGAATAATTGGACGCAGCCTCTGGCATCAGTTTGCATTTCGATATTACAACTATAAAAATAAAATGCGTACAATTTCAGACGCACTTGAGACCTTTTTTAAATTAAATGCGTGGACCATTGTAATTCCATTTTATGTCTAACAAAAACGGTCTTTCGATCACTTCAATTACATTAAAAGAGCCCAAACTAAACACTACGAGTAACATAATTGCCAATGTGCCCTTATCATCCCCGCTCTGTACTTACTCAACTTTTTACTTCTGTTAAAAGCCTTTTGAGTGACTGCTCCTAAGATTAGGAGAAAATAATTAGAGTGGAAGCTTCTGAGACGTCAATAATGACACTATCATTAACGAAAGGAAACAGTGACGTGCTTTCATATTTGATTATACATCCAATTTTACAGCTAAAAACTTTCTTAGAAAGATGAAGACAAGATTGTGTCAGAAGGAATGCAAAATCAACATAATCTAAAAGGCAGCTACATAAATCTGAAGTAAAACTTTATTTAATTCTTCTGTCGTGGAACACCTGGAGCGGCTTTCTATTCACCAGTGCGGAATACACGACCAGGATGCGACGTGTGCCATCATGAGAAACAGACGTAGATTAAATAAAAATCGGTTTTTAGACTGTAAAGATTCACTAGACCAACAAAAACTTTTTTGTATAAAAAAGTCAGTCAGAACATCTCGAAATGTTTCGCCGTTAAAATTTTGTAGAAAAGTAATGTCTGTTGACACGCACAGAAATGTCGCTCTAAAACAAGTACAAGTAGTTTTGAGAAAAACGTGTTCTTAATTAACGAATTTTATGAAAGCAGCACCACTTTCATGTGAGATTATATGTCCGTAAACTTGGAGCGCAACATCTCGTCTCAAGTGTCACTAAAGTCTTTGAATTCCGCTTGAAGTTCATGTTTGTTTATTCAGAAATAAGTTTAAAACGTTTGAAAACATCGGAAGCTCAAAGGTGATTTTTCCGTTGTATACGATCATCTGCTAACTGATTTTCCTCCCTCTTGTGTAAGATAAAGTTTGTCTCAAATATTCCGCGGCAATTTAGCATCGAATCGACCATGAAAGAGAATATTTCTTGCACACGGTTGCTCTGGTTACTACGGCAACCACCACTAACCTAGAAAGATAGACTGGATGACAAATTGGAATCAAAGTTAGATGAAGGCCGAAATAAAGCCAAGAGATGGATATCACGTTTCGTTCTGTCTACTGACATGGATTATTAAAAAAGTATGTTCGAAGATAATTCGATCTGTTTCCTAACTTGGATGAGGGATTTAGGTCTGTTAAATGTTTTGAACTATCTGCCGAAACCACAAGAGGATCGATATGGCTGCTCTGACTAAAGTTGCTCCATCAGACAGTTATTTGATATTGAAAACTTTGTTTGGACTCATTTTGGGCAAAAACAAATAGCGAGGGTACCGAACTTTGATAGTTTGATACCACATCTTTCTGTCGGAATTAAGTTTGGGATTTGAACGGATTGTATCTTCGACGTAGGTCGTTCTCTTGAGATTAACACTCAATTCCACTCTCTTTTAAACATTGGAAGTTTCAAGTTTGTTTAAAGCGGCTTTGCTTAGTCATGTTTACTGACAAATTTGGACCACTTGGGTCTATAAATAAATTTGTTTTGAAAGCAGTTGTCGCAGGGCTACAGATCGGCGGTCTAAGTTTGAGAATGCAAATGGGTAGTAAACAGCGAAAATGGTCGTTCTCTAATTTTACTAATTATAAACTTTTTTAATTTTTGCAAAAAATTTATAATTAAAATTCATTTCAGTTTAGAATGGTCTAAATATAGAGCTAGATTATTGAGCTTTATAAAAATGGTGAAGGCGCGGTTCAATTTACCGTATTTCAAGCGTTATTTAAAACTAGTTTATTATGATTTAATTAATCTCTCCTGAACCTTTAATTTTTTAATTTTTTGTGCAATTATAAAAGTAAACAAGTACTTACGACGTACACAGATTTCCACTTCCACAAGTAAAAGTTTAGGAAAAATTAAAACTCTATTTGAAGCAAGCAAGTTTATTAGTTTCAACGAAGTTTTAGTAGAAAGTTTTATGTTAAATTCCACGAATAATATTATAGTTGCTTTAAAAATAAAGTTAGTACCTATGGAAAACCTTTTAGTTGTCATCAGTTTTCAACTTTTGAGAAAAATATATAAAATTATTATTCATCCTATGATTTTTGTTAATTACACGGTGTCATTAACATTGTTTATTTAAATTTTTAAATATTCAGACTAAAATTGAAATTATATGTTGAAATATTTTATTAATTCATTTTTAGTTTATTTTTAGATTATCAATAATACTGCAAAATTAACATTTGCAGGCTTATTAGCGTTCGGAGTAACATTACATAGAAAATAAAATTCAGTAGGTTTATTAAAAATTTTAATAATATTTAAACAATGAAACATTTGAACAAAATATAAATCATCTTTTGTTTTAAACTGAATTCTTTAAGATTTTCTGCTTTCAAATTTCTAGAAATTGAACACTTATACCAATTGTAAGATCTGATAAATAGTTAAATAAAAATTACACATAAGACAAATCTGAAGGATTTGACTTGTGTATTAACTCTCCCAATTTTTTAGTGCGACAACTTTTACTATATCAACTCTACCAAATTGCAATTGTATAGATAAAGATACAAATTTTAGAAATTTTAATTTTAAAGACAAAGCAAAATTTTTCGAGTTTATCCATTAAAAATTGTAACTTTAGTGATTACTGCTATAAAATTTGGAAAAGTTACTACATTTGTTTCATGTATTAACTTCACCAAAATGCAAAGTTCTAGAACTAACCATACAAATTGTAAACATTTTTACTTTAAAGACAAACCAAAAATTTTCGAAATCTTTCACAAATATTCGTAATGTTGGTATTCTTATTGTTACCAGTATAAAATTTAGCAACGTTACTAAACTCGTGTATTAATTCTATTAAATTGCAAAATTGTGAACTTAAAAATACCAATTTTAGAATTTTTTTTTTGAAGATAAGCAAACATTTTTAAAATTCATCACTAAAATTTGTAATTTTGATAGCGTCAGCTGCTTTTTTTTAAATCCAACATATTGCGCAGTTTCAGAAGCATTCGAGGACTTTAATGCTTAAAAATATTTGAAAATTTAAACAATTAATTTAGAATTTAAGAATTAAAGCAAAACATTATTGAAAAAACACAAAAAAAAATCAGATTTATTTATCTGTACAATTTCACACACAAAATATTAATTAAATTTATGTAAACGATTATGTTTCAATTTTTTTGTAATCTGAAATATCAATAGTGCTGTTTTCAGACTTAAATTTAAAATGTATTGGTAGCTCTGCATCCGACAGTTTGAGATTAAACATTAATTGACACGTCAAACTGCTACGATTTTTTATTCACACCTAACTATTTCCAGGAATTTTGAGCTCGAAAGCACCCATACACGTCTGTCAATATTTGGTTTAAAATTTGCTGAGCTGTGAAATCAAACCCAATTAATTTTAACATCCACTAATAAATGTGTTCAAAAGCTAGACCAAAATAAACTCGTACACAATTGTTAAAACAAGCCTTGTTAGAGGCCGAACTTTTTTACTGTATTTTGCACAATTTCGTGATTCGTTTTGCAAAATTCTCGCCATAAATCAGACTTGAACATGGTTTGGTTGTGGCTTGCAGAAAAGACAATTTAAATTCAATCAATGAATAAGTGCGCAATAAATTCACTTAAAACTTTTCATTACCGAAATACAATCCTAGAAGCAATCAATTTATTGTTGGTATCCATCACCATAATTGAAGTGATTAATATTGTGAGAGTTAAGTGTTGTAAAATTGGCAGTATCCGCTATCAATCATAATCAACAACCTCACTCATTTCTTGTATAGAAAGTGTATTAATTTAAATTGCATTAAAGCTTCTTATAAAGTAAAGCTCAACTTCTGAGAACTTTGAACTTAACGGAAAACAGAGATTATGAATCGTTAATCATGTCTGACAGCAAGGCGGAATTTTTGGCGTTTTTCACTCTACTACAAAAGATGCGAGATGTGAAACGATTTTAGACTTTGAATAAATGACAGAGCTGTGATTTGGTTATTTGCGACCGAGGCTTGGAGAAACTAATTTAAAAGATAAATTTACAAAACGACTGCATATATTTTCTATGAAAATTAATTTCGCAGCTATTCTATATTTGCTATAGCTCAACTACAAATTAATTCCCTTTTAATGTAGATATGTCAGTTTGTAAATGACGCTTCAGTAATTAAAAAACTCCAAAGACGAGCGCCGTTTTCCGCATCGTTTCATTTATTATTGAAGCATGCAAAAATATGCTAACCAAACCACATCAAAATTTCATTTAATATTATTCCTGGTATGAAAAGCATCAAATCTTTAGACTCCAAACAAAAACGGTTCTAATCATCTCCTCATCACATTGGCAACATCAGCTCTGAGCACTTTGAAACATCTCAAAGGAATTTTCTTTGCAAGTTATAATTGGATGGTGTCGTGCAACAATAGGAACCCATCACACAAATCAAATTAGTGAAAAACAAAGCTTTAATTTTATGAGACGTAAGAGAGAGATATTAAAAAAGTTGCTTCAAATTTCTGAAAGTATGAACTCCAAATTTCTAGTGTAACAATAATCGTGGAACAAATCTCTTTACCGCAACCACCCTTGAGGGTTTGAATGTCTGTTATTAGTAGAGCTTCCGCTGTTCACGAACTTGTAGTATTGAAAATTGGACTGACCCACAGCAGTTTAGCTGAGCTTTCGGGAGCAAATACACACAGATGTGGTCCCAAAAATTTAACAAGAACGTTATTATTGTTCAACAGTTTGATTATTGATACTGATGTCCTCATCAACATGATTTCGGAATTCTAACATTCTGGAATGAGCTTTGATGAAACTACATCGAGATGTTTCAATTAGCTTTACCGGTTTCAATTCCCCACATCGTCATTAATAAATAACCAGACAAAATTCGAATATTTGCTTTGCGTGTAAAACCGAATTTTTCTTGCTTTGATATTCAGTGTCTATTAAATGATAATACAAATTGAATGCAAACATAATAATAAATTTATCGAAAATTCACGATTACGCGTGTAATAAAGGTGCAGAACTCCATTGGTTTATTGATTTCGGTAAATTGTTCGGTAAGATTAATCACGTTTTAATGTGGTCTAAACTTTCCTGTTTTGGTTTGGATAATGTGCAAAATTATGTGACATGGTCTCTGACATGCTCATTATAACTAATGACCTACCCAGTAGATTATACTACCTCTAATAAATATGGATTAGATATCTCTGCAACACTTGTAATGCCCAAGTAGTGCCAATATAATTTACAGTTTATACAGTTTAGGCGCATCCATAACAAATTTCATGCCATTTAATAACCTTCATGAAAAAAATTCACCGCAAGTTGAACAAAATCGATGTAGAGAAGAAAACAGAGTAATTAATTTATAAATAGAACATTCAGAAAAAAGAGATAAAATTGTCATTTGAGTTGCTCCTCAACTTGATCCTATATTTATACAAAAGTACCAATTACCTACAGTTTTCCTTCAGCAACTTTTTCTCCTGAGTAATATCTGTCTTATAAAGAAAACATTTCTAGAGTCCAGCTAAATGTGAATCTATTTTTAGTAATACTGGCTGTTGTTATAAATTTAATATAACCTCGACTAGAGTATCACCCTCCGCTATTTAATCTTGTGAGCCGTCACGAAGAATTACGAAACCACTAAGCACTCCGCAAATGGCTCATCCCACCAATGCGAATATTTCAACATTAAATTTGTTACAGAAATTCTAGTCACTACTCGGTTTTCAAAATTATAATAATGAAAATCTGACTAAAAAAGCTAGAAAATCTTATTGCTCTTTTGAACACGCCTTAAAACACGGTAATGCATGGTAATAAAAACCGAATGGGTGTTGGTACATTAACGAAATGAATACCATATGCAACATTAACAAGATTAAAACTGGGTGTATTTTTATTTCGTAATGCTCGTAAAATTATGACCACCTGTTAACCAAAAATAGCAATAATTCACAACAGGAAACTTACAAGTTCCTAACACGTAAGCCCACAAAACGTTTTTCCACTAATGTCAATCCTCTCGATTATACAAACAGCGTAATTCCGTAGAGCTTTCGATGAAGCTTTCAGCGAGCGAGCTTTAGTGACACTGGCGCGTCAGTTTACAGTGGCCCTTCAGCATTCGCTGCTTAGCAACAGAACCACGCCCACTGTGAGATCCAGCTGGAATGAAAGCATACTTCGGCAGGTACCAGAAAGCTCCCGGTGCTGCTGGGTCCTAGAAAGGTTGAACTTTGACTTATCCCGAACCTGCCGCAATCCACCCACGAATTTCGAAGGTACAAGCTAATTTAAATAAGATCCCGACAGGATGATCGTGACAAATACATGTTTTGGTGCCCCAGGAGACGTGAAAAATGTCGTTTTTTCCGAGGGAATTTCCACGTAGGTTTTTTAATTAAAAATCGTGTGACTGGTTTTAAAGAAAGCGAATTTGTTAGGAGATTTTACTTTCACGGAATGTCTTCTTGAATTTAAATTTTGTAACATGAAATGGGAGGTTGATGTAATTCTTTTGAATGGATGCATTCACGGCGTCGCAAATATGACGTAGTGGCAAACAATGTTTCGTATGATTAATCATACCTGTCAGAGAGACAAGAATGACAAGAGCTGGCTTCATTAATGTTTCAGGCAGTCATACCATCTATATTACGCGACGATTGTTTGTCAAATGTCGAGGTTCAGAGACATTAATAAAATAACCGTATTGTGCAAATCTAGTCACATTTAAAGCAGTTGCTAAAAAAAAATCAAATTGCCACAACCATCCATTTTTTGTATTATTTTTAAAAAATTTGAACCGGCGCATTCACCATTTTTAAACACCATCTGTTTTTCTTGTTTTCTTTTTACAGTGACTTGATTCAAATATACAACACATTTTATTAAAATTACAAAGTGTTCTTCTTTATTTACATTTTATTTTCCTCGAAGCTTACGAGCTCATTTTTTGTCACCTAACTCGTAAAATTCATACGAATATTACATCCTCTCTAAAGCTGGTACGTGCGTATTTTAATTAAAACCCTCAACAAATCAATACTTGAAGAAAATGTATCAGGATAATCCTAATGAGCCCATTTATTCCTAGTCACAGTTTTAGGCGTGCTATAACGTTCTTGCACGAAAGTTAAATTGATCAAAAATATGTTGAGTGACTGCTTAGGTTTAACCTTGTTATTAACTCAATTAACAAGCCTGTTATGAGTTGTACTGCTACAGTTATAGAGGCAAGCTAACGACACAATCTCCGTTAAACTTCGCTATCAACGTTCACAGAACCTGCTGTTTTAACTCTCTCCATTGTGCTTCATAAGTGTTAATATTATCACGGCGCCAACGTCTGAAAACGCTTGAAATTAAATATGAAAATAAAACAAAAAAAGCATTTTTTTTTAATTTAAGTAAAACGATTCAACTTTTAGTTTGGTGATAATGTGCGAAATGGATCCTTCAGGAACGATAAATTTCCTTAAATACTTTTCATTTCTAGAGCGAATTGAATGATACTCTGAAGAATTAGTCTTTGCATAATTTTGCACGGAAGTTGCTCCAGAATGCAAATATTTCCTTTATTTTCCTTACTGGCTGCAAATTGACGGGTTGTTTACAATTTTTAAATGTTGACTGAACTTTATCGTTTAACGAACAGTAATTTTAGTTACGAACTGGGCGTAACTTACACTAAACTTTGAAAGGCTCTTTTTTTAATGTGTACCTACTTAAATATTTTTTATTTTTGTAAAAGCACTAAATTTGGTCTACAGATTTTATCGCGATTATTGCAAAATGAAGTGTTAACTCTGATAGTAATAGTGATTTATAGTTAAAAAAAGGCGTCTATAATTTTTGCTTTGGTTGTGCCAAACGTTTTACAATAAGAACTTCAAATTTTTGACAGACCCTCTGACAATCAAACATAATGTGCTCTTAGCAAACGTTAAATTTAAACTAACTGAATAACACATTTTTCTGGTACTAACAGATAAACTTCATTTAAAGTTCATAAAATATACAAATTCAATTTCCTGCGAATTAAACAGAATTGATTGAAAACGTGATTGTTTTTTGTATTTACATAACTAAAATAATGAACTGAAAATTGAGCTACTATAAATCCACTTAATTTTGGTCCGCGTCAATTTAATTCATTTTTAGTCAAAAAATTTTTTCATTTTTTTATTTCCCTGATAAAATTCCTCTTGCTTTTGACCTAAATTCCCCTATAGAAATCCACGTCCAATACTACAAAGAGCAAAAACCCCGGAATTTCCAATAATTTTCTCAAACTTATAATATATTGGACGATTATCGTAATATAGTAAATTAGACAAAACCCTGTAAAAATCATTTCGATAAATTAACGCCAGGTAGCTGTCATTGGCAGCAATCGAAGAGCCATTATCTCAGCAATTCGGCTCATCTGAGCTACGTCCAACCCTCTCTCAACTACCGGCTGATATTGATTGAATTTATGTAAAGTGGTGAAGAGGAAAGAGTGCTTGTGATTGCACATAATGGCTCGTCAGCTCCTTTATTCTGTACCATCCGAGCATAGTCTTGGGAACACCTTACTCAGCTTTTTTAATACAGCGCCCTTTTTAATATGATTGGCTTGATTAAAGTCTTTTCCTGTTGAATTTGAACAGATCGTGTGCCACTACTCGCATAACTCGGTTGAAAGTTTTCAAACTAGCTCACTAATTGACATACAAGCACATACAGAAATAATTTTCTTATGATTGCTCCCCGAGTAACTAAACTAAAGTACGCTCCTGCTCTCCCGAAAGGGTTCGCTAAATTTTAACGAAATCAATTTGAAAGTTTTAAGGCGCAGGCTGTGGGATTTAACAAGGGGAATTAAGCTTAACCCCAATGCATAGTTTTAGGCTTGTTTTAATAACCCGTGGGGGTGATGTGCTAATAGTGCGCACAATGAAATTTATTTCTACCGCGAATTAATTTAATTATTTGATGAACTAAAACCAATACAATATTTAATCCAAACTCCTCATTTGTGATTTCCTAATGGGTTCAAAAATAAATCCCACAAAGCTAAGAGATTACAATAATTCACGAGAAGATCGCGTTATTCACCGCGGCAAGAGAAAAAGATTTTCTAAATCCTGTGGCACAATTTGTATGTATAACAAGCTTTGCGTTTCTGACGCGTGCTTACCCTTTTTATGAAGCAAAAAAATATTATTTATCACCTAATTATCTCGTAAAGCCTGACGCACATAAATTCGACTACTTAAAAGTTTTATGATAAAACGATTTTATTCAGTAGACAAAACTAAGTTTTGAGGCAAATTTACCTTTTAAACTGTGTTTCCAGGTATATAATTTACTGGTCCAAGTTGTCGGCTACAATTTACACGTGTCGCAGTTTTAGGTGCACGAAGGTAAGACAATTAGGCCGAACAGATGTCACTTGCAGAAGTTCAAGTCACTTCACAACCCTCCCTAATTTTAACTTGAGCACGAACGCTTTGTCCTTTTGGTCGAAAATTAATTTACAGCAACACGATTTTTTAGACAAAACATTTGTCCACTTCAAGTTGCAAAAAACTAATTCTCATCTTCCACTTAAGGTGTTATTGATTCCACGAGTATAAAAATAGGATAAAAGTAACGAAATGAGTAAGGCTGAAAATCGATCACCCCTTTCCGTCGTTTCCTGAAACGCTCGTCAACCGCGAAAGTTTTTATGGAAAATTGCAGACAACGAAGAGTAACTTCAGACAAATATTACTGATTGATTTGTTTTATTTTTAGTTTACAATTTCCAAGGGAATTGGCTCAACTTGCAATCGACGAAAATTTATTTTTCAGAAGGCAAACTGTCGAAAGCACGAGATCTGCCCGAGGGTGCACTTTCTCTACCCTCCATCCTCCATTAACATCTAAATAAGTAATGCCGCGCGGAATAAAAATTATAATATTTCGAAGAAGCTGTGCTAATACTGGAACATCTTATCATTCAAGTGCAGTCAGGTTTTAATTAGCATTAGAGAAAAACTCTGTTTAAAAATCACAAATTGTAGACTTTTTCATTTTCTTATGCTCTATTTTCTCAGATTGGGGTGCAAAGTAAATCACCCGAAATTCAAATTAGTCGTAAAATTCTAAATCAGATGCGACGGCTGCTACTTTGCATTAGAGCCCACAAGCACTCAAGATCCATGATAATGTGCGTAAGAAGAATATTAATTACTATTAAATGCTAAGAAGCATCTTCCTGTCCAAATAAATTATCTTTTATCAGTGTAACCGAAACGTATTGGAATGAAGTGTCCATACTCAAGATTTTTTTTCACCTTATCTAATCACGCCTGCCATACCGGAAAGATTCTTTAACATACTTTCCGGGAGATAAGATGAGACGCAGCAAATTTTAATAATTTAGTGCCGGGATCATGGAATTTATATCCTGTGTTGTGTCTTGTCTCTTGTACGTTTATGACTTATTTGTCGTTGTTTATGTCTATGCGCCTAATAATTTATGTGTGTTTATGAGGGAACCCTTGACAATGCAAAATTTATATCTGTTCGTACGTACCAACAGTGAGGTGAAAACCAACGAATTTAATGTCAGCAAATTATCTAAACCAAACTGTCTCTCCTTAATTTGTTTTAATTATAAAAAGACCACGTTTTTGTCCATTACTGCATCAGCAATGTATGTAAATTTGGCGGAATGGCCATTAGCTAAACGACTATTGTCATAGCCCGAACGGCAACAAGAATAATAAATTCAGGCAACGATGGCAATAAAACAGATCGCCCTTGCAGAAATCCCGCCGCTATTTAAAACACTTCGTCAAATTAATTGAAGCCCATCGACAACACCGCTGATAACTGGAAAACAAATTGCGGTTTAAAGAGAAATAAAAATGGAAATACAATTTGAGGATTAAATTAAAGCCATTGTGTGAAAACGTTTGACGTCAATGCCGTTTACATGAATATTAATACGACTTAACAATTCGTTACAAATTCAAATTGAGGTATACAAAGATGGGGACTGGTTTGTGCTTAATTTATTCGATTTTATTGCTTCCGAGTGGGGCCATTTCAGTTGCAAGCGGTAAAAGTTTCAGGCGGAATTTTTACTTTTTGGTTATTCAACGACTAATTTTTTTTCGGTGAAATAAACGCACAAATGAGATTTGTACAATGAATTCATAACAAGCGCAATTTACTTCTTTTATTAACTCCAGGAGGATTTTCGCTCACCTCGTTCGTTCAACCTTACAAATCTATTTTCATATTTCGTTTTGTTTTGATCCCCTCCTGAGGGAGTTGATAAAGAAACAGATTTATAGGAAAAGCTCGGACAAGTTTTCTTATTTTGCCACTAAAGGTAGTTTTGCTTCCGCACATTGTTTGACCGAAATCTGACTTAGATGTTAACGAAACAACATGCTGTTAAATAACATTTTAGTCTTATTACGTAACAGTTGTTATGGATGAGGTCATCACAAAACATTGTGTGAAATGTTCTGCACCATGTGCTACTGCAAGTTATAAATTTGAAACTTACTGTTGCGGAAACTACAAATTTGTTAACAATAAATGAAACTAAATGCCAACCCGTCATAGCATAAACGTAACCCAATAAAATGAGTGTAATTAAGTTAAAATTGCTGTGGCTTTTAATAAAATTTCTGGGGGGCAGATAATTCCGAGCGGCTCCGTCAGGCAATCTCCACAAGTGATATATGGCCGTTTGAGTGTTACCTGATTTCTACCTGATAAGTAAATTCTATTCCGTCCGTTTCCGTTGCTTTCCCCCAATTCTATAACCCGCAAATCTGCCCAAATTGCGCCGATAAAAAATAAAGCGAAAACCAGAGGATCATCTCTGATCCGAGCAGCTTATGAGCAAAGCTTAGCTTTTCCTCCTACCACATCTGGCACATTTTCGCTCGGTTAAAATTCCAGCTAAATCGAACAAGAAAACAATTAACACCCTGCTTTTCCCAAATCCGGTCAAGTCAGTGCACGGATATCCGGAATTGCACCCGATGCAAATGCAGAACGCGTAAGCCTTATAGCAATCAATTATAAGCCTAGTACAGGAAAGTTCCCAATTGATATGTAGAACAGGACACGAATCGTGGGCAGACGTAGCCCGGATCTTCCGCATGTGTGTCTGGAAACGCAATCTGAATAGATCTGAAGTCAGCCGGAGTCGAACCGCACTCAACGTGGCGCGAAAATCAGACAGTGTCAGGTAGCAAGAGGATTTACATATTCAAATTGAGACATTTGTGCAGCCTTTCGCTGAATAATGCGCTGCACAAACTTTCGGATCACCACTATTGATCCTGATATAGGCAAATTGGTGGGGGCGGTGACTTCAAAAGATTACGCTGAGATCAAGTGAAATGAAACGGAAAAATTTTTTTGATCAAATACCAGCAAAGCGACGTTGGAGAAAATCTACATTTTATTAGAATTTTAAGCAAACGTCTCCAAGGTATTGACGGCGACTAATTTATTTGGGCTGAAAGCTAAGAAAGAAGTGCAGTTTTGAGAAAACGAATAGTAATATTATTCATTCGGGGTGGAGAAATAAAAAATATTGGTGAAGGAACAAGATTTTTTTATTTCCAAGTCTAGAAGGGTGTGGATGTTAACTTATTATAAATTGTAATAAGGGACGGGAAAATGTGTGAGAATATATCGTGTGTCGCGCACAATGTTATTTCGAGTTTTTATTGGATACATTTTATAATATTTTGTAAAGGGCTCCCCAAAGTCACACTGTTCAGTTTTTTCAACAAGATAAATTTTCTATGGAAATGTTTGCTAAATCGATATTTCCTTGTTGAAATCACTCAATAGTTGCCGAAGCAAACGAAATAATAAAACCGCTTTTATGCCTATTGTGGAGAACCAAATTTGCTGTGTTTGTGTGCTCCTTTTGTGGATCAAAATTAGTTGTAAATTTCGACGCACAATAATAATAAATTCCTCGAAATTAATCCCATTTTATATCCTTCTACAACCTATCAATCTTGCATTAATTGCACAAAATTCCTTTATCTAAATATTACGACCGTAGGAGATTAATTTTTATTATTTTTGGATTTTGATGTTCTAATTTTAAGACCGTATCTGCACAGCTTCTAAAAACTAAAATATTTTACAAACATATTGATAGATCAGCTTTAGCTCATATTTCTGCATAAGTTAGAGCCTCTTTAAATTAAACCGAGCACCCCAAAACGAACAGAAACTGTCTTAAATATTGTAATAACTGTTGTCTGTTTCAAACATCCTTGTCTACGGACAGGCTAGTTTAATTACCAAGTTTTTAGTACATATAGCACAAATTAAATTATTCGCTTCCTTGCCACAGCTTAAGGCAAGCGTAGTTATATTCAAATTGATTAAACCAAGCGCACATTTACTTACTTTGCGTATATGTAGACAAGGGATGCTAGTTTGCAAAATTACATTACCTTGGAGTAACAGGATTGATGTAGAACGCCACCTGGAGAACTACCTAGGCAAATTTTCCACAAAGAAACACTCCAGGAATTGCTGCAGCAAACCAAAGAATTTATTTTACAATGTGTAGCATAATGACATCGCGCAAAATCGCCCATTCAAAGCATATTACAACAGTTTCCCGCTCGTAAACTGAAACATTCTGAAAATTAACTTTGCTGGAAGTTTTCGGCACATTATTAAAAGATTATCAAATCCGAGTGTCTAATTATGCGGAATGTAATAAAAGGGGGCTCCGCTAAGAGTGCTTAAAAGATGCAAACAGGCGAAGTGTTGACCGGAATGGCTTGGTAAAAAGGTGATGAGCTGAATCGTGATAATTCCCAATCCATTAGTTCAAATCCCTCCGGTTTAAAATTTATTGAATCGAGGGCATTTTTTATTGGACGGTTCTTTTTGTAGTTTGCCCTTTTATGTTAAAAGTTACGGATTGTGTTTAAATGTTGCATCGGAAGAGCGAATCGATCGACTTCAGAAAATTGTATCAAACTCAAAAAGACATAAATTCTTAGCACAGAGGTGGGACGTAAAACTGCAGGGATGCCGGCAGCAATTAACGTATAACTGGATTAGTATCTCTCGGTTTTCTTATTTATAGCTTAATTAACAGAGCTGTAATTTAATAAAGCAGTGGAACTCCTATCTAACCGCAGTTCGATAAAAATAGAATTGGAACTTCTAAGCGCGCGAGATTTGTCATCAACTGTCAGGATTTAACGCGTAAATCTTGTAACTCAAAACCAATTTGTACACAACAAGAGTTTATTACAAACATAAACATAACAAATATCGAATTTGCAATATAATGGTTGGGATTTACGGTAATTCCGAAGATTACAGGGCCACATATTTCGTTCGCAAAATTTCAGCTGAATCACAGTCACCGAAACTCAGTATTTCACTCGAAGGGCCCTTGGGAACATTTATTTTCCACAAAAACTGTCTAAGTTTGCCGAATAAATAAATTCTTAATGCAGGTAAGCACTTCATGTAGATGCAAAAAATACCGATACAGCCTGTGCCATCGAAACGCAAACTGTCTGCTTAGTAATTCCGCGTTCCCTCCAAACTTTTTAGGGTTAGCGTAGATATCATAACTTTTTATTATGGTATTTCCAAGCTGAAACAGTACTTTGTATTCAAATACATTTCCCGCGCTTCGTGTACAGGTTAAAACCATCTTATTTTTTCTTTTAATAGATTAGAAAATTCCGGAGCATAAATAAACTACAAAGATTCGTGCCGAAACCATGGCGACATCAAAATCAGATTCCATCTTGGAAGCTAATTTATCGATAGCCAGGCGTCTTGAAGTCTAATTGGGTGCATGCTTGCAAATGCAACGACGTTTTAATAAATGACAGCTGTCGCACTAATGAGCTTAGCAAGGAAATTAAATAGCGAGTTCTTAAAGACTGGGTCGTATTTTGCATACCAATTGTTGGCGCAGATTTTTTTTTCTATTAATTATGATTGCTGGGATCGATCCATGAAAATTTAATTACAAGCGGAGTAATTAAATGGAGAAGTTCATAAAGTTTATCGATTTTCTGTTGTAATTTTATTTCGTCGGTGGAATAAAAATTTTCATTTTAGGTGCTTTGATGGTGTAACGTAGTTACTTAAATGTGAGAGTTCATAGAAAGCGCTTTGGAGCGACTTTTAATGTGTTCTTTCCGTTTTATTTGTTTATGTTTGTACTATAATTAAAGTTTTTCTGTACATATTATGACACTTTGATAAACCAGATGACAACAAGATAAAAATAACAACACTGGCTAAACATCATGATTTATTGTACTTGAAGTTTTTACTTCTAAGAAGCCGCCACTTGAGCTCAAATTGTCGACAATACAAAATCGTGCAAGATAACCTATCCTAGAAGATTATTCACACAGTTTGTAAGATCCCTCAAAATTGTATTAGCACTACTAACATATTGAGAAACCTTCAAATCTGCACAGTTTGAAACCAACACTTTCAAACTCTCAAAGAGTTCCTCAGCTTCTTGAACCAGGACTTCTATATCTTGTGGTAGCCGCTCGGATTCCACACGAATCTCTTCAACAATAGCAGAAATACAACTTTCGCTGTCTGGATCACATAGCTTTAGACGAAAATCTATGGCTTCGACATTATTGATCGAGATATCAATTAGATATTTAAATTGGGAGGTAACTTTCGATCCTTCTTCTACTTCTCCATTAATGCAGTGAACCAATTCGTCACTTATCGCGTCCGGGAGTTTGTTTAAATAATCTTCACGTCCTTGCAAACAATATGAGATGTTAACTTTAGCTGAATTTGCCAATTCTTTCAAAAGACGGACCTGCTCTGCTACTGAAGTTTGTTCGGTGGCAATGTTGGCATGTGCCGTGTTTGCAGTGTTCTGGCCTTTAATTTGCAAGTCCAAATTGTAGGAGTCTAGTTTATCGTCCGCAACTAAAATTAGACCTATAATGGTCTGTCTTAGAGTGTCTAGTTCGGCTTCGGCGTCTTCAATTAAACTGAACGGAACCTTAGCAAAGACTGCCTAAAATATTATTTTAGCTCTTGCAAAAAAATCTGGAGGATTACCTGAGTGACGATGAACGTCAAAATTAGAACTTGCTTGAGCACCATTGCTGCTAGACTGCTGATTTTAGAGAAAGTAACTACTTATATTATTAGTTTCTATTGTTTGTAAACCACTGATAACCATTGATTCATTCGAGGATTGTGATAAAGAACAAAATAGCAACAAAGGATAACTAAGACAAAATTTATTAAAACTATAGACATTTAACCAATTATTTTATCAACACAACTCGTGATGTCATTCAGAATTGTTGACGCGTCGGCAGTATATCCAGAAATATTTGTGTCTGAACATGACTCTACTGACAACTTCAAAGTGGCCAAAAGAGTTTCAACACTCTGAACTTCGGTGTTAATATTCTGTGGAAGTCTGATTTTATCCAACTCAACTTCTTGGAGCAAAGGTGAAATACAATGAACATTATGTCTGCATTGATTAAACTGGAACTCAAGCCTGTGAACCTTGTTGATGGCGACATCGACAATGTAATTTGCTTGAGAAATCAAACTGGCTTCTTCACGATTTTTTGCAAAAATGCACTCTTTCAGCAAATTAGTGTATTCAGCAGGAAGTCTGTTCAGTAGTTCTTCGCGAACGTCAGTACAAGACGTAATGTCAGCATTTGCAGAATGAGCCAAATCTTTAATTGTCGTCAATTGTTGTTGAATTGATTGTTCTTCTTCTTCAATGGATACAACAGCCGTTGTCAGAATATTGTTGGTGTAGGTAAGAAACGCGATCTCCAACGTTGAGAGTCTGTTGCGGGCAACCATAATGTTTCCTTGAACGATGCTGCTCAACTCTTCAAGTTGTTTTTTAGCTTCGTCTACTAGATCTCTAGGAGAAATAGCAGCTCTGGTCTGAAAACAAACATTATTTTTCAAGACTACAATAAATAAAATTTACCTGTGAGAACAAGACCACGAACAAAATCAAGAAAATTACTTTAGCCATGACAGTATTGTAAACCTTCTTAAAACAAAGTAGCTGAGTCTTATATAGCAATTCATCAAGTGTACGAATTGATAGGATTAAGAAAAATTGCCGATGGCGACAAGTACTGCGATAAATTATGACAACGCCACTTGTGACTAACCTAGACTTAAATATTTCGGTACTTTTGTTTAGTCATCTTGAGGTTGCTAAGCTGAGAATTGCGTCGAAATCCAACGTTACAACATCTATTTATAGATAGTTCTCTAGTGCACAAGGTCTTTTTTAAGATTGAATTCGAATCGAAATAAATTGCTCGTATCGGCAGAACAAAGAATAAGATAATAATAAAGACAAGGTAAGCGTAATAATCGTGTGTACAAATAAATACACCTGAGGCATCTAAACTGCTTTAATAATACCTACATCGTTATCAAATTCTCAACCTATGATTTCATCCGCACAAGCTTCGATTTCCGCAAGAATGGTGGAGCCTTCTCTACTAAACTCCGAGAAGTTAGTATTCTCGCAACTCATCACTGATAATTTCATTGTATTTAATAAAGACTGAGTTGCAAGAACTTCCGTGCCGATGTTCTGAGGCAAACGAATCTTGTCCATCTTAATTTCAGTGACAATAGAAGAAATTGCAATTGCAACATTTAGCACGCCGCAAAAATTGCGCCAGCTCGACCTATGGTGGCATGGACCACATTGGCGCAATTCCTCCTGACATTTGCTTAGTTGGTTCCCCAAATCGTGCACCTTGTTAATATAAATATTTACAAGATATCTGTAATCTTGTCTACTTTAACCGCATTGTCATCAACATCAGCAATACATTCGTTCATAGTACTTAGCTATTGCGCCTGAAACTTCCTGAGAGTAACTTCACGGATATCAGTGCACGAAGAAATGTCTTTTCCAGCAGTAGGAGCCAGATTCTTGATCATAGTTAATTGATACAGAAGAGAAACTTCGTGCTAATCAATATCAATTGATGTCTTTGTAAGATCATATTTTCGTCTGATCTGAAGTCGGTGAGAAGATCAGCAAGTTTGTTGTGCGCTGCTGAGTTTCACCTTGAACTAGAGCTTGGAGTTCACCAAACTGCACTTCGGCTTGGTCCAACAAAGACGCACTGGAAATCTAACAGCAGAAGTGTTAAAACTTGCAAAAAAAACAACGAAATACTCACAGCCGTAACGGCAAAGAATAAGACAAATGTTTTAAAAATCATATAAATCATAAAAAAACTCCAGTCGTTTTACCTTACAAGATTATTAATAGACGACTGGTATGTTATCATATCGGAAATTAGACAAACTATATAATTTAAAATATGAAGTATAAATAAATTATTATCAAAAAATTAAGGTAGCAGTTTATTTGTGAATACGATAAATTTTTAACCTATAATTTCATTAGCACAGGCTTCGATTTCTTTAAAAATTATGTTACCTTGTATAACAAACGCCGAAAAGTTATCATTTCCGCAACTCATCATGGACAATTTCATTACATTTAACAAAGATTCAGTTGCTTGCACTTCCGTGCCTATGTTTTGAGACAAGCGAATCTTATTCAGCTCAATTTCAGTGAGAATAGAAGAAATACACAGTAATTCGCCCTGACACTTTTTTAATTGATTCCCTAAATCATGAATCTTGTTAATATAAACATCCACAAGATATCTAGAATCCCGCTCCACTTTAACCGCATCGTCATCAACATCAGCAATACATTGCTTCATTGTGCTTAGAAATCTTGCCGAAAGAGTCTTGATAGTGTCTTCACGAATCTCAGTGCACGAAGAAACGTCCTTTCCAGCAGCTTCAGCCAAATTTTTGATCGCCCTTATATCATCTAATAAACCCACTTTGTGTTGGTCAATATCAACTAGTCCGTTTTGTAAAACACTGTTTTCTTCAGATCTGAACTCGGTGAGAAGATCAGACAGTTTATTGTGAGCCGCTGAGATTTCACCTTGAACTATAGCTTGAAGTTCAGCAAACTGCTCGTCGGCTTGATCCACCAAGTCTCGTGGTGCAGCCAAAGCGGTGCTGGAAATCTAAGAACGTAGATAAAAAAAGTTGCAAACAATTTAAAATACTTACAGCCACAATGGCAGATAATAGAACAGACGTTTTGAACATGGTTTAGATCATGAGAAAAATGCAGCCTTTTTATCTTACACAGATACTAAAATTGTGGTATGTTATCATATCAGAAATTAGACAAGCTACCATGAAGTGTTTGTAAACAAATTGTCAAGAGATTTAGGTAATTGT
Source organism: Gnatocerus cornutus (assembly GCA_029298725.1). Lineage (NCBI taxonomy): Eukaryota > Metazoa > Arthropoda > Insecta > Coleoptera > Tenebrionidae > Gnatocerus > Gnatocerus cornutus. The sequence goes on from CM055514.1 coordinate 8,238,861, forward strand.
GTTTGTTTTGGATGTATTGGAATTAATTGTACCGAATCCTAATCTACTATTTTTGTAGTTTTTGGCAGTTTTTTGCCAGCTTCTGTAAACGTTGCATTATTTTCACCTTTAAGAACAAAAATATTAACAAAACAATTAAGAAGTATACATTTAAAAAATATTCTGATTGAGATCAGTAAATTCATCAATTACAAAACAACGTGATCTAGATTTAACATCGACACGTACTGAGATAAAATACATATTTAAAAAAAATTTAGTTTATTTATTTCGTCGAATTATCTTTCATAGTTAAATTTTGTTTTTGAAATTGCTCGAAAGTAAAACTCAAACTGCAAATATTGATATTTATTTTGAAAAAAAACTTTCCTTTTTACTTTTTTTGTTAACCTAATAACTACAACTACAATATCAACCCACCAAAGAAAGTAATGATCAACCAATAATGTCGTTTACACAGGTTGTGATCTCTCCAAGAATGGAAAAGGCTTCAGTGGAATATTGCGCTACCTTATCATTAGCGCAGCTTGTCACAGACAATTTCATCACCTCCAACAAAGATTGAGTTGCTTCTACTTCTGTGCCAATGTTTTGAGGCAGCCGAATCTTGTTCAGTTCAATTTCAGTCAAAATAGGAGAAATACACAATAATTCATCATGACATCTATCCATCTGATGCCTCAAATCATGAACTTTATTGATATAAACATCCACAAGATATCTTGCATCTCGTTCTGCTTGAACTGCATTTTCGTCAACATCAGCAATGCAATTAACTATTTGACTCGAGTAATGCTCTGGCAGTCTGATAAGAACTGCTTCAGGAATATCGGTGCATGAAGAAACGTCTTTTCCCGCAGAATGAGCCAATTCTTTGATGGACTGCAATTCTGCAACGACGGTTTGTTCTTCTTGTTGAAGATCAATTATTCCTTTTTCACTAACTGTGACTTCGTTGGTTTTAAAGTCAGTGATTAAAGCAGCGAGTTTATTGTGAGCCACCATAATTTCGCCTTGAACTATAGCTTGGAGTTGTTCGAGCTGCTCTTTGGCTTGGTCCACCAAGTCTCGTGGTGCCCCCACAGAGGCAGTGGTAATCTAAGTAGAGAAAATGTGAAATTGTCAAAGAAGTTGTAAAGTTGTACTCACCGCTGTAATAGCACAGATTATTCCAATTATTTTAGACATGTTGTTTATTTGCTTGCATAAAATTTAAGCGGCTTTTATAGGCTTTGCAGATAACTTATTAATATCCGAAAGACAGAGGCGCTATCATATCTAAAATTCTTCAAGTGGTTTAGGCTCCAAAAAATCTTTAATAGTACTACATACATAAAATTTAATATGTTTGTTATTATCACACAAAAAGCTTAGATCAAATCTTTTACATATCTTACAGCTATGACGTTAATCAAAAACGTTTTTGGATGGAAAATAATAGTTATTTACATAAGACTCAGGAAAATGACACATTACTGATGAGAAGCCTTATTGAAATACGAGGCACTTTGTACCGAATATTTTAAGGTTCGAGTGAAGTAAGCCATTTTACTGATGTGTTTTGTATTAGATTTTCCAAAAATCGTAAAAATTTAAATCAATGTTTTAATTTGAACAAAAATGTCAAAAATAATGTTTGTTAATTTGTTGTTTGCTTACTTTTAAACAAGTTGTTGCCATGCAAATAAAATAAAACCGTCTTGTAAAGTCTTTACCGAACTAGTCAGAAAAATTCAATTTTCCTGTGCGTAAATCAGCAGAGAAATGTTTGTTTCATGACTAGTTTCGATTTTTTTTTATTTTAGTCAAAATGCTTACTGTTGTATCAGTTGTGTACCAATTTTTGCCTTTGTTTTTTGGTTATTGAGTCAAAAAAATATAAACTATTGCTAATCTTTATTATAAGTATAAACATAGGATTAGTGGAGAAGCTCAACCGATGATTCTGTCAGCACAGGCTTCAATGTCTGAAAGAATGCCATAGGCTTCCGTATTGTATTGTGCAACCTTGTCACTAGCACAGCTCGTCACAGACAATTTCAGCACACTCAACAAAGACTCAGTCGCTTGCACTTCCGTGCCGATGTTTTGAGGCAGACGAATCTTATTCAGTTCAATTTCAGTCAAAAGAGGAGAAAGGCACAGTAATTCTCCATGGCATCTGTCTACTTGACGCCTCAAATCGTGAACATTGTTGATGTAAATATCGACCAAATATCTGGCATCTCGTTCTGCTCTCTCTGCAGTGTCATCTACATCAATGATACATTCATGCATTTGATTAATATAACGCTCTGGAAGTCTGTGGAGAGTTTGTTCACGAATATCCGTGCATGACGAAATGTCTTTTCCAGCGGAATGAGCCAAATCCTTAACTGCTTGTAATTGCGCGAGGACGGTTTGTTCCATTTGCCTAAGATCAATTTCGCCTCCTTCGGAAACTGTGACTTCGTCTGTCTTGAAGTCGGTGAGTAAAGCAGCGAGTTTGTTGTGAGCTACTGTGATTTCGCCTTGGACTATTGCTTGAAGTTGATCTAGCTGCTCTATAACTTGGTCCACTAAGTCTCTTGGTGCCAACGAACCGGCAGTGGCAATCTAAGATTCAAAAATATTAAAATTGTTCATACAGAAAGAATAGTACTTACAGCCACGATTGCACAAAATACTGCAATTGTTTTACTCATGTTGAATGCTTACTCATGTACAACTTTGGACAGCTTTTATATGCCTCAGGGATATTAATATTTTGGAACGTTATCATATCAGAGATTTAATTGTTCAAGAGTCTGAAGTGTTTACGTAGGAGTTATCAAGATCTAGAGATTTCCGCTCTTTAATACAGTCGAAGGGTAACATTTTGCAAACGAAATTAAATTTCATCATTTATTTTGTTACTTGTTATCTAACAGAACCTGTAATCTTATTAAGACATATGGAAATATTTGTTAAAATTCTAACCGCTTGAACCACATACTGCGACACGGAGTTACTAGAGCAGTCCTCAGTTGACAACTTTAAAGTAGTAAGAAGATCATTAAACGTTTGTACTTCTGTCTTTATATTTTGAGGGAGTCTAATCTTGTTTAATTCAATTTCATTTAAGATAGGTGAAATACAAAGCAGTTCTCCCTTGCACTGTCTTATTTGAAATTCTAGACGATTACCAACATTAAACGTGACATCAACAATGTATTTAGAGCTTTCTGACAACATCTTGACTTCACGGTCGAGTCCAGCGATGCAACTACTCATTTCTTCAGCGTACTGTTGGGGGAGCTTGTTCAGAGTTTCTTCACCACTTGCAGTACACAACGCGGGATTTTTTCCAGCTAATTGAGCAAAGTTTTGCATTGCAGTTAATTGCCGCATGTTTTGCTGGTGTTGTTGTCCTATGTTGACAGCTCCTTCTTCGGCAACATTAGCAGAGTTTGTTTCAAAAGCAGTTGTTAAATCATTGAGGTTGTGAGAGCCACAAGAATCTCGCCATGAACAATAGTCAAGAGTTGCTCGACTTGAGCAAGAGCCTCGTCTGCTAAATCAAAAGGTTGACCATTTACGATCTTCAGGAAGACTATTAGTTTGTACTAATTGTGTAAAAAATGTACTTACAGTGAAAACGGCACTGATGAAGAATACAGTTTCTGAATAAAACATATTGATGTGGTCAAGAATTGACGTTGATAAGCAAATAATTATGTTGACAACTATGAGTTTAGGAGGAAATTGATAACATTACTAAGCGTCTGATATCTCAAATGTAATTACTACAACTTATGGAATAATTTTGTCAAGTTAGCACGTGGTAGAAGAGTTCATGCTATCGTTCACACATTTTTTGATGTTTTGAAGTATGTATTATGATATGAATAACTTCAAGTAGCTAAATATTTTGAACATTTTGATAGTTATCTGATTATATCCAGTTTGGTGCAAATTTAAGTAATGATAAACATTTTTCTTTCATTTGACCATGACTGCATCATATTTAATTTTAATATAATATAATTTTTTTATTCTTAAGACTACCATGAGAACTGTTATTACTTTTATCTGATAATAATTGTAACAATGGATTTAGATTATAAAACACGAACTTTATAGACTTGATAATATCTTAGGATCTATAAATAAACAATCAAAAAGAGATAATTATCCGAAGAAGATTCTAGAATTTTTTGTGACACGTTTTCTGATTGCTTTATTTATCTAAAATGTATTGTGTCTACATACAAGTCGACTAAAAAGCAGGCAAACTGTTTATGCAACTCTCAATGTCCATGAAGAGCAAGATGCCCTCAGTAACATACTGTGAAATCTTGTTTTTTGAACAACTCTGTGTGTACACCTGCAGAATGATAAGAAGACTCTCACACCCCTCTATCTCGGTTTTTATATTTTGCGGCAATTTAATTTTGTTCAATTCAACCTCGTTTAAAATCGGGGCAATACAAAGCAGATTCCCTCCGCACTGTCTGATTTGAAACTCGAAATGGCTGGCAACGTTGTATGAAACATCAACAGTATATTTAGAGCTTTCTGTCAATCGTTTAGCTTCATCCCCAACGTGAGCAATACAATCAGTCATTTCTCTTATCAACCGCTGCGATAAGTCGTCTAGATTCTCGTCACTTCTTTCAAAACATTGTGAAGAATTTTTTCCTTCTAAATCTGCCAAATGTTTTAGTGAAGCTAGTTGTGTGACTATTTTATCTTGTTCTTGTTCTATTGATAAGACTCCAGTATTGGCAACACTGACAGAATTAGTGTGAAAAGCGAGTATTATGTCGTTGAGGGTGTTGTGAGCAGCAAGGATTTCTCCTTGTACGAGAGACTTTAGTTGCTCAACTTGTGCCAGAGCTTCGTCGACTAAATCCAGTGGTTGGATATGGGCGCCGTTTGTGATCTTAGAACGAATGTTAATATGTACTAATTTACTACTGATTTATTTTTATACTTACCGCAAACACTACACAAAAGTATAAAAGGGTTTGTTTAGAACGCATTTTTGCAGATAATTGTGATAAATTTTATAACTTAGTGATAAGTGTCTACTAAGTTAATATTATTATTATTGGACTGCTATAAATAAAACTAAGACTTATTTAATCTTGATGGTCTATTTAGTATATATGTATTTTTTCTACAAAGATTACAGGTCATCCACGCATCTCTGCACGTCCAGAAGAATTTTGATAGCCTCACCAACAAACTCCGAAATCTTAGCATCCGAGCAGCTCTGAGTCGACAACTTCAGAGTAGTAACCAGATTTTCACAACTTTGTACCTCCGTCTTTATACTCTGGGGCAATTTAATTTTGTTTATTTCCACCTTACTTAGAATTGGCGAAATACAAAGGAGTTCCCCTCTGCATTGTTTAATTTGATACTCAAAATGGTTTGCAATGTTGTACGAAATATCGACGATATACTTAGATTTTTCCGTCAATTGCCTGGCTTCGTCAAAAAACGCAGCTAGGCAAGTAATCATTTCTTCATTTAACCGTGTTGAAAGTTTGTTAACAAGTTCTTCACGTCCGGAAAAACACTGAGAAGGGTTTTTACCATTTACATATGCGATTTGTATAATATGTATAAGTTGAGCGATAATTTTCGCCTCTTCTTGCTTTACTGCTTCGGTTGCGGAATTGGCAACATTGGCGGAATTCGTTTCAAAAGCAAGAAGTAAACTGTTGAGGTTATCAAGAGCAGTAAAGATCTCTCCCTGGACGATGGATTTGAGCTGATCGACTTGTTCAAGAGCTTCGTCGACCAAATCACAATTAGTGACCTTAATTTAAACTAGCATAAATTAATGTCTTTGATTTATTGGACTTACATACAGCAAAAACTGCACAAAAATAGAGGAAGGTTAATTTGCCCAACATGTTTTGCACTGAAAAGTTCAGAACTGCGGAAATTGTACATCTAGTACAAGTAGTTAATTGGTATCATTACAGTTATTGTTATTGGGGTGTTGTAAATTAAAAATTCTTTCATTAAAACGTTTTATTTATCACGAAATAGTTGAAAGTTCTAAATACATTTCAAAAAATGCCAATTCAGCACACGCAAACTTTACAGAAAAATGAGAAAAACAAAACTTTTTTGACTTAGTTTGACAAATAAAAATTCCATGTATGGTTTGAACAACGTAACGGACGTTATATTTTAACGTTTATCTCTTCTTTCGAAGAACTTCGTTTTGAAATCATTTATTTGATTAAATTGTTCCACTGTAAGTACATCAATATCTTGTAAGGAATATGTTTTAGTTAGATATATCTGGTTTAATCCAAACTTCCACTTATTAACATATTTTGAAGATGATATGCATTTTTACTAAATGCATCAACCACCATTATAAAGGTCACTTTTTGATGTAAATTAGAACAACAAACCACTCAAAACAACATTTGTATTTCAAAAGCTTAGCTTATAATCTCATTCCCCACACAAATTTCTATATCCCCCAAAATTAAATACGCCTGCGTGGAATATTGTGCAACACTACTATTAACACAAGTCGATAGCGACAACTTCAGGGTAGACAAAATATTATTTTCACACGTTTGTACTTCTATCATAATATTCTGGGGAAGTCGAATCTTGTCCTTTTCAATCTCAGTCAAAATAGGCAAAATACAAGATAAATCCTCTCTGCATTGCTTGACTTGAAATTCAAGATGATTAACAGTGTTGAAAGAAACATCTACGATATACTTAGAACTCTCACCCAAGTTCTTAGCTTGGTCTTTAAGATCTTCAAGACATATAGATAAATGTTGCATATATTCCTGTGGAAGACTGCGTAAAATTTCTTCATTCTCATTGGTACATCCTGAAACATCTTTACCAGCTAAGTGTGCTAAATTTTTGATTGAATCGAGTTGGGAAAATATTGTAGCGTTGGCTTGTCTTAAAGAAACAGAACCTCCATTAGCAGCATTAACAGAATGAAGTGCAAATGCAAATACAACATTGTTAATGTAATTGTGGGCTGAAGTAATTTTGCCTTGGACTATTGCTTTTAACTGTTGAACTTGTTCTTTAACTTCGTCGATCAAGTCAGTGGGTTGGATATTGGAGGCGGCGGTAACCTTTGTAGTAATAAGTAGAAATAGAAAACAAAATAAAATTAGAAGACTTACCGTAAGTGCGGCCACAATAAAGAAAAGAACTTGTTTAGACACCATGTTAACGGTGAGGATTTAATTGGTTTATACAGTAGATATATTTCAAAGTAGACAAATAAAGACAGCCAATAATGATAACTAATAAGCGATTTATGATTGTTTATTCCTTTCGCTCAATTTGGATGTGTGACGCATTGTTTTAATTGTTCGAAATCGTTTCTCGAAGTTTAAATTCTCTCATCAGAAATGAAGACCAAGGAATCAAGTTTTTATTGATATCTTCGACAAAATTGCTTACATATTAAATACAAAAATATTTTAGCCTAGAATTTTATTAACGCACACCTGAATCTCATTCAAAATCGCATACGCTTCTGTAGTAAACGGAGCGACATTATTATCTGCGCAGCTATTGACAGACAATACCAAAAGATCCACATTTCTTTCATACGCTTGTACTTCCAGTTTAATATTTTGCGGCATTTTAATTTTGTTCAATTCAATTTCCTTCAAAATTGATGAAATGCACAGCAAGTCTCCTCTGCATTGCGCGATTTGAAATTCTAAATGACTAACAGTGGTAAAAGTAACATCCACCACATATTTTGAATGTTTCAACAGCTCCAAAACTTGATCATGAATTTCACGTAAACAAACCGTCATTTCATTAGTGCGATATTGTTTTAGCTCGTTTATAGTTTGTTCAGGATTGTCAGTGCAAGTTGTAACATCTTTACCAGCCGCCATTGCCAAGTCTTTGATTGAACGAATTTCTGCAGAAATTGTATCACGAACTTGGTTTATTGACATGGCTCCCCCATTGGCAGACATGGCAACATGTCTTCCGAATGTGGATTCTTTAGAGTGGAGTTTGTTGTGACCAGATTGGATCTCGCCTTGAACGATTGACTTTAATTCCTCAAGTTGTGCTTTGGCTTCGTCGACCAAGTCGGTTGGTTGGACATTATCAGCATTTGTTATCTTTGGTAGACAAAGAATTAAGTTTAATTGAAGTAGTATTATAAATACTTACAGCAAATGCTACAACAACGAAAAAGAAAATTCTCTCAGGGCGCATCTTTAGGATTAGAAATGAAGAAAATTGATAAATTATGATACTTATATATGTAATAATTCTTTATAAACTTAATACTTATATTACTCAAAAATTTATAAACAATTGTCATTCCTTGTTTATCAAAAATTTATGATTGCAGTAAACTCACAGACCAAATAAAACTAGTTTAGTGGCTTAAAGGCAGGTATTATTTTTTGATGTTAAGAAATTTTATTCTACGGATTTTTATTGATAATAAAAAAATTCATAAAAATTTATAGCTGTCTATAAAGTTGCTAGAAATATTCCTGTTGGATAATATTAAAAACTTGTTCATCTTAATAAACCTAATCAAATTAAGTTTTCCGCCATCGCAGCGTTGAGTGCTCAAAAATGTCAACGCGGTTTAACTTCGAAGTTTTTTTTTTAAATTGGGGTTTAATAATAGGTACACAGTTTTATTGTACAATACGAAAAACTATAAAACATAGCCTCAGTTCAGAAGACTGTTAACACAAGTTTGAATGTTTGCAAGAATTATATACGCTTCTGTCGAATATTGCGCAACTTTATCATTTGAGCAACTCCCAGTAGACAACTTCAACGTCTCCGTAGCAGCTTCACAAGCTTGTACCTCAGTCTTAATATTCTGCGGCAATCTAATTTTATCCAACTCAATTTCATTGAGAATTGGCGAAATGCAAAGTAAGTCTTCTCTGCATCGGTTGATTTCAAACTCAAGATGATTTACAGTATTTGTCGAAATATCCACGATGTACTTGGCACCCTCTGCTATTCTTCTGGTTTCATTGTAAACGCCGCGGACGCACGTAATAATTTCTTCAGTATATCGATCGGGGAGTCTATTCAAAACCTCTTCGCGTATATCAGTACACGTTGTTGGATCCACTCCGGCTGAGTATGCCAAATCTTTGATAGACTGAACCTCTGCGAGAACTGTGTCGTGCTCTTGTTGGAGATCGATGGTTCCAGCGTTAACAACTTGGGAAGAGTGCGTTCCAAAGTCTATTATTATTTGGTCAAGTTCACTGTGAGCAGCCAGAATTTCACCTCGTACAAGTGCCCTCAGTTGAGCAAGTTGTTCTAATGCTTGGTCGACCAAATCGGTTGGTTGAATATGGGCAGCATTTGTTACCTTCAAATCTGTTTATTTTTCATAAGTCTAAGATTTAAATTACTCACCGCCAATACTGCAACTAGAAATTTGAAGATCATGTTTGTGGATATTTCTGTGAGCGTAGAACATGTGAACTGGTTTATATAGTTGGCAAACGAGTGTTCAATGTCATATCACCAGATGAAGTTGATAACAAACAAATAAATTTAGACACTCAAAGTACATTTTTTAAGATCAGTACGATTTTGAAGTGATTTGAAGCAAAGTTGATGGTATCTTCGCATTTTTCCAAGTAAATGAGCACTTAAATAAAAAAATTTAAACGAACAATAATTTATTTCAGTTGATGTTTGTTGATTGGAGGAAAAACAGAAAAAAATTGATAGCAATTAGATCATATCATGTTCACCATGAAGTAGAAACTATACCAAATTTTATTTAAACAATACCACATATAGAACATGTTAGCCTATTATCTGGTTGATGCAAGATTCAATAAGACGTAGAATTGAGTTTGCCTCCGTCGCATATGCTGCAATTTTGTCAGTTGCACAACTGTCAGTAGACAACCTCAAAGTTGTCGTTGTAGAATCAGCAGCTTGCACTTCAGTCTTGATATTCTGAGGCAGCCGAATTTTATTCAATTCAATTTCATTCAAAAGTGGTGCAATGCAAAGAAGATCTTCCCTGCATCGTCTAACTTGGTACTCCAGATGATCAACAGTGTTTACGGAAACATCGACGATGTATTTAGCACCGTCTGTTATTCTCCTGGTTTCCCGGAATATAGAATTGGAACAATCAACCATCTTTTCGTAATACCATTCTGGTAAATTGTGGATAAAATCTTCACGTTGATTGGTACAAGGTGAAGGATCTACACCAGCTGAGTGTGCCAAATCTTTCACAGATTGCAATTCAGCCGCAACGGTATCGTGTTCTTGTTGCAAATCAACGAGTCCCTTGTTAATGACTTGAGAAGAATGAGTTCCAAATTCAAGAAGTATGTTGTTGAGGTTATCGTGAGCAGTTATAATGTCACCTTTAACAATCTGCTTCAGTTGGTCAAGTTGTTCCAGAGCTTCGTCTACCAAATCAGCGGGTTTGATTTGGGCTCCACTTGCGATCTTAAAAGAGCAGTTAATTCCAGGAACTATATTAAATTATAATTACTTACAGCAAGCACTGCAAGAAGAAAGACAGTTTGTTTGGACATCATCTTTGTGGCCGTTTCTATCATTTTTGCAAAAGCAAACTCGTTTATATAGTTGATATATCAGTAATTCCATTGTTAAGCCTCAGGTGATCTCAAGATGACGTTGATAACGTAAAAACTACAACACAACACTTGAACTAATTTTAATATCTAATATTTCCTAGAAGTATTATTTGATCTTAGGGTTAAGATATTTTTTTCAAACTGTATTTTCAAATTAAAAGTCTGATTTTCAAATTTAGTTGTGACTTAGCAAATCAATGTCTTACCACAACTGACTTAAAATCAGCTCGAAAAAATGCTTTGCAAAGATTACTAAGTCAGCGGCGCTCTTATCTAGATTGGTACTTAAAGTTGGTATTCAGGTACAGCAGAAACGCAGAAATAAAGTGTTTTCGAACATTTTGTTATTTTTTGATTGAAAGTAAAACCTTCAAATTATCAATAAAAGAATTTAATACGTACACCTTTATTAAAACGGATATAATTGTAATTTATCCCAAAAGTCTATCAATGCAATCTTGAATATCCTTCAAAATTGAGTAAGCCTCTATTCCATACTGCGCAACCTTATCATCTGCACACATTTGAAGCGCCATTTTCAAAGTGGTTGTTGTCGCCTGGCATGCTTGGACTTCAGTTTTGATATTTTGAGGCAACCTACTTTTGTCCAGTTCAATCTCACTCACAACAGAGGAAATGCAAGGAATATCTTTTTTACACCGCTGAATCTGGTACTCAAGGTTTTTCACAGTGTTGAACGAAACATCAACGATATATTTCGCATTTTCTGCAATTGTACTGACATGATCATCCAAATCAGTAATACAAATAGCAATTTGTTCAGCATATCGTTGTGGAAGTCTGTTTAGAGTCTGCTCCCGAATATCAGAGCAGGATGAAGGATCTACACCGCCAGCGTGTGCTAAATCTTTCATGGACTGAAGTTCTGCAAGGACTGTACCGTGCATTTGTTGGATGGAGATAGTTCCATCGTTAGTAACATTTTTAGAATAAGTGAAGAAAGCAATAACTATCTGATTAAGCTCATCAAAAGCCGTCTGAATCTCATCTTGAACGATCGTTTCGAGTTCTTTGCATTGCGCCATAGCTTCGTCGGCCGAGGTAGTTGGTTGGATTTTTGTGCCACTTGCGACCTTAAAATTATGACTCAGTTTAGGTAATCAAAATTTTTGATTTATTACTTACAGCAAGTAGCGCGGTTAGGAAGACAGTTTGCTTGGTGAACATGTTTTCGTTTTTTTATGAATTTGGAAAGAATAAGTTGGTTTATATAGCAGATAAAAATCCGAATCAATTGATGTTTGTTCGATATTCTCAAGAGGATATTGATATTATCAAAAAAAAGCACATCATAATAATATTTTCTTAATAAATTTTTATTAGATCATAATTACAAAGTCCAGTTTGAATTCAAGTTTCGATTTCGCGATTTTTAGCTCTATCAGGTAACATATCTACAATTTTTAGTTTCAAGTGCCGTTTTTATAACACTTTCTCGGCCTGTCAATCTCACAAGCCCTTCACCGGTCTTGTTTCATAAAATCCAATAAATCAAGTGTATTCCCCAAAAAAATTAGAAAATGTGGTTTTAAATCAAATCGAAAAATTAATTGTTAAGACCGATAAATCTATCAATCAGTGATATTTTTATCTGGACATTCAAACTTACAAAGATTTCAAGCATTGATCTCAAACTTTAAAAGAACGTCAAATAAAATGCTTAGATACAGTGTTACAGAAACAACCTTTAAATTATAGACACAAATAACTTATTACACCTTTATTAAAACGATATCTTTACAATTTATGGCAAAAGTCTATCAATGCAGGCTTCAATGTCTCCCAAAATTGAGTAAGCCTCAGTTCCGTACTGCGCAACTTTATTATCTGCACAACTTTGAACCGACAACTTGAGAGTGGTTATCGTGGCCTGGACTGCTTGCACTTCAGTTTTGATATTTTGGGGCAATCTAATTTTGTTCAATTCAATCTCAGTCAAAATCGGTGAAATGCAGAGAATATCTTCTTTACACCGAATAATCTGATTCTCAAGACTCTTTACAGTGTTGAATGCAACATCAACAATGTATTTCCCATTTTGTGCAATTCCTCTTACGTCATCATCAATACTATGAACACAAGTGGTGAGTTGTTCAGCGTATCGCTGTGGTAGCCTGTTCAAAGTTTGCTCACGAATATCAGTACAGGATGAAGGATCTACACCGCCTGAGTGTGCCAAATCTTTAACGGATTGAACTTGTGCAAGAACTGTATCGTGCTCTTGTTGCAAGGCGATAGTTCCATCGTTAATAACATTTTCAGAATTTGTAACAAATGTAATTACTATCTGATTAAGCTCATCATGAGCCGCAAGAATCTCGCCTTGAACGATCGTTTGGAGTTCTTTGCATTGCGCCAGAGCTTCGTCGGCCAAACTAGTTGGTTGAATTTCTGTGGCACTTGCGACCTTAAAATTATGACTCAGTTTAGATAATAAAAAAAAATGATTTACTTACAGCAAGCACTGCGGTTAGGAATAGAGTTTGTTTGGTGAACATGTTTTCGGTTTCTTTGTGAATTTGGAAAGAATGAGTTGGTTTATATAGCAGATAAAAATCTGATTCAATTGATGCTTATTCGATATCCTCAAGAGGATATTGATAAGATCAAAGAGCAAATTAAAATATCTTTAATATTATAACTATTATAACTAATTATTTCAAAGTCCAGTTTGAAATCAAGTTTGATTTCGCGTATTTTTAACGCTACCAAAAGATATTTCTACAACTTTTCAGCTCTCGTTCTTCTAACATTTTCTCGACTTGTTACAAGCCCCTGATCGGTCTTATTCCATAATCTCCGATAGACGCAAGTTTATTCTGTCAATGCAAAAAAAAATAAAATGTGGATTTATATCAAATCGGAAAAGCGATTATTTGCTAAGATCGATAAATCTATCAATCAGTGGTTTTTATCTGGACCCTCAAACTTACAAAAATTTTAAGAATGGATCTCCAAATTTAAAAGGAATGTCAAATAAAGTGTTTAAGGAATGTTCAAATCATAATCACGAATAACTTAATACACGTTTATTGTAAAAATATATTTACAATTTATGGCAATAGTCTATCAATGCAAGCTTCAATGTCTGCCACAATTGAGTAGGCCTCAGTTGCATACTGCGCAACCTTATCATCCGCACAACTTTGAACAGCCAATTTGAGAGTGGTTGTTGTCGCCTGGCATGCTTGCACTTCAGTTTTGATGTTTTGGGGCAGCCTAATTTTGTCCAATTCAATCTCATTCAACAGCGGGGAAATGCAGAGCAGATTTTCCCCACACCGGTTAATCTGATTCTCAAGATTTTTCACAGTGTTGAACGAAACATCAACGATATATTTTGAATTTTCTGCAATTGTACTAGCTGCATCATCAACAGTAGTAATACAAGTAGCCATTTGTTCAGTGTATCGTTGTGGTAGTCTGTTCAGAGTTTGCTCACGAATATCAGTACAGGATGAAGGATCTACACCGCCTGAGTGTGCCAAATCTTTAACAGACTGAACTTGTGCAAGAATTGTATCGTGTTCTTGTTGTAAGGCGACAGCTGCATTGTTAGCAACGTTAGCAGAGTTGGTACCGAATGCAATTAGAATCTGATTAAGTTCATCATGGGCCGCGAGAATCTCGCCTTGAACGATTGTCTGGAGCTGGTGAACTTGTTCCAAAGCTTCGTCGACCAAGCTAATCGGTTGGATTTGCGTAGCACTTGCGACCTTAAAAATGTGACTAATAAGTTTGCGTTGTATAAAATTTTGATTTACTTACAGCAAGCAGCGCGACTAGAAAGAGTTGTTGGGAGAACATGTTGTTTTCTTTGTGAATTTTGGAATGACGGGTTGATTTATATAGACGATAAGACTATGATTCATCCTCAAGAGGATATCGATAAGACAGGAAACAGCAAAGTACAATACAACCTTACCAAACTGATTATAGATCGTCACTTTAAAGTAAAGTAAAAACAAAACTGAGTTTTATAATTAAATACGGTGAGACATCACACACTCTGTAAATTGGCCGTTTTTGCGGTATCATTCAATCAATATTGTTAATCTGATAACTAGCTTTATCATGTTAAAAGTGCGAATCGGCTATTGCAGTTCGCAAATGCAAGCCGACAGCATTACCAAATGTGAATTTAATTATAATTATAATTGATTAGTTACAGCAATAGGAGTATTAAATTTTACCAGTGATTTAAAAAAGCAAAAAAAATGTTGGAGGAGTATGATTTATTGACTTAAAATTCGTAGCAAAGTTTCACAACAAAATTCAGAAGACTTTTTTAGCTTATGATTGCGTTGACGCAGACTTCAATTTTGTCCAAGATCATGTGCGCCTCAGCACCATACGGGGACACATTATTATTTGAACAATTGTTAGCAGACAACTTCAACAGACTCACAGTTCTATCACACGCCTGTATTTCAGTTTTAATATCCTTAGGTAATTTTATTTTACCAAGTTCAATCTCGTTCAAAATTGGTGAAACACAGAACAAGTCTCCTTTGCACTGCTTAATCTGAAACTCTAGATGCATAACAGTGTTAAAAACAACATCGACAACATATTTGGAAGCCTCCGATAGAACTTTAGCTTGGTTATTGACTCCAGAAAGACAAAAAAACATTTGATCGGCGTAAAATTGTTGCAGAGCATTCAGAGTTTGTTCAGGTTCATCTGTACATATCGAAGGATCTTTACCAGCAGAATATGCCAAGGTTTTAATTGTGTTAAGTTTAGAAAAGACTATATCACGTATTTGTTTTAAAGCGAAAGTTCCTGCGCTGGAAACTTGATTGGAATTTCTTCTAAATTCAGAGACGATAGAGTTAAGAGAACTGTGACCTGTAGTGATCTCGCCTTGGACGATTGACTTTAATTACTCGACTTGCTTCAACGCTTCGTCGACGAGGTCTTATGGTTGGATTTGTACAGCATTTGTGAGCTTAATACATTTTTTTAAATTACTGTAATTTCAACTTATATGTACTTACAGCGAACACAGTGAAAGTAAGGAAAAAAGTCATTTGAAGAGAAAACATTTTCATTTTCTCACTCGCAGTTAGGAACTGATAAGCAACTGACAAAATGACGACCGGAGAACACAGATAATAATACACAAATAAATTAATAATTGGTTATAAACTTAAAACTTTATAGCGTGCATAAGGCTCGGCGCTTCTACACATTGGATATTATACAGGGTGCTGAAAAACAGACGCCCATGCTACCTATTATGACGCAACTAATTCTTTCCTAAGCCCAAAATTGAAAACCAAAACAAACTTTGTAATTGTATAACAAAGATACAAGCTTTCTGTATTAAACTATCAAATTCCATTTGGTTAAAATTTTTATAACAACTTCAAATTATATTTTTACAGTTAATGATACATATTGGGATAAAAAGGGAGAAAAAAAGTGCTTTAAACCAAGTTTCTTGAACTATCATTTTTTGTCTTTAAAGAAAATTTTTCAATGATGCAACATTGCAATGCATTTAGTATTAGTTGCTTAGATAAGGAGACTGCTAAATGTAAAATTGTATTAGAAAGTGTTGAGCAGCATTGCCAAGTTTTTTTTTAACAAAAATTCAAATTGTAAAAATGAATAGATTTAGATTATTTTTTCTTTGATTTCTTAGATGTTTTAACAGAAGAGGACATGTTACTTTCACTCATGGACGCCTCCTTTCATCGTCCTGTATAAATTTCGAATCTTGGTAAAATCTTTCACTCTACAATTTTGCAGTTTGGTAGAGATAATAAACCCTTTAAAAGCAGTAATGTTTAATTTTGTAGATATAGCACAAACATTATCAAAATTACGATTTAAAAAGAAACAGGTTAGCACTTTTTGTTTGGTCTTAAAAAATTCGAAAATTTGAGTTTTCAGCACTACAATTTCAAATATTGTCTTCTTCTTTATAATTTTGTAATTTGGTTGAGTTAATAAACCATTAAAAGACAATAAGTTTCCAAAATTTCGTAACTGTAGCATAGAAGTTATCAAAAGTACGGATTTTTGCAAAAGATGTCGCCAAATTTTGCTTGATCTTAAAAATAAAAATTTCTAAAATTTGTGTCCTCTAGTTTGATGTTCAACACTGCAAAGGGGATTTGCTTTGCATTTCGCCGATTTTAAATGAGATTGAATTGAGCAAAGTTAGGTTGCCTCAGAATATTAAAACTGAAATAGAAGCGTTTGAAAGAGTCATAAGTCTTCTTGGATCTTCCACTAGCTGCTCAAATGTTAATATTTTTCCGTTTATGACAGAAGCGTATGAAATTTTCGGCGAGATACAAGACTGTGTTAATAAAATCTTGGGTTAAAATGTTTTATATTAGTTTATGGAAAAAAATGGGGGTAATAAAACCATAACTAGGTACTTATAATATTTTTACATGAATGGGTATTCAATGCATAGAATAAGCGAGTTTTATGCAGGCTGTAAAGTTTTAAATTTACAGCAAATTATTAAATTATACGTTTATGTTTTGTGTTCTCCGAGCGTCATTTTGTCAATTCTTTTTCGGTCTTAACTACGACTGGAAAAATAAAATTTTTAAATAAAGGTTTATTTTTCCTTATTTTTGAGGTGTTTGCTGTAGATTTTAAATTGTCGACATTTTTTTGCAAAAATTTATAGTTACTAAATGTGAGGAAATTATTCTTTTTGAATGATTTATTAACTTCTCCAAATTGCACTATTGGTAATCACTTAGAAGTGATTACCAATGTTGATAAGAATATCCACATTATAAATAATTAGAAATGCGTGATAAATCAATGGCTTGATCCTCAACTCCATCAATGCACGTAGTCAATTCAGCCGTTCGATTCTCTAGTAACTTCTTTAGAGTCTCTTCGGATTCACTGGTACATGTTAAGACGTCTTTACCGGCTGATTGTGCCAAGTCTTTCCAAGTGACGATATCTGCAGACACTGCATCGTGGCCTTTGGCTTTGGCTATGTTGGCCGAATTTCTTCCAAACGAAGCTAGCACTGTTTATGGTATTAGTACCTTGTAAAATCTCGCCTGCAACGATTCCTTTCAGTTCTTCAACTTGTTTTATAGCTTCGTCAACCAAATCAGTTGGTTCGACGTATTCCGAATTTGTAACCTAAATAGATTCATGCTTAGTATAACTAGATTTAGGTGTACTTACTGAAAAAAGTGCACATAAGAGAAAAATAATCCTTGTCGTCTGCATTTTTGAATTTATTGGTCAAACAAAAAAGTGGCTACAATAAAATAACCTTAAGACGACATTGATAAACTGATAAATATATAAAACGTCTGGGTTTAATGCTTATAATACCTAAAATTTACAAACAATGAGATAGCGAAATATTTCTAGAATTCCGTGCTCGATGCATCCTGAACCAGTACAAACAATCTTATCCCAAAAGACTATTAATGCAAGTTTCAATGTTGGCAAGAATTGAATAGGCTTCAGTTACATACTGTGCAACTTTATTATCCGAACAACTTTGAACAGACAACTTCAAGGAGTTTGCAGTAGACTGAAACGCTTGCACTTCAGTCTTAATATTCTGAGGCAATCTAATCTTATTCAATTCAATTTCATTCAATAACGGAGAAATACAAGACAGATCTTCCCCGCACCTTCGAACGTCAAACTCAAGATGATTAACAACGTTAAAAGAAATATCTACAAGATATTTAGAACCGTCTGCTATTCTTTTAGTTTCTTCGTCAACGTCAGTGATACATACAACCAGTTCTTCAGTGTACCGTTCTGGTAATTTATTCAAAACTTCTTCGCGTACTTCGGTACACGATGAAGGATCTACACCAGCTGAATATGCCAAATCTTTGAGCGACTGAATATTTACAAGAATCGTAGTTTTGATTGCTCCTAAAGTATGTGCGGCACTGTTGGCAACATAGGCGGAATTAACACCAAACTCCATTATCATATCGTTAAAGTTATCGTGAGCGACGAGAATATCACCTTGTACTGTTGTCTTCAGTTGTTCAAGTTGTTCAAAAACGGTGTCAATCAAGCCAGTTGGTTTGAATCGGGCCGCATTTGCTACCTTGAGAAAATTTCAAGATTGTAAGTTGTGTTATAAAGTTTTGGGTACTTACTGCAAGTACTGCAATTAAGAAAAGAGATGATTTAGAGAACATGTTTGTGGGTCTTTCTGTCATTGAAAAGAAGACGAATTGGTTTATATAGTTTATAAATAAAAGCAATTCATCTGTCGAGACTCAGGTAATCTCCATGTGACATTGATTACCAGGAAAAATAAATTAATTAACTGATGAAAGTTCGACTGGATTAACTTTAGATAGTTAATAGGTAAATCAAAACAAAACAAAATTTGACAACATTAATATTATACAATAAGATTAACAATAAACTATACATCAGAAAAGACCAATAATCTTGTTAACACAGATTTCGATATCTCCAAGAATCGCGTTGGCTCCTGCAACATATTGCGCAACCTTACCATCGGCACAACTTTTCACCAGAAGTCTCATATTGTCCATCAACTTCTCAGTAGCCGACACTTCGGTATTGATATTCTGAGGCAACCGGATCTTATCTAACTCAATCTCAGTCAATATTGGAGAAATACAAAGTAAATCTCCATTACACCTGTTTACTTGATATTCCAAATCATGAACTTTGCTAAAATAAATGTCCACAAGATATTTTCCACTAGCTGCTGCTTGTCCTGCTTGTGTATCAACACCATAAATGCACTGATTCATTTCTTTTGTGTATTCTTCCGGAAGTTGGTTAAGAAGTACTTCGCGTATCATGGTGCATGGAGTAATATCTTTGTCAGCGGCGTGAGCTAAATCTTTGATAGTGGTCAATTGTGAGGCGATGGTTTGTTGTTGTTGTTTGAAATCTGTGGAGGCAGTTTCAGCAACATTGACAGAATTTGTTTTAAAAGCAGTGACTAAAGAATCGATTTTTGTGTGAGCGACGTTGATTTGGCCCTGAACAATGGCCCGTAATTGGTTGAGTTGCTCTTGGACCTCTTCGACCAAATCTCGCGGTTGCCAGACTGCGGCAGACGAAATCTAGGATGTTTGTTTCTTTTACAACATATTTAAATAGACGTAATGGAATTACTTACGGCTAGAGTTGCAAGTATTACACAGATTGTCTTAATCATCTTGCAGATTACTAATGAAAATGATAAACAGCTTTTATATACGCGATTGTATCTCGCGTATTTTTATTAAGTTCAACAATTGATCGTCAAGCTAAACACTGGATAATAAGCTTAACTACATCTGAAGTGTTTACGTGGTGATAATCCGTTCTTGTTATCCTACTCAAAGGATCAAAAGTGACACACATTTTATCTATCTCAAGTTTAAGCTTTTTAATAAAAGTATTAGTACAAATTATTTTAACCTATAAGTCTATTCACGCAATCCGCAACGTCTTCTATAAGCACATTCACCAAACTTGTATAACGTGAAAGATTATCGTCCCGACAACTTTGGGTGGACAATTTCAGCGTGGTAAATGATGAATCAGCCGCTTGTACTTCAAGTTTAATATTCTGAGGTATCTTACTTTTATTTAACTCAATCTGAGTTAAAATCGGTGAAATACAAAGCAAGTTTCCGTTACACTGAGCAACTTGTTGCTCAAGATGCGTGACAGTACTGAACGAAATATCAATAATATACGTAGAACTGTCTAAAATGTTTCTAGCTTGATCATTCACTTCAGAAATGCATTCTGTAATACGTTGAGTGTACTGTGTTGGTAGAGTAGAAATAGTTGCTTCAGGTGCAGAAGTACACGGCGAAGGATTTTTCCCTGCTGAGTATGCCAAATCTTTGATAGCTTGAAGTTGTGCAAGAATTGTTGAATGTTCTTGTTGTAGGTTTACAATTGCGTTGTTAGCAATCACAGCGCTATTTCGTCCGAATAGAGATAGTAGAGCTTGAAGAGAATTGTGAGCTGCGATAATTTCGCCCGTAACTATTGCTTTTAGTTCCTCGAGTTGTTTCGTAACTTGGTCCAATAGGTCAAACGGTTGGTTTTGTGCAACATTTGTGACCTTAAGAAAGGAGTAAGTAGAGGAATTTAAGCAAATTTTGAGGTACTTACAGAGAGCACAATGAGGATTAAAAGAATTTGCTTGGAAAGCATAGTTGGTCTTCTAATGACGTTTATTAGTTGCATGAAAGTCGCACAATTTATATACTTGATAAGGAGTTACCCGATAACAGACAAAATATATGAAATGTGTAAATATTTATAATTTAATCTTTTCCAATCTAGATTACGCTGTCTGAATGGTGTTAATCGCAGATTACCTTATACATATAAAATGAGGTACAATTTTTCTTTTGATTCAAAATAATTTTAGCCTATTAGCCTATTTACGCATTCCTCAATGTTTTCTATAAACACGTTTATCATAGTAGTATAATGCGCAAGATTATCGCCTGGACAACTTTGGACAGACAACCGCAGCGTAGTTATCGTGGTATCAGCCGCTTGCACTTCGGTCTTAATACTCTGAGGCAACTTAATTTTATTCAATTCAATCTCAGTCAAAATCGGCAAAATACAAAGCAAACTTCCTTCACACTGAGAAACTTGATGCTCAAAATGCGTTACAGTACTATACGAAATATCAACAATATACGAAGAGCTCTCTGTTAGTTTTTTAGCTCGAACGTTCAGTTCAGCAACGCATTCTATTATACGTTGAGAGTATCGGGGTACTAAATCGGAAAAAAGTTGTTCGGGTCCAGCGGTACATGATGAAGGATCTTTACCGTATGCATATACAAAATCTTTGATAGATTGTAGTTGTGCAAGAAACTCTGAATGTTGTTGTTGTAAGCTGGTAATTGCGTTACTAGCAGTCACGGCAGAAAGTCGTCCGAATTGAGAGAAGAGAGATTGAAGAGAATTCTGAGCTGAAGTGATTTCACTCTTGACTATTGCTTTCAGTTCCTCAAGTTGTTCTGTTACTTGTTCCACCAAGTCGAATGGTTGAATTTGTGCACCGTTTGCAACCTTAAGAGAGGGAGAAGTCATTGTTGGTGAATTATTGTAAAATTTTGGGCTACTTACTGCAAAACCTGCAATTATAAATAGTGTTTGTTTAGAGAACATTGTTAATGTTGATTACGTAGTTGATAAAAAGACAATTCACATCGATAACAAATTTGTTAATGCATACATAGTCTTATAACTTATTATTTTTATAGTTAAAACCGTTTAAATCCACTTAATCCATTTTGTTCTTATCTGGATTAAACTGACTTAATACAACTCTATGATCTAAACTAAAAAAAACAGGTATAAAATTTGGTTTACAATTAAAGAAAAATTCTCCTCGAATTTCATTAAAATTAGAGCGGAATGAAAGATTCTAATTCAGAAGATCGTCAATGCACTTTGAGACGTCTGCAAGTAACGCGTACGCCGCACTCATATAACTTGAAAGATAAACATTTGGACAACTATTAGTAGCCAACTTCATCTCATGAACAGTCCACTCAAATTCTTGCAGCTGCGCTCGAATATTCTGAGGCAGTTTAATTTTACTCAACTCAACCTCCGTCAAAATCGGTGAAATGCAAAGAAACTCTTCCCGACACTGCGCAATTTCGTACTCTAGATGATTAACAGTACTGTAAGAAATATCAATAACATACTTCGAACTTTCGGCCCTTCGGTTGGCTTCTTTGCTGACTCCTCTAACGCAACTCATGATGAGTTCGGTGTATCGTGAAGTTAAATCAGCAAAAGTTTCTTCAGATTCACTGACACATGCTGAAGGATCTTTACCTGCTGACTCTGCCAGAAATTTGAGTTCTTGAATTTGTCCAAAAACTGAATAATGTCCTTGCTCCAAACCGATAATTCCGTTATTGGTAGAACCAGTACAAGTCCGTTCAAATTCAGTCAAGATAGAGTTAATCGAATTGTGACTAGACAGAATTTCACCAGAAACTATTTGCTTTAGGTCGTCGATTTGTTTCGTGACTTCGTCGATCAAGTCAGTTGGTTGGATAAGTGCTGAAGTTGTGACCTTATGATAATTGAAATTAAATTCAATTGTTATGTTCAAATAAGTAGGAGCTACTTACAGCAAGAAACGCAATTATTGTAAGAGTTTGCTTGGGACGCATTTTTGATCTTAAGTGGATTTTATTAATTGTAAAGTTTATATAGTTGATAAGGAAAGAGGTTTAGCTTTATATGATAAGAGAGAAACTTCCATTAATCTATTTAATATTGTCATATTTAGGTATAATATAGGTATATAAAGATACTCGTACAAATATAAATCAAAAAAATGTAGGGGAGAGTATATTTGTTGATATTAACAATTTATGATTTTATAGTTAGAACCATTTAATCTCTTTCTTTCACCTTTTGATATAAGCTAGTAGAAACAGGTAACACACATGACTTCTGTTTATATCCAATCAAAATATTTTTCTTGTTGAGTTTTATTTTAACAATACTCGGGTAAGACCATTAATACACCTTGTGACATTTACTACTACCGTATTTACCGTTCTCGTATACCTAGTCCGTAAGATGACCAGTTTGCAAGCTGCACCTTCATCCCATGAAAAATCCTCGCAAATTATTCCAGCTGATCTTATGAATTTTGAAATAAATTATTATCAGATTTTGCCTGAAACTCATCTTTGATTTTTAATCAATTTAATCAGATGTGAAATTTACTTATAAATTTGATAAGGAATCAGATTTAGATTAAACGATAACTGAGAAAATTCTAGATGCTTTATTTATTGCAAAATTTATTAATTTAAAATAAACAGTTTCTCCTACATTTTTGTATACTTACTTAAATGTTAAATCAAAAGATTGTTAATGCAGCTTTGCAAAGTTGTTAGTATCGCCTCCGCTCCCCTAGCATAGCCCGTAAGTTGACCATTTGGACAACTATTAGCCTCCGTCTTCATTCCATTAAAATTCCCCTGCAGTTGCTGCAGCTGACCTTTAATTTCGGCAGGCAGTTTGCCTTGGTTTGACTTAATCTCACCCAAAAGAGATGAAAGACATGCATTGTCTTCCTGGCACTGCCCAATTTGGCTTTCAAGATGATTAACAGTGTTAATTGTAATATCAATAATATACTTCGAATCTTCCGCAGTTGTATTGGCCTTTTTCCTGACATCATCAACACAATTTTTGATGTTTTCCGTGTATTCTGATGTCAAATTAACGAAGCTCTCTTCACAATAATTCGTACATTGTGAAGGATCTTTACCTTCTGCCTCCGCCTTTGATACGGCATCTTGAACTCGTTCATGGATTCTATCACTTTCTTGTTGCATTGAGGTAGTTCCATAATTTATAGCTGTAGTGCAAGTCTCTTCAAATTCAGTGACTAAGGACTCAATAGAATTATGAGCAGAGAGGATTTCGTCAGAAACTAATTTCTTCAATTCCTCGAGTTGTTCTGTGACAACATCGATTAAGTCAGTTGGTTGTATAATTGCTGCATTTGTAGCCTATTAAAATTGAAATTAAACGGTTATTTTAATTGTGGGATTACTTACAGCAAAAAACGCAATTATGATCACAGTTTTCTTGAGACACATGTTTGATTTTTAACCCTTTTCATTATTTGCAAACTTTATTTATATGGTTGATAAGGAAACAAATTCAGATTAAATGATAAGAAAAAATTCTGAATGCTTTATTTCTTACCGAATTAATTAATTACGTTTTTTATCTTAGATTTAATCTAAAATAAGGACTTGAATTCGTTCTCTTATTGGATCCTTCTATTAATATAAAATCTAAAGTATTTTCTTCAAACTAAATTTTGTTAAAACAAAGGAAACACTTAGTTGATAAAGCTTTTCAAATTTAAACGTTGTTAATACATATCCTGATATCTGATAACAACCCGTACGTGGTATAAGCTACAAGAGAAAAATGTAAACAATCACCAGTAAACACCTTTAACTTAAGCAAGATCCTCAAATAAGTACGTCTAATTCTGCTTGAATTTTCTGTGGCAGCTTAATTTTAATCAATTCCATCTGAATCAAAATTGGTGAGATACAAAGCAGATTTTCAATGCATTGCGCAATTTGGTACTCTAAATACGAAATCAATTATTGCATTCTTAGTAATCATAGCAGAGTTACGTCCAAATTCAGCCAGTAAAGAACTAAGCGTGCTGTAACCAAAAAGGATTTCACCAGTAACAATTTCAATTTCTCAAGTTGTTTTGTTACTTATTCAATTAAGTTTTTGGGTTAGATTTGGGTAGAATTTGATACCTTAAGAAAGTTGATAACTGATATGAAATATAAAATGTATAAAAATTAGAGCTGCTTACTGCAAACACCGCAAATATGAAAAGAGATTGTTTGGAAAGCATCTTCGATTTTTTAATGATTTTTTATTAGATAAGCAGATATTAATTTGAGATGATAAGAAAACTAAGTCAGTCCATTGATAACCAAAAAATTCCAGATATTTTATTTATTACCGAATTAATTATTTTAAAATTGACACATGTTTTGCCAACACCTAAATTAGTTAGTTTAACACAAAAGCAGCAACCGCAAAAAATATTTGATGCATAAAACAAACTTTTAATTTTAAATGAAATTAGCTTTAACCATAAACAATGGATTCTTTTTTTTAAATAAATTTATTAAACTCATCCGACAAATAATATAAAATATTTCAAATTCACATATTGTTAAGACATACTCTTATATCTGATAGTAACCCCCACGCCTCACTAGAATAAGCCACAAGATAACGGTCTGGACAATCCTGGGTGGACACTTTAAGTTTAAGCGCAATCTCTTGAAATACTTGTACTTCTGTTTTAATATTCTGTGGCAATTTAATTTTATTTAATTCAATCTCAGTCAAAATCGGTGCGATGCAAAGCAAATCTTCATTGCAGCGCGCAATTTGGTACTCAAGATGACTAACTGTGCTAAATGCTACATCAATGATATACTTAGAACTCTCTCCCATTTTATTGGCCTCTGCATCTACATCCTTAACACAATCCCCGATTATTTGAGTGTATTTTGGTACCAATGTGGGAAAAAGTTCTTCAGGTCCACTAATACACGAAGAAGGATCAATACCTGCTTGTTCTGCCAACTCTTTGTAGTTGAACAGTTGTCCGAGAACTGTCTCATGCGAGTTTTTTAATCCGACTACCGCACTGTTGGTAGTCATAGCAGAGTTCCGTCCAAATTCAGCTAGTAAAGAACCGAGGGCGTTATGACCAGAGAGAATTTCACCAGTAACTATTTCTTTCAATTCTTCGAGTTGTTTTATGACTTCGTCGATCAAATCTCGGGGTTCGATTTGTGCAGCATTTGCTACCTTAAAGAAGTAATTAATTGATTGCGCAAAATTGTGGAGTACTTACAGCAAACACCGTAAATATAAGAAGAGTTTGTTTGAAGAGCATGTTTGATCTAGTAATTATTTTTATTAGTTGTAAATATCTTGACTTTATACAGTTGATAAGGTAACAAATTCAGAATCACGTGATAAGAAAACAACTTTCAAAACTTCAAAGTCAAAACTAGTATTGCAGTTGTGAACAATTTATTATCCTGTAAAACTCACAGCACTTTGAACGATACAATTGGAAAAAACATTCTATTTTGTAGGAGCAACTTTGTTATTTAGCTATTACAATTTTTTTAACACAAATTATTATTAACACAAAACTTAACCTCCTCTAAGATCTTATACGCTTCCGTAGCATACGGAGAAACATTATCATTAGAGCAACTATTACTAGACAACATTAGACAAGATTAACAACTCGATCACACGCCTGTACCTCAGTTTTAATATTCTGCGGCAACTTAATTTTATTCAACTCAATTTGATTTAAAAGCGGTGAAATACAAAGCAAATCTCCTTGACACTGGTTGATATCAATCTCCAAATGTTCAACAGTATTATACACAACATCAACAATATATTTAGAACTGTCTGAAAGGCCTTTAGCTTGTTTATCAACTCCACGAAGACACTCTGTCATTTCGTCGACACGGTACTGCCTTTGACTACTTAGAATCTGTTGAGGTGCTTCGACGCACGTTGAAACATCTTTACCAGCGGATTGTTCCAAATCTTTCAATGTGACGATTTCTGAAGAAACTTTATCGTAAAGTTGTTGGAGAGCGAAGACTCCTCCTTTGGCGGCGTTGGCAGAATTTCGCCCAAATGTTGCTAATATGGCGTTGAGAGAACTGTGACCAGCGAGAATCTCGCCCTGAACTATTGCTTTCAATTCTTCGATTTGTTTTACAATTTCGTCTAGTATATCAGTTGGTTGAATATCTGAAGTGTTTGTGGCCTTAACAGAAACGTTATTTAGGTTTAGTAGAGTAGATTTCGAGTACTTACAGCAAAAAACGCAAAAAGAAGAAAAATAATTCTCGGAAAATGCATATTTCTAATTTTTCTTCGCAAGAGTAAGGTGTGTGAGAGACTACTACTGGATTGATTGACAGACATCAATTAACCTTAACATGGCTTTGATAACGTGAAATAAGATAAATATTCATCCTTTATTAATAGGTTAAACTAAAGTAAATCATTCCACAACAAGTTTCTTTAAATTCCTCTTAAATTAAAGGTCATCAGGTCATCACTGGAAAACACAGTCGAGACAACATTGCAAGATTTCATAATGAGATAACTCTTTACGTAAAGCACACTTTGCGTTAACAGAAATTATCAAATACCAACACAATAGCCATTGTCTCCGCAATCAATAGATTGTAAGATTACCTGTAGTTTTTGTAGTACAAAATGAGCTCAAGTAACTATAAAAGTATGAAAGAGATTTATTACAACAATAACAATTATTCTACAAACAAAATATTTTAACTCAAGAGCCTTTCGATGCATTCTTCCACATCCTCCAGAATCATGTACACCAAACTCAAATAATGCACCAAATTTTTATCTGGGCAATAATCGGTGGACAACTTCAACGTTTTCAAAGTAGAATCAAATATCTCGACCTCAGTTTGAATATTCTGCGGTAGTTTAACTTTGTTTAATTCAATCTCAGTCAAAAGCGGCGAAATGCAAAGCAGATCTCCATTGCACCGTGAAACTTGGTCATCAAGATGATGGACAGTACTGAATGAAACATCAATAATGTATCTAGCATCGTCAGATATTCCTTTGGCTTCAGTGTCCACACCAGTTACACAGTCAGTGATTTGTTGGCCGTATCTTGGTGGCAAAATTGCTAATGTTTGTTCCTGTCCTGTGGTGCACGATGAAGGATCTTTACCAGCTGAGTATGCTAAATCTTTGAGTGTTTGAAGTTGTGCAAGCACTACGTCGTGTTCTTGGTCTAAATCAACAACTGCTTTATCAACAGTCGTAGCAGAGTTCTGTTGAAAAGAAGAAAGGAGAGAGTCGAGGGTGTTGTGACCTGACATGATTTCGCCACTAACTATTTCCTTCAATTCTTTGAGTTGTTTTTCGGCTTCGTCCACCAAGTCAGTTGGTTGGATATGTGCTGCATTTGTGATCTTTAGAAAGGAGTGAGTTAGAGGATTTTCGAAAATTTAGGGCTACTTACAGAGAGCACAAAAATTAGAAAAAGAGTTTGTTTTGAGAACATGTTTGATGTTTTAAGGATTCTTATTAATTGCATGAGACTTATTGAATTTATATAGAAGATAAGGGAGGAATTCAAGTGCTTTAAGTCAGATTTATGCGATAACGGAGAAAACTTCACATAACACAGAAAATAATTAGTAGATAAATTTTAAACATTTTTATGTTTAAGTTAAAGTTTGAATGCGATTTGAAAAAAAATACATTCTATAAACATTTTTAACTCAGGAGACCTTCAATGCATTTTTCTATATTTCCTAGAATTGTGTGTACCAAATCCAAGTATTCAGCCAAATTTTTATCTGGACAATACTTCGTAGACAATTTTAGCGTTTTCAAAGTAGAATCAAATACATTCACCGTAGATTGAATATTCTGAGGCAGTTTAATTTTGTTTAGTTCAATCCCTGTCAAAATCGGCGAAATACAAAGCAGATCTTCTTTGCACTGAGCAACTTGGTACTCCAGATGACGAACAGTACTGTACGTAACATCAATTATATACTTAGCGCTGTTTAACACGCCTGCGGCCTCGCTATTAACGTCACTGATGCATCTAACGATTTGTTGCGAGTATCGTGATGGCAAAATTTCCAACGTTTCTTCATATTCGGTGGTACAAGATGAAGGATCTTTGCCTGCTGAGTACGCCAAATCTTTTAGAGTTTGGAGTTGTGCAAGGACCACATCATGTTCTTGTTCAAAGTCGATGATAGCACTTGTAATAGTATTAGCAGAATTTTGTTTAAATTCAGAGTGTAGAAAATAAATAGAATTTTTCCCCGATATAATTTCACCGTCAACTATCGCTTTCAGTTGCTCGAGTTGTTCTGTGACTTCGTCTACCAGGTCGGTGGGTTGGATTTGTGCAGTTTTTCTAACCTTAAAAAAGGAGGGAATGGCAGGAATTAAAAAAAAGTGATATGCACTTACAAAAGACACAAAAATTATAAAAAAAACTTGTTTGGTGAGCATGATTGATCTTTTAATGATTTTTATTAATTTAGAGAAGCTGGCGAGATTATATAGGAGATAAGAGAGGAATTCGATTGATTTACATGATAACGAAAAATATATTATTCACATAACAAAGTTATTATACTTTACATAGACCTATTCTATCCTGAATTAAAACGATAAATAATATAAAATCATAAATTCATAAAATTCCTACTGTCAGCTACTCATTTAGCCATTTTATTGGACATGGCTACTGTTCTGTTTATTTCTCATAAATCTAATATTATCTCTTTTTGCAGACATCGATAACCGAAAATTATTTTATAACTAGTTGTAAAAGTTTGACAACATTTATCTAGATCAAAATATTATTATATTGAGTTTATAAAGTTTTTCTAGCTCATCTTTTTCTTTTTTTCTTTCTTTCTAGCAATTTCATAAATTATTGAGATTCATTTAATCGCATATTTAATTTGATGATTGCTTACAGTTGATTAGCAAAAAAACAATCAAGTCGTTTTAACACCAAAATTAATAATTATTAAATTTTAAAGATTTAGGAGCCAGTTTCATAATTATTCATTTTAAAAATTAAAGTGAAATTTTGCTATAGAAACAAATTGTTGTAACAATACTTTAATAAAGGACCTTTAGTTAAAGCCGCCTGTAAACGACGATTATAAAGCTGGCCCTAAGTTATGTACCTTCGGTAAACCAAGCCCCAAAATTAGAAATATTTGCCCATTAATTATAAATGATTTTTCTTTATTTTGTAAATTATGTCTTTACATTTCTTATTATTTATTATCTTATTAACTTCAGGTATCCGGAAAGTCGCACACCATCGTGATAGTGTATCATCGGACAATGCCATAAATCACCAAAAAATGTTTAATAAAATCCATGTTTTCAATTTTTTTGGATATGCTGGATTGAAGAGTAAATGTTTAATTCCAAAATTAACAATTTCTGTGCAATAATTTTACGTTCAAATGAATTTGTTACGTAAAAAACATTTTGTGCAAAAAGATGCAAAAAAATCGAAAAAATTTCGTAAAATAATGGCTGAAAAGTGTTAAACAAGATTTTTGAATCAACAATCTCGATCAGTGTGGCATCGTACACATGAAACCATAGTTACATTACTTGTTCATGAGCTGACCTGACTAACGCCAACAATAATGCTACTATGACTTGAAGACTAGAAATTTAAATTATTGAGGTAAATTGAGTTCAGCAATGTTGTCATTTTTCTAATTTTATTTTGATCCTACTGCGAAAACATAGTGTAAATTTTTTTTTACTCTTTTTGGTACTCTCGGGAACCACCCAATTACCCTTTTTCAAGGTGGTGCGTCACTTTCCGGACACCTGGATATCTAAGCACTAACTTAAAAAACATGGCAACGGAAATAACTCGATATTCAAAGGATATTATTTGTTGCACTCCTATTAGCGTCATTTGAGACGATTAAAAGTTCATAGAAAAATTTGCTGAATTTCAGAACTGATTTGCACGTAGGTACGTTTGTTTTTAAATGCTCTTAAAATGAATAAGAGAAACAAATATAATAGGAAGGAATGTCTTTTATGGCAGTTTGCAACGAAATTGATCGTAGGGTATATATATCTTTAATTTGAATGAGTGGCCGCCCGCGTGCCTTGCACGCATTGCACATATAGACGGCTAGGGCCCCTGCTTATGACCTCCTGGACAAAGTAACAACAAATTACACAACTCAGATCCATAGTTCGTGGAGAAATCACTAAAGGCTCAAACAGCGTCCAAATTGTAACTCGCGAAATCACTTACGTTCGCAATGACTGTCTCAAAGAGGCAGTACTGGGAATTGAACAAGAGTACGAGACGTTAAACCAACAATTGACGCATATTAAAGACTTATCAGCTGGGAAAGATATCGGTGCTTGTCTTGAGGTCAATGAGCAACTTTTCCATGAACTTCCATTGACTGCCAATGCTAGTTTGGTTGACTATCGCGCTTTTGCTAATATTGAGCTAACACTTATTATGAAAAATGCAAATTATTACATTGGTACTAAAATTAACGATGTTCATGTTTTTGAGTTCCATGTGGCTTCTTGTAATGATGACTTGTTGTGTATAGCGTCTTTGCTGGAAGAAATAGAATTGGCGAAAGTACATATTACACAGAAAATCGGAGAAAAAATACTCAGAGAGGCTGATCTTTTTAATGATTTGGAGGAGTTGATTAAACAACGCACTAATGACAAAGTGGCGCATTATAGCTCAGAAGAAGAGTTAATCTTGAGGGATATTACTAACTGTGTTGATAATACGCTGTAACTGTTTATCGAGCATATGAAAATTTAAAAAAGTTAACAAAAGTTTTTGAGTTTTTTTACAAGTTGTATATTCTTAAATACAAATATGTGAAACTTTAGATTGTAACTATCACGCTAAATTATCGATTTATTGCTTCTTAATGACAATCATAACTTTAATCGGAATGATCTACTAGATAATTTCAGACTAGAAGAAAAACACTTGCTTAATACATCGATTCTACTTAACGAACACAGTTAGTGAGTATACTGTGGTCAAGATGATACTATTCACAACATTACTCCTAATTGGGCCTATTTTAGCACTACCAGTAAACCCCTTTGATTTCATTAATATTATTATATACATATTTTTTATTTTAGTCCGATAAAGATGTCCAACCCTACGACTTGGAAGATGAGATTATGAAACAGATCGAGCAACTCAGAGGCATAGTTCGTGGTGAAATCACTGCAGCGTCCAACAAAATTGATAATTTAATTAGAGATATCTACACTATTCGTGAAGAGTGCCTCCTTGAAGCCGTGGTCGGAATTGCACAATCTTACCAGACTCTCAACCAAGAACTCATCACAATTAAAGACTTGGCAATTGGACATGATATTAGTACTTGTCTTCGGGTAAACGAGCCACTTTTCCATGAACTCCCTAACGCTATTAACAGTAGTTTGGTGGAGTGTCGTGCTTTTGCCAACACTGAATTGACGGTTATTATGAATAATGCGCTTTATTACATTGGAACACAAATCAATGATGTTCACGTTTTTGAATTCCAAGTTCAGTTGTGTAAAGGGGACTTATTGTGTATGGAGCCTTTAGTAAAACAGATAGAGTTGGCAAAAATTTCCATACCCCAGAAAATCGGAGTTGAAGTACTAAAAGCAGCGGAACTTTATGACGATCTGAAGCTACTAATTAAAAAATGTACTGATGATAAAATAGCACAGTTTAACACAGAGGGCGGCATAATTATAGCCGAGATTACCAAATGTGTGAACGATATACTTTCATAATTTTGTCACCATGTGAACAGTTTCATAAATTGTAATCACATCTTAAGTTTTATTTTTAGTTTTATCAGATACATTAAACAATAAAAGTGATAAGAAATCAGCTACTGTTCTTTGTTGTGATTTTCCAGGAATAAGATACGAGCCACTTTTAATTGAAAATCTTTCGAAATGATGTCTTGCACACAAGATGTTATTTCTGAAAGAATTTTAGAACCTTCATACACCAAATCGGCAACTCCGTTGTCCCGACAGTCTACAATCTCAGCTTTAACTAATTCCAAGCCAGTCTGTGCAGATCTGACAAACACATCAATTTTCTCAGGCACACTTATTGCAGCGTCCTTAATTTCATCAGATATGATATTAAGACAGTCTTCATCTGTTTTATTACATTTTCCCAACGCAAAACTGATTCTTTGAACTTCATTAATCAGAACATCAACATTGTAACGAGCATCATTCGTAACAGTATCACTGTCATCTGTTTTTGTTGTAATGCATTTCTTTATCGCAGTTAGATGAGTATCTGGAAGATCATTAAGTTTTTCCTCATTACCATCAAGACATGAAGAAATATTCTGTTGTGCGGACATCCCCAACTCCTTTAGAGTAGTCAACCGAACTTCGAATGCTTGACGTTGTGATTCTGCAGTTACTTCAGCACTTAGACGGATATTTAGACCATGCGAGGTAACTTCAAAACGGGCTGTATCAAGCTCGTCGTGTGCCACCAAAATTTTTCCCAAGACGAGTTGGCCAAAGTCATATAGTTGTGCTTCGACGTCATCGGAAAGATCTCTAGGAGCAATCGCGTATTTTACAAACTTTGGGTGCACACTATCAATCTACAAAAAAGTGTTAAGAGTTTTGAGAAGTCAATTAGACCTTGGTACCTGTGCGACTGAAAGGAGAAGAAGAGGCACAACAAATTTTGCACATAACATGGTGAACGTGTGTTGTTAATACGTAAACTAAGCAGATAAAAGTTTTAAAGTGATGTGGAGCAACAAAACATAAGTGAACACGTGATAAAGTTCAACAATTTATTTTTGCGCGAGTGTCAAGTAAGCAGAAAAAAAAGGAATCAAATCTGGAAGTGATTTTTAAAATTTGGGATTAAAATATTTTATTTTGATTTTATTCACTCTAAGAAAATACTACATAGGTATCTAATCAGGAAAAATAATTAATAACAATTTCCTCAATACAATGTTCAAGGAAGAATCTTATTGACACACTTTTCGGTTAAATCCTCAATAGCACCAGCATCAGAGACGTACATTACAACACAAGAACTTGAACAAGAATCAACCTGGAGAGTGAACGGTTCAACCAAACGAGAAGCTTCATGTATTTCCCACTCAATCAGTTCCGGGAGTTCGATCTTGAACACATCGATCCTTGTCACGATCGGCAATATACATAACATGCCTCCGGTGGTACACGTCTTCAGTTGAAGCTTCAAATTACTGACATTCTCTCTTGTTTCATTCATTTTTTGTAATACCTTCTGCATAGTGATTTCCACTTCTTTATCAGCCTCCTCGATACAATTTTTAACAGTTCTCATCGTCAAATTTAGAAGACCGTCCAGTTGCACTCTGCTTGGTCTTAAACATTGAGAGATATTCACAGACGCACTGTTAGCTATGTCTGCCATTGTATTCAACATGTTGTCAATTTTATTCGTTTCATCTTGCAGCTCGGATTTTGATTCAGACTGAATCTGATCCGCGTAGTTCAAGTGTTTAGTTTTAACTAGTTGCAATCGCGCAGAGGCTTCTAGAAGACTGCCATTAACAATCTCTTCTAGCTCTTCGAGTTTTTTTAGAGCTTGATTATAGAGGGGAGATGAGTTCAAGGCAGGTTTTAATGATGTAGCCGACTCTGACTTCACAAAATTCATCTAGAAAATATAGTGACAATCGTGGAAACGTAAATAAAGGAACTTACGTTTGGAAACATCGCAATGATGCAGAAGATAACAACGATTTTCGAAATCATGGTGGTAGACTCCTGAGAAACACTGCGTTTGCTCTTTTATAGCAGATTTTCTAAAAAGTTTGTCTTGTAAACTTCATTGTGTTTGAAGTAAGGCAACAAGGTGAAGAAATTTTATTTACAGAATAAATACGCCGTGTATGTACCTACTCTTTAAAGAGTGTTGTAAGTAATTATTTTTATTTTTTTATAAAAATCTGATTTTCCCACAGTGCGACACAACAAATTGCGGTTTCGGAGTCCATGTAGCGGCTCCGAATTAATTAATATTTTTGTATAAATCCAATTACAAAGTATTCATAAATCAAAAATTTATTTTTGGGAGAAATACGATAATTATTTTTGTAATTAATATTATATAAAATCATTGGCCTAGAAATAACAAATAAAAATGAATGGAAAAGTTGGCGCATATACATTTTTCATAAAATCCGCTCTTTAGTGAGCAATCACCCCGATTTGCATTATAACTTAACAGCATAACTAATCGATACATTGGCTGTATTTGCCGCCTATACCTTTATATAAGCTTTTGTGTCGGCTTTATAAATAATTCATTTGAAATGTAGTGTGTGCTTCAACAACAGTGATTTATACGAAGCTTTTTGAATTATTATACAAAAAGCGACTAAGTTAAAGCACTACTACCTTCATAAATTCTTAGCTAAACGAAATCTAGAACATATCGTCGAATTCGATAAAAGTTAAGATTAAAAAATTCTTCTGTAAGTACATTTACTTCAAACGTGAAATTTAAAAAAGTTTGCTTACAATTCCGAGTTTGTTTTTCCAATAAAAGTGTCTTTAATAGGAATCGAAAATTGAGGTTTTCACTTTTCCATCATCTCCACCTCATTTCACTTTCAAAACGGCGCGTTTGTCAAATCTGGATGATAAATAAGGGCGGACTACGTGACGGATTTACGTTCACGTTTCCGTTGCCGTTAATGTAATTCGAGTAGATCATCTTAATAAATCGTTGCCATAACTACCATCTTAGTATCTCATAAAACTTGTCGGTGTAACCTGGCGGCAAGCTTTTAGCTTATAAGCAACACCTTGCGCTTTAATTAAAAGCTACGGCAACATTTTCACATTTATTTACGGCGAAAGAAAACACCCAAACCACTCCTCCGTAAATATCTCGTAATTATACATTCCAGGTCGCACTTGTGAATATTTCATACCGGTAAACATTCTTTTAAAAAAATTCCCAGCGAAATGGAAATGTAATCACGGAAGATGAGATCAGAAGTGGATATTTCAGAGAATGATCTAATTTTGAAGGGTTTATAATTTCAATTAAGCTCAGAACCCAACTCATTCTAATTTATCACCGCCAGTTTGCAAAATCTGGAAAAACTTGAGATGAATCTGTCGATGCTCCCATGAGAGGATTGCGAAATTTTAATTCAACGAAAATGCAACGTGACGGCGGAAACAACCCTTTTGAGACAGGAAGTGAAAAAATTGGTAGTGACATCTGTGTTTCTGTCACCCTTCGTCTAATAAACAACGCGTCTATACTTTTTCTTTGTGAAAGGCAGCCGTAGACCTAATAACGCAACTGCATCAACACGCTCTTTCGGCGAGCAATTCCTGCCCAGGATTCCACTAATTGAATTTTTTCGTCGTCTGAAAAACCCCGACAGAGTCATTATGTGGTGCTAATTAGGTTGCAATTTATCTTTCCGTGTTATTTTGCTCAAGGGATAGTCGGCAGGATATTAGCAGTTCGCATATCTCCTTTAAATGATCCTGTGCCTACATCAAGCGCCAGATCATTAACTCTTGAATTATTGCTTTTTATTACCAGAATGTTAATAAACAAACAGAATTTATGCTCAACTTTTTGTGCGGAATGGAATCAGACCTAATAAAACACTGTTATGATTATCCTAGATGAACTCACGCAGGCTTCTGCGATAATCCTTCTTTTCACTACAATGTTCATATTTCGTGAATCGCTGAACATTTACAGAATTGTTTTGACAAGGGACAATGAATCGCATCCTGCTACGTTTCTAAAGGGTACTTTCAGTAGTTTCAGGCTCTAATTTATATTGAAAGGGAAGGGTTTTTAGTGAGACAATGCTCGTTAGAATTAATGATGAAGAGCGACGTTTTCGTAATTAAAAGATGGGGAAAATTGAACGTTGCCGCCATTTATTCGGTCAAACTTCACTGGCACAATTAGGTCACATTGTGAAATGTGGGATTATAATGACAACAGAAACAGATTAAACTTTATCAGTTATTGTAACCTCCTGGCAGATCTCATAGACGTTATTGACAAACATTGTCGCGGTTTTTACATTTTTTATCTGTAATACATTTCTAATAATAAGCGACAATAAGATCGTTGGAGATTTATTATGATTATCAAGAGCATTGATTACAAAAGAATAAGCAAATCAAATGTTATCTAGTTTTCTCGTGACAAAAAGCACGTCAACGATTAGTAAGTGATAAGATCTGTTTGAGTTTTTAGATAATTGGTAGTCTAAAAATTCTAGGATTCAAGCATTGGAATTTAAAGTGGCTTTGGATGCCAAAACGTAAATGGATGACTAAGTGAAAAACCTTTTTTGTCAAGACAGACTGCAGCCAAAACTTTAAACAGCCTGTATGTAAAAATATTGATTAAAATAGTTCAATAGTTTGAGACCCTGAAAATCTAAAATTCTAAAATCTAAAATGTTTTGATGACATAAAAATTGAAGATCTGAAAGCCTGGAAAAACTAAATCCAAGGACTTAAATTCCTGTAAAAGTAAATATCAGAAAATGTAAAAACTTGTCACTAATTTTAGGATAAATGGCCCTCATATATCGACAAAGTCCTCCACTATCGCCTTCAAACCAGAATACATATTTCACAAAAGTTCCAGTCAAAATGAAGTGCAATAGAAATCGAAGGACTACAATCTCAGCTCAAGACTTTGATGCATAAATCACATAAAAGCTCCTCTAAAATAACAAAACTAATCGAATAAATCTAAGGGTTTAAAGAATTTCCTTTGACAGAAATCCAATAACTGTTCCAACTACATAGTAAAGCCCACCACTTTGTATTATTTGAGGTAAATTAACCGAAATTTCCTACGTGTGAAGACAAGGACGGTAACGACTTAGCAATCTGACCAGAATAATTGGAGCGAGATTAAACAGAGAGAGTGTAAATGGCTTTGTAAATGATTGCAAGGAGAAAAAGTTTTAGTGAAAGAAATAAAAACTAATGGGCATTGCACCATGGCAAAAGTTTAAATCGATGGAACTTTAACCATTAATTGAAGCAGACAAATTTTTTAAATTCCAAGTTTGAATTGAGTAAAAGCTATCAAGTAAACGAAGTGTGATATTTTCCGAGTAAAGTGACAAAGCTTGTTCTAAAATTTGTGTCTTAATATCCTGTCACGACTGACTTATTTTTCCTTAGAGTGATACTTTCGCACTAACGCAAAGATATCACTCTTTTTCTGATTTATAATAAAACACAATCTTTAAAAGCTTTCGCAAGTTCAGTGAGAAACCAATCAGTTTTCCTTAGTTTGTCATAAAGCGCATGATATTAAAATGGGTTGAATTCACAGGAGACATTTAGCGTCATGAAACGATGAGCTTTGTTCATATGTACCCATCCAGAAACTCCCTTGTTACAATCCATTGATTGCTTACACGAGCCGTTCTTTATGCACAATTTCACGAGAAAATACCTCTTGCTTGTGGACCTGTACAGAATTCTAATCTTAATTGAAAAATTCATCGTTCTTGGTCATAAAAACTTTACTAATCAAACTTTCGTGCATTTTTCACTTTATACGGTGTTTATTCATTATGCAAATCTTAATTTAACCTGAAAATTAACTATGAATAATGGTAGGTAAGCGCCGCTCAGCTGGGATAAGATTTCTGTTTTTTAGCTGCAAGCTTTGATAAGAAATTTGTCACTTTGTGTCGTTACGATGATGGATAGTCTACAACAACAGACCCAATTGCACTCGCTTCACGCGTCCGACATGTGGGAACTTCTCACATAAATCTCAAAGTTGTTTTCCATAAATTTAGTTTATCTCTGATTAGGTTGTTTACATGTAAATCCATTCGGTGTAGTCATATATTTTAAACGTAAATAACCGTTTCATTAGTGCCTTGCATTAGAAACACGATAATGTTCTGAAATATGCATGCCACATTAATGAATATGCGTTTTTAGGTGTAATAAGAATTTTCTTAATAAAATTAAGTAATTGCGCGAAGCTTTTAGAGTTAAAAGCTTGAATCACAGCTTCGCAGTTCCGCTTGCTGCAAACTTCCTAAGTGCAAGTGCCTAAACGGATAAAAAATCAGCGCAAATTCGAAAAGTTTCTTAGTGGATTAATTATCCATAGGTAAACACTTAAAACCTTAATTTAAGTTCGCGCGAAAACGAGTTCTATTCGTTCTGACAAAATTCCAGTCACGAACACTGGAAATGAACCGGAATTGTTATTTACAAAGCTTCAAAGAAAACATAAAAAACAACCGAATTAAAGGAGCCATAAACTGTACGCTCTAATAATTCAAAAAGTGTATTTTTTCCTACAGCCAAACGGAAGCTTTATCGAATTTTTTGCCTTATTTGTTGTTCTCTCCCTTCGTTAGTCTTTCTGGTTTGCAGATGCTATCTTCAGGGTAAAACAATTTTAGCAAGACGAATATGGGTCAGTAGAATAGTTTCGACACTTGCCACGTCTTTGTTAACGTTTCCGACGATATGACTAAAATGCTTAGTGGAGCTTTAAAGTTAAAGCTCTGTTGGCTAAAACTGAGAGTGTCAACTTGAACAACTAAGCCCTAAATTCGTAAAATCGTGTTCGAGGAAGATAACGATAAGTAAAGATGATTATTAAAGAGACTTCCTAGTGAACCGTAAATTAGTGGTATCTTAGAACCGATATTGTAATGGTGCCGCCTATTATGCTTATCAGATTAATACACGATTCCATCCCACTCCCCTTATCAGCATTATTTAGCTGTTGCAGGTGGAGAATCTCACACTCGCATTAGCGATGGTAAACTCCAATATTGCATCAAATCAACACGTGAAAATTTTACGAGAACTTTTCAGTCGATTAAAGCATAAAATTGTAATGAAAATAAAACAACTTGTGTAAAACGGAATTCTAAAATTGAACCTTGAAATTTTCGTTACATAGTTGAATTTTAAGCAGTTTTAATTTTACAGTTGTAACTTTAGTAGTGAAAGCAAAATCTACTATTTTTACCGCAATTCAAATAAATTTTGTCTTAATACAAAAATATATTTACAATATTATTTAATTAATCTTTATTTATATCTTTCGGCTTTCATACATATAAGAATGTTCTTTGAATGAAATTCAATTTTGATATCAATTTTGTAAAAACGTACAATTGCGCTATTTAAGAGTAGAACATTAGCTTTATAGTTCAATTCCCAGCTTAAAATAAAA
This sequence comes from Gnatocerus cornutus, assembly GCA_029298725.1. Classification (NCBI taxonomy): domain Eukaryota; kingdom Metazoa; phylum Arthropoda; class Insecta; order Coleoptera; family Tenebrionidae; genus Gnatocerus; species Gnatocerus cornutus. The sequence continues at coordinate 8,278,914 of CM055514.1, forward strand.
GCGCCTAAAAATAGCAAATTAACCCGGCGCCTCCACCATTTGTGCATGCAAAAATTTCTTTTTATTTTATCCGATCAAAACAATTCCAGCTGTTATTTTGCAACTCTAAAATAAATAAAAAAACTAACAAAATAAAATTAACTTTGCCAAATTCCAGTACAACCTCGTTTATCCGTGCTTCACAAGACCGAAGGCTGCACGGATGGATAATCGAGTTGCTAAATAAACATACGTTTAAGGCAAAATAATTATTTAGAACAATTTTTTAATTCAAAATATATAAAAATTTTAACAAAATTTATCAACATCTTAACAATAACAATTTTAAATATTGAAAGAAATTAAAACAATCAACTCTTATAAGAAATATTACATAAAAGTAATATCTTGTAGTAAAAAAAACAGATCTTTCATTTCTTTTTTGATTCCAAAATTATCTTAGTTTTCTTAATTATAGAGAGATTTATTACAAAAGAATTTATTTCTGGCATTTTTATTAATGTTTGCAAACACTACTATTTAAAAACCATCTTATAATTTTGTTTTTGCTCTCTTCACTGACTTAAATATCATTAAACTACATAACCGTTAAGTGTAAAACTCCAAGTATGTAAATTTTCTAACATTAGAAGCAAAAGTACCAAATACGTAGTTAGTGTTCGATTTGTGTTTTTTGTAATGTACAGATAATCGAGGCACGGATCAAGGTTCTACTGTAATTCCAAAAACTTTAATATTAATATAATATTAATATAATATTAACGTGAATATTTTTCCTTTAATTTTTTTAAAAGCTTTTTGATGAAAAACTTTCAAAAGCTGGAAGCGAATTACATCAGTGCAAAAAAATAACTTAATAAATTTAGCTTTTTTATTCCGGTACAAAAGTATGCTACTTTTAGATGTAACATGGAAATATTTATTTATAGCAAAGCATGAAACTTAAAAGTTTAATGTGAAGACAACGAAATTCATTAACATTAAGCAAACTATTTTCAGAACTAAAAAAAAAGTTGTTATACTTGTAAAACAACAAAGACAAAGAAAGAAAATTCTAAATGAGAGTCCCGTAATAATGTTTTTAATTGTAATATTAAAATTTTAATATGTACTTTTTAAAATCAACTAATAAATATAATTTATAGTGATAAGCTCTTCAATATTTGCCCGTTTATTATGATGTTAATTAACAAAGCCGTCATTCGACTTTCTATTGAATTATTGTTGCTGATATTATGATAACATTGAATTATTATTTCAATTAATACGTTTACTATAAATTATAAGCAATAATACTGCTTTTTACATTGAAATGTAGATTTGGTGTCACCTCACATTAAACATACATAAATACTGCATAAAACGAGCCGCTACTGTATTATTATGTTTGTCTAGACATGGCTAATAAACCGCAACCCAAACAAAATCATAAATAATGTTTAGTTTAGAAATTAGATAAATATTACATGTATAACCAAGGTTTAATTATTAATACGTCTACGCAAAATCCCACTCTATTTGCAATGTTCGCTCAATTAAACAATAACTCCTTTGTTGACACCAATTCTTGCCACTGTTGATTTTTTAATTCAAACTTACATTGATCAATAGCCCCGTTCTGAAGCATCCGTTAATTTCAGAATTCCCTTGAAACGAAATTTGACAGAACTTCTTGGACCAAAACATAACGTATTCAGTTCACAGTTTCAATTTCGCCGCTGAAAATTGAGTGCATCCCCTAGACCACCTGTTGCCATAGTTACAATTTAAAGTAAGTCGCCTGCAGGTCTCATCCCAGGATATAAACACTTGATATAACTCCGAAACATGGCTCCGAGCTGCGGTTTCTATTAAACTAACATGACTTCTGAATTCCCGGATCCCACTCATCATCACCGGAATTATCGAAAACCAATATGAATAACATAATGCAGACAGGAAAATGACCGAATAAATTTCAAAAGATAGAAAAGCTCCTGGGCGCTTTACGTCTGCACGTGAACATAAAACGAAGACCCTCCAAATAACCGTGTCGTAAATATTTTATGTTTCGTCGAGAAGACTATGTTTGGTTAATTAACTTAATTTTTGATGATCGCGGCTCAAAAAAACTTGAAATGAATTTTAATCCTTGCGAGATCGCCGAATAATTACTTCCCTTGAAGCTTTTGTTTTAAAGTTTCAACGAGCTGATTAATCCGTCAAGTTCGATGGCTGATCGTACAAAGCGAAAATGATTCAAGTTAATGCCTGTAGCAAAGTTTTGATTGGGTGTATGAATTAAATCCCACCTCAACGTGAGATATTTTCGGCATTATTCATCGTGCAGGAAACTTTCCAGTATAAACTCGGCAAAAACCAATTAAAGCAGTAAGAACTAGGGGAGTTTATTTTGATTAACGAGAATTTAAGAGGCCATTATTTTCTGCCGTCGAGATACAAAAAACATAGGTATTTCGGATTTTCGCAGCATTAATCGACGAGAAAAAAATTAACGACGCGACGTCGCGTTGTGTAGATGAAAAATGATTTGTTTGTGACAGCAAAATGGTGGTTTTGGAAATAACGAGTTGCCGTACAAAAAGTAGTAGAGTTAAAAAGATACTTTGTTTGACGGCACAACTAAGCGCAGAAATAACGAGCTTAACTAGAATTTGCGGAGAATTTCGAGTGATGGTAATGTGAATAATGGCACTGCAAATTAGCGAACGTTGTTTGATTTGTCGTTCTTTTTTAACGTCTGTTTGTGTAGCTAAAAATAAAAGTATCAACCACTCCATTTTATTTGTAAAATTATAGAAGAGAATTAACCTATTTTTTGAGAATAGCTGCCTTTGAAATTCAATGCACTAAAATCAAATTCAGACTTGTTAAATTTATTTTTAATATAGAGTATCAGGAGCGCCAAAAAGAAGGGGAAAGTCATATTTTGCATCCCAATAGTGTGCGCCATCTACAAGCTCCGGTTAAACTATTACAGATTTCTCCTCACTGAAACCGGTTCATAATTCAGAGATCTGTAGCGCACAACTCATAACTTTCCAGTGCATTACACAGAGGAACAAATCCGAGAAATAAAGCGCCAAATACAAAACTTAGAAGTACTCACTCAGATAATACCGTTCCAAACTGTCTAAATCGTCCAAAAAATTGGACTTTGTCTCGGTGAATTTTCTCCACGCTAAAACAACTTCGATATTACACAAAAAAAATGACTAAAGTCTCACTTTTCTTGATAAATCCGATACAACCACTCTGATCCTGCTTCAGTGGTTCCATGCTTCCCTCGTCTAAAGCTCTCATTTCGATATTCTCACCCTCTTCATCGTCTTCAGAAATCTGAAACAATAGAGCTCTTCAAGTTGTACTTTAACTTTGTAAAATTAGACCCACTTGTTGAACTTTAGCGACCGGTTCGGCCCGGTTCATTGTTTGTCGATTTACGGAAACAATTTTACCAAGCTCGCACTTGCACTGCAATGACAGTTGAAAATTGTAGTGCCATGTGGTTCTGGCACAATTCCAAGTTATTTTAGGTCATTGAAATAAATTGAGAGGATGAGAACACAGGACAGCGGCTTTTATTATTGTTGCAAAAAATAAATAGAGAAATCTGCCATACACAATCAGAAATAAATCGGTTTGGTAATAAAAGTGCACAATCTAATAGGTTAAGAGTCAGCTAAACGTGCGTCATAGACCTGTTATAAAAACAATAATTTAATCAAAATGATTGATATTAATTGTATGTTCGAGTTTTTTCCGTCGGTTAGAAAAAAAAAACAGATAACATAATTAACTTAATTTATAAGACATTAAAGCAGTGATTGTGTTTTATTGTCATTTTACAGTTTATACAAAATTATTTTGACAAAAAAAGGTTTAGTCACTGCTTGTGTAATTTTACGACTCTCATTCCTTCAAACGGATGGAATTGGAATGAAGAAGACCACACAAATGACTAAGTTTAGGAAACTGTGGTCAAAGTCAATACAATATGATGCTCTCAGTAAAATCCTTTGTTTGAACAACTAGATGTTTCACAGTCCACGAATCTAGCAACTAAATAAATTAGAGTGCAGTAAAAAACATGATTAATGAAATCAAGGTGACAGACAAAATTTAAATATTTATGACATGCGATCTTGAGATTGCGATCAGTGATTTCAAATTTCGTCCAAAAAATGAAAGAAAAAGTTATGCGGATGCAAATATTATTCAGAAACTAATAGAAGTTTCTGTCTAGTTTGATTACAATTAAGCAGGTCGTGGTGTTTAAATTGCACTTTTAATTCTAAATAAAATTATCATGGTAGATAATACAGTAGACTCTCGATAACTTGAAACGCAAAAGACCTGGCAAAAAGTTCAAATTATCGAAAGAAAAAAAATTAAATAAATGAAAGTTTTATGGCAGACAGACAATAGTCAGAATAAACAAACCAATCAAAGAAGAGAGCGTAAAATTCTCTACTCCACTTTAAAGAAATATGTGTAAAATCTGATTTTGAAGCTACAATGGAATTTTTAAGAATGGCTTGTTCAGAAATTTTTTGTTTTTCTTGTACGCTCACGCGAGAGACTTCAAATAACCGAGAGTTTGGGAGGGAAAAATTCAAACTATATTGTTGGCAGAAAAAAGTTCTCCATTTTACTTCAAATTAACGAGGGAAATAAAATACATTAAAATTTTTCAATTTATCGAAAGAAATCGAGGAAACCGTCAAAAAATTATCGAGAAATTCAAATTATCGAGGTTCAAATTATCGAGTGTCTACTGTATGATGATATAAATACAAAGCCGTACAAAGGGAAACTCTTTTTGCTTTTGTATGCATACCTACAAATACATGTCTTCATTTTCTTTTTAATTAGACTTAAAATCCTAGAATTTCAGCAAGAAATTCAATCTTGTATCTGAGAGCACAATAATATTTTAGTTCGTAAAATGTCTAAGCTTCTTAATATCTATCTTAAGAATTTTATTACAAAAAGTAATTCGTTTTATTATCTTGTATTAGTTTGGATTTTGGTCTCAAATAATGTGCATTTATTTTCAAATATAAAGTACAAGTATGGAGTTCAAAAACCTCAATCCATAGTAAAAATAATACAAAATACGAAATTCTGTCTACCTATTTTAGTAAAGTAAATTACTTTTTCTAAAGTTCTACCAAATTATTTAATTATCTGTATTTGATAAAATGCTTTTTTTCTAGAATTACTCGAAAAAGTTCTAATGAAACACAAAAACGCGATATCCCAATGAAATTAATCTTATTCTTTTATGCATTATTAATTTGGCAGATGGTCCCTTACATTCAAGATTCAATAACCTCCATTACATATTAAAAACTTTATACAGCAAATATTGTAGGTACAAATCTCTATATTTATATTTAGGATTTGCAGATCCTCGATTTGTATTTTTTTCGTAAATTTAAAATTTCACACAAGCAGCATTTCACTGATTTCGGCACAAATTTCAGGTTTTACTAAAACAACTCAACTTTTGCACTCCACTGCTTGATTGTAGATGAATGTTTTGTATAAGAATAATAACAAGAACGAATCGGCATCTACACAAAATGGCCGCTAATGTTCCAACTAGATTTGCAACATGGCGGCGTTAATATCATCAATGAATCGTTTGTGGCTAGAAATTGTTCAGCCACAACAGAAATAGAATTTATCTTTGTCAATAACAAAATTTTCCACCTTCTTAAAAATATCCTCTTCTAAACTCTGATTTGTAACCTGAAATAAAAATCTTTTATGGATACTATTGTGGTGAACACATGTACCTATTCTGTTTATAATAAAATTGGCGTTTCTGCTCTTCCTTGTTATACACCACAACTTTGTCTTTTGAAGCGATTAGTTTCGCAAACTTTATTATGCATGCGGTGAAGGCAGCTTTAGTCGGGTCCGTTTTTAAATTAGAGCTGATATTTGCACACGTTAAAAATGCATAGAAGAGGTCCGGCCTTCGGGCGAAATTTGATATATATTGTGTATAATTACATACGTGTTAATAGTTAAAAAGGGTATACGCGGTTCGGCCAAGAGGGATCAAAGAACCCGTGCAGACATTCCAGGACGGGTGCGGTGGTCCGGACAGCCTGTGGCGTATGTGAACGTGATTATATGGAGCAAATAGCTCCTCACAAAAACAGAGTTTCTTGTCACCGTGCAATTTACTAAAGTCTTATTTACCGGATCGACTTTTCTGATCCTTAATGACAGAGCCGAGGTCGCACACAAAACGGGCACGCAACAAGACGGCTTCTTCTTTCCCGCTGATTATCGGTTTATTCAAGAATTTGTATAATTGGATAGCGTCAGAGCATTATCTCCACTTTTTCTACACCGTCATTGAATATGTAGCAATTTACGACTGCCTTAAAGGTGGACACCTATCACACGATTTGTCTGGAACATCTTACCACCAGCACAGAAAACGGACCGCATTCTGCCCACACAAAAAGGGGGACTATTAATCGAACAGGAAATTATCTAGTGTTGTTAAGACTATTGCAAAAACCGAACGGATAGATGCTGCAATGGTAAAGAATTAGATGTCATTACATTGCCAGGAAGTCGGTAGTTAGCCTCGAGGAAAGGGCTTCCTTTCGGAATTCCAGAATACTATACTTTTTAAATAAATAATCATGTTTTTATAATGTTACAATTACGTAATGAGCCAAAAGATCCAGAACTTTATTTTCTAAAAACAATAAAACCACTTATTAAAACAAGAAAGTGTTTAACAAAACATGATTTATTACAGCGTATTATTCTCGCGCAATAAATTTGCCGTTACCATTTAATACACATCGTAAATAAAATATTAATGTCTCTTTTGGTTATTTTCATAGATCATTTGGTCGTGTAAGTAGCACAATACACACTTCCCAAAACTAAACAAGTTTTGACAACCGACATCTGTTGTCATCATTCGCCAAAGAATAAACTGAAATTTATATTTGTAAAAAGTTTTTTCCACTGAAGTGATGAAAGTAATATTTCTGATCTGATTTATTGAAAAATGAGCGATTTTACAAAATATTTTCTGAATAACAAAAATTAATTATTTTTTTAACATGAATTCAAATCCTGCTTCGCTACAATTTATTTTTTTTATTTTGACGTTGACTTTAAAAACCTGTTTTTTAAAATTGCTTGTTTCACATGTGAATGTAAATTAAACTATGAAAATATTTTGCTATTGTTCGTTAAAGGTCAAATTTGGCAAAATATATATTTTTACTTAATTTTATCTAATAAAACATTTGCAAAAATTTAGGTAGGTATTCAATATTGTCAGTATATTGAACTTTTTTTTTTCAGAATCTCATAATTTATTGTGCTAAAATTCCAGTTTAACTTTAAATAGAAAGATATAAATTGGAGAAGATAAAAAATTCCGAAAGGAACTTTCTAAGTTCAGCATCTAAAATCCAAAGAAATTTGGATTATCTTAAAAAAATGTACCGGAATTTGTATTCTCAGATTGTCAGTTCTCAGCACCGGCTACTTTTGAGATTGTAAAATTTTTCTATTTATAAATTTCGCATGGTATATAACTTTCAATTTAAAAGATTTATTATTGTTCACCAATTCAAAAAAATATTTCATTTTAGTTTTAGAGTCGTTAAATTTAATAAACTACAGGGTATCCGGAAAGTCGCGCACCTCCGTGATACTGTATTATCGGACAATGCCATAGATCACCGGAAAAATGTTTAAAAAAAATCCATATCTTTAATTTTTCGAGATATGATAGATTTAAGAGTAAAAGTTTAATGCCAAAATTAACAATTTCTGTGCAATAATTTTACGTTCAAATGAATTTGTTGAATAAAAGACATTTTACGCAAAAGCATGGTGCAAAAAAGATCGAAAAAATCATGTAAGAAATGCCATAGTTACATTACTCGTTCATGAACCGACCTGACTAACGCCAACAATACAACAGCAACGTTACTATGGCTTTGCATACTGGAAATTTAAATTATTGAGAGAACAGTTCAGCAATGTTGCCATTTTCCTAATTTTTTTTTTGTCCTCCTGCGAAAACAGAGAGTCAGGTCAGTCAATTTTTTTTATCCTCCTGCGAAAACAGAGAGTTAGGATTTTTGTTACCATTTTTTTGGTACTCTGGAGCAAGTCCGGACTAGGGGGGGGGGGCTAAGGGTGCTGTAGCACCGAGCCCCACTTTCCCAGGAGCCCCTTGCCACGTAAAAATTTGCTATAGAAATTGAAAAAATACAAATCAAGTACGTAAGGCCCCCTTTTACGATTTAGCCCCGGGCCTTCAATTTTTTTAATCCGGGCTTGCTCTGTAGGACCACCCAATTACCCCCTTTCAAGGTGGTGCGCCACTTTCCGGACACCTGTATGTATATATTTCAAACGGATCTTTGTAAGTAATTCAAGAAACAAGTATTTTTAATAAAAAAATATATCAAACTTTTAATAGGTCGAGCTAATTGATCAAATTAAAAAAATATAAAGCAATCAAAGAATTGAGAGATCTGAAAAAATTCAAAGGATTCCAAAGAAACCATAGAGAGAACATAACTAAAGGATCTCAAGCATTTGAAGAATCTGAGACCAAAGGACCATAAGATCTAAAGAATCTGACACATCTAAAGGACCTGTATGTACAACTCGAAGTATCCCTAACTAAGCAAAGACCTGAAAGATCAAAGAAAAAAGCGAAAAAAAAGTAGATTATAAAACAACAAAAATTCGAACAATTTTTCTGCCTAAAAACCTAGTTGAATTTTGTCAAGATACATGTAGCTTTTCAAATATAGACTGTTTTGAAATGTAATCCCCAGAAAAATATGTATCTCATCCTATTTATAATTCTCGATTTCAGTGAGCTTGGCGCGATGTATTTTTACTAACATTAATAAACATTTTATTAAACGTAACATTAAAACTAGACAAGTGTTATTTTATGAACTGGCATCAGCACAAATATGTCATGTTTCATAAGTAGACATTAACTTCCATCCTTCAAAGTCGCGTCAAAAATAGCGTTTTTTTCTAAACACACACTTTTTGTTTAGCACGTGATCCCGCGTTGTACCTACTTTCGCTTTTTCAACTGAAAACTTTGTCGCTACCCTCGATTTTCAGCATTGTAAACCGCGCATTACGACCTGGCAGGTCAATTTTATGGTGGTTAATACAATGTTGTCTCGTTAGACACATACCTCCAGAGGCAGTTCGGAACCCAGCGTCAAATTATAGACCACTTCATCGGCGTTGACAGAGGGTTGAGCGTGATTCATATCGCGATCTTTTCGATTAAACGGGCGCCGGAACTGACGAAGGGTAAACTAAGAACGGCGATGTTTAATTTATGACAAAATTGCTGTGAGCACAAACACACAATTATCCTCTAAAATGAAATAAACCGGGCGGGACGAGGAAAATTTTGATACTCGTCTAAGCGGAATCGTGTTGCACTACTGGACACACGTTTACACACTCGATCTAAAATTATTTTTTGTCTTTCTCACTTGCCGAGATTTATTGTGAAGTTTGTGGTGTGTGTAAGTACGCGGGGTTTAATTCTGGTTTCATCGAGATGATTGACTGATTCGAGTTATTTTTAAAATAACATCAATAAAACTCTTGAGGGATATTTTAAGCGGCACGACGGTAATCACAATTTCAGAATTATTTTTTTTATTCTTCCTTGGATTTATAAATGTGAGAGTATATTTATTTTTATCGGTGTTGTTGCCGACTTTTAGTAGCCATTCGAAAAGTTACAGACCATGCAACTTCTGGTAAAACAAATTTCGTCGGTATGTACTATTTTTAATTCGCACGGCTTGAATGACAGTTTTAAACAAGCTTCAAGCAGTGTGTGATTACGATCTGGTGCGATTCATGCCCACTTAAAATAATCCTTTTTTCATGTAAGTAAAATTGAATGTAACGAAGAGGACGTGTGCGGAAAGCTCCTCAAAGAGAGAAAAGGGTAAGCGCGCCGCCGCCAAACGTTCCAACATAATACGATCTGTCGAGAATAAATTAAAAGGCAGTTAATAGGTACCGTCGAAGAGATTTTTATGATTGAGGCCTAGTACATAATGTGTGTGGCCGCCACGTTTATGATTAAAAATCGGTTGAAAAGTGTAGACGTTTCGGAAACAGTAAAACCGCCGATATCTCTTAACAACTTATTCGACAGAGTCGGCCTCCTCATCAGCGGGATCCCAATAGGCAATAAAATTAATCGTTTCTTATTTAACTGCTGCGGCGATAAAAAAAGAGGGTTAAGTGGTGGAAAGCTCACAGAAAAATCGTGCTGGAAGAATGCTGGCAGTAAATTGAATCTAGTAGAATCTTTCACACATTGTAAAGACACGTCTTTTCTTGGAACTGTTCTCAACACCGCGTCAAAATTAATCGGATCATCTATCGATTTTATTATGAAGGCAAAGTAATATGATTATAATAGGATTCCTCTAATAAAAATCATTTCGGGTTTTTTACACTTTTGGTTTTGCTGATAAGTTTTTTGATATATTCAATTACGGTTTTGTGTGAAACAAATTGAAACGCGTGGAATTTCTTATTACTCCACAAATGAGAATGTGTAATCATGAGAGCAAAAGGAGCTTTGTACTGACATGGTCGTATTTATTTAAACCCACAGATCGTTGACACTAATTTTATTGCAGACATGACAGAGTACCAAAGTGGCTTTTATTTTTATCCTAACTAATAATAGAATATTGATTTTTATACGCCGATCAGCTGTGAATTTCGTCCATTTCGAGGGTGTAACATCAATTTTTCATGCAATTGATTTAGGTTTGTGTGGTTCCATAAATCAATAGGTCGTCGTAAAATTTTCAGGTGTGCTATGTTATTTTATGGCAGCAGAGCAAAAATTCTTTTGGTTTCGTTGTAAAGGCAATAATTTGTGATAATTTGCCGGCTATTTCGAAACCGTTAACTTAAACTATGACATTGTTGGATGTCACATAAAACCTGCAATAACACTCGGTCAGAAACCAGTCCTCGACTTGATGAATTAGACGGCATAGTGACTGAGTAGTTCTCTAATTGTCTCGGCAATATACCTAATGTTTCCGTCGATTAGCCGATGATAAATCCGCCATCAAATCTGAGGCGACGCAATCAATCGACTTTTTGCCAACTCGGGCATATTGCTACCACGGAGGCCAAGTATGTCGCCGAAGACGTGAAGCTCTTTGCGTCGTGTGCGGTGCCACTGAAACCGCCTAGGACATTGCTCAAATTCTCCGGATATTACACAACGGACGAGACGCTTTTTCTTATGCCGGACACGTTGTCTCATCTTTAGCTTTCCCATAACCTCAAATATGATCCACAATGCTTAATGAGCTCCTCTCCACCGAATACTCCCATAACCAATCACAGAACGTATCCAAATTATAGCCCTACAGCTTTCATTGGTCCGACGGTAAGTAATATGCTGCAGCCTCGCAAAAAACCTCTTGTGGTTCAACGACTAATAAGACACAGTCCGCACCGGCCGTCCATCCGCAACCTCAACGTGTTTAGAGCTTTTTCACCTCGTTAATGCCGGACTGAAAAAATTTACGTTGACGTCAATGGATAAAACAGTAAATTTCTCAAGACCACATCCACAATTTTGATGAACAGTTATGGCAGCAGATTCAGGATTTTTTTTCCATTACGCTTATTTTCATAATCTTGAATGTTTAGAGGTGCTTTTTTTCTTCAATAAATGAATTATAAGTTTGACTTATTTATTTCGCTACACAAACTGTGGCCTGGAAATACCATCAAAAGAACTGCATCTGATTCACATCTGTATCTTATAACAGAGCGCAAGTAGAATTTCCCATTTTTTTCTGACAATAAGTTTATGTTCCACTTCGTGCATGTGGCCGAGAAAACCCACATAAACATTTTAAAAAGTGCAAATAAGCTTCTTCCATGTTTTGGAAACCACAGCTTTCGAAAACAACATGCCCGTGAATGCACCCTGAGCCTCGAAAGTGATTGAAGACCCGATAAAAGCACAGTTAAATCAAGTTTTATGCCCTCGTCCGGTCAAATTTCTGTAAGTCAGTATTCCTCGAAGCCCTCCCCAAAAGCAAGAATGAAACCGAAAGCCAGTTCTCTCCTCCACGGAATTTTACTCTAAGTTCTAAGACCTATGTCGAAGTTTCTCGGTATAAAATCAGCGATTCTCCGAAAAAGCTTTGAAAGTTTCTGAGAAAATGCAAATTTATTTCGAAGTATCGTCTCGAATCGAGTCGGGTTTGGTCGAGCGGGTAGCGTCTCTCTCAAGACTGAAGACAAGTCGAGATCGTATTATCAAACCGTTACATGAAATAAAGCATTTCAATCAATGCCAGACCTGGTTCCTAGAAATTTGTCTGAAAATGTTTAGTACTCATTAGATTTAATAATATAAAACGATACGGATGAAATGCTCATTTTGAGAGATCACCGACATCAAAGCGTGATGAGATTGCTAGAGTATAGACCTGTACCTATCAACATTTCATATTAGAACAATATCGAAATTATATACATGCGAGTACGAAATTCGGAGAAAAAATTAATTGTGCTGCTCTTACACAATGGAAACGGCTTTCGGTATTACGCCTCAAAATTTAAAGAGACGGTACTATTTTTGGACTGAAAGCTCAAGGAATTCATAATGAAACTAATAATAAAAATAGTGTTGTTCATCCACCAAAGATGGCACCAGATCAACCAAGCAAAAAGTATTAATTAGAAGATATTATTATGAAGCAGCTGTTGCAGTTCGCAGCAATGATATTTAATTAAAAAAAACAAGTCTACCGAACCAAAAGTTGATTTCTCGAAGATTAATTAATGAGTGGTTCAGCTAATTAATATTAATTAACTTATCCATCTACTTATAAAGAAAGGATTTTACTAAAAAAATTCAGTCGTACCTTGGAACCTTTGATTGAATTTGTTATAATTTGCATATTCTGCTTTGTTAGAGTTTGATACCAAGCGCAAAAGCTCGTCCTGGCTTGAAGGTAGGAAGCCAAAGTAATCAAGCGCACAATAATTTCGATCCCATCTGTGGCTTGAAGTCTGTCAAAACGCTTTCAAAACTAAACCAAGTTAAATTCAATTTTCAATTTCCTTCATTGTTGCAGATTACATTTTGACATTCATTGTTAGCGAATGGTCGAATCCGTTCTTGAGTTTTTCATTGTATCGTCGAATACCACAGAAAGCGAATAAAAAGTAAGACTCCAATGGAAACGAAATGAAGCAAAATTGCTCAAGCAGAGATTTTCAATTGGCATGTGGACGGGTAATATTAGTGGCGCATTGATGGACGTATATTAATCCAATAATGTAAGGTCTAATTGTATCTGGCGGGACTAAATGCAACATCATCGTGAAATCAAGACCACGGCCACATAGTGCCCTGCGATTCCTGGAAATCTGACCAGCAACTCCACTGACACGATAACTACCACACTACCGACAACAGTATTCAAATTAAAAGTTTGTTCGGTTGTGTACTACAAGGCAATATTGGTCCGGAGTGGCTTGATCAAAAAGAACAGGTATGTCTCCCCGAAAAAATTATCCTTCGGTTTAATGTTATTGTTCGTGGCGCGGCGGCATTGTTTATGAATTGATTCCATCTCGGAGACGTCTGTCACCAAGATTGCTGTTAATTTGAGAAATAAATAACGAAGGAATTTATTTAATGCGGTTTAGATTCTCGTAAACACTGACGACCGTTGTAAATATACGGTAACTTACATTTGTGGACATATCTATCATAACATTGGAAATTCTTTCAGTGCTTTTTTAAGAAGAAAAAACGAAAATGTTGATAATGTCTAATTAATTACAAGCCATAAAAGCATTATGTGTAATTTGCCAGATGCGCAGTAGCCTCGACATAACAGTAACAAAGATTTTATTATTCCTGCTGAAAATTACTATTCTACTCGACCATAATGTTTTTGATTACCGATAATAGCTCATAGGATCTATCAACAGAGGCCAAACTATTCTCGGAAAATTACCATAATTTCCTAAATTTTTACTGTAGTTGTAAAAATTTTGTTTTGATTACACCTTTTGCTTAGGTTTTTCACAAGAAACATAGGCTATTCTATTAGTGATGGTCCAAACTTAATTCCGTTTTCAATTTTGGAATAAAACGAAAATTCATCTGGACAGAAAACAATACTTTGGTGAATGTAAAAGCAATTTTTGACCACACTGGTGACTGTTGATGTCAACGTCATGTAAGAATGCTGTTTATAAAAAAATAAACAGCGAACTGGTTTAACTCCATGTTATTATTATAGCCGCCATCATTAGTTCTGTTCCTCCTAAACAAAGAAGTTTGAACAAAAAGAATTTTTTTCCCAAAATCCTGATAAAAAACTTATTTTGCTCAGCAATTCAGTAATTCACACAGAGTATTATTTCAAAAGGTAGAATGAGAGTACAACATTAAAGGACCTACGTTTCTAAAAATTTTCCTCGACTTTTGTGGCTAAATAAAATAAAATCAGTATGACAAATACCTACATGTTACAAAATTAGATTTTTGACTTGATATTAGAAAACTCTTTTAATTTGACCACGCGACAATAATTTAAAAAATATGGAATATTTATAACTTTATAGTTTAGACCTCTTATTAACATTTACCTAAATTAAACTGTACTCAAAGATTTGAGACAAATTGAAAATGGAGTTGATTACAGACTTAAAAGAAGGAAATTGGTTCATTTATTGTCTCCTCAAGGAGCGACTTGTTGCCAAGCTGTGACAAATTTTTCTTTCCTCTTTATTTGCCGGGCTGTCAATCATTTGCACGTAATTCCGTGGCGGTATAATGGCCCCTTTATTTGGCAAATTAAATAAATGATTTTAAATTAAATGGCATCATTTGATACGCAATGACTTGCAATTTCTTTCGAGTCCATCCCCGCATGGTTAAACAACCTGCCTATCCTGTTTGTACTGATCAAGACGCTCTTCGTGATGGTTGTTTTTGCACCACAATCCAATGATGAGAGTTTAGTGGTTTCTTCACGGGATACAACACACTGTACACGATTTGCAACAAGTCGAAGGCCTAGTGGGAGGAACGGCCGCCACTTACACATTCGGTTTTGGTATTCAGAGATTCCATTGAATCTAATCTGGACCTCTTATTGGTTCTTTATGTACGCCATATTCGATACGGTTACGTTACTTTAATTGCCATCTTTTCATATTGATGTCGAAATCTGACCAGCAGGAATTCACAGCACCTTCATCTTCATGTGCGCATTTCTTCACCGTTCACAAAATGAAGGAAGGCGGTTAGACCATTGGAAAATTTTAGCGGTGCTCTATAAATAGGCGTTGGTATTTTCAGATAATACGTACTAATTTGAAATAATCTGAAATCGATAGTTTGCGTGCTTGGAAGGGCTAAATCAATAAGCTACGTCAAAAGTAAGCGTTAAAGCGTTTTTCTTTAGACATCAATATTTACTTAAGAGTTAGACTTGCATTTTACAAGGTTCTTAACTTCACTAAACATCACAAGTTTTAACAATAAAGTACACTATTTTAAGGTAAATTCAAACAACCGAACACATTAGTTTATAAACGAAGTATCACACGCAAAGATATCGATTTGAAACATTGAAAAAAGTGTAAAAACACCTTCTTCTGCCTTATTTAAAAAGTAATTAAATTTGTAAAATGTATTCCTATAACATCAAAAATTGGAAATAAATTTTATACAATATCTATAAACTTAACTAGGTTATTTTATGTTTAAATAATGCGTCACAAATGAACTACTTTTACTCACCAGTACCTAAGAGTCGGAAAAGATAACAAGAACAAAATTAATTAATCATCTACCCACACTCCTAACTACCTGTCTGTAAGTTTCTGTAAAAAGTTAAAATTTATTTGCTTTTAGTTTGTATAACCTTTGTATCTGCACCAACGGTTTACTGTTATTTCAATATAGCAAATTTATTGAAAGTATTTAAAAAATTGTAAATTAATTAAAAAAAAGCATATTTTTGAACACGCGATTATATGAACTAACTACAAATTTAATACGCAATGTATTTCCATAAACATATATCTGTGTAATAATTTTTTAGAACAAAATAATTTTCTCGATAAAACAATATTACACAGAAATCCCATTTATTTAAAATTAAATCAGTTTTGTTTCAAAGAAGGATATAAATTTAAAATCATTAACATTGTAAATATGTCATAATAATAACCATTACATGCAATAAATAAATTAACAGTCATTCAATTACTAGAACAAAAAGCTTTTATTAAAGTGAATGCAGTTATTATTACCTGATAAAATTGTTTTGAAATCTTTTTAGAAAAACTGTCGGCTAATTAATAAGGGAGAGTTGATTTCCAATATGTACAATCATAATACGACAGCCTGGTTTACGAGTGATAATCAGTCCCAGTAACATTATTTTTTCTGCAGTTTTTGTTTGTAGGTGACAAATTTTAATAGCGACTTAGTGATTGATCGTTCAGCAAAAATAATATAGTACACAATGTTGATTTTTTACATTTCTGCAATTCCTGCAGAAAGTCAAATAAAATGTGACGGTCACATTTGTCTTATGTTCAGTGCAGATGTTTATTTTAACTTTGTTTTTCGCTCAGTTTTTCGTCATAATATTTTGCGCTTACTAAAACTTGTCAGTTATTAATCAAAATTGACAGATATCTATTACAAACAATTTTACAAAAGATATGTCATTTAGTTCGCTTTAAATTGTAACAAAAGTCTAACTTGGTGAAACTGTCGCATTTTCGAAGTTAATTCATGATTTCTCGGGGCCAAAAAGTGAAACACGCCCGCGTTAGTCAAAATTGAATTTAAAACAAATGAATCAAATCAAAATTTTTTGTAAACCGGTGTAAACGTAGTTTGAAACTATTCCGTCATGATTTTGCAAACTAACTTAATACAGCGTTTTTTCTCAAATTTTGAACACAATTTGCATTGAATTTAAAATAAAAACCAAGATATTTTTATCATAAGTATCTACTTTAGTTGAAAAAAAAATTGAATTAACGAGTGTTTCCACAAAAATTCAAAATTCGTTAAAAATTACAATTCCTGAACCATGCGACGCTTAATTAACAATGATAAAATATGTAGTATATTATTATACGAGCATGTTATGAGACCTCTCATTTACGAGGTTGAGTTTGCAACACAAGCGAGCCTGCGAGCGAGTGGAGTAAATTAGCCGAGAGAATAAGGGCCATGACATTCGAGTGTAATACTATGCTTTATCTACGATCACAAAAAAGTAGACACAAACCTTGGATTTTTTCGGCAAGAGATTTAAGGTTATGGCTTTGCAATGTCTAGCGGAGAACTCATTGATTGTTACAACTACTATCACTACTATCATTCATGTTTAAACATGAAACGTCTTCAAAATACACAAACTTTAACGACTTTTGTGAATTTTTAGTTGTCAAAATAAAATCTGACAGTTGTTTTCATTGAGTACTAGGATAAATTGAAGAAACATTGGGTTATAGTGGTCATAAGTAAACGACTTCCAGCCAATCAGAGCCCGCGATGAGTTTATTACTACACAGGTTCCAGCGAACCTAGCGAACTACATTATAAACAAATAACTAATGGTCGTTGATAAAACAATTTTTTTGTCAGATTCTGGAGCTTGATCCACTAACTACTCCTCATTTATTTTGAATACCGCATTTCAAGGTCATAATTTGTGAAAATTGTGGAGCTCTACGGCAAATTTGAGAAGATTTATCCATTGAATTGAACATAAACGAGTACTGGAACACCCAAAGACCTGTTCGTGATTGTTTTCAATACATAAATCCTCTTAAATTTGTCGTAAAGCTCCACAACTGTCACAAATTATGACCTTGAAATCCGGTATTCAAAATAAATGAGGAGTATAAGCATATCTATTCAAATTTGCAAATTTTTATATTTGAAGTTACAGCGTTTTCGTTTTCACCGTTAATTTTTAGTTTATAACAAAAATACTAAACATAATAATCTAACCAGCTGTCAGAATTTCGACAGATCCTACCAATGCAAATTCGTTTTTTAGAAAATGTAAAATTATTTTTATATTTTGACTACCTACACAGAAAAGTTTTACAAATATATTCATTTATTAACTTACTTTAGAACATGACTTGAATTGTTTCTCTCCTACAAATCTTATAATTTTACTTTTAAAATTAAACGCTGCTCGAAAAATACATCAAGAAAAATCTTCAAAACTACCGCAAAAAACATGCAAACATTCTGCCAGAATCCAAAGGATGTAATTTTATTAAACGAGTTCTTCGGTAGCATATAACAATTTTAACCAGAAATTAATGATACTTAAGAAGTTGGGAACACAAGGAAACCATGATCACCGAATTAGGATAACTAATTTGAAACAAATGGTTATAATATCTTAATTAATATAGATAAGATCTAAACATCTTTTAATAATAATAATTTGATAAACATAGATTTATTATGTAAACAGTAAATACATATTTGTAATATTTGTAATATTTAATGTTACCAGAAAGTACAACAAACTTATACATATATATATAACTTAAATTTTTACGTTATAATTGTTTGTTGACTAATTAGTATTAAGTAAATGAATGTGATAAAAATATTATAATGATAAATAAAATGTAGGTTATCAAAGTGCGGCACTTAGTAGAGGCCTTGACACTGACTTTATTATAGTTTTTAAATTTTTTAGCATAATATTATGTATTAACAAAAATTATAATTAATTTTAATTAATTATTTAGTGATTACAAATAATAATGAGTAAATGTTTCTATCGCACAATCCTTCAAAATTATTAATTATTATTTCCATTTTTAGGTTTTACCGTTTTTAATGAAAGTGAGAAAATGAAAAAGCATTTTGAATTTTTATATTTAAAAAAAAAAGTGGAAAAGTTTTTGCCATTTGAGTGAGCCTGTAGGTATATTGAGGAGCAACTAGCAAAATCAGAGATAAAACCAAATCAACGACTGGTCGGAAAGGAAGAGACGATAATTGTACCACTCTAACTCCAATTCCAACTCACTTCTGATGATTTATTTCTAACTTGAATAAAAATCGTTTGCTTATTCCGATTTTGAATATTTTTGCTAAAATTTGTACAACCAACTGTACGAAATTAGCAAACTGCAGGTCAAATACAATGTCCAAGTATTGATACTGAAAAAAATCTAATTAGCAACAATTATGATTTAAATAGAATTCCGTACAAAATTCCGATGTTAAGAATAAATATTTCTTCAACTCGTATATCTGAAAGCAAATATTGAATATTTATTTTTCTTCTTACGGTCACAGATAAATGGGTCAGTAATGAAAAACATTGTCTTCATAATTGGTCGTCGCGAGCATTAAAACGCAAGTTGAACTGAAAATGTGAAGTGCCTACGCAAATACTTTTAAAAATTAAAAATCCCAACGTAAGTCAATAAAAGTGGAAATAACGTGAGTCACCATAAGATAATTATAATTATTCTAATTAGAATCAGTTTATGGGCGCATTCGTTTTCCATATGAATAAAGTTTTGTATTGATCAGAAACGTAAACATCGTCAGCCTTCAACCGAGTCTTTATCGTAACGTTGCGGCAAGGTCTTGTTCACGCCGACGCTTGCACTACAAAATTACATAATACGGCATCGAAACCACCAGTTCTTAACCCGAATATACGGAGAACGTCACTATAACAGACGGCGTAAGAAAAAACGTCATTACGACATTTATACAGCCAACAGCTGACTCGGGAGTGTCTTTGACGATCAGTCGGAATTTTTATTTTTATCAAAGTGTTCTAACAATAATTTAACCTCGATAGTTCGCGGCATATTTTCGTGCCTACAACTTCCATGTCACTTGAGTGTTTATACCTTTAAAATAAACCATCGCGTGTGAAATATCTTGATTGGAAAACAGAGCCAACCTGGAAGCACTTCGTTCCATCAGTTGTACACTAGCAGTTCAATACAAGACCCGGACTTAAGGTAGGGATTCTTCTTTTACTTCCACGTTTTATCTCAAATCCCAAGTACTTTTCGTCTGGAATTTTATTAAATTGCCCAACGTCTGCTTCTAGTCGTTGTTATTACAAAAGCAACTTAATTGCCGCTATATACTCTTAACTTAAGTAGGTAATGTCAATTATAAAATACGTCAGAACATAAATTTTGACCGGATTTAGATGGAGCGGATAGCGCAACGTTCCAACTTGTTTCAGGTCACAAATCGGCGCCATTTCTTCAAATCATTCGATTCAAAATACACCGGGAAAAGTCTTACACACGAAAAAAATTATATTGATTTGTGCGCAGTTACTCAGATCAATTTTCATGTTTTTAATCCAGTAATGTTTGATGTTACCTTCAATTCCAGTTTAATTAAAATGCATTTTAGTACTACTCTCTTATTTTGTTACCTATTGTTTTACACTAATTATCTCCAGTTTTTATGAGTCGTAAAAACGCTTATCGTTGGCCTTGAAGCATTTATATAGTGAAAACACAACGTTTCCTCGTGGTCCAAAATTTCCCGTTTGTGACCATGACTTTTTTCCACAGCAGTGATTTGAGCGAGGTGGTACGACCATTATGCTGTTTATTAATCATTTTACAGTCATCTATTCATAATTTACTTTTGCATTCCAACGTGAATTGTGTGGAATTGCAATGGAAGCAATTGGACTATTTTTATGCCGATTTCGGTTCTTAATCTGGAAAGTAAGGCGACCGCACGTGGTCGAAAAAAATTGGATTGAAGCCAAAGCGGAACTTTGGAAGTTCATGAGAGCAAAATCCCCAAGTACTGGAAGGCTAATTTGTTTGTTCATGTCGGGTTGTGATGACAATTTGTTTGTTTAATTCTTTTGAGTAGTCTAAATCTCATTAGCATCATTCCACAGATTATGTAATGTGGATCCATTCGCTGGCATACAATTGTACGTTAAACAACCACCTTTTAAAAATTACTGGTAGAATATAGAAAAATATTTATCAGGATTTTTCACTTTTACTGTCGTCCTTTTTGGCTTATTTAAGTTTTAAAGAATTTGAGCATTTAGAAGAACTCTTTTCAAGCGTCTAGGAGATCTAAAATCTACACAAATTTGATGAACATGAATATTTTTTGTGCATCCCAACGTATGATTGTTGCCTACAATTATTATTAACGACAGCCTGAAACGTTAGATCATTCTGCATCTTAATTACCTTGAGAACAGGATGTAGAATAAAATTTTTGACTTTTCTTTTGCACTTCAGCAGTCTTAAAAAGTTTCAGTTGCGTTTTGAAATACCGCAACCTTGGTGATAATTACTGACATAAAGTAACTAATTATTTTCGTAACTCATTTCTACAAACTCACCAGTTTATTTTCCAGTCGTTCTCAAATAAACTCAATCCTATTTATGTCACGGAATATTACCCATTAAAATTTCAGCTACTTTTTCCACGTGTGGCGGTCTAATTTATATCGAACGACAATGCTAATCACTTTTTTCTCACTGAATACGGTTCTAATAATTATCGTCTACCCACGGGCATCGTCTATGTTCCAAGTTCTCTGATTTCTTCTTTTAAAATGACGTCATCTTCTAAGAATATTTCCTACATTACTAAGAATTGGCAGTAATTAACTCAAGTATTTATAAATATTAATAAACTTTCTTTTCTCGGTACGTACTCAAGGATGGGGTCATTACGAGGGTAATAACAATTATTAGTGCGTTAATAGGTCATTTGCTTGGACAGAAATTGGAATAATGGAAGTTCCGTGAAAAGGATAGGGATCGGCTTTTTATTGATCCTGTGGCCTAGTCAATGAGGCGCCGGCAGTTCTAGGAAATAGAAATGTAGGAAAATGCCAGCAAATTGGATTTTCGGACATGAAAATTATAAGGCAGGGGAGAAAAAGTCACGAAACGAAAACGAATTGAACCGATTAACAGATAAAGTCGCTAATTTTAAATCGAGGATTGTAAATCTCTGGCACCTCTTCGATTTCTATAAGCGCCAACAAAAATTGTCTTTATCGTTTAATTGAAACATAAATGAACAGTTATCCCATTAAACTTCGACATTTTCGATCACGTTTTGCCTTTAAAATGAAATAAAGTTCACACTTCAAAAGCGCTTTCAATTAGTGCCGGCACCTATTCTTGCCAATATTAATAGCATCGGAATTATAATTTTCTATAAGTTTCTTACAAAGCCTTTTCACTTTCTATTATTCAATTTTTGTAGCTCATTAATTCAGCTCTTGGCCCAAGCAACCTTCTATTGTTCCACCCATCATCAGTTATGCATAAATTAAGCAAAACAATATGCAATTATAAGAACACGGTAGTATAATAAGTTGCCTACACGAATAGCACATTATAACTAATTTAACTCCGAAATGACATTTTCTATCTAACTGTATCATCGCCCCCGCATTACCCGATTAAGGTAGAAATCGCTCAAGTGTTAAACTTTCTCGTCCAATAAGTCGAACAGCTAATATATCACTCTTGCTAATTGAAAAAAAGTCGTTTTCGATTCCGGCGCCGTCTGGGCGTCGGAACGCCCGTGACTCAAGTTGTCCTTCCAAAATATTTGTTTGCGTAATAACTACTGAGTCATTTGGGAAGCTCAATAATATTAGATGCATTGTTAGGATTGTTGCTTCTATTATAGGCTCATTACGCATTTTTATTAGCGAGATAGGCGGCGGATTTTAGTCATTGTACCACTGGTGGTGACAACCTTATTGGGTAATGAACCGCAAAAAGTACACTAAAATGAGTAAGGTGTAGATGACAAACACTGGAATGCACTTGTTCATTCATATCTTCGATTTGTACATTAATATGTATACCGTTGGATAACCATTCAAAATATTTGCAAGCGCGGTGTGAATAATCGCGATTTCATAAATTACCATTTAAAGTGCTATTTTTGTACTTGTTAGCAAATCCTTATGTAATTAAATTATTATGGGCTTTATCAGCATAACGCTATGTTGTGATAGCGGGATATTTTATGACGAAAATGTAAGCACAGCATTTTACATTTTTATTCAATTAAGTTTTATAATTTTTTTGATTGAAGATAATTCCCACAAAAAAACTCTTATTATTTATTGTTATTTTCCGATTGACGTTTGAATCACTCATTAGTCATTGCTGTATAATTATTCTAATGCTTCCCACAGTTTGTTCAATATTACTATTTAAAGGAAATATGGTCGATGCGTCAAACGGGGCAACCACATGAAAAATTGGGACATAAAATCAAAAATCGATGGAAACCTAATCGCAAAATTTTGAGATGGAAAAATTATGTTTTACAAACTCTTCTGTGGCAAGCAAATTTTTATTCTTGATCTTCAATTTATCTGTTTCTTGTTTTTTGGCACAATGAGCTCTCAGACATTATTATTGTCCAGAAAATTTCTCAATTTCGCTTGAAACTATCATGAAAATGTCAAAAATTTAACCATTTATTTTTATTTTAGTTCTTGATTTTTACATAAAGACGAATTATCGAAAATGTACGAATTTTATTGTTTTTTTTTTTCAAGTGGTGGAAAAAAATCCGTAGGAAAAGTTTCGATATCTTAAGTGTCCTTGAAAAGTACGAATTTAAATGACTTCCCTACAAGATCCGTGAGAATACTGGAAACTCCCATGAAATTTTTTTGCTACGATTTACATGTAGTAAACTAAAATGTGACTTAATTTTCAATTAATGTTGATCAGATTTAAAATAATTGAAAAACATTAGAAGCTATAGTTTTCATTAATCTAAGTAGCTATACATAATCAAAAATACAATTTATTTCCAAACACCAAATTTTGTCAAAGAACGCTGACGCGCGTTTCGATAGCAATGCTTACCATCATCAGAGCGATGATTAAACTGCAGTTTTTTTTTTTGACAAATTTGGTGTTTAGGAATAAATTGTATTTTTGTATAAAATTTGAGTTATTGGGTAAATAAATCATATTAAATGTTTGTTTTATTTTTGTTTTATATTAAAAATCAATAAAAATTAATAATCTGGCATAATGAATACCAAATTTTTCTCTCCGAAGCAAAGTATTCTAAATCCCTAATATTGGATACTTTGGATATTCAGTAACTATGTAACTGAATGTTATAGAAAGTGTTTATAAATGTTTCTAGCATCAAAGGTGGCTATGAAATGTCAAAGAAATTTGCCGCTCATTATAAATGTGAGTTTAGATTTTTCAACTGACATTTGTAGTTAACCTCAATCATAGGGCAAAGTAAGTTTTAAGAAGAAAACTGTTCTAGTTGTTGTATGAAACCTGAAAATCAAAAATTTTAACACAAAACCGTAACTGAAACTGATATCCAGTTTTAGGAACTCTCTTTTTGGAGCATCAAATTTATGACAAAATACATATTTGCCGATAAAATAAAAATCGTGTATTTTTTTTGTAATTTAAACGTATCGATCGTAAAGTAAACATTTCAAACTCAATATAAATAATAATTTAATTGATTCAATTTAGAAGCAAGTATTTTTAATTTATTTTGAAAAAAGTATGCGATATTTGGTGCTCTTTCTCCTACATATGTTAGGCTATTATTGGACTCTCACTTTCATTTTTGAAGTTTGTTTTGTTCATAAAAAACTAATTTATTCGGAACCAGAGAAACACACCATTTAATCTTTTGAATTTATTCTTTTTTTGGATCTTCGGCTTTTTTACGTAACTGAAAATTAACTTTTATTGGTGATGCTTCTGATGATTATAAAACGTGCGAGGTTGCTATTACCGGATAATTAATTGGACGGTATGATTAATTTATACTTCGTAAGCAATTTAGCTCACAATAAATCTTGTCATGAACTTAGGAGAAGTTAGCAACAATAAGATATTTGTTATTTTTAAGGTATTACCAGTAAAATTAAGGACAAACCTATTAAAAAAAAACAACTTTTTAGATCAATTTCACGGACAATCATTAATACCACTTTTTTATTTGTTTTATTGTTAATTAAGTTTAATTAAAAACTAATTTATAGATTTAATTATCATAAAACGGAATGAATAGATAGTACATTTTATTACCTCGTTTTAGTAGGTACGCACAGTTCCCTTTTCCCACCACAGAGGGCGTCGCATGTCCCACACATGTGAAACAAAGAGGGAATTTACTCGAAAAATGAGTCATCATAAATGCGAAATCCCTCTACGTCAAGAATGCAAGCATTTTGAACTTGAGCTATTTAAGCATAAATTAATAATTATAAACAATTATTAGAAAGTCGCAACCATAGGCGCTTCCTCGTAATTTCCCATATCATTCCATTTTTTACCGGCGCTAGAGAATCCGTTTACCACATCAATAACAAACAAATTTGTGTTATCTGTGTCGAGGTCGATTGCCGGCCGAGTTGGTGTTGCCATCTGTTAGCTTTCGCCGAAATCGGCATGCGTGGGTGTATGACGTCATTCTACGCAACGAGTACGTCCCACAACGTCACAGTGACGTTACTTCGAGTGTAAACGTGTTCGTTTACACGAAATTTCAGTCGGATATATCGCTATTTATCGTGATACCAACAGAAAAACGCCGATTTTAAGAAGCGGAAAAAAATAACGGACGGATGGCGAGCTTCGCGTCAAAATAAGCTCTTATGTAATGAAATTGTAAATTGATCTTGTTATTGACGCTACTGATTACAATCAAAATAAATATTATATCAGTGCTGGTGGAGTTTTTTAAGGAAAGGGCGTTTTTCGGACGTCATTGCGCTATTGTGTAAACAATAAACAGTGGGCTTTTTCAGACTGTTTTATTGCAAACATTTTCTGTACACAAAAAAGGTGCTTGCGTACGAAATGGATGACATGCTATTTTCATCTATGAGAAATTCGACAATGACTGGGTTCAATAGCAAGTGAGAACGCGAAAATCATCTTGGACTTTAGGAAAAGTCATCCTATTACAGCATCAAAAAGTTCTACTTTTACATGCATGATCTGTACTTTGTATGAGCGCATTAAGAACAGAAGAAATGTTTGAGAGAATATTAAATAAAAACGACCCCAAATGAATGTTAACTTGGCTTCTATACAGGGTGTCCCAGAACTCGCGCTCCAGAGAGCAAGGGAGGGTGCCGACAGCAATACAGATGGTAAATTTCAAAACAAAAATTGACTAAGTTTAATAGTATTCAAGAACTGATAAAAAGTTAACAACCAATCCCGAAAGCTTATTTGAGAAGTGGAGTAAATGGCCATCCCAATTTCCTAGGCAACGAGAGTCTAATATTTAACTGAGCAATGGATGATAGTATGTGTCCATAGTTACCAATTTTCAAATTCTGTTCAGCTTCGGGATTGGCTACAGATTTTTTGTCTTATCTCGGTTATTTTTTGAGTTAAAAAATTATGGTTTCAAAATTTTGATTCAGAATTGTTGCCTCCATAAGCCCTTTCTCTCTGGGGCGCGAGTTCTGGGACACCCTGTATTCGTGCCCGCTTGCCCGCTTAAAAAGCGTAAAGTTGAGCGGTGTAAACGGTAATCAATGTAATACAGTAGGTACAACCTCGATTATTGTGCTTCTCCTAGTCGGACCCAGCACAGATACGAATTGCTAAAAAAACATACGTTTACAGCAACAAATTATTAATTTAGAACTTTTTTTAATAAAAAAATATACAGAAACTGAAACAAAATTTATAAACATTTTAACAATAACAATTCTAAATATTGGAACGAATTTAAACAATCAACTCTATCAGACATATTACATAAAAGTAATTATTTTGTAGTAAACAAATCTGTTACGTTTATTTTTTTTTTTTTTTTCAAATCTTATGGAAGCAAAAATGCAAAGTAGTGGGCCCTCCATTTGTGTGCAGTCCTGTAATAATCGAGCGAACACCCTGCACGGATAATTCCGCACCCAGATAATCGAGGTTCTACTGTAACAATTAAAAAACTTAGACTTTTCAGCTCATCGTCAATATCATATTTCGACAGGAAAAAAGCAAAAGCTTTCAATATATTATGTAATGTTAAGTTATCAAAATAGTAACTTATTGGAAAAAAATTGTAGTTTTTTTGCTGATAAATAGCTACTTACCTACCTAATATAATAAATTTTAGTGTTACGGTTTTAAGCAAAATATTCTATATGCAAAACTCGGAGATATTTTATGATAAGGAATTTGCGGAAATTTTTTATGAATAATTCCCCATAACATAATGAGTTTGGGTAATTCCATTTCTCCTTTGCTTACTTCCAGGCATTTAGTAAGTATAACATTATTGTTTGATTTCAATAGCCTATTACTAATACAAAAAAAACCTTTTTTGTTATAAACAAAGCTGTGTTTTCTATAGCTTTAAAATTGTTTTAGTTTACTTCAAATAATTCGAGAAACGGGATAAATATTCAATCAAAAATTGTGACTTCAAAAGAAGATGAATTTTAGATTGTAAAACTTACAAGATATGAATTCACTGCATACTTGAGATACTTTTTAATTTATTTATTTTTTCGCAAGCCTAACTCGTCGAGTTGAAATGTGCTTTATTTTTATTTAGTCTCATTTTCATAATCTATCTAAGAACTGTATTTATTTGTTCGTTTTATGACTGACATCCAAACAAAGTTTTCGCATTGATTAATCGATTGTTCAAGCCGCTGCCGCCATCTTGCGCCCCCTTTCGTGCACCATCTGCGATTTATGCACTTGAACAACCACTCGGACATTTTGTGCTTGCATCCAGTTATCTCTTGCGGAATCAAAATCAGCTTTGTTTTATTGCGAACACGAGAAATGCATCACGAAAAGTTAATGTCACTTTTATGATTTTGTAAGTGTAGAACATAACTGCATACATAACCTTGAGTGCTACAATGGTTCTCAAAACAAAAGCTGGGTCAAGAACCTGGTGGAAGACCTACGCGAATTTTTTCGCAAAGCGCATATGTGCAATGGAATAGTTTTCATTCACAACGAGATAGCTGAACAAAATAATACTAATCAACACCTGGCAGTGATAAGATGCTGAGCATTGAACGTAATGAAATGTGATGAGAAACATTCTATTTGTAGCACTGCTTGCAACTTCAAGATGCATCTATAAGCACATTGCGGCTTTTTTCTAAATATTGAAGAAATGCGATATGGTCAGACTGCACACCACATTCCAGACGGTTGACCCAAAAAAAAGGTCCGACGGTTACATCTTCGAGGTCGGACAGAATTTTCCTCCGTTTTTTTTCGAGGATTCGGTGTCTAGCAGAATTCGCGGTCCAAGTCGACTTGGTGTTGAGGTTGCGAAGGTTTCTGTTGTGGGTTTCCACCGCTAATTTGCATCAATCGTCAACTTCCTTGTTTTGATACGAATCGGACGAGTGTGCATAAATTAATATAAATTTAATTGTTGAATGCAACGCTTTGTATCTCTTTCAGATCATTGATCTGTATGTGCTAAATGGATACAGAAATAAATGCGATGTATCTAAACTATTGTGCGACTTGCTAGCCTTGGTTTGTTAATAAAAAATTTGTTGTAGTTGTAGTCGATTCGTAACACACTAATAGCTTGTT
Organism: Gnatocerus cornutus; assembly: GCA_029298725.1. Lineage (NCBI taxonomy): Eukaryota > Metazoa > Arthropoda > Insecta > Coleoptera > Tenebrionidae > Gnatocerus > Gnatocerus cornutus. Next base: position 8,307,624 of record CM055514.1, read on the forward strand.
ATATAAATTATTAACATATTATTATCTTTTTCTTATTAAATTACTGCTCATCGTTAAATTTTTATCGCAAACAGGGACAGTCCAAATTGATTTATGCATTCAGTCATCCAAGGGAAAATCTCTTGCTTGCTAATTCACCAAATTCTCGTAGTTTATGGCAACAATAAAACAGGGACGTCATGTGCTTTTCTGCGACAATTTTTGCGAATTTATAGTATCGATACCATGAATTTGGTACCGGGGAAATCATATGGCACGAAAATTAATTCAGCAGAGAAATGAAACATTACGGTATCGTGTGGGCGGGCTTTTCCCCATGATATAAGATGTTGTGAAGGTCAAGGATGAAGTAATGCTTACACGATAACAATTTTAGATTGTAGGTAATGCTAATTACTTAATTTAATTAGATTTTGAATTACCCAATACGGTTGAATTTTTAATTGTTCCATTTACGCGAAAATGAATAAGTCAGCAATTATCTGTTTCGGAGTAACCTTAAGTAGGACACAGCCCAATTATGGTTTGACGAAATCAATAACGGAAATGACCAAACCTACCTGTTTCATATCAGCATTCTTAAAAATCCGACTGCATCTTCCAATCTGAAAAACCACTTGTACGTCAAAACCCTTCTTATAAAAATTTTCAGTTTCCTCTTCCTTCTTTCTTTGAATCCTTCCAATCGGTTACCGCATTCCGGTCATATCATAAAATTAAAAGCTCATAAATTATATCAGAGTGTTTGTGGTTTTTCTACTTATCACGCGTTGTTTTCTAGGATTATTTCGTTCTTTTACCAGAAAACCATAAAATAATTAGAGTTCGCTAGCCTTAAAATGGAGCTCATCGGAAAATGATTAACAAGGATTGGATAAACAAATAGAAATGCAACTAAATGAATAAGTCGTGAATCACAATGATTAAACCGAGAACAATCTGTTGAAAAAATCTGGTCCATAACCGCAAAGTGTAACTTTTTGTCGACTGTTCCGTGAAGGGAATGCGTTAGTGAATTTCCTTTGACGCACATCAATTTTGTTGGAGATTCGTTAGGTAACACCGATTCTTGTAAGTCCAGATGGATTCTCGGTGGTATTTCATTCATACTATACTGGACCTTGATCGTTGCTTACATGATTCATTATTCTGTCGGACGTAGGTTACCGTAACTTGCACCAGATCGGACAAACGGAAAGATTACAAATGGAAATGATTCAGACATGAATTATTCAGTTGTAAAAATTTGAATAGCCTTTTACACCTGTTTTCTGTTTATTCCAAAATAACTCACTAATGGCTTATTTTTCACGAGGCACGCGTAGGAATTGCTTTCATAGTACACATCGCAGAATTTTAATGAAATCAGATTTGTATTAATACACCAGTGTCTTCGCCACATGCTGCTCATAATTTAAAACCACTTGAGGTGTACACTTTTCTAAATCCTCATGATTTGTTTCTTCATAGGAATTTTCATCTCCATTATCATTGCATGAGATTATGACATGAAAAGTTAGGTAGTGAAAGTAACGCGTGAGCCGAATGTTCTGTTAAATCAGAACGCCAATTCCAAAGTCTTGACAAATGTTGTTCAACATTGAGCGTTGTTTTTTATTTTTACCGTCTTTGGAGAAATTACATCTCCTCATATACTTTTAAAAATCACTCGGCATTTCTCATATTTTCTTATTATTAACTAATATTTACCATCTTTTTAAATCCGGCTCAGATGTCCTGGTATAATAAATGAGTCAATCCATTATTTCACAGATCACAAATCAGCCTTTATTTCATTTGTTGATTGTTACGCAGTACAATAACAAATAAAGATCCAGTAATTACTTCACGGAAATGGATCAAATGGTTTGCTGAATCACTAACAAAATTAATAGTTTTAGGGAATAATAACAACCTTATTAGCGACGAACGACAATCACTTTGTAACATCTGTAATATTATGTTCTGGTAATACCATTTCGTGTCTATCAAAATCCAGTAATCCGAGCAAATGGAGGTATATGAACCACACAATTTTTCTCGAACACTGAATCATCGTTTTATTGGTTATTTACTTTCGTGTATTGTTTTTTTATTAACTGTTAAGCTGTTTAGTAGGCAGAGTGACTAAAAGCAGATTCATAAATATTTTATCATCTTTTTAAATTATGATCTACTAAAATCGAGAAAACTATGAATAAATTTTGCATTGAGTGATTCAAAAAGCGTACTTGAAGTGAACTTGAAGTCCAATTTCCTAGCGCTGCGCTCCCACAGCGATTTCAATGGTAAATTAGACAACGAACGAACTCTTTTTGGTTCAAGTTCATTAATATTTTCGAGAGATTTTTCCTGTCGTGTGTCACGTATCCTGCATTGACGCACGCCACTGGGTCTCGTGCTCTGTCACACGCCAGGTGAAACCGCTACCACTCATCAAGACATTCTTCGAGAATTTATGAACGCATCTAGGCCGTCAGAGGAACGCCACTGTTTCTTTCGTAATTTTCGACGACAATGTTTAATCGAGTTGTAGACAACAGGTGTACTATTGTCTGTGTATCTGGGCGGCGACCCAATTACGGAAACTGTGGGCTATACCATCTATCATAGTAAAGTCAAAATGTCAAATTTTTTCCTAGATGGTGGATATATTTGATGACATGGTGTGAATGGTAATTGCTGATTTACCCACACGCAAATGAAACAGGATGCGGTTTAAGAAAGTAAACTCGCACCTGCAAATGACGCCTAAGCACCATAATTACATGGGATGACATGGAAAATATTTGTCGGTTTTTGGTAAGGTACAGTTAGTTTGCTCAGTTTTGCCCATACAGATATGGGAGCGCTCATTTAAAAGTCTAATTGTGTTTGAAAAGCGGCGACGTTTCACTTTCGGATTCTTATTTATAAACGATCATTTCGTTTAGTTTATCTTTCAAGTTAAAAGCATTCATTGACAAATGTCTCAGCAAAAAATGTTTACTAAAAAAGTGGAACCACTTTAGCCGAAACCATTTTTCAAACTTGACACTATACGTGTAATGCAATTTCGTTTGTGGCTAGCTAAAAATTACCGAACCAGAAAATTTGCTAGTCAATTACCAAAAATAACGTCACTGCTGACGTCCATTGATGACAATAAAGTCGTTATAAATCAATTACAATTTTGGTACAAATTTTATAACATAGTAAAAAGACGTAGTTTTATTACGTAGCTGCAGATATTCGTATCAAGAAAACCGTTACTGGGGTATCTAAACAGTGGTAAAAATTAAAATGTAATAAAGCAATAAATGTGACATTTTATGGTTTACTAATAAGTCCCATTATGTGGTTCATTCATGTGGTTTCATTCAACTGGAATGAAAATTGCTGAGCTCTAAAGTTCAATTTTCCGTGTTATGAAAACAAAATGTTATTTACACCGGCGTACAGCAAATTTTCGGATAAATGCATTGAAATCACATATTTATTTAACACAACATTTTCGTCATATGAAGGATTGCTCATATGTATTTGTTGCAAGAGTTTGTAAATAAAATTACAACATTTAAAATCGACATAGTAATAACACGGCTCCTAGTTGTAGTTCTAAAAAATAATTATTTCGCCGCAATGCCGTGCTAAAAAATCGATTTTTATTCCGAAGCTCACGTAAACAGGTCAAATTCCCCCGACATGCAATATTCATCCACTAAATCGGCGGTTATTAGGTCATAGATCAATCAAATTCTTCCCAGAACTGAACGCGCTGATTAAAAGGATTTCCCATTTGATCCAGCCCGACAAAGGATAATAAGTATTCCTTAAAGTCTTGACCACTAGACGTGCCCACTAAAATTAAATGTTACAAAACTCATTCAGGTACGTACTGAAAAAAATTAATACGAATCGGAAACAGTTCGTTAATTGGACCTAGGAAAACTAGGTTAGTGTGGGAGAATCACCTCCATTGAGAAAAGCAGTTTTCAGTAATAATGGCAACAGGAAGTCTAGTGGAGGTGATATACTTTTATAAATTGGAATACAATAATTGGGAGTGGGCGGCAGATTTTCTGTAACTGGAAATAATCCACGTGTTGGGATGCTACGATCACTCCACTGGAGTTCTGCAAATTCTTGGATGAGTAATGTCCGCTTATCCTTTGCATTTTTGTTGCAGGAATTCGCTTAGTCGCCCAATAACCGTTCCCGGAAGGTAAGTCTGGAAGATTTTATCTTTAATTTCTATCGAAACAGATTTAAACTACCTGCACGATTGTGTAAAACAATAGATCAAAATTATTGGCGTATATTTCATTCGCAGAACAATCAGATAGTTTTCCCGGGGATGTTATAAGTCATCGCGCCGTGTACCAGGCTACAAAATAAATTTTATTTGCTCAAAGACGCAGGTGTGAATTTAATTTACGATACTGCCCGTTTCTTACATTGCGGTTGTGATTTTCCCGAATAAATATTTGATATCCGACTTTAGATTGATGAATTACAAAAAAGCACCAAGTAGGTGATAATTTATAAATCAAACATCTTGTATTCAGCTGCTAGTGAATCGGCATGCAAATATATGGAATTTATTGCAAGGTGCAAACTTGCCTTTCTCTTTCATTGGGATAATTTATCTATCGTGTCTTAATCCATGAATGAAAATCTCTGCTATCAATGAGCATACACGAATCAGAAGGCGTAGCAAATGTTACTCGCCCACTTCTTGCATTTCCGGTCAACCGTTGACGCATTTGGGTTCCTTTCAAACAACCGCAAAATCGATTATCATCGACATCTCTTCTTTTCGATGAGGTGGAAAAAATCCTAGAAGAATGACGAATGGGACGATTGTTTTACAAAAATTCGTTGTAGCCCATAGAAATCGGCCGGCGCTTAAATTCTTTAGACTCATTCACAATAGACGAAAATGCGTGGAATTTAGACAGTTTGTGGGCCCACACCGACGCGAGTAAATTTTATGTGGAGGCGGACACCACAGATTTGCATTTATGGAATTATTAAATTGAATGGAATTCGAACGAGTCGTTAGATGATGAGGAAGTGTCGTACCTGACTTGCATGGGCAACATCGATTTTTCGGAGAATTATTTCTTGGTGCCTTATTGGCGGGAAAGGGGCCGAATCGCACGGAAATTCAATATTTTCTTTATTATTTTTCATTCAATTTTTTCCACCTACCATGGAAAGACCAGTTCTAGTCAAATCGCTTCAACGTGTTGTATTGAAGGTAAAACTTCTTGGATTTTCTTCACATGTCTTTTTTGTAACATAATTTAGTTAAAATCGATCCTCCTCTTCTGTTAACATCACTTCTAGTTTTTTTTCTATAGTTACGATATGAAACATCAATATCTAAATCCATTTCGTTAAAATTTGGTGAATAGATGTAAAATCGCCGTTTCTAAATTTAAATTTAAAAATTAATCTTAGTCCAGTGAGTCATAAACGTAGGTTCCAATATCGTACTTATTGGAACTCTGACAAGTCATTGATGTAGGAAGCGATTTTAGTCTCAATAATCATAATAGTAATCCATTTACATTATAGAGCTCAAGAACTTATTTTTGGATTTGATATCATTTTGCCTGACGTAAATCCTTTTTGCTGAACTTGCTCCCGGTCCCGTTGTGGTAAGGTCAATGTAACTTGGCTCCCATTTTCAAAATTTCCAAAGTATGTCATTTCACCACGAACAATACCTTTGATTGTTGAAAGTCCGTCCCTGCCGATGAGTCAATCGTTCCCCTCGTTATTAATTTGGCGCTCGTATCGCAGTGGTAAGAGTGCGCTCCTGATCGCGATCTCAGGTTTCGGGGTCAAGCGGAATCGAATCCGGAGAAGACGGCGGCGGTTTCTTTGATTCACCATCGTCTTCACATGTTTTCACGGTCCCATGGGACGTTTCCCTCGTGCACCTGACGAATATCTATCGCAAGCATTTCCGCAGTGATTATGCTGCACTCACGTATGAGAATGTCTGCTGGAATGTGAACATGTTAATAAGTGACTAGTCCCAAATTCTTATCTTTTGAATCTGGTGTAAACATTATTTCCCAAGGTTTTAACAACTTCTCTGCTTACCAGTCGTTATTTATGGGGGTCACTATACCGGCGACGAGTTGCTATATTATAATATTAAAATTCAAATAAAATTTATTTCATAATAAAGTTAATGCCGAGGGTTGAGTTGACGTGAAAGCACCGCCGCTTTGAGGACCAACTATCATAAAAAATTCCGAAAATGACTACTACGTGTGAGCATTTCTCTTAGCTTCATTACTTGAAAAGGTGGTTTACTAGAAAACAGGAAACTTGTTCAAACTGGCTGTAATCCCCATGCGAAATCTGACGGGTTCCAGTCTTTGGCGGTCTCTGCATGAATTTATGGACCAGATTTGCAACCCTTGGGCTTACTTTCTAAGGATAAAGATAACACTAAGTGAGGGATAAGTCGGAGGAGGTCCGAAAGTCATTCCCTAAGTGTTTTGCAATTTCTCCAAAGCTCCTTCCAGAAAATTCGCTTTTAATGTAATTTATCAAATGAGGGAATTTCCTCGGCGTCTATTACGGAGAGCCATTTAGTTGGCATGCTGCCCCAGGTTCATTAGTCACTTTATAAATAATTTATTTCTAAAATTCAAAGAATTCTTTTCTGCTTTTGTTTATTGGATTTTCGAACTAAACTTTTTGTGACGATGTGTAAAATACAAATTTTTCCCAAACCACAAGTGTTGCAGGTAGTGCACTTCCGTAAATCACCACACTTCCTATTTGAATGCAGTTTCATTGATTGATAAGGTGGGCTGAGCTGTTATGTTTTGGCACAGGACTGCCTAAAACTTTCTTGAGTCACTTCCGATGCTTTTGTAATGTTTTGCCAAATCGCGCGGATGTTTTCTTTATTTTTAAAATGCCAGAAATTTTCGGATTTTCCTGTCTATCCCCTGGAAAACTGCCAAGCCGGCTCTTGTCAAAAATCCGTTGACACTAGTAATATTTTACAATGTCATGTCATAAAATTGCAGTAATCAGATTTCGCTACTCAAAATTGTCCAAAAAAATCTGCAATATGTAAATGTATCATCGTTTGGTTTGGGAAGGTAAGTCAAGAGCACTTGTCGAGCATTAGCGTAATTAGTTCCAGAGATAGTATTTTTTCTGAGTCACTCATCATCGCGGCATTACCTAAAATATTTGGAATTGCTTCAATTGTTCCATACGTACGTAAAATGCAATTAAATATGATTAATTCGTTCAAAATAAGCGCATGGACGCTGTTCACACACAACAAAAAGTACCTCCCAGAATTTAATCGGTCAATTAAGAGCAATAAAAAAGTAAATTATAATGGAAACGCTGTTGCGCTAAAACAAAGTAGTCGAACTAGCGATTGACATTGACAACATTCCCCGACAACCGCGCAGTGACCGTCTTGGACGCACATCTTGCATGTGTTATGAAGTTAATAACACATTTCGGGAAAAAAATCCAAAGTTCGGAATTTTTTAGGCTTTCGTTAGTGTAGAAACCGCAATGGGAAACGGGCGATTTCATTTATCTAATGTGGTTGTAGTGGATAATCGGCCGGGTCATTCGCACTTCGTTACACGCTTTTTGCCTTCGAAGGCATTTAAATTGATTTGGACACTGGTAACGAATCGAACGAGGACAAAAAAGAGGGTGTCAAAGAAGGCGAGGCAAAAGTTTGACAAATTGCCACACGTCTCTCTTCGGCATCAGCATCTCGCTAAAGCCATGAGAAACAAAGCTGATGTTGCTTTCTTGTTGCTGATAATGGCATACCCACAACTTTTTGATTTCGTTTTTTTTTCGTTTCTTTAATTAACTCTTATCTCTTCCTGTGCAATCAATAGGTAAACTAATGCATTGCGGTTTGGGGAAAATACGTTATTAGAAGAACTAACGCTAATAGATTCTAATGGGTTTAAAATGTTACATCCAACAAAATATGGTGGTTTTTCTTTTTTAAGTAAGCTCTCACGGTAAAATTTTCCTTTCAGTTATATTAAGCAAAGTTTTTAAATCTTATCTAAAGCTTATCTATCTTTATTGACGGATTAGATTGTACCAAATTTGAACCAATTAGAATGACAATCATACAGTATGTTTTAAATAAACGTTATCTTTAAGTTTGAAGCGTTTTAATTGGTCGTCTGATATATCTAATCATGTATACCGATTGTAAAGAGCCAATTTACATTGGAATGACTTGCATTTTGGACACGGACGTCATAATAGGGATTGCTATACCTAAAACAATAATAAAACTTGTACAAACGTACTAAAAAAATTCGGAAAAGATTATTTTACCGGCTGTACATAAAATTCACAAATAGGTACTAATTACTGACCCCAACTGAGAGATAAGAGACGGATAAGCCTTCTTAATCTTATTGGTAATAAAACTTGAAGAAGTCCATAAAAGTTAGGTAGTTAACTTTATTCTGGGTTTTTGCACACCACAACCTTATCAGCTGTTTTGACTTAGGTTATTCTCTAAATCCCTAACAATAGAATTAACATAATTTATACCTTTAGTGTACTTGAACGATACGCCATAAATTATGACTAGTGATAAATTTAAAATTTGACAGGTTAACGTTAAAGTGCGGGGATTTTCACGATATCAAAGTTCATTCAAATAAACCTTAGTCGGCCTTGTATTTTTCACATTGGTACCTTCAAGCTTCAAATAATCAGATAAGTTGCACCATTTTGCACACTTTGAAATTAAGTAACTGCAAAACTTGTTCTATCACCTAAGTAAATTCATAGTTGAACGTCATTTTACGATGTTTATTTAACTGTTTATCTGTAGCCTTAAGAATCGACAGTGACTTACAGATTTAAGAATTCTGTGTTTTTCATGATTTTCAGTCACGATCGTTGTTACTTTCTCGCATGCAAACGCAATAAATCTGAATTTTTGCTTCAATGATGATCTTATCCCTTAAATAATATCTTTCCGGATTTTTGTTGGAGAATCTCGTGGAAACTCCACAACCCACGCGTCTTTGCGGGTTGTTGAAGCTTATTGTTAGTATTCCGCTCGTGGATACTATGCGTAATAATCGGTTTTTCTAGTTAAGTAACATAGATCATGACATTGTCGTCTATGATTGATCAGTGCGGAATTTAGGAACAAGCGCTTTCTTTGTGGTAGGTAAAGAGAAAAGCGCAAAGTCATTTTTGCCAAAGTGTAACAGTCGGGTCCAGAGGTTGTAGCGCCAAATCCGTATTGCACAAGTACAAATAAATATCCCCCGGAGAAATCTTCGTCTATTACACCTCGCAAGGTCGAACACGAACCGTGAATCATTTATTCATTAGCTAATTATACACCTGCCATTTGTTTGCAATAAACTTACCACATTCAAGTAGGGATTCCCTATACTGTTCGTCTACACGGTGAAAATTGTTTAAACAAAATCTTGTCCAAACATTCGCGAGATGAATGATTTCGGCGCGTGCAAGTTCAGACTTGATCTTTTCATGTTCGCACCTAATGCTCAAACATTTACTTTTCGCCAGCGAAAAGTGACAAATTGGAAATTAACACTACTAATCACGGATTTAAGTAGCTAAATTACACCTATTGTACTCTAATAACAGATAATGTTTAATGGCATTGACGTTTGTGAACAATCACAACGAGAAGAGATAAATGTCAAAATTACACCATACAAACGCATTTACCGATAAATATTTGTTTACTGACGCTACATATAAATAGAGATGTAATGAGTCTAATTTTACATCTGCAGTCAACACGTGAAACTGTAATCTCGAGATAGCAATTATTATAATTACACATTTTTATCTTGATGGAAAATATCAAAAGCTTTGTACCGTCTCTCATGATGATGTAAAACTTCGTAATTTGATGTTACTAGGATTTCTGCGAATCGGACTCTCTTTTCTGGTAACTCGCGCGCTGGAAATTTTTGCAGGTTTTTAATTATTCGTCATCGTAGAACAAGACATTGCTAAACGTTGCAACAAATTGTGTATTAGTTAAAAAAGTTGGCACTGGCTCAAACTCGTTCGATGACACTGACAGTGAGATAAAATTTCAAGTTCATTTGATTGTTTAAATTTTTTGATTCTATTAACTTCATGTTTGCAGCTGAATCATGGCGTTTTATTTTTAGATAGTCAAATTAATTTATGTTTCGATTGTGTCTATGGAAAACATTAAACTGACTCATTTTTGTGATGTTGGCAGTTTTTTAACATCATTTGAAGTCAAGCGACTTGGTTGAGTGTTTGTATTATGAATAAACTTGGAGATTTATAGTTTGTTATTTACAGTATCTCGTGTTTGTTATTACGCAGATTTCTTAATTGTTACTTAATATTATGTATTATAAAATTACACCGATCTTTCTTATCTATCTATAACAAACAGTTGGATTTTCATTGCGGATGTACCTAACGGTGGGAGGAAAAGACTTGAATTTTTGAATTTTGAAATGCTTGTTAAAATAGAGAGTGTTTATCGACATAACGATGTGGGTGTTGGATTTTTGGCATCGCGGATGTTTACGGGTGCGTTTCTTTGAGCTCGCCCCAATAATGGACCTTTCCACCTCCGTGGTCGATATTTTTATTACTCAACACAACATATCCGCGACAATGTTTCGGCATCTGCTCCATTAAATGACGACTGTAAGTTGCGTAAAGAAATAAAATCTTTTTTTGCGGGGTGTCATGTTGCGCCTCGCCGCTTGATAATTTCTTGGAGCTGAACTTGACGGAATTTCCGAAAACGGTTTCGATTTCCGATATGAGAAGCAGACTTACCCATTACGATAAGACGGGGTTGCGTCCATATGGTCGGACTTGCGTAAATTATGGTATGATTAATCATGGCGAGGTCAGTGCAGTGTCGTAGTGTCGCTTCTGAAGATCTTCCAACAGATGAGTATCTACCCGGAAATTATCGAATAATAGTGGGGGGGTTTACAATTATGAATGAGTAGTGAGTAGATGGGCGGAGCATACGAAGCATACACACCCCCCTAGCATAAATAGTTCGTCAGTTTACGTTTTGTCCACTAGCAGAATGTTGTGTTAAGTCTGAGAGACGTACCGATGCTGTCGATCGTAACACGTGAGATTTGCCGGTTTGTTCTAGTCACCAGTGATTGGTACCAGTGAAAGAGTTTTCGGTGATTTCAACGAGCGAAGTTTTTCGTTTATTTTTTTTTTAACGATGGAGTGCGCTTATCAAGGTCATATTGTCGGTATGTTAGACCGCGACCAAAGGACCGCCAAAAGATACATTTTTGACAGGCACGTGGTGTCGGTGAACGAGTGCGAGTATTCTTCGCAAGATCGGACTGTTTTAACGAGACAAAATAAAACGCTTAGTCATAGTTCCGTTCCGAGAAGGACGAGTCCACACTCTTCGTGCAAAACCAGGAAAAGTGGGCACTTCTGGAAGAGTATATACAGTAAGTCGAACCGTTTGATAATGTGTAACGATAGGCGGGGCGATCAACAGGTGGCCAATAGCGCGCGGCAACCGGAACCGCTGCGGATCTAACTATTTAATAATCCTTACCATCTCTCAAACTATTTTTGCGCGTACTGTACCTGTCGTAATTGGGGCGACATGAGTCACGTGTAGCCCGGAAAGTTTGTTGACTCAAAGTCCCGGAGTCTGGATTCGAGTACCCGGAGTCCGAGGTCTCGTTCCCACGCTCCGGCGCCCTTCCCGTGTTTGTCCGCAGTGTCCAAATATTGTAACACGTGTGTGTGTGTTCTTGCAGGACTAAAGCACGCCCTCGTCGTCGGAACTTACCTCAGCCTGCTTTCGATACCCAGCGTGTCTTCGGCACCTGTGAGAAGGAATATGTCATCGAGGGATTTACCTCCTCCCAAGTGGATTAATCCATGCGGGATATACGACGCTGCCCCCGGAGTCCCTCCACCGAACTCTTCACTCATCGCAGCGATCGTCTCGCAAACAACCACCAGCTTATCGATAGCCGAGAATTTGATAAAAGAGTTCGTAAGTATTCCCGACCTTGCTGTCGCAGACAGTCTGACGCCGCTCGCGAAGGAAGCGCACGTTCTCCTGGTCCTCTGGAATTGCGCCCGCTTCCTCTTAATAAATTGATTGTCGTCGAACAATAGTTAACTAACGACAGAGGAAAACGGACACGATTTGCCGGATGTGACAAAGACGCGAAGTATTTGTATCCGATGGAATGAGACGACGCGTATTAACGCCTAAAGACAACGAAAGAGACAAAAAATATGATAGTGTGTAATCAGACATCGACGGACGGCATAATAAACACCGATCGCGCATACTAATCAGTCGGGAGTAATAAGCTGGGCTAGTTAATAATTCTTGACAAAGACTTAATTCGAAGAACCTCGCTAAATTGTTCTAAATTCGCTTTCGCCGAACTCCAACTAATTGCCGTGTTCTCGTTGCAGGCCCGCAAAACCTTCAACATGGACGTCGAACAAGTCCACAATCTTCATAAGAGCACCGACTACACTTGGCTGCCAACCAAGGAACTTCCCAAAAATCTCAACGAACAAGTTAGTCAAGAACATTTAGACAGTTTAGAGGTAAAAACAACAACTTTTCATTTATGTAATTATTCTAATTTTTTTCTTCAACAGTTCCAACCGACTCTTCTGTCTGTTTACGAATCTCTTCAGAAATTCGCCGTGGTTCTCGAACAAATCGTTTGGGACGAAGAAAAAAGAAACAGTGATTTTAAGTCCACGTTTGATACAATTAGGAACGTTCTGCACCCACTGCTTTGCGAGGTTAACGTGGCCATTGTTGAAAATGGTCTCACTATTAAAGACGTTACTCGTGAGGATTTGCCATCAGATTTTAAAGACTTAGACAACACCAATATGAACATGAGGAATTGGATCGTCTACAGAGACTATATAAACATGCTAGAGTACGTCTTGCAGGTATTTAAGCATTTCCAGCAAAATGTGAGCGCATAAATATTGCGAATTTGACAAAAGCGTCTTCGACGCCGACTTTTACGTTTACTAGATCTGACTTTTATATTTTTCTCATCAAGTATATACAAAATGACTTGTTATTTATTAATTTAATTTTACTCTGATTTGGATGGTCAAGGAAATTTCTACTTGATCGCCCGAAAGTATTCGTCGCTAGATATAAGTAATTTATTTTTTTAATTTAATTTAAATTTGTACATTTGTATATATATTATATATTTATATTATAATATATATTTGTAAATAATGTGCAATTGCTTATACTCATTTTGTGTCCATGTGTAAATTAGATTTAGAATTACTGTGATAAACCAGGGACGTACTTACAGCGAGTGCAACTTGAGACTTTTCGAAAGTACGTCTCTACAAGACCCCGAAATTAATAAAGTATTTTTTCTTTTTAATGCCTGTTTAATTTTCTCTTCACCTCTCTAATGATGAAAACAAATATTATCTTCCTGCGGTTTGGTGACACTTTTGTGTCAACTCAAAGCGAGTCGTCACCCCGACAATTTAGACTGCAACAAATCAAAACAAATATTTAAACTCATCCACACTTAACGGTTACGTAGACGTCGCAAACCTACTCTACCCACATCAAAAATTCATTCCGACCGTTATTGATTTACGCGCCCTTGACCATGAACTTACTTCGTGGAATGTTAATTTTTCGGAAAACACAAATGCGATATTGACCTCTTCATTGATTGTCAGGCGTCAATGAAAATTATTTTCAAATCAGGGTAAATTACTGTGGTCATCTCGTGCGTCAAAAATCGACAAGTCCCGTGAGGACCATTACGATAATTATTGTGGGTGGAAAATTTGAACTACTTGGGAATGATTTCCACAGATGGCGCTTAGAGAAATGCCTGTGGTGGGGGTTGTGTTTTGGGAACTCCAGCGATTTGGTGGAACGTGCTTTTAATTATTCATTTGTTAAAAAGATTAATTTTCGCTGAATATCGAGTCATAGGACCTCTGGTTTTTTCCAGGACGGCGCGGACTAAAACTGTTTTGCCGTAAAGGAATTTTAAGGGAAGGTGTATATTTAATGACATCTACGAATCAGCAGCTAATTGAAATGTGCAGTTTTCACCTTGTCAAACGCATGTTGGTGCAAAACCGCGAAATATATCACGTTAGTAAAGCACAAATTTGTTCTATTTATATCCGGCCTTGGTGCGAGGTAAACGAATCCATCAATTTGAAATACACATACCTACCACAATAATTCGGTTTTATGTAAGGTTATTGAATTGCAGTCTTTTTCGCGTAACCCACGACATTTCCATGGACTCAAATCGGGTCAAAAGGGAGGCGTAACGCGACCAATGTGGGGGTTCGTTGCATAAGACCAGTTCCAGCTCTCTGAAAGCCAGTGCGATTTTATAATTAACCGTAGGAACGCTAACTAAAAGAATAACCATGTTCCATTAATGTCATTATCGAGGTTGCCGATATTCCAGAGTGATGTGGGATCGCCGATTGCCAAGGTGATCTGTCAATGCCCGAAAGCTCCATTCCGCGAAGACATGCCCGGTTCCCACGAACTTGTTACCTATTCCGTGAAAAATTCGTTCTTTTTACCGGTCTACCTACCTCTACCTACCTTTGGACGGGTTCAACGTTGCCAGTTTGAGCAATTTCACTGCGATTCGACGACGATCCTGACCTCTGCCACGGGACATGTGTTGGTGAAATTTACGTCATAAGGTTCTACTATATGGATGACAAATACTTTTACTTAATTTGTGAGCCACATTACAATGGAAATCTTTTTCCGATGGACCCGCAACGTTAGCCCATATGATTTCTGACAATTAGACGACAATATCGTGAACAATGTCAATGTAATGACGACGTCACCGATTTAGAACGGGCGTCATTATGCGGCCGCATGTTCACCTTTTAATTGAACTGTCAATGTGCTGCTCATTGGTTAGAAGTCGTTGTCATCGCAATAAATAAACCATGTCGCGTGCTTTTCATAAAAAATTAATGTTTTCACTTTATAGGGGTAATAATTTTTTGACACGTGATTAAAATTTGCCGTGATTGTTGCCAGGAAATCCATCATTCAGAAGCGGATCAATCAATAAAAAAATTAAGTAAATCGCATGATAGCGCCTCACAGCTGTCCAAGCAAAAATGTTTGCATAAATAAATATGTTTAGGTATTTATATATTTTTTTAAATATTTGATGTTCAAATATTTAGTATCATTCAATCAATAGTAGCAATAAAGTATTTGTGCGCGTAATATTTTGCAATATTGACAAAACAAACACTACTGGAATGTAATTCACTAGATACTCTGGTTTAATTCGGATATACTGGATCTGAACTTATAATCCTCCTTTTTTAATTTACCTATTGATAAGAATGAGCAAATTTAGGTACTCGATTTTTTTTTTGAAGAGAGCATAGAACTCGTGTTCTAGGAGAGATTTTCTAGGAAAATATGTTTTTCCGAAGTCTTAAAATAGTCCAATTGTGGATTTTTCCGTGATTTGTTGTTTGTTTAGCCGAGCATTAAGATTTTCCAACGCATGTTTTGTGAGATGCGGTAATTATGAGCTATCGATGTCGACCAGAGAGTATTTGTCGTCGAAGCCAGCGTTCAAATATTTAGTTATAAGTACCGTCTGAAGAACAAAGCGGTAACTTTCAAAGTCTATATTGGCATCTTGTAAAACATATTTTGGTGCAATTCATCCGCCCATCCCAACAAGAAGAATAAAAGAGCAACCACATCCCATCAGAGACAAAAAGATGGTAAAAGAAGATATCCTAAAACTAACAAATGTAAAATGCAAATAACTTACAAAACGAACAGCGACTAAAGCACGGTCCAAATTTTTTATTGCATGTTAACATCAGAAACTACTCTACAAAAAAACCAACATAACTTTTACCTGTCGGTGTGGGACTAAAGACTCCCGAAGGTAAGAAAAACAGAATGCGATTTTGTGCTTTCTGTGTTCGAGACTCGCCTCAGATTGTGTTATCATCGGTGGACATCGCTGGAAGGATGCGACCAAACTGGTCACGGGGTCAGCGAGCACTCCATTCAGGATTCTACGCCTTCACACAAAAATTTTATCGCCAGACCAATCCTCATCTCACAAAATTCCAAAATTATTATAATCACCATATATTTTTTTAATCGGTGGGGCCATCAGCCGACATTTAATTAATATTTATTGAAATGCCGAGTGGAGACATTCATTTTCTAGTCATTTCCATTTTTGGGGACGAATGACGATTTGCAGCTTCCTATTTAGAAATGCGTCATGACGGTGAAATTTTCTCAAGTTATTGACAATTCTCGTAAGAGAAGCTAACAGTAAATTGACATTTTATGTGCGTATAAGGATTGGCCAGAAATCTGGGCAGTGGTTCCGGAAGCTGTTTGGTTCAATATGACGCAATTTAGACTGATGCAACGGTATCACTTTCTCGGGAAATCCAAGAATTTTTCATTAATAAATAGTACCCATGGGACTGTGTTTGAACACGTCCAAAGTCATGATCAGATAAAAGTGTTTTTATTGCACCATCGCTACTTTTTATGAATGAATCGAATGTCAACAGGATACAGCTTTAATTCAAGTTGATAAGAATTGTCAACAATAGTCGAGAATTTGGCTATTGCATAAGTTGTGATAGGATCTTCTGATTTAGGCGCCAGACGATGGTTTCCGCTAATGATTGTCGAAAGTGATTCAAAATTGCTGGATGGAAGCCAGACATGTTTTACAGTTAGTTCGCCACCTACCTTCATTGGTATTCAGGGTCTAATTGCCTTTATAGCATTGAAAATCCCTCAATAGAATGCGAAATGTTATATATTGTCGGCACCTTTACAAGGATATTTGAACACATTATGGACGATTTCGATAGTGATTTATGACTTGGAAGATTGGGTGATAAAGCCATCCCATATCGAATGAAAAGAAAAAAGAGATTATTTGCCTGTAGACTGAACAGGTTCGGTATAGTCAAAGTTTGGAAACAAAGAAGACCCATCTGCGGTCAGGGCGTTCCACCCCGTTCCTTAAGATAATCCCCAAGAAGCTGCCGCAGCTCATAAAGAAATTAACAGTGACTTTACAGCAATAATATATTGCACGTTGTAAATTACTGATAATTTGCAACAAAGCGACAAGCCACTGACCAAAATTGTTAATTTGAATGCGCTTTCAGGTAGGTAGGAAAGGCCAAAATGAAAACTTGATATATTGCCTTGAGAATAGTTTTAGAATCGCATCATGCAACCCACACAACTTAAGATTCGATTGCACTCGTTCAGACCATTATTTGTTTTTCCCACCTGTCCGAGTGCAGTCTTGTAGATTTATATAGATTGCCAACACAAAACGGCCGTGCACTTAACCGAATAATCTCAATGTTGCTTCTATACGGACGCCATCCGTGGTCACGATTCCATTATTGATATAGGGAAGGGACGCAGGTAAATTCTACATCCTTCCACATTAGCCAAGATAATGATATTCAGTAGTGATAGCTTCGGGATTCATGCATGAAACGATATCCTCATGTTCAAATCTCCAACTTGTTTTTGTCTTTTACGTTTATTTTCAGAAGCACTTTTCACGCATCATTTTTTGGTGCATGCACTATAAGTTTTAGTTGAGACCTTGACGTATAGATGGCATGATTGTTGAATATGGTACTTAATCTAATTTTAATTTTTGCATTCTGTCTCAAGTTTCTACAATTTTTATAAATTCGACACACCTTTTCTTAAGTTAAAAAAATCTGACAAAATTTTCAAAAGTACAATATTAAAACAGTGACTGATCCGTTCTGGTACTTCCCCTCATAAAATTCACGTCATTATTATCATTGTTTAAACAAAACCGTTGATTAAAAGGTGTATCGTTTCAATTAGTTTTATTTCGACCTGGTGTACGTCGGTGTGTGTGAAAATTATTTAAAATGGTTAAAGTTTTAAGAAGTGACTACACGGATACCTTCTATAGTTTTTGATGCTTCTGGTGAAAGTTTTTGTCTTTCCGATGTGTAATTATTTTGGTTTTGCTAGAAAAATAGTAATAAGATGGGGTAAGTTGAAATATTAGTCGAAAGAAAATAATACATCGAACAGGTTTTTTTGCAATTTGAATGTTTGTGTGCTACTTATCAGTTTTATTTGGTTCAATATTTGAAATTGATTTTGGTTAAGTTTGATAAATGCTAAACAAACATTTGAAATAGAAATACTTGTTCTAACTGTATTTTAAGATAAGAAAGCTTATGTTTTTGGATTTTCCGGTAATATAAATTTGATTTTATTTATCAATAATATCTACAAAACATTGACACATATTAATAGGAATTATCTAGAGATTTTGTAGATTTTTACGCAAAGTACTTTACACTTCAAATTCAAATTATAAATTTCTTAGGGGTAAAATCAACTGTAAGCAACCATTTTATTGTAAACGCTTTAAAATAGTGAAGTAGTAGCCTACAAAGAATCACTTTCGAGAACATATGTATTTGTAGTTCCACCGACGCGTCGCGGTGTCTCAATTGAAGTTATTGGAAAGTGGTAAAATATTTCTGTTTTTCTGGACGAACCGGACATCTTTATCTTGCTTGAAATGTAAGTCGTGTAAACCGTTGGAAACACTGTTAATCCTAAGCCAGAAAGAAGTTCATTGTTAATCCTCGGTGGCATTTATGCGTTTTGACTTTTCTTCTATTTAATTCCCATTAGCCCATTGCCTCCCATGCCATATTTTCGTCAACAACGTCTTAAGCGGCACACTTTTATGTCTTTGTATCGTTCCATCGACCATTACGATATACAAAAGCTCTCAAAGGTACGCCACTGTCCATCATAGCTGTCGAAGCTCGCTTGTGCGAATCCGTCCCTGGGTGCGAAGGGCCGCAGGTCCGCGGTAGGTAAAAGATGAATGGAAGAGTGCTGCACCGTCGCCGACACCCACTCAATGAATAGCTCCGGTGAATTGAGATGTCAGGAAATGCTCGACGTGAATTGGCGAACAATACAACTAGTAAATATTTCACCTCCTAGGAGGACCAATTCACATATTGTCCATTATCTGGGCATCTAAAGTAGACGCCACCGCGACTTTCACACAATACCATTGCCATTTAAACGGGTCTGGTCCAAAAAACACTTTACGATTGTTATTGTACACCTCCAGCCGGCGGAGAATTTTCATTCTTTCATGTCGTTTTTGCATCGCCGCTAATGTGTCCCTTCCTTCCTTACTTAACCATTCGTTCCGGCCATTCAAGCGTACATACAAAAATTACAAACAAATAGAAATAATTCGTTTATCTGCGATTCTCTGACGTTCATACCAATTAATCTTCAGATAACTGGATGGAACTTTTAATTTTCGTTGAGTCGTAAACAAGTGTCTTGGAGTACCACATAAACAGAGACTTTATGGTAGAATTAACTTTGTCTCAATAAAGATGCAAGGTTATAAAAGAATCTCTTGCAGGAGGGATATGAAGCAAGCATGCAAATGCCAAATTTTGGAAAAGAAATAGTTAGTCTAACATTTCGTAAATTCTGGCACTCCTCATGGGATTACTAAATTCACTTTGGTAATAAATTGAGTTAAAAATCCTTTATTGTCATACAACACCCATTGTTTCTTCACATGCGAATCGTACTCGAACGCATGCAAGTGGTATTTCCGGAGCGACGATTTACCTTTTAGTTCTTCGCCAACAATGTAGGTCAGGTATAACCACGTTACGATATATAAATAATGGAATTTTTGACGGCTTTGTACAAAAAGCAATGTCCCGACCGTTCCCAATTTTAATGATCGATGTGTAGACAAAAAATGTGTTAACCGGACCACCGACATTACTAACACAAATAGGTGGGTCTGGCCTCTATTCACCAATTATTTTCTGCAGACTTGACCCATTCTTCTCCAATGACTGAACCGACGTCGCGACTACACGCACGCAGGCCAAAAATTTCGGAAATGTTGTCTGCAAGTTCAAATGACAAGTAAAAATAGGAGTCAATTCCAACGCCATGATGAATGATAATATTCTATTATTGGCATTGGTGTGCATTGATACTTTGGATTGAAGACTCCTGTTTTCGCTCGACCTTTGCTGTGAAAGGTTTTGTTCGCAAATGTGGCAATGTTGTTATTGCAAGTGTAATAAGCGGTCGGACTGGTCGTTGATTGGTAGTTGTCTTGTTACGCCACTGTTGTCCGTCATTTTCGGTCAAAAAGTCCGTCCCTGCACTCAGGTAGTCGTTATAATGTGGCATTTGTGCATAAATCTACTCGTGACAAGTGCACGCCTAATCCTCCGTGAAAAGAAAGCAAGGTCCTCGACAATAGTCGAATATCGCCTTTGAGTAAATATTTGCCGATTGCTGTAAAACTGATTCGGAACGGTGATTTACAACTAGTGCTGAATCACCAGAGACGAAGAGAGGCGCGATCCGTCGATGGGAGGTCCGGTCGGGCATGTTGTTAAACAATCGCGCCAGCGGGGAATTTATGGGCAAAAGCGCTGGTCAGCAGAGCATCCCAATAATCACCTCTGACACCTACCAGCCTGTGACTAAGACCGGTGTCGAGTTCATATGCATGCACGAAACCGCGCGCGATTTATTATTATAAAGCGGTTGCATTCGCGGTCACGTACCGACCGTCTAAACTGAAGAGAGCAATGTGTGTTGTGAATATAGAGAAACGACGGAAACGAATCGTGCACCGCTGGACAATTACGGGTCGAACACACACAGATGGGACGCACCCATCGCCACCAACAGTACCATCGCCCAACGTCTTCTGGACGAGCCGCAGGCCACAGGAAACCTTCACTATCACACGAAGCAGACGTTGCCACGGGCGCGAAATAATCACCTCGGAAATTCCTGCGAGAGGCACAGCTACTTTCCTGGCCCATATTTCAACAGGGGTCATTCTACTTAGGAAAACTGCTGCCGACGAACCGATGGGAAAACTTTCCATCAAGGATCATGACATCACTTGTCAACAATTTTTTAATTTGCGTTGAGACACATTATATGCAAATGCGTGTTTTCGTCAACTAAGTCGGCAATAAATTTTGATCTTTGTCAGGGACCACCATTACAAGTTGAATACTAATTTTTTTGAATGGAACGCAACATTGTCACTATTTAAATGCCGCTTTAAATTTTAAATTTTGCAGATCGCAAATCTAATGAGTTGCAGTCTCAGAAGGTCGGAAAATGTTGTTTTTGCTAATAGGTCTAATCCTCCGAATACCAATCCAACTATTCATCTAGTTTGCAAGGTTAATCCTTATACATTGTGTGTAAAATCCCTGTTATAACAAAACCAAAAGAGGGGGATATAACAACTTTTGGAATATTTCATTCATAATTCTCCAACGTCTTTCAACTTGGGGGGTTGCAGATGCACTTTGAAGAAGATTGAAGTGGACTGCTGCATGCAAATTCGTCGTCGGTGGCAAAAAGCCTCGTCGGTGCCTTCCAAAGGCGAAACCTTGAATGTGCAATAGAACCTTAATCAGTTTCGTCGATCGTTTCTTCAGCCCGAACCCCATGGGTCCTGCGGAATGTCTGTGTCCCCACATTGTCGCTTCTTCGCGGGACGTCCGCACTATTTGTTGTCAAAGCATCCGTAATTTCGTCGTCATCCAAAGTGTCGAGAATGTGCGAACCGTGGCGTGATTGAGCCATCACCGGAGGGCCACGTCCGATAACGAGGTGAGAGGCGGTCTCATGTATGCGCCACCGGACCACCCGGAGGAAGGTTGACAAGGGACGACGGATAATGAAGTGGCAGTCGCGGTTCCCATCGGCGCTCTCAGGTTTCCGGTGCAGGTAGTTCTTGTACGAAAGACTTGTAACACTTTAAAGAAACTAGCTGCGACAAGTCACCGGCGCCGTATCACTCTTCACCATCGGAGGTGTGAGCCGTGGAATGCAAAGGGATGTGTTAATATTTCACTCACCAGCGTTGGGCGGTGGATTCACAAACGGCCCAAACCTACAAATCAGCATCAATAGAACTGCGGAATGACGGCTTCGCTGTTGGGGCGCCGGAAATGGATATCGCAGACGTGGGAATCCAACTCTAACGACACCCTCCACGATGGAGGCTGACCTCACACTTGGCTCAACGGACGGATCATAGCCGCATTCGCCGGCGGACCATCCAATAATAATAGTTTGTACAAAATATTTAATAAGCGAGTAATTTTAAAGGGGTTTTGGACTCTTTTCAAACTGCTCAGACATGGCCGAGGAAAATTCATTAATCATTTACTGAGTTCTGAAAATCTAAAAGCACAATCTTCGGGTCTGACTGGCTAAATGTCGGAGGACAATCAAAAACTCGACTGTCTTAAATTTACAAATGGGTTTAGTTCATTTAGGACTGCTCAAAACCAAAAATTTACTTTGTACTTGAGCTGTATTTGAAAGATTTTTTTACGCTTTTTTTTAAATTTTAAATAATTTTAACAAAAAGTTTACAGAGTTATAGAGAAAGCAATTATTTTTTTTTAATTTTACCAGCGTGATTAAATACATATTGGAATTTATTCTGTGTGAAATTTTTGAGGTATTTTTGTTAGAGAATGTTACTACTTATAATAACACAAATGTTTTTCACACTTAGAAAAATTAAGTTAAGTAAACATCGGTAGAATACTTTAACAATCATCAAATAATCGCCACATTTTTTAATTGTTAAGTTATTATAATAATATTTTGTTATCAAGGAATTTTAATATGGAGACCTTTTACTATGCAACATATGTACTTTACATAAATTATATGCAGTTCATTGTCGCTAATTAAAATGCTACCGGACTTACTACATACATAAAATTTTAAATAAGCCGTAAATTACACAGAATTACATATGTAATTTTTAAATTAACGGAACGTATGTACTTACCCCTTCAGTTGTAGGAAATCGTTGGCACTTGTAGAGCTTCATTGTTGATTGCAATTGAAGCTTTCACAGGACTGCGAAAATCAGAGCAAAGAAAACGCCCAGATATCAGGCCACCCACATCGCGTCAGTGTCTCGCTTGACATCAATTGTCGTAGTGCTTATATCAAAACCTCACTCCCACTCCAGTTCGCATATCAAAGCAAAAGTATCATAGGAAGATTGATCAAAGATTAATGAACCATAATTAAAGGTTTAATGACATTTTTTATTACACAACTTGAAACGGAGATTGCTCAAGTATGCGAGCGATTTATGACAAAATCAGGCTGTTGAAACTGATTGACAGGGTCGCATTGTAAAATTTTGGGGTAATATTATTGACTACAATATGTTTGGATAGTAAATAATATGTTATCATTCCATCTTGTTTTAAATAATTTGTTGCACAATATTGTCAGGTACTTCCTAGGTTTTGTCACTAATAGATTGCTACATCTATCGATTAGAGTTTCACGCCGCCCACGTTTTTAACCGCAACAATTTACGGATTTCGGTGAAATAGTTGGAGGAAATGATTGTTAATTGCTTAATCGATGATTCTGAACGCGAGAATTCGGGATGTAGCCAAATAAGGATGTGGTAAATAAAAGAGAGTAGAAAGACGAAAGAAACTCCTTGAGTGAATCACAAGTAATAGTTAATAAAGGCAAAAGAATGAATCGTCGATTATGTATGGTGATGTCATAAATTCGGTTAGGGTTGATTGTTGGTTAGACAAGATGACCTAAGTCATAATAATTTAAAGGCAAATATCCGTTGGAATAAGTGAGAGTCAATCTATAAATGTCTGCAACTTAGTAAAATACTACGCGTGAAAGAAGCCAGAAAGGCATAAAGTGTGCGTCACCACTGCTACACCAAATTATAATATCCATACAAAAGTCAGGTGTAAAAAACGGAATTTCTAAAAAGCTTGGGATTCCTTGCGTTATCGTAGTGATCGTAGTTGATAACTTAAATAGATGTGCATATAGTCAAGTAGCGCAGTTTTTAACAAAAGTATGAGTAAGTTTATTAGCGTTGGCGCCTTTATTAATATGAGTAATTTTCATGGGAACACTAGTTAAATTATGACAGGAAAAACTCAAAATGCCACACCAAAGATTCAATTTTTTTCTGGCTAGAAGGTCCACAAAATATAAAAGGATATAAAACAGTCATTTACACACTTATTGATTTTCCATTCTTCCTTTAAACCGTAATTTAATGGCTAATTAGCTATTCCTAATTTGATTAGCGTTTTTGTACTGATCCGGGTTATTGTATAATTAGAACTTTTTTCAACCAGAAACCATTATATTATAAATTAGAAAAATCGAAGCAAAAGTCTTTTTTTCGGTTTTTCCCTAGATCCTTCACCGACACTTGTATGATCATCCTGTGGTATTTTTTGGGGTTTTAGTTTTTGCAGTGTTCTCAGAAATGTTGCAAAGTAATGTAATGCGTAGAAGTGGCAAATGCAGTACTCGTTGTGTTTACAATTTGTGGTCCGTTAACGCTAAACAGTCAGCACTTCATCTCTGGGAGAGTCGAGCTTTTTCAGGGTGACTAGACTTGAAATTTCTGCGTTGACACAATTTTGTTATCTCAAATATTTAGAATATCTAAACCAAAAAGTAAATAATGCTCAAGGATTATTGTCATGTTGAAAGCAAGTCAAGCAGAGAAATGTAACTTTTTTTGTCAACTGAAAAAATTGATAGAATCAAATCAAACTAATAACTTTATATTTTATGTTTTTACCACAATCGGGCTTGTCAGAGAAAACGCAAATTCACCACAGATAATCACATGGAAGCTCCGAAGAAAAATAATTATACCTATAAACGTAACCAACTCATAAATTATACTTAAAAGCTAATTGGGATTGTTTAGAATTAATATCCTAAGTTTAGTTTTTTCTCTCAAGAAAACGTAGGAAATACCTCGACAAAAATTATTGTATTTTCCTGCTTATTACATAGTTTTAATTTATTAATTTTTAATGAAATCATAAGGAAATTTGCTGGAAACGATATTTTCCAAAATTTGATTCATGGGAAGATTTCTTTGTTTTAGTTTTCCACATTTGACGTCTTTAGTGAGATTTACGTGTTTTTCTTAGTTATTGCATTATTATAGAATTTTAAATCATAATTGTTACATATTCATGAGTTACTTATGTGCAATAGAAGAATTTTTACATGCTCTGTAGGTACTCATTATCTTGTTTTATTTCCGTTTATCTATTAAGTTAATAGCTTATTTTAATAGATTAAAAGAAAGAAAAATACTTTTCGTTAATAAAACTTACGACCAAAATTTTAGCAACTTATACAGACTAGGGTCAATGATACATAAAATTTGATTTTACGCACAAACCAAAAATTTCCAAAATTTAACAACAGCTCTGGTGATTACAATGCTGTAATGATGATTTTTTTATGCAATTATCGGCTGTATTAAATTAAAATTTATGAGTCTTCATTTTCTTGATAATAAAACAAAAAATGCGAAACTTTATTAACCAATGTTATGGTTGGTTTGTATTGGGATTCACAGTTTTAAAGGAAATTGTGCATATTCTGCAGATCATTCATCCGAATAGTCATCAGGAAATGAAACGAAAATATCTATGCTTTAAGTAAATAGCTAAATCACCAGAATGGTGGCGTACGTGACGTTAGTCTTTTTTCTTGTTACTCCTCAAGAGAAACAAAGCGAAATTTAATGACCCGATAGATGGGCTAATATTAAAATAATACTTATTTCTAATTTGAACAGAAAATTTGCAGTCAAACGTATCAATGATTACTTACTTATATTTTAAAATTTCTTATAAAATTCACCTCTTGATTGCTCAAAGATTATCTACAAGGTGTCTATTTAATTAACTTAGTTATCTTTTAAATAAAAATGATGATCGTATTGTTTAGATTTATCTGTATTTCACCACAAATGGGGAAGAAATTGACTAGTTTTCTAAAAATAGATGAAGAGTAATGTTAGCAGTTTTGTAAATTATTACACACACTTATTACAGTGACGTGTGTTGTGCGCCAAAATTATGGGAATGAAAACCTAAATAAACGAGTTTTTACAAACATTCAAAGCGTCACACGTGATGAGCTTAAGTCAGGATCTCATCAATTCCGTTTTCAAATTCCATACGTGGGCTTTCACTTTTCATGATTAGAATAAATGCCGTTTGAAAATCAGTGACTTCAACACTGGGACAAGAGACGAAAGCACAGGTGAAAGAGTTGATCTGTAAAAACGCTCAGTGGCAATGCAATTTCCTTTACTGACTGGCAAAGGATGCGTCCGATTAGATTCAATTGATATTTTTATAACCGATAGTGTTCACGATTATGCAAATGTCCGGTAGAATTTTTCCGGGTCATTTGCTTCAGTGACGGACTGTTTTAAATCCGATAAGATCAATTTTTACGACTGCAAATATTTATTTTAAAGTCTGACGATGTTGTTTCCCCGATTGTCGGATGATTTTGCCTTTGTTACCATTCCTGCACGTGTTTTGAAATAGCTTTAAAATTCTGGTCTCCTACGACACTCTTGCAGGAACAGGCGTCTTTTGCAGGTGCTTCGCCTGCGGTGGAACGTAATTGCTGTGCCCACTTGACTACGATCACGGTGTCCTACACTAATGTTACACGTTCTTTTTGTCTTTGTCGTGACGATTTCCTCGTTTTTCGCTTTTGTAGAAAGAAGTCATTATCATATTGTTGTTTAGAGGATAATTATGCCAGCGATCGTAGTAACCTATAATCATTCAGTGTTAATAACTTATGTTTTTATGCAAAGTCAATGTCGAGGTCAGTTTAGCCGAATGTTTGGTGAGTTCATCAATTCATTCATCAGGAGCGAGCTGCTTTGAATAAACTGAGCGTGGCTCGTTATTAGTAGATACTGTACTGGAACTGCGCGACTTATTTATTAGGTGTAGGATTACTCGGAAGAAATTTTAAATAGTTATGTCTATTTACTTTGGGAAGTATTAATGACTAGCTAACACTTGAAAGATTTATTTTAAACGTTAGTATTGTTTCATCGGCTGCTATAGATGTCCCAAGAATTTCCGGTGGATCCAGATTCAAAGATTATGACCTACTTTGATGTTTTTCGAGAAGGCGATATCCGTAGCCAAAAAGGACTAAACTAAACTTCTTAAGTAATCTTTCGTAAATTTATTAGTGTAATTAAGATTAGTAAGATAAATTAAAATGAACACTTTCAAATAGGTACCTATTTATTTTATTTTTTGTTATCGCTGAAAATATGCTAATTTGGCGACAACGAATTTCATCTAGTGTTGATTTTCAGTTAATTATTTAATCTATTATTATGTATGATTGTTGCCGTGCAAGGCTCCATTCTCGCGAAAACAAACGGTTTAACGTTTAATTAATGAATGATAAGGAGCAATATGACTCATTAATAACACGTTGACGTGTGGGTGGCAAAACTTTAAAAAATTTAAGGAATTTTGATAGTGCAGCATACCTAGCTACATCCGTAAAACATTTCAAATATCGGAATCTGTGACGGTGTTTTTCTTATCACGGTTGCAGTCGTAATAAACCCGGTAACTTTGTCATGAGAAATGTATTTAAGCACACGTGTGTTGGGATGAATGAATTCTTATCTAGAATTTCTTATCATAATACCTATATATGGATTTATTAAGTGGCTAATTTTTCTGTTTATAAAAAATCAATAAACGACCGATTACTAAAAAAGCTCTCATTTCTATTATAAATGTCGATAAATTTTGATTACTGATTAAATAAAAACAAAATCTAAAATTTTCTAGCTTCATCCTCTTAGAACAAGTGGTTGGTAAAATGTGAGATTTTCTGTCAATATCTGATTATTACCGTCATCGATATGATGCGGTGCACGTGTGATCACAAGCAGTGACCAATTTTACAAATACGGAATACCTATTGTTGTATTTACTGGAATATGAAGTAGGTAATTATGTACACTTCCATAGACTTGATGTGTGATAAATAAGAAAATAAATTATTCCGTTGTATGCAGACGAGGCTGTAATTTGCCTGATCATCTTCGTATTCTCACTTGTTTTAACTGCTTTTACAACATTTTCCTATTTGTTTTTTTTTATGTAGTAATTATTCTTGAGAAATGAAAAAGCATTAATCAGAGAATTTCTAAATGAAAGCAACCAGTGATAGAACTTCAAGTGAATACAATTTTCGATTGCAAAGAATAATAATTAGGTATCTCATCGCATTGTACAGAACTGAAAAAAATGAAGTGAATGTCACCGCTCTGCAAAACATTTTCTTTCTTTGTCCTGCAATACCACATTTTTTCAGGAAATAGCATTACCGGTTTGGTATGCAGTTTCAATTCTCCATCTTGTTTCACCACCCCATTTTACCCCACTTCTAGATACTTACAGAACCATTAGTACGCTTAATTAATGTTAATTATTGTAAATGCAACAATTCATTTGAGACATGGTATGAATTTACTCTATTTTTAATATGCAAGGAAGCAGTATATCCATTAAATAACACAAATAGTACAAAGTTCTTCAAATTAGCATGCGTTTTCAAAATATATTCAAGTTTAATTTTTAAATAATTACAAATATGTATTAGTATATCGTATTTTACCATCAAGGGGTTTCCCTAAAGTTGCACAACTATTGGAAAATATCTATTGAATAAGCTTTAAACTATTTGACATTTATTTACGAATAAAGCATTATCTTAATCTTTGGCGTCAGACTTTTGTCTAGTGTCTTATGAGTCGTGTCTATCGATAATATGATTATTAATAAGATTAAATTTGTGCATCACAAGAATAAACCTGTTGAATTGGGGGAAAAACATTCCTCTTATAGATAACAAACATTGTATTTTTTTCAAGCGAAATAGGTGAAATTTCGTGTGTATTGATAATTGGGTGAATCACCACCAATCAGATAACATGACATTTTTGTGCGGAAATATTTTGTAACAAAATGTTATCTGATTTGATATTATCACCGCTATGTCATATCAATCAATCTATAATTCTGATGAAGTATTTGTGAGTTTAATGACACTATGATCACAGGTTTTCATAAGATGATCTTTACACCAATTTGTCATTATGTGTCATGTCTTTGTTTCAGTCGATACTCTAGTTTAATTTTCGGTCCCTTTATAAAATTATACCTAAATAATAGTGAAATGTAACCCCACACGTGGTGCAAAACTCGGTGGTGATAAGATTGAATAAGATTTTAGACACAACAAAAGAGCAATAAGCACACTCGGCGAGGCGCCGCGGTTTTATTTTAATCTGGAGATATCATTTAAGTTAGCCGACCACATGTCTTTGATAAAGTTATCATATAGTCATGTTGCACCGGAACATGAAGTAGCTTTTTTCGGCTTAGTGTTACCTGTACTTCCGAAACACCCCCTAAATTGCCACCAATAAATCTTCATAAATATGTACTGTTAAGTTAAATTTCTCTGCAATAAACTTGTTTGTATTAAAATTTATAAGTCTGTCACAATACATTCTGAATGATTAATGTTGGCTTGTGGGGGCTAACTACTGTACCTGAACAACCCCACTTCGGCTTTTAATAAAGTGGTCAGTTCGTCACCTTGACAGTAGAATCCCAAAGATAAGTGAGGAAGGTGGTTGTGACAGTGTCCCGGAAGATGAAGACGCAAATTTTTTGTAAGTTTTTGCAAGTACATATAATAACAATATATAGTGTACATAACCTCATTAGCAAATTACAAATGTTCTATATAATGACATCATTATAATATCCGCAAGTATGAATTATCTGGTGGTGACAGTATAAGATCTCTTGCATTATCTGCACGCAATCGGTGACCATTTTTATTTCATACGTTTGTTTTTATTCTTTTTTAACTCGTTCTGGATTTTGTCTTCCTTTCTCATTCTTATTGTTCAAATTCTTAGCAATCTTGAGGTTTTCACTTTAATTTATTCTGTGTGGTTTAATAGGAAGATGGATAATCATATGGAAATGACGCATGCATATTTCCTAGCAATTAAAAGTTTAACATAATTATAATCGTTATGTAATTTTTTTATTACTAAATTAACGAACGCCTTTTTAATATCTTAATTTCTATATCTTCGAGATCTAGTTCCGGGAAATATGTCGATGCCATTGCATTACGTTTGTTGTGTGAACAATTATAAAAACAAACACTCTTTCAGGAAATGAAGGTGTGTTAGAAAAAAAATTGCTTTTGGAATAGGTTTTTCCCAGTGACGATACATTTGCAACACTGTAAAATTACAACAAAGTTTATAAACAAATAACAACTCAAAATTTTATTCTTGCCGACGGTCAAGTGGGTATTTTTTAAATTTATTTCCAAATTAAGAAAAATTCAAAATGCTACTCAAGTGGCCAGAATACAAAATATAAGCTAAGAACCGATAAAACTGACGGTGATTACTTATAATAAATAATAAGCCATTGCAGTAAAATTGCTAAACCAGAATCAATATAGATATTTGTTTTTGTTGACATAAGTGAAAAGCTTTTATGAAATAAGTAAATCATTTATAAACCAGATTGGCTTGATAATGTTTAATGTAAAAAAGAATAATTTTGTAATTTATTTTTTTCTTCTCTTCCAGCGATGCTGTAATTAAATTAATCATAATTTCCTGAATTTTTGTACTTAAAATTTTCAATATCCCATATTTTTCGTTTTATTGGCAAGAACAGAATGAAGCGTATTATAATTGAGTGACTTGCTTTATCCACACTAATTGGCAAAGAAAGTATACGCGTGTGAATGAGTGAAGCAGAATAAAACCGTTTGCGGCTAGTAATTGACGTTTTGTAATGTTAATTTGTGTTGGAGTTTCCCTAAATGGAATAATTCCATTATGGAATTTTCTGCGTATAAATTGAATAATAACATATCAGAATGTAATAAATTCGGAATATTAAATATGTAGCTAAAAGTCCAGGTGTTGAGTTGTCAAAGAACTGCAAGTAATGAGACGTCTTATGCTCCACTTATTTAACTTTTCGATCAAATTCCCCAATCTAATGAAATCGGATCAAGAAAACGCAAGCAGGCAAACAGCTTATTGTCATTAATTGTTAATTTGCAATTTAAATTTTCATTGGAGTTTCCATAAATTCTGCAATTTTTTGCGGAATTGTCTCTCCGCCCGACAATTATTATAATGCGTGCACCGATTATTTTATTATCGATAGATTTTGTTATCTTTTACAAAATGTTGCACCATTTTCTGTGTTTCTATTGCAAGGTGATGATACGAAATTAAGTTCCAGTGTCTCGATAATTAATTTTTTTTGTTTGAATGGGTTGTGTGCCGACTCTCGACTGAAGCATATTGGTTATGGTTGTATGATAAATTTTCTAGTCTGTGCACTATGCAAATTAGCCATCAGGTGTGAGAAATGGTCTCTACATTTATGAATGGGTAGCAGGGAAGTGGGCGAGGATAGGTACTACACATGTCTCATTGCAAGTGAAATTATTATACATACTCTTACACTTTATGCAGGTGCCGCTCAACAAAAGAAAATTCTTGCAAAGAAAAACGTTGCAATTTTAATTCGCGAATGCTAGAATCGCATGTCTGGGTATGGTATAATGTAAACAACGCGACAAGGAACTAATAAATATGTTAATTTATGTGTTTTTACTATTTTTATCTCCATTGATTCATTTTTGTGTTTAGTGCACCGTCAAAGGAAATCCCCTTGTACCAAAGACCAAGCGCGATTTTCTTGCATTCTCACAAATTCGCGTGGAACATTTTACAAATTATAGTAGACGGAATAATTGCAAATTATCCTTGTCATAAATAATTTATACCTACTCCACTCATAAATAAAATTCAAGTCGTAAATTTAAGTTCAACGTATGTTTAAATCGGTTTTCCACTATCGACACACTGAAATTGAATTAGTAAAATTGTTTCTACTAATTTAAACAAACAGATCAGGTGTTGTTTTTGATTTGCATAATTACTTGCTTCTGTAATATTTATGAGCGACAAAAAAATATATCACCATTTAAATATTAGCTGCACCTGAAGCTAGTTTTTTAAAATCGATTTTATTGTCTGGTTCGATATTTTACCTTGACCTAGTGTAAAACTGACAATCTAAATTTTCGATAAAATATGAGATTAGATTAATCAATGGAGCGATTTACCGGCGCAATGCGAAATGTTTCGGCCATATAAGTTTTGACGTATATCTATACAGTAGACTCGCGATAGTGTGAACTAATTATGACTCTATCTTGAAAATCAACTAAAGTATTGTCTGTTTTAGCTTCTTTTGAGACTTTTCAAATGCGAATAATGAGTAATTTACTTTATTTCCGTCGGCCCAATTTACAGTTCATTTTTTTTAAACCACCAACACCGCAATCTTAACAGGCAACGTCGTTTAAAGAGATTGTCTAGTGAAAAAACAAATGCCAAATAAATGACAATTTTTTTTTTAAATTATGTTGCGTTTTCGGTAAAAACGTCTCTTTTAGTCTGTTGAATTGCAAATCAAAAGATTAATAGTAAAACGACTCGGCACAGCCTGAATGGCCGTTATGTGTAATCAAATTGTCAATTAGACAACTAACCTATTTAATTTTATAAACAGAAAATCACCATCGACGACGTTACCGGTTGTAAAATAGTAAGAAAGTGCGGAGTTGGTGGTTTAAAAAAACGAACTTTAGGTTTACTAGCCTTCTTAAGTATTTTTTATTTTCTAGGACCACCGAATGTATTAAGAACGTTTTTGAGAATTTTAGCAATCTGCAGTTTAATCTTACAAACTGTAGATTTAGCAACATCGTACTTGTGCATTTACGCTTAAACTTAAAAATTTTGTTTCTGGAGGAGCCATGTTTCATACGTACCCTTGCTGATCATAAAAAACTGAGATAAGCAAAATTTTGTTAATGTAAATCAGGTTACAGAACTGTCATTAAAAATGACAATGCCAAAAATCACAATCCTCGTTCTGAAAATTGAAATGTCTTTGTTAACACTAATTCGGAAAAAAAGGATTGCTTAACGATTAAGAGATTTAGTAATTATCCGAATTATTGCTCAAGAATTGGGTGAAATACTGGGACTTTGGAACAATTAGAAGATACATAACATAACCTTATTTAGCAAACGTCACCAAATGCCAAATTACGCAGCATAAATTACTAATCGAGTTAACAATGTTCACGTTACCGGGGTTGTGTATTAAAATTATGGTGTTCACGTTAGCCCGTATTCACGGTATCGCCAGTGTACTGTATTTTTAAAAATATTAAAATTTTGGACGTAAAAACTTTATTTTATAATCCTAATAATTAATATTTACTACGAAACACAAAATAGCCGACATGAAAATTTATTGAACAATAAAATTGTTGTTTGGCCCATATTTTTGTGACATTACGGTTTTTCCAGTTCGAGTCCGTGATGAAAATTGCTTTTTGAAACCCTCCAGCCACCCACGAATATTTCGTTGACACAATTTCATTAGATGTTGCAGTGAAAATTTATTTCGGTGAATATAATCCTTATTTACGATTTGCCATTTATTGTTGTGTTTATGGCCAAGAAAGCGCGAGAAGAATCGAACCTCATTGGTTTCGGTGGTAGACGATGTATGCAATGAGGACCAAAAAGAAAATGACATTGAATAATGGAGTGAAATGGGACGGAGGGCGTCGACGTGGGTGCGCATTCCAGATGTGTCCGACGATTAGCCCGTTGACAGCAGAATGTACGAGAACAGGGCTGACCACCGGCACCCCTGAACCAGATAGCAGAAGTCAGGGTCGGCTCCGGAGAGAAAAGCCTAAATTACGTTATGCGCGGCAGGAATACCATATCGAGTCTTCAACACACTTCTAAACAGTGGTCTACATAAGTTCATGGAAAATGCCGAGAGAAAGTGAGAATAATTAGTGCCCCGATGGATTCGTGCAGGGCCGGTCCTGCCGGATCCGACACTAATGAGCAGGCCGCCCTGTCGCTGGCTGCGTGTAAGAACCCGCCATTACCTGCTTCATTAAGACGGACTAATATGACGTGATTGTCTCTTTCATACATATGTAACGCCCAATTACATACTCCCGACGATTATATCCGTTTACCTTATCACGCAACATTTCGAATCACCAGAGCTGGCCCGGCAGGCAATTACCTCGGCGTTTTTACGGTTTCTTTGGGGTAAGGTGCCAGACGCCGACGTCGCGACGAGGTTTCGGAGCCAAATTCATAAAAGCGCAAGAAATGACAAAAGGCGTAGCGAGGATAATGACCAGTCTAGGCGCAACTGTAGATTCAGACTTTTATACAGAGCATCAAATTTTTATTTTAGTTTCAAAGTTGTAAAAATGCGGATTTATTGATGATTCATTCTCATATTTTTTCGATAATCTGTCACCAACAGAAAGAAGTGGAATATGAACTTATTTACATGAGGACTAAACTAAACATAAGATAAACGAAAGCGTCGAAAGAACACCCAGAATTGAATCCGCAGTGTTATCAATTGACCACTCGCTGCATTCGCAGCAGTTTGATTGGAGTCGGCTGTAATTTGCAGAGAACGGTTGTTATCGAAACAAATTTAATTCTTTGTGTTCAATAAAAAATTACCATAAAAAATTAATTTAATTTTTCATTATTGGCTCATTATTTCTAATTTTAGTTTAACATGTAGTGAATAATTGTGGAAGAATTAAAATTGTATCTGTGGTCTTAGATGTCAATAAAAGAACGATTTATAACCAAAGCAGCGTAGTAAAACACATTTTCTTAATATTCTCGGAAGCTTTGCAAATGAGCTGCAAGAAAATGACCTCGAAAGAAAATTCATCTAACAAACTTTCTGCTTTGGAAACTACGCAATTCCAAGTCAGAAAGACCCATCCACGCTTCTTTGAAAAAAAAATTATTAGTATTACCACAAGCTGAGTTCAGTGAATTTTCGTTTTTGGGCATGTAAATGAAGAAAAAAATCACGGATGCATTAATTGAAACAATTTGCATAAACCTACGTAAAAGAACAAAGAGCAGAATGCACGATTGTTTTTTTTTTGTGGGATATTTGACCACGCGTCATACTATTTAACCAAATCTGAAGCGAATGTAACTTTGTTGTGTCTGGGAAGATCCGTTCGTGTCATTATTCTGTCAAAAAATTTAACACATATAATTTGGTTGTCTGTTGCATTCGGGCACTGCAATTTGAATAATGTTTGATTCACGGATTTATTTTTACGAATGACTCGATAAGATAAAATTTTGGAGACAAGATGACTACTTTAATAAGTTCAGTATCATACTTGTTACAGCAAGTTGTGAAGGTGAATGATTTTTGTGCTATTTGAACAATAATTTCCGTTCATTTATTTATGTAAACATTGTTAGTTATTAGTCGAATGAGACACCGAAAAATCCAGATTACCAATAAAAAAAGGTACCCGCGAAACTCCGCTTTTGTGAACGTAGTTTCTTTCGCGTAACATCGATTGAAAACACAAAATCTGAATACCAATCATGAACTTAGTGAGTCAGACCAATTTACAATAGTCATCCAGCGTTAGACCTAATTATATGTCAACTATTATATATGCTTACCTCACAACGCGCCAGCTTCAACTAGTTTAGTTTTAACGAATCGCGCGAAATAAAAAATTAAATTAAATTTATGTCTTCGGACGATTGATTGTTCAATTGACAGGTCGAAAAGGAACTAAAACACGTGCAAGCCGGAGGCGACAGCGACGAATTTAGCCGATGTTGAAAAAACAAATTTACATACAAGAAAATCTAAAGCAAATAAGCAGACTCTTTTGCCGCATGTTCGATGACGCCTCAATAACCACAAATACGAAAATCGGAGGGAGCGTCGTCATGTTCGTGAGATTATGACGCAAAGTTACGAGCAGGATGGGAAAGCAAGACCGCTGGTTTCAAAATGCCAAAAGGGCCGTAGATTTTTTTCGAAAATTCGCTGATAGCTCAAGTGAAAAAAAATAAGATAACAAAATAAAAGAGATAGAGAAAGTACTTGAGGTAATTCTGTATGAAATCGTATGCCCACTGGTAATCGCCTATTAGAAATGTCAAAAATAATTAATTAAAACTGGCTTAAATCGATTTCACTAGCCCTTAGATTCATACCCCTGTATCCGAAGAATAATAGGAGGAATTTTCCCCACTCCCCGTATGTTGTTGTGTGTATAAGTAGTAGTACTATCGCCTGGCTGAATCATTCCTGATATAGACGGGTTGCGCGAATCTATCAGAATTAGCAACGAACCCACGAAATACTCGTTCATCAAATAAAAGTTGTAATGTAAAGTTCTTTCCAAGAATATTAAACAATCAAGTATCAAGTGTCAAGTAGATGGCGTTAGTTTTCTCACAAGGTAATTATAATAGTGAAGTGATAAGTGTATAAAAATTTGGAACGAGTAGTTCGAAGATTTCCGCGTCGCAAAGAGTGGACTGTAACAAATAGCATGTTTAGAAGAATGTGTCGGTCGGTCCTCGAGCCCCATGCCACAGATCTCGCAGTCTGTCGGCAGCCGCGATACCTTGCGCTTCACGTAAATTGCATGTCCGTCCTCATGGTCCGCCATGAGAAATTCTACCGCCCCCGGACCCGGATTTCGCCATGAGTCAGGCTCCGGGCGCCGCGCTGCTACCTGTTGCACCACTAATCGACTTTTCCTTTCAGATTCGTTTACATTCGCGGTTATCATCGTCGCAGCAACGATCGTCGGATCTTCGTTGGGTGCCCCAACGAAAAAAACTGATCCTTTTAAAAATAGTGATCCTTGGTGGTACAAACCCTGCACGTCTCACATCGAGAGAATTAGACATAGTAGAAGTACAACAGACGCTTCCGTCGCCGTCCAAAGACAACTAAAGACTTTCGTCACCAGACTCACCAGAGCAATGAAGAACATCGATGCTTTGTACAATGGCAAAAGCGGAGCAGCATCGAAACCCAGAATCCCCAATGCCAAACTCAAGTGGTTGCAAATTAAAAAGTGGATTGGCCAAATTAAACAATCCGAACAAGTAAGTTAGAATTCGAAAAATGCTTTAACTTTTACTGATTTTCCCTTTCTTTAGCAGAAATACAAAAAATTTTACGAAGCGCTGGAGTACTTCGCGGGAACTCTGGAAGTCCTCGGAAGGGCGCAAATCCAAACCGACACCGTTAGTGTCTTCAATCAAAGTGAACGTGATAACATCTACTTAAATATATCTTACGATATGAGGAATCTGTTATGTGAAGTGTATAGTCTGCTCAACGGGAATGTTCCTGAAAAACCCTTGAAGAAGATGAGGATACCTCAATCTCTTCATAACAAATCCTTAGACTTAACCTCAGCACATGTCATGGACATCACCTTCTTCAAGAAAACTGTCAGTTTTTTCAAAAGAAGTGGAAGATTATTAACGAAGAAACGGAAATCCAAGAAACCGACAAAAAACTTGCAAAGTGCAAAAGTGTCGCAAAAATCAAGGACGTGACAAATATGTGTTTAAAAATTGAATCTCGAAATTGTGATCTGAAACTTATTAATTTATTATTATTTTGTGCTATTTATTTAATTTATTTTTATATTATAGTAATTCTATATATTTGCTCGCTTTTGTTGTACCTCCCGCCCAAAAAAAAAACTAAAAATCCCAACTCTATAATTTACAATAATTCACTGAGCTCGTAAAATTGGTAATTAATTTCACGGTACGTCTTTTACCGAAATTGACGCAAGTCAACTTCCGCGTTGTCCTTTTCCGGCACATCCTGATATTACATAAAATCAACAAACGTAAGCGCCGGTATCCGGGTCGCGTTCCGGACGTTCTTCTCCATTGTTGTCGGTTTTTTAATTTCAAATTAACGTGTCAATGAATTTTCACGATAGGGAATTACCTTACGAAAATCAGCATTTCAAAAATGCATCAACGAACTTGAAAACAATGCCCGATAAGGTTATTACCACGCACGATGATATCAGTGATTAATAGTGCTTAAATTTTACATTCTTGAAATTTTTCTTTGAAAAATGACTGGTTTCTACGAATTCAAGCTAAATATTTTGCTGCTTCGCGCGGACGGTAAATTTATTTCTTCTCATAAGAGACCTTGTACTATCTAAACCTATAAAATTATTGACAATTAGACTTGAAATAACACTGCTAATTGAACAGAAGTGTAAAAAGTGGTAATAAACACATTATTAATCTCTCTCTCTATACTTTATAATGATTTGATAGCCCATTAGTAATTTCCAAAATAACAGATTTTAGGTAAGGTGCTGCCCTCTTCAGAGCATCGCTGACGATGGAAGCAGTGTTCTTCACAGTGTTATTCTTCGTGTAAACAGAGTACTATAGTTGTTTAATTTTTTTAACATTTATGTAATTTATCATTTTTCTTTTGTGGAAGATCATTTAACCTAAAAATTTGCCAGTGATTCACTTAAAAATTTTGTACATATTTTTTATTACAGATAATGACTAATCGCGCTTTAAATAAGATAATGTATTGTCAAACAAACAAATAGCGGAGATGTTTGATATTATGTGATTAATCTCTCAAAAATTTTGGTGCACTGTGAAACATTGTGCAACAGGCGGAAACCTTTGTTTATTGGACCAAACAATGTCATATATCCTCAAAATTTTGCAGAACAATTGTAAAGACAATCCCAAAGTTTATTTCAATTTCTAATCTCAATCTTTGACAAGAACTGTCCTGTAGAAACCTGTTAGTGCATGTGAACACACAGAACTAGTTTGAGTTATGGTCACAAGAGGACACTGTTTCGAAGATTTCTGCAGTTTGATGCGAATGTAAAAACACAGGGACGTATTAACACTTACTAATTGCTCCGTATTAAATTTTGGAAATAAATTTTATTAAAATCTAAACGAAAATGTAAAAAGCACACTTATTATTATTATTGCTCTATTTTCGATTATTTTTATTTATGGTTTAATGTACGCATTGCATTTTATATTAATTACATAAACGTAAATTACAAAAAACATAATTGCAATGGCTTTAAACACTTTATTTATTACATGTAATATTATTAGAGAAATTATCTTCACTTGATGATTCCCTATTCATTATTCATTCATTATTACAAAACCGCGCAAGCTATCTTTTAATTATGAATTTAATTAATCGACAAATTCATTTTGATTTATTGCAGCATAATTTCTTGCCCAATTAATTTGCAGCTGGCATAACTCACTAGAAAATTTTATCAAACTCCTACACTAAAATCCCAGTAGTTCTTAACCTCTGACTTAGTTCACTCAAAAACTTTCACTTGCCGGAAAATTCTCACCTCACATGTTTTCGTAAGCCGTAAATTTAAACCAATAATAAATTATTTTACAATATAATAACACATTAGACTTATTTTCATGCTAAATAGTTTTCTCATGCGTTACATAAAACGTTTAATTTTTGTCGTGACGATCAGAGAAAAATAATTAATAGTGTGGAAAATTTCCGTTTTGATAGGTGTAACTCACGTAATGCATTTTCTGTAAACAACGGAGCAGATTTTGGCGTTACGTAGTCGTGGTAAAAAGTAGGAAATGTTATCTAATTTGTTTGTTGAACTAATGAAGTCGAAAAAGCAGTCACTGATTTTGGGAAAAGTGTTGTTTTGGCGACAAATATAAGAATAAACAAAATAGTTATTAAAATGATCTACCTACTTAATTATTTAATTTTTCAGTTCTTAATTTTAAATAAATAATATTTAAGCCTTCACATTCCATGCAAACAATTTTAAATCAGCAATAAAATTCGATTGGGCCACTCGACTTCATTACAAATTAAGAAATTCACTTATGTACAATTTTAGTATTTTTGACCTTTTTTCTAAAATTTGACCAATTTGCAATTTGCGTTTATAACTATAATTATCTCCTCCAATGAGCTTTAAAGACATAATATTTGGTCATATTAACTTTCTTTACATTAAACATTGCGTCCTCCAATTAAACCAAAAAAACGCAAAATTTGCTACAATAAAACACATAATTTTCGCTCATGTAATGCTCAAAATTTAATATTTTATTCCTATAATAAAACGGAGAATTATGTTGAAACTGATATTTACTATTTTACAGCAGCCTCTAGAGCTCAGAAATTATAGTTCACCTGCCAAACAAACTATTGTGTAACAGTTGAATTCAGTTTTTAATACACACATATTTTTGTGCATCAGAGATTATGAAAAAGTTACATTTGCATTGGCAATAAATAATTTGCGTTAAATTAATTCTTGCATCATGATGCAATTACTTTAAATTGCCATTAGGTTCTAAAATAAAAAGATGCATATTCGTGGGTAAAATTTTGGTTTTACGAAACGATTTGTTAATAGAACGTGAGCGCTATAAAATCAGAGAACAAATTTTCGTTTCTGGTCGATTAAAAGTACGTTATTGTGGAGAAGCACGTTTTATGAGCCATAAGGAAGTGCAGCATTTGCAGGCACTAACAAAACTAAAAAAATAGATTTTTTTTGTGGGAGAAATTCGGATCTAACTGCATGCGATGGGAAACTGCAAATAATTAATTAAATCTTGGGTGAGAATGATTTTTTTTTATGTGGAGAATATTTTATTTGTTTAGTTATTACTACATAGTTTTATTTTAAAAAATAAAATTTGTGCAAGTTGTGCTTGTGGTTGACACTTTTTAGTTAAAACCTGCGATTTGGAATATTTTCACTCCTTCGCAACAACAACCAATTAATTTATTTGTTCGTCGTTATACAATTAAAAAAATAACAAAACTCATAAACAAAATATTTAAATATAACCAACTATCAAAAATAATGAAGGTAGATGAACTCAAGTATAACAATAGTTCAGGTGGGGAATTGGTTGATTGCAAGACACTGTTTATAAAGCAGATAGAAAGTTCTTGTCGGGTGTTTGTCAGCCGAGTTCGAGTGGATAAGTGTCGGTCTGCGTCCGGTGAACGTAGGAAGTGCGCGAAAATGAATTATCACATTGTGACCATATTAGTCTTTGTCCTTTCGGACGGATTAGGATACCCCCAAGGTGATACAAACGGTAAGGACATTTATTCAAAATTTTCGAAAAGTTTTTTCTTCTTCTAAAATATTCCTCCTACTACAGTTTCTTATCCTATACAAGGACAACACGAATTGTTCCGTGAAATTTGTTTCCTTGTAGGTTTATTCCGAGTGAGAATTGAATTTTTTGCCCAAATTTACGGAAGATTGGACACCTTTGTCTATAATCGTACACAAGGTTGTTTCAACATTTTAGTCTGCTGTTGTTTTCTAAATTTTTGGCAGCAACTCGCCGCAATTACCAGGATACGTCAGAAAAAAATTATGTTACATTTGTGGTTTTAAATGACAGAGCATCTATTGCTACAGTCTGCGGTTTTGCTTGCTGCAATCACTGCAAAAGTTGACAAGCGTTGCTTCATGAATATTTAATTTTTGAGTAATTTACATGAGCTTGAGACCACATTAGTTAATTATTCTGGATGACAGAAGAATTAATGTATCTGACCTAGGAATTTTTAATAGATTACAGTAATCACCTCATCATAACAAGACGATTTACATTTCTATTATACTAATCTGAGCTGTCACAGTTATAACAAGATAAGTATAAGTTTTTATGACGTACGAATGGGATAATTTCTAATTACTTCAAACGAAGCAAGAAAATTATCAGCTTATTTATGCAGTTTTTTTATAATTATTGCACGTTTTAGTTCAGTTTCTAAGATTTTCCTGTACCGTAATTACATTTTTAATGCACCGACCCGACCGTATAAACTTAAACGTGCAACAAATAAACACTAAATTATCTGCTCTTTGCCTCTGTAATGCGAAGACAATTCTTCCTGCTGTCATCTTCAGAATATTGCAACAATAAC
Organism: Gnatocerus cornutus; assembly: GCA_029298725.1. Taxonomy (NCBI): domain Eukaryota; kingdom Metazoa; phylum Arthropoda; class Insecta; order Coleoptera; family Tenebrionidae; genus Gnatocerus; species Gnatocerus cornutus. The sequence continues at coordinate 8,349,678 of CM055514.1, forward strand.
TTTGAGATCGTGACGAGAATGTGAATTACATCCAGATCTGTGTATAGAAGCTGTGTACATCTTCAACCTTTCACTCACATTCTACCCACACGTGAAATTGCTAGATGCACATCTTTCATCTTGTACGCAACTAAGTATGCACATTAATTCGCTGTTTGTTGCATACTTGGAATGAATGATGTCGTTAAACGAGTAAATGTGTAATCTTCCTATATCTGATGAATTTCCTGGACAGCAAAGGAAAGTTTGTCTTTATGTTCTGTAAAACATGTCTTCAAGTCTTAATTCTTACCGACTGCAATTTCGTAAGGAATTGAGCAAACAGAATTAATGAATTTTTATTAACATCTCTCAATTGCTAATGAATTGGAATGTCAAAAACCATCAGTGCGCATTTTTCTAATTTGCAAATCATGAAGATGAAGAAGTGGTCTCTTCGTAAACAAAAGGAGAGATGATTTATGGACCACTTGACATTTAGAAAGCACCGACAAATTGCTTTAAATTATATATTTTAAGCATTGAACGTTTGACTAATTTATGGCTGTTCCTTTTTCGGTACTTAGACATCTCACGATCTCTCATCGTAATGAATTTTTAGATGCGTTTTTTTGAAAGTTAAATCGCTGGATTTCCGGCTCTTAAATCTGTAATTTATAACTTGGTCCATTGGAATTAGGAAAAAAGTGTTAGTTTAGTTGTCGTGATACAGTTTTACGTAACATTGAGTGGCGATTTACATAACTAATTTTTTTATTTAAGATAATAATTACAAGTTTCTTTTTTATCGTTTAAAATAAATGGAAAAGTTAACACAGATTTCTTAAGTTCGGATTTTACCAATTTTTGCTTAATTTCTTTCATGAGGAAACAATTTCTGAATTACTTACAATTTGTAATAAAGCTATAAATATTTTAAAATAAATAGAATTGAAGTTCTAAAACAAATTGTATTTAACATTTTTGCAGATTTAGTAGGCAATAGAGCGATAAATGTTATCTAATCAATATTTTTGCCGCCTACTCAATGATCTGAAGCTCATTTTTCTTCCATAAAATTTAATGTTTCGTTAACATAAGAAACAGGAACTGCAACTACCGTTGATATTGGTATGCAAAACAGCTCCAAAGTGAAACTATCAATCAGATTAATACTGATAAAGACCAATCCTAAATACCATCGAAATGACATTTTATTAATAGCATAGTTTGCGGTTGTACAACTTTTAACTCGAAACCGGAAGAAATTTACAGGTGATCAAATTTTATTTATAGATCAAGTCGATTACACCCTCGCCGAGCATTAATAATCTCACACTGTGATCTAATTGAAAAATTGTCACGATAAAACAAAGGGAAACTCACGTGCAGCGCCATGTTTTACATATTAAGCACGTTTTAACTAATAGCTATTCAAGGCGAGCTCTTATTAAAATGACCAACGTAACAACTTTCCGTTTTCGAAATAAGTGCGACAATACAGATCATTGTTATTGGCAACACTTGATCCCAAGTTTGGCTTTGAACAGGGAAATTATGTTAATTGTTTTCACTTTACACACAATTGAATAAGAATTATAAATTTAAATAAATAAAGTTAGGCGTGCGAAAAACAGGTTTGAGTACGTCTTTATTGTCAAGTATTTAACACGAAGAAAGTGGAAGTGAAAATTCGCTAGTTACGTAATTAATAATTGCCGAATATTGATTGTGCATTAATCATCCAACTTCAGGCGCCAAATGTTTTGTTAAATTTTATTAATTTAAAAATGATTGCGTTAATATGAAGATTTTATCAAACAAAGAAAGGAAACGTAGGTGAGCATGTGGGGCTTTAACTTTATTTAATTAACGTTTTCGCAAGGAAGGAAATTGAAACTAGAATTATCGCAAGTCGTTGTGAAATCAGATATTGTTGTAATAAAAATAGATCATGGCTCAAGTGCATAGATGTCATATTAATATTACACATATGTTGAAAGTTGGAAATTATAAAATCGGTGCACTTTCACTGTCATTAATTTAATTGTGGATAATTAATTAAGTTAAGTGAATCATTTGTTTTTATGTCACCTAATCAAGAGTGAAATGAAAAACATTGAAAATTGGTACGAAATCAGTCAAAAGTATTTACACGGTTTGAAACAATGAAGGTACTGAAGGGGAACCTGATGTTTAATTGTCGATTGATAAATTTTTGTTGTTTTAATCGGCAGAACTTTTTGGTTGTCGATCCTAAATTAAAACAAATTTGGTAATTGTTATACAGGGTGTCGCAGAACTCGCGCTTCAGAGAGCAAAGGAGGGTGCCAACACAAATTTTTGAATTTTGAATTTGGAAAGACAATAAAAATACAATAAATAGTATAAAAATAATTTAATGATAGTTATTTTCTAGAAAAGTTTTTAGATGAGTGAAAATATTGTTACTTTTTAACAAAACTTACGAGCAGTGGAACGGAAGTGGAAAAAGGAAACCGTATTTCGCCACAATAGCTCGTTATTATATAAAGTTTTTAAACTATATAACATCGCAGATGTTTAATGGAAAAAATGTAAGAGAAATTAGAACATTATACATTTAACTATCGACAAAAGAGGTGGAATTGAGTGAAAATTAGTAATTCAAAATATCGTTTCCTGGGAATGGTAATTACCATAGCGAATCTCAAAAATTACTAACTAAATTGGTACCATATGGTTGAACAAAAACTGAAAATTATTAAAATAAACGTATTGTATAAAATACTTGATTATTTATCAATTTTCTTAGAAGGAACTTATTAAACTTCAATAACTTACGTGTATTTTATGAATTTATTACAGCATCTATACGAATGAGCAGCTGCAATAAATTTTTAATGTAAATAATTCATATTATGTTATTTATTATTAATACCACATTTGGAAATATACGTCAATCTTCATTAAGCTAAAGCATCGTAATCGTGAAACCGAAATGTTTTATTCATTAAGTAAAAAACTAGCAATAAATCCGAGTTGTCACCATTAAGTTCATGATCATTAATAGCTGGGAGTCAGAATGGTGTAATCTTTAATCGGAAATCTTACACCTACAATTTGCTCTAACTAAAGGGCACAATTTACACAACATTAACTGTCAAAAGAACGCAACCATGTAACATTTTAATCGAATCTTTATTTTAATTAGCAGACGAATGAAACGTATCCAATACAGATAAATGTAATTATTCCGATAAAAAATACGGTCAGATATTTGTCAATAACCTCTTCATTAGTATTCGCAATATTATCGGTAATTAAGCAATTTAAAGAATTAGATGGCAGAACAAATTCGTGGCGCAATTCATGCACTCAATGAAAGAAAATTGACCGACTCTTCAAACTTTTGCTTCCTGATATTCGTTTTGTAAATATTTGCAGTACACTTAACTAGATAACAAAACCAGTTAACACTTGAGAAACAAATTTAGTTAACTTTCTTCTGAGTTTCTATGACAAAATATACAAAATACCTGATAGAATTACTCATATGAAGAGAGAGTTAGTGACCTTCACGGAAGAAAGTAAAAGTTATCGTACTAAGCGCAGTGAAAGATTAAATAACAGCCATTATTAGTTGATTTTATAGGTCTGATTCGGTGTTAACATATTTTTTTTTTGTACTAATGAACACGTCTAATCAGCACGAAATTAATCTCGATGTCCCGTCAGGGTTAACCTTTCTCTTTATTTAACATACTTTTAATGATGATTAGTCCTAAGTTCTCTTTGAACGCAACTAAAAAAATTGCAGCAGCAATAGCTCATTTGTTCTGGTCGTTACCGCTTAAAGCATCAAGGAGTTAGAAATCAATTTAGTATTTTTCATTGGCACTCTCGACAAGTAATTCATCAATTTCTTTTGTGCTGTGGAATAATGAATTGGCATTGAGCTTCCTGGATGCTTTTGGCTTGCATAACTGAAAAACTTGTGCATCGTGGTGACAGATTTATGCCCGAATATACTTTATATTCCGCGATAATAACAAAAGTAAAAGTTGTTGTTTGCCAACGTTTTTATCCAATGGTGCGTGAAGAATTGAACAATTTCAGTGACATCACGTCTGCAAGAAACAGAAATCCTCCGGTCTGGACAATTTTTACGCAACAAAACACACGTAGCCGGCAAAAGAAAATTATCCAAAGACAGTTCGCAATTAGGCGAAATTGGTAACAAAATACACAGGAAAATGTTACACAAGTATTTCTTGCTAAACTTAGATCGGGTTATTTTGCTAGAAAGCTGATAAAACAGATTTTTGCTTCGTTAGTTTTGATGATAAAGGCTTGTCATTCATGGATTGTTTACGAATATAAAACTTTATTCAACCGTGGCGGTGTTAGGGTTTAAAAAAATTCCCAGGTGATAAAAGTATAGTGAAGGTAACTATTTTTTCTTCTCATAATTGTTGTTACCAACCTTGACGCAATAAATAGTTGAAGGTCTTCGAATTAGGTTGACTGTAAAATTTCGATGTTCTACGTCTACGAAGGAAATTCGGTTATTTCAATTTTTGTAGTAGAAATTAATTATACACTCTGATGAGAAATACACTTTGCATGTTATGCACCAGTTCTTACGCGTGTTATGAAATGAAGATTACTTTGATTGCACATAGTTAAAATGGATTTAAATGTTGTACAGGGTGTTTGAGGTTTATCTTACAGAAATGCGCCCAGTGTCCAACGTCCACATCAAACGATAATTTCCAGACAAAAAACAGCAATTAATTAAAAAACCTATTGGTAGTAATTCTCAGTAATACAAAGCACAGAAAATTTATCCAAATGTAAACAAAGGAGAACCGCTAAGAAAATGCTGAAACTGCGGTACGAATTTTATTATCTCTACCGATTCCAAAAATGCTCCGTTTTTTACTCAGTTTATCAAGATATATCTACGTTTTAAATTTGGCAAACAAAACCCAAACGCTCTGTATAATGATGTAACTGATTGTTGAAAGATCAAGATCAAGCCTGTGAAGAAGTGAGAAGATCTAGATAAACGCAATAATTAGGCAAAGTTTGTGAATAAATTTGTAAAACGGTAATGTTGCGAAAATTCTTCTGGACAAGGTAAAAACTTCATTCAAATTCATACATGAATTATGAGCTGCTTTGTCTTGCTAAGTTTCGCTAAACCCAGAAACTCAGAAAAGTGTTAAGTTGATGCGTTCTACTTCTTTAAAACTAAACTGAAAAATTTTGTCGGAATTAATTTAGCGTCAATTGAGGAAAATTGGGGCAAATGAAGACTGTAAGACAAGCCAATCATGAGTGATTTTATTTTTAATAAGTGTTATTAGGCTCACCGTCTAAAATTGAGAAAACGAATCTGCTTTATAAAATGTCTTCACGCTGATTATCACGATCTCAAATAGAATTCCAAATTATACTTAATAGGGACAGTAAAATTTCAAATTGCTTTCACCGGAGTTTATTAATTTTGTTTTCAAACATTTCAAACAGATACGGTTAATAAAATTTATGACCGAAAATAACCTTGAGTTTATTAACTTTATTAACAATTAAACAGCCTCCAGACTTCATTTTCCTGATTAACATAATTCAATTCAGAAAGTTGACAAACATTCCAACAATTGTTTAATTTAGCAAACGTAAAATTATCTGTCACCATTATCTTGAAACCTTTTACTTACGAAAAAATAGAAATTTATTTCATGAAATTAAAACAGAGGTCAAGTTGATTATGTCTACTTCCTCGACCACAGGTTATTATTTACAACAATTTATTGTTATTTATATTTAGGCGGTGTTGGCATAGCAATGATTACTTGACATGACGCAATTTTTTATTGTGTTATGCGTGCTTATAATTCGAGAATAGCTAATTTTGTGTGTTCCAAAACAGTCGTTTCCTGAGCACTGTGTGCACCATAAAAAGTGCTTTCTCGCAATGACCATTGACGTTTTTATTATTCTAATGTAATCGACATGCGTGATAACTTTCTGAGGCTTCACATTTAATAGAAAGCTGGAAGCAATAAATTAAAGAAGACCGATTGCGCAATGTACTAAGAAATTAATCGTGTCCTGCTGATTTTTTGGTGTACTCTACTGATTCTCTCATCTCATAATACAATCTCTCCAAACAAAATTTGTTCCAGCTATCAGAGTCGCAACATCTCGCGATTTCTCACTGACTACGCAATCGCATTGTGGAGGAATCTGAAAATCCTCAGTCTCGAATAAAATAATTGCCATAAACTCTCGTCAAAGAGAGAAACCATTATCACTGTTAAGTTCACACACGAGAAAGTGACTTACGGAATTAAATAAATCATGAGAAAGAACGTGAGCATCTTGGATCTTCAACTTTCAATTGCATCTAAATTAGCGTCTGTTGTGTCGTGGAATTTATGGTGTGGTCTAGATTCTGCATAATACAGGAAATTGTAATTCTATGTAATTAGTTTCTATTTTCTATGGAAAAAATTTGATCAACAGCCAGGCGTGTAATTTCTTTTATTATAGATTTTTACAAAAGATATCATGCATCAAGAAAAATCAAAGAAAAATAAACTCAATGGCGAGGAAATAATTGGCAGGCGGTTTTGTAACAACTTGGTGTACACTAAGTACTAAATAATAACGGTTGCTTGAACGGGATTTATTGTTTTGGGAGAAACTGGCAAAAGCGTTTCCGGTACGGGCAAAAAATATCAGATTTATACTATTTCAACAAAATAAAGCAGCAATTTCTAAAGCAGCATTAAGATATTTTATTATCTGTTAAGTAATACAACCTTTAATGCTCTGAAGAAGTTGTGTTAAATTTAATGATTTAATGAAAAAGGTTTTGGTACCACTTTCAAATTGCCTTGTGGTATTTGGTTTTAGCCGCGTTCTTCACCCAATTTCATTGTTTTCTTTCCAATCTGTTTCAGCGCCCGCCACCGCGGCGTCCTACCACCCCCAAGACGACAGCGACATGTACCTTGAGCAAGAGTCCCGAGTGGACTCTGATGACCGCCAACCGAGTCAGCAGACTTTTTACCCTTCATTTTCGCCCTTTCACAATCCGCCTCTAGGTCACTCTAGACCTTTCTTCTTCCAACAAGAAGGAGCCTACAGCCAACGCCCGCAATCTGGATACCAACAACAACAACTGTCGTACGACGCCCCCAGATTCAGCGGATACAAAGACACAGGATATCGGGCAGCAGCCAACGCAGAATCTCGAGGTCTTCTCGGTTCCGGTAACTTTGGAGTAATTCGAGGCGGAACTTTCTACGACAAGGACGCTGCCGACTCTAATAATTACGAACGTGATTTTAGTGGATACTTTAGAAATGGGCATGGAAGACCGTCGTATTTGGGTGGTGTACCAAATCCGAAACCGTACCAGCATGAGCAGTTTGAGAATTTCAGGGATTTTGCTGATATTAATACTCCTTCGAATTCGGCGTATTCGGAGTTTGTGGTTGTTTATGCTAACAAGAATGCGACTAGACATCACGAGGCTACCGCTGAAGATTTGAAGAAAAGACCGAAAAATATTATCGAGAGTTTGGCGCTTTTAGATGGCGAAACTAGTACTGAAGTACCACAAAAAAAGTTGTCGAAATCTAAAGCAAAGCTGGCAAAACTGTTACCGGAAAAGAAGTACAAAATTAAGAAAAATCGAAAGGATTCGAAAGTCTCTCGAGAAATCCATGAGCCTTTGTTAGCTTTGAGTTAAGAACTAATTTAAATTTGTGTGTGTCAAGTGAATGCAGAAACTAAGTACCTGACAAGTGTGCTCTCTGTATGCGACGATCAAAGTTTTAAAATTAAGCTCAACAGTATTATCTTACATTTACTGCTAATTTAATTTTAGTAGCTAACATGACCTTAATTTTAATTAAGATTAAAATTACATTAAGTATTTTAAACGACTGATTTAGGTTTTATGATAGTCACGATTTAGTTACCAGTAACATAAATTTGTTGATTGGAACTCTAGACATTTCAACTTATAAGGCAACTAAATAAATCCTATTTTTATAAGGTTGTTTGTATTGTATGTAATAAAGACCTTAGCTCTTATTTTAATTTTATTTTTATTCAAGTTGTACATTGCCGTCACTTCTTAGTCGGTCAAACAGGATTCTACACGTTAAATAATGCGCAGTTCTCTACGAATTTAGTAAGGTGCAGCTGTTTGGTTTAAAACCATACTAACTGTGTCTTCTGACTTGTAGATGACGCGTCCAACAGTTTCAACATCGCCACATAGTTATACATCTAAAAATACAAATCTAATGATTATGTATTAGATTGGATGCAATTACTATTAATCATTTCCACTGGTAAGTCGTTTTTCATTAAACTAACGTTGAAGTTCTAATGAATTGTGTTATTAGTTATTATTGTTGAGACTGAAACTAAACCTTTTACATGTGGTGTCTCTAAAAATACAGTTTAATTGTTTTAATTTATTGCTGCTTAATCTCCTGTTGGGAAACTTCCGTTTTACTTTTTATCAGCTACTAATTTGGTGCTGATAAATTTATATCGTCGCGTCGGGCAAATTTGTTTTAATATTTACTAGAAGAATGAAAAAACTAAATAAATGATTTCAATGAAATTAATATTTGTTAGGTTTTCATATCGTTTTGATATAGACCTTGCTTATTATTTAATATAAACTGAAACTTTTATTATATTTTACTAGCTTTAAACTAATTTTAACACAAATTAAGAAAAGAAGTGAGTATCAGATTACTGGTGTGATAGAAAACTTGCCTCTGTTCATAAAATGAGGAATTTTAATTGTGTATTTGTCACTTAAAAATCCACTTCTATATTTAATTAAATCTGAAAACTGTTGTCCAATTTTCATAGCTCAATGGTAACTAATTGTGCAAGTTGTTTGAACTTTGGCGAATGCAGTGTAACAGCAATTTTACGAGTTCACATTGAATAGGTGCTGGAGGAAATAAAATCTGAATGTGTTTTTACTGCTACAACACGAAATAAAAGATTATTTTCCACAATGAATTTCATGTAGTTCTAGAAAATGAAGTGTAGTTGCTCATTTTTTTATGAGTATTAACTCTGTGAATCCTAACATTGTGTGCTTAAAATTACATAAAACTGAGAGTTATTTTCCGCTGTTCTTTTATGAATGTACAGGCGACTCCGCTAAATTGGGACACATCGGAAAACTGTATTTTGCCTCAAAAATTCAAACGTCTTTATAAATTTGAAATAAAAAAACTCAATGTAAAATATGCTTTTTCTTAATTCACGTTCCGACTATTGGTTAGTCTCAAATTTGTGGGGTATTCTAAAATAAAACAATAATAATTTGTATACAAAAAAATAAAATACCAATTTATTGCACAGCAAGTAACCTTTATTAGCATGTAAATATCAAGTGTACTAAATTCGGCGCAAACGACAAAGACGTCTAAAGAACTTTCCTCATTCACTTTTTGCTAAAAAAATGTTTTAACTTGTCTATGCAACAAAATGGTTTAGGCAAACACCTATTAGATTTATTCGGATTCTTATAATTCTATAGAAGAGTTTCAATTTTCCAAAAATGCTTAAATCCTATTAAACATTTTAAAAATTTGAAATCGACACAAAAAATGTTGTCTCTTATTGTTTATGTTTTGCATCTCAAAAAATGCGGGTTGTAAATTGTTTCTCGGTAGTTCCGGAATATGTATTATGTCTATATTATCCGATGTTTTGTCTCAATAAATAGGAACAATTTGATTCCGTTTCTTATAAAATTATTCGGAGACCCAATTAAGCGCAGTCGACCATACATATTTAGTAATTAAATTATTTTACAAGCTTCAAAACTAAGGCAAAATTAATGGATATGATCTCAAAAAGTCTATTACTGAGGACACACCTTTTTAATGAAGGAGGATAAAGTATGGATTAAAATGTTGGTTACAAAACAGAATTACTTCTGTTACGTGTGTAATGGCACGAAAACGCGCGGAAAACAATAGTGAAATTTTTTATAATAGAATTAAGTGTCATAGTTTACCACGTAGGCAGAGGAACAATGTCTTGTACTGACGCAACTACTTTAAATTAGAATTCGACAGTGACATTCTAAAATTAATCTTTTCAAAATGTTAGGTTGACCTAAAAACTTTTTGTTCACAATAGTATAACAAGTGGACAAAAGATTCTTGCTCAAATTGTGATTTAATTTTGTGATATCGATACGACAACACAGTGAATTGTATTAATTTTTGCTAAATATTGGGAACCAGTTACATATTACTTATAAACAAAAATTAATTTTTAAGCTTAATAAGTACCAAATTCGAAATGGTAATATGACGTTTTTATGTAAATCAAAATATAGAAACTTTTCGTGTTCATGCTAAAAATTATAATTGAAGACTTTGATTTTTTTAAAGTTTTATTATAGTTTATTTATAATAATAGCTATCGATTTTAGTTATAAGGGAAATGAACTCCAGTAGTAAACTTCTTTTCTAATTAGCACGATAAGTTGATTTTACTGAACAAAGTTATGGATTCAAAAATTTAGACCAAAGAGAGAGAAAAATATGCTTCTCTCATCTTTAATTTTCCTCACTATTTATTTAATTTCTACCTTCATTTATCATTATTATTTTTTTAGCTCCGAGAGAGATTGACTAAGTTTGAAGCGTAGAGAGGCACATTTTCTAACAAAACTAAGAAAATTTTTATGTTTAAGTAATTGTTTTTTCAGGGTTTTTTGAAGACATTTTTTGATATTTATGTAACAGCATTTTTACTCCCAACTTTTTGGTGATTTTCATTAAATTTAACCTACCTCAAAAATTCATTTCAGGACAGAGATTTTTGTACAAAACTTGAAGTATATTTTTTTTAAAGTGGTGAGGTTTTGAACCGCAAAATTTGACCACCACTTTAAACTCATTGTAAACTATTGCCTTTTTTTAGCTTTGTGTTTCATTCGGATTCACCTTGTATAACCTCACGAGCTCGAGCAAGTTCTTTAGAAAGAAAATCTAATAAGCTAATTAAACTAATTAATATTGCCAAGATGTAATTTTTCTCTTAAATGTAGAACAAAATTAGGAGAAATTTGAAATTTTCGATAATTTTAGAGGGAAAAATTTGGGTCAACATGAAAGTTAGAGTCTATGGAATTGCACATGTTGCATACAAAATTTTATATGATGTAATTCCAAAAATGATCTGTCTTAAATCTCGACTACTTGATACTGAAATTATCACAGTTTTCTGAATAAAATTAAAAGAGCTTCGACTTTATGTTTAACGTTCGATTCTAGGCATAGATGTTTCGGTATGTGTATAGATACGTATCCACCCTTCGCTCTCGGCGTTAAAGATGGAAATCGAATGTTATTTCGTCGTATTATGAGTTACGGCCCCGTTTTCATCTAAAGCAAATAGATATTCGTTCGGAAGACAGTTGACGTTATTTGTTATATTACGTGTGCAATATGGTTTCGGCGGTCCGCCTATCCGTATCACTCTATACGGCCGGAACTAATTTGAAGTTGGCGGAAGGATACATTTGTCATAGAGTCCCTGGTGAGCCATGATCGGGTCGGATGAAGTTATGAGAGGCAGAATGCACTAGATCACCTCTCGCGACAGAGAAGTCCGAGTCACGCACCTCGCGATCTCACAAGAGGGAGAGGGATGGGGGCCACGAGTCCGAAAGGGGTCCGGTGTAGGGGATCCCCCGAGACACGACCCGGCAAAAATCATCTCCGTAGCCATTCCCTAGCAAAAATCATCTCGTTGAGGGAGCGAGATCAAGAGCCGTACAATGGACGGTGAGAAACAAAGACGAACTATGTGTTGCTCCGCAAGAAATAACAAAACTCCGCAACAGACGAGTCAATTCATGGACGGAATTGCTCTATGAGAAAGAAAATCACGAGACGAACTTACACTTGAGGTCTGATGGAAGGGTAATCTTGTGCGATTACATTTTGGACACTCCAAATCACGATCAGGTTTTACAAAGCGTTCCCAATTTTTACCTATTTTTTCTTAGTGCATGGTAATGAAATTAGAATCTGTTTATTCATGTCGAAATCCTGTAAAACCCACGTAGCTCAACTTTTCCTTCCGAGTGTATCATGTAACATGAATTTTCCAAGCCAGTTATAAATTTAATGCATACAAATGCGTAAAGGTGTTAGGAGTATTGCCAGCCTAATTGTTATGCATATAAAAATGGAAGTTATAAAAATTGTTATGTAATACGTAGAACGTGCACAGATAAAGCTTTATGAAGCAACCCTCGCCTCTTCATAAGAAGAGGTGTAAAAGCTTACATTTTGTAGCCTCGCAAATGAGAAGCAGCAGCAATAAACCTATAAATCGCGTTTTATGGTTTTATAGTCTCCTACGCGGGAACTAGATTGAGTAGAGTGAACCCTCGTTTAACCAAGGTATTCTTGTCAAATCACGGCGGCTTTACACTCTCATGTGAATTTGATAAAATATCTGAGCTACCGTAAAAAAGTAAAATTTTCAGGCGAAGTAAACGGAAATTATCCATCAAGCCAAAAAGTGATTTCAATTCCCGTCGCTTCCCATTGTCCTGCATGGATGAAGTGCAAAATTAGAGAGCCATTTTAAGCTCGTAATGACTCCGATTGTGTGCATTTTCTAGCAATTAGAAACACATTCATAGATCAATCACGGTAATCTTCCAATTTTTCTTGCAGGTGCTCGAAGCAGCATGACTAATAGCCCCATGCTCGAGGTGATTAACTTATCACAGACCACGTCTTTATCTACCGATGGCTGATTTGCACAGTTACAAAATGAAGTTGTTCGTATTCGGCTGCGTTTTTCTAGCGTATTTCGTGCACGCACTCGTGGCACGCCAAAAAAGTAAAAATTCCGGTTTTTGATTGCAAAGTCTTAACGCAACTTTTTGTAGATTGTTCCTTTTCGGTGCATGGCCAAAGTGAGAAGAATTCCCCGATTTTATTACAGAACGACACGACATTGATTGCTACCAATAACGGTAAAGTCAACCTGAAACATCGCGAAACTATAACCTTAATCTGTCCGGATTCCAAGAACTACTTAGTCGGAAGTAAGTAAAGAAAATTTTATTGGACATTCTTACAAGTTTTTTTCCAGCGCAATCCAACGTGACTTTTGCACAGTGTGTTCGAGGGAGCGTTTTACGGGTGGCTAACCACGACGTGAATTTCAGTGACCTCCAATGCATGAAGATAATCCGAGGAAGCGTATTGGAGACCACAAGGAAATGTGGAAATAATAAAGGGAGCATTTACAAGATTGGTTACGCGATGTCTCCACGACATTTCATTGCAGTGATCGAAGTTTGTTACGACGCCCACGTTGGGATTACTCTTTACACGGAACATTTCCTGAATCAGGACATTAAATGTAAGTGTGAGGCTTTAGAAAACATTATTTTGATTCGTCGTTTTCAGACGCTTCCAAATCGAATTATCGCCCAACTTTCAGTCCTGAAGCTTCTTCAGTTTCCGCTTCCGTCGCATATAAGCAGGCTTTTCAGAAATCTACCTTTAATAAACTATTAAAATCGGCAGTTATAGCGTCCAAGTACATCAACCAAAGCTCCTATCTGGCACGTGGACACCTGTCGCCGGATGCGGATTTCCTTTTTGCGGCCACTCAGTACACTTCCTACTACTACATAAACGTAAGCCCGCAATGGCAGGTTATCAATGCCGCAAACTGGAAAAAAATTGAATTCCTAGTCCGAAAAGCGGCGGATAAACTCAAACAAACTCTCACGATTATTACGGGAACACACGGAGTTTTGACACTGCCGAACGCCAGTGGTCAGGAAACTGAGATTTATCTCGTTTCCGAGAATAAGTTACCAGTCCCGAAATTTCTCTGGAAAATTGTTTATTCGAAGGAAAGTGGAAAAGCTGTGGTTTTTATCAGTTTAAATACTCCTTTTATCACGGAGGTGAAAAAAAAAGATATTTTATGTGACATCGTGTGCAGCAAGTTTGGATGGAGTTCGTCTTCTTGGTCTGACTATAAACGTGGTTTTGTGTATTGTTGTGATTACAAACAGTTTACTGCTGCGGTCGAAACTGCACCGAAACTTCAAGTTGGAGGAATACTACAAGGACCTAAATAATTAATTAACTCGTTTGTCTGGGATAATGTTATAATAGAATGACCTGTCGGTTGTTGGACAGGACTAAATTAATATTTAGAGTTAATATGCGATCTAACTGTTTGCAATAATAAAGCTTTACGATGTGTTTCTATATCTTCCGCAGTTACTAAATATCAAAATTAAGTTAAAAGCAGAAATTTTCGTAATTCTTAAACTTTGGTCGGAGCTAACTAATGCAGAAAATATTGTCACTGCTTCCGTCGTTCCGAATTTTCACTTGCAAATGAAAACATGAATAATAAATGGCCCTTTCCAGTGCAGGAATTAGTAATTGAGACCGTAAGCACATTAGCCCGAAACGTCGGATTCTTATTGTTCGAGTTATAAAGTAAACAGTGCCGCCCCGACAGCGAAGGAGTAAAATGCGTACCTTTTGCCATTTTAACACAAACCTAATTTTCTCATATTAGCCGTCGCGTACAAAAGAAAACTTGCACCCCCAGAGATGTTATAGACAGTTAAATTGAATTCGGCCATGGTTCTGGTGTTATTAAATCATACGACAACTTTTAATATTTCACGCAACTTTTATCACGCCCGAAGAATTATGTCTACATAGGGGAAGTAAATGGTTCGAAGCGCGCGTTTAATTGTCTTGTGGGCTATAATTGTGTTATTCTTCAGGAATCAACGAATTAGCCCCAATAAAATGTGGAAGTCTTTTCAATAATTTAGCGGTTTGGTATAGATTTGAGGTATTGCCGGCCGTAATGTAGTTATGAGGCATTATATTTTAATCCTCGGCACACGATGCCGAGTTAACGGCGGCGGGAATACTATGAAAATTAAATGATATGGCTGTCTCGGAGGAGGTAATTTTAAACACTTCTGTTGTCATAAAAGATGCGAGAAAGAACCATTTCGCGACTTTGAAAAAGAGGAGACAAGGGACTCTGTTTTGAGAGTTAAATAAAATAACATTTCTATGAGAATGCGAGACGGGAGGCGTTATGAGACTAGAGGGACATTACGACATTCATGCGGGACACACAAATAATAAATATTATAATACAAATGGCGGGCAGCGTGTTGTTTGGCCCAGCTCGACAATGCAACACATTGTTATACACGTCGTCCTGATGACAGTTTTGCTTCTTTGAAAAAGTTTTATCGGCGTCGCGGGATTGGACCGCCTGGAAGCCTTTGCGAGAAACGTGCATGCTTTAGTATAATGTCCGCGTGCACAGATACGAACTTTAGATCGGAAGAAAGCATCTTCAACAACCGACTTCATTACACTTGCTCTTTACATTTAGACTTTCTTGCCAACGCAACCAAATAGACACATGCATGGCTACGATGCTCTTCCACTAAAGCTTGCAATTTACACAGGATCTAAATCCCTTGGAAACACATAAAAAGATGACTACGTATATATTTCAGATTAGAAATATTTATTACATAATGGATTTTTTTCACTACTACACACTGCTTCCAAATTGTGAAATTAAATTTCTGTCCTACAAGTAAATAAAAAAGTGTATCTTGGGTTGCCTATATTAACCTAAATAAAGCGATCGTATGAGTTTGTATCAAATTTATTTCACATTATTTTCCCCTTCATCCTAAAATTTTATTATCAGTAGTAAACAAATTTAAACGCCATCACCAATTGACCTATTAATATAAGCAAATAACAAGTCGAAATTTCAATGTCATTCGTTCAAGTGCTAGTGATAACAACACATTAAACGATGTTGCTCCTAATCTTGTTCATTTTTCTCTTACTAATTCTCCTTTATATTATTTTTTCCGCCACGAAAAACCTGGACCATTGGGAAAAACGTGGAGTGAAACATGTGAAACCTCTTCCTTTCATCGGCAATATGATGCCACTGATAACAAACTCGGAATCGGTAGCAACTTTGGTCAAAAATATGTACAACCAATTTCCAAACAAAAGGTCAGTAATTGCTCTAAAATATTCAGTACGAATGTAAGTATATTTTTTAGATACATGGGATTTTTTGAATTTGCCAAACCAATTCTTGTAATAAGAGACCCGGACTTAATTAAATCCATCACCATAAAGAACTTTGAGCATTTCGTCGATCACTCTGGATTTATTGCAACAGGGACTGATCCACTATGGGAAAAAACTCTGTTTGCAAGCCAAGGTAAGAAGTCAAAGTTTAATAAAAATAATTTAAAACCATCTCTAGGTAACCGTTGGCGTGATCTTCGACAAACTTTAAGCCCTGTCTTCACTAGCAGTAAAATGCGAGCTATGTTTGTACTAATGGACGATTGTGCCAAACAATTAGCAAAATATTTTAAGGAACAAGAAGAAAGTTTGATTAAAGTCGAACTGAAGGATGTTTTCACACGATTTGCTAACGACGTAATTGCAAACACGGCGTTTGGAATCAAATGTGATTCTCTAAAAGATCCAAACAACGAGTTCTTGTTAACGGGAAAAATATTATCGGATTTCACAGGATTGAAACGATTTAAGTTTTTTATCTATGGAAGTTACCCACGACTAACTAAAGTAAGAAACTCTAGTTTTAGCTAAATTTTATGTTTTATATTTCAGTTATTGAAACTCAAAATGATAGCTACTGAAGTTGGGAATTTCTATAAAAATATTATCAGAGAGACCATTTGTGTTAGAGAAATGAATAAGACCGTTCGACCAGACCTGATTAATCTGTTAATGTTGTCTCGACAGGGCAAATTAAAGTATGAAGACTATATGAATCTACCGGAAGCTGGTTTTGCTGTATCTCAAGAATCAGATGTTGGAAAAACGGAAAAGAAAAACAACTACTTAACAGATGAAGACATAACAGCACAAGCTGTAATTTTTTTCATGGGAGGATATGAAACGGCTTCTTCTTTAATAGCCTTCACTGGGTACGAACTAGCTGTTAATCCAACGATTCAAAGAAAACTCCGACAAGAAATAAAAGAAGTCTACAAAAAATGTGGCAGCAGCATAACCTACGAAAAACTCACCGAAATGAAGTATCTAGACATGATCATCTCAGAGTCGTTACGAAAATGGCCTCCAGGTGTTTTTTTGGACAGGAAATGCACCAGAGCTTTTGAAATTCCGCCGGAAAAAGATGGAGAAACCCCTTTGAAAGTTAATGTGGGTGACGTTTGTTGGATACCAGTGTATGGATTACACATGGATCCTAAATATTTTCCTAATCCTGATGTTTTTGATCCGGAGAGATTCAATGAAGAAAATGTTGAGAAGATGCATAGTGCGACGTATTTGCCGTTTGGTATGGGACCACGGAATTGTATTGGATCGAGATTTGCTCTGTTGGAATGTAAAATTGTACTGTACCAATTGTTGTTGGAATTTGAGTTTGTTCCGACTGAAAAGACGCAAATTCCGCTCAAAATTAGGAAGGACAGCTCGCTTTTGTTACCGGAAAAAGCTTTTCATCTGGGTCTTAAACGGTCTCCACTGCCGTAACTAATATTCAATGTACCTCTTATATGTTGCTAAATAAGTTTGATAGAAAGTCTGTATCAATGTGGTTTAATAAATGATTATTATTGTAATCTAAATTCTTTTTGTGGTTTCCGCATTGTTCGTGTTCACAGGAAGACGTAATTTTTGGTTAAACAACCGTAAAATTATTTATTTATTATTATCAAAGTAATTTAATATGTGATGCACGTTTCTTTATGTTCTGAAATTTTAGGTTGGACTTTAAGGTTACATCACGTTGTCTTAACTTTTCCAGAAGTTGTGTTTCGGAATTCAACGTTTGCTCCGCCGTCAGCACCGGACTTGTTCCTCATAATTAAAGCCATCCCCAGACGAGAAGACATTCCGAGTCCGGGCCGACCGGATCTCGTGCTAACTCAAATACATGGCTTCATTAAACTCGCATTTTAATTCATTTTCGAGGGAGAAAAGTTTTTCGCCGCTTTGTTGAAGGGTCAAATATGTATTGTGTTATGAATGGCCTCTCCAGGAGGTATAAATAAATCAAGCCTCCTCCAGCCCCGGCTACTCTTTCAGGTCTGGGGTGTTCATTACGTTCCGACAAGATATGCAGATACTAATAAATATACATATAAATTAGGGACAGGACATGTACCTCTATATGAATGTTAAAATAAGTTTCAAATTGTCAACGACGCAAGTTGGTTCCCTTGAGACGACGGTGTAGGGGCCAGGACTAATTCTGGTGCAGCGAGAGGCAATCTAGCTGGCTGCGGACGGGGCCTAAATTCATTAGCAAACCCAGAAAAATTGTCTACTCGCTTGATATGAAGGCGGCGGCGGCGGACGGGGGACTTGGCGAACATTGCAAACTTTTTGTGTTTTAATTTAATTCTTTATTATCTATGCACCTTGCTCAACGGCCGTGTTCTTTAATTAGCAAACCCAGGAGCACAATGGCATAATCTACCCACATTTCCCTCCTCACGCAAACTCGAATATTTATATTTTAATTATGCATAGCCCGATATTTGGGGCGACACATATTTTTAGATATTCCAAGGATGAGAATTGAAATTTTTAATCATGTTCCAGGGCGCTTGTCGCAATTATCTTTTTAATTTCTCGTTATGACGAGCTTGGGATTCTTAAAAAAAACAGACGAGTGACACTTATTATGCTGACGTGTTGCCAACCGTAAAGTTGTAATTGTACACGAAATCAGGTTTATGTCTGTCATTAAGGGTAGAATTAAACAGAAGGGGTGAGCTTTAAAGTAGTTGAAGCCTCGTACTAGAAGACAATGAAGCTACTGACAAGCACATGTCTGTCCTTTTGCATTACTCACGACATTATCACAAATTTAAATGTAACGGTCGCTCTGCTGACTAGAGACTCTGCTTCTATGCAAACTTAATTCATCTCATTTCGAGTTTGTTCGTTTCCCTATCTTACATTTAATACAAAAGTTTAAACAAAACCCAGCTTCTTTATTAGATGTTAAATTTTTAAAATTTTATCATATGGTGCGAGCTCGCTTAATTAACAGCAAACCCCACGCGTTTCTTGGCGTTTCCTTTAAATTTGATGAATTGTTTGCTGATAAGTACATGTGAATGTGTAAACATTAACAATTAATAAACGCGACACGCAAGTTATGCTTCTATAATGACATCCCACAGGGCCATTTCAATATTGCTGCGTGCGTGAAAAAATGTATTTTCTTCGTTTAACCGAGTTTCATTTTGTTAAAGTGGGGCTTATCTTGGAGTATCGAATCTACAATTTATTATTAACACCAACGGTTGAAATTTTTTGCTTTATCGAAAAAATTCAATCGACGAAATTGATTCAGACAACATACATGCATAAGTGATGAAGATTTGTAATACACCATTCATTAATCATGTATCCTGTTAAGTTGGATCCCCGAGGAAAGCGCGTTCAACCTTATTTCTTATTTTTCTCATATATCACGTGAAAGTCTTGACACTTGTCAGACCGACCAAACAAACTCTAGATTGCGATTCGGAGGCTCGCTTTGCAATTTCAAATGCCAATTATGTATTCGAGACACATAAGCAATTCTCAGCCAGACGAGAAATATGAAGCATTTGAAATTCTCTGTCACTCACGGAGGAGGACGTGGTACATCGCTTCAATGACAATAAGCTTTCTGACATCGAGGGTTGAAGCGGTAATTCCATTAATTTTTTGGGGGATGCATGTAGTCTAGGTGAAAATTTTTGCTTGTAAATTAAGAAGGCGTCGTTGTCTCTGCTAATGTACTTAAACAAATTTAGCAATTAAGAGCTTAATTAGCTTACACTTTCAAGAAGGATCTCGTTGCCCCTTCACGAAGTAGTATCGCGTTCCATGGAATATTTAGTCTGTTTCTGAACTTTTAGACTGTTTTCGATGCGGATGAGTGAGACGGTTCGCATAGCTTTGGGAATTTTGGTTCGTTAAAGAAAATTACATTAAGACAGGGTAATTCCTTTGGATGGGGGTAATTTTTATCAAAATTAAATCAGCGGCTTTCATCACATTTAAGGGTCGCAATATAAAATCGCGTTATGTGTTGCATCGTTAACCAACAACTGAAATGGTCTGATTCAGGATTTTTCCCGTAATTGAAACTGAGGGGATTTGAAGAATTGTGCTTCGTTTAGCTACTAATTAGTTAAAAAATAAATAAGAGGTGTGTGCTGAAAGCAATTTTTAAACCGGCGTGGTCCCCACAATCTCGTTAAATTCAGACAGGGAATCATTCTTTGGTCCAGTAGACTTATTGTGTACGACCATTGGTTGAGTAATGTTTGCACACCAGTATTTTATTTATAAAGTCTTCTGCTTGGTTTGATTTTAATCTTTCCATCTAAGTGCAAACAAACCTAAATAAACACTCGTTCGATAATAATCCGGAACGACTATAATTGTCAAAGATCGCTGCTTCAACTACCCTCGCGAATTTGTCACCCCTCTCTTTGATTAATTGCACCCTTTATAGTTTTCCTTCTATAACGTTAAATTTAATGCTATTGTATTTTAGGCTAAGCAACTAATTATTCAACTACACGCGAGAGACATTGACGGCCCAGATCACTTAAACTAGTAAATAGCGTTTTAGTTCTAAATAGTAACTAGCACTGTTTCCCTCGAGAAATGCACAACATGCATCATTTTGCCAGTTCCGTTTACATTTACTTTGTTTACACATTCCTTTTTCTGTTTATTTCATATCGTAACTTCTGTATATCACGGAATATGTTTTATTCACGAGAATTTTGTGTATTTAGTAATTGAAACTCTCTGGACACCAACAATTGATCAAACAACGTTTTAACGGTGATCTATTAATTATGAAATCTATGGATTAAATGTGGAAAGAAAATCCCGGTCTCTTTGTACGTGAATAAGCACAAGTAAAAGTACATGCATATAAAAAAGAGGCGAGAACGATGCTGGCGTTCGCTGGAGAGTTATAAAACTGTCATTCTTATAATTATTATCCTTGTTAAGTTGTGCAGCTCCATTTTTTACATTTACTGGTTGCTGGTTCCATTTCCATGCTAAAAACGAGAAGGTTCGCAAATTTCCCACAAATCGATCGTCTAAGTAGATTTCAAAACTGAAATTCGCTTCGTGGACACCGTTTAGACTGTCGGTCCTTGTAATTGGTCCCTGACTCCCGAGCCAATTTTTCGCATAGAAAAACAAAGAGATGTAGGTCTTCTCCAGAATTCAGTCCGAGCAAATCCCCCATAAAAATTCGTGCAAATATGACAGAAATGGGGTAGCGAACTGTTAAGTTATGAGATATAGGAGTTGAATTATAGAAAGTGACCAGTATCCAATTTAAGTTTAGTGTGAAAGAGACGGGGTCTGAACCGGTAACGGCTCCTTCGGGACCAAACTTCATCCAATGATTCAGACCGTCAGCTATCATATCGCAGTTGGGGCGCGCTAGCACTAACGAACGATGAATTGATAATGAATGTTAATTTTCCACGGAACTGACGTAAGTGCGATCAAAATTCATTTAAGTTCTGACCTACTGGAGAATTTTTCAACGCGTGCGGTCACGAAAAAACGAAAACTAACAAATCGCCGAGGGTTGATGAAGCCGTCACGGAGGGTGGTTCGACAGGTCCTCGAGCATAGGCATATGGTGTTGCAACATACATTAGCAAGTTGCATATCACATGCAGCCTGGGGTGAGACTCTGCATGAAACATGTAGATACAACGGGGGTTTATCCGCCCCGTCGATATTCGACATAAATGCTGCATACTCTAAATCTATTTCGCATCATTCATGCATTTCCGCCGGAAACAATCAGCTTTATTCGGCTTCAAGGCAAATTAGACAAGTTTTTACCAAACGAGCGAATGGGAGGGAGAGCAACCGGATTTTGATAACCGGATTATTATGGTATAAGACTTTTTCACGCTATATCGCATTATTAAAAAGACTTTTCTTTTAGCGACGATTTTTTAAAACTATGCCAGTTTTTGTTTTAATTCTGAAAAAAGTTTACTATCACTGACGGTATTTTACGACACTGCGAGAGCTTTAAATTATTATCTACGAAGTGCTGGTGATAAAATCTGAGATATATTTGCAGCCATGAAAATATCTTCTCAAGCTCACCTGATAAGAACATGTAGCTTGAAGTGCGGGTAGATTATTAGCACTCAAGTCTAAATTCATAACCAAATTTAGTATTTATATTTTATTTTATTTTAAAATTGGTGGAGGCGCCGGGTTGGAAAAAGCTCGTCCCACATTCCTCCACCTTAAGAAAACTGTTTGTTTAAAAAGCTTTGAAGTTTGTAGAAACATCTAAAGGTTCTGTAAACGCGCGGGTTCTGGATCGAGCGGAACTTCCAACCCCATAATCTAAGCATTTAATCTGCTAATACAAAATGCGATTACAGTAAACTTAATAAACTGATTAGCATGCAGATCTGTAGAGTGTCATCTTCACATCCGTGGAACAAGTTAATCAAGCGAATTATGCGAAATCTTAGCACAATGTCAGGTGAACGGAGTTTAATTAATATGCTCACAGAGCTAAGGTGCTCTAATTCAGTTATGAAATATTAAGCGAGTCAAGCCCCGAATTAGCGGCTTGTCATCAGACATACGACGAATATAATTCATAGACGGGGTGCACGCATCACGTGATTAATAATCTCATGAATCTATGCGTCGTTTTAAGTGTATTTCTTTGTTTTATGTAAATGGGAAGTAGCCGATGACCGAAAGAGCCAAGGGGATGTGTCACTTGAAATGGAAGTTGAAGGCTGTTTCATTTTTTAAATATTCACCGTTTGGTCGAAAGGTAAGAGAAACCACTAATCTCCCTTAGAATGCATTATTCACTCTTGATGCTTGATTATTTACCCGTGCAAAATAATAACTCCATTATTAAGTAGAGAAAAAAATAGCAGCGTTTTTCTATCCAAGTCATAAATATTCAACAGTTCGCTACGCAAAGTTTCAATGAAATTAATTTCGTTTTTTGTGAATTTTGAAAGGTAATAAAGTCGCGTTATGCTATAATGTATACGGCAATGAATCAGCAATATTTGTGACACTTTTATGACGGACCGCATAACACAACTGCACGTTAAAGGGGTCAAATATGTTGTTTATGGCATGCCGCGATGGAGCCACCCATCACCCCAATTAATTGCAATGATAATCTTGTTGCACTCAAACTGTCCCAATAACGAGCTATTAAACATTAAATTCTTTATCCGACACACCGATTGCAATAAATCAAACAATAAAAGATTTAAATGCTTTCATTTACGTTACAGTACTGAATTGGAATGAGACCAGAAGTACACTTTCGCTTACATATTCTATACATAATCATATCGAGAGGCACAATTAATCAAAATTGTAATTAGATTCTAAATATTTAGGCTCTGCAAATATTATCTTTAGACGCAAAATGTTTTCCGGGTGCACAAGAGAAAAGTGCAGTGAAGTGAATTACATTTAAGCATTTGATACAAATAATCTTTGTTGTCATTAAAATTAAACACGAATAAATTAACCGATGACCACAGTTTTTTTACCTTCTTAGCTCCTTAGTTTAAACATCTAAAAATTTTAATATTTTAAAACTTCTAGGATCTGATCATTAAAGTATCTGAAGAATCTTTAGAATTAAAAATTAATTTAGAAATTATAAAATAAATTAAAAATTTTCAGGTATCTGGAAGATATTTAAAAGATTTTCCGAGACTTAGACATCTGCGGAGAGATTTTTAGGTCCTGCCTGAACGAAGCTAAGGCATTAAAGAAATTTTAAGACAGTGAACTGAAAAATCCGAATAATCTAAAGAATTTAGACAAACAAAAAGGCAAAAATATCTAAAGCAAGTTAAGAAAGAAAATTCTGTTGAAAAATTGTCAATTATAAAATTTAGTAGGACTAAAAATTTTGAATAAAAATTTTGCTGAATCCGCATTATGTGATTGTTGTAAACTGTTTACATTAAATTTTAAAATCAGATTGATAAATGCATAAATTTTCTGATGCGCTTTAAAAATTGGATTACGCAGCGCTAATTATTACCTCGCAATGCATTTTTAATTATCTCTGTTCTGTTAATAACCATTAATAGAGTTGATATCGGCGGGCTGGGCCGATTATCTGATGGCGTCCTGTCGCTGTGTGCCCGTCCGTCGGTTGGCGCCGCGCCCCCGGTGACGAGTAATTAGCGAAGGTGCTTGACGCCACCGGGTGCGGCTGATTTGTTATATGGTTTCCGTCACTCAACTCGAAATATTGCGTCCAAGATAAAAACACATCGTAAAGTTGGTTGCATATATTAGCTATGGACTCTTATCATCAATCGAATGGGGTGTGACATGGCGAACTCATAAATCTCCTTAATTAAGACAGGTATTGGGAGGGTCCGGTGTAAAGTGTCCGGTGACACGTTTTATATACGACGCATATTGTAAAAATGTTCTTCGGAAGCTTCGCGTGAATTCATTAAAGATAATTGTCGACATAAATTTAATAGCGCTTCGAGGACGACGCAGAAAAATTAAAAAGGTTTTGTTACTTCGAATTATTCATCGACTAGTTATAATTTGTTGTGTCTACGATATTAATTTAGTCCGTTTTGAGTCCCCCTCTGTCAAAACCACGCCATTCATAATTTAACACATTGAAGTAACGTTGAATGTTGGAGAGGGAATTGTGAAAGATGTCGAATTCTTCAAATAGCATGTATGCATCACACACGTCATGCAAATCTCCTGCATTGCATAAACAGAATTCCACAATATTCCAGCCACGATCCTTTGGGTTTTTTATCAATTGATCCAAACAAAATCTCTGCGGGCTTTGCCGCCACCGATCTCGAATTTGAGATTTTCAAAAAGACCGTCATACACTTTAATCAACTCCTATAATTTATTAAAGAAATGATCGTTCTCGTCGGGAAGACTGGCGTAAGAAGTAAAAGAAACAGAATTTTATTACACTTTAGTACGACAGCCAGAAGTAAAACTGCAGAATTGTTAGCACTAGAAACTGGTATCGACCTGAGGTCCCTCAGGATTCGCACTCCAACAGTCTCGATATTGCAAGAAATAAGATATCAGCGGGTGAAATTTGGCAAAATAATTTGTAGCTTCCTGAAAGTTAAATTGAATTCGCTATATATTTTACAGGAGCAACTTTATATAAAAATCATTTCTTGGCGATTAAACTTGCTTCTTTCCCAAAAAACGTCGAACAAGAAACTTGAAGGGTTAAAATGAAGATTAAGTTTGAGACAGATTTGAATAATTAATTAAGAATCGATAATCTTAAATGAGTTGTGTATTTAAATAAGCTTTTGGTGTGAACGGAGGATAATATCCTCAACGGGACCATCACAAGGAGCGCGGCTTCTAGGATCAGTCTCTTCAGCTCTAACCACTCATTACGCTGGGTCGCGGATCTTGTTTCAATTAGAATGATCGAGAGCTCTGGAGTCTCGTTTCTGCCATCCGCACTTCATCACCAATGATGATGGATGAGATGAAGAAAACAGACTAGACGAGGATTACACGCGAAAACGGAAATCAACACTAATCCATCAGGTTATCCCATTTCAAAAAAAGATGGAAGTGGGATTTATGCTCGCTGAGCCGTAAAAAAATTCTTATTTTACAAAAATAAGTCAAAGTCAAAAATTATAAAAATATATCAAAAATGGTGGATGCGCCGGGTCACAAAAAATAAATATTTGTGAGATTGCTTCCTACGCCGGCTTTATATAAGCTTTGTATCCAAGCGTTATATTTTTATTGGGTCCGTCTGTGATGGAGTTTAAAAAGCGCGTACCAATTATTGAAGTCTGGTGGCTATCATAGAGAATCTGATAGTCGCCGGTAGCGCTTGCAATCCGAACTCAATTTGATTTCCAGAGTCTTATATCCCGTGGGAGTCTAATCTGGTCTAAGCTCGACCTGCAAGTGGCCACGATATGATGCGGCGAGTTAGCGGCAGCAAAACTCAATATTCAGCCGGCTGGAAACCTTATTAAGGCTGCCACTCAGACGGAACCAAACATGTCATATAGTATGCAGATGGGCAAGAGTCGCTTTCGCAATTAACGACGTTAACCACCATTAGGTCGACCGAGGAAACGTCAAGAAATGTGCAGAATTTTAATTTTTAAACAAGTAAAAGCCATCAACAGCGATAGCTGAAAGATGTTTTACCCCAAATTAGCAGTGAAGCTACATTCGATTTGTTGAAGACTTATCGGGATATCTTTTATTTCCATAAAACAGACTGTATGAATAATAGATACATCCTTTTAGGGGTGTGTGTGTTTTTCTGTTCTCGATTCTGGCGAGGGGAAAACTTTACATCCCTTCTAGTTTTCCGCGAGATATGTGCGAGTTTGTTCCTTTATATCCATTTCCTTAAGTAATGTTACTTATGTCGTTTTCCACTTTACATCAATTTTAAGACTTTCTGGTTATGGATTTCAATGCGATTTTATTATCTGTTTTTATGGCACGCCATCAAGAATACACGTCATTAATCACCAGTTTGTGTTTTACGAAACAAAAGCATTACCTTTAATTAATTAAGTGGATGGAGTAATTAAAATTAAAATTTGAATTTTTATAGAAAGGTCGTTAAGTTCTCAACACGAGCATGAACCGTAAATTGTTTTTTTCTTCGTTTAATTAACCCACAAAATAGTAGTTGTTGGAAGTAATTACATGGACTTTTTGTGATAAGAAAAATGAATATTCTTCATTTTCGTGGATAAAATTTCTATGCTACAATTTAATTAAATTTGAAAATTTAAGTAGAACTATACATAGAGTAGAAAAGTGGTTTTTGTGGGGTCTTTTTCTCGTTTAACTTTTTCGAAATTAATTCTTAAACTGCGTATAAATAATCCCAAATCAGACAGGTAGCAGTTTATAAAGCCGGGAGATTCCTCGGCGGATATTTGCATGAGAATTGAGTGTTTGCTTAGGGCCAAGTTTATGCCTCCCCCGGCACGACACATACTTTTGATAATTCGCTCACCGTTTGCATTGACACGCCAATACCAAAAACACGCATTCCTAAGAAACATAAACTTGCAATTAGCTAATGAAATAAATACTATTGTCCGATTATGAGTTTCATTTTCTCTGTGAAATAGATGAGTTTAATTAACAACTCGTCGTTGGGGTGGCAAAACCGATGGAGAAATCCACGACAAAGAATGTAAATGAATGAATTTATGGTCGCTAAGAATTTGGCCGATTTGTTTGGAGTAATTGGGCTAATTGGTGTTTTCCCGTTCTTCAGTTCTCGCTCCGGCTAACCGATGTTAAAGAGCCCCCATACATCTCGCAGGTTCTATCTCTTGAGATATCGAGGTGGGAATGAGAGCTTCTGGATCTCCTCTCAGGGGCACCATGATTCTTCCGTCGAGGCCTCCCTGACTATGTTTACGGACTTGTTCCTATTCTTGTTCTTTTAATGTTACATTACGATACAATGGGAATCGTGCACGTAAATTCACAAAACGATGTTTATTCCAACGTTAAATTTTAATGCTTTCAATTTTCGGTTTCCAGAAGCTATTACACAGAGGGACTGACTGACGGAATTTGCAAATAAAGAAATCGCACATAGAAGTTTACTTTTGTTTCATTTTAGTTAAAATCTTTCAACCTCTGAGACAGTGCCTAAAATATGATTGAACACTTTTTCTTCGCATTGGAATCCCAGTATTGCAAACAATTAGTGGAAGCGTAGGCGCGAATTTATTGAAAACTCGGCTTGGCTTTATTTGTAGAAGACGATGATTGATCGTTCCCACGTGAATTTGGTCAAAACAGAGAAATGACAAATGTTTGCGAAAATATAAAACTTTTTACATGACAAAAGTTTGGTGAAAAATTATTGAGGATTGAATTTGTGTTTGGGTGTGTAGGGGTTCAAGGCGGTCTGTTTCGTTAAGTTGGAAACTTGATGTCCACAGGGATCACATCAACTTGGCAAACATCGGCGCGGTAGGGAAAATGGACAAACGTGAAAGAAGCGTACCCAAAGTTAGAGGAATACATCAGAAAGTGTGTTTATGTATGTGTCTGAGTGTGTACCTATCATTTTGCATGACTGGATTTATTTTGTTTGCGGTCCAGAATTGTGTATTCTGGGAGTTTAACGGACTCCAAAACGTGTGATTTCATTTGTGAGGATCCCTTGTGTTTGGTGGCTGTTTCTTATTTGAGGGTTGCTTTTTATGCACGCAGGCGATTTTTACCGTTATTATGTTCGGTGCTCTAGAGAGTCTCCTTAGATTGAAGGGGCCACATCAAAAATTAAAAATCGTTCTTCCACAGGTACACGACGTTCGTTCACTTTTGATTTGACTTTGCATTTGTTGGACTTCGCGTAATCAGCTATTCTACCTCAAAGAAACCTTTGTTGAAAGCGGAGTTTCTGAGGTTACCGATGGGATTTATCTACTTACTTCACCACTAGAGTTTTAATTAAATTCCAAGAAAATCAAAACCCTAAAAATACACATTGATAACCCAAAACTTTGTTGACACAGCTTTTAAAAACGAGGTTTGTATACTAATTTTTTCATATATTTTTTACCGAAATAAAAGTGTACAATTTAATTTAATTTGAGTGTTAAACCAGTCATAATTTTACGGGACGTTTCTCGGGCCGTGATGATGCTTTATTTGTAAATAGAAACTTACCCTTTTATTCGATGATCGCCTGAAGGAGTAAGACATCCATGAATCGTGTTAATTAAAAGATCCGTCTAAAGTTCTGTCGGAAATCCTTCGAGACCTTATAATTGTTCTAATGGTATCTATCATGAGGACATGCGGAGAGACAGACACAATCTAATTATGCAATTTAGTCTGACATGAAGCGCGACACTGATGTCACTCGGGAGTGACTGACAACGCTGCACTAATCATTCCGAATTCTGTCTCCAACTCTCTTGTGCTTCCTATGCAGTACATACAACAACAATCAGAGCAATTAGTCCCCATATCGACCACAATAATGCAGCATCCTAAAAACGGCGACAAAACAAACTCGCTCTGAAAACAGAATCGGAGACGAATGTAAAAGAAAAGTGGTATCGTCTGAATAAGCAAATCAAACAATGACGAGAGACGAGGTGTAGAAGGAAGCTCTTTCGAAAAGTAGATGTTTCTGTGAAGGTGTTGTGAGTAAAGTTATTCCGTCATTCAAGACGGGTGGATGTTGCAACCTCTTGGGATTCGCTGACAGGGTGAGACGAACGCGGGACAGCTTGATGCTTCGTCGTCTCTTTGCCGTTACAACTATTGTGCATTGCACTTCTCGACAACACTTTCTTTGCATTCTTATGTTGAAATTCTTATTTCGAAAAGTTCTCGACAGCCGACGAGGCTGGGACAATGCGGAATTCTTTCTAAGGCGTCTTCCTGTTTTCGTTTTGTTTTCAACGTGCTTATTCAGTTTTACCAACGGAAATTTTTATCAAAAATGGTAAATTTTTTCTAAAAAAACAATTAGAATGAAACATTGGGAAAAAATTTTATTTGAGTTTTGGGATATAAAGTGGTGTTTGTTAAAACTTTCAGGCCGCGCAGGGTGATTTGTGTTGTTGGTCGGGATTAGATTGCCCGTCCGCATTTGAACGATCTGACGAAGAACCGGAAGAGCATCCTCAGTAGGAAAATTGAAGTGCAGGCGGCGTGATGAGGCAAGATAATAAGACGAAGAAGGTGTTGTCATACAAAATGTATGCGGCATAAGTGGATTTTCTCGAAGAGTTAGAGCGTTCCAAGTGAATTAGAAAACCGCAACGAAGCCGGGATTTAGATAAGGAATTCAGGCGGACGATCAGAGCCGTCCCCGGCGACCGCCAGGAAGCCCCTTAGAATACAAAGCCGCGTTTTGACCACACTGTGACATCCTGTTATAAATGTTTCTGTTCCCAGAGACATGTTTTATTCTCGTACCGCCCCATTTCATACGTCATGCGAGACATCGGTCGAAGAAGCGGACAATTCAAAATAAATTTCGCAGTGCAGAAGTGGTCAAAGTCGTAATCCCTAACGGCGATGTAGAAGGCCGCCATTGGCCGCGACCCCCGCGGGAATCCAAGAATTCGTTACTTTTCTTGCGGCTGTCTGTAATATTTTCCATAAATCATCGAGGCCGGACCTGACCTGCCAGGATGTGTAAGAAAGTTTAGATGGATTTAACTGTTTTGCAGGGTGAGAACCACACGGAATATATATGAAAACACGGAATGAATTATTATTAGACTTGCGGCTCGGGGAGCGAACGCCGCCCCAATACGAATGGATGTATGATTGATTCGCTTAAATTACAATTTTCGGAGTGCTAATCCGGTACGAAGGAAAAACGCATTTGTGAACCATTAAACATTTATCGAATTCCTCTTTCAGTAATAACTTGAACAAGCCGACCAATAAAAAAACATTATGGGCCCCGAAAGATCGGACCGTTTCAATTTTTCAAACAAACTCTTCGGACGGGTAATTTTTTAGAATTTGTGCGACGCTTGTCACATGCACTGTTTACGGTCAGGGCATGGCGATATCAATAACATCGGAAATAAATGCACTGCTCGATTTGATTTCGACAGAATTTTATTGGGGAGTGAATTTCAAGGGAGATCAATAAATAAAAACACCATCGCCGCCAACACAGGTAGACGAAATTCCACCGAAAATTAAGGGCAAGCACGAAAGCAATTTCACAAATCCTAAAACAATATTTTTCACATTTCATAACACGAAAAATGGAAAAAACCAAGCATGGAATTTAATTTTAATGCAACTTTTTGGTCTTCCTGAAATAAAGCAACTCCCAGTTTTATCCTTGTAAATTTTCGCAAAACTTTCTATGTAAGTGCGATCATAAAAGTTTCGTGGGAGTTAAATCATCTGAAACTGAATCAAAATCGGATGTTTCAAATGAAGTGGGCTTGAAATTGAACATCTTGGAGCAGTAAAGCTGCGATTTGGCCATCAAGATGTACGCCGTGTTTAAGCCGATGACACCCTAGGGTGAGATTGCTCCTGTTGGCACGCACCAGAACCTTCCGTCGCTCACTCGAATCGCTATTGAATAACATTTAAATTTGTCATTTTGTGCCCCGAATTCGAACATCGAGTTTCGTATTCTGAGTAGCTTCCACAAACTTTAAAGGAACTTTTAAAGCGTTACTGATTTCGAATAAATTCAGCTAAACAGATGGGCCATTAATTCTTTGTGGTCGTAATGAAATTTGGAACAGTTTGATAAAATGGGATGTACTTTGTTGTATTAGAGGACAAGGAAGAAAATTGTCTCTTTGGATGTCGGAAACTTCTCTTTAAAATGAAAATTAATATGAGTTGCACTTTGTAAAGTTTCAGATTATGTCTCGGGAGGACAGTATATTATGAGGAATAGCAAAGTAGCTTGCACGTCGGAAACTGAAAAATTGACTATTTTCATTAACTCTACTTGGAGCATCAACTACTAATTTCTTTGAAATTCTATCTGCATTTATAGGATCTGTAGATATAAAGTACCTACAGTTCACAAAAAAATATTAATTATTATTTATGAATATCAATATTAAAACAAATTTACACCAATAGCATATTAAAACCAAAATAACGAATGTCAAAACTATTTTTTCTCCAAACGTCACAAAAAGTCACTATTTTTTAATCGTTTTTAGACAGTAAAATGTTGTTATAAGTAATGAAAAGCGCTCGTTGACATGGAAACACTTTTGCTGCCTAGGCAGAAAATAGTTATTTGTTTCACTAGGCTAGAAAATGGTCTTTTGGAAATGCGAGGAAAGCATTGAAATCCGAGCCCGGAGGGGTTTCCGAGCATTTCCAAAACATTTTCTAGCCGTGTCAAACACGAAATTTTGTGCGCCGACAATTATTAATAGTTATATATTTTAACTTTTGATTTGAATTTGAGACGTCATTCCCTCATTTAGGGGAATTTTATCAGTTGGGAAATAGGTTGGTAGCATCCCACTCAAATCAAACGATTGCAGATTAATTTAAATTCAAATGTGTTTCAGCAAATTTTTGTGGTATCTTTGCTTAATTAGTCTACCTTTATTATTTTCGAAGGTCATTGGCCTCCAAATCGGCACACAAATTGACACAATTGACATTTATGCAGCGATGCCAACCTGCAAAATAAAACCAACTATTCGAAATGTCACTTTTGACTGCCTAGACATTCAAAAGGTGATTTTCTTGCCGCAAATGAGTATGACAAATGCTATGAAAAATGACGGAGGCGCACAAAGTACTTTGTGTGACGGGTACTATTTGAGACTTACATTTGGAACTTGCACTTGCACGATCTTAACTTTGAAACACTTTGAAACCAATATTTTTCACAGTAAATGTCATCAATGACAACTACATGCATCGCCATTCATGTTTTTAGTTCAATTTGCGTTCACTCATTGTCGGTCGTGGAACTGAATTTAACGTTTGGAGAAAAAGTAGTATTTGTTATTTGGCCGAAAAGTGGCTTTACTGTCTCGCAATTTTGCATACGCTCGGCTACGCTACGCTTCGCCTTGCTACTGCAATTTAATTGCTCGACAAAAAGTACCACTTTTCTGCCGTATAACAAAATCTACTATTTTATAGTCCAAAAAAAATATAAAATTTCTAATATTTCTCAATTCTTTCAATGGTAGAACAATAAATTTTGGAAGCGAAACATGTTTTAACTTTATTCATTAGCTCTGAGAAAGTTTAAAAACAACAAAACGCAAAAATTAAATTAAGAGAACGGCTGTTCAAAAATTTTTAATATCTAATGTCGTGTGATCAAAAAAAGACGGATCAAGTCGCCTTTGAACAATTTCGAAGTGTATGTCGCATGGCTCATGTTGAAATGGCACTTGACATTACTGATTGCATTTTTAACCTCACTGTATTTACCGACCACCAGCTGCTGTATATCTACGGCCTGTGCAAAATCTCGCTTCCCCGTATCAAGAATGTTTCCGAGAAAACGCATTTTTTTGCCGAGGAGGGCGCTGATGCTCGGGCGCTTTTGACATTGTTGACAAATTGAATTTTGGGGTTAGTAAGATTTTTGACTTTTGAACGCTACAAAAAACACAAACGTAACGATCGTAAACAGAGCACCCAACGAAAACTTGAAAAAGCAACAAACAACGTGTAATAATTTGAAAATTCAAACTTAAAATTTGAAATGTCAAAAACAATGTTGGTAATAAACTCAATATGGTAAAATGTTCCCAAAAGTGCCCGAGCAGCGGCGCTTTCCCAAGCATATGCGGAGAAACAGTGGAACTACACGAATGCACAGGTCGTAAATATACAGCAGGTCGTGTTACCGACTAAAAAAATTACTTCAACGCAATTCATGAGAAAGTTGTTCATTAGAAACTACAAAAAATGTTCACCCTCAGCTTACGAACACTTAAAAATTCTGCGTTTTGCACATTTTGCAAAACATGAACAGTGTTATTTAATTCTTCAATCTTTTTTGTCTTAAACAGGTATGGCGAATTTCGACGGTTTAAGTTGTTAAATTGCTAAAACAACTGTAGGAAAAAATAAGTTTTCGATTTTATAAAAAAGATAATAAAAAGGTGTATGGTTGGATAACTTTGAATGTGACCATTTTAGAATCAAGAAACATTCTATTTTTATTTCCCAAATTTGCAAATTGTAAATTTGACAACAAATATAAAAAAAGATTTATTTATCTTCACCAAAAAATTTCAAAATGGGCTTAGCAAGTTAAGAACTTAAGCCGACGTTATGAGGTTTTTGATATGAGGCCACAAAAAGGAGTCGCAGGGGCACAGAAGCAGGATTTAAAAGACCAAAAATTTGCAGTGTTTCCGCTAATATCTAATTCTGTCTTAAAAAAAATTCACAATGGGACCAACGTTTCTTGTGTGCAATGAGGAGTTGCTCCATCCTGCTGAAAGTGACCCTGTTGCTGTTCGTCATCATGCAGTTTCTTCATGGACTTTCACATTCACATTAATTACTTGTTACTAATGTCATTCCAAAAACAGTTTAAGTCAACGGCATACCTCCACGCTAACAAAAGTATATCAAAGGTAACTTTGATCAGTTTTTTTAACGCACTGTAATAACTCTGATAGTTTTAACAACAGAACTATCGACGTTGCAATGTTTGGTTTAAAAATGAACTTGGCAACTTAACAACTTAAGCTGACGCTTTTATACATTTTCATTTTAATGAGCGAATCAAAAACTGTCCAAAATCTTTATAACTCCCAAATCACCAAAATTATCGTAGCTGAGGTATATCAGATAATAAAAACTTTTCGTTAAAATTTAAAAAGTTTATATAAAGGATCAAAATTTTTGGAATTGGTGTTTGACGAATTTTGGATTCTTAATTACGACAGCAAATTTAAGCTTGATTTTTTATAGAGAAGTAGATAAACGAATTATTAGCTTAATTATAATTACGAAATTATCTTAAAGAAACTTGGTGTATAATATTGTAGAAGAAAAAATTAGTACATGAGATATAAAATTAAAATTAATCGAGAATCTTTCAGTTATGTATAGAATGATGATACCCCAGGGCGTCAAACATTCATAATCACAAAGTTAGCGTGTGTGCATTTGTACATTAATCTTGAAGCGTCTTTAAAGACTTTAGAACAGTATTACACTTTATACGAGCAATAATTACACAGCGCCTGTAAATACTTGGCGAAAAGTCATGATATATAGCACCCCCGTTTCGGTTCACAAAGTCATATTAAAATTATCTCCAAAATAAGGTCGTTTTATTTACGACCCAAGTTTCCATCTTGGCGGTTGTAAAACATTACATCGTGGACTTTTCCCCTACAGGTTCCTTTATAAACATATTGTAGGAGCGTGTACTTTTTACTCCTGTGTAGGTAATTTCGTCCGGCCATAAAACAATAATAAAATAAGGTTTTTGATTTGGCGTGATTAAAAAAAGCGAGAGGGGTCCGGATAAAAAATAATTCTTTATTCACGACGTCCCGGAGGACCTGCTACCCCTGGAGTTTCACTTAATAAGTGCATTCGTTAGAGGGTCTTGGTGTGTATTTGCGCGGTTCCGAGAGTGGATCAAGTGTGAATTAAGAAGGGGTGTGTCACATTAGACTGACGGGGGCGGTTCAGCCGCCGCCACGCCCGCGTGGTTAGTCTACGCTGCCCTGGAATATCTCACATCATAATATATATTTAATTATTTTGACCTGATAAATAACCGCCTTGAATTATGCCCACAGACGCATTAATATTAAAAAGTGCCCTCTATCGCTACCGCCTCAGGAAGAAACCGACGAGGGCAATTTTACCTTAATTATCCCCAATGTGCGGACGTCTTCTGCGAAGGATTATCCCCAAAAGTATCACACTTTTGCAACTTCTTGTCTATTTTGGGCGGATCAGTTATGTCCCGGAGGAACGCTTTTTAATAATTTCATTTCATTAGGAAATTAAGTTATGAATATTTTCCCTAATTAAAGTAGCAGTTTCGTGTAATCGCACACCATAAATGACTCATTAAATAAATTGGAAAAATTGAAATTTAATTTTTAGCTTAATCAAATCAGTAGATTACTACTTTATCACATTTCAGTATGAATTTTCAAGTTTTTTTTTCGTTAATTTTCTAGTAGGTATATTATTTAGTTTTATCTTTAGAAAAGGTTTAACCAGTTTAATTTTCTTAAAATAAATGAAAAACGGTAGGCAGTATTTCATAAATTTAAAAGATTAGAATATTAAACATACAGGCTGAACACGAATAAAATACTTTTAACCACAGTATCAGCTAGCTGCACTGTATATAATTATATATACATCTCGGATTCATAACGCTACTTGTTATTTTGCACAATAAGACTTAGTTAATGTTTATTGATTGTGTTTATCGATGAAACTTAGAACATTCTGACTCAAGGATTTAATCAGTGGGAACTTTTAAAAATTGCTACCGTCGCCAAAATAATCGGTGGAAACTGCTGGATTAAAGATGACGAAAGCAGTTATTGCTGAGGACCTACGATTCCCACTCTGGTGGTGGTAACTCCGATATATATATTGGTACCGGCACCAGGAGAATGAGAATTAATTAGAATCAGAATACAGTCGAAGAAATTAAGTTCCGTGCCAGTCGTAAATTTTATTCTAAATTTTGATGTGGTTTTATTTGTAATAAGTAATTATTAACTTTGAAATTATGTGTTTTCGACCAACTGCTACTTGTGCTTGAGTCTGGATATCTGGTAAGTTCTCTGTTTTTTTTTGTACTTTCTTGTATTTTGTACTTAATTGATAATAAACGTTTTATATTGATCCGATTCACTATTTTCAACGCATGCACTCCTTCAAAGATCTTTGTCTTTTTCGATTTGTTTGTTTTTGGTTGCACACGCCATAGAGGTGTGCAGGTGGCAGCGACATAGAGCCTAATCGTTCGCAAACTAATCGACCCCAAAAGGTCCGATTCGCCACATATAACACAGTCCACATTGTCATCACTTATCACAACTTTGAAATTAAACTTTAGATTCATAACAACACTTTTGAAAAAGCCATTGGCAAAAAATGAAAAATGTCAAAATTTGAACAATTAGACACTGTAAACCTACGTATCTCTCTCTTCTAACTGTTATTGTTGACCACCAATTAAAACATTTTTGGCACTTTTTTATTAACATTGGAATTGGAATAATTCAGTGCTGCACGGCGTTTTTTGCTAAAAATTTGTAACATTTTTTTT
This sequence comes from Gnatocerus cornutus, assembly GCA_029298725.1. Lineage (NCBI taxonomy): Eukaryota > Metazoa > Arthropoda > Insecta > Coleoptera > Tenebrionidae > Gnatocerus > Gnatocerus cornutus. The sequence continues at coordinate 8,386,617 of CM055514.1, forward strand.
AAATGATAATGCTTTGAACCGCAGAATTACCTTCTTTTGACTTTGTGTTTTATTTGGGTTTACTCTGTATTTTAGAATAAATAAATGCAGTAACTTGGATGATTCTTCAAGAATTACAAGGATAAAACTTCATCAACAGTTGAGAGCTTTTCATAACATTCATGCCATTCACAAACAAAAACGATGTTAAATTTCAAGAAAGTGTTATTTTGATGGGTGATTTTAAATCTGGGTCCATAGTCATAAAATAAAACATCTAAAGAAAATGGTGAAATCTGCTGCAACTGCCTTTAGAAGAGTAAAATAATTTGACAAAAGAAAAACACAAATTGATCATTTTTGCAATCGTTTATTTTACAGATTTGTTTAGAAAATTATTGCTAGAATAACATTAAGTCTAACTCTAAGCTGCAATTTTCCCATTTTCCAATTTGGATGTTGAAAATGTTGAACACGATTAAACAAATCCACCACGTAAAAAGTTTTAAAGGTTTCATTTTAGGGGGTTGTAGTTGGAGTAACTAGATTAAAATATCTATAAACAAATAAAGTTCATGACCAGTTTCTTGGCTTTTCTGCAAAAATTTTACAACTTTGACTAAATAAGTTAAGAAAACAGAATGCTAATGTGGTGACTAAACCTAACGTGAGAGAACTATTTGAAGCAGAGAACTACACCAAAGAAAAGAAGTTTTTGAAAAATTTTGAATTACCAGACTTGTGTAAATTAAGCTTTTAAATTAATTTAAAAATAATGTACCAAAATAATTATAAGTAGTATTCTGTAAAAAAAAACAAAGTAATTAAGCATTTTAGATTTAAAGTTAGAGCAATTTAAAGTTCACCAATCACAATCGTCACATTTGAAAAATCAGCAATCATAAACGATTCTCTCTATATCATGTGAGCCACAAAATTTTTGTTTAGGGTAGCCCATGAAAGAGAGAGACAAACATAGAAGTCATGTCGGAGTAAAATTTTGTTTTTGATATAACCTCAATTTTTTGATGAAAATATGTTGAATTACGAGGTGCAAATAAGAGAAAATGTATCGTGTGTCTTTCCAGAACAGCATCAATAATGTATTCAAAACTAATTGAAATTAAATCAAATGACAAATGTCAAACTACTGTCAAAGTTTTTTCTCGACTTACGTAAATTTTGTCAAAACTTACCCTAAATAAAAATTTTGTGAATCACACGTTATATTGCCAAATAACAAACAATGAATTGCTCTAATTTATCTAATGAGTTTATAATAAAAGACAATTAGTTCTAGGACACTTGTATTTCTTTAATTCAACAATTTTTTAGGACTATTGTAAATAATGAGATACCAAAATGAAATAGAAAATGACGTTCGATCTGCTAATAAATTAATTAATTCCTGCAGCAGCTAATTCAACTTGTTCAGAACAAACTCTATTTAAGGTAATAAAAAATGCATGAGAGATTCCATCATAGACCGTATGGAGTAATCGGTCCGGAAACACTCGGATCATATATCACGCAGTAGCATAGAATCAAAAGCCCATAGTTATTAAAAGCTCAACATCGTAAAGTAGAGTACAAAAATAATGAAGGGTGCAGCCTCATCGTCGCAGATTGAAAAGACGCGTACCGGGATTGACTAGAAGCTTCCATCATCCAGGTCCACGTCCCAGAGGATTTGACTCAACCCTCCTGACTCACGCACGTAACATCATGCTGCAACTACTATGCAAGGGATGATGCATGATCAATGTGGGTACAGACATCAGTTTCGAATGTCAATAATAATGGTCGAAGAACAATAATTTTTTCAGAAGGGAAGCTAGTTAGTCAAACGGCATAACGTTTCCATAATCGCCTTTTTGTGGGTGAATGGTGTTAATTAGTCGGGTTGTGTAGCGGTTGCCCCGAGCAAGACCCACGTGTGGCGTTAAAGTGTTGCAATCTGCGGTAATCGCTAACAAATTTGTGCGGCCGGTGACAGGACACGCAAATTCACTTCACTTAACATTACGTTTTCATAAACTGAAAATCACTTTAGAACCGACGCATTTAGCGGTTTGTGTTATTGAACATGCATCTGAAGGATTGCTTTCATTATTGAACAGATCAAAGTATCCGCAAATCACTGTTACTCCTGTCCAAAAGCGACGGCCGGCTGTGAACAGTGCGAAGTCGATTGTTGATCAAACATTTATAGTTTCGGATAGTTTCGAATAAATTTTTATTTGCGGGCAGCTGTTTTTACGACGAAAAGTTTAACCTCCTGTTCGAATTTACATTCTATAGAAAAACACAAAATTTGAAAGCAACTCATCTTTTTTAATTTCTTAGTGTATTATTTAACCGCTGCTGGAGAAGTAAGTGTGATAAAATATTTGTCATTCATTTCTTCCCCGCTGCAAATCCTTAATATCTTCCACTCCGTCGTTTGAATAAACGACTCAAGCAGCAGCAGTCGGCGGTTGATTAGAAGTGCCATTAAACGGATGTTTCTTTACTCAGCAGTAATTGACACATCGCTGTGCGCGGGCCGCAGATGAAGAACGCGTTGCATTGTCTCGAATCCACCGCCCGCGCCCTTCCGACTCCTGCAGAGATAAGCAATTTTCTCGGCTCGTGATTGGGGATTTTCTCCAGGGGATAAAAACTCCATCTACAAATGAACAGCCGTGACAAGAGCTATAATTCGTCCTCCGGATGAAAGCGAAAGAAAGACGGAAAGCGCCGGAGATTACGCCACGGATGCTGCTGCGGTCATATCTTTTGCAGGACAACGCCGCGTCCTGCCGTACGCACTCTGACGGCAACCGGCCTTCCGTCGGATTTACGACGCTACAACGCCATACATCACTTGTTCTCATTTACAGCAGTCGTAAGGGTAAGCGCGACATTCGTCCCAATAAAACTCAGACGGCAGTGGACAGCTCCTGCCGCCGACGGAGGAACGTCCTGCGAAGTTGAGTGGGTAGGCACCCCGGCATGCAGCGGTGCTCTGCTAATCACAGCTTTAGCAGTTTTAAATCAAAAAAATTTTGCTTAAAGTACTTTTAAAGTAGTGGCTAATCTTCAGCTCGGTGGGTTTTAATGCCGGGTCAAGATAAAATAAAAACTATACGTTTCCTCCAGGATGTGGTCAGCGCCTCCAGGGAAATTCGGAAGTAACCCAACCGCGAAAATATTGTCAAATAGTAAAGGAATATAAAAATACGGAAGTAGATGTTGAATAATAGAGAAAGCAGTATAAGGGATCAATTGTTAAAACAAACAGAGCTGACCACATGTTATTGTGGCCTTGTAAATCCCAACTAGCCGATGGTAAGTGTTGGGGCGGGACTCGCAGCTCCACTCCATCACGGCTTCGGGACCACTGGGACTCCGATACAGCGAACTCTTTACTGCTCTTACATCGAGCCCCTGGACGCTTTCCCTTTTCCAAAACTCCCTTTTGCGTTGTTTTACTGTTGCAGGAAAGTAACTTATTGCTCTTCAGCAGGTGACAGCTCCAGTTGGATTGATTGCAGGACTGTTTGTACCATTTATGCCTGTGCAAATCTGTAGCAAAACAAGGAAACGTGGCGTTTCTTTAATTCAAAAGTAGAAGGGTGCATTTACATATAAGGCGGGTACATTATCTATTCATTGTAGCTGTATAGGTGTTCGCAAGCCGCGACATTTCTGATGATATTTATTCTCACGGCCGATGCAGTTGCCAGACAGGAAGCTATGAAAAGGCGATGTGATGGATTTCACGACCCCAGTGGGTCCCCTCAATTCTGGTCTGAAATTCAGTTAGTCTTCTCCACAGTCAACGCCCGATGCTCGTATCTGCACGTTATGCCGAAGGATGGACTCTAAAGTGGATCAGAACGCACACATTTTTTTATCAGTGCTGGCATTGTCTTGACTTTTTCAAAGGAATCTATTTGAGAATTTTAAACTATCAAGCGACATTTCGAATATGTAGATTCTTAAACTAGCAATTAAAAAACTGTTTTCCATGTGGGTGATTTTAACAGCACATTGTTTTATCTTTGGCACTATTTATCTTAACTCCGGTAATAAAACCCGACCTTCATCTTCCTCCTCGCAGTTCCGTTGAAAAATTCCTGATTGCAATCTTCACATCGATGCACTTACCCTTCATATTTAATATGACGTCCCTGCAAAAGCGTGCAACGTTCAAAAACTAATCTCAAGTTCGTAAAACTTGGACGAAAACAACTTGAATTATAACTCATTCCAATTAAAACTTCCACTATATGATTGTGATTGCTCATAATTTTAACATAAAGCTGGATTAGAGGCAAATTGAGCCATAAGCTGTAAAAGTGGCGCGAAACGGCATGCTCGACGTTGTAAACTAATAATTCTAACAAATTTGCGGTCGTTGTTTGTTCATAACGAGTCATTGTTGATTAAGGGGTGCGACCGACAAACACACGACGAGGGTGTACGTTCATTTCCTGCAAATTGTTTGGAAAAAATTTTGATTGGTACATCATCGATTGGAATTGTGCGTTAATCGAGCTGGTAAGGAAAGACGTGTTAATTACGGTGCTAACCAAGAGGCATGTTTCATGGTGAATAATGACCTGACAATTACTGTACTAATCGCTTGCCACATCAAATCAGGTGATTAGATTGGCATTACAAAATTACAATAATTGTATGGAGAACAAAGGAAAACGACAAATCATGTATGAAATGTGTTCACTGTGCTAATGTTGCTTTACTTTCCTTCTTCACTTTATTATTCAGATGCATGTCAAAGGTTGCTGAAATTAACGAGTGCCGCCCCTGCATCCATGCAGTGAATGCGCCCTCATTATAGTCCGACAAAGTTTTACTGAGCTTGAGGGTGTGCAGAAGGTCATAATGGCCATGGAAATTTAATAGTAGTACAATTCAGCAATCCACACAAAAAGTGCGAAACGAATGATCATTTTATGCCGCCCATTCATAACTGTCACATACTGTATTTTAGCAGGTTGAATGTGTGTTTCTCCGATTGTGTTGCGAACTCCTGCCATAAACCGATTTAATAATCGACTGATTTGTTGTCTGTCCCCTTCATCATTGCAGCACTTGTTTTTGCACAAAGCTTTGTTAGCGATTTGTTAACGCCGAGGTTTAGGGGTCTACATGAAACTAGTGTTTCTGCAAATCTGGCGGACTAACATGTAGATTTACAGGGGATAATGCTGTCTGGAAAACACAAGTTTATATCTTACAACTAAAAATATGGTTAGGTGGATGTCCAATTTAAGATCCTATTAAAGTGTTTTTAAAAGTAAAAATTTGCGGCCTCCTCAACAATAACAGCTTCTGCTTGGAAGCGGCAACTTAAAACCTCCGATAACAATACGATGCTCGAGCTAAACTGGAACATACTGCTCTCGATGTATCCACCTCTCGAAGCTATTGATACTTTTCCAATCTGGCCACATTTTTAGCCATCGCCGCCCTATTGTAAACATCTGCGACAGGTTTTTTAGCAAGGTTACGATGGGCCAATATTTTATCAAACAATGCAGCTAATCACAATCCATCCAGGATCATTATTCGGAACGAGTAGCGAGAAGAGTGCACTGCCTGCCACTTAGTTATGTTGGTTATTTGATACCGCACCCCGCGTAAATAATTAGAATGATAATAGCTGAATAAAAAGTGTATGCCAAACAAGCCGTAGGGGATCTCCCCCTTTAACAGCGGACACTCTCAACTGTCAAAGGGAGTCTGATAAATCTGTTTGCGGTGGTGGCCATCTCCTCCAAGAGACACTGGCAGGTTGGATTCGAGAGAGGATTGGGGTGGATTTTTCAATGTGCTGCGACGCCACCTAGCTGACGCTGGGCTCCTTTCATAGTGGGCCAAAGAGGGGTGACTCTATAGTGACCAAATGGGGATGGGGCGCCATATGGCTGCAATTTTTAAGGAGCGAACTTACGCCAAACTGCAAACCACATGATCTAAATAAGTTTTTACAAAGCGCTCCACATCCAGCCTTCAAGAAAAACTTTCATTTTAACACTACTTGGTGGGTTAAATTCGGTGTTTTCTGTTTATGTTTCCACTTCCTTAAATTATTTACTAGCCTATGGTAATGACGTAAACTTCGCACCGTAAGACTATTACATCTTCTGCCTGGGCATCCGCCCTCTAAAAGGGCGATTCCTGTTTGCATGTGGGGTCACATGAATCAGGTTCCACTTGTGCAATACGATCAATTATTCACGAGCACATCTGTTAGGGATATGTATCTCCAACATCCCAACAATACTATGCAATGAAAGAAATGAACAGTTTGTCCTATTTGAAACATGTACAAATGTAGATGGACCTCGCCCCCTAACTAACTGTATAATTTCCAAATTTCAGGAATAATGTCCTAATTCGTTCCAGCATTTTGCGGCAAATTGAATTTTTTCCCTCGACTAGTGTTTTTTGTTCCGCTTCGTTTAACTTCAGACGTCTACATCTTTCTACATTTGTTCTCTATTCAGGCTAACCATTTTGATTGATTGAAACTCGGGTCAGAATGTTGTTTAATATTAATTACTTTGAACCCACATTATGTAAGTAGGGATAACTAACTTGCTTGTAGTACGTTAAATCCAATTATTGCAATCCGTTTGATATCTGGGATCCTCGTGTTGGTTTACCAGGACCTTAAAGTCCATTACGACCGGTCAACCGACAACGCAAAGCTCCCGTTAAATTAGCTTAAGTTTGCAGTTCTTGGATGTTCATTTGGCAGACTTGATTGCCCTTCTGGCCTCAATCAAGCACCGCTAACCGCAAATTTTAACTCAGTTATATCTCCACTTCAAAACAAGCTGTTGCAAGGGTCAAAACGTAAAAACACGATTAAATAACTTTGTTTCTTCGACTTTTTGCTTATTATCGTAGAAAACGGAGTCAGTATTCCTGTTGGATTCCCGTTAAATTCCCCAGGAGTACCAGTGGTGTATTAATAGAGTGTCCATTTCATTTGCATGTCGGTCCCCATACGGTAGCACATCGCAATAAGAAGCGTCCGGCCTTTCGCGGTAATGGATCCATTAAGGCTCGTGACCAGCCCAACGGCCCAACAGCAACCGCCGCCGTTGCCGCCACGAGTTCTCCGTTAGTCTGATATGATTACATTCGGGAGATGCAGGTTTATACGGCCCTCGAGCGACCAACTGAGGTTGAATCCGGCGCTACGGGTCACCAGGTGACGATTTGTCACATCTCCAAGGCGGCAAACAAGCTAACGCCATTTCACGGACACTCACCAGAGGATTACGCCAACCCGTCCATTTCCATAGATAATTGCTACAACACAAGATTTCACATACAAAGTTACCAACGAAATTACCGCAATTAACAACTTCCAACAGACTTTGGATGCTTGGTAATGCTGTATTCGTGTTTTCGAATTAAAAGCACTCGGACGCATTTGGGGCAAAGTCATATTCCTACATTAGCTTTTTATTAGGAAATAAAAATCTTTAATTCATGCCGACCTCATCAGGCTTATCTATTTTAAAAATTAAAAAATATGTTCTTGCATTCCCAGACCGGAGTGTCCCTGATGGGGTTACAACGTCCTTTTTTCTTTTTAATTATTTAACGCACAGGAAAAACAAAAAGTATGTTTACCAGTACTGAGAAATTGGTGGGTGTTCCGTTTAATTTATCACCGAGGAGAAGCCTCTGATTAAGTGCGGACGAACGGTAGATAGAATAAGACAAATCCTCCTCCCTTCAAAAATGAAAGGTACTGAAACCTATGATAAATGCCATTATCCTCGGAAGGGTTGGTGCCATAAATCACCAATGCACAAGTCAAACTACTGTAATTAATTGTAATGGTTAGTGCTGTAAGGTGTGCATCTGGCATCGTCACGCCTGGCTGCTGCACCCCAATGTGGACAACTGTAGTGTTTATCATTTCTTGTACCCTTGCTCTGACTGCGGTCTTAACACCCCTTCTAGACAACACAACAATCCAATTCAATGCAAAGTTTATGTTGTGTGTCGAACGTTCATCCGCATGGTTAGATTTCAATGTAAAATCGACATTTTCCACCATTAGATTACGCACAATGCTTGAAATAATCGTTATTAGACGAGTTTGGAAGAAATGTAAAAATGATGTGTCGATTGCTGCTGACAAGTGGGAGATAACATCTACCAAAAGCACAACTGTTCGTATGCCGCATTGATGAGCATCAGCATAATAGAATTACACAATCTCCCGGACAACCCTCATTATCTATGAATTAAAATCAAAGTTGGAAGTGATGGGAGTTGGTTTGAACAAAAGATTTCTTCCCTGACCGGTAATGCATTGCTTACTCCCCGTCATATTATAGTCTCATCAATCATTAAATACTTGTAAGGATTGCGAGCTCATTAAAACTTGAGACCATCGGTCAATTATGGCTTATACGCATTCAATTAACGCACAAACTGTTAGATATTCCATAATTTAACGTGTCATAGACTCATTAGAGAAGTAAACAAACTTGCGGGAAGAGCTAAAATTATTGACCATTTTGTAACTTCTCATGTATTAACTATTCAAAATCTAACGAGGCAACTGCATTAATAAACGGACCGATTGATAATTCGTTTAGTGCATTAACATTCGACATAATTACATAGTTCGCGCTATAGATAGGAATAAATGTGATTATATCAAACGTATATAATGCTAAATAATTATCATCGTTGCGTGTTGCGAAATCCCCAAAGACAAATTAGTGCTGCGGTCCAGTTGTCGAACGTGACGTACATTTACCAATTGAGTCGTTATTTATTGCCATACCTACATGAGAAAATAAATTATATTACACATAGGTCGCGTTTACTATAAGTTTAATTGATCATATGCGGTTGATATACGACAGGACTGAGCTCGGTTATGTGGAACAGGACAATGAATTCCTACACTTTTTCACATTGAACGGCTATAAAATTGCACGCGCATCAATCAATGCGTTTCAATGTATCAGGTAAAAAAGAATCTGTTACATGTTTATTTCTGAAGCTGATGACGTGGCGGTGAAGCGTTTTGTACTTGAAAAGAAATCGTCATAAATTAAGAACGTTTCCAGCAATTGGTTAATTGGCGGTGGCTTTACTTTACTAGAATTGCTAGTTTTTCCTGCTCAAAGGAGAATGAATGTTTCAGAAAACACTCTGTATGTGGTTTTGGTCGCGAAGCTTTTGTGCGGTTTGTTTCATGAAATCAAGCGCAAAGCATTAAAAGCTCCATTCACGAAGAGCTTTTTTGATAATCACCCAGAATGTACGTGAAGAGCAATTGAGGAAAAGAAAAAGGCTGCCGCCAATGCGGTAATCTGGGTGGCCATTAAAAAGTTAGGCCGTTAGGTCTGATTGTTACGACGTCGGCGGCATTCGCGTTGTATTGAATCGTGCGGCCGTCATCAGAGAGGTAACGCGCCGTGCGGAATGTCGTCGTCGAGAGCAGTTATCGCGCCCATTACAATAGCCGTGAGAGGTAAATACCGTTGTAATGGGCACGTGGCTGGTCGACGATCACCAGGGGACGCACTAACTCCGTCGGGCCACCGCCCGACCCTACGCCCTACGCCCTACCTTGGCGCGCGCGGACGCGTTATTGGATGTTTTATCGCCAATCTCATTCCTCTTTTCGCCACATGTTTCTGCAGATAGGGTTAAGGAGATATAGCGACAGTAAATGAAAGTGGATGGAAGACGGCGAGAAGATGAAGGTCTGTGGCCTGATGCCACCCCCGAGGGCAATTCCCGGCCCGCCGGTTACGACTGTCCGATTGCTCGCTATTGCCGGCCGACGGCATCACGCTCACTGATTGTTATTCCTTTTTTACTGGCTTCGAGGCTAATCGAATGACGACGCTAACTACATTGCCGGTATATAATGCACCAGGTCCGGAGCTGGAGCTCTTACCACTCATATTTCGTCACAAAGGCTTCAAATTAATATTATTCCACTTCTCTGTAGAGTTCGTTTCCACCACAATTTGTTAGTGCAAAAGCTAAAATCAAAACAAAATTCTTAAAGATGCGTTCATGCTTTTATGAGTCACACAAGTGTGTCGTAAGTCGAGGATAAACTTAGCGAAGCATAAAAGAGACCCAAAAAATCAAAAATCTTCTTAAATCTTCGAAAAAAAAATGACCGAAAGTATTTGATGAGGGTAGTAAAAAAAGAACATTCAAATATTAGCTGCTGAAGATTTTTGCATAAATGAAATTAATTAATTAAGAGAGTCTGAAGGAAGTGCCCAGCCTTAGATTTTTAAATTATTTCGCCGTCTTGTCGACGCTATTGGTATGTCTTTTTTTTTCATATGACTCATTTAATTGACATAATTTATTTAATTATCTGAACGACGTGAGTTCTGCTCTGGACTTTAAATCTACACATTCCATCAATTGTAGAATGTCGATGAAACTATTAAGTCCACCATTTTCAAAGATTTGCTATAAAAATAGCTTGGAATGGAGAATAAAAAATAAGCAAGAGTGTGTATTCCTTCAGCTCCGGACCTGTCTTAGCATCACCGGTATATAACAGAGCGACCTCTTTTTACTGCCGCCGAAGTTAATTTGTTGTGTTGGTGTGTTTTTATCGCATTCCAGATGCCGCATATGGAAGCCGTCGCGGCCTCAGATCTGATCACCGGCCCCATTACCTCCAAACTGCCAATATACCGACGCATTATACCAAAAGTCAATACATATATGAAAGGCGCGCTGCCACCGCAATAACCATTTACCACTATCTGTAATTCCCCCGGCACATGTTCGCTGGTCGCCAGATGATGTTGGCTAGCCTGATTGCGCCGCGCGCTACGGACGGGAATGAAAACAAATTGCTTCCCGCGGAAGGATATTGCCGGCCCTAAAAGTCGCTCGCTTCTTATTTGAACCGGTCGACGGTATTACGTGTGTACTCTGCGACAAATTGTTATATTATGTTTGCGCTTCCAACGTCGCAAAATCTACAAGGAATAATGGACTTGCATGTATACGCACACAGACCGCCAACGCTGATACCGGAAGATCGTCGTTGCCCTGTCAGAACTGAACCCATAGAGACGTGTCTAATTGCTCTTTGGGACACAAGGGATCGCGAACGATCGGAAATTAACTTATACTTTTCCGCACAATCAAAATACAAATCCGTTTCTGGAATGCCCAAGGCGATTTCAGAATTTTGTTATGGCAATCAACATTCTCTGAAAAACGCACCGATAAATAACCAAGTAACAAAATAACAATAATGTGACATTCATCATTCAACGAAAAATAAAGATTCTACTGACATTCATCATTCAACAAAAAATAAAGATTCTACTGATTGTACCTAGTTACAATCAAACAAAACAAACTTTTTTTGCAAAAATTTGTTCAAATTCGGGAAAAATTACCTTATCCAGTTTATTATTTATACAAGATGTTTGGTAAGTAAAACACCAAACTGTAACTGCAATGTTATGAAGGTGGTAGTAATTGAAATCTCGAAGAATTTTTTTTCTGCAACAATTCTTGTAAGCATTAGGACGTAAAAAACCAATCACGTCACAGTTTGGATATTTGGAAAATTTAAGAAATCAAGGCATTTCGTGGAACAAAATGTCACCCATGTCTCACCTGACATTTTGTGACTTAGGCGTACGCTGTCAGACATCTGACAACGTGTCCTAAACAATTTCGCAATGGTCCTGAGATTAGAATAAATTATTCATTGTTGTGGCGTTTACATCTTGGTTTAGATCGGCAAAAAGGACAATTTGATTGGTTTTATAATTTCGTATATGATTTATTTTTCGAATTAAATATTCATTTTCAAGTACATTTGTGCCGCCACTGATTAATCATGTCAAATGTGACAGTTGTTTGGAACTCTTGTTTTTGTCAAAACCAAACTACTATGTTTTCAAACAGATCTTGAATTATTTTTCGAGTCCTGATTGGTCAACTTTACAATTTTATAACTTTTACGAGAAAAGGGAAAAAAAGAAAATTTCCACTCAGATCTCTTTCTGTAAGTTCTCTGATTCTCCAGGTATGAGTTGGTGCTTTATTTACCAAACACCCTGTATAATAGTATTAATGGAAGCGAAGGGTCCCACGAAAAAGTGAAAAACACGGTTAATCAAAACAACAATTTTTAGCGAATTACATACTTCATTAGCGTATATCTATTTATGTTTATGTCATGTTATCAAGTTTTTTAGGGCTAAAATACGAAGTTTTTGTTTTTTAAATTTGGCAGTATATTTCGAACGTCAGTTCTAATTTTTCTTAAATTGAGGATGTCATAAAAATCAAAATTTGTTCTTAGTGTCAAAAATTTTATTGTCGTCCACATCGTCTAAGTTGAATTGAGTGGGCACGGTTAATCTCGAATACGGTTAATTGGGACACTGTACATACATCAATTTTCCTGCAAAGGATTTATTCCAAGAGCAATTTTAGATATCAACAGAATTTGAAAGGTATAACTTAGATACCTGTAGTGGATACATGTAAATTTTTTTAATAGATAGCTCTTCAAGCAGCTGTCAAGTTTTTTATTAATCGCAAATTATGATGAAAAACATAAATAAAATATTTTTTAAGCGGTACAGATAATAACCAAAAAATGGTGACAATGATAGAGTTCTTGTTTAACATTTTGCAGGAATTGCAGAAGTTTTAAAAAATCAACGTTGACTTTCGAAACGACTAATCGAAGAGCCGCATTTAAAGTTTGTCGCCTACAAAAAATTGTCTGCGAGAAAAATAAGGTATAGTCATCAAATTCTAGAATAAATTGTATTAAAATAGTGAAAAATAATTTATTTGTAAAGTAGAATGACCTTCTGATCGTGAATCTAAAGCTTGTTTTGCTCCATCAGGTAAGGACTCAAAAAAGTTTTATAAACAAACATTTTTAAGTTTTACTTAATAAATTACAAAGTCATCCTACAGGGAAAGGTCTTATAGCGCCGGACGCTTAAGATATTTTCAAAATTTGATTTACCAAAAATATTATTATTATTTGTTTTTGTACAATTATTTAATAAGAAAAATCAATGTTTAAAAATAAATAAGAAAAATAAGAAAACAAGAAACAATTTAATTTTAAATACTAAAGTTGAACTGAACAAATTTTCGTCATATTATGTGATTTTTTGTTACATGTAACGGCGGACATCAACAATTTTAATGAGAATTCAACTCACCATAGGTTCGACCTATCAGAGACTTTAATTTTTTCAAATCAACCAATCACAACAAACTTTTTCTGGAAATTTCACGAGTGCAATTTTCAGTGACAATTCCACGCGAAAATACCACGCGAGCTGTCAGTTGCTTGTCAGTTCGTTGAATTCTCATGACGAATATAACTCGGGAGCTCGAAATTGTGGGAAAATTTTCCTCCAGTACTCGTAGTTTGTTTCTCCGGACAATTGGCACTCGTTCACTTCGCTCACTCGTGCAATTGATCGTCGAAAAAAATACTCGTCTGTCGGAAAAATTTCCGACAATTTATGAAAAACTTTGTGTTTTGACAGAAATCGTACAAATAATGGGTGGTGCAGTCTACATGTGCCCAATTTACACAAATTTGGCAAGCAACCAAATTCGTCTGAGAACTGAACATACACTTTATTTTTTCTTCATTTTTATTGGTTTCTACTAATTCTTTGTTCATCTCTGAACAAACAACTTCTAATTTGTTTCGTTCAAATTAGTCTTTAGTTTCAGTTAGATTTTATTACTTTTAGTCGTTTTTTCTCGAAGATCTGTTCGACTAACAATTTAAAACATTTTTTTAGAGAGTTTAGATTGTAGAATAAGCCGAAATCTACACATAACACTTCTGCTCAAATAGCGTCAAATCACTTGACGGGAATAAATTTTGATTATAAGAACACTTACGTTTAACAGAGAATTCAACTCACTATAGATTCGACCAATAAGAGACATTAATTTTTTCAAATAAACCAATCACAGCAAATTTTTTTTGGAGTTTCTCCGGACAATTGACACTCGTTCGCTTCGCTCACTCGTGCAATTGATCGTCGAAAAAACTACTCGCCTGTCGGAAAAATTTCCGACAATTTCGAGCCCACTCGTTATATTACTTATGAAAATTCTACAAAAAAATGTTGACTGTGTCACTAAAACACCATCAAACAAAAGGGTTCTTACAATTTTGAGGAAACTACTAACGATCGGTGTTTGATAATACACCATCTATCGTTTCTTGATAAAGACTTTCTAACTTCATAGTTATTACTTTTTTTTATAATTTCTTCTTGAAGAAATCTACACTCCCCATCGCTATAAGACTTTCCCCTAACTTTGTAATACATACAAAGACATTAAAAAACGCTTTCCAAATAGCTATAGTCATCGGTGGTACCTATACTCAGTTATTGCTAACATATTTGAGCAAAACCAGTAAAAAAAAATGGTCCCTAAGCAAACTAAGAACTCTTAGTTTAATTATGTCCACATAATTTTAATCTCAACCCCAAATTTAAAATAAAGACTTTATTGACATTCAATAATAGCATAATCGACCAAACAACATGACTGATGAATTGGAGTGTCCACTTATTGTTTGTTTGTTTATTAACGCAGATCTTATACATATCATAGCACAATTAATTAGATAAAATTATAAAAATAATATCACAAAAAACAGATTCAAAATATTACAACAAGAAAATAGTACATACTAGACTAGGACAACAAAAGCGGTTTTTTTTTTAATTTACCCTTTGAGATACTAGCTCAGTTAACAAGAAAAACGGGTATACGTTTGTAAAAAAGTAAAGTTTCGAAAATTTTCCCAAATATACAATTAAAAAAAATTATAAATTTCAAGTTGCAGCATCGTGAAGGTACGAATGTCTAAAGTAGTTACATACAATTTTTTTTGACGACCTCAAATTTCCACCATAATAAATATTGAAACTTCAAATATGCTGTACCAACTTTATCAAAATAACAAAATTTTATAATTAAAGATTTATTATCTGCCATTTTGAATGGCAAGAACCTATTCGAAGACACCGAAACCACAATTCAATTTCCAACTAACTGCCAACTTCATCCGTGGCTAACTTCAACTCGTGACTAAATTGACGCCGCCAACTTCAGCTCGTGACTAAAGCGCCACTTTAGTCACTTGTGACGGGATGTGTTTAAAATGTCATTTAAATCGGCAAATTAAATACGTAAAAAAAATTAAGCGCTATTTTTTCGTTAATATGTGAATAAAATTACAAAAAATGCATTTGATATAAAAAAAACAGTAGATTTATATGTGTTAAATTTCCAATTTTTTGCCATGTTTACATAAGAGCACATAAGTACATAAGTGTTACATATTCATAATGTTCTGAATGGCAAAAACTGGTGCAAATTTGATAAATCATAAAACAAGTACAACTAATTTTTATTGTATATTCAACACTTTTGTAATTTTGTTCTTGTATTTTAACAAACAAAACACATTTTAAGTCATTTTCGAGACACTTAGGGTAGTGCAAATTGTGATTTATAATGATTTTTATTTGTTGTACAATTGACAAAAATTTTAAAATTTTTGGAAATATGTCGAGTTCAATGTCTTTATTAACTTGGCTACATCGCAGCAGAGGTAGCACGAAGACCACTGTATTATAGTGCGATGCCATAAACCACTGGAATATTGTAGAATGTTAAAAAATATGTCTTTTTTTCTTTTGAAGATACGGTGGATTAAAACATATACATATATCATGACCAAGAACGCTTCATTTGTGAGTGGTCACATCAGGAGACCACTCTTATATCTTATATAACTCACGACTATTGTGAAAAGTTTACATCTTCATGATCAAAGTTTTTTAAAACGAAAAAAATTAATAGTTGTGTGGAAGAATATGAAAATCCCGACCTGAATCCGGACCTATTGAGCAAAACAGACTTCACAACCGGAATCACTTATCCGCTCCAGTACAAAGTCTTGCTATTATATCTTGTTAAAACAAATTTTTGTACACATTTAGCCAACTTGAAAACATGTGTGCCAATAAAATAACAGATTAATAAGAGTTTATATTAAAGAAACGTGATTTTTACTCCCCTTGAAAAATTTAGAATTACAGTAGATTCTCGATTATCCGAGTCCCGGTTATTGAGTCTCCGCGCTATTCAAGCAACCTGTGGTTTTGAGTTCCTCCGCGTTATTCGATCTAATCCGGAGTTTTATCCGAGTTTTTCCCGAAAATGAATAATTTACACAAAACATGGCATATTTGATCAGGCGTCTTCATTGTTCTAAGAATTGCAGTTCTATGTATGTATGCAAATCTATAACTGCGATAAAACTGATGGTAGCCCAGTCAACAAAGACAATAAAATAGACATAATTCCAAAAGTTTTGAAATTTTTGTGAATTGTACAACAAACAAAAACAATAAGTTGATTTTTCGTGTAATGTTTTTTATTTCAAACAGTCTTCGCATTATCCGAGTTTTTTTCTTATCCGAGCAGGGGCTGGTCCACATTAGCTCAGTTAATCAGGAGTCTATTATACTGGCTGAATGTTACGACCGTGTGAACTATTTTTACGATTTTTCAGTGACTAATTGGGATAAACTTGAACGTAAACGCCGCAAGATCCATTCCCGATAAGTAAATGTATAAATAAACCTGAATGTTATGTTCGTATATAGTGATGGATTGGGCAAGTAGGCCAGGGAGTTTGGAAAGGCTCAACAGGATCCTGCACTCGACCAGCTGATTATCCTGCCACCTCTTCTTTGTTCCAAACTTGATATGCACGATATAAGTTGATGGGATCCGGAGTAAATTTACGATTTTTGTCATCGATCCTACTACGAAAACTTCCACGAAATTTTCACTCATTTGAATTTTAAAAGAGCGAAATATTTCGCTCCGTTAAAATATTCTACAAGTTGTAATTGTTAAATTTGCTGTAACGAAGTAAGGTATCCGCCGGTTGACTTCAAGTCGGCGACCCTCTGCCATGTACAAGAATTAAAGATGCGTTAAGTCCAATTTTCTTCATTAGACTCAATCTGCATTCCACCCTTCGCAATGCTCCGCTGCTCTCTTACTTCCAACAACTAGCATTTTTATGAGCCTTATAAATTTGTTTAATTGGTGTTTCATGCAAAGCGTACCGCTCCAAATTCATTTGATTGTCTTATAAATGACTGAACCGAACTCGTTTTGTCTTACTGACAATAAAATTCCTTTCGTCTAATTTCGCATGGAACAATCGATGCTTTGGAGATTCACATTTTATTACACTATTATGTCTAAAGTTTACAAGAACTTTGAGCATAAGAATTTCTAATAAATAATAGTCTTATTTATACTAAGTAGATGGGGATAAATTTATAATTAATCGCAATGCTTCTTAATTGAAGCCCTGAAACAGATTTCCTGGAACAAAATTTTCGTATAAAAACTAATGATTGATGCCACAAACGATCCATTAATAACTCGCCTTGCAGCCAAATATTTTTTCCTGTCATAACAGTTCCTCGCTCTTGACAGGTAGGGTTATAGGATAATTCCCCGTTCTTCCTATCCCAATAGCTAAAAGCATATTTTCACACGCTGTTAACGTAGCAATATTGAAACATTGATTTACAACGTTACCTACCTTTACGTGGAAGTTCGTTTCCATGCATATTTTACACATTTCTGAAATTGGAAATGCAAAAACGCTTCACTACAGTGATTAACTGACACTTTTACAAGTAGTAAATTTATCATTCATTCTTCTATTGTGTTCCCTGGCGGTCCTTAGAAACTCTTAAACAGATTATCACTAATCCTATTGTCACACTGACCACAAGAAAGTTTTTGTAAGAGATGCCATCATCTACAGCAACGAGCGTAAAATCATGATCTCCGCCTTTTTAAATCTTAAAATCAAAAGTAATGTTTATATCCACTCTGAATAAGAACTTATCATTCAGTCTGATTAGAGTTGATGTATAAAAAGAAATAAATAATCCATATTTAGATGAAGCGGTCGTTAGGGAGTCCCGGAAGTGCCGTGTCTCGGCTTTTCAATGCGAGTAAACAGATCAAGAAAATTCTTACACGAAATCCCTGCATTCGAAGAATAATTATGATTTATTATTTGCGAGAAAACGCCAAGTTTAGAAGGTAAATTAAATTATTGAAGATTTCGGAGAAAATTTTATCGATAACTTCTTTAACTTCATCCAAGTATTTAAGAAGTACACAAAAAAACGAAATGAATAATAACAAATATTACATAATCAATAAACAAATGTCATAATTTTTTTTAAAAAGCGTTAGGAAAGATAAGAATTTTCCACTGGGTTTGTTTTTGGTATCAGACTGATAAAAAATCAAATAAAAATTAATTCATTTTCTCTTCAAAATAAAACATAAATTGATGTTAAAATTGTTAGTTTAATTTTTATCATTTTCAAACAAATAATAAATATAATAAATACCTAAATAAATACGCAATAATTAAAAAGGTCCCTAGTTACATTTAATGTGATTGTGTTTTAATTGAAACTTTTCCAAAGTTTGAAATATTAGATAAGGTTTACATAAAAAGGTTGACAATAGTGAATAGAATTTCTTGTAAAATTTTGAGATTTATTTATGTTTCTCAATTAAATAAAAGGGAAAGCTAAATTAAAAATTTTAAGAAACACAAAACGGGCTGGTTCAGATCTTGGATAAGTATGTAGAAGTGGCTTAAGAACAAAATTAAAAAGAGATTAATTTTAGAATAACTTTACAGCATCTAAGAAACAAAAAGATAAAAATCCATTAAAATCGAAAATAAAATTGTTATAAAAATATTAAGCTATCTATAACATACCTCAAAAATCATAATTAAGCAGTTTTATGTTAATTTGATCTGTTTTTAATTACCGATTACTAAATTTGATTGAAAAATGGTACTGCTTCATAAAGAATTTGCAGAATTTATGAGTAAGTTTGTGATTTCCACGCTGTAAAAATCTGGAAATGCTTCATATAATCAAATTTTGCGCCTTTTATGCTCCGGAACCGTCCAATCCACATCCCCGCCGTCGCAAACTTCCGATTCCGGTAACAGTGTGGCGCTCCGGAACATTCCGGCGCTCGCGAGAGCACTGCCACAAAATTGCATCTGAGTAGCGAAACATCCAAGTCCGGTTTTCGTTCGCTAGGTAGCGCCACCTGCTTCTATTTCGTCTCCACTCCCCTCGCCCATCCCTTCTTCCATCAGGGAGCAGATAATAAGGCAACAATACCGCGGGGTGTAGCCAAAAGTGACGTTGTTTCTCGTCGATTGGCCGGCGTAGTTTCCCGCTATCTCAAGTGATTGGTCGGGGAGGCACCTAGAGGCCGCCTTCTGCCCTCGACGCTCGGCGTCGCTCGTCTCCGGGGTGGGGCTCCACCACCCTGGGGAGGAGGAGGAGCACCACGCGCCGCCAGACCATTCGATGCTTATCAGCGTCCCAGTCGCGTTTATCCGGTCGTTGTGCAGTGTCTCGCGAGTACCAATCGTCTTCCAGCGGGAGCCGGCATGAACCTGGGCTGAAGAGTGCTGTGCGTGCAGAGTGCGCCAGGACTTTCGTGGGAGTGCCGCACACCAGCCAAGACGCGGTCCGACGAGAGCCACCCCGTGGAGCGCGGTTATCCGACGGCGTCTCCGTGGCCCGCGCTATCGTTGCCGGCGCCAGAGTTGGACCCGGTGGCTGCAGCCTGGGGCCGCAAGTTGTACCCCGGGACAGGCGCGCCGAGAGTCGCCGCGCCGGGACTCATGTTTGGACTGCACCATCATCAGGATGCCACGGGCCTCCATCACCATCATCAGCCGAGAGGACCTAGTCTCAAAGAGGAACCCCTCTCGACCACCAGGTCTTGGATGCAGCCCGCGGTGCCTGACCAAAACGGGTACGAACTCTATATTTTTCTTATTTTCACTTTATAAAGGTAAAAATTCTTTTATGTAGATACCTACAGGTGTATTTATTCAGAACATGTGTTCTTGTTTTGAAGTGAACACGAGGCAAAAAAATTCATGAATTCTGAAAATTTAATGGGAATTTTATGGAATATTTAATTATTTTTTATATTATGCTCGTACGATTTGTGGGTTTTTTCTACCCTCCAATCAAATTGTACAGCTGTTTGTTGTGTAAAATTAATGTTTGAGCTCAAAAAGAGATTTTAACACTAAGCAGGTGCCTGCCTATTTCTACTCCTACATAGTGTGATGCTCTATGAACAATAAATATTAAAATTAACTTGGTTGAGGAGGTAGGGGCAGCATGCTCAATTGGTAATATTTACATACCTACTTTATAATATAAATTTATGGGAGGTACAAAAATTGAATTGTTGTTTTTAAGAAACTTTTTGTTTTCACTACTAGATATTCTAAGTGAGATAATAAAATTAATATATGAATAAAAAAAATAGATAGTTGAGATCCACTGGTAAATACAAAATTCACATGACACCATGTTTGCATTTTTATCTACATATGTAGGTATTTTTTATGGAAATTGAGAATAATTGAGAAAGTCTAGTGTTTCTACTTGTATATGTACCTATCTATTCCATTTTCAGTATGTTCAATAATAAAATTAATATTTCTAAGATATACCAACTTGTTTTCAATTTTAGTAAATTTAGATCAAAAATTTAAACTACAAAGTTTTTTTTGGTTTTATTACATACCTATTTATCACATTAAAAATATGCATTTTCAAAATATTGCAGATTTATTTATGTTGCATCTATCTCACCATATCTTCAAGAACAATCAATACCTTGTATTTGTGTTATGTCTACCAGATATGGGTTATAAGCTATAGGACGATTTTATATTTTATATTGGGATAATAATATATTTCGCGCAAATGGTATAATTTAGTAAAAAATGGTACAAAACATTTCAAGTATACCAACTTACATAATTATTATTTCAATTGGAACACAGTGGAATTTTTAATTAAGCACTTCTTACAATTTACAATTTGTTCAGATATACATACATTAGTTTAGCTACATATTTCTACTTTGATCCACAAAATGTCTAATTCTGGCAATTTATATTTCTTTTTTATTTATTTATTAATTTGGCAAAATGGTTAATAGATTTAAATCGTCAATGAATTCGGATAAAAATAAATCAATGATTTTAATTAATTTGTCTGACCACTATTTGAAAAAAATTACAAAAATCTTTTTTTATAAACTGTGGAATTATTAGAGAATTAAGTACCTACTTCTGCAATCAAATATTCATTAATTTATAATATAAAGTAATATCTTTTCTAAAAAGAGTTTGAATAAATGTAATTTAAATAGAATTTTGTTAGGCGTTTTTTGCTCTTTTTATAGAACCTAAGCTCGATCGGTAGATAAGTGCATATCACCATAGCCGAGAAGCTTTTAAGAAATCTCTACAATTATTTGATCTTAAATCCATAAATAAATACATGCTTAGAAAAGTGAACTTCTGACCATCTTCTTTCTTATAAGAATACTTGCAAAAAAGTCCCATAGTCTTGATCTTTGACCAAAAATTCAAGAAAGTGGAACGTGGACTACTATCTAAGGGTAATTTTTATTTGATGACCTCCAGACGATTTGAAACCAAAATTGCGGTTGAAAAAATTGACGTGGACAAAGGCTTTCAAAAATAAATAGATAAAACATGTTTCAATATGCTTTATTTTAGTGTAATGCCAAAATTCCAAAACACATAAATGTAACTCTAAATTCACTTAGTACGAATAGATAAAGTTTGCAACTGTCCAAGTCAACAAATTACTAAATTAGCTAAAGAACCACACAGCAACTCACGTGTACATTCTAATAAACAAACTTGCAAATTCGCAATAAGTTGCCACTCCTTTTAAAAAACCCAAATACACATGTCAAAGCTAGCAAGCTCACGTGTGCACGCTCCATTTTTTATACAGGTCCATTTTCCACGATGCATAAATTAAAAACTCGCAAAATGTTCAGTTTACCATGAAAAATTAAATTTTTTAATAATGTAATAGCTATTCATAACACTGCGTTTACACCACGTTCCATTTAATTTTTTATTTAAATTTAATTATATTTATTGTTATTCGCATGTGTGTGACAGTTTAATCGGTCTAGTTTTGTACTGGAAAATTATACTTTTAAGTGGATGTCTCGCCACTTCAGGTGATGTGGCAACAACATTTGGAAAACAGAACGTGAATTGCGAATCTTTTTTGTGCTTAACATTATTAAACAGTGTTTTTGCAAGTGAAGGGAGCAACGAGGCGAAAATAAACGAAGAAGAGACAAGATCAGGAATACTAATTCGGTCCCATCTGACAAGTTTTCGATAACAGTGACATTTTTCATGAATTTCAAATTGGTCGCTGTGCTGCAGTCGATTCGAATCGTATTATAGAACTAAGGCGACGATTTCAGCCACATTAACTGTTGCTTGTATTAACATAACAATTATTGTTGTATCCCCCTATATATCGCATAAATAGCCAGTTTTATGTGTGTGAGGAGGGTGGCAGACATAAATCAGTAAAGATATTTCGTTGCAGGCGACAGTATTTCAATATAATCACCCGTCTATTGGCGGCCGTTACGGCCCAGCTTCGTTATATACCGCACTCAATTGACCGCGTGAAATAAATGAGCGAAAAACTGACATAAACACCGCCATTATCTGATTTGCGAATCCTATAAATACTGCCGGGTCTAACTTACACGTTGCACAGTTTGCCACCTCTAATTGCCTCGTTTATTTGAACACATTCTCAATAAAATTTTCAAAAATTGCCAGGCAAAATTATGTCCAAGTTATATTGGTGATAAATTTTTGGTTCAATTTTATGCTTTAATTTTACAAGCCATTAGAACAGGCATTTTATTAATCGATTCACTATTCTTGTCTCAACTTTAGAACTCGGGAGAACTGGGAAGAATAAAATGTAACAAACATTATAAAGATAAACCCTCAAATTTTAATGCCCCTATTTATTTTTATTGATTAATCAGCACAGCAAAACAATTGTTATAATTACATATTGTGAAAGAGACTGTAAACTATGCATCATTAACTTGCAAAAGAGACAATAGAACGGAAGATAACGAAAAACGTAATCTACAGCTTCAATATTACGGTGTTGAAAAGACATATATCTTACTATTATATATGAAATTAAAATGTCAAACGTAAAACAAACAAAATTAATCTGTGCAGGTACGTGTTCCGTTTTTATTCAGTTCTTGAAATTTGTGGCTACAAAGTAAGTGAAAACGATGTAGTTTCTCAGAAGTGCGTTTGCTAAAAACTGCTGAAAAAGTGGATTATTCTTCTAAATCGTTTTGATCGATGCGGAAATAATGTCAACAATGTATGAGGCAATTGTTGTCACTAATGAAATTAATTTATTCAAATATCCCGTGGTGAACCTCCGGAGAAAAAAAGCGAAAATGAGAAAATATTTAGCGGAATCAGTTTTTGCGTTCGAAAATTAATAGGAACAAACGAACACTAGCAGGCATTTACCACCTTCATTAACAGCAAGGTATAAATTATCGCGTCCGTATAATTCACAGAGCTCGAGGGCATATTTCAGTTCTGCGTCCTGCGAACCAAAACCAGCGTCGTTCCAGCCACAAATGGCCCTGATTGCCATTGATCCCAACATTGTATATGTGGTCGACTTTTCACATCCAACACGAACATTTAGGAATTTTTAATAAAATAGTCCGGGCCTTTGCCTGATTGACGTCGTGTATTTTGTATGTGTGGGGATGGAGGATTGATTATATTTAATTCGAGTGATTCATTAATGTACATTTGTAACGCTTTTAAACATTCAATAATTACTTGATTTCATGAGATAAGTTCATACAATTACCTGAGTACATCATCGACTTGCCAGACAGTTGACAATTAATATTATTTGAAGGAGTGCCACGCTATAACTAATTTCGTAATGGCAAATGCTGCGATATTTATACGGGAAACGGGGAATTCTTTGGGGCCTCGACGCAGGTCCTCGACTATTAAACCATTAGCACATTCCATGCTAATTCTGACGGGTAGCCATGCAATTCACTCGTAAAAGTGCGACGTTTTAATTAATAAAAATGCCTCGATTACCGAAATATAATCGCTTTTTCTAATCAACTGAAGCTTTGCTCACAATCTTATATTATTGTTACAGATCGCGGCGCCAAACATGAGATTTTATTGTTAACCTTTTCACTGCGCAATGTTTTTTGGAAAATTTTGTAACTGTGCGCGGTTTGTCAGCTCCTGCGACAATATACGTTCCGAGCAGTTGATCGGTGTTCTGCTTTAGCGTATATTAACGTCTTGAGCACTTGGCCGTTTAACTAGTTTTAAAAATGTTCATAGAGATTTTAATTTTTCACAACGTCAATATATTAAACAAGGTAACATTGAGATGAGAGCTGATTATTATGGTAATATTACCTGGCCCTTAGTTCGTATCTACTTTTGAACTGCGTGGATAAAAAGATGCATGGAATAGATTTCAAATGAATTTTAGTCGTAGACGGATATATACGCTCTGAGCAGGGATCGGTAAAAAAAATGTATTTAAAAAAATGAAAGCTTTTATGACTGTGTATTCCTCTGAGGTAGATAAAACTATATTTGCGTCATCAAAAAATTACGTTTTGAGCAGTTGACCACTTCTTAATCAATGCGAATATATCCGCTCGGAGCAGTTTGAGCGAATTATTATTTTGCGGATTTTTCCGGGCCGAGCAGTGTAAAGGTTAAATATCAATTTCAGATTAGTTTTGCTTAATAAAACAGATTACAAAAACAATAAATTTACAAGAAATGGAAAAATTATTGTTGATCGGATGTTTTATGATTCCATGCAATTTATCTTAAACAAAATCGAAATTTCATGCTTGAGCTTATCTTATTTTCTGCTCTATTTAAATAAACTTTAATCGTACTAACGCCGTTTTATGACGTAATTATCAATTGTGTTCGTCACAGTGGATTATGTTACTTCGCACGTGGATAACGCCTTGCAAAATGTAAGTCATAAATTCTTAATCGATTGAATTTCTTACGACTTTTCAAGTCCAGCTCTGTTAGTCTTTCTCCAACTCCTCGGTTATTGTTGTCTTGTGTTATTCGACGTCGCACACATTATGAAAAATGTATCAAGACACTTTGGGTTTCGACACGATCATAACTTCTTGGCCAAATTGAATATTACAATACCGCCACCCGATCCGATGCAAATAAAACGTCGGATTAAACCGTTTACCTTGAGTCCGGGGGCGGCGTCGATACGCCTGCACACATATACAAGTGTTGTTTTATTAAGCTGTAAAAGCTCCTCTGAACGTTATATATATTTGAAATGTATTGGGTATCGGCACTGCATTTTGTCGAATAAATAAATGGAGTGGCAAGTAATACAAGTGGGGAGGGGCGACACAGGTGCAGGCAATACAGGCTATAGATTACATTATCGACGAACCCAAACGTGACACGATAGGTGTTGGAGAAATGGAACGCCACTGTGCAATGTAGTTTGTTTTCTCTTTGTTGGTTGCGGAGCTGCTTTTGCTTTTACACGCTCGTTCGACACAGTAGATTAACACTCATTTGCGATATTATTAATTGGATCTTGTCATCAACGTCAGGAGTGGTGCTTTGCAAACCATCAATCTCTCCAGAATTCAGACAGATTACGCTCGCCTGCTGGAAGGCTATGAAAGCTAATTTTCGTAAAACGGAAAAGTTTTAGACATTTATACACTTGGCGTTAACAGGGAAAAAGTTATGCTGAAGAGACGAAACAGCTGTTTACACCAAAACAAACAAACGAGAAACTCATTATTGTTAATATTTTTTTTTCATCGACGCTAATTTGCAGAAATTTTATTATCCTTATATGTTTTGTAATACGTAAATTTCAGGATCTGCCAATGCGGACTCAATAAAACTCTGCCGTTAACTGAGCTTTTATGAAATTTCATCCTGTCTCATCCAGTTAAATAAATTATAGTTGGAGAAACTCATGTGTGTACAATAATTATGTTTTGTTTTCTTAAAATAAAATTAACACGTCTCGTTAATACGAATTTTTCTATAATTCGTATCGTTTTCGTAATAATTGGTCCAGATTAACACGACACTGCTGTCTATTTTGATCCAACTGACAATAATTTTTTTTTATGAATAAAATGCAGTTTATTTGAGATACGCCACTGCACAATACGAGACAAAATAGCATTCTCTTATTAGCTTAGGAATTAAATTCGTACGAAAATTAGCTTTCATTGTCTTCAATTGGAAATAAAGTTCGACATTAGTGGATGTGAATAGATTTGGATGTGACTGGATTTATATTAAACTAGTCTACATAACATCTCCGGCTTTTATAAAATAAGCGAATCCTCTTTGTCTGTGCCTTTAAATGATAATTTAAAACAGCTTCAAGTATTCAGAAAAAGTAAAAATATTTATTTACCTACCTATTTAGAAAATCGTATAATACGAGATAAAATAAATTTTTAATTTAAAAATGATCTAAAATTAACAGTGTATTAAAAAATTTTTGACAGTTTTAATAATTCTACATAGCTGAAATTCAACCGTCATGTTTATTTATATTATCTATGCTAAATTTCTTCCAACAATTAAGAATAAGACATTTCAAATGTCTAGTTAGCAAAAAAAAAAAACCATCTTCATAAATTTGATTATTCTGAATGTATTTTTCACGCTAAAATAATGCAATTTGTAGCCGTTACTACTTTTTGATACACTTATTAATAACTTTGCCCAATTATGTAATTTGACAATAAGACAGAGATAAGCATTCACATAGCCAACCAAAAATTTCAAGTTTTTTAATAAGCATATAAAATCAACTTTATATTTTCCCTAAATTTGACTAATTTTTAATAAAAAACATCACCACATTTCAGTTTTAGAATGAACCAAGAATTGATCCAATAAATTTTCTTTGAAAAGCTAGAGAAGCCAATCGAATAAATCATATTTTCTATTAACTGTTTGTCAGTATTATTTGTCTTGAGTTGAAGCAGGCACGTATCTAATTATAATTTAAAACAATCTTTTCCCCAGTAAATTTAATAGACCTCGTTATAATATTCTTTGTGAATTTTGTTCAGCTTCCAACATTCAATTATCCTCGCAATTCGATAGTGCCCGTAAACGCCCACATATAAATTTGCGAAATGCTAGTTAGTGGCTAATGTCGGCCTTTCAAGGGATTATAGCAATTCCCTTTCGCCGTGGGCGAGCAACTGAAATACCTGACACGTCCTGAACATGTCGCGCTATCTTGTTAGGGTGAACCAGGAGTGTGGTGCCTAAGCAATTATTGCCACCATATCCAGACAATGGAGTCCACATTGACCACTTCGATCGAACCCTTTCGCACAGATGGTGTTGTGACACTTCAAATAATAACGTTTAACCGCGTTATCTGCTAATGGTAAATTAGATTAGGGTATGACGTCCTGTTTAGCATGTGCTAATAGACACTTCATATCTGCAACTTCAAGTGTTATTTCTTTTGCAGGATTGGCGTCGGTCGAGCACACTTTGAAAAACAACCTCCGAGCAACTTGCGAAAGTCCAATTTCTTCCATTTCGTCATCGCTTTGTATGATCGAGCGGGACAACCAGTGGAAATCGAAAGGACTGCTTTCATCGGATTTATCGAAAAGGATCAGGTCAGTTAATGGCGACCTTTAAGAATATGATATTACCGGGATCGATGACTTTGAGAAATTGGGATTCGTGACATTATTCAATCTGCTTTTAATACACGAGCCAAGAATTTTTTTTTCTTTAAATGCTCTTTGATTTTCAACCGCTCTACATTTTCTACCTCTCGTCGACAGTTATTTAAGGATAATTGTATGTAAAACAATTAAAACAAATGTCACAGTCATTGTTTGCCTAGTAAACGAATCTTGTGTCGGCCTCTGGTCTCCCGTTAATGAATTACCTCGAGTACAAGCAAAATAATTACAAGTCGGGGGCTCGTAATGAAACATTTCATGCTAATCACGCAAATTACTTTTGCAATGCAATGCAAACATGCACAGACCATGTACACCACCTTGATTAAAAACTTTGCAGTTGACTGGTCATTTCCTATCTTTGTTCCATCAAGACATGGAAATTCTACGAGCAAAATAATTGAAATCGTTAGACCTGGGAGGGGCTGAAACATTTATCGGAAAATGCGTGGTCGGATAAAGAAATTATCAGTTAGAGACTAGCAAGCAATATTTTTATATATTTTCATATGATCTACAATTTGTTAAAATTCTGCATATTTACAAAGTCTTTAACAGAATCACTGAAAACGGTTAAGCTCAGCTCTAGTTATAGAGTAATTTCACACTTTCATTTTTAGTTGAACTTCATGAATTATGTAAATCGCGTAACTTGTGTAATTATAATTTTATTGTTGAAACAATTTACAACGAGAAAGTTTCCAAATTTTTATTAAATTCTATTACTCTGATAGATTCAATATAAAACAACGGAACGAGTTTTTCACGTGTGGGTGATCTCGACAAATTCCAAAAATAAAAAGCGTCAATTTTTTAGTTTATTGTTTTGTTCGAATAAATACTTACTCTATTTTGAAGGGCCGGTTAAAATTTAAACTTCTAAAACATTGAAATCTTTTTAATCCAAATCTCTTATAAAAAAATTTGATCAAAATGAGATCTAGAGAATCTTGTCTTCAATCAAAGGTTCTAAAACCAAATAAAATCTATTTAAAAATAAAAAACTACGAGCAGAATAATTATTCAAAATTTTAATTTTTAAACCGCTCTTAAATCCGTAATCGAGAAATACAACATCCACGCCAGCATGTTTCTGATCAGAAGTGATCCGTAATTTTCTCGCCAAGGAAAATTAGCCTGGAGATGAAAATTCGACGTAAAATTTTAAATAACTGAAAAAGTATTACCTATTTTCTTTCTATTTTTTCACACATTGTTTATTTTAACAATTAGAATTAAACCATGAATAATCTTTCACCATTAAGTTAAATACAAGTAAATATGTATGTCCTGCCAGGGGAAAGAAATTTTGAACGGCCCAAATGTGTTGTTACAATGTTTCTAACTAACCGCTAAAAATATAAACCGGTTCGAGTATTGTTTATTTCTAATTTTAAGTAATTCCCAACCATTTCTAAACCATACGCACGTTGCACATAAAATATTTCAAGTTTTATAACGCTTGGAAATACGCCAGGGCAAAGAAAAAATTATAAAGCCAAATGTGAAGGACAAAAATGAATTAAAAAATATTTAAAGATACCTAATTCCTAATTTCTAGAGTGTTTTAAAACTGACTGGTTACTTATTTATCTAAAAAAGGTAACTAATTAAGATTTGTTTGAATGTAATTTACTAAACATCAGTTCTAGATTCTAGAATACCTACGCTTGAAGGACATGCTAAGGGACAAAAGTTTTGTGCATTTAACCTTCATTTTCAAAAATGTTATTAAAGTGATCTGTATAATTTATAACAATTCTTGTAGAGTCTAAAATCTACTCAAATGACTGCAATTATTATAATCATATTTTTGTATATTTTGGCGATGCCACCAAATTTACCGTATTTATTGTGCTCAATCACAAACACTTTGGGAGATTTTTATTTTTACGAATAATTGTTAATTTTACGTTAAAAGTGTTTACCCCAAAAACTATTGATTTTTCGAGTTAAGGCAAAGACATATTTTTCCTCTAGGCTACCATAGAAGAGGTTTCTCAGAATTGAGCGCTTTGATGTATGGGCAAACGCCAGCTCCAACAATAAATTTCTTTAAATTCGATCAGAACATTGCTTTTTGTTCTAAAGTCTCCATATTTTGGATTGTTTGCGAAACGAGCTCTTAAGTTAAGGCTGCATAAACAGCAGCCGAAATTAATTCGTAGATATCTAGTAAAATTCGCCATAAAACTAGCTTGAAATACGTAGCGATTATGCAAAGCTATTGTAGGAATAATTGGTTTAGGTGTGTTAATTCCGGGTGAACACGAGCCGTTGTCGACGTTTTGTCGACCCGTCAAAATGGACCCAAGAAGCATTTTGCCGATTCTACGTTGCCATGGTATCCGTTTTAGTAAAGTGTACAACGGAGGGAAAGTGAGATGAATAAATACAGCGTGTTTTGGCTGGGTAGGAAGTTGTAGACGGGCGGCAAGAGACGGGGGTGTAATTGTGTTCGTGGCGATGCAGAAGATTAGGGCGCGAGTCGGGCAGAACATTTATCATGAAACCCAAACCAGAGCTGAGCGCCGGTCACAACAGAAACCATTATCGCAACGCGCCGGCAACGGCTTCCGAACTCCAATTCTCCACTCTAGATTTATTAAGATATATATAAACGATCGACTAAATTGCTAATATACCTCTTTGTTCCAGGAGGCCGACGGCCAGAAAACGAACAATGGGATACAGTACAGGCTACAGTTGCTCTACGCCAACGGTAAGTTTACCAAGCACTAACTACATCTAAATAGATTAAGAGCTAAAATTTGGATTGGTAAAATGCGACCTAAATAAACGTTGTAGATTTCGAGAACGTAAAAAATAAATACAAAAAGAAATCGTTCATTTATCTTTAGCAGGAGACAAGTACGTTGTTCTCATCTTATCATGGCTTTAATGTTTTTAGTCTGTCGTGCGCTAGTGGCAAAATAGTCCATATTTCATTCAAGCATGGGCCGCAATATTGATCCACTTTCTGTCCATTAGTAGCGACCTTGCGAAGACGAAAAGACGCAAAAGAAATGATTTAGCGAAAGTTCGGTTGACAAACCTCCACGCAGGGGTCGTGAAGTTAAAGGAACGTAAATATTTGACAATTTGTTAATACAAGCGGTAATAATTTATGATGGATCGAGGGCAAAAGCAGTAAATGCATTGCACGTAGCTTAAGAGATTTCTGTGAAATATACAAGAAGGAAGACGTAACATGTAGTGAACCGGCGCTATATCTCATTTGCCACAGCACACCTCACTCAGCATCATCCCCGAGGAGCACTCTTCCTCTCCTTATTTGTAATAAAATAACTCCACAAATGCTCTCCCAGGACTGGAAAGATGGCGAACCCTAAGGCTTTACCGCCTCCCTGGTCTTTGTTCAGACGCGCTATCGTCGGATAGGACTTTGTTCTTATCATGGACTGTTTCTAACCGACTCGCAACAGTATCGAAATTGTTTGACGTGCCGTAAACTTTAGCATTATCATTTTAATGATTCAGGAGACGGACGAGTGCTAAGAGTGAAATGGTGCCAATAATAACGTCGCTAAGTCGTAACCACGTAATGCCAAAGACCAAAGTTGCTAATAGAAACGATTCAGGGTGCCATTATAATACACATTACCACGCTTTACTGCAAACTTGCACAAAACGAGACAAAAATATACGAATTATATGACGCGAAAAGAGTCTCTTATGTGCCAACAATTTTTTTTTTGATGGGATTCTTTTAGAAGTTGTTTATTCGGCTCTCCAAAAGAACTCGATAAGGTCAATATTACTTTTTTTTAGTTTTTTTTTACTCCCGGACAAAAAGTTTTAAGTACCTACCCTGCTACTCGAAAAGTATCCAAAATAACAAAACTACTCTGAACAAAATATCAAGCGAATCAAAAGATCAAAAAGCAATAATAAAAGACATCAGTGCCCAAAAAATAGTGAGAATAACAAAAAGCTATAAACATAAGATGTAATTTTGGTGGCATTTTTTTCGGTATTTTCGCTGATATATTTCTCCGAAACCTCGATAGATAGCAAGCAAGATGCAGCTTGCGCGATTGTTTCTCTCGCCCTTGGGTCGATAAGAATCCGTTACTACATATCCCGGATTCAAAATTTCGGTTTTTTTTGGATAAATTATGTACTTACCTAAATATAATTTGGTCGATATTTCGCTTATTCGCGGAGCAAATTATTCGTGCTCACTTTACGCAGAATTTTAAGCAAAACTCAAAAAACCCGATTTTTTCACAACTAACTAAATTAGAAGTAATTAAAGTTTCGGATAGTAAATTTTGGGTTCCAAAATGTTTAACACCCCTTATCTCCAAACTAAATTAAAAGAGATCGAAAGATGAGGTTTTCGCCAACGTTTTTCTTGTTTTTTTCGCTAGTAATCCGTTCTCAGACATCCAAATTTTATGGTCAATTTAAGATAAAAATTTCTTACTCAAACAATGAAAAATTTTGAATTTTTGTTTTTTTGACGCCACTGTTAAAGTATCTCATCTACCAATCTGAAATTTGATTGGTTGATAACTTACTCGAAGAAAGTAATCGTCGTTTGCACTCCAAAAACGTTGATTAAAAATCAAAAAACCCTCTGCAAATCTATTTCAGTCTATGTTTCGTTTATTTGTGAGGCAAACTTAAGTTATTTGTCCTCATTTGACGCAGAATTTTATGTAGAATCCAAAACTGTGTTAACATACGTCAACAAATAACCGAATCAGAAGCGTTTGATATTTTGGGTTGTCGCCAGAAGCCAAAAATTTTGAAGCTCCAGAATATTTAAGGTTTGATAGAACGGATAGAAAGATACGGTTTACGATGTCGCTTTTGTAGCTTAGAATCCTGTCTTACATATCCGAAATTCAAAAATTCAATTTCATTCCTATATCGTAAGTAACCTAAAATGATGAATTGATGAATAGGTAAGCACTGAAGACATTGAAATCGGATGCACGATGTTGCAATTTCTTCTGGAGTTAGATCTAAAGATATTGTAATTTTTCCAATAACAAAACTCGAGTTTTTGTAGATCAGTGACTAAAAGGATTGTTCTCGGATGTGGATACTCCCAATAAAAATGAAAAAAAATTGAAACGAGTAAACGAGTGAATGGTGTCTAATTGTAACTTTCTCGCAAGTACATATCTTTAAGACAAATTAAAATCAATAGTATTAAAGAATAAGATAATTTTTTAAAGAAACTGTTGTTTGGTATTTCTTTCTAACCTTAATTGCATTGATTACAAAAGTTTATAAAATTGGTGATGTTGCTTCTATCGCAAAAAATAGCAGCACGTGTCACGATGTAAGTGATTAGGATTCCAATTAGAGTTAGTAATTGTGGAGTAAAATATATTGGAACATTCCATGGGCAACAGAAGCTGTACGTATGGCAAATCGCCTGTTTTGGTCGATCTGATTGACTAGTCGGATTAATTATCCATCTAATTAAAAGCAGCGTCTACTTTAACGATTGTAATTCCTGCAACGTTCTCGTCGGTAACCAGTTCCTTATAAGTAAGCGCCTTACTGCTCTAAAGTGTAAATGGTGTTTTTCTGCCGGAATGTAAAAGGCAGTCGGCCAGCGCAGCAAGTCTGCAACACAAGTAATTGACAATTGATAAACCATCAACTAAGCTAATTAATTAATTGCATTTAACATCATCCTGCAACTATGCGATCGTTTTCTCACCGTTACGTAAACTATCAAAGTTCGATTTCTGCCGAATGGAGATACCAAGTCGTGTTGTACGAATGTTGATTTATCTCTGCTATTAGCGAGCGTTATAAATCTTTCAGCGCGTGTTTGCTTTGGTCTTTTGTGGATTGACGGATTTTCCGCCCGGATAGACCACCGACCGCCACCAAGGGTTGCGTCCGACGAGATAAGGAGGCGGTGGCCGTTGAGGAATTTGCGGTACAAGACTTGCACTGCCGCTGGCTGCGTCTTATACTTCGGACTTTGGGGCCTCTGAGACCGACAACTTGCCGGGATTTGTTACAAACCTAACTCATAATTAGTTTACAACCCTCGCTCTCTGACCACTCGGTAATAACTAATTATCGTAACAAATTTACTTAAACTACCCATTTTATGCGTGGCTTACTTCCGGGTACACCACAACATGTCTGCAAGTTCTTAGATTTTTTTTTGATTTCAGGTGTGCGCCAGGAGCAAGACATTTACGTGAGACTCATCGACTCCGTCACCAAACAAGTAAGAATTTCTTTCTCCCCTTGGTTTATTTTTGGTAAAAATGCGGTTCTGCGCGTCCTTCTTAACGAAAACACTTGCAGTGTTAAACGACAAAGCAGAACCTAATGAAATTAAGCCTGAAAAGGTCGGACAAACGAGGTCTAAATGAAATTAGCAGCCAATGTGTTGTTCTACCACTTTGCACCGGCTAGAGGGTAAGATGAACCGGTGTATCAGCAAAACATTCCCAGTTTCGAATTCGCACAGCGTAATAATTAAATGAATTATGCAGCAAGAAACAAACCGGAGGAAGATCTTTCGTCACACTCCGATATGTCTCTCTCGTTGTAGATTCGACGAGCGCGAAATTAAATTTTACCTCAAACCATCTTGAAGTTAGATGATTGACTAAAATTAAATTTAAGAACTTAAACGCGTTAAGCTTTCCCCTTTTCACTCCATCAACTTGACTTGTGTAAAAATTGTTCTACGAGATTTCGTTAGCTGATTTTTGGAGACTTTGCCGATGTATTACCACAACGTGATTACGTAAACTGGGGAGAAGACACAAAAAACGACGTCACGTGCAGCATGCACACATGCAATTAAATTCACTTTCATCAAAGTTTTACCAAGAGCCGACTCGGTGGAATTTTCAGATCAATAGCAAACATATCACACGACATTCTTTATATTAATTAAATTTTAGCTGTAAGCATAAATAATGTAGAGACTCTGAATGTTATTCGTGCAGGATGTAAGGCTGAAAAAATTCTCATCCATTTCATGGAACAAAGATTTGTCATGTGCAATTCGAATAATTAATTTTCTCTTTGCGAATCTTGTATCTCTGATGAATATGCATTGTATAACTTTTAAATCGTGTGGGTCGGGGGCGTTTCGGGCGATAATCTCCAGTGATGATATCGGACAGGCGCGATCAGGTCCACGTGTCGGCCACGCGCCTCGACAGCCCCCTTTGCGGATAACACAGGAAATACTCAGCTCTCATTACTTCCTTATCGCAAGTCGTTTAGCCGATCTATAAACACATGGCCTGTCCACTTAACTTGCAAATCTTGAATTATTACAATTGCCTCCATCATCTTTAGAAAAAAAATTTAATCTGTCTAAGTACTCGTACTTTTAAGAGGGTGAAAATGCAGATTGCATGTCTATCACTAGCCACTCAGGTAAATGGTCCGTCTTATCCTCAATATGCCAAGTTTAACAACGACTCATTAGTTGATTACTTGCATCGCCCTCGCTCACATTATTAAATTGAATTTCAAAAGAATAAACTTAAAGTCAAGTATGGGGCTTTTGCAAATGGAAAGTTTCTCGAGCGAGTTGCTCTATATTGTAGTTTTCGTATAAATATTAACGATAGTGCGGAATAGAGAGGAATTACCTGCGTAAATTCTAGATTAATCCAGGCACCTGCCTCTACCTTGTCCTAAATTAGTCCTGCCGTAATAAATCCTTGATAATTGGCTACATTGCCACTACATAAACCATAAGCCTCAGATTTCTATTTGAATTTATAAATCTTATTTATTAGATTTACCATAGTTTTAGAGGCGCTACCGGGAAATTTACTTTACGGGAACTTTAACGGGAACACAAAGCGATATCTCCTCTAATGTATACAGTAACTAAGTCTGTTAATGTTACAATTAACATTTTCGTGGCACAACACAAAATATGTCCATTATGCTTGCTACTGCTTTCACAGTGGCCAGGAAAACACAGAATTTAATTAAATTAAGTGACATTGATGTATAAGTTTAAATTAATCACACAATTATTTTGTTTGTTTTAATTATAATTTTCCATTCTGTGCGCTGGTTATCTTCTAAGCGTTTCTTTTTGTTTCCTTTTGACTTTGCTATTCTAAAGCTGTCAAATATTTTTTACAAATTTTATATTTTGGTTATTCACTTTTGATTCTGCAGCTTTTCACATTCAGCTAGATAGTTGAACCCCTATTTTTGATTTTATTAAATGTTGTGGTCCTTTAAATCCTTTTGACGATTTTGTGAATTCCGTCTACCTCGCGTAGTTTTTTTTATTGTCCTCTTTCAATTATTTCTATTCGTTCTTTAAGTTCTTTATTTTATAAATGCTCTCCATTCAACCAAATTTCTTTTAAAAAATGAATCGTTTGAATTTTCAGAAGTAACAAAGCTTCACTCAAGTATTGGATATAAAAAAATTCTTTTGGAGTAATAAAAATGATAAAAATAAAATATAGACAATCGTGCCGTTTTACGACTCGCTTCCACACTCTTCTATTCCCTGTGTGCAGTGATAAATGTCATGTTTTACTCTATTTTTCGAGTATAAAGCAAGAATGTAGTAGTGACTAATGCGTGTACGTAATTAAAAGCGTGGGAGCGGTAATCGTTTAATTTGATAAAATAAATCGCTGTTATTAAATAAACTGTGGTCGTAACAATGAGTCTAGTGCATAAAAATATTTTATTCGTTGTTGTAGTACATGATACCCGTACAATAAAATTTCCATGCGCTTGAATTTATAATAAACGAGATTAACATAGTGCCGGTTCAGTCGGTAATCGTGTAATGTGCAATAAAATTTTAATAGGAGATCGCGAGCTGTCCTGTAGGCATTCGGATTAACACCAAAACTCAAAAGTATATATCGATGTTCATACAAATGCATTTTAATAACACATTAGACTTTTTTGTATGGCGTGTTGGCCCAAATAGAGTGCCTCATGAAAATTATATCGTCAAGTTACGCTGTTGGATATTTTTCCATTTTATATTAAATTATTAACAGGTTGATAGATAGACGGGTTGTTCACGATTATGAAATCTTCACCGAAACACGTCGACAGGAAATTGAATTGAAATGTAGAAATTGATAAACCATGTTAAAAATTACGGTAATGGATCGCGTCAATCGGAAGAGCTTCATCTCTAGGGCTCCATTACCACGCGGTTTCCTCTCGCTCTATAACTCCGATATCAAACCTGGCGTTTTAATGTAATTTTAACGAGGCCACAAGTGCATATTTCGAAAACTTCGCCCGCAATTAATTTTCAACCGACGTTAACTACGGCTTCACTCGCGCTGCTTGCCATCACTTTTAATTCGGGAAGACATCTCGACATCACGGATTCATTCATAAAAATCTCGAAAACTTCCAAAAGAAGTTTTTACCAGGTTCTGCTAATTTTATTTGAAAGCTGAATCTTTACTCGAATAACATTCATCGAGAAACTGAACAAAAAAAAAGTTAAATAGTTTGTTTGCTGAAAGTGGAACTTTAAGTTGTTGTTGAACAAATATTTATTTTGATAAATGTCCGACATAAAGCATTGGTCTTATTACACCAACTCTACCACAGCCAATTAAAATAATATTTATTTTCGCGGAGACACCCATGCATCGAATTAGATTAAACGCCCGGTTATCAATGAATTATGAGGGCGTTGTGTAATTATAAGATTTAACTTTACGAATGTGCACCCTTTTATATTGTATTCAGTAATTCCCCAGGGAGCATTGATACACTTTTATGAATATGCAAGTAAAACAATTAATTAAAATGCCACAAGATAACGTACCAACTCACATTTGCTCTTCCGATAAGAAATGTAATTCCCTCGGGAATATTTAAACAAGTCTTTAGGGTCTTTGCGTAAAACTCTCCAGAGATGTGCGACTCTTCAAGATAGCCCCGAGAGAACGGGACATATCATACTCACAGGAATTAAAATAATATTTATAAAGTTTCCACTGTTACTTTCTTTTATGGGTCCGCGAGCGCCCATGACTAGAAGAAAGTTGGAGAATTGAAAGGGAAAATTCAACTGCTGTATTTTTGCTTAAACAGACGTTTAAATGTTAATACCCTGTTCAGTTTTTTGAAATTAAAGTTGAGAGTGTTGTAATTTTGTGGTCAAGAATGTAAATCTCTTCTCGGTCGTTGGCGAAGAATTAGTGTTTCTTTATCCAGACACATGTTGCTCGATGTCCAGTAATCTTACTTGAGCCTTCCACAAAGCAAAGCCGGGGGTTGCGCGTTACATATTCAATTAAACAAAAATCTATCAACTGCTCTAACCTAAAGCACCTTAATCCTGCTACTGGGGTAGCAAAGCCTCGCGCAGATAGATGTGTGTTGCTATCACCCCGTCCTGCAGAGAGGGGCACGAAATAGCCGGATTACTCGGGTCTGGACGAGGGTAAGTCTGGTAATTATACTAGCTTCGAGGGTTATTCTATGCTCATTGATGACTAGCAATAGTACGTCACCGGTGCAGAGGGACCTCGACTCCGTAATCCGATCTTATCTCCTGTTGCCATTATAAAACAACTACCAAACTCACGCACAGGACCCCATATGACTCCTATTATCCTATTTCAAGCGGACAAAACAACGTACACGCGAAAAATTATTTCACAAAACACTTTCATTTGCACAAATTTGAATCTACTTATCATGCGAGTTTTTTTCACACCATAAAGAGATGATGGCACGCGTGGTTAAAGGTGAGAAATTAATTTTCGAGCCAACAATAAAAAAGTCGTTGGACGCTTTATCGTCGAACCGCACTCAATTTATTCAGAATCAAAGCTAATAATTTTTTTTTGTTTACAGGCCATTGTATACGAGGGACAAGACAAAAATCCCGAAATGTGTAGAGTTCTTCTGACGCACGAAATCATGTGCAGGTGAGTTTCAATTTCTTCATTTAGAGAGTATGTATATTTCATGAGAAGTCAGCCGACCACATTACACTTTGGGTAAATTGTCAATACCCGAATGGTTCTGACACCGTCCAGATGAATTATTATTGTGTGGTCTCCGTTGTAATCTAACGTCGTAACTTGAACTTGGTGCGCTTTCCAGAAAATGAATAGAATAATCTGTCTCGTAAACAAGAATCCTTGACGCTCCTCAAGCAGTTTTTTGTTTACATTTCTCCATCTTATTTGTCGGGGCTTTAGTTATTACAACGTGTTTACCTGAGAATGAAAATGGAGAAACACGTGTAAAAATGAGCTCGAGAAAATTGCAGCATGAAATGTGCACCCTCGATATTGGATGCATTCGTTTGTGCTTTCAGTAGGTGTTTCGAATATTGGAAGCTTTTGTATAGCGTGTTAGTATGTAAAATTTCAGAAAGAAAGAAGTTGACGTGGTTGGTTCGATGATGTAGTCACGAGAATCCCTAAATATCTTTCCCCTATAGTCTTGTATAATGCTGGCGGGGAAGAGGGGAGCGGGAGATCCCTAGGGAGTCTGTCTTTTCCCTATTCCCTTGTCTTGCCATAACAAACATCGCTCTCATTCGCCAATCTCGGCACACACCATTGTGCATTTTCATCTTCCTTACATATTTGACGTTGAAGTCACATCAAAATATGTTAGCACTTCATGCGATGTAAACAATCTTCTTCAGGAGTTTTACTGCAGATGACAAACGACTTACGAAAATTTATCTAGTTATATATTTAGAGAAATGTTGTTCCATCTCCAGCACAGCTTCCGCTTGAGCTTTAATTAATTTACCTGGATTTTTTCCCTGTTTCAGTCGTTGCTGCGACAAGAAGAGTTGCGGGAACAGGAATGAAACACCATCAGACCCTGTGATAATAGACAGGTAAGTCTCTTTTTTGTCGTTGTTGAGAGAAAAACTCGATCACGTCAAAAGTCCATCGCAATTTTCTCGGCCGGAATTGTACACTGCTGATAGGAAGGGGATAGCTACAAAATGGTGTCCCGAGGGAGCCGAGATAGACAAGGGGAAGACGACATCTTGTGGGCAGACGGATATCGCGGTGTTGCAAATGGGCGAGTGAAACTCCCTTAAGATCGTACACCAATTCGTTGACTAGACCATAGCATGCGGTCATGCAATATTCCGGTCGACCGGGAACGACCTGTCACTTCCGTTATCACCGACAATTAGTCCGATAGCCTATTAACGAACATCTCGTGGCAATGCTTGCCCACTCTAATCGAATACATTTTAAACCAACAACATTTTGCGGGAACATTCATGATCCTAATAGACATTATAGATTTACAGCTGGAGCTTGAACCTATTTGCTCCACGAGGTGCAGCTCAAACCCTCACGAAACCGGAATCCATTTTCGCCTGTCCACGATATTTTTACTCTTCTTATTACTTTAACAATTTATAATATTAAGAATCACAGAGTAAAAAGCAAAAAACAAGAAGAAAATAAGCAGAAAAATATTTTCTGTCAGAAATGAGGTGGATTCTCAATATTTATTCTAAAATCAAACGCAAATATCCCAAAATAGTATATATATATAGTTTCATAATGAACATTTTACCGCACGCACGTTTTTAGGGCACGACGAGCGCAGCGAGGAGTGTCATAAAGTAGTAAGTGCGGCAAAATCCATTATGAACAAGTATCATACGCTATTTTTTCTATTTCGCTTTATTTTAAACGAAAAAACTTGATTTCAAAATCTAGGTAATTTTAGGGTGGTTGTCATTTGCAAAATGTTCGGGAAAAAAAATCGAAGTAGCCAAATCCAATTTCAGTCAGTTTGACAGGTGTGACGTTTTGAGGTTATCGGAACGCAAAGGAGCCAAGAGAGCGAAGATGTTGATCATGATCATGATGGTTCTCTTGCGTCCAAAGAGTTTTTCTCCGATGAATTATTAAGCCAAGTACAACAAGAAATAATAGTGTATTGATCGATTTATCATGGTTTATCAAAACCAAAATCTAAATTGTCAACGTTGACGGCAGGTTGACGGTTTGTCTGCTGCAAACCTAAGAAAAATTTAAGTTCCTGGAAATATTGGCACGGGATTGGTCCATTACGATACCGAAATACGCTCAAACGCGTATCGAAATATCTTCATTATGAACGGGAAATAGAAAAAAACTATATTTTTACTATAAATATAAATTTAGGTAAACTATTTTGTGCTTTTTAAAACATTTTACTCGTTACATCACTGATTGATTCCAGTTAAACATTTGGACGAAAATGATTGCCAATTTGGAGACCTTTTTATGTAAAAATATTCATTTTTTTGCTGACAACGATGCACTAAAATGTACTAAAATGCTTAAAATAAGAACAAAACAGGCAGAAAGACGTTTTCTTTGCCAGAAATGGGGTGAAATGCCCATTAATAAATGAGAACATTTTCAATAATTATTCTAGATAAATAATCAAACAAAAAAATCCCCAAAAGAAATTTTTTATTATTTTCTCCCCTACAATTAGTAATTTACGTAAACGATTTTGTGCATTTTAAAACTTATCTACTGTTTACATTATCACTGGTTGATTTCAAATGAAGATTTGGACGAAATTATTGTAAAATTTGGAGGCCTTTTTATCTAAAAATATTCATCTTCCGCGAGCCAATTTTGTCTTTGTTTTGGTGGGACCGGCAGGCTTCAGTTGGGGTCGTCTTTCAAAATCGAATTAAAATCTTATGTTGGCAATTTGGGAATAGATCGCCTCCGATATCGTGTAACCGGAGGCAATTTGTGTAAAGCAAAATGCTCTGTGGTGAGCACGTGGCGGCATAATTCGGTCGCGTGCATATGTTTTGTTACATGTGTGCACCCGTCTATCAATGTGTATTCGCATGCATCCCTCGTTTCAG
This sequence comes from Gnatocerus cornutus, assembly GCA_029298725.1. Classification (NCBI taxonomy): domain Eukaryota; kingdom Metazoa; phylum Arthropoda; class Insecta; order Coleoptera; family Tenebrionidae; genus Gnatocerus; species Gnatocerus cornutus. Next base: position 8,428,315 of record CM055514.1, read on the forward strand.
AAGCAATATCTAATTCAAACTCATCACAATAATGGAGGCTAGCTTCTGTTCCATCTCTAATTTCTCCTCTAGCCAGCGCGCAAGTCCAAGAGCAATTGAGAAAATTTCATTTCGTATGAAATTCATCCGCCCCATCCGCACGTATGTATTTATATTGAATTTTGATTCAATTTAATGCGTGTAACACAATGAAGGCTAATTCCGGAGTCGAGTGCTTGGGACAATAGAGCGGTGTCACCATCAAACGCAATCCCGTCGGGGCAATTTTGTTCCTACTCTGCAGGAGTTCTGCCAACTTTTTTCTTTTTTCGGAGGGACTAATCTGTGGCCGATGACAAAGCTCTGCTTGTTTTGGTTCTGCGATTAGCCCGTTCACTGACTGACGTAATCGGCTAGTTAGATTGACAGAAATCATTCGGTTGGAAAGTGGTTTACGTGGCGGACAACGAACACTAAAGAGGGCAAAATGAGGGACGAATTTAACCGAAACTAACAATAAGCGTCAGGTGTGACCCCAATGCCCGGCTCCAAGTTAATAAAGTTCAAACAAGAACAGAATTTTTCCGATTTTAATTCAGAATGGCCATTTCACCCCGATATAGGTCGCAGTTTTACTTTTTGGATATTAGCATATTAGCTATAGAATAGAAATAACCCCGCAAAAATAATTCATGTGTGTCAGGGATGATACGCGTATTTCCAACACGTTCCAAGGGAAAGATCCGAGAACGTCCTGCAGGAAATATTGTTGGGATTTCTAAAGGTCCTTGTCCGGTTGTCATGGTTACACACTTGAGGACGTAAATCGGCCGTTCGTAGCCGTTCCTACGTTCAGATGGCCATTTCCGAATGCACTTCACACTGCCGCACATGTGGACACAGTCAAGTGTGAAATCACTGTGTTGACATGTCGACAACTTTTGAAATATGTTGTGTTTTAAGCTGTAGTAGAGTGTTCTCGGGTTTCCTCATTTTTTGGGTAAATCTTTATAGGAACTTTGTCAACTTCTATTTGGTCCCGTTTTCCTTGTGAGCAAGATAAGTTACAATTGTCCCACGTTAGTCTCCCTATGTGCCTTCCAATCGAATTCATCATGTTGCCCGGATCCATTACCCGCTTTCAAGCGTCTAGGCGAGACCTGCATCCTGATACACACTCGCAGGAAATCACTTTTATCAGATCCTTGAGACTCTCGGACATTTACAACTGATAGGAGATGATATGATAACTATCACAATTACTTCGACAACTGATTGTCTTTCCTGGGATCGGACAAAACTATTTTAAAGTGCTTGTTTGTCTTCAATTTAAAGTTATCCCATTTGTTAAGTGCTTTTTACCAATAACACGGCCATATGGTACGTAAAATGTCCACTTTCTATTAATCATTTTCACTAAGTATACTGCGTGAGATTGTCCCATTACGCTTATTTAACGTGGACTTAGTCATAAAAAATTCAACTCATTTTTCTATTTATTGCGAACTCTGATTTAAATATTTAGATACGATTCCGCGGTGTGAGTTGTATGGCAATTTGCGAACGACAAATAAAGGGCCAAACGGAATTATTTCTTCCCAATCACGCACATCCATCTATTGAAAATTCGGGATCGATATAGTCTCGCCCATAGCAATATGATGGATGCGAATGCGTTTTGTTGAGAGTATGTTGATGTGAATGAGTTATTCAGCTCTTGATTGCACACAAATGTCACACCGTTGGTTTTCGGTTTGAATTATGTGAGTCCATTGTCATCGGCGATATGACACCGCACTTGTTATGACGAGTTTATATGCAGATACGCTGTCGAATGAAATTTGCAAATTATTACAAAAATTCCTACGTGCATTCGACCGTGTCCATTAATTCGGAAACTCTCCGAAATTGCACGCTTCCAAATAACTATTCAATTAATTAAAACGGTATTATCGTGCGACATTTTCAAAACACGGACAGTTCATCAAATGTTTTTTTGCACATCAAACGCGAACGGACTTTTAGTCAATTAGTGCATTTCCACTCTTTAAATAAAAAAAAGAACCAGTCGGACAAACCATCCCTGTTGAATTTTATATTCGGGGGCATGGGACGGGACGGAAAAAACAATCGCCACGAATTATTAACAAGCTCATTGCGATACACAAATAAAATGACGAAGTGTTTGGAATCATTTATACACATTCTACCACGAAAAAATAATTAAAGCGATTTCAGAGTTGTTTTTAATAGATACAACAAAGTTTATTTTTATTGTATAAATCTTTCCTATTTTTTATAAAAATTAAAAAATTTGGAAAGTAAAAACTCACTATTTCGCACAGGCCAATAACCATCATAAATAAATACTCCTAGTAAAATATCAAAATTTTATTGTTGGAACATTTAAACTTTTGAGATTCGATTAGGTTTTAATTGTATTTGTATACCAAGGGAGCGAAAACACTTTTCTGGTACGAGCGTTATTATTTCCCGAGAACCAAAGAATTGAGCGAAAGTGGAAATCGAGACCAAAAGTCTTTTTCCGTGGTTTTTTTTGTTTACTTTTTTTTTAACTAGCACATTCACTTCAACAAAGATGAGTCAATACAGGATGTTTTTGAAATGTATGTACAAAAAGAGTGTGGAAATTTCTTGTAACAGGTTGAGTCAATTGAGAGAAAACAGTTTTAGTAAAAGTCTTTTTGTTTTCGAGATAAAATTACACAAAAATTTCAATTTCAATTTTTAATTTGAATTTGCTTGTGCGCCACTGATTTAAAAGTGAACAAAAAATCGAGTTGCTGGTTGCTTAGAAAACAAGTCATTCCAGACACGTTTGTCGCCAGTGGTGTAGAAAGTATGTGAATTGGGGTAAATTTTACCTTGTCAGTTTTTGATTTAAAAATTGATTTTTCATACTTCATACTCCTTCTGAAATAGCGCAGAAATGTTTTGTACATGCATTTCAATAACACCCTGTATGTAATCTTTGACACATAGATGATTTAATGATGATTAATGATTGTCTCCATCCCTATTAAATATTTACCTTAATATAGTATAATAATAAATATAGGCAACTTAAAATACGCGTTTTTTTATCGACTTGCAGGGGAGAAATTAAATTTAACAGTTCGGAAGCAGTTTTTAAGATAGTATAGTGAAAAAATTATGGATTTATGGATGGATTTAACTTTTTTTTAGAATTGTCTGTTGACCACTGCCATTGTATTACACAGATTCATTTTCGTCTCTGATAAATATTATTTATAAATTGTCTTATGTACTTCCAAAGTTCAACACTGCACCACATTACAAATTTTGGAGCAAATATTAACCATGAAACTTCCAAAGTTGAGAACAACATGAATCTTGTGATAACACACAAAAGTTACGCAACTATCTTGTAACACCCGACGCCAGGTCAAACTTAAGAACTAAGATTACAAGAATTCAAAGACGAAGTGTTTGAGTTTTTCAGACCGCACTTAGCCAATGATTAATTCTTGTTATCGCGGTATCGTCATGTTGCATAATTACTTTTCCATGTAATTAGTATCATTTTACATTATAGAACGTGTGTCTGGACACATGCAACATCGACCATCTGCACTTGAAAAACTATCCACACGCAACAAACTACCGAATTTATTATTATTATTTACCCAGTTAGATTCGTGCGACAGATGCATAAATTAACACCAAATTAAAAATGGAACAAGTACATTGTAAACAAACATGACACGAAACGCTCGTGCATATTCTGGTAATTATCCATGTCGGTGTAATAAAACAAGAACTAGGAGAAGAGGACCTCTTGCGCCCCTTTCGTGCAAAGGACCCAGATAAGGACGCGGAATGAGTGTCTATTGTTTGCTTAAGAGGCCCCCCGAATTCACCACTTACGAGCTTAAAACACGCAAAGTTCTTTAATTCACACTGTTCAAACTGCTGAAATTTATTATAATAATCGCTCCAATCGAAGGGTCGAATGAGCTATAAAGGACCTAGTTTGAAATCCTCAGGGATAGAGTGATTAGGACCCGAGAGTTGGCAACATGGATATTCAGGGAGAACCGGACTTACGTGCGCTCGCCTGGGACTCACTTCCGTTTTGTTGTAGAAGATTTTTTGTTTATCTTGTTTTTTTAAACGACAGATCTGCTAGGATTTAACGCAATCGCATGATTCAATTTGCAAATTACTCCGTTACAAATCGGTTGATCCCCTCGAATCTATTACGTCTCATTTCATCCCGTTTTCTTCTGGTGCAATCAACTGGTCAGGCGAAGTGAAGGAGAGGGTGCTAACGCAACCGCCTCCATCTGTTTGCCGCCCCAAACTACGAGTGTTTTACTTAGATTAGATTGATGTGTCATTGGATCATTAAACTAAGCGAAAATCATTTTTGGCGATAGTTTCATTAAGAGAATGCAAAATTGTGCAATGATCGCAATGGAGCTGTGACAAGTCCATAAATTACACGGAATGGCGAGGCAATCGGGCGTGAAAGTGGGCAGATTTCTTGATTATCGCACATCTCAACAGAAGCTACTGATAATTCTCTTCCAAGCTTTTCTCTAGTTGAATTATTAGATATTTATTTGGGTGCTTTGTGGATAAACAAACAAGCGCTTGGAGACAAATCGGTGTAAAAACTTGTCATTGCTAATGGACAAATAAGCGTATCCATGTCGGCCCAAGTCCCTTCGGACCATCTAGGATCGCCGATTGACAAACCCGGTAATTTGACGGAAGTTTCGGGCATATTGCCCTTGGGTGTGCTGTTCAGTGTCGACTGAGCAGTGTGATTGCGGTCAGAGTGTGACATGAAGTCTGTTTCCGGCTAGCTGTCCACACATGTCATTAAAATTTGATGGACGAGAGGAGCATGGAGCAAAAAGGACCACCTCTTCATAACAGACCACAATTAGTAGAGTATTTATGGTATGTAATTGTAGTCGGTAATCAACAGTGCAGGCTCCGCAAATCAGTGTTTGTTATTTGACACCCGTTAACACAGCAGACTATTAAATATTATCTTCACATTAATACAGCCATCTGGTAACATTTACACGCCATCACTATTTGATGGAGAGAACTGTGAATTGTTGCAATGCTCGTTTAGATTATTTAAATTATTTCAATGATTTACAACGCACTCAGCACCACACACGTCAGACCTGAATCACAGAATCTAATGCCATATTAAGAGACGCTAATGTCCTCTTGACACTTATGGTTAAATTTAACACACCACCGATCAATCAGACTTTCTTAGAAGGAGAACGGCATTCTACTCCTCCATTTGAAATTACAAACGGCGCATTTGATTTTATGATTGTCCCCGTGAAACTGATGTATGATTTATATAAATCAATGATAGCCCACATATAAGGTGTTAAAATACCATAAAAGCGCCCTTCTTCTTTTTACAAAGACGCTGCTATAAATAAAATCGGCGCTCTGATTTGTAATCATTCGATGGAATTACTTCGATTGCCTAAAACGGCAACGGAAGGACGACCGGTCATTGTCATTGTCACTTTAACAACGCGACTACGAAAAAGGAAGACTCAAAAGAACCGCAACAGATGTGAGCCTCGGGACATCCTCACCTTATACTCTGCAAAATCAGCACTTTCCAGGCCCTTAAACACCATTCACACCCACAACACACGCATCTAAATGCAAGACCTGCCCTCAAACTAACTGCATGTATTACGCAGCATTAGATGTCTATTTCCTCAAGCTAGAAGCTCGTTCACTCTCCGGATGGGGACATTATGGCATATTAAATTCCGCAATTCGACAAGGAAAACTAATTTGTTCAGAGTTATTGGGACAAATGAGGTGAAGCTTTTATTTATAGCCTTCGTTAAAGCTCAACACAGGTTCTCTTTTAAGAGAGACTCTTCGACAGATGATGTTTGTTTTTAGTTCCGTCATAAACGACAATAATTATTTCACTACACAAAATGTAACATTTTATTCATTCATTTTTAAAAATAGAGGATCTAAGAGATGATGGTTTATGTCCAACTTTACGACCTCGACGTAATGTCGAAGATAACATCAAGTTTCATATAAAGTCATAACCAGTGTTGCAGCATGTTTGAAAGGTTTAAAGAATAAGAAAAATCGCTTTTTATTAACTCTTCAAGAAAAGCATCTGGAAACACATTTGCATATTACTGTCTGCAACGTGTTTCGCTCCTGACAGAGTCAATTTTTTAACACAAGTGACAGTTATAAAGAATTAAAACTACGAAAATGCGGGCTTTACTATCACTACTAGTTTTGCTTGAAAATTGAATTTGAATACAGTTAAACAAGTTACGTGCATAAAAAGGGAAATAAATTTATTCAAATTGGATCACGGCCCAATTAAAAAAATTAGAAGGAACACGTAAACATGGGAAATTATGTACCTAATTGCCTGTACAAAATTCATTACTCCAACTAGAATAAAATTTGTAAAAAATTCTTCGTTCCATTAAAATCGCGGTAGATGACAATCGGAACATCTTCACGTCGACAAACTACTCTTTATATCCTTTTCCGCTGGTCATTTGTTAAAACCTTCATCGTTAATCGATCTTTTTGTCCATGATGGATACTTTATCTCGCCATATAGATATCGGTAATACGTGCTTCTTGTGAAGCTGGGCCTTCTGTAACATTACTCAATGCCAATAGCTTGATATAAGACACGGAAGAGGCAGGAAAATCGAGCACATGAAGAAAGTTGCGGATCCGTTCGACTACGAAGACAGAAATAAAAGAATGAAACAGATTGCTCCGGATAAGAAACTTGTCAGTTCCTGTGAACGCGTTCATCCCTGAAAATTAATGTTTGTGCAGTCACTAACTCCATCGAAATGGCGCTTTTGGAAGTCTGATTGTTCGAAAAATTCGATCGCGGCAGGCGCCAAAAATCTAAAAATTAGGCGGATTCCAATCAGTACAAAGCGGTAAATTTTACGATCACAAGTGCCGGCAATATTTCAGAGAGCGGTAGCTCAGTTTTTAAGCAATTTGTGGTGGTTTGTGTTTATAAAGCTACCCCGATTACTGCACCCGGATAACATGTCAACAGTGACAGATTTATGAAGTGGTAGACCAAATCTATGGCGTTGTCAGCAGAAAGCTGTGAAGAGATCGAAAGTGGCTCCCGGCACTGAAATCCAACGAACTCTTCGGATAATTTTTTAGGTATCGATTTCCCTGCAAACATACACTTTGTTTTAACCAAACGACGCAAAAAGGACCCCCTTTCCATCTAACTTAATTTGTCTGATCGAATTTAGAGTAATATCAATTTGTTGGAGGCATGATGGTCGGTTTGTTAGACACGCAATTCCATACTAACCGGCGTCACGGACAGACAAATGCTTACATTACGTACTTGTTGCTGTTGTTAATATAAGTAGCCAAAGTCAGGCGATCTTCCTGTAGGACATCACATGTTTCAAGTCTTACATTCAAGCGTTCCATCGGCTCACATGTACAGATGTTCTCGTCAAAAATTTAACGAGGAATATCGCAGACCACAGTGGCAAATCTAATTTATTTATACCTACGTTCCCTGCAACAAGGATGCTCGCAGGAATAATCTGATTAAACATATTTTAACTAAATTTGGTTGCTTTTACAGTTTTGCAGGCAAAAATACACTAGAGATATCTTAAACTTGGTAATTTTATCAAAATAACTTGACAAAAAGGCACACTGTCCATCAACTGGTAAAACATTTAATTATGCGAAACAAGAGCGCACTAAAAATTATCGCTTTATTGCGTAATAAATTTATTAACAGATTACACCAAATGTCATGTAACCAAATGTAAATTAAATGAAACTGTTTGTTTAGCTTCAAAAACAATCTCCAAATTTAAATAAATTGTTAAATAAACAGGTCGATTACAAATTGCCAATTTAATTTCGCATAAATAATAACTGTTAACAAGTTTTATTTATTTAATGTTGACACCATGGAAATACTTCAATTTTATGGCACAGTAAACACTCCGAAATCTGCATCTTCAAACTGTAGGTATTGTTTTTTTGTTGGTTGAGATTAATGGCATCATTCGTCTAAAATCGCACATGATGAAAACACGTCATTCTGCTAAATTTGGCTCGATAATTCAACCAGTTTTATAAAAAAGGGTGAAATGGAATGGGGAAAAAGCGATATTTGAATGTGTTTACCATTTTGAAACCGGATTTTGAGTGGAGGTAATGTGCTTATAACAGCCGATAATTTTGAGTTTGAGGGTTTTAGACTCTATTTGATATCGTCGGCTTAAGTGGTTAAGTTGCTAACTCTATTTTTGAACAAAATGTGTTTTCAATTCAATTTTTTAAAAAAGATGACAGAAAGGTCCATCGTTAGATTCTTCTATGAGTTATTTATTTTAGAATTAAGAAACATTCTATTTTTATTTCTTAAATTTTTAAAACTCGGATTTGACGGCAAATATGTAAAAAAAAAGATTTCTCGACTTCGGTTATAAAAATTTAAGATGGATTTACCATCATAACGACGATATATCAAATTGATTATTGAAAATATCTTAAAACAGAAACGATGCGTGTGCAACAAAAATTTTTATCTCTCGTATCTCATTTAATTTGCTTAAATCATTTAGAATCGATGGATCAGGTTCGAACCTGAAAACTACAAATTTTAAAACTTAGTATGTAATAATAACGATTGTCAGGTGCCAAGTGTTTAAATTCTCTTCAGGATTTTATCTCCGAAAAACTTTTATAGTTCCTAAAAGTTTCACGTTTTCAGATATGTATACATTCTGAGACTAAAGATGTAAAACTGAGATTCCAGGACAATGAAAATTTGAAAGGTTGGTACAATGAAAATCTAGAACTTATTGATTTTTGATCGGATCAACTGAAAACTTTGAAACTTAGGAATGAGAATATTATTATACATTATACCAATAATTAATTATTGTAAATAAAAATTTTAAAGTTTATTACCGCACATGCTATACATAATTTTGGTTCCCCACAAATAATATTAGATCAAAGTTTTTGAGAACACAGCAGAAAAATAAAAACATTTTTAAAAAAAACTTTTTTGTTTATTTATTATTTCTCTGGCAGTATACTTTAATGCTTTTGAGTAAGAAAATACGAATTTGCTTTAAAACACGACCGGAGCTCGGTGGTTAAATGTATTCAGCTGCTTCCTAGATGCGCCTCCAATGTGTTAATATTAATTAGAACAGTCTTCTAAGTTTTGAGTTTTTCGTTTCTTTTCTTTTTAAAAGTTGCGTAAAAAAATTAATGAATCACATTAATTTAGTGAGTATCTCATTTAGAGTTGAGTGTGTTTCCATTGGCGCGACATCGTCTCAATATTGCGTATTTTTATCCACCCCGCCACCGAAAGCAAACAGTTGTTTTCAGTAATGTAAGCAAACAAGAGGGCAATTTGTTTTGATTAATTCTGAAAAATCTGTACAGTGTGGTCGAGTTTGTCCGGAATATCTGACACGGTACATAAAGAGCCCCTAATTAAGTGGCTCGGTAGTAAATATGTAGGCAGACCGAGTAACAGAGAAGTTTTGTGGGTAGACAAACGCAAGGGGCTCGGCTAGAGTCGGCACGGTACGCTTCGCTCCCTGCGGTATTGACGACCAGCTCAGGGGAGAGAGAAGAGTCAATACCGACCCGAGGGAGCCCTTCCCTAGGGAACACGGCGGGAGAGAGAGGAAGAGAAGGAGAACGACGCAACGAAAAACGTGCCCATCGAGACGAACGTACAACGACTCTCAGCGCAAATTTTCTATTGATAGTGCGGAAGAAGGCTGAAAAACACTGCCCGCGAAATTAACGAATAGGGGAAGTACAGGAGACGAGCACTTACGTTATTAACATGGCGGCACGTTTTGCTTTTCCTTCAGTTTTGATGCAGGTTAAGCGGAATTGTAACTTGACGCCTTTTAAACCGGGTTGATGATGCGAAAACGAGAAAGTCGAGCGGTTTTGCTATCGTAATAAGGTGGAATATGCGAAAGATGGTAAATGCCAAAGTTTGACCTGGCTTGGAGTAACCACTAGACTGCAAATATCGCTCTCTTGCGTATGTATTTATTGTGAGACACAAATATTACATGCGCCGCCATTTGTGCTCGTGGCAAACCGTTTCTTATTAATTCATTGAGCTTTAAAGCTTTACTTGAAGCTCCCGGAAAATTATCGCATTTAAGAAATATCAAAATTGGTTTCGCCAAAAACACAATTAATCCGGCTGACTGCATTTTCTTTTATCTTCAAATTGAAATTTTTGTGGGACGTGTGTAAACACAGTTATTCTTCTAAAGCTTCAAGTTTTGAAAACGTACCACAAAACGAGTATAGATTTTATCTCTGCGACAGCTAGCGCGTTAGAGCCTCAAGCGGCGTGGCTAAGAAACTAAAAATGATAATAAAGATGAAGAAGTTCTTCCAAACTTACGGCGGAATTTTCTGCGCACTGTTCACGTGACATTATTTTGGTCTAATTGTAATCATATAATTTATAGTTTGCATAGAATCACACCCTTCCGGAATCCTTCTTAGATCCCCTTCTCACTTCCAAGATAATAAAACTTGTAGTGGAGCAATGCATCCGTTAATAAAAACGTCAGTTCATGACATAAAGTGCGGATGAAAGTTTATGCGTGTATGTTATTCATAGGAACTCCTTACCGTATGAAAAGCTAACACCTTTAAACTCTCTCTGTTTTCAAAGTCTAATAAATCTCACTCGAGCCAGCGCGTTAGTCATATTATTACGTTATTTAGTACAACCTCAGGTTATTTACGCGACGTATAATATCATTATAGCAGGACATGAATATGAACCCTGCCTCCCGGGAGACTTTTCTCGTGTTTTACCGTTTACTCTCACTTATCTTACTGTTTGTATGCTTTTAAAATTTACCTGATAATTTTAAAGTCTAGCATCACAATGTTCATGTTGTTATTTACGGTTCTCGCCGGAGCCAGCGGATAATTTTTTATCTCGCCAGTTTTGCAGAAAACTTCGAAAACCGCCACGCAACCAAGCGACCAATTCTGTCTCTAAAGTTGTTTCGAGTTAAGTTTGTTATGCTTGTACTTTGAGTTAAGCAAGAGTTCGTCTTGCTTTAACAGTTCCCAGTCTCGTTAGCAACTTAATTTATAAGCGATTCATAATGCGAAAAGTGTCGGGATGAAATTGAGTGAAAGTTTGAGACGTCGCGAATATACAAGAAATTAAATTTTCAAGTGTAAACTTTATTATTTTCAGACGGTTAACTTCCTGCAATGATTCCCACAGACAATATCAATTTTTAGCTGAAATTTTGCAATGTAAACGCGCTTTTCAGGTGGCATGTACACACGTCGACCCAACGTACTTTCACGCTCAAGTGCTCGCAGGATTCCTGCGTTCTTTCAGTCAACTTTGACGACTCACTTCGTTCTAGCGAGTCCACTGAGGATAAGTCGCGGTCACATACATCATTCAAGCCTGATCAAATATTGTCAGTGCACAATTCCTTTTGTGCGTACGAAAGTATCCCTCAGGAACATTAAAATCGCAACGAATGTGGATAAAGCTTAATTATATGCTCGAGCAAGTTTCCGATTGTTTTCCAGGAATTAAACGAAGGAATGAAAAGATAGTTAATAAATAACCAAGGAACGGGACTTCCCCACCCACGTTAATTTGTAACGAAGATATCTGGCACTTCTTTATATTCTGCGCGATCGTTATCGCCGGCTAAAGCGAGTAATTTATCTTGAAGAGGCTGCGGAGAATTAGAAAAGGGCGGTTCCGGGAATCGGGCCGAATCAGCACATTAACAGAAAAAAAAGAAAAAAAGATTAACTCGGAATAATGCCAGGTTCAGCACGTGCGAGAAGACTTCCTTGTTCATGGTCTTTAGGGTGGTTTACGAGAAGCAAAAAGCGAAATTTTGAGAAAAGTGTTTGTCCCTTCGGTCTTGTTACCTCCGTCGCGACTTAGGTACAGAACCATGCATTATGCAGATCTTCTGCTTCTCGGCTGTCATCAATTAATAAAACCCATATCACGAGATCTAAATATTTGATAGGGTTTCCATTACAGGCGGACCGTCTAAGACGGAAGCTCGCAGGAAAGTCGCCGGAGCGAAGACCAAATTCCCGATCAAGCTTCAAGATGCGATTACACAGTTCACTAGCCCAGACATACACAGTTCTGTTTACGTGACTATACACAATTGGCATAATTCCGTGGTCGAATATCGCACTGTGTAATCTGGTTACAAGGAGGCGAACGCGAAGGGTCCTTTATATCGTGTTAGTCTCCTTTCCTCGGGCTACTGCCGGTCTATTTATCTTGGCAAGTCCGCTGCTACCCCAGTATCCAGCATACATTAGTTAGAGCGCACTGGTAACATAAGGCACCCGACAAGCCCAGGGGCCATATGGGCCGTGGTAATAAGATAATACTCGACTACCGTTGTGCCTCTCATTTGCGACACGGAGACGAATACTACTTGTCGAACCTTGTTATGAAATGACGGCACCCCTTGAACATATTTAGCAGCATTTAGTGGAGAATGGCCCTTGAAAAAATAAAAACCAACGTCATGTCGAGTTGTTGCGCAAATTGGGTTCGAGGGAAATCTTCAAGCATCACTGGAGATCATATTTATTTGTTGTCAACAATTGCAACAATTATTTCGCAATATTTTATAAGTATTGTGGAACGATCTAGGTCAATCGATTTTCACAATTAGAAATATCTTTCAATCTGATAATACATAAGACACCTGATAGTGCTTTTGAAATTTTCTAGTAATTCACAACTAGAAGAACTGGAAATTAGGAGAATGTCAATATTAGGCAGCAGTTTTAACCCACCGAAAAAAAAAACTATATAAATCTATTTTCAAAGTGTTGAAATTTCAACCTAGCAACTCCACATGGAGTGAAGCGCACTTAACTAACACCGACATCTTTGTTAATTTCGTTTGACAACTAGCACTGTCTTTTTATTAAGAGTTCGCTCGCCATTTTTATAAGACAAAAGGCTTCTGAGTAAATTGGCCCTGAAATAAGGTCTGTGAGTCCTCTCAGGAAACTATTCCACTGCTAACATTGATACATAAGCCTTTCTTATTCATTTTGTAAATACATATACCCTTACTTCCTTTTGTGGAAGCGAAGTGTAAATAATGGAGGTCCTCCTTGCCATTGTCAGGCGAGAATTGGATTTTACAAAGCACACCCTCACTAAAGATAAATAATTCTCGTCGTACGTAGTTCATTTTTAAAAATTTCACTTCGTTACACCCAAATCAAAATTCGTTATTTTTTCAAATTAAAACCGACGCAAACCGACTGGCAATAACCCATCAATGGCATCGGAATAAAAACGCAATTGATACAGTTATCGGGTATTGGCAATCAATTCCCCGTTTCGGTCGCGCTTCAGTTAACGCATATGAAATGTCGAAAAACATTTTCCAGCTAATATGTTTATGACCGAGTCTAAATATAGGTGGATATTTGCGTTCGCTTTGTAATTGATTTTGACTTTTTTATTTTTTCGTTAATAATTATATCACTGATGTTCTTTTTTTGTTTTCAGATTCTTTCTCAAGTTCTTCTTAAAGTGCAATCAAAACTGCTTGAAAAACGCAGGAAACCCCAGAGATATGCGACGATTTCAAGTAAGTATCTTTTATTTTATTGTTGTTAGTTTGAATAATAATACGAGCGCCAAGTTAGTAGGAAAAGTACCTCTTAAATGAATAGAATTAAGGACTGCTGTAAAAATAAATACCTTCGACGAAAGCACCGTGTTGCTCTTAATGGAATCGCAGAGAAGCACCAATTAGCTACTTCGGTGGGATCAAGAATTAGTCGAGTCATAAGAAGACAACTAAATTAAAATACTGCGTTCAGTTGAAGAGTCGTAAATTTACTATTATCAAATAACAAATCGTTTTGGCCATCGGAGTCGATCTTATTAACGATGGAATTTCAGTAATCTGTCTTTGATTAAAAAGAGTGGTACCATTAATCAGTCGATAGTGAGGTATCGACTGCAGTGTTCGCCGCTGCCGCCGCCGTTGCCGCCTCACGCGGATGTGAAGGTGGAATTACCGGCTCCGTATAAGCTAATAGCTGCCATTAATTTGATTACGTTTTCGTAGTCGACGCTCTTGTTTTTCCACGCATTTTAATCGTAATGATTAAGAGACTGGCACCCTGGGGACTTCCGACAATACACTTGACGGCTTCTTGTAGTAATCGTCGAAGCGAATATCCGCGCGATCTCAGTAATTTAGCACATAACGACGTACTATTGTGTAAATTGATCGTTTGTATGTAGCGGCGGCGTGCCGCCTCCGTCGAACTGCAACACGACGTTACGATATCGTAGTTCCACGCCGTCGAAGAAGGACTCCGGCGAAATTACACGGCCATAGAGAGCGGCACACTGCCATTTATTTCAATTTCCATACACGTTACAGCGAGCTGTGCGCGGGATTTACCGTGGGGCGGCTGAAATAGAAAAGATTTTTATTTTCTCGTTGTGTCGGGGGCGGCGGAGTATAAGAACTATAAGGAATACCGTGGCTTGCGAGCCTCATTTATTTCCCCTGATCTCATCGGCGACTCGGTTTCTCCTCCGACGGCAACAGTCCCCGCGCCTCTTTATATCCAATTTCGCCGGTAGCTGAAAACTACCTCGCCAAGTGCCCATTCATATTGAAGTTTCAGACGCGTTAAATATTGAATTTATGAAGCCATTATTCGCCGATAGATGCGCTTCGCAGGAATAAGACGAAATACCGGACTGAATTGCTGACGAGGTCCGGTTTTTCCTGCAACAAAACAAACGGGAGGCTAAAAAGCCAACATCGGCGCTGGAATTCCATCTCGTTTTGAGGAAATAAAAATTCGACAATCTATGGAATTTAATTTTTTATGTACCTCAATCTTAAATTTACATTTCAATTGAAGCTTTGACTGCAAGAAGATATTCAGGAATGACATACAACCCAGCTGATGCCACTGCATATCAGCTCACAAAATGTGAAAGTAAAAGCACAAAATACCAATCTGGAAGTTTCAGAAGGCCAATAGCATCAATTGCTATTGCTTAAAGAAGATATATTCAGTGGCTAAATGTCTGAGCAGTCAAGTTTTTTCTTCTTCCAAAAAAGTAGTTTTGATTAAAAAATGAAATAATGAATACCTACAGCTAGAGTTACATCATCTTCTCTTGGTTTTAAAGAAGAATATTTGATTGTTAAGCCTTTTTACCGTTTAAATTTTTTCGCAGATTGAAAAGCAACATGTGGTTCTTATAAAATCCATAAAAGTATAAGTGTAAGAATACCTCAAAAACTTACATGGGGGTCCTCATTATTTATTTTTAAGCTTAAAATTTTGCTACTTTTTAATGTACTTACTTACTTTAATGATGATGAAAGTTTTGAACTAGTAGCGATTTATTTTGACTAGATCCATATTTTTCCTTATTTCGATTGCTTGGTATTTTTTGGTTCTACGCAGACAGAAAGCAACATGTGGTTTGCTGCGGCTTGAAAACGAAATCGATAACAAGTAGAAGTCCCTTAGAGACCTGTAATTGGTCCTCTGCTTTTGTCTCTAATTTCACGCTGTATGATCATATTTTTATTTTAATTTTCAGCGTTCAGTCTTAAATAACATTTCAAAACTATTATGCTTAACATCTAGAAAGTTTAAGTTTAATTTCCACGACAATGGAAAGGATTATTTAGATATCTTCGTTAACATCCAATTATCGGAAAGGCCTTAAATCGTCTTGAAACCTCGCACTCTGAAAATTAAATTAACTTGTAGCAATAAGCTACTTTTTGTAAAATCCAGCCATTACACCTCATTGCTCCCCTTCATTCATTCGTTCCCTGCGGCAATGTTCTCATTACCCGCGTCGCGTCTTGAAGTGTCCGACTTTCGGTGGCGGCAGCGACGGCGTCCAGGTACGTGGTGGCGATGGTCGATGGCCGTATTTCAAGCGGCGTATCGAACGCCGCCTACTGGCCGCTCCGCCGTCATCATCCTGTGGTTCCCATGGGAACGCGTGTGTATCGCAGGGGCGCGGGGTCCCTTGGGAGAGCGCGAGCGTCCCCGAGGGAGGAGTCTGTCTTGCGATGCACTAGTGCCGCCACCTTGGCCGCAAAATGGCTGCACCTGCATCGGATCGGTCTCGGCTCATCTTGTATTAATGATGTTCTCGATTACAGGTCGTCATAGCGACGCAGGTGTCCGTTGATGGTCCTTTGCTCGCCATCTCAGACAACATGTTTGTTCACAACAACTCCAAACACGGGAGGAGAGCGAAGAGGCTTGATCCTACGGAAGGTGAGTCGGATTCCTGCTTTTTTAAACGTGCAGGAATTTCTTGGAGGAGGATTTGAGGAGTATTTTCACTTTCAGTAGGAATGTATGGGGATTAAGTATTGGCACCACTAAAGACAAAAGCTCTCTTATAAGGATTAAAGACGTTACTAGCTTGTGGTTTAACTGTAAAGGGCAGGATCAGTGAAAAGATTGGAGTGTCTACTTCATTTTAAGTGTCCATGTGCACGTAGCAGTAAAAATGCCATAGATGAGTTTTTGAAATTGCAGCAACTTGAGAAGTTGGTATTTATCGATGATTGCCCCCATTGTAGCAATCTTCAAGTTTGTAAAAGTTTGTTTCGCCGAGTTGTCAGTGAATCTTGTCGCGTGTGGCTCAGTAGACGTCGCATGATGGAATGGTGACGCGCAGGTGAGATGTTAGCCACAAATCATCGCCGCCGCTCATTGGTATGCGCCGTGACGCCGTCTACATCCGATCCTCTGGTATATACGGCAGTGTTCTGCAGCGCGCTTCACGGAAACATCTCGTTTGTATGCGGACCCGTCCCGGATCCAAAACTTTGTGAAATTGGCTCCCGATTCAGTTCACTGGAGGAAGGAAGCGGAAACGCCGTACATATAGCGCCTGCACTTTCTTACCAGTCCTTTAATCTTCTTTCTTATTCACTTTCTCCTTCTATCTTTATTACACGTTCGTTCTCGAGATTTGGGGAGACTCGGGCTGATATCTCACCCTCGCCGCGGTTCTATATTATCCGCTCGTCGCGAAACAAGCCATGCTTCACTTTGTTAATATCTCACTTTGTTCTACTTTATCCCTTTTATCTTAATCTTTTCCGCGAAAAACTTAACAAAGAATTTCAACCATTACCCTTACACGGTTTGGTTGCCAATCTGATTTTACGTTGGAGTTACACTCCAAAACTCAAACTAAAAAATGTAAATTAAGACCATCAGATGTTTACGATTTTGTCCTGCATAACATTTTACCACACGTTTTTCGTAGGATACAAGCCAATTAACTATCCACTGACAATTGTATTGTAATTATAAGGTTATGGCAGTGTTAAAAATTTACACCTTATTTTATTGCTAGTCATCGATAACTGTATCATTGTTAATTTTCCATGCAACTGACTAAGATTTGTATTAAGGAACAGTTACGATAATTTTCAATATAAACTTTTTGTGCAAGCAATAGGAAAGATACATCATATGCCCAGGTCAATTTCCAGGTCTCTACCCCCCCTTGCCAGTGGCCACCCCTTGCATAAAAGCCATAAGTCCGAGCGAGGGTTGGACATCCGGCGGTTCCACCGTCATCATCGTCGGAGACAATTTCTTCGACGGTCTCCAAGTCGTTTTCGGAACAATGTTAGTCTGGAGCGAGGTAGGTTAAATTTTCTCGAAACCGTGTGCAAAGCTGAAACATTTTATATCCGCAGTTGATAACACCCCACGCTATTCGAGTTCAGACACCCCCAAGACATATTCCAGGAGTGGTCGAGGTCACATTATCATATAAATCAAAACAATTCTGTAAAGGAGCACCAGGCAGATTCGTGTATGTTTGTGAGTATATCATTTTATTCAAATTCAGCTCTACCAACATCTAAATTCGATTTATAGCCCTAAACGAACCAACGATAGACTACGGATTTCAAAGACTACAGAAGCTCATACCGAGGCATCCGGGCGATCCTGAGAAGTTACCAAAAGTAGGTTTCTGTTCTTTGGTTTGTAGTTTTACTGATGTTTTTTTTTTTTTGGTTTAGGAGATTATATTAAAGAGAGCGGCTGATTTAGCCGAAGCTCTTTACACCATGCCCAGAAATAATCAGTTGTCGTTGTCAGCGCCGAGGTCGCCGACGATGGCAAATAATGGAATGACGTCCACTTTTAATACGTATACGGGACAACTGGCTGTCAGCGTGCAAGACAACGGAAACGGTCAGTGGACAGAAGGTGCTTGTCCTTCCTTGCTTACTGTTGAGTAGACGGTAGTTTCACCAGAGAATTTTTAATCTGTTGAAATATACCGAATTGAAAAAAAAAACATGCGGAGGAGTTGAGGAAAAGAAAAAACTTTTTGAATACTTCAAGCATGTTGTAGTTAAGAACTCGCTTCTTTCTGCATGTAAATGTGGTATCCATTGAGTTGTATACTGACTCCACATTTTTATCGGTAGGGTTTTTCTTTTAGAGGAGTACGGGAGGGCGCAAAGTAGCAGCGTTTCCCCACGTGGCGGCGGTTACTGCTCCAGTGCTTCGACCCCACACTCGTCCAACGGTGGCTCTTACGGGGGCAACATGAACGGCTACGGAGGAGCCACCCCCACGAGCACCGCACAACTGTCCAATATGCTGCCCAGTTCGCCTTCAGCCGGAATCTTCAACACCACTCCCAGTAAGCTAATACCATCAAACAAACATTTCAATTATTCTTAATTTTGCATTGAAAAGTTTTGTCGCTTTAATGACTCTGTTTCTGCACATTACGAAAACATAGTTCATTTAATTTACTTTATTTTGAATTGTTATTTTAGTTTCATCTGAAGCGGGTCATTATCATTTTGGCGCACACAACAGTAAAGCGGCGGCGGCGTCGGATAAAGAGAAAAGCGCGTTTGCCCCTGTGATACGGGGGAGTACGATTCCCCCAACTCACCCTCCGGCACCCGCGCTTTTCCACCACCAGCCCGTCACTGGCTGGCACCACTTGGCTGTGCAGTGTTAGTATATTATTTTATTATCGTTTCATTTTGCTTATTCTACACTAATTGCGTTACATTTGTTTTCATAAACGTTATGCTTTTAAAACTAAGTAGATTTTGTTCGTTTAAGTAGAGATCTAACAAACCTCTCTTGTATCCCGTTTAACTCGAATTTGTCCTTTTATTATGTTTGCTTTTTTTGGTTGTTGTTTGTGTTGGTATTTCTCTCATTTTCCAACGTTGCTGCAGCTTCGATGTAGACGACTGAATTCGGGAAAAAGACAAAACATTGACGTTTATCCAAGGGTGAATTTAAAAAAGTGAAATCCTTAATAAGTTTGGAAACTGATTTTTATTAACACAGAGCACGGAGAACTTGTTTCTTTTTATAAAATGTCAACGCAAAAAAGTTACTTGTCGGCGAAAATAAAGTCATTAATTAGTACTCATTATATTGTATTTTACTGCCTATCGAAATGTCAATATTATTAGCTAATAAACATTTATACTACTTTAAATTATTGGGGTAGTAAATACATTTATTGACAAATTTAGACACATTTTTCCAAAATGATTCAATGAACAAATCGCGACCTGAGAACTATAAGGTTCTAACTAACATTTGCATTAAATTGATTCACGTTATCAGTGATATCTCTTTAATTTATTAAGCATTTATTTAAAAAAATGGCAGGATCTAATAAAAACATTTTGGCTTGCTAAAATATTAACTCACTTCTTTTTTATACATGATAGAAAATGTTTAAAAAAATCGCAAAAACAGACAATTTAAATTTTCACAAAAAATCACTTAGAACCTTATAATTCTCACGTCGCGAAATATTGTAAGACTTATTGCCTTATTATTATTATATTGGGTTATGAACAATATTTTTTAAGATATCAGATAATGGAGTTCATTAATATGTAATTGAATATACAGGGTGAACACGAATAAAGTGCAAAGATTTTAACCACAATATCAGACACCCAATGATTCTGCAAAAAAATTGAATGAGGTACTGATTACTTGTTATTTGACTTTTATGGGACTGAATCCTTAAGACTACGAAAACTATTCGACCAAAAATCGATTATGCTCACTCTAATCAGATTTGTTCAACATTTACTTAATTACTGATTTTAAAAGCAGGACACATTTTAAAATTGGGTATTGCAAAAAATATATTTGTTTGAAATAAATGGAGCCCTGAAAAAACCCAATTTTTATCTCGATTGGTTTGGAAGGTTACTTTTTTCGACTCGCTTAACTCGCTTAACTCGTAATCAAAACACTTTTTATTACTTTAAGTTTATTACAACACTTTTGAAGAAACAAAGAATAAGAAAAATCTAACTCAAAATATTCCAAATTTGAACAATTTGGCACTGTACAACCAACAGATAATCACGATAATTACTAAACTCTAATAAAAGACATTTTGCCACTTGTTCATTAGCTTACATTGACGTTGAACTGGTTTACCTCCAACACTTCAGTGGCACACACGATTTTAACACAAAACTTTAATCATTTTGGCCATTATATCAAACTACGTTGTCTGATATTAGGGTTACAACCTTTGTACTTCATACGGGTTCACCCTGTATGTCAAAAAAATGGTCATTTCATTGGCCAAGTTGTTGAAAAAAGCTCATTTGCTTTGACTTATTAATTCCATATTTATATCCATGATGTAACAAAACTTTAAAAAGACCTGAAAAAATAAATAATTGCTGATTTAAATCAACTACAATAGCAAATTAGTGCCTGGGAAACCAACCTACTTTTGCTTAATTTAAGGCAGGTTAATTAAAAACAACGTTTACATTGCATTTATAGAGCAAATCGAGGTGTATTTAGTTTTAATTCAGTTAATTGGCATGGCACTTCTGCATCCTGCCTCATCAATGTTTAAATAAAGTCCCTCATTTCTATCACGAATGGGAAAAAAATGCAACAAACAATATTAGTGTTTTATCCCGGAAACAAGTTATCAATTTTATTTATGATTAACACAGAAATTGGTCTTAATTGACTATCTTATCAAATCGACCTTTTTATGCTGTTTTTTTTATGAGACAGAGGAATTGAAAGTTTTTTTTTCACAGGAATGGGCTTAGTCTCCTCGCCCTTCGCCTCAATGAATCCTTTCGCTTTGCCAACGTGTAACTCTCAAGGTTACGGTTCACCACTGGTCGGTAGCACCAAGTAGCCTACGGTGGGCCAATCCAGCCCTGTAAGTCAACACAGCACAACTCCGACACCTCAAGATGACAACAGTGCAATGTATTCAGTGTAACGTGTACCAAAGACGAGTGACTACTAAACAATTTTAATCATCACAATCATAATCTAAGTTACCGAAGAAGTAAAATTAGTGTTGTTGATTTTATAGCCATATTATTTTGAAGAGTTTGATTTTTTAGTTTAATGGAACAGTCCTGTGTTTCCTACCAGCAGATACCTACTTAACTGTGATCACGTAAAACGCGCCAATAAATACTTATGTGATATGAAAGAACATACCTATAAGTATTTATGTCTTTGGCCTAGATTATAGATATTTCTGCACTACAACAAATTATCTAATTGCAAGTTTAGCATATCTCTACTGAATATACATATCGCTTCGAGCTGGGATTCTATAAAGAAACGAAATGATTTGTAGTTTTGTAAAATAAAATGTGTATATACAAATTTCTTTTGTGAAATGTACAAAGTTGTAAAGTAACAGGTAGGTTACGTAACAACGAGTCAACGATTATATATATATTTTGTAAATTTATCATATCATAGTGCAAAGTTTTTCGTGTAGCTGTACATAAAATAGATATAAAAGCAATTTTAGTGACGAATATACATTACATACGTGTCTTTACAGTCCTCTTTTTCCGAAGTGAGACCATTCGAGTATACGATGTGCAAAATTCTAACCTTTTTTATTTTACCAAAAATTTATATTCGTCATAGGTTTTACCTCTTTTACATTCCAAGTCAATAAAAGCACCTAAACAATAAAATCTGATTTTTTAGAGTTATTCGCTGATTAGTGCCTTTGACTGGGTATAGAAATATTCTATTATTGATACACTTCAAAGTTCTCCAAGAAAACGACAACCACTTGAATGACTCGTTTTTGAGGTTTCGATTTCAAATTTACCTACTTTTGGCTTGGAATGTTTTAATTATATTATAAGAGTACTGAACCATTGTTGTCCTATGATTTGTAAATATGTACCAAATCCGTTGTTATTTTCCTTCCCGCCTTGAGTCGATCTTCCGGCACCTTATTTATTTTTACAACGAATAGAGTGCAAATAATTTACTTTTGTTGTGTACAAAAACCTCCATGTTTTCTTAAAGATTTCTTAAAAATATAGATGTAAAATAAAAATTTTTAACATACTCTTAACCCTGGTTTTTTTAATCTACACCCTTCGCTTTTTAGCGTCCATATGGAGTCCGATAACATACAAATCGCACCCTTTGCTCAAGTGCCACTTGAAAACTCACCCTATTGTTAACCAAAATGAAAGCACTAGTGATCGTGATAGATAAACAAAGAAACAAATCGAGATTCTGGGGTTCGAAGATAGAGCGTTTCAGAAAATCGGATTTTTTTAAGAAATTTATGCAAGAGAATTGAGTTAGCGAATACGTGAAAATACAAAGCGAGTGAGCGAAATTGAAACTGACACCAGTAGCACATAACAAGCGGAGGCAATGGCATTAGCCGGGGGCAGTAAGGGTTCCGTCCCTTCGCTTGACAGATGGTTGTCGAACATAAAAGGTCATATCGGTGACGTCACGTTATGTGCCTAATTTCATGTCACACTGAAGGCGACCACATCGATTCGACGTACCTAATAAAAGTTAGTAAGCAGCGTCAAAAAATTGTCATTTTAATGTTAATTGAACTGCAAAAATCAGATCAAAGCTAATATTTACAGCAAATATATGATGCATCGTTGCGCACAATACTAAAAATTAAACCAAACAGTTTAAGCCCAGCACGATGGAAGGCAACGAATAAATAATTCCACCAGACAATCACCACTTTTTAATTTTGTTATTACTTTGTTATTTGTGTATTCGCTTCAGTTGCAACTGTAAATCAAAGCAAAATTTAATTGGTTGTTCGGTAAGACAATACAATGCTCATTTGTTTACGTGTCACGAGAAGATCAAACAATCATTGAGAGACGTAGGCGATAATTGTTGTTAACAAATTAGAAACATGATTTGTAATGCAATACGACTTTTGTCAAGTATATGGCAGGACAATGAGGTGAATAAATTGGTATCTGCTTACAACCGGTGCTTACATCGCGTCGTGTGGAATTAAATCTACAGCGATAAGAGCAAGACTTTTTACAAAAATTACACATTCTAGGAACTTGTCTTGTTTTAGAATTAATTAGAGGAAAATAGATAATAAATAAGAAAGCAATGAAAAAATCTAACCAAAACATGCGACATTTTATTTAAATTATGGTTGAACTTACAGAAGAAATATAAAAAAAATTAAGGAAAAACTTTGTTTCTCAAAATATCTTCCAATTCGCAGGAAAAATTTTTTTTCAAAAGGATATCCTCATCATCAGTGAGAGTTGGAAGGAACCATAAAACTTTTAAATCCATTTTATAAAATTATAAGGTATGACAATAAAGCATAAATGCATAAATGTAAGTAAAAATCAAATATCATCTATCAAAACATGACCACGAACATGATTATCACAGTCCGTCTAATTGTGTCCTTTTCAGTCATCGATCAAGAATTTCCAAAAAAATAAAAGACAACAATAGCAATGACTAAAGTAAGCTTTGAATAATACATTCCCAGCATTCATGAACAAATTATATTTAAAACTTCCTCAATTTAAATCTAAATAATACCAACGGTTTAAACCGAGATTAAGCTATTACAAAGGGAAGATTCGGGTGCAAACAGGCGTCGACAGATACTTCCCTCCAATAATCCTGACCGGGGAAAGGCACGTGTCTAATTGACAACGACACGAGTATACACGAGAGCGTATTGTCATCCCATGTCAATCTAATATTGCTATTAGATTACGTACCAGATCATCACACGTACTTCAAACCGATTGTACTCTTTAATCTGCCCCTAACACAGGAGCAACTATCCATGAATTTTAAAAAGCGTTATTAGCAAAACTCCCACAAGACCCAACCCAACCAGTCAACCAATGCTTAATAATAAATTGGTTGTAATTTACAGAGGAACTTGCATCTTTATGCACATATCTGCATTTTACTTGTGCTCGTAATTCACACTTTACATTTATTTGTTAACGTGTTAAGAGAATTGATAAACTAGTGATAAGACTGGGTGCGACGACTGTAAATAATTATTATGCAATAGGTGCCCGCAATAAGAAGGGAAGAGACCACGCCGAAAGCTCGATAGTATTTAGATTAAGTGCTTCGATAACGGGCGAATGGTGCTAATCCGATTCCAATGTGAACAGTCGTGGCGGAAATCTGATCGTTTTCGATAGTGCAGATTTTGTTAGCGATTATTATCTGGTTAACATGAAGTGATGGACCGGAATTGTGTTTTACTGTTGTTCAAAGACAAAAGCACGATTCGGAAATTTTGGGAACTGCAAATATCTGATGTCATCAAAATGGTGAGTGTTTGGATTAGTGGGAAATCCCTAAGTGTTTAAGTTATTTGAGAATGTGTTAATTTTCTTGGAATATTACAAGGTAAAAATGAAGTTTTCTCTTCTTCAAATCACCAAAATGTCCTGATTAAAAAAAAAAACTTCAAAAGCTACAATAGAAAAATTCAGACGAGACGATAAATGCAAGAGGAAAAATTAAGATAATGATAATGGGTTTCTGGAACACTTTATAAATAATGATTTTATCTTTTAATGTTCTTTTTAATGTTAAGGTAAACAAGGTTCTACTCTTGGAAGTCAACAGAATCGTAAAAACTTCAAAAAATCCATATTTGTTTTATAAAATGATATTAGCAGGAAATAAAAATAGTAAAATAAAAACAAGAAAAAAGAAATGTGCTCAAACAAAATTGATATCGAAAATTGTTTTTGTAATATTAGTTCATGCTTCATGTTTACTATAATAGTGCTACTTTCCGTGTGTAGATAATGAAGATAAATGAGAATTGAACCAACTATTTTATTTTATGCAGTTGTGTCTTACTTATGAAAATACATTCTTATCTGTAATTGCCAACAAAATCCGTCTCAATTTTGGTATTGTGTTGTCCATTCGGTTTAATTGATAAATCATAAAATAAACCGTGAAATGTTTCTGCTGTTTTGTTGATTACTTGAAAAGCGTGAAAATACAACTTTATTCCTCCAAAAAGATCTCTAGAGATGTCCATGACGTTGTAAATGAAAATGTAAAATGCAATTATAATAAGAAAGAAACGCAATAATGTAGGTTGACATTTCAATGTAAAATAAATAACGCCAGTTTTAGATTGTGGATTTTAAAAAGACAATAAGAAAATCGATTCAAAATTACATACAACGAGATCGAATTAACCATATCGTGTATTCAGATAGTAATAATTGAACATGAAATTCTTTCGACTGGCAATGACGTTCGGTGAAATGAAATGACAATGTGATTTACAATTCCAATAGTATTATCGCGCCCCTACAATACAGGGGTTCTCCAATTACTGATAAACCAATTACAGTGCAAAAGTAATTTATATTTCATAATGCTACGAAAGGTTCATTTTTATGCAAAACACAATGGAAATCGTACTTTCTAGTCCGCTTCATTAGCTGTGACCTCTGTGCATATTTTCCACATTTTTTATTCCACCAACCGAATCGATTTTTATTTAATCGTTCATGCATTAAATTTTTCACCGTGGGCTAAATGTCATCCTGTAAACGATAAAGATAATAACAATGAATGATTGATATGATCTTTTTAGATGCTTAAAAACCCAACAGGGACGAATTTTCTAACCCAATTTTCGCCGGAGGCACCTGCTAATAATGATCGAAATTACTGTTAAATCATTCAAATTTTGAGAAATAAATACAATGATAGTTGTCCCACGGCGGCATCAAAAAAGCGTCCCAAGATACGCCACATCATGTACTGATAAAATATTTTGAGTGGGGTTTAGCCCCAAGAGTGCTGGTGGGGTGTGATTGCTCATGGGAGGTGAATTTGTCCTACATTTGAGCATTTTTTTTTTCGTTTAATGGCAGAACTGGATTATTCTATTTGCAGGGGTTACCGAAAAACTGCACACTGCACATTCAAACGTATTGGTTTATAAAAAAAACAGTGGAGAAAATTTATTTTTTCCGTTTCATTAACATAGAATTTTTAATGGATTTATGCGACGAAAAATTGTAGCCTGTCAATATTGCAATCTGTGGGGAATTAAACAAGACCCGAATTTAAATTTTTTATTGCAAAAGTTGAAAACTAAAAATACCATGGGTCGGATATTGAATTTCCAATTGCTTTTAATTGTAATATTGAGTGATTTTGTAATAAAACGAACATTGGAAAGTAATTTATACGTCGCTGATAAGTTCACAATAGCAAATGTCACACAAGGTTAAGAAATTAAGTTGTTCCATTTGTGATTTAATTCGAAAATCAATTCTACAATAAAAACAAAAAAATTAAACAGTTTTCCCATTTTTATAAACCTTAGAACTTCAAAATCCGACAAGCAGCTTTTACATTTTTTGGTTACACATCTCCAAGAAGTTTCTCTGATTCAGGTTAACAAAACATATACTTTTTCTGCAATAACTGTGTCACCTTTTGTGTTCTAGCACCACATTAAACAAATAAATCTAAAATGAAATTCTTACAAGTATCCAACACACACTTTCTCCTGCTCAACACGTATAGTGCGAATTTCTGTCCATGACATAATGTTTAAAAATGGAATTGCAATCTGACCCTAAAGATAAAAATGACGACAGATATAGAGATGATCTAATTGAATCAATATCAATACCTATTGAATGGGAGAGAAGACAGTTAAAATTTAGTAAATTCAGCATTCACTTTTGAGTCAAACCACCACACACAGTGTTAATTGTTTCATCATATAAATATTAAGACAGAAAGTTAAAGAAAGTCAATATCATTATTCTTATTGAAATACATATTATTGACACAAAAAAAAACTTGACAATTGTTTGGATAAACATCCCCAGATATCGCTTTTCGCAAAAAAAACCTACTCAATTCGCGAAGTTTACTTACGAACTGAAGCTGCTGCTGGTGGTTTCAGTTGAATTTTAAGTATTTGGAGGTAGTGCAGTGACCGGAGGATTGGTTTGATTACCAAGTGCAATTGTAGTGATTTTTCAAAATTTTATTTTGTGAATTCTAATGGGACGTTTTACGTGAGGAAACCCAGGTAAGCACTTTTGTATTAGTCACAGCATTATTTCTATAAGATTATCGCTAAGAATGATATAATAGAGATATAATTATTGTGGAATAATATTGTTTTTTCAATAGTGTCATCACCTCTTAATTTATTATCTATTTTATTGTTGCTCTTAATCTGATTGTTAGATCAAAAAAGCAGACGAGCTACTTGTAAAGTACTCTTATAAGATGAAGATAATACTTTTAATTTTTTAAAGTATTTGTCTCCTATTTTTTCAAATTTTACCCATTCCGAAAAGGAAAACAGATTTATAATAACATTGTTAAAGTATTAGAGGATAATCTAAAAAACAATAAAAGTTAAGCCGTTTCATTAAAAAAATAAGATGCTTGCACTTCGTTTAATTTAATTGCCAAATTGTTTCCAAATTGTATAGGGGAGAGGGGGGCATAGTGGGGTACTTAACAATCAATTAGCCACCCTTGTTAAAATAATAGAAATTAACAATTTTTTTTTACTAAATATTATAGACTAATGTATTGTGGATGATTTTTGTTGTACTTTTTTTGATTACAATAAAACACTTACGACATGTGAGCATTATTTTGAAAAATGGGATTTGCCCCGCTTTGCCCCGCACATAGGGGTAAAGTGGGGTACCCTATGGGGAAATCAAATTTTTGAATAACTGTGTACCTACTTAGAAAAAGTAACATTTTAAAATTACTTAGGCATCAATGCATATTGCACATAAATGAGCAGGTTCATCCTATTTAGCCACTACATTTGTATGACTAGATTTGAAAAAAACTTGCTCCCTAACTTCGCGAATTTTTTAACGAAAACACTGAATTTCACATTTTGTTTTATAAAACATAGAGGTTTTCACATTTTGTTTTATAAAACACACATGGTTAACTGTCAACTAACAACCAATTAAAACACGCTATTCGACTTTTTTCACGGCGTTTGATTTGAGCAGCAGGAGTGTTACCCCGCTATGCCCCGGTACCCCACTATGCCCCCCTCTCCCCTATTTACATGTGTAATTATTTAATACTAGATTTTGTGCACTCTAGTCCAACAATTCTTCTTTAATCCCACATAATTATAATTTTATTTAATCTAACTTAATGCGGTTTAGTCCAGCCAATCAGTGTGTTTATTTAGTTTGATTTAGTTCATTTTCGCTATCTTAACATACCTAAACCTCAATTTTCCTGTAGAAAAATTTTTGTAGGCGCCAAATTTAAAATGCGGCTCTGTGATTGGCCATTCAGCAGTGTGAGTAGCACAAGGCTGATTTTTTTAACTCATACAATTCCAGCGGAATGTCAAACAAAAACTGTCACATTTGTTAAATTGTTATCAAATTGAAGAAACATCAGCAATAAATTGGTTTTTGTTATTTTCGCCAACTTACCTAACGTTTTTCATCATTATAATTTGTTATTACTAAAAAAAACTTGTCAGTTGCTTGTGGAGCCATCTATACATCAAAATTGACATACAGCCGGGGACACAAAATTTTTGTTTCTGACGTTTAAAAGATTTGTGTGTAGTCAGTTTATTACAGTCAATGTTATTTCTGACGTTTAAAACCTCAAAGTATTGACAACTTGTCAATTAAGATTTATTCTGACTGAATTATTTAAAGTTTCTTTTATACAGAGCGTAATTATTAACAGTCAGGTCCTAGCAATGTTGGAAATACCGAAAATTCAATATATTTTGAAATTAAAAAATAGAAATTGCCAAACTTGACACTGGAAAAAATACGATTACAAATTCTAAGTGGGGTTTTACATCTTGCGACAACTAGATGATACTAACGTCTAAAAATTTTTGTCCCCGGCTGTATGTTCGTTGCAGATTTCAAAATTATCCCTTTTAGTTCTTACTGATTTAAATTTCTAAATATGCTCCTTTGTAAAGTAGTAAATTTAGTACAGAAAAAATAAGGTATAGTTCGATATACTTCATAATCTATATAAAAAAAAAGTTTTATGATTTATTGTGACATAAAAAAGTATAAAAAGCAAAAATAAGATCATTAATGTTTGGTGTTTGATAAGTAAAAAATTAGTAAGAAACCATTTTGACATGTTTTTTTTACTGTATCAGTTTGTCATTTTTTATCAGCATTTACTTGACAATTTTTTTCTCTTGTCTCGTCTCGCACAATTCAAACACGTAGGTTTACTAAAAATATGAAATAAATTTTCCAGGAATTTTTTACACCCTGAATAATACGTGTCAAAAAATCTTGCAAAATATCAATTTTCTTTGGTGTTTCAAGCACGTGGCGATGAAATTAAATTTCGACAACGCACAAAAATTGTTTCGAACATGGGCCATCTTTCGGTGGCTAGCTAAACTTCCGTAGTCTTTATTTGTGATCAGAAAAAAAACATTGTCTTTCAATTTTTTTAAATCAACATTACTTTTGTATTTAACATTAATATAGTGAGTGAAATCAAATTTAACGTGTGGAATTTGCAACCGCTTTTATCGACCGTTCATTAAAACTGTATAACGTGGTAAATGTCCCAACTAAGCACCACCGTTTAGCTATTGTCGTGTAGATAGCGCACTATACCTCCGTATGAATTAAATTCTGTATTATTTCAACATTCTTTTTCAGTTTTTTAACGATAACATAAAGTACGGATCTAAAATAAAGATTAGATAAAGATTTCTATTTAGTTAAGAAATTGTTTTAGTGATAAATAGATAAGATTCTCAACTAAAACTGACTTTTTCTTGTAGTGTTTTGAAACACAGGTGGATTTTATTTTTAAGGATTTCAGTATGTTGCAAGAAACTAATCAAAAAGGTTTGTGTATGCTTCTTTATTGTAGCAGATGATGATGAGAAAATGTGATAACATAAAACAAATATTGAACATTTGTTAATATACAGGTGGTATCAACTTGTCCTCGAACCATACAAACAACAATAACGCATTGTTAAATAGTCAGGCGTCAATCAAAGCATTGTTTTAAGGTTCGAGTCACGACTAAAATTGAAAAGAATTAAGGACACCGGAGTTTTGGCCTACAATTTTCGAAAAAAAATCTCGGCAAGTACAAGTGTGGATCATCTTCTGAAATGAGACCTGGAATTAATATGATGAAGGCATTAATTTGAGCCGAGATTGGCCGTCTTGTACTTAATTAAAATTCTTCGGTATATTCCTTTTCCGGTTATCTCCTTAACCACGCCGTTTAATATTTTTAGTTATGGTTAAAACGAGCGGCGGTTTTAAGGAGAACGAGTGCCCTGCAATTACCGCCGCCGTCTTAAACGTCTTCTAACTAACTTATACCCTCCCATCTCAGCCTACTTGTCTAATCTGATGAAATTATGCACAGTTTAATGAAATTAATGCGTTTTATGAATTGCAATCTCGCCGCGCCTGAACTCTTTCTATTTCGTCGTTTTGTATCCGCCACAATTACTGCTTGATGGAGAGAACATTTGGGAGTTCTGCCGAAACAACACATTTTATATAATCCAGTTTAGTTTAGAGAGGCTTAAAAATGAACATTTAATTCAGTTAATTTTTCACAATGAAACTTAACCTCGGCTCGTCTATTTAGATTGATGATGAAAAGGTGTTGGCTATTAACAACATCATCACTAACGCATAAAACGATGATATAAATTATCTTTATTATGCGATTATAATAAATATTCTTTCGGACAGGTTTATAAAATTCGAAAAAATTAGTTTTAATTTATTGCCATTGTTGATATCTGATCTTTTATTGGTTATTATTGTTTTGCTGCTCGTTTTCTCTAACTTTCTGGGATTTAATTAATTTGTTAATTTATCTTCTATTATACTGCTATGACGGGTAATATTTTATAGAGCTATTAACATCATTTTAGAG
This sequence comes from Gnatocerus cornutus, assembly GCA_029298725.1. Classification (NCBI taxonomy): domain Eukaryota; kingdom Metazoa; phylum Arthropoda; class Insecta; order Coleoptera; family Tenebrionidae; genus Gnatocerus; species Gnatocerus cornutus. The sequence goes on from CM055514.1 coordinate 8,459,704, forward strand.
TAGGACGTCCAATATTCAATATTGATTAAGCACCTAAAATAAATCAATAAACTGATGTTATGATCACATTTTGGCGTCATTTGTTCAGCTTTCGGGCTCCAAAGTGTAAGTCCCGTTGAGTAAACTTCCGTTAAGAGGTATTTTATTGTGGGGTCTGAATTAAGAGGAGATCTTCAGGCTTAACAATTAATTTAATTCTTGAATAAATGTGAATATTAAGCCAAGAATGTAGATGTGCGATTACAATCTCTTTTAATTATTAACTGGACTTTATTCTTCTAATAAAAATATTTTATCTTCTTTTTCATTAAAAATATAGAAACTGAAATGTCTCCATAATAAAGCAGCTCGTGACAACCTTCACCTTTCAGACGATAGGTCTTAATTATAAAGGATATTTATTAATGCATGGCAGACATTGTGGAATACGAGGTAGTTATTACAAAGCTGTTGACTTTAAATCTGATTGGTGGAGAAAACAGCAACTGGATGGATGCATATTTCATATCAATATATCATCGAATGTAGGCCATATGTAAAATTGCACTGCTCGATCATAAATTACCAATACGAATGGATTTTACCAAATTAACGAAGACCAATAAAATCACACTTCATTAACTGATAAAGATTTAAACTAGTTGGAATAATTTCTGTTTTTGATCATCGATTAGCAGTAGCAACATTGAGATAAATTTCTAGATAAGTAATTATTGCGTGAGCGTTAATTTTTAACTGGTTCGAATTCTTTTGCCTCAAGATATTGAAACTTCTAATTAGATGTATTAATGTTTTAGACACCGATGTTCTTAGGTAACTTTTATCAGGTAAAATTATGCACATCAACGGTTTCAAAATAGGTGTTGATAATTATGTATATTACTTATTAGTGTTCCGGAATAATTTATTATTATTAGAAATAAATGGTTTGTTTGCGGCACAAGAGACTACAAAGCTGCATAATTTAAAGGCGGTTAACAGCGATTACGAAAGATGCCTAGACACCTATCCTAAATAACCACAAAAAAAATATATTACGTTTTGTCTCAAACACTCTACATTCTAAATAAGAATGAATAATTTAGCATCTCAACACAAACTGATTATTTGCTTCATAATGTCCCCACAAAATTAGTTAATTACTACAATTCCAATCCCATCAGGTGCTCTGTTCCCGCTACATACGTCTATATAAACACAATCTTGACAATCATACCCCAATTAACAATGCCGCAAGTAAAGCTCCTAGACGCTTTCAAGCAGAACATTATCCTACTCAAAGCAATGGGTCTGTGGTGCTTCGAACGCGAGTTATTTTACAAACTCTTCAAATTTTTCGTTCAAAGTTCTCTAGTTTTTGACAGCAGTTCTTTGATCATTTACGTGGCACTCAATATACGAGTAAAGAAAGTTACCGATACGATTTTCAGCCTTCCTGGCTCTCTCGAGGTTGTAATGCAATCAGTTCTTTTCCGGAAATACTTCCACAAGATAAAAAACAGTTTGGATAATTTATCCCAAAAGGAATTTCAGCCAAGAAACGAGACTCAGGTGAAGATACTGGAAGATTCGATTTCGTTATCAAGAAAAGTGTTCTATTCCTTCTTTGGCTTGGTCTTTGTGATGATCGGTATGTGGATGGTGCTACCGTTAACCAAAGATGGGAAATTCTTACCGACAAAGTATTGGATTCCTTTTGATTACCGACGGCCTGTTGTTTACGAGTTGCTTTACGTTTTTGAATGCTCCTGCATAATTTTTCATGCCTTTTCCAACGTGGCTTTAGATACTTTTTTTGCGATTGCGATGGTACAGATTGGGGCCCAATGTGAGGTTCTATGTGACAGCATTAAAAATGTGCACACTTTGGCGGAAGTGAACGACAAGGAAGAATCAAAAAACGAAGACTACAAAAGAATGAACGAAGTTTTACTCGAGTGTGTACATCACTACAACTTGATAGTTGAGTATGTGACTACGATACTTTGTAATTTGAATTTCAGAACGAATGATTCAGATACGTAAACTTCATTTCTGACTCCTTCAAAGAGATCCTAATGGTACAGTTTGTTTGCTCGAGTCTAATGTTGTGTGTTTCTATGTACGAATTGTCTCTGGTAAGTCAAAACAGGGACAAAACCTCTTTTGCTCAAGCTAAATTGTATAGTCTGAACCCATGAGTGGTCACTTCTTTCAAGTCTTTCTTTTCCAAATCTCGGCCACAAATGAGATTTTTCTTTACTGCTGGTTCGCTAATGAAGTCATCATCAAGGTAGTTATAAGATTACGAGTGTTAATATAATATTGTTGCAATTTTTAGAGCGAAAAACTTTATTACGCCATGTTTGAGTCGCGATGGTACGATTCTTCGCCCGCACTAAAAAAGAATTTGATGATTTTCGCTTATCAAGTTCGTAAGCCGATTTGTATCTATGTCTGGAATATTATACCAGTTGACATAAAATCATTTACTGGGGTTAGTAGAAAAAATTGTCGAGCGTACGATTAGTGGTGAATTTTCAGCTTCTTCAGAAGTGCTGGAGCTTTTTCGTAGCGATGAAAAACACTGAAGAAATTAGAGCCAATTAGCGATCTAAAAACTTTTTTCTAGGTCAATATCGTAGTCTCACGAAGCCAGCGCTCGTTTATTTAATTGAACAATTTTAAATGAGCACGGATTCCTTGTCCTTTTATAGGTTTTTAAACAAACGAAAGAAATGCCATTGCACTCTAGTTTTAGATCCACATACGAACCAGCTCATCCATCATGGGTCTACAACCATTGCATGGTATGCTCTGTCGATCCATCAGTACCAACATTAGCCTACAACGAGACCAATTAGTCACCGGGGTTATCGACAGACACAGTTGGTCACGTTTGAAATCGACCAACAGCGCAATTTAGTACCATTTCGTAACAGATGCAACGTCGTTATGTTGGCAATAATGGAAATGGTGGATGCATTGTTTTAATGCAGCGGCGACTTAACAAGAACATTGCAGTTAGGACAGAGATAAGAAAGCACGTGTCGAGTGGGTGAACTTTCGCTCGTGGGAAACCAGCACGGGAACTGAACCAATTAGGAACCCTCCCAAAATTTTCTGTGTGACGGTACACGACCGCCACATCTTGATATACACGGGACGATTTACTTTTCTTAACTGATGAGATTTTCAGTAGCACTAGGCCACGGAACAATAATAACAACAGAGAGGTCATTATTTCAAAATTTGTATCAGAATCAAAACTGTGCAGATTCTTAAGATCCAAGGCAACGACCTACACGTTTTGTGTTTTATGGTAGTTCTTGAAACACTGTTTAAATAAAGTGTATTTATGTTTACATGGTATCGAGAGAAAAATGTATATACATGGTTTTTGTAATATTATAGGACTTGATATCCAATACACCATATATAATATTTATTGTCCATTTGTTTTAAAGTGCACTGAATACATGTTAGCTTGTTTGTAACTGTACCTACGCGAATACGTTACTTCGTGATTTAATGACTTGTTATGTGGTACGTTAAGCAGATGTTTTTTATTATTGTTTCAATTTGTTTAAGACTAAGTGGAAGCGTATTAATGCTAACATATCAATTAGAACCTTAAAAATGTATTTTGATAGCGCGGCTTCTAAGAGGTCGAAACTAGTTCTGTAATAAATGAAGACGTGTGTGTCGAGAATTTTATCTTGGACATTTTTTAATTGCTGACAAAAACAATACGTAATAAAAGCATCCAAATCGATGGAGAAATTTAAAATCTGTTAGTAGTTTTGCAGCTTCTTGAAACTTGTCATGCTAGTCCTCGAATTCAAAGGTCCTCAGTTTCTCAGTCGTAAATCTGAAAAGACAAATTCCAGAAAGTGTAAAGACACGAGAAGAAACTCAAAGCTGCCAAAATTAGAAAAAAATTCTTATACAGTAGACTCGCGATACCCTGAATACGGGCTAACCTGAACACAATAATTAAAACCTCGGTAACTTGAACAACGTTACCTCGATAACGTAAACAGCCAAGAATTTGTCAATAATGCGTTTGTGATTTATCATATTATTCACAGAAAACATGTAGGTGCAGGTACTGCATGGCTAGTCCAAAAGCAAAATTTTTAAGTTTTTGGTGGAAATGCACAAGTACAATATTGCTAAATCTATGTTTGTAAAATTAAACAGCAGGGAGCTGAAATTCTCAAAAATTTTGTTTATACAATCAGTGGTTCTGGAAAATGAAAAACACTTAAGGCTCGTAAACCTAAAATTCGTTTTTTTTAAACCACCAACCGTCCTCAAAATTTAGGTACAACCCGCAACGATGTCGATTTTGATTTTCTGGTTATAAAATTATATAGGTTAGTTGTCTAATTGACAATCTGATTACACATAACAGCCTTTCAGGCTGTAACAAGTTTTTTCACTATTAATCCTTGTATTTGAAATGCAACAGGCTGTAAAAAAGACGTTACTTGCATTTGAAAAGTTTCAAAAGAAGCTAAAACAGACAATACTTACAAGTTATTTTTTAAAATAACCTCATATTATTATTTACTTTTTTTTTAATAAAAGTTCTTAGTAACACATACTTTTCACATTTTCTCACTATTATGAACAATTCGTAATGTGAACAAGGCTTACCTTAGTTAGTTCACACTATCGCGAGTCTACTGTACTTACTTTGATTGATGATTTCGACGACCCAAAGAAGGAATCTGTAGAACATCGGAAACATAAGAATGTAAAAGAAGATAACGCAAGAACCAGAAAATTCTAAATACCTTAAAGGGCATCTCATACATTTAAAGTATCAAGCATTAGGACCTTTAAAACCGAAAAAAGTTAAATATGAACACTTTCTCCACGACAATTTTTTGTCAAAAGTGCCGCTCTTGCAACCCCATCTAGCAGTGCTATAATTATTGGAAGTGATCCAATTTCTATGTTCCAATTTTTTTCACCTGTTGCTGTTACGCCATTGGAATTTAACAAGGCGTTGATAATACTACGTGGCTCTGTCATTAGATCACTGAAGGTGTATGCAATTACGATGAAGGGTTACTGCGGACCTACTTACCGATCTCTTATGATGACACGGTTATTACAGTAATCTTGTGCTATTAGTCATGAGTGCTTGTTAAATGCGGTGGGTGGTCTCTGATCATGGTATTTCTTTCAGACACTGTTTCCACTCGCCTCTACCTTTATCTTACGCACCTAGGTATATTTTATGGGCCCTATAATCGCTTGATCGACATTAATTTCGCGATTGCCAACAATAAAGAAATAAAGTAAATGAATATGCGGCTCGGAATTGCAACGGCAGTAAAATGATTATAAATTATCTATACAATACGCTATCAACACAGCGACCCAGTGATAGCAAATCTTGGAAAGTGTGACTCTCAATACGTCATAAAGTTCGATTTTTGGCCCCGTACGCCACTGCTTTTTTCCATCACGGTGTGGGTTCGACCTCTCGATATAAATAACAGTAATAAATGGTGCAACATTCCAATATACGAGCGCATCAGAGGGTAGTTATCGAGTGTTAAGTATATCTGTTCCCTTCCGCATTAACTCCTTGATTTATCTCGGCCAAGACGTCGGCGAAAGGCTTAGATCACATTGCGGCTGCTTCAAAAAAACGACAAAAAAATAAAAAGACTTCAAACAATTCGATTTGTTACTAGTGGAGCGTGACCAAGTGGTTCCTTGTCTTCATGGATGGGATATCTGTCGCTGTTAATACCCCGATTTGAGCTTGCTAGTAAGATAAACGATGTACTAAAATAGAATTTCCTAGTCGGATTGTCTTACAGAGGAGGTGGTAGAAATAGGAATAGTTACAAAAGTTTCTACTTCGAGTTCTTATTTTTTATCATCAGGAAGTGTGCATAACGTTTTATTAAATTAGTGTCATCCATGGGGGTCACGTCGTAAAATTTTAATTTCTTTTTTTTCAACTTGAGGTCTAATTCCTTGCGCCGTTATGCAAACACAAAAGTGTCTCCAGCAAATACCACAACTGTTAATAGTCCAATAAATAAGTGTGGATCAAACGCAACCTCCCTAACATCAGCAGCGACGCTTTTTTCCAAACCGGCAGAACAAAAGTGAAATTAAAGAAGTCCAACATCCTCTACATGTTTACACAGACCACTTAACTCCTGAAGAGTCTATTTGTTTTAACAAACTGCTCTTAATGGTCGTCTCTGATTTTCCTTCACCAGGTTTAAGCATTCAAATTTTATTCAGTTTTTTCATCCAAAAACGGAACCTAATGTAGTTAATTAACCATGTCGAGCTTTAAGCATCAACTGGTTCATATACTGATAAGCACGGATAATTTTATATGAATATTAATGGCGCAAATTGAACATTTACATTTAGCGGTTTCGATGTTTCGGCGTTTAGAAAGTTGATGCAATATCGTCAACAAATGGACCTGTTGGCGTCTTGAGTATGTGTAATTTAACACTTCCTACGGCAAAACCTAGCTGAGTAATTGGCCGGAACGGTGGCGTTTTGGTTTGGTGTGTTTTACAAGAGTGATGCTTATGGGCGATAGAGGAGGCTTTTTGCATAAGAAAGTCGTTGAAATTGATACTTCATTGTTGCGCTGAGAGTTGAATAGATGATTATTGCTAGTTTATGAAAATATCGCGAGGGGAAAAGCTTCCACAGCGAGCAGAAACTTGATATATTCTTTGAATGCAAACGCACAATAAATTGAAAAATTAAGAGAAACGACAATAGTCGCTGATACATTTTTTTCACGAGTATCTTGATACTGTCCATCCGCAAAAGCTGCGTCTTCGACCCACAACAGCTGTCATCTCCTCGACTTTCTCATAATACTTTAATTGCCAAAAAAGGAAGAAATAAAGTCGTTTTTAATTGAATAGCAAACTTATCACGGAATGAGATCGGAATGTCAGTATCGTACGTACGTCGTGGCGTTTAGGCTGCTAGAAGATGATGCCCCTACACAGCAACTTGCGAGGAGGGCATGTTGACACAAACTCAAGTGGCGCCGCCACGGACGTGGGAACTTACTTTACAACCCGACAACTATCTTCCTATGTTTATAGCTGAAAGGGATATTTATATCTCGTAAAACATAGGTGAAAACATTAAAGTTTCTTTCGGCTAATACTCGAATCTTTTCACGGTTAGGCGCCCAAACAACCACAATTAAAACTGGACGGCAATAACAATAACAGGAAAAATATGAGCACAATAAATAGTTAGCTAATAACAATAATAACAGTTATCACTGATTTGATATTTAACACCACAAATGGTTAAAATAGACAGGAATATTCTAAGAGAATTTTAAAGTCATCCTCAGCCCCAAATTAACGTTTTATCAAAAGCACCTAATTAATTATTTCAAATGTCTGTCCAAAACTGATGGAAATGTTTTTCAGCATATATTCAAGGACCTGTCTATCGACATCATAGATCTAAATAAAATAATTTGTAGTTCATAAAATGATTTATTAACTGTCGATGTGATTAATTATAATTCTGACATAATTAAATTTTAATCCACAAATAGAATAAATTAATTTAATTAGATGAGGTTAATTATAATGCGAAATGGAACTGGCGTGGGCAATTGAAGTTCACTCGAGCTCCAAATCGTCTTGTCCAAACACCTGAAATGGTGCAGGAACAAAGAAAAATCTCGCACGCCACTGCTTCCGCATTCTTTTTTCTCATAAGCCTGCAGTAAAAATGAAACTAGTGATAACGTGTCACAACAAACAAGAGTTTTTCACACAATGAAGTAAAATGTACGTCGTATAATAATAACAAAACTGACATACTTACTACAAGATTAACAAGGTGTGTCACTTGAAGATAAGAACCTTACGAGATGATGATGTAAATTTATCCCATCGGAATGCAAAATATTTTTAATATACACACAAAAAGACGTTGGGGCCTTTGTTTAATTGAAAGAGCCGAGCTTCTCAAAGCTCGGCTGGGATTTCATAATGGTGGCGCCACTAGTGTCTTCATAAAACGAGTTGTAACGTACACTTACACACGATGCTTAACAAGACTTTTTTAATTTGCTAATTATTGTTATTTACTGACAACTGTAAATGAACAGATAATAATATTGTTACTTTGAGTGGAAGTATCGTCTTGATTAGCCAATGTGTCAGTGTTGCAGCTGTTGCTTCAAATTAATTTTAAGATTTTATGGTTTGTTAATTATGGATATTTGCAACTTTGTTTTTACAATTTGTATTTGGTATAATTGCATGTACTGTTCCTGTCTTCACAATTACTATGGAAAATATTTTTATCGAATTCTTTTAGTATCTCAAATGATTATCTCTTTATTTGGTTTATTGGTAAAGTTGTCATGATTTGATAATTGATCACTTTTGGCATTTTAAAACAAGTCCGTAAAACAATCACTCGGAATTCCGATACCTGTAAGTGTACAAAGTCACACTTTCGAAAATTGTGGTACTTAAAGATAAAATTTTTATTTAGTTCGAAATTTCACTTGATAATTCTGTTCTCACAGCAGAGAATTTTGCTTCTAATAAAATTACTTTCCTTCCATTAAATGTTGCGTAAAGTGACATTTCTACAGGTATTAATTTTATTGTGTGCTTTTCCCAATAAAATATTTTTATCTTGCAAAATCGTTTGTGATGCAAGTCCTTAATAAAATTTATTTGACTGACGTGCAATAACAACATGTGAAGTACTTTTCGCAGAAACCAGTTTATTAAAAAAATCTATGGAAAATCTCTCGAACTAAGTAGTGAAAAACAATTTGTTTCGATATAATATGTGTCAAATAAAATTAATTTATTGAGCAAGAATATTTCTCAATTGACGCCCATGTGGAATTTCGAGTCCAATTAAAAATTTGTGTTGACGAACCACTATGATACGTTACATCTCTATCGAATATCATAGCTTGGGGCGCGACCCCCCACAGTCGGCATCAATCATTTGTTGTTTCGTTCCACGCTTTCGGCTCTTTAACCACCGATCGGCGACTCTGAAAGCTTATGAAGAAATGGCAATAAGCACACGGGAGTTCCTCCTTTTCATTTGGATTTCGTACAATAGGTTAAAGAGAGACGTCAATTCGACCACGTAATTGGAGCCACAGGAAAGAAACCGCTTGATGTCAGCCCAATTAACTTTTACCCTCAGCAGACAGACTTTAACGATTTATGACTTTTTATAGGGTGGTTTCGTACAATTACCCTCTTTAGGAAACGTTTATGTTTTTAATGATGTACCACACAACCGGAGTTATAATTTGACAAGACGAAATAAGAGTGACGACCATTTCGAAGATTTATTGGCATATTTTTCTTGTCAAAAGTTACCATTATTACATATTTTTATAGAGTTGTAAAAGAAGAAACCGGCTCGGACCGCCCTCATGTTGCACAAAATAAACGAAACTTACAGTGAGTTTTAATTTTATTGCTTCGTAATTTATAACGACTACCGCGGCTATAACAAAACGGGAATAACATTTCGTAATTAATCATCCAAATCTATTTTTTTATTAAAATAATTGCGCGTTCCCGTCTTTAATAACATTAAAATAAATTCTTCTCATCTTTTATTAAATCCTGCATGGGTATCAAATCCAAAAAATGCAAAATATCAAACAACTGAACTCAGCGCCAATTATGCAGGAAAGGGAGAATTTTTTGGATGCGGCATCAAAATCTCTGATAAAATTATGCTCCTCTCAGTCTGTGAAACTGTTAAAATTTTCCGAAAGCTTCCAAGATTTGGTACAAATCCTACACTTCACTCTTACTACAAAACAGCCGTAAATACTATTGTAATCCTTAACAAACAGCACGTAAATCATAAAAGATGCGCGTTCACATTCCGCGCCTCCCTCAGAAAATTTTTATTTACACCTCGTGCGTGACGTTGTAAATGAGATACACTTAAATTTTTATAGACCATTAAACTCCAACGTATTTAATAAACACTGCACCCAAATAATGGTCCACCACTTCAAGAAGTGTGTAAACGAGACTTTTAGCAAATAAAACACACTAAGTATGTAAATTTGTCAATTTCATCAAGAGTTTGCAAAGAAACAAAGCAGCGGCCTTGACCTGCTAAGAAGTGTGTGGTTTTGAGAGTTAAGTGTGCGGTTTTGGTTATTTTTGAGTTCGTAATAGAACGAAAAAATTGCACCGAACTCCTCAAAAAAAAGTTGGACACATGAATTGAAAAACAAGTAAAACAAAGAGTCATAAACAAGAAGAACAGCAGACATGTGATCCTAAATAAACATTTACAATTCTTATACATGCAATTACAGATCTGCTTAACAAACTGTAGCCGGTTAGTAAAATACATCAGCCAATATTTAAAAAACATTCTCTTGTGCTACATTGACTGCCAACAGCCAGAGACTAACAGACTTCCAAAGACCTTGCAATCGGCACTCAAAGTTTGTCTATAACAATCGATAATCTTTAATAGTCGTGCAGTTTTTTATTTGATGAAAACTATAATTAATAAATATGAGGTCAAGAAAGGACACGATCTTCCAGTGTGTACATAAAAGCAATAATAAATGTTTCATTGTCAGCAACTACTGATGACCACGTCGTTTCATTGTGTGCAATGATTTATGTTCACTATCACTATCTTCCTGACTTATTACCTGCCAACTTTTCATGAAGGTTTGTTTCAAACGATTATAATACATTATGTAAAGTCATCATTTACACGGAGGTAACAGAATTTGGATCTAATTCAGGTTCCTCTACTGTCAAGGATGAAAAATATCGCGCAGATTCACGTGTCCACTTGTTATCAACATAAAAATAGACGCTGTTGTACAATGCACCACTCAATTCAATTTTATTCATGTGATTAGATAAACCAGACAGAATGTCAGATTAAGTCAAACTTTCGTCTAAAGGAAAGGTACCAAAATTTCTTGACATTTCCAGTAAAATTAATACGTTTCTCTCTCAAAACCTGGAGCCATTTAGAAATGATTTAGTCTTCGAGTATCTCGCAGGAAGTGACCCCCCATCGCCTTTTTTTTTGTTTAAACTGTCTAAACCAACTCTCTAGTCCATTACATAATCTGTCGCACTTGTAAAGATATCATAAAATACCGAATATATCCAGGTCCGAAAATTCCGTGGCATCAAATTTAGAAAAACGACCTCTAATAGCAACTTTCACGTTGATTCTCGATTAATTTAATATTTTTATAGACGTCCTGAGACAATAAAAATCGGGATGAATTAAATTGATATATAACACCACACTCGAGCTGTTTTTTTTACTATAAAGATAATAAAAAGTCACAACGGCTTTATTACACATGCAACCCCCGAAGAAGCCGTGCAATAAAGTTTTTATGGAGCGACACTAATCCTTCTTGTTTGAATTTCGATGACCTCTTGAAATTTTCGTTCTAAATCATTTACGAGGGCTTGATATTTGAGAGTCTACCAACGGCGACGGGGTAATTAATTTGTACTTCGGTATTCTGTACGATATCCCCTGAGGTGCGCCTCACAAACACGGATTATTCCTGTTGTTAATTTGATAAAAATCTCACTTGTATGTATGTATGTACAAGCGGTCTGTAATTTATGATTTATCGTAATCCTCTGGTGTTTGAACCGGCATTTATTCTTCGTCGGAAGAAAAGAGGACTTAAGTGTAAGTTTGACAACGTAAGATATTAATAAGCATTGTTTTACTTTTCGATCGACTATCTTTAAAAAACGTATTTTCTTTAACTTAATTTATTTCGATTTCTGTCGAATAGAAGATCGTATATCGGTCTTGAATTAATAACATGGAGGCGTAATTTCATAAATAATTACAAGTTTCAGCTAGCAGCGATGAGTTTTTCATTTACACGGTGTACTGGACGAATAGAGTCAAATATGCGTCTAATGCAGAAGTTGTCGGTCTGTTAAAAATACACCTATATTTAATTATTTATATAGAGTGAGCCCAAATAAAATACTAAGCTTTTAACCACAGCAATAGTTAGCACTGCACATTATGAATCTGCAAAAAATTCATTTCTGTAGAAAACTTCAAACATTTTTTTCTGGTAGTCTTTAGCCGCAAAACTTGACCGCTATTTCAAACTCACTGTGAAGTATTACCCCCTTTCAACTTTCTGTTTCATTCTGGTTCTTACGATCAAATTCCATCATTCAGGACATCCGTGATGCTTTGGAGTACACTCTGCATATACATGTACAGGTGTCCCAGAACTCATGCCTAGCCGAAAACCGGGGATATCGGGAAAAGGTGTGAATGTGTAAATTGCTGAAAAAAAAGTTCCAGCTCCAACAGAAACTGAGAAAAGACATGACAAAGTTGACCAATCACAAGGCTGCGTGGAGATGGTCTGGAGGATACACTGGCGTGTTGCTAAGAAACCAGTTTAAATTTTCTCCTTTGAATTTTGTATGAATAATCTGGTCCACTATAAATTTCACTGACGTTAGAATGACAGGCTTCAATAAATCTAACTCATATTGAACTTAGTGTGCAGAAACGGCTCAACGTACTTTAGAAATTGACTAGAGGGTTGAAGACTACTGGTTGACGAGCGTTGAATGACAAGAGACACACCTGGAGGACAACTGACACAGTGAAAATCTAAGTGGAGTGTGAAACGGCGTTTCTTTTGGTTTCCTTTGCTTGCTGGTTTCCTAGATGGTGTTTGGAGGTAACAGATATCCTAAAACGGTTCAGGAGTACTCGGCGGCAGAATGCGTCTTATTTTAGAAGAGTGCTATCGAAATTAGTATTAGCAGCAAGAACGTACCGAGGACGTTTTCCAGGTCGTGATTATTATCCGGACAACAAAACGATTCTTAGAGGTCGATTTCAAGTGTGACTTGCGTTACTGCAAATCCCATTTGCAACATAGCAACGCCAATCACATTGCTCATACCTTGGCAACGGTTGCAAATTTGCGTTAACGCAGTGACTTGAAATCGACCCGTTTGTGTTGTTTCTCGGGCTGGACACACTGATCAGTTATTAACAGATCGGCGCGAAGTTGGTGGAGCACCAAGACAGGCCAGAACTGTCCGTTTTGGAAGCGGTTGGTGAACACTCCACGCAAAGTATCTGAACTGTGGCACGCCAGTTAGAAATCGGAAAATCTTCTGTACAAAAAATTCTCGCGACAGATCACCGGCACCCGTACCATGTCAAAGTTTGGTTAGAAGAGCTCATCTGTGTGTCCAAAATAATGGTGGTTTGTTCAAGCATTTGATTTAACCATTACATCATGTGCCTTGTTCTGTTTCTTGTTGTAATAAAAGGGTTCTTTTTAGAACCGTCATTGTGTGGTTTTTATCTGTCAAATTGACATTAGATGTCAGTTATAAAAATGTAGTGGACCAAATCAATTTTCCTTTTTAGGATTTAATTATGCAACCTAGCAATGTTAATATTATTTGTGCTTGAGCGTCTGGGATTGGTCAGTTTCGTTAAGCAATTTCTCAATTTTAATGCACATCAGGACAAAACAAATTGCATTTTTGGCGTCCTGATTGCTGTCGGCATCCGCCCTTTTTCGGCTAGGCGTGAGTTCTGGGACACCCTGTATAATAATAAAATAGAAGATATCAGTACCCAAGCAGCTTTACCACGCTTGAAAATGATTGCTCAATCGTCTGGAATTTGGGTTATACCGTTTTATTTCTTCATTGTTTGATACGATTCCGAAAAATCTTTTAAATAGAACCCAGTTTTTTCGAGTATTTCAACAAAGCAATTACGATTAATTGAATTGTGTCTTTAATCTCTTTACTTCAAATCAATATTGTTTTAAAAAATAGTGTCAATTATGATCTTAATCGCACTGAAGCAGAAAGCTGTCTCTGCACTCAAAACCATTTTTCTATTGACCTATGCACGCCACTGCTTTTGATTCAACACCACAACTAGTTTTAACAAACTCACGTTAATTAAATTGTCAACAAAATAAACCCAACGGACTCTTGAGGTAAAGTGGGAACACGTTAATCACATTTAATTACTTAAACAAAATAATAAAAAAATTCTAGGTAATTTTCACCCATCTGTAAAGGGCACAGTTGCACCGAAAGGCGATTTTTGCCTTCAGATTGAGGGTAGGTTTAATTCTTCACGGCTCCATTCAGGCGTGAAAACACCCGTTCGTTCAGAACTAAGAACAATACAAAAGAATTACCCTCTTCCCTTGGTTAATCTGTGTATCACGCATCTGCTGGGGATTTGAATACCGAAATAAATTTAATGGTTGACTCAGCACGTGCCCTGTGGTAATAGAAGAAATCGGAATTGTTTGGGTAAACAGCAAAACGATACCTTTGTGGAAAAATTCTTCAAATGGTGCGTGGTGAAGGCAGAAGCCACCAAAACTGACCAGGGGTGGTAACAAAGAGGTGTTTTGTGCTCAGCGGAGCAGATAATTTTTACACAGTGCGATAAATTTATTGCAGAAATGAACTTTCATTTAAATCACAAGCTTTTGTTACGAGAAGTTGTTTTCTAGACAGGAAGCTAAACATGAAAAATTCCGCTGCCTTATCGGATTTATCTTAAAAAAATTAAAGAGCTGTGATTTTGCGTTTATTGAATATAAACAAATACACTTTTGGCTTGTACTTTCAACGTCTTAGTGATATCGATTGATAAACGTGACATAAAAAATAACTAAAATTTTATCACTGCGGTTTGAGTGCTTTTGAACTTTAAAAATTCCGTCATTCTTTGAACGATTTATGTTACTTAAAGGATGGACCTACCTTATTTATTATTTGTTATTTGGTTGAAAAAATTGTTGGTAAGGATAAGAAGGTATAGGATATAAAGTCAAAAATTACTTTAAATTATGTATTTGTTGTAAATGCGTAGGTAGTAATTATGTATAAGTTTTGGAATGTAATCTTAAGGGCATTGTAGAGACATGGCACAGATCTTACAATATGAGGCTGACATAACTGCATAACAACGAATAACACACAATATATAAAAATTTTCTATATTATAATATATATAATATTATCAAAGCCTCATTCATTATTTGGTATTTTTTGCGAATTGATTTAGCCAACGGACCATTAGAACATGGATTGCGCTATTTTAGGCACCGGTTAAATGAGATAAAAAACATTAGTAAAATACTGGAAATGGTGCCTTCAAGAAATAAATTAATTTATAAAAGTTATATGAGTTAAATAAGACCCCACAGGGGTCAAATAAGGCTGTACACTCACATTCATAGTCCAAGACTCGATAAATAATTTACACAAACTATACAAAAACATTAAATTAATATACGAAGCAAAAAACAATAAAAAAATAAATACAATATACAACTTATCAATAATACCGGTTTTTACATAGTATGAATATGGGTGTACGATAAATTTGTACATGCCATACATTTATATTATACAAAGCGAACGTCCGTTGGTTCCTCTTAGGACATGGAACTGAAAGCTTTGTACAATCTCACACTCTCATAGATACTATAAAATACTGACACTTGAAAGTTTATATAGACGCAGTCATTTGTGTTTTCACCACTTATTTTTACACAGTTCTATTATTTCGGGAGATATACTGTGACCGTTTTGCCGTAACCTCCTCATCCGGTTGCAGAAATCAGGCATACCAGAATCGCACTCCACGTCTGATTTCAGAAAGTCTGGATTTGCACAATTCGTTAATTTTTTATATTTATCCGTATTTCTTAGATTGTCTTCAATATGTGCAAGATCTAAATTCATCAGTTCTTCCATCGGCCACTCGAGTTTTCCTTTTTTCATCTTTCTTTCTAAGCATTTTTCAACGAGTCTCGGTTTTGCCAAGGCCCCGCTTCTGAGAAAGCGAATTTCTACTTCCTTCTGTTTGTGGTCCATAGAAGTATACCTAACCATAACAGCCTTATTTCGTATCGACACCTTTTCTTCAAACGTGCAGTAGGTTAAATTTACCGGATTTTTCTGTAATCATGCGATTAGCTTCAACAGGAAACAGACACTGCTAAAACTTACCCTGGTAACGAGCTTTTTAAACGATTTATTCCAACATATAAATTTGCCGGAACGTATGTGATACAAAAGCATCTTGTGTTGCTCTATCGTCACTGTGTAAAGATAAACTAGAAAAAAATGGTTAGATTCGAATTTCTTTCTTTTTATTTCAACGTACATTTCTCTGAATCCAAACAAGAATCACAACCGTTTGCTACGATTCTTGATCCATTTACTCGGAGGAATCCTTTGGCGCCTTCGGAATGAATTTTCACCTTTTTGACAGGGTAGTTACATGGAGTGCCTTGGGATTTGAGGGGTAGGTTTAAAATCTGCAACAAAACAGTATTTGCATAAGATATGGTTAAAAATGGGGTTGGTTAGTCAATTTTCTCAAACTCAAAGTCAAAATTTTATTTCACCAAAAATGCCTAAAAGTGGCGATGGTTCTCAAAATGTTATGATGCTTGAAATCTTCATGCGGCTTTTTCGAGCAAACATTTTGAGAACCACTAAAAATAGTAAAGGGATTAACTGGCTGTCTTAGTATCTTGCAAGAGCTGTAAAATAACCAAATTTTGTTGTTTTCTTAGCCTATATTAATATAACAATAATTTTCTACAAGATTACAAAAGAAATTAGTTTCACGTCAACACCTAAACCATTCAACAATTATTAGTTTCATCTGAGACGTAATTTCCATTTTATGATCAATTGTTAAACATTATGACGTACAAACCAAATTCTTGCCTTAAAGCGCAAAATCAAAATTCAATTATTAGTTACGCACATTCGTTGTTTGCATAATCATAAATTTAGGAATGTGTAACATTTAAATGGTTTAAAAAAAGCTTTTTTTCAGATCCTGGAGCAATTGACGTAACATGGAAATGTGAGTATCAGTTTTAAAATTCGTATTAATTCGTATTTTGAAGAGTTATTGCAAGTGTGCACTCACCATTATACAAAAAAGGTAAACTATGGCTAGAAGTTGATACGGTTGATGGTGTTTCCTGAAAAAGAAAAGCCCAATTAGAACAAGACACCGGAGCATTTTCTTGTGTAAAATCTCAAAACAAATAAGATTTGTGACAACATTTCCAGTACCTACAGACGCAATGCAATAATTGTGATGTAATAGTACAGAGCTAAAACAATACAATTAGAATTTAATAGCAAATAAAAAAAAGAATTTGAACAATGCAAAAGTAAATGAAAACGTCGTCATCAAATCCATTCAACTAAATATTATTGTTTCGGTTAGTTACACTTATTTAATATCGCTTTTTGGTCATTGTTTTGTAAATACAGATTTATTACCGAATTTTTAGTTCCATAACCGGCCGGAGCACGTGCCACCACCAGCGATGAAATGACAAAACCTTACTAGTTTATTCATACTTGAATTATGAAGTGGGACAATGTGGTATTTAGCACCATATATGAAGACGCCAACATTATTTCGTTACACAGACTATAAAAAAGTGCGACTGGCGTCCCGACATTTAGCGCCGGATTTCGTATTAGATCGAAGTGGAGAGTAATTGCACACTTGTTACAAGTATAAGAGATTCCGACCTCAGGAGTCGTCTAGTCTAGGTACAAAAAATGTAGCGAGCGATTCAAACAGAACTGTATTCTGGTACATCGCGATTCGGATTTAAAAAAAGTCAAACTAAAACTAGACCGGCGAAAGTAATTAAGATAATTAAGATACCGGAATTTCCCCCAAACCCTACCTTTTGATTATTCAACGTTAGTCACCTCCATCATAAAATAACAAAATCTGCATCATCGCTCATTGGTTTTCCACAACGGCCATCATCAAGCTAATCATGTCGGGATCGCAAATATTACACATGTTCGTGCACACGTGACGACAGCCATCACTTCCAGTTTATCCACTTGTTTATGTATCAGAGATGAAAATTTGCATAGGCGCCACTAAATGAAAAATCTGCTCTCATATGGATACTTGTCTATGGTTGTCAATCACGGAATAGCCGCGATAATGTGGCGCCCCCGCCACTACGTGGTCTGGACGGGTTAATAGCTTGTTCACGTTATCAATCATTCGCGGCCTCAGACGCAATGACAGCCTTAAAAGAACTCTTCCTGTTTGACCGACCAAGTGACAACACTGTCAACATGAAGTCACTTTCCTTTTTTTCCGAAGAGGAATGTGAGGGGGTCCAGGGTCGAATTCAGAGATGTGGCTGATATGACGACATGGGTTCGTCCAGGAAGAAGGAAGAAACGGTCTCAATGATACGCGTGCATGCACTTCCTGAGCTCCGGGCGCTCAAAAATTTTCAAAATTTTGAAGCTTTTCGAATCTGAGAAACTAGAAGAACGGAACTAAAACACTTTCATATAAATCTCAAGCCCCAATATTTAATTTATTGTTATTCTGAATTAAGAAATTGATGTTTCCTGATAACTTGTTAAGTTGAGGAACTGTGAATACGATTAGCTTAAGTACAATTTCTATTTTTCCTAAAAGCTCCCTAAAGGCCTTCACTTTCTCGCATCTTTTAAAGACGTGTGTATTTTGCACGATGCCAAATTGGCTTTCTACACACGAGAGCTGCAATCTGTGCATCCACTAATTACCAATAGGTAAAAGTATTTACAAATCTCTTTGAAAACACAGACGTCCAACAGAAGATGGTATTATGTAAACACAGCCGCAGTGCAAATATTCACTTTCCTGTTTTCGTTTCAAACAATTCTGATCTTGGTTTTAGTACCTAGATCAAATATGATAACAGTGTGATGCATAAAAGCTCTCTCAAGCGTTCGAAAGAATTTTAAAAAACGAGGTTAAGTAAACAGGTACCTGAGTAATAAATCCGTCTTAAAGATTTCAGTAGCGGCGCCGAGGTGCATGTGCGTGTTACATAATTTTCATGTAGGTTTTATCGCGTGTAAACCTCGTCGAAAAAAGCGAAGATGATTATGAAGCCCTCGAGTCATCGAGGATAATTTTATTAAGTGGTGGTATATGAATGATTCTTCGACTAACTAAATATCACATGCTGAGTTCACCTTCTCGATTTTCAACACATTTACTGCATGAATTACGGCATCATTTTTTCTAAAATCTCGGATTTGCATATTATTAAGTAATACTCCAACTGAGACACGCAAGACGCCATAGCGCAGCCTATAATGTCTAAATTTGATGTTATTAATTAGTCGATGTTATCAGCAATTACATGAATATTCAAACCGACATCTCGCGTTGAGCTTTTCTCTTTTCAAGCGCGCTCTCCAAATTATTGATAACTTTATTCTTAGTGCGAGATGAGAGTTGTTATTTAAAAGCGATTAAAGGTGAAATTGCGACACGTTTTGTTAAATTGCACATGTGAAATTACCAGTTATGTTGGGTCGAGCCACCACACACGACGATTTTTATGGGAATCGTGGTAGTGTTAACTAGTTTTTAATGTTTTTCAGCGTTTAATGAAGTTGTGCTTTGCGAGAGATAGCCATTGCATGGATTGAACGGTCAAAACGTTAACGATCTTCCTGGCAGGTGCTAATTACTACCATTTTCGTTTAATATGTACAGTTTGCATCATTGACTCTAAAACAATTAACTTTACTTAGCAGATACAGTTTAAATGAGTAATCAGTGGCTCGTGATCACTGACCCAAGAACACACACTAATTATTCTTTTTTACTCTCAGAATCGTATAAATATAAACAGCTCGAATTGCAAGTAATACAGTAATATTAGATTTCCCCGGAAAACATTATTTTGCTGGAGGATTTTATTTCAACAGGCGACCGCAATTAATCCCATGGAAATTGAATATTTAATTGAAGGAAATAAAAACTGATTTAGCATCTTACTAACACCATTAATTAATGAGTCAGACGCACACCGAGCTTTCAAAAGATGAAATCCATCCACTGCTAATTTCTACTGCTTTTTAACAAGTCACGAAACAATCGTAATTTTTTCTATTGCATACATACTTGGAATTGTTAATAAAAGACCGGTCAAAGTGTACATACGTTACGAGTTTTAAAGATTCAAAGTACGTACTACCATAAAATAACTGTAAATTTATTACAGTTATAATTTAAAGATTGTGTAAAATTTTTGATACCTTCTAATTAAATTAGGCAGTGTTAGGTTTCTACCTCTTCTACTTTATAAATTAATTAACACCAAAAACCGCGCCGCCCAATCTTTGTTTTCACAGCAAGCGTGTTTGATATATTGTGCTATTCTAATTTCAACAGTTTAAATTTAAATAATTTTGCAGTTTATCTTGTCATGTAGTGTTGACATAAAATGTAGCGGTGAACTGGTATAAATTGCTGTAGGAGCTTCGGAAATGTAGGAGTTGTTCGAAAAGTAGTAGTTCCGCCTCCAGCAGACTTTAAGCTACTGTTCCGAGCTTTTAATTTAGCGGCGGAGCAATGATGCGAAATGCATGTTCGAGAAGATGACAGTCTTCGAAATAAAATTTATTGAGAGAAAAGTGGTCCGGCTTCTTGAAGCGACTTCTATTTACAACCGTTTGTAGCTGAAGAGGTATTAACAGTAACATGTTGGAGATAAAAGGAATCTGATACGGTTAAAGTGCTTGTCCAATTAACGTATTTTGGATTCACAATTTGGTAAAAATGAAGAAGGGTGTTGTCACATTGAAGGCAAAGTGAAACTTTCTAGTTCTCCTTATAGGGATATAATATGAAGTCCTTTATCCACGCATTACCATTACTCCTGCGTGAGAACATGTGCTAGCTATTCGATATTATCGACAACATCTAAGAAATCCACGTCTAATTGCGGTAAGCGACACGTGTAATAAGACTTGGTTGAGAAATCGTTCTTATCACGTTCGTGGAGTTATTTACCCTCTATTTTTCAGAAAGAAAATTGTGCAATATTGGAAATATTTGCCGAGCAAACAAGCGTTTTCTGCCTGACATTCGAAGATATCGCAACAATCCTCTTATATGGTCAATGGATGATAATAGGGCGCTTTGAAAGACCATTTGCGGTGTTAAAAGGATTAGTGGACGTTTTGCTAGCGTCAGCTGCCCCACTGAATAGATCCACAGCCGGCGTTCAGAGATGACCACCCAATCTGATGGCTCAACAGATTGACCATTGACGGCTGGACCTTCTGCATTTCGCTATTCTACCGTATTATTAGTCCAGTTTGCGGCTATTCATTATATAATTTATGGCTTTTCAGATAAGTGAGATTATTACAGTGACTGTTTCCAAAATTTTTGAAACACCTACTTGCATTTCTCACTACTCAAAGCTAATAAACCACAAGCTCAAAGACCATAACTCAAAATTTATCGCCAGAGAAATTAAATATTTGATTATCTTACAAGTTAAGTGTAATTGTACAGGCACTAAGAAGAAGGATAATAGCCATCTTAATTGCTAGCCAATGTCCGTTAAGATGACGCACGTATGCGTTAGAGCGAATTATAGATAATTGTTTCTAATTGCTTTTGTAGTTCTTCGGTAATAATCATCTAACAAATATGACAAGAAACGGCGAAGCTTTATACGTTCTTGTCGCTGAAGTGTATAGAGAATGAGGTACGAGGTAATTATTTTAACAAATTGCCAATTTTTGGTTTAAACTGTTGCATTCCTTAGGAACTGTTTGTTCAGATGTCAACTTTTCTTAACTTCCAGTAGCAAAATTAATTGCGTGAAAATCTGACTGCTGTAAAAGCTCCTTGTAAAGTTTAAAACTTAAATCTAATGTAGTTCTCCTTCAGACAAGTCGTTGCTACTGAAGAATTTCATTCGCCTAACCATATAAATAATTCTGCTTGAAACTGCTTTGCATAGATAAGAGATATAGATCACATCAGCCGTGAGCATTGCAATGCAGATAAGAATAAATAATAGCTTAAAGCTCGCCTCCAATTTGCCTGGTGTGTAGGCCGAGAGAACTAAATCTCGTCCTGCAACTCGCAAAATCAAACTAAAATAAATCATCAAAACAATAAAGAATAAGGTGTATATTGTGTGAGTTTTTGCGACTAAAGGCGCCGTGCCTAAAAGATTCGTCCCACTTAATAGTTGTGAATAGGACATGATTTTTTTTCTCGCCAACCTCAGACCGCGTCTGGCGCCACTTGTGTGTCAAAATTCTCAGAATCCACAGGATCTCTCCAAAATCGTACGTAAAGGAACATATGGCGTGAATCATCGTCGTATTAATTTACACGCGTTGTAATTACGGCTTTAATGTCATTTTTCGTTTGGTGTTAAGTGAGAAGAGAGGCTCGTCTCAATTATACGCTTTTTACAGCTTTTTGGAGCTGTCAAGCGCTCATTAGGAGGATTTACGGGACTAATCGCGTGTTTGAAATATTACGGAATTAAAACAGTGTCATGTTATAAATATGTATGCGGCAGTGATTTCCTTCGATGAATGCACCTGAGCGAATTATTTCAGCCGGTTCACATTAATTCACGTAATTTGAACGATCATTTTTCTTGTAAATTACTGACGGATTTTAACATGTAAGTGGGACATGGCTAAACGATTTAGAAGTACAAAAACAAAATTGATAAGATCTGAAGACCAATTCACATCAAATGCAAAAACATTTTGCATAATTTGTTTAACAGGAAAATGTTACATTGTCAAGAGTCAACGAACGATAATCATTTTCAACAGTTTAATTACCTTTAGTGGCAGTGAACGATAAAATCATCATTTTTTATATTGGATTTTCCGGAATTTCTTTTTAGGTCGAATTCTACAAATTCTGTTGTAATAAATAAACCACTTTCTTTAGTTTGTGATGATGATTGAACTTTTATTATTGAAAGCACTCAAATTTATTTACATATTCGTATTCAAAAGATACAAGGTTGTGATACAAATACTTTTCAAACCGCAACATTTCCATAAGAGGGCCCAATTTTGGTAAATAAATGCGTCACAAAGGTTCTTGGAATTGAGTTGTATGAGGAAATCGAAAGCACCTCAAAACATCTAAAAAACGCCAAATTTTAAACAATGTCCAATTGAGGTCCTTTGAACGATTTTTCTGTTGTCCTTATTCTTAAAATTTTTCACTTCAAGAGAATTCAAATTCACCGATAAATATTTCAAATCCTTCAGCTCCTGCAGATCCTTCTTTGAATCACAGATTCATAAAATCCGTTTGATCCTTCAAGTGTATTTGAAGCATTGAGACTATTTTCATTTAATAACTTTATTATTATTCATTATTTAATTTTAATTGAATTAAAGGAGACAAAAAATCAGTTCCCTGAATAGAAAACAGTTTTGAAGCAAATAGTACCAGTTTTTCTCAATTGCATGCAAAAGCAAGAAGATATATTAGTCATAAATAAAAAGTCGCATTCGAAAGTTGAAAGATAATTTCATTATGATAATGACCAACTAAAAACATTAGCAATAAATTATTTGAAAACTATCTTACTAATTTATTTTAAGGCTTCCTAACATAATAAAAATCCCAGTTGAGACGGCGTCATTTAAGCGTTAATTAAACCGTTAATTTTTTACACAAATACAATGTTTCAGTATTCATATTTATGTAGACATAAAACTACATTCATAAACATTTAACGAAGGTTCACTGTAAATTTGCATAGAGAAGCAGATATCAAATTAATACCTTCCTGAATATAACGTTTTCATGGAAACATTATTAGCGTTTATATCAACTTTAATGATTTGATAATAGAGTTTAAAATATGGCCAAAATACAATGTAATTCTTCCGAAATTGTGACAAAATTATTAATAGTTGGCATTATAAATAGTTTATAAAATAAATTTAATTAAGCCATCCAGAATTAATTGCTGAAAAGAACTAGTTTCGTCGACTTTCCATATCATAAAAAATTAAATTTATTTTATAAGTTCTTGTAAATAGAAATCCCCGATTTGGTAATAAGACTAGCTCAATTTAAATTGCAATAGAAAATGATCTCTCAATAAACCTTCACCTACTAAAATAATTTTCACGTAATTAGAAATTCCGCGATTTATTTAAAAATTAATAATTTAAACTCAAGTAGCATAAATAGTGATCATAATTTAATTTCACATATTTATTCCACTGCACAACTTTATGATTTGTCTACATCTTATTACAAAATGAGATAAGCTCGATAAAACACACCTAAATCCACATCAGTTAAAAATTCTTTGATAAAAGTGTGCCCTACATTTCAATGTCGCAAAATTCGTGGATCTTGCAGTCGCCGACTTTTCGGTGTTTAATTACAGGATAATTAAATCTTAGACGCAGAAGTCTGGCCCACATGAATCATTGCAAATACGATGTCGTCTTGTGTTAAATGATATTTGATTGAACAATAGGATGTGGGTTTGAGGTCTGCCAAGTCTGCCACGCTTTAAACAACCAGGAGCGGTCATGTTTGTACTTGAGCATCTGATTTATTCGTTTACATTTTCCAGCATTTGCTTATGAAAATGAGAAACGAAATGTTTAACGCAACGCCTAAAACATTGTGTGATAAAGAACTGTACATAAAGTATGGTACATATGACCTTTTACACAGTGGGGTATGCGTTTTTTTTATTTCACGGGTCAAGGAGAACTAGGAGCTGGTACATTATGGATAGAAGTACCCTCAAATAAATAAATCCGCCGAGAAATGATAGAGTAAACCACGCTGAATTAAGAGTTAACAATCTATTGTTATAAACAAATTATTCGCGGCGAAATTAATGAAATCTATCCTTAACTGACGTCACAGACAGCGCTGTTCAAAATTAATAAACGCAGCGTGCCGGTTAACGATTATCTTAACAAACAACAAATTCGATATGGCATGTTTATTCGATATAAAAAATAAATTATATCGTCCTGTTCTTAACAAATTGATATGTCAGTGGTCGAATCCGAGGCGATTTTTCTTTGATTTGTGATCCAAAATCACGTAATGGTTTTAGCCAGGAGCTTTCGGCCATCACTTAAACACCCGTCAGCTTTATTCTTCATTTGAATACATTATAAAGCATTTTCAGTAGTTAATACGATAACGACAGTAATTTATGGTTACCACTTAGCTACACAGACTTTATCATCGCAGTAGTTACACAAATGTGCGACAAATTGAATTGTGACATCCGCGAAAGAATAGTCGTCGTTTTTCACCCACCAGTCCTTACAACTTTTTAATTTCTATTCGGGTCAGTGGTGATTTATAAAGTTTCGAAAGTACGTGGAGGATTTATAGGCTGGGAGAAGACAGATCTATCATAGTCTCTTTGAAATCGCGTTTAGAAAAGTGAATTATCACAGCTGTCGGCTACTCCAAAAATGATCGTGCGTTCACGATACAAATAAATTTACAATTATTCCCGACAAATTTTAGGTCACGGATAATTGAGCGTGTTTATTCATTCTTAGCCACAAAACAAACAAATTCTGTATTTATTTATTTTTTTGTTACAAATAAACACCTCAAAGCAATAAAAACGAAATTCGCTTTCAAACGAATTGGAAGTGTAATCGTAACGATACCATCAAGCCAATCCGCCTTCCATTGGTGCAAGGGTGTATCCTTAATTAAGTATTTAAATGAATGCACGAGTTAAGTGAATAAGAGAAAGATTCTCGTTATACACCTGGAAGACAAATGGTGCAATGGGCGTAATACGCAAATTAACTTGTTCATTACTGACCTCGAATAAGAAAAAGCTAAATGAATATTAAAGTTGCAGAATGCTCCACACACATGTGGGGACGAAAGGAGTTCCTAGTTATTGTTGTTTACGTGCTTTTTGCATCCTTAATTGTATTTTCACTCGCGAGATTCGCAAAAAGATGTAAATAACGTAAGCACTATTTCAAGCCACATGTTAATAGCAATTAGAAACTGTTTAATTTTGTTGAAATAATTATTATTTTTAGATATTACCTGTTGCGTGCCGGTCTAAATCTCAGATAATTTATAGTCTGTTTTAACGAAAGAGTTACCTATTAGGTCAGTGATTATTTTTATTACGTCACTAGGATTTTATTAATGATTTGACATTGACAAGGCCGTGACGGTAACGATTTGAATCTCAGCTCACATTTCACTGAATCATTTTCATTCCTTAAACGGAGTTATTAAATAATGTAAATCATAAATTTTAACACACATAAAATATATCAAAAGACAATAAAGCTAGAATTTTAGGCAGCACTGTTGAATGAAGCTTTTAACTTTCATATTTTATTTAGAGAGTTCGTCGTAAATTTTATTAATATATACTTTTGTCGTAGTGAGGCAACATGAAAAAATTAATAAATACACATAGTTTTAGTGGCCTTGTCGCAGATAACCAGCGTTTTGTCGCCGAGAGATGAGAAACTAGCAGTTACATTTTATAGCGATATTAACGCAATCTCGTTAAGAATTTCTGCTCGGCAAAGCTGATACTTGCTAATTTTCTGGCTCTACGTAAAAACATTGCGATTTCGCGCACCTTTCTACTGTTAATTTTATGGACGTGAGAATATGCAAAAACTCAGTTTCCGTACAGTTCAAAATTGTTAGAAATTGTCAACACAACTCGAGAGGAACTTTTACTTACTCTATCTGACAATACCAATAAGTTTACCACTTTCTAGGTGGTCCAAAAATCTCTGAATGATAATTCAAAATTTGTCAAAATAATTATAAAGGAGTCAAAATTGCCTACATTAAAAAATCTAATTTCCTGTCGTATTGCAACAGGCAACAAAGTAGTCTAATTCGGGCACCACAGTAATATTATTGAAAATTCTAGTCCACTAATATATTTCCGCGGTGACAGTTACCACTAGCCATAAATGTCAGATTTAATAAAGAGGCCACAACTGCCTCAAAAATTATTTGATCTCGCCGCCGACTTCTTAATTCCAGTATTTTCGCGAAATGAGTTAGCATTCGTAAGACATTAATCGTTTTATTAGTATAAGCGTGGCGACGTTTTATTGAACTTCTAGTGAAGAGCTTTACAATAAGATTTTTCCCCGTTGATTGGTTGTTAAGCGGCCATGTTTGGACAATGAAAAATCGCGATTGTTATTAATAAAATGCGTGTCGGGGCCGGTATTTCTCCTCGCGATGGAAACAATGAGAGTTTCAGTTTTATGTGTTTCAGACTGGGATATAATTGCATGTGTAAGTCGTAGGAATCTGATTGTTTATCGACACATTCTTCATAAAGCAAGCGTTACCAGGCGACGGTTACTCAGGTCGACAACACCATCCACACACTCCCGTTCTACTACTGTGCAGTGTTGCCAATAGAAAAGCTCGAAAAAGGGTGCTACTTTTATCAATTATCGAAAACCACAAAGGTGGTGGATCGTAAACAACCCGGTCCGGCGCTACCAGAAGCATAAACATGCCGAAAAACCAAAACTATGGTAATTCCATTAGACTGAGGTTTAGTAGGCGTGGGGGCCGCATGTGCAGTTCCCACGATAATAAATTTTGTTTGTTTACGAAGATTTTTTAATCGCAACAGGAGATGAGTGTAGGTGTTCCCAAAATGTAGGTTAATATACAAAAATTTTCACACTTTTGTTTACTAGCCGTACGGGGATATTTGCCTATTTAATGTTCGAAGGTTGACGATTTCCATGAATTGTATCGATTTGTGAATTATCGTTAAATATTGATACAGACAATTAGAAGCAGGATCTTTTTTTAGAGACTGCCTATTTTGTACGTCAATTTCTGATCTGCTGTCTTACTCAAAGTGTTTGTTTATGTCGTTTTAGTCAATATTTTGCAATGTTATTGCCACTTCATTGTTAAATATCTTCTCAGTCTGATATTTGGGTAACAAAATTGGGTTAAGAGATTGATAACAACACCAATTTATAAAAATTCCAGATATGTAATTTATTACATAATTCACGCAATTTTGATAAAGATGCTATCAGTAAAACAATCTACACCTCTTATGATTGAACGCATTTAATGATTGCAGAATTTATTTCTGACAATTCTATATAGCTCACCAAATAAATTCGACTTTTTTGACAAATAATAGTTTCAATAAAACTCAATCATTTCCAGTGACAGATCACGGTAAAAAACAATGATTCTTTATAGATTTTCAAGGCATTATTGGGATTAAACTACTCGAAAATCATTGGGTACCGCTATTAAAAACACGTTTCTAATCTTTCTGAATTATTTATCTATTAGTAACAGCGGGCACTTATGTTAATAATATTTGTAAAATTACTAATAAATTCTTTGTGAACGATATTTATATTCTTCCGTTTATGCTGTTCTGAGACTTCCAGAGTTTGGCTTTACAAGTTCTTCAGCGCGTTAATTTATTGTCTAGCTAGTTCTTTTCTCTTGACATAAACTTCTGCTGTAAAATACCGTTCAAAAGTGTCACACAAAAAAGACACCCGCATCATACTTTCAGGTAATTTTTACTTTCGCACCATCACCTTCTGTCGTCTTTACAACTAAATTTTCACCTAAGAAGCTCCGAAATTTCCTTTGATGTGGACAACTGTCAATTCATTTTTATCAAGCACGTGAGCGTAATTTGTAAATTGAACGAAAAAAATACTGCCTATAATAAATCAATTAATAATGCGTTTATGAGTTAGAAAAGCCAATTCTCTTTTAATTACCGAAAATTTGATCAGTATCTTTGCATTATCATCATTTCTCTTAATATTAGGAATGAAATGCGTAATATCTCTTCCCGTCGGAAATAATAGAAGAAATGATTGTGGTTTAATTGATAAGAAATGAAAATACAGACGACGATTATTATCTGTTACGAATCATAAACAACAACTTTGGTGACTTTATTGACGTTAATTTTTATGTCGAATTTTCGGAATCGATTTCGCAGTAGTTTTATTATTCGATATCCACTTAAAATCTAATTTTAGTCCACTCAGAATTTTGATTACGATCAATGCCGGCACTATCACTTATAATCTACAATGCGTGGCAGAAAACAATAACAATAGTCTAAAAGAATTTTTAATACAGATAAAAGAGTTATAAATTTTTTAATCCGCCTTCAGATACGCAAAATACAACTCTTATCGCATTTCGTGAGTCACACGTTCGGAAACCTTTCATGATAAATCTTGGAATAAAAGAGACAGCCGTTGCGACGTGTCCTAAATTAATAAATTGAAAACAAACAATTAAAAGATAACAGAAAGTAGCGATAGTGCCGGATTTTTCATTGATGACTTTTTCGGTTTCACTTTATTGCAAATTGCGTGCAAAAATGTAATTTTTTCCAAATATGATTAAGAGGGACTTTGGATTATCAACTAGGATGCTTTACCAGAAGGAAATTGTGGGAAAAAACCGTAAAAAAATGATTACACTCATCTACGACGTCAAAAAGTTCTAAAAGAGCGACAAAATAAAACGTACAGGATTCCAATTTTCTAATGTTTTTTCTGGTGTTTATTACTTTGAAGTGCTAGAGTGATAAAATGGTTATATCGGTCTGACAATAAGATATAGACCTAGGTACAATACATGGGAGTGGCAATAACTCCTAGCAATTTAAAATTACGAGCGCCACTGTAAAAAAATTCGTAAGTATAGACCATTTTCTTGAACAATAAGGGATAAATAAATCAAACCTGCAATATTATTTATAAAAGTAAAAACTTTATTGGAAAATTATGGTTTAAGTAAAAAGTATTTTTATTTCTTAGCAGATCCTTTTTATATCAATTTTTGACTGTCGCAAATTATAAATTAAAGTTCGCTTGCAACACATAAGACAATATTTACAAAATGTTTTATGATAGTGTATAAACACATCAATTGATATTTTTTTATAATTTCCGGCACTGTAACATTAGATTAGTTTGTTGGCTCATCAATTAATTCTTCGATTAAAACATGGCAAAGTTGCTCAAAAACACATGACTTTAAAAGGAACATTTATACAACAAATATACGTCACTGAAATTCTAATTAATTTTGTTCAAATTTAGAGAATTTGCAAAATAAATAAAGACGTAATAATATTTTCGCTATTTAGTAATATGAGTAGCGCTAAAATAAGCATACCTTGACATAAATCGTGATAAAATTGTTATTGTGCAGCTAGTCGGTGAAATAATTCAATAACAAGATTTTCAAAAATCCTACTAAACAAAAAATTATGCTGGATGGTTTTGATATTTGATAAAAAAACGATTTTTTATAAAGTATGTACT
The DNA here is from genome assembly GCA_029298725.1 of Gnatocerus cornutus. Classification (NCBI taxonomy): domain Eukaryota; kingdom Metazoa; phylum Arthropoda; class Insecta; order Coleoptera; family Tenebrionidae; genus Gnatocerus; species Gnatocerus cornutus. The sequence continues at coordinate 8,489,964 of CM055514.1, forward strand.
CCTAATTATTATTGTGTTAAAAATAAACAACTTTTTAATTAAATTTTTAATGATATTTTACGATAACGATGGATAAATCTGCTTCTAATAATTTATTTATTTCCGTAAAATGATGACCTTTTACGTTCAAATAATGTAATAAATTTAGCAACGAAAACTTCCTGCTTTATGTCAATTTTAGAAAGTTTTTATTCTGATTTTTTCTCTTTATTAAAATGAAAAATCAGGAGTAAAATATTGACCCCGGAACACTGATAGTTTTCACTTGCGAGTCTCTAATAAATTGTGTCTGCATTAAAAATTAGCACATTTTCAGCACAAGTACTTTTGTTGTTTTTTTTCAAAAATTAGCGGCGCAAACACGCTTCTTGTTAATTAATATTTTTCGTGGCAATGTTCAAAATGAAAATGATCCTTGAATTACGCGCCTTTATCCGGTTATCCTTTATAAGTAAAATGTCTTGGCGCGTAATTGCGTACTCACTTATACACATAAGGGTTCATCCAGTAGGTCAGAGGCGAGTGGTGCCGCTTTGAGCATCACCCGAACACATCCTAAAATCACTTTGAAGTCCTGCACTGCACTCAGTCCAGGATCAGCTCTTGCAAAAAATCAGCGAAATTGCACAAGTCACTCGCAAAGCACAGAAAGAGCGTCGCGACGGTGAGCGGCCAGTGAGGCGTCGATGTTAAGTCTGGCGCACATCGAGAGCACGGATAAGCGAGTTTTCGCCTCGACAATCACTGCTTACCGCTGAAACTCTGATAACACAATGGGTCGCGACTACCTCCCCACTCACTATCCTCCGTCCTACTACCCCATCTCTCAGCGGTTGCGCAAAAGTCTCCGAATTATCTTTTCTCTAAGTGATTTGGAAGATCATGAGATAGCTGCGATTAAAAAAACAACAATCCGAGTCGAGGTCTATAACCTTATCTTTTCTACGATGGAAATTACGAGAAACGGCGGAATTTTCGGCTTTAGGAAGGAAACCAGTCTGGGAGCGAAGTTGTCTAAAAATTGACTCGTTCAGGTAAATGAAACTTTTGCCTTGTAGATGCTTCGTTCTATTAAAGTTGCAAACTAAAGTACTAATGAGATTGTTCAACAGCGTTTTTGCGTCCTTCAGTTACAGTTTGATGCGAATAAAGCACCAGCTCGACAGATTCGTAGATCTTCTTTACCTTCGCATTTTGCTAAGAAAAAACTTTATCTTGATTACAGCTCGGTACAATTTTTAATCTTTTTTTTATACTTGATTTCTTTATAAATTTTCATCCTGCTGCTTTTCCTGTCGTTATTTTTTCAGGCTTCGTCTCTGATTTCTGTAGCTTTGGTTAAATTATTTTTCATGTAATCCGTGTCCACCAACAATTTTTGTTGTTTAAAAAAAATAATTCATTCTAAAATATGTTCGTTTTATAGACTACAAATACGATAAAACGAGAGATTTAAACGTGTGTACTTTAATATTGATTTGTTTATATTTTTAGTAAATATGCAAAATAATTCAATCAATCCAATCAGAATACCTGATTTCGGAAAAATTAGCACCCTTGAAAAATTTTCCTTGCATTTAATTATCATGACTTTTTTATTTCATTTCCAGTCTGAATATTGTACAAACAGGACCGTCGATGGCTAGATTTAAAACTTCAAATAAGGTATTTATTTCAAACTGAAATTATAAAAACCAACAGTTAGTGAACTCGCAATAATGGAGTTTGCTTTACAGCCTTCCATATAAAACCGCACAAAAACTCTCATTCGACCCATTCATTTTAATGTTTAATGGATAACCACATTGACTTTTATAGTGTGTTAACTTCCATCACGAAAGGGTAGAAATACGAATAATAAAGGTCGTAGACGGTTATTTCCACTTCCTGAATTTGTTCTCTTAATTTTTTCAAGGAAAAAAGTCATCAAAACAGGTTGTCATCGCCATCATGTTCCTTTTAAATTTTTCTTGAACTAATTCGATTAATCGTACAGAAATATTAACCTGTTTCTGTACTTGTAATTCAAAGACGGACGCTCATTGCTTCATAATAAAACCATTCAAGTCGTGTAATCATTATATAGATTGGCTTTGCATTCTAATGACTTCACATAAACTAATCTTAAATATCTCCAAGATAGTGCTGAGTTTAGTAATTCGTCTAAGACTCTTTAAGCTAATCATTTTTTAGACAAAATCTACTATCATAAGATTTTATCACTAACTAAATTAAGCTAGTAACCCCCATGGCCCCAATTACCATGTACAACACTTGTAATTGTTAATGTTAATTTAGATGTAAACTGCTGGTACCTCTTCAATGAACCTTTTTAAATTTATGATCTTATTAAGTGGGCTACTGATAACGAGCTTCTCACTTAATTTTTAATAAAAAAGTCGACCAAATCGAAATTTTTAATGTCTACTCTTCATGTTCTAAATTCAAGTTCCGGCCTTGATGCGATCGGTGTCTGTCACCGCATCCATGAATCTCTGCATTTTTTATGCATTCAGTAGCACTCGAAAACTAGTTTAAATATTTCATGATTCGCGTCATTTCGTACGTAAAACTTCATCTACTTGAAGTTGCTCTCGAAAAAATGATCGCGATTATTTATCTAAATCTTCAAAGCGCTTTGGATGGTAACATCGCAAATGTCGTCTAACATTACAAGTCATTTTTTTATTGACGAAATAAATTCAATTCTTGCTTATTGCTCAGCCAACCGATATAGATCATGTTATCAGTTTACATTCAAAAGCAATTAAAGGTAGTGAAAAAAGAATGTGATAAAAAAAATAGGAAGAGCCTATTTAGGTGAGAACAAGAATGCGAAAGTTATTATTATTTTTATCAGCGCGAGAAATGGGAACATGCATTTTTAGATTTCGTGATAAAGTCGGTAATTCCTGCGAACTTTGGAACGTTTAGATCCAAAGATAAAGTCTGATTTTCGACAAAATGATTGTTATACGACGGCGAGAAAAAAGAGTTGTGCATTTCCGTCGTGATTAAACTGCATGAGTCGCTATTTCTTTTTCGGGCAACAAAGCTGTCTCGTATAACTTCGCGCTCGCCATTTTCGCCATAAAATTTAGTGTTTTACGAACAAGAGGGACATGATAATCGCGAAGAGAATTGAAGAACATAAGAACCGACAGCTGTCACTCCACGGGTTGCCCGTTGTCTGCTGGAAGAACATCTTCTTCAAGGTGGTCTATCACTTGACATCTTCGCGAAGATTTATAGAACTGTCTGCTGTTAAAAAACCTTAAATTTTCTCACATGATTGTCTTTACCTACCACGGGTATTGTGAATTGGAAAGAATTGTTATCGTCAAAAATGAAAAATGTTGAAAATTCGCGTTATCTTGGGTTCATCAGCCTCGACCCAATGTAAACACAGTTAAGAAATAATAACTGTTATATAATCGTGTCGCTGATATTTTCAAAGGCGATTTGCACCAAGCTGTTAAATTTTGAGCCCCATCGAAAGTTCGTACTTTTCAATGGCACTCTCTGTTTGCTCATTCGTGTTGATTCTCATCATCACACTGCGAAAAAACTTGGGTATGGTTGGTTATCTGCGAAAATCCACATAGGTTCTGATTCATTAATTTGTGAGCCTGTGGCGCGGCGCCTAACCAATTTTTTATCAATTTCACCTAATTTTTTGTAGCACGTGGAAAAACCAATTTTTAAAAAGATACGCAAATCTTAAGTACTCACCGCTTTAAATACCCCCCACAGTGCCTCATTTTGAGCTCACTTTTCACGAAACCTCCAACTCTGATACAGATCTTCATTGATAATAGCCTGGAAATTCTTTTGTCTGCTGATATTCAGATAGATTTAGTGTGTACCGCCATTAATAGCGTAAAAGCCGTTAATTGTCTTAGTGTGTGTGGCCAAGAATTAGCAACACCTCCTCCTTTAAATGTTGCTGCACAAACCAATCACGGATGGAAGACAATGCATCGCTTTAATGAAATAGATTTTATGACCGCGACATAGACTAATTGATTTAATTCTGCTAGTACCAATGAGGATAATGGGACACGTTAAATTATTTCGCTTTTTGGTGCCGACGATCGGAATTTCGTGGTCAAGCAGGTGTAAATGTATGGAAATTGATGAATTTAATGACAGACTTGAGCTTATCGGATAGCTATAAAGATGGTTTGAATTTCATTTAACTATAATTTTGTGAAAAAAGGAACACGATTTCGGATTGCCGAATTTATGTCGCTCGCTTTGACTGCAGTTACGTATTTTTGATTACCATAATTCTCACGACTTAACGAGATCCTGATTGAAAATTAGAATGTGAGAACACAAAATTACAACAAACATAAGATAACTGATACGAATTCACGAATCTAACACATGTTGAATGAAGCCCTGAAAGTTTGTTATGGATACTTCAAATATTAATCCCTTGCACAGATTTGTATCGAAAAATAAGAGAATATGATCGAAGTACAAAAATTATCTGACAGCGTATAAAATGATTTTGAACTAAAATAACGTGACAAGATTTAAAATGTTTAGTTTTAAAAGTCATTGTTTTTTTACACTTGAATGATTTATTTATATTTAATTTAATTAGTGTAATAAAACATTGCGATAATTTTTATCTAAATGATTCGAGGCATTCACAATGGATGGGATACAGTTCAATTTCAATAGTACGCATTTGATATAAATAAACGAAGCAAAAAATTTATTGAACTTACCATTTTTGGAGCATTTCTGCTATGATAAATGATTATGAATCAAAATTTTCTGAAATCTGTTCAAATTAAACGTACCTACATGTACAGGGAGGACGAAGACAACACTTTTTTCGAACATCGGTATTTTGCTATTGATATGTAATCACAAATCAGTCACTTATTTTTTATTTTTATTATGTTGCACAATCTTGATGCGATAAGAGTCGACTCGTGTTCGCACTAAAAAAAAAACCTAAAAAGTTTGTTTGGGCACACAGAATTTTTATGATTATACAGGCTGATGAAAAAAAGCGGTCATGCTCCCTATCATGTTGCAGTTAATTCATTCCTGAGCCCGAAATAAAAAACCAAAACGAAATTTGTGCTTATTTTACTAAGATATACAAGCTCTATTTAAACTTAAAATTTTATTAGAAAGTGTTGAGCAGTATTGCCAGATTTTCCCTTTGAAAAAAATCCGTATTGTAAAAATGAATAAGTTTAGATTAATTTCGCTTTGATTTCTGAGATGGTTTAACTGAAAATGACATTATACTTCTACTTATGGGCCCCTTTTTTTCATCACCCTGTATAAGTTAATAAGTTGTCCCATTTAGTTCTAATATCAGAAATTAAATATGAAATTTTCTGGATAAATTTGTTAAAAAATTAATCAATAATTTACATTACCTTAATAATTTGATTACTTACACCTTTTTTTTGATAAAAATATTTCCACAAACCGCAATTGACGTCAATCGATCCGAGGAAAAATCAATAATTGGACTTTTATTCGGAAAAAAATTATTACGTTACAAAAAGTGAAAATAAACAATGACATGATTAAGCTGCCATAATCCAGTAATTAATTTAATTATTATCAATTTTCAATAGGTATAGAAAATAAACTGAAAACGGTAGATAAAATTTCCTAGGATACCCGCACCAACTTTGCTAATAATAATAATAATACGAGAGTTAGAGAATTTGGAGCAGTTATGCAAATGAACCTACCAATTATAAGACCAAAAGTGATAATGATAGAAAGTGACGAAAATCGACATGGAACCGTTTTCTGCGAGGGTACCAATGTTTAGCATATGCTGATGACCTGCTATTAGCACTCTGGGGTAAAAAAGAAATGTAAATAAATAAAAGTAACTTCACGTGAAGAGAGAAAAATCGAATGTTACAAAATAAATATCAGAGCAGAAGTAAAGAATAAAAATAAGAAGACGGGTAGAAACTACTAATAAATTGAACAATAATTTGATAAGTTAATTGTAAAAGTTGGAACAACACCGATTCTTGGCACTATCCTCATAAAATGCAATTTTTTATGAAGAGACAATTAATAAGAATTGCGAGTTCTGACAATACAATATCAGCCGCTGATTTCGAAAGAAATAAACGAGAGATGTTCCTATGTCGAGATAAAAAGATTTTTGAGATTCACTTCCACATTCTAGTTTTGCACGTCATCTTCTTTGAAATCAGATTTCAAGTACACCGCTACCGTGAAACAAAGTGTACAAGTAGCAAAAATTTCAACCGATTACGTACAAAATAGAATGATACAATGAACCATCAAAGGAATCTTGCTGACAAAGTTCGTAATTCCCAGTCGGAATTCCAAGCAAGTACATTTACTTAACTGATAAATGGCAACGCGGCGCCATTATTGCACCAAAAACGAGCTAGCAGTTATCATTCCATAAAACAATAAAGCAGGAAGAAACAGTATTGAAAAAATTGTGTAATGTTTTTGTAAATTTGTAGTGCAAATACGGAAAATATCCATCCGGCGCCATGATCTCCTGTTTGTTTAAGCGAGCAATTACGCTCTCTCGAAAACTTATTCACCATGAAAGTTCAACAAGGGCCGCCCTCTTAACACGGATAATTCATTATCTAAACTGAACCGCGTGTTGGTCTGTTGCACGTTGATATACGACACGTGGATGCGACGAAAAAGGACACACTCTACCAGCGTATGTTCCTTTTTACCTTGTTCATAATTATTGCGCCGAATGCACGCTCATGAGCTTGTCTTACTCGATAAATGATTTGTAAACACACAATTAGAAATTCATAGAACACTCATCTTCCAAAAGATGAGATGTTTGCGGACAAAGGTTTCGCGAGTTGAGAGATTTTTTAAAATAGATTTTTCTTCGTGCGCTGGAGTTGAAATGCGATATAAAAGAACTTATAATGTTTTCCTTAAATATTTATTTGTTGTTATTCGTAGAATATTTGACAGTTCTCATGTGGTCGTGAAATTTGTAGCAATTATGACACCTAGACGATAATCAGCTGAATCAATAATAATTTCTTTGTTTGTTGTGGGAAATTACCAATATTGAAATGAGATACGCTAAACACATTAGCAAAAGGCGACAGATAATAAGATGTCTTAATCACTCGATTAGAATTGCGGATTACTGAATAGGTGTAAAATTATCGATGGCGGCTTACAATTCTCATTGAACCAACAGACAGATAAAGACAGTCAACAAAACTTTTTAAAGATTTCGTTTTTCTCGCACTGTTTATCCATGTCAAATACTTTCAGTGACAACGTGGTAAAATTAAATTAAATAGATCGTTTTCACATGCATTTGAATAAATAATTTAATTAGTGCCAACGCGTCTAGCTCCGAAAAAGGAAAATGAAATAAAAATCCCTAAATGCTAATTTCTCACGCCTTGATTTATTTTATTGCTTTATCTTTCGGCTGTTCCTGCCCAATTTCAACCAAAGGCCCATTTTTCTCGTGGAAAAAGTGACGTGTGGAGCGAATGCGTTCACTTTTTTAATTTATTCATTTTTTTTATTTGATTTCACAGACTATAATTTTCTTATTTCTCTATGTACCTACATGCTTTGGTAAGAAATAAAACTGAAATAAAATTATAGTTCTAGTGACTGTTAAAACCGGCACATTAGCATAGTTTTTATTATATAATAAGGTTTCGCGAGGTAGTTAGAATTCGGAATGAGTAGCCGCGATGTCGATCGAATTTTAACAGCTCCGTTTTACGAGCTGTTCAGGATGGCGGTCAACATTGTACTTGATCAAAAGAACTGATGCCGAACTTGCGGTGTATAACTCACCTGACCTGAGGTCAAGCGTAGGTGGCTACAATGACGTTTCTTGAAACACTGCCCGATTTCTCGAACATCTGATCGTGGTAATTGGCTAAAATTCCCAAAATTCCATCGGTCTGATGGAGTAATTCGATATTCCACAAATTGTCTTTTATGAGCGGGTTGGCAGGGTCATTTTTAAGCACGCACGACTCGCTACTGCAAATTGGAAGAAAAATTAAAGTGCGCACATCAAAGATTAAAATTTTGGATTGACTGGCAGAATTTAATTACAATTTGTTAAATGAGTGAACGTCTGAAGGATAGTCTGGAGAACGCCATTTATCATGTAACTAAACATGACGTGAGGGGTGTCAAAAGGCGCTCACTATCTTCAGTCGGCAAAGTCGTGTTCTTAGCTTCAGAAATGCACATAATCAAGCCGACACGGCTACGATGTTAAACCCTTAAACAAATACTAATCTTGCGACGATAAACCTGGGAAGAGCGGTCACTCACATCCACCACGGTGAACCAGAGCAGGTTTCAACGTCAAATGGAATTAAAAACACAAAAAAACTCTAAAGAGGTGTTTCCAATTTCAGTCCAAAGAAATTTTAGAGAACAACTTCTTAGCTGCAACTCCGTCAAATTAGTTCGAGCTTACGCGTGCTAAGAGCTTTGAAGATTCAAGACCTGAAAGTTTAATTAAGGTGATAAATCTAATTTATTGGTTGTATTATATGAAATGCCTCGACATTCATGAGCTTCAATTTTATTTCTTGAGGCATGGCGAATGCATTTCAATCGACCTTTTCACGGCAAATGTTAGACGGTGCACCGTTTAACTTGATTGATATTGTGTTAGTACGTGATATGATTTCATATACACTCATACAAGCAGATTTAAAAAGCTTTAATTATACGTCTGTGAGGTAGGATGGCCTGAGAAAAAGCCTCTGCAAGGAAAAGCCGCTCTTCGCTCAGACATCGATACACTCGAAGTCATTAAAATATAATCATTAGACTCTAGACATCGATGCTCATCGATGGAAACTTCAAAAGTCCTAAATTGGGTTTACCAATTCTAGAAGGATCTTTGTTACTCCTAAAACCTCACAAGCTTCTACTAATTAAATAACAAATTCTGATTTATATTGACTAGGATACTGAATATTGTTTCATATTTAGGATGTTTGATTAATTCATTGACAAATATATCATAAATATGTTACAATTTGCACATCATAACTGAATTCGATAATGGAAAATTATGGCCTTTCAATTTGCTTTGATGGCCATTTTATCAAAAGTAATTCCACTCACTCGTCAACTAATTTTGAACAAAAAGTGGAAAGTAAAAAGTCAAGTGAATTTCCACTTTTCCAGTAATTTTTTTTTTCAAAAATTTGGTACCATATCTCTTGCGTAACAAAAAATAGTATATTATGCAACGCGTTTCATAATGAACATTTTGCCGCACGCACGTTTTTATATAAACATAAAGTAGTAAGTGCGGCAAAATGCATTATGAACAAGTATCATACGCTATTTTTTCTATTTCGCCTTATTTTAAACGAAAAAACTTGATTTCGAAATCTAGGGAATTTTAGGGTGGTTGGCATTTGCAAAATGTTCGAGAAAAAAATTCGAAGTAACCAAATCCAATTTCAGTCCGTTTGACAGGTGTGACGTTTTGAGGTTACCGTAGCGCAAGGAAGCCAAGAGAGCAAAGATCTTGATCATGATCATGATGGTTCTCTTGCATCCAAAGAGTTTTTCTCCGATGAATTATTAAGCCAAGTACAACAAGAAATAATAGTGTATTGATCGATTTATCACGGTTTATCAAAACCAAAATCTAAATTGACAACGTTGACGGCAGGTTGACGGTTTGCCTGCTGCAAACTTAAGAAAAATAATAAGTTCCTGGAAATTTTGGCACAAGATTGGTCCATTACGATACCGAAATACGCTCAAACGCGTATCGAAATATCTTCATTATAAACGCGAAATAGAAAAATGTTATTATTTGTATTATATTTCTGATAAATTCACTAGAAACGTAATTATAACAATCCCTAATCAAAATATTATCGGCTTTACCTAAATTCAGGCAGTTCAAAACAAGCTCACTTTTAATCCCAACTGAAGTAAAAATAAATATGTATCTTTAATGAAAGTCATTCTGATATTTTTAGCAGGTATTTTCCAAAAAACTATACCTAAGCCTACTAATTAAGATTAGCCAATACAACATAATTATTCATATTGATGACCGAGATAAAACCGCTTTTAAGTTGATCGACAAACTATATAAAATAATAGCTGATAACATCAAGATTTTAACAGATAATACAAGCCATTGTTAGTTTTAATTTTTGATTGTTATTAGGTTTTATTTGTGATTAATCAGATCAAGGCTAATTTTAACACCGCTGTTGGGATCTAACAGGTAAAATTATAATTTGACAAGAACTTCAAACGAGCTTTGATACTATTAAGCTACGTTTGAAGCTTAATCTTTCAAAGGATGTTCAGTCACCTGCACAAAATTAAAAAACAAAAAAGCACCTTAAACGCTTAATCAGTCAAAATTATTATTTTAAACTCAATAAGAAGAACACAATTAAAAAACCATAAAGCTTCCGCCTGTAAAAGCTCCTGTACGAGAAATCACCTATCCAATAGATTGTAAAGCTCAACGTTCTCTTCAATGAATTTGCTATAAATCTAGGTTAATCGTGCAGTGCAGCTTCACAATCCATTCCTGCTGAAAGGAGCTGTGGCAGTTTTACTGATGACGGTTTAACCACATCATCCGAAGCTCGGAACAATATCTCTGGTAAATCGTGCTTTCAATAACAGCATAATAAACAAGATTTCTCCGAAAAGTGGAAATTTATCCTTTCCTTCGCTCGGAAGAATAAGCATGACACGAAGTACAGAAAGAAACAAGTTAGAAGTGAGCAAAAATAACAAAAGTCGTATAACCGAAATTGCGAGCTCGTCGCCGTGGCGCCTCCCGCGAACTTTATTGAAGTATGGGCCGGTGTTTGCGACTTTCAGGTGACCGGCATCTTGTGGTCATTGACTTGGCTGAAAGAAGCGCCATGTCTAGACTAGGAAACAAATGGTTTTATTACATAACTTTAAAAAGTCATTATTTCCGATAGCATTGTTATGAATGCAGAGCGCCACAAACAACTTCTTCCGACTTGTGCTGACTTATCGGAAGCTATTTTTCAGGTGTGTATTGAGAAGTTGATGATGGATGGCTGCGCGAACTGAAACGACGTAAACAAACAGTGTAACGTATTACAAGGGGAAAATCCATACAGTCGGATTGGTATTGGCTGACAGAAATTTATTTTCTACAACTAATGTGATTCGTTATAACGTTGCAAATGTGCATTTAGTTAAGTTTTCTCGTAAAGTCAGAACAACAATTGTACATTATTTGTCTTGAGCTGACTCCCAGATCGGCGTTTGAGGTCCAATCCTCGCACCAGAATTAGTTTTATTCTCATTTTTCTCACCCTCCAATGGACAAATTTACAAATGTGGATTTTATCGGTTCCTTTAAAAATTTACAACTCTAAAAACTAATCCATGTAGAATTACTTTACCTCGCTCTGAATCAATAATGTGAGCTTGAATAATTCAGTCGTACTATTGCTCCACTATAGTGTAAGGAATAAAAAGTGGATGAAAAATAAATGGTCTCAAGATACCTATCAACTTTGACGTTCTTACAAGTGCTAATTGTCATAAAAAAATCAGAAGCGCATTCAGTCCATTTAAACTGCTCTTATTAGATGATGTAATTCATTCATTCGCTCGGAATCGGTCCTAAATCTAGATGTTTTTGTTTGATGATAACGTTTGAGAATGAACGTAGTGGCCAAAGACGAAGGAATGTCGAGAGCAAACAGTGATGGTGGCTAAGTACACAACACCGGCTGTCCACTGTACTGCTCCTAAACCGCTAAAAGTGTTTGTCTAAGCATTCATATTAGAAGGTTACTGCTACAGGACGTTTTCCAAGAAAAAACTTCTGTAGCCGTAAATATGTTTGTATACACACATGGGCGCACACAAACATGTTCAGTACCCCCCAGTTCAGATCAGTTCGTTCAAAAAATTGCTCTGTTTATTACTTTCGATGAACTTTATCAGAGCTTCCGCTGCTTAAAATTGTACTGAAGTAGGAGTCAAGTAGATTTCGAAAGTCTTGTTTGTGAACGGAAACAATAGACGGAAGAGACATGGAGCTTCGTAATCGTAATGAAGAAAAGTGATAGTAAAAACAGAAGGATTTACGCGTTGTGTTATGTAACTGTATTATTCGCCGTGAATTCCTTTCACAAACAAGAGGTTTAAGCAGTTTGAATTGATATATAAGTTTATGCTTTATCCCGTCTTCATTATTTGAAACTATTGTTCTTTGTTTCAGAATCTGGAAAGAAAAAATGGTGGAGGAACCTTGTCACGTTTTCAATTGGCTTGGACATTACAATAAATTATAATAAAACAAGTAAGAGTAATTTATATAAACCAGTTTAGTAACCTTATTACATATCGTAAGTACCAATAAAAGTATAAATTATTGTTATTACTTCTGCATGATTTCGGTTCGCAAACGGGTGGGTGGGCCGTCAGCAATCTTCACTCCGAATGAGTGTCATTACAGATACCGCAGATAGCCGAAATTCAGTGGCAATCAGAACACATTTCAATTCAGAGCAAGTCTGTAAATAAGCAAGTTGTTGACGCCGGTTTTCGGAAGCCCCCTATATTTTATTTCAATAGGCTGTCACTTATTCAAATTAACAAGAATGCTCGAATTAAGGCGAATTAACCCAAAACCGGTGGGAAGAAGTCTCGAAGAGCATCTTTAATTGGGAGACATAAAAGAAAAATGACGACAGACATAATAATTATTTTAATTAAAATTGGAGGTGATGGTGTGGCATACCATTGGGCGGTAAAACACGATGGCTTGCGCCTTCGAGAGTAGTTTGCAATTTGCATTCCGACGTTGTTGTATGGATTATGCTAAAAGAAAACCTGTCGGGTTGCACCAGAAGCTGGATCCGCCTCACATGACTGACTGATATTCTATACAATTTATTACAGACATGGTCACTGCTTTGCCAGCGGATTGGCGAGTTCGATATAACATACAGAAACGGCTTTTTAATATGCAGAAATGTCAACGTAATTCTCGACGACGATAAAATTCGACTTTAATGCTGTTAACTGTTAACAGATAAACGACAAATGTAATCCTCGAATGCAACCGAGCCGCACAGATGCAATTTACCACCACGCAACTTCAAGAGCCAAATGGTGAGAGAACATTTCCACCAAGATTAATAAAAAAAATATCAAGCTTCTCTATTGGATTTTAATCCGTCCACAGCCTCGCTTGAATTGTTACCTCTTGAGCAGTACATGAATAATCAATGAGAAGATGAGCGGGTGTACAAAAAAAAACCAATTTTATGTGTATTGTCAACAAGCCCAGACTTGGTTACATACCCTCTCACCCATAAAAACTCTTTGTACACCTTTCTGATCCGTAAAATAGAGAGCAATAAAATAGCTTGTTAAGACTTGTAACCAAACTTATTGGTGACAATTTTTATTACGTTTACTCCCTATGTGGCTACTGACCGCATTTTTCTACATGAACACATTTCGAGACTCGGAAAAGCTCGAATTTATTACCGACAATGCATAGTGGAAAATTGCTCATTTCCGTCCATTTTCCTCAAAATGGTATAAATCTCGAAAAGAACAAACTTTGGGTAATTAAGCGATTATAAAATACTGCCAAGATTGCTATTGTAGTTTTATTTACAAAGCACACATCAATTACTAAATCGAATGTGTATTTGCGCGTTAAGCTGTTCAAAGAAATTTTACAAATACTCTAAAAGTCAAATTAGAACTAATAATCATGTTTGTAAGTAAATTTGTAATGACATTCCATGTTGAAACTTATACGACTATTTTATTTGTTCTTCCTTGTTTTATAACACTTTTAATTGCATAATAAACACTCAAAGTGTTGTTGTTTTTGACGACTATTTATGTCTGCACGTGAGATGAATGAAATTCTGAAAAAATGATATTTAGAACTTATAACCCGATGAATGCCAAATCAATTTACGTAAGCACAGGATTAGGCGCCGATCGCACCTTGACACATCGCCCTTGACTTTTAAAAATTCAGTTTTTAAATTAATGAGTACAATAGTCTTGAACATCGGACGGCTTGTAATAAATTAAAAATTATACAAATACTAATTCATCTTTTTCCCATTTTGACGCATGTTTATGAATCTGGAGGAAAAATGAGATATTGAAGAAGACTTAAAACATTACTAAAAATAGTTCATTCTATGTGTCACTAACTAAAAATGCGAGTATAATGCAATCCACTTTAAAACTCTTATCAAAAACATAATTCCCCAAAGAATTGTAACTAAGTGCAAAATAAACAAACATCTAATACATAGATATGGCTCCTTACATACCATTTACCAGAATCATCACATTGTCTAGTGAATTTGTCATAAGATAGATAACTATAAAATTTATGTGGCACTATTTTAAATTGAATGCATTCTTTTTGATAAAATTTCAAAAAATCTAAGATTAAATATAACAACGTTGTGACATTTCCTTTATTTACAACCAAAATAAAATAAAATATACATCCGTAGATAGAGATTATTCTATTTTAGAGTTTATATTCTAAATTGTATGTATTGGGTTCTTACTTCATGTCCAAACAAAATTTTTGACCAGAATCAGATTCATCACCAACCGTTGGAATGAGCACTTCCTTCACCAAAAACCAGAAAATAACTAAATTCCGGTAAAAATAAAGAAAAGCACATAAATATTTGCATATCTTTGTCATTATTCACCACAATTGAAAATCAATTTTACCACTGAAATTGTTATCCTTATCACGTCCAGGTAATGTCGGAAATTCCAGTACATGATTTTTTACAAATTCCGTAACTGTGAAATAAACTCAATCTTTAATTTAGAATTTTGCAGGAAAATCCGGTGTCGATAAATTAGGTTAGTATTGTTTCTACCTACATGTTTACTACGCGATTAATAAAAACTGACCTTTACATCGATTGTGTTATGAGTTTAAAATACCACGAAATCATTATAAGCATGTATAAGAGACCATTCATTGTTGTAAAATTTATCGGTTTTTGAATAATTTGCCAATAAGCGGTAAATAAATGCAAAATAAGTCTTAACTTTGAAATGTGGTGAAGTCAAATAATTCGGCCCTTTCTTCTAAAAAATGCCCCACGCGAGTAATTTTAGAAGTTACATGAAAACGGCCGTCTAAAATAAGTTTGTTTTTGTTTCGGATTTCAAAATAAACAAACACAGATCCAGTAACACAAAGCAGTAATACGCATGGCAATAAAAACTATTAAGTAGATACTCAAACTGACAGCTTTCAGCGTATGCCGTCATAATACCATGCCCAAAAAAACGACTACGGATTAAGCATAAAATAACACATAAATATCAGAATCGTTTCGATTAAAGAAAGACAGACACGCACTCTAAAAATAGTCAAGTTAACTCCAAATCGATATGTAAACCCACGAGTTTTTTGGGTTTTTATAGAAAACGATAATTCGAAGCTGACATTTCACCTTTACGGCTGTGAATTCGACAAGTCAAATCACGGATGCTACTAATTGTAATTTATTGCGAAAAAATCCGTGGAAAATGAGAAAGCAAAACAAGATTATTGTCACCTGTTATTAATAAAGTCGTATTTCAATGACGCGAGCCGGATAATGAATTAAAAGTGACAATGCGAGTGTAAACGTCCATAGAATAATATTTTTGAATTTTAATAAAGTCGGCAAACATTAGCGTATTTATTCAGTGACGTGTTGTATAGGATATACCCAGTGCGAATTGAAGATACTGTTGCTGAATGGGTAAAAAGTGTAGTCAAAATTCAGTTTTGGGCTGTAGTTCCGGAATGTAGACAGGTACACTACCTGTTAGCAGTTCGGTGCGATTGACGTCAATTTGTATTTAATTTTGCTTGAGAAAACAGCACAATGGCATTCATTTGGGGTGGTTCCTCAGAATCCGGACCTAGTAGAGGACGTAATTGGGTTTTACAACCGAAAAATCTACCTGTAGAAGGTGTTGTTTGATTTTTACACCTGGAGACAGTACAGGGATTTCTTGGAAATTTCATTGTCGGCTGCATTGACTTGTAACACTGGAATAAGACGTATTACCAATTCTCTCCTCCACAAGGTCTGTTTAAGTACCGCTTTATTTTAGCCTTCACCAGTTTGCTGCTCTCGCACAGGAACGGTTCTGTTTACCGAAGCGGTGTCGAGAAATAAATACAGATAGGATCTCTTTTATTGTTATATGAGGTGCAAAAATTGCTGTCATACACCGTTCATTCATAAAAATCCACCTGAAAGGGAGTGAAAAACTCATTTATTCAACTCGGTGTTCAATACAACGATCCCAGACGAGTACTTTGATATTTTATAAGTGGCACTTGTTCATCGACAAGCTTGCTGACAAGTACAACTGTCATACACACCACTGTATAGACAGAAACCGTATCCGAAGCGAGGATTTAATTTACATCAAATAAACAACTTCACTTGCCTCTTTGTTATGGATAATTTTCCAACAGTCATCTTCGTAAATACTCGTCCCAATGAACGGACTTTTTTTCAAATTAGCCATCAAACAATACTACATGTATGCATAGGCGCGCCTAAGCTATTACATCGTTCAACATTTATTGTACAATCACAATGAATTTTTCGACCAGATGTAGTAGTAAATCACGACACCATTGTGTCTAATTAAACACTTTGCTAAGAACTCCGCTTTTGATACTTTAATGCGACTTTAAATGCCGTATGTGATATCATAAAACGTAGTACCGAATAAAAACTGCAGACGACACATATTGAGCATTGTATTGCAAAGAGGCCGAACCATTCATAAATTCTGTAAACGTATTGTGGCGGCGGGCTTTTTCCCAGTAATTGCCCTTCGACTACCTACATAAGTCAAGACACTTAAATTTCAGTCACACTAGAATTAGACCACATTCACGTATTTGCTTCTTGAACATTCTTGCCGAGTTAGTGCACCAGTTTTTCAGCACCTGTATCTATTAAAACCACGCAGATCAATTTCTCATCCTAGAAACTGGTTCAACTTTTGACACATAGCACCAGCAGCTTTTAATGTCCAATTAATGTAAATTTGAAAACTAGTACCAATTTGTCAAAACACTGATTTAGTTCTATTAAGTTCCATTTCCGTTGCGTTTTCTCATAAAAACTCTGAAAGTGCGTGTCTTCTCTAATCACCCCCTGACGATGAAGCAATCGTCGGAACATGGAGATTTTATATCCTTCGTTGATTTCGTAATGTAATAAGTAATAATTTTACAAGCCTCGAAACATTTTACAACGATAATTATTGATGTTTCTGATGTTAGTGTTATTATGCGTTCGGAAATTGAATTGAATACGAGCCCAAGCAGTATGACTGCTCATTCATATGTTAATAAGAACGACACTAAAACTGAGATGACATTACAATATTATGTGATATTATACAATAAAACCTGCGGTGCGCTCTGTTATGACTCTACATATTTTACATTAGGTAGAGTCATGTTAATAACATTGTTTCTCGTAGTAAATATTCAATCGTACACTTATTGATCGATAACACACTAAAATGATGAAAAGCACATGCAAACCTCCAATTACCTAGAACCGTCAGTTAATTACACATACAGGTGATCCATAATTAGCGCTTTAGGCCCGGTGCAGACTCATAAATACATCGTCAAATCAAGCTGTTGGTGATTTATAAGAGTTTTTTATGATTTCTGATAGAAAATTTAGGTCGATTATGTGGCTAGTTGTTGACGCATATGCATCGTGAAATTATCTAGCCTGCAGAAGTAATAAAATTGTTCGAAAATCAATATTGAGTAAGTTCTAGGTCTACTGTTGGCAAAATAGGTCAATTAAATGCAGCCTCTACGATCTATTAAAAATGGGACCAAAAATAGAGACTGTTAATGAATCCTTTCCATTTTAGATAAGCCATCAAGATAAATAAATACGAATTCCCATCAATCTTACTGTGGCAGGGATGTTTTGATGTAATATGACTTGGAGCAAAATGTCTAAACAATACATAATAATCCTGAAATTAGCAAAAATACAAAATTTAATCTAGAATATTGAATTTTTTTATTCAACCTGAAGTTAAAAATTTCTAAAAATTCTGTTTCTGGTTCTATAATTTTAGATTCTCGCAGTGATAATATGCGTGTCAAAAGTAGTAATGCCATAAAATTTCATTCTTGTATTCCTGAAATTTGCAAATATAGGAAATTTAATCTAAATTATTTGAATTTTTTTGTTCCTCTTAAAACTAAAAATTTCTAAAACATCCCATTTTGGTTCTACCATTTTGCAATTTGGCAGAGTTAATAAGCGAGTCAAAAGTAGCAGTGCCGCCAAAATTCATTGTTGTATACCTAAAATTAACGATAATACGAAATTTAAATTAAAATATTGCAAATTTTTTGTTGTCCAAAAATTAGGAATTTCTGAAAAATTCTAATTATGGTTAAAAATATTTTAAAATTCAGCAGAATTAACAAACGTGTCAAATGTAGTAATGCCTACAAATTTCATTGTTGTATTCCTAAAATTAGCAAAAATACACAATTTGCTATAGAATTTGCAAATTTTTCGTTCGTCTTAGAATTAAAAATTTCTAAAAAATCTGTTTCTGGTTTTAAAATTTTTGAATTTAACGGTGTTAATAAGCGTGTTAAAAGTGGTAGTGCTCCAAATTTCATTGTTTTATTCCTAAAATTTGCAAAAATACGAAATTTTACCTGGAATATTGCAAATGTTGCATTCGTCCCAAAATAAAAATTTTCTAAAAAAGGAGCTTCTGGTTCTGAAATTTGGAAATTTGACAGTATTAATAAGCGTGTCAAAAGTGGTAGGTAGTACATATCACCAAATTTCATTCTATATTCCTAAAATCAGCAAAAATCCAAAATTTATTACAGAATCATTATTGGAAATGCGTATTTGTACTAAAATAAACAAAAAATTTAAAAAAATCTGTCTCTGCTTCTAATAAAGTCAAATTTTGGAATTTGACCTAATTAATAAATGTGTCAAAGATAGTAACGCCTCCAAATTTCATTTTTGTGCTCCTAAAATTAACGAAAATTCGAAATTTAATCTAAATTATTGAAAATTTTTAGTTTGGCATAAAATTAAACAATTTTAAGAAATCTGTTTCTGTTTCTAAAATTTTTGAATTTGACAGAGTGTCAAAAGTAGTAACGACTCTAAATTCCATTCATGAATGAACTAAGTAGAGAAACATAAAAACATATATTAAAAAAAGTTGTTTGTTTTGTGGAGATCTACCACCAGTTAAATTTAATCCACTCATTCCTGTTACACCCTGTAGATAGTAAAATAGACCACACATAAAGAAACTATAAAAAAGCGTTATTATTAAGTATGTGTTTAAAACTACTCGTTGAAATCCTTTTTCTATTTTAATCTATAAGTGCTTTTTTTAGATAAAAAAATGCACTATTCATACAAAAATTAAACCAAAATTCAAGAGAAGAAAGCTCAGAGCTTCAGCAATTTTATGCATTGCTCAATCAGTGTCTTGATTGCAAATATATAATCACCCACTTAAAAAAACTGACGTGAAATCAACTTTAAATTTTTCTAGGATATGCTCGACGGACCAATAAACTTTCAAGCAAATTCTAAAAATCCCACGTCATTTCAATGAAGTGTTTGTTACCTAGAAACATGAAGTGCGAGGAATGGCAAAGATTATTTCGATAGTTTTATTTGAGTTGCATTAAATTGTAACCACAAAAACATCGTATTTTCCAATTTGTAAGTGCAAAACGTGAAATAAGGAATATGACGTTTGTACAAAATCAACAAACAAAGAATAAGGAATATCAAGAATTGCAATTAACAGAGATGTTCTAAATTAGAATGTTTTATTTACAATCTAAAAATGCATTTGCTTTATGCAAAACAATTCTGCCGGAAAAGTCAAAAATCTAATGAAGAAAAATTGAATCAATCTTTTGTTGAACAAAGTCAATAAATCGTAGTTTCCCGTACTCATACGTCAAATCTTCACACTCTAGTGCGAGAAGCGTTCATATCCGTCGTCCTTTTTTGATCACATAATTTATCTTTCCGCACGTATTTTTTCAAACTTAATAGAAACGTCGTCAGTACAAATCTGATTATTTATTTAAACATTTTTCATATTTAGAACGATAAAATTATAAAGCAAACATGAATTCACAATCAATAATATTGTTGGTTATTTCTAACCGTCCATTGATTCATCCGCGTGACATCCGCTGTCGACGTAAATTTGATGAAAATTGAAAATGCATGCAAGCTTCGAATTACGTATACCCTTCATTTAATTACATGATGGAAAATGCGGTTTAACCAGATCTCATAAATTCAACTGGTGATTTTCGCGAACTCTCGAATTAAATGAAGTGCTTGAAAATGCAGAATTGTGGACCACGGGAGCGTGGATGTAATGGAGCTAGAAAATTTTCAAGTGTCATAAACTACCGCAATACAATCGATACCAAAGCTCCAAATGTCACAGGTGTCTGAAAACTGTACCATCGACTGTTGGTCATCGCGTGGTAGCAGCTTTTTATCGTGGCTCTCGACCGATCGTCATGCGATATTGAGCAGGTGAAGACGTCAAAATTCAAATAAAACGTCAGTTTTTGCATATTTGGTGTTGAGAAAAGCAGAAAGAAGCTTACCTGACCGTCTCGTACATGTGTCTATGAGGGCCGCATTGGTCCGAGCCGCGAACGCGTGTTCGAACTTGCAATGCAGCAGCGTCGGCCTTCTGGGTCGATAAGCGCCGGCACACTGACTGACCCGACGACGTCGCCGTCGCGATGCCTTCCTTCGATCTCTCCCCCACTACGCCTACGTATTCGCAAACTTCACAAACTTTTAACGCAAAGTCATCATCCTCGGTGTTTCCGCTTTGAGATGTGGAGCACGCAGGAAGAAAACATCCCTCGAACAGAGAACTACTAGAACTGACCTTTATCGAAGCGGATGCTTTAACGCAACTATTTCGTTGCATTTCTTCCTTTTCCCCTACTTTTACAGATTGCTAATAGCGATTTATGATAGCAGTCATTTGCTGTTAAAGATCTAGAAATCGCGATATTTATTACGGGTGATTTGTTCACCCAAACAAACCACCAAGTAGAAATTCCTCCGGAGGAGACGGTTCTTTACGTGCGACAAATGTGGTAGGCGGAAAGTTATGGAGGTAGTAACTGTTAATTTGAAAAAGCTCTCTTAAATGCCTTTTACCTAACTACTACTAAAAATTATCAACTTCTTTAGCCTGCACTTGCAAACAAACGTCAATAAAATAACGACTTATGGACCTTAAAGACCCCACACAATGTTGCCATTTTATGTTATTAAGCCGAGGAAAAAACTTCTAGTAGGAAGTAGCAACATGACCTAAGTTGGAATTCTCAAACTATTCTTTTACAGATTTCTTTTGCCGTTGGAAGCTTGTCCAAACATATTTATTTATCGTATTTACATATTTTGTGCTACTTGTGATAATTTTAGTTCAACTCTTAGATCATCAGATGCAACCTTAGGACTACCAAAAAAATTCATTACGCGTTGTATTTTTGTCTCTGCAAATAAAACTGGATTACTTAAAGTATCCTCGATTCGTGTCATCCTTCGAAATAAGAATAGCACACCTGAAGCTTGAATTTTCATAATCTGAGATAAGAACATTTAGACACAGTTAGTTATTAAACGTTATAGCCTTCCAAAGCCGTAAATATTTTTCCTCAAAACAATGATTAGTAATACCACACCAGAAAGAGGCTATAAAACTCATACTCATAACAAGTGATTGAAAGTAGGAAGTTTTGTGCAATAAACTGAATTAAAAATTATTCAAATACTCCTACGTTTTATTATGTTTACACTGTTGGTGATGGAATAGGTAAATTTCCAACGGGTTGAATCTACCCAAGAAGCAAACACGCTTTACTGATATTGATGTAAAGACGTACGAAGGAATTTGAATGTGTGTTGTGCAAAGATAATTAACGTTATCAATACTGAAACGTGCATATTGTTCCGTAATTGCACTGATTTCCAACGTGCTTCCACTATTTACTAACATTCTTTCCGGATGAATCATGGTACTACACATTCCAAACACCATTTTCTACTAAAATTGCGTTTCGTCACAATTATTTTTATCAGCAGAAAATAAATATTGAAGTCGACAAAAAATGCCGCCTCTATTCAGATTGAAATCAATTGATCTAACAATTGAGAAGATCTCCACCGAATTCCAATGAAGATATTCTGCGACGGTTGGTAAATAACCACGACTATGGGTGCAAAGTGCAAATAGTGCAGGTAATTATATAACATAGCCCGTGTCAAGGTCATTTTGGTTAGCAAGTCTGTCGGTGCTTTTTACACCTCTCTCGTAAGGAAAACTTGCTTTGGATGCATTCCAATCGCCCCAAAACATCACCTCACTTGTTAACATGACACTTGGGTCAAAGAAACTATTGCGACATCGAAGAAAGATCACATGGCTGGAGATACCTCGACGAGAAACATTAATCACAACTATCAATTAATCTTCCAAAAATGATGAACACGGCTGATGTCGCAAAACATTGCTCTACTGCTTTTATTTATGTAAATTGGATTGGAAGGAAGATACTAAAGGTATGGGAAGACCACTGGCTCGATCATATCGTACTTGGACATTTAATTAGAAGATCAACATTGATTTTAGACGAAGGAAGGTTGCACTTTGTGTTTTCTTTACAAGATTTTCAAAAAAAAAAGATAACCAATTAAAATTTAAATTACGGTTTTTACGGCTTTCTTAAAAAGCATAGCCGCAATTGCTCACTAAAATAAGAGGTTGCGCATTCTTCATGAATACAAATCAGTTTTGTTTTATTTAAAGACATATTTTCAATGCGTTGCATAAGAAGCGGTTTAAAAATAAATGCATATTCTTAAATTGTTACATTGTTTCCTGTAAGATGTTATGAAACTGAATTATGCACTAGGTACATAAAAAGAATGTGCCTCTTTATCATCCTCGTTATGTTTTACATGCTTAATAGTGTTGTTTTTTTTTGCTCATTCTTTGATCATTAGTTAAACTTGCATATTTTTCGCAACATCTACTGGAAAAACAGTTAAATTTATTGTGGGTGACGAATTTAAGTCAAATTAGTTAAATAACAATCTGTCCCATTTACAAAAAAAAACAACGTGAAATTAAGATCCAAAATATTACGAAATAGTTTTAAATTCAATAAACAACAGTCTTCTAGTTTCTACATTTTTTGTTTACATTTCAGGTGTACCCATTTCGTAACAGCCCCATGGATGAGCAACACACCATAAATCTT
This sequence comes from Gnatocerus cornutus, assembly GCA_029298725.1. Lineage (NCBI taxonomy): Eukaryota > Metazoa > Arthropoda > Insecta > Coleoptera > Tenebrionidae > Gnatocerus > Gnatocerus cornutus. The sequence goes on from CM055514.1 coordinate 8,513,380, forward strand.
CGTCTTGAATTAGTAATATTTCAAAGGAGACAAATTCAGAATCAAGAATGGAAAAAAAAAGAAGAATGATTGGCGCTTGCACTTTTCTTCATGTGTGAATAATTAACATTCGCGTCCGAAGATTTTCTGCGCGAGATACGATGAAAAATGGGATCGAATTGTCAGCCACTTGTCGAATCGTCGATAAGTTATGGAGTTTTGGGCTAATTTACGCTTAGCATTAGCACATTAAAGAGTAAGCAGGTGGTTAATTGAATGTTGGCGCCGAATATAATACAGGGGAAAGAATTGATGAATCGAGTGGCGCGTAAAGTGTGATGCAGGTGGGCGAGTTTGTATGTCCCTAACAATGCCTACCTCCTGCGCATTTTGGGCAGTTCTGGGTTGTCTTGAAACAAAACTCCTCAAGCCCTACCCGTTCTCACAATAATAATAATGAATAAAGATCAACAATAGCCATTGTTGAAATGTGGCTCAACTTAATATAATTATTACTGGAAGAAAATGAATCATTTGGGTTATCTTAACTCGGCAGTCGCTGCACAACTCCGGCCCTGACACTCCTGAGCTTACCATAATATTAATTATGCTCCTGTACGCGGCTGCAATAAATTCCTACACAAAAGTATGGCATATGTACACGTCCTTTCTACATTAACTCGAGTTATGCGTGCACAGAACGCACTTTTTCCTATATAGGTACATTGTGTTTTTATAGCGATAGGTTAGAGTTTAATGTTTGAATTACGAGCACGGAGAGAACTGAAGAGCCGCGACCGCAACGGTGGTAGTCGTTGATTAAATATGGTAATTCTTCCTTGAAATAAAGGCTTCGACAAAACCATGAATCTTTAAAACCGTACGGGATCTTGTGTTGTGGTTACATAAAACAACGTGAGAATGTTTTGATTTTAATTACGGCTTCGGACAAGAGGAGGACATTTTCTTAGCTCCAATTACAAGCCTAAACGCTCCGAAACACCACGAAAAAACTAACATTTCGAAACGTAGGAACATGCCTCTAAATATTGTCGTTTTTCTCTTATTAGTTTTCAGTCTGTTAGTTTTCTACATTTGGATATTATCCTGCGAAATATTCTTCAGTTCCTTCAGGTTGATACAAGCAATTAAGTTGTTGGCAAAATTAGAACACTTTCCAGTCACATATAGTTTTATATTTACACACCCGTTATAAGTTTAATGTGTGACAAATAACTACTTAAAACAAAAAGTATTTAAGACAAGTGACTCAGATAAACACTGTCGCCTCCACTTACTTTAAGAATAATGGAACTAATTATTTCAAAATGTTTTATTTACACAGTAAAAGTTCAATTGTTAAATATACAATTAACGTTACTAATGGCCACTTGGTGTTTTTCTCCTTTCGAAACAGTGTCGATCCGTTTTTTTACGAACTCTGGTAAGTAGGTGTAATTAGAATTTATTTTTAAAAGTTATTGCTTCTAAATAATAAAATTTTTACAAAGAATAGGATATCAAAACACATGAAAAAAATGTTTGGCCCTGATAACAGTATAAAGTCTTAGTCTTAATATAAGTCTTATAAATAACGTTGATTGGACAAAAACCACATTACCATTCTTTTCCCAAAATGTGTAAATTGAATTATCATCGTCATCGCTAATTCAAGATCACTCGTCATACCTGAAACTTTGTAACATGTCTAAATTTTAATCAAAAATCATAGACCAAATTAAAGATTAAAATAGGACAAAGAAAAAATTAGTCTCCAAAAATAGCAAAAAATTCTTTTTTAAGAACACCTAAAAATAGGTCCATCCTAATGCAGCTTATGCATATCCCATAAAAACATAATTAGGACCAATTAAGTTGTCGAAAAGTACAACTGTTTGGTTTGTTGGCACTCTTCGTCTTCAATTACCGTCTGGTAATTTTAGAGGGTCTATTCGCCCCGACGTTTTCACGTGTTCTGAATCGACAAAGATCGTAGATACAGAAGCACGTATAAATCTAAAGTCCTCACTAAGCATTTTAGTTTAACAAGGTAAAAGAAGGTGATAGGTATCTCTTCCACCGGCGTTATAATTTGGCACCATCAAGCTAAATGGGGTAAAAAGAATGACCGGCGTGGTTGGTGTTGACCGCGGCGCCTGTGTACTGTCACATCCTCGACTAATAGCTAGTCACACAGAACAATAGCACCTTCACTAATCCGACCGTTTTGTCGTCGAAGAAACGCCATTGGAAAGAATAGAGTTATGAGGGTCGTTTCACATACAACAGAAATCGATTAGACTTGGTCAAGTCTCATAGCCGAGCGATCTCAAGAAATCATTAATAATTGTTCATTTCTCGACAAGATCGTTATTGTTTAAACAATTTTAGTGGGGGTTCTGGGAACGATCGTGATAGTCGGCAATAAATGCAGGCAGTTTACGAGCGGAGATAAGAATCCAGAGGCGCCGGAGCCCAACATTGGTAGGCCGTTTGAAATCACTGTTCCACCAGATATCTCAACATCTGAAACCGATAAATCGTCCTAGTTTTCTCAGAGATTAACTTAATGTATTCCCGTAAAAGTATCTTTTTTAGTTCTTAATTAGTATCTACCGTTACGGAAGCTGAAACCGACCCTTATCGTATCGAAATTTCTTGATCCCTGGCCTTGGATAATTGCCCAGATCACATCTATACTTTCTCAGGGCCCGAGAGTTTGCCAACACGTTACGAAACTGAGATTGAGCCGATTACACGGTAGAACCGAAAGGAAAAAAATACAAAAGCTTCTTACTGCGGAAACGTTGAAACATAATTTGTATGGACAAAAACGTGCCCCAAAGGAAAGTTCTTGATTGATATGTCTAGACATAAAATGCTGATCATAGGCGAAAAAGAAAGTCATCATTTTCATGCGCACGTCGAAGCTGGGTAATGACCATAAACACTCACAAAGACACATCTTATTAAATCTACAAATGTCCGAGTCATGAAACGACGATTATATCTCTGCTGGCTCTCATATCTATTGTGCTTTTATGGCAATTTCTTCGAGTTAAATAGTAACATTGAACTTAAACTGATCAAAATGTTATTTACACTGTCATAATACCTAGAACAAATTAGCTTTGCAACACGAAGCAAAACGTCAATACTAATTAATGACCACTAAAACTCTCATTCTCTCTTTAACGGCACAATTAACGTTCAGTAACTAGCAATTTCAAATCATAACTTTCGGATTTTTTTTGGGTTTTATCTGTTGTACGCTGAAATAAAAAAAGACAACAAAAACTGATTTCTCTAGGTTTGTCTACCTGTTCCAATGAAGTTGCAGTTCACAATAATTAAACACTGTTCCTTTATTTCCCAACCAAAATTAAATAAATTAAAAACAGATTTTTAAAATGTATACAGCACATAAAAATTTGCACTGCGTCAGTGATAGTTGCTAAGATAATTTCGTCCTCCTCGTCTAAATCTTCTGGTATAACGATTCCGCTTAAAACAATCTTCGTTGTAATCCGATAACTCCAAAACGCTCTCACTGCGTTGAGGCCTTATCTGTGAAGGATAAGCTGGCGGCCTCCTGGGTTCAGATCGCCAGTTGACTGTTTCAACTGGCAAATCAACACGATGAGATCTTTTAATGCTTTCAGGTTCTGATACTTTCATAATATCAAAAACGTAATTTTTTCTTTCAATTTCATAGCCTCGAGCTTCTTGGAATTCTGAAACATAAATTGAAAATTGCTGTAGCGGATTATCGGAGCAAAAATTTCATCCAACTCTTCCGCTATCGCAAACATGTATTCTACATTCGATGTACTTTCACACAATCTTTGTTTGAATTGCGTTGTTCTTATCTAAAATTTCTAAAATTGTTGCAGTCCGATAAAAATGTACTTTCCAGTTAATTAAATCAAAATTCCGAAGCGTGAATATCACAGTAGGAACAGTCAGAAAAGAATACCTTAAAATGGAAAGGTATCAATCAGAACAAAATCTGACGTGGTCGGCGATTGCAAAACGAATCATTTCTCACGTTAGAAACATAAATTAAGCGTTATTGATAAATGGCATTATTAATTACGTCGGCAGCTCAGCACGACCGCATTTACACGATTAATAATGTGAGAGAAATTTCGTTATAGATGCTTCCGTAATCTGTATTAAATTTTTAATAATATAACGCGAAAATACTTACTGTTTATCGCCTCCTGGGGATCAATTTTCATCCGTAACACCATGTATTTACAGATTAAATAGCCCGTTCGGTTCAACCCGTGGGTACAATGAACTCCGATGAGTGCATCTGCAAACAAACTCAATAAACTGGCCAATAGTCAAATAAATATTACGACATTGTCAATACAAGACTTGGTTATCGTCATTCCAACCCGAAAAAAATCACAATGGGCGAGTGCGACCTAAATCCCAGAACAACAACTTTTTTACATAGCAAAAAGATTTACTTTCTTTAATAAAACCTCCAAAATGTTTCAATTCATATTCGGGAATAAACCTCCAAGTGTGATGTGTACAAATTAAATTTGACGTGGAGGGCCCCCCAAAGTGGTTCTTCAAAACTTGCCGACAAACGATCTCTTCGATATCGAAACTGATCTTTGATAGCACAGAAGGGAGCCTTGTTTAACTGTCAGTTACTAGTGCATTTATTACCTTTTACTGCTGTACTTTACCGTTAGATCTACATTGCTGTTTGGTTGCTCACAATCAAAATTTTTTTGATTTATTATAGCCACACTGCCACAACATAATAAATCTTATTATCTGCTTAATACATCAAAAATTGGTTTTGAAGGAATTTGTCAAATGACTGTCGATGACAAATCAAGAAAAACCCTTTAAGCGTTTATATCGCATTCTTGTGATTCTGTGTAGTATTAGACGATCAATTTTTAATCGGAATTTCCTGTCAATCTACTCTCTTATTATGAAGTACTTCCTTTGTTACCTCTTTTCTTGATATTTGTATTTACATGGTACACATTTAAAAATTGTTACTGATATAATTCGATAAGTATAATCCTCGAGTAAATATTTCGACATTAGAACATTAATGGAACATATAATACACCTATTTTCAACATGATACGAAAGTAGCACACGAGCTTCCATCAAGGAATCGATTTAAAATAGATCATTGCTCGTAAAAAGAAGAATAAGTTCAATGAATAATTATTGGGAACCCAAGCAGACGTATTATACTTTCACATTCATCTTTCTCTGACTATTATCGACACGCCCTAATATAGCATGATTCAAAACTTCCAAAATAATCTGATGCAGCTGAAGATTAAAATGCAGATTTTCAATAACTTGGTTGTTTTGGTATCTGAACCTTCAAAAATTAGGTAACTGAGATAGATCAATATAGTCGCATCGAAAAATATCTTGGAAGATTTATTTATCTGTTTTCTCTCGTTTATCTTAAATTATCTTATTGAATTGCAGTTCTCATAATATCTCAACAAAATTGCGTCACTTGCCCAACTGTCATTTCGTCAAGTTTGGTGCTCAAGCATCCATGATCGAATTTATTTAATGGTCCATGTCATTACAGTTTCATAACAGCTTTATGGTAAGCGCCGGGTTCGTATCGTAAACGTGCTTTCAGTTCATCGTTTTGCTGTTATTAAATTGAAACCCAAACTTTTAATACTGTGGCATTAGTGTTTATCATGATTAATTCAGGTATTGGCTAAATATTCAAGACTTGGGTGAAATTTCCCTTGACTATTTAATTTTTTAGAGAATGTTTGTGGTGGAGAGCGGCCGAAGTCCATCACCAACATATTGAGGTTTTGCCTGGGCGCTCGCTGCCACGATCGAAGAGATAAGATCATATTCAATATTTCAAGACATAGCGAGCCGCACATAAATAATCACACAAGTGCATGAGTTTCTAAGAATTTTAATTCATTGTCTGTTTGCTGGTAGTCACTTCTGGAAACATAAAAAGCTTCCAAGGTAGCCGTTCATCGAGCGGCAACCGAAACGCTGTCTATACATTTTTCAAATTTTAACTACGTTTCATTTGGAGTCGATGGTAAGAATTCACGTAGGCGGACTGGACACTTACTTATCTTTCTACTCTCTAATTATCTAAGAGCTTTATCAAGTTTAGTGTTTCTTTAGCGTTCGGTACATTGTGTGTGTGCATAGCACATTCTTATATGTACACCGATAGATGTTTTAATCCCTCAACATTCAACAGCTGATTATGAAAGGGCAACGATCCAACATTTAGTAGTTCATTAGACGAATGCAATACTTGAAGACTATCATCTTCTAGCATTGCACCAGATGACGTTGTCGAGTACTTGTATTTCTTTCACTCGTGTTGGAGTGTTAGGCTTCTCAATTCAACACTGAAATTGAATCTTAACATGGGAGTGAATGTACATAACAATTTCGAAGAGATGTACTTGTGTGAATGTAGCATTGTGTTGGAGGAATGTAGAAAATAAATTACCTTTACAAGATCTTCGTAGCTTTTAGATCATATTTATAAACGCGTCTCAGCGTCTTTGTAGGTGTAATTGTCCAAGCGCTTTTAAATATTATATGCAGAAGCTATTAACCTGCTTCGCTTTGATATATCTTTTTTTTATGCAAAAGCATGACTCTCAATCTTATTATTGACACAGATCCGGCAAAAATACCGACACTCTAGTCATTATCGGCAGATATTTTAAAAGTTTTATCGTTAATTGTTGGCAACAACACGTTCATTGAACGTCAAACTCGAAAGACATTTTTAAAGATCCCCATGTTTGCTTTCAACTTGACATTCTATATTTAACTGAAGTGTCTTCTAATTTCTGACAAAGAACAGAAAAAATACACTTGTGATAAAACTTCCTAACATCAATCATAAACATGTCAATCTACTAAAAATGAGAATTGGAATTAGCAGAGAGATTCTCTCGTTTTTGAATAAATTAAAACCGCGGTAACTCAAACCTTTCATAAATTCTTTTCGATATTCGTGGTGTTCAATAAAAAAAATTACCTGAGTCTCCGTCGAGCGTTCTACACAGTTGATCCACGGCATCGAAGAACCTGAAACAGAGAAACACGATCAGCATGGTTTCTACGGTGTTTGTGGACAAACAGAACCCTTCCGCGGCATTATCAGTCACAACGGGGGATTAAAACGTTCGCGCTTCTTCTGCCCCCTATCTCACTTTACATCTGAATCGTAAACATTTGTTTCGCAAATTATCGATGAAGTGACACTTATTTATTCAAATTGTGCACCCTAACGTGTTTAATTCACATTCCAATTTGGAGATGTTGATTGCAGATTGCTTCTCGGAATGCTCCTCGTCAAGGAACAATAAAAATGATCAGAGCTCTAAGGCGTTTAGCTAAATTTCATAATGACTAAGCATGATGAATGGGGGCTATATAAAATTAGATCTTTTCTGACGTCTCTATTAAAAACCGATCCTGTATTAAACCTATTAGTAGCTGACGTCGGCACAGCCCACACTAAACCACCCCATTAGTTTTATCGTCACGGTATTTAGCAGTCATAATAAAAAATCACCGCGCCCTTGTACAATTTCGGCTAAAACTCAACATTTCTATGGAATCCTGTATATAATCCAACTTATTTAATCATTCACGCACACGTAAGTACAAAAAAATGTCAACAAATGTAAATTGTAATTATCATCTTCACGTTCCGGATTCAGAAATCGAGAAAACTCAATAACAGGCCGGCTAATTAGTTTTTAGCATAACAAAAGAGTGTCGGTGTAATTAAATTAACAAACTATCTCCATTTTTCCACTTCACACTTAACAATAATTCCAACGGCGTTTTGCTCGGTGCTAATGAGTTTCATAATTCCTTCGAGTGAAATGAATTCCCTTTGGTGAGGACCGCAAAAGGAACATTAATTCTGAAACAGGCGCGATTTAGCTAATGTTCGAAATAAACGATTCCAATGAATCAATCCAGCGCCATATATCAAAACGAGATTTGAAAATAAAAACATGCAGGTATCAACAGGGGCGGAATGAAAACTGCGTTCAAAAAAAAGACAGTCATGGTAATTGGACCGTAATTAAGTAATCACGTGTCGATGAGCAAATTAAAAAAGAAAAGATAATTAAAAATATTAATAACAATAAATGGCGCGTACGGAACATCTTTGACAAGTTAATCCAGTTGTGACATTTAGGTACATTTGATAAATTGTCGGATCATTGGTTAAATGTGAGAAGTGGATAGAAATTCTTCTAATGCGGCCCTGTCGCCCCACCGGGGTCCCGACCCATGCCGAAATTCAATTAAAAAATTCAAATACCATCTTTAGAGTATCGCGTGGCTGTGTGAATTGAGAGAAACCGTAGTCTGAGTTTTATCTTCCGTCTAACAAATAGCTTCATAATGAACGAATGAGCATTATACCTTTCCAGGTGTCATAACCGTCAAGATTCATTAGCTATCTGTGGAAAATCCTAATTACGACAGTACTACCTTTAAACATGCAATGTTGTGCATGTAAACAGCATAATTTCGTGCAAACGCAGCGTATCTTGCTGAAAGTTCCAAAACCGCAAAAGCGTTGCGAGTGCATGAAAGAGCGATAAAAATGTCCCTTTTGATAAGTGCTTGTTAATTTATTTCCAGAAAGCGTGATTTCTACACGAGGTAATAATAAATTCTGAAGAAGAATAAATAATGGAATAGGGAGAGTTGATAGAACATTGAAACGAGGGTGTGTTTCGGGTACATTGTGTTCAAGATACATTATGACCATATGTTAATAGGTTGTTTAGAGTGAATGAGGTGCTGCAAGGTGGTAATGATAGCATTATGTAAATGGAAACATCAGATGCTGTATGTCTATGTATGGCTAAGTAAATGCCTTTTAAGTTGTAAATTATATGATAACCGAATCCTAAAGTTCGTGTATCGACAACAAGAGTTATCACTAGTTTGAAAACCCTTTGTTGGCCAATCTGTATTCTGAAGAGAGTGATTTAGTACCAAGAAGTTACGGTTATAATAATTGAATGGCTGCTATAAATCAACATCAATGATTAGGCGGCGTTCAATAATTTAATATTTAACTGAATCTGTTATCTAATAGCAGCACAAAATTTCAATTCAAACGCATCTACAAGCGAAGAATTAAAGGTAAAATTACATATACAGGTGAACCCGAATAAAGTGCAAGTACTTCATGTTCTTACAATTGAAGCCCGTTTACAATTTTTAAGTTCTAGTCCTTCAAAATTTTCAAGGTTTTTCTATTTCTGAATTTCTTTTTAGATTACCTGATTGCTTAGAGATATTTCGGTTTCTTGGATTTTTCTCCGACTCTTAACATTTTTAACTTAGTCTTTTGAACTTTTGAATTGGTTTGATAGATTTATTTACGATTTAAGTACCTAGTTAATTCTGGCTTAAAACAATTTAGATTATAACACAAAGAATAACCACAATAGTAATAATTGGTTTATCATCAAGTTTAGAAAAAAATGCAATTACAATGGTACAATAAACAGTTCATTAAAGTTGATTTGCTTTGGTAATAAATCAAGATAAAAAAATTATCGATAATATAGGAAATCGTTAAAACACCAAAGACCAAAAAACCACTGAAATTTGCATAAAAAATAAAAATAATAAACTAAAAAATTGAAACGATTTTAATTAAACCGAATTGCGTCTCATCAAAACGCGAGAAACAAAGATGATAAAAACCCATTAATCACCAGCAACAGTCACAAATCTCAACATGCACTTTACCTTGACAATTTTTTATAACAATTGCCAAAACAAAATGAAAAAGTCTGTCTTACGTATTTTTCTTCACAAATGTAAATATCTGTTTGACAAATCAATCAAATTCTCATGGTGTCATCAATGGAATCAGAGACATATTCACGAAACTATAAATTGGTGGTAATTAATTATCTCCAATGTATTCGTAAGCAAATAATTTATTTATTTATTTATTCCAAACAAGTTTTCTACCGCCCCCCACTAAATGACAACTTCTGACATCAAAAGCTTTTCTTAATTCGTCTGGTTATTCCAATGAGATCATAATATTTACTAAAATCATTTAACTGTCATGTAAACAATTAATTATAGTTGTAACTTGATACTTAATTTATCGCCTGTGGTACACAAGCCTATTTTTATTGTCCAGGTAATTAATACTCATAATATGCATGACTTTAACAGCCATCGCATTTTTCAATCTCATATCATCTCTTAAAGCATTTGCATCGGTGAAGTTTTTCGATTTTATTATCTGTGGCGGTGATAGCATTTAGATAAATCTTTGATCGCTTATCCAGCGATTTCAACTTTTCGCACTTCCAGACGCCAATAAAATTTCAAATCGCAGTGTTTGTCGGAAGTAACTCTGAAACACCTATCTATCACTGACAAACTTTGTGGTCCGTAAATGTATGCAAACACCACCGAAAAGAGAAAGAAAAACAATTCACTTACTGTTCACATATTTTCCTTGCAGGGATTCTTCCACCCCCAACCACGTTGATTTTCCTGTGTTCCACCCCCTTGCTAGTGAATTCCTGAAAAACACAAACCGTAATCGTCGGTGAAGACATAATCTAATTAAATGTTAAAATCGAGCTTTATTAATCTCCACGACAGGTTCGGCACAGAAAGCTTGCATTATCTCAGTCGAGATGAAGCTTAAATGTTGGAAAAAGAGAGTGAACACTGTTCGATTTCGTTAATTGCTTATGAATATGCATATTCGAAAGATTACAAATAAAAATATCACCAGAATACAAGCTATAAACCAATTAGTTCTATCTCGATCTGTCTGAAACAGATGAAAGCTGATTCTATATGGAGGACTGTGATGCAGTTCAAAGCGGAGACAAGAACCTGACTTAGGAGGAATTATTCATTAGGTGAAAATGAAGAGCGAGAACAATTGAAAGATGCTGTCAACTGTAACATCGCATTACAAAGCAAAAAAGGCAAATTAGATGCGACTCATTTGCTGCGTTCGGTGGATATTGAATCCGGAATTTTCGGTACTCCGGAACTACGACAGATAGAAAGATGCGGATTGCGGCATCGTCTTTCTCGCAAAATTCGATGATCAATTTTTTGGGAAAAAACATTCCGACTCAAACAATGAAAACTTTTGAATTTTTGTTTAATTGATCGCCATTTGTAAACTATTTGACCACCGATAAGAGATTTGGTCGGTTAATAGATCTCGAGCCGCTCTTTCAAATAATGAATAACTCAAAGATATTAAACGTCGGTTTTGCTACGAAAAAGCTTCTTTAAAATGACCCCAAAAAACCCTCTACAATCCTAATTTAAATAAAAAAAATTTTACTTCTATTTAAATCTGCGTATTCATTTAAATTAGCCAAATCCTGACCTACTTTGGTTTCAGTTAAATTAAACCAAATATTTTAACAAAGCATGTAGCCAAAATATCTAAAAATTCAACAGAATAGAGTTATGTAATTCAGCCGGATCTAGTCACCTTCATTAGTATTTACAACCAAAGCTCATTAGTTGTAGATACAAAACGTATTTTCGAAGGTAATAAACACTAGAAATTTCACTATATCTAAACGAATAAAGAGAAAAAACCGTCCAATTCAATTCTCCACTAATGCAATGTCCTTAGATAAGGTTTAGTGGTTTTAAACCCAATAATATACCTTTTACTTAATACCAGAAAACATTATTTCGAAATAAACTTTCTGATGAAACTTTTGTATACGTTATATTAACTTAAATTCCATATTTCACAATAATTTTGAATATTCACTTACTGTCTACTTATTAAGCGAGAGCCACTCTCACTATCAAAACTAGATTTATTAGCGTACGCTTGTTTAGTATTTGATGAAAAAGATAAGCTACAAATGAGCTATACCTATACATAAAAGCCTTCTTTAGTAAAATCATTAAAATGAACAAGTCAACGATTTAGATTGCATAACATTAAAAGAAAATGTTTAAAGTATTCTTCTAGGAAACTTACCTCTTTATTGTAGTAACGATCTGTATCCGTCAAGTCAATGATAGCTTTCAACATGGGGCTAGTCTCCATAAGCACTGTAGGGGTAAATCTGTAAAAAAATCATGTAATTAGTTCGCTACTAAAAACTCCCTATCAGTTTTATTTAGTCCCGTTAAGACTAAAGTTGGCCGACAAATCGTCAGAAATTAATCGTTCCCGATACTTAAAAAAAGGAACACTTATCTTTCCATTAGTTTGTATAATCCGCAAGCATGCATATAAATAACCTAATCAATGTATGCTTTCACTAACCACCACGATGCTTTATGGCTCGGCCTGGAAAACAGGCTGCAAATATTTGCTGTCATTTACCTTTTTAATTTAGCAAGTCCTGCCGATGATTAAATGCAATTACATCGATGCCAATATCCGACTTTTAAATAAACATAAATTTATTTATATAAGATAAACCCTGCTGAAACGGGAATTAATCTCGTCGCGATTTATTAACCGTGAATTTTTGTCAAACCTGTAATCGTTTAGCTGCAATTAATGTCGTCGAGATTACGTTATGTTATATATTGTAGGATTTATTATTTGTCATTTCTGAACAACATGAGAGTAATTTTAATTACAACCAGCAGGTGCACATGCAAACAGTTCCATGATTTATCTCCTTTTCGTCAGCATGGCCTTCTGTGAAAATTCAAATCGCCACTAATTGGTCCCGGAATCGACATCAATCATTCCTTCTTCAGTTCAGAGTCGGTTGTAATTATTTTTTACAATGCTGGTTAACGTTCTAATAATGAGCCGCTGATGAGAAGACAAATAGCTTGTTAGCAGTTCCGCTACAGCTAATTTATCAATTTGAACGGGGGCTGTGCCGACTGCCGACACACGCCCGCGCTGTTTACATTTCTGCTGAAACACCGTGTAATAACACTGAAGAAGGAGCAATCGCAACAAAGAAGCAATTGTGAGGAGACACACCTGAAACACGGCTTCAAGAATGTGTCAGCACAATTACGACACCAAGAAACAATATAAAGAATCCAATATATGATAACATAAACGGAGAAAAAATACAGATATGTCAACTAAAGAAAAGCAACCAGTGGCAATTCCCACGGAAAACTGGCAGTAAAAGATACTTTATTACAATAATAAACAGCGATGGAAATAAAAAATATGTAAACTTAGTTTAATATACGACATCTTGATCGCAAATGAAACTCTGATTGTCATGCCTCCAAAGGCGTTGCCAAAATTTTAGGTCGCAGCCCCCAAAACCCCAGTCCCATGAGAATTCAAAATAAAGATCTACTCCCATGGTGACTTCTAAGAGTACAAATTTAAAGCCAAAATCTTGACAACGTACCTTTCCTCACATGGCCGACCTCTGCAAAGTTCCTGAAAAAAAGAAAAGTATAAGTAATTGTGGTCAAATCAATTAAAACTACAATACTCCGCGATGTCAGCAGTGTTCTCGGTAGCTAAATCTCTGCCGGGAGAATCTCTAGCTGCTGCCAAAGAAAAAAAGCAAAAACCTCGAAACAATTAAAACGGGTTGAACATTAGCCAAAAAACAGGTCGCTTCATAATTAAATACAATGTAAAACAGAGTAGTTATAGCGTCCATATACGAAAATTGATGTATTAACTTGGTCTCATTTAATTTAGCATCGGCTAAATAATGGAGGACCACCCAGAACAGTAATGTAAGGCAGCCGCAGAAGGAATGAATTGTTTCTCACTCGCAAACTTATTAAGTTTGGCATGTTGCTCATTTTCAATAGAAATTCTACTAAAATATTACCCGATCGGATAGAACCAAGTAAATAGGACGAGATACCTTAACGTTTTCTCCATTTTTTATAATCGTTGCAAAACACACCCATATGGTAAGTTTCTGACATTTCTTAACGAATGAATCATCATCATCCATGGCTATTGTAAAATTAATTTATGAGTCTGCCAAAAGTTAACGAGTTTAAATTAATATTACTATTCTTTTTCATTTAGGGCAGACAATGTGGGGATACAGTTAAGGCGGAGGATGCTGCTTCTGCTCTTATAATAATGTAAGTGGGAGTACATCAGGACAGGGTGTGTAAACAGTGCTCTTCAGACTGTTTAGTAAACAGCAGTAAGGTACAGATGAGACCACACCGCCGTTTTTAAACATGGGTTTCATATTACTAACTGATGGCTGATGATGAAACGGCAAGTTCGGGACATGTAAACAACAATTAAACGAAACGAGAATAGTGTTATGGTCATCCAAAAACTCTAAATTTAATTGGGTCAGAAGAGCATGACTTGCATTTCATGGGAAGACGCTTACAGGTGCCTAAAGAAAATAAACATTTTTTCAGTGCACTGCAAGTTTCCTTTCCTATTGCTACTTTTTTGTACTCTTCAAGCTTTCGCTTTTGTACCCCATAATCAATAATTATAGTGGATAAAGCACCTACTAACTAGAACTACTCTTACTCGAAGTCGAGGAGGTTGATGTAATACATTTTTTGTTAAACGTCTAGATTTCACATCGAGAAATTCCAGCTCTAAAGCCGTGGCGAAAGCATTTAATAATTGGTTAATTCCCAAAAGAGAATAATTTCAACAAGCGCCAGTGCCGGAGGTACCGTTGCGTTACTGTCACTTCAGATAAGATGTTAATCTTCTAAGAAATACCAAGGCATTAAAAACTTCAACTTTGATGATCCAACACATTTTTTGATCAGTAAATGCGCCCTTGTTCCAAGTGATTAAATCCACTTTTTACTACGTACCAGAGCACCAAGTATGTCATTTTATTTTTTACATGGGCAATAAATATTATTTAATGTTGTTGCAATATGTGAGAGTTGTGGCGCTGAACTGCTGAGCCGTATTTGGAAAGACAAGTCTCTGGGAAGATGGGTCCAGCAACCCACACTTGAAGCCCCAGGCCAAAGGACAAACGGAACTGCAATCGTATTATAAGTTTTTATTAGAGCGCGAGGTCAAAGGCAAACGTTAATTTTATTAATAATTTTGATATTTATCCCATAATTAGATCGTAAACTTGGTGTTTATTGACTCCGAAATGGCACTTACGCAAAAGCGAAACGGTTTATTAGAGAGAAGAGAAATTTTGAACAAGCTCCAACTGTGCTGCCAAATTATTCAGTTTTTATGTTGGGCACACGATTTATTCTTTAAGTTTCTCTTTAAGAATCGCGAGACGTCAAGTTCTGATGAGCTTTTAGCTCTTGCCGCAAGATACATTACATTAAATAATTAAAGCAGCACTTAACTCTAAAGTTGCTGCCGGGTCAATTTAATTAGTCGCAAATCAATAGAACCATTATTTCCGAAAATAGATGAACAAAAGGCGGCGGAAGCTTCAATTTACTTCCCGGTGCATCTAAAAAGTTCTTTCAGCGTTTTGTTAAAATTGAGATTTATTTTTCAGGTGTGACGTGATGATTGATTCGCGTCGAAAAGCGCCAGGTCAGAAATCAGACGGTATCATGTCTGGGCCACCTGCTGGTCGACTGTGCGAAGAACGTTGGCACATCTCGCGTTGGTTGGACATCCATCACACGACAAGTGGACCTGGCGATGATTAGTAAAGACCACACGGCGTGATTCGTCCACGACACGCATCCATCACGTATATCGTCAGTGACGCGTCCGAAGACGGTCCAGAACCACTCCTTGTTTTAATGATGCTGTCAGTCCGACCACTACGTAAGTGGTGGAAAATGAAGATGTCGCAATGTCCCGACAACGGTAGCTTAGCGAATTCCATCGCGATACTTATCTTCACGAAAAACACGAGCAGGTTTAGACAAACTAACGTCTAGAAACGTGAGAGATGTTACACGGATAACGAAATTATTAACAGCCAAGAGATTTGATACACTTGCTTGTTCTTTATCTCTTTAAGCATGTGTGTCAGATGCGGGCTCCAGGCAACAGCCTAAAACTCTTAAAACAAAAGATAGATGAGATACCATGAGTACTTCTGTAGAATTCTAGCCTCGGAGATATTGAAATGTTCCGGATAATGAAATGAAAATTTACGACCGCCGCTAATAGGTTACACCAAATAAATGGATTTTAAAAATGTTGCTCCGGTTTAGGTGGCGGCATTACACAATTCTCAACGTACTCACTTTAATTGAGCCTGATCGGTTTCACCGTGGCTCTTATGGGACGAGATGTTTCCCACAGAGCGCGCTGCGCTGTTTGGAGACAAAAGGCACAAACTATTATTTTGAAATGATGGTCGTTAAAATTAACAAATTGTTTTCAAGAACACGCTGTTATCGAACATGCTACATGCTAATAAATCTAACATTATGAAGGCTTTAAATTTAAGAAATAAAAGCTTTTAGTAGCCACATCCTTTTACGGAAAGCAATTTTCCAACAGATTTTTCAGCTAGGTGCAAGTCAGTAATTACAGTATCCCTCTCCGATAAATAGTAGATATCCGAACCATTTGAACGGGCATTCCATCGCAGCAGGGTGCAGGAACGCGACTAAAATTCTGCCGAAAATTTGTAGGGTCTCTCTAACTCAGCGGGTATTCCAACGTCATCTATTCTTTTCATAGGTCTTTGAAAAGACATCCGACGCAAAGGTAGACAACGTTGTTTCGTACTGGAGGGATGCAATAACTTCTTCAGCTGTCCGATTTACCATACCTTACCGCCTGGTGGATCCTCTCCATCGTAAATCTACTTTTTACCGGTAATAAGTTCCAATTTCGGAAAGAATTTAATTTATTCTTTCAAGGGTGGCGGTTTAATTGAATTTTAATTAAGTGTGGGATATTATGGGATTTTTAATTGAAAATGCCGAAGAAGATTTTTGCCATCTGCGACTGACTACCTGGGAATTGATTTCGAGATGAACCGGAAGTGACCAGTGTAGTTGGAGTAGTACTTTTACACTATAAATAATTGATGGGAATATTTACCTGGGGTGTGTGTGGTCGCGACAAAGTCACCCACCCATATCTAGTCATCTCGAGAAATAAAGCAGAAGAACCCTTAATATGAATAAATTGTGTCATACTTATAGAGATTCCAACTCCCCCAAAAAGGTGCGATTAATATTTGATCCACAAAACACCCTTTTCCCTGTCACCTAACATCACCTGCCAATTCCCTGATTTATCGCCCGAAATAATTTCAGGCGGTCCCAAAAACAACCCTCGTCCACTTTGTGAAATTAGTCTGGTGATGATTTTTCTGTGAAAAATATCCGGCAATCATTCTCCCGTCGATGATCGTCGTCTTCGACGCCCCTGATGAATAACGAGGAGCCATTTATGATGCATTATTGACACTAAGGCCATTTTTATGTTTGTCGGACGCTAATTATCGCTGTCTCACCAAACAAAAAACAAACACAAGACAAGCTTGCAAAGGTTGCATTTTCATTTCACTTGCCGAAGACTTCCCACAGGGCCAAGAATGTAAATCAACAACGCACCCCATGCTACGACCCAGAATGGGTTTGAATTTTATTTTATTTACCGAACGATTTTCAGCGGCGCGGCACTTTTGTTTTATTAAACAACCGCTTTAAAACGGTATAAATATTCATTACCTGTGAAATGATGGTCAGAACCATAATTCTTTCGTGCGTTCGTCATAATTTTTGCCGAAACCATTAATTAATGGCTAATTTTTGCATGCTACAGCCGACATTTTTACATCGGAGTGAATTTAATTTTCATCTTAATAAGCGGATGCTCTATCAGAAAGGTGCACACAAATGTAATTAGAACAGTTCTTTCCCCTGCTATGCGGAACACCTGTTAAAAATTTTATGATCCTAATGATTATAACACCCACCTACCGCATTATTCGAATACAAGTCAAATCGTAAAATACCGACAACGAAGCACGTCTAAAGATCTTTTTACAGACCGTGTGCTATAAAGGCACATAAATCAGTTTATTCATATAATTTCAATTCCAGTGGTTAGTTGAGTCCGATAAAAGCCTATTACCTAACAATAAAAACCATTTTATGCGCGCGAATTGGTTATTGTTGTGCTTTCGTCTACTCCTTCGGCAATCCACCAACGATCTTCCTTCGTGAGTTATTCACAAACGATACAATTCTATCGTTAAATTTTATGGATTGTTTTATGAATATTCAAATATGCAAAACAACGTGTTTGAGCAAATTCACACTAAAAAGCGCCCCACAGTTTGATCTAACGACGTTATTCTTAAGAGGTTCACCCCCAATCGGTGAATTTATAGTATGGTAAAATATGGTAATTTAATGTGTGCTATGGTACAATCCTAACAGGACATTTAGATCACGAAAGTTTGCCTTTTTTTGTTTTGTGACATTATTCATCTTTTCTATTATGGGACTAAAAGTGACAGGTTTATCCAACGGAAGTTACTAAGAAGTTGATCTATAAATTCTCATGTTGTCACGAAATAAATGCAGAAGGATTTTGGGCGTGCACGAGTATGGAAATCGTTGATGAAAAAAATGTCCAAGCAAAATGGAGGAGCCTAGATCAGAAAAGACTCTGGAAACATATTTCCTCTTTTAACAGTCGATGAGTTTGTCATTCCGAACTCCAATTTGTATCGATCTGTTACCTATAAAAGATGGAAGTTGCAGTTGGGCTAAAAAGGATCAAAAAGACGTTCCAAAGAGAAAATCTATAAATTCAGTCCGGTTGACAGTTTGATAAAATAGTTATTTACGATAATAATGTAACGTGATATTCCAAGTCTGCACACGGATATTGGATATGAATTTATTCGCTGGCAAGCGACATTTTTACACCACGAGTCGCATCTATTTAAATAATTATCCGCTATTTGTCGAGAGCATAATACATTCTAGTATTTACTACCTCGAAGAACCAGTTGTAATTATTTACTATGGTGCGCCAGCTGACCGCCAAAAAAGGAATCACTCATTTTCCCCATTGTCTTGAATCTTGATTAGGTAGGCATAATAACTCGTTAAAACCGGATCAGGTTTCTTGTCATGTCGTCGGGTAATTGGTAATGTCTTCTTACCGAGTGTCCGAATGAAATGTGGTGCTGCTACATGTATTGTTTTTAAATTATGAATATTGAAGAGGTGCATTGAATGGTTATAAGCCGGTCCATGTGGGGGATCTGCCAGCTCTAGTGAACCATTATAAAGGATCGCCCATAAAAGAGACAGCTAATTAAAGAGAGGAATGTCGGAATGATGGAGTTCTCTGCGAGCGGCTTGAGAGCCACAACACTGTCCACTGCTCGATATTCACTTTATCTAACCACCACAACAATCAACCAATACGAGTTTTATAGCTACATACTCGTATGTCAATACTGCCAGTGTGTTTTGGATAAAAATAAAATATGAGCTGCATGCCACGAGATGTTTAGCCTTTTATAGAGCCGTAGCTATTCTTGATGTTTTAGTAGCTCTGTGTGCACACAATTCCAATTGTGTTTCCGATACTTGAAGAAAATGGATAAAAATACGATAATGTTGGTAGCTCCGTCTAAACGTTGACAGTTTGAGGTTAAGAGTCGTTTGACAATCCTACCAACCCATTTCAAACTCTAAAGTCCTTTTGACGGTTCATTTTGTTTCAACTCATTTTTAATCTCTTCATTGCTTCTTGCTTATGACGTCGCTGCAACACATGTCTATTAGACTAGAATAAATAATAGAATTAATAATGATGTTGAAACACGATAGCTCACCAACGCACTCGTTGATAATAACGAAATAATAAATTAAATGAAAGGGTTGCGATCAGTAGATCTATTTTACGGTAAATAACCATCAGAATTTAAATAATGAATTTTTAATCCACTATCTGATGTAATATGTTAATCAGGTTGAAACAAACACGATGTTATAATTAAAATGTTTGATGCATTCCTGCTTCAACGTGCTCAAGCATTTTTCGTGCTTGTGCATTGTAAGTGAAATAAAATCTTTGTAGAAAATCCATAAATTTTTGATACGTTCTTAGACAACGCAACAATTTATTATTCTTTTATTGATCGTTCGTACTCTTTGAATGGTTTAAGTACAAGAAACAAAACGACAAATTTCCCTCATACACCTGTCTCTAATTACACGTGACCATGATCGCCAATTCCACGAAAGAACAGCAGTAAATGAAGCGAGAAAGCTCTGAATCAGATTTCCGAACGACTGATTAAGTTTCTCTTTTTAAGTTTTGACACCGATGCCATTGTCATGTTTGTACAACTAACAAATTGACTCGTCTAGACTAGAAGCGCATCGAAAAAGTTTACGCAATGTCCGTGATTTGTCGATTCTAATAGATTGTCTTATTCGCGTGCTAGCGGCGCCGAGAACCGTGGGCGAGAAGAACTTGAGGCTATCGTCATCTCGTCTCACACGCTTTCTGGCGCCTGCTTGGACGACCAACTGTTCGGAAAAAAGCGCAGAAATCGCATGTCGGAAGCGCGAAAACGAGAAGAAACGTGAGAACCAATTTGGGTAAGAGCAGGTTTGGGTTTTGTTGGGTTAAAAGTCGGAAAGTTGTGAGATGTGGAGAGAGAGAATTCCTGCTAGCTACAAAAATAGTATCGGGAGATTTAAACGTTGATAAGGTGAAGAAAAACTTTCTTTATATGGAGAGCGACCAAAAACCAACAGTCAGCAATGGTAAGTATTTAAAAAATTAATTCTGCCTTCTCGGTCAGATCAAATCTGATAGATACCTAAAGCAAACACCCGCCTTCTCTGTAAACAACGCCTAAGGTTCTTGAGCTTAGCGCCTCACCACCATGAATCCCATAGAAAAAGTACAACGAACCATTGTAAATTATACTGGGATTTCCGGATTAAATCCACTTTATCTAATATGAAGATAAGGGGAACACCTTGTGCTTATTAATTTTGATAGCATTATAATTATTGGCGTGGTTGAAGATTATACTATTTATTTCCCGCTGTTGATAATTATGGTGGAGGTGCTCGAAAACAAAGTTTGTTCTTTGTTTACTGAGCAGCCGCTTTCGGCGGGCGGGTTTTACAAGCATAAATTATGGGCAAAATTGCAATTGAGGTGACCAAAAGTATAATTTAATTGGAAGATATTCGCAGAATTGAAACCAAACTTTTTGCCTTCACGACAATAGAAATGTCATGAAAGTCTCATAAATGAGAATCAGAGTTGCTGACATAATAAATCGAATAACTTTCAGCTAATGCTCCATAATCTAACGAATGGTAATCGGCTTAGAGACGATTTAAAAATTAAATGGCTGTCGGAATATAAAGAACACAACAAATAAGTATAATAAAATGAACACACATATTGAATTACAAGCAAACTGACTATCGATGTACGTAATATTTAAAGGTGTCTACATAACTTCTCCGCTCACTTTATCCAAACTCGCCACATTATGAAACCTACTTTATTTAATTATCGACACCGCAAAACGGCGGCGCCATCCGCATTGTAATTTGATCATTTTACGTGGGCTGTTTTAATGCAACAATAAAAGGTGATGCTTAAAGTCGCACGAAAAATTTAAATAAAAACATCCTACCAACAAATTATGACATTACGTGATGTTTAGTTAACGTTGTAATTATCTTCATACTAACGGTTACCGGCGCCGACCAATAAAAGCAATTTTCCCATGTTAAAATATGGTTAGGATTAAATTCCATTTCAACGCAAGTTTATAACAGAGATTTCATCAAATATTTAGAATATTTAACGATAATACGAGGTGAAAATTCAATAAACTAAATGACGTTATCTCCACGATGTCTCTTATGTTTCAAAAATACATTGTCATTGCAACAAACTATAAAGACAGTTGGATGATAAAATTTGACGTTGGAATTAATTAATATTCACATTAGAAAACTCACCGGTTTTAATGGTACTTTGAATGGAAGAAAACGAGTACCGGGAACAGGACATCCCATGGGCAAATACTTCTCCCATCTGTAACAAACTTAAATCATATCATAACTGCTTCACTAATGCCATCGATCTTCCAGCAGGGCTTCCTGTCAGGACGTATTAACAAATTTCTTCCAAACACCTACAAAATTCATGAAGGCTCGACTGTTTAAGATAGCCATAAATAATGAGTGAAATTGTTGAGATTCCGTTTAGTACTATTAAATGAGATTGAATTACAAGAACAGTGTGCAGCGCTGTGATGTTTTATAATATTTCCAATTAACTGTTTTTTTAACTACATAACTCTTATCATTTCTCTTATTATGTATTTCTTTTAATGTTTTTATTCTTGCTGTACTTTGTTTCAACATATGACTTTTGATTTTCATTTTACTTGCCTTCTAGTCTTTTAATTAGGCTGTTGAGCATTTATTGAATAATATAAAATAAATGAGGAGTTATTTTTCATAACTCAATAAATCCATTTCATTATTTTTTACAAGGGATACTATCGCGGAATCAAAATTTCGAACATCAAATGGATTGATGCTTAAAAATTGTAAACTGTCCTTTGTCTTTATAACCTTAAAATTTATAAACGGCATAGCAATTGTCAGAAATTTACTTTTTATGTCAGTCACAATGACAATAAAGCTTGCTTCACATTGTCATGTCAAAAAGTGATGTTCGAAATTTTGATTCCGCGATAGTACTATCGCGGAAACAAAATTTCGAACATCAAATTGATTGATGTTTAAAAATTGTAAACTGTCCTTTGTCTTTATAACCTTAAAATTTATAAAAGACTCAGCAAGTGTCAGAAATTTGCTTTGTATGTCAGTCATATGTCAGTCACAATGACAATAAAGCTTGATTTACATTGCCATGTCAAAAAGTGATGTTCGAAATTTTGATTCCGCGATAGTAATTTGTTCAATTTTCTTCAAATTTACTTCAACTATTTTGGCATAAGAGGGAATACAATGCTTTAGCAAAACTTTTTACTGAATAAAAAATACACATTGTTAGATTTACCCAAAATAAAATTCCTTTTAAAACCTATGAAAAAAAAGGAGTGCAACAAAATTCTGTCAGAATAAAAATTCCCCAAATTTAGGGATTTTTGCTGCAAAGCGACTTCTCCCCCATCTATCAACTGGTAGAATAACTAATCGATAATAAAAAAAGATTAAAACTGTAACATTCCTAATTATTTCAGTAAAAATAAGTCTAAACCAATTTTACATACATAAAAACTTGCAAGAACCTGTTGATATTTAAGAACAAGTGAGTTAAACAATCGAACTCCAACCACAACAAAATATTGTTTTCTATTGACAGCTGTCACTGTCACTACCAACTAACTCACCTTTTAGGGACACGTCTCATTTTTGTAGGAAATTATAACACAGAATTTACAATTGGACACCACTTAAACCTAATTTTAATTAAGTTTTTACACTTTTAAAGTGTCTTTACACCCCACGTGGACTGTTACAATCAGCTGATTTTAACAATCACAACACTAACACCAATGTTGCCAATGTACGAAACGTGAACTTTCGGCGCGAAAGATTAATTGAAATTGTCACATTTTACGACGCCACTATTAACTAAATATGTACAAACAAAATCGGGAAGAGAAAAAGCAATATGTTATAAAGTTGTGATGCTAGAGGATTGATATTTTTATTACATCACAAAAAATAAAGAAATTTAAACCCAACTTTTCAACTTGGTTTACAGTCCATGTCTCCAAGATTTTTTGGTTTGATCTGACTAATCTCTTCAAAAACTTTCTTCTCAAACTCTGTAAGTTCTTTAGGTTTCTTGTACTGGAACAGAAAAATGTAATAAAGAAGCCACAACTGCACCATCTTACTGTAATTATTAAAGTATTAAACTTGTGTGCAATAGTAATAGACTCTTGTACTAGACTCAACTTCAGTCTTTCCAACTCTGGTACTGTTAATAGTTTATAATACTTTTTGTTGGTAGTTCTGACTACCAGACACCTTTTTTCATTATCCACAGTAACAGAGTATGTCTCTACAGAATAGGGCAGATTCCTTATCCTCCATTCAAGGTTGATACGAGTATTTCTTCGCGATACAATAGGCTGCAACTTCAAACATGAAACCAAAGTAATAATTCTTAACTATCCCACCTGACTAGCATCCTCTTTAATCAACAAGTTCTGCTCTTTATTGTAGTTTACTTCGGGATCTCCTAATTCAATATCCCACTCTCCTTCACCTCCCATTTCGTTCTTAACTCTCCAAGCTCTTCTAGTTACCACATTTGTGTCCATGTTGTATTCTTCAACCATTTCTTTCCCATTGCTGAAATCGTAATGAACTTTTTTTAAATTGTTTTGTACCATGCAGGACTTTTTGGCGTTTTTGAGTTGAGTCCACCAGTCTGACATTGTTGAATAATTGATCAAACAGGATAAACAAATGCTGTTGTCGCCATCGCAACATATCGTATTTGAGGTTAAATTTAAAATGTGACAAGCTTGATGTGGGGAAAGCGGGAAATTTAAACTTCTCAGTTGTCATGAATATTATTACACAGTAATTGATCCTACACAGTGTTTAATTATGGATAAGAGATTATTTATAAACGATTTAGCTGAAAATGAAAAAAAATGTACAATTGAAGGATTTTTTTTAATTAGATGTTCATAATGTGCTTATACAAATAGCATTTTATTATTAATGAAACATTAAACAAAAATCGACAGAGTTACAAACTTAACTGGTAAAAATAAATTAACGGAGAACTGTAACTATCAAAATCGATAAAATACAAAACATAATTATAAAGAAAAGCATGGCATAATATTTACAACTACAAGTATAAAACTATATCAGAAACTTTGGATAATAATTATCTGTCGTATCTGCTTAATTTGTAAAAATATAATTATAGCCATCACAGGCTCAAGGAGACTCCAACACGCCAAAGCAATATACGAGATACTGCCGGTCAACACCATGTATTTTACTTGGCTTCACACACAAATAATTATACCCTAAAACACAGCCCTTTGTATGAAAATAAACTTAATTTATAAATCCTTAAATGTATATTCTGTCACATTATAAAACCTATTGATTAATGTAAATACCTGATTACATTGAGCTTACTTTTTGCATTATATTTACATCATATAAAGAAAGCTATCACAAACTGAACACATTATCATCTAATCACAATTCTCCACAAATCTGGTGTGCTTACATTTTTAGAAAAATATAGTCATCCCAAAACTCTTTCAAAAATAGATATACTTATCTTTGTTATAATTTTTAGATAATCTACTACTCCTTTCAGAGTACAGAAATCTGCAGGTCACCGTATTTTCACTGCCTTACACCTCCTACAACTAACAATCTAAGAAGCTTATAAATAAAATAACATAACTGCCGAATTTTCATTTCACTGTTAATTTGGTTTCGTACAAATTACTTCAACAACTGCCAAGTAAAATACCTATTTCTTTCAAATAAAGCACATTGCGATGTTTTTTTAAAATTCATAATAAAATCTACATGAAGTTAACAATATATCAAGTTTAATTATATCAACACTGACCATAAGATAATATAGACCATTGAGTTTTCCATGCAAACAAGAAAAAACATGACATACAAGGTGCCATTCCAATCACTGCAAAAATTAAAAAGTTCAAACAATAGCAAATTGACCAAGACTTAAATTTAGTGGTCCGATCTTTAGACACTCGTTTTCCATGTGTAAGTTTTTCAACAAAATTATAACCAAACAAAAACTAAACTAATAGGAACTATAATAAAACTACACGCATAATTTAAACAACAAATACAAAAAAGGCAAAACAAACGAAGTAAAAAAGCGATCGATTAGATCCAAACATAAATAATTTTCATATAATGTACATATATTTTATATAACTAAAATGCCTTAGAGATTCCAATTTGAAGATTTTAATGATTAATTTGCGTCTTCCAACGGCTGACCTTTTTTTAACCTATCTAGAATTTTATTCACGTAGTCTGTTGTGAAGCCCGCCACTTTCATTCCTGTAAAAACACAATTTGAATTAAGGTTTGTGCTAAAAATATTCGCTTACTTGTTGACACTTTAAAGACATTTTCGATGCGCGTGGAAAGTTCTTCTTGGTTCTCTACAGGTTGATCTTGTAACTTGGCAAGTAGCAACTCCTTTGACTGTGCGAGTCCATTGAGGATATTTCCTTTGACAAAAAAATAGAATCTATAAAAAAACAAACATTTTTGACTCACTGTGTTCTGATTCCAATCCACTCAATTTGATCTTGTTCGCTTCATGTTGCGCTTTCTTCTTCAACCTGCAGGCTCTCGAAGCTAACTTATTCTTCTCTTTTCTCGACTTTGGTCGTACATTAAAAGGTAGCTCACTAACCGGCGTCATATCATTAATAATTCGTCCTAACTTATCCAGTTCTTTCCCGATGTTGAAAAGTTTACGCGCATTAGGCGTTAAATCATTTCCATCCCCTTTACGAGCTTTACCGCTATGTTTTATACCTCTAACAGAACAATCAGGGCTAAAAACCGGATCTGTTATTTCGTGGAGGACGTGTGGATCTTCCATTTTACATTTCATTACCAGCCTTTGGCCCTTCGGCCCTTTCGCTTGAACGTTATATTGCCAAAAAAAGCGTTCTTTCTTGCTATTTGAGGAGTGTTTAGACACGTGTTCGTCATCATCGGAATCTAAAAAGAACAACAAGGGGTTATTTTTATTTGTTTTCATAAAAAGTGGGTCGTAGCCAAGTGTCTTTTTATTTTAAATAGAATGTGTCCGGGTTTTTCGAATTACTGTGAATTTTCAGGATGAATCAGCTGTGGCGAGGTTAGTTTAATACATATATTACACCCACAAGAGCACTGTTGTGGAAGCAGACAAATTTGGGAACGCCAACAGACGCTATTACCAATGATTAAAAAAGAGAGGCTACAATAAAGTCAACAATTTAGTTAGACCTACTTTTTCATACCCCAAGAAATCGTAAGAATTAGGTACAAAAAACTCATAAAAAGAAAAATGATTTACATAACACCCTGAACTTTTATCTCGTTTGGCCTTCCAACAGATTTAATAATTCCACCAACTTTTCACTTTTTACCCGAACACTGGATGCATAATATCCTCGTCGGATCTGAACAATCCCATCATTGCAATATTTTATTTCTACATGTTTTATGAACTGTAAATAATCTCAAGTTAACACAATTTTAATAACACATGATGATGAAATAAATTGTTTAAATTACATAAATCTGTTATATTACAGTCTAATAAACTGAACTAATTTTAATTCCAAACAGGAAAATATAAACACATTCATTAATAAACAGAAAGTAATTTCGCTGCTTACTGTTTAAAATTAATTCAAACGAAAGTCTGCACAAACATGCATAGATCAATAATTTAACTGTAAACAAACAACATTTTTTATGTTTATCAAGATATTTTTTTGTTTTTGCGTTTATGTGTGATAATCTGATAATTTATTGGTACGGTCAAAGAGAAAAAATTGTTTTGAAATGGAAGCCACAAATGCACATATCAATAACAAAATAGAGGAAGTGCTTTTTCACTCTAGTCTTGGAATTTCACTTTTTTGTTTGTGTGGTTTCAAACGTTAATCGGTGTGAAACTATGTAACTTAGAATTCTCAGATAACGGTACTCGAATCATAATTGTACCAATGTTTGCATGCATCGAAAATAGTCTGTCGATTTTGTAGTCATGTATGAAAACATTTACATGTTAATTTGCACACCTGCCCCATTTTGCGAGATAAAAATATCCATGATTTGAGTGAAGTACTGACTATTTTAAGTTCACTCTTATTTTTATTTTGATTGAACTAAACGCTGTCAGCTTCAGTTTATTGCATAAAATCCACTCTCGTATCGAAATTCTCCTCCCTGAGATATTACATTTCTTATAATCAGAATCCTATTTTTAAACCACCTCAATCTATTGTTTCCAATAATCGATTGCCTATCAATCCCATTCCAAGATAAACAAACATGTCTAGAGGCAACATACACGTGCTCATTCTGTTGTAACCTTTCAAGAGCATATTTTTTCTCAAAGCAATGTCATTATCATTACTAACAGTACAAGATGTGGTTTTACATATATTTGCATTTTCCCTTCATAAAAATCTTCAATGATTCATGAAAAAATGGTGGACAAAGTACGAGAATAGGCAATTTTTATGATGACTACAAATTTATTTATACTAGTTTTGCAAAAATGGTAATGAACTGTTACGTTGAAATACTTGTTGACTTGAAGTATTGAGAAGCCGGTAATGTTTAAATTAAATTTGCATAACATTGTTTATACCAGAGAAATTGTCACAATTGAAATTTTAAACTCCTGACTGACCCCGTATTTGAGCGCTAACTGCAACACCAATTTTTGTTTAATTAATTCGTAAACAAAACAATGTTTAATTATAGTGCAACTAAATTAAATTGAGCGAGCTCTTTAATTAGCCTCGCATTTGAAACAAACAACATGCCAAGTAACAGCAAAAATAATCCCTAAATCAATAATTACCATTTTCCGATGAAACATCTTCATAATGATGATCTCCATCGCTTTCTTCATCAGTGTCAAACTCATCGTGTGAGAAATCTTGAGGATCTGGACTCAAAATTCCTCCGGTTGAAATCGAAGAAGTGGATCCAGCTTCTGCCAATGACCCCGTCGAGAGAAGATGTTTTCGTGGTTCTCTCCTTTGCCAAATATCTGCGAATCCCACATGATTCGGAGCTGACGAAGATAACCTCGACGTGTGCGATCTTTGGACGCGAACATTTGGTGATGTGGCTGCCGGACCCGTCGTCACTGGTATCGTTTGACCACGATCAGGCGAAACATAATTCTCTTTCTTCATCAAGAGTTCATGAAGAGTACTATGTTTAGGCTGTCCTGAATTAACTCGTACCGGAGACGATTGCAAGAGAGGTGAATTTGAATTCGCAGGTGAGAATGCCGAAACCGGCGTTTTCGAATTGAAAAGATCGTAATTATTCGTTGGTACACTGGATGGCAAATCTAGGTCTCTATAGAAAAACATACTAGGTTGTGGGCACGACGACGCCGCTGTGACTATCGGACTATTGTTGTTTAAATGGTTCGAATTGTGAAGAAACGGCACCGATATTTTCTGGCCCATACTTAAATAAGAACCTTCCTCCGGTAACAACAAATCGTCAAAGTTCAAATCACCCAAAAGAGTGTCGTCGTTTGCATTTAATTCCGCGAGGGTAGGCCCTTGGATTAAGTCAGCTTTGTCCACTTGGAAGATATCATCGTCGTCCATGTGGATCAAAGCTTCTTGTTTAATCGAGTCCTCACCGAGGATTACGCGGTTGCCCCACATTGTTGTACTGTCAAAACCGTCTGGGGTTTGTAGGTTGCCCAATGAACTGTCTTGATAAAGAGGCGACTGAGAATTATCTAACTCGATGCCGAAATCGCGGTAATCGGACATTTCCATAATTCGTCGAGTCGGAATTGGAACACTTGCGGATGTGTTCATTATGGAGGTTTCGTCGCGAAGAGGTTCTTCTTTTATCGTGATTCCAGGATCTACGAAGAAGTTGCGAGTGAAATCACTCATTATTCACTGAAACAAAAAGAATAGGGAAAATATACAAAAATTGGAAATCATAATTATTATTATATTAGGTGGGTATACCAACGATTTACAGTCAATTTTTCAAAAGTAAATAATAAAAATGTCTAATTAGGGGTTTACAACGTAAATTTAATTGTGATAAAACTTCAATACACATTTTATCAATCATAATCTCTATGTGCTGTGCTATCTTTATGTTCTCAGTTACGGGCTGTAAAAGATTTCTTTAATTATAAATTAATCAATTCCAGGAACGTTCTCAATTTTAAGTTATCACAATCCACTACTGATAAAATAAGTCAACAAATGTGTCAATGAAAACTTTGGAATTAGTTTTTACAGTACCTTATTATTCGAGTTTCACACGACATTCAAAACGGAATAACAAAATAAGTTTATAAAAAAATTGCATTCCGAAATTTTTTGTGGTGTTTTAACAGGCAGCACCGCTTAAAAACTTTATTTCCGATTAAACACGTGTCTTATTATTTGAACAAGAATTAAAATTATCAAAAGAATAATAATAACACGTTGTTTTTAAACAATGCCTATAACTATAACAGCATTTACTGAGACCGGTTTATGTACAATTAATTTTTTTTAAATATTGTTTATACGTATAAAACTTACATACTACACGTATACAGTCATGTTGTGTTTACCGACTTCCTGACGTGATGCTTAAAATTAGCGATAGTACTGGAAAACAACAATTTATGTTGTAAAAAATGTTATCGATTAGGTAGGTATAAGTTTGTAATACCTTAATAAAGTATTTCCTTCATTATACTAGAATGTTGGAAATGTTAAATTTATCGTTCTGTAATCAACTGAACTTAAAAATGTAGCTTGTACTGAGAACTGGTTTTCAACACTTTACTACAATGTTGAATGTATCAGAATGACATAAGGTCATAAAACAGTTTCTTAGTATTCAGAAATAAGCATAGAAATTCCTCAAGAGCTAAAACATTGATAATAATATTTAATTTTTTAATTCCACATGCCAATTCCTTAACATTTAATTTACAAGCATACCGTTGTATAAACATCGCATTTTTAAGTCCAAAACTTTGAAACTATGAAAATAAAATTAATTACAAATTTTGAACTGAAATACATTTTAAAGAAGCTTCAGATTCTGATTCCAAATGTCACAGAAAACGCAGCCAAAACATAAGTTCATTTTATTGAGAAGGTAGTTTAGTTTGAAAAAAAACTACACCAGTTCAAACAAGGAACTTTTCGCTCTTTTTAATGTTATTTAAGTATCATCATTCGTGACTTCAACACTTTCATTGCAACACGTTTTTATCACGTTAAATAATGCCGAGTCATCGGAATGAAAATGAGTTTGAATGGAATTGTTATTTTGTTTACAATCAAAACAAAAAAAAATACTCTTGACTTTTGAATATTGGAGACTTGCCCTAAAAACTCGCATACTTTTTCACATTTGCCATTTTCGTTAAACATGGAAAACATTCTAGCGGCGTACTCTAATATAAAAACTTTTTAACAGCCGACTGTAAACATTTCAAACCTTTTGCATAAGTTCTAACTTTCTAAAAAGACAGACAAAATAACGAGCATCCCCGTTCATAACATCTTAACGCCCTCGGTGCATAAAAAACTCCACCCACTTTAAGAAGACTAATTTTGCTTGTTAATTAGGAACAACACTGTTTTACTTGCGATCATAAACAGTAGTTGGACTCTCAACAGAATGACTCAATGAGTGCTTTGAACCATTCGCGTTTATT
Source organism: Gnatocerus cornutus (assembly GCA_029298725.1). Taxonomy (NCBI): domain Eukaryota; kingdom Metazoa; phylum Arthropoda; class Insecta; order Coleoptera; family Tenebrionidae; genus Gnatocerus; species Gnatocerus cornutus. Next base: position 8,544,776 of record CM055514.1, read on the forward strand.
CATATTTCACAAGCTAACCATTGCAACAATTGATAAGAAAGTGATATGAAATACCCTTAAAAAAAATCCCGAACTATCTCAAGAGTCTTCTTTTAGCTGCTGTAGTAAGAAAAAGTAGTTACGTAACCAAGTAGCTTTTTATTTATTTACATTTTTCTTTTGGTGTTAATTATTATGTCATACTCATAATTATGACAGACGACACTTAAAATGCACATTTTAATAATAATAATTTACAACTTTGACCTTTGCACACGTTTGGCTGGTTACTCAATTCTAAGTATTCGAATGTTTATCTGACCACGTGAAATCGCCCAGTTCTTTGTTTACAAAGTAAAGATGTCGCATTAATTTTCCTTCCATTCATATCTGATTAAAATTACAAAATTCAAACAAGCCACCAATTCACATGCAAATAGTTATCATCAAGGTCACGGAATACTCTTGAAGTTGGCCCTGTTTTAATGATACACAAATCAAAATCAAATAGTGACATATGATAATTTATTGCTGGTCTGTTTTAGTTAATTGGCCTTATCAGCAAATAATGTAAAAAGAGCAATGTAATTGGTCGTTCCACATTTGAACGCGATTACACAACATTAGGAAATCGAAAAAAGCAAAAAATAAACCCGGAAATGGTTTTGAAAGTCATTATGTGATCCCGTGATCATGACATCTCCGATCATTGCAAAGATGACTTGATCAGAGCGATTTTAATTGATTGTTGTTTGTTGTTGTTTGGAAGGTAAATACTCAACCTGACACGTGCTGTTGAAGAAAAAGAGATAAACAATACGTCAATAACATAAGCCAATCGTGTTTTCGCGTTTTATGAATCAATATTCTCCGCTTCTGGTCAATGTAAACAACAGCTTGTAAACAAAACATGTAAAAGTGGAAGCAAGATGACAGTTGTAGTACTCTAAAATCGTAAAAAGCTGCGATAACAGTGCGACCTTTTTCGCTGAATGAGCGCCGAACATTATCATACCAAGGATAAAAGTTCAAATCCCGCGTTGACTCAGTGAAAATCCACCATAACAATCAGACCATGAGCATGACTCAATGTTATGGAACCCTTGGTAGCCCCTCGCTATTTCCACCGACGTTGTCACAGGCTATTGTCCACTTCAAAACAAAACAAAACCCGCGAGAAACCACACGATAACACAACAAACTCAACAATTTTATGCTAAATCACAAAATATGCGAAACAATAAACCAGGTTTAATAAAGGTCACATGAATACATTCAATCAATTTTCTGCACCAATGGGAAACGAGAACGACCGACTTGCACCAATGAGGGTGTTCACTTTGTGCAAAACTAAGCGTACAGCTTTTTCAAGAATTCTGCAACGTCAACACAACACAAAATTTCGATGATTATTTTTAGATTGTTAAATATCGACGTTATCACATTCACTGAATGGCCACTATTTTAACATGAAATGTTTCACCTTATCACTGTTTTTAACCAAATTGTCCGACTTTTAGTATCACTGTTTTAGTATTACACAGCACACTTTGATCGTCCACATTGTCAGCCATTTCCTTTATTTGCAAACACTTAATTTCGCTGACGTCAGCGTCAGAACTTGGCTGTGGATATGATATTATCGGCCTTGGGACTCACAAAGTCACAAACACACGTGATCTTTCGAGAAATACAAATAATAAAAATAAACCCAAACATCAACAGCAGCCGCGACATCTCTGGAGGAAACCAGTTATCAGTAAAGTAGGAAACTGTAAATTTTTTGACATGTGCTGCACCTTGCGTGGGAATTTGAAAATTTCCAAAATTAATAAATAAAAAGCAGAATTACTTTTAAAGATTTTATTTTTCTTTTGACGAAGTAAAATATAGTTGATGGTGAATAGTTTAAACATCAACGTCACGTTCTTTGTGTTTAAACAAATCCACACCACTTTTGGTCGTTTCTAATTTATGTGTATTTCTATGTTCTATAGGCCTAGTTTTACACATAAAATGAATGGAAATATGGTACTTATAATAATATAGTAGGTATATTTTAAAAACTGTCAACGCCAATTTGTTGTTTGAAAGAGAATAGGTTTTTCAACTGGGCAACAAGCGCACTTTGCCGCGTTAATTCAAAAAAAGATATAGGCAACGCTTTTATTTTTTTCCGTTTTCATAATCTAATTACATCTTTGACTATACTCTAGGGCGTATAATCAAAGCTTATTTTATGCTGTATCTACAATTAAATATCACAATGGCTGGTCTGGACCGTCTTGTTAAAAGTTTTACATTCACAAAACTGACAACAAGAAGCTAATCAGCCGGCCTACAATCGCCTTAAAGTTTCATTTCTAAATTTTTACACCATCCTATAAAAAATTAGATATGGTGGATTTAAAGCACTAAACGATCCTTGGTGATCACACGTGCGTCAAAAAATAACAAAGTTGTTCACATGACCATAACTTTCAAAATATTGATTTTTACTAAAATATAACCAGATCTAATCTACCTCCATACATATAGATAGTATTTCCTCGTTTCAGTCTTAATTCTTTTAATCACAGTGTTCAGAAATTGTTAACTCCGCGAATAAGCGCTACTGTGTAAGTTTCACGTTGGAGCTTTTTCAAGTTATGGTCACGTTCTACTCGCTACTTATTCTAAATGGATGAAATTGTTTGAGCAACTTTAACAGTAAGTTTGTAACACAGAAGTAGCTACATGCAACGATTATTTTCAGGCGCACGTGTGGATTATTACAAAATATTTGGTTTATAATATTACGACCATGTTGTTTTTGTGTACGTTACTATTTTGTAAAGTTTGATCTCATTAGACAATATGCCAAAAGTTTTACCACTTTTTATCTGAATTTTACGTAGATTCGAACTGAGTTCTTAGACTTCCACTATATTCACAGCCTTATTTATCCTCATAAAGCACATTGTGATCAAACATCTTCAGCGATTGTCTCTTCAGCTTGACACTACTCTCGACGTTGTTTAAAGTCCTAATTCGTTGATAACATCTTTTCGTCATAACATTATAATTCTAAAATTGTAGTGGAAGGCTAAGCAAAATGGTTTATAAATGCTTTAAAAATTACAGCTTTGGTGTTCAAAAATGTTTAAACCAAGTGGTAGAACTTTTCAACGCGCGCGATCTTTTGAAGTCCCATTTTGAATGTCGATTAAGAGCGGCAAATCAATCTAGTCAACAGTCGTAGTTTTTTAAACTAGATTCATCATTTCTATGTTAAGAATAGCACAGCCTTTCTGAGGAAGGATTTTTAAACGAGAAAACTCTCTTGCATTCAGTCAGAATATCAGAATTTAACCATACAAAGTCTGAATGTTCAAGAAAAGTTTGTCTCTTTTAAACGTCTATAAAAATAAACGACACTAAACGACACAAAAACAAACAGGTGTGGATGTACATTGTCACTGAAACAACTTTTAAACCGATCAATTGAGAAAAAAGTGAAAGATAAGTTTCAGGCAAGATTTTAAGCAATTTTGGTGCAAGATATAGATTTTAAGGATCTAAGTCGAGTCAATTTTATTTTTAAGAATGCTGCAAGATTGCAGTAAGGTAACGTGGAAATTTCAAAAATTACAATCACATCTTAGTTTTAAAGCTCAAAATTACCATTCAAAAACTGTTGAAATTTCCACTAGTGTGCTGACATTGATGGGCTCTAAAAATTGTTGCATACAATAGCATCTGATTTTTTATTCTAAAGATCGTTGCTTTTTTCGAATTGTAATGTATAATGGCTTTAAGTTTTCTGCACAATGAAGAACGATTTAATTGTCATAGAAATTTATTAAAAATTCGTAGTGAAAACAAGTTAGAACTACATTTTTTGAATAAAACAATAACAAATATTATTGTGTCTGTAAGGGAGCGCTCGGTAACAAAAAATATAGGCAAAATATTTAGATTTGTGTACCTGTCATGGTGAAAAGAAATTGTTCAAAATTTGTTAATTTTTACTTCTTTTTAGTGCGGCACAGTTTTTGCACAAACTACTTTTTTATAACTTTAGTTTATCATGGCACTTTTAAATTTTCATATAACTACAAAAACAAACTTTTTTACAGAAAATTATGATTTAAAGATGACTGAACAATTTCTCGTTGTTATCGTTCTTGAATTATTAAAAGGATCTGCAAAATATTAAACAATTAATTGTCAGTTTTCTGGAAGCTACAACAAGATCGAAATTATTTAATATTTTATTCCTGGAGATATAATGTTTTCTTATTAAATAGTAGTATCGTTAAGTAAAAAGTGTTTACTTTCGGTTCTTGGTTAAAAGAGAATTAGTTTAATTTTATGTTTAGGGAAGTGGAGCAACCCGCTAATTTTAATAAAAGAGCTAATTTAGCTGCTCATTTTGTACTTCATTTTATCTAAGAGTTGCTTATCATTAATTTTGATAAGTGTTTCAGTATTAAATATTATTATTACTCCTACAACAAACAAAGTCATCTTTATGATGACAAACTAGTTGGTATATTTTAATGATTAATTAGATTTTGGCTCTGAAGAGATTCATAGAAGCTTCTTATATTTAAGGTGAGCAGCACAAGCGAAATATTGTAAAATGTAAAATTGGGCTACAAACAAAATGGGTGTAATAAAAATGTTAATATCTGCTAATGAGACTCTTTTATTTGAAACGAGAAAATATGACTCAACAATGCGGTCTATTCCGCTCTCAATTAACAATCCATTTTTTTGCTTGCTCCACCTTCCCAGAATTGAACTTCGTAATTTAACACTAGTACGGTGACAGTTTTAAATAATTGTTTTGCGTGTTGTACATACTTTTCCGCATGAACGGAAATTATATTTTTGCGTTTACGGTACGATTTTATTACTCTGTGCCTAACACTTTTAAGATCTCGTTTATGTAAAACTGTATAAATTTTTTCATTGTGCAGTTTTCTTAATTTACAATTCCACCGTAATCGGAAGATCTAACTTTTTGGAAGAAAATCCCCAGAAATTTCTCTGCATGTTGATGGTACGATAACTGTATAAATGAGCAAACTCCGATTACGGTTAAACCCAAAATGGACTTGAATTTATTTGTAATCTAGGTATATGTTTTTGAGGAAACCGAAGCTGATTGTGAACGGTTGTAAGCTGCTAGCTTAAAAATGTGCGTCAGCAGCCTATTACCAATGCTTGTGGTAAAGTTTACTGACTGTTCGTCCCTCCGCCTTGCTCGTCGTTTGCTCTTTCATGCGGGCGAAGGATAGCTCTAACAGTTTCGAAATGTTTTTTGAAACCTAGTTTAGAATACAGAGCCTTTGATGCGTCGTTTTCAGGACGGATGACGACGAAAGGAAGGTATCCTCTTTCCGTCACCACTTTTGTCAGGTACTTGGCGAGGATGAGGCCGTAGCCTTTCCTTCTGTATTCAGGTCGCGTTTGCATTGAAAACATGGCTCCATAATAAGACTGCACCATCCACGCCGCAAGTTCTCCTGTGGCCGAGAAAACACCATAGCATGGAAGCTTTTTTATTAATTTTTCAAAAACTTCAACACATTCCATGTGGTTGGCTGGATATAAATCGTGGATGGTTTGAGCATGCTCGGGAGTTAACTGCAGCATCTCCGCATCCTCTGCGAATACCCTAAAAAGAAGAAACTTATTTTTAATAATATCGTAATTTTTTACGGCTTACACATTTATACTATCATCCTCCTTGGTTGGTTCGGATAGAGCGTAAATATCTCCATATTGTTTCTCAATTGTTCCTATTTTACTATAAAATTCCTCGATTTTATTCATTATGTTTGCGTGGGTGAAGTTTAGATAAATTGGTTGTGTCCAGTCGATTAATACATCTTCTTCTGCTAACAATTCCAAATGTTCCAGTTGATCACATGGACAAAAAACGCTGAAGCTTTCATAAATCTTCCCGTTGGGCTAAAACACAAATTAACCAAACCATTATTCAAAACTTTAAGGAAAATTGTTTTCTAATCGTTCATGATCATGCGCAAAAAATCATTACAAAATAACGCAATCTTTTTTTATGCCTTCTATTTTTGATAAAGGTCAATTTTTTTCACCTACACTCAAATTTTGTTTTAATTGGATTTTGTAATCGATATGCTAATACAAGAAGACTTTCAAATTTCTAAAAACAAACGCCAAATGTTTATTAAAATTATGAATGTTGTAGGATGTATAATGACATAAAAAGTCACAATAGCGACACATGAAAGGCTTTTAATTGAAATTAGAGATAAAATTGGATTGGTATTAATTTTGTGATATTTAAATAAATTATTTTAAAATATTTTTTTGGAAAGTAAAATTGTAAAATAATAGATTTGTTCAGTCATAAAAAGCCGTTCCGTAAAAATAATAAAAACTCGTTAAAAACTGAAAGGTATACCACAAACAGGAAATAATTTTTATACAAAACGTTTTCATTCTGTTTAAGTATATTGAAACAACTAGCTTGAAATAAATTATATATTACTAGATCTGCTTTATTAATTTTTTTTAACAGCCTTTAATGGTTTAACTAATTCTAATAAAAAAAACAAGTTATTGGCTAATTAAACAATAAATATTTCTAGATTTTTATATTTAACTCCCTAATCTACTCTGAAATTAATTTCTTTTTTAATGAAATGAGCCTACGCTCTGGTAACTCCTAAATAACTAAATATAATGCAGTCTTATGCAAGGATTGCATAATTTATGTATAGTATAATCTATTCAACCGCGTTTGTGATACAAAAGCCATAAAATTGTAACAAATCCATTAGGTTTATTGGAACGTAATCAAACAAATGGATTCATCTGCTGAATTACATTTATAACACATTCTTCCTGCTTCTAAACGGACACAAGATTTGCTTACTAAGTGCTACAAGGTGATAAACAAAAAAACAAGAAATGTAAAATCATTTAGTTCATTCTTAGTATTTATTTAGCTAGGAATGTAGTGATTGGAGACTTTAAGCAACAAGCTACTTCAATGTTCTTTGTCGTTCTGAGACACATTTAATTTATAAACCAATTTGGCATGTTTGTCTTGATTCAGAAAGTGGTCGGGTAAATTTGTTCAGACAAGATAACGTGTCTATAGATATTAAAATCGTTGGCTTAAGTTTACATTTCAGGAGAAAATTTATAGTAGAACATTATCATTGCTAAACTAGTATAGAAGTAAAGCTGAAAGAAACCACAAAACTCCACTGTCTAACGACTAATGACGCGTAAAACGAAAGTGAGTCTACGTTCCGATTTATTAGCTACAAAAGTTTTGATAAAACACATTGGTCGATTTATTATCGTTTCTAATCTTTATGTTAACAGAAACCCCAAAACTACTATATGCGTTTTAAATATTTGAAACCAAGACTCATGCAAGCACGAAAAATCCTGAAAAAGCATAACTATTATACTCCTTAAGTCACCCCTCTGTCTGTAATTTCTTTCACAGTCCTGCAATGATCGTATTCAAACGAGTCTCTAACACGTATTACAAACATAATCGCATGTTCCATTCTAAAAATAAATATGAAGCTAGTGTGAGTTTGTAATGCCGGACTAAACACTTTAAAAAGAAAGGTAACAAGTTTACATTCATTATTCATTTGATAGTTGTTTTCGTCACGAAACACCAATTGGGGTATCTGCAATAACCTCCAACTTGAGCTCGGCAAAAAGCCAACTAGGCCAAGGTCTAGTAAGTGAATTTAGTCTTGTGCCCATAAAAGTGTATATTCTCTAAATTACAATCCGTGCGTTGGTCATACAAACTGATGAGTTTGCCACTTATTCGTGCAAAAATCGAAAAATGAGCAATAAATTTAATTTAATTTTGTTCAATCGTACGAGAGGTGTAACGCGTTAAAAAATATCTCCGAGCTAAAAGACTAAAAAATAAAGTAAAGTGCCGCATATGGACTTTCTCTTCTGGGCTGGAAATAAATAATGATTTTATTTTCTGCGGCTTCTTTGAAAGAGACGCTCACTTAATATAAACCAGCGTCCATAAAGCTAACAAAATTCTCAATTAATTTTCTGTTTCTTACAAAAAATAGGAATAATACCACATGTTTCTATGAGTTCTTTTTATTATAAATCTCTCTTCATTTCATAAAGACATTTTTTTTATTTTTTGATCAAAAAATAACAAAGAACTCTAACAAAAATTAATTATTATTTGAATATTGTCCCGGCGCATCCACCAATTTTAACGTTCAAAGCAATTGATTTGAACGATGGTGCAAATAATACAATTTACGATTTTTTAGTAAAACAAGTTCAATAATTATAAAAGCAGCCATTAAACATTCATTACTGTCGTTCCAAAATATGAAAATAACGTTTTTATCTGAAAGCAACAACAAACAATTTCGTTTATTCGGATACCAAAGAAAAGCGTTGCGAGTATGTGTCGTAAATGTATGAATGAATAATATCTTACTTACAAAAGTAGCTACTGAATTTGTTTTATTTATGACTTTAAATATCTGAAACTTCCGTAAAGTTGTTACAACAAACAAAGAGAATTGTATTCCCTTTTCAATGATTTAAATATTTACAAACATACCCGGTTTTTACAGAAGCGCAATACTCCGTGGTCAATATATTGTAATAATCTTCAACGTAAGTTTTAGGAGAAATACATGTTAATATTGGTGAATAAAAAACTGTCAATTTAATAGGCACAAGAATCATCTTAAACGGTTAATCTTAACGTTGATTTGTATTTTATTTTCAATTAAATAGAAGTTTTAAATAAAAAAACACTTTTTCGTAGTAAAAGGTTTTCTCATACTTAATATATTTTAACGTTAATGCTTTCAATAGTAGCATCAGCATAAACAAATCGTTTTTAATTTCTGTTTCTTCGACCACATGTTTAGAAGTTTCAATTTTACTTTCTTCGGCATGTAAAAGGGGATTAACTGCGCTAATATCGTTAACGAGTTTGTCAACAAAAGGCTTCTCAATAACTATAGCGCTTTAGTAGTACCTCAATCAAACTCGACAAGTTTCAGTGTCTGCTTTTTATGAATGCTATTTCTATCAATATATTGAAGACGCGTAATGTCCGAAGTTTCGTTTTTAATACATCCGTGTCAAATAAAAGATGCCACAATTTTATTTCCAAAGAGTTTATCTAAACTAACTTAAGTTCGTTTTGTTTTTGAATTTATTCAAGTTCTGACGACTTATCTTGTGCACGGCAAAGTTTTACAGCTTCTGAAACGAATCGATGTAACAAACAATGACGAATTCAGTAAGATGATTTGGCACTGAATCTAAAACTCCAGACGATGAAGCAATCAATCAATGAAAATATAACAAGTGGATATAATGAGTAAAAGTAAAAAAAAAGATCATTTAGTTACAAAGTTAGAAATTAAATTGCAATATACGCCATATGACGTATTGTTTTTATAGTTAGGAAAATAAGTATTATTTTGTAAGTACACACTTCGCGCCTATTTAAAGTAATTTAACGATAATGTTATACTTAGTTTTATCAGCCTTGGTGTGCCTAAACTCTTATATTTTGTACTTATTTATTATTATGTATTATCTACAAAGAGACTGAGTTACTCTATTTTCAAGGCAACCTTAGGCAATAATAATAATAATAATTTATAGTGTTTACTAAGTACATGTGAAGTAAATAATAAAATTTTTTTAACATTTATTCTAAATTCGTAGGTTATTCACTGAACAAAATTTACTGTTTGTTTAATAATGTTTGTTTAATTGTTTAAGTAACTATCATTTTTCTTGTTTATAAATTCTGATAATATTTGATATAGACTCTTTAAAATTTTTGAAGACATACATTGTTATGCTGCGTTGAATCAAACAGAGTCGAACTTTTAAAGCCGCGTATCCTACCGACCAATTCCGCCAGATTTCTGGTGATATGGTAACCACAATGAAGATTTGGAGCCGTGGCACCACACAAAATCACAAAAGAATTCTTGACGATGCAATGAATAACAACCAATTTTCGTGACAGCCATTTGCTTCAGCCAAGGTATGAAAGCCGAAGGGCCACGAATAAATGAAATTTTGCAAAGCAAATTTATAAGTGAAGCTAGTGGCTGAAGGAGGTGGGATGTGCGTAGAGGATTTGAAATAAAAACGATATTTTCAATTTTTCGAATTAATAATTACGCGTATATAATAACTAAAAATTATAAACAATCTGTTAAAAAATATTAACAAATTCACAAATTTTAAACAAAGCATCAAAGTTTGGCTCATTACTGTACACCCATAGAAACTGTAATTAATATTCAATTATTTACTATTATTAATAAGTTCGTACCGTGCAACACAATACAATTTAATTACGTAAATTTATTCATTAAATTCATTAAATAATTATTATTTCTAATTGTGTATTATAAAATTTAGCAATGCTCATAAAATTTCATAGAAAACTTTGAGGTCACTCTGAGGCCCTCCACGTTGAGTAAAAAATGTTTAACTTAATCATGAAATAATTTTAAGATAAATTGTATACGTAATATAAAAATTTGGTTATTGATTTTCCGAGAAAATTTATTTTTGCCACTCATCAAATATGTACTGGTCCCCACTTCTTACTAATTCAACACGAGATTCATGCCAGACACCAAATTAAAAATAAAAATGACGCCGACACATATCCATCCATCTCTTGGAGTTAGGCTCACAATGTTGGCAAAGGCCGCAGTTTTAGTTGTTCCGCTCTTTACCAATATCTGCAAGAGGCAAAAAATCGACGCTCACGTGACGTCGCGACGCCCGCTCAATAATTCGAGTATTATTACAATTTAGGCCCAATTTTGCACCACTTCTACAATAATCTCGATAATGATGCTCTATCCACTCACCCGTCGATTCATGTTTTAAACTCAAAGTAATGAACATTTTACAAGAGATTAACCAAGTAAAGAAACACCGAAAGCGTTTATTGCCGCACTGCAAATAGTTCCGTTCTTACGCAGGGAAATGCGACATTTCGTAGCGACCTTCACCTGGATGAAAAAAAAGGACTAATAAAAAGCTTACCGTGCTTGTCATGCCAGGAAAGTGGAGGATCACAGGTTGATCAGGCCACGTTTTCGTCACGTAGAAATGAAAGTCCCAAACTCGATCGTTCAAATACGTCTTCAGTGTTTGATGAAACTGAAAAAAATATTCGTGTGTAGATGTAAATTTGACCGTTATGTTCTCTTCAAAATGTTGTTATTGGCTAATCCGCAATGTTTGGATTTTACCCGACTGCAGAGCGATTTTCACGTATGCATGAAACATGCTAATAAAGTTTGCGTGATTTTTCATAAAAGATTCAGCTTGATATACACTATACACGATTCAAAGTTTATAAGTACCTATAGACCTTTAATGATTAATTTTTTAAGGTCGAATTCACGTCATCAACACTGTATTGAACTGCCCTTATTCAAAATAAATTTACAGTATATTCAAAGATTGAAAATGAAGCTGCTGTGCTGATAAAATTCGAAATATAAATTTGCTGCTCAATTATGTTCCATTCAAATGTTATGACACAAACTCTTGAATCACCCTGTTTACACGACAAATTAGAGTTATTGTTAAGCGGTTTATAAAACGTTTATTTACCAAGCTCACGTAAAAACCTACTTTACTTTGGACCACCGAATTATATAAGTTTGACTGAAATTTATTAGCTATAATGACTAATTTTGAGAAAAGAAACGGGAAGTTTCTTATAGTTTTTTATAATCTTTTTTTACTAACATATATAAAAAAAACATGTTCTTCAGTATTAGAATACTACGTTTTCTAATGTTACTCACATTCATAATAATTAATTTATTTGTGTTTGGTATATTTATTAGTAGGTTAAACTATATTCGTTGATTATTTATTAACAATAAAGTTCATTAGTGAATGGATCTCAAACTGTTTTAATATTTTAACAATTTCAACTGTATACATGATTTTTATTTTTGCCGCAGGATTAAAAATGCCACTTTGTTCGCTGTTCTAAATAATTAAAACGCCCAAAGTAGAATAAAATAAAACTTAAATGCTAAAGTATATTTTTACCATTATTTAAAGTTAAACATATTACAGAGTCGATGAATTATTTTTACCCTATAAGTTTATTAAAACGTTGCTTCTATTTCTATTTTGAAATGAAATCGCCTACACAAAACACTTTAGTAAAATAAAATACCAAAAATTATCTCAGTAGGATGCCGACAAAATAAATGCTTAGAACGTCAATTGATTGTTTCAATATGATTCAATTGAAATGATTACTGATTGAACTCCTTAAAATGCAGAAAATAGTATGAATAACTATACGTCATTTTTTCTGCAAAAAATTTACCGATTTACGAAGGAGCAATCACCTGTAACCAGGTACCTGGAATGGACACATGTCAATTTTGATTAATAGATAGCTTCACAAGCAACGGATATACAAAGTTTTTTAGTAATCGCAAAAAGTATAGATGAAACAATTAAATTTATAACAAAATATCTACTAATCTGCACTATAAATAATAAAAACAAGTTTATGCCTGATGCTCGAACAATTTGTACAAATGTCTTTGTTTGACATTCCGCCCAGGAATTGCAGGAGTAAAGAAACCAGCATTGTGTAAAAAATTCTCTACAGGAAAATTTAGGTTTAGAAAAATTTAATTTACCTATATCTACAATATAAATTATCAAAATAATTAATAAATTGGCAAATTAGTGTCTCCACCAAATTAATAATATGCATATTTGTATTATTTGTATACAAAGTGTTCCAAAGCTCTGCACTTACTCTTATTGATAAATTCTACGTCAAAAGTTAAGACGAATTTTAATGTTGCACAATGTTCAGGAATTTTTGGTTTTTCAAACTAATCACAGGCCACCTGCTTGTAATAGAAGAAAAAACTTTTGCAGGAACTTGGCAACAAAATACCATCTAAGAAAGATGAGTTGTGGCTCAACATTGTGCAATGCAAAATAATCTCAGATTTTGTCGAAAAATGTACCATTAAATGCGAGCGTTTTGAAACATTCTGTAGATTTTAAATAACATTATCGATTCTTAATTACATTTCAGTCACGCGTAAATTCAGTAACAGACTTTAAAACCATTTCCTCGCATAATTCGGCCACTGCTAAAACAAGTACCTACCCATAATGATTTAATGGAAATTTGTTGTTCAATTCATAGAAAATATGCCATTTTCCTGAATAAAAATGAAAAGTGAATTTTGTGAAATAATACTAGCAAAAAACGTTTTTATCGATTTTAATACTGCAATATTAAAAAAATATATAGAAAATTAAAAATAATATCCTAAAACTATGGCAGTAAACGTTTTGCTCTTGCGAGACAAAAACAAGTAAACTCGAAAGCTATTAACACTTAACTAACATTGTGAAGCGTCAGCTCTTGTATACTTAATGATTTTCAGTTTGTATTAATAAACGATATTAAGTAATAATTTTAATCAAAACTGAAAGGTTTGGGACACATGGTAATGGATGCTTGTGCAATATTGAGAAAACTTTAATAAATAGTATAAATAAATCGGCTACTAATTTTACATGAGGAAAAAAGCTTGAAAGTTGTATTAAGAGAGATTTAAATGAGTCCACAAAATTTCTAGCATTTTGTCTAAAATACAAGCAAAAGCGGCTTTGCATTCCAGGCATATTTGGAAGTGCTAAGGTACAGGTAGATCTCACCTTAATTGAATGAGGTAAAAATTGTCCAATAAATTCAATTATGTCTGGCAGTTCAGAGTCTTCAAGTAATCTGAAATTCTTTCCCTCTGACAATACTTCTTCCATTGCTAGAAATAAATCCAGACATTGCTAATAACTGAATATTCAAGTTTAAACAATATTACTAACTTTGAACAAACTAGAAAACAAAAATAAAACTGTGCATAATATCTCATGATCTAAGTGCCCCAACCACCTAACCGCAACCGAAACTAATAAAGTCAAAAACGTTGATGTAAGGGATTCGCATCCGCGTCGAGCCAAACTCATAAACTTGTAGAAGAAAATAATAAATAAAAGCATGCATTTTTTTAATTCCACCATATAATCATGAAAATATGTTCCCTTATAACTCACCCTAGACAAAGAAGCATGAAATAACTTGAATACATTACCTCGTTTAAGACGAGCAATATAAAAAAACTTCTCTTTAGACCTGGAAGAACAACCCGAGACTCTTGCTAAAAACCCGACTGGAACTGTTTAGTAAATGTGTATCTTGTGTGACGGAGTTATTTGCAAACGAGTGATAGGAGGAAAAGCACATTGATCGACTCGCAGGGTGCGGAGAGGTCTGCAGCCCCCGAGCGCTCCCCTTGTACTGCAGCTGCCCTCACACAGGATTTGGTGGGAAGCGAAATGGTAGCGCACGTCGCACCTTTCTAGTTGCGCAAAATATGCCGGAAAAAGGACGTGTCGTGGCCAAAGGATAGAAACGTTATTTTCAAAGTACTTTTGCGACAACTGTGGCCAAGCATGACGAACTTTTATCCAAGACTAGATGAAGAGAAACCTGTAAAGTTTTCAGATTTTTCAGGAAATTGAATGCTTCGGTTTCCAAATTATTTCCTGATCATCAATAATGTAATTTTAATTGATTTCACTCGCATCTCGTTGACTGTAACGTGATTCGGATGAAGCAAGAATTGAAAAAAAGTAGAAGCGCTTAATTTGTATGGCGGATCCGCATTTTTTTGAATTAGGCCTAAAACATTCATTTAAAGACACTAACTTTATTGATACGATGTTCAAATAAAGAATTGTCAAATTTCGCAAACTTTTCTAGACAGATTCTTGGTGGAGGAAGAGCCCAAGTACAAAATCATGTTAACGCTTGAATGAAAAATGCGTATCATATTATCAACAATGGAAAAAATATGAAGATGTATGGCATAGCAATACAACGCGACTTTTATTAAAGGCGACACTGATGATGCCCTCCATCAAAGAATGATTGCTATGTCAACCTACTTTTCGGTTTTATTTAGTATTTTCAGGTCGAAACCACCGAGTCTCAGAAAGATCTAAATTAATAAAAATCGCGTTGCTTCTTTTTTTCAGTTTTTTGCCATTATTATTTTTTCGAAGCAACAGTTAAAACTCTTTAGGTCTTCTTTGGAGAATTCCAACATCCGTTACGATTCACCAGCCAATCGCCACAAGTTACGAAACAATTTTATTATGATTTAATACAAAATCAATATAAAAGTTTCAAAACTATTGTTTTAACACCGCCTGCACAGAATTTAGTCTCGTTTCCACTAAAAATTTATTGTAGGTGATATTTGAAAATGTTGAAAGTTACCTTACAAAACAAGTATTACTAACTGTATTACTAATTGATAATCATCAATTTACAATTCTGTAGTAAAAGTGAGGTAGACCAATAAAGTTTACTCATTTTAAAATAAATGTTTTTTTCAAACTTTTATATGAACGGCAAATAACGTCAATAGTTTATTCAGTGTGTATAATATAATAAAAAACCCTCTTACTAAGTTTATTATTTTGCGACGTGAGAATTAAAAGGTTCTAAGTGATTTTTTGTGAAAATTTAAATTGTCTGTTTTGCGATTTTTTTAAACATTTTCTATCATGTATAAAAAAGAAGTGAGTTAATATTTTAACCAGCCGAAATGATTTTTATAGATCCTGCCATTTTTTTAAATAAATGTTTAATAAATTAAAGAGATATCACTGATAACGTGAACACTGTTCAATTTAATGCAAATGTTAGTTAGAACCTTATAGTTCTCAGGTTGCGATTTAAAGATTTAAAATTAGTCAAAAAAATAAGCTAAATTCTGAATTATTTTTATTTAAAAATCTTCAGATTTAGTGACTTGTCTTTAGTGATTTAGTGATTTGATTTGATCGTAATAAACTCTGTTATAGTTTACTTCCTAAACTTTTTACATGCGCAATAGATGAAAATGAATAAAAAAACTGGAATAACACAAAAATTTTAATTTCCAAAGATTTGCATAAAACAACACATTTGATTTAGCTGTGCTTGGCTAATTGTAACATTCTTAAAATTTTTGAAGAGGGTGCACAATAGTGATGACTCATATTTACATGGGGAAATGGCTATCAGAATATACAGAGAACTTTTCGAAAAGTAGCGTTGCTTCGCCCACAAAAATAACTTTCTGAGATTATTTTTTATTTATAACAAAATAACATCAGCGCAGTTAGTTCTAAATCTAATAAACTGTTTACTTTCCAGACATATTTTTGCATACATTTTACAAAAAAAAATGGCACTTTACAATTTTTTATCACAGATATTTTAATAGTGGTTTCCTAAGTCTTCTTTAACTGCTTTTTATTGAGTGAACCCTCTTCTTCTATGACTTCGTATTCGACTGTCCGAGTTTATTGATTAAGTAAAAGCCACTAAAATAACGTGCACGAGCTGTTTTTGTAATGTGCTGCTGAATAATTTTTATCAAGATCCAACTGATTTAAGTAGAATTTTTCAAGTGTAAAAGTGTGAATTAAAGAGTGAGTAAAGTAATTATTTCTGTACAGAAGAAAAATAGAAATTCGTAGATATTAAAAAAAAAGTCAATCTACAGTAATCGATGCAGGAATATTAGTTAGCCCCAAATGTGGAAGTATGTCTCAGGTACGTCTCAAATTTATGCATAAATCCCATTTCTATCATTTTAGATTAATTATATAAAGGGAGTGTTCATTATTGACCCAACATGAATTTCAAATCTTTAAGCCCCCATCTATCGTCCGATTATGATAATGATAGCATACCTGCTAGTCAGATTTCTCTATTACCGACAATGAGTTTGCACTCAATCACAGGTTATCTCAATTTCTATAGAATATAATTTAATTTAATTTAAGTATAACATAGTTATTTATTTGATTTTTTTTTCCAGAGTATTTGGACGACCTCAAAATGTCGAGGCGCAGAGGAAGAGATTATGACCATGTTGATTACACAAAGTTGGCACCAACTGAAAGGGATGGCTTTGTTGATGCACAATTTATAAGCCCAGCACAAAAAATACCATGGAAAGCTATTTGTTTGGCAACTTTACTACTTGTTGTGGGTTCATTCATGCTAATTTTTGGGTCACTGGTGGTCAGTGGGCACGTCATTCTTAATTATTCTGATAGAATGTGGCCCATGATCATCTTAGGGCTGCTAATGTTTATTCCAGGGGCTTATCACGTCCGAATTGCGTATTATGCGTACAAACAAGTGCCTGGCTATTCTTTTGATGATATTCCAGAAATTGATTAAGGAAATTAGTTCATCTAAACATTTATTTGGAAAGATCAGTATTATATTTATAAACTGTACCTGACTAGTCATTACAGATTAGTTTTTTAATCTGTGTTTTTCAGATTATTGAAGTTAATGGTTTAATAGAAACAAAGACTTTTAAATGTTCTTGTGCCTTTTTTCTAGATTTTTAAAAACTATAATACTTCTTACATGTTTCAAAATTATTATAATCTAGTTTAAACTAATAAAGTAATAGTTATGATAGAGAAGCACATTACAAAAGCTTTAAATCTGTTACAATTATTAATGTTTACCTGAAGTTAGGTAACAAACTTTCAATCAGCGAGTTCTAGTTTGTATTAACTAAATTAGAATAAAGTATGTAATTATTCTCTTTTTACAATAAATTTGTCCAATTTACAAAAAATTATTTATCAAGACTTTAATATCCCCGCGCTTTTTTAAATTTCTAGGGTATTATATTTTAAAGTTTAGTGACAAAACTGTCAATATCTAAACGTGCTGTCAAATTTTCAAACCTACGAAAGGTAAACAAGCGTTTATCTTCCGTTTTCATATATCAAAGTGTAATATGGTAATATTTAGATCGCATAGTGGAAAACTGGTTTATAACATCACATTTTCAGGCAGTCACACTTCACACAGACTTAGGAAAAATAAAAATTGAGTTGTTCTGCGAGTCGTGCCCCAAAGCTTGTGAAAACTTTCTAGCTCTCTGTGCCAGCGACTACTACAATGGTTCTTTATTTCATAGGAATATTAAAGGTTTTATAGTTCAAACGGGTGATCCTACTGGGACTGGTAAAGGCGGTACATCTATCTGGGATAGGAAGTTTGAAGATGAGTTTAAGGAACAAATAAAGGTTCTAGGCACCACACTTGTGGTTCTTTATTGACGATAGGTTTTAGCATAGTGCGAGAGGGATGGTTTCAATGGCAAATAATGGTCCCAACACAAATGGAAGTCAGTTTTTTATTACATATGGTGCTCATCCTCATTTAGATTTAAAGTACACACTTTTTGGAAAGTAGGTGAGATAATCTGTAATATAACTTATACAGTTTTTAGAGTTATAGATGGGTTTGAGACTGTGGATGAATTAGAGAAGGCCCCAGTAAATCAGAAAAACTACAGACCTCTTAATGATGTAAGAATCAACAGTATAACAATTCATGCAAATCCTTTAGCGTCTGGGCAGAGTTAATAAATTGAGTGGTCATGAGTCACTATCAACGTCTACTTCATTGTAATCCAATACCAAAGCAGCTAAATCCTCTTTTGCATCTGCAAACTCACTTTCTTCCATTCCCTCACCAACGTAATGATGAACAAAAGCTCTTTTTGCATACATCATATTAAATTTCTTCAGAATGCGTACCCATGATTGTTTAATTGCTGTGGTATTTGATAACATGGTAACCGCTCGTTGCACCCTTGCCAAATCGCCACCAGGGACGGTCGTTGGCGGCTGGTAATTAATACCGACCTAAAAGGCAACCTCAAACTCCATGGAATTGTAATAAGAGACTCACTTTAAATCCAGTTGGGGACCAATCCACAAAAAGAATACTTCTTTTACTCTTTATATTTGTTATAGCATTATTGACATCAGTAGGAGTCACATCACCTCTATACAACAAACAACAAGACATGTATTTCCCTTTTCTGGGGTCACATTTAACCATTTGTTGCGCCGGTTCAAAACAAGAATTCGTTAGTTGGGCAACGGATAATTGTTCATGATAGGCTTTAGTTGCTGGTACGAATGGAGCGTACGTTATTAAAGGGAAATGTATTCTTGGATAAGGCACCAAATTTGTTTGAAATTCGATTAAGTCCACGTTGACGGCACCTTCGAAGCGAAGAGAGGCTGTCACCGCTGAAACGACCTATAAGGCTTATTTACATAATAATATAACAGGCGTTGGGTTTCACCTGTCCTAAAAGCCTGTTTAAGTTGGTGTAAGTTGGTCGCGAGACATCCAAATTCCGAGCTAAGATATCATACACGGCTTCGTTGTCCATAATGAAACAGACATCGGCGTTTTCAATGCAGCCATGGGTGGTCAAAACGGCGTTGTAAGGTTCAACGATTACCGGGGAAATCTGAAGGGATATGTAAAGAAAAAGCAATAGATTTAAAAACGTACTCTTGGCGCTGGATAGACAGCAAACTCTAGTTTGCTTTTTTTCCCATAGTCCATCATCATTCTCTCCAAGAGGAGTGTGGTGAATCCTGATCCAGTTCCTCCACCGAAAGACCGAAAGAAAAGGAATCCTTGAATGGAATTGCAATCGTCTGCCACCTTCCTCGTTCTATCAAGAACTAAGTCGATCATTTCCGAGCCCATTGTGTAATGTCCTCTCGCAAAATTATTAGCAGCGTCCTCCTTCCCGGTTAATAACTGGTCTGGATGGAAGAGCTCCCGGTAATGTCCAGTACGTATCTCATCTAAAGACACAATTCCAACTCCTTACCACCTCTATTATATTATTATTATTATTACCTATCACTGTAGGTTCTAAATCAATCATAACGACTCTTGGAACGGCTTTTCCAGCTCCAGAAATTGAGAAAAAAGCATTGTAGCTATCATCGGTTCTGTTATCATGATAGCCTGGATAGAGGATACCATCAGGTTGGATAGCATGTTCAAGACAGTACAACTCCCAACAAGCATTTGCGATTTGGACGCCCGCTTGACCTACGTGAATTTGAATGATTTCCCGCTAAGAATTGTTTTTAAAAGGTTTGTATTTTAACGGTTAGACTGCTTACATTTGAAGGCATTATCTGAAATTATTGCTTATTATTGCCATGGATTTTGTGTACACTACACTGAAAATTTTGAGATCACAACAGTTTGAAAAGACAGAAATTTGATGAGTTGATCACATGTTGTCAAAGTGACGTTTGAATGAAAGAAGCTTTTGGCAGGTGATTTTATGTTCAAATTACCTGCTGGCGCATCCACCAATTTTTTTATTTGATTTTAGCGACTTTTTTTATGTGCGTTAATCCGCGCATGATAAGCACTATTGAAAATGCAACAATTTTATAACATAAATTTATTTAAAAATTATAATTTTTTTCAGATATAGTTTTTGAACAACAATTTTTATCTGGGACACATGGCATGTCTGCCCCCATCCACAGGCACAGTGGCCCCAGTTATAAAGCTAGCATTCTCACTAGCCAAAAATACAATGGTCTGGGCCACTTCTTCGGGTCTTCCAGGTCTTCCCAAAGCATGAGTTTCTTGGCTTCTCTTAATAAAAGCTTCATACTGCTCCTGATTCATACCGCCCCTTTTGTGTAAATTTGTAATGGTAACCCCTGGATTTACACAATTGACTCTAACTTGTTTCGGTGCAAGATCCAAAGCCACACATCTAGTGAACTGATCAACTGCTGCTTTAGAAACGCAGTATGCCAGAACCCCAGGGAACGCTCTTATCCCATTGACGCTGGAAACATTAACAATATTCCCTTTGCTTTCAATCAAATGAGGTACAGCAAGCATTGTTAAATGATAGATCGATCGAACATTTGTGTTCATGACACGGTCATACTGCTGTAAGTTAGTTGCTTCAACACTTCCAGTTTCGAGAATTCCTGCATTGTTAACGAGGACATCGAGACGTCCGTAATGTGTGATTGTTTTCTGGAAAATCGCTTCGGTGTCTTTTTCGTTAGTTAATTCTCCTATTAGTAAAAGGGGTGCTTGTTTCGATGTGCAGTCTTTGGCCACTTGTTTGAGGTTATCTAGGTTTCTCCCAGCTAATGCTAAATTTGCTCCCAAGCCGGCGAATTGTTTAGCTGTTGCAGCACCAATCCCCGAACTTGCACCAGTAATTAGAACCACTTTTCCGGCGAAATTCATCTTGGAAAAAGAATATTTTGTGATATCGATTACGTATTGTTTTCAACTGAGTTTAACATATGTAGAAACTTGGGACATTCAAGGTCAACATACGATATCACTCGAGGACAGATAAAATTTTCATAATTGTAAAATAAATAGAAAAAGCGCTGATTTTGAATTGATTCAATGGCCAAATATTTCATTTATGTTTGTAAATTTTTCAACTGGAATGAATCAGTGAATGATGAGGCCGTGGAACGTGGGTGCATGCCTAGAAAGCATGCGAAGTGTCAGAGGTCAGTTTATGACGTTAAATTCACTACTGTTTACAGGATTTTTTAACTAGTGGAATAAACAACTAATTGAAGAAATCAATGTGAAACGGTCACAACTGCGTAATAAAAAATTGAAAATTTTACGACATATGCCTACGATTTAAAAAATTTGCGCCACTAACTTCAAATCGGCCCGTCGACTGACGCCCAGAATTTTTTGTCCAGAACTGTATAATTCAATTAAAAAAATTTAACTCTTGGGTAAAAAATAAAAGATCGTAGAGTTTCAAGTAACTTGATTACTTTTATGTGCAGGTTATTCATTAAAGTACCTAAAACTCGGAAAAATCCGTATGTTGTAAAAACATGTGCTTTGTTCATGATCACCTGCTGATTAGAGTTTCCACGCACTTACTTTGTGATTTATTTTAACGGGATTAGTTCTATTCCACGTGTTCTTCAAAAACGTTTTATTAAATGAGGAACAAAGTACAATACAATTAAACGGAAGATAAAATAGCAATCGTATCAGCTGAGTAAACATTTTTTTTTGACAAATGCAATATTGTACGTATTAAATTAAGATTAACGTGCTGTTATTAATGCTGGCATAATTATAGGAAAATTTTTAGAAAATCTGAATTTCTAAATTTGTACATACCTAACATACTTTATCTTTATTTCTTTTATTCCCAATTGTCTTTGCGTGATTTGAGGCAGGAAAAATTACACAACGGTACGTATATGTATAATTGTTATTAACTTATTATAAAGATCGATCAACAAACTGGACGACATAGCTAATGATGTTATATGTTCTTTTTGAATAATTTCATCAAGCCTAATTAAAATTAAATTAATTGCAAAAAAAAAGCATATCGACTTTCACTTTCAAGGACGCTTGTCTCGAAAATAAACAAACCGGTACCTGAAACTAGGTGAATTTGCTTATTCTCGACCTTGCCGGAACCTTCTGATTGGTTGTAGTAAACAATAGACGTGTACTATGAACGTAAATAACTATCATGAGGGTGTACTAATAACAAATGGCAGAAGGGTGGAATTATGAATGATTGAAAAATTATGAAAACTGGGAGTAGATTACTGTTTGTTTGAATTTAGTTTTTTAAAACGATTTTTCGATTTTATATTCACAATATTATAATTTATTTTTTTTTTTATTTTTGGTCTTTTTTTAATTTTCGAAGCTTCATGCGGTTTGCGCTATTCTTTTTCTCGCGCCGGTGTTACATATCGTCGTCTAAGTGGCAACCTACGCAATCTCAATTTTTGCAACTTTACAGGACAATAAAAAAACTGTTTTTTTTAGATTAAATACATTTTCGGAATAGTAATCCTCTACATTTGTTTTTTATTGTGTTTCAAACGATTATTAAAAGTTTCAATAAAATAAAACAATTTTCTGAAGAAATGCTTGAGATAGAGGGTGTTGCCTTAATTTTTGCCTGAGATAGAGCAAGTTGCAGTTTACGTTTTCAAAACTATACAAACAACAAACAACTTTTTTTGTGTTAAATAACAAATCTCATCCTTTTAACCATTTCAATTGTGAGTACAGTTCCGAGCATGGAATTTCGGGTATTGCTGTAATTTATGAAGCGACCACCGTCGACATCGACAACCTTCTGGCATCGATGGATAGCATAACATAAATGGACAACTTTTCCAAATTATTTCAAACATCAGTCATAATCACAATAAACCTTAAAGTACATCCAATTCTATGTGACAGAAAAAACTATAAGCGTTAATTGGTTGGCCATTTTTTTTCACTGTGTCTTCTGTAGATCCTGATTAAATTAAAATGAGTGAAAAAGAACGTATTAGTTCAGTTGGAACATAATATAAAGAGCCATCGCTAACTTCCATTTTTGTGGATGTTCAATTAGGCAATTAGATTAGGTATAATTTTACAAACTCGCCGTATGTTAAAAATTAGGACATTTACCATGCTATGTTGATATTGTTGTAATCATAAAAAACGTAGACACTTTTTTCATGCGTGTTCAAACCCTTGCGCTGACCTTTTTTTCGAATTAATTACATTGCTTTAAAAAAATTGTTTTTTTGTAATATGTATTATTTAATGATCTGGAGATTTATTCCTTTAAAATAGAAATCTTATGGTTATTGATGCTATGAGTGGATTATTTTAAATCGAATTAATAATTTTTTATAAGAGGTATTGTTAACGATATTTGCTTAATATGAAGGAACATAGGACGATCTATGTTGGAAGCACCATCAAACATTTTTCTTCTCGCTTAACACACTTTTAACTCAATCCGACACTTTTATTCTACCTTATTTTAAATTGAGAATAAAATAGCGTATGTTGGCTTACGTATTGAGATAGCGGATGTTGTCAAATTTTCGCGTAGAGCATAAAATGTAGCGAAATTCAAAAAACTGACTCCGTCACGACATTCCCCACGAAGAAACAATTCGAAAACAAGCAAAAACGAAAAATCGTCGAAATTGAGATAGAGGCAGTTGCCACTTAGACGACGATATCCTGGATTCGAACATTCGATGAAGTGCACGGTTAGATAATTGATTTTTTTTTTTCAAAAAGTGCATTTGGATTAAACATGTTTTTCCAAACATTCTAACACCTTGTTTGGTTTTTGTTTACTAAATAATATTATTTTTGAATTTGTTTTCCAAAATATTCTATTGAAATATTGCACGCCCAAGTGCTTGTTAATCCGAAATTTGCGGTGACATAAATAAATTCAGAAAGTTCATTAGGATATAAAAAATAGGTATTTATTCTAAAGTATTTTGCGGTCACAAACGCTAAAATTTAAATATTAAATACAAAATAGCATCTGTCTTGTCTCATTTTTCGGATGAAAATGATATTAAAATGTGAAATAAAATATGTGGTACCGAGAAATTAAATAATTTTTGAATCTGGGAAAAAAATCCAAACACGTTAGATTTTAAATTAGAGCCATTTAAAGTTAACCAATCACAAACGTTTTGTTAGTTACTTAACAACATTGTTCTTGTCGCAAAAATTGTGATTGGTGAACTTAAAAATGTGTCGTTTGTGATTGGTTAAGGTGAAATTGCTCTAATTTAAAATCTAATGAGTTTAGAAATTTTCTTTTCGCAGATTTACCCACTCTTAGAATGCAAGACAGAATATATGGTTAACGGGTTTTGCGGGAGTTCTGGGACAACCTACATTTCAAATTGACCAGTTAGGCTTTGTCGTCATTTTTTTACCGGCATAGATTAAACATTCCGTTCCCTGGCACAGATAATTCGCTGCCCGATTAATCCGCGCCCGGATTATCGAGGTCCTACTGTAAATCTATTTTGGTGCATTGTATTACATATGTGTGTGTGTGTATTTGTTTGCAGGAGGTGATCGCGTGTCCGGAAGATCTAATTACCAGACCGTAACGAGTGTGATAACTGGGCTGACGGCAGAATTTGAATCAGTTTCAATACATTTGCCTTTGTTTATTATTATTAGTTAGCAATCGGAATATCAACAAAACGAAATGACTTTGACGACTGTAACTGACGTCTTGTGTTTCTCTTTTTCCCGTTATAACGAAGCATTTTTGCGCACTTTTTTATCTTAGGTCACAATTCTTCACGCCACTGTTTTACTAACCCAGAGATAGGTTACATAAATTTCCATTTTTAATGAGCAATAATAATTCTAAAAGGTTTCAAAAAATCAGGTTTTCTTATTTTTAAAAATTCAATTTACTGGAAAGGAGCGACAATTTTTGTCGTAAACAAAAAGCTGGACTTCGATTTTTATTACAAACCAGCGAAATCATGACGAATCATTCGGAAAGTCCAAAGTTCACAATATTAAAAAAAATTCCAATCGTTAATGCACTTAAATTTAGTGTTTATCTATATACCTAGTTTTATCATTTATCACTCTTTTTTTCGTTGACTATTTCGTATCAATTTTATTTATCATTTATTGTTTTAATCTATTAAAAATCTAGACAAGAGGGTGCTAAACAATTTAACGTCTTATCGCAGCCAAAGCAAACCACAACAATCACCAACCAATTCACGTGCCTTTCTGATGTCTATGTTTTTATTTTGTTTCCCCACGCGTGTGCATGATATCATCAAACCGCTTAAAGCCGGTCCTGTATGATAATTTTGATTAGAGTATGGTATAAATCCCGGATCGAACCGAAGCTTTACATCAGTTCACAACTGACAAAGCAAGCAATCATTTCAAAATCTTGAGAAAGCAACATCTTTTTCAACCAAAATGCAAGGCAAGAATTTGGTTGGTGCTGCCACTCGATACATTGCTGGCAGAAATGCAGTTCAAACTGTCTACTGGAGAGGTGTGAAGAGCTCTTCTGAAAACCAGAAGTTCATGAAGGTGTTCAGAACGGTGCAGTTTGCGAAACCATCCAACGCTGCAGTTGAGCCACCTCTTCGAGTGACCAAAGAACAACACATTCGAGTCTAATGGATTCTCAGTATTATAGGGCACATCATTGTGTTCTTATTTTTGTTATTTAAGGTTTTTATTTATTTTAATTTGTCAAAGTGAAGCTGTTTTCTTGTTGTATGTAGTTACTTTTTTATTTGTGGAATGAAAATAAAGTTTTGATTCTTAATTTATGTTTATTCTATGGGATGATTATCGCTGGATCGTTTTCTTTTTATTTGTAGCCACTTATATCTCATCCGGAAATCTAGTCAAAAAGCTTGTTAACATTCAATTTTTTTTCTTAACTTTAAATTTACAATTTGACTTGCAAATGAAAAATTCAGAAATTTTTATTTCTTGTTTTAAGGTACACGCTACCGGATATACGCGGATATGGCTTACGATTTTTCGCTTTTGAGGCGAATATTAAATTTTGCTCGACTTTTGTATGCGTGCGTCTCAGGTAGAACTATAGAGGAGATACCTTCGAATTTTGAAAAAGTGAAAGATTTGTCTTTAATTAATAAAAACTGTACTTTGGGGCATACAATAAACGCTTCTAAAGCAATAAGACCAGAAATTGCCATTGCTTCATCGTTAAAGTTCTCGCGCTTTACATTGGATCTGAGTTCGTCTTACAAATAAGAAACGATTAAAAATTCGTGTTTTTTTATATCAAAATTTTGTTATTTATTGCACCCTCTAAACGTCTAAATAGTAAGTCTGCCAAAATTTGACAAATAAGTTTGAATTCTAAGTTAGAAGAATAAATTTCAAACTTTTTAAATTTTATTCTTCATTATTATTATCATACCATCATTAAAACCAGCCTTTACTATTTTTAAAAATTGAGTTTATTTTACCAAAACGAAATAAAACATGGAAATGTGTCATGAACTAATATTTTCACCATTTTATGTTGGCCAAACTTAACGTGTAGCTGATAATGACAATCATTTTTCTTCTTAGAAGACTTACAAACAATATTGGATACGATCTCACCATTTATATGGAATGTTGCTTTAGGACAAATAATAATTTCCGTTTAAATTTAGTTTTTTTACGATTTTGGTTTGGGTTCATTAAAAATATGTCATTCTGCATCGGATGCTGGGAATTTTCCATCGAATTTACAAAATTCATACGAAGCAAATTTTTAATTATTATCAGTCGTTACTTAATCCATAGACATCTCTTTCTTATCACCCAATTTACTCATAATTAAAAGTTAAAATTTCTGTCCAGACTGAACACGTGATGATGATTAAATATTGTGTCACTGGGCAGATAAAAGCAATAATTTTTTTGCCGTTTCGTGTGCACCAAGTAGAGCAAAAAACTCTTTGAAATTGGAAGCAATTAAATAATAAACTGCATTTTGTTAATTAATAAATGAAAAAATAATGAAGTATGTGGAGATCCGTTAAATACGACACACAAATGATAAAAGAGATGGAATTTCACGTGTTCTTGTTATGTCTCTTCACGAGTGGAATAATTAAATAATTGAATTACTAATACTTGCTCCCCAATGATAATGTTTGATTAGAGAGTTGTATAAATTCTGGATCAAATCAAACCTCCACATCAGTTCGCAACTGACGAAGTAACCTACTGTCAAGAACTGGTCAATAGTATTCTCCTTTCAAAATGAAGAATTTCGTCGATGCCGCTTCCCGATACATCGCTGGAGGAAATCTAGCTCAAGCTGTCTGTATGAGGGGCCTCAAGAATTTATCAGAAAACCAACAGAAGCTGATGAAGGGCTACCTAATAAAGCAATCTGCGAAGACGAATTCCATCGAGAAACCATCCTCGGAGTAAAAGAAGATCTATTCGGTTTTACGAAGACGATTATTTATTTATTTATTTATATTTGTTTGTAAAAACAAATTTTTGATATGTACAATAAATATATAATTATTTTAAATGGTTCTATTTTTTAATTGTATGAAAGAAAACAAAAGTGAAATTTTCAAAAATCAACGATTAATATTAATTTTCATATCAGCGCCAGAGTGTCTAACAATATTTTTCCTGCTTTGTAGCAACCAAACGTGTTGAAATAATTACAGCTGATAATGATAAGGAATTTCGTTGTTATGACATGACAATGTGTCTGGTCATAACACACGAGCTGAAGCATATGAACTCCGCCGATTTCTTATCTAGAACATGATTTTTGAATTTTAATGTCAATTTCTGCACACAGGATGAAACTAAAATCACGAAAAATTACAGTTTTTGTTATTAGTGAGTCACCAACTGTTCAATCATCTTCTTATCATGTAAATTATTTAATTGCAGTTCATATTTCTAATGCAAACATGCGATTTTATTGGCAAATCCTTACCGGGTTAATTAATAAAATGTAAATGTCTGAATAATAATTTTAACATTTTTATTGGCATTCCTAATTTATCAAAAGATATTTTTTCAGCTCTGCTATTGTAACTATGTTTAATGAAGAATCAAAGACTGATGTGAAGGGAAAGAGCCTACAAATGACATTTTTTTTTATTTCGACTGAATTGAAAAACAGATAAAAATGCAATGAGACTTCAATATGTTTTAGTAATATTAAATAAATTTGCATGGGGGTTGTGTTAAAAATCCGATCAAAAATATGTTTATGTAAAGAACAATATCATATACGATTTCTCCTAACAATAACTACCGGAAGTTTTTTCACTTGCATTAAAAAACTTTCTTTTAGACAAAAACATTTTGTCTGTGGATTTCACGAAAATTTCATCACCCTCATGACCGGACATTTCCTGTTTAGCATGTAGCACTCAAATTTATTGAAATTGTGGCTGATACTGATAATATGAAATGTGCTTGTTGGGTTATTATATAAATGACGAATTTGGACAAAACTAGTTTCGCGATGAATAATTAGAAGTTCGATTTTTTTGTTTAATCAAATTGTCGTTTAAAAATGTCTCGAATTTTGATAGATTTTTTTATGTTGTTATTCAAGAGAAACATTTTTGTCTAACCGGCTTTAACTGCATATTTTAATCAAATTTAATGCCAACCGCTCTTGTTTGTATGCACTTAGATTGTTTCCACCTACAAACATTTCATTAAAATGACTCAGTTTGGGAAAGTTTTAGGAAATATGTTGATGAAAAACAATATTAATTAAAATTTTAACCGGATTTAAAGTCAATAAATTGTTACTATAGTCTTCTATTTCGTTATCATGCAAATTATTTTTAATTAGAGTGAAAAATTTCCAGTAATTGCAAAAACCCCACTGAACCCGGATCAATGTTTGTGCATTGTTGCACTGTACTCCCACATGATGATAACTCCGATTGGATAGGCAAGGACAAAGGGAAATGTTGTTAGGGTTTGTACATCGTAATTAAAAAAAAAAACTTTTTAAACTGTGCCAACACATTTCAAAGTACATATTTTTTTTGGGGACAGTTCAAAGTCCCGAGCAAAATTCTTATGTTAGTCTGTCTATATGTATTATTTTTCCGCAGTAGACATCGTCAGAATTACTCTTTAGGGCAGTGTTTCTTAACCTTTTCAGAAAGTCTCACCCCTTTGAACCTGAAAAATAGGTCTCCGCACCCTGTTCAAAAATACGCTGCGATTTTTTAGTTTAGAAAAAATCATTTTTTAAGAAATTTATTCAGTTACTGTTAAGGTAACTTACTGTTGAGGGACTTCTCCCACACCCCCGGTTAAGAAGCACCGGTTTAGGGTGTAAAACGACCTTCAAAATCTTTTATCACGTCGCAGACAAACCCGGAACACTCGTCTAGTCGCGTCTTCACGTGTGCAAACTTATGTAATTGAAAGACAACTTAAAGTCGGTCGCCTGTGATAATTTTGATTAGAGAGTGGTATAAATTCTGGATCGAATCAAACCTCCACATCAGTTCTCAACTGACGAAGCAGTCGACACTTTGAAGAATCAACATGAAGAATTTCGTTGATGCCGCTTCCCGATACATCGCTGGAGGAAATCTAGCTCAAGCTGTGTGTATGAGGGGCCTTAAGAATTTATCAGAAAACCAACAGAAGCTGATGAAGGGCTACCTTATAAAGCAATCTGCGAAGACGAATTCCACTGACAAGCCGTCCTCGGACTAAAACATCTCTTCGGTTCTACGAAGATGTGTGAAGATTGAACACAATTGTGTTTTTTGTTAATTTATTTATTTATTTAGTTTACGGTAATGTTTTGTTTTCATTACTTTGGACATTTTTTTTAACATGTACGACGACAAACTTGTAAGTCGTTTCTTTTTTTGTTACAAATTTCAAAAATTTTAATAAAAGAATTTTCTACTATGTGTACTTGTTTATTGTTCCATACAACGTTCTATTACAATTAAATGTAGCCAAAAAGTGTTAATGCAAACAAAAAAACACGAAATTAAATTAAATAATTTCTAGAATTTAAAAAAATAAATAAAACAATATAGCTGTTTTCAATTCACGCAATACTCGGCGTATCCTTTTTCGACTAGGGCATCATTGATGTAAAAAACACTATCCTCTTTTGTCACATTGGCCAAATAAATTTCGAGCACCAGTTCCTAAAATTGAAAAAAAATCACAATTTAACACTTGCAGTTTCCCTGCTCCCAAGCAGACATCAGAGTTGAAAGGTGACATTATTTTTGATTGCAAAACCTCCCATTAATATTGATTAATGGGATATTTACTTTATGATAGGATCTTACTATGGAAAATTTACTACATTACAGATGGAAAGATGTAAAAAGACCCAAACAAACGGATGCGCATTAGCAAATCGCGTTAATGCTCATGCGCCAGAGAACATCTGATGTGATGCAGTGGCGTCGTGTCAACACCAACATTGGTTCTAAAATAAAATCACAATTATGGCACGTGATTATAATCTAGAAACTACGCCCAAGGTTTAAAAATCTTCTTTTAGATAATTTTTAGAAACCTTTGCACTCTGATTCCGTAATAGAGATTTGCGGGAATGTTCTTTCAAACAGTCCATCTGTGACGCCTATGGTTGGGAACCCCGTCAAATGTCAAAAATACCCCTCTACCATGCGCATGTTTGGGTTTATTTAGATATTTCCAACTATACCTCTTTGTCAATCGCCATGATTTCAGCAACTAATTCAGCGCCTATAATTAAGTCTCTGAATTTCCGAGTTGTTTGAGAATCACTCGCCTTTACTGCAGAAAGTCGCGCTTTGACGGCTTGGCAAGGAACTTGAGAAAACTCTTTAGGCATGAACCAAATATGCTTCTGATGTATTTCACCCACACTTCCATAGTCAATAAATAATACCTAGGACAAATGTTGTATAAATTGCAAATAGAACGTTCTCTCATACTTTAACATGAGATTCTAAAGCAACTGATGTGTCTACGATAACACATCTATAGTATTTATTTTGATAATGAACAAGACAATATAATCCTTCTACTAAAAACAATTCTGGAATGACATAGCGGTTTCGTTCATTGTGGAACCTAATCCTAAAAATATTTATTAAAAAAAAGATCGTATTATTACCACAAATAATATGCTTACAGCATTTCTTCTTCAAGGAGACTCAAATCGCCATTTTTTGGAAATATAAAAAAGTTATTAATATCTTTTATTTCCCCAATGGCGATGTCTAAATAGTCATGAATATTGATATCACCAAGATTAAATTTCGGAAGTTCTTCTAAAAATGGTACAATGTCACCAGGAATTAAGTCTGGACCCAATGACCACTAAAAACCTGTTTATAATAACATTCGAGCCAATCAGTTGATGCTACCGCAATGTCTGATGATTCTATCTCAGTCTCACTAATCTCGTTTTGGTTCAAGGAAGGAACAGCATTGTTCTTATCGTACAATATAAAATCATCTGTTGTTTGTTGAACATAATAGAATATGTCTTGTAAATCTGTACACATTTCAATTAAAGATCTAAATTTATAGTGTTCATAGTTGAGGGATTCTTGAAACATTTTTCTGAAATTAAAGTAGTGGTGACTGGTAATTAGGAGAAAACATTCTTACCTATATTCATGTTGTAATGCACGACAAGTAATGCCTTCAGGAAATCTCATTATAAGTTTTCTTAAATTATTTTGTATTCTTTTTGGAATTTTAGATTTGTATTCATCATTACAGACAGACATCTGAGAAGTTTGATGCGTTAGGTCTCTCATACTGTATGACTTTCTAGTGTTAACAGGTTGATGAACTTTATAAGTCTTTAAGTATTTCCTGAAAATTTAAATCTAAGTAAAATTTGATTTAATTAAGTTTGGTAAGTAACACCTTTTATGAGCAGGGATATTGTCTTTCTTTTGCTTAGACACCAATACGCTAATATGTGCTGACTTGTTGGTTATCACACCTTCTACTTCAGCAGATGGTCCACTTCCAATTATCTATACAAAATTACTAAGACTAAATTTTATTAAAAAAGGTGTACCTACTTTAACAGTATTTGGTATTGAACGAAGGTACTCTTCCACTGACGAAAAACCAAGTTGTCTAAAAGGGATGTTGCTCCCTATAACTGTCTTATAATCTGTACAAAATTGTTGAAGAGTACATCGAAACGGTTTTGAGGTTAATAAACCAGTGATGCAAGATTCAACCTCGGATGCTTTTGACGAGGCCTAAAAATACCATTTAATCTAAATATAATGAAAGGGCCAGATGTTCTTACCATTTGTTGTTTGTTTGAAGCCAAATAAAACCGAACACGAAGTTAGGTTATATTTTTGTTATCAAAAAATGACAGATGTCAAAAATTTAGGGAGTTTTGGGCTTGGTTTGTTTTTATCAGCAAAAATTAATTGCTTAAATCTAATTCAACAAGAACAGATTATTGTTCGATTATTGCGGTTTTGATGATTTTAATAAATAATTTAGTTAGCACTGAAATGTTTCTTATATTTAAATTTCAATTTTGCGCCAACGATGTTAGCCGATCGTCGTTAGATCAGCGGTCCTCAATCAAAATGTTACTAAGTAAATTCTAAGATGAATTGAATAATAAAAACAAACATGTAGATTTCTTCCAATACTTTTATTTTTGTGTAATTATAGGGGTATAATGTAAGTAGAAGAAAACACGTTTGAATTTAATAAGATAAATATTTAACACAAAGTTTAGATTCGCTGTTATAGGTGATACTTCGGGTTGCTTCGTATTTTTTTGACAAGTTTAAGCAAGCTCTGAAAAGTGAGGTTAACTTGTTTGAAAGATAACTTTACTTCTAGTGTTTGTCAGTTGAAATGGTAATGTTTTGTGTAGTTTAACGTTGAATTATTTACATATTCTTCTTTATAGGGGTCACTAAAGTGATTCTTAATTTTTTATAAAACGTCATTAAATACTTTCGCAGTTTTAGCAAGTTTTGTGTTTTGCCACAGATGATAAACTTTTTGCTGTCTTTCCTAAATGTAGGTAAGTTAATGCCGGAAATATTGGTATAGTTGGAAATATCTAAATAAACCCAAACATGCGCATGGTAGAGGGGTATTTTTGACATTTGACGGGGTTCCCAACCATAGGCGTCACAGATGGACTGTTTGAAAGAACATTCCCGCAAATCTCTATTACGGAATCAGAGTGCAAAGGTTTCTAAAAATTATCTAAAAGAAGATTTTTAAACCTTGGGCGTAGTTTCTAGATTATAATCACGTGCCATAATTGTGATTTTATTTTAGAACCAATGTTGGTGTTGACACGACGCCACTGCATCACATCAGATGTTCTCTGGCGCATGAGCATTAACGCGATTTGCTAATGCGCATCCGTTTGTTTGGGTCTTTTTACATCTTTCCATCTGTAATTAAAAAAAAATGTATGACAAAAAATTGTTGTTTTCATATTTATTTCATATTTACTTTTGAAACGATAACAATTTTTTTCAGTATTTTCCGATCAGTCAAAATTTAAACAGATTTTAAAAACATTATTCCTAATAAACATTTTAATAAAAAAAACTTTTTTAGAACGAATTAGATTAATTCAGTCCACTTTTCAACATGGATTTGGACCCGCGACATTTTTTCAATTTGTTGAACAAATACCTAGAAGACGATAGTTCGGGCCCTAAACAGTGCAACCAATTGTTCATCAATTTAAATAATACCTTAACCAGAGAACAAGTCCATTTACCAGACTTTGGTAAATATTTCAATCTATCCGCCTTTTCATTATCTAAAATAAATTATTTCTAGACCTGCACCTGCAATGTTTTTTTAACAAATCACAAGGTCTTCTCGACATTATTACGAAAATTGTCAACAAAAAACAATTTAAAGCTTCCATTAAAAGCATTTTTGAAATCATCTACACGTTAATTAACAATTTCTCATCGAAATTGGAAAAGTACATACCGATCATATATGAAATATGCTTCAAAGTTGTGAAATCATCCCTCGTGAGCAGTGAAGAGAAAGTCAGAGGTTTGGATGTCATCATTCTCAGCTTTGAAAAAATAAATAAGTGTTTCGATTTCCCGGAATGTTACACTGATGTTTATAACTATTTAGTCAATACCTTATCAATAAAAAAATCCGACACAGGTAAGAAATCAAACGATTTTACTAAGAATGAGATTTTTGTTTGTAGTTCAAGGAAGGATATTCAAAGCTCTAGGAGCATTTGCTAAACACTTCCAGTACTTGGTAACAAATTCTGGAGGCTTAAAAATTGCTTTTCTAAATGCATTGGAAAGTGAAATGGTACAGAAAGAATTCTCTAACGGAATAGTCTCTGGAGTTTTTACCGGGTTGGATTGGTTTTGCGAAAGCTTTCCTTTTATCCCAAACTCGACAGAAGATGCCGTCGTAATTAAGAAAATCTGCAAATATATCGATAAATTGACGGTTCCTACGTCGACCATTAAAATTGCCAACAGAGGTAATAAAAATAATTTAATTTCAACAGTTTACGATTTCTTTTCAGCTGCGCTGACTTTCCTCGGCAACTATATCTCGCTCTTCGTTGATTTAATGCTCGAAAAAATTCAGTCGTGGCACGAAGCGTTATTAAAATGGCTGAATTACGGTGCAGACGACCAAAAAACTGGTATTTTTGTGTTGGAAGCGTTCTATCGTGGTTTAGGGAACTCTGTCCTTTCTGAACAACACCCTGAAGTAGTCCTGGTTAGTATGAGATCTTAATTTTTGAACTCTTTCATAGATATCTTTAGTATTTCATAGAATGGTTTAAAGACAAGTTATCTTCTCCCTCCACCAACCGCGAAAAACGTCTTTGCCTCCATGGTCTCTCTTCATTCTCTGGAATCTGTCAGTCACAACTAAATGAAGAAAAAAGAAAAGAACTACTGATTTTATTAGTCCAAACCTTCGAACAGTCGTACATTCTAACCCAAGAACCGGTGTCAGAGGTCTTAGAAGACTTACCATTTTACCTGCAGACTGTCGCGAAATTCATTCATTTCCGCAGGATTACAAACAGCGAGCTTTTCTGTCTACAGAAAGCCACGATTTTAATGATAAAAGTGTATCCTCAGCTACCTTACTCTTGTCACGGAGCCGTGGTCGAGGCTTTAATTTCCACGTTCTATTTCCTAGAAAGCAACGACGAGAAAAGCTTTGATAATTTCGTTGAAAATGTCATTTATCAAGGAGTTGTTTGGTCGTGCTCGCACCAACACATCTCCGAAGCTGAAATTTCAGAAGACGCGAAAAATGTGCTTACTGTTAAAAGTTATTTCACTTTATGGCGGAAATTACTGGGAATTCTACCGTTGCGCCAGTTTGATAAACTAGGAATTTTTCTCCACGATCGCAAGTATATTTTGACAAAAATCATCGACAAGTTGATGCGGACATTGTTGATTTTAATCAACAAGTTGAATGTCTCTATCATTTTGAACAACACCGTTGATCCAGTGACGGATATTCAAACGGCTTATAACGTTGCAGAGATCAATGATTTCGCGATTTTTCTGAACGTTATCGATTTCTATGAGGAAATTTTTGAAAATATTGATCCAAACATACTCACTAAGTGTGCTTGCAAGTTAATTCACCACCTCGTTTCGAAATGCGACAAATTTCCTTTAATTAGTGGTTTCTACAAACTGTTGTCTTACACTTTAAAAGCTTGCAACAAAGATAATTATTTTGGTGACTCGACTGTTGCTGCCCAAGACATCAGAATGTGTACTTTAACTTTGACTATCTTCGCGGATAATCTTTTGAACAAGACACAACAGTACAAAGGCGATTTACTGATCGCATGTCTTCAAGTTCTGCTCCAATATCCGATAGTGGTCATTAGGAAGATGCTTCCGGCGTGTGTACCATCGTTCAGAACAATTTTCTATGTTGGTCAGAATTATATAAAGTTGGCACATATGGCGCTAGACACTCTTGAGTACTGGCAGAAAGAAATGCCGGACGACGAAATGCAAGAATTTCTAATCCAAGTGGTACCACTACTGGATTTTTACCTTCAAAGCAAGTCTTTGGGAGGTCTTACTGATTCCGCTCTACCCGAAAACCGGCGAAAAACCACACAAGCTCTAAAAAAACGTAAAGTTGTCGTCAATGTAGAGCCAGAACTCATACGACTCCAAATGAGGATAATCAAGTTTATCGGAGGACAAGGAAACGCTTTGTGCGAAGCTTTTGCTTTCCGTGAAGACAACTTAAATCTGTCTGTTTGGAGCAACCAACAGTATCTCAAAATAGTTTTACCGTTCGAAGACATCAAGCTGGATATTTATCTAGATAATTTGCTTCCAAGAATTGTGAATGTTGCTTTGAACAGTTCCGACCGAAAAACACGAATTATGGCTTGCGAGTTATTACAAGCCATCGTTATGATTTTCTTAGGGACAAGTGAGTTTGTAGGGTGTGCTATAAAGATTTTGAAGGTTTTTTTTAGCTAAACAAATGGATCAGTCGAGTCAGTCGGATTTAAATGAGTTGCTCAGACATGCGGCTGTCCCTTTGCTGAAATTAGGCTGCGATATGGATAAGGTTGTTGAACAACTTTTCAGGCCTTTGTGTTTCCAACTGATCCATTGGTATACTCACAGTATTCAGTCGCGGAGTGATCATAGCGCCATCGTAATTGAAGCTGTTCTGGTAAGTAGTCTAACTATTAAAGTAGTTAATGCAAACTTCTTCTATTTTATAGGATAGTATAACACACTCAACCGACACCTCTCTGCGAGACTTTTCCGGAAAATGCATAAACGAGTTCGTCAAATGGACGATCAAACAAACAACGGAAAAAAACTTGGCTCGAGACCCTATCAACATAAAAATTCTTGTGAAGAAAATGCGTTTCTACAGCACACATCCCGACCCGTACAAGAAACTAGGCGCGGCTCTCATTTTTAACAATATCTATCGCGAGCTACGAGAGGAGAGCTCTTTGTTAAGCATTTTTTGGATCGAGTTCCTCCACATCTTCGTTAAAAGTCTCTCAACGTACGAATTTCACGCCACCGATGAAAATTCAGTTGTTCACATTAAGAATGCTCTGAAACATATCGAAAGAGGGTTTGTGGAAAAATCGGCTTTGTTCAATTCGAACGATGGAAATAGAAGAATACCAACTGACTTTAAGGGAGGACTTTTGAAAGATGTTGCTGTTTGGTTGCTGGAAGAAACGGGCTCTCCAAGTCGCTACTGCAGAGAATTGTGCATGGAACTGTTTTGTAGTATTGCAGCTCGTTCTTCACAGTTCAAAACTTTGCAAAATTTTGTTTCTAAATATTTCAAACGGACGAATTGGGTTCAAGAGATTTATGAACCATTCTTAACGCAACATCCCACTTTAGAGTCGTTATCAGAGCATGAAAATATGGGGCCTAATAAATGGTTACAAGCACTTCTATGTGCTTTAGATGGTTACAAGTTTGTCACCAGTCAGAAACTGGTAGCTACGGAGAATATTTTAAGCGACACTGTAATCAAAGCAATTGGTTATTTTCTGAGTAAAGTTTCTACCACGAGTTTGGAGGGTGCTTTAGCTTTGATACAACCCAAAGATTGGCTGTTTACTACTTTTGAAAAGCAGACATTTGATAAGCAAAGATCACAAGCTGCAATGAAGCTCTTACAACTTCTAAATGTCCTATCGCCAAAGATTGATGTTTTCTGTACTTCAGACTTGTGGGATCTCATTGTTAGTCTGTTATTTAAGAAAGAAACGTTAGGCTTTGAGTGTTTCTTACCGAATAGGAGCATTGATTGTGAAATTTCTGTTGTGGTTAAGGAATTTTTGGCGAAATTGCCAAACGCGAAAATCTTGGAATTGAAACAAGCTCTCCAAAGCTACATCAGTGAAAACATGAAAACTGATGTTGATTTGAACAGTTATGTCCCTCTCAAACAGAGAAACATCTTGAAAGGATTAAACACGTTGCGCTCATTCTCCCTAGAGAATTTTTCGTTTCAAGACTTCACCAACGGCATGGTCACCAATCTCTTGAATAACTTCGTTCATACCTCTGAAGGTAGAATTATTTACGCCGAAACTTTACAAGACACAACTCTCACTTTTTGCTTATCAGTTTTGAATTTTGCTCTTTGCAATACCGATGAATTCAAGACGTTCGTGAAATTTCTCTACAAACCGTATCAAGTCCAAACGGTAGACTACAAACAACCTATCCTTCTAGGAACGTACCTCTTGACTTTGTTTGAAGACTCTGTTATGGACAAAATTATCACGAACTTTGAGATATTTTTACAACTGAGTTTAGAAGAAAATATGATCAATCAAATTTGCGAGTCAATCTTCCATGTTTTGTCCTACACGATTCCAAAGAGACAACTAAAAAACTTGAATGTGACGGTGGTGTACAAGATTTTGCAAAAATGGGAGGTTTTCGAAGACTATTTTAATGCCAAAAATGTAGAGTCGGGACTCGAGTTTGTCAAATGCTTAGTTCCTGTTATAAAATCTGGGAACCTAGAATGCGACAACTTGAAAAAATGGTTGTTGAGCTTAATGGATGTGAAGGAAGACTCGTGGAAATACGAACTTGATAAGAAAGTTGAAGTTTTTTATCTGTTAGTTGAGGTAATGGAGGCTTCAGATGATGAGGACGGAGATTTGAAGTAAGTTAAATTCAATTACAATATTACAATACATTTTTTTTTTGTTTTTTCCGAACAATTTTTGTTTAATACGATCTCTTTTATTTCGTGTGTTTTGTGTTATCAACATCCAATGAATTGATTCTTTGTTGTGCATGAATTAATTAGCTTAGAAATTGAACCAATAACCAACAGTTTTGGACATCCTACCAACGAACGAAAAGTTACGATAGAGTTGGTTGTTTGGGTGCGTTTTTTGTTATAAAAACTACTTCAATAAAGATAATACCAGCCAATAGAATGAATTCTTTTTTGTGCTTTAATCCGCCTTCGATCACATTCTTCATTTTGCTATGAAGAAAGGGAGGATCTTTTTTCTAAAACTTGTTACTTTTCCTCGAGAACTTTTTTATTATTTTTTTGGATATTTCAAAATTTGAACGCATTATAAGAAAACTAAAAGCAAATTTAGAATCACCACTTTGCATTTCAGGAGTGGACTGGATCACATTAAAGCCACACTATTATCACCAACTTCGTCTGCAACATCAGATGCGAAAACAATTATTTTGGATAAACTACTAATGGTAACTCCGAAAATTCGAACGCCCGACATTTTTATGTTCCTCTTGGATCTCTTCGTTAATCTGAACACTGAGAAGAGCACCTCCGACTTGAAACTTCTCCTGAAAGATTACATAATAACCGGCCAGAACACTCAAAAAGTATCTCTTTCAAAACTCTACAGTTTGTACATGAGCGACGATCTTGATAATTCTCAAAGATACAAACTTCTGACAAACACGACTTCGGTTTTTCAATATTGTAGCCTGTCAGTTTTGGAAGAGTTTTTTGTTAACAATATCGTCGAAATTATTACCGATTTGAAGGAAAATACGACATCCCTCAATGTAGTCAAGAAAATCTGCCAGTTTTTGTTAATTGAAATTCTGTTTGTTCGACATCCACTTCGCAATCTCGATGCACCCGAAGTTTCTGAAATTGCACGCGCTGCTTTAGGAGACGGTGCAAGTAATAAAAAACTTACGATTCAGATACTAAAAGTGACTTTAGACGCGGTTAAAGACGACATAGACTCAGATGATGGCTTTTTGCGCTTGTATAAATGCCACTCGTACAACACTATAGCTTCCATTGTGAGCAACTCTTTGAAAACTCTTAGTTTCTTTTCGAAATTGTTTATTCGTCAACAAGACAATGTTGATATACTCTGGAATAGTCTGATTGACACAAAGAAGATCTACGCGTTTCAGACAGACTTTGAAACGATACCGAAAAGGCGAAAAATTCTTGTGAATATAAGAAATGAGATTAGGACGAAAAAGAAACGCAGTACTCAATCCCAGTCGGTTCGATACGTAGAGTCGATGCGAGTGTACAACAGTTCGCTTTCGGAGGATTTCAGTAAGTTCGATTTTTCTAACAGTGCCGTTCGGACTGAAACGGAGGATGGGAAAGTAGAAAAATCAGAGGATCAGAGCGAAATTGAGTTAGATGGTACTGATATTAACAGTCACGAATGTATGGCGACAGTCTGTGGTTTAATTCAACTCATGGTGGACACAAATGTGCTGGAACTACCAACGGAAGATGATTCAGATTACGAGCTGCCGGCGTGGGTTAATGGTAAGTGAAAAATTCAATTGAAAAACGCGGTTTTTATTAAATCTTTAGGCATCAGAAGTCTTCTCCTAGACCCAGAGACACACGATAATGTTAAAATGTTCTGGATCAAAGTTATTGACAATACAACTCACATTTTTGAACATTTTGCCAAATGGTTTTTGGAACCACTGCTAAAGTTCGTTACCGATAAATGTGCGGGAACTCAAACTAACTATTTCGTCACCGATGTGGTTTGTTTTCATTTATAACATTTTTACTCTTTCTCATTGTACTACTTTTACCAGGTTGCAATTTTAGCCGCGTGGTCATCAGCAGCTCCCTTAACGACTCCTACAGAAATTCAACTTGCTTCCGATTTGTTGACATTTTTGATCACCAATTTGAACATTGGGCGAAACGACATGTTCAAGTACCACTTAGAACTTATCAAATTGCTGATAGAAGCATGGAAGTCGTTTATTTCAGTCTCATATGACTTACTCTTCTCAAAGTTGAAAGTAGACCCGTCAAGCAAACAAGTCGAAATTGGTGTTCACTTATTTTCGATTTTCTTGGCCAACAAAACATTTCCATGGGAAGACAAAACCATTGAATTTTGTAAAACTGTCTTTGGCATAATTGAGAAAAACCGAAAAAAGAGTACGTATAAACCTGCTGCTGAAAGCATCGGGCTTTTGTTGAGACTGAAAAGCAAAGAATCCAAGCTGTTTAAAAATGTTCACGTCTTGTTGAAGAAGATCTCCGACCCGGAGAAGTACGCGTACATTTTAGAGTCGGTTGTATTGCATTTCCCCGACATAGCAGATGATTTCCATGTTAAACTTCTTCTAAGTCGTGTCCATGGAGTTCCAAAAGCTTTAAAATTAGTATATCTAAAAATACTTCTAAGTCGTGCCAAAATCATGGATAGAATCCCCGAGTTTAAGACAGAAGCTTGGAATTCTTACATTGAAAACGACGAGTTGGAAGTTCAAGTCGTGGCTCTACAGATTGTTTACGAATGTTTGGAAGTTCTGAGACATTCGCCTATTTTTAAATCTATAATAGAATCAGTTTGTGGCCACGTTTCAAGCTCCCATGTTCTTTGCAGGACTCGAATGTTTGATATTTTAATATCAATTTTCCAAGCTGGTAACTATCCCAGCGAAATTCAGGATTTGTGTAAACCGGTTTTGGTACAAGGCCTTACTGACACCGACATTGAAATCCGAGAGAAAGTTTACGATTTTTGGAGGAACAGTCCCCAACTTCCTAGTCCGATTTCCGCTCGTTTCGTTTATATTCTATCAAATTTATACGAAATGACCACAGAGAATGCGTTTCTCGGTTACAGTTCTCATCTTCTGCTAGATATAATCAAAAACACAGAAGAATATAGCAGTTTGTTGTTTGAGTATCCTTTAGAAGACTGCGATTTTGAGAACTACAATCTTCAGACAAACTGGCGCCTCCGACATTTATCTGTTGTTCCTTTGTTTGCTGAAACTGTAAGAAGTGCCAGCATGGATTTCGACTCTATGGACCCCAATTTAAATCAACTTCGCCAAACTCAAGCTTCTCTAGAGTTTGCTCCTACTCAAAGTGTGAGAGCTAAGCAATTCTCACAGTTCACGATGAGTGAAAGTAGTCTCTTGGTTAAGACAGGCGAAGAGTTTGTTAACCCGAATCTAGTACCACTCTCGCATAAATATCGTGTGCCTAAGCGACGATTTTTGAGAGATAAAGAAAAAATTCAAAATCAATACGCACATTGGGAGGTAAAGAAGAAAATTCAAACGACCGAGCAGAGGAAGGAATTGGTGAAAGAAAGGGAAAATAAAGTGAAAATTTATCGGAATTACCGAAAAGGCGACTTGCCTGATGTCCAGATTACTTTACAAGCGGTTTTGGAACCATTACAAGCACTGAGTTTGGTAAGTACGACTTACGCGTTTGAAATTTAATAATAAAAATTCAATTTCAGCACGACGGTGAAATCTCTAAAGTCTTATACTCCCAACTGTTTAGAAATATCCTCCAAAAAATGAAGAGCGATCAAACTTTCATGGAACAGATTTCCTCCGCCATCAAATTCATTTTTAATAATTCCACTCAGTGTAACAGAAACTTGTTCCAAACTTTATTCGACGCTTTGCTACAATGCAAAAATGCCATCATATTCCCTGCGGACTTGGTAGTCTCGGTGAGTCAATCCAGCGGTTTACGAGCTCTTGGTGTCCTCCTACTAGAAGAATATTTAATATCCTACGATTCCACATCGTCAGATCCGAAGAAAACGCGTGGAACCGGAGCACCAAACGACATAATTCTCTGGATAAAACTAGCCGAGTAAACATTTCACTATGCCACATCAAAACCTAATATTTCCGCTTTCAGGCTGTACAAAGAAATGGATGAATGGGATGTCGTCAAATCTATTTTCTTGGAGAAAACCGAAAGTCCAGACGAAGTGAAAGACGCACTTTTCGCTGAATCCCGCAAACGTTGGGAAGAGGCGCGAGAGCACTATAAGACTTTACTTGAAGTTGATGAGAGTTTTGTTCGCAAAGACTTCTACTACGAGTCGTATTTTAAATGTTTTGCTCATTTAGGAGAGTGGGGCCAGTTGGTAGAGGCGGTTGATTCGATCATTACTTCTCCCGGAAACGACTGTTGGGAGGAATTATGGGACGATGGGTTTTATCAACAAAAGTTAATGCCTTGGTACATCAGTGGGCAGATGAAAAACGCATTATTCACAAGGAGCGGTTCCAACCAATTTTTCTCGAATTTAAATTCGAGCTTGAACTCCGAGCGCTTAGAGTACTTGGAGACTCATTTTTGTGAGGAAATCGCGATGTTGTGGGTGTTCAAAGGAGACACCGACGAAGCCGAAAAGTACATTAAAATGTACTTGAATAAATTTTTGGATAACTGGCAACAATTGGATCTGTTTTACGCCAATCTTCGCTACAACAGTCTTTTGAAGTTGAGAAATATAATCGATATAAACAGGTTTCTTTCTGTTTTTAATAACTTCAATGTTGAAAACACTTCGAGAGTCGAGGAGTTAATCAATCAATGGAATGGAAGCGCTTCTGAAGTTCTGCCATCAATTTTGTACTGCGAGGAGAAGGTTTTGTACCGCAAACAGTTTCTGGACCTTCTTACAAAAAAAGCGAACTCTAATGATGTGGAAGAACTGGCGGAAATCCTTCCTCAATTAAATGAGTTGAAAACGAAATTAGACGAAGGTCTTATGGACATCGGGATAGAACAGAACAACTTTAACATGACGAAAAAGTACTTAAAGAGCTCCCCCAAACAAAATCTCTTGAAATTCAAACTTGTGATGAGTAAATTGACATTTATTAAGGCCGCCGGATTGAATGATTCTGCGAAGAAAATTGATTTCTTGTTGAAAGGTTGTGACCCTCTTCAATCAGTATTCCAAGTATCAGGACAATCTTCTTTGAAACTCCAAGCTTATCAACACTTCTTCAAACAGCTGAATGAGATTTCGTCTGTCTTGAGTGATACCGTTTTGTTTCAAAATAAAAGCGCTGACTTGCTTCCACTTATGGAAAATCGTCCTGTGACTTCTTCTCAAGACATCGCTGCTTTTGGTGCCCGTAAATTGAAAGATTTTCTTAAAACTTACGAAGGAGAACTGAACGATTCAATGGAATCTGAAGAAATTAGGAGAGACAGAGAATATGAAACAATCGCGGATGCCTACGTTAATTTAGCTTATTTCGTGAAAAGTCAAGAAAAGAAGAATTTCGATGATTTTATGCTTTTTGTTTTGAAGGCAACAAAATTTGGTTCTCCCGAAGGAAGGCAATTATTCCCGTGCATTATAATGGAGAAAGAATTCACCGAAGAAGAGA
Organism: Gnatocerus cornutus; assembly: GCA_029298725.1. Lineage (NCBI taxonomy): Eukaryota > Metazoa > Arthropoda > Insecta > Coleoptera > Tenebrionidae > Gnatocerus > Gnatocerus cornutus. The sequence continues at coordinate 8,589,281 of CM055514.1, forward strand.
CTCAACTGTTCATACAAGAGGTAAAGTTCCCCATTTATGGCAGCTCAATAATTGTAAATTCTAGACTTCCACAATACCGGTTTGGATGTTTTTGGGCTGGATCCCCCAAATCCTCGTTAACGTTGATTCGGCAAAGGTTTCCGCAGTTGCTCCTATCCTAATAAAAATAGCCGAGAAGTATCCACAGGCTATAATGTACGCCTACAGACTCAGCAAAGAAAACTATAAGAATGAAAATGAGACAGCGAAGGAGCTCATTGAAAAGTAAATTCGTTTTTATTTCTTTCCAGTTTTACATTTTGGTTTTTAGATTGGATTCGCTTTTACTGAATGATCCTCAAATTGATAAATTCTTGACGGCTCTGTCGTTTATTGGCGTACCGGCTACCATCCTGCTTTACTATGTTAGAAAAATAATGAAATTTTGTCAAACAAACGATCTCGATCAAATCAGAACAATCATTGAGTATCTCCAAAATGAGATTTTCTGTTGCAAACCCGACTCTCGTGACGTTGAATCTTTGCAAGGAAACATGTTTAAGAAGATTTCGAAATTTGATAAAGACTTCAAAAATCTTGAACGTAAGTGTGCTTTTAAACATTATTAAATTTAATAGAAAATTTTATATTCAAGGTTTGGTGAAGAAGAGCTCGCTCAAAGAGTTGATCATCCACATCAAAAAAATCAATGACGAGGTTGTCAAGATTTTAAGAGACCCGGGGGAATCAAAGAAAAATTCCAAGTTACTCAAAGACTACAGTCCTTGGTTGGCAAATTTTTCCGCACATAGAATAAATATTGATCTTGAAATACCAGGACAATATGATGGGAATAGAATGCCTTTAACACAACACCACGTCAAAATATCAGGATTTTGTCCTAATGTAAAATTATGATATTATTCCGTTCAAATCTTATTCGTAATTTTAGGTTTTGGTAATGTCGTCGATCCGCAAACCCATCAAAACCACTTTCCTAGGTAATGACACCAAAGAATATCCTTTTTTGATCAAATTCGGTGAGGATGTCCGTCAAGATCAAAGAATAGAGCAGTTGTTCTCTCTAATGAACAACATTTTTGACAACGATAAATCATTGAGCGGTCGAAAGTTTTCTATTCAAACTTACCAAGTACTTATCCTCTACTCTTTTACCTAAACGTAATAATAAACATTTCAGGTGATTCCTTTAACAACGAGTTTAGGAATAATTCAATGGATTGAAAACACCACTCCTTTACTAGAATTCGTTAAACACGCTGCCAAGGATGCAAAAGCCGTTAGAACGTTTGACCAGCTCTTTGAAACCTACAACAGTTTTATACATAAACCGACGAATCAAACAGATGTCGATGCTTATGGTCGAGCGGCAATGAAGTACTCTAGAGACAAAGTTATACCTAAATTTCGATCATTAGCTAGTGCTATTGAATGGGATACTTTAAGGTTTGTTTATTTTTATTTAACCTACAAGTACACGATTATTTCAGATCCCAGTTCTTGAAGATAAGTACCAACACGGAAAGCTTTTTTGCGCTACGCAATAACTTCATTAAAAGCTACGCAGTGATGTGTGTCAGTCATTGGATTTTAGGAATTGGTGACCGTCATTTATCCAACTCTTTAATCTTGCTACAAAACGGAAAAGTTCTTGGTATTGATTTTGGCCACGCTTTTGGAACAGCGACACAGATTCTTCCAATACCAGAACTTGTACCTTTCCGCCTCACGCCTCACTTGGTTAGTTTGATGGAACCTTTGGGAGAAAAAGGACTGTTTAGAGAGATTATGGTTCACTGTCTCAGATCTTTACGTACCAACTCTGGTTCTTTGTTGTCTACCATGAACGTTTTTATAGAAGAACCGTCGCTTGATTGGCTAGAACACGCATCTAGATCTAGTGGAAGTACAGTTGTAACAGACACTCTGTGGTATCCAACACAAAAAATAGAACAAGCACAGAGAAAATTACAGGGGGCTAAATCTACCACCATCATGGTGGAGGATCTGAAAGCTGGGCACCAGAAAAACGCGAATTACATGAAGGCGTACATTGAGTTAATTAAAGGAGACGCTGCACATGATCTTAGAGCGAGAAAAGAAGGAGAGAATTTAACAGTTGAGGATCAAGTTGATATTTTGATAGATCATGCGACGGATTACAATTTGCTTGGAAGGATGTACTCAGGCTGGGCCGCCTGGGTTTAACACCATTGCCCCTGTATATGTAACATTTGAACTTAATAAACTCACGTTATTTACTTTTTTATCAAATTTTGAATGTTTAATTCTATAATAAATTACATAATGAAATAGTAAGAATTATGTGGGTTTGAAATTAAAAACGTATTTCCTCATTTAAAATTTAAATAAGTTTCGGCGCGTTTTTTAGGGTTTTTCATTTTTTCTTGTCAACTATGCACTATTGTCTTGGTAACTTTTTGACTCTGATTTAGATGACAGGTGAATGAGGTTAACTTTTTATTTGGATTAAAAAATTACATTTTATATGTATCTACAGCCGTTTTGGTTAAGTGCCATGATTTGAATGGAACAAATTCGTTTCCTTTTGTTATCGGTAAGTCATCTTTTCCGTTTTTTAAAATGAATTAAAAAAGTGACAACATTTGCACTCTCAGGTTTATGCATACCAGATGTGATACGTTATAAACTATGGAAATAGAGCGGACTGGGAATAAACTGAGTTGGTCAGAGCTGAAGGGCGTTGTAAGCGACCTCAGGAGACAACTGTCAAGTTTATCAACTATGATACCAACAGCTGTCTCTTTTCGAACCCTCCAAGATGGTAGAACAAGAATTTATTTTCTAAGTACGCCTCAAAATGGGTGGGAAACGACGTTGTTATATGCAGATGTTCCAAATATCAACCAACCCACGAGTTTACGTTTACAGTGGCAGTGCGTGATTGAGTCAAATTTTCCCAGTTTATCATCCACTAATAAGTTTTCAAGAGAAGAACAGTTGTTGTGGGAGAGAAAACGGTTGGCCACGTGGGGTATCAATACATATGAAATTCATAGTGATTCAGGGAAAATCATTTTTCCAGCATCTAGTAGTCTTTTTCAGTGTGTGGATAATGGATATGCAGTATGTTTAATTTATTTCAAAATTATTGTTAAGAGGCTTTTTCAGAGTGGACCCTTTTTTCCAACCAAATTACGAATGACTTCAGCTGGAGCTAAATTAAATCCACAGATTTGCCCCTCAAATCCTGATTTAGTAGCATACATTTGTAATCATGATATTTGGGTTACACATACTGTTTCTGGTTCAAATGTTAGACTGACTTATGCCCATAAAGGGGGAAGAAACCTTGCTGATGATCCTTTATGCGCGGGGGTACCATCGTATGTTATGCAGGAGGAGTTCTGCAGATACCAAGGATACTGGTGGCAGCCATCATGCACTGGTACATTTTTTTATTTTAGTAATTATATTTCAAAATATTATGATTACTGTCCTTTAGAAGGTCACATTGAGTACCACATAGTCACATTGAAGTGATTGCTCTATTTATGTATTCAAAAATTTGCATGTTCAATTAACACATTGTTTTCATTATTGGTAAAGACAATAACGTTTAGGGGCCCTAAAACACTAGGAGGCAAATAAAGACACGGAATTATTTCTTTAAATTATTCAATGTCGCGTGACTAACTCAACGATAGTATTTACATAATGTGATTTCCAGGTGGTGTACATAGAATTTTATATGAAGAAGTGGACGATGGGGACGTGAAAATCTTCTGCTTTCCTTCGTCTCAATCCGACTCTGGAGAAGTGGAAGAATTTCGGTTTCCTCGAGCGGGGTGCGCCAACTCCAAGTCATATTTAAAAATGGTGGAATTCAAAGTCAACGAACATCGCCAAATAGTCGATATATGTATGCTAGAACTGCAGTTTTCTTTATCAATGCTATTTCCATGGATGGAATACATTGTAAGAGTTGGATGGACTCCAAATTCCGAATAGTAACAACTTTAAAATCTTATTTACCCAACTTTTACTTGTTTTTTTCAGTATCTGGGTACAGTTGTTGGACCGACGTCAACAAAAACTAGAACTAGTGCTCCTCTCTCTTAATAATTTCACTGAAGTGCTTCCAATGTATGATGACGCGACCAGTGTCCATCTCGGTAGCCCTGTAGTCCAAGTGATCTACTCCCAAGAATCCCGTATTTGGGTAAACGTGCACGATTTGCTATGTTTTTTGCCGTCCACAGATCACAATAATGAAGTGCAATTTATTTGGGCTTCAGAAGACACCGGATATCGACATCTGTATTTAATTACGTCACAAATAATACCTTACACCAATGGAGTCACGGAAAGTACAGAACCAATGGATTATGTTTTTCTTCAACCAAAAATTATTTCAAAAGTCGCTTTAACGTCAGGCGAGTGGGAAGTTTTAGCTCAGAATATCTGGATCGATTTCGAGAGGAAATTAGTGTATTTCATGGGGCTCAAAGAAACACCGCTTGAAAAACATTTGTATGTCGTTTCTTTGAGAAGACCAGGAGAAGTTCGGCTGTTGACCAGACCGGGATTTTCCTACGCTGTTGATTTTAACAAGGTAAAAGGAATTTTACAAGTTCAAAACTCATTCGCTCGCTCGCTCGCTCGCTCGGTGATTTTACAGTGAGTCGACAGATACTAGTGGTTATCCACAATAGAAATTTACATTTGAGCAAACAAAAGGGCATCACTAGTAAGATCAAAAACAATGAATGTTGTGTCAATGCGCACAAAATTATGGAAATACATATTTTTAATAATTACCTTGTTTGTAATGCTTGTTTGTACGCTTTTTTGAGACACAACCTTTTTAGGATTGTACGATGATGGTAACAGTATACAGCAACATTCAAAAGCCGCCAGCGTGTCAGGTCTTCCGAATATCCCACACTGATTGGACCGTAGAAGGGGTCACCCTCACCCCCATTGGTTATCTGCTGGAGTCTGCACCTTTAGCCAACGATAATTATTGTCCAGAACTGTACACTCACGAAATATCATGTGGTAATGTCTTATACGCGATGGTATTTAAACCGCACAATTTTGAACACGGCAAAAAATATCCGACAGTATTGAACATATATGGTGGCCCAGAAGTCCAATTGGTTTCCAATTCATTCAAAGTAATTGCAACTGTTTCCTACCATTTGATATTATTTCAATTCTTATTAGGGAATGAGGCAACTAAGAATGCACATGTTGGCGGCTAGAGGCTACTGCGTTATTTCCATCGATTCCAGAGGTTCTCAACATAGAGGTTTGCTATTTGAAAGTCATATCAAAAGGAGAATGGGTACTGTTGAATTAGATGACCAAGTGGAGGTGTTGAAATGGTTGGCGGATAGTTTAGAATTTATCGATTTGAATCGGGTTGCAATTCATGGGTGGTCTTATGGTACTATAAATATCTCCAAATTCGAATTGTTAATATTGTAATTTTAGGCGGGTATTTAAGTCTGATGGGTCTCATTCATTACTCTGATGTATTCAAAATTGCAATTGCGGGGGCTCCTGTTACTAATTGGAATCTGTATGATACGGGATATACAGAACGTTATATGGATTTGCCTGAACATAATCCACAAGGCTACATGGAAGGATCAGTTTTAAATTACATCAATAAGTTTCCTGAAGAGTAATTATCAAATATGATTTTTTTGTGATATTATAAGCCATTTTTTCTTGTAGGGAAAATAGGCTTCTAATAATCCACGGCCTTATCGACGAAAACGTTCATTTTTACCACACAAGTCAGTTGATCAACAGCATGGTAAAGGCTGGTAAACCCTACCAACTGCAGATTTACCCAAATGAAAGACACTCCCTACGACACATCGACGCCAGTAAGCATTATGAGACAACTTTATTATCTTTTTTGCAAAATCACTTATAACTCTTGACTTCTTACCATCATTGTTGATAGTCACCAGTATTACAAGTTGATTAGAGAGTTTATCAAGATGTGTGTTTTACGAGATTGTTAGTGAGAACTTTCGTTTCTTGTATGTTAAATGTGGATTGAACAAGCTTTGTAACAAGTTTTAAATACCGTTGTAAATATAATTCATCTTAACGCAGATATGATAGTAAAGCTTTTAATTCAATTGTATAAATTAAATTATTTATATGAATTTCTAATAATTAAATCAACTGTTTTTACCGTTGTAACGCTTTTATTTATTTCTATCTACACAGTTTTGGTTTTCCTATTTAAGAAACGATACAAGAATTTTATACGTTTGTCTAGTTGGTACCATTTTGTTGGTCGGGCCAAAGGGTATGCAGTTTTCCCCAACATCATCCTTTTTCGAATCATCACCTGGTACTCATTACCCGAAACTCCTCGCAACCATGGCGGTACATTGTACAGAATTCTTACAGGGTGTAATCGTTCATTTCCCAAAATATCTATGTAATCATTCTGTCCAAACAATGCTTTTTTCTCGGACCATGCATCTTTTGGTCTATAAGTAGGCATTGGTAACTTGGGGGCCCCTTTTACGCGAGGCAAAGTCCCTCTTTGAAAAAGTTTGTCGTCATAACCATAACGGCGGAGAAGGGGTCCTCTGGCTACTTTGTCGGCGTGGTAACGAAAGCGGACTTGCAGGACTTCTGGTATAAATACTTTTTCAAGTGCGAGGGATAAACTTGTGAAAGTTTTTAACATGTTAAAACTGTGAAGTTAACCTATAAACATGAGTTATGTCAAACTGGTGCTACCAACATGCGAATGTGTTTACCCCACAAAAGTGACAGTCGAAATATGCAACCAACAATACAGTAGTCTATCATTTATGTAAGTTACAGTCGAATTTCGATTTGTCTCACTCACATTAATCCTTTTCCAAGTGAGAATCTCTGAGATAGTGATGCTTTCGGAAATTTATGTTTTATATATTCAATTTTTATTTTTCTAGAGCCATATATCTCAAATAGTTTCCGAGATATTTAACTTTAAAAATTACGAAAAAAGAGAAAAAATAAAAATTAACTTTCCGAAACTTTGTTCGGCCATAACTCAGTTATCTGTTGTCGGAGCTGAATTTAAATCCCAGATTTGAAATCTGCGTGAAATTCTGCGTGCACTGATGTATAATAACTTAAGTTTACTCTAAAAAATAAGCGAGATATCGATATCAGAAGTTTGGCCATTGTTTTAGTTATGAATTTTTGCGAAAATTTGCAAATTTCGTTTGAAGATAAATCAAAGAACTGTTTCTTATGTAAAAAATTGCGAGAAAAACGATGGCGCAAACCGCATCTCAACATCTGAAATAGTTTCTGAAATATCGAGCATGAATTGTTCCAAACCTTCGAAAATTTGGCCATCTGGCAAAAACCCAAAATTTCAAACTGCCATAACTCAGTTATTTGTTGACAAAAATTATAAAAATATCATGTTTTTGAATTCAGCATAAAATTCTGCGTAAAATGAGACCCATATTCGTTGAGTATGCTTAATAAATAAACGAGGAATTGTCCAAAAACTGTTTTGAGAATTCAACTCACCATAGGTTCGACCTATCAGAGACTTTAATTTTTTCAAATCAACCAATAACAACAAACTTTTTCTGGAAATTTCACGAGTGCAATTTTCAGTGACAATTCCACGCGAAAATACCACGCGAGCTGTCAGTTGCTTGTCAGTTCGTTGAATTCTCATAAGTAATGTAACGAGTGGGCTCGAAATTGTCGGAGATTTTTCCGACAGAAGAGTAGTTTTTTCGACGATCAATTGCACGAGTGAGCGAAGCGAACGGGTGCCAATTGTCCGGAGAAACAAACCTTGCACCTTGCAAACGTGTGTCTGAACTGGTCTGAACTTGACGTCAAATAATCGTCTGATGTCAAATTTGAGAGGATCAATGATACCAATCTTGACATTTTTTTACGTTGGTAGTCTAAATAACCGAGATGGTGCAAAGTACCCGCCATGATGTTCCTGCTCACCAGCCATATTGGAAATCGTGGATTCAATTCTCAAGTGTAATGTTCTACTCTAAGTTGAAATAAACCACTGAAAATAGTCGGAAAACTTGACAGATAAGATTTTAGATAATTCACTGTACAGTATTGTACTACTGGCTGCATATGAAAAAACTTGTAACGACAAAAAAAAACACTTCTAAAATATTGAGTTTGCTAAATGACGCATAGTATGAATAGAATAAGATATTATGCAGAATAATAAAAATCTTTTAGTTTTAAAGTCGGCCAAATATTTATCTTCACAAAAATTGCACGTAAAGCAGGCAACCAACAATACAGTTGGCTATTATGCAAGTTACAGTCGAATTTCGAGTCGTTGTCTCACATTAGTCGAAATTTCTTCGAGAACTAGGATTTCGCACATTTATTTGAATTTTCGCGCAAAAATAATGATAACAATGCAGCGGTCTTAATTCACCGACGAATAAACGCGAAGGACAGTTTTTTCCGAGGTTTCGTAATGACTTTATCACTTTGTTTAATTAGCTGAGCGGTGCGACTTGGAGGAGTCGGATGTGTTTGTACATGTGAAGTGAAATTGTGCCGTTTTAGGATTTGAATTGAAAGGTAGGTGCTAAATGAGTTTATTTGAGAACCACGCAGGGCAGAAATATTTCGCGAAACTTTTAAGTTTTAAAATTCTACTTCTTGTTTAAGACGTGCTTAAGCGTAATTCGATGCGCAGCTTAGTTGATATAGCTTTAACTTAACTTCTCTAGTGGATAGATACAGTAATTTACAGAGAATATCGGGTTTATTTCTTTTTAATTTCGCGCTTTTGAAATTGAATAGGTAGTTGCAGGGTATTAGTAACAGATAATTTACTTAGAACCGTTTTAATTTAGACATTTCCATTTCGTCTTAGTTTCTCAGAACTTTTCGTTTAATAGTTTAAACAGTTTAAAAGTGGATACTACAGTAATTTCTACAAAACATTCGGTTTATTCCCTTTTAAATTTCATGATTTTGGGAGTGCAGTCGGGCCTTTGTTAGCAAACAATTTTTTGCGCAATAAGAAAAACGGTTAGGTAATCACGTAATCCCATTTAATTACTTGATCAAGTGTCCAGGCCTTTGTCTGCATCAATTAATTTTTTGGGAATCACGTAATCGCACCTATTTAATTAGTTGGAAGGGCAGTTGTGCAGTGGTTCTTGTCGAAGACAGACGTGTAGGTGAGGAATAAAGCGACTTTGGAATTGAACTGTTGCAGGGTGAGTATTAGTAATGGTTAATTTAGGGACGTTGCGGTTTAGACACATTTCGCGTTAATTTATTAGTTGTAACAATTTCGCTTTTGTTTAAAGTTTATTCAATGTGCGGCTAATTTGAGAAGTTTGATTTCAATTTGTTTATTAATTTGTTTATTTCAGATTACTTTCGGAAACTGGATGGAGCGAAAATGCAACAATGGATGGATGGCAAGGAAACGTTGGATTCTAATTTCTTTTTAGCAGACTTCGAAGTGGATGGAACAGGCCTGGATTTCTTTAGTGGTGCTAGCACTCAACGTCGCAACGCTCTAATTCATTTCTCTTTCTTTCAGGAATTGTTAGGAAGTTTTTAATGTTTTTTATGTTTTAGATTGTAGCAGACTTCAAAGTGGAGGACTTCAAGGAACATCTTCGTGGGTGCTAGCACTCAACTCCATCGTCCTCAACAAACTTCTTGTTTATTTTAACTCATTTCTTTTTGTTTCAGGGACTTGCAAAACGTCGTTGAAGTTAGCGTCATTTTATCGGATTCATTTTCATAAATTAAACGCCGCAGTACTTCGCCTCAAATGACGCATGCATGCCGGTCGCACTTTTCACATGCGCATTTCCACCGATCGTCGTCTTTTTTTCACACAATTTTTGACCAAATGACACCGTAATGACCTTCTGCCCCATCTTCAATCAAAATTCTCCTTCTACATGAGAACAAAGTGGTAAAACTCAACCCTTAACCTAACTAGAAAATTATTATTCATTTCAACCTTCAATAGTAATGTAGCTTCATAAATATGACATCGAAAAATTACAAATAAATCACTTAGTAATCTCCCATATCGCTTATACTCCCACCACCCGTCAGAGGGTGGCAATCTCAACCCCTCAAACACGACCTCCCACTATTTTGAAAAATCCGCAATGTAGCCTTTTGAATTTAAACTCGAAAAATCACAAATAAATCACTTAGTAATTTCCCATATCGCATATACGCCCACCACCCGACAGAGGGTGGCAATCTCAACCCCTCAAACACCGCCTCCGACTGTTTGGAAAAATCCGCAATGTAGCCTCTTGAATTTGACATGAAAAAATTACAAATAAATCACTTAGTAATCCCCTATTTCGCTTATACTCCCACCACCCGTCAGAGGGTGGCAATCTCAATCCCTTTTCACAACTTTCAACTTTTTTTAAAAAACTTTTATTTAGTCCGATGACATTGCTATAAAAATTTCTTATATCCGGTTTACACCCTCCAACTGTTAGAGGGTAAAGGTGTAATTGTTTAATCAAAATAATACCTTTTTGTCTAGCAACCCAGAATGCACCTTGTAAAATTGTAGGTTGCATTCTAATTTTTTTATTGAATTTACGGCCATTGTGTTTTCGACTATGCACCAGAATTTTTTTGAAGTAATTACTGAACATGGGATTTTTTACGAGAATACGTTAAAATCGATATTTTATCTGAAAATTAAAACTGCCCGTTTTTGCCGTTTAATCTTACGCAAAATGTCTCGAGGTTTTCATTAAATTTTCCTTAACGTTTCTTTTAACTTTAGATACAAAAATAGAGGTTTTATAGATTATAGATTACCAAGCAGGTTTGCTTGACTTTTTTGTTATTTAAAGGAAATAGCTATTTGTTATGTCCCCTTCCGCTGTCTCTTTAAAAAATAGCTGCAACAGGTTTTCGTAACACATTTGAAATTTCAATTTTGCATGGACTTTGGATTTTTATTTTAACTAAATTTACTTTTTATTTATAAGGTAAATAAATACAAATTATTTTGAGAAAATCAATGCATATACTATGTAGGTGTCTCAGAATTTCTGAACGACTCGATAACCTCAGGTTCTGCCTAATTATTGCATTAAGCAAATGAAATTGAAATAGCGCCTTAGATTTTACATTAGAGCATTGTAACGCTAACCAATCACAAATATTTTATGAATCAATATTCAAATGTACCTTACATTGTTAGATACTTAGCAACATCGTTTTTGTCATAAAAAGAAACGTATTTGATTGTTTAATTTTATTTTGCATTAATTAATTTGTACCTCTTGCGCCTCGACAAGTTCTTCACCGCGTTCAAGTTCTTCTCGTGCATGGGATTCATCCCCACGTTATCCAAATTCAGGACGTTATTAGAATCCAGGACCGGGCCCAGCGTGGACATGGCCCGGGACACACCGACCTGGAACGATCAAAATAAGGTCACTTTATAAAACAGAAACTTTAATCTAGTGACCTTACCAATCCTAACAAGTGTCCTTGATTGGAACACTATGAGAGCGCACGTGACGCGAGATAAAGCTTTCATTCGTTGTTGGTCTACAGGTACAGGATTTTTAAAATCTGGCGTTTTGCTAGCTGAAATGACAACCAAACATAACCTATACTTTTGATTTTAAAAATCGTGGATCTTTAATGATTATTTAGTTAATATAGAACCATGTCATCAGAAAGCGACGTTGTAATTTCAAATTTTATAAATCCCCACCTGTTCTGGATAATACAAAAGAAAGATATTATTTTACGTTTAGCAATGGGGAAGATTATGAAAGCTCAATGTCGTAAAACAATAAACAGAACTGAAGAAATTTGTGTAGAACAGGTATAAACTTGTGTCCATCTTGAAGGTATTTCATTGTATCTTGTAGATGGTGGCTGTTCTTATCGATGGTATATGGGCGCGTGGAGTCATTGAGAACATCATTCAAACTCATGATGATATTAAACACATTTGTTGGCTTTTGGATTATGGTGTAATGACAACGGTTCACTGCATTTTCCATTTACCGGATGATTTAGAAAATTGCCCTCCATTAGCAAGACAGGCTAGTCTACATAATGTTGTGAATTTAACAAGGGTAAGTATGGTCAAATATAAACAATTAAAAATGATTTTAATGCTGCAATAATTTAGGACTTGGTACTAGGTGATGGTGGATATAAATTAGTATTAAGAAAAACTGTCATAGTTGATCAAGGGGTTATAAAAGCTGCATTAGAATACTTAGAAGGAGCTAATAAAACAATTTTTGCTATGATCTGTGATGATGGAAACACCATATATGGGGACATTATATTAGTGTATGACAATAACAAGAGGAATTCCTTAACCCAATCATTAATAAGTGAAGAGCTCTTAGCTGAAGATGAAGAAATGTTTAAAAGTAAGTTCTATTTATGTCATTTAGTTTTAACTGAATGTTTGCAGCAATGGTTCCAATGAGAGAACAGATTAAGGAAGTATTTTTTCAAAATAGTCCAAACTGGCTGCAGAAATTGGAGCACCCTGAAAAAGAATTGTGTAAACGCATTTGTAATAACGATAAAAACATCGCAATGGTAAAAAACAATCTAGTTTTAATTATTCTGTAACACTTTCAAATTGTAGGAATTTTTCGCGAGACCATCACATAGCAATTCATTTGTTAATGGTAATGCGTAGGACGTACTGGAAGTACAGTTATATTTTCAATTGAAATATTTTTTTATTTTTCATATTTAATAATTTATGTTACTTTGAAGCAATAAAATATTTTTTCTCTGCTATGTACTTTTACCGGCCCAGTCGTGAAGAAAATCGTCTGGCATCTTGGAATAATGCAGCTGCAAAATAAGGATTAAGAGATTACGAACTTCCATTAAAAACTAAATAAAAAAACTTTATATAACGCAGCTGAAATTTTTCTTTTAACCACGTAATGGAATTGCTGGATTTTGTGCAAGCGTAATAATAAATCATACACAAACAGATATTTATATAATATATTTTCAGTAAAAGCAGAATTAAAATTATCAAACATGGTATCAGCAATCTTACCTGATTTTTTAAACTGCTTGAATTGATTTGTACTTATCTTATAATGGATCAGCAATAGCTTATCCACTAAAATCGTTCTATTGATGAGTTAAATAACAGAATAAATTAGATAATAAATTAAACATGTAAAGTAACGTATATAAACAAAAATATCGACCCTGGCAGAGCCATTATTTTAATTTTTAATAATTTGATTTTTTACTTCAATGCATTTATGTAACTGGCCCATAAACATTTTATAGATAAATTATGATTTTCTCCGCAATTTGGTCAGTTATCACCATAACTTCATTTAATAAAAACATTTTAATGTTGTACACTATTTTTAACAGTCGTTTCCTCCGCCTGTAATTTTGAACTTATAGTATTAAGTCTGAATCAAATAATATCATGATCATCTAAATATAAAGTTATTGCGTGTCTGATCCTTAAATAATTCTACAATTTGTTAATATTTTTTGTGTAAAATACATTTCTCCTATAATTTGTCGGCTACAATTGTCACAGATAACTTTTTTTCAGGCCATGAGAAGGTTTTTGGTAAGGACAAAGCCTCTGGGTTTGCTAAAACTTGAAATGTTACAGCCATATCGTGAGCTAAGTCGTCAGTTATAAGGATTTGTAACCATGATCCTTGTGCAACATATGGATGCTCAGAATTGACCAAAGTACCCGTTACTGTACTCGCAACCAAAGTTATAGCGGTTTCGCCTAATACTGATTTGAATGTAAAATGTCTCCCGTGTTTCACACGACCCCTGTTCAAAAAACAAAAAATTAGTCCATAAGTCCATAAGTTAATAACAACTTTACCTAATTGCAAGAGGCAATAAATTTCCAGCTTCTAAATTGAACACAAGATGAACCCCTTCAAGCTTTTTAACATGTAGCAACTCTGTAGATTCCAACACTCCTGCACTGCTTCTGATTTCTTCTATTTTAAAGTTAGTACCGCTAGAACGATTCTGTTCAAAGTTTCCAGTTTGTATTGATTTATTGATGGATTGATTAAGGCGAAGAGCCTCTTCTTGTAATGGCTGATGGGGATTGTCACAGTCAGATTTTTCTCTCAAATGAGCTAGATCAACATGAGTTGGATCTTGTTCCACCCAGGAGCATCTAGCGCTCACTCCACTTAAATTAGAGCCTTCGAGTTCAAATCCTCGCTCAACTTCTTCATGTGCGTTGACATCAAGCTCAAAAATACTTTCGCCTCTTCTCATATCAGTGATAAACCAAACGCCACCAGCCCTAATATGAACACCAATGCATTTGAAAAATACACATCAGTTATTAAACTTACGATTGTGATTTACTGATCATGTCAAGAACCCCAGCTCCATTCCACTGTTGCGCTGCTTTTAATTCTTCCACACAAATTCCTACAATTTGTACAAAATCTACTGAGCCAAATGGAGTTCGTGTAGACTTCAATTGGACGTCTGTGGTCATTAACATGTGCTGTATGCGAGATTCGCTGTTATCAAGGGCACAGTGCCATGATACATGATCTCCGGCACATAACGTATTTCCTGAAAAAGTATCATCAGGATAATGTGGACAAAGATTAAATTATTACCTGATTGGAAAACATATTTAGCAAGTGATTGCATCAAAGTCGCTGGCCATGTTGGAGGTGCAGTTTCTTCAGGTTCTCTCTTTAAACGAAACGTCAATTCAAAACCAAAACCTGATATACCATCAGGGGCTGACACGTCATGGACTCTACCATCTCCATGAAGATCAGAGAGACCAAAACTAAAAAGTTACGTGTAAAAAATGGTCATTTATATTTAATTTTAAACCTTATATAATGCCAATGAGGAGGAATGTTTTCTTGAGGAATGCCAGGATTTGCATACATTGATATATAGTCCAGTGGATCAGGTCCACCCAGCCTGTTAAGAAAAACATTCTTATTGTGGAATCCACTTTTCAAATGAAATGTTTATGGAACTTTGCTGCTATCTATACCACTGGTACTTTGCCAAGACTGCGCGCTTTCAAAAGGAACAAGACAATTTTAAAACGACTTATATGATTCCATATATTCATAAAATAAATTTTACTTTTGCATGTATTGGCTTTAGTAGTCAATTTGAATTGCAGACATTTTTATCAAGCTTGGAAAACAGGAAGAAGTCAAAAAAATAAATGCTCATTTCTTTGCTCCCCTTATACCAAAAATAGAACCATATGGACAAGTATTTACTCCTCCCTATCCCCATTAAAAGAAAAAGGGGAAAACAGGAAGTTCAATCATAAACCTCATTTATTTTGAATACCACATTTCAAGGTCATTATTCGTCGAAATTTTGGGACTGTACACGAAATTTGACAGAATTTATGTATTGGGTTGTACTGTGAAAGGGTAGTTTTACGACTGTATGTTGGCACTGGTGTTGTCATCATCTTGTCATCAGATGACAGACACTTGACAGAAATAATAACAACGATGAAGTTTATCAATTTTCGATGAATTGCATTACAAATAAAGTGGTATTGCGTTTTATTCCATTGTGATTAAAAGTTTAGGACTTTAACTTCACAACAAATTAGGTAGACGAGACATTTATTAAGGATACAAATGTAGTGGTGCTATTGTTTACAATGAACAGTTTAAAATGTGATAATGCCTGTTAATACAAATTAGGAAGTTCTGAATTTTGACAAAAACTTGAATAGTTGCATAGTTTTTTGTTAAATCTAGAAAGTGTAAAGTAGCTCGATATACGAAATGGTTATCATCATCAGCAAGTTCTTCTAGTTCGTTGTTCGTAATGAAGATGGTACCAGCAGTACCTTGGTCGTAATTTCAAAAAACAGTCCTCGTTTTTGTAAAAGACATCGCCAGAGTCAATAGATGATGTGTTCAGTACAACAATAAATGAAAAATAATGCTTTTCTTTAGGCGCACTTGCCTTGACTGTATTTTTTCTACTTGTAATTAAACTCGGGATGTGGAATGGCTCTACCGTGGATTGTTTTTGAACCAACTTATCAGAGTGTATACGCGAAGTCTACGTGAAATTACATAAAATTAAAAACTTTTCAGGTTATAGTAAACAAATTTATTTTGACAGTGCCCCACTCCACCCCAGTTTAAATGTATTGCCAACGGCCGCTAATTACCCTAAAGTCTACATACACTGCGCGCTCACATACACCTTCCGCCACTAAAATTTGCACGGAGGTATAGGTTCTTAACAAGGAGTATGTACCTGACTAAAAATAGAACTGAATCATTTCAATAATTATTTACCTATTTTAAAATCCAATAAAAACAATTACTTGAATCAAAAACAATAAATATAGCATGAAAAATAATTATTTTTTTTAAGGAAGTCGCCAATTACCAATATTTTAAAAGTGCTGTAACTTGCAAGGGGTTGACCTGATCTGGGTAAATTTTTCTACATAATGTGTAAAGGGCTTCTAACCCTGCAGGGGTGGGTGGAAGAATATTCATTGGGGGCCCATGAGGTAAAGCAGTAGCCTCATTCATTGTTCTAAAAAATATAAAAAACATTTCCACTAACTAAAAATTCAACTTACGAGAAAATATAGATTTAACAGGAGATTAATTACACTTAAAACTACAAGAACATCACAACATTTTAACCTTTTATGTTTGAGAAAATAAAATAAAATATTTAAGGAATGCCAAAAGCAACTTTTAGGCAACCCGCCAAACAAAACAAAAGTCTATTGTCTCAAACTTAACCGATATAAAAATCCCTGTGGTATTATTGAAGACGACGTGTTTGTTATGGGGTGGTTTGTGTCATTAGGTTGGTAGCAAAAAATGACAATTAAGTTAACCTAAGCGTAACAATCAAAATAGTAATTTTTTACTTTACTTAACATCTTTAATTGCGACATAATTAGTGAAGTGGAGGAGTTTTGCGGTAATGTTTTATGCTAGCGTTAACTTTAAACAGCGGAAAGTTTCGTAATTGTACAAAACATGTTCATCATTATCGATTTTTATTGAACACCTATAATGTTGGATTCTTCACCAGAAGATGAAGACTTTCCGGGTCGACTTTTACACCAGGTACTTTATTTTTATGACGTTTATTTTATTTTATAGTGTGTTTTTTAGGCTGCTTTATGGGATAATACACATTTGTTAATTGATCTATTAGAAGGTGGACAGCAATCATTTTTAAATTCTCAAGATAGCTGGGGCAGAACTCCTCTACATGCAGCAGCTATCAATGAAAATTCAGGTTGTTTATCGATTTTATTAAACGGTGGAGCTGATCCAAATATTCGATGTGGTCCTAGAGGAGATATGAAGGTATCTGTTACGTTCTTAAATTTTGGGTTACACCCCCCATTTTATTTTATAGATACCTCTTCATTTAAGTGCAGAACATGGTCATAGTAGTAATGTGGCGGTGTTGTTACAACATGATTCTGATATAAATATTAGAGATGCTAATGAATTAACTGCTCTTGATTTAGCAGAAAAGGCTGGGCATGTGAAATGTGTTACTCTATTGAAGGAAGCTGCAGGTGAGCTATTTAATTTACATTAAAAAAATAATTAAACCTAATTTGGTAAAAAAAAAACAATTTCATTTAAGGATTTTTGTTAGTTACGTTTCACATGAACTTTTCAATTAAAAAAATATATATTTATAAGTATGTATTATGCCTTGATATGATAGGACGCCAAAAATGCTTATCTACATTTAATTTTAACATTTTTGAAAATTGTTTATTGTTTTGATGATTATTATTTTTTTAATGTGTAATGGTCTCAACACATTTATACATGTGCATGTAGTAAAGTGGATAGTTGTAATTGACCAAGTAATTTACCGGTTGCTATATCTTATTCTTATTATTATCTGATTCACTGCTTCATTGGTACATAATAACTTTAATTATTTCCTTTTACAAATAGGCCGGGAAAATAATCTATTTGTCGGTAGACTTATCAGTATATTACGAGGGTGAAATTTTTGTGGCATAGTCACCACTAGTCGTCCGTTATTGTCATAGAAACTCTCCACCCTTCTTGTTTCGTCTATTCTCAAAACTTTGGAATGACCCTCGTACCTTTATTATAATATATTGTGTGATTCATTAAATTTCCATTCGCAGTTGGCTTTGAGAAAAAAATCATGTCGTAACTAACACCATTACAGTAGTTTCGACTTAATATTAGCGAGATTTGCTAGTTATCGAACAAGAAGTCAACGCACGTCCAAAATACACGGCCTACCTAGAATGGAAATTTAATGAATCACACGATACAATAATTACACAGTCCAACAAAATTTAACTTTTCTATTTTTTCTGAAGAAGTCTCAACGGTTCTTCATAATTTAGACCTTATTGTGTAAGAATCCATCGAGAGATTTATCAAATCAGTTCTAGTTTTTTTTATTTTTGTTTTTCCAAATTTTGAAGAAGCGATTTTGGCAACAAGAAAAGAAAAATCTAAAGTTTGACTGTCCAATTTAATCAATTTAAGTGTAAATTTACGACTTTCATCGATCTTTTTCCTGTGTTTAGTCTTAAATCATAAAATTTCTTTTTCGACAATTGTCACTGCAATCTTCTTAGCGATGTTGCTCTAGCATTTAATGGCATTGTTTGTAGAGTAACATCAATTTTGAATGAATTTGAGGACTTTTTCAAAAAAAACTTTAGAAAACACAGTATTTTTTTACAGCTGGTTTAGCCTGAAATTTGACATTAAAGTTGCTATTTTTTTGAAAACTAGAGCTGATCTTGACAAAACCGATAACTGTTTCGTAATCAGAAACCTTTTTTACATCTTTGAAAAAAAAAAGTACTGTTGCGCAGTGTTATTACTCTTATATCGATTTTAAAACATACAAGTATATCAAAAATCAAATCTTGATAATCATCATTCTAGGATATGTGTGTAGAGTTAATTATGAAATAATCAAAATGTTGAGTTAACAAATCTCGAATTTATTGTGAAATTGTATGTAAATCATGTGGACATTTTGTGCTGTTTTTTTAAATTTTTGTTTAAAAACCATTAATTTTTTTTATGATTATGGAATGATTTATTTTTAAGTTTAATGTTTTTTGTTAAGTGCAATTACGATCCAATGGTTATTTAAGTTGCACGCTGGTAACAACAAAATTACACCATACATTTTGGGAATATTCATATCAGTGAAAACACTTTCGAAGCAGAATATTTTTATTTTGTTGCAGCTTTAATATTACGTAATAAAATTTTTAAACGCAAACGACACGTGCGAATTTCTTTTTTTTGTATCATAACGATACCTACTTTTTTAATTATTGATGTTATTTTAGCAACTGCGTCAACGCAAACTTGAAAGAAGAGATAATATGTTGTATTATCTATTAGTTCACAAAATGAAAAAAAAGGTCCTTAATGTATTGTAATATTATTCGATAATTATTGCTGTTATCACAAACAATACTTTTTGACAACTAGTTCCGTATTAATAACAGTTGATAACCTTTCAACATTATTCTGTAGCATTTCTTTATCAATGTATATAAATATCAAAAGCTCAGTCTCGTCAGTTGAACTTTGTAAAATGTCTCTATTCAGTATCGCTCCGACCGTGTGTGCCTCATCCAGCCGAAATAATTATCAACAGCATATCCAACTGTAATCGTACTAATTCAATGACTTTATATATCGTCATGGCCAGATGCATTTTTACCGCCGTTTTAGTGTTGATTCTGACTTTTCTGATAATGTTATTGTTGCATCGGAAATTTAATTTCACGGGTTGGTTCAACACAGGAAATTAGCGGGCGACACACTTGATTGTAATCGTAAGTAATAGAGCTGCTCAACAATTGTAAGTTTCTTTTTCAACCGGTTTGCAATAACAACCGCAAAGATTTCTATTTATTGGGGCGTGTATTTCGTTACGGTGTTGCGTCCTTGTTACGATTTGCAGTTTTATTGATTTTCGTTCGCCACCCCTAGTGCTCGCACTAACAGCTGTTCGGAGGGGGTAAATGTAGTGTCATGTGGACCGTTTTAATACGATGAATATTTTCTGTGCATTTTTTAACGCCTATTTTTTATAAAACACGCTTTATTGTACTTTTATGGTTGTATTAACTCAGGCTTTTATCGCAAATGTCGAGGAAGTTTAAACACAACACCTCCCCAGAATTAGCCTTTGATGCCTGTGATTACTTTACTGACGACTTTAGCAATTTTAATGTAGAGTTAGGCAAGACTGATTCTTTAGAAAACAATAAAGTATTGTAACTAAAATGTTTTTATTTTAGATGCGAGAGAAAAAGCTAGACTTGATATACACGCAGCGCTCAGGGATGCCTGCTGCCAAGGAGATGTCAATTCAGTTTCTTCGTTGTTATCTTCGTTATCCAAAGATGCCGAACTTATTGTTAACATGGCACCAAGTGGTGCCTCCACCTTATTATTCACGTAAAACTGTAGCAATTGTAAAAACTTTATGTACACGCTGATATTGTAGAGCTTGCCAAACTGGATGCAAGGAAATAGTTAAAGTTTTGTTGGAATATGGGGCCGACGGCAGACACCACCCTGTCACAAAATACTCTCCTTTGTACATTGCTTGCCACTATGGGCATAGAGATATTGTAGAGATGTTGCTTCTGCGGTTTCCAGAATTGATACAGGTAGACTTCTTACCGTATTAAAAAAATTAGAAGTTTGTTTTACTTGCAGCAACATACTGTGGAGAGATGGCTTCCAATTCATGCAAGCGCAATCAATGGCCACGTCCTCGTTTTAGAACTTTTATTTAATTTTCCTTACCCCGCGCACGTTTTAAAGAAATTTAGGTACGTTTTCTTCGTTTTTTTCCTCCTTTCAATTGGTGTAATTACAGAGATGGTACTGAACAATGGGAATATTTTATGCCTTTCGATATCAACGAACGCGATGCTACCGGTCAAAATATTTTATACATGGCTTGTTTAGTTGGTAATAAAAAACTTCTGGATGTAATTTTGAAATTTAAAGTGAAAGCCACCAGACTACAGCCGGTATACAATTATCTTATTTTTTTTACACAATGACTTATACTCTGTCGTTAGGATGACGATGCCACACCTGTATCTGAAAGTAGTTCTTTAATTAGTCCTACAAGACGACGGATTTCTGATGGCATCCAATCAATTTTATCAAAACTAAATCTCTCTCGAGATAATTCGTCTGAGAGTAGCGAGGTAAGTCAGACCGCAAAATTTAATTTTTTGCGACAGTATTTCTTCACTAGGTTGATCCTAACTCGTCCATGATTTGCCCGCTACGAATCGACATGTATTGTAATAATAACACAGAAACAGCGTTACATGCAGCAGTCAAAGGAAAACATTACGATATTGCATTAGCGTTGTTAAACGCAGGTGCCAACTCGAATTGTGTTATTAAAACTTACCACGATGCTGAGGTATCAGTAACTGTCTTTTTGGTTTTAGCTTAACACTAAATTTTAGAGTTTGAGCTGTTGTTCTGTTGAAGATGATTCCAATTATGGGCAGTCGACAGCTTTGGTTGAAGCTTGCCGAAATCGTGATGTTCCTATAGTCGATTTATTGCTTAAATTCAGTGCTCGCGACGATGAATGCAAAGCGTTGTCGGTAGCCGTACAAAATAAAGATGAGACTCTCACAGCTAAGCTCTTATCAACGAAGGTACTTACTAAAACATCCAGTTACCGTTAATAACAAATTTTTGTTAAAGGCCCATCCTGATCCTGAATTTAAAATCAACAAGAAAGCAATGACTGAAAACGTAAACTCTTCTCAATTCACCATCTTTTCAAATGTTACGAACTTAACATACAGTGCTCTTTTCCCAAACACTCCAACAATGATAAATTGGCATAATCAAAAATGCAATTTAACACAAATTCGAACACAGTGGTTAATTGATGCAGCTCTGCACCTCAATCAGAAACTCAAACAAAATCCGCGAAGTTACGACATCTCTTTATATGCAATAACACGGCTTGACATCTCCAATAACAATCTAACTTCGGTTCCGTTAGCTGTTTTCCAGTTGTATAGTTTGAGGTATTTGAACATTGGACAAAACAAAATCGAAAAGTTGCCTGTACCGGTAGCATCACCTGTAAAAAAAGGACTGCGACGTAAGAGCGCTCACAATGAAGAACTAAATTACGCGTGTCCAGTTCTTGAAGAATTATATTTACAAGACAATCGATTGGATCATATTCCGGAGGCTTTGTTTAGATTACCAGCGTTAATCACTTTAGTTGTATCGAACAACAAGTTGCAACAACTGCCGTATAATATGTGGCTGGCACCCAAACTAAAAGAACTGAATGCGTCGTTTAACTTACTGAAGGAACTACCAACGAATATGTCAGAAGTGAGTTAACAGTTCTGTTGCGAATGAAATTAATTTTAATTGTAGGCGTCTGAAGAGTGTGATAAGATGAGTGTAAGTTCGAGCGATAGTCAACTGTCGAGTCATTGCGAACATGAAACAGAAGACGTTCGATGTGACTTTGATTTGGACTCGAAATATTTGACGAGTGATGAAACCAGTCAGTCTGTCAAGTACCGGAAGAAGGACAGATCTTTTATGTATGTTTAGTTTTTGTCTGAAGTAGTTACGATATTTTCATTATGTAAGAACTCAACTCCAGAAACTGAATTTTTTTCTTCCAGCCAATTCGATTTAACAAAGCATCACATTTGGAGCAAAAACGTGGAAGTTACCGAACAAATCCTCCACACGGACGAGTCAGTGACCGAACATTCCTCAAAACTCTCGGCTCTGAATTTAGCACATAATCTCTTCACCAGTATCCCTGTGGTACTCCCATGTTTGGCAGTGAATCTAACACGTCTCAACATGGCGTTCAATACCTTAAGATCAATGTCTCACATCACCAGTTATCCTAGTTCGTTAAAGCAGCTCGATTTGAGTCACAATCAGATTACGTGCTGGCCCAGCTTGCCCCAAGTAGAAGCTCAAGACGTAATGGAATTAGCGAACGTTGCATGTTACGGCGGCAATTTTGGTTCCCGAGAAAAGATTTCTGGGATTAGTGGTACGTTTAGCAGGATTTATGTTGTGTGATTAATGTTGCTCTTAGCTCGTAGGCAAGCTGGGAGGTCGGTTCGCAATACAGTTTTACATTCTGTGTGTTCCCACAGACGGCATTTAAGACTGGACAGTTTGAGAACTTTGATTTTGGCTGATAACCAATTGCCTCGTATACAATTGACGACAGATGATGATGGCGATGTTAACAACATTGAAGAGGAGGATTTGGAAAGAGTGAGTTTCGCATCCTTTTCGTTTCTTCTTCTAGATATTATATTATCAAAATTTTCTTTTCGTTATGCAGCGCAAAGAAATTAATACGCATTTTGAAGATGACTTTATTTGTATATCTTTTTCCAAGGTAGCTGGGGTACGTTGGTTTTATTTTTCTGAAAAGCAGGGCTTTTTGTTGTACTACGTGTTGTGAAATAAGCACATGTAGCCTATGCTTCGTTGTCTTGCATTTGTGGTTCTATCAGTGTAATCACGACGATTTTTTAGAATCCGACTGCAGGAAAAGCACGTTTGATGTTCCCAAATTTGTCCATGTTGGACGTGAGTAACAATAATCTTAAGGAAATTCCTGTGAATATCAACGAATTGAGCAACTTGTCCGTCCTGAACATCAGTGGCAATTTAGGTGCGTTCTATTGAAAATTTATTAAATTGGCGCGTTTTCTACCGGCAGATTTTAAAATTAGAACTATATTTTTAGATATTAATGAACTCCCTCCACAAATGGGACTGTTGTCTCGATTATGGAACCTCAACACACGCGGTTGTTCGTTACAAGATCCCTTAAAGTCTATGATTGACAGTAAAAAGTACAAAACTATGGACATTGTGGGGTATCTGAAGTCTGTCTTAGAAGACGCTAGACCATATGCTCGCATGAAATTGATGATAGTGGGTGTACAAGGAATTGGAAAGACGAGCTTATTAGAACAACTGCGCCAGGAAGGAATTACGCGTAGGCGCCCAGAGGTAAAAAATTAATCAAGAAATTACCAGTTTGCTTCTATTAATTTTAATAGCATTGGGCGAAACGAATGGGAAACAAAAACATCAATGTAAAAACTTCGCGAGGAACGAACATGTCGACAGTTGGTGTCGACATCGGCGATTGGGTGTACGAGAAGAAAGTTCGCAACCACTCTTCACACGGACCTGTTATTTTTCGGACGTGGGATTTCGGTGGCCAGAAAGAGTAAATCTCAGTTTTTTAAATACTTGAGGATAATTAAATGTTCTTAGGTACTACGCAACTCATCAGTATTTTCTATCTAAACGGAGTTTGTACTTGGTTGTTTGGCGAATAGTTGATGGCCATAGAGGTATAAACGAAATCTTGCAATGGTTGGTTAACATACAAGCAAGAGCACCAAACTCTCCTGTAATTATTGTCGGTACACATTACGACGTTGTTCAAGAATTTAATCCAAACATCTCGGAAGAGTACCAACAGATTATACGTGATCGGTTTATTAATATAGTAGATGCAGAGAAATGCGGATTGCCGCGAGTTTTAGATACCATTGAAATAAGCTGCAAGACGAGACATAACGTCAAATTGTTGTGTAATCTTATCTATGACACTGTTTTTAGCCTGAGACCTCCTGGTAAGTTAAGACTAGTTTCTTCGTGTCTTTGAACAAGTGATTTGCAGGAAGTAAAGAACTACTGTTGGAACAAAAGGTTCCAGCAACGTATCTCGCTCTAGAAGATGTGGTAAATCACATCGCCACTGAAAGACGTGTGAATGGTCTTGACCCAGTATTAACTGCCGAGCAGTACCGTACAATTGTAACCACAGAAATGCAACAAAGATTCAATCGAGTGTTTCGCGATTGGGCTGAGTTGCATCAAGCGACCTTATTTTTACACGATAACGGTACTTTGATACTCCACTTTAAATTTTTAACTATTTAATTCTTTTTTAGGTGTCCTACTCCACTATGATGATGCCACGTTAAAAGACTTGTATTTTCTGGACCCACAGTGGCTTTGCGACATGTTAGCTCACGTGGTTACAATCCGCGAAATTAATCCATTCGCGCGTACTGGAGTTATGAAATTGGATGACTTGAAACATATCTTCAAAGCGAGCAGCATTGGCCCGATGGACACGAGAGGCTACATAGTGAATTTGCTTAATAAGTTTGAAGTAGCGTTGACATGGGATTCACGAACTTTGTTAATTCCGTCGTTGTTACCATCAGAAGAGGATATTTTATTGGCACAGATGTATCCAGGACAGTTTCATCCTCTTGTTAAAGTTAGAGTGCCTTTGAGGTCACGAGGATGGGCCCTCAGAAGTAAAAAAATTACCGTGTCACCTAAGTCTGTGTTATACAGAGACACGGGTTCGCAAGGGAAGTTTCAAATGAGTTTACCTTCTACATCAGCTAAAAATGGTAATTTTCACATAATTGTAACATTAAGTAGATAAAAAAATTGTAGATGAAGCTGAGGATGAGGTGAAGTACCACGTGACGAGCTCTCAAACCAACCAAACTATGACGAGATTACTTTTAATGTCGTATTTTCCCTCGGGATTTTGGTCTCGCTTGATTTCTCGGATTTTAGCAGATGACAGTATTATTGATATCATTCGGTCCTTCTTTATTTTACCCAAAGAGGTGAAGTATTCGAGATAGTAAAAAGAGTATTGTGATTATTTTAGTTTTAGGTGGCACAGGATATAGATCTTGTGAAGCTATTGGACTTAAAAGCGGAATGGGTGTTATGGCAAACCGGTCTCCAACTAAAATACGGTGACATTACTTTATTCCGCATGAGGGAGGTTTTACATAACTCTGCGGCTTATTACAGACAATTAAAGTGAGGATTCAGACGCCCAGTCTTAATTATTATTTATTTAATTTTAGATTCCGTTTGAAACAAGATGGCATTTGGTGTGAGGTCGATCTTCAAAGCACTTCCATTTTAGAAATACACTTCCCTGTTAATTCCTTGGTTATCAAACCAGTTATAACAGAAGCGACCGATTTGAGTAAATACACTCTAAAGACTGATTTGGTTGTAAGTTGCACTCCGGAATCAACCGCGCAGTTACTCGCTTTGGCTGTTGATCATGTCGATATTCTTTTGGAAGACTGGTATCCGACTTTGGGGACTCGATTTGTCCATACTTCTGAAGGCAAATTTCTGGTTACTCGTCTCGTGCCTTGTCCTCGTTGTTTACAACAGTCTACGGAAATTGATCCTAACTTTCCGAACACTCCCACTGATGTTGGCCAATCGAAAAATTTTCTCGATGATGTGAATCAAGTTGATCCAGATGCTGATCGTTATCGGACCCGCAAATCCCAAGAGTCGTACACGTCGGAGTGTGATAGTGGAGTAGGCCCAGATTCCACCGGTTCTAGTCGAATGCCTTCTATGGAAGGTCACCCAGGAGTACAAACAGAAGATGTTAATGCTAATAATCAAATCTACTATTCATGGATGGTCGAGGAATGTATTTTGGCGTCATACGAAGCAAGATATGTTACCTGTCCGACGCACGGTGATGTTCACTTATCTAGGATAGCTCCAGATACGGTAAGTTTAGGTTACCATATTTCTTACTCCAATATTGTGTGCAGA
Source organism: Gnatocerus cornutus (assembly GCA_029298725.1). Lineage (NCBI taxonomy): Eukaryota > Metazoa > Arthropoda > Insecta > Coleoptera > Tenebrionidae > Gnatocerus > Gnatocerus cornutus. Next base: position 8,616,022 of record CM055514.1, read on the forward strand.
TTTTTATGGATCTCGGTGAACGCTACATTATCAAATCGGAAAATGTAAAGAAGGGGCGGATGTTAGGAAGAGGAGCCTTTGGTTTTGTTTTTAAAGGTACATGCAAAGTTAGAGGAAGCAACACGATGATTGATGTGGCAATGAAGATGTTGCAACCAGTACAACCAGGCCCCAATGCCCGACAATCGGCGATTGTGGCTTATAAAGCTGCTCAAGGCAAATGGGATCGAGATCCTTTACAGTATGCGTGTAAAGCGTACTGTACAGCTAGACAAGAATTGAATATTCTGTTATCTTTAAGACACCCAAATATTGTTCCTTTCGTCGGTGTCTGCACTAGTCCTTTGGCATTAATTTTAGATTTGGCGCCACAAGGTGCCTTAGATTTAGTTTTGCGGCATTATAGGAGATCGGGTGCTAAAGTAGGGCCTTACACTTTACAGTCTATCATATTACAAGTAAGTAAACTCAATGCTATGTACAGAGATAAAGACAGAATTCTGATAACAGGTGGCCAAAGCTATTGAGTATTTACACCGCCAACATATTATCTACCGCGACTTGAAGTCAGAGAATGTGTTAGTATGGGAAATGCCACCGCCTTTTGTTGATCATCCCGACCATCCCGTGCATATAAAAGTAGCAGATTACGGAATAAGTCGCCTGACTTTACCTTCAGGAGCCAAAGGTTTCGGCGGCACTGAAGGTTTCATGGCTCCTGAAATCATGCGGTACAATGGAGAAGAGGAATACACTGAAAAAGTCGACTGTTTTTCTTTCGGAATGTTTATTTACGAATTACTGACTCTCCATCAACCTTTTGAAGGCCATGAATCCGTCAAAGAATGCATTTTGGAAGGAGGAAGACCGCCTTTGACCTACCGGGTACTTTCTCTCGCTAAAATGAAGCAACATTACATTTAATTTTCAGGAGACATTATATCCGAGTTATTTCTTGGATCTAATGGTTTTGTGTTGGTCCCAGCAACCAAAAGACCGCCCATCAGCAAGTCAGATTGTTTCAATTGCCAGTGCTCCAGAATTCACGCATTTAAGCGATGTAACGGCGTTGAAACATGAGGCGTCAGTTGTAGCATCCGCAAGTGCAGCAGTCACGCATATTACAGGTTGGTAACGTTTTTAAAGAATTTGGTGTTGTAATACCACATCTTTTATAGATGACGGTTTGTGTGGCTCGGAGATGTGGTTAATGTGTTCGAATTCCCGCATCGACTTGCTCCTGGCAGCAGATCGTGGGTGGTTGCAATACCACACAATGGCGTTACCGATTAGAGCAACTGCCGCTTGCACTGTTGGAAATTCTGTCTGGATCGGGGACTATTCCGGAAATGTCCACGCGTACTCGTAAGATCCTAAAATCTATAAATTACGTGGTTTAATACGGTGTTGCAGCGCTAGCGATGGGTATAAACTCTTTTCGTACGCTCTTGAAACGGAACCAAATACACAAGTGGAGGCTTTACTTTATTTACCGTCACTAAAGAGAGTGGCTTGTGCTCTTTCAAACGGTCGATTATTTTTAGTCAATTCAGAGGCTGTACCGTCTACTCCAACAGCTGCGGAGGGCACTTTTGTAATGACCGAGTTGGGTTCAAACTCTATCATCAATTGCCTGTGTGCAATTTTCAAAGACAAGTAAGTTATTCGTATCAATCGGAACAAGTCTAATAATCTCTTTGAAGAATTTGTGAACTGTGGTGCGGCGAATCAAACGGTCAAATTTCCATTTACTTGATCAAGGATCATATTGTTGCTGGTCATGAAAGCATGAATCATTATCAGCCTGTGATTGAACAAGTCAACGTAATGAATTTAATAGCAGCTGATCACAGTGTATGGTCGTATGTCCGCCCAGGTTGTATAATCTACCAATGGGACCAAAAAAGTAGGACCATCATTAACAAACTTGACTGTTCTAAGCTCGTGCCCTGTTCTGAAAGCCTTAAATCTATTGCAATTGAAGAGCATTTAAGTCCCACCAATTGTCAAGTAAGGTAAGTCGTGAAATTTCACTTAATTTGTTTTAAATTTCAAGGTTACAAGTCTGGCTGTGTTGAATGAAGAATTGTACATAGGGACAACTTGGGGTTGTATAATTATAGCAGAAAGAAATACGTTACGACCGATTACTATATTCAGGCCTTATGAAGAAGAAGTTAAAGCTATAGTACCGTTAACAATGTCTAAAAGTATTAATGAAAGTCATGACAATACTCCACTAATCGCTACTATTGGACGAGGTTATAGAAATCTGTTGTCTAGATATACAGATGTACCTATTAACATAGGACACTCTTTACCAAGCCCAATGACTAGTAATACCCCCGTTTTTGGCAATAAACAGAATATGTTTGTTTTATTGTGGAGAGCGGAACACTGGAATGCGGCGTAAAGTCGTCTTCTGGTTTTATTAGTTAAATAAAACTTCATTCCAAATGTCGACGTGTTAAGTGATAAGTTGTGTTAACTGCAATACATTAATATTGTTCTTGTTCTTATGTGATTTTTGAGACGGTTTTTATTCTTTTTACCTTTTTTTACTTTTAAGCTGTGATTCTATCAGTCATTTTAAATTGTTGTTGCTGAACATTTTTATTGAATAAAATATGATGTTGTAATTTTGTGTTGATTTTTTACAAATGATGGGAATAGAAATACCAGTAAAGTGTTGACCCGGTGACCTCTCATCTTTTTTATATGATTCCTAATATTCATGTATAAATTATTTAAACAATGTAAAAAGGCATATTTGCGGCTATCGTGGACCAATACATAAAATTAACCACAACAATAAAAGCAGGCTTTTTCAAGGTTGATTACATATTGATTATGATTACACTCGTCAAAGGGCATTTTGTGGCTTAAGTGTGGTATATCAAATCTCACTAATTAAGGTAAGCCAAATACAAAAATGACCATAAAATTTTTTTATTGGTTACAGTTTTTGAAAAAAATAAAACTGAAATTCAAGTTAACGAAGTTGTTTTTTCTATATCTAGATACCATAGGAAACAAAAATTTTACATTAAACTGTTGACACCGGTAAAAATATTGTAGTTATTACAAAACTCAATTTCCAGTTTCAATTCTATGAATTAAGAGTGTTACAAAACAAAATTTTGGCTTAGGCGAAATGTGATAAACTCCGGAAATAAAAATGTTAAGATTGAGCCCACAGTCATTGAGCAGATTTCTTGCTGGATGTCCATTCGCGAATAAGACATTCATTATTAAGCGACAAAGTCGAAAAAAAGAATAATTGCCTATATAAAACTTTTTTGGTGGCATGTATTAAGCAAACTCAGATTAACTAGAACTGATGCAAATTACTAATGGCACAAAAAATTCTTTTGGATTTGTTGCCCAGTGTTATCGACAAAAAACTTGCAAGATGAAAAACTATTCTGAACTCTTGGATTCCTATTTTTATAAAGTGAAAGTCTTACAGTTGTTACACAATACTTGTTATCTTTTTGCAAATTGAATGTTCTTTGTATTGTTGGTTGCCTATAAAGTTTGTTTCTTTGAATTTTGTTTCTTTGAATCTCATTTTAAAATACGAAGGAAAATTATAACAGAACATTCGTATCATTTAATTTTTATAAATTAACAAAAATTTGTGTTTATTTTAAAGTCAAAATTTAGCTTAGTAAAAAAGTTGGGGACAGTTAGTCTTGAAATAATTTTAAAAATTTGCGACAAATGGTATTGGTAGAAGTGCTCATAAAAATGTCCTTCGGGACTTGTCTGTTACTTAAGATTAAAAAATGAGCTCTTGACATCCTTTGAGATCCGTTTACAATTTAATTTGTCCGTCCACGTGCCACTCAATTAATGAAAACTGCGACATATTTTTAATTTTAATTCAAATGGTATTTTGCATCAAAAAGCCTTTGTTAACAAGGTTGTGGAAATCATATTAATCCAATAAAATGAATGGTAACAAAACGGCAGGATATAATAACGTGAATCGTCAAAGCGCATATTAAATAATAAAATCATACGAGTAATTAAATTAGGGGAGCTTTTGTAGTTGTTATTCAATGCAGCGCGAAATATAAGCGGTACTCGACTCGTTCGTAAAGTTATCAAAGGGGTGGTGGATCGTTGATGTCGACTAGGGTCATATACCTCTCATAACACGATCATCTTTTGTCTGTCTCAATTTGTCCATGTACGAATTAGCATGTCTCTCTGGTGTAATTGTGGTTGTTCATTTTACGCACCAATACTTAACAATAAAAGTGTTTAATTGTAATATTTAATCTAATTGATCGAACATTTTTTTTCAATAAAATTTGCTTACAATTGATATTGTATTGATCAAGGCGATTAAGCGATTCCCCTCCGTAATTACTCACAAGTTTGTAGGTGTTTCTAAAGCTAGCGGCAACCCACGAATACTCCTGAAATTTGGCTGTAAACTAATTAATCAGGTGTGAGGAACGTGACGATGCGTGAGCGTGATTAATCTCTCGAAACCTCATGCAAGCCAATAGCAATCCATCGATACTTTTCGTATACACCTATAGCATAATATCGCGCGAGTTCATCCGTTGCACTTCCAACCTCTCTCCATCTTCCTTCGATAATCCCCGTCGACCGTTTTCCAGGACGCTTCCGTAGAACCATAGTCGAACCCGTGGAATGCGAGGTATTTCAATTAATCCGCGAATCAAAAGAGACGAGCGTCGCTTTATGCCGCCGCTGCGGGGCCGACCCGGTGAGGGTGCGTCAGCTAATATCCCCGGCCCCGATTATCCTCGCATACACTAACTATTTTCAGTGAGCAGGACCTGAATTCTCACCGATTGCAGATTGCTGAAACAATCGTTATCTGAGTTCGGTGATCAGTTTGCCCACGGCTTTGACCTACTCATTAGCGCTTTGGCGGAATTTCTTCTTTCCCAATTAACTTATTAGTTAATCTTGGTTTTACTGAATAACGCTGAAAATTGATATAATTTTTATTGCAATCGGGAATTGGATGAGCTTTTCGAGCGGAAAGCACTAGTGGCGGGATGATCAAACAGCAATAAAATTGTATTAAAAATTATCGAATTCTAATAATTTTCTAATAAATGGATCAAGTTTTGAGCCGCCAACTGGCGACTACATGGAAATGATTTGATTTTATATTTATCTGTTTGCAACTGTCTAATTATAGGTAATATTCGTGAGAATAATCCTTTTAAAGTAGTGTGTATTTCCGTGTTGGTCGCAATTTAATTGTGTAATAAAGATAAGCGTCGTTGGTATATTAATTGAGCATTACATTATCTTATTAAATATTCGTGGCAGTGAGGAGGGTAATGATATCATCATAAAATCAATTAGTCAGTTGTAAAGGGGTGCAAGAGCTAATTTCTCTGCAGACAGCGTTTATTGATCCAGAAGCTAATTTAGCAGCATCATCCGACAAGTTTATTGGTAATTTACTCATAATATCTTAACGCCGAAATTCAGCTCAAGAAATTAATTACTCCTCTCGAGGCAATATTCTTGTCAAAAACAGGATAAGGTTGTGTATCCAGAAAAGTCAGAGGTTCGATTTTAGTGGATTTGTTAATTGAAACAATTAAGCCTTGTAAACCATTGAGCAAAGAGGAAAATTGTCGAGTATTTTAAGCGAACAAAGCAGCCCAATAAATACCGGGCACAATTTCAGATAGTACGACATAAATTGGTTAAATAAGAAGAGCGTATAAAGAGAAGATGTCCGTAATGTAGAGACAGATAGAGGAGGGTGAAAGAGCTATGCAGGAATTCGGGGGACCAAGCAGTGCCCAGCCAATATGCGCACGCTTGACTTTTAATAAAAGCGAAGCGAATGACTATTTTATTTTGTAAAAGCATCGTCCTACCCTTCATTCTGTAGCGTTTATTGTCTCTTGTTGATGCGATATATCTCTGTGATAACAGAGGACGCCGAGAATTGTTGTAATCATCCGAACATTGTCACCTCTCCCGGAAAAACATCCGGTTTTTCCAGGATTTAATATCGGCGAGGGTCGCTGTTTAATAATGAAGTAATAAGAGGAAATTTAAAAATCTCCGTTAAGATTTTGCTGTATAATATTAAATCTGGAGTTTAATGAGAACGAAGCGACGGACCCAATATAATCTGGAGAGCGGATTTAGCACCGGTGCTTGACTTGCTTTCAAATCTGCCGACAAATGATATTAACATAGTCAATCATGTGATGGGACAGCAAGGGGATGTTGCCCTCCACCCTTGATGCTCGTTGCCTCTTGATATATGACAGTTTATATCGCACCGCAGAAACGGCTCGTTATGTTATGAAAACAATATGAATTCCGACCGCATTTTTCCGGGATTCGTTTGATGTGTAATTACTTTTTTAAGCGGACCCCGTTTTGCTTTATTTGATTCTGGTATTTATTTATTGCTTCTCAACCAACGGAATATTACTAATATTTGCCGGTTGCCATTGTTGCTGATGAGATTTATTTTAGAGATGTTGAGGTACAAAAGCTCACAAAGAAAATTTATTATTGATCTTTTTAGACTTTTTTTATTAATCAAAAGTACAATAGCACACACATTTTATTAGATTCCGAACACCATCAAAAGTAAATATTAAAAAGGACATTTGAATTTTGTCTACACTCGACACATTTGTGTCGTTCTGCAAAAAACACCTCTTTGAAAATTGTTTCGTGAAAAAAGATTTCAGGAGACTTTATTTATGATGTTCTTGTTTTTGTGTGAAAATGTTTTCTAGCTTTTTTCTTTGGTAAAGTGTTTGTCGAAGAAGATACTGATTCGAATATTTCTACCGAAGAAAATGCACATTTGAGGCAACTTTTTATTGGAATTTTCTAAGATAACATGAGTGGTTTTTAATATTTTGAAACGCATGATCATGAAGTTCGATCAAAATATTTTAGATTTTTTTATTATTTTTTAATTTTTGTCGGAATTTAGTCGGTTTTGAGAACATCGTCTTTCTGAGAAATGGAAGTGTCCTAAAAATTAACAAAAATGTTTAATTTTTTGAATATCGGTCGCCGGACTGGAGATACATGAAACAGTTTGTGCCTTCTGTTCCTGTTTTGCTGTTGTCGACAATCTAATTAATAAAGAAATTCAAAATTGCAAAGCGTTTTTTTCTCTCAAGTAAAAGGAAAATGAGTTCAACAAATCAGTTTATTGTGCATGTTGATTTTGTTAACAAGATCCATGTCGCTTACGTGGGAGACTTACAAATTCAGATTTTTCAAAAAAAATTGAATTTTGGAAAACCGCAATGGAAAGTGTTTGCATGTTTTATTAAGATCTTCCACCATATAAATTTAATACACTCCTTTTTTATACACCCTGTATGTACGATGCAAACGACAAGTTGTTTCTTTCAATGAAAAAGTAATCATTGAGTCTGGTTCAAAATTGAATTAGTGGACTCTCACGAAATTGCGTTTTTATTTCGCCACTTGATAAAAAAACGAGTAATCAAAATTTTCAATGACAGCTTGAAAAAGAATGTGTATGATGTAATTTTACTCTTTCTAGAAGAATTTTAGACTTGTACCGCAAGCAAAGAACTGCAGATATTATATAATGTATCCTTAGAAATCACGTTTTAACATCTTGAAATGAAAATACGATATGGTAAAAACATAATTTCTAGAACTATTCGTTCATCCTGCTCAAAAATTCTATTTTGCAATGTTGTTTCGAAGATTTTTATCCCGGTAGTCTGGTAAGGAATAAGAAAACTACAAACTTTTGATGATATTTGTATTTTAATTTTTGATTCAAAATATTATCTATGTTCGGTGAAAATCTGGCCCTCAAGAGAGTTATGACTTTTTCTCCAATAGAATGTTACGTAAATTGTATCGCTTTATCAGTTTATCACTTTAAACAATTGATTTTTAAACTGGAAGCAGTCAAGCAGTGGTTGCCGCACCAGTCCGAAATCCCGTAAGATGTGATGATTTTGCTTCGGCAACCGCTCTTTCAAGATTATAAATCGAGCCTTATTTATTCAACAACCAATTAAATCTCCCGACTTTTGATTAAATTTAGTGTCAATACTACTTGATAAAATCGACGTTAATACTTGATATTTACACAGGAGGGAAACCCCATATTTTATACATTTGGGAGTGTTTAGACAAAATTAATGTAACTATACCAAATTTATCAAAGATCACCCATTACGATTACGTTACCAACATATTACAAACTATTTTATCTAAAATCCAATAAATAATAAAAATAATAACGAAAGAGGGTCAAACTCATACATCATGTTGTAATCCAAAAACGACGTCTACGCTATATAATTTAATTTTTGGTATAAAATCGAGGCTCATATCAATTTTGGTTTAGTCATTTTTTAAACGCATCCGCGGAGTTGTGAAATTTATTACTTTGTCGGTGACATTTTAATTAGAAAAGAATTTTAGTTCCAGTTATTAAAAACGAGTAAGTTAAATTTATATAACTGTTATTCGATTTGGGTAAAAAAACACAGATTTTAAAATCAAATGGTGTATTTAAAATGAAGCGCATATTTTACAAACTAATAATTTGAAAACATTTTATTAATTTCAAGAATTTCAGGAGTAATTTGCTACAATTTCACACATTATTTACATGATCAATTTGACGTACATCCTTCACTTTATTAAATCAGTCGAAGCAAAGTCTTGAGTTTCTATGAAAATTTCACGTGTCAGTGCTCGAACTATTTGTATCTTGAACATCGGGATGAGATTCGTCGAGAAGAAGTTGTTGTTGTTGTTTGAGAACCGCAAGACGCTGATGTGTTAATTCTAGATGATGTTTCCTCCATTTAATTCGCCTGTTTTGAAACCACACTTTTACCTGTAACAGAAGTAAATAAAAGGTTTCCTTGATGACAACAAATATCTTACTTGAGCCTCAGTCAACTGCAACGTGTGAGCCAGATAAAGTCGTTCTGGTCCAACCATGTATTGTTGCCTTTCGAATTCCGCTTCTAATCTTTCCAGTTGTTCTGGAGTGAAAATCGTCCGAACTCTTTTGCTCTTACAACTTTTTTTATTCTGTATCATGGACGAAGGGAGATGTTTCAATCCTCTAACTAGAAAAAACAGTTTAACCTTCTTGTAATACGAGTTAACGTAATCCGAGCCTAACCTGTTTGTCTTTGAGGACATCCATGCCCAACTGCGTAATGTCCCGTCACGCTTACTGCTGAAGAACTGTGTCGTACCGGAAGCTGCAACCGGTTGCAGCCTGAAACCAAACTCCTGTCCGTTCCTCCTGGGTGATGAACACTTAAGTTGACGACGCTGAGATCCGTCGCTGAATCGTCTTGGGCGTTATCATTTTTCAAACCCAAAATTGCGGCGATTGTAAAGGATTTGTTGTTGGTGGCTGAAGAATTGCTTCTACATCTAGAATCGTCTTGTTGTGAGAGGTCCTCACAGAGAGTATTCGAGGAGGGATGCTCATTTTCGGTTAATTGTGGCTCGTCTAGATGGTGGTAACTCAGGAAGTGGGACAGGGAACTTGAGTAGTTGTAGTGGTGAAGCATTTTCTAGGAACAGAAAATGGAACACATGTTCGTGTCCTTCAGAAAATCTGAAAATAACACCTCCATCCTTAGAAAAGCAGTAGCGGATTTTTGATACAAAGGGATGCAGGAATTTATCTTACCTTACAACATTTTGAATTCCTGTTTAGAAACTGCGTTTAGAATAGTTCACAAAATTGTAATAATTCACCACAATTTTCTTTAACCACAACTACCTCGCAGCTCAGTTTCGAGAATGGATCACATGACACCTTGTCGGTTTATACATTTAAAATAAGTGTATTAACAAAATAGAGATTGCAGAGACCAAGTTGGTTATCTCAGTCGATGATATTACTGACACAAGGTATAGTTGTTCCAGTGCTCATCATTGAACCCCTCCAGCCACAGGGGTGGGTTTAATGTGCGGACACACCCCCACGCGATTTGCCGACCTCAGCCCTCAACCTGGATGATGCGATCCGCTAGATTTCTCCACGAATGCTCTTATTAGCTTTCTATGGCATCATTTTCTTGTAGGTATGTGGCGGTGTGTCTAATGTAAAGTGAGCGAAGGATATTGAATTTATAATTGATATTCATGCGGTATTTTATTGATTCTCAAGAGTTTCACGGGTGATTTACGTTAGTCCCTAATTGGGCATTTGATTAATTTACATCTGCATATTGGAAGATAATAAAATCAGAGTTCTGTTTTTAGCAGATTATTTTGATACAAACTAGTGTCTATAAAAATGTGAAAACGTAATAAGTATAGTGAACACAAGATGATTTCTTTTAAAATTTTAATTTGTTTTACAGTACCCATCGTAAACTATTGTTTACGACACACGTAAAGTTACGTTCGTAAAAGTTTGATAAAGTATAACCCTATCAAAAATGTTAAGAGCAGAGTCGAATTTTTCCTAAAGACTTAATAACAATAGGCGAACATTTTATGAATTTGGATCTTAACTGTAAAATATTATTTACTACAAAAAGTATATCAGTAAAAAATAATAAGAATATTAAATTTTTAATACAGAATAGGAGAATTTTCGCGGGGATCACATGTTCCTGTTATTTTTTTCTAGTGCACGGTAAAGAATTTATGACACTAGGAATTTATGACACTTTAATGCGGCTGGGTGGTAATTGCATTAGGAATAACAAGTTGGCAGGTTAGAACTACTTTAAAAAGTCTTCGAGAATTTAGGAGAATTAAAGTGTAATCGATGTAACTCGTCAGGCAATTGTTTCTATACGTATACTTGAATCTGCGGGATTCGTATTTCAGTATTTCTTCATCAGCAAAGCTTAAATGGCCACCAAATGATTTTAAATTATATTGCTTTTTTGGTCGCCTGGAAAGGTTCAAGCAGAGATCAGAACAATTTGAAAGATCGTTACTATTCTCTATTTTATTTTTTTATTCTCGATTTTAAAGCTTCTCGACGGAGAAATAAAAATTGAACAGTTCCGTGTTTTTCTGAAAAATAGATTTATTATATCAACAAAATATTATTTACTTTTACACGTGGAAATGTTGAATCTCTTGAAGATAAATTGAAGACACTACTTAATTTACAATGAAAAAAAATTACAATTAAATCTCGATTACATTAGTTTACAAATTAATATTGTTATTGATTTGTGTAAATAAGAAAAATAGAGTTTTTGTTTAATTTTGAACTTCTAAATTTAAAATTCCAATACAAAAAATGTAACACGACAAGTAACAATTACTAAAATTGTCTTTCTTATCTAGAATTTTATAATTGGTCACATTTCTGTAAGTTCTATCTAATAAATAATCTAATAAATAAAAGCTAATGAAAAAGTTACGCAGCAAATTCAACCTTTGCAGATTTTTTTTGATTTGTGTGTTTTTTTTTGTAGAACCTACTTTGATATAAACAATGCCAGGCAATAGAATTATTTTTTTTTTGTTTTAATTCGATTCCAATCACATTTTCCATTTTGCTTCTTCAAAAAGTGTAGATCTTCCAATAATTTTTAAAAGTTTCTTTCGTTTATAGTTGTTGGTTTTGAATGATATTGTAAATTTAAGAACTTAAAGATCAGAAATATGGGTTTGAATTTTGAGTATTTAAAATTTTTTATAGCATCTAATCTAAATACAGGCTATCCGGAAAGTCGCGCACCATCTTCGGTATCATCGGACACCCAATTACCCCCTTTCAAGGTGGTACGCCACTTTTCGGACACTGTACATATCTTCAATATAAGTTATTTAACATAAACTCTCATTTTCCGTTGGCTCCAAGGCAAAATTTGAAAACTCGTAGCTTTTCTAAAATTTTTGTGTTTTTAATACAAGGTTGTTTACTATGAAAACAGAAATTTTGTGGATTTCAGAAAAAAATTAAACCCAAACTAGGAGGTAGGTATGTATGTACAGATGTAATTTCTGTAATTTGCTGAAATTTCAGAATTTCTTCATAATTTGTTTTTAACAAAATAATTTGTAACGATTATTGACTTTGGACTTCTCCCTAAGATTTTTAATCTAATTAATTATTTAAGTTAAATTAATTGCATTCTTCCACAAAATACAAGTAAATTCTAATTAAGACGAAGCTATTATGTACCTGCTAATTCCTTGAGTCGTTCCATCTTTGTAAACGAGCTTGTGTAACATAATGTGAACTGGGTGCATGTATGCGGTTATTTGACATTATTATTAGGCCGTTTTGCGGCGGGTGTTTGTCTCCAGCAGGGATTGGAAGCTGGTATGGGTTGCAAACTCCGCCCCAGGATCATCTTCATTGATAAGCGCATGCCCCATTACTAGGGGTCGCAGGTACGCCTCCGCATTTATATTTCATAATTCCAACCCTTATAGCCCTTTACAACATTCTTCCTTCATTATCTTTTGTATATATACAAGTTAATTTCATGCCACCTTCTACTTTATAATTCTCTCATTATTCTAAATGTGAGCAAACTACCTTACCAGAAATTAGGTGTCATTGTCCTTGTAAGGTACAAAATTTTTAATAGTTAAAAACATGGAATAAATCAGAAGAGATCCGATTGTTGGTGGTTAAAAGGGGACTGTTAACTACAAAGCGGTAGCGTTAATGAGGGTAAATAGGGATTATGTCCACTAAAGAGGATTAAGCTCGTTACAGTATACATATCATTTACATATCATCGGGGGTATTATTTTCAAACCAACCACGCTGTTGTTTTCTTTAATTAACACTTTAGAGAGTTTGTTTTTTAAAAAGGACGAAAGCTATTAAGAGGTTGTTAAATCGTGCCATCGAAACGCTATTAATTTTGTGTATATTATTAGAATGTTTTTGACAAGTCTTTTTCCGATAATTTAGAACATGACACCCGATAATGGGTTGTAGGTTGAGTGCGCAATTCTGAGGGTCGGGGAAGGAATATATATTGAAAAAGCTCCTAATACTCAAGTTATAATATCACTAAATATTGCGTTTGTATATAGTATCTAACTCGTATCACATTCAGCTTAGGTGAGTCGATTTTATTGATGCTTAGAACAAGAATGTACATTTATACGTATGATGCCATAAATTTGAAATCACTATTTGTGTTTTATATGATGACGGTCGAAATGTTAGTTGTAAATTGTATTGACAATAGGACTTTACGCTTCGAATAACCAGTTAATTGTTCATTGGGCGGTTTATATTGCAATAATTGAACAGAGTATAAAAGATCAACAAACGACGTTTCTTATTCAACAATGCTTAAAAACATTGGTTTGTATTGTGGGTAAATATAATTTAATTTTAATTTTTCTTGTGTTAACGTTATGATTGCAGAACAAGGTACAAAAAAACAGGTAGAATTGCGCGCTTGTACGCTAAATCAAAAATTTTAGTTGCAATTTATCTTGGCAGTCGTAATTTTGTGGATTTTATAAAGATTTTTTTTATTTACACTATATTTATTATCATTTACATAATAATTTAATTGAAATTAAGTTAATATCAAAAATAATTTGACGATTTCTGATATCTGATTAGAGGAAAAACGATCACATTAACATAATGTGAAGTATTTAATCGAAATTTAAATATAAATTTAGCTTCTGCTACAAGTCTACAAGAAATAATCGCATTTCGTAAAATTGGAGTTCAGTTTGATCAGTTTTCAAAATTCGCATCGTTGGCGTAAGTTGTAAAGCTGCTAAGACAATTTTAAATTTTTTTAGCGGAGATCGACAAATCTTTATTTTTTACATTTTTGTCGGCAAATTTGGAATTTGAAAATTTTGTGAATGGAAATACGTTTCTTAATTATTCTGAAATCATAATACATAAAAGAATCACACGTATTATATTTGTAATATGTATATGTATGTACTTGGTTTTTCATTTTATAAAATTGAAAACATATTTTGTTCAAAAGTGGACATAGCAGGTTAACACCTTAAGCCAGTGATAGTTTATTTAAACATTTTTTCTTCATTTGCACATTATAAAAAATCTACATGTTTGATTTTCTATTTAATTTTGTGAAAATTTGCTCCTGCAGACAACAAGAAAAACTCCTTTTAAAGTATTTAAACAAGTACTATAATTAACACACTTTTAATTAAATTTTTGTATTAAATGTTCAAAAAATTGTGCTAAAATTATTATTACCTTAACAACCTTATTACGGATTTTATCTTAAAAGTAGAGTTTTAGGAGTAGATAGTTTTTTATAATTTTTAGTTTTTAAAAAATGGTGGATGCGCCGGGAAAAAAGTTTACCTTTGAATCCTTTGACTACTCAAATCATAACATAGTGTCTATTAATTAAAAAATACAAATAATAAAACAGTCTAGATTATTTTAAATGGTGTCTGTTTCTTTTGATAAAACATTTTGCGGAAGATAACTTTTTTGTTTCCAAAGACTGAATACAAAAATTACTATATTTTGGGTCTGCGGTTCTCGTCAAAACTGATTTTATAAGTAATTTATTTATCTCGCCGATTTTTATAAAGATAATTTTAATTTTTTGAAAAACTTATTTAGAATGGCCGAAATCCGCGGAATATGATTAGCTTGTTCGTATTTAAGGTTGACTAACAGCGACATCAAATTTTATGAGATACTTGTTTGTGGACTTTTAAGAGAGGAACATAGTCTTTGGGATTCAATTTTTAAGATTATAACAAAATTCTCGGAGTAAAAGAAAAATATCCTATTTCTTCTTATGTACCGCATTTTCCAATTTAGGTATAACGGAAAAATTGCGTAATTTATATAATAATAGTTGAACATATTTATTATAATAAATACATTTAAAGGAGCATTTTTTGTGCGACGATGATTTTATAAATTACCCAAGTCGCAAAATTTAGTATGACGACGCGGTTAAGATAAAATTCTATTATATTAAAATTTGTAGTTAAAGTTTTTGGACTTTTGAGGCTCATTTGGCAACAATAAGATCATCACTGACTTACTCCCTTTACTCGGGACGTCATTGATGCATTTTTTACTTTTCTCTATTGTGTTGCTCCTTCGGTGGATTTGTAAGGCTGACAGGAAACTGCTCCCAAACTGTCGCACATAAATTCTTCTCAGTCTTGGCCACACAATTGTTGAAATGTAATAATTCGCTGATAACGACACGAGCGAAATATTTCCAGAGATTAAACAATAAATAAAAAAAAGTGTTAATTCACTACAAAGCAATAATTATTTGGCTAAGTAGCCACTCGGCTTTGTAAGAACCGGAATATCATTTAGTACATAATCTTGGATCAACGAACAATCAGGGCCAGACGTGGTGGCGTTTACCCTCGCATTCCACTCAGCCAGCAGCATAGAGTATTTCATTGTAGTGTCGCGGGGGGGCTCCAATAAAGCTTATCCATTTATCACTGCTAATTCTCTTCTTTGCAGAAAACATGACCAGGGTTACATTCTTCGTTATCTGCATCGCCGCCGCACTCACCGTCGAAACACAAAGTCGTTTCTTACCGAAGAGTTTAACTCAAAATTTAGGGGCACGGGAAAGAGTGATAGAGCCGAAAAAACGGCCGTTTTGCAATGCTTTTACAGGTATAACTAATAAATTGTTTTAATCGTCTGTGAAATTCATTTAAACTGTCAGGATGTGGCCGTAAACGTTCCGTTCTGCCACCACTCGCAGACCAACGCGAAGCTGTTGATGAATCCTTGGGGAGCCTTTTAGAGCTAAGTGCAGAGCCAGCAGTAGAGGATCTATCGAGACAAATAATGTCAGAGGCTAAACTGTGGGAGGCAATTCAGGAAGCTAACATGGAATTGAATCGGCGTAGACAAGAATCCGTTGAAAGCTCAGAAGAGGACGTTGCTGTTCCTGCACGCAGCGCTACGGGTTCCTGTGCTTTACCACCCTGCTATATTTAATTCAATGGAAGAATCCTATTTGTTATCATTTCAGTCAAAGTAAAAAGAACAATTAGATAGTGTAACTTCTGTATTATTAGCATTAATTTGGCTACGAATGTAATCGCTTTTGTAAATTTCAAAAAATTTAAATTAAGCCATACTGATATGTAAATGCCATTTTTGTAATTAAAATTAAATTAAACATATCTTAATGTTTTTAATTAAATCACTGTGTAGATAATTGTTAATTCAATTATTTGAAACAGTAAACTGTGTTGTCTTCACTGTGTTTTCTTTAGTTGCTAACACTTCCTGAATTCAAATTATTTGTCGAATAAATAATTTCTTATAATAAGTGGCTGTTACCGAATCAAAACAGAAAAAAAACTTTTATGTAAAAACAAAACTGCATGAAGTACCGAGTCCAAAGACTAAGTTTTTGTAAACAATATTTTTAATACGACGATAATTTTTTATCGGCTCTAATAATTTGTCATGAATTTGACGTGACAAGATAAAAATAATTAACTTTTGCAGAAGGGTGATAATATAATTGTAAGCATGGAATCAAAACATCTGCAAATTAGAGATGTCTGGGTAAAAATGACTGAACAAGAAGTTTGATTTTAGTTTTTAAAATGTTATCGAGATAATAAACAGGTTAGGTGAAAAAATTATTCATGTAGACGAGGTGTTGAATAACTATTTTAGTTCTAACGACTTGCATAATTGTGTTTTTTCCTATTTGTTTTATAGATAATAATGGATTAATCTTATATAAACAAAATTACATCTGTAAGCCGAAATAATCGGTAAGCATTCGTTATGAAACCTGATTAACAAAATCTTTTTAATTAGTTGTTTTAATTGTTTAATCAGCTTTTGGGTCCTCGATTTCATTGAAAGAAAACACACAAGTTAATAGAAACATTTAATTATTAATAAAAAATCCATTACTCTAATTTAAGACATTTCACCAATGTTATCAGTAACTTCATTTAAACTAATTTGAAGATTTCTCGCCCAAACTGGAGGCAATGTGGCAAAAGTCAAGTAACCAGTGTGTCCAGGCATACTGGCTGGTGGAACGGCTACCACGCATTTCTGAAATTCCCGTTCTTTTCCTTTTGTCTCTGTACCATCTTTCTCATTTTTGAGAAAATCTAAACTCAGCACTGGTATTTTCTTTATTTGTACTGAATATGAAGTTTGGAGTACTTCCATGGTTTGTATTTCCAAAAACCCCAGTTTTGACAAAACTTTGCAACTTTTCTGGACTTGCTCAATACATGGAGAAAATGAGCAAATCCTGCCACCACTCTCCTTCATTACATCCAAAGTGTGGGGTATTGCCTGCCAAGGATGTGGTAAATCTAAAAATACTGAATCAGCTTTATGGTTTAAGTCTATCCCAAAACCACAAGTGCACACATCTCTTTGTGCCACCGTGACGTAGTTGTCTAATCCATGCTGACTGAATTCTTCTCTGGCTAATTTCACGCGATTTTCATGAAAATCAAAAGTGTACAAATAGCCCTTGGGTTTTACTGCTCTTATTAGGGCATGAGAGAGAGATCCACTGCCAGTACCACTTTCTATAACAACACTTCCTGGAGATATTTCTAATTGAAGAATGATCATGCTGATGTCTGGAGTGTAGATGATTTGAGTTCTATGTGGTAATGTTAAGGTCCATAACTCGGGAGTGGGTTGCATTACATAGCCCCAGCCTTTACTTAAAGAGATTTTTGAACCGTAAGGTTTTCCGATTAGGTCTGCACATTTTAAAGCCCCGTAAGGTGTCTGGAAAATGTTGTCGACTTCTACACCTTTTTTACTCAAAGTCTTAGCTTCTGCACGCACACTATACACTTGGCTTATAGTGAGATATAAAATAACAGTGTCACCTTTTTCTATTATTGATTTATAGCCATCAAAACTCATTGTGATTGTTAAAGGAGTAAAAAATCACATTTGAAACTTGAAATTGAGGTTATGTTGATTTTGACTTGGGGATTTTAGGGATTTTGTTTTTTAAAATTATGTTGCCCAATCAGCTGATCGCAGCGCTTGCGTCCAATTGGATCCTTCGTAGTCGTTAAACTAGAAGCTTTACATTACCGACTGTGTAGTTACATGTCTCCTTGTTGGTGCAGTTTGAGCAGTACAATCTTTGTTTAATAAGAAAAATAGAAACAGTTTTTTAAAGTGTTTGTTCACCCGTTAGTTACTTCACAAAATGTCCAAACGTCGAATTGAAGTCTTGGATCCTTTTATAAAAAAGAAACGGTAAGTTGACGAACCCACGAATGTCAACACCACATTTTCGTTTTGTTGTTTTAGAGAGGAACGTGGTATAAGCACTGCGGTAACTTATTCATCCCCACAAGTCACAAATTCGTCAATAAACCCTTATACTGGGTTACCTTACACAAACAAATATAATGAATTGTATCGAAAGCGTATCACACTTCCGGTTTTTGAATACCGCAATGATTTTATGAGACTTCTTGCTGAGAATCAGTGCATTGTCCTGGTTGGCGAGACAGGTTCAGGAAAAACGACTCAAATTCCACAATGGTGCGTTGAATTTGCGCGATCTATGGGCAAAAAAGGGGTGTGTTGTACCCAGCCAAGGAGAGTGGCTGCAATGTCAGTTGCTCAGAGGGTTTCTGAAGAAATGGACGTGGCCCTTGGACAGGAGGTTGGTTACAGCATTCGTTTTGAAGACTGCTCTTCTGCTAAAACTATCCTCAAGTAAGTAGCCAAGTAGAACTAGATTTTAATGTTTATAATGGATGTAGAGCAAACATGCATATTATATATTTGTACACAAAATTATCATTTAGCTTTATAGGTCATTCATTTCTTACATCAGCTTATGAATGATATTGAAATTTGAACCAGCATGAATTATTGTTACTTAAAAGTTTTAAATGAATTCCATCTTAGATTTGAAGTATTTTTTCTTGTGTCAAAAAAGCAAACTCCAGAAAAAATAACTATTACAAGTCTAAGACAGTACAAGCATTGTATTTTGGAAATAGTGCTCTTCATTGTAACTGTTCAGTTTCTTTGTTCAGAAAACTTTGTGCTCGTTGTAGACAATAGAAGTTGATGAATAATGAAAATGGTAACGTTGAGCCACGTACCAATAAGTTTTCATAAAACGCAATATTAATGCACGGTCTGGAATTCTGTTTTTTAAACAACGAATTATTCTCCACTAAGTAATTGACGTGAAGAATTATGTAACAATACGTAAATCGTAAAAAATGTTTTTTATATACATACGTTGGTAGTCGTTTTGTCTGGCGGTTTCTCCATTACTATGCATTGTTTGTATTATTTGTTATTTAATTGTATTTCAGATACATGACAGACGGTATGTTGCTGCGAGAAGGCATGAGCGATCCCATGTTAGAAGCATACCAATGTATACTACTCGACGAAGCCCATGAACGTACTCTTGCCACCGATATTCTCATGGGAGTCTTAAAAGAAGTAATTAAGCAACGCTCAGATTTGAAGTTAGTTATCATGTCAGCAACGCTAGACGCCGGAAAATTCCAACAATATTTCGACAATGCTCCTCTAATGAACGTTCCAGGACGGACACATCCTGTTGAAATTTTTTACACTCCAGAACCTGAGCGGGACTATCTGGAAGCTGCTATTCGAACAGTCATTCAAATTCATATGTGTGAAGAAATCGCTGGTGATATTCTTCTGTTCTTGACGGGACAAGAAGAAATCGAAGTTGCTTGTAAAAGAATCAAACGCGAAATTGATAATCTTGGGCCGGAAGTAGGAGAGTTGAAATGTATCCCTCTATATTCAACACTGCCACCCAATTTGCAACAGCGTATTTTTGAAGAAGCACCACCGAACAAATCAAATGGTGCAATCGGAAGAAAAGTTGTCGTTTCAACGAACATTGCTGAAACTTCGTTGACTATAGATGGTGTCGTGTTTGTAATCGATCCTGGATTCGCGAAGCAGAAGGTTTATAATCCTAGAATTCGAGTAGAATCGTTATTGGTGTCACCAATCAGCAAGGCATCTGCTCAGCAACGGGCGGGTCGTGCAGGACGAACCAAGCCGGGAAAATGCTTTAGACTTTATACAGAAAAAGCGTACAAAAATGAAATGCAGGACAACACGTATCCAGAAATTTTGAGATCGAATCTTGGATCTGTTGTTTTGCAGCTGAAGAAACTTGGCATTGATGATTTAGTGCATTTTGATTTTATGGATCCTCCAGCTCCAGAGACTTTAATGAGGGCGTTAGAACTGCTGAACTATTTAGCTGCTTTGGACGATGATGGAAATCTCACTGATTTGGGAGCAGTCATGGCCGAATTTCCACTAGACCCGCAACTTGCAAAGATGCTCATCGCTAGTTGCAACCATAATTGTTCCAATGAAATTCTATCCATAACTGCAATGCTGTCAGGTATTTATTTTAATAAGTTTTGTCAATTCAGGTTTTTACGTTTTTCCCATTTATCAAAATCAAATTTTACAATCGTTGCTTTTGGAAACTTGATATTTAAATTTAGGCTTCCCGTGGTAGAACCTATCATGTCAACTTTTTCCACTATTCTTGTCTTGTTAAATGTGCTACCTGTTAATCTGGTTTGTTACCATTACGATTTGTATTTGGAACGAGTTTTGAGCAAAACATTGTAGTTAGATGATGTAAAAACAGACATTGAACAGAACACAAACGTTCTTGTTGTTTTGCTCGAATCGTTCTGACTAAGGTAGCTCTGTAGGAAACGCTTGAGAGCGCAACTATATTGGTTGGATACGGGCAACTGCCCTGCTCCAATGTTTAGTCCCACAGTGTTTCATCCGACCGAATGAAGCGAAGAAGGCGGCCGACGATGCTAAGATGAGATTCGCCCACATTGACGGGGACCACTTGACACTGCTCAATGTTTACCACGCCTTTAAACAAAGTAAGTTCCTTAAACGATGATATTTCATTTCAGGTCGTTACGGTTTGTTTTTTGTCTCTAATTAAATAACAATTTCCATAGGCATGGAAGATCCGCAATGGTGCTATGATAATTTTGTTAATTACCGTTCACTGAAATCGGCTGACAACGTTAGACAGCAACTTTCGAGAATTATGGATCGATTTAATTTGAAACGAACATCAACAGACTTTACAAGCAAGGATTATTATATCAACATACGAAAAGCACTAGTTAATGGATTTTTCATGCAGGCAAGTCTTTGAAAATCCGAGTTGAATGTTGTTGGTAATTCAATTTTAATATGTTAGGTAGCTCATTTGGAACGTACTGGTCACTATTTGACTATTAAAGACAACCAGAATGTCCAACTTCACCCGTCCACATGTTTGGATCACAAACCAGAATGGGTCATTTATAATGAGTTTGTTTTGACCACCAAGAATTACATCAGAACTGTGACAGACATTAAACGTAAGTTACATTTGTCCCTTTTTTTGTAGTTTTTTCTTCATTTCTATGTTTTGTTCCAGCTGACTGGCTATTGAAAATAGCACCTCAGTATTATGATTTACAAAATTTCCCACAATGTGAAGCTAAACGCCAACTAGAAATTTTACAGAATCGATTGGACTCCAAACAATACCAACATGGATTTTAGTTTTTTTTTTTGTTTTATATCTGTAAATTAGAGAAAACTTATGTTACTATTTTACGTGTATTGCATTACAATTATTATTATTAGATTTCATTCCACAGAAATAAATGGATCTGTTCAGGAGTTCTTTTTAATAGCAATCCCCTAAAATGAAATGTTTTTAAATAAACGTTTGTTTTGCTACTCTTTTTTATTTTTTTTTCCCAAAAGAAACTGAACACATGCGGTACCTATAAAAACCATTAATTGATTGGTTTGAGTCAAAATAATAAGCTATTTTCGGCGTGGAAGGGAGAATTATAAACAAATTTACACCATTTAACAATTTATTAATTAAATGTAATAACAATGATAATAAAATTTATTTTGTTTTCAGTCGAAAATATGTACTGCATATATTGCTGATTTTGCTTTAAAACAGTTTTTAATTAACTTAAATAGCATCCTTACGTATCATGGAACGATCTAAATAATTAGTACCTTAAATTAGTATAACAGAATCGTTAATTTAGTGCAATAAGTCCGTTCTTATGTGAAATATTTTATACCCTATCATCACTTCATTTTTAATTTTAAATAATTAAAACTACACGAAAATGTCTTTCAGTTTGTAGGATTTCCTCCTGTCGCATATTATAAAAAGAAATAGAATTAGACAATACCTTAAAACTATTACCACATTAAACCGTATCAGTTTAAAAGCTCATTTAATTGGCAAATTATGTAGTGATGGTTAATTTTGTGATTGTAGTTTTCGATATGCACGTTAAATATTGCATATTTATTTATGTACGGACATTGCGGGTTTTGTCACTATCTCAAATGAAGATGATAATACCATAATACGTATCTACCAACAAAAATTTTATCAATACATCTATTTTATGGTACATATCACTAAAGCATATATAACCGTATAATTTCAACACTTTCTATACAATATTTAATAACTAATAAACTAAATAATAAGAGCTGAAATTATTCTCTAATTTCTACTACATGTTCAAATGAAAATTAAGTCCAACAGTTCCTATTTTAAACAGTAATTCGATGAAGTTCTATCGACTGTAACCACTTAGGAAGAACAAGGATCTTAAGCCTAACTGACGTAAACACGAGTTTACATATTGTTTTTAATTTTGACTCAGCTTGTACACTTCGACTTGGATTCAAAAGATCAATAATTATACCTATTTCCTGTTTTCGTATTTCACTTAATTCACCTCCAAAATAAAAGCATAAATGGAGGGTTACAACATGAATGTGTTCAAGCCGATCAGTTACACTCACTTTATGAAAGAATTCAATATCATTCTGAAGTACTTCTAGAATTTCTTAATAAATAGGTCGTCTTATGATGCGGTAGATTTACAGTGTTATGGAAAATTTCGGTTAGTTTTGTACTGTCCCTTAAAAGCCAATAAATTTGATTTTTTGTTATCAAAAATAGGTACGTTGTTAGAGTAAATAATGTTAAAATTTACATTTATTTCTTAAAGATTAGTCATAACAAAAGGTAGCAGAGGCACTTCAGAATATAAATCATTTGGGGAAAAGTCAGACATTTGTGTTGACGCAGATCGTGCAGATTTTCATTTTGTTAGCACTTCAATTAGGCGGACAGATTCAGTTTTTGAAGTACCCAGCATAAGATCAAAATATTTTTGCTATAATAGGATTCACGCTAAAGAATTATTTTGATCGTATGATACACCTGCTAGATTTACATTTAAAAATTGTTTCAATAAAGAGCAGCCTGGCATAAATATCCAATCTTTAAAATAATCTCGAATCCTTTAAATGAAGAGTTTTTGTCCATCGTACAAAAGAGAAATTCAATGATTGTCGGTCTAGTTGGATTTGTTATGTTTTGGACAGTGACGAAGAGTCAGAATGTTTTTTAATCTTTAAGATTGGCTTTACGGGCTCTCCCAAACTTCCCTCATTTATCATTTATAGCTCATTTTTTAGCTCAGGATGTTGGGAAATGTAGCCAAAAGAGCTTCATTTAAATAATTGTGTCTATTAAAGACGGAGCAATAAATTTTTTTATCATTTATGTAATTTGTTTTTTATCGTTATTATTAGTGTGCTAAAATAAGTAGTACGATAAAAAACCCAATTAAATTTGAAGAAAATGTCTCGTTTTTCATTTAAAGCGATTGGAAATGAACCCCAGGCCAATCTTGGCAACAGTAAACAATACCAAAGACATACAAAGCTAATTAGTCATCCGAGGTCACAAATGATTTTGTTATATTTTTACAAAATTGAAACATTTAAAACATTCTTTTCTAATTCTCCCCGTCTTCGTTCCGGTCACAGTTTTTAAGAAAATCCGCAATTTTATTTGGTGTTTATTTCGTTCGCACCTCTTCTGCGGCCGGAACTCGTAAACGAGAAGAACGGAAATGATTTCGAAGAAGGAACGAATGGACGATGATGCTAAGACTGCGACGTCGTGATCTCGTCCGCAGAAAGGCCGCGCGTGTCTCAGCAGCAGCTGTTCTTCTGTAAAAACTTTACACTCCGCGTCCGATCACAGCACAGCATCGAACATCTGCAGAGACCTAGTGATCACATCGTCTTTGAGGCACGATTCCATGAACTCCTCTATGGTGATGACCCCGTCCTGATTGAGGTCCAGCTTCCGGAAGACTCGATCGATTTGCTCGCGGGCTTTGCGGTCGTCTTCTACTTGGTGAGCGCGTCGACCCATCAGCTCGTGCACCGCCACAACTATTTCGGATAGTTCGCCGCGGCTGATGCAGCCGTCACCGTTCACGTCATACAATTTAAAGGTCCATCTGAGGCGTTCGTACACTGATCCACGAAGAAGGGTAGATAGGGTGATCAGCAGATCCTGCACAAAACAAAATTATTAGTACCTTTCTGCTTCTAACAATTAGCTCGCATTGTGGAAGCCGTTGATTTTTTTATCCATTTTTGCATAAGAAACGGAGATAAGGTAATTTAAGACTGATTCTCGGCGATCATTTTGGTATAAATTTACATTAAGTGTACGGACTCTTGTACTGCTCAAGAGGTTCTTGTGAATAATCGATTTCTTGAATTATTTCGGCTTGGTGAAGAAACAGTCAGCGATTTTCGGAGTACACTAATTTCTTTTTTTTTTTGTTACCGGAGAAACGGGCGGTAGTCAGTTACATTAGAAATTTATCGATGTGGGAAGCGATTACAAGTTCGAATTGAGGCAACTACGTGAAATTAGCTCGATGGACTTTACATGTTACATAAGACTCAAGCACATTTCTTTTTGAAAATGTAAACTTCATAAAATAAAAGTTACTACTGTGACTAGAAAATGTAAATTGCGTTTAATCTACTCAGTAATGTCCTGGTTAATTTATGATTGTTTCATAGCGTGGTCGTATAAACGGCATACATAATAGTGTGTAAACGAATATAGTTCATGGAGAATTTTCTAGCCACTAGAAAAATATTCTTAACGTTCAACTCCTGCAGATTTGCAGGAATCACAAAATAATAATATAACAGTAAAAAATATACTAAAACACGCTAGTTTCGCATTTCTCGGATTATTAATGTTGGTGTCAGTCCTCTCTAATGACAAACAAAGAATAGTTTTCCAATGCAAGTCAAAAAAATCTTGATAACGCTGCTTAAATTAGAATGAAAACGTCCACTCATGCAATGCTCATATTTCGTTAGAAAAGAAATGAGCCTTAAGAAAGTGAAACGGAATGCTTTTAACAATTTGACGATAGAAATTGTAGAAAATTGCCTTTATTAATTGACGTGAAAAACTTATTTAAGGTAAATGATCAATAAATACTGAGGACTGGGAATTTCCACAAACAAGCTGTTGAACTGTTCATGGAAATAGTCATGCGATTAATACGATAGCGTGGAAAAAGTTTGATTTTGATAAGCTTTGAAACAGGACAATAAAACATTTATTTGTAATGTAAATAGGGAATGGAAGTTACTAGTTAAATTGAATCATTATTTCCGTGCGCCTTGCACCATTTGTAACCATCGAGGAAGTTTTCAAGTATTTGACTTTTTTAGATTGGGGTCAAAATAGGTATTCCATGTCTAGTAGATAACAAAATGACCACTGCTTTTGAATTTTCCAAGAAAAATTTCATGAAGTCTCTGGCAAATTGTTCTTGCAATTTGAAGCACATAATAGCATTTGATTAATGTTTCCTGAAAATCCAATAAGTTTAACAATAGAGAGAACTAAACGACTCACAAATGGGTCTATTCATTTGAAAGTGCTTTTCACAATAAATGAAAACAACGTATATTTTTATACTGTTGGGATTCTCCACATTCAATACCGTTGGTAATGTTGGTGGAAATGCAGCACATTGCTCAAGTTTTAAAATAGTTTGTTTAAACCTTGACAATGGGTATAAATGGGTCTGGCTTTTATTTAAATAGCCAATGTCATGGGTCAAAAAACTACTGCTCATATCTGCACGTAAATCATTTTTTATTTTTTCCGAGGTTTCCCTCGCCGATGACCGATAATTTTTTCAAAGCATCGTTTTAGCCGGCAATTTTTTCAAGCGCTTGAAAACAATTTGGCTTAATAGTTTGATGTGTGTTGATTAGAGTTGAGGGAGAGGAAAATCAATCCGTCAACGTTCACTCTGTGCACATCTGGTGGGCTTCAACTGGTCGTGCTGATAAATTACCTAATTTAGGGCAGGCTAAAATTTTAATCAGAAACATTTGTCAGTCCCACGCAAATCGCCCTTCATAAAGGTGTAACTCTGAGATATTCTCAGATTATAAACCAGAAAGGTCAAGCGAGTTTATGGGGTTGAAGAATATGTCTCGTCTGAATCCGTTCGATCGGTACACTGCGCCACTCTGCGGGCTTTGCTAGGTGTTTCAATTTCAAGCTATTTTCAGGACGGATACTCACCCTGAAACTAATTGCTCCGTTGCAGTTGACATCGAAGGCTTTGAACACGTAGTGTGCATACAGACTTGAATCTGAAACACATCGATTGAGTATTAACAAAACCGAAAGACGAGCTTCATAAAAATTTATTGTTTTTGACGATTCTGTCATGCATGATTCAACAGTGCGGACGTGTCCCACTTTATTTTACGTGGCTTGAATCAACATTTTACCAAAAATTGGTTACTTGCCCACGAAAGTAACTTTATTGCTTTATGATGTAGCGTAATAGATGATAAATTACTGGATGTTCGTGACTCTGTAATAAAAGATATTTACACATCGTAAGCAAAAATCTAAAATAGATGTTTAGATATTTATTTAGATGACCCAGTTTGTGGTTATTACAATTTAACGTCGACATGAAAACTGTATTTAGCCTATTTCATAACTTGTTTACTAATACAGTGTTGAACGGGGAAATCAAAGCCCGGCACAGTGTGAGTTTTAATGAAGCTCGTGTTGTACTTCCTTTTAGATTGCAGTTTGTTTGAATTTTTATCGAGTTAATCTACATCTATTGTTTTGTGTAGTTATTCGTACTAACACAAATAAATCTTTTGTTGCAAAAACACGTAGCGTGTTCATTTTCAATATTGCCTGAACAGAGATTTCGTTGTTTGTTTTTTCCTCATATTTCTGATTGTTTGCGAATTTATAGAAATACCACCCCTATTGGGAAATGCAGTACATGTCGTATTAGGGATTCGTGCCAAACAGATAGAGTGGAACTTTTATGCTAATGGCGCATTAAAATTTATGAACGCAAACTGCTAGGGGTTACTAAGCTTTCATAGGATTGCCTAAATGTCCGGAACAAGACTATCTTGCCTAAAGAGAATAATCGAAGTGATTGTTCACCTTTAGCTTTGCCCAGTTCTGGTTATACCGATCTTGCCGTTTTAAATTTCTATTCTCTTTTACACTTTTATTTTTACGACATTCTAGTATTCTACACAACATCTGTAAAAAGATTATCGAATTTACCCTTTCAAGACGGCTTTCATTTTTACGGAGAAAATATCGCTTTGCGAACAAAACAATTTAAAACAGTTTTAGATTTTTATTCCTGAAATTCATAGTACGAAATTCTTAGGTGTTTAGCATTTTATTTTCCCCAAAACATTTGGTTGTCAGGATTTTTCCAGGATCAGCTTGAAAACACTTAAAAATTAAATATAAAACTGTTCAGGTGAACTGAATTTTTGGACTGATGGTATACTCACTTCCATGCGGGAAAAATTTTGAATATATGTCTTTAAAGCTATCTTCATGGACAACACCCTCCGGGCATTCCTGAAACAAAAAAGATTATTTTATTGATTTCTCACAACACTAAATGCAAATCAACATGATTACATAACTTATAAATAAACAATTTAAAGGGAAAGTTTTATACTGGTACACTTATTGTTAGATTGATTTATTGGATTTCGAGTAAACCTATTTAAACCAATACTGACAATAATGTTAGTAAATTGAAGTTCAGGTCATTATCCAAACGATCGATGCAAAAGTGACAACATTAAATTTGCATTCGATATGACTTACTGACTGGTGTCACACAAACTTTTTAAATAATTTATTGCTTTCTCTTTATTACAATTCTGCTTTATTGAAAAAATGGAATCTTTATTATTACACATAATTTCAATAAAATTTCTATGAAAAACGTGGGGTGAATTATTGTACTAAACAATGACAATGGGCATCGTTTTGTCATTAGTAGACCATAGAACCTTCAGGCGTTGGATCGTTCAAGTACAAAGTAAATATTTATGGCCAGAAGTTGTAAGTAAACTAACTTCGAGTAGTAGCGCGAGATTTACTGGAACTTGTAACAGTTGCGTCCAGGATGTAATGAAGAAAGTCATGGTAGATCGAGCTTGCTATTCCGTTTCAGATGTAAAAGATTTTCAAGAATTTTTCTTATTAGAAGGTAAATAAACCTCGTTAATGTGGGGACGATAACAGTTTAGTCTCAACTTTAAGACATTGCAAATAAAAAGTTACATTGTCAGACCAAATTTACGAAGTTCCACCACAATCAATGAATATTTGGGAGATTCTTCAACTATCAGAGTTCATCCTAAATAGGCAAATTAGACTTGCAAATAAGTTAACGGATTTATTCGCATGTTTACGACTGTTGGAAGATGGCTGAATTTGTTTAAAAAAATCATTGAGTTCAAATAAATCATTTCCTATTTATAAAACAGTACACTAGATATACGTCACAATAACGTAGAACGTTTCTGAATAAGAAAAATAACACCACGTCGTCATTTTAAATTTAAATTAGAAACATATCTTATAAGAAAATAGCAGAAGTGAAACGAATTTACGATGGTAACATTCCATTATTGCAATTTTATGGGAATTAGGCTTTTTGATTTAAATTTCCATGTCGGAACATGAAAGGAATTAAACAACTAAATTGCAAAGTTAGACACGTTAAATGTACGAATTTATGAATGAATTTAGCACCGCATCGTTTCATTAATAAACTGTTATGGTATATCATAGCGTAAGTGATTGATTTATGATGTTCACATGTAATCCGGGTTCCTAGTTAAGATAAACAGCTAAATGTTTCATCATTTGGGGTTGTGCATGCAATTTAACTTTTTTAATAATATCTTCAAAATATAAAAAGCCATCATGTCTATGTTTGAATTTATATTATAACTGATCAAACTGGTACGAAGAATTTCGCTGTAGTAAACGGGAAATGGAAACTTAATCTGAAATTTGATGGTAGGTAAAAATAGATTATTTTCAGGAATAGAAACTGCAATTTATTGCCAGTTTCTTATTGATTGACTTGGAAATGAAAATGACATTCCAAAAAACGAATTAAATTTTTTGCATATTTGCAAAGTGAAATCTTAAATGTTCCAGAACGCTTGTAAGTTGGAATGGAATTTAGAATTTCACCCCTATTGTTTTAAAATCCAAAGTAGAGAAAAACGGAGATTTAGCTCAATAAAAGGAGCCCCATGATTAGAAATATCGTACTATTGAGCATTTTTTCTCTTCAATCATTATTAATCAACAAGTTTTTAATCAGTTTTAGCTTCTAGAAGAGTCGGGAGTTACCTTTGACTTTCATTTAATCAAAACATGACCACTATCAGGCGTTAACTACAGTTACGCACGCACAAGATAACACACCTTTGGTTCAAATAATCCTTTCACTTCTTTCAAATACTGTGAGAAATTTAAGGAGTCTCTCTCTAGCAATTGTATTCTATTGTACTCTTCGGTGTCATATTTTTTGCTCTCGATTTTTTTTATAGCTGAGGCGACACCCCCAATTTAATTTCCTAACTTCTTATTCAGCTTCTAGCTTTTATTGTTTTTGTTAACGATGAGTACAAGAAAAATTGAAATTTACGTTTTTGGAGACTCTCCAAAATTGACAATTTGGACACGTTATAAATGTAAAGTTGCTACTACCGCAGCGCATCAATATCTGCAGAGGCCATATTAACCTTCACAAACAGTTTTTCATTATTGTTTCTTTAGAACTTACAACTTTGCTCACGCCCGCGTGTATCTGAAGCTTGTTCGAGGAATAACTAAAGTCACTGCTTTTTCATCTGTGCAGAATGTCATATTTGTTCCGGTCTGATTATTACCAAACTGAGAAAATCAATTCAGTTGACAATCTCTGAAATTTTAGGCGAGATCAACCAATTTATCAGTGCCCAGTTATTACAAAATTAAACAGTTATCCTCATACTACAGTAAGAGTCATGTAGACAAACGTCAACTTCTTATGCTCCATTTCGAAATTTCTTTTAGGATGGGCCATAAGAAGGATCATTAAGCTTTTTTAATAGTGTTGTCTGTACAATCATCCGACGGTTAGTACCACGTCTGGGGAGCCTCATGAGTTTTATGCCGCTCTGAAAAAGACTTGCTTACTTTATTTATGAGTTTATATTTCCATTTCAATATATCTTCTTGTCACGGAGAAATACACAAATATAATTGAACAGATATTAAAGATTTTTTTTTCTTCGGGTCGCTTGAATTTGAAAAAATAGACTTCTGGTAGATAATGTGGTGGTGTTATTATTTTTACACAAAATATATAAAATATCAACCCCTGCGTGATTTGCGGCGGTTTCAGTCCCCGTTCGATCCAATGAAGGCTTGATTTGTAAAATATGCCACGATAAGATTAAGGTTCGCATTATATCACGATCGAGGTTAGTTCTTAGCGATTGCCACCACCGAGTATCACAGATTAATTCCAGCAAACACAGCTCCAAGGGTTGCCATATTTTATTGTAGATGTTGTGTTTCTACGTTAATTAATTCACAGTGTTCTCGTGCGCGTTGCTTCGAATAACACTCTCATAAAACAGCAGCATAAATAACGTTTATACCGCGTATTTTTAGTGCAACCCTCGTATCCATTTTCTTTTTGTTTTTTCTAAACCTAAGTTCTGTTTAATTTATGTTTCATTGTTGAACGGATACATTAAATTTTACGAGATCTACGTTTCCGCGAGCTTGTTATAAACAAATCAAATTATTGCGTTGACGGGACTTTGCGGTCGCGGGAAACGCTCATTTTTAGAACATAGATTTGGATCAGTTTTCGCAATCTTCCGATTCCAATTCGTGGATTAGTGGAAACTTACATTTTCCGCTTCGTACACAAAAACACGGCAGCTTTATACACTTTAGCGAATTACGTGTTAACGTAATCACTAATCAATCACCAGAGTTTGTTATATTGTAATTTTATGTTTACGGATGTAGGCGTCCCTTTGGCATTCCGTGAAAAACAACAATTTATTCTCCGATTAATTTTTTCTCTAAAAAGTTTAAATGAGTTACTTAATCAATTAATGATAGCGTCCACAGAGGATCGAATGAATCGAATTAACCTAATTCAGTTTTATATTTAGCTGAAGATACTTATTTTAATATATTGAAATTGAGCTGATCTAATCTTATCCATTGTTGCATAGCAACGGCATAAACGTCTTGTTTTGGGGCGAGGGTGAAAGCATTTGCTGGAATTATGTGTATTTTATTCAAGGTATATTTTAGAATATTGTTACGAGAAGATTCTGGAAGCTTCGAGCGCCAGCGCTGGAATGTTCCGTGCGTTTCGAGAATCGCCGTTTCTAGAAGGTCGCTGAGTCATAGGCGGAACTCCCGAATATTCTCGCAGCGCTCCAGCATTAGGCTAGTAGTAGGGGAATATCTGTATATAGGGGAGTAGCGATAGGATTGTAGATAGTCTAGTATTTGGAAATCCTGAAAAGTGTTGTAATTGTGAAGTACGAAAGTGTTCATAGTGCACAATAAAACTGTTATTGTTACAAGCGAGACTTTTGATTTTTCGGCCAACGTGACAACTGGTGTCAGAAAGTGGGATCCCGTCCAGCATTGTGATCGAGAAAATTCTGGAATTTTCGATCGGAAAATTCGTGACATTACCGGACTGTGACATTGTTACCTGATTGTGGACAATTTTTATGCCTGTTCAAACCAGACAGCAAGCCGCAGAAATGGAGACGCTACAAGAATTGATGACCACTATGATGGCAAAATTGGAGACAAATTTAGAAGAAAGAAGACAAAGAGAGAAACTAGAAGAAGAAGAAAGAAGACAAAAAGAAAAACTAGAAGAAGAAGAAAGAAGACAAATAGAAAAACTAGAAGAAGAAGAAAGAAGACAAAAAGAAAAACTAGAAGAAGAAGAAAGAAGACAAAAAGAAAAACTAGAAGAAGAAGAAAGAAGACAAAGAGAAAAACTGGAAGAAGAAGAAAGAAGACAAACAGAGAATGCAGCAATCCTGAACCAGCTTAAAGACATGGAACAAAACATGAACGTAGCCATTATGGTTAAGGTCGATGAAATTCAAAAAGAGGTAGAAGAGTGCATAGGAGGCGTTAAGGAGGAACTACTAGGCGTCAGAGAAGAAGTAGAAGAGTGCATAGGAGGCGTCAAGGAGGAACTACGAGGCGTCAAAGAAGAAGTAGCAGAGCGTCTTGAAGGCGTTGAGGGAGAACTACAAGGCGTCAAAGAAGAAGTTAAAGATCTGGAGCGATTTAAACAGCACATGGAAAATGAGTTACTTCGCTTAAGGCGTCAAGTTCCAAATAGGACCGGTCTGACCACAACGAAAGAAATGAAACCTCCGACTTACGATGGGTCGACCTCACTGGACAATTACAAGCTGCAATTTGAAGTGGCGGCCAAACAAAATGGATGGTCGGAAGAAGAAAAATCCTCATTTCTGATAGTTTCCTTGAGAGGGGCGGCTCTGGACCTGCTAGAGACAGTTCCAGGTCGAGACAAAGAGCGGTACGACCAGCTGATGGCAGCGTTAGAGGCCAGATTTGGAAACCAACACCTGCAGCAAGTATACGTCTCAGAGCTCAAGACGCGGCGGCAGAGAACTGGAGAGTCTCTGCAGGAATTTGAGGCAAGTGTCAAGCGCCTTGTTTTGCTCGCCTACCCTTCGGCTCCGGCGAATTTTGTGGAACAACTAGCTGTGGATACGTTCCTGCAAGGGATTCGAGATCCAGAAATACAAAGAACGGTCCGACTGGGCAGCTATCACTCCGCAAAAGAAGCTCTGGTGCGCGCTCTAGAGGTGGAAGCCGTTTTCAAGAGCTCTGTAAATGTCCCCGATTACCGACGAATTCGAGGTGTGGGTATTGACGAAGAAGAGGCAACACCTACCGCTTTCGTCACGAAAGCCGAGCTAAACGACATCCTCAAGGAAAACAGGGAGCTACGGATGGCACTGAAGCAGCGAACTAGCCAGACCTGCTATCGTTGCGGAAAACCAGGCCATTTTAAACGTGACTGTAGGGTTGTTCCTAGGAACGACCAGAACGGTCCCCAGTCACGTCCTCAGCAGTCGGAAAACTAAAGCCCAGCAGTGTCAAGGGGCACACACTGGCTGGGGAGAGCACAAGCCCCAAAGTTATTTCCGTTATGCGTTTGAAGAGGAATTTTGAGAGTTTGATAATTGAAGGAAGTGTGAATGGGAGAAAAGTGAAGATGACGGTCGACACCGGAGCCATGGTTTCCCTTGTGAGAAAGGACATGTTGGACAACAGGACATCTCTGGAAACAACGAGTGCTATTTTAAAAACAGTCACGGGAGATGTCGCCACAGTAGGTGCCGAGGCAGAGGTCACGGTCCAGTTGGGAGGTATGAAGTTTCGGCATCGGGTGCTGGTGGCAGGAATTGAGGATGAGATGATCCTGGGAATGGATGTTATTGGACGACATGGGATTTCCTTTAATCACAACGAGAAGATCCTCAAGATTGGAACCGAAAGCTTTGTGTTATCGACCCCAGAAGTAAAAGAAGATGGAGTGAAAGCGTTCGCCTGTGAAAATACTTGTGTGGATGGGAACAGCGAGAAAGTGATAAGTGTGCGTTTAGGAAGTAACTTTGGGAGCTGCGTTGGAATGATTGAACCGACTAGAGACATGACAAAACCAATTCTTGTTGGAAAGACACTAGTAAAAGTGACGAAAGAAATACCTGTGCGGGTGGCGAATATCAACCCTACTCCAGTCACGATCAAGAAGGGCGATCTAGTTGCTGTGTGTGTTCCGATCTCCAGAATAAGTGACGCACAGCCATCAAAGAAAAACGTGAAGACCGTGAAAAAGTTAAAGCTGGAGGTAGACACGAGTGACCTTTCTGAAGAAGAGGCTCTTAAAGCGCAGGCTTTCATCAAGAAGAATAAGGACGTGTTCGCCGTTGAGAATGAACCATTAGGAAGAACGAACATCGTTCAACACAGAATCAATACGGGCAACCATCAACCCATCAGACAGGCACCGAGAAGGTTACCGTGGGCGAAGCAAGAGCAGGCCGAACAGTTGGTAAAATCCATGCAAGAAGAAGGGATTATTGAAGAATCCAACAGTCCTTGGTCTTCGCCGGTTGTGCTCGTAACCAAGAAAGACGGTAGTACAAGATTCTGTGTGGATTACCGAAAACTCAACGATGTTACCAAGAAAGACAGTTTTCCATTACCCCGGATTGACGACACTCTCACAACTCTGTCAGGGTCGACGTGGTTCTCAACCTTAGACCTGAAGAGTGGATATTGGCAAGTGGGACTTCATCCCGAAGACAAGGAGAAGACAGCGTTTTCCACGGGAAGTGGCCTGTACCACTTTACGGTTATGCCTTTTGGGCTTTGCAACGCACCCGCTACATTCGAAAGACTAATGGAATGTGTGTTGCGTGGATTGACGTGGAAAACTTGTCTGGTTTATTTAGACGACGTTATGGTCATGGGTAAAAACTTCGATGAACACCTGAAGAACCTTCAAGAAGTGGTAGACCGGTTTAGGGGTGCCAATTTGAAACTTAATCCGAAAAAGTGCCATCTATTTCGGAAGAATGTGGAGTTTCTGGGGCATACGGTGTCATCTGAAGGAATCAAGACCTGCGAAGATAAGATTCAGGCGATTAAGGAATGGCCCAGACCCAAGGACAAGCACGATGTGAGAAGTTTTATTGGACTTTGCACGTATTATCGGCGGTTTGTAGAAGGTTTCGCCAACATTGCTGCACCTCTGCACAAACTAACGGAAGCAAAGGCATCATTCAACTGGACATCAGACTGCGAAAGCAGTTTCAAGCGACTGAAGTTAGCTTTGTGCACTAGCCCGATTTTGAGCTACCCCAGGACTCATGGGAAGTTCGTCTTGGACACAGATGCCAGTAACATCGGCATTGGAGCAGTGTTATCGCAGGTGCAGGATGGAGAAGAGAGAGTGATCGAGTACTACAGCAAAGTGTTGAGCAAGCAAGAGAGAAATTACTGCGCTACAAGAAAGGAATTGCTGGCCGTTGTAAAATCTGTAGAGCATTTCCACAAATACTTGTTTGGCCACGAGTTCTTGATAAGGACTGATCATGCTGCCCTTACGTGGTTACTACAGATGAAAGACGCCGAAGGACAAGTGGCTAGGTGGATTGAGCGGCTACAGCAATACCACTTCAAAATCAAACATCGACCAGGAAAGCAACACAATAACGCTGACGCTCTCTCTAGAAGACCTTGCAAGGATTGCAAGCAGTGCGCGAAGATTGAAGGGCCATTGCCGGTAAACAGGATGGTTATCGGTTGTGATGATGACTGGACTACGGAGAATCTTCGGAAGGATCAACAGGCAGACCAGGAAATTGGGCCACTGCTGGAGTGGAAGGAAGCGGATAATGGAAGGCCGCGTTGGGAAGATGTCTCGGAAAAGAGTCCAGGGTTGAAGGCGATGTGGGCGCAGTGGGACTCACTGCTAGTAGAAAATGGGGTACTGAAAAGGGCTTGGGAAAGCGCAGACGGGAAGAAAGTAACCTCCCAGTTACTAGTGCCCAAGAATAGAGTCCCCCAAGTACTCAAGGAGGTCCATGACGGAACATCAGGCGCTCACTTCGGAGTGAACAAAACCTTAAGTAAGATTAGGCAGCGGTATTACTGGGTTGGCTGCCGGGAAGATGTCGAACGATGGTGTAGGAGATGTTCAGTTTGTGGGGCGAGCAAGGGACCTCGAACGCGAACTAAAGGAGGCATGAAACAATACAACGTGGGAGCCCCGTTCGAGAGAATCGCTCTAGATGTGGCCGGGCCATTTCCAAAAACTGATGACGGCAACAAGTACATCTTGGTTGTGCAGGATTATTTCAGTAAATGGCCGGAAGCGTATGCCCTTCCCAACCAAGAAGCCACAACAGTAGCTCGAGTCCTAGTGGATAATTTCTTCAGCAGGTTTGGAGTTCCACTCGAAATGCATTCCGATCAAGGAAGGAATTTTGAGTCTGGCGTTTTTCAAGAGATGTGTAAGCTGCTGGGAATTAGGAAGACTCGAACTACACCCTTGCACCCGCAATCCGACGGCATGGTCGAGAGATTCAACCAGACGATGGAGGAACATCTGTCCAAGGTAGTGGAAGAGCACCAGAGGGATTGGGATCGTCGACTGCCCTTGTTTATGATGGCCTACAGAGCTGCCATTCATGAAACCACGGGAGAAACACCAGCGAAGATTATCTTTGGAAGAGAGCTGCGTCTCCCTTGTGATCTTCTGCTTGGTTCGCCTGGGGCGGAACGCAAGGAAGTACCGGAATTCGTCGACAACCTGAGAGAGACCCTATTGGATACACACCACCTTGTGAGGCAGAGGATCAAAATGGCTAGTGACAGAATGCGGTCCAGATATAATGTGACGGCTAATCATGAAGGATTCAACGAAGGAGACTTGGTGTGGTTATTCAACCCTCGGCGAAAGAAGGGCCTATCTCCGAAGTTGACACCTACATGGGAGGGACCGTATAAGGTGATCAAGAGGATCAACGACGTGGTGTATCGGATCCAACGCAGCGCCCGTTCAAAGATGAAAGTGGTTCATCTAAATAGACTTTGTAAATATCACGGAGAATCAGGTGTTTGGTCTGATCGGGACGATCAGAACTAAGAGGGGGGCAGTGTTACGAGAAGATTCTGGAAGCTTCGAGCGCCAGCGCTGGAATGTTCCGTGCGTTTCGAGAATCGCCGTTTCTAGAAGGTCGCTGAGTCATAGGCGGAACTCCCGAATATTCTCGCAGCGCTCCAGCATTAGGCTAGTAGTAGGGGAATATCTGTATATAGGGGAGTAGCGATAGGATTGTAGATAGTCTAGTATTTGGAAATCCTGAAAAGTGTTGTAATTGTGAAGTACGAAAGTGTTCATAGTGCACAATAAAACTGTTATTGTTACAAGCGAGACTTTTGATTTTTCGGCCAACGTGACAATATCTATTTCTTGCGGGAAGTTTAAGTTTAAGAAACAAAATTGTTTGTGAAATAACTAAAGTGAAAAAAAAGACTTAAAAATTAGCTGAAAACTAGTGACTAATAAGTATTAAGAATCTAGATATTGCTACTAAAATAGATTAGTTGGCACCCTTTCTCTGACTTGAAAAATTAAACTTTCAACTTACTGCATATTTATAACTTGTTGAATATTCGGATAATTTAAAGGAACCAGAAAAACTATAAAGAATTTACAATTCTGCTTTCTAAGAAATATTAAAAAAGACATAATAGGGTAATAATAATAATAACACTTTTTTTGTTGCAGTTTTCTTTGCTTTTACAGTAAAAAATATCGTGTTCAATTGTTTATCTATGTACCTGTTGAATTTAATACTGATAAAATTTACAAATAATTTAAAATAAACCCCACATGGGGCATATCCTACAAGTTTAAAACAAGTTTTAAAAAAGATTTCCGTTTTAATTAGAATTTTAAGTTTACGGAAACTCTCGAAATACTTGTAGTAAGAAGTTGTTTTGAGGTTCCACTGAAATACGAACTTCTCTGAACTACTCCTACATAATATTAATTCCAAGATTGTTGTCAGGGTCGAGACCTATTTAAAGAACCGAAAACTTGTTCTACTGAAAAATAATTCCCAGAAATTGTTTTTGCAACAACTGCTATACCGGCGCATCCACCATTTTTGTCAATGTTTATGTAATGAAATATGGTGCTCCCATGTTAAAATATTTTGTAATTTACAGGATTTTTATTAATTATAGCCTGTTTTTATCTCATTTTATCTCATTCTGTAGCTTGTCTAATTAGCTAATTAACAGGTTAATTTAGTAAGTGAGTTAATTGATTAACATAGTGGGGTGATTTGCATGGCATTATTTTAATAATGAAATGGTAATCCTAAATCCTTACATAAACTATCGCTATTTGACTTGTTAGATTTACGAATTTTTTGAAAAGAAAAATAGCAGGATACTAAAAAATGGGCCAAATTTTCTCTCTATTTTTTCCGTGTTTAGATTAGTAATAAAGCTAATATGAAATGTGTTCTGTCCCGATTATATTTTACTTAAAGCTCGGTAAAGGGTCAACTGATCCACACCCTTGTCGCACGACACGTATCTAAATATCCCTTTTCTATCAAACAAGAATAAACACTTGATTAATAGAACCTCATAATAAAGCTAAGCCACACCACACTCGAATGGGGTGGGATTGTTAATTTAATTAGTATGATTGGTTTACAAGTTTAAATTCTGCAAAAGAAGGGAATTTTTATTACAATGCGTGGCAAACGTGCGAAGTTGTTAGATATGTATCAAAAGTATTTATGCCTGCTGAAAGCAGTAAAAGGTTTACCTTTGTGAAACTCAACTCCGTTTTATTTCAAGTCAATTTTTTAATTATGATGAAGAGAAGTGTATAATAGAGTCAAAAATGGGAGTTAAATCAACCTCCCTTATAATAAGAAACAATACAATTAGTTCAAAAGAACAAAACATGTCAGAGTTGTCAGTTGAGATAGATTAATGTAGCGCCAGTTCTAGCTGATAAAAAATGTAGGTCATCAATGGTATCACAACAAACACGTTCAGAGATTCGTGATAACCTAATGACCTACCGTTGCAAATTTGTTATCGTTTGCCTCTTTTCACAATTTATAAAAATAATCTAAATTCGTCTTTCCGGGAAATCTCGGGAAAAAAAGGCTGGAAAAAATGACAAAAAAAATTAACATTCAGTCACGTTTATCCCTCTTATTTCTCGACATTATTATAGATCCAACGCAGATCTAATGAAATCTTGAAAATGAGGAAGCTATTGAAAGTAAAATGATGTGCGCCACTGGCAAACGAACACCATGACGTCATAGGAAGGCAAGAGAGGAATCGATAAAGCTTCCTCCCTTGTTCTCGCTTGCTTCAAGTCGTATCTTTTTCTCATCTTAGCCGTAAGCAAATTGTTGAGACAGCGAAAAGTCTCTGTCAGACTTTGCAGCTGCTGCACTTCATTCGCTGTTAGAACCCTTTTGACCTTCTTTTATTCGCGTTTTAATAGCTATTTTGGCACCACCCAACTGCTGACACCAACACTTGAAATCAGGCGACACCACATTTTTGGTATTAGACTAGATAACTAAACTTTGATACTGTCTTAAGATGTCAAATTTCTTTTTAGCTCTCTAAAGATTTTTCCAAAAAAAAAGCATGGCATCCAAAATTGGGTCACTACGGAGATGAGACAAAATAGTACTACAAAGAAACTTTGGGATGTTAAACTTTATAAAAGTAGTTTTAACTTTGCGATGTGTAATAAAAATTTAGTTAATTATTAGTTTGATTAAGTTAAGAGTAATCGACTGCTCATCTAAATATATAAAATGGGAATAATTATATTTGCATCCTTCTTCTCCACACTTTAGAGATGTTAATGAGTCTGGCTAATAATTAGTTTTCACAAGTTATTATTAGAACGTCTGTACTTATTTTTGGGCGCAATCCAGAAGTCGGATATATCATAGCATCAGTAACAGCCGGTGTTAACTTAAAAGCAAGTGTTTTGTAACACAAACGCCAAATGAAATCGAACGGTTTATAAATAAATTAATCAGTTATGGTGCACAAATTGTTTGTTTATCCAAAAATAAATTAGTAAAAAAAATAATTAATTACATTTAACTGAAAACAGAAACATTTAAAACACGCAACGTTTGCTCTAATTATTACTATCAACATCTCTAAATAAGTAATTCTTAATTTGAATTGACGTTAGTCACGACATTGGCTGTAACCCGGAAAGTAGTCGTAAATTTTGTCTCTGCAGGAGTCTACGAGAAAATCTAAGCTAATCAGTGAAAATTACGCAATCAACGTTTGTCCATGAAAATTTACCGTAATCTAATAAAGTACGGTGGGGTACACAGTAAAATCTATTAAGGGAGTTTGAGAAGCAGAGAGCGCATCGAAGACGTTTACAGCGAGTCACCCTTAGCTAACTTTACGGGTACGCCATCAACGGAATATCGGGATTTGGGGGCAGTAAACACCAATATAGAGACTCCTTTCAAAATAGATAGCTCCTGTTTATTCCAGTTCTAATAAAAACCAAGCGTTCTTCGAGTCAAAAATTGTATACAGGGTGTTTGAGGTTTTGGCTGCACTTTTAGTTTTTGGGCCTATCGTTTAAAAACAACTAGCTTGTTTAAAATAATCATTCATCAATTTTATACTTGTATTACATCATTATTAATTAATGGGGCCTCACTTTTGATCCAGATTTCTAGTTAAACGTATTTACAAAGGAAAAATTGCGTGCTAGATTTTAATATTTCAGCAAGATAGGTGTGGGTGCATACCATTACATTTATATACACATTATCTGATACGAAGATAACCTTTTATTCTTGGAAAATTATTGCCTGTTGTGTTTGAGCTTGATACTTAATAACATAACCGTTGGTCTCCGGAGTTACGGTTATAAAAATAAAATCAAAGATTGTTCTTGAAATCGGGTCAAAATCGTTTGGAAATCCAATTTTTGTTGAGTATAAAAAAGTTTGAGCTGCGATTGCATCCAAGCGAAATTAAAATTTAATTGCTGCTGCACGTTGCTGGATTTGTAGTAATAATCGTGACAACGAAATAATTGTATCAACTCGAAACGGTGACATACGACGAAGTAATAAACAGATATAGATATAGGTCAAGCTGTTATAAGATGTACCGGAGGAATTCACCTGTCATAGATTAAGATCCCAGTTCTTTTTCTACTTCTCTAATTTCGGAGATAATAAACTGTTTACATGTATCATCCAAAACAGTGAAAAATAAAAATTTAAGTATTCACTTCGATTTTTTTTTGTTGTATACAATTTTAGCCGTGTTCTAAAATTGGTTGTTTGTCACTTGTTGATTTATGTTTATCCAATGTGCTTATTTACTTGTATTTAAGGCCAAAAATTCGCAATTTTTTTGAAATATTGCTGTCTTAAGTAAAATCTTGTAAATTTCATTCATTAAAAATTGTAAGTGTTTTAAAGCAAAGAAGAAACTTATGTCTGAAACTCAAGCATGCCTGTCCGTGTAATGTTATGTACCTTGTAACCCAAAAAAACTCATTATTATTTAATCTCACGTGACTCAATGCATTTAAAGAAACCCGAAAATTCAAGTGAGTTTGTCTCATGCAAACACAATCTTGTAATAACGCCACATTAGAGTTACTTTGAAATTAAACTTCCTTTAATTTCAACTGATAAACACACATTATTATTTGCTTATAGTTTAAATAACAATTTTAACTACAATTGACACGTCTCACAGTGTAGTTAATTATGTTTTTGGCAAGCAAAGAGAAATTCAAAACTAGACCCAAAACAAATAAGCAGTTATGAAGTGATGTTTATTGTTTGATCAAGGGCCGAGGAAAATGAACGGTGTTGTTTACACAGGAGTAAAATGAAGGTGTACGATAGAAGGTGAAAAAGATTAGTAGTTTCTAATTGAAAGTTGATGGGAAAAGCACAAAAAGCAGTACAATGTAAACCATAAATTTTCGTCCTTCAGAACTACTTATTCAAATATTTTCTATGGCAAGGTTTCTCGAAAATCAGCCACTCGTTAAACCGCGAAATATATAGAACTCTGGTTAGTCAAAACCACTTAAAACCTTATTGAATTTTGAACTACAAGAGCTAACGATCTTTATGGAAAATTGATTAAAGCGAATTGCAGAAACATTATTAATATGGTTTTGATTAAATTCGAAGCTCAGCGTTCCAGAATTTCACTAGTGGAAACTGTGACTGTGACAACTTCTTCCTTATTTGGAATGCAGAATTTATATCGAGAACGTGCAGAACAGTTGATCATACATTTATTTTATTGATATTACATCAGAACTAATCGATGTAGAAAACAGTCTAAATTATTCAGTTAAAATTATTGGAACTGGGTAAGTACAGCATAAACCGGTAAAAAATAACATGCAGATTAATTTTTTATAGCTAAAACAAGCTTAAGTTGGAAAACTTTAGTCTTTAAAAGACTGAATTAGGTAGAAAGAAAATTGTGAATACTAAAATTTTATACTCCCTTAAATTACTCTGGAATTGTCGCTATTGATTGTCTGACCCAAATAATAAATTAATATAATTAACAAAATTCGTGTTTACAAGGAACGCAAAAAAGTGATGATAGATTAACGTTGTAAATTTGTGTGATTGAAATTTCGAGGTATGTAGTTATTAAACTGACGTGTATGTAATGCAGTTATTGATTATAATCTCTACTAATAACCTTCAGCAGAATTTAACTATTAATTATTAAATTACCTTTCCACGTTTTATATGTCTAATATCACTGATTTTAGATTTGAGGTTTCCCTAGAAGTTAATTACCGCAGGCAATAGTGAATGAATAGAGAAACTCTGAATGTAAACTGTTTACAAATTAATTTAAGTTAAATATTTATGCTTTAACCACTTGAAGGCCAATAAAAAAATCGGAAACAAACAGTTGGCACCCTCATTCTGTATTTTTGATGAAACGACTGGCAAGAATACTTTTTGGTAGTGTTGCATATTAATGAACTTGTCTCATCGATAAGTGCTGTATTAAAATTTAAATAGCGTGATTTCTTCATTGCTATATTTTTAGCTGTTTGTTTTGTTCTGAAAAAGGAAAAGCGATTTGAATATCTAAATAGCTATACGTCTAGATATGACTGATTGTGGTTTATAAGAAAAGAAAAGGAATGCGGCTCATTTAAAAATTGTGTGTTTAAAAATAATGTTTACTTCGTTGGACTATCTTTAAAACACAAAAATATGCGTCTTTTTTTGTGTGGTATTTTGCGGTTTAAAAAATACTCTAGTATTTTTTAAATTGCACATATGACGCACCCCTAGAGGGCGTTAATTATTAAAACAACACCCCAGTGTCTTGTTGATAAATTTGTTAATTTCATGCACGCTCTTTTAGACAGATGCGTCTATTATTTCAGTTAATTGGAGCTAAGTCACTCGGAATAAATAAAACAAAAGGTTTAGTAATATGATTTTTAACTTCATGTTAAACTAACCGTTTTAAATCCCCTGTACATGATTCGAATCTCTTGCCTGGTAAACTTCGTCAGCCTGCAGAGATCTTCTAGGGCAACAGGCACCGGTTTAGGTACCCTGGACGGTTCTATCTCAAAAACCACCTCCTCGATAGGGCTGTCTGATGGTGTTGCCATGTCTTCCTTTACTCGTCGTCAAATAGTGGAAGACACATGTTAGCATAATACCGTAGTTGCACCATGCTATCATCTATGACTTTCGAATTTATTCCGGTCCATCTGTCTATTTATAGTCTTTGCCAGACGGTTGGCTTTTATTACCGCATATTATTAGTTAGCGCATCACTTAGTAATTGGTGTTGAATATGGACGTTGTAAGAATGCGTGGCGATTTGCGGTTACGGAGCCGCCGCTTTCGTGGTGAGCATTTCCCGGATTCGCCCGGACCAGCACTGGTCCTCTATCTGAGCTGCAGACTGCGCCTTGGTTGC
This sequence comes from Gnatocerus cornutus, assembly GCA_029298725.1. Lineage (NCBI taxonomy): Eukaryota > Metazoa > Arthropoda > Insecta > Coleoptera > Tenebrionidae > Gnatocerus > Gnatocerus cornutus. The sequence goes on from CM055514.1 coordinate 8,659,917, forward strand.
GCACGCCCCAATGCTGTCCTGACTGGCGAAAGTAAAACGTGGATCTGCACACTCCGTAGATGTGGAAGTAGCAGCGGACGCTAAAACTGAGCTTCCGGGGGCAGTCGGGCTTTTACAAGAGACGATGGACTACTAAACTTAAATGCAATCGATGGAAATTGAATTTACGGAGACAATAAAAATTGACGACGAGGTATTTCATCAAAATAATGCTTCGTATTTTATATTCTCGTACAAATTCTTTTCATCAGGGCTAATTAAAAATTGACATTTAAAAACTCTTCGGACTGGATCTGAAAGCTTTTCAAAACAACGAGCATAATCGTGAATATAAAATGCACGGCTTGTGATTTATTATTTTGTTTTTCGAGAGGAAAAATTTCAATTTAAAACATTTTAACAATTTTTCTGAGAGAAGTAAAGTGGCTAAAAGAAACCAAATTAGCACACTTCTATTAGAAGACTTGAATCATTTCCTCTTTACGATATAATAAAGGATTTATTGATCAGTTTCAATTGTTAGAATCTCTAAAATTTTATTTTCAATCTAATTAAAATAAAAGGAGGTAATTGTGGAGAAGAACTGCGTCGTTTTTTCCGTCCAATCTCGATAATAATTCTACTTTATTATCGCTGAAATTTGTGGGAGGATGGTTTTTACTATTAGTCTGTGGGTTAGCCCATAACTAAAGTCCGTTTTTTTTTAAAAAAACCACCAACACCGCAATTTTCCCCTGCATTACAACCGGCAACGTTGCCTAGGGAGATTTTTGGTGAGAAAATAGTTGTCAAATTTTTGACATTTCTGAAAATTAGGCAGTGTTTCCGTTAAAAACGTTTCTTTTACAGCCTGTTAGATTGCAAATCAAATGATTTAATAGTGAAAAGACTCGGCACAGCCTGAAAGGCCGTTTTGTGTAATCAATTTGTCAATTAGGCAGCTAGCCTATTTGATTTTATCACCAAAAAGTTACCATCGACGACGTTGCCGGTTGTAAAGTGGTGGGAGAGTGCGGTGTTGGTGGTTTTTTAATAAAAAAACGGACTTTAGTTTAGTTTTTAGGATCTTTAAAATCAAATAAGTGAAAGACCTTTAAAAACAATTGAAATTAAAAATACAAAACAAAGAATATAAAAAGCTCCGATATGCGCCAGAAGGATTTAAAATATAGTAAATCTGAAAAATATGTACAAATAAAAAAGAAAAGTGAACCAATGAAACAAAAAATCAAAACAGTTCTCATAAAATTAATAGATCTATTGGACTGATTGTTAAAGGTTCACCCTAAAATTATTAAAGTTTAAATAATAATTGAGTTACTTCACCCGGCGCATCCACCATTTTCAGTTCAGCAAAATTCATTTGATTACGAATTGGGGTAACAAGGTAACGACAAACAATTTGTATTAGCTTTTTAAAAACAAGTTCTCTGGCTAATATAGAATTCATATTTCCTGCAAAATTACTTTAAATATTAATAACTTTATTGATTTATTATAAAATATGCACAATAAACACCGAGAATGACCTAATTCAATTCTATGGGCTTTAACTTGGATACTGTTGAGCTATTTATCAATCAATAATTACCAAATCGATTAGAAAAAATGGAAAGACGGTCAATGTAATGTAAATCAATGGAATCGATGGATGACAAGACCTATAAACTTTTAATGTAAAAATGAATATTTTATTTCATTATTTTACATGTATTTTGATACATTTGGGGATACAATTTTGTAAAAATGGATTTAGAAAATTCATTGCTAGTCGTATCTGTAAATATTACCAGCAGATGGCGGCGTGTAACAAAGTTCTCACATTCTAGCGTCACACTTTTTCTGTGGTACACTTCTCTTAATATGTTTTCTCTGTGGCCGCGCAGAACTACACCTGTCAAAAACAGCTGATCTTCAAAAACAACCCCAATAATTTTCCTTTTTTAAAAATGCAGTTTTTTAACGCTGGTGTGGCTGATGTTTTACGATGTTCACAACAAGATGAAAATTTCGTTCGGGAAATGCAAAACAATGTCCAAACCATTGTAAAATTATTTGGAAGTAATAATTACTACACCACTAAAAGAATAGTACCAGCCCTTACAAATGTTTGGTATTATGGTATGACAACCTTAGGGAATTTACAAACACTTGGTGAAGAGTATACTGGAACGTTAAGATTTGATAGTCAAAATAAAGTACCCTCTAGAAGTGTAAGCAGTAAAATGTTATAAATTTCTTTAATTTTATGTTTTATTTCAGCTTCAATTAATGTGGCTGCTAATGTATATAGGAGGAGAACCGTTATATGAACGACTTGTGCAATCATTACAAGAAAAAACAAAAAATTCAGGGGAATTAACAGATAACGCAAGAGGACTGTTCTTGAAAATTTTATTTGCACTGCAACAACACAAACTTAAATTGAAGAGATTACACCATTCTCTTTTTTACATCACAGGCAAATATTATAACATATCAAATAGGATAGCAGGGATTAAATATGTAACTTATTTAGTCTCAACTTTGTATTGTTCATAATGCTCATGAATTTCAGGTTCTAGTCAGGGAATGGTTAAGAGACAACAGTTTTGATGGAAGCTTCAAATTCTTAGGAAACTTATCGTTATTTTACATTTTATTCTCTTTAATTCAGGACATTTTCTCGTCAAAAAATAGTGGAATTATCACAGATGAAGTGTCACCTGGAATTGAAATATCGCGGAAAGGGTGTATATTATGTGCTGAAAACAGAAAAAATCCTTGTGCTTTACCTTGTGGCCACATATTTTGTTGGGACTGCATTTGTGATAGTTTGAGTTACCAACAAAGTTGTCCAATTTGCAGAGAGATTACTCTACCAAACAGAGTTATATTTTTGCAAAACTATCTTTAGTAAATAAACATTCCAATTGTTGCAAAACAAACATTTTTCTGTTTAGATGAATCATTCCATACGGGCGAAATTATTCAAATTTCGCGCTGTTCAATTTAGATATCAGGTCTACCAACGTAAATTTCTGTCTTTTGATGTGTTAATTTTTTTTGAGGTTATTAAGTAATCGCAACTTTAATAAACATGATCCAAAATAATTTACTTCGAATATTACACAATGGGAGCATAAAAACAAGATTCGTTACAAATATCCGACCTAAAACAACTTCAATAGACCTTGAGAAGTTAGAAAAAGAATCTGTAACCAGTGTTGATGGTAAGTCATGTCCCCTTAAACAATTCCACCGGTAACAACGAATTTTTAGTAATTGACGAGGAATTAAAGATTCGCGAAGAAGAAATTGAACGTAAACGGAACAAGTCTAGGTTGAAAGACTGCGATCGAAGGTTTTTATTTGAACAAAATCCTTACCCAGAACCAACACATTGGCAGCATGGTACTATAAAATATCTAAGAAGATTGTACGGTCGTTATGGGGAAGCTAGCGGCGTAAATCCTTCGATTTGTTGGCCCATTAAAGAGGATTTAAACGAGGCCATTGAATATGAGCAAATTGCTTATCCTTTTACTCCTTCCCAGATGATTGCAGATGCAAAGCAGAAGAAATTTGAGAAGAATGAGCGAATTAGATTGAGACAAGAAGCAATAGTTAAGAAAATGGAGAAGTTAGATGATATGAAGAGGGAGTTACATGCTAAATTAAAGAAGAAAGAGAGTGAGGCTTTAATTGCAAAGGTAGAGATGTCTCCCAAATGATATCAGTTTTAATGTTTTTTTTAGGAGCGAAAAGAACGACTTATTGAAGAAGTTAGGATGCATTTTGGCTACACTGTTGATCCGCGCGACGAAAGGTTTAAAGAAATGTTGGAAAAGAAGGAGAAAGAACAGAAAAAAGCCACAAAAGAAGCAAAACAAAAGGCTCGCGAACAGAATATGCTTAAATTGTTAACAAAGAAACCAAGCTCTACAGGTAGTCCAACAAAAGAAGACGATAAAAAACAGTAACTTCTTGTTTATTATTAATAGTATGTTTAATAAATAAAAACAAAACGTTTATCTAGCGGCACCACCTCCATTACCTCCAGCTTCTGGATTTGCCATGGATGAAACCATCAATAGTATAACCACTGGTACTATGTACATCCACTGAAATATTTTTTTATGCATTACTGTTCCCCTTCTATATGTTCATACTCACATATTTCGCTAAGATTGACCTGTTGTCTTTCCCTTCGCCCCTTTCTTTAGCTTCTCTCTCCCTTTCTAGATTTCTAATGTAGGTAGCAGTGTCAGGTCTTAAAAAAAAGGTACAATTGGCTAAAATAATACCGCATGTGACTTACATAGGGCCATCCTCTGTGTGTCTTACATACACATTGGTGGTGAACTCTTTGAGTTTTCTCAAAGGCACAGCAGCCCCCTCACATGTGGATTTTGAAGCAATTACTAAAGTGACCCCAATCACTCTCCCTGTATAGTCTAAAGAAATTGATAGCCTGTCATCTAATTCAGCCTCAGCAAGCATACACTATATGTAAAAATGTAAAATTAATACTTTAGGTCCCATTTTGGTGACTTACAGCTTTGATGGTTGAGAGAAATACATGTTCTTTCCCGTCATTGGATACAACTGTGGCCTTAAGATGATAAAACTGATTTTTGGCCGCTAGATCTCTCAGTTGAGTGCGCTCTTCTTGTGAGAGTGGATTTTGGTTAACATTTGCCTGGCCTGTTCTTAAACTTTGGATACTAATATTACCCCTTTCCGTATAAACGTTTGAATCGGTTAAACTATGTTCTAAGCGAATATTCACCCACCCATCGTGCTCTAAATTACTCTGAAATAGATGTAATAAAATAAAATATTTATTAAAATGAGTAATTATGACTGACCGCTAAGCACAAACTGCACAAAAGGAGAAGAATGTACGATTTCACATAAGAAGCAACCATTATTTTAATATAATGTTAATAATTTAATTGAGGAAACGTTTTAATCGATCAAAAAATTAACCTAACTTTGAACTTGTAAATTCATGACAGTGACGTCCAGTGACGTCACCAACGTTACGACAACAAAATATCCAAATATTTTGTAGGTTATGCACGAACTAAACTGTCATGTTGCATATTCCCGCAGAAAAACTACCGCAAGAATACAAAGATGAAGCTCGTCTAGACTCGCTCTATTCTCCTTTTAGAAGTCGTTCAGTTAACCCGAGAGACTGGGACACGAAAATTGCGTCGTGGAAACACCTGATTTCTTTATATTGTATCAACAATGGTGTCTACAGTTTCAATCTCCAGAAACTAAACAAATTGTTTATCCGGCATGGCAGGCCTCCCAGTTGCTTAGGAGTCGTTCTTGAAGAACTTGTCAAGTCTGGCGAGTTACAATATTTAAATGACTTCCTTCAAGAAACCCCCAAAAGTTGGGGTGGATGGGCAACAAATCTAGTCAAAAAACCGTTGTCATGGTCTTACAATACCATGAAACGGTCGTTATTTTCAAATCAGACCAACCCAGAGCAGATTTATGTGCATGTGGAGGTTGTCCATGAAGAAGCTCAAAAGCTATTGGCTGGAATACCAGGGAAGTATAAGAACAAAATTTTGAATTTCTCTGAGTTTTTGAAGATAATTGGAAGAACTCTCAGTCAAGGTGAAGATGTAAAACTTCTCCTGACTCACCTTGTCCAAGAGAAGAAAGTTGACATCAAGAGCTTAAAAGGTGGAGATCTGGAATCTCTGTTGGTAAAAATTGGAGAAAAGGATAAAGTACCTGAAATATCTGAGATAGATGTATCAATCTATGTTTTGGAACAAAATGAACAAGTTTTTACCAAACATGTGGAAGATCTAGAGGATGAAGTTGCCCATTGCGTGAAGGAAGTCAAGAGTCATTTACTTAAAGGCCATAGACAACTTGCCAAAACCTGTCTGAAGAAGAAACATGAAATTGAAAAACGCCTATTACACAAAACTAACGCTTTACATAACATTCAGGTTTTGCTGGAAAAAGTCAAAGATGTCCATGGAGATGCTCAAGTCTGGAAATCTTACAAGGAAGCGCTCTCTGCTTTTAATTCTACAGTGAAAGAGACGGGTTTAACAGAAGATGCTGTGGAGGATACCATGTTGAAATTAGGAGAAGTAAGTATACTATCTAAGCTAAATAAATGTACTAAATTTCGTTGTCAGATGTTGGACATCCATGAAGATATCCAAGCTACCATTTCCAAACCAGTGTTACCAGAAGACGATGAAGACTTGGAAGAAGAATTAGCAGAGCTGATGAAAACAGAAGAAAAGTCTGTAAGCAACACTAGTACCGATATAGACGAACACTTGGCGAAATTGGATATTAATGACCTACCCATTGTGCCTAGTACTAACGTGTCTCTTCAGGAAGCTTCTTGAATATTATCATGTGTAAATAAAATATTAATAAAAAGACGCGTTAGAAACCACGATTTAGGTCCTTTAACTTAAATTTTGGTTCCTAAACGCGGATTAACTCGTTCGTTTTGTTAATTTATTCACTATAAATTATACAAACAAAACGTAAAGAAAGTACATTAATCTGGTGAGTGGTCAAAGACCTAGTTTAAGGGTCCTCTGCAGTCTGCTCAAGGCGACTAACCTGGATATGAGAGCTAACCATTGCACAGGATCCTTAATTCAAAAGTACAATAAGTGATTACGTAAAAAATTTCATCATCTCGACAGTCTGTTGGTAAAACCACGCACATCTGTGACAGGAATTATAACGAGTGTTTAACGATTTGATCACAGATGTGCTTAATTTTACGACAAACTACTGAAGCTTTCATAGAAGTAGTAGCCTTGGATAAATTCGTGGGAATGTAATTTTCAATTTACAGTAACTGAGATGGATTGAGGAACTACAAAAAGGAACAGGCCCCAAAAATGAAAAAGTTTATATTTAATTACTTTAAACAATTCCATCGATATAGTCTGATAAAATAAAGTATTTGAAAAAGTCAATACACAGATCATGCAAACATACAAGAATGTACTCCAGGGAGAATGCATTTAATTAACTCTGTTCAATTAAACCCGTTTATGGAACAGAATAAAAATAAATAAATTAACTAGTTTCATGGATTCCGGTCAGATTTCGCATAACGACTGATTTCATGTTTTTGATAAGAGATTGTTCTTGTAAGAGTAATCTACACAATGCAAAATTCATATAAATTAACAATAATATAAACAAAATTTTAGATAATAAAGAAAATGTTTTTGTTAAAAACGTATGTATATGTAAAATTATTTATATCAATTCTTAACAACAGATTGTTTTTATGAGCAAATACAGCCACTGCACAATATATTAACGGCACCACTCCTACAAAATGCTGTGTAAAAGTCCTTACAAGGAATTAATAGTCGTCTAGATCAAACTCCTCTCCATTTTCTAACTCATCTAATTGCAAACTCTGGAAATCCACTTTGTATCGCAATAAACCTGAAAAAGATACAAAACCAATTACAGAGTGCGAAGTGGTAACAAAAAACACCTATCACGTAATAAAATGATTTTTTGTGACATTTTCAATAGAAATGTCGGTACACCAACCAAAATAACTACGGGAAAAATAAACAAAAAGGGCAACACAACATTTTTACAATGTACCTTAATGTAGGAGCCTGATGACTGTAAATCTTTAATAATCATCAAGATCTACATCATCCAAAGGCTCATCAGCTTGCAGAGACTGAAAGTCCACTTTGTAACGCAGAATGCCTGTCCAGATAGCAGCGTAAAATTTTGATAAAAACGATTAATAATACTAAGTCTAAACCACATAAGAATAAACATTTCATAACGTCTCAAAAACAAAATACTGACCTCCAATGCCACCAAACCCTCGGACGAACTGGGACCCTTCTTGTGATTTGTCAGTGATAATTTCTAGAGTAGCACCAAAATTTTTGTAGTTGTTGGCAAGCCATTCCAGGAGCGGTTGACATTCCACCAATTCCAATTCAACTCCGCTCTGTGTAAAGTATACGATAAAAACATGAAAACAGGAAGTAACAGATACGTACATCTTTGTCCGTGAAGTGGGATTTGTCTTTTTCTTGTTCTGGCGTTAGATGTAGGACAGTTTCAGTTCCAGTGGTGTGATTTTTTAAAACGTATCTTTGAATATCGAGATTTTCCCAGCAAATTAGTGTTTCTACTGCTCCTAATTCGAGACCTCTCAGAGTATCTTCCACTCCAAAGCAGTATTTACCCGTGTCTTGACTGATTTCGTCGAAATAGCGACCGATGAGTTTCTTCTCTTGAATAAATTTGACATTCTGGAGTGACTCTGCTGCCAATTCGATTGCTTGGTTAAAACCGTTCTCGCCACCGTAGGATACGTCCACTAGTTTTATCACTTTTGCTTGTAATCTCTGAAAGATTTAAGTTCATTTTTACTACTAAATTGAATGAAAATAGATCTCAAAATTGCATTGTTGGAAATATGTTGCCTAATATTTGTTGAAGCGTGAAATTTAATACGGTGAGTTTAGCGTTTTGTGTACTGTAAAAAAGGCAGGCTCGATTGTTTGATATAACGCCGGCAGCGAAAGCAGTTTTCAATGCAGTTTATGATTTGCCATTTCAAGTCTGGCATTTTTGAGCCCACGGTGAATGTTCAATATCATGTGCGCTCAACTTGAATGTTAAATATTTCAAATACTTGTTCCACCAGAATTTATTACTCTGCATATACCGCAGTGAAATACCCACTATGTTAAATGTTAGTTTTTTTAAGTATGCATAAAGGTAAAAACTTACAGGATCAAACATATCTGATTGACTAAGTTCAGTCTTAAAATCAGCACTACCAGCCAGAATGAGTCCAGCAATGTTTGGTTTGTCATTAGTGATGAAGAGCTGTGTAGCAACCTCTGCTACTTTTCTAACATAGTTATGTCTCTTTTCCATTCTCAATCGAGCGAAACGCAAAGCGGATTGACCTCCTCTCCCGTGTTTCTTCGGTAAATCCACCGTAAACTTGTGGAGGACCTCTCTGGTATTGCCTTGTAATGTACCAAACAATGCACCGTTACCGTCCATGACGATGAAACCAAACTTGTTGTCGTCTGCCAATAAGGCCGTTAATGCTTCCGTGTGGAACTTATTGTCACATAAGTACAGAGAGGTATTTATAGGTTTAAAAGGTTCAAAATCGATGTTGACTTTCTTTTCCTTGCCTTCGTCTGTTACGATGGTTCCACAGTAGATCACTAGCCCATTTGGCGGCACTGAAAAAGCTGGCACATTAAAAAAAAATATGTTACACCTAAACAGTTATAAGTTGCAGACTAAGCAGTGGAAGTGAATAAAAATTAATTACCAGCACGAGTTTGGACACAAAAAAATTCTTGCAGTTTTTTTTAGCAGATTGACATCAAAAGTGGGAAAATGCCCATACTAGTTAAACAAGATATTTAACATGCAATATGTAAATTTAAACTATTATTTATGGCCCACAAATTAAATTTGATGGGCAATAAAATAGCGTATAATTTATTAAGCTAAAAGACTGCAAGGAATTGGTCTCTTACGTGTAACACGTTGCAAACATTTTTTTTAGATTACACATCATTTTACTATTCTGAGAATGAGATTGATGCAACCAATTTACTGGTAAAACCTTATAAACACTTTTTGTTTGAAATGAAATCCATTTATAATTATAAAAAATACAAAAGAAGCAAATTATATAAGGTAACTATTATAACAACTTGATCTAAATGAAAGCCTTTAAGAGTCTATAAAACCATCCATAAAAACTAGTAAATATTTGCTCTATTTCACATCAAGGACCACAATTATCAATTTATTAAATTTTGCATGATAATCTTTTCTTGCTGATCACAAATTTGTTAGATGTTCCAAAATTGAGGTTAGCATCCCACAAACTCATTGAAGCAGTGGGCACTCCATTCTGCTTAATCATGTTTTTGCATGCAATACATACCCGTACCTTTAGTGTACAATTTGAGACGATGCTGCACTGAAGTGATTGCACCTAATACCGACAATCTGTTAACTCTAGACTTGATGTTGGAAGCTGTGCCGAATTCATCAGCCAACATTTTGCTAACCCGAGAGATTTGATCCTTGGGTGGGATAATCAATGAAATCATGCTGGTTCCATTTCTGTAAAAATCAATTCAATTTAAAGACTTGTTTGTCTGAAATTTGGTGAATTTCATCTCGTGGGCATATGTTCCACACGGAATCCTGACCACGTTGCACTTACCCTCTGGCGAGTTCCAGACTTTTGATGAGTTTCTTGATTTTCCATATTTCCACATTGCGGTCTGCTGAAGTTTCCTCGCCTGACATTTCTGCAAACTTTAACCTTTTTAACGAATTAGAAATGTGAAAAATGTGGCCCGATGCAAAATGGCGCGGTCTCCAATGCCGACGAACTACTTGATTGAGTCACTTTCCACTGGTTATGCAGGTAACTTAACCACTTTAACTGGTTATAACTAGAATTGACGAAGCTTTAAAACGATTGGAATCCTCACTGTTTCTTTACATTCCCAAAGAAATGGAATCGCGAAAACAAAACTGGCAGGTTACTGTCCTTGGTGAAAGGAAATTCGAAAAGAACCGGACGATTTTCCAACTTTCCGACCGGAATTTCCCACATATAAAATGAATGAATCTAGGGATGTATCACGACGCGCGGTTGGCCAACATGCCGGAAAATTCAAATCCGCCCTAAATCAACTTCGAATTTTCCGGGAAATACTCACAATATGTACTCACCTTTCTTTTTTCACGTAGCAAGAAAACTTTTCTTGTGAAATTTTTATTGCAAAACGAATTGTTGCAACCACGTTGAACACAAACGAATGCACTTGCGCGAGAATATTTGACAGGTTAATGACAGTTCTTTGACATAAGTGCTGTCATTTGACGTGAACGCTAAAACAATTTTTGGTTATATTTACAAATAAAGACAGTTGCGAAATTAAGATTTTACGAAGCTTCAGGACATTTTTGAAGTGTTGAATCTTATTTCGATCTTAAGACTTTGATAAACTGTTTGAAGGCACTTCAGGAGAAGTGCATTATAATTTTCGGCGGGTATCGTATTATGACAAGTCTTATGATGGATTACGAGTTTAAAATGAAAACTCAAAATGAGAGAGTCAAGGTGGAGGATTTGTTCGACTATGAAGGCTGCAAAGTGGGTCGAGGCACCTACGGTCATGTCTACAAAGGCCGACGAAAAGATGGCTCGGATAATCGAGATTATGCGTTAAAACAGATAGAAGGAACTGGTTTATCAATGTCTGCTTGTAGAGAAATTGCAGTAAGTCCAGATCTAATGAAGTTTTTTTTTCTATCCAAGTTTTAGCTTTTAAGGGAATTGAAGCATCCAAATGTTATTAATTTAATTAGAGTGTTCTTATCACACAATGATAGAAAAGTGTGGCTGTTATTTGATTTTGCTGAACATGATTTGTGGCACATTATAAAATTCCACAGAGCTGCAAAGGCTAATAAAAAGCCAGTTATGGTGCCTAAGGGAATGGTAAAATCTCTACTGTACCAAATTTTAGATGGTATTCATTATTTACACTCAAATTGGGTGTTGCACAGAGATCTTAAACCTGCAAACATCTTAGTAATGGGTGAAGGACCAGAGAGAGGACGTGTAAAAATTGCTGATATGGGTTTTGCTAGGCTTTTTAATGCACCTCTAAAACCTCTGGCAGATCTAGATCCTGTTGTGGTGACTTTTTGGTACAGAGCCCCTGAACTACTTTTAGGTGCTCGTCATTATACTAAGGCTATAGGTAATTGTTTTGCTTATTGTTTTATTTATAACAGTGTTTTTATAAAGATATTTGGGCTATTGGGTGTATTTTTGCTGAACTTCTGACGTCAGAACCAATCTTCCATTGTCGCCAAGAAGACATAAAAACGAGTAATCCATACCATCATGATCAGTTAGACAGGATATTTAATGTTATGGGTTTTCCACTAGAAAAAGACTGGGAAGATATCAAAAAGATGCCAGAACATCCCACTTTGATGAAAGATTTTAAGAAAAATAGGTAAATATACCCAAATATAAGTAAATTGGTACATTTGCTTCTTTCTCCTAGCTATATGAACTGCTCTTTGGTGAAATACATGGATAGGCACAAAATCAAACCAGAAAGCAAAGCATTCCACCTTTTACAAAAGTTACTTCTGATGGATCCAAATAAAAGAATTACCTCAGAACAAGCAATGCAAGACGCCTACTTTTCTGAAGATCCTTTGCCCACTCAAGATGTGTTTGCTGGTAAAATAACAATAATAGACAGACATTGTTAAAAAAAATGCTCCAACAGGTTGCCCAATTCCTTATCCAAAACGCGAGTTTTTGACTGATGATGATCAAGAAGAAAAAGCAGAGAATAAGCAACGCCAGAATCAGCAACAACAACAACAGCAGCAGCAGCAACAACAACAACAACAATCGCAGCAGCAGCAACAACAACAGCAGCAGCAATCTCAGCAACAACAGCAACAGTCTTCAAATGGAGATAATCATGGCAATCCAGCAAAAAGAGTGAGATTGTCAGGAAACGCTCATCCTGGCCAAGTCAACCCACAAGTAAATGTTATCTTATTTTGAGTAAAATTCTTTGACGATTATATTTTAGGCTCTTCCAATTTCACAACAACAAGAGTTTCATCAGCAACAAATGATGTATAACAATAGTTCTCAGCAGCAACAGAATTTCCAACAGAGATTTTAAAGTTTGGATGGTTTTTAGAGAGCAATTGTTAGTTCGAAGTAAAACAACATTTTTAAGCAATTCAATGATACCTAAACTATATTTTTTGTTCTGGATGTTTTTAGGATGTTACCTAAGTTATTGAATGCAGTGATTATATTTATTGTGTTGTCATCATTCACACATTTTAATACATTATTTCGTTCATTAATATAAAATTAAAGTATGTAGGTATTCTTTTGTCCTTGTTTTGTAGTTCCAAAAATCCAATTGAATTTTTGAATTTGCCGCTAGTCAGAATTTTAGGGATTTTTTATTTGACACCGAAAAAATTTCCGTTTCCTTCTGTCCGCCATTTTAGTTCCTTTCTGACATTTTGATGGTACCGAGAGGTGTGTATTATCATTTTTATTGAGATTTCATCATTTCCCAAGTTTTATCATTACCAGTTTTAACAGTTTTTCTTCACCTTAATCGTTCTTTCTTACCCAACATTTCGTAATAGCTTTCATTTGTGACAATTCGTGTCTAAGTGGTTGTCTGCATCACCATGTGCTAAGTTTTCTCAATTAATATTTTCTTATTTTCAGACAACAGCAAAATGCAGTTGTGTTTCCGTGGATTGTCTACTCATGTGCTTGAATGCCAAAGCAATGAAACCATTGCTGAAATCAAAGTAATGAAATACAGATTGAGGTTATGTGTAACATTATTTTTTTAGGACCGCATTGCGGCTTTGGAAAACTTGAAAAGTAACGAAATCAGTCTATACGCCAGCGGCGTTCCTGTTTCAGATGATAGTTTGGTGTCGTCTTTCGAAAGTACAGACATTGAATTGACTGTTGGCTTGTTGGGTGGTAAAGTGCATGGTTCACTTGCCCGTGCAGGTAAAGAAAATTTTAGTGTTTTTTTTGGCAAGACACAGCAGATTATTATTGCTGTTTAAATAATAATCTTCCTGAAGCTTGCAACATCATTTTGAACTGTTTGAGGTGGTTTTATGTATCATAAAAGCGCTATAAAAAGTATCAGACATGATTTCCATCTGTAGAAACGAGTAGATTACCATTTTGCTTGCAGGTAAAGTCAAAGGACAGACTCCCAAAGTTGAGAAACAAGAAAAGAAGAAGAAGAAGACAGGTAGGGCAAAAAGGCGCATTCAGTACAACAGGAGATTTGTCAATGTTGTCGCTACATTTGGACGTCGTCGTGGACCCAATTCAAATGCTGGAGCTTCATAAATCTACTTTAAGTTTTATTTTTTGTACTGCAACTATGCCATCTGGGTTGCTTTAAATAAACATTCTCTAATATCAAAGCGCTTTATTTTTGATTTTTGTATATATGTTAAACATAAGGGTTCCAATTGCTACCATCTTCTGGCCCCAAATTGTTGGTTACCAGCAACACTATGTCAACAATCCACCAAATTCCAACTCCACCCAAAGTCAATAACTTCCCCACGGCCGTTCCTGTTTGCCCTAAACAAAACCTGTCCATTCCTAGGAATCCAAGTAAAATGCTGTACAATAAAGTTGTGGTAAAGTACTGATTAGAGTATTTAACACATGGGACTCCTTCTTTGAAGAAAGTTGTATTTCCAAAACATTCGATATTATCCAAGACGGTACACTCAACTTTCGTCCTCTCAACATCTTCATATCTCATTCCACCGAATTTCACACAACCATGTCCTAATTCTTCTTTCGCTGTTCTATTACCTTTGTGATCCACTGGGTCATTGCACTTTAGGAATTTCCATGGTAAAAACGAACACTTCACGAGGGGGCTCCGTGGATTGAAAGTGACATTTTCTGTATCCTCAACACTTTCATGAATGAACAAGCACAGCAGCAGCCAGAGCAACATGGTTGTTACATTTTCTTGAATTTACAACTTAAAATAAATATAAATTTTAGGAAATAATTCACATTCTTGAAAAATTTTGTCGTGATGTTGACAAGACGAGTAGTTCTTTTTGTGCTTGGAGTAGGTTCAATACATGGTAGGTTTAAAATCCGACCGACTACATCAAGCGCCAAGTTTAAAACGAGCCGTGTTTAAACATTAAGACTTATTTTTTTCAGATGCACGAACGGGGAAAATAGAACAAGTTGCGTATTCTTGAATTAGTTTTTGATGTTGGAGGCCTACTGTGCTAGACATATTTTTTGTAGCAATTTTTATATTGAATATTAAGTTTTCTAAACAAATTCGCTATGCTCCCGGGAATTTTTTCTCTAAAAAGGTAAGCCAAAAAAAAAGTCCGCTGGGGTTGTCGCCAAAAAATCGTCTACAAGCTTGTGGGTTAATTCAACTTTGTTGTAAATTTCCTACAAAAAAGATGATTGATTTTTCCCCTGAGAAATGTAGATTTATCAGACCTCTTAGCTAATTAATTAATTAGCAAATTAATAGACAGGAATCTTTGTGAGCCCTACGCATTTCGCTCTTTTCACCCTTTCGTTCTTCTGACTACCTACAAGAGGTCACCCCAAGTCTTAGAATGGACAGGGACTGCACTGAATGTAATTATAAGTAATTTATCAAACTGTTGAACTATAAAAACTACCACTTATTCTTTTAACTTGCTTGATTTATTGCTTATGCTGAGAATCTTAATGCTATATCATGATTTAATCAACACTTTGAACTAAACATGGTAGTTCAGTCACGTCAGGATCTGAAACAAGGAGAACCGGAAAAGTATATCCCGAGTGGTGAGTAGTTGCGAATTTACGTTAAAAAGTATACCTCTTAGCTATTTTGTATTTTGCTCATGGCAGGTTGCATGTTTCTGTTCCTTTTGTGAGGGAAACTAGCGAACTGAATAAGCGTTTCATGGTTTTCAAATACATCATGATGCCAACGTGGAATATAAATTCTCGGTACCTTTTTTGTTATTTTCCTCGCACAAAAGGTAAGATTTGGCGTTCTGGAAATGCACACAAAAATTTTCAAATGCAAAGTCTTGACCCCAAAGAAACCAGCTTTTTGCGAGCTTCTTGGTAGAAATTTTCCGGTGTTACGCAACAACTTGTCTGACCAGCTTGAAATTGTCCTTTTTTTGCGAAACATCATTAACCTCTCCTAAAACTCGAGCTACGATAATAATCATATTACAGACCGATGATAAATTACTGAAAGGCAATCGATCGGGTGTAATTTTTCTCGGCGCATCCTTTATCAATCCGATACAGTTTTCGACACAGCGAAACGGATCGTGTTTTGCAAACGGGCGCAGCAGCCACGTGCAGGGGCGTAACGAAATAAATTCCACCGAAATTGACATGGGAACGACCCGGGGAGCATAAATCCAGAATTTTCGGAACTACATCAATTACAACCGTTTCTTGAACGCGAAATTGTTTCGTTATACCGAATACACCCCGAATCAATTTCAGCCGGAGAGGCCCCTCGTACGGGGTGAGGCTAAAAAATTTTCGTCACCAGAAGTGTTGTCAACAAGTTCACACTGTCGATGAAATTTTATTAAGTCAATCCATGGCGATCAATAACGGCAGAAGAAAACAACGACGCGAAGGGTCGCTCAGTCGAAAATTTTAGACTTTCGGAGAGTTATGCAGCCCCATTGTTGATGCTCCTCGTATTTGCCCCTAATCAGAGCAATTTATACCTGCAGCACGTCCGTAAAAGCCGTCATTAATTGTCCAGCAAAAATGGTTAATCTTATCGGCTTGGTAATTAGCGGAAGCGGAAATGCTGCCCCCAGGGGGCACGTGTTGGAGGGGGCTATTACCGATAATAATAAAAGATATGGGAAGTTGGAAACCAAACAATGTTTGAAAGTTGGGGTTCAGAGATCGATAGTCTGAATCATGGCACGAATAAAATCGTAACACCCTTGTTTTTGCTACATTTAATATTCAGATGGACACAACTCTTAAAGATTTTGCTGGGAAAGGGCGATATCGGTGGAGAAGTGTGGAACTGACAACGTTGGCGGGCAACCGGGGCATAAATTAGGACCCGACAAGTTTTTCTGGGCCCAAGAGAAAATAATGCCGAGATGATAAATGCCGCCGCATAAACGCGAATTGCTTATTTTTCCAAGCGAAAATAATAATTTAAGTTTTATCTTTCTTGGCCAAGTTATTGATTAAGTTTTACCACCTCACGCATATTTTCAGTAAAAACAGAGTGTATCTTGTTCATTTCTTTAGTTAGGACAAACATATAGAAACAAAAGTGAGTAAAGTTTCCTAGACGAATATCTTAATGTAAAGCCGATTGAATTTCAAGGTTTAACTGAGTGAAATTAAGTTAATGAAATTTGATTGAAAGCAGTTGTTTCAATTAAAACCTTCCTAACATTTCAAGAAGACATTAAAACAAAGAGCTCGTAGTTCTGTTAATTTGAAGGATTGATTTTGTTTATCGGTTTTCGGTAAGTTGAAACTGATTAAACTTTCCTTTTCGGCCAAACTTAGATATAAATGTCTTAACTCACAATTTGGGATTACTCGTTCTCACAATCAGTGCTTCGTTCCAAGACAACTGGGGTCACCACTTTGTAGTTAATGCTATTTGCACTTGTTCTAATTGGACTGATTAGAGACATTAATGTTTTATTTTTAAATTCTGATAGAAATCTAGTTTCAATCCGGAATCTAACTCCAGCGTCTTAAAGCTATATTCTAGAACTATGTAATATTGAGCTGAAGCTTTGGGGTCGGAGATTATTAAAATGTTGAAACGCCATAATACTGTGGTAAGACATACAAAATCTTATTTCATTTCTACCTGTTGCAAACAGAAATTTACATTTGACTGACTTTAAAATTGAAATCGTCGCCACAGTTACTGGCACTGGGTGTTGGAAAACATAAATCGTAAATAACAAACCAGTTCAAATCTTTTTTCGAGTTGAGCTCTCTATTTTTCTACAGAAAAGATTGTGTAGCAAAACAAATAATTTACAACAAATATTATATTCTAAAATTTTTAGTTGCGCCCTTGGCAAAGAGCTCTTGACAATGGTCCAAGTCCCATTAGCACCACCGTACCTGCAGTTGTGTTTCCCCGTATTCCGAAGCTGAGCAATTTTCGCATTGTTAGTGTATTATTTTCGTTGTAGATTCCCCCAACATCGTTTGCTCAGCCATTAATTAGCAAATCCGTGTTTCGAGAATGATTATGGGTCGACACGACTCGTCACCGCAAGAAATAAATCACGCGGGGGTGGCTAATTCGGTCGTCGGAATGGCTGTTGTAAATCAAAACATCATGCATGAGGTGATTTGTTTTCATAATATTTTGAATAATCCATGTTGTAAATTGTATCGAGGTGGGCGCCTGTGTGCAATGTGCCATTCCTGGTAATTAGATCGGGTGTGGTCAACTAACCGAACTTCAGTCATAGTGATTGATTGGTAATGCCTACGGCTGCCCTATTATTGTGTGACAATAGCCACCACTTTAATTAATGCTCAAGTTATAAAACACTAGGACCATCGATCGTGTCATTCGCTATGATTTACCGCCTCTTGAGCATACACCTTATCGAACCGTTCCCGCTGCTAATTTAAATTTAGTTTGGACCGCTCTAAATATTCGATAACGAAGTTGAAGCTTATTTATTATCAAGACAGGTTCAGGGTTTTTCATGTGGTTGAGGTAAGGGATGGGAGCGCTGCAAGGCTTCGGAATTTGGGACGCTGATAAAACACAATTAATAGTCACACCAAGAAGCTTCTCATTCTATAAATGTTGAAGGAATTATTACTAAAATCTATTAAAAAAATTAATGAGCAATTTCATAAAATTTCCACCATATTATTTACGTGGACATTTGTTTGATGGAAAATATATTTATATTATGTCTGCATTTTATAATAAAATGTAATAGCAAATATCATGATCAAAGGTTTATAAAATGATACACAACTCTTCCAATATCTGTTAATTAATTTATTACGTAGATACTAATTTAATTAGTCACAAAATTTGTTAGTTTCATATTTACAATGTTTTAAAATTAATTAATTCAAATATTATTAAATATCTATAAATAATATGTGATTGACTGGTTAACTTCCTAATTGGTATGTTGAGAATGAGGACATTCTATCTCTTTTACAACGCTTCAAAATTTTTCATGTAAATTGGTCACCGATTTTATTCATTGACAATACCGGATATTGCCTATTAGTTTTCAATTTTCTCTATTAGTAACTGAAATAACAATAAATATTTATATTTGCGAAAATTCTAATTTGTCTGCAATTTTCTGATTTTGAAAGCATTTGAAGCATGCCGCTTCAGACTTCACACAGATCTTTCAGATTTCAGAAGCTTGAAAATTTATATTTTTGTATTCTAGAAATGTATTTTTTCATTACTATCTTGAGAACATGTCAATATTAAGTCGTCTGCTTTCGAGCTGTGAAAATAAATTTCTCTCCTACAAGCAGACAAAGAAAAGCATATTTTGGGTTGCTTATAATAAGCTAAATATTTAGTGGGAATGTAAACAAACGTCATGTACACGTCAAAAAGAACAATGTTTTTTGGTTTGCGTTTAGAAAATTTTCTTCAACAATTACCAATGCCGATATTTATAATTTGAGGCCCTCTACCTCATTTCAAAGCTTTCGGATTTTGGAAAATAATAACGCTTGGGCCAGAAAAGTGTTTTCTCTTCCTTGGCGAGCATACACTTAGAATTAGATACCCGTATACTGGTTCTTTATCTTCAATTTAAAAATAGAACTCCAACTGCTAAAATTTTGATCTAATAGTGTCCGCATAAAACGGTTGCTATTTTGCTAAATCACCCAGTTCTATTTGACAATTAAAATCGAAAATAAATCATTTTAGTTCAATCAAAAGCCACAGTTAAATTTTGATTAGATTTTAATTGAATTTCAGTCAATCACGTTGTCATCATTTCCAGAATAATTAATCCTTTAAAAGTAAATTTTATAGTTTTGTAGAAGATTGTTATAGTTCGTACAGTGAGAGTTTGAATGACAGAAAAGTCACTAAATCTACGCAATAAAAAGTGTACCATACGCGCGAAATTTAAAATAACAAAATAACCCTAGTTACTGACAACCCTGTCAACCCATTTTGCGTAGGAATTTAGTGTTTTTAGTGTATTTTGTAGCATAATTTGCTGCCAACCTATATGTCAACTGTCGAAATCTCTTAATGTCTCACCGGATATACTATATCAATATGTACATAAGCAATTCCTGTGATAAAAATGTATTGATAGCAAAAATATAGTAATTTTAAGATAGTTTTGGCGGCGTCTGGATAAAAGTCATGTACCTAATTACTTCTGGCAGATGTTAATTGCCGTGTTATTTTCATGCATTCGGGGAGCCACAGCACCTGTTTCCAATAACTCTGCCCACCAGATTGTCACATTATTAACATATTAGAAATATATCACTTCCATTACTGGAAGATGAAATATTATAGTTGTCTCAGCACCGAGTGGTTGAAATAAATTTTACCACTTTTTTATCAAGAAAATTAAAATTTCTGTGTGATGATTTATACCGCTTGGATAACAACTCAGTTAAAATATTTTCCGTAGGTAGCGCAAACATCTGTAATTTATTTTGAGCGTATAAATATTCATAACAAGAAACTTCAAAACAGAAGCATGTGGAATGATTTAAACATAAGATTGAATGAAATCGAATTAAAAAAATGATTTATTGAGATGGGAGACAACCCTACTCTTCGATAATTCAAATTTCAACACCTTATTATGTATCTGATACAAGTATCACTTTATATTCATTAAAAACCGAAGGAATGTTTTCGCTTCATATCCTTCAATATTTCTAATCATCGAAAAAGTGCGATTGAATATTTCCAACTGTTGAAGAAAAATGAATATAAGTGTTCGTTGACATGCAGTTTTGCCACTTAAAAACCATCAAATTTCTTGTTTAACCGTAATATATTTTGCTAGTAGAGCAATATTTCATTGTACTAGTCAAACCATGACTAAAGATGAGAGAAAAAAAAGTTTTTTGGTGGTTCACGCTTAGTTGCGTCAAAGTCAAAACTGCTTATAGAGGAAAAAATTGATTGTGAATGTTGGTCGTGAGGTTACGGTTTTACATTCTGTAACCCTCTAAGTTTATTATGATGGAACGAAATTTATGCTGCATGAAGAAAAAAATGATCCTTATAAAAATTGGACGTTTTCGTATGAAAGAACGTGAAATATGACGAAATCCGAAACCTTAGTCTCGACTTTAATATCGTAAGTTATTGTACTCGAGTAAAATAGTTTAACCGATAACAGGAAAATCTAGCCACACTCCATCAATAAATAAGCAAGCAAGTTATTTGTGTCTCCAAGGAATTAAATTTAATTTCGTCTTAATCATTTCATGTCTTCGTAACTGGACAGGAACTATCGGAAGTGCCTTGTCAAAAACAAACATTTACACGGTACAGACATAAAGTTGCGAAACGACTGGGTCTTTATACACAAAAGTTAAGAGTTTGTGTGCAAAATGTTCTCTGTTAAACTGCTGCGACGGAACGAACATTTCCGCAAAAGTTGTATCAAGGTGCGAAACAACAACCGTCGTAATTTATTAATATAGCAAGATAAAATTTTAACATAAGTCGCTGGAGAGGCATATTTAAAGTTTATTCATAAGTAAATACGTGTATTTCTGTCTTTGCGAAGGTGCAGAATTTTCAAGTCCATGTTCCTGGATAATTGGCGTCCCTTGGAGAGATATCCTGCCATGATTAATTTCTACGCTTTCATTAACTTTGTATTTCTTATTTAGTTCATGAATTTTTTGTAAACTGAGAATTCTTCTTTAATTATAAAACATTTATTTTTAAAAATGTCAGTGAAAATGTATTACCAAATTGTTGCTCTTTTTCTCCCAGGAATGACAAACACGAAGAATTAATTAAATTGGGCAAGTTTACAGTTAGGGATGTTTTTAGCCTAAGGTGGAATCTTATTTGTATTATTTTAACGTTGTTTCGCAAAATTTAATATTCCTCAGGATAACGTTTCGCTTGTTTAACTTATTAATAGTCCTTGAGTACACTGAATCAAAGACTGATGTTTTTTCATTTTGTTTACTTTCTTTTCTGACATTGAATTAATTAGTTTAAGAGCTTTTTAACTCATCAGGTTAAGCAAAAAGAGGTTGCTAATTATAAAACTCTGACTTCTTTTAGATGGTACTTTTTGTTAATAAATAATTCTGAAAATGATGATGAAGTTAAATATGAAACGGCATGAATAATATAGTTCTTGTTTCATCGGTCTAGAAATAATTTGAATGTTTGAGCGACAGTGAAATGAAGTGTCCAAAATCCTATTTTCGGTAATAGGTCTATTTGCAGCAGGTATAAATTTAATGATGAAATCATGAATGTTCCACGTCCTGACCTTGAGTCCGTAACGTATTTTATTCGTACACGTTGTAAGTTAAACCGCGTTAGCAAACCCTAAATCTACCCGGAAACCGTATATCTTTGAATAATAAAGCAAGTTCGGGAGAGGTGAACCCTTTACCCGCACACATCCCGTGCATACAACTTGGCGTAGTATCCGAAGAAATTGCTGTTAGTTTAGTTAGAGCAATAAAATAAATTCGACCCAGGAGTAAGGTCAGTATAATTTCCGTCTCATCAATCGGCTTTTCCTTGAAACACGTGATAGGCGGCTGCCAACTGCCGGCTTTCAACTTCAATCCGTGCAGGAGGAATAAACTCCGGGTCCTAATAAAAGCTCGCATCTAGGGCAAGAGAGTGGCTAAAAATGAGCTCCGGAATGAAGCGAGCGGCAAAAACAAGCGAGCAATAAAAGTCGTTATTAGTGGTAATATATTTGAGCGCCCCCTATCGGAAGTGTTTAGTCCTCGCGTAAATCCAGACAGGTCCACTGTAAAGCAATCCAAGTCAGCACCAGTTGGTGGCAATGATGATTTGTACAGGTTTTAATGATTGCCCCAGCACAAATTTCATCTGTCGACACGTTCGCTCTCTAACTTGTTATTAAGTTTTTTCAAATATGAACTACTTGTTTGGCGATTATGAATCAATAACGTCGTCTTAAGCACGCAAATAAGAGCGACTTGATCAAGCAATTGCTTAAGCAACGACTATGAATTCGGGCCTTAGACTTGGGGGAAAAGCCATAAAGTCCATATTGGTGAACTATTCATTAAATTATTTAATGAAGGAGACGTATAATCTACATCTCTGCATGAAATTCCATACATGCATGTTGTCTGCCTAGATTTTGTTTTTTTATTTTAAAAATGTATGAGTTTGTTCACTGCTAAAATGAAAAATAAAGTGATTTCTCTCCAGTTTCATTGCAATTTTAAATTTAAAAAAAGAAATGTTAAATAGAAGGGTGTTTTATATTATTTTTACCCTTTCTCAAATATTACAACACTACATTTTAATTAAAATATAATATCGTTGAAGCAAATAATAATAAAACCAAAAAATTTCACATATCACACAGAAAAAACTGACCCTTTCTATCAAACAAACTATGTATGTATAAATGAAAACAAAATAAATCTGTGGCAACAACATGATTTCAATTTTCACTGAATTTGTAATAAAAATAAACAAAACAAAAAATGGTGGATGCGCCGGACCAGTTTTCAGTTGTGTTGAAAACGCAAGTCGCTTATTTGAAAAGTGTCTCACGTTTACTAAATTAGCTACAACAAACTATAAAAGTTAAACGAACTAGCCAAGCATACAGATATCCAGTAAATTAAAACAAGAACTGTTTATATTAACGACATAAACAACTCAGTGTTTAACTATTTAAACAATGTGTAATGTAGATAAGCCGAAAAACTCCGACAACAAAGCGTTTACAACAATTTAATTTTTGCAGCATTTAAACACTGAATAAATAAATTTGAGACAAATAATCCACTTGTCGGCGCGAAATTGCATGCATATGTTCCGTTTATTTTTAGGTGCTCGACTCGTGTATGCTTTGACTTATTAAACAGTTATTTAGAGAAACATAGGGTCTGTCCTAATGGAATTTATTTGTGCAACGTTGTCACGAGAATTTAAATTGTTGTGTGCATATTTGCGGTAACATGAATGAGCGTTTTGTATGACAAAACGAATATTTATTAATGTTGTGTACTGTTAACCAATTAATAACGATCTATAAAGGAGTAGCTACATAAATCTTATCACAACGTTAGACACCGATTTCTTGAACAAGTGGCTAATAAGTACATATACGAAGGAGCCGGAACGGTCGCCCGGAGCCCTGGAATTACACATTACCGTAAACAGCGGTTCGTCATTAAGCAACTTGTCCATTAGCAAGGTGCTGATGATCCACCGTGATTCTACATCCCTATAGAGCCATCTCCGGAGATGACCGAGTTTTATGTTTAGGTCATTACCGATACTTTTAGGGACGTGGTTTCTTCTTTGGATTGGCGATTTATCAAAATATGAGATGTTGTTTTGGTAGCTTCATCAAATGCAAATTTAATGTAATTTCCGAGAACGTCGCGTTGCTATTTTATTAATGTTTAGGGAATCTGATGTGTATTCTGTTTTAATATTAAACAGCCTGTGCGTTCGTAGAGTGGTAGTAATAAAAATATTTGAAGAATTTTAATATTTTCTCAATTTGTTGCGTTTTCGTAGGAATGGCTAATTTGTTTTTAAGAAGCTCATTATTGTGCTTTCTGTTTAATTTGTAACACTC
Source organism: Gnatocerus cornutus (assembly GCA_029298725.1). Lineage (NCBI taxonomy): Eukaryota > Metazoa > Arthropoda > Insecta > Coleoptera > Tenebrionidae > Gnatocerus > Gnatocerus cornutus. Next base: position 8,684,376 of record CM055514.1, read on the forward strand.
CTCGCAATCTTCTATGTATTTTCTTTGTGGCAGTAATTCGTATTCAAAGAACCTACGCACTCACTTTCCATCTTGTCAAGTTTTCATTGATATTCCGCAACAGTTCAGGCCTTGAGCAGAAAACATCAATTCAAGTTCCCAATCTTTTGCAACAAATACTATTTTTAATTATAAACATTCACAACTAATAACCATTTTAAAATTGAAAATTAGCTGAAGAAAAAATTGAAAACAAAAATTTTGAAATGCCCAATTTGGAGGTTCGCTTAATTTCTGCAAACTCTCAAATACTCATTTTACAAAGAAATTGAAATTCTCGTAATTTCGGTAAGTACGTAAAACCGAGCGGAATTAATTAAACTTGTTCTAACAAAACAAATTATTTTTATTGTTTTGGATTATGTATTTACCTATTATGTTTTGGTAAATTTCATATAAAGTTGATTTTATTATTTGCTAATTTTCAACTTCAGTTCATTAAATTTATACATTTATAATTTTATGATTTATGCTTTATGGAGTAAAATTATTATTTTATATGTCATACAGATCGAACAAGAACATTTTATTTAGGAGTACAATTTATTTTATTAAACATTAAATATTCTGATTGAAAACCAAAAAGTCGTTTTAATGTTAATTTGCTTTAAGGGATATCTACATAAACAAAAGTATAATTTTATTTTAAATATTGAATTTAATATAATATTGATTTGCTTTGAAGTTCTAAATTAAAATGAGGAAAACTTGTTATTTCAAGTAAAAAGTGTACCTATATGTATAGTTACGTGCGCTATGAAAAGTGGAGTACTAGTTTATTCTTTTTATCATGTTGAGTTGATGTGTTTCAAATTTTACGATCTTTTCTGTTGCAAGATTATGACTGGAAATTATTACCCAGTTTTGGTTAAAAGTATACAACTTTTCCGTGGTGTAGCTTTTATTTATTTTTGCATAGAAATTTGAATCAGTTAATTTCTTTTACTTTAGTTTTTTTTTGTTGTAAAGAATAAGTGAAGCGTGCTAAAACACGACAAAGCTGTATCTATGAGATCAAAGCGGCAACTAGTGCCCCTTTGAGCCCTTAAAAATGTCTGTTTGTCTCTACTGCTCCACTGATTTAGTCAGGTGTCACTTCCCACTGTTTCGGGTTAACCTTTGAACCACTACAAGCTCGAAAGGTAGACATTCCACCTAAACCTATATACACACAACTATACATAAATTTACACATATAGACATATATGTATCCTCAGTATAACGACACCAGCAATGACTTATTGTAGAGTAGACAACGGTTTCCGTATCCGTTTCGTTGCCAGCTTCCGGAAGTGTGCTTAATGTTTGCAGCGCCACACGCCGTCACATCATTAAACTACAATAAACACTTATCGCACAAAGGCAGTTATTGCTATAAAATAGTGAGGGGCGCTTTCGCTTTATTTTCTTTTTTGGTGAAGATTTACGAGTCAGACTATTAGCTGTTGCACAATGATTCGACTCTGGTCGGAATTTAAATGACGATAACGTGTCGAAATCATGTGACATCCAATTGCGAACGGTAATAGACCTGTCACGGAATTGACGACATTTCGTCAATTTTAGTGCTAACTACTTACACAAAGGAAACGCTGCAGATCGATACGTCATAGACGCAATTGTGAAAAACTTGGGGTGGTTGCAAAGTACGTTCCAGCAAACTGCCCAGAATTAAATTACTGCTAAAAGGAATTTTAGGGACTACATTAGTGGTGCGGTGTTCAGGGTGGGGCCTGTATTCTTACATTAAAAGAGTGAAACGTTTTCATAAATATTTATTTTCTGAAGATTGATATTATTAAAATGAGTCTGACATTCTGTGCGGTTGACCAGAATGAAATCATTATTATCATTACTGTTATTGTGACGCACGTGGGAAAATGTTAAAACTCGGCTCGGAAGAAGCGCCTCGCTTTTTCGCAATTACTTTTGTTTATGATACTTTTTTCGGCGAGGCCGGGGTAAATATTAATGCTTATTATTCGTCCGGAAAACTCCGGGTGGAAATTCCGGTGACCCAGTATGAGTCTGCGAAGGAGGTTCCTCTAAAATGTCCGATCCGGTCTTTTAGCGAAAGGACAATTAAAAACGCATTTATCACTCGAGTCTGGAACAAAACTCGTTCGGATCTACCCGGTAAGTTTCTGCAAAAGAAATAACTGAAACAAAGACGCTGCAATTAAAAGGAACGCACCAGCAGCCGCCAACTCCTGCGAGACTTTCATCAATCGTTGTTTCTTCTTTCAAGCTGTTTTCTTGTGTCATTTTAATCATCTGGGCGTTACCTGATTCGATGATGAAAGAGCAGAGTTATTACGAAATTGTATTAGTTAATTAGTGAGGTTATTTTTCCAGGGGATGAAGATCTAACGTTTAGCGTGCAATTAATTAAAAAGCTCCCCTTCTAAAAACACGAGGAATAAAATCTATACTGCGCAATTATTTATGTTTCATTTTAGTTTGGCGTTCCACTGTAAACTGTGAGCTTAGCAAAATAAGCAAATAAAAAGTAATTAATTTGATAGGCCGAATTACTATAGCAAATCTAAGGAAAATCTTGATGATTTTATTGCGAAGCGAAAGGAGTAAAGTTCGTAAGCCCTTGGGGTACTTTAACTCAGAAATTAATATACAATTTCCAAGTTTATTCCGAACTTCGAGACCCCAGGGGCTAAGGCATGGAATTTGTATGCGCCAAATACGGAATAAAAACGGTACGCGAAATGAACATTCTTGGCGGAGGCATGAGTGCTGGATTCCAATGCGCCTCGTTTCAAAAATATGTATTTATTAAATTCTACAGTCGCAAAATGTAGTAAAAGCTCTCCTGCTTCATAAATGGAAACTTTATTGACTTATAAACTCACTATTTCAAAATTGGCAGGTAATTATAACATTCAGGTCCTTATAGCAAAATATGTAGATTTTCTTGGAACATCGGCTATTTTATAAATATGGAAATTTTAAGAAAAATCCGCTTGTCACATCTATTATACCCTCCAAAGAAAGCGGCGCATTTATTTGGATATTGCCGCAAAGGTTCGTTTTTCTTTGATCTGCGGTTAAAAAAGTCAGCTGTTGGAGAAGGATTGCGCGGGCGGATTTATAATACGGTTGATTTGCTTCATCCCTTAATTTACTTGGGGAGTTTTCCTTATAGTAACGGGATCTTTCGTGGAGGAGCAAAATTCTTCAAGTTTTCCGAGAAAATAAAAATAAATTCGAGGTCCTCCGAAAAGCTATTGAATCGCTGCTTGATTCAACTGACCTACGAAATCATACCGGAAGTTTTTATCTGAGAGCAAACAGGAAATTGAGTGAGTATATTAAGGAATGTGAAATGTGGAGAATTCTTCTGAACGATCCTTCATTATCATTCAGTGTCGTCCGATTCGAACCGTCGATTTGATTTCAGATCTCTGTCATTTTGTTTTTTCTCTTGGAGCTATGAGGGTTTTTGCACCAATAATAAAAGACACTCTAATTAAACGTCAGGATAAATCTATTGTCGGTTTGTTTGAAGGAAATCCTTTGTCTCCTACATCCTCCACTTTAATGAGAACCCTTAGCTATCTAATATATTTAGTCACAGACAGGAAAATTATCGGAGCGTTCATGCGATTCAGAACGAAATAATAAGGCACACTCCTGGAAAGCCAACACCCCGCTTTCGAGTGTTGAATGATTTAAGATTCCGCCCTCCGGCATTGAAAGATTTGCAAATCCTGCCTTCCAAAAATATCGTGCAAGGATCATTTACTGTACATTTTTATGACTCTTAGGCCCGAATTCATAGTCAGTTCTCAAGTCATTGCTTGAGTCAAACTTAATGAAGTCGAACTTATTGAATAAGTCTGTCTTATTCGGAGTACTGTTCCATAGTTGCAATATAAGTACGACTTGATTAAGAAATGCTTGTTTCTTATTTCTTGTTTAAAATAAGTTTTTCTTGAATAAATAGCAAAATAAGAAGACGTTTTGTATATCGACGTGAAATAATTTGTCAAATATAAACAGACTGGTCTATAAAATTTTACCGGAGAATTGTGCAGTGATTCCTGAAGGGAAATCGCTTTGTCATATTGAAATCGAAGCTTATTTGGTCTTATCCAATTCCATTAATATTCATTTTCTTTAGTACTACCCAAAAAAAGAAATGCCATTTTTCACAATTTTAGATAATAGACTTATCCTTGAACCAGAGAACATGAAAATGTAATCATTATGATATTTGCGAAAAACGTAGGCATGCATTTTGTAAAATACTGTTTTTTGAGATTTCTGACTTTAATAAAATGATAAATGCTAATATATACAATGCATACTTAAATATAATCTTTTGACTACTTTAGTACACATTTTTGCCTGCAACAATTACAGTTGAATGTCGATAATTCTAATTATCACTGAGTACTTTAATTTAGCGAGTTTTCTTTCTTTTGAAATTAGTTTTATAAAAAAAATTGGATTAAGAAAAAATTTTTTTTAAATATAAACATAAAACAATAATTAAATGATTTGCCAAATAATCGTGGCAAAATACAACAAGAATTTTTTGTAACCATTTGGAAAAATTCGATTTACTTATAAAGATTTGTAAAGTAAAAGTCTCTGTTTGAATTATTATCAATCAATTCTTCTCATTTCCAAGAAAAAATTGTTTTAACGAGTAATAAATTCAGAGTTTGTTCGAATTATACAAGGGGTCAAGTATTTAGTTCGAATTATCGAGAGTTATTAAGAGATCTAAAAACTTAAGGATTGATGCATGTTATAAGACATTATAACTAAAAGAATAACTTGCATTTCTTAATGCAGCGGTTGTAAATTTACAGGAAATTTTAAAATCGTAAGTGCCTGTAAAATTTGTGATCCGCATTTAGAAATATAATACAACTTGCGATAATGTGGACGATTCATCACTACAAATGCAATCTACTGAAAAGTTTTAAGTTAATTTCGAAGAACAATAGATCAAAAAATAAAAGGGAAAGGAATTTTTAATTTTTTATCTGATATTCAGAATTGTCTGCATAATCAGGTCGTACACTGTTGATGCGCCATTTTTGATACATCCTGTTTAAGAAAAGAATAAGAAATTCTTAAGTCGACCTATGGGTGGACTTGGCCAAGTTCGACTTATCTATCAAATAAGTTAGAAACATATGCTCAAGTTGTGACTATGAAATCGTATGTGCATAATAAGTTTCTCTCCAAATAAGATTTACTTCATTAAGTTTTTTCAAATAAGAATTACTTGTTTGGCGACTATGAATCAATAACATCGTCTTAAGCACGCAAATAAGATCGACTTGATCAAGCAATTGCTTAAGCAAGGACTATGAATTCGGGCCTTAATACAAGTTACGGAAGTCAATGGCTCGTTCAGTCTATACGACTGGATTATTTTTTGAAATGTACGCGCAGACATGTTCGCTGTTTCAGAATCGCAGCAGGAAGCCCCCTTCTCTCGGTGATATGAAATATTATTCAGACAAAAAGCAAAGAGCATCACACGAACATACCTGAAGTCGTTGATATAATCGATTTAATTAACTTTAACGAACGAGATACTGATTACGTGTGGCGTAACAGCGAGAGCATAACATAACAGCCAATCATCATTATGCTAACTATGCCAATTAAGAACTGAATAACTTGGTTAGAAGCGCGCAATGTTCTTTCTTGATTATTATGTGAATTTCTGGCTGTTGGTACCTTCCTGGCATGTCGGCAAATTCATTCTGAGGAGCCGAACAAGGAGTACGGTTTTATTAATATTTTACAGGTAATTGAATTTCATGTGAGCTGTTTGTGCTGCTAACTCATTTCATGAGAGTACGGGAAAATGCAGTTTCATTTCGTTACCACTTTGCACAAAATTAATTAAACAAAAAAGTGCAAAAGAACGAAATGGGACGCAAACTTTCAGGGAACGACGAGAACGTGACAAAAGATGCTAACAACGGTGAGAACTAAATTAGTTAGAAATGGTATTGATTTAACTCAGGTGCATGTCTTTTTGCAAAAACTAGTTAGAACCCGTTGAATGCGCATATAAACTACGAATAAATATGCTGTACGGATAACTATAATGCTTTTTATTAAGGTAGTTACCGCAAAACCAGTTTTCTGAGTATTGAGCGGATGATATAAATGAAATTCATGAATAATTGGATTTTTTGCTGCTCAACTAAGAAAGATGCAATTATGAACAGTTTATGTGTAGTTTCACATATGTATCTGAAATGGGTAAATCACGATCAGGACAGATACAAAAAGGCTTCACTTTTTATGTTTAATTAGAAGCATAGACTGACAGGACTCATCGTGCTCCAACAAAGATTATCATTGAAGTTCTGGTGACATCACAGTTCAAAAATAAACATTTAGCACAAAAAAAAATCGAAGTGACGAAAAGAAGGCAATGGCTAAAGTATAATTGCGAATCAAGATAAGAAAAAATATCTGACAGTATGGAAGAATTCTTCCAGTAACTGGATGTCTTTTCAATATTTCAACATAATTATTTATGGTGTTAGTAAGAAGAAAACACTATAAAATGCGCAGGTTTTGAAATATGCAATAATTTGAATAAGGAAATGAAGATGAAGAAAAAACAGAATACTGAAGATGCCTCGTCACTACCATCATCAATATGTTTATGATTTTCGAAGAAGAAGAAGAAAAGCAAAAATAAAGCACTTTTAACTTGTCTAAACAGAAACGGTGCCGGTTTCTTTAGGCTCTGTTCGTGAAGTTACAGGTTTCGAAGACATTGCCAATAAGAAACTTGACAAAAATAAGAAATCTAAGCAGAATTTGGTAAAATGCCAAAGAAAAAGAAGACGTGGACAGCTGAAATAAATGACGATGTTTTTTAGTTTTATTTGACCCGGAAAGAGTTGCAAGCTGGAGCTGTTGCGTAATTACAATACAATTGTACTGAAACTGAAAAATTATCGGCATTAATCACTTTTGTTAACTTTGACACTTGAAACATTAAAGTTTTCATCTCATTTCGTGTGGAAATTACCTTTAAGTGGGTTTACAGATGATTCTGATGATGACAGTAATTTCGAGGCCATAGCTCCGAGACTGCAGGAGCAATCAGTGCAATAGATAACCTTCTACTGTAGGTATCACTCTAAATTGAGTGTCTGGTTAAAAACACAAACTAAGCAAATTACAGTTGAAGCTAATCGTACAAGAACGGTAGAAGCTTTGGCGAGAAAAAGTCAGATCTAAAGGGTATTTACTTTAAAAAACACCCACTGAACACCCACTGAAATTAAAGCTTGGAGCTTGAACCCGAAATTAACTTTCACTTGAGTTATGAGACAATGAAAATAAACCCACACGTTGTGATTTAAATTTAATTTCTTTTAAAAGAACACATTTTGAATTTAGTTTTCAGTCATCGAACATTTATTGGACTTTGCAGGTTTTCCGAAATCAGATTTTGTCGCAATTTTGTTCACTTTTATGTTTCATTTAACACTTTGAGCCGTCTGCAATAAAAGTAAAATCTGTAATGTAAGAGAATCTTGACCTATTTAACCGCCCGACTGTTGTGTGTAATAAAGAAAGATATTACTTAAGAGTCGGGGTGTAATGTCGTCGATAAAATTTGTTTATCTTCTCCCAGTTTCACGGTGGCCAGTAAAAACCTAGTTTCATTGACTAGACTGTAATAAATCGCGGAATAACATTAAGATAATATATCAGTTTCTTTACCCCAACAACATTACGACTCGAACATCCCGAAGATAAGCTTTAAATTACATCAGAGATAGTATGACATTTGCAACCTGATCTCACGTATAATTACGAGATTTCCAGAAGCTCTGATAAGACGTAGAATTCGTCTCGAGATCTACAAATTGCATGAATTACCACCACGAGTTAGTGACTTTTTGCAAACACCGGTCTTATGTGATCAAATATAGGCGCTCATGAAACTCCTGTCGTCATTTAGAGTTGAACAGGAATTGCTGCCTTAAGCTCGGGAAAACTGCCTACAATAAAGTTCTCTGTCTTCTCGGGAAACTTGAAATTACCTGCGAATAATAAAGTTCTTCACATCAACTTCATCTAATTTGTTTGTTTCTAGTTTCTCGGAAAAATTGTTCTTGGCGAAGCATACAAATCTGAAGCTTCAAATGAATACTGGAGTAAGACACCCACCGACTACTTCAAAATAATAAATTAAGAATGTATGAGAGGGAGAAACGGAGCCTTTTCCAGACTTCGTAACATATTTTTATTACTGTAAAAAATATTTGTTTCAGGAGTTATATTTATGACCCCTTTAAGTCAGACAACTTTCTGAAAAAATAAAAAAGACTGACGTTTTTCGCATCGGGATGATTCCTGTCTTAATTTAAGTTGGAAACTTGGTTATTACTTGCCAGTACCTGACTTTTGATAAAATATTTTGTTTGAAGATGGAATTTTATATAATGGATAGTGGGAGTATCGTGGGCATTGCGTACAACAATAAGCCTTCCCATGAGCTATAATGGCTTAACTTTGTAGACTCTCACTCGTCCATTAAGTGAATTAATTAACTAATTCACCTTTTGATGTGGCGTCTGTTTGTGCTTTGGAAGCGCATGTGAAATTTTTGCCACGGTTCGTTGAAACAATCACCCTTGGTAACTTTATACCCTCGAGAATATTTCCAAGTGGGAACAAATAGCAAGGTTTGGCACGGACATCTCGTACAGAATTTCAAGCGAAACATGTGGTCGAAAGGGACGTCCTCGAAACAGTTCAGCGCAGCAATGTAATTGTATATTCTTGACTTGAAGGCACTCAGAAGGAAACACACGGCTAAGTTTTCCGGAACTGAGGTTCTTGGCAATTAGCGATGCAATGCGCCAGGGTATCATTCGCAGCAGCACTGTTTCCGACTTTCGGACTCTAGAGGAACCTTACATCTTACATTCTGCTCTCTAACTATTAAAACTTACTTATAACAACTAACTATGCCCGTGCGTTCCGACGTAAATGAGTTCCGAGATTCCTACGCTTTGAATTACAGAATCGTAACATTACGTTCATTCGAATCATTTACAGATTTCAATAAAAAGCAAGTAACTTTATCGTGTAGCTACTAAGTGGAAGATTTTCTTTAATATTGCGGTACAACTTTAAATCATTCAGAATGCCATCAGTTCTTCATTCTTATCTTTTGTGAAAAATCTTCCATCTCTGGTAAATAGACTTACAGCTTTTCTTAAAATGCCATAAAATTTGGTTGAGCCCGTTATCAGCCTCTGATATTCGGCGTCGAAAATAGCGCTATATCACAAATGTTTTTATCGTGAGATTGAAAACTTACTACTAAAGCTGAAAAATAAATTTGCTAATTTTGAGGTCCTTTACATTTTTTTTTTTAATTTCTTGAGTTATGGTATACTAAACAATGAAGATGCAGGCCCCAGAAGTCGATTTTGAGCTGTCTAGATATTTTCATTCAAATATGTAAGAATAGTAATTAATTATACAGGGTGAACGCAAATAAAGTACAAGGATTTTAACTCAAATATCGACAACGCCGTTTCATATTATGGCCAAATTTGGCATTCCGCAGCATTTTCTGCTGAAAGTGTTAGTTGTAAACTACATAGTTCAATGCTAATGTCAGTGCAGGCCATCGAAAAGTTAGGAATACAAACGCTAATAAACAAGTGGCAAAAATGTCTTTGTAGAAGTTTCCGTGAGTTTAGCAATGATCGTGGTAGAGAACTGTTGGTTTTACAGTGCCAAATTGTTCAAATTTGGAATATTTTGAGTTAGGTTTTTATTTTTTGTCGGTGGTTTCTTCAAATGTGCTGTGATGAACTTAAAGTTATAAACATTGTTTGGTTTACGAGTGAATCTGAATTTACGCGTTATGACATTGTAGATTGTTCAATGGAGGGCATTTGGTAATTTTTCGTAATAACTTCAGGTAACTTTATCATTATTTCATTTCGAATTTCGATTTTTTTTTTTTCAGAATCATTATCTACATCGGTGTCTGATATTGGGGTTAAAATTTTTCCACAATCTTTACAAAAATTTTTGGGTTTACCCTGTATATCAAGGAAAAGAAGACTTTTCTGGTTCAAGCGTTAGTATTTTCCGAGATTCAAAACATCGAGGAAAATTAGAAAGCCAGTTTAGCTTAATATGGGCAACCCAAAATACGCTTCTATTTATCTATCTGTAGGAGAGAAATTTAAGAAAGTTTAAAGCACACGGCATAATGGCATGTTCTCAAGCTAGTTTTTATTTCAAAACTAAAATTTGAAGTTGGAGCATTGAAAATTTTGCAAAAACCACTGTTAGTAAGAATAAATAAAGTAAATGAAGTCATTAAATACCAAAAGGTGTGTTTAGAAATCGGCTCTCTAATTGAACGAAATTTGAGCACTGATAGTGTTTCAGCAGATGTAGTAGCAGCTTGCTGCAATCAGACTGAAACGTTATAATTTCTTAGAGAGCATTTCAGAAGCTTCCAGTTTCTTTGTAGTTTGATGAGCTATTTGTTACATTAAAAGATAGCATTGTCTCTTCTGTGAAGTCTTTCGAGAATGTTACGTCTAGGCCATTATTGCGTGTTGTTTTCAGTTATTCTCTTTGTGTCAGAACTGGCGATTGACTTTTCTCTTTCTATCAAAGTAAAATTTGTTGTTACATAAATACGTTACTGCGAACCGAAAAGAGCTCCAGGAAATAATGAGAAACGCATATGGCGCAGAGTGGGTAGATTTAATTGCCGTTGTGAAAAGAGGGTATCTTTTGAAATGTTTCCAGCACGATCAATTGAAATCCATTTCAACTCATTAAAATATAAAGCTTTTTAGTAAAAAGACGATCCGCAGAAAGGACTAAAATTCCAATCTCTATCTTTAATTTAATTATCTTACTCTGAAAAGTCTAATTTTCGTCAAGCAAATAAAAGTGACCTAATTTTTCTCTTCCTGTCGTTATTATTTAATAAAAGCGGGTTTCAATGGCTTCATTGAGGGTGCAGTGCTTTCTTTCAACCCTTAAAATCTTCATCGCGCCTTGACGATTATTAAGAGCCTCAATTTGACAGTCTTGTTAGAAAACGAGCGAAGAAACACCTTTTAGTTTTTACGGAGGCGATTCAATCTGGAAACATCTGTTTCGGCGACTCTATAATTATAGAGTGACTAGCCGCCGATTTCGTTCCATTTGATAATTGCTTTTTAGGTAGCGAGTTATCTTTTCGGTAATCGAACTACTTCACCCTTTTCATGCAAGTGTGGATATCGCCGTTTAATCGAGAATCTTCAATAAAAAATTCCAGATAAAAGGGTATAACAAAAACATGGGCAAATTGGTACTCTCTGCAAAATAAACACAGGCTGCTATTAAAACTTATTCTTGCAAAAACACTGGACACGTTGTTATTATGGCAATTAACGGGCGTTGTGTGGATCTCTTGAAGCGGCCTTGAAAGTGAGCAGCTGCGGATGAACACCTCGTTAGCCTTACATATTATTAGTCGAAGGGTGCCGGTAATTATCAACTTTTTCCTGATAAACGCGGCATTTTCCACATTTTCGAAACTGTAAGTCAAAGTCTTTAATCCGATAATGAATCGTGGTTTTCATGCATCACTAAAGGCCATTATTGATTATCATTTAACGAGGCAGAAGCGCAATTTGTTTCTGAGCGAAAATTCTGTCGGCAGAATGCAGCATAAATGCATTGTTGTTGGTTGGATGCTACAATAAAGGACTGCAGTGGACCATCATTTGTTTAATGGATAATTCATTGAGTTCATTTACATTTTGCTTGTATGTGTGCTTCCTCATTTCATGCTGCATACTATATGATTGTGTTTGTTTCAAATATATTATAGTCAGTGCGTTGTATCACATCTACAAAATGTGAGGTAAACAGGGCTCTTTTCAAGCGATACTACCTAAATGTAACTGTTTCATTTAGGCTCTAAACATTTCAGGAAGTTTTATCCCTGGGGTGATATTGTGGGACGAAAGATATTAAATATAATGGGCAACTAGGCTGAACATGTTCAACAACAAATTAAACTGCTTTGGTCGAAATCAAACAATAACTTGTCTCTATTAATTAGCGGAAGCAAATGGCTGTAATAAACATTCGACTAGAAGAATCGATATAAAAGAAACAGACTAGAACTAATTTTGAACGAATATGATTCGAGGTCTTCACTGCGAAAAATTAACTAATTTTGTTTATAATAGTACATCTAAAACATTTTCTGAGATCCGAAGGAGTTGAGATGAGGTCGAGAGTCTCAAGATATAAACAACGTTATTATTAATTTGCAATTATCAATTAAAAATTTCTAAACTAAAACTAATACAACACCTTTATTTTTGACGTATACATGACGTTTCATTCCATTTTTATTAAATATTTACCGAAATATAGTCAACTCAAAATGCGTTTTTTTTATTTACTATTGACGACAACGAAATGTGTACCTACGGCAAAATTGTCTAGCGTAATTTTCACTTTAAATCATCGTCATTTATGACAATTGATGATAGTAGTTAGTTAAAATCGGCTAAACTGTAGTTGAAAAACCAAGAGCTATTGCAAAATTTGATGAAAATCGGTCGCTAAGAGCAGTGGCTGCTGATTAGTAAGAGTAAAATAAAATGTTTAGAGAAACATCAAAACGAACGCCACTGCTCAAAGTCTGATTTACATTGTGGAAATAAAAAAAAGTAGTTCACATTTCGGTGTCACTAACTTGTAGAAACCATTTGGTTGTCACCTACTTGTAGAAAAAAATAATAATTTTACAATTTGGAAGCAAAGAGCATACTCTACAAACATAAGGTAATTTGTCATTTTTGGGGTGATTCACCTGCAGTTGTGACCATTTGGATAATTTAAGAATCACTTTTAATTATTACATTAAACGAGCTGCTCAAACGAGAAACGCTACTGGTATTTTTTATAAACAACTGGACATCGTTACGTCTTATGCGGGTCGAAGGCGTTTTTAATTGATGTCAAAAGACCTATTAAAGAACTTTAATTACTTACTTACGTTAAGTACTTAATACTAAAGACATAATTACGATCATTTTTTATAAATGTAAGGATATGAAATTCTTTGAATCTTCTGGATTCCATGAATAATTCAAAACATCTGTAAGTGTATTTTTAATTCGTTTCTTTTTTTTCATTGAACATTGTTCTGGTTTTCGGATTGTTTCCTCTTTAGGTTCTTTGGATTTTGCTTCAATTTCTTTACTATTTGTGGTTTTACAGAATCATTTAATTCGTTTTTCGAATTTGCCGCTTTAATAGGTCCATTAGAGTACTCAATTTGGAGTCGTTTATAGGAAGTAGGAAATTTTGTTTTTTAAGAATTGGCAGAATTTATTAGTCTGGCTGTCACCTGTTTCCTGTCAAGTTCTTGGTCAATTTGGTTTATACGATTCGTGTTTAATAAATTGCAGCGTGAATAAAAATGTATGAATATAAGTGAACTGTCCTTTGCGGCCAACAATAATTGTACCTAAATATAATAGATATGAATACTGGCTGTGAGGTTAGGTTAGGTTATGTCAAAATTCAGTGACAGTGAAACTCAATAAATGTCAAATTTTAAATTAAATTTGAAGATCAAGTGGCATGTCGTGGTTACAAAACCATTACCAATCGTGTAACACGAAAACTCATAAAATTGGAAAATTTAATTTTTTTATTAAAAAGGGGGTGCAAATTCGAAAAAATAGTATAAAGGACTTGTTTTATAATGGCATTGGTGCACTCGTCCCATACAAAACTCGCCTACGGCTCGTTTTGTACACCGGGACCTCGTGCACCAAATTGGCCATTATAAAACACGTTCTTTAATATACTATTTTGAGTTGTTCGAATATTTCAATTCAAAAATGCAACTAGAAAATTGTTTTGAACCTTCCGAAACCGATGGCATTTTCTTCTTAAACTGTTCAAGTGAATTTCCTTTAGAGCAACGTTTCTAATTACAGCATGTAAGTGTTATGATGTTATGAAAAGCTAACCCCTTTCAGTTCAGTGAATTATGCGGCGTTCCCAATTCTGCAATTCAGTTTAACTGGTAAACCCCCGATGACAAATTTGAACTTGTGTTGCATAAAACGTAATCCGTGGGTACAAAACTCACAATTGTGGAGAAATTAGTTTAACTCTTAGTGTAATGCATTAACCGTGCTATTTCAAAACTAATCAGAACCACTACTATCTGTATGCGTCTTCCAACCAAAGATAATTATGAAAGTTAATAATAACTCTGGTTCTGTATTTGCAATGCCGCAGACAAAACGAAAGCTCGGCTTTGTTAAGTGGCTTGCCGCATCATCAAATTCCGTTAATATACAGTCTTACTTTTGATAGTTTCTCTCGATGATGAATGTGGAGTTTCATGGCATAAATCCGATTATTCTTGCAAAGGAACATCAAGCATTTCTACCTGATTATAAAAGATTGCGTTGTGTGTGTGTATTTGTCAAGGAGGTCTCCACGGAACGCGAGGGTTACTTATTTTTCAGCTGAGCTTAGTCGGAGAGTAATTTGTTTCACGACTAGATTTTTCGACCGATTAAACTTTATGCTTGCTTCAGGACGGGAGTTTAATGCTATCAAATTAGGAACATTTACGCCACACAACCAACATTTTTGTTTTTGAAGTTTAATTCATAATCTAAACTTTCTTGCTAAGATAATAAACTAATACGAATTTATCTTAGTCAGCTTTAATAAATATTAATTCCCGTAAGTACTGGAACATGGAAATAAACTTATAATTTAATTTAAGGACCGGCTTCATTCGCTCTGCTCTTTTGGGGTTCAAGACCACAAGCATGAAAAGGTTTTGCTTTTTTACCATATTAAGTTCTACTACCTTAATCAGAAAAACACTCGCGGTTTAAATAAGTGTGTTGTTTTAGGTAACTGAAATATCAGACTTTTGGGTTTTGAAAATGAAAACTAGATTGCTGAGAATTTAATCAAATGCGCAGTAATATTGCAGCTCATGTAAATATGTTCGCGGAAAATAAATGACTGCCAAAGAGTGTAAAGCAGAATCCGTCAACAAAAAGACTGTATTTGATCTCTCCCGGTGCGATTGTGTTTATATAAAAGTGACAAATTTCTCTTTGTGTCGTCAAAATCAAATATTTCTTAACGAACTCCCTTTTATTTGCGACAGCAACCAGTGAATGTTAAGTACTATGGAATCTAAGAAAGCCAAATAAAAATAACTCAAAGCTCAATAATAAAAACAAAAAGCTCCCTTTGTCGTTGTAATGAGCAAAAGCTCTCATCTCATATTGAAGCTTTTGGAGTTTGGAAGCTCGAAAGCGCGTCTGCAAAGACTCGGTATTATTTTATTTCAATGTCTTTCTATTAGCAGTGTCTCTTATTCAACTCCGATAGCGTGGCGTGCATGAAAGTTTGCATCTTCCTCATTAAGCCCTTTCTCGGGTAAATATTTCCAGAAAAGTGGCAGCGATTGATTTATCCAAAGCCGATTATAAGAGAAAGGACGATTTTGTCACGTGGCGCCCTTATTTTGGAGGAGAATGCTTTATGGCTGACGACTGGAATGGGAGGAATATAAGGGCCAATTACTCATGGTAGATAAAAGTTTCAGTTCATTGACTAGTTCAATATCTTTGAAGACATTGGAATTGGAAGACGCCTGAATGGGCATCTGTTTGTAAAAAAGCTTTTGAAACGCGCTCTAGTTGGTCTAGAAGTTCATTTTTTTAATTTGCGAATTTAAGGAAAATGGGCCTCTAAGTTAGATTGTTTCTTTAAAGGAAACTCCGTTTAAACAGCTGAATGTTTATTTTAGAAACTGATTAAACTGGAACAATTGAAGCTGAAATATATTTGGAAGATTTAACGACTTAAAACCATCTCACCACTTCCCTATCTTTAATAATAAAATTTCAATTTGAGCAGCGTTAATAATGATGATTTTTCTTGGGACTTAATTTAGAATCTCTCGCTGTGGTATTTATTTTCCGTCTTTCTTTTGGTATTATGTTAATTTACTTGTTCTGAGTTAGTAATTTAATTTCTTTTTCGGGAAAAGAGCAATTAAAAGAGATTTAGGCTGTTTTTTAAGAAGTAAAGAATGTGAAACTCCTTCGTGAATTTAAAATTAGAGCCTTGATGTCCACTTGACTCTTCAATTCTCCGAATTTAATATTAATTCTCGTACACTTTTAATTTTATTTCTTTCCCATCTTTAATTTATGGCTTGCTCCAATTGTGTTTATTTATTAGAACCGACCTACTGGATAATAAAAACGTAATTAAAAAATTCTCGTTGAGACTACATGACGCATCTTTGCTTTGTTTCAATATTAAAATGAAATTCATGAACAAGCTATATCCTGATGATTATTTGGGATCAGCAAACCGAAATTGGCGTACTTCCCTCTCAAAGAGATTTGTCTCTGAATTTAAAAAGCCGCGTTATCTTCGGTACAAATCCCTTTAATATTATTCCCCTAATACTTCGAGAACAGCCCAATATTTCATTTGTTCCCGGCTGATGCAGTACCACTCTCTTGCACCGCGTCTCGTTTTGATAAATTGAATTAAACGGGAAATAAGCGTCTGCAGCACAAGCGGTGTTTGCCTTGCAATAAGTCCGCCTTATTTTAATAAAACGTCTCAAATATCTCGAGAATTCTCGAGCATTATCTGCTTAATACCGATTCTGACCAGCAGCGTCTCCACATGTTCTAACAATATTCACATATTCAGGAAAAAAACGCTGTGCAAAGCTTATTGGGTTATTTGATTAAACCCGGCTCTATTGTCTTCTGAACCATATCGGACCCACATCAAGACAGAGTTTATCCGATGATTCTGATTTAGTTTAGGCACAAATTTAATTCCTCACATTAGCGTTCAGTCGTCCGTTTGAGAATTCTATTGACGTCAATCATTCGTCTAAGAAGAGGTTTTGGTTTTGACTACCAAAACACCCCACGCGCTTCAACGTCGTTAAGCTCGATGTAATTAATTTTTTTTCGCAGTGAATCCAATAAACGTTAGTTTAAACGGCGGCTCTGTTTTCAACTGAAAACGCCTTTTCAGACGTCTACTCCCCCATGTATGTTAAGCCAAGATTAATTGATTGATGACTGGTACAGGGGATGAAATTGTCACATTGCGAAGACACGATCACGCTGGGCGACAAACGCATTTTTACAGAGCTTAATCAATAAATTGGATGCGCAACAAATTTAGGGTTGTGAAATTTAGAAATTGACGAGGGGGTAAAGCAAAGTGATGCTCAAGAGATTTTCTCATATGAGTACCACTTAGAAGCTTCGCTAGTGTTGTCTATTTAATATGGGCTTTTATAAGCTGCCTTTTGCTCAAAGGATTCTGCGCTAGTCTATTAGACTTTCGCTCTTTTATTTAAAGCAAGTCAAGCCTTACCATAAGAGCTTTTGATGATGCTATCGAGCTTCAGATGACAAAACTGTAGCACTATAAAATGTGAGTGATTTTGTGCGGAATTCCAAAAGTTCGTATTTTCCTTTTTGCCCGCAAGGTTATTACCAAATTTAAAATATTGGACGAAAACTGCCATCATGATTACAAAGATCGAACGAAATAAATTTGATTTTATAATGTAATATTCTGAAGTGTAGAGCGCAGATTTCCCTTCTTGTATTCTTTTCTGTTTCTTTATTCCGCCAATCAATTTCATGCTTTTCTATTCTTTTTTCCAGCCACTGCGACATTTTAAATTTATTTTCATGTTATTCCACATTCTGCATTGTGTCAGGGTCAACAGTATTACCAACATTAACGATATTATTTTGTATAAACGCGCCACCCTCAAATGGAATTAGACGTTTTTTTCAGTGAGTATAATAACTTTTTCGGCCCGAATGTGGGTGTGCAAAGCAAACAGCAATAAAAGGAAACTGCCGCGTCCAACCCTTAAGCAGTATTAATTTTTTTGTCTAATAAAATTTACCATTCTTTGTATCATATCTTTGTGGCTATATTTCATGGTGGAGTCAACTTTCTTTTGGCACCTGCGAGATAACTAAAAGGTCTTATTTATTCTTTCAGCGGTTATGTCATATTTTATTTGTTTTGGGGTGAGACGTGGGGGTCGAGACCAGAGGAGCACAAGCTGTCAGTTGTAAAATGATGGATATGTTCCATTTGCCACTGACCCTAAAAGTAACTAAAGCACAATAATTTTGGTCGGCGGCAATTATTTCGGCGGCAGATGGTGGAGGATTATTGCAATCGTGAGCTCGATGGCGGAGGAGGATGGAGAGTATTCGACGCATATGGTGTCGCCGCCACCGGCACCAAATAGCAAAAATTAAACATTTCTTTTACAACAGAATGTCAAAGGATTTTAAAACTGCAAGCTTCAAAAATTTGTGATTAGGTGCGTTTGTTCCCGAGCTCATACCCACAGGACGAAATACTTTATTAACAAGCTCGAACTTTCCACGGTTTGCGATAAATTTATCTCGTCACAAACCATAGCAAGTTTTATTAATATGTATACGTCGCCATTGGATTTCAGCTCAGGAAACCAATTTAATTTCCAATAGGGGAGCCTGGCTAAAGCAGGCTAATTCCATAAAGGACATAAAAATTCAATTCAATTTATAAATTCGATGCACAGTGTTGATTTACATAGATTACTAGCAGTCGGGATAAACTTTTTGCAAGGACGTGATGTTCCACAAACAATGTCCTAAACACCAAAGAAAGAACTTCCCTTCAACACAAATTTTATTATGAAAAATATAGTGAAGATCGTTTTCAAGTGAGCCCGAGGCTGCTTCACAAAAGACGGGGGCGCCCTTAAATACAGGGCGAACATGTAAAATGTTTACTTGAAGCATTCATGCTCGCATCGGGTTCTGTATACAAACAAATATATTTTTATTTTGTTTATCCATCGCCTATTGCAAGTCGTATACTGTATACTTCCCTTTACCCGAAATGAGAAAATATTTACTTTGTATTTTATTGAAGACCTGAACTAACAATTCGGGACCCCCTACACGGGTGCACAAAACATATAGAGCTCACTTTCTAAGACTGAAGTAAATAATTCGGAGAGCTAAAAGAAAGATTGTCTTTTTTCCAATTGAGAAAAGTGTAAGAAAATTTTATCGTCCAACGTACAGATTTTCTCGAACACTTTTCTACATATAAATACTTAGTAACAAATGGAAGCAATTACCAAATTCCCATAAACAAATTTTTGTTACACTGTATCTCACCGACTCCTGAAAGTCAACAGTGCTTTTGTAGCTCCCCGAGGTAACAAGTAATAACATTTCTTAATGTAGATAACCATAAAACGGGAAATACAAAGATGATTTCGGCCTCCTTTCACCAAGAGAATATTTTACTACATGATCAGCAGAGTACTAAAATTCCTAATGAAGACCAAAATAATTGCCGTTTGTTTCCATTTTCTCTTCAGGCAATGCGGGGCCATAAAATTCCACAGATCTGCTTAATTATGACGGAGTCACAAGCACGCAAACGTAATAATTTGTAAGTTCAAAGTGTGCACGGGTAATGTGCATCCATATATCAACCTAGATCAAAGCAAGTTTACTAAATTTCCACAAAAATTGCTTGTTAAAATTAGCTGCAGACTTAACGAACCAAGAGCCGACAGCTCTTCTACAAAATGATCATCTTCTAAATTTCTTCAGTTGACGTTTAGTTCTGTAATTTAAGGCTCGAAGTTCCGTTCAAATATTAAAGAAAAAATTTGATCAATATGTTCTAAATTAATGGGGTGGAAATAACTCCGTATCTTGTTCGCTGGCTTGGACGATTTCTCGATAATTCTCGAAAGTCCGGCGATAAAAATCAGAAAAAACGTGGATAAAAAAATCCTACTCTCATTGTACTCGTAAATGTTCGTTTTCCCCGACAAACAGCTTTATTGTACTATTTTGCATAAAAAAATTAATAATGAGTTGAAAATGCATTTCGAAATACAATAACATATTTCTTTCACTAGGAATAATACTTGTAGCTCATTTATACAGAATTTATACAGAAAAATTACGAAATTGTCTGTAAATGTAGAACAACATACTCAAGTTTTAATGTAAAACAACGTCTCTTCAATATTCAAAAGCAATAGCCTCAGGATCAAGTTTGTTATTGTTTACCATACGGGCTGCAAGAAGGTTTTAGTCTTTTATTTCTGGAGTAGGGATTTAAGTACATTAACATTACGTACATATTGTTTATTAAATAATCCTTACTTATTTACACAGTTGTGGTTCTTAGTTTATTAAAATTTAAAATTAATCTAAAACTAAAAATTACTTTTTGGCCTCATGAATTGTAAACGTCAAATTAACATTCAATTGACATCTTCGGAAACACTAGATTTACAAGCGCCTTAGACGTTTTTTACACCCGCCGTGCGGTAAAAATTGCCCAAATCGTCGGCTCTTCAGATGCGTTTATAAATTAAAATCACTTTACCATAATGAAGATTGATTACCAAAGTGGGATCTACCTAAATTAATATCTCAATTAAGACAATATTTCTATTTTTAAAGTAATATTAAAACGTTTTTTATACAGCGCCATCTTGTGTACTTTTTGTGCACCAACTACAAAATTGACAGAATTGACAGATGATGAAATTTACAAATGTCAGATGTGACAGTTCTCATGAATTTTGAAAAAAACAATTATTTAAATTCAAATTTTTCGGCCAAAAAGTTTAATACAACTCTTGTGCGTTAACCATTTTACAGCGCTCAGTCATTAAAGCACTCCGGCTACGCCGTCGTGCTTCAAACTGATTTCGCGCTGTAAAATGTAAGTTACCACACGCGACTGTAAATAACTATTAATTTTAGAATTTGTGGGCGAAGAGCTTGGATGACCAAAATTGGAATCTTATTAAAATTGTGATTTTTTTTGTTAAAATTAATGAAAATTGCAGTAATTTGAGTATGACGTCGAAACTGATTTGTCTTAGTGATAGATGTTGTATTCCCTCGCCTTGAATATTTATGGCCTGCAGACAACGAGTATCTGTCTAGAATAAAGTAATATGAAAATGGTAGTAGAGATAAGACTGGCATCTGATTAATTTCGGTAGGATTGGCTGGAATTTTTCCCCGACAAATTGTGAAAATCGGTAGATAGTCGCCTGTAATTTATTCCAGTAACATGTTTCCCAGCTCATCGCCGAGCCCATATTGAAAAATAAAAAATTGTTTTACGCATCTAAATCGGGAGTAAATTGGGCTGTAAAGCCTATCGCGGCATAACAAAGCGAAATAAAACTGTTATGATCGGCCGAAATGTTAACATATCAAGCAAACAGCATTGGGTTATTGATGAAGCGAATTTAGCGTCCACAAGAGTCCGGTAAACATTCGTGGTATCTCTCATTTCCTGGTATACACCCGCTAAATTCAACAGGGCGTGTTAGTCCATCACGAGGATTTGTTCGTCGGCCTTTTTCTGGATTGTACGTTGAAAAGTACTGTCCTGCTCAGACATAATGTTCTCGTCGCGAAACAGCTGCTGCCTAGATGTAATAAAGATGGACATAAAAACACAAAAACAAATTGCGTGTGCTCTATACTGCGACCAGTCTCATCAAAATTGCACAAACAGTCTTTTACTGCTTTTCAGGGACGGATTGCTCGAGGATCCCTTGGCGGCCCCCATTTCAATTCACAGGCTACATAATTAATTTTTTATTAGAGTTTTTATGGTTTGGGATGAAACTTTACTCGGTTTTTGGAAATTTTATATTGCCGGGAATGGAGGCTTCCACAATGAAATAACCGAACCTTAGCTGCGAATCAGAGACATTTAACGGTTATGTTTCCGTGCATGTGAACATACAGAGTAAAAGTGCGTGAGCTGAAATTTTAAAATTAATAAAGTCGTCTACATTTTACTGCGTTGTTTTAATTAAATCATTCTAAGATACACAACAATATTTTTCTTGTCGCGACATTTTCGCTAAATCCCGCTGTAAATGCGGTTTAAACGAACCACGATATCAATCATACATGTCCGGACTTGGATTAGCCTGATTGAATCATAACTAATGATATCGACGATCGCAAGTCTGCAGCAGATTGACAACCAGCTACACAATGACGAACGGTTCATACATCATGGGACTGTCAATTTTTTTTTATTTAAATACCTTAGCGGTTTACTTACTCCTCTCCCAAAGATCATGGATGATTGACGACGCTCTACAAACCATTACAAAATAAAATTTACTTTTTCTTCGATTTTGCTATTGATAACTCGGCAACACGGTGGTATTTTCCAAGAGAATGTAAATTGATAGCCATTTTAACCTGGACAAGTCAGAGCCTTATTTCGCTGAATGAAAATTGCTGCAACATTCACACACCTAGAATCCGGAAAGTCGAATAGACCATTACTCCAGAATCGGCTATTTCCCTTCGTAACCTTTGAAATGTTGGCCCAAAAAGTATTGAGCTGCTTTTACAGGTCGGGTCAACTGTATTCGTTTAGTGTCCGAGACAACATTCCGCTAATTAAATTTGAATTTTGTGCACTGATGTGGAGAGGAACTCCAGAGCTAAAATAAAGGAACTAGGTTGGTTCCATCTGGTCCACGTACGGACCTAATTTTGTCTTTGGATTATTCGAAAATTAATTACATTCACATGGAGAATCAGCTGGCGTTAAATTGAGAAAGCTGAGATTCAATAATTGTGTTAATTAAATCTAATTCGGCTCCGGATTTTTCAAAACGTTTATTTCATGTATCGATCATTTCACGCTTGATAACTTTAATTTATGTGTAACAGCCGCAAGCATTCGATCACGAGTTTGTTGAAATGCAATTGTCTATTACAAACATAATTATAATTATTCTGATTGTCCCCAAACGCCGTCGTAATGCCCACTCTTGCATATTGATACAAAGTATGGAATAAATTCCAATCGTTAACAATCAAATAGGATGCTGATTTGCTTTTCATTTTCGCCTGATGAACTTAATTTTGTTATTAAATGTGGTTATGAGATCATAAAAATTCTTTCATAAAATGACTTTGTGGAGTAAATTATTCACACCAATCTTGCATATATTCGCAGAACTGCCCCTGAGCAGTTTTAATGCAGAAGATTAAAACATTTATTGAGAATTTTATTACTTTAATCACTGGGAGTATAATGACCTGTGGCATAAAGAGCGTGTATCTTTGTAATTTTGCCGTTATTGCCAATAATAACAAAGTGACAGAAGCCTAAATTGTACAGCAGACTTGGGAAATTACGGGCAACAGAATTATTTTATCTGTTGATTCTGATTTACAATTCTAAGGGAGATGAGTGCTTTTACTGGTCAGACAAGTTCAGTTTTGACTTTTTTTGATCTTGCAAAGTGAAAGCTTCTGCATAATTTTTAATGAAACGTAACAAACTCATTGAAGTTGTTAGTACCGATCCTGCTGGTAATAATAATAACATAATTGTGATATTAATGGGTTAATTAGCCTGATGTGTCGGTATTCAGTACACCCACAGAAGGCTTTCATTTCGACTGCAAATTACGATTCGATGTTTGATTAATTTATTTGTTTTTGACCATAATTCAATCAATTCAAATTAAATTTTAAGGTGAATTGTTGTGACGCAAATAAATTTATTAAATACCTCAGAATTGGAATATTAGCAGAACAGTGCTGGTGGTGCTCATAGAAAGTTCTGTTGTACTTCTAAGTTGGTATTTTCTCCACTTTTTTTTGTACTGAATTGGTAACGGAAAGCAGTGGCAGAATAAACTTCGAATCGTTGAATATTTAAGAATCTGTCCTACTTGATATTTACCTTGAATCGCAATTAACGTAAGTTATTTGCCTTTCAATCCTTAAAGATTGCAGCAAACTGGAATGAGCAATCCGCAGGGATGCCGTGGATCCCGAGACAATGTTCTGAGGAACATGCGCATCCCAACAAGTCTCTTGGGAAGAATCGTGATCCGAGTGATGAACAAAGCTATACCACCACATACGATTACAAGTGAGGGACTTACCCTCGAACAAATCAACACTTTTTTGCCTCCGCCGATGCGTGTAGCTAAAAAGTCCGTGTGTGGGGCTGAACGAAATGATGTATCGTGGGGAATTCGTTCGGTATGTTACCTTTTAGTGGTAGTTGGCTTTGACGTGAGAAGGAATGTAATAAAAGTAAAGGCGAGGGTGCATTCGTAGGGTGGCTACATTTGATTGTTCTAGGTGTGTTAGCTGGAGGGCGATTTCTTCTCGTACTAAATAATGAAAATAAAGTTGGGGAGAAGCAAGGCTATTTGTCAGGAATTTCTAATGACATGCGGGAATTCGCGTCGTTGTTGAAAAGTAAACTTTTTGCGAATTGAAATGAATGGAGGCGGAGAAAAGAGGTTTTTTGAAATGGTCATGGAGCACAAGTCTGTGCAATAGAATAAATATTTATAAACGTTGTTAATCTCCGAAGTACAAAGCTGTGTAAAAAGTCAATCTAAACTATTTAAATTTAAACATACTGGCAAAGGGTTCTCTGGAATTCAGGATAATCTCCTTTAATCTGACCGAAAGTCTGGTCTTCTAAAAAGGCAACTTTGTTTAAGAGGATTATTCCTGATATATAACTTCCCATATCCAAGTCTACCGTAATCACCATGTAGACGTTTAATTTGAAAGAGCTTTTGACTACAATGTAAAATTAAACCCCCAAGAGTATTACTTTTTATCTTCAACTTTGCATTCGCGAAATGAATTTCTAAAATTAATAACTGCACGGTTACTTCCCGGATTAGACCAGACTAGACTGTCAACCGACCTCAATAATTGTCTGCAAACATCCTGGGAACATTTTCTTGTCATCCCCTAAAGCGCAAGCGTTAACTTTTCTCCAACTCGCTCCTCAATGTGGCATTAATTAGAGATTTAATTAAAACGTAGTCGATCTCGAAATGATATTTCGTTTATAGCCGCGCAAATCTTAAAAGTCCCCGAAAACTTTCCCTCTGACTTAAATGACTCTAAAGGGAACGCGGTAAATAAACTGCCTCCGAACGCACAAGTAACTTCGGATTGCAGGGACTTATTGGCAACTAATTTGATTGGCACATTTATTCCCTAAGGAGGTGATGCCGGTAGCTGCAAATTTCCGTTTGAAATTTACCAAAGTAAACGAGAAATTATTTGTTCGACTTGTGGCTCTACTCGCCTCGGGAAAATTAATTTGGGTAAATGGTTGTTTAACCAGGGATGCAAATTGAACTTTTCGCTAATTTTTGTTCTTTGTAGTTTTCACAGAATGCGAATGAATAAAGAAAATAAAACCTGCGCTAATTTCTGCTATTTTATCGACAAAGGGAATTTAACAACACCACTATTTTTCGTACACCCACCCAAGTTCATTGATAGAATTTATTCGCCACTGATTGCGATAGATATTGCTCTTGATAATATACGTACCTCTGGAAAGCTCTATTTTCGTTCCAGCAAAAGCTCGATAAACAAAAACAACCATAAATCACACTTTCTTTGACATCACAAACTCTAACATAATTAATTTTTATTCGTATCTTTAACAACATTGGCAAGGTTTCCAACTTTTCAGACGACTTTTTGCTGCTAAATAAATCAAGATCATTACAATAACTAACTTTCAAACTTGAATGAAATCTTTTAATTTTCAATGTTACAAGTGGAAGGTTATTTTTTCTTGTCTTTTTGTAGTTTTTATCTGTATAGATAATCTCGCAAACCACCATGCTGCAAACTATTGACAAGACCCCTATCCATTGGTAATTTGTAATCGTTCATGCATGCCAATGTATCCAGTCTGTGAATGAAGGACCATATTTCACAGCAATCTGCAAAGTTTCAGCTTCAGATGCTCGATTTACGATCGACCGCTGTCCATCCGACTCGCACATAAATCAAGGATGTGGTTTATTCTAGTTGTTAAACTGTTGGTGTCAACACTTTTGTTAAGGTAGACGTCTTTTTTGAAAGAACGGATTTTCTTGAACTTCAGAAAGCCACAGAGGATAAAGATTCAAAAAGTAGAATGCAAATCTGTTCAAACTTCACAAACAGCGCTCGGGTTAAAATTTACACTGTAAAGATGATTAAGAAATTATGAATATGCATAGCTATAAAAACAATGTATAAAACATAGTTATGTTAAATGGATCGGGAAGAGTTATGTATATTAAGATTTTACAAATTAGTCTACTTAGTCAGCGATTTATGATCAAATGATGACTCTACTTTTATTTAATGACTTTTATTTTCAACAGATAAAAAACACTTGTATTATGTTAAAAAAATTGTAAAGGGAAACAGAAGAAAGAAAGGTAAAGAACTAACAAAAATAATAGGAAATTAAAAGAGAAAATAGTAATTTTGTAACTAAATATTTAGCTTTAGTATACATATAGGCAACTCAAAATGTGCTTTTCTTTATCTACTTGTAGAGGAGAAATTTTTTTTTCACAGTTCAGAAGCAGACGATATAATGACATGAAAGAAACAGGAATAACACAAAAAATAGTAAAGCGCTAAATATTCTTCACATTTTCGTTGTTAATGTTATTGTATTGTAAATAATATTGTATTTATCATATTTATGGGAAATGGCAGAATCCAATTAGGCCCCATAGGCAAATAAAGCTCTATAGTCACAGTTAATTAGTTTACATTAAATTTACTCAATAATTTCAGTGCCGAGCTCCCACGCTTTTCCAATAGTTTCTGAAGCCGAATTACGAAATATTTTCAAACTCTGTGCCTCAAATTACTTATTTCGAAAAAAAACATTTTCATATAGTTCAGCCACGTTCGTCTGAGCCACCATAAAATCATAAACATTTGCGGGCGACCGCAACGGGACAGCTCGTGGTATTTTCAGATTTACGATGACGACCAGACAGCTGGCCTGTTTGGGGATGATTCTTATATTGCAGGGTGATTTGGTAAATAAAGATCAGGTAGATATTTTAAATATTTGCAGATTGGGTTGTAATAAAAATTCTGTATTATACAAATGAAAATTTAATCCTCCACCTCGCTTTCGCTATCGTCACTTTCATCGTTTACATGTACAATAATTTCAGGAAATTGTGCTTCTGACAGATAACTATTTTTTATATTAACAACATGGTTGCATTACCTTGAATAAATTTGGAGCAGTTAAGTAAAAAAAACTTCAAAGAGTTGGCTTTAAGCTTCTAACATGATGCGGTAGCTTAGTTCCTTTATTATAGAAACCTAAAATCGTTTGTTTTTTATCTAATGGGGATTATTTTTCTCTGTCTTAAAGAAAACGTAAAGAGTAATAAATAACGTTATTTAACTCATTTTTGACAAAAATTTGAGATTGACTCTTATGCTTATAAGGTACCGAGATGTTCAGGTACATACATAAACCCAAAGTAGATAATTAAGGACCGTTAAAGGTCATTTAAAAAAATACTAGGGAATGAAAGTTAAATCAGTGGTGGAAATGCTCGTTACATTCAAATTAATTCGGGGTGCTACCCCCCACTAAACTTTTACATTTTCGTATCTTTGCGTTACAACTTTACTTAGTTCGTTGACCTAATTAGGGCCAAATGTAAAAAATTAGATAGTTTACTTTGGAAAAGTTGCGTCAACCATATTGTTAATATAGAAAATAGTTATCTGTCAGAAGCACAATTTCCTGAAATTATTGTACATGTAAACGATGAAAGTGACGATAGCAAAAGCGAGGTAGAGGATTAAATTTTCATTTGTATAATACAGAATTTTTATTACAACCCAATCTGCAAATATTTAAAATATCTACCTGATCTTTATTTACCAAAGCACCCTGCAATATAAGAATCATCCCCAAACAGGCCAGCTGTCTGATCGTCATCGTAAATCTAAAAATACCACGAGCTGTCCCGTTGCGGTCGCCCGCAAATGTTTATGATTTTATGGTGGCTCAGACGAACGTGGCTGAACTATACAATTGTGGACAAATTCTGAACTTAAACTGCAGTTAACAAATTAAGCTTTTTGAAACAATTTGCAAACTTTGACGTAAAGCGTTTTGAAATTGAGAAATAAAGATTATTTGATGTATTTATTTGTAGGCATGTTTGTACATTAGGGAACGTATAATTACCAAATCGAAAATCTCTTGTTTGAAAATGAGCCGACTGATAGAAAGATCTCAGGCAATGTAGAAGTATAATTTAGGCGTCACTTTTACACCATCTGCATGTATAAAGTTATTATATTAGTACACGAATTTTGAAGCACGTTTGTACAAAATAAGTATCTATTCATATGTCCAATCAAAGAAGCAATTTTCCCATGCATTTCCATCTTTATGTATCGTACTCGTGCAGAATTATACTCCTAGATTTCCAGAAGAATTAAACTTCCCTGATTGTGTGAAAAGGTAACGAAAGGCAGTAAACAAGGAATGTTAATGTTGTTTGCTCTTTCGTTGGTTAGTCGCAAAAAATCCCTTAATGGTGTGCTAATCCCCGTGTTTCGTTATTTAAGGTCCTTTAAAATTGACTTTATGTTGCAGTTCTTTTAAAGCATTAGCACTTTTCACCATCCAGTGCACACCTGAGCGTGGCACCCCAACAATTCACATTAAGAGCGTTATACAAATGCAGCCTTTTTAAATAAAATACTCAGTAGCATTTTAAAACGTTACGGTTCTAAAATCCGGCAGTAAACCTTTCGGATGGAAGCTCTTGGGTTTTAATTCGACCGTAATTTCTCAGACAACTACGTGTACCTATGTGTTTACGACGACCCATTTCATAGAATATTTCGTTCTTGTTAGAAGACAATGTGAAAATAACATGAAACAAATGACAGCTGCTCCAAAATGACACCACCAGGACGTATCGTTAAAAGTAAATACTTGTTATTCTCGTTAAGTCTTATCTATATCCCGGTGTGAAACGAAACGTGGATCTATCTCGGTCATAGTCGTGTTGTTCTATTGTAAGCTCCAGGTGCTCCTTAAGACAATAATGCCATTATCTGTTTAATTAACTTTATTAAGTGTAGGCATTGTTTACTGCCACACTATTTTCTGGATATTTATTCGAAACAAGCCTTTCATGTCGGAATTATCTAAACTACAATTTGCACGGGAGATCTTACATAAGCTGCGATTTATAACTTCAATAAGTAAGTGAAATTGTGTTTATGTGCTTTGAAGCTCATTTTACAGATTAACTTTATGTTAATATAATAGAAATACTTTAACTTGTAATTCAATTATGTAAAATCGTGAAAATGATAGGTATAAAACTATGTTAACTTTACAACGTTCCAAAAATCGTTATTTCAAACTATGCCGAAACAATGTTTTCATTCAATTACAATTTGTAACTATTAAAATTCCATGCGGAGTGTTTACCATACATCACACTAATTTAAATAAATAAACAATGCAACGTTTTTGCTGGTTTAAAAAAACCGCCACTACGGTTGTATTTGTTTGAGAATCAACTAATTTATAATGATACTTCAATCAATTACATAAAATTGATTGTTTTATTATTTTATGATAAATTAAGTAGGTAAACTTCTACAAAATTTTAATAAGATGCTATAAAATGTAAAGTGGCACGAACAGTTTTTATTTTATTCTTGTTGCTTTGTGTAAGAGGTATAAAATAAAAATTGCTAAATATTGCATACTCTCTGAATTCAGTTCCTCAAAACATATAAAAATGCAGAAACTCGGTTAAAAATAAAGTCGCTCGAGCGCGAATGGGTGTATAATTTTATATTAAAAAGTACACAATGTTAATGTTCCTGAATAGAAAATATACAAAAAAATTCATAAAAATTTTATTATGTTAACCAAAAATAAGCAATTGAGTCTTTAGATCAATAAGACAATTTGAATTTGAATGTTTTTTTTTGGATTTTATAATTGTTTTATTTTGCAGGTGGGGGTAAACAGTCACAACCTCTTCATGGCATATTTAAACTATTTAGATATTTTGAATTCTTTATACCCTTTGAAAGAGGTACATACCTGCTCTATGTAATCCAACCTTGTTTGTTGATGTTTTTGCTAGCAACTGCAGTTTAATGCAGTAATAATAATGAAAAAGTTCTTGTTGTAAAACATTGTAAGACTTCAATGAACAAATGCAATTTGCTCTTTAAGTTCGTAGATAAATAATTTGATGAAATTGTTATTTTGTTGGTTATTTACGACTGTAGGATGTTCCTTCCTGCCGTGGAAATAAAGATTAAAACAAGAGCAGCGTCGTTTCGTTTTAAACAAAACTTTTCAGATGAAACTGTACTTAGCGCATAATTTCTCACAGTTGCTGCTTATAGCTTTAATTCTTTCAACATTAATAAATGTAATAATTCTCTAAATTACCGTTCCTACTTTAAGTGAGGTTCCAAATGGATTTCCATGAATATTTAAAGGCTTACGCAATTGTAAATGTTTAATATTTCGGCATTGGGTGAATTTCGTGCCGTTTTTATGTGACATTACATTTTATAATATCCATACCTTTCGTCCTAACGCAGGTCAGTAATAAAATTCATTAGGAATAATTTATGAGCGTGACATAATAAAATCGCCCATTAAAAAGGCGGTGTCGTTTTTGAAACGACGCCTTTGCTCAAAGAGAAGCTGTCCTTATAATCATGGGATTTCTAGAGTCGATAATTGCGAATTGAAAATTTCGGCAGGTCTCGACCGTAGCGCGCCCCATAGCCCTGCGGGAATCAACTGAACTATATTTATGCTGAATATGTTTCCAGAAGAGGCGCGGACTGAATACGGATAATAGAATTAAGGAAATCTCGCTCTTGGAATGACAAAGAAGAATGGTGCCTCAGAAGCGTTCTAACTTGTTTACTTTTATATCACGCTTGTTTTAAAGCTTCATTCTAACGTGGTGGAAGAACATTTTGAATCTTTGCAATAGTCGGAAGCAGGAGTCGAGTGTTGTTTATGGCAGGTGAAGTGGACCGAAGATGCCGACTTTATTCCATACCGGAGATAAATTCTAAACTGTGGCTAAATTATTTGGAAATATCCATAAATTCGGAAGTACTTACTCCAGTACCGAATCGCTAACAAACAGGAACCCGAGCCAATAATTCCACCGAACGAGTCAAGTGGGCTGAAACGCCCTCACGTATGAATTGTTTATTGAACTGCGGATACTCTCCTACATTAAAATTGAAAAGTGAACAACCCCTGAGAATGCAATAAATAAGCACAAAAAACGAGCTTTTAGTTAGACCACTTCGTTAGATATACCTGCTGGGGTTGGAAATTCACTTTGTTTTCTCGTTATTCCAGCCACTTTGGGCCGGAAAATGAGAAACTAAACAAGACTGCTAAATGAATAAGTTTCAATGGCATTACTAATTTTATTCGATCCATTATTTCAACTAATATATTGCTACATATCCGAAAAATGCTGTCGAATTATCGATCCACAAGCCAGAGTGTATTACATGGCTGCCTGAAGCAGTATTGCACTGTTTTTGAACATGCTGCGAACCAGTAACTACGATGTATGTTATGTATGTACGTACGTAGGGGAAACCGGTGTCAATTGTAACAGGTGTCAATTGTAACAAAGCCTAATACAACGGCATCTTTTTGAAATGTTAAACATTGTTCAGAAATGAAGTTTAGATACATTGTCTAACTTATTACTATTCGGTGGGCACGCATGTTCTGTACTTACCATGTGTGTTAGAGCCAAATGTCTAAAAAACGAGTAAAAAGTAAATAAACATTATCACATTAATTTCACTTAACTGGGGAAAATAACCAAGAAGGAGATATTGCAAGATAAGGATCATTTTTTGTATTGTCTTTTCTTTGATTTCTTGTTGATTTGTGTTTGAGCTATGGCCAAATACATTAAATAAAACCAATAATGTTTGTATAAGTTATTCAATGTCAATTGTAACACTTGGTTTGGTTTGACAGTAACAAGTTAAAATTTGTAGAAGTAGAATTATAAAAATTATAGACATAAGATGGTGACCTGACAAAACTGGAATGCAAATTAAACCTCATTGTGATATGAATTAGTTATTTGAATTTTTTAAAAATTAAATTAAATACGTATGTTGTTATTGTCAACTGAAGGACTTCGGTCCGCTTTTTTTTAAAGACAAAAGCAATGAAATGATGATGTAAGACTCTAGTCACGATTACTAAAAATCCTAAGCAATGCAATGCAGTTAACACTGATCTTGTTACAATTGGCACCAGTTGGGTTTCGATTGTAACACTTGACGTGGTCTTCTAAAAAGTGTCCTGGCTTTATAACTGAAAAGTTATTGGAAGTTTAGACTTCAGAAATGTCTGTTTTTCAGTTTTCGACTGCAATGAATTCAAAATTTTAAATAGTTAAATAAGCTTATTAATTATTATAAACAAATATTTAAATTTGGTTACAATTGACATTGGTTTCTCCTACTTACGTAGGAGTCAATTGATACGCGTTCATTTGTGTTTTTTCAGTTTTGCTTAGTAACTAGAAAAACCATGAGATTTTATAATATATCATTGTAAAGGTAATTAAATAAGCTTACCAAAAAACTATAGAAGTCGCCGGAATTTTTTTTTTTAATATTAGAGAAAAAGAGATGAATAATTTCGAAAAACGTAGTTTTTTGCGATTATTTCACACATAGTTAACACAAGAGTAAAACTGTTTGTAGAGCTCCGTTTCCTTTTAATGTACAAAAAAAAATATTTTTATAGCTTCATAACATCATAATTTGGGCCGGGACACTAGTGTTGGCAGACCCTGCACAGTACAACCTAAAAGAATTATTTTTCAATATTTTTTTAAATTCGAACCAGATGGAGCAAAATGGAATTAGAATCGGAAGTTAAGATCGTGCAAGTGCTATACAAAATGTAAGTCTCAAATAGTATCCGTTACTCAAAGTACTTTTTCTGTCTAGGCAGCAAAAGTGTTTATATGTCAATGAGCGCTTTTCATTACTTATAACAAAATTGCCTACTTTACTGTCTAAAAACGACTAAAAAATTGTTACTTTTTGTGACGTTTGGAGAATTTTTTTTTTACAAAGGTTCAAGAAACAACAAATTAAAAAAAATAATGAAAAACAACGTTATGCGTGAAAAAACTCCAAAAATCTAGTCCACGTTTGAAACTCTTTCTAAAATAAAGACTAAAAGTCATTTTTTTAAGCCAAAGTGAAGAAGTTTGTCTCAATTTCTCTGTAATGCGATTCTGAATCTCTTCAGTGAAAACTACCACCAACTTCAATAAAAATTGCAGAACTCATTTACAGTCTATGAGGAATTGTTTTTATATGAGATAATCTTTTTATGAGTTAGTGGCTGTGAAATGCAGATTAAATAAGATTACTTCTTCAGCAGCATCTTACTCATTATAAAGTTTATTTAGTTGACGTTTTCATTCATTTAATTTTTTTCTTGATTACCTAGAATGATCGGCAGGATATATGCAAATAATTTGATCCCATATTCCTATTGTTATCTCCATCAAAGTAAATTTGAATAAAACATTAATTTATTCAAAATCAGTAGAATCGATAGCCGGAGGTCTTCTTTGAAAAGGACAAAGCCGAACATTTGGACATGACTCATTATAATAGTAATGCTACAGTCATGCGTCAGTATTACCGCTTCCACACTAGCTGATCAAGATTAGATAATAAATGTCTATAGTCGATGTTCACTGGGAACATGGGAGCTCATTACCACTTTGATGGACGTCATATGTCTCCCATCCGCCCCACCACCACCAGCGGACACCTCTAATGAACATTCTAATTTCTGACCGGTTTGATTAATCTCCCATGAACTTCTGGTACCTCCCACTTCCGCACATTTAACGCGTCTAATCTGATAATATTTAAAACAGCACACCATTAACTGTAGTAAACGGGGTTAAGCATTTCCCGAGAAAATCCTATTTTGTTAAGACTAGACTTGTTTGGGCACCAAATTGTATT
This sequence comes from Gnatocerus cornutus, assembly GCA_029298725.1. Taxonomy (NCBI): domain Eukaryota; kingdom Metazoa; phylum Arthropoda; class Insecta; order Coleoptera; family Tenebrionidae; genus Gnatocerus; species Gnatocerus cornutus. The sequence goes on from CM055514.1 coordinate 8,718,482, forward strand.
ACGTCCAGATTAAATTAGGTTGCGGTTGTAATTCGCTTTTAATTATAGGAATGGTTGCTGAAATTTCTATCGGCTTAAATATATACTAAAATTTGTAGTTAATTTCGTCCACTAAGTTTACCCGGATTTGCATAAGTGCTCGGGTGTTCCGTCATATTTTGCATAATATTTTAGACTCTTCTTTGTAACGGCTGTGTATCCCACATTTAAATCACATTGTAGTTTTCATTTAATTTAACCGAATACTAACTTAATTCTTAAGATGGAAACGGAACGAACTTCAAGTTCTCTAAGGATTAATATTTCGGTTGAGCTGAATTCAAGAAAATTAAGTTATGTATACATTTGGTGTGCTGCCTGCTCATGTAATATTACGTTACTGACGAAAAAGATTAATTAACTTACAGAATTAAGCTTTTCGAGAACCTGCATTCATGCATAAACTTAACCATAAATAAAATATGAGACGTTGGGTCAATTCAGGTCGGAAAAGGATTTTCGACCATGGCAACAAGATAGCTGATGGACACATGAGAATTTAATTTTCGAACGAAAATCGGAGATTCAGATTTCTTTCCTAATCTAAATGTGTAAAGCTCGCGTAATTTTTCGCCGGATTTGTGTCTTCTCGATATAAATTACCGAAATAAATACTAAAAGGAAAAGTGTGTAGCAGGATTTGCATATATGATTTTCGAAGAGCGCCGCTCTTAAATCGCACTTAAAAAATTGCGATAAAGGGATTTACGTTTGTGTGCCATGTTTGTGCGCTTCCAACTTTAAAAATGGCTTGTCTTTGAGGAATAATGATGATACCTTATACGGCGACAAGTTAAGCTTAATTTTTATGGTGATCACGAAGCGAATTCAGAACTCAAGCGTAATGTGCTGGAAGCAGGTGTTCTTGTAATGTTTCCTCTTGTTTCGGAAGCATTTAAATCTGGTTAAGAAACACGGCTATTTATAAACGATTGTCACAAACTGTCTCAACAAAAGCTTGCATGATTATTTCAAGTATTATCATAATCGCGCTTTCATGAATAACAATACAACACTTTTTGTTGAAAATGAGAAAAGTTCGTTTGCGGTTTTGACTACTGAATAGGGGCTTTTGCAGACAGGATCTGACTTAAGTACATACAAAAGGGCTGTCACTTTTTAAATGGCTTGAAACTTTGTGTTTGCTGGTTTAATGCGTGCAATTTGGACGATATGTAAACGAAAAATAGTCGTTTCAAACAAACTGCTGGACGGAAAACGCGTTTATTAATGCACAAGCTTATAAGGAAATTAGTGATTCCAATCCTCGAGCATAGTAGAAACACTAAAAAGTGACTGGGTAAGGTAATAAATATGTGTTCTTCCCGCTTCAAAAATGCGTTCTTGACCTGCACGGAAGTATTTATGGCGATCTTGCCGATCTTATCTTCCGTTAGCAGTAACCTTCCAGATGACTACTATCGTTTTTATTCGTGTTTAGAAAAAACCTGCCAATTATTTCCGACAGAAACTCCTCATTTGGAAGAAGCAGATGGTATTATGAGGGCGAATTCTGTTGTTATCCTATGCCCTTAAAAGTCTTTTGCTGTCGAATCAATTTGTAGCTCACTTCAAGTAATTAATTCCAGCTTTTTGTCGTCATGAACTGCACAGCGCGCTCGAACCGAGCAAGACAATTTCAAATAAAAATAAAAAGTGAAAAACCGGAGCCTGAACACGTTATCGGAGCAGTTGACAGCATTTCCTGCTTGCGGTTTCGGAGGCGGCAACCAAACGTCAACAAGTTCTTAAAGCTGTCATCTACACTGGGCAATTTACAGTGTCAAAAAATGTAGACGAAGTTATTTGATGGAATTTTCTTCGACTAATTGCCAATTAGGGTAACTGAACTTGAATCTTTTTTCATTTGAATATTTTAAAAGGGGATATTAAGCGAATTCGAACGATTTCCTGTTTGCTTTCCGGGTCCAGTTTGCTAAATCACTTATTTTCCTCCTCGTTTTGATGCTTCGACGGATCGCCAGCACTTCACAACTCTACCATATAAATTCGAGAGAGCTTGAATAAATTCAGAAACGACCGTTCTCTAACATTCATCGTTATTTCGACCACTTTGCCTTTACTGAATTACAGCGCTTGTTTAGCGGTTGGAAATCAGGTATAGTTCAGCCACGTTCGTCTGAGCCACCATAAAATCATAAACATTTGCGGGCGACCGCAACGGGACAGCTCGTGGTATTTTTAGATTTACGATGACGACCAGACAGCTGGCCTGTTTGGGGATGATTCTTATATTGCAGGGTGCTTTGGTAAATAAAGATCAGGTAGATATTTTAAATATTTGCAGATTGGGTTGTAATAAAAATTCTGTATTATACAAATGAAAATTTAATCCTCTACCTCGCTTTTGCTATCGTCACTTTCATCGTTTACATGTACAATAATTTCAGGAAATTGTGCTTCTGACAGATAACTATTTTCTATATTAACAATATGGTTGACGCAACTTTTCCAAAGTAAACTATCTAATTTTTTACATTTGGCCCTAATTAGGTCAACGAACTAAGTAAAGTTGTAACGCAAAGATACGAAAATGTAAAAGTTTAGTGGGGGGTAGCACCCCGAATTAATTTGAATGTAACGAGCATTTCCACCACTGATTTAACTTTCATTCCCTAGTATTTTTTTAAATGACATTTAACGGTCCTTAATTATCTACTTTGGGTTTATGTATGTACCTGAACATCTCGGTACCTTATAAGCATAAGAGTCAATCTCAAATTTTTGTCAAAAATGAGTTAAATAACGTTATTTATTACTCTTTACGTTTTCTTTAAGACAGAGAAAAATAATCCCCATTAGATAAAAAACAAACGATTTTAGGTTTCTATAATAAAGGAACTAAGCTACCGCATCATGTTAGAAGCTTAAAGCCAACTCTTTGAAGTTTTTTTTACTTAACTGCTCCAAATTTATTCAAGGTAATGCAACCATGTTGTTAATATAAAAAATAGTTATCTGTCAGAAGCACAATTTCCTGAAATTATTGTACATGTAAACGATGAAAGTGACGATAGCGAAAGCGAGGTGGAGGATTAAATTTTCATTTGTATAATACAGAATTTTTATTACAACCCAATCTGCAAATATTTAAAATATCTACCTGATCTTTATTTACCAAATCACCCTGCAATATAAGAATCATCCCCAAACAGGCCAGCTGTCTGGTCGTCATCGTAAATCTGAAAATACCACGAGCTGTCCCGTTGCGGTCGCCCGCAAATGTTTATGATTTTATGGTGGCTCAGACGAACGTGGCTGAACTATATTATTTCCACTTTTTATCCAATAACATTTTGACGTTTTTTTCTTTTACACGTCACAGAGGCAAAACAGAATTCCCCCACAGCAGCTATGCAGGAATGCAGAAAATCTAGTACTAAAGATAATTAAACTTATTTCTTTACTGAATATTTTATCTTTTTGTAACAATCTACTTTACTAAGTGTGTCTTCTTGCCTATGTAAAGTCAGTTCGGCAAATAAAGCTTTTAAAATATTGGAATTTATTTCACGAAATAAATTTCAATTTAAACATAAATTGCTTGAACCAGTTATAAATCTCTAGTGTAGAGTGTATTGTGTAGACTTTGCTTTAAATTGAGTGTAAGAACGATACCCAATACTTTTTTTAAAATTTTTGCTCTTGTACAAGAGTTTGTTAATTAAATCAATCTAATAATGTATGCGAATATATGCATCAAATCTTTTAACTTTTTTGAATTTTTGTATTTTAATTAAATCCGTAGAATTAGGCCATCGAGATGTATGTATTTGTAGAATTTGAAATATGTACCACCAGTTTTAATTATTCTTTTTAATGGTATAAAACATATCTTGTGTCTATTTGAAACAAGATCTTATTATATCTCCAGGAAAATAAAGGTTACCGTTACTGTAATGGCTCTTTATATTATTTTCTTCGGAAAACAACCTGGGAAGTCCATAACATTTTATTCTGTCTAGAAAAGCTGGAAATTATATCATGCAAACTATGATTTTATTCTAATTATATAATTTAGCAAGTAAAATTAAAACTGATTTAGTGATAAAATTGTAAAATAAATATTTATCTCTCTTAATTTGACTTGCTTTGATCCTTGAAAACTTTCAGAAGCTCATCTTTTAACCAATAATTAATATCCAATTAAATAAATCAATGGAGGGTGAATTCTAAAATTCAATTCGTGCTGAAAATAAGTTGTTTTTATTGAATATTTTAAAGTAACAGGTAGAAATAATTAGCTCTTTAAATTGAAACCAATAAAATAATAATCCCTTGAAATAAGATCAAAATTAATTCGTTCTTTATCTGAGCAAAATTCTATAAATTTATAAATGTTTGCTGCTTGTTTGTTCGTGTTGTACGCCTCTGAAAGGAATCATCCACCTAATTGTGCTAAAATATTCGGTCAAAAGTGGCCAGACCTCTCATAACTTGAAAAGGGCAGGTCGTTTCCGGTCGTTATCTCCTATCCTAACGAGGTCTAAATAACTATGAGTTTATTAGCTGGAATCGGTGGTTTAATTTACTCAAATGCACTTAAACCGAATGGATGTGATAAGAGAACGAGATCGGAGAGCGTCATTAAAGTTAAATCTTCGATTAAATTAAACTTGAACAAAATAGTAAAGAAGCTTTTTTTGGTTTACATCCACAAATTATCGGATTTTTATTAATTGCTGTAGAGCAATTTATTAGCTAAATGGGCGTTTTAAATGGCACCCTTAATTATAATTAAAGCAAAGACAGACGCTGTACCTGGGCTTAATGAATTCTGTAAGTTACAGTCATTAACATAATTTAAAGAGTTTTTGAAAATAAGATGCGCTTTCGTTAGAAAATAAATTATTTATTACGCGTTTATGGAATTTCGATGGCACGAGAGTGCTTTTAAAATATCATTCATTTAAAACGTTAATTTCCAAATAGTGTAAAATTGACGGAAACTTAATTACACCGGTTTGAAACGAAGACTGTAATTGGTGTATTTATCGCAATTAGCGAGGCAAATTGATTACATTAATGTACTCTACAACCATCGGAAAAATTATATGATAATCACTTTGATAAATTAACTTTGTAACAAACACATGCTTTGACAAACAAATTGTTGGAAATCCAAGCTCATTGAATGAATTTTTCTCAGCAAATAACAATTAGATCGTTCCAGAAAGCAACGCTACATCAACGTCCAGTTCTGCACGGACACGAAGATTGATAGAACCAGACGCTAGTTTACTTTATATGGTTGGTATAACGAATAAGATGCAGTTCCATTATCAACGTTTGTTGATTTCATTATTTCAACTCGTGTAACAGCAGTTGGAACAAAACAGTGCAACGATTGTCTTGTTTGAAGAAGTGCTTTCCCGATGCTTTGATGTTGTTATTATCATCCAGGGAACTGATTTCCTTTATTTATTTTGTCCTTGCAACTCCACTCACTCAAAGTAAATAACACGACGCTAACTTCTGAAGAGAAATATCGTGATTGTTCTATTAATGCTGATGGCTGCACTTACAGTAGTACTCTTAATGCCATTAAATCTCGCTGAGAATATTTTGGTTGTTATGCTCATAATCTGCTGTTCGAATTTGTATATGCGCCTATTTCCCGCGAAGATTGTTTTTCACTCACCTCGGGATTAAATTCTCATCTATCTTCTTGACATGAGGAAAAACTCCTTGTCTCGCCAGGAATCTTCAATTATATCAAACTCTCCATTTGTTATCATTCTTTCTTTTAATTGACTGGACTCGTTTACGTCTATTAGAAAGTTTTTTTCAACTTGAAACAACACAAAAACTCTCGTTATTCGACTCAGATCCAGTACAAAATACGTTGTGTGCTTTAAAGATTTAAGAGTCTTCGCGAAATCATAAACCGGTCTATAAAATTTTATCACCATAGGTGTGATAAAAGCCCCCTCAAGTGTGTCAACTTGTCTATAAATACGTTTTGAATATAAAAAAGTATTCGCAAATTTTAGTCAAATGCTGAACATGAGTAAAGCAACTTGAATCCTCCATTTCCGTTGTGGATATAAAATGAAACTCCTAAACAAAAAGCTTCCAAAAGGCTAATTTGGTTTCATCCGCGACAATCCTAGCTTTATGCGAAGCGATTGACCTCTTTTCCGGTCTCAGTTATGCAGTGAAATGATGGCATTGGTGCCACCACAAGCGCTGTATATTTTGCTTTATCAAATTCACTGATTACCTACGCTGCAACGATAGTTTAGTTTAATAAAGCGCATCCGTGCTAATATTCTTGGTTGTTTTCCAGCGCCGATAAGGTGGATTTGCAGATTTCAAATGCAAGAAATTTGTTTAGATTTTTCGATAATTTCCTTGAACGGTCGACGGCAAGAAGTGATTTGGAAATGCGTAAACATTCTGCAATAATTAACGCGCTGAGCTACTTTTGATTGAAAAATCCGGCAGGTTTATCTTTTTTTACGTCGTAACACGACGTTCTTGCTCTTAAAAAAAATGATTTTAAAACCCGTTCTGCGTGTTCCCACTGCACCGTCTGCGAGCCACGCGAATCGTTACCGTTGTCCAAAAATTGATAATTTGATAATTCTTGCAAGCTGCTCCCTCAACTATCAAATTATCACATGATTAGAGCAAAGGTCTCCATAATTTGTTCCAAAAGCTTTTTAATTTGGTCTGATGAGCGGGTCAGTTTTGCCACGATGGCTTTGAGCTATTCCAATAAATACACCATGTGTTCGAGTTAGGTGGGTCTGCAAGGTCTCTGGTTAAGCAGCCTCAAACAACATAATGAGACTGGTAATAAGCAGACGTGTTGCCGGTCGCTTTCGGCACCTGCTTAGTGCACCTAATAACACCTTATACTATCTTTTGCATCTACTACACCATTTCTCACCAGAACCGGACTTGGGAAATCGTTATCGGGAAAAAATATGACATAAATCATATCGGTAATTAATAACTTTTGTAAAGGTGTATTTAAAAATGTAACAAAAAGTAGCTGGCAAAATACGGAACCCAACTCAACCACAAATGGATATCGTATGGACGATCAGCCCGAGGTGGTAACCAAAATGGTGGTGATTGATAGTCATGGAAGTTACGGATCAGATCGCAAGATCCTCTTAATAAATAAGTGTTAAATAAAATAAACGTGTCTTGATATTTTGTTTTTTGAGTCCGGCCCTGTGCAAAGCTTCACTCTAAGACCGTCCTTGTTTACTGGCACGGCCGATAATCACGCTACCCAAAGTCGCCGTCTGATGACCGTTGTTAACACGATAATGACAATGAATTATAATCAAATATAAAAATGAGAGTATCTTCACAGGTATGCTTCGGCGTAAGAGTGTTCCTTTTAGTTTTTGACTACACTTGACCTTGACAGCTGGAGCGGAACGAAGCTATTAACTTTCATCACTGATAAGAAAGATGAGTCAAAGAGACTTTCGTGTCAAATTATCCTGGGGCCGTTCAATGCCGTACCACTTCCTGATTTCCATATGTAATTGAGTCTTGCGTGATTTCGAGATTGTCTGTAAAACATTCAACTTATCATGAGTTACAGGGGACGACTATCTTGTCTGCTTTCGTGTCTGGTGAATTGGGAGAATATGTTAGTGGCACGTAAGTACACACAAAACGGAGAAGGTTTACATTTAGAATTTCAAAGGGTCTTGGCTATTAATAAACAGAGAATCGAACCAATAATTTGAGATAAAAAATGTGAACTGCAAGAGATGTCCAACTGCTTCATTAAGAATTGGTCATGGGTTAAAGACCCATTTGAAATCCGTAAAGGCACTACCCAGAATCTTTATTGCGATCAATATGAAGAAATTCGTAGAAACTGCCATCCACGTAACGGTTCCATTTCAACTACCGAAATTTTCCAGTTGTAAATTGCCAAATTAAGTTGGTACGACTCTGAAAGCTCGTTGTCATGCAATTGTGTTCCTCTATCGGTCATCTTGCAGCAGTGACAGTGAAACAACATTATTACCATGCTGGTGGTCACGAGTGAAAGTCACGAATTTCGGCGAACGTGATTCATGCACCACAATGCAATTGCAATCGACTGCTAAATGCAGTAGATCACAATAACCGGAGTTCTTCATCGGAACAATAACGTCATGGTGATTATTTACATACCGTGTAACATTGCTTTTGAACCGGAAGATGTTTTCCCTGGTTCAAGTCACGCGACATCGATAAAAATGAGCTTCAGCATTGTTAATTTCTGTCTTTGACAGGTGAAAAAGTCCGCGATTGTAGGTTCAGGTACAAGACTAAAGAGAAGTGAATATATAAAAGTTATTACCACTTTTGTAATTATGTCATTAATTCTTGCTGAGTTTCTTTGATGTTTATGGCGTTATGTGAACTTTGACGGTATCATTAGGTCGTAAATTTTGTCAATCGTGCCCCTCGAGTAAAAAACACGTAAAGCAACGTGTAACAACGATAAATTACCAACAGGAAATATAGGTACAAATTTTGTTTAGTACTCACATAAAACATTTAATAGCACAACAATAAAATTTCTGTTTTATGCTGCAGTTTGCTCGGGCTGCATTTTTCAAATCGGATGCATTTTCAATTTGTCCAATTGGTCTAAAATGTATTAAAAATTAAAATGCAACAAAATTAAAATTGCTTTATGAATATGTATTTCATTTCCGATTTACTACAAACATGTCAATGGCGACTTTGTTTATCAAACAGAAATCAATATTTATATTGCATATTAATAACTATTATACATATTCAGAAGGAAAGGTTACAGGATATTACAGAATATTTTATCGAATTGTTAAAACTAGAATGTTATCTAATAATAAAAAGTTAGTGATAACTAAATGCAAATTGTGGGAAATAAAAATTCTAATAAAAAAGATTTCGGTTTAAAAGTTAAATTAAAACAGGGTTGTTACTTTTATAGCTTTATGTCACAATTAGTACTATTTGTAAACTAAATTAAGTACAGCACAATCAATTTTTCCATCTTTTGATTCGACGTCAAATAAAAGGATTGAAAACGTGAAAGACCCTCCTTTGACCTCATAGAATGTTGCACCCTTTCTAACTTTCTAACAATATTGACTTGTGATGATAAGGAATACATTGATCTTGATCTCTTTGATTATTTATTATCGATTTGCTAGTAAAGAATGGTCGGGAGAGAGTCAAATGTTTCCAGTAGAATTTCTAATGCGATAGATAGTCCGCCCACGTTCGGTCTAAATGCAGCTGCCGTGCTTGATCTTCTATAAATCTCGCTCTTATATTTGTACTGATTCAGAAGATTTAATTTGTAAAAGTTAGGTACATTCTATAAAACTATTCCAATTAGTTCATTTCTTCTGTATGGATGAGAACGTTAGTAATATTAATTTTTGTGACGAAATGTCTCTTGTGAGTTCAGCGTAATGTATAATTGAATTTTGATTCTTTATTCCAAAGACTGTAAAAATTTGTAGTCCAGAAATTGTTTTCCGAAGTGTTTTGAAGTTCACGTATTCTTGAATTTGACCCGAAGGAAACATCTCAAACTTTGCTATCCGATCATTGCAAACGCATTTCAATACCAATATTTTATATTGTATATATAAGTGATTTGAATGTGGTCATTACGATAACAAGCAAACTGAAGGAGAACAGTAACCACAGTCTATAAATCAGCGACATAACTCATAAATTTCTCTAAAGTGTACGATTTATTATGTTTCCATGCAAGAAATTTACGATTCTTCTAATGTAACATATAATATAATCCGTTAACTAAAATAACAATTCTACTAACAAAATTTTCTACGTATCTCCCAGGTATAGCTGCAAGTTGTGCAAAGTTTGATTATATTATTACAAATGCACAATGCACACATGTCATTGTTTTTTTGAGTTTCCAAAAAGATGTGAATCATAGCTGCCAGGAGTAATATTTTGTCTGAAAGTTTCCACACATCAGACAGGTTTAGCCAACTCGTATAACATGAAACCGACATAAATGTTCAAAGTTTTCTATATGTAGGCGTATACTACAATGTATAAATTCACAATTGATAATTAATTAAAACTTTAATATCAATCTCGAATCCCAATTACAGAATGAGTTAAACAGAGCGCATTTAAAATAATCCTTTCAAAGTCTCGTTTATTGGAGTTTAATTACGTCGAATTTCATATGAAGTGGTTAACCATTCAACCTAAATTTTTTCAACTCATCGTAATTAAACACGTAATTAAAATGTCCTATTTACCTACAAACAAATTCCTCGCTCGTAGTAAATTTTCCTAGCCTCCGTTACAATTAATTTGAATTACAAAAGTTTAACTTCTGATTAAACAAAGCTACTCTTTAATTAGAAACTTCTGGTCCGAAACAGTTGTTTACTTTGTACTTTCTTACAGGCCGAAGTTTTCTACTGGTTTATTAGATACCTTTGCGTATAACTGAAAAATTATTTAGAGACTTCCGCTCGGAATGTTAGACCCTTGATTATTGTTAACTTACTGAAGAGTTGAAGTTATTTAAAGAATCCGTGTCCGACGGAATGGCACAAAGTGAATGATGGGGAAGTAAATTAAAGGCTCCCGTCATCAATGACAAATTGGTGTCATGCATCATGCAACAAAGACGCGAACAAACACAAGATGTTCCATTAATTACACATCATGGCGCAGACGGGCTAATTACAACAAATAATTAACCACTTTTATTTTTAGGTCTCATCCCCCAAAAAACTGATTTATTAAAACCAAGCGTGCAATTCGATTTGATTTGTGTTTGACAATTAATCATCTAAAATTTATGTGAGTATCTGAAGTGGCATTCACTGTTCCAGCTTTATCTAGAACACCAGATCGCATTGACGTTCGATTTGTTCGTTAACATATTTTACTGCTTCTATCAGTTTTATATAACTTTGGAAAATTGTTTCACGCAAACACGGGAAAATTTACATAATTCCTGTAAGCTTGCCAGTGATTTCTTCGTTGATGAAAGGTACTGTGCATTACGGAATCAGTAGAAGTCGCTTATTAAAAAGAATGGAAAAAGAAACTAGTAATTTGTTGCTTGCAGCAAAAATGAGACAGCGCTTCAACACAAAAGGTAACAAAGTTCAACATAATTTTGCTTAGCCATGCATACACTGTATTGTTGCAGCTTTAAAGTTTTCTACTCCGGTTTGCGTTTGTATTAAAGTTCGTTATTTCGTTTTATCGTTTAAATTGTTTCCTCAATATTTGTTTATTTTCAATCAAAAGTTTACCGCAAAACCCAGAATTGTTCGACAATAAACCACCAAGTTTGCTAAGGATTTTACCAGAGGAGGTTCAATTTACACACCACTAAAAATTATTACTGTTTAATCTTCACCAAAGTTAAATTATGTTGGATCACGCAAGAATAGTCGTAAACTGAAAATTGCACTACTTTTTGAACTAAATTAAAAATTCCCTGGTAGCAGACGTTTTTGAAATGAACAATGGGATGTAAAAACGAACCAAATCTCTCCAAATAAAAAGTCCTACTCATCGCCGCATCCATTTTTTTGTGATCTGGTTTATTAAAAAAGTGAAGACTCGTCTACTGTCCTATTGAACACATGTTATGCCCCTGATTTTTGAATTGAGCTCAGCATTAATTCGCGCTATTGTTAATTCGACACGGTTCCATCCCGAATTGAAGAAAACTTTTGAAAGGGACCGCCACGGATTCTTGGATATAATAATTCTTAAATAAAGTTGGGAGTTGGTAAGACCGCTGACAGCGCTCTACACATTATTTGTAACCTTCCAAAAAAGTTTTGCTGCTCTCCGGAAAAATCACCAACAACGATTTTTTATTATTCCAATCTCGGGAGACTCCAACTGCGCTTGGCTTTGACTGGCAAATTAAAGGGGCCTCCTGTTGCGCTCATTCAGTGTTTATTATTGGCGTTATATTAGGCTTTGAAGAGGCTCCATAAACGAAAATATTCGGGAAATATGATGGAACGGGCACTAGAAGATTTTATGATTGACGACGTAAAAATTCCATAAGTCATCAGACTCGGATAAATACTTTCAGCGAAATTAAATGAGGGGATTCTAAAGGAAAGATGCAATTTGCTTTGCTCTCATTTACATCCGTTCATTTATTGAAGAAAAAATCAGGATGGATTCAGGGTTGAGATCCAATCGATATAAATAAAATGTTGTAAGTTACATCCAATTTGCGGAAGAATCTTGAGTCGCTGACGAAAAGTTTGAATTCGACCAAGGGAATGATTTATGCGGGCTAAATCTGCGCTAATGATGCTGTATTCTAGCTAGAAACTTATTTGTTCCCACCAATTTATTTGCCACACATTTTTTTAAAAAATAATCATGCTAAAGTTATTTCGTTGTGAGTTGGAAAAGTCTGTTACAGTTTTATTTGTATTTAATTCAGCGAACTGGCTTGTAATGCGGGTAATTTATGGGCAATATTTCAGTGATGTAACCATGTATGGAAAGTGGTTTTACTTTGAGGCCGCAAAGACAAAGTAAACTGAATAAAATGAAATGTTGACAAGAATTGTCGCTACAAAATAAATTCTCTCGTTTTAATATCCGGTCCGAAACCTAAGGCTAAGAAATAATCTATGAATAGATAAAACGCTTTGCAGCATTCTGAAAATTTGTTTTTAAAATTGCCAAATTAAAAATAAACAAAGCAAACTTTGCGTTACTCCGACATTTGCCAATTTTACAACCAACTCTAAAAAGCAATATTAGAAATGCAACATATGTATGCGGTTTTCTAACATTGTTATTTTTAAAGTTCAATAAGCGTAAAACTTCGTTATTGTGCTATTGATTTAAATTTATAGCAATCCACGAGCAAGTAGAATTTTACAACATACTAATTAAAATGTTAAAGCTAAGCAAAATTTGCGCAGACAATTTATTCCTGCTAAAGCGTGTTTTCGGTGGCTTTAAGAAAACGTACCGATTTTCTCAATTAAAATGTTATTTTTAATTTTGGTTTAACGCCTGATTAGATTACACCGAAAAGTAAATTTAATAAAATCTAAAAAGGGAAAAAATGAAAGGCTTAATTGCTTGTTGAACACTGGTGCAGGTCTTATCATTTTCAAAGGGCGGCCAGCCTCGTATTTTTTCACCACCAATCTCAGGGATGTGATTTTACCTAACTCAACATCATTCTTGTCGAAATCGAAGTGAGTTTCGATTTCCACGCAGCTGCGGCCCTGACCTTATCTCGTTAAAAGCGAACGGATAAACGCTGATTTTCTATTAACCGAAATTAAAAGATAATGCCGATAGGTAGTGATGAGCATTTTTCCATTGTCGATTAGTCTGATGTTATAATTAAAATTCGAGTTTACTTTCGAGCAACTTACCGTTAAATTCATTATATAGATGCTGGTAGAAAAAAATCGTGATAATAAGAAGTAAACAAACACAAAGAGGTATCTTGAGCAATGTAAATTAATCTTAACATGTTGATTAGTTCTTTAATTAATCATCGGCAAAAGCGTTGAATCATGAACTGTAATGGCAAGATAATGCCTTTATTATTACAAACGTCAACATACACTATCAGTTCGTGTTAGTCCGATCTGCTTGTCAAAACATCAGTACAACTTAAACTTTATTTTGAAAGCGTTAAACACAATAAAGTTCGACTCTTAAAATTTTATTCCCTAGTTTGTTACCGTTTTACAAAGTTGCTATAATGAAGGCTTTGTCCGATAAAGTAGTTTTATGTGTTAAAGGAAATAGACGACTTATTTTCTATCACTTTTATTATTTTATAAAATAACAATGTAGCTAACATCAGGATAAGACAATTACATCCGCTCTTACCTTGTTATGAACACAATAGCAATTTTTTTTGCACTAAATTAACTACTATGGCGTAAAAAGAACCATAATACAATAAACTTTTTTTGTACAAATAAAACAAAAGCACTGCCAAAGTTTGCCGGACAAACCGGATAATAAGAGAGAGTCCGAAAACTTACCGGATTGTATTTACTTTAATCACATTTCAATTTCCTGCTACGTTCTGCAAGTCAGCAGGTTTACAAGCATTTCAATTTCCTAACTATACTAAGGCCCATTCGTGGGATCTTTGTTTTAGATGAAAAGCTGAAGCGATGTGATTCCTGATTTCTAGTTTCCAAAAAATCAATCTGATAGGCAGAAAATGTACGTATTTCATCGAATTGGTGAAAATGGCGCAGGCAGTCAATTTTCGCTCAGCTATAATTAAAAAGCGACGGTATTGATGTGTTATAAATTCAACTCTAACTTACCGATGGATATTAAAAATGTATCAGATCAAAATGAAAAATGAATGATGTTGTACAACTGAATTTTATTTGTTTAGCGGGGATTGAAATTAACGCAAATAATCACAATGTTGAGCGGGTATCGGCAGTTTAATTCCACAACCAGTGATATACGTGTTGCATAAAATCGTTGTTTCAGCTGAAGTTGATAAGCTGAGCGGCATTTATACCTGCGATTATTAATTTTTTAGTTAGAAAAATCGGTGAAATTTTTATTGAATATTTCCTCGAAAGACATTAGACCGCCTACTTTATAATCAATATTTTCAATCTATCGATTTACACCGTTATGAGGTTATAGATCTGGTTTGACATGAGAGTCAATTTTTTTAAGTTACTGAATATTCACTTTCAGAGTACATCGAGTAGAAAAATCGTAAAATTATTATTACTTTAAAACGGTGAAGTTCAAGTTCATAAAAAGCTCTCAGGTAGAAGCTGATTTATACAGGACCCTGGAAACCGCAACGAAGTACCTGATACTCGATGCCTATCCACTTGACGTGAAATGGTGTGCACAAATATATTGCATAAGTTATGACCATTGTGTAAAATTTTTCCAGAAGTGACCATGAATACAAATGGCTAGAGATGGGTTCAAAAATGGACCAGTCAATCACATTATAATAACGTCTCCGGGCGAGTTTCAGACACTCTGAAACCAATGTAATTCCAGGTGAAGTTGCACTTTTCATTAAACATTATAGAAACTCGACGCCTGAAAGGCTTTTAACACAAATGGTTCATTTCAAGCACGATTCAGAATGTGTCTCTGAATACATTGAAACAATGCAAGCAACACATCGTCATAAACTGACTGGGTCGTTTTTATATGTACACAACCCTAAAACGGTTGCCAACTTCAAAACTCGCATTATAAAATATTAAAACGGTCGCGACTTGTACATTTGAAGCGACAAATTAAACATTTCCAGTTTTATACGCGTTTTTCTCGCGAAGTGAAATTTATCGCTTCGTCTGTGCATACGCTTCCCATCTTGTTCGCATTTTTTTATTAATAATTCATCTCGTGTCAAGGTGTATTCTGGAAAATGCGACAAGGTACGTGTAAAAATCATGTTTTAAAAATAGTGTGTTGCTGTTGCCATCGCGTTTTTAAGCCAAGTGGAAAATATGTTTTACACGGGGAGGCGAGTAGATTTTCCGACCCCAACTTAATTTTCCGCCATGTAACATCTCGTATGGTGCTGTGGTAAATGAGTTGCATTTCATTGTCGTTTTTTTCTCAGGCGTGGCGTTCTCGGAGGGTTCTATTTGCTTTTTTTATTTACTTCGTCATGGACGCATTTTTTAAATATATTTCCACTATACGCTTCGTACGCCCAAAACGACTTATTTCAGTTAATTTATATGCAGTCATTTCCACAACTTTTTACAAGCACAATTTATATTTTCAATGTTAATATTAACACTTAGCAGTAAAGCAAAATGTGGTCCTTTTCCATAAATTATAGCCACGATTCCTTTTGTTTAGTAAGACAGAATTTTCGTAGTTATTGTCTCTTTGAGGCATTTTCCGCAAGTACTTAACCCTGCTTTGTTGCCGTGCAACATATTGTACGAAAGCGAGCGCCTTTTTCAATTCTTCGCTTCTTTGGCACAAAAAAGGCCTTCATCGCATCGCCTCGGTGCATATGTCTGCGTTTCTCGCCCATAATCCAATTACTTTGGGGAGAGCGCAACACGATGATGCACGGAGGATTGCAAAGGAGCATCCAGCTTTGTAGTTTAGGATTATGATTACACGGTCGAGTCGATCGTTGTATAAAACCAATCTGTTGCGTGATTCACCAGCACAGGGATCAGACATTCAATATCTGCGATTTCTTCGGACTATAAAATGCAGTGTGCATCCACCGCCAACCAAATTTATGGACGATGGAGTAGGGACATTTAGTCGGCAGGTGTTTACCCGGTCAAATCAGTGCCCGGAGTCGGAAAGTAATACAGTGGTGACCGCGGGAGCCGCCACCTGCCACTCCGGACGCCGCTCCGGGCCCTCCTGCGCTAATCGTGACAAACGACCGGGGTTATTTCGCCGGCCATCCTCGCCCGACTTCACTCGATTACGTTACTTACCCCCTGTTCTGACGCCCAACACCACCAATTCTTCGTGTTCTACAAACATTGAGGATGCGATTGACTCCATCTAAAAGGATGTTTTTGCAAAGGAGATGGTCGAGGAGATTCGTAAAACAAACGCTGACATTGGGAAACCAGAGGAACGCACTGAATTCTTTTCCAATGTATAAAAACATGCGCATTATCAACAAAACAGATGAGACTCTTTTTGAGGGTGAATCTTCAAAACCACTAAACTACGTACATCTCGCTCCTTATTCAAAATTTTGCGAATTTATTTTATGGAAAGCTCTGTATTTCGGGCCCCACTACTGGGAAAGTTGCAAAATTAATACTTACTGCTGATAAAAATTTAATAAAAACTTGATAAGCAACCCGATAGTAATCAGTTTTTGTTTTTGTTTTTATTTACTTTTTTAAGACAACAATCTCTTTTGTACATTTATAATAAATAATAAATATTACAAAAGAATTGAGTTTCATGTTATGTAGTTGGGTAACAGAAAAGATATCACCGTTATAAAATAGGATTAATTTTTCTGAAGGTTATTTACTACAAAATAATTGTGGCAATGTTATATCATTTTTATTAATTGTTACAATTTTTAAGTAAAAAAGCGAAATCGTTCAGACTCGAAAGAAAATGGACTTTGAAGCGTTCCCCGAACTAAAGAATGTCTGATTTATGAAAAGATATCCACCTGCCAAAATAGTTCGTTTAATTTAACGATACATGTTAAATAGGTACTCTCTCTAAATTACTCCAACTATTATTAGATAGGCACTAGGTGATATCACAGGTACAATTAATTTTTAATTCTTTTTAACGTCAAAATGCAGTCAGTTTATGACAAACTAAATATTTAATTTTTAAAATGCAAACATTAGCTATTTATTTGGTTATTTATTTCATTGCAGGAAGTCAACAATTACATATCAAACTGTTCTGTATTGTGTGCTTTGTTTTAACGAATTATACGGTTATTGATGTTATTTATTTTAAATGTTGCTATGACGTTAAAACCTGTGATCGCCCCATTTTGTAAATTACATGTGTCCCGCTTTGGTCTCATTTTTCTCTTTCGCACGGCATTACAACACGTGCGATATGTCTTCAGAGGTATCCAAGCTGTCGATAATGCCTCTTTAATTTTCTACAGAAGCCTCTATCTGTTTACGCGGTTTAGATTTCCCGATTAGATGGTAATCTTATAATTTAAGTGCCCTTAGTTTAATGCAAACGTATTACATAATAATGTTTGCTCTCCATTCAGGATTCGCTTAATCTTAAAGTTTCAGCCGTCGGCGTCGCTGCCGGTTTCATGTAACGCGAGCCTGGTAGCGGTGTTGTACATTATTGATGGCAATTGTCCGCTAGATTTAACATATTCAATATCTTGAATAACTTGCCGAGGAATTCTTTTCCAAGAGGATAAATTCAACGGGGGTCTATAGGGTGCACAATTTCTTTTACGAGCGGCGCTTTTAAAGGCGGGGCGCAGACGCCAGGCTCGTTTGATCCCGCAGAGCTTCGCATACCCTCGGATCCCCACAAGCTCATGGAGTCGAATGCTCTTCTCACACACGTTCCAGCATCCGGACTTTAGTCTATCACCGTCTTCGGAGAGAGGTGGTAGTGGTACATGATCACGTTCCGGGCGTGAACTTTACTGGTTTCAACTTCGACACGATCATGTCACTGACGACGCCGACGGCGGCTGCTGATTTTTCTTCCATTTCCTGAGTATTGTACTGAACGCCACCCCAAAACGTTTTTCTCTATTATTGGGGTGAATTATGCGGTTGTGTCGAAAGTGGGGCGCGAGTTTATAGACGGGTGGTCGACAGGGCGCCTCGTTAGTTTCGTTCCAACCACCGAGTGGTAATGTCGCTCCGGCAGTCACGCGAGATACGAGCCATGAGCTAAGACTTTTTCTTGGTTGAACGAAAAACCGTGATGATGGCTGTTCCTGTCGGATTTTTCGTGATGTGCTTGGTGACGTGTGTTTTCGGTGACGAGGCTCCTCCGACGGATTCTTCTTCGCAACCCCTCCGATATGAGGCCCCCGACGACTGCCAATGGTGGATTCGCGAGTCCGCCGTGACGGGCGGCCAAGACGAAGTGGCCTTAACGTGCAATCTAAGGACCATCAACAGCGAATTTGACACGACCAATTTCAGTGTCATCCCTTCCGAGCACACCACTTCCCTTCGCATCGAGTGTAATGCGGAGATCATGTCCCGGAGCAGCTTGGACGACCGGAGTTTTGTCCATTTGACGAAATTACGAGAACTCGAACTGGAACATTGTAAATTGGGCCGGTGGCCCGCCGGCACTTTACTGGGACTTCGGGATTTGAGAAATTTAACTGTAAGGACCCACAATACCGACTGGCCGGCAATGAATTTGGATTTCGCAAAAGATAGCTTCGCGCCGGTGAGACAGTTAGAAAGACTGGATCTGAGTTGTAACAACATTTGGTCGTTTCCGGAAAACATTTTCTGTCCGTTGATTAACTTAGTGGCTTTGAATGTCAGCGAAAACCGACTCCAAGACGTGAGCGATTTGGGGTTCCGGGAAAAAGCTCCCGGACTACCGCAGCCTCTGATCAGTGTTGCAGAAGACGACCAGCCGCATCATGCTGAAACTACACGCACGTTCGCACATCCATGCAGTTTAGACATTCAGGTACTTGACAGTTCATATAACCATTTTGTTTTAATTCCGGCTAACGGGTTCAGTGCGCTCCGGCGACTCCGGGAACTTTACATTCACAATAACGAGATTTCGATGGTGGCGGATCGCGCCATCGCTGGACTGAAAACACTACAAATATTCGATCTTTCCAATAACAAAGTAGTTGCGCTGCCATCAGAACTTTTCAAAGACTGTTCTAGCTCAATAAAGGAAATTTATTTACAAAACAACTCCATTAGTGTACTCGCTCCTGGACTTTTTTCGAATTTGGAGCAACTTTTGGCATTAGATCTGTCAAAAAACCTCTTGTCGAGCTCGTGGATCAACTCAGAGACGTTCGCCGGTCTGATCCGCTTAGTACTTCTGAACTTGTCATATAATCGTATCACGAAATTAGAGCCCGCTTTCTTTAGGGACTTGTACACCCTGCAGATCCTCAATTTGGAGCACAATTCCTTGGAAACTATTCCCGCTGACACGTTCGCTCCTATGAATAACTTGCACACGTTAATTATTTCCTACAATAAAATCACGTACCTCGACGCATACTCGCTGAACGGGCTGTACGTTCTGTCTCTGCTGGCGCTTGATAATAATCTCCTCGAGGGAATTCATCCTGAAGCTTTTAGAAACTGTTCCAGTTTACAGGACTTGAATTTGAACGGTAACTCACTGAAAGCCGTGCCGCTAGCGCTCAAAGATATGCGTTTACTTCGTACAGTGGATTTAGGCGAAAACCTGATCTCTACCCTTGACGATCCCGGTTTCCGGGGCATGAGCAACTTGTACGGCTTGCGGTTAATCGGAAATCAGCTTCAAAACATCAGTAAACGTGCATTCAACGATTTACCGGCATTACAAATTTTAAATCTCGCCCGCAATAAGATTCAGAGGGTGGAAAAGGGGTCTTTCGAGTCGAGCCCGAATCTTCAAGCGATACGTCTCGATGATAACCTCTTGACGGATGTTGAAGGCCTCTTCGCCAATATTCCAAGTTTGTTATGGTTAAACGTATCCGATAACCAAATTGAATGGTTCGATTACTCGCTCATTCCCAAAGGATTACAGTGGCTAGACATGCACAAAAACAGCGTCCGCGAATTGAGCAATCGCAATAATTTAGAGATGCAATTACGCCTGCAGACTTTGGACGCTAGTTTTAACAAATTGACGAGAATTAACGCAGCTGCCGTGCCCAGCAGTATCGAACTGTTATTCCTAAACGACAATCTCATAACGTCTGTTGAACCACATACTTTCTTTAAGAAGACTAACTTGACGAGAGTCGATTTGTACGCGAATCAGATTGTTAGCATGGATTTGAATGCTTTGAGGTTAACTCCGGTGGATCCGGAGCGCCCGCTGCCTGAGTTTTATATCGGGGGTAATCCGTTTCAATGCGATTGCACCATGGAGTGGCTGCAACGCATCAATAAATTGGACCATTTACGCCAACACCCACGAGTTATGGATTTGGAGAGTATTTACTGCAAGCTTTTATACAATCGGGATACTAATTACTTGCCGCTGATGGAAGCTGAATCGTCGCAGTTTCTTTGTACGTATAAAACCCACTGTTTTGCACTTTGTCACTGCTGCGATTTCGACGCTTGCGACTGTGAGATGACCTGCCCTACTAACTGCACATGTTATCACGACCAGTCGTGGTCCGCCAACGTTGTTGAATGCTCTGGAGCCGGCTACACTGAAATGCCTAGTAGGATACCCATGGATGCCACGGAAGTATATTTAGATGGAAACAATTTTGGTGAACTGTCTAGTCATTCGTTTATTGGGCGCAAGAATTTAAAGATTTTGTATGCCAACAATTCCAACATCGCCGCGGTTTACAACCATACATTCAGCGGATTGCGTCGATTAACGATTTTACATCTTGAAAACAATAAAATAAAAGAGTTGCTGGGGTTCGAATTGGCAACTCTGGAAAATCTGCGGGAATTGTATTTGCAAGGAAATATGATTCATCATATCGACAACAGAACGTTCTTGGAGCTAAAGCAGCTGGAAGTCTTACGTTTGGATGGGAATCGTTTGAATTCTTTTGAAGTTTGGCAATTCGCACTAAACCCATATTTAGTGGAAATAGGATTAGCTGAGAATCAATGGTCCTGCGACTGCCACTACGTGCAAAAGTTCAAGGGGTGGTTCAAGGCAAACCACGGAAAAGTATTGGATGCCGGAAAAATCGTTTGTATGTTCAGCAATATAACGAAAGCTGTTGGTCCCTATATGGCCGATTTCAACGCAACTGCTTGTGCCGCATACACAGGCGGCACTCGTGCTATCGTCGAGACGCAAGTTATGAATGACTATTTGCCTTTATTGTTGGTAACAATGTGTGTTTTTTTGGCTAGCGTCGTGATCGTTTGCGGCGCCTTTTATTACCGTCGCGAGTTACGCGTGTGGATCTACTCCAGGTGCGGCTTAAGAATGTGTTACAAAACAACCGCGTTCGAGGAACAACAAGACAAAGACCGCCTTTTCGACGCCTATGTCAGCTACAGCGTGAAAGATGAGGCTTTTGTAAGTCAGGTCCTGGCTCCAGGTCTCGAGTCCGGGGAACCCGGTTACAGACTGTGCCTGCACTACAGAGACTTTAACGTGTCCGCGTACGTTGCCGATACGATAATCGAAGCAGTAGAGTCGTCTCGTCGGACGATAATAGTCCTCTCTAAAAACTTCTTACATAACGAGTGGTGTCGGTTCGAGTTCAAATCCGCCCTGCACGAAGTGCTCAAGGACCGACGCCGCCGTCTCATCTTCGTCGTCACCGGCGACCTCCCGCAGCGTGACTTGGACCCAGACTTGCGCCTTTATCTCAAGACAAACACGGTGATCGAATGGGGTGATCGCCAGTTCTGGCAAAAACTACAATTTGCGATGCCAGATACCCGAAGGCCGTGCATGCACCAAAGGTCGTCTGCTAACATCTATGCCACGGCGGCGCCATCACATTTTGAACGCTCCAGGAGTCCCGTGCTGCCGCCTCCACCACCGCCAGGGAAGATGCCGCCGTTTCTGCACCATCCCTCCAGCTTACCCAGAGATGCTCGCACAATGCCGCATCCTCTGTGGGCGTAGCGGATGTTCAGCCGCAGGTGAGAATGTTTCCATATATTTGCTTAACCCTTGTTTACTCGAATACGATTCGTTTAGCTTTTGCAGATGTTTCACGGTCGTTCGTCGGGGTAATTATTATTTAGGGATAGCGCGGGCACCCCATTGTTTTCTGGAAACATATTCGAATTCGCGAAATTACAATTATTCACCTTTTTTACCACCGACGGTGCGTATTTGTTTGCGTGAGCGAAGAGGGGAGTTACTCATTTTCGCACCCCATACAAACCAAATTGGATGTCGGTTGCCCTAGAGAATTAATCTCCATCAAGTGAACTTTAATAATTTTAATAGGTACTTGCGCTTCAAAGATGAATTAGCTTCACACAAAACTTTAAGAAGTTTATGAGTATTTGATGATGGCGACAAATTATTAGTAGGCTGAATTTCCGTATTAGAACTTTACACAATAATACAGTTTCCTCTCTTAACTCAAATAATAAATTTATGTTTAATTTAAAATGATACGCTCTTAGTAGGCGAAGTTCCTTGTACATTATGAGAAGCTGTTTCTTTGCTTCACAAATATCTCAAACAAGAGTAAATAATTCGCCTGGCTGCCGTTGAATCTAAATTCCGAATATGAACTAAAATCGACGAAGTAGTTGCTAAACTATGGGAGTTAAATCACTTTTCGAACAACCAGTCATATTCTCTTAAAACTATTGGTGTGGAAGCAACGCTAAACTTCTGTCATTCATTGCTTCATACTCGATCGAATTGAGCTTTCCATAAGTTGAAATGAAAGAGTTGAACATATCATTTTGTTTGCTAGAGTTTTAAAATTTCATAGACTGGAATAAGGTCGAAAGGAATAAACAGATGCGTTATTATTCCATTCCAACGGAAAGAGGTCAATTGAATTAAATTATTTAAACTTATTTAATTACTGTTTTAAATTCGTGAGTGTCGTTTGAAATGGACAGTGATGGACACGCTATATTCCGAAAATTTTTGTTGGGTGGACACTTCATTTTTATACAAATATACTCGTATATCCTGTCAAAGTTTGAACTGATCTTTAGGATTAATGAGTGGCAGTTATTGTTTGAGAATTTTTAGTTTTGTCGTGGTAATTTTTGTGTTTAATAAGGATAATTTATAGTGTGTGAATATTATTGATTTGTATGTACAGTGTATGCTAATGATCCTGTTGCGCTTGTCATATGCATAAAATACGTTGACATGATAATTTATGGTATCTTATAAATTAGATGACAATGGTGAAATGAATTTGATGTCGAAGCAAATTGCCAACTCCAAGTTATGTCATTTATTAATTCGTATAACAGTTTGAAACTCGTAAATGTAGCTTTTAGACAGTTTGTGACTTTTAAATAGGAATCGATCCTTTGTTTTTGGTAGTTTCTGTTGCTGGAAAATTAATTTAATTATATGGATGACAAATTACTATTGATGTTGGAATTGTTCAGAATCCGATTCTGGACGTTTGAGAACGCTGCCGTCGACAAGCCCAGATAATACGTAAACAACAAATAATAGAAATCCAACATCAATTCCTTTTGAATTGGAAATTAAATTTTATGAAGTAAAGTTTGGATTGTCCTCTTCTGTCTTATTAGGGGCTATTCTGTATCGAGTCGGTTAAATTTAAAGGGTGGTTAAATTTTAAAGGTCCTTTAAAACGAAATTCCTATTCTGTATCAGCCAAGTCCGTTAAAATTTTAACCTAGGTACGTTAAAAAGCTGCTTATTTTAAGGGCTAGTCGAAGCCATCCCTTAAATTTAATAGGGTTTCTGTTTGACAGTTCGATGCTTGATATTTTTATAAATATTGCAATTATAACATAATTCTTCCACAAATTTGTTGCAACTCAAAAATGGCATTGGATGGTTTAATACATTTGATAATTATGCATGATGAAGAAGATCGAATACGAAGGTAAAATTAGAGGTTAGATTATAGATGTTTATCTAAAACTTAAATTATTTGCAGAAATGAAGTCCGTATAAAACACCGACACTTGAGAGATTCAAGCGATCCATTTACATTGCCGGATAAATTATTTATAAAATTGTTTAATTGTTGGACCAACTCTTCCCATTTGTTTTCAAATCTCTCCAATTCAACAGCATTTCTGGCTCTGCCCTCAATTAAGAAATGATGTTCCTCGAAATATGCAATTAAACCTTCTTTTTGTTTTTTGGTAATTCTTGGAGCTCTCGACATATTTATTTAAACTTTTAAACAAAGTAAGGTAGAGGATCAATTAGACGCACCAAGCACAACCACAATAATGAACACAAATTCTAGATCAAAATAACTTACCTTCTTGTAATAAAATAAGATGGAAAGAAAATCAGCACGTTTCGATTATAAATATTTTGCATATTATTATCTTTGACCCAAACTTTGTCTGCTCATGGGTTTTTCGAAGTACATCTTGAAGCCAGATGTTGCATCTAAAGGTGCTATCAAACCAGAAACAAGAAATTTTCATTTTTTGTAGCGTTTATACGTTTGTAACAACGAAACAAATATATTTATTTTTTTATTTGCTTCGTTTGAATTTAAGTCGATGTCACATAAAGCGCACGCGCACGATCACAACAGCCTACTTTCGGGTCAGAAAACCTACCACCATGGCTGGTTCACAATCGAATTAACAGACGTACGTTAAAATTCTCCATTTTAACGTACTACGTTTATTTCATGATACAGAATAGCTATTTAAACCCCGCACCGTTAAATCGGACTATTTTAACCTACCCTTTAAATTTAACAGACCCGATACAGAATAGCCCCTATTGTCCTTTTGCTTCGGTGGCAATGAATGGGTGCTCTAACTATAGGCCAACCCGACTATTGTACTTTAAAAGGATAGGAGGAGCACGGTGTGTCTCACCGTCTCTGTTTTCTTTCGTGTTAAAACGAGACGTTCTGTAAAGTCATACAAAGGATGCAGGTTTCAGTTTAACTAAGTCCTTTGGGTCGAGGTCGCTGTGAGAAAAATATCGGTTGACATTTTTCGAGTGCACATATTATGTATGGGGTACAGTCCTGCGTAAAGCACTTGGTAAACAGACCCTAAAGAATTCTACACTTGGAGTGGGTATGCCTGGTTAACTGTACAAATATTTGGCTTCCACTAGAAGGGACATTATGCAACACAGCGATGGATTCGACTAGAACGGCATTAATTGTCAGAGGAGTGTTGGCGATATTTCACCGTGACACTCTTGTTCTCGCGTTTTTTGCTTTATGGGGTTGTTTCTTACGACATTATTGCCCCGCGGCAGTTGGCGCTACCGTCTACAACTAGAGAATTATGGGTGAGGGGCGAGACCTCATAGCCGGAGCATGATTTCCCCATTACATTTCGAGGCCGGGCTCGAACCGAATTCGTTTCAATATGAAGCCTACCCTGTAATTTCTTCGCCATTGGAAACCCCAACTCTGGGGCACGTTCGCAACGGAATGTTAATTGTCTCGATTTGCTCCAATATGTGCGTCGGGGAAATTATCTTGAAATTCTAGTTTCATACGTGGCGAAAGAACGATTTCCAATGCTCGGATTCTAAATACAGATCTTGTTAAAAATTGATGGAATAAAAGCGAGCAAAAAATTCAGTCAGTATTCAGTGCAATCGAAATTTATTATCGTAGGTAAATAAAAAAAACTTTAAAGGTACCGAATTTTAGGTCATTTTTAGTTAACAAAGTTAATAAAGTTTGAAATCTGTAAAAATGCGAATTTCCACAAACACATATGATTGCTTCGAAGAGATAAAATCTGAAATGAACTCGTTGGTGCTATTGACAGAGCATTGAAGTAATAAGGCGGTTCCCTTAAATCTGCTTCGTAATGTGAAAGCGCCTAACTAGGTGGATCCCGCCGTAATTTTCATCGGCACCCAAACCTCCAACATTCATATAACCTAAGTCGTTCTGATCCCTTCCCATCAGCCGTCTCGGTCATTATACAATAATGGAACCGCTCCCGAAATATAGTAATCGCATCTGTCGTCTTTCAAGTGCAGGTATAAGTCGATGTCTCCAAGCGCATCCGGCTCTTTGACCGCCACTCGTTTTAACAATCACACAATTTGCGATTTTATGCCCAGGTGAACCACTCTCGGTCTCCCCGACATAAAAGACAAATGTCTAAACCAGCTCCAAAATATGTCTTTGTGTGGATTAGAATCGAGAAAAGAAGATGCGGTTGGCATTGTCGACGTCCCTGCGACTGCCATTCGTTCAATGGTCGTTCTGCCATCGATTATTCGATTTATTCGAGACGTCTCACTAACAGAAGAACGACTTTTGAACGCTTCCACCATTCGAATTGCTAACTAGTTTTTTTTACGTCGATGAACGGCGACTCTCGGTCTATTTCCGGTTAAGCACGGAAATGACCTGCCGATAGTCAAATGATGATCAGTTCGTTAACGATATGCATTGTGCCAGATCGGAACGGTAATCCGGTAGCTCTACGTAGCTTCATTTATTCGAGATTCCGCCCTTCTGCCGCCACCGCGCGCCTCTGACCCCGACAAGGGTCGCCGTTTTATGATCCGGACTTACATCCAACGAAAATAAACCGCTTCTCGATAAAATTTTATCAATTCATCAACTTAATGCAGGAAAACCGTGAAAAAACCCGACGACGAAATTACTGCTTCACCAGAGAACGGAAGCGCGAAGTCGGAACGAACGGAATCGGGAATCCAGCAAATGATATATTTTGTACACAATAAAGCTCCGAATTCCAAATATACCAAGTAAATCTTACATTTAGACAATGGCAATATTATCTTAAACTCCCTGGCATTGCTTGATTTGATCACACATAATATTACAACCGATCTCCAATAATATTTGTCCTCAAAGTGTAAGGAAATTTCGTCCTGTGAAATCTCTGAAAGTTTAATTGGAAAATGTATTGCCAGTGCTATTTTATTAATTCGAGATTAAAATGTGTTCCATTTTGCAGCTAAAATTGAAAGGCCGATTAGTTGTGAATTATGTGGTAAAATCAGAATCTATGAAGCTATGAAGCTCTTTCAGTTTTTTGGCAATTTTATTTCATTAGGCTTCCTGTTAATAAATATTTTATTAGCATTTTTTAGGCTCCGTTTCTTAAATAAAGTTAAAAATCAGAGTTCAGAATTTACTTTACCGCCCACATTGCAACATTACAATTTCCAATTAAAATTTGTTATCCAAGTTTCAAGAAAAAGGTGTCTGATCTTTTTTAGCAAGCTTTTGAGGGATTTATATTCATAATATTATCGTCCCAGTTTCTGAAATTGAAACGTTCTCTCCAAATCCGCCCTGTCATTGCATATTAACAAGGAAAATATTCGCTTGTATTCTAAACAAGTCTTTGTTTCCCCGTAAAAGAGTGAAAAGTTTGAAAATCAATAGAAAATGATTAATTAATTTAAAAATGAGGATGTAGAGTCGGTATGAAAAGGGTAGAGAGCTTGGGGGAGATATCGATGTTTCTGTTTTGTATTACGGGTAAGCGCAATGGGGTGTTTTGTTCGGGCATGCCGATGATATCGACACACTTTTTCGTTGTATTGTCCAAATCTTTTATTATTTTTGGCTTTTGTTCATATGTTTAATAAAAGATGATCAAAGCGGCGCGGCGCTTCGTTCATATGCATAAAGCGAACGAAATAAAACGAAAACGGATATTTTGCCATGAATGTTTCTTATTTTCTATGACTGTGGGTGTCATGGGTGAGGCTCCACGTACGTAGGCGGAAGACAATGCTTTTATTTCGTGGGGTTAACAGCAGTTTTTCGGGCGCTTTTTGAAGCCACAAGCTTTTGTCTTCAAATCGTCTGGACGTGGTGTTAAAACCTGTTTCATAGCGATCACTTTCGTGCGGCCGGCAGCTTTGAAACTGTGTAAAACCCTTTCTCTTTTTAATTCTCTAATGGAATTTAAATCGTCTGTGTAAAATCTCCGCAAAACACCTGCTGAAAAAAGAAAAAATTTCTCGCATTTAGATGTTATTGTTGAAAATTGCGGAGCAACACAAGTAAAATTAAATTTTGGTGAGTTATTCCAATGAAACAATAATAATTGTTCTCTTGATTACATTGCAGAGTTGAGCTGAGAAATAATTTAGAAAATAAAATAAATAATTGTAATCAGAAGTGGAATTTATGGTAAAAACGTAGGTCGTTTCGAAGGGAATTTTAATTATTATTTATCTCTTTCCTGCTTCGTCTGTAATTATCGCGACAAAACACAGAAAATTTCCTTTGGTGGTTCAACATCTGTAGAGTATGTGGTAATTTCGTTAACAAGGGCATCTGTCAAACACTGCCTATTTGCATGTGAAAAGCTCAAGTATTGTGCAAGTTTCTTTGTTCGAAACAGGATTGTAGTGGAGTCAACCAGAGATTAGCGAGTCGTTTATACATTAATCCTTTATGAAATTCGCTCAAATGGAGGTAATATTTGGCTTCAGTTTGACAGAAGCCTACAAAACAAGCATGTTTGTTAGATCAAGTCACAAAGGCACTTTTACTGCCCCGTCAGGAAAGTAAGCAGAATCAGCGAATTAAACTGGCAATTTCAATTAATTAAAGGAACGTTCAGCATTACGCAAGTTGCTATTGATTAGTTGAATAATCTTTAATTAATTAAAAAGCAAACGTATCAGCCAAGTCGTTTTTGATGCGATTAAAAAAGTATTAATTAAAAAGTTGGATGCAATCCGTTCTGGAATTCAATTACCTTTGAGAGAATTTAATCTCGTCAAATGAAACTGAAATTTGCGACGAAATTATCTTATGATTCCTAGAGGACGGAATACGAAGGAGTTAAATTAAAAAAGCAACCGTCGGTCGTCCATCAAATGCACCGCCTACGGCGGGATTTCTGGATAATCGGGCTTACGAATTCGAGTCGAACAGGCGCAAAGGGCAGGTAATAATTCCGCTGCATAAATTTTAATACATATTTATGAGACCGCGACAGATACGAGAGCTTCCAGCCACTTTGCAAAGACTCTAACTGAAGCTTTGGCAGGACGAGCCTCAAGCACGAATTTGCAATCAACTTGAGTTTACGTTCGCATTAAAACACGTCAGGGCCAATTTTTCACTGCTACATGCAATAGCTCGTAATTGTCGGGTTTGCGCCAAAAACTTCGTTCAATTATCGGCTCTAATTTATCCAATTACCTCTGCAAAAAGCCAAATGGGACGCGTACTAAATACCATTAAAACGCACTCGTTTCCATTTACATATGAGCTCTGTGGTTGCCACGCATTAAAAAAAGATTCCTGCTAATTGCTGTGAACGTCCATTATTTCTCTTATTAAGTCAATTCTTTGATTAAAATTGGGTAAAATGTCCACCATTTTTGGGACTAACTTGATTCAGTATTCAGTATTTTGCTCATCTTTTTGAGGACATTTAGTTGAAAATTCAGTTTATTTCCTGTATGAATGAAAATGAGATTACTTTACTGAATAACATAAATTAAACCGAAAATATCTAACAAAGCAATAACAACTTCATCGTGCTATCTGTGCGAATATTGGTGAATATCCAATAATGACGTTGTTGCCGGCGGCGAATGAAAATAATTTCTTGTAATTTAACCGCAGCATGCTCATATGTCTCACCATTTTCCCCATTTAATAAAACCGTTATGTTGAAAAAAGCGGGGTCTTAATGGAGTCGAGGTCTGATTAAGTCATTAAAGGTAGTTTAGTTAATGCTAGCTTTTGAGTAATAGCAATACAGTCTTAATTCAAATGCGATTAGTTCGATATAATTTCGTCTTCGTGCCAATCATATAGTAATTTCGACAGTCCGGCTTTTTCGAACCGAAAAAAGGAGATTACTTTTCACGTCTGGTGCAAAAAGTACGTGCGCCGTTGTATTCGATATGAGATTTTCATTAAAAGAGCGCATGTGTGTTGCAAAAATTCTTGGTCGAAGGCAGCGAACTGTGAAGAACGAGCACCGACTTCGTTATATCTTTCTGTGGCGCCACAACAGATAAATAACTTTTCCTACACTTTTTATCGATCGCAATTTCAAATTTAGAATTTTGGGGAGAAAAACGCCCTTTCGCTCGTAATAAATAGTTGTACATAAATAAGCTGGCGGGTCGAATTAATGTAACCAAATTTATGGATTATTTTATAAAATATTGCCGTTGGTCCTGTAATGTAACAGCAACACTGTAAATAGGCAATTTCACTTTGAAATTGTATTCAAATTATATTTAATTTCTTTCATGAAATATGCATGCCGGTTTAATTTGTTTTGAATTGTTTTGATTCGAAAATTTGACTCGCTTTTTCGTCTTTTATTGGGAGAATTTTTCACAAAGTGAATCAAAGGGATTGGTTGATTGAAAAAATTCAGCTTTGTTGAAGCGTTATAGAGAAGACGAAAGACGAACGAAAAAGTTCGGTTACGACTGCTCGCTTATTGAAACAGATTTTTCGTAAATATCGTGTTTTGTTTTTATTTCAAGGGCAGAAAGAAATAGGGCGGAAACCAACGAATCGAAGAAAAGAGATAATTGTCACCCTTAGGAATTGACTTCTGAAGTCAGAAACTGCTGTTCCAATAACTTCGAGGATTGATAGCATTTTGAAAAGCATCTAAGATAAACACATTAATTTCGCTTTTATTGCTCTTTTAATCTGCTTGTTACAACTGCCGTAAACTACTTGGTATGAAAAGTGGAATTGCAGGGATTTTCCTCAGGTTCATGGGAAAGCAGCTAACTGTGGAGAAGGCAGCTTAGAAGAGAACTATGATGATAAGTGATGTCGAGCACTTAATTAAAGTAACGTATTACAAGCTCGTTGAGATAATTCTCTTCCACGTTCGATAACAACGCTAATAGAATCGTGAAACGACCAACTACAAATTACAGAGATGAAAAACAACAACATGAAAAATGGAGATTTATAGACGGGCCTAAATTCGCAATTTCATTTAATTCGACGTCATTACGCATTCCTATTTTTATGCGGGAGTAAACATCGTGGGCAGATCTGATAACGTTGCTATTGATGTTCAACTCTTCTCATCTCCAAATTCATAAATTGGAAATATAATACGACCGGCTCTTACGTGCTCGTTAAAAATAATAGTACTCTTAAGCGTGAAATTAATAAGCGGGAGAATGAAGAATGTTGTCTGCTATCTTTACATCAGGTTTTAGACACTTTTATCGGCAAAAAGTGCTTATTTACAAAAAAGAAGCATTCCGTACGTTTTACGATTTAAAAGTTTCTTTTACAAACCCAAACTAAAATAGCGAGGAACTAATTTATAGGTGAAGAGAATAGCGGTTTGAGTGGTTACGGAATTTGGCAGGCGCGAGAAGCTGATCTGCTTCAGTGAACCAGTTTAAGGCGATCAACTTTTGATAAGTAGTTATGATTATCTATTTTGTGTAAATTGAATCCTGAACGCAACGGTATACGAGAGCTTTGTATGAGCATCGACGATTTCGAGCAAAAAAAAGATAATATGCATGCGGAGGATCCACCGTTATAAAAACCACGCCAAGTTATTTGGGCTAGTTCTGGGTGAAAATTACAGTTTTGATTATTGATGTTCTCATTTCTAATATATTTCCTGTACGCTAATAATAAATTGAACAATTTAGCACAGACGAACTAGTTTTTAAAGTATAAGGCCAAATAGTTAGTCTAGGTATGTGGATACCAATGGACGTAATTCGATCATGCCGATATTATTCTTGCGGAAAATGGACTGTTCATACCAAACATTTTTATGAACATTACACATAAATGGCTTGCAGTTATTTTTGAAATCGTTTGTTCGATCTAAATTTTTTTGGTTCAACGATTTTTGTTCGTTATATCAAAATTCTACCATTCTGCGTTTGTGCCTAAAACACAACGATAAATGTAACAAATTTAATATGGCTGTATTAAAAACGCGAAATATGAGATGAACTGATATTGTCATTTGAAATTCAAAAATCATGTTGAACGAGATATTTCGGTTGAAAATAGTTTGGTATCGCTGTTGGTGTAATGTGGGAGATTTTTTCGGTGTAACTAATGGCGTTTGTCAATTCAACAAAAACGCCGGCCGTTTCTGGAAACTGTTGTGTATTTAGTGCCAGTCAAAGCATGAATAAAACAATTACACATGGCGAAAAAAATCAGTGGCACAGGACGTGAGAAATGGTTACGAAGCCCCCCGTTAAAAGTGATTATTAAAGTTTTTCGAGGTGGAAATTATCAGCCTAATGCAGAACATCCGCTTCTTGTTAGAGCAGTTTAGTTATTTGAGGCAGCAACCCGGTCGTAGGAAAAAACTTATTATAAACAGTTTGTTTTTTGTGTCACCCAAGAAGAAATTCTCAACGGCTGTCACCCTAATTGAAAAATATCAGTTTACAAGAAAAATATTTCCGAGTGCTCAGATTTTAATTAAAAAGTCTCGAAACAATTCACGCGACCATTTCGGCAAACACCTGCTCAGTCAGCGTGACGGCGCAACTCCGACCTTATTATTAATTTAATCTGTAGGTACTACAAGGAAAAGCGATGGACGGCCGATTTCCTCGTTAACATTCTTGATGACCGTTAAAGTGGCGAAACACAAAAACAGCCCACTTAAAATTCATCTCCGGATCCACTATTTCATTCTGAACAACCTGTTAAATGGGCCTCTAATACTAATTCAAATTGTCAGTCGAGCACCGCCCCTTCCAGACTCAAAACGCAGGAACTATCATCGGAAGATCTGAGACGTCGGTAGCAATTAACATTACGGCAACGCGGTTGCCACGTTCTAAATTATTTAAAATACGTTATAAATCGTCGGTTATCGCACATCTAATGTTTTGGCCCTGTTCCCAGAACAATGGCGCTGGATCTGCTTACAATGGTCTATATATCGCATACAGACTCCGTATTCGGCACACCTTGCCCTCCTTATTCTTTCAAAAACAGCCCTCGTTGTTAATTGCCGTATCGCCGACAGTGTCGAGTGCCTCTTTTCCACTCTTTTTCCAAACAATCCCTGACTTAAGTGGTTTTATGTATGTCCTGGTACCGTTTTTATTCTTTCAAGTATAATTAATTAAAAAGGGTACGGTTAGTGTTATTTATATCCGCTCTTTTAAGCACCCGCTCTTTATCTCGTTCGAATCCGATAGCATCACTGCGCTACCCTTAAACAATACAGGAGGAGACGTTATTAAACTTCATATAGGGTAATGTCTGGCGGTGTTGGGGCACACAAATACTCGTTATAGCCAGGCTATTACGATTAAATTTTGATATTGTACAACTAAGATAAGAAAAACTATAAAGATACTTTTTCTCTCTACTTAGCACTGAAAATTTCATTCAATAAAACCGGAATATAGATAACAACGAATATTGTATAAATTTCATCAATAAAGTTTATCCCCAATATAGATTTTCATCACACAATCCATAATCTACAGATTGCGTTTAAAATTTTGAATTTTAACTGAGTGTTCTTTCCACTTGATTGAATTGTTTGCTTTAAATTTGCATCTGTAATTTATTTAAATCCATCAACATTTTTATGCACACCAACACTATAAAATTTAAACAATGAAAACGCCAATAAAAAGCTTTGAAATGTATGAAAAGCGATTAAAGCCCGCACATAAATTAAATACGTGCACTTTTTCTCTGCAAAGTACAAATTGGTATAATTAGATATTCAAATTTAAACGCCACTGTGATAATCAAAATTAGTCCATTTTGTGAAGACATAAATATTAAAATTATGTCGGTATCATTAATCTTCTTAAATTGGTTTATTTTCCTTTGTCAGACAGGGTTAAACCCAAGAAATGAACAAGCTGAGACTAGATGTCAACAAAAAATTGATTATTGTTCTTTATGAGTTGTAAATTTAATTTAATGACCAATTAAAAAGCAGTGTCGGTAAATCACATAATAACGCCATAATAATACGATCTGTAATAAAGCTGTTGATTTCAGCAACCACTCCCTAAAAATTATTAAGTGGAATGAGTTGAAACTTTTTAAAAAATTATGCGATATAATCAGACTTTTATTCTTAAATTGGAAGCCTATTGACTACTGTTTTGTTGTTTCTTTTGCTTAAAGCATAACGCATTTATCTCCAGTTGGTACCAAAACCCTCATTATTGATTAACGAGAAAAAGCTCGTGAGAGAGATTTTCAGATATGAGTTTGAACAGATGAGTCGTTTAGATATAATTAACTGTCATTCAAAATAGGAGCGATAAATTTATAGAAACGTTCATTTTTCATTTGTGTCTAGGACGGTTTCAAGAACGAAAAACTGAATAATGTGTAAAATAGTCCTCTTTTGAATTCTTGGCACACCTTGGGTTTGCCTATTCTCATTTGGACAATAGCGAATGTGACGAACGCTCGGCTCCATGTGGTGGTGCTACAAAGAAAACGGCAAGTCGAAAAATAAGT
This sequence comes from Gnatocerus cornutus, assembly GCA_029298725.1. Classification (NCBI taxonomy): domain Eukaryota; kingdom Metazoa; phylum Arthropoda; class Insecta; order Coleoptera; family Tenebrionidae; genus Gnatocerus; species Gnatocerus cornutus. The sequence continues at coordinate 8,753,274 of CM055514.1, forward strand.
TTTAATAGGGACAATGGTTTTTCCTTCAAGCTCCGAAATTATGACGGCGTTAAAAGAGAGCAAATTGGTTCTCGAGTCGGGAACTTAATGGTCCACTTGAGTTTTAATTTCCAACCTTATTCTGGATTATTTCGCTTTGAAGACACTCAAGCAACTTTCACACAAGGGTCAAATTTATAGGAATTTTTATCTAAATTGTAAATTATCACAACATAAATATTTACCCTCACGGTACGAGGAAATTACCCACATATTTCCCTTTGTACATAAAAGAGCTTATCTCTTTCATATTCAAATGACGTTCCTGTTTATTCTAATTCTATGTGGGACGGCATTTACTGCGGGGGTTGTTTCACTATCCCCGAAAATAAATAGTGACTAATTTAAAGCCTCAGATAATGCAATGGAATTGGGGCACATCTCGCGTGGTTAAAAAACGCTTACAACATGCACCAGTCCTCGATACACACGAGCAAAAAGATAATCTCGTTAAAATAGCACAAAACACTTTCGGGGGTTTGTTTGGCTGACGGATCGTGGGCTAAATCTCCTTCAAGTGGAGGGTTTGTTTTGTCCTTGTCTTAGTCCTATATCACCATCATTACCTCTCATCAGAGACGATTGTTTAAAATTTGCCACGCTGGTGGCGGACCCAACACCATTGTTGTTTCGTGAACTGTTAATTACATGCAGGATATGTGGAGCTAATAATGAATTAATAACGGCTGGGCCTTTCACATTGGGAAATGCTCATACGTCACTCTGACAGGTCTTAAGTAATGCAAGGTTCGGAACGATTTTCAGCTCAGCAATAATTTCGTTTAATAAATTAGCGCATTTCAATCGGATCATCCATAAATTTTTTAAGTGGTCTTGAGATTTTTGGTCGAGAAATCATCGCTGGATTATTGATTTCGTTTCTCTGAATATAACATTATTAGTTCATTTTCATAAGCATCCATCAAATATCGAAGTTGGTAAATAAAAAATGCGCACTTTAACTGAATGCATAATGCGACAGATTCTGTCGAGCTGTCGAGAATCATGAATCGTCATTAAAAATTTATGAATACAATAATCAAATTACAAATAAAATTGGAGATAACTCTTGCATGGTCGTAATTGTCGGGTTCAGCCAGTTTGAATAATGTCCCATATGTCGTAAATGTGTTGAAGGAGGAAACACAGGACACGTTATCGTTACGAAATCGCGGGTTTGCATTGTGTGAGCCAATGATACGAATCGCTGAGCCCTGCATTTACTGGACTCACCCTTTATAACTGTGGTCAAACGTATTGTTTGGAAAATTCAAACGGTATTATGACTAAACCACCCTCCGTCAGCCTATTATTATGTATCATCGGGATCTAGCGGGTTTCAGTTTCGCCGGTTCGAAATTAATATGAAAGACACTGCAAGGTTTCGTTGACTTCCTTGAGAATTTTATGTATATCTGTACAGAGGGGATGCATATATTATACCGTCGACTGTATCATATTTCAGGGGTGAAGTCGACATTTGTCTAACCATCTGTATTCGAGGTTCGAAATTGCCTGAGAAAATCGCCCTCCACAGATAACAAAACCGACCTTCGTTGACGTTTATTAAACTTAAACGAAAATAAATTAGTTTTTAACAAAACGTTAGCGGCTGAAATTTTAAAATCGGCCAAAGGTCGTTAAAGTTATTTATGTCTTCGGTTTTATCCTGAGTTATTTACAGTTCCAGAAAGAGAGCGATAAACCATAACGAGGGTGGCTATTAATTATTGGAAAATCGTAAACTATGCCGGGGTCTCATTATAAACATCCCCTCACACTAATTAAACTTGTTGTTTGAATAACTTGTCGACTTTGAAGGATATATCTCAATAACCTTAATTGGAATCGACGTTCAGCCATTTTTCTGGTTTGGGGTGAACTCGCCACGGTCATACGGACCATAAACACTCTCATGAGCCATTGCCCAATACATACCCTTGGAATGCATCATTCTGACACATTCGCTCGATTTGCCCTAGTCAACGACGTGATTCCGACAAAAAGTTGATCATCGGGTTCTACCCCACAAAAAGGTGCGCTGGATATAATAACATACATTAAGATCAGGAAAGGGCAAGCTAGGTGTGTGCGGACTGTAATAAAAAACCAAAAACCGTAACCACTGGAAGGTGAACGCGAGGGAGCAGTGTTTGCTTATTTATCAAAAAAATCGGGCTTGGGCGTACAGGGTTTCCACAATTTTTTATCTATTGTCACTTGGGGAACTTTCGATCGCACTTTAAGATGTTTGTACAGCAAGTTCAACTTACTCTCATGAAACGTCGTTTCTGATCGATAAAAGTTAGAAAAATCTAATGATTAAATTGTCTTATTGGTGTACTATTTGATTAATGCAAACTATTTCTCATAGAGTGCAATTGCAACTCGACTTTTTGTCCCGGAAGAAACTAGTTCTGGATAACTGCGCGTTGTTTTCTGGATAATGCAGCACTAAAACTGATCGCTCTGTTGGGCTCTGGAAAAACTATCTAGTTTAGCCTTGGCTGAACTACGTAAGTTTTAAAATTGTAGGGCATGATCATCTATTTTAAAAGATATCTGTCCGCAAACTTTTTGCTTAAGTTTGATCAACAAAGCCTTCAAAAGTTTATAGGATTACATAATTTAGAACTTTACTTAAATACTTCTCATTTAAAACTTTATGTTTGCAGCACTTATGAATAATTCCTATTGTAGAGTAACTAACTTCTAGCTTGCTAAAAGATCTGTCAAATCTGCATGTTCGACTAAGATATTTGCGATTTTAGGTGCGAATTATAAAAACTGAAAAAGCCTGGTGGAAATGTAAAACTGTCACACGTTTTTTGCACAAAAAACAGTACCCGACGCGAAAGCATCTAAACAACAATTGCTTTATTTGTTAATATCTGTGACACGTGAATTTGAACGTGATGCTTTAATAATAGCGTTGGTGTAAACGTCGAGTCTATTGTATTTAAAAATCCCTCATGGAAATTCTGACTCTCACATTTTCTATTTGAACCGTTGCCAGCACCATCCCGGGAGATTGTATATGAAGCGAAATATTTTCATATTTAATCTTTCATTTAAATAAATTTATTATTCCTTAACGAGCGTGTATATTTTGTATCAAAAGAAAGGCAAATAAGATGTAAGAACCTCCTGCCACAAGCTTAGTTGAAACTTTAATTATATCCCAATGTAATGTAATTAAATTTCTAATAAATTCGGACCCTGACGCTCGGCATATTAAAGAGCCAAGAAGGATCATTGTTAGCTTAACGATGGGATTGTTGAACGTTAATACAAGGGAGTATGTTCATTCGTTCCAGAATCACGAATCGCCATAAAATAAAGGCACCAATTAACGCAGCTGCGTGCAAAGTGCGTGCGTGTGTCGAATGACGATTTCCATCGACTTCCACGCCATTATTTACCAGTTCTTGTTTGCATCCGCAAAATATGACAGTTTGCTATCATTCTAACTCGTTGATCGTTGTTGGCGTTGCGGCTTTAGAAATAGCAATGTTATTAAATATAACGTTCTGCCGTGACGGATGAAAAAGGCAATTAAAAGCGTTTCTCTAAATGGTAACAGGTGTCGATTGTTGGTTGTAATTCTGGCATTGTGTGTTGGTGATAAATTGTTGCCCTTGCATGCTACTCTGATCATTTGCTAGACAATACAGGTAAATTATGACAAAGGTGTTTTTATTAATGACGCCGCAATCGTAATTACTACGGAATAATTTACGAAGCTGTGTATGCCGACTGATTTAATGGTTTTAACAGTGCATTATTTTTAGCGCCAGTTTGTGGCGTTCTCTTGCTTTGTTTGAAAACTTGGAACAATTTTAGGACATTACTTCAGGAAGATTAATTTACTAAATGACTGTTTCGCAGTCATTTTTCATTTAATTACACTGTAACTGAGACTTTACAGACACGTATACTAAATTTTGGTTCGAAATTACTTCCATAAACATTGACTAGGTTTTGGTATCATGGACTATTGAGAGTTCTAGGACTATTATTCTCTTTTTATAACTGTGGAGAGATTGTGGGGGACTTGTTTTCAAAATTATAACAGGTAAAAAATATAGCGACGAATCAGTTAGCTTTTTTGACGTGAAATGCTAAAATCAGGTTGAAATTCCTTTAAAAATAGATCCGTCGACATGACAGCGACAATACATCACCCGGTGTTGTGGATTTTACCGATTTTATTCAAATTTCAAAATGGGTTTTCCAGTTCTGGGAACCATTCAGACGATCTGCCATCTTTCTAAACGCTGACTGGTTTCTTTTTGATCTGCACCATAAAGGCTAAATTTCTTCTGATTTTTATCTATTTAAGATGCAATGGCTGAATCTAGCAACGAAGTTTAAATTGAACTTGAGTTTGAGTTTTTCGGCATGTTTATCTGCTTGTTTATTTTTTTTTGGTACGTACGATTTTCTTTTCTTTTTTCTTCCACTTATACAGGGTCCGGCAACACTTGTGTCCACCCCTAAAATCGTCTTTAATTTTAAAGTTAAAATTTTGAAAATTTGCGTAGGTACGCTCACAGTTGACAAGCTCTAGAAGCTGACGCAAAAATTTGTTTTTTATCACGGTTTGGTTGGCGTCGCGACGTTTAAGAAATATAATTTTTAGCGATTTTCGATTTTTTGCGGAAATATTCGCGAATTCAATTTTTTTCCAACATAACTGTGATACAAATATCGGAGTTTTTATTTTAAATCTAATGCAAATTGTGTTTAAAATTTGCGAAAAAAACGCGGTTTTATCAAGTTAGTTTTCAAAATTCTGACAGCGCAGCGGCAAACTACGTTTACACCAAAATTTCACAAGTCACATTATTCACTCTTATAAAGGTTAATTTTGATTCTCACGGGTATGTTGCAGTTTATGGACACCAGAAATCGTTAATTGACATCGACAAATCGACAATTTCACCAATTAAGACTTTTGTTACAATCTAAAGCGAACCAAAAGATAGATGTCATTTGGACACAAGATGTTGACAGATGGGTGTAAACGTAGTTCCCAATTTTGACGTAATAAAATTGGAAACTAACTTGATAAAACAGCATTTTTTTTTCAAATTTTGAAGACAATTTGCATTGAATCTAAAACGACAACTGAGATATTTTTAACACATTTATATTGAAAAAAAATTAAATTAGAGGTTGATATCACAAACCCTCACAATTAACTAAAAATTACACATTTAAGGCGTCGCGACGCCAAAATTATTAGTGATAAAAAGCAAATCTTTGCTTCAGCTTCTAGAGCTTTGTCAACTATGAGCGTATGCAAATTTTCAAAATTTTATTTTTAAAATTAAAGACGATTTTGGGGGTGGACACAAGTGTTGCCGGACCCTGAATAATACTGTTGATTTTTATGTTCTTATTCCTCATTTATCACCTCAAGAGAGTTTTTTTTATTTCATAAGAGCCAATTTTTTAAGTTTCTGGGTATATGGGTTTGATTTGATTGGGATTGATCATTATCAGCTCGTAATTGTATATAATTTCTTGGCTGGACGAGACTAGCGGAAATGACGATAATCCTTTAGAACACAATTCCCATGTGATTAACGACACAAATTGGACTGTCTGTGACTGTCACATTGTACACCATGAGTATTATAAATCCATGTGTTCACATTATTGATTGTAATACGCATCTAATTCCACAGATCCTGATGGTAAGCATGCTCATTTTCTGTCCTGAGTAGCAGCTGCAGATCTAACGAATAATTCCGACTTGGAGGTCCTCTGAAAACTTTAGCAAATAAGGAGATTTCACTATTACAAATCAAAAATCACAAGAATAATTTTACATTCAGATAGTATCCAAACACATGCGATTAAAATAATGTTACCGCCTACCACTTTGAATTTATTCTAGAGCTGTATGGGAGTGCAGATAATACCCTCGAGATTTATATACTCTCCGTATTAATGTGACGTGTGTTTTTTTAACAGATAACTGGAAAATTGATCGGGTATAAAGAGATCGCGTTATTTTTATTGCAGCAGAATATGTGCTAACGGCAATTTTTACTTTTAAAAACATCGGATTATTTGAAACGTTCGAATACCTATATCTGTGTGAATGTTCTCTGATTACACATGTTTAGGAAATAAATCGTTCTGTAATTTTGATAATGATCCCTTTTTATGTTTTGTCATGTTTAGTATTGATGAATATAACAAGCCTAATGATTAATTAATATATTGATAAATTGTATTCGTAATAGTTCCGACATTAATTTATTATTTAGGTATCAGAAACATTTAATTGTAATTATATTCAATCATTACTCATTTCTTTGTATATTATTAACTTTATGACAGCGCTCAATTGAGATTGTGTCCTAATTACCAACCGTTGAGGTCAAGTTAGTGACCTAGTATCCATAAACCTCACTTCTAATCTATTTCCAAATTGTAAAAATTAAAGAAAATTCTCCTGAGAGAAAAATAAAGGTTAGGATCAACTTACAGCGAATGGATTTATTACCTCTGGGGTGTATTATAGCAAAGTTTCTTTGAGAACTAAGTACTTCCCGCTATAAATAGATCACGACGTTATATCTCGTTTGATGTAAAAAGACAACGACACAATAGCAGATAGCGATTTTTATTTTCCCATTCAGAGAGTATTTGTCGTGCTAATGACAGCTTTCTTGTGATAAAAAATTCGTTAGATGGAACAAAGCTGAGAACCTAACAAAATCTGTTTCCGAAGCGAGTTGACTGAACATTTGGATGTCTTGTCGACATACCAGTTTACAATGCTACTCGTACTGGTGGAACAACTGCGCCAGAGATGTAACATAAAACTTTATCATGATATTCTTTTGGTTTAGAATTCTCAGAAAGATACACCGGATTTGATTTCTGATTAGCATGGAAAGGAGAGATGTAAATTATACTAATTTTGGTTTTCTTTTTCAGTGATCGACAGCTCCAACGTACGTTCTTTACGAATTAAAAGATGGACGGTCCTTCCTTGGCTACCGAGGTGACTGTGATTGTGATATTTTTGTGAACTTTAAGTATTCTAAATTGATAACATCCATTACGTGGATGGGTACGTTTCTAGTTAATTATTGTTGTTATTTATAATTTATAAAAATGGACTGAAACAGTTTGAAACGAATTTAACTGAGAAATTTATAAATTCGGTCTTGATATATCAATGTTCTTTACATACTGCTTCATGAGCTTATTATTAATAGGTGTATTAAAAATCTGGTGTATAAACTTTCATAGTTTGAGGAGCAGTGACAGTTGTTTTTGTCCACCATTTTAGTAATGTAACTATAAACGGGTTTAATTTTAACTTTATAGGCCATTGATTTGCAGCGTGAACAGAAGGGTTGTGATTTATGTATTTCCTACACAAGAACTTGTTATTAGTATTTTTAAACGGTATCCACAACGATATTGATAGACTTAAGTATCTTGATTGGACAAGCCAGCAGTTCATCGTTTCGTTTTGGTCAAACACCAATCTCTACCACCAAAATCTTCGTTCTTCATTTAATTTTCGTTAAATTAATGACATCTGAGACGAAACTGTGAGGTGCAGGCCATCCATGATTTACGATTCCTAACTTAATATATTGTAATATTATTGACTGTATATACTGTGTATAAATAATTTAAAGTATATTTTGATCAGAAATCCCAAAGCACACTATGTAAATAGCATTATGATTTGCTTATTCGAGACGTAACTTAAAACAAATAAAATTATTTAATTTTATTCTTGTTGTTCCTTCCAACTCAACTGGAATGTTTGGATTCATTACCGTTACCGGAAAATCTATTATTTCCTTTTGCGTTACCAACTATGTTGTTTGGTACAAGTTTTAATTATGCGTAATGGATGGATGTGGGGAGAACATTTCAGCGGTTTCATTTGCTCTACATTATTTGCTTTTTTTAATGTTGTAGGGATAATTTATGAGATGTATCAAATAACGAGTAGTCCGATGTTGAATTTAATTTAGGGAAGAAAAAATGTGATTGTTCAGAATGAAGATGAAAAAAGTTACATTACATTAAAACGTGCCGAGATCCTAATAAAACCAAAAGTTTGCAAAACAAGAATTCCTCATCTCAACCAATTTACAAAGTAGCAAGTTTACTTACTGGTGTAAAATTAAAAAATACAAGTCTGGCAATTACGATGTATAAATTAAACAGGAATTTCATATGCAGAGTCCGAAATGTCCAGCGGTTGTGCAGATTCCGAGATTTTAATTTTCGCGTGGAGAACGAATTTGTTGCTTTATGACAGCCGTATTTCGCACGTTGTAAAAAATTAGTTATGTGACTTGCATGTGTTGTTTTTAATTATGCTGCAACTGTTATGGCAGATTATAAATCTCACGCTTGACGAGTTCCCATCTCGTCGACGACTCCAACTTGTTAAAGGTTTAGAGCAAAAGCAATTTTATGAGCGAATCTCTCCATCCATATTTGTTAGCGTAGCCGTTGTTGAAATTTTGTTATTAATTTATGGTTGGTAATGAAATTATGGCCACATGTCCGGTTTATAAAGCGATATAGATCGTAGCACTGGCACCGTGACGACAGCTATGGCTTCAAAAGAAAACAGGTTGGTAATACCATGGCATTAATGAAACGATTTAATTAAACTGTTATCATTTCTATCGAGCGTTTGTTGACTGGCGACTCTGTAATAAATAAGGGATTTAAAAAAATCAACGAAGGCAGTTGTGGTCAACAAGATGAATCGTTACATTCAGCGCTGAAGACTAGTTCTTTGTTTGTACCACCGTCATACATCATAGTGTCCATCTCTGGACGTCAGATGGCCTTGGGACGTTAAACACAAAACTAAACTTTGTATTCAGATGGGCTAACAAAACGTGCTACCCCTAATATCCCGTAAATGATAAATGGACGAACTTATAACCTCAAATTTATACAGGTGGAATTTATCGCGTTAACAACGCGCGAATTTGATTGAATTATTTATTGGGCTGCTCTAATTCTGCATAGAGACATAGATGTTTCAGTGCTTGTCAAGAATGTTTTATTGCACCCTTTCTGCTGGCATTTACCATATATAAAGAGAAAATAAGGTAGGTAAGATACGCTCATTTTTCTTCCTCAGCCTCCGAAAAGAAAATGAACTTCAGATCAACGATTTATTCTGATGTTTACTTACTTTCACAAGTTCATTTTTGCTATAATAAGATTTTTGCTATATAACAGTATGCAGCAATTTCGATGCAAATGAGTTCCAAATCCTGAAATTATTCATGTTTTTTGTCGGCAATAATAGAAGCGAAAAGACAACCATAAAGTTTATCGTCACAACACGTGAATCATTTCCACTTTAAGAATTCAGTCGGAGGTATCTGATAGCTTAGACGATGTAGCCGCTTAGACATTTTGATATAATTACAGGGGATGGAAAATATTCGACTTTTTATAGAACGACTTGTGCGTCATTAAGATAAGACTTCTTGTCTCGATGGCTACTTGTTCTCTTGTGTGGATGGCCTTGGAAGAAATATTGCACTTCTTGTCTTCAGAAATTTTGCTTTATTGAATTCTTGTGGACGGCGGCGGTCGTTTTATCTACGGTTTTGTCATAATTATTTGAGATTTTAGCGATGACAAAACCTAAGAATAGTTTTACAAGAATAATTAGAGAAGTAAGTCACATTCCACTTCGAAATTAGTTTCTAAAATCACTGATTAAAATCTAGGAAGATGTTATTTGCTAGTTTCCTAAAATGCTGGTCATAGTCATTACGGTCTGTGCACATATTTATGTATTTACTTACTGCATGTCATGTAGGCACCTGGTTTACATCTTAATTACTATGTTAAGTTATTTCGAATCTAGTTTTAAGGTTTTAACAACTGGCGTTTATCCATTTATATTTGGATAATGAAGCTACCTGTATTTCTAAGGCTGTCTGTTAACACCTGACCTATTTAATTTACATCTGCGCTATGTGTACCCTCTATGAATAAAAGAAAATAGAGCCGTTTTTATTTTATAAAACACATAAAAGTAATCCCGACGTCTTCCAGTTTTGCCTAAAATCCAACAGCTGCTATTTGCACTGTCATCTACGCATCAACTTTAGGCACTAGAACATGAAAATAACATTTTACAAGAAGACATTGTAGGCCTTATCTTGAATGTTTAAACTCGCAGAGTAAAATTATTCTCTCAGATACTCCGTCGTGTCGCATGTAAATTATGCAGGAAGGTAGAACGTACAAATTGGAACTCAGTGATGCTGATAAATAAAGTGAGTTTGGAAAAAGTTACGATGTTTGTTAAATGATGACTTTTAACAGTTATTGCGCTTAGAAGATAAAGTTACGATGTTTGAGGTAAGATCAGAAATTTGTTATTATCTAATTACTTTTATTATGTCTTCGGTTGCAGCAAAGTGGCTTGCTGCACTCGCGTTGGGTTACAATGAATATACAAGGTGTTTAGAGTAAAAAACCTTAGCATTTTTGGTATTGAGCCCATCGTTGAAGAACAACGGTTTGTTTACAATAATCATTCATAAAGTGGTATGATAAGAAAATTCGGACTGGAAATTCACCATATTCCTGCAAAAAATTGTCTTCTTTGATTACCTTCCAATAAGATGTATGCGCTTTGATTTGAGAATTTACGTAACTACTAATAAATTCTTCAGTTAATTGCAGTTTCGATTATTTCTTGCTCCAGACGACTACATGCGGTTTACAACGTCCTGATTGAATTCTGACTCTGGAAGCCCTGGACGGACGGTACTTTGAGCATTCCTGTAAGATAGAAAAGCCTTAAACACCCTATGGAATAAGCAGACCAGCATGGGAATTTAAGAACCTTCTAAAAAATAAATTGTTAATTTGAAATTAGTAGGTACTACTATTGATTTTGCATTATTAACATTTGTTTGTTTTTGTTTAATTGTAAATTACCGATGGAAAATTATTTCAGTTTTTCTAAATGTTAACAAATAATTGAAATATAATTCCTACAACAAATAGTTAATATGATTTTATTTCGAATCCACTGGTAATCACTATTTAACAACATCAAATAAACGTGTTGCAGTTTTTTGTTTTGTTGGAAGATAAAATTTATTGCATAATTCGATTTTTTCACTATTTAATTTTACAATGCACGTTTTGGGTGGATAATTTGTTGATATTCTATTTTTACTTGTGAAGAAGAGGTAACACATGTAGAAGGAATTGAATTTCTGAAATCAGAAATTAATCAATTCTGGCGGGCACGCTATTAAAAGTGCGTCGGGTTGAGAATTGGTCACAACAAAAGACATAAAAATTAGTTATTGTTTACGGTATTTTTAGTTTTAATACTAGCAATTTTATACTTAAATGCGCAGCTGATGCTCCAAGCCTATGAAATAAAATCCAATTTAGTTGCCTTTGTGAAGGTCTCGGAATCCGCTTTTTGCTGCGGATAATGGTTTTCTTTTACAAATTGAATTCTTTCCGCATTTTTCATATTTCATCAACAATTAAAATTGGCATCGTGCCGTTATAAAGACGTCAAGGTAGCACCTCTGTCCCCGAAATAAATTCATTAAAATATCATGTACACAGAATCGATAATGTAATAAAAAAAGGGGAGGTCGTTTTTTTTTGCCTCACTTTTGTTTCATTTTTACGTGGGGCCATCGACAAGCGAGGAACGAATTGACCGTGTTTTTATCCTCACCGATTCCCTATTCAAAGGCCGTACAGGACATGTATAGAATACAGGACTAAACCGAATATGACCAAATATAGACCGCTGCTCACAAGATCCCGTCTTTTCAACACGTCCCCTATTCATGTGTCAGATAATCCAGGACCGGACTCGGTTAAAAGCGATCTATCCGCCACGATTTAGCTGTGTTTGGGAATTTAATGGAATGCGAGTGAAAGGGGCTTGGAAAGCTATCGGATTACGTGCACTGCTGCAAATGAGTCATTTGTGTTTGCAAAAATTGAATAATGACCGTTTACTGGAGGGAATAATTCAGAATTAACCGAAAACGTGTTTGCTTTCTTTGCGTTTCTTGTCGCGAAATGATTTGTGAATTCATTAAGGCAATAATTACTTTTCATGCACATAAAACTTTAAACTTCCCTAGCATGCATATTATATTCACACTCGCTGCGGCGAGGAAACAAAAAATTAATCTCGAGCTGTATCTTGAAGTTCGTTTTATGCAATTTGTAAAGTTTTAAACAAAGTTTCTGCACATTCTAGCACATTTTTCCACCGTTCACTTTTTGTGCAAAAAAGTTAAAAGATTTTATCAGTTGCAGAGTTGACAGCAGATGTAATAAACGTCTGTCTTTCCGCTGAAAAGGACATGCTTTTCCAACTTTTAAAACCCGACACACAACAGGAAGATTAATCTTTAAGAAAACCTCGCTGGAGATAATTGCGTCTTAAGAGCGTTTATAATAATTTATGGCGAGAGTGTCGAATCGACAACATCGACAGGATACAGTCGGAAATCGCGTTCCGATCTCTACGAACTATAGGAAACGGAAGTGGGCCGCAGAGGAAAATCGCTTAATGTACTGTAAATTATATGCATTACGGCGTAACCTGCAGAAATGGTCCATTCCCAGCTAAAGTAAGCTGGATTATTAGTGCGCTGCAGGAACTGCGCTGGTTTTTTCCTGCTGGCAGCTTATTAAACATTAATAGGATTTTGAAAGTCTCAGTTCAAACAACCCTAATTCTACTGTAAATGTCGATAACACAGTAACAAATTGGATCACAGCCACTTTCGAAGGTAAATGAATTGAAATGAAAACCGGCGGGATTTGTTATGATTTATTACTCTGTAATGGGAAATTCGAATCAAAGGTCAATTTTAAATTTGGTCCTATGTTATCTGTTGTTGTGAATTTATGCTAATGGACTTCACTGCCTTTACTATTTTATCTTTTGAAACGGCAATAACACCATATTATTACTATGCTAAAATAATAGCTAATTATTTGCCAATGTGCTAGATCCAATTTGCCGCGAAATGAGTGGAGATTTCAAAAAGTAAATTAGTGGGGCGTAAACAGAGCAGATGCCATTAAGTTCACAGCATGTTTCATTATACTCGCAGGATCGTTCTATTTTAATTACCATATGTGGATATATGAATATTTGTGCAAATTTCATGTTCACGAAGGAAACTGTTGAATAGTCTCGTTTTATGAAATGCCTAGACTTTTTACAAAAGCACATAAACTCCAATACGAACTATACAACAATGTTAAAATATGGTTAAATCTTTATTTCATTATTTTGCAGCAGGTAGAGCGAACTTCCAAGTTAACAATGCCAGTTTTAATTTGTGCACAGCAAGGTTTTCAAAATGACAGAAAGCGAAGAAATAATCAAATATCTGAGAAACGAGAATTCTTGAATGAGGATTTACTGCAGGTGGAAGTATTTTACAATGACTCGACTAATTTACTTCATAAACACATTTCTTGTACTTCATTTTGGTTGAAACGAACCACTACAAAGTTTTAAACGTAACCTCTAGACCTTTTTAAAATAGGAAGAATTTATATTAATAAATTCATACCTGTATCAAAAGTAAACTTAAGCTGATTAATGTCAAAAGTGGAGATTTTAGTTTGATCATCTTTTCCACTTACTTTGTAACGTTACGGAAATGCAAGAGTAATTTTTTTCTGAGATTTTCTTAAGTGTGATTAAAGCGACCGCCACGCTTTAACAGAGCGTAACTAAAAAAAGTCCAGAGCTTTGCAAAAATACATAATTCACTGGTACATGTAATCTAGGTGTCGTGTTACACGTCGCTACAAAAACGAAAAAGCAACAATTCTTGTTAGATGGAACTTAATAACGTAACACAATATCGAGATCGCATGTGTCCACTATAATTCATCATTAATTAAACAGACACACCTACTAAAGCTATAATGTCCAACGGAACTGTTGTCTAGTGTTCATCTCCTCCGATGCAATCAAGTGAAAAGAAAGGATCGTGCGACGTCGCCGGCGTTTAATAAATTCCAAAAGCTCACAAACAAGAGGCAGCGTGGTGGTATCCGGCGGTCATCTAGACGTCTCGCTCGAATTGCAGTGTAATTCCGGATGACGTAATCCAGTGGTCAAGCCACTTGCAGTCCTAAGACTAATTTAGTGCAACAAAACAGAGCCGCGAAGCGAACATCATAAAGCGTTATCATTTCCAGGATTCCGGAATGAACTGCACCGAGTCCGGTGTTCTGCAATATACACATTTCACTCGTGACAGCGGTGAAACGTAACGTATGTGCGGAGTTAATTTGAAAATGGTGCTAGCGTCTACACATCTAATGTGTCAACAATTGATTAAATTGCGCGGATTTAATTAACGGGCAAGCATTTTCTAGCTTAACATTACGTTTTAGTAACAACATTTGCATAAGCACAGGACAAAAGAAATTATAGCCAGGAAGAAATTTGATATTTTTAACAAAGGTAACAAAAATTTTCCTTATTTTACTTTTTTATTTTGTGCCTTTGGTGTTATGCAGAATAAGTTTTTGCCACTAGCAATGTCGTCGAAGTTGTCTTCTCCTTAATAGTTGATTCAAATACGCATACACATTCTTTATATTACAAAGCTTTAGATGTTGTGAATTCCTACAAAAAATAACTGTCTGTACCACTTAAAATCTTAAAATCAATAATCTACTTATGTTATTTATACCGGAAAAAATGTTTCTTTAGCTTTACGCTTTTCAAGCTTTACATAAATCAGTTGTCTGAAATTTTAAATCAGATGAGCAGTTGAAACACTATTATTACTAAGTAGTACATACAAATAAAAGTAAAAATGTATGAGTTCAAACAATCTGCTTAAAGACGAATTGCCGCAAGCTTTGTCTGAATTCAAGATAGATAACTATATAAAAGCCATAAAAATCATTGTGCACTGAACAGAACTCAATATTTGCTATTATTAAGGTAAACCCGACATATGTTAACAGGCAAAATGAGGAGACTAATCTTGTGAACAAATAGGAAAACACAAAACAAATTAAAATTATGAAGATTTTGATAAATCCAAAATACAGGCACAAATAAATGAGTGCATAAAATTCAACTGGTTTTCTAAAACTGAGAATCTCCTTTATTAGAACAGATGAGAAAGTTACAACGCTGTTAACGTAAATTTTAAAATTCTGATTTTAGCTTCTAGTTTTGTAGTCAAGCAAGCTTTTATGTTCTCATAATTTCATATTCTTGGCTTTAGGGCTCCAAAGAATTTAAACAATGTGGTGAAACAGAAAAAAATTGAGTGGCTACTACGTATGAGGGAACTTCAGAATGATTACAAGGCGCTAATTTAGCTAATTTCACTTAAGCCTAAAGCTTGTGTAACCGCAAAAATTAAACTTTGCGTGCCTATCAACTGGGTAATAGCTATACATATTTGCATTGAAAATAGCAACAACATATTCACCATCTGGCAAGTTTATAGTTTGCTTGTTAGTACTTAATAATAATTAGTTCCTTAAATCAAACAGAAGCTCAATATTTTAAGTATTAATAAAATTAATGATCACTTTTAAATAAACTTGCATGAGCGTGTTTACTTGCAATTATTTATATTGTTTGGAGTTAATTAACAAGCCAATGAAGAAACGTACATATATAAGACCGTAGGCATCGCAAATTGCGAGTGTTAAAATGGTTATTATAAGAGACTACAGGATACATAAAACTGTCGATTAAAAGCAATTGAGAACAGTAATTTTTCTTAGTCTTATATTGGTTTTAACAGTTTTTGGTTTACCTTCAAAACGAGAACGACATTCATAGTACTTTTCAGAGATGTACAAATTATGATACCTGCAGGAAACTGAGAACCTGAGACGCCTTGTAGCCATTGATCTTAATAGATAATAATTCAACACTCAACCTACAAAGTGTTTTTAAAACACGCTATCGAAAAAGAAGCCGCGTGAAAACGCTTTTTACCGTTAGCTATGATTTTGATCGTTAGCTATAAGTTACGACGTGCGACTATTTTTGCTTTTTTACATCTTAGAGACCGAAACTTTGCATATACGACGACTACTTAATCACTACGTGTTGATAGGGCAATTTATTGTTACTGCGTATAATTCCTGACTCTGAGATGATCTAATATCTACACGCTTACATGTTATAATGCGAGATGTTTAAAGTAGCGACGGGCGCTATTATTAAAACACGATTTATAAAATGACGTAATTATAGGTACGATGTAGCAGGACGAGTTACTCGATGAATAATTGCCCTGTCAACGCGAGCTGTTGTGCGAAAAACACTAGAAGGGCCATACGTGAAAATTTTCGGAAGGGTTTTGGCGTCGAGATTTGCTGAATTATTTATACGGATAGTCGACGGGGAAATTGTATGATGTACAATCAAAATTGCTTTCAGACGATGGGCTATTTTCTTCTTTATTATTGTGTTCTCTAGTAACCACTTCTGCAAAAAGTAAAGTAAAAAGCGAAGAATAAAACGAGAAACGTAAAGAACAATGTCTCAACTAAAAGTTAACGAGACCGGTACTGTTAAACTTGAATTCATCACCCGCTTGGTATGACAAATTAGTTAGTTCAAACTTTGATTCCTGTTGAATTTTCTAACTGTGTTCACTTGTCCGTATTTAACACGGTCCTCCAGGTCCTTGACTTATTCCGCTAGAACTCATGTTACAGTAATATTCCGTTGATTTGCGTCAAAGTTTCACTATACGTCTGAACATAAATCCGTACATGTTTGATTATGCCAAGTCAGAAATTACATGAGAGTTCGGTTTCTCGTTACCGAAGTTTGTGCTCAAATTGTAATGTGGTGATTATTGTGAAATTCGTGCTCGTCAAGCTCGTGTCTCTGATTAGCAAGACTCTGACAAAAGCCCTCGGCTAAGTCCAGGCGTAATGTGTCACTAACAGTGATCATGTGACGGGGCACAAACCGAATATTATTAGCATATAAGGGTGGGGGCGTCATTGTGTGTAACTGAGAGGGTTGCCAAGAGGGTTCGCGAAATCCCCTTCTCAAGTCAATCAGGGCGTGAAAACTGACACATTTACATACCACCCTATTGAATCACTACAGGACTTTGAGTGGCGGACGGCCCGCTCTTCATTCGAGGGTGGTTTACTGCAAAACCAAGTTTTTTTACTCGGATTTCCCTATTTGCCATTATCTAATGCCAGGTTTATCATTACATGCTAATGGCAGAGTATGAGGTTACATTGTAACAGCTATTCTAGTCATGTGGATGGTGTATTATATCAACGAATTTTGCGTTAATTGGAACAAAATTACGCCACAAAAATACCCTCGAAAATTGCGACTAAATCTTTACAGGAGTTGCTTCTTTAAGTAAAAAAAAAGTCAAAGATCTTCTCATAACGCGGAATTGTTTCTGAAAGCATTTTTCCAATCCAATAAAATGCTCTTCTTGTAAGAGATACTCAAAGGATCAAAGACACAATATTTAAAAAAATGCGGCTATCGTGTTTACGGTCTAATTCTTCAACAACAAAGTGTATTAAAAATCAATATCAGAGTTTTTGTGGTCCTTTTAGTTGTGCTACACTTTAAGATAAAAGACTGCGTCGGTAAAATTTTCTAAATTTAACTTGAAATTGCTTCTCCAATATTAAAGCGTAAGAGTCGTGTAGGCACAAGAATCATTATTATTATTAATGCATACCGGTTTGTGAATTTCCTATTTGTGGTTAAAGTTAACTAGCCCGTGTTGTAATAAGCTGTGAAATTTAAAATGAGGTATTCATAATAATTGGCTTAATCACGTCGTCATAAATGAAATAATCCGTGATCTCATTTAATTAAAGTGAACGTTTTCGATTTTTTGACTGAGGGCAATAACAACACGAAGTTAATAATGTACGGTAAAGAAGCTTGTTTCCTGTTGACTACATCTCATGTAAGAGGATAATAAATAAAAAGTAGTCGGCGTCAGTTGGCTATGGGCTAAATTTGAAATGTAAAGAAAAGGAAATGATATCTGAGATCAGAATAAAATAGCACTCAAGCTCTCTAACTGCTATAAATAAATTTAAATACAATAGTCATCAATCTCCTTTAAAACGGCACGTCGATTTTATCATGTTATCGGGTACAAAGAGAATATCTTCAATATTCGAGAGATTGTGTGGCAGGTGAGAATCCATAATAGCTCATCCATCAAGATGAAGACATCACATATTATCATTTTCCAGCTTTTGCCAGGAACATTCCCTGCTAGGATCAAAAACAAATCGTTTTAGACTTTGAAGTTCAATCATGCTGATTTCCTGTTTGCCAGTCGGTTTTGCCATTAATATTATCGCATTTTTAATAACTACTCCCAAAAAAAAGGAAAGGTTTTTTCGCTTTCCCTGTGAAGGTAATTTGAACCACAGAAAACATACAGAACGAAATTAAAAGTTGATGTATTACAACCAGTTTTGAGTGGCAAAAAACTGCATTGCGGCGGCCTGTTGCGAGCCGTATGACCCGACATGTTAGATTAGTTGCACTTTTATGGCGTAATTTACACTATATCCATAAATCAGAAATGCATTTACCGACCGTCCATTTACCGGTAATGTAAACATATTGACGGGCTTTGATTTATAAGAGCTCGACGTAATATAACTTGTGGCCGCCACATTTGCACAGGCCCGAATTGCTGATGTTATTGCCTTCATGAGCATATTTTGATGGCTGATGATTTTCAGAGGACTTCTTTTACGGCGCCAAAAAAGTCCACACAAACGAGTAAATGTTCCTCATATGTAACTGGTGTTTTACATATGTCATGACACAGAGTGGACTGATATTAAAGAAAGAACAAAAGGAGAAAAGCAGATTGTACTATATTGCGTCATTTTGCCCCGCAAGTCTTCTAAACTTTCGACCCGGGCAAAAATAGGATAATTCTTCTGTTGTTAATTTCTTATCCTTACAAGGAACAACTTCTGGAATGTAAATTTTCTCTAAATTCTTGTCCCTGGGCTAAAATGTATTGACTATGTTTTAAATTCTGACGCAACCAATTTTTCACGTCGGATGGTAGCAATAATTTATTAATGCCCAAGGAAATTTACACTAAATGTCACCCAGAGTCAATACAATTATTGAAACAAAATGATCAGAGCGCAAATGGAACATTAATGCGTTTTTACGGTCTATTATAAATTATGATTAATTAAAGTGTTAAAATTAATTATTTAATCGGAATTTCAGTTATGTAAATCGGTAAACTGCCCAACACTGTCAAAAGTTATGAACTAACTAATTCAATGCATTTCCTAACGATGAACGGAAATATTCAATCGTAAATTGAAGTTTATGCATGTAACATGAAAATTGATATTGAACTTTTAAAATTAGTTGTGTAATGAAGTTATGTTTATCCGGTTTTACCATTACATATTGTGGAAATTTGTGGTTCATTTAAAACTATGGCCCGTACCTATTTAAATAAGTATAGAAATGAACAGATGCACAAAATATTTTAGTCCTGTTAAAATGTTCTGGGATAATTGAAACTGTATGGATTTATATTACACAGTATTAATCATTTATAAAGAATGGGATATTGTATTTGACGTGAGTGTTTTTTAATCACAATAATGTTTTTTAGTCATAAACATGACAAAACTTGACTCATAAGTTATAAAAATTAAAAATTTGTGAGCTGCTCGTTTTATTGCCTCAATATCGAAAAAAACGTGCTATAAAAAATTGTTGTTTCATGTTTTATTTTTTATTATCCACTAAAGCTTTCAAATTTTGCGTTGAAAGTGAGTTTTGTTGTCACAGTGCAGTTGGATCTCGACGTGTGCATAATGTAGGTATTTACTTTGCGAACTTGTTATTGGAAGGGCAGCAGAAGAAGACTCATAAAATATTGATGACTCATACGGAAGATAACAATTCTATTGATTTCTAGTTATCAAAGGCAGACCTTTTGTCCGCTTGTGTAGAACACGGAAAAATCAGATTACGTATTTCCATCGTGGAGAGGAGAATGAAACAAGAACTCGTCCAAAAAGGGAAAAGTTTCGTCAGATATCGTACATAATTCATCTGCTACCTCCGGATCCAGTAGTTTTCCTTCCGGTTACATTTCCACTCTTGCACCGAGTCTAGACGTATCCAAGCATCGCTCTCGTTATTTCCCCCTTTTCTAAATACGTGTTGCAAATACCAAACGTGCCGCAAACACGAATTAATAGTGGCAAGATTGTTAATTATTGACAGTAAGAGACACGAAGACCACCGTCGCGCCTTGACGTGCATGCAAACTCGATGATGACTGTCGGAGGACATAAAAAATGCATTAGCCTAGATATTAGTCGATAATCTCGCAACATCGGCAGCTCGGGTCGTTTAATCAGACTTGATGGATAGTAGGGTGCTGTTCCCTCGAGAAATCAATCACTCTTCTCGACCGAAAAACTGCTGCCAATTGCCTACACTGCGTCTCCAACAGCGGAACAAACTTTTCCGGTTTGGATGCGTAGGTGAGACGCTTTGATTTATTCATCTGCGACTACTTGCAACTCAGACATGTAAATATACAACTTCTGAAATGTTATGAATTTGTTCAAGTTTATTTCGACGTCAACAAATCGGAAGAAAATTTATGTGATAGGAGATGCCGCGTTCATAATTTCCATTTTGTGGCGTGAATATCGCCCGAATTGACAGACCAACAAATTTCAGGTTGGAGGTGTCTTTTATTTTCATTTGGATCCAATTCCATAGATGATGACTGCTTTTGATTTAAGAGCTCCAAAAGAAGTAACCTAAGTTAAAGTTGAGTGTAAAACTAATTATTTTATCGACCGTTTATTTTCTGAAAGAAATCAAATTGTGGTTTAATTACCACAAAGTAAGTTGTTACACTTTGACCTTAAGGATAATTGAAGCTTTTGGTAGGAGCGTTTTCTGTTTTTAACTCAAAAATTGATTTTATTTCTTTGATTTCTTAGGGTTTTTTTACCAAATCTAATGAGCGAGGTAATTGCTTTGTAGTAAACAAGGTAATTTGTCTCTAAAAATAAAAACTTAATGCCCCACATACCTAAGTTATAAATTTTGGAAGTGGATGAGGTTAAAGCACTTGAAATGAAGTATAATCCCGAATTCAATTAGTCAAGAGAAACCTACATCAATAAAATATTTACAAAATAATACACAAAGCGGCCAATTCTGTAACTGAATCTTTTATTGATCAGGGAGCTTTAACTAATTATTTTGCTTCTATTCTAGGTAGCTCTTTAACTTATTTATATGTTGTTCTCCTCAGTAAAATAAAAACGTTTACTTAGATTGAACACAAAGATGGTACTGTTTTTATTATTCAAAAGAAGTTTCTTTCGCTTAAATACTTGTGAAACTATTTTTTCTCCCGTGGCATGTAACTAGGATTCCTTTATTTAGACTTTACCAAGCTGCCTCTTGAATAAAGAATTGTTTGGTGGATTGCTCCATTTCTGCTGATGTTTAGTAGTCACGATTTTTGGGCACATTTTCAATAAATAAGCGGATGCTGCGACCGAAAACGTTGAAACACAAAAACTCAACTTAGCAGCTTTCAACAATTGATAGTCCACTTCAATGCAAGGATTTGGAAACTCACAATGCGAAAAAACTCGTGCTGTTCTATCTAATTGATGTTCGGAATCACACCATGTGACGATACGTAAAAGCAGAACCAAAGCCAAATAGATGGTTATATTTTCTGCAGAAAGTTTTCTTGTCTTTAACTTGCAAAGTTTTTTCGGCAGTAGGTCTGAGAAAAATAATTTTTGTTTACAAACTTGTTCCATTAATGAAATTTTATCATTTTATTTTCCGGGGAATTGATGGTTGTGCTGTTTGTCGTCTCGGTTATGAATTGTGTTACAACTAATTCATTGGCAGGATTTATGGAAAGGTTTTGATAGATTTCCACTGGACTGAAGTATTTTAGTGGTATTATTTTATCCGTTTTTCTGCCAAGTTTTTCTCCACGTCCTGTGCATTTAATTTAAAGTTGAATTAATTTTCAGGCTGTTTGTAATCGCTTTCAAATTGCGTGAATTTTGCAGACAATTTGGAATAAACCGCATCCGGGATGGCGCCTAGATCGATATCATGTTTGTTGGGTAGTTTTTGCCCATAATAAGGATGCACCAGTGCTGACATAATGAAAGCTGGAAGCCAATAGCAATGAAACGAACACACTATCATCGCTCAAACGGGCAAAATTCAGGCGCTTGTCATGTTTTAAAGCGGGTAAACATGGAATGTGTTTTGTTTCATGTATTTGTTCAACTGTTGCCAGAGCTTTTCATATGGTAATTAAAAGGGCTGAAAACGGGCCATTTTCCTAGGCTATGCATGCACTTTTCAGCAGCAGCCGTTTGCTGTCACTGACATCCCTCACGACCGCCGATATTCCAGTGACAATGACAAAACATCGCCAGGGGTGTTCGAACCGGTCATCCCGGAACAACAGAACACGCCCGGACCCGAAAAGTTCACCTTACCGACACGACAGCCCGACATTTATATCAACTTAATAAATGGCCGGTCCGACCATCCCTTGTTAATAAAAATAACTAAGCAGAGTTGTGGTCGTTCCAAATTTCACCCCATGTCAGAGTGCCGGGAAATGCCTTGAGGATGTGAATAAGTGAGAACTTAATAGTCATCTTTAGCTGCGTGACCAATACCATAAATTTTAAAAAAAGAAGGTATGAATCGACGCTGAGGGGCAGATCCATGCATTCAATTAATTAATGGAGAAACTTAAAATATGGCGCTGAAAGATCCAACTGACCATTCGTTATGGCTTCGTGTTACAACAACACATTTTGTTTATCAGTTCACGATCTTTTAATTTTCATTAGTCACAGTTTCATAAGCTTGACCACAAAAAAATTATATTATCAATGCACACACTCGGGATATCGGAACCAGTGATTGGAACGTTACTTGTAAAAAGTCGCAGTATGGCAACTGTTTTTGAATACTTACGTGGAAAAATATGCTACATAATGGACGGCGCGACAAAAGAATCGCGGTTTCCCTTTGTTATTTCACTTTTTAGTTCTGAGAAACTGTGAACTTCTTAGTACTTAAATAGAATTAGCTGGTTAACAATTTTCTCGTTGAAGAATGTCGGAATAAATTCTTAGTATCACTTACGGTCTTTCCAATTTGTTCGTATTCTAATAAAAATAGTCTGCAAAGACTCACATGTCTCTAATACAAACCTAATTTGCTAATTATATCCGACAAGATCGGAAACGCAAACATACTTAATAATAGTAGAGTCATCTCTATGTATGTGCAATATTAGTTTGAGGTATATTCTGTTGAAGCTAAATTACAAGAGATAAGCACAATAGTTTGCTGCTATTAGTGTTCATCTTTAGATGCCAAAGCAGGAAATTTGCAGAGGTTATTTCGTTTAACCAATGCGAATTTATGCAATTGACATTTTCCATGTTTGTTCAAAAATAAAATTTAAGCGACGAATTTAATGAAACGTCAGGAATGAATAGACCTCCTTTTAAAAGATTGTTCCCAATTTCGGTACATTTTCCACGTCCTTGTAAATTCATAACCGTCGGATGAAAAAAGTTCCGCATTAAAGCACAATATTAAGCCCGAAGCTCAGGCAGTTGTTAAACAGAGACCTGGCGGTTGAACGTATTAAGTATTCAAATTAATTTAGTCGTCGCGCCGCGATCCGTCATCCTGAAGGTCCCAACGAAGGAAGCTAGGGGCAGCAGGGGGCGGCTCAGATTGATCGATGCGTCGATTGAAGTGTCTAAGGTCTATTACCAGATTAACTACATGACTGCTCCCGGCAAGAGCCGATAGCGCCATCCCTCGACCATCCCCGTTACATTTATCAACAGTATATTAAATGTTGTTGATGCCAGCAACTTTTTATTTGTTCTTGTGTGCCTCCTATCTTTGCGCAAATATTTTAGATAAACGGCGAATATCGTCTGGCGCGTCAAGTAGACAAATACTCCGGACCGGATCCCGGATTTCATATGTAATATTTATGCTACAATAGAGAGTCAAACCGGGTCAGAACTTGCGATTTGGCACAGAGGTTGCGGAGATAACGGACGAAATATGGGAACAGCGACTGATGACGACACTCGAAAAGAGCATCATCTTTTGGGTTTAGAGTCAATAATTAATCGGGGAAAAAATGGCGACTTTTACAGCTACATTCCACGTAAATCTTGTTCGCTGAACCTCGAGGAACTCGTGTCGCGTTTAGCTTTGTCAACTTTTTTCTTTTAGATTTGGCCGCCTTATTGAGAATTTTAAGAATTCAATGTCATGAAGAATAGGGTAATAAAATTGATAGAAATTTGGTATAGTTAGGGGCGGATTTAAAAAAGATCCCACTCAAAACACCAAGTTTTGATTCAAAACAATATGAATCGAAAATGTAAGGGAAATTTAAAGAGAATGTAAAAAATTTTGAATAAAAAATTAAATAATCTTTAGAAAATATAGAGAGACTTTTCTCTCAATATTTTCTCAGCCGACCTTAATCCGCCTCTAGTTATAGTAGTTTTCTAATTTTAAACTTTAAAGAAAATTTGTTTTTTTTCTACTGCTCATTTTATCTGAACAGCAAATATTTCGTTTTAATAACATTCTCGTGGTTTCTGAAGTTTTGTTGTACTTCAGTAATATAACAAGTTTTGCCATCGTATATTGGACTTTCAGTACTTCAAAAATATTGTCTCTACAATTATTATGTAATCTCTAATTTTTAATCGTTTTTTAATCCGAGCGGTACGATATGCTTTGGTTAACAGTATCAGCTCCTTTTTCTAATACGTTTTCCGTTTGCTGTTGGCAGTTGGTTAATTAAAATCCGATTGATAGACATTAGTAAATCAGAGGCTTTTTCGAAGCATCGAATTTAATTTCAAATGGAATTTTGTGGGGCTGATAATGAAACTCAAGAACTGAGACTTTATTCAAAATTTTACAGATCAAATGTTATTTGGGCGGTTTGCGTTCTGTATCAAGAAGTGCTCCAACTGTGAAGTAATTAACTAAAATTGCTGTTTAACTACCCATCCAGCAATCATAATTCTGCCAGAAAATATTTTTTTTTCGCTCTTGCATTAACTAATAACTGTTGTAATGCTAAAAATGTCGTTTAGTCGTGTGCTTAATGATAGCTTTCCCTAATCGTAGTTATGATGACAGTGGTTGTTAGCGTATATGTAGCATAACGCTAAATAGGAGTTTGTCAAAAAAGAACTATTTTTACCACAAGGGTCTCTCTGTTTTAGCGGATTTCGGTCTCTGTAAGGTCCGATAAAAAACGTTATTATGTGTTTAGCGTCTATTCATCGTAAACGTCAAGAATGGCGACTTTAATCCACATTCTTACATCATTCGTTCTTTACTCTTATATCCCAGCAATTTTTCTTTATTTCTTAAAGAGTAAATAACGCGTTCAAAAGAAAGACCTCACCTTTCTCTAATTTTTCATATAGATTTATGTTCCGGTGGCAATTAAGGTTGCAAGAATTAAGAATACACGAGATGCCCCTCGTCGGTATGTTAATATTTACTGTACAATTAAGACTTCATACAACATCAACATTCTTCCGACAAACAGTTCCGTTAACAAGAACCTACAATCCCCGAGAATTATTATCTCGTTGGAACGTTGAGATCTTACGAAACTTGAAGTAAATTTATTTACATCAGCATCATAACGGAGAGTTGGTCTGAATTAGCCCAGACACGACAGTCGACAGTGAATTAAAACCTCCAAGTTGCTTGGGATGTCCCCCGAACACCACTTCGGATGATTTAGGACAGGTGAAGTGGAGGAACATTTATCATAGGAACGGTGAATTATGAACACCGCGGAAAAACTCAATAGACGTATTTTACTTCTGAAAAAATGTCTTAGCCCGACCGAATAAATGTGTAATACATCTCTTTTCTGACTGTTTTCACGTCAGCGGGAAATTACGGAAAACCCCTTAGCCTGGATTTATTTCGATTTTTCGTCCACTATACAAGAAATGAGACCATAAAACAATCAAATATGAATGGAAAAGGGAAATCCATCACATCGGTTTTGTCGCCAACTTCGTGTCCGTGGATCTTTTCCAGTTTTGGAGTTAACGAACGCAATTACTAGATATTCTAAATTCAAGCTAATTAATTTCTTAATTACAAATTTTTGGTTGTTGGTTTAGAATGGTTCAAATTTTTCGCATAATGAGCGTCATTTGCTCGAATCCAGTGCCAGAATCTCAAGAATGCAATGATATTTACAACCAGAAGCAGCAAATTTAAAAGCCCTATCAGATTGAAATAAGAATATTTCAAAATACTCTGACTATAACATCCATAAAACCAACTTAATTATCAATAAAATGCCAAATAATTTTTACGATGCTTCCATCAAAAAATGATGATAGTAATCAAATTTATTCCGTCGTGTTAAAAGAATCCTGTCACTCCGAATTACAAATTATTAATCCGGCCTTGACTTGTGAGGACTGCCGTACGTCTTATCAAGATGACAAATATGTAAATCGACAAGAGTTTAGAAGCCCAAAATTAGTTTAATTAGTTTAATTATGTTGTCAATAATGCGGCCTGCTTTTTACTGCTTGCTGGAGAATTTGGGATGAACCCAAGAATTTTACAGCGAAAGTAATAAAATTTGAGTGCATGTCTTGTCTAAATTTTAATGTATGACAGGGCCTATGCGTCTACGCAATATCTTTAAAATGTCGAGTGCATGGCCCATAAAGAGAGTAGTTTATAGCCGACATGAACTCGGCCTGTGATAAATAAACACATTATAAACGTAATTTACTTAATGAACATACAAACATTTTCAAGCACTTCTCCATCTAATATCCAAACATTTACATTAAGAGGGGCAGCGATCTGCATACGGACAAAGTGATCAGCTTGAGTGAAGAGCGCTGATTAATTGAAATATCGCATGAAACGGGAAAATAAAGAGGAACCGGCGTTGGATCAAGCTGAGTCTGCCTTATAAATTAAGAAAAAGGTTCTACCTTTTTCATCATCCGTTAGATACGATAAATATTGAATCAGACATTAGAGCAAAAGTCGCTTTCATATGAGAGGAAGTTTCATCAAGATTACATTATTAAGTCTGTCTTACAACGTTTGAATTAGACACTACAGTCAAAATAAATAAGAGGCAAATTTGTCGCTATTTACTCTGTCCGGAGCCTTCTCAGTTCGCGGTCTTCCTCTTCTCTGTTTTCTTATAATTCCTCTTGTTAGGACTTGTTTTGTTGCTCTCCCATTTCGTAATTTGTAACAGTGTCCTAGCAATCTTGAATTTCGTCATTGTATAAGTTGATACTGTTCCATTCATTTGCCATTTGGACCATTTTCTGGTAAGTCGCCAACCTTCCTGTTTTCTTTATTTGTAACATTGTTTCTTCTGATTTGCATTTTTTTGTCGTTTTATTTTTACTACTTTCTTTGACATCTTCCACCACCGCTCTTCTAACATTGTAATTTGTAAGTGCAAAAATTCCTGAACTAGTTTGCCAACATGAAACTTAGAGAATGCTTATTTCGCAGTCGTTCTCTTGAAATAACAATTCTTTGCCGATAATAACATTAGTAACATACTTGGGGCACCTAAATCCGCTGCGTCCGTTTCAATGATGCTTTTAAATTGTCTTTAAGAAGTTTGGTCATTGCGAAAGGTGGCCCCAACAATATTTACTATTAGTTAAAAAGTTTATTTAACCTGACAAACTTTCTTACATTTTCTCATTTGGTCTGTTTTAAAACTTCATCCTTCTGAATTGTTTTAAATTTTTTTGTCAATGTCAACGTTAAATTTCCAACTCTTTCTAAAATCTTTTAATTCCCCGACCTCCGCTTGTTGTCAAGCCCGCAGATCGCGTTCAATAAATTTACATAACCGTGGAGAACTGGCGGCGGGGGTCTCCGGAGCAGCGGTTTCGGACAATCTGTCTTCAAGCTGCCGACTTCCTAGGGACCTCTTGAATGCTGCTCTACACTTCCGTCTCGCTTCGCAGCCAGTTTCATGAATAACCGGCAGAGAGAGGCGCACTTCCACTTGATATTTTTATCGAGTGCGGCTGAATATTTTCCGTGAAGGAGTCGACAGAATTAGGGCGCAGATTGAAATATTGATGACACAGGGAAAATATACATAGGCTAAATAAGCATAAACAGTTGTTTTGAATGTTTTTGTTGGGGTTTTGGCGCAGCCATTTTACTTGGGATTTTCATTGAGTTTGATTTGAATTAATGGAACGAAACGGCGGTTTGGAAAAATGACAGTTTCCATAAAATTGCGATGATTCGTTTTGGTGCGATAAAGAAGCTACTTACTGTGACTTTTAATGTGAGTAGGTGTTGAGAGTTGCAGATTCGCTTCAAATTTCAAATGGGGCAGAAAATTCAGTGAAAAGGTTTTATGTGTTGAAAAGGAAAATTTCCTCGCACTGGAATCCCGGTTGGCTGGGTAATCAACTTAGAGAGATCTTTTGGGCTGTTATAGATAAAGTTTTAATTAATCTTTTCATTTTTCAGTAATTATCATGAGACAACATTGTCCAAAACTAACACACCGATGATTACAAAACTCATTCATAAAATATTACTTTTAATTAATAAGCGACGGAATTAAAACACTGTCACTTTTTCCCACCCTATTTCATTTTTTCAAATAAAATAGATGAATAAGCATGGAATTCGCTGTGCTAGAAACTTTGTTTAAAGTTGGAAATATTGTGACTGTTACTCCCCCATCCACCAACATTAAAGCAGCAGAATTTAAAGACAAAATACGAGTCTTTTTTATGGTTGCTTTTTATACCATTGGAGTCACAGTATCAATGTATTTTAGATCAGAGGACTACTCGACATATATTCATATAAAGTTAACAATGACGGCAATAGTGGATGGTTCGCTCTTCTTCTTAACCATCTACGCAGTAATGTCTTTTGTTGCAAAGCGACCACAATGGTTTTTTTTACTCCGAAATTTAAAACTCGTACAAAGAGAAAAAAATGCCTGCACCCATTCAAGAGCGCATTTCTGGGTCTTCAACTTCTTTTTCTGGGCGAATTTGGTACTCATGACGTACGTTTTTACCCGGAAGAACCCTTGGAGTTTCTACAGATGCTATGGCATGGAATACGCCGAACTTTACGTTCAGTTCTTCATTAGTTATCTGTTTTGTAGCGTCACATTAATGATAAAATCCCGGTATCGCGGGATCCACCAGAGATTATCTCATCTAATTAGAGAACGGGTGAAACAGAAACAGACACCCAGGAGCGATTTCTTGTGGAGTCTGATGAAAATTAAGAGCGACTGTAACATTCTGAAAGAAACCACGAACTATTTTACTGACATTTTTGGAGTTCCATTTCTTCTAATTCTCATTTTCAGTAGCCTTCAAAATCTTAATTATTTGAATAGTTTTTTTTCAATTTCTTCACGGGAGAGGCCACTTCTTGTTGTTACTAACATTCTGATGCTCGTTATGTTTTCGGTAAGTACCACCGTTGCAAGGCCAAGTTTGCAGTTTCTTTTTAGTTGGAAATAGGCGTACCGATCTGGTTGTGTGATTCTGTTTTGAGACAAGCAGATAAAATCGTTTCGAAAGTACTACGGTTACAACGAATTTACGAAAGTGAAGAAGTGTTAAGTTTGTTGGCAGTGGTAAAGGATAATTTTCCTCAGTTTTCAATGGCTCGGATTTGTGTTGTTGATCGTACCACCTTGTATAAGATTTTTGAGACTATTAGTACCGTTTTGATTATTATGATACAGTTTAATCCTGCTTTGAGGGAGGAAAAGAAGATGATTTTCATAAAGAGTTGCAAATGTAATGGTACCGAAGCGGAGCTGAATGTATATTAAAAGCGTGTAATTCCACCCTCAGCGAAAATAGTTTGTATTTATCATGATTTATATTTAATAACATTAGAGATGTCATCGAGGAGGGTGGCGCTCAGAGGGATTTTCTTTTTAATAAAGGAAAAAATTGTCGTAATCCTTAAATAAGTAGCTGTAATTGGGAAGCGAGGGTGTAGGCAAGAAGCTGTGCACTATTTAATTTACGAGGTCAACCCCCAAGTCTGAACCCACCTTTGACTGAGACAAAGGAGAAACAAGTCCCTAACATAAGACCATAATCCTCTTTGAGAAACTTTTAATTAATTTTAAAATCGATGTCCCTTTAACAACCAAAAGTCCAAACAAGGTTTCTTTTCTTTATCAGCTATCCTTAATGAGAACTCGATGCGTTCTGTCCAAACCACTGCGTTCATTAAACTGGCTTATACGCTTTGTTCGGAAATTTCTCTAGTCGTTTTTTGTGCTTCAGGTAGGTAAGTTTTATCTATGCTTTAATATGGTCCCCAGATAAGGAGACAGTTTAATTGCACCTCTTTAATTTTATGAATTGCTCCAGTTAATTCGCTTAATAGCTCCACCTTTTCTTATTCGTGTCTCAAGTTCGTTTGAAACCTAGCATCAAAAACGGACACGATTCAAATTAGAGCCCTGCAGGTCTAGACGGGTCACTGCAATGTAATTGCAGACCGAATTAAAATCGGACGTGATGTAGGGTGGAACCCTCGACAACATGCAACTGTCAGCTCTTGTTTTTCACAAAGACACTGTCAATTGGGGATAAATACAGCTCACCTCCCCTCGCATTTGCATTAGTCGCGCCACTTTTTATACTCTGCGTGTCAAAAATTAACGAATATCTCAAACCTACGTTTTAAACGTGTTTTTCTCTCTTTATTAATCGTTTAATTTCAACGCAAAGTGAAGCTTTTTTTCACATTCGTTATTCTGCTTGACTTCATTCCGATATTAATCGATGCAAAGATCGTGACTGACGCGTGATCTGGGGCTCAAAACGAGACTAATCATTTTTTTACGTACGCCTTTGGGAATGTAAATATCAACTTATTTGCACTAGGTAATAGGTTTTGCCTTGATTGGGGCTGTTTTGCATCTCGATAAATTTCCAATGCGACTACCTAAATGAAGTTGTTTTATTTTAGCTTCACTGCAAACTAGGTCATATAAAACTGGTGTTTTCATCAACTCGAGAATTCTTCATTAAAACAAGCTCATATCGATTAAATTGAAATAAAAGAAATGAAACATGTCCCTTCATTATTTTTAAGTGGCTTCATCATCCTTGACTCTTGTAACAGCTCCCGGAGACTTTTCCCAGTGAAAAAGAGAATATATTTGTGATTCTTTAACGGGTTTAATAAGATAATTAATTTCCTGTCTTGAAACAAATTATTTACTACAATTAGTTTGAATTTGGGTGCAATTATTAATTTCGGACCGTCTAATTAGAGGTAATAATTATTGAGATTAAAGAGGCGATCAGTGCAAAGTACATGATAATGGTTTCTCATCAGACGTTTCGTGTTTCAAAGTATTAAAACAGGCCTAAAATTTACATTGTGATGTGCTGTAACAGCTTGAACTTGTAATTATCAAATTACTTTTAATTTATGGAAAAATTAATAAGATAAGTACTGCATCCATGAAACTCGTTCCAAGCTTAGCAAAATTACCCAAATAACAACATGATAGGAGTAATATTTAAGTAATACATTTCTAATTAGGTATAATGTTAAAATTAATGTATACATTTTTCTCTAATTCGAGCAATTAGATAAAGCGATACGAATAAAATGAGAGACTTCAGCTTTTTCATCTTAAATTTAAATTCAAAATCGTAAATTATCAGTTGTCCGTAGGAGTGTGAAAATTCATAATCTTAATAAAGTAACAGACGCCCATTCATTAGCAGTTTTCTGAGAAAGAAAAGATTACTTTAAAAAGCATTAAAATGTATGTAAATCAGGCTTGAGTTAACTTTATTTAAACATTAAGTTTGTTGACATGCTTAATAATGATTGATGTTAATGGTATGTATTTAAGTTTGTTAAGTCTAAAGAAGGCCGGCAGCATATAAATGAGCCTTTGGAGAAGAATGCTACTTTATTATGAGGAGAAATATGCTTCAGCGACGGATAGTTCCATACAATGACCTCATACTTCGTTTTAATTTATATAATGTAAAAATGTCCGAGCAAATTAGGCGGGTAATAAAATAAATCTACAAAGTAATTATTCTAAAAACTATCTTATTGTTCTAGTTAATGAACGACTGTGCTAAGTGGTAATTAAAATTGTTTCGAGGTGATGAGTTTGGCTGCGACCCTGCAAAACGTTACCAAAAATGGCGCAAGCGTCTGTTAATAACTGGTTAGCGAGATTATTATGGGTTATCGTTTGACTTGAAACATCGTAGTGCCGTTTAGTTATTGATAAAAAATGAAAGCGGCAAAGTAGAGGCGCTTATTACAGTCAAGTTTAAAAGCGTTAATTACTACTTAAATTGGTACATGATAATTAGACGTTGTACACTCCCAGTCGTAATAACGCGACGACCATGCATCTTGTTTAATATTCAAATTATGTACGGAGAAAACAATCAAGGGCGGTACTTTAACTTCCCGGCCGACTACCATTGTTCTGGTCCCTATTGAATTCCTCACGTTAATACGATAAACAATAGTTGCCATCTCAATTAAATCAAATTTCCAAGACGAACCAGAAATTGGCGTAAAACGGCACGAATTTGCGGTGAAAAAGCGCCACTGTCGCTTTCGTAATGAGCCTAGGGTAATCCGGGCATCCTTGACCCGGAGTAATTATTCAGTCGAGCAGAAGCGATTAATAAGACCGCGAGTTGTGATGCAAGGGAAGCGCCATGTGAATACTGTGGCTGCAATTGCAACCGATGTGAGGCAGGTAGACTATTAGGGGACATACTTCACCCTGAAACACATTAGCAGATAAATGACCGAGATTTATCATCAAGGACCAGTGTAATATCAAATATCAACAGATAATGGATGAGTTGGGATTAAGGGTTGTTGCGCAGGATGTTGATTTTAATAACTATCAACAGCGAACTTGTTGTCAACGTTTCTTTGGGAAGTTTCAAGAAAATTTACGCTAATTGTTTGTTGTAGGTACTTGATTTTATGTGAATTCAAATTACACCCAAACTAAATAACTTTTTCGGCAAAGATTAAACGCAATTAAAGTACTTATGCAAATTGGCGAGAAATTTACGACCGTATGAATATGAAGCTGCCAAAAAGATTGTAAAAAATGCTGGTAATTACAGACTTTCTATTTACATGGGCGCCTTAATATTTAATTAGATTAATTATGATATGATGTTAACTGCACTTTTTCAGATGCGCATCTTTATGGTTTTTCTTTTTATCTAAATTACACCTTTTACTGCTAAAGCTTGAATTACCTGTTGGTATCATCTTTTTTTATCATAGTAAAAGTAAAAAAGTAAAATCCTAAATGAGATTCTAAGATACGTGTTCAAGACGTTAGAAAACGTTTTTCTTCGTTTTTCGTTCTAAAAAGTAAAAAAAATCAAAGAATCAGTTCCGGTGCCCTAAATTAGTAGTTCTGTTGACTAAGAGTTAGTTTTGTAAAAAATTTACTTGTGTTAATTTAACGTGGAACTTTAAAAATAAAAATTGTAATTTTGCATATTCAGCTATTCATATCTGTTTCATGTTAGTAATTTTGTATTCTGCATTCAATGTTTTCCGTGTTGTTTTGACTTTTATAATCATATAATTTACCAAAAATCGATGCAAATACACTAAATTTTACTTCCAACAATAAAAGTTTCATCTATTGCGGTCCAACTGATTCTTGGGTTTTGACTAGTTTTAACATCAGCGTTTAGTGAGAAAATTAATACCAACAAGCATTTGATAACATTACGCTAATATTGTTTTTCTAAAAACATAATATTATAGAAAAAACATTATAAATAATAATTATGTACAGTACTTTCGCGAAAAGCTCATAGCTAAAGCTCCTTTTCAGGTCATTTTGCTGCAAAATTTTTGGTGTAAATAAAAATTTTAAGTTTCACGAATTAGAAAACGTGCAATCATCTGAAGAATCTAAAAATGGGAGATATAAAAGAACGAATTTTGGAAATCCCGCAAATCCGTTTACAGAATATTTTTAGAAAACTTAAGGTTTCTAAACACAAAGTCCAAAGTATAATAAGAGGGTGCACAGTGCAAAGTGAATCGAAGAGTATTCACAAGCTCAAAAGTTTTAAACGAGTTTAAAATAGTTCCTGTAAAACTCAAACCTAATCTGATGCATTTAAATTTTCTATTATTGTACATTATTGTAAATTTTTTAAAATCGCTTAAATCATATTTTTCTTAGACGACATGTCACTACAAATGCTGAGAGATTCAACAGTCTTACACTTTCATACAATAAATTTTATTACAATGTACAACAAGTTGACTAATGGAAGACTGACGACCAAAATTTATTGATTTTACCAGTATCAGACGATCAACAAAGTTAGAAGTTAAAGTAGTTTTGGGAGTTGTAAAGTATGTTGTTAACTTATGTAACAGTATACCACTAAGAACAAAATTTAGAATAGCAAGAGTTATATCAAAATCGTTATGCTTTATAATTTATAATATTAAATAGATAGGTAGGTACATACATTGCGCAATACCCACTGATTACCCTTTTTCTGATTTTACCAGTTTTACAATTTTAGACACACATTGGCTACACCGATTTGTACTCACTTGTATGTCGTTTATTCAAAGTTAAACTTTACGTTTTAAGTACCTACAGGCTACACGGAAAATCAATCAATTTTTTATTGAGTTTGTGGCAAAATAATTACTGTGCCAGTTCCTGTAATATCCGGTAGGTAACTACAAAGAAATGTAGAACGGAAAATAATTTTCCAATCTTCGAGTGAACGTTTTAAGAAATAACCACGAATGAATTTTTGGCTTTTGAGGGAACTTCCTTGTCCAAAAACGAAAAAAGCTGAGAACTGCATTCTCTTTATGCCTAAATGGAATGCGATCGGTAGTGCTTAGGTCGCGTTCCGACTTAATCTCTTCCCCCGAAAATTTTTTGCGTTCCGAATTCCCGGTGATGCAATTAGTGGCTATTACAGTCGTGTAAAGAAGTAAAATCGTGTAGAACTCGCTGTTTATAAGCGAGTTACGTCGCGTTTCGCGTTAACCTTCTTTGTTTCGTCGGTTTGACAAGCGCGGCGTTAACGACACCTAAACATACCGACAAAAACACGCCCCGTCGTTCCAGCAAACGGCACAAAAAGGTAATCGAAATAGGCTTCATGACGGAATTCGTTAATGAGCCAAACCGGTTCCTTCTAATGTGGTTAAACAGCTTCCCTAAGGTTAAATCTCTTAGAAGCTAAGGCATTTGGAGAGGATGAATCCGTTGCGAGCACTTAATTAATCGGACAATGATTTTGAATTAATTTCTTCTAATTGCGTCAAATAAATCTGATTCAGGTTTCTTAGATTTGTCCACGGAGGAACTGTACTACATGCAAATTTAAGTAACAGTTCAAATGAGGAAACAATTTATTGGAGGACAACTTGGGCCTAACAACAAGAGGAAGCTCAAGAGCTTAAAGTTAACATTGTTAATCAAGTGTGCAGTTTCATGGTACATACAAAATGATTACAGTCTTCCCGGCTGATCCGTCTATAATAAGGCTTCAGCTGACAGTTTATATTGGCGGATTTGAAAAATAGTTTTAATATACACTAAGAGTTTTTAAAATTTTATGAACTTTGTAATGCATCTGTGCAGCATAATCCAGAAACCCACAAAAAGGTTTTAATCATTCAGAAGTATACGATTTATGTATTCGTGTTCAGAGAATAAAACAAAATCTAGTTTTTTTTTAAATGTGAAATATGTTTGTCTTGAGCTGCATATTGCAAAATAAATCGTCACTGGTTATGGAAGTTTTATAGAAGAGTGGGATTTTCTATATTTTATTATTATAAATGTGAAGTGAAGATGTTCTTTTTTTAAATCTATCGATCATCATGAATAAATAAATAAAAGGCAAAAAGCCAGTCGGCATCTGACAATTCACGCGCTAAGTCGAGTGTGCATCATAAATCACAGAATTCTTCTGCTTTAATCCGAAGAGCACTCCACGTAAAGATGCTCTATTATTTAGCTCCAATCTGCACTTGAACCCTTTCTTGCAATCAAATAGTTCCTCGTTCTGGAAGCATTTTTATCCGTCTTAAAATACCGTTAGTCTAAACAAATTAGGTTTTCAGATCCTCAATCGTACATGAATGTAGTGAACCGCCTGGAAAACATCTTAATTCTTCCTATAAATTACCGTGAAAAGAAATGACACCGGGGCTTAGACGCTATATTTCACCGGCAACTCGACGTGATTCCTTTCATGTGTTTATACCGTTTTCAAGGATTATATTATTTTACTTCGGTTGCATTAAATGAGTCATAAAAAGTGAATGGACGTCATAAAAAACCGTTAGAGGTTTTAGGGAATAATTTAAATTAATCAGAGACATTACAAGCTTTTGGGACGAGCTGGTGACATTCCGGGTACTCAGATGTAAAAATAAATTAAGATAATGACACATAAAACACAAGAGTCCAAATAAATGTTTTTCAAGTTTTAGTCTTGCCAACACTACATCCTGCAAGGCTACATTGTTATTCTTTCTATCGGAAAATGTTTCTTCAGCGGTCGCAATTTTGGTTATTCCTTTTATCAAACATTCTATCTAGTGGAAAACTTTGGAATGGAAATTGCTATGATCGAATGCACACAGTCTCGTTGCAAATAGATAAATCACAGGGGAACGCCAACATGGCACTTGTTTTATTTCAAAACAGACTCCAAACAAATTTAATTAGCCATTTTAAAACAGACATTAGCTTCTGGCGTCATAATTATGTATGAAGTATTACACTCACATCGAATTACAAACAACTAGGTAATTACATTAATAATAATTACGCATGTTTTGTTTTGAATTGTGATATAGGGGTACCTTTTCGCAAATGTACAACCGCCACAGGGACTGATAATGGCAACAGAGTATGTGGTAGCACATTTCAAAATAAACTGAGATAATTCATTAGTTTGTGCAATGGAGTGGAACATCATATGGCAGGTAGACCAAATACACTCGTGGATAGGAAAAGTGGAATTCATTGTGTTTATCATTTACGCATCATTAGCTTTAATCAGTCATGGTAACTAAAAATATATTAGTACGCACCTGAAGAATGAATAATAGCGTTTCAAAAATTTTTAATAAATAGATTGACTAGCCGTGAAGAAAATGTTTTGTGTTACTTTGAGCAAAAAAATTATATCAGAATATAAACATGTTACAGTTTTGGAAAACAACGGAATTCATAAATGAGCATTAAAAAACAATAAGTTGTTTTTGGGTCATTAGTTCAACAATTAAAATATTCCAGATAAAAGAATGATAAAATGAATTATGATAATATTTATTTACTTGTAAGATTCAATTTTGTTGTAGTTCAGTTGGAAAAAGAGTGTCCACTTTTACAAATTTAACTGTGTTTTTCAGAAAAACAACTATAAATTGTAAGTAAATACTTGCATAGTATACAGTATGTTCGCTTCTCCTTGACTTAACTTTGTCTGTGGGTCTAAAAATCTCCGTGCGCTATTGAATTGTTAGGATAGGTAAGTTCCAATGACAATGTCAGTCCACATCATTATTAACGTGATTTTTTGCACGATAGAACAATGCTTAGTTACCGCGCTTGCTATTGGAACCGTAAGTTGAATTTCAGAAAATTTAAAAATAGTCATTTAAAAAAAGGTTTTATAAACATTTGCATACCAAAATTTTGACTTTTTAGGAATTATTGAAGAACAATTACTGTCAATTATTTGTAACGTTTTTAGTTTTATAAAAATAATCGAAATTTGTCTATCGTGCAAAAAATATAAGCATCACGAACGTTAAAACTATACCGATCTCAGACAATTCGCTCCGCCTCCAAACAATTGTCTTTGATCTGTAAAGTCTCCAATACCGTTCTTAATATTTAATATACTATAAATTATTATATTAAGTTTGGATTTTTTATTTTTTTGTCAATGGTTTACTTCAAAAGTTTATGAATTTTTGTGTGATGATTTGGATTGTCTGATGGAAAGCAACATTTGATTTCGCTTCTAATTGAAATTTCAATTTGGTTCACCGAGTGAATCGAAAAAAATCACTCTACGAACCAATTGAGATAAACTTTAGCTCTTTTAAGATCATAAAATTAACTTTTTGTCTATTATCTCTTGAACATCATCTTGGTGGTTGAATAAGCGATCGTTTAAGTTTTTAAGTGCACCTTTAACAATACCTAACTGGTTTGACAACAGCTGTTAGTCCTATTAGATACTTGATTGTTATTATTGTTTTTTCCTTTAGGTTTTTACTGCTCTTTTCACTATTTGTATGTTGTTGTTTCCAGAGTTTTGTTCCCTGGACTTTCTTTCTAGGCATTTGTTTTGCAGTTTAATGTATGATCTTTTCGAAACTTTCAGGTTCTTTGCTGAATTGCTGTTTCATTGTACCTACTCTATTACGGTACCGAGAGCAGATAATTTTACCATTTTTTATGTTTATTATCCCTCATTTCCAAAATAAAAATATATACATAAAGTTTTCCCAAAATATCTTTAATTTATGTATCTACGTTATAACAGAATCCAGAGTTTTAAAAACCAAAATATACAAAAAAAATTCTATAGATTACCAAAATAAATAGAGAAAGGGGAGCTTGTTATAACAACAACGCAAGATATAACACCTGCCAGGGGGGCACAAAGAGAGGGAGCGCACGTGCCCTAATTTGGCAAAGAAGCGGAAAAATAAAATACACTTTTTTAATGAACAAGAAAGAATATAATGATAAGAATAAAAAACTGTCTTCTCCAATCTGTCCACACGCTAAATCACATTTTTGTTCCAGGAAAATGAACTATTTCATTACAGCAGCCTTACTCATGATTATGGCTTCTTCCATGGTCGCTGGTGCATTTTTACCAGATTCTCAATGTGTTTGCGAAAATTGCTCATGCCAAAGCAGATTCATTTGTAATGCAGACAACATCGTGAAGTAGGATTTATTCGCGTAATAAGTTAGATACACACTTTATTATCGCACGTCTGTCACAAATATAGGATTTGCAAACCATAAAGTGAAGAAGAGTGTATCTAGCGTATTGCGTACAATATTTTTGCTACAACCGCGGAAAGATACAATAAAATATGATTTTTTTAAACTAATAAATGTGTTTTGTGTTTCAGCTTGTATTGCCCCGGGTCCTACATCTATGTGTGCTGTAAATATAAATAAATAAAATATGAGTACATGCGTCTATTATTTAATAATTTATTAATATATTTTGATTACATATATTTATATACCATTTACATTAATTACGTTGGTTCATAATTCCTTATACATATAAGCAAATGGTTAGGTGTGTTATCTTCACAATTATTGTGGCAAAGCGATTCTTGTTTCGAATCGTATTTTCGATGTAAGATCTTTAATGTGTGCTTGTGAACACCGAACCGACATGCAATTTAACGACATAAAGTTGGTAATGGCATTAAACCATAATGACATGTGAGAGCAGCGAGTTACTGTTGGTAGACGGCCATAAATAACCTCAAGCAAACCTTTGCACTTTTCTACTGCACGAAAACTTCCTCTACATTCGGAAACGATAAACTAAGAAGGAAAAATTCCATGTACGCAAGAATCCTCATAAAAAGCGACTCGATAGGCACATATATTGTTACAGTTATTACATCTTGATCCTGGAAAATAAGGTAAGAAAGAACTAGGAAAAGTTGAATCCGTCCAGATGCGGAGATTTGCCGCTTGATATTCTAATTTAAAGTTGTAAAATGCAGTTGTTAGTTGAGATGTTTTGAATGGCGTTTTGTTAGATTTATGAATGCCAAAAACCCGTGAAACGAGTCGCAGGATCTGATTAGATAAAGCTTGCAGATGTTTTTTCTACGCGGCAGCGAGGAACTGTATTACAAAAGGTAAAATTAATAAGTTATTTCTGTTTAACCCAAATGGCACTAATGATGGAATCAACAGATTAGCATAACTAACGAAGCACTCAACTCAGTCTAACTCTAACTATATCGTGATTATCCCCATTTAATTAATTATCAGCGGAGGGTTGTGGTCCCAAAACAAACATCGGATAAACTAAAAGAGATGATCAGGAGCCAATAACTTCCAAGATCGCGTGCGCGCACTGATCTGGATCTGATTTCGTGTTAATTCCTTTGATAGTTCCCTCGAACAATTTTGCTTCGTCTCCACAAAGCTACCATATTAAATTAATGTTCGAGTTGAAATAAATGCATTTTGCGTTTACTTTAATCCTGCACTTGAAGCCAGGATTATTAGTTATAATTTAATTTTATGACGTCGTTAGTTTTAGAGAGGTGTTATGGGCGAATATAAAATTAATACAGGAGGCCAAGCTGCTAATAACGAGACTGT
Source organism: Gnatocerus cornutus (assembly GCA_029298725.1). Taxonomy (NCBI): domain Eukaryota; kingdom Metazoa; phylum Arthropoda; class Insecta; order Coleoptera; family Tenebrionidae; genus Gnatocerus; species Gnatocerus cornutus. Next base: position 8,793,923 of record CM055514.1, read on the forward strand.
TTTAATAACACATAATTCTATTTCAAGTTTTGCTTTAATTATTAATGTTTCGTACGATCAAATGTATATGTAGAACAGAATTTACCTTTGATGTAAATAGTTTCGGATGGAACTAAATAAAGTTGGTAATTTACCAAGAGGCAAAGAAGCACATTAAAGAATTATTATGAATGACATCAGCTATATTTTTTTTGGCGGTCGTATCAAATCAACTGTTTATTCAATTTATAAAATATTGATTGGGAAATAAAGAGAATGAAAATTTATTTCTACAATTTTACGTTGAATTAAAACAAATCAATTACATACGTGTGAAATGCTGCATTGGAACTCGTTTACGCTACATTTTATTTTATCCGTGTACCAATCAAATCGTAAAATTATTAATTTAAAAAGAATTAACACTGTAAAATTGAATTATTATTTGTATCATTTATATTATTAATCAAAATGGAAACTGTATTTTGATTTTTCCCATAATCAAATTATTAGCTCAAATCCAACTAGGAAATCTTTGTACCTATCTATGTGCATCCATTACCTATAACGTTTAGTTTGATGAAACCGGAGATTACAGATTTTTAATAGAAAATTTACGACCAAACATTAATTAATAAGCTGTCAGTCACAGTAGCACTCATTTTTTTTTGCACTCATTTGTTTTAATAAATCTGCTTTTATAGAAAAAAAGGAACAAACTTGGATTATGAAGTAGTAAATACAGGGTGTCCCAGAACTCGCGCCGCAGAGAGCAAGGGAGGGTGCCGACAGCAATGCAGATGGTAAATTTCAAAACAAAAATTGACTAAGTTTAATAGTATTCGAGAACTGATAAAAAGTTATCAACCAATCCCAAAAGCTTAATCGCGAAGTGGAGTAAATGGCCATCCCAATTTCCTAGGCAACGAGAGTCTAATGTATAATTGACCAATGGATGATAGTATGTGTCCATAGTTACCAATTTTCAAATTCTGTTCAGCTTTGGGATTGGCTACAATTTTTTTGTCTTATCTCGGTTATTTTTTGAGTTAAAAAATTATGGTTTCAAAATTTTGGTTTAGAATTGTTGCCTCCATAAGCCGTTTCTTTCTGGGGCGCGAGTTCTGGGACACCCTGTATAACAAGAAAGAAAGAAGCCTTCAAATTTTGGGTTTTCGTTTTAAGACAATTTACTACTGTGCTATTTTCCACAAGAACAATCAAACTACATACATACATCTGTTTTTTCCAACTGCAATAATGGCATGCAAATACCTGGAAGAAATTTAATAATAACTGCCTGTGCACTTCAGCGAAGTGTTAAGATCATTGCGCATAACAAGAAGCAGTAATCACGTTACATAAGGATGTGCATTTTTTTAATATTTTTAATCTCAAGAACTAATTTAGAATTTAATTTTTAGCTTTTTTAAGAGGTCTTCAGACTGGAAGAACTAAGAAATCTTGTTCTAATTAGTCGAGTTTCCGATATTGGTAGGAAAGTAAATAACTATTGATCTGAACTTTACCCGTACAACCACTTATTTCCTCAAAAAACATTCAAAAGCTTGTATCCATGTGAAACAATACAAAAACTCCATTTCTTAAAAGAAAGTCGTTATAGAAATCCTTTCTACAAAGAACACTATTACAGTTTACACTTTGTCAAAAACATCACCTTTCACATGTTTATCAGTAATTTTGTTCGCTTTTCCGAGTCCGTTTTCGAGCTTTCAACAAAAAATTTAAAAGTTGATGACAGTTGAGTATATCTAGGGATCCACGTTATAACGAAAAACCGTCACAGGACGTATCAAACTGAAATTCAATTTAATTTTCTCTGTTTGAAACCGTTCCAAGTTTTATATTTTTGTGGGTTAAACGGTTAAACACGTCACAATAGAGCACATAGTTAATAAAACACGTCTAAATAACGGTTCAGCTGGTGGCTAACCACTGAATAATATAGGGTTGGCTTAAAGCATAGTGATACCAAAGTGCTGGGATTTAATAGAAAACCTCCATGTTCCCCGTACCTATCAAAGCTCACCCATATAATTAAGGTATAAAGCTGTTGTTTACGAAACTATCCGATTAATTATCATGAAACGAAGCTTATAATTTTTGTGTTGAAGAAGAAAATTAACTGTTTAAAAATAATTGTGAGTTTTGAGAGGAAGATTTTAGGTTGTTGAGGAAAATTTCAATCAACAGCAGGTGGTGCAATTAAAGACAACATGACGGCATGAATAGACTAGTGACACAGAGGCAGTTAAAGAAATTATTGATTTAAATAACAGTGAAATTAAAATAAAGAAATAATAACAAAAAAAAATATTTGCCTACTTTGGTACATAAAGGAATTCGAGAAATAGGCACAAGATTGTAACAATATAATTAACGGATTTAGAAGAATCTGAAGAATATAAAAGACTTGACAAATTTTAAGCTATGAAAAAATCCAAGTATTTCCATACAGAACGTCAAGATCATTCATTTGTAGGAATCCTAAAAAAACACTACTAAATGTGGACTAGGATTCAAAGCGAGATAATAAAAAATAGGATAATTAGATGAAATCAAAACAACCAAGAAATTTCAAATAATTTTTCGTTAATTTTTGGATATCCTGCGCTCTCCATTGTTGGTTTACGTTGCGATAACTGACAAAAAATGTATTGTACGAGTATATTAATAATAATCCGCAGCTTTTGTATCCCAGGTAGTTTAATCAGATTTGAATTCTTTGTTATTTTTTTATTCAGTCCAATTAAACCGTATTAAGAGCTGCGGTACCGTATTTACAACTTTTTTTTGTATACGATTTGTGCTCGTAATAAATAAAATGATCATTAAAATTCTTGACTATAAGCATTATATTTGAATCTTTGTCGGTTTCATTTTGGGATGAGATGAGCAGTATTACGCTAACAAATAGCCTACGTGTTTCATATCATCAAATAGTATTTTGACTCTGTGGTCTCATTAGTACTTTACATTTGATCAGTTGGACGTCTATAATGTCATAGTTTTATAAAAGTTTAACTCCTACATTAACAACTGCATTTTTGAGAATTGATGAGATTGATGGAAAAAGAGTAGTTCGCGTGGTGAGTTATTGTTCAAAAATGCGAACAGGACGGACAACGGACAAAAAATAGCTGAAAGCCTAGAGCTGTTTATATAAATCAATAAATTTTGGCTAATGACAAGCTAGTATCGAAAACGTAATTTGCATAATAAAACGTAATGGATTTATTGAACTCGGTATCAACATATTGTATAATTACAGCCAAAGCAATTACCTTAACTCAGGCAGCTACATTGTTACACGCACTTGATTTATTAATGATGAACACGTTAAGAAGAACCTGCTGGGAGAAGGTACAAAACTGCCGATACTAGAAATATTTGCATATTTGCATTTTCAATAAATTATCCATTACCTGGCTCACAACTAAACGATTTGATAACGAAAGCAAATTTTTAATTGTAGCAAAATTACCAGATATTACACTAAAATTTAATATGCGCCACATTTTGTTAGCGGTTGGTTACAGCAGCAGGATATTGCAGTCCACGTTATTATGTGTGACCCATTCAAGCTTTTAATGAAATTCACCAACAGTTGGTTTTCAATAAAACTCATTATGATTTGCACCGATCGAGCTTAATTGGAGCAAAAAGTGCCATTTGAAAAATAAATATCCCATCGCCAGTTTCAGCGTCAAATGTAAGAAAGTGTTTTTCCGAGCACGTCTTCCTTTTATTATTGACAAAATGAAACGTTGACCATTTAATACTAATGTGGTTTTTATATTTCATTCCGCGTCTGTTATTTCCATTGCGTGAAAAGCTCGCGTGAGCAGATTCTTGTTTAATTTTATCTTGTATTTTATTATTTAATTGGGTCCCGTCTGAAACTTACTACTTGCTCTGACATTTAATTATCGCGAGGATAAATAATTTCTTGATAAGTCCAATAAAATTGAGACTGATGCTAATTTTATCGAATTAATGAGAAATGGACCACCGCAGGATGCACGGTTTGAAAAAGCTCCGATCGCAGATACGCTCTCGTGTCTGCGGTTGAATTAATAAATAAAAAGAGAATCTGGTCCTACCTGCCGTTAGTTGTAAGACAAATTTAATTTAAAAGATGTTAACAAAAGGGAAGTAAGTTAAATTTAGCTCAATTAAGACCGTAAATAACAATGCAAACAATGCGATTGTAACTTGGTTTCTCGGAGAACAGACTAGTTTGTGATGTACAAAAATAGCTGACTTATTTTGTCTTTCCGCTTCGAAATATTCCTAAAGCCATTCTGTGATTTTCCCAGTAGGTATTTTTGTTTTCTCCTCACATCAATGAAGCGTCGAATGACATTCATATTTGTGAAATCCATCCTCCATTTTTGTAGAAGTACGAAAGCGTGACATATTAAAGAGAAGACAAATAAAAGTTCCAAGACATGGGAACAATCTTCCATAAAATATCATCTGACAAATGAAATTCGAGAACAAATTGATGAATATTCCGAGCCGTTTCGAGTCAAATTAAAGTCAAACACGCTCATGGTGGCTGTCAGCGCTATCTTCTCATGTAAATACAAGACATAAAGCTTCGTTCACAATTACAAAGTCACATTCTTTACTTAAGTGGTCTGAAATTGCACACCAACTGCGGTTGGCGGTTTGCATTCTAAAAGTGGAAGCGGATTGGAACAAACAATGTAAAAACATTGTCGCGGATGCACTCAAACACAATAGACACGTCAGTCATACGCCAGCGAGAATTTTTTGTTCTTTACAAGAGACGACTATTTGTTGTTGGTTTTTGTGCGGAATTTCTGCGCTGTGTGTGTATTCAAATGCGTTGCAAATGAAGCAGAAAAATAACAGTAAAGGGCACGAGTGTATTTCACAAAGGCCAATTTAAGATGAAAAAAACTTGCAAAATTGTATGGATTCTAAATTGTCAAATAACACAGTGAAAAAACGAAGTGCAAGTCATTTCCACTGTACAAAAATTGATATTTAATTTTTTTAAAGTTCCGCGTTTAGATTTGCAAAAGTTTATGCCTCATTTAACTTATATTACAAACAGGTGCATAGCAGATTGGATTTTTTGGTGGAATCATTTGTTTTCGTCCACATGGTTGTGATTAGTCATCATGAATCTCATTCTTCTGCAGGCGGTAATTAAAATATTTCAGCTTTCTGTCTTCCACGTAAAAATTTGCATTGTGGAACACCTTAAATCTTCAATATTCTCAAGGGAAACTTAATGACCGGTAATATGATGATGAAATTTCACATAAACAAAAAGCAAGTTCATAAAGTTAAAACTCGGTTGACTTTATCGATAATAATCTAATTGTAAGGATAGGAAGAGCATCAAATGCTCACTACTTTAAAAATACCTGACTAGTTTTATGAGGTACTAAAATTTGAGATGATCATCGAGAATGTAATTTAAGCTTGTAGTACATCAGTGGAAAGCCCTTCTCACAAATTTGATTGTTGTTAAACATAAATATTTAATTCTTCTGAGAGTTGCGTAATTAATCGCGCTTAAATAATTAATTAAATTTCTCAGAATTTTGACGTGCACCTAATGAGGTATTGCTTTGAGTTAAACGAGCAATTTAGTTCTTTCTTTCGTCACTTAAACGTAAATTTTCAGTCATAAATTAAAGTATACCTAATTAACTTTTAACATCGGTGGCCAAGTCATGGAGAATATTTTTCTCACAGAGAGTTCTATCTAGATTTGCTGTCGTTGGCAGCTGACGATGTCAAAACCAAACGATTTCTTCATGAAATTTTGTTCATTTGTGATGGAAATAACTTAAAATTACGCAGCATAGCAGTGTTAATTTTCATCGAAGCGATGAATAGAACCGCGCATACAAACGCACAGCCTGCAATAGATTGAACGAAAAACCCTACGTATCAGACAGGACAATACAAAATGCATTCCCGCATTCTGCAGTGTCTCCATTCAAATGCCAACAATTGTGCGGCCATTATCACAATCTCTTGCTAATATTGGAAATGACACATGAACGATCCAATATCCTGCCGTTTAAAACGTAACAGTTGAAATGTTGGTTGACAGAGAATTAGGCACTTAGTGGTGGGTCGCTGTGGGCCGGTTTCTTTGAAATGCTAATCCTGCCATTGAAATCACGTATGATTGACAGGCCCCTTCTTTATCGACCGACTCTTTCATATTTGTGCAGCCGCGGAGCAAACCCGGTGTTAATTGCTGTCAGTGTTACACAAAGAAAAACGTGCACGGTCTTGGAGATTCGTGCCCCCAAATTGTGACTTAATAAATGGATTATCTGTCAATGTAAACTGATTTTAATCAACGTCAGCTCGGGAGGGCCAATCTTCCAAAATGATGAGGTCTCATCGTCAAAATACTTGACTTTCTATACAATATTGAACTCCGACCTGGAAGTAGTTATTTATCTTTTGACTTCAGTCTTCAATCCTTAACGTCATTAACGGCCGGGTAAGACCATTTTTTACCGCAGGAATCCAATACACTTCTTAGGCTCCGGCATTATTGGCCGTATTGAAAAATATCTTGGATTTCAGAAACGTTTAAGCAATGTGAAAGAGAAACATTCGTTTTATTTCGTTACTGCTTTCAAGCTCTTTTACTTCTGTCCACATCTCAAAGTCTAAAAAGGAAGACCACATGTAACAAGAAGGCACCGAGAGACGTTTGAACCAACACTCCATTTAACAATTTAATGGCCCCTAAATTTTATGAATATTACTTTACGTTTACGATGTGACAATGAACTTCTCACCACAGAAATTCAAGAGGCTTAATTCCAGCATTTGCCAACCTATAAACACATATAATTTGAGTCAACATTGTTACCACTGAAGCTTTGAGGTAAAGCAGTATGTCTGAAAATCAGTATTATTCAAAATGTTGGAAATTGGCTAATTACGACAACCTATATTGTGACAAAGTTTAAATAACTTTGAATCTGCAAAGCTCGATTTCATAATTGCGCCTAAACCTCCTTTAACTTGAAGCCACTTTAATTTATTGTTAGAATTTGTTTTGTAATTAAACTAATTAAGACAAATTTTTAGATCCCCATGTTTAACTGCTGGAGACTTAACATTTAATACCAAAATTAAGTTACGCAGTGTTTCGTTTTACACTACCAAATTCTTAATAAATTAGATAAATTATTCAATTTATTATCAAATATTTTCGATGCTAATTTCTGCCAATAACTCAAAGATGAAATTAGCATCTCAAACGTAATCTAACAGAATAATTGATGCGACGGTTTATAATTCAAAATTCACTACATTTCACGTGTCCACAAAGATGACATCGATGGTTTACTATCCAAAGTTTGGGTAATGGAAAATTACCAGCAATTACATATTCTAACAAATGGTGTTGATATAGTGCGTACAAAGTTCTTGTAATTACATTTTACGGTTAACCAGTTTAACGTCCCGTGATTTTATACCAAAAGGATAAGCATATTAAATTACTTCATTTCATATCAATTTAATATTTACGAAAACTTAATGAGACATTTTGAAATGTGCTTTAGAGCTCCAACTACAAAGTTCAAACAATTTTTTTCAAGTCAACCAAAAATTTGGCGTCGAGCTAAAACCAACATCTCTCTTTCATGACAACTCCAAAAGAGGTTTTTGTTTACAATGTTACATTTTTGGGGCTTAAAAGTAATTAATTTCTTCATCGCAGTCTAACGTCAACAGTGCAATATCACTCGCTCAGTGCGAAGGAAATGATTTCCTTTCCAACCGGTGAACAGGAAATGGCGTGTGGACGATTTTGTCGCCGGGCAGTTTGTTGTCAGATTTTCTCCGATAACTTTAAAGAACTCTTATATCTAAACTACCTCTAAATTCATGGCGTGCGAATTTTAGATTCCAAGTTGCATCGTCTTGTCTATTTGTCCCACGTTTGACGTTTTCCGCTCCCAAATCAACTCGACACGAAATATGTAAATAGCATCGATATTTCAAGACGTCACTCGCAAACCGGGATTAGGAAAGTGTGTGGTTGCTGAAAACTCGACCATAAATTGACGGAAGATGGAACCACCAATAGTCGCTCTGAGCTAGCGCTAATCCGAAGATATCCAAGCAAGAAACTTGATATAAACACTGATCAAACACGGATATCTCTTGACGCTGACGGGATCTAATTACCCGTTTCCATTTAAATTATTATTGGTGACGCGACAATAAATGTACGGACAAGTAATTGGAACGCAATCACAAATCTCGCTTTTCGGGGAAGCCCCGTTATGGATTCGCACGAAAAGAAGTAATTGTGCATGCCGACGACTTCCGAGGGGTGCATCCGGAAGGGGAAAAGTGATTTATCACCGCACGGGACGGAATCGAATAAGGAATGCAATTAGATGTGGAATGTCTTTGCTTCAATCTCATCTAGAAGCGTCATAATTACCTGCAGTATTGCGATTACCGCGTTCTGAAATTTCCCGGTGTATTCAGTACAATAGTTGTCCGTAGAGCGTCGAACTATAAAGTCAGTTTCTTCAAGTTGAAATGAATACATTTTTTCTGATGAAGCTTTTTCTTACTAAATAAGAACATTTTATTTTGTGCTAAGCATTTGGCGGACCCTCTGGCTAGGGTTGTTCACTCATCTGAAGAATGTGCAATATAAGACTTGATTTATTTATTAGGATTTGCATGTCAGCGTGTTAGGGAACCCTTTCTTAATAAATGTTTTCAGATATTCCAGTAATGCCCGCCACTTACTAAATATGAAATAATTGAACTAAAGGGGCCGCGCTCATGCTTAGAAATTCCTCTTTGATCTCTGAAAAGTTTGAAGCACCAGTGGCGTCTCCTGGAATAAATTTGATCGTTTGCATCGTTGCGGTCGACAATGCAGTAAACTGCATCTTAGCAATCGATCATCGAGGGATGAAATGCAGCCACGTGCCTAACCGCATTACCATAAACAACTGACATGGAGAACACACGTTCAAACACAACGTTTTTGGAGTAATATCTCGGGCTGGCACTGCAGTCCACATCTGCCCGTCGAAACCCTTTGCATAAATTATGAGCTCGACTTGGATCGTTCGCAACCTAAGCCCGCAACTCGCAAGAAAGATGGCCAACGGGGAAAAACGAAAACGGCTTTCCCACCCACAATCGGGAATCAAATGAATTGAAATTTATGCAAGGGGTTGTGACTTGGGTGGAAGGTGTGTGCCGGTTTGTCGGCTTGTTACCGGGAATTATAAGATGTCGACTGAGACAATGTTGAAAAAGTTGGAGGAATAAGGGATTAATTTGCTTTAACTTTTTCTGTCGGACTTCTTTTTTTCAGCGGAAATATAATTTATTCGGAATAAAAGGGACAAGAGGTCGCAACTTTTTTTAGCTCTAGTTTAATAGCTCACTGAATAACGGGGATATTTTTAATTTCCTTAATTTTAATGAAGAGGGGAAAACTCGAGTTTTATTTTTCAGATGTTTTCAGGACTTGTTTACTCAACATTCCAAATTTATAGATAGGTAGATACAAAACCAATTGATTTCGTTTTAATAAATTTGATGAGGCAGCGATGCATCATCAATTGTGTACTAATATCACAAACTAAATTACAAAATGGTTCAACGAACCAATTACATGTAAAATACGTAATACAGGTAACCAGCAAAGAGCTCTAATTCCAGTTTCGAAAAAAATTAGAAACCCGAGTAAAATAAAAAATGTACCTACGGATGAACTTCACGATTTTGCTCTAATTTCTTTGTGCAATCAGTTCTATCTACCTAGTTGCAGAGTATTTACGCTTGCAGACTTTTTGATCTATTGATCTGGAGGGTCAGTTCACTGTCTGAATTTCTTCTAAACAAGCTACAGATCAAAGGGGTCATCTGTTATGAATTCTGCGAGCTCGTTTCTCTTGAGTTTTTTCGAAAAAACGAAACTATAATAATATAGTGACGATTTAAATCTCGGTCGATCAGTGGTTTACAAATGACCACTCGCGCACCAATAAAATGTGCTGAACAATTTAATTGTACCATTGTTAGGTTCATTGTGAATTGAAAAGCATCGAACAAGAAGCAATCAATAACAATGCTCGGCTTTTGAGACGACTAAACAATTCTCTACCTACTTAAAATTCGCAGTACAGTGAGTTAAAATTGCGAAACAGATCGTGTATACCTCCACCGCGAACATAACAATGGTTATTTGCCCTGTTCAATCGTCCGCTTTAAAACGGCATTTCCTTCTTAAATCTGGTCTTGATAGACGATGGGCGTATTGTTGTCTCGACCATAAATAAGCCACCATGGTTTTGTTGTCGTTGCGACTTGTTAGGAAAATACGAAAATAGCAGACGAAGAAATTGCCAATTTAGAGTTGCGAAATTGTGTTATAAGCCGCAAACAAACAACGTTTAGGTGTCCGATACAGCACCAATTACCGTTGTCACTTGGTGGCGGTTGCCACCGACGAGCGATTATATTGCCAGAAATACAAATTTAATTACGGAAATGTCACTTCGTAGTCACTGGGTGGCATAAAGTGCGGAATTACTGACTGTCGAGGTCAAATTAACTGCGGTAAATTGCATTTTTTATGAAAAGGAATTTTTGATTTCGAACACAGTAAATGAAATATCATTGTGACAAAAGCATCTGCATGGGCTTGGTTAAATTTGGAGTAGGCAAGGACGTAGCAAAAACATTCGACAAGGGGGGTTGTTTATTGTCTGTTTTGCGCAATAACAATTAATGAATTATTACTCTTGTTCGTGGGCGCAGGGCGCCCGGCGTAGTCTCATCGCATTAGCATACTTACTTAGCTCGGAAACGGCGTCTAAACAATGCTTCCAGTCGGATGTTTGTCTTTGTTTCCTCTCATAATCCATTCATTTATTCGACCAGAAATGATCCAGTGTCTTTAATCTCGTTAAACTGTAATACCTTTCCATCAGTTTCCTATTTTATTTTCTAATCTGTTTATCGTCGAACGAGGGGGTTTATAAAGTTTGTGTACGCGCTGTACGCATTATTTAGTTTTGAAGAGGATTTCTGGCATTTGAAGCGTCAAACGTGCTTTTAGAGTTTCTTCTCTTAAGTATCCACATTAGTTCACGTTCGCACGTTTAATCCCAGCATCAGATTAAGCTCTGAAAAGAATCACACCGAGCTTGAAAAGTTTGCCAGCTTTAAAAATCATGTTTGTTCGTCCTAAAACAAAACTATTAAGTTTTGGGTAATTTATCACTATTCTCGGGTAATTCGCATTGATGACAAGATCGAAATCGATGCGGATTTTTTAATTAAACTTCTCTCTTTCATAGACACAAAGAATTAATAGTTTTGCGCGCTTAATGGTTGGGGCCGTGGTAATCTACAGGTAGTAAAGGAAGTCAGATAAACCTCTATAAATTAGGCTGTTACCTTGCTGGCCGCCACCAGGGGGCAACGTTTTTCATTTCATGCATCTACATAATATTATTCTATCGCATTACAAATGGGTTTTATGAATCCTAAACCAGACACTCTTCCATTTATGTGATAATTAACCGAAATACAAATTGAAATTAGCTGTTGACTGGGACTTTATAAGGCTCCTTATGGGCTGAGTTATTGCCCCTTAAACATTTATAATGACCTTATTTGTCTTCGAAAATATACGAAGCACAACAACGCACAGAACTAGGATGAAAGGTCGCAACCACCCTTGCAGGTGTTCCAACTAAACTCATCAAAATTATGCGATCTAAAAACTCAATTTTACTCTAATGAATAACCAATTCATACAAATGCTGTTGTTTGTGTCTGGCATTGATGATTTCGTACCTAAATCATCATTTTCACTGTTTAGATATCAACTAATTTCCCAATAAAATTAATGAAACAGAAAACTATAACAGAGGTTTACAATAAAATAAATTGATTAATACGATAATCGTATTATAATAAAATGTTTGATTTCATAGTACCATCACTAAGTCCCCCAGTCAAACCACAAAATAGGTTTTCTAGTACCTTATTGTCCTTGCCGCGTGGCTCTCTGCCACACTTCGTTACTGATGGTACCACCTTCTTTTGTAAATAAGAAAATAAGAGCCCATTTTGCGGTATAGTCGCGTGTGCAGTGGGTGCGTGCGTACACTTGCGTGTTTTTCTTGTAATAACAATATCACTGAAATTGATTCCGAATTACGTAAATAATTCCCGGTGGCCGCAGAACAATTTCCTCCATTTATATAGGTTTGTGTGTGCTTCCAAGCTGCCGAACACGCAAAAGATGAGCAAAAGTGGATCTCGTGCGGTTAAACTTTCATGCATTTTACTGGAAATTAACTGTAATCATCTCGACTTTCTATTGTTCGGGACGTATTTTTCTAGGCACGGAATTTGTGTCTTTACAAGACATGACGACCAATAATTTCACGTTTAGTTGCTATAAATGCCACAGTACAAGTATTTTCCCATAAAAAATAACGTCGAAATTGAATAACTTGAAAATTCACAGCTGGTTTTATCATAATTAACGCATTTTTATGTCTCTTTTAACTTTATATTCTTCTCCTTAATCAGGATGAGAGGTGTTTGAACCTGAAGGTCTTAATTAACTTGTTGTTGTGTAATAAATAAATGTCGAATTTATTGGTATAAATGTGTGGAGAAGTGAGGCAAAATGAGCCTCGCATTTTATGAACATGGGCACAGTTCTACCAACGTGCACATTATAATAAAACTGTGAAAATATTGCTATAAATTTTAATCAAAATTAAGCAACTTTTGAGGTTTGTTTCAAACTGGCCGGCGTTTCGTTAATTTCAACGTTTTATATTACCCAATAATTCAAATATGTACCCAATTAAAAATGTTTAAAAAGATCGCTATTTTTAATAGGGAAATAATAATGAAATAAAAAATATTTTCAACAAATATTCATTTTCACAATAAACTTATTCATTCATGATATTCAAAGTGCTCTGCTATACATTTTTTGAGTTTAAAAATAATAATTAAAAAATATCGATTTGATGCTTGCTTTGATGTATTATTATCCAAAACGCACAAAGCCGACATTACAATTAACTAAAGCAATTTACAATCCAACTACTGAAAAAATCTGACTGTTGATAAAACCATTAAAATTAAATATGAAAGCTTACACGTCACAGATAGGATGGAATTCCAGTGAGTGAAAAAGCGATGTCACCAGAGACGAATTAACTTTGGCATTATCATGCCTGACCTCAAAAATTATTCATCAATAATGAAATAAAAGACCTTGGAAGGGTAGTTTTGACATTTGAGGGATGGTTGAAGTTGAACATTTATTAACAGGAAATAACTTCTTTATCGAAAGGATATAAGCAAAAACTCAGATGATGGTTTGATAAAAGGTGAGCTTTCAAGACGAAAGTACATAAAGATATTGTGATGACGTACTGATGACGGAGGAAATTATGATAATTCAATATCAGAACACACGTCTGTGGGAACATTTTATGTCATCATGGCTTGGGGCTTGGGGGAGGCTAAACGTATTTTTAGATGGTGTGATTGTCAGGCAAGTTTTTTTTCTAATATTTTTCGTGTTTTATAGCAAGTTTCTTATTTCAACATTACTCAAGCAGCTTAAATACTTCGAATAGTCAGTCTGCTTGGAAGCTCATATTTCCAATTTGCTTTTTTAATTTATGTTTAGAAAAAAGCTCTTGGCAGAGTGTTCATCGCGACATTTCACACCGACTACACATTATCTCCCGATCGTCATGTTCACGTTGAATAATGTTTCCCCACGATATTCGATATTTATGAAACCTGTTCAGTTCCCGATCTTTTTAGCTGTTTAAAGAAGGTGCTGGTGCGTGAAGCGTGTGTTTTTTAACTCCACTTATAACAAGTCTGTCAAAGGAAGCCCCCCCACCGGTTTCCAAATAAAATGTTATTATATTGAGAAATGGCTTAGCGCAAGCAGCTGCTAGGGATTATGCCTTTCAGATCGACATTACTGACGGTCTCGCCAAAGGCATGTTAGGTCTCTTTTCCACGATTAGCGTCTTTAAGCGAGATAGGGATGGAACGTTTTGATCTTCGTTTAATGTTCGTGGAAATATTGGTGTACAAGATACCGTCTCGCTAAGAAAAAGATAGAATTCGAGATATGAACCGGGCGGATTATTAAGAAATACGGATCTTAATGCGAGCCGTGGTCAGACGGAAAGTCACCTGTGTCAGCAGTAATTCAGAGGATTAAAAGATTCCAAATTCTATGATTAGTTATTTATGTTGCAATTATAATGGCTTTATCTACCATTAAGACGGGCCCACACGCTTGGCGCTTTCAAATGCAAACAAGTTTTTATTCATCAGAATAAAGTCTAGTAAAAAAAACGGTGTGGCCTAGAGCAGTGAGAACTAACCTTTTGGCCGCAAATGCCGACCAATAGCGACTGAAGCAACTTTATAGTCTAACTAAATCTAATAACTTTCTATATAGTAAAATTGATATTTGTGCTATTTCATCTTCATTCTAAAAAATGATGAAATTAATTCTGGTAATTTATCGTTTTTGGTTAATTTGTTGTTGTTTGCCCGGGGCAAAATTAAAACTTGGAGCTCCGAAGAGTGTTTCATTAACGAAAATTTATTCACTATGATTCGGTAATTTAATATTATCCCATTAAGAAACGATGAAGGGTGAACCTGCTCTCCGCGCAATTTATTTTCCTGGATCCCTTATTGATGACTAACAGAATTAAGTAGGAAAAAATGAATGGATGCTTTTAATTTGAGTTGAGCTAAAGAGAAGTTGTTTGGATGAGATTACTACGTTGTTATCCTGCTAGCAAAGGACTGTCGAAAATCCTATTTGCCTTTTGCGGCTTGAAGTGGAGCATACGAATAATAAAATTTCGCGAATAAATACAGGCGGGGATGACGTTTTGATGGCAACGCTTGTACGATAAAGAATGCGAAGCCAAAGCAGCTTTATACGGAATTAGATTGAACGAAATCCAAGTACGGCGACATATAATCAGGAAGAGAGACGGAAAAGTGGAGAATTCACCCTGCGAGACGAGATAAGACGTATGCGAATGGGGCACAATTTAGAATATCGATTCGGAAAGTGGAAACGCTTATTCCGAAAAATATTGCGATTCGCTTTGTTTATACGGTGTCTTTAGTGGAGATTCCCGGCATTCCTAACCGCAGGGGACGTCCTGATGGATTTCCTATTCCAAACAATGTCGACGTTTTGCCAGAGCGCGGTTTTTGCGTGAGCCGGCATGAAATTAATAAATAGCAGGTCGCGGTAATAAGGCGGGAAATTCCTGCCCGACGCGAAATAATTTTTCATAACGAAGAAAAACCTTTTAAGATGTAACCGTCTTCCCTTTCGAGCTTTTCCAGAGACACTTGAATTAGTGTCACGGAGTTGGTCGTATGAAAGCTCACCGCCACAAACCAATTTTACATTTCGCAAGCGCCCGTCATTTTCGGTAAAAACTCGCCGTCCCCGAGGTGACGGCCCGAAGACAAGCCAGGCTTTTCTTATTAAATTTCGCCCTTCCGTGACGTCATCATTCAATTAGCCCCGGCTGCTGTCGCGGAATAACGAGATGCAACGTGATGCTTCTACAATGGAAGAGTTTAATTCGATTTCTTCCGGACCGAAGACCGGATTGATATAGACGGGGAATCGATTCCGGACGGCAATTCCATCTTAATAAAATCAAATCGTTAACGGAGACACTTCTCAATGGCGGTACTTGTATCGTCGATGTGGAATGACTCGCGTTTGAATTACAGACTACTGAGGAGAACCACGAGAGTCGAGGTTTGCATGCCGCAAAGTGCATCCACTAATGGATAAGATGATGAGATGTGTTTGCAAACTATGTTCGTGTTTATTCCATTTACACACATTACTCTATTCACGTTAAATCTATATCTTTCGAGAATCTACAAGGAATACCAAATGTCTCTGCACAATTTCCAAACATCCATTTCTGAAACGGAACAACTTATTTTTAACATGGAAACATACATATTTATGAGAAATAGTCATAAACACGAGACACTTGGTCGTTGAATTCGCATTCTTTTGTACTCATTTTGTAACAACACAAATCCTTGAGGCAAAGTATGCATTACGATCTTCTTAGAGACGAACATAATCTTGCTCTACTCTATGACGTCTACAATTTTTCAGAAGTTTATACAATATGCAAGAATTATATTCACTTTTGATTAAATGCTGCCAACTTTGAGCGCGACACCAAAATAGGTGCTTTCTGTATACCAACTGTAGACGTTCCGGGTGAGTGCCTTCTCAACTATTTCCGCTATTTGATTTACTCTATCAGATCAAAATAATTGACATTTTATGCCCTTATAAAAGAATGGTTGTTTAAAGCATCACCAAGCACTTTATGCTGATAGATATTTTAACGCCCCGCTTTTTTCTTTTATTTTTATAAGATGGTATCAAAGCAAACATAAATAGGTGTAAGCAATAAAAGCGAAAAAAATCCGATTGTTGGCCGATACGAAACCTAAACGTACCATTTAGAAGGTAGTAAAATGCTAACATCTCTCCTATATCCCACGCGACTTTTGATTAAATGGCCTTTTTATATGTTTAATCGTTAAAAAATAGTGCTCGGAACCCTTTTCACCGCAATCCTTTCTATTTTAATAGTCTGTTTCTTTTGACAGACGATAATCGTTCAAACAAGGGAGTCCATAAATGTCCCTAATTACGTTTTTAACCCGACACGCATAATTCAAATCTTAATACACTTAAAACCGACAGCATTAATATCGTTCCGGGGCCCCCACTAATATAATTTAAACCGCAATTGTATGGTGTTTGTGCAACCTCAAAGAACGACGAAATGGTAGTGGCTGCGACCCTGTTAATCTAACAAAGTATTATTTATCGCCTTCTGTCTGAATATTTAATGTTGCTAATGTGACCGTCCTTATTAATTTATGTGTGAATCAACTGATAAAAAAGTGCAGCACGCGCCGATAACCCAGTTTAGGCCCGTATGTGTTCGCACGTTCATGTGGGGACTTTTGATACCTAAGCTTCGACCGACTGTCGTTAATACTAATGGACTTGAATTTTTTAAATTAGATTACTGTCTATTTTAGGAATTTATGGAGTTTTTATGGCCGTATTGTAAACAGGGTAGCTGAGCCGAGATAAAGCTCACACCCCTCGACAGCTCGTGTGGACGACATCTAATTAATTTTTCATGGAGAGGTAACGCATCGGTGGAGAAACAGGAATGGGACAATAGGTTAACCAGGACGTATTTATTTTTTCAATCTACTCCCATTTTAGACTCCAATTGCCGCAATCTCCATCAACGACGAAATAAAAAAGCCAAAAACGCAATTAATTACACAAGGATTTACATTTTTATGTGCTTGCTGCCACAAATCCGAATGTCAAATGGAAGGATAAATAAGAACCAAATGGAAGTTTGTTGCCAATTCGGATGATTACAACAACAAAACTAACTATACTAGTTGAGAACTGTAAAATTTTAATTTCTTTTCTATAAGTAGATAAAACAAATCGTATTTTGGGTTGCCTATATTGAGCTAAATATTTAGTGGGCATCGAAACGTTTCCAACCCTTCGCTTTCTAGTAACGCTGTTAACTATACAGGGTGTACGCCAATAAAGTGCAAAGATTTTAACCCCAATATCAGACATCGCTGTAGATAACGATTCTGCAAAAAAAATAAAATTCGAATGGGGCAAAACCCCCTCGGATTACTCGTTATTCGACGCTTATGGTGCCGAATTCAGCAACTGTTTCCCAAAGACTGCAAAAACCGTTCGAACAAAAAAGGTTTACGCTCGCCTTATCATACTTGTTTAACTGTTACTTAATTAATGGTTTTAAAAACACCATTTTAAAATGCTTATTGTGAAAACTTAATTTGTTTGAAACTAATTGGGCCCTCCAAAGGGCCGATTTTTGTTTTGATTGGCATGAAAAATGGAAAATGATTTTTTCCGATTTGCTTTGTGGATCAAACTGTAGAAGAAACAAAATAATAAAAAAGTTACCTTCACTAAACTTGACAGTGAACTGACCTACCATAATAGATCTCAATGGCGCCCACGAGATTCTGCAAAAAACTTTAATCATTTTTTTCTCGAAAACGGTGACGTTTCGGAAAGTGAAATTTGCTATTATGTTAAACTGCTTTGTCTGATATTGGGGTTAAATTAAAATCTTTCCACTTTATTCGGGTGCACCCTGTATGCAACTAAACTTCTGTCTGTAAAAAGATTTATTAATCTTCACTATCACCACTCATAATTCTCAACTTCAAAACAGCAAATGAATTAGCACCTTATTGGTCATTAACATAGAATCATGATATATCAAAACTTAGTCCATTAGTTTGATTCGCGATCCGATACCCATCGTATTACAAACACCGCCGTATGTTTGATAATCATTGATTTTCCCATTCATTGTATAAATGCCGGCTTTAATCCGAAGTGCAAATAAAGCACCGGCCCCTGTAATCGTTTCAATACCGTTAAGCCCCCCGACCAGTACTCGAATCTGCGCCCCATTATATAAAATATTTGTGTGAAATCACGCTGTTTACCTTTAATTAAAGCACGACGTAATTCTTATATCATGTGAAAAAGCATCTGACGGATCATCTTATACGTTTTCCGGTTGAGAAGCCCTTACGTCTGTTATAATCGAAGTTATGGAGTTTTTGTGTGCTTTTGGCCAAAGATTGTTTTCGTTCGTGTCTTGTTTTGTTTCGGTTAAATTGTGGTGTTGTTATTGGTTTTGATGACCTTCAGGCTTCAAGGGGATGATTATCATATCAAACGGGGAAGATGTAGAAAATTTTATCCCACAATCAAAGTGACAACTCGTAACTATTGTTACAACCATGTCCCGTACAAGTAATTTTAAATTAAGTGCGATAGTTAAAACTATCATAAACAGAGCAGTGTTGCGTTGAACTAATTAGCAACATAAACTATAAACATGATTGTAGAGATTGTTTCGTAACTCTAAGCATTTTGACTATTCTGAAGGTATAGATACATAGATACATATCAAAAGGAGCTTCTATTTCTAGCATCTAAGCGAAGCGAATTTTCTCTGACAAAAAGAGCCTCTTCGTATCATAGAGGCACTCTAATTTCGATCAGATTCGTTATTCGCGGAGGTAGTTTCGAATAACATAATAAAAATAAAAGTTGGTGCTTATTTCAGTCAAAACTAATTTATATCCGCTTAATTGCGTATCGAGTACACGTTTATTTTCCTATAATAAAATTCCACTGTTGAATAATTTTTAATTCACTTTAATAAATTTTTTGTAATAATGGTTTTAATATCAAAAATAAAATTTAAAATAATAATGAAGCGATAAATCGATTACCCCTTTTTCCTTCTTTTTCTCCATTCTAAGTATAACTTGGTTATTATCTTTTAAACTTCTAGATTTTAATTTTTCGGGTAATTACCTAAAGAATTTAGTAGTCAACTTCGATCAGTGGGATTTTTTTGCACGAATCAAATTTCATTTCGCCCCTTTGTGGTATGGGGTTTCTTCGGCTATCAAAATTCAGAAATATGACGTTTTGAATGAAATCCTTAAAGGTAAGAAGGCGTCAAACATTTGTATTCCTGAGGAAATGTCGATTTGAAACGAGCGATTTTAAAAGGAAACCTATGCGACCCATCGCAGTTGTCAATATTCATTTTTCAACGGAATGACTCCATAAAACATGATAAATTCGTAATCGATGGAACTGGCGTGACGGGATCCAACGACTTGTAACATATGAATCACTGCGGAATGTGGGTTTATGATAGTCATTTAGGTCCTGATCCATTCCTTGATCAATAAAACGAAAGAATGACTATTATTGCTAAAAAATGGTTGCGATATTTCCAGCTCCTGTTCCCGTTAATGATAGTGATAGGATATTTATGTGACTTTAATACAAATTTTGTAAAATTACCAACAGCCAGTTCTTTGGTAGCAGAATGGAGAGTATCGATTTAGTGTTCTAGTACCTATTAAAATTTTTAATGGTAGTGGTAATATAATCACCATATCATTAAACTGAATGCACCAGACGCTAGAGGTAATTTGATTACATAAATTTAAAAAAGTACATGCAAGAATGGTTAAACCATTCTTTTCATGTCATTAACGGAATGGACTTTTTAAAGTACAAACATCACACCTATCAATAAAATTCTCATCTCAGTGTACAGCTTTAAAACACGTTCATTTTCTCGCAAATAAAAATTCTTCAGCAGGTTTACTTCCTAGAAGCATAGTTATGTAGTTACGTGTTTACAGCTGGTGCTTCGGAAGGACATAATCATTAAGCGCAATTGTCCTTTGAGAAGTTGCTTCCAGCAGGATAATGCTGGGATGGTCCGTTATGTTTTACTTCCTAGAGTTTTTAGAAACAATCGCTTTTAGAAATGTATGTAATGTTCAGTTCATTGTCTAATTCAAGAATCCATTAGCATACTATAACAATACAAGGACAATGTTTTAAGGTAAACTTTGCAAGTATGTGCAATGTATTCATTTAGACAGCCCTTTCATCAAGGCTTCAATTATAGACTTCCACACTGGCATGACAATAGGAATAGAGGGAATTGAAAGAGCATGCTACATTAATAAATTGAACAAAATGAATGAAGGAGGAAGACTTGCGACTGTATCTAATAATTAAATTTTGAATAGACAGAGTTAAGGAACTTACATTTTTGTCAAACAGTGTTTAATGTCCTTGTAGACATTTTGGCTGATTCGATCCTTCGGTTATTAAAATATTTAGCTTAATGCTATTAGCGCAACATCAAAGTGAATACCAGACGTCTGTAACTGGATTATACAAATTCGAAAACGTTGCATGCAGGGGTGGTTTAGGTATTCTTTTTAAGTCATTATAGAAATGGAGTTTTAAAATTGCAAACATCGCACAATGATTGACATCCTTTTAGGTGTAATCCCATTACATATTACAAGAATCCAATAATGGTAAGGGGTGGTGCCCCTTTTTTACACAAAGGCTTAAATATATTATAAGTGTTTAACGGGGGAACGCGGGTCCTTATATGGAACACATTCGTCGATTTGCATCGCCTTTCTTAACTTCCGCACAATAATTTATAATCATGCGACACAAGCAACTTATTTAATAAATTTCTTTCCCTTTGGATGCCACGTGGCCATAGTATTACCCACACGTGAGGCATTCAGACACCCTTTTCGATGTGGTGCAATAAAAAAGGCGACTTCCTACACATGTATGTGCATTATTTGGCTTCGTTCCAGACATATTCTACTTCGTGTTTGAATGCTCCAGTACGCAATAATGGGAATAGAACTTTCCTCGTTGGATGTACAGGGGGTGGTGGTATATATCCTTCGGCGACCTAAGCATGTGATATTCCATCCACAAAGAATGTGTGTACTGATGCAGCGATCCACGTTTCATTATTAATCCTTCGCTTTTCGAAGTTTATTAAAAGTTTTTTCCCCCAAACATCGCTTTACGATATAGGAAATTGTTTGACCCACTTTTTAAAGCCTTGTGTAATGCTTTATAGTTTTACTACACGAAATTCGAAGAGATCATATATTTTATTGTTTGTCTTTGGCTGTAATATATTGAAAAGTGCAGAAAACGTGGAGTATGTCGATAATAGCAAAAAAAGCCTTGAAAATTGGTCGCCGCAGCTTGACATGGATCTCGACGATGTAAAAATAAAGCATTGTTGGCTTTAGCTTGAGACCGGCGTAAAAAAGAATGTAATATATCTTTTACGGAACTTCATTAGAAAGCTCGTTTGTTGTAACGCTGACGTAACCTTGACTTTATCTTAATTCACAGCAAATGAGCTACCCAATTCCATTGACTACTAGAGAACAACAAAATAAGTGTTTCAAAAAGATTTATTATAGACAAGCAAGACATAAAGCTTATTTGAACCAAACTTAAACGTTAATTTTATATAAGATAATGAGTTTCGAAAATCGTTCTTTATTCAGTTTGTTTTATTTTCAATTAACATTTAATAATAAAGTTTTAATTATTTAGTCATTTTTACATCTACATTCTAAAACTAATTAACCACAACATTCTTTTTTGATGTAATTCAGTGGAAATGTGTGCAATATATTTGATAATTAAATAAACGGCATAATTTTCAAAAAACTGTTGTAAATTAAACATTCCGTATTTGATTGAATTTGGTTTGATTTGTTACTCCCTTTTGTTGATATCACTCCAATTTATTTATTTCTCATTCGATTATTTATGCCGAAATCTGTGTTGTCCAGTGATATTTTACATACCGTATATCTTTGGTTTCGCTAGACATGTAATCCGTAATACAAAAACAGGATAGTTTGTACCGATGTCAACCGTCAAGACTGTCAGCAGTAATCTCCTTTGTTGACCTTATCCATGCTTATTTCTCTTTGTTGCAATGTTTAATGAAAAACTTTACAGAAAGTGTGAAATCCGCGTAAAGTAATGTTACAGTTAGGTGTAGTTCACACAAATTGACGGGTAATTATCGGTTATTGGGTGGTAGAGCTTCCTCATGCTCTGTCATCAATATCTAATCCCTATCCCGTAAATTATTTGATATAAAAGCCAAACAGATCGAAATGTGAGGTAATTAGTAATTACAAAAGCTGCATGTAAAACAGGCAGGTAGCTTTACAGAAGAATCCTTGTTTGCAAAATGTCCAATTAGTTAATTACAACGAGTGCATTGATTACTTAGTTTCCGCAGTTCCAACAAATCTTTCCGATTAATTCCATTTGTGGATTACATCGACTGTCATTTTTTGAAACGAAGCAAAGAGTAAATATTTCCAATGGATGCGCCGGCTGTCAAGTTTAAATTGTGGTAATTGAATTTTTCGCTTGTAATCTAAATTTACCTTGTGCCGTGCGAGGCAAAAAGGGACCAGATTATTAACAAATTAACTGGACTAATTGGTAGTGCATTTACTAAATCCCCACAGGAAAAGATAATGGTTTTTGTGCAAGTAAATACGAGAGTAGCAACCGCAATTTCAGATACAGTTTGCGTCATTAATTAGTCCTAAGCAAGTGCACTTTTCCGGTAAAGATTCTAGGAAAAGCTGACGTAATTTAAGCATGTTTGAAATTACACAGCACGTGATCACAAATTTGTAAATTTTAAAACAAAGCTGTGCTTCTAAACTCTGTTCTAAATAATTTAAGTCCTGCCACGCTTTGAAAGTGTATTGAATTGTATATTTAAACAGAGAAATGTCGAATTCCGGGCACGTTTTGTTGGTTAAGCAGTTAGTTACATTACCGATCCGGACTGCTTTCGCAGGATGAATGACTAGCAAAAAAGCGCTTTAAGAGTATTTAGCTCGACGGGGGTGGGCTCGTCGTGGTTTTTAATTAAAGTGGCCGTTCTTGGACGGTTTGTTTTTCGTCTGATTTTTAATCTAATCAAAGCGCGGATTGAATGATTTAAAGTAAATAGACTGGTTTTGTACTAATTAATTAACGCCACCAAAACATGACGTTTCACACTACGTAATTATATTGCAGACCTCGTAAATAACCCAAAAGCACGCCACTGTGCCGGCAGTTTTATGTTACGTTCGCGAAACCTGAGCTTTTATTTACACCAGCGCTTCCCGTATTAATCAAAGTCGTAATTGAAATATCAAACTTTATTCTGCTGAGTTCATACCTGCGCGCTTTGTACAACTTGCGAAGTTATAATACTTCTACTTCTTAAGCTGTTCGTCTTAAATTAATTGCAGCTAAGGTTCTCATAATTCTGCATTTATTGCTAAATATTCCGGAAACTTTGCTCCGCCTCCTTCGGATTACGATGATTTAGATTTAGGTTGCAGTGTTCGTTTTAATGTCTATGGGAAAATTCGAGGCTGTTCCCATTAAATAAGTTTATGTCGTTTTGAGTTCGTACCTTGAAAAGACAACATTCACTGGTAAAGGAATTAATTCCATTTAGATTTTCAACGAGAGATGTTGCGATCAAAGAGATGATTACGTTGAATTAGCTTAACACGGTGTGAGTCACCCCTCTGACAAAAGGGTGTCACACGGCTCTAGTCTCTTTGGCAAATAAGAAGTGAAAAGTGCTCATTACGTTGATGGCAACCCTCCTCCTTCGCTCCCAAAAATTCAACCACTTTAAATATTTATCAATACACCGGACTTTTATTTAGCAAACGATCTCTTTACGACCGAATTGCTTTTTAATTGAACCCTTATCAAATTCGAAGTTTGCATCTGACATTTGATGTCTGTTTACTTTTACAAATCTGTTATCCTATTAAAAATACATTTAATGATATTTGAGTAATAATATAGCTCACATGCAAGACAAGACAGTAATTTTGTTTTAAACGTTAAAGCTAGAAACTTTATTACGGGTAGACTTTAATAACGGGCTATTAAAAATTTATATGTATTTTTTTAGTTTTCCATGTTCAACAGGCAGAACATGACGATGATAAGTTCAGGCTTCAAAGTTGAATTTACATAAAATGAGAATATCGCTGCTAACTACTATAATTAAAATACGCTGGAAATTACAAGAATGATCAATTAGTTTGTAATTCATAGCTAATGTATAGGGGGCTCTGTTATACTTGTTTGACTCTAAAATTATTGCCTTGTTACGCCCGACATGCAACTAGAAGAAGCTCAGGTGGTCACCAGGAAATTGCTGTAACTAAAATAAGGAAAACTGAAGTTATAATAATAATTATAAGTGCAATTAAACTCTAAAGCCTCCAATTCACGTGCTGGTGGAAACTGAAGAATTTGAAAATGGAACAGTCCCGCCGGAAGCTAATGTAATTAAAATCTTCATTACATTTTAGCATTTTCTCTGTTGTTGAATTAAATGTATTTGATTGTCTACGTACCTTTAATCAACATCCTGTTTACACAATGGGGTTTTTAGACCATAGCCCAAACGATTTCGTGTTTTAGAATCACATTCATCAAATTACATTTCCTAAGTAATTTTGGTATATAAATACAGTTCATTTTCATGTTTTACTCTCTCATAATAATGTTTAGAAGACCGAACCATCATTAAGTTTCTTTTGAAAAACGTCAACAATTTTTTCCAAAAATTTTTCAGTGCAGTAATGTGGTGTCTTTTTTGTGTCTTTCCCTCTACAATTTTTCAATTTGGGAGTAAATACAACCACTCCCCTGAATTCTGAATTTCATAGCTGTAGCACTATAATTACCAAAATTAAGAATTTTTGGGAAAGATATCACAAATTTTTGTTTTGGCTTAAAAATAAAATTTTCTAAAATTTTAGTCTTTCGCTCTACAATTTTACAATTTGGTAGAGTTTAATCCACATCTGAAAGCTGATAACATCCTCAAATTTCATAGCTAAATCATTAAAATTACCAAAATTACGATATTTTCGAAGGATGTCGGCATTTTCTATTGTCTTAAAAATAAAAGTTTCTAAAATTTGAGTCTTTTACAGTAAAATTTTGCAATTTGGCAGTGTTGTAAGTATTACACCACTCAAAAATGGTAATCTCGCTTAATCTCAGACCCACAACACTAAAATTTAAAATAAATCGTCGTCTACGCGGCAAAATCGGCAAACTCAGTTGTGAAAATATTTTGTTGCTACTTTTTCTCATCTAAATTTTTTGCTAGAAATTTACTGGTGAAAATTATTTTTTGTATTTCTGAATAGATCTAACCTTAAGCCAAGATTTGATACCAATTAATCATTGAAAAAATTACATATACTTTTTTGCGACCCGTATGACTTTGTAAAAATTAATATTGCTGTATTTGCCGCTTAGACGAAAAAACGAATTTTTGGTAAAGGATGTCGAAAATTTTTACATTGTTTTAAAAAGTGAAGATTTCTAGAATTTTATTCCTTTGTTCTACAAATGCCCAGACTAAATTTGCAATTTCTTCGGGATCTGAATTGCTATATTTTTAACTGAACCTACCAAATTTCATGCAATATAATTATTGATCATTGAAAGTACAATGAATCAAATTGAAATTTGATGGAAACAATGCATTTTCAGGTATTTACTGTTCAACTATCAATTTAAACTGAATTTACAATACAAAATTGTTTTCAACAAAGGACTTGACTGAATATGTGCGTTATTTAGCAAACACAAATTGATGAGTGATGTTTCTGAATTTTTTCAAGCATTGGCTTCCACTCCAAAGTGTAATTCCCTCTTAATTCAATTAATAATATCATTGGAAGTCGTTTGCCGAGCGCAGTAAGTTTTTGCTGCGTTGGTAAAGCACGGATTTATAGGATGCGAACGTGTTTCTTAGTAAGGTATTAAATATGAATTATGGGGGATATAAGTGCACGAGTGAATTATCTGCGCTTTGCATGTGTAGATATATGAGAATTGGCTATAAACAAGGCCGATGAGTAGAACTCTGAAGAAATAGCTATTGTAAAACGTTTAAATCGTTCTTCGCGCTGGAGGTTTTATAGGTGATGGTGGTAAGATATAAAGTCGTATGAGGCGGCACATGTAAAACTGTGTTATTACAGGCCTATCGATCAAGGAATGCAATAATCGCTTATTACAACCTGTTTTACAAGGTAAAATTACATACAATAAGCTCAAACTACCTACACAGTGCAGCCTTGAATAATTTCGTACGAAAATGGAGCCTGGATATGACGCCTCGTAAAAAAATAATAAGCACGGATTCCCGAACCTCGTGCACTATAATAATCTGCGGTGTAAATTTGAATTGGTCATTTTTTTGGATTAAACAAATCAGAGCTGATTTAAACGAAATTACGATTATCAAAACGTCACTCTCACTGCTATAAATAACAACCCCGATTATCTCACGGACTCTACATACAATTATAAATCATTAAATAGTTTCATACGGACGTAAAAATTATTTTCACATTATCTCTCACAATCTACAAGACATATTTCCTGTCAATTCGTTGTGGAATTATGAAGCTCAACATCATGCTATTATTTACCATTCATAATACGAACGAGATAAATATACGAGATATGGTAATTACGAACCGCCGTCGTTTAATAAAAACCGTGCCTCTTCAAAACTAGAGTTCAGCTATAATTAATACAATTTATAAGGCAAACACCGGCTTAAAATGGACACTCAAGATCGTGGAAAAGTCTGAATCGATCACGGATTCGCAACATGTTGATTAACATTTGGAGCACATTTAGAAAAGTCGTAATTATAATCCTCCATGATTTACAGTGTTCAATCATCAGTTTATAGTTTTTGAACTACATAAAGACCGAGCGTAGTTATGAGAGGCCATTAAGTGGAGACTTTGAAAAAACGCGTCATATGGCAAATTGTATTTTAAATGACCAACGAGCAACCATTACTGAAAAATATAGAGTCAACTAATGTCGGGTAATATCAAAATGTTAGAGGAATGCATTTGTAACAGGTGCTAAATGGGTGGATGAGCAGTGATATCATTTACGACGAAATGATGCCAAGCCTGTAACGGAATAGTCATTTAGAAAACACCAAATAATATACGGTGTAGGTGTGGCTGTTTTGAGCTGAGTAATTTGTCGGTAGCTTTTCAACACCGAATGCAGGCAAAAGTAATCATACGAGTGGGAAATACAAGTAAAAAATTGCACTTTTTTATTTTTGTATGTTGTATAATTTGTACGTAATTATAAATTGTATTAATTTAACTTTATGGCATTGTAGCTTTATTTACAATTGCCTGTTGCCCACAACTCCAAACCTCTGAAACGTTATTTGACTTTCTTCGGCGTTTGTAGTCGCCCTTTTTGCTTTATTAAACTAAACATGAGCTTTCGGCCCATTTACCTTTATGAAAATACCGCATAACGCTAGTGCTTCAAAAACTTTTTCTGACCGCAACACAGAACCCACAACGCCACAACCGTCATCTGCTTTAATAAAAACGACCTTAGAGTCTTTTTGTTTCACTGGAGCATCCAATTTCCACATCAGAATTTTATAACATATCGCAATTTTCCGATTGTACAAATCGGAACAAAGCTTTCACGTAGCAGGAAGATGTTTAACTCAAGTGATGAATAAAGAATAACGTTCGGTTAAGAGGGTGGCTCGCCACCCCTGATGATATCGCGCACATTATGGGACCACGAGGAATCGTGGTTTCGCCAACAACCGTGCTATTCGCGACCAAAGCACGAATTTCTGTATTATTTATCATAGCCGGGCTCGTCTTTATCACGTACCACACTTTCTATATCTTCGTATTTATTCCGTGTTTGGGGTTGCGTTGCAGATAGGGCACGTCTGCGACGATCTCTAAATTACGATACAAGAAAATGAAGTCGTTAGTGAAAAAGGAACAGCCTTATTTTAGAGAAATTTTGCAACTTTGCTGCTGCTAATTAATTGTGTTTAAATTATTGTTTCGATGCTATGGGGAGGGCAAGGGGTGTCTAATGTTACACTTGAGTGTATTTGCATCAGACACCTGCTTTGAGCTACCTTCAGCGACAGTTTGAATTTTACCTTCATTACGAACTACCTAATTACAATTAGGTTTGAACCGTTCTAATACTCATCTAATTTGTACTGATAACGACTTGTCGGCGATAATTAATTGGTTTCAAAGGGCAGGGCAGGTGTAATTGGTCTGAAACCATTTAAAAACACGTTATCATCTTTTTATAATTTAAATGTTACCCAAAGATAAACACAGAACTAAACAGGAATTACAGAATTGGATTAACTTTTAGTAGCAACAGAAAAGTGCATAGATAATTCTTGATGCAATGGAAACCATCTTAAACTGCCGGTAAAAAGAGGGGATAAGAGGAGATCCCAGATGGTGTAGCAGATAGGAAAAAAGGGAGGATATTAGATACTTAAAAAATAAATAAAGCATAGAAACCAAGAGCTACTGCTGCGAGGGTCCTGTATCGAAGCAAAGACATAATCAACTAGGAGGAACGAATAAATAATATCCAAAATTGTTCTATTTTACCTCCGTTGATCTAGAAATAATCTTTACTAGAGAGACAGAAAAGATTCCACTACAAATCTGCAATGCAATAAAAGTCTTTGCCGAGGGTCCTCAGTCTGAGATTAGAATAGTTTAATAAAACTAAAATGAAAAAGCTACAACTTCTACTTTAAATTCTTTGCCTTTCCGAACATTTAAGGAATTAGATAAATACGCAAAAAAAATTTATAACTTTATATTGAACAAAGTGCAAAGAAACTGAACATCAATAACATCAAATCAAATGTTTTGCAGTATTGTAAGCAAAAAGAAGTTGTGATGTCTCTATAGAAGTGACACACGTCAATAAAATTTTTAGATTTATTAAATTAGATGAAACAAGAACTTGGTCTGACACAATAGACAACAAATTCTAAAAGCGCCAAGTACAGCATTAAAGAACAAAAAAGCTGGAGAAAGAAGGTAAAAAACAAAATAATTATTTTAATTTTTAGGTAAGTAACTGGATGTTTAGAAATACTGACACGTAAAAGCCAACTCTTCAAATCGGAGTAAAATTAGCTACCAACTTTGCCTTAATTATATTTAATCCTCGTGTGTTAAATATGCATTATCATGCCGTTACTTCACAGTTATGTAGGTATATGCGCAAGATTAACCCCTGCCGATTGTTTTCATAGCTCGCAGATCAATTTCCTGCTACCCAACTCCTTTATTGGAAATGTTTGTTCGACATAAACAACGTTTTAGTGGCATTAATGCAAGATCACGGCCCAGGCCTGCAAATCATAACAATTAGACATTATTTTCCTTTTGCTTTTATGTTTTCTCATAGCATTAGAACCCTTCGTCTTTAATCCACTGTATTAATATTCATCTCTACAACGAGAACTGGAATCGTAAACAAGACAAGATTAGGAGTATCAGAAACACTAATATTGCTTCATAAAACAATCCCGAATATTGATACCTAGGAGGTTCAAATTTGGATATCATTCCGCTTTATGGTGGACTCCTCGCTGTGACTTTGAACGGATTTCGTGTAGTTTCAAATGAAGTTTACTGCTCCATGCGGGAATCTGTTTCGAACAGTGTGAAGTTAAATTACTTCTAATGTAAAGAAATTGATGGTCTAGTGGTCGTAACTGGTTACTGCCGGAAATTCATGTCTACCTATTATTATTGTGAATTACCGGAAAGGAGGGAACTGTTTGTAATGAAGCCAGAGCTTTTATCGAAATGTGATTGGTTAAACCCAATCCATTTAAAATGGGAGCAAATTTTCGTACGTGTTTCTAGAACTACTTCAAAATTATTGATACTGCAGTTACATTTTTCATAAATTTTCTTCTTCCGTTACTGTATAAACTCATATATTATAAATCTTAAGAGACTTCTTGTCGAGAGGAAATGATGTTGTTCTAACAAGATAAAGGAGCAGATCGATGACTTGAAGCACCGGAATCACCCCGAGCTCTTTGATTTACAATATATTTTGTTTACGAATTCTTGCGGAACTGAATCCATCTTCCCTTTAAACATAACACGACTCTTTTATCAATTTTAAAATGTATAAATACACGACGAGAGAGAACACAAAATTCATAAAACTTTATTAAATGAGCAACGAGAGAATTCCGTGGTATCGACACCTCTTTTTCGCTTTCTAATACATTTAAACGACCTCTATCTTTTTCTCCACACATATAAAACATAAAAGTTGGACGTTAAAGACCGTACCGGAAAGGAAACTCGATGTAGATGATATCGTTCACCGGGTCACACTCGGCTTCCTGTATTCCGATTGGTGGTCTTTGTGACAGGTCTTAGGTATACCCGTTGGTCTAATTGGTGCTTCACATTGAAATGAAAGGTGGGAATTATACTAAAAGGTGGGAAGTGTAATGTGTACATTAATGGCTCCCATGAGATTTTGTCAATGGGTTCGCTTTACAAAACGTGGCACCATGAAAAGGTCTTTGTCGCTTCAGTTTTTTCGAGATGCTAATCTCTTAAGGATAATAGAGTTGCGCTGTCGGTAATGTCGTAAATCCATGCGATTTATTTGGCCCTTCTGAAACTTATACTTAAATATAAAGCAGAGCTGGGAAAAAATAAATTAATTGGTCGAAACAAAATTTCGATTCATAATAATATATTTAAAGGTGGAGTTGAAATAGCCCGGCCTCATTGGGATTCAATTTTAAAAATACCGGAAATTTAATCCCAACCGAGGAATGCGAAGCAGAAACACAAAGACATAACTAAAATACCGTGGATGGTCCTGACTGAGGTTTGACATGGCCGGTTTTGTCCCATATGCTCACAGATTCTTGACAAGTGTCACCACTCTAACAAATACCGTCGTTTTATTTAGCAATTTGACCTCTTCTAATAAATGATACGTCAAGAATGTCAAATACAAATGTAAGCGGTGCTGACCTTTTTTGTTTATGCCCATCAAGTGTTCCGAAACGACACCCGCATCAAACGCCCCAACCGCTCATATCCTACAGTATAAAATGCGACATTCCCTCAACAAAATCGAAAGGACGATCTTTCAACCAAATTTCTCGATTGGAAGAATAAGCGGAATTTTCTGATAGCCAGAAGCTTTCATCTTTTCCCTTTCTGAATTCAACGACTCGTTGCAAACGTTTCATTTCTATACAAGTTTTAAAATTGTTCTAGATTTATTTGGAAATTTGATGCGTTCACTGGAAAGCACGAAATATAATCAAATTACTTTCAGTTTAAGAAAAAGTACTTTGAAAACATAAGCAAGACCCTTTTTCGCTGCAGTATATTTTCACCGCAGTAAATCCCTTCGTGTTTAATATAGTTTAAAGTGTTCAATATAGTGAAATAAACTATTTCCTAACGAGCAGGAATTCTAAAAAGCTATTCCAATCACACGTGATTTTAACCGATAAGCAAGACCAAGGGGTAAAAAATTTGCACGCGAAGTGAGTTAAACCAACATGAAAGTTTTCCCAAAGGAATCATGGGAAAATGTTTAAACCGCTTGAAAAATCAAAAGTTATTTTGTTATTTAATGGTTTTTAATGGCCACAATAAATAAACTAGTCAGTGCCGATAAACAAAATTGTTTACAGCCAAGTTTAAATAAGTGAGGGAATTAGCAATGTTGTTAAAGTCTGTTTTATTCTGTAATAGAGTCGATAAAGTCAAGTAATATAAATTTTAGATCCTTGATAAAAACAATTTCTCTGGTGGAACTTTTTATTCATTCCGTATTTCGTTTAATCAAATTAGCTCAATTAAATAATGAAAGAGCCGGAATCTCAGTAATTAGATTAAAAGCAGTGGAGTCCTTTGAAACTTCTCAATACGTAGGCGACGGAACAATTAAAACCAACTCGCCTAATATCCCATCAACGATAAGTCGACCGTCCCGTCTCGATGAAGATTAAAATCTAAATAATAATCTCGAAGGAATTGTGGCAAGCATTATAATAATCTTCTTTGAAGCGCCTCACATTTCCAAGTAATTGTTCGAGAATAATCCAATGACACCTGCAGGACACATGACTGGCAGAGTGAGTCCTTCCTCAATGGTCTTTCGGTGTGGTTATAATCAGTAATCCATTTTCCCCCTTTTTTGTCTCACTAATTTGCCTTAACAGCTACAAATCTTCCAGGGAGGACGTAAACAGTGAAGATTCAAATCGATGGTGGACAGGAGGAATATGCGAAGGGACAAATCTGCATTAGCAGAGCATTATCTGCAAAAAGCAGATCCGATGAGGATATTGCAAATGGGACAAAACCGGTCCCAATCTATGTAAATACGAGCGGAATACAACTTACACGAACAAGATATGGGTGATTATCTTGTCTCAAGTCATTAATCATACGGTGGCGGGTTAGATTGCTACCCGAGACCCGGACGGGTTCTTGTTGTCCGCGGAATTTGCTATTGTGTCACACTAAAAACGGGCCTTTGTCAACGCCATCTTGCACGGACCCCGACCATCTCAACCAGAAACTAAAAAAAATCGTACAGCAAAGGCACAAAACAGTCTGCTTTTGATTGATATCTTTATAGAGAAATACCGGCACCAAAAATTGTCTTATTTGGGAATAGTTTCTATCAAGACTATATCATAGTGGTAAACATCAAACTGTGTTCTGTGAAATTAACCCGTTAGCGGTGAACTGACGCTGTTGGTACACACAACTTTGACCACCAAATTAGCAATTGAAGCCTTGTTAAATGCTTTGAACGGGTCGCTATAATAATTAGTTTTCCTGAAGTGAACTGATAAGTCGGACTCTTTTTCGCTGAAGATATAGTTTCTGCGTGCTAATTAAATCTCGTTTGTTTATGTAGTTCACGTTGTGTTATCGTCGTCATTAACTGGAATTCCTCCTCGACTCGACAATCGGACACATTGCGGTAGTTCTTGGGCGATAACCGCACCGATTCAATTTCCTAAATAGATAGCATCAGAAGTAATATTATGAGCGGTACTAGCAGACTGAAATTCGTTTCAGTTTGAAGAGGGTTCAATGCAACTGTGCTGCAACAACGAACCTAACTAATTTTGATCGATATTATAAACTTGACAAAATTTCCAGGCCAATCCAGGCAACAAATTCATGCTCGTAAAACTGTTATGGCGGGAAGTCTCTCATCTGCTATCGTCCTTTTTTGGTCGTGAATCTCGTCGTTGTCGGAAAGAGAAAGTGAAAGAACACTCTGACGCTTATAAACCGTCATTCAGTTTTTCAGCGGGTACCGTGAAGTATATTTTCATTAACAGCGCCCGGGAGTATTATAGTAGGGTAATTAGTATTACAGCGCCTCCACCGGCGGGGCCGTCAACTCTCCACTTAATTAGGCACATTCAGAATGAGGCGCCATCTACTGATACATCCGACAGACGGGTTACATGTAACACCGTAACACCTACTCTGTAAAGAGAGTCATGAATAAATTACGCCCTACTTGAGACACTTGAGAATTTTAGCGACGTTCTTCATAAATTCAAAATTTCTGCCTGCAGAATGAAAATCACATTGAATTTGAGACAGGAATGAGCAATAAAGTGAAATCATCCCATCAATTTGTCTTGTTTAGTCAAATCAACCTTTTGCGGAGACTTCGTCTTTGTTCGAATAATTTTATTTTTAAATAACTCGACTCAGCCAGTTATTATTATTCATTCATATTGAAGAGAAAAATTTAATCTGACGTCTTCATCCTTCATGTCGCTTTCGGAACAATACTTAAAATTTTAATAATGCAATTTACAAATTCATGGAAGAGATGGTTTAAATCTTCTCCGGGCAATATTTCAAGCCATTATTTGCATTCTACAAATTCACAAATTTACCCGAGCCTGTTTATCTGCAAGAACGTTTCAAAATAATTTAAATTAATGAAGTAAGAGGAAATATGAGATAAATACCGAATGAAATGCACTGCATTATTTCAACGTTCATTTGTAAATTTATATAATTAAGTAACAACGCTCTGCTATTTTAAACTTTTCTGCAAAACATCAAAGCTATTTTGAAACTATTAACATTTCTTTAGCAGGTAATGAGCACAACTAGATCGATATAAGTGCTAAATGTTAAACGCGATTGTTAATTTAAATTTAATCACAATGTCTAGAAATCGATTGAACTGAAATTTTATAAATAGTTCTATCATCACACTACCTCTTTGACAAGCTAAACCTTTTAAACACTAAAAAACAAAAATTTCAATTTGGAACAAAATTGTACGCAGTTGTAGAAAAAAGATAATTTTGCAAAAGCGAACACAAGCAGAAGAAATAAATGGCAGAGAAAGTAGAAACCTAACTTCTGCCGTTGAATACAACCCTTTATTATCCATTTTTTTTGTATTTGGCTTTTATGAGTTGTAATGAATATCCATAAATAGAACGTAATTTAATTCAGGAGAATTAAATATATCAAAAATTGCTTTTACCTCGTTTAACATATAAAATGCTCACCTAATGGAAAAAATAAATTTCACGTTGCATTAAATTGTAGTTATTTTTGTTTTAAAGCTTTCCAAGATAATGGACGATTTAAATTACCCGGATTTAGTTTTATTGGACACACTGCATAGGCAACACATAAAACGGACTCTAAATTCTTATATTTTCTAATTTCTAATGTAAAATGCGCTTCGTATCTTTTTCAAAGTCTGCTAGATAAATGTAAGATTCGTTCCAAGATGTAGTTTTTCATTCGTGTCATGTTTAGCTTCATAGTGCGAAAAGCACATTTATTACAGAACTAATTACCTAAATGGCTACTTAATTTTTCCCACACCTTTGGAGATGCACGCACAATTACAGTGCTCATCAATAAATTTGTGTGCTAGTTGGTCTTATTACAGAACATAAAATATAACCATCACTATCTGCTCAGAGATCTGAGCGAGTTGAATGAGCCTAACTCGCACCTGCTTCTAATTACATAAAATACGGCCGTTTTGAGAATTAACAAGCACAGTAGGTTAGTCGCCATAATTCTCAAATTGAAATGTAATTATAAGTTAAATAATTTAATATCGTAAAAACGGTTTGGAGCGCTCATTAAACTTTCAAGATTTATGAGTGTTCTATTACCTCTCTACTCGAATCGAAGTTTTTCCGATTTCAGTACGTGAAAAACCGTAATTAATGGGTTGCGATTAGGTAAAATTGAATGGTCATTATGTGTCTGAAACAAGGCCGATGCGGGTTGATGCTGTAAATTAAACAAGTGGTGCAATTACCACACACCGATGAGATAAATTGAAAGGCCGTACGCGTTCAAAGTTGTAATTGGCACCGGACTCACAGACGTCGCTAATTACCATGGATATTACATGTGGACACATGCACCCCCGGACTTTGCCTGGAATTGATGCGAGAAATTTCAGATCTATATGCTTATTAATCCAACCAGTGGGACGGCTACTAATGAGCTTATCAAAACACTCGAGAGCCATTGTTGAAATTTCAAAGAATCGTCCAACACAAAACCTTTTCACTTCGCTAAAGATGGCGAGCGGGATAACGGAACATTGTTTTTAACATTAATTTATTAAGGGCGTTAGCGTGAAATATAAAGAAAGAGAACAGTTTTTTGAGAAATGCGGGAATGGAAGCTCCTTGAAAACATTTTTATGAAGGTATCCGGGCTACAATTTTTTTTAGTGCTGGAATTTAGTGGTTAGTTGCGCTGAAGTCAACTCAAAGATACACTTTAAGCTGACGTGCAATTAGGTACTTGCTAACTTTCTCATTTTATCGCGACATTTGCAGTTCATACTTTGTTTAATATGTGGTATGAATACAAAACTTTACGAGTTTCTGACAGATAAATGAAGAATAACACACGTTATTGTCACGTTATGAAATCTTTTGTTAAAATTGTCTTCCATATGAGCAATGAATAATATTCAGTTGTGAATATTACGATTTTGAATTGCCATTTGGGAGTTACAGAGGTCATGCTGCAAATTAAGCGAGACTGCGTAATAGGAAGATAATTAATTGTTACTCATCCAGGTTCATTTGTTGTGAGCAAGTTTTATGTAGCGTAACAAATTACTTTAACGTCAAGCGTTATGCTGTTTTTCTTATTTTTAATGGTAGGTGATTGGGTTAGTGACAGACTTCCAAAGTAGGAGGCCTTTCCTCTTCTCCAGAATATTTTTTTTATAAATTTGACTAATGGTATTTTTTGGTGATGGGATATTTATGTTCAAAAAATTTAGAAAATCTACAGAGATTAGGTGAGAAATTTTATAAAAAACACAGTATCGAAAGAATCCTCAGAAAAAAATCTGTTAGACCATAAAGTGTAAAGAGGCTAAATAGAATATCTGAATGTAGAAAGAACGTAAAAGAATCTGAAGATAACACAAGGAGAATGTAAAAATCTAAACAATCAAGACAAAATCTGAATCAGGAGATAAATGTTTATGCATTTTGTGTGCTGAAAAAAACGGTCAAAGGTAGAGAAGAATCTTGAAATATAAATTTGCAATGTGTCCGTAAATATAGTCCGTTATTTTCGTAATAGACGGGCTTTTATAAGATATTAAATTTTTAATAGTCAGATTATTTCAGTCATGAAAATTTAAATCATAATAACAAAAAATATCTAAATAATTCATGGATTCCCATTACTATAAAGTTACAACTACTTTAGGTAGGTAATTTTAGAAAACATACATGTTACGGTTATAAAATAAGGATATAAAATGACAGTTATTATGACTTAATAATCTCACACTTACTGACGTGGAGCCTTCACTTTATTGACGAGAATATTCTAAATCTAATAATTTACTTTAAGCAGCTTTGATGCAGGATTATCGACAAGTCCTCGAGTGAGCCGGAAATTTTAAA
Source organism: Gnatocerus cornutus (assembly GCA_029298725.1). Lineage (NCBI taxonomy): Eukaryota > Metazoa > Arthropoda > Insecta > Coleoptera > Tenebrionidae > Gnatocerus > Gnatocerus cornutus. The sequence goes on from CM055514.1 coordinate 8,831,404, forward strand.
AGGGAAGTTCGAAGGAAACTAGCTGCGGGTAAATACACGTTATCTTATGCAAAACACACCGCTTTAGTAATGCATTAGACACCAACTTGTTAAAAGTTAAGTAGGTACACACACAGTTTGAGTTCGCTAGTAAGGTAGTTGTGAGATCGGTCTTGCACGTAATAAAATAACCATATCTCTTGCAGACATCGCTGCTAAGTAAAGCTACTATAATGAGTGTTGATAGTGTTAAAACCTGAAACGTGTACGCTATCGACTGTAAATTAATTAACCAATAGCGCAAGTACACGCCTGATGTTGGCAGCACATGCGATTCCTCCTTTTAACAGGAGCTTACCTGATGGTGTCTTAAACCGCAATGCTTTGTTCATAATACGTATAGTCATGATTGTTAATTATCCAATAACCACGGATCCTGCTTCTATAAAACGCTCAAATGTGACGGTGCTGTCACGTTTACTCTTTGAAGGATTCGCGACGACGCGACGGTTATGTAAAACTGGAACAATGAGAACGTGTTTCACCCTTCTTAATCACAACGCAGTGTTTACGGGACAATAAATGTAGACACACCTATAACAATGCTTCAGTGATCGAGCGATTACTAAATGTTAATGTTCAGTTAACGCTAACTAATGTATCAGATTTATGCAACCCTTATCGAAGAACGGGCGTAGGAGGGTACACTAAATGACTTTTTAACACGAACTGGAAGGAAGGGTTGAATTACAGTGTAAAGTGCTATAAGAGATCGTATGATTAGGCATTAACTGCATAGTCGCATAAAACACAAAAAGGGCGTATTTCTGCGTTCCAAACATCGATAAACTGCACGATGAAATTACTGTATTGGTCTTTAATCCTTAAATTTTACGTTTACGGTTATTATCTCTGTTGTTTTCTTTCGTCTCACTTTTATGGCCAAATGCTTGTCGCAAACCATTTGAATTAGGTTAATTAGACCTTCTTTCGTTTCTCTATTTACTGTATTCGTAGTTAAGAGATTAGTTTTTCTGTATTACAGTCATCATTAAGTAAAGTGGTTGCTTAAGTATTTACGTTGCTCTTTTTACATTAGAAAAAAAATTAATTTTTATCCAGACATGCACGGCTATTAGATAGGACTAAACAAAACAAAGTAACTAAATATCATTGAAAATATATCTCACTCAGTCAATACAGTAAAGTGTTGATTTGCTCAAAACTTAAAACCAGTTGAAAGCCGAATAAAAACTGATGAGCAAATTCATGGCAAACTTTCACTGATGTTACAAATTTTTTATGGCTTGCAAACTGTAAAAACTTTCGAATCGCCGAGATTCATACAAGCTAGAAAATATTAAAGTCGAAGTAAGCGTAAAATCTTGATCAGGCGCATCCACCATTTTTACCATAAGTTTTATAAATTATTAAAGATACAAAATCTCTCCAGATTCAATAGAATTTCTCTACTTTAATTTAGAATAGGTTCTTGTTTAAATCTAGTTAAAAACATCAAACTTCGCTTTAATTCAGCTTGCAAAAAGTATTTATTCCAAACTGATGATAAGATGCACCAAGTTTCCTCCGTTAATAATTCAATTTTGGTGAGATTTCCACCTCCAAGAAATCACTATTCAGCTGCTGTAGTAGGAAAGGGTTCCATACAGGAAACTAGACACCCTAATCCTTATAATACTTTGGAATTACTTCATCATCTGCAAGTTTTAAGTTAATTACAATTTAATTTATTCATATAAATACAACGCTGTATCTATCTATTCGACAAGCTGATGTTGTTCGTACCTAACTAGTTTGTACAAGTTTGTTGTTTGAAGTTTGATGAAGACCTTTAAATTTTGTTGTTAAATATGTATATACTTTAAGTATATTGCAGACGTCGCAAGTAAAAGTTTTTATCCATTATTTACAACCGCTACTAAACAGGTGCAACAGGTGTATCCCCGGAAGTCACTTCGAAAAAAAAATAGGAATCAATGAGTGTTTCCCTGCAAACTTTAAAAACCAAATCGAAGTTTCTATGAGCAAAGTTTTCCACTCTATAAAGCAGTCGCATATTTTAAGACGGTTTTGTCGAGATTTAGTTCTCACTAGCCTTTCTACTTAATTTTAATTAGTAAGGAGGGTGAGCCGTACGCAGAAATCATCGTGAGAGAAATACCGTTGTTTAGGTGGGTAACGTTAAGGCGATGTAAACACGGTGCAACTTTAATGAGGTGCAGTATATTTAGATTGCTTTCCGGTTATGAACTGGAAAGCCTGGAAACTTGAGAAATGCTTACAGCGCTTTGATACACAACACTGTTCACGTTCTTTGTACAGGGTAAATGCTGAATTTTTTATGCAGTTTAAACATTACTTTTATCCCTAGATGGCATTATAATGTATTATCCGTGTTCAAATAACACTTGTTTGCTCTCAAATGTGTTTGAAACCGGGATTTAAAATGAAAAAGTAGCACAGGGGTCAGATTTTATTCCTGCTGAGTGTAAAGAGATCAAATTAGATAGGTACAGTATACATTAGGTTTGCTTTGTCGCTTGATTTTTTTTTATTCAGTGTAATAAAATGTGGGCTTCGTAAATTAATTTTCTCGAGTTCAGCTATAAAACTATGCATATCATAAAAAAGTTTCTGTGAAGTACTGAGTGTAATCAAAAAATATTCCGCTCAAATGGACTGTCAAAATATCAATTGAGTGTTTTTAAGCTCAGCCATTTGAAGGGATTGTAGTTAAATGCCTTCTGTGGAATACATTTTGATAAAGATAAAGCATGTTTATAGCTCATAAAACCTCGATGGAAACTTCCTTTGTTCACCACTTTGTGAATGGCTCGTGTACTTTACAATGTCGCCCTTTCTTGAAGATGACGTAGTAAAATCGGCGATCGCATTCTAAAAATAAATTAATATAAATTAACTCCACCGTCTGAATATTTTTATGTAATTTCAACTTCTAAACATAATGAAAATAGCGTGTCTAAATCCGGGGAAAACTCCTGCAAGACCCAAAGTTCATCAATCTCGATATTACGCTTGGAAGTTAAGTCATATATCAAATTAGGACCTATCAGCAATAAATCTTGAACGTACGATAATATCTAAAACAATAAATTCAGAAAGTTATAAATCTAATCTCTCGAAGAAAGTAAAAAACACACAGGAAACCCCGAGCTTCGCATGTGACCTCTAGATTAGAGCTAACGGTCTAATTTCCAAGAGTGGTATTCTTCAGTTTCGTTTTAAAGATAAACAAAAAGTTAGAATCGGTGCTGAAAATCGCCTGCGTATTCGAGCGTCAAGTGGAAGCCAGAATTCGTTCGGAATGAGTTCTTTGTTGACTTTGCATGGTTTTCGTTAAGTAAACCGAGTCTAGACTGAATTGATACGAGTCGGAATGTAAATCTGTTAAATTAGCAAACAAGACAAATAGACATGGCGCCTGATTCATCTAGAAACCGCGCGATTGTTTCCGTCCCAAATTGATTGACGGCGTTGAATCGGGTGCCCAAATAAAGTTCATAATTAATTTTCCAGAAGCCGCAATTTAATATATTTGTCAGGATATCCGGCATATTTGCGCCCATTATAACAACATCTTGGAGGTTATTAATGCGAGTTTTCCTTCTTTATTTTCAATGTTTCACGATTGAACTGGCGCACAGAAAACACCAAAAAATGGCAACTCAAACTTTAATAATGCCACGTTGCGTTTTACCGTTTACCTTCTAATTTTAGCAATAGATTAGTTAGTGCTGAAATTAGTTACAGGCATAAACTGCACCGGTTTATTATAGCGTTAGTAAAGTTTAGTTCCCTCGGTGTTATGCATTATTAAAAACATTCTAAATTTTCATTTAACGTTTTACAATTTTACAAGTTTGCATTTTACGCTCAGCAGCAACTTCCTAAAAAGTTTGTAGTAAACTTTATTAGTTCAAAGAAACCGTTTTAGAGAGCTTAAAAGCACTATGTAATATAGAACATTATAATCTCCAGTGGGGAGGCACATTTATTTTATTTCATTAACCGCAAGAAGATCTGAAGAATGAAGAATTCGATAAAACCAAAGATTTGTAGAAAAAAAAATAGAAGAATGATTTGTCCTGAAAAATTTGATGGAGAGTACCTACATGCAACAGTTATATTTCGTATAAAACTAATTTCTTTATGTCATAAATTTTCGAAATTACTAACTTTAAACTTGAACTTATATCGCTCTCCTAAAGAAACGTTCCTTGCTAACTTATATTGTGTAGTGCAACTTCTAATTCCTGTAACAAACTAGATGACTAAAACTTTTGGCTTTGACAACGTCTAGTACATCAACGCCACAAAACCGCCAACAAAGCTAAGAAAATCCTAATCCAGCTATCTACAATCTTGATAAACAACGTGAACAGGGAAGCAAATACAGTTGATGAACAAAACAAAATCAAACTCTGAATTTACATGAGAAAATGTAATCCCATCCGAATTGTCATATGCAATGCAGATAAGATGACAAAGTGATGTTTTCTTATTAAAGGAATCGCTATCGTCTTGTGCAATATTCATAGACCGTAGTATGTTGTAAAAGTCCGAATTGATATTGCCGCGTACTGGAAACATAAAATAAAGCGAATTAATAAAAATTGCAGGTAAAATAAAGCAGAGACTTGAATGCATAATAAATCTGTCGCAGGAACTCCCCGAGAGCGAATTTAAAATGAAGCTGTAAAAAAGAAAACAATGTATAAAAAGCCATGTATTTTTGGATATTGTTGTGATTATATTGGCGTGAAAGGGCCCAGGTTTCCTGAAATTAAATTTAATTCAGTAATAACTTAATTATGCCACACTTAAGTGAAAATCCGAAACCATTAACTGTAAAATATGCGTAAACAGTTTCCAAACCAGCCGGTATGAATGTTTAACAAGACTTAAAAGCCATCTAAAAAGCTTTCTGTACTAATTTACGCACAGGTTAAAACGGGCTTTCTCCAAAACTCGACATTTGAACGAGAAGCTTCCAGATTAAAAAGGATTCCGTTAAAATCGAGCAGAAAATTAGGCGGAGTCGTATTTTTGTTACTCTTCCTTTGTACATATATCCGAGCTGGCCCGACTTGAAGCGCGTTCTTCACAACTTTAATCAACTTAAATTCGTCTAGAATGTCGGATTGAACTGGTCCTAACAAAGTTGTGTACAAAAGACGCAAAAAGTAGACGCTTCAATTTCCTGATTCCGTTCAATTTTCAAGAGAAACGCATCTGACACGATACTTTTTCGGAAAAATATTTATCCTATGAGAGAACACGCTTAAGTGAGAGCGAATAGCGTTACGATATTGACAGGTGGGAGACAGATTTTTCTAGCATGCATACTTATCTCCGATATTGATGATCCGTGAAGCTTTGCATAGTCAACATAAAGTAACCCATTTCGGGACCCATCATCTATCACGATAAAAAGTGCGTGTGTTGCCATTCATGTCATATGTCGTTACAAGTTTGCCGAAAACATAAATAATATTTTCTGCAGAAATCATCGCCGGGAGATTCGGGAAGTTATCCTTGCAATTTCACTCCTATGATTGAGTTTCGAGTTAAAAATATAAAAAGGCATCTATTTGAAGTCAGACAAAGAACGGCAGCTCCTAGTTTAGTGATTGAAGCGATGTTAGAAATATTTTATTTATCTGTCATCTGCTCTTCAGTTGTGCTATTTAATTTAATCCCGTGACGTTAGGGACTAAAGACATTTAAATTTCGATTTAGAAGTTTCTTTTGCCAAAGGCAATGTCGCGTTCAATCCTGATAATGTTTTTGAGAAAAGAATTGACTAATTTGAAGGGAAATCGACACAGACCGACACGCCAAAGATCCCGTTCATGTCGCTCCCAGGCTCATGCAACATTTATAAAATAATGCCGTCGACAAGACCAAATAATTGGTTTAGGCTGTTTCTCTTTGAAATCCGTCATTGTTTGCGATTTTACTTACCGGAGAGTGAAATTAAAGTCCCTCCTCCAGGCAAAATTCATTCAGATTGGAATTTTTCATTCACGATTCTCGCGACGATACGAACGTATGTTGTTTATAAATATGGATGGAAATTTCAGGACGAGCGCAGGTAATAACGTAAATCAGAAAAAATGGATGAGCTTCAGAATAAAAAAGTGTCGTCATAATACAAGTTGATTACATCCGCAACATATCATAAACTTTATTATGGTCATGAAGCTGATGATGGCTCATTATAAAATATTTATATGTTTTTTATAACAGGCACGCTGCGAGAATCCATAACATTGCCACCCTCGTTAATTCCCCTTCAAATTAAAATAATCATTTTGGCACCTCTTCTAGATAATATTAACGGAACCGCATCAAGGATTCTTGCGACTTGTAGGGACCCAAGAGAAATTTAAATCGAATTTTCGTTCAGCTAATGTAGTCGTGTCATCCCTTATCTCTGCGGTTTCGTTTTCCACCCCGGCCTTCCTAGCCCTTATCGCACGATCTGGACCCGTGCACTCCGCCAATTACTATTCTTATTTAGATAAGCGATCTCGCGATTCTGCAAATTCGAAACGATGAATTACAAACACATTTCATAGGCGCATGCATGCCCTAGCTAATTTAAATTACATGAGTTGAGATGCTATCACTAAAATTGCTCAGAAGGTGGTAAGAAAAAGTAAAACGAAAGTGGATTCAAACATAATTAAACAACAAATTCCGATAACATGGTAATAGTAAGACCATGAAAGTTAGCAGTATTCGCACAAAGGTTGATCCAAGTTATGAAACTCATCTGCATACAAATCCCCCAACAATTGACTGAAATCCGGTATAAACAAATGCTGAAAGGGTTTTATTGTTAATAATTCAGTGGCCTCTCTTTCGGCCGCTGCCTTTGATCAATTATTCAAAGTTTCCACTCACTTTGCGAACACTCGTTCCTCGTTCGTAAAATAACACAGAAGATGGCGCACGTATTCTAACGCGTCTCTTATGTACGATTTTAAGATTTTTTATCTCAAAGACAGCGTGCACGCTGCCACCAACGGAATGGTTTAAGTGTGTATTTTAACGCAATTTTCACAATGCCATCAGATGAAGTGTGACATTTTCAGCAATCTGAGCTCAAAACATACTCGCAGATAATATGAAACAACAAAGCCATTTATTTCACAAGAGAGCTTTCTCGTGTACCTATGAACAAGCGCCCGTTCAGCTTAAGGTGTTTAGAAATTGATTTTTACGAATATCCAGACATATTGACAACGCAAACAACTTCTGCAACCTAATTCCAAAGAAAAACATTTGAGGAATATTTCGCGGATTTGACGTCGTCTAATGGATTCGATTTAAAAGAAAAACCGTTTCATCCGACACGTATTGCGGGAAAGAAACCATACGAGTGTAAAAAGTTGGGTAATTTTGGGACAACGCACGCAAAAATGCCGTCGTTTTTGTCAACATCGCGAAGAAACTTTGTATCAGCTCATGGCTTTTCCAACAAATTAGATACGTGATAACTTCTAAATAATTCCACGCGACGCATTTTATGTCGCAAGAAACATTTTTAACAAACTATAAGACACAGTCGTAAAGTATTAATTTCTCGACAAGTTCTAAAGAGGGAAAAAGGCGTCATCTAAAATTAAAGAAGTTGAATCAATAATAGTGCGTTCTACATTATGTAAACTGGAAATTGTACAAGGTCGCAAAGGGTAACTGCTGAATATTTAAAACCGTCTCGCTCGAAAACTACCAACATCACAATAAAAATATGCAAACAGATGCGTAAAAGTTTAAGGCTGTACGTAAAGCTCGCTGGAATTGATTAAATTTCCGCCATGGTAAATAAGGGGCTTTGGGATACCAATTTTAACTAAATTAAAATGTTTTACAAATTTACGACATTCTCGTTTTATTCGGAAGACTTTTTCATGCATACTTTTCAAGTTTAAAGCACGCTTTAAGTTTATTTTCAGATACAAATAAACTAACTGTCATAACTAAGAAGTAAACATACTTATCCTTAATTTTTAAGAGGGATATTTTATGTTAAATAAATCTATTGGGCCGGGAATCTTTAATTTTCAGGCTTTAACTTCCAACTATTATTTATGTAAATTTGACGTTGATGGATTAACAAGAAACGCCCATCGTTCTTCAGTCGTTACGTGAATAAAGTATTTTATGTTGCTGAAGTTTAGGATTCGCTGACATCAACCGGTCGATTTTTTAGTTCACTCTGTAGCATAATAAACTTGTTTGTTTTCATAAAATGGTATAAAAATCAATACAAAACAGAGCGCCTTTTTTTGTGCCATTAAAAAGAAATAAACTACAGCAATCTTTTCAATTGTGCATCAGTTAGAAAATTGAGAATATTTGCCATTTCTGTGTCTCAGAACTTTAGCACCCGTTTAGAGTTTCATGACTTACAAGCGTTGGAAATCTGTTAAATAAATCAGTAGTTTCGCTGTATGGGGAAATAGACATTAATTATTGTGAGGTGTAGGAAGAGAATAATTATCTATGCACATCGTCAAGTGACAATTAGAGCTTAATGTGACACGTCTACAAGTGAATGCATTAAGACAAATTAAGTGGTGACATTAGCATTGTGTGAACACGAGCAATTATACGTACTCATGTAACTTGCAGAATTACCTTGAAATATTAAAACTTTTAAAACGAGTAATCACTCTTAGGACGGTTCCCTGACAACAAAGAGTGGATAAAATCAGCAATTCCCCGCTGACCGTCGAGACGAAACTATATTCACCCTCGCATGAAAAGTGAAGACAGCACAACAACATTACCAACAGAAGTCTGTAATGCTGGTAAATTTCACGTTTCTATCCCACAGGCGACATCATACTAGACTTGAAATGACATGCACTTACTTCAACGTTGTCGAGTTTCTCCGCCTCTACCTTTTACATGTAAATGCAATCCGTCTCTTGCATTTCGCTTTTTCTTTTAGTTCACGTTAACGTAACGTAATTAATCTAGCCTTTGTTTCCACATTTTCCGTAATAAACAGTAATGAAAAAAATCCAATAGTTGCGAAAAAACGACGAGACTTTTCTTCTGTCAGCTGGTGGTGCATCATTCGTCTTTTTTGACGCCGTTAACCCTTCAATACTCTTTTCTCATTAATCAACTCGCGGTGAATTGACGTAGAAGGCCGATGCTACGTTACGTGTTTATAATACATCATGGATAGGCTTCTGCCAGAAGCTAGACTAGCTTCACTCTTGCAAATAAAAGTCGCTTATGCGTTATGATGAGCAGAGAGGCTTTTACAGCAGGAACAACAGTATATATTTTTTTTAACATCAGAGCAAAGTGCATGCATCAGAAAAGCACCTCAAAGGTTAATGTAAACAGTTTTTTAATTCTTTGAATATAAATTATTCTTTTAAACTTATATTCTATCTTCCCTCTTCAGATCTGCTTGTATTACCTCCATCAACGACTTCCTGTTTGGTCCCCTTTGTCTTTTATCTGTTGTTTCCACGTTTACCATCTCTGGGGTTATTATTTGTTTTTTACAATTTTCGACTGGAGCGTTCGCCTTGTAACAAGCACTGTCATTTCCACTTAGAAAACCCGTCTCGTTTCCGTTTTTGAGTGATTTACGAATCAGCAAGACATCTATTTTAAAAACCATAAGTGTCAATCGTTAAGTAAAGCTGTACGTAGTCACAAATACTCATCACTCAATAATAAATTGATGCATCACACATCGTTCCCATTTATCACGTTTATCTTCCCCCAGTCGCCCACAATTTTTCATTAAAGAACAACTAACCGCCTGAGGCAAATGCAACGCGAGCAATTCATCAATACAAAAACCATTTGTCGCGTTTTTACGATCAATGCAGTTATATAATCAATTTTCCTCGCCCCGGCGCATCCACCATTTTTGCCGTCGCAAATAACAAGTTTATATTTGTTGACAATTGTGGTGTCTTGGGATTTATCCTTAAACTCGGGATTTTATAACATGAGTTCTCGCATGGTTAACAATTGTACACAATGCAGTGTGAAGTTTAAATGCAAAATATGAGACGAAGATATTCAGTAGCGCTTGTTAACAGACGTATTCAAAACCGCCTGCCTCTAGCTGACATGAGTGAATGGTGAGAACAATAACAGCTATTACCTGCAGTGGTTTGGGAAAAGCAACTTTAGTAATTTCAATTACATTTCAAAAAACTTTAAAGAATTTTTCGTTAGTCCCACAAGTTTGCCATTATCTAGTTTATAACAAATTTCTGACACAAAGTTGTAAGGTAAGCGTAACGTGCCCTAAACTTTGACCTTTCAGTGTCCATTAAGAGGGACTAACTTTGCACACTTGCTTTTCTCTCGCCAGCTTAGATCTGTGGGAAACTGATCAAATGGTATTTGTGCTCTTTCGGTTTTACCTCTTTGTTCTAACATTTCTTAGGACTTAGAAACTAATGATTTTCAAAGGACAGCCTTCATGTTCACCTTCTCAATTCTGTTTATTTACGGTGTGCATGCGAAGCTTGAAATTGCGGCAAATGGAGCTTCTATTTCTGAGATGAAGCTTCCAGTATTACATTATACCAAGAAATGCTTTCGTTTGGAGTGAAATATTGTAAGTAATTCAGTGAGTGTAGTTAATTGCGTAAAATTTTTAATTAAAGCACCAGAAACGAACAATTATTTTTGCACATTTTTCTGCTCTTTCGTCCATTCATTGTCCTAACATTTTGTTGTGTCATTTAAATATGTGAGGCATTTCGAGTCATTTTTCAACGAAAGGAATGTTATGCACAGGGAATTTATAGCTGCACACCTGTTAATTTATATATCGAAAATATGTATTCAGAAAACTCATTTTTAAAAGATTTAAATCAACCAATCGAAAAAATTTTGGAAGCCAAGAAACCGAACAATTTTTATCCTTAAACAGAAGAAAAGATTTAAACGGATTTATTGTAATTTAATTCACTTAAAAAATCCTTGATTTTCCTTCCAAAAACCGTTAAGGTGTTTCTGACATTTCCAGCTAATCAACTTAGCCACAAACGAGTTTTTGGAAGTTAGAATTTTTTACAAAGTAATCAGATTACTATTCAAATGACTTCGGTACTTCCAAGCTCAACATTTAACTTAACGAGTTTTTTTCGGTGAAGTTGTTATTGCTGAAATTAATCGAAGTGCGGGTTGGATGTCCCGTATGGAGCCTAAGAGCAAAATGGACAAAGTCGTCAAGTTGTAACTTGTTTAGTAATTATATTTTAATAACCAATAATTAGAACTGTCGGTCTGAGGTCTAGGCAATCCAAAGTTGGTGGATTTGCAATGCAAATAGGTTCTCTCAACATGAATATTCAAGTTGAGAAAATCGTTTGAAATTTTACATATTTCAGGCCATTTGTAGCACATTATAATACCAATTAAAAAACCGCCTTTTGCGTCCACAAACGCAGTATTTATTAAACAGTTGCAAATCTCGCTAATTTGTTGAAAGTTGCGGATTTGGTCGACGCCAGAGGAAAAACATAAAAGCAACCCCCGTGCGTAATTTAAAACTCGCCCAATAAAAGCCAGATTACGACAATAATTAACGTTTGTTACTGTAGTGGTTGCATTATTGCGTGCAGTTTATGAGTGGTTTAATAAATTAATTACACAGGTCGAGCTGACTGGTGATCACTGATCACAAACAACGGTTTTATCAGATTTTATTCCCATCAAAGCATTGGCGGAATTTCGCGGAAACTAAGAAACACTTTTAGAAAACAATTCTCACATAGTTTTTAGTGCACTACATCGAGCTTTCAGGGATTATTTTAGAGGTTCTCGGCACTATAACGTAATGAAATACCACTACTAATAAACCAAATCTAAACTTTGCTTCCATAAACTTTGCAACTCTCATAAACAACTTTATGTTCTAGTTATAGGTATTTTCTTTAAAAATTGCTCGTTGTGTCGTTTCATTCCAGCCAAAATCTCATCATTAAATTAATGCCTTATCCTGCGCAAATAAAAAACTCACCATTGTGATAGCTAACTTTACGTTTTATTAACTCGCAAACTGTTATTTTCATCTTGATGAATGCCGAATTACACGACAGAGCTCTCGTGCTCATCGCTCTCCTAAGATCTGCTCAAATTGACGAGTTCCAAGAACACAAAACGGGTTACGGCTTGTTGGTTTAAAATAAAAATGCGGATAAGATCGAAGATATGTTTTTTTTATTGCAATTTTTCCATCACCGGTTTCAAGTGTTAAGTAGACGCCGCGCCGTTCCACACCAAAGAAATCGGCGGAAACGGAGTATAGTTTCAGCAATTCGCTGTAATTATAATTGACAAAAAACCCCTAGCGCAACTAAATTGTAATTAAGACAACAATATCAGATGGAAATTTAATAACAAGTTGGTGCCTTGCTGGGAAGAACTGAGTGCTAAGTTTATGCAAGTTCTGGAACGACTAGCAAATATGAAAATTGTTATTACAGACATATTATACAGGTGTTCCAGAACTCGCGCTCTAGAGAGCTAGGAAGGGTGCCGACAGCAATACAGACGGTAAATTTCAAAACAAAAATTGATTAAGTTTTACAACCAATCCCGGAAACTTATTCTAGAGGAGGAGTAAATGGTCATCAAAATTTTCTAAGCAACGGGAGCGTAATGTTTATATAACCAATGGGTGACAGTACGTGTCCATAGTTACCAATTTTCAAAATCTCGATTATTTTTTGAGCTAAAAAAATTTTCTTTCGAAATTTTGGTTCAGAATTGTTGTCTTCATAAGCCCTTTCTCTCTATATCATTGAAAATATGTATACCTCCTTAATAATATATGAGCAGTTTGTTTTATTTTAATTCTTTTCCAAAATGCCTAAATTCTAGAGTATTTAGTTTTGTGCATTTGCTGGTTTTATAAAGGTTTGTTGTTTTCCAGAATTATTTCTTCCTATCGTTGACCTGACTCTTCAGATTCTTAAAATATTTAAGCATTTTCAGTCCATCCTCAATGCTTGAGATTCGTTGATCCTTTACATCTTTTAAATCTTTCAGAAGTTCCAAATTCTTGTAATCGTTTAGATCCTAAAGGTCCCTCAAATTCTTAAAAACTTAATAAGCTTCTGATGATCTTTGGGTCCCTTTTAAAATTTTCTAGATCGTTTATAATCTTTAATTACGAGCTTTCGCTGATTTTAAGGTTCTTACATTATTGGGATTCTTCAAATCCATCAGTGCTTTTTCAATTCTTGCAATTTATTGAAACTTGTGGTGAATTCATTATCTGTTTGATCATCTGCTTGGATGTCTAAACTCTCTATACTTTAGATTTTTCTAATTATGGAAAATATTAATAAAAACTTCGGGTGGTAGAGTCCTACTATTCGCACTTCAGTTATTATTGATTATTCTTGGTCATCCAGTACATAAAATCGCCTTTTACCACAATGTCGATAAAATCAGTTTGATAAAACAAACTTTACGGTTTTGCAAAGAATGATTCAATTTATTCAGCTATCCGAATATTGAAAAAGTCTCAAAGTGGCCCCAACTTTTTAAGTATCTGTAGATACTTCTTGACTGTGCTTTTAAAAATAATTGTCATGTTCTTTTCAAGAAAAGTTTGAAAAAGAAAACGTTAAAAAGTGATATTTTCTTAGAATGCTATTAAAGCCTCTGCAGTTACTTTCAGTGCTGCCTTGTTAGTAAATTGGAAATCCGGAATGATCTGATGGTTTTCGACTGACGTTAGAAGTTTAAAAGATGCATCGCCGACCTTATTAGAGTCATTCTACAGAAACCGCCACTCGCGTGGAGGCGGCACGACGAGTGAATGAAGATGAAAGAAATTTGTGTTCAGTTGAGCACGTGATGTAGGAAAGTAGGCATTGAATGGGTTTCCTGCGGTTGCATCTTTCATTACCGGATTTTTTTGGTCGTAAAGCTAACCGCTCGGGAAATATAGAGGACTCTCGAAACTTTCAACTTCTAATTTTTTCCCTTCGTTGTGAATTGGACGGTATGCATTTCAACCGCTTCGTAAAAATTTTACATTCTAATTACGGAATGTAAGGAGCGATCGATGGGAGGAGGCATGTGGAAGCTCATTTCAAAAGCACTCGATCAATCTCGTCCGAGCCATTAGGTTTCATGGTCAACTCGCTGGAATTTTTGCTATCGCACGATATAAATTACGCTTTTGATTAAATAGTTTGTCAATTGAGCTTTCAAAATAAGGTTACTGGGCAGTCGATCGTAAATAAGCGATGAGACAGCAGAATTGACACTGAAAACGTCCAAATTCTTTCAGGCCAAAATGTATCTTTTTAGGTTCCACGAACTGAAGGTTCGATTATTCTACTTCGCTGCATTAAATTTAACGCAAAAGTGGCCCACTTTTAATACAAATCAAAAAATGCAAATTTATGCAAACCACGTACAATTTATATCAAAATTAAACCATTCACTTATTTTATAAACTGAATCGGTGTCACTGGGTTTCATTGTATTTTTAGTCGACCGTAAAAGCGCAAGGTTTGTGGAGTGGTACCGAATTTTTCACGAATAGCGAGTTCAGGAAAATGTGTCACTTCAAGTATACCGAATTTTATTGTGGCCGTGTAAATGCACTTTTCTCGTCTATGATGGAAACCTTCTTAGCTGTAAAATGTGTTTATCTGCAATGCAGCTAGGGAATAATTCAGTTTCAGTCCACAATAACATTTTTCTTATCGATTACACACGTTTGTAAACATTCTTCGTGGAGGTATATATTTGCACAATGGAATATCCATACACAGGTGTGGCCAACAGATATTCTACCAAACCATAATGCAAGTAGTAAAAGCTCTAATGTCGGTATTAAAAAATTCTGTAAAAGCTTGTATACAGGTGTGTTAGTCGAGCTGATAGAAAAGTTTTAACAACTTTCTCGGTATATAACTTTTTTCTTAGACAGCAATAAATGAGAGTTCTTGATTAACCTTTTGCGGCCCGAGAAGAAAACAGCTCGTAAACATTTAAATATACCTTAGGTGAACTTGCAATTGCTCAATTGAATTGCTCACATCATAAAAATATCGACTGTGCTGACTAAGATATTCAAAGGAAATAGCAGAAGCTCCACAGTACACTATACGTAGGTAAACATCAAAGGAAAGTGAAACATAAAGAGAATAATAAATTCGAAAACGTACAGCAAAGAGACAAGACAAAAACGAAACAGACCGTCATGGAATAACAATCAGTTGCGAAATCTTTAAATTGGCTACTGGCGTAATAAAAATGATGGAAAACAAAATGTGTTGGACGTTCAAAATAAGTTTATCTGTTTTATTAGATCTCGCGACGGAATACGCAATTTTTTATCGACTTTTTTACAAAGTTACGGATGTGGAGGTTTCACCATTTCTCAAAGCAATTCCTAAGAGGATCTTCGCGGAAAAGACAAATAACTTACGTCTAAAGCAAACAAATTAAACACAACAAAAGTTGATAAAAAGTTGGCATGTTAACACCCAGATAGATAAATAACCAATTAATCGAATTAATATTAGAGCAAATTTATTTAATTTATACTACATAATTAGGTAAAGTATGACAAAACTTTAAGTTGAAAAGAAAATAAGAAGAAAAACGTAATCACGAAAGAAAACATGTGAAAGGAGAAGAAAAATAGACTTTTCAGTTTCATATTTCAGCTTGAATTGATTTAGAATAACAGCTGTAAATTGTCGTTTAAATTTTCTGATTTTGATGCATTATTTTGCAATTTCGATTACTCTTGGCAGTCGGAGATATGATGTTTATTTCGTCAATTTTTGCGAGGTATGTTATTTGACCGTAGCAGTCTGCTGTTTAGGGACTATAGTGTAATTTGGGAGTCGTCCAACTGCATTTGTTATCTCCCTAATGCTTCAGACGGCTTGATATAGTGTCCTGAAACTTCATGAAAATATTAAATGTGGCATGAGAACGATTCATTTCATCTGGAAGTAATTTACTCGACGAAAAACAGAATTAAAAAAATCAAAACAAATTGCAATATAAGACGGAGATTAAGAAGTTGTTCTTTGAAACTAATCAAATATTCCGTTCGTCGTCGAAAGATAACGAATTTGGAGTGGTTTACGTCTCTGAATCCTTTTGTTTATCTGAATGAGCCTAACACAATTATCATTAAAAATAACAACAAAGTATAATTTAATTTGTGCATTCCTTCTCACTTTCTGCTTCCGCCTTGTCTTCGTCTTGGTATTGATTTTTATCCGGACGAACCGCAAGTACAGCCGTACCTGAAAACATTGGCTTTTTCAGCTGTTGAGGCCCCTATTTGTATGGTTAAATTTCGGCAGGATCGACTGTAATCGGGGGCGTGGGTCTGTTCTTAAGAATGATCCGGTCGAGAACGACACATTTTTCATAATTTTGGCTTTTTACCGGTAAGTGAAGATACGGCTGTATAGGTAAAGCTCTTTAAAAGCATTTTCTTTAAATCCTATTTGGGCCGTATTTCGTCGAATACATGATAAGGCACCGTGGCGACTCGCTTTATAAAACCTTGACATAGCCAATCGCCTTACTACGACCAAATTAAATATAAATCGGAATTATTTTTAAAAATTTATATCCTCAACAACTACTGAAAAATGCCGAGCTTGCTCGTTAAGTACTTCACAAGACCTACCGAAGTGTATAATTGCAAATATGGATTGGAATACTAATATCTTTTCAATCCCCCAAACTTTATCTATAAGCATATAAAGTACTCAAAAATTATATTTGGTGGCAGTGAAGTGGAACAGGAATGGCGACTTGTCTGATTATCCTAATCCCTGGTCCCCGTCCCATCGGAATACAGATAGGCCAATCCTCCAACTTTTCCTATTAAGAAGAACTCGTGCTTCTACATACATATCAAAACATTTGCATTATTGAATTTTATTTTCCGTCCGGGTTTTTCTCTTCGATACCTGCAGAAAGCGATTTTTTCCTCGAGTTTAATTACAGCCTTAAATTAATCCCACCTTCGTCACTCTTACGCAGCAATTATGAGCCACGTCCAATTTGCAATTAAAGTAAACACGAAACCGTAAGAAACGGAAAGAAAAACTTAAATTACACAACTTCTTTTAATCTTAACTTCGCTACTCTCACATTAAAACATTAGCAAAGAAGCTTAAAGCTCCAGTTAAGTCAAGCATGAATTTGTCTTCTTTCAACTGAAATGCTTTGTGGAATCGAATTAGAAAGGAAAAACACTGCCGACAAAGTGTCCCACTCTGTAAATCCGCAACAAGCAATTACGCGACTTATTCAAGTACGTCATTCCCCTAATTTTGACCTCTTTTGCGACGCGGCACTATGTAGAGCTCATTTCAGGATAAACGCATTTTATATAAAAGCTCAAAAATGGTTAATCAAAGAGGAAACAACATTTGTGTGGAAAGCGAGAGTCTAAACGAACATAATTCGGCAACGATCAATGGAGGAACATAACAACTTCACAGAGCTTAGTTTATCGAAACCAAATATGCAACTTTAAACTTTAAACTTTAACTTTAAAGTCTATTATAGAAATTATATTGGTAGGATATATGTAGTGGCCAATTAATTACTTTTTTAAGCCAACCTTAGAATGTAATTTTTTTTCTTTTATAATTCTATATTTCAAATAGTTCTGTAATTATGTTGGTTTTATATAATAATTTGAATTGTTAAATAAAGTATCACAGGAACAAAATACAATGAACGATTATATTAATAAAGTAATAAGCTTGCTTTCTAAAATTGTCAACGTAGTGTTGAATTAAGATGCATTTTAAAAATACTCAAGCTTTGATTTACATCATCCAAATACACGTCCACACAAAAAAGATACGAAAAATGCTAATTTATACTTTTAAAGGAAAGTATCGTTTACACACTTTAACAAAAAGTCTTTTGAATTTAATTGCATCAAAGATGAAGCAGTAGAAGAAATTAGCCTTCTTTCCCATCCTATGTAGTTCTTAATAATTTGAAATAGTTTAGAAGCATTATGCTAAGCAAAAAAAAGTAGTATACCGGGTGTTCTTGAAATGCATGTGCAAAAAGAGTGGTAATTCTTTGTCAAAAATTGAGCCTATTAAGAGAAAAAGTTTTAGTAAAAGACTTTTTGTTTTCAACATAAAATTAAAGAAAAATGTCAATAGATTTTCATGTGCGCCACTGATTTAAATGTGAACAAAAAAATCGAGTTGCTGGTTGCTGAAGAAACAAGTAATTTCAGGTGCGTTTTTGCTAATGGTGTAGAAAGTACGTTGAGTGGGCTCAATTTTACCTTGTCAGTTTTTGATTTAAAAACTGGTTTTTCATACTTTATACTCCTTTTGGAATCGCGGAGAACTGTATTGTATATGCATTTCTAAAACACCCTGTATCAATTACCACACAATAAAGTTAGAATAAAAAAAATGTACTGACTAAACCAGAAATAAGCCCACAATGTCTTTTCTAAAGACGAAAGCGAACTTATTGAGCTTTAGTTTGACTATAACTTTGTAAAAATGAAGTGTCATATTTTTAGAAAAACTGAAATTTTCATTTAGTGAGCATTTTAAAATATACTTGTGTAGTAAGTATCAAGTAATATCAATGGAGAATTTTTTTTTCTTAAAACAATATTTTATGGCTTTTATATCCCACCAATACATTTTATGTAATTGTATCGTAAACATTTTTATATTAATTATTATTCTAGTCTGCGGCATACAAGAAATTAGAACCTATACCTAAACCCAGTAGATACAATATTATCAAAAATACCAAAGATTCGTAGATTTACCCTTTATTGAAAATTGTAAAAAATAATAACCATAAAAAGAGCTTTATTCCATACTGAGTCCTGCTTTAGCCGAAAGCTCCACCAGTTTAAAACAATTTGCGGTAGTGTTAGTAGAAACTGTGTGCGTAGTGTAATCTCTGCATCTGGACACTTTCAGTTTAGCGAAATCTTAAAGAAGTAAACAGCGAGAGTATTATGCAAAATTGTTGGCTATAACAAAAACGACATCATTCAGGAAAGTAGTCGGTTTCATTGTTGTTGTACAATGGCTCTTGAGTTTGCCGACATCAGATAAAGACGTTTTAGTAAAAGTCTTATTGTGTCCTGGATCATAACTATAATCGAATATTTTTATATAAAACGCCACCGTCCTTTCCGCAGAAAATGAAGATGTTGGGATAACGACGATCTTATAAAAATACGTCTCCCTTGAGAAATCTATCCACATACTCATTGCTCCTCGCTGCATTATAACGCATTTAGATCGTTGGAAATATTGATAAAAGCTGATTTATTAGTGTAAGGGTAGTTTTGGAACGAAATTGGTATTTGCGGCTCACTAAACCACAAGCGGTTGTTGTAGTTTATACATTTACACAAAACTTGGTCAGCTTTATTATCTTTCCTAATATTTTGCTATGCATATTCAACCAGGCGTGCTACTATTTAGCTTTAGCAGTAAACAGTTGGCGCAGCTATTAAAAATGTGCTGATTGGTGACTTTAGGAGAAAATTAAAATTTGCTTTCTTCGCAAACTGGAACAAAATATTCGACGTTTTCGCAAAACTACAAACAAAGTTTTAATATTTCCCAAGCGTCTAATTTTGTAACTCCACCCTGAAGGTTTGTACGTGAGTTGGTTGTTTCTCGTCTCTAATCTAAATGATCTCTTTCGAAAGAAGTGCTTGTACTTTTTCACGGTTATAACTCCGTTTTAACGGGTAAAAAATGATTTTAATCCCCCCATTGAAGACCGCGAAAAGACGAAGAGCCTACGATAGCTAATAAATTCGGGAATTCGCGGTCCTTGTCCATTCGGCGTTGAAATAGTACATTCCATATTTTGTGGGGAGACATTGCATTAAAGTAAAGCATGACGTGTGATGATACCGCGCCTATTCATCTTAACTAGGCTGGTATCTCAGAGCAGCCATAAACTTACATTAACTGTATAACAACGTCCATATTCTGTAGTCGGCAAAGATTTTAGCGTGCGTGTGCACATCCATTCGCATATCCAAGAAATATGGCTCGTATTATCGAAGTTAATAGGACCATTATGGAACAGGTAGTATCAATTTCAATTTGGAAACGCGCTCCCGGTTTTTCATCAATAGTCGCGGACTGGGCCAGAATACGCGTAAAGCTTTTATGGGCCATCCTTGGAGCCATTTCCATGAGCTGATCTAAATGACGAACTTTATGGCATAACAAGGAGGCGCAAGATGCCTAATAATGAATCAACCCCGCGACTTCATTAAATCGTGACACTCTCATAATAACGCCATTTTTCAAATCGCAAATATGAAAAAAAATACCCTTTTAGCCCTGCATCGGAATAACAAGTCTAATCTCTTGAAAAATAACTTTGCTAAAGGAATTTGTTCGAAATATTTCTATGATTTCGCGAAATGTATAAAGAAATAAACGAGCAGGAACGAGAGTAAATATTCTGTGAAATCTTACTTCAGGTTTCTGTTTAACTGAACAAATATCAGGTAAAGTAAAACCACGCTTAACACCGAAATATTGTTTCGTATCAAAATTGAAACAAAGCCAACAACTTTAGCTGAAAATTATCGAAACCAGAAATGGGATAAAAATGAAATCCTTTTTAAACAAATAAATAATGTTATTTCATATGTGACAGTGATGGAATAGAAATATTTTGTATGAAAATATATAAAGTCAATAAAAAGGTTATATTTGTTTATTGGTAGCGATTCGTTTCCGAAATACACATTAATTAATATTTTCCCACAACATGTGAATTTATCCTTTTAATTAAAACGACAACCACAACTATGTACCAACTGTGTTTTGACATTCTTTGTTTATTATTTCTATTTCAATTTTCGGCCGTAACTAAAGCTAATTTGAAAAAAAACTTTGAAGTAGCACCAGACATCGTTTTCTTTATTTTAGAACGAACTAAAATTTTTCAACATTCTCGATATAATAATATTGTCTTTATGTTAACTTTAGGACTACAAATATAAAATTTGGAGCCATTGTAGCTCTTCTTGACATGCTTATTACCTCTGCTAAATTTCAATATTTTAGATCAAAAAAACTTTTTTTTTTAATATTTCATTATAAGATGAACCAAAAACTTATGATGTTCTAGGTTAACTGTCGTAACTAATTTTAAGAACACAAGAATTAAATTTTGAGGCATTACTACTTTTGATATGCTCATCATCTCTGCCAAATTCAAAAATTTTAGAACCAAAAGCAGGTTTTTTAGAAATTGTTTAATATTCTTACATAAGTTTTAAATTTTTGCTAACTTTAGGAGTACTTTTGACACACAATCTTCTAACTCTTTTGGCTCCCAAACCTTCAGATGTTTCAAATTCTGATGATCCGTACTGTGTATTTGCTAAACTGAAGATATAAACTATAAAATTTTCAAACCCAAATCTTGAGCGCCTCGGAACATTCTGAGATAGTAAATAGGTAGGTATCTATGCAATTAGCTAAGAATCTAAAACCGAGCATTAAGGAAATGAAAACCGGTAAATACGATAATCTAGAAACCTGAGAAAGGGAAGTAGACGGTGTTGGAGGTTTTCAAGAATAATGTGCTCAGATTATCGATTATTTAGAATCCGCCAATCTGAAATCTAAAATTCTAACAATTCTGAAACCATTGAAGGTACATAAAATTGCTCATAAAGACAACAAAGTCGCTTTCATGATCAATTTGTACAGAATGTCTCTTACACGCTTTTATGCAAAGCATACGAGTCCACATCTTTGTACGAAAAGAACATGTTGATACACTCGTTTTCCGGTTCTGTGACGACTTGTTCCAGTATGTCTACTATGCAGCTGTGCGTATTCTCAGCGTCTCTGCGGACGTACGCCACTGTATTTACATATTATAGGCGGCTTCCCTACTTCCTCATATTACAATAATACCATTTACATTCAGACAGTTCCATCTGCCGTTGAAAGAAGGCAAATATTTGTATAATAGAGTAGTTTCGGGCACTTTTCTCTTTCCGGCTCATCTTCCAAAACCTCGATCATAATGACAGTTTTATACTATTTATCCCCGGAATATTTTGCTTAATTAAGCGGATAAAACGTTCCATCTTAAATAAGGGGCTGCTTTTGTATTCATTCTTCAAGTTTATTTATAAGATGATTAAGATTCTCAATGCGTAGTGGTCCAAGATCAGCCATATGTCAACAGCAATATTGGATTCGGAAGCAATTTAGCGATTCTGTAAAAGAAATCGGTCGTCTGAGAAATTCTATAGCTGCTTTGTTGTCACTTCACTTAGTGAATCAATCAATACTCTCCACAATCAGTTTCTTAAACAATCCCGTTCTTGGCGGAAACGATGTGGACAATGGTCAGGAAATTATTAAGTTTCTTTCGAGGATGGCAAAAGAAACAAATTTTAAAAAGACACAGGCAGAATTGCGTCGGAGTGAAATCTTGTCGTTTTCTTTGGATGATATCCCGTATCAATAGATGTCCTATGACTTGTCACTCTCCTGCACTGTGTGGATGACCGGATTCTTTCATATCAGCCTCGCACACTCAAACTGTTGTCTAACAGCTCCGGACCGCCCGTACATCGTATTTATATTACACACTCCATTGCTTTGACATATTGCACGATAACATTCAAACAAAATTAATATTAACCTCCAGCTCCCAAACCCTCAATGTTGTTAATATTATCTATGAAAACAAGGAGGAAAAGTGGAATTTTTCAACATTAAAATAACTTCATTACGGAGACTCTGCTTTTACCAGAAATAACATTTTGTAATTTTGGTCTTACGAAGTTGAAATTTCACAAATGAGATTTCACTGCGTCGCAAATCTTACTTTGTGACAGAATATTACTAGGAAAATTCTCGTAAATCTCGGAATTAAATCGTTTATTTATTGTATGACAAAACTAAACTTTGCAGCGCTAACACTCATTTATGAAATTATATAATTACCAGTAGTCATGACACTTTGATCCTAAAAACTGTCTGGCAGAATTGTCAAAAATTAATACATCTTAAAACACTTTTAAACAATCTGTGGCACAATTAACGAACACGAGATAAATCAAGAAGAGTACAATTAAAGTTTTAGAAAGTTATGACAATCTCAACAGTTTAATATGGTTTAGAAAGTTGGTTGGGATCTGAAAAGGACGACACAGAATACAAACTGCTGGAAGTTTCCTGTAATAAGAGAGTCAAAGAAAAGATAAACTCGTAGAAATAAAATTTAAAATCATCCCTTAATTAGCAGTTTTTAGCCCAATTGTATAAGTAGCTTTATCATGGGTATATTCCGAAAACATCTCAGAGGAGTGAAAGCGTTTCAGACTTTAAGCGGCATTACTAAAATTCGTTTCCCTGTTCCTTATCGAACAAAATTAAAATGACGGTCAGGATATTTTTGCCTGGCTTAGTTCTCATGATACTTTAAAATGCATAGCCAGAATACTTAAGAGATTTGAGTCGAAAACCGATTTCAATTCAGATTGAAATCGTTTTATTTTAAGAGTTAACGGAAAAGTTTGGGCGTTGCCAGTTAACCGAAAATAAAAAATAAATGCCTGAATAAAAATTTATTACATCTTGGAATATTGTAAAAATACAAGACTTTTGAATAATTTATGTTCTTTTAGAGTGGGCATGTTTGCGGAACAAACTGTCTTTCAATCAGAAAGCGAAGTTCATTGTTGCAGCTCTAGTAATTATTCAGTTAAAGTTTTTACCATTGCAAATGCAATTCTGCGGCTCCACGTGAAATATTTTATGAACGTTTATTGTTCGGAAAACCTTAATATTTAATGAGGTTGCGAGTAATTTTTGTACTACGTTTTCCCGAAATGATGTCCTGAATGTTTTATTCGCTGTACGTCATTCGCGATGCCATTTAAAGAGCCATAAAATAGAAGAACAATTAAAATTAATGGTTTAATTGAAAAGCGCATTAATTATAAATAAGTAATTATTTCTCTTTCAGTCTTTGGCACCGGTCGAACGGAACAACAGCGATGGGATAAAGCGTAACTAGTAAGCAATTTCGAGTGAATTTGCAGAATTAAACATCGGAAATTGGTTGGTTTGAATAATTAAATTCGTAACACAGCTGCAACTGGATTGTAATGCAAACAGCGCAACTTTTGTTCTTGTTAATACATTGATAATACAGTCAGTAAATAAATACAATTAAATGTAATAATTATTTTCTCGTCAGTGGTGGCGTTCGATAATTGCAAATTTTCACAACTTTATAGACAGTTCACGTCAAGTAAAGTGTTACAATCTAAAAATTTTATTACGATTGGGTTTCAATTACCGGTACGATCAAAACATTAAATTATGTTTTAGCGGGCCGTCACGTTCCATTTATTTAAACAAAAAGGCAGCAACAGGGATACAGTGGGTGTACAAAATTTTCTGGACATCCAATTTATATCAACTTTAAAAAGTCAATGTAGTTCAAGCTTTATTGCCACTTTGAGTGACGTTTTTAAATAAATTGACTGATGGGTTACCCAAAGCGAACATTTTTGATGATTGTGTGTCAAATATGGGGTTCTGAGAACTTAAGGGTGGATTTAGACTTGATGACAATTGGTTGACACTAATGTTTAAAAACTTTTGTCAGTAACTGTACCAATCTATCATTTTCAAACTGATAAAGCGAATTAAAATTAAAATAATCCTACAGATAAAATAAACCATTCAAGTCGAATCTGAAGTAAACCGAATTTGTCGATTCATTTGGCTCGAAATCAAAGGAGGAACGTTCATTGAGCTTCATTTCCCCCGCATTTATCCTCACTGTATGTTGTAATAAAAGTAAGTAAAAGCCAGAAAATAAAAGTCTGTGGCAGATAAAATTTTTGCAACAAATAGCCGACGAGTCAAGTATGGATTTTCAGTTATCTGCGCCGCTGCTTTACCGTCAGACGGTAATTGCGCGCCCCGCGTTCCAATTAAAGCGCTCCTCAAACAAAAATAGTAGCCGGGGCCATTGAAACATCGTACTTTATTACTCCATAAATAGTATCAGCACACGGTGTCGTTAAAAGAAGTTTTTCCCAAGAGGGCGCTAAGTTGTGGGTTCCGCGCCGAGCATAGATAACCGTCTTCGTCCAAAAGGTTCTTGCGGAAGAATGTGACCCAGCTTTGTTAATAGCGGAATGGTCGACTGTAATGTTTATGACTAGATAAAGGCCACCACGCAAATAAGCAGTCTAGCTATCGTAAAAGAAATTAAAAACTTTTCGCAAGAGGGAGACATTATTTACAATACTTTTCATCTTCTGGCTTTGAAGTTGAAGCAAGGATATGCCGCTTCGGGCTCTTGGCGGCTGGGGCGTAATGGGTTTTTAACTAAGTACGAAATATACTTATATCTGTCAAAGCAGATTTAATAACGACATGGAAGGGTTGAATTTAGAATGTAAAAATGAATTTTTCGTGGTAAATTTCCAAATTACGAAAATTTTGTCGTCGGCCGATGGACGTGGGTGTGCGTGTGATGACCGCAACGCCGCCGCCGCCACGGGGGCCCTAACCATTTGGAGTCAACTGCCGAACGTATGTCCTGCGACCCACATTCCGTAACCTTTATAATGTATCCCTTTGTGTCCACCTTGCGCCCGACCCAATGGATTCCATTTAACCCCCTACCAACCCTGGACCTTAACATCCCTTAAATATGTTGAACAGAACTATGATCAGTAATTACAAAGTCGACCTGTTTAATTACATTATACGCATAAATTTATTGCTCATGAATAGGGATTTCATACATTAAAGTTGCTGCTAACTATAAACCGTAACTAGATTCGTTTATTATGTTTGCGATGGCGTGAATTTTAACGACATTACATAACGATTCATTCATTGCACCTCACTGTTTCCCATAAATACTTGGAAGCAATTAGTGCACCGTAAAATAAATACCCGCTAGGTACGCTGTGCTTTCAAAATTAATTACCTAATAGTTACATATCGACTTAAATGAGATACATTACAAATATTAGATTTTCGCATAGAGAGAACATTAATTGATAATAATAATTAATATTTACTAGTTGCGGAAATTTCCTGCGAAATAATTAATATTAAACCTCCCAGGTTTCGTTCTTTATGAAATCGTTCTAAACTTAAACGAAATAAATTTGTGCCAATTGAAGAACCTCTTAACTTTTTAATAAGCGCCGCTTTAATAATTTACGCCCTAATCAAAGCGCTGTTCGTTAATTAAAATTACCATCAAAGCAATGCACACCGCACCTATAATTTTCTAAAATAATTTCACCCACGTCATCGTATTGGAAGGCGAATCACTGAATAAAACTGTTGTTAAATTTACAACGCAGTTTTGCGGTGAAATCCGCGACAGTCGAGAGCATAATTTTCAACCGCCCCGCTTCTAAGACGGCTTTCGAGGGTGTGGATTTCAGCAAACTACCATGTAAATTAGGATAAATCCACCCCGACGTGCTTGTCTTCCCCATATCGATGACCGAAATTTACAACTTGATCGACGCAAATGTACGTGAGCCGTTGAATTTATTTACCATTAGTCTCGAGAGAACAAGACAACCAAAGTCAGCAGGACCGGCGCCACAAAAGGCCTAAAATTTGCGATCACGTTCAGATAAGGGCAGTAAAAAATGCTGTTTGCAAGCTGAGCGGTTTGCCCGCCCCTATCACACAAATGCATGGATTTTATGTTTTCTTTACGTTAATTATTCTAATTTGGTGACATAAAAAGGTCATAAGCTTGTCGCCATAATTGTTGATTGGTTATAAAGTGAAAGATTGCTTGGCATTGCATATGGAAGCCGGAACGGACGTTTTATGGCCCATAAAAATACACTGACAAAAGAAATAAATCATCAATTTCAGAAATTTATCCATTTTGAATTGCTCCTAATTTTTCCTGCTACCAACCGGTACCATAAAACAGGAATCAATTTGTATGGAGATGGCGAAAAAGTGCAAAAGTTAGGACCCAAGTGGCCAAATTTCTTCAAACAAAATTTGCTACAGTCCAGCTCTATGTCTTTGTGACTCAACTGCCATCAAATTGTTTATTTTAGCTCCCTAGAGTCTTTGTTCCACACCATTCCAACTTCTTGGAGTAAAATTTATGCCGCCCCTCTTTTTATATAATAAGCGCTAATTTTTAATGAATGCCATCCACGAAAATTACGACACTTTGCCGGCTAATTTGCCGTCGTTGTCAAATAACTTAATTATTTTCTTTATCACTCTAGGAACATGGCTAGTTTACGACCGAAATCGTGGCTTTTTACCTCGAAAACCTCTTCAGAGTCTTGCCATATTTTATATGACAAACTAAATGCATCGTAAAAGCTACTTTTTCATCAGTCTCTTTAAATATCCGGAATAAGAGATTCTTGTCATAAAAGTGGATTCTTTTAGGTTATTGGAAAGTCTATCCTCTCGATGATACTTAAACAGATAGATGTCGATAACGTTTTAAAGGAGAGTACTGATGACTCATGAAGACAGATACTGCCAGATTGCTTTCAGAAGGGCAACTCATATTTAGAGGACTGATAACTAGGATGACCCCCGATTTGTGATTTATAGGTGTCAGGGGATATATAGAGATACACATGGCCACCCCTCTTTTATCTGCGATTTATAGAGTCGGGTCGTAAAGTGGGGCGGAATTTCACGTAAGGAAAGCAATCAACATGATTATGCCTCCGGACACTTTAACAAAGACGAAATGGGATGAAATTTTATTCGGGCCATAAAAGCCAATTTTTACTGTAAATTCATCCCTGATGAATATTAAAAACTCGATTTAAATCGACAAGTCATGACCCGATTGGAAATGCAATCAAAAATCGTTTGGTGGTTTCGCTCACAACAAACTGAGAAAGTCAGTAACTACCACTCTGTCAATAATGTTCTCAGGATGTAGTGCAAAGTGCTTGCAACGCGCATTCAAACAATCGTCCTGATTTACGCTTCCGCAGGAATAAACTGCGGTTCAAAATGAGATTCTAATGGTAATTTGTAACGTTTCCAAAACAAATCACTTTTACATAAAATTAGGGACTTCTGAAGACGTTCTAATAACCGCTGACAAGTACAAATCCAGTTTTTAAATTTTTACTGCCTTATTTGTCACAATCACGACTCACATGTGATAGCGGCCCCCCGTAAATTTTCACGAGTTGATTTTACGAGGTCTTTCTCAAACGAGAATATAGAATTTAATAGAAGATTTTATAGACCAACTTTGCACTAGAAATAATTTGAAAATCATCAGAGCTTTGATTTATATTTTTAAGGATTTTAAAAAACGGCAGGGGTGCGTTATGAATTTAAACAAATATTTGCACATATGCTTACGCGAGCTAATGAATTTAATTCCGCGCTATAAAGAGATTTTTAAATGAAAGTCGTTTATTAGTATAATAGAAAAAAATTTAATAAAATTTCCTCGTCCCGAACGAGTCGGTTTGATTACATAAATGCTTAATCGTAACAACACCCTTCAGACGCTTTTATTATATTAGACCGGGGATCACTCCCTCAGTAATAGAATGCCGCCACAAGTAATGGCAATATTTAACATTGGACAATAAAGTTACCATGCATGAAATTGAAGCAATTGCTTTTATTACCATGTCCTGGCTAATTTAAAAAACTCGCGCTCATACATGGACCGTGATATAAGTTTCAGTGAGTTACAATTAATTCGCTTATGATTTGCAGCACAGATCGACTTATTGCATTTGGCACTGCAGCTGGTCCGTGACCAAATTTTCATTTTATTTGAAAAGAAACGGCAAGCTTCGACGACAGTTTAATTTCACAGTAATACGTGCTGAAGTAAGTTATTGCGGTGATATTACCAAGCGATCGAACGAAATAATAAAATGCAGAGTTGGAGTTTTGACTGTTTTAATCCGCGTGTCGTTTGACGCGCGACTTAATATCGAGTTTTAATCAAGCGAGAAGGGAAAATACTGATAATTAATGTTTTAATTAAAGTATTTAATTATAATACGTCAGAATCGCGCTAAAAAACTGCGTCTCGGAGATTTTGTTTGTGGTGGTTGATTAAAATAACAAAGAGTTATTTTTCCAGTCAATTTGAGGTCGAGAATTCCATTAAATCCTTGACAATACCCGAGAGACCAACAATTTTTGGTTTAGAAATCTTCCATTAAATGAGTAAGGCAAATCCAATTTAATTCTTTGATAGAATTTGCCTGCGAATTAAAACTCCCTAACGTTCCAGACCTCATTGCGCTCTTTTCAAAATAAATTCCGCCACTGGGGTGCGAAGTGGGTGGCAAAATAGAGCTTAAAGTATTCTTAAAGTTTCCGATATTTAAAGAAAGATCATCGTGGAGCATCATAAACTTCATCTTTAGTGACTTTAAACTTTCGAGACCCACTCCCAGAGTAAGTGCCATAAAGAGTCCTTGAGTTTTAAAGTGCTTTCCAATAAATTATTTAAACATGAAAATGTTGTAAATTGCCGAAAAACGAGCACAGAAATTATCAAATCCAAGCAGGTCACGTACTAGACATTACAGATTAACCTGCCCGAAGACCAAGCAGAATCCTTTTTATTAATTCAGTGACTGAGTTCTTCTGGTTCGCCAATTTACGAGCCTGTCAATTTTGCAACGAGCTGCGTTTTCGGAATTACAAAATTTATTGAGTTCTGTTCAATTTAATTATACTTTCTCCATACAAACCGATCAGACTTTGAATCAGCTTCCAAAGATCATATTGAGAGGCAGGTTAGTAACATAAGTAGCGGAAATACAGAGCAAGAGTCTCGCGAAAAATCCATTTTCGCCTGTTTCCCGTGGGAAATTCAAATATTTTAGTATTTTTAGAAGGTTACCTGATACACGGCCTTATGCAGGAATGATGGAAATACTGTATACAAGGGGGATGAAATTGTCACTATATTTTACACATTAGAATAGCAATATCAAAACTGTCTGCTCTGTATTTTCCTCAGAACGGCTCAAATAATCGACTGGCTTTTCCCTGGTGAGACGTGTATCGAAAACCTATCTCTCAGCGAAAGTGAAACGTATTATTTGTGGGATTTTTTTTATTGCAGGAAATATTTGGTAGGTACTGCACTATTTAAATATTCCGTTGTTTTCTATAGAGTGCTCCTTTCAAAAGACTTAAATTTTTATATTATTTTGCCCCAGGCAAGCACTTAAAATAAAACCGATGTCTTTGTGCATTAAGATACTCTTGCAACGTATTGAATTTTCCCAACGAAGCCAAAATGATGTTCTGAATTTTAAATGTCCTGATGTCTGACATGACGCCACTTCGTCCTGTCAAATTCCTTAAATGTGTTTCTCCTCCACTGCTGCAGTAATATAATGTTGAGAGGATTTATTCCCATGCTCAATGCACAGTTGCTGAAATAATAATAACAATAAACGCGCTCTCTTGATAGCAATTTCAGCAACGAAATAACAGTTACAAACAATGTTTAGAGATCCTCGAAAGAAACCGTCGAAATGCACGAAATTGGTTTAGTCAGTGAAAATTTTAAATAGGGCCAATGTTCGAGAGTACAAAATCGAGTTGAGAGTTTCTGTTTTTGTACAATAATAGGTGAATCTAATTTACATCGCATGTAAATTCAGATCATGACTTCTGTCGTGCGAAACAGACTGTGTCCACGGCGAAAACATTCTAGACCCGTTTATCCAACTCCCAACTTCTTGTGTTAGTTATTGCGTCCCGCTGTGAACAGTACTAAAACAATAAATTTTTGGACAATGGTTTTATTATGGCTACATTTACTGCCGTCTAATAAAATTCAGTGGACAATAAAATCGCTCGTTTCCTTCTAGAAACAGAATATGTACTTCCTTCGATACCACATTTATGTAATTATCGGAATGGAAAATCATTTTCGTTTTTCATATTTTGTAAATTCACGCCATTGGGATATTTCCGCAAATTTGATTGTTCACAGCAATTGAATTATTTAACGAACAACTGAACGAAATTCAGTTTGGTTTGCTTTCAATCACAGACACGGACCGCTTGATTGAGCGCAAGTGCTGGCGCAAAAACCGTCGATGATAATTAATTTGGTGTGTGTTGGCATGCATGGATGTGCGACATAGCGTGTCCCTAATGTTGGTAAAACGTGCTGCATAACAAACATGATGTGCTGCAAATAGACAAATAAAACTGCGGCCTATTTTCGAAAATGTCGAGGGACTGCGCGATTCCATTTTGCCATTAGTGACGTCCAATGTGGAGTGACAGCCATATTTTCCAAAAAAAAACGTGTTTCATAGTTAATTCTAAGTATCATTTACCAAAAATCGAATGAAAAAATCGGAAAACGTCGATTTCGTGCAAAAAAGAGACAGGAGAGTGAGTCATCAATTTTTAATTTAAAGTCCACAACCTTTAATAATAGATACACTACACCTGTGATGTCATTGTTGAACATCAAGACAATATGATGCCTCGTCTGTGTGCTAGAAACAACAATCACATTGATTGACGTACACATATCTTGTTCCTATTATGTCCATGTTAATCAAAATTTCGGAAGCTTAAATGTCACTCACCGTAACGTACACCTTGGAAATAAATGAAATTCTCTGTTTGAAGTTTATAACGATTAGAATGAGAGTGAAACCTTCATCACGTCACGATTTGTTTTTGAAACTTGTAAAGTTGCGATTAGGTTCTGTTGATTTTCTGAGTTAACGAGATAATTCTATTGATACAAAAGGACGCCACCTCTAGCTTACAACATGCAAAAGTCTTTTATGGATTGTGTGAGGGGTGGTTTATTGTTTCGCATCGCAAGGCCTTTCAGATATTGCCGTCGCGTCTACGAGACCCGTTTTCATTTTGAAACATAATCCCCTTCCGGAGCATCGGCACGCTTATTCCTTACTTTGCATGAATCTTCATGAATGCACACACGAACATAATAATATGCTTACCCACTATCAAGTCTAAAGAAGAAAATAGAAAACTCGTTTCACCGAGTAAAAATTCAAAAGCAGCAAAGACTATTAGTTTCTCTATTACGTTGCCATATTATGACTTAGTTTACCGCGCATACACACAAAGTGGCTGTTTCCCAAAAGCTAGACTTCATTTTAAAGCGCCTGGAGCGTCGCGACGACTTTTTCCAATGACGTCGCCGATATCTTTCTGATAACTCGTTCAGCCGCAAACCTTCCGTATCGTTTCTTATCGAAAATGGTGCTATGACGGCCATTTAATTGGATTTTCTATCGCATGTTTATTATTTTTTTATTCCCATTTTTAGGGGAAACGAACGCCACGTTATCGCACTCAAAGAGAACTCCCTTTACTCCGAGATTAAATCGATCGCTTGAGAAAGCAAAAGACTGTCAAGCACAACATAATCATGCGTGATAAGTTACAAAAAAAACATCTTTACAGATAAAAAAATAATTTGGTGATTTACCCGGCGCATCCACCATTTTAAAAAAATAAAAAATATGAATATTGGCCGAGAATTTTTATTTTTTGTGCGGTTTTGGATTGCATCAATGCTCTTTATTTACATCTTTCAAACGACGGTAACAAAGAGGAACCGAAAAAGGCAAAGCCCTATTTTCAATGTCTTTTATGTTTGGTTGGAGGAAGTGAAATTGAGTTACATGAATAAAACGAAAGAGACAGTTTTCTTGACGATTATTTCCGTCAAGTGACAAGATGGAAAAGCGCTGAGTTAATATTTTAGCAATTAATCAAGCAGCAAGAAGAGAAAATAGTGGCAGTTGCAATGAATCAAGGAAGCCTGCGTAGTTGACCCCGTGTCTGTCTAATGTCCTGGGACCGTCTCGGTCCCCACGAGTAAAAGCTTCATCTCTCCAATGTCTTCGCATCAGAACATCCTGATTAAAACGGACAGGATAATCCCTTGGTCCTGTCAGCTTTAGCCCAAGTTAATGATAGCAACTCGGTCAAAATTTCTGGAATCAACTCGAACAATAAGCACGTCCATTTTTAATTCAGTGTTCGTAATTAATCAAAAGCCGTCGCGCGTTTTTTCCGGGTTTTAATGTATTCGTAAACTTTTAGTTGTAGTTAACTTTGTTATTAATTGAACTGAGACTCAGACCAGAATTTTGTGTGTATTTTCGTCGACGGAAATTTAATAAGAAGAAAAACGGCGGTGAGATTTTGTGATTCAAACGTTACACGAAATTTAATTCTACCGCTCCGATAAATCTGAAAAGCCATCAAAAATAAATTAGATAAGCGTTCGACAAAGGAGCAGACGTTTGAAGCTTTAAATGAAAATGCAAAGCTTCTAAAAATTCCGAGTTTTTGTCAATGGAGATCAATCCTTCTGTAACCTACGTGTCACAACTATGTGGAAAATTGTTGCGGACTACTTTACACAGGATACTTGAGATTAAACGTAAAGTTTTAGCTCTTAGACAGACTTTCATGAGATAATTTATGTTCGGTGGTGCTACCAAAGATCTTGGCAACAAGTACTCACTCTTGTCGGAAGGATACACGCTAATGCAACCGACCAATAAAAATTAAGAAGGCAAGAGAGATTCTGCTTGTCACATTATCATGGTCTCATAAACACACGCCGTCTGGCATAATTTCCTCTCTGCTAGATTTCACGAGGACATTACGTCTGCTAAATATGAACGAATGATGCACAAAAAAACTGAAATTGTCTTTTCTTGTTCATCCTTCTAATTTTTCATCCACGACAATCATAATTTTCCTATGCTAGTGCTTCCCATTGTTGTCAATAGTTAATGGATCGATACGACTGAATGCCGTCATATCTTTGCATTGAATGTGTCTGTTTGACAGTCGATGATTTAGCGATTACATTGCAATCTGCCCTTCCGAAATTACGTACAGTTCAGTACGTACATACAGATAATGAGATAAGCATTAAAGCAGATCAATGCAATGAATAGATAATGAACAATATCAACTTGCTCTAGACAGAAAATAAGAAACTTTACTCTGGAAGCAGCGAGAATTGCACTAAATTGAATCAGATTTACTATTTAAATGAAAAGTTTCACAATGATATTTTATTCACGTTAATATAAAAAAAACCTGTCGTTTTGAGGAATGAAAAATGTAAGCAGATGCACGGTTTTCGACATATGCGATTAAAGTCAAAATCATGCAAATTTATTTGTGTTTTATCGCAGGGTTCGTCTAAGCTTTGGCACCACTTTAATTCAACATAAAACGTAACGTTTCTGGTACTGAAATGTTTGTCATTTATACAAAGACTTAATGAGCTCGCTTACCCCGGCTCTTTTCGTAACTTGCAATGGTGGCTATGTAAACACCAAACACAACAGTTGTGTACATTGCAAGTGGTAGTTCGAGAGAAAATTTGCTGGCGGTTACTTCCTCTTCACGCATGGTTTCCGTCTTTCCAACCGTAAAAAATAAAATATAAATACTAAAGGGACGTTGAGGAACGTATGCTGGCCAATTTATAAAAGACGAAAAATTCGGCGATCGACTCTCGGCAAGTTGGAGTCTCCTTGAATACGTCTCCGTGCAATTTTTTATCTGATAGCTTTCTCCGCAGAACTGCTGACTGAGAGGTTTCGGGTGACGCCTTTCAAACGCGCAAATAAGGGAAATTTTCGGGATTTACCTCTCGCTTTATTGGAAGCACGTAAGGTGTCGGTTGTTAGAAGAAGAGACCTATGGAATATCTTATGCACCGTGGCAGCACACTTTGTTCTTGTTTCTAACGTGAGGGTATTGGTATTCTGCCATTTCGCAATCAAGTGTCATGTAAAATTCCAAGTAAAACTATACATGTTTGAAAGAAATTGGAAAAATTGTTTACGAGGCAGCTTGGATTGTTTGTTCTAAAATAAGAAACTAGCGCTTCTAAAACATCGTTCCAGATTACCACAACGTTATCGTATCACTCTTTTAAATTTATGTTTATTGTTATTTTTAAAGTATTAAACTTGATGTATATGTGTGTTATTCGAGAGTTTTGGAAGATAATGTAGAGGACCGAGCCACCATTTTGATTTTTATTGCCGGAGTGGCTGCCAATCCATTTAAAATAAAACATTTAGCGGTTTGCTTCGACCCTATTAAATTTAACCGAAAGCTTCTATAAATCAATAGTGACGTCAAAGTACTGAAACATTTGCTAAATTTAATAGGTTACTAAATCCTCGTGGGACATGAAACACATCGCTTGATCTGTAGCACATCACATTATTAAATACTTGTAAAATTAAGATAAACCTGTAGCACAGGTTTTAACTACAACACAATGCCCAATTTAGACTACTGTTATTGTTATTAATACAAAATTGATAAATCAAATTACAGTTTATTATTACAGCCATATCGGTTTCAAAAAGGGAAACCAATTTTGGACGAGAGGTCTACATTTTATACCCGGAATGTGTTTGTTTTATCAGATGGAAACAAACCTTCGCTAACCAATGTCAAATAAAATCATTTTTGATTGAAGTATTTTCGTTGTTCCATTTTTCTCTGTGTCCATACTTCAATAATAAAACTGTTGGGTCTTCCATAAAATAAACATGGCGATCACTATAAATCTATGGGACAGAAAAATAAAAAGCGGTATTACCTTTTTTTTTGTTGAACGCAATTTTTATGCATTAAGTATATACAAATGTTAAACATCCTTAGTTTTTTATTAGTATTAAAAATATAGAAATTAGAGAGCAAGTGAATTTTAATGTAAATTTTTACTTTTAATTCAGTTCAACGAGAAATCAAGGATTTCGCAGGAGATTTGTAATGAAGATGTGGAATGCATGTCTCTGAGTTTAAATTCAAGATAATTTCAACTAATTTTCCAATAAATCCCTAGTTTTTGCTAATAATAATTAATTTTAGGTGTTATTTAATTATTTCTGAGTTTTGTCAATATGATACAACCAAACAAATAAAATTGAACAAAATTGAATTTCTGAATAGGGGATATGTGAAATCGAATTCTTATTAAAGTTGTGGTTACGTAGATATGTAACTCTGAAAATTCCGAATAAAATATTCACCAAAGTATGTAACTTCGCACTGAAAATTGAAAAAATTGAATTTTCGAATTCTAAATATGCAAGACCGGATTCTAAGCAACAAAAGTGCGAGAGAAACGATGGCGAAAACCGCATCTTTCTGTCTGTCGTAGTTCCGGAATATGGGCACCAAATTCATTTTCACGACTCTGTATTCAAGCATTTCCCTCAGTTTTCCATTTTATGCAATTTTCAGAGTTGTCCATCACAGTAAAAGCGTGATGACGTTGATTACCATAATGAATTTTCCGAAATTGATAATAATTAAAATTTATGGCATTTATTCAATTTCAAGAACTGGCGCTTTTAAAGAAGTTAAGCAACTATTAGAACAAACCAAAATGTGAATAATATTTAAAAAATAAGAACATACCTATTTAGGTGGTTCTCGTTTTAGAGTAAATGTAAATCTAAATTTAACATTAGATACAATTTAAAATTTGCAATACTTATTATCTGCAACCACAAAAAAGTCATCATACTTAATAAAATGTTCCTACATTTAAAAAATTCGTACGCATGAATATCAAATTGCGTCCTACATGTAATCCGACACAAATTCAACTAAAGATGAGATGCGTAAAGCGATTAATGATGTTTTCAACAACAAAGACAAATTTATTATTTATGAACCCGCGAATTAGAGTTTCAGGTAATCCGTACAATCAGTGTCGTAGTTACTTATTAATCTCCTATTCGGTATATAGCCTCTAATCTGTCATGTCTTCACGATTAATTATTATGATTGGATCCGTCATCTAAATACTTGCTAGTAAAATTATCAACCTTATCCTAGAAATTCTAGTTAGATAGATAAATACACATTTAGATAAATATTAGACAAAAAAGGATCTGACTTTGCTTTCCGTCGTAGAAACCGCGTAATTTGATTGAAAAACCCGGAATTACAGGATTCTATCCAAAAATAATTTTCCTCGCTTTAAAGCACATTGTGCAGGTCTGGTGGAACTCCTGTTCCCCATCATCGCGCGCTCGTTAACACTTTCCTCGTACCAAAACTGTAAAGCGCACATGAATAGAATATGGGGGAGAAGCAATTCGATTATAAGATCACGGCATAATAACATTTAATTTTAACGTGTGTTCTCTGTAGGAATTTTCCTGGAGCTCAAAATTTGCATAATTACTTATTAAATGAGTCTCCTTGTGTCCTGTGAAAAGATAAACGCGTGCCGTATCTGCAATACCGACTTAAGGTGCTTAAGTTTTCGCATTAACCGTCGTCGGACGCGAATGCGCTACACCAAAGCTTAACTCCTATTAATCTAAATTGCGAAATTCGCGGCAAACGCCTCCACTAACATATTCTCTGTGTGTTTATGACGACTTCTGAGGAACGAAATTAACCCTCCTGCAGGAATTGCCGCTCTGATCCGTCATCGACTCAAAGTCGGAACTAATTATGAAACAGGTCAGCGAAGTCCTCGAATACTGCTGCCATCTGCTGGCATGACGCTTGCGGTTATCCTGCCAGGATCCGGCGGTGTTGATGCGTGACGTCACGTGGAACTATTGCGGTCGACGGCCATTACTGTTATTAATTTTGGATCGTACATTACACCAAATTAGACGCTTGGATGCTAATTTACTTTGTAATTAGTGATTGCTGCATGTTATTGTGCTTATGCTGCATCAGAACTGCGCACTCACTCAATGAGCTTCCGTGCGAAGGTTTAATACGTTTACCTAATTGGCAAAGGTGCCGTTTTACTCAAATGTGTTTACTATTCTAACAGATCCAGATAAAACGGTTCGTTAGGAGTTAAGCGCCGATCAGCACGAATGCACCAACGAAAATCTACTCTAGGATAATAGGGATTTCGAGCGAATCGACAAAATGCAGCAAACCATATACAATTACTACTGATATAGTAGTACAATAAACAGCTACACCATTCGGTAGTTTTCAAAAATGATAAAATTAACTGTCGGTATATAAAATTTCGAATCCTATATAAAATAATAATTTTTCAGAACGATCTTTTATTGCTTCCGAAAAACACGTTTATAGCTTCCCCCAAGAATTTTGCCGAAAGGCAACACGCATTCTACATGCCGAAACAAATTTATTTTTCATTATCCCACTGTCTTTTTTATATTGCCATCAACAAACGACTTTATATGAATTCACAACAGTGTAAAAAATTCGAAAACGTCTTAAGGGGAATGATATTGGACGAAACGGCCCTCGATTGTTCTGACTTTTCTCTCGTCACACTTTGTATTTAATTATTTTTTTAATGGAAAAGCAAAAAGCGGAAAGTCTGTCGGGTTTTAGTGTTAAAAGGGTGCGTTAGATTCGGTGTTTCCTTTTAAAGCAGAGATGTCGCCAGCTTCCTCCAGGAAATATCATTTTCTTTGTTTCGAATCGAACCGATGGAAAAGAAACCCACAATTGGTGATCAGAGCCGGAGTCGGATGTGGCATTGTCTACGTTCTGGCCTGGTCCCAAGAGCGTGTGGAGTTTGGGGAACATTTATGCGGCCTAGATAGAGAGATTCAATAAAGAACAACAGAACAAGCTTGATCCAAAAACAATGGGCTCGAACACAATCCTCAAGGTGGTGATAAATTATTTTTACTTGAATGAGGAAGTGTGCTGACTCGACGACTTCCAACAACATTATAAAACTAATCCCCAGTCGACGCAATCATCGACAACGCGTTCACGGTTTCCCGGGACTCTGTTTTCCTCCCATTCGAACAGACGGTAATTGGAAACGTAATGATTAATAAACAACACAATTAATGTACACGGTTATTGTAAATAATTCAGAAGTCTAATTTCGAACCGAGGTAAATTGGATGTAATGAATTGAATACTCCCAAATGCTATTGAAAATTCGGTGTAATAACGCATTCCCTTGCGCCCATTTTTATTACCAACTTAAACAACAAACGCGGCTTGTTTGACTTGCTGCAAAAGTACAAATTTATTACACTTATTTTACTAGGAAAGATTTCGTTTTCTGCTGTTTAATTGAGCTAATTTTTTCGCCATTCCAGCATCAAAGTTGGTTATATTCCAGCTCAGCAAAGCAGAATTTTTTGTTCGTTATAAAATGCACATGTCAGTATTGCTTGTAATCTCCCACAGTAATGCGCAGCCCGCCATTGCCAGAGGCCAGTTTATAGAAAGAATAGTCCAACAGAGACCGACCTCGTCTGGAAAATAGAGTTGTTTTGTAGAAAGCAAGCGACGCCACCTCAGGGAAGAAACGCTAATCATTTCCTAGAGCTCGACAAAAGCAGCGGATTTCGCGGTGGCCCTCCGGCCGTCCTTTATACTCTGCATTATGGTGAAAGCACTTTTACCCTTTATCCCTCTATAGTTATGTTGGTCACATCGTCAGACTATGCGCTTTTTAATGGATGGTTTACTACTTGGTTAAAAAAATTAAACGA
Source organism: Gnatocerus cornutus (assembly GCA_029298725.1). NCBI lineage: Eukaryota > Metazoa > Arthropoda > Insecta > Coleoptera > Tenebrionidae > Gnatocerus > Gnatocerus cornutus. The sequence continues at coordinate 8,870,999 of CM055514.1, forward strand.
ATGCAATACGATACCCTCTCTTGTTGCTGATGCGTAAACTCAATAACCTATTATGAACCTAACGTGCTATTGTCATGACGGTAATTCAATTCCATTCAACGCAAAAATGTGTCCCCAAGGACCTAAGGGTACACGGTTGTTTTTCTGTTGACAATCCGTGGATGTCACCGAATCTCCTATTTAGCCCGCTCTATACGCACTTAAATTGTCATATATTATAGTAGCCATTGTTCCGAAGATAATGGGAAATTTGCGGATAATCGTTGTTCAATGATGTATAAGAGTAAATGCACAAAGGGATGAGTTTGGCCGATAATTCAAACACTCGGCGCGGTTATGGGGCTTTATTTTCAAAAGGAATTTACACAAGGAAAAGCGACATTGTCAAATTTCTCATTTATAACAAAAGTGGACAAGATGTAAAGTCTGCCGGGAATGCTCTATTGAATTACATTGCGGTCAAACTTATTCAATAATTGCCGAGATATTATCTGATCGTCATGGGTAATGTAAACCGATTTGCGGTCGGAAGGTTATGTTTCCAGCTAACCCAATTAAGGACTGCTCAACCAACACCATAAAGCACCTGTCCACCTGGCGTCTTGCAATATACACCCATACTTGATCGCGCGCTGCATTTCCGACCATAAAAGCAAAATTATGACATATAGCTGCCGTATAGCCGAATAACTCGATTCGTTTCATTGCAAGAGCGCATACTATTCCATTTCGTACGGAAATTTTGAAAATTAGATGCAGAAAAATGTTATTAAATTGAAAATTGGACAACAAAAGAGTGGGAAGCTCTTCTCTCAGATTTATAGCTTACAGGTGAACAATCAAGAGAATTTGAGTTATTGAGGTGCTTGAAGTATCTAAATTACGTAAATCAACAAAACATCAATACCAGTAGCAATTTAAATTGTAAAACATATAACGATATCTACATATATAAAAAATTAAAATAAAATGCAATTTGTCAACGCACAACAAATTTCCTGTCAATAAATTCGAGTATTCCAATTTAAAGTGCACTCATGCAATAATGTTTTATTAAATTTTAAGCAATATAATGGACATGTTGTTTCTGATCCATACGAGGAGATAATTGCTATGATCCGTCAATTGTATGTCTGTCTTCCACTTCAGTGAGTAAAAAATCAATAAAATTAACATAGTAAAGTACAGTTTCCACGATAAATTAAATTTTTATTACACACGTTTTTTTATCACGGGGCTAATTGCACAAGTCGGTGTTAACGGTCGTCATTTGAAAATAAAATCTGTTCCAGAAGTGGCAATGCTGATAAAACAGGAACTGCACTGTGAATTTTATCTAAGCGTTCCGCACATTAAAATATCATAAATCTAGATATATCTCGGCAGAGGTGACACTGATTCCCTCAATGTTTGAATATTGAATCAAGGTGGGCCACCCCAAATAATAGACCGGCGACAATGGAAGCGTGCTCAAAAATTTCAAATCGAGATTTAGACCCTTTTTGTCTTAAAATATCATTTTAAAGCATTTAGTTGCAGCTGTCCTGGACACACAAACGTGCCAGTGGCGTCACATTAGTGGAAAAAATTTCATTAACTTTACAGTTAGATGGCGGTTTCGGCGGTAAATATGCAAACATTTCCACAAGAAACAATAACCACAAAGTCCGCTTTACGTTTCGTCTTTCATATCCAATTTTGTGTTTCGATAAGGATCACAATTTGCATTTTGAACGAGTCACCCGAGGGGAGACAAATGAGGCACAAGCAAACAAGAGAATGTTTTTATTAATTCTAACAAAGCGAAAGACTTCCTTAATGGCGTTATGTGGCCATGTCCCTTCGCAAGTGTCGGAGAAGAGAAGAATTCGTGAGAAACATATAATTTTCACTCTTGACGAAATTAGAGTAAATTGTAAGACGTCTTAGAACTAAGCTTGTCGATTTTTGTTGTTATGGAAGAAGCGTAAACTCCAGTTCTCTAACAAGCTCAAATACTAGAGCTTAAATTCAACACAATTAACCCCAATACGGAGAGAAGCTTATTATGTCTAAGTACGCTAATTTTGATAAGAAAACTTAGTTATTACGGGACTCCTGCTCCGCAAAGGAGATTTACTTGATGGGGCATTTTTAATGAAAAATCTACATCTTGTCCAAACAGACTAGAATCTCGAATTATTCAAATTATATTTCTGTCAAGTAAACATAAGAAACCTGGCATAAAAATTAGTGGGATTTAGTTTTCCTTCGCGGAATTCATCAGAGAGTAATTTGCTCTATTAGCAAAACTCATGAAATCGTAGTTTAGGTTTCGATTTTCCTTTGACTAGGCCCCCATGGAATTATTTACTCTCTGTTTCGTCTGCATTACAAATGACTTTAAGGTAAACTATTTGAATCTCTCACCTTAGCCCTTTGACATTAATCTAGTCCCAGCTACAATGCCGACCTTTCTGAAGTATTTATGGTTGCTTGACCGACATAAAACTGAGTATCATCAGCATTACAGGTTAATCTGAAACTACTCTTCATGTAATGTAGAAATACGTAGCTATTCAAAATAGATAGGCAGATAGTGTAAAGTTATAACGGTCCTTCATAAATCCATTGTAATACGGCCTACACATTCATGTTGGTGACCAAAACTCATGAAATTCTCCGCAGTTGTTTGACCCAAAGTATGTACTTACTCTCACAACTTTGGGGCGCATAATGTTACACTTTGGATCAAATAAACCTTCTGAAACTGAATGACGAACTAAAATTTTAATGTCGAAATTCTACGGAATAATTTGAGTAGATAGTGAATACATATAAAAAACTAGAGGAAGCTCCAATATCTAACTTTGTAAAATCGTAGGTATAACGAGGCGACATTTCATTATCACATATCCTGCAATCCTTGCTCGGATTGCTCGTAAACTTGCACAATTATTAGAATTCGTTTCTATAACTTTGTAGAACTGCTTATTGGAAACGCCATTCCAATACGCCATAAAGAGAGAAGCTCACAGTCGAATTAAAAAAATGACAACGAATAGAGAGATCAACACGCTTTGGCAAATCCTGCAATGATTCGTACACAAAACTACCGGTTTGGTCGTTCTACACCTATAACAATAAGATACTAAGCTCACGTATGGAAAATTGCATGATGGTAAAACATTATTTGCAGTCACGTACTTTCAATACAGCGCTAGCATTTCCGGTTCAACGGAACGAAATCCGCACATCTTTACTCAAAAAACGCATGCATGAAAAATTTTAAGCACAAGTTGAGAACTTTGCTCATTTCCCACGTCATAAACACTTCATAACCGACAAGCATATTTTTAGCATGTTGAAGATATTATCAGCTCACTTCAGTTAAACAGAGCTATAACTCTTCTTTGTTTGGTGGTGACTTGCGCAATTTTGAACTAATTTAAAACATTTTGAGTATTATGATGAGTCGATAATATCCTGGTCACATGTTGGGATGCAACGTCTTGTCCTCGAAAAGAGCATCCACAAGCGATGTTGTTATTTGTTGGAAAACGAAAGAAATAAAACGATTTATCGGGATTTGTCTCTGTCTCCGTGTTTTACTCCAGATGAGACTTTTATCTCTGTGATAACTGACGGTCTATTTTTGCTTCGTGTGAGCAATGAACAGTTGAAAGTCACGTAACTCTCTCAATCGGGTGTGTTAACTTTAAAATGAAATAAAAACGAATCAAGGTTTTGATGGGACGTGAGGGTTGGGATAATCCTGCATTTCAGGAAAAGAAATTGCAGTCTATTAAACAACAATCTGGTAAAAAGAATTATCTAAATAGTGTTGAACTGGATCTCAGTCGATTGAAATTAACTGCCTCCCATCTCAAGAGGTCCTTTAACGACGGTCTAACAATTTGATTTGCAAGTATAAATTCTTGCAGTATCCAGCTTTTTCCAATTGATTAAACCTTCAGATTTCCGTTCATATAGAGAGCGCTTTAATTTCGAGCTACAAAAAGTGCTTTGATATTCGTGTACAATTCCGATATAACAAACTTCTTTTCCACATCCCGTTAGATTCATTTTTAAAATCAATGAACCTTGACTCGCAAAAAATCCTTTGAAATATTTTAATCACGTAGAAAATAAGCATTTCGGCTCCGGTAAGTAAAATTAGCCTCGAAAGCGAAAAGAAATATCCAACACTCGAACTCTGGTAAAAAATTGTGAAAAGGAATGAAAAACAGAGTCTCCCAGATTAATTTACTTCAGGCACTTTTTTTTGAAATCCACCTTCAACTGGAGCCTTCTGCGTTTTGTTTTCAACGAGCCTGCAATGTTACCCAGAAGCCTTTCTTCGTAATTTATGATATAATTTTCATTATCAGTGTGGGCAAAACTTTTACCGCATCCCGGGGGTGGAGTATCAGCGGCTCCAGCAACAATTTGCTTAAAGAATTGAAACAATGCCGACTCTAATTCGTTCCGACAATGGCAACTTTTTAATTGCGCCCCAACATAAACAACCTCCGGTCGGTTTCCGGGAACAATGAGACACATTGCGCCATTTGCCGGAGCATTTGCTTGGGATTACATAAAATTTTATCTACTCTAGGAGACCGTCGCAACATTCGATTTTCTTAGCACTAAAGAGAGAGTAAAAGTACAAACATGGAATTATTTGCATATACAGTGTTACCAGAATAATGGTCACAAACACTTGTTTTAATTTCTTATAGGTTAGAGAATAGCATCACAAGTGTAAATTTAAAATAAATTTAGAGCATCCACTCTGTAGCTGCGTTAAAACAAGTCGCATCTACGTAGTTTAGGAAACGAGTGCTTTTATGCGCCAATAAAAGTTTAATTGCGTACGGAGAACATTCTACTGCTGACATCTGCACACATTGAGATAAAACCGGAACAGACTTTGCTACAGTTTTTCCGGAGCGTTCCTCTATTAATTTCACCAATTTAAATTTTTGCAAGAATTTATTCCAACGGTAAATTTTACAGAATGACCAGCTACGATTCTTTCAATGTCTTTCGTTGATAGAACTGCTGATAAAAATGCCAAGCCTTCTGATATAAGCTTAATTGCAAAGCAAACGAGCAAAACGAAAGCTGTTGGTAGAAGAGTCCTGCAATTTGAGCAAAATTAGAGTTTTTGTTTGCTGCGTTTTAAATAACATGGAAGCGAACGGATAATTTTATAAAATTTCTCGTACAAATTTATTAGAATTGATTTGTCAAAGTGGAAATATCCGTCAATGGAGATTCGCGATTTCCATTCCCGATGTTATGTTTTATGGAATATTATTTTAGACCTGTTGCCTGACTTTAAAATGCAGAGCTTTGTTTAACGACTACACGTAAAAGGATTTTGCTTTTAATATCAAATATGTATGTGAGACAGCGTGGGAACTATTCCAGTCATTCGAATGAGACAAAGATGTAGACGCCAAATTTTGTCTCAAAAAATTACTAATAAAAGACAACAAAATTTGGGTATTAATAATATTAATTTTCCCCAAAATTGCAACCTAGAAAGTAGAGAATACACCGGACGATTTTGTCCTCTACTTTATGTACAATTTAAGAGAGCCGGTGAATGGCATTTTAACCTCGCATACAAATGAAAGAACGTTGACGAACCGCCACTTGCGAGGGCGGTTTGACGAGAATTGGGGTGTCGCCGAGTTTATCCGAGGGAACAATTATGCGTGTCCACGCGTAAATATACATATGTCGTTCGTGCCCCAATATGGTCTCGGGTCTGCATAATGTACGGCTCGCTTGAAATTCTCGTCCAAATGCACGGTCATGTAATTAAAATTGTTCGAAATAATCGGGCTAAACAGCATATTGGGACGTTGTATACAACCGGCTGACTCTATACTGGGATCCACAAAGTCGTGTGTTTGTTGGCCGACCAAAACGTTTGCGCTTCCTATATCGTCCGGTCAGTGCAATATGCTAAATTTTGAATTTGCAATATCAGCAAATAAAGGGATTTGTATTTTAAAAGCCTCGAGTGAGACTTAATTAAGCTGATGAAAATGGAACAAAACAGAGCGGAAATAAACAAAACGTGTTGATTAGAGTGGAGTGAATAATATTTAAACAAACTGTGCAGTTTTGGTTTAGATTCTTTATTCAAGTATGCAAAGTACAGATATTTCTTAGGATTATTTTGTAGTTTTGATTAAAGTGCCATAACGATTTGTCCTAATACAAACCCGGCTGCATATGCATCAGCGATTCGAGCAGCTTTGTGTACAAAGACGGAATTGTCCTTCCCTGCTATGAATAGAGATGTCTCAAAGTGAGGAAGTTAATAACAGAGGTCACAACTTTCTTTACAGATTAGTATGACGAGTGACAGTGGCTTTTCCGGAAGAGCAATTCGCACAGAGACATCTGCTCTGTACCACGATGACAACCAACTGCCAGAATCCGCAATATCTTTCCATAACTGCAGAAAATTGCAATTCTACTTTTAAGAAAACGCAGCGTTCGTTGATGGAAGCGTCAAACTGCATCGTCGAAGTAAAAGCTTCGCTATGAAAATTTCAAATGTGCTCTGGAATGTATGCACATGTCGGACGTGCAATTTAAACTTTCACAAATAATTCATTGAGTGTTCCTTGGCCGGCGAAACATGGAGCCATTGCCGGATAAAATTTGATTAAAAATAATGAGCGACAAAGTGGAAATGATTGTAGAAAGTCCATATTAAAACTTCGTGTCGCTGATTAAACCCATTGAATGTTTCCAGCGATAATTAACAACATTTGCAAAAACGGCACAGTCGCCATTCCGCAGCTTTTTAATTCATCTTTCGTCACGAACGCTTTATATTCGTCCACTTTTTGTTTCGAACTTTATCGAAGGGGCGCCGGAGGCGCTCCGCGTTCCCGATTTCTTTGTATTTTAAAGTTAATGGCATTTCTTGTCCCGTTCTTTGCAACTTTTAAAAGTGAAGAATTATTTTTTGATTTTGCTTAATTAATGGCCGACATCTAAAGTTCCCGATGGGAAACTCGATTCCGAGAGACGCGCTGACGCTTTAATAACTCTTTCGACATTCTTCCGTTGCAGAAAGTGTTGTCCAGTTCTTAAAACTTTTAGTAGATAGTGAAAATTTCCATTTGGAAAGCTCAAAGCGCCACTTAGCTCACGCTTTAATCACCCTTCCTGCGATTATTACTTGCATAGACAACGTAATAAATTCCCTTAATAACGAAACAGCCCTCGAGCTAGGAACGCATCCTGCTGTCAAATTTTTGCGTTCCGGAATAATTAGTCTGTCAACATGCGGCAAGCACAAAGGCGTCTTCGGCTGGATCCGGCATTACTCTAGCCCTTTGAAGAGCTTTTATTTTAAATTAGCCGACTTTGATATTCTGCGAAACATGTGAGGATAATTGGAGGCAACGCTCACAATGGTAATTATCGCGTCCCGTAACCGGCGACGGTAATCATCTCAAACGATCAAGCGTAAATCTGTTAAAATGAAGACAATTGTATGCAAAAAATATACACCCTCTCTTGAATTTGGTGTTAAATGAAACTGGGCTCTGGCTTTTTAAAAAATGGCAGCAATCAGTCTGGCTTCCTTTTTTAATTAACAACCTCCGCTTTTTAATTTTGTCTCATCAGTACTCCTTGTGACTTTAATTTAATTAAAACCATGAAAAAATGCCATTTATATATCAATGTCAGGGAAAACTGTCCATACACTATCAAACAAATATTCATTCCGCGATGTGTATTATTTTCATGTTCAACAAGCAGCTAAATTAACAATCGTATTCTATTACGTTGAATGTTGTTTGTTTGCATCATTAAACTCCTGAATCTATTATTTAAAGTTTTCTTCGATATAATGCAGTTGGTTTTATGCAGTCAGCGCAGTATGACTTATGGATGCTCAGATGCTTTGTGGAGGAAAGCACAAGACTCTTTGCAAGTCAACAGGTTCTTATCTAAAAAAATGTCCAAAGTGACAGAAAAGATGTTCAATGTGCTTAAAATCGAATATTTAACAGCAAGTCCCGGATTCACGATTTCTGCTATTAAATATTGAGGGATCGTACATACCCGTAATTAACCTGTTTGTTGAAGATAAATCCACGATAAGTAACCGTAGATGCTGAAGATCACTTTGTGTGATATTGTTAGAAACTGCCCCACAATATATAATTAACGCAACAATTTGCTCCGTCTAACCGCACGTCTAGAGTTACTCGGAGCCCCCAAAATTAATGTGAAGACTACACTGTAAACAAGGTCCTTGTGAGAATTCATTTTAATAGTTTTAATGAGAATAAATGCGCATTATTTATAATACATACACGCTCATATTTATTCATGAATCTCGACGAAGAAGTCATATATTTTAATTATTTTTCAGTGATTGCCTCCTCTAACTTCCTTCTGCGTGGTAATTGGCCCTTAATCACCTTGCGCACCCCGAGAAACAGTTGTAATTTAAGAATTATTAGAATAAACAAGCGAGCAAATTTGTAGGTCGTAATTATCACAATCTGTCTTTCTTCAAGTCATAAACTGGATTTTGGGTGTTAACGTCGACAGCCTCAATAATTCAAGCACCAGGTTATTTCCGGCGCTGAATTATCCATTTTGATCGCAAAGACTAGATAATGGCTCGATGGGAAGTAGTCAATAATGCAGTAGTGCATTAAAGTTGCAACAAGATGTAGATACAGCTGATAGTTTCAATAAACATTTGCATTTTGGACAGAGCGGCGGTCGATGGGACTAAGGCATGCGGCACTAATTCGTACCAACTCATGTCGGCCTCGCCATGGCGGCGGTCACGGAACGCCGCCCCCGACTAACTTGGCCCCGATCCGAAACTCAACTTTATATAGAACATATCGCTGGTTATCTTGCTGAAATTAATTTCTTTAAGTGAACGCGAGTTTCATTTGAATGAGTCTTGAAAATAACAAAAAACGAGCTCGAGCGGACTTGTTAAAATCATAATTTTCCGTTACTTTGCCCAGTGAAAGCACATATCCACCTAATGAAATGCTTTTTCCCATCATAAACGAGTGCAATAACGGGGGACAAAAAAACGAATGTGATGAATACGAAATATGTCCACCTAATTTCCTGCCCAACTTCATTATATTTGGATTTCATGAAACTGCTCTTTTATTTAAATTAATGAAGACTTACTGGTGGTTTTCTCGCTATCCACGCCACTGCTGTTTATTCAACATACAACACACGAATTAAAATGGGAGGTACACCATTCGAACATTTCATGAATAGACTAAATACTCCTCACAAAATACCAGAGCATTCATATGTGCCCAATCGTATGTTAAGCAGACGATGCACACTTTTCATTGGAGGGATTTAGGCATTGTTTAAAAGCTTTTCAATAAGACTAGGCTCTAAAAGACATCAATGCAGACGTTCCAATGCTCAGATCTTGTTTGTTGGAGTCACGTGTTGATGGCGTCTAAATTAATCTGATTTATGTAGTCTTAAGAACTTAGGTAAGAGTAATTGGACAGGACCTTGGGGGTACTCTGGGAGTTTTTGGCAGTCCGTTTTAATCGCGTTAAGTATTTGGGACAAAACGCGTTGACCTGGAGTGGAGCTTCACTTTTTTGGCTTTAATTTGTATGTTAACGAAAAGAGGAAAAGACGCTCCTAAATCAAGGTTCTTCAACTTGTGGTCTGCGGTCTGAGAACAAAACATGGAGGCAACATAATTCCTGAACTAAATTGCGATGGTGCAAAGCGAATACGGGACTCCACACAACAAAGAAGTGCAGCAAAAAGCAGAAAAAAATAAAGCCAAAAAATTAATTATTTAAAAGTCTAAATTCTCATGATTATATTAATGCTTCAACTTTTACTTTTATGTAGTTGTGAGCGAAGGCTTAAAATTTTCGACTCGTCTTTGAGTTTGAAATTCCCTTGTAGAACAGAAATTTGAAAGTCAGATATAAATAAAAACTAAAAATTGCAAATCTGTCGAAGTCAATATAAAAAACCGAAAAAACCGCTTAAATTAATAAAAATCAAATAAAATCTTGTAAGTTGTTAAAATTTTAGAAATTTTACTAAATTAATCAAAATTATTTGCATAACCAAGACAAATTCTGTGGGGGAGCTGGAAATAGTCCAGAAATAGCTATTCATTATTGCACGATCCTATAGGATTTTCCTATAGGCTTTTAATGGCAAAGAAGCTTTAGTCTGAGAGTTTCATTCTAGTTCTATGATTACGCAGGTATAAATAACAATTAAACTAAAGCTGCTTGAAAGTTTTCGTATCTTTTAAATTTACAATTAAAATAAACTTTGGATTTTTAGACCACACGTGAAAAAATACGAATCGCAGGGTTTTTAGCTCTGCAACCCAAATAACGTTAGTGTGGAAAGCTCGGAGTAGAGGTCGCGCAAGAAAATAATCCTTTCATCGAACTAAAATTTGTGCTTCAGGTCTCTACTGTGCAAGAGGTGGCGCTGCAAGTTATAAACTAGACAATTTGAATAATTCTGAAAAACAATTTCATTTGTTTGAAACAAAAATACATTTTCGAATTTCGGCAACGTTTTTTCCCTATAACTGTATTTCTAAATAATGAAAAGCTCCATACTAACACAAACCGAGGTTATGAAGCGAAAAAGTTAACTCAATTTGTTGACGGAAACAAAACCTAACAAGGCTATCTAAAGTTAATTCACCGTCTGAGAAAATTAGCCGTCGAACTTCACAAAGACTGCGAAATGGCTTAGAAGTCGGAGTAATCAAGCAAACAACGTCGCAAGTCTGTCGTTTCGTCTTTCCTTTCTTTTCTCGTGGATAAATATGTTCTACTCACTGAGACGTAGGATGCAGAATAACCGACGAAAGAAAATGAGAAAAGTGCCCAACTACGAGATGGGATAATGAAAGCAGTCGGTGTTCGACAAACGGGACCGGAAATGAGCGTTGTTCCGGAAAATGCTTGACTCTACCCTATTTCATGGCGTAAATAAATAACTCGCAATTTTATTCTCAATGCACCTCTGTACTAATTAATTAATGGTGCTGATAATTCAGGATGCCTGTAATCACAGACTGGAAAACTCGTTTGAAGTTTAAAAAGGACCAAACGGAGCAATGACCATTCAGTTTACACAATCATCCCGATATGAAATAAAAGCATGCCGACATATTGCGTTGTAATCTGAAACTTCATTGCAGGTTGTGGTCAAACACCTTCTTCGTGAATGACTGCTATCAGTTACCAAATCTAAATAAAAAAAACAGTAGGTGTCAAGCCAATTTTTCATGAACAAAGATTTTAATATCGATAAATATTTTATTTATGCGGCGTTACAGCAAATCAATAAAACTTGTCAACGGCACATAAGATACGCTAGGAATTTATATCAATAAATTATCGAGTTTAATGCAAAAATTGACGCGAAATACGCAGAGAAGTCGTTCCCAGTTAATTATCAGCTATTCTGATTATGCTCGTAAATGTGGTGAAAATTACTAAGTAGTTAATACGTACTAGCACCTAGGATGAGCCTCAGGATGTTCAGCTTTAAATTAGCAGGCCACAAATGACTCTTCTCTCATTTATCACTGCAGTTTTATGAGACCGCACCGGCTCTAAAGTAAGATTTTTTCCGGGTAGGTGCTTTAAATATTAAGGGTTTAGAAATTAGGTACATAGGTAAATTTGGTAGCAACGCCAAAAAATGCAAAATTATTGAAAATATAATAGTTGCAGTAAGAGAACTTTAAAGTAGATTTTAGATTCCATAAAGGCCATTGAATAACTTTAATGCACAACATTTTTCTTCCTTGCCTTTCACATGTATTCTAGAATAGGGAGAATGCAAAAAATGTAACCTATATGTTTTTGTACCAAAGTTTGTAGAATATTGTTCAAATAACGCAGTGGTGCAAAAATTTTTGAAAAATTCATGACGGTTTTGCCAAAATTGACTAAAGAAATTTAAATATTCAGGCGGGAGCTGAAACACTTTTTCATTGGTTTGACGTCACATCTCAGCTACGCGCTCCGCCTACTGATGGAATTCCGTATGCAGAACATTTGTTTAACACCAGCGTTGCAATTTATGATTGTTTTTGCAAAAGAATTTATACACAATGGAAACGGGATTTCAAAAAGCCGACACATAAAATTTGAGACACGTAGATGTGCAAATGATATGGGATTTTTTATCAAGAAATCCTAACTTTGCGGTGAAAGTGTCGCGGTAACTACATCTTTCTTTAACTTGATATGTCAGTTTACAATGAATGGTTGGGTTTTTATTATCCAAGAGAAATTCAATTATAATTATTATGTTGATGTTTCTTATTCAACCGGTCTACTTTCACACTTTTATTCACATTTTTGCTTTGCATCATTCTCGGTCGGCGGGCGCATTTATCGCATTTACCGCATTTAACGATAATTTCTACGAATACACAATCAGATTTATTATTTCTTTCTCTCTCTTAACATCTTTGTAGAAAAAATATGGTTTGTACATTTTGATCTATTCTGATTTGATTGAATTTTATTTATGTACCTACGATATAATAACTATCTATTATTTTCTATATTCGGAAATAATTATTATGAAGAATACGCTCTCCCTATTAAAATTTATAATTCAATAATTTGGTAGAAATTAAATAGGTGGTTTACTGTATTGGATTTTTTATAATCAGACCAAATTGATAACAATAACTGATCCAAAGCTTTTGTTGTTTTTTTAATTTTTAATTTCTATACAATCCACTATACAGTATGTTCCCGGGTTGAGTTCACAAGAGAGAAAAAAAAAAGTTATTTTCCATTTTACAAAAAAATGACAATGGAATAACATTTTTGCTTAATTCAAAACAGATAAATCTGCAATTAAAATTTCAAAATTATTAGTTTGTACTCTTAAAATCAATTTTTTCATATTTTTATTTATTGAATTTTCTAATCGTAAGTACTTAATAGTAGGCTGTGAATTCAAAATATCAAATAGTCCATTAAAGATTAAACAAAAATTTACTCAATAATGGGTAAGTATTTAAAACTCGGATAATAAATGCAGTTGCATCCGATAAAATTCGAAACAGTCGAATTACGAGTTAGAATTATTGAACTATATGCTGAAAGAGGTGTGGGTTAATCAAATATTGGTTTAAATTAAGGAATAAATTTTATTCTTTTGGCATTTGTTGCATAATTAAAAATAAAAAGTTCTTTGTTAGTTTTTGGTTTTTACGATTTTAGAAACACATTCTGATAAGTTTTAATTTAGGCAAAAACTATTTATTCCGTGATTTATGCGTAAAATTAAAAATAAAGTTTTTTTTCCTTTTGCAAATTCAATCCGGGGACATACTAGATAGACTACTCTATAGAATAAAAGTCGCAACTAAATTGGTAAATTTCTTCGAATAGTTTTTTCGTTAGACCAAAGGATTTTTTTTATTAAAACCCCCAACACAAGTCAAGTCAAGTCTTTGAGAAAAGGTACAATTGGCAGTTGTTTCGGATATAACAAAAGTCTTCAGTTTAAGCAAAAAATTCATTGTTTTTAAGTTTGTATAAAGCACTTTAATAAATAAAGTCAGTGTATGTAGCATGTGGACTAGAGATAAAGTCAATCAAAAAATGTAATACCTGCATGTATCATGGGTAATAACATAATTAATTTCAATAAATTTAAAATATTACACTTTATAGAAACATCAGACATCGAACATCTCGCGGCCGAAAAGCATTTTTTTTCTTATTGTCTTAAGGAACTGTTATAAATATTTTTTCGGGTGCATTAATACTAGCACTTTTACATTCTGGCACAAAACACCTCTGTTTTGACCCCATTTTCAATTATAAAGACGGCAATCGAATTAGAGTAATACAAACGCACGGCTCTGCTAAGAGCGAAGCTGAGATGTGACGTCACAAAGCTAGCCTCGCTGATAGGTATGTTTTCCAATCTCGCTCGAATCGGACTTTTAAAAACGCTTAAAAAATTATAAACAATTTTTTTGCAATTTTTCTATTAGCAACATCATATTATACGACATGAAAACTATCGATTTTCATCAAAATTCAAAAATGTGCATTCTCCCCATTGATAATTAGTTAAAGTGCTGACATCTTGCAATATGTATTGGTTAGGTAAATTTTCTTAGATAAATAAGCAATCATATGCCACCAAGAAATTAGTTTATGTCCGACTGTATAATAATCTATGTTTTACAATATCGTTTAGAGCCCATAAAGTGGCTCTTTATGGACGGCCTCAGTAATGAAAAAATAAAACGGCCGCTTCTTAGCATAAATAAATAAATGTCAGTGCTCATACACAATTTTGAGCTTAGTAGGAAGAAGAGATTCCTTAATTTTTGACGCAATTTCAGATATTTGTTTCCATTTAATGCAAGATTTCTAATTTTTCATTTGAACTTTAAAGACAGTTCGTAACCATAACTCAAAAGCAGCACACTTTGAAAATATCACAATTTTTTTATGCTAAACCTTATTCTTTTGAACCAGACAGTTTTACATTTTACAGCAGTTAGAGTATTCATTGTATTCATTGTATGAAGTGCCGGCGCGACAAATTTGGGCCGATCAAAATTTCTCTCTCCTGGCAGGTCATAGTAATAAGTAATGACCTTGTTTTTAGGAATTTGTTCAGGTAGCAAACCCTCCTAATCCACATAATTCGATTTTAAATTTTCGTCCGAATTTAATATGTATATTTTCTCTTTTAGTAGGTACATCACCGCAATTAGTTTTTTATTATTACCACGTGTCTTCTTGAACGTAAAGTACCTCCTCACATAATAAAAAGTCCTTGTTATTTGTGAATGAACACATTCAGTGTTATTTTATCCTTTCAATAAAAAATCTAGTTAGTACACAAAAGTTCCGTATAAATTTAAACAGTATTGTTCAAAGCCCACGTGTGTTTGTTATCTTGATTAGGTGATGGAGTACGTATCCATCTGATTTACATGCGGATGTGTCATTTTCCACGTTTTCGACTTGGACACATTTGTTCTTTGTTTGTATATAAACACTAAAACGACACAGTCTGGTCTGTACTTATTGAAATAGATTCTAGAACAGAGCTGTAAAACATGTGAATATTCCAATTTTCTATTCTATGTGCTCAATAACTTACACGCCTGAGGAATGTCTAACTTGTGCAAAAGTCAGTAAATTCGTAAATTTGTCACTTCATTAAGTTGACAAAATTTTCGGGTTTTTTCGAAGATAATGTAAAAATAAGTGATCGCAAACGAGCGCAAAAACGTATTATTATAAAGATGGTCTTGTGACTCTGGTGTCGTTAATGTCAACGGTGATGGCGCCACAATTCTTTTTTACCAAGTTATAATTCGACAGTACGAGTTTTTCTGATCGTTAGAAACTAATCAATGTTAGGTGATTATAGATAATGAAAGAAAATTAGAGTGCGACAGCCACAAATTCGCCAAATTAGTAAATGATATGCAAATTGAATTTTTTTATCATTCGTCTGTGATAGCTAGTTCCGCCAACGCTTCGCCTCTTCATAAAGTACCACATTGTTCAAAGAACCGCTTGAAAATATTAAGTATCTGTGGGGCCCTCTGGTAGTTTTTAATTCCACCTTCCAAGTCTGACTAACAAGATTATAACCGATAGTCGAGTTGATAGTCCATATTTTTTATCGACAGCTCGTACATAAAAAAGCAATCGCTCCCTCAAGCCTTCAGGTTCATTTGAAAAATATTTAGATGTTGTCTTTTTTCTGACTCGTCATCGCCGTCCGGGTAATTTATATTTTGATATGAGAAAACATCTTTCATCGGTTAAGTGATATTTGAAATATCAATAAATAACAATTAATTAAAATATATATTTAAAAGTTAATCAAGCCAGAGTTTTGTTGTTTAAATGGGGCGTAACACAAACGGAAGATTAATGATCCGATTAAAATTTTAATCAACATTTTTGGAAGAGTCGTGGAGAGCTCAGTAGCCAGCTTGCTTTAATATAATGCGTTTCGTCATTAATACGCACGATGACGTCTTAATAGCTTCAAATTACTGATCTTGGTTCTATTGTTTTCGGAGTTTTGTATCAATTTTCAGGTGGATAATCAATCATTGACGACGGAAAATCCCTGAGAAACCCAACTTATCCCAACGTTTCCGAAAATGAAAAATATTTTGCAAACAATGCTATTTCAATTAAAACACGTGTACCTATATTCAATTACTCTTTGTAGTCAGCAAGAAAAACCCAAACAGTTCTTCGAAATCTTCAGTGAAGAAAAAGAAAAAAATTTGATTTGACTCAAAGTGTTTGGGCTACGCGACTGGTGCACGTGACCACGTAGTTAGCGTCGTGTGTTAGAATAATGCGCTGATTCGGAAATTCTTTCTACCGTTTATTGGACTACTAATACAGATTCTTGGTTCCTTTCTGAAGGTTGTGAACCGACTGCTTTACAATAATAGCAACCCTCCCAAGTAAACTGGGATGGTTGAGTAGGAGGTGCGTAAGCGCACTCTAAAGAGTGATGTACAAATATTGCGGCGAACGCCCTCTACAGCCTTAACCTAACACAAAAAGACTTAATAAATTTGTGTTTTGCTAGCTTTCGCTAGGAAATCAATTGTGGTTTCATTAATCTAAGCAAATTAATTCCATATATGGTTAAGAAATATTATTATGAAGATCATATCTCCGTAATGAGGGTTTTACAAGGCAAACATTTAGCACAAGGTTAATTTATGCTATGAGAATCTGTAAGTTCTCATAGCACAAAAAAAATAAAGTTTGCATGATTTTTAATTGCAAAATTTGTAACTTGGATGGTCTTTTAAATTCATACATGCTTGTGCTTTCCGGAAAGCAATTTTTAACGCTACATAATACTCGGAATAAAAAAAAACAAAAATTTTATTTCGCAAGAAAATTAAATAAAAGAATATCGGATAAAACATGATTTTATTTTTCATTGTAATCTTCTTGCGGTTGAAGGCATACTGATAAAGTATTTTCCTAGGTTCTTTTCTTCAACAGGTCAAAATACGGGTGGCTTGTTTCGGTAATAGCTCCCAGGTGTAATTAAAATTCAAATTACCACCTCAAAAGTGCAGAATAGAATTTTGCTAAAACTTAAGGTAATTAAAGAGCAATTGCCAATTTTGACACGTCAAACGACTTCTTGCTATTGTTCCCTAGGGATGGAAATTTAAGTTTCTTAGTTCTTAGTACCACAGAAAGTGCATCGTACATCTCAAAATTGGAAACATAAAAATCTCTCCGCAATAACGATGGTAAATACGTACTCACTGAGATTTTACAGCAATTATTCGATCCTGCTCCAAGCGGGGTTGAAAAGAATGCCGTAGAATTTAGAATTCTCGCGATGGATTTCGACTAATTTCATTTCACTTCACTTCACAAGAAAAATACAGAAACTGCATTGACGTATTGACCGATCTAAACTCTACTGTAGACATCTGAATACTAATCGAATTATGAAATGTTCCCCTCACTGATATTGTAATGTTTTTTGTTATGTGTCATCAGTTCATCAGTTTGCGGAGATTTCATAACACCTTCAATAAATACATCGTACTTTTTCATGAAAAAAAAAATCTGAAATTAATTACAAAGGAGAGCCTTTGTAACAGACATAAAATTTCAAACAACGAAAGAAAAATCCAACAATGACGGCTAGTTATGATACATAAATACCAACCTAGCTACCAGTTACTACCACTCTACTTTATACTTAACACTTTTATTTCTCAGTACCACATCCTTGGAACGAAATTATCTGATTTTATGAAACGATATTTTGCTCTTTTTGAAAATAAAACTAGAAAATTGACCAACCGAACCAGAAGATTTAAAGTGTTTTTAAGGCAAAACTATAATAATGTTGAGGTTTGGAGCGTTACGTCCTGTACATAAAATTTAGTTATACATCGGCCAGTTGTATCTTGGCAAAGAATCAGCTTTTGCTTCCATTAAAATTGCATTGGTTTGGTGGGTGACATCGCGGCCGCGGCAATAGACATATTTATGAACCGATTACGAAGAACCAATAAAAATTAATTGCACCACTCCTGTTTTGATTGCAGTCGTTGAAATAAGCTCTTTAAGCGAAGCACTCTTCGAATGCGAAGCGTGCGTGCAACGGTTGCTATTTTAAAACAACGGGATTCTTCGGACATGAATCAAAGCCTTTCAATATGCTAATGCGCGCCGGCTTAGCTACATCCATCACCGCGACACTGACATGACAAATCACCGGAGTCCGGAGCCGACCGCCCCCCGCGCCGCCCCTCGAGCGGTCACCGGCCAAATTGGTCCTACACACGAAATCAACAAACACGGCCGCTTTCTTTATTAAACGCTTCACTTTTACGCGGATCATCACCATCACTCTTGGTAAATTAATCCATATTTTAAATTCCCTATGTGCATTCCACATTAATGAAGCGCCCTGCTACTCGCCTCGAGGTCAAGGGGGCCAACGTATTTGTCCGCCATGTTTCTGATAAATTAATCGCATATCTTATGTCACCTCTGGTGCAGGTGCACACTCATTTCAAAGTTACTTGGCCGAGCAGTGCTAAAAATGAGTTATGACTTAATTCCTTCGAATTTGGCACAGTAGCCATCACCGAAAGCAGGAATTTCTCGCTTTGTGGGATCTAAGAGTAACCTTGCGATGAGGTCCAGCTTCGCTGACGTAATAATAACGAATTCATGCTCATCATATACCAAGATTACTATCTAAAGCGTATTATGTATAGGTTTTTGGAAACTTCTTTAGTCGCATCGCTTTCAAGATACCCACCTTTTTAATATTTAATACACATTAAAACTTATATTAAGTAGGAACATCGGCCAACTTCAAAGCACTTTTTAACTCGGTTCTCCACGGGGGTAATTTCTGCGTTAATATTAACATTACATTCGACATGCATATTTTAATTTCTCGTCGTTGCAAAGCACTTTCTGCTCGTCCTAAGCGGATATATCACAAAATGGAGTTTGCATACCCCTCAGTGGACAGTAATTATGTCTCAATCTCTTCAACAATGGAAAATTTATAGCTGGCAGTTCCTCGTGCTTTGAATCATTACAAATCTCATTCCCAAATAAATTACTATTACAGGCCAAAATAAAATCCTCTTGTCACGTATAACTTTTGTACCTCCTACCTGAAAATTCGAGAAGAATTAAACTGTGCTTACATTGATTTCGTTTTACTGTAACTTACAAATTACTTCGAGACGAGTGAGAATTGTCCTGGATTATCTTCTTTACTCAGTGTGACATTGAATTGGGTTCAAAATCTATCCAGCAGTTATCAATTGAAGTAGAATGCGGAATTTAATTCGTTCTCTCTTCTTGATCTTCCGGGCTTTACAATTTTTAAAACTTTCTTTTGATTTGAATATGAAATATAAAATATTTAGTTTTCTGCCGTGGATAGGTAAGATTCTTTGGATGCTTTAGACTTTGCACTGAGTTACCATTTTAATTAATTCCGAGTTCGCATAAAACTAGTAAAACTAGAATCGATTGTGGCTTTATGGTTACGAGTATTATAACCTTTGCAAATAATGCGTTAAATTAGTCCTAATAACTTCATTGCAAATAGTTTAATGTTGTCGTAACAAACATTTAATGTTTTCAAAGCTGCCAAATAGGTAATTTAAAATCATCGCTATGCTATAAAGCGAATATTATCTAAGTTTTTATTTTTATCGTTGCACAAATGCTAATTAAAGTATTAACATAAATTCAGTTTTACGAGATTTGGTCATGCTGAACAGAAAGCTCGGTAAAACGGGCACCACTGTTCATAGAATTATGACTTAATTCATGTAGAAACTAATTAATTTGTTTTAATTCAACTATTTAAGAGTGCTGACAGATTTCCTTATTACCTGCAAGATTCTCCCAAGAGTTACTCTTCCAGTTATGTGTTCTAACGCTTCGCAGCTGTTCCAACACAAAAACAAGACCTGGAATTTTCGCTACAACCAGAGAAACGGTTGCTGCAATCTAACTAAATTGTCAAACACTCAAATGAATTAAGCAGCGTCATAAACGCATTTAAAACTCGCTTCATCAGTCTCCAAACTACCGAAGTGAATACACGCAATGACGAGGTAAAATCTCGATGATCGACCAATCTTGAGCCGGTTATCTGGCAAATTTTTATCGTTTAATTGGTCCCTCGTTGAAGTTATATTACGTTATGCACTGGTTAAACAATGATTAATGAAAAATCTTTTTTTTCTTCTAATGTCCATTTGAATTTTAGCAACGGCTGTCAAAGCAAATTGATTTAAATTAAAACCACCAGTCATATTTTTTATCTTTATCCGCCCACTTAATATTAGACCAAGCCGCAACAAAAAGCAAAGTAAACAATGCATAAACAATTAATCATTGGAATATGATAGTCGCAGTATTTAGGCCTGCGATTAACACTAATTCTTGGGGGAAATTCTAAGGTTTCATGTGTAAACGAGCACGACCTTACAAGAACCTCTTTAAATAAAAATTTATGAAATAGCATACGTCTATTCGACGGTAATATAAATCAAAGGCGTGCGTTTCCTATAAAAAGTTAACATCATAATTTATGTTATGGCTTTGGGCTAATTATATATGATGGAGCCGAGCTCGTTTGTTGAAATACGAAATAACTCGGTTTATCTGAACACTGATCCTCTCCTTTGTTATTAGCGGATGATGCTGTTGATTCTTGGATGGATACCTCCTTCGCCTTATTAACCAAATCGTTACAGACAATATCTGGCACATCCACACCACATACACAAACAAGCGCTTTTTGTTTGGGAAAAGTGTCGAAGCGAACCGACTCATTGTTAAGAAAGTATATGCATAAGTATTATTATTAGTATTATTTTAACTTTCAACATCCAATTCGCGCAGCAGTCCGTCAAAAGTGCATTGGAAGTCGTAAAATGTAATGGTCTCTCCACAGTCGGCGATAAATAAAAGTATCCGCAAAGTTAAACGTATTATCCTCATTCGCCATTCAGCGTTGCTAACTGTTCAACTCGTGACGTTCCATTATTCCACATTGACGAATTGCTTTTTGGAACTCGTTTTGCATTTTTGGACAACTCGCTCCGCCCGAATTCCAGACACGTTTCCTTTACTTTCCTGCTATTCTATTTGTTTATGAAAACGCCTGATTAAAGCTAACCATTGGATAAGTACCTAGAATATCGGTCGGACTATCCAAGAACTTTCCTTATCCAGTTACCATCAGACTTCGAAAGCAGTAAATCATTATTTAAAAGCGAATTCGATTTACATAACTAATGAACTTACCATTCCAGTCAACCAGCCGCCAGTCAAACCAACCACCTAAACCAAAACAATACGAGAGAAATTAATTGCTGTTTGTTTACCGGCATCGCAACATCTGACACCTGTTTGTCGCGATTTACTTCATTAAACCAAGGAAAGACTCGTCTACTCTTCGCATTTTTCGGAATCCGACCGTCCTTGATTGTGCACCTTTACAGTGACGCTAACCAAGATAAACTGTAAATTGGTAAACTCCAGGCGAAACAAATTGAGAAATACGAAGTGCAGGCAGTGATTTATTTAGTACAAGGAACGCATTATTAATAGGATGAAAGATGGGCATTTTTATGCACAATATACAGAACTTCAATACATACTTGTCATTCACGATTTATTTGCCAAACCGTCACTTCGTAAAAATAACAAAAAATCACAGACAACAAAAATTTATAGTGATGGACATCAAAAACAAGCGTGTCGAATTTCATAAATTAGCTAACAACCTAAAATATATCACTCACAATTTTGCATTCCACATGCACGTTCTTAAAACTAAGAAAAATGTGGGGCGTAATTATCGATTTCAACTTGAAAGAACTCACAGAATATAACACGCACTTTTTGTCCGTTTTTGCATCGCGAAAATTGAGCTGCGCCTTACATTCGGGGTTCATTTTATAATACATAAATCTATAAGTTTCATTTTAGTTTATATCGAATCAAAACCTTCCGTTAGAAGGTAATTCATTATGCAACAAAATAATTGAGTTTAAAGTATTAACAATCCACTTCTTGTTCGTTTCACGTTTCATTATAATCTGTCTCACGGTGAATCTATAATCGTTATCTTACTTTCATCATAAAATAGGTAATGTTTTTGCAACTTGTATACAGATAATTATTTATTTATAAGATTATCAAATAGATTATTCATAAATTTCAATATTTTTTAACTACCGACGAGCAACATTCTCAGAGAAAAACTTGAAAAAACTTGCATATTCTGTATTATTACGTATTGGTCGTGGCTTATTTTTCATGTTTTTATGTCGAATATAGATTGCTTCATCAACCTTCTTAGTGCCCTTTCATCAGCAGTTCTTGAAAATAAAGTTGAAAGTCTAAATCTTTTGTGGTTAGCAAAGACATGTTTATTTCATCGCATTTATTGTAAAAAGTGTGGGAATCTCCTTTGCTGTCATCACAAATAACTATTATAATTTTAAACGCAATTTTCAAAAGGAGGAATTCAAACTTCGTCGCAGCTTAAATTGTTTCTTCGTCCGATAGAAATATGTTCAGCAGTCTTAATACACGTGATCTATCCAGTCGCGCTTGTTTTATTTTAGCAATAACTTAATACCGACATATTTGAATATTTTCTCTGTAATTTACGTGACGTGGTACAAGCGCATAATTGAGAATAAAACATAGAGGAAATATTTTGCTCTATACTATATACCACTTTTATAAGGCTACGCTACAGACAGCAATTATGTCAGATTTATAGGGCACTTTTAGAATTATCGTACGCATTGCATAAAGTAAACAAATTACTCCAGAGGCGTTCACTCTAGTAATTACCAGTTTTGGCGACCAGTCACTTTCATAATTTCAAACAATAACGCCGCCCACATCTTACGTGCTAAAAATCGGTTTGTCGGTGCAAATTCAAAGCTGCTAAAATCACTAAAAGTTCCTCATTCCGCAGGTTGAGGAAGGCACGGATTTCCAATAATTTGATCAGCTATTCTGCTTGCTTCCCTCAATCCACTGAGAAAAGCGCCATGAACTGTCGCTGGATAATTCCTAATGGTGTGTTCTCCAGCAAAAAACACTCTGGCTTGACCTGCCGTTACCGATACTCCTTGACTGCTCGGAGGGATCACCGGTGACGCCAAGAGGTCGTAGTCACTTCCTGAACTACCCACTGCGACGAAGCTGTAGGAGCCTCTCGACCACGGATCGGCGCGCCATCGAGTTACTACAGTCTCCTTCGGCTGGGGAACACCGGACTGGCCGAAAATACCTCGAAGCACAGCGATGCATCTAAACAGAATTAGTAGAATGTGGGATATTTAGTGGTTTGAACTACCTCCCGACGATAACGTCGTCGGTAACATTTTCCATGATGGCTGCCGCCTCGCCAGCAACAAGTGCTAACAGAACCGGAGCTTTGTACAAATTCCAAAAAAGGAACAATTCGCCTCTGCTCGCTGTGGTGCTTCCAACATGTCCAAACAAGTTGGCTTGTGGATTCCAGAATATCCTCTCAAAACACAAAACGACTTTATTCAAATTTCCAAATCCCAGTCTTTGGATGGCTGAAGTCTTCCAATCCGGCAATGGGGGTATAAACTGGACGGTATTCAATTGAGAGGAATTTGGCGAAGCGCATAGCTTTAATACTCCCAAAGGAAGAGTGCACAGTACGACATCCGCTGTAACAAAAATAAATCAAAATTAGTGAATGAACGGAGAAATTCGTTTGAGAAAAGACAATGCGGTCTTCCGGGAGTCATTAACGTAGAAAACCGATAAATCCTCACGTTGAAACGCATTATGTTCTGTATTTGACACAACGGTAAACAGTGGGATTACAATACCGATCATTAGGGTGGCATCCATTAATTTCGAAATCAAATCCCAGCACGGTGGTTAATCGGTAAAATAAACAAGAGAGTAGCTATTGTTTGCTGTGTGATTTGCTTCTTCTCCGCGTAATACCTACATGCGGGTTCTTATATCATGGAACGGAATGTAATTATGTCGTCTTTGTCGCAATCCTACGGTCTTGGATTAATTCTCATAATCGATACTTGTAGTTAATACACTTAAATACTATTAGTTGTGCAGTAAGTTGACTTCATCGATTTATATCCTGCTGAACTGCTAGTTAACAAGGTATTAATTCACCATTCAACCAGATGAAACAATTAATTTCGACTGTTTACGATTTCATTCGCTACAATTGAATGCATGCGGGTAGGTCGCTAATTTATACTTTCAATGAAAATTTATGCGCCGTTAATGAGTCAACAAACCAAACCACTGAATCTAACTCAAAATAAGACCAAAATGCCCATTTTATGTGAATTATTTGCAATAATTAAGTACCGAGGCGACGTGTGTAGTTTATAGATATTTTGTTCAAGTTCAAGTTGTTGTTCAAGTTAATTCGGTCACTAACTATGCAAATACGGTAAGACTTATTTGATATAGTAGCCAGCTTTTACCATGGCGTACCTGACTTTTAGAGTCGAATGTTATCTTATTGCACTCATAATGTGGAGGGTGTAAACAGGCTATTGTGTCCGAAAATTAAAATTTACGACATCTTCAAGTAGGTAGAAAAATGTGGACCCGTGCCTCTTCCAGGTATTAGCTCGAGATTACTAGATCAAAAGAACTTACCTGAAGTTCGATCGTAATTATATGAGGCGTCCAGTCCGAAGATATCACATTATTGAAAACCATGTAGTACGTGTTGTCTAGTACTTGGCGCACAATATTTAAAGAAGGAAATCCTCCGTTCCCCACTCTTCCCTCGTTGCTACACACTTCCACTCGTCATTGTTTTAAAGAAGCCCATTAACACATTGAAGGCAATGGGGTAATAAAGGGAGGGAAGGGTGTGTGATATCTTCGGACTGGACGCCTCATATAATTACGATCGAACTTCAGGTAAGTTCTTTTGATCTAGTAATTATATTTCGGCGTCCAGTCCTCGATATCACATTATTGAAAACCATGTAGTTGTTTAAAGAATTTTGCCTGAAAATGATGTTAATGAGGAATTGGAAGTCCACCTGGTTAGTCTGTTTTTTAATCGTATAATTGATTAAACAAAACATAGAACTTGTAAAAGTTTGTTATTTAATCAGACTCAAACACTGCCTCTAAGATAGTGGATTGTACCACTGGACGATTGTAAAATCTAGCAAAAGTTGAAGAAGATTCTGTCCAACCTGCTGATTTTCTAATTGTGTCATAAGGTAGCCCTTAGTAAATGCAGCCGACGTTGAAGCATGTCGCGTTGAGTGGGCCTTAAAAATTGAACAGTCCACGCCTGATAAGAAAAGTGTATCTTTAATCCAATGGCTTAATGTTTGCTTGGAGGCAGGTCCATAAGGTTTCTTAAATGTTATGAACAAGTTGTCACTTGTATTACATCTAAAATTCTGTGTTAAAAGTATATGTTCCCTTAGCGATGTAGCGACCCATAAACTCACTTCTTTCTTATAGTAAGGAAAATTTAAGCATGGTTGCGAGGCTTTTGGTCCGCTCGTTTTTACCAAATCTGGAATAAGGATTCGAACACCCTCTTCTGAGAAGAAAATATTTGTCAGCTTTCTTAAAGACGATGTCTGTATTCGCTGACCCGTGGCTAATGCCATAAGAATAGTAGTTGCTGAAGATAGCGAGTTCAATATGGTGTCTAATGCGGTTTCTGGAGTGCCTTTTAATAAAAATGCTCGCCGGATAACCTGGCAGCAACCAGGATAAGGGTCGATGCCAAAGGATGTCGTTGATGTTGATTGCTAAAAGGAGAGTATAGAAGGTTATCTGACGGTCCAAAATAGAGCGGTTTACTTATGGTAAGCTTTACAAAAAGTGGATACCATGTTTGCGTCTGCCAAAAAGGGACTATAATGATCCCTGAGGCTTTGTCAGTAATAATTTTTTGTAGTACCCTCAGTTTAACGCAAAGGGAGGAAAAGTATAAAATTTACAATTTTTCCAACTCAAAGTAAACGCATCAACTCCCCAAGCTTCTGTGTCTGGATAACGTGATATAAACTTAGGACATTTTGTGTTGCTAGCTGATGCGAATAAGTCTATATCCGGGTAACCAAATTGTTTAATTATCATGATAAAAAAGTTAGTGTTTAGGGACCATTCAGTTTCCGGCGGCAAGACTCGGGAAGCTTGGTCTGCCTCCGTGTTTTTTGAGGAACTTATATACGATGCGAAAAGCCATAGTTGTTTAGATTCGCACCTTTGCCAGATTGTCCTTGATAAGTTGTTCAGTTTGGGAAATTGAACACTACCCATTTTATTAATGTATGCTATTCCAGTGGTATTATCAGATCTTATTAGTATATTGCAAATATACAATTTTTTTTTTTTTTTTTGTAAAATGTTGTGGACCTAGCAATATGGCTTGCAACTCCAATAAATTTTTGTGATTCTCTTTTAGGGAGTTGTTCCACCAACCATTAATACTGTCTCCATTGCAAAATGCGCCCCAGCCGGTTTGACTGGCATCTGTATAAATTTTGATTTCAAGGCTGTCCTTTCTTAAATCGTTGACAGAATTGTCTACACTTTTCTGCCACCAGATTAGGTCAGAAACAACCTCGTTTGTTATTGACATTTTTGCGCTGTAGTTCCCTTGATTTTTTAATAGAGCTAAGTATTTTGCTCTTTCCAATTGGTGTAGAGGCACCCATATTTGACAGCAGGACAGGCTGAAACGAGTGTCCCCATCTTTATTAAAAGATTATAGACTACGCTTACGTTAGATTTACACTCTTCATGAGTAGCTCCCAATATTAAAAAATCGTCAAGGTAATTAATGCAAATAATTCCTTGCGATCGTAAGGATTGTATAATAGGTTTCGTCAGTTTATGAAATGTATAAGGAGCTGAAGGTAAACCAAACGGTAAGCACGTAACTTCGAGTGTTTCTGTTTCAAACTGAAAGCGCAAAAATTTTCGGTTGTTATCTCTGATCGGTATTAAATAATACGCGTCTTTGAGATCTAAGGTTGCAGCAAAATGGTTATTCTGCATCAACCTCGATGCAGTTCTGATGTCATCCATTTTGAAGTGAGGAGCTTTTATAAAGCTGTTCAGGTTTGTCAAATTTAAAATAAAGCGTTTTTGGCCGTTAGGTTTATCTGCTAGAAAAAATCTAGAGATGAACTGATTAGGTTCGTTATTGCATTTTTGCAACGCCCCAATTTTTAATAAATTTGAAATTTCAGCTTTTACGTCTGCCAACTCTTTTGGAGAAAAAACTGTGGCTGTAGGTAGTTTCCCTTGAGTTGGAGTTTAAATGAATGATATTTTATAACCCCTAATCCAACCAAGGACAATAGGATTCGATGTTATCATTTTCCACTTTTCGAAAAACTCACTAAGTCGCCCTGCATAGGCTGTACTTACTGAAACAGCTGCCTCTCCTACTTCTTGTACTTGCGTTAGGGAGTGCGTCTGCGATAATGTTCGCGACGTCTGGTTTTCGGGACTTGCCCTTTTGCAGAGCTCGTCTCTCCCAGTCGACGGCTCGGGCGATAACGGTTTAAACTTCCCGCGTATTTTGTCTGTCTGCCGCCTTTTTGGCGACTCAAGTAAGTAGAGGTAGGAGATGTATGAGTGATTTTTATGACTTTACTCAAAGACTCCAAATTCTTTGCCGTTTTTATTCTTTCCCCTAAATCGGGACCGAATAAAAATTCGGAGGGCGGTAACTTGTCAACCTGCTCACATATTTTCTTATTTATTAGAGGAGTGATCAAGTTTCGGCGTATTACAGATACCCGGTGGAAACATTGGCTAAAATACGCCCTGAATCTGACAAACAGGAAAACAGCTCTTACTGTACATCTTTTGGGATGTTGTCAGCTCCATTGAGCACAATGTTAATTCCTTTACTAAGGGCGGACATGCCGCGGCCTAGCTGGTTTTGCATCTCTGCATGAGATTCGTCTCTAGTGACATTAGTTTTCATTAAAATTTGGGAAATTTCTGCATTTAACTGCGGAGGCGCTAGGTTGGAGAGATTGTCTGGTATGGGATAACTGTCTAAAAGAGGAAGTGCAATTTCCTTTTTTAAGACCATACCAAAGTATGTGACGCCATCTATTTACCAACGCCTCATAAAGGGTGAGGGTTGTTTGAGTGCTGTCCTCGGGATTGTCACCCAGAATTGTCAAAATCTCGTTTGGTAAAACTTCGTCATTATGAATTATAAGTTCATTTTCATCTGGGATGGTGTTCGAGTGACCTGCAGAGTCACCGGTGAAGATATTGCCTGCATCCCTACACGGGGAAGGCGAGCTTGAGGCTTCACTGCACGTGTGCCTTTCAGCATATTTGTTGTCGTCAGTTGGTACACGGTGCATCCGTGACCCTGAACGATACCTAGAACCATTTTCATCTGGGATAGTGTTCGAGTGACCTGCAGAGTCACTGGTGAAGATACTGCCTGCATCCCTACACGGGGAAGGCGAGCTTGAGGCTTCACTGCACGTGTGCCAGTCAGCATATTTGTTGTCGTCAGTTGGTACACGGTGCATCCGTGACCCTGAACGATACCTAGAACCATTTTCATCTGGGATAGTGTTCGAGTGACCTGCAGAGTCACCGTTGAAGATACTGCCTGCATCCCTACACGGGGAAGGCGAACTTGAGGCTTCACTGCACGTGTGCCTGTCAGCATATTTGTTGTCGTCAGTTGGTACACGGTGCATCCGTGACCCTGAACGATACCTAGAACCATTTTCATCTGGGATAGTGTTCGAGTGACCTGCAGTCACCGTTGAAGATACTGCCTGCATCCCTACACGGGGAAGGCGAACTTGAGGCTTCACTACACGTGTGCCTTTCAGCATATTTGTTGTCGTCAGTTGGTACACGGTGCATCCGTGACCCTGAACGATACCTAGAATCATTTTCATCTGGGATAGTGTTCGAGTGACCTGCAGAGTCACTGGTGAAGATACTGCCTGCATCCCTACACGGGGAAGGCGAGCTTGAGGCTTCACTGCACGTGTGCCTGTCAGCATATTTGTTGTCGTCAGTTGGTACACGGTGCATCCGTGACCCTGAACGATACCGAGAACGCTCGTCTAGTGTGCACGTGTGAATATAAGGGAGACCTTGAATGCTCTCCCAGCAATCTCGCTTCCAACCTTTTAATTCGTTTTCTCAGTCCAGTTGAGTCCTCTTCAGAGCTAGAAGAGCGACTTCTTCTTTTCTTTGATTTTCCCATCTCGCTAATTCTAAAAGAATCCATTCTTATTAGATACTTACATTTTTGTAATGTTACGAGATGCGGTACGATCCGAAGCGCCAGAGCACAAGAAACACAATGACGAGTGGAAGTGTGTAGCAACGAGGGAAGAGTGGGGAACGGAGGATTTCCTTCTTTAAATATTGTGCGCCAAGTACTAGACAACACGTACTACATGGTTTTCAATAATGTGATATCGAGGACTGGACGCCGAAATATAATTATTATTATTGAGCCCTTCAATGTTTTCTTTTAAAAACGTTATTAAAGTTTTAATTTTTGTTTATTAATTTGAAAAACCCGAGAGACATAAATTTTTCAAACTTCTTCATTAGATTGATCTAACCAAGGTTGCCACACCATGAAATAGGTTGTAAAGAAAACAAAGTGAACAAAATTCGCCAAACAGTTAACATCAAAATGATTTTTCATACTTACCGGTCGTCTTTATACATATTACCACTCCAAATAGATTGTTTAAAAAAACCTTTTAGTTTAACGACATTTTAATGTTCGACTTAAAGTCCCCACTTTTTCTAAAAATGAAAGAATTAAGAACAAATACATAGTAAACAGACTTCTTACAAAAGATTCTGGAAACTACCTATTTGTGGATTAATTAAACAGCAAAATTGGATTGCGATAGAAATCTAATTTTGCGTATGTCAAATATGAGTGCAAATGGTACCGTTCTGAGAAAAAACAATGAGAAGGAAACGAATGTTTATAATTTATTTCGCAAATTCAGAGACATCTTGTTGATATTAAATTTTGAATTACTATCGCGAAATTAAAATTTCCCACATCAAATTGATTGATGTTTAAAAATTGTAAACTGTCCTTTGTCTTTAAAACCTTAAAATTTATAAACGGCACAGCAAGCGTCAGAAATTTACTTTATATGTCAGTCACAATGACAATAAAGGTTGCTTTACATTGCCATGTCAAAAAGTGATTAAAAAATTCTTTATAATTATGTAAAATACACGTTCCAACATTAAAATGATGCTAATTTTTTCGATCTCATTGTAAAATTTTGAAAACTTGATAGCCCTCGATTTTTTTAACTTGTTTAAAATTTAAATTAATAAACAAAAATTAAAAGCTCAACGTCATTAAAAAAACACGGTGAAGGGATCAACAATCATCTTGAGCCCCCGCGATAATACCTGGAAGCGGCACGGGTCCACATTTTTCTACCTACTTGAAGATGTCGTAAATTTTAATTTTCGGACACAATAGCCTGTTTACACCCTCCACATTATGAGTGCAATAAAATAATATTCGACTCTAAAAGTCAGGTACGCCATGGTAAAAGCTGGCTACTATACAGTTACGCATCATTTAAGACTATAATAATGTTATAGAGTGTAATAAATGTGGATTAGTGGTATACAGAGTGAACCGAAAATAAATACAAAGCCCAGCATCAGCTAGCAGTGAAGATTATGATTCTGATTGATTCCACTTGTTTATCAGCATTTTTATCCGTGATTAGCACTGACATTGACATTGGTATCGAAATTGTCTTACCCCAGAATTCGATTGTGATTGCATTGCGATTTCTGCAGAAAAGTTAAAACATTTTTTTCTCAGAAATAATAAAATTTGACTGCGAAACTTGACAACCACTTCAAACTCATTCTGAACTTTTACTTCCTTGCTGTTTTGTATTTCATTCGGGTTCACTATGTATAATAACGATAGTAAAAAATATGCATATGCAATGTTCAGCCATTTTCTACGTCTTACTTATAAAAATGTGTAAAAGTGGATGACGATTTTATGTTTGCTTGATTTTTCAGAATCTATGAATCTTATAATTAGTATTGGACTAGGTAAGCAAGTACAAATTAAAACAGAGACAGACAGAAAGAAAAAAATTAAAATCGAAGCTTGGCAAAAGTATTTCACCACTTAATTAAAATCAACTGGCGATTGCAAAAAGTGTACTGAAAAGACGACGAGCACGCAAAGCGAACTTTGAAAAGAAAAGGTTCTGAGACTAATTAAACGACTTAAAAAAGAAGAAGCACCGGAAAGGGATGGGATTCGAAACGAGCCGTGAATATTTGGAACGGAAAAGTTAAAAAATGAATTAATTAATTATTCATTATGAGTGAAGTGTGGAGAGGTCCAGAAACGACGTGCTTAGTGCAGGCCTGAAAAAAAAATCAGAAAGTGTGAGGAAGAGAGTAAATGGATCTGGCATTGTAGAGATAAATAAACAGTTGTGAAAGTAGCACACAGGCGCAACAACGCAACAAAGCCGAACAGGGTAGCAGGAATTGGAACTGGCAAAGGCGAGATAAACTCAGGCATGACGTAAAGACATGGCAGTGCTATATAAAATGGAGACGAAAAAGAAATTAAAAAAGAAAATATGGGAGTAAAGACAAGCTTTCAAAATTAATTTAATTTTAGAGTTAAGTGATCGAGATCGTGCAGGTTTTTTCTAAACGCAAACTATCGCAAACCTTTCTTTGTGGTTTACCAAGTTAAAGAATCCTCCGTCTACGAACTAATTTTCAAAGCAGTAAAAGTTTACATACTGAAACAGCAAAGTTTGCAGCGTTGAGACGTTTGCTTTCAGAACTACTCCAATATCTAAAATCAACATTTTCCGAATAGTTTCAATTTCACTTATAAAATTCCTCGCGATGTTTAGAACAGGTTTTAATTTTTTAGATCAGCTTGATTCGTAAATGTCATAGAAATGAGTAACCAATTGAGTACTCCTAACAATGATGGAAAGTTACGTGCTATAATCTTAATAAATTACTATAACTTGCAGGCGCATTCGTGACAAGCTTGGAATTCTAACTCTACATACAACCCGAGTGTATAATCAAATTGTTAGCGTTTCTTAAATACAAATTGTTGAAGACATCTATAAGTTGCTGATATAATTATTACGATAAAATGACTGATTTTTTAAATTTGGAAGTGACGACCAACGAGCATTACAGTCACCGGCCAGGTGTGTGGTATCCGCATTCATCAATATCGTATGTCTTTCTGTCATACACGATCGTTAGTTTTACTCGTTAAATTGATTTTGAAGACTATGACCCGTAATTTGAAAGGTTACGATTTTCACCGGCACGACAGACGTGGAGTAAGAAATTTCTTTTGCAGATAACATCGTCAAATCTTAAGAAATTTAGTTATTTAGTATCGTATAATTTACGGCGTCTATTATTATCTTTACTTAAAAAAATTACCCGCGCCGCGCTTAAAAGTATATGATAAATTCCAATGCTTCCAAAATTAAAACGTTCAAAATTAATTTCAACGTTTAGATGTGAAGTGGCTACAATTTCTCACGTCAAACGTAATTATTAGTGGGCAGTTTAACAAATTTTACGCATTTTCGTGATTTGTAGGTACAAGGAACATTGTAATTGCTGTTCCGGAGAAACGTGCGCAGAATTAATCTGAAAAATTGCAATTTTTTTCTAATCATAGCGTATAGGTACAATGGTAAGAAACTGACTGGTCATAACACTCCTGCAGTTCCATTTACATTGGTAAAATCCGTAACCACAATGCGTGCTCGTTTGGCTGTAATAAAGCAAAGTTTGTGTCAGAGCTACTGCTAACCACAGCTCGTAAATTTAGCTCCTGGAATAATGTTTATATTTAAAACAAATTGTAGAGATGGGATCACACTTAGCCTTCTCGGATTACACGTGACTATGCCCCGATAACATTCAAAGGCATTAAAAAAAGTTCCCACCTGTTGAGAATCTTGGTTATACCTACCGGAAGAGGAAACCCGCTTCCCTCCAACTTGCCAATAATCTAATCGATTAACTCCAAACTGCCTATAAATTATCAAAATAGTCGTTTCTTAATTTCCTCGACTTAGGTGGGACAGCGTTGTCCTCAGCAGATAAGCGGGACAAATATCATTCGTTCCACCTGAGGCACCGATCTAATTGGTAAGGCGGCTAGATATCATATCTGCATATGATAACAGGGACCAATGGCAGCCAACATACCGGAGCACCTCCTCCAGCAGCTACTAGCGACCGGAGTCAGTGGCCCCTACTTTTGTTTATTTACGACTTCCGGCAAGTCCAGAGTATAGCTTACAGGGCGTGTTCTATCAAATTATAATGTTGCTACGGCGCTAATTAAAATAGTTTTTTTTGAATTACGACCTCCACGTTGAATCTGCTTTGTAAACGTGTATCGGAGACGAAGATCGCTACTAATTACGAGGCTTCTTTAGTGTAAACAGAAGGTTTGATGTAACTGAATGAAGAATGTGGGTATGTAAGGTATTATTAGAAACATGTTGGTACCTTAAGGATAAAAAGTGTCGCAAGGCAATACAATTTAATGCACACAGACGTGGAAAATCTTTGTAGCAACTGCATTTAAAGAGTTAATACATGAACTCCAATTATTTTGAAGAAAAAAATTCATTCAGATCATAAAAGATTGAGGTAGAAGTAATGAACGTTCATTACAGGAATAGTCGCATAAATTTGTAATTAACACGAAGGTAATGTGCAAAACTAAAATACAATACAAATGAAAAAAAAACAAATATGTTTGATGTCGTTTCATAAATAAAAACAGGCTTCATAAGGATAAGCCAGACTTTTATAACTTTCACGATTTTACTATAAAACTTTATAGGGGACCTTAAATATAGCCATAAATTAAAAATCAGAAGCATGTGTTCCAACCTATTACGACCAATTTTAATCAGCGTTCAAAGATCTGTAGTTTAAAAAACATAAGGTATACTTAAAAAGCCCCAAGCGTTTATCAAAATTTATGACTATATAAGTATGTGGACGTTTCAGCTTTGCATGTTTCCCGAAAAATAAAAGAAATCCTTTTATCCTTTCCGCGTCATTCGTTTTCAACTTACCATGATAAGTGTTGACTGTGTGTGGGATCCTGGGGTTGTAAACGGTAACTTCAACTCCGTGCTTATTATATTCCACCTTTTTCACCGCTGCATTAAGTTTGATATCCAAACCGTCGGCTAAAGCCACAGGTACACACGAATATCCGTTGCGAACTGAAAGAGAAAAACAACAGTTACGAGCAATTTTCATAGTTTCGAAGATAAAATCGACAAAAGGAAATTAAATAATAACTAGGCGAGTTGCACCATTTATCATAGTCATCAAGTTCCCGAATAACATACGATAAAAAATCTTTCTCTTGAAACCTCTGGCTGATGATGTTGGCACGATAACGCCAATTTCGGTTTTATTTTCGTTAATCCGTGCATTGTGTGCACGTCGTGTGTGTAATAACAGACAAAAATGATCACGTTCTTGTTCCCTTCCCTCCAATGAAATGCTAATAGTTCATGGCATCGTTCCATTATTTTAATTGGAGCCGGGTAATTACAGCGTCTGGTCGATAATTGCAGCTTAAACAAACACACGAACGCATGAGAGAAAATCGACCGACCATAAAACTGAAATCTGACGAACGGAAGAATTTATACACAGAACAAGTTAATACACTTTTGCAAATGCGACGGAAAATGGCAATCACACATCTCGAATTTAAACGATATTCTGCACTGATTGCTTCACGGATATTAATTAGCGGTAAACGTCAACAGGTATTTAGATGAGAAAAGTGTACAAATATTTAGTACGCGAATTCATTATGTATTAATGTGATAATTAAATTTAACACGATCATATCAGTAGAATCTTCAGCTAAATATACAGAGGAAAAAATTAATCAAAATCATCCAAAATTTTAATCGGTCATAACTCAATTATTTGTTGTCGTTCGTGAATTTTGAGTCCGGATTTGAAATCCGTGTGAAATAGGTGCCCCACGACCAAAATCCCAAAAATAAGCGAAATGTCGATTCATATGATTTCAGCTAATAATTTTTCGAATTCTGAAACATATAAGACCAAATTCTTTAAGCAACAAAAAGATGGAAAAAACGCATCTTTCTACTTCTGAGATATGGAGCACCGATACTTCCGGACCTTTAAAATTTTGGCCCTCTGGCGACAACCCGAAATTTTAATCGGGCGTAACACAAATATTTGTTGACGTACGGGAAAAATTAATTCAGTTTTTCGTTTCAGCGTAACATTCTGCGTAAAATGAGCTCCAATAATGTAAGTTTGGCTCACAAGAAATTAGATATTGACCGAAATAAGAGATCTTTTGAGATAATTTTCAAGGAAACGAAGTTTACCTTCAAGTTTTATATCAATCAATTGTAAAAGGTAAATTTTCGAATTCGGAGTATGTAGGATCTGATC
This sequence comes from Gnatocerus cornutus, assembly GCA_029298725.1. Classification (NCBI taxonomy): domain Eukaryota; kingdom Metazoa; phylum Arthropoda; class Insecta; order Coleoptera; family Tenebrionidae; genus Gnatocerus; species Gnatocerus cornutus. The sequence goes on from CM055514.1 coordinate 8,906,647, forward strand.
CTTAATGAAAACTGCGAAAAAAACGATGACGCAACAGGATCTCTCTATCTGTCGTAGTTTTGGGGTATCGAATACTAAATAGATACATATTCCGGAGCTTCAAACTTTTTGTCCTCTGGCAACAACCCAAAATTTCGAACGCTTCTAATTCTGTTATGTATTGGCGTACCTTATTTTTGGATTCTGCATCAAATGAGCGCCAAAAATTTGACAAATAAACAAGATATTGAGTGAATTAGGTTTTCAGCTGGTCTTTTTGGGAGCTTTTTCGAAGCGAAAACGACGTTTAATACCTTTAAATCAATCTAAGGAGCAGCTCGAGGTCTATCAACTGGTGAAATCTCGGAGCGATAGTCCAAAGAGTTCAAAATTTTTCATGGTTTGAGTTTAAATTGTTTTTCGAAAAAAACTGCCCATCAAATTTTAGATATTCGAGAGCGAATTTTAGGCAAGAAGAGTCCGAGAAATAGATGACGAAGATCGCATCTTTCTATCTGACGTACTCACTCAGTAATCATAGAACGAAATAATAAAGCATGTTCACGGCTAATAAATATGCTCGTAAATCATGTGGGTAAGTAGAAACTTACAAAAAAATGTAAACGCTGCTTTACTTTTATGACTTTAAAGCACTATATTAAAATTTCACTTGCATCATAACAGTAACCATAAATTAAAGATTAACGACCAAATAACATTTCAAACCGAAGAAAAATTCCATTTTAGATTTTGAGAGTATAAATTATGTGTAGTTATTCAGATAATCAGATTCCCCGATTCAAGATTATGTTCAAATTTATCCAATACTCATAGTAATACTTGCAATTAAAAATCAGTCTTGCTTAAGAAATAATAATAATTATTTCTTGATGTTGTAAACACTGAAACAAATGAGTTTCCCTTCTATCTCAAAAGTAATCATTAAATTTCTGTTTCAGTGACTTTCACGTCGACCAATTTGTTAATTGTTCAGGCTCATTAAAGATCGAACATTTCATAATTGATTATGTAAATAACTTTTGTACCTCTATGTACGCACTCGATGTCGAATATTTTGTTTATTCATCACTCAGTGGAATAAATTGAATGTGAGTGTACACAGTTAGTGTTTAGATTTCTTTGTGTCGAGAAAAAAGACTCCGTCACTTTCTCGGACAATTGGACAAAAGATCCGCCTTGACAGCTAATGATGCATTATTGCTATTATTGTGATTTATGAATAATGTAGAAGTGTCACAATAATATTAGGCCAAGATCGCGTGCTACTTACAATAAAATAACAATAGAGAATTCCGGTTTAACTGCGCTTGCACTTTCAGAAGTGTCAATGAAATGTTCCGGAAAATCACATGTTAATTTAAGTAAAAGTATTCACCGACAATGACTGTAATTTAGATGTATTTACGAAATGGCCCGTCACATTCGACTATCATTAAAAGTATAAAAAGTAGTCTTCCACTTAAAACATGAATATCAATGTCTTTTCTCTAGCGACAAAGTAAAATAACTTCACTAATTCCCATCTATGAGGATCTCACATTACACTAGATATTTATGCACATAATATTCTCCGAATGAAGCCTCTTTTGTTAAATAGTTTTAAAAATATCCTGAACAATGACCCCTACAGAAAACGTCTCTCGTTAAATTGTGAAAATATCTTCAAACCTCCTTATAAAGACAGCAGATTTGTTCCAAGCGAAAAAAAAAAACGTTCAAACCGGATAATAAATAAGATTGTCCTCTATTTTGTTTCCTGTTATGAAATTTTCACCGTTCGTTCTTTACAAGCACCATATTGGATCATCATTGTCTTCGCCAGTTCTTTCCAATCATTTATTCTGCCAATTACAATTGATCTACAGGATGAGCTCCTCGCGATCCTTAATGGAATTAAATTATCATTTTAAGTCGATCTCTAGTCTTTGTAGAAATATAGATACACGACTGCGATTTTTCCTCGACTCTGTTCCGGCTGCTGGATAATACCAGACGTGCTGTATAATCTGGAACAGAAGGTTTATGGAATCTTGCAATTCGTGACCTGCTGATCATCCAACTCTGCTTTGTCGAATTGAAAACGTCAAATTTTTACAGGAGCCATGATGGCAAAGAATGATAATTATCTTATTAATAAATAAGCTCCAGCTTTGGAATAAAATTGTATACACACCACTTTATCGTCTTCAGCAGTCGCAATTATTGGTTATGGAACACCAGTATTGTACTAGATTCGTTATAATATTCAATTGGCGCGTGCATTTACGATCAATGCCTTTTTAGAATATTCAAGCATCCTATTAGTTTTACGACATTTATAATAGAATTCAACTCAAATTACTGTTAAGTAAATGAGTTATGCAAATTACAAACTGTCGTTACAAAATACTAGTTCATGCCCTGTATAAAAATGCACGTTAAAACTGCGTACATTTAAAATAATTAGTAATAGATATTACCAGAATCAGAAAGTCTGACATTGCAAACTACTTTTCACATTTTATGACCCAGCAACATGTCTTTTACGATTAGGTACCGTAAATGTTTTCTGCTAAAATACATTACAAAATCAGACAAAATATTATATGTACTTATTAGTGCCAATCTGCCAATCACAATAAATTGACTGGTTCAGTGTAATTAAGATCGTACACTGATGACAAGATTTATGCGAATTTGAATTGATAATTCCAAAAAATAACATAAAGAAGCAATTATAGCTCTAAATTAACTACATATACGTATAATGGATGTTTTGAAAACTTATAGTTAAAGATAAATCAGTAGCAAACGAACGCGACTTTCATGTCTTAAAGACCATTAAAGCGTTTATGTGTGAATAACTATTCTTGATGTATCAACTGTTGTCAACACTTGGAGCATGAAACAATCGAAGAATTTTTGTGGCAGTACCGATTTAAAGCAATTTTTCAAGAGAATTCTATCCGCAGCCAGCACCAAAGTCGTACTATCCGGTGGTACTGCGCGCTCGGGCGTCTTCGGTTACAAAATTTTTGGCAGAGGACGAGTTTGGGAAGCCGCGGGCCAAGTTCTCCGCCCAGTTGCATTGTCTTAAGCGGTTTGAGCGCTTGGGATTGGTCGTTCGTCGTGACGTCATGACATGTGTACTTAGCTGCTTGATATACGGTCTTGATAATGAGTGCTCAAGACATGGCCGGTCCTAATTTCATATGCTGGTTAACGGACCGCATACCGCCTGTTTCATGCCACCGCCACTTCTTTCGGCTCGTTAGGAGTCCGTATTGAATGATTAAGCAAAATGGTACAAGTGTTGTGTGTCGGTCGGCTACTGAAGGAAAAAAAATCAACTGAAGAAGAATGCAAATCAATAAATAAAATTCGAGGAGGTCCACATTTTGATTAACATCAGAAATTTAACTCGCAGTGAAAGAATAATGGACCGCGATGTACTTGTTAACTTGTTACGTAATAAATGGGCGCGGGGAAAGAGATAAGAGAGGCTCAAAACTGCACACATAAATATGAAATGACGGATGCTTGAGTCTGTTGAATACGTTTTTAATTAGTGATAAATTAGAAGATGATAAGCAAAAACGAAATGTAAAGAAGAAGCTAAAGGTGGGCCACTGAGTACTTCCAAGAAAAAAGAAACAAAAGTTGTTTCAATAATAAATTTCGATATTAAATTACCTACAAGAGGTGGGATTACACTTAGCAACGGGATGATTGAATTCTGACATGACCGCAGCTGATGATATTCCCCTTTGATAAAATTTGAAAAACTGATTAGTTTAGGTAGTCACAAATTCTTATTTTTCCAGACGTGTAACACGTTCTCATCAAAAGAACTCATTAGCAAAACCACTTTACGTTATTATCTATAAATAATTGTCAACAACACGCCCTCCTCAGTACCTCTTTCAATATCTTCGGTGTCATCTGCAAATGATCAGTTGGAATTACTAATGCATTTAAATCAGTAATGCTGATTGGATAATTCAGTATCTTATTATGTACAATTTTAGACATCCAATAATATTCTTGATTTACGACATCCGGGTGCTACCAGATTAGCACAATTCCTTGGAGCACTCTTTTGGAAGTACCAACAAAAACTGGAGCATCGAAAATTTCCAGTCATCCAAGGCTGAGATAATCTGCCTACACTTTCAATATTCTCTGAATACAGTATACAAAGGAAATGATATAAAAAATATGTTCACATCATTTAAAAAAATATGAATAAAAATTACATTAATTAGAACTGTATTATCTGAAATATTTTAATTAATTTCTCGACGGATAGTGAAGACTAAAAATAATGACAATAATTGCTGAATGTATTATCATTTATTCATGGCAAATACCACCGTCGAGCATGAAATAGTTTAAAAATTTAATTTGGTGAAAATGATTTTCCTGGCCTGTGAAAGAATTTTGTTCCGGTGGTCTGCCTTCATTCGCTTATCACAAAAGACGTAATTAGGCGTTTTCGGTTGGAATGAAAAATGGTGAACTATTAATGCAGTCAGAAGACTGCACATTGCACCATGAATCAAAACTATTTCCCATGAAATTCCAACGAAGCGATCGCTTTTGTTCAGAAATATATGATCCGATCAAAACTTGCCCGCTACGCCGTTTTGGATAATTTAATTTCATTGTGGTTAAAAATAACCTCATTATTAGGTATTTTCTATTATAATTATAGTCCCGGTGCAGGGAAAGCGTTAGATTTCGTTGACGTTTCCAACCAGACATACTGACGTAAAAATTACACGATGATTTAATTGTGTTTCCACCCCCAGACTATACCACCTTTGTTCGTGGATAAATTCGCTGTTATATGACTCTGGTGATAATCTGATGATGGGACTGTAAAGTCGAACATTATTCGCCATAAAATGTAGCGATAACTACATTACATTTAATTACACAACAACCATTAAAAAATAAACAACGACTGAACAAATTTATACCAGATCGTTTTAGTTTCTAGCAAGCAATGAAATTGGTTGTTTTATTAGAGTATAACAAATCTTCTTGATACACAGTGCATTCCGCTTGTCTGTTTTAATGGTTTTATAAGCCAATTTTGATGCCAGAGGTATCATAAATGACAGTCACAAATTTCTATTAAAAAACGAACGACTGTCTTAAGTTGGGGCCACACTCAAACAAATAATCACGCAATAAATACCAAAAACAAACACGTCTCTTCTTAGGATTTTAATTGTTCATAAAACAGTTTAGCCCAGCCAGCAGGTAAAACTCCGGAGGATCATTTTCTCGATTTTAAAAATCCTTATAAAGAGGACTTTATGACCATGTGGTTTACTAAGGCATGTACTACTCATTACATTGTTAACTCTAACAAAGTGCCCGTGCGATTATCTCTGGCTAAGGTTGCAATATTAAATTTCAAAGAACATTCAACTCGGCTCTTTGCATGTGGAAACCAAGTACCTAGTACCGTAGGCGTAATCTAGTATTTCATAAAAAGTCCTAAATAAAGTTTTATTAAATTGAAAAGGTCATAAATTTAATGATTTCATAATTAAATAAAAGACTCTTAAACTGCAAGGGCAATAAAGCCAGCCTGTGCGCCACACAAGCTGCATGATCAACAATAATTTACTATCGATAAGATGGAACAATTCATAAACGTCACTGGTACAAATTTTTTAAAAACCTACGATAGTACAGCCTGTAAATCGCCGTCTCGTTCAATAATACCTGCCTCATTCAGTCGTCGATCTATCGTCAATTAATCTAAATTGAACTAGACAGACAATCCCAATTAATAGATTTACCGGAGCATCAATCTCGTTGCTTTTGGAAACGGACGACCCAATCCTCGCACGCTTACCATCAGTTACTGGCTACATTAGGAGACACTAATTAATCACACATAGTCGAGGATTCCACCCGTCCTTGTTGCATGCTTCATTTATTTGATAATGAGGTGTTCTCCAATCATTAATACGTTCGGATCAGTAAACCGATCGATCAAATCGATAAAATGGACACCATTTACGTAATATATCTCGATCTTGGTTCATTAAGAACGTTCATTATTTTGTTGATAGACGGCCTACGCTGAGACAATGTTAGCATAATTGGAGCAGCAAGTTATCTAAAGCGAATAAAAAGTGCTGGCGATAAATCAAGGGGTTGTGGCGCCAACCGTCGAGCGCCACCACTTCATTCTCTCAGTCAATGAAACAATGCCTCCGGTTTGTGGAGCACTTTTGCCTTCGGACATGTGGAATGGCCCTTTATTGTAATTTAGAAGAACTGCTCTGAATGCAAAAGGTCCAGATTTTTCTTGTACGATGCTTTGGAGTTTATCCCGGAACAATGTTGGATAATTGGGGCAGCGAGCCCACAGCAAGCGAATAAAAACCTCCCGAAACGCCGGCGATAAATCATGTGGTTTTGGTGGCAACGGTAGCCAGGAACGTATTATTTGCGGTGGAGCTTTCGAGGGTCGATGTACTGCCACGTCCAAAGTAAGACCGCCGAGAAAAGAACGCGTTAGTGGATGATTGATGGCCATCCCGGCGGTAAGACCGCGGGACGTGTGGTGAACTTGCAGGGAGTCTTCAGTCTATAATGTCGCCAAGAATCCATAAAACGATATCGGAATTCAATACAGACAGCTTACGTTTCATAAAAGTGGAGGATCCAACTTGTCACCGAGATAAATTATTACGCACAACTTACGCCACTAGAAATGAACCATCAAGAACTTTATCCGACCATGGAGCAGATGATATGAAATTAGTTAATGTCTAGTGGTGTCGCAAGGAGAAAAAACATAAATGCTTGTGATAAAATATGGGTTTTCATTTCCACCTTTAGAAATTCTACATCTGCGGCGAGAAACCCCACCTCGCCGGTATGAAATGCTAGGGATTCATTTATAGATTTCAAACAACTGGGAAGGGGCAAAAGCTCAACCTGTTGAAAATAAGTCCGCTTCTTAAAACAACTGCACGTTAACTAAAAAACGTTCTCCAATATTAAGTCCGACACATGTGGACTTATAACCCTTCCTGCAGTTACCCTGAAGATTTATAGCTACAAGTTGACGTTACAATAACTAGTGATATAAAAACGCGGTCATTTTTAAGCCTGCCACCTGTCTGCGTGGTGAATAAGTCGATGACAGTACCGCCCGTGATATCGGTAGCCCTAATCCCACGATGGTATCACGCTACCGACAGAGAGATATTAGAGATACTCTTGTATATGTCTGTATCGCAGGAAAATCGGTCCTGCATTCCGGTCAGTTGGTCGCCAGTACGGTCCCTATAAACTGATCTGAAGATAGTACCCATGAAAGAAGCGGCGCTGAGATCATTATCTAAGCAATTGGACGCCAAACGCCCAAAATATACACGTCTACAAGAGCTCGAGGCCGTAAAATGATAAGTCAGTATTTGGAATGCTACTTTTCTATTATTATTCAGATGGGGAAAAGAGAACGTTTTATTGCCACATAAAACGAAGTCACCGTGGAAAACTTCGATAATTTGTAAATAAATTTAGAATAAAATTGTCGACACCAAGACACTGGACAACAGCAGATATCAAGAAAACGACTCTGAGCCATAAAATGCTCAAGCTATAGTTTGCTAATGAATTTGTTTTAAATGACTAAAGATTGAGAAATCGAGAAATTCATGTTCTAACACCGTCCCAATGACGTGTCGCCTGGCTAATATGTAAGGAGTCTATCTAAAATATGATCAAGAATCAACTTTGAGTAAGCCATAAAATTGCCCAATTAATTTTTTCGTCTATTTTCATAAATCAAAAGGCAGTAAATCCTAACATTTACACATTTAATATGAAAACCATGAAGAACAGAGACAAATTAATACTAATGGCTACAGGCATACTAAAACACTATTAATTAAAGATGCATGCTTAAAACCTTTGACACATGATTCATACTGATGATTTATCTTGCGCAATTTTTGTTTTTGCGAATTCGTGACTGATCTGAAGCCACCTGTATAAGTTTTTGTTTCTCCATTTATCCGAACTCGTTCATTTAAGAAAAGTGGACGAAAAGTTAATGATAACAATGACAAAGCGAATTGCTCAATTATTACGGTCACGAGTATCACTTCCCTGCCATTATCTCAATATAACGTCAGAATCTTCAAGCAACGACTGTTAAATCTGAACGAATGAATTTTGCGCAAAAAATTACAAGTTGGTAATAATATTGCTCCTTGCCCTAATAATTTTTCATAGTCATCGTGAGTCTTATTTCACATCAAAAAAATAAAATTTATGGAACACATTAATTTAAGGAATAAATAAAAAAAGCAATATCCTTACAACATTATCTGCTTTTATTACGAAGAACAACATCCTGTTGACATTTATGTGCAAAACTTTGTGGCAGGTATTATATCGAAGAAAAAATCACGTACGGGTCTAAGTTTATCGCCTTCTTTTATAGTTACATCGCTCTAGTGAGCCGATTTTTATTATTCTTTGTAATTATTGAGATTACAAACTCCCCGTTGTCTGGCAGTGAGAAAAATCTGACCGAGTCCAAGGTCTGTGGTGTCTTCATCTAATAAAACACCCTCGATGACGGTCGTAAGTTATGCATTTTATTATCGGTGTCGCCCGTAACAATGATATGATAAATGAACTACAAGAAGCCGTAAACCGCAGATTCTCGGCCATAAAGTAACACAGTCTGAGCTTTTCTATCTTCGCGTATTCTCCAGAACTCTTATCTGTCAACGACCGTAAAATATATGCAGATATCCACAATTAAAAGAACATCATTCCCACGAAGCATTCGCTTTTGCTTACTGAAATAAACACGAACACTAAAAAATCTTGAAAACTCTCGAAAACTAATCCAGTAACTCCATCGAAAGTCTTACGTTCCTCTCCGTCCACAGATAAGAATTTAACTCGCGTACAGCTTGTGCACTCTGCAGCAGCATTAGTCTCGAGGAATATCCGGTTACAGTTGGAGTCCTGAGGTTGAATAATCCCTAAGAACATGGGTGCGCCGCCAAGTTGGCACAACTCAATTTGGGAACTAAATAGAAACGTAAGTGGTGCGCGTTCCCAGGCGGTTGCTCTAAGTCATCGCCATCTCTTTGAAAACGTCAGTTTAATGCGACCGTAATTACAAAGTTACAGTGGGTTGGTGAGACGTTAACCGCCCCCTCATACATCTACGGTTCATTCCTGTACATTGGGTGCCCCATCGACCGTACGAATACTGTAATATAACTGTGCGGAATGGGGCACTTCTGAACACCACAATAATACGTGGCCCAAATTAGACGTCCCCCAAGAGCTTTTTACTCTTTTACGACGATAATTCTATAATCTTTACGGGGGTGTTATGTTGATTTTACAACGTTCTTGGAGTTCTTCCTTGGTTTTATCCCCGTACGAACAGGACGAGTTTTGAAGGAAGAAGTAAAAATTTTTCATGCAGTAAACACAATTGCAAAATACATAGAAAGCTGCTTCTAAATGTCAAGAAGTGGCATTATTCTTGATTACTTCTACGCAAAACTATTTGAATAATGATAGACCTCGTTTCGTAGTAAATCGAATTTCTTAATTGACATTTTATGTGAAGAAGATTAATTACTCACACAGTCACAACAAACGTGCTGCTTATGCAAAATAACACATGCATCTACACGATTAGGAGGGTACAAAAATGAAGTTGTTATCTTGTCGAGTGAACTCAGAGTGAATCTTCCCCAGCTGATTTCGAATTAATCAAGAGACAAAAATAGAAAAGAAGAAGACAAATCACCTACCTGATTGCAAAAGACTTTAATTAGAGTCAGCGTGTATAAATAATTGAACCGGATTACGTCCAATAAGTAAAAAATTGAAGATGACGTCGCGACGATCCCTAGTATCTCGACCCTGTTTTCCATGCAAGAAAAAACGAACAAAATATGATTAATGAGAAATTTATTGTCACCAACGGAAGACAGATGGGCGGTCGCGCGTCGCACTCGTTCGTTTGTCTCCTCTTACACGAATAAATTAACGCCGGGATTTATTTTGAAAACAAATGTTGGACATCAAAAGTTATTGATAAAGCCGAAACTGAACATCGAGGATCTGTCATACCTTAACAGGCGGACGATTTTTTGTCCACCAACGGACGAATAATGATGAACGTTTTGGACAAATAAATAATAATGCTGTGAGTGTGTTGGTGATTAAGAAAATTGATAAAACACATCGTTTACGTCCGACAGTGATTGATTCAGGACCAGTCGCTGCAAGAAGTGGATTTAATTAACACCTCTGTCCGATGCTATCGGCTTAAATGCCGAAAAATCCTGATGGAGCATCGCCACCTGTCGACGGGCGTCCCAACTGCCCTCGGAGCACTCTAGTGGCGCAGGAGTCAAGAAGCCAAAAACCAGTCAAAATTACGTAGTTTAGCTTTCCTGCAATATTTTATCAACGCACAGACAAATTAGCCCCGGAAACACAAAGCGTCAATCCCTCCGTAAGTACAATGGCGTCGCATCAACCCAATTTCCGAAAATCAGTTTCCTTTGTGCTCTTCCTCAGGAAACGATGCCACTATTGTTTGGAGCGGTGCAGATTTACATGCAGATTGGGCTGTGGGAGATGCACGAGCAAATCCGACACAAGTGTGGAAATAAACAGTGGAGTGTACAGATAAGAGAGACCTCTAATTAACCGCTGACAGAATCACGGAAAAACTCGACACGGCACTATGTCGAGAACATAAATCTATAATGATCTTATCAAAGGGCAATTGCACCTTCCTGGGACAGTTGCGGAATTTTACCGCAGTATTTAATTACGACAAGCAAGAAGTGTCTACGAGGTGTATTTTCCCTATAGCTGCTGAAATTAGTCACTACAACATCCTGTAGAAATAAAGACCCGTAAAACATGAAATCGCTATTTATGCAATGAGTTATAGTTTTCCGGACTCAACTTCAACAGAAAAACTGCTTCCAGAGTACGTGAAACGGAACGCCATGTTCTCGTGCGGCAAAATACTTAGGTGCTTACCACCTATGGGCGCCAAAATGACTATTCTCAAAAACCATCAACTTCGCGTCGTCATGGGAGAACGCAAACGTCAACTTTGACATACGATCGTAGAAAACACAATTTTTACGTTCGTTCAAAGCAATATACATGTAAAAACAATTTAAGTGTATTTCACGTGAAGGATATTAAAGTCACTTACGCGTTACTGATCTGAAAGACCATTAAAACGCCTTTATTAATATCCATAAGTACTTTCATGTAGATGTAATTTAAAGTGTCAACTACAAGCAATAAATACCACAATTCGCTGTTTTAAACCCACAGGATCTAACAGTAAAATTTAGATCGATCAAAACAAGCTGAATGGTCTGTAACTTGGGTGAGATTAATGCAAAATAGCTTGTGGGCTAATTTACATATTTTTGCGCTTTTTAAGATTGTCAATTAGTTGACTTCGTTACGTAGGTATGTAGTACAACTAAATAAAATAAAATTATAATGAAGTGAAAACTGGAAACACTTGCAAACATTCAGCAGCTGTAATTTATACAATTTATTTTTTGTAATCATGTCTTTCCTATAACAGTAAGTTTTGTAATCAAACAGTGGCGTCACCATAGAGAAAAACGTCCTTTTGTTACTCTAATTAAAAGAACATTTTGAGTGATTTTAGCTTTCTCAATTTCGATTTTGTCAGCATATTGTGTAAATGCACTGTCAACAAATTTTATGCCATTTTTCTCTTTACTATGTAATAATTTATCCAGCTCTAATACAGCCAAACACGTGAGAGAGATAACCACCGGCATAGGCGTCGATAGTGGAAAATATTATTCTCGGCTAAAGTTGCGATGTTTTAACTCTTATTGGCATTGAAGTAATAATGATAACTTTTGCTTGACGATATCATTATTAAAAAGAAGTAAAACTCAAAATAACGCATCAAACTTCACAGCTAAAAGTGGCAAACAGTTGATTTGTGCGTCTGCGCATTATAAAATTTGTTGGTGCGCTACATTAATTTGAACGAGCAATACTTAGATTTACAATGGAGGCTAAAGATAAAAAGGCATAAAAAAAGAGAAAATAAAAGCCAAGTAGTTAAAACAACGACCTTCGCTTTCAGTGGAGACTTGTCATTCTGTAGTAAGCAGTCAGGAACCTACATAATTTATTGCCATAATGCAGAATAAATCGACAACTACAAAAATGAAATGTATTATAGGTTTATGCAAACGATGGTTCGCTCGAGTCGATGAGGTCAATATTTTTCCGTCGATGTGTGTAGGTACAGTTAGAAGTAACATGTAATGGGATGTAACTCGTTGAATATGAAGGCAAATATTAATAGGTGCAAATACCAAACACCTGAAGAAATATCAGAATGTTGCCTTCAGTGACCTTGTCTTGTCATAAACTATAGCTATTTAGAATAATTAGTAGGTACATACCTGTATTTCTACAAAGAGAACAAGGAATATTTTCTTTAATTACCTCTTCAGTAAAATAAATCTAGTGGAAAGAGAAGAATTTGCGTCGACTTTTAACATTTCTGCATAGAAAACAAATGTAAATAGTGGCATATAAACTGCAAGTCAAACGGTGGCATTTGTAAGATTATTGTTGAAAGATAAATTGTTATTCCAGCCAATTTAACAGATCTACGATATAAGCTGGTGTCTTAACGGCATAGCTTCACACTTTCCCTGCGTTCAAGGTATTTGCAGTAATTGGAGTAACGGCGAGTGATGGATGAAGTATTTGCGCCAAGCCAAGCTCTATGAAGATGTGAAAAAAGAGGTGTCAGAGCGTCGATTCTCGTTGAGAGTTAAATTGAAAACAATTTGCCACATTAATCACTGTTGTATTACCGCAAATCATCCGATGGTGAAGCTTCAATACAACCGGAATGCAACATTGTATTCGATGATGACCGTTTTTCACGTCGAGACGATGACGTCGATCCTGCTGCGACCCAGCTTATTGTCATTACAATCGACACGCGGTTGTTCTCGCCACATCGCGCGTCGTTTAAAAACAATCAACGAGAATATCGGCGTAATTGTTTCATTGGATTGAATAGAACACGGCCGCGATCTTCTTTATCGGTTCGTTTGGACATAAACTAGCCCACTCTATTTCCATTTAGTAGCGCGCGGATCTACACACGTGATACAATGGTCTACCATCTCGACAGATCATCGATGCAGATAGCAGAACAAGTCGAATTATTCAAGATGGCGTTAAGATATCTCGATGAGCCTATGCTAATGCAACTTGCGTCTGTCCTTCCAGTTCTATTACCCAGATGAATTTATAACGAGCTTCGATGCCATAATGGGACGAGAAGATTTAAATTCAATCACGTACTTTAAAAGACTTAATGACATTCGCACGATGTATGTCATTTTGCTACCAACCCTGCAGCAGCTAATTGCATCATTCCTCATGCCTTTCAAAAAAATCGGAAATAGGCGTTTATTTGTTCTTTGCAAAAATCAAAATAGAAACTACTGTAATCCGTACAACGGGCCGCAGGCTCAATAAAATTGATCAACTCGACGAGTACTGATGGGGAGTTTCTGGGTACTGTGGCTGAACTACAGAGAACAGACCACCATATTAAAAAAATCTTGTCTTGTTATTTATAATTGCCATGCATTCCGTAATGTCTAATTAAAAGTAATATTTATTTGAATACTTTTAATTTTAATATGCATTAACATCACATCCATATTAAAGACATTTTGAACCAAATTACCGGTTTTGTCGTTATTAAAATAGTTTCAACCTCACGTTGTTATAAAGTGCAGATAAATTATGACAACGAATAAGGAATCAAAACTAGGCTCTAAATCAACAGACTGAATTTCGACAGGTCTTGTCAAAATCGACTCTTACACTGGCGAAAACACAAAATTAATGTAGATAATCCTAGTTTAACAAATTTATTTTTACATAGGTGTTATATAAATGTTATGACAAAATAAGATATAACAAGCCATAAAATATGTGATAAAATTGTAACTACACAGTTGGCTATAATCTCATGTTAAATCATTGTTAAACACTATGTAGTCATATAAAACTACCATCAACGTAGGTAGTTAAGAAGGTGATTAATGCAAAAATAGACCATTTAATACAGGAACTATCATGCTTGATGTTTGTTCAACTCTTACATGAATGGTGGTAATTCTTAAGTAATCGTAATAATTTATGTGTTATGGTATTAATTTAATTTATGACGTCAGGAGGATATCACGCTATCGATGATTTACAAGGCATGCAGAGGTTGACCTCGGAAGGTGCTGTTTTACGACGGCTGCGTGCCAGATTTTATTAGGAGGAACATCCAAGTTGCCGAAAATTCCTTAAAAATTTTTAAACCAAGGCACAACTATGTCATAAAACGAAATCGACTTAAATGAAGGGATAATATATCCAAACAAGCACGTAAGTGGGTATGATTAATACTTGGACTTAGTGGTGAAGACATGCTAATTCTCTTTCCCATAAGTTACAGCTCGTGAACCATAAAAACGAACCGTGAGAGCATGGATCGGTCCGAAGAGCAACCTGTTAATACACGATATATACGAGCAACGGAACAAATACCCTATGCGCTCCGGCGGTACTACTGGAAGGTACTGAACCAATATTTACGAGATACGCCCATAATTTATATTAAGAACATTCCACGGTCTTAGCTATCTCCTCGGTGGATGAGCACTCGGAATGAGCGAGATCGCCGCCGCCGCCACCCGCAACGGACCTCGGGGGACTTCGTGAGCACCAACTCTCCGGAACAGAATCCATAGGACTATGCATTCCGTTAATGGCATGAGTTACTGCGACCTAGGCGCAATTTACACTTGTCCGACACGAAATGCCCACCGTTTATGCCGTGCAGGAGATATATGTTTACCTATTACATCACATTTAGTTTATAAATCAAACGGGCGGCGGCGACCGAGCTAGAGGACTGCGGAGAATGTCATTTGCCAGAAGGAGAAAGAACGCTGGATTTATGTTCGCGTACAATTTTAACGGCGTCAGCCGCAAATGGAGTGCCGGAGAAGTTATGGAGAATAACCGGATTTATTATACCTATGCGAAATTAGCGTTGAGTTTTTATTATGTGTTGAGAAGCGTCATTGTTGCACTCGTATTTTATACCGCCCCTAATCTTGAACGCGATGTGTTCATTATTCCCATTGCGAAAACAACCCGTTGGACATCTTCGGGGGAAAATAAATCTGGACCCGACGTCTGGGTGCCCATACGAGAGTATCCAGAGACGTCACAAAAACTTTTTGCTCCCTTTTTTTACGATCTGCACCTACACAGCCCATTCTGACAACGTTTAAATATATACCTTCCGGATGAATTATGGTGGAGAAATGTGTGCACTTTAATAATGAAGAACCTCGGACCTAATCCACCTTTGTTCTCCTAAACGTCTTTAGAAAACGTTTTACCTTTTTGCTTTGGTTTGGATGTTAGGGTATTTGTTCTGGATATACTTCACCGTGTTTCAAAATAATTTTCATCTAGTCACCTTCGGTATGTAATTTCTTTTGTGCCGCTTGCATTGTATTGTGTTTGGACTAGTTCTAACGCTGTCAATTGTGTCACTTGTAAAACGACAAAATAGAATAAGAATTCAAACAAACTGAAAAATTCGCCAGAGGTTGATCAGTCAGTTTTATCCCTTCAGCGATCCTGTTGTCTCAGATCCAGTGCCCATCTAATTATTATTTTTAAAAAGTATTTTGAGGTTATGTAACCAAGTTCCAATCATTATCTTCGTAAAGCGGCATTTTTAACTTAGCACGGAAAATCTTTTTAAAACACGGTGTAGATAAAAAACATAAATAATATATGGAAAATTTTGAAGAATGTGAATAGAAACGGTAATAGATAATATTTAATTGACGTGCACAAGAGGGCTCCGCGTTGCTGAAAAAGCCTGCAACAATTAAAGCGAGATATTGTCTGTTGTCCGGCAGATTTACGTCGTACACAATCGGGTCACATGTAGCCCATAAAAACCAAGATATAAGACCGAGACTTGTTCGCGGCTTTGCTCGTTCCTTACACCTAATGTGACGCGAATAAAAATTCGCCCATAAAACATCGAAATTTCCGCCCCATCTCTCCTTCACTTTCCTCTTTCTTGGTTAGTTCTGAGGCTAAAGTCGACGTAGCTGAAAAATTCGTATTCGAAAAGAACACCATCAAAGAAAATCAGGCAAGGTGGTTCTACGGATGTCGCAAAAAGACATGATACTACATTTAATGTCAAACGTAAAATATTGAAGGTGGTGAAGCGTTGAGGTTTTCAAGTTTCGGGTTCGTCGAACCGCAGGTCGAACGGGTCAAAAATCTCGAAGTTTACCTATGCAAAACAAAAATTTCAGCTTAATTGAACGTGCTTCTACGGTTTTTAATTGCTTCGTGTTTGTTTAGTACACGCTAGCTATTATGAAGATGCTACCTGGTACTCGTTATTCAATTTAGACGATCTCTAATTGGGTGTAAATTGCCGGCTTTTTCCAGACTCAGCCTCGGGTTAAGCTCCTGAACTGCATTACTGTGGTAATAAGGCGAGGTACGGTCGCTTATTATGAGTAGACGTGCAGTTTACCCCGAGTTTGGTTCACGCTGATCACATTTTTGTTGGGAATTAAAAAGAAATTACCTTCCAACATTCTGGTCGCTTTCAGTTTTATTTCTACGACCGCCACCTAACGTAATAAATTGCTCTAAACCTTAAACAACCTCCGCGACTTTTAAAATTATATAGAAAACGATGTATTATCGCGGTATATCAAACTTGCGTGCACATAATTTACGTTGCTTGTTGTACAAAACTGCGTCGAGTCGAATACTTGAGACCACCGCGGCGTTTGTTATCGACGTTTTCACGGAGATAACGACTTCATCGGGCGCAAATCTTACATATTATCACAGGAAATATGAAGTGTTGCTTTCAACTGGTATATAAACGATACTCTCTAGTATAGGCAACAACATCAGCTGCCGGGGGGATCACTAAACAAGGAAGAATTATGCCCTCCAATGCAACTCGAAAGTGCCATCGTGTTCACATATTATTTAATAAATGGGACACTCTCATGAAACCTGATACGAAATTAATATAAAGTAGGTGCAGTCATAGAAGGAGATACATTTTTCCAACGCCTAGAAAAAGGACCAACAGAAAGATCGTCGGAAGTATGTTTTCATGAAAGCTCCATTAATATATCTCCTGGACTAATATTTATGTTCCTATAACTCTTAGAATAGTTCTTGCAAGTTGAATAACGCAAACTACGCCAAGTATTCCACCCAAGGCAGCAAAAAGGGTCAAATTACAAAACTTTTGCGTATCAATAATTATATCGAAACATATTTCTAAATACCTCGCAAGCTAGTAGAAGAAAAAAAATGAATATGCAACAAGTAAAATAAGTTCAAAAACATCCTCCGCGCTTTGAAATGTTGCGAAAACAAATTTCTTGTGGTAATTATTGTTCACTTAGTGTTCTTTGCTTTTCATTCTGTTGCAAAAAAAAATGCGACTCGTACAATTCACATGACATTATGTTAACTCAAAAGATGTGCAAAGTACGAGAATCGTGTTTACTACAAGCGCCTCCTGGTGGCAGGCAGGCGCTTGTCGTCGACTTCCTCGCGACTTAGGTTTGAGTTATGAATATAACCGGTGCCAGCAACAGCTTTCCACCTGCAAAATCGGGACTTACTAACGTGCTAATACGGTCCTTAACGATGTCACGTCCTGTTTTGATGTCGTTCAAGTCGACACGGGAAACAAATTAAGGTACACCGTCGAAGCCATGCGCTATTTTGTCGAGATCGTTATAGCATCGTCACTATGGTATGTAGGGAATAGATCGCGGGGGCGGCGGCAGACGCCCACGAGATTCTGCAGGACGCGTGTAACCATCAATAGCGCGCCCCGGGACACAGACTTCGCGACACCTCTACATACTCCAGAACCTTATCCTGCCAGTACGTCTTTTTGATGAATGACAGCTCTTTGACGAGGTCATTAGCAGGAAAAAAATTCCATGCTTGGAAAAATCGCCCTTGGATGAACGTTATTTTAATTGCGAATGCTGAAATGGTAAGGTGCGCGGCTAGAGGTGCGATGCAGTTCCAAAAGTCAATTAAGAAACGGCTGGTGGTGGCGGCCTTGACGGTGTCGAGTTATTAGAATACCAGCAGGGTGTCGCATTGTGCTCGATGCCGGGTCTGATGGCTCCTCCACTGGAATACATTGCCGTCACATAACGAGATTTCATTTATGGGAACCACGCCAAAACGACCCCGAGGGAATGCGCGGCGAAAATGGTGTTGTACGCCGTTTTCTTCACACAAAGTTGTTTGTTGAACTCTATTATTCTTCAGCCGGCATACAGCCGTCACTGCTAATTAACTTCTTGCCGTGTGCAATTCTCTCAAATACAACTTTTGATAAAATTAATTCCTCTATTGTAATTGTAATAACTTCACGCAAAATTCTGTGTCAAGTACAGCAATTCCCACTCAGTAATGAAATAATAATAAAACATCATGAATTAAATTTATTAGTCCTCCGACTACTGTTTTGAGTGAAATCGATTGCGTGTGAATGAAATTCGTTGTATAAAAATGCGGCACCATAATGTTGCAACCGGTGCAGGTTCTTGCAATTTTTTTGAAAATTCAAGTCTCATTAAAACCAAAACAAAATATTTAATCATCATTAAGGGGCCGGCTCTGGCGTCCACACCGGCGATTCTGGTAATGCGTCTTCGCGGTCCAGTTCAAAGACGCCCGGCGTAAAAAAAAGTCGGTCCACACCGGCCGAAGACATAGCGCGATACTTATCACTCTACAATGCGATTTATTCGTGTCGAAATTAAAATCGCAACTCGTCGAAAAATCAATTTATGATAATTGCATTTACCAGAGCAAGAATTTCGGACGAGATGGTATCTGGAGGACGTCGATCCGAGAGTGCGATAGCCCTACGAAACGGACTCGAAAATCCCGTGTCTCTTATGAAATTTTAATGGCACCGGTGTAAAACAAACCGCCTCGTTATCATCGTAATTAAGATTTATACCATGATGAAAGTAACAATAATGCGCGCAATTTTACGGAGGTTGGGATGACGATTGGGCATCGTTTTATAAAAACTTGCTGAATAAAAATCAAACTGAAACTTCCATTATCGTGCAAATAAGCGATTTGTCCGAGGTTTGGTTATTCACGTTCCATTAATTTGGTCTGTATGGGCACAATCCGGCACCATCAGTTACGAGCGTCCATGCAACCGAAATGGACAGCCGAGCCAAATCGTAATTAAGCAATCAGTGAACGCACGGAAAACCGAGCCAGGACGAAACTGCATGGATGGCTACGACAGAGAGGCGAGCACAAAACAGCAACATCAACAACAAAAGGCAAACCTCGAGATGCAACCTGCCGTGATCCTTTCATCAATCTGCCGAGCTACTTCACGAGTCCAAGCAACGCCTCGGCCATGAATCAATATTTTTAAATTAACCAATTTATTGATAAGGATCTAGCGGTACAGATGGCTGCTATCATCACATTGTTTATGTACTTTTAGTATCCAGACACGAATCGGTCAGGATCGGTGAAAACAAGAACTTGTCGTGTGATAATGGTCTCGACGACAAAAACTGGATGCACGCGTTCACGCATCGGAAACGCACATGGTCGACGGAGCTGACAACGGAAAAGATTCATTTCTGCATCAATAATTACTATTATATTTCAAAGTTGCTTGATACCTGTGTTTTTAGGTTGGTACGCAAGGTGGTCTGCAAAAATTTCCACTTTTTGTACCACTTAAGTACGTAATAATATACCAAACTGTACTATTAAGGATGCATTTTGTCCAAAGGATGTAAAAACGTCAAGGGCTACTAACCTATCAAAAAACTTTCTCGTTTTGTTATTGCAGGAGAATCCACAGTTGACCGTAAAAAAACTGGAAAAGAAAACTAAACTCCTAGAATTCAACAACTGTTTCTGGAGTTGGAACTGAAAAGTCGCCATTTTTTGAACGCCAAAAACTCGTTTATTAAACATGAACAACATGCAGCACCGCAGTGTTCTCTTAATGGGCCAATGTTATGTTCTGTATCTCGGTGTTGAATATGATTTCCACGCGTTAAAATTTGACCATCATCAATTTAGTCGTTCAAAAGCCGGTCCGACCGTGGTAAAGCAGATAACTCAATTTCACATGTACAGACTCGGAAGCTGTTCCTTCTAATTCGTTCAGACAGTGCCCAACTGAAATAATAATTATTATTTAAAACGATGACTAGACGAGTCGACACCTACAATGTCAGAGTGGTGTACGAAGAGGTCACGCGTTTTGAAATCCTCCTCAGATCTTCAGTGTTTTCTTAAAAGCCGATTCTGTTACTCATGCATTATCTGGCATGATGTCACATGGACCAACCAGTGATAACATCATGTAGGGCAATGTACGTTTTACGTTCATGTTATGTACACCAACACGAATGCTGGCATAGCACCTATTTTATAAACATACCAACAAGAGTGTCTGAGTGTAACCTATCACACGGCTACATAAAATAGTTGTAAATACCTGTAATTTGCATACATATTGTTAGTTATCTTTGTAATCGCACTTTGTTTAAATGTTATTGATATTTATGGGTGTGATAGAATTTAGATTGGATGCGAGCCGAGAAAACATGAAAGCGAAGGTATAAATGACTGACGCGACCTAAGACCTACAAGACTGTGTCAGGATACGCAAAATTTCAGCATTGAACTTGACTCTAATAGAGTTGCCTTTCCCGAGCACGAGCTCAAAAATGTCAGCACCGTTTTTTGAGTTGGTGCAATAAAAACGATCTCTATCACGCAAAGCTTAACGCAATACGGCCGATATATGCAGAATTTATTAGACAACGCGTTACATTGTAATATAGAGCTTATATGCATGCAACAACAGTGAAAAAATTATCATTAGCATTCTCATAATTTGCATATTATAAGTATTGGGTGACGTAGAGATAACGTATGGCGGTATTTATTATAGGAAAACTAATATATTTCCTTTGGTCGGTGTTGTGCCGACGTCACCCCGCGAAGATACTCGTTAACGAATGTGTGCCCGCATGCCTCGAAAATGTGGGGTTGGGGAATATGCCTCCAGTTGACGACGCCCGCCGAGTATACAAATCAATCACGCCATACCGTTAGTGTTAATTAGAAAAGTTGACCTCGCAGCAGTCGTACAGTCAGGTAGTGAAAGAATTGTTACCTTACGGACACGACTTGATCTACGCTGCTTATACGTGCGGGGTTGTTTCGGAAAAATACAAAGCGGTTGAAAAGAAATTAATTGGCCATTCTAAAGAGAGGAGATGAAAAACGAAGTACACGATCATAAAGTTGCAAATGTAATCAAGAGGAACTCAAGACGTCATTAACTGGACCAATTATATTAACAAACCAGAATTTCATGATCAAAGGACTTGTCAGTGACCAATAAGCTTTCATATATTGATAGGAAACATTTATCTAAAGGTTTAAAATCGCTGTATTGTCAAAACAATAAAAATTCTGACAACTTGTAATAGTAATAACGAACAAGGCAGAATTTTTGCTATGCGGTGTGGTGTAGGTGTTCTACGTGCCGCGATTGCCACACCTGGATGCCGGACGCGTATTGCTAAAACAACGCTTTAGAGAATTGTTTTTTTGCTAATAAAATACTTAACACAAAATAAACTTAACAATGCGCTCGAAGAACAATTCTCACACCGTTAAATACGACACCATACAGGGTGTTCAATCTATACTACGATCAGAAACGGTTCCAATTAACCACCATCGTAGTCATCCGCCATTATGTTTCTTGTTACAACATTTTGACATGAACCCTTGTTAGTAACAATATGGAAATATCTGTCGCATTTGACACAACATTTCACCACGGTAGCCTCTGCATCAATCAGTGGTGTTACAATGACGACAATAATTGCCGGATAGGTGTCTGTCGCATTAATCAGTGCTACCAAACGGTACAAGTTATTAATTTATAGTGCCGAGTGTACGATTCGCTTCGATTAATCTTCGTTAAATTCAGATTGTCCGGTATTTTTTACTGAATCGTAGATGGCATCTTAACAACACATTGTTGAAGCTGCATGTGACGTGTGAGTCGTGTGATACGGTTCGGATAAAAATGACTAATGAATCAGGACGAGCGTCGTTCCAAGATCATTTTCAATATTTGATTCCACAATCGATATTATACAGAAGAGGCGATCACATGATTGCCAGTGACAAATACGACTTAAATTTACGCAAATTTCTTATCGCTTACACAATTCAGATAATTGCAATGGTTGTCGGCAACTGTACTAGTATTATGAAGAAAGAAGAGTGTTATAGCCTTGACATTTCTTCGATTGTTCGCAGTGGATGCTGGTTCTCTGTGAACGGGACAATAAAGTTATATAGGTTAGTGAAATAAAGGTAAGAGAAAAGATAAGATATAATTAAGTCCATTTTATACGATGGAATTCCGCCCGTTTACAAGGCCTTTTACAAATTGTCTGTGGAATGAGACACCACTTTTTACAACGTGTCAATGAAATTCCCGAAGTAGCAGAAAATAATGGTTTGGAAAACAAGACCATTACCAAAAGTACCCGCCGCTCCAAGCATCATTAAGTAATCCACGATGAAGACAACATCTCGTATCATCCAATTTTTCAGTTACCTACTGGCATAAAAAAAGACAGATAACGCAATACTTCATCAATTTAAAACGCACCCTTCATCGTCAAAGAGCCATTATTTCAGTCTACACGAAACGCAAACTTGTGCATAACCAGGGGCGTCTTAATCGCGACAACAAACTGAAGAGAGCGTGGTGGAGCAGACGCTCGCGTGACCACTAAATAATCCCTCCCATTAATATTTCACGATCCTCTCGGCTCCGAGCCATTTTAATTAACTGTTAAATGCAATCAACAGCTTTAAAGAAAAAGTATTCTGTTTCAAAGTTGGAGTTTTATCTGACTCGACGGGGTAATAATTTCAGTAAAACGGTCAAATTGTTCGACGATCATGCAACCAAGCCATAAACAAAGGTGCACGGTGTGGATTTTTTAGTAATAAAAGGCGTATCTGAGACTGATTTATTTATACGAGACGATCTTTCGGGTAGATGCAAAATATCGTCAGAGAGTTATTGACCGAACGGTTTTCTTGTTAGACGACAGAGTGTTATTTTTAGCAGTTCGTATAAGGAATTTTTTCTCGTTTTACAAGTATTTTACGCGCATTTAACGTCCCCTGGTAATGGAAAAAGTTGCGTCTGGTATTGGAAATAAGCCATTAAGCCCACCGAGAATAAGAGGCGAAGTAATTACAAGATACAATTACAGCGATAAAGTTAACAAATTAGAAAAAGAATGAAAATAGTCGTAATAAAGGCGGTGAGACAAATGGCCTGAGCCTATTTCCATCGGCTCGAGGCACAGGGCAGGGCAAGTCGGTGCAAACAATTGGCAATATAAACTTATTTATGAGCCCACTACATCGGCGTGATTCACTGCACTTCATATTTCATATTCCGTACGAAAGATATCATTGCATATACGGAGCTCGTCTTCGGTCTTTAGATCTTACCCCACGTCGCTTCAACATTTCACACTATCTTACTTGAATCAGATAATCCTTCCTCAAACGTGAAGAGCATTTCCATCAAGAATTGGTCAGTTTTAGTGGTGAATGGTAATCGATTTCCAACAGTTGTCGGCTTGACCATTGACTTATAAGTTGATCATTGGGAATATTTATAAGCTTGTTTGCAGGCGTAAAAAAACGTACTAACAAAAATCATATTCCAACGTGATGGGTAATAAGCCTGACTATTTATGAGGGAGCATTTTTACGGGTGAATATGCTCGGCGACAAAAATTATAAGTAACTCATTCGCCCACGTTTACATAAACATCGAACTCGCTGCTTTGAGAAAAATGGATGTTATAAACTACGAAGTTAAGTGGGTGCGCGATTGTTAATTAAATGTGAAAGTGCTCTCACGTGTGCATCCCGCACGCAATTTTCTTACAAACCATATATTTCTAAACAAAGGTCACAGTACCACCTCTTCTATGCATAGGCAGGATATTCGGAATTTCTGGTCCCGTAATGAAATAATATCGTCTTGCCCATAACTTAGCTACAAGTGATGTTTAATTAATTTGTTAACGACGGCCGCGTTTGTTAATCCCTTTAACTATGCAATACAAAGTGCAAATAACGTGTTTTATATTGGTGTTTAATTACTGCCTAAAGCTCACACGGTCGCTGTAAAACGATCATAAAGCTGCGGTGGTCCGCAATCCGCTAGCAGCTTGGTGCAGTCATGATCACGCGCCCCATAGCTCCATGTAGTTAAATCTGTGGTTATTGTAGTTTATCTTCAGTTTATCAACGAACGACAAGAAGATCGCACCGCGGTGAATGATCGTTAAAATACCAAACCAAACGAACGCAGTAGCACTCAACAAGAAACAATAACACTTGCACAATTTTGTCGGCAAACATAACTAAGTACACCAAGATGACATAATAAACACATTGCCATCAGCAAAATAATGGTTTTACAGCTTATACGGATTACAAGAGGCACAATGAGCGACCATCTAATCATTCAGCGTTATACACTTCGGCATTAAGCAATCGCATTAACCTTTGGTTGAGGTGACTGCATAAATATCATAATAAATGCTCTTGCACCGCCTGTAATTGGCCGTGGATTTGCACGACCGCTTCAGTACCATCAAAAGAACTCGTTCGTCATTTATAAAACCATTCACGTCCATCCGAATTTCGAGCAAGTAATATATGTTCACGCAAAAGTAATTTTTACGAAAGTACGCCTGAAATATTGTGAAGTAATGATATATTTTGATAGCTGGAACGAATTTACGGAGAAAGACGGGCTTAATGACTATATTCGAGAGAACCCATAACAAAAACAAATAATTTTATACTATCACTGCCATTATTTCGACTGAAAAACCAGGAACTTTCGCATTCCTCGATAATTTCAAGTTTTTCGGGACAAACGAAACTGTTAATTTCAGAGAACCACAACGTGATTACCTGCAAATGCAAGTCTTCTTGAAAATCATTTAAAAAAGATAAGAATGACTTTTGGAAATTAGCAAGGAAGACGTTATATTTGATTATGAAACCCGTTGTAAAAGTCTATTAAAATTGCAGGTGTGAAGGCTGGCCAGTAACTTTTTCTTTTAATTTTCGGCAGATTGAAAAAAGTCTCTTTAAAGCCTCTTTAAAAAGCTGCAAGTGTTGTACTACCAGATGAGTGAGCTAAATGCGAGTCTGTTATGAGCAATTTACATTGCGCTTCGTCATCCTTAATGATATGTGTAATGTGTATATTAGCATTTTTTTTATTCGAAGATTTTAAATTATACGAGACCTTCTTCTGTGATGCATTATTTAGATGCAGCATTTATGCCATTGTATCTATGACTTCTTTTATTGAGACAGAAGGCGTCTGATGCACCGATGTATAATTACCCGAGAAGAATGTCGGTGAAGAAATGCGAACAAAAACGTCGACGACAACGCTGGTATAATTTTAATTGACTGCGAGTAAAATATTGAGCGGTGTAAAGCTCGTCTGGAAATTTGGTGGCGCTGGGTAAAAAAGAGGACAATTCCGACTACATACCGATACCTCCCGCAGAACAGGTCCATCATGTATTGAATTGTCGATCAAGGCTTATTATTTATTCGAATACAATTAAAGTTTCGGCAAATGAGCACCGCAACAAAGGATGACAGGAAACCGAAAGAAGCATGGGCGTGCGTTCCAGAAGAATCTCTCTTCTGTCGTGAAGGCATAAAAGAAAGATTTTTCACACACATCGAACTCGGTATAACACGACCGGGGGCCGTGCGATTAATTAAACCTTGGGTATTTCGCCGTTAATTTATGGTTAATCTCGTGGCATACTTCTCGGCTGCACATTTACAGCCGTCCGAGAACACGGCAGTATGTACTTATTAAGTATCCGAAGCTCATTAAATCTCCAACATCTATATACTCATCTCGAACAAAAAGGTACGCATACGCTTTACTACCACGTTGCCAATAAGATAAATTCCGGTTAATAACGATTATAAACCGTTAAGGTACGGATATTTTTTAACGAGTCGCACCATGGACCAAGGAAGAAAACCGCTAAACAATGGCGGATAACAAGCGAGCTCGATTTGCAAACAATGGAACCACGAGAGACCAGGAATAAATCTATCTGCAGGAGAGACATCTGACCCGTGAACGGGACGTCGTGTCTAGCGTAATTACGCCGCACATGGGCCTCCGATGCATCCTGCGGATTCCCGGAAACTTCTCACACCTTGTCCGATTAAAATTGGCCACATGACATTACCTGAATTGTCAATATCAATTATTTCATCCCATCATTCGCGAGGTTCGTCGCTTACGCCACCGTTGAAGTTTCTTGCGTAGAAGCATTGATATCACTAAAGCAATGAAAACTTTTCAAACAAAAAGGTAAAAATATTGCAGTACAGCATCAAATTTAATTAACCGAATCCAATCTTGAACGAATTGCTCAGTTCTTTGAAATTTGGATGGCCCCGAAGCTTCGATTCTCCGGTGGTGAGTTTCAAATTTCATCGACATGGGTGTTCTATCGTCTAATTTTCAGTAGTGCCAGCCGGTATTGTATAAAAATACTTCTTAATGGTTTACTCTGGTCGCTAAGCTGCTCTCACACCTTTCCATTCAAACCGGCACCTTTAACGTTTCAAAAAGCTCCTTTGAGGGACAGTATATAATTGGTCGTAGTCTGAGTCGGGACAAGTGCACGTGTTTAATCATTCGAATATTCATCTCATGTTCGTACAGAAGACGTAGAAATTATTGGATTCGGTGGAATGTTTGGCGGTTTTCCTAATCATCGTGATGTTTATGCTTGAATTTTTGTGACGCCCCTTTTAATTCACTAAACGTGTGCTGGACGAACGAAGCTGCCCAGGCCACTTAGTAACGTGATGGCTTTATCTTAAGTCATGGTTTGCTTGCTTCGATTTATTCATTAAACTGAAGCCTGTCTATCAGCAATATTTTGTCGTTTTTTGATGAGGAACCTGAAGACTCGAGGACTGACTCGCGTATTATAAATTTCGAATTTTGTTTCGGGGCATTTAGCTAGTTGTACTAAATACGTGACCGGGTTTTGGACGTTTCCTAAGAGAGCTTAAACGAGTTTGTGCTCTTCATAAAAGTAATTGTTGTTCGACATTGCTTGAGTATGCAAAGTAGAATTGAAAATCACTTCGCTGTCAGAGTGATTGACTAGCCGTAGTAAATTTTGATATTCCGTAAAAACTTCAGCCGTAAAATCTACCTCAGCTTTAGAGACTGGAACGTCTAGCGCTTCTAAATCTAATCAGTAACAACACCCAAACATATTCACTTTTCATTAAAACGTACATAAATATGTAGCCTCCAAATTAATTCGAATCCCTGATATCCGATAAGCGAGGGTAAAAGACATTCTTGCCTTTATTGTCACATTGACTAATGTCTCTCACCCAGTATCTATTCCGGTGGACGTCTTTTGCGCCCGGCAACATGATTAACGACGCGGTCCGCGTCGTTACGACACGCGTTTCATTATCGATGTCGACCTTGTCGTTTGTTCTCTGATTAATTCCATACGAGGGTCTTGACGCCTGGATGAAATTGATCGAACGACTCTCCAAGCGCTGTTTTTTCGATTTTCTTTTTCTGTTTCTTCGTGTGCTTTTATTTGGGAGAAGCAATTCGAGGATTTATGAAATTGGCCAAGATACCAGTGTGCGAATGGACGTGATTGTGGCAGCGGGAGGTTGCACGAACGGCGAACTCCAATCACAGGTGTCAGCTTCCTGACAGCTCCACGCTTAATTTTCCGCGTTATAGCGACTTTTACAACTTCACTGTAATCGATACGGAAGCAGCGCAAAAGTGATTAAAAATTTATGAAACTCTGATTGCACCGCGCGGAGATTTCAACGTCGGGTCACGATACGAAAAAACCTGTTCATTAATAAAGAGATCTTCAATGTCGATCTCGTGTTATAATATCAAACAATTTATTAGCACCCGCCGGCGAAGATGCAGCTCTCCCAAGCAGTGACTAAACGTTATGCTGATTTGTAGATCTGTTAAGAATCCAGAAACAAACATCTTTGGCTAATTACCAGACTGCAAAAGTCGCCGTGTCTTACCGTGGGGCCGCATTTGCATATCGCGATGGGTGATTGCTTCGCGCCACTTCAATTAACACTTGCGAAATAAATTAGTTCAAGTCTTTTGTTCACGCTGCAAGAGATAATAGCAGTATGTGTAACGTAATGTCCAATATTTCAAATTTTTGTCGCATTACATGCCTCTGGACAGCCAAGCCTTACTCGGGGTGAAGGAAGTGGTATAGATAATTTATAACGTTTCAAGCGCCAATTAGCTGAACATTGCGTACCTCTATATCTGAAAACCATTTACAACTTGTCAATGGTTTACTGCGGGACATATTGGAAAATAGTTAATAACGGACCAAGACGTGCATTTCTTATGCTGGCTAATGATCCGTGAAATAATATTTAAAATACTTCGACAATGAACGTATTTTAATAGTTGTGTACCAATTTCACGGAAGAAAAAACTTGATAAACTCGGAATTATGGTTTTCTCAATATAATGCCAATTTAGACCAAAATTTAGCCCTCACAGCTATAAACATGGAGTTATGTACATAAATTTTTCGAAACGTTTTAATGGTTTCTTTATTTGTTGCTAATTACCATAATATACATCTGATGGTCGTCACATTCTAAATATGTTGTTTTTTTGAAACCTGTTTATAAATTTTTGATTCCCCAAACGATAAATAGAGGACACTTAAAATTTACATCCTGTTTAATAATGTGGGAACTAACACTCCATTCCTTATTATCACAAGTGTTATATCTGGCCCAACGTTATTCAAAGAAGTGATTGAAACAACGATCAGTATAAAAATGTCGTTGTATGAATCATATACGACAGTTACCCGAATAAATTACCTCCAAAAGTCGTTTCGAAATTTGTTTTTTGATAGATTTATGTAATGCCAAATACCTATGCATGAGCACATAGATATTAAAAAAATTATGACGAGCAGCTGTTCTCTTTGCATGTGCAAGTAAAAATCCCCTTTTTACTGAGCTGCAATGAGCATTTAGTAATACCTATGATTATCTTAAAATATTGTCACGTTGGCCGAAAAATCAAAAGTCTCGCTTGTAACAATAACAATTTTATTGTGCACTATGAACACTCTCGTACTTCACAATTACAACACTTTTCAGGATTTCCAAATACTAGACTATCCACAATCCTATCACTACTCCCCTATATACAGATATTCCCCTACCACTAGCCTAATGCTGGAGCGCTGCGAGAATATTCGGGAGTTCCGCGTATGAATAAGAATTATTCCACGAATCGCTCGCTCTAGAGCAGAGCGGAACGTTCCAGCGCTGGCGCTCGAAGCTTCCAGAATCTTCTCGTAACACTGCCCCCCTCTTAGTTCTGATCGTCCCGATCAGACCAAACACCTGATTCTCCGTGATATTTACAAAGTCTATTTAGATGAACCACTTTCATCTTTGAACGGGCGCTGCGTTGGATCCGATACACCACGTCGTTGATCCGCTTGATCACCTTATACGGTCCCTCCCATGTAGGTGTCAACTTCGGAGATAGGCCCTTCTTTCGTCGAGGGTTGAATAACCACACCAAGTCTCCTTCGTTGAATCCTTCATGATTAGCCGTCACATTATATCGGGACCGCATTCTGTCACTAGCCATTTTGATCCTCTGCCTCACAAGGTGGTGTGTATCCAGTAGGGTCTCCCTCAGGTTGTCGACGAATTCCGGTACTTCCCTTCGCTCCGCCCCAGGCGAACCAAGCAGAAGATCACAAGGGAGACGCAGCTCTCTTCCAAACACAATCTTCGCTGGTGTTTCTCCCGTGGTTTCATGAATGGCAGCTCTGTAGGCCATCATAAACAAGGGCAGTCGACGATCCCAATCCCTCTGGTGCTCTTCCACTACCTTGGACAGATGTTCCTCCATCGTCTGATTGAATCTCTCGACCATGCCGTCGGATTGCGGGTGCAAGGGTGTGGTTCGAGTCTTCCTAATTCCCAGCAGCTTACACATCTCTTGAAAAACGCCAGACTCAAAATTCCTTCCTTGATCGGAATGCATTTCGAGTGGAACTCCAAACCTGCTGAAGAAATTATCCACTAGGACTCGAGCTACTGTAGTGGCTTCTTGGTTGGGAAGGGCATACGCTTCCGGCCATTTACTGAAATAATCCTGCACAACCAAGATGTACTTGTTGCCGTCATCAGTTTTTGGAAATGGCCCGGCCACATCTAGAGCGATTCTCTCGAACGGGGCTCCCACGTTGTATTGTTTCATGCCTCCTTTAGTTCGCGTTCGAGGTCCCTTGCTCGCCCCACAAACTGAACATCTCCTACACCATCGTTCGACATCTTCCCGGCAGCCAACCCAGTAATACCGCTGCCTAATCTTACTTAAGGTTTTGTTCACTCCGAAGTGAGCGCCTGATGTTCCGTCATGGACCTCCTTGAGTACTTGGGGAACTCTATTCTTGGGCACTAGTAACTGGGAGGTTACTTTCTTCCCGTCTGCGCTTTCCCAAGCCCTTTTCAGTACCCCATTTTCTACTCGCAGTGAGTCCCACTGCGCCCACATCGCCTTCAACCCTGGACTCTTTTCCGAGACATCTTCCCAACGCGGCCTTCCATTATCCGCTTCCTTCCACTCCAGCAGTGGCCCAATTTCCTGGTCCGCCTGTTGATCCTTCCGAAGATTCTCCGTAGTCCAGTCATCATCACAACCGATAACCATCCTGTTTATCGGCAATGGCCCTTCAATCTTCGCGCACTGCTTGCAATCCTTGCAAGGTCTTCTAGAGAGAGCGTCAGCGTTATTGTGTTGCTTTCCTGGTCGATGTTTGATTTTGAAGTGGTATTGCTGCAGCCGCTCAATCCACCTAGCCACTTGTCCTTCGGCGTCTTTCATCTGTAGTAACCACGTGAGGGCAGCATGATCAGTCCTTATCAAGAACTCGTGGCCAAACAAGTATTTGTGGAAATGCTCTACGGATTTTACAACGGCCAGCAATTCCTTTCTTGTAGCGCAGTAATTTCTCTCTTGCTTGCTCAACACTTTGCTGTAATACTCGATCACTCTCTCTTCTCCATCCTGCACCTGCGATAACACCGCTCCAATGCCGATGTTACTGGCATCTGTGTCCAAGACGAACTTTCCATGAGTCCTGGGGTAGCTCAAAATCGGGCTAGTGCACAAAGCTAACTTCAGCCGCTTGAAACTGCTTTCGCAGTCTGATGTCCAGTTGAATGATGCCTTTGCTTCCGTTAGTTTGTGCAGAGGTGCAGCAATGTTGGCGAAACCTTCTACAAACCGCCGATAATACGTGCAAAGTCCAATAAAACTTCTCACATCGTGCTTGTCCTTGGGTCTGGGCCATTCCTTAATCGCCTGAATCTTATCTTCGCAGGTCTTGATTCCTTCAGATGACACCGTATGCCCCAGAAACTCCACTTTCTTCCGAAATAGATGGCACTTTTTCGGATTAAGTTTTAAATTGGCACCCCTAAACCGGTCTACCACTTCTTGAAGGTTCTTCAGGTGTTCATCGAAGTTTTTACCCATGACCATAACGTCGTCTAAATAAACCAGACAAGTTGTCCACGTCAATCCTCGCAACACACATTCCATTAGTCTTTCGAATGTAGCGGGTGCGTTGCAAAGCCCAAAAGGCATAACCGTAAAGTGGTACAGGCCACTTCCCGTGGAGAACGCTGTCTTTTCCTTGTCTTCGGGATGAAGTCCCACTTGCCAATATCCACTCTTCAGGTCTAAGGTTGAGAACCACGTCGACCCTGACAGAGTTGTGAGAGTGTCGTCAATCCGGGGTAATGGAAAACTGTCTTTCTTGGTAACATCGTTGAGTTTTCGGTAATCCACACAGAATCTTGTACTACCGTCTTTCTTGGTTACGAGCACAACCGGCGAAGACCAAGGACTGTTGGATTCTTCAATAATCCCTTCTTCTTGCATGGATTTTACCAACTGTTCGGCCTGCTCTTGCTTCGCCCACGGTAACCTTCTCGGTGCCTGTCTGATGGGTTGATGGTCGCCCGTATTGATTCTGTGTTGAACGATGTTCGTTCTTCCTAATGGTTCATTCTCAACGGCGAACACGTCCTTATTCTTCTTGATGAAAGCCTGCGCTTTAAGAGCCTCTTCTTCAGAAAGGTCACTCGTGTCTACCTCCAGCTTTAACTTTTTCACGGTCTTCACGTTTTTCTTTGATGGCTGTGCGTCACTTATTCTGGAGATCGGAACACACACAGCAACTAGTTCGCCCTTCTTGATCGTGACTGGAGTAGGGTTGATATTCGCCACCCGCACAGGTATTTCTTTCGTCACTTTTACTAGTGTCTTTCCAACAAGAATTGGTTTTGTCATGTCTCTAGTTGGTTCAATCATTCCAACGCAGCTCCCAAAGTTACTTCCTAAACGCACACTTATCACTTTCTCGCTGTTCCCATCCACACAAGTATTTTCACAGGCGAACGCTTTCACTCCATCTTCTTTTACTTCTGGGGTCGATAACACAAAGCTTTCGGTTCCAATCTTGAGGATCTTCTCGTTGTGATTAAAGGAAATCCCATGTCGTCCAATAACATCCATTCCCAGGATCATCTCATCCTCAATTCCTGCCACCAGCACCCGATGCCGAAACTTCATACCTCCCAACTGGACCGTGACCTCTGCCTCGGCACTTACTGTGGCGACATCTCCCGTGACTGTTTTTAAAATAGCACTCGTTGTTTCCAGAGATGTCCTGTTGTCCAACATGTCCTTTCTCACAAGGGAAACCATGGCTCCGGTGTCGACCGTCATCTTCACTTTTCTCCCATTCACACTTCCTTCAATTATCAAACTCTCAAAATTCCTCTTCAAACGCATAACGGAAATAACTTTGGGGCTTGTGCTCTCCCCAGCCAGTGTGTGCCCCTTGACACTGCTGGGCTTTAGTTTTCCGACTGCTGAGGACGTGACTGGGGACCGTTCTGGTCGTTCCTAAGAACAACCCTACAGTCACGTTTAAAATGGCCTGGTTTTCCGCAACGATAGCAGGTCTGGCTAGTTCGCTGCTTCAGTGCCATCCGTAGCTCCCTGTTTTCCTTGAGGATGTCGTTTAGCTCGGCTTTCGTGACGAAAGCGGTAGGTGTTGCCTCTTCTTCGTCAATACCCACACCTCGAATTCGTCGGTAATCGGGGACGTTCACAGAGCTCTTGAAAACGGCTTCCACCTCTAGAGCGCGCACCAGAGCTTCTTTTGCGGAGTGATAGCTGCCCAGTCGGACCGTTCTTTGTATTTCTGGATCTCGAATCCCTTGCAGGAACGTATCCACAGCTAGTTGTTCCACAAAATTCGCCGGAGCCGAAGGGTAGGCGAGCAAAACAAGGCGCTTGACGCTTGCCTCAAATTCCTGCAGAGACTCTCCAGTTCTCTGCCGCCGCGTCTTGAGCTCTGAGACGTATACTTGCTGCAGGTGTTGGTTTCCAAATCTGGCCTCTAACGCTGCCATCAGCTGGTCGTACCGCTCTTTGTCTCGACCTGGAATTGTCTCTAGCAAGTCCAGAGCCGCCCCTCTCAAGGAAACTATCAGAAATGAGGATTTTTCTTCTTCCGACCATCCATTTTGTTTGGCCGCCACTTCGAATTGCAGCTTGTAATTATCCAGTGAAGTCGACCCATCGTAAGTCGGGGGTTTCATTTCTTTCGTTGTGGTCAGGCCGGTCCTATTTGGAACTTGACGCCTTAAGCGCAGTAACTCGTCTTCCACCTGCTGTTTGAATCGCTCCAAATCTTTCACTTCCTCTTTGACGCCTTGTAGTTCTCCCTCAACGCCTCCTAACCGCTCTGTTACCTCTTTTTGAATTTCGTCGACTTTAACCATAATAGTTACGTTCATGTTTTGTTCCATATCTTTAAGCTGGTTCAAGATTTCTGCATTCTCTCTTTGTCTTCTTTCTTCCTCTTCTAGTTTTTCTCTTTGTCTTCTTTCTTCCTCTTCTAGTTTCTCTCTTTGTCTTCTTTCTTCCTCTTCTAGTTTCTCTCTTTGTCTTCTTTCTTCTGTTTCATGTTTTTCATTTTGTCTTCGTTCTTCTTCTTCCAGTTTTTCTCTTTGTCTTTTTTCTTCTAAATTCGTAATCAATTTTTGTTGTGTGTCCATTTTCGCCATCATCGAAGCCATCAATTCTTGCAGCGCCTCCATTTCTGCGGCTTGCTGTCTGGTTTGAACAGGCATAAAAATTGTCCACAATCAAGTAACAATGTCACAGTCCGGTAATGTCACGAATTTTCCGATCGAAAATTCCAGAATTTTCTCGATCACAATGCTGGACGGGATCCCACTTTCTGACACCAGTTGTCACGTTGGCCGAAAAATCAAAAGTCTCGCTTGTAACAATAACAATTTTATTGTGCACTATGAACACTCTCGTACTTCACAATTACAACACTTTTCAGGATTTCCAAATACTAGACTATCCACAATCCTATCACTACTCCCCTATATACAGATATTCCCCTACCACTAGCCTAATGCTGGAGCGCTGCGAGAATATTCGGGAGTTCCGCGTATGAATAAGAATTATTCCACGAATCGCTCGCTCTAGAGCAGAGCGGAACGTTCCAGCGCTGGCGCTCGAAGCTTCCAGAATCTTCTCGTAACAATATGTATGCCAATTATCCAGATCTAAATCAACACAGAAAGAAGCATTTGCTCAA
Organism: Gnatocerus cornutus; assembly: GCA_029298725.1. Taxonomy (NCBI): domain Eukaryota; kingdom Metazoa; phylum Arthropoda; class Insecta; order Coleoptera; family Tenebrionidae; genus Gnatocerus; species Gnatocerus cornutus. Next base: position 8,941,734 of record CM055514.1, read on the forward strand.
GCTTTTTAAACTTGCTCGTTAACCCGAAGAACGCAAATCAAACACGAAGTCGTAATTGTGGTGTTAATGGTTGGTTACCACTCTTTAACATCTTGTTATGAAAATAATGCAATCAACACCGCGTTTTAACACAGTTCTCAAGTATGTTCCAGCAGTAGCGAAGCAATGTCACACACCGTGTGAATCAGCGGGTTAAAATTTTACCATCGTTTTTGTTGTCGCTTCAAAAACGAGATTTTCTTGAACAAGAATTCTGTAATCGAAACAAAAGGCTTAATGTGCTCGTTATTATTCCGTACCTTCGCAAGCATTTCCGCCTACTTACATTTCTGGGAATTAATCGCGTTTATTATACGAAATGTGCTACACCAGGTGAAAAATTTCAAGTGAAATAAAGCTATTGCTCCTACGCGCCTTCGAGAAATTACAACTTGATATTTCAATAATGGGTGCTATTCGTTTTCAGGAACAGTTACTGCTGTATCACAGCCTGAAAAATATTTATGACCACAACGAGACAGAAGTGGTTTTGGTAAGTTATGCTGCCGTTCTTGGACAGGACGTTTCATTAAATCAGTACCAACCTACTAGAAACAGTTGCCATGTAAATGATTAAAAGTTTAATATTGTTATCTATAATTGTGTAACAAAACAAATAATAGAGAGTCAAGAAGTCATAAGTCAAAGACCCTCTGCTGACAATAGCGCATCCATTCTTTATTCTCTAGAAAGTGACTGCTGTGGAAGATCATGTGACACGGCTACCGTCTGATAAAATCGGCGTGAAGGTGCTGTGTGTGTGGCGAAAACTTTAACGAATATGGTACACACCTTTATCCGCGTCACAAAATCTTAATCTTACTCGTTTTCTTAGCCGGAGTCGTGGTGCGATCAGGAATAATTTATTAATTATGTCGAAAAGAACGCGAACGTTTGGATCCAGTTGGAGTCCGGGACCCATTTGACGTTTTTATATAGTTGAGTAACGCTTCTCGTTTTTCAGGCGTTTTTCATATTTTAATGCGGAGCTATAAACGTCGCGTCAATTATTCCTGCCATACAATAAAACTTACAATATGTATGTAACGCTAAGAGGGAGTATCGAAGAACCAAACCTGTTAGTTATAAATAAAGTCGGTTATTATATGCGACATGATTCTGATATGCTGCGAACCTTTAAGAAAAGGTTAAAATAGGATATTACCTGCATAGACAAATATTACTACCATCAATTTTCCAGAAGTGATTAAAGTTAATAGTTCCATCAGCGCCGGGAATCAATTTCGCGTTTCTTTGAAATAAACGTAAATGCATAATCTTCGGTTCTGCATTACTTGAATGTATTATCGTCGACACGGTTTGTGTGATATGTGGAATTATATCATGCGACTATGAAAAAACTTTATGTAGACATACATACACACCTTAAAATTGCAGCACCATGTTTACATTTCGTGACACTATATCAAAATCATTGTGTGCACCGGCGCATATAATCTGTTCGCGTTTTAGATAATGTACTGGTTTTAAGGTCAATAGCATCGCAAATTTCATATCAAAGTACAGTTGCGGCGGATGAAAAGTAAGACAAAATGACAAGTTCAAAATTTTTACTTTGTAAAACCACCTATAATTGAAGTTTTTGAAATGTCAGTTCGATTGTCATTGAGACAGGGCGATTCAGTTCCGTAGAAGAAAAAACTTTAGTTCAAACTTTAAATATTTAATAAAATTAAATGTTGTTAACAAAAATTAATATTTTATTGCAGCACCACCGGAATTAATAACACTTTCAAGTCTTCCTGGCATCGACATAATAGCATGTTGAACGAAATGTTCAGGTATCATTTGCCAGCTATCCGAAATGCTCTGGATCAATTCTTCGCGGTTTTCTCGTTTTTCTTCAAATGCTAAGAAATTTTAGAAAATTGTGAGATAACATCACAGAAAAAGATCTTAGTGATTGATATACAAAAGAACAAAAGAAGAAGTCTGATATTGTTTTATAAATGAACATATAAAAGTAGTTAGAAATTGGTTTTACGTCCGACGGGTAGACTGATCTTTGACTTCTTCCGCTGAAATAAAAAATAGAAGAAAAAAACAAAAAACCCAGAAAATAACACCAAATTTCCAAATAACAATTGAAAAAAATCGAAAAAGCAATCCAGGGAATACACTTAAAAAAAGGTAAACATACAAAAACCAAAAAACAAATACAACTTAATAAAAAGATGCGAATAAGGAAAGACGTTACAAAATCAAAACTAAAAACGTTCGTAATTTTTTTGAAATGTTGATCTTTAAATCGCCACAGATTTATTACACCTCTTCAAACTTAGAATCTCCGGAAATATTCTAAGAGTGTGTAAAGGCAACAGCGTGTCTTAATTTTGATAAACGAGTCCATTGGCCACGGTCGGAATAATTTACATAACTCTATGTTCTTCAAAAGACCACACAACCAGACAATGTTAATTTTATGGGAAATCGGAAAAGAGTTCTAGTCCGATCGTTATCGTTGTCTTGATGATTCGGTATAATTTCTCCCTTCCCTTATTAAGTGGAGGGCATCTGCAATCGTGCATCAAGATCCATCTTTTTAATTAATTCGAATACTTCGAATGTCCCGGTGTGGTGTCCTCGACATTTTCACGTACATTTACGTTGGAATTTTACATTCCCACTAATTTATTGTGACATAAAAACGGCAGAAGTACACAATTATGGACGTTAATTGTTATTGTATAGGGCATAAAATTGTCGTTAAAGACGACAACTTCTTTTATATTTCAGACCACGGGAATACTTGCATTTTAGTAAAATCTTGCCAACCGTTCCGCAGACGGTCATAAAGTGCAATTAAGATTTAATCGACCTGATACCACACGAACAAACTATACTTCTTAATTTCGGTTTAATAATAAGACTTCCGTTTCAACCCTCGAAAAGCAGTAATAATTTAAAACGTGTCTAATTCTCATTACGTTTTATAACCTCTGTCGATTTTGGTCTTGACCAGTTCGTTTTTTCGGCTCCCGAGGCCGGTTGTTTTAACGGGATAAGATCTCTGAAAGATTGTCATTGATCGCTAAGATATTTTTGGTATTTGCTGTCACTGTCGACCGACAGCCGCGGACCCCTTTCATGAAAGCCAAAGATCCGTTGATAAGATTGGGCAGAGCGGCACCATGCTTCAAAATCCTTTCAAATATTCATTACTATTATTATCAAATCACCATGAAAGTGATTGTATGATGTAACAACATCGCGTTATCCAGGCCAACAGGCAAATCGTCCACATTCCCGATATTCCAGAGCTCGTTAATCAAGAATCGGTTCGGCTCCCTTTGGATCCTAAAAATGGAGGTAGGCATTTTTAGGATTTTTCTAGCTTAATTTATGGGAAAAAGGCGCTAACGTCACTTTACCATAATAAATATCAAGCGAATCTAATGGGCAATTATCGAAAATTGGTTAAACTGTTTAGGATGTTTACAGAATGACTGGATTTAAACTATCAATTTTATTTAATAATAGATCGTTTTGAAGTTTTAAGAGACTCGAAACGATCAATCTGTTTGGACAAAGCACACAACGAGACGTGAATGATTGGAATTTCTAGTATTTTACGACTGGCGAACATGTGATTCAAATAAAATGACAACTTTTAAATTGTATTTATAATTATTATATGTAGAACAACGAATTGAATTGCAAACTTTTTTACTAAATTTGCGACACACCGCTGTTTTGCAGAAATTCGTAATCTATCAATCACTGTCAGCTTTTTTCATACATCTCATTATTTAAACTATTGCAACTATTGATTGTACCACGGGATTCCCAAATAATATGATACCTTCCAGGCCTCCACGACAACATAGTTCCTTGTTTCACAAGCTTTTAGAGCCCAGTAAAATTTGTAATAACGTCATTATGTCAGTATCAAAATTAATAGAATCGAATGAAGATGCCAACCAAACTTGGTATCGCAAATTTAAATTCATTGTTCTTAAATATCCATTTGATATTCTATTGACTTATTAAGAGGTACCGAAGGCGTGAATTAGGTGGCATGAAGACGAAGATAGCCACCTAAATACATGCACGTTTATGATGTTTTGCTCAATGCGCTATTATTATGGTAATGTCATTATGGAAATGCAGACGATGACAAGAGTTACGACGAACATATTAAACAGTAATCCAACTGTATATTGTCATTGTACCCTGAATCTGTTCGACAGAAAAAATCGTGTTCGTAACCTCGGTACGAGCGGCGAAATGTTTCAATTCATTGCAAGAATAATACAAATATCTTTAAGATTAAGTAATTGAAGTTTCTGAAGTGAATGGACCAGGATTTGTTTGCACTTGACCTTTGGGAAACCAAGCATGGACTCTTACTTGAACCGATATAGACAATAATGCGAAACTAATTTTAATCATAAAATGCAGTCTATCGATAAGTGTATATTAAATGTCTTCATACATCCCACATACTCCACAAGTTCCAATAATTTAGTGTTTAGACTAACTATAAATTTGAAAAGCACCGATAGAGAGGACGTAATTGCTCCGGCAAATTACATTGCAAATCTGGATATTATTAGCTATTGTTGATCAATAAACTGTTATTACCATAATATGATGGCAGGTGAAAGGTTAATTACTAAAATAAACTATTCAACCGTCCGCTGGGTTTTTGATTAATATGTTTGTTTATTTAGACAAAACTACCGTGAAAATTTCTTCTTATTAAATCGATTTCGATCTAGAGTACCCAAAGGAGCCATCTCTACAGCAGAATACGTTGGCTATTTATGTCTTTGCATTCTGGCGAACACGGTACTCTGTGTTCTTATTTGTTATTGTAATGACGAGCGATGCTATCATTTGCTGTCCGCTGTCGCTCCACCTCGTCTACACGTCATGTACCACGCGTGGTACATTTTATACATCTCCATACCATTTTAAACCAGTCTAATCCACATTTGGTCACAAGCTGGTATTCTATCAGAGATCCACGGTACGATATCATAATTATGGAATAATTTATTTCATGTCCACAAATTAGCCAGTCGCTAAAGTGTTGCGAATTGATTTGGTTACGCAGTAAAACAACCACTAGTTAGTATGCAGGCAATAATTATTACGATAATGAAATTATTAACGCCGCTTTGAGGAGAATCAGTAATTTGTCACAGTTTTTCAAAAATCTGGCAAATGGGCATGTAAGCAGAGCAAGAATCCGTGTCCGACAGTAAAATCAATTGACACAAAATTATCCCAAAATTATGTAAATTTCGTTAAAATTAGTACAGCCGTAAAAACACTTGGAAATAATAAACTCTAGAGTCCAAGTGTGTGCTGGAAGCGAAATGTCATCATTGCTTAATTAAGAAAAAGAGCAAATGAAAACCACCCAAATATTCAAGTAGTAATAAATAACCTTATTATTTTTATGGTTGCCTTCTATCCCATTCGGCTCGCCGTTCCGTTAATTAGTTAACTTTTATGTAATTAATAAAAATTCTTTTCGCTAATAAATTGACACTTGGTTAATTGATCCAGTAAATGATATTTCGGTCCAATGGAAAAACGAAATAAATAAAATGAAACGTGTGGTCAACGACACCGCGCCAGTTTTACACATAAACAAGCTTAAATAATAATTTGAAGACTGCTTTGGTATTCAAAACTTGAAACACATATAAATATGAATATGTTAATTTAGAAATAGCTGTCTGACTGTCGGATGACGTTAAATTAGGGAGATTTGATGTTTTAATTGTATGGCAGACAGTTGAGGACGTCAGACCGTCTTCTGCTAGAAGATTATGTCAGAATATGTTAAGCGCCGATAAACAGTTTTTCGTTTGTTCGAATTTCTTCCATGTTTTTTATTTAGTATCAGAACCCTTTAAGAACTTAGAGAATGTACACAGATTCGGATAAAAATACAATCGAAGCAGTCGCTCGTAATTCTTGCCACAAGACTCTGTACTTGTCTGACAAGTAAACAAAGTCATGTAAGTAATTTGGTTTTGTAATTTATAAATTTAAATGTCAGTCACAAGTAAAGTGATGTTTCGTTTCAAGTTTCTGAGATTAACATAAATTTATGTCGTGAATGGCATGTGTACACTTTGTGATTAGATCCTGGCGCAAAACCGAATGATCCTTCCTCATCAAGAAAAAGACAATCTCCCAGTCCTTAACCAAAGGAATTCGATAGCAAGACGATACCTCGACTCTCTATAAATTACCGTGGGCCGATAAAACATACACAATATTTAATGAATTCGACGCTCGTGTATACAAGTCCCCAATCTGGCGGCGATCTCATATCGACCAACACTTACATAAATCCCGAGCGGCCATTGCTCGTCCAAAAACAAGTGCGAAGGCCAGTTTTTTGGTGATCAAAAACAAACGGCTTCCAGACGAAGTTTGTGTCGAAAAATAATTGGACCTCGAAAAAATGTCGAACCGCTAAAAACCCGCGAGCCGCCTTCTCTTTCTCACCGCGTGAGTTAGCGCTCTAGAATTCCGAATTGACGCGCCGATTTATAAACGTGCAAAGCCTGTCGGGAACGTTTTTGCCACCCCTCGACCCTCTGCAAACTGCCGACAAGCAAATTCCGAACGATAGAATTTTCAAATGCCGCTGGTTCGATCAGACGAAAAGGGATCAAATCGCACGAGGAGGCTTTGTTGGCAAAAAGCACAACAAAATTTCACTTCTTTGATTATCCTTTGAACACGTTTCCAATGCCTCAACAGTCAAATCCTCTTAATACATAATTAATAATTCAAGAGCAATTCATTTTTACATTCACTATAAGACCTACCACCATCTCAGTATCAAGCATTGAAAGGTGTTCTTGTCAAAACCCCAATCCAAGGTAATTTAGATTTTATGAAAAAGACAACTTTCAATCAAAAAGAAAAGATCGTGTGATAAAAAAACTGAGACAGTGAAATGGAATTCTATTGATTAATTTTTGCAACAATCATGGGAGTGTTTCTTTATTTAATTAGTTTCAATTAGATTTCCAAGGTGAAGCAATTAAATACTTTCAAGTTTCGAGGGTACAAGAGATAACACACATGTGTTTGAGTATTCGGATTCGGACAATACAAGAAGCAGACCTTGGCAGTGGTATTTAATCGCGAAAATACCATCAGATTCATGGATATCTTATTCAAGACCAAATGACCCAAATGGTACTGCACATATGGTATTCCAAAACTTGAGCTTCCGTCGGACAATGGTACCATACCCTATCCCCAGTAGAACGTGACGACCATTCATGGTACCACTTAATAAATACACGAGCTTTGACCATCGTCATGGTCAACACATTATATAGCACGACCCGAACCAATAGTCAAAATAATGGTACATAAAAAATTGACAAGGTCGGACGATACTACAGGCTGTTATTGATGGCGATACCAAGAACAGAGCTCCGTAAACCAACAATTTTAATAATAGCACTCGGCTGAAATGAATGGTCCAGTATCTTCCGCCCATACATCCGCGCCTTGTTATGCAGCCGCTGACGATAGACAAACGAGGGGGAGGAGAGGCAACAAGGTGGGGGTCAGGTGAGACCGTGCGGTGTTGAAGTCACCGCACGCCCTCGCGCCGAGTCAAACACTATAGAGCCAGAATCGCCGATTGTGACCACGATAGGCTCGTATTCCGTCGGAATGATTCGGATGCTTGGATCAAAATACTGAAGATGGCGCCAGATGGACAGAACATCTTCCTCCACCATCCTCAAGTTCTCCAAGTGCAGCGATGCAGAAGTCCATAGACGGAGAAAGAAGAGATATCTCCAGACTTGATACGTTTTCTTGACGCATCAAAGAGAGCCCAATGTGGAATGTAAATGCTCTCCAGCTCCGTAATCGAAATGTTGCGCAACACCTCCTCCAATTTTTCCTCTGAAATCCGCAGTCGAGACCTTTGCGCAATCGTGCACATAGTTTATAACCGATCGTGCCGTGATAAATCGTCAAGCATGCCGCAATTTTTTCTTGTCTTGTCTATCCTCGCGCTGCCTCATATGCATATAGTAAGTTGTTAAAGCGTGTTGGCGCACATTGTTCTTGTTTGTTGTTGGAGATTGGATTGGACTTGGACTGTGTTTGAGTGTTTCCTCAGGTCGAAGGTCGATTCAGTTGTGATGCGTCTGTTCCAGCGGCTGCGAAACTTAACAGAATGCCATTTATAATCCATAGCTGGATCGAGATCGAAATCTGTTTAATCTTAAATCAGACCTGCCAATAGTCTCAAAAGCAAATAAGACGCTCGCGAAGAGGTCGAGGTCGGGTTCTTTCGTGCTGTCATTCTAAATTATTTTGACTTCGAAGAAGGCAATTTCAGATAAGCGATAGTGCGAAAAGGTGGCATCTCCTGTCATGCCGATATGATTATAAAAACATGAGAAGAATACAGCGCTGCTTGCCCGTCGAGATACAAACCATCAGTTCACTGACGTTCAATAAATTCTTGTTTGATATTTTGGTATTTAAGCGGACCATGCAAACAGAAACTCACGAGAATAACAACAATTTTGCTTCTGTGTAGGCTTCCTCGAAACCCCTAAATTCAAACCACTTCCTACACAAGACCCTACTTCTTCGAAGGAACTCCATCCACCGAAACTTTATCACCATTATCTAGCATCTAGCGCTGGAATAATAAAAGACAGAACTAATGTCTTGTCGGTTGTCTTCCCTAGTTCAAAAAGGTAGGAAGATACTGAGGAATTATCTTTAAAATTATCGCTATAATTGTTTTCAGAGTCTGCACGTCCCGGCAAAGAATGTTCGTGCACATTTACAAGTCTCCCACACAGAGAGTAAACAACTGGCTGGAAACAAACGCAGTAAACTAGCTGTCTTGACCGATTGACGATACATGATCAGTCCCAACTCTTACACCTTCACGTCCTCTCTTCCTTTACTCTTCTGGTCGACAAGAATCTAGTCAATGCACAGACAAACAAAAGCGATCTCATCAGCTGAAGAAAAAATCATGTGAATGCAAACTCCTAACTGGAATTGCAATAGAAACCGTTTTAAAAATGTGTTAACAATGTTGTATTCATTTCATAGTGCGTAATTAAGATGATGGAAGAACACACTTATTTCTCTTATCTGCTAATGTGTTGTAATTTTTCATAACCACCGGTGAGAATTTTAATGTGCTAATATGATAGAACACGTTGTGGATATAACTACAGTTACAATACGTCGACAATCTATTAGTTAGGTGAATTATAATCGGCAGCCATCAGGTAATCTGTCAGTTCTATCTAAACTAGTTTCGAAAATCACCAGTAAAGGAGGAAGACAGCTTGACGATTTATTAATTTCAGAGCAGGTAAACCACAAAGTGACAGATATTCACGGTAACATGCAAATAAACAAATATAAACACACCAAATAATAGCCCTGCGGTTACCTGCATTCATCAAAAGTCAAGAAAAAAAACAGGTAATAGAATTTTGCGCCTCTGACGACAATGCATCGAAATTACGGACAAAAATGACGGATAAACACGAATTATAGGAGTGTCTAAACGGACGTATTGACGGCGAGATTGATGAGTTGCCATTATTAAGCTTCAATAGTCGTCGAAGAACACGATTTTCGTGGAGAATCAACAATGTTACATCATGGTACCGTTTTTCGAGCATTTTCAGACGGAAATTCGGTCCCTTTCCTTGCTAAAACCACCAGTCTTGGTTTTGTAATTGCGCATTTTATGACGATCTGGTTAAAATGGTAGCGAAGGAGTTAATCAGCCCTCATGATTTTTATTATGGACGCAAACAAGTATACGCAGTAACCACAAAAAGAACAACATCAGGTTCTGCGCTCACGCAAATCACTGTAATAGTTGTATCCCAGCAATTACAAAACAAATGATGCTCCAATTACAACATTTACACGGTAAATAAAAAAGATAACATCTTTTTTTGATGGAGCATCCACTGATTGTTGGTCAGAACTCAACTAGCTTCACGCCACGTTTCGTCTTTCACAACAAAGTCGGTCGAAATCTCGTTAAAACAAACAGTTTGAAATTCTAATTTTATTTATGCATATCTATAAGCAAACACATATTTCTTGTAGTGACTGAAATATATTGCATACCTACGCTCTAGTAACGCTGGGCAGTTCTTTCAAGGCGCAACAACCGTTTGTCTGCAATCTATTTTTATAAAGTTAAGTGATCCACGTGATAATCAAATGATAATTATTATTAATTCTAATAAAAAAGGTGTCAACTTAATTATATTCATGATAGATTGCACTGGTAATTACTGGCCAACGAACAGCGTTCATTTTGATATGAAATATTGCAGGAGTGGTCGTTAAAATATGGTACGAAAGTCTCAAAATATTGGAAATAGTCACGATATCTAAGCCCAGCAGTGAAATGGGTGTCGATAAATCTTCAATGATCGAACGAAGCAGAAATGGAGTGGACTCTCGTGACAGTGGGACAGGTTGTACCTCACGAAGTTTTGAAATCTTAATGAGTAATTAACGATAACGCGGAGTAATTTACACTTGGCCAAGGTAATAAGTTAGATAAAACATTATATTTTATTAATTGTAGCTATCTGCATATCTTAAATCCTGGTTACATGATAAATAAGTATACATTAAATAAATCTAAATGTCAGACGGATTTATAACTTACAGCGGAAGTATGCATAGTCTGTCACAAGTTCTTGGATTTTATAGATTTAACGCGTGATCTATTGGCCACCGCCTAAATTCAAACAGACAGGTCTGAATCGAAGGTTTTGTTGCTCCCATTTTATGAATCAATAAAAATTATAGAGCCATTAGAGCAGGCGAATGCACAGACGTAAAAAGCCTCTTAATTGCTTCTGCACAGCGAAACGCTTATTAATTATGGAGGAGAACGATAAAATTTAATTTTCCGTGTGCGTCGTCCGGATAGCATTCCGAAATGCGGGGACATTTTCTGTAATTTATATAAATAGTTCCACAAATCTCGAACGCGGATTGTGTGCAAATGAGATGCTAGAAGCAGTCTGTCAGAGAACACACCGGACCCATTAAAATGCAAAATTTACAGGTTTTCTATGGCAAAAATCTAATTAATAAAAAATTTGTGGGTATCTCGCATGCTTCTGCTTCGAGTTTTTGACATTTCCCACCTTTGGCATTTCCAGTAACGCGTAAAAAACGATACCAACCTTGAGACAGCAACCGTATAATTTTTCCCCCAATACGGTCCGTCGCGGTTCAGTAATGAACGTACGTGTTCAAGGGGGGAACACGAGATGCCACTTATCTCAAGCTACCGATTGCGGTGATGTTCCGAATTCCGGTGATGATCCTCCGAGACCGATGCCGCATACGTGAGCCACAATTTATATCTTTGCTAAGTGAACGCGACTCGGCGCTCGAACGTTTGAGATAAGAGGCGTGTTTCGTTTATTTAAGTTCTGATAGGAGAAGGTTGAATATAATTTTTATTGAGAGGACGACACACATTTAAGGAACACCGAATCAAACGCACGGGACATCCAAATGTACCTTTTTGCGTCCACACTGATGCTCCCGACTGGTTCACATTTGAAATGAACAAATATAGAGATAATCTAAGAAATTATAAAACACTCCGGAGCGCACCTAAAATCGTGACGAGTTTTCTCTTACCTGCACACTCTTGGGGTAATTACTCCTAAATATAGAACACGGAACATGATTTATCGTCATAAAACCAAGCATGAAAAGTACGCCGTTTAAAAATAAATAAAACAAGCATTTAGGTAACGAAGTGCAAAAAGTTCATGGCTACAAAAGAATATGTTACTGTTACGGAGTTACCGAGTCGCCTCTTTTATGTTGATCTTTGCACCTGCTGCTGTATCTAAGTGTGTAAAATTATGGCAAAGCTCTGCAGGCACAGACTACCGACAATGGTTCAAACTGTTTTAATTCTAAAATGTTGGGTATACCCATTATACTTTACTTCCTACATTGGGAACAATACACGAGAAGAGAAGAATATGTACTTTCATTCTAAACAATTGGTTTTATGACCTCGTTAACAACTCATAAAAGCAACAAAAATGGTAATTAATCCAAAATCGACAAATTTAAAAGAAATAAAACTCACTCAATGGTCTTAAAATTGCGTCTAAAGAGAAGTTTTTGACTTAACAGGAGTACCAAAAGATTTATTCAGCTGTATTCGTCATGGTCTTTAAAGTAAATGCTTGTCACAACCAATCCGTTTCTTCCAGGATAAGATACCGAAGCAAGTTCCCTAGCAAATGCGTGAAAAAAACTTCTAGACCACGTGGAATCAATCACGAATGCGCCGAAAGAAAAAATGCATGACCGTTTTTCCCCCTGCACATTCTTTCACAAGTACCACTCCTGCAGCTTTTTATGTCGGTTCTTCAACTTTCGCGTTGTCGCAGGAAAACTTTCCGGTTCCCGGAAAGCTCCGTGTCACCTCTGATATTGAACAAAATCCTTATAAAAAGTAACATTCGGTGCGATAAACGAGCGTTGCACGGAATTTAGGGCCGACTGTACCTGTTGCGGGTTCGACGGGCTTGCAGAGAGCGCGCAGAGACGGAGGAGGAGGTAAAGGCGAAGTGACCGGACCGGTCCTCGAAGTGAGCTGATCGCTGATAATGCTGGACCGCGCTTGGGATTCATCATCGATTCATTGATTAGATATCAGTACGAGCTTCAAATATGTGTGAGCGCACATCCATTTAACTCATGTGTTAAAAACCTCATTAAAAATAAGTATACATTATCTTGGACCGCGTCCCGTTAGCAAGTCTGCTCGAGTCTTTACGCATGAACGACGACAAGGTTCTTCTTTCTGGCGGAAAAAAGACATCGACGAAAACGGCAAAACCCCATCGGAATTTCGTGACGGAATCGAACGTAAGCATCGAAGATGACGCCCAGAACGACTCGTCGATACCAAAAGAAAAAACCTCCGATTTTAACAAGAAGTTGTGGCTTTTTTGTTACCGTACTGGTAATATACTTTAACAGGCAAAAATATCAGAACACTCCTCCCATTCATGGGAAACCGTTATTTTTATCATCATCATTAATCAAAATCTTTAAGAGAAAATTTATTCCGAGAAATTGCTCATTTTGGTGCTCATTACGCCTGAAAACACCAGCTCAAAAAAGATAACTTTTCTTTGTTGGAATCTAAAAATCCTCAAGTAATTACCCACGGTATTGAGGTTTTTCTCAGAATCCAAATAATTTGATAATGAATTGCTCTGCGCAAACTTTGAAAAAAGATTGAATTCATATTTCTGAAAACTGGAAGTAACAAACATTATTTTAAGAGAGTTTAATCACTGCTACAAAGGTATTTTCTTTTTCACTTCCAAGAAATAAAAAATCTCAATGTAAAATTTTTCTCTTTGTCTGCAGATTTTTTCCAGAATTACTCGTTTCGCTCTTTTGTAGTTTTCATGCAACTTTGTAATCAAGTAGGTACGGCGTTAATGTTATTGTTGTTGAACAGTGTGATTTAAAACCAAGAGTTCTTGCATACACATGTGCTCGTTTAGCAGAGAACGGGAAATTTCAAGGAGAGGTCGGAACAGCAAAGCGACGCCGAACAATGTTTGTAAAAACGTCCACCGCCAATGTTCATGTCACTAGAAAAAACGGAATAATTTGAGCATTGTTGTTAGACCCAGATAATGGCCGAAATCGGCTAATAATTTAATATGAAAAATTGCCCTGGATACAATGGAGACTGGGAACTATTCTCAAGATCAAAAAGTTCAATAATTTTATTGTTGCACGGGAGAACTTTGTGTCACGAGAATTAATAACAAGGAAGTGTCGATTTACATTATTTTATGCTTGTTATTTACACCATATACAGCCGTAACTTAATACACCAATTGTGTTTGAAACATGTGCTTGATATTAAAACGGTAATAATAGCACAAGGGCGACATTAAAAATTTCTCACACGTGGTCCTAGAATCTTTCAAATCCTGCTACAATTTATTAAGTGTAAATAACAAAACACCGCTAGCGTCGGCGGTGGCATTCTTGACCTTCCAATGACCCACCAGTAAGTTGAAATTTTCATGCCCTCAGAATTTCATCATGTCATCTTAAGATTCGATAATCATTTTTCAATCCGAAACCGGACTTTTAAACACGATTTCGCGCGCCGAACTAATAATACCAACTCAATCCGGAGCCGAGCGCTGACAGACCGGATTTATGCGTAACGTACAAACATGCGACTGAGAGAAATGGCGTTAGCAACATGTTAAATTGAAAATTCGCCGAATCAATCGATTACAACGGGCCCAACCGTAGTACCTCCTCCTTTTGGCCCAATCGATTTGGACCACCGTGAACATCATACACGAGAGAACTTTCAAGTACCACTACACAATACGTATGTACCTGTCGTGGTTCTTGCATACAATTTAGAAACACTACCCACGTCGATAACAAGACAATTCTTCCGCCTAAAACAGCGAGGGACCGCGACCATGTCCACATGGGTGTTAATAGGAAACATAGATGCTGGCTGAGACCAAAATACCGATATGTAAAATCAGATCTATTGATATGATTCCAGGAGGAACTAGGTTACTGCAGAATCAAATGACCTATGTTAAGTTTAAATATTTACTTGAACGAATATTAAATAAAGTTCAACTAGAATGTTATAAAGGCTAAATCGAACGAAGATTAATTGATATCCGAAGAAATGAAACAAATCTTCGATATTCACCTGTACGTATGTAGAAATAAGTGTCGCAAGATAAAATTCCTGAGTCTACAATAAAATATCTTCTTAGAGATAAAGATATTCCACTAAAAAAATCTTAACCGACCAACTAGCAGATAACCAATATCACATCTGGAATGGCTTTTACAACAATAATGGACAAAAAGTGGTTATTCTATTGATTAAAAATGACGACCGCAAAACGGCGGTGATTTCCTGCGAGTTGTTGCTGCAGATGCTAGAGTGAAATTATCGACTATTTCTGATCAGAGTGATTGAAAGGTTTGTTCAAGAAAAATCTGATTGATGGAGAATTGAGTTTTCCAGGTTCACACGTGTTACTGACTCATTCTGGAACCGACTCCGTAATCTTGAAAGAATTGTAATTAATTGCCAATCACTACTTACAAATAATTGGTCATTCAAGCGGTATTTTTAAAAAACGTCACTTTCTGAGCTTGCTCACATAAATTTTCTTAATCACGCACCATGCATGGAAAATAGTACTTACATCTCCCAATGGCAGGTGATTGTTTGTTCTGTGGTTGTGTTTATCTCAGTGTTTTTCCTAGCTTGTTGGAGTACTTACAACTCATGCTTTTGAAATGATTTCGAGTTTAAATAAATTATCTACCGAACAAAGGGGAATTTTAAACAGTCCTTTGTTCGAAGAATGCTCTGTCAGGTGCGACAATGAGCCGAAGTGTTTTCCCGAGTTTACATTGGCTTTATGTTGGCGGTAAATTTATATGCCCAATTAAGCTAATTAGCATAAATCTTGATCAAATAAAAAGCGCGCTAATCGTGGAAACATATTTGCGAAGAAAGTATTCGAATTATGACTAAACAATTCATTGTTTGTCCAACGTGGCGGTTCGGAAAAGACCGCCATCATAAAGAAAAGCTTTAATAATATGAGTACCCCAACATGGCGATAAATTACGATTCCGGGAATAATTTGGTGGACTCACATAAATTATCGAAAGTTCCCTCCCACCGAATTTAAATAAATAAAAACCGTACATAATAAACGCATATTCATGGTCTCGCGCGCGTTGGCCTCCGGTGCCAATAAATAAACCGCGTATGAGATTCGAGTTTGGTGACAATGTAAATAAATACGTATAAATAATCGGGAGTCCGTTAACACAATGGCTATGGAATTAGTATTTGCCTACCTGGCCATTATCACGTTATTTATTACGTGACGCGCTCTTCGAGTATAGCTAACCAGCTGGCCCGCCAACTCCAGACCTATACCGACCAAACTGCTGCCTGCCATCGAACGAATTATTGCCACCGCAAAACGCCTTATTCAATACTTCTTGAACTGTTTTTACCCTACAGACATATTTCAAACTCTTTGCCAACACTCAAGTGAGCAATTTTCTATGTCTATGGCTAGAAGATACAAACACACTTCATGCCATTGTCTTGCATTCTACTATTTGACACCTGTTGAATCACTAATTTCAGCAGTTTAACTATATCCATCACGAACAGCTTACACAAGCTACACGCTAAATTCCAACTTATCCTTAAAAATACGGAATATTGCAAGATCTTATCAAAATCATCTGTTTAGAATAATAACCAAGCGTGAACACTCGTTTCACGCTAAAATCGAGTACAGTTTGCACAAAAGTTAAAAAAGACCGTTAGAACTCAAACTACAAACCTCATTCTTGGATTCGACCATATTTAAAAAATCGCCGGGTTTAATAAAATTATGAGAACGGAACGCCAAAATTCTGAAGTATTAACAGTTCGTTAATTGCATAGTTTGCAAAGGAACAGGTGGAAAGTTTTTGTGCTGTTGGAAGTAAGGCAAAGAACACCTTTCAATAATGAGCTCCACGACTTGCAAAAATTGTAAAATAAAAGCAGTTAGTAAAATAATGAAGTTTAAGCATAATTCTGGTTTACGAGAACTTTATGCAGACTCAGTCCTGTTCAAATCACAAAATGTCAGCTCCTAAACACAATTTATGGCAAGACAAAAAGTTCTTAAGGTTTTTTATTCCTCTAGTTCTCAATTTACAGATAGGCAAATAAATCTGAGAATCAGTCGCAATTCCATAGAGTTCATCAAATTTTTAAGCAAGACCAAAGTCTGCAAAACTTAAACTTAAGGTGGTGCTTAAAAATGCAACTTTAATTTAATTTTAAAAGCTGATTTTAATATCTGCGTAGGTGTAGGTACCTGAAAACGGAAAACCCACTCCGAAATAAAAGAACCGAAAGGCAAAAGTCACGATAATAACCCCGCCAGAAAGCTATGTACTTCTGATAGCTTGAAACCATCTCTTCAAAGCCACGTGACGTAAACAAGTTAAATAACAACGTGTGGAAAAGTAAAAACGTCTTGCCTAAGCGAGCATTGGAGTCACCGTCATACAACATGTAATTTGTAGCCGTATAAAATTGTCCCTTCTTATTGAATCTTTTACAAACATGTTTAATCTATGCTTTACAAAGCAGATATCGAGGATGAAATTCTCGGCCGGATACATTTGACAGCCTATAATTTGGGCTCTAGCGGTCGAGCTGTTGTTTTTTTGCCAGTGCGGGTCACCGTCGTAGTTAAAGCGCAGATTTATGGTGGCTGGCCGCGAGTTATTATCGCGGCCGACAAGTCAGTCTTGGGTGTTTGTTTTTCGTCTTGTGCCAAGACGGCCAATTGACCACGTCATCGGCAAATTTACCAATAAACGCAGGAAAAGTGACGAAGACAAACTGCTACGGAAAAAAAAACACCAAAGCCACGTTTACCGTGAATAGGACAAATGTGATGGAGCTCTTTCTTAACTAAAAACATGCTAAGTAAGATATAAATGCTTTAATTAAGTACGTGCAATTAATATAAAGTGAGTTGACGTATTACGTTGCTACTACAAATATTTTAATTTACGTCGGAGATTGCGAAAGGGGCGCAAAGTAGTTTAAATGAAATATTTGTTATTGCAAATAATTAATAACTTGCCACACGTGCAATCAAGATAATGCCATTATAATTTTTAATTACGGTCATATATTTGGAGGACTTATATAATTATTAGTCAGAAAATTACAGCCCGACTTTCTGGCTCATATTTCAAAGTTTGCTATCTGTGAGGAAGTCTTGCATTCTTACGTGCAAGGGGTGATTTATAGCCATCGTGGTGCCCTAACATTAGCTCCAATCTCTCGTCCCCCCAAAATACCTGGCCCTTAGTTCGATACATGGCCCGATGGTCGGCGTAATAATTATAGGAGGTTGTGAACTTTTATGGACAAACAGGTAGATTTACACTGATAAAATTTTACCAATCGAACTCGTGCCCACTCGCTCGATCTTTTATAACTTCATAGGTTGATCGAATTGAGCGATGACTTACCAAACGACCATTGTCTTAGGGGGTCGACAGCGATGTGTCGAACCGCGCCTGCTATTGTCGTCATCGACAGGGTCACTAACAACTATCGAGATTGTGATGAATGGACATTTCCTCGCGGTCAAAAGCCGGTGCCGCGAATCAAAATGCGAATATTTTAAAGTCTAAGGCCATTATGCAAAAGATACGACGAACCAAATTTGTACTCATCGTCTAACACTGAGAAATAAACTAAAAAAGGGCACCCGCACGTTGTTCTCTCAAATATATGGACATATGAAGTTATACAAGCCTCCAGAAACTTCAATCATTTATTTTTCAAACAAATCCGTTTTATTGAGTTTTGTAGGTGTTATTGGAGAACTACAGGTTTTGATACAAAGCCGAGCTTGTGTAATTGTACTGTCAACATTTTCTAAATTTATAGTGATATAAAATTGTATGAGAGGATTATGGCTGTTCAAAGTATATTAACACATTATTTATGACCATGATGTATTAATTAAGTTTGTCATTTTTTGACGTCTTTTATTTCCCATCACCCCCAAGAACATAAATTATTTACTTCAAGTATTCGAGGTCGTACCTTCCCTCCAAGCATAAACGAAGACGAGGATGCTCAAAAATGATTAAACTTTTATTACATGCCGCACTTGAATGAAAAATATCATCTAGTAGTCTACCAAACTGATTTATACGATCGTAATTTAAAATTAATCGTAAATTGTCAAATGCAAAGTTTTTTAGAGTTACTGGATAATACATAACACCAATAAATGAAGGAGGAATTAAAATTTAATAAAATAAAATAAAGAAAAGTTAATAGGAAAGATAAAATTAATCTGTAATCTGTAAATTCAAAAATGTTCAACAAAGCACAATTATACATATATTATGTATACAGCTGAAAAGTCAAAGAAGAAAAGTTTCATAATGATAAGGACGACTAAAAGATCGGGGCGTTAGAAGGCTTTAAAATTTATAGTCGCTTTCGGAAAATTAACTCTTCGTTTGTTGGATATACCTACCTAAAAAATACTATACATCTTGCTAAAAGTCAGATTTTAATATTTATCAATGAACCATAAATTCAAGAAATGGCAAATGATTACAGAACAAGAAGTATAAAAAAATTGTTAAACATCCAAATTGTTTACTGCCACTGTATGTTTTCGCTCATATAAATGATGAATGAGGGTAAGATTATTAAAACTGATAAACATTATTATGCGACGCTTTAAAATTAATAGATAAACACCTTGGAGTATGGAAAATTTCCAAACAACATGATAATATATTACACTGCCGAATAAATTATATGGAAACGGTGCTAAACAAACAGAGAAAAAAGCTTTAATCGGTGTCTCCTCAACAAGAAGCGTTTCGTTCAACAATAAAATTGCCTCGGCTTGAGCCGGTTGACGGTATAAGAATTACTCAGTTAGCACAGAAGAATGATAGTACTTAGTGGAGGAAGGTGCGTCAGGTGATTATAATTCCGCCGTTGTACAGGAACAATAAAGAGGGACTTCGTCCCAGCCTTGCCACGTCATTATTGTTACTCTGGGTAATTCGATAAATGGCCACGTACTTCAGTGGTGCACATAATTACGAATTTAAAATAGATACATTATCACACCATAAGCCTGTCTCACATGCTGTTCTTCGTGAAGCAAGACCACCTGAAATTTCAGACGGTCGTCACGAAAAGAGACAGAAGACCTGCCTGTATAGGGAAAATTGCAATGCCGTCTTCAACAAATTGAATTTTATACCGAGAATCATGAAAATCGACATGTTTATGATAATTGAAGAAATAAAATGTGAACAGAAAACTTAAAATCGGACTTTATTCGGACGAGGGGAATGCGCGTCACCGTATTTACGACTACTAATGTATGTAAAATGCTACTCGAATGCGCGACCGAGATGGGGCAGGATATGTCTGGGCGGTTATGGATACTAGGATTAAAAGATAACGACCGGCAATTATGAAAAATGCCCCCGATATTCACCTCCGCTCGACTCTACACATAACGAGTTGATTAAAAATCGCATTCGAAGACGTTTCTGTTTGATGTCGGGCCGTTTTGGAGGCTCGATGATTAATTTTGAATAGGCCCAATTAAGATGCCGCCGCCGTCGAATTCGGCTCATCGGTCACTTTTATAGGCACAAATAAAGGAGAACCGAGTCTTCAAATATAACAAAATAGGTAACCGACGCGATAATGACGCATTCAGTGCTGAGAAAACTTTGAAAAAATTTACCACATGTTTAAAACGTTGCTCATTTTCGATAATTTGAGATCTCGACATGACTAAATAAATCAAAATGCTTTCAGAGACTCTCAGGGTTATCAGACTCGACTTATTTTGCACACGTGCATTAGGACAGGAACATCTTTTGTGAATGCAACTCGCGGTATGTGGGTTCAGATGCCACAAGAATTAAATAAATTCATTGAAAAAAACAACAGGTGCAACAGGTGACTATTTTCAACCGAACCAATTGAAAAGATCTACAGGGTGTTACAGAAATTTAACTGCGGGGTAGATGTCGATATAAAATCAATTTTTTTTGCGGTTTACATTACATTATTTACCGACAAGTCATTTTTGGCCACTTAAAATTTTTCTTAGGAAATCAGTGACCCACCCATTACAGAGAGAAAACAAATGCTTTCTTTTTATTGGGATCTACCACCAGTTAAATTAAATGCAGCCTGTATAACAGAGCTTAATTAATGACTAGCATTTCAAATAATTGAAAAAGTAAAATCTTATTAACACTTCACGCATAATTCGAAAAATATGTAAACACTATTCACTTTCCCACTCGTATAATCACACTTAATTAGAATATTTATTTCCATCGCAAACTTCAATCACTATAATAAGAAGATTAACGACCACAAGAAATGCTGATTTAAAATTATAATTCAGAATTCCGTTATTATTAATAGTTTTCACCAGCTTTTCCGTATCGTTTTATCGGCATGTTTAACATAACAACCTTCAATAATAGGTATCATTCTGTATGATAAGTCTGATAAGGTGATGGCCTATCGTAAAATATTTGGTATTTCGGAAAAACTGCCGTGAAGAAATGCGTAAATAATAGTCTACTACCCAATTCAAATAAAAAATAATAAATAGCAGCTGTTAACGATTCTGATACAATTTAAACAATAATTAACTACGGTGTACGCATAATATATTAATCAGCAGACAGTTTTAGTGCCAGCCGAGACTAATTAGTAATAAAATTGTCATGCCACATAGGTGGAGCAAGAGAATACACGACTAAGAAAAAATAAAAGTCTTAAAGACAAGGCCGGCTTGATACGACTTTTTGCCGACTTCACGTATAATACAGTGGGAACGCACATAGGTGGTCTACCACAGTGGCAATGGATCTTCCATAAGTACACAACAATTATAGCTAAAAGTACGAAAATCATAATAAAAATGTCCGACGAAAAAATCGTTGTGGAAAGATTTGACTGTATATGTTTCCTCCAGCACCTAAGCGGTCTTCCTTTCATCACGAAGAACAATCAGTCCCATCCGATAAACACTCAGTTGCGCGTATCGCAGTCGCCAGGTGAAACCTTTGTTTATATTGGTAGTGTCATGAATTCAATGTCACGGTTAGATGATGGACTCGCTGCCGACTGGGCCAACCACCGGATAGGTAGATAATTTGTCTAAATTTGGGCCGGTCACGGCGAGCGCTTCTCAAAAAATTAATTGTTTTAATGAAATTTACGGCAAACCGAAAGGAAACGTTCCAACGGCGAGCAATTACAAGGCTCATCCGGAAAATTTCGAGTTAATAGGAGTCGATTTGTCGGAAGTCTCTCGTCTTTTTACATTCGCACCCTTATGGGATAAGAATGATGGTTCGATTCGGATTTGACGGCTCGCTTGAATGAGTAACGTGTTTCGTCGATAATGATGCATGCGGGTCCATTTGTACCGCTGACGTTCGATCATAACATTTGCAATGGTTACATTACCACCTACCAGGCGCCTGCATACGCAAACTCATGAAGCTACCGCGTAAATGGCACGTAATTACCACAGCTCTTGTGTATTCACTTATGTTTGACACCAACCTGAGAACATTATCTGCCTAATAACCAGTGTCCGATCGAAAAGCTCCTTTTGCAACTTTGTAAGCGATTTTAATTTAAAGTTTCAGAAGGCGGTTCCTTCGAACTGCAGACGACGGTGCTGCAGCAGGAAATTCCTGAGCTTGCCAATGAATATCTGCGATCGGTTGGTAAGGGCCACGAAATACAAACAAGAAGTAAAGTTCCCAGTTTTTGCTCCGCTGGAGAAACGTTAAAACGTAAAAGCACATACGCAAGCGTTCGTGTTACAACCGAGAAAAAACCGTCCGCCTGAGACTGCTTCCATTCTCATATTTCGCCGCTACAAACATTCAGACTAGCTTGTTTATAATAACGAATCCAAGAATGTATAATGCGTGTTCATTTTAAGAGGTCATTAAGCTAACACATGGCACTCTAGGTAGCATTTCAAAGCCCAATTTGTCACCTTCATCCATGATAGTACACAGTGTGTCTAATAAATTAAAGAGTTGTAGAAAAATGCGGCAAAATACATAAATCTATTAGCTTCTCTCTCGGTCATCTCATGGTCGACTGTTGAGTTTGGCTACTTACGAGAGGCAACAACCGAAGGTATGCAGTTTCGGAACGAGGCGGACATCCATAAATTGTTCGCGTTAGATTCAAAACCTGAGGATCTAGAGTGTCCATGCGCGGTGTTACAACTAATTAACTGCAGCTCCCCGCCAAGGATACTTAATAAAATGCAAATGCCTCGACGGACACTTGTTGGAATGATAATTTGGATATAATCGTAGAGCGCCGGTGGTGAGTTATTGACCGACCGGGGGTTCCACCACAGGTGACCATCCGCCAACACATCGTCCTTTTTTCCATATTACAAAAACATAAACAGAAAAACACGTGTGTTTTCCTTTTTCGTTATAATCGATCCGACGAGACACGACCACGTCAATCTGTAATGAAATTCCTCAATATCAAGTGTCACGTAAAAGTCGACTGATGAGTTCGTGATTTAGAATTATCCACCGTCCATAAACGTAAAATTAATTTTAATTGGTCCGCCTTATATCAACTCATACTTTCCAGAAGAGCTGCGCCGTCGATAAAAAGTTAAACAGCGCCGATTACAACAGATCGAAATAGCAATCGATTTCACAATATCATTAATTAAGATCCTCATATCCATACATAACGTTCGGACGATAACCATCAACTCTGTCACATTATAGGAGATTAGGAAATGTGTGTTGGACAACGGGAAAATGACGCAATTGAATGGCAAATTAACACAGGAAAAAGTAAATCAAGAACCGCACCGGTGGCAACGCAAGAAGTGCAAGAACGCCCTGTTGAGCTCCCACGTCGAGAATATCTAATAAGCATGTTTCTATTATCACAAATGGAAATGAACATTCCGGCTATGACGCGCCTTATTTATAACGAGGTGCATCAAATAACGCCACCCTCCTTGACCAATAAATAATATCTCAAAAGACCCTAAGTTAAAAAAAAATCGTTGTTACAAGATAGCATGTGGTGCTATTTATTTTTACATCCGCCAAAGTAAGAGCAATTTTCATCACACACCAGTTAATCCTCTAAATGTCACATCAGAAACCACAAGTTTACCACCGAGCACAACGTCGACAGCGACGACTTCTGGTAATTTATTACTCTTCTCGTGTGTACATACGACAAAGAACAGGTAGGCATATCCGTTTACAGAAGGAGCCTGTCAAAGAGCTAGTAATGTTTACTCAAACGAGCACACAAAGATGACCACTGTTGGTTTGTTACATTTAGATACTAAAGTGCAGAGTCACCTGAATTCTTGCCATTAACAAATTCATCATTGCGATGGTATGAAACACCGCGTGTAATGCTCAAATGAAAAAAACCGTCGACACTTTTAACCATTTGTCGTTTTGGCCTCCGTCAAACAAGCCGACCCATTATGCACGCATTACACGACAATCGCTGCTACCTGACTTGTTTGCTTACACGAATTTCCAAGAGAAACTTTAAAATTTAAATAGAGGACGTGTAAATACTACCACCGTCCTAGTTCGTGGGTGTCCTTGCGAGTCCATAAAAAATAAGTACACAAGAAATGGGTCATAATTGGTGAGATAATGGTTGATAACGGCCTGTGAAAGAAGGCGTTTGACTTCACGTTTACACCGTAAAATGGACTAGGACGTGTCCCCCCAAAAGGGACAGCTGTCTTTGCTTTGCTAATGCCGACTCATTGTATCGTGACAGCAGGGGGATGTTATTTAATAATGCTGACTTTCCCGCATTCAAACCAACTACATTATGACAGTCTATAAAATTTGGTGATTCTTTTTTAACCACAACCATTACGATATTCCTTGCAGAAACAAGCGAGCTACTGGACCGAGGTGGGAGCAGAAAAATGCTCCCCCATGGTACGAAACACCTAAATCAAAAAACACACAATGCCCAGAAATGCCATTCGCAAAGCGAGTGGTAAACAAGTCCCATATAAAACTTACCCATCGCGCTTGAACATTACATTGACTCGGGTAGGACAAAAACCTCTTTTCTGCTTACCTGCAACCAAAAAGCAAATTAAATTACGATATTCAGTCTCTTTATGCACATTAGTTATTGCATTTTTTATGGACTAACATTCCGCTTCAAGTCATTCTCTTTGGACCGGCCCGTTGTAAATCGCTCTCCTTCACAAAATTAATACCGGTACGTGGTTATATGTAAGTGTTAAATACCTTGAGAAAAAGTTGCTTTAAGAGCAACAAGAATAAATTGGCTTGCAAGTGCAAGGAATTTCCACGATGGTGAAATAATTAAACGAGGAACTTTTATCGAGGGCAATTAAACACAAGAGCTAATATCTTATGCTTTCATTGTCAATTCCTTAAAGGTTGTCGGCGTCGTTTGACCATTTCTGTTATTCGATTAATGTTACTGTTCCTTCTGAGTAGAATAAAAATTCAATATTATTTGGAAAAATATTACAATTACACACATAACACTCATGAAAACTGATTTTGAAGGCAATGTTACGACACGACAAGTTCACTTATGATTTCCGTTCGTTTATTTTCCCAGCAGCCGATTGCTTTCACCACCATGTGCTCAACAAAATAGCCATCAAAGAATTCGTGATACAAAAACGAACCATTTAGTATCTCATCCTCCACAATATCTCGAAGACGTGAATCATTTCCATCAACACACTGTTCATCAGAAGTTATTACGTTCATTTCATCCACTTTATCAGAACAACTGATACAGAATATAACCTCTATCCTTCATGTTCTGTTCTAGAAGAAAGAGTTCTTTTCTGTCTAATCAATTGCGTTCCGCAAATGGCTATCGATGAAAATTAGAAAATCTCCCGGTGGCAGGCCATTATAGGCAACGGGTGGTGGTCGGGAGCGGTGCGTATTGAAATATTATCACCCATTACGGCTATCTTAACTAGCACCTATTCATTTACTTTATTTAAGACGGGGATGTTTTAATATTCGTTTAAAGATGGCTTTTTCGTGTTGCTGGATTCCTGAAGCTCGTTATTAATTGGGCAATAACGCGCCTCACTACGAGTCGTGTTTTATTGCGTTGCACTGGCTCGACTGCATTTGCGGCTGTCGTGTTCACTTTTGGTTCGTCTAACAAGGGCACTAAGTTCATTTATCAGCGGCAAAAGCTGCAAACAAATCGAGGATATTTAAGAGCTTTTAGCACTATGATGTAGAGAATGAAATAATACTTAAAAATCGTTGAAAGATATTACAGAGATTCCTAGAACCCTGCTTCCCCAATCAGTAGAAAATCAGTAATAATAAATATTGTCACGTTCTCTGATAAGAACCATCAGCATTGTAGGTACATACAAACATTTAGAAATATAGTTTGCTATAGTCGAGCCGTTAACAAAGATTTTAATTAGACGATAAACAGCAAATCGTTTTCTAACCTGGCGTTTAAATCTCCACCCACACTAAACATCGCCTAATCATGTACCTACTGAATGATGGATATTCAACGGCGCTTTTCATAGACTTCAATAAAAAAAATCACACGTTATTTTTAATGGAATTTGGCGCAAAACAACCTAGTGGTTAAATTCAATTAACTTTATTTCACGCTCTTTGCAATTGGTAGGTACAACCGTGGTAAGTCATCTACAATTTTAGTGTAGAAGATCTCGAAAATGTGTACATATACGGACCATTCGCTGCAAAGTGACATGAAGTAAAATTCTTCGAGCGATTTAAACGTGCGATCAGACGGAAAACTCGACGTCCGTTGCCTGAAAAACGCATCGCCAGTTCACAGTTTTTTCAGTGTAGTACCTCCGAGTCAGTCTATTCTTGACTCGGCATTAGTAAAGAGCGGGGAGAAGTAGCAAGAACGGCGGAGAGGTGAGGAAAGAGTGGCCTTGTGTGAGGGTCCGCAGTCAAGCACCGAGCACCGGTCGAGACGGACACGGTATGCAACAAGACATCGGCACGGCTGCATACAATGGTGTAGTTCCTGGTGATTCGCAAAATGGGCACCACGGTGGTGTGTGCGGTGTTATTCGGCGCCGTCTTCGGTGTACTGTCGGCGTCGCTCAGCAAGGCGCTACGATACCAAGCGCCCGACGAGTGCAAGTGGGTGGTAGTGGACAGCGGTACCGAAGACGACGTCGCGCTAGTGTGTCGGCTACAGACAATCAACAGCGAACTAGAGAACACCAACTTCAGCGTGATCCAACCCCAACACACGGTCAGGCTGCGTCTGGAATGTAGTGACGCCTTGTTCTTCCAAAGTTCTTTGAGCGCCGGCAGCTTCAAGCCGCTGGTCGAACTCCGCGAGCTATCCATCGAGTATTGCAAGATCGGGAACCTCTCTGACGGTGCTTTCCGAGGTCTCAAAGAACTTCGAAATCTCACAGTACGGACTCACAACACAGATTGGTCAGCCATGACCCTGGAAGTGTCGCCGAACGCGTTCACGGACGAGTTGCGTTTACTCGAACGGCTGGATCTCGGTGAAAATAACATGTGGAGTTTACCGGATGGTGTGCTGTGTCCATTGTACGCATTGGAAGTGCTCAATCTCACCCGGAATCGGTTACGCGAAGTGAAAAATTTTCGGTTCGCTCACAATCCGTCGGAAAGCTGTGGAGCCAACTTACGTCTTCTCGATTTGTCACGCAACAACATCGACAAATTACCCCCAAGTCAATTTTCCTCACTATCTCGTCTTCAAAAGCTGTACCTTCAAGGGAACGGACTCACGAATTTGGCGGATCGAGCTTTAGAAGGACTCATTGCCCTCAACGTGCTAAAACTATCCGATAACCGTTTGGTTAGTTTGCCGCCTGAACTCTTCTCTGACACGAAGGACATTAGAGAAATGTACTTGCAGAACAACTCCATAAACGTACTGGCACCTGGCCTCTTTAGCGAATTAACTCAGTTATTAGTACTTGATTTGTCGCATAATGAGATCACAGCTGACTGGATAAATGCGGCCACATTTGTAGGATTGTTTCGCTTGGTTGTGCTTGACGTTTCGCACAACAGGATCACAAAACTAGAACAGTCAGTTTTCCGGGACTTGTACAGTCTCCAAATTTTAAGACTGAACGACAATTTCATCGAAACCATCCCAGAAAATACGTTCGCAAACCTTTCTAATCTACATACGCTAATCATTTCCAATAATAAGATCACCAAGATTGAAAGTGATACCTTCAACGGACTGCACGTGCTCTCTTTACTGTCCCTAGACAATAACAAAATATCTTGGATACATCACGAAGCCTTAAGAAACTGCTCCAGTTTACAAGATTTGCATCTTAACGGTAACAAGTTAGTACAAGTTCCGGAAGTATTGTATAACGTTCCCATGTTGAAAACTTTGGATCTCGGCGAAAATCACATCGATTTGATTACGAATGAAACATTCCGAGACATGAATCAGATGTACGGGCTTCGTTTGACCGAAAACAATATTGGCAATATAACAAAAGGGGTCTTTGACAAGATGACATCGTTAAAAATCCTCAACCTTTCCAGGAATAAGATCCAAAAAGTTGCAGCAGGTGCATTCGACGCCAACGTTAACTTGCAAGCGATTCGCTTGGATGGCAATTATTTAACGGACATTCAAGAATTGTTTGCCAAATTGCCGAGCCTGGTATGGCTGAACATATCAGATAACCAGTTGAAATGGTTTGACTATGCCCTAATTCCAACCGGCTTACAATGGCTCGATATTCATTCCAATCAGATCGAAGAATTGGGCAATTACTTCGAAATCGAATCGACTCTTTCTCTGAGTACTTTCGACGCCAGCGCCAACAAACTGACTGAAATCACCGGAAGTGCAATCCCCAACAGTGTGGAAGTCCTGTTCTTGAATGACAACCTCATCTCCAAAGTTCAGTCCTACACGTTTTTCAAGAAACCAAACCTGACACGTGTTGACTTATTCGGGAATAAAATCACGAGTTTAGACCCGAATTCGTTGAGAATTTCAGCGGTGCCACCGGACAAACCTCTTCCGGAATTTTACATTGGTGGCAACCCGTACCAGTGTGATTGCACCATGGAATGGTTGCAAAAAGTGAACATTGGAAATCGAGCCAGAACACAACCAAAACTCGTGGACTTGGAAAGTATTTACTGCCAATTATTATATAACCGGGGCCGCACCTATGTGCCTCTCGTAGAAGCCGCCCCTTATCAGTTCCTGTGCACTTACGAATCGCATTGTTTCGCGTTGTGCCACTGCTGTGATTTCGACGCGTGTGACTGTGAAATGACGTGTCCTACAAACTGCACTTGCTATCATGATCAATCTTGGTCGGCCAACGTCGTCGATTGTTCCTCTGGGGGGTACGTTACCAAACTCCCTGAACAAATCCCTATGGATGCTACACAACTTTATTTAGACGGTAACGATTTGCGATCCTTGAACAGCCACGCGTTTATTGGCCGCAAAAGACTAAAGATCTTGTTTCTGAACAATTCCAATATCGAAACAATTCAGAATCGTACATTTAACGGTTTGAAGGACTTGGATATTCTACATCTTGATGAAAACAGGATCGCTGAACTGCACGGGTTCGAGTTTGAAGGACTTGATAGTTTGCGGGAAGTTTTTTTGCAACACAACCGCATAACGCATATAAACAATACCACATTTACGGGACTTCGACAGTTGCGTGTTGTGAAGTTAGACCACAATAGGCTGCATTTATACGACGTGTGGCAACTGCCGACAACAATGATTGAAGTGACTTTAGCGTACAATCCCTGGTCTTGCGAGTGCGAGTTCACCGAGAAACTCCGGGAATGGATGGTGCGCGGTGACGTGGTGTCGGATGCTTCTTCGGTGCGTTGTGTGTTCAATACGACTGAAATTGACTATTACAGTGAGGACATGTATGCTGACAATTCAGACGTTGGATTTTACGTGAGTCAAGAGAACGGTACTTTGTGTACGGGCGCCGCGAACATCGACAACAGCATCAACGGTAACCTAACAGCCACGAAGACCATCATTCAGAGGCAAATAATCCAAGATTACTTGCCATTGCTTGTGATAACCTTGGCCGTTTTCGCCGTTCTCATTATCGTCATTTTGCTCCTATTTATTTTTCGACAAGAAGTTCGCGTCTGGTTGCATTCGAAATTCGGGGTGCGGGTCTTTCATAGGTCATCGGACTTGGACCGCGACGACAGGGACAAATTATTCGATGCTTTCGTGAGTTACAGTTCAAAGGACGAAGCGTGGGTGGCTGAAGTGTTAGCGCCCGCCCTGGAACCCAACTACAAACTGTGTTTGCATTATCGCGACTTTCCTGTCGGAGCCTTCCTTGCTGACACCATCGTGCAAGCCGTAGAATCATCTAAACGAACCATCATGATTCTATCTGAGAATTTTATTAAATCCGAATGGTGTCGATTCGAGTTCAAATCAGCACACCACCAAGTTTTACGCGACCGACGCCGTCGGCTCATCGTGGTCCTCCTCGGAGAAGTGCCACACAAGGACCTGGATCCCGACATCCGGTTGTACCTCAAGACTAATGTGTATTTACAATGGGGTGACAAACTTTTTTGGGAAAAGCTGAAATTCGCTCTGCCGGACGTTCCAAACAACCAGCGGCACCGGAGTTCTATAAGAGGACCGCACGTTCATCACCATGTCCATCGACATAGTGCACGGGGCCAACCTCCCAATCCTCCAAGTGGTGGCGGAGGCGGCGGTGCTCCACGGACCGTAGCCATCCACATATGACAGTGATCCTACTTTACGTCAACCAATTATTGTGATACTACGTAATACAGACTGTGAGTGCAATGTGAGTGCCGGATGTGATAGTCATTTTCCGGGGGTGTGAGTGCGCGAGTGTGACGGCCGGACTGAAAAAAGGAGCCGCGTGAGAATAGACGAGTGGGTGAATGCATGGACCCCGGAACACTCCGAACCTGCGACGGAGTCTAACACTTGTTGCTGTAAATATGGACTTGTATAGCTAAGTATGTTCAAAACTGTATGTAAAACTGTACATATTTAAATATTTTTATACTCGGTATTTATTGTTGTAAGTTGTTTTCATCACTTTTTACGATATTTGCCATTTTTTACCTTTTGTACAATTATTTCAATCTACATTCCATTTTAAAAACCATGCCGTAATTTGTAGGTAAATTTTATTTATAAATAACTTAGTAATGCCTTTTTACTGTGAATGTAAAATAAAATCTGAACAGCGATTTTCTTAATCATTTGTTTTATTTCTTATCCATCAAATTCAAGTGAGAAAAATCAAAATTCGTCATATTTAAAAAAAAAATCATCTTGTTGGGTCATGCTAACTGGTATTAAATTTTTATGGTTCTGGAAATTTTTCTTTTGTCACTGCTAAATGCAACACCACAAGACTGCAGTGCGCCAATCAGAGAGCTGTAAAATAACTAATAATAGATTTTCATCATTGGTCATAAATTATAAAATGGAAATCTTCCTGCATAAAAGACGGTATTCCAGTAGGGTTTATGACACTTATTAAATTAATTTGACAAACACGTTTACGACTGACGTAAATTTTTGAACAACGATAGCAACAACTCCCAATATTAAAATAATAACGATTTTCTTCAATGTATCTTCTTGTAAATTTACGACTTAAAATGTAAAATAAAAACATAAAGAGACGCGCCCACCAAAATAATGTAAATAAAAATGCTCCCCTCTCCTTGTCACAACTAATGATCATGAATAATCTAACAATAAAATACATAAACTGTTTTCATTTGTGGTCACCATGGCTGACGTTAACAGCGCCTCCTCATCCAAGTTCTCCAAGAAAACATCCGTTTACACTTTATGGTGTTATAAACGAACCATGGTTTACGTTTATGGGATACGAGCAATTCACTGTACCAGGGAGAAACAACCGAAAGCCTTTTTCCTATTAATAAATATGGTAATAACAGGCGACCAATAAAAATTCTAATCGTTAATAATTCATAATTTAATGAAGCACACTCATCTATAAATTAAATAAAATTTAGAAATATTCCACTAAGACATTACATTACTTGGACGCCATAATAAAATTAATGATGCAGACAAACCCACCGACAAATTATTCAAGCATTTGAATTTAACAAGAACTGCCGCTGAAGTATTTATTTTGATAGTTCATATTAGTTTTACCAAGCATTGTTGTTGCTAATTAATTAATTCTGAGATAATTTTTAAGAATACTGAAATATTGTTGTATTGTGAATCCAATTTAAATTGAATCGTTAATAAGTCGGTTAAGACGTGTGAATCAGAAAAATGGAATTGGGAACGTTATTTAGGTCATAAAATGATAACAATGTGAATTTATCATTGTTCTGAGATAGATATTACTTTTCGCAACAAACCAAATACTGTTAACCGCACTTGTAAACGCTTGTTTCCGGTCTACATAAACACATGATTAGATGCATCTCATGGTTTTAAATAATCTTTTAGTTCTGTTTAAAACACAGCGAATGAGAAAGCAAAATCAGAAAGCCAATAAATTCAATTAATCTAATTGTTTATAAAAAATAAATAAAGCGTATTATTTGGAATGTAAATGCAGTAATTGATTATGAAAAGAAACTTCGCTGAGTCATACGATGATAGGTAAGATTTTCAGTTGACCTGAAGTCTACGCATGACTTAAAATATGTGAACTGACCAGCCACTATCGGATGAAGATCAAGAGTTGCATACGATTATAAAAATAAAAGATACAGTTATAATTAGCTGTCATTTTCACGGGCAGAAATCATTTCAGGTTACAATGTAATATTGTATTGTCTTCGGCTTCGATCTTGAACAAGTTTATTATATCTCAATTAGGTTCCTCGAAATGAAAATCTACGAACCTCAACCGATTTATTATTAAGTACCGAAACCAAAACAATTTTATTCTTTTATTTGATAAAATTTTAATGAATCCGGGACTAACAAACTATGTAACTGACAAAAAGCCGCACCGTCTCGAATTTAAAATTTCCATGTTATCAAACTTAATTATCATCTCGCAAATTCTTTGTTTCCATGTTCTCTTTAATTGGGTACTTCATTAGCTTGCCAACTTTAAAATTCACAAATTTCCGGCACAATACAATTCTGCTTGAAATGATTCTTTCATATTTTATACTTATTAACCTCTCTTCACTGTAAAAATAAAGAGCTAATAAAATTAATTAGGTGCACGGTCGGCTTTGGAACATCTACCAACTACATCGTTAATCTGACCAGGTCTTTAGCTGAAACGAGTACCTATTTCAAAGTATACTTGCTGAGTTTTTGGACGGGTACAATTTTCAAATTTAATATCCCCAAAGTTCAAATTAATTTAAAAACCCGTCACAACTTTTCATTTTTATGGTTATTAGCAACGTTTTTATATACAGCCGTTTCTCTATAAGAAACATTTTCAAATTGGCAATAAAAATTTGATTATGGTGGGGTCGTAAAATTGTCAGACAACGAAAGGAGCAACTCTTTGGTCCTGAGCCAATTTTAAGTGGAGCACAAAAAATTCCAAAGTTCAAAGTAATACATATTAATATTAGCTTACCAACTTCCGATGCGTATTCAGTTTCGATTAATTATAACTTGTGGTTGATAATTGGGAACCGTTCAATTATTTACTAGGTAACTTTTGTTATTGTAGAAAAGTTTGCATAAATAAAAAATTATTTAGTTTTGTTGGTTCTAGCAGTGCAACCGAAGTGCAACTATGAGTTTCTTTAATAAGATCAAAAAAGTTTTATGCAACTTCACGGCTCAATAGGTATTTTACTTTGATCTTTGATGATCAGCATTTTTACAAACTAGAAATTGAGAATGTCAATATGATGCTTATCTTGAAAGCAAGTCTCTTCCACGAACCTTTCGCCAGCAAAGGTTAGGCCAGGAATATTCATAATCATAACTACAATCCTTTTTTTGTTCCGATTCAGGTACAGGTACAAACTATTTTCTAACAATAGAAAGAGGATGCTAAACCGATTACGAATGTCTTTTGAGGACATTTTAAATAGCTACGGGTGCTCAGTAGCAACTGCCCATGAAAAGCTAATACCTACCAATTATATTCTTTTGTCCTCTTAATTGACCACGCTTAAGCTACAATTGATACTGTAGTACTATAGTACCCCGAAATGCCAAAGATTGAAACAAACCGCTGGTAATGTCAACTTTTGTTACGAATTTGGAAATTATTTCACACCTTGTTGCGAATTCAATAAAGCTAATTGAACGTCAATCACACAACCATAAATTACTTTAATCTCATTTGGAATTCCGATTAAAAAAAACGTAGTGTTAACGTGAATGGTAATTTAATTGTAATGGCCAACGACTGTGTGAAAGTACCAGTCATTGTGGTCGTGCATTGTGTCTAATGTTTTTGCTTTGGAATGTCTAATTAGCGATTCAATTGGTTCCTCTCGTTTTCGATCGGGCATCCTTTTCCGCCCACACGGCGAAAGTTTTTTTTCCAGGGTTAGAGGATGTGTATTTTGCTCTTAAATCATCCACGAAGTGATAAGTGTCTGCAAATTTTGTCCGGGCAACACCCATTCCTTTGTTGTTTCTCACCTAGGTAATGTCACGCGATGAATATTTGTACATTCTAATCTAGGTACGTGAAAAAAATACTTTCACACCTTAGATTTAATCGTGAAAAGAACATTTTGTGTATTATTGAAATGTCACTTCACAATAGAGAGAAGACCTTGTTTTCAGTCAGACGTTGCACTTCATGCTCGGGCGCCCCTTGCTTTTTAAATGATAGAGTCGATTAAGTTTATAATCGGATATGAATGAGATCGCTAAAGCTTAATTAAAGAAAAAAACGCGATGAGCTACACCCAAACTCAATCATTTCCTGCTTCAATGGTTAAGGTACAAACACAATAATTTCAATGAGTTTTCGTCAATACTGCAGTTAGAAAAGTTAACACCGAGGTTACACCCATCACTCAATTATAAACTATGAAACTGCTTTTGAAGAAGTGCCTATCTCAGAGCCCATTTAAAGGATTGTTCAACGTTTACAGGTATTTTTTTAAAATTCCACTGATACGGATACCGACTCGGATTTATTCCTGCAGTTTACGTGCAGCTACTGAAAAATTGAAATAAATGCCTAGTAATTGTAGTGTACGTGATATCCGTTTCCATTAATACGTTAGATTCAATTTGTATGCTAATTTGAAATGATAATTTCTAGAAAATAGAATTAGTCTGCAATTACAGTCATTAGTTTTTACATTTTACTTGACATTATAGTGGAAACCATAAAAATCTCTTATTTCAACATTTTACATTCTCTCAGCCATGAAATTTTCAGTAACTGAAAAATTGAAGTTGGGCTTTTTTAAAAGATAACACGTTATTGTTATTATTGAGAGAAATTCGTACTTACATTTGTAAAAATTGTTACCTTCTAAGTTGTGTTTTTTTTTAGTTTCCAAATTCGGGATTTTGTGCAGAATACAAATCACACACATTTAACGTTTAAAGTTAGTTAAATATAGGGAATTTTCAGTTCTAGTTGTACACTGCATATCTCCAAAACTAAGAAATTTTGAAATGAGATGCCGTGTTCCCATTGATTTTGCCGCGATTTTTTAATATCAATCTCATTTTTCTTAGGTAAAAAAATGCCAGAAAAACGATGGTAAAAACCGTATCTTTCTATCCTTTTATCTGTCATAGTTCCGGAGACTTCAAAAATTGAAAAAAAAAAAGGTTTAAACAATTAAGTAAAATATGAAAAATTGGGCCCCTGTAGAATACTTTCAAGCTTTCATTAAAAAAAATCATGAAAAAAAGTCCACTTGGTTTTCGAGATATTTTTCCCTTATAACTTTACATTGCAATTCTCATAAGCGATAAATTATTATCTGTTTAGCCATCTCTGACTCAAGAAGGAAAAGGAAGCGGATTTGGTTTATGTACTGAGAAAACGGTAAACAGTCATTTCGTCTAAAATATGACGCTCTCTAACAACAGATAACTCCCAATTTGGCGATGTTCTGATAAGTAAATTAAAAAAATCGCCGTTTCATCTTTAGTTTCGTACAAAATTCTTTCAGAGACATAAACAATACTTGTAGAGCCAGCAGGTATGCTCTATTGATCCACATCAAAACGAGAAAAATAATTATTCCCTCGAGCGTACAACGAGCAAAAACAATTCAAAGGGGTATATCTAACCGGATGCTGAGAAAAAAATCAAACGAAGAGCAATCGTTTTCAGCATAGTTTAAGTTTTTGTGGAGATTATCTAAGCAGGAAACGCGGCGTTTATCATTCCGCGTTGTTATTTTAATACAGGTACACAAATGTTAGCAAGTACACCTTACATGGTTCCGAATAACTGTTGTTGTGCATGTGAGACGGCTTCGATCATCTACTAACGATGTGAAATAATGCTAAAAATGCGACAATGAGTTGTTACAGTTATGACTTCGTCTAGAAAGAAATCAAATTGACCGCAATTTTTGTGGTTCAAGGTTTTGTCATTTGTGTTATAAATATCTAACACTATATTTGGTAATTTTTTTAGAAAACTTTTTTTGGTGCATAAGTGTCACCTTACCTACTGAGCGATTTGTAAACTTGGATTTTCTATTCCATTTAAACCATTCGCAATCTGGGAAGATAATTCATCATTAAACGCATAGCTATTTACGCTTTAACGCAGATTGGTGCTATAAATTTTCCTAACTATCGTTTGCCATTCGCGTTATTTAATCAAGTCACTGGTCATTTTCTATTATGGTTTAATTAAAACTGAAGCATTACCTTACTGAAACACGTGTAGTATGTAGCTACGGTTATCTGCCCTAAAACAATGCAACTTTGATACCAATTAAGTTTCTTCTCATCATCCAAGAACTGACTGAAACACTAATGCTCATGCATGTCTAACCACTTTGTTCTTGTCGGATAGATATTGCTGTAGATTATGTAGTGATAATTTGTGTAATATTTCATATTTCAACCTTAGTTAAACAATTCACAACAGAAGAATATGGAAATTTTGACAGTGTTCTCACGAGTATCAAAAAATGTTATCATCTCGAGCGATTGCCTGAAGATTTGTCAGTGTGGTGGTATGACTTTTATTTGCATTACACATCTGTTATTTGTATTTGCTAACAATTCCTATTTCAGAGAGTTTGCATGTCATTCGATCATAGCACGATAGGTACTATATTCATGCATGCTCAGAGTCAGTGGTTTTCTGCACAAAGCTTGCTAACGACTCTCTTGTTCCGCAACAACGTCGCTAATATGTACCTACTGATTGCATCTGAACGGGCAAGTCGGTGAAATCGTTCATTTATATCTTGTACATACTCGGATTTAATGGCCACTTACTAAAGGTAGATATTCCGTTATTAAGTGCGCGTAGACAACATAGTAACGTTCTCTAATTGAAAAGAACGAAAAAGTCGCATAATAATTCGAACTTTTAACGAGGATGCTTTACAGGTGTTGAATGGCGATGGTAATATCTGTAGATAACGCAAGACAGGTAACGCATTGGACCATAATCCACGCACTTTATGTTGAGAATCCGACAAGCTGTCGGTTTATGACTGTCTTGTCATTTACGGCGACCAGCTTTATTTACGATTGGTCCGCAATCATAAACGCTACACTGCATGCATATACATAAGAATACACAAACTGAAATTTTCGACGCGCCAGGGGACACGGTAATTATCGACCCGTTTCAAACAAAATAAAAAAATTATATTAAGACGTGAATAGCCTTTACTCGCCTGTCACTGGTGTGAAGCGACCAAGAAAGACGTCCCAGAGGTGTCATGTCGACTGGACTGCTGTTATGAAATTCGAATATAGGAGATACTTTATTCTCTTCCCGAGGAACGTCGAAATTTAGATTTTTTCCGCTAACTAAACACGATCGGTCTTTCCCACCCCTGGAAAGAAGGAGCTGTCGTAGCATTTACCGATCATGCGAGATTGTTCGGATTTTTATAAACCTTGAAAAATATTCCCATACCTCGTTATATTGTGTGTTTTTTCTTATTTCGTTTGTATCATCCCCATGATAGATTAACAATGTACCCGTCAGCCCCGACAGCCAACAATTAAAGATTGCTCTGTCCATCCGACACGCTCCATTCACCCATCGACATGCAACAGCAGTTGGCCAGCAAGCCTCGCCGTCTTAAAAATCGCGCCAGAAGAAATTTCGTCGACCACTTAGCATTCCTCATACCAACCAAGAAAGATTCGTTAAAAATAATTCGTTTTGATGACGACCGGATTTAAATTCGGGTGTTGCAAATTGTTACACAACAAAGTAAAAGGGTTTGCGCCGAAGAGGCGACCGGTGAGCAACGAGCAAATCAAGTTAATAAATCTCTTGGCGATTTCGTTTCTCGGCGAGTTTGCATACTGCCGAGTTAAGCTGACAAACTAAGCTGCGACAGACGACACAGAACACCCATCTCGATCGAAATCCCATTACGGTCCGAGCGTTAAAAACGAAAGGAATTTCAATCGCGGGTACAAAATGAGCAGTTGTAAATCTGCACGTTTTTCAAGTCGACGGATAGATTTCCGTCGGAAAATATAGCCAGGAGATGAAAATACGGAGTTTGCAGACAAGTTGAAGGACTTCGAAGGATACGCGCCGCCAGCGAGGATTCGACAGCTGAGTACAAACGAGCTCTAGTGTTGCAAATCTCACGCGTGCTAGATGCAAATCGCCGCTTGTTTTATTCTCGGCACCACCGATGCGACGACAATTAAAAACCTATCTAACCGTGAGATCTCGTAATGAAATAAACAGTTCACTAGTGAGATCAAACTGAGAGCTGTCAGCAGGAAAGTTCAGTCGATGATGCAAAAATTACCAAAACCTGACACAGATGGGTCTTCAATTTTCAAAACCAAAACTGACTTTTTGACTGGAAATTAATGGAAAGGAACCTCAAATGACTCGATTAGCCAAAACCGTTTTACTAATTACTCTTGGGAACGTTAAGCCCTTTTGAACATATGGACTTCCAGAGGAAACGAGCGAGCAATTTCCTTAGGGAGGGCAGGACAATTATTAATAATTATGAAGATGCTATTTTTTCACCTCGATTACCCTCAACGAAAAAACACATTAGATTAAGCAAAACTGCACACAGAACTTTTTTATGACCCACAGCTATGTTTAATAATAGAAACTGCAAATGCTATGTGGGTCCCATTTGTTATCGATCGCGTTATCACCTAATCAATAATTTAGTACCAATTCAAGTAAAAAATTTTGGAGCAGTAGTACTGTTTGTATCACGAGCTGCTCAAGAGCACAATGCATGTAATAAATCTATTGCAATTTAAGGCGACGACTAAGAACAAGTTAGCACCCAATACAGTTAATCCAGAATAAATAAATCATCAGTGGAAAAAGAAATTGGACGTAGGTTGTTCGTTGAGCCAACCAGAGCAGTGTCAACATTCAAATGCGTTTAACACACACAAAACGCATCACCTTTCAGTTATGTAAGCGTCGCTACAACAAAGAAACAGTTAGGTTGGCCAAACTTTTTTCCAATAGTCGTTAAGTGAACCCAAGTCAACTTCGTAAAGACCCGGTTTCAAATATGTGGGGAAAAAGTTGTTCGTGCGCCGACTGAAACTAAGCACCGAGCAGCAGCAGCCGTGCAGAGAAGTACCACGATCATTCTTCTCCTTGTCCATTTCGTTTTACAAGTTTTTACTTTTGAACGCGGTCGCATGAAAGCGCTATACTATCTGTCCTGCGATGCATCGGATCGGTGCTTTCGCTGCATTCTCCGGTCAATGTTTCCCTTCCACCTTAGTAGCCGAAGAAGAATTTCGAAGCGACAATTCTTCCGCGCCCTCGGTTTGACTCTAAAATATCGTTTTCAGGAATGCTGAAAACAATCGGCATTTTTCAATATATAAAATTTCTCGGACAGAATCGTATAGATCTGCGATAAGAGACGCTGACGATCCATTTTTATGGTCCGTATGGTTCACTTTAATTGGTGCACATAAAACCGACACAACCCGATTCAAAGATAAGTCTGGCTGCTGTAAAAATTTTACAACCACCAGTCTTCGAGAATGTACACATAAAAAGACTCCATCAACAGGTAAATTCTTCAGCAAAACTTTCGGCAAAACTAATTCGGCATTTCCAGTTGGGAAAAACATTCTGACATTTAAATAAAATGTGAACAATACGAATATTTAAATCGCCATTTGATATGCAAACTGGTTTTTATAGCACGCTAAAATTCGAAAACCGGCAAGTTGTTGCGTTGCTATAAATCGTAGTTTCTGTTGGTTCAATTAATTAAAAATCAATTCCAATCTAAGATCCCAAGTTGACACATAAAAAAAGCACGACATCCATTGATGCTAAATTATTTCGTGAGTGGTGTTACTGCTATGCATAATACATTTCAATGAAAGCAATAAATCAGACGTTATCTGCACAGCTTTAACCGACGGGATCACAATTATGTGTTAATATGCTGAATATATGATACGATCATTTAATTCTCACTGACAATGGTCTGCTTTACGCAAATGAGAGCGGTGGTGAAAAAACCGAGAGCTTTAAAGCCGCGATGCTACTATTCCGTTAATTACATTTTAAATTAAGCTCTGGTAGAGAAAATCCATATAGATTCCAGGAACTCAGACCTACATAAAGTATAATTATCACATACATCGGGAGGCATCATCAATACTGTTTTTGTTTGGCAAGAAAATCGTGTACGCAATGACTAATTAACACGGCTTCTCTTACCAGACGAAGCGTAATAATTAGAACAATGAATACCATTATTAACGTAAATGATAAATGTACCACGGAAATCTAGTACAGTGCTCGTGATAAACAATACAGCAATTATTTCCTTCGATGCTGCAAGAAAAAGAACTGTGCCTGAGTCCAATTTCCTCCGGCAAGTCGACTGTAATTAAAAGATGCATAATAAAACGATTTGGATGCATTTCTAACGTGAATGTACGGTCACTTCCGCATTAATTAATCTTTTTCTCGAGACGCAATGACGATGCAAACCAAGGAATATCTAAAGATCGGCAAAGTTGGATTTAAAATGTTCACAACAACGTCCTCCAATCTGCGAAAAATGAAAATGGTACAAACATTTGAGGTGGGAAAACGTCGTTGTGCAAATAAAATTGCATATGCAACAAGTTTGTTCAGATGCTCTTAGAATGTTTACTTAGATATGCAAAAGCAAAAAGTACCTACTATAAAATTTCATGTTCACAACGCCATTTTTTTTCTACTGAAGATTCTTAGGTGGCAACAATAAACGTCAACTGTAAAGATTATCGTAAATACAAGATAACAAACCCATAAGGAAGTTGACATAAAATTAATTAAATTTGTGGGTACCTACCATAAACCTGAGGATGCTCCACAAAATTACATATTATAAAATTTAATTACAAAGAGTAGGTACTGATAAAAGCTGTTAGTGTCAGAATAATTCAAAGTTACACTGTGGTTGTTATAAAGCATGACGTTCATTTTTAAAAAATATGTTATTTGAGATACCCTGTTATCCAAGGTTACCTAGTTTACACGGGAATAAATTAATTAGAGAAAAAAACTGAGAAGAAACTCGCTTTAATTCGCAGACAATCTTAACTTATTAGTAATAAAAAAGGATGCGGATCATAAAAAATTCCCTGCTATTTTTTTACTAACATCTTATTTTCCAACAATTAAGTCTGCGGATCGTAGTCTAAATAATGTGACTTGGATGTTGTTTCCGTTTATTCCTGTTTATGAACTGGAAAATAATTCCGAAACTACGTGTTTCTATAGCAAAATAATGCCACTCATTACGCCACTATAAAAATTTCTGTACATGTTTAAATCATTACGTGTAATTACATTCATTACGACTTCTGGAATCATCTATCTTCACCGTTCGTTCTTCATACTAAAAGCAATTAAAATTCAAAATTAGTCTGCATGAATTGCAATTAGTGTTTGAATTATGGAGGGAGACCTAGAAAACCTATTTTGAATCAAAAATTTCAGTCGCGAAGAAAAACTCCGGCGTTGTTTCAAGGAACGCAATTATGTTATTATTGTGAATTCCATTTCTCTCTCGTTAGTTCTAAGAACTCTCTCAACAATATGTTTGTGATTGCAGTGTACGCGGAGGTTACACCTCTTGTGGATTCTGCTTTAGATTGAGACGAGATCACAACATAGCGTGATCAAAAAAGACGCTTTTTAGACAAGAAGTGTTGCAAATTGTATAATTATCTCCAATTCATACGATAATGTAAATCCTGGCGATTCGAAAAGCGCACATACCAACAATACATTCGTACTCCCATACAATACTATCAGTGTCATACTCGTGCTTTAGCGTAGCTTATGTAAATACAGCAAACCGAGCTTGCAATATTCTTGCTTGTGGTTGCTTTTTGCAATTACAATAGGCAAACTTATATTGCTTAGCGATATGAGTTTTGCATTCTCCTATTCTCTTTCTATTGTTTCCACAATCATGCCACATTATTTTATTGAATACTGTTGATTCTGCATGAATGCGTTGGAAGAGACAGTGTCAAACCTCAGTTGGTGGTCGCGTTTTTGCTCGTTTTACTAATAAACTGATGATTTCCAATTCGAATTGCCAAGAAAAACCAAGTGTTAAGTGTTCCGGTGTGAAGATTACGGGTTTACCTGAAACAAAAAAAAAGGATATTAAGAACGGATGGAAGAGATAATTGTGTTCTTCTATGAGGGGAGAGGTGAGCACAAAAACTCTCATTAAGTAGCACATGTCCGATTCAAATGAACAAACACGAACAACGAAGTAAAAATTTTCTGCACATTTAGGCCCGATAGCAGAAACGCAGATTAACTTTTTAGTTACTAAAGCTTTAATCTACGATTATACGTCAAATCCGATTGCTGGGACAAAAATGAATAAGTAAATTTAATTCTGAACCATAGCAAGGACTAAACGAAATTTGGATTGCAGAAACGACTTAATCCTGGATTAAATGATATAGTTTGAAACTAAATGTAATCCCACATGTTTGATGGAAAATAGGATAAACTAAATTGTCAGTTCTAACAAAAATCCTTTAGATTACGTGATTTTCCGACTTGTGCATATTGAAATAATGGCAAAACAACATTAATTAGTGACAATGGTAAGTAGCATTTTCTTATTATAGTTTTGGATGTTCAACTAAACATTTTTAGATGTGCGTGTGTTCTGCGTTTTCAAGAATCTGGCGTAGGTGGACTATATTTGACCTAACAATCTAGTGCGGTTATGGCTTTGACTTTTTAAATCGTTTACAGCCACCTTACCGCAAAGCCCCATAAATACATATAATAATCTTCAAGTGGTTGGTATTTTAATAAGACATACTATAGTTCGTCAATAATTGTAATTAGAGGACGTTGTGTAGAAACTTATTTCTAATTTCTTTTCTTGATCGCAGCTCTATTATTTCCTTGCCGATTTAATTAGTGTTTATGGCGGTTGATAAAGAAAAAATGTCTAAAATGGTGCTTTCATAATAGTCGGAACATAGTGAAATTTAATATGGAATCGAGCCTTAAAGTAATTCCGTGGCAGAATAAATGCAAACTAGAAACATAAAATTTCTAACCATAAGAATCTCAATTAAGTTATGAATCTTCCGGGATTTTCATAATAAGATCGCCTTAAAGAGACTTTTAAGTTATTGAAACTAAATTATAGAAGTATCTAAGTGTTACAGTTAGAAACAAGCCGCTAAATTTGAGAAAAGTCTACCCCAGCCGTCATTTTTTGTTTCCCCGTGCAGATTTTTCCCTTTTCAACCCCAACATGAGCGTAGATCAAGGAAGAGCATATCTAGAAAAGCATTGACTCCGGATTCCCCCATAACATAACAATGTACGTAGTTTTTTTGCACTATTAGCTTGTAACGAGTGAGCGCTTACCACCGGCATTGACCAGTATATCTGCTCAGGCACGATCCTCATGCACATTGTGCTGAGCAGGTTCTCACACAGACTTACAACCAGCGGACCCCGCAGAAACTCAACTTTTCCGGATATTATCTGCAACCCATCCTAGGACACTCCAACTGGCCGACTGCATCTGGAGGCCGGGAACGCCACGAAACCATTATATTCCGCATTTTTCTCAATTTTTTTGTGAAAACCTTTGTCAATAGCAGTGGTTAGAAATGCATCTAGTCGACGTTGCGGATAAGGCACGACCCACATAATCAATAGAAACGAAACATGTTCTAATACTAATAAGAATACTAATAAGAAAATGGAAGGAATCCTCGTACTTGTTCATTAAGTTTCCAGTACCACCATGGTATGGATGTACCAACGTGTGTTTAACATAAATTAGGCCAACCCCGATTGGGTCATGTAATACGTCAACGATCATTTTACGAAATCACGAAATCGTCTGAAATTATTGGTTGCACATCGCGTCGTCAATTCGATCGGCCCCTACGTCGTCAGCTCATTGGGCCGAGATTGGGCTGCTCTGAGGAGGGTCAGCGAGTCAACCAGGCACTTGTTTGTTTTAG
This sequence comes from Gnatocerus cornutus, assembly GCA_029298725.1. Classification (NCBI taxonomy): domain Eukaryota; kingdom Metazoa; phylum Arthropoda; class Insecta; order Coleoptera; family Tenebrionidae; genus Gnatocerus; species Gnatocerus cornutus. The sequence goes on from CM055514.1 coordinate 8,986,192, forward strand.
GTTTCTCTGATAATTATACGTGAGCGATCACGAGCTCGCCCGCCCAGTGCTCTCAACACATCCGTATGCTAAGTGCTGTAAGGTTATTTACAGAAATTGGATGCACGACAGTGCAGAAATTTGAAAGAATGCGAGTACCAGTTGAAGAAATTTAGGTCTGTGCGCTTGGTTTTTTGTGTCTACGTTGAGTTGGTGGAGAGAATTAACTCAGATTTTACAGTTTGAAACAATGATTGCAACCTGTCAGCTCTGAGTAAATGATTCTGAAAACGCAACGTTGCTTGGTGTGCATCTAACAGTAACTTAACACGGTGAGGTCGTAATTCATAATTTCTATGAATTTTTGTTTTTTTCTTTGTTATTTAATTATTCGACCGTTTCCGCAATGCATAGTAATCCAGCAGATAGCTCTCTTTGGTACGAATGTGTAATAATTCATTTTAGCGCTATCTCATTTCGTTGAAAAAACCTTTTGGCTTTAAGGCTGTAATGCAACAGGAAAACTAGTACATAGCTCTTACGTTTAATCGAAACTTATGAGGACTGCTATCGATCATTAAGTGTTTACGGTAATAACAGTGCAGAACGCAATATAAATTACTTCAGGGAAACGACCTTTCGTGTTATAATTTATAACAGTTTCAGTTGACGTTCACCAGCTGTGGACAACTAGCTGCATTGCACTTTTAGACAAATAGTCAACACGCGGTAGGACACGATCTCCGATTGTCTGTCTTGAAAAGAGAAAGTGTTCGTTTCTGGCTTAGCATCGTGATATTTGCTTTTAATCTTCTCAGCAGATCAAACCTGTCGCAAACGGACGTTCACTCAATACAAAATAAAAACGTCCAATCAAATTAATATGACTATTTACATTTTGTTTAATTGACTATGAATTCAAGCAACACTTTCGCCATTAATTAATGATTGATCATACGGTACGACAGTATTAACCCACGGAATGAAGGAGTAATATTTCGACATTCCAATGTATAATAATACAAGTCGTGTCGGGAAGGATCATTGCTGCAATTTCTACATTGCCTGTTACATGTTAGCATACACACACAATCACTTGATATTACAACTTGTAAGCTTTTTTTATCTTTGTTTGAATCGTGCTGCGGGAACCGCAATGAAAAAAGTGAAATTCATCCGAAAGTTGCTGACGGATTGTGAATAATATTTAACCACTTGACATTTTCTATAGCTTGCTGCCTTTCTTTCCCAGTGACTTTAAATTTCAGGAGAAACTTTCCACCAGTGAGCTTCATTGTGCATTTACCTATCACGTTTAGTAAGTTATTGATGACAAAATCGACACGCAAATCTAGTTCCTTTAAGCAAAATGGTAGTAAAAAGAAACAGAAAAATGTGGAAAGAGGTCAGAAACGTGGTGCAACGAAAGATCGAAATGTTGAGCTAATTCTTACTCGCATAGCTTTATGAAAAACTTTCAACAATGATTTTAAAATTCAAATTATATAATTCCTCGATTTTAATATAGCTGCCAAGATTTCAAGAGATTCTAAGTTGGAGTTTTTTCTTGTATTATAATATTTCTGGATTATTAGATTCTTAGATAGGTACTTTTAGGTTCAACTAGGTTTTATTTGAGATTTTAGAGCTAGATTGATGTCGTTTCTGCATCATTTTAGAATAATACAAGAAAACAAAAAAAGGTAGTCGATGAACATGCTATAATAGTAGATTTTGTTATACGGTAGAAAAGTGGTACTTTTTGTCAAGAAATTAAATTTGCGAGACAGCAAAGCCACTTTTCGGCCAAATAACAAATACTACTTTTTCTGCCTACTTTACTGTCTAAAAACGACTAAAAAATAGTGACTTTTGTGACGTTTGGAGAAAAACTATATTATAAATAGTATATAAAATACACTGTGTCCGGAAAGTGGTGCACCACCTTGAAACAGGGTAATTGGGTGGTCCCTCAGAGTACCAAAAAATGTTAAAAAAAATTCCAGACACTCTGTTTTCGCAGGAAAACCAAAAGAAAATTTGGAAAATGGCAACATTGCAGAACTGTACCCCCCATAATTTAAATTTCCAGTATTCAAAGCCATAGTAACGTTGCTGTTGTATTGTTGGCGTTAGTCAGGTCGGCTCATGAACGAGTAATGTAACTATAGTTTCACGTAAAAGATGCCACACTGATCGAGATTGTTGGTTCAAAAATCTTGTTAACAATTTTCAGGCATTTCTAACAAAATTTTTCCGATTTTCTTTGCACCATTCCTTTACGCAAAATGTTCTTTAGATAACAAATTCATTTGAACGTAAAATTATTGCACAGAAATCGTTAATTTTCGCATCAAACTTTGCCTCTTCAATCCATCATATCTCGAAAAATTGAAGACATGGATTTTTTTTAACATTTTTTTGGTGATCTATGGCATTGTACGATGATACAGTTTCACGGTGGTGCGCGACTTTCCGGACATCCTGTATATGCATATGCAGGGTGATGAAAAAAAGGCATCCATGAGTGGAAGTATAAGTTCAGCCAAGTTGGTCTGAGCTACCATAAAAGCATAAAAATTACTACCGCAACGGGACAGCTTCAAAAGATTCTCAAGTGCACATAATGAGGGTTTATTTGCTCAAGTTTGCACCCTGCGATAAGAACAGCAGGCCAGATGTTTCGTCATAAATGACAAAATACCGCAAACTGTCTAATTTTTATGATTTATGTTGGCTCAGACCAACTTGGCTGAACTATACCATGTCTTTTTTTCTTAAACCATCTCAGAAATGAAAGCAAAATTAATCTAAACCTATTCCTTTTTACAATATGGATTTTTTTCAAAGAAAAAACTCGGCAATGATACTCAATCCTTTCTAATAAAATTTTACATTCGACAGTCTCCGTAAGTAACTAAGCAGCTAATACTAAGAACTTTACAACGTTGCAACACTGAAAATTTTTCTTCACAGTCAAGAAATGGTACTTTTAAAAGTTTAAGAAACTTAGTTTAAAGCACTTTTTTTTTCTTTGATACAGAATATCATTAATTGTAAAAAGTCTAATCTCTAAGAATAAAATTGTTATAAAAATGTTAACCAAATAGAGTTTGAAATAAGCTTCTAAGTCAAAAAAGCACAAATTTCGTTTTCGTTATCAATTTTGGGCTCAGGAAAAAATTAGCTGCAACATGATAGGTAGCATGGGCGCCTTTTTTTCATCACCCTGTATAGTGTATAGTTTATAGGCGCCTGAAGATAGATTAGTTATTGTGTCATATACAAAACACCTGTTGCGGTTTGTTCCTTGCACAGTCCGAAGGGTCTCTTATATGAAACGATTTAGGAACGGAAAAAGAGAGAAATACATAAGAAAAGCGCGCTCAGTCGTGCGTATAATCAATGCCTAGATTCCGTATTCACAGGCGAGGACTCAGTTTTGATTGTGGAATGATACATTTTAATGTTTGTGGAACAATACATGCGGCAAAACATGGCCCGGCTGACCCTTAAATGGCGATAAAACGGCCAACCATTCCGCGAATGTTTACGTAGACATTATCCCCGCTAATAACGGCAGTTGTTTATTGCAGCCTATTCAACAGAAAGTAATTAAACCGAAAATTTCCAGGACGCAGCGTCGGTAATCGCTATTAGAGGCTTGTATGCTTTCAATATAGTCATTATGCAGACTGGTCGACGTTAGAACGACGGTTAGTTTATCATGGCTGTTGACCGTTGTAAAACGCTTACAATTTAACACATGAATAACAAATAAGTGGAAAAATACCATTTTACAGCCTTTCTAGAACAATGGTCGAATTAAACGGTCAATAAAAATTTTATTTTATTTTCCAGAGCTGCATTCAAGCCGCGCCTGAAACGGCATCGAACAAGTACCGCGCTTTTAGCCGAGCTTAACGGCAACCTAATTAAGAATGAACGCAATACAACATTCATTTCTAATTATTTTACTTGCACCGTTTGAAGGAAAATTCACCGATCAAACCAGACCATCTGGAATGATATCAGGTCAAAGGGCGTTCTGCCGGAAATAATTTCCAACTTCTATGAATCAAAGTTTTTACGGGGTAAGGTTCCACCAGGGTTCCACCTTGATATGATAAATGATGACGGATTGATTTATGCGTGATGTTGGAATTCGAGTCATACAGAGGTCATGCAATTTCCAACCAAGCATACAACGTGTAACTGCAGTACAAAGATGGCATGAAGATATACCATGAAAAACTTGAAATTTACTGACACGATTCCCACTAAAATAGGTCGCCTTGAGCGAACCTATTTGGCATTTATAGCCGATTTTGTAATCAATCCATTTCAAAACATATTTAGCGTAATATCAGATCACAAATAAAGATCACGCCATCCGCTGTATTCTCTCAAAATGCAAGGAAACGTGCACGGCAATCTGAAAGGACAAACATGCTCAACAATGCAATGCAATGGTAAATAAGTTGCACACTTGCATTTTATTCATATCTTATTAACTAGAGCAATGGCTTTAACATCAACAATAAAGTTAATTCTACTTGACATTCGTTGATTTTGATTTAATGTGACCTACGCTGTTTCTCTATTGAGTTTAATTGTTTAGCGGCAATTCTCTTGGAGCTTCGATGAAAACAACACACTACTAGAAGAAACATATCAAAAGTGGCAATTTTCTCTAAAGTTACAGCTCATAAAAGCTGCATATCTCATTAAGCTCGCTTGTCACCAGTTAGTATGACAAAACCTAATAACCGGAACCTGCATAAGCTTTTTAAAACGACACAAGAATTATAATTACACTAATGAATCCCTTTGGTAAAATAAAACCTTTTTAAGAAAAATGAAAGAATGCAAAATATGGTAGAACTTTACGAAAGCAACGTTCTCTCTGAAAAGCACCTAATTAGAACAAGTAGCGCCGAGTTTAATTGACTAATGACATTTAATTGCTTCTTCAAATAAAAACAAACTGTAACAACGACTTATTCATCTCGATAATGAACAAGAAATTGCAGCAAAATTACGGAGTGAGTTTTTTGAACTATACGAGTCATTTGTCACGATCTTTGTCTCATGCAATAGAATGGTATGCAATTCAAATTTAATTACAAGAAGAGCAAACTTTGTTCGACAGAATCCACAATCAGCGAGAGAATCTTCTCGGGGGTCAATAATTGAAAAGAAAACCTGTCGAACGAGCAACGTTGGAAATTATTACACCGATTTGGTCATGTAACAGATGTTGTAAATTCGACAAATAAATAAAAATAGGCACGTACGCCGCGGAACAATGCATAAATATACCCCAGACACTCGAAATTATCATACACTCAAACATACAAATACATAAACATAGGCTCCGGACGCTTTCGGCAGTTCTGAACGACAGACAAGAAGATTATATTGTTTAAGAAGTCGTAAAAGACGTGAGCAACCGATGAAACAGATTCAGGACCCGGCTCTATTGTTATACATCTCTTTGACTTGTTACTCAAATTGGCAACACTAAACGGCAGGTGAACGATCGAAATCGCTCCAACTTTGACAAAAATGTACAGAAGCTTACCACTCCGGTATCACGTGGTTTTGTACTATTTCATCATAACGATGAAATCACGTTGTTGAGACCTCTCGAATATTTGAAAGGTCCTCTACAGATTTGAGAGGAAAGAGTGTTCATTCAATTTTAATCCCGACACGCCTTGGTGTTCATAATAGGAAGACCTTCAGGAAGGATTAAATAATAAAATCACTTTTACAATGCACGTTATTTATTTTATTAGTCAAAAATCAACAAATCTTCACGGGCGCCCATGTTTTATTCATTTATGATTAAAAATTCTAATTGTAGGTACAGAAGTAATAAACTTTAGAAGCGTTTAAATAAAATTTGATGGCGCCGACCTTATGACCTTCCTATAATTTATTTGAGAAGAAACAAGCAACGAGGGTATTCCACGGGTGAATCTGACTGATACCGATTAATCGCTTGAAACTTAACACAATCATAAGTATAGGGCGCAAAATACAGTTTTCAAACTCTCATAATTATAGTGATTTCAGTTCTTGTATAAGGGGCGGTTGTGAGTAAGATGAGAGAGAATGATGAATATGTACGACCGGAACTGTTCACAAAATCGGCTCCGGTTCAACACTTTTCATTTTTGAAACGGTTCAAATAGCATGTCAACGTTTTCTTAAAAAGTTAAACTGTTTTAGGAATTTTAGGATATTCCGCGGAATACAATGAACGAATGTAACACCGCAAAACCGTGGAGAGAGAAAAGGAATTTCCAATTGCCACAGTGACTCGAGAAATCATTAGAAATGACTATGAAGGTATTTGCGTTGTCATTTGGAGCAGTTATAAAGTGCAGTTTGGTAATTCATAATAATTAATTGCAGTGGTATTTCAGATTCTTTTCTGCATATCTGATTGGGTCAATAGTTTCCTTGCTTAACTACAGTTTGTTGAAATTTTTTTGTATTGTCAGTTTCGACGAATCGTGATGAGCCCAGTTATAATCTGTATTTCGGACTACGATGTTGCCCTGTCAAAAAAATTATTTATCTAGAAATCAAATCACTCTTCAGTTCCCTTGACGTCTCTTTAACAAATGTGATGAGTATTTAATCACTACTTTGAAATCGCAACAATCAGTAATTTCAAGAAAACCATGAGAAACTAAATACCGTTTAAACCGACACAAACTAAGTAAGATGTGTATTAGCAGATTATACGTTATTATCGCTGGGAGTTCAATTATTTTCTATTGAACGAGGAATAAAGTAGTCGTGAACAAAGTTGGAACCAGACGATTATAAACTAGGACTATTAAGCGAATTTAAATCTGCACAGTGAATACCCGCCTCTGTAAAGTGAATTCCTCCGGAATAACTTGCACATCTTACGACACCGGACTGGCAACAAAGTGTCACTAATTTCAGGCCGGGCAAATAAATAGCCGCAAGAACGACGTCGTAAACAAATCGGACTTCTATTCGAATTGGCTTAAGCTGCATCAAGAGTGTCCATAAAGGGCAAACTATCAAGAACCCTCAAGTTTTACGCAAAAGTGACTCATGAATAGTAGAAATGTGCTTGCATTTATTTATTATAGAAATATTCAAATGCGATTATTCCACATGACGTCTAAAAACAATTAATACAAATAATACTAAATAACCAGAGAAACTTTATGAGATTGTCTAGAATTTAAGAAATCCATAAAGCCACTTAAATACCAAAAATTAATAACGCAACTTATCCCCAATAAATGTCATTCGCTCAATTTTATGATCAAACCGAAGTATCAGCAGCTTTGGTCGTTCGTGAAGAGTAATCGGCACTGCATCGTAAATTAATAGTATTAAATGCCGAATGTTTTACGACAGCTGTAAAAAGGTGTCAGAAATGTATTCGCCAGGTATCATGATAGATTAACTCGAAGAGTGACTTTAAGAGGTCGCTGTCCAGATTATCAACAATCTCAACGGGCGGATGTTGCAAGCCCACGCCGTACTTGATTCCAGATCAGTTCTTCACCAGCTTCTTTTGGACAAGTGACGCGTATTTTGGTATATTTTTCAGGTCAGTTGCAGCAACATCATTATCTGCATTACTTCAATAAAGCTCCAGTCAAACTTATTACACATCAAAAACCAGAAGGAATCATATCAAACATTCTTGTCATTCAAGCTACTCGTACTTTCTCATCAAGCGTGCGGTCTGGTATGCATGTATTAACGACTTAATAATGCAATTACGAAAATGTAGTTCCAAAAAGCAAAAAGTACAAACAGAATTCCATTAACCGGCGACTGATCTTGTTAGCGGCTTAAAACCAACATTGTTAGGAGCACCGGAAACGGCAGCAGTTGTTTCTGTTTGCCCAGATTAATTGGTGTTTAATTACGTGATGCACATCTTGTAAAGACTTAAATCCGGGGTACCAAGTTTCTTATCTGCTATCAGTTCAAAGCAGAACGTTTTACTCAGACGTTTATCCGTTGCAGAAGTACATCGAACAACGCCATCTGCGCCAAAATGTAAATGAGAAACACTACCAAATAAAATGCTAATTTGAATATTTGCATAACATTACACTACGTACTTTGATAAATAAATCTCTCGTCAGTCGCATCAATGAAATCATGTTTGGTAGAATGTAGTGTTGCTCCAGTTTTCTTGTTTACATTTCCAATTTTTAGGAACCGGAATGTAAACCAAAAAGTTGTTTGAGTCACTCTATTAAAACCACCATTTTAAATGTAGAAATTGTTAACATGCAAAAAAGTGCAGAGGCGACTAAATGCCCATATAAATTTCCGCGAATACGAAAGAATCTCAGCATAATCGACAAACGAGCCGATAAACCATACAGAAAAAATTAATGCATCATTCCGGCTAATGAAACTATGTAGGTAAAATGAAGGTTACATTAAAAGCAATTGAGTAGAAAAATGCCAAATAGGCGTAAAATTGAACAAGATAATTCCGATTACTGTGAAATCATGAAACGACCTCTAGTGTCTGCTTCTTGTTTCTTTGTATATTTGTATCGAAATTCACAACGTTGCGTGCTGTTAATTTCAGTGACGAAATTCGACGTCGTTAAATAAATGTCTCATTTGATATCTCAATTCCACGGCAAGCGCATTCCCAAAAATGATGAATGACAACAATCCGACAATTATAAATTGTCAAAGTGCGTGAACGTTTCCGAAATTCCCAGAAATAAATCCAAGAAGATTTAAATAGATGATATTAATTTACTCGGGTAATTACTGGAACGTCTAGTTTATATAACCACTGGAATAAACCTCCAATTAAGTAGGAAAAGAAACTGGAATAATTGTTCGGTTTTTAAAAGATGTTTGAAGAATCTTGATTTGCCAATTACAAACGTGTTTTACTTGTCAAGAACAACCATCAGATTAATCATTTAACAATTGTCATTAAAGTTTACCTTACCCTCATTAAATCCGTTATATCTCATTATTAACTCGAATCAACTTTAACGACGTGTCAAGTTTAACAAACGCTTCACAAGTACGATAATCCGCTCAAGAGATAAACAGTTTCTCGTAAAAATGGGAACTTTTCTCCAAACTTGCGGTACGAGAATTTTAATGAGTCTACCCAACAAGTGTAACTGATTTGTAAAAATTGAGTCATTAACTTGAAAATTGGACAAAGAAAAATGTTACGTCGGTCATATGAAATTACAATCGATCTTTCGGTTACAGACAATACATCAACCAAATAAATGCAAGTAATTAACTTTAGAGAGTTACAATTACATCGAGACCGCCTATAAGTCACGGCAGTTGTGCAACAACATTGTTAATGTTGCAACAAACTCATTAAAACAATATTGAACTCGTATCAACATTGAGTTTCCCTTATCAACAAGCTGAGAGTACTGACTAACATCTGAATTTGATTTAGATCAAGGATAATGCAGACAAATTACAATAAAATGCAGTACAATAATAATGATTTGAGTCAGAACTAATGGAATTTGTGCCGAGTTTAAATGGTACCAGGTAGCACGTGATACAGCCACTGAACAATAACAGAGATATGATTATTAATTTCGCAACATTCAATTGACCTAAGATAGCAATATCCGCCTTCAGCATTGACGGAGACAATAAGGAATTCAGCCTGTGATAATCGGCCTATTATTAGTAAAAAATGTTAATACAGAAATGATAAACTATGTTTTGTCAACCAAAATTTACAACTGGAATTTCATTTCGTTGCTTCAATTCAGAAAAATTTAAACATTTTTCAGAGATAAACAACATGTTTCCAAATGGAATGTTATACTAATTTTAATGCGCTAAAACTTCTTAAAAGAAGATGCAAATTAACTTTTTTAAGAGAAACTTATTGTTCATATTGATGAGTTGTTCTACCTTGGTGTGTATTTTTTTGTTCTCTAGAGAGTACTGGCAATCCGTCATTTTTATATCTTTCAAAATCGTCGCTGGTAATTCGAACAAATTCCCATTTTTCCGAATTAATATCTAAGTAGATCCTGAATATTTTAAAAAATTATTGTTGCACCACATGACCAGTTTCAAGGTATGTCAAAGCAAATAAAAAAAATCTGAACTAAGGAATGGTAGGTCCACCAATATTATTTGTCCTGAACTCTCACTTTCGAGTCCGTGCACTCTGGAATCCGTGCTGCAGTACCAAGCTACTTTTTAATTGTTCAATATTCATGCCTGGACGCATAACACTCCACTTTGACATTTAAAAGTAGTGCAACGTGCAAAGAGTACGTTGCAAAATAAACAATGAGTATTTCATAAGGTTCTAATAGATTTTAGCTTAGCTACCGTGACCATGTAGAACCTGCATTGTTGATTAATGGACGTCGATTTAAAACTGCTAAATTTTTCTGACGTACCATGCTACTACATAGCAGCGATTCATTTTGTTACGACAGAGCTTTGGTCCTTTCAGTTTCAAACCGAAAGGTTTTGCGGATGCCACTAATTACAAGTTGGCAGTCACATTTTTTCACGGAATGGTTGGTGTTCGTAAAGGTACCCGTGGGTGGGTAAAAAGTTTTCCTTGAAATCCGAAATAATTTATAACGATTTTATTGGTAATTTGGCAACAAAAATAGTATAATAATTATGTTGGTACAGCCGGAGGCAGCTGAGCGTTTTACCACAGAAATAGATTATGACAGCATAGCCGCGCAGTCGGAGTAATTAGCAATAACCAGTCGACAAGATATATTAGAACCAGAGACTGATATTTAACAATGAGCTTCCGTTCAATTACCTCCCCACAGGGAAAACTCCAACGAAAGAAACAAGATACTTCTTGTAACTGCTAAGGACGATGCGCTGATGAAAATTCAGAACATTGTCAGCTTGAAACAATAAAAACAAACCTTTAATCCTAATCGAGGTTATTATCGTGAGTGCTTCTTGTTCCGCCGATCAAATTAACGAAGTCGTTTGGAACGACGCGGAATTGAAATCCCAGCTTTTGGTGCCAACTAGTTGCGACAAAGCGCCATCACACACTATTGGAGAAACATGAACCATTTGTAAATTATGACGGAACGCGGTGATTTGCGTTGTTAAGTGGGCCTGCATTCTTCGGGGTCAGCAGACAATCTGACCGCCATAATCACAGCCCAGAAGAACCGTGTAGTACTTGGGGATAATAGCGTTCGCTGGTCTTGCGAGAAGAAACACACACACAAGATATAATGTGCCGACTTGAAAAAAAATTCCGGCGATGAAATCAGCTCCGAGCGAACTCGGTTATGTCAAAACTGTAGCCGTGCATCTCAGTGCCGATATAAGAAGTGATGGCTCATTTGATTAATCATCATACGGAGAATTATAAATGGGTACAGTAAACAACTGGACGCTTGTATGGTAAGGTTGATCGTAGATATTCACATGGACACGACGCATGGATTCGCAATTGCCAGTTTTAAGCTACTTCCTTCACATGGTTTGGGAAGACACCAGCATCAAGATGGCGTGTTTCCACAATGGAAAAATGAGAAAAAACATACACCATACTTGAATTCGCTTTCTCCTGTCATCGAATCTAATACGTACCTTCACATCTTGAAAACATAATAATTTCAATTAAGTCCACAAAGAATCGTATACCCGTTAGTGCTTACGTAATGCTAATTGTTTCAAACACTGAAAAATTAAGCAACACAATACTAAACAAGACTATATTGATATCAATCCCTAGAACTGTTATGAAGGCAATATTCACAACAGGTGTTTTCCAATTTAAACAATGAAAGATATACAAGTCTGTAAATGAGAAACTTCGGGTTCAATTTAGATTAACAGCGCCTATTTACAGATAGCAAGTCGCAAACCCATTTGGCTATATAATGCTTTCGAAAGAACTCATGTTCGCCACACAAACACTCAAAGAAATCTAAATGCCACGTTCCCACTTTCACCCGACTAACAAGATAGATCAAATAACCCAAATCACGTATACATCATTTTCGTGTTTGGTAAAAGGAAATTACACCTTTTTTATTCGATGAAGCAATAGCGCTCGTCTCCGCAAAATTGGGTAGGTGTAACCAGAATCTGCTGATTTAATTTAAATAAATACATAACCGTATACTACAGCCATAGATCATAGAAAATTGCTTCCTACCTGTGCAATTAAATAGAACTCTTTTAATTAATTATTTAAATTTCACAGTGATAAAAGAAAACGATATAACGACATCTTACGTCGGCCGAATGAAGAATAAATCAGGAAAACTATTGCCCACCATTAATCACTCTCTCTGTTATAAACAAGCGAACCTCTGATTATAGCAATCACAAGATTGTAAATATTTTCACGGGCCGCCCAAATCGTGTAGCTGCTCGGTTAATATTGACGAAGCAGATTACACCGCGAAAAAGGTAATTGTTAACTAACAATACTTCCCATATCTTAACCCTCATTGTGTTCACATCTGAAAATTTCTTGGGTTGACTATGTGATATTCATTCGTGTCTTTATTAATTAAATGTACAATATTTTATACAATTTTTCGTGTAGTTCACGAACTGACCACGTTCTATGCAAATTAGCCAGTTGTTGAGATATGCTTTTCTAATGATTGTTACCTACTTAATTAACTTCTCAATTTAACTGCAATTGTGCTAGAAAAGCAGGTGTGATGTAAACAAGAAACAGCGAACTAAAAATGTGAAAACATGGAAAGCAAAACGATAAGTCCAAGATAATAAAATAACTACTAGAGTTAAACCAACACGACATTTTTAACACTATAATATCATGCAAATAGTAGTATAAACGCCTTATTACTAAACCAAACATAACAAACTTAATAACATACAATTATATTATGTACTTGCTTGGAAATTATATTTCGCTATGTTTAATTGCAGTGGCACTAGAAAGAGTGCATAGTCATTTCGCAAACAATAAATAATTGAGTTAACATTTAACTTAGAACGTCCTACTCAAGTGGGGTTGGAACAAGGTACTGACATATGCAATAAGCTTTTGCTACAATTAGAAGTATTAATTATCACTCCATTTACATTTTACACTACATTACAGATCAATATCAAACCTGCACTTATGTATTGCTAAAGAAGTTCAACGGATTAAAGGCGATTAAATAATAAGTAGCTTAAGCTCACGATGAAGCTAAAGAATGAAAAAAGTAAGCCGATGGTCAACCGAAGACGAAAGATGGAAAGTCAATAAATATTCTATAAAACAAAATTCCAAAATTATCGTAAAACAAATAGATATGTAGTTTCTCCCATCCTTTCCATTTCGAATAGCATCCGGTTAAGGTGCGTCAATTTTTTAAGAATCATTCTATACGTAAAAGACAATGGATAGGTATTTGGTTACAGGCCTAGACAACACAAAAATTGTAGCCACCAGACGAGAAGCTGCCACGCAATTTTTCTTTTTTTGAAAAATCGAAATCTTTTCAGCTTCTGAATTTCAATCACCTACATCTCATATTGCCAACAAGATAAAATCTCAAAACAATTATTATTATTATCTACAGATGAAGAATAGTTTTAATCCCCATAGCAACTATCCGCGCTTCAAATAGCTACTGGTTTAGTAATTAAGAATTTGCTTCAAATAAGTCTTCGTAAACTTGACTTGCAATAAACATTCTTCATCGATTGGCATATGTGTGCAATGTACCTATCTGTTAAGCGGTAATGATTAATTAAATTTTTTCTAATTATTCTAGTCAACTTTATTTGGTTATTATATTATTTAAATTAGATACACGGGTAGTTGCACGACGTTACGTAAAGTTATGAATAAATTATGCAAGAAGAAAAAACACACGATGATATTCATATCTGATTGCTATACTGAGGAGTAAGTAATACGACGATGCCATAATTTAGACACTAAGTGCTCTCATGCGTTATCTCGTTGAGCAGCCTTTTCCATTGATGGCTGATGGCTTATTACATATAACCATTATAGCTTGTTAATTATAATAAAACAAATAACAACCAGTTGCGGTAATTATCTATTAGAGCGCTTATCAAACCGTATGACAAGTTTTCCCGTAATTAATCTGCGAGCGCTAATGACTAGTTCGGTATATCCGAGTGAAAAGAATTATCGCGATAAAAACCGCTTATTTAAATGTTAATGTACTCAACTCACCTGTCAAAAGGATTCGAAAAGTTGTTCCTTTACATCAGACAACGCTGAACTGTTCACAGTTACCCACTGCTAAGATGAATCATGAAAATAAAAACCCCACAAATTATCGAACGCGTTACACAAGATAAACTGTTTAATGTGAGATAATTGTTCAGTTTAATTCTCATCCACCCTTGACGTTGCGCCCTTCACCAATGAACGAATTTAAATGGATGTGTTTCCGGTTGTGACAATCGAAAATAGCAAATTACGGATTTAATTTTTATAACGACCACAAGCAAGGTTCAAAAATCGTTCTATTACGGACTTCCCGTATGCTGATGTACTTCGGCAAAACAAAGATTCAATGTCAACAAAATGGGTCTATTTGGTGGGAAATTCATACTTGTTACTATAAAATCTTCATTCTTCTAAAAAAGTCACATACATTTCATACAAGTGTACGATAAACATGTTACAGTTAAGGTACATCGCTCTACTGTCGGCCCTAATTGTCGGTTAGTACTTATAATTTTTCGTGGTTAAAGAAATGATATGATTGGTGTTTTACAATTAACAATTTTTTAATCTTAGTTAAGACAAGAGCCCAAGGAGGAGGAACTACAGCAGCCGGCGATTCATACGTCTGTGTTCCAGCCGGCTATTGTAACAATGGTGGTGTTCCAGTTAGCCCGGGAATTGACCCACGAATCGTCACCCCTGTAAGTTTTTCAGACCTATTAAGCTACATAGATTAATTATTTTTTGACAGGGTGACCTTTGTCCAAGTGGACAAATTCCTTGTTATACCCAAGGACCATCAAGTAGATGTGGTGAACGTTTCGTTACACCTACACCATCTACAGCCAATGGTCCTGCTCCTGCTGGTGCTCACCCGTGGCAAGCTTATATACGGAACTCTACCAACATACCGTACGCTGGTAGTGGAGTGCTTATTGATAACTATCATATTCTCACTGCAGCTCACAAAGTTTGGGGGGATAGGTATGTATAAGCGAAAGCAAGAAAAAGCTTCTTGTTTCATTAATTTTTTAGGCTCAATCCCACAGCAGTTACAGTCATCATGGGAGTTTCTAATCCGTCGGTCCAGGAAGGTATCCAAACAAGAACAGCGAGCAGAATTTATGTACACGAACAGTACACTAATTTTCCGTTGCTCCAGAATGATATAGCAATTATTCGTGTGAACACTCCATTCAGTCTAAGTGCAAATAACATCAATTCTTTATGTCTGCCTGCATCTAACCCTGCAGTCGAAAGCGCGAGCGCATATCTCGGCCCACCACCTCAAACGTAATCATTTCCTCTTGACTAAAATTTTGATAACATTTCTTTGATAGATGCATCGTGGCAGGTTGGGGTGAAACCAGTTTTATGCAAAATGACCATCCAACCAATCCTATGAAGCAAGTAAATGTTAATCCGGTCTCCATAGCACAATGCAGAGGAGGTTTATTGCCAGTTTTGCCCACAGTTGACACATACTTAGATCAAACTGGTGGAGAAGTTTGCGCGGGAGGACAAGCCGACCTGGACGCATGCACGGTAAGAAACTGCGATTTCCTTGTTTTCCGATATTTTAACAAAAAACTTTTAGTTTGATGGAGGTGCACCTCTGACTTGCCCAAATACAGGAAAAGGTACCATGGTAGGATTGGTTATTTGGGGTAAAGGCTGTGGGACTGCTACTGTCCCCGGAGTTTACGTAAGTGTGCCTTTCTACAGAACGTGGATTGATGCAGTGATACAAGGGCTAAATACTGGGACCATTTAAGTTGGTTCCCAAGGTGTATTCCTATGTAGATTATGTGTAAATAAAAGTGCCAGTTAAGCATCGTCTGGCTTTCTTCTAATTTCTGACACTAAAAGTATAGTCAGATGTTGTTATTAACTCCTTATTTCTAACGCCTTCACCTTCAAATAATAAAAATGGCTCGTAAGCGACTTTGGGAACAATTATTAATTTATAATTTAGCGCTTCATTCGACCTCTTAAAAAATAAATTACACCCTATTAGGCATATAGCACACACTTTGGGCAATTTTTATGATGTAATAAACTGATTGCTTGGATTCTGTGCTCGGCATGATTATTACCATAGAAGAACCGTCATTAAAGTTTTATTAAAGTATCATTAAAATTATTACCTAGTTCACATCAACATTCTAATTTAGTCACGGACAATTTGTGTACAAAAAAAACATTTAATATGGTTTTCTTGTTCTTCTCAAATACTTGAGTTTCACAGGAGACAGGTATTCCGAAAAGAAAAAACGTAAAATTTTAACTGCAGCGTTCTGGTAATTATGTCATCAAAAAGTTGATGATTTTTGACACGAGATTATAATAATTATACATGGTTTGCCTCCTAATGAAACCCCTTATCAATTCTATCTTTCCAGATGGAGACAGCCAAGACGGTAGGTATGACATTTCCGTTTAAAATTTTTCATTTAATTAGGGTTCTCTTAACATCATCTACCGTTTCTTGAAATCCATGACTTATTGTTCACAAAGGCTAATAAATCGTTCCACTTACACGACATTTCCACCAACTTGAAAGACAAAACACGTGGCCGCGAGTTGAATTCTGCATGAATTGGTAACATATACGGACAATATTTGAATAACAAAATGATTCAGCTCGAGCAGTAATAACGTTGCCGATCGCGAAAGTGATCAGAGTGGCCAACTGCAATAATACACAATACCAACCGTTGTGTTTATGGGATAATGAGACCCAACAGCGTGGGTATAAACTGGACAGTCACTTATTTCCTTATCTAATATATCCCACAATTTACATTTCTCGAAAATAAAACAACCATATAAAGGATAACATGATCGCCCTTTAACCTGAGTCTTATATAACAATTGGGCTCCCACAACAAAATTGCTAGGATAAAAAGCTTATAAATGCAATTGCGCTGCAAATTGGACGACAAAAACACAATACTTTGTTTACTTTCCTGTTGAAACTGGTTCTGCTCTAAAATTATACTTAAACTATTTGAAAGCATTTGCATATTGGATTAAATTTGATGAAAAATTTGAAAGTAGAAACATCTGATCCAATTTACATTTTACACCAACGCACGCTATTACGGATTCCCCATGTAAAGGAATTTCTTATTTGAGAGAACCATATATCAAAACATTCGAAGAGAAAAATTTAATTATCATAAAATTATTAGAATCCTTGATAAAACTGCTGTTTGAAGTCAAAATTTAGAACAAAATTTAGACAAAAACACAGAGCCTCCCAGGCATAAAGGGAGTTTTTCTAAAGTGTATTATCAAAATAAAAAGTACGTCTTAAAGAACAAAATTTCAGATACAATCTCAGTGGTCCTGTCACTTTAAGCTTACGCCATTTTAGAGACGATAATATTACATTTAATTGGTCCCCAGTAACCGATACTATAATTTTGTGATTAAATCTATCTAGAGCGGCATTGATAAAATTACATCATAATAAATTAATAAAGCGATCGTCTCGATAACATCAAGATAATTAATAGAAGTGACATATATTATGCAAATCAGAAAAAGCTGAGTCCTGTCTGGCATGTGGCAAAGTGCTCTAAATGTAAGACACCTGTCACACCACAACTTCACCCCTAAGACACATATCTATTACGTTTAGTCCAAAATAGATTGACCATTCAAATACAAATTCCGTTAATTGTAGACACTTTTGTATCAAAGAATAGATATGTAGAGTAAAGCTTTAGGTGGAGCCGCAACAATCATCGCTATTATAAACGGAAGAGGTGTCGGATTCGCAAAGAGCGGCCGCCTTTAACCATCCCCTTTCTTCAGTTGCTATCAAAGTCCTCGAGATCTTTTGCAAATTATAAAGATCCGGTGTTCGGTATCTCAAACCGAAGCGGCATTACGTTTTGTCCCCACATTTCAACCCACTATATGACAAAAAACGACACGACAAATGGAATTAAATGGGTGTGATTTCAAGATCATTTCTTATCTTGACGGAGCTATGAAGACTTTAAGCTCGGGTAAGCCGCTTTGGCCCGTCTACATGTCACATAAAGAATCATTTCCGTTATTATGAGAAGCTACCGCCAAACGGACTTTTCCTCAACGCAGAACAATCCAATAAGTGAGACGTAAGATGGAGGACTCGCGACCACAAGAATAAAAATTGTTATTTTTCTTGTCCCGCGTTGAATTCAGGTTATTACTCAATTCCACGGAATGATCCGCCATTAAATTATTTAAAATTGTTATTAGGTTTATAAATTAATTAATGATGTCGCCTTCTTGACCGTCACTTCTGAACCGGTTCACCGGTTGACTTATCAACTTATCTTCACTTCCATCAGTTACCGCGCTCCGTAAACGCTATCCACGATCTACAATTGTCATATTCGATCAGCATTCCGTGTCACTTTCATGGTGAGATTTGCTTCCATACACATTTCAATTGCTTGCAAAGAAAAGAAAAAAGTTGCGATCTTTACCATTTCAATTCTGTTGTCAACACTGCCGAACTGGTAATGGCGAAATTAGCAGTATTTGGTAAATTATACGAGCTGTACTCTAAAAGTGTATTATAATTACAAGTAACACGAGTAGCAATCATAAAAAGGATGTAGCAACATCTGCTGCGACGGAAGACGTCAAGAATCTGCATTCTTAATTCAGTAAAATGGTAATTTAAATGAAAAATCAATCAAAAGTGTAAAATCCCGCAATTAAGCTTAGAAGTTCAAATGAAGCTCACGTAGAATAACGTGCATTCGTAGTCAGTTAGCATATCCTGTAATTTACTGATAAATAAAAGATTACAAGTGAATTTAAATTCCCAGTTAGAGCACTTTTGGGGCCGACTTCGTACTTTCAGTTCTCATACGTTTTGCTTAAATATTCCTTCATTTTAATGCACATTTTTACGCCCATTTCAGTTCCACATGTGAAAATACAAAACAACTGTTAGATTCACATATCTGACGATGCAAAATTAGCCGTACCTTGCCGAACAATGTGCTATACTTTTTAATGAGCATCCTTAATAAAAACACTCCAAGCTCAGCTTATAAACTAAAGGCCAACACACGTTACATAAACAAAAAATCCGTATAACTCAATTTCATCCATCCACATCGTGAACGGCAAGGTCGCGTCCGAGATGCTCTTTGTGGATTTCCGAAGACAATGTTGGCTCCACACGAGCACTAACATCCGTAGCCAATCGATTCTCGGCGGTATATTGTATTTTATCAATTAGATGCGGCCTGATTCGTAGAATGCCACCGACACCACTGAGGCGCGACAATTGACTTTTTAACTTAAGATCGACCAGTAGGGAATTAGGCGAAATAACTCAAATAGCAAATTTGGAATTATCCAAACGCCATCTAAGAAATTTAGCCACATCTGCTGATTTAATAAATATTATTTCGACAACACACATGAAGATGCAACGCAAAAAATGTCCCCGCGATCTCGCATTATCATATAATGACCAGACTTTTTTGAAATCCGCTTTCCACTTAATGAGGCCACCAAATAATGGGACCAAGCAGGGACGGCGGCAGGACGACCAAATTTCTAATGAGTCCGTACTCTCAAATAATTTGGAAGTTCAACATCAACTGTGCTGACAAGTAAAAATATCCAACAACATATCCCCAACGTGGAAGGCTTTAAATTAGAGTAACAAGTAGGACAAAGCAATCTAGGTACTGTTCCCCAAAGCTTATAAAAATGAAATTTAAATTAGATTTAAAAAACTCAAAATTGGGGGTCTGATTACGGTCCTGTCGAAATTCCCCCACCACACCGCTTTTCTAGGCACCTGTTTTTTTTCTGGTTCATTGTTTAATCCTCTGCATTCTACGTAACTAATCTGCCATTTGCGTGCATGTAAAATCTGGTTTCTTCGTGATTTTTTTTCGAGATGTGAAAGATTTCCAAAAGGAACATCAATGAGACGTTTCGGTAAACAGGTGACCCCGCGAATTATTTTCGAATTTGGTTCGCACCCTGCTCGAAATAATTGCGAACCTATTGTTGTCGGAGACAAAAGGACGATTAAAAATTCGCCACGACCATAAAGAAAACATATATTAATCGATTTTGAAGAGTAGCGTTCGCAGGAAACGTATTAAAAAACATTCCGACATCAGTAAAATCGACGTTGTATGAGAAACGCGAATTAGGGCGACGAACCCCCGTCGCGTTCACGGCTGATAATCAAAACACAATAGCAACAAATCAATCTTAAGTGCATAAAAACTGATATTAATTGGCGGGGATATTAATTAGTTCGTGCACTGCGGGTGTCTTCGCGCTAAAGCTGCAGCTCGATCAAAACAAGTTTATCTTTGTAATTAATATCTTCAATTCAACGAGTTTTCATTGCGTAATCTACCATTAAAAATTACACCTTTGTTATGAAAAATTACCACTACTCAGCAGCGGCCTAAAGCGGAAAACACACCTTCAAATTCGGAATCCATATTAAATATTAGAACACATTAGGCGCTAATGACATCCCATTAGTGAAGAATATAATCGCCACTGGAACGAATTAAAAAGAGAACGACCACTTGAAAATTCTGTTGAAGACCAAGACGACAAAAAGTGACAAATAAAATCGTCAATTCGTGGTAATTGATTATCTCTACATCTCCGTAAAATATAAAAAACAATTCCTCGATTACGTCCGTGAAACTTAAGCCACGATTCGGACGAAATGATCAAGTGATCATCACGAAGTAGCCAAGGTCTAAGTTTGTGCAATGACAAAAAAAGCAATAAAAATAAGAGTAGTGGAAAGTAAGGAATGAAAATGATTCAAGTACATTTGCAGCCGATGAATTTCAATCGTCCAATTTTTTAACTGGCAAAAAATGTACACTTGCCTTTAGAAAATTTAGATTACACAGGTCGACAAAAAAAATATTTTTTTTGTGTTTTTCTGTTTTAGTATATAAACTCTGATTCTAGGTATCGAAAAACAGTAAATAGGATATTAAAACACCGAGTTTCATAAGGCAAATTTTTAAAATTTTTAAATGGCCTTATGAACGAGGTTTTTATATCATTTTTCCTAATTTGTTCTTGTAACAGAACTATTTTCGTCATTTTCGCATTCGTTTTCACTGCTAGAATATCTATTTCGATACGGAATGTTAGAATAGCTTTGTTTCCATAGCAACTTAAGAATGTTTAAAATACAAATTAAGAAAATATACTTTCTTAGCTTCTAAAGTTTGGTTTTGTGTGTTTTACGTCAATAAGTAAATTTTGAAGATTTTAATTTAATTTGCGAGCGGCAAGTCGTAGCGCATTGATCAAAACTGTAGTAAATTGCAGATCACTCGCGTAGGACACAGTAGTGACTGTTTACTTGTTTATCACAGTTGTATTACTGAGTTAAAAAATAGCGTTAAAACAGTGTAAACAAGATATTAAGTCATTTTGTTTTTATTTTTCGGTGAATTTATTTATTAAAGTAAGAAGCAAAAAAAAATTCTTTGATAACAAATTTAAAGCTTTGTTGGCCTTATGAAGCCTATTAAACCTGTGAACCCGAAATTAAGATAAAAAATGGTACTTTAATTTGCCTGTGTTCCTAACTGCAAAAATACTTTAGAACATATTAATATTTTTGTAACTTGAATGCTCAATAACTGTTATTATAAGGAAAAATCATCAAAATTAACCTAAATTGATCTTAATTCTCATATTTTTTCAAAATTAACAAGATGCATATGATTGGAGATTACATTTGGGGTCAATACGAGAAAATCCATACAAGCATAAGAAAATCACTAACAATATTCATTTTTGAACTTTTTATTATCTTACATTTGTATGCTATTACTGATCATTATTCTGGAATTAAAAAGACTCCGATGTTCTGCAAAAAAATTTTGATTCTATTTTATAATAAAATTATGAAAAAACAATCATTTTTTCTTAAAAATTTGAAAAATTGCTCATTTCTACAAAAGCAAATTTTGATCCAAAAATTTTTTTCTCTTTATTAGTAACGTAGAAGAAACCAAAATTTGACATTTAGAAGCCAAAGACAAAAATCATGTTGACTGGTGTTATTAGTTACTCTTGTCGCTTTGGAGGAAAAAAATTGAATTATTATTCATATTACCCTTATTCTAGTATTAAAAAAATGTGACCAGTCAGAATTTTCAGTCAGTATTTGTGTTAATAGAAACTTTAACAGGATTTAAAACTACTCAAGCTGAAAACACAGTAAATACGTCTATTTGTTTTTAATAACTGGATCTCATCAATAAAATGCCATTGTTTCCTTCGTAGACTTTTCAATCGTAACGCTTAATAACCCTAGCTCAGTTATAAAAATACGGGATTGTGGCATTCGTAAAATTAGCACATTCGTTTCGCTCATAATATGTCAACATTCATTCGTGCTGCAGCCCCTTACATTATGCATTAGTTTCACAGTATACTTTTATCGATAAAAATTAAAGATTTTATGAGTCAAGTTACTTTAGAATGCTGTTTTTATGTGAAAAAAGAAAACAAGTTATCAATACACTAGTGGAATTGGTGGCATAGAATTTGCACAGGACGTTAACAAAGTTCTCTGTTTAATAAACGTTGTACGTAAACAAGTATTTAATCGGTAGAAGCATCGCCAGCGCGCCAGATTGACCAAAAAAGCTTGAGGTCGAAGCTAAAATAAAACGAATCCAGAAATCGTGAGATGACCAGCTTATCAGGCGACTTATCTGATCGATCTAAAGGCCCCTGTCGGACGGGTCAGGCAAATGAAGCACTCATGCACACAAGGACTTATAACATCGTCCATTGGCCGTTTATACGTCCACGCACATTTTAATACAGAAATATTTTTCAGTACGAAAAACTGTTATAAACCATGACGATGGAGGTTGAACTGTTCGAGTTTCTATCCGCTCACTGACCTGTAAAGCTGCTAGGGTTTAATGTCTGTCAATCACGTACGTCTTGCCGCAAGGTGTAAATCGACGTTATTACGAGAAGAAAAACGTGTTATTATAGCAATAAATAAACAATAATGACCTGGTTACCCGCCGGCACATTGATGATATGTAAAAGGGCGACAAACTTCATAATTTTCGGAAAAACGCCACCGGATTATAACCCAAATGACCACTGAAAATGGAAGCGCAAGTGCTAATAAAAACAAGTTTCAAAGTAAAGCATGTGGAATGAAGAAACGTATAGAGATTACGTTGATGATTCAGACAAGAAGATCGGTATGGCAAAAAGTACAAACAGTTATTAGCACTTCCGTTCGTAAGAATCTTAAACTTGATGCAATGAAATAGATGGACATAACTTCGTCGCATTGCAGTTTACTTCTACAAAATACTTTAGAAAGAATGTGCTTGTCTTAGTTAATAAATCTTTTAATATCAAGCCGGATAAATGATCACATAAACTTGTGGCTACTGACGAAGCAATGAGAATTATTCGCTTTATTTGCAAAAGCAAACAAACTACAGCTACTTCAAATTGTCTAGTGCTTTGCAAGAACATCTCTTTATTTTTAGTACTGTAACTGCAGGTAAACTAAACTTAATTTAATTTTACTAACAAGTGGAATTTCCAAAAAAAAAAAAAATACAAACAGCAATGGCACTTTTGTTGAATAATTTATAATTTGCCGTTTCCGTAAATTATTTATCAAAGTATGTATAATCGGATGTGTTGGAACCCGAGGCTGGAACTAATCTTTTCTAGTAAACAGTTTAATTAAAAAATCACATTTGATGGAAAAATTGAAAATAATAATTTAATGATAGTAAATTAAAATTGCACTTTTTGACATTCGGCTTGTATAAATTATTTTTAAAAAAATCATTTGTAACATTCCTTTCAGTCGTCCCTTTGAACAATGTGGATAAATTATATGCAACCAACTATACCGAGATGCTTAAAATTTATAATTTTTTTAATTGACTTATAATTCTACCGACTTTTGAAATTCGCTTATTACACTAATAAATAAATCTACCAAACTAAAATATTATTTTATCAGTGTGCAAACCCAAAATAAAAAAGTCCTTGCTTTATGAGTTATCATAAAATAATAAAAAAAAATCTCTTAACATAAATACACAGTGTTTAAACAATACAGTTTCTCTATCTTTAATTTTCAGAACAGTTACTGATGACGAGATGGTAATTTTCGGACTTTGAAATGGTTGGAAACAGTTAGACAGAACTCGCATTCCGAGCTAATCTCTGAAAGTTATTGTTCTGCATATGTATTTTATTTACATTCAAATGGAATATGTTGATAAGAAGAATTCCGTGTGTTGCAAAATTGCAAAAAAAAGTGTAATTTAGGCCAGTCCTGTTGTAATAAAAAGTTTAACGTTGGCCAAATTACAATAACGTTCAAAAATTGTTTATGCATAATTTGTCGAGCACAAAAAACTGCTTTGCAAAAAATGAATAACATAAAAAGACAGACAAAAAAATCATTATTACAATTACAATAAATCATATCGTAGTTTCACATTTTTTTGTTTCTTTGTTTATGTTCATACAGAGTGTCCGGAAAGTCGCGCACCACCATGATACTGTATCATCGGAAAATTAAAAAAAAAAAGCTGTCTTATGTCAAAACTTACGATTTCTGTGCAATAATTTCACGTTCAAATAAATTTGCTACCAAAAGGACATTTTGTACAAAGACAAATTTTTGAATCAACAATGTCAATCAGTTCATAGTTACATTACTCGTTTATAAGCCGACCTGACTAACGCCAAGAATACAATAGCTATAGCTTTCAATACTAGAAATTTAAATTATTTTTAATATTTTTTTTGGAACTCTGGGGGACCACCAATTATCCCCTTTCAAGGTGGTGCGCCACTTTCCGGACATCTATATGTTTTTGCGCTTTGCTTCGAGAATGTTCACAAAGAACTTTTGTAGTAATTTGCGATCTCTCGGCCGGGAAATATTATTGTCTGATTTTCGTAAATATTTTTCTGCACAAACTGTTTATTTTATTTAAAGTGTAATGTGGAAACTATGACGACTTGCCGTAAGCCCTAAGTTTAGAAGTTTTAAGATTTCGATTTCGAAAATCGTCATCCCTCGGTTTGTGAAAGTCGTACATTTAATGTTCAATATCAAATAAAATTCTTGCGTTCTTTGTTCGAATTGTACCCGATAGTGACATATCTTTGCAGTTTTTTCTACGCATGAATATTTGTTTATCAATATCACATACCTGTTAGATGATTTCCAGTAAATTCGAAGTCGTCGTCCTGGTCCCAATGCTTCAAAGATAGATTTGAGAGAGGAGTTGCATTGGCAAATTCCAAGTTTGCAAAATGCCAATCCAAAATCTGCCGGTCCTTGGATGATAAATAAACGTCACTGTAGAAAAAAGCTATTACATTGTTTTATTTATATTTTTAGACCTCAACCTTGGTGGAGAACTTTCCATTTCTTTCAGCTTATCTTCAATTTCCTTCGCTTGTTCTTGGAGTTGATCCCATTCTTTAGCATAAGCATTTAAATCTCTAACGGCACTTCTATAAGCAAACTCTAATTGAACATCTCTTTTATCAATAGCAGACAGTTCTTTAATTTTTGCGTTCGTTTCAAGCATTTGCTCTTTGATTCCTACTATCAACTTCTGATTTGTTTTCAACTTTTCTTGTAACGTGATAACAGATTTCAGGTGCTCGATTTGTTTCTCCCTAACATGTTTCTCTTGTAGTTTAATCACCCATTCTAAAGCTTGGCCTAGACTAACAGGCTTATTTCCAGCGTAATTAAAATCTAATTGATGAGATAAATAAGACGTAGCTTCTAAAAGCCGATTAAATTCCCGCTCAACCATCTCATCCTTGTCTTTATCTACAGTAACGCCACTTGACTGATACAAAGGGCACTTTTGCCGAATACGGTGAAGTTCCATATCTATTTGTTTGCTTAAGGTTGTAACAGGGTTTCCACCTAGACCTGTTACTACCATAGCGCCTAGATCTGCTATATAGTTCCCTAAAACAACAAAATATAATCCATGTCATTTCTATTTATGACAAACCTTTTCTAAAAGTGGCGATCCTACCCCCTACTCTATCTCGAGCTTCTAGAACTATAACTTCCAAACCAAACTGTTGAAGCTGTTGTGCTGCTGCTAAGCCTGCAATGCCTGCACCTATCACTATAACTTTCCCATATTTTTTTGTAGGGATTGGCTTTAATCTCTTAAAGACCCCAAAGTTAATATAGCCGTTTCTTTCAAGGAACGCGTGGATTCGTTTAAGTAACGCCGCATCACTGTTATAAGGAACTTCCATTTTTTCCATCACATTTTCAAGTATGAGCTGTTGCTTAGGATTATCCAACCACATTTGCAAAATGCGATTACGGACATTTAAATAGACTTTGATAGTCTGTAATGCAGCTTGTGCAATATCTGGGAAGCAAGCAGCCTCATTTGACGTCATTTTATCAAATGGCATTCTGCTCTGAAAAGCTGCTCCTTCTAACCCAGAAAACAAATCCTTAATAACAGGATCGTCAAGTTCAGATTCTGGATCAACATCTTTTTTCTTTTCTTCCTCTTTTTTTACCTCTTCCTTCTTTGCTTCCTTCTTGGCGGTCTTTGAAGAACTTGCACCAGAAGATAGTTTCTTCTCAGAAAGTGTGGCTTTAGGCTTTTCTGTGTTTTCCGTGCTGTTTTCTTCTTCAGCAGTCTGCAACTTCTCTTCTACTTCTTTGGTATCAACCTTGAAAAATATTTGTTTTTGATTTAACCTCACTTTTTGTCGAATATCTTGTTAATGCAATTTTGTGTATGAAAATAGTAAAATAAGGTTGGAAAAAATGTTTCAAATGAGGTCCTTACCTTTATTTTCTTCCTACGGCTCATTTTGGCTGTAAAATTGCACCTCAAATTGTTAGAAATGTTTAAAAGAAATACTCAAAACAACTTGTTTTGATTTTCGTTCTCATATGTCAGTTGTCAAAATAATAGATGGTGTCATTTGTTGATACGATGTTGGTAGACCTTTCGACAGAGCCGGAGTGAGGACATCATGTTGAACAGAAAGGTATTTGAATCATTTATATTGCGAAAAATTAAGGTGGCACTAAAAATACTAGAGAATTATCTAATGATTTTATTATCAAAGTTAAATTAACACGTTTTTTGCGTAGTAAAACCACTCACAAATGCTGCAATGGAAATTAAGCACAAAAAATGCAATTCGTAACACACCAGAGATGCACGCGACTAAACAATAGGTTTCACTGAGGAATAGTATATTTATTAATAACTGGGTACAAAACCAGTTTTTCTTTAAACTCGGGAATGTCTTTGATGATAGTACGTTGTGAAGTTTTTCCTCCTCCATTTTTGCTTTCATAGTTTCTGAAGTTAAGTTCAAGTTTTCCACCTACAACAAAGTTAATACTACTGTACATAAAACTGAGTTTTTGTACCTTTGCCCTCTTGAGAGTCTTTTTCATCATCGCTACTTTTATCCTTGGAACCTACAACCTTAACAAAAATCATAAGGTAAACCGAAAACTGCACCAACATCTTACTTGTATACTTAACTTCCTAAAATTCTTTTGGTTTCCATCACGGGTATGCGCATTCCACCACACCCGCACATCGTCAAGGGTAACATTTTCAATTTCGCCAATTTCCCGTTTTATTCTATCAAACATGTAGTCCTCATCGGTGATTTCCGACCAGTTCCTGCTGGTTTCTTCCGATAAGTGTACATCGACGCAATGTTTCTTTTTCAGGAGGTCCTTCTTAGTGTTTTCAAAAACCTCCAGCGACATATCAGCTAAAATATGGGTTGCTTGCTTGACGAACTCTTCAATACGGGTTTCTACATGCTCGTTGCTATTTTTCGTAGCTTGGGCATGTACAGTTATTGAAAATCCAAGAATTCCAAAAGTGTCACGATCAGAACAACTCACGTCGTAACCTAGCTGTTCTTTGGTGCGAAGAGTGTCAAAAAGAGGTTCTTGGATAATCATCTAAAGACTGAACTGTAGTAGTAATAAAATGATTTGTTCTCTTACCATGAGAATTTCGGCGACGACACTTTCTTTCAGTGAGAAAGGACCTGACTGGTAGTAATTAGTTACTATAGAATTAGAATCGTTGAAATTGAATGAATCGACGACACAAAAAGTCTCTCCTTTGGGTATCTTACTGACGCGGTACTTTAAACATATTGTTAAATAGAAAAAAAATGTTGAAATTGACTTACCATCGGATAGGTGGATGGTTCAATTGGTCGACAATTTAGTGCAGTGACCACATTTTTAACCACACTAATGGCATGGTCCTTTGTCATGTTTCCTTGGACCAGAGCTTTAATAAACAAATTACCGATATACTCCTCAGCAAACTTCTTCATTTCGTCGAAAGTTATGGAAGAAATAATATTGTATTTCTCCAATAAGGAATGGTGCTGATTTATCAAGATTTTTAGTCGAATATCTCTACAATCAAAATGGAAATAATAAAACGTAAAAATACTCAAACCTTACTTTGCCAAATTTCCAGGTCGTATCAAGGAATTATAGTAGTATTTCATCATCTTGTCCTTCACAGCGTCGAACATTTCTTTAGTCAAGTTTTCGTTGAAATGAACGAAGTGTTTCATTATTAGTTCAATTAGAAGCTGCAGTAAACAAGAATAACAGTGATAACACAATTAGACGATGCTTACATGCAGTTTTTCGTTGTATCCCGAAGTAGCTAATATGAGTCCTTTATCATAGCTCTTGAAGGAATAATTTAACTGAGCCGCTTGAGCCGGGTAAGCTTCTAGTGTCAAAACAATCTGAAGAATTGTTGAGTAGAATTCCACCAAAGCTGAACTAAGAGAAAAGAAACGATTAAATGAAACAAAACCGGTGGAGCGCCTTACACTTTTGAAGATTGCATGACTATGGGATTTATGAAATAAAACTTGCAGTCCGCGGTGGGTAATTTAAACTTTTGGTCCTTTCGGTACCACAGTTCCACTATGTTGGTACCTAATATTTTCTCAGGATAGTCAGGATGATTCTCTTCTTCTTCTAAAATGGTGAAATTTTGAGTAAGATAGATGTTAGGCGGTGGTAAGTCAAAGTCTTCTATTATTGGAGCTTGTTGCCACTTTGTTAACCATTTTTCAGGAATATCTAAGAAAAAATTGACGTAATTCACAAAAAGGCCAATTTGTGTTTCTACGAAGTTAAAGTAACCTTGCTAACCTTGTTCTGTGTATTTGGTACCAAACCACTTTTCGGTTTTATCAAAAATAAGTCCAGGTGGTGGATTATTACACAAAACAATGATATTCATTTTGTCTGGGATTAAGCAATTTAGTACCATTTTTATTCCCTCAGGGTCATATTCAAAAAATAACTCAGACCCAGTTATGTAGTCTTCAGGTGGGTACAGCTGCATGTCTTCAGATACATCTTCTACCGTCTCCACCGCTGTTTGCTCTGTACAGAATGTAAACCCGGTATCAGCAATCGTTTTCATTTCGTTATATATTCGTTCTTGAGGTCCTACTTTTTTTAACATATTTATGTAGGAAAAAACTGTTTCAACTACCTGGAAGAAAACAGTCAAATGAAAAATAAAACATGAAAACAAACCTCTGGTAAATGCTTTAGACCTTCTGCCGTTAACGTCATGTAGACTGTGAAAAGAGCGAACATGGAATTGTGTTCACTGCCGGACTCCCCATTCCCTGCAGTTATCCCCAAGACCCACACTCTGTACAAAGTTATGTAAAAACGCAAGAAAAACGTGGTGAGTACTTACTTTTTTTTCAAATAAGACAACAGACTGCCTTTGCCTTCGTCTCCTATTAGCCACGAAACGTACTGATGAGGCTTGCTCTTATATTTCTCAAACAGACAAGGTAAGACCCAGGTCAGCTCCACCTAAATTAAAAAATCTATATAAAGAACAAATTCACAACAAATATTTTGTTACCTGAATTAAATCTTTAACAGGTTGGATATAATACAATTTAGTAAACTCTGGTGTATCAAAAACATCCATAAATTGCTTAAAGTTATCAGGCGGTAGATTATTTGAAGGCACGTCACTAAAGCAGTGGAGAACGTACGATTGTAACTCCTCTATAGGAAGTCGAGCCTACGACACTTCTAAGTGAAATTAAATCTAGAAATACATGAGACACCGACTTGTATTGCTAAAGTCATTCTATGAGCCGAGTAGTGGCGCTTTCTGAATTCATGCACTCCTGCATACAGATCGTCTTCAGAAATGTTATCTCTGAGAGTGATTAGATTGCCCCACGTAAAAGTATTTATGGGACTTTCGCTCTTGGAAAAAGACGCAAGAAGTTGCTCTTTGCGGAAAACATCCGATGGCACCGCCATTTGAAATTCTTAAATAAAAATTTGCGTGATTAACAAGTGAATATTTTTACCCATTTCAGGCAGCGAGACAAAAAAGTATGAGTTTTCGAACTTAATTTAACCAATTTTTTGTTATTAATATTACCAGAATCGATTGCTTCGCGCTCTCTACTGATGGATCCTCTATTCATAAGAGGAGATATAAAAAACTGGGCAAACTTGTCAAGTGCAGTAAACAAATCTTTTTCTAAACACTCAAAATAAAATGTGGTTGCTTCACAATCAGTGGATGCGTTATCAGACCCTCCTCTTTTCTACAACTCATTTGTTAGCAAAGGTCTAATTGTATGAGTCCTAATATAATTACTGAAATGAAAGAATCAAAATCATTTTCTTCAGGAAATTTTTCACTGCCCATGAAAACCATGTGCTCCAGAAAATGAGCCATTCCAGGAACGTTTTTAGGATCACTAAAGCTCCCTACGCCAATACACAAACTCGCTGCCGCCTAAAAACGAGTTGTACAAATATAGAAATATAATATTGATCAAAAGACCATTTTTTGCTCATTCCTAGGTTCATCATCCTCCTCGTCATCGTTATCTGACCCATCCCCTTCCTCTTCTTCGGATTCTTCTTGTTCTTCGTCATCTTCCTCGTCGTCGTCTTCATTATCTGACTCACTTATTGGGCTTGCATCAGAGATAAGACATGCAGTTAAACCATTTTTCAAACGAATAACTCTGTAATTAAAATTTTTAATCTATTCAAAAGTGACTATGAACTGACCTGTATTCTTTTTTGTCGCTCGCACTTTTCACAGGAGACGGTAGATTTTCAAATTCCACGTCGGTTTTCAGATTAGAAGCATAACTACAAACTTTTGAGGAATGCAATTTTGATGAATCTGATGCAATTTTAGTTTCGACTAAAGCTTTGTTCATTGCTAACAAACGTTTTGTGTGACGTTGAATAAAAACTAAAGGATTTTTCAAAAAATTGATTAGCATGAGATGTCATTAAAGTGTCAAAAAAGAAAGGTTAGGACAACTGCAAGGTGGGTAAAGCAAAAATCAAACGCGAGCAGTGGAGCTGTTCTTGGCTGTGATTGGTAAGCTACCTCTACTCGACAACAGATGGCAAAAGCAACTTTTAACTTTAGCATTGTAGTAGACTGTATTTTTTGATTTGAAATTAAATTTTGAAATGTGATTGATTTTTAAAAAGAATAAAAAGAGTTTAAAAAACACCATTATTTTATAAAGTTGCATGTCTGATTTTATGGACAGTGGCTAAATACACTTCATTATTCTTCAACAGCAGTTACATCTTTACTTTAATGTGATAATAATGTTGATGATGATTATGTGGTAATAGGTCTTTTGTAAACTATAGCTTTTAATAATATTCGCTCCATAACAGCAATTGTGCTTATGTGCAATTGTGTCTCATCTCAGTTGATTTTAAAAATCAAAAGCAAAAAGTTATTTTTAAAATACGTTACCAAAATATTAAACAAGGTGTTTGGTAGCCTGAAGGAATCAAATTTCTATTTTTTATTTTTTTCTAACGGTAAAAAAACACCTTTTACTATAGCATATCCGGTGAGAGATTGGGATATTTCGACAGCTGACATATAGGTTGGCAGCAAATTATGCTACAAAATACACTAAAAACACGAAATTCCTACGAGAAATGGGTTGACAGGGTTGTCAGTAACTGGGGTTACTTTGTTATTTTAAATTTCGCGCGTATGGAACACTTTATTGCGTAGATTTAGTGACTTTTCTGTCATTCAAACTCTCACTGTACGAACTATACTTACTTGAAACACCTCATATATAAATATTCAAGATTATATTTTTTAATTCAGTGGCAAACTGGAAATTTTGCCAAAAAATTCGATTAATTTTAGCTCGAAAACAAGAAGACTATTGCATAAAGCAATATTTGTCGATTAATTTTACTTGTCTTTACCAATTACCATCTTTTGTTTGGTATTGTAATTCAAAAACACTCTGTATAATATTTATAGAAAGGTACATCCAATATTGGTTAAAATGTTAAATAAAAAGATAAACATTTTTCAGATCACTTATTTCCATGAAAATGTGCGAAGAATTTTTTACTATTATATCCTAATTCAGTTAATACATTATTCTGTTGTTAAATTATTTATCAGTTGATCAATATAAAATTAAATCAATAAGCCCAAAAATAGTAATTATACAAAGTGAGTCTTATAATAACGAAACTCTATCGAATTGAAACTGCAACACAAAATACACATTTCATAGACATTGCTTTGTAAATTTTATTTTTACAAAACTAAACATTGTTAGTGAATAAATTTGACATTACCAATAATTCTGTCAACTAAACCAAGCAAATTGTTTCAATTATTTGTGTTATTGTAGACAAGATTCTCATATTCGGTGACTGCTCAATAAATACATTTGCAGTCGCCAGCCTTTCTGCAGCAAAATTTTAGGAAACACGTTGAGAACAAACTAACAAAAAGAATGAATGACTAGGGCTCGATCAGTTACAGGCATGTGAAATAAAGTTCAAGTAATCAAAAATGTACAAAGTGAACGTCCACCTATGTGGATCGTTAATTTTTTTAGATATATTTTATTATTTAATGATTTGTGGAAGATGTATTTATTTAGAGTTGCGTTGTACTAAAAGAGAGAATATTGTTCTGACCCGAGTGTTATTATTTTCCGAAGAATCCAAGATTCGAAGAATCCAAGAAAAGTAGAAAACGACGTTAAAAAAAATTCTTTCCCGTACTTTAAATACTTTCTTTTTTGAATATTACCACATTTACGTCGACAAAAATTAATGAAGTAGAAAAATCTCAAGATATAAATACATATCATCTATCGCAATTGTTGAATACAAATTTTTAATCTGAAACTAATAAACATATTTATTTTCGACGTTGGTTCTCTCTCTACTAAATATTTAGCTTAATCCAAAAATCCCAAAAATCTGTAATCTTCATGTGCCTTTTAAAAAGAAATTTAATTTCAAAGTTCCATTGCAGACGACATATTGACATGTTCTCAGAAAAAAAAAAGTTTTTGAATTGCTGAAATAACAATAAAGAATTTTTTATTTATTATTAATTTTATTTGAAAAGTTTATTTTTATTATGTATGTAAAAATTAATAAACATAAGTAAGCAACGGAAAGTATCATAGTATATCGAAAATTTCACATCAAAATTGCGTATGAAAAAAAAAGTAGGTAAATTTAAGACAAACATTTTTTACCAAGTTGTTTTTTTATTATGTTTTTAGCAAACACCAGTTAATGCTCAGAAAATTATGCACCTTTCTCATTGTTTGCAAAAATTAAAATATATGTACGTATCTATCTAAATTATCTTTTTCCTTCAAATTTGTCAGTTTCTCGAGCTTTTTAATTTTTTTTCTTTTGAGTTTTTATAAATTTTATAATATTGTTGCTTTTTTTGCAATATTTGAATGTTTTGATTATATTTTTTTATTATTGTCTTTCTCGATTTATAAGCTACATGAAGGTACCTATACTTGTTCAAAACTTTCTTGTAGTTAACGCTTTTAAAAAAAAATGTTTTCTAAATAAATGCATAGGAGTATACCGAATTTATAACCAACAACTTAGTATAACAAAAAATATTTATAAAATTGAAACGATTTTAATCAGAAAAGCAACACTCATGACAAGTTCCTAAAAGGATATTCCGATTTTATAGTCTTCAGAGAGTAAATCGTTTTAATGGTTCCTTGTAAACCCAAAACCGCAAAATCCATAAATGAGGTAAAAATCCAGTAAACAGATGGGGACGACCAGTGCGGTCTTGTAGTATATAAACTCATTTCTTGGGCGGTTGAGACTTTTACAATGTTACCTGGCCCCCGAAACCGTAAAATCATTTTTGAAGCTAATTATCCTACTACCATAAAATAGGAATATCGTTTTAAAAACTGTATTTGTGTAATATGCATAAAACCTTTGCAGAAAAATGATTATTTCAGTTATCTAGGTGGAAATAGGAACGATGGTTTTTCACAAATTATTTTTTTTAACCGTGAACCGTCCAGCGTTTTCTAATTAATTTATAAATCAGTTAGGGTATAAATAATCATATCCAAACAGAAATTTTTACTTATTTATTAAACATTAAATCAGCCACTTACATGGTATTAAGATAATATTAATCCAATAATTAAAGTGACTGCTTAATAATTTTTATCGGTACATTGATATTACGCTTTATATAACCACGTTAATATTAAGTATGTATGCATTAATAAGTTGCCATATGGCTACACAAAATAATTATCTTTTTTTGATCTAGTCGGTAGAAGTAGGATTCTTGAACAAATATAAAACAAATTCATTGTAAACAGGAAAGTTAAGGAAGAAATATACATAGGTAAAATTTAACAAAAACTGATATTGGTTTAAAACAACAAGATTATCCACGTCTTAGAAGATAATTATATGTACTTATTTCTCAAACAGTAAACCGATTGGTTTGCCGGTTTATTAATAAAAAGCTTGGTGGGAGAAGCCGGAAAGTTTGCACGTTGTTGAAATTCGTTAAGTACACGTGACATTCGCCATTCAGCGGAAAGCAAGTCAGCTGGAGTCCTGATATCACGCTGTGGAGGGGGTCCAGAAGGCGGAGCTTTAATCCTTACACAACTCCTGTCTGAGCGCAACAGTGTCCTCTTGAAATTCAGTTCCGACTAAACCGTTGCGAAGAGTGGATGGTTTTGCTCTCGCATTTGGTTCCGTGTGTTCGTGTTCCAAAGACAACGGTTCTTGTTAGTGATGATTTAACGAAAACTTTTATTTTAAATAGACAATGTGGTTCGATAGCGTGTTAGTTATGTACTCGTTATTCCTGCTGGTGTTGATTAGTATCGAAACGGTGACTTCGCGGTCGTTGACGAGCATAGAAGTGATTCCACGCGGTTGCGAATGGGAGATGCAACCGGTTGAAGATAATAATAACAAAGAAGAGCCAGTGTTATCCTGCAGGATCAGGACCATCAACAGTGCCGGTTCCTTACTGAGTAACTTAAGTCAGACACAAATAGACCGGGTGACAGTTCTAAAGTTGGAATGTAGCGATGTGTTGTTTTTTGAAAGTTCCTTGGAAGCGACCACCAAACACGGAAACTTCTTGAGCAATTTAAGACGGCTGAAGGAGCTCAAGATGGAGTTTTGCAAGATCAGGACCATTCCGGCAGGGGTTTTAAAACCGTTGCGTCAACTCCGCGTTCTCTCGCTTCGTTCGCATAACTCCGACTGGTCGTCGATGACTTTGGAGTTGCATCCGGAAAGTTTCCTCGGAATGACCGAATTGCGCAGTCTAGATCTCGGCGACAACAATATCTGGAGCACCCCATCGGAGTTGTTCTGTCCGCTATTCAGTTTAACACGTCTGAATTTGACAATGAACAAACTGCAGAATGTGTCGTCTCTTGGTTTTTCTGATTGGGGTAACGGGCCGTTGGCGCCGGGAAGAGCTTGCGTCAGCGGACTGGAAATCCTCGACTTGTCACACAACGACATCATTGCGCTTCCTGACAACGGATTATCCGGTCTGAGATCGTTGGAAGAACTGCACTTGGAAGATAACGCGATTTCAACATTGGGCGATCGCGCCTTCGTCGGTTTGACAAATCTGCACACGCTCAACTTATCCAGTAATTGTCTTGTCGCTCTACCGCCAGAGCTGTTTCAATCGTCAAGAGATTTAAAGCATCTCTACCTTCACAATAATTCCTTGAGCGTCTTAGCACCGGGACTGCTGGAAGGATTGGATCAACTGACAATTCTTGACCTTTCGCGTAATGAACTGTCGAGTCGTTGGGTCAACAGAGACACATTTGCCGGTCTCGTGCGACTTGTCGTTCTTAATTTGGCCCACAACGAATTAACTCGCATCGATGCCAGCGTTTTCCACGATCTATACACGCTACAAATACTTAATTTGGAAAATAACAACATTGACTTTATTGCCGATGGAGCGTTTTCCGAGCTAAAAAATTTACATGCTCTTACGTTAACCCATAATTACATCACGAAGATCGAGGCCTTCCATTTTTCCGGTATGTATGCTCTCAATCAGCTACTGCTCGACTCGAATAAAATCGAATACATCCATCCGCAAACCTTCGAGAACGTGACTAACTTGCAGGACTTGGGGTTGAATGGGAACATGTTAGGTGGTGTGCCGGCCGGCATCGGCAAATTGAGGTTTCTGAAAACGTTAGATTTAGGGAAGAATCACATCGAACTCGTTACTAATTCGTCATTTGAAGGATTAGACTCGTTATACGGCCTCAGGTTGGTGGATAACCACATAGTTAATATTTCGAGAGATGCGTTTTCCACTTTACCTTCGCTGCAAGTACTGAACTTGGCATCAAACAAAATTAAATACGTCGAACAGAGTGCTTTTGCTAGTAATCCGACCTTGAAGGCCATTAGACTGGACGCCAACGAGTTAACCGACATAAGTGGCGTGTTCACCAATTTACAGAGTTTGGTTTGGTTGAACGTTTCGTCGAATAAGCTGCTCTGGTTCGACTTCAGCCATTTGCCCTCGAGCCTAGAATGGCTTGACATGCACGATAATAAAATAACTGAGCTAGGCAATTATTATGACGTAAGAAACACACTGAAAATTAAAATGTTGGACGTTAGCTTCAATTTAATAACAGAAGTTCATGACAACTGCATTCCCGATAGCGTGGAAACTCTCTTCTTGAACAACAACCAAATAACTAGCGTCCATCCAAACTCATTTATGAAAAAAGTCAATCTTGAGAAAGTCGTCTTGTACGGGAACAATATCAAATATCTCGATCTCTCCGCTTTAAGCCTCAATCAAATCACGGAGGAGAAGGATTTGCCTCAGTTTTACATCGGCGGCAACCCTTTCTACTGCGATTGCAGGATGGAATGGTTGCTTAGAATAAACCATCTTAGCAATTTGCGTCAGTATCCGCAAGTCTTGGATCTGGACTCTGTGTACTGCGAATTATCACATTCCAGAGGATCACCTCCGCAGCCTTTGCTCAGTTTAAAACCGTCGCAGTTCTTGTGTCCATATGAAACCCACTGTTTCGCTTTATGTCATTGTTGCGATTTCGACGCCTGCGATTGCGAGATGACGTGTCCAACCAACTGCACGTGTTACCACGACCACACGTGGTCTAGCAATGTAGTCGATTGCAGTAATGCAGGTTACACAACGGTCCCAGAGAAGATTCCGATGGACGCCACTGAAATCTACCTGGACGGCAATAACTTGGGCGAGCTCGGCAGTCACGTATTCATCGGCAAGAAAAAACTAGAAGTCTTGTTTTTAAACAACAGCAACGTGAAAGCCGTGCACAACCGAACATTCAACGGTGTCAAATCGCTCAAAGTTCTCCACATGGAAAATAATGGCTTGGAGGAGTTACGCGGGTTCGAATTCGACCAACTGGAGAAGCTCAACGAATTGTACTTGGACCACAACAAAATCTCTTATGTCAGCAATCAGACGTTCAAGAACATGCACGAGCTCGAAGTGTTAAAACTCGACGAAAACAAAATCGTTGACTTCATCCCTCAATGGGCAGTTCCTGATTCTGGTGCGGTTCCGCGCGTGACTCTCGACGGCAACAAGTGGTCGTGCGACTGCAGTTCGTTAGGTCGTCTGGAAATTTGGATCCGGGAAACCGGAGGCGATCCATCCAAGTTGTATTGTCTGGATCGGGAAGACTCTGAAACGGTAGCCGAAGTAATCATCCGCTGTGATAACAAAGATAACGCTATAGCGACGTCGGTAATTCAACGAGAAGTGCTTAAGAACAACCCGCTTCTGGGCGGCAGCTACGTGCCGTTACTCGCTGCCACCCTTGTGGCTATCATCGTTTTTTGTTTACTGGCCGCCGTCATTTTCGTATTCCGACAAGACGTGCGCTTGTGGGCTCACTCCAAGTATGGAATTCGAATTTTTCAAGACGCCGCCACTGCACACGATAACAAAGATGAACGTGACCGTCTCTACGATTGTTACATGGTTTACAGCCACAAGGATGAAGAACTGGCTGCCAGGATAATTGCTCCAGAACTCGAACAGCTCGGACACACCCTATGTCTTCACAACAGGTTAGTTTTTATGAGGTCTTTTCGGTAACTGCCTATCACAAATAAATTAGTTTTAACGTAAAAAATCTCAGACTGTTCTACCACCCATTAACTGGCGTTGTGGACAAAGAATTCAATTTTCATGTACAGATGTTTGGAATTACTCTTTTTCAATATGAATTATTTTACATTTATTACGACACCTTTAATAATAAAATATTGCAACAGTTGTTTCTATAAAAAAAAAACTGCCAACGGAATTTGTGATAAAAAATGAGTTAATATTATACGGTAGAAATATTTCAAATTTGATTGCTCTATTTAAATCAATTTGGTCTACCGTCATATTTGTAATTAATGCATTTCTTACAGCTTTATATAATATGATTTATCATATTCAATCTGCAATTCGATCACGGCAAATCTCAAAGTGTGAAGTGCATTTTATTAAAACTGATCTGTATTTATTTATTTATTTATTTATTTATTTATTTATTTATTTATTTATTTATTTATTTATTTATTTATTTATACGGTTGTTACGGTAGATCTGTTTTATTGATATTGAAATTTTACCCTTCATATGAATTAAAAAAATGTTTTTGTCATCTATTTTTAAGATGTAAAATTTAACTAGGTACTTGTAAAATGCGCAATTTACGATGATAGCAACACTGGAAGCCGCTTAATGTCTAGTAAATACTTCCATAACACAGTCGTTATAAATTGTTCTTTTCATTACAACATATATTTTGCTAGACTAACAAACTTTTATCGTTTGTTACTTTGTAAAAATGCTTTTAATAATGCTGAGCTTTCAAAATATAAAGGGGTAAAAATGAAGTTCAAAGTTTTTGTTTTAGAATGTTTTATTGTCTGGTTTTATATGTATAGTAGCATTGATTTATTTAACGCAGTTACTATTATTATGAAAATAAACGATTTGGTAATGCCGGGCAGAAAACTAAACTCCAAACATTTAAGCATTTTTTGTGATTCCAGCTATTTTTGTTTTTCAGAGATTTGGCTCTCCACGGCGGCGCATCGTATCTGGCTGACGCTATGGTGGGCGCCTCGGACGCTTCCCGCCGCGTCATCTTCCTGGTATCTCCGGCTCTAATCTGCAACGAATGGTCCCGTCCGGAGTTCCGGGCAGCGCTCCAGGCCGCTCTTCGCACCGCTCACCGTCATAAGTTAGTGTGTGTGTTAAGTGGCGACCCTCTTGAACCCATGGACCCTGAATTGCGCGCTTTGCTCCGCGCCTGCACTGTCACCAGGTGGGGCGAACGGCGCTTCTGGGAGAAATTGCGTTATGCTATGCCGGATGTAGTGAACAGCAACCGGTCGCGACGCGGCAAGAAGCACCATCAGCCGGAAATCCGGTGTAAGGTCAGTGCGAGATACACGGCGGCGCCGACGGCTCCGGACTCTTGGTACAAGTATTCTGCTATGCCCGGAGTTCATGCAGCTGCTTTGACGCCGACGCCTACGCAAAGCACCTACGTGTCCGGGGAGTCGGCCCGGAGCACAGAAGATGAAGCTGGATCTAGTGCTAGTAGTCAGCATTATGGATCCGAACAGTTGAATCACAGTTATGTTTCCATCGATGGGCGGCCTCCGCAATACACCCAGTATCCCATGTGTCGAGCGGAGGTACCGCATCATCTGTATTCTACCATTCCGGACAACCAACCTCAAACGAGGACGTACTTTGTGTGAATGTAAGTTCATTTTAAAGGCTGTTTTACTTAGAACGGATAGATTTATGACGTTTAAAGCAATTTGTAGGAGTTTTTCATTATTACTATTCAAATGTCACTAG
This sequence comes from Gnatocerus cornutus, assembly GCA_029298725.1. NCBI lineage: Eukaryota > Metazoa > Arthropoda > Insecta > Coleoptera > Tenebrionidae > Gnatocerus > Gnatocerus cornutus. The sequence continues at coordinate 9,026,734 of CM055514.1, forward strand.
TTCTTAATTACGATGTAACGACAAGTAAATTATTGTTGTAAATATTCTGTAAATATCATTCGAAATCGGTATTTATTTATATTGTACGTGTAGTACTACTTACTAAACGCTTATTAGTCATTACTTTAAGTATTTGTAAATAATTCTAGTTTATATTACTTATCCATATTTAAGTGAAGACTGTTAAATATGTACATTATTCTTCGAAACTATTAAAACATTTTTATATACAAATATACACGTTTTATTTATCATTTCTACTGATTACAGTGAAAAAAGAGACATAAAGTGTCACATTATTATATTATACTCCACCGCACTGCCACAATATCTAATTACAATTATTGCAATAAAGAGACGTGTGGGCAATATTTATTAAATCATAAACACATTTGATTTGCGTCTTATCTAAATTAATTCATAAACGTACAAATAATAAATGTAATTTTGTGCTATTTGGAGCACCTGGTAGAGTGGAATAAATTATTACAGATAACAAAAATCAAAATATACAACTTGTACCAAAGCAAATCTAGATAAAGGGAATATTTATGCTCTCCAGTGGACTAATTACACATTAGATTCTGTACAATCTAAAGGTTAACTGAACAATTGAACCAATTTACGTTACCAGTTAAATCGTGAATTTTATTATCGGTTCAAACAGATAAAAGCAATTACCATATCATGCCCTTTTAATGTTGTGTTAACAATTTATCCCAAATTGACTTTCTCATTAATGAATGTAAAAATTTTAATAAATATTTGCGCCTCTGATTGGAGATAAATTGTGTTTGCACGATAAAATTTTAAGTAAATCCGGCAGTTAAATTAAAAGATTGTGTGATAAGCACCAGATCTGAGGTACATCAGCACGATAATCTTTGAGTTTCTTCACAGTTTTTGTAGCAACCGCAAATAGCTGATTCAGTCTTGGTATTCTCTCAATTTTTTTTCATTAGACTGACAAATAGAACTAATGTAACCAAAGAAGTTCCGCAGGCACACAATGATGCAGTAATTGTTCCGGCAATTTTCTCCGCAACCGTGTACAAAAGACATTTTAAATCCCATTGATAAAAATCAAGGACGACTATCCATATTATTAACCGCCACACAGGTAGAACTACCTGTTTCTAACGCTCACCTTTAAAAGCGACAAATTCTTGCACATTTTTGTAAACACTTCTGACATTTTAAAGGGGCTGACGTTGAAAATATCAATAATTCTTGACGGTAATTGAAATCATTGCTGCTATAAATATCCTGTCGGATTCCATTAAACGGTGTTTATCTGAGATGATGCAGATTTAAGTTTGGGTGGCCAGGTCTGTAAGTAGACTTAATCTCGTGATTAATAGACTAGAGTTTGAGAGTTGTTTTTTATGGATTAGCTGAGACATGGAGGCGCATAAATAACAAACAGCGAGTATTTTTTCATCATATCATCGATAAATCAGCGAGATCTCAAGATGATTATTAGACGTTTTTACCGATAGAAGTAATTACAATTTCGATTTACGCTGCTTGGCGCTTGGGGCAAGGCGGAAGATTTTGGAGAATTTATAGCGAATAAAATGTAGACGAAGCCAATACAAAGAACGCATTACTAAATTAAATTTTATCACTTTTATGTATGATAAAATATTGTTTCACAAACGGAAAGAGGAAGGAATCTTGATTTAGAAGCCAAGAATCCAAGACTCAGGTTTTTGTCTCCACATTATTTGATTGCATTTTGGTGTAATCTTGCGGTTTATGAAAAATCTACTCTTTGAAGACGTCTTGATAATATCAGGCGTTTTGGTGTGATCTTTCAAACTCTCGTTTGGTCAGTTAAATAAGTTGAAATTTTTATCCTGGAGCAACTAGATGGATTCCCATCACAGCCACTTTCGTTAGTTGCCCAGACATTGACAAAATGTCTCCGAGTAAATCGCAATGAACATAAATAGATAATGCAATTGAATAAGAGGATTTATGAGGGGCAATCCGGTGTGGCCAACTGCAATCTTCCTGTTTCTTTCGGTCAGCGGGATAGCCTCGACATGTTGTGAGTAAGAAAAAGACCGATCGTGCGAGCGTGTAAAATTGGACATTTCTTCTATTGCCACTCAGCTTCTGCAAACCAATTTTACTGTTTTCAATCGGATTCACTTCACTAACACGCTAGGATGAGTTCTGCATTTTTGTTCCCTTTTTTCTGTGGAGGTTAATAACCTGTTAATTTTTGTCACAGGAAGTTCGGTTAGTAATAGATGATTCCATCGGTTTTAGGTGTTTATTACAACCTTGGAAATGGCAACATTTGCAAATATTTTACCTGTGGTCCGTGCAATAAAGACATAAATATTTCTGACTCTGACAAAGCCGCGGCAATAATTTGGCGCCCAAGATGGGGTTGTAAACAATTTAATGCCTTTTCTCGATAGTTTGTCGGCTTTTTTTAAAAATTTCCTACATGGTCACTCTTGACAGTATGGTAACAATGCAGGTGAATCCGAACGTGTATGGCATGTAATAATACGTTATATATGGGGTCGTTAGACATCAGGGGCGAAGGAAAGAAGTTTTAGCACATATTCCATAGGTGTAACAGAAGACAGTTACCAAACCTTTTTAGTCTGCCCTACCTGTTGGAGTCTTCTTCGGGCAGTTTGTTTAAAATGAATTAATGATGGACTTTCATGATGAAAGTTAAGACTTAATATTAAGTGGAACAGATGTGGTTTGCAAACGACTAAACTAATGTGTTATTATCTTAATTGGGGTTTAATAAAAAACGCTTGCAAGATTGTATCAGAGAAAACATTCAATTTACTTGAGCGAATATCAAACGAATTCTTATTAATCATGCTTTTACGATAATACGGAAAATACACAAAGGTTGAATTCTTTCGTTTTTAAGAGTACCGGTCCAGAATTATTAAATTTGTTTATGGTTGACGGACGACGATAATTGACATTTTTCTGATCACCAGTGCAACATTTCAAAAGACGTCATGCTAATGTAGAATGGGATTGTTCCAAGGTACAATAGACAAATTCTTGATTAAATGTACGTACAAGCTTCTCATTTTTAATTCTAGCTTTCCGGAGGATGATTCAGTTTCACTAAAGCAGAACCAATCAATTATTTGTAGCACCTTTCAGATCGTTTTTTCAAATTTAAACAGAACTTAACCGGCTTCTGTATTTTTTATTATTTATCTTAATTGGATTCTAAGTTGCAAAGTGAAAAATGAAGAATTATAGGTTCTCCAGGAAGCACTTGATAATCCACCGGTGCTGGTAAAGTACAGCTATTTTATTATTTATTGTATAGGTGGGAACTCTAAATTGGTCACGATTTCACTATCCGTTATTATTCCAGGGATTTACTTAATTCACCAAAGTAGTGCACAACGACTTTACCGCACAATTTAGAAATACACTCGCAATAGTTAAAAAACGTCGACAAAAAATCTGAATTTAATTAGAACGTATGCAGTGTTAGCATCATTAGCCGCTTATAACGGTTTGTGGTAATAACTCACAATACGTCTAATGAAATGTTCCTCATATGAATTTGATGTACAAACTTCACTAATATTAACCTGGGAGCGAAACCGACCGTTATTAAAAATTCTTCATTAATACACATTGTGTTTTTTGGAGCATCCGTCTATGACTGCCGCGCTAAATGAAAAATCAAAGAGTCGATTGTAAATGTGTCAACATCCACCAACCATAAAGAGGGAATGTTTATTTTCAGTAGCTTTGATGACGATCAAGGCGTTGAACGTTTAAGTTAGAAGCGATTTTTTCATGGTAATGAACGACAATAACGATTTAAATCAATAATGAAGACGACGAATATTGCCTAAAATGTCAAATTATAACCTTTAGATGAGTAATTGTCGGAATAATTTCAAATATACATAATGTATTATGCAGATAGACCAGTTGTGGAAAATCGGTGTTATATTTAGCCTACATAAATTCAGGAGCACGGAATATTCATTGCCATAGGGAAACTAGCATAAAAAAAAATATTCGCGGCTTCCCAAACATTAAAACAATGGAAGAAATGTGTTGATTATTGAATAAATGGGTCATCACTCGCATAGTTTTAATTCAAAATTAATCGCGTATTTTACAGTGATCATAAAAGAGTTTTATAGAACATTACGGTTGGCAACACTGTTATAAAATTACTCAAAGTGCAAGAATGAAGTGGAAATTCGTTTTAACGTACCGGTTTGGAATTTCCAAGTAGAAATCAACGCGATAATTAGAAAAAAAAGTGTTAATAAAGTAGAATATTGAACTCTTCGGCGGTAGAAATTCAGGATTTAGAGGTAGTCGCGGCATAATATGTGTTTTTCTAGGTCCCAATTGCCTAAGAACAATGCTGGTCACGAGCTGCTTCCAAAGTGACCATTACATATAAATTGATCCGTTTATGTCTGTTATAGGCCGCTGAAACAGACAAGCTTAACTTTAAGGGGATCTTTATATTTTTATCAACACTTTACTTTGAACGAGATAAAAACACAAAACTGACAATGAATTCTAATTACGAGCGTCCCTTTTAATGTGTGACGATGTGATATTTATTGTTATTGACTTGGGTATCTCAACAAGGCGGCTCCAGTCTTTTAAAGGAATACTAATGCTTCATTAATTTAAAAAGAAATGTATTGATCGGAGATAAAGTTTCAGCGTATCTGTCTACATCAGTGTGATGGCAACAAAAAGACAACCCTTCGAGATTCAAATCAAAATTTCTTTAGATGCAGTTCTTGTTTACTGAAAAGAAAACTAATTAGAGCGTCGAGCACATGGTTTGAGTTTCACAATAATGGTATTGTCTTTGAGGCTGGTGGTCGACGCAGTGCAATGTTGATTGAAATTGTGGAATTTGCTTTGAATCATCTCCCAGCAATATAGCAGTGCTCATATAAAAGGCATTTAATCCTTTATCACGCGTTAAAATCTTGAGAATCATTCAATCCGCATCAATAATACCGGAGTGAATTTTATAACCGGCTCGTCCCAGCAACGGGTTACTAATTTTTCGTGTTCGAACTCCACAAAGCGGTTCCCAGTGGGACGCCACAAGAACTAATTCTATTGCCGATCCATCAAGTGTCTATATTCAAATCTCTCACAAACCCAATCAGTTTTAGCAATCAGCTGGTTATTATTAATCACTTTCAATTTGAAGATGTTGACTTCCACAGGAAACTATTTAAAAATAACAATGATATCATAATAAACACTTTTCGATGTGGTAATCAAGTTTTGGAATCGTAATTGATGAAATAATGGACACTTAATAAGGACAATGTAGACGTTAAAACGCTTGATAAACTTAATTTGATGCGGGACTGAACAGGCGAAACAACCAACTTGACCAGTCATCCGGAAGGCGCCTCCCACTGTCTTGGACTTTTGCTAAAATTTGAATAGTTAAAAAGACAGCTCGTTTTGTTATTATTTATGATAATTGTACGCAAGGAGCCGGAATTGTGAAAGACATTCACGAAATGTTTCCGTAATATAAAAATAAATTGTAAATAAAAATATGTTAAGTAGTAATAATGATCAAACTGGCTGAACAGCCGGAATTTTAAACGCGTTTTTAACATTGCCGAATAACAACAAGGAATGCCTCCTACTCGAAGTTTCGAAAATCGCTCGATAAAGGAAACTCTTAGAATTTCTGAAATTTTGCTCTTGAAACAAATTAAAGAATTTTCAAGCCAAATGTCACGCTTCCATCCAAGAAGCACCTCCTCGACAAATTAAATGTCACTTCCCCGTTGCCGGAGCTGTTCCAGCCGCCACCTCAGCGGGACTTGCACCTAATCTCACATCTGTATGGTGAGGTCAATCCAGATGATGGATGAAACACCGAAGTGGTTATTGTTTAATGTCTCCAGAGGGGGTCCGCAGTAAAACTTCTAAAACCAAATCGAACGGAGCGGAGCGGCAGGTAGACGGCCGTCAGACAATGTTATATTTGACAAGACCGTGATTACGATTCTTCCACTTTAGGCGATTCTGGTAATTATTTTGTGTGCTTTATGTGTTGGTCGTGATGATTAGCTTACGCCAACGATTTGCTTTTTCAAACGTCATTGTTCAACGGTGCTCGATTCGCATTAATCGCCATTTATCTTCACTGCACAAGAATTTACATAATCTAATCGTTTTCTCGTTCGAAAAGGACAGTCACGCCGATGAAGGAATTTTACCATCCCGAGCTTTTATTATCTTCTGAATCATAACCAGTGAAGGAAATTGTTACTAAAATTTATAATGGGTTAACATTTTAGATCATACAAAACCATTCTTATTTATTCATTCATAAGTTTACCGTACGACTACGGTGCTTTACAATATTGAATGAAACAAGAATGTTAAAAAAATGTACTAAAAGCAAAGTTTCATGATAGTTATTTGCAGAACATCTATTTTTAGCGCAGTTCCTTTGATTTCACTTTAATGCATAGCACGAGATTTATTTAATTTTCAATACGATGCAAAGACTGATTTTCAATTTCCAATAAAAAAGTTATTGTTTTCTCGTTTCTCTACAACTCGTCGTGCAAGTGGTCTGAGAGACTTTTTTGTTTCATAATACACGATCCGTGGCACTCTGCAAAATCAATAACTCGTACTCGAATCTTGACTTTGATGCTTCTATAGTGGCCACGTAAAGAGTGAATGAAGACCTGATGGTGTAATTCTGAAGACTGTGGTAAAAATGTGTCTGCGGTTTGTGGTGACAATTAGTCCTATTCAATAAGTTAAAAAAAGTATCGTTTTGAAATAAAAGAAAAAGCATGTACCGGATGGCATCTCAAACGACGCCGGTGTTTTGTCTGGTGTGTATGAACTATAAACGTCATTCGACGTTCACAGTTCATTACGAGCGCGAGGAACCGCAGCAGAAAGAAGGGAGAGAAGGCTTCCGAGCTCATTTGCAGCAGCGCCACTTTTAAGGTCACGCCAGATATTCATTTAGATATAGAATTTTTAAAGGAGCTGAATTAAATCAAGGAACCATAACGTTTAATTTTTATAAGCGCCAATTCACAGAGAGGCCGTGTTTACGCATTTTTAGCTTTACCGAGTGTTTCGGCAAACAGAAATTATAAAAGCTCAGCGCCTGCACGAGTCGACCGTTACAGATAATCTTCATAATTAATTAAATCGAGGGATTAACCGGGAGCTTAATAAAAAAGAAACAGGATTCTCGAGCTTTGTCCAAATGGCCCGACTTGCTGATGTTTTGTTTGGTGCTAATTGGCTTTATCGGTCCGATTGCAAAAATACTAAACAGACCCAATTAAAATACAAATTTAAAAGGCAATTTCTACTAATCGATTACACAAATTGTTTTATGAAATATTGTAACAATTTATTTCTGACTATGAATATGAAATGACTCCTACTTTGATAAGGCTGAGATTCAGTTTGAATTAAAATTACATTTACTTTAATACGTCTGGGACTGTTTTAGAATCCATTCAATTTCTGTTTAGCCTCGTTTGTGTCTTTCTTTACACCGCTCCATGTATGACTGCCAAAGATCACAATTTTCCTCCAGCAGAATAATACATAAAGGAGCTCTTCTAAGAGATTTAAAGATTAGTTTCTATGATTGCGCTCCTATTGAATAAAACGCAATAAAAAGGTCGGCACAGAATCGGAAATTCATTTGAAATAAATAGGCGATGTTATCATTTACAAAGTAGCAATTTCACGAAATGTCGGCTCTAAAGCTTCACGTTACAGCCCTATTGAAATGAAGGGTCCTCTGACATACGTGCATCTGTCCGTCATTGAACCCCGACCGCATATCAAAGAGCACAAAAAACGTGCATCGTAGAATTCCATTCAAAATTTCTCAAAATTTTTGCTTTAACAAAATGTATGATTAAAGCTCGAAGAAAAGCATCCCCACTAATTAATTATTATCAATATAAATAATATGGGATTGTATTTTTGGGCGTGCACAAGCATGCGACTTTGAAAATCCCAGTATTAATGTCACAACACGCCATAAATCCTTATTAAAAGATGATACAAAGATACAAAACGCCAACAAATCCAATAAAAAGCGTGTACACAAAAGAATACAAAACCTTAATCCGGGAAGCTCACGAAAAACGGGCTGAATGGCTTGACTCTTCCGGACGGACCAAAGGCCCGACTAACACCACCAACAGAGTCTTTTTGTCAATTTTTATTTACATGTGTGAGCAGTCATAAAAATGTCATAAATTACTCTGTGTGGCTTATCGGATTTACATCACACTCGCGGTGGACACGGAATCAAAGTGATAAGTGTAAGTTTGCGTAAAAGTGTTTGTTCCTTTTAAGACGTTAAGAACTCTTCTTATTGGTGTTGGGAGTTGAGACAGGACTCAAATAGGAGTCTGGCAGCGCCGTATCACGTCCTCAAATATTGACAATATCTTTTAAAATTCAACGTCTTAAAAAGCGTACAATATGTGCGCTCTGATTGCATGTCTTTCCACAAATATCGATATCTTTTTAATAATTCACCACCAAGTTCCGGTAACGCTGTTTATTCAGTAAACACAGTCAATTTCTATATTCTTTGAGTAAATATAATTCCTCAATTGTTCTTCTTTTCTATCGATTCCCTCATCGGTCATATTCTTCATCGGCGTTATCTTTTCAAATTGCGTTATTACTTACCCTTTTATCAAGTTTCACATTTAAAACCACTTACAAAGAATCTCTTTCAGAATTATAAATAAAATAATTACTTTTTTGAATGAAATGTGCACACCCTAATGTAACTATGTTGATGGAACCCTTTGGGGGTTGATAATATCAGGTTTTTTAGTCGTGAAGCAGACGGCCCATGTAAATTAGCATTTTATACCACAACTCGGAGGCAGTCACTGTTAAACCGACAGGGATAAATTTAATCCCCTCATTGGATTCTATCCTTTCACTACAGACCAACGATGATCACAGACAACGAACCGAGTTCCTGTGACACTTGAAATGATGAGGGGTTAAAAACACAAATGAAACTTATGTAGAATGACGGGTAGACGTCTTTCAAAGAAAAGAAAGGAAAATTTTATTGAGAAAAGCTTTTTGTGAAAGTCGACATTTTTACGTTTATTCGACATTCTTGAAATTTTGAAAGACTTTGTTTCAGGGTCTTGATGTATTTAGCGCTGCGCTTTTGTGTTCCCCGCCGCAGGTAAATTAAATTCACTAAAATACCTTCTCTCTGATGAGTTATAGAGACGTTTAGCACCTCGTCAGTAAAAAATTTCTCAGAGAACCCACCTAAATGGCAGCGATATACAACAATTAAGAAGTAATCCTGAATTCCGGGCCGCCTAACACATTCGGTCTGAAATTCAAATGCGCTTCCCATTACCCACAAACATTTTTAATTAGAAGATTGATGAGCCTACACCTAATTAAATTTCCGGATAAATAAATAAGAATACAATTTAAAATGGTAAGTGCTTAATACACCCTTTTAATTATGCGTTTGAATTCCGAAATTCAACAACGAAATAATTGGTTGTTCATACCACCATTTTAAGTTCCGAGCCGGATATGGAAGCCATGATGCATTGGTAGATTTTTAGATTAGAACTTGGGGCAAGCCCGGTGCGTTTTCTAATAACCAATCATGATGTAGTTTTACCGGAAGTTTGCTATTATACTCTGCAAGCGTTACTTCCGTTACGTTTTTCTACACCCTTCCCGTGTTAATTAGCCAGGTAATGTTGCTGAAGACAAATTGGTTAATTGTCGAGTCGCGAAATGTCTCTGCTCATTCTCGAGGAATTAAATTATACACAGCCATCACTCTGACGACAATGTATCCGAGATAACATCTTCTCCCAACAGAGATTTCCTTATTTACTTATATCATGATACGACCCCTCATCACAATTTTTCCACAGTAATTACGATTTTAGTTTAATTTAAAATAATTTCTTCACTTCAACGCGACTTGGAATTATGCATAAGCAACAATGCATGCTGGGAGTAACCAACCACTTCAATTGGCTCATAAAGGAACTCTGCGTGATATTTCACCTTTGGCGTGACTTTCTGAATCAACTAAGTCGGACACGTCACTAAACTTGCTGTAATTGCGTTTAAAATAAACGGAAATGCTTTAAAATATACAGTTCGTTCGTTATAATATTCCGTCTTATCGGCTGCAGTGGATTTAATATTTTGATTATGGACGTACTTTGCTTCAATCTTCATCGATTGAGCAACATGTGGCTTACCTTGAACTTCCCGCGGAATATTTACATTAATAACATATAATTTGGGAGAAATAAAAAGAAACTAGGCACTAAATTGTATGTACTTAGTAGCAGAATCTCGAATGATAGCTTTTTCTACAATGCAAATATTCATGGCGAAGAATGAAGAAACATGTCAATGTTAAGACGAGTTGTTCTGAAAAAAGTGCTCGCCATATTATGTTAAATGTCGTGGTAATCAGAAAGGTGGCTATTACGTACTTTAATATACGACATTTGTGAAGTTTTCTTGTTAAGTTTCCATTATGGTGAAACGTGGTATTAAATGGATTTTAAAGTACACAAAAAAATGCTTTTAATTACAGTAATAACAGAGAGGTGTATTTTTTAACTGTCATTTCATAATTTGATCTAGAATTTTATTAAATATCGTATGAACAATGTATGAGTTTGTTGTATCAACATTTCTTTACCAATTGGAAAAATATTGTAAAAAATGTAAATTGTATTTTTTCAGCTGTCTGCCTACGCATTAAAAACAATTGAAAAAAATTGTCAGTACCAGTTGCTTTCATTTACAATCCTACCCATTTCAAATAGTGTGCAAAGAGAAATTTCAGAAAATATTGTTTTTTTTACCATGGTATAGTGAGCCGCTTTTACCATGGCGTACCTGACTTTTAGAGTCGAATATTATCTTATTGCACTCATAATGTGGAGGGTGTAAACAGGCTATTGTGCCCGAAAATTAAAATTTACGACATCTCCAAGTAGGTAGAAAAATGTGGACCCGTGCTTCTTCCAGGTATTAGCGCGGAGGCTCAAGATGATTGTTGATCCCTTCACCGGTTTTTTAATGAGGTTGATAAGCTTTTAATTTTTGTTTATTAATTTGAAAAAATCGAGAGACATCAAGTTTTTACGATAAGAACGAAAAAATAATGTTGGAACATGTGTATTTGCATAATTATATAAAAAAAATATAAAGAACATCCTAATCCTATCTATCTAATTAAAAATTAAACAAAAATTATGAAATTTATATAAAGTTATAAAAAAACTACAAATTAATCATTCCACATCAGAATCATCACTGTCATCATTAGTGTTTATGATGAGTTCTGGAAAGTCATTTCGACCTAGGAAATTGTTTTCCACGTGAACTGTGTGGTCAATACAATTGGACCAAAGAACACCGTCAATTTTTTGAGCCTCTTCGCGGATCAAATTAACGACAGAATTAGTCAAATTTGGCGTTAAATTACCCTTCCTAACTCGGTGTTTGAGTTGGCTCCACACCAACTCGATGGGATTTAGCACACAGTGGTATGGTGGTGTCCACAGTTTTCAGCAAAGTTGTCAATCGCATATGATTTGGACTTATCCACGTCACTTTGTGTAATTAAAGCAACCAAATTCTTTTTTGTCTGCTTTAGACCTTCGGGAATGGGAATGTTCTCTTCCTGGACGAATTTCAATAAGGCATCCTTTTTTAGTTGGGATTTTTCGGTCTTGTCTGGAGTATTACGAAGCGTTATCCAGAACAATTACAGAGTTCGGTGTTAATTCTGGAAGAAGCCGATTCTTGAACCAATCCTCGAAAATTTGATTGTTCATATCGTCGTGGTAATCTGCGCTGCTGTCCTTTATGTTTTTGGTCGCTAAAACAAATGAATCAGGAATAAATCCATTTTTATTACCTGCTGCCAAGATGATGATCCTCTTTCCTCTATTTGGTGGCGTTTCAAAAAAACATTTCTTGGATCCGTCAACCCAACCTCGTTTTACGACATCGTGACTATCGTACCACGTTTCATCAATGTAGACAATGTTTTTTCCCAAATCCCTAAATTGTCTAATTTTGGATATAAATTCCACTCTCCACGTCACTAAACGAGGTGTGTTCATTATGGAACACCGTTTGTCCAAAATTTTGTATCTAAAACCAATGGCTCTTAATAAGTTACGCATAGTATCCACGCAAAAATTTGCTGGGAACTTAGCTTGAATGAGTCTTTCTCTAACAGCCATTACCGTTGGAACTTGCTTTTCTTTATACATCGTGTAAATGATGGATCGAACAAAATCTAATTCTGGTTCACTGAATTTTTCGTGGACTTTCAGTCGGTGACGCCTATTTGGTCCACAGTTTTCTCCGGTAGAATTGATGATGCGCTGAACTGTCCGATATGGTATTTCCGTTAATTCAGATGTAACCTGGACAGGTGCTTTCTCTCCCCGGTTAATCAAGTTTTTAGTTTTTATAGACTTTTCTGACCAAGTCCTTTGCAGAATTGCACAAATATTTTCGCACCTCGCTAGCACCTAAAGAAAAAACAAATTTTGTAGTTATTAATTCCATTTATAAATATTAGGTCCGTAAGAAAAATATCTAAATTTTATTTAAAATAATGAATTGATAATAAATAAAAATAATGGTTTTCTTCACTTACCTTCTTTTAACAAGTTTTGCTCTGGAACGTCCATTGGCTCTACACCAATTACGTCGATAAAGTCATCATTTTCATCTTCATTAGATTGATCTAACCAAGGTTGCCACATCATGAAATAGGTCGTAAAGAAAACAAAGTGAGCAAAATTCGTCAAACAGTTAACTTCAAAATGATTTTTTGTACTTACCGGTCCTCTTTATACATATTACGACTCCTTTTAGTTTAACGACATTTTAATATTCCACTTAAAGTCCCCACTTTTTCTAAGAATTAAAGAATTAAGAACAAATAGGCAAACAGACTCCTTACAAAAGATTCTGAAAAGTACCTATTTGTGGATTAATTAAACAGCAAAATTGGATTGCGATAGAAAACTAATTTTGCGTATGAGAAAACAATGAGAAGGAAACGAATGTTTATAATTCATTTCACAAATTCATGTTAATATTACATTTTGAATTACTTATATGTATTTGTGTTAGGATTCGAAAATTCTTTATAATTATGTAAAATACACGTTCCATCATTAAAATGATGAAATTTTTTCGTTGTAAAATTTTAAAAACTTGATAGCACTCCATTTTTTTAACTTGTTTAAAATTTAAATTAATAAACAAAAATTAAAAGCTTATCAACCTCATTAAAAAAAAACACGGTGAAGGGATCAACAATCATCTTGAGCCTCCGCGCTAATACCTGGAAGAGGCACGGGTCCACATTTTTCTACCTACTTGGAGATGTCGTAAATTTTAATTTTCGGACACAATCGCCTGTTTACACCCTCCACATTATGAGTGCAATAAGATAATATTCGACTCTAAAAGTCAGGTACGCCATGGTAAAAGCGGCTCACTATAAGAGACCCGTTTGGAGTTTAAGGTTTGGGCGGATAAAACATAATAAACGTAAATAAGCTTAGTAATATTTTCAGTTTTGAGCGGCCATAAATGAACTAGAGCACTTTCAATTTTAGTGTCCATCGTTTGACTGAAAATTTAGAAAATCGCAGGAATGATTATCAAAAATTTGTGATAAATTATCGCAGTTTTTCTGTGACCAAAATAAGACAGATATGGTGAACGGCGAATGCGTGAGTTGACTTTATGTTCGGTTTTGTCAACACAATTTCGATACACAGGATCTCTCGAGCTCCGGCCAACTGTCTGTGGTTCTAATTCCGAATATGAAGTCCTGGAAAATGTTTTTTTTGAGTTCTACTGTACAAAAATTTATTTTCTACATTTTTTCTTGAAAACTTGCAAAATTATGGGCTTGCTTGACAGTGTTTTGGAAGCGAATTTAATAAGCTTTCCAACGATTTATAGATCTCATGCCAAGCATAAGTAGGCGCAGTTTGCTCAACGATCTAGTGTGATTACGGCTTTGACTTTTTGAATTGCTGACAACCACCTTACCGTGGTAAAGGTAAGTGGTTGGGTCGAATTTTTAGGAATTTTATTATTTTGATTGGTAAGACTGACATCTGAGTAAAAATATTTATTGTGGTTTATTTCAAGGCAAATCAGACTCAACCACTTAAAGATTATTATGTTTAGACGAGTTTGGGGTAAGGTGATCGTAAAAGATTTAAAGTCAAACCCATAACCGCACTAAATCGTTAAGTGGACTTTACTGTTCATACAGGGTGTTCAAAAAATGGCGGATCAACAATTCACTGCGTGAATCTTCAGATAATAGCTAGTAGCTAAATTATTTTTTTTTAATTATTGAGTGCTTTGTTGGAAATCTACAGCCACTTAAAGGGGCGCTAATTATGGTTTACAAAATTCTACTAGAGTTCATGTTTTGAGTGACATTTACATACTTGCAGTTTTTAAATGCTTTAAATGTAGATACAAAACGTTATTTTGCATTTTTAAAATTAAGCTTAAAAGCGCAAAATTAATCTGGCAACATTTCATTTCAAGAATTCAGTAATTAATTATTGCCTAGTGGCTGACAATGACCATTTTTTTAGAAAAGTCAAAAATTTTTTTGGGTGTCACAAACTAGAGGAGTTTATTTCTCTAATGATGTATAATTTTGCTGAATATACCGACACGTGAAAGAAACAAATGGTTCTTGATCTATTGTGACTTTTACTGGTCAGGTGTTATCAAAGCTAATTGCAAACCAAAGTAACCAATTATATGATTTAATAATAACTGTAACTACCAAAGTGTTACTGCGTTCACAAAATTATTCTCCTGATAATTACCGAAAGAACTGAACAGTGTTGCCGTTTTTCGCAATATTTAAAGTTATTTTGCGCCCGTGCAAAGTTTCAAATAAAAATTTTAAACAGCATTTCCAATTCACAGTGTCTTAGAGTTTGATGTTCTTATGAGTTGGTCCGCTATTTTTTGAACACCCTGTATATGATATTTTTGAAAAACTGATCTCATGGTTCCAAAAAAATGCACTAATTTTGCACATAAGCAACTCAAGAATTATTTCTTCGATTTTTCATTGAAAGGATTAAGATCCTAACTTTTTGACGCGTTCGTGACAAATGTTTTGCTATATCTCTTGTCGTTTAGAAGTTACAGGACAAACAACATTGAGAAGTTTTACAAAAATTAAAACTTTTTGTTGTGATTTGGCGATTTCTCAAGAAAAATCAATGCCATTGTTTAATAAATAATTTCTAAATACATAAAGTTTTACAATGACTTTAATACAAGGTAACTAACGCAGGGAAAAACTAACTCTTCCGGCGACTTCCATAGTTCACAGGAAAATTTATTTAATTACCTATTCGATGATGTATCAAAAGTTTTAAGATTTTACGAGTTGTTACGCAAAAGTTAAAGAAACTTATTTCTCAAATATCTCTGAGTGCTGACCTGACGAAGCAAAACGGGCTTTGGTTCAGAATTAGGAGGCAATTCTGAAAGGAACTTTAAGCATTTTCGTAAGGTAAGTGGGCGCAAGTTCTTTTATGGTATAAACATTAAATCCAAACACACTGTAAATTTATGTGGCCTTCGTTTGGCCCCATGATGGGTGCGGTGGCCCTAGGAAAGCTGGTTTAGGGGTGGAGTCGAGCAGTCGTCCGGCGAAGTGATATTCAGACCCTCATCCCATCTTTAATTTGTGTTTTTCGCATTACATCAACCGTTCATCTAGATTACTTCGGCGCCGGCCCATCTATTATAAAGAGATTTTTGTTTTTGGAGGCGTTACCTTTTAAACGAACAACGTCAGTTAAGTAAATAAAATTATATAGGCTTTCACATGGCCATTAATATCGATATATCGGATTCGTTAATTAGTATAGCATGTGGGTGGTACTACTGGATCTGTTGTGCCTTCCACTAATTGTTTTTATACATAATCAGAATGACTAAGCAGATTCAAGATGACGACGTGATATCAAAGCGATCAAATCAAATACATTAACTAGATGGATGGAAATTATTTCTTTAATTGCCCGGTAATCATCGAACTGTTTGAGTTTCTTACAAATCTGGCGGCATCTACAATTTATCTAATTCATTACTAAAATTAGCAATCTGAATTTGACTTGCGTTAAAGCAATATCACTAATGGATTCTTTTGTATGAAAAAAGACATTTGTTTAAATAGAACTTTTATAGTTAATGCGAATAAACCAACTTCCCAATTATGGTAAAAGCTTCACTCTGCTGAAGTTAACTAGCTTTTGTCTTGTTGCAAGACTTTTGTTGATATGTTGAGTTTATTTCACACTGCAACAGTAAAAGTGAAATGTAAAAAAGCATTATATCAGGTAATCCGAGTGTCACGGCAAACTATGCATTGTTGCTGTGTTATGAAAAGTTTTTCTAATTTTTTTTTGAATACTCGGCGGGTTTGATTTACACAGTAGTTAGAGGACGATTTATTTAGTCGGACTTTCCGCCTCGAAATTTGCATGATTTAATCATGCATTGTGTATTCGTCGCGTCAAAATCCCATAACTTAATCCTTCTTATGTAAATTTCTTTCCTATTTGGTTCTTGGAGACACAAGTCAGAATCAGTGATGTTGCTTCACACCAATCATTTGCATTTCAGACTTTATTTTCCAACGGAATAAACCAACCAATCATCTAAAGATGATGTTGAACTAAACGACGTTCAAGGTTGCGGTCTAAAAATGACAGAAAGTTATCCATCATGCACATACACACAGAAGATCTCTTGACATTAAACTTAACCTCAACGGAATTGAGCAATGACTGTTTTGATTTTTAGACTCGACACCATTTGTCATCTTTTTATAATAGTTATACTCCGAAACAGTACAGTTTTTACTTGTAAAGTGCCAGTCATCTTAAAGGTAAGCCTGTTGTTTACTTAACGAGCGAATTCTAAAATCCTGACCTGAAGTGCCATCATAGAACTTTAATAATAGGACCGCAATGACAAGGAAATATTGTCTGAAAACTAAATTCATCTACATTTTTAAATAATTATCGAGGTTGGGCAGATTCCAAACGCCCACCTTGACCAAAGACAGTCCCAAAAACTATGTTCATTTTTTTGGAAATCTCTGGAGGTTTGCACGGGGATCAGTAAAGACCATTTTCGTAATGATATTATTGTACTGAGCACATTGTTTGTTTATACGAACAAAGACCCCTTAATTGTCACGCCCGAGGTGGAATGAAAAAATGTTTTGACCGGTTATTTGCCTGAAGGATTTTGGTAATGCGTTATACACACTTGGCTGAAAGAAAATTGAAGTGTTTTCACAGTGCGGCATTCACTGGATGGTATCTTTGAGAATTTCGGATGAAAACCGGCCAAATTTGCGCTTACAGTTTCAGAAGTGATGATGCAAATATCAAACATTTTAGCGGTTTGATGTGCCTGTTTCAGCTCAAGCTAATTTGTGTTTACCCATATAAATCAAATATTTTGCGCTCAGGTGTGCGTTGTAATTAAAATAAGAAGCTTGAGAAGTAAAACTGTTTGACAATAGATGCAGACATTTGCTTAGTCATATGAATAAATCAAGTGGGAGGCATTTTTGCTCGTCTAAATACTACGTTGGTTCCGATGGGACTATCATTATTTCCCCATATAAATCGACGGAGTTTAATTTTAATACACTTTAGATATGGATTGGTTTAATTTGCATCTCTAGATGTCAGTTAACGTTAGCTTTGATACGCATTGAAACTTTATCGCGTTGTAACCAAATAAAATTTGTTAATTTTACAGAGGCGCAGCTGTGAACTTATTCTAATTCATTTTTTTGATTTAATGTTATCAACATATTATACACGTGTGTTTTTGAAATAAAATATGAGATGATTTCAAAGCGTTGGATAACCGACATATTACATTTCACTTTTCTCTGTGTTATATTTCTGTCACGGTAAATGTCAGAGCATTTATTTACATTTAATGTTTTATAACCCATGAAAACAATAGCGATATTATTGCCATTACTTAACTATATCAGTGACCAAACTTGTGTAGTACTTTTGCCCCTGTGTATTACGAGTAATAAAATTTGTTTATTTCATCAGCTAAATGCGTAACGTTGCGATTTTTTAACATAAAAAATGCAATTAAAATAGCTATAATATTTATACAGGTGGGTAAGCGTGAAAATCTGCATTGGCAATATTTTAATACGAATCTGAAGACCTTTTTGCTCAGATCTCAATATTCGAGATTTCAATCGTATCTTCTTATGTCCTCGTTAAAGTCCAAAGATTGAGATTTATCTCATCAGACAATTTTCATTTTACCGTTTTGACGTCTTTTGAAGATGCAGGAACTATGGTATATTCACGGAGACGAGTTAGCGCGTCAAAACCTTCCAATATAGATTTTAAAGTTTTATACAAATGAGACTTAGGGAGAGACATTCACAACACCTCGTAAAAATGGCTAAAAAAGCTGCCAGTTGCTGAACGAGAAGAAATGTCATATATGTAATTTGTTTATAGAAGAGATTTATTTTTTGATACAATTTTACGTAAGTTGCAGCTACGTGAAGTTAAATTATGACGTGCTAATGTTTTGATGCGCTGACTCGTCTCGCTTAATAGACTATATATAGATGGTTACATTTTGCTTGTATCTTTCCGAAGTTCAGTTGAAACAAATTACTCTGTCAATAAACAAATTCATCTGACAGAGTCATCTGACAGAAGTAACTACATTATGTGCAAAATAAATAACACCCTTTTAAAGCTAGTTGTGGTCATAGTTTTTCTCTTCCCCTCGTAAAACTTTGCTCTTTATTTATTTGATCAAATGCTAAACAAGATATCATTGGACAACTGGTATTTCTGCAAGTTTTCATGTAAAAAAAACATGTAAAATGTATCATAAAATGTGATCGTAAACTTGTCATGGTCCCTGCTAACAGATTACGCGTATAAACCTCAGCATTAAACTTCACTGATTAACACAAGAGTCTAATGAATCGACTTCGTTGGAGATAAAACTTGACCATTTCCGTGTAATTAGCTCTCCAGTCAAACTGCCGAACACCTGGATGCCAGAAATCTCGTAGGACCTTATATGAACAAAGCGGTAAATTGGAAAAGTTTCTACGGTCTAGTTCTACTTAACAGGTGGTTATACACTCAAGATGCAAGACTAATGATAAAATTAATAACTCGAACAAAAGGCCGGTGATGAGTGCTAAGAAATACGGTTCCGGGAATTGAGCGGTAACTTCACCCGTTTTGCCGTTTGATTTATGAAAATATAGATGTAATGTTTTTAAGACAAATTATGGAACTACTTCGTGTCACAATAGAAGTTCACCTACGCGAAATGAAACTGGATAAATTTTCAAAGGAGTAAACATTCATAAATACCGCCCAACTAGCGAAAATTTATGCGACTGGCAAGGCGAATAAAATACGAAAATGTTTTCCAAACACGAAATGAGAAGAAAAAATTATCTGGTTTTGCTCACGAATCTGGATTGGGATAAAATGCGAAATTGAAGCTTGCTTTGTGGATTATTTTTACATTGTTCTTTTCTAGCTTGGTTAAGCCGGAAACTGGTCTAGTGGGCCAGCGAACAGAGCGGCTTTTATCCATATTCGCATTTAAATTCAAAGCCATTTCTAAATAATGTATGTATGTTTAAGTAACGGTACAAAAAAGAAATGATGAATTTGTTTTTAATGGTGAAGATATTCTATAATTTTCGGATGGTATTAACTTTAAATTAGAGATTCCAAACGGGGGTTATCCCAGTGTTATTAGAATTATCAAAATTTTCCGGTCAAAGAGGGTTAATTACGTGTATTGGCAGCTCTGTGGGGAATACACGAATAGCTCCAGAAAAAGTATTTGGAGGGAAATGGCTTAACTAATTAAATTGATTAAACTACGATTCCAAAATCTAATATTCGTAATAGATGCACAAGATTGCGAAAGAATCCTAAATTTTTCATCTCCTAATTAGAAAGTGCATACCCACAGTCAGGACAAACAAAGTAGAATAAATCACCGCCTACATGGAACAACTAAAGACGATTTGTATATATTGTCTAGTCTATTGTTCTAATATTTTTCGTCGGATTGCGTGAAGTTTGGCGCATCTCAGCAGTATAAATCTTCAAGTGTTGTACTTACGAGGTATGCATATTGTCGGTGATAAATCACAAGATCTGCGCGTCCCTGGTGGCGAATTACCATACTAACCGCTACATCTACACCTATTTACATCACCGGTATGGGTGTCGCACGATTGTATTAGTATAATTACCATACATTAGGTTGCTTTGAACTCTGCCTGTTTTAAATTAGCTTCATGAACTTCCTTACGGTCGCGACAAATAATAAGCTGTCGGTCTCATCATTGTCACCATTTATCTTGAAATAATTCGATTTTCCACACGAATTAAGGCGGCACGACGGCGGCGCACCAACAGCTTTTTAATGAGCTCGAAAGTGACAATTAAATTTTCTCGTGACAGGCCGTGAAGAAAGAGAGATGTGCGGAGGTAAACGTGCCAAATGTGCGGTTAGAGGTAAAAAGCTGGCGATAAGATAAAATATTTTTCTGAATTGCCCTCTAAAATGTTGTTTATGTTTCGTTTAAGCACACCTTGAGCAAGCATCAGTTTGTGACTTTGCCAAAATGATTTTCTCACGATAACCAGACAAAAATTGGCTTCAAAGGTTCGGTTCCGGTAGCAATATTTTTGGTGGATTCATTTGGGTAATTCTAATTTATATTTATGTTCTTTAGATTTTTAAAATTATCTACATTTTCTGTATACTTTTTTATTTTTTTTCAATATTCTATCTTCCTTGAGCCCTTTAAATATTTGGGATTCCACAAAGTTTTTGTTCATTATGTTCATCAAATTCTTTTAAATTTTAAAGCTGTTGCAAAAGGGTTCGACTTTTTAGATCCTTGTCACGCAATAAAAAAAACAAACTGACCGACTAAAGTCGCTCGGGCGGGCTGGTGACAAAATTACGCCGGTAGCTCAGTCTGGGTGGGTTCGTTAAAACTCACCGACCCGACAATCTTGAGGGCGCCAGGATCCTCCGGCTACGACTTGCGAGTACCCGGATCCAAAGTACTCGGTGTAGCTTACCCGAACGAGAGAAAAAAAAAGAAAACGAAAAGAATTCTAACCAGGAACGAATATATTAAAAAAACACACTAATAAAACCTAAACAAAAAAATACAGGAAAACAAAGACGTCGTCTTTACACCGGCAATCGTTGCTGTTAGATTTACGACGATTCGCTGTAGACCGAACGCTTGCGCAAGCCGACGGCACACCGAAAATCCGCGCAACAATTCGATCGTACAAACTCGCAATTACCGGGTCCCGACTTACAAGGACGTCTGTACAACAAAAAAACAGAAAAAGAAATGACCAAGTGTGAAACGGTTGATTACAGTGAAGCTGTAATCTCCCAACTACTAATTACAAGTAACAATTAACAAGGACGGTTACGGTGAAGCCGTAAACTCCTACAGGAACAAGTTAACAAAACGGTGACACGATGACTCGAACAAAAACGTGGATAAAACGATCTGACCTTGACTCCTACAGCTCCTCCTACCGACTCTCCTCTAGGTGCTCCCGACTGGTGAGCCTTCCCGAATCCAACAGGGAAGAGGTTGTACGGCTCGGTCAAAACGGTCAGCCGCAATCCAGTTTCGAACTTCCAGTTCGCACCCCCAACCAAAAGGGGAAAAAAAACGAAACAGAGAATAGCCCAGAATAGAACAGGCTAGAACCCAAAATAGAAGGCCCTAGGGTGGAAAATACCCTTAGGAAGATGAATACACTGGAATACTTTACTTACTACGATGGAAAGCGGCCTTAAAGTTTTCCACGTGGTTCACGTCGTGGTGGCTTTACTCGATCTCGAGACCCGACAAATTCCGGTTGCCTCCAGGAACCTTAGTGACCCAATCCAGATACCAATGTACCAATCAAACCAAAAAGGCCACTAAGTCACACTCCAAATTCCAAAATACCGAAACACTCTGGAGCACCGTACGCCACGAGATCTAAAACGCAAGAGAACCACGGAACCAGAATGGCTGCTATCGCTTCTTCGGCTCTACGTCACATTTCGTCATTGAGAAGGTGACCCCTTGACAGGTGAAAATTTGGGGTTATTCGAATCAAAACAAAGAATGAAAGTGATCGTAAAGAGTAGCAAAACGAAGCCAACGGTAAGTAAACAGCTGGAAAATTATTCATCAACCAATCGTAGACCTCAACGCACACTATGAACAAAATAAACAATCGCCAGAAGACAAAAATAGCAAGAGTAGCACCGTTGATGTTGCGGTCAAAAAGAAGAACGACCCACGACACGATCAACACCAAGCAGGCTAACGTGGTTGTGAAAAGGAAGAAAATAGAAGTTAGAAAAGTTGAAGCAAAGATGAAAACTAAAGAGTTGCAACCTAGACAACCCTGAGGAACTTGTAGCAGTCCTCCAGCTAAAATTCTGAGGCTCAACCGTATTCCTCCAGTCACCTCCGAACTGGTACCTAACAAACTGGTAACTATAAACATAATTGAGCAGAATTCGTAACGGACAATGTAACTCGCCATGCGGTTACACTAAAATAGGCAACCAATAAATTACAGGAGTCAAAAGGTCTCGAAAATCAACCCTTTCTAACACCTTCCCGTTTAACTCGAAATTGTCACGTTACAAATCCCTAACACAAATTTATACCGTTACATCCTGTCTTATCCTGTTTGGATTTTTCTTCGGATTTTTATTTTTCCCCTTTGGATTATTAAAATTTTTCAGTTTCTCTAGTATTTGTGGTGGATCCATACAGATACCTACAAGCTTACGAAAGAACTAAAAAAGGTAAAAGATTGTGCAAACATCCAACTGTATCCTCAATTGGCTTCGAAAATGTCATTTTCACTTAATAAGGTGTTAGACATACATGGGCAAAGTAGTGTGTGTTACTTACCATTTTAGTTTACTCTGTATTTAGATTTTACATGCACCCAATTTAACAATTTACTCAGTTTTTAGTTTTGCCTTCTTCGTGGTATTATTTGATATACATAAAAGAAAGCCTTTGTAGTTGACCTAAAAACAAGCTTTTTTTCTCCAATGACGGATTGTGTTCATATTTTTATTCAGAATTTGAACAAATATTCAAAAACTGTTGTATAAATCAGGAATATGCTCCAGTTTTGAATAATTCCGTGTAGCTACATAAATCAAAATATGATAAACGCAATACATTGTAGGAGTGCAGTTTATGTTCACTTCTCTTCACGTCGTTTGCCTTTTAATGTACACTCGCATAATTCACATATTCTTTCTACTTACTTATTCGTTTATAATGAGACATATTTTAACTCTGGTGACATGTTACGCCCTAATAATTTAATCCATTAATTTCACCCAAGGTTTGTATTCAAATATTGTTTTGTTTATTATTTTTTTTTATGTAAATGAAGTTATGTGTACACTTTCTAATTAGGTAAAAAAAAATCGTCAATCATTTCGCAACTTTGAATATTCATCACCTGAATTATCTGTTCGACAATAAGTGAATTGAAAAATTTTTAATTAACATATTAATTCTCATTAGGTGGGTACGAGGAAACGAATGATAGAAGAAACGATGTTAATTTATCGTTTAAGAAAGTGTGAAACATTCCGCGCGGCGCTGGGATCTCCGCGGGATTCCATGTTACAATCTTCTTTATCTTTACCATTCGACTACTACAAGTTGGTCATTAACATTCAGATAGTCGGTCAGAATGCCACATATGAAACGTCGAACTTGGATAAAAATAACTATGCTCTCTTACATAGATTTATCGAAATGAGGAGCAGGAGAAAGGTTTTCTAGAATGAATGGGCTGAGGGCGGAACACTATATGGGACAAGGACCATGAGAGAAAATATGACTTATAATTTAGTTTTATTGCAGATACATAACGAGAAACGTCTTAAATAATTTCCGAGCGCAACGTGGGAATTATTTAGGTTCACGCGCACGCTTTATCTACCATTCAAAAAACAACGTAATGGGTGATTCAGGTGTAGGCTTGATCTAAATGGGCTTTTGTGATTAGACGGGGATCTAGAATTTATGACTTATGATGAGAGCAGCGCGCAACAGTTTTGTTCTCGTTTTATACAGTCAGTCCCGAATTGAAGAAATCAAAAGGAATCAAGGAGCGACACGTGTAATTTATCTGCTTACGTACGAGGTATCTAAATATTTGAAAAGTTAAATTGGAAACGCCAATTAAAATCCAAGAAAATAAATCTCTTAAATTTAATTATGTAATTACGGCTCGTGTCGATGAGAATTTATGGTTCCTCTTTTAGTGGAAATGAAAAAATGTTAATGTTTATCGTCAAATTTATGATTTTGCATAAACGTTTGAGAATTAATGTAAAAATTATGTCGGCACGACTTTGACTTCCCCGGGAATCAAGCCCTAAATGAAAACGAAAGCTATAATTTCGGAGTAGAATGGGACAATATATTCTATTCAAGATAATTAATACCAGCTTTAAAATCCAACACTCGGCTAATGAGTAACCGAATCCGGTTTTAAACTCATTTAAATGGCCCAATAAAATTAATGTCAAGTTACTTCAAGTAAATGTAAATTTATCAGAGAATAGCTCCCACAAGCGTAAATTATGTCAAAAATCATCTCTCCGAAATTTATGAAATGCTCATCCATTATCTTAAATGCAAATTCGCAGGTACCATGCGTAAATTAAAATGAATCACTTCACCTCCACGAACAAACATCTCAAAATTAACGTCACGTCTACTAAGCCTGATTGAATACAATACAACCCCTAAAAAAGATGTAAATGGCATTAATGATAGTTGTTTTCAGTGCCGACACGGCAGGTAAATTGAAATTCTACCAAAACTTCCAATAACTATAAACCAAAGATGTGTCTACATTTTAAAATAAACATGACGGGCGGCAGGCGGTCATCACAAAAAAAAAACAATTTTGACTCGATTTTTTATAATTACTACCTACGAACGAAGGCGAAGGTACATATCTCACAAAGTTAGCTTTGTTGGCCTTTGTGATGGTAAAAAGGTGTATGAGTTATGCGACAGGTATCTTTTACCTGCGGCAACCAACGACAGTGGAACTAAAACAGTCACACTAACAAGGCATTGGCTCCCAACGTTTATTTTTCAGTAATATGTTGTCCTAGGCGTGTAGGTTGCAATATGAACAGTTTCATTATGTCGAAATTATCGGAAATATCAAAATAAAAGTGCTGTCCAATTTTAACGTTTACGTCTTCTAAGTTTGCCTCTTTGAACTCGAAAATCGCCCTGTATCTACTCAAGAGATGTTCATTTCAGAATAGACAAAAAGTTCTTAGATTCTGAAGCATTTATGCATAAAAAGTATTATCTGTGAGATTTTGTGCTTCACCGTCTGACGTTCCATTACACATTTTTTCGTCTTAAAAGCTTTTAAGCTAAACCGTAACATCTCTCGTTAGGTAAATATATAAATATGCAAGAGTTGATGTTTTTCCCCAAGGACCAGCACCACAGCATCACGAACTAGTCCATCCCGTCTCTAAGTAAGTCCTGAGAAAAGTGCACTATCATCAACATTACTAAAATAAGAGATTTTTATAAAACTTTAAATTCGTCTCTCGTTTTTGCCTATCGCAATCTCCGGGTACTAGAAAAGTTACCTTGATTTGTATGTAGTAAGAATCTTGTAATACATTTACTATGGTACGTGTAAATAATATTATGAGCCATGCTACACATCTTAAGCACTTGTGTATGTGAGAAAGGTCCCTTGACGGTGAAAGAATGTCGCTGATATCATCCGAGGAAAGATAAGTGAATTTCCTTATATGTGTGCCAAACCTAAATGATTTAAAGTAGTTGCTACTGGTTCGCAAAGAAACAGAGGTGTATTGTTCTGCAATTTTAGTGCCCTAGAAATTATAATTTTAAATCGCCCATTTGCATAGTATGACAGTTATAGAGCACAATTCTAAGAAGTAAAGAGTGGGCATGGTAAAAAAATGGTTATCATTTTGACGAATCTGCCTTAATACCCGCTGATAAAAATTCCATACGGGTTATTTTGTGGGTTATAATAACAAGCACAACAACCTGGCATAAAGATAAAAATAATCGCTCGAAACTGCAAGCATTTTGCGCACACTTTCAAGTACATTAACTTTTGGATTTCCTTCTGCCCATTTGCCCTCTTGTTCCTAAGCACTTCGTGGCCGTAAACAACGTCGTCAATGTTGAAGTGTTAGCTCGACCAGAAACAAATTCAACGTTTTTCAACAAAAACAACACAACGTTCAAATCAACACACGTAAATCAGTCTGTCCATGTCAGTTTCGGTCCCTCCGTCGTGTCTTTGCCTCTCAGTCTGGTGTTTCCACAGTTAACAAACTATAGTGAAGCTGCTCAATATGCACGAAGAGTGGGACATGCATGTCTCGATCCTCTTTATTGGGTTTCGATGTGTACAGCCGGCAATTTGAATAAATGAACGTTCAAACTTGGAACATTCCGTCGTATTTAAAGTTTACTTAACCCGTCGTTTAGTCCATACAAATTACCTGATTATATCGTGATTCTTAATAAACTCCTCAATCGTACTCATCTGCCACTTAAAAGCGCTAATTCGCCTTTATTGAATGTTTACGGGGCTATCGTTTGAATAATGAACGGAGCGACAAGGAGATTTTTCGACTCATCGTCAGCTGGGTTCACACACGTTTGACTCCGGCTAAATTTATCTGATCTAAAATGTTTCTAAACTGCCGGACAATGGAATATTAATTTATAAGGATTATACGATATTTTCTCGTAGATTGTTTAATCTGTAAATATGATCATGCTATTAGGAATAATATTATAATTATATACTATGGAACTAGTTTTTCGTGCGGGGGGTTATTATTGCCATAATTCTATGCTATAAGCGAGTTTGAAAAACCATTTTCTTGATAAAGTAACATCATAATTAACCACAATTGATTTTGAAGAATTTCGAGGGATTATGAAGAGTTTTAGCACTTTGGAAATTAAAGGCCTCGTGTTGTGGTCGTTAACTTGCAGGCAACTTGTATGAGCAACAACAAGTTGGTAACATTATAGCAAGCACATTTTCAAACACACCATAAAATTCGATCACTTACAGGTTTTATCGTTCTAGAAACTCAAACATTTAAGTTTCCAAGAAAAAATGCACCGGTTAGTACTTTTGGATAAAATCTTTAATTAAAGCTAACACAGGTACTTAAAAATTATGTATAAAATACTACAAGCAGGTAGAGAGCATTTACGAGATTAATACAGTCATTATGATCCCCCGTTTCACGATTAATTGGACAAATAATAAAAAAATCTGAGTCTGAACTTCTTCCACGATTGGTAATTATTTATATTTTAATTAGTTAGAATTCGTTGATAGGTTTTCATTAAAAGTTCACCTCGCGTGACCCAAGACATAAATAAAGCTTCTCATCTGTTGCATCTCTAGTATTATACCTTATTCCATTCGACATCTTCAAGCTTATATTAGACCAGAGCGAGCTAATTCGGAATTTCAGTTCCATTTCAGGAACTCCGAAACGTAAAGAATTTTAAACCGGCGCATAAATAATCCCACACCTGAGTATCCTCCAGTCCAACCAACTCACTCTAATGTGTAAATTGTTTCCCATTTATTTTCGTGCCTGAAACCAAATTAAGTTTCGTATAAGTTTGTTTCAGTCGCCGCTAGTTACTTCGGCGGTATATCAATATACACGTCTTCGATAAAACAAACTTCTTTTTATTCTCTCAGGGCTTTTCTTTGTGTATGTTTCAATTTATTCAATGCTTAGCATACTGCACACCAGCATACACTGCGAGATGTCACGTTTTCTTTCCATGGACCATGCAAACTGGAATAAAACATTTACTTACATGAAAAAACTACCCTACCAGCGAATTATAATTACAAGCGATGAGTTTGGTTGTGATTTATTACCGGCGATTACAAAATAAATACCGCGGATGATTTTGACATGTTTTATTTTGGGTTGTAAAACAAAAGTTTCATTAAATTGACATGCTGGTGTTGTATGGTTTGGTCCGGAACGCGCTGCACTTGATTATTGGTTTTCATTACTCGCATATTAACTAAATCAAAATAAATTATTCAGTTGTGTTAGTGCTCATCGAGTAGATTAAGTGTCCCATTTTGCTCATATTGAAAGTTATGTTGGGTTAATCACAGCTAAATTAATGGAGTTCTATGACTCGAATATTGCTCTAGTTTTTAAGTCAATCTATATTTTTTACGTCAATAGTTCCTAGAGTCTCGAAAAATAACAACGAAAGCACTCTCACTTAAACGTTGTCCACGCAGACTAAAACTGCGCTTCAGGTAGACATCGAAAATTGAGCGTTGAAGTCACCAAAATTTTGCCACTTCTTTCCTAAATCTGATATCCTAAGCGGCCTCAAACAGCGATCAATTCGAAGCAAACAATTAAGTTGTGACATTGAATGCAAGTTAAACGTGTTCTGTTTTTTCATTCTTAATATTCTTTTCATTTCCTCCTGTTTTCTTGTCGAGATTTAATTATCCTGTCACAAATACAGCCACTGATAAAACTTTTCTTTTTTAATTGCGATATCCTGAAATTATTTACAAAACAAAAAGATTTTAACGGTAATTGACTTGAAGTTGCTGCCCAAGACGTGTTCATAATAGCAATGTTTGCAACAAGCTGTGAAATAGTAATATTTTACACACTTGACGTGATTGGAGAGCACGTTATGTGCGAAACACTCATTTCGCACGAGTTGGAAACAAGACTTTTTCTACAATCGCTCAAAATGCGAAATTCGACGATAAATGCTGACAGTTCTGACAATTATTTTAAAAGTGACACTTCTATTGACAGAATGTTCGCATTGTTTTGGGTTTTACACAGATTGAATGATTGGAATTTGAGAATTGAAAAGCGAATATGCCTGAAATCTTTCAAGATTATTAGTCATCTATAAATGGGACTACAAAACGATTGCTAACTTACAATTTCTAAAATTATAAAATTAAAATACATTATAGATCGTTTCTGAAAACTAAAAACGTCTTAACTTGGACATCTTTAATTCTTTAAATGGACAATAACATCTAGAACAATTGCCGGCGTCTAGTTGTCTATAGCCCAAGTCCAAGCCCAAGCCCAGCAAATATATCTGCAAGCTCCATGTCCATTCTTCGTCTCTTGATCTTTATTGTTGTTGAAATATAGATCCGGTTAAGGAAAGAAGTAAAGTTTGAAGTTATCAGTTTTATCTCAGCCGTAATGTTCGGTACATGTACGTCTTTATTCGTATGGTCTGGTGTAGATGGCATGGAGATACGCCAGCGCAATCTGGTGGGCGACGAGCGTGACTTCCTACCGCAACATAACCTCAATCCAAGTGCTCACTTGTCTTAATCATCGCTGCGGTATGATGATGGTGGAACTGCAATTAGTAAGATAACGTTATGGAACGCACCCGTGGAAATTCTCTTTGTATCAATGGAAAATTTAGCGGGAATATTGCAGAAAGACGTTGGTTTAATTTAAACAGTGAAAACAAAATTATTGTGTTACCTGAGGTTGAAATGAATTACAATTAAGTCCTAAGGGTGAAGTGGTCTTGCCTTCGATCATTTCCAATTCATATCGAAATTCAGAAGCGGGCTATTTATGAATTTCATGTATTATTAATGCTTTCGGTTATTTATTTGCTTATTTAAATAGGGTGAACATTGTTTATTTTATTTTTACTTGGGCTGAAAACTTGCTGAATCACTAATTGGCTGCCGGTTTTAAACGGGGATAATAAGATACAAATTAATAGAGGCACAACTACTCACATCCGACGTCAATATTTCGTAATGGGGTTTGAAAACAAATAAGACCAGTGTTTACCACAACAAAACTAAAAGGAAAAGTAAATATTGAGATTTGTGTTATGCATGTAGACGTACAGAGGATAACTACAGAATATCGTCTGAAGTGGCTGATGAACACTTTTTATTCCACCCGGAACAACTAATGTATTTTCGTAATTAAATATTTTCCTGCTTGTGTTTATGTGCAACGTTAATTAAATTAAAATTAAACAAAACTGTTCATGTTTATCTAATGAGTACTGTTATTATGTAATATACGCCAACTTCTAAGTTTACTCGCAGATTTGGATGCTTTGCTATATTATAACATAACATATTAGTTTAGATTTTCACTGGCATTTTCCACCAGAGATTAATTTGATTTACTTAGAGAAAAGCATTACCCACTTAATTTCATACTTAATTTTTCATTCTGTATTTGTAAAAATCATTTTAAACTGTTGAATGTGATTATTTAGACAGCTGCAATATTAGTTTTGTCTACAATTTGTTGAGACACTCTGTATATTCGGACTATTTTTTTAATTATGTTTCAATGATTTGTACGTTGCAATTGTTCGTGGCGATTTTCATTTATAATCGGTGACCTTACTGTACCTACCTACCCACCAAACATATGCTAATAAAGAACGGTTGTGAAATATCGGACTAAAAATGCAGTAAATGTAGCTATTGTTTTTGTAGGTAGGCAATAAGACCACGCATTTAAAAATGGTGCGCTGACCGGAATGGTATCTGATTTCAGAATATGTAGGAAAGTGCTCGCTTTTAGAAGGTAGTAAGTAGGTACACGACTTTAGAATATTATATGTCCAAATATAAAGAATACAATTACGTTTTGAAACATGCGACGAAAACATTATATCTTCTTACAGTTCTGAAATGTCTTGAGACTTTTTTAAATTTTTTTGTGGTGCCAAAAAAATTTAAAAAAGTTTCGAATTTAAATTGTGGTGTCTCCTGAATCAAGTGTATGTTTGGTGAAATTAGAAAAATGATGGTAACCATAATGAATTCCCGTCAGGCATCATCAGTATTCTGAATAATTTTGCCTAAATGTTTATGACATTACAAACGAGTTATAAATAGCCATTAAAGGCAGATAAACAAAATGCTTAAGATAATCTAATACAATTAAATAGTCAAATATAAATTATCTTGTCGGCAGCTGTCGGCTCGGTCCTTCGGCATTCACCAACCCAAGAAAATCGGTTGGCGCTCTACAAGAATTCACGCACTCATCTACCCATCACGCACGACCTCTATAATCATGTACGTCTATGATTATGATCCTGGAGCCAAATTAGACCCAATATAAACATCTCGTCCGCTAAACCAACAAAGGCCCTTCCCTCCAGGCCCGTATTTAGGCAGAGCACCTGTCTCGCCGCTTTAAATTTACAGCAAATCAGCTGCCGTTTTTTGAGCATTCTAATTTCAGTTTGGTGAGATCCGGCCCAACTAGATTTTTATTGTCGGACGGAATTTATTGCCTTCTTTATTGTTTTTAAGCTCACATACTTCAGACAGCTAATTGCCATTTTATTCGAATAGTTTTACTGCAGTTCTACCTTTAATTACCATATTTATTGAAGCTTTCACAATTCAAATTAAAACCAAACATTATAGACCCAGACCTTCTATTAATTACGTTAAATTTGGTGGTTTGTTTAACTTGGGCTTATAGAAAAGCAAACAGAAAAATAGGAAATTTATCTTCGGGCACGTTTGTCGTTTCGTCCTGTTTTATTGCACCACTGGAGGCTCTGTGATCAACAACGTCTGTGTAGAGCTTTTATAAATTCATATTTTTGCAAAAATAATAAAAATTTCTGAAACCGTTGCTTTCATTCAAGATAAAGTCGCAAAAGGTGTAAATATTTGCGCAATATGCAACGTGTGTGATTAAGATGATAATGTTGCACTTCAACAAGTCGCGTCCAACTTGAAAAACCATTCTTTTGGTCGACAAGAATGCTTTGAAAACAGTGCGTAGGCTTCACATATTTTATAATATATTTGAGCTGACCGCTATATATTTTAACAGATTAAACAAGTTTGACATCCAATTTACTGTTTGGATGGTCTTTGTTCTCCTTTAATTATATACGAGTGGAATAAGACAAACATCGTTTTGTAAATTATTAGTGTGGTCAGTTTGTTGGGCCGCTTCTTGTTCAAGGATGATATTGTTGACTTCATTCATTCGGAAAAATGCCCAACATTTGGAATCGCTTATCACGTTTAACAAACACGCGGATCCGTTTAACAGCAAACAAACAATGAAAAAATACAAACCACAAGACTAGTTTTTTCGCCCAGGAGCGATACCATCTGCGGTTTTAGCGTTACAATAGACACTTTCCGTCATCAAATTTTTCAGAAAATGCTTACATCAACCACGCCAATTTAACATTTATTACATATTTTTATAAGTAGACTCACGTTCCAACAGATCATTTACTAAAGATAGGTTCTCATGAGTCGCATTTCGAATGCCAGGCATTATTATTTCGGTAACCTGTAATTACCGGGACCACCGCGAAGTCTTAACAAGAACAAAAACCCACACCTTATTGAATATCTCTTTCAACAAACTTTGCGTGTTCTCGAATTTGTTTCCTTCACAAAATCGACAAAAAATGCCTTGTTAGCACGTCAATGTACCTTTATGAATTTTTCACGTACTTACGATGAAGATATTAAGGCAAGCCTCCACGGCGCGGTGGCGCAACAGCTGCCGTGCCAATTATTTCACAAATTAACTATGTACACGAGAGATGAGCAAATTAAAGCTCTAGTGTCGCTTATCTTCTTATCAAATAAATACCGACAAAAAATCCACTGGCATTATTAGAGGTGATTAATTACGATAATGATCAAGAACATGTGCAATTGCAAATGAATTAAACTTCGTTTTTCATTATAATTATTAATTAATAAAGAATTTTAACGAAGAATATGCGGTCTGTTTTTTGTAACAAAATAATGAGACCTCGCACCTAATGTTAGTACAGTACATACATAATGAGCTCAAAAATAAATTCTTTTTTTGCAGACCACAGGTGGAGTGATCTTAGATCTTCTGGCAATAAAAAACTGCATAAATGCTTCGTAGTTTTTCGATTTGTATATTTTTCATTTTCAAGACTGCTACAGTTTTCAACTGCTTCTTAAATCTTTAGATTGTTCTCAGATTTTCCGATTTTCCCGTTTACAGTTTTTCAGGATCTCATATTGTTCGTTATTAAAGTCCGGTGTCCGAGTCTAATAACGGAAATCAGAACTTTTAAAAATTAAAAATGAATAGATTCAATTTTTTGTGAGTTTTTGCTATTTTTTTTGGTTGTTTTAAAAGGTTCTAATTGAAGTGAATTTTGATTTTCGTCGCAGCAGTTTGACACAAGTTTTATGTTTTGCAAGCTTACATTGCTGTATCATTAAAATAAGGAAGTGTAGTCTTCTTATTTATAGTTTTGAGATAATCTATAACCATTGCACGAAAGCCCGTAATTAATGAGTTGCTAAAAACCATTAGCGCTATAATGAGCCTAACATTTTTAAAATTTTATGCTCTAGTTTTTAGCACCATCTTAAACCAGTTTCTACGTCTCCATAATTAAACCATATCTTCAACATCGTTTAAATTCACGTCTTCCTAATAAAAAAAATGTCACTTAAATTTGGAGCAAAATCGGTGTGCTCGAATTTAGATATAAACAACCGGAAATAAAACAATTTTATAATTTTGTAAATCTCATAAATAAACTTATTATTAGACAAATAGGCATCAAGTATGTAGATTTAAAGTGTGTAATTAACAAAAATTACAATAATTAATTATCTCTTTTTGGGCAAAGACCCGTCGTTCTAATAAAATAAATCTTGGTTTTTAATTAAATTTTGATTTGCTACTGCACATTTAATATATAATTCCAACATAAATTAAACTGGTTCATTGTAAATTACTTATTTAAATAATCATTGTTTGACTATAAAAAGATTTGAATATCGTTATCTTCGTCACGAAAAGGCCATTTGTCTTCTCTCTATGATTTTATCTAATGAAACCTGATTCACGCCGACGAAATGGGACTCGAATTGCTGTCCTTCTGCCGAAAAGAACACCTCGCCAAGCAGTTTTAGTGTGAACTGGTCTTATCGAATACAGGTTCGATGATTACCTTGTATCGACAATTGTTATGATTTAATGGAAGAATCACGCATTTGCATAAGATGATATGATGATCATATGGGGCTTTGGAACAATTCTTGGCCGACGATTAAACTTGACCTCCGAGACAGTTTTCAACGGGAAAATTGGTAGATTCCCATCTTGGAAGTATTCAGTAATTAGATGTGATATAAATTTTTCATTTCAACACCAACAAAAAACAACTGGAAATTCTTGTTTCCGAAGATAGGAGAATCAGCACGATTTTAAAGATAACTATTTCTACCTCATAAATCGTTGTACTTCGTTTGTGAAACCCACTCAAAATTCTTTGCGAGATTCGCACATTTCATGATGATAATTGTGTTAGTTAGCACAGATTCTTTCGTTTAGATTTAAATCTTTTAATAATCCACTTTAAGTCCAGGCGATAAAACAGAATGGTATCTACTCCCGATCTTTAAAGTTTGATTTTTTGTTATCATTTTTTAAAAAGTTCATGCTGAAAAGAATGTTTATACTTTCTTGAAAAGTAATATATGAAACTAATTATTTTTCCACGGCTAATGTTTCCTGACCACGTCATGCTTAATCTAATCATAAAATGCAATTTTTTAGACGGTACTGACTTTCTGAGTAATGCATAAATTAATCATTAGTTCATGTTCGTTTGTTATCACATTTTATATTTCACGTTTTTAACTGATTCATATTTTCTCACAAGTGTACGTGCAAAGTTTAGCACTTAACTAATTTACATTAATTTCCAATAAGAAGACTGCAAAGGAGCAAGGCACTGGGGAAGGATGAAATATATTATGTATAAAATAAATCATGTAAGTACGGCACTGATAAAGTTAAAGAGAGAATTTCAGTTTATTTTTGTTGTAATTCTGAAACGTAAAGAAGAATTAAAAGTGGATGAGTTGAATTATTGTCATAATGAAGCCTATACTACAAAATGGACATACATATTAAACATGACATAAACAGACAAATTAAAATAATGAAGTTATTTAACTTTTAATCAAATATTTAAATGGATAAATCTAGTCAAATAAAACAAATTAAATAGTTGCTTGTCAAAATAATAAATTAATTAATTAATCGCCAACTGCAGTATTTGATTATAAAATGATGAACATAAAAAGTAAAATATATCATCGTTAGCTTTTTGAACTATAAATTTTGAAAAATAAAGGATAAAATCAGTTAAAATATTAAAAGTGTCCGCTTAAACTCAAATACCATCCTGAATATTTTCAGGATTGGAAGAGGCAGTTCTGTTTAAAAATCTACTTCTAAAGTCAGAAAAATGTGCTAAATCCAGCAGCAAAGCGGCCATAATATCTGCCGATCGTAAAAGAGTCGTTAACTAAATCCTTAGTGGTTTAGTCACAACGTGTAGCTATTTTCCAAAATTATCCTTAAATAAAACAAGTGGATTAGCCAACCGACGTAAAAATCCTCTTATAATTCCTGCAGCTCTATTTTAATTCCTGAATGAAAACGCCTCCATTTATTCTTTTTAAAAATGCATGCATTTATTTTTTTGCGTAGAATGAAGAGTTTTAGTGCGAAGTAATCAGGATATGCACTCCCTGAGCTATAACTCACTAACTCGGTATGAATAATTCTCCTTAATTTACTTAAAAGCCGTTTTACGGCTCTGTATTGTAAAACTTCCTCTGCACATTTTCTTTATTAACTACTAGTAAAGAGTTTATTTTTTCGTCGCATATTGTTGCATTGTATATAGTAATGTATGACTTTTATGTGTAGTTTCAAAGAGCACGCCGTGAGGTCTTCGCGACTTAACAAATTACTTTGAGATCGCGTATCGCAGTGGAATGCAGTTGGCGACTCCCCATTTAGGGGTGTCGCGGGGAGATATCGAGTGTCAAATAAATCATACGTCTTACACAAGCACCTGATGGATGGAAAATAACCCTATCGCCGATAAGACACATGAAATTGACTGGTGATTTATGAAAGCGAAAATGCAGATACTTTCAGTACCATATCGTGTCAAAGGATTCTTAAATAAACTCGCTTTGAAACGTAATCTAACCCATGCAGATGAAAAATTGTAATAAAACTTAACTGTATCGTCTCCAGTTTCGCGTAATAAAGCGACGCTGAAATGAGAAATTAAAAATGATGTAGACGTCGGACTTTTACTAGGCGTGAGCATGGACTCAGATCAGATTTTAAAATTAGTGCTCGGCTTAAATTAAATTGAAAATGAGTAGTAATTATCAAGTTCTGTAAAACATAGTCTTTGAGCGTCGAAATTAAAATAGATACAATTTGTTATTGACTTAAACCGGCATTTTGAAGTGCTGCCTGAAATAACTTGTTCATGTTTTCGTATTAATATTGTTGCTCATTTCCGAAAACTCATCGTTGCATCTAATCATAGTTCTGTCAAATCGTGTGTTTAAAACTCGTCTAGCTTTCTCTTCATTAATCATCTGTGATTACCGCTCATTTTTTAAATATTTCAGACTGTGTCTCATCAAACCGTTTACTTTTTACATCGCCTAATAAATTGCTGTTTAAATTAATAAATACTTGACCGTCGTCGTATAGTTGTAAATGCCAAACTAAATCATTTTTCTTAATTAATTAATAAACTGCATGTTGATATAAGGGAAATTTTCAGTTCGTTTAGCTCTTCTGACTGGAACAGTAAGGGCATTGACTTTTATCCGTGTTGATGGCATAAGAAGGGTTATTTTTCATCCGATAACTTTGGAGAGCTTGGAGTATTTCAACACGGAGATTAATTAGAGATGCTTGTGCTCCTGCTGAGGCGAATTATGTCAAATATACTAATTTGACTTCAAAGAAGAGCATAGTAAAAATTTGTTTTATTTGAAATTCAGCATGCAAAAACGTATGGAAATAATTAAACGAATGTGTTGAGTGTTGGCGTGAAAGAGTTGGTAACAAAATCATTACCCCATGACGTGCCACGGGTGGCCGAGTGTTTCTCCACCGTTTCTCTTCCCAAATTAGCGTTTAACTGGCAATAAAAGAGCTATGCCCGGCCGGATTTACATGTTATATTAATAGGTATTAATTTAAAAAGCGCAATAAATTACCCATTTTTTATGAATAATAAAGCCACAACTACCGTCCCAGAAACTTAAGAGGCCATACATCATCCGAGTTATTTGTATAATTAAGCATCACCTAATCTTTCATAAATCCGTTGGTTTTCCACCTGATTTATGTCCTTATCGTAAATTTTATAGAACTTTCACACACAAATGCTCGTCGAATCAACGGTGTTGTGGGCCCCAACGGTGTTAAAATACAAAATAGGTAAAGATGAAATCAAGCCGACGGAATGCGTTTATTATTTAAATAATGTGATAATTATTTATGAGTTTCGCATTGTCGATGGCAAAAAGCTCCGCTACAATAAAATTAATTTTAATGCGGTGATAATAATAACGATTAAGTGACACGCAAACTGTTCAAAGGCATGACCAGAGCTGTATGTGCTCGAAAATCGCCACTTTACTTTTTTAATTAAAAATTACTACTAATTGCAAGAAAATCTTCACGAAAGTTCGTGATGTCGGCCGCTTGATAATGAGCCATAATTTATCGTTGGTCTTTTTTTCATAAATTTTGCAGCCACGTTGTTGTGCTTTGATTAAAAATCGAATTCATCACGGCGTAGCATCGACAACACAGCAGTTAATCAGTGGGTCCAGATTACAACGTTGTTATGGGACGTATTAATCAACAGCAAGAACAAATATTAAAGTAGACGAGAGCCATTAGAATATTAATTAATACTATTAACAGATTACAAACCTGACTCTCATACAAACTCAGAAACGACCCATAACATTGATTGCTTACTTTTAATGCCGCTTAGAGCCAATAAAGGTAATTAAAAATCGGGTGATGATTTATTTATTACCAAGTAGCAGACGTTACATTTGGTCGACGACAACGCGCGACAAACGAATAAAATATGTAAACTTGGCAGCAAAAGAAAAAACTTCGTGGATATTTGATACTGAAGACAGATAAAGAAGATGGTTTATAAAATAAATCAGATAAAGTAGCTACAAGGTAAAAGGTGAAGAGAACCTGAGGATTTAATGAAGAAGATGCGAAAAATTAGTGGACGAAAACAGGAAAAGAAAGATAAGATAAAAAAAGCTTGGCGACTTACGAGGAAGACTTCAGTCCAAAGCAGTACACAGTTTCAAATGTTTGGGATCAATTTAAAGAAATTAAACTAACCTATTGTGGACACTAAACACTACAAAAACACGAGAAAAATAAAACAGACAATTGGAGAAAAATACGAAAAGTAGCACATTAACAAAGTGAAAAATCGTGACTATTAGAAGAGCTGAATATTGAGAACAAAATGGATTGCTGTTGAGTATGTATGATCAAATAAATAATAAAAATAACCGCTGTTTGAACAAAAACTCGCCCCAGAAAAATCCACGCTTATCTATTTAGGTAGGAAAACCAGCAAACTTTTTAAACTTTGCGTGATTCAGCGCCGAAGGAGTGTGCAGAATTTTCGTAATAAATCCCGTCATGTACCTGAGTATGTTCTAAACTTTATTTATTTATGCTCGGCGTCTGCACAAGAAAAGTAAGAAGATTTATATTTAACGATATTATGATAAACCCGTCAAGTTGTTTCACATTTTAGTCCCGGCTAATATTGTGGTTTAGATGCCCAGTTGGTAGTTGTGCAGAAACTTTCCACAATGGTCATGTAACTAACGGTTCATGTGCATAAAGTACCATCTTCGGATGCTTTTAAAACTGGAGGCAACGAGATGACTGATATCTCGCTTTGTGTTATGTCGTCCATTGATTACAGGTTGGAACGGCGATTCAACAAGCCTTTAATAACACACAATGCACAATGTCAATATCATTATCCAATCAGAGATGTCTTTGCAGACAACATAATTACGATACGGCTGTAATTTATATCGTATTAGTCAAGTCAACAAGTTTTTCCATCCTTCGGCTCTATACGGGTGTCCTCTCGGGTAGCAATTATCGTCTCTAGCTGATAATTTAATAAGAATTCCTGACGTTACTCCGCCCGATGGACGTACAATGAGTTTGTCGAAATTTCCTGGGAAATGTGCAAATTTATTTCGCGGACATGATTTTAATGACTTAATCCGATGACATCCTCAAAGACTGCCGCAGGAAGATCCCCAGGAAACAAAAAAAAATTAATTTACAGGTGTCGGGGGACCCAAACAAAAAATCAATTTCACTTTTCAACACCGCTCACTTTCATCCCTTTTATAAAATTGAACAGGACGTGACCGGGCTGATGACGGCACGCATAACACATGTTGTGATGTGATTATTGGAATAATTTTCACTAATAACTCATTCTACATTATTGGAAGTAATTTCTCAACGTCAAGGCCCACATCAATAATTGGGAAAATTGGAAGAGACCTAAAATACGACCGAAAAATAAAACATTGGCGCGAAGGGGAAACAAGAGTCGATCAGAGTTTTTCAACGATTACATGATTATGTGTGTTGCTTCCTTTTGTCCCACCTAATTAGCAAACAGAAGCAGACGACATTATTTATGCGGTGAAGCGTTCCCGAACGTGAATTTCGTGGGTGTTTGAAAATTGCTCTATTTGTTTGTTCAGAGGCGAATTTTAAACAACTGCCATTTATGCAACCAGTTTTGTAGGCAGCCGTCTCATTATATTTCCCTACTGCATCTAATTATGGTCTTCTCAAAATCTCTAATTGGTTCGACACGGTATGGACTTTTGCGCTTTTTCGCAATTACGGACAACTGCTCTAAAATTACTGAATTAGAACTTTTCGATTACATCTGCGTAGTTTGGTTGAATCTGAATCTACAATTCTCTACTCGGGAAAATAGAAAAACTATCCACCTAATTTAACATTTCCTGTCTATTGCTGTAACATTCCGCGACACCAAACAAAATGAAATTATCGAACAAAGAACCACTACAGTTTTTAAAGTAGTCTCTTTTGCGATTCGTTGCGGTGTTCGTGGGAATGCGGCGACAACTCGTTGATGTACCCTTAATTTTTTCCAGTAATGGATGACTCTTTTTTAATTACTGTTCTAAAATCAATTATCGTTTAGTCGCACTTTACAAAACTCCGGTTTTTATTGGAAATTTTTCAGCGTGTGCTAAACATAGCTGAAATCCTCACTTCACACATGTAGCGTATTAGTAAATTCTGGAAGCTGAAAGTAATTAATCAGGCAAGCATGTTAACAAATGAGTTTTCTCTAACCGATGTAAAATGAATTTGTAGTTTCCACGTATGTGGAAAGCAATCAATCCATTTTAAAAGTGATGGACGAGCAATCGACAGTTATTGTTGTTTAAAATAAACTTCCAAATACGATTTTTTAACTCGAAAGCATCCCCTTTTATCCTACACCACTTCCATAAAATCCAGCCACAACTTTTAAAATTCTGTGCAACATTTACAACACAATAAATTTCAATAAACGCCAACAAGATAATAAAAGCGCATCAGGGCATCATAGCTCAATTTGTATGCGCTTTAGCTCAACTTTCCTCGAAATGAAGACAATGAGGTTCAACGTACCCAACCACCTAATCGTAAACTAATAAACTAATAAACCTCAGCCGTAACGAAAGCTGTCATAACTCATAAATCTCAATCGAAATGGTGGTCCTTGACCATTGTGCTTCGTCACCCCGTAATAGAAAATGTCCTATTTTCCGGTAAGCATCTGCTTTTTTCAATCGTTCTGCTTGAGGCTGATGCGCTTTAGGTGGTCATTGTTGGACACTGTAGCGGTTTTGCCTTTTCGGGGTTGTTTTCGCAGTTGGACGTCGTTGGACGGGGAACAAATGGATTGATGCGGTTTATTTTCGAAAGTTTGAGGTTTGGAATTATTGCAACTTCGTGGAAAGAAAGCTTCGCTTTGTTTGGAGACGCAAGAGGAGCAGGTGCTGACGTGCAGAAAAGGAAACACTGGAAAAGTTTCTACGCCTACATGCTTGAAAAACCCATGAAAAAGAGTCCTATAAATTATGCATTTATTGTGCGTGCATAACAATATTCTGCGACCTTGCACTGTTGCAATGTTTCAATATTTTATCTAAAAGCAACAAACATACTTTTGAATAATACATATAATTAATTAAACAGATTGTGATTTTACTAAAGTTAATTTAATGAAACTTATTATTTGCTAGAAATAGTGGTTCATTAAATTGGTAAAATACTGAAACAGATTTACTGCATTTTTTTAAAACTTACACAATGTAGCTATTTTTGCAACAAGTACATATTTTACGTCGTGTGCGTAACATTAATTTCACACGAGTAGAAAACAAGATCTTTTCTACAATCACAGAAAAATGATAAATTTCACGATAAATACTGAATGACAGTTCTAACAATCATTTTGAAATTGACAGCATTTTCGCAGTGCTTTGGATTGCGGATTAATGACACAGATGCAACGGTAGGAATTTAATAAATTGTCGCGAATATGCGTGAAATCTAACAAAAGTCGTTCTAGAAATGATGTACAAAACAATTGCTGACTTAGTATTACTTCATTGTCGCTTTGACGCACTAGAGGCTAAAAGAATCTCGTTTCGAAATTAAAATGACAATTAAAAAGTTTCCTTTATTTAGCGGTTTTATAACAAATATTTTAAATAGAAGTAATATTGTTATAAATTTAGAAAAATCAAAATTCTTTTTTGCACTAAATGTATATTTTCGCTCTGGTAAACTTGCAACTGTGAATTTTATTTTTCGGACTAGATTGCTTAATTCTATATTTGCAACTATACCTATTTATTTAAATAATTTTTATTTCATCTATAAATAACCTGGTTGTAAAGTAAATGGATATTTAGTGTATAAATCACACGTTATTATGAATTATATTGGAAAATAATTCTTCAACTCTTTGTATCTACAGTCGGCAACAAAAAAACTATGGGTATTTCATGGCGTTTTTTAAATATTGATCATTGGGGTGAAAAATTTAATGACGACCTAATGAAAATTTAATGGAAACGATAGCAATTCAATTTTGGCGTTTAATTAGAAATTGATGAAAGTATAATAGTTCCATTTCCGGTGGAAAATTAAATTTCATCGGTTAAATCTATTATGATTATTATTAACAACTCTGTTCTGGGCATTGTAGAGCTCGCTGGACATTTCCTGTCGTTCTTGCTGCAGTATCGCTGGGTTTCAAAGTAAACGTTTTAATCCCAGCTCAATCACCTCGTTTTGTAGGTGCTAATAAGTCCTGTCAACTTGTAACAAAGACTTTTCAAATTGGACTTTTGTAGTGAAATTTTCCAATTTGACCTCGAAATGTTTGGTTTAGCGTAATCCTCTTTGAATGACAGTCTTGTGTTATTTTAACTACTCGATGGAGGCGTTGAAAAGGAACAATACCGAGCTTTGTGCAGACGAAGTGCTCACTTTCCATGTGCCGCATTCATCTTTTAATATAAGCCGACTTTTCTTCATCTCATTATCTAAACTTTTTGACTTTGGATTACCGCAGTAAAGCGGAATAAGACAACCGAAATGTGCCATCGACATGGAGAGGAAAC
Organism: Gnatocerus cornutus; assembly: GCA_029298725.1. Lineage (NCBI taxonomy): Eukaryota > Metazoa > Arthropoda > Insecta > Coleoptera > Tenebrionidae > Gnatocerus > Gnatocerus cornutus. Next base: position 9,069,672 of record CM055514.1, read on the forward strand.
AGCACCATCTGTCAGATAAACCTGATGTAATTAATTGACTTATCTGCTTAACCACCGGCATTTATACCTACAGCTCCTGTAGTACAATTAGGATAAGATATCGGTTTGTTTACAAGTAAACTATTTGTGCCGTGCCGTATCTAAACTGTTTGTAATTAACAGGTATTCGCACTTAGGTACACTAGTTCGAGCCGCACTAATCTCTTCAATTGATAGCGACCGGCTTACAGTGGCACGCCGAAGACGTTAGGAGTCGTCGAGGGACTCTCAAATGGAATGTTTCATTTCGACCACACAAAGAATGACACGCAACCGTCCGAATTATAAACGATTAAGATAAAAAGTTCGTGGTGTCGAGGAGGCACCACTTGGGACGAAAACGTCCCACCAAACTGAAACAGATATGCGAAAGAGAATTGAGCTGGTGCTAATGCCTTTAGGGTTTCATGATTTCGCGTTGGCCTTTTTCCGCTTTTATTAAATTTTTTTGGTTGTGTTTTAATCAAGCTCAAGGGGTGCCCAATAAAAAGAAGTTCACGAAATTTCAAAGGCTGGCTTTCCACAAAGTCAATGCATCGCGTTGAATAGAAATATGTCATTTATTTATTGGAAATAAGTTGAGAGATTCGCGTCTCATTGTAAAGGCAAATAACTTGGCCTCCAGATTTATTCGCTGCAATCAAAACACGTCTGCATATAAATAAGATATTCTGGAGTGTCAACTGCCAAAATTAAATTAAAATTTTAAATCGGAATAGGTCGGTTTTATTGAAATTAAATTGAAACCTTGTGGTTTTCACACTTTATTGCGCATATTTAGGACGTCTGCAGGGTCTGCCCGTCATATTTTGATAGGATATTGTGTGAACGGACCGATACGTCCGGTGCGATAAAAAGTCCAAATGCCCCCGATATGGATACATTGTTTGCGTGTTTGACCCCCATGACAAGCTGTCAATCACTCACTCCCTCACTTTGTTAAGGCACTTTGTTAAAATCAAAGGAAGCTTCCTATGCACCAACGGTTTCGGCAATGATACGCTTGATCACAAGAAAAAAAACAATCCCAATGACTAATAACGACAGTCTGGTGGAGAATTTATTCAGCAAATTGAAATGATATTTTCCCTGCATGTTCGACCATATGATGATAAGTCGAACAATAAGAACGTCCAGACCAAGTATTATGATATTAACTTTTCTGATTAATAGATTAGAATCTTGGATATTGGCATATGACAGGTCATGGGGGAGATGCAGCGATATCTGATTTTATCCTTTACAGTTCGATACACAATAAAATTCTGGACGACTTGAACAAGGCACTTTAATCAATTTATTTTAATTAATTCGACGTTGGGGAGAACGTGAGAATTTCTGATACTTTCAGAGTGTAACTGCTCCACCGCTAGCCCTAAATGTGCTGTAAAACTTGATGGGAACCTTCCACCACCTAATCTATGACCGCCGAGTAATGTCCGTTCTATAAATTAATTATCATTTGAGTAAATGACTGTATAAATCTCTCCTATAAGTCCAGAAGCGGTCTCCATCGCCCTAATAAATCTCTATTAATACATATTCAATGTAGAGATCGCTAGGTCTACTTGAGCAGTTTACTTCCCATCGCGGAGAATTTGCGGTCAGTTTGGTCTATTTACTTAATTTACTTCCAATTACTGACCCCTTTTATCTTGGAATTCGATCGCGCTTCTGAATTTTAATTGAGCCTCTTTAGTGAAAAATCTATTGCTTTCACTCTGGTGACAGGTAAAATCCTAACGAGACCGCGATTAAATTACACAAATCCGATGGTCACACCAAGTCCATATGCTCCCCGTTTTGTGGATAAAAATTACAAGGTGTGTTAAGAACCAGTTTGACGGTCCTGCCATATGGCGAACAACGCAATTTTATTCTACTTGGACGACATTAAATGAGGTGATGACTTTTAAGTAAATTTTGGCGGACGCAACAGGTTCTTCAAATTTATGGCTTTTCGCTCCATCTGAAAAATGGAGAATTTACCGCTTGACGCGACGAAAAAGATGGGAGTTGAGACAATCAGTTAATTAATTTTTTGCTCTTTGATTTCAGACAATTTGTTTGAGGATGAAAGAATTTGTTTCGTTCTGCTTCTGGAAAAATTGATGAGAAGGGTCGTTTTGACTGCTGATGAATAACGAGGGTTACTCACTCTCCTCGGTCCATTTCCATTACTTAATTTGGCGGATACCATCGTCCGCTGCAGCATCATTGTGTTTACAGAACACTTCGTGAATTAGATCCCGGAGGTAGATTTTTTATTCTGATGAAATTAATTAAAACCGATTTTTTTGGCATAATTTAATTAATTTTGGGATGATCACAGCTCGTGTTTTTACATGAATCGCGAATGAAGAAAACAGCGCTGGTGGTCGGTATGAAGTAAAGACATCTTTATGCATAAATAAAGATCTGTTAGCTCCATGGGAGTAATCGCTGATGATTAATATTACTTACTGAAGTCGGTGTTTTTCTCTGGATTATGAGGGTTTGTCTCGAATCATTGGCAGCAAATGAATGCTACCGTGCATCACTTGACCTCCCACCGCGAAGGTGTACGCTATACCAGGAGCTTCGCGTAAAAATCGTAGGTAGTCACCTTACAATCCGTAACTTCCATGTAGGTGCCCTCTTCAGTTACACCGTGTATGTAATCATGTTTTATCCATGAGGCGTTTCAATAGAGACAGCCACTTTAGTTATTTAACTAAAGTACTTGACAGTGAAGGAGCCGAGGTACCTCGCATTCCCATCCGACAAAATTATTGATCAAATAGCAGCTCGCTCCAAGAAGTACTCTCTGGAATTCGTTGAAACCGTTGCCAACTTGCGCGCCTCATTTAAAAACCATTAGAGTTCTGGGATGTATGTGGCATAAACTCAAGAACTGCACGTCAATTAAATCTTTCCACAAAAATACGAATTGCTGGAATTCTGGCACAGAGACAGATAAAAATAACTCTGAAATGATGCTTACATCTTGTAACTGCCTAAGTAAATTAGTAAGGCAATTTGGGTAATTAGTGTTGAAAAGAAAGGGAAAAGTGGAGATATTGGTTTTGTAATTTGGAAGTTTGGGGAGTCCTGTTCGCGGTGATGCGATGTGGAAAGCTCGACGGCGTGTGGGCCTTCGACATCCCAAACACGTGGCGCATTCGTCATCCAACCCTGTTAACCGCTGCCACTCTCCATCTGTCTCCTTTAATCTTTGATACTCGATAGTCGAAAAAGCTGTTCTTAGCTTCCCAATCGGATAACATTGAACTGCCATTAAAACTTTCCGCTGGCTTTTCTAGGAGTGAAATTGAAAGTAACTTACGAACGAAAATTTTCGTGTAAACAAAGAAATTTTCTTTACGCCTTTTTGTATTTATATGACTTGGAAACATTCAGTGTTAAAATTGCATTAAAAATAATGGAATCGATAAAATGAAGTCTGACAGAAGGTAAACACGAACAACCAAAAAATTAAGCTGTAACATTATATTAATTTGTTAAACATTTCGGCTACTAATTCTCCACGGCGATGTTCGAGTAAATTACTAACTTTCAAATAAACTACAGTGTAACTGCCATTAATTAAGACAATTAGCAATATGTTATTTCGTTGGATGGATCTCACTTCAGTTTTTTAATTAGTTGATCAAAACTGGATCGAAAGTCTTTCAAAATCAGTTCTCAGTTAATTATCAGGTACAACATGAAGGCGCTCGTTAGAATAAAACGCCGTCTTTCTTACCCTTCTGCAGCTTTATTAGTTGTTTTAGCCAGTAATGAAAACTAAATATTCATTAGCGAATCGTATTTATTCGAAATTTGCTCTTCATTAAAGAAAATACTTGCGCTCTCACTATAAACTGTTCAAACAAGAAACCCACCAAATTACATCTAAACAATTCCAACTCCATTACCAGACATATCAAATTAAATAATTTTCATTGTAAATAAACGGATGTAATTTGTTCTCCAACACATGCAAAATGCAACGAGACATTAAATATTTTAACTCCACCGTTGAAATTAAACCCTCCAACCTCCAATCATATTCGACAAACAAATATTGCAGTGATTGGAAATGCAATCACTCAAACTACAAACTTTGATCATTTATATTACTGATCACCGTGTACCGAAATTTATTTTCCTATTTGCTGAAGCCCGCAGCATATCAAACGTTTGAAAACAACGATATAAAAATGTCTGCAAACATTACCTATTACTTCCATAATTAAACAAAGCGTAGTGGTTGAAAAAATTCCACAAATTTTTTAAACTTGTCTAGAAAATACAAATCGCAGAAGCATTTATTTTGTTTTTTGAAGACTCCCAGCGGACTGCATGCATGTGCTGCACTTCAACCCAAAGCGCTGAAATCCGGACGAAAGACAATGCTCTGATTTTGAATGCGGGTGACTTTCTTTGTCGTTCGTGTTATTTTGTCTTTTATCTTTAACCAGGTCGCTGGTGGAAGCTGCAGGCCAAAATGAATTGAGTCTTTCAATTTTTTATGTAAAATGTAATACGCACAATAATTTCAACGCTGCGTTGTTTATAAATATTTGTTTGGCCCCAGGAGGAAAGAAATTTTGCGCAAAATCAACATAAATTTTCAGCGAGAATTGGAATAGAGCTCAAGTTTCCACATTTTTAAAATTATTTTTTGATGATCAATACATAATTAGCTCTTCTCCTTCATATTTGTAATAGTCTGATCAGTCTCTAAATCATCTTAAAATAAAGCAGGCGTAGAATGTGTCTTCGGGTGCTAAGGACGATTTTCAGCGTTGATAACCATAGCAAAGAACACGTGTCCTGGCGCGATAAATCACGATATTTATAGAAGCTAACTGAATTATGAATAAAAAATGAAATTATCCAAGATTTATTCCGTGCTGACAAGGCTTGGCTCATTTCTTTTGGTTAATTGCTTTTCTTGAAAAATAGTTGCCGAGATTAATTTCAATGCATCCCTCGGATGTTGTGTTTTGACGGTGGTCTCGTCGAAATTGTTAATTAAGACATTCTTCCAGTTGTTTAATGCCTTGGTGTCTTCACATAATATTTAATTACAGCCGTGGAACAACAACAGCAGAATAATTTATGTAATTGGTAGGCATGTCGATATCGAAGACCCTCCAACTATGAGAGTGATTGTTACAGGACGTCGCTCTCCGGACCCTATTAAACGTAATCAACGTCTAATAATTCCCATTATACTGTATGCATAACTCTGTTACGTTTACTGATTAATACATCACGTAATGTATGTCCCATAACGACCCTAATTGTAATTAATTGGCCATGACGAAAACCAGCACAGATGAAGATCGCCTAACGATTTGTAATTTCATCACCTTTAGAGTCGACGTAACATTACAAGAAAAAAATTATAATTAAATAACACTGACATCTACGACAAAAAATTTGGATATTAATTACCGGAAACTGTAATAATTATGGGAATCATGATCCCATAGTTATGGAGCCCCAAGACACTACGTGAAACGACACCAGTGAAAATTCTTTCTTTTGTTATAATCTGTTTTCAACGCTATCCTATTTCCGCATTAAAAAGCGCGTCTCAATAAAGCTGTTGTTTTAGGATAACGACAACCATTTGTCACAGGAATGTCTCCAAGTCGCAGGAATATTTTTACAACGGTTATTTGTAGATCACGTTTGATTGTTATGGCATGTTTTACAGACCTTCAGTTTCAAAGGAAACAACCAATTCGATGCAAAATGGACTCCTTTCGTAGTTGTAAAAACCGATAATCAAAACCACTAGAACGGAAGACTTTTCATTGTCTGACTCTCAATAATTAGTGAATCGACAGATGTAAACATAAGAACGATAGAAACGAAAACAATAAAAGTTTAATTTGCGTTTTTAAACGCTATTAACGAGTTGTGTTTTCGTTGCAGAAGCAATTTTAGTTAAAGCTTTTGCAGGAATTTTACGCTGAAGCGACGTATCTGTGGCGCCGGCGGCAACGGTTTATTTCAATTAATGTGAACACATTCTAAACAAAAACTGTAGCGATAGTAAATAAAACTGCGGCGATTAAAATTGTTCAGTTTGCCGAGATAGACACTCTATTAAAGTTTGAAAACTAAAATTCTAAAACCTGTCAAGCTGCAAAATCAGGTTTATTGGAATATTTGGGGTAAATTTATTACATTACACCCCCCCAGTTTAATTTATTAGATAAGGAAAACAAAATAGAAGCAGTTCGGTACTTGTTATCAATTTCTTTTTTGAAGACTGGAGCGCAATGTTTACAAAGCACTGTAAAAATCAATTTATGTGTATTTAAATATAAATCCAAACTACGATCCAACTATAGTCACAATTTTATAACTTTGGTTTAACTCCGCCTACCTTTTGGGCCAATTGAATTTTAGCTGAAAGTCTGATTTACTCTGCAACATTTTGATAGTTCGTTGATAATTGCAAGAAGCCGGGGTAGAAATATCCAAACATTAGAAGACGAAATACTATCAAAATCGACGATGGTTTCACGATTGATTGAATTCCCGCAAAACTGCAAAGCTTCTTGACACGTGTGACACTTTAGTTGTCAGATTTTTTATTATGTTGGACAAAGGAGGCTAGCCATTCCTTGATTCGACAAATTCAAATCGTCATTTGTTCATTTGTTTGGGCGGGGTTAAACCAAAGTTACAAAATTCCGACTATAATTTTAAATTACAAATTGGAAAACTAGCAACGTGCAGTAGCACCTGTTAGTTCTGTTCGTATGTACTACAAACACGTAGAATGTAATGTTTACTGGAATTCTAAACACCCTCATATAATACATTTTAATTTTCGCCACAAGCGTGATGCTTCTTACAGGTGCATCTTGTGTATTATATACAATGTTGGACTGACACCAAATGAAACGTGTTATTACAAGTCTTGCAAATTAACATTGTTGGATAAACTTGTACATCTGAGATGTATTTATTTCTCATAATAACTACTATAATTGTTACAAAGGATTTCAGTGTTTTATTTCAAATCTGTTCTTCTTTTCAACAAAAGATCCACGACCACAAAATAAAGAGTATTCGTGATACTGCGTGTTTTGTTGCAACTAAAATGACATTCATGTAAACAATTCGATGTCAATACGAAATTTGAAATGCTTAGTGTGTTTCCCCGTTTAATTCAGCCACGTTTCCTGATGTTGATATTTCATTTGCAAACGTTTAATAATGCCCTGAAGACATCCATCTATCGTTAAATTAATTACGCCATAAAACAGAGAAAGTGAACAATACCCCATCGTTACATTATCCGAGGCATCCTCAAATTGATTTTTCTAAATTACCAGTTTATACCATATAATTTGAATTTCTGTGGCCGAAAAAACATTACCTGTCCATAAAGAAGCAGAAACGACAATTTACAGTTTTGTTTGTGTAAATGGCCGGAACCGGTGAATTTTTCTACCGTACCGTTGCGCGATGCTTCGTTGATAATTGTTTAGGTAGCCGTGTGGGACGCATTATTATAGTTAAGATAAAATTTATTGTCGTTTCATAAAAATGCCAACAACCGAGTGAATTGTCTTTTAAGGACAAAATATCTTTTAAATTGGACACTGTTATGGGAGATCTGGTAAAATGTGAGTGAGACTTTCTATTGTATAAAAAATTAGAAAGGACATTTTTTTACGAAGGAACGCAGTAATCTCTAATTTCATTCGATGTTATCACTTTAAATTCATAAGTTTTCTTGTGAAAAGCACATTTTTGTATCAAGATGTGAAAAAAAAAATTGGGCGCCCAGGTTGGATGGGTTCCAGAAAGCTCGCGACAAAAACTATACCTAAATAAACAGATAGAGATTTTAAGTAGTCGTACTGAATTCAGATTAAATTTTAGCGTGTCAAATGTTTGTTTCTTTTATTGGGTTCTAACTCGACTAAATCAATATTCGCTAGAAATGCTGTACTCTGACAAGACAGCAGATTCAGTGCAATGATCAATAAGTTAAATTAAATTTTCTTCATTCGAGCTGGAGGAGTAACAAGAGCTGCATGGATAGTATTAGAATATGAAATTGAATACCAAGAAGGTAATCCCATGAAGAGCCTGAAGATATATGTGCATAATCCACCTCTGACTTGTTTGGTGTTGAAGCAGTCGACACACCTTTCGACTTAAAAAATCTGTAAACCGTCCATCCACCCGAAGGAGTGGTGAGTACATCGCTAGTAAAGGAACCGAAGCCTCCTTAATTCCAGTCGCACCCACGTCCCCCTCATATCTGGAGTATATCGAACAGAAAAAGACGCAAAAAAGCAAGCACGTTACATAAAGTAGTAATCTCGTCACGTAGAAAAGATCATGGACCAGACAATGCGGTATAAAAGTAACAATGACGAAACACGAGGCAACATTACGCCAGCATTGAAGACGGTAAGCCTGTGCCATAACGTCGGGGAATTCTTGAGTTAGTTTCTTAGCAGCTTTCTTAATTATGTTATAAAATGAGTAGTCTACCGTAATATGTTTCGTTCGTCTTCCGGTTACTTGTGTTATATTTAGTAATTTTATGTACAATGTGATATCAACTGGGGAATAGGATACTCGAATTATAGGATTCTGCATCATTTTTACGGCCGCTGGATCTGCTACTCGTATTTGCACGTTTAATTAAGACGGAATTAACATCAAAGCGTTTAAAAATTACGGAAATTCGTTTAATTGTTCCCCGACGGAAAGGTGCACCGTGCAATTATGTTCCTACCATTTGGATAACTGTATTTTACATTGAATAAACGATTTGTTCTTGTCAAAGAGATGGACCATTGTCAACACGTAATGGATTGATGCATTAAACATTGTGACTTAATTTAAATAGAGTTATTAAGATGTCGGCAAGAAGTGTACTTGTTGGCCTTGTGGGGAAGAATATGACAATGGCGTTTTATTTGATGGATATTATAATAGTACCTACACACGTCTAGTTAAAAATGAGTTTCCTCTATGCCAGAAGCTACGAAATAATTTGCGACGAAGATGTAAAAATGACATTTGTATACAGGAATGTATCTACCTATATTTTCTTGTTTTGGAGAAAACCGCATATTATATTAGAAACAAAATGTAATGCTACGTTTGTTGAGTAATACTTTGATGTTAATTTTAGAGTTACGGGTTTTTCCTACATGTATGAATAATAACTACAGAACTTTTGTGGGTTGTAACTTTGTTAAAAGTATTCCTAACATCATTTACATATCAAATTAAATTATTTGATTTACAGGAAATGGATGCTTCATTCTCAATGTTATCTTGGAATTGAATAAGATGGTTAGAAATGCCAAAATACATTTTCTCATTTGAATGCAATAATAATTATTATAAATAAAATCTAAAAACCGTTTATTTACAAAACATTGTCTAACAAAAGAACAAGTTTTGGTCGCACATAATAATTGGTGCCTGTTTATCGTGTGGAAATGAAAAATGAACCTCAAGATAAGGTGGTTGAAATTCATATTTTACACGAAATAAATTGTTTTTATTTTGAAAAAAACTTTTTGTTTTGCAAATTTGCAAGTAGAAATTAAAAGCGCTGTTAATTTAGAAAGCACCTAATGTATTTCCCGTAAAGCTGTAATGTAATGTAAAGCTCTTAGGTTAAATACGTAGATTTGCAAAAATTAATTAGCGAGTTTATTTTCTTTGCGTAATTAATAACATGTTTCTAAAGCAATTTTTTTGGCCATCCAAAAATGCGAATTCTTCTTTCTCATTCTTTTAAAACAATATTTGTTATCTTTAGTAGGTACTTATTCCTTGAATAAAAAATTTGAATAATAGTACATATTTAAATAAGAAATAATATTAACGGTGAAAGGAATATCCATTGAACACTGACCATATTTATATGTCAGATACCTATGAGAGAAACAGAATTAAATACACGCAAATCGCGCCCCAATTTCCCAAAATCTTAATTCATCTTGAAGTGTTAACGGAATAAGCGTTGTAAAAACATTCAAAATTTGTATGAAATTTGCTCACTTGTGGCTGTTAAAACTTCTCTCTTCTCGTTTTTCGAGCTTTCCTAATTTTAGTATCATTCGTATGATATTCTAGTCGTGAAAATTTCCCTAGCGAGCTTAACAAATTTTGGAACCTATAAATTTCGATTTCTTGGAATAATCTTTTTCGACATTTGCGAAGATGGTTAGTTATATATACTGAACATTGTACCCATATGAAAACCCTGTTGGAGTTAAGTTCGAAGGGGTTGTTGAGCGTATGTATGAAGTGATGGCTTATAGGATTGAGGGTCGATAGGGTGTCTGTAGCCTCCACAGTGCATGCCGGTCTGAACATAATACGTGTACAGAATAGCTATTCAACTGATTTTGTGTATATTTCCGTCAGTCTTTATTCTAGAGCGAGTGTACTACCTGACTGAAAATCCACCGCAGCTACATACATATTCTTCAGCTTTTGCAGAAACTGCACAAATATGACGGGTATAAACTTTGCTATTGTACAGTTATCGACGTTTTAAGCACAAATTAACACAAACCACTGCTTGAAATTCAGTGCAGAATTCCCTTTAGGTCCCGTGGTAAACTAGTCTCAAATTAATTCGTCGTCTCTTGGCTAAATTATGCAGATTTCCAGAGAGGCATTGCCCATAGGAAGGAGCTTCACTTAAATAAACACTTGAATTTCACATGTTTAGTGCGTAAGCCATGGGTTGTACAGATAAAACTATACCAGAGGCGTATGCTTCATTTAATATTAAATTAGATTGGAGGGCTTGTTACGGCCAGGAAACTGAAGAAAAGGGCGAACTTTGCCGGAAGGGCGGGTTATTACATTGTTTATAAACTTGTTAACCCGACGGTTAATCGGTTTCGTGATGACAGGTAACAATTACGGGGTAATTTTTCTGTCTCTTTGAATGATTAATATGAAAATAATTCTACTGACTGTTTATTCCATGGACTGCAAACTTTACACTTTTCAAGTTGTGCAATTTTACGTCGATTAACTGAGCTCATTACGCTAATGAATAGATAAAAATGAGGAAGAATTAGAACTAATTATTGCGAACGAGATTGCAAACAGGATATTTTGACTCCATTCTCCGCAGGAGAGATATTATAATTTTTTGCCATGGCTTAGCTACATGAAAGTAGATTACAATTAAAAAGCTAATTAAACAACCGGTTTTAATAATTTTAATATTCGTGTTGCCACAACGATTTCTTTGTCAGAAAACGTCAAGCTTACTTCAAATAAGCTCTACATTAACAGAAACGTAGCACGTTATAATAAAGGACAATTTAAATATCGCACATGAGTTAACATTGTAATAACACACCGACAAATTAGTTGCCTTTTATTATAATGGCTTATTTATGTCTACTTATCTACGTGCATCGATTAAACGAAATAATAGGAGACTGTCTCATGCGGCTTTAATAACAGAGTTTCAAGCTCAATTAATCAGAAAATTGCAAATTATACCACGCATTTATTAACTTTATTAGGCAGAGAAAGTTACGGCCATTGTTTAGTTCTTGGACGCAGATGTCACACATAACCCAGTTTTCATATCGAAGAATTGGACAACTAAATTCTCGGTTAGTCACGATTACACGTAATGTTTATTCTTTGTTGTTGCCGAGCTAATTGTAATTCAGCAATCGCTTTAAAAAATCTTACAGTCACGTATGACCAGGATCGCATGAATCAAATCCGACTAAATTTAGCAATTTACATGTGTTGGAAATGTGCTTTAAAAATATAAACAAATTAGTTATTAATTATGAGAAATTATTCCGGTTTTATGAATTAAAAATTTTGACGAGATTATAACAGGTTTTCAACCGAGTTCGTGTATGAAAAAATGGGTATAATTAATATCTTAATAATAAGCGAAACAAAATATTTTACTAATTATATTTTTGTAATTGGAAGAAATTAGGACTGCAGGAAATGCAATTAATTATGCTGGACATCAAAGATTTATGAACCATTTTCTTAAAACAACTGATTTGAAATGAGGGCAATCAATGTAAGCAAATAACCGATTTGAGTTCCTATATCCATTTATCAGTGGTAATAAAATTTTACTTGCGCATTTCCATATACGAATGCAAAGGTAGCAAACACGATAAAATGTTTAGAAGAGGGTATTTAACCATCCAATAACAGTACAAAAGTAGAATCTAATATGGACGAATCCAATACCATTCCAGCAGCAACTGCATCGTTCGGTTTCAATAAAAGTGTCTTCCGATAGTAATCCAGAGATATTTTTTCAAACTTAGCACGTCGATATAGTGTGAAGAGAAAACAAGAACACGGAGAGAATTAGGAAGCTATTGTGTCTAATTAACAAGCAGTGTGAGCGGAATTAGTTTCGAATTTCCTGTGCTTTCTTCCATGGGAAAACTGTCACCAATATGTCAATTAATTACCGCTTGCCATTTGGATTCCAGTTGGATAACACTAGTTCTAATTTCCGGTGACCACTAAAAACTGCGTCGACGCAATAAAACCCTTCCCGATGCCGCAGTTTATAAAACGTTATTTGATAGCCGAGCTCAAAGAGGTACAGCGACGACTAATTACTCCAAGGGCTGGTCAATTAAAGGGTAATGGTCGAGATTTGGTAAAGTGACCTCAAGGGGTCGTAGGTCAGTGCGACAGATGCTGTGGAACAATTTAATATAGTCTGCCTAACAAGACAGCCCAAATGAAATTATGGCTCAAAAAACGCAAACGAACCAGCACCATCTCCACACGAATTGTACAAGCAGCTCGACATTCCGTACGGAATTAACCCCGACCCCGCTTTATTGTCATTGCAACTAAATTGACTCATGAATCTCAACGCAGCCACAACTTTTCACAACGGCTCGATTACAGACTGCTTTGTTACAAAACAGAAGTTGTTACGATAAATTCCAGTTAACTGCAACATACATACCTAATTCTACATGTCAGCAAAAATTTCATTACCATTAAACAAAAATTAAGAAATAACAAACCAACTGAAATTGAACTGCTAAATAAGTACCATACTTCTAGTTTTGATCAAAAGAACTTCATTTCTTTAAAAAGTAAATTGATTGATACACGAGTTGCTGATGGGTATAGAAATAATGAGTGATTCTCGTTTCTTTTACTCGTTCTTTGTATTTCGTTGTGTTGAAATAAAAAAAGTGTTAGCTTTCGATGTGCAACAGATCGATACAGTATTTAATTGAAAAATTTATTGGGTCATCATTTTAGTTCCTTGTTTATTTCATGGTTTTAAGTCAATCAGCTGATGAAACAGATAGCATCTCCATCCAGAACAAGTACCTAATTTAATATTTTAATGTGAAAAAGTTTGCCCGGTTATTAATTTAATTACAGGTAAATGCCTCCACAGCCCCCACGTCAAAACTACAAACAACGTGTGGCTTCTGATTTTAAAACGCGTTTGTTGGTTTGATTTTAATAATTAAATATGCACCTAAATACGTTATTAAAGTTTGATTAGTGCATTTATTTGCAACAAGTGCAGCGAACTTAATTACAGTGAAAATAAAGAAATTTACGGAAATAAAGGTGTGACTGCATCGCCTCAACATAATTCCGAGATCAACTGCCAATAAATGTCACTACTCAGATTGATTTATTGCAACAAACTCAATTTTAACGCCAGAAGAATTCACTTTTATTGATTAAACGGATTAGTTTAAATTAGCCGACAATACAAGAAGTTGTGGCCAATTTAAATCTCATGCTTTGAAATTTTAAGTACCCACATAAACGTTAGGTAATAGTAGTGTTCCTTCTGCTGTTCACTTAACGTTTCAGAAACAATGTATTTAGTCCAACAATAGATATAATTACAGTTCAGGTCACTTACGAAGATATCTTCATAAAAATCCGGTTTTTCCGGTTGAAAGGACTCTTTGATCATGAAAATATTTATTACTGGAGCGTGCAAAGGCACGTTCTTGAAGGACCTCTACAGAAAAACCGCCCTGGAATGTTATAGATTCGAGCAGAGCTATTGAGATCAATTTGTTTTTGATTGGCATAATTGAGGCAGCCTGATTGAAATCGTGGTTAAATAATGCATCCATCCCAGAAACAGACTTCGTGTACATCAATTCAAGACAAACCGTACGACAATATCATGGTAACCGCAAATTCAGGCAATCACATTGTTACCCGTTTGTTTGTTTATCGAATTGTTCGGAAACATGCAAGATTGGATGGAACATGTACGCGTGTCGATTAACCGACCAATAAAAAATCCATTTGGTTCCATAAAGTAAATGAACATTTTCTTCGGATCGGACTGTCTTTGATGTCGCAAAGTAGAGTTTGCATTGCGGTCATCTGCGAAATTGAATTCTAATTTTCTGTGTGCTAGCACCGCATACAATCTTTTCTCGACCAAATTCAATAAGGGCAGAGCTCGAATTGCGGAAAAGTAATTTTCGAAAGTTTCTGTAAAAACAGTTTAAGACCGAATTCGTTTACTGAGAAATAAATTCAACATTACGAATACCAAACCATTGTTACTCCACTTTTCGCTGACAGTATTCGTGTCGTAGCAAAACTAAAGTAAAAATGTACATTCACTGTTCAAATCTAAATGTAATCCGATGATCTTACAGCTCATTTTCAACTTCACTTCTGAGGATTCAAATTTGTTTTATATTCAACTAACTATAAGATATTTAGCTAACTATCGTGTTTGAAAGCTCGCAAAGTTTCTGCTAACCCAGTTAAGATTAATTCGAGTCCCCTTTTTTTGAAAGAAAATGACCCAACTTTTAACTCTGTCGAAAGTAATTGAATAAAGTGTATACGACTGAAGTTAATCTGAGATAGCAGTTCTGATTAAACACGATGAGATGCTAAAAGTAATTTGAATAAAAGTCCGTCCACCCTTCCCCACAAAGTCGACATAACAATAAAAGTAGACATGATATAGCTGATTTATTCTGTTTCTGCCTCGACTTTACCGTCCTAGCAATTGCTCTTCAAATGTAACCTAATATAGTCAAATTTTATCATGAATATTACAAATCATTTGAAGCATGCGGAATGTCTGCATGAACAATTAGAGATCGGACGGTGGTTATTGCCGATCCTGCATGGGTGCATATGTTTGTTTACATTCTATGTAGAAGTTAAGTGCTACACTGCTTCATTAAACACATTAACGCAGCAGCCACACTGAGTCTACATTACAGCAATTTGTTAGTTAAATTTACATCACATAATTAATTGGAAACTTAATTACGAAGATTCCGGCGTAACTGCGCTGTTATGCTCCTATTTGCCAACAAGCGTTTGGATAATAACGAAAAAGGGATCGGACAAAAAATCGTCCCAAACCACGAAAACGCGTTCCGGGAAACCAAATGGCAAAGTATATCCTGGATCCAGGATCCTTGACCTCGTGCGCTATTGTGTGAAAAACTTGATCTAGTGGAGGGTTAATCCAGCTAGCCGTTGGGGGTATGATGTGAAACATATACATATACATAACTCTGAGAATCTGAGATCCTCCTTAAAGCCTCGACCACAAGAGAGGTCTGTTCTCGCTTCAATTTGCTATAAGATCCTTAGTGGTTGGGGCAAAGTTCATACACTAATGTAGGAGCACATAGAAACGTTAATGACCGCTCCAGCAAGTGGTAAGTGATACAAGCGATACTTCAGGGAATCCGCGGTCACGTCTTAGGGACACCCCAGAGACATTAACAGGGTCGAGAGTGCAGAAACTTGGTTAATTATGCGTTTACATGTGCTAGACATGTCTAGTGAAAGGGATATTATATCTGCGGTCGTTAAGACCGCTAAAACTACTTACGGTCTTTTAATGAACCACGAAAGACAAAAGTTTACGGTGGACAAAGTCATTTTATTATAAAGTGTAATAATATAATTTAAATGTCTATACATCAACATTCCGGTTGGAGTAATAAAAAAACTAACGCGGTACTGAGAATATTTCGATATTTGGTCATGATCTTGTGTAGCTTCAAATAAGAGTGAAATGTAAACAGTTCGAGTTAATAAAAATTAACAGTTCTGTGTCTTGTGTAAATCCTATCTGAATGCAGTGGCGTATCAAGTGCCTTGTTTTCAAAATACTGCTGAATAAATATTTGCGCCGTGTCTGAAAGGAGATTAAAGAAATGTTTGGATTGGGCCGATACGCATCTGCATGTCTTGAGCGTCAAGTATAAAGACAGGATGGCCATATAAAAAATAAAAAGACATAAAATATGCGAGATTACGAACATGACGTGGTCAGAAGTCGAACTTGGACCTCGAAGTAATGAATTACGCGATTGACAGCTTGACAGCTAATAAAAAGCGTTGTTGGTGATCACGATTTTATTTGCTCAAAACAACCCATCTCCGACACCTCCTTCATCATAATGGATTCGAGCAGAGCCGACGCTATATTTTAATTAAGTTCACTGCTGCTTGTTTAAATATTCGTAGTCGCCGCCACTGCACAGGTAAAAGAGGTTTTATCGTCAGATCAGTGGAACACGGCTAACTAAAACCCTTTCAACGCAAAAGTGCTATAATTAATGATCCTTAAAGTGTCTTCCTGAAATCTCAAACCTGCCATCGGAGACAAAATGAATTTTTTTCTCGGACGGAACGCGATTGTATCGTGTGTTTGAAAGACAAATGGTGGGTCATCACAATTTAAAGGCTTGGCAACTTATTGATTGTTTTTCGTGATAAAAGGGAGAAAATCTCTTTGGGATGACTGGAGAAAAGGTAACTTGTAGACATTATGGCTTGAAATTGATGGATAATTATTGTCGCTTTATACTACACGCTCGTTAAGTCACTGCTGGAAATCGTATACGTTTTGTTTTAGATCATGTTTTGTCACGCCTTCCCACATATCTCACCTGACAAATAACGTTTGGGAGTTGTCGTCTAGTTCGCCGTGTTGTACCATTAGTTGCATGCTCATTTTTGGATTAGATAAATGAGTACAACGTTCGCCAGTTGTACCTGATGCAAAGCGTTTTTGTCTTAATTTGACGTCGGGCTCTTTATCAGATCCGTTTCTTCTTTTTGCCTATTCAATCCAAACTTGACTCGACGCAAACAAAATTACGCCTCAATTCTGCCAACCGGGCCATAAATAAAACAAAAAGAGAAAAACACTAAACGTATAATTGTCCTGCACTATTTATTTATAGGTAGCTATTTAGTTTTACTCTATTATTAGATTTACAGGGCTCTGTTGTGTCGAATACGCATAACAATTAATTCCCAGAAAAATAAAACAATAATTATAATTTAATTATTTTATTTTGATTTTATTTGGACTTTGAACAAATTAAACAACATCAAAAAGTTCAAGGTGTTTATAAATGTCTCTACCATCAAGGGTGGCTCTGGAATTCTTGTCATGGACTATTTTGCCGCTTTGTTTTCATAGTGAATATAACAATAACTGTCTTGAAAATTATCTATAATGTCACTTAGGTACGTCAAGTTACGGTTTTGTGTCCAAGTTTATAATTTTTAGGTTTCAAACCACCAATACAATAGTTTTTTTGTCAAAACTGACTTTGCTTCATAATTGAGGTTAACTACAAATGACAGTTGAAAAATCTAAACTGACATTTGTAATAAGCGGCAAATTTCTTGGACATTTCATAGCCACCCTTGATGCTAGAAACATTTATAAACACCTTGTATAAATAATTTTCCTACGACCCCATATATAAAAGTGACATAAGTCAATTTTGACAAGTCTCTGGATATATATATGTATTTATATACTTTCGTAAATAGGCATACGAAAACATCAATTTTCGAAGCCATTTAACAAAGTGGAACGTTCCATATGGGTGGTAGAAAAATGATATTTCGAATAAGTAAGAAAGTAGTGTCGAAGACTTGTTGTTTGCTTCAGATGAGTTGTAGAAAAAAATAGTGTACATAACTCCTTAGAAAGTTTTATTCCCACTCGTTTAATTTCGCACTTTCCGCAATTGTTATGTTATCTGGAACAACATTGTGATCTGATGTCTATTGCCTAATAACATTTAAAGTTTATTTATAATTACTAAGAATGCTCCAATTCTAATACTTTTTCATTTTCCATTTTATTTAGACAACTAGATACACGTCAAATTTGTTGCAGAACAGTTTTTACTTGTTGCTTGTTGATTTTGTTTGAGATTTTGTAGGCTAAATTAATATTAATCAAATTTCAAAAGCGTTGTTTTCACGGTTTCCCTCTAGGCTTTGGCTGTGGAAAATAGGGGAAAAATGTTTTGAACTCAAATGGCATTTGGACTTTATGCCCGTGGCTTTGCAGCTTGACACATTAATTAAATTTGATTAAACAGTAATGAAAATTAGCGATACATCTAAAAGTTGCTGTTTAATTTTCAATATTGGAATTAAACAAAATAGTGGTATTGCAACAATTTAATTAAATTACATTTATTTTGTAAGTATCGAACAGATTGATTTCATTTGTTTTGCTTCCGTTTGAAGGATTAACTTCTTCCTGACCCATAATAAATCTATCCAACTCTGAGACAAATCGGGAAAAGTGTGTCAGCGCTGAGTGTTTTACATGCCTATACTTAAACCAATATTAATGGCGTTTTGTATCGTTCACATGCCCCGCAGACAAAGTTATTTCAGATGATAATTGCCTTTTCGTATGGTACACGATGTATCACGTGTTGCCTGCCTCGGACATTACCTGTCATCAACCCGAACCATTACTCCGCCGCCTACAATATCTACGAAATGTCGGCCCGCCTCAGATTCATATCTCCATAAATACTGGCTGCTTAATTATGTCAGGATGTTTTATAAAATATGTACTTTGACGAAATTATAGCTTGTTGGCAGATCCGATGATGCAAGAGAAATTGGAACTAATTTGGAATATCTTGAGGCCCCATCGTGGAGGGCGACACAGCGCGCTTCACGCGTTCCTCTTTTTTTCAGTATCTATGGATTTGCCCGAAATAAAGTTATTATCCACGGACCTGACAAAATAATTAAGCAGTTTTTGGATGTGAACTTTCGACCGGTTAATGCTAATTTATGTTTGCATATAATTAACATAATAATTACAAGAACCATTATTCATCCAGCAGTCCATTAATAATAGACAAGATACATTTTTCAATTACCGCATTTTATCAGATTGTAATTGTCTGTAGTTTGTTCCCTTACTTCCAAAATACCTACTTATTAATGGAAGTAATCAGTTTCAATCAGCTCTTCAGCTGCTCTCATGCTGAAACTCTATAACATCTACTTACGCCACAATAATTACTGCGTTTTACAATATCCGATTCAAGCCATACCTATGGTTTAGCACTCGGATAAGCTATAATTTTATCTTTTGTTACCATAATACTTACCAGATTTTTGACTTTCTGATAACGACTTGATGGAGGACGATAAAAAATGCGAAGGTTAGTATATCGCCATTTCCTGCAAAATTACAGACTAGTGCCAAAGTATTAGCATAAAATGAGGCCAGTTGCAATTGGAAATTAGCTTACAAACAACTTTAGAAGTTGTTATGTAGCCTCGAGGCTGTCTTTTCATATCCCATTTTCTCTCTGGGATACATTTTCTTTCACAATGAACCAAGTTTTCCCACAAACAGCTCCACGGTTTTGCTGTATTCTTAAAATGTTTATTTTTATTTTTAATATTTATTTGTATTGACTATTGACAGTTTAAACATGTTATAAAACAATAATGTAAGATTAATACCAAGCTACAATCATTGTTATAAATTTTAATCGCCTAGCCCCTTAACATGATCACTATTGGAAACCACAAACTTGTCTAATGAGTTTCAAATGTAGTTACCTCCTTTTATAATCTCCACACTGAATAATCAAACTAAATTAAATGTAGAATTTCTATAATCAAGTTCAACTTGCTCTTTATACAACATTATGCAATGTGCACTTCTTGCAACTTAACGACTGTGTTTTCGTTACATCTGTATGCATTCGAATAGATTTGGCGTCATTGTGTAAAATGAATTTTCACATAGTTTTATCATCTCATAAATCTACTTACTGTTGAAGTCCTTTGAGTGTATGAGAAGAATTTCCTCAAAGATTACAGATTACACTAATATGAAACCTCGGGCTATGAGTGCCCTTATTCCACTCATAAAAGTGCCCAATTCGATCGTTATCTTTACGACGAAACAAATACAAGACCTAAAGTCTGTTCTTATTCTAATGCCATGTGTAACATTCATACGACACATCGTAAGTGGCCCATTAATATCAATTAGAGTTGAATTTATTGTCGAGTCTCTTGAAAATTTATATTGTTGTACCAGAAATAGAATCGGTGAAATTCTACACGTAGCCATGTCACCGACTCCCGGAAAAGTAATTAAAATACCTTTATTGCCGGAAACTTTTTTGTGCGTGTGCGTAGGCGACCGGTTTTATAAATCAAGAATGATTATTTTCATAAAGGGAACAGACGTTGCATATTCCATCTCTGATGTACAAATCTTAAAATTCGAATTGATATAGTGCAAACTGACGATTTTAGGCATTTAAAAATGTTTCGTATTTATAGCAATGGGTGTTAAGTTTGTGGCTCGAGCACCGACAAATTGTGTCATTAGTTAAAATGACACAAAAAGCGACCGCAGAAGTCACACACGCCGACGAAATGATCATCTCTGCCAACAAACCGTAAACATGTGCAAAATAATTCACATGGACAGCACCTGCTCGTTGGTAACGAGTTGCGTCACTAAATAGTTCTTCAGTGGGTACCTTCAGTTTTAAAATTGATAGTTCTTGACCACATTATTATTATCGATACTGATTTATTTATGACTTTTTGATAAACCATAATTCATTGTGTCAATCTACACCTTTAAACTTATCACTTAAAGTACATATCAGTTTTAGATTTATTGCATGAAAGTTTGTGATTTATAACTTCGCAACACAAGTAAAACACTATTTTCTCACCGTTGGTAGCGTAACTGTTAATTATTAAATTTATTCAAAGGGTTTCCAAAATAGGATTTGTACGCTCTGCGGTTGTTCAGATTCAAAATCTGCAAATAAAATGCTTTAATAAATTACATCTGTCGCGGATATCAATGCTTCAACAAAAACAATTACGGAAGTTTTTATTCCATAATTGCCATGTTTAACGTCCATTTATTACATCATAAATTATTCCAGCTGCGATAGCTTATATCAAATAAAGTGCATCGCGTTGCACCAAATTCCACGTTTCACATGCAATTCAATAAACATGTATAGTCTGCTAGAATTCATTGTTTCAATATTACAGTCAATTTAAAATTGGCAATTGCAGCGACCAATCAAACAGAAAATTAATCGGATGTTTGCAAATACTTGCGGCTTTCAATCCTGTTCTTTTTTAAACACATGCAAGAATAATTTCCACGATTCGATAAAATGTGCCGAACTGCATATCTATGTCATGTAAGGAAATAAATGTATATTTATGTATGTTGACTGGTAATCACGCAACATCCTTTTGTAGACCAGATTGTGATTTATTCAGTCCGTAAAATAAGTAACTTTTTCTACAGGAATAAATTAAAATTTTATAAGTTTTCTCAGGTTTTGTGGGTATTTTGCATTTTTTAAACAGCGACCACTCGTTGCATGTGTCCAGGAGAAACCATTAAATTCTCTTAAATTACTTGCATTTGCATAGATATACAATCTAATTAAATAACTTAATTTTGAAAAGATTTTACGAATGCGACGTGTACAATGTCTGCGATTCAAACAAGGAAGGAGAGATGCAGAAATTAAGGGAATTTATTGGAGTAAACAGATGGCTTTATTAGTATTTTCTTTTAGAGACTACAGTTAGAAAGTTATTTGTACTGCAGTTGCGCGAAAAAGCTAATTAATGATAAATCTTGGGCTAGCGCCATGTTTCAGTCGATTGGTTATTGCAGATGCACTGGTACATTCAAGACGATAATTATGAAACATTGAGACAATTAATATTCTCATTATTATAGATTCTAAAAATTCAAAGCTCCGAAATCTTTTGGTCAAACTTCTCTTGAACCTTTCAATGTGGCAGTGTCTTCAAACTCTCTTCGTTCTAGATTGTCTCGTTTTTATTTTCTTTGGTATTCGAAGAAAAACGGAGTGTGGAATTTGAAAAACCAGCTTTGAGGCATTCTGCGAGTATGAGTTTTGGTTCTCCCGAACAGATCGGCGCCGCTTTATTTATTTTTGATTTTAACTAGAAGCAAAGCTAAAATGCACATGACTTATGCTAATCCAATTACAGCCCAGATTACGTAACGCAATCGATAGCTTACGCGCTAAGCCACCGTTAATAATACGTTTACGTTAAGTGCTGTTCGCGTGAACAAACTTCAGTCGCTATAAAGCAAACTTTCAGTTTCTGTTGTCTGAATGTGTTGTAATAAATTATTAACAAAATACACTTGTCCATTACTGGATATAATTAGACAATGGTAGCACATTTAACTTGCCTAATAGAAAGCATTGTTGTGTTTTGATGTAACAACCACGTATATACAAAGGGAAAATTGGTATCCATTTGATAATTAACTAATTTAATTTTCATCATTGCGAGTTGCAAACACCCAATGGTGTTGGATCGTACGTGATGGAAGCCAAAGTACCTAACATCACAGATTGTTAATTGACAGTGAAATGCTAATGGGCCATTTTCGCATTAGTGATCGGTTCTTGGTTTACAGGTAAGTGCTGTAATTGGAACAACCATATGCAGTATCAGATTTCCCACCTGAGACGCCCGTCTTGGGTTCAGGTAGTCCAAGGCTCATGGTTTTACAATTCGGAAGGTGAATAAATATTTGTTTCTTCCAAAAGTAAGCTAAACATTCAACACGCTAAAACAAATGAATTCCAAACAACAAATTGTTTGACTAGGGGCGCCACAACGCTCTCCATGAAAAACGAGAATCCTGGACTAAAAACTAGACATTGGCCGAAGGTCCTAAAAGCTTGCACTAAGCTAATCAAATCCCATATCTTATTACTTTCCAACGTTTGCGTTACTTTCCTACAATTATTGTAACATTAGACGAATCGCGTTAGAAACCATCAAAAGCGACGCATTCTTACAGTCTGTTTGACGTAAAGCAAACATTTTCCGGAGACGAATGAGATATGTTTTAAACTGACTTCATAAGTCATATGTGTGTATACAAACCGCCATGGAAATAACAGTCGAGAGATTAAATTACCCGGCAAAAGAATAGCGAGAGACAAATCGGGAGTTGAGATTAGCAGGGCCAGGTGGTTTTATGACGTACGAGGAAACGGGTTGCAAAGTTTTGTGGGAAATATTCGTACCCAGCACAACGACAAATTGGTCTTGTGGCTCCACAAAAAACCACGCGGCCAAATTTTATTATAATTATTTACACTATTTAATACTGCTTTTTATATAAATATTTTTTGTTTATAAAAAAGGAATTTTTGTAATGTTAATAAATGATTCTTGGTCTTAACTTTGCTACTAAGCGATATATGTTAAAACCATGTCAAAGTAAAAAAAAACGATCTATATTTTTAAGAATATGATGTTTTTATATCAATAATTTCACGTATACTTTAAGTGTATTTCAATAATTTCAAGTATACTTTAAGTGTGTTTCCATATTCATTAAATAATATATAATTTAATATAAACCCTAAATACGATGCTATGTATCTGCTTGTAGGAGAGAAATTTAATTTCTCAGTTCGGAAGTAGACGACATAACGGGATTTTTTCAATCTAGTATTAAAAAATATTTTTTAAACTTGGGGTATGGAGTTCTAATAGAGACAGTCTGGTAGCGACTTTTTTAATTCAAGAAACTGACGCTACTAAACATCAAAAACAAATATGACGACAACTTACGTCGCACCTAAAAAGATTTTACTGTGAAGAAGTGGTTGAAAAGGCGTCAAATCAGCAACACCTGTAGGATAATGTCTTGGCAATTTAAAACTTAGGTCTTTATGTTTTGCGGAACGGCCGCTTTATGCATAAAATGCTGCGTGTTTTTCTGCTTTGTCTTTGAAAAGCGCACGTGAAACCTCGTTAGAAATTATTCAATTCAACGAATCGAATTAAGTGCTCACTTCGTTCAGTCCATGAATTTTGACCACCTTCCAACCTCATTTGGCAATAAAATAAAAGTAAGCAATAAAGCTCGTATAATCAAGAATATAAAGCAGGGGTTTATATTATTCGTGGAAGTCGATAAAAGCACATTATCTTATCAAATGAAAGAAATTAACGGTTTCCTGTAGTGCGAATAAAAAAGAACGCTGGCAGTGGCAACCCTCAGTTCTTGGTTATCCCTGAGCATTAGCAGCCGACACGCAGGTCCTATCTCAACACACATTAGCATGCGACCTCCAACCACCATTAGAAACTATTACATATTATACGTCACGTGATGTGGGGTTTTATTTGATCCGAGTTCATTACACGCTTTCAGCACCGGACTGAAATAATAAAAATGTCACAAGTTAACTCCACCATTAAAGTCGACCTGACGCATTTGAACACAAGATATGAGGACTGACAAGGCCGTAATATGAGTTGTCCGGTTTCAGCGGCTCTTCTTCATCTTTAAAAAAAGTAAGTCCAAATTAGACTGAAAGTGTTGGAGCCGCTTCCGATGAACATGCCAAGATGTCCGCCGGGTGATGGAGAGCAGACTAAGATAAACACGATTCAGAAGGGGTTGAAGGAACGCGATAATAATCGTTTGAAATAAAAGGCCCAATGTTTACAAATGGGGCGAGGTATACACACAAACATTGATGTTGTCATCACGAGTTCGTCAAGAGTGGAGCACAATAGTGATGCACTTAACACAGAAAAGAAAACACTCTGATGAGTGGGATAGATAAATAATAATAAAGTCATTTTTGTCGTAGTGAATGGAATATCATTTTCCTCTCGCGAGATTCATCTAAAAGCATTTATTGTGTCGATGAACACGTTCTTTCTGAATACCCCGCCAACACAACAAATTGCACGCTATCAAGAAAAACAGGATGCAATTTGAATCTTATAAGCAGTTGAAAAATGCGATACAACGCGCTTTATCTAAACCCGGTGTAAATTAATCAGCTAATGAAATTCTGGGGACGAAGATTAAGATTCCACACACAGGTCAGTCTTTGAAGTTCAGGTTGTTCAAAGCTGTAGGTATTCTCTTTCAACATGCCTGCACTATCCGATACCCCACACTAAACTCGAACTAAAGCTTTGACGACACAATGACAGTATCGGAGCTCTGCATTCCTGTTTTGCCATTTATCGAGATTTCGTATTGATCTAGTCTCATAAAGTACCAGAAGCTTAAGAGTTTATACGAGCCACAGCATGTCTGGAGTCTCTACAAGATAATTCGAGACTCCAAACTTGGAGGCTGCTTTAGGTTCAAAACGGGATTTTTTGGGAAATTTTGGCAGCAACTTCAATAATTTGTATAATTTCTCCGATAAGATAGAGTTGGAATTTAAATCAGCCATTTAAATTTGTTACCATCCCCCAGGGTCGTTATTCTCCAGACCGCTTTATAGGAAAGCTTGTCTGCCAAGGGTGGTATTTTCGACAACATATGAAAAGGTAGGATAAATCTCCGTCAAATTCCTTTTCTCCGCATTTCCATGTCAGTCACGCTTTGCGCTAACGGCACATATCATTGCAAATCCGCTGACCTATTTCTGTATCGATTGGCCGAATCGAAATAAATTATAAGAGAAATTTAGTGCAGTGTCAACCAAAATTTTCTTCACACATTTCCAATTACCGTTCCAATTACATGCATTCCATTTAAATGCGGTAATTAAGAATCACGCACCCCAATAATCGTGTCAAAGTGACCTTACTTTATCAGCCCTTTTTCCAATAAAATTTCCACGCGCTGTACACAAAACAAATTATTATTTCAGGGTAGTTTATATTTGTGGCCAGTCAGCACTTTGCATGTCGCAATGTTGAAATTTATTTGGTGGAGTAGATACGTCAAAAGGGCAAGTGCCTGATGGAATGATATGCAGTGGCGTGACTCGTTGGTATCGACGACATTTACCTGTCGGCAGCTTCATAAAAATTACAATTACATATTAAATATTATTTCCCGACGGATGCGTGTAAAGGGGTTATGCTAATGCCAAACAATAATTAGAAATTATCAGTAAATGTCAAAATAAGAGCATTCTTAGACATTTTATTCGCTATTTTGAAACATATCACATCCCGGCATCACGCAAATTCCCTATTTACACCGACGTCAGTTCTTCATTGTATCGTCATTGTAAAACATGAAAGTTATCATTTGATCGTTTTTATTATGAAACTGTAACGATCATTTTTAGGGGTCGTTTTTATTGCCTCGATAAATCACGGACTTCTCTGTTATGACAAGTGTACAATCCTAGATTTGCAAACATAATGATACCGGAGATTATTGTACAGGGATCATTCTATAACAATAATTATGACACAGCAGCTGTTCTTTAAAAAATGAACATGATCCTCCCTAACCCCAGCGAGCAAAATTCTCTGATATCACCATTCAAATTGTTGTAAAAAATCAATTACAGCAGATGGCGACTTTTTTACGGTGGATCTGCAAAAATTACTTTCAAACTTCTGGACACAATAAAAGGATCCATTGTAAAGAAGTTGAAGGGGACATATTGAATTTTTCTTATTAAACTTTCAAACAATGTTACTTGCTGAACGTCCGCTTATTACATACAAGAGATTCGAACAGTCACTTAACTTGAAGTTGAGGAATAACTTTGATTTTTTGCCAAAGTTTCGTGTTACAGCCAAGGTACCCTAGCGCTTGTATTGAGTTGTTTAAATCGTGATTAAAGAATTTGGACTGCGGTCGAGACTGTTGAAGAAAATCACGCAATAACGCTTTGAACAGTTCGTATAGTTAGAGCTTGTAAATACTTAGTGTTGTTTTCAAGGAAGACGTAATTTTCAATCTCAGACCTCCAATTACGTTGCTGAACGAACAAGCCATTATCCTGTTAATGCACAAAGTCCATATTTTCGTAGCTTGTTAAAAAGCAATGTTAATATAAAGTTTTATAAGTCGCGCATTTTTACGCCCAGGTGCGAAATAATGCTCTAATATCATTACAAGTCTGAAATTTATAATGTGTTGTAAGTTTTACCGAGTTGTTTTTATTAATGAACGTTAAGTAACTTCCGCGGTATAATGGAGGAAATTGTGTGCAGAAGCTTGATAAAAATTCGGCATGTGCTGTTAGTGATGTTCGCGAATCCAATTTCCTGCTGGCATGCAGAAAATTCGGTCGAGTTTCGTGTAAAACTGTTGAATGTTTGTCTTCATTTTAGCGCAAGACAAACGTTAAAGATCAAAATGAAATAGGTCAATCGCTGGGGAGTCCCAGTGATTCCACTTAAAACTGTATCAGACGGGCTTTCCGTCTCACGAGCTTTCGTAATTTGATCAAGGTACCTGCGTGTTTGCCTGAAAGCTCCAACCACATTGATGGTTGACGAATAATTTATAACGAAAGAGAGTGGCTGAAAAGTTCTTCTAAAACCTTCCGTGTTGTTATTTACCGAGAATCGGATGTAAATTACCAAAGTGCGGCGATCAAGTTCGCTAAACCGAAAACTATACCAAACCCTTACATCGATAGGAAACTTGTCGAAAACTTTATTATTAAAGAAGACTGTCTAAAATTTTCATGTAAAGCTCGAAAAGTTAATATCGACAGCTCTGTTATGGTATCATAATTTAATTACAGCGGAATCTATTCCTGTCGAACAAAGTTGTCGATATGATGTTTTCCAATATGCAGTAAAACCATGGCGCGGATCCTATTATACTTAAAAACCATCCAAGTTCCGGACAGACCTAAAATTAAAACAGTAAAATAACAACCAGATTGTGCAGATTTCCGCGCGCTTCGAAATCTACAATTTGTGTCGGTCGAACAACACCCAAGTCCGCACTCACAAATTGATGAATAATTTGAGAATTTTAACGACGACGTAAATTGTTTAAAATGTGAAACAAAAACAAGCCGATATGGGCACCGCGAATCTATAAAAACGCGACTTTACTGTTGCTAGCCTTTATAAAACTATACGGAATTATTTATGATAAGTTGGTGGACCTGTTTTGTCACCTGCCGTTTCTGTGTGTGGGGCTCAATTCACACAACTATGCAGTCGCACTACCATCGCATTTGGGTATTTTTCTCGTAAATATCGAACGGAAGCCAGAGTATTTTGACTTTAATTTTGTTGGAAGAATATAAAAGTCAACAAGATAGAATGTTATGAGGCCGGTTCAACGCGTTTAATTATGGAGATTATAAAATAAATTTCTTCTGAGATTCTCTTCCAGCGCACAAACCCATGTGCTAATATGACTCATGACTTTATAATTCACTTCGAAAATCTTGTTCATTAACACTTGAAATCGGAAAACAACGCCGCTGCTATTTTCTTTCATACAGGCGTTCAGCAAAGTTCCGGAGCTAAAGCCAAACCGCGATTAATCTACAATCAAGTTTTCAATTTAATTGAATTGAGAGAATATCGCTTTTTTCAAAAATTTTCTTTGTTTCTCCAAAGGACCCAAGGCGTGTAGGTACTTATGGGGATCAATTTTTTTTGAATCAGAAATTGATTTTATGTGAAGTCTCGGAACTTATTGAATTTGCAGTGTAGGTACTTTCTCAATTACCGTTAAACAATGCAGGCGGCAGAAGTACTTAGCAACTAGATATTGATTTGATACGCAATTAAATCTATAGTGTGGTCCAGTAATTATAATAATTGAAAGTTGCGGTGGATTCATTATTGATTCTAATCTTTCAAACAATTTTACGTTTCATGTATTTAATAATTATGACGCTAATAAACGTCAATGGAAAATTTATGAATGTTGACAAACTTTGCAAAGATGCAAAAATAATTATCGAGATTAAAGAACTCGAAAGTCCTCTGATTTGAAGAGTTCCAATCTCTTTAATTCTAATAAATGTTTTTAAATTTTTGGTGTTGTCTTATTCGTTTTTAATTACGTAAAGAGAAAATAATTCAATTATAAGAAATACAAAAAAAAGCAAGAAAATAAATAAAATATCTGCCGAAATATAACGGAACTTTCCGATTTTTTTCTCGCTTCAGATTTTGGTTCAAAACGGAAGTTTAACGCATTTCAGACATGCATAAAGGCTAAGGTACAAGTTTAATTGAAAATGTAACACTGCTGTATTTCTAGGACTTCCTCAAACCACTAGAGTATGTGGTAAATAGTTACATCAAAATAATTCCCGCTAGGCAATGCACATCCACTAAAAATTTCATGCAGCACTACAAAATTCAACACATCTCTCATTAGTTGATTTAAACAATGTCAGCGTTACAAATTAAAAGTGATGGAATATTTAATTTTTCTGCTAAAATATCTTTGAAATAGACACAGCTCATAAAAATTCTAGACGGGGAAAATTAATTATTGCCAAGGGTACGATTTTCTCCAAGACAAAAATTTTAATTATCCACAGTTTCTCATTCCTCATCCGATTCCAATTTGTTGCCAGGGTTCAAATTAAAATATTAGAGACAACTGCATGCCAAAACAGCCATGTGTTTAGGTCGGATGCACATCCGGTGGCCAATGTGACATCTTCAAAATATGTTCTCACTTTGTATCCCATTAAAGGCAACAAATTCGTCAGGATTTATGTTTGTTTTCGGTGTCACGTGATGGATGGCGTGCAGGGGTGCATCTGCCCCTTAAAGCACACGACTACGGATTATATTTGTTTAAATAATAACATAAATATCTGAAGTAGTTTATCATTTTATAACGCATGTGGGCTGTGTGTTACAACTAATTCTCTTATTTATGTGACATCAAAGGTCCTCACGATCGTGCTAATGCCGTTTGCATCTGTTCTATTCTTCAAACGTCTAAAGAAAATTCTTTAACCGTAGTGTCATCATCGCTATTTTTGCATTATTTTTGGATGTAATTCAGGGAGGCGCCTCATCTATTTTAATTTATTCTAATCTCCTAGTTTGTCCAATTATGAAAGTACCTAGTCATCAAAGTCCGTGAAGTTTCCTCGAAGAATCCGATACCAACACGTGTGCTGCCTTCCGCAGATGCCTTCAGATTATAAAACTGTTCTCCTCTCGACTTTCGATGAACCATATGGCGACGTCTTTCTTTACAAATTTTAACGTCGCGCCGTCGCCGTTAAAAAAGTAACAAGTCGTCTAGTAATATTAAACAAATTGTTTTCTTAAGTTCCCGGAAGACACTTTTTAGTAGTGGTCCAACCATTAAACATTCACACTGGTGCAATTTGTAAATTTAATGGACTTTTCAAGTTCCGGATACTTGAGGCGGCACTTTTCGCTTTACCATATGTGTGAACACTTAAGCAACGTGACAATTTGCTCTGCTTTGAAAAGAATACCACTTAGATATTTAAAAAGCGATAAAGAATTTCCGAGTCGTGGTGAAAAATTATCCGTCTCCCTCCCGGCAATGGCCGGAATTAATCAAATTTGTCAACTAGTTCAACAGCTCATTTATTTCCGATTCGACGGGAACTGGATACAAATTGTTTCGTTAAATTTGTCGGATAGTCATGTTTTTATTCATAACACCAGGTGGAGGGCGTCATCATGGTAAACAGTTATTTTAGTGGGTGAAAAGTTCCTAGAAATTAAATCGGTGCGAGAATTTGTCACTGCGAGCCCTTCAGGTGACTGAAGTCCGGAGATAAGAACTCCAACTCTTTGTTGGAACTCATTATAAATAAGTTAGCTAAGACAGCTGTATTGCAAATAATTGTAAGATAACTATCAGGGAGCTTCAAGCTCAAAGTTAACTTGAGGAGACAGGAGTGACATGTAACACCTGTTAATGTTTGTTAGAGATAGGCGCCTTCTACCCGAGAAGCAAATTTGTACTATGATAATGCTCTGTCAAGTTTAGGTGTAGTTTGGATTTTTATCGGAGTGTTTCATAATTAGTGCAATAGTGAGTCTTTTTTTGTCAGGTATAGGAAATGGAAATGCTAAAATTTCGTGGAATTTTATTCTTTCCTACCGGCGTAATGACTTCTAAAATTGAAGCGTTCATAAAGAGAATCATAAAGTTTATATTTAAATGTATAATTTTTACGGATATCAGGTGTGTACCTACTCTAAAATAAAATTAGGTTTCGTAATAACAGTTGAATTTTCACTTTCTAGTTATAGACTAAGAAAGTTCTTCCGATACCTACAAGATTGATTTATTAAAAGTTGAGTGCTTTTCCTCGGTATTCTAAGGAGTAGAGCGTAATAAACAAACTTGATTATTTAGCTTTTCTTCGTCCTGAAAACTGCAAGCTTTGACAAAAAATTCCGAGCTGGAAAAGCTAATATTGGTTGTTAGTATTCGGCCGGGACGATTTCATGATTAATCGCAAAGTAAAATCCAATTACAAGATAGAGCTTTTAATTATACTTAAAATGAATCATCGTTGGTATAGAGAGTGAGCTTAAATATGTAATAAAGTCACTATTTACTGCTAAGATTCTAGTTAAAGATGCAAATTGAAGTGTACACTAAGACAAGCAAACTGGAGATGTTATTAATTCACGACTTCGTAATCACGACGAGCCGTGCTAACAAATTAAACTTGTAGCCTTTCTCTGGAATTCACCCCACACGATATATACAGTTCTTCGGTGTTTATTACGGGGGTTTTTAATAAATTATTAAAATTCTCGAACATGGACGGCACCCTTGTTGTCACCCTTCGGATTAGTTCATACAATTGGCATTTTCACGTTTTCTTTTTCTAAAGGGCCATTATGGTTTGTATGAGTCAGACATAGCCACAAATCTCGGTTATCCCTGATGAACCGTGCATCTAAAATATTAAAATGATTATGCAAGGGTGTCTGGAATTAGTAATGCCGGTTTGCAGGGGTGTCATACCATAGCATACCTCGGATGTCTGCTGCGACTTGATGATATATTAACGTAACATATGCGCGATTTGTTATGTTTTGGTTGATTATAAATGCACCGTGATTTATTGATATTTATTGTCTTGTCGCCGATGACAATGCAAACATTTTCAAATGTATGTTTTATGTATCTAATTATGGAAAGTGGCGCTGCAAACAAAGTCTTCAAAGACACTGCTTATATTTCCGTAAGGCGTCTTAACATCATTATTTCCAATCAAAATTAAACGCTCTTGTGTTAATTTAGAGCATCACATATTAATTAAATT
Organism: Gnatocerus cornutus; assembly: GCA_029298725.1. Taxonomy (NCBI): domain Eukaryota; kingdom Metazoa; phylum Arthropoda; class Insecta; order Coleoptera; family Tenebrionidae; genus Gnatocerus; species Gnatocerus cornutus. The sequence goes on from CM055514.1 coordinate 9,102,095, forward strand.
ATCTCCAGACATTAATTTATGATAATTACGAAGCCTCAGATCCAGCAATAAAAGAGGCTCAAAAGTACAACTATATCGTTTCAGCATGTCACATACGCATAATGAAATAAAAGTTTACGATCCTGCGGTGTGACAAGTAGTGTGAAACGCTTTATGTGAGAAATTGCCCACTTCTTTACACATAAAATTATGGTAGACGCGGCAGGCAGATTTTTTGAGACATAAAATCCTCCCACAATCAGAAATCACGTCGTGTTCCTCGAAGTATGCTTGAAAACGCGTTATAAAATATAAATTTATTGCTCTCCAATATTATATTTACTTGAGAGATAATGTGATTTGAAGTATAACTGCAGTGTACCTACGTGTTCCAGCCATGGTGGACACTCCCAGTGAGATTCATGATCGCATTATCGTCGGTTTATTGCTAGTATGAGATGTGACATAAACGCCGGGATCATCACAAAGTCTTCATTTTCGACAGTAACCCCATACCCACGACACCTATTTGTGCTGGGGGTCAGGCTGTTAACGTCCTCATCAACGCCCAAAATGGTGGATTCCCTGATGATAAAAAGCGCGAAATATGCCTTTTTAGAGAGAAAGAAGAAAACAATTTTGACCACTTTTATTGTCCAGATTTGTGGAAAAGAAACAGAGACTTCTTTCTATTTTTAAAAAAATTTTCAAAAATTCGAGACCAATATCTGAAACGAGAAGACATCTAAGAACTTTCGTAATGACTTGGCATCTTGTGCACACTTCGGGAGAATGCAATCTTGTCTTACGCAAACTAGACACAATTTGATCAGAACTTGTAATTGAATGCGATTTGTTAACCAATTTAATAACAAATTGCAACCAAGAGATTACACTCAAGTCGTTCTCGGTTTTGCTATTCGTGGTTACAATTAAGCAAGTGCAATTAAAACTTATATACCGACTTTATTATAAACTTTGTAAAAATTATGTTTGGAGTCTTTTCTATAAAGTTGTACAAAAATAAAAAATAATTTTCATAGTTCGACAAGTGCTCAAGTTTGCAAATGTCTGCAGGCGTTTGGGCATTAAACTTGAAGTTGTTCAGTCAAGTGAACTGAACCTATTGTTGAAATTAGTCTGGTTTAGAGAACACGATGTTCGATCTTAATGAAACCGAATTGAATGTATTTGCTTTATCAGATTATCCCGATCTTGAGTGTTTACGATAAATTAAAATATGCCCAGCAATAAAGCGACTTTTAAATCGGTGATGTTGTAACAACCCGACGTTGAAATATTTCCGAGTTTTATTCAGTCGTAAATTGCTAATTAAACCACCAATTTAAACATCGAAGAATATTGTAAAAGAATCGGAGTGGGCTCATTAGTGGACAAGCCGCCACCTAATAGATTCCTTCGGCATAGATCTGTTTAAAATTCCCTTGTGGTCCGCGTTATTCGTTATGTGAACACATCGAAGTGTAAGCTATTCCACCTAAATATCCCTAATTACAAAAGGCAACGATCACTCATTGGTAAATTAATGACGAGCGGTGTCATCAAAGAGGGCCATCTCTACAAGACCAACAGCTACCGAAGATTCGACCAATGGTTGGGTTTATTGGCATTTTCGGGACGGCTTGAATACTTCGTGTGGAGAGCGACACGGTGGTCGAGTGTTCCAGAAAAAAAAACTACACTCAGATAAAATACCGGGCATTCTGCGACTCCACAGCAACGCAAAAAGCTAAAGTCACGGAAAGTATCCCGCCACCTAAATATATAAATTTGCCGTTTTTGTGGGAAAATTCCAAATTTCATGCCCGAATTTTATGACAGCTATAAACGAAACGATTTGGTCCGATTTAATGACACAACAAACTTATTTTCAAGCGTGTTGAGAAAATGGCACTAGTTTATTTTGTTCAACAAACCTATAAATTACTCAAGAAAACATTCTGGTAGGAGCGGAGTCGAAGAAAACACCACAAGAATTTCTGCATCTCAGAGAGTCCCAATGTTCCTCAAATCAATAAAAAAAAATTACACACATGGCCATCGGCTTTATCTTTTTAAGTAAAAGCGCGGTACTAAATTTACCTGAATCTAAGATAAATTAGTTTGGCATTTTAATTAACATTTAGCACGGTACCTACTGTAATTTTAATTAGTGCATTTAGTGATTAAAAATTAATTGGCGTATACAAATCTGATCGAAACAAAAGCAGTCTAGCAAATTTCTCAGTTCGTATCAAAATAATTACTAAGAACGGCAACATTACTCATACTTCGTGATTAAGTAATATTAATCATACCTTTTCGTTTTCAGTTCTTTCATTAGGAAACAAATAAAGATTATCAACATGTTGAACCGAGTATTAGCGATAAATCCGTGACCAAATGACGCGATGACCAGCTCCATTATTACGACCATATGCACTAGCAAGGTTAATCCTGCCATTAAAATGATCAGATGCACCCCATATCATAGTATTGCAACCATGATAAATAAGCTTTTGTGATATCCGTGAAACGCCCCAAAATGAAAGCCATTAAATTAATCCTTTCTAAGGGCGGATATGTATTTATGGCGAATGAATCTTTGTGAAGAGTTGTTTCAGGAAATGGGGGTTATATCCTGAAAAGCCGACATCTGAATGGTTTCAATTAGTTCTGCTGAATTTGGGAACAATCATTCATAATTGGCAGATGTGAAGATAAATCGATGCCATCGCACAATTGTACAGAATTTATTTAAATTGGTTTAGAATATGAGACGAGGGTTGGAAGTAAACTTGACGAAACTTTTATACACATGAGAATTTAAAGTTTTGCGGGCAAGGAAGAGTCACTTTATTGGAACATGAAAATTTATGACGATTGTTAATTTACAATTCATGTCTTGTGATTTTAGATTTCCAGACCCAAATTGAAATATATAATTTTGTGAACTAAATTGCGTATAAACAGGAGGGAATAAAATTATAATAATTTTCCCATTAGGAAAGGTTGAACAGGTGCGATAACGTCTAGCCATAATTTTCTTCAAAGTGTTGACAGTTTTGGTTACAGTCACAATAATTTGGCATTTTGACAATCAGTCTCAAATCTTGAACACCTCGAATCTTGATAAGCCGTTTAAAAAGATAGACAGTGGTAATAAAATGTTATCGTTCATCAAGCAGCCGCCAATAAATTCGATACTTTGGCAGATATTTTCTTACACACTTATTTGTCCCTTGAAGGTGATAAGATCTGCGTCGGATGTCGCTGTGGACCTTCCCCGGAGTCCACAAGTTGAGGGAGGTCAGGTTTTCCTAAGCGCTCTCCTTGATATCATCAAGTAAACTCTCTCTTTGCAAAACCACTGGCATTTCATCAAAACAATTATAATTTAGTATCAAAAGTTTAGTGTTTCGCTATAAAACAAATCGTAATTCAAATACGTTCCAAATAAATCACTCCAGCCAACATCTGCTGGTTTTCAGAAAACCACCACTGAATATAACTCTCTTAATCATTTCTCACTGTGGAGTTTCGCATTAAATAACCACACGTCGGAATGCAACTTAATGCGTTAGAAGAAGACGTCGACCGTGCGAAATCTAAAAACTGGCTCAACACCCCCAACTTTATCATCTTGTTTCTCAACTATAAGTTATACGACTGCAGTGATATTTTCAGTGGAAAAGCGTAATAATTGTTGATAACAGTTACCTTGAGGGTAACCGCCCTACCAACCCCATAAATCCCCATCCGATTCAGCCTGACAGTTCCAGTGTTAACATGAATGTCGCTACAAAAAAGTCACACAAAGAGAAGATGCGCTGTGTTTGTCCAGATCCCACATATGTTAAACTGAATGAAAAATGTCAGTTCCAGAATTCGTAATAACAGTAGATGTTTGCTGTGTTACGTTAACAGAATGGAACGTTTGTACACAAAATCGGACCGATACGTTTTATTATTTTCTCACGGCGAGTATGCCGCATTCTCTTTCGAATTATCGCCACCAGCTTTCATGGAGGAACAAAAAATCGCGCTTCGAAATGCAAAATTACACGTGTTCAACTTTGCAGTTTGCACATTCTTCGGGTGGCTAAAGTAACGTTCATTTATTCAATTTTGAATTACAGCGCTCAACAAAGAATTTCAAGTTTTATAAAATAAGTGAAAGCTTTTATCTCTTCGGGTTTTAATCCTGCTTTTAAATGATAATGTAAAAGAACAAATTGTAACTTGGCTGTTGTTTAAAAATAGTAAGAAAGGTCAAAACGTTTTTTTATTAAAAATGTCTACAATTGGCTAAATATGTAGTCCCCTCCCCTCCCTCCCCTCCATTTGTAAAATTTTTGATATAAAATCTGCTTATAAAAATAACAATGTATTAACATTTATAACTATTAACTTATTAACTTTGTCTCATTGTCCGTCTTCCACAAAAAACTGCAATTTACGAACCAGGAACTCATCCGATTTAGTTCAAAAACGATTATAATTTTATTTTTAACACACCAAATTAAATCGCCTACTAAAAATTACTTCACGAAACGCGGGTGCGGGAGTTCACAATTTACGAAAGGTTATAAAAAGTTAAAAAATCATTCACTTACCTGCATGTTAACAAGCACTAACATAATAACACTAATACTATTATATGTATAACAAAAAAATCTACAATTAAATGTTTGTTTATGATTAAGCTAGTATTTCCAGGGGGTGTTTACAGGAACATTTTCGTTTCGAGTTTATGAAGAACATTATTAAATCAAACCAAAGCGCGCCTTTCAGCAAACAATAGATATTTTTAAACCTGCATTGCAGCTGGTATTAATTAATATTTAACTAATTTACAAACAAAAATTAACTGTTTAGTATCCCCACAGCAATATTTTTCTTTGACAAAATAGACTATAAGTATTTAAATCACTTAAATTGTCACAAGCGTGCTACCTAATCTGTGATATATTAGTTACAAGACTTCTTAAAACGTTAATGATTTACAGCTACCGTTTTCGGGATTCTAATACAATTTTCTGGTCATTAATTTAGTATTTTCTTGTAATGTTATAAATAATGTCACATAAAGCATTCATTATTAATATTTAACACAAATTGTGTTCAAATATAATGTATCGTCTAGCATAGAATGTGGTCAGTGTAGCCCACATCCTAAATAATGGGTTGTTGTCCATCCCACCCACGTATTGACTTCGGACATCGCCTGTGAATAGCACAATTTGTATTGTCAGGGAGTCGAAATCCAAGTTTCTTCTTTTAGGGATGATCATGCTAAAGCGACTTATCTTCAGTACAAACCTATAGTATGCTGCGATATTTAAAATTAATTACTCAGTTTTTGCTGAGTCTTATTCATAGCCACCCTCGAACCAATGCGTTTTTGAAATAATGGTAAATATAATTTTCAGGAAGTGTCCTTCTGCATCTGGTGCAAACACAGTATGTTGTCTGCCAAACAATGGACAACAGACTTTGACAAATAGACTTCTACGGTATTGACCTAGATGTGGTCATAGAGTCGAAAATCGACAAGAATTAAAGTTAGATAAATATTTTGCAACCAATTTTTTACATTAATCCTGTGCAGATCTCCGCTCTAAATAAACAAAACTCGTTCTGCTATTTTGAGCCAAATAAATAAATAAATAAACAAAATGATTAATATAGTAAACAAAAATTGATAATAGTTGCTCATTTACATAAATATTTAAATTTTATAGCATCGACATTAATTTTTGTAATTAGTAATAATAATTAAATAAATACGGAAATGTTTTCCGGTTTCGGTGATTTTAAATAAATTGCAGAAACTTTAATTCTGTGTGTCGGTTTACTTCAAGATGTGAGCAATTTTCCCTAAATCTCTCTTTACTAAAAATAGCGTTTTATGGACTCGGGATTATTTTTATGACCGTCATTACTGACTTTAAAACTACGAGGAAGGTACTTAATGGTTTGTCATAAATTTAGAAACTTATCAACGTTCAAGTAAAAAAAAATCTGTCAAATATCCATCACAAAATTAAAAACTAAATAAAATTACTGCAGTTATTAGGATGTGCAGGGTAAAGTATTGTACATCTGTCGCGTTATGGGTGGTCGAAATTCCAGTAATGATTTTAACTACTTGTTGACATTCAAATTATCTCACGATTTTTGATTTGCTAATGATACCGTTCTGCATTGCTGTGGCATGGTCAAGAACAAGTTCATAGCTCCCCAGAGCTATTATCTTCCAAGGCCGCCGCTGGTTAAACTTCCATAAACTTTCAATTTACGAAAAAAGATACATGCGAAGGATAATTGAAACATACACGTGACAGCTACTGCTCAACGGGGATTTTTGGAATTTCATCCTCGTTTATAATAATAGCATATATCTTGAGATGCATCATTGGCGTTTCATCGCCGTGATATCTTCAGGATTCGTTTTCGTGACGGCGACTTGCAGACCACCTCGATGGCCGGATGCACCTGAGGCTATTACACCATAATTAGTGAGATCGCTAACAAATGATTCGCGTTTGCGCTGACATGGAAATTAGGTTGTGTAAACAGAGAGATACTGGGACGCCCATCTGTTGCATAACTCAGAACTCAAACTCTGACCGCTGATCTGACATAGACCTTATTATACTCAGCACGCCCAGATACTGTGCATGCAAGCATTACAGGGAAATGTACCATCTATTGTATTTATTTAAACAAGGCGACTCTAGTGTGAGAGACTTGCATACCAAACAAAAATGTTAACTGTCATGAGCTGAAATTACAAATGATTGTCACAGAAAACTGCAGTTAAACCAAGTTGACTGTTAAATGGGCAATATTGGCATAACTTCCGCATTATTGGATAAAATTGACTCCAGTATAGTATGCACCATAACGCAATGTTTACTGGGTTTCAAAGGCGCAACGACGACAGATTCCATGTCTCTATTAAACATGGTGCTTTCCATTATCCTGGCTGATTCATAGACCGATCAATAAGTGCAGAAAACGGAACTTAAAATAATGTTTAAAACCATAGAAGCATGGGAAAATGAAAGGTGAAATATTTTAGACATTTGAAGAATCTTTAAGCCCTCAAGAATCTAAGAAAAGATCTGCAAATCATAATATGTAGATTAAAAAAAAATCAACTAGCTCAGGGGTAGAAATGATGCACAAATCTATAAAATGCAAAAAGGCAGTTTTAGAATAAAAAAAAAAAAATTTTATTTACCTTTCCATTTTGTACTAACTTTTCCACTGTGTTTCCCAAAAAATTCTAACAATACTTTTCATTGATTTCCAGAAGTAATCTAAAATGTGTTGTTTTGTGCTGGGTTAGTATTAAAGTATTTTTTAAGCTTAATATGTGCCCCAAGCGTACGATTTTGTAATGTAATGTAATTCATTTTGAAATCTGTAAAATCGTCAAAAAATATGAAACAGATGTAAGCTAGGAATGTATTTATTATTTCGCCAAGATCTCAGCCTTTTTCAATGAAGCACTGCAATGAAAATTCGATGTATGTAATAGAAGTTATATGGAAAACTATACAAGCTGATTAAAGCACTTTTTCCCGTTTTTTAATATAGAATATAATTAACTGGATATAATCTAATCTTTAACAATGAAATTGCTGTAAATTTTTTAACCAAATAAAATTTGATTGTTTAAAATGAAAGCTTCTATCTTAGTTAAAAGAACATATATTTCATTTTGGTTTTTAATTTTGGGCTCAGGAAAGAATTAACTGCAACATTATAGGTAGTAGCATGATCGTCCTTTTTTATCACCCTGTATATGAAAATTAATAGTTAAATTAACTGTTTTTTTTGAGACATGAGATCAGTTTCATTAACCATAATTTCGTTTTTGGAATTCGTGGTCATCCGTTTTCTGTTTTGTTTATGTTTTGACCAGTTTTAGCGGAGTTCCTTCTGTAACCGTTTACAAATTTTGTCCCTAGGATGCCTACAGTCTCGATAACATATCGCTACAAGACTGTGTGCTGCTGCATTCTTCTTGCACTAACGAAAACATATCGACTCTTTCATCATTAGAAAACATTTTGCCAGGTGCGTCAAACGATTTAAAATTATCGAAAATAAGTTGTCAAATAATGTCAGGATTGTACATCCATGTTAATAGTTATTTATTATACAAGCGTCTAAAATGAATGTTTAACAAGCAGTCACTTTAAAACGCAAGAGCCGAAGGGTCGCGCGTTTTAATGACTGCAAGTTAATCATTCTTTTTAGGCGCGCGTGTAATACAAACTTTTATTCAATTTTGACCACCCTAAGCTCCAACAATTGTGATTCAAAGTTCACATTTGAGAAACGTCAGAACTAACAGCTACCAAATAAATATCAGGTGTGCATGTGTAGTGACTCTGGCGACGGTGTTTGACAAAAATTTATTCAAAAGTTCAAAAATCATGCAAGATTCCGAAGAAATTATGGAAAACTGGCTTCCATTAAAGAGTCGAGATGCTTATAAAAAAGCGTATCAAAAGTTTCTTGGATGGAGAGTAGCAAGGCGTTATCATAACCATGGTTTCAAAACAGCAAAATAAAATTTTTATTTAGCTTGAGGATTAAAATTTTTATACCGCTAGCGGATAAACCAAAGCTTTAATGGCCTGCTAACAGCAAAATAAACGTCTGTTTAATTGTCAAAATTGAATAAATAAAATTAACGAAAGGTATCAAGGTATTCATAAAAATTGTTTTTTTGGTTGCATTCAGTACTCGTCAGGATTATCATGTTGGGTGAATCAGTCTGTATATCCTTTCCAAAACACCATCGAGCAATTCCATAGTTGTACAACTTTTAAAGAACAACTCAAGCAAATAAATGTAAATTTAAATCCGGATCTGATAAAGCAAAACCGACTTCACATTAGGGAGACCATTCCATTTCATTCCAAATGACTTTACACTTCTTCAATACAAACTTTTTGCAAAATTTGTGAACATGTGTAATCATATAAAATTTCTAAAACTACGTACTCAAACGTAATAAACATAACTAAAATAATAATAACTCAAACGTTATAAAATAGGTATTTATTCAAAGGATTTTGAAAGTGTCAAAAATTTAAAGAATGTAGAAAATTTCTTGCATATTTTCATATATTACAAATCTACGCCAAATTTTTATTGCATTTTCTTAAGATATAGAATGAGCATGCTGTAGTTTATTTTTAATGAATTTGAATGTCTTATTCCTCAAGCATATTGTTTTCAAAATATAAATTATTTACATCACTTTTAACATTTGTTTCTCTCAAGTGTTGTGTATGGTTTTGATGAAACAAAACGACCAATATTTACAAATATTATTTTTTGTTGCAACAATATTTTAAGATTTTATTATGACCACAAACATTTTACATGCGATAATCGTGTAAAGTGTCACGTTCATTTGCCTCTGTTTTTTGTTTGGGTTCAATAAGACGAATTTAATTTTTAAATCAAATGTATGATTAAAATATTAGCACTTAAACAACGGCAATAAAATGTACAATGGCCACTGTACGTGTTGAATTCGTTGTATGTAAATATTCGGCGAAAAATAATTTATTATGCAGACCAAAACATAAAACTTATAAATAATACAATGAATGAAATATGGGAAATGTTGTTTCATAGACTGCGGCAACTTTTGGGTGGGATTGAAATTCAGTTTTGCGCATTTTTTTCAAACGGTGTGGAAAAACCGGCGTCGAATGATTTATCAACGGACAAATCGGTTCCGGGCGTTCGCCGCCACCTTTGTCACCTGTTGAATCCTCCAAAAATCTCATTGTGCTTTGGTATACATAATTCATGTTCCTTTACTCTCGCACTCATTTTAGATGTTTTTAAATTTACGAGTGAATAACGTCTTGCCGTAAATCTGCCGTCATATTTTTTTATACCTTCCGTCACCACAAAATTAATATTTTGTCGTTTCATTTCGACAAAATTTACGACAAGTATGAAACTAATCGAACACCGTTACCTATTATTTATTCGAATATCTTGTTTCGTTGCAGTACACCTGCTGCGTTTATATAATTTTATAGTTATAGTGTGCCTGCCACTGTGTCTGAAGTTACTGCTTCTGATTGAGGAACTCGTAAAAGTTATTTAATGCTGTTACGGCAATGAATTTACCCATGGAACACATCATAATTGAGATAAATTTACGATTCATGTCTTACATATTTCAAGGTACTGGCAGAAATACGTCCTGGTAATGTCTGTCATAAATACACTTTTTCACGACCTACAATTTGTTGAATTATAATTACTATCAGTGTCCCGCGGGTTTAGAACTTATCACCGTCGTAACATTGCTCGGACATGCAACTAAATTAAGACATAATTGCTATTTTATTCTTCTTATGAAAGTGTTAAACCAATCATCGTTGCACACCATTACCCAGCATGGAATTCTTAGGACGTTGTTATTAGTTTCTGCAGAATTCCTGCAGACTGGCGTAGCAGGAAAAGTAGGTTTTGAGGGCTTCAAACACTCTAGTTGACTCGCCCATAATAATAAAAATAGTTTTTTGAGTTCGTTTGGTCCAATTATCCCTAAGCTGTCAACAACAATTGTTACAGCTACTAACAGAGTCCCGACTAATTCTTCGAGATGCTTATTAGTTCCTGTTGGTCGTTAATGATTTATTAGTGCGCCACAAATTCGAGCCAGTAATAAGGTGTGCTCCCCATTAAAAGACTTTAACACCAGTGATGTCAATACTTGAAACCCATTAATTTTATTGTCAATTACCCATGCGGTATTACACTGGTAATAATAATTTTTCTTCAGCTCTTTTAATTTGCGGCTTGTGGAAGTACGGGCACTTGGGCTTTAAATGGGGATATCTAAAAACGAATCAACTAAGTTATTTCAAGTATTATTCAATTTAATTAAGTGGAAAGTTGCTAAACAAATTATCGGCGATGCATTGGAATATTAAAGTATAATCCGAATTCCGAACTCGCCTTCTTCGTACATTCCTTCGAGTATCGCCTCGAAAAGCTGAAGGGCCGAAGGAAAATTTAGAGGTTTAGCGATGTTATGAGAGTGACAAGTGTTAGGTCGGGGGCGGCGAACAAACAACTCTCTAAGGAGAAAAATAGAGTTTGTAATGAGGCACTTAAATCAACCAACAGTTTTTGTAATTCTTGATATTTCCAAGATAAACAGTGCAGATATTGTTCCCACCTGTAGCCCTAAAGGGTGTAAACATCGAACTTCTCCAAAAAACTGCAACATAAATCCCGACAAAAGTGTGCAAACATTGTAACAATACATATTCTAGTTTTGCCTGTATGGTCCTGATATTTTTCTTTCTTTTTCTTCGTGCCATTATTTGTGGTCGGCGAATAATGTGTTGTGGTATTGTATTTTGTTTTTATCCCGGAAGCTATACCAAGCCCGTTATTTTTAACATTACTAAACACCGCCTTAAGGAAGGACAAGATACTCTTTGGAGAGCTTTTGTACGTATTCTGTAATGTTTGCTCAGTCTCCACGTTTCGATTGAGATTAATTCAGTTGAAAACTGGCTGGAGTAACCGTCTTCATTATCCGGTAATTAGAATAGAGATGCAGCTCTAAAATGGTCTTTTTCTTATGCAACACAATTACACAACTCGTTTGTCAGACGGTATTAACAAACTCTTTTACTGCTTAGCTACAATTAATAAAGTAAAGAAGGTACCTAAAGCTTCTGTGCCGAATTTAGTTGCAATTTAACTTTAAGTACTTTGTCAATGCATCAAAGGAGTGCAATCCTGTAAAGCCAGAGTATTAAATAATAAAGTTATATGGAATTAATTAGTTAGGACAGTTTTATGTTGAATAATTTAAGACAAATTACCGGGGACTAAATTAATTCGCCTCTGGTGATCCATCCATTAAAAATATAAGCTGTTAAAAGAATTCCCACTGTTATAATTTATTTACGCGCATAGAAAGACTATTATTTTATCATTTAATATACACGAGGCCCTGTTTTATACATCTAACTTCAATGATTCCAATAATAAAATTTTATGACTACTCTGTATCCGAAGTGTAGCACAGATATCCGTTTATTGCGATCCTCTCATAACAGAAATCGCTTAGTTTTCCCTGATAATGTTATGAATGGGCGAAGTTTACGGGTCGAGTACCTATGTTATTATTGGGTATTGCAGATAGCTAACACTTTTTTACAATCCACTAGCGAGCGATTACACGCCGCTTTCATTAACTGCACCAAATAACTGTTATATGGATTCAATCCGACTGATAGTTTAAGCAGTCAACTTAAATGTGGGTTATTTATTAACTATATTTCTATCGAAGATAAATTACTCGCTTATAAATTGGATTACAAGACTGGAAACGCGAAACCGAACTGGATAAGGAGAAATTGAACTGTTCATAAGAAATTGTCACGTTGTGGCTAAAATGATGCAACAGGCTTTGAAAACCGTTAGAAAGTTCTCCAGCTATTTCAGATAAAATTATTATACAGTAATTTTAATTATTAATATCGTTAGTAAGTATGTAGAAGAGAAAAAAAATTGTACTTTCTACAAAGTTCACATTTTGATTATCCTTTTAATTTTGAAATAACATTCATTTAGACCGAAGTGCGTAAATGTGATCAAACAACATGTCACTTTGACAGGAATTGAAATTGTAAGTAATATCTATTCACAAAACATAAAAGTTACTATGGTTGGCGATAAAAAATAACCCTAAACGGAACAGTTGGTAAGATTGGTAACCAAATGGACATTTGACAATTATAATGCCAACATTTCAAAATAAAATCTTTAATTTTGAGTCACTCTGCAAGAAAACGTAAGAAATAGATAATTTCTGCATTAGGCAGTTTCAACAAGACACTAAAAAGTTCTCTACGGTAAACTAAGTACAGTCCCATAAAATGATGATTGAAAATTACACTCTGATTTTACAGAAATCAAGGGTAATTACGATTACTTACACTTAATATCTATTCACAAAACATAAAAATCAATGTTTTGTGAATAGATATTAAGTGTAAGTAATCGTTTCGTAATCCCACTTATAAATTATTTTTTTACTTTTGTTAGATTTCATGTTGGTAGGTATACTTGGACTGATCTCTTAAATACCATCTTTTGAATCGGCGTAATAAACATTTACATAACAAGTACAGAAAGTGACCAATTTCGCATGAATGTAAATGTAGATGTGGACGAGTGCAAGAACGACACTTGCCGACAAGTTATGTACACTATTTTTCCTATAACTTTCCATCATCAGGAAGAAACCATAAGTTACGACAATAGTTCATTTCTTATCTATTCTAAATGTCATTTTTACGCAGTTTTTTCTAATTTGAACAAAATCGTATGGTGTCAGAAAACACATGCCCAAAAAATGTCAACGCACCATTTGATTAATATTAATAAGAATCATCCTGTATTTCCTCGTAAATCTAGTTGATTATTATATTTGTTACCGACTAGCAACTAAAAAGTGGAATGTAGAAAAGCAAACACATGTATATACATAGTATAGTTGGTACATGCATCTAATCTAAGTTTTCCCAATATCAATTTCTGCCATTTAAAAGTTGACTAACGTTGTTTTGATGATGGAACATAAATATCACATAATTGCGTAATATTGTAGATAGAACATGAACCTAGAATATGGTAGGTTAATTCACCCGTACTAATAATAAATGGATAATGGCAGATAAATAGAGAACATTTTGGAAAAGCTTGTAACCCATTGTTGAATGTTTAGTAATTTTCAGGATCTAATTTCTAATAAAATGTTTATGTTAAATATACAGCGTGCCCCTGTAAATTTACAACAAGTTTAATAAGTAGAGCTACTACATTCATGCAAAAAATTGTGCAAACCTAAAATAAATAAAATTTTAATAACCCTATCAACCTATTATAATAGTTGCTAATTGTGTCTTTAAATCAGCAACATTACCTGCAATTCCAAAATTGCATATTCATAGCGTTGATAAAATCAGCGAATTCTTATTCACCACGCCCGAGGTTTTTTTTCACTTTTAAATGGAAGAAACATATTTTATTGCCAATCTTTTTCTCGAAAGAAACGCGTACGTGTAAAATCTGCTGATATTTTATTAAAACCACCATTTTCTAACATCTCCGCCTACCGCCCTTGCAAATTTCTCGTAGATAAGATGCTCCACCATTGTGTTTTTGCTCGAATTTATATTCCACTCTTCTTTTAAATCGTCCAGTCAAGTTCTAATTGCTAAACGCCTCATCGAAAAAGTCAGCTGGTTTCCCGTTTATTCGCCGTAATGTGAATTTGCAACAGAGAAAACTGCGTCCCATGCTAATGGAATCAGTTGTAATTAAGTCTGTAATCTCGTTACCAAGTACGAAGCTCGCTCCATCTACCTGCTACTTGCACCAACAATTTATTAACAGTTCCTGTGTATGGATATTGCTGTTTTTTAATGAAAATTTCATAAAACGAGCTGCTTTCATCCTTTGAAATTAACGGAGCGCAGATATGCATAACTGGGAAGTGGATTCCGAATGAGAGTTGTTAAGGTTTTTCCAGGACAAAACGAATACATGGATGAACTGCGTTTAGATAAAATTTACATTATATAATCTAATTATCATAAGACATAAAAGGTCGGTTTCGATTTACATAGGAATCGTTTAAGAAATAACAAACGGACATGTCCCATGTCGGATGGAAAAACAATGATGGAAGCATTTTTGAAATAACGAACACTAATTTTATTCGTAAAAAACATGTTTTCCGTGACGAATGGTTTTCGGTAAAAAGTGGATATTATTTCAAAATTAGATGGAGCTAAAATCAGAATAGTTCAAAGACTTGGCTTTGCGAAAATAAGTAATCTAAATGGAATTAAATTTAATCTACCTACTAAATCGTTTTCAAGTTATTAAACCTACGTTTGATGTTAAAGAGTCATGATGACCTTTTACACGTTTAGTTCCTTCATACAAGAAAATCGACTTTTTTATTTTGTTAAAAAAAAATAAATGTTAATTTGGAGTACAGGAACTACAGACGATACAATAGCGAGCATAAAAAATTTTAGCTCATTAAAAATCGCGTTATAACTGTGGATTATTTTAATGCTAACGAACTGTTGTCACTGCTCGAAAAGATGTCAATTAATATTAATAGTGATTTATTTTAATCGCGGTAATTAAGTGAGGCGACATTTTATTTGGCAGTCAGTGTCCCATATTCTTCGATGAATTCCGTCTCCGATTTCATTTTAAGCCAATTACGTAATAAAGCGTTACTAAAAAACTCCAATTTTGAGCTCAGGGTTAAAGAAACAAGTTGGGGAGCGGTGAAGAGCGTAAAATAATTGTCCAGACAAGCGAAAAGTGCCCGGCAATTCTTTGTAACCCTTATCATTCACTATTACCTGACATTTTATCGTGACTAATCTTCCTGAGACGTTCAAATTTCCTAAGTACTCGAGCAACAAGTTCATGATTAAGCAAGCTATCTTTTCGTCAGAATTTCTAGAAAAGTTCGGTAATAACGTCTCAAGTCGATGCTTGATTAAGACGAATAAAAGTTAACAATTTCGAAGAGAACAATTCGAAGCGACGTGGCGTAAGCGAAGATTATAGAGACCGACCGGTCGAGATTCTGAGATAACAAGGGTATTAAGATGTCCAGAAGGAGGGCATCTAGTATGATTTTATTTCGGACGCTTTTAAGGATTATCTGCATACGAAGTGAACGCGCTACTCGATCTGTCACGTCGATGGAATCTCATTAAAGTAATGAAGCGTTTTAGAAATCCATCTGCCTGAGAAATCTCGCTTTAAGATGTTGCTATCTAAGTATCTAAATTGTTGCAAGTTTTGAGAACCAAAAAGTGTGATTGATGCTGATTGCTGATCCACTGAAAATTTAACGAAGCTCGTTTACATTGTGTCTGTCGGCCAATAAAATTAAACGCCCATCAGCGGCTATATGTTTTAAATGTTTCGTGAATAATTGATATCGGAAAAGTACCGACGATCCTGATCAGATCACTCCGTTAGTTTAATGGCGTTGGTATAATGGCCCTTTTTACAGCTTCGCTCTTCGTATTTTATCCCATCATTCATTCATAGCTTTTTTTAAACATTTATAAAATCATTTTGTCGGTGCTCCCATAAAATCGATTACGGTCTGATTATTTCAGGTGTGTGATTTCGCTTACAAGAACGACGTTTTCACGGTGTCCTACTCTCCTAATAAAATCGATTGTTTCACTTGATTGATGAGAAATTTCCGTTTCGTTTTTTCCAAACAAGTACATGCTCTTGCACTTTTAAATTGCTGTGCTTTGGGTGAAGTACAAAAAAGTGAATCGGAAACCGCCTCGATGCAGACCATATAAAATTCCATGTGCAGAGAGCTCCACAGGACTGACCAGTTCACTAATTGAGATAATTAGAGAAACGTGTCGAACGGACCCTCCATTTCATTTGACAACTTCACATGTGCTACAAATTTATGATTTTAATAGCTTCAATAAATTCTGTTTATACACTTTAGTTAACAAAATGTAATATGCTGCTGCTTTACATAACGTGAAGCTTTACAACTCATACTGTTTCACTGCTAATGTACTGCATTAAACTGGAACAATACACCTAACAGGGGCGAAAATTGCGTTGTAATTTCAGCGGTGTGATACGTATCTACTCATTCCAAGTACCAATTCATGGAATTCTATTAGAAAAATCGTCCCTTTCGGACAAACGAGTTTTTTTTTATTTTTAATCTATCACGCTTTGTTCAGCTTATTGTTCGTTTGTAGCATTACAATGATCATCTGTGTATTTATCCCTTTGGCTTTAATTGAATGAAGTACTGCCGCGCGCCCATATTCTTTCTTTCCCTTTATAAATTGAATCAGTTGCATTGCTGCAGCAATCGCATAATATAATTTGCGATTTGATAAGCTTATCTATTTCGACGGTTTATTCAATTACCCGCCCTCATCCTGTCAACCCTTCCGTTATGATTCATTTGGAAGTCTGTCCTGTCTTCCATCATTCCTTAGCGTGTTGTCCCTGTTTCATATCGAACCATCTTTCCGCCCCGATTTGTTTTTAATAATCTAATCCCCCTCCGGATATCAATTACAAAAGTATTTTTCGATGTCACATGTCTTTTATAGTTCCCGTCACCGGCACTGCCATTTTTTAAATAATGTCTAGGGTGACTCCCTCTGAAATCCCCCAAAACTACAGTTCGAATCCACAATTATCGACAATTTCCACGAAGGAAAACATTTTCCAGGTGCGTCGCGAGATCCAATGCATTTTAAGCGTGGAAATGTGGAAAACTCACCACAAAAGACGTATTATTTCCGACGTTCCTTTGAGCCTTCACTGCGGATATCCTGAGGTAATGCATCGACTGAGATGTCAGCACATCGTCACACATAAGGTTCAAAGGATGACCATACAAAGGGCTCAAATGATATCAATGTTTCGATCATTGACGTTGATCTAAGACAAGAGAGTTCTGTTTTTCTTCGAACGGAACCGATCGTTTCTTCGAGACATCAAAGAAATGCTAATTTATTTAAAACTTGAGGTCCGTTCTGTTCTGTTTTGTAGATTTCGCGCTCGGCTCAAATATGCTCTGATAACTCAAACAAAGTACGTACGAAAGTTTCGCTTCGTTTCGATAAATGCGGAAAGTTTTAATGCGCCTGAAATATCAGACTGCAGCATTTCCAATTTACCCATTTTTCACAAACGCACTCTACCAGAGTTATTGTGGATTTCAAGTGAATGCTCTTTCGAAGCTCCACTGAAAATGCTAAAGGAAGGTAAATACATTATTACCAACTCAAAATACCATTTTGTTTGCCCAGCTCTATATGGACGCTTGTTACAAAAATTGTGGCGCTTTGACTTTAGAACTCAACAGCTTTAATGAATTAATTTCGAACTGCATCAGTCTTCAGTTTACCAACCCTAAAATTTAAAAATTGGAAAGCGAATAAGTACGCCCAATATCTCGTTATCAAATTACGGTAATTTAAGAAACCGGTTAATAAACAGAAAAGCCACATAAATCGAGTCAAATGAAGAGAATTTATGTGTCCACCCAAGGGATCAAAGTTTAATCTGCTTGTTCCTCCTTATAAATTTTCCTAGAATCGGAGTGTGTCTTTTTGTGGTCATTTTAGATTTCTCCTGGGGGTTATTCGGACGGCGGAAGGTTTCCTGGACATGATGTACGTGAAGAAAAGTGAATTCAAATGGCACCTAAACTCGTCCTCGGCGCATCTATCGCTTGCAGAGCCGGACGTGTTCTCGTTGGTAATTCTTCGGCATCAGTAATCGAATTTTAATAAGGACGAATCGACCTGGTTCTAGTCCCCCCAGGTTAAAACGAATTTAATCAACCCGCGTAGTTGTCAAAATCGTAACAGAAGGTTTATAGCGGCAGTAGAAGAACCGTAAAAAGTCTTGTCTTGTACCAATTGTTCCTAGGAATATATGTTTTATCCTGTAATCTTATTTGCTATGCCACGAAGTTTAGCTAGTTGAGCTTGTCCTTCGAGTACTGAAATCGTTTCCTGAATAAATTAATTTTAATTGAGTGTTACCGTGAAATTGATTGGTAATTTTTAGACGGTTATAATGGGCACTCCGTGCTATTTTACTTTAAAAATGTAACTCCCAAACTTTTGCACGAGAGGACACTTTTATGAGATAAAAGTTTCCCCCAAAGTAAAAAACTCTGAACAGCCATTACGATCCCCTAATGTTTCAACAGACACAGATAATGCGGAGCACGGCGCATCTTCTTTTTATTAATATGTGCACCACATATAACGACACCCCAACTTGGGATAAATCAAAATTTGTCCAATATCGAGACTCAGAAATTGCTGATAAATATTGCAGGTGCATCATCGCCTGCATTTTTATTAACGTGGGGACGCAAAACTGACGCGATTACGGGGTAATGCGCCGATTCGATAACCGTAAAAAACAGCAAATGGATGGGGTTTTAATGACGGAGCAAATGCACAGACACTCCTGCTTTGGGTTTTAATGAACCTTGCTGTTATTCTAATAAACACCCCCTGGAAGGGAGGTGATGGCGATAAAATTATTCCGAATTTATCGGTTTGCAAGTTTGGAAACTTCAATAATGCGCAGATTTTCATAGCACTTATTAGAGCTGGATAATTCAATTCAGTTACTTTTGCGTCTAGCGCAAAAAGTTGAGCTTCTTGAAAATCTCATTTTCTAATCTACTACGTAATTTGATAAAATTGATGCCAAAGTCGAACTGACATTTCTTTAGTGCTCGTTTAGGATAAGCTAATGATAAATAAAAAGTGCTTTGATATATTTTTTTATATGTAGGCGTAAACTTTGCCACACGCAGTCCACTTTTAATTGAAAGTGCAACTTGCTGACCCACAACCGATCAATTATTCATACAAGATGTTTGGAAATGAGGCATGGGGAAGAGGTCCCCGGAGCACGCAGGGCACAAATCTCACTTAGGTAGCCACAGTTAACAATGATAGATCACCGGACACTAAACGGCTCGGTAACATGACGTCACTGGATTTAAAGCTCCTTCAGAAAAAAAAATAGGGCAATTTCTCCATACACCCCATTTTCCACGCCATATAAGCACACGCCGAAATTCCTTATTTACAGTAATCAGCTCATCAGATTCCTCGGATCCAGGATAACGCTAGATGAAAATGCGGACAGACGAACGTTGAGTTTTTTTTCATTTGGTTTAGAGACTTTAAAAGAAAGCCGCGCGGATATGTTTGATGTTGCCTAAAATAAGATTCTTTTCCTGCATTTCCGGACCGATTCCAACAGGATTTGTCGGATCCGGAGGGGTTAACTCGACTTTTTGTCGGTGTTTCATATCTAAATGTTAATTTTAGTTTGGTTCAACTAAAATCTCGAGAGTAAAACGAAGTTAACAAATGTTTAACATCGTGTGGGATTATCACAAGACAACTGGAGCTTATCCGAGTTCCTTAACCTCAATCCTTGGCATCGGGGGCGTGCCAGTTGGAAACTTTTAGTTTCTTGAAGAAATGCAAGATGCTAATCGAATGAAGATGTAGAAGTTTACCCGAGTTATTCTCTATTTTCAGAAATTCGGATACTTTAATTGAGAGAGCTTCGTGCTTATTATATTTGGGAAAACTTCGACAGGATCGAATAACATCGTCCGTGTGTTTTTGGTGTTATATAATCTGTAATCGGTACTTTGGTTTAGCCCAAAGCTGTTTTCTATTCAACTTCCGTATTGATGATACACAAACTAAGTATCGTTAGTTTGAAGTCTTGTAGATATAGTGGAGAATTCGAAGTAGAACTATCGTTATTATTATTCTTTTCCCCTCTGAGTTATTTCTGTGGTGGCGTCTCGCCGCCGAAAGCAGCCGCCCCTTCACGCTCGACTGTCTTTAGACCTGAAGTCTCCACAATTCGTGTTTCGTTTTCAAATTATCCTAATTTTACGACTCCCCCTAATAGCGCGTATCTTTTACTAGAACAGAAAAAACCCACCGGAACATCCCGGATAATAAGCTTCCGGTAAAAATTCACACCGCTATTATCTCATCGAATGGAGTGTAGACTGATCTAATTTAGTAGTGAATCAATACAGCTTGTTATGTCTCACGTACTTTCTCCCTCAAACAAAATAAACGATAAATTCAACCACAAATAAAACTCGAACTCAATGGAGTATGTAAACTTTAAGATTCCACCCTCTCTCTGACTGCTCTGCGATCTTTCCGAGCAAGTTAACGCGAAATCGGCGGTGAAAACGGTCGTATTTCTTCCAAGTCGTTCAGTTTTATTTTCGGATTCTTTTATATGTCGTCGCTTATATTTAGATTTTACAATTACGGAGAGATTATTACTCTAAACAAACTACGACAGGCGCTGATTTAGGAGCTTTTCATTCAGGTTCAAGAGTAATTGTTATTAGTTTTCTATACCGTAAAAACATTGAGCGTGCTTTTACGAGATGATTTTACGGTAACGAGTGCTCCGTGATTAATTAGATCCAGTAAATAATTTAAAAGCAATACCACTAGAAAGACTCAACATTGTTACGGGTTCTAAGGAATCGTGAAACAATATAAATGAGAATTTAAATTTTTCCCACAGATCAACTACAACGAGGAATTTTTCACTTGTTAATTCAATTTTTCATGCTCGTAGCTCACGACTTTCCCGTTATGAGATGAGTTTTGCAGTTCGAAAACTTGCGACAGTGGGAAGAATGACTTCTATGTTTTATGTTTATGATTGGATATAAAAATTGCGGTAATAAAGGGATTAGTCCAAAAGCTTCTCCAACTTCCATAAACTCGCATTGGAAGTCCAAATCCACTTATAGTTGGAGCCTTGCTGTTTGAAGCGAATTCTATCAAAGTATAAAGTCGCGACACTATTCTGCTCTTATTTTCTTTTAAGATGCCAGATGTGGTTTTCTGTAAAGCTAGTCACCCATTTTGCGACATCTAATTGATCGAAGCAGCAATTAACTCGCGGTACCCACAAGTCCAAGCAATGAACATTATTATTGCTCGGAGTAGAATGCGAATTTACTCTCATCTTAAACAGCGCTTCTGCAGCCACTAGAAGCACTTGCGAAATTTAGGATACGAAGAAAACAAACCAATTTACTGAATGAGGAAGAAACAAGAAATGTCAAAACAACAGCTAGAAACAATCAGAAAATATCTAATGTTCACTTTGATTGCTGTAGAGAGGAAATTGACAAACATTTCTAGCAAAGCCGTTGGTTTACAAGACTTGAAAATGTGCTGTTTTAGTAACCAAAACCCCACAAAAGCCCCCCATCGATTCATCGTTCCCTCTAATTGTCTGCTCATTAAAATTTCCACCAAAACGAATTATCTTATCGTTGGATCTTACCGTTACAACAATGGAACGTTTTACTCTCTGTGATTTTCCTGCATCGTATCCGCGACGATCTAAATAGAAACAATTTTTATTATTTATCACAACAAAGACGAAACTCAAACGTAATTATGCAAGAAATGTGTTTATTTTGAAGACATTGTCAGAGTTAGACCTTAATAGATTTAAATGTAAGAGTCACGACGACTCAGCATTATGTAATTAAATTTTGTAATGAAGGTGGCCACTTTTGATCAGACTCGGAGTGATTTGTCTTCAGGTTAATCAGATGATGCCAAATTGTACTGGCCGCATTTGCATAATTCTAATTATTTTTCAATTTAATTTGACGCGTAGGAGGCCCCCTCAATGTGTGGGTAGCCAGAGTGAGCCTCAAAATAAATTCGATACTGTTTCTTGTGAAATCCTACGAGTAATCCCGAAACTCAAACAAAAAGTTTATTTATATTCTCGAAAATATACAGAAATTCTGAAATGGGCGAAAGAGAAACATTGATAATAACGTGAGTACGCCCTGTCTGATTTTTTATTTCTATGAACTTCGGCATTCTTCAAGTTTTCGTCTTGTTTGATTTTTCCTAGCCTGTCCAGTTTGGTCCACCCAAAATCAATATACGTAAAAATGCAGATCGTCCAGTAATAAAATTATATTTGCGGTTCGCATCTCAAATAACGGCTATCGTTAGCGGTAATTGTAGTTGTTAGCGGGGCGTGGTTGAACCCATACGACTTCTTAACAACCTCAATTTCACGTAAGCGGCTCATCTACAGGGCCTCGGAGTTTCATCTTTTTCCTTGTTAATGTTGAGCAAATATTGTGGCAGGTGTTATGCCAAGATGATGTATAATTAACCCAGACCCTGTTCAACGTCAATTTTCATGAATTTCGATGCTGTAGAATTTGGATGATGCTTTCAACACTGATTCATGACGATGGGCCATGACGAAAGTTATAGTATTGTGTGGTTGCCAGGTTGGTAATTATGGTGTAATGCAATACCTAATTAGCGTGATTTTTGAGATTTATGTGTTCTTCGGACATGGTCATAAGCTTCCCAGAGTGATTTTTTTTTAACAGGGAGGGAGTGTTTGTATTTTCCCAAGTTTGAAAATTCTATTTACACAATGAATTACTTATAGCAATAAAACAGGGGATGCACAAGTGTTGCCCCTGTTCTTGAAAAGGGGGAACCGAAATGATGAGCGGAATAAATTAGAGTGGAAAAGAGGATAATTTGTAAAGAAAGGAGAACAACCAGTTCCCGTGTCAGCATGTGAGGTGCTCGCAATTCACCCGAGTGGTTTACATGACAGATAAATGGTTTTTATCTTAGTTTTTATGTACAACATAGTCTGTTCCATATTAAATTGGGAAAATCCTCAACGTTGAGCCTATAATTATGTTAATACGTTCCCCAAGCGCTGAAATCCACAACAAAGCTGCCATAATGAGTTAGTTTTACCATAATTGGTCGAGGTGATGTCATCAACATATCATAGCCATTGTCTTAAGTAAACAGACATAATAAGCACTTTGTTTAATTGATAGCGTCCGCTGATTGAGAAACAATGCCGCCGATAACCGCGTTGACCGCTCACAATGAGATTCTTCCATTCGATGAAATTACCGTGTTCGCGAAAAAAAAAATCAAATCATAAAGCTCCACCCTCGGATTAATTTTTCAAAGCTCGTTGGAGATGATAAAATTGACGACGATGAAGGGCACATGTCTGACATGTTATATTGTCATTTATCATAGCTGTTCTCCCCACGGTTCTTGTATTTCCCTCGAGATGCATGAAATCACAACGTTCTATCAAAATGTCACATGGTGACCGTTAGCTGCCCTCTTACTTGCTAATTGATAGTCCCGCAGAAACTTACCTGGCCATGTGGAATGGAGGAAGGGTTTACTTAAAAAACAATAAAATTTGTGGCTCGCTGGAAACCGCTCCAACAGATGCAAGATAAGGTTAATTGCCTAACTGACATCACCTTTCTTTAGGGGATGGAATTATGGGATTAATGTATAATTTTACCCTGTGTTGGTTTAAACGTAATTAATGGGGCTAATATTTGCTTTGTTGATGAGATCCATCTGTTGTCTCGCATCAAAGCGCATGAAATAGGTGGAATTTTTACCACATAAATCGATACTATTTCAGTTTCTAATTAACGATGTGACAGCCATATATTTTTTAAAACCTGCGTCTGTTCTAACTGTTAAACCACTAGATAGGTAAAGAGCACGTTTTTGGGATTCTTGTACGAATTGTAATCAAAATTAAGATGAGGTCTATCTATTGTGCTGAGCTGATGAGTTTCCAATTTAATTTTTCTGTACTCTTTGTATCATTTTTAAAGGCGGCAAAACTAATGAGTACTGTAGTTCCTGTGCTAGAATGTAATTGCATTAGCATGTAAAATCGCGAGCATCTATTCATAAGCATCTAAATTGACAAACCAGTGGCAAATTGCCTTAGTAATTAATTGGAGAGCCAAAAGGTAAAATCGATCTGTGTATCATACACAAAGCTAACACATAAATTGATTACTAGCTGGAGATCTGATTGTAAACAAATTTTAGAAAAAACCGCGTCTCTATGGGAAGTTATCAATATAGTTACGTATGTACTACTTTTGGTGAAATTGATAGATTTGAATCAAAAGAATTTGAAAAATACTAAGAATAAGCTTTAAAAATTCAAAGCTTTAAAAGTATCTGATCTTAGAAAACCAAAATTTCCCAAGTGTCCAAAGACCAAACTACATATCTAACACCTTTGGCCTAGTTCTCGCGTCGATAAAGTTTCTTTATGCGTCAGTAAATAATGTGTCACCTGTTCAAGCTTGCTTTTGCAGTAAAGTGCAATTTAATCCTACAAGAAGCGTTAAACACTGATTTTATCACGAAACTGCATCTACCGAAACAAAGATTGCATGTCTAGATAAATTAATACAAATTCTGTCTTACTGATGATAGAAACATCTCAGACCTAATTGTGATTAGCAGTAAAACATTTTCTTGGCAGAAGAAGAATGCTGCTCCAGACAGACTTGTACGTAATTCATCGGTGGTTCCATCAATTCTTAAAAATGCAAAAGGGTAAAGCATCTGAATAAATTGCACACATGAAACGTGACATTCCAGGATGATCAATAATTTTGCAGGATCACCAAACACAACATTTCTCTTTTTCTTCCAAAATATATGACATGATGTAGGAGGTAACAACAAAGGAACAAGAAGTACTGACATATAACACTGGACAACTGTACAACGTGAATCATAATTCAATATTTAAAGAGTACCATTCTTGTATGACGTGTGTACATTCTACGGTATGATATAATATGCAACGACGTATCATAAAAGAAAAGTGGCGGCGTTAATAATGAATAAAACCGGGCATTTACAAGTCAGCAATTCCTCAAGTAGAGTGTGTCGTATTTTGTCTTTGCGACTCCAACAGTCTTGTTAATTCATTCGGTGATGGTCAGAGATGACCCTCACTGGTGTACAGGTGATGGGACAGCTAGTGCTATGCAGTGATTTACTCTGGTGGGTGGTCTGTGTAATTGAATGTTTGGTCGCGGTCAGTATTAAACTTGATAATTACAGGTCCCTGTTTACCTGCTCGTTTATTATTGGGTACATGTCGGTCTTAAATTATACGTTTATTATAAGAGTCATTCCTGAATTAAAATATTACCCCCGAAACGAGCTCCACGACCGAATAACCTAATCGATGCTTAATGGCTGATTGATTTATAGAAGACGGTCGCGGATCAGACAAACGGCTCAGCCACAAAGAATTTTAGAAATGCAAACAGGGTTATAAAACGATACGGCATCATAAAACCGTGTTAATTCCAAAATACCCTGGCCGTATATTAGGCAAATTACGTTCGTGAAACTGTCACGATATTAACCCACCCATAGACGGCAAAATAAAATTAATGCTCTGTAAACGTAACGAGAATTTCGATAATACAGAACCGAATACGAATAGCACCTTTAAAAATCCATAAACGATTATTATTTGACCATATACCAGGTTTGCTTTTTAAAATCCATTAGTTATTTGCGCCTTACCATCCGTCTTACTTTATAGCTACTTTAATGAGAAAAAGTTAACCAGAAAATACCTGTTATAAAATATTCAAATAATAACTTTATATTTCAGAATTATTTTTTACGATCCTAAAATACTGTCCCCACTAGAATTTTTTTAGATTTTTATTTTACCATTTTGTAAATTGTGCAGATGATCACAAAAACGCGACCAGTTGACTGTGTAATTGCAATAAACACGATTTCTACGAGGTAATTACTTTCAATTTTTGGTAAAGCTGATTGCACTGACAGAGCAGTTTTACGCAACTAATTTCAACTCTGACAAATACTCGTAACTACGGAAAGGGCCAACTTACTTTTTTAAAAGTACCTAGCATTATATCAGAAAAAAATGGCACTGCCAAAAACAGTAGCACTGTTAGAACAAAAAGTCGCATTGTCACAAAATAAAATCGCACTACCAAAAAACAAAGTTGCACTGCTAGAAAAAAAAAACAAAATACCAGAAAAAATGTTGCATTGATAGGAAAAAAGTCGTTTTTTCAAATAAAACTAACTTTAAATACAACCAGTTATTCATCTGTATCTTCATTAGACAGATAGACCCAAATCTAAAATTCAACAAAAATGCGATAAATTATTACCAAATAAACGCTTTCATCCATAGACTAGAAAACACAAAATAGCTATTTTTGCAACTAGAAACAAAAGTACTTCATTTTATTACTAGACATGATTGTTGTTCATTGAGCAACAATGTTTTAATTTACATTTTTTTTTAATTTAGCTTCTAAATGACACCATTTTAAACAGCGTTTTATTTACCTACCAAATGACGTTTATTTTGTTACAAGACATAAAAATAAGTTGGTCGATAAAGTAGTATTAGTTATAAAAATTGTAGCATTAAGAAAAATGGTCAAGTTTTTATTTTAATATTTTATTTACTGAATAAGGAACAATCTAGTACGAAACACAAAGCAAAAGTGCCTTTATCACACGACGTCTTCGATTTTATGGTCAATAGCTCGCAAATGAATCACTTCTGTCTCTAATTTCATAAATATGTACTTCGCTATTTTAGGAGTACCTACGTCTACCGTAAGTTAGTATAACATTATTCTTGAAATATAGTTATGTTGGTTTGTTTATCCATAAAAGCTAAATTCATACATTACGTTAATGAAGTTAATAATTTAGCGTTCAGCTTTGGTCTAGCAAATTTCATCTATTCGAAAACCACAGAAATCAATTAATACAATCGAACATTTGGGCCTGATATTTCAATGCACAGATGTTAGACCCAATAGCGTGTAAAAAGCGTCGTCTATACCATATGGCTCTGCGAGTGGCCGCAAAAACATAGAAATTCACTTCCAAAGTAATTAAGAAAATTGCTAAAACAATAGAATAATTAAACAACGAAAACACGGCCAACTTTTACGACTCTTAAATTAAAATTACTAAATTAAAAATGAAAGGGAAAGAGGTAAAGTGGACTCCTTTCATCATCCGTGTTTCTTGCCCTTGTTAAAAGTGGTGGAGAAAAATTGAATTTTTGCACACGTGAAATGTGAGTTATTAGAACTAAATTTGTTGGAGCGTTTCAAAAAGTTTAAATTGCTTTTTACTGTGTAAGTTTATTAATTATAGAGGCAGGTCCATTGCGAGTTTTTTCCGTATTGTGCGAATAATCGAACCGTTTATCAAGTTGAAAGCGAGTTATAATTAAATCTAGACGAAGGATGGATGGATGCGCACTGTAAAGTGAACTTTCATTGCAGATTCGAATGCAACTCAGTCTATGACTGAGAAGTTTGGAAAATACCAATAGAGAAACATCCCTTAGGACTACGACTTCAAGCGTGAAACTTTAATGAGAAACCCTTTGGAAATTCCGCGCAGAAGTTGCTTCTTCGGAATTTAGCCGGCAGACGTCACGGCGGCGCATCAGACAAGCGAATGGCGTGGTTATCAATCTAACAGGTTTCAACATACGAAAATAATGGCCTTGTCTATAGGACATATAACGAATTCCACCTTTTTCGTGTCGATAGTTGCTTAACTAACCGCGGATCGTGGGAGCGCCACCAGTCGACAACTGCCACCTCCAGAGCTTAAGAGAATCGTCTGACGACGGTCTAGACCGCACTGCCTTTTACGCTCGACCATTGATTTCATTCTGCGTGTTCTCTTGAGTTTTATTTTTACTTACTGATAACTCGACTTGAAACTTACGACTCCAACGTTCACACAATTTTATGTCTTCTTACTGAACTAGTTTAGTCAGGAAAGCTTTTTTCATTTCCAGTCCGAGAGATTTCTCATGTGGGAATTCTTTCAGTTTCACTGACAGAGCTGCTAATTGCAAAGTTCGATGTTGTTGAATGTACTTTAAAGGAAAGTACAGAGTTTGAGATTAATAATAAATAGGGGAATAAAAGTTGCTCTTTAAACTTGATTAACTTACTTTAGAATTTAAATTCCGCTTTTAAACTTTCGTTATCAAAACAAAACAGATCTATTTAGTTTATTATAATTATTTTTGTTGTTTTTTGCTTTCTTGATCACTATTTGCCAACTTTTCCGTTGTTGGTATTGATTCCAAAATTTTTCTACTTTTCACTTTTTCTTTATTCGTGTTTCTTTAATATAGTAGTAAAAACTAAACTAAGTTTTCAGAAGTGAGGAAAAAAACCTCTTTACATGCTGCATACTTTTACATTATTATTTCAGAACTTATCACAGCCGTTTCGCAAATTAACATTTAAAATAGAGTCATGACTACAACGCACTGAAACGTGTGGCGCAGATTAAAGATAACAACATTTAAAATACGTTTAGAAATTCGAAAATCGGTGAAACTCGTTGTTCATGCAAGATAATTTATTGAAATAGTATGCACGTATGCGAAGGCAGCATATCATCTTAACATTCCGAAGGTTGATTGGCGTTCAAAAAAGGCACCGGAAAGATGTTAAACCGAAGAAGTCGACTAACGAGGCCCCCGTTGATCCGTCGATCTTGGTGCAGATATGAGGATTAGCAACACGTTTGATTGCGTGGTACTCTGTGACGACCTCAACGTTTCGTGTGTCTGACCTGCGTGTCCCGTTCACCATACGTCAATTACGCAGTTCTTATCACAAATGTTACTTCAGAGGACGTTTATTTAATTGCACACAACGTTATTGTATACCCCAAACTGATTAGTGAAATCGTAATATTTTAGTATCGGCGTTTTCACAAGGTTGTTCGATTTAGATTGCACGAACTACCAGAAGCTCGGCCATGTTGTTGTGTTAGTAGTAGCAAATTTTACTCACTGTTTCTGCATGTCATACCATCTGCTAACTTAACAAACTGAAAAACATTCGATTAAAAGATAAGTGAGGCAAACAATGAAGCCCTTAATAGCACCGCCCAAAATAGTGCCCGTCATCAAATTTTTAACGGTTAATTGCCGGAAAATAGTCCGGAATCAAGATTTTGCCAGTAGATTTACCCTAAAATAGGGAACTGATTCTTCAACCGATAAGACAAATTAACGCTGAATTGTATTCTATTTTTTCAATTAGATACATGTGTCCGTTAAATGACTCCCTTTCAATTCTCCGATTGATTTGGAAAAATTCCAATTGGTCGGCACAGAATGCAATACAAGTGAGGTCATTTCCGAACGACGTGCAACGTGACTAAGTAATTTAGCCACAGTGTATTACTGGAACAGGCTGAATTACCCCAAGTTCCGGTCTGATTTTGTTGAGGAATTCGACGACAAATTAGTCTGCAGACTCGTTGTGGAGCCTGAAGATATAAGATCTAATAGAAACGCCCTCTGTGCAGTCGATGTCGATATCTCTTTAAATCATTGATAAATAAATGGGCTTGCTTTATAGTGGCGTAGATAAAGGCATACATCATAAAGGTTAACATGAGGGTAGAAGTTACAAGCGGAAGAGCAGGCTATGAAGGGTATGAAAATTTATTATGAGGGAAACGTATACAGGGCGCTTCGATAAAACCACATCCATGTCAGTTAATTAGTTCGTATCAAAATTTCCATCGCAAACTCCAGACGATTGGTGTGGCCACTATAAATTTCAATCAGGTCAAAAGTACATTGTTGAAACATCAATTTTTTGTCAAAATATTGGCTGTGCTGCAGCTGATCAGTTGCAAGGCATCTCCGTGATAGATGTGAGGACATTGTGTCGAATCACTAAACCATAAACCCGCCACGTTTCCCATTGACGCTTCCCTCATTGTAGCCAACAACAAAAGCTAAATTCTTTCCGAAATCCCCAAATTTGCCTTTATGGCATCTGATATATGGCGTGTCATTCTCTCGCCTTGATAAATATACTTGAAGACACCTAACTTGCCGATTCAGAATTGGTTTACGACACCTCTGGTGCGGTCTAGTAATAGTGGTCTTTGTTGTGACAACCACCGAACACCACAATACAAAGCCGAATTTACGGATTAGACATAATTGTGGTTTGAAATAAAATATGGTCTTTTCATGTCCACAAATCTGTTTCAAAGAAGAGAATGTCGACCCGCAAATGGTTAAAAGTGTGCGATTAATTTAAATTAAGGTCAGCGGTTAAAAACGTCGGAAATAGAGTATTCCTGTTTTATTTATTAAGCACATGGTGCAGCCAATAAAACGGCTGTTTCAATTTGATCCTGTCAGAAAGTAACAAGTTACGTCCTCCGAGCGCATCCCAGACCGGTCGTATATAGCAAAACACTCCGTATACGAGTGTTCCGGATTCGGTCTATGCAATGGCATTCTCTAGGAGATCCTGTTTCATATCGGTATCATCGAATTAACTCGCTAGCTTTCCGCAATATTCTAAGCGGACATCTTAGCGAAAAATTGCATACAACTATCTGTGCACACCGCCCGAGTTTATTTAAAAGTCTCCACAGAACCATACGACCTGCATACAAAACGGCGAATTAAAAATAAGCGGCTGAAACTCGAGGAAAATTTCGTAATAATATTCACCAGATTTCCCTATATTTAATCCAATTTATAATCAAACATTCGTCTGTCTGATGTAATATCTGGATTGAATGGGAATAAAGCTTCTCCGCAACTCGCCCTCTTCTCTTAGACCACTCTTTTCCAATCGAATCTTCCAGCGAGTGACGATTTGACATCGCGAGGCATTTCTTGGATTTTAATTTGCCTTTATTGAATGTAATCATTTTATATCACCAGCAGCGCTGGCTCTGACGTTTTTAGCATAATTACGTAGCAACTGGAGCTCAAAATGAGTTCTTGGATGCACCCCCGCATCTATCGATTTTTCTTTGTATTCTTCACACCTAAGCTCATGTTATACACATGTATTCAAATCAAAACGATATCTTCCAGTAATCTGAGTACAAACTCGATAAGTCTTCGATTATTTCCGCTGGCAGTGTGTAACCAGATTTGTTTCATGCTAATATTGGTGGAAATACGAGACGGGCCTCTGCCTTTATTCAATTTTAAATGGAATTTCTTTCATGACAAATAAGAAAAAATAGACGCATTAAAAAGAATGTTCGGATCGAATATAGAATCGAGTGTCTGATGCCGGAAGATTTCAATACGGAAATTGGTTCGCTAATAAAAATGCTCTTAAGAATTGCTTGGGTTCGGGCATCAAGTGGTGTTCTGGTTTCATCGTGATTAAGTCGATGCAAATTCACGGCTTGTATTTTTAACACGAGGGCATTAATGGGTCATGTAATTAAAATAGAGTGATTTTTATATCGACGTGCTCGTTGGGAAATCGCTATTTACTATTAGAAGCACAGAGACGGCTTAAAAATGTTGTTAATTAAAATGGTGGCGTAAATTAAAATTCATATTCACATAAATATTGTATGAAATTGAAAAAATGTTTATTGATGAATAACAAGTTTGAAAATACACCGGAAATGCAGTAACAAGTTGAACAATAAATTGTGAATCAATAATTAATAAGTATGCGGCGCATGTTGTTTATATTAAAGAACTAATAACGTCCATGTTGAATTAACAATGTGTTAATCATCTAATTCCAAACAACACGTAGCCTCAATATTTTTGCCTGCATTTAATTTACGACTATTCAAGTCCAAAAGGTAGTTAAAACAGTAGCTCTAAAACGAGCGTAAATGTAATAGCCGGATGTGTATATCGCCTACATAAGGTTATCATCATCGCTGGGAAATACAAGATCAGTAGCAAACATTCTTAAAAATATTCAAATGAGCGAGACCGGTCCTGTTGACGAGTGTTTGCTAATCAACAAACGACCAATTAACGATAAACATACGCTTCTGGCACTTATCACGCAGAACAAAATTAAGAAACTACGATTGAAGTAACCTTTCAGAAAAAAAATGTGGAGTTTGTCACGATATTTCCCAGAATTGGAACGGAAATTAACCGCACGGTCACTAAATAAATGTCTCTATTTGTGGGAATATGTTTTTATGTGTACGCACCCTGAAAGTCGCGTGAAACTAAACGTTTAACTCAGTTAGGTGAAATGAAGTAATTATGTCTGATTTTATTTCAATTCGAGTGTCGCCAGTATTGTTCAGCTGTCAGTCAGCTTGAAATTTATAATTTGAGAAGTTACATTTCGTTTCGTCTGTTTTCCCCTCAAAATTTATGCACCGTCGTGACGACCGTTTCTACAATTTATATTTAAATGTGGCTAATCCCAAATTTGATTTATCCGATAGCGAGTTATCAGTTAATTTGAATAAATAGGGGTGCAAATCCATCAATGTCCCTGTCATATTACTATGGTAACAAGGGTTAAAATAAAATACATTGCTGAAGGTTGCGGCGTGAGCTTCCGCGACAATCTTTTTGTTATTCATTCTGACCCACTTCCAACAAGCAACCCCCTGAAGCTGATGAGAAAAATTTACTGTTTCGTAGAAGTTGAACAAACATTGTGACAACGCGCGGGTTTTAAAAGAGAGAAAATAATATGAATGCATGTGGTCCCCAAAGTCAAATAAAGAAGTGGATGCATCCGCTTCCTTACCTGAGTTTTACCCTACTGTGTAGAATTTTAATTCTAATCAGAGGGAAACTGAGAATGGGAAACTAAAAGTCGACGCTTGTGAAGAAACGTGGTCACAATGCTACTCTCGAATTAGACAATCCTACAATTACGTCTAACAGCGTTGAAATAATGCTGGCGTTGAGCCATATTTTTGTCGGAACTAAAATAATGAGTTAATAATTTCATGGAAGTGTCAACGCGAGATTCTTGTGGGGATGCATTTATTAGAACGTATCCTCGCTTCTGTGTACAATATCGAACAAAAGTGGAAGATGCATTCCAGTGCACAGTATCTCGTTAATTACGAGGCAAACAATGCCAATGGGTCCAAAAACAGTAAAATATTAAGTACATATCTGTATGTACATAATATATTTGAACGATTCACTTGATCTCTTGCTTTACATTTTTCGTTTCCGGGTAACCTTATCAACGACGCTGTTGTTTTGATTATAATAAAACTGTTTATTGCAAAATGTTGGTCAAAAACGTACATTTCACCAGTTGCGCCCCAAATAGTTTTTTGAACTTTAGAAATAGAATCCAAAAAATTGCGATCTGTCGCCGCCGCCTCAAGCTCGTATAAAAACATCTTTGGCATTATGCGTTCCGCCAGTAGCCTTCTGGTTGTAGCATTGTTTCAGATCAATAGATAAGTTTATTACAAGGGGAAGTGGCTTGACATCGAGGGTAGCGTTGTGATATCCGACAACCCCCCATCTCGTTTCATCTTATCGTTTCTCCAGCTTAATTTTATCGAAAAGTTGTGCAGTTGTTACACGCAACTCCAGATCGGAACAGAACTGATGTGACAAATATGAAGTTTGCAAGAACTTGGCGCGAATTATTGCACGTTTTCTACGTTTCCTTTATCTAAACAGCTGCATCGTCTTGTCAAATGTGACAAAGATTGTGGCGTCGCACTTTATAATTCATAAAGACTCGAATTGCAAAGTTCGGGTTATTTTGTGCAAGATAAACGCGAAAAGTTTCGCTCGAAACATGAACAGACGGGGAAAGACTACTTGAGCAGGAAAATCGAGATAATGCGAAAATGGGTGCACCAGATTACTTAAATTGTTTGCAGGTGCTTTATTTTCCTGCATCTGTAGAGATATCAGTGAGCAAAAATTTGCCGAATAAATTCTACAGAAGTTCGTTGAATGCGTTTGGACTTGTTGCTGTACCAAATTTGTTTGGTCTAAAATTTTCACAATAAAATGTTCATGATTTGTTGCATTTTTTATCTGTGCGGTCCTCTACAATGATCTCTTTAAAATAAAAACACAAAAAAGATTTTTTTTCGCCATTAAATAATAACAAAGAAAGACGAAAGTGATACACGCACATGTGCTGTGTGTGTTGTGATTACAAACATCTTAGATTTGTCAAAATATTTTCCTTTCGTTATAAGGAAACTATAAAATACAGAAGGTGTCTGTTATAACTAGCAAATTAAATATTGAAAATGGTAGATCCCGCCATCTGTGAACCAGAGGTTTAAATTCTTCTTTCCGGCTTAGAAAAAGCTGAATAGAAACCATCAGAGGTATTCGCCAAACGTGGGGTTTCAACCGTTTTCTAGTGACAAAATTACTTTGTTTAAGGGCGTTTTGCAACAATATTTTATTAATTAAAAAATAAATTGCATCATATTCAAACTACGCAATTATTTAGTTACCTGTAAACACTTATTGTAGGTAGATGTCAGTAGCGTCCGCAGATCGGAATTCTTTTGGGAATTATTTCGAATATTCAAAGAACGACAAACACGTGTTGAGTAAGAGTTTTAGATAGCCCAAGTATCAGGAAACTAAACACCTTAAGAGATCTTTTCCAATTGAAAAAATGTCTTAACTCTGGCGCTAATTAATTTAAATCAGCCACATTAACATTGACAGCTTTCGGAGAATAGCACAGATAAAAAATAATAAATCTAATTATCCGAGGGATCAACATTTTCCTTTAACTTAAAAATACTGAAAATAGCTTGATTGGTATTACTGAAGCAATGAGCATACTTTGTAAAAGAAACACTTTTACAGCACGAAATTATTGCGGATATTTAAAACGCTCGTTGAAATAGATTGACCAGATTTGGAATTTCGTTTTGATACGTCCCTGCAAGTTCTTTGTGGTTTGTGCCGTCTGCTAACTAACACAGTTGGTAAAATTTCGTACCTTCCTGCTAGCAGGAGAGCAGGAAAGAGAAGAGTGCTTGAATTCCTAAATACCGCTGCGCCGTCTGGTAGGCAATGGCTCAAGCTTAATAAAATCAGTTTTTACAAAAGAAAAAATGTTAGCTGCTTGAATAGTTTTGCCACAGATGGCAGTAAGTCAATTTATAAGTTTGGATGCCCCCAAATTTAAGTTAAAATGAAAAGTAAATTTTCTCATCAACGAAACGATTGACGTTGTCTTTAAATTTTTCGATAAATGTTAAAACAAAGTTTTTTGTAGCGTGCAGGTATAAGTGGTCGGAATAACAAAATAAACTTTTAGGTGTGGGTCATAAAAATGTCTTGTTTGCTAATGGCTTTCATGGCGTGTCAAAGTCAAATAATAAATTTTTTCCACTTACATTCCACTAAATCTACCATTCGCTCGATATTTCGACACATGGCGTGATCATTTTAAAAGGGGAAAATTGACTTATCAATTACCACCCTGCTGTTATCACAGGGAATCGACACTTAATACCCGCTGTGACGTCAACGTGGCACGCTTCAACTTCCGCTGCATAAATCATTCCTAAAACGAGCTTACCACTAAAATTAACCAACCAAACAACCAGAATCACAACCTCAAAGTCAATGTTGCTTTTTTCTTCAGGATTTTCCTGTATTACACGGATTGTGGCAATTAGGGCTTGTTTGCTCTGAGCGCTAATAGGACCAAGTAATTTCTTGATACTGCGAATGTACGAAACAGAGTACAGACAAAGCACGCTTGTTAATTCCGGAGGAAAGTCCGGCAAATTAGGAGAATATCAACGGCTTAACTAAAGACTCTCGATGCCAGCATCACGCCATCCCTGGGGATAAGGGGGATATTATAGGGAACTAGTAATCCCTTTCAGTGAACAGTCGTACGTCACAGAGTCAGAGGCTAATTGCTGCGTGTAGGATATGATTACTGCCACAGACCGACACCAGGAGTCGTTAAATGCACCCCACAAACAACCTACGCTTGGGATTAATTAAATGGATTTGTGTAGTAATAATAGGCTGTATGTAATGAAGCAAAGAAATAACAAGGTTCTGACGAAATTTTAAAACAAAAATATCCATATCAAAAATATACTTTGATACTTTTAAAATCAGAAATTGTATCTTTTAAGTTAAAAAAAAAGTTGGACGGTATTTTTATAATTTTGTGTTCTATTAATCGTGTTTAAGTTTTAAAGAAACTTTATGTAACATTTGGTAAATGCGCAGGGCTACAAGACTATACATATTTAAGATATCGTCATTGTAACTGCAATATACAGGCTGTTTCGTAAATAAGACAGCAATCCATGAACTACTAAGTCTGAGAACTTTATGAAACAAGAATGTATAATTTTTCTCCCAACACTTTTCGTTTAAGAACTAGAAGATCTTTAAGTAGCGCCGGAGTTAAAAAATTATGAATCAAGTTACTTTGAAGTAGTAAAGTAAAAGTAGTGGTAAAGTGCACAAAAATTTATTAGCAGCAAGGAGTTTGAAGATATGAAAAATTTTCCAACATACGGAGACTGCATTGTAGCGTATATTCAGCAAAGTTTTTTCAGAGATATCAAAATTTGGGACAATTTTGAGATTAAGAATTTGTAATATACTCACATGTTGTAACTTTTTGGTTTATTACACTGTTTTGTGTTCCCGTTTTTTTGTTTCTTTTGTACCTACCGGCGATACTAATCCGGTCCTTCAAATTTCACAAATTCTACCCTTCTAGCGTCGCTACCCCTAAAATTGCAAAAATTTAATTGCTAATTTAAATGTTTCTTGGTATACCTACATAATAGTTGTACTTATTAAAAATTTATTAAGTTTTATTTAATGAAATTGTATTTAAAATTTGAGGAAAAGCGCGTTTTTATCAAGCTAGTTTTCAAACTTATAACGTGACGTTAGGAAACTACGTTTACACCAAACTGTCACAAGTTATTCAACTCATTATTATAAATGTTCGTTTTGATTAAACTGGCCGTTTTTTACGGTTTAGACACTAAAAACTGTTAATCAACAACTGAATCAACACCAAAAAGTCAATAAATACATCAGTTAAGACTTTTGATGCAAATTAAAGAATAGATAACATTTTGACATAAGCTGTTGACAGTTTGGTGTAAACGTAGTATCCAATTGTGCCAAAACTTACATTTCCTAAGCGTCGCGACGCCAAACTATGGGTGTCAGATCCTAGACCATTGTCAACTTAAGCAATAAGAACTTTTTTTTTATTTCAAAAATTAATAGTAGATTTTGTTATACGGCAGAAAAGTGGCACTTTTTGTCGAGCAATTAAATTGCAGTAGCGAGGCGATGCGTAGCGTAGCCGAGCGTATGCAAAATTGCGAGACAGCAAAGCCACTTTTCGGCCGAATAACAAATACTACTTTTTCTCCAAACGTTAAATTCAGTTCCACGACTGACAATGAGTGAACGCAAATTGAACTAAAAACATAGATGGCTATGCAAGTAGTTGTCATTGATGACATTTAATATACTGTGAAAAATATTGATTTCAAAGAGTTTCAAAGTTAAGATCGTGCAAGTGCCATAAAAAATGTAAGTCTCAAATAGTAGCCGTCACAAAAAGTACTTTTTCTCCCTAGGCTGCAAAAGTGTTTCCATGTCAACGACCGCTTTTCATTACTTATAACAGAATTGCCTACTTTACTGTCTAAAAACGACTAAAAAATAGTGACTTTTTGAGACGTTTGGAGAAAAAGATAATTTTGGGAGTGACGACAAATAATGCATACTTAATATAATTTTTAATTGGCTTATTCAGACATTTAGTGCTCTCCACCGTTGCAAAAATTTAATTCGAATTTCGTCATAATGATTTAAAAATATAATGGTAAAACCACTACCTACAATAAAATGCAGAACTCATCTTAATGTTTGTACCTCTTTAGTGTTCAGCTTGTGTTTAGCGATAGTGCTTTTTATCCAACATTTTTTGCCCCATAAAGATAAAATGAGCTTGACAAATGAACAACTATGGTTCGGTAGCGCGTTTAAAATATCCCCGCAAAATAACAAGCCAACAAAGAAAACCAAATCCGGTGCGAAATACGGCCATCCTCCTGTTAAATTTCTCATTAAAACCGCATAATTTAGGTTGACAAATGTAATGAAATTTTTCAGAATGCAAACCGCACACATGATGCCGCGGTTCTGACAAATCGCTTGCCAGCTTTCGCACCATCTCTTTGAGACGTCGCCAAAATATTTTCTTTTGCTCTAGCTTGTTTCAATTAGTCACGCAAAG
Source organism: Gnatocerus cornutus (assembly GCA_029298725.1). Classification (NCBI taxonomy): domain Eukaryota; kingdom Metazoa; phylum Arthropoda; class Insecta; order Coleoptera; family Tenebrionidae; genus Gnatocerus; species Gnatocerus cornutus. The sequence goes on from CM055514.1 coordinate 9,140,709, forward strand.
CTCAAATGAGATTTGAAGTATGACAGCGCCTAACATCAAAACAATCTAAATTTGTCTCTTTAGGCAGTTCTGTGTTACAATCAGCTGTTGATCCCCACATCCTCACATAAAAAGCCGCTGTGGGGCCATATATCATTTTTTATTGTAATTAAAATTACAGTTTGTTTTTGTTTTCCGAATGTGAGAAACGGCTTATACGCAATGGTTGACAAATTAGTTGCGTGTTCAAGTTTTTGTTTTCTTTAACAGCGCGTTTTTGCTTTGTGGGGAGCGGTTTAATTCAAGAAACATATTTTAATTGTCGGATGCATATGGAACGCAAGAAGAGTTATAGCGCGGATTTTATTACAAAAGACAAATTGCCGAAGCGCAGCGTCTACTATTTTTAGAATTTAATTTTATCATTAATGCTATGAATTTTCCGTGGTATTTCAAATCCGAATTGTTGCGAGTCTAATTGGAATTTGTTTTCTGTTTACTTTGAATTCTTCAGTAAATTACTGATTTCCTTGTATAAATTATACGAAGACGAGTTGACAAATCTCATGGAATGTTACAGCTTTTGGTGGCCAAAAACATCATAGCTAAGCAGGCGTTTACAATAAATCAATTTAAATTCTGGTTTGCTCACATTTTATCTTAAAAGAACTAAATAAATTTAAAATTGTCTCGTAATTCTTTCCATTACAATATGTCTTTAGCTTGAAGTCTGAAAGACCCTCAAAGTAATTTATTTTCGTTTCATAACTCGTGCATTTGTCATTAACTAAACAAAGTAGAAAATTTTCTTCCGGTGCTGTCCCTTGCTGCAGCAACTCAATGTACGCAAATTTAAACACAATTGTCTAATTCAGCTAAAATTGGATTCCGCAGTCGTTCCGTACACTAATTCAATCCCTCTGCACGATCTCGCTAATCTCTTTGTAGTACTCTGTCGCGTTACACACACAAAAAAGTCGCCCCTTCATGCGCTCCCCTAATTAATTACCTTTCTCTTTGCGGTCTCCCCACGTGAAACAACGTTAGTTTTCAATGTTTTTGACAAAAAGTTGATCCGTTCAAATCGTACCGGCGGCACAGTAGGTCCATATTTATCACCAAGGCCCTCCAGAAATTCCATGTGACACGACATGTGCGCTTCAAACCACCCTATGTGGTGAATTAAAGCAAAATAAACATAGACTAAAGTGCCACAGGGCATAGAGTGAGCTTAGTGCAAATCTCTCCCGGGTCGTTGCATAGTTATCTTACTTGATGTTTTGCAAGGGGGTTAGACTTAATCAAGCGCGATTATATTTCAAAATTAGGGGTCAGATACGGTTAAGTATGGAGGAATTCACATTAGAGAAATAGTTTTGCTACCAAATCCGTGGTTTAAGTTGTTTTCAAGACGGGCAGATTAGAGATTATGGAAACATTATAATTTAACGATGATGGGAGAAGTGTATGAAGTTGCTCTCAACAAATTGATGGAGCAGAGTTTATCTAATGTTTTACACTTAGTGCGCTGAAATGAGGAAGTGGATTAGTTTGATGGAGTTAAACAAGCCATTTAACAAATGCTCAAGTGGAATTTTATATCGAGCTGTTAATGCAAAGCTTCTGTTAACTGTGATATGCGTAAGTGTGTCATTTTTTATTGGATAAATAAAAAAATTGTTTCCCACTCATGTTCAAGTCGCAGCCATCGTCCTTATTAAATATAAAAATCAGTAATTAATTGCACGCACATTAAGTCATTAGTGGTCAACGCAAGACAACAAATTGACTACCAAAATGTCATTATGATTAATGTAGTTTTCCGCTAATAGCATTACTGTTAATTTAATTTTAAATTTTGGCCGACAATTTCTACACTCTCGGTCACACTGTCCGTTTCCCTAACCCTAGCGTGTATTCGTGTTGGTTTTCCGCCTACAGCCGCATTAATATTAAAATATCCATTAAAAATATGCAAAAGAATTCCCTAATGTCGCTGCACATCAGAGAACTTCTTTTCCGTTTGCATCCCAGTATAAGCGCTCTCGTTTTCTTGATTATTTACATTTTTGCAACCCCCCTGAATCTCTAATGTCTATGTAAATGTGAAACGTGATGGATACGAAAAATAAATTATTACGTTGTTTCGTGTAATTTCATTTATTTCGAAGCGAACTATGAAATTTTAAAACGGCACGAATGCGAATAGGTAACCCGACTCGAGGGAGCGTTAATATTTAATAACCAAACTTCCCTAGATTGGGTTTTAAACTAACAAAAAACAGAATATACCAACTTCCAGGTGCACACCTCAAGGGCGAGTTTAATTGAAAACTACTTTTTACACGATCAATACTGGACCCTGAGGATTAGAAATCGCGCCCGATTGTCAGCAACAGACTTTGCGCCGGAGAGAAGCTTGATTGAGAACTTCTGGCACATCAGAAAGCTCGCTCTTGCGGAAGAACACTCAAGCTTAAAGTTCGCTGTGGACTGGGTGAGATGTCGACACCGACTCCATTAAAACTCGATATTTAGCTATTAATAGTTAAATGGAAATTAAATAGCGGCGGTCAAAACTTCATTATCTCTCGACCACAAATGCGGTATTGATGGGTTCCGCATTATTCAAATCAGTGCATTATTAGCCCTTTTTGCGGCGTTATCAATTCCTCATTGGCCCAGCATCTGGTGATATTAATATTTCGTCACAAATGAAAAACTCCGCTGCCAATCAAATTCTCGTCTGATTGAGTGCCGTTATTACCAAATAAAAATATTCTCTGAGAGTCTAGACGATGCGATAAGGCAGCGAACGTGAGGTTAAATAGGTCTATTGTCTTGGTCATGGTATCGGACTGGACCATCTTGGCTTAGACCTTCAACGGGGTGTCCGACTCGTGGGAGGTTGATCGACGATAAACCAAACAATTTCCCTGCTCCTAATTAATTTTTTTTCTCATAATAAATGTCGGTCGGTTCAGTTTTTTTCGTCCGAACCAAATGGGACATAAACATATTGAAAGGAAGGTGGTTGGGGGTCTTGAGATCGTATCTTTATTATTTAAATAAAGGCAGCAGAGAAATCGGTTTTGACAAATAGATCGAAGAGGAGCTGTTAAGACTGGGTAATAAAAGAACAAAACAACGCCGTGGACAAGTCTTTAATTACTAAAATTGGGTGCTGTTAATTCAGACAGTTTTAATTAGATATTTGCAACGTAGTTTCAGGTTTCAAAGGGAATTATTCTGTTTCTAGATAAAAGAGGTTGTAGTTCGATTGAGACTTTGCTGAATGTTTAGGGTTACACAAACGTGAAAGCGATGGGGGAACAAAACACTATTTTTCTTCTATTAGTGCTATAAAATAGTGTTCTTCTAGTTGAATAAAGAGGTTTTATGTACCACTTAACAAATCACTTCGCTATAATAAAGCACGTCTTGTAGATGAAAGTTTGCTGCATAAAAATCATAAACTTCTCGAGACTTTACGAAGTGGTTATCTCTTTGCTTTCCTTAGCTTCAGCTACAACTCTTGTATTTATGCTTTGTTGGCACTTATGACGCGACACTTTTAAAATTTTAACGAGTTTCTTTTCCTTTGAAAAGTGCGCGAGTGGTATGAAATATTAATAATCCACAAAAAAGAACCGAAGCAATGTGTCAGTTTTTTATGCACTTCAGCACATACACGCATGATGTACTCGTTAGCAACTTATCCCTCTCTTTCATAGTCAATGTAGCGGAGGGCTTCTTCACTAGTCACCATTCGTCAGCTGACTCAGTTGCTTTAATAGCCGCGATTGAAGCGCGAAGCGATAATATCATTTCGCAATTTATCATTCGATGAATGAATAATATGGGGGAATCCACACCCTCTTTGAGGAGCACGTAACGGAGGGAAAACTGACTAGCTAACCACGTAGGTTTGTTGGTAATTATTAGGGGACGTTTTCGGATTTTTTAGAATTTCCGTACAAAAAACTGAGAAGCATTAGAGCTATCAAGTTCAAAAAACAAGTTGGAAGGTATGTCTTAATGATACTATTTTATATTGCAGCTGCAGTTTTAATGATTATAATAAATATGAAGAATTTTTTGTTAATTTTTAATAATCTTACCTTCTTTGCAATAAATAGAATTTGCGCGATTAAGGTCCGCTACATGGCATTCTCTAATTAAAATTTCTGAAGAGCCAATGGTTTTTGTTTTAAAAAACAAAGCCTAATAATTACGTCTTCTCGCTTTTCCGTTTCTCATTGCCACTCCATAAAAACCTGATGAAATTAATCTTCGTTTAAAAGAGTCAACTTCTTTTACATTAATTCCCGCAGTGACACAAAAAGCGTCTAAATCCGTAATAAGTACAGCTCTATTATCGATAGGTAACAATAAAATCCGAGAAAACTAAGACCGATATAAATTGTAAAATTATTCATGGTTTACTTCACAGTGGGATCCAGCACTAGCTCCCGTTTTTACACAACCACTGCTTGGTTTCACTAACTGCAATTACCTGCTTGTAACCAAGTCAATAACAAACATAATTGCAAAGTTTGGAAGCTAACACGTCCAGCGACATCCAAACCATCATCTCCACTTCTCTAATCTGAACTCGGACAATGATAATTGAAATTCTTGCAGTCTCGCTCTCGTCAACGTCTCCCGTGTTGAAACTATTACATATTGCGAAATAAATTAAAATCTAAGTGGATTTCAGGTACTCAAAGCTTCAAAGTCCACCGACTTCCTTATCCAATGGACGCTTTTTTGCTTATAAACTAAGTTAATAGCAGGGAACAAAAAACGAAGAGCAAATCGCCAAGTTCATTTTCCCATTTTATGCTGTAATTACGATGCTGAGGTTGTTCTTTGTTGGAAATATTGCATATCAGTGCAACAAAGCTCCGCCCTCGCATAGTTAGGTGCAGCGTTGGTGATTGTGAAAGAGGTGGTTGCAACAAAAAGATGCCACAAAGTTAGCTTTCCCGAATCTCGTTAAATCCGAACAAAAATGAGGAAAAGGTGTTTTGCTGTGTAAAGTAATTGGCGGGCAAAACTTGCTTGGCTATCAAATCTGCGGTAATCACAAAAATAGTAACACTAACAAAGTTGGCAGAAATACTTTAAACAGCGCAATTCTATTATTGGGAATTTATTGATGTGCTCGTATAAAAATTTAAAATCGTGTTCTACACGCTCCGCAGTTAGTAAAATTTCATTACCTCCGCATCCCATCTTTGGCATGAAACAGAGCTTGAATTTTTTCCTTGAAGATAAAATTTTACGTTATCACGTCTTAAATTCAACGATGAAATTCATTATTATACAGTGTGATACGGCAGCTGCTACCGCATGCAGGGACAACGGGAATCGACACAATATTTTGAGAAACTGATTCCCAACTCCATTTCAGATAAAGAACGCACACAGCTTCCAGGGTCGTTGACAGCTAACTCCACCAATATCTATGTAAATGAATATTGTTTTATATTTACTCTAGCTGGTGTTCTGGCATTTGTAATCACTGGTAAAGTGTGAATGTTACGTATCACTTTCATCAATCTCGATCTTATTTCAGATGAGACAACGGCGATCGCCGCGATAGTCACTTCATCTAGCAGCATAATAGAAAATAGAAATTTTACATCTCTACCGGCAGTTTTCTCTTACGAATCGTTAACGGAGTCTAATTCCCATCACGTCTTTGTAATAATAATGTCATCGTTGGTTTCCTCTTTAGACGCAGTCTTATTTTAACGCGACCGAAAAGCAACGAAGCGTGCAATCTACGGTCGACAGACAGCAAGTTTACGCGTTATTTGACAATGACATCTCCGTATTTGCAGCATTCTCTCACTTGTAAACTAGTTTGCATGTTTTAATCTGCCGTATAACGGATCTAGTTGAGATATCTTATTATAGGGATCTGATAAAACGATATTTTGCATTTTTGCATGTTGCGCTACATTTCATAAATAAATTGCATAGCTTTCAAATCTGATGGAAATTGAAATATTGTATAAATAAATATAAATTTAACAAAGAAACAACTAATTATACAAGATGAGCATCTAAAATTCAGAGGTTGATGTTTGTACAGATTCCAGGATCTTAAGTAGGTAATTTAATTCATTTTTAGAATGAATCTCCAGTGGTTTAGTAATACGTAAAATTTTGGAAAGACTTAAAAATAAAAACAACATAAATGATTGATGTGATTCAAAGAATCTTAAAAACGTAAATTCAATAAATTGGAAAACAAGAAATAAAATCAAGATCAATCAACATCACTGAAGGAAAAGTTTGAAGAAGTTCTAAGAAAAAGAAAGAAAAAAGTATAATTTAAAGAACGGACTTTGTTGTTACTATAAAGATTGTAGAAATCTGTAGAGTCCAATGAAGCAAGAAAATAACAAGAATTAGCAAAAAAAAAGAATTTGAAAAAGAGTAAAACTTTGAAGGTATTAAAAATATGAATTTGAAAATGTGTAAAGTCTAAAATTTCGTTTCAAAATAAACTTCCAGAAAAAAATTTTGTTATAAATTCTACAGTTTTCCATGAGCAGATCAAATTATTTAAATTCTTCTTATTATCAATGTCCTTCTACATTGAAAAGTGGTAAAAAAATAAGTTCACAAAGCCTCTTAATTTAAACCTTTTTTATTTTTTTGCTGGAGCCCCAAAAGAAAATTTTCATTAATTTTTCAAAAAAAAAGTCAGCTTGCATTCGCAATTTGAAGTGTCTGCAGTGATAATCCTCTATTTTCGTTGTTTCAGTTTGATTTCAGCGTTCGTATACGTCTCCTGAAACGAAACGAATATTGTTCTGCACGGCTGCATTCTTCAATGGCATCTAGGTTGGCTGGCATTCACGTCTTTTGAAAAAGTGGGCCGAATTCAGTATATCGCGGCTTCCGTCATCAAAATGCAGGAAATGGAGCCATGGAATTACATTTTCAGTAACTCAACTCGGGAGGTGTGCTAAGAATGAACACACAACATTTCCTGAAACGTACCGTAATAATTCAATATTTCTCTCTTTGCGAGCCAACAACCACAAACAATCAACAAATGTTTATACATAAAGAGGCACGTTCCTTTTTGTTTTTGCACAGAATGAGTTGGGTAATTGAATTTAGAAGCGATGGCCAAAGTCGGTTTTGTCGTTTTGGGTACATAAAGACAATCATTGTGGAGTTTAGCAAGAGCGACGAGTTTCTTGAAATTCTTGGAGGGTATAAGAGCAAATTACGTTATAGAAAACACAAAATGGGGACGCTCAAAGGCAGGACCGCTGATCCCATCTGGTATTCAGTCTGTGTATCCGTCCTGTATCAAGTCCTGGCTCCTTTGTAGCGCCCATGTCACGGGCAGACTTCTTCTTGATTCCCTTTATTGACACAGCTCCTAACTTATCTTGTTGTGTTGTATCCTGCAGTTCACTCCAGTTTGCGCATATCGCGGTTTTATTTTCACCCACCCTTGGATAATATTTCAAATTAAATTGTACAGAATGATCCAGTGGCGTGCACCAACTCTGCAAAAAAAATCAGTTATAATCTTTTAGAAACCGCTTGGATCTACGTAATAGTTTTAAATTCGCTCTCTTTTTTGCTCTGACTGCGAGCTAAGGAAGTTCCTTGAAACCGCCTGAATTCCTAATGCCAAACGAATCACTGGAATGGAAATTCGCCAACTACAAAAGGCGATAGTTCCGTTTCGGTTTCGTTTCAAATTCACTAGTCAGAGTAATACAATTTGACTTAAAGCTCCTTTTGTCGATTCAATTAAACCATTATTAGATTCTGGCTGTTATCTGCTGTTGAAATCTCGAAATTGTTCGGTCGTTGTCTCGCCGGAGCTGCTTCTGTCAATTGAATTTTCCTTCTAATACATTTGGCTGTGAAAGCGTATTATCCTTCGTAAGATGCACATACGGAAACCACGTGTGAAATTTTAAGAGAACATATCCCGGAAGATAGAACGGTATTGAGGGATTTTAACGGAAAACGAATTAGGAAAGTTTCAATTTGAAAAAGCGTAAAGTGGATTACATTTTTATAAAGGAAATAAAGACAACGTCAGTGTACATTTTATCCGCGACTCTTGATTTTTCAATTTTCACCAAACACGTTCTGTTTTACGACTAAATTTATTGTGAGGGCGCAATTTTAATAATAAGACGCCCCGGAAGTAAATCTTGTCGCAATTTACCTCTGGAGTTTGTCCAAAAATATACCTCTAACACGTTGGTCGTTTCATTGCCATTGTCCACAATTTATGAGGCTTAAATGTAATAGTTACAAATTGTCTCGGTAATAAACGTGAAATACGACTTACTTGGCACAATTCCACTACTGGACGAAAATTGAAATTGATAATTAAAGGAAAATATGAGTCTTGCACCATGCAGAGAAATTGTGCTGCTAAAAGATCGAGAGAAATTAACTGAAAAGAAAGAAGTGTCTTTTTAAAGACTAAATTACGTAGAAGCGAATTAATAAATAAAGATTTTGCAGGAGCGTGATTTGCTCGCATTTCAAATTCAAAACACCTTTTAAGTAAATGCTCATGAAAAATTAAAGTTTGTTTTGCTTTAGAAACATTTATGATGCACTTTGCTCAAGAGGACGAGTCTGGAAATGTGCTTTTGTTTATGAAGGATTACTCGTATCTTAACTAGCCTAATAAACTGAATGTAACACTAACATTCACTGGGGAATTTCGCTTAAATGTACAAGCTTCCAGCACTGACGCCTTAAAGCATACATTAAATTTAATGAATTATCTCGGTGTGTTTCTCTCTTTGAGAAATATTTCTCATTATTATCACGAAATTCATCTAACGTCTACAAAGTCTGAGCTAAATTAGTAATACGTTCAAAGAACATTTCGCACTCTTCTCTTTTGCCATGTGAATTTCTGAATATGAAAAACTTTTTCGGAGTCGTCTCCATGAAATTATAAGATGAATATTTATGAGCCCATTTCACATCCACAGGTGAATAATGAATCTGGGCATTACTCTGATTAAATCGTTCCAGTTTCCACAAATTCGTATTTACATAATTGCACAGTGCGCTATTTGTAATTTTTTCCGTAGAAGGTTTAATAAAATCATGATCGAAAATCATGACGAACTTGTCCTTTGTCCTTTGGAAAGGTTAGATTTCATCATTAGCTCTGAACTAATAACTGTTCTTTATAAAGAGGCACGAATAATTTTACCTGATTTACATATTAAATTAAGGATCGGATAATCTCACAATACGCATACAGCTGATACAATAAATCAGTACAAACTAGTTCAAACTTTCTGTAAACCAATACAGTGAATAACAAACAGGATTTTCCCTCATCCCTCATATGATGCAGTTTGTAGTTCAAGACAGCTGAAACTGAGTTCCATCACGATGACTCCTCTGTCTCCTTCCTCCTCGTGTTCAAATGAGAAGGAAGAGCCCTAGAGCCATGTAGCCATTAAGCAGCTTTCCTCCCAGATGCTTATTATTACTATCAGCAGTTTCTACTCTGTTTGCAGGAATCACATTTGTCCAACTCGCTATAATCGGGCCTGATTTAATTCTACAAGTTAATGCTTTGCTGGATTTAGACAAGTCATGTCACTGTTACCGCTGCTGAAGTTGATGAGGTTGGAGCAACAGAACTGTTTCGAAACAGTGATGAGACTTAATGTCCCGGAACAACATATGAAAGGTAAGTTTATTGTCAGCCATCCGCGGTGACAAATTGTTGATGCGTCCGTGTCAACATCAAAGAGTCGAAAAATTACACCGAACACTATTATCATAACTCACAAACGAAAAGAACCTTATCGGGTCAACGAAACACGTTGCGTGCATATTTTAGGAGAATTTTACTGTCTCTATTATAACTGGAATGGAGAAATCATTAGGTTTTATCGCAACTTCAGGTGTTAAGTGCAATCAAGCCCAATTATACTAAAAAGGATTCTGACATAATCGTTGTAGCTGGATTAATTTACGGGTGCGATAGTCGAAAAGAAGTTGACATTCTTAGACATATGGGTTCGGTATCCGTACTGTTGCGATATTAATTGTCGATTAAAGTAAAATTGACCTCGATCTCTTTATTGGAAATACAGCGACACACGAAGATATGCAGATTTTTAACTTTTAACAGTGCGTTGATACGAAAGTCTCCTACATCAATTAAGTTATAAATTATTTACCGTGTGGGTGGCTTTTAAAAACATTTTTCCGAGTACACGATATTAAATGAAACGCCTACATTGATGTAACTGGAAACTGTGGAGAGAGTGATTTATATAATAACACCAAATTTTTACCATTTTGGCCACCACTACAGCTCCGTAAATCATGTTAAACATCGATTTTCTTCAACGGACCGGAAAAGCTGAATTTTTAATTTACTACCTGATAACGATTTTCGTTCTAAAATTAAAACTACCATAAAATTATTTTTAATTTAAAGATTTCAACGACATACTTTTTTTCATAAAATCTGTAATCAATTTTGTTTATTAACGGAAGATGGTTCGCGTCACCAGTTACACAAATTTATGACTCAATTTTAAATACCAACAGCTGATACAACTCAGTTTCCTGAACAGGAAGTCTTAATTTTGCCCGTGCCTTTTTAATTTAGGTACAAGGCTCCATGTGCACCTTCTTGGAGGATTCTTGTACAATAAAAATATCGTTGGAAGTGGTCGTGTCAAATTTAATAATAACGCGAATGCGGTTTAGTACTTTTGTCAGAAATGATTACAGGTTTACACAACTACAATTTGCTAGGAAATGGATTTTCAGAGCGATATAAAAATAGTATCCATAAAAGAAGGTAATTGTTTTTCTTGTAAAATTTCATTCTTTTAGCGCGTAATTGAATTTAGACATGAAAACTGCTGGAAGTGGAAGTTACATTATTGCAAATGAAAATATTATCTATCACCTCTTTTATCTCTATTTTTAATCAAAATTCAGCGTTTTTAAATTAAAGTTGTCACTCGAAGAGTGTTGTTCAGTGCTAAATTAGAAACAATAGTTGCATTGTTTGTTAATGTACAAAAAATGTTTTAGTTGTTGGAATTCTATTACACCAATTAGAACAGACATGCTTTTACGATTTCAGCGCCTGATTCAATTATAATTTTTATATTCTACACAATAGAGCATCGGCGTTTTATATCAGCAACCCAATAATCGACAGCCACTGTTCATTGTTTTAAACTATACGAGCTGTGAATAATTTTACAATGATATTTATTTAAATGTACAGAAATTTATGCCTCTTAGTTTTTTAATGTAAATAAAAGAAAATTTTAAATTGTTAAGTATGTTATGTTGCCTAACGTATTCGGAAATGAGCTTTTCTTTGAGCTTTCAATTTGTCAAATTTGAATAAAATACACTACTTTTGAACCAAATTTCTACTAGAGCAGTGGAAAGTCGTTTCTGAAGTAGAATTGTCTTCTGATTCTGAATCTGAAGCTCGATTTGCTCCATCAGGTCAGGACTTTAGTTTACTTTCACTTACACTGCGTTTACTTTTGTTTATTTTTCTGTTTTTCTTAACAATTTGCAAAATCATGAAACTCCATTATACATTATTACATAGATAATTAAATAAGCTTGCCAACAAACTATGGAAGTCGCCGAAAGAGTCAATTTTTGCAAATATATTTAAGAAAAACTGATAAAAATTTCAGTTCAATCTTTTTTTGCATAGAAGCTCTAAATTAGTAATTTGATTTTTTAATGTTATAATCATAATAAAGGTTAATTTCTCTCCTTTCAAACGCGGTGTTAACCATCGTATTATCTTTTCTAGTTTAGAAGTTACATAACCAAGAAAACGGGGTGTTAAAAAAACTAACTTTCAAAATTTTTAACAATTTTAATTTGAATGCTCACACAATTATAGTTTTTCAATAAATCTCGCGTTTCCATATGAATTTCATTGCTCAAATTAGAAGATCAGAGATAAAAGATATACGGCAATTATTAAGCAATTGTTGGTCAATTTTTTATATTTTAAATATATTTGAAAACGTTTTCGAATCAATCTTAATAATTGTTTTGCCCCCAATAAAATTTTCATAAAATGAATGGAAGTGTCTCCATCAGTTACTGCCAGTTCAAATAAACATGCTAAAAAATAATTTTTAGTGACATCCACCTTTTTATTTTGTGCTAAATTTGCAACAAATTGGCAACTATTTCTGTTTAATAGTAACTATTCATTGTGGTTTTCAAAAAATTCAGAACAATTCTTCATCAAGAACCTTCAAACTAACTTCATCAAGAAGTTTTCTAAAATGTTTCATTCACGTTTGCATTACCATTAAAGTCATTTTAAAACTTAATATATGCCGAGATATTACGATTTTTTTTTGTGATGTAACCTTTAAATGATAAGAGATAGGAATTCATTTGTCACCGGGTCAAAAAACGAACAAGATCTCAATGTTGCATGACAACGAAAATACTAACCCTAGCTATGAGATTTATAAGTCGTTGAGTGCTTAAGTCGTAGCTTATTAAATTGACTTTCCAAAACAAGTCAAGCATTTCCATAACTTGCGAGTTTTCAAGAAAAAGTGAAGAACCTTGTTCAGTAAAATCTGAAAAAAATCATGCTTAGAGAATATCTCTGAAAACGGATCTGATGGAACAAAACAGACTTTATATTCGGAAGCAGGAGACTCAACTTCTCCAGTACAATTTTTTTCCAAAATGTGTTATTGGTCTATGACTTAAAAATAAAAAATTTTCAATAAGCCAATAAGACTCTTCATTTAATGTCCATAAACCCTGACACATCCATGATAATAAAAAAAAGCATTCTTTAGTGTGCCTCTGACACATGTTCCTCGTGTGTAACAGCTTTCAAAACCGGGAAGGTCAGAAAATAAATTTTTGCCTGCAATTTGACGCTTGCAATTGCCTACGACTCCATGGAATTTATGTCTCCTGATGGAAATGTTTTCGTGAATTCATTCTCACTGCACCGTCCTGCCCCACCTTCCCTTATACTTTTGTAGTATCGTGTCAGGTGAACAACGTGACATCAAAAAATTCAATGTTTCATTGTTTGGGAGCAAATAATGTCAGCCTTGTAAACTAGCCCTGAGTCTTTTCAAACACGGCGTTCACCGTTAGACTTTGTTGAACAAACATTTCCGCATCGGCCATTCTTAAGTATTAATTCAAGTTTGTTGTAAAGCAAGCAATTAAAGTCGTGTTAGCTTTTTGGGTTCGGAAATTGATCCAGCGCGAAAAAAACTTGACGTTGTGAATAATAAACCGCGAGGGATGGGACTTGGTGTGCGCTCCATATAAATTCGGATTCGCTTCTTCGATTCACCCCTTGGGCAATTCATTACAAACTGAGGTTAGATTCAGCACGAAGCGAATTAATCGGGTCCGGTTTGAATTTACGTTCGATCCTATCTAAATGTTATCATGTTTGCGTGATTATTAAATTTCGCCAACACTACAAATAATATTAAAACCAAAGGGTGAATTTTCTTAAAATCGTGTTTGATATCAGATCTCGGATTTTAATTAAGGACGGCCCTTACTTTCAGATAACATAAATCTTTTCGTGTTCAATACAGCCAGTAATTAAATCACACAGATGGACTTTCACAATGAATTGCTGTCCGCATTTTAGGCCGTTCTCTCTACATTAATATCGCCACAAGTAATATGCTTTTAGACACGGAACTATTATCAGTTGGTTTTAAATTTGTTGCCGCCCTCAAATAGCGTGCAGTAATGATAAAACTCTACATAACGTAAATGTACTGATGCAAATCTTTCTGGGCCGTATATCTTTCAGTGTTTAAGTTATATCGGCGTTATGTAATCGTGCAATGCTCAATATTTTGTTATTTATGTAAAAAAAATTAAAACGTATACTGCATTAGAGGTGGGTAATATAGTGCAAACTGAACAATCGGAGAACGGCATATAGGGCTATAAATATGAGCAGCACCACTGCAAAACCTGGGAGTAAATAATATGTGTAAAATGATATGTACTGCTAAAGGGAAATGTATTTCATTGAGTATTCCGTTCAGATTTATAGGTTTTCCTTTACAGAGTTTCTATTATTTACACTGATAATAATACAGACATTGGATCAAGTTTAATAAAATAAAAGTTAAAGAAGCAGATGTTAAAAATGTAAAATTATCCTTTGCATAAACTCCACATAATGTAGTTACAGGGCTGCAATTCCCCAAAAGAGTAAAGTGCACTTGAAAGACTTTTTGCACGGAAAGCTTACCGCATTCACTCTTTATTTTCGTCATGTTTAATATGATTATAGTAACTATGGCGAACATAATGCAATAATCCCAAGGAAGTTATAATGCATAAACAATCTTTCAATATAATTATAGTTAGCAACTTGGCTTGTATCAGATTAATTTCTAACCAACTTCATCTAGAATTTTCAGCATTTCCAATATATCCCCATTAGCGTGTTATGAAACCGTATGCTTTAATAACTTTATATTTTGCACAGTGCAACTAAAGCCAGGGTTAAAACGTTAAATATAATCAAATTCAAATCCCCCGAAGCTTTAATAACGACATATCAAAACGTATCCGCATATAACATGATAAAACAACAAAACTTGATTAATTCATTATCCTTCCACCTCAATTTGCATAGTCACCCTCGGCCCCAAAACCATGTTATTTATTTTCAACAGGTACGATATCCACCCAGCCAAATTATTTTGATGTCGTTTTTATTTTTTAATTAACTGAAGATTTCTTTGTGCATTGTGCAAATTCAATTTGGACTGTACAGAACACACGCGACGGATTATATTTAATGATAAATTCAAATTTCATCCTGAAACGACCGGAGTCTTAGTACGGACCAGTGCCACTAATATAGCAGTAATACACTGTTTGGTTGTTTATTGTTTCATAACCGTCCTGGTGGTAGGAAGTGAGATGCTATCGCCTGTTATTAATGCAGACCCTCGTCATATGCACACGGCAGGTTGTTTCATTTTGATGATTTAAGATTACTGTAAGCATATTACTTTCGAGTGGCATCATTATTGCCGGATTGCCGTATTTGGTTTACTAATCACTCAACCCGGAGGAGCGAATGTACAGATCGTAGATAAAAGCACCTTCCAAGACGTCACACATCAAAACGGTATCCAAGCCATAGCAAAAAAAGAGATGTTCACTGAACGAGAAGAAGCTTTATTGATTGATATTATCGCTATTATCGCATATACAGAGGGTCCACGAATAAAATATCATCCGGAGTACGAATTGCCGGTCAACAGGTGGTCACTTTTAATTTAAATTTTGCTGTTGCAACGTTTCAAGAAACCCACATTTACAACACTAGTACGTAATTTAAAACAGTAATTAATCACAAAACCCCAAAAGCTCTCTAGTGAAACAACTTTTTGCGTTATGCAACACTTTTTGTTGATCAACCTGTTCATTTAACCGTATTTTTCTCAGAAAGTGCAGATTAAATTTACATCATTTATATCTATTTAGGTCCTTTTGAATCAATATTACCCAACCTGCGAAGATTTCACGTTTCTCCAAACTCAGATAAAATCAGCGCCGATCGTTAACAAAACCGAAAGTACCAAAAATCGTGATCCGATATTTCGTACCTCTTCCTGTTATTACGTGTACTTAACCTTACGAAAAACTTGAATAATGAGAAAACCGCGCTCACCTCGCCCCTCGGCTTAATTATAATTAATGTCAAGATACACTTTGCACCGTAGCGAAAGTCGTGAAAAATTGAAAGTGAACGAATTAGAATTGATTACAGTTCGAAATTTCAAAGTCGGAGATTATCTAATCGGAATCTGTGAAACTGGTTATACAATGGAATGGTCACTAGACAATATTGACTTGTCAAAAATAATGTGATATTTTATTTAGAAATTGATAAAATGCAGAGATTATTGATTTATTGCGTTGGTTATCTGTTATTATCATCTATTTAGAGCGAGATTAGAATAACCCACCTGAGGGACCGAAAGAGTAGACCAGACGACATTAAGATTTGAGAGCAATTAAAACATGTAACAACAAAATAACAAGGTCAGTAATAGTTACATCATCAAGTCTTAATTATCACAATGGAAATTTGGTGTACAGGATGCTATGGTTTTAATTAGTTTTATTACGTAATATGTATGTGTATAGATAATATAGATGCTAAAAAATGTAAAGATATTGAAGAAATAACAACTGCAGTCAGAGAAGATTTACATAAGTAGATTTTACACTCTACAAGAACTACTGTTTTTTGTCTCTCACATTTCGTTTAGTATTTTTTTCATTTCCGTGGCATACTTTCAAGCGCTATAAATGAAACGTGTGTATACTGTAGCGATGGATGGAAATCACTTAAAATTAAAATAAACAATACGCGGCCCCGTTTTACATTTTCCAGCAGTAGCATTTTGCCGTTCAAAATTTTTCTCTTTGCAGAGGTTGTACAAAGTGTTTCAAAATTCGTGAATTTCGAGTTTAGAGCGTTGTAGAAAATCACTTCAATAGTTCAAATATAAAAAAAAATCGGGACTTTTCCACAAAGATACATTGATCTGAATCAAAGTCCCTATATCTATAGGTCTAAGCAAGTCCACTAATCCCGTTTCTATGTTGATGACGTCAAAACGGTTCGCCTTTTGGCGCAAAGTTTGAATACATTGGTCAGCAAGAAAACTGCAGTTCACCGGTGTATTTTTGCATGCATGTATTTTCACTTTTGACACTCAATTCAGTCATAAACTAATTCGACCAAACAAGCTTTTTTTAAGGTTTCATGACGAGCACAAGTGGTGTCCCCAATCGCTGCTTGACCCAAGTGCCTCTAATGAAAATAGTAATTCGCACTTGGCTAATCAGTATCAAAATGCTTTCAAATGTAAGATCGGAAGCTGCACTGTCAGAAAAGTTTGGTCTTACCTCACCATTTTCTTCCACAACCACGTGGGGAACACCAAGAAAACCTCAACATTTCGCACATTTTGAAATGGTCTGCCATATAGCAATTTCTGCCAAGAAATGGTGAGGAACACAAAACTTTTTGATAGTACAACTTTCGATCTTTCAATGAACAAAGTTTTTGTTATTGAATTATTTGTGTCCCAGGACTGAGTGTCTTAAGATTTTGGAATATTTCTGATGTGTTTTTCTTCAAATAGGAGGTAAATACGATGATAATAAGCAGGCATAAAAGCCAAAAAGAAACTGAAAATTTTTTTGGGTAGAGGACCAATCATACAAATGCGCACTACTCTCTGTAGGATCCCTGTCGAATTAAATGACACGAACCGTTATGACGTCACATCCCCTCTCATCCCCCGTAACGGCAACTCGCTCAGACCTATGTATAGATTTAGGGACTTTGGATTTGAATATGTACACTTTGAACTGCATTTTCTTCAAATTCAGGGTAAAAATCAATTGTTTATTGTTAATTATGATGTAGATGATTGTGGATGATAATAATAATAATAATGTAAAATAATTTCTGGAAAAATCTGCTTTATTTTGGAGTAAAAAAATCTTAAATTTTTGTAATTTTTTTAAAAAATGGAACTTAAAAATGTCAAAATCGCGAATTTTGAGACACCTGTAGATATGATCTTGTAGTTTTCGTATTGTTGAAAGATTTATTTATGGTTTAATTCGAATTGCTAAGAAATAAACAACGTGTGAAAAAATTGAATTGAAGAAAGTTATACTTATTTAGATATTTAAAAATTTACATACTTAGAGGTAGTTGAAATTTTGATAATTTTCTCTGCTCGTAACTTTTTTATTTTTTAACCAATTTTAATCGTTTATATGGCGTTTTATACATAGAGAACAAGATTTTCTAGATACCGTTTTCATGAAATTTTGATAGATCTTCCTATTCTCAGTTCCCAGCTTCTGGGTAACTAGTTCCTGAGAGTTTTAAAGATTTGTACTCCCAATTTTTGAGATAAAAAAACGAAGAAATCTGTAAGCGTAGAATTCGTAGGAAATAAAAACGTTTTAATTTAAACAAATTGTAGATATGAAATTAGAGCGAAAATACTATTTTAACCTGACACATCATTAAATAAAAACTTTGCAAAAGTTTACGTTGCCGTTGCATGTTCTTTAATAATAATAATTTATCATCCATTGAGTTTAAACTGAATTTTGTATGGTTTTCATTTAGAACATTATCCGAAAATCGAAATTTAATTAAGTACCAACGATAAAATACACAGTTTCTTCAAACATAATTTGCATACTCCAAATTGTGCAAATATTAATATTGGCGTATGTAATGAGGGCAATAATTTAGTAGTAGACTCCCTTAAACTGAATTAAATTATCTATGATAGTTTTTGCAACAAAAGCTATTTTAATGGCTCTATGTCGCCCCGAAGAGAATATTATGTTTGACTGCAGGCTGCAAAGTCAATTTGCATAGTTTCATTTTTATAGTAACCATAACGTGTTTTTATTATAACGTTATTAAAATTACCATATTGAGACCAAACAATGACAATGTACGGCTAAAATGCAGAATGCAGGTCCTACAATGTCTGAGGCAATAATCACGAAACGGTCTTTAAAAAGTTGTACTTCCTTTCATGTAGATAAGCTCGAGAGGATTTATAGCGATTGTTTCTATTACCCGCAGAAGCACTTATATATATCATGTTAGTGATATATGATCGTATATGTAACAAAGGGAAAAAGTACTATAATTTATATGTTCCGACTACAAGTATTCATAAAAGTCAAGAGTTGACCACTTGTAATAATGAGTCATTATGATCAAGTGCTCTAGTTTTGAGTAGGCTGCTGATTTCTTTCATAAAGACCGCCTAACCCATTTGTCACTGTTACCGAGATTATGTAACAAGGCGTTGTTAATTATTATTGTAATTGCTTGTAATGTCAATATCGTTGCTAACTGGATGACTAGCCAAGTGGAGTGGAACACAAGCCGCGAATATTTAATGACTTGTTGAAAATAAATTATGCGTGCCTCATAAAGAAACTTTAAACCCAACAAATTAGAAAACGACAAAGGTAGTATTGATTACTGTTTGGATATTAATTTTCAAACTATGTCGAAAATTTATGCATTTTTGATTACTTCAAACCGGTTGGAAACGGAACCGTCGACAATTCAGCTTGTAGAAGGACAAAATCACAACCGGATTTTCAATTGTTACTTTTATTACGTATCACGATAATTAATTGCATGCAAACCAATTAAGTTTGTCTTTGATACTGTAGGTCACATTTCATACGAAAGCTTGAGCTACGGAGCTGCAAGAATTTCTCTTGCACAGGATGACGTTCTTTTAATTATTTGATAGCTTGTCTCAAGCCATTCAATACTTAATGTGGATGATCTATTTCCAGTTTTTCAGAATTCCAGTTTCTTGTTTTTTAAATAGTTTTGAACTACTCAATAAATGTTGACACTTCAGCATATAAATATCTTGTTTCAAGTCAAACCTGTATCACTGAACCAGTGTCGTTATGACAAATTTTTTTTGTTCCTGAAATGATGGACGAATTAATAGGTTGAGGATCAGCTCGTTAGACACGGTCCACTGATAAACTAAACACTTATTAAGTATCTCATCAATTATTATTAGTCCGTCGTGCAATTTTGGAAAAAAATTCAAGTCGACGCCTACATCGTCGCCTTCATATATTAATTTAGACCACCCGGGACATATTCAAATAAGACTAAACCAGTCCGACTAATTTTAATTTAATTCCATGTAAATGCAGTAAACAAACAATTTAAACATATTTAAAAACGAGACGACAAGCTGTATAAATCAGCATAAAAACCAAACCGAAATCGATTACGGCTTATTCCGAAACAAACATTTAAATCACTTAGCTCGACTGCTGACATGGTCGTGTGATTTCTAATGAACAATTAAACCATTTTGGTTTGGATTTATCGCAATTAAATGACACGTGAATCTCGTTTTTTCCTCCGCATCTGAAGACGATGAATATTAACGACGTGAAGGAATTTCAATTGTAAATAGAGTTGATTGTTACAGTTGAAGATCTGGTATTTGTGGTCGAACCGGTTAGACTTTGTGGTCGCATGTGCTCGACTTTCACTATTGTAGTAAGGTCGAATTGGTAACGAATTCGCTCATGCCTTCTCACTAATAAGTCTTTTGTCACTGACATTCAATTCTCAATGAATACTCTATTTATCCGGATTACTATGACTTCCAAAGGAAATTATTCCACTGACTACAAGATTTCCACGATTAATTCCACCCCATAAGCACCCTCATAAAAGTCTTTGGATAGACAGCAAATTCATTCCCAGCTTCCAATTATTCACGTCCTTTTAAAGTAAGGCATTTTATTCTACTTTTTCCGAGCTCTTCTACAGATGGCGGTACTGGTATCAAAAGAGAGAGGAGAATCTCCACGTGAGAGACTCCAATCAAACGTTTTATTGGCGTTGCTCCTAATAATTGCTTCAATGTTTCCTTTTTTTCAATAAATGGAATATAATGTAGTTGCGGCGGTGGTTTTTGTTTAGATGGACCCGACTATTATGTTGAACGATTTGAGTTTTTGCTTTCTTGTTATTCTTGGCTATTGTAAAAACCGAAATCAAGCAACGAAGAGAATCAAATATCGAGAACTCGTCTATTTTCACCTGAAGACATGGCTCTTTGAGGAACTTACGACATGCAAAGTATCATGCTTTTCCCCGGTGTGTTCTCGCTTTACTCGAAAATAAGTAAGTTTGGACCTGTTTCTCAGAATTGTAAAGCAAGCCCGTTCTCAAAGTTAGATCATGCATAATAAATATCGCCTCTGTTTATTAGAACAGGTACCGTGTCAAATATTCTAATACTAGGAAACAAGGTCAAACCAAAATCGAAATTATCTGAACGATTTAATACCCACCGAAACGAATTTTGCCGTTCCAATAAACACCTAACAAATTCATTATATTAGACTTAATTGTCAACTCGGTCACCTGGCATTAATAACCCGGAAGTTTCCGCATGAGTTTTTCTAAATATCAAAGTCCACAAAAACGATCAATTTTCAATAGCAAACACGATTTTTGACATTCCATTGATAGTTGCAAACAATGAAAATTGTTGGAGGACACATATCATGGCTGACACCTAAAGGATATACTAATTAAGTTTAGATACAATGGTTCCTTACATAGTCGAAAAATGAATAATAGTAGGTTTGTTAGTATCTTATGGAAAAATCGGAATTTCGGATAATTGGTGCCACTACAGAATTAACGCAATTAAAAGCGAATTAAATGGTCCTGTTGTTTAATCTCACAATGGTATTACCTGGAATTCCTAATGAACGTTTCTCAATAATCCGATGATAATTTTCACGTTACTACTTATTTTTAGCAATTTCATTAAGTCGTCTCGTCATGTATTCACAAAACGTTGCGAAATGTAATTTCGTTGAGTTCATTTAATCATAAAATTTGGCAATTTAAGCAGCTTTTTATTTTTGGAGTGTATTAAATGAAGCACCAATTTCAATGACGCATATTTTAATCGAACAAATCGCCCTGAAATTACCTATCCATTATTCGACTCCTATAACACATAAATCAAAATAATCCAAATTTAAACACGTCACAAAGATCGCATCTTTTTATCTGTCGTAGTTTCGGAGATATCGAACACTAAACATTCCAGAGCTTTAATATTTTCGCTCTCTGGGAACAACCTGAAATTTCCATCGCTTCTAATTCAGTTATTTGTTGACGTAACGTGAAATATTCGAACAATTTTGGGTTTTGCGTGAAATTCTGCGTTAAAAGGCACCGATATCTTCAGCTTGCTTCACAAATAAATATCGACCGAATTATCAAGTTTTCTGAGTCTTTTCGGTATCAATTTTAATAAACTTTTTTTGTTTTAGTTATACATACATCAAACGCAAGAACAGCTCGAGGTCTGTCAACTGACCAAATATCAGATCGTTGCTCAAATAGTTTACAATTGGCGGTTAAAATTGCAAAAACTCAATTTTTTTTTGTTTAGTCGAATTTTTTTTTGTTTTTAAATAGACCATCGAGTTTTGAATTGAGAGAATCTGAGCGCACAGTTTAAGCAATAAAAGTGCGAGAAAAACAATGGGGACGGTCTCTGTCGTAGTTCAAAAGGTATGGATTTTAAACATTTCAGAACTAAAAGTTCACTATCCGAAACTTTAATCGCTTCTAATTCAGTTATTTGTAGACGTACCTGAAAGAATACCACATGTTTTATATTCTTCTATATTTTTTTAATAAAATTTTTGTATTAAGGATAATTATGTAAGATCGGATTTTTAGCAATAAAGCGCAGAAAAACGATTAGAAATTTATAGATTTGCAAACTGGCAGTTAATTTCAGCATCCTTGGCGATTAAGCTCTCGCTAATCGAGGTTTAACTGTAACTTACTCAGTTTTGAAGATTGTATGTACGTTTAAATGTAGTAGATACAATCTATTCTTATGAGAAAGCGAAGTTATTCTACCCCAATATCCGATCATCTGATCGCAGCGCTCGCGCCCAATAATACAAGTCACAGTCACAAGGATCATTCTCTATTGTTCTCGCTCTAGATGTAAATCAAAACACATCAAAAGTCAATTTGGAAATGTCAAATCTGGGATTTCAATAGACAAATGATGCAATAATTGACATGATCGTGATGCGAACGATTTTGATACGTTCGAAACGGTCAAGTTATTATTATTGTTGCGCCAGACTAAGGAAAGGCTCATTGGAATTCTGGACGCGGTTCGTAGACTTTGAAGAAAACTATGAATAACTAACTGCTTCCTTTGTGGAGTGTTGTGATCTAATTATTGTACGGAGATTGTGGACTAATTACAACAGCTTTCATGCGTTAGAACGTGCGAGAAATGTTTTGTTTCGTTGCCTACCTGCAGGGGACAGGTGTGTAATATAGTAATATAAGGTGAGGTTACACCAGTAGCAATGACATCGATTTTTAATTATTATCAATACAAACAAGTGTGGGCTTAAAAAAAGTCTGATGCTATCAAAGAACACGATTTACATAATAGTGTCTGCAAAAAAATGTGGAAAATGACGGAATGTAAAATACGACAGTTAGAATTTAAAATATTCATTTTACAAAATCGAAAAAACTCAAGTTTTTAAACATTTTCGAGGTTTTTCAGAGTAGTGCCGGAGGCAAGCATACAGACAAAGGGTTAAAACAAAATATTTATCTTTGATTATGAAATTTTAATTAGGATTTCTTTACCTTCGTGATGAACTCTTTTAATTGTACATTTTCACCTTTGAAAAATAAACAAGACTACTTTTGGCAGCAAGAAATGCCTGAATATAATGGAAATTTTGTGTAACATTTCTTAATTACTTTGTTTATAAAAAAAGTAATAATAACTCATAAGCTTTCAAAGCTACAGGTTTAGTTTTTGTAATCTCATATTGTATTTACTCTATTTTTCCTAAATTTCAAAATTTTTGTGTTCTGTATTTTTTGAGAATCTTCATACGTACACACCTAGGTAGGATATTAATAAATGTTCCTAACATTTTGAAACAACGTACTTTCGATCCTAAAAATTGAAATAGAATCAGAACAATTTTCGGTCCATCAATGTCGTAACTAACAATACATTCCAATAAACAGATTGTTATCAAGAAATTATTCAGATCGTGACTATGGAATTAATATAACAAAAATGTCGTTATAAAGGCCCCGGAGAAGTAATTAATTTTATGCAACACTCGTAAAATACACTCAACCAGTCCTGTTATTACATTCTTTTATTTAAATTTTAACGATACTAAAATATTACCAGGCTTTATGATCTTTTGCGACCAGGTTTTAAATGAAATTTCGATTCGTTTTACTATTGCAACTATTGTTCTAAAGGATACGACTAATATGAATACCATCGATTTAAATTTAATAGTTCTGTTTTAATTTTCGCATCGGTATAACGAAGTTATGTTATTGTCGTAATTAAAACTCGGCGTATATGTTAGATTAATCCAAGCCACGTCCTGAGGGCTGGTCTATATGGGTTATTATAATAAATGTCACCTGTTCCATAAGTTACGATACATGTGGAACAGTCCTTGGTCAGGAATTACCAGAACAACTCCGTACATAATCAATTTTGTAAACGGTTGCGGTTTTTCAGACCCCATTATGGTAGATCTACAACCGCAGAGAGAGAATAAAGCTGAGACTGCGACAGTTAATTGATTTAGTAAGAAAAGAACATCGACTTAAAATGTTATCTACTAGCCAAGCAGGAGAAATAAAAAGCGTCTAGGGTTTTTGTCTTCTGGTTTTCTCTAACATGGGAAAAATGAGAAACCGGAATATTCTAAAGTAGAAAAAGCTCCTCTTCGGCCAATATTAATTAACCGAATTTTTTGTTCCGCGCACGTAGAAAATATTTGTCGCTATTGTGTGAAGTCATTGATGTAGAAATCGAACCGGTAATAGTATCAATACAATAATTTCAAATATCACAGTGTCATTATCCTTGTTATTATTTAACAATAAATATGGTGGGTTGACTGCAGAGTTATTACACAATTTAATAGTTTGTGGCCGCTCTGTAACATTTCTTTTGCAACGCCCCGTACGTGGAATTCCATTATCCTAAAGTTATCCGTTCACTTTCTCTGCCAGTGACGACAAAAAAATACCAACCCAATTTTGATCTATCGATTGTGTTACGCCAAATCAGTGAAACAAGTCTCTCGTTTATTGTCAATACGGCTTAATTGCAGCCACATTTACACCTTGTAAATGTTAAAAGACCTAATTACACCACATTCTTTGTCCAGGAGAAATCGACGCCTAATCCGGTTAGTTCGTTTCGCAACAATTGAGCTAGTTTACCAAAGGTTGCACCCTACACGAAAAATCCAATCAATACAGGCCCTAATGCTCCGAAAAAAGAAAGTGAAACGTCGATTTCAGATAACTAATCTAGATTAATTAAAATTTAAATTATTATTTAATGTGTTGTAAGAGTAGTGAAACTAGCGATAATTTGTCACAATTAATGCAATATTTCCTGGCCGGTCCTACATGTAATTAATTTTTATGATTAATCAGCTGTCTCCTGCATTTATTGGATCATTGAGTCTTGCCTAAATGTACCATTACGTGTCCACTTCCTGCGATTATTCTAAACAATCAATTAATTCGAAAAAGTGACCGCCGAGGATAAAAAGTTGCTTTACTTGACCACAAGATGTAATTATTTTAATGCAAACAATAAAACTAAAAAGTAAAGTAGTTCTGCAATCTCGTACTTCTCTGTAATTACGCTAATTCGTTATTTATGTAGATTTGCAGCAATTAAGCAGATCTACAACAAAAATCAATCATCTTGTTAAATTGCAAGCGAAATGTTTTTGTGTAAGAATAATAACTTTTTTTGATTACTCGGATATAAGCACCAACACCTTTACACAAAGTAAATACCGGGATCGAAAAAGCAATTTAACAATCAACTTAATGACCACAGTACCGTGTACATGTAACATGATATCTCACTTTCACTCATGCCTGTAACACCTCGCAACCTACTGAAATCGGTAATTATAGAGAAAAAGGTCGCTCATTTAGGTCAACCTTTAATAAAAAGCTCAAGCAATTAAATTAAGCTCCTTCATATAAATTATAATAATTATAAAAAATAATGCAACCTACTTGGAAGACAATGAATTTGGATTAATTGCCGTAAGATTTTGACTAATACGCTGTCACTATTTTATTCAATGCTAATGTCTTGGATAATGGTAAGTTTCTCCTTTTTATAGTGCGCTTGGTACCTCCGGGTATATTTTTTCATCACAAGCTTCTTTGTTGTGAATCTGATTCTGCATTACTCAAATAAATTATTCTGTCTTTTATGTCTATTCGTTTTGTTCGTTGCTAATTTATTCAGACAATTTTTCATAATACATTGTGCTTTTACCCTTTATTAGTATTACACACATTAAATTATAAAAATGTTTTAACGGTACAAACATGAGGTGTTAATTAGGAATTATGAATTCAAGACACGCGCGGTTTATAAACATGACAATTTTCATCTCTTTAATGGTATTAACATATTAATGGATGCAAGTTTAAAAAAGGATTTTAAACGCTGAACGGATTTACAAATTTACACCTCTTTGCAAAGTCTGCTTGGTTGGTTTTGCAAGATGCAACCACGCATTGAAATCCATTGCCGCGTACCTTGCAGATTTTGCTCAAAGTACCATACAGTTCTTCCAGATTCAGAATTTAATCAGGACGTTGTGGACCACATACAGTCGTCGGGAGAAGCTACACTCTCTTTGCAGTTCATCATAAATAACATTCATATTTAGTGCCATTTTGGCCACTGCGATAACCAGTCACAAATATCATACCATAATTCCTCCAGGAAAGAAGACATATGCAGTGTTAGGAACTGAACTGGTATAATAGCATTCATTTGCAAACAAATTTTATAGTAAAAAGAGAAATTAGAAAATTAGATTCTCCCCCAATGTAAAGTATAACCAGAGATTTGGGAATTAATAGATGGGGGGACATATAATGCATTCACGATCTTTTTAGACCAGAGTAGGCCATGTTTTTTTTTCTTTTTGTTGGCTACAATGACTGACAGAGGTAGTTTTTTTACTGTCACATCTGACATGTGTCTTTCATGCATGCTAGTTTGCCACTTTTCTGATACCACAGTTTAAAGGCATTATCTTCAAAATATTACAATAAAATGCCTAAAGTGATTTCTTTTTTGAACAAAAAATGTGCTATTTGCAGTTTCGAAAAGATCGTCTTGATTTAAGACTGGAACAAACGATTTGAGGTGTTACAAATATATTCTTTGTAAGGTACCAAGTCCCGTAGACGTTTGTTTTCAAAATATTTTTAGGTGCAGCATGCAACCGTTTCCAAAGTTCTGGACACCAAAGATGAAAACTTTTGGCTGATAAGCGGCAACAATTAGAATTTTATGCCGAGAAAACAACACTTTTCAAAATTATTAAGTCTATGAGTTACAAACACAGAGAAGTGAACGATCACAAGACTGTATGTAAACAAAAACAATTCAAATTCTAAATTGCTGTACTTTTTAGTTAACGAAATTCGCCAAAGTTTGCATTTAGTGTGAGATTCCATAACATTAAACCCTGGGTCAAATGCTAATTCGATCAAATAAACTTCTTTAAGGTTTTATGACTAGAACCAAGACCTGGCAGAAGTGCTTCTTGAGAATGGTAAACTTTTTACCATTGGAATATACCAGCAGTAATGTCTTCCATTATGATTAATATTGCATTTGTTGAAAAATAATTTCAAAATTTTAGATAAAAATTCAATAAAATTATCAAGTTCTGAATGTTCGGTTCAAACTGGCAACAGAGGAAAGGTTTCAGACACAATTCATAACCAAAAAAAGGTGACAACTCCAATCGACAGAACGAATGTCAATCATTTTCAGGAAACTTTAG
The DNA here is from genome assembly GCA_029298725.1 of Gnatocerus cornutus. NCBI lineage: Eukaryota > Metazoa > Arthropoda > Insecta > Coleoptera > Tenebrionidae > Gnatocerus > Gnatocerus cornutus. The sequence goes on from CM055514.1 coordinate 9,168,261, forward strand.
CTCACAAAGGTTGACTACCAACCAAGTTACTAGATTTCCATGGCTTACCGCGGTCTAAAAAGATCGTGAATGCATTATAGTCAAAAGTCTTAGAAACATATCCACGACTAGCTTTACAACTTTCGTCCTTGTCTGTTGCACGCATTCACTGGATACAATGTATACCTATCTCTCTCGCCAGGATGGAGAGTTTTTGATTGGCTAATTTTAAAATTTGACAACAGATTGACAACAATTATAATGTGTGACAGTTCAAAGCAAAATGAGTAATCCAACGTACTGTAACACAACAAGTTCTCTCAGCACCATGAAACTACCGACGTCGCGTACTACAGACGACAGAAAGTGAGTTCAAAGAGGAATTTTTGGCTCAAGACGCATTTGAACAAATTTGTGCGAGAATTGTCGAAACAGATTTTGTAATAAGTGTAGAATAGAAATGGTACAAATAGGGGCTAACTAGTGAAATAAAAATCAATGGAATATTACAACTGGCATGTTTCTGAACTAAATCGTCGTCTGTGGAGAAATTGAGAAGCAAAATATGAAAATTAACCACAGACTACAAAGTGCAAAGAAAGTGAATTATTATGCGATTAGCAGATGATTTATAATTGAAACGGAAGTCACCAAACATACGGAGAGGAAGAAAAACATGAATTTTGACGAAGAGAGAAAAGATCAAGATTCAATTGAAAGAAATATCCTAGTTAATAAAAATCCAAGGTGTACCTAACTAAATTGGATGAATGGAGAAATGTTCAAAGTATTGAAGAAAAATACATGAAAGCAGTAAAAAAATACATTAAAAAGGGACAAGTAGATTGTTGAGAACATCAAAAGAATATGAAGCTCAGAACTGGTTAACAAAATAATGGACAGCTCTAACGACAAGTAAGAACAGAAAGAAGAACACGCTAGGAAACCTGTGACATTGTAGCAAATAAGATTCTGTTTAAGATTTGGACAGAGGCAAAAAGGTTGACAATGAGTAGAAAGGAGTGAGTAAAAGAAGATCGTGGCAGATCGAGAGAAGACTGCGCTTTTTTCTTACACTCGGACGAGGAACAAAATCAAATTGATGTAAATATTGGCAAATACATCTTAAAAGAGACTTTCTGCATTTTCTTCTTTAGAAGTCTGGGTCTAATGTAAAGTTTTCTATGTTCTTACAATTAATTTAGGCTGTTTGAATTAGCTTCTCCATTTTGCCAGGTTTCTCGTGTCAGACTAGAAAAGTGTTAGTCACACGTTGGTAATTTTAATTTTGTCATTAGTGTTTGACCTTAAACCTATTGAAAACTATGTTATGCACACTGAGAATTGTATCAATATCGTTTAATTGTGGAGCTATAAATGATCGGTTTTACCGCATTCATATTGTGAGAGTCTCCACTTGATGTAGAAGAGCTTCGGCCTATTAAGGAATGAAAGTTTCAACATTAAAAGACAGCAAAACGAAATCAAACTAGTGATGGAAGAACCTTGTCACAAAATTTAGCAACATACAAGAGAAATAACGTCTAAAACCTTTAAATTCACAAAACTTTGCATTCAAAGTTCTTTACTGACATTAGCTATGACAATTTGGATTTGCCATTTGAAATTCGAGTAACGATCTACGTCATGATCTCTGATTGGTTCCATCCTGACGAGAGAGACAATACTGCATAAGCGTATCAACGATAGGAATCCGTGCAATAGGTAGAGACGGAAATAAAAATTCTTGTTGCACATGTTTTGTGTAACGTATGTCCAAATTTCCATATGGTAACCGGATCTATTATTTTCCAAATCTCTGAGTATAACTCACTGTGTAGGTACCGCTGATTTCAGTTACAAGCTTCTAACATGAAAAATAAAACTTCCGAAAGAATGTTTGTAGCCTTGTTAAAAATTTTAAGATTCTGTAATGCAGTGCTATCCAATTGTTCCTGAATCGGTTCCGTCTTTCCACTTAAAACTTCTCAGTTCTTGCGAAACATAAAAATATAAGCGTTAAAAATATGAAATTTTATAGAAAATTGAGTTGTTGATGGTGCACTTAGAACTTTGGCGCAACTGTAAAGCTTCATTAAATTTGTAACATGATGTTTGATCTCCGACTTGCATCTATTAGTAAAATCCTGAAATTTCAGGTGCAACTAGACGTTTCAACTTTATCACTCGTATATTGTTTCAGCGTCTGGAGCGTCAGTGTTTGGTAACTATCTTGATTTACGTCGACGTTCATGTAAGGTACACGTCACATTTACCTCTGCATGCATTGCGGTACATTTAAAATAAATTTAATTGAGAAGGGTGCATAAACAAACAATGTGGTTTTCGGTATGAAACGTATATTTACGTTGAGAACGTCACGCCCGTTCGGAATTTGGTACGGAAGAGTAAGTCCAGAGTGAGACTTCACCGAAATGAGTTTTTGCATCGTTTTATTCATTGTGTTTTAATTCGCGAATTCTTTTAGAGTCCAGCCAAGCGCAAGAATAATTTCATAGTCTGAGATGACAGCCGTGCCTTCGAGACATGCACTGTCCGCTTTAATAAAAGACGTACGTGCACTGACTCCATAATTCCGAGTGCTTGAGCTAATTTTTATCTTCTTTTGGTATTTTATTCGAATGGACGAGACGGTTCCATTCGCGGATTAATTAAAAATTAACAGTTTTTAGACGTGAAGTGACAATAAATTTAAGGTTTAAAGAGTGGAGAACGCACAAAAGAGAATCCATGAATGTTATTTCAGACAACGGAAAGAGCTGGGTTTCAGATATTCCAATTTAAATGTAAATCGTAACAGGTAAAAGCCGTTCGGATTGGCCTCTACTTTTGGATTCGTAACCTTCAGCGATAATAGTTCCGTACTAATATATGAATTAATATATCTTCGGATTCCTCGGGTTAGTCACGACCAAATAACAAACAAACCCAACACTAAATCTTCATAAAATATCCCGCGCACAATTCTAGAAGTACCACATTAAACGAACCGCGAATCATTATTAATATTATTCTTTAACGCTCCAACAGGAGCGGCTCGTCTTTCACATCCGTCTGCATAAAGTCCTTAATTCTGCGCAGATTACCGTGAAATAACAAAAGTGCTTGTACTTTTGCTGGAACGGCCGGTCTTAAGGAGCCTGTCGTGAAATTAGCAGCATTTTGTATATCATCTTCGTGAATAGGATGCACAGCCTCACTGCATCTTCTTTAGATATTAATTTGCCCCTTTCTAAGTATCCATTCGCACCGCCACTGTGAAGACCCCAACCGTGTCGAATGCGGCCTTCTTGATCCGGTGCAAAATTTCTATAACTGAATAAAATTAAAATCAAATATGAAATTCGAAGATAATTAGCCGAAACGTCCCGATTGGACTGGTTTGTTGTGTGAGTCTTGAATCTTCTACATTAAATTTAATTTGTATTAATTAATTCGGAGAAGCGGCACGTATAAAAAATGTGTTTGTGTGGTCGTTAATGTAAAACCTTGAGACAATGGTATAATTAAACCCGAGTTTTTCAAAAGAAACTTGATTGATATTTTTAATATTATGATGTTAGAATCTACGTTTTTCAGATTGGGTTTTTAATCTGGCATACAGAATTTAATTAGTAGAGCTGACACATTTTTTCCGATTCGAATCGCAATTGCTGCTTTTGAATTCCCAGCGTAAAAATCGTGTTTTAGGTTGACGCTAATAGGATCCGAAGATAGATCTAATTTGACTCATTCGTTAAATATTTTAACATTAATTAAAATAAATATTTGTCTAATTAAGATCAAAATTCTTTTAAGACACCGTCATGTCTCAACAGGGGTTCAATACTGAATTTTCTGATGCGAAATTAGTTTTTACGCTCATTTTCTATAATTAACGGTTTTTATTTGGATTGCTTCTCGTTTAATTCCCGAATTAGCGCAAAAATATGTCAAACTGAGTTCATTTTAAATAGCAGAGCTCAGGTTGTGCAAACGGAACAGGGCAAATATTGATGAAATTCAAATGTCGTTTGCGAATCCGGATCACTAGAAACAAGTTACCTTTATTTGTGTTAGCACTGTGATTACGTAATATATTAGAGTTAGTAAATTTACTTGTTCAACTTAATTGACAACACACTTGCTGTTAACTTCTTGACTTAATTGTCTGTTTGTGTCTATTGAAACAAAGAAAAGCGTTTTATTTTACAAGTCTTCTACTTTCACTAGAAAAAAAAGCCTGAGCACATTAATTTATCTTTGCAGGTAACAGTCAAAACTTAGATTAGTCCATCTGAGAGCAAACTGTCAGTAATAAGAATCTTATTATTCGGCGTTTTATGTACTTCCCTGCTGACTGTCAGACAAACTAGAAGTAGATTCAATCAAAACTTCAGAATGCATATATACTATATATAGATTTTATATTTGCCATTTTATTTTTGTAGCCTATGCATTACTGTTTAGATTTTTTAAGGTGGTCCACTTCACTTGGTATAATAGATATTGCAGATCGATAAATATGGCACCTACTTCAATTTTTACAAGAATATGATCGCCTTAGTGTGCTTTGATCGGCTCTTACAATGTAATAACAAAATGTATTATAATGCAGCTTGGCAAAAATAATCCTCTTAAGACCTTCTTCGTAAACTGTGATACAGTCATACCAGCGAGATTATCGAGATCTTTGCGATACAAAATGGCACTGTACCCGATTAAAACTTTCATTTAAAATAAATTGTTGTTGCAAAGTATTGGTCGGTGATTGAAAAAGCATTCGTTCTTGACATGCTGTAATGGCTTTCTTTTAGTGTAATAAGTCGGTGTGGAACTGTTTTACCAGCTTGAAAATTGGCCTGAAAGGTTCCCAGCACTTCGAAAGTGTTACTAAAAACGAAAGCGACATTTAATATTACAGCTAAGTCAACTTCATGTACAAATAAAAAAAACATGTATTCCAGTGCCTTAAATTATAATTGACAGCGCTTATTCTCCACCAATCCGTCTCCCGAGTCGTTGAACGCTAACGATGAAGAGGAAATTGCATTCTCATACAATAAATCCAAAGAGAACAGTCATCTAAATGTATGTTACGTCACAGCATTAAGTTCGTTTGATTTAATTAAATCGAATTTGTCGCCTACGAAGTTGTCTTAGCGCCGAAATTCAAACCGATACCGCGCATTGTCGGCAGTTTAACGAAAAACATTAATTCTTAATTAAAGTTTTAGAAAGTGTCGACGTTGTCGGAATGCCTCTGAATTGCCTTAAATAACGAAAGTGTAAGCATTTTGTCGGAATTTTATGGCTCGAAGCGTTTAATTTAAAATTATATTAGCATTCATTGAGAGAGTTGAAAGTTATAAGGCGGCATGGCCATGTGCGATAACAATAATTTTGGGCCAATTGTTTCTTTATAATTAAAACATTTTCGAGATTTTAATGGATTGGCAGTTAAAGTTAAAGCAGTCTTAACTCCGCTGCCAAATGTCACTTTCAAAGTCCCACTTGTAAATCTACTTCAGCAATCATTTTGCGAAAGGTGTCGACGGAATTTTGAAATTTAAAATTTATGCCGAGATATATTGACGTAATATTTTTAAAGCCTTTTCAAAAGTGGGTGCAGTAGCAAACCTGCCTATTGCCGACCTACTTTAAGGAAGGGTCGATTCAGGAATTCGATGTTTCATTTCTTATCAGAACCGCAGGCGACAGCTAGGAAATAAAACGGAAAAATTGCTCCGGAAATACTTGCTCTCTACTTTATACTCCAGTCAATAATCGATGCCACATAAATTCAGCGTGCCTGAAAATAATTAAAATGTAAGGAAGGGCCACGACGATATATCGTCTCCTATAAATATTTGCTTTGATAACATTCTCACTATATCTAGATAATTATAAATAACGTTGCTACCACCACCGAAGGGAGATATCGATCTTAACCCCGATGTTTCCCTTTCTTCTAAATCATTACTTCTTTTCACTCGCGATTTTTTCTTTAAAATTGTGTGGGATTAAAGGAACTTTGTCCCCGGAGGCGGTACTCAAAGCTCCGGTCTTTCCATTAAAGAAGATCAATTAGATGCTTGTATGTAATAACAGGGGGGCCAGATAGAACCTCAATTGACCCACAAATCATACAGTTTTGATATTGTTAACAATAAAACGAGACAATGGCGATGTCAGGGACCATCATCAAAACTGCATTCCCTTTGTGACGGTGCATCGAAATGATTCATGAGTTATGATGAAAACTGGCTTATTTAATCGGACTAGCTTGTTTGTAATTCCCTTCTCTCCACGGTTCTGTTTTGTTCAATCATGCTAATAACCCAATTAATGGAAAAATTTATGCGTCAACTCGGAATTTAGAGACAAGATCTATGGAAGAGTGGTCATTGTAGGGAACAAGACATGAATAGGCAGAACAGATACATGCGAAGAAATATAATTAAATAATGGAATGAATGTTGCAGTAGTTGCTCAATAATTTTTTTCTTTGGAAGCAATAGCGCATGAAACCGTAAATATTTCCAATTAGCAGCGCAGAATATAGATTATTAATAAAACAGTTGATGTAAAAGTGACCTATTTTCCAACACGGAATTTTTATATTTTATGTCAGGTGAACAAAAGTGAAGTGCAACATGAAATGAGCATTATTTTGAAGAGCAGACTCTTTGGGGATTTTATAAAAAAATATCGAGACGTGTTCAATACAACATAACTTTTAGCGAAAGAAGTGTGCACATACCCATCATAACTTGGAACATTATATTCCGTCATCTAAGATATTTGTTTTCAGAGACAGAGCCGTTAATGTTTTTCATCACAGACAATGGCGCGAAAGATATCGAATGAAAACGGTGTGGAGTGCTCGTGTAATGACAATGCCAGGACAATATGCGTACAATATTGCCTCCTCTCGTTTCTTGAGCACAATACACATTCATCCAGTATTGTTTAGCGTACATATTGCCACTTAACAAGTCCGCTTGCATACGTTGCACAAGAGTGCCAACACAACCGGACACGTGCTTTTATTGTCCTGTACAAGCGACCGGATTTCGCGATTAATGCGAGACTGAAAACTGCAACATCAGAACGAATTTTTAATTTTTCACAGTACTCATTACACATAATGCAATATGCAGTGTAATCTGGGACACAATGGGTCGGTACTGTTACAAGCTAAAAGACTGGGAATTAACCAGATTTTTTGTGTTTCTCATTCAGGGCAAATGGGTGGTGAAATTACGCCAACGCGACGCTCTGCATGTGATAACATGTATTACGTTTACAATTTACTCCCGTTGAAAGCTCTAGTTGTTAGAAGCCGAGTACAATTCCGTTTTATAGGTCCATGAAGACCCAAACTTGATTGGACGAAGCATTAAACTGTGATAAATAAATAAGTTTGCTCGGTTCATTTTTAAAAAGTGACGGTTTTGTGCCAGAGGTTTAGTTTACGCGAACAATTACAAAACGCGGATAAATTGCAAGGGGACTTTAATGCTTCTTGTGTTGGTTGACGACTTTGTTAGAGAACAGAGACATATGCCTGGTTACCAAAGAATGCTCTGGGGCATGAACTAATTGGAATTACGTCAAGAGATAATAGGATTTTGACACCATTCCCAAAAAACTTACTGCAGGGAACCCTCCTCAACACACAAATTTCATTAATTTTGAGAGTTTTAATTCTATTTGTTTGCGAGATTTTACCTTGAAAGCACCAGAAGTCAAATTCAGCTTAACGCACAAAAGATACAAATTGAGTTTTTTCAGTTTTAATTTTTTTTAGCTGGCAATTTTCTTAATATCAATACAATATCAATACAAAATTAGATGTTGTTCGGACTCATTTAAATCCTTAAGTTCTTTTTCAGACTCAATCCCAAAAAAGTTGCCATGACAACTAATAAAACATAGTAGTTCAATACAACAATAATAGCTATTTATTTGAGAAGGATATTAAGTAATTCATAATGAACGAGGACGTTACTTGTTAACGTCCGAGTTTTTTATGAATTAGTTAATATCCGTAGTAAATACAAAGCTTTATCGAAACATGTACGAATGAGGCAATGCTACCACCCAACAGTTCTGCAAATTTCCAATTTTTGACTTAATTTTTGAACGCATTGAAACAGCAAGAAAAGCATTTTCCAAGATATTTTATGTTACAATTAATATAAATAAATAGAAATCTTCAGATTTTGGTCTTCGGAGTTGCTTTAATTTTCGAAAATACATTGAATATTATGGATTAAGGACCACTATGCTATTATGAAACGGTAACTATGCTATTATGAAACAGTAACTATGTTATTATGAATTATTTCTATCATCTCTATTATGAAGTACTTTACATGTAAGCATAGAAACGTATTAGATACATCTTAATGTTCATGTTTCGATAAAACAATTTTACTTAATTTAATAGGTTCATCAACACATTTTGCGCTTTCGGTATTTTTTCAACATTCAGAATTTTATGCAAACATTTTTTTGTTTGTTTTAAACAATCTGATGGTAATAAAACAATTTTACTTAATTTCATAGGTTCATCAACACATTATTATGCGCTTTCGGTATTTTTTCAACATTCAGAATTTTATGCAAAAAATGTTTTTGTTTGTTTTAAACAATCTGATGGTAACTAAAATCAGCCGAGCACTATTTTAAAAATTAAAAAGTTTTTGGGAGCTTTAACTGAAAATGTTGTAACAAGAACCTAAAAAAATGATTAGTCTGCAAAAACTGTATTTTAGATACTTGTAACAAAAATAACTATCTACTAGATACCTATCTAACAGTTTTAGTTTGAATTCGGAAAATAATAATTTATCTAATCTAAATTAACTGAAAGCTTTCCCTCTTTGCAACTTTATAATAATGGCATTATATTGATTGCTGAAAGAGGCTGTGGGGCATAAGCTAATTGGGATTACGTGAGATGATGATAAAATTTGGTCCCAATTTCCGAAAACCGATGACTGACAGCCCTATTTTATATATTTAATTAGTTCCAATTAGAGGTAATATTTCATGTCATCTTTTTAATCAAATGTTTGCAAGATTAAAAGTGGAAGCATTATCGCAAAGTCTTGCTGTCTCGTAATAAAATTTATGAGTCTGCGGTCATGCTATAAATTTTATAGGCCATTCCAGCAATTATAACTAAACATATACATCAAAACCTTTTGGCACGAAATTACGTATTTATATGATCCTCGTCCCTGCCGGCGCAACCTCAAATTAACCCAATAGAAATATCCGTTTCATGAATCACAACTAGATGATTTTTTAGGTTTCAGGCACTGCATATAACATTTAACGTTAACCCTCTTGGTGCATTTTTTAGTGAAATGATTACTCACAAATCCTCTTAGGATCAAATTGAATTAATTGAACGGTGCTTTCGGGAAGTATGCGCATGCACTATCCCAAAAAGCTGAACTCCGTCGAGCTTTAGACCTCATCTTGTATGCTGACTAAATCGATTTACCTTTTCATATGTGAAATTTGCGCGTTAATAATTAAACTGCTCGCGGGAAATCCACTAAATGAATTCGGAGACAACGCCGAAACTAAAATAGACGCTTGGTTTATTATTTTTCAAACAGCTGGAAAGCTTATGGAAAGTTCATAACTCGTACTTTTGTTCTTAAACTCTCGCTACTCCTATAAACGATTCGTGCACTTGAAAACTGTTAATCCTTGGCTTTCCGAGCATTCACTGTTGTTTTCTTAAAAATTCAAATTTCTAGAGAGATTTCAACTTTATATAACAAGTTTATAAACAATTCAACTTATTTATTTCATTAAGAATGTTACAAGTTTTGTATTTTGTTACGACAGCTTGTAAACATCTCAAAGTTTCGTTGTAAATTAAAGTGGTTTTTCTCATCACAAATACGAATTGAATCGATAAAAGATTATTAGATTAGTGGTTCCACGTCAAGTTAGGAAAGACACGAAGCAGCATTTTAAATATGTAATATGTTCGGTTATTGTTATTCTTTTTATTACGCATTTTTCTTATCAAATTTATCAATCAGAGAATTATGCAAACCTGCACTCTTTACAAAGCTTTTTTCTCCTATGTGAACACATTGCTTTAAAATATCTGATGCAATTTGCACACTTCGTATCATTAAAAAACCGTAGCAGACTACCTTAATGATCTTTTAATTAGAGACATTGTAAATGTGGATACGGTATAAGAACTTTTATCATATGTTTTAATCAAAAATCGGAAGAGATAGAAAAAAAACAAAAGAATATATGAATCATATTTGATTATCCCACTTATGTTCATTTTTTAACTTTTCCTGTTGTATAGACTAATTAACTTATTTTACATAAAATGTAAAAATTTTATTTTCACGATCTAATTCAATCGCAAAAAGATCCAATTTATAAAGAGAAATGAAATTTGGAAAAGCTGCATCTTCTGGGGGATTAGCGACATTTCTGAAAAGGTATAAATAAAACTCTTACATAAGAATTGTATAAAAAGGTTCGTTTTACGACAGGCCAAAGATCGGATCATTTCCCACTAAACATCAAATAAATAAGACTTAAAGTAATCCCCATATCAGTTAGAATGTTGAAAAATAAGTAAAAACAGTGATTTATTTAGAAATACGATATTACGTGCAGATTAATTGCTTAAAACGTTTTTTTATCGTTCATAAAAGCAATCGGCGTTAAAATACCGAGACGAATCGTTTTGCAAGAGGCAATTAATGCGTATTATGTCTATTGATTATATTGATTGTTTGTGGACGTCTCGTGTGAAGCTCATCTTGAGCAGCATGAAAAACCCGCGAGTGTTGATTTTTACAAGCTAAGCATTGTGAAGGTGGGCAGATTTATGTCAGATTACAGAATCGAGATTTAAAATTAACCCTGACCTGACCTGGGGCCCCCATTCATTGCTCTGTAAAAATCTGCAATAAAACTGAAATAAATCCATACGTTACAAAATCTCGTCGGAAAAACCGCCACATAGCTGAAGCGAGAATTCAAGACAATGCACAATATTTTAGATTTAGAGGAGGTGTCCAAATTAATTACATGCATTAACCTTAATGGTCAGACAGTGTGTTAGTAACACCAGTACTGCAGATAATATCGCAGTTGAAGTGATTTAAAACGACGATGTACATGGCCGAAGCATTCCCGCCGTATTATCACTAAAATTATTTAGCTATTCCAAGCACTTAACATTTATTTGCGGTGGTCATTCGATAGGGTAAATTCAAATTATCGTTGGTTCAATATTTGGAAAATTCTCCTCGATAACGAGTCGCTTAATTCTGACAAAGTAACAAGTGTAATTGCATTCCGACAGTTGTCGAGGGTGGCACGCCGGTTACAAGACCGACAACGATTTGTAAAACGTTCCGCAAATATTTGCCTCGAAACGTTCATGTATGGCCACCAAACACAAAAGCTTTTGACGATTTTAATTGTAAATCCACCATTTCGGATTGCTTCATAATCTCGGTCCAATTATTGGGACACAAAGAAAGTCGATTTCATACCGTTATGACGAGCTTTTGTCAATATAATTTCACTCTTCAGTTCCCCGAACTGGGAAAAAACTTCATTAATTAACAATATATCAGACGAGTGATTTCAAAAACCCACCAATTGTTATATTTAGTCCGGTTTTTGGTGGTTACTCGCTTTCAAGTGGTTTAACTTTGACAAAATGGGAAAGCTTTTGTGTCGGGCGGAGTAAAGTTCCCACACACGCCACGACAATTCTTTGATTCAACACCGTGGATGTCATGCTTGCGGGAATTTTGGAATGCGTAGAGAAAAAAATGTAGTTTGGAATGCAGAAACAACCATGAATAAAATTGAATGTTTGATTTTTAGACCGACTTTCATAAACTACTTTAGCGACCTTTTATTAAAAAATGTAATTTTATTAATTTAATTGCCAAACAATAAAATTTTAGAAGTTACTATTTTTAAATCGGTTATTAATTCCACCAAATTGCAAAATTGAAGAGCAGAAAACAAAAATTTCATATACATTTTTATTTTTATGACCAAGCAAAAACTGCTAATATCGTTTACCAAAATTCGCAATTTTGATCAATTTAAAACCACATCGATAAAATTTTGTAAAATTATTTTTTTGAGCCGTGTAATAACTCTACCAAATTGCAAAATTGTAGAGCAAAACACTCAAAGTTTAAAAATTATCATTTTTAAGATCAAGCGGAAATTCCTAAAATTCGTAATTTTAACAATATCAGTGCAAGAGCAACAAAATTTAGTGAAGTTACTATTTTTGAGTCGGTTATTAAGTCTACAAAATTGCAAAGATGTAGAACGAAAAACTCAAATTTTTGTTTTTTGGTTTTTAAAACCGACATCTTTTACTAGGTACAATTTATTATTTTAATAATTTTAGTGACACATCAATAAAATTCTAGGAGGTTACTATCCTTGACACGGTTATTAAGTCTACCAAACTGAAAAATTGTGGAGCAAAAATCTCAAATTTTAAAAATTTTTATTTTTAAGAGCAAGCAAAAATTGTCAACCTGATTTACTAAAACTTGGAATTTTAATAATTATTATACTTCCACAGCAATGAAATTTTTGAAAGTTACTATTTTTGGAGTCAGTTATTAATTCTAGCAGATCCCAAAATTGAAGAGCAATCAAATAAAAAAAGTAGCACAAATTCAAATTTAAAGTTTGAATATGACTATGGTTGAAAAGTTAAATGATTTTTGTAATTTGCTGTTAACAGAAATGTTTAGAAAATTGTAAGAATCAATTGTTGCATTCTGCCAACGTGTTGTAAAAAGAAAAAGTGTAAAACTTCGAGCGCCTGTTATGCAGAATAATCGCGTGCAATTTTCTTTAAAAGAATGGAAATATAGGTTTTATAAAACGAGGAATAAGTTGCTGAGACTGGAGTTTCCACGCTCTTTCCTCAAACAAATTTCCACTATGAAACTGGAATAAAACTTTAAATTATAGTCGACATTTCGTTGTTTTTCAAACACCCAAGAAAACTTGATGAATGTGCACATATTCTTTGACCGATTCGTTCCTTGAAGAGAAAAAGCGCGGTTCTAAGACTTTTAATCCTGACTAAGCTGAAGAGCCGGCGGAAAACTTGTGTTAAAACATCGTCCACCCTAACCGACCGGACAAGACTAATTACAAAGGCTTGAATCATGGATGTTAATTTGTTTCAACGTCTCTTACTGACCAAAAGTCATCTATTATAAGCTCACCGTGAAATTCAACGTAATAAACGTATTTGGTACGCCCACACGACGTGAAGGGCGCCTTCTGCTAATCGCGCAAATTGCAGTCCATTTACACCCGATTTTTTATGAGGCTTGCTTAATTATTCTTAAAAATTGCTATGGTTGACGATCCAACCAAAACCTTATCGCGAAAGTTATTACTGCAGCAATCGGTTCTAGCCGTAAAGCTGTCAAAACAGATGTTTGCACATTTGATTACGGTTCTGTAAATTAACACCCTCCATTATTAAGTGCAACCCTGCGTGTCCTATAAACAAAGCTTTGTGTGGTATGTGCGATTGTAGTCCTGTGTGGTTGGCACGGTGGTTTTATTGACAAACAACTGGAAAAAACACATGACCAGCGCCGAATTTTACTTGACAGGCGATTGATTAATGGTTTATTAGCATTTTTACAAATATCAAGAGTAGATAAATTAAACGATATGAAAATATAAATCTACTGAATTTGTAGAGTTAAAAGACAAATTACTAAGACATTGGTGTCAAGTGTAATATAGCGTTTAAGTACGTGACATCCTAAGCCGATGATGTATAAAGCTCATATTACAGTAAAACTGGATTCCACAAGTCCATTAATCAAGCTTCAACAAGCACAGGTCACGGGCCAAGGCCTTTCTAATACATAATAATTATCAGGCACTGTCATGCAAATTACAAATTATAAATAAAATGTCACAGTCTTAACTGGAAGCAAGGAAATTCGCCTACCGAAGGTCCAAAGCACCAATTAAGGATCACTTTAACTTCTGGCTTAAAGTCAGGACGGATATATACGCCACAATTAGGTAATTTCGTCTCTAAGCGAGCGCATTTGGTGTAATTCAGAGGGTGGATATCTGGGAAACAAAAGTTTCTTCACAACAAAAAATTATTTTGAGACAAAGTTGCTCTGTCCAAATCCTGCAAATAAAGTTGCCACAAAAGAATAATATAATCTTAATTAAGAATAATTTTTGAAGTGTTCACAGTGTTAGTCTCTTTGGAGTTTAGGAGATTTTCAAATATTTTCGTGAAGGTACGTACCTAAAACAAGAGACCATTGAGCTTGCAAATAGTTGAGTAAACGAATTTTGAATGCATAAAAACAATTTAGCATGGTGTGCACTTTAATTAAAACAATTTCCAGTGAAGAATAAATCAAGCAAAACGGCATCCCATAATTCAATTGTGGCACCTAAAATTGCAACCGCTGTTCTATTTAATAGTCATTTCAACAGTGTAGTAAATCACCTGAGTGTGTATGTGTACTTTTTACATTAACATCTTAATTAACTAGTTGGTAATTTATAGCCGCGCTTAATTTAAATTATTCCTACTGGATCGATTCCCCTTAACTTGATGGAGATACAAGCAGTATGACTTTCATGAATTTTTATGCGAAACAGGGATAATGGCGGAATGTCATTTCTAATCACAGGGACTTGATTGCAGTTGCATACACTGACATGTAATTACGTCGGTTGGCTAAATCTCATCAACAACAATTCCGATTATTACGTTACACGCTGTTAGACATCTTACAAATTAATGTTCGATCTGAGAAGGAAAACTTTGTAAATGATGAAGGTATCGCTACGTTTCCACAATTTATTTAACTCGGATCTTCCAGAGCTGTGGCAGCAGACGAAGATAACAGACTCAGAATATTAATTAAGATGTCACCATCTCTGTGTTTTCTGAATGTAGAAAGGGGCTCACGCACATGTTTCTCTTTCTGCAGCGCTGTTTATAGCTAGATGACAAGAATATGGCGCTATGGCGATAAATGGGGATATTATGTTCACCTGCTGTTCAGCAGGTCGAGCTGTCTACGGTAATTGAACAAACGGAAATTTATAGCGAAACGAAGAGAAATTGATATAGTCATTTTGATTCTTCAAATCTAAACTCAAAAATTTTAGTGGCCTTCTTAGTGAACCCTTGCTATAACTAACTTCGATAGACAGTCTGTTGCTCGTGTTTATGGCCCTCTGGTTTATGAGCGCGGGGTGCTAATTGCTCCTAGTTTAATTAATGAACTAATTTGACAGTATCAGAGTTTTTAGTCCCGTTGTTATAAACACATGCGGCATAATCGATTGCGCCTGACCGTCTACATAGTGCGATCGACAGCACCTGTGGCCGTTTGAACTAACAGGATTCATTAGGCCGTAGTCTGCGAGTGTGTTAATTGATGGGTCTCCATATGGGGGCGGAATAACCTCACATTGACGATCCAACTCCTGGACGAAATTTACGATATCGACTGTACCGTTGGAACCCGACATAGTCCTATATTGCATTAATTAAAGTTTAATTCGCATAAAGTTTTGTTCATATATAACACCAGATCCGGACAGATTGTGTATATCGGATTTAGTTAAATTTACGCCCTAGACGCTGACCCGAATTATAGCGGGTTTGCCATATAATCCGGTCAAAAATTTTCCCAGGAAATGAGAAAAACTTTTTATGAAAGCAATTTTTCTACTGTTCTAATCACATTTTATGCCGCGTTTTAACGAGTTCTGCGAGAAAGGGTTAGTGCTAAGAAGGGACTGACCCTTCAATTATTTCAAACATGTTCAAATGTGCAGTGCGATCGGAATTAATTACTTAGAAATTTGATTCGGTTCGAACCCTTCTTGACGCTTGCACGGAGGCGTGAATCGAAATTGGATATTTAATACCGTCTCGTAATGAAACAGAAGAATATTTTATTCCATTACGACTCCCTTAATTATCTGGATACAGTTTCGGTTTTAATATCATTTTAATAGAAAAGGGGGCGAATAAGCAAATGCTCGAAATACATTTTATCCGCATAAAAATATTATTAATAAAGATCTATGCAATAATTTTCTCAGACAAGGGGAAGCCCAAGAACCGAATTTTCTTTATTGCAGAGAAACGGGGTTGGACAGCTATAAACGAAGGGACGAGCAATGCAATTTTACTCTTGATTTGAAGAATAAATCCATAACGTTATCTGTATTAAAAAAATTATAATTTTCGTATTAAATTTCTTAACTTCAATTGGCTTGACTTTATCACAAGGTGATTGAAACTTTTTTTTTCTTTTATTACATTTATTAACTGAGCCAACTTGTAAATATACAGAATAAATAACAGTTTTAAATTTTTTAGGCGACTTTCACTAAAAACTCAAATGCGGATGAAAAATTACCGTCTTCTGACCGCTTTCGTTTTTGTCTTTACTAATTACCCCCAATTTTATAATTATTTGACTTGACTTATTGCAAATGAACATGTCTAGCAGTGCTGCTGCAACAACATCAAAAAGCAAATCAAACCTAATTCATCCAAATTGTGGAGCTACACATGCCAAAAATGCAAAAGTAAATGAAGAAAATATAAACTTTTGTAAAGGATTCATAAATATTTACAATTATTCAGTTGTTATAAATGATTAGGTCAATAAATCATAAATAAAAATTCATAATTTGTAAATTAAATAATGTCGCCTAAAAAATCTTGTGTGTATCATGGCCAAAAAGTGCCATCTTGCTTTCGCCTTTTTTCTGGCTTCAGCTATCGTCTCAGCCATTAAAACAAGACTAGGCCAAAAAAAAACACTTTTTGGCCTTGGTACACAAATAACTATTATTTTTTTAAAATGTCCAGATCTTTCTATTACATTTTATAACAATGCTAGAGCAATGTACTTTGAACCTATTATTCCTGTTTATACACATAATAACTAAACTAGATTCCAAAGAAACAAACCAAGAAACAACATTTTTAGTTAGAATTTAAGTTTTTTAGAAACCAAAAATTTTTTTAAAACTTTATAATTTTGGTAATTTTTTGTGCTATAACAATGAAATTTGACGATAAAAATTCAGAACTTGAAAGACTTAAACAAGGGGAATTTAAGCGCTGATCTTCATTTTGCTTTACGTTGTAAGATTCTGCGCGTTACTTTGAAGAAAATACTCCGTTGAGCTTTTAATTTGGGTTTGCATATTTTATAATTTGAAACACTGCCTGTGCATGTAAAGCAAATTCTATCCGGATAGCTTTTCACGAAAAACTCTCTAATTGTATTATCATAAATCTGTTGATAAGCAAAGAAAAAACAAAGTAAAAGGGAATTTGTGTACAAAGTTTATCGAGTTGTCTGCGTCCCTTGCGACTAACATTAAATATTAAGTAGCGGCTGCTTAAGCATTAGCAATATTCATCTCTCATCCTCGTCTAAAATTCATGAAGTTGGTGTCTTAAGTCGACCCCAAGACCACAACTGCAGCAATTGCCTATTACCGATGGCTCGTTCTGTCAAACTCTGGGTAAACAGAAGCAGCTCCCTAAGACAGCAGACCGCATAATTGCTGGATTAACATGGATAAATAGCACAGATCCGATCCTAACTGAATCAGGAGATGTACATTTGCGGCGAATAATATCTTTAGGGATAAGGTTTAGGATCAGAGGTCGTGGTCAAGACACCGATCCCAAATCTGCATAATGCATGAGAAGATTCCTTTTCCGAGTCGTCGGACTTGCACTGGGCACTTACATGTGCCGTTTTAGTGTTCTCGTTTAGACTGCAAGCTGCTGTAACGTATGTTTTAGATGGGTATAGAGGACGGGTAATGGTCTGGAATGCGAACCTATTTCTAGTTCTAAGTTGCAAAGTGCTCTTAACCTTGTTCCAAACAAATTAAAATTTTCATGAAATTAGGTCGGGCTATAATTCGGTCGTAAATGGTGTTCAAGCGAGTTTGATGGGCTTACGGCAGCTCACCGGCAGGTGTTTTGATGGGTGGACCACCCATACGAGGCTTAAGGAACAAGTCATTGTGTCACTGTATACAGGTGGAATTATTGTAATATCATTCAGGTGTTTGAATTCACAGCGGCGACTAATTGCTCGATTTGTCGGTCCTATCTACATTTTTAATATCATACACTCTCAGCTATGATTCTCGAAAGAAAACTCCATAAAATATTTTCGTTCACGATTAACGTGGAGAGAATGGAAGTGCTTCTTAAAGGTTATTGTGTCACCTTTAGACATAAAAAGCATAGTTTTATGAGACATGTTGATATTTGATCGGCGACTAGTAATCTTCTACTTAAAGCACACATTCAATTACATTTGAAATTACACATGCAACTGGGTCAAACGTTAAATTTCAATTGCAGTGAAGAAAGCTTAAAAGCTATAACCAAGTCTTGTTTCATATCCTTTGTAATTAACGCCATATGACTACTTCACGATCCAATTTTTTGCATTTATCTTGAAATAATTGAAGAGGGTATTTATAGACGTCTTAATTTGTTGAGTTGTTTACGATCACTTTCTCACTTCCTACAGTAAATATTTATAAGCCAACCGCACATGTACGCTGATGCTCATTTCGTTAATTAAGCTTTTCGTGTTAATTAATTCGAATTTATCTGTTGTGAAATAACTTGAAAACATCCACCACATAACTGATACAGTTAAAAGAACATCAAGGGTTGGTGCTTTTGATAACAATAACCAGAATATGCACTCAGGCAAATGATACCACAGTGAGTTCAACCTTTATTCCGACCCATTCAGGTCAAACCACTAATTATAATGATAATTCGCATGAACATTTGCAATTCACAACGTGTGTTTTTCGGTTTCGTCAGAAGGGTGCACCCTTTTAGAAATATCACAAAGAGATAACTGTATTTGTTCTCCTAATTAAATAGCACATTTCTAAAATGTTTTGTATTACGAGAAGTAAATTTGGAGCACTTTAAATGTAAAATTTGAATTTAAATTTTAGGAAATGTAAAAGCTGACACCTGACTTCGAATAATTTCATTTTAATGTCTTTTCGTTATTCTGCCTAAATTTGCAATCATTTGGTCGACAAAAACATGACAGGTGACCGCCGCTACAATTACACCAAATTACAAGATAATTTCAAAAGTGACGACTGTGGAAGAATTAAAGACAGAATTATTCAACGATAACTGTCCAACTGTCGAATATTTCAGGCTTGATTATAACCACGATTAGACATTAGCAATATAATTTGATTTTGATGGGAGGACTTTGCCTAAAATATGCATAATTTTAATTCCTACATTTTTGGTGGAATAATTTTTTACGACTTCTGTCATAGATTATCCTTTGAAATTTTTTGTTAAAGCGCCCACCATTGAAAGGAAAAATTTTCTATTCCTATTTTAGAGGAGCAAACAAACTAATTCTCAAACGCAATGGTGGATAATGGTACTTTTAAACTTTTAAATTGTGGGAGTAATATAATTTGATAGGGAAGAACCTGATTAAACTGGGTGTCCCATCTGCAGGTTGGTCGTGTTAAAACCATTGAAGCTGTGAAGGTTGTACTGGGTGTAAATCAGTTCCAAGTGTTTTCAAATGTATGCGCAAGATTTGCGGTTTTCTCATCACGGCTCACGACCCAAATCGTCTCTGCAAGATCTTCGTTTAAATAAGATTTAATTGTTGTGCACGATGCACTGGGTCGAGTTTGAGAATGAGGTACGTCATGTTTGAATAAGGTTAAGTGCGCGATTGTATCTAAATGTAATTGAATTACATGGAATGCTGGGAAAACATGCTCGTCAATTACCGTGTAGAATTGTATCAGTAATCACACTGGCAAGAGGTCAACCGCCGCCTCTAGCCCAATTAAATCATAACCTGGGGTTTATCAAAACCGCCATGACTTTTCGCCGCTACCAAATGCGGATTCGAATCTCATGGGTAGCAATTATAAACAATGCAAAACATTTAATAGAAATAACATCGAGCCATAAATTGTTTCGTTGTTTCTCGACGAAGCAACAACTCCGCCATATATTTAGCCAGTAATTGTTGGCAGTAAACAAAGCTCGTTAAGGTAAATTGTCGCTAACAGTTCGTGAATCGGCCGCGTGACGTCGCGTTATTAGGGAAGTCGTTACTTGTGGAAGTGACCGCCGCAAGCGCCTTCATCAACTCTTGTCAATATCGTCAAACTATAGGTCACAATGATACTTTTTCCTAAAGAATACACCTTTGTTCAAACGTGAAATTAACATTGTTGCAGGATGAAACAGGACCGGCCCCAAAGTCACGCTGAAGTCGCGAAAGCGTGAGCTCAATGAGGTCGAATATTCGGTACGTCTTGAACGTTGTCACGAAGACACGTCACGATGAACCTGATGAGAGTAATATCGAGCAAACTTCTCAAGCTGAAAGCGAAAGTGGTTTCTGATAATTGAGTTTCGGATGGATTGATACCGTTAACTATTACGATCAGATTGGGGAAATTTTCAAGATGTGATAATGAGACGCATCGCAGCCAAAGATTTGTATTTTGACTTCACCGTTTGATTAGAATTTCAAAACATGGTATTTTTGCAAAAACTCAAGATCGTGCTCGAGCGTTATACTTTCACTCATGCCATGATCCCCTACATTATAATCTAGTTTCATAATATAATAATAACGTCAATAATAATTTATGTAATCTTAAACTAATCTAGCTATGAAAATATAAATCCAGGCAATGGTCAGCTGACAAAAAGGGTAAGTTCGAGTATTAAACAGATTTGGGCTATTTTTATGTTAATTCTTTACATGTTTCTTTTTGGAATTTTGTAGCTAAAACAGACAAAGGAACAATGTCCAAATTCTTTTAGCTAACAATGATATTTTCGTTTGTGGTTTGTAAACAATTCTTTTGTATTCACTTTGGATAAAAATCACATAAAAAGTTCTTTGTCTAAACCTGCTCCTGGGTAAAAATCATTGGGTTATATTACGTGAAGTCTTATGTAATATCTACTGTTGTAATAACTATACAACGGAATTAATATCTTCCTGATTTTACAGGTCTATAAATTTTTGAAAAAAAAAAAAATTACCATTTCTAATTTCAAATAGAATCCTAAATATAAACCTAAAAATTTCTCCTGATCAGAGACGAAGTGAAACGGGTCAATTCATATCAAATTAGAAGTAGTTTATGAGAAACCTTTTAATGATTTTAAAATGTTTATGTTTTCGAGAAATCAGTAGTTTTCATTAATTTAAACGTAATGAAACAATAATAATTATTTATATTATTAAACATGTAGATAATAAATTAATGTTTACTGCTAATGGAATATTTATTAGGTGGTCGCTGAAAATGATTCCAAAGTTACTGTTTATTAATTAAGGATTAAGATACACCTACACTTTTATCTAACAAAATCGCATTAAAATTTCAGCATGAAATTTAATTAATCTGTAAAAGCGTTGTTGCATTAGTTATTTAAAGTTTATGTCGAATGATAGAGCAGCTTTAGACAAAAACAGAATTTTTAATGAAATGTCCAACTCCCAAATCGAATTTATACGGAACATGTTTCCATTTAAGTGTTGATTTGAAACAGTATTTTGGATTATTAGTGGTTCAGTTCAATTTTTTTAATACGTCAAAAATGGAAAGGGAATCAAAACTCATAAAATAGTTCGTACAGCTGATTGGTATGTTTCCCACTTTAAATTTAAAGAGTGACATCATAAGTGAGTCATCGTAAAACATTTTTTATTAAAATTTCCATATTTAAGGAGCACCCGCTAATTAAATATGTAAATGTTACTAATGTTGTTGAAAATATCTTCGTTAAAACACAGAAGAATAGATTTTCTATCTAAAAATAAAATTTCTTTGTTGGATTAAATGATAAATAGCTGAATATTTAACAAGCTCATAAAACAAACAGAATTGATTTCGAAAAGCGCACTTTGGCAATTACCTTGTCAATATTAACGACGGAAATTATTTTTTTGCATACATCAATCTCAATTTAGTGTGTCGAGAAAATCCAGGACATGTTTGTATTATTAAATATTTCGACATTAATAATTAATGGGAGTCATTAAAACGACAAATTTGATTCAACCCGTTTGAGTGTCACCCGAAAATTCCTTCATGCTATATGGAGCGACCCCAGACTAGTTTCAGGGCATGTTATTCATAAATATGCATGCATGCACCTGTAAAATTATTAACGACTTTCTTATTAAAATAAAACAGGTCGAAATATGTCCCATAGGCATTTTGATTGATGGCAGTTTATATTATAATTATGAGAGTGGAGTGGTCTTCCAGTGAATTAATTCAAGCATCAGCGGGGATTAAGCAGGATGATTATATGCCGTAGACAACACCTACAAGGTGATAAATAGTGAGATTTAATCGCGGTTCAATGATCGGCTATTGGATAAATCTTTATTTATTTTTACAGCTTTCATCTGTTAAGGAGTCGTTATACCTTTAATGCGGTCGGTAAGTAAGGATTTAATTTTGATTTATGGAAATGTTTGGATCTTCCAGTCGTAATCAGCATTGTCCTCGCATACTTTATCGCATCCGTTCAACTTGCTTCACGAAACAACAGAAAAATTCCAAATTCATCTTTTTATTAGCACGTCCAATTAACTTTGACAAATGACGGAGCATTTAAATTAACTTCGGGAATGATTATTACATCGAGAAAAAATTATATAAAGACGGCACGCATTACACCAGACCGCCGGCTATTTGTTTACGGAACGCATCGCTGATGCCCTCATATTCGAAATTAAATCCCGATTTTAAGGACTATAATTCTAAACCGGCCATTAAACCGACGATAACCCATGCTTTACCAAATTAGAGCTGTAAAAGTCGGTTGAGAATTTTGGTAATCAAGGACTGAATTAAATCCGACAATTTGTGCTGCCGTGTGGTCTGAGGATTACTGCAAGTGAGAGGACCTCGTGTTTCATTGTCAACGTCATTACGTATGGACGAAGAAGCAGCCTCCAGCACCACAAACGAAAAATGGCAGATGCAGGAGCGTCAACCGGAGGGTATTCATGTGGATACAACTTTTGAAGCTGCCACTCAAAATATTGGAGGTTGTGATAACATCTACCACCGCTCTCTTTTTTTAATAAATATTTTGAAATTTTAATTTGTTCCACAGATGAACAGAGGAGTGGGCGAATTTTTTTTATAAATTAATTAATTGCAAATGAGCAACGAGTAATTCATTTTGTAATTTATTTTGTACGACACAGTGACAGCAACTCGTGATTAATAAGTCATAAACTTCTTGAATTAAAATTATACTTGTACAATATTTCCTGCGACGCTCAGTGCGAATCGATCAACATCTTATTCAGTGTTAATAGCTAATTATAAGCAGCAATAACCACCAATTGAAGTGTGCACTTCAACAAAGTCAATTATTAATTATTACCTTAAAAGGAGTTTCGAAGTTATTTCAGTGCAGCTATACAATGGTGCATGAATCAATCTTTATCTTTTCACCCGCGCGAGTAGTGGAAACAAATTATCCATCAAATGCAATAATTAGGTACTGTTTGAAACAAGCAGTGTGTGTGAAAAGTTGTTGCAACAAAAGCAGCAATTCTAATGCAATTGTGAAGTAAACATAACCGCAACTATTGGATAAGTTAGAGAAAACTAGGAGTATCCGGTAACTCACGGAACCAGCCACTCTCTTACCACCCCCAGTTCAGAAGTGAAAGCCACCAAATTACACGTCGCTACCAGATATCGAACACTTTGTAGCATTTCATTCAGACTTCGAAATAAGTTCTATTGTCGTCCTCGTTTCACTGACAAGTCCGTTCCGGGAATGCAGCTCTGCGAGCCAGGGGATGAAATACAAGAGGAATTTTTAATATCGTCAACAATTCAAGCGGAAAGCTCCCATATTTTTAAAAAATGTTAGATTTAATTATTTCAGTACTTTTACAACTCATGAGACTCCCAAAGCAGCAACTTTCCCCATCGTTCTATAATCGACAGTTATAAAGCCAGTAATCTGTTTAAATTTTTTAACGGCCGTTCTGAGAGCTAACCAATAACCAGGATCCCAAACCTATAGTTATTTCAACCTTCACTTAGGTTTATTGGTCTGTCTCGTCGTGCCGTGCAATCTTTGGTAATTTCTTTGAGCTACCAACTCGGACCTTTCGTCGAACAAATGTTGAAGAGAAAAACTATAAATTCGATGAGATTTCCAAACACAAGGCATAAATTTAAAACCCATAATTCCCTAATAAGTAGGGGGCATGTAATACCCTTCAAAATTCAAACTGATAGTTAGCTAATTAAATGGCGAGTCTCCCTTCTTCTGCCCTCAGGTTAATTTATATGTGATACTACTCTGTTGTGGTCCGAAACACACGCTATGAAATCATTTTCCGGTCGAGGCAACAACAAGAAGAACGTTTTCCAGTGTAGATAATTGTCGAGGGATAATGATTACTGTTTTATAAATCGATTTGCTTGCCTTTACCCCACTTATTAAATGAGAAATATGGACCACGTTTTGTTTCAGACGCAGGTAACATACCAGACAACCAACTTGAACACAACATTTTGCTCCAAGTGTACTTAGTTGCATATTTGATGTTGCTGGAATAGACTTTTTAGTCTTGACAGCTGGTTTATCGCCTTTTACAATATTACAACGTTTTATTACCTTCGTACTAACAATATATAAATTATTTAAAATTGTTTAGATGTGCGGACGAAATTCCTGAAAAGTGCATGTTTGGCAAAATTTAACTTGTAACACTCGTCTGTCAGGGTGAGTAAAAGAAAAATTTGTCGTTCTTTTACAAGGGTACACAATTTTTTAAATACACGGAATTCGAAGAATAAACCTAAAATAGTTATTTCTGTACCAAGGCCAAAAGTGCCTCTTTTTGGTGCCTCTTTTTGGCCGTGATACACACAAGATTTTTTAGGCGACATCATTAAATTTACAAGTTAATTTTATTTATAATTTATTGATCTAATCATTTATAACAACTAAAATTGTAAATATTTATGGATCCTTCAGAAATATTTATATTTTCTTTAATTACATTTGCAATTTCGGCATGTGTAGCTTCACAATTTGTATGAACTAAATAAGTGTAATGTGCATAGTACTTTGCATTTGAGAACGGAAAATTCGATTTTTAGTTAGGGTCGCCTAAAAAAATTGTTCATTAAGTGATTTCAATGTGAACGTTGCGTATTTATTTGAATAGGAATAAAATTAACAAAAGCTGCAACTACCGCCGCCACATTTAGACAAATTCTGTTTAATGTAACGATCAAATAGTGCACCGTCATATTCGCCACATTTGTAAACATCATTTGTTTCCGTTTTAACATAGAAACAAGAATCACGAATAATAACGGTACTGAAACGTGCTATTTGTTTATATTGATGTACTGTCGTGAACATGACCAAAAACTGGGTCAAAACAAATTTGCCGTTGTCATTTAAGGTCTCAGGTTAGAAGTTCAACCACGATACTGTACACATTCACACGCCTTCGCACCCTCGTTCTATTTTACCTGTTCTATTTGTAGAGCAGTCTTTACGTAGATTATAAATTTTCATTACGACCTCATTCTCTCGAGGCAATGTTTGCTTTTTCTGTGAAGCTGAAGACAATTAAATCCGGGTAAATATGACGGAAGCTGAAAGTGTTGCTTTATTGTCCTCAAGAGGCTATACAGATTTATATGGGACCACGCGTGCGATGAGTTTTATGACGGGATTCGGTCTTGCGCGGCGTATATTTAGAAGAAATGGAGCTTATTCGGCGATTATTTATAATTTAAGGGGTGCACAGCTGCGACCGCACTTGCCATAGATGGACTTGCGGTTTTATGTGACACGGATAAATTTTCCAGAACCAATTTAAAAATATTTTAGAAATAAAAATCTGCTTGGAGATAATTATAATCAAGATAATGAGGAATTAGTGCTAAACAACAATCCCTTAATTAAATAAAGACTGATCTTGTTGATGAGTTAACACTAGTTATCGTGCATCCCTCGGTAAGCAAACAAGCACCTAATAACGCAACCGAATTAGTAAATGCAATACTAAGTAAGTTTGCACAAGCTTCGATGTAGGTATAACAGATAATGATTATGGTGGATCCGCGTACGATTTGCACAACAAACATTCATGTTGAATGCATAATTTAACGTCATGTAAGCAATCTCTGGACTGCCGTCAGTCCGCCTTATTACTGACTACATTCTACACAGGGTGCTGTCGATCACCTGATTGATGATACCCTTCACAGGACTTATAAAACTCACTCATTAGACTTATTCTCACGATCATCACATCACAAATCGTGCAAATATTTCCCTAAGCGCGCCCTTTACCTTTACATCTTTAAACACGCTCCACATTGGCAGGGTGACATATGATTTCCGCCGAATCTTCAAACACCCTACGACTGCTGTTTTCGGTATTTTAACGAAATATGCCCGACTTTATGGTGTTTAAGGATTTCCGAAACGGCTCAAGCTCCAGACGGTTTTAAATACCCATAAAAGAGGTGACTTTATGGACACAGTCGAGGATGTCATAAATTGTACTTTTGTTTCATGATGACAGGAAGGGAATAGGAGGCGGGGAGGATTAGCACGTCGTTATTAATTTGGGGCGGCATTAGAAAACGCGAGATTTTTTAGGAGTTGGGACTTATGGTGTGGGATTAACTAAGACGGATGATTATGTCTTTCGAAAAGGTGTGAGTGTTTTTATAAGCTTGGCTTAGGCTTGAGGAAATCCATTTGTTGCTATGAGTATATTACCAAGAAAACAAACAAACAAGTAAATTACAGATAAATTGTCCAATCGCCTCTAGTAAAGTGGCACTGATGGGCAATATGTACCACAAGATTTTATTTCATTGTAGCAGTAGGTATATTAAATCGTGTGCTAATTTTTCCAATTTAATATCAAAATTAATCCTTCAAAAAATAAAAATAAAAATATTATATCTCTGATTTTATTCATTAAAGCTATATTTTTTAATCAGTCCCACATTTATTGAATTCCAAGCTGATTTTAATTAAAGTTTCAAATAACGTTGAATATCACATATAATAATAAAAACTTAAATGCATTCGTCACTTGGAAAAATGTGGAAGGGTGAAAATCCGGCATATTAAATAAAAAAAAATTACTACCCAGCTTCTTTAAAATTCCCCATTTCCCTGCAATTTTATCCAAACTAAAAAGAGGTGTGTCGGCATTTTTCCTTCGTAGTAAGTTTGGTGGAGATATAGGGAACAAAAATCTCTATGTATTAGAACGCAGGGCACATTATTGAAAAAGCATTTTGGTCGAGCAAGGACAGGCGTAACACAACTACGCTTACATGAGATTTAAGGGAGTCCTGATCCAAGCTGTTGTCTGAGTAAGCATTGACGGAAGGATTTTGTGTGCACGTGCCCTCACGTAGAACACGTGTGGGTTAACCCCGAGCTCAAAATTTGACAAATTGTTGACCGAAACTGTAGCGACACCGTCAATCCCACTGGGACTTAAGCGGTATTGTCTTATTTCGTTTTATGCTAATTGGAAACGCAGAGGACGCCGCCTTTGGACTTATCGTCTTTTCTTTCATCGTCGAAACCCGGAAATTGTTGCGTTGATTTTGATTACAACCGTAACCAATGTTTCATTGTCCTGTTCTTTGATCCCGCATTTATCTCAGCATAAAGCGGAATTTTGTGTTGATTATGTGCTAATTTTCCGTTATTATTCCCGCTTAATACGTATATAATGACTGGACCTTAGGCTCGTAGGCCAGGAGGAATAATTAGATGTAGTTGGTATGTGCAGCTACCCGGGAATTTTTCTGAGCTTAAACAAACAGTGATTATTACTTCTTTGAATGGCAGATTGTGTCGTACGATCCCGGAAATTAATTTGTTGAGGAGTTTTTATGATGTCTACCCCAACCGGAGGAGTCCGGGTATCGTAAAACTTTTCATCTGGAACTAATAAAATTTCAAATTAAGCAGGGAAACTCCCATGTGCCAATCTTCTCAATTATATTTTACGTCCATCAAATTAAACTGTTTCCTGTGTTGAGTAAAATTCTAATAACACAACATTTGTCCCCGTCCGACGAACAATTCGAGTGTAAAGTCGAAAACATGCTCGTTATTGATTTAAGTAGTAATAAATTAAGATGATGTCTTTTTTTGGGGCGATACTTTGCAATTTATATTCCGTTATGGAACCCGAACAAAGGAAGGATAGGCATTGTGAGGAGCACTGACAGCTCGCAGGCAGTCGTGAGGGTATTGTTAATGAACATGAATATCTTAACCGTGGTGGTCTATTCGATATTGACAAGCGTAGGAGTTGTCGGGAATTAACACACATTAATTACTTGCAATCAATTACCCTAAGCTTGATTGAACTCCGAACATATTCTATGTTCACGAATTTCAAAGCACCGGAATACCGTCTATTTTAACGAACCTCCGGCTTTGCTCAGGAATTTGTAAGACCTAAATGAACGTATTACACAGCAGATATTAGAAACAAGAAGATTTACTCGCTGTTATCACATTACTAAAAGCAGGACTTATAAAAACAACTTGATTTATGAAATTTAATAAAAATAATAACCTGACTCGACAAATGGGGCTTTAATATTTTTATTGTTCATAAAATCTCAACTTCTTATTTATAACCGTTTCTTCGGTACAGTTTTATACGCACCACAGTGTTTGCACCGAGGCTATCAATGTTGTAATATGTCGAGGAAATATAAATGTCAGTTTGATACATGTTTTCCTAGGAGAATAACATTTCCACCCTTCCAAACATATCCGAAATAACTTCATGTTCCTTCAAGAATATTTAGTACTTTTACACAAGATTCATTTTATTCGTGCATAAATATTATTGTATTGGAATGCACCATTTAACATTGACATTTCATGTGAAAAGAAAAGGCAAAATCCTATTAAGAAAATGATGAGTCTTAAATCAGGAAT
Organism: Gnatocerus cornutus; assembly: GCA_029298725.1. Taxonomy (NCBI): domain Eukaryota; kingdom Metazoa; phylum Arthropoda; class Insecta; order Coleoptera; family Tenebrionidae; genus Gnatocerus; species Gnatocerus cornutus. The sequence continues at coordinate 9,197,386 of CM055514.1, forward strand.
TTGTTACTTTAGATATTTAAACCAAGAACTATCGTTACTTCCTAATTGAATCGTCCTTCTTCTAGATATTCGCCATCGTAATTTCAGCTTAGCATCAATTCTTCTTGTTTTCGGAACGAACATTATCACGAAAATTTACGTTGTGCAGATAAAGCCGAAGTTCCGAAATCTGCTGATTATAACAATAATTTGGCTGAGTGGTTTTGTTGACTTGGGTCAAGGCAGTTTGTTGAAACTAAAGGTTGTTATTTTGATGAGTTTGTAACATCACAGTGTTATTACTTTGCGGCTATAATCTGCATCGTGGAAAAAGTCTTCCAAAATGTGGTAATGTGCGAACATCAGACAACCTGCCTGCGGTCACTTGTAACTGTTAATTAACAATGAATGGTAATGCCCTATGTGTGAGCTGAAATGACTTTATTATCAAAGCACGGTATTATCGAATTAATGAAGAAATAATGTAAATTAGCTCTATCGCTTTATACTGTGTGTGTCGTCTACATTTCAGTGCAGCGACCCTCTGCGAACTGATGTATTTTCTAAGCATGTTACCCCATCGTCTTAGCCATAACAGCATAAAACTGCTTCTTATATCAACCGAGATAAGGTCCTTGTATGAGTGTGGAATATGCAGGGGCGCTTCGGCCATAAAAAGCCGCGAAAAGAAAGACATTTTGACCCTCTTGGAAGGGACCCTCCAGCTCAATTTGGCGCAGTTAACCTCCACGACAGCAATCGATCCTCGTCTTTAAGAAGTCCAACATAAAGGCGTATCCGTTCAATGTCTAATGATCCCCCAGTGGCGAAACTGACTTCGGAAAACCGCAGTCTGAAGTATGAATACGTAACGACACGTGTTCTACACCTGCACCCTCCTATTGAATTCGATAACCCGCAACAATGTGTTCTTCATCAGAGGAAAAAAATACGAAGTTGGCTCGTTAATCAAGCTCAAGGGATACGATAGACAAGCGGGAGATTAGAAATGAAACACAAAAAACTAACATATGCGACTAGTTTAATGGAACCACGTGGTTCGATTCAAGCAATTTAAATTTAAATCTGATAAAATTTCAATATGGTCCAGTATGTCGCACGACGTATGGGTTTCTCTCAGGATAGCTGACAAGACAACAATAGCTCCCTTCATCCGTTATTTGGCACAACAAAGCTATGAAGTGATATTGGAAATAGAATATTTCGCTCCGATACACTCTTTCATGCCATCAAATGTAAATAAGGGACGTAACTGATGCAAAGGGTTGCCAGCGGATTAAACGGGGAATTAATTTGACGCATCTGATGCAGTTGCGGTTTAGACATGTGCATTTTTGACACAGTTTCACACATGGATTTTAGGGTTGGTGAAATCGCACTAAAAAACATTACGAACGAAAATGTCAAGTGCAGAGATTAACTTAGCATTCGCCTCTAAAAAAATATATAAATCGAAACTTTTCGCTATGCTGAAAACATTCACCATATTTACGCTGATGGCTGTAATAAAGATTTTTTAGACTTGGCGACATTAAATTTAATATCCTGAAATTAGCAAAATTTTTGTGGCACGACATTAGCGACAGCTGTCTTAGATGTACTTAATTACAATAATGAGACGAATGTCGCGGAACTCGTCCACATGTGCGTTCTTAACAATTTCCTTGAAGCTAAATTGCAATATTCTAGTGTAACCAAAGACACGGTGGTGCAATGGCTTAGTTAGAGGCTGCATCTGTAATTATAGCCTGAGCGTGTCATTATTCCGCCCATCACCCTGATGCTTCGTCTCACGTTCAAAGGAGACGCTTTGAAATTATCTAATTTGCCTAATCATTGCATTAAACCCGATCCTTTAAAAATCCAAACTTCTCCGGGTAATAACAAGCGTATGGTCGGACGATGGATCCTGTTTTGAAAGGACTCCATAACGCGGCGATTAAAATATATTTTAAAGGGTTTCAAGCTAGTAAAGGACATTAACAGTATTACATTAGCTCTCCATATTCACATTATATGCACCCCCTTTTCGCATAAACAATCCCCCATTTTCACCGCACGGTGTATTTACTCTGGTTTACTAACATAATAATACCGCTAATATGCATACAAAGGTAGCCTACCCTCGCAAATAGCCAAATCTCAGGATTCACTGGCTAATTTCGTCTTTAACGAGCACTGGAATGTTTGGTCTGTTTTTATGCCGCACCCTTTCCTTTTACATTAAACTAAAAGCGGCCCTTATCCTGTAACGGGAGATGTGAAACGCATATGAGGGCTGTAAACAAATATTTCTGTGTTTTTTTTTCAGTTTCCCAGAGCTGCTGGTAAAACTTTCACGCGGTTTATCGTTCCGATTTACAAGAGAAATTTCAATAACAAGTAGTGCGGCATTTCGGAAGTTAAACTTCGACAGATTTTCGTGACAATTGTTTCTCTAGTAAACAGCCTTAGTTTACCCTTAATCACGGAAGATGTAATCCATCCCTGCTTTCGTGGAAAGGTCGATATCCTGATGATCCTTACTTTTTCATTTTGCGCTAGTTGAACGGAAGAACCTCATTTAATATCGACAATAAAATCGAGAAGGTTAAATACCCCATAAACCAGTAGCCCATTAAAAGGTAAATAAAGATAATGGTAGTTATTACAACAAGACAAAAGGGAAATCGTCTGGTTCGGTACCCAGAAATCGTAACACTTCCCACTCATTTAAAAACTGAATAAAATCATAATATATTTCCATCGCTCGCGATTAGATCTTCACAATCAACACCTCAACAGGTCGTTTTCTTTTTTGTTGGCCCTACATAGTTCTCGAAATATACAATTAAGTAATTGTGTTTTCTTGTACTCTGACAGAGGGTTGTAAAGATGCTTCCTGCTCCAAAGATAAAAAGATAAAGGATGCGTGTGTAAAAAAGTAATAAGACATTTATGAATTAATTATAATTATGGATACAAATGCAGTGGGCGAAGGGCTCGGGTCATCGACTCATATCTTGCATTTTAAGCAATAAACATTTACGATCACGAAAAGTCACAGTCTGATGTCGTGTGTGGGCCGATGGGAGGAACACGTATTTATAATCATAGGGTGTCAAGGAAATAGAGATGTTAGCAAAAGACAATGGAGATTCCGACATAACCGGCCCCTCTTCGCACCTGGGTGGGAGCCTATGGCCGCATCAGATCTAAGTACAATTGATAATTATGGTGCATATTAAATCAGAATTGCGTAGGTGATCGATTCAATGGGCTAGCGCGAGCATTAGCGTGATTGATGCTCCGACAATGGTAAAAATCGCGACGCAGGCCCGCGTGTCGATGATTTATTGTACTCGCTGAATGGGTCTTACTTACAACACCATTAAAATTATTTGCATTCAAACGAACCAGCTTCGGGCACCGAGAGTCATCTGTCTATTTCATTGCCGTAGTAGGCATTTTTCCAGTTTAATTGTTGGTACCCTTCCAGGAAATAGCAATTACTAAATTATTTATCGCCAATCATGCGCCAACTTGTGCTGTTAAAGACAAGTTCATTGCCGTTCAAAAGGAAATTATTCGCAGAGTGGCATAATTTTCATTTAAGGCGGGACTGCACCAGACGGAATTCATTGCGGTACCATTTCTAAATGCGGTAATAACATCCATTGCGCCAGCTACTGCATCTGCATCGTCATTCTTTATTTTTACACGAGATCGCTCTCGCCAATTTTAAAAATTCATCGGACTAATTTTAATTTCCTTAAAATCTTCTTAAAGACAAAATCGATAAACCTGTAAAACCTCGTGAATAAAATTTCCAGTTTTCCAATCATAACGGTTTTATTTGTACAAATTGGAATCCAAAAATTACTTTTAATTTGATTATCGGACTGTAAACACATTAGTATGCTAACATTCAACTTTACAGCTCAATTGCTATTACTTATCTTTAGCTTTTACTGTTATTAGTTTTTTAGAGATCCGAGACGGTAGTACTTACAGCTACTTTTACGGTCTGCTGAAAATGTTAGAGTATCCACGGTTTTAAACTGTATTTTTAGTAGATAATCCTCCCTAAAGAGAAACGAAATGATACAATAACACCATCGAGACAAAATTTTTCCATTAAGACACAGTCAATTTTAATCAAAGTGTGAGAACAGCACACATGACGTGTTTCCAGCTCCTGGATTTGAACGCTGACTGTTTGATGGGGTCGTTTGTTATTATTAGAAACAACGATGTTAAATGTAACAGCAGCTAAGAAAACTCGAAGTGTTTAATTTTATAACATTAAAATTTAAACCAACATATGAATACACATAATTAATTAAAATGCGTAAACGAGTTAACGAGAACACAGAGGTAGATAGAATGTGTGGTGCAGAAGAAAAATCTCTGCGCTTAGCATTTATGTGTTTGGTCGTCAGTCTACTGCGTTGGAGCTTCTGGGAGCTTTTTTGCTTGCGCTCTGTAAAAAAAACAATTTTCGTCGTACAAAAATTTACATGTGGTAGAAAATTAGACATGAAAATCCCTTTGGGCAATTTTGCAAAAACGACGTTTATACGGGTTTTAAAAAATTCAAATTCTATTCAAAAAAATGTAAAGGATCTAAATAATTCAAATTATCCAAGAAAAACTATAAAATATCTAAAATATCCTATTATTAATAATTAAGGCTCTATTCGACAACTTTTTTACAGATTATAAGCATATCTTAGACTTTTTTTGCATATTTTCCGCTTTTTAATCATTGATAAATTAAAGTAATTAGATAGTTTACTATTTTTGGCTGAATAGTTAAATCTGACAGATTTCTACCGTGAGCGCAAAAAGAATCAAATTTGCAGATGTTGTATTTTTGTACGAATTAATTAGTAGTGTTAGTTTGGAATACAAAATACTAAACTAAATTTAGATCTGTATGTTTTAAATTTTTTTTATAAAAACCTTCACCATTGAGTTATTTTTGATTGATGTCAAAAAGGAACAATAAATTTTAGAAGTTTTATTTTTGGACTGTGTCTCGTTGGTGGCTATTTGTTATGTTAATATTTATACATTTCATTTTATTTTGGTGGCATTTTACTTGGAACAGGTGCAATATGCATCCGATATATTCCAGTTATTTCGAAAATTGATGAAATGATCATAAACCTCAATTTGTAACAATGACACATAATTTTCAATTAAAATTCAAAGTAATTAATGATTCCATTACCGATAATATAATTAGGGTGTAAAATAGTAAACGGCGCAAACATTGTTGAATTATTTGTACAGTTCCGTAATTATATTTGACTTGATTATTAATTAAATAATATATCTACATGTGGATCATAAAGTGAGATTCTGATTGGACGTTAGTTTTCCTAGTCTCGTTGACATAATTTCTCTAATGAAATTACGGCCCTGTATAATTCTGTTCATTGCACACTTCAACAATATGAACATCGTCTGGTTATAAAGGGTCGTTGTTGTTATCTCCACTTGCATTAGTAATAACAACGTGCTAATCATAAATCGCGTGTAGAGCCCTCGTCAAAAACGACAATCGTCTAATTGTCAGGTGAGAAATTCGAGAACAATTTGATACTTCCTCCCGAGCTGTAATAATTCAGTTTTTGATTAATTTGCGGGGGTCGAGGGTGGCGAAAGGTCCTAATTGACACGACTGGCGGAAACAAACTTGACAGAATATAAAGAAAGGTCTCCCGTTGCGAGTTGTTATGTTGGCCCGACTGCCAAATGGCCGCCGACGCATTCACAGTCAGGGGCTCAACTTATTCGCATTGTTTCCCTGATAAATTAATGAGCAACGACATACGGACCAAAATTACAACCGAACCTTGGTCATAAATAAGTGCGGCGAATTTCAGGCTAAATGAATCGATAAATTTCGGTTAAACGAATCGAGTGGAATTCCGATAGAGTTAGCGATTATTTTCCGGAAGGCGGGACCGATCAAGACGCTCATTTGCAAAAACGAAAACTTTGTAAAATATGTATTTATGGATGTCTAGACGAATTAATGGGGGCTTTGTTGGAAAACAATACACTATGTTTCGGTGTAAAATGCCACCGCTGCAGGGCAAGACAGTTTTTCAAACAGCGGGTGATTTTAATACGAACTGCAATAGTAACCCCACTAGTCACATTAGCTTGAGTCAAATGGTAATGCGCTGACAAGCAATTCATCGAGTTCGGAAATAAACTGGTTGAGGAAGTGACCAATTTTTTGATAATCAACGACTTTTTCAAGCAAATTTAGTGGCGGTTCATTGGTTTTATTTCTAACCGATCAAACACTACCTAAAAATAAAACAGCGTTCATCCCAACGCTTCTGATAAAAGTAACATGTTTGAATTTGTGATTCAATCCTGGGTGTCTGCGTAGACGGGAAAACCCTTACAAGAAATGTCAGTTTTAGAGATTGTTTGCCAGCTACATCGACACTTTTAAATTCTAGTTAAAAATTGGCAGGCGCCCCAAAGGGAGCATTAATACTCCCTCTTCTGAAACGACATTCGCATTTTTACTCGGTCATGAATAGTCGACAGGTTGACGTTATCGAACGATGCATTCCACCAACTTCCGCTTGTAAAATATGGCTATAAATGAGTTAATTCAAAAGCAAATTCTAACGGAATGTCAGTGACACTAGGTCTCCCTCGTCGTTCTATTCAAATCAAGCTCTCAATTTCGGGCCTCCCTAGCCCTGCATCGGACACCGTTGCGTTGCCAGCATATGGCAGTCATACGCTCATAAATTTTAATTTCTTTGAATCCAGCGGCGAACTCGTTGTTTTAAACGCACGGAACGTGGGTGGTATGCACCCTATTGTAAACGATCTTAAGATTTTAATTGTGGCACTTAGTCAAGTTGTCAGAACCGCAATTGTCGAAGAGTTGTGTGGTGTGAAGCTATAAATAGCAATTAGGGCTGGACAGGCGTGGAAATGCGTCAAGGGCAGGGTCGGACACCGCGCGATATTAACCCGAGCATTATCGAAAACATCGCGTCATCCAATCAAATTTATTTGATCCGGCGTTTTGGTCGCAATCAGCCGGAATTGTGACGGTTTTAATTTATCCAATGTTTACTTTTAACAGCAGGATGATCATAAATTCGGCTTCGGACGCCTACATCAAAAATGACGCTGCGGGGAGATTCACGTTTTAATTAAAATCCAATCTTACGTCATGTGAGTAATTAAGTTGCAAAAGGGGGAATTTTAATTCTGGTGATGGCAGGCCCAGTCTGCAGCTAACCGCCCGGAAACTTTCATTTACTTTGTCATTTCCATGAATACTTGGGATTTTTGACATATCGCCGCACATAAAGATCAGACTTTGATATAATTACTGGGGGAGACCGAGGTGCAGTCACGCGCCAAAATTGACACGTGCATCGCACGTAATTACAAAATTTTCTCCTAACATCAAAAACTGTTGCTTTTTTGATTCCAAGAAACGTTAGAAATGTGGATGTATGTAGAATAATTAAATAACCAGTTGAAGTCTGCACTTGAAGGCTCGTGCGCTCGCCAGTCGTTAATTACACATCTCATTTTTGTTTTGAACCAATCAACATTCCACCAAGAACCTGACATGCATACATGATACTGCAACTTCAATCATCATTTCTCCTATTCATACACGCATTAAGCTCGGTCAACGGCGGATCCGGACTCAAAAGTAATGTAATTTCTTCAGGTTTGACGGCCCAGTCGGGTTTATGAGTGACGCATCAACATTCACGCGTTTACTTGATGGACACATGACCTATAACCCCCTTAAATGCCCTTGAACTGTGACCTCTCATCACTGTCATTCACCACCGAAGCTGCCGTTAACAAACAATGACAAGCAAATTAAATGAAAGCGAACCAGGAAGGTGTATTGATACTTATTTTATTGGTGGTCATTCCTGTCTTGGTTTAACTAAGTTAAAGTAAGTTTTCGTGAGCATTTAGAAGAGGTCTTGTTGCTCTTCGTCGCTTATGTAAATTTTGCAGTTCAGTTAATCTGTTGGAATTATTATCAAAGATAATCATAACTGAGGCATGTTTTAAGTAAAATAAAGTTAGTCTTGAAACTTTCTATTTTTATTCTCTTAACTTCCCATTATTAGTTGGAAAAATAAATAAGAAACTTGGTAAACTTACTAAAGTTTAATCCCCAGAAAAACTGTACTGTGGAAATGGGTGGTTATGTAAAATGATACGAGCTGTTGTGCTCAATTCATTTCTAATTCGTTGTAGATTATAGTAAAATTACGGTGCTCTAGAAACTTTATATCAAGCCAAGAACAAGAATAAGTTGTTATATTTTTCCTTGACCTGAAATTATTTTCAAATTGTTAGGAGAGACTGGGGTAAAATGATTCCCTTTGATTCCCAAACTGCCCTTAGTTCCATCTATCAATGAAAGTTGTATGTTGCTGTACCTGCGGATATTGCAGACAAGCACCTGCATACAGTTCGGTGAATATTCAAAAAATTATAGCGCTATTTGTGTTTTTCCTTGGTTTGATCTAAGGTAAGGCATTTTTTAATCAAGTCTATTTTACTTTTCGAATTAAAATTTTAAAATGACCCCTGTCGTGTTTTAAAAGATTGCCATTAAACTTTCAATTTTTTGTAGATTCAGTTGAAACCTTGCATGTTGTGAATTTATGTTCTTAGTTCTTATTGCTCTTGGGGTAAAACGATCACTTAGGTACTGAGTAAAACGATCCCGGGATCATTGTACCTATGATATGAATAATTCTATGATATTTGACAAAAGACAGTGATAAAAAACAAAAGCGAGAGAAAGAATCTTTTTGTTGAAAAAAAAAAATTCACTCTTTAAAAGAAGAAGATTGGATTAGATGCAGTGTGTGCCAAATATGGGCTCATGATCAATGTGCAAGAGTAAACGAAGAGAAAAATATATTCATTTGCAATTTCTGTTTGGCGGAATTAAAAACTTCTTAAATCCGAAAAACTTTTTGTTTTTACAAAAAATTGTAATTCTTTTAATGTTTTTTATGTCTTCAATAAGACTCTCTATTTTATTGTTTTACTCTTTGTTATTTAAGTTGATTTTTTTATTTTAATGCTTAATTATATTCATTGGCTCGTATGAATAAAGTCGAAGTAAATGCCTAATGCTTCAAGCATTCGCTGAATGTGTAGGTAAAACTACACCCGCGAAGAATATGCTTGACGATGAAGTATGTACTACCGGAACTTACTTTTCGTCTAGCATCTACTACGCTTTCCTTTAGTATTTACTTTTTGACGAATTTTTTTGACACTTACGGCCGATAAATGAAGCATTCTCTGAAGTTGGTAAGCAAGCAACTTCGAGGCAAATGCTACAACATTTTCTATGTATATAATATGTTAAAAAAAATATATGACTATCAGAATGTATTGGTCTTAACAAATGGAATCGAAATTTCAAATGCCATTTTTTTCTCAACTGTTTAGTTTTTACAAAAAAGCGTTTTGAAAATAGTTTTGGTACAGCATTCATTGCATTTGACATTCTTTGCGTCTTGATAATAAACAGACAGCTTAAAAAATCCAAAATTAGTGATGATCTTTGGTTTTTTAAACTTTCGGCTTTGCCAGATATCTGTAACAAGTTTTCATTTTTAATTGAAACCAAATAGAGGTATATCACTGTTAATGATAACATTGAACTTTCCTGTTTCAAATTCCAATTATATTTTTCGGTTTTGTTAAAAATATTATTAGGATTTTTTGTTTCATTTATGGGGCAGAAGCTGCATATACATTTACTTTTTACATATTCCCTTAACACTGTGTACATACACTGCATACTACTTTACGCACCCTGAATAAGCGAATTTGTTTGCATTTCTTGTTAAAAAAGAATCTATAGTTCCTTTTTTACTTTTTAAATGCGAAACGAAGAAAGGTTAAGAAAAATAAGATAAAAAGAAGTGAGATTTAATTGTCTAATAACTTAAAATTATTATTAAAGCAGGATCCAATGTATGTATGTAGTATTCAAAAAATTTTGCTATTTAGTATTTTTTACCCTTTATTTTCGATAATGTAGGTAGCCCCCTAACACACTCCAATATTCCGTTAATTTGTATTTAATGCTCAATCTCGTGAAACGTGAATTAACGATATTCTATTCTAATACATTTTTTATTGGTAATTTTAAAAAGTATATACTTCATGGAGAAGCAGATGCTTGATCCGTTTAGCATCTTGCTTCAGTCGAAGTATGTGCTTGTAGTAGATACTACCGGAACTAAATATATACTTCAATTCGCCAAGTATATACTACATACTTGAAGCATTAGCATTTACTTCGACTTTATTCATACGAGCCACTGTTTCTACTAACTTTTGCTTAACTTAAAAAACTTTTTGAAAATGACACATCCTTACGATGGAAAGGAATCATTTTACTCCAATCGAGGGATCATTTTACCTCTAGTCCATGGGTAAACTAATCCTTCTGCAGCCTTAAACTTAATTTTTATTTTAATAAATAATGCAAAGTTTCGGAAGCATTTTTTGGCGGACTTTTAGTACATTTGTTGTCAAAGCTTCTGCCTAAGTGGTAGATTTATCAATATAAAAGTTTTGTAGCTATAGTGCTCAAGACCTTAGAGGAATCATTATACCCCAGTCTTCCCTACCTTTCTTTCAGATATCACATTTCAACTTTCTTACCATCAAACCTCTTGGGAATACAAAAAACCGATGAATATTTTATTAGAAATTCAAACATAAATTATAGCAAAACACAAATAAACACATAATGCGGGTACTGCAAATTAAAATTAAATCTTTCATTACATTGTTTTGAATAATGAATTAAATTATATTACATTAATGAATTGTCACGTATGTTCCGTTTAAAGTAATTGGTTTTATAATTAAAATGTCCACGTGAAATGTACCAAATAAACGAGAATCAAATAACAATTTTATTTGTTTGCTTTGACCAAAAATAATAATCTATAATAATGACTCGTCGTCGTTTGCAGATATTGTTTCAAATTGTGTAATTTTAAATAATTCCAACAAAACGTTGTGGATGTAGGCGTCTAGAACAAGACGAGAACGTGCAGACATTATGCTTTCACAAGGAGATACAAGTTCAAAATCCATAGCAAAACTTGACCCAGACCCGCTGTCATGTCAGCGATGTCTAACGCAACGTTGATGCTCATTCATAAACTAATAACACATATATATATTATGTGATCGTCGACATAAATTGCTAAATTTTTCTTGATGTGTCGAATGAGATATGTTCATTAATCAAATTATAATTTAATGCTAACAACATTTCTGCGTGTACTGTAAGGTAATCATACTTCCTCATTATTGTCGGCGCACGGAACTCAAAATTGCAGCCATTCACGGTGGACAAGCAACTAGTTGTCGCATTATCTTTCGCTTGTGTCGCATAACTCCAGAGAGATGCACGCATATGTAATTTGAGGTTTTCCCCGAAGTGACCTATTACAATTAAGCTTAATTGCACTGTGGTAGTATATCAGATATAGGCGCTGGTTAATAGGTCGTTACGCCACCTGTACCTCAGAGATACATTCAGAATGAAGTCAGTGTTGCCACCAGCAGGGCATAAGTCAGCGCTATCGGTGTCACATCTTACGGTTGGGCTCTTCACCTTCAATATTGACTCTGGCTGCTCGATGAGATCGAATTTTCTACGCTTTTGCTTGATCATCTTGGTAAATGCAGACATTCAAGCACAATGGTAATATTGAATAAACAAAATGGGTTGATTTTTACCTTGGGAAAATATGTGAAACACTGAAAAGGTTACTGCGACCAACCCTGTAATACTGCAGCACTTTTTTAAATCAAAATCTAAGGAAACATTTGTATTTCCGCTCTGTTGATATCTTTAGTTATTGGTGGTGTTTTACAAGCATGTAGGCAGATTTCTCCTTTTGACAGCTAGAATAAAGTGTTTTGATGTGAATGCAAATTGATACTCGAATGATTCTCGAAGAGTTTGGAGCGAAGATAAATTTCTTTTCAACGAGAGTGGTATCGTAGAAAATAAGGCAAAGAGTCGGTTCTATCAGCATGAAATCGGTAACAGTGTAGCGCGTCATGTTTGTTTTGGAAGCCGATGATGCTCTTGAGACAGTCACTCCCATAAAGCCATCAGGGCCGGTTTTGAGAAGACGTCACATTAATAGACACTTGGAACATGATCGCAGCAACCATTGGAAACTGTCATTCACGATTATGCAAATACAGGCGAGACAAGGCCGCCATTATTCGAACAGCGGCGACTCGTTTTTCACCGTTTATGGCGCCCTATACTGTCTTTTATGGTGGGATATTACGGACGTTTTTAATCTGATAAGTGCAATGTTTTGTTACACGGGATAGTATCTTGTGCATGTGCGACTGCGAAATGGGAACCGTGAAGTAATATTACGGATACATTAAGTACGGCATGCGAAACCAAACTCGAGGGAACATCTGAGAAGATAATGTTATTCTCTTGGGGGAGAACATCCACAAACCAAACCGAAAACTAATTGAGTTGTGTGTCTGTACTGCAGGCGGCCATGCTGATACGAAACAAATGCAAAGACATCCGCCCCAGCAAGACAAATCTTAATTATGACAATATCAAGCGGATTATGCTTTGATAAAGTACAGCTTGAGTTAGAATGCTCCTCTCCATTCAAGAGTGCGGAACGCGACAGTCCTTTATGTTTTAACACGGACACACTAAAAGACGAAGACGTAAAGATAAAAAATTCAGACAACAGAGACGAATGACGAAGGATTTATCTACATAGCACCCGCTATTATTTTCTCAAATAAGACCTTAAACAAATAATAGAGAAGAGTCTTGTATACAAAGCAGTCCAATTTGTTATATCTAGGAAATCTTATTCATTATCGGCACAAATCGGATTTTATTCATTTGTCGACCAAGTTGTAACAAAAATAATGATTAGCTCTTCAATTTCTTCCTTCATTTTTGCCTTAAAGTTTGTTAATTAGATACCAGAAAGCTAGTTTGACTGCAAAGCTTGCATATAACTCTTTCTTCCTCTTCAGATCTTGAAACATGATGTCCGCAGTACGTACGACTGTCTAATAACGCTAAATAACAGCAATTATTTATGTCCTTTCTACTTAGAGTTAATTCCACCTTAGTATTTTATTTAACGAAGACTTAAATTAAAGCTTGACAGTAATAAAAAGCAATAAAAAGCTCAGAAGCAGACATAAATTAAATTTTTTTCCATTGAAAGCAAACTGCTGCAGAGGTATTAATAGTAATTACAATTACAATTACTTCTAGCGCTAGATGTTATTGTCAACAAACCGTTTTGTCATAACTGAATGAATGCAATAAAAAGATTAATAAATCTCTTCGCTATCAAATTGCAGTTATTCCGGTTCGTTGAATAGAACGAATTTATAAAAGTTGCGACGTCCTGATGTGACGACGTCGACGCTCTAATAAAACTACGTCGATCCCAGTAATAAGACTTCATTAAAACACTTGACAGTGATGCGATGAAAACAAACAAGCTTAAAATTTATACTAATTTTACAGGAGAACTGACCTCCAAACTTACAATTAACAGCCAATTCAGATGCTTTTTTACCATCGGCAGATAAATAAACGAAAGCTTCGTTAATTTTACTGCATGCAGATGTGTGCCAAATGTAGGAAAACTAAAAGTTACAATGTTCAATGTTGTAAAACCAACAAATTTAATGTTTATGATCAGTCGTTGGATAAAGTTGCTGACTAACAATTGGAGTAACGATTTTTCAGACCGTTTTCACGTTTTTTTTTTTGGTCGTGTAAAATTTACAAAGCGAAACCTAATTCCATCTGACTATTTCAAAACTCAAATTCTAACGATTATTTTAATACGCTTAGGTGGATAAGTCAGACATACTTCCAAGTTTAAATATAACAGGAGCAACACCTGTGTCAGCAGGAAGACCACACGTTCGTCGGCAGGTATATTCCACGTGTTAAATTTTTGCCGAAGTAGCGGGATAAAAACTCTCAACACAATGATAACGTGACTGCTATAAATCCGCATGTATATGGCCTCCTGAAACGGTCTCAGCCTCTGCTGTTTGCAAAACCGCACGTGAGTGTAATTAAGTCCAAACCTGCCTTTATGGTTATCACGACTTTACTAACACGATGATTTACTTTCCTTTGATAAACTCTGGATATAAACTATCTGCTTACAGTAATTACCGCCCGCGTCAGATCACGTCCGAAAAAGTCCTTTGCAGCTTGGACGCCAACAACTGTTTAGTTAGCTTAATTAAAGCTCTACCAGTTTTCTGCGGACAAATCTTTGCTCACTGAAAATTCTAATTAAGTTCAACGTGTATGCACATGCTCGATTTAATCCGATTTTTAGTAAACTGAATAAAGAAAATAAAGAAAATAAAGCAAACAAAAAAATCAAGAGCGATTCTTCTGTAGGACCGTAATGCAGGTTGTTATGATGGTCTTTGGCCACTCACAAAGCCCTGTTTCCTTAATTTGTCGATTTCATATTTTATTTCTATTTTAGTCCAATTGTGGGTTTGCGAAGCGGTCGATTTATTTGATGTTGAGTTTAAGAAGTGCTATCGCAAGGCTGAAAAACCAACTGGCAAGTGGAGAGTTTGCAGTACGGCCAAGTCAAGAGCTTCGTCTCGACCGTGTTTGTTCGATCTAAGAGCTCTCGATAGCTCCCCCGTTACCAGCATTAAAGAACCAACATCCTTCACCGGTCCTTCAATTACCAATGTGATAATGCATCTGAAAACCAAATTGACTTTGAATATGAATATCGTTATCCCAAGAGAAACGAGCAGACCTCTTCTCATTCACATTCGAAATTAATTTGAGGGTAGCCATCGTCGGAGATTTTTTTCAAGCTTATAAATATGTAAAGCAAGCGAAATTTAATTTTCTTCATCACTCGCTTTCGATAATCTTATCACAGACTTAATGACAGATCAAAGCTTAACGAGAACGATGTGATCAATACTAACTGCACTAATGGTTTATTATGTTTAGGCGGTGCTAACACAGGCTTATGCCATCACATATATTCTGCATGTAGCAACACACGCCAGCCGCCATTACGCTTGGATCCTAGTTAATCGGTGCATTATGCATAACGTCATAACATTAGCGAATTCCTATGTTTAGCTCAGTTAGAGAGTCGTGTTAATATGTTAATTTAAAGTCAGTAATGCATTGCGTTCGAATTGATACTGCACGTAATAGACCAACGATCATAGAGTAATGATAATTGAGTGCCAGTAATGCTATGGCTAACTATCAGCTAATTAAGATTTATACGCAAGATATGCCCACGAGGCGCCTATGCATTCAACGACTGAAGGTTGGCAATATTTGATCTTGCCAATTATCCTTTCCACTGGAGGTATCTAAGAAAAGGGACTCCACAACTCTAATCTGATAACTGCCGTCTGCTCACTGATCTCGGCTAGGCTCAAAAAGGAAACTGCATGCTGCATGAGGTTGCACTAATTCAATTCCAATGTTCGAAAGTCGAAATCCAATTTGACGAAAAAAAGCCGTCAGTCTGTCGTGATTTTTGTCTGCACATTTCCGATGAATAATCACCGTCGACTCAGGTCGCTATAACCTCATCTCTTTTATTAAAAGCGTCATTATTTCGAAGCCAGGCAAATTGTCGGAAAACGCTGAATTCAGCACTGAAAGTCCTGTCTAAAGTCTGAGCCACAAGACCGCGACGAATCGTCTGCCTGATCACCAATTGCCCGAGTAATTACGCATTTTCTACTAATTTACAAGTCTGTCGAGCACAGTTCGAGCAAACTAATGACCGATTGTTTCTTGTAAACTTGGAAAATTGCCTGCCCATTTAAGCATCGCTCCCCTGAAATTATCGACGTTGATGGAACCGTTTCTTTTCACATTCAAATCTGACACTGTTGTGAAATAACGTGACAAAGAGGGCCGCTTGAGCAAACTTCCGTCATTAACTCCTTAGTTGGAAATCACGTGAACTTCCCCTATATGTTGGGGCGCAATTCAGGTCTCGCCGCCCAAGTTGTGACAGTCTCACGTATCTCATGAATTTACATCGAATGCGGTCCGTGCGCATAATGCATCGATTCCGCATTAAATTATTCCTTGTTTTCTAGGGAACTGTCATGTTGTCTCGGAGCTCCCGGTTTAATCACCAATATTGGAAAACTCCAATCAACTAATAGCGTCACAAATTATATATCTATCCGATTTATTTGCCGCACTCGGATATCTTTAGAGCTGGGGTGCCGGCCCTTTTTTCATGAGCTCTTTTTTACATTGACCATAAATTGGAATTATTTTAGATTTACGGCGTATTAAACGCAAGAAACCGATAAATTTTTCAAACAAAAGTCTCCGTTCGGAAGTTACACAAATGCTATTTTCCTAAAAATTCTATCCCAATTCGTATTTATAGTTGCAATTTTTTTAAACCTGTCAATATTACACTTAAGCTGTTATTGCAGATTAAAGTACTTAAATTAATACGAGCGAGAGTAATATTAATTTGAGCGCTTTACTTAGTGACTTGAGCAATTTATCGATGCATTAGGCCGTAATTATAGTCAATTTTTCCAATTACTAATCCGATATTTTTATTAATACGAGCAGACTTTCTCTGAAATTAAAAACAGGTGCTCTATTTACAATTTTCTGAAAAACAAGTCTCTGATCCATTCTTTAGAACTAAAGAACAGTTCAACTAGACGACTAATGTAAAAGTGATTAGCGTGCTAATTTATGAACCTCCAGTGCCAACAGGAATATAATTTTCCTCGTTTAGTCGCCGAGAATTGTCACCTGATAAGCCACTGTCAAAACATTCCTGGCTTGCATGTTTGGTCGCCGGCTACGAATCTCATAAATTTGGGCTTCTTTTTTTTCCAACACAAGCCATATAATGTTGCATATTGCCCTATGAATTTACGGTTGCCGACTAAGATTCGTGTGTATGTAAGTATTTGCGCATAATTTATGTCGTTGCGACTGGAGCCATCATCCAAACGTTTAAAAATAAATTATGGAAGAATGTCTTCATAAATCTGCTTCATAACAAATAGCATACCGTCTATACCTGACTCGTAATTAACAGTGTTAAAAATTTTGTAAATTATAATTTCGGCAGACCTCGACCTGTGTAATTATTATGTGTTTATAAGTTTTTCTTCGTGCTTTTTGACGTGATGTGTTAATTAAAGGTAACGCTCCACATTGTTAACACGCCGGCAAGAAGAAACGAAATTACTGATGAAAAATATAGAAAAACTTATTAGATTATTTTAAAGTCTTGGCTTTGTTTTGATGGCGTTCCTCTCTACGATTTTGTACTACAATTATAGGGAAATAATCCGCTGATAAATGATGATAAATTACTGACTCTTGACAGGTAGTTGTAGTTTCGTTAGATAGATAAATTGCAAGGTACAATTTACTGCAACTGCTGCCGCTTCATAATTAAATTTATCACGTGGTAGATGCTCACATTATGTCCATGCCCTTAATTTACGAATTTGTTTTCACTGCTAAGTTAAACGTAAATTAATCAAATTCATGCTCACATCCCCCAGGCAATTACAACGTCGTATAAAACTATTACACTCGCCCATAAACTTCAGTTTTTTCTTCGCCGTGCCGACAACAGTTTTGAAATTTATTAGCAATAACATAATTGATATGAAAGAGCCGAGATCTCCGATAAAACCGTTAGTAGGCATGTTTGGCCACGTTTACGATGGACGACATATTTTATGATCAATTGTGTGACAGTTTTAGTGGTCATAAAAATCATCTTCAAATTCAAATTTATTTGTTGAGACAATAGTAAAAGAAGGCCACCAAATTCGCATCCTACATTAGTTGAAAATTGTCTAGTTAACTCTTATCTGATTCCTCAACAGTGTTAAGTCGAGAAGTGCGAAAGGTGCGGTGGCTCGAATATCTTCGACCACACTGGTTCAAATCTACATAAAGCATGTCGAGTGGGTTCAAATTGCTCATAGCTTTGCATATTTTGTCGACCAGTGACAATAATCGGAATTGACAGGTGTAAACGTGTTACATAATTTTCGGGTTTTAATTTGGACAAAATTTTCAAATTCCAGTGTTTTGTTAAAAAGCAAGCAAATGAACGATTGATAGGTCTATCAAAATAATTTGGTTAAAAGCACTTGCTAGTTAAATACGAGTAAAACATAAAACATTTATTGACTTTTCAAATTAATTTTTGCCAGTTTATTAAGTGGAAATTGGGTCATTTGCTTGGACATAAAAATTCAATTTTTAGTCGATTGGTTATGCATATTGTATTGTATAATTGCAATAGTTTCTCGTTCTCTGTATTTATTTGAGTGATTCTACGTTAAGAGGTTTGGTATCTCTTCAAATACCAAAAATAAAAAAAAAGGGTTAAATCGATCAAAATTACCATTTTTATAAACCTCTGTATTCTAAACCTCATGATCTTTATAATAAGAAGGCCTATTAAAATAAGATAAAATAGAATCCAGATAATCTTGTCCCCTATCAAGCGCCCTAAAACAGATGAAATCGGTTAAAAAATAAAAAAGTTACGAGCAAAGAAATTATTTAAAATTTCAATTTTTAAACCGCTTCCAAATCCGTAATTTTGAAAATACTACGCCGATGAGAAAATATTTCTAATCAGGAGTTTACACTACATATTATATTATATTATGTGTAATAAAAATTTTCCAAAATGTATTAAAAATATAAGTTTACACTTCCGTGATTTGCTTGCCAGGTGAAACAGACAAGAAAAATCGTAAATTTTTAAATAACTAAAATTTTTGTTTAAATTTGATTTTGTCACAAGTTATTTATTTTACCAAATAGAATTAGGTCATGAATAAAATGTGATATCTAAAAATTTTACTAGTCCTTTTTTATATCTACAGTTCAAAACCTACTTAAATGCCTTGTACTGCAATTATCTTCAATATTTTTTCATTTTTTGGCGTTGCCATCAAATTTACCGTTGAATTTAACGTAGAATCATCCATTTTTTAAAATTTAGTGATTGAATTAGACTTCTCGTGCCTCAACCAAAACAGTTTTTAATCTCTATCCTTTCGCATTTCTATGTCTAGCTTTCCAGGCGTCATCATGGAATATTAATAAAACCGTTTAGGTTTAACGCAGAAAACCCAAATGGTCGAGTGGGTTTTTTTCTCACCGTCAGCCACAAATGTCATGGTTCATACACCTCAATAATCTAACATCGCATTTATGATGGATGTGCGCAGACTAAAGCCACGACGTAATTCCTGCTTTCCACCTTACTCCTTCGCACCTAACCTCCGAGATCACGTCAAGATGTTTAATACGACAAGCTCAACCACAGCTCCAGCACCCGATCCTCGAGAAAGATAATTCACAAAATTGCCTTTTTTCAGCTGATCGCAAACTAAAATCTAAATGAATTTCTTAGTTTTCCATTTAGATTAAAATGGGTTTAGAGAGTCGAGCAAATTCCCTTTGAGGACAATAAAACCTGTCAGACGCTAGTCAACGATAAAATAAACCACTTGACTCTGATTCCGGCAACCACAAGTAAAATGCGTAAAACAATCGTTTTGTGGTTTGAAAAACGGATAAATAATCCGTGGCTTTCAACAAGTATTAAGGGAAATCATAACTCAAGTCTGACAGCCACGCAATAATAAAATGGTTAATTCGTTTTCGGTTGGAAGTCGGTACCCTTCTCTACACCATGTGGCGAATTTTAATTCAAAAAGGATCGTAACCGGTCTGAAAATTTTCGCAAGCGTAAAAATGAATTTAGTTAGAAAGTAATCAACAGCGCCACTCTGAAAAGAATGATCTCAATAGCTAGGCCCAAAATCAACCGTGACCGAGTACAGAAACACACAACTTCAAAATTAAATAAAAGAAAAGAAAGTACAAACAGAAACGACCGTGTCTTTATATTTCGGGTCGGGTGGCTTGTAATTAAGGATCCTCACGCTCGACAACCATAATAACCTCGACATCTGCAATAAAAATCCTATCACTTCAGAATACATCGGATGACTTTTGTACGCCACCACGAAAAAGTGATTAATATCTGTCTGCAATTGGGAACCAACTTAATTATCGCGGTAGGTGGTGCTTGCTACTGAAAGATTGATTAATTATTTTAATTTGAAAATTATTAGTTTGACCCGCAGTTCCGGAAGGTAGCTCCGATAAAAAATAATGTAATAATAAAAATTGTTAGAATAATGATATTTCATGCGGCACTGGAATGCAGCGAAGCTTCAGCCGATGGCGAAGAGATGGCGTAATGTGTACTGAATAAAAGAAGCGCTCGCAGTTTCAAATTCCTGGTACTGATTTGGTCTGTTTTATCTCAAATCGAAGTAGTCGAGTAGCTAATTTATTTTTATGCATGTTTGCTTTGTGTACAAAGGGCAATTATTAAAGATTTGGCTTCCGGTGGTATAAATCGATACAGCAATTACAGCTGTAATTACAGTTAGATATTGCGCGTATCGGTTCTAGCATTTTTGACCAGCGGGTAAATGATGCTTGATTCATACCCGCCAGTGCCATATTCGATTCGACATTTGATTTTTTGTTCGCTTCAAACAGGCATTTATGTACAACAATCATTGGAACATTCATTCTATTGGCATGTTTAGCGCCCGTAAAAGCCTCCTTGAAGAAATAGACTACAGCTAACGGTGGTGCTTATATGAAAATAAATGCATAAGAAAGAGCGTGTTGGGATTAGATTTAACATGCTAAAGTCCTCGTGAAGTTATTAGAACGTCCAGAACCATATACGGTGCATGCTTTGTCGTTTCATGTGCAAATGTGTGAATTTGAAATTGTAAGTAGAGATATTTTACGACGACCGGTCTTTAAGCGAGGGTAATATCGATACGCTTGTTGATGCAAGAATTATCTGTTGATGTGGGTGGGAAAACAAAAATAAGAACGATCCGTGTAGGTATTGTTTATTAAATTGGATTAATTGAGAACAACTCGGCCCTCCTTTTTTGGAGGGGTTAATTTATGTGAGTCCGTTTGCATGTTAAACGTTTGTAATTTACGAATAATGAAGCAGTGGGGTTCCTTGTAGATAGCGACGGACATGACGTTAAATATGGATAAAAATCTATTATGCGAAAGCGTCGGGAATTTTTGGGGATGACGGGCCATACGACCGCACAGGAAGAGATAACAGCGAATTCTATTCAGTCGTGTATTGGCCAAGGTGATCAAACCTAATTTTATTTGAAATGGTTTTTTCAAAAGGAAATAAAATTGCACATTCGTGCTTATACATACACATATTTTGCCGCTAATAGGATCAAACCGCAGTGCAAACTCTTTTTATGGAAAACTACCAGCATGGAAATTTCTTTTAATAAGGTAATAAGTAAACTGTCGCCGCTGCCGGAATTAGCAGAGTACAAGTCATCACACGCAACTGTAAAATTCTAATTTAGACCAGCAAATCAATTAGATTCTTGGAAATTTACATCAAACGACCCCAAAAATCGCTATTAATTTTTTGCGTCGCAATACGATTTTTGTAGGTTTTTGTTGAATATTGACTAATTTTATATTTCAACGAACGGACGCTGTCAATTTATTTTACTGGAAAACCCTTTCATTCGTCTATATTTTATTAAATCTACTAGCAAATATTTATAATTAATTAATAAAAAATGGGATAAGCTGTCACTGGTAATAAATAAAGCTTGGTTTTAGATGTCCATAAATTCAAATTTTTTAATGTACCTGTAAATCCTTGTGAATACAGACAACTCTACATTTTTCACACTACTGAATCCCAGAAAATTAAATTTTTAAATATTTAAATAAAATGCTCCGCCTTTTGAGCGGATATTCATTCTTTCAACTACTGTCATGGAGGGTCTTGGTCCTTTCTTCGGCAAATCCGGTATTTTCCCCGGACCTCCTAAGAAGGTCCTCTGTCGAATTTCATTTATTAAGTAATGCGATGTCACAATAAAATCCAAATCGATTCAGCAAGTCGGAATTTCATCGAAATTAAAAATGGGCGCGGAATAGAAGAACCCTCTGAGCGGAAGAGATCACAACAGAACCAACAAAAGGAGCGTCGGAATAAATGCACCGAAACGGTTTTAAGTCATCAAGGCAAACACGACAAAGGATATCACCATTCCGCCGAGTCGACCCCCTAAGGTCTTAATTACAACCACACAATTACACAGACTTCGTTTTTTTACGCTTCTGCAGACACAATGTGACGCACAAATAAGTAAATATTACAATAAAATGCCCTCCAGGAGAGAAGCAATCTGCCTCGGGTGCGCCACCTGTCGGCTGTAATATCATTTTGGTTGAGAATGCGACGGCGTTTGTTATTGTGGCGGCAGTTTAGTTCAGTCATATTCTTAATTTAAACGTTAAACTTTTAATTTTAACCATTATAGTTCGCTTCACGCCGACTTCCAACTTAATCGACGGACTATTACGCGGAAACGGCACTGCCGAATTAACAAAATCGACCATGGAGAAAGAGAAGAAGAAAAAGACTTGACGTTGCTAAGAAAATGGTAAAAAACGGTGAGTGTTAAATTGATGGACGAGCGAAACGTGATCTTAAACGAACAAAATAGCCAGAATTTTAAAGTAAGAACATACCTGTTTTATATTTACAACCGTGACAAATTCCAAAAAGGAACAATCGCATGTATGAGAACAAAATGGAAAGGTGACTATACACTAAAAGCGCAACTACTCTACTGGGTGTTTGAAAAAGAACATGTAGTCTGTTTTCGAACTGTGAAATTAAATTCTCTCCAACAAGTAGATAAAAAAAGTGTATTTTGGGTTGCCTATATCAAGCTAAATATTTAGTGGAGATGAGAACAAACATCATGTAAACGAAAATATAAAGTTAATAAAGATATATTTTTTCCCTTAGTATATAATTACTATTTTTAATGAACAAGCTGACATTACAGAGCCATCATCAAAAGCTTTCGAGCACTACTTGCCTAGAATCACAGATTTACATAATAAACTTTTAAGCCACTTAAAATGGAGGAATTACTGCCTTAATACAGTTTTTGTCTGAAGTCTAGAGACTATACATGAGGTATGAGTATTGTTCAATCTTATTTAGATGAGACAGGACTCACCTGCTTTAAAAATATGACTAAAAGCTCAGCAATAAGAGGATTATAAAAATACATTAGATTTATTATGGGGCGTTGGGAAGTTTTTGTTTATGTCTATCAAAATGAATTATTGTTGAATAAAATGTACAATAAATGAACTAAAACAAACGAAAACTCATACTGAACTGCAACTACAACTGAATTAATTTTAATTCTACTTGTTTTCGTTTTTTATATCGAATCTAGATTTAGATGTTTAAATGAAGAAACCTCACATACTTTCAGATTCATAGAATTTGTCGATTCCTTATTCAAACTTTTCCTCTTATTAAAATTCAGTAAATTAGTTAAAATATATTTAAAATTACAATAACTTGATATTTTTACCATTTAGGCACAATAAAGCTTTTAGTGCATTTAAATATTATCTATTTTAGTAAAACGGAGATGAATGTTTATATTTCCAACTCTGACCTCTTCTCCCAGAATTTTCTGGATGCGCATTATTTCAAGTGGATACGTAATATTTGCGGCCGATAAACACAACCACAAAACCGATTTAGTGCCTTTCAAATGCAGACGTACAAATACCGAAGAATAAATTTTTAAATCATATATAAACTGCTTAAAGGAATCAAGGCGCACGTCACATTTTCAATTCAAACTGTGCTCTAACACGAAGTGCATAATACATAAAATGTGGATTCCGTACCTATGTGTTTTGAATGAAAATGAAAAATGTATCTCCTGCGATCAAGCCGCGACTTCCTGCATCATTCAAGTGTTGTGCTTTTTGAAGTTTTTTAAAAACATGTGACATGGGTTACATCTAAAATTTTAACATGCGCGAAGGTGATAGGTAAAGCAGTTTGTTAGTTTTAATAGCGGCAAGCTGCTATTAAATGGATAATAAATCCTTATTTGGAAAGAATTAGTTAACTTGCTAGAGGAGTATGTATGATATTTTTGTTGCCGAGTTTATGTAAAAGAACCGAACGGGATTATTAATATTACCAGCTGAACAAGTTGCTATAGTAAATCATACATCCGCTGTATTTACTGTTAATTAAGTTTCAAAATGGCTACGTTAATTTTGCGATATATAGATAGTGGTATAGTAAGGATCAATTAATATTCATATTAATTGGATGGAAGTGATCTCTACAGATAATGGTCTCGAGAGTTACAAATGCTGAACTGTTAGACTAATTACTATTACGACAAAAATTTTAAATATAGCCAAAAGAATGGACTTAAAAAAAATTACTTATAACATTCTGCTTACTTCGGACTGAAAAGTGTTCCTGCTAGGAAATATAGACTTTTCAACGGACTTGTTCCGGTGTTCAAGTAAAGCTTCCTCTCCCATGGAACCTGTTTGATAGACGGGACACTAGATTGATTAAATCCAAGGCTTTTGACCGGTTCAGATATTATGTAATTGCAAAAGAAGTGAAAATAAGGCAATGGAAACATTTACCACATGTTTCAGTAAAATTCGTAATTTTTTTAACTAAGTATAGTGTTACAGCTATGAAATTTGGGAAAATTACAATTTTTGAGTCGTGTATTAAATATTCCAAATTGCAAATTTGTAGAGCAGAAGACACAAAGTTAAGAAATTTTTATTTTTAAGACGAAAACAAACTTTCTGACATCCTTCACAAAAATTCGTAATTTTGGGAATCTTAGTGCTGCAGCTTTGAAATTTGGGGAAAATATAATCTTTGAGTCGTATATTAACTGTACAAAACTGAAAAACTGTAGAGCAAGACACAAATTTTAGAATTTTTAAATTTTTTCGACGTCCTTTTATAAAATCCGTAATTGAGGAGTTACTTTTCAAAACTCGATAAATCCATTTCATAAATTTTGACAAGGGATTAGAAAAAACGATAATTTGTTCAATTTTTTTTAAATTTACTTGAACTAAATAAAAAATACACATTGTTAGATTTACCCAAAATAATCTTAATTTCACATCAAACCCAATGTCACTCAAAACTGGATTTATTGAGTTTTGAAAAATAACTTCTCAATTTTAGTCATTTTAGTGCTACAGTAATTTTACCATTATAGAACTAAACTAAAGTGTGAAATGTTCATCCGTTTTAAAATAAGATAAAATATCCATGTGATTAAACTCAGCATAATGCATAAAATATTTGCTCGTATTGAACCATTTATTTTTAAAAGCTTCATTAAAACTTTGCATGTGTAAATTTCGGTTTTGTCTGTGAAGCCGAACCACATTTTAATTAAAACTACAATAAATTTTCGAAGATGAAATTATGTAATTCCATTGTTTAAAATTGGTAAAACTGAAGTTTTAAAACACTAGTTTTAATAATTTCAGTTCAGAGATTTTTCAGGAACTGTGCGTTAGTTCAATATCGAACCATCGAAACAATGCTGATTACTGAAAAGTTTCTCCAGAATTTGGTGTCCCATAATTAATCATTTTGTGTGGCATAATAATTTAAAGTTGGTTTATTTGGCATGTAATCGACTCAGTAATTGGTAACGACGAATAAGGAATTATTACGAATTATACTAAATCAATACGAAAATGAATGGATCTGAATGCGCGTACTTTAATTTAGAAAAGCAAATAACAGTGTTTATCTGCAACGAGATCAAACGCACTCCCGGGAGCCAATCTCTGAAGGAATTCAGGTGACAATTAATCACTTCAGGTTAATTAGTGCGTCAGAACCGTTCTCTGCTTTTGCTCTCGTCGAAGATAACTCCGTGTGCAGGTGAACGATTTTCTTCAGATTGAAAGCCAATGAAGCGAAGAAACCAATTTGTCACAAACATTTTAATCATTTATGTTCTCGCGTAAAATTACTTTTGTATTATCATCCATCATGTTCATGTGCGATTTTTTTTAAACTCATTTTTGAATAATAATTACCAGGAAAAAGACACATTCTTTAAACTTAATGTAAATTAACAAGTTTGTTGTTTATCTTTTGACGCTTTTCACACAAATATGGAGTTAATAACGCTGTGTGTAACGTGTTTGAAACATGTAATTAAGTATTTTTAATGCGAGTGTGTAAGCTTTCTGTGCGGTAATTTCAGCTGCCATCAGCAAAAGCGATGCGAAACGAAAAATAACGAGCTTTGCTACGATAAGTTTTTTAATTCGGAAATATGCAGCTGCAGGACAAGACTATGTTAATAATTTCAAACTTATTACGCAACAGTAGATTATTTGAATTCTACGATTTTTCGTGTCGGAGACAAAGCAACCTTGTTTCGAAAAATATGGGTTTGTTTGTATGGTACATTCCTGAGAGATTACGCCAGTTCGACTTCTGAAAACTAATCTCCACATCCGTTCATTAATAAACATTTTTAACGTAGAAAAATGCGCTCTTGCACAAAACTCTGACGATGAATAATAGCACATTAGTAGACCACTAACGAATTTTATTTAGTGTGCTGAATTTGACTGAATCACTGACCGCAACTGCTTATTATTATTCCGCACCCTTCAAAATTAATAATAGCCATTAATTAGAACAGCGATTCCGAGAAGAACGTAACAAAGCTGAGAAAAGGAAATACCAAATACCTGAAAATATTATGCACAATTATAAACAAATCTATCATCTCCTTAAAAAGAAAACTATTTGGCTGATTATCTGACGGGTAAATCAGACAAATGCGGCGGTTTCTTATTTTTAATCGTAAATAAATTGCGAGTAGGCAACTAAACTGGAGTTTAAACTAATCGCACCGCTTCAAGACGAATTTAATTGTTGCGAGGGGCAGAAGTTAAAGGTAATTACGCTTGTACTCAAATGTGTTGTAGAACTCACCCGTAGGCGCTGTAATGGGATATTTTTGTAATGCTATTCAGCGCTTCTTAGTTACCTTATTACTTGATTACACGCATTATCGTTACCATTACTTTAACCAGTTTGAAGCTTGAAACTGAGTTTATCAAATCTTGATGACTGGAAATACACAAATCGCTTAAACTTTGAGAAAAATGGCTAGCAACTTTCCAAGTTATCTAATTTAATTTTTAGTTGTAGCTTGAATTTCTTGAAAAAATTAGCGACACGTCTTACAATTTAAATCGTAAGTACGGTTTTTAAATCCATTTTGTAGTTTTGGCCAACTTTTTTTTTTATTTGTATTAGAAAAGTGGAATGCATGGCCTCCTGATTTAGAATCTCAAGTTCGTTTTGTTTCATTTGACTGGATTTAGAAATATTTTTGTAAAAATTTTTTTTAGATTTATACTGTACTGTTGGTATAATATTATAATTATTATTATTTAGTATTATTTTCTTCTCAGTTTCTCAAAAACTGCAATATGCTTAACGCGTTGCTAAGTTCATTTTGAATTCTTTTAACGGAGGTCGAATTTTTTTTTATATTTATCGTCAAATCTGAGATTTGAAAACTTGGGGACTAAAAATAGAATGTTTCCTTATTCTGAAATAATAACATATATGATAATCAACACTAAACTATTTTTTTGATTTTACAAAATTGAAAACGCATTTTATCTAAAATTGAACTTAACTTAAATAGCAATTGAACGACTTAATATTGTGTGATTCATTAAATTTCCATTCGCAGTTGGCTTTGAAAAAAAATTCATGTCGTAACTAACACCATTACACTAGTTTCGGCTTAATATTTGCGAGATTTGCTAGTTATCGAACAAGAAGTCAACGCACGTCCAAAATACACGGCCTACCTAGAATGGAAATTTAATGAATCACACGATATTTAAAAGTTAAGAAAATGTGAATTTTTTCCTAAAAATCATTTCATCTTCTTTGTCATGTAATTTCTAATTTCTTGGACACTGCGTTAGAAAACAAAGATTAATTGAAGAGTTATA
Organism: Gnatocerus cornutus; assembly: GCA_029298725.1. Classification (NCBI taxonomy): domain Eukaryota; kingdom Metazoa; phylum Arthropoda; class Insecta; order Coleoptera; family Tenebrionidae; genus Gnatocerus; species Gnatocerus cornutus. The sequence goes on from CM055514.1 coordinate 9,225,476, forward strand.
TGCAAAAAATTAATAAAAAGTTTAAAATAACCGGTTGTTTTTCTCAAGTACCTATCTTGGCAAAAACTAACTCTTCTGGCGACTTGTATAGTTCGTTGGTAAGCTTATTTAATTACCTTTTTAATCATGTACTCGTATTATAGAGTTTCATGATTTTGCAAGTTGTTAATCAAAACTAAAGCAACAAAAGTGAATGCGGTCTACTAAAAAAAAATATTTTACAAATATCTCTGAATCCTGACCTGATGGAGCAACACAGATTTCGGATTCAGAATCAGGAAGCAATTCTACTTTATAAATGTCTTTCCACTTCATCAGTATGTACAAATTTGGTCTAAAACTAGTTGACTAGTGAAATTTAAAAAAAATAATAAGAAGTGTGTAGGAAAAAATATTGATTTTAAAGATCGTAGGTTCAGAAAATATAGTACATATATAGATTTTATTCATTTATCGACACAATACAAGAACAATTATGCATATTTAATAATAGTCTTAGTCGTATTGTTTAGGCAAGAATATTTTCTTAAAACATTTTTGGCTGAATGGTTTAACAGAGAACCGCCGTCCAAACAACACCTTGTCTGTTTTGTAATTATAACTGCTTCGTTGTTCGTCGATTTATCAGTGTAGTGTTAACCAAGATTATCTCATTCAAGTCATTAAAAACTAACAAGCGTCCAACACAAGCTCCTACCTTACCAAATAAGATAAACGGTGTTTTTATTCTAACGAGTGTAAATTACAAAACGGTATTTAATGACAATTACAATAATTTAAATTAAGTACACAATATGTCTGTCTGGCAAGTAGGTGGATAAGAAATGAGCACAACGCAACCGCACCCTTAGTATGAAAAATTCATCAAAACGTTTTGACATAAATAAATTACAGACTTTAAACAAATCCTCATTACTATCCTTTACATCCTCTCGCATATAATCAAAAACAATGATAATGCACTATTTCCAGGAGTTCGTTATCTTATGTAAGGCGACATAAGGCATAAGACATCAATAATACGCCCGCTGAATTCAGTCGGCGACATCATGAAGACTAATGATAGTTTCATTGAATGATTACAGCTATGAAACAACGACAGACCGTGTGATATATCGACTCAAAGCTCACGCATTTTCGTTCATTAGCTACTTGAGAAGTAATAAATCTAATTAATGTAATGGGGCATTGATAAAAAATTTACTAATTAAATTGATTTCCTCCGCTCACACAGGAGAGGAAAATTTTGCTCGTTTCGAAAAGTAATAAAAAGAACAATAAAATTCATAATTGGTAAAATAACGGACAAACCCGTTAAAATCATAAAGTGAGAGAATTGTCCTGAAACCAGTTGCATTTCAGTATGTGAATAACCGAATGGAAATTTTTGGTTGTTTATGTTTTAATTGACTTTGATGGACGTTGAGCGCGCTTGCAAAAATTTGAAAAAAAAATTAATTAAAAAAGAGATTTTGCGGTTGACATTATAAATGGGATATCAAATTAAGCACAAATATTGGAACAATTTCGCACTATTCATAACTCTGGCAACCAGCGACCTAGTTTTGCTCGAGAGTTTTAGAATCTAACAAAAAAAAATGAAATTTTGATTCCTATTAATTTATTTCAAAATTTATTATCGTGCAGTATTTTCTATTAGGCCCCACAGTAATAAATTTTACAACTTGAAAGTTTTATAGGGCAATAATAAAATAGTAAATATCAGTAAAATGTGCATAGAGATAGAAAATTCAGTGCGTTAATCAATAAACTGTGCTTTTATTTTTTATCCATGATGTTGAGGATACTTCTCTCAGTGTTGTGCCCTTTTCATAGTCTCGAGGGAAAGTGGTCACCATTAGCGTGTGACATGGTCGTGTCGTTGGAAAACCAATTGAGTTTTCCTTTCGGATCCGTCCCTGTAATAAACGACGCCCACGGTATTCAATAAAATGCAGAGCAACCTTGTTTTATTAACTGAAGGACTGAACTCCTGTCGTCATAGATTCCAATACTGTCCGAAACAAACAACAATTCCTCTACAAATTTCTCCCAATACAGAAATTTAGGATAGAAACGTAATTTGTTCGGTCTGCCTAAACTGTGTCGAAACGAAAAAGGATGGGCGCGGGACAGTGTCGAGAACGAATAGAAATTTAAAACAATTTATTTATTCGAGGGACGTGCGTTATTCGCCCACGGATTCTTACGATAAAAGCTATTATTTCAATGCATGAAGGGTTATAATGGAATAATTAATCAATACGTTCGCTTTCAAACGACTGCTAGTAGAACTGTCAACGTCAGCTTGCGTTCTTATTAAAGCAGGTGTGGAAGACTTGGAGAATAGGTTGCATCGTGTTCAGTCAAAGACACCATTAAAGTCGTATCTCTTAATAGAAAATATTGTTTCAATAAAAGTTTCCTTTGCACGAACACGAACTTTTCTGCAACTTTAACTTTGCGCTTCCAAGCTGGGATGGAGGTCTAAGGTGTTCAAATAAATCGCAATTATAACTTTCAATTTTAATACAGAAAGTAGTTTTATTATGTTTGTAGTACTGTTCACTAATAAAACTTTAGAGACGGAATACCGTTATATTCTGTAACAAGCACATTATTAGATATATTCATTATATTAAAGTAAACTTACCTTGAGCTCCTTCGTTATCTCTAGAAGATTGACAAAGTTTTAGGTCTGGAGAGATTAAAAAAACAAAATTAAATTAATTAATGAGAAAAGATTATTTTATTTAAAAAGTACAAAATCATGGGATAAGTACTTTTTTAGTAATTGAAGAGAAAATCTCTATCTTTCCAAATACCAGTACCATATCTAGCTGTCGTACCTTCATTTCCATATTCGTTACTGTACGGTATTTCTTTCGAGGTACTTTCCTGAATATTTTTCTCTATAAAGGAATGCACATGATTAGAACAAGTAAAACAAATCTAAAGCATCTTGACAAGAATATTACATACCTACTTCCGTTGTGGAACTAATAGTAGTAGCAGAAACTTCAGAGCATCCTAAAAAATAATTGAAAGAAAAAAATACAGAATTGTCAAAACTAACCTGATGCTGCAACACTTGGATCCTGAAAGCATCTGAAAATAAAACAAATCAGTAGTCCAAATTAATTAAACAGATGTACCTACGGATATTGTGAATTATCCTGACATAGATAACCCCGTGGACACTTTAGAGGGTTGTCCACACTAACAAATCTGAAGCGCTTCGGGCAGTATGTAAATTCGCCTGGACCAAGGCATACAACTCCAGATTTGCGACAAAACAAAACATTAGGTCTGTCAGGTCGCGAATAAGAAGCACCGATTAGGGCAAACACCCAAATAAATAACTAAGTCCAAAAAAAAATAAAATAAAAAAAGTAGAGAGACTTCTTACCAGTTGGGACTTCATTTTCAAACTTAGTGCTGTCTGCTTTTTCTTTAAATATGAACTGGTTCGGACTATTGTTTAATTGTTTTTCGTTTACATTCTGATTACTGCTTAAATCTTCGGCAAAGTGGGCCAAATATTGTAATCCAAACTGAACGACTCAACAATTTATTTAAAATAAGAATCTTTCTAATTTGAGACAACACAATACAATTATGAATCATGAGATTCCGTTGTATTCCTAAAGCGGTCCTCGTCAGTCGTTGTTAAAAATTTACGCTCCTTCAAACATTTTTCTCGTGAGGTTCGAATCATAAATGAAGGAAATCATCCAACCGTCCGCCATAGTTGATTGAAGCATGTTATTCTGTTTTCAACATTGATTCGGTCAAATCATCGGACAAGGACAAAGTGAACAGCTTAAAAAGTACTTGAAATGGTAGAGTTGTTTAAAAACACAATCAGTTACAGAGTAAATAATAAACACGTCTCTATTGTAGCAACAAAATGGTCTACACAGTAATACGAAAGAATTATTCTCTGAATTCCCAAATGAAATGCAAATAGATTCAACTCTTGGTACTTGGCTGACGTCACGACAATATTATTCTCTGCCTAAAGTTATGTAAATTTGAGCATTTATAAATAGAGACATTAATGCAGGTTGGAAGTGTTTTTTGGATCGGCGTGGCAGATATCTGCTTTCTCTTCCCTTTGATTGAGGGCGAGGGCGGTCAACAGTTTATAACAAAAGTTCCAAGTGTTCCTATGAGACTCATAAAACTGGTCCAACGCATACATACATCCATAACCCTATCACGATATGTTAGAAAACATGTAGAAGCAACGTAATGAAAGAAATAGGATGGTACTTTTGTTTCCAGCTGTCAAAACATAAAACAGTTGTCAATGGTGGGACGGTGTGGTGTCCCTGCAGGGGTGCCATAACGCGTGCCAGAAAACTTCCTAGATTTATAACTTTGGTCCGAGGCTAGCGGGTACACCATGCTGATATTTATTTTATGAACTCTAACATAAAAGAATGTGGCCATCGTTAGATGCGGCCATTGTTTTATAAACGGGGACACGAGATCCGTATTATTATTGAAATTGATGCGCAGCGGTACCGGACCATAATCATCTCAGCCGAATGGTACAATGAGTAATTATTTCGGACAGCGATGCCATTGAAAGAATACAATTTTATTCGGTAGGAAATGTAAAATTTACGTTAAAAATATGTAGAATACAGTCGTAAAACGCAACGGAGAATCACGTCTACGCTATTATTACAAGCTTAAAACAATGTTTCACTTTTTGCTTTACTTTTTAATAATATAATTGCCATGCTGTAAATTTAAACAAATTGGCCTGTCACAATAAATTAATGGCGCGATATGCGCGTTTACAAGTGCTCAGCATTAACGCAATTAGATAATTTTATTTATGAATAATTTATATAAGAGCTTGAATCGGTTTATGCTTGCTCATTTCCGTAGCAAATTTTCAGCCCCATTTTCCACGCGTTTCGGGGAGAAAGTGGTCCATTAGGTTCATTGCGGCACTCTACTCTACAACATTCACATTCAATTGTTATTTTAGCATGTAGAACAAGGTAATGGAGAAGGAATAACATACTCAATAAACATAACCGTGTAAAAACAATCAGTGAAAATTTAATGAACGAATAATTATACATCAGACAAAATTTCTGGACTGTATAATTATAAAAATAAAAGTCTTTTTTTTTTCAATAAAAATCTGACGACTTCCAACACATTGTTGAATTTCTGATTGTCTAGTTATCTAGGTACAAGTTACATGGCTAAAAGTTGTTGACCAGATTAATCAGTTTTGAAACAGTATTTGACCTAGTATTGTCACTTCTAGATTTTCGCCATTTTTATCGTGACAGTCAAACGTTCCACACTACCAGAATAATTCAAAGTAAATGGAAAATAAATTAATGTTTAATTAGTTTGCATAATTTATAAGTGTCATGTGGTGCTTTATCGAAGAAAATATAGTAACACCAGTCAACACACGCAAACAGTTAACAGTTTAATTGTCGTGTATATTAATTTTAAATTACTATAAAACAAACACTTCTCATTTGTACATTTAGGTGCAAAGTACAGAAATGAAAGACTTCCGGTACGTACACATGACTGTGCAAAAATTAGAATTTATTAAAGCATATTTTCATATTTCTTGGTACTGGACAAACACTGCGTGACATTCAAAATAAAATGAAAAGTTTTCTGGTCGCATAGGCATTAAGCCAAGACTCGAAACATAAAATTCATTGGGCAATTAGAAGACCCAAGAGGTTCTAGAAATAGGCGATTAAAACCTTTGGTCCTCTAGTACTGATTCACGGCTAGACTATTGAATCTATAGCTGTGGTTTACGATCAATACGCTAGCATGCCCGCTATTTTTGAGTTTGGAAAAATCGTGTTGAACTTGGCGGTTGAATGCCGCCATTAAAAATTAAAGAGGACAATATGGTGGCGGTATTGATACATCGCAATTCCATTTAGGGGCGCTTGACCGCTGTTGGAGGGTGGTTATAGTGACACAGTGTTCAAAGCGGCTTCTTATTTGGTCTCTTTTTAGGGAGTTGACCAATTTTGCAGAAACTTTGAGTTACCTCGACAATACGATATTGTTTGACTCCAACTAGAAGAAAAAAAAACACTAAGAACTCCTAGAGTTTTTAACAAATATGGTGGGTTTTTTTTCAGTTGACTAGCTGTGGCATAGAAGTGCAGTTTTCAATAGATGGAAATAAATTTCCCATGCAACAGGTTAATTTAAAGCGACTAAAAACCACACGTTTCTTTGATCTTCTGTATCACTGAAACCTTATAATCAATCAATCATTTTATTAAACATTTACCAACCAATTATTTATAAATTTACGAATTTTCCGGTAATTTAACATTAGTTAGTAGTGCATGGTTAAGTGATAGAACTTAATCTAATTATTTCTGATAAAAAAGTCTTTTAAGTCGATTTATGAACGCTCCATAATTTCTCAAACGAAGCAACCTGCAGAGTTTTAATGACAACCTGTTGGAGAAGTGCAGAAATTATAATTGCTCCGTATACCTCCTCGCTTCTCACGTCGAAGTTTCGCAAAGATCGTTAGCGAGTCAATAAAATAATAGCTGTCTCTTCGGATTTATCACGACGTGGCAATGCACGGGTTCCAGATAATTGGTCAAATATATCGTCTGCATCGTACGACCTCCGGATTCGCTGTACCACATGCTCGCACCACCGGAAAAACGTCTGGAATATCAAACAAGCAGCCAACGCTAAATCTGGACAATTAGAGACCGTAATGATACGGGTAGGTTGTAAAGTAAGACGAGCAATAAAGGTGGGCAAAGAAGCGGAAGGCAACGTAACCATGTAAAGCACGCACTTTTAACACCTCCCGGCGATAAAATAAATTCCAAGGATTGTAAAAGTCTAATTAGTGTTGGGGCGGTTTAATTGGACCGTGTGCACATAAACCGCGACAAGGAGACGCCTTTACAGCGCTACAACACCAAGAGATATCCGTGTCAACAATAGATAAGAATCGGGGCGCTTCGGCGGCGGCCATTTTCGCTTTCTTTCGCATTAATGCAATTAAAAGGCATTACATCAGCGGTATGGTATGTATTTTAATTTGCTAAATGAACGGCGTTCCAGGAAAAGTCAAGTTTCGCTCAGCGAGGCATCCGGTAATGCATTTAAGTTATCACAAAATTGCAATCACATGAACAATTAATCTTTCAATTTCATGTTTATCTGAGATCCGAAGATTACTAGCATTGATTCAAATCACACACATTGAGCTTGTTTTCGGAATTTAATAAAATTACAATTGGGCGAACACACAATTTTAATAGAAACAGCATTTAAATGCAACTACATAAAAAGCGTACACGTGTTTCATTGAAACGGGTCTTAAATATTGACAAACGTGAATATACAGTGTAAACAAAAAATGGAAATGAAATATAGGTTTAATGGTACTGCCCAGTTCTTCCAGAATCTGAATTCAATCAGGACGTCGTGGACTACATGCAGTAGTGAAACTAAGGTACGAATTTTTTTTATCTCTACCAATTGACTCAAATGATTATATTAAACAAACCAATTCAAACGGTGGGTACAAAAATTGAAAGAGCTCTGTTCATTTACAACTTCTCAAAACCAAAAAGCTTTTTATTCAGTTTATCAAGATCTATTTACTAAATTTGGCCTTTAAAAGCCCCAACACCCTGTATTTAATCTCATCTAAAAATTGTCCTGAATTTCGATAAGCAACGCGCTGAGGAAATCTTGGTTTTCCCTTGCCAACTTTCAGTAGAGCACCTGTAGTCCTTTAGGAGCATAAAATCCGGGGCAAGCAACAGCACAGCAAGGCTCCTGATACTCTGTAAATTAGAAGGATAAATTGAGTAAGCAGGGCACGTACACCATGAGAGTAAGGATATCTACTCGACCACGATATGTCCATCAACCCTATCAAATTTTAAAGGGTTAATAATTCTCCGGTTTTTTATTTCTTTATATTTATTTTAGGCGGAACTCCGCCAAACTCCAACATTAAATAATCCACTTAGTCTTAATAAATGATGAGAGTTTTGGGAAAATAAAGCACAAAAACGAAGATGCTAACGTCTTCCTGAATTTGAGAATAATTAAGTTTGCAAGATTATATTGTTTACTCACAGTGAAACAAAAATGTATTGAACGGAAATTACTTAGCACAACCGGAGTGCAAAACATGATGAAATTGAAGGATTTTTAAATCACACTTGGTGAATAAAATTTTCAAATTTGGGATATGTTAAGTTCAGATTTTTAGCAACAAATGTACAAAAAAAACAATGGCGAAAATTGCATCTTGTAGCTGCCTTAGTTTCGGATATGGAAGTTTTATTCATTTCGGAACTAAAAATTCATTATCCGACATTTTAATCGCTTCTAATTTCTAATTGGACATACGTTAAAAATTTGGTGATTTTTTTTGGATTCTGCATACAATTCTGGGTAAAATAAGCATCAATAATTTCAGTGTGCACCACAAATAAACGAGATTTTGACCGAATAAGATTTAAAAACATAACCGAAATTTCAAACACTTTTAATTCAGTTATTGGTTCACGTACGAGAAAAATTAGTACAGTTTTGTATTTTGCGTAAATTTTTGCGTAAAATGAGCACCAATAACTGAAGTCTGTTTCACACATAAACTATATAGGTATGGACCGACGTAGATTTGCAGGAATAAACTATTCGTTTTTTGATGTGTTGTGCTTATTGGAAGTAAAGTCAAAGTTATAATCTCTTACACACAATAATTTGAAAGTTATGAGAACATCCTCTGTAAAATAATAATAAAATCGTGATCACTGGACATTCATAATTTGATTATTGATCAATTTCGGCCCCTCTTACGAACTGTTTGTATAATTTACTTCGCAACGAATTCTTTATTAGAAAAAACCGCAGCGAAATGCATATTCCACCCTCGATAAATTCAACGGAACTGAGCTAAATGAGTTATATTGATTTGAATTTGCGATTCAGCTTCTACAAACAAATTTGCATCCTAGAAGTGATTATTTAAATAAGATGTGTAAGCAGTATCTGTGGAAATTGGCGCAGGGCATCCTTCCGAAGCGAAATGAGTTTCCTCGCTAAAAAGCAGTTTCATGTGAATTAAAGCAACGATCCTGCGTAAGGTGTGTTAATAAACAGCCGTTTAAAAGTAGAATTTATTAACTTTGGCATATCTGTGTGCGTGCAGGGCTTAATTGGGGCACAAACACATTCATCCATCAAGTTGGCACTGGACATTGCCTGATCTTGACAATTCATTGCGTCGGAAGTAAAAGCGGACTGTTTGACGGTAAATTAGATCCAGCGAGCCTTTATAATCCGCTCTATTTTTCAAGCTTTTCCAGTCATTGGTCTGACGTAAACCTATTGAATTATCAAATTTTAAAATCTAAATAACGCTAACGGGAAAAGTCCGACTTTTATCTGATTCCCGGAAAAAGATTTATTTGACCGTCCGCGAAAAGGCAATTTTTAATTATGGAAAAACCGAGTCTTAAAGATATAAACGTCTTCCTTTATATGGATGGTTATTAAAGACAGTCTAATCAGAATTCTGTGCACTGAAAGACCACGAATTTCCTGGATGTTTTAAATTGTCAGAAGACGATTTAACTATATGATAATAATACTAATGAGCAATTCTTGCAGGCGCCTTTAAACTATTCCGAGTATTTACTAACGATAAACCGCATTAACATATTTACTAATTTATTACTGCTGCGTAATGGACGTTTACAGGCGCATAAATGGATATACAACCGTTGTGTCTTTCCTGTTTCCTTCGGTCAACAAGGCACAAATGTAAATAATATGTTTGGAGATTCTAGTCCAATTAGTTATGCTCGCTGGAAAGAATGTCACTCCTTATGTACCAATTGTAAGCTTGAATTATGAAAATTTAGTTCCACTTTTAATGAAGCCAGGAAAGATTCCTGCATTTAACGTGTGCCCATTCCATATCTAAACTGTTGAATGGAAGCAGGATATTTTAGACTGTAATTTTTGGATCCGGAGCAATTCGTGCGAATGCACCCTAATAATCCCTTTTAAAACACTTAATATAACAGGAGCAGCTCCTAATTCTATTAATAACGATATTACGAGCCGTCGTAATAATAGTACCATAAATCATGCAGTTTAGCACATATTCTCACATAAAGCACAAACCCTTCTTGAGTTATCAAGGCGGCCGTGACGTTGCCACCTGAACAATGGAAGATCGGGAACATGCGCACTCATTACGACTTGTCAGCGGTTGCTAGATGAGACATGCACACTTGAGTAATATAGCACGTCCTGGAAATATTAATTTCCCTGCTGAAGGAATAAATAAAAGTTTCTTACTATGCGATTTAAATAGGCACAGAAACAGAAGTCAAATCCTATCTCACGTCCATTCTGATCCTTTCGAAATTAATCTTCGACGTTTTGGTCGAATCTGATATATTTTATATCTTGGATGAGTATGCCATACACGTTGCTCTGCTACTAAGATTTACCATGAGATATATTACGGTTCCTTTTATGACGTCATAAAACGGACAAGCTGCTGTTACAACTGCCGGTAAAGCAGATTCCCTTCATAATTTACGTTCGGAAAGACGGATTAAGCTCAGTCTTTGACTTACAAAGTAAACAATTCCCACTTAACGTAGTGAGAAAAGCTTCGCTTTGAGGATTTTTCAATTGTGGCGGCGTGTGTGGTCGCTTCAACAAAATAGAATAGGATATCACTTTTTAAGAAAGGATAATAAAATAAATTAGAGTCTTAATCGCGCTTCAAAGTGGATAATCATAAAGTACAAGCACAATAATGTGAAGGAATGTTTCACGGTTGTTAAACAAGCTAGTTTTACTCTCGATTTGAGAATAATTTTTAACGAAACACTGTGGAAGACCAAAGTTGAAGTTGTTTGTACGAGTGGAGGAACAAATGAGATATTAAAGCAGGAAGGAAGAAATTTTATGTTGTTAAACAAATTCAAAGTGTTCTTTGTCATTACGTTTACTTGGTTAATTATGGTTACAAGGTCTGCTTCACAGTGATACCGTTGGTGGCAATGTAAAGAAGCTCGCGTTAAAAGTTGCAAGAAATAACAATAAATTAGTGGAGCTTTACTGAAACTTTTATAACGTGCTTGCGGCGAATACGTATATACGGTGAGCTTTAAACAATAGCACGCACGGAAAATATTATAATATACACGGCATTTTATACTAGAACATTTTAAAACAATGGCTGTTTCCTACTCATAAAAAAATCACTAGCACAAAAATTCCTTCATTGTTATTCCAACAAACAAAAATAAAATTATACATTATTCATGTCTTCGTGTAAATATACACACGTGGGGTGTTTATTAATACAATGCCCAGTCCTAATTTCTCCTCACAAGACCTGATTCGGTAGTTTCGGAACGTCTGTTTTAAGTAAATAGGAAGTAATACAAAGCAGGCGCCACTTTACATTCAAACAAAACGTACATACGTCGTTGGGATTTATTATTACTGTTGTTACATCAATTTCCGTTGAGATCTACCACGTACTTTCTTACTTATTATATTAATGCTTTTGGAATTGACATTAATACATGAACCGGTGTAGGAGGAAGTAATTTGCCGTCATCAATCTAATGATGTTTGCGACTTTGGTGGCCGCGACACGAGAATTTACATGCTTTATGTTGGGGGAGTTTATCCTCGTGTTTACAGATTCTCATTATGTAAATTAAAATAACAAATTAAGGACCCTACCGCTACAGCGGCGTCATTTACAGCACTAAAATTACTTCACTTTTACACAAACCTGAATTTGGGCGATTAATTACAATAAATGATACGAGTGGATAACGTATTCAGAATACTAACAAGACCTGCTAACTGTATCAAATTGAAATTAGCTTTGCATTCTATTTGTGCATCGGTGATGGCATAACTGCGTTTAGACGTATTTCTGGGATCTGCTATTGTTTATGCATATTTGGAGGTGTATGCAAATTGTATTGATTTAATTGTAAGTGAATATCTGTGTCGATATTTATGTTGCATTTGGTTTTCGAAGTGTTCTCATAACTTATGAAAACACGAAGATATAACAGGAAAATGCAGGAAGAAAACTCTTACAATTTTAACCAGTGGAACATTTTATTAGGGTAATAGGTACAGATTTTATATCTACTCATATCTAAAAATATGCGATCTTGATGGTTACATTGCCGACGATATCCTGAATTTTCTTATTTGTTTTCTACTTTTATATTTCGCGACGTGAGAATTATAAGGTTCTAAGTGATTTTTTGTGAAAATTTAAATTGTCTGATTTGCGATTTTTTTTAAACATTTTCGATCATGTATAAAAATGAAGTGAGTTAATATTTTAACAAGCCAAAATGATTTTAATAGATCCTGTCATTTTTTTAAATAAATGCTTAATAAACTGAAGAGATATTACTGATAACATGAACACTGGATCAATTTAATGCAAATGTTAGTTAGAACCTTATAATTCTCAGGTCGCGATTTGTCCCTTTTTTGAGCCCAAATTTGCTCTCATGCTAGTTAAGTTTCAGATTACAGAATTTTATCAAAAAATGCAATAATTACCTCTCGTAGGACAAATCTTCTATAAGTATCAAACATTTGAGCAAATTGGAGAATTGATCAACTTGAGATAGACGAGAGGCGGATAATAAGAAAATTCTGAATTAGAAATTTGAAAATTTCTTAGGCAGCTAGGGGAAAATGTGAATTTTTCGTGTGGGAGTTTCAGATTATAATAGAATTGTCCTAAAAGACAATACCGAATAATTTTTATTACAATAATTAATAAATTAACTACAGATTAACAATAAAATTCGTTTACTTTTAGTCTCTTTTTCAGAAAAGTTTTTATACTGATGACGATAATGATATTATTCTCTTTGGTAGTGTAAAAAATGTGTAATGTGTTTTACATAAATAAGAAAAGAGCAGAATTTTTGTATACAAAATGACGAAATTAGAAGCTTTTAAAAAGCAAAATAATTGTCAGGAGTAATTTAAAACTTTGCAGAAATTACCATCGTTACTTAGGTAACATTATTAAAACATTGTATAAGCTTATTCAACCACAAATATAGTAACCTCAGTTGACATATACCTAGTAAACATTTTATGGCTTAAGTCAAACCACCCATAGAAATAAAACTGGGTGTTGTAAACTGCAGCCGACAAAGTTCTAGGTAGAGAGTTGACCGATGGTTGAATAGGCCCGCACTCATTTCGTGCTCATTTATGGTCTCCAATCGCAAGGATTAGTACTGCCCGGCCCTCTCATAATGTGGCCATAAAATTTACTAGGTATATGTCAACTGGGTTTACTATACCTTTAAACAAAACAAAAATTTTAAAATCTTGTAGTGCTTTCAGTGCAATTAAAGTTGTGCGTGTATTGAGTGCAATGGAGACTTTAAATTTTCAGCTACCAATTGGAAATTTTATTCCAATTTCTCACATTTCTTTTACCAATTACAAACCCACTATTTATCGAAAAGTTTTCGAAAATCTTTTTCCGGTTGCTTACCTAGTTTGTATTTTTACTTTCATTGGCAATTTTCTTGAACCTCTGCCTCTACATATGACATTGTTGTTAGTTCTTTCTGGTTTATCAGAATTTTTAAAAGTAACTTATATTTGTATAGTAATTTTGAGATTTCGGCGTTCCCAATGGTTGGATTTGATTACCAGTTTCCCTACTGATTATTACGGGAATGAAAGCAATAAATGATTGGTTAAATTTCCATGCACTGCACTTCTACTGCTTTCAGCATTGTGGTCGTTTCCTGTTAACGAAAACATTAATTTCTCAAATTTGAGACGTTGGTTTAGTATGACTACATGTTTTTGGGTACAATTGTTGTATATTCTTATTGTATGTGTCCTCGTCAAAATTATTCTGCAAAACTACCAAAATATATGACAAACTGTCATTTTATTTAACATAAACATAAAAGCTTTACCACCAAGGTGAATTTTCGAGCATTTGTAGGAAACCAAACGAAAATTATTCGAATTAAAACAAAGCGTGAACTCTTTTAATCATATCTTTGGATGGTTAATTTTTCCTGATTCGTAATATTTCTTTGATAATCTTGGAATCTTTGGCAAGAGGTAACTTGTTCTTAAATTTGAAGTATCTGAAGATGAACCAATTATGGGCACAAATAATTCAGGCTTTCCTATGGATATTACAAGTGGTATGTAAATTAAGAATGTTTTTACCACTACAAATAACAATTTTACAGATTTCCATGATTACACTATATTTTCTTTGCGACGAAGTTTTGAGCACATGGGCTGACATCGCAAGTGAAATACTTAAAGCAGATTTGGAACTGAGAAACTCCTCCTATAGAAGATTAGATGCGGCTCATTGAAATAAATTAACAACAAATTAACAATAAAATTCATTTCCACAAATTTTCTTTTTGTCTCATTTCCCGAAAGGTTGTTACTATTTTCTTTACCATGATATTCTTTTTGGCAGTTGGAGAAAAACTTTGACATTTAAATTAATAATAAATGAGCCGACTTTTTGAATACAAGATAACAAAAATAGAAGCTTTTAAAAAGCAAAATAATTGTCAAGAGCAATTTAAAGCTTTATTACAGTAATTAATAGTGTTACTTAGGAAACGCCATTATAAATATTGTATAAGCTTTTACCACAAATACTTTTAAACGAAACAAACATTTTATAATCTTGTAATCGTACAGTTGAATTAAAGTTGTGTGTGTATCTTTGTGCATTGAGTGCAATGGAGACTATAAATTTTATGCTCTCAATTGGAAATTTTATTCCAATTTCTCCAATTTCTTTTACTAATTATAATCCCACTATTTATCGAAAAGTTTTTGAAAATCTTTTTCTGGTTGCTTACCTCGTTTGCATTTTCACTATGGTTGACAATTTTCTAGAACCTTTCCCTTTACATATGAAATTGTTGATAATCCTTTCAGTTTTAACAGAATTATTAAAAGTAATTTATATTTGTATCGTAATTTTGAGATTTCGACGTTCACAATTCTTAGATTTGATAAACAGTTTCAATAGTGATCATTACAGGAATGAAGGCAATAAATGTTTGGTTACATTTTTATGCATTATTGCACTTCTGCTTTTTTCATTTCTGAGCTCGTTTCCTCTTAATGAAAACATTAGTATGTCAAGTTTTAAACGTTGGTTTAGTGTGTCTGCATGTTTTTGGGTACAACAGTTGTATATTCTTATTATCTGTATTCTCCTCAAAATAATTCTGCAAAACTACCGAAATATACGACAAACTGTCATTTTTTTTAACAAAAACATAAAAACTTTACCACGAAAATCAATTTTGGACCATTTGAAGGCAACTAAACGAAAATTATTCGAATTAAAACAAAGCGTGGACTTTTTTAATCATATCTTTGGATGGTTAATTTTGTTCCTGATTTGTAATATTTTTGTGGTTTCTCTGATGATCTTAGAATCTTTGGCAAGAGCTAACATGTTATTGTATTTGAAGAATAGAAGAATGAACCAATCATGGACACAAATAATTCATACTTTCCTGTGGATGTTACAAATGGTATGTGCCTACAAAGCAAGAATGTTTTTACCACCACAAATATTAATTTTACAGATTTCCATAATCACACAATTTTTTCTTTGCGACGAAGTTTTGACCACGTGGGCCGACATCGCAAGTGAAATACTCAAAGCAGATTTGGAACTTCGAAACTCTTGCTATAAAAGATTAGATGTGGCTGGTAATGAGTTAGCTGTATTGAAGCCGGAGTTCAAGGCGGTAGATTTTTTCGCCCTTAAAAGATCTACTCTGTTTGGTATTCTCAGTTCGATAATCTCGTTTTTCTTGGTTATTTCCAATTTAAAGTGTGAATGTTTTGAGGAACAAGTTTGTCGAGTACTTGTACTTGTGTATCAAAACGTGTGTTATAAATTAGTTTTTCTCACTTATTTTGACGAGTACAGTAGTCAAAAATTGGATACAGAAACTGTATTTGATGTTATTAAGGCTTAAAAACACAACTTTTCTAATTTCGTATTTAAAAATTGCACCAAAAATAACTAAATTGGTGGTTCTCATGGCCGACAACATCTGAATTCTTTTATTCGTTCTCTACTTTTGTCTTTTTTGAGGCCTAAATTTGCTTACATAGTAGATTATAGGAATTCATCAAAAAGTATGATAATTACCTAGTGTACGACAAAGCTTCTATTACAATCAAAAATAATTGACAAAATATGAGAGATGAATAATAAGAAAATTTTAAATTAGAAATTTGTAAATTTCGTAGGCAGCTAGGAGAAAATATAAATTTTTCGTATGGGAATTATTTCAGAATACACTAGAATTGCCCTTAATACTCAGACAATAGCGAATAATTCCTATTACAATAATTGAAATAAATTAACAATAGATTAACAATAAAACTCATTTCATTTCTTTTCCTTTGGCAGTTTAAGAAAAATTGATTTTTTGAATGCAAGATAACAAAAATAGAAGCTTTTAAAAAGCAAAATAATTGTCAGGAACAATTTTAAGCTTTATTATAGTAATTAACTGCGTTACTAGGTAACACCATTTCAAACATTTTACAAGCTTTTACCATAAATACTTTTAAACGAAACAAACATTTTAAAATATTGTCGTCTTTAGTGGAATTAAAGTTGTGCGTGTATCTCTGTGCACTAAGTTCAATGGAGGCTATAAATTTTCTGCTTTCAATTGGAAATTTTATTCCGATTTCTCCAATTTCTGTTACTAATTACAATCCCACTATTTATCGCAAAGTTTTCGAAAATCTCTATCTAATTTCATACCTAGTTAGTATTTTCTTACACATTTTTTTTATCTACTCTCGTGAACCTCTCCCTCCACATATAATATTTTTGTTTTTTCTCTCTGCGTTAACAGAATTATTAAAGACAACTTATATTTATATCGTACTTTTGAGATGTCGTCGTTCTCAATTTTTGGATTTGATAAACAGTTTTAATACAGATTATAATGAAGATAAAGGCAATAAATGGTTGGTGAAATCTTCATGCACTGCACTTCTACTTGTTTCATCACTGAAGTCGTTTCCTCTTAATGAAAATATTAGCTTCTCAAGTTTGCGACTTTGGTTTAACATATCTACATATTTTTGGATACAAATATTGTATACTCTAATTATCTGTGTCCTTGTTAAAACGGTTTTGCAAAAATACCGAAATATACGACAAACTCTAAATTTACTTAACAGAAACATAAAAAGATTATCACCAAAATCTATATTTGACAATTTGAAAGAAACTAAACGAAAATTATTTAAATTACGACAAAGTGTGGATTCCTTTAATCACATCTTGGGATGGTTAATGTTGTTCATGATTTGCAATTTTTCTGTGATTTCCCTAATGTCCTTGGAAGGTTTCGCTAGAGGAAACACGTTGTACTTGAGGTATTTGAAGATAAATCAATCATGGACACATTTAATTCCGCGTTTTCAATCGATATTACAATTGGTATGTGAATCAAGATTTTTTTTACCACCTCAAATACTAGTTTTACAGATTTTCATGATTACACTATTTTTTCTTTTGCGACGAAGTTTTGACCACATGGGCTGACATCGCAAGTAAAATACTCAAAGTAGATTTGGAACTACGGAACTCCTCCTATAGAAGATTAGATGTGGCTGGTAATGAGTTAGCTGTATTGAAACCGGAGTTCAAGGCGGCAGATTTTTTCGCAGTTAAAAGATCCACTCTGTTTGGTATTCTCAGTTCGATAATCTCGTTTTTTTTTGGTTTTTATTCAATTTGAAGTTTAAATGTTTTTGAGAAACGAGTGTGGCAAAATATAGGTCGGCTTGTCGTACGAAACGTGTATAGTATAATAGTTATTCTATCTTGTGTATGTGTTTTTTTCACAAGCACAATGGTCACAATTTGTATACTGTTAAGAAACTGTGTTTGATGTTATAAAAGTATGAAAACACTTCTTGCACTTTTGTAATTTTTTCAGTATAAAAACTTTGCCAAAAGTGCCAAGACCAACTCCTTTCCATACTTTCTAATGTGCACCCAAATTTTTTCTTTCTTTCAGTTTGATTTTTTTTGTGAATCGTTTGTTGTTTATGCCGAAGTAACAGACTAAACTCTCACTTTTCTACAGAGAGATAACAAAAACTTTTAATAGGCTTTTAATATAAGGATAAATTTGCGAAACAACTTTTTAATAAAAGATGCATTCTTCTTTTCGTATCAACACAGCTCTCGAAGTAACACTTCTTGTATTTAAACGGCGTTTTAATGAAATTTAGCTTTTAAAAAGTACAAATGGCGAAATGTAGAAAAACCCGTCACAACAATAAAATAGTTACGACCAAGGTGTCCGCCACAATCCTTTCGTATCTCTAAGAAGTAGAATTACCATTAACACGAATCCGAAGACAAAACAAGGTCCCAAGACATTTTTTACAAAGCAAAGCGATGTTTTAAGCTTGTTAGGGTGGTATTTAGAATTGATCTGGTGTCTGTACGTTTTTAGCCGTCGAAGCCGATCGGCGATGTCGATGCGAGATTAGATACCGAAACAATGCCACGATTTATTGGGTCTACTTTATCGACCGAATTGTTTGTTTTAATTGGGCCGTTCGGGCTGCATTCTCTACAGTAGTTTTGGGACATGTTTACTGTACGACTGTTGGAACCTGAAGCCTAATGACGGTCCAATTTCGAATGTCTTTTAATCACATGGTATTATCCGGACGGATTATCGATGCCGAATAACTCTTCAACACGATCAATTACTATGATGAATGGTGCCGAAATTGGATCTGATTGAGTTTTGATGCGTTTGGGCAGTGACAGTTTTGAATTGGTATTTTTGAGATGATGCAACTGAAATAATGACAGACTAAAATATTTCCTAGACTTGTAAATATCATCAGTTATAATCGTCCCAGGAGTAAAAGCTTCATTAAATTTAACAGCCGCCAATAGCTGCATAAACACAACGCGTACCCAGTGTGTATTTAGTAGTGTGGGCCGTCGATATATTTTATCTGTCCGACAACTTCTAACATCTAAATTACGGATTGTTTCGGTTCTAATCTGATCCCGAGCGCTACCAATGTTTTAATGTACTTTTGTGAAGGACCAGACGATATGTAAATGAAGTTTGAATTAAATTTTAAAGGAATTTCTATTATCGACTCGTATTCAACATAATATTCAGATTATTTAGGAATTTTAGAGGATATTAAATATTTTCAGATAAATATCATGGATAAAGGTCAAGCGAAGCTTTCAAGACTTGATCGAATTATTTCAACAATTTCAATATCGGGGCGTCCGCTGTTGCTTCGACAATAATGTCGTGTTTAATTCAGCGACAAAGTTTCCAAGTTGTAAAAGAAAAGTGATTTGGTTTAATGGGATTTTTACAGGAACGATGCGCGATATCCCAATAAATCCGACCGTTTTCTAATCAAACTGCGAATTGTTTTTATTTCTTTAATCATCCCAATGTGGGTCTCTAGGCCCTCAACTTTTATTGGACTCGTAAAATGTATAAAGAAATCCACCTGAAGTCGATGGTTCAATCCCACTCACTCCTTTAAAATAATCGGGAAATGCGGATGAGGAGAACGGATCTAATGACGCAAATCCTGGCATTAGGGTTGACGATATTTAAAGGCCCATCTCCGGAGATGTTGAGGCTTCAGGTTCGGCTGAAATTGTAGTTATAAAAATTACCTTGTTAGTGCATCCAGTAGTTAATAGATGAATATAAAGCGTCATAAGTATGGAGCATCAATTTTCAGTGTTGGCAGTCTAATCAAACTGCGTGAAAGAAGCTAAAACTTGGAACATAAACTGAGCTAAACAAGTCCATAGAGCAATTTTAATTTGCAGCTTAAAAGCCACGTTGTTAACACCACCTCTAATATCTAACAAGTCGCTCAAAATTTTTGCGCCATATATTATGCATGCCGCAAACTTGTCAAGAGTGTTCGTCGCCACATGCAACACAAGAACGAATCTTGTATAAATAATGTTGAAACTTATTTATCTCAAAGTTAGTGGTCGCCATAAACCGCGCACTTTCACTGCAAAACCACAGGTCCGGACTACGATGAATCTCCGCCAATTACTTGTGGTTGATTGTCACGTTGCCGCAAAACAATCAGTTATTAGTTTAATCGACGACACGTAAATGGAGTTCGCGTTTGCGGTCTCTTCTGCCGACGTGTACTGCCAAATAAGGGTGAAGGAATGACGACGGTCTCAACAGACAGCAAAGAAGTGTCCGATATAAATTAGGTTAGGTTTGGACGTCGGTCTCGGATGATCGTAAATATGTCGCCGGGAGCTAAAGCAGCGCCTTGCACGATTCTCTGGAAAAAACAAAAACCACACCAGACGGATATAAGGGTTTTAAGTTTGAGAATTATTGGCTGCCCTTACACCAGAAACGACGCAATGAACTGGGAAAGTCGGGACGCCAAATTTTCTAGATGGACGAGTGGGATGGCATTTTTTATTCCAAGATTCACGAAATATTTTTATCGAGTTTCCTAGTCACACAGATTTTATTGCAGAGCCTAGTTTCTGGCTAAAACACGCAGAACAAGCAAACAGCAGAGAAAGTATTAATTGAAAATTAGTGTAATGATCAGTATCGATTACATTACACAACCTAAAGTTTACATTTTTAAGTCTAGAAGATGTACTAAATACTGTTTAGAATTAGGTTTTTCATTAATTATACATAAGGACTTTTTTACATTTAGTTCATACTTATTATAAACACCACAATAAAAGGAAATGAAAAATAAAAAGTTTTGAGTAGTTTTATTCACCTTAACCTAAAATCGAACAGCCAAGGCTTGATTGAAAGAGCTTTTAAAGCTTCGTTAAGCGGATTAAAACTTTCGGTATTTAGTTGACCTTTTGAAAATAATAAATCCAACGATTTAGTGTTATTCAATAATAAAGAGCGGATTTTATAAAAATGCACTTCATATTCTGCATATTCTGCATATTTACTGCACATTAAAAGAGTCTAGAAGCAATAAAATAAAATAAAATTAACTTATCATATCAATAAAATCAAGAAGATTGAAGGGGTTCAGACTAATAGTCTGTGCTCAAGAAACTAAAAATTCTATAATTATGCAGATAACAATTTAATAAATACTACAAGCTGATATTTACCTACTCTCATGCATAATCTCATAAATGATACTGAGCACATAAACACTTATGTATGTATAATAGAGAGAAAGGTGAAAACTGTTTACCACAACGAGAAAAATTTAGTTCAAATCATCAATCTTAAAATTTAGTTTTTATCATCAATAGTGAACCGTTTTTTCATATCATATTCCCCAAAATACACATCATTGTTTTATTACTTCAATGTAATTGATAAATAAAGTACAAAAAAAAACATGGAATTTACGTGAATTGTATGTAAATAATTTAAAATTTTAGCCTTGAGAAAAGAAGCCCGAGCAGTGGCAGCCATAGTGTCACAAAATAAAACGTTTCCCGTGAAAAAATATTTTAATGAGCTCTCTTTGAGTATTTAAATTGATTAAAGTTGCGATAAGAATGTTTTATGCTTACTGCAGCGTTCATAAACGTTGGCACATTTGCTGAACTTCAAAGAGCTGCGTGTCTAGATCTTACGCCACGCTCGCTTAAAATGCGAGGTGTGAACAATAAACTTCGCTGCAGTCTTATTAAACTTTAAAATATTTCTCAGAAAACGAACCGAGGAAAGTGTTTACTGTATGCAACGTGGTCGTATTTTACCTTAATTTGGTTAACAAAATTATTATAAGTGACACGGAGCGTATCGTGCTTGGCTTTCTCGAGCCGATTTATTTGCGAAATTATAGCCGGAAAGTCGTGGAGAAGAGCAATTAAAAATCCCAAAACTACTGTAACTCTGCTGGTTGGTAGCTCTGAAAGAGCCTAGTGAGCAAATAAATTGTTTCGTTACCCCTATAAAACAACGTTTTAAAAGCAAAACACGAAATATTCCGTCTGTAAAGTAGCATGACTTTATGCGGTAGCAACGCTCGGATAATTATATCTTTACTGTGGTTGATCTCATGAAGGATTCGGAAGCTTTCAAAGCGAAATATTCACTTTTAATTACGGGACGGTGTTATTGGGAGTCTTCGTGTCGGAATAACACCTACTAACTCTGAGGGCATGTTCGATAATCGCATATTCGATAATCCCAGTCTCATAAACAATCAATTTGCGATAAGTTAAAACATTTTTCTGCTAATTGCGAGTCAGTAGATAGCCTGGAAAGGCTGCAGAGGATGTACAACTCCACCGCGATATACATCAGCTGAGCCAAGTGAATGTAAAAAGCGGTCCCGATAATCTAGACAAATTCTGCGACAATTTGCATTGTGCGCGGTCTTCCACTGCTTAAGAGGCTTGATTTGTTTACGTACTCGCTCGTTTCCAGATTAGGCCTAAATATATGCACAAGACTACGCAATAATTTTATCAACTTGAAAACTCGATCCTCAATTAAATGCCTTGTGAAGAGAGAACCTTAAGTTTATTTCGTCTTATTATCCGATTGTGTTACGTGCGCAGATTATCTAAGCATCTGCTTAACATTCATTTGGATGTCGCGGATGTCTACGGCTAAACTCCACTAAGATGGTTATTTTCTAATTACCACTATTTAAAGCCAGCAACACTTAATTAGAATTGAATAGTGCCTCATCATGTCCATCAAGCCTCTTGTTCAAACGGAGAAAATATTCCGAATACCTAATCTGTCCGAATTTATTTCGTTCTAATCAAAAGAGTGGAAGCCGGAACGGCTGAATTTCGCAATTAAGATGCAATGCAGGAAGTTGTTTTAGAATTGTTGAGGAGCAATTTGTAAACAGAAGCGTGTACAGCGGGAACCCAGAAATTTTGTTTAAGAGTAATTTTGAAGTAAATTTTTGTTGCTTTAAATGGCTTTTTTATTTTACTTACGGGCGCGCAAAATACCAGCTCGTGTTGCAGTAAATAAAACGCTAGGCAACTGGAAATCGTGCTCCGGGCGGTGGTGCATCGACATTTCTTCGACCAGCATAATAATTGTGGTCGATTTGAAGTTAGTCGGGAGATAATAAAACTTTCTGCAAATACTGACTTGGTACTCTGAATCCGGTCCTGCTGCTACTGCTTGTTTATGCGCGGCTATCTCGAGTGCAGTCTTACAGTATATGTGTAGGTAGGTGCTCTGATACATAAAGTACCGGACAACCACTGTAATAAATAGGACATGAAAAATTGCTGACCGCTTTGCCTACACGCTGACACCAGCACTTCTCCAACCCCGGCTCTATCTCCGAAGAAAATCTATGAACAGAACGCTTTCAATATTCAAAGGCAATTTACTGGACAAAAGTTCGCACAAGCCTTAGCGACACTTTTATGACATCGTGAAAAATTAATTAGAGGAATTTTTCCGAGGGAAAGCACGTTGCAGAACAATAACTGTGTAGCTTTCCTAGCGGGCAATTCTATTTTTCTGCTTTTTAACAATTCAAGTGTGGTCTTTTGACGTGAGCTTTCTCTTTGAAACTGCACCTTTTCAAAGTTTTATGCTAATTGCCTTGCTCTTGTCTAAATATTCTGAACATTTTCATCTGAGACAATTAAACGACGGAATTTTTCCAGCAACGTGAGATAATGTGGACACGTTTCAAAAATTTGTTTGCTGACTTCTATTACGCTGAAATGGCTTGGAAAATTTCGGAGCTGTTGGGTTTTTTATGTTGAAAAAGTGTTGATTCAGAGCGATAAAGATCAGTTCTTTAGGCCATTGTATGCAAAACCTGGTTGAATACATATTTCTGTCCAGGATTCGTACACTTATATAATATAATCGACCCGCCTGTTAAACGTTGCTTTTTTCTTTTAACCCATGAAAAAGCAATGGTGTCGTGGTTGGTATTCCAAATATTTCAGCGCACATTTGCGTGCAAATGGAGCCATAAAAGATAAATTTAATTAAGAAAATTCTATGTACGTGACTAAAAAACATACAGCAGGTCACAAAATCCTCGCGCAACAATAACTTTAAACGAAGATAACGTAAACTCTTCCACGACAAAATGCATTTCTTAGGACTTATCAACTAATCGCCTCGACGACTTAATCTACCCCTTTTACATTCACATTTCACAGTGTTTAATTCTCTTTAGTTTTTCCCCGGGGTGGAATTATTCCTCTACTCTAGACATACCATTTAAAAAATCGATAAGCACGATAATATAACTCACTTTTTCTGATTTCACTGCAGTCTGAACTCAACACGTGTTGATGAAATCCTTATTGGTAATAAAGATAGTCTATCTTTTCAAACATGTGTTCATTCAGAAACTCAGTTTTAATTCCGCATCTCTGTTTAAATCGTTTAATATTTGTATTTTAATTCCTTTGACGAGCGTACCTGCGGTTAAAATAATAATCATGATGAAATATTTCATTATCCACGAAAACATAAAAATCCAACAATACCGCGAAAAGAGAACGTTAAAACAAAAAGAGTGGACAGAGAATGATGAGTTTTTACTACATTAACAACCTCTTTTGTAAAATACGTACAAATGTAATTTATTTTATGCGATGGAGCAAAAAACGACCGGAATAAAGCATAATATTTAAAAAAATAAAATTTCATTCGTACCAAACTTTGTTTAAACTGTACAAATGACTTAGTGCTCAAAAACTGTAAAGTTAATTGAAGCAAATCGTAAGGATAATAGAAAAATCTCGGAAACCATTCCTTCCGGAATGAAGAAAATAAAAGAACGAAAAAGGAGTATCTAGATAAGCGCAAACGAAGTTATAAACTCTGCATTCAATTAAATTTTTTGCCATCTCCGGGTTAATCCTTTCACCCAGCAATGCCGTAAGACTATAATAAGATTTGACCTGTAGGTGCAGCTCTTGAAACAATTTTAGGGCCGGGCGAATTGACCATTGGTGACATTCTTGGAATATTTCATTTTTGCGGTTAAATAGCGAATAGGTGTCAAGCCACAACCGCCACCGACTTAATTAATCGAAGCGGTAAACCGCCGATTTCCACCGTGATTATGCATGCCGCCTACTAACACCCTCATAAAGAAGCATTTTCTTTTATTCTATTCAAAGCGTTATCGTAAAGCTGAATAAATCGAAGTGGGACTTTTATTAAGGCTGTAAAAAATTATATTGCACCGGATCCACAGTTTCTTGCTCAACCCGACCAGTTCCGATTGCATAAATCTGCGTTGAAGATGGTGATACTTCCACTTGTCTACCTTTTATGGTTCATCGATCTTTTGCCGTTCATCACCCACGATAGGTCAGTCCATTAATTCTAGAAAAAAGTCTTAATGAATTATCGAGCAGAAAAAGACGTGTATGTCTAAAACCATTAAGTTGAACGCATCATCATCTAGTTCAGCGAACAAATTGTCTTGTCACATGAAGGTTTTCCATTAACAAATAGCTTTTACAATTCAGTGACTTTTAACTTTTAATCCTTGAAAATTACTACGTTTAAGACTTAAATAAAAACTTTGAAAATGCTGCTGCGACAGAGACATAAATTCGTTTAAATGACACGTTCTTATGTTCTCCTTGGGATGCTAGAACTCATGTGCTGTAATAAGAGTAAAGACCTTTTAATTACGCCATTCCTTTTAGTTGTCCCGAGATGTTACAGGAAGTATAAATTTTTGGAAACGTGGCGCTTTTGATTTAGGAAGGCGAGACACAAACTGTTGCCGTCTTCAATCCCGCAAAAAATTACACGATAAATTGCAATAGTTTTATTCATTTTGGAAAAAATTTAAATGAGTTATTATGCCTAAAAATAAAAGTGAGAAAAGATCGTAATTAGAACGCGTTTTTAATTTTGTGATTTTAATTCGCCAAGTCGTTAAATGAGTGAAAAGTTCATTACACTTAACCCCCTTCTATGTTGTTAGGTGTGTAGTTAACATTTCGCGTGCCTGATGGATTGATAGGAACTCTTATGACTTTATTTAAACCCCATCAATCATCGAACTGTCATTGCACGACACACCTGATTATTCAAACTTTCGCGCGAATTGTAGGCTATTAGGAACATGAGCAACAACATGCAACAATTTTCCTTTTTGTAAAAGAACAGTTTTGTGCAACGATTCTAGTTAACTTTTTGTGTATAAATCATCGGTGAGCACACAGTGGCGCATGTCTCCAATTATCCATTACCTATACGAGGTGTTTAGAAACGGAATGGTGCTAATAGCTACGTCTCACGCGTCGAAGCCCATAAATCACCCTGTGGTTGTGAAAGGGCTCAGGTGAGGGATTCCTCGCTATGGACGCCGTCACCACAGACACCCAGCCGTCAATCGGACACTGCAGTAGACCTATTTGAATTGGTAATCGGCTCGTTATGCAGTCACGGCCTCCGACATCTGTGCCTTTTGCTACCGCAGGATAAGGTCATAGAAGATGAATAAAATATTTCGGGTTGGGAAGATGCGGTCAGCGTGTTGTGGGAACGGATATAATGACACCACAAATAAAACAAAAACGAGCTTTTAAGTGACACGCTTTGAAAATAATGGACCAGTAGGTCAGAACAACAGACACTGCATTTTACTATCGAAGGATCAAGAGATCGAAATGGGTTTTTTATACAGGTAACACCTCGGACAAGCTGCCTTCGTTGTAAAACTAATTTAAGGGATTGCTGAATGATTAGGGGCCCTACCAAACCTTTGTCCCGTGTAAATCAGTTCATTAGAAAAAGTGGATAAACAGTTTGAAATATAAATCAACTTCTTTGAAGCTGACGATAGAATGGAAAGACGAGATCTGTGGAGATAAAAGTGTTGTTCTAAAATAGCACAAATTTGGATCAAATTTGTACTGAAGCAGTGGAAAGTTATCATCTTGATTCTAAATGCTCTATCAGGTCAGGACTCATAGTCGAACCTGCAATTTTCGCAGCAATAGAAAAAGCTCTGCTAAAGCTTTTACTTTTAAAAATTTAAGACAAAAATTCGACAAAAAAAAGATTGAATTGAAGACGTTTTCGTATCAGAAGAGACGTTTGTAAAATTGTGGATATTTTCATTGCATACTGCCATCAGTACTGATCCTGACCTGATGAAGTCATACGGATTTCAGATTTGGAATCAGGATCAGGATTCTTAGGTACAATTTTTTTCAAATTTGGTTGACATGTGTAGTATTTGTTACGAAAAGGATTAATCATGAAAAGTTATAACATTGAGACGTCGAAATTGGAAGGTGCGTCCGATGTCCGATAATTGGGAAACCGGACTGTGCTAATGAGGGTGCCACTGTATCAAATTAGGGCTAATAGAATAGAAGCTCGTAATAACGTTTGTCATAGAACACGCATAAATTTGAATCGTGTGCTTTGGTGAAAAATTTAAATCTTGTCCTGTGTATACGGTCGTGGAATTCTTCGAAGTGATGATAAGAGTGTTGAAGCAGAAAACAAATCTTTATTTATTTTATTTGATACAACTAAAAGTTTGAAACCAGTGATAAAATTCTATGAATGTATGTTCAACGTCTGTCTTATAAATATTTACAAGATACCTACTCACATACCTACCAACAAGTAAGAGTATGAATAACCGTTGTAGACAGCATTTTATGAAATGGCACTCTCGTGAGGTCTCTTATATCATGTTCCGTGACCCAGATTACACGGTCTGTTCCGCTACTACATCCACCCTAGCACATGCATTAAATAATTTAAATTCTGCCATCCCGAAGAAATTGATTGAGATTATTTGAACCCCTTGAAAAGCCCCACGATAACCATTACCACAGTGGCGCAGTGACTCACACGGGACCGTTTAAGCCTGACTCATGAAAATTTAAATTAAGTTTCAGGGAGGTTTTTCGTGGTTTTTATGCAGAAGAAATAATCCGGAGGCGTCCCGAACTAAGCGAAAAATTAATTCGGACGATTTTTCGCGATGGGCGGTGCGTGTACATCGATAGCGAGACTAGTCGCAGTAACTCACCAGTGACGTCAGTACCGCCCTTCTGGTCGACAAGCATCGCTTTCAATTTACACCGACCATCTAGATCTGGCTTATATGTGCGCACCGTGCAAAAGCGCTGACGCTTCAATGGGATTTATATGGGCTGTGTTTGCCTTTCGTGTTATTGCGATTATAAAAACACTTTATGTCCTGTTCTCCTCCCTCATTATTTTGATATTGTTTTTGCTTCATCTGATAAAGCGACCACTTTTATTTCCACGTTTATTGCTCTGTTTTTATTATACCACACCGAGTTCAAAAAATTAAGCTCTATCGTCGGTAGCTGCTAATTACACGCTTGACCGTCATTGTAATAAATGGTAACGCAAAATTGACTATATTGTGAATGGTACATAAATAGTGAGGTTGTATTAATACAGAACGCAATCGTGTGCAAATACGAACTGTTAACCTGGCAATTCATGAACTATTAAAAGCAATAACAGTACATGCAAGGCTCTTCAACCGCAAACACCAATGACCTGCATTATATAATTTCAAAAGTCTATTAAGGACTCAAAGTCCAAGACTAGTTTTTCCAGCAAAAGTCCCAACTTGTAGATACAGTACACATTCTTTGAATTTTTATATCAAACACGCCAAGATTGCTGATAGACAGGAAAACGTATGAGATAAAATTGAGGCATTGTTGAACACTATTATGTATGTTAACTAAATTGAAAGCCGCACGTCTTTATTATGGACGAACAATACATTGCATACTATTAGCCAACACTACAATTAAGTGACGTATAAATAGTAATTTGTCTTGTCCGAAGCTTTTCAAACGTCTTTCTACAAAGAATTAGTATCACAATGTTCGAATTTAAAAGTCACAATTCTTGTGAATGCCAGAAATAATAGCTCCACTTGCTCAGATCTCCCTCAAGTTCCAAGCATTTTTATAGGCTTGTTGCTATTCAATAAAGATTGATTACGCCACGGATTACAGAGGGATCTAACTCTCGTTAGATACGGTGATATTAATAGATGTAGAGCCGATGTTTGTTGGCTCAGGGCGAATTTGAAATACAAAAATCCTTTTTCCAACGCCCCAAATAAAAGTGACATGTTCCACATGGTTAAATTGTTTTGAAAGTTGATATTTTTGTACGTCTATTAACGAGAGTAAAAGTCACAAGTGAAGATATGAATATATTCGTACAGATGTGTCAATTTTTTGTTTTAGATGGAGGATCGTAGGAAAAATAGTGTACATAACTCGGCGGAAAGTGTGATATCTGCACTTGTACAAAATTTGGCACTTCCCACACATGTTATGTTATGTTATAGAGTGTTCCAAATTTCGGAGTTTTTTGTTCTTTCCACCATTCGTCCATTTCTACTCCGTTTTAATAGTTTGTTCTATTATTATTACTTTTGAATAATTTTATTAAACCGTTGGATTAAATTTTTCTATTTCTTCTGATAATTTAACGTAAAGCTCTGGTTCAGATTGTTCTTTAACACGAATGTGGTCTTTCTTCTGCTAGTTCCAACCGTGGAAACTTTTATTTGTACGCAAGATAATATATTTACATAACAAGTACGAAAAGTGACCAATTTCGCACGAGTGTGACTGTAGAATATATTACACAAGTTATGTACACTATTTTCCCTACGACTTTCCATCATCTGGAAGAAATCATAAGTCTCGATAATAGTTCATTTCTTACCTATTCTAAATGACGTTTTCCTATGACCTCAAATAAAAGTGACGTATTCCACATAGTTATATGTTTGATGTTTTCATCCATTTACGAAAGTAAAAGTCTGTGGCTGGGGGGTCACTAATGATAAGCACTTAAACGCTTGATAACAGAATTTATTGTAGTCAGAACTTTTCAGTATTTTTCCAATTAAAATATTAACAATTGACTAACGT
Source organism: Gnatocerus cornutus (assembly GCA_029298725.1). Classification (NCBI taxonomy): domain Eukaryota; kingdom Metazoa; phylum Arthropoda; class Insecta; order Coleoptera; family Tenebrionidae; genus Gnatocerus; species Gnatocerus cornutus. Next base: position 9,255,525 of record CM055514.1, read on the forward strand.
CGCTAACAAAATATCCTCTCTCAAAGGCGAGATGATCTTGTCGCTACATCACCCCCTCTTCAGTGAGAGCGTCGAACGATACAATAGCGCAGTATCTGTCTGGAAAACTGACTCGTCGACCACTTCTGGTAGTCGAATGTGAAGTTGTACTTGAAGATGGTTGAGGAAGGACCGTTGGTTGAATTTGTGGTATCTCTCGATCTGATGACTGAATTTCACTATCAACATAAGCTGGTTTGAGTCGGTCGATTGAAATTGTTTCTCTCTTCCCATTTATCATTAAGGTAAAGAACTTTTCTCCAGTTGAGAGAACACGATATGGGCCCTTGAACGGATGCTGTAAAGGTTTCTTGACCAAATCAACTCTGACGAATACATATTGGGACTTGTGCAGGTCCTTGGGTATGTATACTTTAGAGCTACCATGCCATGAAGTACTCGTACATCTGATTTGCTGCATTCTTGACTTTAGTTGTTTCCCAAATTCGTTTGGTGTTTGTGTTGTTATCGGCGTAGAGTCCACAAGATCATATGGGAGACGGAGTGTAGTCCCATAAACCATTTCTGACGGTGTAACTTGTAGATCTTCTTTAATTTCATTGCGAAGGCCTAATAAAACAAGTGGCAATGCTTCAGACCACTCTGCATTATGGCATTTTAAAGCATCCTTCAACCTTCTGTGAAATCGTTCGACCAGACCATTGCTTCTTGGGTGGTACGCAGTAGTTCTAATTCTTCTAAAACCAGTTATTTCACTAAGGCATGCAAAAAGTTGAGATTCGAACTGTGTTCCACGATCAGTGGTAATTCTTTCTGGTACACCAAATCTGCATATCCAATTATAAAGTATTGCTTCCGCACATGATTCTGCAGTGATGTCTGGAATTGGAACGGCTTCTGGCCACCTTGTAAATCGGTCTATTACTGTTAACAGGTATTGTTTCCCTCTTGAGCTTGGTAAAGGTCCCACTATGTCCACATGAATGTGTGAAAATCTGGCATCAGGATTGGAAAAAGTGCTTAAAGGAGCTCGTGTGTGCCTAGTTACTTTTGATTGTTGGCATAGTAAACATGATTGAGCCCACTGACGAGTGTCCTTCTTCATGTTTGGCCAGAAATACTTTTTTGTGATAAGGTTCACAGTTGCTTTTATACCAGGATGAGATAGGTTGTGGCAGTTGTTAAACACTTCTCTTCTAAATTTCTGAGGAACATACAATCGATGTCCATTAGAGATTTCATACCAAAGGTACGTTGTTGATTGAGGAACTTGTTCGTGATGAAACTTGAATTTGTCGTTTTGCTGTAAATCTTGTAATTCTGGATCCCTGGTTTGTTCTTCAGCTAACTTTGTGATGTCAGTGGCTTCTTTAATTACTGCGAAAACTCTTGACAATGTGTCTGCCGGAATGTTTTCTGAACCTTTGATGTATCGTATATCTGTGCTGTACTGGGAGATTAGGTCTAGTTGACGGCATTGTCTGGGACTGCATTTCTCTGGTTTCTGGTCAAAAGCAAATGTTAATGGCTTGTGGTCTGTATATATCGTAAATGTTCTTGCTTCTAACAAGTGTCTGAAGTGGATGATGCTCTTATAAATGGCCAGCAACTCACGATCATATGCAGAGTATTTTCGTTCTGAGATGCTCAACTTCGTTGAATAAAAAGCTATGGGTGCTTGATGATTATTCTCTTCTTGTTGCAATACAGCACCTATTGCTGTATCGGAGGCATCACATACAAGACTCAATTTGTTGTGTAATCCTGGATATGTAAGCATTGCTGCATTACACAAAGCAGATTTACACATTTTGAACGCCTCAACCGCTTCTTCTGTTAATGTTATTGGTACTTCCTTCTTGATGCAGCCTTTAAGAAGTTCAGTCAGTGGACTTTGAATGTGTGATACATGTGGTATCCATCGACGGTAGTAATTTAGTAGACCAAGGAATCTTTGTAACTGTTTTGAAGTTCTCGGCTCTGGAAAACTTGTAATTGCTTCCACCTTGTCTGAAAGTGGTTTGACACCATCTGCTGACAGATTAACTCCCAGGAAGTTTAAGCTGCTCGCTCCAAAAGTACATTTCTTAGGATTGATCACCAAACCATGCTCGTTGAGTTTCTTTAATACTTCATCAACATGTTGTAGATGTTCTTCTTCATCGTGTGATGCAATTAAAATGTCGTCAACATAAACGTAAACGTAATCTAATCCTTGAAAAATGCTGTTCACGAATCTTTGAAACGTCTGCGTGGCATTTCTTAAACCAAAGGGCATTTTAAGAAATTCGTATAAGCCAAAAGGAGTAGTGATTGCAGTTTTAGGTCTGTCTGCAGGGTGAACAGGAATTTGAAAATATGCTTTTACCAGATCAATTGAGGTAAATATTCTTTTCCCTTTCAAGTTCTGACTGAAATCTTGAATATGAGGTATTGGATACCTATCAGGTGTTGTTACTGAGTTCAATCTTCGATAATCTCCACATGGTCTCCATGTTCCATCAGATTTTGGTACCATATGCAAAGGGCTGGCCCAGGGAGAAGAAGAAGATTGGATAATACCTTCTCGAAGCATTTCATCAAATTCTTTCTTGGCGACGATCAGTTTATCTGGCGCGAGACGTCGGGGCTTACTAAAAACCGGTGGACCTTTTGTCTCAATGTGGTGAAATATCTTGATTTTTGATTCTCGCAGGACAGGTACTGGTCGTATGATGTCCTGGTATTTGAGTAGAATCGATTGATATTTTGGTTGTGCACCATCGATGACTGCATGGATACCTGTGTCGGTTGCTGGTTTAAGTCTGCCTTGCACTGACAATGATGTAGATTGGTCACACAGTTTTTTGTTTCGTACATCAACTACGAGTCCATAATGTCCTAGGAAATCGGCACCAATGATTGCGTCCGTTACAGTAGCCACGATAAATGTCCAGTGGAAGTCGCGTCGTAATCCCAAATTTAATGTCAAAGTCACTTCACCTAACACGTTAATGTTTGATCCATCTGCAGAGTGAAGTTTCAAATTACTATTGCGCGTACACAACCGTTTAAATTTTGCGGGCACAATGCTAATATCTGCACCAGTGTCAATCAAAAATTGTACTTTTGAACCACGATCAGTAACAAACAAACGGCGCGATGTTTGGGCTACAGAAGTTGCTTTTACTTCTGCCCCCCTGACAAGTTTTGTATAGCTGCATGGGGGTGTACATTTATTGGCTTTGTCATTAAATTTTTTATGATACCAACAAATGTCACTTTGACGGTTTCGCGACTGGCTGCGCGATCGGCTTCGTCCTGCAAAATTGCGTCGATCCTGTTGCTGCAACATCTTCTCCATACGTTGTAGGAGCTGCAATACACTTGCCATGACATCGGACGGCTGAGAATTGATTCCGGAACTTGCACTTTCTTCTTTGACGGCAGCTATCCCCATTGGCGGCGTCGATTCCAAAATCTTGTCAGCTACCTCGGCAATCTTTTCAAGACTGTTGTCGGCCAGAGAAATTAATATAGGTTGAATATTCGCTGGCATCTGCTGCAAAAATAGTTCCCGTAAAGCCGTTTGGCTCACACAGCCACTGTCATGCACTAGATTTTGCATTTGTCGCAACAGTTGTGAAGGTTTTCGCGAACCCAGCTCTTGTCCACTTAAAAGCTGTTTCAGTTTCTGAGTTTCTGATAACGAAATTCTCTGGATGATTGCCTTTTTTAAAGTTTCATTTCATTTGGTGTCGTAATGACATCACACACCTCACAAGCAACTTCAGGGGGAAGAACGGTCAGTAGGTGGTTGAATTTTGTATCCTCCTTCGTAATCTTCCCGATGGTAAACTTTGCTTCTGCCATTGAAAACCAAATTTCAGGCCTTGAAGGCCAGAATGCCGGTAAATGGAACGATGCGGAAGATGCGAAAATTTGTTGTTCGTCAGGCATCTTGTTTTGCGTGCGATTTTTTCACCTATCACGTCGGGGTCACCAATGTGGCTGGGGGGTCACTAATGATAAGCACTTAAACGCTTGATAACAGAATTTATTGTAGTCAGAACTTTTCAGTATTTTTCCAATTAAAATATTAACAATTGACTAACGTCGCTAACAAAATATCCTCTCTCAAAGGCGAGATGATCTTGTCGCTACAAGTCACTAGTGTGATATGAATAAATCCGCACAGACCTGTCAAAATCGACTTGTCAGAAACGATCTTCTCAATTCATTTTTATCACTACTACTACTATCAGTGAATCGTCTAGATATTTGAGCCTAAAATATATGAGTTATATTTGTATTTCAAAATAACAGGTCAGTTTTGACAGGTCTGTGTGAATATATTCATATCACACTAGTGACTTTTACTTTCGTAAATGGATGTACGAAACATCCACTTTCGGAGCCATTTAACAGTGTGGAAAATGCTTCTTTTATATGGGGTCGTAGGAAAAATTTGTATTGACACTCCATCAGTCTCGAAAATGTACAAAATTACAAATTTCAATTAGTCTATAATTACTAATATTTATCATGCGTCATCAAATTGAAACTAGTGTTTTGTGTTAACTAGAGTTATTAGAGCAGGGTAATTGGTGCAGTAAACATCAAATTCAATTTCAAATTATAACATAGTTTATTGCATTAAAGTAATAGTTTGGTGATTTCCAAGTTATTTCCCAATGTTTTCATTTTTTTGTAAAGTTTGTTGACTGCAATAGAAAGCAAAATAACGCGATTATAGTGCGCTTTTAAACTAATTAAATAAATTCAGTGCGATGCCAGTCGACCGCTTTAATAAATAATCGTTGTCGAGTTACGTAAAAGTAACAAATACAAACACGGTAGACTAATAATTATCGATTGGTTCGGCCTCAAGACGTCGTAAAAATGCCGAAGGTATGCATATAAGTCATCTGTGTTCAGTTCTGCTTAACTCCACCCAGTTTTTAATAATAATTCAGGTCTGTATGATGTGAATTCGTTGGCAATAACAGCATTTCGTAAAGGGAGCTTATATTTATGTCGTTATTTACCTGAACGGGACATAACCACGCGATTCGCGACAACGTGCCCAGTTAGTGGCACTGTTGACAGTCTCTACTCTGTATATTTTATTAGTTAATTTGCCGGTACGGCGCTCTGTATTAAGTCTAATCTACTTGCAAATTTATTACCGACAAAATACACGGTCCAGATACATATTCCTCTGTCGTATATTATCAGTAAACTTCACGAATACTAGCTCTAGCTTTGTATATTATGGATAGGATACGATTTGATATGCAGCTTGTGTCTTTAATTTGCCGACAGAAATTGAATATCAATTGTGGAGTCTTAGTTTGCAACTCCGAATTCGGGTCTTCTCCGAAAAGATTTTAATTAACTTCTTGAAACTATGCAATGTAATTACCAAATCTCTTAATGAATTTTCTAGGCACAGACCTAGTTAGCCGTAAATCAGTATAAAATGTGGCACCAAATTTTCGAGTCGCTAGAAAAATCGTTCAGTAAGAAAGCTGATATCAGGTGACGCTGCTGCAGCCATGTGATACCAAGCTTTTGGCTTAGACTAACGTACTGTATTTTCAAATATGAAGAAAATTGCAGTTTTTGTGCACTAAGCTAAGTAAAATATGGGAAATGATGTTGAAAATAAAGCTACAGTTTCTTATTAGTTAACTATTTAGAGCCCACGAGAGTAAATCTTGAAAACGTTATCTTTTCTATACTTGAATGTAAATTTGTACTCTTGGAAATTAGCATTTTCCACAATTTCCTGGCGATGTTTGCGTTGGATAAGCGTCGAGAAAAGCTTAGTTTCTGGAAAGTTCTTGTCACCACGAGATTGAAAATTTGGCACTTATTTCTACGTATAAAATTAGAAAAAAAAACTGCTTAGTTAACACCGAACAATTGTATACAGAACGCGTGAAAAGCTGCCAAGTTTCCATCCATATTTTAACAATTGCTTTCCAATAAAAGCATTCGGAATGAATATTCACTAGACGTTTTATGAAAAAGGAACTTAATTCAAGTGAGCGATGTCAATTTCCGCAGACCTGCACATCTAGAATGATGAACTTTTCATTCATCGGTGGCTTCCCATTTCCGTGTAATAGATATTTCTTGGATGCTTTCCACTTAGGTCTATCGGTTAGAAGAGCTGCTTCACCATCACATATACCTATCTCAGCCTAATACGATATTACCGATCGATCAGAGCCAAGTTAGTCATAAAAAGAAGCAGGTGTAAAAAAGAAGCCACATAAAAATCTAATACAAGCCAACTTATCGCTGGATATTCGAGGCAGGTGTGTATTTTTTCGATTTTCCTCCCTGTATTGTGTTTGATGCGGGAGCCCCTTCAGTGGTTAAAATGATTTCTATGTTCGCGATAGCTTTCGTTTATTTCGAACTGGTTCCATCCGATGGGATTTCTTTTTCTAATTAAGCGGATTTATCAGTAGGACACCCTCTAAGAAATTGTTTTTGTTTGTAAACTAATGAATATTCATCAAGGATTTGCATAGTGCGTTAACCTGTAGAAAATAATAGACCAAATCAATTCAGACGGATCCTCCCCTTAGAAAACAAACATTAACAAAACGTTAATAACGCCTCCCTTCACTGAATTAAATTTAAAAGTTTAAATCTTCGTCCCTCATAACTGTGAAGCTAATATAAAAAGCCGCACGTCATAAAGCAGGGTAAACAGTCACCCCTAAACTAACTAAAACATACAATAGACCCGGGCCATTTAGAGTGCTATGTCTCATTCCGGAATTATTTAATTCCGGACCACCCCATTCCGAGACAAACAAATTGAGTTGGTTACGCCAATAATAATTTAGACGGAGGAGAATAGGGGTGGATGTACATAAAGAGTTTACAGTTGCACGAATGCGTTTACTTCCGAGATGAATACCAGAAATTGTAAGAGCCATCTCGCAAAAGCGTAAATCTTGCGTTTCGATAATATGCTAAAAAGTTACCGCACAGCTGCAAGAGTTGATATGAGCATAATAAAAGCGCTATTAAGAATAAAATTGCTAGCTTTAACGATACTTTTATAAGCACAGAAGCCGCCTTTGCTTTGCTAGAATATTGTATGATGTTTTTATTTTTCAACCTCCGATTTTTGCTAGATTTTACAGTCAAAAATCCAATAACGCGCGGGAACAATGTATGTTTATGATTTTAATACCCTCAACTTTGCTGAGGTGCGATTTCAAATAACAATTTTGAGCCCATTGCTTTGAATTAGCCGACTAGTCACGATTAAGTTCGCCGCATATTTCAGGTTAATTTTTCTCTTCTCGTCGCTGACAACTCTACACTAGCTAAGGGCATTGTCGACCTGGAGACAAACCGACGATCATTTCCATATAGATGGGACTGAATAAAAAACACTCCAACTTTTAAGGGTATTCTTCAAAGGTAAACTAAATTCCGAACGTATTGCGAGTTTTCCACACGCGAGGATTGCTTTTGTGGGCGAGAATTCGCGAATTGAATGGAAAATTGTCGATTTATGATGTAATGGCAGGTTTTCCTCTCAGCCCTCGTCCCCGGACTTATTTTTAAGCAAAGCTTTACAACTGGAGAAGTTTTCATTGTTTGACACTTTCCTTTTCTGGGTGAAATAACAAAAATGTTTTCATATCGGAAAGAAAAACAGTTATTCCAAGCAGAATCATAAAATTAATTACCTATTACAATTGATTAGACACAATTTTTGAACTTTTGTTCGAACTAGTAAAACTATTTTAGAATTATCTTCTTAAAGAGATACCATCATCCAATTTATTAGTGGTTGAACACTGTTCAGAGAGTCATAAATTTTAAAACAAACAGCCCAAAAAATAGATCGTAAACCATTAATTTTACGACAAAAATAGGCACGACCAATTTTATTGCTAATAAAATAAAGAATCAATTTCCTGCGCGACTAATAAATTAGACAAATTGAAGGGACGTTATGTTTATTAAATTTATTACAGTCTATTTTGTCCCCAGATCAATTAAAAAAATCAATTACCTATGCAGAAACTTCATAGAAAGGGATGAGAATTATTTGTACGAAAATCAAGTTTTTTTGCTATGAATTTAAATGTGAAATTACAGGAACGGTCAAAGGTCAACATTGGCATACATTTTTGATAATGTATATGGTTTGGAAAGCGATTTACTGTAAACTTCAGCTAATTGCAGCTGAAATGAAGCTGAGTGGGTTAACGATAACTGACGTTTGTAAGCAGTTTAGTGATATTCTGCTAAACTATTCCAGGCAGAACAAGTTGGCACGTGAAGTTAATAATTTCTCAAAAACTTTTTTCGGAAAACAAAGCATTAGCTATTGGAAATTTTAAATAGCCTTGTAACTACATTGTATTGAACAATAGTTTGTATTGATTTGTTCTTATTATCAATTTTTCAGTTGTAACGATTTATAATACCAGTTACATACACATTATCAATATATTGAACAGGAAATAATTGAAAATTGATTGCCAGTTATCCTGCTTTACTTATTTATACGCAATAATTGTGTATATTTACATGGAGTTGCTATGAATAATAAACGCGTTTCGATAATAATAATTATTTTATGCAGTAACAATAATGAAAAAAAAAATTAGAAACAAAGAAATCGTAAGTTAAGAGTTTCATAATGAGGTCATACGGTCCATGTTTTATCAGCTTATTTCTTGGAATTTTTATACTTCGAAAATATTTTAATCCGTGTGGTTTTACTGAAAATATAATTTCGGTATTAAGGATTTGTTTTTTTGGATGCTTAATTTTTTCGGAGCTTTCTCGCCAGAGATATGAGATGATCAACAAATTGGAATGCTTTTAGAATATTTCTTTAAAACGTTTTTCCTGTAATGAAAATATGTACAGGGTGTAACAGAAACAAATGCATTACATTTAACTGGTGGTAGATCTCCACCAAACAAGCAAATATTGTTTGATTTTCTATGACTTTAACGTTATCATAATTGAAATCAAAAAATCAAAGTGAGTAAGTTCTGTTAATAAACTGACAGCAATTCAAAGTTTTTGGTTTATTACACATTTTTCGTTGTTTCCGTTCTTCTGCATTCGACAATTTTAAAATTTCACAAATTTTACAGATTAGACAAATACCATGTGATTTTGAATTCTTTTTCTAAGACATTTATTTTCTTGGTCGTCTTGAGAAAGCTTTAATTTCTAAATGAAATGCTTTAGAACAAAAACACTTTTAAACATTTTTCTTTAGGTACTTACCAATTCACGGATTACCGTCTATTTATGAAACCCCCTGTATATATTTCAAAGGTGTGCGACCTCATTGGATGATTTCACCCTTGCATGACTACGACAAAATGGCCCTGCAATAAAGGAAAATACCAACAATGGATTATTTCCAATTTAAATATTATTGCTTGCTATTGCATACTTTGTAGCATAGATACACCTTTGTTTGTCACTCGCTTAAAAAAAAAATCCGTGGCGAAAGTTACATCTAACGCCCATAACAAATAGACATTTACGCTTGTTGGCTTTGATTTAGAAAGATAATCGCATATTGTTCGCCTCCGACGCAGAATATTAACAATATAGTATTGGTAACTTAAATACCGACAATGACTTCATTTCTCAGAACCTTTTTAATTTCCATACATGTCACGTGCATTCTCATTTGCTTGATGTATTTATTATAAACACGACAATATTTCATGCCACAAATGCCACTCGGGGAATGAAGAAAGAATTTAAGTGTATTCTGTTCACGGTATTGTGTCACTTTGCACATTTGTTCAGGATTTTAAGAGTTGGAAAAAGTTGCTACGAGAAGCTTAATAAAAACTGAATTATTAGTTTCGATTTGAAGGAGTTTAATTTAAAAGTTTCGCCAGAGTCGAGAATTTTCTGCACCGATAACTAATTAATACATCAAGAACTAATTAAAAACAATTTAATTAAATACTTATTTTCAAAATGAGAAACTGATTACTTGAAGGGGAGATTTTCCTTTGTTTTCATTCATAACAGCAATATTTTATAAACCGCAACATCTGAGATCCTGCATAAATACATTACTAACAATTAATAAGTTAAGAAGTATTATTTTGATAAAGTATCTAGTGCCTTGAGAGCCATAGTTCAAAACAAAGTCCCGAAGTTGGCGAGTTATTAACCATAACGGAAACATAAACTTGGACCATCCTTTTTCATTAACGGAAACTTTTGATAGCAATCATTGCACGTAGCGCCCGCACTTCCTAGCAAAGATTCCCGAGAAATTATCATCCATAATAAGTGCGATTTATATCAAAGGTCCGATTGCGTTATGCATCCAACCACGAATCAAACAAACCTACACTTTACAAAAATTCCGTTCGTGTTTACATTGTATGCGCTATTTTATTAATTCCACTGTCAAAACAGTTGCATTGCAATTTTGCCACAAACATTTCTGGGCACAATTGTAAATAAAGTCGTGCAGGGTTTACAAACATTAGGGTAACCCCGGATAACATTAACATGATCCGGTATGGTGCTTTATTTATCTGAATTTCGTACATTCAAAGTGCTACTCAACCAAACACAAATTTACCCGAAAATGTGCTTACTAAGCCCAAAACCAAACAAGAGCGCCGTTCCATTTACAGGACTAACTAAAATATGCAGGAGCGCGTATAGAATTTCGCATACGGTTCTGCCACTGCAAGTTGATCGTGACATTGCAGGCGGTTTCCTGCAGGACCATACAAACAAGTTGAGATTGTCGAACTGTAAAATGGGAAGTCTTACGGATGATGTTAATCTGGAGGAACATAAGTGCAGTAAGCTTAAATGTTCGTGGGAATTTCGTTCACAGTCTTGCCTACCGGATTCGACGATACTCCGCGCCACAGTTTACACAAGGATCAAGTGTCGATCGCACAGGTGCTTACATTGCCCAATCTTACCGCAGGATATTGCATTTGATACGGAAAATGAACTAAATGTTTAACTTTAAAAAAGAAGTTTTGCTAAGTGGGGAAGTTGACCATTATTAAACCAGCAAGGAAGTTGGAAAATGTTTCTGTTTACTGAGCTATTTTTCAAATATCCTGCTGGAACGGTAATAAAAGTTCAAGTGGGAAAGTTCAATAACTAACTTTTTTTACATATTTTGACTCTTCGAATCAACAAGATTTTCATTTAAAAGATTGTTCTGTAATTTGGTAGCACTGAAAATACATTGAACAACACCTGAAATAAATTCAATGAATTTAAATGAGATTTCGTAATTGATACAATACACAGCATACAAATAAATTCAACAAGTTTAAACCTCAGTCATCGATAGTTTATTCAGGGTTACCAAAATCTCGTTGGTCTATTTCAGTCATATTATCAACTTTACTTCTTAAGTTTAAAATCGTCTTAAATGTCCTCTGCCTGCAATTATGTATTATATTTTCAATATTTGTATATTTTTTGACGTTGCCACCAAATTTACCTCTTAACGTAAAATCACCCAACTATCTTTTTGGCGTTCTCTCCATTTCCATTTTCTCTTTTAAGCTTCTTTCATGATCCGACTTTGATTTCTATGTTGTTTTAATTCTTCTTGAACTTGATTTCTACCATCATCATCGTCCCTGCTCATTTTTCATGTAGAATTTTATATGTTTCATGTGTAATTACTAGATACTTAATAAATTCCAATATTTTATCGCGGCGCCAGTCGTCGCCGCAATTCTAAATATTCATTTTATACGACTTTTCCAGCAGTCATGTTTCAACTATGCGTGCAGATAAAATGCAGAATATTTTCTAATCGAATATTTTCTCCGATATGAGATCAGACAAATAGCCAACTACCCGGCAAATGTAAAAACATCTTGTCCCTGTCATGTCCACATGAAATTAAAATTTCTTTTTTTTTAGTCCGAATGCCCAAACCTGACAAGTGTAACACCCCAGCGTGAACATCCTGAAATGAAATTTAGTCATTATCTAATTAGTCCTGGTCCATCAACCGGTTGCAATAAACAGACATAAGTCCGTTTCCTGCAGGACGGCTCCTGCCACATTCTGTATGAGCGTTATTTGCACCCCGTCAGGCATAATAACAGGGTGATACTAGCCGACAGTAAGTGCTCTTGCACGTTACTAATAATCAAATGTGAATGGCCAATCCAGTGTAACTATGATCAAGTCTATGGTCGCGTGTTGCGCTAATGTAGGCGGAAGGGAACCCGTAACGAGCAAGGATCGCAGGTGGAGTATCGATCAGGACAATGGCTCGGACTTCCGGTCAGCTGACGAACTACTGAGTAACCACGTCCGGTTTTCAAACACAGATAGAGAACGCCCTGTCAATGATCGTCCTATTAAATATTTACGATGACTGGCGCGGATTTTTGGCACGACTTGTCAATAATTGATTTGCAAAAATCGATTGCCATTGCAAGGAACCCGTAAGGAACGACATGTTGGATTTATTATTAATTATTCCAGGAAATTTGCCAGATATCACAGACACTGAATTATAGATTTCGAAAATGACAGTGAAAGAGCTTACATATTTCATGATGCTGATGAATGTCAATAAATGTGAAGGTAATATGTTCGGAAATCAACACAATAATTTGGAAAAAATAGTAACATCTAAACTTCATGAGTAAAATTTAGAATCAGTGATTTTATTCGTTTTAACATCTGTAGTTTTGGAAACATAGTAACTTTTCGTCTCCTGCTTCTCAGCCTCGGCGGAGACACCCTTGACACACCCAAGCAACGTTATTCATAACTAATTAATTATATGTGTCTCATCAAGTTAGATTACCACGTTTCCAAGTTACTTGTGATCTCATATAAATTTTGTTGAACAGCCGTTTGATGTACGACTTCATGAATTATTTGCGCAAAACAAGCAGTCCCTAGTATGTATCCGATTACTCTCAGTGAAGGACGTAGACCAAAGTTTTGAAAAATCGGTATTACTTGTTGCCTGAAAACTTGTCGCTGCCCCAACAAACAGAGGTTGAACTAAGGCTTTTAGAAGTTTCGTATTTTTTGTTCCTGTGTTTTCCCTAAAGAAATTGTATTTTAGCAGGAAGGGCACATTCGCACTTTTTCACCGTAATAATGGATCGCCACTGGGGGTTTACGGAGTGGAGGGAGTTTGTACAAAACAGACAGCGCGCCGGTAACTTAGGGGTTGATAATTGTGATTTATAGGCAAACTGTCATTTGAGGGCTTGCGGCCTCGACAGCGTGGTTGCTTCATATTAATTTGTGATGGGACGGCACTAATTTACCCACGTGGAAGAACGTTTACAAAGGCTGTTTGAAAAGCGGTTTTCGTTAATTACCAGAAATTATTTAGTAACGAATCGGTTAATAAGAGATTCTACGATCAGCTTTTAGTTATTTATTGCAGCCAGAGCGAGTAATTGGAGGAATGAGGGGTGGTACAATTTTAATGCCGTTTTTAAGCGTCATTTTTTAATATCCATAAATTGCAATAAGCGTTAATGGCGCGTGCTGTATTCACGCTTACAAAGCTTTTTAATTCTGTGGAATTTTTACTAGCCCGTCGAGAAACCTTTAAAAATATAAGAAGCTCTTTAAAGTGACGTCAATAGATTTTTTTAACACCCGGTTAATTTTTAACGTGTTACATTCGAAACTTTTACAATGGACCGCTCACACAGGCTAAATAATTGATATTCTAATATTCTCGACTCGCTTTTATGTACGATTAACCGACCAACCACCAGCTAGATTAAAAATAAAACATTCTCCATTATTCAACGTCACATTTATTACAAAACTTAGAGCTTTTTTGCGTTTCTAACTTTCCTCTAATAACGTTATGAACTTAATGTGTTAAAAAGTAAATACCGTGTAAAAGAAAATGTTCTAGAAACTGGAAAATTCTTCACAGTGTTTCAATATTCTTGCAGAACGTCGAAACTTAATAGTTTTAATACGAAAACTTCGGTATCAGACAAAGGCAATTTCAGTCTCTTTGGATTGTTTCTGAGCTGTACAGTCTTGCATTTAGTTTGCAGAGTAGTATCTATTTCCCAAGTAAAACAGTAAAGGAAAATAATTACGCCAGAGTTGATAATTAAATCTAACAAGAGCCACTTTGTTTGAAAAACGTACGTGCATTTTATTTGCACTCTTGGTATTCATATTTCTTGTCAGCTGGAAAAAAAGACATGCATTCATCAGCACCGTCTAGAATAATGTAAAAATTGTTATTGTTATTACAGTTGCCGTAAAAATAACTATGAAACGTCAAAGATAACTGCTCACTTGCATGCAAAGTTTAAAATTCACAGTCTAGCTAAAAATATAGTTATCACGCTTCGATCGAAAGATAAACACGTTTATGTGTCTAATAAAACTCAAATGTGTCAACTAAAAATTATAGATGTGCATTTCCTGACGCTCATTGTATTGTAATTTTGACAATAGGAAGATTTCCATTTTTAGCGTTTAACTTTACGAGGGTCTTGTTTTACGAATGGACACGACGTAATGAAAACATGATCCATCCGTTTTATATTTTATGACACTGTTAAATCAGCGGGCAACAGTAGTAACCATTAATACACTTTTATTATAACTCGTTACAAGAAAGAGAATTACGTTGAAAATGTTACTATTTTATGATACGTGTATTATAAACGTGAATATGCATGTGCATTTTTTACTGCTGTCCTCTTCGATTGCGTGACTGCAGCTTTTCTTCTTAATAAATTCCATTTGAACTCCCAATCCTGATTCCAGATTTTGGTTGAGAAACACGAGAGGTTTTGCATCTAGAAATCTATATCAATAAATAACAGGCACTGCGCTTCCTAACTCGTTATTATGTATCTCTTATCGCGACTACTAATAATTAAAGAAAATTAATTTAATTTAGCATGGGTGGCACGAAATTTTAATTAGAATTCGGCACGTGTTTCTGCCGCAGTGTCAACAAGATAAGTGTTTATGACCCAGTCAATGTTTTTCCGTGCCGTCATTAGATTTTTCTCTCGAGACCAAACTTCAATATCGCGATGAATTTTACACACGGGGGATCTTTTTAATTTGTACAGGTTGCAAAGTTGTAGATCAAAATCCGACAACAGGCCTCTGAAATTGAACACTCTTTCCTCATCTTCTTTTATTTTATTAATAAATTGGTAATTTGAGGTGAAAATACAAAAAAAAGATACATAAATAAATGTTGACCGGGTAATACCTCAATAGTTTCAGAAATGGGTTTTCCTGAAAACAAATTGGCTGTACATGTTAATCTGTGACTGCACTAAAATATTTTCGCTTTGAAAGCTCTCGTTTTATCACATGAAAGTGTAACCAAATCCGGTTTGTTTTCACTATGCGAAAAGCAAATAAATTCGAAAATTAATTGAATAAAGAGACACACTGGAACAAAATTGGACAAAAAAATAATACACTGGTATCGATAGGAAGTGCGTTTTTTGTTTCAGTCATGGATCCAATATCCTGCAAAAGCGTGTTATTTATGTACCTTTTGCGTCATCTATTTCCGAGGTAGCTAATTATCCTCGCCAATCGGAACCCTCTTTAATGCAATAATTGACAGTCATAATATGTGTATACAAAGGATGTGAAAA
The DNA here is from genome assembly GCA_029298725.1 of Gnatocerus cornutus. Lineage (NCBI taxonomy): Eukaryota > Metazoa > Arthropoda > Insecta > Coleoptera > Tenebrionidae > Gnatocerus > Gnatocerus cornutus. The sequence continues at coordinate 9,271,163 of CM055514.1, forward strand.
AGTTTGCAGCTGTTGGACGACTCAGTCTCAATTAATAGCCACCATTTGTTCATCCTCGTCAAATTAAAAAGAACATGTTTACATGAAACCAATTATTTCTTAATATGAGCAAAAGCGCTGAACTCTAATAAACATAAGCTTTAAAATGATATATTTGATGGGCGTGTCTATCCGCAAATTTATTCTAAATTACCTGAATAATGTATAAACAGACCGTCATATTAAAAATGGCCTCTAGTTTTATTTAACTGATCAATCTAGTTTTGCATTGCAAATTAACTATAAAAATCTTTTAAGAGTTCATCCATTTCGTACGTGGGTTCATAAATATAAATTTATGCAACCGTATTTTTTGAATATTATCTGATGTCATAATTCTCATAATGAGTTTTCGCTACTGGTTTTGAAAAAAGTGTCGGAAATAGTGTCTACTTTCGTCCGGAATTCGCCGATAAATAACCCACATGGGGCACAATCAGCGCCGAATTATCCTCTTTTACGATAGTCATTGGAGTTCGTGCCAAAAAATAATCATTTTCGGCGGTTCCCCATTTAATTAGTCGCGAGTTTATGCAAAATGTCATCGGGCAGGAGTGTCAGGATGTGATACCAGTTTTAAGAAACTAATTCAGCCGCGTATTTAAATTAACGCTCATGTTTCAGGCTGACGTTTACCCTCTTCAAGCTCGACTACTACAACCAGAATCGTTTGAACCGGCGAGGGACCGATAAAACAACATTAGTTCCTTATGAACGAAGAACTTTGAATAAGATACTAACTCGTAAATCACGCGAATTTCTATAAATACACCCCAAAAATTTACACTAAGCCGGCGACCCAATTAATCGGAAGCTTGAAAGAGCGTGTTGTATCGTGCCACCGAAGAATATTCAGAGATTTTAATGCAGTTTATAAGCTGTTTTAATCGTTGAAAACGAAGCACAATTTTCCATAGTAATTGCACAATGGAATTGCTTATCTATGTCTATTATCACAATTGAAAACGAGTGAATCATTTCTTGTATGACGACTCATTTATTTCGGTCGATTATGTTTTATTCAGCGAACTTTGCGTGTGGTACAAAATATTCTTCAAACTCTTAATATCTACTCCCGGTGCAGCTTTGCTTGAACTCGTTAGAAATCGTTAGTGCTCTATCTACCATCTGAGATCTCCCTCAATTCGATGCCATTTTCCTGGCGCGTTGCCGATCTCATCACCATTGCGAAAACTTTATGTAATAGGTCTTTGTAAAAACAAAAGATTGTTTTAAATATAACGCAGTCTCGACTGGTTAACGTCGGTAAATCAACAGTAGCTCGAGTTATGTTTGGCGGACATGCGACCAGTGCGCGGCATGCAAGATATACCGGAGGAATAAACCCACTTCGACAGTTTCGCTCCGGTCATGTTCCTTGCAATGCAGACGATGTTCCCACACGACAAATTATCCGATACAGGTCGCGTATCAAGATGAATGGTTTTTAAATAAATTCATTTGCCGACGTCCCGCAACGCGCTACCTCGGACCCAGTGCTTTTAACTAATTAACGGACCTTGCGTGCAGGGCCTTCTCGGCAGGGGATTATTTGGACGATCACGTCTGCGAAATGACTTCTTTTTGAGAGGAATGCTGGACAGGTGGTTTTAGGTTGCATGTGCGAATAGTGGATTAAGAAAATTTAAATTTCAGTATACTAGTATGGAATATTTATTACTACATTATTGATATTAATGGTAGAACAAATTGACACTTGTTGTAACTTAAGTGACTTTTATCGATTGGTGAAGTAAGCTTCTTGATGTATATATTTTATTGGGGCGTAAGGTCAAGAAGTAAATTGAAGTCTTTTATGTTGAAATACGTTATTTAGTAGTCAGCTACCCACTTAGCTTTTCATAATGTACAGTTATTGTAGGGTTGCTTATTTCTTTTACATTCTCAGTTCTCACTTGTCATTATTCTCGTTTATCATTTATTGACTTTTACGTTTATTTAAAAAACATTATTTAACGAAGTGAGCAACATTTGGGTAATTGATAAAACGGTCTTCTGGTTGCATTCTTCCTGTAAAACGTAATCTCTCGAAGCGTCTATTTGGCTCGTGCAGAAATTTAAACCATCTTTTGTAGTTGTCTTGAACTTCATAACTTTGTCCATTTTCCCCAATTTACAGTGCTTACAGCACAAGACTCGTTGGCAAACTAAGTGAATTTTCGTAGTCCATTTCATTGTGGACGTCTGTAATCTAAACGAAGTGACACATCAACGTCAGCACAGCCCCATCCAAATACAGTCAATAACTCATAAGAGCCGGTATTAAGGAAATGTCACCTGAAATATGTCTCCTAGCCGCAGTTATAAATGCATGCGAATTTTTTGTGGCATTCGCTCGGACAAACAGTGATAATAGGAGAGTTATGCGGCCGGTCGGGCATAAATCTAGTGGCGTTCGTGAGTGTTATTGCCAGAAGTCACGCGATTCCCCTTCGCCGTAGGTTCCAACCCCTTTCGCCGAGGTGCAGGATATACGTGAACGTGACTGTAGCGGAGGATTAGTCGACCGAAGATCTAAAGCTCGCCGCTCTGCTCCTATAAAATTGATGGCTGCCGTTCGACAGCTCGCTTCTCAAGAAGTCAGCAATATGAAAGACGTCATAAATCCGATCGCACGACTAAAACAATGTTGAGCTTTAAGGTCGGTCGCATCACCAGTCACGTTATCCTATAGGAAAATACATAAAAATGATATGTGAGGGCGCTGCCTACTTCCGGCTTTTTTCGTGACCAATAATAGTTAAATTTCATGAGACGGGTTAGGGACTATAGTTGATGTAATACGCGTCACAACTTGGGATATAATGACATCGGGGAGGTTATAAGGGTCATTCGATACGAGCTGTCACTATAATGAGCTTTTTACTTACAGGCATATTGAACATCTTAAGACCGTCTTTGTGCTTTTGCGTGAAAATTAAACTAAGATTGCCAACAAAACTCATAAAATGTATCTATTAAATGTTTACCTTTGATCATTCAATTTAAAGATTTTGCATACACGTCATAAACATTTAATGGATCAGCAATAGACCTCCAGGAAAATGAAAATAAATTTATTACGACTTTGATTAACGTGAAGCATTAAATGTTAATTTAAAGTTTATGTTGGGATTTTAAGTGCTTTCTAAATTACGTTTATTCCACACTTATATATATAAATATAAGTATAAATGATATAAAACAAAGTGGTATATACCTAAACATTTATATTTTACTACATTTTTACCAATTTTTGTTACTTTAGAATTAAATTCACTTATTGATACGGTAAAAATTAACATCAACATCGTAATAAAAATTTTACGCTCTTAACTTACTGTTAATATTTCATTTTTCAACAAATATACTTGAATTGTTAACTTAATTAGTCATTAAACCTAATTAATGACCGTTTGACCCACTGGTTATTTTTTCTCTTCATTTTATCCCAAACGTTTAAATTTTTCACCCACACACCTTGTTTATGTAAAAACTCGACCTTTTCTGAAGTTTTAATTAATATTAAAAAAAAGAACACAACATCTCTGATAATTTAAAACCTGTGATTATTTTAAAGGTAATTCGTCTGTTGAATAGCACGGGTCTGATGGAATATTTCGTTTGAAGATTACATAAAAACAACACGCTTAGTAGGTACCCCACCTACGTAAATTTGTTAAGAGTTAATTCATAATATAGAAAATTTTCACCCCATATAATTAAAAAAATCTCCGACAGCAAGAAACTGGAACTTACGTTTATTTAAAATCATCTGCAAATTATGTGGTATTCAAAACCTCCATTAAGCTCGTACGAATTCTATCTAAAGTTGTTATCTAAAAAACATCTTAATTTATTTTCATTATCTCCGTTTTTTTATTTTTATATTGTGCCGTTTCTACTTATTTACGGTTATGATTCTGTCTGCAAATACGAGTAAACTTATAACAAAATCGTTCTTTCCAAAATTTATGAATACGCAGTTTATTTGAATTCCGGCAAAGACCGCTCTCATTCCGGTCTCCCCCACGGTATATAGTTCTCAGATAACCGAATAAAGTGAGTGCAACCCCCGCATAACGAAATAATTAATAACTTAAAATATGGTGTCATTAACACCCTGGCCATGTGTTTGCTGACATAACCACGGGCGTTATGCAGCCAAGAGGGGCAGGTAAGCATTATGAAGATTAATGATCGGAATATGGAATCTAAAGCAGTAAATGGTATCTTATTTCGTTTTTAATTTTTCACACTTTTGATGTATGAGCTGCTTGCGTTGTCATAAATGAAAGCTATTTAAATAATAAAGCTCTTCCATTTCGAATCGGCTGGATTTGTTTAATTCAGTTTGGGGATGTCGACTTGAATAAGTGAATTTTCCTCGGACGTCATAAATTCGCAGAGAGATGTAATCAAAATCTAACAACACATCAAATGCAGGAAACTTTGCTGAATAGAGCGGAGACCATCTTGAAACTCAAGAACAGATTACGGATATTACGAATAAAAGGAATAGAAAATAGAATTGTGTCGACTAATAGTGGCACAAATAATTAGAAAAGTGATATTGCTCAGTTGCCAACCTGCTTGTATCCATGTAAACAACGACTTGATATCCTGAAATCAATAAAAGGATTAATTTTTTGTTCGCTTCAATTTCCGTTTATAAACAGATAAGGAAGTAGTTCGTAAATCGCTTTAACTTTACTCACCCACTCTGATTCTTATTGAATTTCTTTTGGGAATAAGCTGCTACGTAAAAATACGAGAAGCTTCCGGATTTCAGGTAAGTTATAATACCTCGAAGCCGCCGTCTCTAAAATTAGGTCAATTTTATTTCGTAAAAAAGTTACAAAGAAAAATCTGCGGCATGAAATCTACTAGTTTATTGCTTTATCCTTTCACAGGATCAGCAGGAGCGTAAAACACGGACAACAAAGAAGCCAGGACCGTTCGGTCCCATTCATGCGGAGCATACGTTCCCGAATCGATAGCCTCAGGCTAGCTGAGTGAATTTCTGTGTCCTTATCCATGCGGTCAGATTAATAAGTCGGGCCAGCAGGAATTAAGTCCACATAAATTAATAAACACAACGAATCTGGCCGAATGGACGACGTTCTTGTCACGTCGCGTGTTTCCAAAAGGCGGCGCTCCACGCCAATTTCTAAAATTATGATGGATGAATGCATCGCAGTTTGCTTATTAGCGTGTATCGAATACTCCAACCCCTAGTTTCAACTTCCATCCCGACAAATCTTATATAGGTCAGTAGCGGAGTGGTCGATATTAAATTTAATTCGCATCAACGCGATACGAAATCAATAAGTGAAACGCCTACGCCGTTTTAATTTATTAATCACACGGACTAATCAGAAATCAAACATTCTCCTTCACTGGTCGGAAGATGCTATCGATGACACAAGAATAAACAACTTTATTATTTAATATTGGCCAATTCTTATCTGCAAGGGGCGTGTTGAAAGTCATTATTATTGTTCTGATTGAAAAAAATGATTACAACTTTGAATTAAAAGCGACAGCTGAAAATTTATGGCTTGTACTTAATGGTTTTCTTTATTTATTTTGAACAGTGCAATTATTTGTTCAGTTGTTAATACCTCACAAATTATTGGTATTGGGTTGTTTTCATGAATCGAATAATAATGCAATTAATCGCTGAATAGCGGTTGGTTTCGACGGAAGTTCTGATGTGTACGCTGAATATTACATTTTCATCTCATTAACGATAAATGATTATAGCGAATAAAATACCGCTTTACTTCATTGGTAAACGATGTAATTTATCCGCTTCTGCAGCGAATAAATTGTGGACAGGATGTACCTGTCTCCGATAATTTCATCATTAGAAAATTTAGAAATGAGGCAAAGTTGTATCTAATGGGAGAAAATTAAAATTACAGTGATGCATTGTTAAAAATAAAAGATCCTGATATAATGCCAATCAAAATTCACCCTTGAAGTTTAATAAAAGGCAGTTATCTCGATGTAATCTCGCATTTCTCAACCAAGTTTCTGGCAGTTTGAGTGACAAAACGTATAATACCAAGCCCATCATGTCCGTTTCGCCGTTTTAACCGATTAGACATCTTATCCATTCACACAAAATAAAAAGCCGAGCGAACTATTATTAGATGTAAATCATAATTTATAATTCAATGTAAAAGGCGTGTCTTAAATTAATTAGAGAGACATGTTTTAAATGCTTCGTATTTTGATGTGGATAAAGTTCCGCTTGTGTGGTCGTTTTATCCCATTTCAGTGCCGTCTTTTCACGTCTTTTCTTTTGATTTCTGTACCAGCGTATCTAAAGGAGTGTATTTCTTGAAATCGTCTAAACCTGGAAAAAAAAGGACGAATTTAGGTAGTTTGAGTTTTGCAGGATGCGGCGAGCTTAAAGCAGCTTAGATGTTAACTTTATTGAGCAGTAAGTGGGTGGGTACCCGCCCACGGACATCGGTTTCGGCAAATTAGATGCATCACTTGGTGTAAAAAAACTAAACAAATATTAGTTTTTATTATGATTGGTTTAAGGCTATTTTTAGCTCCGAGAAAAATTTAAAATGCTGTTTTGGAATAACAAACCCACACATGATCCACAAAACATCAATATTAAAAAAGATAATCAGATTTTTAATAACTCTTGATGGTACATAGTCTCGGCGGCAAAGAAAGAAAAGATTTTATTATGATCATTTTAATAAGAAAGTTTTAATGGATGTGAAACGAAATTTTTTAGACGTTTCCACTAGTTGGGTTTCGCTCGGAACTTTTCACTTACAAATCTGCACGTTTTACGAACAACTCATAAAACATTAAATGCGAATGAAGTAACCCCATTTCTTAAATTATATTTTTAGATTTTTTAAAAGTTTGCAGAATCGCTTACAGAATTTAAAATAAGTACAAACTCGTCAGGGTCTCCTTAGAAAGTCATTTTCTTAATTTAAGATTCAGCTCCGCGGCTGGATAAGTCGTCGCAACGAACTTATATTTACAATGTTGGTTTCAGTGTCTCTAAATTTTGCACCCGAACATGGTCAAGTTTTTAATGGATTCCGTCAATTACTGTTAGGCGAGAATTCAACACAGACATTTTCGGAGAATCTCTCGAAAATCTGACAGTTGAAGAGGAGATTTGCTCATCTCTTACTTATTTTGACCAGAGTTCCTCGAAGCGTATATCTGACGGGAATTCTTTTAAGACCGGAGCTGCTGCCACTCAAAAGTCGACCACACAATAGCAACAACGTTACAACTGTTAATGCACTTGTGCCCTCCGAAACACACCACTATTATGCTAAATAACGCGAGGCCAGGTTCCGTTTGATAACATCAGAAATTACAATCACAATGCGACGCGTTTAATGGACGAAAAAACTGACTTGGATCATTCGTGATGGATACATAGAGAAGATAAGAGCTTTTAGCTTAACATGGACACTTGTTAGTGATGATGGGTGATGGAAAGAACCAAATGGGTTGACTTCAGACGCGGGTGTTCGATGATCCCGGTGGAATTTCCAGCAGCAGCCCTCCAATATTCGCAGGCTTAATCAAATTTAGAATCGCCTTGTGGTAATGATCTTCCGCCTCAAGCGAAGATTATGATGTTCTGAGTACTGAAAGCTGTCACAAATGCAGAGGATTTCATTGTATATTTATAAGAGCAAGTTGATGCAGAACGCGCCTGCATCCAATAATCCCACCGGTTTTATCTAAACCAAATACGTGATGCTGCATCGGTTCGTTAGATATTTTGGTAGCGCTTGCATTTAAATATCTCGTAAATATATAACAAATAATAAATAGCAGTGATTTAAATCCAATTAAATCGAAACCGGTTTCTGATCATTTGCCGGAACATCTCCAATGAACTGGTAATAGAAAATGTGGAATAATTTTGCTAAAATATGAAAGATTGCTGCCCAGATCGGTCGTAATTCACGATGTGAAATTAATAGCGATGCTTTTAGAGCGTTAGTTTTTATTTATGTCGGTGGCATGTCAGCGTCACATAAGTTTCATGCGCCGGCGTCATGCAGAAATTAAATGGGTTATTATTGCAACAAGGAATGAAAAAAGCGCATGAGGAATTAAATTTAGCGACCTTAAATTCAGTTACATTGGCGAGCGGTCACGCCAACTGAAGAGAATTTCCTCGGGTTGTGCTATCACATTAGCATATCACATATATTTAACAATTATGAAACAAAACAGTCTATGGACGTCGGCTATAAACGTTTCTTCGAGACGATATAGAGATGAAACACGCAACGTCTTCAATTCGTTAAATAGGATAACATTATTGATGGAAGACAGTCCGTGTGACAGACAAATCGAATTGGCAAATGCGACCAATGTTATTATTGGCAACGAAAGTCCCCAAACACAAACATCCATTTCCTGAGCCCCGTCTTTGCGTTTAATCCTAATAAAAATAAACCACAACATGGGATTCTTTTTATCAACTGCGGGAAACCTCGGAATGAGTATATCACCATTGTAAATTCGTACATGTGCTTTTATGTAGGTGTTTGTTCAAGAAACTGGGAACAATACCGAAATGACCTGGAAGGGTTTCGCGCTCACAATACAGCTGCCGAGATATTTGTTCATGCGGACATTCCTAATGCTGTATAAACTGTTTTCTTTCTCAATAACATTTTATTTAGCTGTAACATGTTGCACGCTAAATAAACAACAAAACTCCACGTGGAAAAACATTGATTCAGAGAAGCTGGATTTCTCCCCCATCTAAATAATTAAAGGAAAAATAATAACTTTCGCCTTAAAGTACAAAGGGCTCATGTATCCATTTCCTTCAAAAATTCAATCAAACTTTACCAAACCATTGATAAAGACTGTTGCACCAAAGGGCAGGCCACCCTCGCATACCTGTAAATACTTTTCTCTTCTAACTTTATCAATTATCCGCCCCTGTTTCATTTCCTTTTCCTGTCATTAGCCTATTATAGCGGTCCTCTACGATTTTTCCTTTCGTTTCAGTTGGTAATTGTGAGGGTGCATGGAGACCAGTCAACAGTCAACCGCCCTGTTATTATTATTTCATCGATCAGCGGGAAATGTCAAGATGAGTTTTTATTAATTGCACTAAAGGAGAAACTTAATAAATGCGAAGTGTAAACCGTTTATCTAATTCTATTCAGAGCCGAGATAAGGCAGGAAGCAATCTTCTGATATAATAAGCTTCTCTACCACGCAAAAGCAAATTTGATTTTATACAAATTATCAGGTGGTTATCGAAAATTTATCTCGTAATCTAACTTGTAAATTTAGCGTCAAAAAACAATTTCTACTGTTTTTTTTACTGTTTAATAATTTATGTGTTAATTGGAGCTAAAAATTGCTCTTACTGTTGTCGAACCACCCTCTGCTTAAAATATGATTCTTTAAATCACAACAAAAACTGTTTTCTTTGTCAGCCTGTCGCGTTATTCTTGGCGAAGTGCCGCAATTGTAATTTGGAACTTCCGAGCATCTTCCATGACAGCCCAACGCAAGCGTGTCGCGTCTCCCGTCTGTTTTATGGAAATGGTATATTTCTTTCCAGTCGAAATGTTTGTTTTCCTTTTATATTCGCAAACTTTCGTTTCTTTCTTCTTGAAAGTTTGATTGTGCGCTATTGAAAATCACAGACATTGTTAACATCGTCACTCTATAATTTACCTAAAAGTTTCGTAGTATTATGCGTTGTTGTATTCCGGTAAAGTTCGTGACAGACTGATTAGATGCCGAATATGTAACTTGCATTGCCAGAATTGGATACGTGGCACCGAAAAAAAAGCCTAATTATTTATGAAAGAGTTTCCGTGTTCGAACGAAAACGCTATAGCGCTGTTTCCGGGAATGTTCATAAAAACGCAATGGCGACCGCAGAGATTGAAGCCATTTTCGTTTTGGAATTCTATAGAGACTGAATTGCATTAGGAAAATTTTATCGATTGTCCCTTAAGTAGTCCACCTTGTTCTGAAATAGTTTGATCGAAAAAACTTGCGTTAAGTGCTCCTTATATCAGGAATGAAAATTATCATCAGCAAATGAAATATGTGGCAGGTGCGTTAATGGAAAAAACTTTTAATTGGAATGTACCCATATTTTATATAAGTTGACCTGTTTCGAGATCGACGCTGGGAAATCTATCTGTTCCCAAATTAAAAAGACTACCTCATAAAGATCTCAGTGTCATTTTTTGTCTAATGGTATTTTAATAGAAGCCGGATGGGTTACAAGTTTTTCGTGTTCGATTTTTCGAATGTTTTATGTGTTAATTTTTGATGCAACAAAACTACAAAATAATTACGTAACAGACCATTAATCTTGCTAAGTACATGATTACTTCAAAAATAAATTTTAAATCCATTAATCATTCTGGTAATAATATACGAAGGTCAACGTTTTACAAGGAGTTGCTTACCCATACCTGATGTATTTATTATATTGTTATTTATAATAACAAGTACCAAGAATTCAACAGCCAAATGTTCTCTCAGGCAAATTCGTAAAGAAGCGTCGACCAAACAGACTGTGTGAATTTTAATTTCTAGCAACTACAAGGAAATCACAAAGAGCTAATTTCGTCGCGTCAAAGCTTAAAACTAAACTCAAAGTTTCAATGGTAGTGAAAAGATCTGAAAGGAGCGAGCAGAACTTCCGCCGATCTTTCATAATAATTTAGTAGAGAAATTAATTCAGTTAAACAAGTTCAAATCTACGTCGAAAGTGGAGTTTTACCACAGTCTCTTTGATATTAACTAGTTGTAAAGTAAATTCCTTGATTCATCTTGACGAAAAACTCGAAATATTTGAGATCATTAAGCTGTGTTCAAACTTCATTTTATCCCCAGAGCGCACTCAAAGGGATTAAAGATGAAGCTACAGAAAAAAATAATTAATTAGCCCGAAGAATCTGCCAAAGAGACTCTGATTAAAAGATTTCGAAATTTGATTATACGGTTTAGGGTAAAGAATTATCGGAGGGGATTAGACGGAATGTCTAGTTCGAAGCGAAAAATTAAATCCTTCAAACGAAAATTAATGAAAACGGCAGGGGACACGCTAATTTTTCGTTTGCTGAATTGATTAATTGATTTGTTTATTTTATTTTTTCTTATTAAACTCCTCTTAGACTTTAATAAAAATTGAATTAAATTCTTTCAGGATATAATTCGGAATGATTGCAACAAAACGCCGAGTCAGATGTTGATGTCTCATCAAATCAACCGGTGCTAAAAAAGGAACATCAGATGGACAATCAAAGAGTTTGTGACGTAAATTGACTGGATAACCGCGAGGGACAGGGACGGACTCGAGAAAATCCGTCATGTTCAGCGTGATATGGGACCGACAGTTTTATCGACTAACTACGTCAAGGATTATGAACACTAATTGCGTAATCACTAATAAACAAACTTGTTTCCAGAAAGATGCCTATAAATAAACTAATCTTGGAAAAACCTAAAAATGTGATTATTTGGTTTATCGATGTGGTGACGGATGAGTGAAAAAGAGATTTGCCACGGAAAGAAGACTAGTGGCAGCAGTAAAACATACACTTTGAGAAAACTTTGTAATTTTGTAGTTCTGAAGAAAATTCTGATGTGGTGGGTGCACACTTTCCAATTTTGAAGATTTGAATAGAACGTATCCAGTCATTTAAACACATTGTAAAAATCCGATTTATAGTGATTTGTTGTATAAATTGTCTGCTCGTAAACTGGATAAAATTTATGGTTCCAGCCCTGGCGCCGCTCTCGGCTGCCCACTGTTTGTTGGTACAGGAGGCTGCATCCTGGGGCAGATGTGGCTACTTACGTGGGCCAAGATGGGTTATCGGGAGTTTTGAAGATTCCACCGCGATAAGAAGACCAGTTGGCTGTCAATGCGCTTGCGCGATTAGATCCGAAGATTAGATATAAGCACTGAGGTATTCACTAATCTTTTGTGTGTATGTACGACCAGTGGGACACGACTCAAACTATACAACAGTCTTTTGTATTCTATAAACCTCTGTAGAGGTTCCAGAGGGTGTTCGGGTCTTGTACGATCTATTACTCGGGTGGTTGATAACATCTAAGATATGCTGTGGAGTTGTGTGATTGAGCTATTCCGGTTGATTTATTCTCGAATTACAGATTCCTCTGCATTTGTCGATAATGCGATATGTGCAGTCGTGTAAGACGAATTAGGCTAAAATCCCAGCGGTCCTTGTTGGCCACCATTGCAAATGCAACATTCGAATAAACAACACACAAAGGAGAGCGCTGTGCATGAAATTGGGAACGATGCAAATACAGCTAATGACAATTTGATATTCAGAACGATATTAAATCATAATGACACTAATCAATGCATGTGCATGAATAAACTGCAACCAACGAAACTGCGATTAAAAAATTAAAATCACAGTCGCATTGACTTTCATAAATAATGTTATTTCTTTAAATTGTTATCTTTTCCAACAACGCACATCTGTCATAACGTTGGTAATTTACTGTTATCCTTCGTCATGAATGCACGAAAATTATTAAAACAGTTCGCGAGCGTTTTCTTCTTATCATTGCCACTTATTTCAATTTTGTTCTTTTTGTCTTTTAATAATGTTCTACTAGCTCCAACTTCAGGCATAAATAAATCTTAAATTCTTCCTAAACTTTGCTTCTAATTATTACTGTTATTTGCAACACGACAGACTTTAAGACGCGAGTACTCTTCTTGTTACGTATTTAATATCAAGCAGCTTGGTGAAAATTATAACGTCTTCCGCGTCCTATATCTTTCCTACAAGATTAGAACTGCAGAATTAAGTAATCTCTGTAGGTTATGAACGTAATATTTAGTAAAACTTTACTGTAATATGAGAAGCCTGCAAAACCCTGCAATGTCGTAGATAATTTTAGTAACAAACGGGATTTTTATGGATACTGCAGTAAAGAGGAAAGCGATTGGTTTAATCAAAGTCGCGGTTATAATACTTAAATTTAACCATTACGCGGTTATAAGAAGTTATTTAATTTCCATGATATTACTTTACTCACGTGAAGCGCTCGTTACATGTCATCCATTATTTACACTTAAAATTACAACAGAACCAGACGTTTAAACGACTGTCGGTAAGATGTAACATTTTGTAATCAATCTATCATTACATTTTTCCCCGCTTCTGTCTTACAACTATTGCAGACGTTACATTATTAAATTAAATCTTCTGTGAAACTGACAAAGGAGGGCGCACGATATAAATTTCTTTTTACGATGCACTAAAATATAATAGGACATGTTAAAATCTAAAACAAATATAAAAAGTAGTCGTAAACGGGCTTTTAGAGATGCCTTCAGCAGTTTTCTTAAATAGTCTGTTGTCACAGTAAAAAATCTGGATAGATGAAGAGTTTGGATGAAAAATGCATGTTTAGTGGAAAAGCTTCCGGACGAAAGCCCGTTGTGTTGAACACTAAAATTGGGTCAGTTAAAAATAAATAACGTCAACTTTGATTTTTTGAAACAGTCCAGTTCAGGATAAAAAAGTTGGTTTAATTGAAATTCGGTTTTTTGTTTACTATTCATTTAGACGTTATTTTTGTACAAGGAAAATTTATTGGATCAATTCTTGGTGTTGACAAATTATTAAAATTACAATTTTTTCCCAAACACCAAATTTTTACAAAAAATGCTGACGCGCGTTTTGATAGCAATGCTATCATCATTGGGGACACTTGGAAATAGAGAACTTACATCGAATGAAACTAATAATTCACCCTCTTGCAGCTGTTCGTTTTTGATTTTACTGATGAATTAAGAGAATTTTTGACTGCAAGGCTAAACTTGACTTTTTAATCAAAATAAATAACCGTTATCCAACGATAAAATTTACTTGCGAAATAGAGAAAGACGGAAAACTTCCATTTTTAGACACAATTGTAATTAAAAATAAGAACAGATTAGAGTTTGATGTTTATAGGAAGGAAACCAGTACTCTTCGCTACATCACTGCAGACTCATCATTGTCCTCAACATAAGATGATAATTTTCTTGTTTACAGGCTTTTGAATTTTCCACTAAACAAATTCAGATTCACAAAGGAATTAAAATTAATTAAAGATGCTGCCAGGTGTAACGGTTTCGATTCCAACATTGTTGATAAAATTGTTAAAAAATTTAGATTTAAGAAATTGGTCAATGATTGGTCTACTTTTCAGAAAACACCTGAGAAGACTTCTTTTGTCACCATCCCTTACTCACCTTCAGTGACAAAGGGACTGGAAAGAATTTTCCAGGGTTTGGATCTCAAAGTAGTTTTTACTTCGGGTCCAAGCCTCCAAAGTCTTCTAGGTAATCCTAAAGACCGAGTAGGAACAACAGAAAAGTCGGGGATTTATGAAATTAAATGTAAAGATTGTGATCAGAAATATATTGGACAAACAAGAAGGTCAATTTTAAAAAGGTTCAAAGAGCATCAAGCTCATCTCAAATTTGGAAGGTTTGAAAAATCAAGCGTTGCCCAACATGTTTTTGACAATGACCACCACATTGATGAAAGTTGTCTTCGTTTAATTAAAAATGTAAATACATAATTGTAAATTTCTAGACATTTATGAAAGTCTGGAAATATTTAGGAACAAAAATGTAATAATGAACTCAGACAACGGCCCCATCCCCTCCTCCTCCCTCTACTCGCTTCGAATTATTTGTTAGTTTTTAGTTTAATCATCGCTCTGATGATGATAGCATTGCTATCGAAACGCGCGTCAGCATTTTTTGTAAAAATTTGGTGTTTGGGAAAAAATTGTTATTTTAATAAGTTATTCTTGTACTCAATTCATTTACATTTTTAAACAGCAAGTTTAATTGAATTAAAATAAATTCCGAAACTTCTACATGAGTACATGAACCTGTTGCCGTCTATTGGAATTTCAGAGGCGCCCCTGTTCAAATTACAACGAACCTTCCTGTTCTTTAGACGTTTACACCGCCGTTATCTTGTTACATATCGAATTGAGAGGAAGTCCAATTCATTTAAAACAGAAGAATGTGCTGCGTAAATGTCCAATTAGATTGGCAAAACAACCCCCATCTCGGCCATCAGGTAAAACTGTTCCTCAGTCACCACCATGGCATCCATATAAAGCGATTTTAGTAGAGAGGCCCCCAGGCGTCCATTACCGCCTTATCACCCATCTAGAACCGTTTTTCTCAAATACCTGTGTTTTAGCAGTGACGACTCGTCAAAAAGTTCCGCCGCCCCGACCTTCGTCAAGTATGTGGCAGCTGCTAAAAGTTTAGGGATATTTGTGGTTTTGATTTAGTTATGAATATTTATTAAATTGAAAGAATTGCAGGGTTTCCAGTTTTGAGTGCCGTGTGACGTGCCCCATTTCGGTTGGCTGACTCATTTTTAGTGTGGGATAAATGTGTTTAGAAGAATTTTATTCAAAAATAAACGAAACATGTTTACAGTAATTCTGGTAAATAAGTTTTCAACAAAATCTAATTAATTTTGCAGCCTTGAGAACAAACATCTTGTAATGGATTTCATGGGAACATTTCCAGGGAAAAACAGTTTACACATCTTTATTAAGCGGAGAGTTTTAATTGTTTGTACACACAAAATTTGATTTTCATTAAAAAAAAATTGACTGATTCGATCCAATTGGAATTCACCCAATATGATTCATCTAAAGCTTGCTTTTATGTCATTTACTTTCTAAATTGAGACCACAAAATCAAGATACGGCCAATTTATATCCCTCATAAAGATTTCCACAATCTATTCAGTAATTACCACGCAATATTCAAAAGCTTTACAATTTACAGAAAGCACATTTAGTGATAACATTAAACGTAAAAAAATCAATATAATCCGATGTTATCATTGTAAGTTCACATGAAGGACATTTCTAACAAGTCTCGAAATTAAATCTACAGCTTCATTATGACGGTTGTCCTTTTGCGCCTCCAGTGCAATAACAATAAGCAAATCTCTTGTTCACAATGCGCCACGTGCCATTAACCCACAGCCCCAAAAGTGGGGTAGCAAAACTAACACCCCTCTTTCCTAGATAACGCGCTCATCCACCACTGTCAAAGACACGCCAGAAGAAGAAAATTCATATACAGCTCAGCAACCGAAGGAAATCCTTCCCACCCTACAAACTTCAAAAAACAATAAAGATAATGATTCTTCCCCAAAAAACATTAAAGCCATTAAGTGCATTAGGAAGAAAGGAGAGAGGGTTTATAAATGTGAAGTGGTGCTACCGGTGCGCGCTTACAGATTCTAAAATAAAATAAAAACAGATGGCCTAATATATTTTTTCGAGCGAGAGCAAGATCGGCCTAATTTAATCCTGGCTATTATCTGAAAGCACAGACCATTTGCTTTTATTCCTTCTACGATTGTTGTTGCGATGTTCAATAAAGTAAAGAAACTTGCTAGTCATCAATGGACGTTTTATTGTTGTTCTTTTCACACTTCCACACGGCTTCCAGGCGGAATTAATAAAATTGTGGAGCTACGGCGACGGAGCAACTAATACCTTTAAGGGATTTTTTGGCACTTTTACAGCAAATTGTCACATAAACACTGCGTTCTACGAAACGAAAAATGTTAACAACATAATTAGGGGGATTTTTTTTAATTCCCAAAGTACGTAAAAGCTAAAACTGCCCCAACACTAATAACAGAATTCCCAGACGCAAAGACGACAAAATAAAATTTTTCAAATCGTATTGAAACTCTAAATAGAAATGTTTTTATTAGACGTCACATAAATTATGCATATTTATACACAACAAAGGGGGAGCATCTCAGATTAATATTAATAAAATATCTTTAGTTCAACCATCCACATTAATTGTTAAAGAAACTCGCGGCCGCATAGTCATAACTCATTAATAATAAATGCAGGGACATTTAATTCGATTAGTTATAGTACTTCAGAGTGGGGTTTTTGATTTATGTTATTCAGGATCTCAAGAGGAAAATTATGTAAGAGGAGAAAAATTTATAAACGACGGGATTAAATCCAAAGATTTATACCTGTGGCATCCGTACTATCGCGCTTTCGAACTTTCCGACGTTTTAATTAGAAAATAAAAGTTGTCGTAGCAGGAATGAACACTTTTGCTTACGGTCATTAAATTGTCCATGCGACATAGATTCTCGTGGTGAGACCGGTGTTTGCTGAATTCCAGGACGTCTCATGGATGTTCAATCCTTTTAGCTTCATTGTTTGCCTTCTTGTTATTTACAACTGCGTAAACAAGCAAACTAAGTACTTATCGTTCTCGCGGGATCGAGAAGCGATGCGGTGCCGATAAGGCCGAAAAGTTCGAGGAATTATAATTAATTGAAGACTTTTAAGGATTTGCAGCGTTGGAATACCTTAAACCATACAAAGAATTGCGGGAATCTCCCAGAAGAGTTCCCGTTGTTTTCGCAAACACTTCTGATTCTATTAAAAGCTTTCTACAGCGAGCTTTATAGTACATGTAATTTTTTAAAAGATACCTCCTCGAAATCCGAAGTCAAAGAATCCAAGTGAGTGTAAGAAAGTTGATAAAGGCGAAATACGATATATTTACTTTCACAGGCGAAAATATGATAGGTTTATTGTGTTCTACTTTTATGTCCTGGCAACACTTGAATTTAAGGAGGAAGTGATCAGTTTTCTTCCTTAAAAGTAGAGATTTGAATTGGAGAAACACCCACAGAGATCCATGAAACAAAATTTTACGTCGGTGTTTACCAGTGCGTTGCATTAATATGTTTTTGGAGCCTTCAAAGAAGTTCACACTACATAACTTCTGTCATTTCGCGTTATCTTAACACGTGTAGCTGTCGTTGCCCTCATCATCGTTGCGAGAAAATAACGTGGCTATTAATTTTTTCGTGACACTGACTGCAGTAGTAATTTACTTATCGAGCCCGACAAAATTAACTACGATTAGCTAATTTATTACGAGCCGGACACGTAAAAAATGTTCCATTTAGCTAGCAATCAATTACTAAAAAGGGCCAACAACTCTTTTAAATAATTTAATGAGTTTTCTGGTAGGACTGAAAGGATTTCTCTCCCATCTTTTGTTATCCCCTGTATGTGTATCCAAACACAAAAAACTTAGGTAACTGAACATAATGGGGCTTTTTATTTTGAAGGGTCGCGGCAGGCTAAAAAGGGACCGAATGAAAGATGGTTCTCAAAAAATTATACACTCGCCATCAAGATAGGGTATAAAACATCAATGAAATTTTTCAGGCCCACTGAGATCTAAAGTACAGTGATTTCTGGTGACCATGTGGTTTACGGTCTCATACTGAAAGGAACTTGATCTTTTAAGATAACAAACAATCCACTGAAAAGAAACCCTTCTTTGGTGCATTCGCAACGTTCCGCCAATTACAAAATCCTCGAACATCTAAAATTATATCCCCTTAACGTAAAAATTCTTGTTTGGTTTTGGTCACATAAATTCGTTTTACGTGCAATAAAATGAATGAGGTTTTGTGTAACCGACATTAAAATTTCTGCTCGGTTAAATATAGCTCTAAAAACCATCTCCGGCGGTCTAAAACAACATATCACTTACCTATAAATAGACGTTATCTGCTGAGAAATGATCCGGACGTGATTGTTTCAAAAAATGCCCACGAAAAAAAGGACCCCACAGATTTAATTTCCATTATTAATTATCAAAGCATATTGGAGTAATAAATTTATGTACAGGTGATAGAAATCAATTAGACACATGACTGGGGAAAAAACTGATTGATTTTTACCTGGACGTCGAATTCCCATATTCCTTTATCAGAACGAAACGTCTGGGATTTTCATATTTTACCTAGAAATATCGCCAGTCATATGCGTTCTTAAAAGCCTCGACTAGAATTTATTGAATGTTAGAACTGTGGACATAATTTAAAACCGAAAAACGGTCTCCTTCAGCTGTAGAAACTTCCACTGACTTCGCGTGTTGTTAATTCGAATTTAAGTAAATGGAAAAACACAGTAAATGAGAGAATAACGGCTTGTTATATTAACAGGTTACTTTTAATAACGGGTCATCCGCCAATGAGCGAGGACATAAGATATAGATTAAGTTAGAAAGGGTATTAGCAGTTGAAATTACTACTTGTGATATTTTCGACAGATTACTTCCGTTGTCACGTTTCCAACACTTTTAGTACCTCTTGGCAAGAAGACATAAACACGAATTAAACACCCTTTGGCTAGAGAAGAATCAATTCCGGAAAGTCAAAACCGATGCCAAATTGGCGTCATTGTTGCAACTGCTAACGTATGAGTTTTCATGACATAAATAAATCAATAACAATTCTATGCAGTGTCAACATCAGTCCACAGAACTAGCAAAGTTTTAATGATCTGCAAATTGAGACTACAATGATATCCAAGTTTCCTTGCTGGAACTTTAATTGAACTGATCCGACCGGAAACCTGGAATTTTCGTCAGACAAAAAACGAGAAAATTGTTTTAAGTGTCTTTGCGTGGATATTCAAATTAATGTAACAAAATAAGAGAAAAACTTTCCTCAATCCCATTATTTATGTGTGTCTGAACAAAGCTGACGCGACGAATTCGAGGAATCAAATGATTTCTATTCAATTATCCACTTAAATCACTTATTTTGTTTGCATAGAATGTAACATTTTCGGAAGATCTAATTAGGAGCGTGTATTTTCGAAGGACAGCACCGTTACAAGAGTTATAGTAATTTTAAGCGCCTTAGGATGTCACACCGGCGCATTATAATATTATTGCCATTCCCTCAATAATCATAATAATAGCAAGTTAATTATAGATTTTCTTATAACTGTATAATAAGGCGGTTGGGCCGTTTCGTGTTGGCGATAATTCCACGATTACCTATTCCTTGTTATTGATACTAGGGTCAAGAGGGGTAATGTATCTGAGTTATCGATGCAAAATCTTATTTCACAGACATTCGTGCTCGGGTCGATCATAAATAAACAGCAATAACATTAAAACCCGGATAGGAAGGTTTAAGCATGAACACCGCAGAAATTATTGCATGTATCGTTAAACTATCAATTTTAATCACCTTTAGTCACTTTCTGAGCTATCTACAGCATCATCTGACAACAGTTTATAGCGTTTTAAACGGAATTTGGATCTACCAAGTCATGTAGATGGATATCAATTGATACAATAACTGTCTCTGTATTTCCAAATCATGTTTTTCAGAAGAGCTTGAAAAAACCAATTTGCTCTGTGTTACATTACAGCATATGACATCATGAGCCGGAGCCAATACCACTAAACAATGACGAAGCTGAGTATCATATTCCTTATATCTCGGTGGGCTATCGCCGTAATAAAATACCACCATTTATCGGCTGCACGTCAAATACCAATCAAATAATGTGTATAAGACGGGGAAGTGGATGTTTGAAGATCAGAGATAGCGCGCTTCTCGAACATGTGACGGCGATGGCGTGCATGAGAACTGACCATCATGCATTGTCCGAAACCAATTTATCTAGCATTTCTTGCAGAGCAGCATGTTAAATATCGAGCTCTATCAGCATGAGTCCTGTTTTAAGTTAACAAAAATGTTAATTGCTTGTATAGATTTAACTACTCATCCATCGATTACCGCCGACTTGTACTTATATACTTCTCGATAACATCTAAAGATGACTAACTGGTTACAGGGCTGTACTCAATAAAAAGCAGTTTGCTAAACAGAAGAGTCACGCCACTGATACACAGCTAGATTTACTTATTAATGCGATTTTGAATAAACGTTCGAACCAGTGTAGAGAGCTCGAACGTAATATTTAAATCAACATTTGACCAACACTTGATTGCATTTGATTACTACACGTTCAACAATTTTGGATCGATTTGCATTTTATTAATATAATCAAACGAAAACACTATATTATTGCTTGGAAAATAGTTATTATGCTTTGTTTGTAAACACACTAGAAATATTGTAGAACATTAGCGCGAAATGTCTATGGAAAAATTAGATTCATTTTACCATTCCTACATAGAGATAAACTCAAAATATCTTTGCAACGTCAATTTCCATAATTTTTTCTAAGCTGACCAAATCGCTGAAAAATTAAAAATTAAATGGCAGAAATATGTAGTATGTCGATAACGGCATTTTCCATCTCTTCTCAGTTGGCTGGTAGTCATAATTCAGCTTTTTCCCATGCGGGCGCCGTCAAAGTCCGGGCCTGACTAAACTACTCCACTCTGATTGGCAAGTCATGGTACTTCTCTTTTTGTCAATCAATCATTTGACATCACGTATTAACTCTACTTACGGCCATATCACATAAATCATACTACATGTTAGACCAAGTCTATTACCATCAGCTGTATTGTTATAATTATTATAATTAAATCTTTTCAATAAAGTTTTTATGAGTGCGCCTCCGCCATCTATAAACATGCACGTCACTCTCGGTACTTAATATGAATTTTTCCTTGCATCTAACTGTGGCCGATTTATAACAGTAACTATTGGCACCAGTTTTTTCGATCCCCTGTGTCTTCTTTTTGTGTATTTTATCGGCAACGTTCTAGCAACAGGTCGCATAATTAACGAATGAGATTCCGTTCGTTTTGTTTTCTTTGATCGACTGCAGTTTACGTATGTAGGGATCGAGTCCAATAAATAAATAAAACGTCAGATCTTGATGATAAGGCCGTCTTATTTGGGCCCTAATGGCGCAAAAAACTCGCCTCGTGCGCATGTCATTGAGCGGTCTGATCAAAGTGGGCGCTTCTGTCGCATAAAAGCTGTGCTTTTTGCAACTGTTTCAATAAAAAAGTCAAAGAACACTTTGATCGTATCGGTAAATTAAGACATGAAATGCTCTGACAGAGGGAGATCCCGACAAATTTCGACTTTTTTTAATTTTCCCGTGAAACCAAAAATCTGTACCGTACTTTACCACCAAGGACGTCAAATAATGGCTCTCGCAGGGGGTAAAAAGGAATATTATGACACTCCCAGGGGTTTGTTGTACTTTTACAAAGAAAGCAGATGCAATGTCACTTTCCTAAAATATGACTGGGCGTAACGTTTATTTCGAGAAAAGGTGTTCTCCCGAAAATCGCGATAAAGTCAGCGTTGGTAATTTGTAGACATTGGCTACGCAAGGGGCAGATGCAAGATCCAAGATAAACAATTATACGTAATCAGCAATCGGCCACTGGAGATATCAGGGGTGGAATCGATTCTTTCGCCGGGGGTGCAATATTAGGAACTGTATTTACTTATCGCTGATAATTGACCTGTATCGAATTCCCGCTGCTAGACAACTATTTATGGGGTTAAGTCGCTAGTTGCAACTGCCCCTGGTGGGTTCCTATCGTTTGATACAAGAAATTACCCGCATTGGGGGTAAGTTCGATGCACGTGATGCAACCAGTACAGAATCTACAGTGGGAAAAATACATTACGTGCAGATTTAAAGCGATTTCTGATTGACAAGGCGTTGGATAACACATTTCTGATGGAGTGTAAAAACTTGTTGTTTCCTAGTACGTATAATGAGTACAATCTGTAAATCAATACAATCATTCTGTACACATTACGATTTCAGTTTGCTTCAAATGTACTCTCAATTTTTTAATTTTTAATGTAGCACTTCAAATTAATGAACATAATAACACCTTTAATATCATTTCTGAAACATAAACTTTAAATTTAAATTAAATATTTAACTTTTTTATTGTTAAATTCTCGTTGATATGCTTCATATAAAAGATTTTTTCTACTCATACTAGCGTAAGTAGGCATTTTTGCACAGACTACTTGCGTTGTAAGTATGTCATTAAGCACAGCCGTGCGTAAGGACTAGGGAGAAGAAATCGCACGGGTAAAACGCACGGCCCGTTTAGGGGAATTTTTTGAGTTGGCAACATAGCAATGACAAATTGGCATCTTTCGCCACCTCTGTGCACTGCTATGTTTCGATCAACTAATTAGACTACAATAAAATTCAATCGTCTTTCCAATATTCCGTAACTCTAGTGATAATTAGATGTTAAACATGAACATTTCCTGTCATACAGTGTAATTGTTGGATTCCATGCGGATACGGGTAAGAGCGTCAAGTTCTGTGCCACACCATAACCTCACTAATTTGTTGTTTTGTAGGATTTGTGTTTGATTTGTGTTTTTATTGAATGAGGTGTTTGCGAACATGGTTACTTAGTGTAGTAATGCTTACTATGTAATATTACTATTACTATGTAATAGAGCAAAGGTAATAAAAATTTAGTCAGTAGCTGAAGGACATTAAATAACAGAATAAACACTGTTGTAGTGTTTGTACTTTTTTAATTTGTAATAAAATTTATAACAATAATCGTGATTTTATTTATTTACAAGTTGATTTTGGTTTAATATCAAATCACAGCAGTTCATGTATTTAATTAGGTAAGTTGGTTAGTTAGCACTAACAATAATCTTCCACTAATTTTTAATAATTGTTCCAACGTAACCATTAATTATTATACTAAATAAATTGTCTTGTTACTGTGTGTACATAATCAGCTAACTCCAAATATCAATGCGGTTCAAAATGTAGTCGTATTCGTAGAAAAAGTATAGTACGCAACGCGAAGGTAAGGCCAATTACGCACTTGTGAAATTATTGCACTCGGCTACGCCTCGTGCACAATTGCTTCACTGCGTGCGTAATTGGCTTCTTACCATTCTTGTTGCGTAATATACTATAATTTTCATACGTGCAATTTCATTCTGTAAATTCATTTTAATTTATAAGAATAGACTCTTCTTGAGTGGTTGCTTACTGTTTGATATAGTGGTATTATAATGCGCCACTGGAGAACTATTTCTGTTTAGATGTAATCGCATTTTGCCCTGAAAGGCCACCCCACTGGTGTACGCACATCCCATGTGAAAATCAGTGGTTTTGTTGACGAATCATTATGTGCAGGTAGCGGTCTAATATAATAGCGTCAATATACGCTAACCGAATATCGTACAGTTGTGGTATTCCAAACAGTGCCATTCTTTGTACCTAATAAATGTCGTCCGAGCTATTTTCGGCAACTATAAATCGAGACTTTTGCAATGAATAGTCGACAATGAAGCCCAAAGAAAGAAAGAACATAAAGAAGAATAGAAGTAAAGTGGGCGTTCACGGATATGGGAGGTGAGCAATGATCTGAAACGTTCCGAATGGGTCTTTTGCTTTATGCACATTTAAGGACCTTATGCTGGTAAAAAATTCAAATTGGAATCGTCGTTGAATTTCGATCATACAAAGTTCCGTAACCACTTTTAATCCGTATAAAATCTAATCGATTTTACCTCACCGGCAAATAGGTAAATGGTTTAATGACCCGATTCTCGACCACCTTGGCGAGGTTATTCTCCAGTTTATATTTACCTGCGGATATAAGCACGCGTAGCAAAATAAACGCTCTCCAAGAGCTCACTTATATTTTCTTAGACGAGATCATGTGTAATGAATCGTTTTATTTGTCGACAAACTGCCATAATAGCAACTACAAACAGAAATAAAATCCCTGTTCTCTTTTGAACGAAGCCACTCGCATTGTTCCTTTGAACACAAAACGAAAATTATAAATTAAATCAGCGGGATATTGTTTACTAATGACAAAGAAAACGGCCTTGGATGGATCCAGATCTACGAACAATTTCGTCGGCCATTTAACTCACACCACGTGTCATTAAATGTAATGACTGGTCGGAAATAATTGCGATGAGAGATTAAAGCTTCTAAGCTAGAGCCGAACCAAAATTCTTGCTACTGTTGAGTTTTCTTTTTTTCTCAGACAAATTGTGAGATTTTTGCGTGAGTGTTCCTCCTATGTCACTTAATTGTACCTTCATCACGCCACTGGACTATAATTTATTGAAACCAGTAATTTCATTCTATTGTAGAAGCTAATCAATTCTGTAAATCCTGAAGTGACATTTATTTTTGTAATCTGGAAGTGCTCAGCAGGAACACGCCTTAAATCCGACGTCTTGCATCAATCAAGACTCACAAAGTGAGCTTTATTAGCATTGACACGCCACAAAGGCGGCAATAAACTGCATTTTTTAAATACTTCGAAGCGCCCAAATTTTTAATGCTTGAGGAAATCTGTTCGTTCTTAATGTAAATAAACACATGCCGTCACTGTACCGTTCATAATTTAATCAATTTCTTCTAGATGAATTGAACACATGTTTCTTGAGAATAAATAACAGTACCAAAATGATAAGAGGTAAATGAAGCCGTCTTTCAATGCTTCAACAATTCAACAGCGCGTTCTATGTTTAAGATGATGTATAGAGTAATTTGACGCGTTTTTTCCAATTCCTTTGAAGAACACTATTTCGAATTGTATAATGTGGGAAAACCGACGAGCGGAACTAAAAGGGAAATATGACGACAACTTAAGTAACGCATGCCATTGGTGCTGCTATCATAGTCTCAAATCTACAGCCAATAAGACCACATTTTTTAAGTAACCATAATTAGCACTGCCGGGCGAGAACCAACTTGTTTATTAATGGGTTTTACATATCTTCAGATTATTTCCCATCAGAGATAAAATAAAATCGATTTTCTCTAGTAAGAATTTTAATCCTAGTGAAGGAAACGGCAAAAATAACTAAGTACAGCTTGGAATTTAAAGTTCGCTCAGCAAACGCAACAGTGGAATGGAATACGGTAAATCATCGAGTTTATTTAATCTGTTTGATTGCAAAATATTCCTAACCGTCTTATTACCGCCGGATTATCGAATGCAAATCTGAATTTATTACCGTGAACATCCACCACATATGTTATTATTTGTACAGTAAACTCTACCATCCTTTTTAAAGACGACAAGACGGCTTAACATAATCCCCCGCCAAGGTTGAAGGTGCTTGATCCATCTCTGCCAAATCTTCAATACATGCAATAAAAAATTATACAAGTTTGAAAAGAAAAATCGTTAAAATAATGGTGTAGCAGCATGTTTACTACCTTTGCTGATTTCTGTACGACACACATTATGGTTATATTCCTACCTACACACAACAAAAATCTGCGCCATAAATGCATGGTTTTGTGACTTTTATTTCACAGTTTTTACAATCCAATAAAACGCTGAAAGGTATAAAAACATGACCCGGTATTAAATTTTTGCAAATTGTAACGTACTAAATCCGCTCAACTATAAGGAAGATGAGCTGTAGGTACTTATAGCCTATTAGTTTTAATTTTTTGGCGAGCTCACAAAATAATAGCCACTTCTCCTAACGATCTATTTAAATGATTTTCGTAAAGTTTACAGCCAATTGTAGTTTATAGCTTCACAAAGATCTTGTAAAAAGGCGGAAGAAATGAAAAGTTTTGTCGTAAAATCTCGTGGTGCGATAAAAATAAATTTACGGGCAATAATAATACGACCGCATGTTTTTTACTTTAAGAAAAATAAACAAGATGCGAAGCCAAAAACAGTGGCTGTGTACAAATAATAATCTGCTCGTTCTCTGGGGCTCGAAAACATAAATAAGCACAGAAGTGTATAAAATTTCATTACATTTTGGTATGAAAATATTTATTTGGCTAAACCAGCAACATTACATGTCGTTGTTCAAGCACCGTCTTGGTGGCAGAATATTGTAGAGCTTTTACAGGTTTTGCAGGTGTATGTACAACTATTAGCATTTCGCCAAAAAGCAATGATTAAAAAATTGATAGATAGTTTAGACAAAAATAAGAGTACATTTTGTCATTTGATTTTCTAATTGTTTGTTTGACAGGCAATGCGGGCAAATTTACGAGGTAGAATGTGGGCACGTACTTGAGAAAAATTAAAAGCCTCTACCGCCGCCATAAGTCAAAAGTTTTTCATTCATAATCGACGACTCCACTTGGCATAAATTATTCTCTGTCAACCTCAATTAAAAAAATTACCAGTGAAAAAAACAGTCTAAACATTGCACTCCTACATAATTTTTATTAGTTATTTTTTGAACGGGACTTATCCCTTCCCAAATTTTTAAATCCTCTTAATTTTATTGTCTTCGACCTGATCTGTGTTTTCCTTCCCAATGGATTTGAAGATAATCCCCCCGTTGCTGCGCCTATTGGAAGCGTCTGATAAAAATCGGCCGCCACTCCTCTGTTCAGTTCACATCAAGGTCCCGTTTGTTGGTGCATGAAATCGAAGTCGAAACAAGACTACATTCTGAACGGCTTACGTCGAAAAAAAACACCAAATAATCGGATAAACTAATGAGTTTACATTAAAATATTGTCCAAACAAATTTAGTGGGTGACGATTCCGACATTCGACTGACAGGAACCGAGTCGATAATAAATTAATCTTGTTTTATTAGAGGCGATCAATAAATTATGAGCTTGAACTAAGTAGGAATACCATTTGTCACATTCTAATTTACTTGACAGAAGATAACCTTGCAGAAATTTAGGAGTGCTTTTTCTTGGTGTAATTAATTTCGTTGTGCGTGTTATTTGCCTAACCCGTTTGGTCGAATTACGTTCTCTTTGTGTTTCGGTAAATCTTATAAGCGCATAGAGGATTATAAGAGTCATATTGATTACATTGACAGAATGACTGCTTGATTTATGAATGGCCCCTAGTGAGACGTTAATAAACATGTATTATAGCTCGACAACCAACCCATCAAGGATGCTAACCTTCCACCATTTACACGATCAAATTTGAAAGAATCGTTCAATCTTTAACAGGAGGATTGTACGAATCGCCTCCAAAAATTCCGTTACATTTCCATTTTACATAGTGTACAATTGTCGGTTACATCACTCATTTTTCTATAAATCTTCTCTTTGATGGGATTATTTTTACCGACCATTCACCTCGAGCCACCCACGTTCAACGCCACTTTATTTGTACATCTAGTTTATTAGAGGAACCATGACGATCATTACGCATAAAATAAAAAAACTAAAAGGTAACACTCCCGGGGGTTACTTTGAATATGCGCCTTTTATTAGCGTGTCTAAATTATCTTGAATACTAATGTGACAGAAGGTGTTCAAAATTTTTATTTTTACGACATTATGTGTATTTAGCAAAAAATATTGTGTGGCGTAGAGATTCTTTACAGATATGGAATAGAGTTACACGCTATATTCTATCATGCCAGGGTGGTACAAATACAACACGTTATTGTTGGTTTAATTGGTATAATGACTCTCAACAACATAATTTTACATAATTTTCTCTGCGAAAGAAGTAAAGTGTGGCAAATTAGTCAAAGATAAGCGCGAGGAATTTTCAAACAAACGACGTCCAGTTAGTTCTCGGAAATAACAATACTATAATGCAATTTTGAAAAAAAAAAAAACTTTCAATTTCTCGTTTCTCCTGTTTGTACATAACAAAGAACGTTACTTTCTGTGACATTAATTACAGTAATTCAGCAGAGATTTTTATCGGGGCTTTAGATAAAAATCCGGCTTATTTAAATTGGTGCCTTTACATATTTAACTTCTGTTGAACCCACTCTTGAGCTTACTGCTACATATATTCATTACCCAATTACATTCATTAGCCATTAATCTTGCAAAATGTGTAGTGTAGCAATGTTGTTTTTTTAAATCTTCCCGTGACGATATATTATTGAGGTAAATTAAGTTGTCACGTCTCGGCATGTGTGAAATCTCCAAGCCCGCACAATGGCACCAACATGAAATATGGACAAGCGTATACGCACTTAATTAATGAGAAAATAAACGACACGCTAAACGTCAAAAAATATGAATAATTCGCTTAACGGTATGACTCCTCATCAGTTTCAAATAACACAAATTCGCATCACGATACACCAAAATGTTGAGCGGTCAGAGCAAAAAACGAAGCCACGAAGAATTTCCTTTACACAGGTGTACTACCATAAATATGTACTTACAATTTTCCTATCTGTTATCAGCATTTTCCCGAAGCGTCCAGCCAATTTTTTGTAGTAATTATGAGATAACGCTTTTTGTAACATCAAGATCCCTTAAACCTAAAATAACTGCGCGCTCCGTGGTCATAAAAGTAATCCGTTCGGTTGATAAAACAGATCGCAATTCGTAAGAAGCATCCAGGGCCATGAAGGGCTATCTGCCAGCCACAGCTTCCTATCTGGGCCATAGACGTTGAAGATGAGTTCAGAATCAATGACGTCGTCTTCAATTACCGGCAGGCGTGTCACTTCCGTCACCCCCAGGAGAGATATCCGGAAGCCAAACGGAAGTCACGGCTGTCTTATACGAGCAAACGATGTTATGCTCGTGTAAAGGCACTTTACCTGAAGCCTGATGTTATGGAAATGTTCCGATAAAAATTTCATTAAGTCGGACAAATTCCACCCGCAAGTCCCAAGTGGGAACATGTTTGTATATTCTAAAAAAATCGAACTAATAGGAAAAGTTGAACTTGTATCGAGTGAAGCTCTTAACTCAAAGTGATAAATATCTGTAGGAGCAGCTGTTTCATAAAAGGAAATAAATTGCGAGAAAGGTGCATTCACAACACTTTAAGGGAATTGATGGAATCTGCTCAATGGGGACCGATGGCTTCCTATTCTCCGAAACAATGTTTTGACTAAACCGAATGTGGTTCTTCTTATCGCGTTTTCTATTTTCGAAGCCAAATTGCAGCGCTTATTCTATTTGTGCAAGCCATCAATTTCACCTAGTCTAGACTTCTAAAGCGCTGGTTTTAAAAACCAAAAGTGAATGCATTTTTCAGATCGAACTTTTTGATATCACGTCAATTTATTGTCTCAAAGCGATTATCGAAAGTGTTTTCAACACTTTCACCACTTTACTGTTTCACAGTGCTGATATCGATCTGACATTCTTTCATCAGGTCATGAGTCCAAACCTGGCACATGCACCTGCATTATATTAATGGGCGCGAATAATTTGCCAGCTCACTGTTTGGTACAATTATCGACCAATTACTAAATTATGCGCGATAATTACCTATTTTATCGTTCGTTTAAAAATGTTTAAACAAGTCATTGTGATTGATCGTGATCGGAAAATAATGAGTCTATAAGATAATGATTAATTATCCAAAGACATCAGACAGCATCGTTACCATCGAAGTTTTCGATTTGTTCCTTTCTCATTACGAGCAGGACGAGTCGCGCATCTCATTTATATTCTGACCAGTTCACCATTTTTGCCATTCCTATATTTTTTTATAAAGGGCTTCTACTGTATTTCTCATCTACAGTTCCTCGGTAATACAGAATTATTTGTTGGGATCTATATTAATTTAAAAAAAATATCTTTCAATTATTGAAGATTATCTTGTGCGTCGACAAATTCTATCTATTTATCTGCAGGTTTGCCACAATAAGCTCCTGATTCCACTCAATGCTGCCACAACAAATGCTTTAATGAAAATTAGTCTCTTTTCGTGACCGTCCGCTGACAGACGGCGGCGTCTACATTTCGCGTCGACATCCAAACAAAAACGTTCCAAATTGACGGGCATCAACAGAGCCCTTCATTAACTTTATCGTTTGTTTGTTTCGTGCCTCGTATTGGTGTTAGTTTAAGTAATTAGAAATGAACGGCATGTGTTCGGCAAGAGACTTGCGTCTTGTATCCACGTGACTTTGGCGGATAACGCGACGATCACGCACTCACGCACACATGTATCTACCCACAAAGTTTCAGTAGAAAACGCAAATTGTCACACGCGAATGCGACACCAAACAATCTCCCAACGCGTTCGATGGGGTTGTTTGCAGGTTTCGACTGATTTTCGACGGGTTGGACTGATGTAACCACCGCTGGGGTAGATAATTATTATCTGTTGGGCTAGGGACGGCGATGGGATTATGATTAGGTCTGGTATTATAGCCGCCCATTTCACGCGTTCTGGTTTTCATGGACGGTCAGATGCCACAAAAATAGCTCAAATGGGGAGACCGGAAAGTAGGGAATTGCGGAAAGGGTGAGTTTTATACAGAATCGCACTTTCTGCTCCATTACAATAATTCAGAGACGGGCCAGTTTTTTCGTCAAAATAGAAAATTTAAGCGACAGAAAAATCACCAATTTATTGTTGATCGTAAATAATTTGACGAACCATGCACGTTGGCAAACCAAACAGCGAAAAAAGTTCCCAGGTCCCACCGAGATTTGAACTCGGATCGCTGGATTCAGAGTCCAGAGTGCTAACCATTACACCATGGGACCTCTGCGCAAGGGCTGGTTGTGCAGGATAACTGAGCGACAGGATAACACAACAAATTTCTTATTTATGAGTACAATTGCCACTAATTACTGGACAATACTGTAAGCTAACTATTTCCATTAGATTTTATATGCAACTGAATTATAAATGGCCGACTCAGACCTTCAGTGCTAATTCTACAGAGTACATTGTCGTCCAAGGGTGACACTTCAAATTCATGAGTGAATAATTTATGACATCAAAAGTGGTTGCAATTCCCTCTAATTTATAACTCCAAACTGGTAATTTATATGAATGTCCTTGTTCGCACTTTACAGTATCGCATGTTTACATCACTAAGGGCGTTATTGTAGGTACATAAAATCATTCTTAACACGACAAATACTTGTTAATGTGCTCGTAGGATTGATATATTTTTTTATATCACGTGACGCAAAGAGAGAACAGATCGATAAACGGCGCAAAGTGTAAATTCACTAATTTTTAGCGAAAATTAGTGCATTTCAACAGATTTTTTTCAGATGTCTTGGAATTATTTTGATAGAAAACTGTCACATTTGCGTTTAATAGGGGTGTCCGCTTTTGATAACATGATATATGCAGGTATGAATTCGCATTCAAAAGATTGGAAGAAACCACGGGCAAAGAATTCAACTCAAAATATTCCAAATTTGAACAACTATAAAACGTACGTTTTTTTATTCTCAGGATATTTTGGACTACAAAACTTTTCCAACACTTCAACTTGTTGTGAACTCTCTTCAGCTTTGTATTTAATTTGAGTTTACAGAACATAATAATATAAATAATTTGACATTTTCAGGCCCAAAAAACTGTCTGCTCAAGAGATATTGATGAGAGAATTTACTGAACAAGAACTTGAGTACATAAATTCCAATTCCTTCAAACATTTGTCACAACCACTGAAATGTCTTAAATGTTTTATCAGAGTTGTTAGATGATAATGATACATCAAACCCCAAGCCAAATGTGGAAATCTTACGACTTTTGAAATATAGTTTAATTCAAAAAGTGATTCTAAAAGCCTGAAAAATTTATCTAGTCTGATTTTGACTGAGAATATAAGAAGTTAAAGATCTCAGGACCTCATCTAAGAACTTTGGAATACAAAACTTGGAAATTTTGGAAATCTAATAAGAACTTTACAAAGTTGTATGAATCTAAAAATTCAGAATCAGTGAATTTGAAAACCTGAAAAACGAAGAGGCTGAAATCGTTAAAATCGATTGCCGTCAATTACCAAGCTAATTCGATTGAAAAATAACCTTGACCGTAAAATGATGCCACATTAAAATGATTATAATGTTTTGATGTACTCGTTAACTCAATGCACAAACTGTTCCAGTTACTATTTGAAGACAGCCATCACATTCGTCAGATTATTGTTAGCAACCTGCCATTTTCTCTTTAATTACACACCCTGAATTCAAATGACCATAATTAATTTTCTTTGATTGAATAAAAGCAAATTGCGTCAAAGTAGAAAACGCTTGTAAAGATGCGAAGCAATATTTCAGTCTGTGTTCGAATCGACTTTGTCACGGAAGGCCATCATTACGATCGATTCCGACGATCATCAGCGTAGACAAATTAATGTTAATAAATAAAACGACGTGCCGACTGCTCTCTAACTTTTAATAATTGATAAAGAACTAACATTGTTGGATATAAAACGGCGAAATTACTTGCTACCTCGCCGGTAACCACTTTAAGAATGCTTGTTTAGTGCTACATAAACTTACCCTCTTGAGTTACGTTGCTTCACATTACAGTCAAACAAACATACATTCAATCGGATCTACATGTTTGACGATAAACGTCTTATTGGACGATTGGTCCATCAACCACGCGCAATTTCTATCGGAAAACTTTACAGACAACTTTCAGTCCATAGGAAAATATCTTAAAGTGCTCCATATAGTGGATATACCTCGACGGTTCGTTATTTGTTTGCGCGCGATATTGTCGCGAAGAAGCATTATCTTGTAGTGCTGTATCATTGCAAGGGAAATGATGTCGTTTGCGGGGCGGATGAGATATAGCAAGAAACTAAATGTAATCTCGAACTTTTGATGCATCTGGAGGAAGATTATTTGCATTGGATCTTATAGCTACATGGGTTATCGTAACACACTCCTCCGGTTTAGAATGAGAAATCAGGAAACGATATTGTATCTCCTGGTTCAAAAAGTGTAACGCCAATCGTAAACAGTTAAAAGCCCAGTCATGCATACAGAATGAAAATTAAGTTTGATTTTTTACTAATTTAGTTTGACGTCAAGATCATTCAAACAAGAATGCCAATACAAACAGTCCATGAAGACATTATTAATGATTTTTTAAAATGTTTAACGCTCGGTTGGTTTAATTATATCTTAAATTTTACTAATAAAGTACTAGACAGAAGTGTTCCACCTCAGTAGTTTGAAATAAAAACAGAAGCGCAACAAAGCAGAAAAATAACTATCTACATTGAGAAAATTACGGTAACTCGGATTTTAAACTATTTGCATGAAAAACTTTTGAGAAATGGAGCAAGAGAATGTTTCCCAGAATTAAATAGACATCCTCTTTTTGCAACAGAGGCGGTTACACCAAAGCCTGGTATTTGTAATCTCTTTGATTACAGTAAATCTATTCTACAAAGGTAGATTTAATTACAAGTAACTTATTAAAAATTCTTTGATTATTTAATTCTTGGTAACCTCTTAAGTTGTAATGCGGTGAGGAAGAAATGACTATCGAGTTTCCTGTCGACTCGTTCGGCATTTGTGATTATTCCTCATTACTTAAACGTCGGCTACAGATTTTATCCAGAGCCCGATTGCCTCCGCATTGTCCACATTGTGCGCTGTAATCGCTATGCTAAATTGAAATGCGTCCGTCCAATAAAAAAGCTAATAACATAGCGGTAACTAACAAGACATTAGGCCACGCCGTAGCGTAACAATTTTAGATTGTACTTGTACTCATCTTCCTGCGACCAACCAAATATGTCACGTACAGATTGGACGAATAAATCATGCAGGAGATGCAGATTACAAAAGTAACCTTGGACTTAAAACGAAAAAAAAAATCCAATTGTGACCAGACACGTTGGGGAGTCTCGAAGAAATTATGACCATCACATTTTAAACTTATTTAATAAAAGGACGCAGCTAAGTGGCCTCTCACGATTTCGTTTGCTGACGCTCCATGTGGAGCGTGAGTCGTGGTAAGTAAGAAATCCATGCAATGTATTTCGATTTGTGAATGTTAATAGCTGTATTAACTGGTGAACGATAAATTAAGGCATTTTTACACGTCTTTACGCACTCATTTCTTGTCAGCAGTAAAAGTTATTTTAGAGCTGCAGGATGGGCAGCATCTGGTGCTGAAGAAATGACTCCTCAGCCCACTATTTTTTCATTCTTCTCAAAGAAGTGGGAGTCGCTTCATCGTCTCAAGAATAAAAAAATTTTGAGAATCAGAGAGGCTTCCAGATATTACGACAATTAATTTCCGGTCAGCTTCGAATAATTATTTATTCGGCAAAAGATAATTACAACAAATGCTATCATCATTAAAGCAGTAACTTCTGAAGTTGAAAACAAGTTAGTAAATAGATTAGACGTTTGTAGATCTTATCTGCCCAAATATATTCGAAATTCCAATTACTTATTATTTTAATATGTTAATTTAAATGATGTAAGAGATTCACGATTAAGAATATCATTTAAACTAATTACAGAGCAGAGTAGAAATCTGTGCCTAATATGTACAACGATTATAATTATTAGTTTTTTGTTGGACACAGCAGCGACATTTGGGTGAATTTCGGTGTAAAATTTGGGTTCATCCTTGGTGAAAATGAATCGCATGCAAATTGGCTTGACCGGCTATTGGAAACGCATCTATAAATCGCGTCTGTCAGCCGGACGTAGGACTTAAGCGTCGCTGTAATGGTCACTAACGATTTATTTATCGTTCGAAAATTGGCGTGCAAAAATCCAATCTCCCCGTTTAAGGGCAGTCCGCGTGAGAAAATGCAATCAAATCGATTTGAATATTAATAGTGTAGATCGAAGCTCCTGCCCCCGTCACTACCGTTTTAATCTTTTATCAAAGAAAGACGCCGGAAGGTCACGAACGCAGATGGCACAAGACTCAAGTGCTCCATAAATTTGACGGCATCTTGTGCAAATTTGATATTGGATCACGAATGGCACAAGCCCGAAAGTAATGTACTAACTGATTTATGTTTTCATGCCGACGCTGATGGAACGAAATTCTAATCTGGAACCAGTTCCAACACAAAAGGGCTTATCTGGACGACATCGGACGAATCAGGCGAAAATATCGACAGAAGGTTGAATGCATAGCGAGATCGCGATAATTGCAAGAGATGGGGCGCAGACTACGATAACAATGGACTAACCCTTTATTCAGCAGGATGCGTGGGAAATACAGGGGATTATCGGAACATGTTGGCAAATTAGGAAAATAATTTAAAAGCACGTGTACACGAAAATTATTCACCGTAAATTGCAGGAATATTTAGTTTGCATGATGCAGGGTAGTTTGAATTAAACCTGGGACCAAAGATTATAATTACAAGTAAATCCTGCACAAACCGGTGCTGTTCGTTTCACAAAAAAATGCTGATTGTCATTTAACATTGAAAAACAGGGATAATCAATTTTTATTTTATCGGATGAGCACTGATCATTGGCTACTAACATTCGACTCTTAGTGAGTTGTGGACGCTCATGACTCCAGTGACGGAGCGCCCTGATTGAATCGGAAAATTCGAGTGGCGAAACAAGAAAACACAATTTGTAAAGTTAGTAAGATGCGAGTTCAGAACCAACGGGATCTTGAGGGTGATCCGATCGTTAAATAAGAACGTGATCTTTCCCATTTATTCAGAACACGTGTGTTTCCAAGTTTCTCTTCGTATTAACTTCTTCGAAACGAAATAAGTATAATCACTTTTTGATACGTCACTCCTGAGGAATTTTTTATAGAAACTCATGTAAATAATTATTTCCTCGTCGTTTTGCTGGAGCGTTTTCCAAACGGACAAGAAACTTTGATGGCTGCCTTCTGACAATAAAACTCGTTAACGGCTACAGTGATCGAAGCACGAAGAGGAGGAGAAAAACTTTCCTGCATCTACTTCCCCAAGTGCATCCGAGTATGACGCGCTGGGAGGGACCGTGCTCGTTTTGGTCGTTATTTTGTTGAAAAGTTGAGTCTTTAATAGCTTACATGACGCTCATAATTCAACGGGGACTTTTCTTGTTAATTAAGGGGAAAAATGCTCCGGAATACACTTCTTGACAAATTGATGTTTCACAAACATTATATTCAAATTGAAGAAATCGAATCTTGGGAATTGCACGGGGAAATTCTAGCTTTTACACGCAAAATCGACTGATTTATTCGATTGAATAAATTTAAATACCAAAACGGAATAAACGACACGTTTAGCAGCGAAACGAAACGTTGCTTGTAACGACCGCCTCTTGCCAAGGCAAATATGCTCCTCCTTTGGAACATCCACCAAAATGTTACGACTTATTGTCTACAGGGAAGTCTGTGTAGATGTAGTGCTTCTAGCTCTTAGGCAGACAAAGATAACATGGCTTGGCATCTTGGCCCAAATCTCTACGATCAGATGTTTTCTACATTCATATTTACATCCTTTGAGCTGTTCGGAAGAAAAGAGAACTCACCAGCTAATGCCACGAGTTCGTTTCGTAATTTGCATATCTTGTCATTTCTGGCATAAACTGACATTAGAATTATGTTAAGAATTGAGAGCAAACGGATCCATCTCACTGTTCGGAAGTATACATAAATTTAATTCCATCCGCCATAAAGATGTTCAGATATTCAGTTCCAGCGGTGCGGGCCCATTTTTATTCAAAAAATGATTTACTTTGAAGATGACAGCAGAGTTTGATAAGGTAAAAGAAACAAGTAGCGCGCGGTAGCAACGTAACTTAAGGGCTAGGCGTCTCATACGTGAGGTCAAGAGGTCCTCGGAATACAAGAATATGCAAGACCGTGAATAGATAGAGGCTTTTATTTCGACGAAATGTTATGCTCCGAGGCGTCTGCTATCTAAGCAACGTTGTGGTATGTAAATCGGTGAACAAAAAACGAAAAAAGCACAATTACGATGGAGGGTTTTTGGCTTACATTCGTTATAATGAGTAATTATCTGAAATAAGTGGTGCAAGGAAGAAGAGTAGCGTTTTCTGACGCTATAATTGTAATTTATTGCTCGAGTCATAATTATTGTCGAAGATATGACTTGTGGTAAGTATTTGATTGTTTGTATTTTGTAATGGGACGAATCCGGGCCAGAAGTTCGGATTTATAGCTGGCTGAGACGGGCCAATTAGCAATAAATTTGACCCGACCTGTTGGTATAAGAAAGAGGATGTTTTAATAATTCAAATAAATGGTTACATGATAAATACACGTTGTCTGAATCTCGATCTGGGTGCTGTTAAGCCATTCGGCTAGATACTATCTCTATAACAATATTAGACACGGAGGACTAAACAAATAGCGTCATTTGCGATAGAAATCAACCATTTAAATTTAATATCAAAATATTATTGTTGCTTGTTAGGAAACTCTTTACTCGAATAAATTTTCATATGGAATGGAAACATTTGAATAATTTTGTTTAGTTATCCGCGGCGGGTCCTTCAAGATGTTTGCCAGTTTGTGGTGCAGTAGTTATTTCAGGAACGATAAAAAATTACATGGATTATGTGGGACAACGACGAAATAAACTTACGTATTCTGCTCAATTTAACAGTTCTTCTCTTTGATGCTATTTCAGTTACGTCGACTAAAATACATAGAAGGCTTTCAACGGAAAAATTTTAACATTCGGTGGAAGTAGCAGTTTCGTTCTTTTCCTAAAGAAAATAACACACGATCAATTTCCCATTTTTTTTTCGAAACCTTTCACCATTTACTTTGTAATTTTGGAAAGACCTTGTCTCTAGGGCTTTTTATAAAAATCAGTCAGTCAAAAACTTTCGTCCTTTCTCTCGCTCAATTAGGGTGATTAGTGCGCACAACGTTCATACCAATGATTAAAGAGGGCGTTTTTGAATCCGCCTTATCTGATATGTTTTGTTCTAAATCTAGAGGCAGTGTTATCAGTTTTTTTTCGCTCGTCGCTTCGGAGTAGAGCCCAGATAAATGGTTTAAAAATGTACTTTAATCACAGAGGCTGAAGAGTTAATCCAATAAAAGATCCTTTATCACGTTCTGTAAAAAGTATGTCGATTCTTTCGTGACTCGCGCAAAAACCTCACAAGATCCCAATTATTTCCATCAGTTCATCAGTGAAACTTTTTGATTTATGCTGTTGCCTTCGGGAGCTTACTTTCCCAACGAAATAATTAAAAATAATGAAGCTGGAATTCAAGAATACGCAAATAACTTTCATCAAGTGGAGATCACGTAAAGATGCATGTAGAGTAGAAAATAACAAACTAACGTTGTTTAGAAAATGCGACCACATATTTACCTTCTCTGGTTGCTTTAATGGGACCGCACAATTCATAGGCATAATACTTATGTCAGAATAAAAACTTCATTACGACAGAACATTACGTCGCGGTCCAGCAATTTGTATGCTGCGAGCCGTACACAGATAACATTGTCTCAAGGATCCTGCCAAGACGTATGGTCCTTTCGAGCACAATATTGTCAAGATTGTAATCGGAACCTCGCCATAATTAAGAAATACGGTATAATACGTTCTACAAGGTCAGGATGTACGCAATTATATACCAAATTGTAACATACTAACATATACCCAACCATGGTAAAGTTAATTGCTACAACACTCTGAAACAATGCAGTGTTTCAATGATTCACATGGACTCATGGCGATGGGAAATTTCCTTAATTAAAAAATGCATACAGCTGGACGCGCCGCTGTTTTACATATTGCAGGTATTTACCTTCCACATCTAATTAAAATACTTCATTTAACCAGCACAGCTTGCTAAATGAAATACAGGTTGACACTGAACACCAGCTTGAGGAGTTCACTTTCGCAATTACAAGAGGATCAGAGAAGAGATCAAACCAGAAAAACTTCAACTCGGCTAATTCGAACTGATTTATGCGCTTTTGTGAATTTTTGGCGCCAAAAACGAAGCCTATTTCTTGCTCTTAGAACTCTTTCAACAAACATTTAATTATATACAGCTGGTTCATTTACAACTTCTACTTTTAATAGAGACAACTTACATTCAACCCTCACTCTCTATTAAATCAGAACGATAAAAAAATCATTTAAAACCGCAAAAGAGGCTATTTGCGGTCGGCAACACAAAGTACTTTCGCATTAGGATATAAAGAATTACGCATTTCCTTGATACGGAGGGTTATTTTTATTCGTAATTAAACTCATTTGTATGCATATATGCAATCGCCCGGTAAACGCAAATGTGCTTTATCGAGAAGGACAGCAGTAGGCAGAACCGCACAGTATCGCAAAAGTTGTAACCATAAGCGCAAAATCGCATGTCTGCGAAAATATAATAATATTGGAAATTTTCCCCAACGTATGAGGCAATAATAGAGCCATATCAGCAATATTTGGAAAGTAGCCGGGTCATTCAAACCGCATTGGACGAAACAGGAAATTGCCATCTAAATAAGGTAAAACTCATCTTGTGGATCGTTTATTTGCAGTTTTATTCAGTCAATACAGTGAATTATTGAGTAACGCGCAAATGGTTTAAAAAGCAATTTAAAGTTAATTTTTATTTATTAATGATGTAGATACAAGACACACTAAGTACCTACTTAGAAAGTAAAATATTCACACTACACAACTTGCATTTTGCGCCACGAATGTAATTAATTTTATGCAAATTTTTGCGGTATGAAAATTATGGGTTGATATTTGATTTAATTATTTTTTGATGAATTCTTGAAAATATGTCATTATTAAAATTGCATTGAAAAATCCACCACCAAAAAAGGAACGAATTTGTCTCAATGAGATCGGTTCGCTAAAGGAATAGAAGGAAAATGTAAGTACTATACACACTGAATACAATAAGGACCTAGGATTACACAACGTAAGACTTTCCTAACGGTGGAAGACAAGTAAAAAAGAAATAATAGCGATTCCAGTTCCTTCCGTGGCTTATCCAAAGTCGTATTCCTTTTTAAAACAATTTAATTTTGGTTTGGCGCTGCCGATAATTCAATGCATAAGTTTCCTCTTTCGAATTGATGTTCAACATTTGTTTCCAGTTCCAAGTTTTATCTAAGAATTTGTAAAATTAATTTGGTGGTATAACGAGAATGAATGATAGTGAATTCTTTTGCTAAAGCGCTCCTTATCTCTCCCTAACTTATTCCAAGTTAAGATGATGCAATTTAAACTTTGGATGTGCCACTTGACCCAAATTCCCTTTGTATCATTGTATTATTCGTCTCGGGCTCAAATTTAAATCCAACAATTTTCCTAATATTCAGTTAAAGCAGAGCCGCGCTCAAAGAAGACGTTAGTACATAAATTTTTCCTCGGATACAGTGTTCCGTGACAACTCGGCAGATTTCAGCATTTGCATTTAGACTAAGTGCTACGACAACACCGCTTTGTAAAATAAAATTTGCTTTTTATTCTCTAAAACAAAAACAAGTGTTATTTAATGTTATTTTACGTGGGCTGGAAAATTATAACTTTGCGCCGAATTTTAATTTGGCCAACCCTGTAATTGTAAACGCACGAAGAGCTTGAGAAAATCTTTTATTAATTTTTGCCCCATTGTTTTGGCCACGCATGCTATAAAAGGGTTTAACTGATTATTCATGCATGAGAATCGAATTTATAGCCGTATTAAAGTGTCTTCGAATTTGCAAATGTCTGCCCAAACTCGTCTTCGCACTTTTATTCTGAAATTATGGGTAGTAATTATGTTCATTTCCTGCGCCTCTTTCACTACCATAATTGTACGAAAGAAATGGAAACAAGAATAGTGTAATATACCGTGGGCAAAGCGAATCGATTTGGTCGCCTGCACGGAAAAGCTTTCCGGCCTGAAATAAAATTAACAAGTTTGATTTTAGATCCGAGATAAATTGCAGTGTTGACTGCAGATGATTTATTGTTACGATAAATGGGTCATTTTTTCGGAATTACGCGAGTTTTCATGCCTCTTTTTCACTTTGCAGGTAAAGGTTATACATGAAATATGCGACTCTTGAAAACGAAAAAGCTCTTGAAATGTATTTAATGACAAAAGCAACGAAACAGTTGTTGCAAAAACTTTTAAGTGGTCATTCACGGCAACAAAACATACCTCGAAGCCATTAATAG
Source organism: Gnatocerus cornutus (assembly GCA_029298725.1). Taxonomy (NCBI): domain Eukaryota; kingdom Metazoa; phylum Arthropoda; class Insecta; order Coleoptera; family Tenebrionidae; genus Gnatocerus; species Gnatocerus cornutus. Next base: position 9,312,853 of record CM055514.1, read on the forward strand.
CGACAGACCTGATCAATAAACATTTTTAAATTAGTTGTCATTAAATTTGATCACTGGGAATATTGTTTAACATTACAAGAAACATTAATGTGCTTGACTTGATCTGCTCCAAACGTGGACCTGTATTTAAGTCATGTATTGCATTGTTCACCAGGAAAGAATTTTTATCTTTATAAATCGTTCAAATATTCTTACTTATTAAACTAGATAATAATTTATTCGGAGCACCAAAAATTCCGGAATAAGTAGGTAACCAAGGAAATAAATTCGCGACGTGAGAATTATAAGGTTCTAAGTGATTTTTTGTGAAAATTTAAATTGTCTGTTTTGCGATTTTTGTAAACATTTTCTATCATGTATATAGAAAAGTGAGTTATAATTTTAACAAGCCAAAATGATTTTAATAGATCCTGTCATTTTTTTAAATAAATGCTTAATAAATTAAAGAGATATCACTGATAACGTGAACACTGGATCAATTTAATGCAAATGTTAGTTAAAACCTTATAGTTCTCAGGTCGCAAATTCGCAACGAACGCTAAAAAAACATGGAAATAGATTTAGGTACCTACACTAATTGTTTATTGAAAAAATTGAAATTTCAAATTCGGGATTTGTAAATTGTTAAAGAACATTGAGATGATACAGCTGGATTCTCTTAAAATGCATTTTTATTTCAAAACGTGCGCTTAAAGTACCAGCAGGAAGTGAATACGAAGAAATTATGCACAATTAAATCAACCCGTTTATCAAAAAAGAATTTCTGAAGACACTTTACATATTAATCAAATTTTCATTCTATTCAGAATCGATTGAAAATCCCATAACAAAGCTGAGCTTGCGGCAGTCTTAAGATATTCAAGACCATGAATTAAATCCTCAACCACAGTCTACTTAAACGCAATTGTAGTTCAATATTTCAAGGTTATTGATGTAGCCCGGTCGTGTATTTATAGCGGTACACTCGTTATAGTTAATAAATCCGATGTAAAGAAGTCATTGTACAAATGTAAATACATGCTAGTCACTATTATGCAAACAAATCTTTATCATTTATGACCTGACCATCTCGAATACGTACACACAATTTTGTGATGCAAATTTTTATTCTGTTGGTCATTGTAAACACCACGAAAGAAAGGAGCGGTATCATCATACACACCAGGAAACCTGGCCATGTTTTCGTAAATAACATAAGCAGTCGTCATTGTCATAAGAAATGCATTGAATTAATGAATAAATAATATTAAAACTGTGAGTTCGAAACATTTAAATCTCAGTGTTTCCTGCACGATCGTTAATTAAATATGTGCTTAATTTTAAAGTCTTCTAAGCTACTTATCTGCGTTTGGTCTAGTTTTTGTTGGAACAACCCTTCCGAAATTTGCAGCGTTACTCCATCTCGAGATTGCTAATCTTGCTTTACGAGGGTAAATCCTATTTCTGACTCGTTATCCAGAGGAAAATAGAACTCAAATCCTAGTGGTCACACATTCGCTGCTAATTAATATTCCCGAAATGTGCCCACTTAGATGATATTACTGGAAATTGGCGATGATGCCGGAAAAATGAAGCTTAATGTCAAAACTACTTAGTGGAGAGTCCGATTTAGGAGCGGCCTATGGAGAGCCCGGTTTAAGCTCTCATAACCCAATCAAAGCCTCTTACAAACGACTTAATAAAACATATCATTGTTACTCGTGATTAGAATAAAAACAACTTGGGAGAATAACTACTCGTTTCCTTGTTTAGACATCCGAAGCACACGCCATGCACAATTCTTTATAACGGCACCGCTCATTAACCTAAAACATAATTAGAAGGAAAAACTGCACTAGAATTTTCTAATAAGAATGCAAATAGTGTCGGTTGCTATATTTCCGTTGGTGGTAACAAGCAAAGACATGCAGAAGGTCTGACGGGATGCTGCGCATTGCTACTCTAGTAGAGCATGCAATAAATTACAAGAGACCTCTTATATTATACTCGTATGTGAACCACGCTAACGACTTATTTGATGATGTTCGCATCCAAACGCCGACCTCATAACTAGAGGCAAAATGCTGCAATTGTTAAATTATAATGAAATAAATTTGATTCAACGAGCTCGTATCGTGTGTGTCATTTATTTTCTTATTGATTTTCGCATTGCTCACCGGAAAAGACGTGGACATGCACTTTTCTGCCAACACCATATTAAAAATTTATTTTCATTGCACTTTAATGGGTCTTCCGTGATCCATGAAAACTACAAGAGAATTAAATCACTTTTTTTATGCGCTCATTAACTGTAATGATCTCTGGGCGTGGTTACAAAAGGAAACACTTTTTCTAAACTGCAGGGCCATTCCGGGATAACAATTACACAACTTGAAGGTAACGACAAACATTTTCAGCCTCCGTTTACTTCGAAATCGTACGACTATTTCAATGTAAATTAATTTGTTATGTTTATCGATCTCGACACACTGATTACGTTTCTACCAACTCAACTTAATTTGAAGAAACAAAGATCTTTCTTGAGGCAATTTGAGCACACCCACTTACGTGTAGCATACATGGGTACAAATAACAATAAACTGAATAATTTGTTTGTTAACCTTTGACTTCACATCAATCGAAAGAGCAGCTCGAGATCAATCAGTTTGTCAAATCTTAAATCCGAAAATATTAAATTAAAAAAAAATAAAATTTTTGAATTCGGGACAAGTAAGACCCGGATCTCAGTAAAAAAAATGAGGAAAAAAAGATGGCGCCAACCGCATCTTTCTATTTGTTGTAGTTTTCCAAAGATATCTAAGACTAAATATTCCGGAGCTTTTTGGATTCTGCCTGAAGTTCTGCGTTAAATAAACTTGGGTTTATATTGACCGAATTAGGTTTTCAAAGAGACTTTATTAGAACGAAAACAAAGTTTAGATACCTTTGAGTTTATGTCAATGAAAATAGCAGCTTGTCAATAAGCCAAACTTCAGATTGGTAGATCAAATTATAGTTTACGAGTGGTGGTAAAAAAAAACAAAAATTCAAAATTTCTCATCGTCAGAAAAGCGCGAAAAACGATGGCATCCTTCTAGTTGTCTTATTTTCGGAGATACAAAGCATTAAACACTTCGGACCTGAAAATCCGAAATTTGAATCGCATCTAATTCGGTTATTTGTGGACCTACGTTAAAGAATTTTTGGATTTTGCGTGAAATTCTGCGTAAAATAAGCACCAATAATTTAAGTTTGCTTTGTAAATAAGCGAGATATCGACCGAAATAAATTTCGGTACATATTTTTTCAAAAACTTTAAAATTTAGAATCCGGGAGGATATGAAACACCGGAATCTTATCGGTCCTAGGGCGCAAACCACATCATATCTTTGTCTTAGTTCCAGAACTGTGTGTATAATAGAAGTCGAGCTGTTTAGCAATCACGTTTAATTTTCATCCAATGTGAATTTTTAGTTCTTTTTAGACAAATTGGAGACTCTTAGAATGTACAATGTGCATAAATACATGTGTGTTGTTAGTTAGTTGTTTCATTATAAATATTAAGTGACTTAAAATACACACTAATGACAATTATCGATCCCCATTTATACTTAGAACTGATTATAGCATTCATTAGCCTCGATCAAATGAACTGGGTCGGGCAATTTGTCCTTCCAGATGTAACTGATAATAAGCCGTTATAACTAATCAAAGATTAATTACAAACATGACATTTACGTACGTAGTGTAATAGAGGGTTAGTTAGCTTAGTTATTCCCGTTGATTTTTTATTTATGAACTGAATGTTTTTTCGCCTGTTCAATTAACCAGGTGGTATCAATATAACTAAGTAAAACGGCCAACTAGATAGCATCTTGTCACGAATCTATCACCTTGCAAACGTAAAAACCACGAATCGGAAATGTGGCAAGACCAACGTTCGCGGTATCAAATCAAACATCAGTTCCGCTTTATTGTTATCATTTGAGAAGCACTCTACAAAATTGCTTTACTTAACCTAAAGTAACGTTAATTCATCGTCCAGAATCCATCCTTCTTCGGCACCTGAAACAAAAACAAAGACGTTAGTTATAAAGTTATACTACTTAAATACGCATTAGGATTAAAATCGTCGGCACCAACTAGATGGACGCTTTTTTTAAGTGGTACAACGGAACAATCATGTTTTACACTGGCGGAACATCAAACGCACCATCAAGAAAATGACTGGACCATTTTTGTCAAAATAACAATTACTGTCATTGGGATGAAGCAGGTTTTTGCGGTTGAGCTCTTTTCATTAGACTAATAACGGGGTTGGCTAAAAATTAATTGTTTTACCTAACTCGGATCGCAGCTCTGATTCACTAGCTTTTCTGAAATTTTGTTGTGGAAACTCCCAAGGGCAAATTTAATCGATTCCCTTTAATTTTTAATTGTGTGAATGACAGCTGTTTAGTTATCTTTTTCGAATGGGTTATCGTTTAAATGATCTTTATTAATATTACGTGTCTCCAACAAATGGAGTTTCGATATTTTGACCCAATTTAATTTTAGTCCGACCCATCGATTTAGAACGCGATTAGATTACATAGAAAATTAAATTTATTTCTAGCCCTTACAACAAAAATAGAAAGTTTCAGTAATCATACTGAATAAATATTTATGAGTTATGATACGAACCTTGTCGCTATTTTTTTATGACTACAAACAACGAAGAAAAATTACCGTAATCCAACCATTATCTACACCACTCTCATACTTTGCTTACCTTTACAGGTAATGAAAACTAATTTTCCGTAGGAGTTTCGTTGGTAATAATAGCAGCTAGCAAATTTTAAGTACGCAGCTGTAATAAGAGGCATCAAAACTATTTTAATTACACCCTACATTGGACAAATTTTCGCTCACAGTACCACCACGTCTAAAAAACAAAACGAAGAATACATAAAATAAGAGCAACGAAAAACAGTTTTCCTTGGAATTTCTATTTTCGATGTAATGTTACTCTGGTATTTAAATATTGTTGAGTACGTACTCCCATATAAGAGGAAGGTAATTGCAGGCACCATTCATCCTCAGGCGAGATGTGACCTTGCACAGCATTCACTTTAAATTTCAAACTACGAAGTAAGAATCTCCTGCCACAACAGACTGAACTAATTGTTCTGAACCATCATACAAATAACAGTAAAATAAATTTCTATTTTAACTAATCTCTCCAGTCCTTTTTTTTTCGTCAACAATATTATGAAACAACTTTCCAATTTCCGCGCTTTTCTGGAAATATCCTGACAATACCCTCTTGAATTTTCAATATGAACTGATTATTTGCTCCTTTTTGAAGTAAATTCGACACCGCCGCAACACGACCTGAAGCTGTAAGAACAGAATAATGATGGTAGATTTTCTTTTTATAATAATTAGATTGGATCTAAGTTATAACCGGACTCCTCTGGAAATTTTAATTGTCATGCTAATGATTAATGGATGCGTGCAAAACCTATTCCGTGGCTTTTTTAAAAAAACTGCTATCGACTTGATATGAGCTTGTTCTTGTGTGCGGATGTGGATAAACATGGTCTACATGCAGAGAGCCAGAGGGCATGCGAGTGCCCTGCTTGTGTCTCCATTGGTAATTGCAGCTCTCGGACGGATTGCCTGTGGCTATCGTAACCACACCATGCGAGGATCTCTGCGAGTTGGAATCTGCACTGCACAAAGAGATGGTTTGCGTAAAACCGGTATGTGGGTACAATGCTTAGTGCTGTTGATCCTTCTATTAATTTAATTAAAAATTAATGGATAAAATATTATGCTTCATTATGGGTTCGAATTTTTTCTTGTGGTTGTTTATGTCATTTTTAACTTGGTTTATGGTCGCCCGTGCATTAACGTAAAAGTCAATGTTAATTTACAGCTTAAGCTTTACGACAATTAACTAGCAATAGAAACACAATGGGAGAAGTGCACAGACATCTAAAGACATAAAGAGCATTGAACACGGGTAAAGTAAAACCTGTTAACCAGCGTCAACTATAGCACAAACTGACAAAGTCAATCGTGGCAAAGATTTTTTACAGCACGTGTTGTGTGTTTTTAAAATAGAAAACACAAAACCGAGGCTTTGGACATTTCAAAACGTTTTTAACGAGAACAGATCTGGTATTGGTATTGATTTAACGAAAAAATATTTCGAGGAAAGATATTCCCGACTTCTTTCTCTACAACCAGTCTGATTCCAAGAGACGTGCTTAGGATATGAAAAAATGCAAATCATTTTAATTGGACAAAGAACATCTTACCTGCATCCTGAGGAAATAAGAAGAAATAGTACCTTCTCCACTGGTCTATACGTAATGTAAACGCGTCTTCAGAATTTGGTATATTTTTGGTAAAACGATTTCGGATTTCGTTTTGTTTCAGTCCGGAGGAGGACCACTTTTTATGGTATCCTCAGGTATTTAGCACCGTTCCCAATTTTCTGCATTAAACAGCTTAATGTATTGTAACTGTTGTAGTGAAGATGCATGTAAAAATCGGGCAATCACTTACGAAAACCACAAGTTTTTTAACAAAGGCACCTGTTACTTTAATAAAAATCGTCGGCCCCGCGAGCTCCTCAAATGAACGAGTTTGCCTGCAGCACTGACCGCCTCCGTACATGAAATGGTTGGGTTACTTTTTATTGGTACCTCAACGTTCTTTTTTCATGTAATTTTCATCATATTTCGTAACGTGCGGGTGACACCCAAATCGCGTTGCAGTTTTTTCTGGGTCCCTAATTGCTGCACTAGGAATTATAACAAAAATGGAGCAGCGACTGTAAGTTTTTCTACGGACAACAGTTGGTATTTTAGAAGTTAATATCATGTTGTGGCCGTTATTTTTTGTTTCTCCAAGTTTCATGCAACATTATATTGTAATTATGGTCTACATTGTTAATCCTTCATGCATTTTGATTATTCTGGAATAATTTCACGCCACACTTGGATTTTTTATTAACGCGATCCTACGGAACGTGAATGATAAAAGGAAAAAGAGTGACGAAGTCGCACCTTACGCTTGATACCTATCTTCATTCAACAATTTTCAAAATGAAAAAACGACAATGGCTGCTTTAGCAATAGACTTCCGATCAAGGCTCACCCTTGCCATTTCGCGCCCGTTATTTCCCGTTTAATTAACCCCCGTTAAATAAACAACAGCACCTGAGCGGACGTGAAAAATTCCAGTCAATTGTATAAAATTATCTCAGCATAAGTAACGAATTCTAAGAGCTCACTGTACTGTTCTAGCGCAATTTGCATTACGTTAATAACGCCAGTGAACTGCAGACTTTTCCCAATTATTCTCACGTCAACGTTCCTATAGAGAAATAAATTATAATAGAAAGATAATAATAAAAATCAATTTGTTATAGGCGGGTTCTTGTTATGATTCTATTAATTCCTACAATGCACCGATAATTTCGAGATAAAAGAGAGAATTGATAAGGGTTATTTATGTTTGGCGATGTCAGCAGCCGGCTTCATAATGAGTTATGCGCTTTGATAACCATCTGCAGCATTATAAACGCGTCTATGGGCGGATATTGATTTTGCAAAAATGGACCATTTCTGGAGGTGTGACAAAAATGACGAATGGCTTGTTGCTGGCGTGAAATCAACAACCAAAACGAGTAAAGCGAAAAATACGCTGGCTTCGAGCCTCGGATATTTCCGGCCAATTAAACAACTCGTCTTTTATTTTTTCTAAATCTATAGCATATTTAAAAACAATTCTTAGACACATAGTAGTAGTAGTAAAATAACGAAAAGGAAAGGAATGGAGAAAGATTGCAACGAAGCTCTTAAAGCATTTAAAGAGTAAAGAGTCTCCAAAGATTCGACTCACCTGAAGCTGGCACTGAGGAGCTGAGGAGAGACTATTTAAAACCTAAAAGGTGTACTGAAATATAGAAAATTTATAAAGGTTTAAAATTTACAACGACTCAGTTTTTTATAGTCGCGCGTCATCTTAATCATTCAAAGGAGCAAAAATTAAAAGGCGCCATTCAGTTCTTCATGTAGTAAAACAGAAGTAGACTAACAAAAATTTTACCAAATTGAAAGTTGTCGGTTCTAGCAGTAAAAAAGAGAGCGTGGCGTAATTTTACGACAACGAAGACATCCTAGACAATAAGAAGAGTTGATTTTAGAAATTATTAGAAGAATTTTAAAGTCGTAAACTGTTACTTCTGTGCCACGATAGAGCAATTTCCGCTTTATAATATATCCTGTCATCAATCCAATTTCAAGGAGATTTTCCTGTTTTCTACAAACATCAAGTAATTACTGTAGTTTCCTTGACAAGTACCGATTTTACTTACCAAAGTGACGATGAAAGCGATTATCAACATGTAGACAACGTACCACATAATAACAGGTGTTTATCTAGGCTGTAAACAACTTCTTCGGAAGCCGATCCCGTTCTGGACTCAGTCATACACTGTCGTAAAGGTATCAGGATGACTACTTTCTACTATGTAATTTGCAATGATGAGGATATTGTGTATAGATATTACAAGTGGTTACGCTCAGATTGTATCTGTGTTATTTCAGAATAATTGTTGCTTATTAGGACTCTAAAAACTGAATTCTGTCGTTATCATAACAATTGCTGAAAAATTGTGCAGCTGCGGTACTGGAATCAAAAATCATTCCTTATTGCATACTCGTTAAAAATTATGAAGATTAATTGCATGTATAATGCGTGCAGCTTAATAAGCTTCCAATTCAGAAGGATTTTCCTCAATGATGTCCTCGAAGACATTCTGAATTTCTATTACTGCTGTGAAGTGCATTTTAATACCACTAAATTGAATTAAAAACCGTAAAAAGTAGAATCAAGTAAAAGCATTTTGCTATACCGGAATAAGCGACTAAGAAATGAACCTATTTTTCAAGTAATAATCCATATAATGGAGGCCAAAAGTTAGTTCCAACACGTTTACCTCTACAGGGCTCGAATATCAAACCTCTGTTGATTTAGCAGTGTAATTTTGCACTTAATTAGTGACTTATTAGTGCTCGGTTGTTAAGAAACTAACAGTCTGTTGAAATTATCCATCGGTTATAACAGGGTGATTATTCATTCGAGGACGTAACTCCTCGAAACAATACGTTAATATTCGCAAAGATTAATAAACCGGGAAGGGACGGAATAATGCGGTCTTAGCAAATAAAGCACAATTGCTTTAATAAGTATTGATTTACTTCCGGAGCTTCTGTGCCAGGTTCGCAAAGACAATGCGGTGTGCAGTGGCCTACCTTCGTGTAGAAAAACACTTTTTATAATTTGTCCCGTAACGATTTCTGGTGTCAGTTGTGACAGTTTATGCGTGGGAAACAAGAGTACGCTTTCCATGATAGAACCCCATAAATTCAAGTATCATAATGAGCTAAAAATTTCAACTCTATTATTGGCGGGTTGTTCAGATAATCACGTCTTCTTATAACGAGCTACTGATTAGAAATTTATAACTATATTAAGTTAGATTGCCCCGTGGAATAAATATTAATCGTAGTAGTGAACTAAGCGTCTAATTTTAAATTTAGGCGATCATGGAATCTTGCCGTAAATTATTTCGTGATTAGGTACCAATTAGACAGTAGTATGTGGGACGATTTTTATTACAAAACCAAGACATGGATTTCACGCACAAGTGTAATATTTTGTTCGCATTATTTAATGAAGCAATTACGGTCTACCTTTATTAAGTTTTAATTAACATAATAAACGGTTCTGCTAAAAATACGAATTAAGGACATTAATTAAAAATCTCCGGATTCAGTAATGAAATCACGCTATCTTGTAGTTTCCGCTCTCAAACTATAATTGTGCATTTTTCGTCTTATCTGGGCATTAGCGAGGACCAAACTAGACTTCCAATAAATTTACGTTTTAATATTTTCCCATGCCTGGTAGCCCGGTAGCGGAAACTTTTATGTGGATCAAACTGTGGGTACTTTAAAATATACTCATAAATGTCTCTCATTAATCTTTTTTAGTGCAAATTAATTTCGGTTAACGCCAAAATAACTCACAAAGCCATATTTTACCTGACATGATCTTCGTTTTTGGTACTTAATTAATTTAATAGGGGCCTTTCAATAATAAATTTGTTTTATAACAAAAAAGCTTTGGCCTAGTTATAAATGTTCATGTTTAGTGCGGTCCCAGTGGTGCGGTCGCAAATTTTTATCCGCACAATCAAACATAGCTATTTTATTTGTTTACTTTGCTAGAAATTGGAATAGAAGAAACATGTTTAGAACGTAAAAGTGCTTATTAAGTTTTTTTTATAGACTTAGGTGTTTGTTAATATTTGTCTTTTAGTTCTTGGGAATTACAAGAAAATCGAAGATATAATCATTATTAAACATAATTAAAAATTGAAAAAAGAAATATGTGAATTAATAATTATTTATGTCATCCACATATGTGGTACATAAAAATTGTTTATTATGTTTTTCCCGGTCGTTTATTATTATTTAATTAATTAATTAGTTGTTAATGTACTTTTTTACCCACTAACTGCATTTGCATGTTATCAAAGTTAAAATCGCTGAACGCAAGTAATTTTTAATTTAAGCCCTGAATAAATTCGATATTTTCACATTACATTTTGAATCCAAAGCGCGGCAATAATCCGTACAAATTCGTTTACAGCAAGTCAGGTGATATTAAATTAAATTCCGATTAACCTTCGATTTCCTGCTTGTTAAGTTTAAATGACAACTAATTAAGACGAATTCGGTAATTCGCGACGACGACAAGATCTGAACTAGTTGTACGGCTTCAAAATAATCTCTCAAGTAATTACACTACCAAGAACATTGCCATAATGTACAACAGGTTTCCTTGATTACAGTGTGACTGCGTTAACATTTGCTCAGGTGTGTCTTCACATAATTCCAGCAATCCTGAATTCCTGCCATTTGTTGCAACGTGTCGCCGTTCTGTTAAAGTGGGAGTCTCTCGATCATTTTTTAATTAATTCACGCTGTAACAATAAAATTGCACATACACATGTAAAATGAGACAGGATAATTGGGTAATGTGAGAACATGTTACTAATGCAGCCTTAATTAAAACACACTCGCCACCATGAATTTTTAATATAAAAAAACGCAATTTATGTTTTGCTCGTTTCAGCACACTGTATTAGTAGAAGAATTTCTGACATATTCTTATAATTAAACACATAATGACAATTACTTTTTGTTAACAAGACTAACGCGTTGGTTTTTAATAAAATATATTGACGGAAATTCTCCGAGATCCGCATGTGCGTCAAGCCATGACTGATTTCTTTAGCGAAGGAAATAATTAAAGTAAATGGCGTTACTTTCACGAAATAAGTAGACATTTTTGAAAAATTCTTTGGAAAATGGACCGGAAATTTTCACGACAAATTAATGCGGATGTTTACGCTCGGTATTGCTTATTTGTTTAACTGGTTCCATCCAATTTCAATTTTATGTACATAATGAGAGATGGATTTATTTGTCTGACACGAATCACTCAGTTTCCGATAAACACAAACCAATTTTGCTGGAAATCTAATATTGACTGAATTTCCAAAATTGATCACAAATACGATATTTAAAGCCGGCAGGTTTCATATTAAATTTTCTATTATTATGGCTTCTTTTGTACAAATACAATTAAATCATAAAGATAAAACCGACGACTGTAGAAACTTGAAAAAACAATGAAATCCTTGATAAAATATGTCCACTGCAAAATATCCCATCAACGTTCTTTGCATTTATACAGGATGGCCCATCTAAGACTTTCGGGCTCAATATCTTTGTTATTTATGAACGGATTTTTCCAAAATTTAAAATATAATTTCTTGAATAGGTAAGGATGATGTGACATTACCAGCGTCATCCTTGTCTTAAAAATGTTAATTTTACTTATCTTATTTTAAATTTTAATTAGTTAAAAGTTATGTCATTTTATAAAACAGCAATAATTATACGCGTGTGCCAAAAATCAACCGTCTAGCAAGTCAAGTTGCCGAGAAAAAAACAAAAAAGGACCTCAACATTTCCAAAAGATACTAACTGATAGTCGGCTATGAAACAATTGACTTCTACAGCGAGTTTAGATTTTGGACATCCCTGACTTGTTGATGAATCCGTGACATTCATGACATTTGTGACATTCATTTGAGGTTATGTTTATTTTTGAGCATTATGATGAGGACTATTGATTTAAACATGCACATTCACGATTTTTTATCTCGATCTTTTAGTAACTAATCACAATGCATTGAACCGAGCATCGTTTCCCGACATTTGTGATATTTCTCGTTTGAGGTTATGTTTACTTTTAAGCATGATGATGAATATCATTCATTTAAACTTGCGCAGAACGATTTATCCCGATCTTTTGAAATTGAAAACTAATCACAATGCATCAGACAGCGTTTTGGTGCAAAAATTTCATAGGCACAAGGAAATGTGAGCGAAAAACTTGTTGAAAGTTGGTCGTCACCAGAAAAATGATTGCAGAATGGTTCGTTATGAGGTGCAACTAGTATTTACGACTTCTTTAGCACTGTCACAGGTTTATTGGAAATAAAAATTCAGTGACACGTATGCAGTGAAGCGATTTGACTCATTTATGATTGCATTTGCGTTAAAACAGTAATCTCATTTATGATGAAGACAGAATTAGATGATCACAAGATTTCGTCCTTTTTCAGGAAACTACTTTACTTTGATTTACTTTGATTAACAAATAATTTGTTACAAGGTATTTTATTGTAAGGTACAAAGTTTTAACAGTGAATAAACTATACCAGTGACAATTATAGCAATGTAACACCATATTTTCTACAATAGTAATGAACGAATGTACAAAAATTTACAAATGTATCAGATATTTACACTGTACTCTGTACTTTGAACATTTATAACAAGTGCAAATAATGCTGGAATATTGTAAGCGTTTGGTCACTGTCATTTTGCTTCTTGGCGATGCGATGAGATTTGGCTTTTTTTTACTAGCAACTCATTTCTTGAACTTTCTTGTAACGAAATGGACACAAACAATTAGGGGCAGCATAAGTTTTTGGATATGTTCTGTGATGGCGAAGAATGAATTTGAGGCCCCTTGGTCCGAGCAAATCGCTTGTCGCTTTCAACTGGAACAATTGCTACGATGATACTAGTCATTTTCCTTCGCTGAACACTTACCATGTAATGTTGCGGCGACTCTTCATCGAATTCATCAACAAGCAGGGTTTTGCACTTTTAGCAGCTTGGTTACTGTCCGTCAAACATATCCACCCATGTTAGAAGAATCCAAGTGCCATAGTCGTTCATGGTGGTCAACAACACCGTCCAGAACGTTCTGCAATCGTTGTTAATGCTTGCAGCAGAGTACGATAGGGTGCCAATAAGAGTCCTTTACATGTTTGCATCTTTTGGCGGTTCATTGAGAAAAAACAGGTTCAATATTGAAAGTAACAGTCCGTGTTGAAGTATCATTTTCAGTGTGTTGCTTTCAGTCTTGTTCGTCTTTTTTCACTCGTCCAAGTTATTAATTGGTTGTTTAAAGAATTATCCCATTGAAAGAGTCGACCGACGATACTTTGTTAGAAATATCATGTGTGCAATTTTCATTAGAACGCAGTTATAAATGATGTTCATTGTCATTTTGTTTCATTTTTTTCTTGCACTACTTCTTTGACTCGTTATTCTTTCTTAGTGAGAAATTGTCTTGATACCGTGCAAGCACATTTTTCATATGATAATAGAAGGGGTATAGTGGTCCTAGATCGTTAGGTAGTTCGCAAGGTTTGTTGAAGCAACAAATACAACTCGCAACATCATGCACCATATTCAGTTCAAAAACACGAATCTGAAATATCAGATGTAAACAGTGTTCCTACAATTTGCAATGACCTTAGAAAATGTAACTCACTATTATGCGTTTTTGGTGATCCAAAACCGCTTAGTTGTCGGTAAGTACATGTATCTGATTTCCATATTACTTATACGTCTTGGTATCATTAGTTGGTTTCCTATTCAAATATTAATGGTACTGTACGACCAATTTGGACTTGAAAAAACTTTCATGATAACACCTTTTAGCATGGCGGTCTTGAAAGTGTGCAGAATTGTGCCTACATTTGTCGATTCGACTTTGTTTCTACAAATCATAATTGAAACATACGAATTTATTAGTCGCATAGCCACTAAATACCACAAAACTCCGTTTTGACATGGGTAAGCTTGTCTTTGCCGTTACTCTTGTAGGTTCTAAGCCACTCAACGATACAGCATTCTTCCTTACTTTTGCATACCAACTATACCGACTGCACCAGCATTTTTCGATAGCAGCACTACGTCCTAGATTGCATACGTATTGTGAACCAATTTTGTCTTCTTGACTACGGCAGTTCACATATTGGAGCTTCGAGCTTAATCTACTTTGGATTAATGACAAGATTAAACAAAAGAAAAATGTTAAAAGTATCTAGTACCCTACATTTTATAGGCGCAGTAAAGAAGTTTGCCGAAAAAGGATGAAATCAGTTAATTCTGTCTCCATCATAATTGAAATAACTGTTTTAACGTAAATGCAATCATAAATGAGTCAAATCGCTTCACTGCATACGTGTCACTGAATTTCCATTTCCAATAAACCAGTGACATTTCTAAAGAAGTCGTGAATTCTAGTTGCACCTCATAGCAAACCAATCTGCAATCATTTTTCTGGTGATAACCAACTTTCAACAAGTTTTTTTACTCACATTTCCTTGTGCCTACGTATTTTTTGCACCAAAACGTTGCCTGATGCATTGTGATTAGTTTCCAATTTCAAAAGATCGAGATAAATCGTTCTGCGCAAGTTTAAATCAATGATTTTCATCATCATGCTCAAAAGTAAACATAACCTCAAATGAGAAATATTACAAATGTCAAGAACGTCACTGACGTCAGCGATTATTGACAGACCGAACGCAGGGATGTCCAAAATTGGGCGTGGGAAATTATTTTTTTCATAGCCGACTATGATTTTGCATCTTTTGGAAATGTTGAGGGTCTTTTTTCTCTTTTTCTCGGCAACTTGACTAGCTAGACGGTTGAGTTTTGGCACACTCGGATAATTATTGATGTTTTATAAAATGACATAAATCTTAACTAATTAAAATTTAAAATAAGACAAGTAAAATTAACATTTTTAAGACAAGGATGACGCTGGTAATGTCACATCATCCTTACCTATTCAAGAAATTATATTTTAAATTTTAGAAAAATCCGTTCATAAATGACAAAGATATTGAGCCCGAAAGTCTTAGATGGGCCACCCTGTATTCATTTATTAATGTTTCTTTTAAATATAGTTTACAAGACAGACGGATATTAAATCTCTAGCTCGGAAGAAAAACACTTTGAAATGTAGGTATAATTTTATAATTAATTATCATTTCAAGAAAGAAACAAGTTGTTTACAGCTCTTCAGCTTCGAGACAGAGTTTTATAGATAGACCTTTTTTAGTTATGTGTATATCTCTAATTAAATTTAATTGCATTCAAGCTAAAACTACATTGTTATTTTTGCAATTAACATTTTATCATTTGTATGGGAATAAATAAAATTTTCGCACGCAGCGATGTGCATTTATAAATTAATATTCCTGTTTATTCAAAAGTAACAAGTAGTTGTTTATGTGACAAAATGCTTTTAAGCTCGAACTAAAGGTGTGATTACCAAGAAGAAAAATTACAGCGTGCAATTTTCCTGCCTAGAAATGTAATCGCTTTAATTACGTACGTGTATTCCAGGATGCATTTTCATGATGCAGTTTGAAGCTACTTTACATACTTACGAATATATGTATAGACAAAACATACAAAAATATCGCATTGGCAAATTTTCTGGAATTCTGAGGTAATATATTTAGGTTTTTAATCAGAATTATTGTACAAATCTAGTCCATGGATCCGGTAGGAACGCTGACTAAAATTCGAAACTGCATTACTAAATTTTATTTTGGAGTATTTTGTATCGACAGCCTTCTGTGTAACAACGTGATAATGCCCGGTATTTGACAGACAAATTTTTAATTAAATTTTGTTTTAGCATTTACTGTTATTAACAATAGGTATGTTACTAATAAAATTAAAATAACACAAACAACTGTTTATGATTTTCAGTTTACAGTTGAACTTTTTGTTTGCCCAAATTAAATAATTTTTCCCAAACTTTCACATTTTCAGGTTTTCAGTCTTCATATTTCCAATTTCCTCGATTGTATGAAGTTATTGCGAATTTCTGAGGTTATAAGTACATACGTTCGGTTTCCTAAATTTTACAAATTTTGGATTCTTAATTCTTCGAAGATCCTCAGTTTCTTCAATTTCCTAGATACTCATTTTTTAGTTGGTGGTTTTCAAGCTCTCATTTGCATGGTTTTAATTTGATGTCTTCAAGATACAAACATTTATTTGCAATAAAGTTTTTTAAAGTTCTTACATTTTTCAATCATAATATAAATAATAATAATTTAGGTCATTAGCAAAACTATTCCTTTCTAAAGAAGGTGAAATCGCAATAAAAAGTAAGAATATCATATTATGTTATAAATCCTTTTGTGAACAGAGTTTATTTTTATACCCTGTCCCCGGCTTGTGTATTTTAATTAGAAGTTAAATTTAATTAGAAGTGGTACATAGCCACTATACTCTATTTGAGCGATTTAATTTAATGACCGTTAAAACAATATGTGCATACCTTCATCCAACGTTCAACGCATACATCTTTATATGGTCACTTTGAAACTGTTCGTACTGTTAACAATATAACATGCTAAAAGTGTTTGCAAATAATAGCATCGAAATACATTACATTCATTAAAATAAACCAGCGCCTCTTTGTTCATTTTATTAGAACGTTAACATTACATAAAGTAAAGTTCTGTTCTTTCATTATCCTTCGGGGTTGCTAGTGTAACTTTAAAAACATTTTATTTGTGGGTAAATAGGATCATAAATGGATACACACATTTCAGACCTGTCGCATTTGAGTCAGTGGTAACCACATTATAATAACCCTCATTTTCAGTGGTCTGCTTCAAACGTTTCAACTCGAGTTATTGTAATTGGAGCACCCTCCATTCCTGTTTTACAGCAGTCAAACGCACTGTATCCGTCATTACAATTGTTACAGTTCCAAGTAAAGTGCATCAAATGGAGTTGTTGCAAACAATGGTATTTAAATAAACATTTTTTATAATCTTTTCGTATTCGAAGCACACACAACCAACCGTAGGGTTTGTTTTCCTAGGAGTATCGATCAGAGACCCCGTCGGTGTATTCTTCAAAGGTCAGGGTGGCCTCAGAGTTCGGCGAATGACGCATACTAATTGAGATATCGCATCCGTGGTTGACATAATGAATTTGTGATCAGTACAGCCATTAACGGCTTCGACAGGTGCTTGCGAGGCAGCCAGTAGAATATTAAATTTGTTTTCATTGAGTCTTCATTAACAAACAATTTAGCTAATGTTACAATAGCACCTCAGCGATGCTTTATTAACGGCGTCGACAGGTATAATTGATCAGACATTGTTCGTTGTTCTGTTAAAGATTTCGCTTTCTTCCGGTAGATTTTAACGTCTTTCCGTCCGCTTTTCCCAACTCCACTTTTAAACGCATTTTTCCTCTTAAATTCAAATCAAATCAATCTCTAAAGGCAGATTCAGGAATGGAAATAAAAATAAGCTCTAAGATAACACGAATGGCGGACTGATGCCTTGCCACGATTCTATACAAGCTCTATTCCAGACAGAGCGGGGTGCTCTAAAAGCATTTTCATTTATTGAAATAAAGTATCGTTTCTAACAGGGCAGATCTGCTAGATACAAAGTTCTAAGGTTAAAGTTCAAGGTGCGTGAATGTTATCTTCTTCGTACTTTACTCAAAACTGAATGGATATTATATCTCCGTGCTATCAACCTACAGCTCACGTACTCTGCTAGATTGCTTTAATTATCGACCAGTAAATGTGAGAACTCTGCATTACCGGCAAACTCATTATCGTGGAATCACCCAAGATTCGTGGGGAGTAATCCGCAGGCGGTAACCACGCAACAAAAGGTGAAACAAATCGACATTCTCACCAGCTGAGCCATGTGCGGAAGCTAATGAAAACACACCAAAAGGCGTTGTTGCTGGACAATCTCAGAAATCACTCAAACTACAAGTTTTGATTAGATATAACTAAATGGCTCCATTTCCTCGCAAAAGATACTTTCCTGCTGGACAAGGCATGTTTCCATATCGCCAAACAGAGATCCGCATTGCGCCCTCAAGTGCTCGTATCGGACTATTAGTGGTCATAAAAGCAAACTTCGAGCCACTTATATTAGCATGAGCAAGTAGTTAAAGGCTTAACCCACTTACTGCTACTAAAGCAAACGTCGCCAATTGTGGTCAGTCTTGAAGATGGCAATTTGCTTAGAGCATTGATTTGGTCGTTGAGGGTGCTCCCTCATTACTCATTACGAACGGCAACATTCACATGTTGCATTCCCTAAGAGTTGTAGGGAAATTGGTAATAAAGAGATCTAGGAAATGGAACAGTAAGTCAGTAGTTTTCCCATAATCATATTGGCCCTAATAAGCGACTCGTGTAGTTAGAGAAAATTGCACGTGCTGCTAACATTGTTCCGGTTGATTGGATTTCGGAGAGCGAGTCATGAAATTTTCAAACAATAATTACGAAAAACGGTTTCGGTTTCAGTTTGCGCTAGAGAGACATGAAAACTCGACAATAGTGGAGTGATATTTTTGAAACAAATAAGCAAAATACATTTAGTTCGAACAATGTGAAGTGTCTATAGATTCGTTTGGTGACAATACAAACAAAATTTTCTCCACAATCGAGAATCTTATATTGAATACAGAGTATGACTTAAATAACACAAACAAAATAAGATCTTGTAAAGGAGTTTCTACACACAAAAGAGGTACTTCCTCATTCATTTTATATCGAGATCAAAAAGCTCTGGAATATCCAAGTCACTGCTCTCTCTGGCCGGAAATGAAAGTGTTACAAAGGCGTAACAATCAGAATATTACCCCCCACCTATTTCATCACTCACTTTGCTTTTGTAATGGGAATATGCAATTTAACTTCGAAGTTAATTGCAAGACGGCATGGGGAGACCGGAGTCAAATCACCTTTGTAAATTAATTACCTGTCGATTTGTCGCGTTTCTTCAACGACGCAACCGGCAAAGGTCTTCAAACGTTTATTTAAACTTATTGATTTTTACATCGTCAAATTAATAGCATTAGACGGATCGCAGCGGTACTATTTCTTGAAACTCACTGTGACTGAAGGAAATTTTTACGGTTTTTTTAATAGGAATGTAATTAATGATGATTGTATTGAAAATATTTTTATTCCACAAACTTTTTACTGATAACGAGTGAACAAACTGCACTCGCCTCCAAAATTATCGCCCAATAATAATTTGTAGTTATCATTTTAGCAAATTGAGCTTTCAATTTCAACATTTTGTTAATCGGCTCTAACTTAAACAACAACGATGCCTTGAGTAGTTCAAAGCTTCCCTGAAAATAGGAACTAGAAAACACAATTGAGATAAAGCCCTCAACAACCGCTCAAAAAAAAACGATTTTTAACCTTGCTTTCGCTGCTTTCTCCTTGAGCAGAATGGCACAATTTTTGTGTAAGTGAAAATACAGGATAAAAAAAACTAGCAGAGCAAAAGCTGAAGCTGATATTTGGAACTCCACCTAGAGGTCCTTTTTTATCTTAAACCATTGAAAACAAGGACTAATATTTGCGCTACAAAATTTGCATTGAACTGTAAACGACTGGAAACATGTTGTAATGATTTCTGACGAAGAAAAAATTTGGTTCTAGGAGAGATAGAAGATATATATTCTAGAGATAGAAGGGTATAGACGCCCTGGAGACTTGGTCATTCTAACAGTTGGAAGGATCAGTGTGGATTATTACATTCTAAACATTTTGGAACCTTTGGTGGTACCATTTAAGCCATTTATTGTTGAAAATGTTGTATTTAGGTATACACGACATTGCTAGAGTATTGCGTACGTAAGTACCTTCTGATGGTTCCAAATCAGAATTTAGAATGGACAGCAAGTAGTCCCGTTCTAAGCCCTATTGAAGATGCCCAGGATGAAGTGGGAAAAAGCAGTCTACAAAATCACAGAGTTAACACATTTAAAACAAACCAAACCTGGAACATAATCGACCAGGAGATGGTTAGAAACCTAGCCTTTACTATACCACGACATTGTCAAGCAGTAATTAGAGCTAAAGAACACAAAGAGGTCCACTGAGCGGAGACAGAGTTCTTATTTTAATTGTTTGAATTGGAATGTCTTTCAGATTTTTTTTCTCCTTTTTAATTACTTTAATCCGTAAAGTGTTGACATATATTCGGTGAATTTGTCGTTTCTAATATTTTTGTTAATTTAGTCAGAAAAGGTAGCAGATACAAGCATCTTATTTAAAAATTTTATAATGATAATTTCGGAGGCGAGTGTAGAAAGAAACAATTTATTGAATGCGCGAAAAACGTTCCGCTGCACAGCCAATTTGGCCTCTTAATAATTATATTCGACTGTAGAAAACGACTACATTAAAGTTCCAGCGCTCTTTGTAATTACTGATTTTTAAGCTGTGCTAATTGTTTACGGTCAGGCACCACCCAACTAGTATAATTTGGCCAATTCCAGTCTAGAGGAATGCACTCATTAGCAAAGTTCATTGTTACAAGCCAAGCATTAGTAGTGCAATTGCAGTAATTGTAATTATGAAATGTTCATCCATATGCTTTGCAGGAATGAACCCCCGCTTAGTGCGGCAACATCTCGGCTTGTAATACAATTATTTGGTGGCGTTCATTGCGGTTGGCAGTTGCATAAAACAGTTTCCCGGTCCACATAAAACATGAGAAATATATTCAGAAAATGGTGTAAATAATGAAAACCCATACAATCACGCAAATGTTGGTTTTAAATTAGCTACCAATTAAAATTCGCATGTAATGTTTTTGCAGTGTGCACACTCGTGTGTCGGTGCGGTTCAACCAACTAGAAGAATAAACTACAAGGAAAACTGTACCTGTTAATTAACCGGAATTATGCACACCGCTTGCCAATGTTATGCACAGGCCTTGTTGAGATAACCGTAATGTTGTAGAATTATCAGCGGTTATTATTACACCTGCGTCTAAGCTACGTGCCACGGTGAAGACGAATTTTCCGTCTTCGATTTAAATGAGGGTTTTGCACCTATCACGCCTCACTGAGTTCTAATTACCCGGTTTCGTCGGATTTCTTCTCTCCGGGATCTGATAATCGTGAAAAGAAATTACACTCTCGCCCCTTTTTATCACTTCCTAACACAAGATCTTCGCGTCATTGTGTCAATACCGGAATTCTCAAAACACATACTTCATATTTCCTCTTGCAGGAACTGAGTACTTATTGAGACCCAAAGTGGAGGAAATGCCAGTAGTATAAATTGTCACTTTCTCTATTATAAAGCTCTCAAGAAGATTTAACGTCGCGCGATTACTTTGTATGCGCTTCCGATAGCTTTATCGTCCGGAAAGCTTGCAAATAAACAAGTGGTTGAAGCTTTGCTAAACGGCCCACGTTGTTACATACCTAACACTATTTCGCCAGACATACCAATCAGTCGTGACCGTTATTCTTTGCACGTATTGACCACTTTGCATATGTCCAGAAGAATAAAATTTGCACATTCCACGAAGACACGTGTTAAATGTTTGTTTTATTGGCTGCGTTTTTGTCATACCAAATTAAGTTGTTCTGTCGCATGAGCGGCCAGTGCGGCTTGACAAAGAAGGAATAAATCAATTTAAATTTGAACTCCAATAGCAAAAACCAATTAATAATGCATTTCTGTGAAGCTGAACAAATTTGTTTAATTTTTTGTTTTGATTTTGAGTTTACATAAAACTGAGTTTTTACATAACTTGAATTCGTTGATTTTTACGATTTGAATCCAATATTTCAAATTGAGAATATTATCCACGGAACGAAGTTTCTAAAGATAGTAAATGAATTATGAAACTCATTTATAAATCACGAATTACCGAATAAGTAAATTTTAGAAAAGGGGTTCTCAGGAAATCTTTTTCAAAGCGAAAACATTGTTTATTGTGTTTGAAATATCAACCAAAGTAGATTTACATAGTTTTAATCTTATTTTTTAATTCTGGAAAACGTAAAAACTAATTCTTAGTAAAAAAAAAGGCAGAAGCACATTATATTCCCAAACATTCAAAAATTTCGCCTTCTGGCGACAACCCAAAATTTGTTGTACCATAATTTAGTTATTTGTTGACGTACGGGAATTTTAAGCCCGAGTCTGGATTTAGAATGAAAATCTGCGTAAAATGAGCCTCAATAACGTTAATTTGCTTCACAAATAAACGAGATATTGACCGAATTAGGTTTTCAGAGGGTCTTTTTAGGGTCATTTTTAAACACCTTTTTCGGGGCGAAATTAACATTTAATTACTTTGAATTCTACATAAATCGAAAGATCAGCTCACGATTTATCATCTCACCAAATTTAGGATCAGTAGAGTAAGTTGTTTACAAAAGGCGGTCTAAAAACGAAAAATAAACAAATGCACGAAAAAAAACAGGGCATCGTAGTTTCGGAAATATTGAGCATTGAAATTTTTGAAAATAAAATCAATTATTTTAATAATTTTAATCGCCCATAACTGTTTTCGTACATATATTCTGATCACGTATTTGGAATCTGCGTAAAATTTGGTGTTGAATTCGTACCTTATAACTAAACTCTACTCCAAAAATAAAGAAGATGTCTACCGAAATGGATTTATATAAATTTTTAAATTTCGGGAAATGTAAACGCAAATTCTTAGCAAACAAATTGCGAGAAAAATGTAAGTATGTACCTAAATAATATATGAACCTTTGCATCTATTTGCTATAGACCACATAATATTCCTAACCTAATCGTAATATGTCAAAACAGAGTCCTTTTTTAAAATTCCTGGAAACTCTAACCCCAATTTAGCCGCACTCGACTCATATTTCTGCATTATCTGGCTGGTGTATGCACCCTTTCAAGCCATTACCAATCAAGGCTAAACGTGCCATAACTCAAAAACTGGCAGCAATCGATATCGATTCTTCTTCGGAAAATCGCATGCAAGCTTTATGCCCCGACCTAGAACTAGAGAATATGCGTGGCAACGTTTCGTTCGGCTGATAAATTTCGCTCAAACACCCTTATCTCTATGATAGACTACCATAATGATACAGTGCCGTAAGCGCAAAAAGTTTATAATTTATTAACAAAGTCAATAAAAATAGCTTTAAACAGGACAATAGCGTCAGCCCTGGGGTCCCGATTACGAGACACTTAATATTTACGTTTCCTAGACACAAACACAATAAAAACCGTCATTGTGGCACTAAAATAAATAATAAGCGACCACATGTGAGCGTCACTCAATCCCCCGCTCAAATTTCAAAAGCATCAAAGTTTTTCTAAATGATATTCCAGAGAGCGCGCTATAAGGGTACGTTATTAAAAGATCATAAAACTGGTGCTGCTGGCACTTGATTTATGGCGGCGAGGAAACAATTGTAAAAATATTTCTTCTTTGAGTTTTATTAAATTTTAAGTTGGTGTGTGTGGAGCAGCTCCCTACAGATGTATTTACCCTCCGTGGAGCTGTTTTTGTACACACACAAAAACTCCACAAATTTATGTAAAGTCAAATGTACACCTTTTGCATAATCTAACGTTTCTAAATACAGCATGCGGTCAAAAAATCCGGACGATCGCGTAAAACTGACAGAAAATGAGTAACGAGCGCATTTTAAACCTATTTATCCGACAATGTAATTAATACGAGAGGGTGAAAACGTGGATGTGTGTATGCGTTTTAATTTATCAACTGTCATAGGATTCGGTTGAGTGATCAACTCTTTTATGTTTAGGTTTCCAATGCAGGTACAGTTGAATTGACGCAGTTTCTAATAAATTTAACACTGCAATCGAACGGTCATATACATATTTATGGTGGAATTTGAGCGGAAAAAATACCGAAATACGGCGCTGTCGTTTAACAATCGTTCGATCAGGTCAAGCTAATTTTATCACTACAAGTCATTTGTTATATAAAATGTTGAATTTTGATGGTGGTGCCTAAAAATAAAACTTCTAGGTCAACTGTTGTACTGTCAGTGTCAAAACTAAAGTATTCGAACAAGACAATTAAGATTAAAAAATCAGCGTATATTTGAAAGTATTTCTAATTCAAAGCAATATTACGACCTGAAAACTATAAGATTCTTCTTTAATTTATTAAGTATGTATTTAAAAAAAATGATAGGTTCTATAAATATCATTTTGGCTTGTAAAAGTATTAACTTCCTTCTTTTTTATAAATACTTGATAGAAAATGTTTAAAAAAATCGCAAGACAAACAAATAATTTTCACAAAAAATCAATTAGAACCTTATAATTCCTAGGTCGCAAAATATGAGCGTCAGTATAAAAAAGTACTCTTTTGTAGGCTACAACCTTGGAAACAATTCATTTTCCATTTTAAATTTTTTTCAATTGTGAAGTACCTGTGTTGTGTTTCAGATCGAAAGCTCATTGAAAAGCAGCTTGAAGAGCTCATATTTGTATGGCGTTCCGGGAAGCTTTTCATTAAATTGTCATTCCGCCATTGAAAATTTCCTGTTACAATTTACATTACAGACATTGAAAAGTCCTCATTTGAAGTGTCTCTGGAGTCTAAAACAATGAAAATTTATTACACACTAGAAAATCCGCGTCGAAACGAAAGCTCGGTAAACAATTTGAAAAGCTCCCATCATCACTATAAACTGCCTTGAAGGATCGTTGCGGATGCTGAAAATTCAGCATATCCGAACTTTGCTCCCTATTTGTTATACTATTAGTTCCTAGAAAGTGGAATTGACAGTTGTGCCCCCGATTATTCATCACTGTCACTGCCGAACGGAAGTAGGTCAGGCTATACCTTTCCAAAAAACAATATAATAAATTACCCTTGTTCTTTTCTGCTGAGAAACCAGTTAATTTTGTGACATTTTAAAATCACAATGTAGTCGAACGTTCGCCACTCGTTGTCCATTTTCCGCTTGCCCGTCATCGACGTGATATAATTAAAAGCATAAACCCCCGTATAGAGAAAATGGTAACACAACAGGCAGAATATGAAATGACACTTGACGAAAACAAACAGAATTCCCCTCTAATTCGTGATAATGCAAAAGGGTCGGGAATACCAGCTGTCTGTCAAGCGCATGTGCACGGATGCTACCTGACCGCGATCAAGTGCTCTGCGACACAAACATTCGAACATCTGTCGACAATTGCAACCCTAGCGTCATACATGGATGGTGCGATTGTGAATTGTCGTGGTATACGCGCCGCGCCACTGATGGAGGGCGTTGCCAGTAGAATTTAGCGATTTATGACAGGCAATATGCGAATATGGCAAGTCTCTTCGATTATTCTGAATTTATGACGTGCATGATACTGTTAGTTGATTTGACACGCCGCAAAATTAAATAATGCGGAATGCCAAGGACAGTTGGCGACAATGGGTCTCGTTAAACGTTAAGTATTCCCCGACCCTGTGGCGCAACGATCAAATTCAATTATGGAAATGTGCATGTTTTTCGCTGTACATCATGCATCATTCTAACAAGAGGGAGCAAAAATCAACTTTTGAACTATGACCGTGCGCATTTGCCAAATTACCATCAGAAAAAACGCGTTTCATTGTCCTCTTTTAATTTTGTACAACAACGACTCTTCTTTGTTTATTGAAACTACCCCCTTATAACAGGAAACGAAATAAGATTTGCTCCAAATTGCCGTACCATCTTCTGTCCAAGACTTAGCGGTACCACACAAAGGGTTACCTTCAGAACTTGCCCTTAGAAAACCACTAACTGCAACAATTACGATTTTTCTACTGGCCTTGTTCGGCCAGTTTTGGACCACCTGAGTTTCCCTTTCAAAGAACGTCAAATCTACCAGCGATTTGTTGCGGTGCTGACAATTTAGCTACGCCGCAACGAGGGTACGAGGGCACGTCCTTGGTCCCATTTTAAAAATTCTACTTGGATATGATGGTGGTTGTTTATTAAAACAATTAACGCTCGGTGGCTAAGAGCTTTATAAAAGTATAATAAAAAATGCAGGGTTTTTGGGCGTTGTTTGCTCGGCCCATTGTCGTCTAAGTTTGTTTATTTGATGTTTTTATATTTTATAGGTGTTTTATAGAGTTATCTCGGTTTTGGTGATGTTTGTTTAGGGCTTGAATTCCTGGATAATCTCCTAAAGAAAGGAACCATAATATTGTGTGGATTTGTAAAGAAATTTGACAGGCTGAAAAGACCAACGCACTTTCAGTTTCAGTTGAAGGTAAAAAGCAAGTTTTCTCACAGAGTTCTTATTTATTCACTGCTTAATACTTGTCGTGGACTTCGAGGAACTCGCCACGGTAATGTTTGTCCTTGCATGGTTTACCTGCAACAAAAGATCCGAAGTTACAAATTATCGTAATAGAACGCTCTAACAATCATAATGTTAACAAGAGACAATTACCTACTTCTATGGACGTTATATGGAATTACAAGCAATTTCATCTGTTTTATAATTTACATGCATGCTTGTTACCTCGTCGATACTATTCAAATCAAATATTCGTCACACAGAACGATAATGTAAATCAAATCTTTACCCATTAACTCGCAGTTTCCACGTCTAATTAATTATTTTGCACACCTTGTTAATTCAATTCTAATCGATCTGTTCAACATTTGAAATTTAGATAAGACCTTCCTTCACTTTCGACAAAAAATGCAACTTATCTATTATAAATGTCTGAAGCTTTTACCTTTCTAGTGACACAGCATCGAAATAGAAATATTTCATGAGTGTAGTGGAGATTTTCACAACTCAAATATTCATGTAAGTCCTAACTTCACGGGAAATCGACTTTGCGTAGTTAACATCAAGTTTCATTTTCCGTCTTGTTGGTTGGTTCTACGTTAATTGAGTTTCTTTCATCGCTCTTTGGACTTTTTCAGAGAAAAGAAGCGAAGTTAACTGAAAACATAACTGCCGTCACAGAAATTTATGCAAGTTTTTATTAGCTAATTAGAGGTAGACCTAACTAATTATTTAAATTGGAGGTTGTTGCTTAATCAAATATTTGATTGAGTTGCCACATCTACGGTAGAAAATGAAGAGTTGGTCATTAACAGAAAAAACCGAAATACAAACAGATCAAACACAGGATCTGAGTAGCGTTATTGGTCTTTCTTTGTACTTTCAGATGCAAGTTAAAAACGCCCAATCAGCATTCTCCTCTTTGTGCTTTTATTGGTTCCGTCTGACTTGTCACCGAGATTGCAATTTATTTCACTAAAATGACTAGTACTAAACTGCAAGTCATTATCTGGCACAAATCATGAAACATCAAACCCAACCTTGTACACTTTATGCAAAGCAATAATTAATCCCACAATCTCTCAACAATTTTTCATGTCTGAGGGCGGAATGGAGGAATTTTAAAAACGACCGAAAGTGACGAATTCGTTATAGGCAGATGCGACGGAATGCCGCTAAACAAGGTCACGAAGCAAAGCTAATCAAAATTTTGCGGGGCGACTAAAATGGTACTAACGAACAGATGCTAGGGTATACTTGATCTGAAACGATTTGTAACGCCGGGATTTTCAATGGCACTCGAAGACGTGTTATGTGAAGGAACCAGCATGTCGAAGAAGAATAAATGCATGTGGCTGTAAACGTGTAGGTAAATTGAAAATGCAGAATCGGTCACACTCCGAAAAGTGAATGTGTGAAAAAGATCCATCACACAAAAAAAATTTAGGAGATGATGTCAGGATGGTAAATGACCGCGTCAAAATTATTTTATGACACGGCGTATTTCATATGGAAATTTTAATATAAAACTAAACTGTTAAAAGCATTTAAAAGAGATCTTAAGATCTTATTTTTATTATTCTTTTTGAAAGTTTATGAACGTACGATCTAACACAACTTCGTTTTACGTAGTTATAATAATTTCAGCAAAAGGGCGCGCGGAAAACGTTTTAAAATAATTTACGCAGAAGCGTTCAATAAATTCTCTCTATTTGACAATCTTATGCACCTTCTTCATTTAAATCCTCTTCACTTTTTTTTTAATCTGCTGATTCGTTAACGGTTTGACGTTTGTCATGATCCTTTGATTATTTGTGGCTCGGCTTAAAAGAAAAACACCACTCTTGGGACTTTACATAAATAAGACTTTACCTCCCGTAGCTTTCAGCTTAGGTAGAAGATTTAAAAAAATCTCCCTGACCGGCGCAGGTTCTCGTTCAATTAAGGCCGTTGAAACCGACAGGTGGATTGTCACATTCCAAAGATAAGAGATTAAATAATAATTTTCCGACACTTTATGACAATAATTACTCCCGTATTAACTGTAAATTTGAAATGTGAGGAACTTGGGATATTTCATTTTTATCGTCCACGAAACCTACGTGAACGTAAAATAATTTCCATAAAGACACGAATAAAGCGCACGATTCTTAATAGATTTAAACGACACAAACGAGTCTCCGACGAAATCCAGGTGCCAGTCTTCCTAGGGAATTAATTTTAAGGGCTTTGTCATGTAGGGCCATTAAAAAAATTAATAAAAATCTCGAATTAAGTAATTGCTTTCGAGATAAACACTGATTATTTTTTTGGGGCGGCGACTAGGGAAGAAAGAATTCCGTTTTCGATTCGCTGAGCTTGGCTTTATGTGTGCTTTAATGAGGCGGCGTCGCGTGCTTTTCGAAAACGATTTCGCAGAAATGTAATTTATTTAGTTTTAAGTGAAATTATTAACGATTAATCGGTCATAATTTAAATTATTTCAGTTGATAAAGTCCACATGAATAATTCACAAGACGGCAATTTTTCATTCAACGCGATGCAAAGTTTTCCTTCGGTAAAATATCTTAATAATCGAAAAGTTAACAACCACTCAACTTAACTTAAAGTAAATATTTAGGAATTGGAAGTATTAAGCACAGACAAAATGCCAAGAATACGAAGTTTTTGACATCAAACGATAGAAATTTCGAAATCGGTAAAGGAAGAAAAAAGTTAATCTTATTAAGAACGGTTTGGGAAGTATGTGGAGAATCTGTCTTTCTGTAATTAGTTTTTGTCGAGATGGGAGTGCGAACGGTCATAAAGTAATGTGCAAGATTTATGGCCGTAAACTATTTTCAGGACATCTTTTGGCACTTTACTAAACGAACACACATTGGAGCAGACAGTCGTAAGTTAATAACGCAGAACCAGTTCTTTCGAGCCAACAGGTGTAATAAAATCCAAAAATATAATTAATGAATATTTACAAAACCTTCCAAGAAACATTAAAAATTATTTCTAAATGCCGCTAATGTTGTTCCAACATGTATTTGGAAAAACTGGATGCATAATTTGTCCGTTTATTAATTCTTATGCATATTAAGACGTAAAAATTCACGTCCTCGGGCCCCAGCTATAAAAGTCACTCCAAGTAGGTCCAACAAATTCACTGATATCTTTATATACCGAATTAATGTAAATTACCCTAAATTATTGAAATGTTTACATAACATTTTGTTTAAATGATGAAACGCTCGGCTTAGTGATTTTAATTGGATTTCCCCTGGAGAACGAACGGTGTAAATTTGGGGTCTAAAACTCTGCTATTATGCAAACGTCCAGCACTACCTGTGCCTTTGTAGCCCTCACGGATCTGATCTCTGGTATCTCCTTGGTCAAATATTTACAACTGAAGACTGGTTGTAATCGGACTCTCCGAACACTTGTTTCAGTGTCGTTGGCATTTATTATTGTTGACAGGGTTGGATTCGGAATATTATTGATGGACGACCGGCCAAGAAATACGGCCGCATGCTCAAATAAAATCGTCGGATATGTTTAATGGCTTTTGTGGCGGACAGACAACTTTTTTTACTTTGTTTTTGTGAATTTTAATAGCAGCCGGATTGAAATACGATGAATAAAATGCAAACGTCCCCGGAAAACCTCTTCAGTTCACGGACTGATCCCTGATTTTGCCTAGCTATAAATACACAGATTCGATTCGAATTTTTTCTCAGAGAATTTTAACGAGAATAGATTTAATTCAACAACTTGTAAAGACCGAAATACACGAGCTGGGCTGGATGAAAGATTCAAACTCTGCACAAACTGATTTTAAAGCAGATTTACTACTCTTAAAAATCTTATTGGACTAATCATGTAAATTTAAGCAATGTTTGTTCAAACGAATACGGAATATTGTAGGAACGCGACAATGGTTGGTCGATATCGACAGCTGCTGGTGTTTTAATAAGATAATGCCCCAACTTGTAACAGTAGTACACAAACAATTGGCCAAATGACCAACTAATGGGCAATAGAATATAATGATTAGATTACAAT
Source organism: Gnatocerus cornutus (assembly GCA_029298725.1). Classification (NCBI taxonomy): domain Eukaryota; kingdom Metazoa; phylum Arthropoda; class Insecta; order Coleoptera; family Tenebrionidae; genus Gnatocerus; species Gnatocerus cornutus. The sequence goes on from CM055514.1 coordinate 9,343,462, forward strand.
ATCGTAATATTCCTGGAGCTATTAGGATATAGGGACTTTTTCTCCATTTATGTATCGTTTTTTACTTGTCTGCCAGAAAGATTGCTAAATCGATGTTTTCCGAGCAGTTCTTCCTCGTGATCAGGAGATTTACGCCGTCGAAAGAACAGAATCAGGTAATTGGACATGGATCGGGACCCTACCAGCAATTCCGCACAATAGCAATAAACAGAAAAACGCAGCTAATCATACCATGCAAGACAAAAAAACAACGTCATTACTGTTAACAGTGCACGCCCTGTCTGCACAACAATCAAACATCCAATTAAGTAACCACCTTAAGATCAAAGCTCCAAGAAGCAGTGAGCTTCAATTATCACGACTTGTTGCGTACTTTGAAACGTACTTCGTTTCGAAGGGCACAATAGTAAATAATTGACCGTCGTTATCAACTTAGCCATTCAAACTGCTTCTTAATCTGATAATGACAATGCGAGCTAAGTAAGTGATTTCATTTGCATCAAATACTCGTTTGTTTGAATTCGTGTATTTCACGGGTTGGCCGTTAGAGTTCAGGGCCGTTAATCTTATCACGGAAATTTCACGCCACCTCTACACACGAGGAACCTACGAAATTTTCCCGGAGTTGTTGACTCCGCGCTCCGGTGAACGTCAATGTCGCTTTCCAACACGCCATCACGAGTTTTCACCGTTCGCTGCTCGATAAACGGACAACTTTCCTAGAGCTTTTGTTTCTGAGGAAGTTACACAAAGGACCACGGACTATGCAGGAAAGAGCAGAAAGGTCGTGGCATGTTGTACCTTCAAATGGTTACAGCAGTAACTTGGTTTAATGTTGACTCTTACGTTTCAACCCTTTGTGCGGAAAACAACCACGACGAAATTTAAATAGCCGCAATGTTTTCCTTGGCTTTGTTTATTTACTTTATCTCCACTCTTCCAGTTAATGGGAAAAGAGAAAAACACGCAACTTGATAATGAAGACGAATTATCCAGGTTACCTTCATTGCTATTTATTGCCACGGAATTTTACAAGAAAACGAGCACTTCACATCATCTTTCGTGTGTCCATAAAGCTTCCTTATAAAAAAACGTTTACTTGGTGATTGCCAACTCCAATAACATAAAACTTTTAATTGATAATAAAAAAATGTAAATCGCCTTACTTAACAGCCTCCTAAACCAGAACTGTTTAAAAAAATATCCGTAATATTCCTGCAGCTTCATAAATTTTCAATGTTTCGTAGCCTCTTCAATTTATCAAAAGCATTCAACTTTGCGACTTCCTTTGTCTTCTACAGCTAAGGATTGTGATGAACAGTAAGTTCAGAAACGATATTCCACGACTGCGTTCCCATTTATTACTAACGCTTTGTAGTTTAGTGCGACCAAAAATTCAGTTCAAAATTTCATTAAAAGTTCCACGAATACGAATCTTTTACACAATAAAACACAATTATTCGAAATTTTCTGCTGATGAAACAAAATATTTGAAGACTCCGCTCGATTGGTAAACAAAGTTAAATCAAACATCAGCAAGTTGAGTTATTAATTTTGCTTTATCCAACAATAACAATAATTACGCAAGGGCAAATATCGCACCCCCTGCGAGGGTGACCCTTCGATGAATGGTGGCAAATGCGGCCAGAAAAAGGCTGTGGCACAGATTGCGGCAAGTTTGACTGGAAAAGAATGTGTCTATTGTTGTCTCCAACCCATGAGAACTGGTCGTATGTCCCTGAAGTTTTCGCTTTGGTAACTATGCAACGCGTCCCGCTGGGAATACTCTACCCTGCCATCAGGGGATGAGATGAAATTTAGGGTATGTTACGCTAAAAAACGTTTTGATTAACGATTGTTCAGCGGGCGCATCGCCGCTAATTCAGAATACAGTGACTTTATAAATTTGGCTTTTCTTCGACGACAAAGGGTTGTTTGTAAGCTTATAAATTGATTGTAATCGGACCGCACAAGGGCGGGATCACATATCAAGGCCTTGTTGTCACTTAAATCATAAAGCGGAAGAATACATGAGGGCGGAGAATTTTAAATTTATTTACAAAAGTTAAAAGTGAAAAGAAACGGTTTTAAAATCGGTGGAATCACCGCGAGTTGTTACCAAAGTTTCTCGTTTCAGCCGTTTTATGTTACACGTGGTTGTCTCAGTGCTAAAAAATAAAACAACACTAGCTTGCAGGACTGATTTGGTTTCTTTTCCCAGCCCTTCGTTTGATAACTTAGCAAATATAGTAAGCTGAACCACAAGTCGCAAAAAAACAGTTTTTTATCTTTTAGCTCCCTTTGGTGGAGTGTTTAACATGACATTAATAAAACTCCTTGGCTTCAAGTTTTTATCTTAGGAATTTCGTATTTTTTTCTCTAACTACTTTATAATGTAGTCGAAGCAACTTCAAACGCATTCCGGAATTGTACAAGGTTACATGCGTTACGTCTGTAATATATCAAATTGTTAAAAGCGGACAATGAGTAGCCATTGTCAAAACAGTGAAGGTCCACGTTTTGTTCAAGAGTACATTTCCTTTTTTCTCTTTCTTCTAAGACATAATGACTAATGGTGTCATGGTATCGGGCTGAATAACACCTAATTTGTGAGTTTAGGTGGGTACATAAATAAATAAACAATACCTACGTGTCTCAGGAGATGCAATTCATATGGTAAAGTTATGACTTTGGACTAAACAATAGAAGATGAATTAATTCTGTTGATATCAAATGTGATTTCAAAAGTGTGACAGAGATTTGCTTAAATTTACCCAATGGCTTTCATCTTTTCCTTTGTCTATTGTGTTATACTTTTCAGACAATTATGCATTGTTTTCATTAATGTTTTAAAATTGCACACCTACAGATTTCAGTGATATACCGGTAACTGAAATTAGTTTAAAAAATCGAACAAAGCGTAGAGTTAAATGTATTTTGGCGTTGCAATTTAAACAACAGATTTAAAATAATAATAACTATATTAAAATAATTGAGTAATTGGCAGCTGGAACACGATTGTCGAAATTTTGTCGAATTTGATTTGCTCGTTAACTGTCAAGCAGCCCATTCGCGCGTAATAAAAAGCCAATAAAAAGAAATTTCGAGCCTGGTACTAACCTCATGTATTCTAAACAGCTTCGGTCAACGCTTGCATCTCCAATTGCTATTCTCTTTATTAGCTCGTTGACAGGAAGCAAATTAACCACACGTCGGGCAATCCACATGAGTCGACACCATGTTTTCTCTCATGTGTTAAGCACATCGTCGATAAATCCAAGAAACACTATCTCATAGTTTCGTAATTCGCTTTGTTTCATAAACTCTCTGCAAAAGCGCATAAATCCACATAGATGGCGACATAAATCAAGAAATAAGTAAATTGGTATGTGCACGAAGGAAACTGGTGTCATGGAGAGTGTCCAACACATTTGCGACATCGTCTCGACATTACTGAAGACTCACAGGGAAACTTCGCATTATATGTATACTTCGCACCGGTTTGCATAGCTGTTTAAATTTTCAAAAGCTGCAGAGAAAATCTGCATGAAATAATGATTAGTTCACCGCAATCCGTAGCACTCGAACTTGTCAGTACCGAGAATGCTTTTTTCACACGGTTGCTGCACTTAAATTATTATTCTAGCGCGACTAATTCAGACATTAAATTTTCTTACTTAATAAAAATTAATGCCACTCATTGTTCCAAATTTAATGAGAACAATTTACGCAATTAGCTGGATGGCGTTTTATGCTCGATGACATTCCTGTCCAAATTAACGCGTCTGTTTCCAAATAAACAACCTCGATGAAAAAGTGTTTCCGATTTTAAATTAAGAGGTAGAAAGGCTTGTTAGTGGAGTTTCCATACGACTGTGTCTCGGCAAACATTTTATTATAAAGCTATTACTGTTTTCAGCTTTTTTAAGCTCACATTGTATAGCACTGCTGTTCTCGGGGTAATTGGGAGATTTTTTCTAGTTTTGCCGCATTTCCCTTAACTGACATTTATGGGAAGCCTGTGTAAACACTGTTTAATAAATCACTTTTTCATCAATTTTATATCCTAAATTAACAACAAAAACCGAAATGCTAACTTGCTGCTAATATATAAAGTTATACTTCTATGTAATATGAATTGCAGAGATCATAATAATAGTCATCGGATTAAATTTTACAATATAAATAACATATTTATATATTGTTAATAATTGTGTCAAGCTTTGTAAATGTGTTGTAAATTGTATCCGTCATTTAACATGATAGATATTAATAAAATAATTACCTACTCGTGTATGTAAAATACATTTTTGATAAATGTAGAAATGGTAATAAATTTTACATCACAAACATAATACATATGACATAAATTTATAACTGAATGAAAAGTAAAATTTAAAGTATTTAGGACGTTATGCATGCATTTCTCGAAAAAACTGCACCGCAGTAGATCCTTTATTTGCACATTCGACTAAACAGTGCTTATCCTGTACCTACGAGTTTATTCAAAGGCAAATATTGAATGAAAATATGATGGTATGTAAATATACTTTACATATTGCGCGCCCAGGTACATCAGGCACACCCTCCAGAACTTAAATTCCCGATTTTTTCATCTACCTGAAAATAAACGCGCGCTAGGAATAAATTCTTTGAAAAGTAGCTTTTAAAAGAATTAAACTTCCAACGAATGATGTCACTCTTTAAAAATTCCACGTCCTTTGAGATTTAACGTTTTAACTGCGAGGTTTTTATAGCTTCATCTCTAAAGAGTGTCCCAGTGGCGGACCGGGAGGGATTCAACAAATTCGCTCCTATTGTCTACATTCCGCAAAGGATCCGTGCGATAACGGGGGTAGAATACCCGACATTCATTTTTAATCCGCTAAATGCACCATTAATTAAAAATATTAAACAAGAAAAAGCGTACACGGAATTTATACCGCGATGACGATTGGATTAAGAGCCAAAAAAACGAGCCGCGTTCTTCCACGTAGCTTTTGGAGGATTAATTATTTTTATGCATTGTTGTAAGGAAATCACGATTTGTCAAACACCGCGTTACAATGGCCCCACAAACGTGAGAAGTAACTCGGTCGAACGGTAAACGTAATTGAAGTTATTTTACAAAGCATGAATAATTTGACACAAATAGTTTCGTTGGAAAATATTAAATCGACGTTTACAAGCAAAAACTATTTCAGTTTGGAAACGAAACAGGTTTGTTGTCTCTGAGGAAAAACAGTTCGCGAACCTTCCATCAAAGAAATGAAAAGACGCTGCGTATAAAGAGAAAAAATACACTAAATAAGATTGATTGATAACCACAAAGTTTGGGTATTTCTACACGATCCATCCATCCGTAGTAGCCACTTGGCTTCAATAAACAGAATTTTTAAACGTACAAGTGAGAATTTTATTAATTTCCTGGCTAAATTATTCACAAAAACTCGACCTAGCACTGGTCGCTCGGACATCACATGATGAATTTTTAATGCAGCTCTATAGAAATAATTTTATTGTCATTATGTCTAATAGAGTAGGTTTCCTGTCGTTTTACTATATCTTTTTTAACACCGCACATGTGCTAGAGGATAATAATTCCGCAGTCGTTAGTTTTGTACCGTTAAAGCCGCATTAAAACATTTATCAGAGTGTGGCTGAAAATACAAACAAAAAGCAACAACTGCGAATTTTACCCCAACATTTGTATCATCCACGTCTTCGTGTTTTATCGTTTTGGTAACACATAAATAATTTCTTACTCGGACTTGTCCCAGTTTAAGAGAGCAAACCACCACAGCGCAATATTGTTCTTTATTAAATACACTTATCGTTGCTACACAAAGAGACTATTTACTTTGCAGAACCGAGCCTGTAACTGCTGAAAAATGTTAAACTAACGAATTCCATACAGAACATCCCGAAAGATCGGACGATAACGCTCTTATTTGAAAATTCCGATAGCGCTGCTATTAATCGTGGAAAATAATTAACAAAAGTCGTGTAAAAATACCGCCATGGATGTCACCAGGCTACTACAAGTTCACTTTCAGACCCGTTTCAAGATGAAAAAAGTGTGCAAAAACCAGCCACGTTCCTGCCATAACGACGAAAATGCCTCCAAGTTTTGGATTTTTGTTAAGATTCCAAGCTGATAACGAACATATTTATACTGTGTCTGAAACAGCCACTAAATTCCGAACGTTGTCAACGATGAGAACTCAATTAAGCGGTACTAAAAGTAGCATTTAAGTTACAACATATCTACCGAATTATTATCGATGGAATTAGTCTACAAGAGTTTTATGTAATTTGGTGACGGTGTCTAGTCTAATGGATGCTATAAGTTTAATTACATGTTTTATCAGTTTTCTTCTTTAATAACTCATTTTACGACTTCTTGCTGACGTGACTTTCTCCCATCGTCGTCTAAGAACGGCGTCCAACCATGAAAGCTCTGTAAACATTTTTCAGACGGGGCGGACCGAAACTTCCTTAAAAAGGGGTAAATTGAGTTATTTCCGACGGCATCGTAAGCACCTGGTCGTGTTAAACCACTGTTAAAGATATGATAGCGAGAACGGAAAATTCTGGAGTTGAATGGTAAACAATTTGCGCGAATAGGTTTTCACGGAACGGATCTAAAAAACGTCGTAAAATTTTAAATATTGTAAAAATTAATGGTCGCTCGCGGAACAAATTATTATTTTCCTGGCAATGAAGTACACATTTGCTAGTTGTCTCAACAATTTACAAAGCAAAGAAATTTTTCGCGAGCCATCAGAAAGGCAGGATAACAAATGTTATTATTTGTAGAACGATGCTGTCTTTATGATTTCGCGCAATTTTTTATTACCGCAGATTTAATAAAGACTGCCATTCCTGGTGCGTCATAAAAACTAATCCTTCGAGGGTTTCTTTGTGCTGGGCGCAGAGCTTGTTTTATATTTTATTTGAAAATTCTTAACGTTTAGATGGTCGTAGTCATAAAACTGTTCAGAAAAATGACTAACATCTACGTAATAGGGGCTGCACAGTTGGAATATAAAAATCTTCCTTTATATTTACGGAGATTTGTTGCTACATGATTTTATTTCATTCTTAATTGCCGCTTTTACACTATGTATAAATCTTCGCGTCCAATAAAACGCAGATGGCTTTTTCTTGGGCTCCAGGAAATTCACTTCTGACTCGGCCAATGTATGATACTCCGATTAATTAAGTTTGTAAACGTGATTTATCTCCGATATAATTAAACTCAAAACCGGATACCTCTTCCTCCACACCGCCGCAAATTCCGAGCGGCCACTTAGCTATTGTTGAAAACATCAAATTCTATTACGTTAACGTGATGCAATATAATTCGGGATTTTACACAGGACCTTCATCGTAAATTGGTCTTGTTAATCGCAGGCGACGTCTTTTGCACTGTTTATGTCCTGCATTACGTTTACATTTATATGATAATAGGTTGCTTCACCGCTAAGCGCTCTGGTGTTAAGTGGACAAACAACAATTTCACCGTTTCTGAAGACAAGAAATTCACTTCCATATGTTGATAATTAAGCCATAAAAGCGACTTTAAAACGGGCTCACTAACAAAGTAAGACGCGACGACGATAAAAAGCGTTTTTTGTAGATGTGGTTCTTGGCTCCGGACTCTGCATCGTTTCTGGAGGAGGCTCACTCCGGGCCGTAAGCAGGAAATAAAACCCCACGACTTGCGGTCATTTGGTCATCTTTAGCTCATCATTATCGTTATTTACAGCGACGCAGGAGTGCAAGATGCGCGTCGTTAAAATTTTCTGAACATCGTTTAATTAGAAATGTTTAAAATATTAAAGAGATTTCCACTGCAATGGAAATAAAATCTGAGCATCTACTGCTTTTACATCGTCTGGATTCTTTTGATTTTATTTTAATTTAAGTATCGGTAACCCAAGTCTGCACAAGCAAACGTTTTGTGTAGATAAAGTTGGTAGGGCATACTTGAATAGGTGAGCACATGTGTTAACATTCTCACCAAGTTCCCACAAGCACTTAGATGACAAGATTTTCATCTTAGGAGCATATGCCGTCTCCCTCCTTATCATAGTTCCTAGCACCATCCATCCCGTTCCTCCGCAAATCCACAGAATCGTTCGGATATTTTCTTTCTTTTGTCATGCGAAATGTTCCAAGTGCAGCTTTTTACGTTTCTGTAATATCAGGTGTTATGACCGTTTTAGGAGAATTAAGTTTTCGAGTGCTCTTTCACGTGCAAAATTTTACTATTTGTGTAAAAGAAAACATTTTTTCTTTCCTGTTAAGTGACTTTTACTGCTTGATGCTTTATTGTTCGTCCTCACAATGGGAGATGAGTGAAGGTAAGGTGTTTCACGAAGAAATGCTTTTAACAATGAATCTCTTGAGTGATGCCTGGCCTTTTTGATTACAAGCATACACATAAAAACTGTGGTAGGCGAGCTTATGTGCTTGCATAGGACTTGATGGCCAAGAAGGATCGGGTCGTTAAATTAGATGACATATATTACTGCCACAAAAGTCAGATAAATACGTCGGAGAAGCGTGGAGGCTCATCATTAATTTATTGTTGTCTATAATATTTCATTTCTGATCTAAAACAATTCAGTTCCCACACATTTAAATGCAAATTTTTATTCAAAAACGTTTTCTTTCACTATTTTCATTCTTTGACCAACTTTCAGAGAGCCAAGTGTTCGTCACTTATCATTTACTCAAACATCATTAATATTTAAATAAATTTTTGTAAATTAAAATTTATTACCTTAAATTTGATGTTTTAATTAACATCCCGCTGTAATTCTGATGTATTACGATGGTTGCCGCCTAGATTACCTTTTTTTATCATAGTCACACGCTGTTTAGATGATCTAAGTTATTACTACCAGGTAATAACTGATTCAAATCATTGTGAAGCGGAAAAATATTTCTCGGGAAATGGTTTTTAAATGATGTAAAAATAATATTTCCTTTAAACACGTGATATTTAATATGTATGTTAATAAAGCGGTCTTATGCTAATTATATGGGGGCCACACAATCAAATGTTAATCGGATTTTTATTTAATATGACATATGGTATTACACCAAATTTATTTTTCATACGTAAATAGAACTACCCCATTTTAAACCTCCCGGATTACAAAGGAATTACATTTTTATTACCCCCATGAAATAAATTGTATAAATGTAGGACCCCGTATGAGCCACTATCGGTAGAGTGCCCATGTCTTTGCCAAAATTTCCCAAGACCCCGACAATTTTTAATAATCACGACAGTGTCACTCTCACTAAAAGTTTTTACGGGCCCCCATGGTACGAATATTATATGAACAAATTCGGAGACATACTTACAGCATCTCAAGTCTTGAGGGAGTACTCGTTAGCCGGCATTTTAGCAAATTTCGCGATGATTTACGAGTGTAGGTGCCAGTTTGGCAGAGATTTTGTGAATTAAATGTGTTTGAATTTTACGGCTGGTAATATAATTTACGCTCTGAAGAAAATTCGGCTTGGTAATTTGCAGTTTAAAGTTAAATATTTTTACGGTGGCACCCATCAAGCCGAGGTAACAGATGGCAAATAAAAATTAGGCGTTCAAACCAAATTAAATCCCCAGCTATTCACGGATCCCTGGCACGTTCTGATCTAACCAATCAGCAAATTATTGGTTAAAACGGTGGCGAAGCTTTTCGGGATTTTACACGCTGGTCTGAGAGGGTCTTTTAATATATTTAACACGAAGAGTTTTTTTACGGGTGGTAATTCCAGTTGATCGACAGTGGTCTGTTTAATTGTACAAAATTCTGTGACAACAGGAATAGAATGGTTACTTATTCAAATGACAGGTTGCATTTTAAGGTCCCAAAGTGTGGTAATTATGAGAGTGGTGTTAATTTTTGGCCAGTAAATAAATCAAATAATTTGTCATAATATTTGTTTTAGGTGTTAGTGCCGGAAACGGCGCATAGAAAGACAAAGCGCTCGCGTTTCCTGTATGGTTTGAGTCAGCAGAGCGAAGCAAATGTTTTTAATTTCCTTCTACATAACAACCACAGCCGCACTTAATTATTACTTGCACCAAAAGGGCCATAAATACAAATGTCGGCGTTAGAACGTTCACTTTTGGTGTCTTTCGTCGATGCAGATTTCTCGCTCGTAAGAAATAAATTAATCCGTGTCAAGACGTACGTACGGTCGTCGACAATAAAATTAATGTTCTCGTCGTTTTTGCTTGTTTATTATTTATACTCACTCCTGGCCACGACAAATTGAAAATGCATGTGTTTGATGCCTCATACGAATTACTTGTAATTTACGTGGTTACGTTTCAACATAAATTTACGTTAAGTAAATGTGCGAGCTCTACGACTTATGAATAAAAAATTTGATGTGTCTTTCCTTTTAAAAGGCGATAAAATTTCAAACGTTATTTGATTAACGTCTGCGGCTTTGGGCAGTAAAAGAATTGATGTAATAAACTTTCGATTTGATTAGAACCATTTACCATTCCAATTTGTACTACGTCTATATTTTGATTACACAGCTTCATCATTTTCATCGGATTTGAACAAAGTTTGAATATTTAATTGGGTAGCTTTGAAATCGCTTATTCTGTTATTATTAATGGAGTCGAATTAATTTTTTTATGAGGAATACTTTCAGCACTTTACCGAAACTTTGTGATTTATGTTATATTTACGGGTTTTGACGCCAGGTATTGACCCACAAATTTTCATTAAAACTAAAAAACTACTAAAATTGTTGATGTCCATCTATGAAATTTTGATTAGATTCGAATAGTATTCCATCTCGTTACTCAAAGTACTACCAACATTACTGACACAATTAAACTTTTTTTTTAAATTTATTTATTTCCCAAAGTGCAGTTTTGAGTTTGTCCTAAACATTAATTTTTTTCTCATTTAAACGTGTAGTAATTTGGCACAATAAATTGAAACAACGGTAAAAGCACAAAGAAAATTAGATTGCGCTTATTTTCAGTTGACATAAAATGAGCAAACTAACAAACATACTCCCGATGTAGACGCTGAAGACATCATTGCTAGACGAAGTCTTACGAAAATAATTCCAAGGGATTCTGTTTCCCATCAATTTGTCCGCTGTGAAGTTATTTCTCGTTACGTAATTGAACGGGAGAAATGGGAGAAATACCACCGTCTTTTATTAATATAAAATAGTGAATAATAAATCATTTGTAGAACATTCGAAGTCAGTGACAGAACATACGATAATTTCCAAGAAATGAAATTATAGAAATAAGGTAACTTTACAATTCACTTAAATCATTACAGACATTACGCAAAGTCGCATGTTATACGTAACCGATTCTACCTGACAGGATGCAATGCATCCTCCATAAAACAATTTTAAAATACACACATCATTTTAATTATTTCCTCCAGGCAGATAGTTCCGGAAGGCTTATTGTCGTTGTACCCACACAATGTCTACATCTCTTAATAAAGTTTCTCTTCCTCGAGCGTCGATAAGCTGGTATTTTCAAGTTAGGAAAAAAATGACTGGTATTCACGACGAAGCTTCTGCTTCTGTGCGCTATGAAATAATTATAGAGGTAGTAACGAGGAATAACCCCCAATTAGTCTTCTCTTCTATTGCTCTCGAATCACGGCTATTATCAACAATCAGTAAATAAAAAATTCCAGCACCTGTCTACTGGTTTTGAAAAAATGTCGTTACATAACAGGAGGATTACCAGCTGCTTAAAGAAGCGACTAATTTTTTAGTAATTTTATTACATTTTATGTTTTAATTGGTGTGACCGTGTTACAGGTGGTAGCTCCATTGTTTATTGTTAATATCAACGCTCACTTTTAATTACAAAATGGTGTTATACCCACCACTGTTTTTTCTCACATTAGAAGTGAAAGTGGGGTACGTTGGCAAATTAATAATAAATATGGGAATTACAACTTAACTTGTACAACGCTGAATGAAACTCTAAAATTCATTTCAACTTTTTTAATATGCTACGGATTGTGAATAATAAACTTCCGTGTTTCGGTAATCGGTTTTTAAATCAATAACTTCTGAAGTTTTTTTACTCCGAAACGACCAATCAAATATCGAGATTTTAATAGTTTTATCTCACAATTTTCGATAAGAACCATCATGAAAAACAGATAATTAAGAAATCAATGTCTCCATAAAATTTTTAATTTATAAGATTGGAAAATTTAATTAGGTAATAGACCGACGAACATGAGAATGCTTTTCATGTGATAAAATCTGATTCGGAACATTTGCTGCTTGTTTTTCTCCAAACAATCGTATAATTCTGTAATCTAAATTTTTGAAACCTTAATTATTTTGATTAGTACTAACACTAATTTAGTTCTGAATTAATAATATGATAATAAATCAATACCATTCGATACCATTTTGTAGCCAATCTCAATAATAATTAGTAATGCAAACTAATAATAGGTTTTAATTATTTACTTTTAACATGCTAGATACACCAAGCTTTATTGACTCTGAGAAGTTATTGCGGTCCCTGGCCTGGGAATCAAAAGTTTTCTCGTCTTCGGTGTCTTTTTATGTTCTGAAAATTGAAAAAAACAATAACAAACGTTTGTCGTTACAGTCACGGCATAAGTATCAGATATCGACAAAGCTCATCGTTTTTCATTATCTGTAAATGACCTCAACTGTACGAACGAATAACTTCTTTATTAAAGAAAAGACAGCAATAATCGACTTTATTTCCAATTTGTTGTATTTACTTGCCTTAAATACGTGTTTCTGGAGACGTGGAATGGATTATTATCTCGTAGGAGATCCTGAGGAAAAACACTGTCACATCCCATTAGCACCATGTATCGGTTAACACAGAAAATTGTCGCCTCGTCTCGAACACGAAAAACTAGGCATTACATGATTCATTGCCCTTAAAAACTGCATCTGAAGAATAGATAATACGTATTTACAACCTATATAAAATTTCTTATGAGACATTAATGCAGTGAACATGTGTCATCATTGTAGAAATTGATTATGGAATCTAACAATGAATAATAAATTCCATCGGTATTATCTTTCCAACACCAACGTTCTCGTATAGAAATGTCGTTCATCAAGGACTTCCAAACATGGCGTCTCGGACAAATTAATATTCTTTCAGCGAGAAGAGCGGCGGTTGTCAAAAATCCCGACGGCTTAGTCGCTGGGTTTTATAAGACATTAACAATCTGTAGACACGTTGTAGAACTGAAGACTCATATGTAATGTATTCGAATGTAATGTAATACGTGTGTGTCGTGGTTATTTACAGTCCAGTCGCTTGGAGGAGGCTGGGTCCCATTTCTTCACATGGCTTCTTGCTGTGTCTGCGTCTTCCAGATAATGTCAGCGGTAACAGCAATGAAACACTGAAACTTGCTATGGTTCGTCAAGAACAAGCCTGTTTGATAACCTAGTTAACCCTATAAAATCAAAGGGACCGCTGGTAGAATATTAGAGGTTTAGTGATAAGCTGAGACAACATGTCCGCCTTCATGGCTAATTTCGCTGTGATAATGAGTAGGGACCATAAATCTATTTTAAATAGTATTATCAGCTGAATTCTTGGAGAGGTGAACACTCTTGATTCTGTCAACCTGCGTTGAGGGACGTTGAATTTACTACTAGACCTGATGGAGCAAAGCGGACTTCTCTTTGGAAATGATTTTCCACTTCTCCAGTACAAGTTTTGTCAAAAATATGTTGACTATATAGTATTATTCATTTTGGTAATCAGGTCACACTTTTCTAAAATCTGCAATAGACGGAAAGGTTTTTCACTTTTAAAGAAATTTTCTGACCTCTCCTGAATTTTTGAGTAGAAGAAAGAAAGACGATTTAATACCTAAAAGCGGTTAAATATGGAAATCCGCGATCATTCTTCACTGTTTCATGGAATCTGAACACAAGAAACTATCTCTCACATTTATCAAAAGCTGGTTATCTTCTTACAGTGATTCAATCATAGCTTCTTTATGATGTGCAGAACAAAGGTACCGTGTTTTTTCGTCATAAAAACTTTACACGTTCCAGACTTCAATTCCACCTTTTAACTAGGTATGATTCGATCTGGTTTGAAATGTAGATGGATTTTCGTTACAATTCCCACACGTATTTTTAACATTCGCGTGAAAAAAGCAGCGTGAATAATCTCTGAAATAGTTCATCTTCATCCGCTTTGTGTTGGTATTGGTTTTAACTAATTGGCAAATCCAGCGGTTTTTAACAGTTCTCACCCGTTTATCTACTTAATTATAAACCAATTAAGCTCTTAAAACGCAAATCGATTTGGTGAAACGACTTTATTATCAAAACTTGACTGTTTAGTCGAATTATAATTGATAAAAGGAAACATTAATTGAAAATAAACTTTTCGTCTGGAGGTTGTAACCGTAAAACAGCTGCGGAACTATCAAAAGTCGCGATTGCGGCTGTCAGCGACCACAGTTATAATTTAGAAGATCAAACGTTATCTGCAAAATTTGCAACCGGTCACGAGACGAAATTGTCAAAATATGTAAATAAGTTTCCTTCAACACGGAGCTTTTCTGATATACATACGGCGGTAACTCTTTGCAAGTTGGAAGCAGGTTAGTTCGCGATGAGCGAAATCCGGATTTTTATTTTGTCAGTACGAATACATTGCCAACAAAATGCGCAAATATGGTTAGCAGTTTTTTTAAAGTAGACAAATTTGTCTGGCGTCCAACACGGAGAATCGACAACCAATCACTGTAGACATAAATTTCCTCATCATGTGCATATAAATTGGCATTAACTGGTTGGGACTTTTCAAAAAAAATCATTCTTAATTATTATCATTAATAGCTTTTCTCGCGGATTCTAGGCAATAAATTTCCAATAAATAAAAGCAAGCAGAAACAAAATATAATTGCTTTTGGTTAGCATGCCTCGTTTTATGACGTAACGGTAAACACAACATGTCTAATGTAGCGTAATTACACAGAAAAAGAAAAAAGAACACGACACCCCATTAAAACTTTCTGCAACATTAATTCATCTTTATTTTACTTTGTCAAGTAGACGTGAAATAAGGAGACGTTATGCAATTAAACATTTTAATAGGAATTGTAATACATCTATGACCAGTCACTAACAAGCCCATAATAAAACTAAATGAATTTCTCATACGACTTTCTTTTTCTTTCTTTTAAAATTGAAAAATAAAAGCGCGGAACTCGTGGTGCAACAGCATTCCTTTGAACTGCTTCTGGAGCGGTTAATCAGTCTTTAATGGCATGTTAGAACAGCAAAAATTTAATGAAAATGCGACAAAAATGGAAGTAACGCATGCGATGAATATTTTAAGAGCAGGAAGCTGCAGGTTTAATGAAGTGCACGGCAGGTTTTCATCCTACACGAGCTACAGTGTCTATAATTTTATTAATTGAAAAGGAATCACAGAGAAAATTTCGAAAATTACCTTTTCATTAAGCTCCGGCCGAACGAACACAAATTTCCTCGGATTATTTATCGGCTCTGGAATTAAATTAGCACCTAAAATGCTCTATCAATTAATACGAACAGGGTATGCATCATTTGCAGGAGCTGATCCTGCTGGAACACATTGTTTACACGAAATAACTTAGGCGTGCCACGACATCGGTGTCATCCCTGACCCACTTAATAGTTAATGTGAACAGTAATTAGCGAAATTAATATTTATAAAAGGGGATGGAAATTTTATGGAAGCCGACCGCTGGGGGCGGATTTAAAAAACGATAACCCTCCCTTACTTCAATTTAATCGGATCTTATATTAATTCAGTTGATTTGCACAATATTTATCAAGGCGATACTACACAAAGTGTTGGGTAAAGTTTCCAAGTTGGTTGAATAAAAGTTTTTGTTTACGGTTTTTGTCCCTTGGGTATCGTTTTCTGACATTTATACTTTGGACTTGTTACGTGGACGTACTTAATTATAAATAGGGGTAAAATGGATTTTCTCGATGGAAACATCCGACAAGTAATTGTTTACTTTAGAGAAATTAATGACACTTCACTGCTGTAAATTTGCTCATACAAAATTCAAATGACATGAACGTATGTAGTTGCTACAGAAACGTATTTATAAAAGGGATAAAATAAAAAAAAAATTACTTATTGACTGATGGGTTAATTTTTTTGATTTCAGGAAAATTTCACAATTCTTTTTCTCGAAAATGAAAGGGTTCTTTGAAGTTGTTTATCTTTTTGCTTCATTGTAGTTCTTATCAGTTCCACGTAGAGATTGAATTTGATCTACCCACACTACAGATGTTTATGTACCAGCTTGAGTTCGCACTTTTTTAATAACGAGAAAAGACTAGAGTTCTTTCCTCAAATTTCTTGCCACCGAAGACTTTCTGTATCATATCGCAACATATTGAAACAAATGTGTTTTCCAGGTCGATATTAATCCCATCCTCCCTTTGCCTAAACCCACATCCCCAGTTAATACACTCGCCTGATCCAATTTCCCTCTCCGAAAAATTCCGGTGGCGCATCCGCGCTATCGGCAGTAAAAAGCAAAAGATCACTTATTAGATATTAAAGATTCTCGTTTAATGTTCTAATCTTCCGACCCCCTTTGTGTTTCTTAGACTTAATAACTGGAAAAGAATCCATCGGTTTTTTATGTCGCCATCTTGGAAGATTGAGGCGCCATTGTAGAAACGAAGTTTGTTTTTTGATACGGTCCTGGTTATCGACCATTAGCACCCGTCACTTACACCAATCAATTACCAGAAATTCGAGTCGTGTTCTTGCGTTGTTTGCCAAACCTACACATCTTCCTTGATATTAATTTCCGTCTTTAGTAACTGTCAAGTTTGGATTCAGAGGCGTCCGCCAATGAGGGGCATTAGTTCGGAAGAGCGCCATCTGCATTGCAAATAAGCAATTCACTTCGGCTTATGGCAGATTCGCGATAAATTGAGAATAGCAGCGAATAAATCGTCGTGTTGCGGAAGCTTAAACTGGCACATTTAAAATTTTTCAACGGAAAAACATCCCTCGACGAAAATTAAACACTTACATACATTTTCCATTCCCTTCTTGGGAAAGATTAATTCGCCACGCCAGCGCTTTGTTTCCGAAAAATTGCCATTTTTATAAGAAAACTTCAGCGTATATACATTCGTGCTTGCCACTTTCATTACTTTCCATGCTCGCTCTAAATCTCGCTCCAACTTTCTTACACTGTTTTAATGAGCTGCACAATTTTTCTTGCATTTTCTAAACTACATAACGAGAGATTTTCATCCCCAGATAGTGTTGATTACAAATTTTATTTTCAGTTTTTAATTCAACTCATTTTTGCCCATCTTGGGGATATTGCTACAATAACTTATACGATCTGTGCGTTATTATAAAATTATAAGCCAAGATGATAAACTAACAGTACTTAGCTTGCAAATAACTAGCAACGGTAAAGAGTTAATTGAATTCACTGGTGTAATAATTCTCTTGATATCACAAATTTTTTTTAACCATTACACAGTGATTGTAACGGTAGAAAAACGTATCGAAAATCAAAATGCAAAATTGTAGTGTTTTTACAAACCAATAATGTAAATTACTAGTGCTTGGTACAACAGTGTCCAGCTACAAAACACTCATTTCTGTCATTTGAATTATTAAATAACAGATAGTATCCAGGCTTGGTTTATAAAAGTTGAAACGTTTTCCTCTTATTGGGTGTACCCGTAACAATACCGCAATATAAAGTGGTTATTTAACGTTCCAGTAAATGCATTGCATTATTTTTTCCCACAGATTATTATCAATCTGCTGCATCATTGAGGTCACACGGAAATTATTTATTGCCGTCACTTAACTGGTGCAATTTAATATTTCTAGAATATCATTTTAATCGGTAAAAAGCTTTCTACGATAACAGGATTTTAAATTCGATCGATTGAGGAAGCGCTGGACCGTAGTTCGAAATAAGTGTAACACAATAGATGGGTTTATAAATACCGCTCCAGGAATAATTCTTGTTGAACGAAAAGCAACGGATTTTTATTTTTGAACACAAGTTTCAAGTGGACAAATCCAAGTTGGAACTATTGTACAATTTCTGCTCCTTTGTCGTGAAAACAACTTCTTTAGGCTATCAAATTTTGTCTTTTAATATTTTTGACTTGTCGGCTACAGCCGCATGTTTTACAGTAATGTAAATTTGCAGATAAAAATCAAATCAACAATTATATAACAATATAGCCTCCGGCTATAAAATAGCTTTAATTTGAACAAAACATTTGTTCGTGGCTTTGTTTCCAGTGAGTCTGGAATTTCCTACTCCCAAAGCCAAGCGAATTAAACAATTCCTGCCGATTTATAAATCGAAAAGCGTATCCTGCATGCCGGTATGCAATATCGCTGTTCAAATCCGCGATTATCTTTGACATACGACCTACAGGATTCGAATCCCAAAATAATTACAACGTTATAGTATCAGTTGCGGTTGTTTACATTCCATTACATAGGACTATTGTTAATTTAAATCAGTAAAACTCCCTACCATTGTCTGTTAATTATTGCTTTGACATTATAATCGTAGCCAGCTTTAAAAATTCAATGCCGCCGAAGCACAATCCGCTTTTTCGTTCCGATCGGTTGAAAATTGTATAGTGATGCTTTTACACAACAGAACGTTGGAAAGAAGTAATCCGAAGTGATTCGTCTCGGCGGAGCTCTTGCTTTAATGCCAATGTTATCTGTAATTAGGTCTGTATTTAGAAAATTTGCTGCGCCCGACGCCCACGTTCTGATTGATTTCCCTGATCAATCTTCCGGGCTGAAAGAAATCAACATTTGGAAGACGCTAGATCCATACTAAGAGGAAATTTTTCAAGACACAAAATCTGCCTTCACATGTCAGAAAAACAGCCCCACTTTTAAATATTAACACTTATATACATGCAGAGATGATTTACTTAGTTCTAGAACGATTTATCAATGTTAAATCAACAACAAGTTGACTTGCGTATTTATTGATCAACGGTTTAGAAAGCTTTTGATAAAATAAACTATCCACTGATGCACAGATTGACAAACTTCGAAAAGTAGATTAGACGCATCGTCGAGATAACCTATAACCGGAAATAATAAAACATAATAAAAGCTAATCTTAAGTGTATAATAAATGCATTATCGTCCTGCAGGTTAAATGGACAATAATAACTGTCATGTATAGAATTCAAAGTTCAAAATTGTAAAAGTTTGCATAACTTATTCATAAACAATAATGGAAAGAGCAATATGCTTTACTATTGTGAACATAATGTCGACATCTACATATAAATAAGAGAAACATAAAATAACATCTAAAACTTTTAGTGTTATTCTAAAAAAAGTGACGAAACCGTTAGGCATCAATAAGTCAACATTGCGAAATCATGAACTTTGAGTTTCATTACCGCATAAATTTCCCGTAAAGCGTAATTAAAGTCTCGTATAAAAATAAAGGATTTCGTTTTAAAAGTCATCAAGCAAATGGCTTTGATCCAAGAGGACGTCCAAAACGAGGTAAGAAGTTCAATAGACAGGCGGACACGCGTTTATCGGATCGATGTAATACCGACCTTAGCTTTTTGAGAACACAAGCTCTTTGCCGCGATAAACTCTTATTGGATTACCAACAAATACGGGTAGTAAGTCTCTTCGAAAGAGAATTTGTTAAAAAACGAAAACACAAAATGTCAATATCGCTCGTGACTGCGACAGAATGAAAAATGTTTTGATTGGAACATAATCATGTTAAATGACGTTTCCGGCCATTATCGTTGTGGAAAAAGTAAAGAAAATACTTTAAAAGCTTCACACAATTAGGAACCTGTTGTAAACATAAGCCTGTTTTCGCAATATCCGCTAATTGTAATTGCCGCCGCAGCAGGAATTTCTGATGCATTAAATATCTACTGTCCAGAAGCGGATGGCTGTTAAACTAGTTTATCTGTCGCGTTATAGCATTTATGAAATAATAATTCTGTACACGACTAACTTTTATTGGATGTTTCCTTAAAGGACAGAGCGGAAAGAAAGCACAATTTTTGAAACCAAAATTAAAACAATTCAGATCTTCTATCCCGACCTATCCTAATTTCTTCTTCCTGTTGTTCGTTGCAGTTCCGTGGTTTAATTATCACTTGATATTAACAGGAAAACTTGGTGCTTTTGGTCGTTGTCTTTCGTATTTTCTTCTTTTTGCGGTAGTATTCCCATTGCGGCCAAAAGTTTGCAGCAAAGCAAACATACCGCTAATTGGGTCACGTGGATCATGTTTTAATTGTCGACATGTTTGTGCAGAGACTGTACCTTTCATCATGGAGTTCGTATTACGTTACCAAGGGTTCCTAACCACTGTAAAGTTTTCTTGTTACTTACAGAATTTAATATGAGTGCTCAGAACAAGCCAAGCGAAATTTCAGTAAATAATTAATATGAATCTAATAAATTTAACACGTTGCCAACACCACCTTAACAACAACAATTATGGATGTTGTAATAAAGAGTGTTTTACACTGGCGAACAGCGGCGCCACAAATGTCGGAAGAATAATAATCATGGATAATAACAGTCTGGTTTAATTCAAGTGAAAACTTGCCCGAGTTAATGGCGATTAATGTCGGCTGTTATCGATTCATATTAATTTAATGGATTATTGGAAAGTTATTACAATTGCCAATCAGGTTTTTATGTTTGTGGAGCATTTCACTTTCAGGCGGTCTTTTCACCACGTTCGAGTTGGATAATACCTATTAACGATCGATGTGATAAGCACACAGCACGCTCGATGTGAGATTACTTTTCAATCAGGCGTCAAAACGCCCACAAAATATTATTTGCCGGGCCACAAAAGCCCTTTGAAAGACTGGAAAACTCCAGATATAGGTAACCTAGTTGGAAAAAAAGAGCTCTAAAATAAACCGCTCGCATCAAAATCGATGGTATCAAATAACATCAATGGCGATTAATTTTCATTTTGTGAAAATAACGTCACACGTAATAATAAATTTAACCTTTTATTTAAATTAATTAATATTCACCGCATTCAAAACTATGTTTTGTCAATAGAATCAAAACCATTCTTTGATCTTACAATGCAGCAAATATCACCACATGGCATTTTTACGTTGACTGTTTTTAGTAATTGCTAATAAAATTGAAAACAATTGCAATATATAGCAGAGTTTTTACAATTATTTTTACAAAATAATCAAAACAGGCTTTACAAACACAAAAAGGCACCTGCAACTGTAATTTTAAATCTTTTCTAATTTTGTTATTAAAACCTAGTTTACACTTCGCCAAATGAAAAACACGAATTTATTACAAACTATAAATTTGCCTTTACTAGTATATTTCAATATGTCATAGCTTGATCGCAAAATCTCTAAATATACGAGCTCGTGTTGCTGATGCTTTTTGAATGGTCAATATGAAAATAAACGGAATGTTATACATATTTGATGTATGGATAGTGGCTATCAAAATTGTAACTATCATGGGAAAAATTCAAAAATTCAGCTTTGAAACAAGAGCTTGATACCCTAATCTCCCTACAGGTTTTAATATCATCAATAAACTGGTAATAAATTGCAATTTAAAACATTTTCAATACAAATTCAAATTGTTTTCACTTCGGAAAAGTAATTTTCCAAAAACGAGGCCCCAATTATGTGGGCTTGTCTTAGGAAAGCGGGTGTGCTTATTTATTTAAATTTTAGTTAGTCATAAAATATAAATAATGGCTTCATTTCCATTTTAAGATTTTTATGTAGATACGTTATCCAAACTTCCTTATTATTTGTATTTTTCGTTAAATATGAGTGGCAGTCTAAAATAATACCGTAGGTACCAAAAATAATAAAATTATTCACGTTCAGCAGTCACATATTATGCACATTCGTTTCGAGATTTATAGGAGCCTTTTCAAGGGAAAATAGATTATTATTCGTTTTTGTGCTGGAGGTAGACGAACTCCCGTTATTTCTCGTAAAAAAGAATTTGATTTTGGCCAATTCAATAGGAGTTGCTCCTTTCGCAAAGTTCAATCAGGAAAAATCCCTAAGAAAAATTGATGGCCCCCGCCGCTGGGATCGAGCCCGACTTGGCTGATGGCGCTTCTATAGAGTGGGCATAAACCCGAAAAGACCAATTTATTTTGTATCGCAGTTAATTAAAGTGGAGCAGTTTAATTTGAATTGAATTAATCAGATAAATAGCGAAATTCAGGTGAACGGAGTATAATAAAAAGTGAGAGTTTATTGCAGGCGTGCTGTGCTTCTTATTTCCTTATAGCTGTTGGAATAATTAAAGGTTGTTTACGTTTTCGTCCGAAATGGGCAACCACCAGATAGAGGGAACGCGCGATCTACCTACACACGCGGATTCACTGTTTCCCTAATTTATTGTGTACTTTGGGTCTATTGGGGAGTTAAAACTTGTATAATTGGCTGCACTGGTTCGGAAACAGATTGCCTCGACTATAGGGAAATTTGCCACAGGCCCTTTGTTTCATTTAAAAGGGTTATTTTACATCGGGGACCAAAGATAGTGACTTGTGCTTTAATCTCTACGAGAATAATGGGCTATCCTTGTTCGTCCCAAGCTTAAACTTACATCGAACCATGCTAATTAATAAATTTGTCTCTTTTTGTCGGTGGTTTTTTGATAGACCGATTTAACATAATCTGCCCATAATTTAATCCGGTGTCCTGTACATGTCTTATTATCAATTATTTATAGCTTTATTTTGGTCGGGATTTATCAGCTCCAAAACGTGACATCCGTTACTGGTTCAATGATTTATTTATTTTTCGGTAATTTCAATTATAATTTCCCATCAATTTATTGCTTTCGATTACAATATCGTAACAGCCGGCAGCCCTATAAATATTATACAAATTTTTTATTACTGTAGATCCATTAATTAATTGCTACTACATCTTGTAAACAATGCACCTCTTTCGGCTGAGTTGTTTAAAGTTCAAAATAATAAATTACTCGGTATTTTTATCGTTCAGAGCTTATCTACCCTTAAAACCTCAACCGGAACAGTGTCTTTGTTTTATACGAAAAATGATATATCGTTCCTAGCAGCTCGTTAAAAATAATTGAAGCATTTTTGTATAGAGTGGTGAAGAGGGTAAATTGCCGTTAAAAATCTCGGGGACACTTTGAGTATAATATCTGTCATACCACTACAACAATATATGAAAAATACCACAATAATCCCTTGCTGAAACAACGTTCAACGAAATTAACCCGAATAACACACTGGAGGCTCAACACAAAAGCAGAAATAATGACCATAACAGCACTAATGAATACGCTGGAACAGTATTGAATGTACAAACGACTAATAATGACATGACTGATAATGTAAACTTTAACGCTTCAAGAGATACAATTTTTAATCACATTACGTAATTATATTCTTTCATTAAAGGCAATTACAGCCATGAATTATTTTTTCAGGAAATTGACAGCTCTAATTTAGTTATTTTTAGTTATAAATCAGTGTCTTCATTCTCTTCTTTTCTATCAATTGCAGTTAAAAATATCCACTGTACTTTGTCGAGAGACACGGAAACATCGATCCAATAACAATAATTATAGCCACAGATACTTGTTCCTGCTATTTTTCACAATTACTATTCCCTCTGTTGCAGTTATTGATCTAGGAGTACAAAGTAATAATTTTATTTCTAGTGTAAAGTTATAAATGAATGAGTATTTCTCTTGGCAAGTATCATTAATAATATTAAATTATCCGAAAGTCGACTGCCTAATAAACGACTTGATGTATCTATTTTGGAACAACGTAATAATCCATTACAAGTTCGCAGTGATCATAAATAAACCTCATAGATCGAAAAAGCAGAAACCGTCACATTAAGTCCAACTTAAATCTTCGTGTAAAGCGATAAATCAACTTTTAATATTAGGAGGCTACAGAAGGTTTAATTTAAATGTTAGTACAACTTTTGTCAGGCATTCTCAAATATTAATTGTACACGGGTCGAAGCGGATCTATAAATTACGTTAGCGTTTTAAAGGCGCGTTATAAATTTTTAATCACAATAAAAGTTACAATTTCTTGAGCAATGTCGAAAATTCGACAGCATGGTCTGAAATTCTTATGCGCAACAGCGCAAGAAAATGTATTCAGTTTTATAATTCGTTAAAATATTTCCTACTAGATAACTGCTGCTCGTTGCATGCCGCATCTGACCGCCAATTAAGAGAGATACTTCAGTTTCTTTATTTATATAATTACAAGAAACGTTCAAATCGAATCCTCCACTACTAGTTTTAAGAACCGAACGGTTCTAAATCAGAACCGGTCCCGGACTATCTTCATAGAACAAAACCCCGGGGGTGATTCCACTTCTTGGTGAATGACACTGATTGCTCCTGTAGACTTCTTCGTTTTGCTCCTAGATGGCCGGTTTCCAACACGCTCCACCTTATCTCCACAATAATTAATTTAATTAGATGCCATGAAATAACTGTAGGAGTGATTTTGTCTCATTTTTACGTAATTATCTAATTAGATTTTACTAATTATCTCGACGATAAGACCTAACGTGCTGGAACGCTACAACGAAAAAATTGAGTCGACATAAAAACGCCAGTTTTGCCAGAACACGAAAAGCCGGCGTGGAATTTCGAAACTGGGCTATTTAGAATGTTTGCCCGCTTTTTGTTTTTTCCTCAACCACTTGTAGAAGTAACTGAGTAAATTGACGAAAAATATCCAGCAATTTGCCTGACACGAGCAACGAAATGTGCACAGAAAAATTATGGATACTTAATTTTAGGTTTAAAGAGCTTGTTTGAAGTCGGCGCATGAACAAATTTAGTAGCCGCAACCAAAATTGATTAAAAGTTTTGTTGGCGGATTTCTGCATTTTCAACAAGAGCACACAATTATTTATTAGTTGGCCAGTCAATTCATTAAACAACGGGCCAAAATAAAAACAATACCGAGTCAATAAAGAATCTCGAACATTTTTTTGGCAACAAAATTTTTACGATTTTATATTGAATTCCATAAAATTGATAGTGTTAACGGAAAAACAATTAAATTAAAAATCGCGTTGATTAACTGTGAAGCGGAATTTTAGGAATTTTAATTTTTATGGAATTCCGCAATTCTAATGGTTTTATTGCTACAACAAGCGTTACTACAAACAGGATGTAACAAAAATTAGTGCATTTAATTTAACTGGTCGTAGATCTCGACAAAGATTTTTCTTGGCGGTTTTCCAAAACTTTTGAACATTTTTTGAAAAATTTGGAACAAAATGCACAGAGAACTTTTGCTTTCTTTTTATTTGTGCGGCCAAAACGCTGATCTGTTTCAAAAACCATTTAAACCTGGAAACTGAACTTGAATTGCTTTGAATTTCTCATAGTCTTTTTAGAATTTATCCTAGATTTTTTAAATTTTAAGTAAATTTTTTTCAGATTTTTCGTGGTCTCTGATTTATTTAATTTTTTTAATTCTATTTTTTTAATTTCTATATTGTCTTTGTCATCAAATTTCTGTATTTTTTTTTCGATACGCTCCATCTTTTTTATAAACTTTGGATTCTATCTAATTTCTCTATGTTGTATTTAGATTCTCTTCAATTTTCCAGAGATCCACCACCAGCTAAATTTCATGCATTTTGTTTTTTTATAAAAAAATAATTTTTATTAATAATAAAACTTTGAATAAATAATCTAAGATCTAAATAAATACATATTTTGGAGATCTAATTTTAAAACTTACATACTTAGGTAAGTAACACAAAAATGTTTCAATTTTCTGTTCCACTTTTGATAATTTTAACCTTAAAACAATAAAATTGTTATTTCCGTCACGCTTATCACCTAGTTGTGCCAAATTACACAATTTTAGAAGAAGAAAAGAGATTTATATTTTTAACACAACCTCACAGAATTAAGTTTCGTTTGTGAGATTAAGTTTATAACGGAAAACTTAATTAAAGAAAAGTTGACTGTTTTTACAAAATGTTAAGATGCCATTTCTCATTTAACTAGCTGATGGCGGCAAGATATTTCTAAAATATGACTGAGATATGAAGTAAACCATTCAGAATTTTTCGGTATTTTCGAAATCTCTATCCGTATCTACTGAATGTTGCGTAGTTCTTGCAGGAGAGAAATATTTTCAAAGATAGCCAGCCACACGCTATGTTGATAGTGGCAAGTTACTGTTGACAGTCCTCACATTACTCACAGTAACAAGAATAATATTTTTCCTCATTGTGTCTCCAGCTTGCGCAATGCGCAAACCGCAATACTTGCGATACTCACCTCGTTGTGTTATTAACGAGGAATTATTAAATCATAAAACTTTTGTCTCTTACCCCTGATTTATGGCCCATAAAAATTCTTGCACAAGGGAAAAAAGCGGCTTGAGTGGAAATTAAAAAAATACACCACGGTCTATGAAATCCGATCCCTATCGTTATATTTGCGTGTGCATATTTGAATCTGATAACCCCCGTTGTGTTTTCCTTCGATTTAAGTACGACACCAGTAACTCCATTTTCCACCAACAAACAATCTCGATTAGCTTTTACAAAAAGCACAAACGACTTTTTGACGGCTATTATAAAGTTGTCCATCACCTTACTATAACACCGACAAGAATAAATGTAGAAAGCGGATTCTGTTATTGTTCTGACACTTTTATGATGTCTTCTTCTTTTGTTGGCGGTGACCTAGATCCGACAGTCTTTGCTCTGAAAAGCATTTAGGTGACAACGTATTAGTTAACTAATGACCGCCACGACGAAGAATGTGACAAATCACCTTTGTAATAATTAGCTGCTTTATATTCTGTCCGACATCTGTCAAAATCTGAAAAAGTGTTAGTCGGGGGGTTTGAAAGCTTGTTTCCAATTAAGGGCGCTGAAATGAATGTGTGTCGGATTAGGTTTCACTGTGACAGAATGCACCCCTGGAAGTCGATTTTTTAAACAAAAAAACGAAACCTAGTAACCATACTGCGAGCCCATATCATATCTAATTTGTTACCGGAACGACGAATTTATCTATTCCACTCGAAAAACACGAAATTCGAATTATCATAAAAAATAATTTCCATGCGTAACAAACGCCGACATGCTCGAAGAAACTAATTTAACTCGCTGCGACAACAGAATTAAGCCACCATTTGCGTCCGTTTTCGGTCTAACGAAACAGATGTGCTACATCAACGATGACAAAAAAATCCCCAATTTCGCTCTTGCTAAGTTTAGAATAAATTTGTCCAAATAAAATCATTTTCGACCAAGTTGTTGCGTTGAAGGGCTCCAATTAAGTGTTAAATGGATTCGAAATTTTATGTTCAATTAAAATAAAATTAATGCGGCTTGGAAAATATTCGCATTTCCTAAAGTATTTCATTAAAATCAAATTAAACTCAATCAGATTAATTAAACCGATGTTAATTCCGATTTCAGCTATGGCTGGAAACGTAAAGAACAGTTGTGAGAATCCAGAGCGGAATTTTCACTGTTTCAAGTACCATTTGCGTTGATTACAATCCCAGCATAACACATATATTGCATTATAAACCAATAAAATGTAGCGGGATGTTTGATAAAGGGCAGCCGAATAAATTTTTAATGTTGATCCACGAAATGTATCCAGTTTCGGCAATAGGTAAATTCAGTTTCCTTATTCGATTGTTGAGGTGGTAAAAAATGCATGAAGCGAAAAGTAGTTCTGTCGGTAAAAAGTCGGCTTGTTACGGTTTCTACAAAGTTCAGCCTCTTTTAGAAAATTGATTCTGATGAATTTAACAAGACTTTCTTCAGTAATTGATCGGCTATTCCCATGTGACCCGTAGCTCCGTCAACACCTCTTGTGAAGCTCATTATGTTCTTTGGTATCGATTAAACTTAACCGCGGTAATCTAACATCGCAGTGTACAGACCACCGTCATTGTTGTGGGAAAACAGCGATTTTACAATGTAAATATGACGGTTGCATTTCTTCGGTAAACACAGCGAGTTTGCAGATCTACCACATGTCGCCTTATCGGCGTTCCCATTATCAATAACATGACCTTCATTATAAAGTTACACGTTACACCCACAAAAGCTGCAAGTCTTGTTGACTCAATAACTTACTCTGTCAGTGAACGTTAAAAAGCGAATTTATCACCCGAATCAAGCACTTAAATCTTTTTATTAACAATATAACTATCCTGTAACTTGAAACATAACGATCGAGTCATAACCGTTGAGATACAAGCTCATAACTTTGCTCGCGAGGCATATATTAAGTTCTTTCGCCGTCAGTCCTCCCAAAATTCATGAGTGTCAATCGAAAACTTTCGACTTTTTCAGCACCGTAACTGAAAACTTGTCGCTTTTTGCGGCGTTCTCGTCAACGACAAACGACCGTCTGTTTGGCTAACAAGTAACATCAAGACGATCGGATGTCGTCGAGAATTTGTCATTCGAAACGTTCTTTACGGTCCAAGCGAGTTTTGAGTGACTAGCGGGTGGTGCTGAAGCTGAAAAATGTACCTCTGCTACCACACAAAGCTGCACTGTGCATACAAAAAGGACTCCACTGTCGCAGATGTGACGGCGGATAAGCAGATAACAGTCTTTCTGCAAGTTTTAGTTAATTAATCGTACAACGTTTTTCAGGATGAATATTCATCCATGTTAATTAAATTTATTAATTAATTAAGCAACGATCAAAGATATTTATTTATGATCCAAGTGATGTTTCTACGGTGTGGGCAAACTTTATAAGATACTTTATGAATGTCGTAAAATTTTATTTATTGAAAAAGTGATCATGTTTTTTGCTGCGATGACACTTTTATTTCAGAAACTAACGTGAAAATGGATGAGCCTAATGTATCGCCAACACAAGTTATTTTTAAAATGTTAAACCTTTATTTTAAATATTTTATTTTATTGTGAAAGATATAAATAATAATTCAAATGAAAAAATGCAGTTTTGTTGAAATTTTTGTTCCTAAAAAAGACACAAAGGCAAACTACAATTCAAAAAAAAAATTTAAAAACCAGAATATGTGAGACCGTTCAATCAATTCTGTTTTGATGTGGTTAATCCACAATTTAGTTGTTTAGCTATAATTTTCAAATTTTTGTCCAATATAAAATCAATTGTAGTTCTCAGTTTTGGATATTTCACTGGTATTGTAATTTTTTTTTTGGCCTCATGAATTGTAAACGTCAAATTAACATTCAATTGACATCTTCGGAAACACTAGTTTTACAAGCGCCCTAGACGTTTACACACGCCGTGCAGTAAAAATTGCCAAAATCGTCTGCTCTTCAGATGCGTTTATAAATTAAAATCACTTTACCATAATAAAGATTGATCACAAAAGTGGAATCTACCTAAATTATTATCTCAATTAAGACAATATTTCTATTTTTAAAGTCATATTAAAACTTTTTTTTATACAGCTCCATCTTGTGGACTTTTTGTGCACTAATTACAAAATTGACAGAATTGACAGATGATGGAATTTATAAATGTCAGATGTGACAGTTCACATCAATTTTGAAAAACCCAACTATTTAAATTAAAAATTTTCGGCCAAAAAATTTAATACAACTCTTGTGCGTTAACCATTTTACAGCGCTCAATCATTAAAGTACTCCGGCTACGCCGTCGTGCTTCAAACTAATTTCGCGCTGTAAAATGTAAGTTACCACACGCGACTGTAAATAACTATTTTCTACAACCGTCAAAAAAGTTACATTTGCACACCATTTACAGTGCGTGAAGTAACTGTTTTGCTCACTAGAGTAAAAAAAAACAAAACGAAAAAACACTGTTATCAAAATAATGTTGAAGTTTATTCTCTTTTAAATTACAAAGGCCATAATTTAATTTATAACAATAATAAGCTCTGTACTTCCTGTAGATTTCAATGTACTCCGAATTTGAAACAATAAAAGTTCTTTCGCAGTAATTTTTACTATCCGGAACATTAACAATCAAAACGGTCCCAACTTCTTGGATGCCATCAACAGTAATTTTTATCAGTTCTTCTCGACGACAAGCGCCACTTAATCCCAAAATTAAAGCTGTCTGAAATATTTCGAATTTTACTTATTAATATTAAATAAGCTTGGCGCAAAATACCTTCATTAATAAATATGTTTCGTCACTGCCTTCTTTAATAAATTTCCTGATATCTTCCTTGGTTAAAATGCGAGACTTTTTTCCTCTGTATCCAACTGATTTACTTTTAAGATACGGTACCAACTTCGAGAATTTTTTGACGTCAATGTTTTCTTTGACATTCAGAGTGGCTTTCAACATGGAAAAAGTACTCCATAAAGTTGGTGGTTTTACCTTCTTAGACTTCTCTTCTAAATTAATACGTTTTCTGTAACTTGCAATACGTTTTTCTTCGTGCACCATTCTCGAAATTATATGTAGACTTTCTCCTACATGAGTTTTGATTTACCAGGGAGAAGATTAGATATCGCAGCAGCAGCAATTGCTTCCACATTGTCGTCTTCGCTAGTAAAATCCATTGTTTGCACTCCAAAATTGGAAAACGCCAAAAAACGATTTTTTATTTATGAAAACAACAAGTGCATTTCCCTAGATACGCGCGACGCTGGTAAATCTAACTTCTGCAATTTTTTTTACAGGAGTAGTTTTATTCGATTACTAGCGGTTGTAGAAAAAATATTGTTTGTATTTCGTGTTTTTATGGCGCTTTCGAATGCCTTTACGGTCTCGACCTATCGGTCTCGACCAAAATTAGCATTCTTAAGCGCCATTAAAAAAACACTCATTTGCGCACTTAATATAAAAATAACTATTTTTTTCAACAGAAAAATTAAAATATTCAATTCGTAAACTGACATAAAACACATCCCTACGTGAAATGTTTGAAATTTAGTTCAGTCAACCGTCGGTCGCTTGTTATTTGAAAATAAACTCTAATTTTTTCAGCAATGAAGTGAAATAGATACATATCTACATAAATTAGCTTAAAATAAACAATAAATGCAGTTTTTAAATGTGGTATCGCAACAGTTTAATTCTCATGCGAATATCTTTATAAATTCTATTTCTATAAAAAAAATTGCAATTAGCAATTTCCTCACAAAGAATTTCGATGTTCCATGGTAATGAAACTAGAGTAGAGCCATTATAGATTTCCAACAATTCTATTTTTAGAGCACGTCACTAACGATTTTTCTTTTTTGTGGTATGTACAGCTTCGTACTGACACGAAACTCATTTGAAAGAAGTCTTTGCCAGGGGCACGCGATATTTAGTCATTAGACACTTTGACTAATTATTAAAAGCAATTTTATAACTGGTGGTACCGTATTAGAAACGTTGCCGCTTCCTGGTTGTGGTACTAATCACTGGAACGCTTGTAGAAGATTATGCTTCGTTATTCCTCAAGATTACGTTAATTTGGTGTTTGGTTATTGCACATATGCATTTAGGGTCATTTGGTTTTTCGCAGATTTCATTTTAGATGCGCTACGGCTCTATTAGCGTGGACCGTTATACAGCTACTTCGGATAATCACAGGCTATAAGGCAGCACAAAAGGAGAATCAATCGTTGATTTGTACTGTGGCAAATATTGTTGTAGTGACGTCAGATTACAAAAAAAAATTCGTTTCCATTATAACCCAATTTATTTGTAGTCAATAAATTGGATCAGAAGTTTCACCAGTTACGCCCATCGATAAAAGGTGTTTTGTATTTTCGACAAATCATGTAATATTCACAAATCAACTCTGCTGTCTCTTCCTTTTTACCAGAATGAGACTTTCGCGTGATTGGGTCAAGGCCACGTTCTACCAGAAAACGGAAATCATGAATAAATATCCATTAGGGTCAATTAAGGGCAAGAGGGCTTCATCGTAATTATGATTCAGATCGGATTAGAAGTGTCTGACGGAATCTTCAGCGATGATTTTTTCCGGCGTATTTCCTTATTAAACACTCGTTAAAGATAGGGTCGATTTGCAGTAACACCCTGGTTGAACGTTTCTAGTAGCAGACGGGAAATTAATTTTGACCAATGACCTTTCAAATTCCTTTAGATAAACAGCATGGAATGAATAATCAGTGGAATATGCAATAAACGCAAGAATTCGCGGATTTACTGTCGCTTAATAACAAGCTAATAGTTTGGGTACGGTGGGCGGATTAAAATACTCGTAATATGTTGATGTTAAATTGAACCCGTGGGACATGAATACGTGAATGGAAAAAAGCACAGAAGCAATTAATCCTTTAGTTTCTTGTATGTATAGATAGATACTCTCCGAAATTAATATTCCGCTACGTTTGTATGCATATGGTAAATAAATCTTTAAATTTGCAATTGTGTCCATTCACTCAAAGTCTTTTTGAATTAATTAAACACATATAAATATAGTTAAAAAAACAACAAATTTTCACACGCGAACATTTATTTCCTTCGTTGATTAAAAAGGCTTTCATGTTTCTCGACAAACTCAAAGCAGTTTTCTTTTCCCCGTCTATTATATTTACCAAGCAAATAATTAAAAACTTTACATACACCCTTTTCTTTTTTCATGTTGCAAGTTAAAATTCAATTAATTAAATTAACTATACATCAAGAGAGTAATTTATGTTAAGTCGCAAAAAATCTCTGAACATTAAAAACAGGTACACACAGCGCATATGAATATGGATTTTCATTCAGAGATACAAATAACTCCAAGTCACGTAGCGTTGTTAAGTTTACGCGAAATCTTTTCTTTCTGATTCGAATGTGGAGTACGGAATTTTGCTAAACAGAGGATTTATGAATGAAAAAGGTTACTCTGCCGTCACGTTTTGTTCGAAGTTGGGGTAACGGATTGAGTGAGCAATTAATTTTTTCGGGAAAAACGTTTGCATTACATTATTAACAATTTTTATTCATGTTGTTCATGATTGGTATTTTGTTGTTGCTTTAATCGATTGAATTACCTTAATTTGCCCCCAGTACAAACAAGTCGGCAAAAACTCCCAGACCAATTTAATAAACAAAGTTGTGGATAAAAAATAGTTTGGTTTCCCGACCGTCTTTGTTAATTTAATAAAAATAAGACTGTGAATACGTGTACAGGTCCTTGGAAGCCTAAACTTGATACTACATAGTAAGACATATGATCAAATTCTGCAAGTTGAACCAATTCGGCTGCTTATTTATTACACGCTGTCGAAAGTACCTTAACAGTTTGTCAGAAGCACGGAAAGAGGTAAATTCATCATCGCTTCCTCATGCCAACATCAAGGATTGATTTATTGTCGCAGACACAATTATGTAAAAGTTTAACACCGCCACAAACAAGAATAAACCGTAGTGTTACAAAACAGTTGAATCAGAGTTGAACGATTTATTTATTCCTGGAAAGTGGCCCAGTTTCTATTGATACCAGTGATGGACATTAGGATTTCTCGTGTCGCCACTAACAGAACAAAGTGAAGGAAATGGATGGCGTTAATCTAATGGATATTTATTATCGCGCCGCGGAGTCAAAACGATGGGGCAGGTCCTCGGCGGTGACAAATGATACTACCACGTCCGGTAGCCCCTTGCAAGCAACACTTTCTAATGACCAGAGGTAACGACCCGCCAAACATGAGTCCAGAGTCTTGTCTTGTCAAGCACAGAAATGTCTGGTTTCGGTTTCTACTCGAGTAATTTTCTGCCGGACAAGTGTCGTAACTTATCCATCTATCATTGCCAATTTGCCGGGTAACTTCTTGACGACTTGTTCGGATCTAGGTACATCCAATGAAACTAATGGAGCTGCCATCGAATCGAAAAAGCATACGTTACATAATTATAATTAATGGAAGCTATAGGCTTTACAGTTATAGATAAAGCGGATCCACTTCAATACCGCTCAAAGCAAATGCTCAGATAAAAAAAAGAATTAATAAATTAGCTAGGCTTCTTGAACAAGCCATCCATTTTTAATTGTCCGCGAGCTCAAACAAAACTTTTTAAATTGAGAGAGTTTCTTGGGTGCGTTGACAACCCTCGCGCTGCTTATTTCTTATTTAAAACCCTAGACATCTTTTACATTCACCTCTAGTATTTTTAAAGTGTGCAACATTTTACTTGTGAGGGAATAAATGTATCTTATGAATTTAAAATCGTAGGTACAAAGGTTAAATAAAACTCTGCACTCTTTACAATTACATTCCTGGGAGAGAAAAGAAATGATCGCCGAGATGAACAGCTTGAGAATTTTAATGCTAATTTGAAGAAAATTCAATATTTGCTAACAAAAAAAATATTTTAAAAACAGAACTATAAAATAATAAGTATCTACAATTCTGTTACAAGGGTTGATCGCAATAAAATTAGTTATCTAATCTAATTCTGTATTGAGGTCATTCCATTCCGATTTTTTGCACAAATGAGAAAATTGGAAAATGGAGAGAAATTCAAAATAAGACCAACCAAAATATCCTGATGGAAGCAAGAATTATTTAAACGGGTTTAATTGCCGTGCACTGCAAAAATCGAGAAACTAACTTTTTTGAGGAGGAAACTATGATGGCCATTTGCTGCGATTTTCCATGATCTGAACAAGGACACAACTCATGGTCGAAACGTTGACATAAATAGATCGTAGTGAAAGTAATTAGCCGACTTTTTTGGATATCTGATTCAAGCACTATAATAAAGACAATTAGTTTTCTTAGGACTGTCAAGGTTTCTGTCACTGTTTGCCTTTTAATTCTTGTTTCAATGTGCTTTCACTTCTTATTACACCTTAGAAACGAGTTCGTTTCTTTCAGCTTTGTGGAATTTATGCAGACTGTGTTAGCGTTATCTGCCAGGAATGTAAAAATTATAAATTATTGAAATGCAATATCGATTTAATGTGTAGGTAGGTAAAAGATATAGAAATTATAGAAAATTTTATCAAATGAAACTTAAACCAATTCAACCAAAAGTGTCAATTAAACAAACTTATTTTGACAGCCCCCCCCCCACGCTAAATTAGTACCATTTACCAACTTTGGTAAAAACCCCTAACTTGCCAGATAGGTACACTTAGCTCTCATACGCCAGATACACCTTCCGCCACTAAAATTTGGTAATAATACTTTTAAAGGTAATAAATGAGGTTTAGCTGGCAATGCATACATTTTTTGTGCAATACATATACGAGAAATAGTCTTGAAAACTGATCAGTTTTTTCAACAGAGATCAAATTTTGGTAAACCGCAAAAGAAAAATTTATTTTATTGAGATCTACCATCAGTTTAATTGAATGTGCTTATTTCTATTACACCCTCTATTTATGCTAGCATATACATATCCAGGCAATATGAAATTATGGAGTTTTGCTCGTCTATTTTGTAGATTGTTAAAAGCAGTCGCAGTATTGACAACATGTTCTGTTTGTTTTTCCATAGGTCACGTTTGAAGTTTCAAAATATAGTCAATTGAATAAAATATCACCATTTAATTTAGTTCAATTTGCGCAGTTTGTTTATGTTGTCAAATACTTTATTTCAACATTGGAGCATTTCCGCAGCGTAACATTTGCATAACAGTCAACCTTGTATAACATATAAAAATAGAGTAAAATTTAAACACAATTGTTTACAGAACGTCATTATCGTTTATTAGTTGTGTTATCTCTCGTCTCTTTTATAATCAAATGATTGTTCTCTTTGCAACAGGCGCAAATGAAAAATGCCATTACAAATTGTAATGCCCTCAGTATTTGCATGATGCAAATTTGAATTAAACGGTCGTGGACAGTTTATTTCTTTGTCTTTTTATTACCGCATTGCACTTTGTCACAGTATCCCAATATTTACCGTTTTTTACGAGCACCGTTGCTGGATTTAAGGTCTCTTCTCGTTATAAAAAGTGCAGTTAGAACTTGAGTTTATTTTCTCGAGAATTGTATGTTTTTCCAGCTCTCGCCCAAAGATCAGAATGAAAAGATTTATAGCAGCAATATTGAGATATAGGTGTCTGTCAACGCCACAATCAAATACGGCCAAACAGTAGTCCGAGTCCCAAAATTGCCCCTGCAATAAAAACAACCGACAAAATTCTTGAAATCTATTGAGGACACCAAAACGGATTTCCTTGAAAACGTGTCGCTACTTGAATTACCAGCTGGCCAAACTAGAAATATGGGGCCTGCTTTTACGATGTTCATTACAGCGTTTATGACACCGGAGGGTTCTCAGTAAACACTCGAAGAAATTTGGGACTCGGCGAATTTTGACCCAACTTTATTTTCACAACGTGACTGCAGGGAAACAACAAGAATGGAGGATTTAATTTATAATTGGCGATTTTATTAGCGGCGGCGCCGACGAGATTTATTATTCCAGCTTTATGTGTATTCGCTTAACAGCCACCACACAAAAACAAACCGAAAAAAATGTACGCCACTGTTGGGTTTATTGAGCCGTCCACGCTATTCATTTATTTATCTATGACCAAAATTATGTTTTTCGTGCTTCACTTTTCCATTAACGATTTTCTAAACTGTTACCGATTGGGAATTAACCTACTTCACAAAAAACCTATTTTGGAAATTACTCTCCTGGCTGCTTGAAACGATTAGCTTAATTCGGGCTCTCTGCTTGCATTAGTTCAGAAATAATTTATGACCGTCAGATTAAAATTTGTTTAGTACGAAATTCTCTTTGTAAACTAAAATTCTCGATCCTGACTTTAAAACAATTCCATTTCAATAATTTCATTCATCAGTCAGTGCAAAGTGGCGTGTTTTCCGAAAAAAATACTCCAGTTTATATTTCAAAAGACCGCTGAAAATAAATTACAGCACGCAACAAATCTGTACTGATGCTCCACGTACGCCCCTGTTCTGATTTATGAGGAGCTCATGATCAGCTCCCTGGGATATGGACTCGCTGCAAGTAGAACATTTCGCACCGGGAGTCCACCAGGTTTCGACTTATTTTCGATACACAATTTGAAGACGTTATCATCATCCCTTGTGATAAATCACCTGTTCTCATTTAAAAACGACGTCCTTTTCAGGTGGAAGAAGAGAACTGTGCCAAAAGTGGAGTTGTGAGCCATAAATCAGGAGGTTGTCTTTGGCGTTTTTATTAAATTTCATCTGAATACTGGATTTATGAGAGTTTTAAAGTAATAAAAACAAAACTTTCGAGAGGATTCTAGTTTGCTTCTGTGCATCGTAAAAAAATGTATGTATATTTCACCAATCGGTGGCAATTTATGACTTTACCTGTTGAAAATTGCCGCTTTTACGCGCAAGGAAGTTTGACGTTATAAAAGCCCACTTTCTACTTTATTGGTTTATTGCTCAATTGGCACGGTAGCCCCTAACCCAGTTCCTTGACAAAGGAGAACTTTAATTTATTGCTTTATTGTTGTTGTCTAAAGAGGCACGTCTTTGACTATCCCGACAGGTTTCCTTCCAATACAATATAAAAACAATGTGAAATTTAACACTCTTATTATTTCAAAATAGATAACCATCTTAACTTCCATAAAATTAATAACGTACGCCATTTCTTTTATTCAGATTCTAATTAATTCAAATATTACATTAGTTCTTGGAATATTATCTAACATAAACGATACAGCGCAAGATATTCCGATGACAAACAACCGTTAATGTACTAAAATGACTTCCAGAGATTGAAAAATTAATTATAATGACCATGATAATACAATATTTATAATTGCACGTACTACTACTACAGTTGTACACACTGTTTTATCGTTTTATGGCGTTTTAAGCTTCAAAACAGTAATCAACGTTTATGCCAAGCATGTAATGAATTAACAATTTCTAATAAAGAAATGATTTTTAATGGGAATAAACTGAGCAACAATTCAAGTACTTTTAAAACTAATGAACTTTTCAGTTTGTTTGTTATAGTTTTAAATGTTTTAAATCTAAAATAGTATAGAACCGAACTCATTGTATTATATCAATTGAATTAATTGAATTAAACTAGAGGTTTTAATTTTCATTTTATAGGCTGCCTTGTATTCCGATTATGATATTGTTTTATTCAATATATTTTCAATTGCAATTATTATTTTGGAAGGTAATTAAAACTTTCAAAAACGAAGGCACCTGTATTAATAAAATATTGGAAAATATAATAATTAAACTAATATGATCGTGACACTTTCCTGCACCCGTTTTAAAATCGTATTCAATTAAAATCGACTAAATTTGGAAATTCAACCAATTTACTCACAAATCCGAACTAAATTCTTTTTTGAAACCTTAAATATCAAGAATTAGCGCCCATAATTTCTGAAAAGCTTTAATATTTCCTTTGATAAATTAATGATAAGTGAATCCCGCATCAAACTGTATTTCTTAGAAACTAGGAAGTTTGCTTTCATGCATGCACGTATGTAAGCAGGTAATATCCGTTCATATGCAAATTTGAGTAGACAAGATTACACCATCCTGATCCTCAGGTTTTCTTTGCAATCATTTAGTAAAAAGTACAAAAAACTCACTTTCCTGTAATCACTGCTGTGACTTCCCAATTATCGCCTCCCGTCCTGAAATCCTGCGCTTTTTTGGTTTGTCAAGGTGTCTCACGATGAATTTCGTCCTTAGATGCGAATTTAATAACAAATCCCAAAAAAACCGTCTACCCGTAGTCTGAGATTTTTCACAAATTGATGTCTGATTACGGTATTCTCGTCCTGTCTGCCGCATAATATCTATAATAATTAATAACAAGTTGTGTGGTGGGCACTGGAGCAAGTCTTCGGTAGCATCTCGAAGAATGCCTTCGGTGTCGATAACATCGGCAAGAAACCGGCGAAAACAGATTATGAGTAGCATTTAGAAGCAGTTTGTTACATGAGGCGAGCAGAGAGAGCCGCATTACCTACGGATACGTGCCTGTCATACACCCGTTCGACCGATAACGAGCCGACCTGTGGAAGAATCGATAGTACCCCCTTGCTAACGACCCCACGAACCGCCATGAGCCGCTGGATTATTATAATTTGAGTTCACATAAGCGACATGTTTCAAAGTCAATCTCGACTGTGTGACATTTTATAATGATGTACAGGCGAAAAACCAAACCGAAAATAGACGCTTCTTTTAAAATGTAAAAACTGAGAGATACAGCGATGTCACTTGTAGCAATTGTATTATCACGGGGGCCATTAAAGTGCTAACGAAATTTCGGTCATCTGCAAGTCTAATCCCTGACAGAAGCAGGCGAAAGCAATAGATTTACGCTACAGCGGATGGAACAAACGCAAAGCAAAGGCCGTAATTATACAATATTTTCGTACCCTTGCAAAGAATGAATTGATATTAATGGGATTAAAAGGCGGCTCCATAAGTGTCTCAGCTTCATTTGAGATTTCGCTTATCCTAACACGATCAAAAAACTTTACCACTTATCCACCGTATACTTATAAGGAGTTGTATTGTAATTATAATAATGTTCAAACCCATCCAAATTATTGTTATTTGCGACCTTGCATTACTAAGTACACTAGCTATGTCATCAACTTTATTTCCTCTTGCCCTAAATTGAACCACATTACTTTGATGCATTACGCAAGGTCCAAATGCTCCGAATTTACTCAACGAATTTGTGTCCGTTCGATTTAATTTTATCTGTTTAAAGAAGCTACATGGTGTGGTTTGCGAGTTGAAAAGCAGTAA
This sequence comes from Gnatocerus cornutus, assembly GCA_029298725.1. Taxonomy (NCBI): domain Eukaryota; kingdom Metazoa; phylum Arthropoda; class Insecta; order Coleoptera; family Tenebrionidae; genus Gnatocerus; species Gnatocerus cornutus. The sequence continues at coordinate 9,383,253 of CM055514.1, forward strand.
TTATGTACGACAAATGTTACTTAACTGCTAATTCAATTAAGAAAATTGGAAGTCAACCTTGAATAGCTCCCATTCTCTCGGATACAAAAATAATTAGTGGTTGTGTCAACTTCTGCCTCCGAGGATTACGAAGTACAGGTAACAAGGTGTCTGCCGTTTAATTTACAGAATTAGTTAGATGTTATGTCGAACGAAAATTATAACGTTCTCGTGTTTGTGGTTGAAGTAATCATTGTTCGGAAACTTTACTACGTTATCTACAGATACTCGAGACATGAGTTGGAATAGAAAATGAATAAAGGAAAAACTATTGGAATTCCTCACGTTATGCTCAAACTTTATAAACTCGAAGGAAAAGTTTCACAATATTTGAAATTAAGCGATCTGCTGGTAATTGTTGCGTGCGATTTAAATTAGACTGGGCAAAAATTGATACCCAAACTTGTATAAAATTAGCTGTCGGAAGCATTCGTAGCAAATTGATAGAATGCGGGTAGTGAAGAAAAAATTCAGTGAACTTATATCTTTGGATTTGCATAACGACATCTATAAATAGCGAGCCCTATGCAAATTACACGCAGTAGGAATTAATATGGATTATCTGCTACATAAATTAAAAGGAAATGTTAATGATTTATTCAGAGTTTTACAGATAAATACATCTCTTCATGTGCAGGAGACAAAAACGTATGGAGAAGTTATTACACCTGTTTGGGTACTGAATTTCTTTTGTGTTTTTCTAATTAGTGTCCCACGTGCTTCCTATTTATAAATCTTGTAGGAAATGGTTCTTTTAAAAATAACATGCCCGACAAGAATTCCGTTTTCCCGTTAAAGAAGATTGACATTAAAGCCCCAGAATAAACAGAGCATATTTCAAGCCTTTGACAAATTGGAAGATTTCGAGTTATTTGAAAGCTCCCAAACTCCCGTAAAATTCTCGGAGTACAGAAACAGCAAAATAAACAAGGTTTTTGGTCTGCTTCCAGCAGGTATGCACTTCCTCGCCGATTCGGTAGCACACAATACCGCTTTCGAATATTTATTTATATGGTCCAATAAAACGTGAAAGTTTTACGGCGGTTGTCCACAAACCCTCGTTTGGCGGTAGCAGAGATTCTTTTTATGTTTTTACCTCATCCCTTGTAAAATTATACGATACATACAAATATAGGGGCAGTGACCGATATGATTTTTCCCCCTGAATACCGAGGGATCATAAACCGTGCCACTTTTGGTCAAACGCTGACCACCAAGGTAAGTATTATCTCTCCCGCCCTAGGAAAGGTATGTCTTGCTTAAAAGTGAGCTCGTAAAGTCGAGATTTTCACGAGGGTAGTAACTAGTGAGTCGTTTGAAGTTTTACAACGCCATTCTAATTATTATGATCGTTAATTACTGAGTTCGGAAACGAGTGGAAACGTTAATTACTTGACCATAATTAAAAGATATTTAAATGACTACACAGACTTACTTTTTTTGGATTTGTTGAACATCTGGTGGCGGCTCGAGAAAGCAGTAGCAATAAATTTATACGACATAATTAGGTGTGTAAACCAATTTGGGTGGTGTTGGAGTTTCCCGCATCATTTTTATAAACGACGCCGCAAAGTTGGGGTCACTTTTCTAGACGAAATTTATGATCATGGCCCCATAAATAAGTCACTTTAGTGAAGGCCCTTTGTGCGGCGTCCGATGCATTCGAGGCTTCAAAAGGACTATTAATTCTTTGAAAATTTGCCATAACCACAACACGAAATTTCTGCCTCTGTCAAAATTTTACAGCAGACTGCGAAGTCTGCTTCTCTTCTAACTCAAGAAAATCTATTCTTTACGACATTACTCGTGTAATTTTAATAAAGTTTGTGTTTGGTTAACCGACTTAATTTGTGTTGAAGTTAATTTGAAACCGCAAGACCCTAATATCAAGAAGTTCACCAAGCGCGACCATAATAAGGGAAATATCAGCTCACTTCAAAAATGAAAGCCACGAAACTGCTTTACATAATGCAGAAAAATGTTAAAAGTCGGATGTGCTTGTTTGGTTCAAACTACTTAAAAGAAGTGTCTGTTTTTTGTTCACTCATTTCCCAAGGTTCTAAAGTATTTACGAGAAAATAAAATATTAATAATGGCATTGGGAACTGCGCTTTTATAACAGAACTAATGTATTTATGGACCATAAAGGCAAACTTTAATTCTTAATTTAATGACTTGGCGTGAAAGTAAAAAAATATTACCGGTGTTCGCAGTAGATGACTGTGTTTAAACAATAATGTGATTTGGTGCGGCACTAATGAGAAGAAAAATGGTTAAGGGATGAAGAAGCGAGTTATGGTTTAATTTATTGGGATATTTAATGTTTTGTTTGAATGTTTGGGATTGTGCCGGGTGTTTTTATTTCACTATATTTTGTGAATAAATATTCTTTGTTAATTAATTTATTAGCTATTTGAAAATTTCAACATAATTGTAAATAATTCTATAGAAGCGGTGTTAATAGCAGGTGAACTTTAAATAACATGGTAATTAATAATGATGCGTTCAGATCGTACCTAATTTACACTTTACATTTACATTCGTAATTATATTTATTCTTATATAAAATAAATTTTCCACAATCGCTATGTGTATAAAGTTGAGATTTTAATTGTTATTTTTATTTCGAAATGACATTCTTTTAGACCCAAATGCATAAATATCATATTCCAACAATGTTTGTGATTAAATTTGCACCCTAAAACAGTGCGGAAATTTTATCAAGTGAATCATCAATTTTAAAATAATTGTCAGAACTGTAACTGATTAAGTATTTATTGTTGAATTTTGCATTTTGCTGCATTTCGTTCGAAATGACTGTTAGGCCCTCACGACGTTCAGTAGGTACGCAAAATATTTCGATTTTGCAACTTGTTGCAAAAATAGCTATTGTAAAATTCTGAAACTAAAATTCAATTAATTAATAAGTTAGAAAATTTTGTCTTTCCCTATTCCTTCGGGGTAATGCAATTTATACTGTCATTATTATTGTTAGTTTATATTATCTTTTGACTTAATTTAGTTGTTAGCAGTGTTCTAAAAGCTCCTTGTCTGTATTTAAAGTAGAATTGATTAAATCCTTGTAAAAATGTGGAACTTCTGTTAGCCCGTTGCATCGTGAGAAAAAACGTTTAGTAGACAACAATTTCTTTATTACAGGCTCAAGTGTTAGTAATTTACATTTTACAGGTCTCTGTTCTAGTGGACTTAATTTTAAACTACAAGCATGTCGCGACTGTACAACTATTGTGTGAAAATGATATTACTACTATTAATGAAATGAGCACATTTTGGTCTCCGTCTTTAATTATTGTGTTACTGGTAAAGTTTCACACTGGGCACGGTTTTATGGCTGACTATTAACATCCAACGTACAGGCACATACACGCAACATAAGAGGTGATTTATTGCTTGTTGTTATTTAGTGTCATCACGGTATGGATTTGCAAGTGTTGAAACAGCAGAGCGAATATGCGTTGATATTTGAAATATTATATTTGCACAGGTAGTATTTTCAGGTATTTGAGTATTACCAGACACAAATTACTATAATTTGTGTGGCACTGTGAAATCTCAAGCTTTTCTAACAAAGATGTGAATGAACAATGTGTCTGAGTTATTGATCAAAGGAATTAAACGAAACTAGAACACAATGTCGAGTGAACTCATTTAATATAAAATCGATTGAGGATCAATAATAAATTACAATCACATTTCCTCGTTCTGCTTACCCTTGCTTATCATTACCGTTTAAAAAACCACCTGTGCACCATGTCCCTTTGGCGAGGTCATGGTCGAAACTTTGCCACTCTTCTGCGCTCTTTTTCTTTTTCCACGTTAATTCAATCCATCTTGATTCGCTAGATCGTAGTAACGTGTCGGTTTGCAATTTGTCCTGCAAAGTCGCACTTGGAAGAAACCGACCATATACCGGGGGCGGCCGTCAGTATCTTCGTCGGTCATTGTAGTGCGGCCCTCCCATGACGCCGGCTATTAGAGGTTCACCCGAGGCTGGTTTAACCGAGTCAGACTAGTTCACCTACCCGACCGGTAAATCATATTTTATAAAACTGCAGCTCTAGTCTAATGACCGACCCACGTGGAACACTCTGTACGCCGTTTAATACCAAGAGAACGATTGCGTGGAGAAAGAGGTCGCTGCTCGTGTGCTCACAACTAGATCAAGAAGAGCAGCGGAATGTGTTTGAGTTGTTGCTTTTTACAGAGTCTCGACGCCAGAAGAAATTCGAGAAAAAAATCGGAAAGCTTCGTTATTTGCACGACGGCTTGCAAATATGCAAATATGAAAATAATAAAAGTGGAGGATGTAGTGATGAATCTCGGGAAAAAGTTAAAAGGAGTTAAAAGTGCAGGAATGTTGATTAGATATTGCAACGACACAAGACTTCATTAGTTCTAAGAAATTGTAACAGTTGAGAAAAACTCGTTGTTAACGACTTCATCTGCTTTATTTATTTGAGCAAATATAATTATGGAACTAGTAGAAAAATAATTCTCTTTCAATGCAGCACACCTGTATGGACAAGAAGTTGTAAAACGGATGCAAAACAACAGCTCGGTTTCATCAAACCGACGTTCCCAAGTGCAGTTAGCCTCATAAGTTTCGGTCGTAGCGTTGGTCGTGTTGTCAATGTTGCAATGATAAATTTGAAATGGTCGTTTTATTACTCTTCTGCAACTTCCTGCAAAACTAGTAGAGTTATGATACAAATGTACTCTCGGATGTCGTCTGTCCGACCATGCAGCTAACTAACCCATGAGAGGTCGTTTAACTAGCTTCAAACAAGAATACGAAAACTTCATACCTTCGCAGTTATTATTTAATTATTTGCTTTTCTATCCGACATTTAACTGCTTCGCCGCACTAATATCTTCTCGTTTTATTAAAGGCGCGTAAAATCTGAACCTACTTTATAACGTTTTCAAGATAGAATATGTAAGAGGATTGTTTCTAAAATTAAAATTTAAATTAACATTTTTATGAGGAGTGAATATTTAATGCAGTCATTTCAATTATAGGTCGGCAAACCTGTTATCAAACAATCAATGCTTATCGATTTGATAGAGTTGATTCCGTTCTAGTCTCGGTAATGTAGGGACATTATTCATAAGCTGGATTTTCGAGAACATAAATTTTAAATCAGAGGATGACTGAAGTAGTTCAGCAGTTGTGGAGCATTTCGTGTCTATGAACGTTTTGTTTAATTGTTTGTCAAATAGCTCGATTTATGTCCGGATAGAGTTCATTTGAATTTTAATTAACTTTTAGTTTTGGAATCATGTTGAACTAAACTGATTTTGAAACTTTTTAATCCTCAATTATTTATATTTTACCAAAGTTTAATGGGATGCATGTGGAAGGAGATAATCTTTTCTTATTGTTTGACAATTTATTTAGCTCATTTAAATTTTTATGAAATAAATAAGTATTTGCGGTATTTTGCCAAGTTGTTTGCATTTTTTCGGCACTGCCTAAATTGGTTTGCTCCATTTCCAAGTTGCGTTAAGGCTCGCTGAAAATTTAATGCTCAGGATTATCCAGCTAATTTTTCGGCAAAATTAGTTCTTTTAATATCCTAGATGGTTGTAGGAGCATTTAATATAGGCATTCCACGTTCAATTTTAAACCGGCCTCGGGACAGCAAATAAATCGAGATTGAGCAAACATGTTTTTAAACCCGAGATAATTCATTCTACTTTCATAATAATAAGGTTTATTAAAAAGCACATTAAATTTAGTCAAAATATTTGACCGATGTGAGTATAAAGAGACAAGTCCGTCGACCCGGTCAAATGCAGTTAATTAAGACATATCGACTCGGTGTCATTTCATTAAAATGAAGCAAATACTTGGAATCCTTTCTAATCAAGAATTAGCATATATCCCGGCAAAGCCATTAATAAAGCTGAATCGAAAAATGCGTTCCTTCAAAGAATAATTTCAGTAATAACGACACAAACACAAACTGGTTTCTGCCGATGGCTTTTTTATTTCCGTAATGAGTGCCCACTAATTCTCGGTCGTCAGTCCGAGAGCGCTCTTCATTATAAATTCTCGACGGCTCCTGCGGAGGAGAATTCGATCTCGGACCTTTTTCGAACTAGCGCTCTTCTGTCCATTGATATCATAACATTTTATTGGCCATTGTTCTGTCGCCGCTTCTCCAACGTGTGGGATTCATATTAGAATTCGCGGTAGGCATTGCAGAGACTAATTAAATTCGCTTTGACGAAAGATCATGTTTTTCTAGACTAGTAGACAATGAAACACCTCAAGACGCGCGGACGTAATTGCACACATCCGCTCATGGGGCCAGCGGCGCAACCAGAGGGAAAATCGACTCAGGGAACGTTTAATAGCACGAAGGAAAATAGCTACTTCAAATTATAGTTTTTGCATTAGACTCTAGCTAAGAATTTTGTTAAACGATCGATGGCGCAAGACACTTATTCTACGGATTTTTTTTCAGCACACGAAGACTTGATCATCGAGTTCTTCAGTGCTGAATTACCGTTTCACTATGACTACAGGTAAATAATGCTATAAAATTTTAATTGACAGAGGTTTATTTACATGTATATGACCATAATTTCATCGTCATGCAAAAACATTTGTAATACAAATGGCCATAAATATTTCATGTTTCTAATAAACGTAACGTAATTTTTTCGTAAAATCTAACAGTAAAGAAGAAAATGCATAAAATTTTATAGTGGGATATTTTCCGTCTTCCCAATTGACTTCACTTATTTTAAAATTCCCCTCCAAACATCGGCCCTGCGGTTTCATTTTCCTTTGCCTTGCGTTGAAGAACAATAGGAAATCGCCAGCACCTGCCTAATAACACCATCACGCAAGCCGCCCGAAAATAAATGTTATCTATATACTTTCTCAGATGGATATCGCCGCCATGCGTGCCTTATAATTTTTTCTTTTTAATAATTTCAGAAATGGCAATCTCACACTTGTTTAAAATCCAATCTGGACCTTTGACAATAAAAATAATTTTATTATACGTCAAGACCGTACTGTAAAATTTGTAATGTGCAATTTCCGAGTTGCGTAACGCCGTTTTTTTACGAGCAGTTTTCCCATCGAGTTCGGGACCAATTAGCGCAAAGAGCCCAAGGCAGCATTAACGATTTTTGGTACGGTGAATACAATTTTTTAATCAAAATGCACCTAGAGGTCCCAAATGTTTATAAAAATCATTTCATATGGTAATTAGAAAATGGATCGAACCTTATTGCAAGCGCTGGAATTCGAAATTCCTATAATAAATTGCCGATATTAAAAGTTTCACGTAGAGTTCGAAACTACTGGTGGTAAAGGATTATTAATGGCGAGCGGCAACGTATTTAATTGAGTTGTTAATTGCTTCGAAAAGTCGTCTCCAGAGGAGGATTTTTCGACTTGTTTACACATTGTAAATACCACAAAATGGGGAGAGTTTGTGAAGAATTTCGATGTTTCTGTCTCTTTATTTATAAGTATTATGAGTATGACATTCCATGTTTTATTTGGGTACACACTTACGTCAGAAAGCACTGGTCTCATAGTAATTTCTAACCCGATGCTGCCATGCATAAAGTGATATCGTAAACCAGGCTCTTGTAAAAGATTCAAAATTAAGTGCGGTAGTAAAGGAGGCGCATTTTCCGTAAGGTACATCCAGGTATACTATTTTAGATTCCTACCCAGTTCGGTGCAATGTAAAGATAAAATAGTACCTAATATATTTTTTATTCGTTTAAATCTCGCTTTTATTTGTAAACCTCGTATTCCAAGTTTTTAATTACCTCGCAGAGCAAAGTTTCACCTCTATTTAGAGGTTTAGTTTTGATTGAGACTATTATCTAACGAATGAATTTCGCAACAGCGGAAAATGAAGAGGATCTTGGACTTCTATTCAATGTTTCAGCTGCATGAATAACGAATGCAGAGAACTAATTAATTAGAGATACAAGTAGAAGCTTACATAAACTGCATTCACTCAGACCCAATTATTTTATGAATTATTGAGAACTTGAATGACCTCAGCGAATTGTATAGTTATTCATAACTGATACTAATATGGAACTAATTCTATATGCCGGAAACACAGCACAACATTATGTACAGGGTGATGTTAAAAAGACTAGTACGAACAAAGTTTCTTTGCGAAAAAATTAGAAATCTTATCATTTTCGAGTTGAAAATCAAGGAAGATTTGCTGATAAAATCGTAAAACCTGTCCATGATTCCGCTAACAAATTGCAGTAGCCGGTATTAATAAAATAGCTATTTATTTGAGAAGGATATTAAGTAATTCATAATGAACGAGGACGTTACTTGTTAACGTCCGAGTTTTTTATGAATTACTTAATATCCGTAGTAAATACAAAGCTTTATCGAAACATGGACGAAGGTGGCAATGTTACCACTCAACAGTTCTGCAAATTTCCAATTTTTGACGGAAGTTTTGAACGCGATGAAACAGCGAGAAAAGCATTTTCCAAGATATTTTATGTTAGAATTAATATAAATAAATGCAGATCTTCAGAATGTCTTTAATTTTGGTCTTTGGAGTTGCTTTCGTTTGCATAAAAACGTTGAATATTATGGATTAATGGCAACTGTGCTATTATGAGATGGTAACTATGCTATTATGAAACAGTAACTATGTTATTATGAATTATTTGTATCATCACTATTATGATGTACTTTACACGTAAGCAAACAAAGGTATTAGATACATCTTAATCATCATGTTTCGATAAATTAAATAAACCAGAGGTGTAAAAAGGTTTTCACCGTTTATTCATTATGACGTTGAATTTTGGGTTCGTGGTAACTCGAAATGGTAGCTTTTATCTTAGATATTCCATGCACCAGCTAAATTTTAAATATTCTTTAAAATCACACAGAAATATTTTCTTTTGCTATTAATTTGTTGTGTATGTTCCGTTAAGTTCATTAACTGTGTCTATGTAAATTATTTACCTTCATTAAACGTCGGACTAACGAGTATTTCCAGTTATAATTAAGTTTTGATAAACACCAACCTTTATTTAACTTTAACTTCATTTATATTTTAAATATTTTTATTTTAAATGAAGGTGCGCTTTAGCTTACGTACCTCAACTAAAATAGAAAAAAAATCAATAGCGTCAACGCAGACTCTACGATTTCAACGGTGCTTAAAACAATACCAATTTTTATTTAAAGAGTTGATCACCTCGATACAACTTGTCTAAGAAGATTCCGATTTGAGCCTTGTTGTAATTAATCATTCATTAACATTCTCATCTTAAAGCCCCCGGATCGATAGTCCCATAAGAAAAGATGTGTATAGAGATGTACTGCCATTGAATTTTCACTTTCCCTGTCGTTTTTTGCATAGCTATTAGGTAACTCGCTTCGAATTCCCATGGAGCACAAGTGAAGGGTTTATTAGTTGAAAACAAAGCCGAATATCTGGCCGACGTACCTATTGTCCTCAGGATTACACGAGCTAAGTGGCCTTGCACAAAGCATGCTCTCGTCATGGTGTCTAATGATGCTGATGTTGTCCAGATAGGGGATGACTTGGGCACGATCTACATCGTCATCACTGACCGATTCGTGGACTGCCGTCTTGGGAATTCTTCCATCAACAGTAATGTCGTGCCTTTTGCGTCGTCTGTAATTACCGACTTTATTTTATTTTGTATACAATGGACACGACCGATAGTTTTGTGTGGCGATTGAATGGTAATTAGGGAATTTTCGGGTACGTGAACGGCCCTGACTAAGTTCAAAACTGAACTGAATAACAAGGGCCTCTGTTTTGTCAAGTCATTTCGAACAAAATAAACTAAAACTATGTTGCTGCGGATATAATGGGAACGGTTTCCGGAATTTATTACCTACAAATACATATAGACCATAATTTCCGAAAATAATCGTTCCATTTTATAGTAAATAATTTGACGTTTTGACAACTATAATTTTAAATGAATTGCTCATAACAGCTATTTATTATCATTATTTATTCTATATCTATCTATAATAACCTTAAGCACGTTATAAATTATAACAGGTGCTGACGTGGACACTCGATGCCCCAAATTATTAAGCAAATACCCAATCAAACAATTTTGATGACATCTGTCATCTAGCATAATAAATTATTTCAATTGGGGTTAGACAATGCCTCCTAACCCAAAAACGATCTTGCACCCACATTCGATTACCATGTGTTGGCAGCATTTTGGTTAAAATATTTCTTTTATCAGATGCAGGTGTATACTTTATCAAAATGTCACGTGTGACCTACCAGGTAAAACTAGCGACGTTATATTTTCCCTGTTTCGTAAATATCATAAATAAGAGTTTTTATGAAAACATCTGGTCAAGCCTCTACTTTCCATTTCAAATCACATTTTTTGAATTTTATTATGACTGGAAAAAACATTGTTTTAATGAAACGGATATCTGGATATTTATAACCTGATATGCAGATTAAAAAACTGTCAGACAAAACTAGTCCATGACAACAGGAACAAACAATAATGTAAATATTTGGAAGTTTCATCTTTCCTGACATTTCATACCAAATAATAGGGAAATGTGATAACGTTATTTACAGCAATTTGAGAAAAAAATAGGATCCTCATTTCACAATAAAATAACTTTTACCTGCTGTGACGAGAATTTCTAATAATATCAACGGGTGTTAATTAAATAAGTCGCAGTTGGGATACAAATTGTTGAATGGTACATAAATAATTTATACAGATTAAAGAATTTAATAAAGAAGTAACTTATATTTTAAAAACTCATCACTTTTACTCATTTTGTTAGTGTTGAAGTTTGCAAACTGCTGAATTTAGAATTAAAAGGACTGAAAGTTATACGATAAATAAATCGATATTCAGTGGGTAAAAATCAACAATTAATGGCATCATATGGATAGATACTAAGCAGTTCAATACAGAAATAACGTTTATTTAATAATCCCGTTCAAGTACATATCTAGTTTGCTTTTACGACAACCCACTTCAACATCAAATGATAAAGCTAACCAATCTGGTTAGTTTCATATTCGTGCATTAGCAACATTCTAAATTTGTAAACATAAACTCGTTGTTAAAAATGATCGTTGAACAAATTTTAAAACATTGTGGTATCATCAAAGTTGCCGAGACTTTCTTTGAGATTACTTTTTGTCAACGCAGATGGGTTCCATTAAACTTTATCGGAGCAATTTTTTAATGTTTTGTAGTTTTGGGCTTGTACTGTTATAACTATTCAAGCTTCCAGTTATTAATTCGGACGATTAAAAATGAGTCCCAAAATTAATAGATATCAACTGTAAATCATGAGGTATTTATGAATAATAAGATGTCACAAATAAGCTTGATTAAGTGGAAAATTATACTTACTTGTTGCATGGCTAATGAGAAATTATGTCTTATAATTTTTTATCATCGTCAAAAATCCAGAAGAATGAAGACAAATACGGTTTTCGAATGTGCTTTTGGTGGAACACTGAGTGTTTGTTAAACAGGTGATCAATAACACTCGGCCCTGACAACAACATATAAGCACTCACCCATTCATTCGTTTGCTGAAATCGAGGGAAAATCCATTGAAACAGCCGGTCAGTTTCACATCGTATTTATTATAATAATTCGTTTTGCAAGTCGTAAAAAATATACACAAAATGATACAAAAAAAATTAATAAACAAATAAATATTTATCTATTTACAGGTAATGTACAAAAATAATACAAACAATAAAATTACACGTTTTCGACTCAAAAGTTTGTCATGATTCTTAAATATTGTTCAGTACGAGTCTTTAATGTATACCTAGTCAGTCAGTTAAGTTATCACACGAGATAGGCCTGGCCGCCGTTGTTGACGCCTGCAGTCTGCAACATAACGTGGGGTCTCCATGGAGGCCCTCTCCTGCCAGACCCCCCACGTTCCAGAGTGCTGTAGTCGGAATCGATACTGGAATAAATATGGTCAGAAATGGGTCTGGGGTCTTGCGCTCGCCGCATGGGTCTAGGTGAGGGAGTGGCCGTCGTCGCCGAAGAGTAGTTCGCATCGTCGACTTCATGTGGACCACCAGCTGAATATGCAGGTGGCGGGAACATCTGCATGCCGGGAGAAGGTGGCCCTTGAGTCTTGATCTTCTCGGGATACGTGTGACTGTTGGTTCCATTCGCTACTACCCTCGAGTCGATGGTGTAGTTGTTGATGTTGCGACGATAATTGGCGTTAATCTTCCCCCTCGGTTCGCCGGAAGGCATCGCATACCGCAGTTTCTCCCAGAATCGTTTCTCGCCCCATCTCACTCTGTTTCCAGTCTTCAAGTATGGTCGCAGCTCTGGGTCGAGTTCGGCCTCAGGCAACGGCCCTTCTTCTAGGATAACCAGCTTAAAAACGCGCCCTTTCAGGGCTTCGTGCAAAGCTTGACGTAGTTCGAAGCGTGACCATTCCGTTTGCAGGAAATTGCGTGTAAGGACGATAATGACACGACAGCTAGCTTCTGCCGCCTCCAGGACGGCGGGAGCGGCATGTTGCAGGTAGGCGGCGTGAGGCAAATCTCGATAGTGTAAACAAAGCTGGAAACTGGATTCCAGTTCGGCAGCTAAAGCTTGGACGACCCATTCTTCGTCTTTGGGACTATAGCACACGAAACCGTCGTAAAGTTTGTCTCTGTCCTCGTACTGCTTGGCGGCGGCTGCTCGAAAACTACACAATCTGATGCCGTAACGCGAGTAAAGCCACACGCGGACCGGATCACGGAAAACAAACCAAAGAACGACGCCCAACAGTAATAAAATAACAATACATAAAGTCACAACGACCATTTTCCAGTAGTCTGAAACGAGCATGGAGTCGATGACGGAACTTCCGGCGTAAAAGTCACTACACGCGGTGCTATTAAAGTCCAGATCGCGGCGTTGCGGAGGAGACACTTCGCCGTTGTAGCACTGAATTGCGGCACTGTCGATGACTTTGGGGGCGTTATCGCCGACCCACGCGGTGAACTCCTGAAGGAACTTGCAACGACACGACCAACGGTTGTTGGCCAAACTTATCTCGGTCAAGTGAGAGTTCGACGACAACTGCCACGCCGGAAACACCACTAATTTATTACCGTCCAACCGTAGAATTTCTAAACTTTTCAGCGGCTCGAGAGTTTTATTCCCGATATGAGAAATCACATTATTTTGCAGATACAGTTCTTTCAGATTCGATAAATGTTCGAATTCGTAACCTTGCAACGTATAAATTTTATTGTCCTCGAGATGCAACTTCTGCAACATGTGTAAACCGTTGAAAGTGCTATTTTGAATTGTCGCGATTCCGCTACTATTAACAAACAACACTCGCATATTTTTCCGACCGATAAATACGTGATTTTGTAGTTCTTTGAAGTCGTTTCCATCGAGGTACACTTCCGTTGCATCCATTGGAATTCTATGCGGGATTTCTACTGCGTTTTGACCTGAGCAATCGACGACGTTGGTGTTCCAGGTCTGGTCGTGATAGCAGGAGCAGTTGTTAGGACAGGTCATCTCGCAGTCACAAGCGTCGAAGTCACAGCAATGACACAAAGCAAAACAGTGTGTCTCATAAGTACACAAGAAGTCGCTGGTTTTCGCTCTTGTCAACGGCATGTGCGACATCCCTCGGGAATGTGTCATTTTGCACATTACGTTGTCGAGATCCATCACCCGCGGATATTGTCTGGAAGCCGACATGTTGTTCACCGGGTGCAACCACTCCATGGTGCAGTCGCAGTGAAAGGGGTTGCCACCCAGGTAGATTTCGGGCAAAGACCGGTTCGGCGGCACCGGCGACAGTCTCAGCGCATTCATGTCCAGATTTACTAAATCATTGGCGTACATGTCTACACGGGCTAGACTTGCTTTGTCCAGAAACGTGTTCGGTTGCACTGTTTTGATAAAATTATTGTTGATGAAGACGAGTTCCACGCTGTTTGGGATCGACATGGGAGATAATTCGGTAATACGATTATGACTAGCATCCAAAGTTTTCACACGAATTTCGTCCTGAATTTTATAATAATTACCCAAGTGCTCGATAAAATTACGATGAATGTCCAACCACTTGAGATTACTAGGAATAAACGCGTAATCGAACCACACTAGATGATTATCCGACAAGTTCAACCACAACAAACTCGCGAGAGTCGCGAACACACCGTTAATGTCCGTTAAAAAATTCTCGTCGAGCCGGATAGCTTCCAGTTGCGTGTTTCTTTCGAAAGTTCCTCTCTCGATACTCTGAATTTTGTTTTTGGCGAGATTAAGCACTTGTAAGCTGGGTAAATCCCACAACATCCCGCGGGTCAGGTTTCCAATATTGTTGTCGATGAGTCTTAACCCCGTCAGCTGGTTCAAATTTTTGAAAGATCCGTTGCGAAACTCACTAATTTGGTTTTCACCCAAATCCAGCGTTTTCAAGAACGTAAGTTCTTTCAGCGAGTCTGGGACTTCTTGCAACGCGTTCGAACTGAGATCGAGTTCTTTCAAAGCCGAACAATTACGGAACGCCGTTGAATCGATGCTTACTACCAAATTATTGTTCAGAGTGAGTTTGCTGAGCACGAACAAACCGTTGAATAACAATGGGCCGACGGTGTTGAGCCGATTTTCAGCCAGATTCAAAGTGTGTAAATTGTAAAGAGGAATAAAAGTGTTGTCTTCGATGTAACCGATCGAGTTATTCCTTAAATCCAATATTTGGAGAAAATACAAATCTTTGAAAGTTCGGCTGTCGATGCGTGTCAGAGCGTTGTGGGATAAATTCAGAACGATGAGTCGAATAAGACCCGCGAAAGTTCCTGCATCGACGTGATTGCTGGTCAATTGATTTCCGGACAAATCGAGTATCAACAGTTGTTCCAAACGATGAAACAAACCTTTGGCCAAAGAAAAGAGTGAATTGTTTTGGAGATGGATTTCGCGAAGTTCCCGCGAGCCGGCAAACAACCCCTCTGGAAGGCTTTCGATTCTATTATTTGCCAAATTCAGTATTCTCAGAGATACCAAACCGGCGAGAGCTTCGCCAGAGATCTCGCTGATGTTATTGTTCTTCAGGTCAAGATGTTGAAGTCGTCGCAATCTCGAGAATCCGGAATTCTCGGTTAAAGTTCTCAAGTCATTGTAGGACAAATCTAGGTTCTGCACTTCGCTGTTGGTGCATTCCGGTAAATTAAATCCGAATCGCTCCGGACTCTTGATTCGATTTCTTGTCAGATTCAACGTTTGCAGATTGGCCAAGGAGCAAAAAGTGCCATCAGCGAGAGCACGGATGTTGTTGTTCGTCAAATCAAGAATTTGCAGTTCTTTCAGTCCGTTCAAACTGTCAGCGTTGATGTCGAGTGTTTTGCTGGAACTCCACTCGGCATTGTGCGTGTTGATGGCGAGTCTCTTCAGATTGTACAGACCCTCAAAAGAGTTCGGTTCGATGGTGAGGATCTTGCAGTTGGAAATTTGCAAGTCTTCGAGTTCGTGCAGACGTTGCAAACCTTGCGTTGGAAGCGCGCTTTCGGAAAATAACACCTCACTACAGAAGAGCCGTAACTTGGAGGTGATTTCCGCTGGTAACGTGGTGATGTTGGCGCCGGTGCCGTCCAAAGTCCGCACTCTACACGTCACTGAAAACTTTGACGAAGATGTGTCGTTGTTGTCCGGAAGCCAAGAACAACTTTCTGGGCCGTCGAAGCGCGTTGCGAGCGAGGAAATCGCGAAGATCACCAAGTTCAACACCAGCTGCGGCCACATCGCGTTTTTTTTTTATTATTTTAGCCTGACCATTTCACTGTTTCGACGAACTCACTGGGTTTTAAAAGCGGGTGCAATCAATACACGGTCATATCACAGTCACTGTTTACAACGGACGTTCACGAACACTAGAGTTCAAATTCGTACGGGTAGTTCGTGTAAACCTACCTCGAAAGCATTCGAAATAACACTGAAGCTCTTCCGCGCGCTACTGCAGTATATACACAAACGTTCAAGTTTTACGCTGGCGCAAGCGCTTTCTTAGTTGGAGCTTTTACCGGCAAAGTGAGGGCGCTACTTTCCGGACAAGAAATGATTCCTCGAATTAACCCAAGATTCCGGAGCCGCAATTATCGCAAAAAAACGACAGCAATTAATTAATAATTTATTTACGTAACAAAACATTTCTATTCACTCTTCTTTTTTTTATTGGTGGCCATTGTCCTGTAATTATCTTTTTTAACCACGAATTATTTTCATATCTGGAAGTTAATAATTTTAAACACATAATTTCGTCTGGTTTCGAATTTAAGCGTTTGCGGCAAAAACCGGCAAACAATTATAGTCATTAGATAAATTTGGAGCAGGTATTTGAGCCGAACGAATTAACAGCCGTTTAGGTTTAGGTGTGCAGGTTTCTAATGGCTTGGGAAGCATTCTGGGATGATTGTTGAGAAAATAACGTGCAGCCGTTTTCTGAATAAATATTAATACGGAAGATATACCTCTACCTTAAGTAAAAATATTTTTATTGCGTTATTGCATGGTACAAAAAGCAGATCATTTCATTTACTTAATAGCAGGAAACCCTGAGATAATCTCAACTTTTCACATAATTTATTTCGGAATGTTTAAATGTTTAGATTTGCGTATAACAATAGCAGTAAATTGTAAATATGACGCAATGACGTAATTTATTGCTGCGTTCTCATTAAGCCAAGAATGCACTTTTAACGCTACAATTTTACACTGTTTAATTATTCTTTACGATTCTTTTAAATTAAAAATTGCAGGCATCGTGCGTTTTCATTTTCATTGCTGTAATGAATTAAATATTCGCGGCTGTGTTGCCGTGGTATCGATCTGTATTTAAATTTCTTTTTTACAAACATCCAATCTTGGTAACCCGTATAATTATGATGAATTATAATTATTAATTTGATACTGGTGAGGTGTGCTAAATTATTTATTTCTCCCGGACTATAATTAGTTTTACTTCCTAATAGGGTGTTAATAATAAAAGTTCTCTATAGTGATTATTACATTATATCATAAAAATGCTAGGTTAATTCGGTACTTAGGTATAAATCATTGAGTTTAATAGTTATTTTATGGTGAGATCGTTATTTTACTCATTCACAGTGTTGTCGTTCATTTTAATGTTCCCATATCTAAGCCTTTATTATTTAATTCGAATTATTCTCAACGCGGTATTGTTTCATTTTCAGGTAAGTTTTAATAGATTTTTAAGTTAAAATGAACATTTGTAGTTATTACAAGGATTCATCAAAAATTGAAACTTTCCATTGATTCATGAATAATCTAGGGACACTTCTAACTTTTCAGTGTATACCTACCTACTCTAACTCAATTTCAATGAGGTTGTAGCTCCAGGAATTTTTGTTGGATGTTTTCGTCCAAAACTTCTTTTAAAAAGAATACTTTACGACTGCATCAATAATTTCTAACAAGATCGTTTTCTTCCACAATACGGGGTTCTCTCATTTGCACACATCGATTTAAACCATGCATAAGATATTACAATTATAATTTAATCTATTCCTCCTTGAATACCGAGGAAATTATACTTTTATAGCCTAGGATATTGTTTAAAAAAATGATGAAGAATTCATAGGTCCCGTTCCGCATCAACCTCTGCCAAGTATCATTTATTTTTCATATCTCTGAAGTGGACTCAAATTAAATGATCTAGAGCTGTCAGACACAACGCGAATTTATAATAAATTAACAACTTGTTTGTTTTCAGTGTCTGTATAAATAAATACAAACAAATAAATATCACACCGTAAATATAAACAAAAGTATTGCATGAATAAACTTTTTCTGATAAAACAAAACACGCGATACTGTGGCCTGAGCATAATGCAATTCTCTGTAGGATAAATTGTACATGTTTGTGTTTAATGCATTCACGTTTTTGTTTATGATTGATATTTATATTACGTAAATATTAAAATTGTGGTGACAATTTCAATAATAAAACAGTATTGCTTGTATTGTTTTTCAAATTCCACGCTTGGAAAAACACAACATATAGCAAACTCTTAAATAAACTTTCATAAATACATAAATGCAACGTATGCGAAGCAATTATTTATGTGCTTAATTTTGCTCTGATATATCATCAATACAAAACAACACAGGATTAATAACGTAGTCGATTTCCATATTTTAAAGCTATGGATTTTAACGTTTTGCGTCGTTCATACAGAATTGGAAATGTTGCAGGGTGCAACATGATTACCAATGCCAGGGTGTAAATATTTTCACGCTTTGACTAGAACTGTTTCAAATTAACGAAGTTTTAAATATTTAACTAGCGCGAAACTTGAAATCGTAATTACTATAATATAATATAATATTATAATTAATATTTCAAATGTCAGACGATATTATTGGTAAAGTTTGATAGCAAGATCCAAGTAGATCTGCAGATTAGTCGATTTATGCATCGGTTGAGATCCATTCTTTTGGTTACCACTGCTCTCCCAGACGCGTTTTCGGAGCCCAGTGAATGCAACCCAACAAGCGACCCAATCGCGCGGGTCGCAGTACTTCCACCACACCGAGCTTGATTAATCCATAAACAATTCATGGTATTTGTTAGCCTCCAGCTCCCGAGAACGTTGTTTGTTCGCCATGACTATTGCCATGCACCCCCAAATCGTTTATTCATTCATGATATCGATGGCGTGTACAGCCCCTAAAAATCGTTTTTTCGCGGAAAAACGTTTAGTACACCTTGCGTCATCGTAACTGTATTAATTCGTCTGTCAGACACATGACAACCCCCTAGCTATATTTTTAATATCGTTGCGTCTTATCAGTGAGGGGAGAAACAGATAAGACGCATCTAAAAATTCGTTTGTTAAGACACTTTAGATAAAAAATGTGGCCAGTTTTATTTATCAAGCTGATTTATTTGGTCATTTGTAGGGCTGAAGTTGGGGTGGATGTCATTGATTCGTGTTTTTTAATTTGAAATAGGAATGGTTTTGAAAGTTTCCAGGAGGGGTCGGAGTTTCGCTCCGGGTTGCAACAGGCTAGAAATTCGATCAAGATTATCTCCAGATGGGGTCCAAACTAAATAAAATACAACGCAATTGATGTCGAGAACTATAATGCTTGATTAACTAATAAAACAAGTCAAAAAATTGCTGACACTTTGTAAATTAAAGCTGACACTTTGTTAATTACACAAAATGAGGCGCCATCGGGTGCAAAATTGCATTGCGATAAACTTAATTTCAAGCACATTAACACGTTTATGGATTACAAAACTAGGTAATTGACAGCTCGTTTCTTACCTAGAACTGGCAAAGATTAAAAGCTTTCAAGTGTTTAAAGAAAGCTCGGTAAAACGGTCACCTTAGGTGGGCTTCACAGATTACTATTGACTGGGTGATTATTTGTGACAAGAGTTAATTTCACATTGTCAGGTTTTGTGGGATATTTTTAGAAGAGTTGCTGTCCAATTTTCACTGAAAATCTCTAACTGACGCAGATTATACTAAAGCACACAAAGATAGGCTGACGTTTAGTCATCCGGTGAAAATAGGAAAGGAAGCTCGAGAATGTCAATCCTTTAATCCGATATTAACGTTTCAACGGACGGGAAAGGTGTATTTTTATAAAACAGAACCTGAATTTGTTTTAGACACGTCTCTTTGTTGTTTGAAAATTGTATTTGAAACGTGTATTAACATGAAATGTAGTGGGGAAAAGTTGAAGTATTAAATTGAATAAATAATTTTAATTGTAATTTTCTGCTCATTATGTTATACAGTGTTTGCATCTATTTGCCTTTTGGTCAAAATTACGTTGATTAAATAATAAATAATAAATAGCTTGCTGGTTTTGTTCGCCAAACAATTTACCACTTTGGGAAAATAATACCTTTTGTGAAAACAATTATGATTGATTTAATTCTCTTGTTAGTTTTAATTGGAAAAAATTCACTAATAAATTTTACAATATAATGCCCTCCAACCAATTATGTAATTAGATATCTATTAATTAGTCGGTTAGAATAAAAAACTTAAATTAAATAACTACAAGTAAACGAAATAAATTACTGTACATCCAAAAAAAGGTAACGTAATAATTTTTTTTAATTTTTTTTTTTCTTAATTTTGAAATACAATTTTTGTCCTTACTATTTCAGTCGAAATTTGAATGTTTTTAATCTATAGGCCTGACAACGTTCGTTCAACCTGTCAAAAAAGTTTCCAGGTAGAGATGTCTACCTGCATACCCACGTTTTATTTACTTGGCCCCTTTTACTACTTTCACCTTTAAGAGATGAAATTTTTAAAAGAAAAAAAAATTGCGGGGACAGAAACCTAGTAAACAAAGAAACTTTTTAAAAACGTAATAACTCGTGTCGATGGCGAGAATGCCTTCCGGAGCTACTTATGGCTTTTGTCCGCATCCCATAATAATCTATGACAAATGGGTAATCTTCGTAAAAATCAGAAGGATAAACGATTCGTGCAGTGAACGACAGTACATGGAAGCAAAAGGGAGCGAACAATAAAAACTGTAGCTGATTGATAGACGGGGGTCGACAGGTCAACTCTTGATGGATGGAGTGGCGGTCAGGGTAGGAGGATGCCGCTCCCAACGTTCTCCTGCCCCACGCACCCGCGATCCTGA
The DNA here is from genome assembly GCA_029298725.1 of Gnatocerus cornutus. Taxonomy (NCBI): domain Eukaryota; kingdom Metazoa; phylum Arthropoda; class Insecta; order Coleoptera; family Tenebrionidae; genus Gnatocerus; species Gnatocerus cornutus. The sequence goes on from CM055514.1 coordinate 9,404,001, forward strand.
TATGTGTCTACCGCCGGTAAAATTGAAACAAAACTGCGCTCGTTTTTAAATGTCAAAACGTCCCAAGCTCGGACAATGTATAAGCGAATTCGTTGTTGGTGCGATGGAAGTTGTCGTCTTCCGTATTTCTGGCGTGGATTGATGAATGCTGGAGTCAAGTGCAGCGCCTTTCTTAATGTGTTTGACTGTCGATAATGTAGATACCGAGAAGGGACGTGTCGCAATAAATGATCCTGTTTGTATTGAAGAGATACATCATAGTGACATCAATGCGCAACTTTCCGTAGAGTATCAAAGTACAAAAATGACAATATCGTGACGCGTCTATTGTAAAGCAATATCCAGAAGCAAAAAGCTTCGACCGAAGGTCTGCGAAGACGCAGACCACGCAAAATCTTGCTAGAAAGATTTCCAGAAAACTGCTTGTTAATAAACGAACAATTTTTCCGATAAAGCTTTATTGCGTTTTTCTTTCAAATTTAATAAGCCTCGTTTAATAAAAACAGTATGCAATTACATCGGTATATAAACAACGTGTTTTTGTTAAATTTGATAGACTAATTAATTTACAACAACATAAGATGAGACGTTCAAATTATTGTTTGTAAATTAACTATAAGAACAAAGCTTTATGTGAGCTTTAGCTTATTTTCAAAGTACACTCAGGTATTTTAAACTTTAAATTTTTTTTTTTAAATCTTTGCTAAAGATAACAATTAATGTTTGCGCATGAGTTTAAACAAACTGATTAATATAACATAAACATATATAACATATATATAGTACATATATAACATAAAATTGTTTATCATGAATATTCGTTTTGATTATGAAAAGTAACAAGTATTCGAATTGTAAAACCTTTGCGTTCAGAGCATGACTAAAACAATTAATTAGCAGTTTTCCAAATTTTGTGTGTCAGCGTCGTTCTGTATTATAAACAAGGCTGAAACGAGTTCGGAATCGGATAATCAGTTTAAAGTGAAGTTAACTGTTACCCACGTTCCAGTTGATGTTTGTTCCATAAAATTTTACTGACCGACAAATTATTGAGAAATTTTGGTTCGAATCTAAGCAAAATGTTAAAATCGTGTTTAAATAAATCGTTGCTCGGCTCTTTCGGTTTAAGCTTCAATTAAATTTTTATGTCAGCAAATATCCTCGGAAATACGAAAACCTTTCCTTTAATTATATCCACCACATTAATTAGAGAAAAAGGCCTTTCCGCTAATTTTCCACGTTAAAAGGTAAATTTGTACAATTCGAGTTTTAGAACGGAATCAAATATTGAATCGCATTAGATGATCAAAGGATTTAAAGTTTGCGAATAAGAACTCTTCCCCTTTGGACTGAAGAAATCATAAAGCTGAATAAAAAATTGGTTGTGCTTATTCCGAGCGACCACAGCAAGGATCTTTGCGAGCTGTAGGATTTCTAATACTCGCATGCAACCAGCTTTCAGTGAAAGACATTAATTAGTTGAAAGGTTTCCTGGACATGGAGGAATCTCAAAGTCCTTGGATGCCTGACTGGACATCATAGATACCGACCGTTCCTTTTGTCGCCGTTTGAGCCACAAAACATGTATTTTACGGTGCTTTGATGCTGTTTCATTTGATCTCGAAATTTTTGGTTTGACGTCCCGAAATCCGCGGTATCAAATTTCAAAGGATGAATTATAAAAGAATGGCGCAACGCGACTAACACCAACGGAAACAATTATGACAGACAAACGAACTGGTAAAGTGTCAAAAAGATCACAGGAACAACACCGTGAAACAGGTGATGCCTTTTCAACGCTAATTTAATAAATTACTGCGTCAAGAGATGACTAATTTTTGCAGGAAGCTGGCAAAATTGAAAGATACGAATATTGATTGATTTTTTTTACAACGAAAAAATGTTCTCTCAGAAAACGTTTTCCTGATTTTTGCCTCGTAACTTTTTTTTAAGAAATCGTAAAATGATGAGCACTTTTTCTCAGCAGTAGGGCGTCTCGGGTTTGTGGATAAAAATTTGATTAAGCCCCGGAGATTCATGCAGAGTTTAATCTCGAATGTAACAATAAAAACTCTTAAGATTTAATGGAATTAAAAAGCTCACATCGATTGAGACCGTATATCTTGGGCGCTGCTTCAGTCGACAAAAAACCTTCTGTAGCCACCGTAGTTAGTCTGGTACGGAGGCGTTCCCATCTGACTTTAATTCAGTAATCTGGAAGCAAAAAAGGCCCCGCTAACATCTTACATGCAATTTAAACATCTCAATCCTCGATCAGTGTTGAATCCTGTGATGGATTGTGCAATCAAGGACGTGCTTATCTGGACGAGATCTCCCATTTGCACGGGATCGCCTCGAGACGTACGTCTGTTATCTCTACGCGAAGAGACAACCGTAAGTGTTTTTGCTTCGGGACAAATTCAGTTTGGGAAGACAAGTGGTGTTGGAGGGATACTCGTTTTGATTGAGTGATCCTATTTTTAGATTAGGACTTCTTGTACCCAAGGGATCGAAACTGCTCCACGATAATTAGGTCTGAAGTGTATCCAGGTCATGCTACCAACTGAACTGACCGCAATTTGTGATTTCATTCGCTGCTGTAAGCTCGATAACTACAGAGTATGTTCATAAAGTCTACAAACTTATGGTTTGTACGCGCAATAAGCATAATGCTTGCGCAATGTACTTTTTAATGTCACCACGGATATAATAATGGCACATATCGTTTGATATTTCAATGTGCTAAAATTCTAAAATGCGCATATTTTATACGTACTTTTTCAAATTGATATTTATTGTTGTTAAGAACAGACTTTGTCGACACAACGACTTAGCTAATTAAAAAGATTTATCGCCCTAAATCCATGTGCATTAGGTGATTAGCTTCAGGTATGTAATTTCTGTTATATTCGTTGCACTGCTGTCTCCGTCTGCTTTACATTTGTTTAATTAGCGTTGAATAGGAAAAATCGGGTCGCGGCTCCACTATTATTCTAGGAGGATGTTTTGTCATTAAGCTCCTCGCTCAGTTCCTGCGAAATCAGTCGAAATGTCACTCAAATGTTAACTGCGGTGGATACAAACGACTCAGAACTTCGTCAAGTTGAAATAATACAAACTAAACCAAGATTCAAATAAAGCTCTGGATTTAATATTAAAGCGGCATTACAGGATGTTGTCGAACTTGCTTAAAAATCGGACTCAAATCAGGATGTTGCCATAAAAGGATTCACGTTCATTTTCTTTTCCCTCTTTCGTTCTAGGACGGTTTGTCACGAGAAACGGCTCATCAACTACATGTACTTGTGGAGACACGCCGCGATTAAATATAAAAATTTTCAGCTCAGTAATTTGTTACGGTTTCAAATTTTCCTTGTTTGATAAAATTAAATCCTGGAAGACTATTTTTATGAAAATTGCGATGCCGATCTTTTTTTTTTAAAATACAATTTCACAAAGAGAATGATGAAGCAATAATCTAATCACTTGCATCTTGCAGACAGTGGAAACATGAAAGAAATGCGAAAAATTATGTTTTCGAGCCAAAGTTGGATTTATCCCAAGGGATAAGTGAACTAATACAAAAGTTATGGCAAGATGAAAGCTTTCAAGTACCAAAAATCTTGAAGGATATGAAAAACTTGTTTTAGCGTTTTATCTGGATAGCTTGGATGGAAGTGTACAAAATGCAGTTGGCTGCAGAGTAAAACAAACGACTCGCTGAGTGAAAAATATTCCAGGCTAAATAAGTAGTAACAAATAAAATAGAAAATAACGTTTATATTTTTCATTCACCTTTAAAACCGCGCTCGTAAAGGTTGTTTTTAAAGCTTTGGCATAAACCTTGGCATTTAATCTACATTTCATGGGTAATTACGTTTGTGCGAATGTCGTAATGTATCCAGCCAAGAATATGAAGTTGTGTGTTGGCAGCAAAAATAATTTCCGTATCTATTTTCACAACATTACTTCCGAAGCGCAATAAAAGATCCGTCGATTAAAAACGGAGGGTTAATGATTGCGATTAGGTACGTAAAACGATTTTAATCGCCTATGCTATACATCAGCGTACACAAAGGCTTTTTCAGTAATTTTTATTCAACCGGGACGAACGCAAACGATAGACATTTAAAAGCGGAAATTTGTTTCATGAAATGTGTTACATGTTCGGACGGCTCCGTGTCCATACACACATACACCATTCCGAATTAACAACACATCAGAGAAAATGCCAGTCACGTGATTCATAGCGGCCATAATGAATTTAAACATCGATAAAAGTGCGGAATTTTCAGCAAACCAAGAGCGTCAAGTGGTGGTAAATTTATCGCCGATATCGGATCGGATGAATAATTACAGTATTTGGCTCGCTATCTGCTATTAGACGTGAGGGTGTAATAATTCTTGACGTTTAAGCTGAACTATAATGGTGTATTCCAAACTTGGCGAAGAGGGTCGGTTTTTTGTTTGTAATAAACATAAATTAATTTGGAGCATCCCTTCGCCCTCCAGGCCTGCTTTACATCGGCGAAGCAGGACTTTGCAGGAGATAGTTGCATCTTGTGCGTGTCCTGGGTCTTTATGTTCTAGTATCCTGAGGGAGGGAACGATGTTCTGCGGATAAACTTCTCCATTAGAGATATCGCCCGGAATAATGAGAGTCAAAACAGATTTCCAACACCATAACGCCCCAGCTCTCGAATTTATTAACATTAAAAAAGATCATGTTGCACCACGTTACTGTCTGATATCGGTTACCTAAAAAACACACGACTCCAAAGGGGGCATACTAAAATTAAACAGCTGCCTTTTCGCAGACTCTTAATGGTCGACGATAAAGGAAATTCAATACCAATCAACCGAATGCATCAGATACCTACACAAGTGGATTCAACTTTTCATTCTGTTTGTTCAATTTGTTGTAGTCCAGTTGAAACAATGTTATTTCAGGCTTGATGTTTGGGTTAGAGAATCATAACTTTTAAGCCTACAATAACAGTCTGCTCAAATTACTTACGGTAGGCACTATCATTATAAAGTTTTTGCCGGCACTGTACATAACGAAGAATATTTAATTTGGTTTTTATCATAAAAACTGTATAAAATTTCCATACTTTATGATAAACTGAACTCAAGAAGACATTTTGTTCTCGCTAACAACGTTGAAAATTTTCGTGTGCAAAGTGTGCATTTACGAAACTCTTACTATGTGAAGATTAAAAATTAGTACATAATTTATTACTTAATAGAGTGACAACAAGTTTGTCGATTTCTCTCTTAGAATTCATCAGAGTTTGGTTTAAGCTACTCAAATAATTTGAGTCTACTTGAGTCTACAATTCTTGGTCTGTGGTAGATTAATTTTTATGGTTCAATTCGCTCAGTATCTAGCGCTATTTTCATTTGCAGAACAGTGCTGTTTTCATTGTAATAGGACTTAATCAAATTATCAATTTAAGGCAACTTTTTAAGGTAGGTAGGTACAAATTCCAGCGTATGCGAAGTTGATTACTACTTTTTCCCCACAATCGCCCTTTTATATAAACCTTCGCTTTTTTTCTTCATCGAGGTTTATACGAAGCAGCGTGTGTTTATTCACTGGCCAATGTTTAGCTGATAAACAAAATTATATTCAGTTCATCGATCAAATGTTTCAACTTTCATCCCTCTGTTCGCTTGTATTGATTCAACATCTAACAACTTTTATGGAACTGGAATGTCTGATGTAACATGATATAACTTTGTTTATTATCAATTTACTTTCTATTATTTTGCCTTCGTCTTATTTTTATTTTAATAATAAAAAATGTATTTGTGTCGGTAGTAGTCATAAATTGATCAAACGGAGACTTATTTGAAAATAAATTGAAAGATAAAAGATCAACTCGAATTCTCGGATGCCGAATACGGACGAACTTATTTCGCATTTATGGTGGAATTCTTTAATCAAATACCTTAGAAATATATTGTTTTGTCATCTGAAATCGAATCCATCAGGAGCGTTAATAAAAGCTGTTAGTTAATCAATCAATCAGTGCCAATATTCAGCGTAATCCATTACGGGAAGTTTGAATTTTTGTAGAGATTATTCCAAATGAAATTATATCGTCGGGAAATATTTTTATCTGAATCTACCAGAAGCCATTTCAGTTTTTATTCGCCAATAAAAATGTGATAAGAAAACTGCTAAAGTCATGCTTGTGATAGAAAACTTTACAAAGAAGCAATTATAGTTTAACGAGAATCTTGACAGACAGAACATTAATACAACAATAGTAATAAACTAGAGAACTTTAACAAATAGACTGAAAGGAGGTTTAAGCGAGACGTTTGTTCTTCATGTCGCACTCGAGTAGCTAAAGTGAGTAAATCACTCCACAAATTTACAAAATAGCGTAAACTACTTGTCAACTTTTTGTTCTCGTAATGCGCCTTTGATCGTAAATATTAAAAACTGTCTTAAACGAGACCTAGTGCAATAATTTACGATTAGCTCCACTAATCGCTTATTTTGCCATTTTTCCATTCCAGGTGCGATGTATTTGTTACTTTTGCAAGTCTTCTAATGAACAATAAATCAACGTTATCGATTTCTTACTGCTGCAGTCACGTTTTCGGAAGTGCAGAATTTGGCTTCGTCAATTTGCCATTGCTTATTTCCGCCATTCGTTATTAAAATATCGCTTGGTAATTCTCCAAAACGCCAAAGTTAGTTTAATCGCATTTTAGTAGTTCCTGTGGGATTAGTACACTTAGAATGATGCCTACGAGGAGATCTAAATGTTCGTGGATGACTCTACATGACCTGTGCCGCTCATAGCTTAGCATGTTTAATTATCTGTGCGCCATTGATAGAAGTTGTTATTAGAGCCTGGGATGTAACTTGCATGTAGACGATGTAAAATTACGTGATGAAGATAGCGCGGCACGTTCTCGAACGTATTCTAGTTCAAAAATTCATATTCCTAAGATCTTAACTAGAAGTTTCGAAATAATTGGCAGATACTTTGGAAAACATGCCCGCAGAAAATAGCCACGTAAATTCTTTGATACTTTTCAAATCTTATTGAAGTTTCTGAAAGTATTTCATTCGTAGAAGAGCTTAATTAAATTCAGCTAGACAGGTATGAAAATTGTTTTGTGTTTCATCAAAGCTCTTTTTCCGTTTGGAAAAAAATTCATTTTCTTCGTACTGAAGCTTCGTCTGGAAGCTACTTCCAGCTAGTTTATAAATACCATGTTAGCGAAGAGTGGACAATAAAACAAGAAAGTTCAGGGGTTGGGTTTTAAGAGAATAATGTGATGAACGGTAGGGTCGATGGCACGTGCATTGCGAGCACGTAATGCACCTATGCATATACTCGTGCACTCGTGCTATTGAATTACATGCTAACACACTCCAGGCAGTCCGACTTTGAATTATTAAATCTTTCATAGTTGGAAATATTTTCATTATTCTATTTTTGAATGGAAAAGTGTACCTACATTTGTTTTTATTTTGTAGCAAGCCTCATCAGATGAAAATTACATTTTGTGTGAGATGCAATTACATTTTTTGATAAAAAAAAATAATACCTAGGTTGAATTTTTCAAAGGATTGCGAATCCTCATTGTCACCGCCATCAAAAGAGCCTCGTCAAATTAGTAAAGTTACACATTCTTTTAATTTTGTTTTAAATTTGGTTTAGGGATTCAACCATTTTCACAAGCCAAGTCTAGACGAAATAACAAAAATATTAAATAAGCGAAAGTTCCGGTGGATTTTCCAGCGGGTTGCCGCTTTTGGAGGCAATTAATCTGTTTCAAAAACCATAAAATCATACTTTCATCAAAGCTGAAAAGGTCAACCGCTGGACGTTTGAAGCAGCGCCCCTGGCGGTTCAATTGAAGAACAAACGAGAATGCTTCCCTCTTCCAATTAACGAGATTGAAACCGCCTGTTTTCTATGTATGTGTTGGTGCCCTTCTAATTATTACGTGTGATATACACAACCCTTCCAAGCTATAACCTCTTCGGTTCCCCCATCGCTTCGCCACTCGAGAACTGTATTTTTAATTGGAGGGTTTCCATAAGTTATTTATACATTTTTACACCCAAAGTTTTCATTGTAAGCACGGATATTGGTTCCACAAACAAAAGAATTTCCGTTTTGGTCCGTTTCGAAACTTTCTAACTTGGAAAACTACAAGCGCAGTGTTAAACAATTTTATATTATCGAAAACGCTCCGGGATAATTTAATATTTTCGCTTTTATCGAGAGACCGTTTGAGTTTATGTCTTGTGCGGCAACTTTTGATCGCATGTTGTTATTTTTACCACCGTCGATACACAACATTAAACGTACGTCGATAGTGATAGTCCTTTTGCGTCATAAAGTTTATTCTTCTGTGTAACATAGCCGCATTATAAACGGAATAAAATTTAATGAGACTTCTTTCGTTTTCGGTGTTTTTCAGAGGAATTTGTTTGGCTTTCCGGAAGTTCCGGGGTCGAAGTCCGGATTCGCAGCCGGACCGTCAGTGACCAACCACCATGAAATTGAGTTGAGAGGACATTTCTCAACTGGCTTGAAACAGCCTTCAACTTTTAGAACCACCACGTCATTGATATCGTTGCCGAAAGCACTATAGAGGTTCACAGACATAGACATAATTGTACAGAATATTAAAAAAGGGATATTAAAACATTACGTTTTGGTGGATGCGCCGGGTAAAATTTTATAATAATGACGAATAAACTAATTTCGTTTCTTTTTAAATCCCCGTGAATAATTTTAATGAAGTGTCTCTGAAAACATCGTTAAAACACTTCTTTATTAGATTGCCAATTTGGTATTATACGAAAAAGAACGTTTTGAGAAATCTCGGCAGTTCTGCGACCCGAATTTGATTAGTTATGGAATCAGCAACTAGGCAATGTTCCTCGCGAGAATATTAAACTGTCATCGATGGAGAAAAGAGAAAAGAAAACTCTGTCGGTCTGACAACTTACTAGCTTTTAATTTAGCAAAGAATTTTAAATTTTAAATTTATCCAGTCGACGCCGACGTGATGATATTATTTTCGAATTTTTTTCAGTTTTCTTTTTATTAAATTATCAGCTCTTGGGGTGCAGCAGCTGCAGGTTTTCTCGATTTGCATAATTCTTTAATTTCCTTAACGAAATTCTTTTATTGGCGTAATTTCGCTTTTGAAAGCGAGTAATAGAGGAGTCTGATCTTATTAAAATATTATTTATTTTTAGCAGCATTTAGGAAAGATACCGGCAACTGTACTAGCAAAAATTCTAGTAATTCAATTTGTTCCACTGAATCAATTTATTATTAAAACACAGATCGCCGTGGTTGTTATTATTTTTAGAAAATAGTTACGTGCCTTCAAATATTGCTGCTTAGAAACTAAGCTAAATTTACGGAAAGTTGAGTTAATGTTAATATCAGTACCAGGAAGTTTGAGTTAGTAGTGTACGTGGAATAAACAATTTAAACTCGAAGATCTGGAATTGATTAAGCAGGTTCATATCTTAGAGACTGTCTGTCAGAGTTATATTAATTAATTAATAAGATCTAGAAAGGGACAAAATGTAACCAAAACAATGATATAAAGACAGACCAAAGAAAATCCCTTTTGAACATTGTCAACAGAAGTACAAGAAAAAACCGAGAAAAAGCTGTTGAAGCAAACTCTATTTGCTTATCAGCGAAGCACGTAGCTGAACACAAACCGGTAACGTAATAATCTCACCCTCTATTATTAATGCGGGTTAATTAAAATATCAAGTGCTCACCTGGGAGCCGAATCCGCAGTTTCAGTTTACTCCCGATTATACTTTGTTTCTAATTTCTGGCACTTAATTTTTACCGCTAATGAGGCAGACAGAGATTATTATTATTTATACGGTTCACTTCCGCGGAATCCCTAATTGTTATTTTATCCGAGAATTGTTTTGTTCATTCACCTTTACGTGAATTTTATGCTGATTTTTTTAATTAAAAGAGTTATAATTGCGTAATTAATAACGGAAGTCATGACTTTATCGCACATAAATATGCCACAGAAAGGATTCCTTTTAAAGTTGCAGCGTTAATAGTCTCACGGAGACTACTCTGAAAAGGATTTAGTGAGGTGACTATGGACTGTTAGGTGTTTAAGCCAGAGATGAATCTTAATAGTTTCTCTAAGGGTTTGTTTGCTATTTTATTTGTTCTTCGTTGTAACTGATAACTTTGACCTTAATTAAAAATTTTCGACTCTTATGACTATAATTAAATTTAGGGTTTTACCATATTGTCAGCTTCTGGTTGTGTTCTATTTAACTTGTCTAGAATACAACTATGGCATAATTAAGGTCCATCTGTTAGAGAAGTGCATCTCCGTTCCAATGCAGCCGAGCGCATCTAGTAATTTTCTAGCGAAGACAAGTCTTTGTGGACGCACTGTTAATTTCCCGGATTGTCTGGGTGAAGTTCTGGGTCGGACGTCCCCTCCATCCGATCGTGAACAAGCGGATGACTCTCCGGATTCAAGATGTCTCGGCCTGGAAACTTTCCTTATCTCCTTTAATACCAGATTGTTTATATTGTTCCATTTAATTGTTCGTTCTTGGAGTTCAATTTGGTGAGTTGGCGAATTGTTGTTTTTATTATTATGTGTCATTTGTTCTGCAGTTCTGCTTCATTCTGGACTTGATTCCCCCAACAATTTCGAAAGGGTAAACATTTACTTGGAACTTTGTTATCGTAAGTTTCAGTTTAATCAGATGGCGCGCCTTTCAAACTGTTTATTGTCGAGATTATTGCCGAGTATTATTAATTCACTTCAACGAAAAATTCAATTTTCCAAACTCAATTAGGACAGTTTATATTAATCATAATGAACCTAATTCTGGACGTATTATTTGCAGCAAAACGTCGTTTTCCATCCAAAGCCAAATATTTATCGAGGCGACAAAAGACGTCTATTTTCACAGACGCCGTTTTCAATTATAAAAGATTTCTGACGAAATATCTACAATTTTAGCGAAGTGCCAGCACTAGAAACCCGATAAAATAAACGCCAAAGAGCTGGAAATATTATGCTTGGAGCGATTGTAATTTCTCATAATATTTCTTCAGAAACTGCAAAAAGTCAATATTTTCAATTTGTTTTATAATGGCTAATGACATTACGTTCCTCCAATTTTGACGTAGAAGAACAATTTAATGACTTAAAAGGTTATATTCAAAAATAATGGGTAATTGATTGAAGAGCTTTGTTTACATGCAAAAAATAATTATTGATAATAAGATGGTATCAACTACTACCTCATTAAATATTCTCGAGCCTGTTGAGCTTAGTATTTGTCCAAATAACGTAAAAATCTATAATTTCTAAAATATAATAATTCTGCCTAAACGCTCCCCGGTGCATCCACCATTTTTGGCGCAAAGAGGCAAATTAAAATAAAACTGTTGTCGTAAAAAGAAACTGACAGAAAACGTAAATGTTAAAATTTGTTAAACAATAGACAAGAGACGTCTGCTGCGTCAGACAAACTGCAAGAAACCGAATAATGTAAATTTGAGTTATGACGGCTCCGCCTCTGGTGGGATGCATGAGCCACGTGTTCGCCGCCAATCCACGTCGTTATTGATTTGGCGCGAAATCGAAAAGCCAAAAAGGTTGAAGACCTCTTTGGACGTTTCGCGGTGGAAACGGACCTTTATATCTCCCGGGAGCTTTATTTCACGAGTTTTTTCGGTAATTTCTCGTCGAACGAGAGCATCATCTTCACGAACAGCTCTACTAAAAGTGTTACAGGCAATTCCATCACATTACGCAGAGGCGGCTGTGCCACATCCTCTTCCCTTGGTCCTAAATTATACGCGAGCCGCCCTCATGCACATTTGCGGAATCAAAGAGCTCGTCGGCAATTTGTGGCATGTGACAACGACGACGTCGTCGAAATCATACAAAGCCTCCTGGATTCGTGATCACGCAATAATCAAACCCAATTTAATCAGAGACCAAACAGACTGTTTGCTCGGCAAATGCTATAATATTAACTCTATATGTCCAGTGTTTGCTGCTTCTCATCTGAGACCGATCGTGATGGCCGTCTAACAATCCCCTGTCCCTGCAACCCTTCCGGCGCATTTGGGAATCACGCTCACTTGATCAAATAAGACCTACGTGAGTCAATAACGATATTCTCTCTTTTGTATCCGTTACTGGCAAGGTAAATAACGGAAAAATGGACTGTCAGTCAAACACGAAATCAGAACTTTCCTTCGATCCGCTTCTGACAATTCCATGAACTTCATCCAGGCGCAAAAAAATCCAGAAATTGGAAGTTTCACCTTTGTATTTCTTGTTTAAGCTGCTTGCGTCTCCTAGGAATGAGCAATGTAAAAATCCCTGTAATTAATTAAGTTATAATTTTGGTTCTGGCTGAAGCGCCGTCAGACTTTCGCTCTTCGTGGTCTCAGCGTATCGGATGCAACTCCCCAGTGATGCGGGGGTGAAGGAAACGGCGATATTAAATGTTTGGGTGGCGGAACAGCCGGCTGAGTGCGAAAGGGTAGAGATAAGGGAAAAGTGACGCTGATGCAATAAAGCCGAGACGCCTTTCGAGCCCCCCTGGATTCTCCTGCCATTTTCTGACACGAATTATGTTTTTGCTAAGTGAACAAGAACTCGCGCACAAAAACTGACTCTCAATATTACAAATTGATATCTAAGAACAACTCCATATCGACAACATTTACATATTCATTGCGGAAGGAAATGACGATTTTTCTGCTTGGACGTCACCGATTTGAATTGGGACAAGCGTCTGCCAAATCATCCGATTCATTTGCTTCACGAGAATGTTAAATTTTATGAAATATAGTAAGTCGACGGAGAAATGAACGTCAATCTATCACATGCAGAAATGGTTCTGAGACAGCAGGAGAGAAAGTAGAATCCAGCGACATTGTCACCAGGGAAATAATAAGAAGAGAAAAATGAACGAGGCAACTGTCGTGATTGATTTGAGATTCTAGAGAACTTTTGGGAGCTGTTTGAAAGCCTTTATTCCGTTTCGTGACATTTTTATTTGGTTTTACGACGTTCCTTTCTCCAATTTATAACCTTTTTCATTAGTCTAAATTAAATATACACGAACGCAAAGCTATTCGCGACAAATGGGTTATCGAATTGGGGAGGGAATTTCTTCACTTTCAAGTAAATATTCCGAGTGAGATCAGAGATACAACGAAGTACTGCAAAACTCAAGCTAAACGAAGTTTTGTTTGGTTTGTCTACCTAAGAATATTGATCTTATATGGGTTTCTTTTACGTGTCCCTTTATGTGATTTAAGTATCACTAATTTTTACGACAGAAATTTGACGATGAAAGTACTTCTGATTGTACGATAATATGAAGAATATTTAAATTTTTTCGTTATTTTTCAAACATAAAACAGAAGAAATAAAAAAATATTTGTTTGAAGGAAAGTTTAACTTGTTCTTAGATTAGATAAAGTCACCGCAGTCGCCCTGTTTGCAAAGAAAACTTTTCAATCATAGAGATTCAATTCGGAGATAGTAGCATAAAATCTTCGTGACGCCTCCATCGTTGCCATCCGCATAGCGTAACATTCATTTAATCAAAAGAAAGAAGCCGCGGTGATAACAAAGATATCCCCTTATAATAAGGAGAGTGAGAGTTTTTCCCTATTTACAGTTTTCTGATCCATCTGTTTTATATCGGTATCAAGAGCGACAAAGAGCAGACAACCGAAATATATGCTAAGACGTTTTATTAGAATTTATAGCAAATGGAACAAGACCGCGAGGATCAAAAAGGGACCTTGCAGTAAATAGGCGCATGAATGAAGACATCTCCTGCACAGAAGGAGGAGGGACGCCGCGAGACAGCCGCACTGAGGGACTTAATTTATGGTATTACGCCAAGAATTAGAGTGCATCGAGCCCTGTAAATGTATTATTGCCATTTGGGTAACATAACAAATTGTTCGTGTTTAACCCCCCCGATTTAATGTTTGTTTAATTCCATAGCATCAGGTTCGACCGGCGAGTTTAATTAATTTGACACGAAAAAGTAGCGCCCTATACAGCGCCCGAGTGAAAAATTGCAAGTTGTGTCAGCTATTGTTGCGGAGCGTAAATCTAGAAAAACTCCCGGAGTGACAACATAACAATCTAAGATGATTTAGTGAGGAAGTTCGAAGATGCAGTGGTAAGTGCAATCTCCTAGAGTGAGAGTGAGGGATTATCCACTATCGGTATTCACTGACATGCTCCTGCAACCAACACTGCAACAATGCCCTCTGTTTGAACAACGGCTTAACACATTCTTCTGCAACACCCGACTAAGCCTCCTGCCAAGTAATGGATTTTGATTTTATACACAATGCTGGATTGCATTCTGTTTGGTTTTCCGACGAGGCCCTTTCTCTTACTTAGGGTCAGATTGTGCGAATATAACAGGAAGTGGCAGGAATAAGGGGGCGAAGTGCGAAAATCGACACATTGTTGGACGCTCCTACAGAGAATTTCAATTCTTCACACAATTACGGCAGAAAGGAAATTCAAAAATTACAGAGGCTTTCACAAAGGATCAGAAAGCTCCACCTCCAGAATACCAAAACCGGAAAAATAGTCAACTTTTCGTAATCGTAGAAAACTCTGACACCATTTCTGAAATATGGAAAATGGAACCACCAACATAGAAAAAAGATGTGTTTAATGTTACGCTCTTGATGTAAGATGGTTATGAAACAATATATTTTCATTACTTATGTTCACCGGAATTGAGTTTATTTTTGAATTATAGACTCATATAATGGGAAAAGTGCATAAAACTAACAATAAGTTTACAGTATAGAAAGATTTAAAATGTCTACATTCGATTCTAATCCCACGTTAAGTGAAAAATGCAGTAATTTACAATTTGGAGCTTGCCACTAATTGAATAAAACGCGTAACAGAAAAACTTTAAAAATAAATCGTGCAGAAAATAGATAACAAAGCCTTGCATTTGAGCAGCAAATTAACCAAACGGTTTTATTTATCCGCATTTAGGCTAACATACGACGCTATTAGAACATAATGAGGCAAAAAAGCTTCCGATGTGAATTACGTTGACAGCTTCAAATGAATCTGGTGTCATTTAACGTTACTAATGGACAATAGTGCACGCGGATATTGCGAGCTGTGGCAAGTTTCCGGAAAATATTCGATGTCAAAGAGAACGGGAAATGCATCTTTGCTCAGACACTAAAAAAAAGTATAATAACGTGTCTGATATTACTTTACCGGATAATGAGTTACACGTGAAAATCTTTGCTTGTGTGATCTTTGAAAACGAACGACCATCGAAAGGAAAGATAGTTTTTTGAAGCGTATAAATCGTTCAATCCCTCCACCCACAAACAACGCTGAATCGATGCTAACAAGTAAAAAAACTCGCCTCCCTTGAGTTTTGGGATTCACGAATTTTCTTTACGTCGAGGGACGAATTTTCAGGTCTCTTGACTAAAAATATTTCAAATCGTCGACAAGGAAAATTACAGCAAAAATGGGGAATCTGCCATTTTTGAGATTCTTACTTTGATCACGTTTATTGAAATGAGCGCAAAAATGTTTGGTAACATGCGATTGGAACTTATATGTACTTCTGTTCCGAAACAGTTTAAAATAAAATAAATATTACCATACTATGGTCCATTAACAATTTTATGCCAGAAACTTGTTTGAGAATTATTGTTCATATTAACGTGACCAGTGTGACGAACGAGCAAGTATTTTCTAAGAAATCTGATTAAAATCAATAAATGGACCGTATCATCTTTGAACCGACTTGTCCAATGGCTTTGAGGCCCCACTTTTACGGTCCATTTTCTGTCGTCAAGCCTATGCGTCATAAATTATTAAAATGAAAAGACATATGGACCGTCTCCTCCAATAAATTTTAATAATCAACGAACGGCCCCAGACTGCCAAATAAAATGGAAGATGGCGCTCTTCCACACGTGTATTTATAGCGTAATCGAGCTGCATCCCGGTATCGGAAAAGCAATAGAAAGGAGTGTCCATAGGGATAAGGAAAATATTTAGTCCCTCTGGAGAAAGTTTCAATTCGTATCTAAGCTACCCAGACACAATATACGAACTTTATGGAGTGTGAAACTTTTTTAATAATAAAATCCTCCGAATTAAAGCCTTCTGTTTTCGACCTTATGGCACTTCTTTGTGATCAGTGTTTTTCTTCATAATTTATGATGGAGGTGCATCAATGTAGTGATCTCGGGGGTCCAAATTAGCAAGTTTCCTCCACCAAAACTGTCCGTTGGTGTGATGTATGTGGCTCGGTCACACCGAGGTCACCATTAGTTCCAATTAGCGTGGCAAGGAAACGCTGCGAGACCGCCACCTTAACCGCCGCCTCTCAGGAGCGCTTAAATCTACACCTATTTACAGCAAGCACGAAGTTTACGATGGAAGAAAGCCTCAATTTGGAATCAATTATTTATAGTACTTGCCAAACTAGTCTAGACTTTGTCGTGGATAGTTAATTATAATGCCTTATATTAATACAAGTTTTAAAGTTCTTCTGGTGTTTTGATACAAAAAGTAAGTTCCTTCCGCTTGAACACAATTCGCGTGGAAAATGTTCTTCTGGAAGACGTCGAAAGAAGTGCAAAACAGCAAGGCAGGCTAATTGCGCCTAATGAAAACGGTCAATCTCTGTTTTAATTATGCTATACTCTCAGCTTTCGCAATAAAACGTCAATTATGCGCGAACAGGAAGTTATTATTGAAAAGACTTGCTCGTTTCTCGATAGCTTGCAAGATGATTTCGAAATGTTTTGTTCGTGAACTTCTCCCATTGAACTTATTTACAGTTCTCTTCAAAATATGTTTCTAGAAAGTTTTATAATTTGGACGACTGCAGCGCAATATTGTATTCACTGCGGCGATGATCTTGAATCGGGGGTAAACAGGGGCAAGGCGGGTGAATATTTGTGATTCGAACGAAACTTGCCGGAGGACATGGCGGAAATGAATTTTCTGAAGATATTAGAATATTCTCATAATGGCAGAAACTGCCGTCAAACAGTGAAATATTACACATGAACGTCACCAATAAGATATAGAAATTATTGGAACGCGAATGTGTAGAGACAAAACAACCCCTCTGGAGCTCACCAGTCGTAATAAAGCTTGCTTGCATTAGCATCAACTAGAGAGTAAAGATATGAATTCATGACTGATATTGAAATGTGTATCTGACTGTAGCACGAGATAAGATACCTCTGATATATCGTCACACCCTGTTTGCGATTGGTCAATACTTGAGTTGATGGATGAACGGATCGCCCCCATACGTCTGCTCTGCAGAGAGTTGTTGAAGTTCACTGTCAACAATCCTTCTACCCGTATGCTTCGGTTCCGACATGCCACGTGTGTTATTATTCGATTTCGACCAATATCGATCCATACAGATAGCTCCCAACAGCCTTACAAGCCACAAAGCTAACTTCCAAATTTACTCTGCGGCAATCACAGCCAGGGCGGATCGTATTGTTTATCGGAGAACAAGAAACTTAAAAAAACATTCAAAGAAAACACTAAAGAAAAATGTAATTTCAAGTAGAAGTAGAGATTAACGGCAAGAAACGGTTTTATATGAGCTATTTTTGTTACATCAGACACACACTGGACGAGACGTTTGTCATAAGACGTTAAAAGCTGTTGGAGACAAGGCTAAGGATGGCTGAAATTACTTTTCGTCTGGATTGAGCTCGAGATCGTGTTTAGCAGCAGACAAAAAAGTTTTCGTACACCTTTTGTAGCTGCCAAGACATTTCACAAAAGCATTCAAAATTAATTGTTTATTCAGTTTATTTGTACACAGTCTGGACCCTAATTAAGGGATTAAGAAGTCAAATTGCTCAAAAAGGTCGTGGCAAAAAATAACTGGAAACAGTAAGATAAAAATATTTTCTTCACTTGCAGTGGTGGAGTGTTTCAACGAAAGGTCATTTCCAGATTGAGGTAAGAGCAAATTTTTACAGACAACTACACACAAAAAAGAATTGCCGGAGAGACTTCAAATTTAGCCGACCTTTGTCTTTCGTCGTTATTCTGCACCTTCGGAAAAAATTTGAAGACAACCGAAGGAAAAATAACGCCCCATAAAACGCTCCAGATAACAAGAGGATCGTTTAATTTGTTCGTAGAGAGGTCCGTCCAATTTATGTAGCACCCGGAATGACCATGTCGCGTCCGGAGTGGAGGACTTACTTCACAGCGTCAGATTCATTGACGTGTAACATTTAAATCAGCAGAGCGATGTTGCGTCCGGTGCTGGATGAGCACTATCCCGAGGGGGTCTTTCGGGGAAATAACATGTGCACGAAAATGTCGCAACAGCGACATGGGCACATTTAACACTCCATATCTCTGCTGAATACTCATATATTGTCTTAATTACCCGAGACCGTATTATGTGGAAATTGGAAATGTACGTCTATGTAAACACCTTCGAAACGGCGTGATGTTTTAAGCGTGACACAACCACACTATAAAATAACAATACCGCTTGTCGGGTTTATTGCCATATGGAGCGTGTTTAGAGATGAATTGTTTTTGCTTTTATTTATGTTCGGTCAGTGATAAAACGGTTTTATTGGCGCTACTCCCAGATGAACTCGAAGGAGAATTATGACTTTGTAATATCTACTCTTCATTATACATATGCAATGCGCGACGATTTCTTTTTTAATTTGGGCACATACACTAACACCAAATTTACTCATTTCCATATTCGATACATATTTGAATCTGCATCCGAACGTGCTGCATGTTTTACGGTGTCTGAAACATGACAATATCTTTGCAACGTTTCAAGAATCTATAGAGCAAATATTCTGTTATCGCCCGGTATTTCTGCCATTTGGAATATGTATTGCACGACACGAGTCGCAAAACAAAGCATCATTTCTGAATTTATAAAGTTACGATAGCGATTCCACGACGTGCTCTTTTATTTCTTTTATTTGAGAGCTCTCAAGATATTGCATATTTGAGAAGCTGAATATTATTGTATCGTTTTCTAATTCAAAAACTCTATGCTCATCCTTGTGCTCGCGTCATTTCACCGGTATTTTTGTGAAAATTTCAATACAGAACACGTCCATCCTTATTTGTACACGTGCACGATGTCATGCTTTTCCCCCCGAAGAAAATTTCTCTAAAGAAGGTTTAACTGAGGACGATAACGCGTGCTCGCACCTCCATTGTAGAAGATACAAAGTTAGGCTCCAAGCAGGTCATAAATACCTTATCTCGACGGAAAAAATAGTGTCCACGCGACTCCCTGACAATTTTTAGTTCTTAATAAATCCCGTTTAGCGCCCCTTTGTGTAAAGTTCGGACATTACCCTCGCTATATTTCACCTTGCGACCCTCTCATACAAGGCTTATCGTAATAAAATATCGTTTGACCTTGAATTGGATGGGATCAAAATAAGATATGGAACGACAAAGAGGCATTTTGTGTTTTGCTTTATTACGTTGGCGAAATCTCTAATGTTCCACGGCAAATGCGAGGATCAAAACAGAAATGAAAAGCGGTTTTCTTCTACGAATAAATCGAATGGATTTGCCGTTTATTGAAAGTTTCACGTTATTCACGGAAATTGCCTTTATTGTTGTTGCTTACACTTTGCAGATGCGCTGCAAATCCGTGGTGAGCTAAGTAATACCGGCTTGTTTTCAAGTAAATAAAAATAACGGTGCCGGAAAACTTTTACTTCCATAGTGGAAGCGCACTTTATATAACTGCCCAACTTTTGTCTTTGATTACAGCAGATGGTACATTTTACGGACTAAATCCAATAAAAACTTCTTGTAAAGAGTTTTTACTGCATTTCTCATAGTTTTGCAATATCTTACGGGCGGTATTTCTTAAATGAAACTACAGTAACTATGAAATACTGCCATAAAATTCATTTCATATCTCAAGGTACGAAAGGTGTGAGTTATATCAAAATACCCTCCGCCGCAAAATTAATGCCAAATTTGCTAATTATTTTTTTAGAATAAATTAATTTCTTTGTACCGAAATGGGCTTTAATACATGTTTATTAAAGCAATTTTGACAATTTAAAATCAAAATTTTTTCAAAAAATTAACACTTGTTGCAAACAGTTGCAAAAAACAAAAGTGGAGATTGCTGTGATTTTTACCCGGAGTTTTCCAGTTCGCCTTGACAGACAGGATGATAAGTCAGTATTCTTCGTGGTAAACAGCCAATAAAATTTCTGACTTCTTACTTAGCGATTTTTAGCCAAATTTGTGTTAAATCTGTTAATGAAACTATTATCCGACAGGATAACAAAATGCTGCTGCAAAAGTTTAATTTGCATTTTCGGATCGTCCTGAAAATGGTATATCAAATTAAAGTTCTGTTAACTTGATGTAAATCCTCAATCATTTTTAAAGCCTTTTTTTAATTAGGATGTCGATTTTGCGTTAATTTTGCGGAACAATGTATTTAAAAATTTTGAAAAAATTGCGCATGTCTCCGTTTTGCAACACCGCGATTTTTCTCTTAAATGTTCGGTGATTTTTCTGCCCACAATAAAGAAAAAATCGCAATTTACCGGCATTAACTATAATCTCTTAAGTTTTCTGTACTTAATCTTCCGACTGCACTTTCGTAAATAAAACTTGGACCTCAAAGGAGATTTCCAGCCAACACAGCGACGATTTTTTCCCCGTCAACATAAAATTCTCAGCGGGCAATACGTTACCTGGTTCATATTTATTATTCAACGAATTACTTGCATCGCTCCCGTTAAATATGAAAGTGGTGCGTGCGACGAATGCCAATGCACTTAATAGACTCATGTCGTGTAAATAATAAATGCAATTGCTGTGGATACGGAAATTCCGTACCAAAAATCCACCTCTATGAAACAGGGATGCTTTCGCCAAAATGTCTGCTGAAAACAGTCGTTAGCTTTTTATTGTTCTGATAAAACTGGGGGGGTCGCGCTGCCGGATAATAAAACTGAAATGGATATGGTGCATTAAACGAAAATATGGATGAGTTGGTCGGCTTGCAACGTTGCAGCTAGTAAATTCCTGGGTTTAAACTGCTAAACCCTATTTGATAACTTTTTTGTAATCACAGGAGGATGGTCATTATTTTTAGATAAGCTGGAAAAAAGTGCTAATATCATATTTATACATGCAAAATACAGAAAAATTGAGTGGTTTAAAAAAGGATTCAAATACAGTTATTATTTACATTTTCAGGATTTTAGCATTTCTGGAGGTAAGCGATCAAATCAACTTTAACATTTTCACGAGAGTCTAAATTTAAACGAACTGTTTAAAAGTTACCAAATACAGCCCATTAAAAGTAAGTATATTTATTTACGAGTTCGTCTGCTGCACAGTTATCCAGAGCTTTTATTGTACCCACAACTCACAGCATTAATTGTTTTACAAAATGCGGGGATGTCGAAACTCTCGTTTTCGACATAAACGGACACAATAAAAACGCTTTAAGCAATGTTTTAAATTTTATAATTTTTAGATTCAAAAAAACTGGATCAAAGGCTATGTAAACATGTTTTTGGTAACAGATCTTAAATATACAGGACATTCCGAAATTACCGCAAAAATGACAAAGAATAAACTGTGTTAATATTAAAGTAAAAGTACAATTCGAATTTTATTTTGTTGTATCAGTTCAAAAAAATTGGAATATTTATCAGAAATAATTTGGCAACATTGTAACAACTCTTACTTTCATGAAATCAAAAGGCAACAGTTAGGCAAAATTTATTAAAATAATTCAGTCTAAAAACCAAATAAAAGAAGAAATTCTGGTGAATGAAATTCGTTAATGGGTAATAATGTGATTCAATATACAGTAGACTCTCGATAATTTGAATTTCTCGATAATTTGAAGTTTTTCCACGGTCCTCTTAATTTTTCTCGATAAATTGAAAAATTTCAATGTATTTTGGTCCCCTCGTTATTTTTGAGTAAAATTGAGAACTTTTTTTTGACAACACTGTATAATTTGAATTTTTCCTTCCCGAACACTCGTTAAATTGAAGTCCCTGGCGTGGGAGAACAAAAAAAAATAAAAAACTTCTGAACAAGCCATTCTTAAAATTCCATTGCAGCTTTAAAATCTAATTTTACATTTTTTTGACTCTTTTAATAGAGGGTTTTTAGAAGTTTCGTTGTAGCATAAATCTGTTTCACTAGAAGAATTCATAGCTTACAAAACAGAAGTTTCACGATATTTCTTCAAAGTGGAGTCAGTGGATTTTACGCTCTCATCTCTGATTGGTTTGTTTATTCTGCCTATTGTCTGTTTGCCTTTAAATTCTCGTTTATTTAATTTTTTTTTCTCTTTCTCTCAATTATTTGAATCACACTATATTTTGAACTCTCGATAATTTAAACTTATTGTCTGGTCTCTTGAATTTCAAATTATCGAGAGTCTACTGTAATTTTTTCCAAATTTTATCTTAAACGTCTTAAATAAATTCGTTGAATCTTACCAACTTTAAACATTAAAACTTTTTAAAGAAGACAAAAATTATATTATTTTCAGAGAAAATTATTGTTCACATTAATGAATTATCTTACTGAGTGTTTTTTTGCGACAATTTTGGAAACCCTGTATGGTTCAGTAAATCGTTTCTCGTTGTTGATAAATCTTAGATTTTCCTAAATAATACATTTCTAGAAAATTATTGTTCACATTAATGAATTATCTTACTGAGTGTTTTTTTGCGACAATTTTGGAAAACCTGTATGGTTCAGTAAATCGTTTCTCGTTGTTGATAAATCTTAGATTTTCCTAAATAATACATTTCTAGAACAAACAGTTTGCTGTGTTGAATAGATTTTTAATCTAATAATAATTCAATTCATTAAGCAGATTTGGGACAATGGGCATGCCTGCTTTTCGTGGTTAATTTATCAGGGATTATAGATTTCCGATCAATAGAATATGACGCTTATCATTTTCATAATAAGATACTAAGTGGCCACTTACAAACTTATCCAATTACGTAAGGTATTAAAATTTGTATAGCATGAAGTATTTACCCGCACGCTATCCTTAAGGTTAACCTGATTACTTCTTTTTGATAAATCAATAGACAGATCTATCAAGCGTCCAAAACTAATTTATAGAAGTTTCAGATTCTTTTTAAGATATCCATTTCGTGTTATAATTAAACTAAAATAAAGTTGAAAAAGTGACTATAATACGCTGAGAGTGTCACATAAATATCTAGACCCACTTTTCTCTCCGAAGCGAGTACTTCCTTAAATTTATAAAAGTAAGTAACTCTAAGTAACCTCTTCGTGGGTGAAATTTTTTATACTTTTTCTCGACGAGCTAAAATCTGGCAGAGATGCGTAACGCATTATTCTTATTTCATTTTTATTTCACGCTGATTCCCGAAATCCTTCATACTTTGCATAAGTGAGTAAACTAGAGCTTTGGAAATGATAAATTCCTACTTTTGAGAGGGCTACGTAAAACTACGTTGAAAGAAAAAACGATGCTACGTGCACAGTTGTAACGAACGTGATCCATTGCGAAAATGGTAGCACGTGCATTTTTACCCGAATGGAAATGGCAGCTACATCTTATAATTAGCAGAAATAAATCGGGAAAATGACAGGATCCTCTTTTTCTGTTGCGTTTCTCGACATGTTTTATTCTCTTTGATCTATTGTTTGGCGGTGGCGTGAGTGCTTCTGACGTTGCCTATTCAGGACTTTCGTCCATCCCGTTGAAGTGATGTTAAACAAACAAGAAATGCCCAAAACAGAGGCCCAGTTTTGTATCCATCCCAAGAATACGTCACGATTATAAGACTACAAAAATCTTTCAAATGAAGTTAATGAAGACAGACACTTGCGTGATTCAAATCGTGAGAGACACGGAATTAGATTGCTCAGTCGCTGTGGGTTTTCTGATATTTTCTAATGTGAAACTCTCTTTATTAAACGAAATTTTTAATTTCGCTTAAATCGCAGGGGCGATGGTAAATACAAGATTTTGCATAAGTAGTGAGGCGGTGATTTAATCAAAGACAGAGAGAAGTCGCCGAAAACATTAACACTCAGACGATGCAGAATGAGCGAAGAAGCGACCCAACAAAGGCAGCCGACTATTTATGCATCTTTTATTGCAGGCAAAGATGTTTTTAAAAACACTCATGAATAAAAACGAAATAAAAGCCGGAAGAAAAAATCTTAAACTCCTCCACCAGACAAATGCCGTCAAGGGACGTCTTATGAAGAAATATAATTTCATTTCCTCTTCTATTGCGGAATTTTTCGCGGCGCGGATTCGTAAGGGCATATATTTTGCATATATAATGTTTTTATTACTCAATCGCCCCTTCTGCATTATTTATTACTGCCTAATCTCCTAAGAGAATTGTTCCACGTTTTTCGCAAAATAGAATTTTCGCGCTGGAAGGGTGAGAAGGCGCACGAGTGCATGAATTCAATAATAGCGCAGTGCGTCTTCCAAGTCGACAACAAAACAGCGAAATGGATTTTCTTAACTGCTACGATTGCCTTGCACTTTACTGAATTAAGCACACCTTGGTTCTTGTTTATTAAAAGGAATTGCGTTTATTATGCATTCCGGCAAGTATTCATATGCATTTCAGAAGTGCTTAGAAGCAAACTTTAATTAAAGCACAGACACTAAACTTCCTACATTCTCAAGAAACACGGGGTTTGAAATAATTAAGCCAAAAATTATACAATTTAAGGCAAAGATACATATTTAAAGATTGCAATTTCAAAACACTTTGCCTTCTAAAAATTAGAACCGTTTGCTGATTCAATTTTCTATATAGTTTGCAACGAATATGCAATTTACCTTTCAACATGCTTTATATTAAAAATTCTAGTGTGTACTTAATTTTAACAGAAAGGATAACTAAAATAACAATGCACCGAGAATGGTAAACAAAATTTTTATTCTCAACAAAATGTGTGTGTAAACACTGCTCCAATAAACTAAAGCACATGAATAACAAATAATAAATTTACACAATAATTCACTTCAGAAAGAAATATATGACTGTAGAGTATTTAAATTAATAAACTGCCCTAATACAATATTTGGTGTACCTATTATCCCGGCGCATCCACCATTATGACAGCAAAATTTTTTTTATTTAGGTATAGTATTTGAGTTTGAGTTTAGAACTTTTTATGTACAGTATGTAAACTGTTTATCTAGAACATGACCAGATGAAATAATTTATTAAAACACTTTTAACTGTACTCAGCGCTTAAATGTGATTTAGCTACCTGACTATTAAACAAAAAAGAAAAATCTCAAAGCTCGAGTTGAAAGCATTTGCTTTTGATTGAACAAGTAGCAAAAAATAAATGAATATATTAACGACATTTCAATGAAACAACATTTTAGTGCAGCTTTAAAAGCGATTATCGTTCGAGTGGCTTCGAGATGGCAATTCATTTTGTTTATAGAGTGGAAAAGCGATTAAAGCCGAAGAGAAAAAGTGCAATCGTCCCGTGTGTAGCAAACCGTGATTCGGTCTTGCTTCAAGTGTAAAGATTGCTACTGAACGTCATTAATTTCGACTCGAATCCAAGAATTAGCCAATTTGTTTGTGCAATCCTTTTATCCTCGCCACGTCCCCTCGCTGTGTTTTATTGAGCATTATCATGCCAATCGTTGCGTTTTTTCGCTCGATGTAGAAATATAGCGAGGGAGGATTTGAAATAAATTCAGAAATGCCAGAACTAAAATAAAATCGAAAACATAACAAATGTGCCGCAAAAACGACGCAAACGCTACAAGCGCAAATGATATATTTATTATTACAGAACGTTGGCCACTATAAATTTTATTGTTCGCCGATTTGAATAAAGGTTTGGAGCGGAAGGATAGCCACCATATCACGTTTATTGTAGTGCGGAAGGTTTTTTCTGTAATTTTCGTAGCGTGCCAGCCGGAAATCACGATTCAGGCCAAGAAAGTGGATCAAGATAAGTGAAGGGCTCTGTATGTGTATAAACATGTGAAGCGCGAAGCGGAGCTAAAATGTTTCAATTTTTCCACGGCGAAAAATAGGGAAAAACAATAGGCATACTAAGTGAATTTTCCACTCAACATTTGTATTCGCGCGTCAGGAAAGTTTTAGTGGTTTCCGCGAAAAACAAATGAATTTTTAGCCATTTGTAGTCAGCCGAAGAATGTATCTCTGACGAGATGAAATGTTTCACTCGTCCAAAGTAGACGCACCCCGAGCATGGGGTTGGGCATGTGTCGTCTAAAGTAAACAAGGATCCATAAATTGCACAGGACGGGATTGTAAACGGCGCGGCGTAAGCACACCCCCACAAGAAACACATTTCGTTAAATATTTTTTTCACTTTATTAACCACATCAAAAGTGAAGACAAAATTTTGTCGTATTTAAAAAGAATTTTGTTATTCTTGACTGATATTTGCTTCCATTTTAAATCCACAGTTTAACCTCTATTGTCACGAAAAATATTTACCTATAAAGTCAACATTCGAAGTTCCCCGTCCGGAGATGGCAGTCAGCCGCCATCGGTTATGCTGGTGTGGCACCGTAAATTGAGCAATATTGGGCTGTCACTAATGCACCCGAGTGTTTGAATAAGAGCACAGGCATATTAAATCAAGCAGCGAATTGAAAAAGCACATTTCAATTTGTAACCTAAGTCAATACATAAATTTGCTGAAAGGCACTTATCCGAAAAAAGCAAAAAAGCTAAGCGCCAGAGCTCCATTAGCGATGAATTGCGGTGTATTTGTGCGTCTGATGTATTCCGTCATGAAGTAAATAAACAGAAAATCCACCATTTTTCATGTGAGCAAAAATGAAGAAATACTGAATAGACATGTGACGTTTTAAGATCTCTTTCGATAGAATATCTTTGAGAACTATTTTCCTGCAACTGTACCTCCTCTCATTTAACATTAACACGTCGTAGGGTAAGGCGACGTCCTTTTCGACCGAGTTTCTCGTTTTATCTCTAATGCCTGCTTAATAATTAGGGATGAAGAAACACTTGGGAAAATTCCACGTAAGGGTACGCACACAGGCCTCCTTAAAATTTAAATTGTCTTTCTTAAAAATAGTTACATCAAACGATGAAAGTACGGAGAACTAAATCTTTCTAGAATATAAACACCCAGAATACACCGTCCTGTAAAGTAAATAAGAAACTAAAAAAAAGAACATGAAAATAGCAACGGTGAACCTTTGATGTTACTTGCAACCGATTTTGAAGAAAATTAAGGCAAGGAAACGTCCATCACTTTTAGAACTTTTACACTAATTTTTCAGCATCATATCAATATTGGATACTCGATTCACAAAAACTAAAATGTTTTCTTTGTCGTTTAAGCATCTCTTTGTTGCATAATAATTGTCGTTTCTCTTCTTCTATTATTAAAAATACTAAAACGACGAATAATGAAAAAAAATGTAACCAGAATTTTTATAAGCTCATTGCACTTCTGTGAGAAACTCTAAAACCGGAATTAAGCTAATCTACTAAAACTAGTTATGTTAAATGGTTTAGACGAATTGTTCTTTAATCCCGGTAAGTTTACACTCCTCGATTAAGGCAATAGTTTGATAATGTGATTGTGGCCGGTAATAGCGGCAACTTCACGTAATTCCACCACGAATAGCATTTATCTGCTCAAACATTGCCCCTATAACGTAACGCAAAACTGTACGCAAAACGTTTTATGAGTCTATTCCCTCCCGTAGATTCTCCCGTTGACGTCGACTAAAATTCCGTTGTCTGCCCATAAAGAAATCTCATAAAAGTATAACGTAATATGAATTGAAGAAGTTTTCTAAATCAATTTAAAAGTGTGGCTGCTGAAAATTGCAGCGGTTCGAAAAAGTCCGCGCTTGTATTAAATTAAGATCAAGGAAGTAACCGCGAAAAAATTAAACTAAATAATGAGCTTACACCTGCAGCTAAGCGAAAAAAATCCAGCTTGGAAGAGGCGAAGCGACAACGCCGACAAATTAAAAAAGTGTAAAATATACGTATGAACGGCTTAGAGACGCGTTTCGAAACTTTTTAACAACTTCTATTTTAATTCAATTTACTTTGAAGATTTAAAATGAAGTTATCGTAATAAGATAACGCATTTGGGATGGCTGAGAATAACTTGTTATAACTTCTTTCAACAAATTCACCGAGTGGAATGTAAATTGGTCTAAATGAATTGCCACAGTTCAACCTAACTTTATTTTTTAATTTGGGAAAATTGTAACTTGTTTAAACAAAATTTAGTTCGAAATCATTAAGCAAATTACTGCTTGTTCGCTTTGATAAGGAGAATATAAACAAGACATCGTAAATCGAGTGAGGAGGAGAAGAAGCATTCTAAAAATCCTCAGAATGTCTCCTTCGATGAAATAAAACGCTTTTGTGGTGTCATTTAGTATCAAATTCGTCATAATGCGAAAAATAAACATTGACATGTTTCTAGATGAAAAAGGGCAGAGCAATTTATTCCGACATAAAGCAGTTAGCGGCATCACATACGTAAATTTAAAAGGTGGAAGCGAATCTTTACGACGTTTTTCGGACCATTTGCCCCATTTATCTGCCAGTATTTCAGAAGAATTTCCATAATGGCGACGCACGACAAATAATTCAGAACTTGAGATAACTTTACGACGCCTAGTATCAAGCTTTTTCTATCGCATTATCAAACTCAACTTAATCCCTCCCGAATTAAATTTTCAGGAGGAGATTTGGGTTTTTTTACAACCTATACGTTATATTAACTTTACGGCCTGACTTTTCCTTAATATAATCCGAGCAAAGTCGTATACAAAAACCATCTAATATTCGCAGCCTATAAACACGCCCAAATAAATCAGACAGCACTATAAACTTTCAGATCATAAGATCTCGCCGAGACGAGGGTTCGACAATATATGGAAATAGAAAAGCCTCAGAACTGTCCAAATATTCAGTGTTCTCTAGTGACTGCAACAAATTTGCACGCATATTTTGTGCCTGAATTTAGAGCTATGTGAGGGCGATTAATTAGCTTTAATGAATAGTTAAAAGAGCGAGGATTCACTTTTGAATAGCGTTGACAGTTTGTGCTTTACAATCCAACTGTTGAGATAGACCCGAAGGCTTTATTTATTAATTTCGCTTCCGTTCGGCAGCGGAGGTATTTGTCTTAGTCCACAGAGTTCCTCGCATATTGTATAGATAATGGATTCACTTCTCTCAGTTGATGGCGTGATTAATTTTTGTTCAAGTTATTAGACTTGATGGATTCTCTAAGGATACATATTAGTTATTCATTTTCAGTTCATTATCTTGCGAGGGTTAATCAGTTCTCTTGGAAAGCAGACCAAAAAATTAAAATGAATGAAGCTTTAAACGCTTTCGTTAAGCTTCCAAGCTGCATATTTGTCACTTCCAGTTTATTTATTACAATTTCAAAACAGATCTTTAGATTTCACAGGAAAAAATTCTGATGAATCGATCAAATTGTAATTTATTTTTCCACGCAGGGTCATGAGAGGGTGGAACGTTTGTCACGAAACGTGCGTAAGAGGAAATTTGAAAGAATGCATCTTGCCTTTGATAAAACGTTCGATATATCTGCGAATGTACGAAGTCCCCCTTCTCCGAAATGCCTGTAATATTTCAGATTCAGTCTGAAGCAGCCACGGTACAATCTCATTTTGCTAACATGCATCTGATAATATTGATCAGTATGATAGAAATTTCATTATTTCTTAAAAAATGTTAAAAAAATGCTTTGAAACATCACCTTTAAAAGCGTATAGACTGCGCCTTTGGTTATTCTAGAGAGATTGGGAATGGAATATGTCACACTCTAAATATCCATCTTCGTACACTCATCCAGCCGTTTATTCCGCTGGGTTACAAAGTTCTAAAAATAAAGCTTTTGGAAGCTTCGAATATATTGTCCCTCTCGGCGGAGCTTTCCAGAAAAGTTGTTTGGACGAAATAAGTTCTCCGACTTAGTGTTTTATGTTTAAAATTCACTAAATTGAGCAGCAGAGAACAGTCTACCGACTACGCACAAATTAAATTTTTTAGTTTCAATTTTAGCTTTAAGTGCGCGCTGAAAGCCCCAAGGTAACGACGACTACCAAGAATTCAGCAGACTGTGTCTTAATATTGCCTTGATCAAAGAGGCGTCTTCTCATTAAAATCACCCTTTGTTGTAAACTCTATATGCACTAACATTAAGATAGTTCTCTGAAATCTTGCAGATTCCTAATTATAGAGATCAGAATAACGGAAAATTGAATTCAAATGCACTATAATTTATTAATTTAGCAGAAAATAATAGGAGTAATACCAGGTAAAGTTCTTATCATTCAAACCAATTATAGAGCGAGCCGGCCAAAGCTCCTTGAAAATTGCTACTTAATTGGATTCTTGCACAATTTTATTGTGTAGTTATTTAGATGAAGGAGATTTTCTTGTGTGGCGGTTTATAATAGAAACTTCCGGAGACCGGAACTGTAGGCAAAAGCTGCCTTTTTATTACAGCCCTTGTAATAAAAGTAAGATTTATAAAAATTAGAGCTTCAAACTCAAGAGTGAAGAGTTAAGTATTGTGCAAAAAAATTTGGGCAGTTAATTAAATAGCAGACAAAAAATCGCTGCTTTTGACAAGCAGATTTGCGTGCTAGGTCGGGTTGGCAATCAAACTCGATACAACTAGCAAGAATTTAATCATTGAGTTTGCTACCCACCACGTGCTTCAGCTCAATATGTCTAACATGGGGAAGTTCGAGTCAAAGTCGTCAGGACGCCGAGGGCATTTCAATTAAAGTTTGAAGTCTGCTCTAGGCGCCATTTTTAACTGTATGTCTGTAAGCATCGCAGTTCCACAAAAGAATATACATTTCATTCGGTCCAGTTGATCCTTCGAGATAGAATACAAGAACATAAAATACGTCTATCCAAACTTACTTACACCTCTCGTATCCTGAGAAGTGGCGGTGATCCCCCGGGGCCTCTCTGGCGCCGCGTGAGATATGAGGCGTCGGACCTACCCCCTCCATGTCCGGAAGTCCGGTAGACAAAACCACCCACTTCCTGTCTGAGGCTCACCACATATACATTTAAACTTATTTGTTTTGTACGAGTGTCGATGCTACTCGAGATGTTTGTTTTCCGCAAAAGTGAAAAATACCGAAAGGGAAGAGGATGTCCGTTTTAGGGAGCAAGAGAAAGCTAATAACTCACAATTCTCTCGGTAAATCACTGTTGTTTGTTTTATTAATGAAGAGGTAGATCGTTCTCGTGTGGTAGCTACAAAGTTCAGGCGACTCTACGCCTACATCAAAACGCAAAGTAATTAATCATGGAACTTTATTAATAAATTGTTATTATATTTAGGATAAACTATGTATCGGGTTTAATGAGATACTTTGCAGAATGATTCAATAAAGCGAATGATTTATTAAACACCCAAACTAAACTAGATTTAACGCTAAATCAATAAAATTTGGTAAATTAATTACTTGAGAAGTCTTTATCTAAAATATTTTAGAATTTACGAATAAAAAGTAAATTTTTATTTGAAGAACCAGTTTAAAATCAAAAACTTTTTATTAGGTACAACTCCGCTAGTTTTAACGCAAAAGCAACGAAATTTGGTGGATTACTACTTTGGAGATCTTTATCGGATGTGTTAAATTTCAGAATTTTGAAACAAAAACCGAAAATTTTGGTAATTTTTATTTGTTAACCGACTTCATAGTCCAAAGGTTTCTATTAAAGGTTATAAATTCGCTTCAAAATCAATGAAATTTTATTACTTAAGGATTTATTACTTAAGGCTTCCTTATTTACAGAATTCAGTTTCATAATTTGTTAACAAAAAGTGAAAACTTTAGAGTTTTTCATTTGTAAGACGAGCTCAAAACACAAATTTTTCTATTATATTTTATAAGTCCGCTAGTTTGGAGACAAAAGTAATCAAAGTTAGTAGACTTATTTAGACTTACTACTAAATTACATAATTTCTAAACAAAAAGTAAAGATATGACAATTAATTATTTTTTGGGTAACTTTTGGGTAAATCCACACTGTACCTATTAACTATTATAAATTCGCTTGTTTTAATGCTAAATCAATGAAATTTGGTGCATTGTTTGTTTTAGGACTCTTAATCCAGAGCATTAAATTTTAAAACTTGTGAACAAAAAGAAAACAAAATAGAGATTTTCGTTTGTAGAACAAGCTCAAAATCAAAAATTTTGTATAAAATTGATAATGCTCTTTCCCATGGTGTTGCAAGTCCCACGTTCAATTACAAATAAACTGCATCTGTAACCCCGTTTAAATTTCCAAGCTTCTGTAATTGGTTTTATTTGTTAAATAAAGTTCCAATCGATTTTATATTAACTTAGCGTCACTCAAATTGAAACAAGTAGATTGGCCATCCGACTTTAGCTGCGTCAAAAATGAAAGAATCTATTTAATTAATTTCGTGTCGGCAAGGGTGCTAACATAAGTAAATAAATGTGGTCGGAATTTGATTAGTAGGTTTTATCAAGTGGCTGATGTAACATAATTAAGAGTCGGTTGATCGAGCAACGAATTTATTCAATCAAGTCTGCAAAACATGTAGGGTTGGAAAGCTCTTTCATTTCGTCATCGAAAGCGGTGCTTAAAAGCGCACGCGAATTCGCGCGTAAAATTTAAGCCTCGCTCATTTGAATGTGTTTAATTCCAACCGTCGAATTAAAGATATACATATAAAGCGTTCCTTTACAGCCCCATTACGTGGTGAATTTACACGGAAACGCTATTTGTTCCATTTAATGAGAATTAAATCTCATTTGTCGTTTGGTATTACTAATTCTCGGTCTTATTCACGTTCTTGTCTCAGAGTTGCGATCAAGTCGTACCTTATGTAAGGAGTCTTTGACTGGATTTTAATTGCCGTAAAAGTTACTTTTAGTTAGAAGACGTTTTCAACGGTGAAAAATTCAAAACTGGATGAAAAGGAGCGTTAAATGCGTTAAATTAGTTCTGCAAATTTTTGTGGTGACATTATGAAGACACATACCTCGTTACTTATTTATCCCTACCGCGGCAGTCTATTTTTCGCCCCCCTGAGAAAACCGTCGCGCACTAGGTACGCATCTTGTAGTTGCGTGGAAAATCATCCCCGAGCGGCTCGACGAGCATAACATATTAGGCACACGTGGGGCGAAATGAAACGCATGTGATAAATGGTCTGGACCTGGTTCACATAGCAACGCTACCTCCCGCACCAGAACATTGTAAAACTCAACCAGCACACGGCACGTCGTCGTGTGCATATTTCCGAAATTGGAGATTTTTCGAAATTAAGGGTGATGGGTTAGGGGAAGCTGCTTCCACGCCATTTGTTCATCCGTCCATGCATTCGCAATGAATGAAAAATGTGTTTACAACACTTGACAAAGTGTGCACGTTTCGAATGTGTTTTTCTTTCTTGTTCTTGCTAGATGCAAATTGGTGGCGTCTAAAAGGAAACGAGCAATATGTGAAATATTTATGGGAGAGCTGAAGGCAAACAAAATCTAATTTTCAGCTTTAAATATTTCTAACACGGATAAAAGTTATAGATACATCACTCTAACCCACACTTTATTGCCGGTTACATATGTCTTGCAGAGTTCTCAGAGGGATTTGTCTTGGGTGTACTAATTTTGAATTCAGGGAGAATTTACATCTAACCATACCCTTTGGTCGTCCACACTTAGATGTAATTTCCATTTGCTGTGGTTTTCAAAACCGGCCAATTCACATAATGCGTGTCGGCGCGAACATTTTATCTTGTGAAAATGGTGGATGCGCCGGGCCAAGTTTTACCACCTTTCTTAAGCTTCGGCCATTTGTCGACTTATTGATCTCCTTCAAAAATAAATAAGGCGAAAGAAGAAACGTTCAAAACGGAAATACATTATTGACGAAAACAAATACCGAAATTCCTTAATCTAAGTCCGGCGTCCGGAGTGTGCGGTCAGTGAAACAATGGCGAATTTGATGCACAGCCACTCGGAAAATTGCAAAAACCTTGGCAGATCCCCGGCGATTACGACCGACAGGACCATCAGTCAGCGGCTTAGGAGGTGTTGCGCCCATCCTCACCGGTAACATATAGAAACACGAGGAAATATTGAACAAGACTGCAGACAAAGCTTTATCACGTCTAATCTGCTATCATTACTGTGATTACAGTGAAGAAACGATGCGAACGTGTCGACTCCGCAATCAAAACGTTTTTTCGAGGCGTCCAGCCAAAGGCGACATTCAGGAAAAATTCAGTTCAATAGATATGCAAACAGATTTTTAGATTAAGCGTTCTCCAATAAAGCAAGAGAACACGACTTATAAATCGATTACAGGGTTTTGAATGGTTAAAAGCTTAATTCTTAGCAAATAGTAGCCCTTTCAAAAGGATGTTCTAAATTTTTAATTAGAAACGTGCTCAAAGTGAATTGCATTCTATTTGATTGAACAGACTCTGCAGCGGCATTGTTTATACAAAATACAATACGTCTGCTCCCTAAGCTAAATAAAAGACCCTATCAATCAGGCGTTTAGCTCGTAAATGCCTTATTAAACATTTAAAATTTAATTAATTACGACTGAAACACGACGGTAAGATGAAAACAAGATCGGTCTCTATTCCGGTAATTTTTCTAATCAGCTGTTAATTAACCCAAAGAACCCTGAAACCCCCACAAGAAAGTAAATTAAGTTTGTTAAGGCGGTCTGTTCGTATCTATCGACTACAAAATGCTCATCGACCTCGCAAAAAGTTCTTTAGATTAGATTTCGAACGAGCTACAAAGGACTGCAACAAAAAGTTACCCGTTGAAGAAACGAAGACGTATTACTTTCGTCGTGATGGAAAGCTATTTATTAATTCAGATGAGAATAATCTTTTTAGATTTGAGGCAACTGTCATTTTTTTATTTACTTTTCCGACCTTTCCAATTACGTCTAAAAGCGAAAGTACCTCTCAAATTATCGATAACGAAATAAAAAAATTTCTGCCAGCAATTGAAGCGATTTCAAATCGGTTCATCTCCATCGTATTTCCCGCAAACTTCTGTTCGTACATCTCTTTAGGTTCAGAGTCCCATGTTAAAGTTCAATCTTATCTAGTTAGATATCTTTGAGGTCCTATCATCCAATTTATTCGGCGCTTGAAGATCTCATCATGAGATCTTTCTCCGTTTACTCCGTTTAAATTGTTTTTTGTTCAGCTAGACACGCTAATTCTAATTCTCTTAAGAGAAATGATGTCGGCAATAAACTGACGAATGGAATTCTGGACTATAATAATCAAACGCCATATAAATGCCAAGATTCGATCATTTCGGACCATTTGTGCCAATGAAGGCGTTTTAAGGGTCGACGCGCACTTGGCGTATCCCAATAGACGAATCCCATAACTTAACTGACATGAAATGAAATATGAGGGAAATTAGATAAATTGCAAGTTTTTGCTTTTTTGTATAGTTTGCCGGTCTTTCACAAATCCAATTAATTAAAGACGCTGCAGATGCGCCGAGCCAGAGAATCAATTTTATTCATGAGTGGTTTCATCTATTATTGCCCATATTGCTTTTATGACTCATTTTAGTCGAATGGTATTAAATACTCACCCTATCGAAACGATCGTTTAGAATATTTTTTTCCTTAAATAATCCGTTGCATGACATAATACAGTGATTATTGCAAATGCATAAATAACAACGAAAGCGTGTTTCTGCTTTGATTATAGAGGATAAAGTTAAATCTAGTTGAGTACAAAACTGTGTCTCTTCGCTGGAGCAACAGTATAATTAGATTATAGTGACAAATATCTAAAAATTTATTTGTGCACTCGCTGATTGGTGAATTAACCGTTTTATTGAACTAAACAAAATTACATTTTCCTTGAAAAAGATCGTTTTGTAATGTATAAAGCTTTGGATAAGTGCATAAACACTAAACTGTAAACGAGCGCTTTTGGAGCTCCGGGCTCTGCAGACTATAAGATAAGTGTATAGATATGTTTTTTGTCCATTTTTAATAACGTATCATGTAGTTTCTAGTGAAAAATTCCAGTACATGCTGCATTTAATAGTTCATATTACTAAGTACAAACAAAACTTGAATTTGATCTCTATTTTTTAATAATCAATCTTAAGCAACATACATATTTCCATAGCACAGCAATTTTATGAACGGTGGATGCAAATTTAGACACTATAAAAGTGTGCAACGTAAAAGCAGACAGACTGTTTATAATCAATGATATTTTAAGGGTTTTTTATAAAGAAACTGATAAGTTTAAAACTAAATAGAAAATCGGCAAGCTTTCACTTTCTCAAGAATTTCGGAGTCATCAAATAAATGTATTCTTTGTACAAATAAGCAGCTTTTTCTCCTTATTTTTCAGGCAGCTCTTATTAAAAAACAAGCTACTTTGAAATGCAAGGGCAGCACGGTTGAAAAATAATTTTAATTAAAGATGTTTTTCGCTCCTGTTTGCGACGTTATCCTGGTATTAATAAGTCAGGTTAGTAAAAGGATATCTCTATCCCGAACACGTTTTTCCAACAACCTTCTGTTGATGACATTGCTAAATTCGAACGTTTAACAAACGGTTCACAAAAACGACTTTAATAATATAAATGAAACAAAAGACGCGAGTAATTCCGGAATCACACTGACTGAAGACAATTTTGTTTATGATTAGCCGTTATATCTCGTTGTCTGAGTGCCTGGAGTCGTAATGAAATTAAATTAAAATGAACCTCTGGATTACAGCTATAAGGCAGTGTTTTCGGCACTTTGCCGTTTCATTTCTCTCATTGTCTCCCCAGAATTGGACGATATTGTATCCTTTTCCTTTAGTAATCGAAACTTGCATAATTAATCTTCTTGATTCGGAAAAACGTTATTGTTAACTACAAGTTTGTGCCGTGACTTTTCCGATGCAGCCGTGCGAAAGCACAGACATTTTTTCGAAGGGGTGGCAAGGACAAAGAATTCGCAACATGTAATTTGAAGAAAGGAACTAAACGATTCCAGTCATTGTCTACCGTAATTCGTTCTCTAAGAACACCCTTCAGTTTGCGTTTGCTTTGTGAGATACTTTTTCCGTTCGCAATTATATTCATTACTTCCGGCTTTAGCGCAGTAATGAATGTAATGTTGATTCTTTGAAGTCTTTAAACTTTATTTAACCAGCGTTTTGCGACAGATTGATGAGTGCAAGGGGACGGTGACTCCTGAGTACTTTTTGCATCATTTACCATGCAATTATATTTCGTCGTTCCAGGACAAATTCTTAATATTTTAAGTAAGTCGGAGGAAAATTTGACAGTTGCTCCGCGCGAAGATTAATTACAAAAGTAGACATAATTTTAATCTATACAGTTCGTTCCTTACTTTTCGGTGCGTGATATGTCCATAGCTATTTTTTGTAGTCTTATCGTTCTTGTACTCCAAGTTTTTAACTTGATAAGTCAGTTTCCATCAGAATATTATTTCCTTCTTGTGCCCTTTTTCAATTTAGCCTCGTCGTGGATCGTCGGCAAAGATATGCGTGTGTGATGCGAAGATTGTTTAAATTAGGAACGTAATTTCCGCCAAAATTGGACTCCCCGAATGCGTGCAAGAAAATAAGTTTGTTATCGGAACTCCCATGACGCATGAATATATAATTATTCTGTCTTAACAAAACGGAACAGTGTTGATAACCCTCGCCTCCAAACAATAAAAGTAGAAGAGATTTTAGCAAAACGAGCGCAACAATAACGAATACGAAAGAATTAATTACTTAAATGTGACGCGAATTACTTCGAGAACGATTTAATCCCTCCATGAGCTGCGTTCACCATCAAAAGACAAAATTATTTTATACTGCAACGGCGGGTTGTTTTAGAAGAGCCGTGATTACTTGCTTTCACAATTTGAAAAGATGCATTCAGAGTTTTAATCTATGCTGCGTTCATCAACTAAGTAAACACGTACACTTTCGTAAAGGTCTATTCATCGGTCGCCATTCAAAATAAACGCTTTAATAAAAAAAATTGTCACAAAGCAAAAAATCAACAATTGCTTGTGTTAATCGAACGTTATAGTTTGCGTTTATTTGAAATCTAACGCGAAGAGCTGCGTCAAAGCTCCAGCTACAAAGGCCACACTCTGGTTTTATGTTTGTTTAAAATACAGAAACTCAAACAGTAAATTAAAACAAGCTAAATATTTGAGATTCAAGCGCCAGAATATGACACCGAAAGGAATTATGGAATGATGCTATGCCGGCATTATTTGAATTTCATGTAATTTGCGGAATATTCTTTTTTAGGCTCTTTGTTTGAACTTTTATGCAAACAATTCTCGGAATATAAAAGATGGATCCCATAAAGTTCAGTTTTTTCACCTCTAGATATATTAGTATTCCTGGAGGGCTACATGCTTGTGAAGCTTTTAATTAAATTCATACACATTATCACCATTTATGAACAAAATTTATTTTATTAAAGCCTGTAGGCCAAAAAATGAATCAAAAAAAAATCTTTACCCATGAAATATTAACATTCCGAAACTTTATTCTAGTTAGGTAAATTCGGTTTATCAAAATCAAAAAAAAAACCTGATATTGCATCAAAGACCCGTTATTTATTTTTAGCCGCATAAAATATTATAACATTTTGCATGCCAAGATAAAAGCGTTTTAGTTGAGTTGTAATTTATTTATTTTTGAAACGGAAATTATTTCATTATTTATATTTATTTGAGTTTGTTTTACTCTATTTCTAGGTCTGGATTCAAATTAATTTTCAGACCATGTCACTTCAAGATTTTAGAACGTTCACAGCTAAATACGTTTTCTACAAATTAATATAGAACTTTCGATGTGCCACTTTTAATTATGCATTTTCCTACGAATCACATTTGGAAATTTAATAACTCCCTTGGATAATTCTCTTACAAACATTTTTACAAGAACAAGGCAATTAATAATGAAACTTTCTGATTCTCAAAGATTTCAAAATCTGAAAAACCAGATACATACTTAAAATTAGCAGTTTTTATTTGAAGTACCTAAAAGATCTCGATCAAACAAACAAGTCTTTTCTTAGTGATTTTCCAAAATTCTTAACCATTTGAAAAGTTCCAGAATTATTTATTTCGAAACTGAGTTTGAATTTTGGAAAACCGCCGTAAAGGAAAATATTGTTTGTTTTACCGAGATTTACCACCAATTAATTTTAATGTACGCATTTTAAAATATCAGAATATAGTATGCGTCAAACTATCATTAATTTTTTTTTAAATCCCCAATAAATGTAAAAACCTCAAAACAAAAAAAAACATTCGTTCATTTGAAAAAGCCGAGCCTGTGTTCGAAATGCCACATATTTCTCCATCGATATTGACTTTATTTCTTTCCCTGACTCATCGGTTTATTTTCTTTGTACCGGTTTCAGTGTTTCTAGCTCGCATAAAAAACTTTTGATAAATCCAGAATTACGTTACAAAGCCGTATTCAGCCGAGTTGGTTTGATAGGCAGACTATGTGCAAATAACACCATTCTGACGTTAAATTTTCTGATATGCAGCCCTGGTAGGGTGTCTAAAAATCTAAAATCACGCGAACTCTACGTCACTCAAAGTGAAACGAGTTGCGATCACTTCAGGACAAGCTGGGGTCGTTTTTGATAAGTATAGCGTAAATCCTGCTATTATCCAGGGGCACTGTCAATTCCTTTATGGCGGGTTTTATAAATTACAGTCGCGTGACTGACAAAAACCAAAATTGTTAATTTATTGTTTTATTGATTTTGATGTGCTTGCACTTTACAGTCAGTTAATAGTTAAGTTTGTGAACACACCATAATTGCTCTGCTAATTTATTAATATGATACTCTAAGCTCTCTATTTCTGATGGAAATGTTCTCAACCGTATAATACCTGCAGCTTTAGCATCCTCACCACTTAATCTTTAAACGAAATTTTGGCGTTCAAGGAAAATCGATAACTATAACAATCGTTAGCGGCTGTCAGCATCGATGATGCCGAAGCAAAATGCGTAAATTTTCGCTACATTTCTGTTCGTGGCAGATACTCCATCAAAACAAAATAGACACGAAATAATCATAAAAATACATGTTAACTCCACATTTTTTTGTATTACTTTACCTAAACCGATATTTAAATCCACAGCTTTCGCTGTTTTTCGTTCGAAATGTCGGCTGGAATCTTTCACGGTCTAGTGAATTTAAAAGCAAATTTTCCGTTATCAAATCAAATATTAAAATTCTATCATCCTGGCGGGCGCAGTAAACTTTGTAATATCTGAGGTTGTTGGTGTCGGTTTGCGTGGTGAATGACGGGCAGCTTTTGATTTGCCACAAATTGGATTCGTAGCAGTAAGGGAGCAGGAACAACGCTATGCACGGACCTTTGCGGTCAAAGCACGTGAAGGCAGACGGTTCCTGCTTGTCTTGCAGATCTATAACTGAC
Source organism: Gnatocerus cornutus (assembly GCA_029298725.1). Classification (NCBI taxonomy): domain Eukaryota; kingdom Metazoa; phylum Arthropoda; class Insecta; order Coleoptera; family Tenebrionidae; genus Gnatocerus; species Gnatocerus cornutus. Next base: position 9,444,626 of record CM055514.1, read on the forward strand.
TCTATTAAACCGTTTTCGCAGCACAGCTACCGCAAAAAAAAAAACAAGAATGGTAACTTTACCATCAGCAAAAATGTTAAAAATCGCGCTGTCGGAAAAAACAGCAAGTCACGCCAAAAACTTGCTGTAATCCAAGTTCAAAATTGTTGGTATTCATCAATGGACTCTATAATTTGCTTTTTTCAAGCATATGGAACTACGTGTGGAAAATGCAATGTTTTATCTTTGTGTAGAATGAAAAAACAACACGTCAAAAAAATTAACACGTTGGAATACATTTGAATATGAAAAGCTGTTGAGTAATTACATATTCTCGTTATTCATTTTCAACACCTTTTAGCATTTTTAATAAAGCGAGTGGTAATTATTCTGACAAGTGCTGTGATCAGTTAAAATATTTGGCGTGATTTTGTAATAATTTTAATTATTAGTTTGCAACCAAATTAAATGTATGTACTTCTATTGTGCTTATACATATTTAATTTAACTTACAGTAAATAATAAATAAAATAAATAAAAAATTTACACAATGAATAGGCAGGTAGCAAGTTATTTAATATTCAAATTTATGAGTGTATTTATTCATGCTCTATTACAATATTATTTTCGCATTTCCAAATTCTACAAAATACGGAAGATAGTAGCTTGCCTTACATTTGTATGAATAAACCATTCTGTATAAAAATAAGTAAAATTTACTTTTTTATTATCATTTTATTTTAAAATCAACTGAAGCACTCCTTGGGATGTATCTTTTCCGCTCTGAAACTTGTAAATTCACCTATCGGATTCTCACTAAATAAATGTTAGGAAAGGCGTTAGAACCGCCACCAAAGCGTGTTTAACAACTAATCGCCAGGTTGGTCACGTGTCGTCGCGACGCTAAAGCCACTGTCGAAGTATCTGCTGAATTATGCATTCAAGATGTGAACAATTTTACACCGACGTACACTTTGGACGGCCGGGAAAGTCTGGAAATGATGAATGCATCAAAACCCGCCCCTATTGTCTCCATTTACCACAACGATTTTATAGTCTTTAGGGGAATTAAGTGTGAAAATAGGTGAGTTGTTGCAACAAGTTTTTACAGTTGGAAGTAGAGTTTATGTTTTCAGTATTCCACTTTGCCGGAGCAGATGCTGCAATCAATGGAGCGTTGAAAGTTCCCTTGTGACTATGGAAAGTTAAGAAAACTGCCGTTAATATTCTTATGGTCCATTACTTTTATGATATTAAGAATTACTTTATGTGATAGAACCAAATAAGCGTCGTAATTTTTCAACGGCCAACTAACCACGCTAATTAAGGAGCATCTCCGCTTTCTAGTTATTTTAAGGTATTAACAGAAATGACATAAAGCGAGACTTAAAGATAGGGGCTTGGAGAATATTTACTTTAATGTACTGGTGTCAACTCCTTAAAGCTACCTTAAGTCTGGAAGTTCAGCAATTAATTGAGACAAATATTTGCTTAAGATATTTACGTAAATTTGACGTGAAAGTAGTAGCTACCTCATCCGTTTTCATAAAATTTACACTTCAAAACATCAATCAACTATGTAAAACGCAATACTCCGCTAAATAACATCAAAGAAACTCTTTTACATTAACCTCAATGCGTATTTTACCTTCAAAAACGTAATAAATCTTCTTAACTTGGTGGAAGCATCATTTTAAATCCAGAGACACTTCACGAGAAGTTAGAAAGCTTTTCCTGGTCGAAATGGAGTTAATTCCTTGGTCAAAGCAACCATTGTTTAACTTTCTTAATTAAAAATAAAAAAAAATATGCTTGAATAAGCACAACGCGATATGGCAGATTCGGGACATTCCCATCCCTTAACTCTTAACGTTAAAACGAAAGAATCCATAGCTTCCGTTTCGACTGTTCTCCAGAATTTCAGCAACCCCAACTCTTCCGTTTCCGTCAGAAACTGTCACCCGCAGTGTTCACAACCAACCCTCTCGCATTTCAAATCCGCAAACTCATACCGCCATCTGACGACATTTGCGATAATAATTAACTACATGGGAAATAATTATAAGACTGAAAACGACATCACATGTTTACAGAAACATGCTTTAATTCTAACTATAAAGTAACAATAATAAATCTCCTTGTTAAATTCATTGTTAAATTGAACAAACTGGAAGTGGATTGAATGTTAAAAACTAAAAGATCTCATTGCCAAAATCCAAAAAATCTGCCAAAATCGAAAAACTTATACTACTACGAAAATGAGATAGTCAACGTATCCAAAAATTTTGCCTTAAATCTGAGCCATTTATATGATTTGTACACCTAAAAAAATTATAATAAATCAATTTACAAAAAAAAAATAAATTTTAAACCCGGCGCATCCACCATTTGTATTTTCCAATAACAATACACTTTCAGTAATAATGCTATTTCGATTTATGGTAAAAATGTAAGGCACTGATATTTTTACATGCTTTGTGTCTAGGGATCGCATTAAAAATGAATATGGATGAAGAAATTAGCAATTATTCAAATATATTTTGAAAATAATGATCGTTTTCTCATCGTGCGAAATTCATACTGAAATAGAAATGTTACCAAACTAGATGTAGTTTGGTAACGATGTCATTTTTATTATAAAGTTCATCTAATAAACTCCCCACGTGGGTCAACATAAATCTGCGAACTTTTCCGTTATGCTATACTACGACAGTTCATATTTTGAAATGATAAAAGTTATATTAAACAACTTTCATTTACGATGTCATCTAGCACATCGTCAAATTAGCTAAAAATCGAGAATTCAACAGTGAGAAGTTGACAACGTAACTTCTAACAACTTAAGGAAATTCTGTTGGAAAGATAACAAATATAGAGCTTTATACGAATCTAAAAATTCACTATCCACGCTTCAAAATCAGTTATTTGTAAACCTACGTTAAAAAATAGCATATGATTTGAATTCTGCGTTCATTTCTGCGTAAAATGAGCACCAATAATTTAAATTTGCTCCGTAAATAAGCGAGATATACAGCGAATTAGATTTAGAAACATAAACCGAAAGATACATAAAGATAAATTATTAATAAATGTAATTTAATAGTGGAAAAATACTGTAACTTTCATAAAATGCATCACAAAAAAATCCACTTGTTTCTCGAGATATGTTGTTATAACTTTACATTGCAATTCCCATAAATAAAATACGGCTGACAACATTTTCTTCGATTGATAAAGCATGTCGCCATGGTAATAAGTCTTTTCATTCTAATCTACCATTCGGTATTCAAACACACCATCCAAGCACGAAACACTTAACCGAGCATGTTGTTTTCTTTGGTTCGCCTTCGAAATCTGTCGAGCTTTAATTGCATTAATGTATGCAAATGATTTTCATGGCAAGATAGATGTAAACAGCAGCGTTAGTGAGCCACGAAATGAGACAAGACATCGAAGCAGTTACTGGTGGCGCTCAGAGTTCGCTTTATTGCCGTCACAAGAAAGCTCAGACGGAATTACTGAAGCAAGAGATGCCATCATTAACGGCGAACGAATCGAAAATGTTTCATCAGGAAACTTCAAGTCCATCTGCTTTCACAATAACATTCAAAGCGATTCATTGGGAATTCAGAACATATCTGGTAATAAATTTAAGATAGGCCGAACACGTGTAGCTAACAAAAAAGAATGAAACAAAATTCAAATAAAACTTTTATTTATAAAATAGACGTGTCATTTAGATGAAGGAGAGTCGCTGTGTTATTTGCTTAGCTCCTTCTTTAGCGGAAAGACCAAAGTTGAGGAGTGATGTCGTTTATTAACTTGATAAATAACTCTTTGCCGCCAAGGGTTTTATTTTCTTCGACGGGCGTTAATACGACCTGACTGCAAGTGAAGTGTAAAAGCAGACACGTATCCGAGGTACTTATAATGATAATGATTAATTTTCTGTCAAAACTTGTGCACGATATAAATCTTTGAGTGGCTGCAGAAGTTTATGCGCCTATCCAGCGAGATACTTGGAAATTATCTCTTCTCGTTATCCGTTTTAGTTATTTAGGCCGCAGTAATCCAAAAAGCTGCGATAGAAGAAGCAACTTTTGTCCTTTAACCAGTCTACTTTGATTAACGACTTTATGCTGCGAAAGTCGTTATACGTTTTCGTAAATTACGCAATTTTCGCTTCATGATGTCGGACGTTATCTGCTTACCAAGGAATTCTCTCTCCCTTTTCTGCAGTGTCTTTGTTGTTGTTCAAATAAATTGTCAATTTTACGACGAAATTCAAAGACAAAAAATTATTTACAAAATAAGTAAAATATTTTTTTTTTGGATAAAAAATTTTGACCATACTACAAAAACTATAAAGAAAATTTCTCACTCAAATGCTCTACGATATAAACATAAAACAGGCAAGTACGCAACATGAATGGTCATTCAAATTCACCAGCTGTATAATCCCATCGAACAGTTTTCAGCATAATTGAGCCTCCCGTTCGGGAGAAATAACAGACAATAATGGAAGTAGACATAAAGCTTGAAATAATAGACGCTTTATATGAACTGTTAAACAAGCGTCTCTTAGTCGATTAAACAGTTTAAAGACCAATATTGCATTGGAACTGACTGAACTTTATTTACTTCGACTCGTTATACAATTTTTTTTCAAGTAACGATTTTTTTACTTTTTTTATTTCCTCAAAAGAATAATAACCAACTTCCGTAATCTGTTTTTTACCGATTCTTTTTATCAAAGACTTGAATAAAATTACAAAAGTCACTGATGATGTGTTTTTATTTTAACGCATGATATAACAAAATAAATAATAATACTCTTTGAGGATAAGCTAAGCTTCAATAACACTACTTTTAATAAATCTCTCAAACTTCAAATCCGTGTATCTGTTGCATCCATCTCCCGCACATTCATGACATTCCACGTTTTGTATTAAACCGTGACTGCTATCTTTTTGTAAAACGGATTTTACGACACTTTTCATTACTCCACAACCATTCGTGGGCACGCAGCCTTTAACTGCGACATCAAAATAATCTGAAAACGTAAACTTCAAAGATTTATTTTAACTAATAACTCATTTACCTCGATCTACTTCAACCGTAAAGCACCGGAAATTTATCCCGTGTGGAAGATTTGTATTACGGTGTCCTCGTATCTGTAATATTTTAGTTATATATTTTTCACAGTTTTCTAATTGGGTCCGATAATCGCCGTGTTTTATTGCCGTTAAATCAGTTGTGTAACATTCTAAAGAAAGTGCTAAAAACAGTAGAAGCGCTTTGATACAAAAAATTCAGTATGTTATAAATTTACCGTGTTTAATTGATACCAGCACACAACACACTATGTAAATATAATTTGCCGACATTTCTAACTGTTTTATTTTCGTAAACAGCTCGAGGTTTATATCGGGAAGCGAAGAGTTGAAAGTTAAAAAATATCATGGGAAAAACCTTCGAGGTGGAGTGGAAAAACCGTAGAAGTATACGGCCATTGATAAAATATCAGTTTCCGAGAATAATAAATATTAAAATCCATTATTTGAGAGTACATTTTATGACGTAACATTAAAAGAGTACGTATCTCAAAGGTCAGCTCTTTATCATACGTCTCGGTCTGTAAATAATCGTCGCGACATCATTTTTTTCTGCACTAGCAACTTCCAATTACGTCAATTATTCCTAAGGTCATGCAAGTGCACTGAGGTGTCCTGAATTTTCTTGGCGTATGTTTTAAATTAGCTTGAAAACTTGTTGAAAAAAGTACCCTTTTGATAACGATAAAGGCAAAGTATTTCCAAGCCGTTGCTGCTAATAAAGTCGGAGAACGAAAAGATGAAATAGGTAACTCCGTGCCCCATCTCGGCTGACACTTTCAATTAAACCATCGTGTCACAGTATCCGAAAAAGTCATAACTTCTGTTCCCTCGCCTAAAATTTATGAGAAAACTAAATGGAATTATTGTACCTTCCCAAACTTATAATATATCTCGTCGAAACGCGGCCAAAGTTAATTAAACTTTACATCTCCATCTGATAATTAGACGTTAGAAAAGTGACGTTTCTCTTTAATTACCAAAGAGACACAGCCCTTATTTTTGCCTTATTAAAACTGAAGAGAAATGTCGGCAAAAATGAGAATACAACCTCATTACGTTTTATCACGCGGAAAGTCGACTTTGCGGATTTCCTCCTGAGAAACGACCGTTTCCGTTAGGGTATCAAAAACCACCTCTGCCCATTCCGAATTGTTTTGGTTTTGTTGGTTCATCCTATCCGCGACGGAAATGGGGAAAAACTTATTGATAAATTTACCAAATTGCCCCCGTGCTGTTCAAGAGCTCGAAAATTCGGAAGGTTTTTCCTGAAAAAGCCGTCCAGCAAACCGCACTGTCAGTCAACTCCAAGAAAAACTACACTCGACTTGTAATCAATCATGGCTCCCCCTGATCGCTAAACTGATCTTAGTCTAGTACATCCTCGCTTCAGCTAATGATTTGAGATAAGTACATCGATACTTTGGGGCACTTTTTCCATTAACGTTTCGAGATGCATCGCACGTTTATTGATTCCACGCGTAAAAACTCTAAATAAGTAAACAAACTTTATTGGTGGAAAGCCTGACAATTTGAACATACAAGACGAAATGTTTGTTTAAAAATGAGTGCAGCAAATCAAAACGCTGTGGATGGAAATTCATAACCTATTCTAGTTTACATACACCTACTGGGGCACAGCCTTGCAAAAATATCACTTTCAATCACATAAACAATATCACGGCAGCGCCCCTAACAAATCAAAAAAATATACTTTGCATTATATTATGTATATAACTAGACCTTAAGACTAGCGCACCCTCATAAAATTCAATTGAGTAATTGAACTACTCTATTAAGAGCACTTTATCGGACAGAATTAAAATTTGAGTTGCACTGTTACACTTTGCTCTCTAAAAACAACACAAGAACAAAATCGAACATAAATGACAAAGTATTCGATCAAAATGGAGAATAATATACAATTTAAAAACAGATCAACATCATAAACCGTACTAATTAAACAATAACCTAAAGAAATTCGACTTTACATTTGAGATAAATAATCTTTTTGATATCTTCAAAACCTTCGTAACTTTCTGGCGATCTAAAATATCTTATTATAGAGTATGATAGTTAAGCTCCGTGCGTGCTTTATAAAACTTAAAAGCGACGAAACCGATCGCCATCAGACCGGACGCCAATACAATTCCTCCAACAAAACTGGGGCCGTCAAATTTTCTGTTGCTCGCTGGAACCGGTGCTGCTGTTGTACTCGGAGTTTTAGTAGGTTCATTCGTTGGCGCAGGAGGAGTTGGTTTTACAGTCGTAGTTGCATTTGTAGGAGTCGGTGGCTTTACTGTAGTAGTTGTGGTAGTTGTGCTAACTGTTGTTGAATTTGGATTTTGAGTGGTTGTTATTGGTTTAGGTGTTGTAGTTGTTGTTTTAGTAGGTGAAGACGTAGTTGTTGAAGCAGGTGTTGTAGTTGTTGCATTTGTTATCGGAGCTACAACGAAAGAATATCATTATTCAATCTTAATCGGCCTTGTAAATACAACAACTAATTTATGCGTAATCAGCGTTTTTTTACTTTTCATTCAAAGTCAGTTAGAACAAAAAACTTCATAAGAACCACAAAAGATAAAGTAGGAATTTCTTCCCAGACTAATTTTATCTAGTTTATATTAAGAAAATAAATGCACAAATTAAACAAATTAATCTACTAGCAAAATTTATCACTAGACTTGTAAGTGAATGCATCAAAAGAGAAATAATACACACCCTAAGTCGAGAATAATTTACTAAGTTCAATGGAAAAATTGCACCAATAAAATAATTATTAAGTGTAACTACTGCATGCAAATTAAACATACAATATTCAACAAAAACCAACGTACGAATGTGCTTTGAAATTATGGTTATGAACTTGCAGGTCAATTGTCATGAGTCATGACCTAGCAACTAACATGAATACATCAATTTTAAAAAAGAACCAAAATTAAGTATAAGAAAATCCTGATTACTACCACTAACTAATACCACTACCGCGTGTTGTATTTATTGTCGTATTCTAATACAACTTTTTTTAATATCCACAAAATACATGCAATAAAAACTATTTAAAACTTGTATCTTCCAGATGTTTAAATACAACATACAATCAAACAGGAACCAGAAAACAGACGTCAATAGACTTTGAAAATAAACAAATTCCCATGCGATAACAGTGTGTTCTCCATTTCAATTAGATTATAAACTTTACAAAGTTGCTAACAAATCCAATCATGTAAACAATATTGATTTTTTTAACTGCTTGTGGTTTGATTGAAGTTTATGCACGTTTCAATTTTTGTTTTTCAATTGTTAATAATAGATTCAATTTTAAGGTCAGTTTATGAATAAACTAAACAAACAACAAAAAATAAAAACAACCAATGATGTGCTGTTTGTGAGTAGTTAGTGTAGTTAGTAACATGTTCAAGGTCTCGGACGTTTTATATCAAAACCTATTATTTAACCCAGTTCTATTTGCAAAGACTTCAATATTGACAAACCAAAGATAAAGAAAGGATATGATTGTTTTACATTGCTGACCTCCACACAATGTTTTTTCATATACATTCTTTAGAAAACTTTCAAGGAAGTGCAACATTCAAGTATAAAATAACTATAATTTGAATGCTCTTAAACATAACATAAAGTCAATACAGAATTTCAATTTACTCACCTAAAGTAGTTGTGGTGGTGGAATTTGGATTTGGAGTTATATCTGTTACTGGTGGAATATTATCTGTCGTATTGTTAATTATAATGCTGCTATCGCTGACTGCTACAAAGAACTGTATAAAAAGATGCGTAAAAAAATCTGAAAGTTACCATTAGATTGCTGGCCATGGCATACGCTCAGAATAACTGCAATCCATGTAATTACTTGGAAATTCATTCTTGTTCGAAATTTTACAACAAAAGGGTAAAATTACTAAATATATTGAGTTGAACCACTTCTTACACGGAGAACCAACACAATAAGAGCGGAATTACCACACTAAACAATAATTTAAGAACCTTAACAGTCTCCCCTACGTCAGTTCTGGGTTTCGGAACTGTCAAGGTTAACTGTAGGACGATATCAACTTGACGTTTCTAATAATGAAAGTCCCCAAAACTATAGTCAATAAAAAATAAAACAAATCTAATTATTTTGAGACGCTACAACGTTGCTATTATTAGAAATAGTATCATTTAAGTTAAAAAATTATAGAAAAAAATTGCCATTAATAACTATCTCTTTAGATTATCAGCTTTCGCGCGGGATTTTTTGAATTTTTATGTTGTCGATTACGTCCTTCAGTTAGAAAAATGGCTTCCCAAGGGGTTGAAACGTCGGGAAAAACTCAAATGTAAACAAGGTGAATAATTAAAGCATCCCCTAAAAATGACGTCCACAACCGACGAGCGATCGGTTTACGCCAAACTAGAAGCCGTCAAAGACATCCGGTAAGTCTACAACTAAGAATTCAGTTTGTTTACTTAAAAAAAAATCAATACTTTCAGAGCTAAAACCATCCAGTTGGAAAAAATTAAAAATCGTTTAATACTGGAAATTGAATCTCAAGACCAAGAAGAAAAATGTCTTTCAGAGTACAAACAGGAAATGGAACTGCTTTTGCAAGAAAAAATGTCTCATGTAGAAGAGCTGAGGCAGATACATGCTGACATTAATGCAGTCAGTATTAAAGATTGTCATAAATGAGCAAAATCAAAGTTTTGTAATTTTAGATGGAAGGTGTTATCAAACAGTCAGAAGAAAGCAGACAAAGATCATTAAATTATGCAGTGAGATTACATGAGGAATATGTGCCTCTGAAGGGTGACATTGATAGACTGAGGAGAGAGTGTTTGGGCTTGGAGCGCCTACCAGAGCTTCATGAGGAAGAAGGATCTGCCATTACAGCTGAGTACGATACTTGTTTAAATGTACACAATAAACCAAACCTTTGAAAAAGTATATAGGGTTGCCTGATTACAGGCTCATTTGTGGCGATCGTATTTTATTTCACTGTTAAACTTCCAGGCGATTTTCACAGCTGTACAACTCCAACAAAACTTCTTCACAAAGCTACAACAAGTCCAGCGACTGGACCCGACCAATTGCTCCAAACGAAACTTCCACAAGTTCACTGGCACCACCACTTCCTCCCACTTTCTTGCCGCCACCTAATCCGTTGAGATTGGTGTCAAATAAACCGGAACCTGGTCGTCCTGGAGGACTACAACCGTCTCCACACAGTGGACCAACTCCCACATTCAGGTCCGACATTAGTCTGAGGTGCTCCAAATTCTATACTGCGCTTTTTTATATTCATTTATTGTCGCACAAACCTTCTAATGCGTATGTGTTACAGGCAACAACCGCCGCCTATGAAATCATGTTTAAGTTGCCATCAACAGATACACAGAAATGCTCCAATTTGTCCTTTGTGCAAAGCAAAGTCTAGATCAAGAAATCCAAAGAAACCAAAAAAGAAGGACCATTGAATTAGACATTTAACTACTGCGTATTTTTTTTATGTACTGGAATTAGTATTAGGGATAACTATTGTAGTTAAATTAGAAGTATTGAATTTACATTATATTTATAAAATAGTGGGTATTTGCCCAAATTAGCTTTGAGTTTGATTCATGTCGTTTTTGTGTGTTATGACACGGAAAATATATTTATGTAGTGATTTTTTTAGTTCACTATTTGTCGTACTTAAGATGAGTTCGTGTTTTTATATGTCTGTATAGGTTTAACTTTGCCTTGTAAATAATAAAGGAGGACGTTACTGTGGATTTTACAAGCAATTGGCGGTATTATTGCAGATCTGTGTGTGAAAAAATAAATGTGAGCATATTGTCTCGTGAAAAAATCCTAAATTCCTTTTGACTCTTTTTGTCGAAACCAATTTTCCGTTGTTTTTATATCAAATTACGGATTTCCGAAGCTAAATTTTTTTATGAATATTTTTCAAAATTCTAAACAAGGCCAAACCTTGCATAATTATTGTTAGTTGACAGTTATGAAATAATTTATGTTTAACAGTGGATTCACAATGATCTGCTTCCTGTATTTTTAATTTCATGGTTTGAACTTTTCAAATATTGACGAACTTTACTACTAGGAAGGCCCCTTCAGAACACTTTATTTTTTAAGCATATTACCCTTGTTTTTAAAGTATATTTTAAAATGAACATTTTTCAAACAAAGTAGTTGGTTTATGCGCATACCGCCACAACTCGGTTTAGGGACATTTGTCCTTGAGTGTGGCCGACCTGACGATCAATTTTTGTCCGTGTTTCTAACCTCGAAAGCAATGTTTATTAGTCAAACGTCAAACTTGCGCTAAACATGACTTAAAATATCGCGAGTGTAGCAAAATCCGTATACAAACAAATTGTGCCATGTATTTGAAGAGGGGCCGCATCAAGCTCAAGTGTTAATTTTCACTTTAAAATGACTATACCCACAAAACTAGCAATATCCAGAGTGTACAATTACACCCACAACACATCTTTATACAGAAGTTTCTTTTTCGGAGTGTTTCTCGTTTTAATTGTGACCACAGTCACAGTTCTTTCAAGATTACGGATAAATGTTGGTGATGAATCGTCGAATTTTCATAGAATCGCTTTATCGAATATTAGGAACTTGCCAGAAATTAGATTAAAGAGTAAAGGTGCAGCTTTGCCTAGAAATCCAGAATGCACCCATTGGGACTGCTTCAACATATACAGATGTGGGCGCACGGGTCATGACCGAATAGCCGTATATGTGTACCCCTTGAAGAAATATGTGGATGAAGAAGGATCTCCAGCAACTGAACTCATGTCTAAAGAATATCTAACTTTACTACAGGCTGTGGTCAATTCAAAATATTACACTGCAAATCCTCATGAAGCCTGCATTTTTATTCCATCCATTGATACTTTAAATCAAGAAAGATTGAGGCCTAATCTTTCAACCAAGGCCTTACAAAGTTTGCTCTTGTGAGTATACTTTTGTATTTAATGACCAATCATTATCAGCACAGAAAAACATCGTTATGTATTTGTAAACAGCAATTCTATGTAATTTTATCATTACTGTGTCACAACCTTCTTTTTTAATTACTCTGCGCAATTTCAACACATTGACCCTATCATAGAATTAAATTGAAGACTATCAATCTTTTAATTGAACCAATTTCGTGAGTAATTAAATTCATTAGCATTGCTGAAATTTTTACTACCAGACGGTCCAGTCAAGGTTGTTAATAATGCACAGATTTACGAGTTTGTTTGATCCATTTTTTAAGATTACAAAATTTGTGTAAATATTTATTTTTCAGAAATTACGTTGGGGTGCTTTAGCCTATAAATATAACTTTTGTCCGCCTGTTCTTTGTATAAGAATTTGTAAGGAAGATTTTTGCAGCATTCTATTTTTAACTTATTCTGAGTAGTAGTACATGCGTCAAATCATATCTTAAACGAATATCAAGTGTAGAGGCCTTGCATGAATTTTCATACACAAGTACAACGGAAGTAAATAATTAAATTTCACTTTTTTGTTCAGAATTTCTGTGTTAATCATCGAAATTTGAACAGGATAAGGTAATCAGATGACTGGTCTTCACGGTTACAAACCAGACGTACTAATGATCAGTTTTCACAGTAATTCATATTATTGATGTTTAACCACACAAATTGGTTTTATATTTCGAGGATGAAATGACGAATTTGTGTATTGTATTAACATTTTTAATTTTTTTCTTTTTTAAAGAGTCAGTAACTTTGGTGTCCAATTAGCCTTTTTTACTTGAATGTACTATTTTTCTTACTTTTTAAAATTCGATCAGTCTCCTTAAATCTGTTGTCGCCCTTATCTCTTTGACAGTTTGTTTACACTTGAATAAGTATCCGGTATTTTAAGATTTCCCAAAACTTACACATGTGTGACATCATTGAAAGCGTGATATCTTTTGTTGTGATTTACGTGTTATTAGTTTTATGATTATGTAAGAATAGTGTCCGAATTTTTATCACGACCGCACCTGTAAATATGTGTTTATGTTTTTTACATTCTTAGCCTACATTTAATACAATTATAAGAGTATGAATAACGCAAGTTTAATCAAATGTGTGAAAGGAAACCGCAATTCGGTATTTCCTGAATCGTTTACATATTTGTTATCAAGTTATTTAGTTTTGTTGATACGATTGTTCGAAGATAATCCTATTATGTAACATAAATTATCACCATATTTTTATTCAATATTTGGAACCCTTTTCCGATCGTAACACTCATCTCCTAATAACATTACCCATCTGTGTACACAGTTTCCATTAGTTTATTTATTTATTTCTGAACTTTTTGCGGTTTCGCTGCATTCACTGCTTTACATAATTCAAGAACAAGTTTTTATCTCTTTGACGTCAACTGCATAGACTTTGCTTTCGACTTGCACCGTTGACAACTTATACACCCATGGTTAGTTGTTCACATAAAAATGATATTGTTTACATTCCAGTTGGAACGATGGAGAAAATCACCTCATTTTTAACATGATATCCGGGACTGGCCCCGATTTTTCTCCTGTAATTGAATTGGAAACTGGCAAAGCTCTGATTGCTGGAGCTGATTTCAACAGATTCTCATTCAGGATAAATTTTGATGTTTCGATCCCTCTCTTCAGTCCCATTGCGAAATTTGGAGAGACACAGAAAAATATTCATCGCAAAAGGTAAAAATTGTATACTTTGGCAGAGTACGGCGCCACGAACTAGATAAAGAATGTTTAAAGAGATCTGTACACATTAAAAGATACTCATAATCTCATAAAGCAAACCGACTTTAATTTGTTTTTTTAATTTATTGTTTTTGCAGGTTGTGGTCCGTCACATCGTCGCAACTAAACCTTGATATTAAGTATTTAGAAGTACTACAAAAACTATCATATCGTTACCCAAACTTGCTAATCCTCGATGCCTGCCATAATCACAATTACACAAGTCGTTGCAAAAATCTAGGAGAAAACTTTCCTTATCCTGCAGTCCTACAGGATAGTACATTTTGCCTCATTTTTCGAGGCGAGAGAATTGGGCAATTCGCTTTGTTAGAAGCGATGGCTGCCGATTGTATTCCCATCATTGTAATGGATGGGGCTGTATTGCCATTTAGTAATGTGATAGATTGGAAGCGAGCCGCCGTTTTCATCATGGAAAATTATTTACATACTGTCATAGATGTAATAGGAAAAATTTCGCCTAAGCGTATCAAACAGATGCGGGAAACTGTACGATTTCTATATCATTCTTATTTCTCTAGTATGGATAAGATCGCTCTTACTACACTGGATATTATTCAAGATCGGGTTTATTCACATAGGAACAGAATCTACGATGACTGGAATTTAAAAGCTGAGGAAAGAAATACGAATCCGCTTTTCCTTCCGCTGACGGCTCCAAAATCGCAGGGATTTACAGCAGTTATTTTAACGTATGACAGAGTCGAAAGTCTGTTCACTTTGATTGATAGATTATCGAGAGTTCCTAGTCTTATGAAAGTTATAGTCGTTTGGAATAACCAAAAGAAGAGCCCACCGCCGGGTGAGTATACATTTCTCCAGTCATAATACTTGCTTTAAACCACTCTAATTGCTTTTGTTGTTGAATAAAACAAATTAAAGTCAATTGGTATACAATAGTTATATCAAAATAATTGGTACACTTTTTATCAAACAGCTTACATCATCGTATATATTTCGAATTTTTTAAAACCTAGCCTTTTTTATTCTTTGTTAAACATAAACAAACAAACATTACATGCGATGATTAGGTTTATTTATTTATTGACAAGCTCAGATTAGCGTACAAATTGTTTAACATAATCTGATGAGTATTTGGTTTACGTTCTGGGACAACACAAAGGTATTTGCATCAGTTACAATCTTTCCAATTTAAAACTGGGTCACTTGTTCGTGATTTTACTAAACTAATCCTTTTTTTCCCATCTTCTGAGACTTTTCAAATAACAATTCCTTTTCAGTGTCGTCGTTCCCGCAAATCCAAAAACCCGTGAAAGTCATTAGGACAAGTGCCAATAAGTTATCGAACCGATTCTACCCTTATAACGAGATCGAAACCGAGGCCATTCTTCACATCGATGACGATATCGTAATGTTAACTGCCGACGAAGTTGAATTCGGTTACGAAGTGTGGCGCGAGTTTCCTGATAGAATAGTTGGTTAGTATAATAAATTTTCACTCAAGAATGGTCTAATGAAAAATTTCAGGCTTTCCATCTCGTACCCATCGATGGGACAACGTGACGAACACTTGGACGTATGAATCTGAGTGGAAGAACGAAATTTCAATGGTTTTGACAGGGGCTGCTTTTTTACATAAATATTGGAGCTTTTTGTACACTACACAAATGCCTGAAGATGTGAAGAATTGGGTGGATGAACATATGAATTGTGAAGATATTGCCATGAATTTTCTGGTCGCTAATGTAACGAATAAACCGCCAATAAAAGTGAGTCAAAGAGGTGTGTTTCTTGATTATTAATATTTTGTTGTAGGTAACACCAAGGAAGAAATTTAAATGTCCAGAATGTATTAACAATGAAATGTTATCTGCAGATTTAGGGCATATGATTGAAAGATCTCAGTGCGTCGATAGATTTGCCAAATCCTTCAATCGCATGCCTTTGAAATCGGTTGAATTTCGAGCAGATCCAGTGTTATTCAAAGATCCATTCCCTGAGAAGTTGAAACGCTTTAATGACATTGGCAGCTTATGAATTTTATTTGTTTTATCTCTATTTTTGTTGATTGTAGATAATGTACATATCGTGTAATTTTTATTGTTGTATATTTGCTCGAACCAGGGTTCTAAGTTAATTTTTATACGAGTTTTTATGTGTATATGTTGTAAATGGAATCAAAATATTATTTTTATTATTTATGTTATTAGGTACTATATGTGCTTTTTTACGTACACAATTGACTTATTGAGGGACTGACATAGGTTAGAACTCACTTCGTTTATATTTATTCAATTAAATGTGAACAAGTACACAGTTTAATTTTTTATTTAAATACAGGTGTCCCAGAACTCGCGCCCCTGAGAGAAAGGGCTTATGCAGACAACAATTCTGAACCAAAATTTTGAAACCATAATTTTTTAACTCAAAAAATAACCGAGATAAGACCAAAAGACTGTAGCCAATCCCGAAGCCGAACAGAATTTGAAAATTGGTAACTATGGACACATACTCATCATCCATTGGTCAGTTAAGCATTAGACTCTCGTTGCCTAGGAAATTGGGATGGCCATTTACTCCACTTCTCAAATAAGCTTTTGGGATTGGTTATCAACTTTTTATCAGTTCTCGAATACTATTAAACTTAGTCAATTTTTGTTTTGAAATTTACCATCTGTATTGCTGTCGGCACCCTCCCTTGCTCTCTGGGGCGCGAGTTCTGGGACAGCCTGTATAATCCTGTTATCTAACCTTTTTCAATTTTTTTTAACCGATTGGCACATCACAAAAACATGATTACGCATATTAATTATTTAATATTAAAGACACATTCTATGATTCACACATTACAACAACAGCCACAATAGATGTTTAGAATGTAATTTGTCCGTGGTTAGTCATATTCAAAATTTGCGTTGTATCCAAAGTAACAATCGTTGAGAAAAAAGGCAAAGTTAAACCCAGATTTGGATAAATAATTATTTATTACAAACTCTGTGGCTCTCTTGCTGAAAGGGTTCAGTTTTTCATGTAATCTTTTTTATTCTTTTCTGTTTTCCGTTTTGTTCGATAATCGCGGTCAATTATAATGTAAAACTAAACCTTTTTTTATTCAATAAAATTAGAATCGAACATCAACTTTACGATTCTTTTTATTTCATTTTCGTAAAGAGTAAATTTTTTTCGTTCTGATGAATATTTCAGTTATATTTATTTATTATTCTCAATTTTTTTAAACATCTTTAAATTTTTCAGAAAAATTAAAGTATACAATAGCTTTATATTTCACTTACGTAAACTGATAAACGCAAAAAAAACCGTTGCCTACAAGAAACTGCTTTAAGCTTGACATTAGGTAATTGAAAAAAAAAACTGCCCACCTAAAATTACGTTCTTATAACAATCACATGAAACAAACAATAAATAATTCAGAACTAAAGGATTGTTTTCAAAGAAATTGCTTTATTGAAATGTTATTTTTTATACAAGCGTTTTCCAAAGCTCTTCAGCCATGCAGAGCATGAAACCACGACGCTTTTGAAAGACTGATCATTCGCATTTCATCAACATAACAGTTATTTTCCACCATCCAGCGTGAAGAAGCTAATTTATCCCCCAAAATACAATTCGCCGGTTGAACATCAACAAAGGGTGCGCTTTTTGAAACTTGATTTCAGCTTGAATAAGGCACATACAACCAGGTTTATTGTAATGACTATGACTTAAATTTCGCTAAACTTTGAATATTAATTATTGTAAATAATATGGTAATGTAAAGGAGCGATGAAAATGAGTAATTCTTTAAAAAACCTGTTAGAACAGATTCGGATATAGGATAGTTTGTGAGTTATTGACTGTAGTGTCACCAGGTGGGTATTGTCATTACTTGGTTTCCATTTAAGGCGATTTTAGATGGGAAATAGTTTCAAGAGAAGTAGGTAGTTTGTTTGAAACCGCAAAAAGCTCTGTAAGTCATCGTCCTTCAACCGTTCACACATCCATCAAGGATTATTGCTGATGTTTCTAGGTAGCGAAGAAACAAACAAATCCAGCAACATATGTTGGTTTTATTTATATCCATCAGGTTTTGTGGAAGCCAAAGCCGTGGACGATGATGGTCTCTGCGAAAAAATCGATCAGATCGGTTGTGACTCATATAACAGGTTACAATTATTTATGCGACAAATAAAAGTAAACAATGGTAGTGAGTACTGGTTGTACCAAGTCCTTTGACCGCTAGACTGGACATTGTTTTGCCGGTACGCATAGTCGTTTCCCGCGAAAAAAGTGGTCTTCACCACCCGGTTGCTACCGCCGAGGATTATCTGTCGCTTACGTTGTTGCAAACGCTACAGAAAAACTACTTTATCTTGCACATTACGAACGACTAATTGGATATTTTAAAGGATTTTTTCAAAGTGGCGAATAAATACGCCGTGCGTGATTGAAATTTTAAATGAGAAGCTCGCTGGAGCTTGAGATGAGACACGCATCAGCCGCCGAATGCCACCGGCTGAGAAGAATTTGTTGTCCCTACACTGATTTGCGAACGCAAACATTGTTGGACTATCCTTGAGGAAATCTCATAACGAAGAAGTTGCCGAAACTTGCTTTAGAAGAGGCAAAAGGAGCATATTAACAGATCTATTTCAAACCAGCTATTTATACTTGCTTAATTAAGAAAATTACACCGCAGGATATGTTAGGTAAAACTATTTTAGTTGGAAGTTGGAGTAACGTAACCACTGCTTTCATGTCAAGAACCATTACAAGAATTTTAGGATCCAAAGTTCCAGACTTTGAACTGGTTTATTTTTAGAAGCGTAAATCAAATTATAAGGACTAGATGGACTTTTTGTCGGCTGTTGGCACTAAAATGGGTGGCAATTTGGAGCTAACACAAGCAATAAATTGCCTGTTGTGGTAATTGCATAATTAATTCTCTAAACGCATTGTATACTATTAATAAACATGGTCATAAACTAGTTGTCGGTTAGCTAAGGCAAGTAAGTAAGGCCATCTATAATTGTACTATCTGTGAGGAATACGAGTCTCCTTTTGTGGTAAATCGCGGTAAGCTGGTTGCGGTAGACGGCCTGGCTCCGACAATAGACTTACTAAATCAACCCTCTTCCATAATTATTAAACAAGACCCGATTTATCTTCTTATTTATTCATTCTCTCCTTTAATCACACTCCTTTCAACCCGATCCTTATCTTTCTCTTATCTCTCTCAACATCAAAAATGACGAACGACAAGCGATCTTGTATTTCTCGGTGGGCGAAGATAGACAGTTGTGATGACAGCTTCAGCCTTTTGATGCACGAGAACAAGTATGCTATAACATTTCAAAGTCGTTGCAGCTTCCGAAAGACCATACCATAAGAGGAGTTGCAGTAGCTGCAGACTGCTTGGCTCTGCTGTGAGAGAGTTTAGTTGCCCATTATTGCAAATAAAGAGGATTCTACAAGAGATGCGGCGTGCATATCGAAACAGCACATACTTTATTACCGCGTATCTTGTGAGAACTACTATTGCGTGGAAAAACGAACGTTGGAGATTCGACTCCGTAACAATGGTTCCGGAGACTCGTTGGAATATGCGATTGCCTTACCGTTGCGTAGATTTTCTTTTTAATCCTTTTATGGAGGATAGTGTTATAATAAAATTTGAATTTTACCTCCAAGTTTACTCAAAGAACTTCGAGTCCTTTCCAATTTTTCTATTCCAGTCGGCACAAGTCTACGTAAAAATATTTTTCTTAATTCTTCATGTTTTGAAGGCTTACAGTTAAAGATAAATTGTATTTTAAAATTAAAAGTTCTTATATTACGCTCTATATCTTACAGAAGTGGTAATTAAATTTTTAATTTATTTATAGGTAATAACAGTTCACCCCCGCACCTGTAATAAAACCTCAACAGTAGACATATATTTACATGTTGTCTTCCATTCTAATACTAAATGTTAGCGCACTGCCTACTGTAGACATAAATGCCATAATCTTAAGCGTCTCCATATTTGTAGATGCATAATATGAATGTAAATGAAATGTTATTATTTACTTGTTAATTCACGAGAGGATAAATCGTAGGCGCCAAAATCTTCTAAATATCATCTCTGTTAGCAGTGTTGCCTCACTTTTCGAACAATAGCGTTTAGAATTTCTTTCCCATGCACTTTCCACCGACATAGTAAATCCATTAAATCAACACTAATTTAATAGATAAATGCTTGTAATTGCAAAATATAAATAAGACCGTGGCTAATAAATATCAAGATCTAAACAATGCATATAAACCTAGAGCTAGGTCTTGTTGCAAAGGTAATGGTGGTACGCTGTCGCAACCGTCAATGGTACCAAAGAGCATTGCCGCGCGTTAATCTAATGGCGATAGAACCCACGCGGTCCGATCTCAACAATCCATTAATTATCCAATTTGCATATTAACATATATCGCACAAGATGAAGTAAAGCAGGCGAACCATGAAAGGACAAGCGGCTTGTTCCTCGTGTTCTTACCAAATGAGGCATCGCCAAGCGCGCTCTTCGCTTGTCGATACGCCGTGCGGACATCATTATTGACAGTTACCTGCCGAAGAGAATTTTACTAGTTTATTTCTTATGTCAATCGCTCCTCGCCTGTGGTATTCTCTTTTGCTCTGTCGCACCGCTAAATACCACCAATACGATTTCGAGGAAAATCGGCTACAAGAAGTGATTTGTCCGATAACATACGCGAACAGAAACTTTAACGCCGAACAGCACGACATTTAAATAATCCGACACAAAGAGATTACCATCGATGCAAAACTCGATATCCCAAAAAAACGCAAAAGTGATACAGATTCTACTTAGTGCGGCTGGTTCTCGGAAATACGGGGCGGATGCAACAATGAAATCGACTCTTTTTATTTGTCAAATATTAGACAGTATGTTAGTCTTTAAGATAGATAATTAGACAATAATAGGGGTGGAATTAAATAATTCTCTACGATATATCGTCTAAAGCTCTGAAAAGCTCTTTTCAGGGATTATACAGTACTTCCTGAACATTTTAACCAGCGAGAATATTCCCTCATTAAAGTCAAAATTTAAATTACAAAATTAAAAATCCACTATAGAATAAAACTTGTCTCATTGTTCACATTAAACGGCGGTATGCCGTTTTACTGTTGCTCAGTAAAACTTATTCGATGACCCGTAAACAGACTTTGGCTTAGGGCTCGGAATTTGCCTAAGGCAATGCGGAAACTATATATTTTTGTTTAATTATTCTAATGACAGTCTAACAATACATGTTTAAATTAAGAAAAAATAAAATTTTTACAGTCTAAATAGCTAGACGCTATTGTCATTTTGTTCATTTTGTGGTTAAACAAGAATATTGAATGTAGTTATAAAAGTACATAGCATGGCTATATACCAGTGGCAATTAATAGTAAATGGTATTTGAGCTTACGCTTAACAGTTATGGACGTAATTAAAAAGCACTTTGCAAAAGTTTAATTTGTTTACATTTGTTTGTTTGTAAACTAGTCCGCGCCACTGACTGAATGGTTTTATTGACATGAAGGCGCCGTGTATTTATTGACAACTAATCTAAAAGCTGTGTGGTCGGATAATGAGATGCATATCTAATTCAAACTGATTTTTAAAAATGTTCATTAATTCTGAGGTTTCTTGTCTATAGTCATAAATGGACAATCCTGTAGTTTTATTGGATCAAATTGTAATTAATTAGAAATTTTCCGTTGGAAATAACAGAACTAATTCAATTAAAGTCCGTGTTTCTAGTTACAGAGTAAAAAGAATACATGACTGAGAACATGGGAACTCAAAGTTGTAATAAAAATAAGAGTTACCTCAACAATACTTAGCGAATTCAATTACTTCTGTTCGAACATTTCTCGTTTTTGTAGCTTTGATACGTTTTAGGAGATTGTAAACAAAAATGCAGAATATTCCACAAAAAATGACAAGGTAATGAGTAGGTGCCGAAAAGTTACTTTTTAATTTGTCTTCTGTCTTGACATCGAATATTCATGATTTCATAAATTTTAATCTATAAAACATGTGTTGGACGCTATAAATGAATGTGATATCAGACTACAGATGAAAGTTAATGGAGCGAATTAAAATAAACAACTGTAATCGGACCAAAAATATAAAATTTATGAACAATATGACAATTTATCAACCTAGAAATCTCCCATCTTGTAATAATTGTGAATTTACAAACTGGATCTATAATCAGAACAATATACGGGTAGTTTGGATTTTGAGGGCTATGAATCAGAATTTTAAAACCAAAATTGCTTGTTCGAGAATGCTTGTACAAGATACGAGTCCAACGAATTCAATAAATATAGAATAGCCGGAACATTTTTCCAAGTGCATAATTGCGTAATTGGGTATCCTCTTCAAATTCAGGATTTTTTTAATTCCTTGTTTTTAAATTCGCAAAATCATTAATTATTCATTATTCATTATCATTATTTTTCTGCACTATAGTGAAGTTTTAAAAACAAAGTCAATTTTACAAGTTCAAATCAAGCTTAAGCAATAGACAGTAGCTCTTATTTAAAGGAAAAAGTTTCAATAGCAAATTTATGAACAATTTCATAACTTGTATAATTTAATTTATTAAAAAGAAGTTTCTTCGTCTCCAGTTACAATTTATTCGTAGACCCCAAATAAAGTCATTGAAAAATTAGTAATTTTTTTCGTCCATTTAACAAATGATGATCAAAATATATTTTTCTCTCTGTTCTCAGCTTCTACAGAAAATCTTCCTTTCTATATTTAACAACACAATCTTTTATTTTTTCTCGGAATACCTTGGAAAACGCGGAAAACACGACCATGAACCAGATCCATGGTCACCAAGACATTTTTAATGGTACTAGATAAAATAATGTTGTGGGTAGTTAGTTTCTTGTAAGTGAACAGAATGTTTTCTGGTAACTGTATAGAGGAAGGACCAAGTTAGTCGCTCTGTTGGATCTAATTAAGCGATTACTAAATGATTTTAATTGAATGTTAGTAGCTGTACAGTCAATTAAGAGTGAGCAATTAGACCTAATAATAATAAAATAACCCGTGTCTCCGGTGAAGAAGAGTGCCATCCAAACAAACGACTTCATTAGAGCCGTTGTTGTTTACAAATTGTCATTCATACATAATAATGAGAGTTAAGTATTCAACGATCCGCAAGATGCCCGTAAAAAGCCGCACCATTAGCGTTACGCCCAGGCACCATGACGCATTCGGCAATTAATAAAAATGTAAAACGTAATACACGGCGCTTAGACTTCCGGACTTTCTTTTCTTCCAACACCAAAACGAAGCCCCGAAAAGTCAAGTCCGTCGAAGAGGAATGTATGGCAAAGCGAATAAAAACAATGCCTGGCATATTTTTAAACAGGGGGCAATAAACGGAATTCCGCGTGCACGCACAAGACGTCTTTGATAGCGTGCGCCGATCGTCAGAAGGAGGGATTTCACTTCTCCATCTAAGGACAACTGATCCTTATATGGGAACGGACGTCTCTAAATATGGTATTGGGCAGTCCTAAGTGTGTATGTTTACTTCCCACTTTTACGTGGCGGACCGTCGCAAAGTGAGGGGTCTTCTACGCCGGAATGGTAGCAGGACCACGTGGACTTACCCACGAGGGTTTCACTCTGAGCTGCAGGGGGTTCGCAGGAGCTTGACAGGCCTGTTAGGTCAGATTACGTGAGCTAGGATGGAAGTTCCAAAACACCGGTTACTGCTAGTAATGTAGCAGAAAAAGAGAAGTATACGAATCACATGTTGTCTTGGTAGACTTGCGCGAAGAGGTAGTTTGAGAAATTAAAGATAGTCTACGTGGAGCAGGTTGTTTCATTCCGCTTCTGCGTGTTGCGACAGTGACTGAAGAATTTTATTTTAAATTTGGCAAACTGATACATTACCTGGAAAAGACTTATAAACAAACTTGGACTGAAAATAAATTGTAACTAGAAGAATAACACCATTTTTCACGTCGCGTCGTGGAAAACAAGTGGGTACTACTTCTTTCTAATTTACTAATTAATAGTACCTACAGTACATTATTTACAAATTGTGGTAGCTTATTGTAAAAAGGAAATCAATAATGGTTTGGAAAACTCAATAAAAAAAAATGTGTTTTTTATATTATACCTAATCATAAAGTACCTACCACCTATTCCACAAAACTAAGAAAAAAAATGTCTTTGTACACGGTAAGAATACAGAAACTTTCAGGGTACATTTAGAATAGTACATATCTTCGAAACAAGTTATTAATTACAGTAGGTACAAAAATCTACAAAAAGAAGCTCCATAACCAAAGTAAATTTTTTTATATTAATTGTAAAAATAATTTCGGTTTTTAGATAGGTATGTATCTTCAATTTTATGCATGAATATATTTTTAGTTTCAGTCAACCAAACGTCAAAATATGCAATTTTATGACAAAAATCGAAGTTACATATTGTCGACTTAATTTGTTAAGTTGGCAAGTCCATTTTGAATTTTTTTAACGGAAGTAGAGAAATCTTTGTTTTTTTCATAATTATCTTCAAATCTGAGATTTGAAAACTTGAAAACTGAAAATATGTAGAATGTTTCTTAATTCTGAAATACTGATAAAAGAACACGACGACGTTATAGTTTGTACGGAGAGAGATTGAATGACAAAAAAGTCACTAAATCTACGCGATAAAAAGTGTACTATACGCGCGAAATTTAAAATAACAAAATAACCCCAGTTACTGACAACCCTGTCAACCCATTTCGCGTAGGAATTTAGTGTTTTTAGTGTATTTTGTAGCATAATTTGCTACCAACCTATATGTCAACTGTCGAAATATCGCAATCTCTCACCGGATAAACTATAAACCTTTTTGTTTTTGGTTTTACAAAATTGAATTGGTATCTATGCATTTTATCCAAAAATAAGAGGATCTCTAATTTTGAAAATTATTTTGTTGCTATCTGTGTCTTAGTTTTTGTGGTCACCGATGATACCTGTAACAAGTAAAATGAAGCAAAAAAAGATTTCTTCTGATCATTATTGCGTGAGAAAAATGCTAATAAAATTACATTTAAAATGTGACCAACCATCCAAATCAATAAATTAAAGGAGCCAAAGATGCAAGTTTTTACTAAATTAGGTAATGATTTTTGTTATACATACAGCCGCGGACAAAAATCTTAAACGTCAATGTCATTTAATTGTCGCATCGTGTAAAACCCCACTTAGAATTTGTAACCTTACTTTTTTGTACTGTCAATTTTGAGTTATAATTTTTTAATTTTAAAATTTTCGGTGTTTTCAATATTGCAAGGAACTGACTGTAGATCATACCGCTCGGTACTAAAGATACTATTCTAATTTTATTTGTTTCAGTCTTGATAATTTTTAATTGTCAGCTTGTCAATACTTTGATGTTTTAAACGTCAGTAATGGCAATGACAGGAAAGCACAGACTACACTCAAATTTTTGAAACGTCAGAAAAATGACGTCTAAGATTTTGTGTCCGCGGCTGTATGTATATTTCACGACCTGCTGTATATCTACGACCTGTGCAAAATCTCATTTCCCCGTATCAAGAATGTTTCCGAGAAAACGCATTTTTTTGCCGAGGAGGGCGCTGCTGCTCGGGCGTTTTTGACATTGTTGACAAATTGAATTTTGGGGTTAGTAAGATTTTTGACTTTTGAAAGCTACAAAAAACACAAACGTAGAACAAAGTAACGATCGTAAACAAAGCACACAACGAAAACTTGAAAAAGCAACAAACAACGTGTAATAATTTCAATATTCAAACTTAAAATTTGAAATGTCAAAAACAATGTTGGTAATAAACCCAATATGGTAAAATGTTCCCAAAAGTGCCCGAGCAGCAGCGCTTTCCAAAGCATATGTGGAGAAACAGTGGAACTACACGAATGCACAGTTCGTAGATTTAGAGCAGGTCGTGGTATATTTATTAAATAATTTCTTATAACGAGCAAGTTAATATTAATTACGTTAATTAATTTTTTTAATTCATACTAATAAAATGCTTATTTTATGTATTAAATCTCATTATTAGGTAAACCTATACTTTAATCAAAAGGATGAATAAAATGTTTAGAGCAAGACACAGCTATTGAAAACGCAAATAAAAAAAAATAAAAAATATGCTCTACCATTAAATTTTCGTTGCTACAGATGTCCCGTTTGTAAAATACGCGACGCTTCACGCAAAATTCTGTGATTTGCAAATTTAGAATCTGAAAGTGTGTTTGAAATTAATAAATAACCAAAGAAAGCATTTCACACAATGTTCTAAAAACAACCCTCATAATTAAAATTACAGCACGTTATAATATTTCAATTGTTTAAAATTTATGAATTTTTACGGTTGATGCTAATAGTTATATATTATACAAGTGCCTAAAATGACGCGTTTTAATGACTGCAAGTTAAACATTTATTTTAGGCGCGCGTGTAATACAAACTTTTATTCAATTTTGACCACCCTTAGCCCTAAAAATAGTGATTCAAAGTTCACAATCGAAAAACGTCAGAACTGACAGCTACCAAATAAAAATTTTATGAGCGTAAAAATTCGTCTACAATATCAAATGTGTCTGGCGACGGTGTTTGTTTATTTCAAACAAGCTAAAAATTGTCAAAAATTCATCCAAAAGTTCAAAAATCATGCAAGATTTCTGCTTCTATTAAAGAGTCGAAATGCTCATAAAAAAGCGTATCATAACCATGGTTTTAAAACAGCAAAATAAAATTTTTATTTAGCTTGTGGATTAAAATTTTTATACCGCTAGCGGATAAACCAAAGCTTTAGTGGCCTACTTACAGCAAAATAAACGTCTGTTTAAATGTCAAAATTGAACAAAAAATGTTATGCACTCCGTAAGTAAAATGTCTTTATTGAACTCGCCTGATACTTCGCTCGGTACGCTCACTCGATTCGTAATCTAGACTCGTTGAATAAAGAATAATTTTACTGACTCGGTACATAAAAAACTTTTGCAAAAATATTTTCTCTAATTTTGCTGTTTGCCTTAAAGGCGGTTTGACACAATCACATTTTTTCTCAAATTTTACGAAAACGAAAACGTAAAAAATTGAGAATTTTTTTTTAGACAAATATTCTCTTGGCAAACAGCAAAATTGGAGAAAATATTTTTGCAAAAATATTTGCAAAAACATTTTAAAACATGTTCTAAAAATTTACAAATAATTTCACAATTCGGCGCAGTAACAATGCACCAAGTGAAGAAAATAAACCCCCAAACTGCTGATTTTGGAGGTTAGCAAACAGGAAACATTTTTCTGCATTAATTTTGTGACAAATCTTTGTCAATTTAAAAGAAAAATTCTAAAATTTTTATTCGTAAAAATTTGAGAAAAAATGTGATCGTGTCAAACCGTGTTTAGAGAGAATATGATTAAATAACGAGGAGTGAATTTTTGCACTGTAATAAGTCTTTTATGAGTAGGGAGATTTGTCACAAATGATAAGTACTTAAGAATGATCTACCTAATTGAGCTGATACAATCCCATGGTACATACATACAACATTACCTTAGAATTAAAAATAAAGATTTGATTGTTAAAATATTAATTTCAATGTTTGGAAATAATATAAAATATACAGTCTACTATGTTTTTATGAAGATTTAAGTTTTAGTAAGCTAAAGTACATATTAAATCCAAAAAAAAACGAAACTTGGCTTCCCTGTTTCTACTTAAGGTGCATCCACATCAAAGAACCATAGAGAATCTTTTTTGTTGGTGATTGTTTCCCTTGGTTCTATTAGTAAACTTGCTCAAACATTACAAGCAACAGGCTAAAAGAACGTATACACCAAAACAACAGAGGGACTTTTTTGTTTTTTTTTGCGTGTTTTCTAAATATGTAGATATTGCTAAATCTTACTGTAAGTTATGGTGAGTTGTTACTTAGTTAACCAAAATAACCAATTGCAGTTGTCACAAGAAAAAGTTTCACCAAATCTTTCAGGAACATTTTAAGAATCACAAAAGTTGCTCTAAATGTTTTTTTGCGTGAAGTAGACCTTTTTTTAGATTATTGACTTTATTTTATCGCTGTAACAAAATAAAATACATCCAGAAATACCTATCTAGTTAATTGCATAACTTAAAAAGGGGGAAGAGCAAAGTGAAATGGTATATGCCGTAATAACATGCAAGTTATCAATTTATTTCTTGTCATTATCTCTATATTGTTCAAAACTACCTGCATTGTATGCTTTTTTCGGTATTTATTCTTGAATCTTATCTAATCTTTTTCGCACTAACGTTTTTATGAGTTGATGCGTCAATTGAATTTTATTTTTAAGCATTTATACTTAGCAATGTATTGGGACAACTAATTAAATGTGTTGATCGCAATTAAAAAAAAAGATTCATTTATTGCTTGATATTGATAGAAGTATATATGTTAATTTGAAAAATATTTCCGCGATTTATGGCGTCGACGCGCATGTCCCGGAATGGAATAACTGGCTGTATGCAGACGTTCATAAGCATTGGCCGCTGGAGCGCATTGGGCGGCGCAGTCAGTCGAGCTCTGGGTTCTATTGTGTGCTCAGCTGTGTTTGTGTGTACCAGTGGTGTATACACTAAGTGTGACGCGGTGTTGTTATTATTGTTGTCAAACTGTGGTGCGAAATGGAGCCACCTGGCGGGAGGGATTCCCGTTTCAACCTGGGGTATAGCATGAATTTGCTCTCCGGGGAGACGCCCCCGGAGATCTACGGCAACCCCGGTCTGCGACCTTCCACCAGCTTGCAGCAGCTGTCACCCAGGCACACGATGGTGTCTAGTGCGTGTGGGGGGCGCGGTCTTAAAGCAGACATCTGCTACGATGACCGGGGGATGCCGTCCCAGGGCATGGGCTTGGAGGCATGTGGCGTGAATGACATCTCCGACGACACGTACAACACCCTCCAGCCCAAGAAGTCGCCGCCGAGTAACGGTAAAAAGACCAAAGGCAGAGTCAAGATCAAGATGGAGTACATAGAAAACAAGCTGCGGCGGTACACGACGTTCTCAAAGAGGAAGACTGGCATCATGAAGAAGGTGAGATAACCTCTCTACGTGATGGGCGCATGCACGTGAGCGACTGCGCGCGCATCTTACACAACCCAATAAAAAACACTATCAGATATACATCTGCCAACAATTTCTCTCATTTTCGTACTAAGGGGTTGATTTCGGGCGCCACCATGGAGCCCCCACCTGCCCTATCATGCAACAGGGCCATCGCGACGCCACCCGGCTCCAGGCGGCGCTCGTCGGCTTCGCTATGAACCAAGATTGTAACACGTGACCTAAGATAATTATGGGCACTGGCATTGTGGTACTGTTACATTGTTAAGACGCGAGCGCCGCGTACGCAATTCAAATTATAAACATATGTTGCTTTTGACAGCTAATACAAGAGATATCACGCCGGTAATTACGCCGCCGTCTGATTTCAGAACACCGTTGCCGCCAGGTCCTGCGTCGCGCCGCCTTAAAAAAAGACAATTCTTGTTTACAATCATTATATAGACAAATGGAAATTACCTCTTATTTTGTAAATGACCTGACCCCGGATGGAAGTTTCTTGTTTTGCGAGTCGATAAGACACAATGATTCATTGACTTAACCTACCCAACATTCTTTCCAACGAGACAAAAGTAGCGGTTTTATTCGGAGTTTTGGCCAAGGATTGTGAAATCCGGCCAAAAACATCCACCGCATGCAGACAAAATTTTTAAAAAACAAATATTGGAACGCTACAGGAAATCGTTGCCAAAGTCAAGGTTATCGTTTGATAATAATCATGATAAGAAGGGTCTGTGTTAAGACCTGTTTTTGTAAAATGTAGCATAGCGTTGATGCGTTGACGCTTTTATGTCTGTTTTTCACTTTTCACTTAAGTCAAGTCAGTAGTTTTGTTTATTTTATGATTTATTATTTTATATCCAGTTTTGTGTATAATTATTTTAACGTAATAAAATACTATTTAAATCTAATCGACAGTTATTTAAAAAAAAATCACTGTGAAAACGATTGGAACGATAATAATTCAGACCATTTTTTGTGTTTTTAGTCTCTCGTGCCATTTTATTTCTGTCATTTCAAATGTCGAGATTATTAGTAATTAAATTATATACCAGGGTCGACGAGGCAATTTCTCTTTACTGTAAACCCAGTTGACATATACCTAGTAAACATTTTATGGCTTAAGTCAAACCACCCTTAGAAATAAAACTGGGTGTTGTAAACTGCGGCCGACAAATTTCTAGGTAGAGGGTTGATCGATGGTTAAATAGGCGTGCGCCTATTTTTATGGTCCCCAACCGCAAGGATTAGACTTCCCGGTCCTCTCATAATGTGGCCATAAAATTTACTAGGTGTATGTCAACTGGGTTTACAATATTAGTTGCCGAGATACGAAAGATCTAGGGAAATTTAAGTGACAACATTTACGTCTACAGATCTATATGTAAATTTATTTTTAACTCATAGATGATTTAACTTCACTTTTTTACAGTTTAGTAAAATCTTTGATCCCTACTAAATATTTAGCTAGGCGATTTAAAATACACTTTTTTATCCACTTGTAGGGAAGAAATTTATTTCACAGTTCAGAAGGAGGTGGTGGAAAAAGAATTACATACACGAAATTTAATTTCGCCTAATAAATCTTTTAATATTTTGTACTGTACCTTAACAGCCCAAATTTTGAGGACGTTTTAGTCCCGAAAAGCCCGTGTTACCATAACGTCTTGAATGCTCATGATTTCATTCAGTATTGGAAAAAAAATATTTTGGCGAGAGTTATAAAATATGATCTTTTGAAATTTGCTAACATTTAGTGAAACAACTGGCATCTTAAATTTATATAATTTTACAGATAATAAGTCAAAAACTAATATGTTATTAATCTTGTCCAATTTCTTGTTTAGCGCCCAACTAAATGTTCAAAACCTCTATAAACTTTTAACCCACACGCCAATGTCAGCAACCCGAAAACTGTATCAGGCGTTTAACTGAGTAAAGTAGTAACATAATAAAAAATATTTCTATGATACTAAATTTACAAATTACCATTCAAGTGCTGAAAATGAAATATGAAAATTTTAATACTTATTGCAATAAATATTTTTTCAGATTTTTGACTTTATATTATTACAAGTGACTGAATACGTCAGTTTGTACAAGGCCATTTTCTGCGCGATATTAATTATAAGTTTATGAATATTAATAAAACATTTTTGATGAGAAATTCGCTTGAATACGCAAGTTGTATCTCGAGCCTCAGCTACGAAAATACATCAAAGAACCAGGAAGATCATTTTGACATTAACAGAACACAGCGAATACAATCCGTGCTTTTCGAACAGAAACAGATTAAGATCTGTTGCTTTCAAAAAATTGTGCACGATATTAAAATTTCTACACTTGACATAAGCAATTAGCACCGAATACAAGATCCAAATAATATTTTTAAGACGTGAATAAATTTGACAGCGGTTCGTGATCTGATAAAAATTGGTCTTACTTAAGAATACCGCCAAGATGTACGTCATCAACATTACCTAAAAGTGTATGAAGTAATCTCTAAATATAAAAAATGATGATTTGTGGTTTATGTACTTACGCTTTATCTACGGAATTCTTTAAGTACCGGGAGGGTGGAATATTTTAACACAACTATTTTTTGCTCTGATAAAATCTGTGCTACTTTGGATATGGTTTGTTGACCCATATTCCAAAAGGGAAGACGTCTATCTTATTTAGGAGATCTTGTTTTACTGAGTATGGTTCTGCCCGATTTGGGATACTACTCCCATAATCTGCTCTATTAAGCTATTGAACTTGGATTAAGAGAATGCAAACGATATAAGCGATTGTTTATTGATGGTTCAATTCCAGAAACTATAGTCCTAAATTCTGTGTTACAAAAAGGCAATACTCCATTTTTTCTTACTACAGCTATAGCTGATTCTTTTGTAATCCTGTTATTAATGAATATTTAATCGGATCTCAAATCAAATGACTAGAGTTTTGTAGATCTTGGCACGAAAGAATTTAATTTATTTATCAACGATTTGTTTGCTATTTAATTACTTTTAGCGTTTTACGGTCGCACTTTGCATCATTCATAGTGAAATGTTTTTCCCACAAAAATTTATTTTATTGTTTTAGTGGTTTTTGAGACAGAGAGAGAACTGTCCGTGTTGATTTACTGTACATTATTTTGTCATGTGAAGTTATGAAAACATGCATAAGACATCTTAATTGGTAGATCTTTAAGATAGAAGCCGGATTTTTCGACGGACGAAAATTAAGACGTTTCTTTTAAATCATTAAGTGCGTTAATTAATTAAAAAAGATTCTTAGTTATACTTTCAATTAGTTGGGAATTTCAAGTATCGTAGATATAGCTTAATCTATTAGAGTTAATGGATACATTTTTATTACTTGATACACTAAAAAATCGTACGACTATTCAGTCCAATGAAGTCCAGTACGAAATGAATTTTCCATTAATCTGTTGTGTTTTAAATCTCAAACTCAAAATTAAGCGCTCAAATACGGCGCATATTTTCAAATTTAAGTCGTCTTAAGTTAAACATGGCGTTGTTTTAACCGCTTAAGTGTGTTCGTGCATATTATTATTAGAGAACTGGGGGTAATGCGTACGTTCTATTTTTGTGTGACGCTCGCTAGGATTGGAAGTTTAATTTTGGAATCACTTATTACCGTACATCGCCGCTTTCCTATTTTTCTAAATTTAAACGATTGTTCTTTTCCATCGTCATCCGAGATATTATCAAAATCATATTTCTCTCTCTGTATTCAACGATAACTGTTTCACTTATTCCTCAGCACCAGAAATAGTTATCAAACTGCATTTTAGTAAACACCTGGGAGCTTTGAGAAAATGAATTGATTTACCCACAGCACTTTTCCTCGGCGGTGCTTGACGTAGACAAATATTTACTTAAATAGTCACCATTTAGTACAAATTAAGTGAGTCCATGGGAACTATCAATGTCTCCTATTATATGTGTGTAAATAGCGCTCGATAACGTACTAAACATTTATTTGAACTTGGTATGAATATATCTGTTCCTCAAACACATCCAAGACGAAAATACAAGAATCTATGTAATGTACGATCAATCACGTTTGGATTGTTTGCACGCTCGAATTATGTATGTGGGATGGATGTTAAATCTCAAGATTCTTACGGCAGTAGACTTGGCACGGGTTCAAAATTAATTCTGATGATCGCGACACCGGAAAAAACGTTCCAAAATTGGATAATATTCCACGGGACGTGCACACTCAAAATTGATTTATTAGTAGCTTTATGACTAACGTATTAGCATACACTGTCGTTCTGTGTAATTTATATTGACAATAATAACACTACTGCCCGCTTTTATGCACACATTATATTGAATTTATATTTTATTAGCGGCCATGCCTTCAATCAATTTGATTAAATGTCTGCTTTTACAAAGATTCATTTACATATTTCGTTAATTGATAGTTTCAGCCTGACGTGGAAGTTATCCATATTGTTGGCTGAAATATTTGCTCAAATTAAGCTATGGGACGACTTGGCGAGACATGATAATAAGTTTGGATTCGTGTCAACTAAATATACTCCTGAACTAGATAAAATCTATACATAACTTAGTTTGTAGGAGTAAAGTCATAAAAGCAGCTTCTAGACCACATTTCCCAAAGTCGACATTAAACTAAAGAACGACGCTATTTTCAGATGTCAAAACATGTCAATATTTGTTTTATTAATCACCGTTTTGGTAATACAGAGTGTTCATCCGAGTCTTGTCTTCACCCACCAATTCAAACCCATTATCGCCACGGGAGGTCTGCAATTTGCCGTCGGTAATTCGTGTTCTGAAAGCCATTTTTTTAATTCATCGCTTCCAATAAGAGCGCAATTATCTTCATAAATAGTCACCTTCTTCACGTCGGAACAGTTTTTTGCAAATTATGTATTAAAGGTTTATTTTACACCTTCGCCACTTTTCTTATTAAAATTCATTTAAAATATTTGTAATATATTATTGCACATAAAAGTAGCAAGCGGAACCATTGAACCATAGAAATATTACGACCATGTAATTTTTCAGTTCGAATGTATTACACGCCTATATCGTCGTTGAAAAGGATATATTGCCAACATATTAACATTTTGCTCTTCAAGTAAACTTTGCGTGCAGTGAAAGCTGCTGAAATCCTTACATGATTTTGGGTTTTTGGAAATTTCAAACTACGATTTTAAAACGAAATTAAACTATTTAAAAAAAAGTTGCATTTTCTTTTGGATATGATTTTTCCAAATGTAAAACATCATACACTTTACATCTTAATCACATTCATTAGAAGGCAGTACAGCGTGGGAAGAAAACTTTCAGTTAGCATTGCTTTGCTAATTACACCAACATTTTTTGTTAATGTTTGAGAGGCCTTAATTGAATTTAGAAATAGGTAAATGTTTAGATGTTCTGGGATTTCCGGTTTAATCTGAAATCTTAGATTACGGAGGCGAGCTTTTGCTTCTTTATTTTAGTGCAATCGATATGTAAGTACTAAAAATGTAAGATATGTAAAAACTAAAAAAAAAATATTTTAATTATTGTTCCAAGCCAACTTTCTGGTTCAGAGTTATTTTTGCTATAATTAATTGTGTCAACGAGTAACTCGACTAACTACGATTATTGGTATATTGTTCAGAACTATAATATGAAATTGTTGATTTTGATATTATTTACAATTGAATTTGACATAGGCATATTTAAACTGCTATAATTGTCTGGTTTGATAAAACGAGAATTGAAATCAACGCAGTTTTTAGGTGATTTTGTTAGTTGAAGTATTATTTAAATTTTCCTCAAAATATCGACATTAACATATATTGAACGGAATGAAGTATATTCTGCGTCTTCATTCTTATTTATTGATAAATCTTGCAAATGTACAAGATATTATACTTATTATACTATAATAGTCGCTGTCATTTCCCGTTTATATTTAAGTAAGATATTTTTATTCAACGTGACAATATATTACAGTTCCAATTGTTTCAATTTGACATTTTACGAGTATGTTTAAGCACGAAAGAAAAATTTGCCGAATAAAGTACATACTCAGTTATTAGATACGAACAAACATGTTTTATACGGACTTGTAGGCAGCAGGCATTTTATACCGTAACATGCCTTAGATTGCCCAGGCATTTTGCATATTGACTGATTTTGCACATAAATATATTTTGCAATACCCACTTGATGAAAAGTGTTATCTTTTTCTAAAAAGCTAGATTACGTCAAGTCGCTACGACTTCGACATCTGAAATTTCCTAAGAAATCTATTCAAGGAATTTAATCAAGAACGAGGCAATCAAGCGACAGGTACAAATTTTCGTGGCGAAGTTTCAGTGCAATTATTCCGTCAAATTAAAAGAAAATTGTAGCTTTATTTGAAGAAAACAAATTTGAAGCTTTTCAATATTTAATTTGCCGTTCTCTAACGTCGTATTTCTTTGTACTTAATAAATAAAATAATATTTTCCAGAAATTCAAAGTAACAAAAAGGGTTATTTAGCCGATATTGGCCACATTAGATAACAAAAACTTTCATAGAGAAGGAACGAGGAAATTTTTAACAGTTTCAACGTTTGCGTTTCTGCCTACGTTTTTTAAGAAGACTTGATGAGGTCATGAATTACAACTACTTTTATTTGTAAGCCATTGTTATTTTTAGACAA
Source organism: Gnatocerus cornutus (assembly GCA_029298725.1). Taxonomy (NCBI): domain Eukaryota; kingdom Metazoa; phylum Arthropoda; class Insecta; order Coleoptera; family Tenebrionidae; genus Gnatocerus; species Gnatocerus cornutus. The sequence goes on from CM055514.1 coordinate 9,480,299, forward strand.
ATAGATTCTCCTTTTGGTCTTTATTTGTGTTTTTTTTTTAAATTATTGAAACTCTGAAAGTGAATGATCTGTAACCTCAACGACATGAAAATCTGTTTCAAAATAGCGTGAATGTAAAACTGAACGTTTATACATTGTTGCCAATATTTTACATTTATTATGTGTGACATTTACAGATCACTTAAATTTAAGCTGTTTTCAAACACTTTATTTCTCACAATTTGATAATTTGGTTGCAAGGAAACAATAATCGGATTTTAGATTTAGGTTACTGTTACTACTAAGTGTAGAAAAAACAGTGTTGGCAGGTGAATTTTGTAATTTTTTTCCTAATTTTTTTATTTGTTTATTTAGTGTTGATGGACATTTAAAAGACCGGTCCCAAAAAAATGAAATAAAAGTACTAAATAGAAACAAAGAAACACCTGCTAATTAAAGCAGACAGCTTTTTAGTAAAAATAATCCATTCACACACTTTTTGCGTAACTTATACATATACATGACAAAATAAATCAATTAGATATATTATTTTGTCATTAAATTAGCCTCGTTATGTTAGCTAAGAACGCTCAAATTCCGACAATTACTTGTAGTTATTCCTCGCGTTTGTTGGTCAACTGCGCACAAAAAAAAACTCCCCACACCAAATAATCAAGAAAAATAAATTAGAAGAGATTGCCTCTTGATTGTTGGGTGTAATTAATATCGAAACCCTCTTACAATAAAAACGATTTGTCATCAGCGTTAGTGATTTTTATTGATGTGTTAAAAACAAGCCGAGCCCGACAGATAAATCATCTTGAACTTAAAACGGCGTTATTACTTTTGTTTTTACACCAACACGTCTGCAAAATGTCAAGCACGAGTCACGCAAGACACACAAAACTGAAAAAAGCGATTAAGACCGCATGATCAAGACGTCCAACATTGTTCTTGTTTGATATGCAACACTGTTGAACGAAGTGTGATTCTCGCTGATACCTTAATCACAATAATTTAGAAAATTACGTCTGATTAGTGGATTGATGAGCTTTGGAAAAATGAAAAGTCATTTGGACATATGGTCGGGGATTGTGATGCGGATGATTTGTCTTAGTCATCGTTCGTCACTTTCGAAACGATGACCTCAAGAACATGCAGACTGATATTATGCTCAAATTACAGGTTATTAGTATCAAGATGCGGCTCTTCTGCGGCGAAATCGAGTTAGAACTGCCAGCAAATAAACGCCTTGATTGATACTAGATTTCAGTCGATTCACGAACCAAGAAAGTCTTCCATTTATCGCCGTTTGTCAGTTTCAAAAAATTCAACACGAGCTCATGTTGTAATCAAACATACAAATGGCAGAAGTAGAGGGCAATCGGTGGAAGCGGCGAGTGGGTTTAATCCACGTTGCCTGGGAAGGGTAACCAATTAGCTTGTTGATGTCATGTTGGGTGTTGTTACTGAAGATGTTACTGTTTCTAATGTTGTTAGGCTTCACTGGAACTCTTCGGTCTCCAGGAGGCCGTCACTCAAAAAAAACTAAGGAAAAAAAAGAATTTTACGATTGCGTTGATAGCGGTGCTTGTTCGCCAAAATTATCTGCTGACAGTTTGAGCTTAAGCAGTATTAATGGATATGCAGTGATCTCTTTGACACGTTTTAGCAATAAGCAAGAATTTTGTTAATTAATTTTCGGTTTCTAAAAGCCTGCAGTGTAAACCGATTAGCTTAAACTTAAATTTGTTTTGTATTTACTGGACCCACAAGCAACAGGTCCAAAAAGCTGCTCCGATCATAATTGTGTATTTTGGTCCATTCCAGTCAGTAAACGATCTCTTTATCAGTGATGTATGTCGCCTTCCTTTGGATAATCTTCTGGAAAAATCTCCGCTAAATTAATCTTAACAGATTTCACCACCCTCGCTTTCAACGAAACGAGCAATTACCAAGTCGTAGGTAGATACGGCGAAGGCTGCATAAAGTGCTTTTTTCCGCGAGATAGAAGGGTAGGTCATCAAATTTTAACACCACCACCGAGCAAATTACGGTGATATTGGAGAACCGAGACAAAGAATTTATTAGGCTATCTAGGCAGCTTGTCTTTGCTTTAAGTATGCATTATTTTTCTTTTTATCGTTCAACTTCATTTATCTGAAACATCAAAGAGTCGTTGTGAGATGTTAGCATAAACAAGACTTTGCTACTGTATGCTATAAGCGGTGTTTACTCATCAGACGTGTTTTATCGGGGTTTAGGGATCGTTTTGGGATTTTCGCCAAGCGGATTTCTGATTCAGTTTTTGAGGATTTTGCCCGTTCAAATCGGTTTATACAGATGTTAGAAAATCCGCTTTGTATATTATTGGAGTAACAAGCTATTTGTTGCAAATTTTCATCGTTTGATGTTCAAAAATCTTACCAAATAACGCGAAATGCTTAATCAGATTGTCTGATTGGTTTAGGTTTAGGCATTCTATCAGAATTTTTATTTTAGCTTATTTGCAACAAAAAGTTGAAATTTATTGACTATTGTTATTAATTATAAATATTTTGTGTTAAGTAAATAGTTTTCAAGGTGTGATAATTACTTTATTAATTATTCACACTTGTGGATTATACATAGCGGTATTATTGTTCATATTTGCTTAGTTTGATATCAATTTTTCACAATTAATATTAAATGACATATTACATATAAGAACACTTAATCATTGAATGGATAATTTGATTATACCTATTAATCTACTTTCTGATTTTCTTCAATTTTATAGAAAGTTATCCAAATCAATTCAATGACAGTTATTGTATTAATAATAATTTTGCGCTATCTATTATTTTATAATATTTCTAGTTTTTTACATAATTGCTTAGTTTCTAATAGAAGCAAGTTTTAAAAAAAGTCCAAATCTCTTTTTGGGCTTTTGACATTTAAACGCATACAATGTTGAAATTTATACGTAATTCAAATTGAATTTTAACTTAGAATTGAGAAAGATTTTTTAAAATAAATTGTACTACTAATACACTGAGGTGATGTTGCCTATATGAAAGGTCAGACGATGTTAATACTCGTCGTGTTCGTTCTTGCATTACCTGGAATTTAGGAAGTACCTAATAAACTAGTTAAATAAAACACTTTTTTGGGGACAATACCTTTGGCAAAAATCGCTTTATTATTTTCTCCAATTCTTATTACTAGTAATATTGTGGGCTCCAATCTATAGCAGCTTTGAAATATTTCATTTATTTTAAGTTTTTTTTTCTGCAAAAATAGTGCAAGTGCGAAGTCACGCAACTTCGTGCCGACATTGAAATTGCATTTAAGTTCAGTTCAATTGATTTTGAATTAAGCGTCTGCACAGATAAAGGTATTAACTTTTCTCAAAACGCTGTGGGCAACTTGCAGCTCAGACATGCGTCGATTCCGAGCCCGCCCATGGAAGGTCCTGCAACTTATCAGGAAACTCTTTTTGTAAACCTGTTAATTGAAACGTTATATTCGTGTAGGCATCGACGGTACTTGCTGCAAGCTAGTGCACCAACATACCGCGTATTCAAAAATCAAAGAGTTGGGCATGGCAACAAGCAAATCAAACTCCTTTTGGTTGGACCATAATATGACCAATTTCTTTTTTTTGCAGGCTTACGAGCTGTCAACTCTCACAGGAACGCAGGTGATGCTCTTGGTGGCGTCCGAGACGGGCCATGTGTACACGTTCGCCACCCGAAAACTCCAACCGATGATAACCAGCGAAGCTGGCAAAGCGTTAATACAGACGTGCCTAAATTCCCCGGATCCTCCGGCAGGTTCAGCCTCTGGAGACCAACGAATGTCGGCCACCGGATTCGAGGAGACGGAACTCACCTACAACATCAGCGACGAGGACTCCAAAGTAAGACAAATGGTGTACGGTTCACCGCATACACACACGCACGCGCATTCTTTAAGTGGCCAGGGTCACTATTCACACCTAGAGCAAAGCCATCTGGGCTTGGGGGGCTCACCGCAGCATGGGGGCTATTCACAAGCCTGTCCTAGTCCGCTGCCACCCCCGCATCAAGGCTACGGTCACCCGCAACACCCGCATTCGCATTCGCACATGCCGCACTCGCATCCTCAGCGGTAGGCGGACGAGATGCACCCCCAGGGGATGATTTTAGTCATGATTTAGCTTATTGTTATGGTGTTCGGGACGACGCGCCGAGATTAACAAGGCATCAACGGAAATGCGGAAGGAGGTCTGGACTTTTTCTCTGCCTTGAGATACAGTTTTTTGTATTATTTATCCAAATGACGAAGTGATAATAGCTCAAAATGAAACGTTGCTTGTACGCAGAAAAAGTAGTTTTCAGTCTGTGAAATCGGCTGAAAGTAGCTGTGATCTTTCAGCACAACCTAATTACTAATTAGCCATCGCTAATGGTACGTTAGCAAAGAAAAGAAATCCGAGGTGTGTCGGATGCAATATCCATTATAGATGTTATTTTCGGTTTATAAAATTATTTAATAAATAATGTGACGTTGATTTCGTGAAGATTACAACTTGCATATGTTGGGTAAGGCTGTCCATCTTGAATAATCAAAACGATACGTATCAAAATATCAAGGAAGTCACATACTGGCAATAAAAATTTGACTTTTGAATGGTGTAATTTATGCAAATCAACAAATCAGAGTGATTTGAGTTTAGCCTGGGGTGCACTAAGCGGCAAGAGTAGCTGTCTATATTAATTTAAAGTAAATTGGATCCGAAATGGTGGCATCATTGAATCGCATTTACGACAAACTGAATTAAACTGAAAACTTGTCTCGTTTCGAACCTCTCGGAAAATATATCGACTGCTGATATGGCCGCAAGTCACATATAAATAAGTTTATGAAAGGCCTGAAGTACCTTCCCCATTACGCGAAGTGTATTCAAGTGATGGCAGTAATTTCGCGATGTCAGAAGTCCCAGGGCACATTTTCTTCGCCGCAGTAGTTGGTCAATTTACTTGTTTCACACATTTGTGTAGTTTGTTGTTTAACGTTTTCATTACTCGCATGCCCTAAAGCCAAGAAATTTAATATCGCAAACGTCCAAACATAAATCTCAACGTAATGAAGGTTTCGAAATTTTGTTTCGTTATTTTTCTAGGCCTGTATTACGCCCATAACAAACATATGTTCATATCGTTAACCGTTATGTACAGAGAATTTTAACCCAAGGCAGATGAAAGAGTTCCGATCGTTCTTGGTGAGAAGTGAAGAAATACCGCGTCGAGACGCCATCCCAGAACAAACCAAAGCGTCTTTTCACACTCGGCGCGTCGGATGGACTCCTTTTGTATTAAAAAAATGAACGATGGCCGACTTAACTTGAATAATTCATCTTAAGCCAGACCTCACGCATCGGACAAATGTGAGATTTATTTCTTTTCTCTGCCGAAGCGCTGCAGCGGGCGCGGAAATGTGGCCAAATTGACAAATTTTTATTTTTAAACGCCTCAAAAAAAGCAGTTTTCTTGGTCACGTTTGGTGTCTTCTGCTTGCATCGAGCAGTTCCCGCTGATTACCGGGATTTTAGCTAACGGTTGATAGCACGTGCCTATCCTGCCGTCGGCCCGATTGGCATTACTTCCTGCATCCGGAAACGGAAGTCTAGATGTTGCGAGTGGCCCGTGCGTTGTAAATAAACAGTTTGGCCAAGAGCAAAATCTGTAGATAGAAGTGTGTGTATGCGACCCTTTGCGTTTAGCGTCTTTGCATGATGGTGTTGTAGTTGTTGCTTTATTTTACCATTGTCTCGCGAATTTATTTGCATCCCGACAGGGACGTGTTGAATAGATTTGAAATTTGAAATGTCTGCAGTTGTAACCGTTGCTAGTAAATGCCCAAATACGGCCACATGACTATAATTATTGAAGTTTTTTCCGTGTAGTTTTGTAACCCATTTCGACCCACGTCAGAGTCGTGGGTGTTTTTGTTTCTGACACAGATCTATTCAAGGGCGAAGCAAGACCCTTAGATAAAAAGGATTTGGTGCGTGCTATACGAACTGATAAAACTCAGGGTATTTTTAATTTCGTCGGAACAAAGTAATAAAGAGCAAAGGTTTACTTGCGATTTTCTGTATATATTTGGTAAATAGTCTCCAGGTGAATTTGAGGTCCAGTTTTTATTTGTTTACGATTAGATCATGTTAGCAAAGCAATTACGGCCCACCTGTATTTAAAACATTTACGAAATCCCATTGGTCGAGTAAAAGTGTGCGTGTAGGTGGTGCACCCATCTGCGTTGGAGGCTTGCTTATTTTTAGGTCGTTGGCCCCCCCAAGCAAATCCCAGATTTCACTTTTGAACCTACACAAGGGGCAAAGGCAAGCAGCTAGGACCCATAATCGAAGGGTGATTGAAATTTTGCAGTACAAAAGACCACGGAAAAAATGTACCGTTGTTATCATCATTATTATTATTATCAAATAATGATGGTCCGGGCAACGTGACTAGGCAGAAATGCGGACAATAAAAACCGCAGGCCCACAATGGGGCAGTATAATGTTTGTTGTTAACCGCCTTTTAATTTGAGGACTTCTTTCGTTTGGACGCCCGGATGATTGGCGTAACCAAATGAGCTATTTTTTTTCAGTTATAGAATTTCCCCTTTGCGAAGATGAGCGAGACAAGCCATAAATTTCGAATTTACTCGGCCAACAGGAAAATTTTCTCGGAATCTGATTATTTATGGTGTAATTATTTGAAATTCCCCAAAATCTCTATTTTTCGGAAAGGTGGGACTTAGTAGAAAATCGCAAGTTTCCTTGTCGGTGGATACACCATCAGAGTATAATAACCCTAATTCTATCATTAATGTTTTCATTTTGTACAAAGTTTTAATTTTTAATCTTATGTAAAGTATTAAATTATACATTCCAACGAAGCTGATCTGTTTTTGAAGGCGCACATTGTGCACTGTCCTTTTAAATCATTAAGTGCCATTTTGAACATCAGAATCTGTATTATCGCACGAAATCTATTGACAAGAACACAATGAATTATTTTATGTTGCGCTATGGCGTTGTAGCTATAACGCGAAATTGTTGATCATCTAGTCCATGTAGAATAGGTGTCTTGTTCAAAATGGTAAATAATTTTAAGCTAGGTATTTATTATTTTATATTATGTTTTATTCGATATAATATTTATCTTAATTTTTGTGATGTATAAAGCAAACTAAAAATACTGAATGTGTGCCTTAGGACCGATTGTAACTAGTTAGTTTTTTTAATTGGAAGCATGTTTTTTTAGATCGATATTTATGGTTGTTATTATTTATTTTTAGGTTTCTTGTTTTTAATGCAAAATAAATTATGTTTTTTCTGAAGACGCTTTGTAACCTTGTATTATCTACGTGCCGTTATTTTTTTTTACACGAGAGGAAGTGGTATAGAGATGATGTAGGGTTACAAACTTTATTTGCTTTGCATGTTTTTTGTTAGGAGAGTGGCATGCAAGAAGTTTGGAGATTATTTTGCTGACTGTGTAATGCCAGTGTGTCGATTACATCGTACTTGTTCCGTAAATGTGATAATAAACATGTTTTTAATGTAATATGCCCTTTTGTATCGGACTCTCGGTCTCTCTTTAACTCAAAAAAACCGATCTACATAGGAAATGTCAACATTTTTTCACGTTACCCGCGAAATGTAGTCGGGAAACAGGAATAAGAGAAAAATCAAGTTGTCACTTAATCAATTTATTGGTACGGTTTCATACATAATTATTAAAGCCATGTCTCAGCCTAATCGTACAGGGATTGAGCAGCATCAAAATTTATGACTACTTAAAAATTATCTAGTGCCTAATTAAAATTTGTAATTAGTATCTTAAACTAAAGTAACATTATCTGAGTTGTCAATCATACATCAATACAAAATTATAATTACAAATACGAGTATACGTATAGCGGGCCTGTGAGAGGATAAAGGCGAATTTAAATTTGAAAGTAGGGAAGATCAAAGTCAGGCATCGATCATCCATCGTCCGATATCTCTCTGCATATCGATGCCACTCGAGATTCTTTTTTCCGACGACCACTTAAGCATAATGACTAAAAGTCTAACTAACCTAAAGTAACATTTAATATGGCACCGGAGAAACTAAACGCTACAACTTAATTCCGATGTTAGGCCGCTTTTGACGAGTTCTTCACACCTGATGTCCAACGGTGTTGAGGCGTCGCCCACGTCTGTAACAGAAAACAGGAATCAGCTTATTACCGACTATCTAGCGTATAATTGTGCCGCTACTGGAATTAGTCTTAGTTGAGATCGTTTGATCAAGCGTATTTTTAATTCAATTTGTTGTTCCAGCTTTCTGAACCGTCACCACACCTGTACGAGCGAATTCATGTTTAAATAAATACTCTAATTAATTTAAATACGAAAAGTTCATTTTTCCGATCAAATTTCATGTACGCCCGGAGCGCACTAACCAGCTGGCTCAATCATCACCTTGATCGAAAATAATTTTTTGACCAATTCACAAAAATCGACGTTTACATATTCATAATTGGTAGAGTTTCACTCGAAATGCATTTCAAAAATTCGGCGGTTTTCGGGCAGATGTTTGCGTATTTCTGATTAATTTTACTTGCGACGGATTTTGTTTAATGTTTTGCAATGATCGGTGCCAGTACGAGTGTTGTAATTACTTTGTAGAGCGGCAATAAACAGTAACGAGTTTCACATAATGTTTTGAAGGATTTGCCTAAACGAGATGAACGATTTAATGTTGTAAAATCTCTTCGGAGAATTATGCAGATCCTCGACGGCGCTGGTAACAAGAGCAATAAACTAGATTACAAAACAAACGGCCACGATTGAAATTTGTTCCACGCGGGACTAGTTATTGGCACACGCAACTTGACAAAAAACGTTTCAAAATTACCCGATTTTTCAGAGAGACATGTTAACTTTCCCGTTCGAGTCCGAAAGTGTCCGGTTAATGAATGCATAATTGGGATGCAGAGTAATTAGTAAATTAAAACCAATTATCTAGTTGTGACAATTTCGTAATAATCGGCAATTAAGCTCCATTTCAGCTGAGTTCATTTCCGACGGGCGGGGAGCATAAAATCTGTAACTAATTTTTTCGGGGCCCCAAATTGTGGTATTGATTGAAGTATTAATTACTCTTAGTAAACACCATTTTGTAAAATTAAAATTTGTAATAGAAGTGATGAAATCATTGTTGAGATCTTTTGTGTTGGTTTCTTGTACAAAAAAATGAATAGAAACGAAATTTCGGAACGAAAGAACGCATCAGGCGCACGAGAAGCATTTATTACTTTTTGACAGAGTATAACTAATTGGATGGTGTCAGTTATAAATAATTACGTATGTAATTTTGCAATCACTTTTATGGACGATACGATGCGATAATTTACCACTGGGGCGTCAAAAACATAAAACCTTTGATTGCATTCATTTTCTTTCCATCATAAAATCGAGATCGTTGTTAACACGGAGGCATTGAGCGCTTGTAATTGACTGCGATATAAAACACTATCAATACCATGAACAACAGCGTTTATGATTAAATAATGAATTTTTAGTTTGATGAGAAGTTAAAGAGAGACAAGTCAAAAATGATCGTAAAAATCAAAATGACATGCGATACCTTTGAGTCCGTCCGCTCGTGATTTTCGACATCTACGCTGGCGCTGACCGAGTTGGCTTTGCCGGGGAGTGGGGGGCACAGGAGGTCACACCTGTTCGCATTTCACCCCCTCCTGGGGTAGTTTTCTCTTTTTTCGGGGTGGCGAGTTGACCATGGGGTTGTTTTCCACCGGCAATAACCCCAGAGCGGGTGAATTTTGAGCTAGAGGACGCGGCGCCGTCTTTAGAGCCCTTTTTGCAAGCAGGTGTCCCCGGGTCGATGGACGCAATAGCGCCGCGCTCTCTGTAAAAGTGTGAATCACATATGTTGGGTTTTTACTTCTTTTCCCACACATTTCGACAAAAAAGACCGAAAAGATTGCGCCCCTTTCCCCAAAAAAACGATAACGACACACCGGCAGTTTTTCCAAAAGGTACCTTTTCTTACATACGAAAATGAAAAATTTGTTATAAAAATTAGGAATAACGCGCATGCTACTCCCTAGTGTTAGGTTTTTTAGTAGAAACGAAGAAAAGTTTTTGGACTTACGTTTGGCGGCATCAGGACATCTTAGACGGAGCGCAAGAAGCACGGCCGACGATCGCCGAAGAACTGTGGGGTCCCTCAGAGTCCCCCATGAGTCACGGAGTCGGTCGTCGGCGACCGGAGCCGAGCAAACGCCATACATGGTCCATACATGGGCACCATCCCATATATGGGTCGTGTATTGTTGCAAAATACTGGCTACCGGGCTTGGGACGGGATAGAAGAGCAAAAAAATATAGAGACGGCACGTGCTATTGTTTTCTGCTGCGGCTCATTTCGAAGAGGAATGATAGGCGCACCGCGCAATTTAACGATTGCGAGAATCCACCGGACCTTTTTTATGTTGGGCAGTTTTTAGAGCCATCAAATTTATCTCGGAATGGGCCTGAAATCAAATTCGACAATTTATACAGGATGATAGTGATATTTTTACGGGCGGCGTCTGCCTTGGATTTTTATTTTATTACATTGCTTGGGACTGTTTAAAACCGATGTTTTAACTCGTTCAGACGAAAATTTACGACCAAACGACAACGCCCAGCAATGCAAAAAACAGCGCTTGCACCACTCGCATCGTCCTGGAAAATGAAGCCGCAGGAAAAATTCTACATGCAGGAAGTGTCGGCTGAGATGATAAACGCTTTTCAACGAGCTTGCCTTTCGATAAAAATGGCACTTTTTAAATTGCTGTTAGAGGCAGGGCAGTTTGCGAGTTTTCCAGAAGATCCAATGTGAAGACTTGAAGATTTAAGACTACGAGTAATAATAAATAATAATTAATTGATCGCGTGACGGATCATCAATTAATATCACAGTTCTGTCCGATGTGTTGCTTCTTACATCCAGACAACCACGAGACATTCGTTTTCTACCTTTTTTATGTCTTCGTTATATTAAGACATTAACATAAAATGTGGCATGAATATGGAAATTTTTTTAAGTAATGAAAATGAGGCATTTAAATATTAAACGAATTTCTAATCGTTGTCTACTTCCGATGATGTCTTATTTAAAAATATTGAAAAAAAAAATTGTTCTATAATTATATGATTTTATTTTAATTGGAAACATTTATAACACAATTTTGGGTAAACTGTGTACAGGTGAGATTTCGGCGGTTGTGCAAATATGGAAGCCTGTCATCGCCTGTTTTACATATGCATAATAAAAGTTGTAATTTATTAACGTCGTAAATTAAAGCAGGGAGGTATTTTTGTCTAAAATAAAATGTTGTGCCTACCTAAATGTTTGTACGAGAATTTTGCTCATAACAGATTAATTTTGTTTATATAAAGTTTTTGTTGGAACATTACTACATAATTGTTAAATTGTGACACATTTGTACTAGCTTAACTGAAGTTTAAGTTAACTAATCATGTAATTTCTCATGTGTTAATCTTAGATTTTAGTTAATTTTAATAATTTTCTGGCAGTTTTCTAGGGCCCCAAGCAAAAGCATTGATAATCGATTACAATGTAACTTTTACAAGGGACTTTTAAATGTTGAGAACACGGTCTTAAATCTTGCCAACATATTAGTTGGTGTGGGCGCAAACACTGATGTGGTGCCTAAAATATTAAATTGCAATGTAAAGTTTATCCACATAAACTAAAATTTACAACTATTTTTGAAGAAATGATTGTTAGGCAGTTGTGTTTTCTCAACATCTATTGTAGTTATCGCGACATGGGCATGTTTTTTCTATTGATGTTTTATTTTGAAAATAAATAATCGAATTTGACTTGCAAATCAGGATGGTTTTACGACATCCGATGTCTCGAAAATCCATTAAAATACCGTAAAATTTTAATAAAACCCGTCTCGCGAAGCTGGAAGGAGGTTAAATCAACACCTTTCCGCAGTCCGGTTGTTGTTTGGTTTAAACAACAGTCGACAATTAAATCAACTGCAACAAAATTGCCCATATTTAGTCCGACTCCACCCACCGTTTACCACGTGCACACAACATCGCCATTTTTGTCTAGTCGACTCCGGTTCCCCCGGAATTGTCTCTAGTTGTAGCAATCGTCAAAGTTGTACATGTAACGGCGTCTTCCAACTCTTATGCAAATCGAGACCCGGAAGCAAAAACGAACCCTGTGAAACTCGATCGCAGGTGAATGCTGGACGTACTGTCATTTCGAAGAGAGAAACCAATCATCATCATCGATGAGGACATTAATTTCGTCCACTTCCGAATTTTCGTCGCGTGTTTTGCAGACCGCATTTGCATTGTAATTGAATTATTAATTCGCTTCTTTAATCCGTTTTGGGACAAACCATTATCATGCATATGCCGTTAAGTTGACGGTATGTGTGTAATTTTGCATTTTATGAATATCCATTACGTGTTTCTTACAATTGATGCCGCCGACAACTGCGTTGTGGATAACGAGTTGTCATCTGTAATCCGTCGCTGTTCATCCACACCAAGAATTATCCGGACACCTGCGGAAACTTGCGCAAGTTTTCAGACGAAAATGACGAAGAAACACTCACTTTTCCACGGAAACTGAAGCTGTAAAGCTAGAAACAACACCAACTTTTGCGGCAGCTGTTTTCCGAGAAAAACTTAAAAATTGCAAGCTTTTAACAATTTGTCTTCGTTATTTTTTAATGTAGAGCAATTTTAGATTATGGGAAAAACTTATGTGCGTAATTTGAACGGATTATCTCACTTTTAACAGTTTGAAAATTCCCAGCGGTGCGAATTTCATATTTTTGCAATTTAATATGCACACAAACAGATATTGGTTTTGCGGACTTTTGTTGCACTCGCCTCTTCAACTCTGATTCTGATTCTATTTCACACATTTTATTTCGCCGCTGGAAATTTTTCTTGCGCTTTTTCAAATTCACTCTCTTACTCTGTACTTTGCTTCTGAACAGTTCTTCTACTTCTTCTAGGTATTTATTGCTTTATACGTGTCTATAAGAATGTATTTTACTATAAAAGTTGGATAAAATTCTCAGAAAACTGGTTCCCATTCTTAATATTTTTCGGCTTTTGAAAGCGGACGAAATGCGGCGTCGTTGAGGCAAGTTTCAGCAGTAATTTGCTTGCATACAAGCATAATTAGCTCTTCTCCCCAATGGAAGTTGCAACAAAGTTCCATTTTTGAAATTTATGTGATTTTTATGCAATTTACAATGAAGGCAACGGTCGGAACACGAAACGCAGGTTCAATTATGTCCAATAAATAGTCGATGGTATCTTGTATGTTGAGATCGCGCATATCTGGCTGGTACATCATGGATATCTGGATCTGGTAGCGATGGTAATCTGTGCGGTGCGTCGGCTTTCCTCAGCTTAAGTAATGGTTGGTTAAACCACAATTACCCGAACAATGGCTATTATATTGTTATCGAGTTACTTGGCAAAAATATTGACTTATTATATGCAAGCTTTATATCTATTGCGATCCTGCAACCGTGTAGGTGTACGGATACATCGTTTAGACATGTGCTGCGAGCCGGCAAACTTTTTCCTACCATTTATTTCATCCGATGATATATAGACAAGAGTACATATGTACACTTGTCTACGCAACAAATACAGTTGATATGTTGAATTCGCCGAGGATTATTTGAAAAGGATTTTTCGAACGAACGGTCCGCATTCATTGCACAGACACGCACATTACTCTTGAGCGAAAGGCGGAACCTCAAACGAGCTTTGCTGAAGACTCACACCTAAATCTGAGCTTCCAAAGCGACAAAACTATCAGTGAATCGAACCTAATTAGAAACATTTCGGAACGATAGGAAATGGAAGATGGAAAAAACTCAGGAAATGAGCTGTTCAAAATGTAATCCGTGCAATGCGAACCGAACCATTCAAATGCGAGGTCCGGTGAAATTACGATTGGAAAAAGCGTGTGGGTTTTTTTGCATACAGGATGAGTAGAAGAAATTATTTAAAAGCTTATTAATTCTAACCGTAACTGCCGGAACGTGGGAACAGATACATTATGTAAAAGCGGCAATTAAGCGGCGTTTTGGATTTTTTAGCGCCGCAAATGAACTTGTTCGATTATCGTCAAAATTCCATCTATTTTCCTTTAACTTGTTTAATAAAAATCGCAATTAAAGCGGAACCATAATTTAAATTGTTCCCTTTGTAAGTGAGTGCAATTCAATGCGTTCTGGACGTACGACTAAAAATTATGACCGGTTAAAGCGATCGTGGGTGTGAAATCAAAGCCACAGACATAAAATACAGAAATTGACTTTATTATGTTTGCCTACTAATAAAGCAAAACTGTTCAATTGCACTTGTCGAGACGAATAAACGCATAAATCATACATAAAGGTGAATAAAAATTAATCTAGGGAATGCAGTGTACTTACGATGTGGGCTTTATTCAAATTGATATCTTCCTATATAAGCTGTAAAAGTTCTCAGTTTCTCAGGTACATCCAGTTGTGATATCTATAATATCATTTATTGTATCGTGACGAACCTTTTTCAAGATCTCAAACCGAAAAATTCTACAAACTCTACTCTGTGGTTTTAGTAAAAATGGCCTTCTGTGCTCTATTATTCGTGAACTGTACATTCATTGCAGATCGAATGTTACGGAATAAACCATTTGCAAGACTGTAAGCAGCGTGGCTAATTTTGAACAATACCTTAATCATGTTAACACTTTAATTTCATTCAAGTGAAGTATAACGACATTTCGATGTAAATACTACGTTTCAGTTATTAAACATTTTCATTATTGCTTTTGAGGTGATATACAGTGGTCAATTGACAAGTCTAGTTTAACAACAAGAGCTGTCTCCTTTTAATAATTTCATGGATAATGAGAGTTGGATTTCCCCGAAATGTTGTAAGCGATTTTATAATCAGAGAATAAATAAATTGACCATAAAATTTATAATAGAAAAATAGATAACAGCAGAATACGCACAATGGGAGTAATAATTAAAAGTGATGTCTTGGTATCAATCTGGAATTTGATGGTTAATACTGTCGTTTTATCACATTAATTGATGAAAGAGCGTAGGAACAGTGATAATAACCGCACCTGTCCCGGATTATTATTATTTGCACTTGTAAGGTTTGATGACGGCGTCGTAAAAGGCACATCAGGTGGAAGCTGCAAATATTTCACAGATGATTAGGCCAGAAACCAGGTGCACGCTTCATTATTAAGACAGACAGCATTGGAACTTAATGAAGACAATGTGCACTTTTTTTCTGTTTGAGCAATACCTCATATGAAAAATCGTACGTGCTTGTTACCAGATTTTTTGCCTGTGTAGCTAACAGAAGAAAAAGATGCGATTGAACTAGAGCATCCGCGAAACTGTACCCAGACCTCTTTTCTTGCCGGCTAATTATTCGTTGTCGAAAGTTGCAAGAGTGAAAAATACCGCATGGATGCCCCATCAATCAAAAACGAGAAGAAAAAACCGATCGTTTCATCGCGCCCGATTTCTACTCACTACTCTCGTACCGAACTTCCACAAAGAATTTCACACGATAAAAGCGCTTCTCTTGCCGCAATTTCCGCGTTAAGGTGGATAACAGCCTTCAAAGTGAAAATTTGCGTCGGATTTTTCACGCACCCGTATTTGTTTTGTGTCCGTGACAAGGTTTCAATGGAACAATTTCGTTTTGATGAGGTATGAGGGCGGCTACAGCCCTTAAAGTTTTCAGATGGTCCGTTGTCTGCGCTGACCTGAGGCCGGGTCAATACCCGAAGTGATCAAAGACCCCCGGCGCCAAAACACTTGACAGCAGTTCCGATCCATTTGGTGGTGTCTCTCATCGTATACGTTTCGACATGATCATAATGAAATTATTTCACAGGTAACGTTTGCCTCTTTCCACCTTATGCAAACACGTGCGTTAATGGGTCGCGGACGGTCTTGTGGGAGGCGGTTGCCTTCAAAGACACAATATAGCTTCTTATGCATTGACAGAATCTTTGATTGAAAAGTTAATCGAAATTTAGTGATAACAATTTCGAGAAGATCAATAAAGAGCCCCAGGCATCTGCTTTAACATCTCTCTTATTTAATTAAACTCCTAAACAAAATGTATTTCGTTGTTGCTAAAGAAATCAGTTTCCGATTGTTGTTCTTCAGTAGGTTTATTAACAGTTATTGTTCGCTGTTGCTAGTTCTCAACATATGCTAGCTTAAGCAGACCACACAAGCCTTATTTCTGAAAAAAATGAATAAATTTGTAAATTGTGGGAAAGACGACGCTGACATTGTGCCAAAATTTTTGTTTTTTTGTCGTCATCTACCAACTTGCTCCCAGTATTACGTTACCTTTAATATTTATTGGAATCATAATTTGAAGTTACGCTTGTCGTTTTCGAGTGATGACAACATGACTTGCCCAAACCTGAAGATGAAATTTATGTACGCGAACAAAAATGTTCCAAATTTGTCCGAGTGCGTTGATCATTATCAACATTAATTTGGAGAGAAGCAGAACCTGCTGGCGTCCTAACTCATTTTTCCACTACTAATTATTCCGTACGTGTTGATCATTAAGAAATATTCGAAGCCTCCTGTATCCAAGAGCTATAAGTTAGTGATGGGCTGACTTCCCAGGAAGCATACGTGCAAGTACGTCTTCTTTACAAGAATCGTGTTAATAGGCACAGAAAAAAGAAGTACATGTCGAGAATACCTTGGTCATAATCGATAATTATTATTATCAAGATGCCGGAGCGGAGCGGCGATTGGAAGCCCAATCGATTACATATGCTATGGGAATCTCCCAATTATCTGTTTGGCCGACGTCGGCGATGCTGTCATATGATATACGCGGCTTGATCATTACGACTTTTTCTTCCTCGGTAGGGATAATGCAAGTCATACGTGAAGGAATCAGAAATCCAACTCCCGGTTTTTATCATAACTTTTCAAAACATGTACATCGCCGATCGCGCCGCTTTTTACCTAAATTAAAGGATATGATTCTGCTTTCAAAATATGACAATTTTGTTTTTATGGCGGCGTTGTCGCCGATTTGTTACGTTGCAAGGATGCCTCTTCGATTGCTCGGAAATATCGTCATAAACTTCTCGTTTACGATGGCATGTCATGTATGAAAATTGTATGTATTACATTTAAACGCTTCGGTAAATATCACAGCGTCACGCTCTAGTGCCGGATCGATCCGACAGGTGGCAATCGATTTTTGAACACCTGGTGCTGAATTCAGGCGAAAACGGCGGAAGGAAATGGGGATAAGCGTGGTGGCTAAAATGCTTTGATTAGCACTAATTAACGTACCATATCCTGGATTATCCACGCTTGATTTCAGGCGTTAAGCGTTCTCCCAATTCAAACGACCGTTTTACATCCTTCGGTTTTCAAATGTAACAAAAAATTATTGTTCTCTCAACTCTTTAGCGGTTTGAAAATAATAATTGGATGTCTGCGTTTAATAGAATGTGATTTACAACTTCATTATTTTCAAACCAAATATCTGTTTTCTATTTAGAAAACCATAAACTATTTTTTATTAGGAACGGACACGTTGCGCAAATATACACGCGAAAATTAATGAAAAAATTAAAATTTATTTATTCATTGAAGATAGCAGTACTATTTTATTTCAGTATCAAGTGTTAATTAAGGATTAATTAGGTAAAATTAATAGCTAATTTATTCTTTAGTTACAACTTAATTTTAAATACTTTTGTATACATTAGTAGCTACTTATTTCGATCATCTAAAAAGCATAGTCAAGTATAATTTATATTTGCCGATTTTGATTACTAAAATTTGAAATATTAATTGACGGTCACAACTAATTGGTACTTGTTGAAAATGACGTTATGCTACTCTTGTCCCAGGACTTTGCAGTTGGAAACCTGATAAATTCCTACCACCATGGAGAAGAAAAGTCTAACGCAAGAAGAGTTTCGCTTCGAAATTTCCATGATATAATGCGGTTTTTCTGTATCTCTCCCCATTTGGCTTAAGCGAGTTCCGAGCTGTGCTATAACACTATAATAGGCAAGCAAAGCCACGCTGTCTGCGATTTTCCATTGGAATCGTAAAACCCGTCTTTGTCAAATTTGGTATTGAATTCAACGACGGCACACGCGTAAATCTAAACTTGTCGGCCCGCCACGACTACTAATTACACGAATTAATTGCTATTTACTCTGTTCATTGTCATGCAGCTGTCTTCTTGTATTAATTAATTATTCAGAATAAATGCCAAACAAATGTACGCGAAAAATTTTCTGATTCTAATTATTCAATTAATTAAAACACTAGCGACCTCCCATACAGCTTGCATTAAATGTTTTTCTTTGTATGATGTGGACATGGACATTGTTATTCTTAGAAATTAAAACTAAAACTGAACGTCATGTCTTTTCTTGTTGTTTCTAAAGTTTCATGCCAAAAATTAGATTGATTGCAAGTGTCCTTTCTTGTTGCAGGACGATAACATGTCTGGCGGCGAGTCCAGCGACAGTAGCGACGCCGACGCTCATGAAGAAGAAACCGACATCGTCTACGTTCCTCCTTCCTCCAAATCCGCGACGCCTCCGCCATCCACAACTCCACAATCAACCACTACGTCTTCCACAACCTCCTCGACATCTCCCACGACGACAACGACCACGACTTCAAAATCTTCATCACAACCTATTCTATCACCTCTCGTCTATCAAACTCCTCAAGGCATGATGTACGCTCCGTCTAATGGCGGTGTTATCTTCAGTCTAGCCCAAGCGGACCCTAATGCCACACACCCACAATTTATCACGATACCGTTGTCCATGGTGGCGGCGAATGGCCAAGGGGAACTTGACCTGTCAAAGCGGAAGTGACCGGCGAATAAGATTATTGGCACGTTGCGGGCTTCCGTCGACTTTGTTTCGTATGTGCGCTTCTGTTCTGCCTGTTTCCTTTTCCGGTTATCGAGGCGGACAGTACTCTTTGGGAACGTGATGTGCCCGTTTCCGTATTCAAAATCACGGAGGTAGGACACGCATCGGTAGTTTATTATTGTATTTATTTGCTAAGCAGCTGATAATAATTATTATCATGGCAAGAAAAAATCGTCATACAGCATATCCTAAACACTCAGCATGAGCATCAAAAAATTCTGCCCATCGAGCGATTACTCAGAAGAAGGCTGCGATTTTCGCCGTAGAAGAGAAAGTAAAATTAACATAATTCTGATCGGCTCTATTATGTAGTAGGTGGATAAGTGTTTAAAGAGTTTGGGCGGCGCCATGACGATTGGAAACGAAAATTTTTTGTTATAGGTGGACAATCCTACATTTAGAAATTAAAGCTCTAAAAATTACATTCTACACTTCTAATATGAAGATCCTCCAGGAATTGAGGTGGTCAAAAAACTACGGAGTACTTGGTGCTTCCAAAATTTTGTAAATACATTGCCTAATTGTCCTACTAAACAGGAATAAGAATTGGCCGGTTCTTACATTGTATCTTCCATAAATGAATTTGCTGCCTCATGTATTTACAATAACTTCTCATTCTCATGAGTCCTGAAAATTGGCCAAAGATGACTAAATCGCTAACTTAATTAACCCGCGAATTTCGTTTCCGTATATGTCGTTATTAATGTAGCTAGTTTGGTGTATCTGACTCCCGTTATGTGACTTTAAAATAATTTTGTTTGTCGATGTCGTTGCTACCTAATTATCTGTTGTTACTTAATGATAAACTCGACAATAAATACTTGCCAAACTGTAAATGGAATAATTGTACTTATTTATTGAATGGTCTGTGAAATACTATTTATAGTTTTAATCAATTTAGACTGAATTTTGTTGAAATGGCGGCCATTTCGGCAACTTATCTTTCTGCTTGTGTTATATGCTAGTCAATACTTGCTAGTGCATAAATTAGTTTAGATTGATACCTACTAATTTTGTTGGATACAAAAACGTTTTGGTCGTGGATTTCTATCAAGGTTTTCGCTACTATAGACTTTCCTAAATTACTGACCCAACATTCCAAAAAAAGGACATTTGTTTGCAGGATTTTGAACGGCTAATGATGGTAGTTCGCGCTGAAGCGTTTTTGGAAAATTGTTGACAACTTATTTATTAACTTATTGGAGAAGCACTATGTTTCATGATTAAACGTGCCTTTAGATTACATACTTGTAACATATCTTTTTTGATATTTATCGTATTTACATAATAAAATTTATGCAAATCATAGCTCAAACCATTACGCCTTTTATTCTTGTATCCTTGTGAGCCTTAAACTGCCACTCATGTACATAGAACTTGATACCTATTAAAAATAAAAATGTTTTTTCCTTTGTAAAAGAAGAAAACTGTATTTATATTTCGTGCCATATATATCTGCAAAATAAAATTTGTTATTATGTTCTGTTTTTCTACGTTCCTTTGCTCTTTCTCACTCACTCTCGATCTTCCTTTCAAGATGTGTTTATTTTTACGTGCGACTGAAATAGTCAAACGTCTGCTCTACTAGTTTCAGATGTGTTTGGAATTAGATGTGCTTGCTCCGTTAAGAACATTTCCTTTCGGTTTATATTCTACACGGACGTTATTTTTAGGAATCCGGCCTTTGCTGCGAAAATAAATTCTAGCTTGGACGTAATACACCAGCATCATTTTTGTGCAATATCTCACGTAACACTTCTTTTATTTCCATGTCCGTCATCCGGGTGTTGATATTTTTAATCGATCTCAACTTAAACAATTTGCAGGAATAGATTGGGCAAAAAATGCGGTAGCTGTGAAAGGCGATTTCTCGTAAACCCATAATCACCGAGGAGTGTTTAAGTGCGGAAGTGCCACATTATCACACATCGCATTCACGTTAATAATAATTGTGTCACGGTGTTGATTGCTTAGAAATATTCAGTCTTCTTGCGTAGCGATGATTAGTGGAACCGTGCCGATGGTTCAGCGAGACCGGGAATGAATGCTAAATACCCTTAAAGAAGTGTTAATATTCTGCACTCGATACCATTTAAGAAATGATTCATTGCTTATTGTTATTAAATGTTATGCGGTGCATTTAATATAACAAATAAAATTTTATTTTACTTTGTCACACGATCTTGGACGTGTTGGTATTAAGGACACGTATTTAATTAAAAAATATTTGTCATTTTGTATAATGTAGTTTGCAGCAATTATTGTATCCTTTATATGTATTGCCGAGCGTGAAAAATGCTACCAGTGACATTTAATTATTGTCTATTTTTCTATCAATACAACGGCGGGTTCCTGCTTCAACTCTAATTAAACCAGATCGAAACCGGTGGATTTATTGGCTACATATAAATGAAGATCTTTTTTCCATTAAACTTAGCAATTACGGCTGCCTTTTGTTTAATGAGCTCATTGGAAATCGCTATGTTAATAAACGGACCGAATATTTGCACTACCAACTTTGGTGCTAGCACCTTTAATCCTGATTGGTCTTCATTATTGGCAAAATTCGATTCGTTCGTAATTGCTGGGAACAAATTTCTCACATTAAAAATGGCAGTCGCATGATTCTTGCATACGCGGAAATTTGTGAGCTTCGCCGTTTTTATCGAGACCAATGTCGCACAGGTGTTACCCTATTGTTTATGAGAGTTTCATTGAGCGAATTTCTAAACAGGCACAATAATAGTTCCTATTAAAGACAATAAATACAAGGTAAAGAAGTCTGAAAGTAATTCTGAAGAGTTTTTCTTCGCATACCAGGCCTAGATAATCAGTGGAAGAGCGCAATTCTTGACTTTTGTAACATGGAGGTGTCTTGTTTCACCTCGATCCATTTTGTCCTGTTCTCTCCATATCGCACAGCGGGTGATGAATAACAATCGGTTTTATCCTTTTGCGACTCTGCGTACCTACATCTTAGTGCTGGTGGTATTTACACATTTAGAAATTTCTAAAGAATTTGTGTATTCACGTATAAAATGATTATCATTTATCTCTGTTATTTATAAAGCTTTATTGCTTTTGATTATCACAACAGTTTGAGTTATTGCGAAAATTCCTACACAATTCATTGTGCGGGTTAAATATTTGTAACGCTCATTAGAACCGATTTCTGTCAATTCAAAACATTCACTCATTCATAATGACTTTGTTAGAGTTTGAGACCACCACTGTTAGAATACTTTATTTTTATGTCCTGTAAATGTGGCCTTAAATTTTTAACTTTATTTATTCGTTAGCAAACTTACAACTTACATTTTCAACTTTAAAACCATAGAGGAGGAACCACGCATAATTGAAAAAACTTGGGCAGACTAAAATAGAAGTGATTGGAGCAGTGGTATTTTCAGATCTACGAATCGTATTTTTTTAAATTAGGATCTCCATTTGAAATATCACCTTCTGCAACAGATTTATACTACTTTAACCAAGAGCGGAAGTGTTTTGATGTTTTTTCGTGTTAGTACTTGGGAGTTATATTTAAAGCATGTTTGCTTCTAAAATTTCTTCAACCATAAAAGGACTTCATATTTTTCCCTTTTTCTATTATCAAATTAATTTCTAGGTGGTGCAAACTCGAAGTTTCAACGTGCAAAATTACCTAATTAGCGACTGAGATTGAGGTAATCGCATATCTTTTGTCCGTTTAAAAGCGCCTTGTCAGCCCGCTTTAAATCAAGATTTATTTTTTTAAATTGTGAACCGTGTAATCGGCGTTAAATAATAAAGTTCCAATACGACGTCACGGTACATTAGCATCACGAAATCAAAACGATCATAAATAACCAAAGTAGTGAGAGTTGAAATTCTTCATGACCTTTTGCATGCAAATTAAAATTCGAGAATTTCCACGGGTACGGATGAAAAATTCATCAGAAAGTACACCGACTGAGACATGATCTGTTGCGGTCATCATAAATTCGCTCCAACTGATCATTTCTATGTCTTTTAAAACACATTAATCAAAAAATCAGACGTTTACATTGTTACAGACATCAACAAATCATCGTGATGGCTTGCGAACGCACGGGAAAAAATGGTAGCGTATGCCCATCAAAAGTGCGCTGATGCGTGTAGATTTCGGAATTCCATTACCATATTGGTTTAAGACACAATAATGCAGCAATGATATCTTCATTTTGGTAAATATGTGCGTCGAGACCACGTCATTAGCGGTATAATTGGGGGTAGTTAACGTGCCTCAGAAGGGTCGTTGTCAATAAACCGCTTGCGTGCAGATATGCAAAGGTGTTAAGGATGCGAAGAACGCGCGTTCCTGCTTAGGAAATATCCTGCCGGAAACTATCCATATTGGGAGTAGCCACCACCTCAATGACGTCTCTTTCAACCGATTGCTATCATTGAAGATTCGCCAATTAATTTAATTAGCAGTGACAAACAATTTTCTACCTGATCGAAATAGTCGAACTCCTAATTAAATTCTTTGCATTTTTTTGATATTTCCATTTCTGTTTACGTACATGGAAGTGGAATTTTTTAAGCAGCTTCAACTTTACGGTGTCGGCGAACACCTAAAAGACCGGAAAATGAAAAAGTCTTCGATTAAAAAGGTTATTTATGGGTGAAGCGCACCGCATCCGTTTTATTTCTATAAATGTGTTAAGACCTACATAAAAATACGTAGATACTCCACCACTACTTTTTTTTTGCTTATTTTTAATTCAACAACCTTCGAATCGGTGCCAACGTTCAAATATACAGAAGATGTTATAATGCGTTTTGTACACAAAAACACATAATCTGTTATGCGACCGCTTTCTGTATTTTCCTCATATACACTGAAAAAATTAAACATATTTCTTGTGCTAAATAGCAAACCCGCCGACAAAATACGAGTTTAAAAAATAGTGCACTGCTAATTCTAGAATACTTAGATTGAAGTTATTTAACTTTGCCATAATTTAAATACCGCTCCTAAGGACGTTTGGCATGTTTTCGCCCTAATGCATTAATTTGTTTGTTTTGTAAAAATGCCAGTTTTTATTGGTGAAAACAAGCAATTTCATTTTCGGTTGCAATACATATTTACAACAGGATATTTCCGGAGTTATGTAATCAGTGCCCTTGTGCTGTTCCAAGAGTATTCAAATTTAGAAACATTATTAATTTATTTATCCTTCATGAAAATTGCTTACATTTTCAGCTCAACACTTTTTAGTCCGGCGACCAAACAGAGAAAAGAATCCTCGAAAGTCATAAAGCATTTTTTCGCTAGAATTGATTCATAATATTAATAATAATAATTAAACAGAATTTTAATAAAGTTTAAACCAGAGATTTTAAACAGTATATGACATTTACTTGGGAATAATGTGGATAAAATGCCAAGCATATCTAGCCGAAATAATGAATCAAATAACTTTTAATGCTTGTGGTTAGAGCACTATTCCACCAAATTAATAAAATTTCTCTTGTGTACAAGCCGGAATTTTTTTTAAATATTTTAACAATTACAAAGCGAATTTTCTGTCAGCTTCAAGTTGTAACAAATTAATGTGGGCAATTTTAATTATACTTCGAGTGATCCTTCTGCCGAGACGAAAGAAATGGTAATGATTAATTATTTTTAATTGGTATATTAATTAATTTTATCTACAATCGATTGGAATTCTGAAATTTTTGACTTTATTTATAGGGTACCTATAGGTAATGGTGGATCAATAAAAATGCAGAAAATGAGTCTCACTGGTATCAGGCAGACAATTTCTCATTTTAATGATGGAAAAAGTATGTTTTTTAAACTTCCGACATAAATCTTTCAACAATTTGAAGCAAACGAGAATAACTACAGTCTTTTACTAGTTTTACGAACAACGAATGATTTAAGTCCCACAGAGGTAACGTTGCTCATAGTGCAAATATCACAGATTTATGGCGTTATTTATTTGCACTTCCCCTTTGCCACATATAATAAATGATAGCAAACGATGTTACCACGTTCTTTAACAAATTTAAGAAATCTAAAAACACGTGGCAGGGATTCCTCCTGGGGTAATTGCCCTCATCCATCTAGAATTCCAAGTGCATCTACCTCAAAAACAGTAAAATACGCGCCGCCTAACAACGTTCTCGTCGTTTCTAAAATCCAATTTATAAAGTCCAACCGAACACAAATCTAAAGTGGTAAATATGTTATTTCTGCGCACAGTCGGCTAGAAGAACACGAGTATGGGATGCCTCCGAGGAAATAACTATCACAGATATGCAACGACGCCGAAGCAATATATCTCGGCTGTATCAGAACTTACTAGTTTTCGCACTTTCTCGTCCTGGTCAGACATGAATTTCGTCCTGACAGCTCTGCGTAATTGACAAGAATCCGCGATCCTCGCTTACAGAACAGATTCTCGACCCAAAAAAGAAATTAACTCATTACCAGAATCGTTAAAATAAGTTAAATTTTCTACATTTTTTACACATAGATGCTTTAGATAATGGGAACATGCTTTCATTTCAGTTCTATTTGATCCGCTTTTTCTTTTTGTCATCGTAACTAATAATGTACTTAAAACATTGAAAAAAGGAGCTCGTTTTTGATTGGCTGCCATAATATGTTGCTCTGCTTTGCATATTAATATCGTTTGCTGATTTTAATGATAATCTCCAATAATTACGTCCGAGTCGTTTGTAAAACGCCATTGCCGACTATGACTGCAAGGTTATTAGCCCATTAAAAGGTTTAATTCCAAATAGTAAATAAGAGTCATAGAAACAAAGCGGAAATTAATGGCTGCCGTCAGTCTCTGATGTATGCTAATAAACAAAATCCACTAGTCGAAGGTTTCGCTCTCGATACAACGAAGATCGAACTGGATCGATATGTAGATTTATACCAATTTGAACGCTGCTGGGTCCAACTGTAACATTTAGTTCGTGCACCATATCGAATACATATGTTTTTCTATTACTCAAAACTTTAATTCAGACACCTGCCTTGTTCATTAATTAACACCAAAGTGGCAAGTATTGTTTGAAAAAATATGCCCACAGGTTTGTTTTTCTTAGATCTATTCACTAATTCTTTTTAATTAGTTATCTAATATTTAATATGAAATAATCACTCTACATAGTACAGACATTTCGGGTGCTGATTTGTGTGTTGGAGAAAAAGAAATTTCCTCTCACGTGACAGAACCAGTACTTCTGTAGTTAAAGTGGTCAAATTTGCATAAATTAAAAATTTTTGTTTTCAAGATATCTTTTGTTGAATTCATCTTTTCACACCTGTTTTTAAAAGAGAAATGGGGACATGACAATTATTATTATTTTACCGACCAACAAAAATAACGACTAGTAAACTTATTCAAACCAAATGTTTTTGGAACATTTTCGCAATTTTGATTGCATTTGTAGTTGCATTTATTTCGCGTGTTTGTGTTTGGCTCAGGTACTACTTTAAATTACATTCTTGACATTTATTTACAAAATATGCAATTTGTTTATAAAATCTAAAGATACTGCATGTGAACATAAACGCAACAAAATTCATAATATTGCTTGTAATTTGAACAACTTTTCTGCAGAATCAAAATTCGTTTTTACTTGTAGAAAATATTTTGGGCATTCACTTAAGTATAAGCCTAAATTTTAAGATTTATTCAATACATTCTTTGGCTAACTAATAAAATTTTATTACCGTAGAAGGTGGGATATTAATTTCAATACACAATTAAAAAAAATATAAAACCTTCCGTAATGAAAGTCTACTGTGTCCACAAATATTATTATATTTTTGTGCAAACACTGAAATTCTGGGATCGTTTTATGGTTATTCTAAAAGCTTCCTTTTAAAAATTAATACGAAGAATATGTAGATGGGCTTTAAGTTGAAATATGTAGAATCAGCGTAATTATTTTTTAATAGATCAGTTTTGTTTTTTTTTTCCGAAAACCTAAAATAGTTTTGGCTTCTTTCAAAAGAACTCAAAATGCAATTAGCGAAAAATAACTGAGCTGAAGGAAAGCACTGGTGCGCTATCACAGGTTAGGCAACTGTAAAATCGAAACTGTAACTACCGTTGCATAACAGAAGTATTAATTTGCGTTAGAAATAAAAGAAATGAGATGAAAGTTGCAAAACTTTTAAATTACAAATATAATATCACTGTTAATGTACCCTCAACTTTAAAGTTGCCACACTTACAATCTTACGAAACCAGCGATTTTAAATTCACGTGATGGCTTTTTAAATGTAATTTAACTCAATAAAAACATAATTTTGTAGCCTACGTTTGACCAAATCTGAAATAAATTAGCGTCAGTCTGGCAACGTTTAGCATACGGAGTCAATTAAAACGTCCATTCCTACCTACAAATATGACGATTTTTATAAAATTTCATGTTCCTGACAATAAATTTATCTTTGAATTTGTAATTTCAGCGAGTTTTGGAGGATGATGCCATTTAGGATAAGAACCAGGTTGTTCACCCGCTGAGTAAACAAAGAAATTTTGAGAAAATTGTACTGAAATAAGACTGAAATCAATACGAAATAAAAAATTGTATTAGATTCCTTGAGTTGTAAAACAAGTTGTTCACTTTACGCTTCGTAGTGGAATTAATTTAAAATCATTAGAGAATGTCGATAGTTGTTTTATGAATTTTTTAATTACATGTCAATTTCATCGGGGATTAAAAATAGCTAATAAGTTTTCTTCTCACATTTATTACGTTTAAAAAAGTTGTATTGCATGAAAACGAGCATCATGAGAGAAGAATTTATCAGAATGTAACGGTTATAATGTAATTATATTTATTACGTGAAAACTGGAGAGAAGACCGTTTGCAACGTCTAGACAATAAAATTATACTTATAATAAAATATGCCGTGAAATCGATAATTTTATTCTACGAGTTATACGGAAATCAAATCAAAATGACCTGGAGAATTTTGCAGCGGTTTTTATTTCATCGATTATTAAAAATGTATAAACAATAAATTAAATAGAAACTGTGGCTATATTGCTTATAAACTTATAAACTCGAATGAAATGCAAAGCTGAACGGAGGTAATAGTTCAATTTGCTGGATGTTACAATAAATTAATGTAGTAATTTTTCAATTAAATATTTATTTTATTGTTCATGAGTTTCCCGTTCTTGGCCCAGTTTCAGTTGAATTCTATAATTTATTGTTTGATGTATAACTTATTTTTGCTTTAGAAATTTTAATTTTTTATAATGTTTTAATCATAAAAATCTGCGTGCAAGAAAAAGCTTTAAAAAAAATAATAAAATGCACGAGGAAAAATTTATCAAATCAATTTTTATTTAGCCTGTGTAACAGTTTTTGCATAACAGTTATAGATAAGGTCAATTGTAGTGTAAAAGCTAATTTTTTTATGAGTTTCCTGGTTTCATGTGTAATGTTTATATGGCAAATGGAAGTCTATTCAACGTAAACATTTACTGTGCGCAAGCCTGGAGCAGATGCTCAACCCCGCAACTAATATAAAACTAACCCTTTTAGGTTTAGTAAGTGCGTGTACTTTAACAAATGTATACGTTAAGAAAAGTAAACTATTTTTTTATATTAGTGTTCTCTACAAACTTAAATCGACAGTGACTTTAGGTGAGTACAAAGAATATTTTTTGTTTAAATCACAATGATGTAAGAAATTCGAAACTCAAGTCTTTAAGTTTGTTAAATCAAGTATATCTCATGAAACCACACGCAAAGTTTTGTTACCACAGTTTCCTCCTCAACTAAAGTTTGAGAACAGAGATTCATTGACATAGATTAAATAGGAGACAGCTTTGCCTTTAATGAATCTTTAAAGTTGTACTAATTTCCTACTTAATAATAATTGCAGAAACTTTGTCTTACTCCAACAAGTTTGAGCTATTTTAAAGGGTTGAAATGAAATTCTTCAAATCGCAGTCGGTTTTAATATCTTTGCGAAAGCTCTTTAATTAGCCACCATGTAAGAGTACAGTTTTAATGACACGAACCCCTATTGTAACATTATCGATTCATATTTTCTGCCGTTGTAACAACTGTAATTTATTTTTATGAAAGCACATGCTTATCGATTCGGGATAAACCGCGTCACTCACAACAAATACCGGACAATGATTGAAGAATCCTATTATTAATTCAAGGGCAATTTCGTGTAACCTACCTCGTATTTTGACTAATTTCGTGTAATACTGCGTGGGTTTTTTAAATAATTCTTTAGCTGTCTTAGTAAATGATAGTGGAGAGCGTAGTTTCATTATCTTGACCTTAACAAAATGTAGGCTGCTTTTTGCTTTCAATAATCTATGAAGTTCCCAGAACGGTGGCAATGTAAAAAAAACACGTGACGATATTCATCGTCTATCGTGCTTCGCACGATTCATTTTCATATTCCCTCCTTCATGCAGTCCTTGAACTTAAGATATGCAAATTCAGATAACTGGCAAAACCCTTACTATCAACATCTTCATTTCCATAATA
Source organism: Gnatocerus cornutus (assembly GCA_029298725.1). Classification (NCBI taxonomy): domain Eukaryota; kingdom Metazoa; phylum Arthropoda; class Insecta; order Coleoptera; family Tenebrionidae; genus Gnatocerus; species Gnatocerus cornutus. The sequence continues at coordinate 9,509,869 of CM055514.1, forward strand.
AACGAATATTTTTGAAGCATGGGCTGCAGCGCTGCAAAAAACTTAACAGTCGAGCCTCTGGATGGTAGTAAAATAACTGAATTATCTAATGGTCGTCCAGACGCAAGAAAAGTTTCAATTGCAAGAAGTGTTTCCGACGTACCACCGCTAGAAGGAGAGGATCCCCAGACTGAAGTTTTAGAAACTGCCACTGTGAACAATCTGCAAAAAGGAGGTAGCTAATACTATCCTCATGTCAAATTTCAGCTATAATTTTGGATTACTAGCAAATGGATTGTCGTTTGAGATTGCCTTCCAAGAGGAAGGCGAAGACAGCATCATCAAGAAACATCCACCGAAAAGATTTCAAAAATTGGAAGAATTACAAATGAGTCCAACGGTTACATTAGTGAAACTTCAAGAAAAATTAGATGAAGCTGAAATTAGACGGCAGCAGGTAAATCATTCTTGCATGGCTTGGCTAGTTTTAATACGTGCTAATTTCTGTTTTGCATGAGAGGCTAGAAACAGTCATTTATGTTGTTGGGTTCTTGCCTTTTGTTAAAGAATAATTTTTTATAAATTCTAAGTCTAAAATTATTAAAGTATGTATAAGTCTTGTTCAATAAGCAAAAAACCTTAAAAATCAAGCTCAAGAAATTTCTTGAAAATTTTATAAAAGTCAAGGATAGATACTATTCTCGGAATTTTAATTCATTATTTAATAGCACTAGGCTAAATGTAGGTATAGACAAGATATTGATTGATTGATGTACGGATAATGCGAATATTCCCATATTTATTTTATTTACTCGCTTTTATTAGTAGGTACGACGCGTCGGCCGGCTTCAAACATCAATTTTGAAAATTAGTTTTTGCCGACATAAAACTTTCTTTTGAAATGTTTTTTTTTCTGGGGTCATGACTTAACATTGATAACACGATATTTATTTTCGACAATTTTATTTAGGGTTGAATTTTTAAGTTTTGAAATTTTTTTTCTCCCCATTGTAGATTTTTTTGATTTTCAGATTTAAAAATTTCGGATGGTCTTATTATATGATAGGTCAGTTCAATCTCAAGTTCAGTTCAGAAAACTTGGTAATAAAAACCCTAATGAACAAGTGGCAAAAAAGGGCTTTTTCCGAGTTCTCGTCAGTTTAGCAATAATCGTGGTATTAATTAATGTTGGTTCTACAAAGCCAAATTGTCAAAATTTGGATTATTTTGAGTAAGATTTTTTTATTATTTGCTATAGTGGTTTATTCAAAATAATTATGATGAACCTAAAGTGTTAAAGTGTTTTGTTTACGGATGAAACTGAATTTACGCGTGATGACATTGTGGATTGTTCATCCACTGGAGAGCATTTAAGAATTTTTTGTAATAACTTCAGGTAACTTTTTCATTATTTTGTTTCTTATTAAAATTTCAGTTTGGTCTACAAAACGAGTCGGAAAAAGTCATCTTAGCAATCGAAATAATTATCCCTTTCGAGGGCCGCATTTATTTCAAACAAATTAATTTTTTGCAAAACCCAATTTTTGTAATGTGTTCTGTCTTTAGAATTGGCATTTAAAGTTTTTTGTTTAAACAGTTTTTGCAGTCTTTGGGAAAGAGTGGTTAAACATTTTCATAAACATCGAACAACGGGTAATTTGGGACGGTTTGGCCCCATTTGAACTTCGATTTTTTTTTGCAGAATTACTATCTACAAGATTGTTTGACATTGTGGTTAAAATCTTTGCACTTTATTCGGGTTCACCCTGTATTTTTAGATTTTTATTGTGAGAACTTGTAATCGATTCATTTATGTCACTTTCGCACGATAATCTATAAAAAAAAACTAAATAAAGGCACACATGCCTTAACTAGAAATCTGATAAACCAAAAAAGGATTTCACCCACATAAATTGCTTAATCACGATAAAATATTTATATAACATTCTTATATTATTCAAACAGGTAAGAAAATTACTTTTGTTATTCCATAACAAAACGTTATTAATTTGATGACAAATTAAAGTGTTTTTATTGACTCAGACGTAAAACAAACAATCGATATTTTATTTGAGAAAAAACCTTATTTATTACACACTATTTTCCTAAATAATGCTTTTTACATGTGATAACCAAACGCCCGTACCTGAACGATCAAATTTTGGAAACTAATTTTCTTATTTTTAAAAGAAAATAAGGTCTGTAATAAAACAGATGTGTAGGTAATCTTAATACGATATTTTAGCGACCTTGCTCGGCGTAGATATTAATCTTCACAGCGTGCCCACTACATGCTCATTACTGTATACATAATATACTATTAAAATATTAATATGAACACTCATTTTATAAAGTAAACTATTTATGGGTTCATTACAGTTAATTTTAATGATATTTCATTTCGTTTTAAAATTTCGAAATGTGGAAATCGTAAATTGTAAACGACAAATTGAATTAAAAATAAATAGTAGGAAGGAATATCAAAAACAAACCAAATAACACAAAAATAGTTTTTCGTTAAAGCAAAAATACTTGCCAAACTTTCAGTTAAAATCTCGAATAAATTGAAGGTGCCAATAAAGACAATCGATTGTTGCTTCTTTTTCAAGTTATCTATTCTTTGTTATTTGCACCAACTATTGTAAATATTAAACTAGAAACAGATAATCGATTTTGCATGAAAAATGCAGCCCTTCATTGTATGAGTGCGACAAAATGAAACGTTCGCACCTGCTTTACATTTATTTTTAGCTACAAACAAGAGGGGGTGTTAACCCTATTTATCTTGTCTTGTATACAAAAGCACCTAGTTACAACTTGTTTAAAGCCGACAACTTGATTCATGAACATGAATATTTTTATGTTTTATACAAATGTCTACTCAAGCACAGACAATAAAAATAAAATTTTGTGTAAACTTGGTCATAAACATCAGTTAATAATATATCAGAACCAGTCCAAGCTGTTGCTGCAATGAAAAGGTCAAAACTGACTTATTGATACTTTATGAGTTACACGAACCAACCCTATCGATTTCTCTTGCGTAATTGCCTGTAACCCCTCTAATCACAAAACGATTGAAACGTATTTCGCGATTTTTGTCTTAATTCAATTGCTATTTACAGATACTTCAACAACGTGTTCAGTCTGCAAAAGTAAGGAACGCTTTGAAGAAGCAGACAAGTGTGAATTCGTCTGATGAAGATCTTGATCATTTGAAAGTACCACCTGATATACCTCAACCGACAAATCCATATGATGTTTCCTATATTTAATCAAAAGTGATAGTTTTTTTTTTATAATGGGGTTGGTTTTAAAGTTTTGCACGTAAAAATTTAGAATAATTTTGTCATCGATGGACCGAGGAGCAAAAAACTGCGTTAAATTGACATACAATTGTATTTTAATTTAGAAAGTGTCATAAGGGAGCTAGAAGAATAGACTGTAAAATTATCTCTAGCTTAACTGGCGAGCGTTTGTGGAGAAATTCTGATAAAGACAAGCAAAAACTTGTAGTTCCTCCCTAAACACTCGAGACTTAAAACTAACATCCAAAACATCAAGTAAAGCTTGTAGTCTATTTTAATTTAGCTTTATTATCTCATTTAGTTTATACATCTTCATTAACATTATATTTATAATACCCGTAACTCTTTTTAGTGATTTAATGGGAATTTTAATAAAATTTCTTTATTATATTAGTATATAAAACAACATTTTATTTATTAACATCATTTACAAACCACTATTTATATCGGGAATGGTAAATATTACAAAAGTCTCGTTCCTTGTGGTTTTATTTTATAATAAATTGTACCTAATGTGCGTCAGTAGTTACATTGAAAGTCCCATTGGGTCGTTTTCTCAAAATCGTCCCAAAAAGAAAATGCTCGAGGGGGAAGCAAGGGGTCGTTATAGCGGCCGCTTGCCTCCTTCACAATGCTACTTTGTGAATCTCATGTTGTCTTTGGTATATTATATAGTCACGATGATTTATTAAATACGATAATAATGGGATCAAAGCAAATTTGCGTCTTACTTAATACCTGTATCAAATATCACTTCTGGTTTGGCACTGAAGCAAAGATCGATGAGAACAAAGATTGTATTTAATAAACCTCCGTGAGAAATCATTCTGATGAAACGAGAAAGGAAATCATTGCGATTATCAAAATCATCATGATTCCATGCGGGCGAAACCAAATTTCTTAAACGAAATAAGTCGCTTCGAAACAACAAATTAGTGAATTAATATAATTCCGCGTTTTTAATTTGTTCACAGTACAAATCATTCGAGGAGCTGAGGTTTAAAGTATGTCTTGTAGCATAAGAAAACATCAAGGGATGGGAGCGCAACATCAAGATGATAAGAGATTGTCAAATTACATATGTTCTTTTCCAATAAATAACACGTATTTGTAATATTGCAATGGAAATCGAAATTTATCCACAGAGGGAACTGATTCATGGGTGACATCTATGTATGATCGTTGCGAAATATGGCACATTATTCTTGTTCAGGAAGAAAAAATTATTGTTTTGTATATTCGCTTGATTATTGCTTCTAAACATAATCGCTATACATTGAGGCGCTACGAAGCTCCAGTCCGGTCCTGATGCTGTTATCCTGAACTGAATAAATAATACAGATGTCTTGGAAGTCGACAGTGAGCAGGCACGTTACGTCAGTGTGGTAAGACTGAAAGGGAGAGAGAAAAAAGAAGTTTTGGAGGAGGAATATGTGTATTATTTTTTCGTTTCAGATAGGCTGGACCGTCGTTGGGTAAAAGATAGAGTCTTGCTAATGTTATCATGAAGATTAGGCAAGTAATGACGACGATTCCTGGTCCTGCCAGTTCCTCCCGCCATTGTGGGATGTGGAAGACAGCCGTCAGCACGTCGATTAATGCTATGGATGTCCAAAGATTGGTCTTGCCACGAACAAATAAGACTAAATCTAACACACAGCCTCTATATTATGTATAAATATCTTTTTGTTTTGTTATTAAACCTACCATGTCAGTCCTCGCGCACGTTTTTAGAACACGATTTGAGCGGTATACAATTACAAATATAAAAACATCTAGAAATAGTCCGGGGAGTTCGTTGCGGAGCGTCGAGCGGCCCGCGAAAATCCACTTAGCTTCTGCACAAACATCGGAAACGGCCCTTTTAACGGCCAAAGTGCATCCGCAATTCCATCGCCACTTCCTCGCCGTTAATTGTAAAAGCCCCGATTCATGGCGGCGCGGTTCCTATTATGCCATTTACACTTGAGGATTCGCAGATACGTTCGCCGAAAACTGGCGTTGCACAGAGCGTAGCACACCGGGTTGATCGTAGAGTTAATGTAGCACAAGTAGTAAAAGAAATCCCACAGCTGTTGGGGAATGCGGGTACTCGACGCCGTCACCGGTTTTAACAACACCAGAACATTGTATGGGGTCCACGTGATGATGAATGTGAGCAAAATCGCCGACAGCGTCTTCGCCGCTTTCTTATCCGCCTTCTTCTCTTGCGTTTTCTTCTTCTTCTTGCCTTGGTTTTTCGTTGCGTTTGCCAGCAGCGTCTTTCCCGCCAACTGCTTCGGAATGATTTTCGCATTCAGCGGTATCCGAATGTCTGGCATTGCTGATGGCCGTCGATTCAGATGGTTCGCGTGTACTGTATTTAAAGAGTAGTCCACGTCTGGATGTGATCTCGTCCGGACGTCCTCTGGTATCATCTTAATGGAAGCTCCTTCTGCACAACCGGTGCCTTCACCGGGCTCGCCCGGTAGTCGAATTAGGATCGTGTAAACGCTGTCGCTCGATACGGAACGACCCGCCAAGCGGTTGCCCGTCGGCAAACTCCTGGAGTCTCTCGGCGCTAACCGAGTTGGGGTCATATTGGCCTGAGTGTGCGGTAATTCGCGTTGTGTCGATAAAGTGCTGACGTACGGCTCTCCCCTATCGGAACAAATACAAAAGTTACTACAATAAAACATGACATTCATCCTTAAATCGATTCCAACTCCAACAGCTCCACTCATTAATCCACACTTTTCATAATATTGCCAGTTCTATTACTTTTTTCACAAATTCAGATATTGATCTTGTTTGAGTTCGTCATCTCTAAATGTGGGTCTTAACGACAAAATCAAACTTAGCATTAAAGACACGACTAAGAGACTGTATCAACTTAAGTGCTGTATCGTTGATTATACAACACAGACTAAATAGCACATTTGAATTTTATTTGTTCACGTTAACGTATTCTCGGAAGATTTTAGTTAAATTGAAACGAATCCAAATAATCAGCAAAAATCTTTGCTAATCAAGCGAAAAAAAAAGGCAATTTATTTGTTTTCATAACGAGCCTCTTTAGTTTTATTTTCTCTACTCACCTGATGACGTTCAAAGAAGTGCATCTAGACACCGAACTTTGTAACGGCGTATCTAAAGATACTGGAGTAATGCACCCTTGGCCCTGTTCGCTGGGACTTTCTTCCTCCGTGTCGCTGTCTTCTCTTCCAGAGTGCCACCACGCCACGCACCAAGCTCGTACCCTCCACACTCCCGACAGCCATCCTCCTTTGGGCTAAACAAACAAAACCGACTGTTTAGAAAGATTTTCATTTTAAACGTTATCAAATGTTGTTCACACAGCCAAGAAAGCGAAATAAAATGATTTATTCAATTTCCTATCGGATCGAGCGAGGAAAAACGGTGATATTTCTGCAGTCGTCTTTATGAAAATATTTTATTCAACCGTTCTGCCAAGTTAATTCTTCAATTAACTACCTCTGGTGGCTGGACCGAAATAGCACGCAACTTAATAAAATATAATAGAGATGATAGCTTTTCATTATGGAATGGTCGGTGGAATGACAGCTTCCGGTTGATATAGCCTCTGTACACATTTACAGATAATGTGAAACCAGGTATGTCAGTAGCCATTGTAGCGCGTCTAATAGAATTAGGAAAATCTATTTTAATCATTGACTTTGGGATGGGTGACGCAAAAATATAAACATTGGCGATTAATAAAAAAATATAAATATAAAAAATTGGGTTCATCCTTCGACAACGGCAAATTTTGTACTATCCATAAAAAATTGAACTATTTTAGGGTGTGAATTAAAAATACTCGTATAAACGCTTCTGTTCATAGTCGGATGTTTTAATTTTACCGAGGTACAAATAAACAATCTGAACAATTCAATTGTACTGAACATTTGTATATGAATTTATGCATTGATTGTATTAATAAATACCACTTTCTTTGTGACCGAATTACAGTTAATTAAAATGAGTTTTTGTTCGAGTTTTGTCCGAAACCCCGCCTAATGTTCATCCAGTTTAAGAAAAATAGCATCAATTTCTGAAAACAATTTAACACATTTGGTGTCGTGTTATTGGATTTGTGTTACTAACCGGTCGTTTCCGCCGATGATGATCGACGCAGACTGTACTATGCATATAGACAGAATCCGTATCAGCGCCCGTCGAAGACTCCGACCGTGGTCTTCGCCATTCTTCCAGGTCCACAGTCGAACAAGCGTTGTTTGCTTCATCACTGCACACGAATACACTGTATGAACATAATCAAGTCATGTTTTTAAGTATATTATCACACATTCTCTAACACCGAACATCTAGAGCAAACCTTCAGGACAGAAACTACCTAGAATTTAGTCTAGAACTATCAGGAGTTTGGAGATGGATGTTGCACAACTGAATTTCTATTAATTGAAACTAATAACCCAACGATTAGAGATGGAAATTAGTTGTGTGCCAAAAACATCATGGAGGCGGCGAATTGGGTTTGCTAGTTAAATACGAATTACCTGGGAAGATTAAGAGATTTGCAGAACTACAAATTTTGAAAAGTTGACAACTATTCATATGTAAATTCAGTTTTAATTAAACCGACATAGGTATCGTAAGTTGTGGAGTGTAATTTAAAGGACTATTGTTGAAAGAACATGGGATTTAAATTACGAGGTTAAGCAAATCATCCAATGTTATTACTAAATATAGCCAGAGTGCAAGACAACAATTACAATTATTTAACAGTTGCGCTAAGTTCACTTCACAAAAGCTCTACTGTGCACATTTGAAATTACATTCCTTCGTGGTTCTAATTTAACATGCTGGCAGGCCCGTAAATATATGTTACATAATACCAGTTCGGGCTCAAGAGGTAATTATGCAGATTTTTTTACATTCTAATAAAATAAGCTCTTTATCAATAATTTAGTAGTGTTGAAATTGGTGCCTGATACCTGTTCATAACAGAATTATTTTTAAGTGTAAACTCAATTATTAAAATACACACTTTGCTCGTTTATTACTTATTTCGACTTACTGCGCAAACGAAGGGCCTAAAGAGCGCGCAGCGGAGAAAAGTTCAATGCCGTAGTTATTTATCTCTTTATACATATACATAAAATTGGAAGTAACTTTTTTTATATTTTAAGACAGTTTAAGACTATTAGATTTTTTTAAATTCTGCGCAGTTATCCCTTGAGTCACGACTAAAATATATTTACTCAGGTTTTTATGAAACATAATTACAAATCTGTGTAATTCTAAATGACACGGGGGAACGTGGAATTCCGTAAACTGTCCTTTTAATTAATCAAGACAAAAATAAATGCAGGTTTCTCAGCTTCAGTTGCATATCTTGTAAGTTAATTGGTTGGAAAATTAATTGAGCAAAAACTTCATATTATTCGCAATTAGATAGGGGAGAATCTTCGAATGCATAAAGCAAGACGAGTGGATAATAAGGCTTAGATCACCATTAAACAGGAGATGATGTAAAATTAGCACAATATACAATGAAGACGTAATTATGATGGGACTTCAAATAACCTTCATGCTTAGATTCTAATTTCTACTTCAAATAAATTGGACCTCTTTATGGCGCAAATAGAAATTCTAAAGGGGCAGGAATTGAAAGCAAAAAATTTTGTCACACGACGAAACAAATGCTAAATAATCTACTATTACTAAAGTGCCAGAGAAACAAATGTAAATGTGAAGAAATGGTGGATGCGACGGGATAATTTTTCGACTCTTTTTTTCCGGGCGGATGTTTGGGTAAAAACCGTTTTTTTTGTCATTGTGAGAATTAAAGAAACAATACAAAGAATAAATGAGTTGGAAAGAAAATGATTTGAACATTTCTAAGGTCGAACTTGTCTAAACGGACACTTTTATCGGCCGACCAAGTTTAAACAAAAACAGTCTGTACCTGGAATTGCTACGCTTGCTGCTGTCTTTCTTTCCAGCTTGGAGGTTGGGTAAGTCCTTTTGTCTCTTTTCCGTTTCCCGCCAGATACGCCAGTATAGAAAACACATAACTGTGACGGGGACATAGAAAGCGGCAATGGCTGTGCCGAAAGTGATGTAGTGGTTCGTTTCGATGAATTGAATATAACATTCTTCTTCAGGTACAGTCCGTTCGCCTTCGATATATGGCCAACTATAGATCCAGGGTGGCCACAACAGCAGACTAATACCCCAAGCGCATCTGAAAAAAGATTCGATTCCCTTTTATATATACGATGGAGACGTTATTATGGCTACGCGCACAAGTCACTGAATAATTCTAGCACTTTGGCTGATTCGAAAAGTATACGAATAGCTTTGAACAATCTAGGGTAAAATGTTATTCCGGTACTTTTGGTACCGTAATTTGCACACAATTGCAAGCGTGCATCAAAACCTGCAATAAAATAAAAGGACGGATCCTTTCCGATTTATTTCACGACTGTTACAATCCAATAATTTTTCCCACTTCAATATTTTATACGGGTGGATTTTATAGGCGGTCGTAATAAAATGCGCGGATTTACAAGAAACTGATAGAAAGTCAACAGCAAACAGATCGTAATCGTATAATGAAGTAACTTAATTTCTTATTATATAATAATATAAATTATTTACCGTAACGAGAAAAACATTTCAGTTTATGGTACTCCAATCTTTAAAGTTGCAATTGCCATAAAAGCAAATCTCTTTATTAAAACTATAAATACGGTTTCGTATTTTGAAAGAAAAGGCATTGCACGTTTAAAGTCTGCTTAGTTTTATTTCACCAGTAACTAACAACTTTCAACAAAAAAATTGTATTTTGTTGTATGTAAAAACGATTTGATTACCTTCTAAATAAATTTATTGAAAATAATTTTATGAACTTAATTAAACGTACGGTTAAATGCATCATGTTACCAGTTAATAAATACTTTTATATTTTACTAATTTATTTAATGTAATTTTATTGTGATGTATTTTATATAAAATTCTACTCACTTTTGAGTTTTATTTTTATGTATCAACTTTTCTGCTAAAATCTCTCAATGGCGTATTTTTTCGAGCTGCCTCATTAGGTACTTACGCTATCATGATCGCTGCTCTATTGGTTGTTCTTTTGGCACGATAGGTAAGAGGTCTTGTCACCGAGAAGTAGCGATCAAAGCTGATAATGAGTAAGTTGAGCACAGATGCATTGCTAGCGAGGTAATCAAGAGCCAACCAAGTGTCACAGACTAGAGGTCCCAGAGGCCAGTAACCCAGAAGAGTGGACACAGTGAACAGAGGCATGGAAATTAGACCGATGGCAAAGTCAGCCACAGCTAATGAAAAAAGAAAGTAGTTGCTAATCGTCTGCAGTTGTTTGTCGATCTTGAAGGAAATCATCACCATAACATTGCCTAGTACTGTTGCCAAAGACAGGATTCCAGCTGCCAAAACAAGAAAACACGATGTGGAAACATTTATATGGTGTTTTTTTCACGTGTAACTTACCTATGACACCAATAAAGACAATTTGGGTGATGGTATAGGTGCTTTGGTGCGGAGGCTGGATGACAGATGTGTTCTCCGTCGACGACGTGTTCATGTTGTCACGAGGACCTGCAGGCTGGACGCCGCATATTGCACCGCCCTTTCTGAAAAAATAAGACTTTGTTAAAACGTCTTTGTAGTTTTATATATTCACGCACAAAAGCTTTGGAATCAGAGCTATTTTTAGAATGCAAAATTTAGTTTAATATTTAGAACGGTGGATGTGGTGACGAAGCATCAGGGTATTTTATAAGAAATTAATCTTGCACTCTTGTACGATGTCACGTTATGTGCAAATTAACCTCTGTCGAGAAATTCGAAAAGATGAGTGTCACCGCCACTCAAACAGTTTGTTAAGACGCACACGGTAAAATCAAGTTTATAGCCTCTTTGTCGTAACACTAAACAGAACTTAGTTCGATTGATAGTAAAAACTTAGTAGGTTTATTGATTATAAATAATGCAAAAGGCATACGATTAGTGTAATTAGAACATTACTCTCCTGTCTAATAATGCAAATTGAAAATGCATCTCCAACTAGCGATTAATAAAACATGATACCTGTCTAGTTGCTCCTTTTGACTTGAGTTGATAGTACCCCTTTGCTGTGTTTACTTGGTAACGACTCCCTCTAGAAAGGGTTAGTTAACTTAAAGAGATCGTCCCGCTACATCAAATGACTTTTCGAGGCTTTTAATATGTCTCATTGTTGGTATGTTAAGTTCATTTAACGAACAAATTTTCAACTTTCTTTCAAGCATTCTCTTTCAATTTTTAATGAAATACCTAACTGAAAAGCTCCTAAGAAACTGTAGAATATCAAATTCACAAATCCGGTGAGACCTCATTGTTAATTGCTTGAACTAATTGCAGTTGATAGTTTTGCTCTATAATTAATGCTGATATGTACCTACTCTAACGGAGCTCGAATATTTGATTCATCTAATTAGGTTTCCGATAAAAGGTAAAGGGCCATTTAGGCACATAAAGTTTGAGACAACCGACGTCCAAAAACAAAAACTATTTAACTTAAATTAAAATACGAACCGCTGAATATGGAAATCTACAATGTTAATTCACTCAAAATGCAACTGAAAAATGTAAATTTGGAAACCAATATACGCCCGTATTTGCGACTTGTCGCAATACGGGACTACCACTGTAATTAAAAGTTGGAAATATCTCGATTTGGAACGTGCAATTCGTTCCTAGGTAGCTTGAAAATTCCCTCGTGCCTCAGACTAAATCACAAAGGGAGTTCACTTCCCGACTTTTTTCTGAGCTGCGGTCATTTCTGCACAGAAAAATAAAACCTATTTCATCACCAAACAACAAAAGAAATTAATGAGACAAATATTATTTTGAAGCCTGAAAACTTTCTCAATTCCAAAGCTAGAAGTTTGCTTTCGAATTGTTTTAATTTGATTATCAGACTCCTAATCAGAATCTTGATGACACTATTTACAACGTCTAAATGTTTTAAAAGCTTTTTTGTAAAGAACAGAAATAATTAAAATACGTAAATAGAGAGAACAGGGCCACATTTCTTTACAAGTGAATCATGAAAACTTTATTTTACAGTCAAAGCAAAGAACAAAGTTTCTCAGTATCATTTTGCTTGCAGATTATCATTTTTGAGATTTCTTTATATTCTTGGCAACTCTATAAAGTTACGAAGTTTCTCAACAACTCGTGTTTGTTTAGTATGCAGTAATATTGAGAAAGGCATATTTCACACATCTCAAAAGCGCTTATCTACCAGGAACAGAAGAAAAATGCTCAAGCCGCTGTTAACATCAGTTTTTTATAACGATTAAGTAATCAAATAGACATCAAATATGGCAGTCAAGTCTAAATTTAAGATTTTTTATCGCCGTTCGGCTCCAATTCAATTTCCTCTGATATTTCCCGCTTTCCTTCATCTTAATTGTTTTCGCTGAAAAAATGTCTCTCCGATCGATATTGGCTCAAGTACAGTGTTTGTACAGGAGATAATTCCATTCTGCCTTTTCCGTTGCATTTTTAATACGTTGTTTCCAGAGTAAATTTCCTGGGGTGATTTCAGCGCGACCACTTGGTGTCCTCTAAAGTGATATTAAAGAAACGATAGTGATTCTCGTGAAATTGCTTGCGGTTCGATATCCTCTAGACATACTTCAAGACTTTGTGTAAAATTACTTGCACCGATATGTAACTTACTGGTGGATTTTGAATGATAAAAGTATGTGTGATGATATGAGTGTCGCAACAGATGGCAGTGATGGTTGGCGGCTCCACCCCAACGAGACAGAAATAATCGGCTGTATCAAAAAGCCGAGATTCCCACAAGAAGATTTATTTTGGTTTTAAAATACTTAGACGTATTCTGCTCTTTGATTGAAGACGTGGTATTTACGCTAAAAAAATTCTAACAGAACCACAAAGATCTAAAAAGTAATCATATTTTGTTGTTCATTTATTCCCAGAGTAGTAAAACACAATGAAAGCGCAATTCTCTTTTTGGAAACTAGGTCAAATCGTATCTCTTATTGTAGTTTTGAAATTTAAACCAGCCAATGACTTTACATTAATTGATCAGTTTAGAGCGTTTAAAAATTTCAGATGCTGCTCACGTTTCTAATAATAACATTGACGTAAATACCTAATTTACTTTTCTTGTATTAGCATATTTCGGTATTTCTTTAACATTCGTGGACGTATTTTTTGTGAAACGTAAGTTTGCAGGGAGTGAAAATCATCTAAATTTTCTGTGATTTCCCAATGCTAAAGAATGTGTTCTGACTCAGTTTCAGTTTTCGGTCTGAAGATGTGGTTGAAAATTTCGCGTAACTTTTAATTCGTTATGGTAAGTTTGTATTGAAAAAGTTAAATGTCTGGAAAAATTTCATCAAACTTAAACCACCCGAAGTGAATCTGTTGAAGCCGGGCGCCATCCCTTAATTGTGTTCCATTAGGAATATAGAAATAAATTATGTAAATTATAAAATTCTTCTATAAAAATGGAGCGGAATAAAAATTCTCTTTGAGTATCTTAGCGCAGACCAAGTTGAGCCGCATCGCCCCCGGCTAATATCGCATGCTTTGGCTTCTGAGCCAAGGGCGAGGTGGCACACAAAACACAAGATAAATACCACTTGAAGACATAACTGCAATCGGAAAAATTTATGTACAAGAGGAAGCTAAGTGGACGCCTGCGAAGCAACTTGTTGATCTGCGCTTTATTACAGTGAAGCTACGAAAAAATTCGACGCCTAGCGTCGATTAATCGCAATCCCAGCGCTTCCGGCTTTCCTGTACACTCGTAAAACCCCATACCCACTTACGGTCGTAAAAAATGCATATTATTTACGACGCGATCGACGACTTATTAAAGGAAATTTCCAGAATTTAATTATTTCGCATCGTCCTCTATTAAACCACCAAGTGGACGGTGCTTTTGTGTGCGACGTTTACGATGTTTGAACGGAGGCGGTTGAGCTGGAAAAATTGTCACCGAGAATGTGTGTACCTGGGTTTCGATCCCGCAACGCACCCCCGATAATTGGAAAAACCGATGAAGGGTGGAAGCGATGTTTACATCGACGTGTCTCAAATTGAAATGATTTAGACAGGGAGGAGGGTGTCCATTATATTCTATACCCTATTTAATAATAATTACACACACGAATAGCCGCATTTAAAATACATTACTGACAGAAAATTCATTAAGCTAAAAACCGGGAGAGGATTGATTTGCGCGCAATTCGAAGATAAAATCTTTTAAGTCTTCATTATCTTTAGTTTTCTTTCAAATTGTGTGTATTTACTCATTCCTGCTAGAAAATGTAAGATAAAAAAAGTCAACCCACATCGACAATCTCTGAGCTTAAAACTAATTTTAAATTTATTTAAATGATCCGTCAACCCTCAAGGCCCTCGTTTCCGGATTCATTGGGGATGCACGCCAAGCTCGCTATCCTTTCCCCGGATTGGGATAAAAATCATCTTTAGCCCTATTATGGCGCTGGTAGTGAAGATTGCAGATCAAGAGAGTCTGTCACTGTTCGCTTATGCACGTGATTCGTATTTGATGTTCTTTCAGTTCGTGACCAGTGTAAACGTAACTGTAATAATGGAGTTTGAGTTGCTTGAGCAAGAGCCGTCGTTTAGATATCGACTCAAGCACGGTGCATTTAATTTAAACTGGGTCACTGGTCGGCTATCTTCGTCATTGTCTGCGCGGAAGCATGAAGAAACTGCATAAACGGCTGGAAAACAGCAACACTGCTTGTAAACGTCAGAGAAACAATGCCGACTTTTACATTCGACGTTGCACTCAAGCTGATGCGTCGAGGATGAGGGGAGGAAAGCTCCTCCTGATTACGAGCTTAGTCGTCGCAAGAAAGCGCTCCATTATGAGCGGTAATGACGATATCCATTCGACTTTTCTTATTCCGACACCAATCGAATTTAGCCGAAGCTTGGAGATTTTCAAATTGGAACGCAAAACACTGTTTGAACAGCTAAATCAAGAATGAAGTCTAGTAATAAATTCGCTCCTTTACTCAATGGCAACGTTGCACCCGTTTGCATGAAATGTTCTGTTTGTGAATTTTATTTGCATTCGCTTGCATTGCTGAAACTTCCCGTTGCGAAGAACGTCAAACATTTGTAACATGCTGACGCGCTTTCAGCGGAAAAGCTCTATCTAAACAATTTTCGAATTTTTGCTAAATTCATCAAATAGAGCTTCTGATATGGCAACCTAAACAATTATTTTCTACGCCAACAGCACTAATCATAATTTATTGAATTAGACTTGAATGAAAAATTGGCCTCTAGAGACGCAACTATTGGTTAGGACACGCATCAATATTTTAAAGCTAAATGAATCATGTGTTCATCGCGTCGATTTACAGGCGGAACCACAATGGCTGCATTTTCCCAGTCAACTTGAATTAAAAAAAGTTTATTCTGTTAGTTTCCTCTCGATTGTGTTACAGAACTTCTCGTTTGCGCTTCGCTTGTAATAAGTTATAAGTGTTTGTAGTACACACAAACTTCAGATTTAAAACTATGTACTTTACTAGTTTCAGCCGAAACAGATCTAAAGAGTCAATAAAATTGAAATACGCTATATTTAAATTAAACAAAAATGGGTTAAGCTTTAATGCATCTTTTTACCATTTTTCGCTAATAGCATTTATTGATTTCAAGGTAGCTTAATGAAAAGTTATCGCAAGTGATGTATTTGCATAGTTTATTAATTGTTAAGATCTTCTTTCTAGTTTTACACTTTAGACTTTAGGTACATAAATTATACAATAAAGTTATAGTTGATACTAATTGGGTAGGAACTTGTTTTCCGGAAAAGTGATTTACAATACACCTGAGGAGAAACACTTTTCAAAGTTAAAATAACTTGGTCCTTCTAAGATTAATAGAAACAAATTTACCTACTTCATTATAACAGTTGTGAGAAAATTTACCCGGCGCATCCACCATTTTTATATTTTGGCAACAAGTCTATTCCAAGTTAATTTCAAAGAGGTAGATAATCATTTATTAAATTTACTAAAATAAATTTCTTAATATTAGCAAATTAGATTGTATTATTTTTGGTGATGGTATTTATAATTTGACTTTTATTTGAAAGGAAACGACTGAAATAATGAAACTATAAATTCTGGCATGGTAAACAACTAAACTTGGAAATTTAATAGCCCTCAGAGAAATGTCATACTCCTACTGCTTTTTACAGTTTGCCTTTTAAACTTTAAGGATTAACGTTTTAATGGTTTGATAGATAATACCCACACTCTCAGGTACCTAACCTTTAACCGTAATCTAAATTCTAAATATTACGTTTAACTCTTGTTTTTGTAAATGATTGTGCTGAAAATCCTTCAAACTATAACACTGAAAATTAAAGTTTGCTAGAAGACTTTCATGTAACTTTACAATCGATATTAAAGTTTAAAATTCAGTTCAAAATCTGAAGAAAACGGGTGCTTTGCTGGCACTAACTAAAGTGTACTTTATTAACTCAGTTTGTTTTTTTTAACAATTTGCAAGAACAAATTGATTAGTCTGTTTTGATTAAGTTATACCGTCATTTCAACAAATTTGTTTATGAAAATGCTGAAACTTTACAAAAATCAAGAAGATGTAAGGTTGTAAGGTTACTTTGCAATGCTAATATGCATTATGTATAAGTGCTATACTTCTTTCTTCTGAAGACAAAACAGAGGCTTTTTCCCAGAAGCTCCTAGAGGCTTTTCAGAAATGTAAGCAAATTTTCATATCATATCATTGATTCTGTTGTGGGAGTATTTAAGCTGCCCGGAATTTAAAGGCTACAAAAAATAATTCAAAGAACCTCGCAACTTCTTGCATTTTTTTAACTTAAAATTAGGAATAATAGGTATACAGAGGTTCTCAGTTCGCTCGCCTTTAATTGTATAGGTAAATTCTTCGACAAGATCTGATATTATTTTTATTTTTGTATTTGTTTGAGTTTGAGTTACAAACATTAAGTTGGCCAGTTACAGTGCATTTCTCTAATAATTTTTAAAAATAAATCGCCTAAACTGGATCTAAACAGAACTTTAATTATGCTAAAAAGCTTTACCAATCCTTTACATTTAACAAGATAGAATGTTTGACATAGGCACATTTAATTTAATACAAACGTCTGTGATTTCCACACCAGATACGGGTTTATTTTACCGTGTAAATACCAATCTTCTACGCTTGATACGACAAGTGTCGTAGGTACGACAATTACATCAGAAGTACAAAAAAATAGCAAAGGTTTTGTTAAATCAGTTTATTTTTAAATTAATTATCCAATGCTCCAGAAAATCTTTTTATGCACCGTCAGGAAAATACCTGCTTATTACAAATTAATTCAAAAAATTCAATGCAGTTTTTTTAAGGTTCATACAAAGATGTAATGGTATTTTTGATTATTTTATTCTTTTTATGCCTCCTAATTAGTTCACGTTAAAACTGGTCTCAGTTTGCTTCATTTTAATTATTATTATTGTGCTACCGTTTTGTTGTATTAAAATCTCGTGATAACAAAATGTGAACCGGGTTTAAAATATTAGAAACGGTTTCTACTATGAAATTTGTATTCGAGTCCAATTTAGGAAATGTTTTGGCTGAGATCCAGTTGATTCCCTCTAATGGTATGCTATTCATACACTACTTATCAACCATAAACCAAAGATTTTGAAACTATAGAAAGAAGTTCAAAATGTTAGATTTATTTACACTGATTACCATCTATTTGGCAGACAAAATTGGCGAAAACAGATCTTATGAAATATTGATGGAGGATTTGGAATGATATAAGCCAATCCACGTTTTTATTTTTTTTATATTTTAAATATGACATTATAAGCTTTGCTAGAAATGGCGTTGAAATGAAGTATTTCGTTTCGTCTATAAAATTTTTCTTTGTGAGTATTGAATGACATCCCATCAATCCATCAGAGGCGCTTCAGCTTCTAGGACTTGCCACAGTTCCCATTAATATCAGTCGTAGAAGATGAATTTTAATTAGCATGTTTGGTGAAGGAATGTTGCTCAGTACCTCTCCATTTGCACTCCAACTGTTGGTGTGGTTTAATATTGAATATAACATCATATCGTTCGTTATACCCAGGTAACTATTTGATCAGGTTCAATTCACCAGAGTGAAATAGACGGAATAATGTAGTTTAGTGTGCGTTACTGACTTCCACACTCCTGTTTTTAATATCAAACGAGATATGATGTGTATGCATTTCCAACAACATCAAAATTTGATCTCTGTGAACGCGGAGAACTTCTATATGGATACAATAATACAAATTGTTATGTATTTGCAATATGAGGCTCTTTTAAAAGCTTTCAAAAGCTTTTTCTAAAAGATTTTATTTGTTGCACGATCAGAGCTCTGAAGGAAATCAAATCCTAACGGAGCTGTGACCTTTACAACTAATGAAATTAATGTGGTACAAACGGCAACATTATTATTATACGTAACGGCTCTAATGATGCTTCAATCTAAAAATAAGATACAATTTTTTTTTAAGTAAACGTTTCAGGGCTAAAACTCTCAAAGAAACAAGAATTCTTGCCACAATAAAAATCCGCTGATTTCTGAACCACTGACTGAATAAAAAATGTCTACAAAATTAAACAAATAACCCTTCATAAATCAACTAAAAATCTGTTAGGTAATCAGTTCACTTCCACTCTAAAATCTGTTTTGTTTGGCCATTTTCAAGGGTAAAAAACTTTGTAATTAGTTTTGAGGAATTTGAGGCAGTGCGAGGACCGAGACAATTATGTTTTAATTCTCTTTGAAATCTGTTGTGATCATCAAAAGAGTAGTTTTTACAATTTCGTAACAAAAACAGTGTAAATAGTGCAAATTGTCCCTATCAACATTAAGCAACAGATCTTGCACCACTTTTCCATACAGACAATATAAACACTGACTAAATGCGCATTTGGTACAAATCGATTTTGAGATAATGCGAATTTAAAGTTGCGTATAAACCAACTGACGCGACTTACTTGTAAAAATGTTAAATTTTCTGAGTTATGTTCACTTTCGGTCTAAATAAAGTAAAGATCTTTTAAGAGATTTTGCATTATTGCATACAAATTTTTAGTAATAAATCAGCGACGAGCAACACGCGGCTTTCTGACACGTTTCTTGCAACAGGCTGAATTAAATTCACCCAAATCTGTGTCAAAAGTGAGCATTGCGTTTTCAACTAAACAGACTTTGGAATTTGACAGCGGTTGGTAGTCTTGTGGTTTGTCGAGTTTGACGTTTTGGTACTATCATCAGGATCATGTCAGAATTTGCATGTAAATTAAGTTTAACTTCAAACTGTCAAAACGATAAACAGTCGGAGCTACCAACAAATTTCAAATTGCAGAGCCTTTGATCTTAATAAATAGAGTACAGATCTACAATAATTGCTCCAGAATATAAAAAATCAACTTAGAAAGAATCGGATTGATTCTAATTAGAAAAAATGTCTCTGACAATCTGGTCATGTGCCAATCCTTGGAAAATATGAAACTGGAAGAATCAGGGCAATCACTCTTTACCGCCGAAGTAATGTCGTTATCCTTGCCGTAAATTACTTTCTGAAGTCGAAGAAAAATGAATGTTGTTTTGTCCGGTCCTGTGCGCGCGTCCCAACGAGAAAATATGGGCCAAGGCACGGTCGATGCCCGTCTGCGGTCCACCGGGAAGATGTCCCGACAATTTCGTTACGTAACTTAATAACCAAAAGTTCCCCATAAAGCATGAATTTGCATCAGTATTTAGATGGTAATGTATGCATCCGATGGCCTTTCTCTTGTCCAGCAGAGTGTATGTTAACATTTTCAACATACGTGTCCTAGCAATTCTGCCGCTGACAAGTCATAAGTTAGACGAGCAACCGGAACAATTTCAACAAATTAAGGCGTCTCGATATGTTAGGGGAAAAACGACCACTGTTGGTGGTAATACATGTTTGTTTAGTAATTTATAAGATTGAAAGCAACCACTTAATATTATTTAGTTTTGTTGTGGCCGTAGGATCGAATCACTGAGCTTTGTACGGTGGAAATCTGTTCGCGACAAGCTGCTTCATGTGGGTCAGAGCTTTTAGTGCGAGCAATCGAAGCTCAAGATTGATCATGACATGTGATATATTTTACTACCTATTATGCCATCTGATATACTGTTTATTCAGGGTTGATTAGATGACTGATAAGATAAGAATGGCAGCTCCTTTGGTCTCGAGTAATACGACATAATACATACAGTTTAATTACAAATCTTAAACATAAAGACAATTTTATTCTCTCCGAGATCTCTTTGAGCTCAGACTAGCATTGTTGGCATTTTTTATCATTCGGATTATCCTTGACCTTGGAGGTGGTTGTCAAAAAAGTTGCGAAACCAAACTCGCCACCAAAAACGATCTTTAAATTAATAGATTTTTCATCCGAAGAATTGTGAAAAGACGAACTGCTGAGTGTAATGAAAAGCACACGGGACATTTATTATTAACATTTTTAATTAAATTCCCTTCATTTTCCTCGAGTATCTTTGACATTTGTCGTTTTGTTTTGAAACTTATTTTCCGTTATCGACAGCAATGGAGAAACAATAACTGATGGCGCTGTATATTTATTTGACTTGTCCAAAAAGTGAAAACAGAAAGAAGTAATATTACCATTATTAAGTACCCACACATTATGGCTTTACCACTTCACTTTGGTCACATATTACTTCTTGAACGTTCACGTTAATTCAATTTGCCCACAAGTTTCCTAACACTCATTTATATTTGAAAATTTAATTTAGATCATAGTTTAAAATAAAAATTAACACGGCATGCCATTAATAATTTTAAATTTAAAATCAACAAGCTACAAAGTAAAGCTAAAATAATAAATATTTTTCAAAAACAACCGTTAATAAATGTTTACACAAAATTTTATGAAGACACGACTATCAGGTACGTATGATTTTTCGCATTGGACTTTGATCTTTTTATGAAGATATTCGTAAACTTTCTGTAAAAAATAAATAAATGATATCTCCGTATAAAATTTATAAACCATTTTTAAAGAAATTTACAACTGTGTTTGTGTTTGGTGCTTCTAATTCTTTTGTACACAATAAGTACAAGTCTTATCTAATCTCAAATGAGGTCAAATTAAATAAAAGAAATATAAACAAAAACTAAGAAGCAAATGCAAATTACAGTGCCTAAAAAGAGGAAAAATAGCTTTCTGTTTAGCACACGACAGCTCTAGTCAACTTCCAATAAACTATTGAATGTCGCGACACGTGACATGATTATAATTAGATTCGTTTATACGCAATATTTTGACTTTGATGTATTTAATTATAAATTTGTTTGATAATAGAATAACAAAGGCATATGAGGTGCATGCATTTTTCCAAAAGGTGCAATCTTGTCCCGGCCAGTCTTTATAGATCGCATTTCCCCTACTCCGTTGTAAAAGTGCAGTTGGCACACTTTAGCCCCAATATAACTAACTTTACCTAGACCCAAACAGGAATGTGGCTTTGATTAAAATTTTCTAAATCAAAAGGAATTTGTCGATTTAACAGGGTCTTAATAGGTCTATTGCTAACGTGATCAAGGAACAGCTTAAGAACCTTTTCCATATCTGAGGCTATTCAAATTTAGTTGGCCATAAACTAGACAATTATCTTCAGGATCGCGCAAATTGATCTGGAGTGGAGATGAATGGAGATAAAATTGAAAGAATTCTGGAATTACGATGATGGTAGGAGTTTTCTGACGGAGAATAGTTTGCTTGCAAGAATTATTAATTTCGTAATGGAGCTCCCGGAGTAATTTACTTCCACATGGAAGTAACGTAAATAAATGCGTTCATTAATTATTAGCGACGACAATTATTGGTAGCAACCCTACACTCGTCGAAGAGAAACGGTTTTTCCTCCGGCGAAAATAATCCGGGTCGAAGTTCGGATGAAGCGAAAAAACGGTTTGTTTAAATGACAGGTGACACAGTTCCGTTCCCGGAGCCGAGATCCGGTAAATTATGAAGCGTCGTCGATGGAAGTTGCAATTTCCTCACGGGGTAAACATCGAACAAGAAGCGGGAAGTGCAGCTGAGGTCGGATCGGGCAAAAAGCCGTGCAATTAGACGAGAAAAGAGGAAAGTACGACGATCCAGGCAATTAGAGCCCGGCTAGATCGATGCAGCATGCAAGAGGCTCACCTCAGCGGTTACATCTCGCCTGGCCATGTCTCATCGTCAGCGGGCACATCACACACAAACTCCTGGGGCTCCTGCAAGGTGCAGCTGGCTCCATAGGCGTGGACTGTCCGGGTTGGCGCCTATGGAGCAGTCATTCCACCCCCACCCAAACACACCCCAGGACGCGCATGGCGTTCATTGATTTTAGACCGAGACGCGAGCCCCGCTTTCATGGATGTTATTTTGATATAGTATCGTGTTATGGGGCTTCTGTTATTGCGATGCCTATTTAATTTCGCGACGATGACGCTGGATATGCACCGACTCGGCCGACGACTGCTGCAGGAGGGTGCGACTGCACGAGCACCACTTGTCCATTTTTATGCCTTTTTTTACCAGCCCGAGCACTCTCCAGACTGAAAAGAATAAAATCCCGTGGAAACACTACACATTATACCAAAACGTGAGCAATTCATGCTTTCACTACGCCGACAAACTACCATATATGGAAATGCCGCCCACAGACTAGCTAATAACCCATTTTATCTTTCACTTCAAGTTGGAACCGGAAGAAAACATTATATCTATTAATAAAATACAATTTTTATCAACGCGACAAATATAAAAATTAATAATAAATTAATCAATAGGCACTACATTTTTTTAACTTAATTTTTACAAATTTAAATCAGTCAAATAAGATTTTTTCAATTGTTTGTTATTTTTATATTGAATTAAACAAAAATGTTTATAAATATTTGTTCGTCAAGGCGGTTGTGGTTTTTTATTATGCGAGCGGTTTTGTTCTAATTATAAGTGACAATCTACCACGAAACAAAATGCCGCTACAAAAGTACTTTAAGTGACTAGTACGAAAGTAGCTTCTTGTCTTGCATCCGTAATGTAAAGAAAATAAGAAATGGACCTCAAAACTTACAATTTATTGTTTTGACATTTAGAATGTTTATATTTTTCCCTCACAAATTAATTTAAAGTTCCATAAGAGTTCAGTGTAGCTACATCCTATATGATACTTTGTATTCTTGTCGATGATAGCCAACATTGTCAGTGACATGGTCAGCATAAAAAAGTCCTTTCGCTCCAGAAAAAATCAAAGATTAAAGGTCACACGAGAAGGTGCTACACCCAATCAATTGGTCTAATCGGTCTAAACGATCAGTTTGCACATTTGCAGGCAGACAAAATTTTCCAGGCTGAATTAAACAAATTATTAATTTTGAGATTTATTTTTACCTAATATAATATACTTGTTCTTTAATTCCCAAGCAACGTGAAAATTCAATTTAATGCATTAAAATTAATAACGTAGTCATATAAATCAACATCAATATAAGTAAATTTACGCGGCAGTATAACTCCGATAAACTTAGTCGAAGTTTTGTTCTTTTTATTATGTATTTATTTAGATTGTTACGTTTGTGTCTGATGGGTAATAAATTCTGATGCATGCAAGTAGATTGATTATTTTTCTTCAATTTTCTACGTTACCCTTAGTTAAATAAGCAAACAATAAATAAATTCAGTAGCTATTTAAATGGTTCATAAAAACGGACATACCTGGGAAAGCATCCCAATGTGACCTTTTTTCTTTCTTCAAAAAACATTCTTTAAAATAACTGATACGAGTGGCATGAAATCGGTAAAAAAACTTTACAACAAATCAAAGTTCGGGAGCTGATAAGTAAATAAGAGTATTTATCTTAATTTGAAAAGTTTCAAATCAACAAGCGACTACAAGTGACGAAAAAATATTGAAATAATAATTATTTTCATATAAGTTTATTAATTTTACGACAGTTTTCACTACTCTGTTAGTGAGCACTTTTAGAAATGTCTCTTGCAAGTTATTCAATAGGTTTGATAGATCTATCTTCTGTTAAGAAAAGGACTTCCTCTCATTAATAACGCTGTCGTCTCTTAGACAAAAAATAGTTTAGAAATTCCTAGTTCAAAAATGGAACTACATAGTGGATTTAATCTATTTTAGTCATCCACACAACGTAAAGAAATACAAACGTTTTGCACTAGTTACTAAAAATTCTAAATAAAAAAATGTAGATTTTACGACACAAGCTAATTTCATTATGTGTCTGTACTCCAGAGGTTTCATCTGTTTAAAAAAAGAAACCAGGAATTTTCTAGAGACCACAAAACTGAGACAATTAACAGAAAATACAAGCGTTGTTAAAAATAGTATTTACATCATGTCTGTTATTTCCACATACAAAGTTTTATTCTTTGTAATGAGCACGTATATTTCACAATTTCATTCTGTCTGGCATATCTTTGTGGATTTCATCTTATTTAAACACAGAAATGACGAATTTCAAATGCAACGCTGCAGCAATAAAACTTATAAATTTTATTGTATTATCAAATATAGTGGATGCGCCGGGTTTATTGTTAAATTTTACAATCTAAACGTGCAGGTCAAGTGGTAACAGAACTAAATTTTTTAAATTCGTGCTACGTTATGAATCTGTAGCTGCAAATCCAGATGCACATGTCCAATACAATTAATTTAGAGTCAAAGCTACGAGTTTTGTACATTTGAAAGGCAGAAAAGACGCAAGTTCTGTACAATGACTGAATGAAGAAATGAAGAGACCTTTGAACTCCTGTATTACTTCAAAGTAAAAGGTTTGTTGGGTTCTCTAAATTTTACTCAAATTGTTTACTTCTCAACTTATGTGAATTTTTTGTATGCACGAGCGCAGGGCTATTCCCTTTTTCCTCGGTTGCTCCTTTTCTTGTCCACTTTGTGCCCACTACTGTTAATGAAGATTTTATGTGCAGTAAGAAATTTCTTAATTTTAACCACCAGACAACAGTAAACCCCAATCTAGGTTCTTAAATGAAATAATTTACTCACCTCCACCAAAACTACTCATTAGACACTATTACTTTAACGAGTATTGCACTCAAGAGCAGAGTTTCCCGTCGTCCTGTTTCCATATAATATAACACGTGACCCATTTTCTAGTTCCCCTACCCGAAACAATTTTGATAATAATTTACTTTGGAAATTATTTGTAACCCCGTTTGTGTGGCAAAGATTGCGCCTACCTGTTTTGCAACCCTACAGTTTATAGTACAGTTATAATTGTTGCAAGCATGTTTATCGTACGACGACAAAATTCCATTTTCGGCGTGAAAAGCTGAAAATTATGTCGTCTCATTACAGTCACCGGTCCAGATAATTAAATTTGCACAGGGCCAGGTCTGGCCTTGAACGAAAAGTTGACCATAAATTTTCCACCTAAACGTTCCAACCGTAATTCCATTGCTGTGATGGGTGTTATTTATCCTTATTTATTTAATAAGGATATTCGACCGGAGCTGAAAACAACAGCTCACTCGCTTCCTGCAAATATTCCTTTTCGGGTGCATTTGGGGCAATTTTACGAAAAACCGGGAGGATTTTCCTATTTTAAACTTTCTAAGTAGATCTCGATTTTCTTTTCGGAGAACTCCTATTTCGATTAGAATCAGTTTGGTGAATGGTGACGTTTTCACACTGCGTGACATTTTGTTTGGGAATTTCATGGACTTAAATACAAACGTCTTGATTTAGCAACATTAGTTTGTTGTATAATGTAGTTGACAGGCCTGGTGCCGATAGTAGCCTTGAATGTATTGTAAGCTCTAAAGAGAAACACTCCAATGTTATCTGCACCCTTTGTATGTACACATTTTGTTGAAAAGTCAATCGCATTTGTTGAAATTGTCTGATTCAGGGACGTCAGCGTCCTTATTTTAATTAGAGGGACTTTCCATGGATTCTATTATTTAATGCCTGACGTTCTTGAATGCTTTTTATTACACTCATGCATTCTTATTAAAACAGCAAATTTAAAATTCCTTTATCATTTTCTAAAAATACCCAGAATTGAATATTACAACATTTTTCTGGGGGTTGCACAACTCATATTGGAATTTTAAAATGAATTAAAATTTTGGATTGGCCATAAAGTTATTGCAATTAAATTCGTGCCTATTGTTTAAGTCCACAAAGCGGCCTTCAGAAGTACTTATCATCTGAAAATCAAACAAAAAACTGTAAATACGACAAATATTGACTTTGAGTAAACATAAAATGTGTGTTAACGGAGATCAATTATTACGCACGCTGTTAACTTTGCGACATTATGTAGATCATATAAATGCGACCACCGGACTGGTAATGAGAGTTAGTAAGCACTAACCAATGAACAGGTCAAATCACTAATCCAAATTGTGGTTGGCAGAATTCACAAATAAATTACGCAATTTGGAATCAGTGTCTGCTTAATACTGAGCTTCATAATTCTATGGGGACAAGGCTGTATGATGTTAATTTTTGTTTTTTCTTCCGCTCTTTCGTGGTCACTGAGTTTTTTATTGAATAATTTGAACGGTTGCCTTCTTCATCGATCAAAAAATGTATGTTTTAGTTATAATACTAAACGTGCGTCTGACAGTCTTTGAATAAGTATAATATTAAAGAGTGTAAAAACGTGCGAATAGAAAATGGGCAAATACTAAAAAACACCACCATAATGAGAGATTAGAAAAGTGTTTTTATATAAGATTATGCATCGATACTCACATTTCCATTGATTATTTGACTATTTAAAGTACTATTTAAAGTATATTTGATATAATCAATATTCGCAGATTTGAATAATTCGGAAAAAATATTACACGTTAGGCAACACATAATACATTAGACACCCAGCGCCATCTATCCCAATCCGTCCGAACTGCTTTGACACATGACAGCAGTGCCAAATTCATGGCAGTAAAATTCTAGAAAAATCGGCAAGTTCAGAAAGAAACTACGAGAATCCCGTCGAGCATTTTCTCTCAGCGCCAAACTTGCGTAAAACCGTTCTGTGTTCAGTGTGGAATTTTTATTCATTCAACAACTCCGAAAACTCTGAGTTTTTACAAAAAAATCGGTGAATCAATACTGGACAGGTAATTCTACAATTATTTTTCTAAATTAGACAATAATTGGTTTAAGTGTTTGGATCGTTAATGATCATTTCCATTACGTTGCGTGTTCAGTACTGTGCGTGTTTATTAACTAAGATTCTTGTAGAGAGAAGAACCACCTTGTGCTGTTTTACATAACCTAAAATCAACAAGCGAAATGGCTAAATGGGGCGAAGGGGATCCACGCTGGATTGTCGAGGAAAGACCTGATGCCACCAATGTCAATAATTGGCATTGGACAGAGAAAAACGCCGGTCCATGGTCTATTGACCGAATAAAAGAGTTGTTTAAGGATGTTCCAGTAAAGTCAGAAGTAGCCAACATTACATTCACAGAAGTTGAAAAATGTGAAGGAGAAGCCTCTGCTAGTAATAGGAAAGGGAAATTGATATTTTTCTATGAGTGGGATTTAACCATTAAGTGGAGTGGCTCAATTATTGGTTCTGACAGAACATACTCTGGCAAAGTGAAAATTCCAAATCTTTCAGAGGAGAATGATGTCTCAGAATTGGATGTAAGTAATGAGTTAAGTCATCAGACGAAAATTGCATTTGGTGAAAATTCTAATAATTTCTTAATTTAATTCTAATAATTTTCACTCATTACCCTAAACATGTAAAGCGGGAAATTCTAAACTCTATTTTTATATCATGATCTATTTTTTCCCAGATTAAAATATCCGTGAAAGATTCAGACGAAGAAGGCGACCAACTAAAAGAAATAATGTTCAGATCAGGCAAAGAAGTAGTTCGCTCTCAATTGGCGAAGTACTTGTCAGGTCTAAAAGAAGAATTTTCCAAAGGAATGATCTTGCCGAAAAAAGATGAAATAAAACCAGACGCGATAAAAACGTTATCCAGTGGCTTTAATAAGAAAATCAACATGACACCAGTAGTAACGGAAACAAACAAACAAGTCGGACTCAAGATAGATGTAACAACTATAAACTTAATGCAACAATTTCAATGCAAAGCACATGAATTTTATGACGCTTTAACGAGAATCGAGATGGTAACAGCATTTACGAGGGCTCATGTGAAACTGGACGCGACAAAAGGAGGAAAATTTGAGTTGTTCAGTGGTAATATAGTCGGCGAATTTGAAGAGCTCATTCCGGGGAAAAAAATTGTACAAAAATGGAGGTATAAACAGTGGCCTGAAGGACATTATTCCACTGTTACGTTTAATATTAACGAAAAGGTACGCTCGCTTGTAAAAATTGAGTTTGAAATTAAACTTTATTATTTGCAGAGTGACCACACAGAAGTTAATTTAGTGCAAACAGGAGTGCCGTCCGGAGAAGCAGACGTAACTAAAGAAAATTGGCAAAGATATTATTGGGATTCCATGAAACGAGCTTTTGGGTTTGGAGCTTTTATAGTTTAGTGAAACAGTTTCAATGCTCGATTTGTTAATTTTTTAGAACTAAAATTGTTCATTTTGTAGTTACATTGTGCTACTTTTTACAGTATGAAGATGCTTACTTAAATTTTAATTTATTTTGAAGGCGAATTTCATTGAATAAACCACTTTTTTCCCCGAAATTGCTGCGTTCAACCATTTGCGTAACTGTAAAAAGAAATCTCATTAGGAAAACATTGGAGTGCACTTTTAAATTGTGTTTGTAAGTCCGTTTGGCAAGTGTATTTTTACGTATTTCATAAACAATTTAATTAATTTACAGTCTGAAATACGTTCAATAAACTTTTTTAAATAAATTATTCATATCAACCGAAATTCATAGATTTAAAGCAAACAAATTTCAATTCACCGTCCGAAATTTCCATCGCTTCTAATTCAGTTATTTGTGGACGTACGAGAGTCTGAAACACAGTTTTGGATTCTGCTTAAAATGAGTACCAATAACTGTACTTTGCTTATGATATGCTTATATTTAAGAAAACGAAATTTGTTTTTCTTTTTTACCTCCACTGTCCAATAAACTGATCGCAGCGCTCCCGCCAAATTATTGATCAATAAAAGTCACGTGACAATTTCCGCATCATATAAACGTCAAAATAGTGACAGGTTGGATGTTTTTTTAGTCATTCCGTTCCCGAATTTACGAAAAATGGAAGCTAATAAAGTTGCAGTTCGTTTGAAAATCCGTAGATTTGACAATTCAGGTAATTAGTAATAAAGATCCAACAGTAATTATCGTAACTTATCGTAGGTTTGCCTGAAGTCACAGAAAAAACCGTCGAATTCAACACTGAGTCTGAGTACAACGTTTTAAAAAGGGAAATTCAAAATATTTGCCAGGTAGGTCCTGAGGACAACAAGGTTATTAAACTGCGACGTGACGACGAGGTTCTTGTTCCATTGTCATTCCTGTTAGAGTCCCCTGATCCAGACAGGTGAGTCTACTGTGTTTTGAACTACTCTTAGTTCTGATTTCACAGGTATTTTTACATCGACGTCTGCAAAATTAATTACACAAGTAAGTATGTTTTATGAGCTGTGAAACTCTGACCATCAATATTTAGACAAAGCCACTGCTAGTCTGCTCCAAGACGCGTATATTGATTCAGTGTGCCAAAAACTTCGAAATATGGAATCCAGAGTTGTTAAAGCTGAGCTCTTACTACCCCAGTTAGAGTGGCGGCGACAGGCACACATGGAAGAAACAGTAAATACTTTAAGCAACAAAGTATCATTTTTGAATAGAAGAGTGGATGAGCTGTTGCCAGCACAATGGAGATCGAAAATGCCACAGACAATGGCATAAACATGCAGTATTTCAAAATTTTCAAATCTATGCTATTGGCCTTGTCTTCTATGTGATTTTCAACTCATCTTAGGCACTAAGTTGCGCTGTATTGAAAGTAGGCTGTTTACAACTGTAGATTATGTGATAACTAGCCAAAATGAACTAATAAGAAATAGAAGTAATCTCCTGAATTTGTTGAAATTTAAAGTATGTATTACGAATTATTTACGTACCATATCAAAATTAAATCTCACCATAATTATCCAAGCAACGTTTCCAGAAGCTATGTATCCGTGAAAAGTACAAATGATGTTTGTCAAATTATAATATAGATAATTAAAATCAATAAATTCATCAGATCAGCTCATTTAGCGTTATTCTAATTCCTTGTGCGTAATAATTGGATTTTAAATCGCAAAAAAAAACACGCTATGAATAGAAATTTATTGGTTTGACAAGTTTTGCAAAAATACATAAAGTGTTCATAACAAAACACTATTTAGTTTACAATAAATCTAATTTGTAATTATATCTAACATTGTACTATAAAAAAAAGTATTTTCTTAACATTAATTTAACAGATTAACCGTTTGAGATCACAGTCGTTTTCATGTAAAAAAGTGAATGATGATGACTGAATGAAATTAAATAAAATTAACGGAAAATTAATTACATGAGGTGCTAGTTTAAAACCATGGAATAATC
This sequence comes from Gnatocerus cornutus, assembly GCA_029298725.1. Classification (NCBI taxonomy): domain Eukaryota; kingdom Metazoa; phylum Arthropoda; class Insecta; order Coleoptera; family Tenebrionidae; genus Gnatocerus; species Gnatocerus cornutus. The sequence continues at coordinate 9,540,838 of CM055514.1, forward strand.
ATTACATTTGAGGCAGTTAAAAAAGGCAGAAATAATCTAAAAACAATAAGTTAAAACTTAAATAATACTGAGCTGTTATATGCACCGCTCTGGCACAAAACTTATTGGTGTGTCTACAATTATAAAAATCTCCAAGCAAATTAACCAGTTCCTACAAATTAAAATAACCTCCGGTGACAACCTTCAGTTTTTCGTTTCTTATTTGGAGGAGGCATATCCGCCGTTTGTACTCTCGCTCGTTCCATTCTTTCTTTTAAAGTTTCTTCCGATGGCGCTTGGTACTCTTCCAACCGCTCATGATGTTTGGTCTTATCAATAACTTTAACTTTGAAAGTATCATTCGAGATTTGATTTGGAACTGCCCCGCTAATTTCAACGTTGTAAGTATTAGCCAATTGTAGTGTCGCTATAAAGTACCTGACAACTTCAGATTTACTCTTTCCTTTAACTATATCTTTAAAGTTTTTCTCTTCCCCTATTGTTGCCGGTTCAACCATTCGAGATCCATATTCGTGGATATCAAAATCCGCTCTATTGTCTAGACTTTTGAGTTTAGGTATAATGAACGACCGCCATTCTCGTACATTTCTACGAGAGCGTTCTTCTTGTTCTGGATCGGTATTTGACAATGAAAATGGTGTGTCTTTTGGACGATGTGGTGTGGAAGTTCGTCCAAGAAGATCGAAATTGGCTGAGGTACTCGGCCCATCAAGTAAAGGGATTGGAGACAGCGATAAAGGGAGCACATTTTGTGATTCAATTTCAGGATTTGTTGGTATTTCATCATTTTTTTCCTCTTCTTCTTCTTCGTCGCTATGTGGAGGAGACGCATGTCCCGTTTCGTTTTCTTCTTCCTGTTCTTCATCCGACGTTTCGTTCTGATTATCTTCTTCTTGATCGGACTGTTCCCAGTCGTGCAAGAATGGACACAGTTTTCCTGAAATATTCTGTGAAAATCGAGTTGTAAGGTAAAATTCAAAGTACCTTCTCCTTCCGCTGGCTTGTACTGCTGCCGACAAAATCTTTCAAAGTCCCGGTGTGCGACTGTCAGCCCTGTCGCTAAAAGTTTTATAGCTTTAGCCGAAATGCGTTTTTTTCGTAGTTTTCTCTTCTTTGATTCTTGATTTTCTTCATCCTGTTAAAGAAAAAACGGAGTTATAACAAGTTGAGCAAAAATAGCAAAAGACTACCTGCAGAAGGAGTACAGCCAAAGATCTTTTTGCTGGTTTTTCTGTGACAGGTCCTTCACTTAATGTTTCTTGTTCTGAACAATTGGCTTCATCTGTTGTAGTTGTTTTGACTTCTCCAGCTCCTTCTGTTGTTACAGGCTCCCCAACTCTTCCAAGTTCTTCAACTGGTGTCATAGTAGAATCTTCAACTTTTTGAGATAAAAATTCTGTTGTTGCAATAGCGGAACCTTCAACTTTGGATGAAGATTCGACCATAGAATCTTGACATTCTGTATCATTGCCATGGTCATCAAGATCTTCATAAAATGCCGAGTCCTGACTACAGGATTTACTCCTATTCTCCAAATTTCCTCCAATAGTTTGGTCTAAATTACATGGACTAAGACAAGAAACGGACATGTGATCTTCATCAAACAGTGAATCTGCAAAACTGCTTCTTCTTAGTTTATCTCTAATAACGTTAAAAGGTAGCCTTTCCAATGAAACGAAGCTCTCTTTACAAACAAGTTGTAAACTAGTTTCAGGGGTTTGTGAACTGCAGGGCTTTAAAAATATCTCTTCTGAAGTGGAATCATTCCCGAAGAGCCGGCTCTTCTCTTGCAGAATATCCATTGGCAATTTATCTAGCTGAGTAAAACAGCACTGCTGTGTACGAGATGATGTAACTTCTTTTTCTCGATATTGATGTGATTCAAAAAAGTGAGCAACATACTGTTTTAATTCAAGTGAGTAGCTGTCTCTTTTTTGGTTGCTTGGGATACACTTCTTCATAAAAAAATCATTAATAACATAACTGTCAATCCTCATTTTGGTGATACAATTGTGGTCATCAAATAAAAGCTTTTGTTTTTCCAAATGGAACATTTCATCTAATACCGACATTGAGTGGAATTGGTCATATTTCCCAATATAATCATTGTCTTCAGTGTGGATGGAATTACTTGGTAAAAACGTGAAGTTTTTGCATATACCCTGCTCATTTGTACTATCACACATTCTCTTGACTTGAAATTTATCCCACTGTTTTGTCATATCAATAGTTTCATAATGCTGTTTTAAATAATCTATATTTTCCGAGTTTCCAAAGGAAAAACTGTTTACTAATTTAGCACTCTCATTTTCCTCACTATTTGTTTTCCTTTTGCGCTTGTATTTGCGTTTTCTCTCCTCAACTTTTTCAAGCTCTCTATTTTTATCTCCATCCCTGAAAATGAGTCATTTTACGACATGTAATAAAAAATTTAAACGTTGACTTACTTTTCTTCTGTCAATAACAAGCGCTTTTGGTAATCAAAGATACAATCCCACAATATATCCACTTTTTTGCTATAGAGATCAGCAGAACATTGTATAAGTAGCGCAGCTTCTGCGAAATTCATGTTAAATACACCATTCTCCAAATATTTATCGCACTCGCCCAGTTTTTCAAGAAAATCATCCAAAACCTGCAATGTGTTTATAAGTCGTGATGGTTTTAAAATTTAAAAGTCATTACCTGACTCAGTTCACATTCAATAGAAGGATTTTTCGCCATTTTCGCGATGATATTTATCAAAACAGTTATCTTTGAAGCAGGTAAATTACAATCGCTTTCTAATGCGCCTCGTTTCTGCTCCATCCCTTCCATTCCGTTTTGGGGGACGCGACCAAGATAAAAGTGGAACACTGAGTTGGAAGCTTTAATAAATGATAAAAGTACTACTGTGGGGCCAAAGTGGAGACATAGTTTACAAACTAATTCATTTCAAGCCAGCTGGGGCCCCAATTTTATGTAATTCTTGAAAATTTTCAGAAAAACAAACTGGCTGTCAAAGGTTGGTTTACGCATGCGCAGTCAATTCACCTCTTTGGCGTTGACATTTAGGACATAGCGCGAGATTTTAAAAAGCACTGTGAAGAAACGAAACAATTCCAAAGTTTAAGTTTATAAAACGGAAAAACTTGTGGGACCTAAAAAAAATTAGATACTAAATTAGATTTCTAAACTTAAACAAAACTGGTTAATACAACATTGCTATTATTAATTAAAAATGGCAATGATAGTACAAAATTGTAGGATTATTAGCATAACAAGGTAACACGTGCTTTGGACATACCTTTATCTACGTAATAGAACTCTGATAAGGACGCAAATAATTGTTAATTATTATTACAAAAACTGGACTCGCGCCTTTAATGGTGAGACGGGAAACAAAAACTGATTAGCTAATTACTTACAAGTTTCATTCATATTCAATTTGTCAATGAGTTGACGTCTGCTTTACAACAGCTAATTAATTAGTAATTACGATAAATCAAATTTGGTGTTAATTGTCCATAAAAAAGCTCTTTTTTAAGCTGGCTAGAAAAGCGCCAAAATCGAATCGGACCGAAGCGCGTCTCGTGATACTCCGCATGTGCAACATCCGTTGACAAATCCTAGTGATCATTTCCAATTCAATCCAAAACAAACAGAATCTCCTCGGTTAATGTGTGAATTATAAGTGATATAATTGTGTACTGAATTAATATTGAAGCAAAATGGGGCTCGGTGGATGCTACGCAGTCTTAAAATACCTTTTGGTATTTCTCAACCTGATATTCGCGGTAAGTTTTTTTTTCATTTATCTAGTTGCCATTTTGGCAGTTTTCATAACAAAAGTGACTCAATAGTGACAGAAGCGTCCAAATGAGTGAAAATGAAAAATTTTCTCAATCTCCCTGTGGCATTCGCAGTTAGAAACCGCTTCCGCCATTATTGATGTTGTTTTGGTTTGAAGGGAGCTTTAAATCAGAAGCATTTCCTGAAACAATCATTACGTCATGAACGGTAACAACAACGCACCTGACGCTTTGCCTACACCGAATTATTGATGAATTGCCGTTTTTATATTGATTTTAATTCAGAAAAAATGCTTCCCACTGATTTAAAAACAAACGAGGAAGATTGTGCAAAATCGATAATTATAAATGGTAAACCACCAACAGAAAACAAAAACAAGGTTATGTGGTCAATGTGTTCCGCAATAATTTCCATAAAAAAACATATGATTTGATATGCCGGCTCCTGTTTGTCATAATTTATTATTAGAACTCACCTAAGATTAGAAAAATTGCACTAAAAGATGTTTTTCCTCGCCCAGCTTCATACTTTGGACATAGCAATGAAAGGTGAGAACGCCATATAACCAGTAACACCTCTCATGGTTTTGTAATGTAAACATACGATAAAAGCTGTTGATTAAATCGGAATTTAAAAACACCATTACTTCCTATTCTCAAGTTATAAACAGCACCAACGCAGCTCCTAAGACTAGGTCATAATCAGGGATATTTATTAACATGACGTAGGTATCAAAATCATTCAATTTTAATTATTATTGTGACACCTGCATTACTCATGGTGTGGTCCCAGAAATAGAAACCATAAACGACTCATTCGGTGCCTATTTTTATTCTTTCAAGGATAGGAACCAGAAGATGGTTTAGATTAAGTTTCATTTATATGGGACTTGCAGACAATTTTGTTCAATGAATGAGTATGAAGTTTGGTCTATTAATAGAGAACAGTAGAGAATGGTTTATCATAAGAACTTTTTACGGCGCCATTTAATATTCTTGTGTATAACAACCCACGTTTTAAGATAAACTAGAAGGGTAAACATTATATCTGCATATTTTTCCTTAAGGTGGAAACAAGATGACATCATAGAGAAGCTGTGATTACTTCATTAAGAATTAGCAACACATTTTCACATTTTCCTTACCCTGCAAAAGTTCTCCCACCTGATCCCAGTTCTAAGAAAAGCTCTTGCACGGACTCCTAGAGTCAGAAGTCCTATATTCTTGTTTATATTTTCAGACATTCAAACGTCTAGAACAAGAAGGAAACCTTGCATAAATTCCAAGCATTTTCTGCATCGTAATTGATACGATTCTTAGTTGTGGACCGTGGGTTCACCACTCTGTAATTCCGTGAATCTACTTCAATTTGATTCGGTTTAGTTCCACCTTAAGCAGAACGTTTAATTTTCGTTCTTGGATATAATGGAGCTGTTATTTTTAAACGGTCGCTTTAGAATAGGGCCCTTTTGTCTGACTGTTTTAATCCTAATTCAATCGGACTTCCTTCATCTAGTCCTAATTGAACTACCATTCTCGATTGTAAACTCTGTAAGTTGTAATCTAAACTGTATCTTTATCATTAATTGATAACTACTTGACCACAATTTTTCAAAATAGTTTTTATTGGCTCTAAACTAACGCGTAATCCGGATTGGAATTTACTAATTTATTCCATTAATATAATTTCATATTTATTTATTTTATGTTTGTAACCAATTTCGGTAACACCTATGTAATTCGAATAACAGTTTTTTTATTTAATTCTTGCAGTTGTTATCATTGTGGTGACGATAAACGTGGACTTGACCTTAAATTGATTCGCAAAAACTCGATACCTATCAATTCTTTTAATAAATTATAAAAGCACAAAAATACATAAAAAAATTTATGGTTCCAATTAACTTTTTTAGCCTCTTTTTTTTACGACGCATAAAATCAATAAGAATGTGTTAAAACACTTCAGATTATGATGTAATGTAGATAGTAATACACAACCAAGGTGAAATTAACAGTTTATTTTTAATAAAATTCTTTACATCCCAGCAAAGAAAACTTTATCTAAAAAATAATATACACAACGTACGTTTATGTCTTGATTACATAAATTCAAAGTTACCACTTTCGTTTTCTTACCTAAATAAAGCCTTTTATTAAACACCACGAAACTCAATTAGAACGGATGATTCACGAATCCAGTCATAATAACTATTATATGCAGTTCAACATATTTTTATTGAATTCGTGCCAATACGCAGACAAATTTGAGTTTGGCAAATATTACTTAAATTGCTTCTGTTAACCTTTGGCTGCACCTCAAGGTGAAAATTTTGTCTTATTCCAGATCTTGGGGGTTGCCGGTACCGTCTTTGCAATATGGATGCTCGTGGATCCGTCGTACTCACTAACTGCACCTCAAGATTACGTAATTTCAGTAATTATAATTCTCATCGCATCTCTTTTGCTCTTCGTTGTGGCTGTCTTTGGTCTGATTGGAGCACTCCAAGAAAATCAGTGTGCTCTAACAACGTTCTTCTGTCTCTTGTTGATCATCTTTGTGGCTGAAATTTCCGCAGGAGTTTGGATTCATATCAACCAAGACAGTCTTAAGCTTCAGGTTAAGAATGCAGTTGAATATACGGTGAAACAGGAATATCATGAGAGCGAGAGCCGCAGGATGATCTTTGATACTTTCCAACGCAAAGTAAGAGAATTTGTAGAATGTTTACATAGTTTGACACTTTTTTTATAGTTGCAATGTTGTGGTGCCAAAGCTCCTAATGATTGGATGGGTAACAAGCAGCTTGATTCGACTGTGAGGTCGCCGCAAGATAACTACAGCATTCCGACGAGTTGCTGCCGTGAGGAGATTCCAGAAGATCTTTGCAAGAAGAAGATTCAAAACATTAAACCGACTGGCTCTATTGATTATACAGTGGTTTACGAAAATGGTTGTTACCATGCTTTAATGGAAACGTTGAGAGAGCTCTCCTTTTGGATTCTCGTAATTGGAATTGTCATTGCGGTTATACAAGTTTTGGGTCTGCTTTTTGCTCTCATTCTTGCGTTTGCTGTCAACAGGTCAAACAGATACAAAGCCTAAGTACTTGAAAAATTTTCGAGGTCTCATACGTACAAATGAGAACATTTCTATTTTTCTTCTACAAATTTATTTTCAGATCAAAAATTTATGAGAAAAAGCGAAAGATTCACATATTTTTGATTGTGTACAAACTATATATCCTTACACTTCAAGTGTTGTAACGTGTGCCATATTAAACCGCTATTTTCGTATCACATGACCAATAAGATCTTGTTTTGTGTAGTAATCTCAATATTAGCATTAGGCGAATTGTTTGGCCTGCATGATAACTGTCCCATTTTAATGCGGCAAGATTCATAAGATTGGTTGTTTGGTAGGAAATGAGCGGGCGTGTAACTTAGCTTTACCTTTAGATATAGTTTGATGTACATCTTTCTACGCACTATAACTGACAGATACATATTTTCTTATATCATTCAATTTTCGACACGCACGTTTATCGTAGCATTTAACATTCATAACTCACATTTTTAGACTGATATTTATTTACATGAATCTCATAAAAAATTGTCTCATTTAATAACTGCCTGTAATGTTTAAATTAACACTTAACATAGCATTCCATTTTCATGAATGCTGCCAGTTGTCAATCCTAGCATGCCAGTGTTCAAGACTATAGCGTAGCATAGAATCGCATGATGTTTTCAGATGTTTCAATATAAACCTCACAGATCAGTTATGTGCCAAAAATGCGATTACCGATTTAAAATTATTGATTACATATTAATATTTATAATTAGTTATATATTCTATCAGATATTTATGCAAATTGTCTGTTACCAGTGCCACTTTAAACCACGGTGGTCGTGATAAGAATATTGAATCGAGCTATGGAGTTGCCTGTATAAGTAATTTACGCCAGATCTAATTAAAGTACCATATAAGAAGATATAAATGGGTAAGGTATTCAGTGTTACTTCTGAACAAACACGGAGAACCGTGTGAACAATTTTTCGTACTTAAATTAGAGGTAACTCAAAAACCTGAAAACAGTTACATTTCTCCCAAGTTTAGGAAACTCGAAATTGCAGGATTTAAAAGAAACTTTACGTAAACGAGAGAGAGACGTAATTTTTGATCTTCCTTTTTCGCACACCCAGAAGTAATATTTAATATTGTACTTAGGGGATGACATCCAGGTATAATTGTAGGTTTCTGATAAGAGAATTGTCGTTTAGTTTTTGTATTTTAAACTATAATAATTCAGTGTAATAATGAATTTTGTTTGAACTTATTTTGTTAATAAAGAAAATATCAAATATCTTCAATAATTTAGTATTAATCCTTTTTTTTGCTCCTTTTACTAATGAATAATTCCTCACCATATCATGTCTTGAATTTTCTTTAAGTGGGTAATGTGATGTTTTATTTACGTGTAAATCGTTATTTTAGATGAGGTTCAAGTGAAAATAATTACTAAATAATTGTATAAATGATTTATTTATGTACTTCATCATACATAACACATTTTATCCAAAGTAGGTTCTTGGTTTACGAACAGAGAAGCGATTCATCTTTTGATGAATTCTCTTGGGCAATGGGAACCGTATCCTAGAATCATGGAATTGTTTCACTTGCGGTCTTCTTGTATTACCCGCTTTCACCTCTTCAACTTTAATAATCTAAAAACACTATTTAAGAACAAATTCATTGCACTAAAAATTGTTAATTACCTGAATAGAATGAGCCCGTGCACGATGACGTGCCCCCATATCTCTATAGCATTGAGTAACCGCTCCTGATACACTCAAATCCCGGTATTCCCGGTACATGTTGTGCGTTCCAGAACGAGAATCATAACGCAACCAGATACCAAAATTCTTAATCTTAATCGGCTTCTTTTCTGGGATTTGCTTAACTGAGACAATCTCTCCAGTAGACTTCTTAAATTTCTTTAATTGTCTTAAGAAATACCAAAAGCGGGATTTTGCCACAATTTTATCCGGAGCAAAGATTCGCATGCGGTAAAGGGGCGTGTTTTGTTCCTTCTCTGTGGGCAGCTTGCGCCCAATGACTTCGTACTCCTTCAACTAAAAAAAAAAGCAGAATTTATTTAGTGGCAAAAGACCATTTTCTGGATTCCTAAACTAAAACTGACTCATTTAGTTTATCCAAAACTTGTCAAGTTGGGCATTATGAACTATATTTTGTATTCTAGAATTTAAAAGTGGTGCATAGAGAAAAATGTGAATGCCCTGAAATGACAAGTATGGTTATGCACGTGTTAAGGTTAGAAAAACACGCAATCTGCGCGTTTGTTATACATAAAATGATCAAATTTAGTAAGAAACCATTACGGGGGTTTAATTAGGAATAGAATTTAATACAAAAAAGAGGCGAAACACGCCAAAATTAAATAAAAATTCAACAAACCTCGCCTTTAGCCTTCATTGCAGCGTATCTTTCACAAAAAGGAACCGGAAACACTAGGGGAAAAGCAAATATCCCTGTCAGTTACATTCATTGCCAACCTTAAGAAACCAAAAATTAAAACTAAACTTTTTTTCTTTATTATAAAGTTATGAATTTTGGTTTTGCACGTTATATTGCATAACAAAAATTTAATAAAAGAGTACTGTAACATAATATTAATTAATTTATGTTACCCTAAAAAAGTTAAATAGTTGTATAATTGGTTGCCTATATAGGAGTTCAATATTTGTTTTTTAATTAAAAATTAATGATTAAAAATTAAAAATAAGATTTTGAAAAAAGTATTAATTCCAGTTATGTTTTATGCATCTTATAGTATTATTAGTATTTTTTATAACAATATTAGTGAGAATTAAAGGAGCCATAAATTAGTCCGGCATTATCGCAGCTTTGTTTATTCTTAAAATAAAGATTAATTTTGTTTGTTACTATAAACATAACTATTTTTATCGACGGAAATTTATGGATATTCAATGATAATCCAGAAATGTATGTAACTTGCGCTGACCTTTTTGTTTAAAACCAACATTAATCATTACAATTGCAAATTACGATTAATTTAACTTCGTGTTCGACCCCTGACAAATTCTAGCAACAAAGAACTTGTTCAACTAAAGGTATGTACATTGTCTGAAGAATCTAGTTAATTAGTTTCAATTAGAAAATTGCGCCCGGTCTGTTGCAAATTCCAAGTCATTATTTTCATTAACAGTTCTTTCAGATGGCTCTTGTGAAAATCAGTGCCCTTCTTGTGTTGGCGCATTTCGGATATTGCAGCATTTGGATCTTTGCTCCATCATCTGTATCTGTGCCTCCACAACCCAGTGATGTAGCAAAAATGGCTAGATACATTATGCGCAATTCTGGTAATAAACTATTTGTATTTCATTCATGAAAATATTTTTTTGTAAGATTGGGTGTCGATCGCAACGAAATCAACTCAAAAGGACATCCAAGGGTATCCTTTCGTTTCTTTAAAGTCCGTGAGTGACGGTCCTGATTCTAATAGTACAGGAGTTCCGTATTTGTATATGACGGACCTGGATGTGTCGGGACAAGACATTTTAGTATGAAACTAAAATATCGACTTAAATTTTAAGGTAAAGTTATTGTTATTTTAGAAAGACAATCGCTGTACTATTATGGCTTCTTTGGCTGAATCTGATTACTGCAAACAACAAAATTTCGATCCGCAAGATCCTCGTTGTGCTAAGCTGATCATCACCGGCAAGATGCTCAAAGTACATGACAATAATCATCATTAATTACTCAATGGAATATAATATTTTATTTAAGGTGGATAAAAACAGCCCTGAATATCAATTTGGAGAGGATGCGTTATTTGCCAAACATCCTTCAATGAAATGGTGGCCAAAAGGTAAATGCGTGATATTTCGTAAGGACGATTTCAATTTTTTTTAGGTCATAATTTCTACGTGGCTAAAGTAGATATTGAACAAATCGCAGTTTTGGATTTCTTTGGAGGCATAAAATACGTTTCAGTTGAAGATTACTTTAACGCCGCCAATACGACTCTACCAGGAGACGTAGTTTTCACCGACGTCGAATTTATTGAAATAACTGCAAAATAATTTTATCTTTATACACAGCCGAACTTTATTTTATCATACAATTTTCCGAGTCTCATAACATCACAATCTAATCACAAAACTATTACAAAAAAACATTTAGAAAATTATATATTATAATATTAAAACTACAATACAACTAAAATTCATTGAAAAACCCCAGTCTTTAATTCTCCAAAGTTTTTGAACAAAAGTTTTGCGAAGTTCTCCTTCTCCAATGCATGTTAGTATTTTGCTTTAAGCTGCTGTTAACAATAACGCTGGTGGCAGCATTTGGAATATTTGCGTATGAATTATTTTTAGGCAACTCAACATCTGTGTTTAACGATCTGACGGGATTTAAAAGTACCCCGTTTTTCAAAGTATCATTAACTTTGAGATTGGTGTAATTTTCGGGTAACTTAAATTTAATGTTTTTAATGATGGCGTGTTTTTTATGTTCAAACGAAGTTTCGTAATGGAGAGGTCGCGTTGGGTATGGTGACAATATTTTCTGACAAATTTCGGTGGAGGTGGGTTCACTCCCTTTTCGTATTATGGTACGAGGGGGTGGGCTGTGCGGGGATAAAATCTTCTGACAAATGTTCACGGATTCCGCCAAATCGAATGGCTTTGACACGTTGGGAATTAAATCGTAGTCGCAGTCTCTGTAAAAAGTAGATATAAGTACACAAGTTCCTAATCTTATCGGAGATCAGTAAATTTCCTTCAAAATAATTACCTATGAATGTTGTAGTTATTTTTGAATGCACTCGTTTTAAATGCAAGCTTTAAGGGTCCATTTATCACCGTTCCCGTTCGATTATTCGGTTTATTTATTGCTTCTGTCTTAGGCTTGCAAGCAGGTGATGCAGTTATCACATTAATCGCGTTAGGATTATCAACCGGTTTGCTGGAAGGCTTGATTAGTAATTGCTTTACTGTAGCTGCAATAGGATCCACTTTCTTTCCAGGATGAGTGTTTTTCACGTGACGGGATAAATTGTCTTTACGTCTGAAGCTAGTCGTGCAGATGCTACAGATGAAAGCTTTCGTTTCTGCAAAAAATACGTCAGACAAAGAACCTGGAGACAGTGCATACGGTCTGAACTCGAATAAAATGCAAAGAGTTTGAAAAGATGGCCAAGGTTTGAGGTCACATTAGCGCTTTCGAGAACAAAAATGTTTAAAAATTGAATTGTTAGGATAGTCTCAATGTCAGCCTGAATCATCCAAAGGTAGGGAATAAAAACGGTTTAATTTACATAAGTAGCAAAAAATGTCATTATCGGAGCTCCCGTCAGTTTAACAATAATCGTGGTAGAGAGAGAAACATTACAAGTAATTATGAGTTAGTTTTTTTCCGTTGCTTTTTCTAAAAAGTGATGATCTAAAGTTTACCGGTGAGTTTGCTTCAATAGAATTTTGAGTTTATTTTTGCTAGCTGATACTGTGAGACCTTTGTACATTATTCGGGTTCAGCCTGTATAATCTAATAAACCAATAGTGTCCTACCTAAATGAATAAGTTGATGACGCTGCAGGTCCTTGTTATTCATAAAAGTTCTTGAGCAAGTAGTACATTCAAAGGGGCGAAGTCTTAAATGCGATCGACGATGCACTGTTAAGGCCCATTTCATTTTAAATGTTTTTCCACATTGATCACACATGTGTGTTTTTTCATCTAAAAGTAACAACAACTAAAAAACTCCCTCGCTGATTAAATACTTACTTGAATGTGAAATTAAATGTCTATTTAAATTGGAAGTATTGTTGAAACTAACATTACAAACTCTACAAGTGTGGGGTTTTTCCCCTCTGTGTATCAAAGTATGTATCTTTAAAGATTCTCTGCTGCGGAAAGCTTTCCCGCATTCTGTACAAACATAAGGTTTAGCTGAAGAATGTAGGGCAACATGCCTCTTCAATTTTGTTTTTTCACTGAATGACTTCTGGCAAATGTTACAACTGTATGGTTTAGTTCCAGTGTGTTTCTGCATGTGAATATCTAAATGCGGTTTTTTCACAAAATATTTTGTACAAACATTGCATTGGAAGGGTTTTGTTTCTGTAAAAGGAAAAATAGAGCCTGGAGAAGAGAAATAAAAATCTACTTACCCCCTGCACAATAAATGTGGTACTTAATGTGAGACTTTGTGGTAAACTGTTTATTACAAAGATTACACCTATATTGAACTGGATCTTTTAGAACTGATATATGATTGGGGATAATTATATTCCTATAGGTTCTTTTAAAGTGAATATCTTTAAAAGTTTTGGGTGTACTACTCTTTTTAACTTTCTGTACAACGGGAGGCGGTTTAATTTCGTCACATTTCTTATCATCAATTCCATTTGAGAGTACAGGAAAAATATCAGGTTTCTTCACAGTTCCATTACAGGTGATAACGCCAGTATGACTTTCAAACTTAATAACACTTTGCTGTTCATAATTTTTGTCAACAAATATTTTATCAATGTGTGGCTCCTCGAATTTACAATTTGTTTCTGTTAGACGTTGTTTATTTGTTGTTTTACACTGTTCACATTTTTCCTCGTCAAGGAGTAGACACATTCGGCACTTTTCATGTCCACAAGAATCTTTGACCAGTCTACTGGAGGCCCCATTTGAAGTTTTCTTACACTGGGGGCAAATTACCCCGAACATTTTTACATTATAAGTTACGAAACTCTAACAATGAGGTTAAACATCACAGAAACTACATTTTAAATGAAGGAAAAACGGATTTCAACTGCGACGAAGTTACATTCATAATATTGTTATTAGGAAACAAACTTTAGAATTATTTGAATTGTGTTTAGAACTGAAATAGACACATAACAAGACTTTTTGCTGTCACTTGGTTGACAGGTGCTTTACTCGATTTGACATCATTTTGACAGTTAGGTGTTTCAAGTTTGACAGATAAACCACAGAGTTAAAAATAATAGAATTTGGAAATAAAACGAAATATTCCGCTAAAAATAATTTTCAAATATAAAAAGTTCCACACATGTTAATACAATATTAATTAATTTCTCTTAATCTATTTCAATAACACTTTGTTTACAAAACCATTGCTGCTTATTTTCATAATAATCAATGACCACTTCTGGACACCTCAAATTGACCTGACTTGCGGGTACCAAATCCGCTTCTCTGCAGCTTTTCCACATCATAAGAAACATCAATTCGCCACTTGCATCAGTTGCACCAACAATCTTATCTGGTTCAAGTCCACGATCAAAACCGCGAGCTCTGCTATCTTCAGTTATGTTTTTCCTCTTGTTAGCTTTCTCATTTTCATCCGGATCTACTTTAGCGCTGACTTCAAATTGAGCTTCATAATTTGCTATCAAGTCAGGACAATCAAGGTTTTCTTCAGGCTCCCAAGTATTATCAGATCTAAAAAATGGTGGTTATTAGAATCCGCTTCGATTTTAAAATTTCATTATTTTACTCTGAGTATCCTTTCCATTTTAAGAGATATTCGATTTTGCCGTTGCGCGTGCGCTTGTCTAGGATTTTTTCTACGGAAAATTCTTCATGGTTCTCTTGAAGTGTTTCCTTCGCCTTTGCTACAAAAATAATAAATAATACTTTTCACATTTAAGCACAATTCTTACAGTGTTGTCCATTTTCTATTATGACTTCAAAATCGTCCTCATCAACTTTATATCTACTGTGTGATTTTCTTTCTCTTCTTTTCGTCTGGGCAGCATCATCGTCACTTGGGGCAACTACTGATTTTTCTGGTAATTCTTCATTAGGTAATAAGATCAGTTTACTGTTTCCCAGCTCTTCCTTTAATTCTTTAACATTTTCAACAGGCTTCAGTATGTGAATTTTTTTTGTTCGATCACATTTAGCCAATCTAAATCCAACAGAATTTAAAGGAATCTCTGGATACAAAGAACAAATATACTCATTGATTTGTTCAACATTCCAGTTCAAGAGAAACGCAGGCATATCCGGTGCAAAGCCTAAGAAATGATATTAATTTAGTAAAAAAATGGTGGAAGTGAATACCATATCCCATTGAAGTTAGCAACTGAATGTCGGCTCTAACGGGATATCCCTCTGGATTTGGGAGGCGCAACAGAAGAACGGGTCTTTTCATATCAGTTGCCGCTTTTCGGCCCGTTCCTCCAGCTAAAAATTTTACATAGTTTACATTGTTTTTACATTGAAATACTGACCACCGCTATCTGAATTATCAGATAAAGTGCTGAAAAATGGTGTTTAATTTTATACTGTCAATATTTATTGATATACTCACTCCATGATGAAATAGCTGAGTTGAAAAATTGAGCTTGTTGCCTAGATTTGGAGGTTAGCGTGACAGCTTGTGAATTTTTAGGTTATGCGATGTCAATGTAAACATTGATTAATGTATTAAAAATTCTTTAAAATAACCACTTTTCGGTGCTTTCTTCGTTTTTACCACCTAAAAAGTCTCAAATCTTATGAAAACGGATCCAACTTTATTAACTTGCCATTTAGATTTTAAATATTGACGTTTTCCCGACCAATCAGGTGAGAGGTCGTATAAAAGCACAAAAACAACCAATCACATGTTTTGTTTTTATTAGTAGACGCCAGAGGATTTCCGACAACTAACGATTGAGCTTATTTTCATGCTTCGGTGAGCTTCGGCCACATGAAGTTGGTGGGGAACAAGGTGTCAAATCGAGTGAGCTTGGCATTTTGCAAAGTTGTATTAATTTTTTGTATTTATTTTGACTTCAAGTTTTTCAAGTCTCGAGTACAAAACAAAGAATTCCCAACGAGTGCAAAAATCAAGTACAACAATGCGCCGACACGGTGAAGATTCCAATGATGTAAGTATCTTGGCAATTCTAGTTTATGGAATGGCGGACGCGTCCATCCTAATGATAAACACAAAAACAAACATTTTGTAAAATTCTCTTTATAGACCAAGCCTGACCCCGAACAATTGCGTAACCTCCGAGACAGTGAATATTCCAATGATGTAAGTATCTTGGCAATTCTAATCTATGGAATGGCGGACGCGTCCGTCCTAATGAAAAACACAAAAACAAACATTTTGAAAAAATCTCCTTATAGGTCAAGCCTGAGCCCGAACAATTCCGTAAATTGTTTATTGGTGGTTTGGACTACAGAACGACTGATGAATCGTTAAAGAAACACTTTGAGCAATGGGGCGAAATTGTGGATGTTGTGGTGATGAAAGATCCCACGACAAAGAGGTCTCGAGGGTTTGGGTTTATTACGTATTCGAGGGCGCATATGGTGGATGACGCCCAAAATGATCGACCACACAAAGTTGACGGTCGGGTGGTTGAGCCTAAAAGGGCGGTTCCACGACAAGATATTGGAAGGCCTGAAGCAGGAGCCACAGTGAAGAAGCTCTTTGTAGGCGGATTAAAGGACGACGTGGAAGAGGAAGATCTTAGAGACTATTTCAAGACTTATGGTACCATCCTGTCATGCACAATTGTCACTGATAAGGACACAGGGAAGAAACGCGGCTTTGGGTTTATTGAATTTGAGGATTATGATCCTGTGGACAAAATTTGCTGTAAGTGGTTTGAGAATTTTACATGATTAGCTCACACAAATTGTTCCGTGACGTTTTTTTTACAAAATAGGGTCCTTTTTCCTCCCATAATTAACACTAATTTGGAATTTTATGTTGTGTTTAATATGATTGTAAAATTCTCGTCATATAAATATTATTGATCCATCATTGTCCACTTCTAAAGAATTATTGATCACATCAGTTCAACCAACTTTGAATCCCGCGCAGTGAGCCAACCTCGATTATCCGTGCTTCTCGGAACCAGAGCCTGCACGGATAATCAAGTTGTTCAATAAATACGTTTTAAGTTTTAAGGCAACAGAATTATTTGGAACGTTTTTTTAATTCAAAATATAAAAAACTTTTAAAATTAAAAATTAAAATTTTTCAACATCTCAACAAGAACAATTTTTAATATTGAAAGAAATTGAAACAATCAACTTTTATCAGACATATTACATTCATATAAGTAACAATTTTGTACCTAGTAAAAAACACTAGTACTTTTATTGATTTTTTTTGGTCCCAAAATTTTCTCTGCTTCTTGAGTTTTCACTTTCCCTAAATATGAAGGATTTCATTGCAAAAGAATTTGTTTCAAGCATTTTTCTTTAATTTTGTTTTTGCTCTCTGCACTTAAATTTCATTAAACTGCATCAACTGTTACTCGTGAAATTTCAAATTTTTCATTTTCTAACATTGGAAGTAAAAATACGAAGTAGTTGGTCTTCGATTTGTGTGTTTTTGTAATGCACCCTTGCACGGATAATTCCCACCCGGATAATCGAGGTTCTACTGTACTATCATTTTGAAACAGATATGACTTGACTTGTTCATCAAAGTTGTAACTATTTATTTGAGATAATGCTTAATTTTGGAAAAAATCTTTCAGTGCATAGACACCACCAGATCCACGGCAAACACATCGACGTTAAAAAAGCTCTCAGTAAAGCCGAAATGGATCGTGCCAACCAAGGCGGTGGTAACATGAGCGGGGGTGGGGGCGGTGGTCCAAGAGGAGGCCGAGGGGGTGGCAGAGGAAATTACGGTGGCGGCGGCGGCGGCGGCGGTGGTGGTAACTGGAATAGAGGTGGACCAAGTGGCGATTGGAATAATCAACAAGGAGGTTACAACAGTGGCAATTGGGGCAACAGTCCGTGGGACAATCAGTCAGGCAATAATTGGGGTGGGGGACCTCAAGGATCGGGATACAACTCTGGAGGTAGCAGTTGGGGAGGACAAAATGATAATTTTGGTGGAGGATACCAGCAGAATTATAGTGGTGGCGCTATGAGAAATAACTATCAGCAGAATAGACCTGCTCCATATAGTAAGTTATAAGTTCTTTAAGTGCTTTTTTGTCGTTTCTAACTTTATTTTTTTGTGTTGTTGTGTCTGTTAAGAATCGTTAAAGGCAATTGATAGCAGGAAGAAAATGGAATAATAAATACACATACACACACAGACTGTTGGTGAGTTCATCATGTATTTAAATTTAGTCGTAATTTATGATTATTTGGGAATTTCATTGAGTTTTTTTTAACTGAATAACAGCTGTGGGACATTCTAATAGATTGTATTACCCACCGGGGCCGTGACTTTTTTTGTGTATGTGTTTTATGTATTTTACACGCCACGGTGGTTAATACAATTGAATTACGACTAAGTTTTCAACTGAACTTGCCAAGAATTTAATTTACAAAATTAGGATATGAGACTATTCGGTTTTTAAGTTTGATAGAAAAAAGAATAACCTGAAATCGTAAGCTGATATCCCACAGGTGCTCAGTTGGGGCAGTTTAGTTGCAAACACTAACATATTTTTGATTAACATGCTTAATGGGGTACTTGCATGCCGTAGTCAGACTGTTTTGTTGACACCAGTTATTTTCAGTATCTCGTGATTAGGTAAAACTAAATATAAAAACAGTATTTAATACTTGGCGGATTACCAATTTGTGAATATGTAAATTTGAAGTAATTTCATATTCTCATTAAATATAGCCAAGTGATATGCTGTGGTAGTGACACATTTATTGGGAAATTCTTGGTCGGTTCTATTGGGTATGCAGTTCCCCTTTGAGCGCTGCTTGGTTTAACTGCATGCTCGATCCACCGATGGATATCGGCTTTGGATTATAATTTCATCCCTCCGCGCCTCCTGCATGTCTTTTAGTAGTATAATTGAAGATTAGGTGTTGATTTCCATGACCGCAATAGTGTTTAAAACCGGGAATTTTTTATAGATAATCCTGGCGGTGGATATGGAGGCAATTATGGCAATCAAAACGGAGGCAATATGGGTGGTCCGGGCAACAGGAGATACAATAACATGTAAGTGCAACTGGACAACGCTGCTAATACAGTGCCAGATGTACATAATATTTCATATCCGAATCCAAAATAACATAGCAACATTATTTAATAACATAATGAATGATTATGTAGTTGAGGCCACCGGAATATTAACACGTTTCTGTGAAATTTCACCGGAGTTTTTGATTTGGCAGCTTGATAGTATCGCCGATTCAAAAATAGTTAAACAGACAATGAAGGTGTTATTTTAGTGAACTTATGTGTATCATGTTTATTATAATTTATTGGTCATCAAATTGGTGTCCAGAGGTGCAGTACGAGGCGCATATGTTAGGCCATTGTGTTAGAATTAGGTTATTATATTCAATTTGTGTATTTTGGTTATTTATTAAAGTTCATAAAATTATTAAAGGTAGTATTTTTCATGGATTTAATTCAGCGGTTAGGTTAGACTCATACTTCTCAAACTAACCTTTAAATCTACGACCCATTTCATTCTTTTGAAGATGTTCAGTGGAATTGTAAAGATTTTTTTGATTTGGAAAGAAAGCAGAGAATTTGTAGGTGTGGATAGGATTGACTTAGGAAGAGACAGTACAGTTAGCGTAGACTGAATTTGCAGTGATATTGTGTAAGCAAGCAGGTTAATGATAGGTATGTATAGTTTTAGATACGTTCTAGGATGTAAAAGTTATAATACTATTTAGCTCAGGTTTCTTTTTCATGCTTAAAGAAAGGAGTAACAAAGCAGCTACAACGACCACACAACTTAGATCTTGTAACAGATGCGCTGTAGGGTGTCATAATCATAAAAAATAGACAAAAAATCATTAACAAGTAGAAAGCTAACCTGGGTTAGGTAGACACACAAATTTTGTCATCTCATTCACGTAAAAACAAGGGTTTGCGTCGTTATTGTAACACATTGAAATTTGAGTGTGCATTTATCCTAAAATGAATATTAATGTCGATTTATTTTTTCATAGGACCTTAGCATGAAGTCTTTTAAATCTACATTAATCTATTTTTTTAAATAAATGCAAGCAAAACATCGGCTTCACCGTAACAACGATCGCAGACTCCTTTAAGAAAGTCAATTTATTTTTATCATTAGTTTTATTTTGGCAGAATCACTTGATTTATTTTATGTCTCACCCTGTGTAACGGTAATGTAACGTACTAATTGAGTTTTATTTTTTGGGATCCAGTTCGATTCATTGATGGCCAAAGGGTCGCAAGAGCGGTGAGTATTGAAGCGAGTGATGTAAGTAAGTTCCGTATTACCTTATGAGTGCAATTGTGTGGAAGGCTTGAATGTGGTTAATATTTTAAACAAATAAAATTATAAAGTCAATGTGATTTGTATTTTTTACATCCTTGAAACTCCAATCCAAGTTAAATGATGTCGCTCAAGCGGAAGACATGCTTGATTGCTTTTCTTCATCAGCATCTCATTCGCTTGCTTCTTTGTTAAAACACCAATACTTCCGATATTCATAGCATTCCGTCGAGAAAAACAGGGGGAATTACTGGAAAAAATACAATGTGAAGAAAATAGAAATTAAGTGGAGGGTCAGTTTTTAAAGGGATAAAATGATGCGCGGGAACTTCCACCTGGTGAGGTAATCTGGTCTTTTGTGAGCAGTGCACGCTCCGTTTCTTCCAATGATTGTTGAGCACGATATTTATATAACGATAACTTCAATAAAGGGTCTGTTGTTTAACGGTGCTTTAATACCGGATTAAAATGTGTTTATTTCTTACTTTTATATACAATTAAATTCTGACTAGAAACATTACATTTGGTTACACTACACAATGTTAATCTCGTCCGTGACTGTTTCAATATTTTCATCAGTTTTGAATACTCTTATTTCGGAATTACTGGACTGTAACATCGGAAACTGAGTCTGTAATGTTGGACTTCCATGAAAACAAGGGCCATCCAAGCACATTGGACAAAAACTACCAGGAAATGCTCCCAATAACTTTCTGAAAATATCAAGATGATAATAAAATTGTAATCACTAGGTAATATTTCATATTTCTCACGCAACTGATGGAGAGATAAATGATAATAGGACAAAAAATAAATGGCTTTGATGTAAACTAATAAGGGACCAAGAGAAAACAGGATTTGTTCAACGAGCTGGCAAAGCAGAGGGTTGATTTTATATTATTTGATTTAGACGTTATCGCGCAGACAAGCGCCAGTAATAAGGGTGAATTTAGATTTTCTGATAAGGCGATGTTGGATTTAAAACACGGTCTTCAAAGCGTAAACATTTATACGGTTTTGTTGAAAACAGTTATAATACTAATTTGCTGGTGTAGTTCGTGTTTTTCTTTCTAAATTTTATTTTCTTTTTTTGTTGGCTTGGAGACATCGAACCCGGTCGTCTAAGAAGATAAGGATCACCGCCCGTCATGAGTCTCATTTAAATTCAAGCTTAATATTCAACGAAGTTAAATTCTCACCTGTAATGATGATCTATGTGCGCCTTTTCAATTCTCTTATCTTTAGCCCTCCGATTTTGAAACCAAATCTTGATCTGAGTCTCCGATAGTTTCAACGTCTCCGCTAGTTCACATCTTCGCGCCCTGCTGATATATTCAGATCGTTGATACTCAATTTCAAGCCTCAGAGTTTGTTCGCTGCTGAAAGTGGTTCTTTGCCTCCTAGGTCTCCCTTCTTTGCGCCTTCTTCGTGCCACTGCAAATTGTTCAAATTCAATTAATTTTGGGCATGGTCAATTTAACGAAATTGGGGTAGGTTTTTGATGATTCTGTGTCGGACACAACATATGGCGTCTGCATCAAGGCTTCACGTTTCCGTCAATCACGGCATATGTCATCCTGCAATATCATGTTGAGGTTCACACGATGAGGACCCTTATCTGAGCAACCGAGACGAATCAACCACACTTCCTAATGTTGTTATGGGGTTTAAGGGCTATCAATCTTCACTTAGCAAACGCGATTTGACGATTATAAGAAAAAATTCCAGTGTGCAGATTTGCTATATTTATTTGCAACAAAGGTTTTGGTTAAAATATTATTATAAAATTAACGTTTTAATTGCGTGATAGCTAACGTGTCTATAAGGCGTAATTATGTTCGAATTACATACAAAAGCTGTATGTTCGATTGTAGTGAAGACAATTTCGTTCAAAATCGTGAGATTTGGTGTCGAAAATGTTGAGGTTTCAAACTGTGCTGATTTTAGAGTTATGGTTACGAACTGTTCGGAGAGCAAATGAATAAACCTAAATCGTGTATAAAATGGAAGGCATAGCTGAAATAGTGTCGAATGAGGTGAAATTTTTTACCTACGATAATTATTTGGTACTAACAAGCGGTCATTATATTTATCTTTATGGTCGCCAAACTATGTAAAACATAAATTATTATACAATCGTATATAAAAAAAATATTAAGTAATACCCTCTAAAAGTTATTGGTAGTCGTTGAAACGAAGTTGATAATATTAATTGATACTTCAAAATCTCGAAATTGTTCTCGTAAAAATAATTTTATGCCTGTTTATTCTCCCCAGCAGTAATTTGTATAGCAATAATGTAGTAGAGATCTTTTGCAATTGAGGAATTTTTTTCCTGCAGGTTCTTACAATTATATCGGAGCGCCCCCTGTAACAATATAAGAGGTTTTATTTATCGTAAAGAATCTGAAAACTCAAACTCTAAGCTGTAGAATTCACACCCACATCGTAAACTTCAGCTTCAGAGGGATTTGTCGAACGAAAAATAGATATTGCACGGTATTGTTATTATAACGTTAAAGCTGTTATAATCGTATTATCGTCATTCAAATATTTCAAACAACCGTCACATTTCCAGGATAACGCTGCATTCTCTGGTGCTTCCCAACCGGGGATATAATAATTATGAAACTATAAACACATGTTGTCTACCTAATTGATCATTATGACAGGGAGGTTGGTGGGAAATCAATTTGCACCAGTTGGAATTCCCACCATAAATTTAAATAATTCTAGACTAAACAGTAATTATAACCTAGCGAATGAATTCGGACAAAATGGGTAATTTGGTTGTTTTGTACAATTCACGCGAGTTTCCTGCAACCGCAAGAAGTCCGCAGGATGGCACATGTCTCATCCCACCCCCACCTCGCGCTAAAGCTGGCTCATTCAAAGTTGCTCGACTGTACTGTTGTAATCTCATCATAATAATATTTTACATTTCATATTGTGTTGGACTTATTCTCTGGATTCAACACTGTGGCTGTTGCGACAGAACAGACTTAATAAAATGTGTTGTATTTACAGCGGTGGAAGAATTCCAATAATGCATATTTTTGCAAATTATATACATAAACTTATTGTTAAGTTAAGTGTGTACATTTAGTAACCTTAATCATTGTGGTTGGGAAACGCTAAATGAAATGAGAACAGATTTTTATTAGGTATTTCTTGCAAAACAAAACTGTCGTGGAACGGTTCATTCTCTACATTAACCTTTATGTTGTACAATAATTAAATAGCCATTAAATTTGATCCAATTGTGAAATTAAGCCCAATAAAGCAGGTACAACTCTTTACATTTTTAGCAAGAATTTTATGCATATTTTATTATCAATTCATTCAAAACTTTAGTGATTAAAGGGTGGTTTCCCTAAAATGAATTTTAAATGAGTAAAAATGTCACCAAGGGGGCTTATGATGGAGAAATCCGTTGGTAGCTCTGTCAAAACAAATTACAGTTGTTTGTTTATGGCTTTTGTGTGAAAAATTGAAATTTGTAGGAAAATCAAAGCTAGATAGAAAAGTTTAATTTTTACGTAAGATTTTTATTAAAAATTTTTCTACATTTTATTTTATCCATAAATTAATCATCATAAAATCGCAGGAATTCGACAACATGATTTGACTTTTTTTTATACATTTTTGTGTTAAAATTTTTCTCAATGACTAAAACATTATAAAAAAATAGTAACTACTTTTTTGTTGCTAATATTTTTTATAAATTTACTTACGAGGAAATAATTTCACATTTTACCTAAAAATGTTACTAATTTTACGATGCTAATGTTACTAATTTTAGAATTAATGGATTTTGTTAAGTGCTCTTCCTAATGTAAAATTTTTACCAAAGAACTGCTCCATTCGTAAGGAAACGCCGTTGCGTGTATCGGTAATATCCTACAGACTTTAGAAGTGAAGAAATAAATTAATATTCTCACAATTATGTACTTTGTTAATCAGACTCTTCTTCAGTCAGTTTCAAAATGAAACAATTTATTTCGTTTACAAAAAAACACGGAACCCGGAAGTGTTAAATTAAGATGAGAGAATTTTTTCAGCGATCATAAACATATCTGATTGTAAATCAATATCTACCTAATAATATTAAACTTTAAAAAAGCTGCTTAATGACTGTTTATTTTTTAACAATTTTGGCCCACTACCATTTACCCATAACGTAAATACCGTTTAAAGAAAGTTAAACCCACACCAAGAAACAATATCTGCATCTCAATAAGTTAATAACTACTTAACTACTGGTCCAAATTAAAACACTTTCACCCAACATCAAACACATAAATATTCTTACAGAAAGCAGAGAGTCCCGCGGCGGCAGCAGCCGTCAGATGCGTATCATTTCCCGGAGGAAGTAAAAAAGGCAACGGCGAAGCCAAAATAGGTACAGGCGTAATCAATTCTTGTATATTCCTCTGTTTTTCACTTTCTTCCCTCTGCTCTTCATCTCGTTTTTCTAAATGACCATAAATTCTTTGAAAAAATTCGCGAGGCGAAGACGGTTGAGTCGTCTTTGGTTTCGTTGTCATCACTTTACTTCGGCCGATTTCAGGTGAGTTGTAAATTCCCACAGGACTATAAAGAGCTGAAGCGCGTGTACGGGGGCGGGTTTTGAACAAGGGCGGTGCTGATGTCGGCCAATTGAAGGGTAGGTTTGTAATGTGTTTGGCCTCTTAACACTTCCAATGCTTAATTCAACCCTAAATTGATTGCTGATTGAGGAAGTGAGCCATTGAAGGGATAAAGGGATTGTTGAAGTGTGGATTTACAGACAAGAGAAGCGGAATAAATTGATAATCCTCTGTGTTAGTCGAAAGAATACAATACAATAATGCAACAATTTGTTTAAACGGATGTCGATAGAGAGTGCATCCAATTCCCCAAATTTCAAAATTTTACTCCAATTGTCTCATATATTTTTTGTAGGTGTAGTTTCTAATTTGATCCAATATTACCAATTTTGATGGTCACAATTTATTATTGCGGTTTTTAGACCTTCAATTTTCTCTACAGTTTCACGAAATAAACCACTGATTAAATATGAATTTTGTAACGCTTTTTTATGGTTGTAAAAAGTGTGTTAGAGTTCGATATTTGCTTAAAACTACCTATTTAACATAAGAATCATTTAATTAAATAACATTTATTTTTAGATGAATAGGGTCCAGCATGGATGTATAATTTTTTAGGTAAGCATATCTACTTTCAAAATATTTACTAAATCTCAAGAAAATAATATAATAAAATAGTGGTCTTGCTTCTACCGATTGTTGAACATATACATTTACGGGTAGTAGTGAATAAAAGTCGTTCGTTTTATATATAAATATACGGGGTGATCTTGAAAGATAAGAAAATCAGTCTGTATAGTATGAAAAATGCGAGCAGTATTTTTAGTTTTTTTAAAAGTCTGAAAAAATTTTGTGGAATTAATTGGAATATGAAGCTAATAAATTAAAATACTCCTAATTTTTTTGAATCTGATGTGGAACCTGTTTTTTAGATCTAAAATCGCGTTTCTCGCATCAAAGTGCTTGCAAGATCTATTAGCATTAATTTAAACCAAGTCGTGTCATTTCTTTCTTGTGTACAATTCATAACATTTTGTTGTTTTATAACAATTTCAGTTGATCCTTTAATACAATTTAAAATACATAAATAATTATTAAAATGGGATTTTTTTCCTGCCTTTGGAAGACACGTTGTGTTATGCAGTAATCACAATCAAGCAACGTAAGTTGGGGTGCATTATGTGATTGAATAACAATGTCACTCATAACGTCCAGTATTTATAAAATTAAAACTTAATAAAAAAATTGATATAATAGTTACGACGGACTATGCAAATTAATCAAGTGCTTACGTTTATAAATAGAGGGGCACAAACTGGTAGCAATCAGTACCAAGCCAAGTGAGACGCCAATCGCGTCCCAGTCATTTCTTGAGTTTAAAGTTTATTCTGTAATACTTTCGTTATCTAGTTGTACTGCATGGTCAAGGTAAGTGTATTTTACCATAAGTGGCGAATCATGAATAATTCATAAAGTCCAATTAATAAATCAAGTACCTAATTTAATTTCCGAAATGATTTGTTACAAGTAAAAAAATTGATAATAGTAGGTACCTATAGTTAAATTTTCTTATTTAATTAATAATTTTTAAATAAATATTATTAATTATCACTTATCTTTTTCGAAACAATTACCTACTGTATCAAATTAACATTCATGATTAATGTCATTGACATCATTACAGGTGTAACTAATCAAACGATGATTTTTGTTATGTTCTAAAGAATAATAATTTATGGTATGCACAGTTTTATGACGTTTCAAATTGATCATTGATCTCAACGATCGCTAATTTTATTTCAGTCACGCAGTTATCATTGTCACTTTCCATTCATAACAAAGAGAAAGCATATCTAGAAATGTGTTCTACCGGTTTGGGAGTGCCAAATTATCATAGTTTTAATACTAAAAGAAAAGTTAAGATAAATGTATTAATTTAATGTCGGTGAGCCCTAGTTTTGATTGAATGATTCTTGAAATCACTCTTCTTGAAAGTGTGAACATTATGTAAATGAAAATAGTCATTTTTAAGTCTTAATGTAAAAAGGACCACATTTTTTTTGGTTTCAGAGTTTTTGAGAAGTAAGTTTTGTAAAGATGAAAGATGAAGATTAATTTAAATGTGAAATTGTTGTCAATTTTGTTTTAAGAATATAGAAACGTTTTGTAAATCATATATTTTAATGTTATTTCTGATATTCAATGTTTTCATTATAACTATTTAAATAATTAAGTTGAGAGTTAAGAATCAAATTAATTGTTAAAAATAAAACAAAAACAGAATCTGAAGAATTTTGGTTTTTTTTATGAATAGAGGAAATTTAAATTGAAAACACTGACGCACATTACTATTGAAACGTGGGAAACTATTGGAATTTAATTAGAGATTTTAATTAGATAGGAAAAACTGGAAAAGTTACAGAAAATGAAAGTGGTATCTTCATACAAAATAGACAGCAAAAAAGCTTACTTTCACACAGATACAGGAATAGAAAGAACTTCTTTTAGTTTTTCTTAAAATAATTGGAAATTTTAGCTCTATTAGTCATTCAAAGAATCAAATCAAGACCTTTCATTTGATTTTCCTGTTTAAATCCCTGTTTTATAACTTCACATTCACATAATAAACAAGTGTCAATTTTTTTTGTCTGCAATTATTTTAATAAAAAATTACTTATGAGAAAACTTAATAGCAACTTTATACTTTTTTAATATACAAATTGTAATCATTCTGTTTCATAACTTTACATCAACATGTGTTATTGTTATAATTTCTGATTTGATAAGCTGTATTTTCCAATGAAGTTGACGTACGTGGGAGACCACAATGAGAGTATAATGATTTGCCACAGTCCCTGATCATGTGTACGTTTATCATCTTCATTTCATTGTCAGTAAACAAATTAAATCGTCAACGTGAGAACTGTTGTCAAATTCAAAAAGTGTTTGCTAAACAAATTGTTGTGTAATATGTAAAAAATCGCGTTACACTTTAATGAATATCCAATTAGTTGACATTCGCCCACGTATTTATTTCGCAAAATCTCTTCAAATCGGTAGTTAACATCTATCGATTGGGTTGTGTTTAGATAGTAACTTCATTAACCGAGTAATAATGTAAGTGAAATTGCTTAATTACTTTTTAACTCAAACCTATTTTATCTCGATCATATATCTGTAGTGTTGTAATGACATGTTATAGATGATTAATTTTGTATTACTTAATTCGTTGTGGGAATATTTTTACATTTTTTTTGTTGCTACCAAGTCACTGACCTGAAATGAGCTTCCAGTTTCAAAGCAGAAAAGGCTTTTTATGATAATCGCGTGGGTTTTTGATAGAGTTCCGTATAAACAGATACTGTAATTCTTCATTTCATCTGATTCGTGATAAGGAGGCATAATCGGCAAAAATGTGAATGCTAACCAAGTTTTTAGACTCAATTAATGATACAGAAATTTACATAATTCCTAAGAGATTATTATCAACCAAATGCAGAATTTATTAGTTTGATCGCGAAGTGGAATAGGTTGATCAATAAACACATCAGATTTTATTTTAAATTTATCCAGAGTTGGCTTCAGATAATATTTGTCTTGCTTCAATTGTATAATTTCATATGATAAAAGCTGAAGCCGGCTCTGGTTTGAAGTACCGCACTAGGGTGATGATAAGTGAGAATAATAATGGATAAACCCACGCTCCCACTTTTATTTGATTAATATAATAATATAATTTACTTCAATTTAATTATAACGTGAGTTTGCTTTTCCTCCACACAATATTGTGGCAAGAATTAGTGTCCTAAGAGTGTGCGGTATGTTTATAGATATTTTTTCATCAAGAAAAATTTGCAAAAGAACATTAGAGCTCCGAATTATTTGACAAATATCAAAAATAATCAGTCATGTCAAATCAAAAAAGTCTTAAATTATTAAAAGTTCCAGCCCCTTGACGATTTTTTTTTTCAGAACATGTTTCGTACATTTCTCCTTTTAACATGTTGGACGTTTATCTCCATTGACTCCTATCGACTACCCTCCAGTATAACTCCAACAAATTACAAAGTAAAAATTCTTACACACCTTGGAGAACCAGAAAATTTTAACTTCGAAGGTGAAGTCTGGATACAGGTAAGACTTTTTCGATTAGACCTACAATTTAGTAAACATGTCACGTTTAACCTTGTCTACAGTAATGAACGTTCTCAATTTTTACAACGAAGGATTAAAAATGCACAAACATTGACCCACATCATACAATTTTATTTTCAGGTGACTTGTCATGAACCGACTCGAAACATCACTTTACATTCTGAAGAACTAAACGTTTCCAGTGACAATGTCACAGTGAAAGATATTTCGAGCTCTGCGGCGAAGCCAGTCCATGTAGAGGGAGTGAAGTTCGAGACACAAAACGATTTCATGATAATTGATTTCAAAGAACCGCTCCAGAAAGATCATAATTATGAAGTTTTCATTCCGTTTAAAGGAGTGTTAGGTGATGAACTGAAAGGTTTTTATAGAAGTAGTTACATGGATGAGAAAACCAAAGAGAAGAAATGGCTTGGAGTAACTCAGTTTGAAGCCACTAGTGCTAGAAAGGCTTTCCCATGCTTTGACGAACCAGCAATGAAGGCAATTTTCGAGATAATTATCGGGCGCAAGAGTACTATGTCTTCTATAAGTAACATGCCTTTGAGCAAAACGGAACCAATGTACTCAAAAATTATTAAAAGTTTCAAAAAAATGATTGTCTGTGTTTTAGTAAGGAAAAGGAAGGATGGGTTTGGGACACGTTTGAACCATCTGTGCCCATGTCTACATACTTGGTAGCTTTCATTGTGTCAGATTTTGGATCCAAGACATCCGAACCGTCTAAAAATAACAACGTCACTTTCAAGATATGGGCGAAGAAAGACTCCTTAGACCAGGTTTGTTTATTTCAGTGAAAAACAGCTCCAGTAACACATTTAATAGGTAGACTATGCCAGAGAAGTGGGTCCAAAGGCACTTGAATACTACGAGGAGTTCTTTGACATCAAATATCCTCTACCGAAACAAGACATGGCAGCAATTCCAGACTTTAGTGCCGGTGCTATGGAAAACTGGGGTCTTATAACCTACAGAGAAGCACTCTTGTTATTTGATCCCAAAGTCTCCTCACTTACAAACCAACATCATATTGCTAGCGTGATTGCTCACGAGTTAGCCCATCAATGGTTTGGCAACTTGGTAACAATGACATGGTGGACCGACCTTTGGTTAAATGAAGGTTTTGCTACATATATGGCAAGTCGAGCTATTGAACATCTTTATCCCCATTGGAAATCACTTGAAGAGGAGGCTGTCGGCAATGCTTTAAATGTTTTTTCGTTTGATTCCCTTCGGACCTCACATCCGGTGAGTGTTCGCTCGCCACTCACTTCTTTTTTATACTGTTAGGTAATTGCAGGTGTCAGTACCCATCGGTCATCCTAGCGAAATTGACGAAATCTTTGACACAATCTCGTACAAAAAGGGTTCATTTATAATTCGCATGATGTCCCTCTTTCTTGGTGATGAAACTTTAAGAAAAGGAGTGAGCAACTACTTGAAAGCCCACAAATACAACAACGCCGAACAAAACGATCTCTGGCAGTCACTAACTGAAGAAGCTCACAAAAACAACGTTCTTCCAAAGAACTTAACAGTAAAGACAGTCATGGACACTTGGACTCTTCAAACTGGATATCCACTTATTACTGTAACCAGAGACTACGAGAAAAATTCAGCTTTTATAACACAGCAACGCTTCTTTAAAGACATAATTAAACAGAAAACGGACACGGGCTGTTGGTGGGTACCACTAAGCTACACCGATGGCAAAGAACAGAAGTTTGACTCGGCTAAACCAAAAACTTGGTTGTCTTGCGCTGACAACGGCACTGATATTAAAAACTTGCCGGATAAAGAAACGTGGATTTTGTTCAATATCCAGCTCGGTGGTTTATACAAAATCAATTATGACGAACAGAACTGGAAGCTCCTGACACAGACGTTAAACAGTGAGAACCATAAAAAAGTACCGATTTTAAATAAAGTGCAATTGCTTGATGACGCGTACGATCTGGCTTGGACCGGTAATCTTAAATATGATATTCTCTTTGATTTGTTGAACTACATGAAGTACGAAGAAGAGTATTTACCCTGGAAGGCAGCTTTGTCAAACGTGAACTCTCTTAACAAACAAGTGAAGAAGTCATCCATTTATGGTCTCTATAAGGTAAGGAAAAGCGGCTAGAAAAACCGCAGCACTTCTATTTTTGTCTTGTAGACTTACATGCGGAAATTAATTGTCCCCATTTACAACAAAATCGGAGGTTTAGTGATCCCGGAAAACAAAGATCTCAACAAATTAGATATTGTTAAACATATCGTATTGATAGACAGTTGGGCATGTCGCTTTGAAGTATCCAACTGTGTTACAGAAGCCCAGGATTTGTTCAAGAAGTACCAGAACTCTCCGAACGACAAAAATATGTAATTAAGATTGAACTTATGTGGTTTGAGTTAGAAGGTTTTTTTCTAGAATTTCGAAAGAGTTCCGGAGTGTTATCTTCTGCAATGCTATCCGCCATGGTGGTGAAAAAGAATGGGAATTCTTGTGGGGACAATACAAGAAGTCTAATGTAGCATCTGAAAGAGATACAATTTTGAGCGCTTTGGGATGCACCAAAGAAATTTGGTTGTTGAGAAGATATCTGGAATGGTCGATCACGCCAAATTCCGGAATTAGAAAACAAGACTGTGGTGCAGTTTTCGGAGCGGTTGCTTCCAATGATGTTGGATACTACATTGCCAAACAGTTCCTTAAAAGCAAGATCAAAGACATTTATAAGTAGTAAGTACTTTTCAGTGTGCAGCTTCGATCTGAGGGTCTAAAAAATGTTGGTCATTGCAACGTATTCTCTGTTAGTCATTATCACTCGCAAAAAAACTGACTAACAAGAAACAACGTTCCTTTCACTTTCAATAATGTCAATAACTACAACAATTAGTCTAGCATAACATTTTGATTGCTGACTTGTAAGTCTGCAGGGGACACGTTTAAAAAAATGTATTTGATAAATGGAAAATAACCAGTGACCGGGCAAAGTTTCTCTGCTTTAATTCGTTTATTACAGTTTAGGAGCAAACGCAAAAAGAATCTCCCGGTTTTTGTCTTCAGTGGCTAGTCAAACGACGACCGAAGATGACTACTTGGAGGTAAGATTTGAAGTTGTAATAAACAAATCATCAAATTATTTTTAGTTGCAAGCTTTCGTTAAAGACAATCATTCGTACCTGAAAGAAATAAAAAAAGGAGTGGAACAAAGTTTAGAGATGGCAAAACTGAACATCCAATGGCAAAATAATTACTTCAGTGAAGTGGAGAAATTCTTGAGAAAACTTGACGAAGAAGAACGCACTCATTGAAAACAAAGATTTATTTTAACTAATTAACTTTTAAATACAAGTATCCTACAAAAAATATATCTCATAATCATGTACTTAAGAAAGCAGCATTAATATTTTTGATTACCAGTTAAACCAGTGTAATTAAATTAAAGAAATGGAAAAATTACATGAGCTGTTGTTTTTTTAACATAATTACGGAATGGTGTGATTATTGTTGAGGACCCTCCCCCATTATTTGTTTTCTATCTAATATCACGAATTTAATGATATAGGCATGTCGTACCTACAGATCTAATCTAAATTATAATACTGGTCAAAATGTTCACTTTTGTTTTATTCATTGGAATCAGTTCAAATAATTGCATGATCATGTTGTGTCTAACCACAAGCATTTACACATTCTGTACAATTCGTTTAACACCAATAAAGTAACAGTACCATCCAGCATATACAAAAAGTTTAACACTGCATAAATATAAATTTGAAGCACTTAGTTCTTCTGCTCGAGTTCAAAGTAATAACGACTTTCTTCTGAAACACTATAACCGTGATATTGTATTTTAAAATATACAGTATGGACTAATATATTTGTAATTTTAATTAATTTGTAACTATTCAATTAAACTAACAGGTCCATCCTGTATAGTGGATTTGATTGTACGTTCATCGTAACAACAATATACATGCTTTATTATTACAAAAGGAGATTTCAAGACGGTCGTATATCTAAGCAATATCAACGTACATTACAATAGCTTCTTTGAAATTTTTATTGAACGATGTTACAGGGTGTTTCACAACAATGATCATTACAAAAATCGCGAGAAATTCCAATTGTAAAGGCAAAATGAATGGTGTTATCACAACATTTGATTATATAAATTTAGCATTTAATTAGTACTAGATTTATTAATAGAGCCTTTCCGTGTAAAAACGTAGTGCCGCTAAAGAGAAGACATGGGGTAAGGTACTTGAGTGTATCTTCAAATATTGTTTCAAAAATTGTCTTCTATTTTGCGACTCTGTCAGACACGTTTCGAAAATATCTTTGTAGTCAGCAGGTGGATAACAAAGTGTTGCCAATTTGCTACTAACTATTGTAACGCTACTGAAAATTACGAGTCTACATTTGAAAAACGAACACCCCGAACATTTCATGAGACTAGACGATTTAATATATCAAAGCAAAAACAATATTGCAAGACAATTATTACATCATTTAGGAAGTAAAACATTGGCATAACAAGAGTATAAAGAAAATTCCAGTTTAATTTAAATATATAAATATTCTTTGAATATCACATTCAGTTAGTCAGTGGAATTTGTACTTCCTAAATGATCTATGATCATCTAACAGTGCTTCAAAAGAAACAAATTAATCTAAAGGGACATCAGTAATTTTTGAATAGAACAGCAAGTAAGGGGTTGACGTCGAATTAGGTTTATATGACAACTCTTCTTTGAACTCTTGACTTGTAATTGGTCTGACACTTTCATCATCACACTCCAACCACATATCCTCGGGACCATTGTAATATTCATGTCCGTTTTTTCGAGGATACGAGTTCACCACGTTTTCAACAACATTTTTGTTGATTTTAATACCACAGCAATCCATACTTTTGCACATTCTAACACCATTCATCATGCTCTTGGACAAAATACTCTTATTTTCAGTTAAAGACCCACCTATCGTTCTGGGCTTGAAATACTTTAAAAAATTCAGGGATTTCTCACTGCTGCTGGCTGACAAACTTCCTTTCGGCATGTTTCGCGAGCATTCTGCGTAATCTTCAATATGGTCAGAGGCCTTGACGTATGTAATGTAGTGGCCAGATGCCATGGTAGCTCCCAAATGCATGATTACACAGCAGAGGCGGTACCTGTGAGGTGGAGATTCGTTCTCTTCAATGGTACAGCAAGTTTCACAAAAACAAGCCATTTCCAAGGGTGTAGGAAGGTAGGTGTTGACCTTCTGGACCCCCGCGGAAGACGTAGTAAAGCGCTTTAGTTGTAAAACCATGATGTTGGGCAGTTTTTCAAACAAGACGTCGCGGCTTGCTTCGTTATATCGCTGACAGTTTTCACAGAGGTATTTATTGGAATCGCATAACTTCTCACTGGTTACACAGGCTTTGCGATAGATTTCACTGGCAGAGTTTACCGAGACGTCACCCTCAAATTCAGAGTCTTTGACTGAAATGGGAACTGGAATATCGTAAAACGGCTCTTTGCGCTCAGTTACACTTTCGCATTCTAAACATTTCGTGCGTCTTAAGGTGATCCCTTCAAAATCTTCCGCTACGAAATTATAACCTAACTTTTTCTTGCCGCTGTCGCTGTTGCCGTCAACTGAACATGCATCTTCGGTGTCTGTAACACTGGAGCCGTTTACTTGCTCTTCATTGATAGCTTCCTTGGTGTTCTTATCTTTCTTTTTATGAGTTTTCTTCCAGGATCGGCGTACGTTCCAAATTTTACTGCTTGTAGGCGATGGAATGATTTCAGTTTCGGTCGATAAATCAGGGTTCTGTTGCACTTGTTGTGTGAGCAAATCACATGTCTCCCTAAGATTATCTAACAGGTAAACAAGCAACTCATGGGCGTCTTGCTGATGATTGCCTTCAAAAATATAATTTGCTTCACGAATAGCTTGCAGCAAAGCAAGAGGCTGGTAGGCGTCGTTGGAATCCTTCACTTCCAAATTGTGCATTGTTATGTACAATTCATGCAATTTCTCAGTCACAATTTGTACTTTTGACTTTGGAATGATATCATTGGAAGTTCCTAGAGACAAGAGATCTTTGCTGCTGGTACTCCGTGAACTAGGGCCGGTGATAGCTCCCACGTTTCGACCCAACGACGACGTTTTCGCTTTAGTTTGACTTAATCGCGAACTGACAAGGGCTAAATCCCCAATGAGGTGATGGAGGTTATGCAGGAAGGTTGGAGCGTATCGCAGCGTATATAAAACGCTATTTAGGAAGCACGTATTGCCCATGTTGGACAATGTAGCAACCGGTGATTCATGTGCGGCATCGCCATTACCTCTTTGATCTGTCCTATATCCATTTAACATTGTGTCAAGTTCTTGCTTTTTGTTAGCTGGAGCTTCAAGGAATGTACCTTTGCGTTTTAAAAGCTGTTTCTCAGGTTGGTTTGATAGACGTAGTTTGCTACGCAAAGGTATCACGTTCTCTTTCAGAATTGTCATCTTCTTGTCCAAACCTGGAAAATTTATTGGCTTTACTTTTATGGTGTCGCTATTTTCTTGATGCTTACATGTGTAACGGTGGGTTAATCGTTAGACGAGCAGTTTGATGGAGGTGGTGGTTTCAAATTCATTACAACCAAAAACCAAACTAAAATTAACAATTAGCAATCAACAGTGACACAATCAGTCCACACCGGACACTTCTAACAACTTGGTGAGAAAGCCAACCTTACCAAGTTGAAATCTCTAGATTTTTATTACACGCCCTGTCAAATTTTCGGCGCCATATTTAAATCGGACACATAATAAAATGTTAAAATTTCTGCACACATTTTTATTATTTCTGTTTAAAACGGCTTAGTTGGTTTCCTCAATTTAGTATTCACAACGACAAAAATCTAATAACAAATTTCTTTCAAAAATAATTTATTACGTTGGCTTGTGTAACTAAAAAGAGGTATTAAAAGAAATCGATTCTTATTTTTTCTGTCATTTCGACTTTTTTATCTAAATTACCTGGACTAAGTTTTTTGTTTTGCTTTTTTATTTATAGAATTTGCCTTTTTTAATTATGTTAATTAAAACAATTGATTTGGCATAGCTAAAATTAAAACAAAATAATAAACTGAAATCAAGCATGACACATCCAGTTAATTTATTATCCACAAAATATCTAACAAAACGTTTATTACACTGTTTTCTACAAACAGATTCTTTTTGCATAAGTCTATATTATAGTTTGTTTTGAAGTTTTGCGCAGCTATTACATGACATACTTTTTAAAACTTTTGTACAATTGCTTTCGTAGAAACCATTTAAGACTCAAAACTAACATTACGACACGCTTCTTAAATAAATGAAATAGTTATTTACAGTCGCGTGTGGTAACTTACATTTTACAGCGCGAAATCAGTTTGAAGCACGACGGCGTAGCCGGAGTGCTTTAATGATTGAGCGCTGTAAAATGGTTAACGCACAAGAGTTGTATTAAACTTTTTGGCCGAAAAATTTTAATTTAAATAATTGGGTTTTTCAAAATTCATGAGAACTGTCACATCTGACATTTGTAAATTTCATCATCTGTCAATTCTGTCAATTTTGTATTTCGTGCACAAAAAGTACACAAGATGGCGCTGTATAAAAAACGTTTTAATATTACTTTAAAAATAGAAATATTGTCTTAATTGAGATAAGAATTTAGGTAGATTCCACTTTGGTGATCAATCTTCATTATGGTAAAGTGATTTTAATTTATAAACGCATCTGAAGAGCAGACGATTTGGGCAATTTTTACCGCACGGCGTGTGTAAACGTCCAGGGCGCTTGTAAATATAATGTTTCCAAAGATGTCAATTGAATGTTAATTTGACGTTTACAATTCATGAGGCCAAAAAAATATTTACGATTTCTACGGTGTTGTTTTTTTACAGAACTTTTTGACCTGGCGCCTCCACCATTTTTGGCATTTTTTATAAATTATTAAAAATATCAAATGGATATCGATTTGTCCTGTTAAAAATTAATAAAAATCATCTGATGTTACAAATTCTACAAATTTGTGGAACTTGTTCTTGTAAATAAAAACAGATCATTCTAAAGGTTCATAAACAAAATAATACGTAATTCGTTTTTTTATTTAGCATTTTTCTACAAAATAAAAATTATTGTTAACACAGGATACGATGTAATCAGTTTGATTATCTAACTACTAATAATTACAAAACAATAAATCATTTAAGAAGACTTTTTCAAATCGGTCGCTCTGTACATAAAAAGTTGAAATTTTACCCATAATAGTAACACAAAGTTTTCAAGAGCACGTAGACAGAAATAACTAATCATATAATAAATTCTAGCAATAAATTATAGTAATTTAAGAGACAAATACAAAATGAAGATTCATAAAAAGAAAGTATCGCTACAACAAGACTATCACTTGAAAAATATCTTTGGATCACCATTTATTAACAGTAAGTAAGAAACTATTTAGATTTTTTCCTAAAGAAGCATGTCTAACTATAAGTGAAAATGTTCTTGGTGAACAGTCAACCAATTTTCAACGGAATGATAATTCTTCTTCATCCACTCAACGTTGCCTCTGACTTTTTCGATAACACTGTCAAAAGCTTGACTCGCTGTGCTAATATTGTTTCCAACTGCATTTCTAAATCTGATGAGTTCTGAGAGCTGATATTCAGAATTCATAAATCGGGGTAAACTTTTAACCATCGTGCTTATGATGTTAAATCCTTCGCCGTAACTGCAATCGTAATCAGAATAACGAAACTGACTTTATAAGAACTTACTGTTGTAAAAGTTCGTTCCAATGGGTCCGCAAGAAGTCAAATGCTAAAGTGCTGGCTATGTTGTTATCGGAAACAGATTTGAAGACTCTACTAGCGTCTTGAATTCGAATACTAGAATCATTCCGGACCAAATAATCCAGGTACCTGTTAAGTGTATTTGTATTAACGTTATTAACAGTGGAAGAAAGTTAGAAAAGAATAATGAATGAGAATTGTAATAGAAAATAGACGCGTTAATTTGTTTGTGCTTGTTTTGTACCTGGATAAAAGCCACTTTCTGGTGGTACATCCGAGGGCGTCTAACAACACGTTCTTTTCTGCTGCTGAAGTGGTGTTGAGATACTGATTGAAAGCAAATTGCCATTCCGCTTCATTGCCTTGGCGGATGGCTGTGCAGTAGACGACGTCGCGAATATTAGGTGGGATCCTAAAAGTGTTCAATTATTGATTTTTCTTATATTCTCGAGATATACAGACATCGTTTTGCGTTCCATCCATTGTCTAAACATTCGATGAGAGGTGATGGCACATTCAGAATCTGTTTTTCTGCAAGCCCATTTTAAGACAGTCTTCCTAATTCTCTGGTGTAAGTAATTGTCTGAATAATAATCTCGATCTGAATTTATAATAGAATACGTCTCCTTAAATATCGTCATTTGGAACGTTTCAAAAAGACCAAAACTAGGAGTCGATGATAACATATCACTTAAGTATTCCAGTTTCTTGAAAGCCACATAAGTCGGTACAAACATTATATTTTTGTCGCGAAGTGCCATAAGCTGCACTAGCTTAAGTGGTATGTCATAATCTAACAGATTTGCCCTTGCAAGATCCATCGAGTCGCTAATCAATTGAGCTCTAATTAAAGGGGGGAGATTTATTATGTTGTCAGTTAACGCGCGCCAGTTCGCTTCGTCATAATTGACTATAAAATATCCTAAAAAAAAAATGCTTACGAGATTTCTTACAATTTCACAATAATACCTGTCTGGTGAGTGTTAATAATGTACCAAGAATTCACGTCGAGGTTCACCGTGACCATTGGTTCATTCTTAAGCCAAACTTGAGGCTGGGTGTTATTAAATTTCGGATTCGTGTCGGTGACTATAGAAATAGGAACGTACCACGTTGAATTATCATGCCCTTTACCGGTAAAGAAGAACCGTTTCTAAAACATACCCCCTTAAGGCAACAATTATTTTCATGTAAACCCTTTACTTGAGATAAAATAAGCTTGCTATTAGCCACGTCTCTGATTGCCGTCACCACAGGAAAACCAGGTTGTTTCGTCCAAGAGTCCATTATGTCCTTCATGCTAAATGACGGTTCTAACACACCCTTCTTGTGCGCTGCTTCTGTTAGAGCTTCAAAGAGATCATCGCGATCTGCATTTCCATACTGATACTTTGTTAGAAAATTTACGAGTCCACTTTTAAAAGTTTCCTCTCCAAGGAAATGGTTCATCATTCGGACAAGTGCTGCGCCTTTAGCGTACGACAATTCATCAAAAGTTTGACGAATTTGTCTACTATTTTTAACGTCGTATGAAATGGGGCGCGATGAGGGAAAAGCATCCAAGGAAAAAGCTCGATCGATTTCACTGAACATGAATTCGTCGCTGATTTTCCAAGTGGGTTCGGCCTAAAAAAAAAAAGATTGGTTCTGGTTGTATTAACCATGCGAACTTACAAAGCTAGTGCCTAAGTATTGTAGGTATGTAGAGAAACCTTCTTTTAGCCATAGGTCGTTCCACCATTTTGGTGTTACTAAATTACCAAACCATTGATGACCCAGCTCGTGGGATAAAACAGTGGCTATTGTTCTTTTGCTGTCGACGTCGGGTTCGTCGTTGTTGTACAATAAAGCACTCTCTCTAAAAATAAGACAATATTAAAAGAACCACAACGCGCTTGTTGTACCTAAACGTAATCAGTCCCCAATTTTCCATTGCGTTGTAACCAAAATCTGGAATCGCTACGATATCAATTTTCGGCAGCGGGAAAGAGATGTTGAAGTAACTTTCGAAAAAGTGAAGAATCTTGGGCGCTAACTCCGCCGCGTATATTGCTTGAATGCTCAACGATCGCCTCGACCAAATTTTTATTAGCTTATCTGAAGACCCATAGCCCTGCAAATCGCTAACTACAAAGGCCACCAAATAGGTTGACATCTTTGGAGTTGTTTTATAATAGTCCCATATCAAATCTTTATTGTTTTCGCTGAAAAAGTTTTATTAGAGTTGATAGTGAAGAAGGTGGAAACCTACTCAACATCAGACTTTTCCAGAGGCATGTTTGCTAAAGAGGACATGTTCGATGGTCTTCCTATTATGAGAGAAAAGTTTGCTTTGAATGAAGGTTCATCAAAGCAAGGAAATGCACGTCGGGCGTCAGTAGGAGAGAACTGGGTGCTCGCCAAATATCTAAAATATTTCTACTGCTAATAGGAAATTGAGCCAAAATTTATTACCTTTCGGCACGACCATCATATTCAGTGTAATAGCTTCGGTAAAATCCTTGCAGATGATTATTCAAACTTCCGATATAAGTTAATTCAAGTGTGCACATAATGTTTTTCTCCAAAGTGTCTTTTAATACAATTCTATATCTAGCTCCTGCGATGTAGTCCTGACTTTTGATCTCTAAAGGTTTGTTGCTTTTAACCGATCTAATTTTCACTGAGGTCTTATCAATTTCTATGTTTTTCACGTTGAAGACAATTTGATCCGTTTCATCTTTAATATTAAGGGTCATAGTGACGGACCCATTGAAGGTTAAATTGTTAAGATCCGGCGCTACTTGAATTCTGAAAAACATTGTATCGTATTAATTTAAATGCAGGATCGTAGATCATAAAATTTTATTAGCTTGGTCAAGAACAACTGCAGAATTTATTCATTTATTAAGGACATGGGGAATTTTAATGAGTTTTATTTTTCCGACAGAAGTACGGAGTTTTTTGGGTTATTATCAAAATATTTACGAAAAAAAGAGCACCTTCACCTCGTTTCAGACCTATTTATATCGTGATTTGTTTGAATAAACCCGAGATCCCTACAATTTGAGAATAAAGTGATCCGTTAACAGTGATGGATGGGAATCAATATTGTTACGGTTTTCCTATTTAAAGAAAACAAGTTGTGACAAAATATGATGAATTTTTGTTTGTTTATCGGAAATGTTTTGATCGTAATAAACGTATCATTTTTGTAGTAAATAAACTAAATGCGAAAATTATGAAGATTTAAATACGAATCAATCCTCAATCAGACTCGCCCCGCGACTCCTGAAATGCTGGAAATCACCACGAACTTCGGGATAATTATAGAAAATTTCAACGAATATTGAACTCATATCCTCGCTTTAACGAGATTTTAACGAGTTGAGTTTCATCTTTTTATTGCAAATTTACGATTTTTACCCGTTGTTGAAATTTCAGATTCGCTTCAGTTTACCTGTAATGCGTTGGTTCTATACTTTTAGGCAGCCTTTCATCAATATCTGGTAAAGTTCTCGCTGTACTAAAAACCTTTGACATTTCGCCATCAGGCATTGTGCTTGGAGAATTATAAAGAGGTAAGCCATCATCGCTCACCCGAAAGTCGCCAGATTGTCGACTATCTGATGGTTTAGGCAAAGCTTCACTACATCTAGGAACAAGGAAAAATACTAATAAACCTACAAGGACTGCTAGTAAAAGTGCCCCGATTGCCATGAGAGCACATAAAGATTTTGCTATTACTAAACCACCCGGTTTCCGGTTGACGGTGTATTTGTGTTGGTTGCTATTATTTTCTAAGTCCGCCACAGTGGGCACACCTGCAAAAAGAAAAGAGTTGTAAAAGTCATTAATGCGGCCAATTTTAGTTATCAGCCATAAAAAACATGCGCAACAATTACCGCTGTCGTCAAGTTCTCGATTGGGAGTCATGAAATTAGTTTATTATTGTTCCGAAAACTTTCAAATTGTTAATTAGCAATAGCTGTGCATTTAAATTATATTAACAAGGTCAAAGATGCACTTTTGCTTTAATTGAAATTTACATTTACCTAAGTTTTCAATTAATAAGCGCTTGCAAACTATCAGGTAACACTCAAAAGTTTCCTAATTACAACATTCAATCCCAAATAGATTTACTTCATTTTATAAAAGTTAGACTGATATCTTCAATGATTATTCATCATTTAAATTTTAGAAAAAACAAAACTTTATTGCTAAAACATGTGTCATCTTTCCACATTTGTGGTTTTGTTTTCCTGTTATTTATATTTGTTGTTTATTTTCCAATTCTTTTGTCTATTTTTAAATCTGACTCCTACAATAGAAATCAATAGAAAATTTTCATTATTAAATCAGAATCAAAAGCGGCATCGACGTTCTGCTAAGATTAGCAAATTATTGTAACAAACTAAATATTGACTCACATGTCTGCATAGTCGCGCAGAAGAATAAAAAATCATTGCAAAGTAGTAAGCCTTTTGAAGGTTTCCATATAATTTTTGTGAAAATTTGGTTTGATTAGTGCTAACAGTTACGCAAAACGGAGCCATCAGCAAGTCAATTAGGTGTTGAGAACACGTGAAATAGAGTTCCGGGCAATTTAGAAAAAAGCAGCTTTAATAAACTCCTGCCGCTTCATTGACACGAGAATGACGATTTCTGTGAAATTAAGGGTGGCGTGACTGCTTTTGATTACGAGCTTTCATTGCTACCGATGAAGATTAATAGTTAGCCTAATTTTGATTTTTGCACCATAAAATTTAGGTTTTGCGACAGTGAATTGGGTCAAAATAATTGGGAAGCGTTAACCTTTGGGTCGACATTTATGTGACATTATAATTTTCTCAATAAAAATGCTATTAGGGCAGGCTGAAACCAGTTGTGGTTCTAAGCCGCTTGTTAGTCTAATTGAAGAAAAAAA
The DNA here is from genome assembly GCA_029298725.1 of Gnatocerus cornutus. NCBI lineage: Eukaryota > Metazoa > Arthropoda > Insecta > Coleoptera > Tenebrionidae > Gnatocerus > Gnatocerus cornutus. Next base: position 9,583,361 of record CM055514.1, read on the forward strand.
AATGAGGATATTTAAAAAAAATCAGAGTAAACAAGCGCGAGGTTTAAAATATCTTTTACAAATTACCGTGATTATAGTGTCCAACCATGCTTTCTCACGTCAATGTAATGTCACACTAATTAACGCATTTCACTATCACCGACGCTGGACTGACGACGTCCACCTGGTGCACTGACGCCACGCCGGAAGCTCACCAACTGGAAGCTCGCGCAGATTTTCTTCGTGATAATCCGCCGTTGCACACTATTAAATTATTGTATTTTGTCGTGTACCTTTATTTTTAACCAGGTTTTGTTTATAGGTTGGGAGTTGCGCAATGAGAATGAGGTAAGCTGTAAAAGAGGATGTGATCGGGTGTGAATGCCAAGATTTTTCACAATTTATGATCCGAACTTGGGGCTTGCACGCTGCATTTATTTCGATAGATACACACTCTTTGAGTTTATTTCGGATCAAACTACTTAAACGATTTGTTTACAAACATGCATAAGGAAGTGGTTCTTCGGAGTTGTTAACTGTGGCCGTTGACTGTCTTACTCATTTGAAAACTAATACATTTGACCAAAGCACCGACAAAGGTCAAATTCGATGGGAGCTATTTTCGAAATGTTGCATCCGAGGTTTATTTTGTCACTCTGTTTTTGACCTCTGATTCCAACGAGAACGAGAGGAGATTCTTTTTAGCATTTATTCTGTGCCAACTGTGTTAAATCGTAAACAGGCAGGCAATCAAACACGTTCGTTGCACTTGAGTTGTGAATTCTCTTTTTATCTTTCTTATCCAACTTAGATTTATTGGTTGATGGACTTTATAAGGTCTGGAGGAAAACCGAGAAAAATTGGCAGATTACGTGTGAAAGCAAGTGCTAACGTCCGACCTCCGATAGCAAATAAATTAAACGAGGTAAGCCTTAATAGGCAATAATAAATTACAATGGGAGTGGACTATGAAATTTAAGTTTAAGACTTCAAACCAATGTTAGGGGCAAATTTACTGCTTATAATCATAAAGAAATGACAAAACAGGAGTCACTCATTCTGATATTACTGGAATAGGAAATGTTTATTTTCTTCCGGCCCACATTTATTAATTTATTTGACTTTATAATGTATACGCTGAAATCTCCTTTTGACGGTTATCACGTTTTTGATTTATAGTCTCAAATAAAGAAATTATCTTAAGTTTCTAAAGAAATAACTAACACATGAAGATACCAATGAAGGAACAAAAAAAAGTAATGAAACGAACAAAAAAAAAATGAAATTCTTCATGGAAAAGTTTCACTCGTAATATTCAAAGAAAAATATTCGCCCATGCAAAGCCGGGTACTGCTAGTTGTTTGTATAAATTTCCGCAGTTTCCGATTAGGTCTTTCGCAACTTCAAGTGTGGGAGAAAAAGTGCAGTCTTTTTATTACACACAGAGTCACAGAGTATTTACAAATATTTAAGTCCATCAAGGCAATTTATTTCGGGAAATTTTACACAATCTTCCGGTATCTTTGCGCGAGCAAATTAAGATAAACTAATGGGATTAGCTAAAAGCGATGTCGGATCCACTGGATTGATCTTACTAATTCCACATTTTTATGTACTCAAGTTTACAATCCAGTAAAGTTGTTTAATGTAATTTAATACAGACATGTGTTCGCAATTGCGTGCGACTTTTCCGATCATAAACCTATAACCTATCTATCTACAATTGGCAGTGTGTAACAGAAATAATAAAACTATCGGTATTTTTAGCGAATATTATAGACCTCGACTATGAAAACACGGTGGGTGGCATTTAGTTTTAGATCAAACATTTTGGAAATTGAAAATTCGGTTTCGGAGAAAAAACATTAGTCAAATCTTGGGCGTTGGTAGAATTCAACAACTCGTCGGTGATAATTAGAATTAAAATGTCATGGAAGTAAAAATTACAAAAGCAAACATTTGTGAAACCTCTTATTCATTGAAATTCGAAAGTCAGATGTCTGGCTAAAATTTATGGGCGATTATGTTAAAAGTAATGTTTCCAGTGGGCGTTTAGCAATAGAATCTATTTAACTGCAAATCAGAATGAAATGAATATGAACTGACAACATTAGATTAAAACTGGATTCCCATAAACATAGAAATGATGCTGTAGTAGAAAATACGGTGTTTTTACGATAGTTAAAAAAAGTGGCTAAATTCGTTTCTAGCAAAACTTAGCTCATCGTCTATGAAGTACTTTATTTTTATTTAACCCTGACATCATTAATTTAAGCCGCCAAGACTATTATTGTAACATTCGCAAAAAAGCACAAAATCAAATAAAGTTCTTCATTACATGCAACATCTTAATTTAGCATCAACACTGTGTATATTTGCGTTGACGCTTACATAATTATTTTTGAAATCTAACATGTGCCTGTTTCATTTTAAGCCTGCTGTCACATTATGAAACGAGATACTTGACAATTTAAAAATTCGCTACAGATGGCTGCCCACGTGCCCCGACCATTAAAACACTATTTTTCAAAAAACGAAGATCTTGGCAAAAGTTTAAGCGGTGTGACAATATTTATTGTTTAAACATTAACATGATGATAAATTTATTTTTCATTTCAGACAACACAACAGGATGATTCAGCTTGATAAATTTGACGACACGTTTTACATTTCCAACATGTTTAAATTTAAAAACCAATTAACAGAGTCAATAAAAAATACACGTTTACATTTGGGATTAAAACAATAAATATAGTGCAACATAACGCAAAATTGGAACGGAAATCATATTTATTAGCAGCAGGTTAAACCGATTCGGTTGTAAAGTTCTACCGTTTGTTGGGGACAAAAAGTACAAAGAGTGATTTATTTGATGTAATTACGTGAATAAATTTGCGTTTGATGGCGTTTTTTGTACAACAGTGTCAGTGGCTTTGGAGGAAGCTCCTCGAAATAGAGTAGATTCTCTCTATGACGAATTTTTCAGTGTTACAACTGTATTGATTTATAAATGTCTAAATGCTAAATGCAATCTTCGTGACAATTGTCACTGATGCTGACTAAGTGAATAGTTTTTGAAGGTTCAAATAATGATAATTAAATTGACACTCCTTGAGATAAAATAATATAACAATAAAAGTTAATTTCGTTTTCCAAATATCCTGGTTTTGCTTTTATTAAAATGTGACGGAATTAACATTCTTAGCCATGATGTAATAATCCATTTAGTGCCATTAAAAATCAGACTTAATTTATCTCTCGCCTACCTTCAGAAAATTATAAAGTCAGAGTAGTTCGTTTAGCCCTAGAAACTTGCTTTGGTACGTTCATCATGTGGGGATAACAAGCCTATTTTTCAAATTTAGAGGTCGTTAGTTTCGAAATGGAATTATTTTATTAGTGCAATTAGTCTATTAAAATAAAATGAATTGTTCTAGTTTCATTTTACATGTTGGTAAAATATTATTAGATATTAACCTTGACATTGTATAATCGTGACGAGCTTATTACATCTTTCATTAAATTTGAATTGGGAAGCTACCATTTATTGTTTTTTGCTTTTATTACTTGTATTTGTTGAAAATTGGTTTTGCGGTTTTTTATATCAATCACTCTGTATCAGATAAAGTGGAAATCAAGCAATATCTAAGGGAGGAGTGGCGAAATTAGATCGGATTTCGTTGTCATCAGGGGAAAAATTGGGTCATGGACAACAAGCCTTGTTCTATATCGTATTAAAGCGCATTTTAAATGCAAGAAGACACTAATTGTGTCCTTCTTGTTTATTGTTAACAAACTTTTATCTTATTTGCTTATTTAAGCTTATTGTGTACTTTGAAGTAACTAAAACTGTTTCCGCGACAGTGAGATTTTACAATTTAAAATATTATGCACTTTTATGTAATATCAAGTTTAGTCAAGGTTTATTATGTTAGTTCGAAATAAAATATTGCCGGCAAGTTGTTGCGATACCTCGTTATCGTAGTGTTATAAGTTATAATACAACATAACGCGACAAGTCTAATTAAACAAAAAATATGAATGTAATCAAGCATTACTTACTGTTATAATTTGTCTTTCCAACCATCTTTAAAAATTCTTTCAAAGTTTTAAAATAAACACAGCACTCAGCTCAGATGTACATAACAATAGATCAGAAACTGTCCACCATGTAGTGTGAAGTCACCATTTACTCATATTGTTAACATTTATTATTTAGAATAATCACTTTGCGTACAAATGAGTAATTTCATTCTGTTTGATTCACTCTCCAAACAGTCAACTTGCACGAATGAAGTAACATTTTTTCAAAACGCCCGGTTTGCCCACACAATGTTCGTTCACCTTAAGCTGTTGCAGTTGTGACAGTACGTAAATTGTTCGTTTTCTTATATGATTCGAGTACTAGTTCGAGTAATATTTACAAAGCAACATGTGTTTCACAGAGGATACTTTCAAATCATATGTCGGACTGAAACGTGCGTGTATTGTTATCGACATATCTAACTAGTTTGAGATGATGTCATTTTATGCGTAAATATAATTTTATTGCTTGCTTACCACATTGTTAATCAAATTTTCATTTTTGTGGGAATACGTGATGCAAGTCTAATTGGAGCAGAATTACGTGGCTACTTTTCGGAATGTTGATGAAACATAAATTTCTTCAATGAAAAACCAAACCGCACATTTTGGGACAATTCATTATGTGGTTTACATGTATTTCTGGAATTAGTGTCAAGTAGTGACCATTATTGATATTACACTTGTAAAACGTAAAGTCAATATTTGCATTTTCATGTATTTTTTTTACATCGCCAATCATTTCGAAGGTTTCAAATGAGTGAAAGCAATGTCGAGGACAAAGCTAGGCAACAGAAATAACACCAATCTGTGAATCACTGATGATGATGAGGCGCCTTCATGCAAGCGAAAGTTTTAAAATTTGATATTGAATATTTGAAAAAGTGCATATTTTTTATGAAGCTTTAGCAGCGTTGATATTTGGTATCAATTGCTCTGCTGCAAGTCAATTTATAACATTTTCACCTACAGGTCATATGCATGTTCCAATTCTGTCTAAAATTTATTAGGTACTTTACAAATCTACATTAACTTTGAAGAAATATCTTTGATTATGTGTTACGATTATTTTTTGCGTTCACTCCTTTTACGTATTTGCAAATTTCAAGCATTCCACATAAATGACATGTAATGAAATCATACCCAACAAATAACACGTTAGAAATAAGCCTTTCAATAATTATTCCTATTGATAATAATTATAATCTGTAGTTTTTATGTCGTAAGAATAATAAAATGCGGTTTCGTCCTTTCTAGTTCCCTCACAAATTGATCACTGACCAATCACAAAACGCCTAATCTCTTCAGCTTGAAAGATATTATACCTATACGCAATTATCTTTGTGTGCTGACCTAAAGACGCACCCTGAAAAACACGTAAAGTTGCAGTAAAACTAATTTCCTTGCAGGAAACAGATCGTAAACACTTTTATTTCAAGGTGGACCTAGAAGTCGATAAAACTTCCTCTAATGTCAGGCAATAATACCAAAAATAGAAATTGTCAGGTGCATCATGCATTGAATTTAATTGGAAGTGAAATACTACATTTGCGTGGGCGGCATATCATGCATAAAATCTGAATAAATCTAGGGCGGGCAAAGTGTGAACGCTTGAGTCGTCTCTACATTTTTTACATGCAATACAAATGTGATGAGTTTTACAGGCACACTTTATTAATTTTGAAAAAAATCTTGTTATGAGAAATTGTAAGTGGCGCTTGACATGGTTGTAATTAAAGTTTAACAGGCGTTTTTCCTACAACGAATATACGTAGTGGAAAAAATCTAAAAACCTCGAGATGAACTCGCCTTTGTACAAAATTCTACAGTAATTTTAGACATTTTTTTAAATGTGGTAGGTAACAATAATAACTTCGCTGAACATGCACGTAGGTAGTAAAACAGAACATATGGAACAAGGCCTAACCATTGAAATACAATCCCGTCAAATTTTTCCGGTGTCGGTCAGTGGCTTGACTGTGATAAATGTGCCCTCAGAACCGTAGGATGGTCCAACCCATAGTCACACTTCTCGTGTGGTCTTGCAATTCAAATAGTACCAAAACAATTAAATTTCTTGTCAGGCAAACAGTAGTTAGTCACGGACATTGTCATCACAATTTTTATGGCGGTATGAGCTCATTAATTTACCGAGTTGATCATATCCAAAAAAAAAACATTTGTTTCACATAAATTGACAAGACAATGAGTAAAGTCGCTTCCGCTGAAACGACCAGACTGCCTGTCGACCCTCGTTTACAATTTTGGTTCTTTGAAACTGCAATGTGATACCTTCTTCCTGGTTTACACAGAGAGAATTGACACGTCTTGTGGATTTTTTTATAGGCGTAACAGCTCCTTCCACAAAGATGGGGTTAAAAAATAAAGAAATTAGTCACACGGCGCCAGTGTCAACAAAACATCCGCAGTAGCACCCTAGCGGTAAACTTCTAACATCACGCTGTAATTAATATATTTACATTTTTCTAAACCACCGTTAGGTGTGTCGGCATTTATAAAATTCAAGTGAACTAATTTACAACGTAAACTTTGCTGAATAGTTGTGAAAAAAAAATGGGACGAACGTGGGAAACTCAGGAACGTCTGTCTCGTTTTTCTCACAACCAAATTTAGCTCATGTGATATAAATCTATTCGTACCTGTACAAAACTGATGCACACTTTGTTCTTGGATCGTTTAGCTATCATCAAGAAGAGACAGTTCTTGTTTGTTCAGGAGTTCGACACTGAGACCATCTCCTTTTGGTTTCTTATTAAAATAAGTTTAACAAATATAATCTTAAGATTAAGTTCATCAGACCTGTTTGGAAAAATTGTAGTCTTGATAGTAGTTCCGTGTCAAGATCGCAGCGGTCAACGAATGTCTTCAAATCAGAAAAATTAAGAGTGAAGGGAATGGCATTCTTTGTTGCCTTAAATGTAAAAGTTTAAATTTATTTTTGATAACTAAAATTCGGAGCAAGGTAATCTATAAAATTAAATTAAATAAAAATTGTCCTCAAACATTGTTCGTGCTCTTTATCTTTTGCCTGCTTTGTTTTTACTTCTTGTTATTATGCCAATTTTTGAATTTTCTTGGATTTTATCGACCTAGAAAATATGTTTATGCTCTTTCGATAATACAACTCAACAAATTTTGCAAGGCAATTGTAGTGGATATGTGGAAAGTCATTTCTAAAGTGGAATGTTCTCCTGACTCCAAATTTGATTCATCAGGTCCGGATTCAGAGATATAATTTTTTTAGGTTCTACTGTTTAAGAACTTAGCTTTTTCACTTATTCTTAAAAACTCGCGAAGTTATGGAATTGCTCGAGAGTGTTCTGAAAGTTTCAGGATAAAAAACATTGAGAAGTATTTCAAAAAATTTAAACTTTTTGTTATTTTTCGGCGATTTTATTAAAAAATCAATGTATGTGGTTACAAAATTGTAATTTTTCTGCACATGATAAGTTTTGAAATGACTTTAATGCTAACGCAGCCCAGAATAATACATTTTAGCAAACTTTTTGATGATGATGAGCTCTTGGTGTGCTTATATACTAAAAAAATTAAAAAGTGGAAATCTTTGAAAGGAATTGTTCAAAAATTTTTGGGAAACATATTAAGTACAAATACTCGCCAATCTGTTTTAAAGTTAGCACCAAATGGGAAAGTAGATGTCACTGCAAATTGTCTTAATTATTAGTATCTTTACTGAAACGTTTTTCCAGACAATCCGGCTGTAGTAAACTATGATCAATTTTATGAAAATTTTATCAGGGGCGAAAAAATTTTCTAGATTGATACCAAAACGTCTTAAAATTTATTTTAAAAATATAAAAAACCCAATCAACAACTCTTTAATAGTTGCTGCATACTTTTTATGTATGATTCTATTCTCACCAGTGCCAGTGGAATAATTTAGAAAAGCGAGATTTATCGAAAAACTACAATTTTGTGAACAAAATATACAATTATCTCTGTGTCCTGACCTGATGAAGCATAACGGGTTTCGGATTTAAAATAAAGAGGAAATTTTACTTTAAAAATGACTTTGCACTGTTACAAAATTTGTTGACTAATGCAATAGTCAACAAGTTAATACATACAATCGATCTACAAGGAATTTCGATAAAAAACGTTCATAACATGCAGAATGTTCATATAAGGTATGTACATGAAAGCATTCATATTTTACAAAAAATCCCGTCTTTACTCATAGTCATAAGTCATAAGAATATGAAATCATGTATTTAAACTTTCATTGTAATCGTACTGTATAATATGTCAACTAAAAAAATTTTAGCTGTTTATAAATCATCCCGAGATAATTATATCACCCAATGATTCTGTAAATCTTGAAGGCTCCTCCTTCAACCACTGTGAAAAACCATCTCATTGGATACATCCAAATGTGTCTCATGTAAATGAGATGTCCCAACACAAAATCACACATCTCCAACTAGATCGTTTTATTAGTGCGTGCGTGGAAATAAGTCGACGTTTAATTAACTTAACATTTCCATCTAATTATGCACTTTGTTAACACAATCAAAACTGAAGCTGAAAGCTTCTCACCTGAAATTTCTCCACCACATTTCATTCCTATTCAATCGTACAGTAGCGAAATGCTCAGTTACTTTTCACATCCAAAATATCCTGCTTATTTCAAATCGACATTAAATGAGTATTCAGATGACAGTTTTATCGATTTTGGTGGAAGCAATGAGGGATTTATTGCACCTGTCCAACATCATAATTTTCAAGAGTATTTCGCCCTTCAGAGAAATTATAATCGACATGAGCTAAGTGAGGGTGAAAGGAAGTGTTTGAATTTTAACAATGGAAATCTGCAAACAAATGTGGGCCAAATGTGGAATCTTCAAAGTGAGACAAGCTGTACGGTTCACGTGGAATCGCATGAATCATTCAAAGAAGTTTGTTTTCATGATGCATTGGATGCAAATAACTTGAATTACTCCAGCGACTCCACAGGTAAACTAGCAAGTCTTTATACAATAATAATTTGTCACCACTTATAATATTTTGTCTATAAAGTGTAAATACTTGTATAATTTTACTCTTTGCCAATTAACTTCCGATATTATTTCACTTACAAAGTAAAACGTAAAACAAGAACTAATTAATTTTTCCCTCACGTTTTTGAATGATTTGTGAATTCTGTAATACAATGAAGTAACAATTTTGTAAACTGTACTTTCAATTGTACACTCATTCGATACAAATGCAAACTAAAAAAAAGTACAGGCTTTACGTATGCAGTTGCAGTGAACAAACTTTGCAATTCAATTCCCGTTCAATGATTAAATTGATTTTTTTTAACGGTACACATTAATTGATTACTTCATTCATTATTCCATAAAAGGTTTAATTTTTCCAGTGACCGAAATCGCAATTCATAAATTAAAACGTGCAGACCATGTAATATTTTTATTTATGATGTATTCGCCAATTACCACCCGAATGAGAACATCCCAGAAATTAAAACCTTGCAATGTTGCAATTAGAAAAAGCAGTAGTTGCGTTACATCATAAAATTAGGTGGATGATGACGCGATTAAATATAAAGTCGGAACTTTTGATGTTATTTAGAAAATATTTATATTTATAGTACCAAACCTAAACCACATAAACAGATGCCCTAATTAAGTAAATCCATGAAATCTTTTTAGTTTTTGACACTCAAACTTATGTATTACGATTTCTAGTTAAATAAATTTTCATACATTCAAATTCCGCCCACTCAACGCAAGATTTAGAGGACCCCAGTCTTCTCAGTCACGGACGATTGACAAATTATCTTTTGCTTCCTATGAGTCAACTTCGAACAGATGGATCAACAGTTCTTGACATTTATAAAATCTGTTATGATTGTTTTTATAAGGGTTTGATTTATTAGAGGTGTGTTATTGTAAACGGGGGTGGATATTGTTAAGGTCAAAAATGATCAACACAATGTAATATTTCATTAACAAATTAGCATTATTTCACCTAATGAAGGCATTTGATGGGATTGTTATGCGTGTTTTATGAAAATATACACTCATTATATTTATTTTAATTAATTAGACAAAGCGTTGTCGTGTTGCGTGGTCGTATTAACGCACCTGTTTTGTAAAAATAGTTCATTAAAACGATAATTTGGGGAGAATTGGTTTTCAACATACAATCGAAATACTTACATGATTATAATTTATTTACATTAATGATTAATTATTTATGGTATCAAAAGGAAAATTAATTTCCACCAAATTTAATATCATTTCTAAAATATAAAACATTCTGTTCTAAAATCATGCAGAAATCGACTATTAGATAAAACACCAACATTTATTTTACCTACACCAAAACATGACAAAATATTTAAATTGCGCGCTCAATTACTTCTCCTTAGCAACCAATCTCTAGCTTTAGTTGCTTAACTGTCACTTTATTGTCACCACGCTGTCAACGACCCACTTTGAGGTTATGTTACAATCCATTCGAAAAATCGTGTCCCTTTATTTTTCTCCATCGGATTTATCACATTTGCCTCCCATAATGAGCGAAGTGAAAGTTGTAAGAAAACCACGTTACGACGGTCGCATAAAAAAACGACAATGGGAAGACAGAAGAAGTGACAAGGGTGAAGGACTGGAGCCTTCAAAAACGAAGATTGGGAAGAATGAAACTGAAATAACTACAGAACTTCTCGAGAAAATAAAACGACGAAAATTTGCTGTTCTCTTGGGATATTCAGGGACTAATTACTATGGAATGCAGAGAAATCCAAATACTCCAACAATTGAGGAAGAGTTGTTTCAAGCACTTTATAAAAATAAGTATATAAGTGAAGAGAATTTCAATCAAGTGCAAACTATGCAGTTTCAAAGAGCAGCTAGAACTGATAAAGGAGTGTCTGCTGCACGACAGGTGGTGTCGTTGAAATTACCGGAAAATGTAGAAGTATCAAAACTTAATGAGTGTCTTCCGGAGGTTATACGGGTTTTTGGGATCAAAAGAGTCACCAAAGGGTTTAACAGTAAGGTGCAGTGTGACAGTAGGTCCTACACATACCTCCTTCCAACTGTAGCATTCATACCTAAAGATGAAATGATGGTACAGAAAGGTTTCCGTTTAAAAGACGACACCCTCGCCAAAGTGAACGAGCTTCTACAAAACTTCATGGGGACGAAGAATTTCCATAATTTTACATCAAAGAAACACCCAACTGATCCCAGTGCAAAGCGCTTCATGAAAAGTCTTACCTGTGATAAACCTTTTGTTAAAGACGACGTTGAGTTCACTTTAATAAAAATAAGAGGGCAAAGCTTTATGTTGCACCAAATTCGAAAAATGGTGGGATTGCTACTAGCAGTGGTGAAGGGTTTTACGCCTGCTGAAACCATAGATCTGGCTTTTGGTATGGATAAAGTGAACATCCCAAGAGCACCGGGTCTGGGACTTGTTTTAAATTACGTCCATTATGAAAGGTATAACAATAGATATGGTGAAGATGGGATGCACGAAAAAATGACTTGGGACGATGTGGAAGATGAAGTCAATGCGTTTAGCGAAAAGTTTATTTTCCCAACGATCATAAATACAGAAATCAAAGACGAAAATTTAAAGGAGTGGATTATAAAGCGGTTATCAGGGCATAAGTTTGATGACGTTGAAGGTGACGATGAGAAGAGCGACAGCGAGCAAAAAGACGAAAGGGAAAATAGATAATACATTGTTAAAAAACTTATATAACAGCTAGTTTAAGTTATCAATAAACTCAATTTTTATTATCCTGTTTTTTGAGTTTGAACCAACGTAACATTATTGACTTTATATTTTAGACAACAAAAACGTGGACTGTACTGCTAGCAAATCAGCAAGAAAAGAAAGGACAGCATTTACAAAGAACCAAATCAAAGAATTAGAAGCTGAATTCTCACACTCAAATTATCTCACCAGACTTCGACGTTATGAAATTGCGGTTGCGTTGGATCTCACTGAGCGACAGGTAAAATACGTACAAATATTTAAAATTAAACTTACAAAGATTGTTTGCAGGTCAAGGTTTGGTTTCAGAACAGAAGAATGAAGTGGAAACGCACCAAAAGCGGCGATCCCAGTTTTAAAGGAAAATTAAGAACCAGATCTTGATCAATAAATTTTCTGCTTCAGATGCGTGCCTTTATTTTATGTAGTATTATAATCAAATCAATAAATTTAAAAGCTTTATTTCAACTTATCAGGCACGTCAACTGCTTGTAGATTATAATCAATTCCAAGTTTATTAATTTTTTGTAGTCTCTTCTGCAGTCTTGTCAATCTTGACTGGCTCTGGCTCAAGTGTCTCTCTTCATCAATTTCTTTATTTTTACTTAACTGATCCCTTCTCCTTCTTCTCAGTTTTGAAAATTTTCCTGGCATGCTTTGTTTACCATAAAATAATGATTTTGGTCGTTTCTCAAAAGGAATGAACTCAGCTACAAAAAGGAAATTACTTTCACATTTATCTTATTTAAACTCAAAACAAACCTGTTATTCTCTTTTTAAACATTAAGTAGTTATTCATGGTTTCTGCAGCTATTTTGGCTACTTCTACATGGGTAAATTCCACGTACCCAAAACCTTTGCTATTACCATTATCCCTAGATCTACAAACTTTCACGTTGGTAATGCGTCCAAACTGAGAGAAATATTGTTTGATTTCTTCTTCATAAAAGCCATGTGGTAAATGTCCAATGTAAATCAAACCTCGGGTTTGCTCAGCCTTTACCTTTTTTTCTTTATAATTTTCTTTGATCGAAATTCGGCCAGACTGAAAGAATCACATTGAGGTTAACGCAAATGCAAAAAACATGCAAACCTTTATTTGTTTCTTGATTTTTTTAGTTTTATCAGCAACATTACGTTGCTTGCTCTTGTCTAGTGCAATTGTCTGTGTTGTCTTCATCTCTATTTGCAAAAACTGAAATCTTCGAAGAGTAAAACCACTCTTTACACAAACTTTACACAACACACGTGCTTAAAAAGGATGAAGTTTGACGCAAATTTGACGTTGACAGCTCAAACCAGTTCCGCCAACAGTTAAATCTAGGGTGATATCTTACTGAGAATATTAAATGTGGCCACAACAAATACGTATTTTTCTATAAATTGAACTCGTTTAATAAACTGTTATTTCTTGGCTTCATAATCTGTGCTAAATACTCACAAATTCTGTTTTTCAAAGACAATAATTAAGGATTAGAGTGTTTTATGTCTTCGTATTGGTAACATGAACGTTTGACATTTAGAATAATTTGACAAGAACATCGATCAAAATCAGGCTCTTGTAAGCTCTTGTGCAGTTCGTCGTCGTCTTGAAACAAAACTCTATTTACTTGAATAACAAAGGAAACGGGAAGTGTTTATGTTTACAAAATGTGCGGTGGTTTTACGTGTTCGAAGAATGCACTAATTGCATTGAATGTTTTATACATCGTAAGTGGTCAATTAGGCAGATTGCAGTTTCGCAATTCATTGTTTTCTAGGTCGTTGCTTTTATTTTAATAGGAGTTGCAGTGTACGGTCGTGCTGCTTCTTTAGTGACAAATCTACCAATAGTTGGAGGCATTTTAGCATGTGGTATCATACTAATATTGATCTCAGTTTTGGGACTTCTTGGGGCTGTGAAACATCACCAGGTGATGCTATTTTTCGTATCCTTTTTGCAAGCTTAAATCGACAAAGGAAATTGTTACATTTCCTGTCAACATTAAGCAGCTGTGGGTGTTAAAAACCGCAAATTAAGCATTTCCGCTGTTGTTTTCTTAACATTGTTTAGTACATGGTTATTCTGTTTTTGTTGTTCCTGATTCAATTTTCCGTGGCTTGCGCTTGTTTGGGTGTTAATATTGCCCAACAAGAACAGTTGGCTGAGCAAGGATGGAAACGTGTGAATAACTCTACAAGGATGGAGGTTCAGGAAGTATTTACTTGTTGTGGGTTTGATGAGGCTGTTGATAAGACTACACCTCATCCAAGCTGTGAAAATATTAACGTCACCTGCTGTATTAGTTCAAATGACAAAGATTGTATATGCCCACATTGTATGAAAAAATTACAAGATACTATCAATTATGGATTCAAGCTGTGTGGCTGGATTGGGCTGTTTTTCAGTCTTACTGAAGTAAGTGGTTCTTTTAGTTAATTGCAACTGTATTGACTGAATACAAAGAATCTAACAAAAGAGAGACTCCATTAAATAAAAATCAATAATTATAAATGGAAATGAAAAAAAGGTTTAATACAGTATTGTTTGCTAATGATAAGATAAAACGGTAATATAATAACCGACATATTTTTATTTATGCTGTCATTATTAATTAATATAAATACGCATTCTCTTTCATTTTCACGATCTGTTGTACATTAGATCTTACCCTGAAAGTTTAACTCTTGATAAGACAGGTCAAGTATCTTTCCTTGATAAAATAGTTGATTACCGTTGTAAAAATAATTTGTCTATGTCATCATCTACTGAAATCATAATATCAAAATCCATAGACTTCGATTTTGATTGATTTATTTAATGGATTCTCATTTTAACCCACGGGTTTGTATACAATGGTTTTGGTTGCATGTTTCAGTTTATGGGAGTTCTACTAACTGTGCGATATCGTAATCAGAAAGACCCCCGAGCTAATCCTAGCGCTTTTCTCTAGTCATTTTAACAAAACGACTGTAGGGTGGGTGGATCCTAACTGCTATAAAACATCCTATTTCACTGAATGCTAATTTGGTTTTTTGATTTGTAGATAGCAGGTTTAGTTTTGACACGAAAATATCGTAATTTATCCAACCCAGATGAGAAGCTAGCGACCGCCATATTCCCTCGCCATAATTTTACGTATTGATCTAGTCCCAAATGTGCAAATTTTACGTAATTTGATTTATGCCATACCAAAGACATCATCTATAATTCCAATTTAAAAAGGCTGCATTTATCATGTCATTTGTGATCATTTTGTATTGTAATTCTATAGAACTGAAGTGTTCTATAGCGATTGACAAGAAAGTTATGTGAACTAGTCCTTTGCGTTTTCGATGTTCTTCGTGTGTATTCTGTGTACGTTTCATTTAGCTGATGCAACATTTTCTATAAGGCCAGTGCAATAAGCGTATAGTAATATGCTGGTCCTTAACTATAGATATTAGTTATATAACTGTGGAACCAGTGTTTCAAGGCTGTTACTAGGAGCATATATTTTAATAAGACAGACAATTTCTTGGATGTGTTTTCAGATTTAGGTCTAACACGTAGTAAAATGTACGATGTAACTTCGGTTTCTTTAATTAGAGACAAGCATAACATTTCCATTTGCACTGTGAATCGCTGTCACCTTTCTAGCCTATATACATATATTTCTAAAAAGTGCTTTTCTCTAACGTAAAGAACAGTTTTACCATCTAGATGTAACAACTCATTTGGCTGCGCCAGTTGTGTATTTATATTTTCACAACTAAGGCATTTATTGGCAGTATATGATTTATTTTCTTTATACATCTCAGTATACATTATATTTTTTATTTCAAGGTTGTAAATAATTGACGTGCCTTGTAATTGTAGAACTGAATCGTGGAAGGTGGGCATAAACGAATTTTTATTACGTTTTGTGACTCCTATTATCATTTCCTACTTCTACGCAACTGGCCCTTGATCATTTTCTGTGAATACTGCAAATTAGATGAGTGTCGAAAACTAGTGAATAATTGCTCAGTGCATGAATTTGCTCATTCATTACAATGTTACTTTTTTCATTGACTTCCTATTTATTGTTTCATTCTTTCGTGTATTTATAATTTATAGCTTGTGACTGTAGTAGCTAAAACATTAAATAAAATATGTAATTAAAATTATGTTTTTCTAATCGAAAAAAAAACGAACTAACTTGTCATAAATTTAAACACTTAAACGGTATGGAAGGTTTAACAAAGTTTGTGTCTTTTGATAACAAGAAGTTTTAACAAACTAAAATAAAAGAGAAGGGAAATAGCAAATGAAAGGAGTTTTTGGAGTATGGGATTTCCACGGAATCAGTTTTACTCCAGCCCACTCACACTCTGGATAATAAATTAATTTGAACATGATATTATTTTCTGCTTTTTAATCTCCAGCCCACTCACACTCAGGATAATAAATTTTAATTTAAAAATGATATAATTTTTTTCTTTTTAATCTCCAGATTAAAACAATGAAATAAAAAAATTGATTATGTAAAGAGAACGTAAAATATTGGATTTGGGACAACAATAAAGTCAGGTTTTGGGACTTATAGCTATGTGAAGAGTTGCAAAACATTTGTTTTCATCATTGCAAGTATATATTATATACAATATACAAATAATACATATGTATCATAAAGAACATTAGACCAAGAAACATGGCATTCGTTATAAAAAGGAAAAGACAAGATTAATCTATGGTAACATACAATAAATATTTACGATCTAACACCCGCCGCTAAGATTTAGTAAAAAGGCACATGGTGGGGATAATGCTTGTAGAATTTGCTGTTTTCTTGGTGTCCCAGAAGGCTGTGTTCATCAATACCATTGTTAACACCAAAGACAGCACCGCTTCCACCGAATTTCTTTTCGCCGTAGTTTCCATGACCAGCTTTGCTGTTATCGATGAGATGTTCGTTGTCGAAGTGTCCTTGCTTCTTCTTGGCTCCTTCAGCAAATTCTTCGTTGGCATGACCACCTTTGAAGGCGGAGGCACCTTTTTCGCCGAAGCTACCAGATTCACCGTTGAAGTTGAGTTTGCCGCCTTCGTCATTTTCTTCATCGTAGAATTCTTCGGTTTTGCCTGTTTCGTCCTTGTGGTGCGAGCTCTTGTATCCTTTGATGACATGTCCCTTTTTGTGTCCTTTCTTTTCGTTGAATTGACCTCCGTGTTTACCTGTTAAAAGATATTGTTTAAATTAGAAATGTGTTAGTAGGGAATCATGTACCTTCTTTGTCGAAATGTTGTCCCCCGTAGTATTTTTTACCGTCGTCGGCGAGTTTTTTACCACCAGCAGCCTCGTTGAAGTAAGCGGATTCTCCTTTGTTGTTCTTGACAGCGGCAACTCCTTTTTGAAAGCCTTCATTGCCGGCGTTGAATTCTTCTCCTTTTTTACCAGAAGCCTTCTCGAATTTCTCGTCGTTCAAGTTTTTCTTGCCCCCGCTGTAGACGTTTTTGTCGATCATTTCGCCGCCGTATCCGTGCATCATAGGTCCCATCATACCGCCTCCCATCATACCTGCTCCTCCCATCATGCCAGCACCTCCCATCATGCCTGCTCCTCCCATCATACCTGCTCCTCCTCCCATCATACCTGCTCCTCCCATCATTCCTGCTCCTCCCATCATACCAGCGCCTCCTGCCATGAGTTTGCCTGCTCCCATACCCATTCCCATGCCAGCACCTCCCATACCCATTCCTCCGTAGCCCATTCCTCCCATGCCGCCGCCGATTCCTCCGATGCCAACGCCGCCTCCAGCTCCTAAACCGACTCCCATGGGGTAGTATCCACCTTCAACGACATGGTATCCATGGAGCGGTATGGTGGAGGCGGCGGTTTTCATCATATCTTCTGTTTGATAGCGGTACTTGAATAGTGGTTTCGCCGCCCCGACTTCGTCCTCAGCTAGGACTGCAACGGATAAACTCAACAGGACTATAAACTTATTCATTGTTAGTTAGGTTGACTAAACGATGCAAAGAACGTTTCTGACTGATAGACGGGCACTTGGCAGTATATATAGTAAAATTATTTAAAGCGTGAAGATTTGCTTGATTGATTTTCTTCATTTGTCTTGTGGAATTTTAGCGACTGATGGGGTGGGGAAACCACTGCGGTGCGACCTTAAGGTGTTGGGATTGTCTGATTGTGTTGTCAATTCGACAACCTTGATTCAGATTATTAGCTTGAGTCACGGGGGAAGTATACTTCGGCTCTTGATATCGTAATTAATTACGTTATTCAAAGCCTACATCCGTTGACTAGCTTAAATAGTTTAACAAGAAATTAGCATGATAATGAATTACTTGATTCGTTCCAAATTTTACGGGACATTAACCTCTTTTCGATTTAAGGGTTTGACATACTTTGCCGCTTTGGTCTTGAAAATAAGAAGAGTTCGAAGTTACAAATGTAAAATTAGTAATATCTCTTCGCAAATGTGCATCAAAAAGATATCAAGTACTTAAAATTACTCTTCCATTGCAATGATTTAGAAGTTAGGAACCGCAGAAATTGAGGTGCGGAAATGCCACATGCTGTGCAGCAGACTTTGAAGCAAGAATTTACGGATTCGGTCGAGGAACGTCCTAGAATAGGTCGTCTATTAATTGCCACCCATGGTGATGTTTACGGATTTTTTTGCAGTCACTGTGATGGTATGCAATTTTTATTGTAAGTACATGTAAAATTATAAAGGAGCAAGACTCTATTTGCGATCTATTTGAATAATTTGTAAGTTCCTAATTTTAAAAGTGCAAATCGTCAAGGGGCAGAAATTTTAGAGACATTCTTTGTTTCTATGATTTCAAACGATCAGCTCTATCAAATTTTCTGCCAAAATTATCAAAGATAAAAATAAAACTAAAAAAGTAAGAGATAATTTGTAACAGAATGAATTTTCAAATCTCTCAACGGAATTTGAACTTTTTGGGGTTTCTAAAATTTAATCAACTTATCGCAAGAAAACGAATTTTGAAAAAACTTTTGAAACACGAAAAGGTCTGTCTAGTATTGTCGCAATTAATAATTTAGTAGCTCCGAAAACCGACAAAACAAAATAATGAATTCACAGGTAATTGATGTTTATCGTAATTTTGAACGTGTTAACTTATTTGTGTCTGGGCCACATTCAATTATGTTTTTGTTTGTTTACTCTCGATAAACAATAGAGATCATTAACACCTTGAAATCAGCGGAAGGATGCCTTAATGAAATTATGCATTTTTTGCATCGCTCGAGAAGTTGAAAGAACGTTGCTCTGGCTCGATCTAATTTGCTGTTCTTATCCCGTTCATTTCTTCTTAATAACATACAATTGAAACCTTAATTGCTAAGAAACCGGTCAGTAAAATAACTTGGAAAAAACTAACAGTACCACAGGAATATTACTGAATTCTCGCAATGTAAAAGTCTGGTAAACAAGTTGAAATCACATTCTTATTTGCGCAACTTTTTTCTGTTGAACCATTACTTGCATTAAATCGATCTAAACATTATTAATTTTCGAGGTAAAATTTTCGTCAGGTTCCTCAAGCGGTAGCAGGCGCGCATAAACGGAATGATCCTGCCACAGGATAACAATCAAAATCGGGCGCCCTCTCTCTGCGGTGGTCGATTTCGTAACTGCAAACTGACGCACCCTTTCTCTTAGTTCTTAGTGTTTTAGTGATGTTTGAGTTATTTTAACTAAACAACTTTTAGTCTAATCCCATCCTTGTAAATAGTGTTTTATTAGTGTCAAAAACTATCTCGATGATGTCTGTGTCCGACGAAGAGAGAGACGAGTGAGTTCCATTCGATCCCCTTTTCTTTCCTTAGTAGAAATACACAAGGATTGTAATGAATATTGATTTGGGTCTCGGAAAACAGGTGTACAAATTTGGAGAAACATGTAAACTCATTCGAGATATTTTTTAATCGATGTCTTCACGGTTCTTTGCGTTCGATGGTCACGGACGAAGTAGTAATTAGAAGGGACAAGGACTAGCTGAGTAAATTCATAAATTCAATTTTTTAGCACGAAATCACTCAATGCTAAAAAACTGTTACATAATGAAGCGAAAAATCTATTGTGAGGTTTACGCGATGTTTTTTTTTAACAGGAAGTCACCTGTTTTGGAGCTCTGCACGCACCCTTCTTTGTTAACACAGAGGCACACCCTTTGCGCATAATTACTAACATTTATTAAAGACTGCAGGTTTCTAGCATCGTATTTCAGGTTTGAATTTCAACCCATTTTTGTGTAACAAATAAAAATATTTGCTACGATTTGGTTTTAGTGAACAGGAACTTATTACAGATAGAGTCATAAACAAATTATGTCAGCAAGAAAATAATTTGCTGATAAATTGGGGAATTATTCTGGTTGCAAAAAATTACATTCTTTAGCGTTGCCATCAAAGATACGTGCTTCCCCAACTGACCACAAACCACAAATGATCTTATATTCTAGATTCAAGTAAGATTTGTTTTGTTGCTCAGAAAAAGTGACAGCAATAATGTTAGTGAAACACACGTTACAATGGATTACAAATTGTAGTCTTGATTACTGGTCAATTTGTATTAAAGAAGGAGTGTGACATGTGGTTGGGAACATTTTATTGTCTATTTTAGTTTAAAAGCGAAAACAGATTTACCACTTCTATTAATGTAATCGCTTGTATGACTTCTTTATCATTTGACTTCGCGAAAGTTTAAAGTGCCAATTAGCCCACACTGTAATTCTCAGATATCTAGTTTCATTAACAGAACAATTTGCAGAATAAATGTTTCCACGACGTAGGGGAAAGTCGGATAGTAAAACATTGATTGGATAATAAAAGTTAAAAGCAGAAATACAATAAAAAGCTATAACAGCGCAAAAAAAATCGAAGAATTTGCTAGATAATTTTAGTCCCAGTTTTGCGGGATTAAAATATTTTGATAATTGCGCCTGAAAAATCTGTGGGAAATCAAGCAATTTTTTCCGTAAGAGGATCCATAAAAATGTTTTTAGTTATCAACCGAAAGTGAGTGGAGCATTAGGTAGCCTTGCATTTCTATAAGCCGAAGTTTGAAATTCAACTTGCATGCAGTCAACCTTGCTGATTCAAATGGTAAAAAAAGTATAACTTCTGTGGTAAAATTAGTTTTAATAAATAATACTTCCCAGTAGTTTTTATGGTCTTTTTAAAAGATCTTGATAAATATTTTCCCAAAACTGCCGCATAATTTTCAGACTCACAAAAACTGTCTGCATTTGCAGCCCTCTGATCTTTCTCCAAATATTTGCATTCGCCTGATGCCGGCAGCTCTACAATTAATCCAACAAACGATGTTTATTATGTAATATTATTACATACATTACAATCAGTCTCCCAACACGCAATGATAATGTGTGATAAACAATGTTGACTTAAGCATCCTAAGCAAACAATCAATCTATCATAAAATAAAAACCACCTCCATAATTACATTTGCTGCTAATATGGTCCTCGGCGATCGGAATCTGGTTCTTTGTAGCTCCAACAATAAGAGCAGATGTTCTTTCGTTGTCGATCCCAAACATGCAGCGACGCAAGTGGCGTCTTTGAAATCGAACAGTGTAGCTGTTATCAACTTTCCGACGTGTTATAAAAGCTATTTAATTTCATCACAGAGAGTCAGTGGTGGTGCAGCTTTTGCAGCGGTTGTGTTAATTAAAGATGCAGAGTAATCATAGAGAGAATGGTGAAAAGCATGATCATTTTCACCATCTTGATGACTGTGATGACCCTGAAAAAAGTGCATATGAATGCCAGAAATGCGATATTGCTAAATGCAGGTATTGAAAACGCTTTTTTGCGAACATTAGTCACAACAATATTAAACGGCATTTTATAAATTTTAAATAAAAAAATTGAAAGTATATTGAGCAAGAAATGTAGTCATACCCAAGTTGCATGATTGTAATAAAGAATAAACGAACGTAATTAAATGATTGATCCTTTTACTTCTAGTTTCTTAAAGAAAGAAATACTTATTTTCAAAAAATGTGTTTAGCACCATCGTTGAGGAAAAAAATGTTACACACAATAAATATATTATTTGCTACCCTTGAATTTTGTTCTTATCTTAACAATAAAACAATGCGAAGGTTTACGATCGATGTATCAGGCACAATGCTGTCACAACTTTTAATTTAAAAACTACAAAATATCAGCTTTCATTGGGCGCGTGATTTTGTTCCAGGTATCCTGACGGAACCGTCCGGCTGAGAAATCCTCATATAGAATTAATGGACCAGGATATTCTCTACCATCTGGCTTTGGGTAGCGAATCCCACGACTTGGTTGAAATGTTTGGTGATGTAAAAGTAAGATTTGTGAGCAATTCAGTTGTGATGCGAATTCTCCAACATTTTTGTTTGTTGTGGAAATATAATTATCAACATATTAGGAAAGATGTTGTGAAATGACGATAAGTGTCCTAAAAACACATTTATTGTAATATTTCGCTAGTGACTTAGAACCTTCAACAACAAACGGAACTATTTATATTGCACAATCAAATAACGAGATGTTCTTAAATCAACTTCATCCTCCAGTGCGTCAAAACAAGACTTCCATTGCTTTCCATAATTTCCTCTGAGAAATGCTGTCAGATGCTGTATGCACATTTTGTAAAAAACCTTCCGTGGAAGCATTCAGTTGTCAATAGTGAAATATCGATTTCATGCCGGGAACAGATTTTAATTTACTGTTATTATCATTTCAGTTTATCTGCATGGGTGGGACGCCAAAACGAATGGAAGCATTTGCATACTACATAATGAAAGAAATTGGTCATAAACTCCCGACAGGGACAACTCTTCAAGATATTAGCCAATATTCTTACCGCTATAGTATGTACAAAGTTGGTCCAATCTTATCCGTTAGTGTAAGTGTCTATTCTTACTACAACGAAACGTATTTATGTTAGATATTATAGCATGGAATGGGAGTACCCTCTATCGGAATACTACTTCACGAAATAATCAAACTCATGTACCATGCAAAAGCAAAGGACCCAATTTTCTTCAGGATTGGCACATGTGGAGGAATAGGATTAGAAGGAGGCACAGTCGTTATTTCTGACGATACCGTGGATGAAATGGGCAACCATTATTACGAAGTGGTGAGTATAAAACGCACACAACGCAAACATTGTCGCTGATGGCTATTTTCGTTAGCCAATGTTGGGGAAGCCGGTTAGAAGACCGGCCAAGTTAGACAGACGTTTAGTTAGAGAGTTAAAAGCGTTAGCTGATCCTGAAGATCCTTACGATACAGTTACTGGAACTACAATGTGTGCTAATGACTTCTATGAAGGTAAAACCGTACGCTTTTTAAAACTGAAGAAATCAATCTGTGAGTTTAGGTCAAGGAAGAACGGATGGAGCGTTCTGCGATTACTCAGAGACCGAAAAATTGACTTATTTGACCCAGCTGCAGAGTAATGGAGTCAGGAATATAGAAATGGAGGTGATTCCATTTGCAGCTTTGACTCATCACGCAGGGATAAGAGCAGCAGTGGTTTGTGTGGCTCTGTTAGACAGACTAAAGGGAGACCAGGTTTAATTTTTGTGAAAGCGGTGATTTTTGTGTAACTTTTCTTTCCTAGGTGTGTGCTCCTAAAGAAGTCCTAGACGAGTGGCAAATTAGACCCCAGAAACTCGTAGGCAAATATATTAAACGTTATTTGCAAACAAAAGGAAGAATTTCTTTCGATGGCCATGGATCCATGGCTGTAAAGAGTCCACGACGCTTTAAACTAGTTCAGCAGGAGTCGGAAACTTTCGATTAAATTGTTTAGCACAATTTTTGCTCTAAAATTTATTAATAACAAATTAACTGAATGTAAAACTGAGGATAGTGATACTGATGTTTTTTTTATATAATATGAAAACACAAATAGTGTAGGGGTACAGGACAGATACGAGCTTTTTAAATGGGGTACTAACAAGGTACTTCCGATGCACATGATTCCTGCACCGTTACATTACTAGTTATATAGGGAGCATTATTGTTGTTCGTCTTTGTATTAAAGTGAACCGTTTAAGCACAGTCTGTATTTCATCGATGTTAATCTGGAAATCTTTCGGAAATGATGGTTGGAAATAATCTTGTAACTATTCATACTAAACATATCAGAGCATAAGACTCATCAGAATTTTTTTGAAAACTTCCAAAACCTAATGCATAATTTTGACCAGAAAATTACCACTAAGCGGCTTTGCATTTAATGTGTTATACATAATAAATAAATTAAAGGTTGGTAGTATTTTGCAACCTGTAGAGCATGGTGTTTTAATGTTGTGACATTGTAGCTATATACTGGACAATACATTTGTTACAATTTACACGTTTTATGGTAGACAACGACGTAGTCATGTGATTAAAAATCTGCCTAATTTGTTGATTACATTATCGTTATTGTTAAATTTGCTCACAGTTATAGGGGTTGTTCGTATTGAAATTTTATATACCTCCCTACCTACCTAAGTAATCTTATGATAATGCATTATCTGTGTACAGGCTTCTTCTAACACTGAGTCTCTCCTTTTTAGGCACATACTAAAAAGTGCTATTTTGTTTTTAAATAATTCCATTATTGTTGATGATCGATGTACATTCTAGTGTAGTCTGTTTATGTCGCCAATAAAATATTTGCCAGTTTAAAGTGCTTAATATGAAGAATACTGTGGACTGAAAAAAGAAACTAAATAAGTAAAGAAACTGTCGGTAGAAATTTTTTTTAAAAATCAGTGGCTGACATCAAATCTAACGATGACTTAAATTTTGGGAGCAATATTGCAGCTTTGATAATGCACTTCTACTGTCGACTTTGTACTCGCTTTTTTAAATTGTCAAGTTATCAAATAATCGGGCTAAAATATGTATATGATACATATAAAGGAAAGTTCCATACGAAATAAAAGTGATAAGAATTTTTACTTTTGTAAGTCCAGTTTCAAAAAAGATACACAATAATCCCTTACATAAACCAGTAAATAATGAAGATTAATAAATATGGGTCATATAGCGTCATCGCTAGAAATTAAAACGCACCTTTATATTTTCCGACATTAAATTTAGATTTTTTTTTAACTTTTATTAAAGTGTTAAGTAGGTATTAGGTATATACTCCAGTTTTCGCAAAGCAAAAAAAATCGATCATCCATCAGATCTGGACGAAAAAGCACCAACACAAATTACCTGAAGAGAAGCTGCCATGGAAGATCTTCATTATGATATCTGGCTCCCAAGTCTTTAGATCAAATTGAAGCTATTTTTGATTACAATTACAATAATTTATGGAAGAGTTTCAGCTGTTTTCCTTTTCTTAATAAATAAAGAATATTTTATGTTGTAGTTATTATATTTGGATAACTCAAAAAACTGTATTAATAATTAACCGAAAAAAAGACGGTTTCTGATTACCTTTGAGATAAGTTCGTGTTTTCTTGGTATTTAGCTGTTTTAATTGTAATTGGAAAACGATCTAATTAAATTATTACATCAGGATGTTAAAAAAATTACTAGAAAACTGCCCTTACAACAAAAATACGTATAATTGTAATTCCCCTTGCTAATCCATGTACTTCACATATTTATAAAAGATAACAGTAGCAATCAAACTGTGACAGGTGTACAGATAATAGTGAAAAAACCATCGGAATCTTAAAAGTGCAGTTAAGTAGTCATTGTAACGAATTAGATTAATAATTTATCAAATAATTTTAGAAGAATGTTATACCAAAATAAATTTGAGCTACACGTGAACAATTTAAATCAATTATTGCCCTAAATTTATTTTTGTTATTTTTTAAACTGCATTTATTTAATGCAGTACTGATTAATTATGTGTTTTTCAACACATGCATGGGATTTCCATAACGATATCAAAAATGGCAAAATGCTCATTACTATTTTGCTTACATAAGATAAAATGTATTATCAATGTGTATATTGATGTTGATTATAAAAAAATCTCGTTTTATGTAAGTAGATATGCACAAAAAAGTATTCTTAGTAACGAACGAAAACAAAGTAGTTTTTTTAAATAATCTTAAAAAAAAGTTCTTTAGAGAATATTTGTATTTTTTACGTACATTCCGTCAAATGGATTTTCATTGCACCCGTTTTCAATTACTTGAATTTATTCAAGAAGAATTTTATGTACAGAAAATGGTTACTTTGGTACTTTGGTTACCAAAAACTGCATGTAAAAAGTAAATAGACAGAAATCATGAATAAAGATATCCCGAGCAATGATTAATTCTGAGAAGAATTACACTTAAATAGAATATGTAAGTTTAAGAAATATAAGTCGTGTAGATGTTTCAAACAATAAGTTGCATCGATGAAGATAACTGAAAATTTTGATCGAAGCTGATCCATTTTTTTTCAATAATCTAAATTCTCAAAACTAAACAATAAACTTGCGATATGTCTAATTTTCGTATGGCATTTTTAAACACCCTAGAATTAGCGAAGCACTTATATCAAAAGATAAGAACGATAATATATAACTACAGAGCGTTGTCAATTTTATCCATTCAAATATTAAAGAGTAGCCTGTTAGACTTGAGGAGGAACTGCAAGAATGTCTAGCAAGCATAAACACGATGATGAAGAAGAGCACGACAACTTTTATCACTACCAAGATAAGAATTATGAATGTAAACATCCCAAGTGCAATGTCACCAAGTTTAGGTAAGATGTTTGTTTACGATGTCGTAATAATCGATCTCAATTGTGAATTTTTAGAAACTCGGACGGAACATTGAAGCTTCCAAACGCCAACATAAAAAACCTCCCAAGCGACTTTTTATACCATTTGGGATTGGGAACCGACAAAAATGATTTAGTTTCAATGTTCGGTGATGTTAAAGTAAGTATCAAACATGATTTTATTCATAAAATTTAGGAATCGATCGTTTTTAGTTTGTCTGCATGGGCGGTACTGCTGATAGAATGAAACAGTGTGCCGAGCATATAATCAGAGAGATTGATTATATTTTACCCACAGGAACCACATTACAAGATATTACTGGAAAGGCTTTACGGTATTCCATGTTCAAAGTGGGTCCTGTTCTTTGCGTCAATGTGGGTATTCTCGCAAATTCTACTAGTATTTTACTTAAAAATTTTAGCATGGTATGGGTGTCCCATCTCTTTTAATTCTCCTTCATGAAATTATCAAATTATTGGTTCACGCAAAAGTAAAAGATCCAATTTTCTTCAGACTGGGAACCTGCGGAGGAGTCGGCGTAGAAGGTGGAACAGTCATCATTTCAAATAAAGCTATAAATGAAGTTGGAAATCCTTACCACGAACAAGTATAAAATTCGCTTAATTTTCTACCTCCGAAACATAAATTTTAGGCAGTTTGTGGACAGTTAGTCCAACGTCCTGCAATACTGGATCACCGTCTAGTTAAGGAACTGCTGGTCCTGCGCGAAAAAAATGATCCATTTGATATTGTAGAAGGAACCACCATGTGTACTAACGACTTTTACGAAGGTACTCTTCGATACTCTATCAAAGCAGATAACAGATTTATCTTAATAGGTCAAGGTAGAACCGATGGAGCCCTTTGCTATCATTCTGAAAAAGATAAAATGAGATTTTTAAATAATCTGTACGAGAAAGGAGTTAGAAACATTGAAATGGAAGCGACGGTTTTTGCTGCAGTGACGCATCAGGTCGGAATAAAAGCAGCTTTGGTTAACGTTGCTCTGCTAAATCGATTGAATGGAGATCAGGTATAAATATCGAAAGTAATATAGTTTCATTAAAAAATTGCTGCAGGTCACTACCCCTGCTGAAGTGATGCATGAATGGCACAATTATCCGCAGAGAATTGTGGCTAGATACATTAAAAAGGCGTTGTCAAGTTCATAATGATTATAGAAGAGGTTTAATTAAATCAGTTCTTTTAAACACAAAAAAAATTATTCTATTGGAAATTATATTAATCCTAATAAATATTAATTAATAATTGATTTTATTTCTTTGTTTGGAGAGGGAACTGTTTATATACCTATAATTTAAATTTTTTATTCTGTTAGTTACGTGTTTTCAAAATTTGTCCAAAAGTTTCTAAACATACTAAGCTAAATAAAACTTTCTTACTTCTAAAATCACAGAACATTTCAATATTCACACTTTTAAATTTTAGTTTTTCTGTTTTGTTAATTTTTTGAACATCATTTTGGTCAGCAAGATGCTCGGGGACTCGATCAATACAGATAAAAAGAAGGCCAGGAAGTAAGTGGACATTGCTACCCCTTGGGCCATCACACCCTGAAAACAACCCAACATTTCTCGTTTTATTATAGTTTGCCATACTTACAAAAGAAGCCTTTGAGCTATTTAGGCTGTTGTTGGATCCCATGTAGATCATGTTAGCTAAAAGCGGATTTAGGAGATACGCGCAGTATGTTAAGCGACTTAAAGGAATCCACCCGGGAAAAGAGAGGAATTTCGCTAAGATTCCTGGAAAGGTTTCACATGTTAAAAACTCGTCTATGAAACGAATTTTATTTCAACGTATTTATTTGCAAAAGCGATAATAATATAATAACTTATAACGGATAAACAGATAAAATTTGATTTTTAAATTAATGCTGGTAAGATTTTATCGGTCTAAAAATAAAAAGATCTTAAAATAATTATCACCTTGAAAAACTAAAAATTTGTGTGATGCTCTTTTGTGTTAAAAAACAATGTTATCTATTTTACAACTCACCTGCATTTCCCGTGCAACAAGCTATTAACAACCAAGCTAAACCGACTCCCCACAAAGTCCTAGATACCCCCATGTACACGGCAGAAAACTCAACAGTCAAATTTCTTGAGTACAAAGTAAACAAGATCCAAATATTAATTAACGGGAAAAGCATCCACAACACGGTTTTAGCCCTCTGCAATAAATTGTTAAATCATAAGAACTCACAAGAAGTACCTCACCTTTGTAAGTTTCAGTTTCTTTTCCATTTTAACAACAAAAATGTAACCAGTGATAACACCGATTAAATATGGTCCAATTCTGTTCCAGGGCAAGTCGTAGATTGCATCAAGCTGTGACAATTGGTCATCCAGCCTACAACAACTCTTTAAAAACAAGTTTAAAGAAAAAAAATCTTACGTTGGGATGTATCTAATGCTGTAAGACTTGTAGGTCGTTGCTAGAATATTTCCAATAATGAGCAACACGGTAAGAACAGCCGAGATTTGAAATTTGCTGTAAATTTCATTGTTATAAACACAGAAAAACTGAGACAATTTCTTACATCGTAGATAAAATTAGCAGGAATGTAGAAATAGCAAAGAATTGAGTATCCGCGGAAAGATACCACGACCAGCTGAGACACATTTCTGTTCTAGGGAACAAATTGTTAATATACAACAAGTTCCTCCACCAATATTTCGGGCACAGTTCGTCGTTGCGCTCGCTATTATAAAGAACAGACGCTTTACTCTGGTAAGTATACAAGACATCCGTCAGCAAAACAACGAACATGTACGTGGGTGTCAATCTGAAAAAAACCCTTCAAAACATACTCAAGGATTGCTGGTACAAACCTCAGAAAACGATTTACTAGCATCGTGAAAAACTGCACAATTTTTTTAACATAATCCGGACTTTGAGTATTCGGTTTGGATTTAAAGAAGAGATAAGCCAAAATAAAACCGCTGGAAAAAACTGTTAGATAAGGTTTTAGTTAGTACTGTACAACCTTAAGAAAAAATACGTGTCAACACTGTACGTCGAATTGCTGAGGATTTGGGCAAAAAAATCTTCAGATAATCGAACGGCGACAGCGATGTTGTCGAGAAAGTCGGACTGAAAGAATACAGCGTGGACGAGAATGACCCACAACATCCCGAAGAATTTTAAACCGTGGATTACTGGTACGGAATCGGGTGGTAAATCTGTGTTAACTAAACTTTTAACATTCGAATATATTGAGAAGCATTTCATAATTCCTACGAAAGTTGTGGTTTTGTCTTCTTCAGATAATGATTTTGAAACAAGTTCGACTTCTGCAACTAAATCAACCATAACAATCTGTCTACTTTTTCGATTTACTCACATTGTTTTTCTGTTTTATTATTTCGTTGTCCAGTAATAAGATTTTTGCTAAGTTTGTGCTGTTTGACATCGTAATAGGTTCCCACAACAGTAAAGATCAGCACGATGGAGATAATCGTTCTGTTGATTGTACCATTAGTTAGGTGTAAAGAATCATGTTAAACTTACAGTAAGACTATTGTTTTTGGGATTTTGACGAGCCAGAAACCAACAGGCTCAACAGTTCTTATGAGTGTCAAATTAAGATTTAGATCGTACAATTTTTGCAAAGTCAGGTATTTGTGGTTAGCGTACTGTTCAACGAGAGGATGCAAGTCTTCCGTGGAACAAGACTGGGGACCGCAGAGTCCGATCTCTACTGTAAACTGAAAAGTGCAAACAGAACAAATTTAAACATGATCGTTGGCGATATGTTACATTGTTGGAAGTAAATAAATTTTATATAATATTCTTAGTTAAATAATTCTGAGCAACCAATTCTGTTTGTTCAATATTAATATTTGAAGTAAGCTTTTTAACGATGTACGGCAGTAATTTTATTCTGGTTCTCATACATTTAAAATTAATTCACGAGGCAAAACATTCATTACATAACAAAATCTCTCAGAGAAATACTTTCGTCCGTTACTTTCACCTAATGAGATTGCAATTTGCAATTTTTCCGGAGCGTAAAGGTCAAGTTCAATTGGAAGCTGAATTTTCTTACCTCTAGAGGTAAATGCATGTTATATTGCATGGTGTTGTTGTGCTTAAAATGGGCTACAAAAAAGCTCAAATTGTATGGAGGGTAGTCATGAGAGGTGGAATTAGGGCGTGTGATAACTTGGTAGTCTAGTTCCAAGGGCTTCGTGTTGTATAAATCTTCGCATTGAGCGTAAGAACCTAGCCATAGGTTGTTGCCGTAGAAGAAACCAGATCCCGGAGTTCCACTAGCATCGAGTACTGAAATTACGTAAATTGCATTTGTCCTGTTTTTTATACAAGTTGATGCAAAAAGATAATTAGGCAATTAAAATGATGCGGACAATATGCAAAATGCATTGATTGAACTATTTCAAGTGAGGACATTCTAAGAAAAACTTTATAATTTTAATTATTATAAACCGCAAAAATTAATATTTATTCTATTAACTCAAGAACAAATTACAGTATAAAAAAAACAATTCTTGTTCTCGTTGCATTGATAAATTATGATAATAAGGCGACTACATTATTGATAATAATGAAATTCCAGAATTATTCCGGTGTTGATATGATTTTAAATTACGCGAACAGTTTCGTAACATTAAAAATTTGGTAGATTTGGGTTAATGTGTTCAGTTTAAATTATATAACTCTTGTGGGAGATTTTCGAGTTTCTAAGACACGCTAAGATTAAATCTTTTTTTAGCCAAGAATATTTTTATTAACAATTGACCTATAATGGTTCTAGTTTAAATTATATAAGACTTGTGAGAGATTTTTAAGTTTCTAATAAAACACGCTATGGTTAAATCACTTTTTATCCAAATATATTTTTATTAATAACGACCCATAATAGTTGTGTGTACCTATATTAATTTAGACAAGATAAACACGCCAAATTGTGAGATTCTTTACTTAGAAAAACGCTTTTGGCCGTGGTCCAAACGTCGTGCATCTTTTAAATCACAGTTGTATCATCGATATTATTACCATATAATAACTTCGAAGGTAATAAAATAATTCATTGGTTTACAGTATTTTAGATATGCTAACGGTTTTTGGGTATATTGGGTATTCTGATAATGAAACTGGTGTCGGTTTTTATACGCGGTGTCAATTTTCAAAATAAATTAAAATAATTTTTGGCAAATTTCATTATAGACAAACCTTCAGACAATACAAATTTTGTAACAACGTAAGAGATTTATTGAAAAAACAAATCTATTAAAAATATGTTTGTGTAAAAAATGTAAAAAAAATGTAAATTCGTACCTTTTAAGGACCAGGGCTTCTGAGCTTCCACCGAATTATACAACATCCCCAGTTCATCCAGGCAAGAACTCGAATTCCCATTTTTTTCGGCTATATAGGAGAGGCCATAAATCATTGACTGTCCTATAAGGGCCTTATTCAAACCCTTTGCTAATACGATAATATTGAACACATAAAATAGATTCACTAGCATAATTAAATTTCAGGAAGTTGACTATTCTTCTCAAGAGTTGAAAAATTATTGAAGAAAAGCCAGGTTAATGGTAAATCCTTATAAAGCTTTAAAACATCGCGGTGCTAGTAGGGATATAAACAACGTGATAGTGGGGTAACTTCATGGTCAATTTGCTGTAACATGAGCACGGTTTAGCGACTTCAAAAAAAGTTTTGATAACAGCAAAAGGGTCCTTTCTAATGAAAGGATCAGTCAAATTTTATGAATTTTTATTTAATTAGGAGTATTACTTAAGAAAAGGTGAAAGTGTTCGCCAAACTCACTGTGAGCTTATTTATAATGGTGCAGAATACTATATGTATGAGTATGTATGTTTACGGTTTTATGTAATGCAACAAGTGCAGGCCACTGAATGTTTATATGCGTTCGATTTCTTTTTATCACAGTAAGGGTATAACATATTATTATAAAAAAACAGGCGACCATAAATTACTATGTAACGTGCAATAATTAAAAAAAATCTGTGAAAGTTGTTAGAAATATACAGCTAGAAATGGAAACTTCAGCCAAATTTTCCATCTTTTGCCAATGATTAAGAGATAGGTGATTGAAAGTGTACTTAATTTCCCACAGATAATGTTAACTGTATATTTTTGCAAATACAGTAGAACCCGCTTAAGACGCTCCCGGATAATACGATTTCTCGCATAATATGCCTTTTAATGCCGGTCCCTTGCGTTTGGATATGTTTTACATGTATTTTTTCTCGCTTAAGACGTACAAATTTCCCGTTTATAACGCTCCCTGAATGAAATTTCCGAGAAAAATTTAATGATCTAGCCGAGCCGTCAGTTTTGTATTCGTTTCTAAGAAAATGTTTACATAAAGTGGAACCAAACGTCAGTTGATTCACTTTGTTATTTTGTTAGTCTCAGTTATGAAACGGTTGTATTGGAGAATGACGTAATGGCCCAGAATAGTGTAAAGCGGAAAGCGTTATCTCCACTTGAAAAATTAAAAATTTTACAGCAATACGACCAACATCACCAGACAAAGAAACCAAAAGCGACGTTTCATTTACCCGTTTCTACTCTTCGGACCATTTTAAAAAACCGAAAAAAAAAATGAGTTGTGCAAGTTAGGTGCAGGAACGAAAATAAAAAAAAATATGGTTGAGAAATTCGACAGATTGGAGAATGTTATAGTAGAATGGCTTCTTCAAGCTCTATACTTACAGAAAAAGCTCATCAAATTGCACAACAGTTAAAAAAAAACATTGTCATAGGATAGTGTATCGATAAATTAGCGGCGAATCAGAATTTGTTAGTGAAGAGAACGCTGAGGCTTGGATAAAAACAGTGCTTCCTGAACTCTTAAAGGACTACGCACCTCGCGACGTTTGTAATACTGACGAATTTGGATTGTTTTTTAAAATAATGCCCAATAAATCTTATGTGTTCAAAGGAGAAAAATGTCACCAAACCAACTTGCATACATATTTTAAGTAAACTGTTTTCACTGAACTGTGTAAATTGTTACGTACATACATACAATAAATGTGTAAGCAATGTAAAAATATTTTTTTACAATGTGGTTTATTAAAACTTCAAATTTTTGTAATTAAAACTTTTTTTGGGTCTCCCGTATAAGACGTTTTCCCGCATAAGACGCTCTTTTTGCTCGGTCCCTAGAAGATCGTATTAAGCGGGTTCTACTGTAGTATAGGAAGGTACAGTTAATTTACACATTTGTGTAAATGATTCTTTAAACTTTCATTAAAACTTTTCTAGCAAAAACTGTGAATTATATTAATTTCATTTGCAATTACACTTGCAAGTTTGCTGTAAACGTATCAAAATTAATTATACAGGTGTCCCAAAACTCGGGCCTCAGAGAGCAACAGCAATACAGATGGTAAATTTAAAAACAAAAATTGATTAAGTTTAATAGTATTCGAGAAAGGATACAAAATTAATAACAAATCCCGAAAGTTTATTCTAGAGGTGAAGTAAAAGGTCATTCCAATTTCCTAGACAACGCGAGTGTAATGTTCATCTGACCAATATGTAGGTCCATAGCGACCGATTTTCAAATTCTGTTCAGCTTTGAGATTGGCTACAGTTTTTTCGTCTTAACTCGAATATTTTTTGAGCTAAAAAGTTTTTGTTCCGAAATTTAGGTTCCAATTTGTTGCCTCCATAAACCCTTTCTCTCTGGGGCGCGAGTTCTAGGACACCTGTATGTATTTTAACAACTACAGATCTGGTTGTATACAATAGTGCACTTGCATTTGGTATTTGTTTTAGCAATGGACACATAATTTGTCTCTTTACTTTTGTAAACAAAGCTAAACTAATGTTTACTGTTGCCGGCTTCACTCAAAAACGTTTCAGTAATTCTCAAAATAACTTTAGTTCTTAAAATCCTGTTTTGTTAAAAATTCAAATGCGAACTGATAAAGCAGTTTTCTGTTCTTTTCTTAAAAATTCAAGTGCGGGTTTGTGGACAATTCTTCAAAATTTGAGTTGTTCGTACTGACGAGTTAAATTGTTTGCAATCATTTCAATAAGTTACACCTGGATATTATATTAATTAAAAATTATGTACAGGCACATTTGCGAAAGTTCACATAATTTCCATAATCGGATTTGGCATAGTACACAGCTTAATAGTTTAGGTACGTTCACGTGGGAGTACGATGAAAAAGGAATTTTTAGCTAACTGACTAAAATAGCTAGAAATGGTGTCAACTTATTCAATTATTTTAGGAGCACTTATAACTAACACTTTAGTAAACATAAATCGCTTTAATTCTAAGTTTTATTGTGTATGTATGTACATTTTAAAACGACTTTATACAAGGTTACTAATAACTTAAAAATCAAAAATAAATAATATACATTTAACACAATAATAATTTACAATAAATAATGTCAAACATTCTCAACGTAAATAAGAGTTCCAATATGGTTGACGCTACCGCTGTTATATCACAAAAATTGGCAACACTGTCTACAATAACCTGAATATTGACATAAAAATTTCGTAGTTCCACGAATCATGCACTTTTCATTCATGGCTACCAAAAACTTTTACATCAACAGATCAACTTAAAAGCTTTTCTAAACTGCAAGACACTCTCCTATATAGACTACCTGTTGTCGTCCATAACAACTTGTTTGAAAACTTGAACTCCTGTAGACATTTGAGACTTAACTTCATGATTTCCTAGTGCCGCTGTACCATCCTTGGCTATAAATAATTGAAGACCTGAAGCTAAAACAAGGATTTAGAAGACGTCTTCACCACGTTATTAAAATTAACTTACTTTCAGCCGAATCATCGGCTTGTTCCAGATTTGTGTCTTTCAGTATTTCCGCTATAAGCCTATT
This sequence comes from Gnatocerus cornutus, assembly GCA_029298725.1. NCBI lineage: Eukaryota > Metazoa > Arthropoda > Insecta > Coleoptera > Tenebrionidae > Gnatocerus > Gnatocerus cornutus. The sequence continues at coordinate 9,618,818 of CM055514.1, forward strand.
AGCACTGACTCGAGTATTTTCAACCCTTCCTGAGACCACTCCGGTATCTGAATCCTGAATTTGAGTTTTCTTACGTCGTTCATAAGCCGCCTTCGCTCTGTCCAAAGAGCCAGTTTCTGACAAGACTAAACTGCTTGAGCTGGGATTTCTACAAAATAAACAAATCTAAATTATTGATTTGAAAAAGCACACTCGACATCACAGATACGAAAGATTTGCTGACGTTACAATGTCATGCTAAGGGAAGCTCGTCGTTTTGTCGTCCCAATATTTGACTGGATATTGGAGTATTAGTTAGAGGATAGTTGAAGAAGTTACAGCCAAATCTTGGTGCTGGCGACATGAGTTGGAACATTGATTGTGCGGTCATGCGAACTAATTGCATTTGAAGGAAAATCAAATTCGGCCTTAGATACACATATCTAATTTCAAACGAATTTTGTTGAATACTGTTGTTGACATAAAATGTGGAGAGACACAACGTATAATTCTGCAATGAGAAGTTTAAATTTTATTCTTTTGAATAGAGGTAAAAACATGTACAAATGGAATTGAACATAATCGAATAATTTCACTATTATTTTTTAGTAATTGAATAAAAACTAGATCATGTCCATGATGACGTTAAAAATAAAAAATATCAATTATCATTATTGATACTAAATCTCAAATTGTCAATAATAAATAATTGAAAATCATCAATTACAAAACAATAATTATTTTTAATATCAATTAATTACATTAAAACAATATATCTTGCTCATTGCTTTTTTTATATTTTCACCGTATTTAGAGTTTCACATTTCACATACCATTCGAACTTACATAACTTTAAATTACGTTATGTATCGAATAAAACGAAACCATCGTCACGCGATCTTTCCGGTATCAAGAATTATAAAACAAAATCGCCAAAAGAAACAAACCACAAAAAAGTAACTTAAAATGTGGGTCAGATTTGTTTTCTTGTTAAAATTTAATGATGAGGTATGAATTTCTCCTCCCAATACAAAGCGTTTATTTATTTTGGATGAATTATATATTTATCTTCGAAAGAAGAAACGCATAACTCTTCTATAAAAATCCAATTTGTAGGCAAACGGAAGTTTTCTCTCCAAACAACTTCGGCTATTGTATGTTTGGGTTTCTTGGGGTATTTTGTTTTACTTCCCTGGACGTTTATTTTCATTTTATAAAATCAGAAAGGGGTGTTTCCAATGGATTGGCATTGAACAATTTCGCAATTGAACTGGTGATCGTTAGCTAACGAAGACACGGCACGTGGCGAATCCTGTCCTACATAATCTAATTAAATTCTGTGAGATTTAGCTATTAGATGTATTATTTAGTATTCTTGAAGGGAATACTTTCACACATTTTATGTGAAGGAATTTGATTGTATTGGTTTTGAGATGTGTATTTAAACAGGGACGTATTTATAATTAATTTACATTAAGTTGGTTTTTAGATTTTTCTCTAGGTTCATGTAAAATTGCTTTAACCTTCCCAATCCTATGTCAACTGATTATACGTAGTTAATATTCCGACCTTGTTACTTTTCAAGGTTAATTTGAATTTGACTAGGTACACCTTAAAATCTATTTTATGCAGAATATTTTGTACGCTGATAATGCAGTATTCCAGTCATTCCACAAGCGGTATTTAAAATCGTACAAAAACAGACTTGCATTTCCATGATAACATGTTTCATTTCAATCAAATGCAATGGAATCAAAATTACAAGATGCATGTTATTTGAAAGCAGGACCAACAATGCACAAAACAGGACTGGTGCTTTATTACGCTATAAAATCAGAATGTGTATAATAAACTAAAACTGATCACATGTTATTACTTAATGGCTCAAAATAAAGCGATAAAGAAGAACAAAATCCACTCGAAAAAAAAAAACAAGCATAACCAAATACAAAACGGTTAGAAACACACTAACGTTGTGACGCTGGGACGTCGAAATGTGAGGTTTTGTGAGCAATCAGACGATACAGTGGTAGGCGTTTCATCAGGACTGATGGCCAACGGAGCTAGCTTACCTCCTGAAGTACCTTCCAATAACTTGCGATGCGGCATGCCCCTGTAAATCAACACCCAACACCCTTTGCAGATTGAACACATTTTTGCCAGATCGTCTCACAACTGAACAAAAACAGTAAGAGACAAATGTAAAACCTTGTATTAATGCGAGATCAACGGTGATAATACCTACTACGTGACATATCAAAGGTGTTACACTGAATTAACATTTTTCAAGCTTGTCGTACCTTTAGTGAAGCCCAATGCCAGACCTGTAAACTCCGAACACAAACGAGAATGCAAACAAAAATCAGATTAGTAAAGCGGACGACGTTGTAAACGGATTAGCGGAGGAAACGAAAGTTATTTCAAAAAGAAAATAAAACCCAACACCGCGACTCTCTTACCTGCACGAAACTTGAGAACCCAACTGTCCATCATTTCCTGAAGTTCCAAACCGAAGAGAATTCAAGGAGGTGGTGCGTGTTTCGGGATGACTTTGCAATTTGGATCTGAGGGTTGGGGAGCTAGGGACTTTGAAATGACTATTGCTACGTGCTGGTGTTGAATGATTACCAATTGTATTTTTACGTTTCAGGATTGGAGTTAAAAACGCCGGCAAGTTATCGGAACGGAAAAAGCCACCGGGAAACCGACGTTCACTCTTTTGAATAGGACTGATACGGGGAATTTCGAATTCACTTCTCGATTTCAATACACCGTCATTCGATCGTTTCGATTTAACCGCATTGTCTAAACTTAGACGATTGTCCGTTGATTCATCGTCATTCGTTTGCGCGTTCAATTCGATTAAACTTGTAGAGGATGACTTTTGTAATTCGTGAAATTTTTGAGAAAATAAATCAGTTTTGACATCGAGAGACTCGTTAGGGGTTTTGTAGTCTTCAGTGCTCGAACCACTGACGTTACTCAGTTGCTTTTGATACCCGTCGGGTGTATAGTATCGAGATGTATCTTCACCACCGTTCTCTGGTGTTTGTACCGGTTCTGGAGATAAGGAATTCAAAGGAGTACTGTACACGTCTTCGTGGATAATAGTAGTGGGAATTCGCACCCGATTTGGAAAGGTATTTACTCGAATAAAATTAGACTTGTTCGGATAGGAATTACCATTTTGGGTCCTGTTTTGTCTGTGTGATAGTGCCCTATATAAACAAAAATTAAGTATGCATGCACGGTCCCCAATTTAACTTAATATGTACATTGTACCATGAATATCCCCAAATAACATCGACAAAATCGAAGATTCAATCCTAACCTGATATGTCCAGAATCCCCGGAACTAGATTGTCTACTATGAGTATGGGAATGGATACTGCTATATCCGGAAGCTTTCGATAATTGGCTCGTATTCGACGAGTTTCGAGAATGCCCAGTTTCACAAACCACTTCCTCGTGCTCTTGTGAAGGCTGCTGTCCATGATCCGTTGCACCATCCACCGCAACTGTCACCGGAACGCTATTCTCCACCAAAGTGTGACCAATTACCAATTCTGAAACAAAATCGACCATGTTTTACTTTTGATAAGCCATAATTTGGCGTTAATCGAGTCTATACTTATTACGCAAGCACGGACTTGGATCCACACAACCTTTTTATACGATTTTTTTACAATTCGTTAAGTTACTTGAAGAAACATGTTTTATACATACCGCATTGCAACTGCTGGCTAAGTACATTACAAAGTTTTCCAGTGTTTATTAATAGATGGGTAAAGTAAAATAAAAACAGTAATTCTGATTTATGGATGTCAGTTAAAAACTGATTTACATAAACATTTTTATCGCAGCGAAATATCCTTATATGGTTCTAAAATTGCATTCTTTTCAATGTCCGAAGTTAATCTTACCAGTTTTGTAAAATTATCTACTATAAATTTAATGTCTAAGTAAAATAACGCTCTCAACTTCAAATTGTAAAATTAAACAGATGTAGCAGGTGGTGAAATTAAAAATTAACGAGACGATATCACCTCTGCGCTTGACAGACTCATAAGGTAGATATATTTTTAAATCGGACAAATGTTAGCACGCGTTTCATGTACCTATTTTTAGATTTCACGGTTCCAAAATTTTGCGAGTAATTTATTACCATGACAATAAACTGAATAAGCAAACTTGTGCAACAGTTCGAAAAATACGTTGATTTTTCAATACTGATTACAATCGAGAATTTAGAATTTCCAAAAAACAGCAAGAGAGATCACAACAAATGATTCATGAATGAATCATAATCATAACCTAGATCAATATCTCAAGTCCACAGTTCGCCTTATCAATTTGATTCATTATCTTCAAATTTAATTTAGTTTTGATGAGTTTGGCGTAAAATTTGCGTTTATTACCTGAGGACAACAGTGCGGGTCTCTTCTTAGGCAAACTCCCGAACCCTGAACTGCCACTGGCGATGGATCCTCCTAAACTTTCGCTTGAAAACTCATCAGTTCTAGATTCGGTCGTCACATCTTCGGAAGCAATAGATTTGTGTTTCAACGAGGGAGACGGTCTGGAATCAATTCCCCTATAATGCCGCGTTAAATAAACCCCTTGAAAACTTACACTTTGAACAATATATCACCCGAAAGCATATTCATGGCAATAGAAAACTTGAGCATGCTGTTGTCTTGACGATGCCTAGCGTCGTATCCTTCAAGCAGTGCTTTTTTATACGTAAGTCCCGCTCCTGCATATTCTGCTAGATTCAGGTCAACAAAGCCCAATTTGGTAAAAGAACGACCTCCTTTACATTCTTTCCTGACGGATATCCTCAAGATACAACGTTCCAGAACACCAGTTGATGCATTCGCTAACATTTTACAGGGGAAGGAGAAGTTTGCACCCCATTTCACTTTGTGGTCGCGGACTTCCTCTCTGGAACAATTACAAGGTCAGTTACGGGAAAAATACATTCATGAAAGCAATTGTATTTCATTTCGATCCAATTTCAATTTTATCGGAAAGTTGGATGTGTTATTCATGCGAATAACATCTGGGAGACGGGAGGTTTAAACGGCGGAAAATTGTTTACATCGGGATGGAGTTTAATGAAAACGCTGTTTACACAACAAAAAACATTTTGAGACGATTTAATGATTGCTGGAGTGTAGAACTCGAAATAAATGTCAATCTTTTTTTAACTGTTTCACATGCTCTAGATTAAAGTCGGAATGATTACATACTACATGAAAGTAACCAAACACAAAATCGATTCAGAAATGAAGTTATAAAATACAAAGGGGAGTTTGAATACGTAACTGAAACACAATGCGAAATTCATACTTTACACAAAACAAGAAGTCTAGAAATGGAATTGAACATAGAAACTGTATTGTAGCTTGTACCTTAACAACATTATCGTTTTCAAAGTGATGTTTTTGCAGTGAGTGTTACAAGAACTTCATTTTACTACGTAAGTAAAGACGAGAGAAACTGTTTTGAAATTGAAAGTTCTCGCAGTAAAACTAACTTTCTGTTGATTAAAAAGATAACGCTGTACCAAAAAGATCGCTTTACGTTCTTATCAACTTCTGCATCATTCAAGTGTTTTTCAGTTTCGCTACCGGATGTCGAGTTCCGACTGCACTTGACAGAACTTTTTCAAGAATCTCCCGATTGAGTAAACGTGCTTTTCAAGAAACATCTTCGGATCAGTTAAAACTGTTTTTTTCTCAGAATTCATTGCTTTCAATAACAATTTCTTTTTTCTTATCGGCAGCGACCAATTTATCACGGATGTTGTGGGCGGAGTCCTATATTTTTCCACTAAGGCAACTGATCGTAAAATTGCATGCAACATTATTAATAACACTTTAATTTCGATATATTACACGTCATACAGTCGTTAACATTTGCAATGTTCCCGAAATGGCCAATCAAACCCGGTTCAATATCCCACGCGCTTATCAAACTTGTACAGCTATTTCAGATATATCCTCCCATAAATAAAAGAGAACCTTCGCTTTTCCCTACTTCAGAATTAGGTCGTCGCAACACTGTTTTTGGCGAATTACGTAAACGCTAATTGATCCGTGGAACACTACGACATGAGGTCTCATCGGGAGCTTTCGCCACGCAAACATCTCGTAATTAAATTCTCGCCTCTGAATTTTTTTACCCACACATTGCCCCCTTTTTTAGTTGATAAGAGGACAAAGCACTTACCATCTGGATTGTAACTTAATAGCGTCACACGTTTTTGCAGATGTGAGAAAGTTGTGGAAATTGCATTTTTTGCTTCCCACATTGTACGATCGTCCTACACTGAAGTTGCTTTATGATTTGAAGGAATTTCGAAGGACGAAAATCCGCACGAATTGTTTATTTGAGTCCCCGTACAGTCGGATGTACGGTTTGCACGTTTTACGAGGGGGTCGGGTGCGGTTCGTTGTATAATGAAAATAAATTCCTTCACTCCGGAATCGCGCTGTTCCGGGATTACGCTCTTCATGAATTCATGTCGGGAATTAATATCTTATAATACAATTGTGGTAGAAGTGGTTCGTTTTGAGGGCTTTTGGTCACCTGATAGGTAATAGAATAGGTAATTGAAGATTTAACTGGTACAAATTCCGTTGAAACCGGCAGGTTAACAAGAACAAAACATCGTTTTTAATAAAGTGACTGCTTAGAATTTATTAGCATTCAAACAGATCTAGACGAATATGAAGTTTCTGACATGATGAACCAAGTTCTGATTACAAAATGAACGACACGGAATGACAAAGAATTCGATTTAATTTTGAATAAAATTAATGGGAGTTTCTGTAATAACCTGAAATTAAACACAGCGGGATCAATATTTGTTCGGTTTTATGTAGTTTTTTACATGAAGCGTTATGTTATCAGGGCTTACGTTCGCATCAACATACTTTTGCCTAGTTTGGATTTTTTTAGTTGAAATTTGTAGGTATGTTCTGTGGATTTTACACAACAAACCGATAAGCAGTTTGTCGCTGGTACAATGCGAATAGACACGGAAATTTATCATTACAAGTTCAAAATATTTGAACAATGTGTTAGAGTATTGTTTTCAGGTGAACTAAAATAAGAAGTGCCTGTGGAGTTTTTAGTTACGAAAGGAACACTCTTTAAACGTAGATAAAGTGTTATTTTATCACTCATTAATTGGCCGCAGCAGCTGTATCTTCAACGTTTTACGGAAAATTTTCCTTATAATAATAGGTAGTGAGTTTCAATTCCAAAATAAAAAATATGTCGAACAACCTAGAGACTGTTTCAGCCCACCGGATAAAAAGAACTAAAACTGAACTTAGGAAGTAAAAGTTAACTAGGTACACTTTGTTATCAAGACAACGATCCCCTCGTTAAGAATCTTTTCAAGTAATAACTATAAATCCACATCCCGTAAATGTTCCTTGAAGCAAAAAAACCAGACATTTTCATATAAACAAGATTAAGCGAACGTTGCCATAGCCATAACTTTCGACCGAAGAACTGAACTCAACAGATGCAACTTACTATTTTTATCTGAAAACAATTCCACACTGAATTAATACATTTCCAAGCTTGACATTTGTAGGTATGAAGTAATAGAGCAACCTTCATCTTGGCCTTGTTACGGCACTATTTTGAGCATATCGATAGAAGCGACAACGCAGAATCACATTCATTTTCATTTTTTAGGAGTTGATGCCATGTTTATTTTCGTTCTTCGTGAATTTTGTCAGAGGAATCTATGCAGTAAGCAGTGTATCAAAGGGAATTTCCGGAAACGGAAACAGTTGGAAGTTCAATGACTCAATCAATTTTGCCGTTTGGTTGAAAAGAGACCTTTCTCGAAGACAAAAAATGTAAACGTAATCCAATTATGTACCTCCATCTACTAAGTCATAATGACAACATCGACGGGGCATTACACCAGTTCCTATTTATAAATCGCAAATATTTTTCCGTGTACTCGTAGGTATGGGCTTACATCATTTTAACCAATAATTTTAACATTGGAAATCTTGCGTCATTGTGGAATTTTTTTAGGATTACGCTGATGCATTTACTTCATCTAGTTAGGGACTGTTATAATCACTAATAATATTTCATGTATTTGTAATTAATTTTTATTCATATTACTTAAAGTATAGTGGGTGGTAGGTTTATCTCTGATAACTAAGCTTAACCTTTGCTCCTGATACTACCCTAATATAGACGTCTGCCCTTTGATCCGGGTAGATATTCTTAATTTGTATTTCTAATAGAAATTATGTATTTGATCTTTGATCCGGATGCGACCCCCATTAGACATTTGGTCTTTAACCCATTTTTATCTGTTAGAACTCATATAAAACCACCACCACCCTGTTATAATTCAATTCCGTTTTTACCATCGTACGTTGCGGTTACCCTGTAAACGTATTTTTGTCGAATATACATTTTAATTAAGTACATTGAGTGTCTCTGTGAGTGCCCATCACTGATTTCCCTTTTTGACGACGACAAGTCCCAAGAAGGTCCCATAACAAAAAATTGGTGTCAGAAGTGGGATTGGGAACATTTAATTGGAAGATTAGAAGCATTCGATTGGGAGCATTGGAAGATTGAAACCATCGGGATCAACATTCCAAAGAAAACGCAGGATTCTTTCGCGGTAAGCAGAGATTTATTTTTCTTGCTGTTTTTTGTGCTACTTGTTATTGCTTGTTATAATCATGCCTGAAACTCCAACAACTCCAGCAACTCCAGTCCATAATTTCTCTGATATAAGGTCTTTAATACCTGATTCATTTTCGGGAGATCGACGAGATTTTTATGAGTTTCTTCAAAACTGTGAGAACGCTTATAAGTTGTGTGAAGGTACACAAAAAAGTTTAATGCTTGTTTATATTGTGTCAAAACTAAAGGGATCAGCTAGAGCTCAAATTCAGGAAAAAGAATTTACTAATTGGGATGACTTAAAAAATGTTTTAACCGAAGCTTTTTCTGATAATAGAGACTTAACTCAGTTGCTTGAAGATTTAAATAATATTAGACAAAACAGAACGGAATCAGTACATTCATTTCACACTAGGTTAGACCAGATTCGAACTCGTGTTTTAAATGCAATTTCTCTTAAACATAGAGGTGATATAAATTTACAAGGTAGATTAGATTCAATTCGCGAGATGGCTTTACAACGATTCATTCTTCATTCATCAGACGAAATTTCTACAGCTCTTCGTCGTAGTAAACCATCTACATTAGCATCTGCACTTTCGGAAGCTTTATTAGAAGAAAAACATTTGCAAGTTCGAAAAATTAACAATTTTAACTCTGTAAAAATTTGTAACTTCTGCAAAAAACCTGGTCATTTACTTAAAGATTGTCGAACGAGAAAAAAAGGCAACGATAATAACGTGAATTTCAATAATCAAAACGCATCCAGCGCGAGCAATCAAAATTCAAATCAAAATAAAACATGTAATTATTGCAAAAAATCTGGACATTTGATTCACGAATGTCGAAAACGCGAATATAACAATAACAAAAAACGACAAAATCAAACTACAACTTCCCAAGCCGATGTACATTTAAACTCCGTACAGTCCCAGGTAACTGCCGTACCTGTGGACTTACTCTAAATCTTAAATCGGCAAGAAGTCAAAACGAAAATCTAAATGTTTGTAAATGCATTATTAATAATAATAATAATCATCATGAGTCTAAAAATAATCGAGTCGAGAACCCCAATAATCATAAACTAAAAATAGAAAACGTCTTTTTATCTCATAATGATAGTGCCTGTTATTTATCGGTTAATCACCAGAATTTGGATTTCAAATTTCTTGTAGACACAGGGGCAAGTGTAAGTCTAATTAAAGTGGATAAATTACGAAAACTAAAAGGTGTTTTTTATAATCCTCAAGATAAAGTTTCGCTGAACGGTTTGAGTGCAAACGGTTTAGTTGACACAGTCGGTAGCGTATCTTTAGATTTAAATTTCTTTAATCACAAGATAACGATTAAATTTTACATTGTTAAAGACAATACGAATATTCCATTCGACGGTTTAATTGGCAACGATTTTCTGCTAACTCAACAAAAAGCCGAAATCAATTACGAAAAATCTGAATTAAAACTTAAAGATCTGCCATTTCCTTTAAAACTCAGTTTTAATTCAAATGTTGTCAACAATAACTGCTATTATCTTCCACCTCGTTCTGAGACAATAGTTGAAGCTAACATTCTAAATAAAAATATTTCAGAAGGTCTAACTCCTGAAATCAAAATTCTTGACGATGTCTATCTTGCTAAGGCAATTCTGAAAGTTAATGAAAACGGAAAAGCATTAACCACAATTCTTAATTCTTCTAATAAAATAATCAAAATCGAGAAAATCGACTTAGTATTAGAGGAATTCGACAGTCATGCATGTTTCACGATAAACAAAGACTCTGTAAACAAAAGCCAAAATTTAAAAAATAGATCGGATCTATTACAAACCAATTTACGATTGGAACATTTAAATCCAGAAGAGAAATTTACACTCATGGATCTCTGTAAATCATATGACGATATCTTTTATCTTCCGGGTGATAATTTAACACATACGGAAACGGTTCAACACGAAATAATAACAACAAATGTAAAACCGATTTCATCCAAAATCTATCGTTATCCAAAAGTTCACGAAATCGAAGTTGAAAATCAGATAAATCAAATGCTAAAAGACAATATAATCAGACCATCAAAGAGTCCATACAACAGCCCACTTTGGGTTGTGCCTAAAACTAGAACAGACACTTCAGGTAAACGTAAATGGCGCATTGTAACAGATTATCGTCAACTTAATAATTTCACAGTAGGCGATTCCTTTCCAATTCCAAATATAGACCATATTTTGGATCAGTTGGGACATAGTAAATATTTCACTACTCTGGACTTAGCAATGGGATTTAATCAAATATTAGTAAGACCTGAAGACGTCAATAAAACAGCTTTTTCAACACCTAATGGGCATTACGAATATCTTCGCATGCCTTTCGGACTAAAAAATGCACCTGCAACTTTTAGTAGATTAATGAAATCAGTATTAACTGGTCTTGAAGGAAGTCAATGCTTCACATATTTAGACGACATCATAATATATGCCTCTTCATTACAGGAACATAACGACAAATTGCAAAACGTTTTCGAACGGTTAAGAACAAACAATTTAAAATTACAACCCGACAAATGCGAATTTTTACATAAGGAAATCTCATATTTGGGTCATGTTATTACTGATAATGGCGTAAAACCAAATCCTGAAAAGATTCGTGCAATTGTCGACTATCCTACACCTGTCGATCAAAAATCGATTAAACAATTTCTCGGTTTAATGGGATATTATAGAAAATTTGTTAAAGACTTTTCGTCTATTGCAAAACCATTAACAACTTTGTTAAAAAAGGGTGTAAAATTTGTTTGGAATACAGAACAAGAAAACGCTTTCCAGCATTTCAAAAATGCCTTAATAAATGAACCAATTTTGCAATATCCTGATTACACGAAACCTTTTATTTTAACTACGGACGCTTCAAATTACGCGATAGGCGCTGTTTTATCACAAGGTGAGCTAGGTAAAGACTTACCAATCTCATTCGCGTCTCGTACACTCAATAAGGCTGAAACTAACTACAGTACAACAGAAAAAGAATTACTTGCGATTGTTTGGGCTACAAAACACTTTCGACCATACCTCTATGGCCAAAAATTTGTAATCATCACTGATCATCGACCATTAACTTGGTTATTCAATTGTAAAGATCCGTCTTCGCGACTCATACGTTGGCGCTTAAAATTAGAGGAATACGACTACGAAATTCATTACAAACCGGGTCGTATAAATTCAAATGCTGACGCTCTTTCAAGAAACCCCATAATGATGATAAACAACGAATCATATGATGATTTTATTCGTTTTCATTATCAAAATCAAGATTTAATCGAAATCAATCACATTCGCGAAAAACCATTTTCCAAATTTCCAAACGCTTTCTTCATTTCAAAAGACCTTAATCAAAATAACAAATATTTTAATTCAATCTCTGAACGTTATGATTTAAACTTAATTCCTCACGAAATCGACAGTTATGATACAATAACTTTGAAGAATGATCAGACGCAACAAACTACATTTTTAATGATATCACATCTTAACCACTTTGACGTACCATCCTATAAAGATGTCTTTTATAGTTTGCTCAATTTGAGAAAGAAAATTCGGGAAGCTAACTTAAGAAAAATTTTCATTGAAAATCCACGATTACTAAATAAGAAATTTAAAATAGATTTAATACACGAAATGATTCATTATATTTTCAATCAGACTGATGTTGAAGTTTCCATAACTGACCGTTGCAAATTAGAGCCAAAAGACGAAGAAGAAATTAACAACATTTTGAAAGAAAATCATTGTACTGCCATCGCAGGACATCGGGGATTTTTCAAAACGTATCAGATAATCAAAGAAATATACAAATGGAAAAACATGAAAAAGGACATACGAAAATTTATAAAAAGTTGTAAAGATTGTCAGTTAAACAAAACAAATCGTCACCCTCTTAAAGCACCGATGGAAATAACTTCCACCGCAACTCATCCATTTGAAAAATTATTTCTCGATATCGTAGGTCCATTACCTATCACCGAAAGTAATAATCGATTCATCCTAACTCTTCAAGACGATTTAACAAAATTTTCATACGCATATCCAATTCCAAATCATGAAGCTCAGCAGATTGCTGAAAAATTATGCGAATTCATCATGATTTTCGGCATACCTAAATCGATTGTAACCGATAACTCCACTGATTTTACCTCTAATTTGATTAAAGAAGTTAATAAACTTTTCAAGATCCGTCACATTACTACTTCACCATATCATCCACAAAGCAATGGAGCTCTAGAACGTTCACATTCCACACTTAAAGATTACCTCAAACACTTTATTAACAAAACACAAACCGATTGGGATAAGTTTGTATCAAGTGCCATGTTTTCGTATAACACATCAATTCACACAACAACTAAATTTACTCCATTTGAGCTAGTTTTCGGAAATAAAGCTATTTTACCACAAACAGTAACTTCTTCACCAGAATTCAGATATAGTTATGATGACTACCATCAACAATTAAAACTCCGACTAAACAAAACATTCGAAATTGCCCGCGAAAATTCAGGAAAAAGCAAAGAAAAATCCAAAATTAGATATGACAGAAATTCGCACGACTATAATTTTAAGAAAGATGATTTGGTACTTATCCAAGATAGAGCAAATAAGCCAGGATATAGTAAAAAACTATCACCGACTTATAAAGGTCCCTATAAAATAGAAAAAATTAATCCAAACCAAACAGTCGTCGTAATTATTAAGAAACAACGGAAAACATATCACAAAAATCTATTGAAACCATTTGTTTCAGATTAGGAACAAAACAACCAGTACTAATATGCTCAAATATCTCATCATCATTATCCTTTTTAACCATTTTCCAATATCTATTTTTTGTCTTAATTCCCATAAAGTCACGCAGCTTCCTAAAAATGCCGGAATATATTACCAAAACTTGGGACATGTCAAAACATATAACAGCTTTCTATCGTTATTGTCTTATACAAATCTCACATTTTCACATGAAAAGCTTACTTTAATTGAAAAAGTTTATGTTGATAGTCTAGATTTATGCGACCGGTGCGAAAACCATAATGGACAAAGGATTACATGTAGAAAATCTTTAGCCTTTTTAAAAATTCAAATTTCCCAGGTTTACAAGAAATTCGAAACTATTTTGCATTTAACTGACCACACACTTAAAGTCACACGTAAGCGTCGAGGTCTCATTGACGGTATATCTACCGGTATGAAATGGCTGTTTGGCACACCAGACGCAAATGATGCAAAATTCTATTCAGAATCCATTACGGCTTTACAAGACAAGCATCGCGAAACAATAAATTTAATGCGACAACAGGTTCATGTTTTGACTTCTGCCATAGTAAATTATAACAGCTCTGTTCAGTCTCTTAAATCAAATGAAAATAAGCTCAATGATAACATTAATAAATTCAACTCGTTTAGTAAATCAGTATCGGAAAATATTAACAATATCGTATCAGCTCAAGCTGTTCTTAATCATCTAACTTTATTGGAAGAACTAATTGTCGAGCTAAATGAAGAATGCGACACAATAATATCTTCAATATTATTTGCAAAGCAAAATATTCTACATCCATTCATTGTCACTCCGACCGATTTTAAGAATGAACTAAGTAACATCAAACTTAAATCGAATACTCAACTTCCAATTCCTCTAGATCAAGAATTTAAAATTCACAATTATTTTGCATTAAGTAAAATTTCAGTAATTTATGATAATGATGTTCTAATTTATGTTATCAGAATTCCTTTAATAGATAACATTAGATACTTTTTATATAAATTAATTCCTCTCCCTTCACCATCAAATCATTCGACTGTCTATTCCTATATCAATCCTAGTTTTTCCTTCCTAATGATGAGCATTACAAGGACGCACTACGGACAGTTGGAAGATCTCTCTGTATGCTTGGAACTGCTGAATTCCGAATATCTTTGTCCAAGACCTGTCATACGTCTAACGTCACAACAACCAATCTGCGAAGTGAAACTTAGAGTTGAAGATGTCCAGTCCATACCTGAAGATTGTATGACAAGAACCATCAAAGCAAACATCGAAGTTTGGCATCAATTATCCAGTAATCAATGGTTATATGCTATGAGCCATGCAACACCAGCTACGATCTCATGCGACTCTGATTTCGAAAACGCCATCGAAATTACGTTCAAAGATGTTGGAATTTTGGAATTGGCACCTCACTGTCACTGCTACACGATGACTACAAACTTGGTTGCTTCATCCAATATTTCCCACAACTTCACGAACTACATTCCACATGTCGACATCAATTCCGACGATTGCTGTGTAGAAAATCAGAAGATTTTGGTAGCTTCGCAAATGGATCCTATTCACATCGACAGCAATAATTTGGACGAACTTCGGCATGCGAACCTCAAACTTCAAAAGTTCGACGACGTCCTGGAAACCGAGATGAACAACTCCTTTGGCAATCATCATTATTTCAACTTTTTCGGATTCTCGATCGCAGTGGTTTTCGTTCTCGTTGTCATATTCTCTATCTGCTGCTGCATATCGAGATACTGCTGCGATTGCACCTGGATTCCTTGTGTCGGACGGTTTCTCCCAAAGAAATGTTCTGGAAAACTTCTGTCCAACTTTTGGGTACCTCGAAATAGACGTGACTCCATTGCACTGTCTGTCCACACTGGAGAACGTTTCGAAACAACTACAAGTCCAGCGGTTCCAATGGAAGAAAACAATGAACAAACTCCTGTTATTAGTAATCCTTATAATTTGCGATCAAGAAATAGTAGTTTATCTAAATTGTAAATTTTGTAGGTATATCAAAACTCTTAGGGAGGAAGAGTGTTATAATCACTAATAATATTTCATGTATTTGTAATTAATTTTTATTCATATTACTTAAAGTATAGTGGGTGGTAGGTTTATCTCTGATAACTAAGCTTAACCTTTGCTCCTGATACTACCCTAATATAGACGTCTGCCCTTTGATCCGGGTAGATATTCTTAATTTGTATTTCTAATAGAAATTATGTATTTGATCTTTGATCCGGATGCGACCCCCATTAGACATTTGGTCTTTAACCCATTTTTATCTGTTAGAACTCATATAAAACCACCACCACCCTGTTATAATTCAATTCCGTTTTTACCATCGTACGTTGCGGTTACCCTGTAAACGTATTTTTGTCGAATATACATTTTAATTAAGTACATTGAGTGTCTCTGTGAGTGCCCATCACTGATTTCCCTTTTTGACGACGACAAGTCCCAAGAAGGTCCCATAACAGGACCCTCGCCGGAAGCACACATTATGTTTAGTTAGGTCAGTTTAGGAAGGACCGGCCAAATTATGCTAAATATAGGGGCTTCAGCATATAAATCAATAATTACGTAAATTTTACCCTTAAGTAACATTATCCTGAAAGCGACCTAAATATTAAAAAGTAGGATTTTAAGCTGGGTGCGAGATTAAACGGTATAGCCGAACAAACTGTGCTTTTGCTCTTAAGCGTTGAGCTTATTTATTGTGTTTTAGTATTTCAATAAGAGTCGTTTGTTTACGTAGTGGTTGTAAAACGTGAACGACTTTATAACTACCAAAGCTATTTAGTAAAGTGGCTGCTTACGGCATTCTACCCAGAAAAAGGGAGAAGTGGAGAAAGCGCCAAGTGACGAAAACCCAGTTTTAGAAATATGTACAAGTATTAATGATAATCGGCAGTCATTTTCGCATTTACTTTTCGAATTAGAGCAAAGTCAAGGAAATATGGTCTTCACTGATAAACCGTTATAAAGATTATTAAAGAATGACCTTACTTTTATCTTATCTATTATCTACTTTAGAAAAAAAAAAGTGCATCGGTGCTTTTTCCTTTTCTGAAATCTTTTTTTGCGAGTTTTTACAATTTCCATAATTTAATGAAATTCCATCTACACTTAATTGGATTTTTGAACATTAACAATAAAAATAGTCAACTCGTGTAGCAATAATTTTTACGATGATTGTTTTCATGACGACTCCTCCAAGTTTACACACACATCTATTTAAAATGCAATTATCACCGCCTGCACTTTGGTCAATATTTGCATGAAACTGAGTGAATGTTCCTTATTAAAGATCCTTGTTAAACATTTATTTTATTTTAGTTAACAGTTGAAATTGTTTTCTTATCAGTTTTTACATGTACATGACGCGTTACAGTTATCGCACGACTTAAATTATTCAACTTTTTGCAAGTTATTTTTCTTTGGCTATTTATTCGTTTGCTTATCAATTCCCGGTGAAACTTCCACAAGTTATAACTCAATTTGTTCTGCATAATGAATTTGCAACATGAAAATCGTTGTCATCGTGCAGCCAAATTCAATTATTGTAATGGTGCGAGGGTGATAAAATGATATGTTAGACGGCCTGCCCTACTAAAAGATCTAACTAGAGTCGCCCAACCAAAACGAGCGGAAAGCATATTTTTTTAAAAGTCATTCTTAAAGAAAAAAAACAACAAAGGGGTGCAATTGTCCCGGATAAATTATAAAAAATAGGAAAGGAATTGAATTATTTCAACAAATACCACCAAGATTTATTGCAATGAATTAATCGGCAGTTCTCTCAAAATGTCATACCAATTTAGCCGACCTGAACTATGTAAATTAGGATGTATTTATGCATGACATAAACACGAAGATGATGTAATAACAAAAACGTTTTCCTGCAAACTTATAATCGAAGTGAGAATTGTTCTCAATTCCCTAAAAAGTTAGAGCTTGATTCAGATCTAAATTCCACTTCCTCATTAGAAGCCTTCACTTTTCGTCATCGTCATTGCTATAACTGACATTGTGTTGTTATTTAGGATTAATGACCGTACGTCCAAATACCACCACAACTAATTTGTTTCATCCCTGAATTAACTAACCCAATATGAATTATTTCTTGTATTCCACTTGTTAACATCACGTCAAAAGCAGATTGCTGTTTACATAAAACATGCACACTTCATTAACAAGCAGCAATTACCATCGGCAGTGACACGTTTATGATCGACTTCTGTACCGCAGACAACCTTCCAAGGTCATTTTATAAACCGTCGCGTCTACTATACACATGTGGGAACTATTAGTAAGAATTGTTTTGTACATGGGGCACTCATATGGACATCCATGAGCGTGTCTTCGTTCAGGCCGCAACCTTGCCGTGAGCGAGGCGACCTACACTCGATGAGATGTGGGACAATGTATTTCGTTTTCAACAATAAAAGGAGAGCAGACTTATGTATGCTTTCATGGCAAGAGTACAGAATCAATACAGGTTTCATGCTGCACTTGGAATGGAAAAAAACAAAGATCATTATAAGTACAATGCATACAATCATGACATTACGAGGGCACGATTCAAATTGAGTTTTTGCTCAGTCCTTAGAGACTGATGATACTAAAATCATATCGGGAAGTAAACTATAACTCGATCTTGATGGGAATTTCAACGGAGGCGGAAAGAATCTTCAAGAATCTGTGTCGGGTCACATTCCATCGATTTTGCCTACGTATTTTTTTGAATTCTAGAAGTCATTTACTACTTTCCTGTGGGGAAATGCTATCATCGTTAAATCTAGCTAAATAATAATGTTTTGTGTTCGTGTTTATTACCTTACCTATATGTGATGAGTTCTTAAGAATTTCGAATAAGAGAGCGCATTTGAAGTGGTAAAAGTATTATTGCCCATATACCTACCCATTAAAAACTAACTGCCTCCTATTAAACCAAATCGTGCACTATTATTAATAGCTTGAATTGTAAAAGGTAACAAAATAGGAACCGGTACGTTCTAGTAGTTATTATTATTGTTCCAGTTAATGTCGCCCGTATTACGAAATTCAACTAATTTTTGTTATTAGTGGGTAACCGTGAGGGTTTAGAAAACAACTAAATTGCCTCGAATGTTACAACACTATTGTCCTATACCTAGTCGTATTATTCACGACCACAGGTTTTTCTTACCACATAATAATCCTCAAATAGTTTGGTTGAATATTGACTAAAATTAGTTCTATAAGGTTTTGCGGTAAAGATAAAGTTCTGTTTATTTGGTTCTTTTGAGCCTTGATAAAAGGCTAAATCAACGGATTAGTTCTTAATTTTCGATAATACTATTTTTCTGATAATAATGGAAGCAAATATAGAATTATTGCTATGTCGTCTTCTAATTTGTTCTTTACTCTCATTTTTCGACAAACTAAGGCTAAGTCGGACTGAATTGGACAAACTCTAAAATTAGACGGATCAACTAAATAGGTTAAACTGGACTAAGTCGAATTTGGTGGTGACTAATGGGTCTAAAAGTACATACTAAAATAAACTAAAATTTAATTTAATTTGAGTATTATATCATATTAGTATTTTCCTTATCGTTTTATACATGTGAACGTCAGATATAGATCACCAAATAGACTAAGATAGAGTTTAATCAGTAATTTATGGCCATAAATAAAGCGTCAGTACTTAAATTTTAACGAATATCTAATGCAAGCACATTCTGCAAAACGATAACGTTATATTTTTGTCACTTTTGATTGTTTTTCCCTCGGTATACTAATTTATTACAAGAATTGGTATTTCAGACATGAACGTTCCAGTTGAGAAAACACAGTAATGGACGGCTTGCAAAATGTTTGAAGTTTCACTAAACTCGCTTAATCCTTATTACAAATGATCCCTGTTTTTGCAGTTGATGGACACTGATAATCTGTGCAACATATGACCCTTTTTAGGGTAACAGCAACTCTTCTCAGAGCTATAGTGGAAAGAAATACATAGTATGAAATAATTTAAATCAAATGTACACTGCACCGTGTTATCAAAATTTTACGCCCACTGAATATTATTGAAGCGAAACTGGAACGTTATTGGGTTTTTGAAAGTACATAATTTTATTATAAGAAAGTCACACTTCCTTTCTCTACAACATGAAATATTAAACAACAATGGTGGAAAGTGAATCTTACTAGTGAAAATGATTCCGACAAAATTTATTATATATTCAAATTTCAGCTCGACAATGGTGTCAACTTCTCTTTACTGAATTCATTATGCTTCTGGAGACATCCCTAATCAACTTTAGATGTTTCGTATCTTGGGAAGTAGTCCCCTTATTAACCGAGCTTCTCTGTAAATACGCAAACGTTGTGCAAATACGCTTTATGTATCTACAATTCCCGCCGTCTAAAAATTACAAGTAGGATCACGTCTCTTCATACCATCACAAAAACAATTCGTGCTAAAGGTTGAAGGGCAAGATTCATTCAGAATTGTTATTTATTACGTCCCACTAGCAATATCGAACGCCTCTATTAATATCACCTACCTGCTACTATGATCTTGAAAATTTCCCCCGTCTAGTAATCTGATTTTCGCAAATAGGACGGCAGAAACGAAAGGCACTTCCAGCAGTTCTTCTAGACATAGACCTACTTGGAATTTGTACTTCTTCTTTTTCGTCATGAACGACGCCATTCCGGCGCCTCGTCCGTTTGTCATGCAGAACTCGCGCTCAAGACATCGTTTCCGAAACAGCGATATCAAATGATCACTTTATAAAGAAAGTGTGGCTTGGACACACGCAACTTCCGTCTTCAGTCGTGTCTCATCATGAACTAAAACAGAATCAAAGAAATGTGTTTGGAGACACACTGAAAAGACCAAGAGGTGTAATGAAAAGGAGACCAAAGTGGGACATTTATTAGAAGTCCTTTCAACTTAATTTATATTTCGTGTAATGCAAGTAGTTTAATGCAAAATTGTGTTTGCTGTCATTAAACATTTCGAGGATCACGTTCATCAAATTACCTACAATCATCATCAATATGTCAAAAATCAACAATGCGCTTTAAATTGGAACATGTTTGACGTGGTAATCCAATCAATAGCCTCCAATTTGCTGCAGAAAATTATCTCGCAACAGTTGGAAGTTTTTCCGAGAATCCCAAAGCTATAACAGAGTTCCTTATTGTTGCCTCGCAGCAGGCAACAATTTATTGGGTCTTAGATTGCAGTATTTTCCTACTACTTGAACTGATAAAAAAGTAGACTTTATCATCCGCATCCACCAAAAATCAGGTTCATCGAGAGCGAAAGCAATTAGGGTGAAAAGCAAACGTCGTTCTAATCCACGCCTATAAAACCACAATAAACGAGATCCATGCTATTTAGTGGAGTTGCCAATTATACCACTTTGACTTTGAAGATAAATATAGTTTATTCAAGAAAATTACTGTTAAAATTTGAATTTTATACTGTTTTGATGTATTTCAAAGCAGCGCCTTTGGATAATATAGATTAAAACTACGTAATATGTACATGAATATGAATATGCATTGGAATTAAAATTTAAGTAAAATTTAAATTATAAAATCAACCCAACCAATATTGCCTAGAAATAAAAATAGACTTTATTATCTCACGTCATAATTATTCATAATGCAATTACGGATTCAAAATGAGTACAATTTTAGATTTGTTTACAAAAATAGACACCAAAAAAGTTTCTGAATTATGTAATAAAAGGAGAAAATGTTTTTTAATGCTTTACGTCTTTTCTGTCCGCAAAACGAAGCTGCTCCAAATAATTCATTATTCTTCACGAATCAAGCTGGAACTTTATGGTTCTCATAATTTATAATCCCAAAGCACGAACACAACATAAGCAGATCAAAATTTTACAGCAACGCAGAGATTATAATAAATTACAACAATCATAAATATCAATTTGAGAAAATGTCAGGTGCAAAAAACTTAAGGATCGAGTTGAAGGTTTTAGAAATTATAAACTCAGCAGGAAACATTTTTATATATCCCAATAAGAAAATTGGCGAACCTGATGTAATGTCTTTGAGCTATTTTAATGTTACTTAACTTCAATGATACAATAATTACTTAATACACCCCCCACTGTGGAAACAGCAACGACTGCAGTTGGATTCAATAATTGAAATAGAGGGATCATGATTTACAATTTGGCAAGTCTCAGAGATCAAGACATGGCGGTTTAGTTGTAAAACTTGTATATATTTACTAAAAATAGTTAACGATTGTCTTGAAGTCATGCCAATAATAATAACAGTTAAATTATTATTAATAGTGAAGCCGCCATCTGCAGTCACATCAAATATTTATTCCAAACTGGCCAACAAAAGGAATTTATCTTCATCATGTAACTGTGAGCAGCTTCAAGCACATATGCTGCATCGTAATGCAGGTGCTTTGTAACAAAATTCGGTGGAGTCCAAGAAACCGCAGGTGCATATCTCTGCCATCTGACATTTTGAGGAACACTTTCCCTAGAATTTTTACACTTTCTTCTCATTCTTGGATCTTCATTGTCTTTGAAATCCCAATTTAATGATAAACCAAAATTTGAATACAATGTAAACCATAAATAAATTTAACGGAAAAGGCAAGAAAAAGTTTTGTTAGATGTAACCGCAGAGTCCGATGAAAGTCTGACAGACGTTTTATTCGACTGTAATCCAATATTTCGTGAAGTTCGGCGGCATTTTCACAATAGCCCACATGAAGATAGCATTTATTGCTATCTCCGTGTACCTTTATCAAAATATAACCGCCAATATTTGTACAAAGAGAATGATTTATCACTATCACCAACGCCGTGACGAAAATTTTCTAAGCACCATAATAAATCAGCTGAATTTTAAATTGAATGATTTCAAAGTCAATATTCAGTACTAAAAATTAATTTCGGACTAATTTCGTAATCAAATAAAATGGTTAATAAACGTTTTATGGGTTTGATCATTATATTAATTTATTGAAAAAGTAAAGTAAGTATACACAGAGTTTTATTAGTTACTTTTGTAATCAGAAACATCCTTGCTACTAATTATTGTATTTTTACGCCTTTTTTATCTATATGATAGAATAAAAAAATAATTAACTTGTTTGTAGCCAACGTCCAAACAGACCTTGGAATTTGAAAAATGTTGGTAGTTCTGTGTAAAAAGCCTGTCACTGAAAGTTTGGAACATTGACGTGTTTGCATGACGACTCTGTCAAATTCCAACATGTAAAACCATTTTTTGTCACTTGGTGTAAGATGACATCATCGTTTTATTTTTGTTTTAATTATCGTTGAAAGAGAAAATTTCGGGAATTTTAGTTAGAGACGGCCGTAATCATTAATTAAACATTTGGAATAATCGCATCAGTCATTTGAAAAATGTGAGAGGTAACTTTTAGGCTGCATAAGCAAAAAGTCATAAAATTGAAAACTAAACCGAATAGTATTTTATAAAGTCAAAAGCAATATTAAAGAGAGGTTGAGGTTTCCATTGACATGTAGCAACAAAGTTACAATCTGTTTGATGTTTTTGTTTAATACCCTTTGTAAATTGATCATTTTGAATGTTTGCTACTAAACAAAGAGATTTTGTTTACACTAATGGAACTTTTAATCCCCGCCTAAATTCAAAACCGATGGCAAAATAACCTTCTGAAAGATACATTAACAGCTTTGACGACAGGAAGACATCAAGCACCCGTAATCGCATATGCAAAGAATGTAATTTAAATAATTATACCATCTTCAAAATGATCTGCATTTTTATTGTCCTCACTTTTCAAAGACTTTATCAAACTATGTACATATCGATGTAACCCAAAAACATGTGTGACGGTGAAAAGTGCCATGTTGGAGACGTTAACACTGTTATTTTTAAAAACACAAGAACTAATTGGTTTCAATAAAATTTTACAACCTCCGAACGAAAATACTTCACACAGTTCAATTACTGCGGGTGCAAATGACTGTTAAATTTAGATTAAATACAACAATAATGTGATATTTAAAGCTCTTTCTAAAGACGTGGATTTTCGAAAGGAAACTTTCTTTTTAATCGCTTTATGTAGGAAAGATACGCAACATTGTCTGTAAAATGTTTGGTAAATATTTTGTTAAGTCGTTCAGGGTAATCAAACTTTATCTAATAAAATAAACGTTGCGAATAGCTGAATAATGACGCTGGATGATTGTAGTAACGTGACACCTGTAATTTTGTTAGGATCATGCTTTGTTTGTAAATTACACGATGGCATATCGAATTTGTGGTTCCAACCACCACCCTCGATCATAGTGTTGTTTGTTGTTTGCTTTAATTAACCACTTTGCTGGATGTAAACAGAACCGTATTATAAACTATTAAAAAAATGTTGTGCATTGTCCCTAAGTTATGTAAGAGAGACAAGGAAATTAAATGTGATTATATTCATTAGTTTAATTGATTCTTCTTTTTATTACTATTGAAAAGTAAAAATGTCACAAATGTGAAACCACATCATATTTTACATTTAAAGCGAGTTTTCTAATGGTAAAAGTAATAAAATTAAGTCTTAACCTCTAAATCAATGAAAATGAAAAGACCACAGGTTTCTTTCCCCACTTTCTTAATCTGGTTAATTATTAAGAAAGTCAACGAACCCTTAATATTTTAAAATGAAAGAATAAAATTTCGCATTTCGTCCTGCAGTCGAAACAACCACAATTTTGCAATACGAACTCGAAAATTTTTCCAAATTTTATATTTTTTGAAACAGCGGCACTAATATGAAAATAAATAAAAAACTTGCAATTACACAAAACAGAAAACATGAATGTGGAAGTTAAATACGAAAATATTTACGAATTACACACACCTGTCACTGACCACACGCAACTTTAAAACAAACACTTTTATCGTTATTTTACTTTAAAATTTCAAACATTTAATAAATTGTGGAAGACACAACACTATTCCAACGCCATTACCCAACTGACTGACAGAATTGACAATCCGACATCTGGCAAGTGTCATTATCACGCATGGTCGCCAACGTGGAAACTACGTCACGAACATAAAATGTCCCTAGATTATTTTTATGAATGAACGGAATCGTGAATAAAATCAATAGAAAATATTAATTATATTTATCAGTCTCATATACACATTGAGAGTTGAAATTATCTTTGGTTAATACTACTGGGTACAAGAACTTGCAACTAAATTAGACTCGGAACCTTCAGCGTTTTCAAAAATTTCTTCCTCCTGTAATTCATGACTTTGGGCAGCCACTTGTTGTCCTATCACAACCAAGTCCTCGTTTCTTGGGGCGCCTGGCGGCATTATATCCTCAATTTCATGATTTTCGGCATTTTCGAAATCCACAGATCCGTGAGATGACGATGATGATGAGGATGACGATCCAGACGAATCGGAGTTAGAACCGTTGCCTTCATCATCGGCGTCATCGTCTAGGGCTGTAATTGAAGGGTGTACTCCTGTAAAGTTTCAAAGTTGTTTTGTAGCCTTTTTTACTGCGCTCGTACCTAGTCCATCGCCTTGGCAATAAAAGTGCGGTTCATCATGCAGATCATCGTCTGGGTCTTCAGGGTCTTCTTCCTCAAATATTTGCAACAACCAATTAGGAAAGCCGCTTTCCTCAGGAAGCATCACTAAAACTAAAATAATCAGAATTAATAAAGAAAAGCCTTCCTTGCACCTGCTTGGTCTTCCCCACTGGTGCTTTCAGTAGCTGCATTTTCAGGACACGTTGTACTGGGAAGCTCCGCAACAGAACTCTCGATGTCAAACTCCTCTAGCAAGTCAACTTGGGAATTTGCATCGTATAGTGCTTCCCTGCTTGACCAAGCTACTTCAACGTTAACTGGTTGTTCTACTTCAACATTCGCATCGGCTTCTTCAACCAACGCTTCTTCGGGTACATCGATTATTTCGTTGTTGTTATCAATATTGATGTTATTAGGATCCAAATTATCAATATTGTTCCGCAAATCCGGCTGGTGATTTTCGGGATTGTCCGCAGGATAGTTATTACCCTCCACATCGCGATTATTATTAGCTAAATCACCATTTTCCACCACCAAAACTGGTTGCACATGCTCTTCTTGTTGAACGGGATTTTCTTCAGGTGGTAACAATTCTTGAATTATATCGCCGCGCTGCTCTTCACATTCTATTTTATTTAAGGAATTTTCCAGGATACAAGTAGTGATTGATTTGACTTCTTCCGCAGACTCGTCACTATCAGATGACTGACTTTTTCGAGATGGTTTACTTCTTCTAGGGTCTCTCGACGGACCAGCAACCGGATGTTTAGCAATTTCTTGGCAAATTTTCCTCATTACTTCTCTGTGTGGTAAATTCGATGAGAAATTAAATAATTTCCGATCTCTGGGAACAGCATCCAATTCGTTTATTTTATCAAAATTGTCAAACACTGAAAGGATGTGAGACAGTTTATTTGGTTTCTCGCTATTCAGACTCTTATATTCCAAAGGTATTGGGTCCGTGGAAGGGAGAGACTGTGGGGATTCGTCAGGTACTGATGGCGATTTTTGGTATCCCGAAT
The DNA here is from genome assembly GCA_029298725.1 of Gnatocerus cornutus. NCBI lineage: Eukaryota > Metazoa > Arthropoda > Insecta > Coleoptera > Tenebrionidae > Gnatocerus > Gnatocerus cornutus. Next base: position 9,644,903 of record CM055514.1, read on the forward strand.
CTATTAAAGCTTCCTGTTGCTTTTTGCTAGTACTCACTTCTAGGTGTAACTGAGTTTTTACACCTTTCCGAGACAGGCGTTTTTCGGGGTCTATAAAAAAAGACTGAAGGGACTTTACTATCGCAATAGACTTTATTACCTTTATTTAATGTATCGTCTCCTGCTGTCATGTCTTTAGCGTCCCAGTCGGATAAAGGTCCATCTTCAGAGTCATATTTTTCTGATTCGTAACCAGAGGCTTCAGCGTCGCTGCCAGAGGCACCGCTCTCCATTTCAAAATCATATATTACGCAGGTTTCCAGTTGGTTAGTTTCTTGACTCAGACATTCTTCAATTTGATAATTATATTTTAATAAAATTGATCTAAAAGTACGAGAAATTTAGAGACAGGTTGACATGTTGTCAAGTGCCAACCAGACAGAGGAACAGCCTTGATATTTTAAAATTGACAACTTCAAGAAGGGAAAACAACGAAAAATAGCTGTTTATGTACTAGGGGTGAGAAAACAGGTAAAAAATTCTAAACGTAAAGTTTATTTTTATAATCACCTTATATCAGCTTCTGAAGCAGAAAGATCGGTTGATTTGTAAAGCAACAGCTGCAACGGTATTTCCACTCGATCTCGTTCATAATTGTAAAAAACGTTTTCTCTACTTTCAAAGCGATGTATTCTGTATTTAAGTTCATCTAACATTTTTTCTTCATCTGTCCGCGTGTCTATGTTCTGAGGATAATTAATTGTTGCTATCAATTTGTATGTCTCATCTTGGTCTACTGGTCCAACAGCCCCATTTAAAAACAGTTCTTTTGTGTAGGAATTGTATGTGCAAACACCATATGAATGTTTAGGTAAACAATTCCTACATTTACAAAGGCAACAACGTCCCTCAGGGGAATTTGTCTCACAGGTACTTGACTCACATATACACTGTATAATTTCTTCTATGTAATTATCACAGATAAGATCTTTTCTTATGAAGACAGCAAGTTGTGAACAGCAACCAAAACGCTCAGATCCTTTAGGACCAAAACCAATACCATCAAAGCACACTGTGTAACGTGGAAAACGTAATGTTACATTTGTGGCCCTAGAGCAGAAACAAACTTAAATAATAGAATCACAAATAATAATATAATATGTCTTACCAAGATTCAAACTGTTCCCTAGTCCACTCAAACTTATGATCATAATGTCGAAATGTGTTACAGTTTTGAAAGAGAGCATTGAACTCGAAGTTTGGAGTTGTGACTACGACTAGTTTTGGAGAAATGTAAGAGAACACATTATATGGAAGAGCATCAAGTGTATCTGGATACAAATGTTCGATTCTAAAAACTCAAAATCAAAAACTTTGTACATGAATACCACACAATAATTACATTTCCAGAGCAACTATAGCGTCTGTGTTTAACAAGTTTAAATCTGGATATGAGATACTACCCGCAAAAACCTTAACAGTTAAAGAGTGTTGTCTTTTGAGTAAATAATCCGCGTTTAAAGGCATCACTCTATACAAATTGTCATTTAACAAAAACTCGTCAATATCGACAAAAAGTAGCTCTTCAGCTGGTATCATATTTTTCAGGAAGACAAAAAGGCCAAATTCAGAGCACCCAAAATCTACGACTTTCTTTAATTTATCTTTCCATTCTTTGTATAACAGAACATCTGTAGCTCTTTCGTATCTCTGTTTATACATCGGAGGATCAAATTTAATGTCGTTTTCTGCATCTCTTTGGGCTAGAGGGTGATCACTCAAATTTAGTTTGGTTAAAGTAAAGTTGCTCCAAGATGAATTTCGTGCATTAATACGTTTCTTGCATAAGTTGTAGAATAGATTTGACAACAAGTGAAATATCACAATCATGATTTATGCTGAAAGTAAATAATTTTTGAAAAAAATTATCGGCTTACATGTTTACACAAGACATTCAATGTCAAACTGTCGAACTACCGAAAGTAGTTAAATAAACTACCAAATATCAAAATTACTTCAAAAATCTGTTTTATGATTATAAAAGTTAAAGCAAATAAAAATAAAAAACACCATAACAGATATAACTGCAATTTTTTAGTCAAGTTTTTTTTTAGATTATTTTTTTTATAGTAGTTTCACAATTAATTTTCTTGGTCCTTGTTAGTTGTAGGTCCAATGTGTCAAAAGTAGTTTAAAATGCATAACCCTACTTTTTCCAGTCATTTCTAGCCCGTGCTTTTTGTTATTTTGGGTTTTTGCTTTTGGATTTAATTAAGATGGATACGTTCCACATTTTAACTTCCAAGATTCTTTCAAATGAAGCTCTCGATGACTTAATTCAAAATTGTACGTGTGTTGACAACCTCAGTTCTCTTCTCCAACTCAAACACCAAAGAATATTGGATGGCTCATGTGCAAAATTCGACTTTCATAACGATTGTATGTACAAGACTAATGTTAATGTTGAATTAGCGACTCAAGTTTTAAAGTACATGCTGCTGGTGGTACCTGATAAAAGCCCCTATGTGCAAAAAAGTCTGAATTACTGCTTAGATCTCTTAACATCTCATGAAAAAGAAGTGTTTTATGCCCTAAATTTGCTTAATGTTATTTTTGATGATTTTAAAATTGATCACAATAGTTTTGATTTTACAGAAAGGGATTTTAAACGGTTCCAAGAAGGACTTTTGGCAATTTTAAACAGATCAAAAGTTCTCACCACATTTACTTTAATTTATGTTTTTCCAAACTACTTAGAAGTGTGTAATGTAAGACATAAACACACGTTGTTGTCCAATCTGTTTAATTTCATAAAAAATACAAAAAAGTTGGAGGTGATGTGTGTCTGTTTTGATAAATTTATTAATTTCACCGAGTCCGATTTTTGTTTATTAAGAAATGATGATTTCTGGTTGTTGTTAATGGATTGCATAATAGACAAGCAACATTTTTTGCGTAAACAAGGTGTTTACTTATTATCTAGAAGTATTCACGTGCTGTTAAGCCACCGAAACTCTGCATTAGTTTCAAAGTTCATAAGCTGTGATAACCCAGATAAAACTTGGGAAAATTACTTAATTCTTTTGGATGTTTCAAATGAAAAACAGTTACATATTGTCGAGCCCTCACTGTGCTTGTTCAATTCCATCAAAAACTTAGACTTCTTATGGAGGCAATGCTTATATAAACTCTTCTTAAACCATTCTCAAAACGCTGTTGTTTACAAGACTGCCATTTATATCATTCAAAACGAAAGAGAATGGCAAAACTTTTCAAAAATCGGTCTAAATTTACTGACTGCGATTAACAAAAATGAGTATACTGCAGACACCACTCAGATATTTGAAGAACTAGGACTACTTTGTGCCCAGTTGGATGCTAACCAATTGGAGACTTTTCTTTCTAATAGTTTACAAATTTCTTGGATTCCGACATCTATTTGGGGTTTTTATAGTAACGTTTTCAGCAGGGTAAAACAACCAATTTCACTGCCTTTACTGGAAAAATTGATCAATAAACTTAAAATGATTCCTCACAAGTTCATTAGAAGTGGTTGCACGAAAATTCTTCTGGACTATTTTGTTGAAAAGTTCCTTCTAAATTCTCCAAATGAAGTCTTCAGAATTGGCCTCTTACTAGATTGTGACGAGTTACTTTTTGAGAGATTACTAACGAATAATGAAAAGAAAATTCAGACTTTCTCCGATCAATTAAAGCTCCATTTTTCAAAAATGGACGCACCTTTACACGAAATTAAAGTGTCAATAAAAATACTGCAGTTTCTGAAAACGACTTTTCCTACAGATGGAAATAATTTATTTCATTTGTTGTTGTTGGAAGAACCACAACGTGAAATGGAAGATTTTTTGTTAGAGAGACTTAATAGGCCTCAAAATTTAGACGAATTGACTCATCTCCTGTTGCTTAATCATAAGTTACATTCTCCGAAACTGTTATCAGAAAGAGCATCTGAAATTTTGGCAGACAAACAAATTAACAGTTTTCAAGCTGTCCTAGCATTTGATGTGCTCTTTAAACATTCTGAGAAAAGTCACAAATCTCTGATTAAGATCTGGAAAGATCGATTTCGCACGGAAGATCAAATTACTCAAATTGTTGTCGAAATTTTGCTTACTTGTAACTCTACGCATGAGGAAGAAGTTCTTCCTATCCTTGAAGACGTGTTTGATTGCCAGAACATGAAAACTATTATTACCATAATCGAAAATTTGAAGAATATTTTGCAATACGTCGACCAGTCTAGAGTTTTCCTATTTGTCGAAAAGTGTTTTGATGCATTTGTGGTTTTAATAAAAACCAACTGTGGCAATAGAAGAACCACGAAGAAATTTGTCTCTCAATTACTACAGTCGAGATTAATAGAAACTAAAGAGTTTCGAGAAAAATTAGTCGCGTTTTTACAAGAATTGTTGAAAATTTCCAATAGCGCGAATTCAGTTGCTTATATTTTGACTGAAAGCCTTGTAGATTTTATTTCGGCAAACCCAAAAACGGGAATTGTGTTTATTTCCGTTATTGTAAAGTTGATTTTGCATGGAATTGTTGTCAACAAAACTGATAGGTAAGATTAGTTTGCATTTAAAAAGTTTATGTAACGCGTTTTTTAGAGTGGATTATCACGTTTTTCAAGAAATCGGATTAGCTCTACAATCGGACGACACGTAAGTTATTTCTCACGTTTTTTTCTTTTGTAATAAAAAGTTTTAGTCCTAATCACAAAGAAATGTTAACAAAATTATGGGCCTTTGAGTGTGTGTTGATTTTAACTGATTCAACCTCCAACAACGCAAAGATATTTATTTTTACATTAATTCAAAAATACAGGAAACATTTTGGTAAAAGATACTTTCCTGACTCACAAGTAAGGAAAAAATGTCTTCTTGTCCTGTATTCTCATAAAACTTCTTTGTAGATCCACTTGGAAAAGTTAAGAATCCTACAAACTCTCATTCTTATTCACAACTACGTAGACGAGAAAACAGAACTAGTCGACCTTTTGGTCGAGAGTTTTGTTGAGGAAACGCATCAGCCCTCTGTGAGACATCTGATGCAATGTCTTTTGGTGTTATTAACAAAAAATGAGAGCTCAACTTTCATCGCATCAATAAGTGAAAAATTGAAATCTATTGACAACAATCGATCTTCCACGGTCTCTGGTCTTATCCCAGTTGTCTACCATTTGGTGGTAAATAAAGATGAAAATGAATGGGATCAATTAATGGAAGTGCTGTTACCATACACAATGGGGGCTCAGTTCAAATTGCGCATATTTTCTCAGGTACGAATGGTGGATGCGCCGGGACAACGTTACAATTTTTGTGGTTTTTAATCTTTCGTTTCATATTTCTAGGTGGCGTTAATAAAAATGTATGAAAAATCAATCAAGCTGAACTACTCTCGCTTCGCAGAGAAATATAAACACATTTACTATTGTCTTAAACACGTCATCACCGCCACTGCTTCTAACAACTTCGACGTCGCAAATATTCACCATGAATTTCTCGACTATTTCGACGTAAAAAAGGTGGATTTTTCCACAGCTCTCCATACCATTCCAAAGCAAAATGGAGTTACCCAAATCGAATGGGAAAATCTGCGAAGAGTGTCCGCTCGTTTGAAACGCATCTCATTTAATCACAACGACAGTGATTTAATCACCACGTCATCTTCTCTTAAACATGAATTGCAAGCAAGTTGCAACATCCAGAAAAAAATAACTCCATGGAAGGAATTGTTGAATGCCGAGAGAGGCACTGAAAATCGCGATTTTATTCTTGTAACTTCGCTCATCGAAAAACCTACGAATCTTGGTGGACTTTCCCGAACGTGCGAAGTTTTTGGTATCAAATCTATGGTCATGAGAACATCCAAAATTACGTCAGATCGAGAATTCAAAAGTCTGAGTATGTCTTCAGAGAACTGGGTCAACATTACTGAAGTAAAAGTCGAAAATTTACTCTTGTTTCTCCTCAGTGTTATAAAGGAGGGTTACAGCCTAATTGGCGCTGAACAAACTTCGGAAAGTGTGACTTTGGAGAAGTTTCAGTTTCCCAAAAGAACTGTTCTCGTATTAGGGTACGTATTCAAGTCATTTAATTTAGTTTTATTATTGATTAATTTAGGAACGAAAAAGAAGGAATCCCCGCTGATTTAATTCCACTGTTTGACACGTGCATCGAAATTCCTCAATTCGGGATGGTTCGTTCGTTAAATGTTCACGTGGCTGGTGCTATAGTAATGTGGGAATATTGCAAACAACATAAGTTGTAACGAATTTTTATTTATAATCTATTTTTATAATGTTATAACTTAATGTGATCTCGCAATATCGGAAAAGAAGTGTAGGATATCATCTATGGTAAATTCTAAGTTGATCATTGATCCAGGATAACACTGCTGGATCAAATCCTCTAACATTTTGTATTGTCTGATAAATTCTTCTTGCATAGCTCTCCATACTACTTGCAACAAATTTCCTTCTTCGGAAAGATGTTTTTCGACTTTTTTGTACAAGGATTCGAGACCTTTTTTCACCTGGAAACAACCAATTAGTTGCGTTTTTTTACGAGATTGTGTACTAACATTGCTTCCTGGGTACTGACTGATGACTTTACGCAGCTCCTGTTTGCTGAAAGCCAACTGATAGCTGACTTCTGATGCTTTGACACCGCTCGCGACTCTAGCTTGAACGCCTTCGAAAAACGTCTAAAAGAGTACTGTTAATTATCAACACAATCAATTATTTCATGTTACATTGAGCTTCTCAAGAGGTCGACCGAAATAAAGCGTCACATAAGCCTGAAGCGCGTCATTATACTTCTGTTTAGCCTCTTTCCTCTGGGCATCTAACACCGATATTTTCAGTTGGGACAACAAAGAGTACAAATGATGGTAGTTTTCTGCAAAGAGAAGTTATTTAGAATTAAATCACTCTTTCTGATTTTACCCATTTTAATGACTTGCGACGGGGTCTTGTGATGATCGTTAGAATGAACTGATATGTATTCTAAGATCGTATCCACAAGTCTCGTGTACCACTTTTCCAGATCAGCTCGTCTATCACTCTTCAACAGGCAATCAGCGTTTATTGCAAACTCTTCAATATTGGAAACGTACGGTAAAACACCGCACTTTGATTTTCTGGAGAGCTTGCAATCTTTAACGGAATCAATTTGCATTTGCATGAACTGATCCAACGAGCGTTTGACTTCGATCAAAACCGAGGCGAAAGTGTTACTTAGAAAGGAGCTCTGTGCTGACATTACGTGTTGATTCAGGCAAACGAGTACGTACATGCAATAACTGGAATTACTCAAATAAATTTCGTTTAGTGGAGTTTTTTACAACATACAAACTGTCCTGTCTTTTTATTTGATCAATTAAGCTATCCAACTCGCTCTTGAGGCATAAAAAGAGATTACTCATCATGTTACGAACATCTTCATTAATTTGTTTTTCGGCTTTGCGGGGTGAGACTACATTGATGTCGATTACAGGACCATCGAGAGTGGTGAGCGTGTTTTTAGAACTGGGGCTCAACACATCGAGCTGAAAATTTTGGTGATTTAACAAGTTAATATAGTGTGAAGAAAACCTGAAAAAAGGCGACGCAAAATTGTTGCTCCTGCATGCAAACTGGCTCTAACTGAGTTAAAACTTGCTCCAAAGTAACTTTGTAGGTTTTACGGTCATGAGTACTCGTTTCAAGAGACCACATATCGCGATCTAAACCAATGAGAGTCGTGGGCGAAGTGACTAATCCTGGAGCTGCGACTCTAGTTCTCGCTAGTTCAAATAAGTTTTTCAAATCTCGTTCATATAGTTTTCCTAAAGAGTTCGTATATACGCTTTTGAGGGATTCGTACGATTTCCGATCCATTACCTGTTAATAGAAACGATTACTACAAAACATGAGAGAATTGAGATGAGTACTTTAATCCAGTGCATCAATTCTATGTACGAATTTAATTCCTTGTGGACACCGCTGTGTTGGGGGAGTATTAACCCCTCGACATTTTTATCAGACTCCCCTTTGTGGTTACCATAATGAATGAATAAATTATTTAATTGCCGACAAATACTGCGCGAGAATTTCTCCTTATATTTTTCGAACCGGCGCCGTTGCTCTTGCACAGCAGTCATTTGAAGTAACGCTTTGTCAATGTCCGAATTCATAGCGACTTTTAACGCGTTTCCAGCTTCCACTGCTGCTTTCAAACCTTGGGGAGTTGTGAAATCTGCGTCTTCGAGGGTTTCTTGGTATTTCCGAGGTAAATCCAAACGTGTCTGCCAACAACAAAGTAGAGAAAAAAAAGATACAATGCTCTCAACATACGACAATTGTTTCGAGTTCTTGTTGAAGAAGTTGATTGTTTCTGTCCACAACTGATATCATGGAATTCTTCTTTTCCATTTTTTCCATTGTATCTCGGACGTGACAAAGTATCTCGTCGTAGGAATCCAACTGTTTTTCGAGTCTGTCGGCTTCGTTAATTGCAACTTCAAGTTGTCCCATCAGACTTTCTACTTGCTCTTCTGAAGCGAGTACGCATTGAACATTCTCACCATCGAGAAGGGATAAGTCCCGAGCGAGAATCTCCATGAAAGCTTCCGCGTTGCTAATCGCGAATTCGCAACCAGACATTAATCTAGAAAACAAGTTTTTTAGCAGAATTACAAAACACTCTAATTTTTTAAATAAAATCTTACCGCTTTAAATCTTCTTGTTCCTTATCAGTGATGGCTTGGAAATCCTCCGCCAAATCAGTGTCCCCCAACAACGGAGAACTTACAAATTTACTCTCAGGGGTTGAGGCATCTTCAGTAATCCATGAAATGGGTACATTTTTAAACGTTGGCATGTCTTTCATTATATGCTTGACCGCTTGTTTCCACAAATGATGGATGAAAGAGTGCCGCTCTTTTACGTTTGTAGCCACCCATCGATATGCCTTATCAAAGTGTAAATCAAACTCTTGGGTTTCAGGTGAATCATTATAACCATCTACATTCTTTAACTCAGCTAGAGCCCAACTTCTTTTCCTTTTATGTGTCTGTTTGTCCGTCTGCTTGACTTGAACTATGCTGATGTTGATAGGGGGGCTCGTTGTACTGACGAGACATAAAAAAGAGGTTTTCTTTTTCTTCATGTACTTGCCCACATGACAACAAGTGATGAGTCGTTCTTCATTGGGTTGGAAGATTTCTTGTTGTAAAGCACGAACTATGGACGAAGTCATTGTGTTTCTGGCTACTGTTGTGAAGACTTTGACATTTTTGAGGTTAGAATGAAAATAACAAATCCACCCACTTGTCAAAATACGGTGGAGCCAATCATGCGATGATACCAGACTGTGATTTTTTTTTAATTACATAACTGTGTAATTAAAAATTGAAGCTATGAATCCTGCAGTTTTTATCAATGTAAGCTAAAGTATGCTTAATCAAGCATTTGCTTTAGAATTGATTTTAATTTATAATTATTTTTTTTGTATGATTGGTATTGCTGGTGCCACGATCTGCCACGATTTTTGACAAATGTTCGTGTAATGACATTTGACAGCACGCCATCATTGGAGTGATTGTGGTTGGTTTTATGCCGAAATTTTCTTGAAATTGATGATTTAAACCTTTTTTTGTTAAGTTTACAATGGTAAGCACACATGATTCTATTATATAATGTAATTACACTACCAAATATCCTGCTTAGCGTCGTTTTTTAATAAGGGGCGTTTGTTGTATAAAATAACCTCTTATCATTTTTCAAAAGGATTCTAATTGGATAATTATCCATTTCAGGCGGACAAACCCAACCAAGATGAGGGCAACAATGTTCCCTTAGTAGATAATACACTAATTGTTGATATTTCGGATGCTCTTAGCGAGAAAGATAAAGTTAAATTTACCGTACACACTCGCACTACTATGAAAAATTTTCAAAAATCAGAGTTTTTAGTTGTTAGACAACACGAAGAGTTTATTTGGTTACACGATCGGTATGAGGAAGATCCAAAGTATGCAGGGTACATTGTAAGTTTGCATAGAAAAGGTATTTCTGGGAGTAATCAAAATTTCTAGATACCACCACCGCCACCCCGTCCAAATTTTGATGCCTCTCGCGAGAAGTTACAGCGATTAGGAGAAGGCGAAGGCACAATGACAAAGGAAGAATTTACAAAAATGAAGCAAGAATTGGAAGCGTAAGAACCTCTATTTCATTCTAAAAAACTGTAAAAAATATGCAAAAAATCTTTCAGAGAATATTTGGCGACTTTCAAGAAAACAGTGGCTATGCATGAAGTATTTCTCACACGCCTCGCTAGTCATTCAGTATTTCGAGAAGACTCACATCTTCACGTTTTTTTGGAATACGACCAAGACTTGTGTGCGCGCCCCAAAGGCAAACTACAACAACTAGGCGGTCTAGTAAAATCTCTTGGAAATACCACTGATCAGTACTATCTCAATGCCACAGTACGGGACGTGAACGATTTCTTTGAACAACAAATGAATTCTTTAACAGAATATCACAATCAGTTAAAAGAGGCGACCACCAGAACTGATAAAATGACTGAAAAACACAAAGGTAAAAAACCAAGTTGAAATATGACTTTTTCATTGTTGTTTTGGTAGAACTGGCCGATAGTTTCATCAAGATCTCAGCGGGAGTACTACAGCTGTCTAATAATGATCCTGGACCATTAGATAAATTTTTGGCGAAGGTTTCCGATACTTTTGAAAGAGCTAGAGTATGCTATCTTTAATTTAATTTTAACCTTCTCTAATTGTAATTTCACAGAAAGTCGAAAGCCGAGTTGCAAGTGACCAGGACTTGAAACTTGCGGATACTTTGCGATACTACATGAGAGACAGTCAGGCAGCGCGGGCGCTCCTAGTTCGACGTTTAAAATGCCTCGTAAACTATGAAAACGCCAACAGAACATTAGAAAAAGCTAGGCACAAAAATAAGGATATACATGCGGTACGTTCCTTTTTATTATCTAATTTGAAAATATAACTACTTGTAAATATCTGGGATACTAATTGGTTTTGATTAATATTTTAATTAATTTGTATTTTTAATACATGCTTACGTCATAAGGCGCCCGAAGTGCAAGAGGTATTTATTTGTTTTTAATCGCTTGTAGACACCTAGTTGAATGTCAGCATGTTACTAATATTTTTACAAATGCTTAATAACAGCTTATCGCAATTTATGTTTTATATCAATGTCTCATTTTAGGCGGAAGCAGCTCAATCGCAAGCCTGTGAACAGTTTGAAGCGATTTCAGCTCAAGCTAAGGAAGAGTTACTAGATTTTAAAACACGAAGACTACACGCGTTTAGAAAGAGGTATGTTACATAACTTGTTTTACCTCATCAAAGAACACGTTCTTTTCAGTTTAATTGAGCTCGCAGAACTTGAAATAAAACACGCTAGGACACAACAAGATCTTCTGAAAAAATCGCTGCAAGGTTTAAGGGAATTACTTTAATCTCGGTGATAACTTTTTTGTTCCATTATTTTGTTCACACATTCCTTTTTTTATGTTTCCTAATGAGGAATGTTTTGCTTTAGTACTATGAAACTTCATATTGTTTTTGGTTATATCAAATTCTATAATTATTACATAAAGATATCGTATCATATATTGTATGTTGTTTATATTTGAATAAAATAAAGTTTTCTAAATCGTTTACTGTTTTATTGTTGCGTAACGTAATAATTTGCCTTCCCATTGAAACAATTTTTCTGGATTCATTCCGGTTCGGTTCCGTAACCGTAAAAGAATTCATAAAATACTTGCAATAACTGTTGGTTGCCTAGGTCTTTTTTAAAATTATGAATTATTTAATTTATAAATTTAATCTCAAAAATAAAAATAATTTATATTATTAATATTAATTTGTGTTCATAAAACGGAAGTGTTGCAATAATAATCGAGGTAAAACGTGACAGGTTCATACAGTGTCATTTTAATACGAGGTTATAGGGGACTTCCTTCTTATTCGGTATTGTTTTAAAATTAAGTAACAATACTTTACATCAGCATTGTTAAATTACATTATTGTTATTAAGTTATCCAAACCGACTGAACTTTCGTTTATCTTTACTTGGAAATAGACTAAACCACATCCGCGATAAAAAGAACAAGCAAAAATATAGGAAATATCGTTTCATGTTTATGATCAATAGTCTCATTTTGTTTACTTTATTACAGTACCGAGACCCCAAGTACGAGTCTTGTTATAATTTCTTAATTATCTGTAATTATGAATGAATTAATTTTGAAGTAATAATATACCTAATTAATATTCTCCGTGAACTGCAATCGTAGATGCCGGAATTTAACAAATCTGTATCTATGCGGAGAATGAAAAAAACATAATTATCATAAATTATTATGCCTTGAAAAGTTTTTTGGTTTCATAAAGGGCACAAGGTATTAATTAGAATATTTTGAATAACATGTATGCTCACAAATAGGTATCGATACCGACCTATTTAAATACATAATTAAGTGCAGTTTAGAATGAATTGCAATCAATTTGTTTTTAGTCCGTTTACTTATCAAAACGTACCTATTAGTTTAAACTGTTTTATCAAAACGTTGTATCTGCATTTTCTATACTTGTCTAGTTTGCAATATAGTATGTACATGTTATCAGAACACTACTGAAATTTTTCCTTGCAGTGGAAATTTATTTATTTAAATAATAATAACGAATTGTGTCTCGGGCGTAGAATTCAAATATTTGCATTATTAAAATTTACTACTTAACTTAATTTACATATATTTTGAATTATGGAACTGGGAAAACTGCAATTCCGAGAAAAGAACAGCAAGATATGTCAAAGGACAAAAATGAAGGTGATGATCTATTTTTTATTCAAATATTTTTTTATACGTTTGTTTAATTAAAATGTAACTTAATCAGCTGAATTAAAGAATTATCGTGCTTAGTATTCTTGATAAGGGTTTGATTATTATCATAATTTGCCTTGGATTAGCACCACAATTCGAATTAACGGTATCTAAAATTCTAATTGCACGGATTTTTCTGGGTGAATAACCGGTCCGAGAATTTTTCCAACTTTAATTTTGAACAAATATTGGATTGAATTACACGATGACTCATTGTCACACGAAGCTCAGGTAATTATATAACAACCATCTTAGTTAATCAGGATAAAGAAATTAAACTCACTCTACAGTTTCGTTATTTTAACAATTATTAAGTGACTCACTTGACGCTGTTTCTGAAGCAAATTCGTTACATCAATTTTGTCGGTTTGTTCAAACGCAACGTTGTCTTTTCGTCTTTTCATTAACGTCATTGAAAAATCCCAGTACGTAACATGGTTAAATTTTTTTGCAAATATTGAAGATTAGTTAATCTGGTCTATTATTGCATCATTTAGTATTCCCCTGAAGTGCATTTTATTTTATTGTACAACTTGGCTTTGGTAATAGATACAAAAAGAAAGTTAAAAGATGTCGAAGTCGGTTATAATAGATGAAACAATCCAAAATATTGCATCAGTTTCGAATAATTATTAAAAATTAATTGACACGAGGTCTAGATCTATGTCAATTTATATTCATCCAAATGTCTCTAAACTTAACTGTTTTGTTATTTTTATGGGAGACGACACGTGCTCTGGTATTTACAAGAAGAATTTTCAATCAGAACCAATGATTATTGAGGACAATGAGGAATTTATATTCTCGTTTTTAGTACGTGTACCTATATTTTAATTTCGAAAAAAAATAGGTATTGTCCAAGGCTCTCGTTGAACCGTAATAACTGATTTTAGCACTGATGTAAATAAACAAAAAAGGTGGTAATGAGAACTACACATTAGCTGTTCGGCTTTCACATGATTAATCAGTGCCGGCAGCTTTCATTGATGAGTGCCTCGTACTCCGGTGACAAGGTCTTGGTTAATTTTCAAACCTCGCCGGTACGTTACAAACCAGTCTGCAGATTCAATGAACCTTTTTCTGGTCATATAATTTATCCACACATAGACATGAACCTGGGCTTCGCTTCTTGAAGGCTATTTATAGCCGTTATCTCCTGAAAATAAATAGAGAAGATTTTCATCAATGGAAGATGGTTTTGATAGTGAAGTTTTTCAAAATCGCTAGTTCTGACTAGGTCAGTGGGTTAATGTGGAAAATTTTCGTTAAGTTTTTTGACCAATGCGATGACATTGACTTTACGAATATTAGGACTGTTCATTCTTCCAAAAAACTCGAAACGGACACTGAGCATTTTAATAACAAAATTACTTTCGCCTGCTGCAATCCCGGTGAAGATTTCATCAGCCAAATTACCAAATTTCTATGTCGGCTATTCTTTTTTTAATTGTTACAATGGAATGCTTATGTTTAATATTTATGCAACGTCGATTTATTTACATAGATTTGACCTTATAAACAATTAATTAACAAAGCTTACGCCACGTGATATAGAATTTAGAGCTGTGGTAAAAAAATCAAACTGGATTTTGCCTCTATTGGCGGCATTATAGATTGAAAAGAACACAAAAAAAGAATAAAATCAATCGGAGCTGAGCATTTGATAATAAGTGTATTTACCACAATTCCTTCCCTATAACTATTAATTAATTGGAGTTTTATAATTGCATAATTACTGACATTATTTTCTAAACGGGAATAGATTTTCCATGGTAAATTATAGAAAAAGATGACCGCAAGGATTGATGTTATTAGGCTGATGTAACTTCGCCAGTATATTACATTAGGCGGTAAACTCGCAAATACCGATGGTTTGCAATTACGGGAATTGTTGGTCATTTTTTTCAGCGAGGCCGCACGTAAGTTGTGATTTTTTACAAGTAGTTTTGAAGACGGAAAAGCGACTTGAATTAATTAGGAATTACCTACCGGTAGTGTCCATTACCTAGAACAAGGCCGACGTCACCCAGGTTATGGTCAAGGAAATCCGGTGCTAAATCGAACAAAATTCGCTTTCACGCAGATTTGGCATGCAAAAAAGTCTTCCGGAGTTATTATCTTGGTTGTTTTTTATCTTTTTTGACGCACCAACGGGAGTCTGAGCCGGTGTCCAAAAATAAATAAGACTGTCTGTGGGAGGGTCTTCTGCGGGAAATAGTCGCTCACAAGCTCTCTCGGCCGCATCTAATTGTCGGTGATATTTTTTCCATTATTTTTTCGTTTGCTTCGCTCATTTGGGTGCTTTATCAAACAAATTCAATTGATGTGATCTTAGAATTTTATTATAATTTGCCAACATTGATAATGATATTAAACTAAAGTTATTTCAGAATTTGTTAAAAGGAGTAAGAAGAATTTTAAATAAATAATTCTTCTGGATCTTCAAAGCGTTGCTCTACTTCTCTATTTTTTGGTCAGCCTAGTCGCTAAGAAAGCATCAATTTAATGGCTGTGGCTATGACGCAACTTTGATTTACAGTATTGCATCTCCATTTGAAATTAGATCGTTAATTATTGGTCTAGGTGGAACCTGTTTGAATTTAAAGGTTTTTCACCTTTACAGTCAAATAAATGCAAAAAAATGGAACCGCTGAAATAGGGAGGGTTTATTTCATAGTCTGTTGTAGAATTTTTCATGAATATTATTATATTAAGTGGTTATTTAATTATTTATACCCATGACGCAAAGGAATAAAATAAAATTTTGTAAACTTATTCTTTTTTATTAAACAAAAATCGGTGCCTACATTTTAGAGAACAATTCATAAGTTTTAATCTATTACGAAATGAAGGGATAACATACCTTTTATTAACTTTTATTATTTGATCCTTATTATCAAGTGTTGCATCATCCAAAAGCTGATATTTAGTCGAATATAACATTTTAGTCAATTTTTTAAAAAATGTTAGATCAATGAACAGAATTGGAGACAAGTTCAAACAAATCTGGCGATATGTGGGTAAGTTTTCTGTCTTGCATAACTAATGACGATATTGACATCAAAACCGGTCGCTCGATGATAATACTTGTTTCAAAATTTTGAGATTCAAAAGAGATAAATTTATTTTTGATTCCCTTAAGTCCTTTCCTGAGTTGATTTTAATTACAAAGTAAATTTAACAGATGCAACGGAAAACTAGGACTTGAACTATAAATAATATTCTTCCATTATCATTAATAATAATTAATTAAAAAAAGATCTCTTCAGAGTCAGCAAAACGATAAACTGTGTTGAAACATCCAGAGATTAGTAGAACATTGCTCTGAATATTTTTAGGTACAGCCTTCATTGATCAGTATTTACTTCTATTGTTACAAAACATCTCTCATCTTGCGTCAATTTCAGTTATTTTCTTTCGTATTTATAACTCGCTTTTACTAAATATTTTTTCTCCGACGTACTTGAACGACCTATGACCTGAATTCATTTTTTGTAAAAAAGACGATATACAGGGTCGTCGGGGTTATTAAAATTGAGTAATGCAGAAAGTTTCCTAAAACTGCAACCCCCTCTGACAGAGGTTATCACGATTTCAAAAACTGTGGCTCCACTTCAATGGAAAATTTCCAAACAAACCTTCTCAGAGGGTGGTAAATTTGAAGGGATGAGGGCTGGTCCTTCCAAGAACCTTCGTAAATTTATGTTGAATGGGCAAATTTCAGGGCGTATAATTATGTGGTCGAAAAAATAAGACGACGCCTATCTCGCTTTAAATTAGAATTTTAGATTTTAACCGGTTTTCTGATGACAATTACTTAGTGTGGAAACTTTTAATTCCAGCTAAATACAGGTGTTTATCTCACATCACTTTAAAGCCATGAAAATAGGACAAAATGCAGACGTGTTTTCCGAAAATGTAAATGAGATTAAAGGTATTTTGTAATTACGAGAAAATACTGTTAATTATGATACTGCACTATCTAGTCTTAACACACCAATTAGTATCTTTATTTTGTTTATTTAATGAATACTTTCACAATTTATCACATTTTGATTTTTGCTGTCTGATTTGTGATCATTATTGGATCATTTTTGATAATTCTTGCAAATTTATGTTGACAGGCGAGTATCACTGTTTATGCTTTGCGCTTTTAATGATAAGATTGACAAAAACATATTTTTGCGGCAAAAGTTTCGTTAGAATCCTTTCTTTCGTCATCGACTTTAAGGGCACTGATAATCGAAGTTTCAAGAAGGACACCGCAGAGGTGAAGAAAAATACTCATGACTTGCAAAATTAAGATCTAGAATTAATATGCAATATTTTCTCGTTTTCAGTAAACAACACTGTTCGTTCTGCCGGTTTGTTGCTAGTTGCTAGGACAACTCTTGGACATTTTTTAGTTTTACTTATAAGCTCTGACCTTTGAAAAATGTGCAGATTCACGGTAGAGATGAGAAAAGATTCAAAATTCTACATTTGGTCGTTGATAATCGACGTTGTCTTACAATAAAAATGTAAACAGAAACGTTTTAACGTAAATTTTTCCAACTGCTGAACACGAAGACAAAATTTTAAATATGATGCTAAACTGCAATTTTCTCTCATCAAATTGTTAGAAAAAAAAAACAAACTAAAATGATATAAATAGTGGGGAGCCTGCCGTGATTACTGTAGAAATATAACAATTCTTACGCTGCGCGCGAAGTTCTGTGCTTTCAGTCAACCAGTTGGTGTTGAAGTGAACGCGGGAAAAACACTGAATGTGCTTCTGTGATTGTGTGGTGCATTTTTTATTCTTATGATACAACATTTGTTAACGGTATGACCCCCATATTGTTTTTAACAATTTAATTTTCGGTGCGATTTAATTTAAATTTTTTTTTTTAAACCATTTTCAGTCAGAAATTAATTTCTGAATTTTCTGAATTTGAACAAAACTTACTGAAAGTCGACATTTATGATAAAATATTTTTTTGAACGGTTTGGTGAAGGTTTGCCTTTTTAGTGGCGCCAAATTTCCCCGGAAGCCACTACCCTTATTTCTCTAACACGTGTTCGCGGCTGAAAGAGGCAAACTTCTTAAATTTACGACTTTTTAATAAGTATGAAAGTTAAAATTTCCGGTTCTTAGCTAAGTTGACGTCAAATCTCTTAATTATTTAATCAACCTTGTGAATGAAAGAGTTAATTCCGATACCGGTGTGATTTTTATCTCGTGCAAACCTTCTTAAAGTATACCGATTTTGACTTCCAGTAAAAAAAATAATTTTTAAGTCAGTTCTTCGAGTTTCTGGAATGTGGCATCATCGTGCCATCTACGTCTCGTCTATCCTTTAAATGTTAATCAGTTTGAAAAACCGATTTAGCATAACTGGTCTGTTAAAAAATAAATCCACACCTATATTCCCCCTCTTCGTGTACTGATAACACACCCTTTTCTGCAGGTGCTGCGATAAGAATGTCTCCTCCAAACGGTGCTCCTCCTGGAAGTACCCAAACCGAGTACCTCCAAGTCCCCACGTCGTCTCATGATACAAAACCCGAAGAGACCCACCCTCAGGATGAGATACAAGAAGATGACGCCGAGGTGGTTGTTCCACCCGATGGAGGGTGGGGTTGGGTAGTGGTTTTCGCATCTTTCATGTGCAATTTGGTTGTGGATGGTATAATTTTCTCTTTCGGAAGTTTCCTCGAACCAATCTCGGAAGAATTTCAAGTAACGAAGGCCTACGTCGCACTCGTTGGTTCTTTGATGTCAGGATTTTATCTTATCGCTGGGCCCTTTGCCAGTGCCGTGGCCAACAGATACGGGTTCAGATTGGTAGCAATCGGAGGCAGCATTTTGGGAGCGGCAGCTTTTGCATTAGCCAATTTCGCCACCAACGTCGAATATTTGTGTGTTGTTCTTGGAGTTATGGGAGGTGAGTTTTATGTTTATCATGACGAGGTTAATATAAACAATTGATAACGATTTTAAATAGACTGTTGATAAATGTCACATTTTCGAACGCAATTTATATAAAAAACTGTCGGTGCGGATACAATTTGTGACCTTGCGCGTGTTTCTTACATAATCGAATTCTTACTTTTTCTCAAATACAGAAATATTCTTGTTAAAGGTATTGGATTTGGATTTATTTACGTTCCTTCCATCATCACTGTGGGATTTTACTTCGAAAAATGGCGCGCTTTGGCCACCGGAATCGGAGTATGTGGTTCCGGAATTGGAACCTTTTTGTTTGCACCGATGACAACAGCCCTTATCAAAAATTTAGGCTGGAGAACCACACTCTTGATTCAGGGAGCAATAGTCTTATCTTCTCTTCTGTTTGGAGTTCTGTACAGGTAATTTCATCATCCATCTCGTTTATGTAATAAAGCATGTGTTTTTTATTACGGCTATTCTGATGATAAAACTATCAGCTTAAAATATCGAAACTGCAAGGTCAGTTTCAAATCCAATGATATTTTGTTAATGTAATTAAAGTTTTTTATCGGACGTCGGAAATATCATTCAATGCCAAAACAGTTAATAAATGGATTTTGCATAAAACAAGAATTAATTTTAGGAAATGCAAGTTTTTTGGTTCTACGTTAATCGTCCTGAAAGTCAAGCAATTAATTTATTAATCAGTTACTAGTGCAAATTTTTTGTGTTAATGAATCATGACTTTAATGTGTTATGAACTTGAAATGAAAAAGTGTAAGAGGGGTTTAAGTTTTTATAATTTTACTTTCAGGCGCCGCCGCGCAGGATAATTAATATTCAAATTTTATACAATAGCCAATATCATTTACACGATACAGAGCGTAGGAATAGAAGGTATAGAAAAATGCTTTAAAAACAAAACTTTTATAAGATTTTTTCGCTAAAAGCTACATTATATGGTTCATAATTATGAGTTATAATTCTTATTTTGTGCTATCTTTTTGTACTACATTAAAATTTTGTCTACCAGGCCGCTCAAGCCGACAAAGCTCCAAGACATCAAAGACAAATCAGAGGAAGGCACCGAACTAAAAATGGACCCCTCCAAGCTACCTCCCGTCACTAAACTGAAGATGGAAATGGCCCTTCAAAATATGCAGAATGAATCTTTTAACGCTAGTCAAGGTTCTTTGAATCGTGTTCTTGGTGTTAACAACAACGCTAATTACCCTCGAGCGTCTGATGTTTACCACACTATTAGTATTCCTCAACAAAGAGTATTATTTGACGCGTCATGCTATGAGAAGAGATTGAGTGTCCCGTTTTTCTCCGAGGACAATTTGAAAGATGCGGACGGGAAGGAATGTTTGTTACAGAACCGCAATCCTGATATAGTTCCTAAGACTGAGAAACAAGAATTAGTTGTTGAAGAAGTCAATCGACCGATGTACAGAGATGATATTTTCTTTGGTGCTAGTTTAACGCGATTGCCTCAGTATACATCGCGGACCTCAATAGCTTATAACTTATCTGTGACGAGATTACCTACGAAGAACGACATTGAAGAGGAGAAGAAGAGTTGCATGATTTGTCCAGAAGCTGTGAAACGGACTTTAGCAACGATGTTGGATTATAGTTTATTGAAGAGCCCTACGTTCCTTCTCCTCGCAGTCGGTGGATTCTTTACCATGATGGGTTTCTACGTCCCATTCATGTACTTAGTTAATCGCGCTAAAGAAGCAGACATGGAGGAGGAATACTGGGGATTTCTCATATCGGCAATTGGAATTGCCAACACCATTGGAAGGGTTTTATGCGGGGTTCTTAGTTCCTTTCCTGGAGTGAATGCTCTGTTTGTTACCAATGCCGCTCTTACAATTGGAGGAATTGCTACGATTTTTAGTGGATTTTCGTTAACTCCGGAGTATCAGTTTATCTACACCGCAGTGTTTGGGTTATCTATCTGTAAGTATAAAGTACGAAAACTATGAACTTGACTAAATTTGGAACATTACAGCCACTTTTGCTTCTTTGAGATCAATCGTAGTCGTGGATCTTCTCGGTTTAGAGAAATTAACAAACGCGTTTGGACTTCTTCTCCTCTTCCAAGGTGTGGCCGCTATTTTTGGGGCTCCTCTGGCAGGAGCTTTTAACGAAGCCGTCGGAAACTACAACGCTTCTTTTTACTTTTCTGGCGGGCTTATTTTAGCGTCCGCGATTATGTGCTATCCACTGAATTATATTAACAGGATTGAAACAGAAAGGAGAAACAAAGATAAATCTGAACAAGTATGATTATTTTTCACTGTTTAGCATATTTACATTATTCATAATTTTCCACGTTCCTATTTAAATTGGTACTACGTAATCATAGTACATTGTTAGTTTTTGCCATTCGAAGATGTAATACTCAAATTTTGATACGCTTTACAGATGTTTGTGTCCTCTTTTTTGTATATATCACAGGGTTTTAACAATTTCAAGACTGATGTAGATTTAAGGGATGTAAATATTAAAGAAATAGTTGTAATATTTAATTATGGAAAATTCTGGAATTTGTTTAATTGGTTTAGAACTTACTGCTGAACTATAATTTATAACGTTTGTTGGACATTCCAATGTTGTATTGTTAAGGTAGATATTTCTTTTAACTTATTATCTTTATAGCTGTAGACCAAATTTGTAGTTGATAAGAAAACACATTTTTATGATGATACTGTTGAAATGAAAATAAAATTTTAATATTATAAATCAATTCTTCTTAACGATTCCTAGTAATGAGCGTGTGGTTTATTACTGGGTAATTAAAATTCATACCTTTACAAATAGAGTTGAAGTTACAGCAACACCAGATGCTAGAGGACAAAAAAATGTACTTGTTAAACAACCAGATATAAAAATCAATATAAATTGAAGAACTTTTTCTGTTTATATGTATATGTAGAATTCATGGTATGCAACTAATAATACACTACTCAGAGAGATACAAAATAATAATAAAAAAATCAAATGTTTTTCCAATGAGTATAAAGAAGAAGAGACGACCTAGATCTTGATAAAAAATAAATGAAAACAAATAAAATTGAAAGCCCTTTTTGACAACTGAGAGAATGTTTTTATACAAGGACCATAATCGATAAATACGTTCTGGTTTTCAATAGACAAATGGACATCTGTTCGTATAACATGGTCATAAATCTCACAAAAGAATAAAAGTTTGGGTATTATTATAGGTATCCACCTACTGTCCTTTTTATAACAATGAACATTGACTAAACAGACAAAACTTCAACCGTAAAGTTTAATAAAAAAATCTGTAAGCAAATTATTTGGATTTGCTTTGTTTTTTACTTTAACTTTTTTTAATTCCTACTAATATAATGATAAGTTTATAGTATAATAAATCTTATTATTAAATACTGTAATCAAAACAATCACTTAAATGATTGCGTAATTTTACCGATTTATTAGAGTCTGATGAAAGTGTTTGTGAACGAAAGAAACAACAGTTGCAGAATCCAATTTATTGTCATACATACATATAAGTAATACAACGAGTGAGGTCGAAATTGTCGGAAATTTTTCCGACAGACGAGTAGTTTTTTCGACGATCAATTGCACAAGTGAGCGAAGCGAACGAGTGCCAATTGTCCGGAGAAACAAACTACGAGTATTGGAGGAAAAATTTCCCGCAATTTCGAGCTCCCGAGTTATATTCGTCATGAGAATTTAACGAACTGACAAGCAACTGACAGATCGCGTGGTATTTTCGCGTGGAATTGTCACTGAAAATTTCGCTAGTGAAAATTTCCAAAAAAAGTTTGCTGTGATTGGTTTATTTGAAAAAATAAATGTCTCTTATTGGTCCAATCTATAGTGAGTTGAATTCTCATAAGTAATATAACGAGTGGGATCGAAATTGTCGGAAATTTTTCCGACAGACGAGTAGTTTTTTCGACGATCAATTGCACGAGTGAGCGAAGCGAACGAGTGCCAATTGTCTGGAGAAACAAACTACGAGTACTGGAGGAAAAATTTCCCACAATTTCGAGCTCCCGAGTTATATTCGTCATGAGAATTCAACGAACTGACAAGCAACTGACAGCTCGCGTGGTATTTTCGCGTGGAATTGTCAGCTCGTAGTGGTATTTTCGCGTGGAATTGTCACTGAAAATTTCACTCGTGAAATTTCCAGAAAAAGTTTGTTGTGATTGGTTGATTTGAAAAAATTAAAGTCTCTGATAGGTCGAATTTATGGTGAGTTGAATTCTCAGGAAAATAAGTAGATTTGTAAACAATATATTTTTTTTTAAATCGTAGAAAATTGGAAAAAAAAATGTATGATTTAATAATAAATAGCTATCTATTATACAGGGTCCGGCAACACTTGTGTCCACCCCCAAAAACCGTCTTTAATTTTAAAGTTACAATTTTGAAAATTTGCATACGCTCATAGTTGACAAAGCTCTAGAAGCTGACGCAAAAATTTGTTTTTAATCACGGTTTGGTTGGCGTCGCGACGCCTAAGAAGTATAATTTTTAGCGATTTTTGAGTTTTTGCGGAAAAATTCGCGAATTCATTTTTTTTTCAACATAACTATGATATAAATATCTGAGTTTTTATTTTAAATCTAATGCAAATTGTGTTTAAAATTTGCGAAAAAAACGATGTTTTATCAAGTTAGTTTTCAAAATTATGACAGCGCAGCGGCAAACCACGTTTACACCAAAATTTCACAAGTCACTTCATTCACTCTTATAAAGGTTAATTTTGATTAACACGGGCATGTTGCACTTTATGGACACCAAAAATCGTTAATTAACGTCGACAAAGCGACAATTTCACCAAGTAAGACTTTTGTTACAATCTAAAGCGAGCCAAAGAATTGATGTCATTTGTGACACAAGATGTTGACAGATGGGTGTAAACGTAGTTTCCAATTTTGACGTAATGAAATTGGAAACTAACTTGATAAAACCGCATTTTTTTCTCAAATTTTGAAGACAATTTGCATTGAATCTAAATTAACAGCTGAGATATTTTTAACACATTTATATTAAAAAAAAAAAATTAGGGGTTGATATTAAAAACCTTCACAATTAACTAAAAATTACATTTTTAAGGCGTCGCGACGACAAAACTATCAGTGATAAAAACAAATTTTTGCGTCAGCTTCTAGAGCTTTGTCAACTGTGAGCGTATGCAAATTTTCAAAATTTTATCTTTAAAATTAGAGACGTTTTTGGGGGTGGACACAAGTGTTGCCGGACCCTGTATACTCAAAAACATTATTGCACTCGACTTTGCCTCGTCCGCTAAACTATTGTTTCGCGGATAAAATTAGTCTTTATTCATAAAGCATCTTTACAGTTAAAGCCACCTCTCGGAGAAAAATCACCTTCAAAGATTCCCACTTTACTGTAAATCAATTAAAAGCCGCCTCGCAAAATGTGACAATTTTTTCGAATTAACGTAACCTACCGTGTCAAATTTCTGACAGTTTGATTTATTAAAAAATGCTACCCAAAGAAAGTTTGATCACTCAGTATTCAAACACCGCTTCAAGTTTCAAGTCCAGTGCCCGGCCAAGTGAAGAGTACACATACACATACATAGCAATACCACCAGATGGAGGATGGGGTTGGGTTATAGTTTTTGCCGCATTTTGTTGTAATTTCGTAGGTGATGGAACCATGTACACTTTAGGACTTTTTTTAAATGATATCAGTGAGACTTTTCACACAACTCCAGCGCATGTGGGTTTAGTGAGTTCTTTAATGACAGGTTTCTATTACTTTTTGGGTAATCGCGTCGAGAAGGTTTTCAGAGGCTAATTTGTTCTGTTTAAGGTCCTGCTACGTGTGCTCTTGTAAATCATATGGGGTTTCGATTACCGAGCGTTTTTGGAGGTTTGCTAGCAGCCATGGCTTTCGGATTGAGCACATTTTTCACTTCTTTGACCGCGTTTTTGGTGGTATTAGGCGTGTTTGGAGGCTTTGGAATTAGTCTGTTGTATGTTCCTTCGGTCATAGTGACAGGATTTTATTTCGAGAGATGGAGAGCTTTAGCTACTTCTATAGCAATGACTGGGGCAGCAGCAGGAATGATGATAATACCAATCCTCATGCACGCTCTGTCAAATTATAGTTGGCAAAATCGGTTTTATGTGATAAGTGCGTTGTGCTTATCTGGAAGTGTGTTAAGTTTGCTGTATCGGCCAGTGGAGCCTGTTCAAGTTTTAATGAACAAAGATCATGCGGTTGTTCAGATTGTTCCTTCAGATCACTCTTCAGATGATAAAGAGAAACCAAAATTTTTTGACAAAATATACGATCGTTTTCATAATGTGAAATATCCGACGCACGCCGAACTGTATAAGGAATCAACAGTACTGTTGTTTTCACCGGGGCCTAGTGTATCTTCAGTTATCGTTAACAGTGTCGAAACAAGTACATCATTTGTTGCTCCTACAGTATCTAGAAACTTAGACAACCGTTCCGAAAAATTCGATAAACTTAGTGTGATATATGAAAATGATATTCGCAAAAAAAAATGTTGTCGTTGCCAGTGTTTTACGTGCTGTCCACGACGATTTATCAACAGACCAATGTATAGGGATGATATTTTTTACGGCGGTTCGCTGGCTACTTTGACAGACCGTGGACTCCGACGATTATCGATGGTGAGTGAATTAACATTATAAATATGATCCATCTGAAACTATTTGTAGAAACAAGATCTTCATTATACAATGTCAGTTACAAGAGGCCACTTAAAAGACCCTCATGAGGAACGCATACACTTCAATTGTTGCCCTGAGTCTGTCCTAAGAACGTTAGTTACAATGTTGCACTTCCAATTATTGAAATCTGTCCCTTTCTTAATCTTTTCCGTGAGTGGATTTTTCACAGTGCTAGGGATGTTTATACCCTTTGTATATCTCATTGAGAGATCTACAGAATTCGGCATTAAAAAAGACACGTCTCATTATTTTTACACGACTGTGGGAATTTCAAATGCCATTGGTCGAGTACTCAGTGGAGTAATATCTTCAATTCCTCATGCTAACACAGCTCTAGTCGTTACAGTGAGTCTATCAATCTGTGGTTTGTCTACTATTCTTTCGTGTTTTTTGAAAGACATTTATAGCCAGTTCGCTTATTACACCATCTTTGGTTTAACCCTTTGTAATGACTAAAAGTGTTCTAAATTATAAATAATTTGTTTTTTTTAGCAAGTTTTGCCACACTCAGATCTCCAATTGTGGTAGATATATTGGGACTGGAAAATTTGACAAATGCTTTTGGATTGATGTTGTTATTCAATGGTCTAGCAGCCTATTTAGGCGTTCCTATTGCTGGGAAAATCATAACTTTGACAAATTCTTACAACAATGGATTTTTATTCTCGGGAAGTGTACTTCTTTTCAGCGGATTTCTTGCAGTATTTATTATTAGAAAAAAACGACAACCATTATGAGCGCGTTCGTGTAAACTTGTATTAAAATGTAAAAGATTTCAGTCTCTGGTATATTATTGAAGTTCCATATTTTGTTAGGCCCTAAGAACTAAAAAAAACTTCAAAAGAAACGCGAATAAAATAGTATACACACCTCGGTGAAAGTCCCATTTCAGGAACTTCACAGCGGTACTTATCATCCTTTTCATGACTCAATTCTACTTAATTTTCAATGCTACAACCAGTTCTATTCTAAACTATACCTACAACGCTAAAGAAGTTTGTTTAAAGTGAAAGTGTTCTAGTTCCCACGCTTTTTTGCTCCGAAGGTCGTTTACTGGAAGGAAAACAAGCTTATGGTGCTTACAGGTGTAGGACTGGAATGCAACCTTCAACAGGTTTACAATTTCCGGTGTACTCAAGGGGTAGATGAGTCATGAATGAATTTTGTCTTTTACGCAACAGGAACTCGCTTTAAAATACGACAAGATAAAATGGAAATTTTTGTTGAAGAAGTTGCAGGAGTTTGATTTTACAAGTGGTATATAATTTTTTTGGATTTTTTAGATAAAAGGCGAGAGCTTGGAAGCTTTAACACCAAAGAGGATGCAATACTTTTATTTTAACATAAAATTTCTTTAAAACAAGTGCATTTTCATTTAAGGAGTGTTTTTTATTGTCAAGTTACGACAGTTTTATAGACTTTTATATTCTGAAGATTCCCGAGAGTGTAATTAATTCAGTTCCTGAACAACTCCTTTGGCAAAGCAATTTTTTTGGCAAAGAACTGTATAATGTGAGCATCACCTTAAAGTCAAAAACCAAAAGTGAAATCTTAAATTTTAAACTACCACCCCCAAGCATCATCGTCAGCGCCAATCGCCATTTCTTGCAAACAATTCTCGGCGCGCGGCGTCTATTGATCGCTCGCCTACAGCTGCTACCGCAAGTGAACATCGATTCAATCGGACGGAACACGCAGTGTTCCTGTGTTCCGATTTAAGTGTCAGTGCCCAAAAATGGAAAATAGTGATTATCAGTATTCCGGAGTTGGGGTACCCCAGCCCCAACCCGGAGTACGACCGATGGTGGATCCGGAAGCTACTGGAGAAGTCGACCCCTCCATGTAAGATTCATTTCCTTGTGCGACATTTTTATCACGAATCTTTGTTAGGTATCCGCAACCTAAAGAAGCAACGCACAAAATTCGTGGAAAGTCCGATATTCTTGAGATGCTTTTTGGACCAGTGGACCAGGAGTTATTGATAGTGAAAAGTTTTTACTTTTTCTTTTATTCCGCTTTTGGGTCACTTTTTCCTTTGATGGGGGTGTATTTTAAGCAGATGGGGATGAATGCTGGGCAATGCGGATTTCTGATTGGGATTAGGCCGTTTGTGGAGTTTTTATCGGCGCCGTTTTGGGGAAGCTTGGCGGATCGGTGGCAGAAAGGGAAATTGTTACTTTTGGTTTCGTTGGCGGCTTGGATTATTTTTACGGTACCGTTGGGTTCAATCCAGCCGTCTCCTACGTCTTGTATGGAAATGAAGAACAATTCACCGACTTTAACAGCGCCCAAAGTCAACATGAGAATGATAAATAAGAGATCAATCATGATGGACAAATCTGTAGACTTTCTTCCGACCGATGAATCTTCGGAATACATGAGGTAAGTGACCAAGTTATTTTGTACGATTTTTAATTTCGCGCCCAGATATGTTAGATCTGAACGCTCTACTCGTCCGATGTATGCCGGCCAATCCCCTATCAACGTTGAATTTGCCTCCAACTACAAACCCCAAGATCACGACAGCTGGGTCCAACCCATAATTTCTTCCATCGTCTACCGCACTCAAGACATCCAAAAAGCTTTCTTCCTCCTAATTCT
Source organism: Gnatocerus cornutus (assembly GCA_029298725.1). Taxonomy (NCBI): domain Eukaryota; kingdom Metazoa; phylum Arthropoda; class Insecta; order Coleoptera; family Tenebrionidae; genus Gnatocerus; species Gnatocerus cornutus. The sequence continues at coordinate 9,673,108 of CM055514.1, forward strand.
GCTTGTCATCATCGGTGAATTCTTCAGCGCACCTGCTATAACTTTAGCTGATTCAGCTGTAATTACTTTGCTCGGCGAAGATGCAGACCGATATGGACATCAACGAATGTTTGGCTCTCTTGGATGGGGATTAGCAATGTTCTTCGTGGGTATAGCTTTAGATCACTCTACAGCTTTTCCCAATCATCCTTGCGAACCAGATAAGAAAGAAAAGAACTACACTATATGTTTTGCAACATTTTCTGTCTTGATGGGGGCGGCTTTAATAACAGCAACGCAAATAACATTTAAATATGATGATCCTCCACCGCAACCAGTAAACGATGAAGAAAAACAACCGCCTCCACTGACACGTGAGGATCAAATGCAAGCGCAACTTGCAGAACAGTTACAACTGCCCTCTCTGGCTGATACTAGAGCTGCACCTGCTGCATCACAACAACCTGCAGAAGAAAAGGTAAGCAAGTTTTGCAGTAGAAGTAGAGTAGAAGAGTGTAATATTTCTCATTGTAGACCAAAGTTTTTGCTCAAACCACCCGTGAAATGCCGGAATGGGTCACGGTTTTACAACAATTTAAGAATCTCAAATGTGCTTCTTTTCTATTCGTGGCTTGGTTTATGGGCTTTGGAATAGGATTGATCTTTACTTTCCTTTTCTGGCACTTGCAAGACTATGGGGGATCACCCACGCTTTTTGGAGTGGCTTCTGTTATTAACCACATATCGGAAATATTTGCCTACTTTTTCAGTTTTCGTCTTATTAGACAAATGGGTCATGTGAAGGTTTTGTGCTTGGGCCTCATTGGTAATACTCTTCGCTTTTTGTACATATCATGGTTGTCCAACCCATGGTGGGTACTACCGTTCGAATTCATGCAGGTAAGAACGAAAAATATTGTAAATATTCACTTATTTCTGAATCTGATAAAATCTAACACAAGAAACTTTATTAAGTATTAATTCTCTTATCGTGATTTGCCATTGTATAAGTAGAAGATTTTTTTCAGTTTTATAAATATGTGAAAAAAATTACTTCCCTATATAATATAAAATAATCACCTTTGGGCTTGGATCGCGTCAAAAAGAAGATGAAAAAGGTTTCAGTAATAAAAACAACTACCCTAAACTTATCGCTATTTAAATGTCAATCGATCAAGATAACCATAAACAATAAATTTGGATTAAACGGTGGCAAATCCGTCACTTTTAATGTGCGATAAAAATTTAACGACGTCCCCAACGCGTCGGTATAAGAAACAATTTATTAGTGAAATGAAAGGCGAATTTTAATAATATTTAAAATCCTGGTTTCTGAGCCACTTCTTTGCTTCATTTTAGGGAATAACGCACGCGGCTGTCTGGGCGGCTTGCTGCTCTTACTTGGCCCACAACTCTCCGCCTCATCTGCGCTCTTCATCTCAAGGCGTCCTCCAAGGCATCCACCATGGTCTAGGTCGCGGCTGCGGTGCAGTATTCGGTGGTCTCTTTGTAAATTATTTCGGATCTACAGCTACTTTCCGCGGTTACGGTCTAATTTGTCTTTTGGTTCTGGGAGCTTTCATCTTCATCAACTTCTACAGGGTAGATCAAGGTTTTGTGGCTGATTTACCACCAACTGAAGATCCGCATCAAGTCGCCGAAGAAACCTCTCATTTAGCCCCACATGGAGTGCCCAGTAATCCCATACCGCGAGCTTTGTCCAGTACAAAACTTCATGAGTTGGCACAAGATGGGTATGGTGCTACGTACCAGATGGGTCAAGGTGGTACTTTGGATATACCAGGAGGCGGGGCGAACCCTTTTACGCAAAGTGGTGGTAATGACCAGAAATATTCTGGTTTCCAGGTAAGAAGTAAGTAGTCATTATATTTTTTGAAATGTGAGGAAAATTGGGTAATGTCTTTAGATGAATACTAATTCGGTCCAATACAACTGCGGATTCTCTTCCGAGTTTACCACTCTGCAGACGCAACAGCCGCTCACAACCGCCAGCTGCAGCTATGATTGGTAAAATGAGACACCAGTAATTTTGTCAAGATTTTTTGGGTCGGAAAATTCACTGCTAAACTGTAATTAAAATTGTCCTTTTTGATGTGAAAGCAACTATCATACAAAAATCGAAAATAATTATTACACCATCTGATCTCATATCATTTTAAGTAGATATTTTTACGAAATAGATAGTTTATTTTGGACACGGTAGATATTTTGGGATTTCTAATTTTATAACTCTTGGACACGAGGTTTATCATGCCACACATAAAGTGTCTACAAAGTTAAAGTGATTATTAATATAAATGTTGCAAATACGGAGTAAAATAAATAGGGTAGTTATATTATATTTAAATCTGTGCAATGTAAACTCGTTTAAGTTTAAACTATTGTATAAAAGTTAATCGGGCGACAGCCCCACATTGTGGAGTGTACAAAATACTTGTTGATAATAATTTGTTGAAACTAATAAATAGATTATTTGTTTTGTTTTGTTTTCTACTTATATTAGAAGCAAATATTTTGTTAGTGTAGATATTGTACGATAATATTCCATGTTTTATAAACTAGTTTCATTCAAGCAACTCTGACTGACTCTAAAAACGATCACCAACAATCATCCTAGCTTAAACTTGAAACTAGTTTTTGCAGTCTTAAAAATATCTTGTCTACGTAACATATCTTTTAGTTGCCATTAATGCCATTTTATCTAAATAGATATACTAAATTGTTAAATGTGAGTATAAATGTATAAATACGAAAAGACAAAGCTTTTTATCGTTTATGTATAAATACAAGGGGGAACGGATCAAGTAGTTTTAGTTCAAGTTAATGTTCCGTCTTGTGTTTAACACTTATCAAACACTAAGTGACATCCTTAGTCTATACATATCCAGAAAAAGTATTAACGAAAAATTGTTGAAAACAATCGCAATTTATTATTTATGTAAAGTAGCACCTTGTATTTATCTGTATATGTGAAATATAATATAGTCGCACTAATACATACATATGTTACTTAATTTTAAGCTGAATTATTTTATATTCCTAAAGTCTTACAATTGGACGCCGTGTCTGTTGAAATGAAAAATAAAAGACCTTTGACAACTGAAATTTTATTACAAATGAAAAGATTTATCAATCTGTTTTATGAAGTATTATGTAAAGTCTGAGTAATTTTTATTGCGTTCTTTTATCAGTTTATTTATCGGAATTTTCTTTTATAAACTGGAAGAATTTATACAAAATTTAATTAAAAAAGTGAACCATATTTATTTTTTATTTAAGCGGGTTAAAAAAGACACCTCAAACCACTAAGTTTTTATTATAAACAGTGAGTATTGCTTCGAAGACTGAAAAATTTACATGTACTACATTGGTCTCGATGAACACTTTGACACTTGCTAAACGAAAAACATCATAAACATCTTTAAGAAGTTTCAATATACTCTAAAAATAGTAACACTATTCTTTGTACAAGAGAGCCGACTTGGTTGTTATTTTCACCAAACGTTTATACAGGGTGAACCAGAATAAAGTACAAAGCTTTTAACCACAACATTGCAGATTATGATTCTGCAAAAATAAATTCAAAATTATCTGTTATTCTTCGCTGTTTTTCAAAGATTACAAAAGCAGTTTAAATAAAAAACGCTTTAGACTCGTTGGGTTAATCAAACTAAAATTTTAATTAAAAATGCGTTACTTAATACTAACCTATTTTAACAATTAAGTGGCGCACGGCGATTTCTGCACAAAATCTTAAAGACTTTTTTTGTATTTTTTTATATTTTTTTTGTCAGAAACGGTAATGTTTTGGACTACAAATCCTAAGCCAAACTTGTTGTAAATCATTAACTTTTTTCAGCTTTGTATTTTGTTTGGTTTTACCCTTATAAACATCAGTGTCAGTATCAATCGATTTCCTTTGACTTAAGAGATAACTTGCGAAGAAAACCTTTTGTCTAAAAAAGTCTTAATTCTAATTTCCTATTAATTTTTCATTCGGAGAAGGTACCGTACAAAAACACTGGTTTTGAAAACATCAATTAAAATGACTATTCCATGCTTATAAGTTAACATCCAATCAGATTTGAGATCTACCATGGTATTATCGCGGCAAGCCTTAGCACGGTGCTGGTGTTGTCAACCATGGTTACATAAGCAAATTAATTTTTTGACGTTTAAAAATGAGTCGTTTTGCTAATAATTCCGCTGACGAAATTATTATTATTATTACTACTGTATGCATGGAATAGTCGTGCAAAATACAATTCGTAGGATGAATATTCTGTGATAATTTAGACTTTTATTAGCAAACTCAATTTATGTTGCTCTTAGAAAATACCACTCGTTGCTACGCAACTCGTGGTATTTTCATAGCAACATAAATTTCGTTTAGCTAATAAATCGTCTAAATTATCACGAATATTCACCTACTCATGGTATTACTATTGATAATATTATTATGTAATCAAGATATGCTAGTTTCGTGTTTTTTCATTCCACCTTTACTAACTTTACAAACTTTTAAAATGTTTACTAAAATAAATAAAAATAATTTGTTAGTTTGAGAAAAACACATATACAAGAAATCGCTTATTACTTCTTCTCAAACTAAACATTTTCTCTTTGGCACACATCGTTCGTAATCACAGTTAAAACAAATCTACAGCTGCCTACATCAGTATTGGTCAATATTACAAAATGGGATTGTCAGGTAACTCAATGATAATCTTCTTCACTTGGCAATTATCAGCTTCGCAACAGTCTCGCTCTGTGATTTTCGGCAAAGCGCAAGAATTGATCGTAGGTGTGTACGTTTCCATGAGAGCTTTTGGATTGAGCAACACCTTCAACAACTCATTTCCTGTCTGACAAGCAGAAGTTTTCGTTTGCGTTGGTAAACTTTCCCTGTTACTTTCTTTCCAACTGTTGCTAGAACTTTTATCTGATACAGCAGACGCTACTCTGGAACCAATATGGCATCGAATAGTTTTACTCGTCGTAAACAATGCACGGTTGTTTCTTTCCGGTTTGACAAGAATTATGTACAATTTTGGTACAAAAAGAAACACCCAGATAACCATGGCACTAAGCGTTACACACATACAAAGAGTGATAACTTTTGAATCGCTTCCAAAATAGATGGGAACAAACGCGATCCAGATCACACAAGTTGTGTACATAGCAAAACCGATGAACTTAGCTTCGTTGAAATTCTCAGGAACGTTCCTGGTTTTGATCGCGTAAAGAGTACAGAGAATAATAAGAAAAAAGTCGAAAGCTAAAGGAACTACGATTGCTTCAGGAGTCGTGTTACACTCCAAAAGTGTGCGTTTGTTAGAAAAAACTTTTGCAACGTGAGGAAATTGATAGTGTAACATCCATCCCGAGATGCAGAACTCGATGGCCACAAGACAGCATGTTATAACGACTTGAGCTGTGGCAGACATGAACAGTGGTTTTCGCGTAGGGAAGCGTTTTTTGCTTCCCGCGAGAATCCGCGCAATTCTGTTCGTCTTCGTTAACAGCGCCGCGTAGATCATCGCAAAACTTAATCCTGGAAGAACTCGACTTAGAGCACATGATATCACCGATGGTTTTGCCAGAATCGCAAATATACTCCCATGAGACACACTCATCCCAGCTAAAATTATATAACACAACTCCTTTGTGGAAGACTTCACAACTGGCGTGTTGTTATATTTCATAAACACGAGAAATGCAAACGAGGTGCTAACAAATCCTAAAGAGGCGAATATCATTGCCACGATAGCCTGGGTGTCCCACCACTGCATGTGCTCAATGGGTAATTGAATACACGCTGCAAATTCCAAGTTAAAATTGAAAGTGTTTCAAAGAGTTTGCTTACAAAGTTTTAATTCGTCAGGAACGTATCCTTCTCGACAACGATGGCAGCTTTCTCCATCTTCATGGAGAATCTCCCCACTCGGACAAGGAACGCATACCCAGCAGCAACGCTTGTCCTTTCCACCCTGTTGGACGTTCTAAAAGAGGATTGAATATCAATTTTTCGGACGGTTGATATGTTACTGAAACACGCTTGGCTTGCGAATGCCACGATAAACAGGCTCTTAAAATTTTAGATAAGCTGGTTCAAGTCAGCACAAATGGTAGAGCGACAAGAACGGACTAGAAACTACAATCTCAACGTTTTCAACGCGAGAAACGACACGGAAAACTAAGTATGACTTGAAATCCAACGGTTTGTTTGATTTTAATCGACAATACAATTTCACGGAAAATTCATTGGACACTTTCAGGTTTCGACACTTTTATCCTTAGTTTGTTTGCATTTCCTTGGAGCCATCGATTTGATATAAATCGCAATTGTATTCAATTTTCTCGGACTAAATCGACTGCACTTTCAATTAAAACATCAATTATTTTAGTCGATGAAATTTTAAACATGCGTTTTAGATTTCAGGAAAGTGTAACTTAAAGTTGAAAAGTTTAGTCCAAAAGTCTAGTGTATTAAACGTCGAGATCCAAGGAAACTGCAACTAAATATTTACCGTAAAAAACGATGGAAAATATTTTTTTAACATTTTCACAAAGTAAAAAGTTCAATCTAAAAATAGTTGTGGTTGAAATTTATTGCAAGCGATCAAAACTATGCACTTTACACCCTGACTTGAAGAATTGGTTTAAGTTTTTTGTTTCCTTTTTCAAACACCGTAAAGTCCACGATAAAAGTAAACAAGAAAATAAAGATACAAAATAAAATCTGTGATATTTATCTTCATGCTACGATTTGGTTTCCGCTTGTTAAATTCAAACCGATACATACTTTGTAGTGTCCTTTCGGGCATTCCTCGGCGCATACCGATTTAACGGTGGTCGATTTTCCAAACTGCACCGGTCTAGACACATTCCATTGCAAACTTCTGTTGTTCCAATTCCCTACTTGTACATAATCAAACGTTCCATTCTTCAGCTTTTGATAATTCATGATGTCATAGCGACCTGGGGGATCCCCGTTCTCATCAAATTCTATTATCTCGTTTTCGTACTCGAAGGAAACGTTCATCAAATAACTCTGAAAAATCAAATATTTCAGTGTGTCTTCGTTAATTCGTAAGAATCTGACGCGAAAAGAGATCGACGAGAAGCTTTTAGGTTTCTTCGATAAAAGCTCGGATTGAGGTGTTTATTCCGTTTCACTCTCAACTCATAAATCGGAATAAATCGAATTTCGCCGGGAAAAATTCGATAAGATAGTTTGAGGAAAGTGTTTGTTTTATTTTTTGGCAATTTAGTTCGTTGAAAAGTTAGAGCGTTTTTGTAAAATTTTGCAAAAAGATAAACCAGGTAAGCGAGTTATTTTAGTTTCGTATGATGTGGTTCCCCTAGAGAACATAAAGTCAAAACTAAATAATAAATAAAAAAAAATAAATAAAAGAAAGTAAGGTACATAAGAGTCTCTCGAATACACGGAAAAACGAACAAAACGTCTCGCTTTCAAGTTGCCCAATAAAAATATTTGTTAAAAATTTCTTTCAGGTTTAACAATTTTTTCAGCACATACAAATTACTGAATTTTACATTCAAAAGAATTGTTTTGTCGCTCAAAAATGTCATGGCCAGGAACGCAACTTTAATTCATTATATTCATTTCACTTACTTGTTAATAAAACTGGTTTCAGGTAAACAAAGCAGCGTAAATATTTTTCCGAAAAATCTAACAACGGCAGTTGCACCATTACCGATAAAACACAGCTCATTTTTTACTTGTTTATTCACCGTGAAGCGTCCACTTTTAATCTTTTCCAATGTTTATACAAACCTTGAACAGCGATCCATTGAAAGGTAGAAGCTTTTCACACGTTCCTGTTGAGCCATATCCGCACTTGTCCTGCTGCATGTCGTGCAAGGCATGAGCTAAACTGTATATCGCCTTAATAACGAAGCTGAGTTTGGAGTCCTGCCGATATTTGTCCAGCAAACTCTCTTCACCTGGAAAATATGATTATACTAAAGATGAACACACTCAAAGAAGGACTGTCCTAATTTTTCAAGAACACTTTCGCGCTTAATTAAACCGATTACTTTATAGTGAAAACTTTGGATCAGAAGACACAACTGTTAATTGTAGCTTTGAATGCAGGAAAGTGTCAGCTGAAATTAACAAGAACAAAACTTGTGATTAATTAAATAACCTTCAACTTCTTAAAGTGTGTACTAGTTTGATGGAAAAGCTTGAATACATTAAAAGTTGTTGTAAAACTTGTCGGGAAAATATATTAAGTGTACAGGATTTGATTGCTGGTGTGCAACAAATTATTAGTTGAAGAGCGTCTTTTAAATTCGTTGTTAAGCACGCTTGGTATCCTGGAAAATTGTTTTTGCGTAAACAATGTTACATGTACCTGATTGAAGATGATTTATCTACTACTTTTAATATTTTTGTCGTACTTGCGCCGGTTTTTATACATAATCAATGAAGTAATTTTTTATCACTGTTGAGAGAAAATTTTACGTACTTTTATAATTAATAATAATTTAGTTAATCAGTGATGTCAAAGCTGACGCTAATCAAGATGATATTGTTATATGTATATTATTGTGTTCAAGGTTTCTTAAAAATAAATGTACTTTTACATAATTTAATGAATGCGGCGACTCTTTTGAAAATCTGCATTTGGTAATTATTTTGCAGGTTAATTGTTTAAATTAAATGTAATTTGATAAACATGACTGCACAACAAATTCATGGGGCATAGACAATAGATTACTAAAATCGCAGACAATAGATTGGCAATATGATAAAAAACGAAATGTAGTTTTCAAGTACAGCTTTGTTCAAATTAGATTAAAAACTATGGATGAGTTAGTTTTTTGATAAATAAAACGATGAAAACAAAACAAAACATTTCGCATCTTTGTATCTGTATATTAAAGTACATTAAAAATTTATCTTTTTATCTGTTTTAATTTCTGTGATAAGAAACTTTATACATACATTTTCAAACTATCCGCAGTTTTAAACGCTTCTAATTCAGTTATTTATTGACGTACGTAAAAAATTAGCATTATTTTGGATTCTGCGTATAATTTTGTGTAAAATAAGCACCAATAACTTAACTTTGCTTTGATTCTTATCTGTAAAAAAGCGAAGCAAACGATGGTAAAAACCAAATTTTTTCTATGTCATAGTTCCGCAAATATTAAGCTTCAAAAGTTACTTTAATTTTAAGGTTGAAACTGAAAATACACCATTCGCAACTTTAAACACTTCTAATTTGGTTAATTCTTGATGTACGTAAAAAATTCATACAGTTTTGGATTCTGCATGGAATTCTGCGTAAAATGAGACTTGATCGGAGATATGTAAAACCGAACTTTTAGCACAAATGTTCGAAAAAAACTGTGAGAAAAACCCATGGTTCTACCTGATGTTCAAGCTATATACCAAGAGCACCGTAAATTTCGGAGCTTCAAAATTTTTGCTGTTTCTTGAATACCTCGAATTTTAATCGCTTCTTATTCGGTTATTTGGAGAGAAACTAATTATTATTCTTTGAACTTAGAATAGAAATAAAAAAAATACAATTTTTAAAGTGTATCTATCTATTCACTCAGACTTTTAACTCATTTAAAATTAATGGTGTCCAAAGATCAAGAATTTTTACTTAGAAATGGATTGCTTTTAACACGTTTTTAATTTAAAAGAAAAAAAAGCGCATCTTCGTTCTTAAGAAAAGCAAGCAGGGGCTGACGTTGATTAATAGAAGTGGTATATAAATCATGAAATACGCATTACGTATGATTTTTAATTATTATGAAGAACATCAGTTTTTGTCCTTGATTGCAATATTAATCTTTTTTTTTTAATTAATTGAGGTTTGGCGTTAAAACCCTCAAATATCCAATCTACTTAGGTACTCTTTAGACATTCAAGTAACTTAAATATTTACAAAATGCCCCCCCCCCCCCCGTATTGAATTTCACTCAATTTATTGCAACATCATAGTAGATTATTCCAAATATTAACTATCAAACATAATTGTGATAAATTATGGGGACCACCTTGCTATCGATTAATCAATCATCTTTGGCTTTAGAATTGGTGTCTGCTAGTCAAACTGCATTCAATTACTACTTCCTTAGAGACATATTTTGTGATTATGATTACCATCCGCTTGTCGAACACTTTTCCCAGTGCTTCCATTATTTGTCTTTGTCGGAGGCCTTTGCAAGTAGTTATAGTGTCGTTTCACGAACATAATGTTATCGCATCCTGTTTTGTTTACATAGCCAACAAATGCTATTGTTCCATTTGATTTTTGGTGGGAATTTCCAAATTGAACTACTTCACTTAATGAAGCTTTTAGTCATGCTCTTAATTAAGATATTAATTAAAGTATTTCTTGTATACATTTCAAATAATAGAGCTTTGTCTTCTGGTTATAAATGCGATGAATAAAACCAAACATTTATTCACCAGATAACAAACTGAGCTAGTTTCAATAACAGGAAAAGCTTACGAGTTAGCCGCTGGGTATGTAGGCCCATTTAGTTTCCCACAAAGAACACTTTTTTCTAAAGAAACCAGTTTAAATTTTAACGAGAGAAATTTGGATTAAGGTCGCGAACCTAGAAATATCTGTGGAAGTGTATTTCTAATCTGATAACAAACCGAGTAGAATCTAATTTTACTGACGTACAATCAATATGAAAAGAAGAAGACTGATAAATTTTGAAACAGATAAATGGACACGTTGGTAGATTCCCAGATTGGTTTATTTTTGGGCAACAGTGTGCGGGAGGAAAATTGATATTCTGCATAGTGTACAAATATGTATTTAGGTTGGGAAGGCAGAAATGAGGGTCTATAATATAATATTAAATCAAACACTACACGTGAAGTCTATTGGAAAATACAAGAAACACAGCCTTATTCAATATTAAATTAAAAATCAACAATACGAGCTTTTCATGCCGTGCGCGCTTATTTATATTGATTAGATAATTAAGTAATAGGAGTGAACTCACACCCCGCACTTAAATAAATTAAGTTTATGTAATAAGAGTTTTGATGAATGTTCTTTCCGGACACGTATTATAAAATGTTTTAGCTGGTTTATTTCAGTTCACATCATAAAAATCCCAGTTATTTCTGTAAATGGAATAGTTGGGTAAATGAATCCTTTGGTTTAAGTTCATTCAGGCATAGCGTTCAAGTCCGTAGAGTTATTGATTCTACTACTTAGTTCATACGTTTGGAGTAACTGTTGCTTCTCGGCAATTTGTATTTTGTTGTCTACAAATTTTAATTCATATTTTTTCGTTTTTTGGTAAAAAGTAATTCTCGGCGTAATGCTCGAGGATATCCTGTTTTATTAACCGCAAAAAAGAGCCAAAAAAAATTTAAAGCTTTTTTTTTTCATTTTCCATGTATCTAAGTATAAAACTAAAAATCTTTAAAAAGTGCATTTCTTGTGATTATGTCTTAAATTGCATTTTGTTTTATTGTGACTAAGGTACATACTTCAAAATAGTGCTTTAAATTATTGCGCTTTGTTGTTTTCAATATTTATATCTAAATAAAAAAGAGAATAACTTTCACTAAAAGTCACTTTGAATTATGTATTAAGAGAACTCATTTACCTTGACCTTGCGCATCCACCATTATTGAGCTTCGGCAAATAATAACAATTAATTATAATTTGAATACAAATTATAAAAAATAAACTGCTAATAAACCACGAAACTTTGCTTTTTACTAATGACATATTTTTGTTAAGCTGGAGGAAAACTTTGCACCAGTCCAGCGTATAAATTTAATTTTGGCAGAATTAGCATAATGGTGTTTTTACCAGACCTTTAATCCCTAAACAAATAAAATAGCAAACAATGTCCATAACGAAGGAAACACTAATTATTCAAAAATACGAGATCAAATTCACCCCTGCAAAAACTGCTTTTAGTGATTCTAATTATAAATTATGCAATTTGATAGCCACAACCTGGACTAATCTATTGTAAGCCCAAATCATATTTTGCATAGAACAACACGCCATTCTCACTCATCTTTGTACAGGCCTGTTCCATTTTAGGCTGCACAAATATTGAAACATTCCTATTTACTGAATTTAAAAATAACTCGCGCGGAAGAGCAAGAATAAAGCGGAGATTATTTCAAAGAATTGAATTTAAAGTAATGGGATTAAACTCCGAAAGTTAACAAAACGGAATTAGCCGGACTGAACGTCGAAGTAGTTTTTTAACGGAAAACCAATTTTATTCGCCTCTTATATACGCGGTGTGGTGTAATTAGCTGAACGAATATTTTTTGTGATGCAAACTACACTGCAATTTACGCTGTGGTTCTGTAACTAAACTTCCTGTTCCTCTCTTATCAAACGTTCTCAACAACGATTTTCTACATCGATGGTGACACAGCTTACCACTGCAAAGCTTTCTCGAGTCCGTCTTGTTGACAGTGGAGCTTTGTGCGTCGAGTGTCGTGGTGGGAGTTGTTTCTGGTTGTCCACTCAACGAACACGAAAAGCGTGACTCCCAGAATTCTTTAAACCATGGATTTCGGGAGCTATTGTGCGGCTTTAGAGACCAGTAGTATTCGTCGAAAGATTTGACATGGGGTGAATGGATTCTTATAGATAGACCACCCCAAGCTTCTTCTTCGAAGTCGCGCGTCACATCACCTCTATCAGCCCAACCATCACTGCAAAAATAAATCATTTTCGGATAGGGTTATCAATATATTGCATCAAAAACTGAGGATCACAGGAACCATAAAAAGTTTACGGAGAAAAATAAAATCCATGAGTTTTAGGGGGTTTGAATAGACTGGAATAATCCGCGTTTTATGAGGTTGATTATAAATTTTATTGTTAAAACGCTGTTGCGACCAACGACCGTTTCTTAATGTGCGCAAGAACTGGAAAACAAAACATAAATGTTTATGTTGAATATTGTGAAGGATTTATTAATATTACTAATCTGCCTATAATAAATTTAGGTTGATAACTGATGCATATTTTATTAAGAAAACTGTTTAGATTTATTTTTTTAATACATACCTATTTTGAGTTAACAACACTGCTATAAAACTTTAATGTTTTGCCAGCGAGAGTAGTGCAAAGTAAAAATAATAATTTTCGCCATAATTACATTAATTAAGTACGCAAAAAATTTAATATTTTTGGCCACGTAATGTAGTCCGCAATACGAATTATGTAAATTTACATAATAAGTTTGCTATTTGGATTACACCCATAATGACAATGATTTATCACTAGAATGGTATGGTCAAATAAGTTTAAACTAATTTGACAAATTTTCATACGCCGCAGATCTATGAGGACGTGTATCATTTTTAAATTTTGATTTAAGAACAGAATAAATTTTCGTTAATTTAGCACAAGATAAGGTGGAATGGAAAAAGTAGATAAGAACTTCAAAACATTTATCACAATTTTTGTACTGCTTGTACCTGTTTAGATTGAGCACTTTACACACTTTTTCTAGTTTCTACTCCACCTTTTAATGGTTTCACTAAAGCAACAACATTTGAGATGCCTCCGTATTTATTTATTGTCTGTTTTCTCTAGGGACGAGTTGAAACAAGATAAAACATTCTTAGCCACTTCCTAAATTAACAACACTAAAAGATCCATTATTTTGGAGCTAAATCGAACGGACACGATTATTACATTGAAAAATGTGGCAATTCTGATATTTCCATAATATAAACTCGTGAAAAGTGATACAAAACATCAGTTTTATACGCAGAAACGGCTCCACTGTAAGAGACCTAAACGTTACGTTCTATTACTATGTTCGGTGATTATGAGACAGTTCATTCGTTTTTATTTTTTGGAATTTGAAATGAAATTTGGCTAAACGGAAACCGGTTGCTACAAAACGATTATTACATTTTTTGTTCTGAAAGTTAAAAAAATAATTAACGATGCAAAGCGCTGTCGTACAAAAGGAAAACTTTAAAGAGTCGTTTAACAGTTAAATGAATATTTACATATTTTGTTAGCCCGAAGTTGAACTGCTTTCAGTACGTTTTGTGTAGAAAAAGGGATCAATGTGATTAGTAGAATTTTCAATTCCCTGGTATCATCATTTTCACAACCGGTACGTTATAATTACCTGCAGAACAGCCTTTTGTGCCATTATATTCGACACAATGGCTACATTAGTTGACCTAATTCATCTCTTAATTCGATAATAAATAGTCAAAGAAATTTCCTCCAAAGAGTAGCAATCCGTTAAACACTAATAAATGAATCTTTGTCCTGACATTCCATCAAATATAATTTTTCCATTTGAAAAGGCAGCACTTGCGCTTGAAGTTTTGATAAATTTACGTCACGACGACGTCACTACTTGCTTCAATATTGACTCTTAAATATGAAATGAACTCAATATCACGTGACGGAAGCGAAAGTTTATTTTTCCACAACGCGGCTTCAACAAAAATATCATTGATTTGAATGCAAATTAGCTGATCATTTTTCAAGTCCATTCAAACAAGCTAAATTACATGGAATAGGGGTGTAATTTAATATGTGCGGATAACATTAACCTATAGGGTGGAAACGTGCTGAACATATAAAACGAAGAGTGTGAGAATGTTATAAATTCGGAAACGTTCTTGACTCGTGCTAACTGCCACAATAAATTCTCATCACACGTGATACTATTTGAAGTTCCGGACTCACATCTGCATTAAAAAACGGTTTTTATTAGAAAAGTGCCTGAAGAAACCTCTGCAACAAGTTCAAGAGATTCATATTGGTGGTAATAAATAAATCGATGCGTTTGTTTGAATATGTTGGATCAAAATTCTGTCGGTCTCCAGAGTGTTTGCTCGCTCGGATTGTAAAAGATATTTGGTAAAGAGATCCAAGACAAATTATTGTTTGGAAACCTTAGAACAAGGTGTTTTATTGTGCTTGTTTATTTCTGAAAACCAACATTGAAATTGCTGCATTTGTCTGCTGTCTAGCTTTAATCAAGTTTTGTTATCAAATCAGTGAAATCGTGTCCCAGGGCTATTTTTGATGGTATACATATAGAATTTGTCAATTTTACCAAAAGCAATAATGATAAAAAAAACAGTTCTCTTTAACTAATAAAACAATACTTCGTTTAATTTCAGTATTTGCATGAATTAGAATTAGACGTTCGCTCATACTTATTAATGCAGATGTTAAGAACAGCACACCGCTGTATTTACATTCAGTTAAGGCACAAGCTCTAGTAAAACGCTTTGATGAATTCCCATAGTATGAATTCTCATCTGACTCCCTGCATATTGTTGATGTAATCTATTGCTGTCATGTTACCATCAATGAGTTTAATGAAGCGTACGAACTCAGTTTAGCTGTTGTAACTAAGGGTTATCCCAGCGGTTCCACACCGTATTTATAACAGAAATGTTACAGTTTGTGACATAAATCATGAGATTCACTTTACACGCAGAAAAACGATGCACAAGTTGTTTTGATGGAAAAAATTTTAATCGCTCTGTAAGCTAAAACTTTATTTTCAGCGAGTTTGGAAAGTTGTTGAGATTTAACTTGAAATAAATGTTCTATAATAAAACATAAAATAAAACGACTGATATGACAAATTTCTTATATTATAGTTTAACACATAAAAATGGTGGATGCGCCAGGACAACCTGAATATGTCCACGTAGCATTATTCCATTTTAACGAATTTAAAGTCGTTGCGTCTGGTTTTTTATTCACAGATCGATATAATTTATTTAAACATGTAAATGAAGTTAGTACACTTCATTAAAGCCGAAATAATTATTAACATAACTCCAATCACCATAATTTTCACTTTCAAAATTAAGAAAAGTTTCTGTAGTAAACTTGCCCACTGAAATATTTAATTTCATTTCCTCGAATTGCTTTTTTCATCAAAATGATTTATAGCACTTGATGTGCTCCACAGTTCACATCCTTAATCGCTTTAATTCCCATTGCACTGCGTGTGTCACATCTATGTAAATTTACGAGCTGATGCAAAAACTTTCACGACGTAATTAAAAAGTCTGCCCCAAAGCGCCGAAAAGAAATTGAAGGAAAATAAGTCTATTGTAACCAAACTTTTTTCTTGAGCGTCGAATTGTTGTTTTCCACTGTACAATTTGTCAAATTAGTGAAAAAAGGTGGAAGAACTAAATTTCCAGTCAATAAAGACGGAAAACAAGTCGAGGAATAATAAAATGTGATCAAAGTAGAAATATAAATGTGTTTATTTACACGTTAACTGTTTAAATGTTAGTACCAAAGCAGCTTTGAGCTTTGCATGATCACATTTATGATGTTTTGCTGTAACAAACTTTGTTTTACGAGTAATTTGTGTGAAACTGTTTGGCCCAGTAGGAATGGTTAAGCTTATTACTGTACAGCTTATCGACTATTTTAATTAATTACTGCGATAAAACTATGCATTTTCGGAGGTTAGGAAATTCTTACATCCTGAAGTCTCAGTGATAACAGCTCGCACACCGGATATCCTGTCAAATAAGTTAGAACCGATGGTAATGAATAGTTGATTACTAATTACCTCAAGCAGGCAGCCTATTGATTACTGTTTAAACAATAATATTTAATTAACGACAAGAACATTCTGATTTTTCGATGAATCTTAATTAGAAAGAAGATTTACGGAGACAACCGAGGTGAAAAAAAACTTTTTTCAAACTGGATAAGTTTGTCTGGAGAAAAAACTGACAAAGGGATTATCTATTAATGCATCTAATTTCCTTTGAATTATATCCATTGTGAACGCGTCTATATGTGCTAACAGTTAGATGATGAATTTTTAAGAAACTCTGCAACTACGCTACGCTAATATTTGAAACATGAAGTGAAATTATTAATTGTTTCTCTTATGAAATTTTGTATTTGCTTGTAGGAAGACAGAAATTAAATTTATGTGAACACTGAGATACTTCTTGGATGAGTTTACGACTTCGATTTTATAGTCTGTAATAGCATAACTCTTTAAAATTAGGAAAAACACAGTTAAAAGATGCTTAGGAGAAATTGAATGGTGCATTAATTAATAATTGTTTTGGCATGATAATGTTTGCACCGAGTTGTTTCTGTTCTGTTGCACTACACTTCAAGTGAAGTCGCTTGTAAAATTTTTACAACATGCAAAAGCAAAGTCGAAAGCATATGCTGAAGCTTTCAACTAGATACAGATTAAAAACAAATCTTTTACTGTATTGTGATTTTAAATAGCTGTAGTTTTAAAGTATCTGGGAAAGATTTCTATAACATATATTTCTACAACATTTTTCTTTTTGGCCGAACTTCCTATATTGAACCAAAACAAAACAGGCAAAAATAAGAGTCAAATTAAAATTACCTACACTTCTTGTATTTCTTAAAAAAAAATAAAAATTAGAGTAATTGCTGGTAAAATAGTTCAAATAATTTCAATTATTTGTTTTTTTAAAAGGAATCGGTGAGTAAGTTTATTAAAAAAAAGTCCTGATATAAGTTGCTCCACTAATTTGTTATTTCTAATAGTTCATAATTTAACATGAACTAAATCTCAGCACAGCGCACGAGTAAGAATACGCCACATCCGACTTTTAACCGTCTACATTGATATAACAGGAATATTCGTGGAGAACAACGGAAATAAAAAACTAATGAAATTTTACGCAAGATTACATTCTCATTAACTTGATAATTAAATATCTTTTAACTAGAAAACTTTTCACACTAAAATTTGATCTAAAGAATTTTTTATTAACTTAACGTTACTATACATTTTGTTTCAGACTAAAAAGAAGTTAAAAGAAAGTTTTGTGTAACTATAATTATTAGTGGTTTTAGCTTCATTGAAAACTGTGTGTAAATTATTTAATATTAATTCAATGCGGCACTGTCTGCAGGAACTTGCTCCACATGTAAATATTTGTTTTATAAAATCAGTTTAATCTTTAGACAAAAGTAGAAACATAACATCTGAATTAAATTCTTTTCGAAAACATATCCAGCAAAACCTTTAATGTAGAGGTCATTGGTAAACTTTATATAATCTTGTGAAGTCACTTGCTTTGATCATAAAATTCCGACTCAGTCTACTTGTGTTAATGAATCTTTATAGCCTCATACATAAACATACAGACATACGAAGAGTTTGTGGATTGCTTTGTACAAAAGCTTTACTCACCTTCCAATGAATAAAAAATGATTGGTCATGTTCAGTCTCCTTGTGGCCTTCAGAAGTCCTCTTACAGTAAGTCCTTCGCAGAAACATACCACAACAAACGCTTTGGGATCTTGCTTCAAGTTCAAAATGACTTTATCGAAACTGTCGTTGGGAGCATTGCTTAAAACTGAATCTTCTCTCGCTATGCAAACATCCGCTTCTTCTGCCAATTCCCGGAAAGCTTGAATTCCAGACTGACCATAATTTTCTGACAATGAAGACGCTTAATTACCAATTATGCAACACCTGTTACGTCATGAAAAATATTAATTACTTCGGGTCGGTTTATGCAACTGACACCGACAGAAGTTGATGATCAATTGATGCAGCGCAAACACGTCTGAAAGTTGTCTAATTAATCAGAACTTGTTCGTCGATAATGACGGAAGTTGACCTAAATATCCACTTATTACCATTTAGAATAAAATAAAAATTTACTGACGGTTTGTAATCTAAGACAAAAGCGGTGGCTGCTCGGCTTTGATCGAATTTAATTCCATTGTTGTTAATGAAAATGCGTTATGAACCGGAAAATAATTAAGTTAAGGAAATCTTGCAAAAATTGTATTTAAAGGAAAAAGTTGGTCGCTTTGTTATTGTGGGGAAATGACTATGCCTAAAGCAGCCACGGACGTTTATCTGAAATATCTACTTTGAAGGATTAGTATGGAAAAGCTTTTAAGTTGTACAACGAGTTTTACTTTTCGGCTCTCTTTTGATGAAGCTTTAAACTGATTAATATCACGCAAATTGTAACAAGTTTTAATCAAATGAAGTAAAGCAAGAAAAAGACTGCGAACAATGTAATTAATAAAAATACCTACAATATAAAACGTTCAAGAATAATACCACTTCACATAGTATTGATTTAAGTGCAGCTTCAGCAAACTTCTTAACTTGATCAAGTTATTAATTCAATTATCCCACAACACCATCACAGTTTTTTTGCTTAATTATCCTCTAGTGTAACAGAAACTTGCACATTAAAGCATACGTGCAAGCATCACCTATGAATTTTAATGAATTAAAATTTGAGAATCTTCTTCGGGGTTATGTTCCACAATGGTAACAGTTGGTTAGAAGGATTTTATCCTACCACAACCGTTTGCACTTCATCCTGGATTAAATTTAGTTATAATTTGAATATCTTGTGAGCAGGTGTAATCTAGCATGGCTAATTAAGTAGAGTTTACCAAGTTTTAGCATAATTTTGTTGACTTACGATATGTCCCTTCTATGAAATTGCATATGGCTGTGTCACGTTAATCACGCTAAAAATGCAAATGAACTTGTCGGATTAGCGTCTAATAAACTCACGCGTATTTTTATGGAAAGACCAATCTCTTCCGCGCCGCAAGAAGAGCGAATTTACAACAATACCTTTAGAAACTGAAAAGTGATATTTGTTCTCTAGAAGATACGCTGCTGATGAAGCTATTGTGAGTGGTTACAAGCACAAAAAGGCGGTGTAGATTTTTCGTTGCGTTAAAATGTTTCCGCTCGAAAATAATTTTCCACACTTGCTATGATTTTAATTTTGTTCTTAGACAAGGCTTATGAATTGTGCAAACTAGCTGCTATTAATTCAAAATGCAAAACTAATAAATTTTTGTATTAATTTGCGAACGCATTTTCATGAAGTTTATTACTAGTTAGCTAGACTTAATAAATTACAAAGTTTTCAGTATAATTTTTTGGTTTGGTAGTTAACCTGTTAACATTATGAATATATTTCCGAGCATAATTTGTAGTGCAATAAAGTTCGTCTCTAAAGCAAACAAATTTTGTTACGCAAGAATTATCAAAAAATGTTTTAACGATATTTATGGCCCATCAGAATATTGTATGTGTATATAACTCGGTTACTTGGACTTTAATCTAGATACTGAAAAATATTGGATAAAGTTAATCCAGTTAAATCAGCTTGCAATCTGAAAGTGGTACAGTGTAATTTCAATTTTAATTCTGTAAATTACGTTATTTTTTAAGAGTTTTTAGGAGTAACAATTATCAATTATTACAAACAATGATTATTGTTTAATTTTTAATTTTTTTTAACTTAATTGTTTACAAAAAAATTGAAATCGCTTAAAGAAAATGCGACCTGACAGAGTACGTTTCTGGCATGCGAGTTAAATGTGCAAATAATTAATTTACTAAACAACAGTAGCTTAATTTGATTTACAATAAATTTATCCAATTCATTCCAGTTACACATGATAAGTACTACATATTTTAAAACAAATAAATTAAAAGTCAATTTAATTAAATTTAGCCCATAGTATCATAATTTGCAACCCTAAATTCTCTACACAATGCTAATCTGAGAGTCAAACCGTGCAATACATATCCAAATCTCCTTTATGAGCAAAGCTTGCGGTTTGAATTAAAGCTGAATTTACATTGTTTGAACAATAACTGAAATTTAACATGGCTTTGACAAATTGAAAACTAATAATGAAAATGGAGGCAAATTTTACCTTCTTTACTGTCGATAAGAACTCACCGTCAGTATTGACAGCTGAAACGTACGTCCATCCATAATATCTCACGATGTCCAATATAACTTGTGCTTGATAATAATCCGATGGTACCACTCTCAAAAAATAATTAAATCGGCTTTTATCCGATAAATCCCTCGACGTGGTAGAATATCCAACCTGCGGCATGTGGAACAACTGCAAAAGATTCTGTACTTGCAGAGCGACAGAACTTGATCCTGGTCCCACAACCCCAATAAGCGGTCCCCGTTGTCCTACATCTGTCAGCTGCCCCCCTGTGAAATTGTGACACGAGTCCAAATAGGAAGAAACGGGAGTAATAGCATCGCGTATAAGCTCGATGCTCTGTTGTAATGCAACCGGAGCGTACCAACACTCGTCCCGTATTTCAACCCCCAAAGTAAGATTCGGGAGCAAGTTTGGATCTTTATTAATTCTGTCTAATGTCTGGAACGTGACTTCTACCCTTTGAATGCCGTAGAGCTCTCGAATCTCGCCGCATTTGATGTCGAGGCTGGCAACGGGTCGTTTCTTCGATGACGGTTGGTGGTGCAACGGGAATAAGGCACCGATTATAAAGTCGCCGTTCAGAAACGCAGAAATACGTTTGTCTTGGTTAGCAGTTGGGGAGGAGGGTTCAAATAGCTGGATTACGAAAACGATAAGGACGACGGCTTGTGGGAGCGAAGGTGGCATCGTGGTTTCGGCGCCGAAAGGGGAGGAAGATCTGCGTCATTTTTGATAGGTTCTGAAATGTAAAATACACGAAATTACACTGTAATTTAGACGGATTTTAACTAGCTTTAAGGGTCCTTGTTAAGATGTGGAACTAATCGTGGATTGTTTGCAGAGATGAGCTTTTTATTACAATGAGCTGCGCTAGAATTGGGAAAAGATATATCATTCTTTTTCTATGACTGTAACTTGTCTCTGATTCAAGTCAAAAAAAAAAAAATAGAGCTCGATAAATTACACTGTCTAACACGATTTTCGTGCCATTGAATGTTTTGCGCAAAAGAATGCTTTTGTGACCAGAATATTTGATAGTATTTAGTGCTTTTTCAGAAAAATACAGTTTATGATGAAATACCTGTACAAGGTAAAAATGAACGAAATATAAAGCTGAAACGGGATAATATCTAGTTTACAATGAGTTTGAAGTGCTGGTCAAGTTTTGCGATCCAAAACGTTACCATTTTCGAGAAAAAATGTTGAAAGTTTTGTGCGATCAATGAATTTGTGGAGTAAATTTATTTCAATGCAATTTCAGCAAAAATTACCCAAAAGTTGAAAAAAACGCTGCTAAACAAATTTAAAGAAATTAATTACTTGTAACGTCCTGTTTTGAAATGTGTTTGGTTTAAAACACGTTAAAAAGTACGATAAAAGCGAGCACAATAATAATAATAAACGTTTTTGAGAAACTGTTGTTAAATTCGGTGTCATAGACGTCGAATGCTAAAACGTCTTGCTTTTTTTTGCAGATTTATAATTTACATAATTAGTTGATCCTGTGATTACGAACTTTATACAACTTTGCAAAGAGCACATTAAAAACAACACCACAAAAAATTCAGTTTGAATAATTATTTTTTACAATTTCATGTATTGAAATATTTGTATATTTGGTATGCACAAAAGATGTTGTTCAATTCGTCATCCCTATCTGCTGGTGTCATCACCTATAAAATTTTATGCGCTATAAGAACTGACTATGACACATTTCTTCCACTTTAGTGCTCAAAGCTGAAGATAATATTTTTATGAAATTGTTTGCTTTTCAGTGTGAGCAGAAGGATCAACCGCTGGCGTATTTAGTTTAGTTTAAATTTAGAAAAAAAAATATGAAAAATCGTTTTTTAATACCAGATGTTTGTTTTAAATTTTCTTTTTTCATTATTTTAAAAACTAATAAAAAAATCAAATTAATAAGTGAGTTTGGTTCTCTTGAAGGAAGGATAAGAAATCCCTCACATTTAGACTTCATCGCCTCTGCAATGTCTAAATAACAAAATACTTTGTGATCAAGTGCAAAATGTGCACGTCTGTAGTTGATGTGTAATAGTAATTAATAAATAAAGTTTTCTTCTAGAATTCACACAAAACTAATGTGCTTCTAAAATTGGTGGATGCGCCGGGAGAAGCTGTTAAACTTACAGTAAATAATATTAAAAAGCTCTCCACCAGTACTTGTAACTAAACATACATCCTAAAACTAAATAACTGGTAACATTAGATAGCACGCAACTTATCCCCGCAGCATGCAATCTCTCTTTTCATGAATTTTATTTAAATTATTATTAAAGCTTGAATTACTCATGTTCAACTAAAAGTTACAAAAAAATCTACAATAGAAAATTACACAAAGCAAAATTTGGCTCAAAGCATGTTCTATAAAAAATTACACCCGCATATGTTCGTTAGCAAAATAAAGAAAGAAACACGTAGAAATGTGTCTGGAGAAATTTTTGTAGTTATAAAATAGAAATACTAGTCTGGCGAGCAATTAAATAAACTTTAAAGTGATTTCAAAAGGTGGTAAAGTTTCGTCTTTTTAATTTTACAAATGTCTCTACCAAGTGGGTCTGATTTATTCGGCATAAAAATAAATTTATAATGCATTACAAGTTATATTCAACGTTGTTTTAGTGCCCTCTTTTCCCATGTCATCTAATACATTTTGCATATTTCCATTAGCTAATTTAATCTCACGACGCCTATAAATAAATATCTTAGCTGAGGCATCTGCATTTCCTTGGGAAATTCTCTAAATCGACACAATGTGTCATGGCTCTCTCATCAAAACACCATTACACGCATCATCTTATATTCAAATAATATCAAACCATTTTAGTCTGGAACAAATTTGTATAAAAACTGTTACAAATTGAAATTGTAATTTGACTTTATTTGCCCTATCATTTCGGCGCACATTTCCCCCGCTTTCAGAAATTTAATCGTTCTGATGTCAATGAAACATCACAACACAATATGTTAGCTCTAATAATCTCCATTGTTACTTTTTATGGTTTTAAACCGAGAGCAAATATTTCATTACATGCAAAAGTTGTAATAAAAAGCCCAAATGAATGTCAAATTTATAAATTATGCAACAGCACCGCTCGAGAATTTATGCCGGCATGTTTAAGCCTTTAAGAAGCGCGCGTTTAGAGACCCTAAAAAAATTAGAAATCTTTTGATCCCGTATGCAAATAATGATCTCGGATCGACTTTAACGCGATTGAATTTGGAAGAGGAACTCTTGAAAGGTTTGTGTGTTTTAAGAATCACAACTTTTCCGGTTAATCTTGAATAAAGGTCCGGCGCCCGGAAGTGGGGCGTTGAAATTTTCTGATTTTTCTTTGAGTAATTTTACACCATACTGATCAGGTAAAAGTGATTCCTTTGTGCGCCTTTTTCAGCTCCGTTTTAAAATTATAACCCATTTGTCTCAGAATCAAGACCTTAGATCTGCGTTACATCTTTATTTAATTCGGACGATTGCTTTTTACACTGCAGCTACTACTTTTCTGTCGAAATACAGACTCTAGAGAAATCAAAAGGTTTGCTGATTTGGAAGAAGGAAAATAACTTGTCGACGGGTTGGTAGGGTTTTGTAAAATAAATATGTTCGGAAATAAAATCAGATAGTTGATAGATGATAATTGCAATGTTCAGAAAATTTTAACACACGGTATACGCACCACTAAATAACTAATTAAACTGAGGTAAAACACAGTACATGTGGTGCCTGTGAAAATCTGTTTTCCAACTTATTATAAGATGAACTATGAAAATTTAATTTCCCTTAATTCGGCCATTTCATCGCATATTCTAGGTACTGTGTGAATTATGTACAACATAATATCATTTAAAGTACAGAAAATGTTTGCAATCTAAACAGATTTAATCTGCGTCAAAACACTTTTTCATTTAGTAAATACAATGCCTCACTTCGCGTAGTTTCCATTCATTGCTGTTTCGAATTGCCCCTATTTGTTTTTATCTCTCGCGACAAATTCACAATGTAAGTTCCAACTCTAAAAACATTGTAACGAATTGAAAACAAAATTTACAAGCCTTTGTATTTGTTACGAACGGAAAGCTTTTTCTATTTTCCGTACTCAATAGCCTGCAGGAAAATATAAACTTGTTCTGTCGAGATTATTTATTGTCCACGCAGAAAAAATCCCTATTTTATTTTAAACATGGAAGAAATTGCTGTATTTGGGCGACAGCAATGAAACAAATTGTCGCAATTTTCCAGCTTGAGGACCCAGTCTTGAAAAATTTAACATTCCTGTGGTGCATCAGAAAAGCTGTAGGTATATCTTTAGATCCGGAACAATGGGGACGTAATTATTGCGTGCTACCGCTTTGTAACAAGCAAAGATTTATTATGACAGCCCTCTTCTAGTTAGTGTTACTAGTAATTTAATATCAGAAAGTGTTTGCTAAATGTTCTAACTTGGGTGTAACTGACGCGGTATTAAATTAGCCAACAAAAATTAGGGTAATGTGAAGTTGAATCCCTTTTGACTTATAAATTTATGAAAAAGTAATGCTTTAGTGGTGTAGTGCAGAGTTTAGTGTAAACTTCTTCAATAATGAAGTTAGTTACACGTGCACCGAAAAGATAAAATTTATGACACGTGAAATTTTAAATCCTTTCGTTTTTAAGAAGCGAAATTAATCCTAAATTTAACTTGGCGTTTTTAAGTTAGTCAGTTAAAACTTCTAATTATGTAATTATTTATATATAACTGTGGGTGGTACAAACTCTAAAAGATCGTATTTTACTCAGTGAACACATGTTTTTATGGAAAAAATCGATGTAAGCTTAATTTACATTTCGCGTATTACGAAGCAGTCCCACTGAGAGAACATAAACTCAAAAAGTTGTTAGTGGATGTATATACATGCATAAATGTATGAACAGTAATGGTACCTAGTTTTAATTAGAGATGTTGATCATTTCAAAGTAATTTCGAGGGTCTCGTTTTTTAATGATCAACAGGGTTCTTGTGACAGTAAACCAGTCACCCGAATCAAAATACAATTTTTATTGGAAACTAAGCTTGTCTGAGCAAATTCGTTCATTTTTTCGGTGTTTTCTGATTCAGATCTTCAACTTTCGTATTCACTGTTTGTATTTCCGCTAATTTATCACCAATTTATTATAAGCTGAAATTAATCAGCATAAATAAAAGATAGCTTTTCTGGTGTAGCGAGCGAAATATTCGCCTAAACAAAATATTTCCCTTTGAACTTACTTAGTCTTTATACCTTCCTAAAACGAGAATGCGGGTTGAGCGTGAGCAATTAAATCTGTTTAGAGAGAAACTTCTTTAACATTATCTGTAATCTGCGAAGTTGACGTTTTTTCATAAAACTTGCAATAATCTTGACGATTTTAAAGTGAAGTGTCAGCTCTTACATTTTTGATAGAGTTGTCGAACTTTTGACAGTTTTCTGCAACAAGCACGTAATAAATTTCTCAGTATCCGTGACGCTGGATGAACGTAATTAGACACAAATTGTTAATAATGTTGCAAAATCAACAATTCACATTTTTCATTGTTATCAATAAATTATGTAGATAATAACGAGAGATCACTCCTAAATAAGCCCTTTTGGAATAAACATCACACCCACATCGGTAAATTTAAAAAAGATAAGGCAACAAAATCTTGCAGAATTCGGTAATTTTCCTAATTGCTATGCCCGCCATCGCATCGCCCGAAAAATGCAACCAATTAAGACTTGGGTTTTTGCGCTTATCTTGTACTTTTTCCTGTTAACACTCGTAATCAAATTTGATGCGAAAACATTCCGTGTTGAAGTATCCTTGATGTCACTTGACAAAATTTAATATTTTATGCAAACGATTTATATTGAGATTATTGAGATTATAGGGAACACAAAAGTGGAAGAATCAAATTCGAATCGAGAACGATATTTGAGTGAAATTGTCTACTCACAACACGGAATATTATTCGACGGATAGGTAAGATTTACATTTGAGTTTTTACATTATTCACCGGATTTTGAGGGCTGTTCAAATATAAAACTTTGACTTAGACAACGATCAGAAAAAATTACACTGATTTTTACGGATTGACAAGTAATTTTCTAATAAATTGTCTGTGGAAATTATGAATGTATCGTCCAAGTTTATTAACTTGCTATTTCTGTAAGCAAAACCAAAATGAACTCCAAAGAAGAATAGAATAGAGTAAAATTGTAAGAGTTTTTTGTAAAGCAACTTTTTATTGAAACTTTTGCTTTGTCGGAACGGTTTAGTGTTAAATCTAATGGAGAAAGGCGATATTTTACACTTTGATCTAGATGCTTTCATTCGTACTCGGTTCATTAAAAACTGCCAAAGTTGTTCAAGATTTCTAACAATTTTTAGATTCTTAATAATAATAAGATTAAATTTAAGAAATGCCCAGTGGCAAAAATTATCTAAACTAATGACAACTGATTTGATACTAATTTAACCTTCAACGCTCAAAATTGTATTTATCTCAAATGATTACATTTTTTTGGGTCATTATTTTGTAAAAAAGTGTACAACTTTTCAATTTAATAAAATAACATCAGTTTCAGACGACTCAATAAGTAATTAATGTTTCTAAATGTTCATGACAGTCCGTGCAATCCAACTTCCTACAGTTCAATAATGTAAAAGCAACTTCTATGTTAATTGACATTTCTAGAAGACATAAGAGTATGACAAACAAAATACAAGTTTAATGATGTAGTTTCACTCTTTTGTTTTCTCCGTATTTATTCTCATTTATCCTTTAGTGTAATACTCGCTCCTAGCTTGAACTTTAAAAATAATTGCCGCTGACTTAACCCAGGAATTTATCTTTTTTCTTCTCAAAAACAGTGAATTCATATTTAGAGGAAGAACTCACTCGGAGATAATGACCGTACGAAAAACAGCGATTTGTGACTCAGATTCTTTCTTTACCAGATAAATCTCTTGAATAATATCAGTTTAAAAATGTGCGGCGATTACAGCGCGACTTTCGAACAAAACAGAGAAGACAAAATGCAGAAAGCGTTCACGTGTTTATCTTATTTCTTTAAAACCCGGCTATTGTTTGCTTCGTGCCATATTGCAGACGTTAATCTTAATTTCCGCAATAATCCTCGCCACTTTTAATTCACGTCTATAAAAGCATGGTGTTGTCTTCTTTTTAAACTTTGACCATTGTGCTTCGTGAACTCATTTCGAAGTAGGAAATTTATTTTTAAGATTTGCATAGTAATAGCATGGGGACTCTTTTTCATATCAAGAAAAAACATAACATAGACAATAAAATTAGGTAAGTTTTAAAATGAAACGATGAGAACAATTCGAGGAGGCGAAATAACTCCATTACCATAAAATTATAACGCAAATTGGCGAAATTCAACAAGTGCTAATGAATTATTTCCGCATTTCCATGTAAATGTTATTCCGGGAAGTTCCTAATTTTTTAATATTTACAGCGAGCAACAAATTCAAAGCATTCTCTCAAATCAAATTGCAAAAGTTGCCGTTGCAGACATTGCTTTCTTCTTCGTATTCTCTTGTTTCTAGAAATGCGTGCATTTATATTAAAAGAAAACACTAATTTATTACAGTAAGAAATCACTTAAACCGTGATTAATTGCAAGGACAGAATAATTTGAAAATGTAAATTTATTGGAGTTCTGTCAACTAGAGTGAAAAATGAAATAATGTAATTTAATTTAAAGTTTGATAAATTAACACATTTGTCCACAATGTGCACATAATATAATATGCACTCGACCATACATATCACATAACAGAATTACTAACGCTTCAAAGAAAGAACTAAAACTTGCTTTTTTATTTTCATTTAGTGGACCGGTGATGATATTATAATTAGCTTTAAGAAATAGAAAAAGCATGTATTATTGAACTTACATTTTCGAACTCATGAAACCACGAGGTCCGAGCTTTTGGTAAGTTCTTTCACTATCATTCGCCAGCGTCGCTTGTGAAACTGATGTTAAAACGACGCGCGAATTTGCAAGACGCTAATACGTGCGCCGACGCTAACATGTGTCCGATAACGCGTGACAAATTATGCAACATTCTTCTTGGACAATACTGAAAGGGCAACAGAACAAGAAATATGTTCTTTCTTCCCAACACAATCAACAAGTTCGGTGTGTTAATAGAAAAACTTTTGCAAAGCTCGCTTTGGCGGGACCATTGAAGTAGTGGCTGTGTAAGATTAGAATAGAACACGTGCATGATTCTATAGAAACTTGAAGAAAAGTTTTTCAAAATTGAGATATGGTTCGGTGGCGCACGTAAAGGGAAATTCATAAATTTAAATATCTCATAAATAAATCGAAAACTAATCTATAATACAGACTCAGGTATTTTGATAGAATGGCTTGTGTTCACATTTTTATAAATGTTTAAAAGTTAAAAATGTACAATGGGTGCAAATGCAAAACTTATAACGTATGCATGTTTTAAAAAAAGCCATAAAGCACACCTGACACTAGACATTTTGTACAATTTTCGCTCACCGGGTAAATCGGCTTTTAATAGAACATGAATTTTAAATAAACGAGAATTTTAGGTGTGATCCTGTTTTATTTTTTTCTGCTGTATTTGACTTTCACTAGTCTGTGGCTGCAGTTTATAGTAGACTCAGTTGCACCCAAGAAAAAATGGTGGAAATACGCAAAAACTATCTTCACTTACTTGAAAATGGGTGTTTTGGCATTTTAATCTACATAAACAAATTTATACATAATATCTTCCGTTTAGCAAGAGAAATTATTTTCTCACTATTTTTACAATTATGTAAACAAATTTGCTTGAGATTTTTAAGTAATATTTATGTTTTAATCTAAGTGACTTACATTTCACGCTTAAAAAGAAGAAGTGAGTTATAATATTCTTAGATGAGAAATTTGAAATAAATGTATTTGAGGAATGTTGGAGGAATCTCAAGCATGGCATGCCATCTGTAGGAGAACGAAAGCTACACTCGCTGGAGCAGAAGATCTCCTGTAAAGCTATACTTTTATAAAAAGTTGAATTCAGGTTTTCTTCCTGCTAAGTTCAGATTTGGAGCATGTTTAGCAATATTCCATTACCTGATGAGCGTTAATAATATCCGATGCGGTTCCATTTTCTATTATTGCTAAATGATGATTATTAGCGACACGATAGACCAATCAATACTAACTTTATTTCCTATGTAATTACAATGTAAATACTCAAAATTTAGGCCATGGGGCCAATGATGTTCAAAATGTACCTAAAATGAATTACTGGAGAAATTAATTACTGCCATAAATGTTGTTCTGTTTGATGCTCGCTGGTTGTCATCGCATTCTACTGAAGTCCTACAAATTTGTTGGCTAATGAGTAGAAATCTGAACCATGAAATTGTTCTCGTTTCATCATTTTAGTTGAACGATTCTGATTATTGCACTGGGCAAGAAGATTCTAATTTTCTTACATTGTTAATATTCCTCATGAAAATACAGATTTCGTTCAAATATTCTCACATCACCAAATGTGTCGATGGTGCTGAACACAAAAAGAAAATAAAAACAGTTTCATTTATTGCAAACTGGAATCATCTTCTGAAGATCTAAACGCTCCAGCCAAGTTTATCATCCTGTTGCGTTATTAAAATTCCTATTATGTGTTGATTTTTCATTATTGAAACAATGGAATCCATTTTCAAGACAAACACACTAACCAAGCATGTTGAAATAAAATTTGAAAATAAAAGACCAAAAAAAACTGTACTGCTTTATTCAGCCATCAAAGCTTTAACATGTTCAAAATGTACCCCTTTACTACTCCCAAATCTTACTAAACAACCAAAGTGGTAAAAAACAAGACAAAGTTTATGTACTTAGATTAATGTCAATTATAACAATAAACTGAAGCTAAAAAAATGTTTAAATAAAAAAATTGTACCTACTTATGATATTTAATACGAATTTTTAAAGTCGACTCGCCTCTTTATAGAATTATTATTAATGTTGAGATTAAAGAAATGTCAACTAAATCGAAATCTTGTGGAAAAAAATTACAAATCTC
Organism: Gnatocerus cornutus; assembly: GCA_029298725.1. Classification (NCBI taxonomy): domain Eukaryota; kingdom Metazoa; phylum Arthropoda; class Insecta; order Coleoptera; family Tenebrionidae; genus Gnatocerus; species Gnatocerus cornutus. The sequence continues at coordinate 9,703,954 of CM055514.1, forward strand.
TTTATGGCGGTTTTTTGGCACGAAATTATAAATTCCGAGGAGTCGACTACAAAAATATTACAAAACAACTTTTTTAACGAATTGAAATTAAAATAACTGCCCGATTTAACCGAATCTTATCGAGAATGCAAAAAACACCCCAATAAAATTGATTTCAAGTTGTGTAACAAAGAAAGCGAATTATAAACAGAAAAGAAAAACAATTTAAATACCAAATCAACTTTTTTGTGGCTCATGGCACGCGCAGTTTTCTATCCAGTCCCTTGGGTTTTTCAACACTTCCAAGAGTTCTCCTTCCGGCGACTTTTCACTAGGTTTATGCATATACTCCCATCTCTAAAAACTTCCATCAACATCAATGTTATGATTAAGCTTGACTTACAGCAAGTAGCGGCAATGACATCAAAATGCTCTCATGTCTAGCATGTGGAGTGTTAAAACCAAATTTTGTGCCTCTATCATAAACCAGATTAAATTCAACATATCGTCCTCGTCTTAGTAACTGCCAGTCTCTCTCCTCTTGCGTGTATGGTGCATGTTTATGTCTTTGTACTGTAAAAAGAAAAAATTGAATTTAGAATTTTTTGATAAAAAACCTTACCTAATGGAATGTATGAAGGAATAACAGAATCTGCACAGTCTGTAGCAAAGCGCAAACAACTCTCCCGATCAGGGGTGTCTAAATCGTCAAAGAAAATACCCCCAACCCCTCGTCTCTCTCCTCGATGTGGAATATTAAAATAGTCATCACACCACTTCTTAAATCTAGGATAGTAAGAATTGTCGTGTTTATCACAGGCCTCCTTGAGCGTAGAATGAAAATGCACCACATCAGCAGTGTTTAGATAGTACGGTGTTAAATCAGTTCCTCCCCCAAACCACCATACCACTTCATCACCATCCTGAACTTCAAAATAACGATAATTAAAATGCATCGTGGGAATCATGGGGTTCTTGGGGTGAATAACCGCGCTTATCCCAGCAACAAAATATGGGGGTGACTCTTGTTTCAGCTTCTTTCCGCGGGAGCGCATTTGAGCGACAGCCCCCTTGGACAAATTTCCTGAAATGACGGATATGTTGACACCGGCTTTTTCGAAGACTTTGCCGTCTTGTAAGACACAGGTGATGCCGCCTCCACAGCCATCATCCCGAGACCATTTGTCTATTTGAAATTTTTTACAGTCATCTTCTCGTTCTAGGGCGCGACATACCTCCCCTTGCACACGCATTATCATTAGTTCCATCCGTGTTTTCACTGATTTTGTGTCTGTTTCAAGTTGGCGAAGAGGTGTGATGGGAGGTGCCATGAAGTCTTTCATATCATCCATGAGTTTCTTGGATGAGAATAGAGCGAATGAGCCCACGAAAAACGTTCCACATTTCCTGAATGATATAATTACGATACTTGAGAGTGTTACATCATAATGACTTGTTTATTTTAAGAAATAAACGCTCAGTTTATTTGAAATTTGCGCGTTGACCTACCTTAATTTTGACACGTTTCGTTGACGTTGGTAGTAAATCAAGGAGCAGTTTTTCAGGAATACTCGGAAAAGCATGTTTACGACTGGAAATGCGGTGTTTTCTAGAAAGATATGATAGTAAGCGGTTTGCGGCAAGGTAGAATCAGATTAGATACGTCATGCTGATCGGTGCCAATCAGCTGTTTTGAGGTTAACATTGCCAGGAGTTGGAAGCAGCAAGTCACTTCATTCCAGGTTTATGTCAATGTAGCGCGGGACTTTTAAATGAAATTGAATGGAAACCTAGTTTGCCAACATTACACCAAGCCGATCGCTAAAAAAAATATAAATAAATTTTCCAAATTTTTATTCAATACATTTTTAATAGTAATTTTGTTGTTTCTTAAGATTATTAAAGTAGTTTATTTCACATAAAATAAAATTATGTAGCAAAAGTATTTAATTTCAACTAATGATTGATTATTTTTGTGAATAATTAATGAAAATGACCAAAAGATTATGGTCATTTATAAAGTAATCTCAAAACTACTTTTTTATTGATGCTTACACAGCAACACAGACCCCAAGTCAACTTCATTTTTGTTATTTAACATATTGATACTGGAGAGTAAAACGCTGACAACCAAATGAAATCGATATCATTATTTTAACTTTTACGCACTTTTAATTTTTTTTTTTAATTTTCTATATGAAAAGTGCTTCATGATTCATAGACGAAAATATCTATCACTTAAAAATAATCAAAATTTATTGGTTAATTTAAGATGCAGGTGGTTAATATACGTTATTAGTTTTATCAATAATGCAAACAATCAATGAAAAAGCGTGAAAACTTCAATTTTGACCGACAGCAATCATTTTTCATAATACAAATGTAAACACGAATTGGAGCTTGTTTAGTGCAAAACGATTTGATTTGACAGATATAATAATTATAATAAATTTGGGTTTTTAGGATATTTTATAGTAACTACCGGTAACCACTCAACAAATTGGGTGCAAAATCGAAATATTTTTATTAAATAATTTTAGTTTATGAAGAATAATATCAGAACTCTTCGCTTTAAACAACTAATAAATAATTCTCATCTCACTATTATCTGACAGAAATTACAAAGGCATATTGAAGATGTTTGAAGAATATCGCTTTTTATTTATTGTACCCCAAATTTTTATAAACTTATTCAAATTTATTTTAAATACAAGCTTCAGTTCATGGGTCTACTTTTCGGAAATTTTGAAATTAACCCTTTAACTGTTAAAACGTATATATGTATACGTTTTGACATTTTTCTCATTCATTACAAAAGATGAAATATTGAAAGTTTGGGAACAAAAATAAGCGAATAAGACAAATCGAATGCTAATATTCACATACAGTTGTCCGGAGAAAGTGGCGCACCACCTTAAAAGAGGGTAATTGGGTGATACCCCAGAGTACCAAAAAAATGTTAAAAAAAATTCCAGACTCTTTGTTTTCGCAGGAGGACCAAAAGAAAATTAGGAAAATGGCAACATTGCTGAACTGTTTCCCTAATAATTTAAATTTCTAGTGTTCAAAGTCATAGTAACGTTGCGGTTGTATTGTTGGCGTTACTCAGGTCGGTTTATGAACGAGTAATGTAACTATGGTTTCACGTTGAACGATGAACTGATCGAGATTGTTGATTCAAAAATCTTGATAAAATTTTTCAGGCATTTCTTACAAGATTTTTCCGATTTTTTTTGCACCATGCCTTTGTGCGAAATGTCCTTTAGATAAAAAATTTATTTGAACCTAAAATTATTGCTCAGAAATCGTTAATTTTGGCATTAAACTTTTACTCTTCAATCCCTCATATCTCGAAAAATTGAAGACATGGATTTTTTTTTAACATTTTTCCGGTGATCTATGGCATTGTCCGATAATACAGTTTTACGATGGTGCGCGACTTTCCGGATACCCTGTATTCGTAGCACTTCCGGTTATGTCGGAAGTAGAAATCAACTTGCTTATTTAAAATGGAACACTCCATGTGTAGTCGTATTTATTCAAAAAGATTCAAAAACGTGTTGTCATTTTGCTTGTTTATTTTCGAATCTCTATTTTCCTTAGTTTCAATACAAGGCATGAATTGATTATAATATTTACATGAAATTGAACATATTCCCCCCCTTGAAGGGCTATGCGCTTCAAAATTAATACATAATGAAATATAAGAATTTTAACAATGAATACACTAGATATCACTTGGGATTACACAGATACGAGATACTGGTCGCATCACCTCTCCTGTTGACAGTCTTATGGTCACCACACGAATACAACCATCATGTCCTGGGTGTACTTTCGTAATACGACCTAATTTCCAACACTGAGGCATAGCAGTATCACGAAGAACTACAAGTGATCCTTCTTGCAGTAAAATTGCATGGTTCTGCTTCCATTTGCTGCGAGTTTGAAGTTCAGATATATATTCTTTTTGCCATCTATTCCAAAAATGCTGAACTAATTGTTGCATTCGTTGATACGTATTAAGTCTCTTCTCGTTTAGATCAATTAGTAGATCAGGGTCAGGAATTGAATGTAAGGATTTCCCAATAAGAAAATGACCAGGTGTTAACGCTTCTAAGTCTAATGGACTATCGGACAAAGGCGAAAGTGGTCTTGAGTTTAAAATTGCCTCAATTTGAATTAAAACTGTGTAGAATTGCTCAAAAGTAAGGCAAGCATTGCTAAGAATTCTTTTTAAATGAAATTTTACTGATTTAACTCCCGCTTCCCAAAGTCCACCAAAGTGAGGAGCTCGTGGGGGAATAAATTCCCATTGAATATTATTATTATTTAATTCTTTTTGTATAACGGTTTGCGTTGACTTGTTTTTGAGTAAATTAAATAGTTCTTTTAAATTAGCAGCAGCACCTTGAAAATTAGTACCGTTATCAGAATGAATCTTGTACGGTTTTCCTCGTCTTCCAATAAATCTGCGTAAACAAGCAATAAAACATTCAGATGTTAAATTGCTAACAATCTCAACATGCATAGCTTTAGTAGCAAAACAAATAAAAACAGCAATGTAACATTTGACAATCTTTGCGTTTCGAAGTTGCCGGTCTTTTATATTAAATGGGCCTGCATAATCAACGCCACATTCAAAAAATGGACTTGTATACATTGTTCGACCTTTTGGTAAATCTCCCATAATTGGAAGTATGGGCAAATTCCTATTTTTTACACAAGTCACGCAATTATGAACTATACGTTTGCAAAGACTTTTTCCGTTCACTGGCCAAAATTCATCTCTTACTAGTGAGAGCAAATTTTGTGGACCTGAATGCAATGAAAATTTATGGAAATGATTAATAATGATAAAAGTCAGTTTATGTTTAGGATGAAGTATGATTGGGTGTTTTTTGTTAAATGGGTAATTTGAATGATGAAGTCTTCCTCCTACTCTAAGAATCCCGGATTCATCTAGAAAAGGATTCAAATTAAGAATTTTACTAGTTGACTTCAATGTTTTTCCTTTTTTTAAATTTGTTATTTCTGATGGAAATGATTCTATTTGTGATAATTTTAAAATACATGTGAGTGCCTCTTGTAACTCAGAAGTGGTAAGATTTCCAAATTGTCTGTTTCTCAAATTTTTGCTCGCATTTGATTTAAATCGTAGCAAATACGCTGTAATGCGTTTTAATTTGTTAAATGAAGAATACAAATTGAAGTATTCATGTGATTCAATTTTGTCTTTTTTAGTAACATCAGTGTTAAGATGTAAATAGGCCTTTTTTGTTTCTGGCAAAGTTTCATTTTTTATAGGAAACAATAAATTAGGCCAATGTTTCATATTTTGTTTTAAGAACGAAGGACCATTAAACCATAAAGTGCAATTTAATAAGTTGTCTGGAGTACAACCGCGACTTATGAGGTCGGCTGGGTTGTTTATGGATTCGACATGTTTCCAGTTTGATGGTGAAGAAATATCTTGAATAGATGCCACTCTGTTTGCTACGAAAGTGGTTCGGTAATACGATGGAGAATTTATCCATTGAAGAGTTATGATAGAATCTGACCAGTAAAATACTGAATCAACTTTGATAGAACTTTTGTTGATTATTTTATGCATTAATTGTGCTGCTAAAAGTGCTGCACACAGTTCTAAGCATGGTAACGATTTTTTCTTCAAAGGTGCTACTCGCGATTTTGCACACAGTAAATGAATAGAAACGTTATTGCTTGAATCAATGCATCTAAGATATATAACTGCACCATAAGCCTTTTCACTGGCGTCAGCAAAAGCATGAAGTTGAATTTGCACTGGATCTGTTTTTGTTGCACATCTAGGAATTTTAATTAAATTTAAGTGAGTTAGATTTTTCTCAAAATTGAGCCAGGCGTCAGCAATCGATTGAGGGACTTTGTCATCCCAAGATAACTTCAGTTGCCAAAGCTCCTGAATGATTAGTTTCGCCACCAAAATGATTGGACCTAACAGTCCCAATGGATCAAATATTTGACATACTGTTGAAAGTATGTTTCGTTTAGTAGGTGTTTGAGTTAATGAACTCTTCACTGCAAATTGAAATGTATCCTCTTTAGCATTCCATATAACTCCTAAAGTTTTTGCATTATCATGATTGCTTAATGTCAGAATATCAAAATTAACCTGCTTTGTGTTAATGTCGCGGACTATCTCGTCATTATTCGAAATATATTTCCTCAATTCAAAACCAGCTGAGTTTAAAATTATATCAAGTTCTTTGCGTATCTGATTAACTTCATCAACGTTTTTTCCACCTGTTAAAAGATCGTCAACATAGAAACATTGAGAAATGATTTTGCAAGTCTTTGGGTACTGATCTTTATATAATTCTGCTAATCGCATCAAACATTTAGTGGCCAAATATGGAACTGAACTTGTTCCATAAGTTACCGTATTGAGTTTAAATATTTTGAGTTCTTCAGAAGGATCATCTCTCCAAAAAATAAGTTGATATAACTGATCGGTTGGTTTAACTAATACTTGCCTATACATTTTCATAATGTCAGCGGCCAAAACAATCTGATGTTGCCTAAAGTTGATAAGATTAGTAAATAAATCGTTTTGAAGAGTTGGTCCAACCATCAAAATATCGTTTAAAGATAACTCGGTACTTGTTTTCGTAGACGCGTTAAAAACGACTCGCAGTTTTGTCGTTAAACTGTCTGATCTTATGACTGGATGATGAGGTAAAAAATAATGTTTCGCGTTTTCAATTTCAGAAGGATTAATTTGACTCATATGATTTAGTTCAGTATATTCATGAATAAAATTAGAGTATTCTTGTTTCAATGATGGATTGTTATCAAGCCTTTTTTCAAGATTTAAGAAACGTTTTAATGAAACAGTTTTAGAATCACCAAGAGATTCAGGATTTTCTTTAAAAGGTAAAGATACCACAAATCGACCTTCTTCATTGCGATATGTATTTAATTCAAAATGATTTTCACAATTTTGTTCTTCTGGGGTAAGTTTTGATGATAAAATTTGTGGTTCATCTAAACTCCAGAACTTTTTAACGTCATTGTCTAATTCTAGAAAATGATCTACAGAATGACAAGCAATAATTGTGTGATTTGAATTCATTGTTGAGGCTTTAAGTCCTGGAATTTTTCCTGCTACAATCCATCCCAATTTTGTTTTGATTAAAAATGTCTCATTAGAAACACTCAGCTTGATCATTTGACCTTCCAATATTTTATAATATTCACATACTCCTAGCAATAAATCTATTGGACCTGAATTGCTGAAATTTGTATCTGCTAGTTGTAGTTCAGTAGGAATATTGAGCATTTCTGAGTTAAATGATGTGAGTGGAAGACTCTCAGTGACTTTGGGAATAACATAGCAAGACAAGCTAGATGAATAATCGCTGACTTCGGAGTAAATTTGAACCGTAGTTCTTTTCTTAATTTCAGAAAAAGAATTGTTAATACCTCCAATGCCTAGTTTAACATTTGTTGTTTTTATATTTAATTTGCGACACAAGTTTTCAGACATAAGATTACTTTGAGAACCTGGATCAAGAAGACACCGAACAGAACACCATTCACCTGAAGGCATCTTGACTTTGACCATAGCTGTTGATAACAGTACTTGATTTAACGTAGATTTTGAATTAGAATGATTAACAATACTGTCAGCGCTTGTGGATGGGATCTCAGGATGTAGTAAACTGTGATGCAGTTGGTTGCATTGGTTGCATCTAGAGGTAGACTTACAATTAGCCACGACATGATTAGACCTTAAACAATTTTCGCAAAGTTTAGGTAGTTTTTTTACAAAATTCAGTTTGTCTTCAAAAGTGAGCTTAATAAATTTAAAACATTTGTTTAATGTATGATTATTATTGTTGCAAAACTCACATTTTAAGGGACTTGAATTAAATGCTGTGTTACTCATCGTTTTTCTAAAGAATGGTTTTACTAATCTCTGATTTGGTGCAGCATAATTAATTTTGGAATCAGTTTTATTAGGAGTTGAAGTTTTATCAATTTTTTCCAAAAGTGTGCACTGATGTGTTAAAAATTCATCTAAATCATCAAGTGTTGGTAATTGATCTGAAATATGAATTTTACTAAAAGCACGTTTGGTGTTTTCTTCAAATTTTTCAAAAATTATATGATTAATGATTACTCCCCATGTTTCTATTGGAACTCCCAATTTTTTTAGAGCACGCATGTTTTTATTTAAACTGTCTTGAATGTGCCTTAATTGAGTATATGACTCTGTTTTCATTGGCGTAATATTTAAAATCGCGCTTATGTGGCTGTGTGACAACAAACTAATGTTTTGAAACCGTTTTGTTAAAGAATTCCAAATCTTTTCATAGTTGTCAGAAGTCATACTGACATTTTGAACAAGAGAAGCAGCGTTTCCTGTTAAAGATATTTTTAAGTATTGAATTTTTTCGAAATTGGTTAGACTTCTGTTGTTGTGTACCATTTCGGTAAAAGAATCCTGAAATTCAAGCCAACTGCAGTAATCACCGTTAAAACTTTGCAGTTTGAGCACTGGCAAATTAACTTTGACATGATTTTTATGTTCACTGTTTGTTGCAGATTTACCTTCATTTTGGCTAGTAAGTAGTGATTCCGCTGCTGTTAAAATTTCAAAATATGAATCAGAAAACGATTTAATTTGCTCATCTGTCAACGACTGATCTAACGATTCCAAAATTGAACAGTTATTATGGAATTCAGTTAGCAATGGTTTTAACTGAGTAACTCTTACTTGGAGCTCTGTTCTGTTTTTTAAATTAAGAGTTTCTTTATCTAAAGATTCAATAAAATCAAAACAATCTCGCATTTGCCTATTTAATGAGTTTACTTTTGCCAAAGCTAATTTATGTTCCGATCTTTTGGGAGCCATTTCCTTATTGGTTAAACAAAACTAGGAACAGGCAATATGGACCAGGAATGGGTAGGAATAAAGGATAGGGCTGACCTTGTCTAAACTTGTGACTTATCTTCGATAGCTTTCTGTATTCGTCTGTCTCTGGTCTGGTTTGATGATGGAGCTGGATACCTTGCAGGAAGTTCACTGCCAAACGTCTCGATGTGGATTCCGCTTTCAGATTTTGGGACACAATGCACAGACGATGACTAAACGTATTTGGTATCGCTATCCGGCTTCGAATTGACCAATTTGTAGTCGTATTTATTCAAAAAGATTCAAAAACGTGTTGTCATTTTGCTTGTTTATTTTCGAATCTCTATTTTCCTTAGTTTCAATACAAGGCATGAATTGATTATAATATTTACATGAAATTGAACACCATGTATTATTGCATTTTCTGATTCCACATCCAAATTAAGGGTGACTTTATGTACCTATAATGTGCTATACTTAAATTGAACCATTTCAGAGATATCTTGATTTTTGTAAAAGAAAATTGAAGTGAAATTTTCTTTCAGAGATACTATCGCGGAAACAAAATTTTGAACATCAAATTGATTGATGTTTAAAAATTGTAAACTGTCCTTTGTCGATAACCTTAAAATTTATAAAAGGCTCAGCAAGTGTCAGAAATTTACTTTATATGTCAGTCACAATGACAATAAAGCTTGATTTACATTGCCATGTCAAAAAGTGATGTTCGAAATTTAAATTCCGCGATAGTAAGTACTCTCTAATCTATTTCAAAATCGCCACTTTAATTGGAAAATAGGTACAATACAAACGTATAATAAAATTTTGCATTAACTTTATGTATTGGACACCTATTTCCTACTAAAAATGCGGAAAAAAAGAAATGTTTTTACTATTTTGTTTTAAATTTTTTAAGCATGCTTTGAATGGTGTCAATTCAATTTTATGTGGATCTCTTACAAACAAATTTGGAGGTCTAATAAAAATAAAAAATTCTCAAAAATGTTTGTGGAAATATTTTTTTTGTAATGCAAATTTTTTTTTTTTTGAAAAATTGAGATATTTCAGAAATGATACAATTTAGGTATAGCACGGTATATAAAAACTGATCTTCAATTTGCATGTAAAATAAAAATGCAATAAAATATAGGGTGTTCTATTTAAAATAAGCAAGGTGGCATAACCGAAAGTGTCACGTAAATGTGAATCTATTTATTCGATTCGTCTTATCCGCTCACTTTTGTCCCCAAAATTTTAAATTCTTATGATTTGCATTTTCTGAGAAAAATGGCAAAATGTACATACAGATACGTCTACAACAGTTAAAGGGTAAAAAAATGTATTGCTCTATATAAACCGTTTTATTCATAAAAATACTGAATACTGATAAAAAAACAATTGGATCTTAAAAAGCTTTATAAATCTCCCAAAAATATTCTTTTTATTTTCCCTGCCAAGTACGCATGTCAAGGAATTTCCTGACACGCTCTGTTTAGAAGCTCGTCTTGTTTTTGTATTGTAGTGGGAGTATAGAAACGCCCATTATCTTCTGTTTCGTTCTGTTTCATGCGCAACTCGGCCTACTCACTCAGACGTTTGTCTTACCATGCTGCGCAAAGCAACATGTGGTATTTTTTCTGTCATATTGATCTGTCAAGTGCTGCGGGTTTTTCAATCCTTCCGAAAATCGGGACTTTTCCTGTGTTTCCTAGCATGGTGTATGTCCATGGTCATGCCCATCAGTGTTCTATGGTGTCCGTGAATTCGCCATCCGGCTTGCGCGTTATCGTCATCTTTATGGCGCAGAATTAGCAGCGTGTGGACGTAGCTCGACCATCCCAATATTGACTTTTCGCTAGGATCCCGTGGGTCGGTGAGATCGACGACTGCAGGATAACGTGGCGTCGCGACGCTCGTCCTGCCGGAGTTCCAGGCACAAGGCGCATTGCCAAAAGTCCGTACCTCGCGGAGCGGTTCGTGCAAGACGTCTTCAGCCAAAGTCGATACTTTTGCTGCAGAATGGTGTGATCCATCTGCAAACGGCGCGATTTTTGACCATTTTCTCTGCATTTGAAAAAGTTCAACGTATTATGGTGCCATGAGACGCGACAAGGATCCAGATCGACGCGACGTCATGAAGAAGTTCACGTTCAAAGGCGTTTTGGACAACTTCCGCACCTCCGTGGCTCAGCAGGCCAAACCGGACCAAGAGATCCAAGAGACCTTGCGTCCAGAACACTTCCAAGTTAAAAGGGTAAGTTCCCATTCACTAGGTTCGCCAATGTTTATTTTTACTACTGGCAATTATTGTCTTTATCGACTGCAATTATCACTACACCAGAAAATTACTATGCGGGTTATACAAATAACACTAATTGGTTTTACGTCTGATTACGTAACCGCAACTTTACGATTGTTTTAGTTTTGACCAACAATACCCTTTAACCGCTCACACTTCAAAGGCAGATAAGGCAAAAATGAGTTTTACGCTCTTAAGAATTAACTATTCTATCGTGCAATTACTGCGTGCATAAATTGAAGAGTTTTTCATCAAACTTGGCACATCGCGCCTATATCAATAAAAGACTACACATTATTAACCTGATAAGATACAGATTATTATTCCGTAATATCAGACTGCCTACTGAAAGGCTGAAAAAACTAACAGAAATTAAATTTTAATATTTTTCAGTTTATTAGTAATTTGAGATCATTTGAACGAGTTTGATGTATGTATATTTATAATGGGAGTTATTTAACATTATTGTTTACAAAACGGTATTAAAGTCAATACAAAAAAGATTTTTAATAAAATGTTTGAGTTTGTTTATTTCAAAATGTAATATCTGCCCGTATGTAGTACACAATACCGCAATTAAATCGTAAAATTAAGTGGTGTTGTTTTGTTTTAAACGCTACTCTTCATTATCCTCATGGCAGTTCTCTTCTATTGTTTGTCATATTTCTCGGAATGAATTATACACAAATTTTAACTAGGCAATATCATTTTAATTGATTTTTAAAGATTTCTCGTTTTAAAATTACCGTTTTTTGAGCTTCAACTTCTTTATTATCTGAGACAGACCCTAGATTACTTTTATAAACAAACGGTTGTTTAGAACGTTAATAAAAATTTCATCAATGCAATCGATTAATTAATACGAGCATTTTAAATGAACAAATACTAATTAATTTTATTAATTAAATAAACAGTTTATAATTTGACAGTTTTAATGATTCAAACTTTGATTCACTGTTTGGGATTGTTTTTAGTATGATCAGCTAACTACCAATTGCTTTGATTATACCAATTTTGTTTTCTTTTCTGTTTTGATTTTTACGAGTAGTATAACAAACTAATTTTTGCGCTATTTTGTAATTTTGGGCATAAAGGTACAAACAGACATTTATCAATTGCAAATCATATGTGTTTGCTAGTTGGTGACACTGAAAGAAGCGTCAAAACGGAAGAAGAACTGGCGACCTCGGAAATTACAGAGCTGGAAGTATATTAAAGCTGAAAGATCGCAAACCAGGCACTTAGCAGTCTTAATTAAAGTCTTTTCTTTCTCTTTCACACTATTTGTAATTTTGTTTTCATTTTGAGTAACCAACTAGGGAATAGAAACAAATCAATCCTGGCCCCAATTATAAAATTAATTGATCGCATCATTGACATATAGATATTTTGACGCCCCTTTAATTTTGTAGACATATTCTCTTATGAGTAATAAATTTAAGCTGCTGATGCTTTTGACACGTAATTTGCATTGATATTGTAATTTTCTTTAAATCATATTAACTTGATTATTTATGTTTGATAGTTGCTTCAAACGGTTCCCAATAGGAATCTTGTCAAAAAATGATGTAAATGATTTCTTTAGAGATGAGATCAGCACCTAATTACCACGGATATAGAATTATTCAGACTTCGTACTGTGAATTGATTTTATAAGACTTTTTGGCGCATTAAAGAGGCAAATTAATACCTTCTGAAGTTCCCATTTATAATTAGAGTAAGCCAGTTGAGAGATAAGGATTTGGTTTCACACCGCTACGTAAAGATTATTTCTCTTATAATTTATTATTAAATACGCGAAAATATTAATTTTGAAGTTTGGGGAAACGGGTGTAACGTAGGTAGTTTATAAAAGTATGCGTCTTGAGCATAGTTCGAGTTCCAATAATAATTTCCGGATGGATATATTAGATTCTCCACCAAAGTAAATAAACCTACTCAAAATAAACAGAAAAATGCGTGCGGCAATTTTTTTTTTCGTTCTTTTATGTCAAGTTTCTCAACCCCTAATGCGGCAAACGCTTATTTTCGAGGTCAATAATAATGTTATTAAATCCCACGTCTGTTATTCTTCGTTCAAAAGCTTATCGAATATGATCCACGCGTATCTGTATTTCCAATATGCATTAGTTCTCGTATTTCTATTACAGAAAAAAAAAAAACACAATACGAAACAACCGATTCAAACTGTAATATCATTTGTCATAAAAACTATTGTATTGTTCTTATTTTTTTAATTATTTTTAATTATATGAAATTCACGTTTCAATAGACAAATTGATAGTCCTTATTGGGGTGCAACATGCATTGACGATATCAAAAATTCCAAATTTTTCATGATAAAATATATACATGAAATATAAATAGATCTTATTAGAACTAGATCTTAATTAAATTCAAACCTGGTGATAAGGTTGATAAGTCAATAAGTTAATGCATCTATTTGTTAGTTCAACTTATCACCAAACAAATTATCTTACTTGTTTTTCAAAGGTTTTTAACAATAAATAGGTCTTATTAGAACTAGATTTTAGTTAAATTCAAACCTGATGATAAGGTTGATAAGTCAATAAGTTAATGCATCTATTTGTTGGTTCAACTTATCACCAAACAAATTATCTTACTTGTTTTTCAAAGGTTTTCAACATTTCGTTGAAAATAAAATAATACATTCATAAATCTAAATAATATATTTTTGTTAGTGGGTCTAGGCTTCTAGCATATTTATCTTCGTTATCAGTGAGTTATATTTTGTAATTATAGCCTGTAAAATATTCCATAGACAGTTTTCTCCAAGTCGCTCATGCAAATTTGCTGGCCAAGCAAAAGATCACCGGAGACTGATACACCCACCACTTGAGTCCTAAAGGATTTGGGTATTCTTTAAATCGCTGTATCGTTTTCATCCGCATTTTCGATATCCTTTGGAATCATTGGCGTGGGAATGGCAAGTGGCAGTTAAATTTACATTATTCACGTCTCATTGAATACCAAGTGTGAAACTTGGCGTCGAATTTAATCGAAAATCTATACCTGCATAAAGTAATTTGATAAATTAATACACCATTAGGTTGTTGCGAAAATGCGTTGATAAAATCTGACCCTATAACAATACTGATTGATGGCGCTATGTATTATTTAATCAGTTTTCCCCGTCGAATTTTCGAAGCGTAAATAGTATCGAGCTAGTAGTTCTTTCTTTCAGTATCAACTCGAGTCACAATTTCTTTTTCATTCTTAAAACACGTTTCATTTTATTCTTTCCAAAGCTGTCACCGAGCGCGGACAAAAACTCAACTCAATCGTTTCTGCAAGTGCAGGCATCGTTCTGGGTTTCAGACGACATGACATCTAAATAAGAAAGAAATACTGCAACATTTTCGTTGTATATCTTTTTAATCGGCACATTGCATGTTGCTTTCAAACATTTTCGACGACCCTGTACACCTTAATTTGCTGTAGAACCTCTGCTTAATCACAATCTTGGATATTTTTGTTACGTCGATATCGTATATGAGGGTCGAAGGAAATGAGGTTGTTGATTGCAGATTTTAGTTCCACTGAAATAAATCTGTCTATTGTAGTGTTCAGTTCTTGAAATTGACCGTGAGATTAGGCGTCCAGTTCAGATTTGTACTTTTTGAACATTGCTCGTAACGTGTTTAATCTCAGTATTTAAACTTTGGATAGCATGTAAATATAAACCATTAAAACAGATTCTATGTAGATAACAAATTACAGCACAGACCTAGAGTTTGAAGTAACCTACTTTCAAGTTCTATCGAATAATAAATTGTTGCGATTTGAGTTCGACGGTTAAAAATGCCAAATAAAAATATTGCTATTTTAAACGCTTCATTTTTAAGATTGCAAGAGACGATGTTTGAAGGTCAGAAGCTTGGTCATCGGTAAATGATGTTGTTGTAATTAGGTACATGTGGTTAAAAATAGAAGATGAGTTCCAATGATGCATTTATACAGTGTCAAAGTCGTCCTTTAATACTTCGTGTGTGTATTTTTCTACACGGTTTATTAGATATTCTAGACATCCTGTGATTTTATTATCCGCCTGTATTTCATTCCAAAACAACGACAATCTTGTCTAAATGGCAAAATTAAAACGAAAGCCCTTTCTCCAGTGATATTTTAATTTTAATTCATTGAAGTAACTTTTTCGTTTGAGGGTAAAGAATTCCTGATGAGATTCCCGTTCGACTCATCCTGTAAACAGCTAGAATCTTCAATGATTTCATTCAGCTAGCGTTTTAATCGAATTAAATTGTAATTAAAATCACATCAGTCGTTTCAAAGAGTTGATCTTTTCGAAAGGTGTTAACTCACGCGAGACCTGTTAGCAAAAGATATTTCTCGCTTCATTTGTGAAAAACTTTCAACGGGTTAAGCGGTGTTCATGAATAATTATGAAGTTGTTCTATCTGAAGTTGTAATTCAAAGAGAGTTAGAGAAATGTTGCTTTTGTTATTTATGTGATTTAAGAAAAAGGTTCGGGAAGTTTGCAATGAAATATTGGCGTTTTTCAGTAGTTGCTATCGGACAATGTGGTTATAAAAGGAAATTGCGATAAGACTCTGAACTTGGGCCGAGATTAGCCTAATTAATGACCACGTTTGATAGCTGTATGAAACGGTAAACTGCTCTTTGTACTGGGAATTTGTCAATAATAAATTGAGAGAGCTGGCAGAAAATTTAGAAGGACCTCTATTAACCCCGTATGGGTCAAAGTTGTCTCATCTCATTTTACGATCATTTAATTATTATTATAGGATGAGATATTTGTAACTGTGTTATCATTTATTACGGGATCCTATTATAACATTACTGCAAGGCAACGTTTTTTTTTTTTTTTTTTTTTTTTTTCCGAGGAGACCCTTTAAGAGCCGCACGCTGAGGTCTATTGACCCATTGTGTGCAATCCTCGTTTACGGGACGACCTATAAGAGCCCTGTTGTCTTTGCAAACGCCAGGATGCTCTTTATGGGTGCTTCCCGAATCTCAGATGGTTCCAAAATATGAAAATCCATATGTTCCTTCCTCAGTTCAGAAAGATTTGGACAGAGGCATAATATGTGTAGTGGAGTTTCCGTGTCCTCCATACACGCTCTACACATGTCGTCAGTCTTGAGACCGATTGTGTGCATGTGTTTGTTAAGGGGACAGTGTCCTGTGAACAGTCCCACTAATATTCTGAGGTCTTTCCTACAGAGTTTCAATAGTTCTTCACTGCGTTTTAAGTCTGGTCCATCAATAAATAGCCCAGACTGTCGCAGTTCAAGCTTTTGCCATTCCTCCCTGTGGAGTGATTCAATCCACTCTTTCAGGAGGTTTTTCTGGAGGGTTTTCGGAATTGGAAGAGCCGGCTCCGGTCCAAAGAAGCCCTTTGCAGAGCCTCTTTTGGCCAATCGGTTAGCCCTTTCATTCCCTTCGACCCCTGTGTGTCCTGGTATCCAGCAAAGCACAATTTGTTTGTTGCGCCTTGCCAGATTTTGCAGTGCTGTATGACATTCACTGACAAGTCTTGACGCATGTCTGCATGACTGCAGAGCTTTCAAGACTTCTTGGCTGTCAGTAAAGAAGCAGATGTGCTTATTAACAATAGCTCTCTGATTACATTCTGTAACACACTGTATCACAGCAAAGGTTTCTGTTTGAAACACACTGGTATAGATACCCAGTGATGTTGAGACACCGAAATCCGTGCCCCAAATAACAGCTCCAGAGCCTGAGCCCTCTTGTGAGACCGAGCCATCTGCATAACAGATGGTCCAGCCCCCCTGAGTTATGGCTCTTGTTCTTTCACTCCATTCTTCTCTTGAAGGTATTATCACTTCATATGAGTGATTGATCACAATAATGGGAGCCATACAATCTTCCCTCATCTTGAAGATGGGGTTGATGTCTGTCACAAGTTGGGCGATAGCCCAATGTCCTGTGCCCATTGTTGTATTTTTCCACTGCCCTGTACACCTTAACCTAAGGAATCCCGCCGCAGCTGACTCCTTCACTTTGAGGTGAAGGGGAGTAAGCCCCGTCAGTATTTCCATGGCCGATGTGGGAGTGGATTTCATCGCTCCTGTTATAGTAAGGCACGCTAATCTTTGAGCTTTAGCCAAAAGAGTTTTGGCCCAAAGCCTAGACGTCGCGCCCCACCAGACGATGGATCCATAGACTATCATTGGCCTTACTACACATGTGTACAGCCAATGCAATATTCTGGGAGTAATTCCCCATGTTTTCCCCACAGTCCTCCTGCACGCCCACAGGGCTGCTGTAGCTTTTCCAATTTTGTTTTGCACATGAGTTCTCCATGTGAGTCTAGAATCTAGGTGGATGCCTAGATACTTGACCACTGTTTGAACTTCTAGTGTCTTGCCAAAGAGTGTTGGGGCCACATATTGATCCTTTCTTCTCTTGGTAAAGATTACATGACTGGTTTTGTCAGGGTTTACAGATAGTCCTTGTCCTGTGCACCATTTCTCGACCAGCTTTAGAGCCCCTTGTGTGAGCTCTTTAGCCAAGTCAAGAAACTTGCCCTGAACAAGGATTACGATGTCATCAGCATAACCTTGCACATAGACCCCTTCCATGTGCAGTTTATGTATTAAGTCATCCACTACCAAGTTCCACAGAAGTGGAGATAAAACTCCTCCCTGTGGGCATCCTTGTGTAGCGGTGACCTTAACCCAACACTTACCAAGATTTGTGTTGATTGATCTGTTTGTCAACATGGCTAGGACCCATTTTATTAATGTTTGATTTCCCCCATGATTCCTTAGAGCTAATTCCATAGAGTCATAGGTTGCATTGTCAAATGCCCCCTCAATGTCTAGGAACGTTCCAAGAGTGTAATATCCTCCAGTTAGCCCTGATTCAATCTTCATTACGATTTGATGCAGAGCCGATTCTGTGGATTTGCCCATTTGATAGGCATGCTGGTTTGGATGTAGTGGCATATTGCACAGCAACTCCTCCCTAACATGTTTGTCTATCAGTCTTTCCATGGTTTTTAGTAAAAACGAGGAAAGGCTGATCGGTCTGTAGCTTTTAGCCTCGGCATATGTTGCACGCCCTGGCTTGGGTATAAAGATTACCCTGACTTCCCTCCAGCTACGTGGTATGTAGCCGAGTGCAAGACAGGCTCTGAATAGGTGCAGCAGTGGTGTGGTGAGCATATCTAGTCCCTTTTGTAAGAGAGCTGGAAATATCTCATCCAACGTGCAAGGCAACGTTACGTGTTTAAAAGACTACTCTTTATTTCATGAAATCAAATTAATTAAACATTTGAAAGGATCTTTGTTTCCTAAAGTAATGAGGTAGGAAAATGTATGAAACAATTACTTTTGCCTTTTTCAATTTCTGCGTACGTTTCCCACTCGATGGACGAGTCTGATGAGACAATGTAGCTGGAAAATTGCATCGAATCTCGTTCCCTGTTATTTCCATGATAATTGTTCGCTCTACCATTACAAATTTCGTTTGTATTGTAATCACAAGTTTCTCCGTTTGCATTTCCCAGAGACCGTCTTTTTAATTATGGTCAAAGATAGGAATTCTATATGTGTCCCTATGAAACCAATTTTAAAGTTTGTCTATTGTTCAGTTTCATTTTATTCCTATAACCCAACTCGTACCCGAAGGATAAATTTTTGTTTCTGAAACTCCATTTTCATCTCATCGATTTGATAACTATCCAAGCCCTTACATGAATTTCCCTGCTGGTAAGTTATGTTGTAGCTTTGGAAATATTCATCATCGCTCTCAATAGGGTTGTAAATTGCTAATAGACGACGTATTAAAAAATTCTGTTACAAAGTGAAACGAATGGTGCTATTAATCGGTTTAAGGAGTTTGACTACTAATAGTCGTTATGACGTTTCATCAATATTACTCGCCGGGGATTAGAATTCAAAGTCATGCTTAAACTTTTGTCACGGTTTCAACTTTTTTCGATATATTTGATCTTTTTATTTTGCTAGAGATAAAAAGTATGATATCACGAACTTGGGGTTTTGAAAAGTTTGAATCCGGTTGATGGATGGAGATTTTAATACAGTTTGTGAAATCAGCGTTGTTTGTTCAAGTTGTAATTTAGTCGTGATGGTTTTTTGTTGTACTCCGGAAAAAGAACTATTTTTCTTCACATGCTGTCGTTTGTCCAACTTGTCCGTCCATCGGTCCTTTCGCAAATTATGCGCGGTTGTTGGCGTTGTCACAATGTCGATGACACATGACGCAATTTCGCGTATAAACGTCGTTGCGCCCATGTATTATTCAAGATTAATTGTTCCCATAGTGGAAAGTGGGGTCGACGGGGTCCCATGGAACAGCATTTGATTTCCCTTTCGGGTATAAAATCGTTGTTCGCGTTGGTTGGTAGTTTTCCCTATATAATTTACGATTGTGCTCCCAATGCACGATTTTCCTCCTCATTTCTGATTGGTACGAATTCACACCAGTTTTGTCAGCTGACGCGTTGTCTAAAATTCTAATCGTTTGTATGGTCGTTTTTTGGTGAAAACTTTAATGGATCACTGTTAAAAGTTAATTTGTATTTACATCGATCTGTGGTCGGAAACGACTGGTTTATCAAGCCGACCTTTTCGTGATCGACACCCATCATTCAAATATGTGTGTCAATATAGCGAGTTTTGTAATGTACTGTCGGTTTTTCCAGAATTGAACTCCTTTATCTAATTATGCAAAATTGAAGGGTTGGTGCAAAACGAGAGTTATAATATTTAAAAATTTTGTTTTAAACAGGCTACTTTGTTAATGAAGCCTAGTCTTTGTACTCAACCCTTCACTTTAGACGACACAGCGGTGGCAATATAGCTAAGTTTCAATTTAATAAAGGAAAACTCAGACGAAAGATTAATTAATAATTCTCGTTAGGGAAGTTATTCTAAGTAATGTCTTTAAATCTGGACCTCATTTTCTTTGATAATGGAGTTGCTAGCACGGTTTGTTCAAGTTTGCTGCATTTGGAGGTTATTTCAAAACT
Organism: Gnatocerus cornutus; assembly: GCA_029298725.1. Taxonomy (NCBI): domain Eukaryota; kingdom Metazoa; phylum Arthropoda; class Insecta; order Coleoptera; family Tenebrionidae; genus Gnatocerus; species Gnatocerus cornutus. Next base: position 9,724,150 of record CM055514.1, read on the forward strand.
ATCTTATACTGTTTAGAGGCTTTCATAGTTGCTGAGATGTTAAAGCTTTGATATGGTTCGGTCGGAAATTCCTTTTGGAGTTGTAGAGCTGATTGTTTTGTCAAGTAAGATGCGATCATCAAAAACGACATTGTTTGATGGTTGCCAACAATTTCCATAATCGGATAGAGCTTCTCCTACCATACAACTTCGAACTAAATACTTGTTAGATTCCATATTATTGTAATATTTAGAAAAAAACTAACTATATCACCTTCTTGAATTTTTTCGGAAATTTAACGACTGGTGCTTGATTATTTGGTATTACATGACCAAAAGCTTGTCAAGTTTAATTAAAGAAATCTATAATTAAGATCTACTACAACGTTTGCATGCACTTATAGTTGTAGTCTTCATCAGAATGTTGGTATTGATTAGACTTTTAAACAGAGGAAACTTGGATAATATTGTTCAAGATTTTGTTTTGTGCTTTTGTAATAAATGTCGAATGCACCTAGAAATACATCAACAAGTTTGAATTAGATCCATAACAAATAATTTTAGATCGAAAATCAAATATCGTTATGTCACTGTCGTGGCTTGAAAGCGAATTGCTTTGAATGCAAATTCTTTCTTGTATAAAGTGAAAATTAGAAATTTTGCTCTTGTGGCAATACAAAAAATGATTTAATGATTCAATAAAAAATGTTTTAATAAATTACGAATTAATGTTTATTGATGACTAATTGCTCTCTGATATCCGGATTATAATGATTTCTGTGTATCGTACATCATGGGAACAATATAAGGCTGTCAAAACATAAACATTTATACATCCGGAGAGGCAATATTCGCTGAAAAATTAGTCATTGAAAACACGGTTAAAACGGTTGAAATATTTTAATTAATTTTGCTAAATTTGAGCCATCATATCGATATTTAAATTTGAAATGTTTTAAAGTTACACCAAAAAAATTGTTCGATGTACTTACTTAGTTGTTCTTTTAAAAGTAAAGTTTTATCAGCAACTTTTATATGTCCGTGGAAATTACCGGCGGCATTGCTGAAACTTCCACAGTTTCATGTTGAATATGTACCACCATAAAGTCTTCAGCTATTAACTCAGCTGTCGTCAGCAGGGATCTCATGTTACCAACTAAAATAGGGTCGTGGGTAGTTGAGTAGAAAAAAACTTCCCCAATGAAATTGATAAAGCAGACTTGACGTAAATCTTTACAAGAATTATAATTGTATCGATCTATTATGCCCTTCTGTCGTAACAACTTTTTGACTTTTTCGTTTACATTCGTGACGACCTTTTCTTTGTATGTTTCTAAAAGACTCCAATTTATTTTTATACAAATTTTAAATTGACTTATTTTCACCGAAAATAACATTTCACCAACGTAATGACTTATTTGGAAAAAGTTTTAGACACATTTTCATTTCATAGGAGTTTGCTCTTTTGATAGGATAATTACAAAGCCGGTTATTCTGTTTTTTAACTTCATTTCTTGCTCTTTACGGTGGCTTTATCTAATTTAATTCGTTTATCTAATCGGATTAGCTTCGGAATCTTTCATGTAAGGATCAACTCTCAGGAAGTAGTAATAATCTGTTCGGCAATTCCGCCGTGTGTTCTATAATTTACAGGCGTGTGTACCTACAATCTCCATTTGCACGTTAATCACACGTGCATAATTCATACTTTTCATTGATTATTCGTGCCATAATTATTACAACGCGTCTGCTGAATGCCAAAGACACTACCCGGAAGAAGTTTATTTGTAGACTGAAAATGTCAGATGAAAGCTTGATGACGTTTTTCATTTCAGCATTGCAGTTAAATTGATTAGTCAGAATCTATAAATCAGCAGGATTATCCAAGCAAAGAATATTAAATGAGATTATTGACTGGTAGAGACAATAATGCTGATGCATTTTTTTTAATTAATGCCCGGCATCGATTGCTGACAAGGCGGTTAAATTTTAGAGAAACGATCAAGTTTGAAAAGTGATTGAAAGATAGGTCAATCTTGATTTTGCAAATACACGCTAAGTGATGATAATGAATTCGGTCGAGTTGGCCTTCAGCTCTTTGAAATGGAAGAAGTTTCGCAATTAGCCTCGCAAACCGATATTTTAGCGTCGGTTTGATAAATTTCGATGCCGGATTCGGCTTCATTAATAAGGGTGAAGCGTGACATCCTGTTTGATTACGTTTTTCTAAACATTTTTTTCCCATTCTTCAACCTAGGCTGGGGATAAAATTAATTGAACTTCTCATAGACAGGCTTTTTAAAATGAAGGGCTTACATCTTTTAAGAAATCTTCGTTCTGACAGCTGTCTCTAAAAACTTTCCAGATATAAAGGTCTGTTATTAAAAAGGGTACTTTGAATAGTAGCTTTCTGCAAGCTGTCATCGCACAATCTTAGAAAAAATATTCCTTTGATGTTAAATCCTGGCGTTAAAATATCCGTGACGTTCATTGATTGTGGTTTGTGATTGTTTTGACATATAGTCCCTCCCGGAATTTGTGTTGAGCTGTTCATTAAAACGGATAAGCGACTCCATACATATTAGCATACAATTATGCCGTCGGAGGCGTCCCGACGGCGACGATGTTGTTGTAATGTGACCGGTCACGACGGGACATTAGCCGATCATGGGTTCTACAGGCGCCATGTCCTATCTGTCGTCCTGGATGATAAAATGCCAGATCGTTTATTGAACCGAACGCGAACCATACTAATTTAATTTTGCCTCTAGTGTACTCTAGTTTCCTGTTGTTCAGAACAACTAATTGAAATTTTGTTTGGTTTACACGATAAATGTTTATGTTGGCGACATCAGTTCAGACATCTCTGAAGATAGGTACTTGAGAAAGTTTTGAAAAATATAAGGGAATTTTCTCTGGTAACCAGCAATTTGAGAAAAGTAATTGGAAAGTAATACGAAAGGAGATGAACTTTTTTATGTAGAAACGAAGATTTGATACTGAAGCGAGGTTTAACCGCTGCTTAGAAGTGTATTTAATTTCTTGAAATGATATTCTAGGAGTTTCTGTCGTATTTCCACTCTACATTTATTAACATGGTAGTAAATTTCAAATAATGAGCAGTTTTTCTCCTAATGGCGAAAATTTTTATACGCTTTGACTCTCGGGAAAATATTTTGGTTTTAACTCGAGGGTATGCTGAAGTTTCAAGTCTTTTAAGCAGTTCGGATAAAAATATTAAGACGGAAAATTAGAAACTGTTTGATCTTATTTTGAGGCCAAGTTTTCAAGTTGAGAAATGTTGTTAAGGGTTTATAACATAGGTTGTCAGTTAGTATTCTAATTGGAGGAAACTGAAAAGTTGATTCTTTTTTATTACTGCGACAAACTTTTTAATCAAATTTTATCTACTAGACAGATAATTTTAAGAAATTTTAGTAGTTTGCTCAACAAGCTCTTCATTATCCACATCAATTTATTCATTAATTTTTGGACACAATTTTTAATTCCATATGAATAGATGTTGGAAAGCAAAAAGTGAAACATAAATGTCGAATTTTTCCACCGAAATAATCGTTTATGTCGTTTCAGTTGGCTCGTTATGTTTTTGACAACAATACATGTCGATTCGTAAAAGAATCTGAAAGACGACTCAGGTGGATGGTTTAAACTCTTTCCTGATTTTGATATCGTAAACTGATGTTTTTTCCTTGCAAAGGCTCTGAAGTCTTTAATCTGTCCGTGTTAAAATTCGTCCTTTAATATTTTCCTTTGTGAAAGTTATATCAGCCTCAACGTTCTGGTCTTTGCTCCACGAAAACAAATGATTTGTTTTGAAGGCATTGTCTTACTGTCTAGATAATCCGACGCTGGCTCCACGATGAAGCCCTTTGATGCTTTTCCGTCTTTGTGTGATTTTCACACAACGTTGTAAGTTTTTTTTACAACAGCATCAGATTATCGACTTTCCGGTGTCCGAGCCTCTGGCTGAATAGGCGGGCTACTCTATTTTCCGAACCTATCCTCTTTTAAACCCAGAAATATTGCGTTCGATTTATTGATGGTTCCGAGTTCTCCCAAGAGAAGGGAAGAACTTGGCCAAGGTCTCACTGAGCACAAAGATGGGAAATCTTTTCGTCATTTATAATTCATCGTGGGCTATCTGGACCGTAATGAAAGTATCAATACGAGATTGAAAGAGAGATGAAAACGGTTTGGGAGCGAATTCGAAATAACGAGGATTTTTATAAAAAGAAAATAATTGATATTGTGTTTTGTCAGAGCAACAGGTATCTTGTTAATGTCACCAATTTCAGGTTATTTTTGTAACTTTCTCGATAGCTTTAATTATTTTATTTTGATCCAGACAAGTAACAAGTTGGAAGGGCGGTATGTTTATTGAAGGGACTAACCACATTATGTGTTGTTTGAACGACTTCGACTAACAAAACTTTATACGGATGCGGGCGGAAAATAGATCTCGAGGGAGGCTTGCAGAAATGGCGGCTCCTTTAGAAACCGTAATAACACGGAGTTATGGATATTTTATTTCCAATCTGCCTGGGGATTAGATTAGAGATTATCTACGTAGGTGTGAAGATAAGCTCATTTTACTGGTCATAAAAGCAATAATAATAACAACATTGAGTGTTATAGTATTCCGTAAAAACAAGAAAAAGTTAAACAAACAGAAGCAGCAGAAGTCACACTGTCCACACCATTAAATGGCAAATCCAACCGCGCTTTTGAAAGCATACACAAAATCCGAGTTTTAATAATTCGCTTAGGTTTATGTAAAACTGGTGGAGGCGCCAAACGAGTTACCAAAATTAGTGAAGCCGTTACGTGATTAGAGATTAGAGTAAAGCTTTTTTCTACATTATATTCGTATTAAAATTCTGCCATCGTTGTAATAATAATAAAACTACTCTTTGTTCGTTTGACGCTCTAGCTGCAAGATTTTCAGACGTAACAAAAATAAAATGCATCGATAACTCCCCAATAAGCGGATTTATAGATATATCGAGTCGGTTTAGGATGTTGTACATTTTGGTTTTATTTAATTTATTTTATTGCGAGTATTTCGTTCAATTTATCGTCTTCAGAAACACATTGGATGATAAATTTGGTTTTATTTGACGGTAAAAGTATCGCTTTTATAGGAGAGCTTCTAGTTGATGAGATTAGTTGCCCGTGGCTGTGTTAAGACAGTAAAGCACTCTTAACTTGTGTGAAATTAACTAAAAATTTGAGTTACTAATTTGAGTTAATTTGAGCTCAGTTTTTAATAAAACTTTATTTAGTAACTATTCATCTACAATTTTAAATTTCACGATTTGTTGCAGCTGTAATGGTTGAGCTGTATTGTTTTAATTGCTCGCAATTTGTTTCTAATTGGGTAATCAAAATAGTGTGGTTAACGATGAACAATCAAATAAAAGAAAACTAGCTATTTTTTGTCTTTGCAATAAAAATTTATTTGTTGCTTTATGCGCACCTATAATTGTTAGAACGGTCTGGCGAAGCTTTTATTTTCTAACAATCTATGGATGGTTTATTTTAGTCCATTTTAAGACTCGTCACTCTTAAAACAACAAGAGTTTGATTGCTTTTACCTTTTGAATGTGGTGTTTTACTATGTGGAAGTTTTCATTGAAAACTAAAAGCTGAAAATTGGAATGCGGTGGTTTGTTTTCATTAGTCGAACGTTTTCCTTACCAATAATGTTTTTTTATGACTCTAATATATCGTTTTCATAGCCTTCAAGTAGAGTTTTCGTTTTAATAATGCTCAATAACTGTCCCAGATATTAGGGCACGTGTAAGATAAAGGCATCGGCGGGAGTCTAAATAGAATTTGTTGACCAGCTTGTCCAAGTCTAGATCCTAATCGCAGTTGTGTTTTACGATGCCTCGTTTGCTGAATTTAATCCAAAGCTACGTGTTTAGCAAATATTAGATAGAGCGAAGATATCTGTTTTCTTGTTTCCGTTCGTTAGAATATTTCTGCATTAACAAGACGGAAACATTTTCCGCTTCCACTTCCAGGATTTTCTGCAATATTACTCAAAACAGGAGACAATGTCTTGTTAGTTCGAGCCGTCAGCTTAAAATAAATAACGGAGAATGACGGAGTGGATAAATAACAAAAAATTTGCTTCGCATTTAAGTGTATCCAAATTTAACTTTGTTTTTTTTTAGTTTATAATTTAGATGAGATGACTAACATAATCATAGGAATTTGGGTTGATACGATTTTCTTATGCCAAGTTTTATTAAAAAAATAACATAAACTTATACTTTGACATTGACATATCAATTTCGTATACCTACCTATCATCGCAAATAATAAATAGATTTCGTTTTCATGTGCGTGTGTATAAGGAAACTGTATTACAATTTGATACTTTTCCACTTTCTGTGAAGAAATGGGACTTTTGTTTTCATACATCCATTTCCGAAAGTAAAAGTCACTAGTGTGATATGAATATATCCGCACAGACCTGTCAAAACTGATTTGTCAAAAACGACCTAACCAACTAATTTTTACCATTATGCATGTTGTTTTAGAGTGAATCGTCTAGATATTTGAGACAAAAATTCAGGAGTTACATTTGTATTTGAAAATAACTGTCAATTTTGACAGGTCTGTGCGGATATATTCATATCACACTAGTGACTTTTACTTTCGGAAATGGATGTATGAAAACATCAACTTTCGGAGTCATTTAACCGTGTGGAAAATGTCACTTTCATATGGGGTCGTAGGAAAAGAATATTTACAATTAGAAATATTTTGGATATACCTATCAGACCCACATTTACTTTGGACTTGGAATATTATTATTATATTATCTTATTTGGCTAGGAGAAATGGGCGTGATAATAGAAGGACAATATTTTTTTCATTTCAAAGTCAGGGATGTGGATTAATGGGCCGACCGCAACTATATTATTACCACGCCCCAGTTGTTTAGCTAATGTATTGTGATATTGAACTAATTGTTATCTATAGCCTTGAAATCTACGATACGCTAACTATTGATTTATTTACGATAAGAATAGTGTTTTCACAGATCAATAATAATTTCGATTGTCCACTTAGCATCTTTAAGAATTAATGCTTTAAAAATGACTTCGTCTCTTAAAGAGCTTGGCTTGATTCCTCCATTTTTCTTTACTGTGACGTAACTAATTACCTTTGTATAAAATAGGTTTTCCGAAATAATTCTAAAGTCGACTTGTAGGAGACCGTAATCTCCGTGAACCAGCTTGACAGATTTTCATTAACTAAAAGCTTTGTTATTCCCCTATAAGGATTAACTTTTCATTATAGGGTTCTTTATTATGAATTAAACTGACCGCGAAAGGCATAATTTAAGTGATTAAATAACATTTAGATGAATTTAGTAAATTAGTAGCTTACGAATTTTGTTGTGCTGAATTTGAATTGTTTCAAATTATAAAGGTGGCGATAGCGCTGATGATGTAGAGGAACAAGAAGAATTTTCAATAGGACGATTTGCACAAAGCTAAATTCCATGCGAGATGTAAGCTTGGAGTCGGTCTTATTCTGGTTCTCTTTGTTATTAACTTCGCCTGATTAAATATAGAGTTGCGTCGTATTTTAATTTGTTCCAATTTGCTTGCCGTATAAATTATTTGGTGAATAGTTAGACTGTAGTTCGGAGAACAGTGCAACAAGATTTGAGCATGTACCTATTCAAGTTTACTAATATTAATTGTTTAGTTCAACAAACTCCCAGAAGGGATGAATTCAAGTTGTGAATATTTTTCTCTTGTCCGCTGTTTATCGAATAGTCAACATTTTATCAAGCTTTGTTGATCAGCGAACTGTACTGTGTTCATTTAATGCAATTTTAGTTCACAGACTACCTTTTAAATTAGCGTAAAATTTACGCCATCCGACTCTGTCAGCTGTCGTAATAAAAAACTGTTGATTTAAATTGTCATGTTATTTCGTCAAACCAAACTAACAAATCAGCGTGCTTTTGTCTGGCTATAATCATGCTTTGAAGTTTGATACAATTGGAGCCATAACAGTCTATTTTGCATTTCGATGTCTAGCTAACTGTAAGATATTGTTTCCATTTAGGTGCACAATTTACTTTCAGGTACACAAAGAGCCGTTGAAACATAATTCTATATATCACACGTCACCTTGACTAAACAAGACGTTTCATACCCTTTCTTCGGGCTTCATTATTAAAGCGAATAAATTAGAGCGTTCTTTGCTCTTCGGTGGGTTGAAAATTTGCTAATTAACAGAAAATCCCTAATTAATCCATGTGGTTACTTTCGAAATTGTCAGCGGAAAATTGCTTGAAACAAAAGAGTTGGAAACTCGGTTGTTTTTGCCGTTTGTTTTTAACGACGCTAATATGAGCTCCAGGTAAATTGTGGTTTTTAAAGACGATATTTCGGTCGTGCATGAATATTTCAGAAATTTATGTTCAGTTTTTCGACTGCCAAAGCCGCAATTTCAGATTTTGGTTTGATAAGAGATTATTTTCATACTTTTGTGGACTGTTTTCGAAGCTTCGAGCGTTGGATTATCAACCGCTATTTGCTGAAATGGGGAGATTGATCTTTGGGAATTCATCATTGCGTATTTATTTTAAAGTGAACTTTTATCTGGCTCATATATTATTCAGTGAGATGTTTATGGCTAGTGCAAAGATTTGGATTGTTCTTGTTCTAAAAATATGAGAACCTATTTGAAATTTGAATGAAACATTTTCCTACAGCACATTCTTCAAATTCTGGAAACTAATTCGCATCCCTGTGAAGGATTCTAGTCGCCGAGTCTATTTTTCTCAAAGGAATAATAAGATTTATTATTCATATAACAATAAATAACAAATTTTGTACTTACCGCATAATTTATGAACGAACCGTTACGAACTAGCTAATAATTTTTTGAGACTTTTCAATTATAACCTTCTTGACGGGAACTCGATTCCAGTGACAAAATTGTCCTCCGTTTGGTCGCAAATTTGACAAATTGCTCATAAAGCTCCGTCCCAACGAAAATGACGTGGAAGTGGTGTTTTGGACCGTATTGGTCGAGATAGGGTAGTCGAGATGATGCATTTGGGAACAGAATTTCCCTTGTTGAGGAGCAGAACGTGAGCAGAGTTTGTAACATTAACGTTTGCCACTCGATGCCAAGTTATAGGTCAGCATTGTGGTTTCTTCAGCCTCTGAGGAAATTCGCGAACGCTGTGGAATCTGAATTTCTCAGTCATAATGTGATTATCGTTGTCATTATAAGACGAATGTACAGGCAAAGGAAACCAACGTTAAATGAAAGCAGAACGTTTTCATAGAACAGACCTACAGTAACTTTATTTTGCTCCGAGTTTTGTGGGGAATACGAAATTTAACACAATTTTTCTTTGGCGTACACTCGGCGCGGTCGGTGCAGTATATCACTAGATATAAATTGTTTTATTGACTTTTCAAATTTGATGCGGAACTTATGTGATCCCAATACTGAAAGCCTTTACGGAATAAATTCGGCTTTGTCGGAAAAGGGCCGATTTTTGAATAAATCAACGTCCCGCAGGATTTGCCGTCAATTTGTTGCGTGCATAGGCGCTAGGGATTGTTTAATAAGGGATTATCCATCAAACTCGAGCAGTATTCTGAAATCTTTCTTTGGTTGCTGATTTGATTATTTTTAAAATTAGATTAGAGATTTTTGGCGTCAGGTAAAAATATCGCAAGTATGTATTTTCTCTTTCAGTTGAATTTACTTAATGAGATTACATCAGTTTTTCGTTTCCCGTTTCGTTTGCTCACCACTTTAAAAATTGAGTTTTTAAGCCGTAGTCGAACCTAACTTCTTCGATAAGGCAACTCGAGGGTCTCTCTTTATCCTTATTATACGATTTAAAGCAGCCACTGGTTTCTTGCAGGTAGCGTCTCTTTTTTAACTTCTTGAATTAAATATCAGATGAGATTGAAGCACGAAATTCTGTTATGTGGCTAAGAAAAGTAGTTCATTTCAAATCTTATTAAAAGTTGAAATCTCGTGAATATTCCATGTAAAATTAAGCATTGACTGGTATTTACAGAGTTAATCTGTGAACTATGCTTGAAAAAACAACAAATTCGAGCTTCCGGATTTATGAAACTAATCGCTTTGTAACAAACACGTCCATCAAACTAATTTCTACGTTTATGGCCACTCGTAGCCCCCGAATGACTTCTCATAAATATCCTCAATGTGTGTCATAAATATGGAGGTATGGAAATGTCACCCGCTGTATCCGTTGTATGTCACGGCTTGTATTCCTGCAGGATGTGCCTTCGCAGGAATGTTGCACAACCGTTATCGCGACGACGTGATTTGTGATCTGAAAGAAGCACTCATCACAAGGGTTTTTACGCTGATGGCCGTTCTGTGTTTTCGAATTGTTTGGAATAATCCCGTTCTTTTGTTCACAATGATCATGCATTGAATGGAAGAATGGGGATAATGTAGTGGACCATCACAGAAATTTTCAGTTAATAATTTATGCAAATGGATGCTAAGGGGAATTAAAAAATCGTTGGCTTTGAAGGTGATAAAATATTGGCAATTTAAAAGAGGGGGTGTTTGCTTTAAAAGGCTACCAGCCAAGGACGCAAAATAATGAAATACGTTTCAAAGGGTTAATTTTTTTTCTGTACATGCTTTCTGTATGGTTTTACCCACGTCTAACTTTTATGTAGAAAATGCCAGAATTGACGTCAGCTATATCCTCTGGGATCCTCTCACTTTTGGGTGGACGTAATAAGGTTCAACTTAAATCCAGTCACGACTTTACAGTGGGATCAAGCAGGTAAAACCCATGTGGGCACTCTCCCTAACTTGATTACTTCGTTTTAATGCTGCTTGTCCATCGGTGATAGATAACTCGGTTGACTTGCAAATCTCCCCATTGATGTGCAGCCACATTTGCATAGATAAGTGAACGCTGTGGTTTTAATGGGCTATTAATTTGAGGTGTTTCAATTGCTCGTGACACATTCCTTATGTGCGAAATGTAATAATAGTCTGGTGTAATAATCCGGACTTTTGGACATAGTGATAAGATCCGAACATCACTTAACAGGCTCCACAGTGTCCTTAGACCACAGATAACAAAAAATTATCGCCCCTAGAATGAACACGACAAAAACGATCGATCAATGTCGAGCTTGTAATTGTGGTTGTTGGAGGAAAGTTTTTACTCGGATGGAAGTTCATTGGTTTTTTTTATCTGGAAAAATACAAGGCTCCTTGCCTTTCCTTTGAGATGGAAATTTATTTAAATACATCTAAGTCACACTTATGGAGATGTTATTTGGTGAGAGTCGGCTTGTCTAAATTTGGAGATTTATTTAAAATTCAACAGTATTGAGCGGGATGTTTTAATGTGGTAAGGACAAATCTGCACGAGTTTTCTACGGAGACAGGCAGCATGTCGGGAGTTTTGCGCCGTGTTACACATGCGTCCTTCGCTCAAATCCACCCGGAACATTTTTCATATTGTATCCGTTTTTATTATTTATTTGAGTTCATGTTCCTGCACGTCTGAATTTCCTGTTTTTACGAAAACGCGGTCGACTTTTTTCTTTTTGTTTTATCCCCTTTATCGTTTTCGCCGATAGCATTAGCAGTGCATGACAGAAACTTCCAGTCTGAAAAAGTGATGCTTGTCTCTTGTGCAATAATTGACGTCTCAAATTTGTCTTTCGGTTATTATTTTTTCTGACTGCATTGACGTTTGGAGATCCGTTGATGCGAATGAAACGGAGCCGACCAATTTATATTTTCTGCTTTTTTTTATTTCGCTTTGATGTCAAATGTAGATAACCTCATAGAAGGAAACTAAATTCTCTTTTAAAGTTGAAGACAGTGAATGATTTATAACATGAGTAGTTCTCGGCTCGATTATCCCCATTTTAAGTGTACTTAATTTTAGATCGTTTATCTTCTTCGTAAAGGAGTCGGTTTTATCAAGGGAAAAACGAGATTTTTCTTGTTTGAGCCGGTGATAACGAATCTGTCCCTTTTTTGCTGACGACCAGCTTGTCAGAGAGTTTATGTCAAATTTAATCTAGATTTTGACAGTACCAATCTTGACTCCCGTAATAAAATCTTCATGAGCGCGGTTATTTCTAAAATTGTTAAATTATTTTCATACAACGAAAATCTCCTACAAGTTCGTGCAATTTTGCTAAAACCCAATTTATCTTTCTATAAACTTAACATTTTGGTTGAGGTGCTAGACTAACTTTGGCGTAATTTTTTTCTCCCGTAAAGTTGTGATTTACGACGATTATGGAACTGTGAAAGTCGCTGTGATTTAATGTTCTTTTTTTTTAAGAGGTACTTAAAAGAAGCTTTAATGAAATATGACGAAAATTCGGCGACTTGAATAACTAAAAGTTGGGTAACAATTATGGTATAAAAATTTCTTAATGCTCTTAGAGCAATTGCTTTTTGAGTGGAACATGGCAGGGTCACTTTTGCTTAATTCCACATCCTGTTAGCTCTCCAATTTCATGTTTGTCGCCTAAAATCAACCAAGTGCGAGACTGGTGACTAATAAGGGCTTACAGAATTTCAGCAGCAATGAGATCTCATTTTCTGGGTTATTTGATACTCGAATACACTAAAACTGATTCTCATATTAAACATAACTCGCATTTTGTGTTCAAATTTGTAATTATTATGATCAATAGTAGTTAAGGATTGGTTTGATTTATGTTCGTGTCTGGTAGCTCTGTTATGTTCTTTGGACCGCCCATGCATACACGAACGTAATTAGTTTATCGATGATTTAGTTATAAACTTGGTCGAGGGAATTAGAAGTCGGAGCACAGGATTTGGCGATGAAATTCCTGAAGGTAGCAGGACACGATATTTTATGTGCAAATGAAGTTAGATCGGATTTCGTGTTGTTGCAGTGTTGACGACACTGCATCAAAGTGGATTTTGTTTCTCACATTGCAGTGGTGTATTCTGATAGATCGGCACCGAGAAAGGAAATTTAGAAAAATGTCATTTGGTAGAAGGAGCAAATTCAATACTGGTGAAACTGGGAGATTTTCAAATTAGATTGATGTGGCGAACATTACTGTGAATTTGAAGAATTAAGATGTTGCTTGCTGGAAATAAATTGCGCCGTTGCGGAGAAGTTAGAGATCAATTATTGTAGTTAAGATTCTTTTTATTAGATTAACGGATTTACGTTGGAAACTAGGATTTCCCTAACGAATTTTTCTATAATGTGTTCAGCTGCTCGCATTAATCAACGCTGGGCTGCCATGAATATGGATAGGTATTTACAACTTTCATTACAATAAATAATTTATATCTAGTTCAGTGAGATATTGAAGAGTTTTCGCTTAAGGAAATAATTTCCTCATTTTCTTTTTACGATGCTTTTTGCCAAAGAAACTTTACCTGTAACTATGCTTAGTCGTAAAATTAAGAGTAATCCAAATCTTTGAGTCGCCATTAAAAATAATAACTTCGTTATTTTCCGGAATGGAATATAAGGTCAGATGAGAACATAATGGTATGTTTCAAAGAGATACGACGCTTTAAACCCAGTGACGCCGAAAATGATATCGTATTTCCAAACATTTTATGCGTCGAGAAGAGATTTTTGGTAGCGGTTTTTAACGTTTGTCTAATAATATTCGTAATCTATGTCCAAACACTGCACAACCCGGAAAAGAGAATTTGCAATAAAAAATTAAAACGAGCTTCACAACACCACATTTCCATAGTTCGCGTCAGAATTTTTTCTTTAATCCGCAGAAACTTAATTCCATTTCCCGATCACTTAAAGTTTTGCTGCGTAATGATTCCTTTTGTATATTGGGTTTCATATTGCATTACTGGCTAAATTATTCATTCCTTTTTCAAATGTAGAAGACTATTATTGGAAATGAAAGAGAGGGGTGTCAAAAAATTTTTCGATAAAAAAAGTAATTTATTTAAGGGTTGAGAATGAGACTCAAAGTTTCAAGGCTGAATTGTTAAACGAAAAATTGGATATCTGGGGATGTCGATATTTGTATTTTAATATTTCACTGAAATTGAATGGCTGGTTTAATAAAAAGGGAAATGCTTGGATTTATTTTTTGTTTTTAATGAAATATAACGTGTGTTGTGTTTAATGTTTAACATGAACCGATTGAAATAAACTGCAAACTTAATTGGGTGTAAAATTTCCTGTATTTTAATTAAAAATGTATCTGTAAAATAAAATTCACGGTTACTGTTTTCAAATAGCCGAGTTATTTTCCAAATGTTTTTCATTAGTTCAGAAAGTTTTCTATTAGAACACTACTTTTCCGTCAATGCTTTTGTAAAATAAAAATGCGTTTTCTTTGGAAAGACAATAAACAAGAAATGAAGATATGAGTGCGGTTGTATGTTTCTAAACTTGCGAGTCCTTTTGTTTACTTAAATGCATCAGTACCCAATTTTGTGTACTTATTTTAGCTTGTTCTATGTAGACTACAAAAATTTTCTTGTTTTTTTATGTTTGCTCGTTCAAACATTGACTCAACCCCCACTTTAATTAACGTTGAATATTCTATTAAACTTTGTCTTTCTTGTTCCAGGTAAGTGGAGAGGATCCTTTCTGAATTTTTGAGGTAACACACTTTTCTCTGCTGAAACTCCGACTCTTTGACGATCTGTAAACTGTCTTCCGTTTCTTTAAACACATTAAAAATCCCTCAGCGAGATCCCAGAGTTGATCTCATTTGCATTTCGTGTTTGTATTGTTCTCCAAGTGACTACGTTTGTCCAATCTTCGGCTGTGTCGGCGGAATATGCGGCGAAGTAAATAGTGGCAAGAGGCAGCAGCGGGGGCGGTCAATACTAGCGCGCCTGCTCGTCTGAGCACGCCTTTGGCGGTCCCCAATTCTGGACAGGTGGGACTTTTTCGCCAAAATCCGAATCTGGAATTTGGTCCCGGTCCAAGCTTGGAATTATTCACCGGAGACTAATTTACTAGTTTCCCGTGACCCATTGTTTACGGATAGTTTTAATAAATGTTTTCATCGCTTGTCGTTAATTATTTTGTTGGAGATAATTTGATGCGTTTAACGATTTATTTACAATTCTGATTTTTAAACAAAGCGGATCAACGTCGCACGCGGGGGTGCATAAATTAACGACGGTATTAAATTACCGTTATTGATGGCGTATTCTGAAATTTTTGTTAAATACTTTGATGTAAATAATATACGTTAATTCATGTTGAGCTGCGGAGTGTTCCACTGGGAGATTAATTAACCGTCAATATTGTATAGACGTTGTAACTGGGGAAGATCGGAGGACCGCACTAATAATTTCATTGTAGTAAACCGTTTGACCTAGTTGGGCATGAATCTGTGGGCGGATTTAGGATGTATTTGCAGTGAGAAGACAAACGATTCTCCCGGCGCATCCACCATTTTTTGAACATATTTTACGATAATGTGGTTTGATAGGATTTGGACGCGGTTTTAAACGTCATTTTTTTCGAATTTAATGGCGGGGATAGATTTTATTATTCGTGAAGAAATCTCAAACCACATACTGTTCAACATTCTTTTTTCTGAAGTTGGTGTAATGTGTCTCGACCTCAAATTCAATTCATTAAAAGTTCCAATTTGAACACGGTTAAGTTTTGTTCGGTTGCACTTCCACTTGAGAAACAGTCGACCTTTCGAAACTCATTTAAGTTCAAGAATTTCGTTCACTTACACAATAGTTTCTCATGTATCTTTCATGTGTATGCCAGTAACTTGATACTTTTCTTTAAGACGCTTCTTGTTTGCGCGGCCACCTCAAATAAAGACGATTCGTTTACGAAGACAAGCTTGCAAATCCTGCGTGAAAATAAACTTATCAAAAAGCTTTTTGTCTTGATAAGAGCTTCAAGGAAAACCATCCGAAATACGTAAGTGTTCCGATTTCATTAAAAATTCATTCGTCAATGCCGACGTTGACGATATTTTCCGGATCGTGTTTCGATTGTCATAAATATACTGGGGATATTAAATAATAAAGTAGGAGACGCAGCGACACTAATTTACGTTTTATTTTTAATTACGTTGGAGGACGTTCAGAGGTATTGATTGACACTATTTTAGTACTGGTCATTACATCTCAGTGTAATAAAGTAGAGGAGTTCAGGTTGTTTAAAATGAACCATTAGGACTCGAGGAAAAATTAAAATTGGCCAGCCCTTTTAATAACCACAATTCCATCGAAATAAAGAGGATTTTATGTTGGAGTTTTATACATACTCGTTAATTACACTAACTTTATTAAAATTTATGTGTGATAAAATGTTGTCTGTCCTTTTATGTCGGACCCTGATTTTATGGACTAAGTTTTGAGATTAATGGGGGCTTTTAATCAGTTTTAATGTAGAATGTTGCCATTTCTATTCAAGGATTTGTACGAAACTTCGTTAAAAGTATCGTGACTCTCATTGCGTGCAATAAGGAGCTCGATTTAACACTAAACCCACTTCTATAAAATTGCTCTTCACATTTTTATTATTATTGCAGATCACTCGATGTTAAAACTCATTTTTGCATCCAGATGATATCATATTTTTCGTCAATCATAAATATAAAACGTCTGGTGCCATTTTTATTTTTCTCCAAAAAGTAAAACACTCGTAAAAGTATACAGTTAACAACCCTCGAAATTTCAAACGTACCGTTTATGGGGACTTTAAATTGAAGTAAAACTGGCGGTTGATAATATAATAAATTGTGCTAAAGATTCTTGATTGCGTCGAAAATACGATTAGCGCTTTACCGTTTCGTTTAGCAAGGGTGTGGTTTTCTCTTATATAAATTAATTGAGAGCGTAATAATTCCTGGCCTCATGAGAAAGGTACGATAATGACTCTATTTTTCCTTGCTCAGTTTAAATTTTTTTATTTAAGTTCTCCTGAGTAAGAATAACGATAGCGAAGTGGTCTTTGATGTTGAAGGAAACAACTTGTGAAACTTTTATTGTCGTTTAAGTCATTATCCCACAGACGTGTCTTGAAATAAGTTTACGAAACTATTTGTGGTAGCTATCTGAGCGTCAAATATTTTCACTGAAAGCGGTGGAGGAAAATCGAAGACTGCTGCTTTTCTCTCTTGACATATTGAACTCGAAAACAGAACTTCTCTTATCGCGACAAAAGAACCAAACTTTCCCGGTGGGCTCATGCTGTGTTTTGTCAGGAAGTTTTCTTAATTAGATCTCTCAGAGATACTCTTCTAATTTAGTGTGATTCGTATCTAACATTTTAATTTTAATTTAACATTTCAACTGAAGGTGTCTTTAATGGACTAGAGAGTAAAAACATTTCTGGTTAGGCAAAATGGGCGAACTTGTCATTAATTCATACATTGAAACGGTCATTTCGTCATAAGGCTTTTATACGAGCTGAAAAGGTCTTCTGAGCTCCAGCTTTGTGGGAAACGGTTTGAATAAGAGCGGACGTAATGGATGATACGGCATATCATGCACGCTATTTTATTCACAGCGACTATCTTCATTACTATTTTACAACGGGTGTCGATGTAAGCAGAGAAACAACACCGAAATGCTTTAACGCAGATTTTGAAGTTCTACTATGCTAGTTTGCGAAAAACTTAATTTTACTGGGGAAGCTTCGTGACTACTGTAGTCATGTTGAGGTCGGCACGACATTTTTAAATTACGCCGGATTTAATTCAAGTTGAGTTGTAAATTCTGCTCGGGACGAACTTAAATGAGAAAGGCCGTCACTTTTTTACTTTACGTTTTACCAGGAGCGCCTGTTTTCTTTCGTATTTATACAGGAATTTAGATGAAAGATGCGGGTTGTTTTGTTGTGAGAACCAATGTTAAAACGACTAATAAGGGTCCTTTCAGGTGGGTTTCATACACAAAAGGTGTAATTTATGAGAGAGATGATTAGGATCACGCCCCTCTGCTATAATTTTCATTTTGGTAGGAGGTTCGTGGAAAATTGGAAAATGTCGTAAAATTGGGGTAACTGGAAAAAGGACAAGTGCTTTCGTTGCTTTGATTCTTATATCCCCCACGAACAGACAGATGATTTGCAGAATCACTGCCGTTTTTCAATTTTCCGAGCATCTAAGGAAAGATAATTTACTCAAGTTCAAAAATGTTTTACCTATGCAATCATCAATGCTTTGATATAAATCTTCAAAGATGAGTTATAAGTTTTGCTTTTACCGGTATCCACTTATGTTTTATTACAGCGTTAATTTTGAAAGTTTTATTGCTCGGAAAGCTGCTTTACAATTTTTAATTGGATTTTTCTGAAGTAAAGTAATTGACTTTCAACGATGGGATTTTTCTGTGTCGAAGGAAAAAGCCAAACGCTGGTTTCTTTTATTGTAAGTTGATTTATTATTCTGACTGAAAAAAATTAAAAATCACATCAGGCAAGCTAGAGAAATAAGGTAAAATGTTAAACAATTTCGATCAGAACACGAGTGTAGTTAATTGTGCAAAATCTCTCTTTAAACGTTTAAACATAACCGTATTTACGTAGGTAATCGGTGTTAGTTTAGGTAACTTTGTGTTTTTATGCAATATGTAATTCATGGTAATTTAATGTGTTATCTACTCATAAAATAAATTGTTTCTGTCATAAAATCAGTTTACGTTAGAGCTATTAGAATAATTGGATTTTCGGCGCATCCACCATAATTTTAATTTAATCCACACGTTCTCTAGGAGTGTATAAAATAACTATGACGTTTAATTGGAAGGATTTATTTTAAATTACGCTGTCAACACTGTTTTATATTAAAAACGGACGGTCTAATTTCGCATTACTTGAATGGGTAAAATGTTCTTTTTATTGATTTTATTTATTGGTATGTGAGAATATCGAAAAAATGCTGTTTCTGCTGTTATGTACGACCGCAATATTATTAACGCTATAATTAGTTATACTTCGTACTTTACTTCAAACACTTCTCAAAATATCTGTAATTAAATATTCTTGCCCAATGCCGAGGAATTTCTCCTTTAAATTTACTTCCAAACAACTTGAAACTCAGAAGCTTCCAGTAAACAATTCGAAAAATCTCCAAATTATGCACTCGAGTTTCGTTAAGCTATTAGTTGAGCTTAGAGACTGTGAGAGCTTAAACTAATTATTTAGGAGCAGCTGTCTTAACCAATATCAAATTCTTGTGGAAAAGCACGACTCTAGAGTTATATTTCATCTTAAATCCAATCGATAGTTTAGAATTGCATTTATGGGGTATCTTTTCAAGGTTGCAAACCTTGCACATTACTAAACAAATCCTTGCAAATCTTGTTTATTAGGTGTTTGCTACAACGTTGATATTATTCTGATATAAATATAAATAATTTTCTTGTTTCAGAACGTTCAATTTCTGGCTAAAGCATTTGGAGATTTAAGCCTAAACAACGCACAATTTAATAAGGGTTTCATATCAGTTTACCGGGAATGTTTATAGAAAATCGTTCAATCTCAACTTGCTACAAGTTTGTTTCCATTTCCTTTTTACTACCAAACTTTGCTACTCTTGAGCAGGTATTTGGCGGAGTTGTGAACATTTCCAGTAAATTGGTTTCATTGAATATGGTAATACTGAGTGTTGTGAAAATTGATTTCTAATCATTTTGGGGGACTTGTTAGTTTAGGGTCATAAGTGTAGCGATACGTGAAATTAATTTTTCTATTCTCGTCTTCGCTATAATCCGATGAAGGTACGATGAAAAAATACGCAAAAGCACCACACCTCTTACCCAATAAAGATGCGCCTCGAACGTGTATCGTGCTACTTTAATTTGCATTAGTTACTACACTCGCCCCATAAATCTTCGTTTCATTTTCCGTTTGAGCCATTTATTTCCCGTCCAATTAGTCAAATACACTTACCATTATCGCTCTTCTTTTTAGTTTCCCCACAAACACAATTATTTCGGAAAACGTTGTTACCTAACTTTCGCCGAGTTCACTACAGGAATAAATTGAGTAAATCGAAGACGTAGATAACTTCCCTTGAGAAGCTCCGTTGGTCTCAAGCGCTACCAAATCTGCATTTCAGTTAGTCTCGGACGTAACTGATGAAAATTCGATGTAGGAAGCGAATCTGTTGTTTGCTGACCGCACTCTCTCGACGTCGTTTACTCAGCACTTCACCGACAGACCGAAACCTCCAGGGAAGAACCATTAGCGCATTTGTTATTTATACCGATGTCCCTTACCGAGAAGCACGTTACCGGTCTAATTAATGGTGGCCGGTTTAGTAATTTTGTACGGTTTGTGGGGGCGGTTTATTTTGATAACATCTGGGGATTGAATTTCGCAAAGTGGCGAAGAGGCGAAGACTTACATCTGTTGTTGTTAAGACAGAGTAATTATTTTGGCGGAAACAATGCCTGGTCTAAAGTTATTGTTCTCATTGTGTTATTTAAGGAGTTTACTACATTAGTTCTCCTGTGTCTATTTAAAGTAGTGAAATTAATGTCAATTTGAGTTGTCCAAACGCAATCCGATTTTGACGGGTTCTCATGTTTAGTGCAAAATAGAAAAGATATCCTTTGGGAATTTTCTAGGCTCGGTTCACTACCCTTCACTGGTTATTTTATTGATTGATTGTTATATTCTATTGTCTCGACAATTTGAAATATGATTTACAATCGGGTCGTTTTAGAATAATTTATTTGAAAAATGCTAGTATGTTCTTATGAACATTTAATCAATAGTTTATTTTGAAAAAAATTGTACCTTTCTCTTGAAATAAATAATGAAAAATTGTAAATAATATTTTTCTACTTCCTGGTAATTTACAAAACGGCAAAAATTATCATAATTTTGCTCATTCAAGCGCTTGGTTAGATTCGCTTCGTTTGAATTCTCATATTGATGAACTGATTATAGATTACATATTTTATTCATGATAAAATTACAATGCATTTTCCTTGTTTAGTGAATCTGTTTTCCATCAATCTGAATAAAAAAAAATGAATTAAAGTCTATTTCACTTTGTAAGAATGATGGATGATACGTATAAAAATTCATATCACAAAATTTTTTAGCCTTCAAACGACATTTTTTCCACCTCAAGTGAAACGAACAAAGACAAAACTTTATGGAATTCTCAGAAACAAAATACGCTGTATTGAGTTTGATGATAAGGAAATTGATATAAAACTTTCAAACCGAATAATGGTAACTGTCGAGTTCAGGAAAAATTGCTTGTCCTTTTCCGTATAAATAAACTAAGCAAATTTGGTCTTTTTTTACATCTCCGTGGAGGAAAGATGATACTTGTTTTGTTTGTGTTGGGTTTTTATCTTGCAAAAAGACAATTTAATTACATATTTCTCGAACAAGCGAACGTACTACATTAAATATTTGCATAATAAATCCCTCTGAGCGTACTCTGGAATGACTTTCTAAGGTTCTTTACCATAAGGGTCTAATAATAATATCCTGTCGTAAGCGTGTCTGTTATTTTAGCCATTATCATGCATGACGGACGTAATCAGTGAAAACGAAAAAGTAGATGCGGTACATGTAGGGTTTTACGACGGCCGGCGCGGCGCGGATCACAAAAAAGGATAAATTAATCTCTCGTATAGAAACATTTTATCGCGCCCAGGGTGATACCCGAATTTTTGGTACATACGGTTTCAATTATGTTGCCTTTCACAGGATCCGATTAATTCGAGGCCAGAGGGAACATAAAACGGTGAACAACACCATCGTCAAAAAACGGAATTCTGTAATATGCATGTTGACAATGACAACAAAGGAAGAGAATGGAGAGAAGGTATTTCATATTAATCCTACTGCATTTTACACTTTTTTCTATAGCATTTTCCTACGAAATGAAGAGGGTGAATTTAAATAAACACCTATTTCCGCAAAGATGGCCTTTTTCTTATTTTTTTAAATTGTTAATTCGTAATTCGCATAGTAGTGTCCCATCTGTGGTTGTTAATAACGGCATTTTGCAATTCAAATTAGCATCGTAAACTATTACGAAGTTCCTTCAAACCCATTATCTGTTAAACAAGTCGTTACCGAAATCGTTGTCATATCGATTGTTATGCAAATTAAATCGAAGCCCAATAAAACCTCGGAAAATCTTCCATTCTCTCTTGAAAAAAAAAATCGCAACATTATTTCCGCACCGTTTTTTTGTCGTTCCTGTGCGAGAAAACCCGATAAAACTTCAATCACATTTGACGACCCCTAATAAACTAAGTGCTAACGGTACTAATTGCTTTTTAATGAAGGTCGATTTGCCGACACTGCGTAATTATTTCCGATAGACGTCCGTCTACTAATTAGGCATGACGTTAAATTTGATTGTGCTTTGCCGGATAAACTAGCGATTTATGTCTGAAGCATATGACGCGAAGGAGCAACTAGTGACAGCATCGAATGTTACTAATAAGAGCCTGTTGCGCTGAAAGCTCTATTTTTGCTCAATTCACTCAGAAATGTCGTTAAAGTCATGATCAAGTTTTCTTAAGTGGATACGGGGGAAGTTTTCTCAATCAATTTAGTGATTACCGGTATCTTCCAGGTGTATGTTTTGCTTTGTTGGCTCGGGAATACGCGCATCTCGGGACAAAATTTTAACTTCAAAAATCCACTGATGTGACTAAATTATCATGTCAAAATTAATTAAAAGTAGAATAGTTTACTTTTACGAGAATTGGACGAATGAATAAATTAGAAATTTACTAAAGTAAGCGAAGATGTCGGTGTGATTCTGATAATTTTACAAAGGATTTAGAAAAAGCGCTATCGCCAAGCTGGTGCTGGCTAATCCCAAACTCAAACTGTTTCCATATCCATCCATATAAACTTAATTCTCTTTCTCCACTTCTCGCATTAAGCTAACGGGCCTCTCTTCAATTTATGAATAACTTTAGACTGCGCTAACGAGTTGCAACTGTGTGGGGGCTGAAAGTTTTCGCGCTAATTCGACGAGTAGACGCGCTATACTCAGAATGACCTACTACAACATGAAGCGATTTATTCGGCCTTGATATCGTTGTGCTCATGACCTCGGCACCGCCATGATCCAGGGTCAAAATCGATGCTGAAGGACGCACGAACTAATTTTAAAACTTAAGTTCTGTTTTATGTACGCTGGAACAGACACACCTGTTATTAAACTTCCTTTACGCGTGGATTCTCTAATTAATGGTCTTCGTTTCGGAAAAAGTGGAAAACAGAAATGATTTATTTACCGCAGGACTAGAAGGGATTAACCTTACTCCACTGTCCAGTTAATCTGGTATTATAACTTTGCATCAATCATGTTTCAGAGGTAAATACTATGAGTTGACTCTAACGTGGAAACGTGGCGAATTTTAGAATTCAGTCCTCATGGCAAAAACTACGTTGTGGTTGATGATCTGCCAAGCATTTCTTAAAATAGAAATGGGGTATTCAGTCTCAAGATTCATCGTTTGTTTATAAATTCGTTGAACATCTGCTTTGAAAGTGCAGTTAAACGGATAAAGCGTTTGCTTATTTTATTTTCTTTACTGCTAATAAAGCTGGGGAGACCTTTACCCTTAATTTTAAACGACATGACAGCCATCTAAATGTCAAATAAACAATCGAGCACCGCTCCAAGTGGCCTGCAAGGTTGCTAAAAGTTAATTCCTTTTCCAGAACGTTCCCTCGAAACCATTGGGAGAAGGAATAAAAAGAACTTATCTCATTTCGAATCATCTTTCCAGATTAAGCGCTAATATTTGTGCGTGCGTCCGTGGTGCTTTTCAACCTAAAAAAACCGAAATTTTAATTAACGAAATTTACTGACGTAGCTTAGAACTTTTTTCATTTAGAAGCTGCATATTTTACCATTTTCCCATGGATTCAGCTTCGTATTTCCTTTTGTTCGATCCGAGCAGCTTTCACGTGGGGCGTATCCTATAAGGTTGATCTGTTTATCACCGCGGGGTTACCCACAGGGTTTTGGTTCACTTTTCCCCGCGAAGATTCGCTCTCGGCGGGATGATGAAGCGTTCGCTCTATTTGTCCCGAATTTCCACGGCTCAAGTTTACAAACCATCCTTTAATACACTTAGTGCCGCGTCATACACATCTGCCGCACAATTTATGACAATCCGGAAGGTGGAAGCGAACATCGATGATTAAGCAGAAAAGCAGCTTACGACGAACAACCGAGATTGGTATTTAGGCAAAGATAAGCAGTTTTTACACGCGGGAGATGCGGAGATCTCAAAATCAACAGATAAGGGTAATTTATTGATCAAAATTATAATTTTAAAACTTCACTGCCTCACTAAAAGCTTTCGCTGCCGCAATCGAGACTAAAGTTTCACTAACACTGAACTTGTTCCCAAATGCAAATAAGCAAATTTCCCTATAAAATTTAGCACGGTACTATTGTTTTAATGTCAGCTTTCAACCACGTAGCCAATTACGGTAACAGTTAGTTTTAATTGTGAATAATTATAAAGCTCCGAGTGTCACTTATCAGTTGTCTCTACAGAGAATATGAAACTGCTATTTTGTTTGATGTTTTTGTTTCTCACTCACCTGAGATAAAAGGTGCGAACTCCCCGAGCTAGATCATAAATCACGAGGGGTTAGCTGCCAGAGAAAGCACGCAAGTTTATCCGAAGAAGTTGCAGTGACCTAAATATCTACTGTCTAGATGATTACACGTCTGGTTTGTGTTAAGGAATGTGAAATGCGGTTTTTCTAAGTTTCACGGGTTGAGAAGAAGATTTTTTAGGTTTCAGTGAAATTTATTCCATCGCCGGAATATACCTTTTTATTTCATTTTAAATATGGCGAACATAAGTTCATATTTAAAGTGTTCTTTTTACATTCTACGTTCATACATTTTCATCAGCGTTTCATATGATTATCGAAAAATGTAATATAACTCCACTTCCATTCTCTAAGGCGATGTGGAAAACGTTAAGAATAATATAGAACTAGTCTGCATGCTTCAGTTCCATTTGATTTCATAATGGGAGCTTAAATTTCTGAAATGACATGGAATTGCTTTCATCGTTTAGAAGTGAATCATTATTATAATTTTTAAAAATTTACTGATGTGTATGAATACATATTTAGTTTAAGTAAAAAGGAAAAATCTGTATTTCCAAAATGGAGAGATCATTTCAATTCAATTTCAGTTAAAAATCTGCGCCGCGAAACACTTCATTTCTTTGTGTATGTCTGAAAGTTGAATAACTTGAGTGATGCATATTAAATGTGCTTTTGGCGGTCTTGGAGTGAAGTTAATTAATTTTTACAAGCAAAGGGCCCGCGTGCATATTTTAGCTTTCATAGTTAAAATTATGTTTAATATAAAAGTTGTGCAAAGTAAGTAAAATATGTAATTACCCACTGATGCTTCAGTTTACAGAATATTAAAAGTATCAAAAGAGCTTGAAATTAATTCAAGTGAAGAAGTGCTTTTTTTACGACAGGAACAGTGTTCGTTTATATTGTTTGTGCAAACAAGCTCAACTTGGAATTTTTACGACGTTTTTATTTGTTGTTACCTTTAATGATGGGAATGAATGTTTAGATTTTCTAACTATTAAACCCAGCAGGAAACGAAAAAGCGAATTCTGTTTTTGTGCTTGTTTCAGGTGTAATATGTTTCTATTAATTAAATTGCTGTCTTGTAATCATGACTGATGGGTGTAATTTATCAGTGGAAGCTAATTGGATACATTGTTGAATTTTCCGTTTTGAGTTTTGTCATTTTTTGCATTTTCTTCAGAGACTTCTATTCTAATTAAATTCGAGAGGTAAACTTCACCGGTTTAGAAATATGAACGCTTATTACTCACCTTAATTAAATAATTTCTTGCAACCTTACATTTTAATTGTCTTATTTTCCGTGGAACTTCCATTTCTTCGGTTTAATCAACTGTTCAGAAATGCAAGCAACTCCAAGAAATAAATAAATTTTTGTTGTGGTTAACAGAGACGTAACGTGGATAATATTCATGTTTTGACAACATTATTAGATTGATCGCCACCACTTACATCAATTCGTATTGATTTATCGTAAACGTACTCGTTGCTAAATCGCTTCAAATTATTGAACAGACGTTGATCAGGATTATCCGGATATAGGTATCTCATCTTTTTAATTTAACTTCTTCGAAAATTCACTCATTTCGTGTCACGTCCCAATTTATGAATGTCATCAGTCACTAAAACTGATTTCAGTGCCATTTCGTGCAACAGAATCGTCGGACTCGTGGAAATAATTTATAGACGACCGTCACAGCTCATAAGGAATTTCATTTTTCTTAAGGTGAACAGATGAAACCAGCCAAATGGCCAGTAGACCGAAAAGATGAAGATGAACGATGCTTGCGGTAGCTCAGCGTGTGTCGTACTGATAGTGTTATCACTAGCTATCATAAGACACACGCGGCTATCGCCGGTTTCTTTTCTCTGGCCGATTGTGTAGAAAGGGTAGGTTTCCGGTTTCATCAATCAAACATGAAGTGGATAATTTTTCTTTTGAGATACTTTGGTTGAATTCTTAATTTTTCTGGTTTCCGGATTGATGACACGGAACTTTGAAAATAAGTGTGGTAATTGGTTGCTCACTTTCTTGCATGAGAAGTTTCGTAATTAGAGCCGTGAGTTTACCATCATGAAGTGCAATAAAGCTTTACGGGTATTAAAGCACTATAAAAATTTTAGTGCTTTAGATAACAGTGTTGAAAATGATGGAAGGTTCTTTAATTCATAAAGTGAATGGAGTAAGTGCTGTCCATATTTTACATTATTAAAGATATCCACGTCGCTTTACAAGAATTGTGGACTCGTCCGGCGCATCCACCATTTTTACAGAAAACCGAATAATAAAATTTCCCTCGGTGCGATTTCCATACGAATCCAGTGTGATGTGTCGATTCCGGCTCTTATCCGTTAAGCTTTTATCTTTAATTAAGGTCCTTGGATTTTTATTATCGCGTGAGAGTTGGCGCTTTATACTGACCGGTTATCTTGTCTGGTTTCAGGGTTTCCCTCTAAATCAAAGGCCATTGAAGGTAACATAAATTCTCACATTGTTGGAAATTAATGCCTGGAACGGCCCGTGGTGTTTTAAAAAGGTCACAGTTTAATTTTGTGTTTTTTATTTCATTTTTGTTAATTATCGCTGGATCTCTGGGTTTTTCAGCATTCTGTGTTTTACATACAGGAAACACAATAAATAGATTTCGTGAAAAGTGAGTGAGGTTCGTGCCGGATTTAAAAATCGTTATTTACTGTTTTTGTATTGTAAACGATTTTTTGTTACTTCATTCATTAGAATTAAAGAAGTGTAAGTGCCGAAGCAAGTACCGAAAGCATGACACATGTTGTTTGTTTTAATAGCTTCTTGAATTACGAGGAACTAAATAATGTTCATTCTCGTTCTAACAACCGCAAACAATTCCAAACACAATAGCAATAAAACAAGGCGGGATCAGGGGTATAGTGTCAGTATATACGTTTTAAGATGTGAACTGTCTGAATGGTTCAAGGATTCAATGCTCAATTGAATTAACTGTCTACCTGAAAAGGAGATTTAACCGAAATTCCAAGCCCCAAACAGTCTAATCTCTCGCTATCATCAAAACATGTTGTTAATTCTATCATTCTCTACCGAAACATCCTTACTAAATCCGCCATGTTTACGAACCCACACAGCAATAAAGTTAACTATCAAAATGGCTAACTACATTGAAACTCGACAAATCGCATTGTCTCAGACAATAGCAAACAGCTTGAACTAATGAACTGTTTCGAAGAAACATCTACATACAATGCGTTCCAAGCAACGATAATTGTTTGAATTAATGAAATGACTCTTGTAATTAATTAGCAGTACATTCTAAAACGCCATCGGCAGCGTATCGATTCCTCTGACGCAACTATTAACAGTTTAGAAACCCAAAAAAGGCAACAAGAAAAATTCGAAGCAATCTCCTCCAAGACCTTTCCAAATAGAGTTAGCAATAAATGGAAATCCGTTACAAGTTTCAGTGGAAAATCGCCACACAACAAGTTTAATTCCGAAAATTGAGTTCGCTTTCGACCAACTGCTATCCACGGTGTTGAATACTTTTGGTGGATGCGCCGGGAAAATAACCGTAATCCTTACACCATTTTGAAAAAAATGCATTTTTACATGCGTTTAAATTTTGAAATATAACATTCGATGTGTTAATTTGGAAGAAATTGGTTGGGAGGAGAAATTTCTGCTTAAATCAACAAATTTAATTTCGAATTTGACGGTAAGTCAATAATATTGTATAACCATCAGTGTTTTAAAATGTAGTATTTACGTTCTTGAACAATTCACTGGAAGGGGGTACATCTTTTATATTGATGTGTACGGCAATTAATTGATAATTTATGTAACGGCAAACATGAGGTAAAATGGATACACTTATCAAATATTTACGTTAAAGCATTTACTTCCGGGGCGCTTACTAGGAAATACAGGAGGAAAAAAAGGTACCGTTATTTTTTTCTAAACAAACACATGGATTTTTGATGTAAATGAAATTGAGTTCAATTAATAAAAACGTGTGCGTTTGACTTTTATCGAATAACCAAAGTGCCGCTGATCAATCATTTTGACAGAGTTTGAGAAGTTCAGCACTTCCAAGGAAAGGGGAAAATCTGCTGAACACGATGTAAAAGTAAAGAGAACTATACTTTACTTTCACACGGCAATTTTGGACTGAGCTTATGTAGTTTCGAAGAATTCCGATTTAATTTCTGGCATGAATCCGAGTAATCCATTAAAAGTAAGAACAATCCACTCGTGAACAATTCCACACTGTTTTGTCACTGCAGAATTATTATTAAACTCGATTAGAAATTCATCACTCTGAAAACTAATGGAACAAGCGACAATTAAATCTACAATTCAATGAATTTCCATAAGAAAACACGAACTGTTTTATTACTCGCCGTAATTATTTTTACCTTTGTTCTCATTTTGGTTTTATCCTATCTTCAATCACAAACTCACAAATTGCACGTTAATTCTTTCCGGCTAACCCCATCAAAATTAGATTTTGATGTTTATTGATCTGTTCAACAAGAAGCGGAAGCCTCATTAAACTTATTTTCGCTTTTCTAAGATTTATGAGGCACGAGTCTTGTTTAATGAATTCTCAATAAAGAGTTAGATGTTTTCCACACTTTTCAATTGAACCGCGGACGGCACAAATATTTTACGGAAAAACCATCAATAGTGGTTGGGGGGTGAACACAAAAACTTACAAAGAAACAACAATTTTCAACAATTTCGGTTTCGTGTTAGGAACTTGCGAAGTTGATCCATAAATTATGTTTTTCCGTAACTGCAACTGATTATGGAAATTATGCTGTATAATCTCGGCCTGTAAAAAGTTGTAATTGTCCGCTTCGTACTAAATTTCGGCGCATATTTTAGATCTTTGTACTGTTGTCGTTTGCTTTGTGATTGCTAATTAAACAATGCTTTACATTATCTCTGTTTTGTTGCTTCTGAAAAGTATATCCTCATTGTGCGCTGAGCTGTACTCGTAGTTTTGGCTTTATTTTACAGTGAAACGTATTTTATTTGTGCATATGTTTTTCAACTAATCTTTTTCGTAAAACATTTCAACAAAGCTGGAAGCTCATATCTCAACTCCGTTTTTATATTGGCGACAAAATGTAGACAATTAATTTAACGAAAGGACAAAGCATTGCTGGTTGGTACAGATTTCTCTGACTAAAAAAGTCTTTGTTGTTTTGCCTTGAATTTTGCGTGTTATCTTTCACCACCAGCATCTCTTTGATCTAATACAACTTTAGATGTTTAGAGGCAAGCCAGTCAGTTGTTGGTCAAACACAAACATAACAACAGCGCAAAATAAGACGTAAACGGACTATTGAGCACGAAAACACGAAAACGCTTACCTCAACCGCCGCCAGAAATTCGCAAATGGAAGATTCTCGTATTGCTTTGAACACGGATTTTTTCTTTGTGTTCCGTCATAACAATACTCGAATTGTAGCAAGAGTGTATAAATATTTACGCAAAAATCCCAGGTACGAATTTTAAAACGATAATCCCGAAGAACACCCTTGTAATTTATCAGGATTTGCGAAATTAATGTGGAGGCTCCCAGAAAATATTTTCATATAGAGAGAAATTAAAGTAATCCACCACACGCTAAATATGTAAATAGAAAGAGCCCTTCCTTGGCCGTAAAATCCTTAGTGCTTTCTGTTTTTACGGTCGCTTGGTGTTAAAAGAGGGCCAATTTACGACAGGGTAGAAAGTCGCGAGCGGCACCTGAGTCGTAGAGAATGCGCACCTTCATAAAAAATATGTCCTGGTAAATTGGAAGTTATCGGGTTTGGTTCTTCTCGATCTTAAAGCACGCACACCTCTGCATGATGGGTTAATGATTGACGTCAGCCATTCTCGGCGCCCTCTTCCATCGATCGACGGCGGCGTCGTGGCGTTCCAGTCAACAAGTGTGCATGTGCCTCCATTAACTTGAACCAGACCCGCGTAATATCCTCCAGCGACCTCGAAAATGTTGGCATGACAAAGACTTCGACACATAAATTTTTAATAACTTGCTAAAGAAGAAGACAGGGTGAAACAGCAAAGACGCTCGAAATCGGAGAAAATCGCAGGGGATTTTTTTGCGTGCGAGATTAGACATTGACATTTTTATTTCGGTGTGATATTACGGAATTATGGGGGTAGGGCCACTTTTACTTTTAGTACTAGCCATCGTTAAAGTAGAATAACATTGCAGACGTGGCGTAAAGTAATACCTGCTAGGTTTCTTAAATAATAAACTTGTAAACAGAAAGTTACCGCCATGTCTTATTGTAAATCTGCGCGGGGGTGGTTGAGGCTGGTCGTGTCTTTCCAACGAACTCTAGACGCTATAATAATTCATGCTCTTCCGTATTTTCGGTGAAATTCCCAGTCGGAACGCTCCGCTATAAAATTCATGACGATACGTGGGACGATGTTCAATGAAAAGATAGTAAACAAGAGAAAACAGATTATTTCTGAAATAATGGCAAAAATTTCAGTTATCTTTTTGTGACGTTAAATTTTTTAGTCATAGATTCCATCCTATCTTCACTGAATATTTTACGAAATTTCTAACGCATTTTCCGAATATTTGTCGTACCGTAAGAACTTTAATTAATTATGTGCCGCTACGGTAATGTGAAACTAAAATATTTAGGAGCATCATCACGTCCTAATTTTATGATGCTTTCATTCCCTTGGGGCAAAACATTTTTAAACGTGGGCATCGATACTGTTTAGTCATGTTTAAAACTGCATTCCTGTCGTGAAAAACAGTCCGGAGTAAATAAATTTTATGCATGTACGTGACTTTTGACACACTCGTGCTTCTGTCGTTTTGAAGTGAATATTAAAAACTTCGCCAAGTTTTTAATTATACAAACTCAATCTGGGTTGAACTATACCATTTAATAAGTTTATACATTTTAATAAGTTCCTCTCCGAGCAGGATACTTTTTCTCGAGCTTCGTCTTTTTATAATTCAACGCGAATAAAGATTTCTCTCTTGAACTGCTCTAATTTCAGTAATTAATTTCTCTTTTAGAAGTTTTCACCATTTTAAAAGGTTTTGCTTTCAACCGAATCTCAAATTGTTGTATTTTGATTAAATAGAGATGAATTGGAGTAATTTAGTTTAAGGGTTGATTTATTTTGAATAACATTTTTTCTGGTTTTTTGAACTGGTGTAAATGCATTTTGCCTCACGAATAAACTGCACCTTCTTGTCTTCTGTAATTGTTACGTTTAATTCAGTCTTGATTGTACAAAGTAATTGCCAACATTAATAGTTACCATGTCCGTCGATTTCAATATTCATCAACTATCGGATTTCGATAATGTTAGAACGTGACATGCATAAATTCCAAATATTGGCTTCGCCACAGTTTTCCGGGGCAGGCGATGTTCTAAAGGGTCTATAATAATTCTACAACAGAGACGACAAACAATAAATTAATATTAACAACTTTCAAAATGAGGCAAGTCGGCTAATTTATTAACAACAAAGTTGAGTAGAATTTTGTTGTTAGAAGGGTCAACGCGTAAAGTTGCTCTGTTTGCGCCTAAATAAATTTGTCTACAAACGAAGTTTACATAAGAATCACATTTACGGTTGCTTAATTAGAATTTAACTTAGGCATTAACTTAAGTTCAAATGAACAACGCTTCGGATCCGGTTATAGTATATGGCCTATGGCTCATGGTTTAAAGCACCAACTAAGTCATGACTTAAACAAGCGCTTTTGAGCTTTTTAAAACAGTTTAAAATTTAAATCCAACTGAACGTTTCTCGCCTTTAAGCAGAAAGGGAAATTATTTTATCACGTCGAAATAGGAAATTTCATTTATTAGTCATAAACCTTTCCAGCGATATAAATTTATTATTCTTATCTGTAAATACATTCTTCTTTGGATCAATTTTTGAAATAAATCAGTGAGTAATTAAACGAATATTATGCGCGTTGTACCAAATTGCAGCCAGATCGCAACAAGTTGCCGGAAATTTAGATTGTCATTCAGATCGACAATAGCGGCACTTTTTTCTCGTCTTTTATTAACACGAAATCGAATTTCAGGAATGTTTATCCTGGAAAAGGCAACTTCTCGAAACCTCCGAAGTTGGTGTGAAGTATACAGCTCCACTTTCTATTCCACGTCCGAATTTTAAAAGCTTGTCGTGTGATAAAATCCAAATTTTACGATGGTGTAAATAAAAGAAAGTTTTCCCGAGATGTCGAATGTGAATTCTGCGCTTTTATGAACAAAGCAATCTAAATATTATTCATTGCTTTTTAATCATTGTTTAAACACTTGATTGGAAGATATAAGAATAAAATCAATGTTGTTCGTTGTTTGATTTTGTGAAAATTGTTTCAGACGTTTCGCCATGGCTTCCCTTTTCAACCTACGGCAATGGCATTCGACCCCGTACAGCGATTACTAGCCATCGGTTCGAAGTGTGGTTCCCTCAGGATGTATCCTTTTTCATTAGAGTTTAAAATAAATATGATTAGGGACAACGTGGTTCGACGTTATAAATGAAGGAGAAAGGTCAGTATTCTCTCAATTTTCCTGACGCTAATAACGTCAATAAAAAATTCTCAAACACAGCGTTTTTGCTCGTTTTATCGGAGTCCAGAAGCGACACAAAAACCATAAATAAAGGCGTTTTTCCCATTCATGTCGAAACGTCATTTCTAGTATAATAGCATTATTATTGATTTTGAGCGAGTAACCGCTTTGAAGGCAACAAACTACATCCCCGCAAAGTTTTAATGAATGTAGCTTTGTGGACGTTTTTCCAACTAGTTTTTCAGGATAAATTTTAAACGAATCTATCGGACCTTTCTACCCCTAAAAGGATGGATGTCAAAACGTACAGGCAATATTTTTCAATAAATTCAAGCGCAGAAATAGGATAGATTGGGACAAAGTACCTGCGGTTCAAGTCGAATAATAAATTTCATGTTAGCACATGGTGACCTATTTTGTTCGACAAGCAAAATAAAAACTTTATTTAATTTATTTAATTTATTTAATTAATGAAAAAGTACGACTGGAGGGTACGGAAAGTTTGCGAGTATATCTGCATAAAGTCTGCGAAGCTCGTAAAAGGTTTGAGCGCGTTTTGCTTTTCTTTTTTATAGTTTGGTTACTTGAAAAATTAGTGTTGCTTTTTAAAAATTACACAATTACACCAGAGCAGAGGAGTAATGTTTTACAGGTCTTTTTTCGCTGATCAACAATTTCATTGTGAATGGGACACATTCTTTTAATGTATTCATACCCACGACCTCCTGAAAAATCCCTTGTGTGTAGAGTTCATGTTAAAGTTGCATCTGTCCGAATTAATAATGTGAGAACTTAAAAGCTTAACTCTACGTTTTGTACTTAATAAGTTCACGAGTTGTTTATATTATATTTAATGCCATGATACCTAATTAGCCGTTAAATTTTGTGACATTAATAATAATTGTTCAATTATGGCGACACGATAGCCGCTTTGTAGGATGCAAATGATCAGTTAATAACAAATACTGTGAAACCTAACGAGTGCAGATTTGCGGACAAAATATGGGAAAAATATGGAT
The DNA here is from genome assembly GCA_029298725.1 of Gnatocerus cornutus. Lineage (NCBI taxonomy): Eukaryota > Metazoa > Arthropoda > Insecta > Coleoptera > Tenebrionidae > Gnatocerus > Gnatocerus cornutus. Next base: position 9,758,348 of record CM055514.1, read on the forward strand.
TTGTACGATAGAGATTTTTTTTCTGATCTGAGTGAGGGTTTTTTTTCAAGCGAAGGAGGTATTTTACAACATTTCAATGCAGTTTTTTTCTATTGACCACAAAGCTGAATTAGCGAGATTTTAATCAAAGCAACTGTCAAACGGTTTTAACCCGGCGCATCCACCATTTTTAACATTAAATACCCAGTTTATTGCGACAAATTAAAGTACATTTTAAGAAATTATTCTTGGATGTAGCTGCTAAGTGTATATAATGAGTAAATTCGTTCTAGAACATGGTCAGTAGCTTGTAAAAGTAGCGCTAATTGGCTATTAGAGCTTATAGCACAACGGTAGTCATTCTCAACATTTGTATAGAAAACGATGGAAATTACATTTCTTTGTGTTAAAATAATGAAATGCTTGTATTATTCCATGAAAATAAAATACAACTGTTACACTACCCATAATTTCACATTTACTGTCTTAAAGTTTGATGTGTTTTTCACTGAAACCAGATTTTCTTCGAGGCGGAAAATAAAAACACATTTAGAAGAAAAATATTATTTCAACATTGTGTGCAGTGAAAACCCGTTCGTGCGGAAATCCACTCTGAAACTACAGAGATAGAAGATTATTAAATTTATTTTTTGTGGAAAGCGTTTAATCAATGTCTAACACGGAACTTTGAAAGCAATGAAGACACCAACCACAACGCTAATTTCTCGTCTTCTGTGCAAGCAATAGAATGTGACACGTTCCTTCTCTTGGTGTCTCTAGCTTGACTTACGGAAACGAGAAATTATTCTCATTGCCATGAATTATTCAAATCCTTTTAATTTAAAGTAATACGGGGACTACGTCAGTTTGCTTGATAATAGCGCTTTCAATATAGCGGAATTTCTGAAAGCTCAGGACGTCGATTATACCACAGGCTTTTCATTAATTACGAAACCTCAACGTCGTAAAAAGAAACATGTGTCGAAAATGACGTTAAGAAAGAGAAGCACAAAGCGGGTTTGAAACAATGGAAAATACGAGGCAGACACACGTCTCGACGCAATTCAGATGGCTGAAATTATCGATTCCGTGTTTCGCTTTCATCTGTACTAAACGACACGCGATTAGAATTTTTTGAGAAAATTGAACCTGTACAATAAAACGAAATTTAAATAAGAAATGGCTTCTTTAATGGCCGCATTCGAAAACAGGATTACTTTGTGTTTTTCTTGAAACACAGAAGCGAGTGGTTTGTAAGATTGATACAAATCGAGTTCTGTGATTTATGAGTTATGACGTGTAGCTTTTTATGTGCATTCTTTCGAATCGTAATTTCCTATCAGATATAAAATTCTGTGATATCTGATGACAGCGTAATTCAGTCGTTCTTTTAACATTCGAGCGCATTGTCAAAATTTAGCACGGATTGGTCAGAGCGACTTTACGAGTTAATAAACTGTAACTTGTGGTAAGAGCTCGAAATTTATGTGTTTCAATATGCGTATAGCTGTAATCCAGAACGGCTGTAAATATTGACACATAATTTTATGATGTTCGTAGGAAATTACGATAATTTTTACAAGCAATTTTAAGGCTCGTCACGTACCGCTCTCGCATCAAAAGACGTAATGAAAATGGATAAGCGTGTCGTCGCAGTTTTCGTGCTTTCGTTGTCTGTACGATTTCCGAATTACTATGATATTTTTAATGTGAAATAAAACTAGTCTATATCCTCGTCTTGATGGTTTTTTACTTAAACAAGGGATGCCAAATCGCTCTTTGCATTTTTCATAGATTGTTAGAACTTTTCACCAAATGATGCAAGGCGAACTTTAGATCCAGATTATTCAACTCTCGAATGTGCAATGGAATAGAATTAACCAACCTTCCACATAGTTGTAAACGGGTGAATTCACATTCCGAACTCAATACCTGCACTCCTGTTTGACATCTGTTTTGAATCACACGTCCTACTTATCCGCAGTTCTTCAGCTAAAACGAATTTGATGTCGCTGAAGCTAAATTTCACTCTCTTAAATAAATGACAAAACAAGTCGTATAATTGGGAGAATCCGCGCTAATCCTCTTTGATTCCGCAAAGCTCTCTAATCTCGCCCAATAAAATTCTTACGTGATTGTGATATCCAGGGTGGTTTGCGACTTTCGTTATTTAAATTCGACCATATCAGATGGGGTTGTTGTGAATGTCGGTAACTGTCTTTCGACTTGAGACACCGGAAGTATGTTGAAGCGGTTTTACGACTTGTGCTTTAATATTTTAAACGTCAAGTTCTTTCAGGGGGAATATTTCAAGTTGCGCACGGAACGCGGAGAAGTTCATAATGGGGGACTTCATGAGGATAGAATTCTTTCAGGAGTTTCAAAATGACTAGATTTACGACTTATTTTTACTATAATGTATTATGCATCAGTTTATTTAATAGTTACGTTATTAAAGTTTCATAACCGTGGCATTTCTTTTCGAGCACTGTCTCTTGAATAAATTACAAATAATCGTTACTTTGAAGTTCGGATAATGAAATTTGGCGTCATTGCAGGTAGACATAAAGTAGATTTTGACGATAATTATTGTTAATTAAATGTTGGTATTATTGTACTAGCCTGGTCCATTATTGGCAAAGGCCAATTCACCATTAGCTTCACAGAGAATGCAGAGACCGTACAGTGCTATCAGACACACCTAATAGGTACATAAACAGGTAGTCGCATGTAGTTCCAAATGTTAACAAGCTTGAAACATTGTGGAGCTTAGGAAGTTTGTTTTAGTTTACCTACTGGTAGAATAAATCGATGTGAATCCAATAAGTAACTTCGAGTTTTTACATTGTTGAATCGTGTCTATAAATGGATAAAAAGGCTCAGACTTTAACAAGCTCTTGTAAAAATACAAACTCAAAGTACTACAAAGTAATTTGGAAGTAAAACTTTTGTTTCAAATAGAATTACAATCTATAAACCAGGTCTGCACGTCGTGCTGAAATTATTTTAAGTAAGTATTGTTCGTAGCTATTTACTGTAGTTTTCTTCAAAAAGTTATCAAATTTTACTTTAGGAACCAGACAGGCTAGACTTGATTTGAAGAGATTTAGAAGAGTTTAAAAGAGTGATTTTGAAGCGCTAAAAGTTACAATTTTATGCCACACCCACGTAATGCAAGAGCAAATAGAAATGCATTAGCAACTCTGCGTTCTGCAGCGGATTAGTTTTTTTTTCAAATGAATAAATGTATTTTCCGCCATCGACAGGTTTTGTTGACATGATGTTTTTATACTGAAAACAAAATGATTTTCTTTTTTTGCTAAATGTTTCATTCTTCCACTACTATTTATATGTATTATTATTTTTAAAAGTGGAACACAACGAATTCTTGGTTAAACCCTGGAGGTTGAAATTCCAAACTTATTTAAGATTAAAACGATATTCTTGTTACATTAGAATTTTGTTATCTCGAAAGCAAAGACAAAGGATTGGAAAAGCGTATTCTGTTCTTCTTTTTACGTCTAGTCGGAAATAAATATAATGTTTCTCAAATTCAATATTTTAAATTCAATATCTTCGTATCTAGCAAAAACATTCTGGTAAAGAGATAACAACATGCCGATAAATTCTTACGGCCACACATTTGTGAACGTTCCCATTTGTCATATTTTCAAGTAAACGTTCAAACATCCCAACATTTTTCGTTTTAAACGTCTGTTTATCGAGGACATGACACTTGTTTACACGTATTCGCGAATTTATTCATATCGCAGAAATTTTAAACCACCCGTGATCAATACCATCTGATTCGACCATTTTGCGCTCAAAAGACGTGTCTCTTTTAGGTTTGAATTTCAATGTAAGAAAATTGCCTTATTCTTGAAAATACACACAATATTGTAGCTTGAAGGATCTAAGGAAAAACTGAATTAGATGGAGGGTTTAAATGTGGTTAGGTCTCACAAAATTTCATATCGTGTCGATGATGCGATTCTGAGTTTGTTCAACCTGTTAAACAGACTGTCGCTGTGTAGTATGGAAATTTCATGAGCAAAGTTGCAACGTGTGTCTGTGATACCAGTGTAAATATCGGGCAGCTTCAAACACATTAACGGAAACAGCATCTGCTTGTTCCCATCTTTAACAGCCTCAGTTTCCATCGATTTGCTATTACCGTTAACCTCCATTTAAGGGCGAAATTAGGAGTTCCTCGGGGATGCTTCAATATATATGCAGCGCCTGTCACTGGGCTTTGGGTTTTATTTTATTTTAACACTGTCTTCACACGAGCAGCTTGATGATGTATATGATAATGGGAAATAAAAAGAAGGGACCAAAACCCATCCATCGGATAGATACGATCTTCCAACTGTGAAATATAATTTCAGAACGTCTCTGCCTTGGACACCAACCAATGAACTTCGAAATGAAGCTAAATTCGCTTGAAGGCTCGGTTTCAACAGTGTCAATATTTAGAAGCGAGATTTAATCTGACTGCATATAAATTGGTAGTCTCATGAATCAGAGGTTCAGTGAATTTCCAATATCTTACCCAATATCTTCTAAATTAGATTTCAATAATTTTCCTCCAATGACTTGCAAGAAGATTGCCTTCAACGGAGTCTGCTTTGTATATGTACACAAAATGGAGATCGTTTCGCATTTAATTGCGCGGAGAATCTTAGATTGGAAGCACTTTTAAAATTTTCATCACGCACGTGTACCGGCGCCTCCACCATTTTTGTTCGTAATCAAAACTTTCAGTTAATTTGCACAAAAACAAGATTACTTGATCGCTAGTAATTATGGTTTGTAAAATGATCATTTTCATAATTATGTGCCTGAATCTAAGTATTAAAGTATCGTCACATTTAACTTGGATTCACCGCTGAAGTAGCTCTTTGAGGAAAATTTATAACCATATTATTAAAATGAACGTAAAGTTGAAAGCCATTTTAGAGGCAGGCTAAGGATGTAATATTTCAAGTCATGGTATGTCTTTGTGTTATACAAATATGACATTCTGCAGTACTTTTCAGTTGAGAGTTCCACTGTTTTCGTAAAAATACTATTGCAAATATTCCGCTAACTTATTCTAGTAATGACTGCTCTGACACATTTTATTAACAAAGTTTCAGAAGCTTTAAATTGATTCAAGAATTTAGTCTGAAACTCAAGCCGTATTGTAATATTCTAAGAGAGCCAGAAAAATGAGATGGATTTCAGGAAACTATACTACATCCATTTGTTTATTTTTAGAGCTTCCGGGCGAGTATTCTCCTGATATCGAATCCATTTTCGATACTGTATACTCGACGAAGCGTCTTTCAAAACAGTCAATTTCTACAGTGCTTAAGACTCGAATTCATCTAGCGTCTTCTAGTGGTACGAGGATCTCGTTACATTCGCTTCACGCCCCTTTCAGCTCTGTTGACCCGTTTTCGATAAACCGAAAAGCGAAACAAGGATTTGGGAAAAACTCCAGTTTAACGGGACAGAAAATTAGAGGGAGTTTCACCTAGTCAAAGTAAACCTATAAATTCAGTGTTATCATCCAGGTGTAGTTCCAACAGTGAACGCTGAGAAAAGCTTCCCGCCTGTGAAGTATAACATGCAAACAATGTTTGCTCAACAAACAATAAAACTTTATATCCAACGTGACAATCGCAATCTTGTAAGAAAAATGTTGCCATTATGCAGTTAGCAACTGTTTAATCCCAGTTCTAGTGTGACATATTCATCACACAATTGTGGTTTTAGCACTAATGGGAGTTCTAAACATTCAGGCAAATTGAGATGTCATCACAATTTCCGGTGTACAGTTTACATTTTTCCCAAAGCCGATTTGTTTCTGCATGCTCGAATATGGGATGGAATTAACCATTGTCCAATCGCGTTACTATCCCGTATTCCGTTGCAACGGAAACTTGATTAATAATTACACAACGCCAGTTTGGCTATTTTCATGATTTTGAACTGGGTGGAATAATTGAGGCTCGTTTGCTTTATACTATGTACTCAAAGGATTTGAATATGCGTAATAATCAGATAAATTGCAGTCGGCCGCTAGCAAAGTAAATTCTATTGTTGTTTATAGAAACCAGTTTAGTTTACACCTAACATGATCCGACAACAAAGTTCGTAATGCAATTTACGCGAATTGTTGTGGCAGAGTTCGAAAACTGTTTCTTTGAGCATTTGCTATTGACAGTGCAAATTTATGATTTATGCACGTTTTCCCGGTAAGCGAAAATAATTTTGCAGGCTCTGGGGCAGCTGGTTTTAGTGGTAATACAAGGAAAAGTCAATATTTGTCGAATAGGAAATAGAGGTAAAGAGAGTTTCAATTTTGGTTTTGTTCGTATTGCCAATTGCCGTGAACCGCCGGTGTTTTGTTAAATAATATTTCTGTGAACTTATTAATGAAGTTTTTTTTATAATTTTAGGTATTTCCATTTTAAATCGATTAAATGAAAATGGTAACAAATTCGCTTTAATTTTTGTCAACGACACGTGCATAGAACTGAAAACTGAAGTTTTTTACATTTAGTTTAAGTTGGAAGGAATTAAAAGGAATTAAAATGAATAATTTCGTGCATTTTTTTATGAAATAAAATAATTCCACATCCATAATAATAAAGCGAAATTAATAAAACGTTTAGTTCTTCTATTTACTGTTTTTATTAAACCGATTTTATTATTTATCATTGATTTTCCGGTCGACAATACATTTCAGCCTTAGGGGAATGTATTAAACAGCTATGAAAAGTTCCAAAGTTTACATTGTTGTTTCCCTAATAATAAAAACAGTTTACAAAAACTCTTATTGTTTGGCGATCAAATTAAAGCTATTTTACTTCTTTTTACAAAAAACTGCCACTTGCTACATTACGCGATGATTATAAAAAATAAAAAACGTTTTAGTTCCGTTTACACAATTTGTGCTCGTCTGCAGCTCAACCTTCTGGAAAAACAGATTACAATCTGTACGTTTAAGTTGACAAGTAGAATCAAATATGCCAGATGAAACAGTTCCAAATATCAATTTCATCTTTTATTACAGGAATAAATCGAATGACTGTTTGATCTTTCAGCTCAGAGAAAACGTGAGAATTTGAGTCAATAGTTTTATATACACATTTATTTGCTTGTGAATTGGATTCAGCTGATAATGATCTAAACTTTCGGACGCAACTTTTTTTTAAATACGATTACTTTTTTACCGGAAAACCCCAATTACGAACTCAAACAACTCAATTCGTTGATTGAAATTTACAGTGATTTTAAAAGATTTAGAACCGATTCAAATTCCATTTCCAGATTAGATTCTCTGCACTTTCATCAAATACGTTGATTGACTGTTGCATACAAGTGGAAAATCAATATTTGTTTAAATTAGCGTTGTCAACTCTTCATAGAGGTCGCGGTTCTTTCCACCTGTTACTTGAAGACAAAATAACAAATATGCGTTTACATGTGACATGCAAGCACGCGAACCCCAAGTTTTTACGCCAGGAACTATAAATAAAACATGGATTTTATTAATTTTTTATTCTGTTATTATTATACTTACAAAGAAGGCTTGATAGATGTCGATTCTTTAACTTGACAAGTACAAGGACTTTTACCTTTACAATGGAGTTCAATTTAAAATGAATCATATGTAGAAACCAACAATTGAATTGTCGTAGGAAAGTGTCACAAAATCCGACTACAATTGGTACTTTGAAGGATTTATTTCCATTTCTGGAACGTATCGTTGTTTCGACAGTAAAAGAACAGACTTAAAAGATACTCCACAATATGCTGAAAGCTCCATGCCGTCGACGACATAACCGTGATTTATTGTTCCTCTGGAACGAGAACATCCTTATGCACATGCATCGAGCAATGTCTTGATTAATTTTGCTGCAAATTCAACAGAAAATTGAAGAGTAGGTCAAAGCATTTCCACCCTAACGGACTCATTATTACGTAACCGTTCATGCAAATAACGGCATTGTTCTTTGCATTCCTGTTAAATTTAATTTGCGGCAAAGACCGCAGAATTGGCTTTTACCTTAATTAAACCAGTAGAAACGAGAGGTAGGTGCCCACGGTAAATATCTCTTTACTAAAAAAAAATTAATGGAGATCGTGAGGAGAGACAACGTAACAGGTGTTAGCAACTTTTTGCGAGAGTGATCAGTAAAACTAGTTAAAGTAGTTGGAACTGAAGGCCAACGTTATCAAGGGGACAGCTTAGAATGTCTCATTTTATTGTATAAAAACTGCTGAAGTGCTTTGAGCAAGTAATTGAAAAACTTTTACCCTAGATAGAATAGTGAAGAGTTTTAGGTTTAAATGTAATTATTTTAAGCGGCAGCGCGCTGATGCGAGAAATGCGTTTTTTATTTTCACAAAGTGATCATAGATAGTAATCTTCACAATTATACAAAATTTCGGTGGGAAAAACGTGTAAAATTCTATAAAATTCGAACAAAATCGGACTTTTGACTCGTATTGCAAAGTAACGTTTTTATTTTAAATATAAATCTTTTTGCTAAAACTAATTTCATTAAAGCTATGTAGATTGTCTCGTAAAAATTCCACATATTCATATAATTAAGGATAATTGAAATTTAAACGTGCGACAAAAATGGTGGATGCGCCGAGCCTTGTTTTGTTACATGTAAATGTTGTATTAACTCAATTTTCAAACTGTCGGTACATAATAGCCTGTTAGCCCCAATACTACAATAAACTAATCAAAACCACAATAATAATTAAATTTTTTGCACAATATTATTCGCTGCAAGGGTTGCAGTAATGATTGCTTTTCGGAAATCAATACCATTAAATAATTTAATTTACTTTGATCGACGTTGGTTGTCCCAAATGTCCGCTGGTGGTTTGACCCAGACAGTTTCATCAATGTTTAGAGTGTGAGTAGAGTAAAATTTTAATGTCGAGAATGAAATGATTATAGGAATAAAAACAAAGTAGTTTGAACTCAGTAAAACATCATAAAGAGGCTTTATCAACATTTTCGTTAAAAAACTGTACTTGCATGTCGAAAATACAGGGTGATTTTTTTAAAACGGCAGGCGTTGTAGAATTTTTATTTATGAACCGATTTCAAAAATTTAAAAAACAAATTAAATGGTTTTTAATTTACTATAAACTGATGATTTTTAAATTTTTCTAAATGTCTTAGTTTCTTTTGGGCGATACTCAACTTTCTTATTTTAAATTGGAACCCATATTTTTTTTTTCATAATTAGGAAGATATTAATTTTCTTGATTCAGAAATGTACAATATGTTCCACTTTTACCAAAAATATTTAAAAAAAAAATTATCAAAATTGAAAAAAAATAAGCAATAAAAGTTAATAAAATCTAGGTGCATGGTGTCAAATAAAAGAATGCCGTTATTGTAATGTCAAAAAGCAGTAAATAACAGAAAGGATCGGCATTTTTTTTTGAAATTATTAATAACAAAAGACAATAATAATTACAAATCAGAAAAAACAACTACCTAATTAAATTAAAATACTGTTGAAACGCCATCCCGTTTTTTTCATTGCACAATTTACACCCACGAGAAATGCATTGTGCATTGTAAGGTGTAGCCCCATCTTGTTGAAAGAAAACTTGTTCTTTCTGTTATTTGCTGCTTTTTGACATTACAATAACGATATTGTGTTATTTGACACCACGCACCTAGATTTTATTAACTTTTATTGCCTAAATTTTTTCATTTTTGATATTTTTTTTTTAATATTTTTTGTAAAAGTAGAACATATTACACATTTCTGAATCAAGAAAATTAATATCTTCTAAATTATGAAAAAAAAAATATGGGTGTCAATTTAAAATAAGAAAGTTGAGTATCGCCCAAAAGACACTAAGCTATTTAGAAAAATTTTAAAATCATCAGTTTATAGGAAATTAAAAACCATTTAATTTGTTTTTTAAATTTTTGAAATCGGTTCATAAATAAAAATTCTACAACGCCTGCCGTTTTAAAAAAATCACCCTGTATTTGCCAAGGAGATCTTCAAACGTGGATCGAGCGCACGAACGTCTCATCATAAAAACATTTTTGAAGTAAAACAAACGCTCTCCTGCTAATTGGTAACCAAATGTAATGAAAGTTTGTCACCCGAAATTTCCAGTCTTTTGGACGTGTAAACAGTTCATCTCGGCAAAAACATCTCTACTGAGCTCGAGGCGTTTTTGCACGCAATTTCTCAATTACAACGTGTTTACGACAAATGTCAGTTCTTTGGAGACACTGAAATTTTTGTTTCCGTGAGTTTCCGCCTGGAACAACGATTCGAGTTTTATTCTTTATAGCCACATAAGTTACCATCTGGTGGACAGGACATTTGCATTTTACAATAGGGTTCGATAACAATATACAACGGTGTTAAACTCGCGTTTTGCCCAGCTTAAGGCCCTGTTATCACATTGAGGTGTGATACTGTGACCTTTGAGATATTTCTCCCACAAATCGAGGATTTAAGGTCCACAGGATATAGATTATGCTAATTTCAAAGGCATACTAGTCCTGAGGATTTGTCTAGGAAATAAGTGTCTCTTGTTCAATATTCGCGAATTTACTATGCATTACGCGTCTCAACAAACTTTCTTTTTAAAGGGTTTTTATTATCACTTTCCCAAACCTCTGGAGTTTACGTCGAAACTTACTTTCCCGGCAAAAGTTTTGAAATTTGTTTTTTAATTTTCCAGCGCTGATTGTACACGACCACGTACTTAATTTCCTGTTGTTATTATTTTTAATTACAGTGAAATGGAAATACTCCAAATATTGACTAACAAACAAAGGACCTAATGTTTCCAATTTCGAAGTGAAATTTCGCAGCGAACGTCATGCATGAATGAATGTAATGAACTGATTCTTTAATAGAGAGCCGTCGGTTTGCTCGTATTTGAAATTTAAATGAATATTGGTCGTGTGGTTGCAACTGGCTCTGTGCTGTTTTAGATGAAGTTCCGGTCGAATATGGACGCTGTTTTATAAAATTAATGTACCATTATGGACTACACAGAGAGATAACATTCATAGATTGGCAAAAGTTATTTAGGATGTTTAAACAGGATTATGTGCCTTTCCGTACGTTACAAATAAACTGTTTTAGATATTGATTTTATCATCGTGCACTATTTTAACAGCCCGTAAAGTGTATGAACGGGTTAGTTAATATAATTCTATAACACTAAACGTTATTCCAATTTCTGCCTTAACCAGGCATGTCCACATTCAAAGCTTTCCCCCATAACTTTTTCGCAGCCGTCGCCACATTAACCCTTCCATAAATCTCGGACGTCGACATCTTGCCCCTTGCGTAAAACAGCGCAGCCAAGGAAATTGCGTTAGTGAGCGATCGGTTAATTTAATTTGTAACCTCCCGCGTAACAAGTTAAGGAAAATCAAGATAAATTTTTATTCTGCTACCATTGGCCGTATCGCATTTCCAGTCTTCTATTTTCACTTTGTCCATGCTTCGCTATAAAGGTGGAAAATCTCTGTTTCGTTGGAATCACCGGAACATCCGGTCGATGAGCTGAAAAGGATAATTCGTAGCGAGGAGTTACCGGGTGCCAAATGGTTTCCTTCCTAAACGAAGATACCATTGTCGTTGAGGACTGGAACTTGGCAGTTATCTTGTGGTTGTTGCTCGCGGGTTATCCAAACGACACTTACCCCATGATGCTCTAATGACCGAGGGAAGTTCATCAGGTTCGCGTTGGGGTTAAACTCCGGTTTATGGGAGGGAATGAACGGACGTGAATGCAAGCGCTCACTTTTCATAAATTAAAAAAGTATGTTTAGATGAAACACTTTATAATTTGTTTTCTTTTTTGACGTGGATTGCTGCAATTTGCAGTTTTTGCTGCGTTTATAAATGAAACTCGGAACCAGACCGAGCGTATCAATGTCTAGTGGTCATCTGCAAAAAAGTAGTAAATAGCGTCGACTCTTTTGTCACAAAGGAAAAACTGCAAGTATGAAAAATGGGTACACTTTGAGATTCCTTCTTGATTTTTCCTCAACAATTGTTTTGTGTCTCAGTATCAAAAGCTTGGTCTCATTAAAATGCTCCTTTTACTTGCTCGGAATATAAAACAGAGTCGTTTTCTTGATCGGCCACTTGTGTCTGCAGATGACGTCTTTATTTTTTGGCAAAGAAGATTATTGGAGTTAAACGTCGGACAATAACGAGCCTCGAATTCTGTGTAGTTTAACACAGACTGTAACACTGTGTTGTAATTGAAGTTTTACAGTCGACTTTATGAACGTAATTACCCTCAGTTCAGGGCTGTTAATAGTCGTCAAGTGATCACTTTCCATAAAAACTTTATTAACAAATTTTTACGAGACAAATCGATGAAGCTGTGGAGGTTTTTCCACGTCGTTAATGCATTTTTCGATAAAGAATTTCCGGAGAAATGGGAAGAACTTATAAAAACCGCGTCGAATTCATATTGGAAAAAGTTTTAACCGGAAAAACTGCAGTAAAAATCAAATTAATCTCGGGAATTGTCGAAGTCAAGTTTTTCAGCGATCGGTGTTTGATTTGACAGCCAGAAAATTGTACCTCTATTATATACGAGTCGATACAACAATTTCGATCAAATATTTAAGACCAAACACGATGAGACCGTCAATCTAACTCGATGTAAATTTTTAATTTCTTCATCGTTTCGATCGAAAATAACTCGGTATTTAGTGTCATCCGCGATGCGAGTTGATTAAATTGGAAGAGCTACGACATTACCTTTGTCGTTTGAAATGTAAAAACGTTTTATTGGAACGACCTGTCGCATTAAAAAACTTCATATCATCGCATCCCGTGCAGGCTCAACTTCGTATTTTATTGGACGAATCTGTCCCTCCGTTTGCATGCAATAAAATATAAAACCAAAACAGAGCGCCGACAAAGTCGAGTATTTGCTTTGCACAATTTTCACATAGAATATCAAAGAGACGAATCGTTGTATGATAACTTGTTGGATGTGAATGCTGTTGATTTTATAACCGAATTGAGGTTTCATCTTGATCTGGAATAATTTCGCTTTGGCGGGGTATTTTGTCTGGAATCTGAAAAGCGGTCCGGAAATTTATGTACCCTTGACTTGGTTATGTGCGTGCTGGTAGTCTTTATATGCGAAATTTAAACAGGGTTGAGAATGCTCGTTAATAATAGATTAGAAAAATTTGATGGCATGTTGGCCCTAGAAGAAATTTTCTCTGCCTCTATTGTTCTGTAGTTTCCACTTCACACCTTCCTTAACTATAACTTAGACTCGGCCAACCAGGCGTCGACATTCACGTCCGACATGACATGGATGGTCCTCCAGGGTCCGCGGCCATCCTTCACTTACAGTTTCTTGTTAATGAGGGAGCGTTAGTTTCCGCAACGGCAGATGATTCACTTCACCTCTGGAATTTTAGGCAGAAAGTTCCTCAAATTGTTCAGAGCCTCAAGTTTCAAAAAGAGAAGTAAGTATTAATTATTTAGATTTTCATTTAGTGGGGCTTTGACGACGACCGGATTAAAAATGCCGGGCCCAAGTTACGATAAGTGGTTGCTGTTTATTCCCGATAGATTTAGCGTCGTCAACGGAGAGTAATTAGACAAATCTATAGGCCATTGAGTTGATTATGTATAATTGATCGGTTGTAACTGTTATCCCATCAATGAAGAAAGTCGGGGGTAATTATCAATAATTTCCGTGCAAATAGTTTTTTTTCTGAATTAAACGAATTTGCTCGAGCTAAAGTTAAACGAATTTTTTTCGGCGGCCCGCAAGCGAAAGTTTACACAAAAATCATACTTTTGGTAAACATCTGGTAAAATTGCTCTCAAATTCAACACATAATTACATCGTGGTTACGGCGCGGTTATTTGTAAAAGCTCGGTTTTGAAGCGCTTCAAAGCTATTTATTTAAATTTGTAATGAGAAAATCCTTCCACGTTACCGTTTTCTTTACACTCCGCGTGTTTTGCACTAACAATACGTCCGAAGCCATAAAATTTGTCTTTGTGTACTGATTGGTTGTCAAATGGCATTTGAAGCGATTAATCGTATTGAAAGGATCTTCATGATAATGCTTGAAGGGCTTTCGTCGTTTCCCTCCTCGTTGGTAATTGAAATTTAATCTTTCGCTTACAATAATAATTTCACTTTAAGCCCTTATCAATAAATTACAAGGAATTATCCGGCACTTTCTATATGGGTTTTATCGGGATTTCACCCTTACTCCTAAATTCCACGTTTGGTTTATAACAAAAAGTTGCGCAATTCCTTATAAGTTTTAATTGCTTGCAAAAGTGTTTATTGCTCAAAAGAAGCAATTTTACGGTCGCTTGTGGCTGTCACATATTTTAAGCTTTTATGCGAGTAGTTGAGTCAAGTTACGGATTATTAATTAGACAACTGGAGCGTTTGTTAAACCCCTTTTTTTAGTTATGTCCAATTACGGACATAAATTTCTCAGGAGGTTTCAGGTTTTATAATCGCGGACGCGTGAACTAATTTTTCACCAAACTAAAAGCTTTGTTTTATTCAGGATCACCTGCATGCACTTGCCTCTGCAATCTAAATGGCTTTATGTGGGCACCGAACGAGGTAATGTCCATGTAGTCCACATAGAAAGCTTCGTTCTGTCGGGATACGTCATTAACTGGAACAAAGCGATAGAAGTGTGAGTGTGCCACTACTAATTTCCTGCTGTAGTCGAAATTTCCTGCAGGGAAATTCGACCACATCTCCTGTATGGAAACACCTTCTATAAGACTTTTGTTTTAGTTCACGGAAAACGCACCCCGGTTCTATAGTCCATTTAAGTGATAACCCTTTAGATGCCAGTAAGGTGAGTGTCTTCACGTCCTGCTGCCGCATGTCTTTACAACCTCTCCATTTTTCTAGTTATTGATAGGATACGAAAGCGGTCAGATCGTGCTGTGGGACCTGAGGAACAAATCTGCTGAAGGCAGGTGGCAAACACCTGAATTAAAAAGTGTAGCGTGGCACCATGAAGGCAAACAGTTTATGTGTTCGCATGTCGACGGAACATTAACCACGTGGAGTATTAAGGACAGGACGAAATACCTTTGTATTTCCCAACCCCATGGTGCGTCCTTACTTTTTGTATGAACCGTAAAATTCACAGTTTGCGTTTTCAGCAAAAGTTAATAAAGACGGCAAATCGGAACAGTGTAAACCTATAAACAAAGTCGAATGGAAGTCGTCAAGGACAGGGTAATTTGAAGGAGTTTTTCGACCGAATTTATAAAACGTGATTTTGCAGGGAAGCATATGTGATATTTTCGGGTGGAATGCCTTACGACCAAGCCGGCAGGACACCTAGCATTACCGTTGTACATAATAAAACTACCACTGTGTTAGAAATGGAAAGTAATGTTATTGATTTTATTACTTTGTGTGAATCTTTCTACTCCAGCGGTAAGTAACGATTTCATTTGCATTCTCATACGTTTCCATTGTTCACAATGTGTTACATAATTTGGACCTCTTTCATAACACTTGATTAAATTCAAAATGTAAACAAACATTTAATCGAAAAGTTACGACTAATTTATACTTTGATGTAATGCATGTAATAAAATTTATGAGAACGTTAAATGAACTTTCAGTAAACATTTTACCGCACATTATGCTACGTAATAAATGTAAAAGCAGAGCTTTCAATCCGACGGATTTATAGCAAAAATGACGTAATGTTGCCAAAGGTCACTGCATAATATGAAGAACGAGTGTAGTGTTAAATTGACTGTTTTTATTATTCCAAACGGTAAAATGCTTTTATAAATGTGTACTCAGTTTCTCTCCAATGCTGTAAATAATTAAATTTTCTCTGCAATAATCCAGAGTACAAAATGATATTTTCTAGTTTATTAACGTGAGAGTATTGCCTTTATATATGTCAAAATCGTTCATAATCCATCACCTGTGCAATTAGCTAATTCGGACGCAAACTATCCTAGAGCTCATTTATAATCGCGGGATGACATTATTATTGCACAAATTTGCGAACTCGTGCCAAAATTTGCTTATGGCGTATTCCATTTCATTATGATTTTGTAATAATTTTGATATCAACTAATTTATAAATTGACCATTATCAAAATGGAGCTGTAAGAAAACTGCTGAAGCTGTCTGGCAAAAGTACATTAATCACAATACATATTATTGAAGTTTTTGTTCCTTTTTTTGCTGTTTGTCAACACAACTAAAGCATTACCATCATCAATCGTGAAGTAAAATGTACAGATTCACCGTAATACATTTTAATTTATAAAAATGGTGGATGCGCCGCAAACTTTTTGACTATTATCATCCCAAAATTGTCAATTGTGGTCGCTTTTTTTCAGAAATGCAAGAACCCTTCGCAATAATAGCTTTACTTCAGAACGACTTAGTAGTAATGGACTTACAAACGGCCGGATTTCCGTGCTTGGAGAACCCATACCCCATGGACATCCACGAATCACCGGTGACATGCGTTAGCTATCTGGCTGATTGTCCAGCTGATCTCATTCCAGCATTTTACTCCGTCGGAAGAGCAGGTGCAACAAAACGCCAAGGTTTTTCCGAAATGGATTGGCCGATCAGTGGGGGCACGTGGTCGGCGCAGTCTTGCAGTTACAGCGAGATTATCCTCACAGGGTAAAAATTCGCGACTTTTCGGTGTTAAAAAATTAAGAGAGTGAATTTTAGGCACGCCGACGGGAGCGTCAAATTCTGGGATGGAAGTGCGGGAACACTCCAAGTTTTATATAAATTGAAAACGGCGAAAATCTTCGAAAAACAGAGATCGAGGTCCGCGGATAACGACGATGATCCTTTTGCGATCGAGATTATATCTCTCTGTCCGGAATCTAGAAAGTTGTGCATCGCGGGAGCTTCGAGTCACGTCATCTTATTCACGTACAAGAAGTCGGAGAGTAACGACGAAGTTACCGTACGTGATTAAAGGAAGTATTGGATATTTGCATAGTACATAACGTGTTGGCAGGTATTGGAGATTCCTATAGTTTACGAAGTTCCTGAGGAAGGGGAAATTTCGCCAGATTGCCAATTTTCCGGACCCGGATCAGCGGGATCGGGAAGCAGGCTCGATATGTTGGATCTCGACAATAAAAAAGTATATCGCTCGATTTAAGATGATTCGTTGAGTTTGACGAGACTTGAATTCTAGGATACACCGTCGCTGAAAGTTCGTACCGGTGCCCAAAAGAAACTTCCCGGTTTCCAAGCACAATTAGTTTGTTTAACCCCCTGGAACAATGGAGAACCTCCGAGCCATATTACTGCGCTTACAATAAATAGTTCATACGGACTGTAAGTTGAAGGCGTCACAAATTATACATGTTTTAACACAATAGCGTGTATATTTGGGGAAAAGCCGGAAAATGTTCCATTCCCAAACGTTCATATTACATAAATTTATAATTGAATCGAATCCTTTCATTTTTTGCTCATAAAAACTTTTTTGTTTAGGATGGCTTACGGTAACGAAGCGGGAATTGTGATAATAGATGTAGAACAGAAAGTTTGCCTTTTAAATGTCGGCAGTCCCGATCTCTACGGCGCCCAGGATCCCTACTCCCGTGTCCCTAGGAGTCCGAAAAGAGGCGCTACCAGCGTTGTTGACATTCTTCCGATGAACGCGGATCGGGACGACAGACAGCCTCGCAGTCCTAGTATAGATCAGGTCAGTACTTTTATCAAGTCAAAATCATTACCAACACAAATTCATTGGCATGACGGTACATTATCTGTCACATTTCTACCATCACATCAACCACGACCCAAACTATTAATCATAGAAAATTGCTGTTTAAGATTACAGTACGCGCCAGGAAGTGTTAGTTTTCTCTGAGCTATAGGCGTGATTGCACTGCCATTTGACAGCACCTTAACAGTTATCCTATTTTGCTGTTTACCATAAGTTGCTGATGAAAACCTCTGCTTTCTGTTTATCCGGGCCTGTGCATGCCTGTAGATGGGAAGATCCCCGGAAAGTCCCTATTCCCTGTGCCCCTGCCCCACCCCTGTCGAACCAGCTTCCGAGGCCGTGGAGGAGGAAAAAGCCGTGCCAATTCCACAAGCCGCCACGCGAAGAAAGTCCTCCACTTGGAAGAGTTTCAATCTTAAGCGGCAGTTGTCAAAAGTGGACATAAAGATTAAAAACCCTTTAAAGGAGAAGAGAAATTCGATCTTTTACTCAGATATCTCACCAGACACTCTCGATGAAAGCAAATCTTCGCCGGATTCAGACGAGAATACGATTATAGACAATCAAAGCGTGATAGACCTTACGCTAGGAAAAGAGGAGCAAAAGGTGGCGTACGAAGAGTTCCCGGCGGAGATTCAATTCTCACCGGGCGAAGACAGCGATACGCCTTTTCTGGTGGGTTCGTTGGGGACTCAATACGAAGTCGGAAACGGCAGAAAAGTGGGTTTCGTAATGCGACCAGATAATCTGGATCTGGTGGATGAAGATGGATGTCCAGTGAGACCACCACGACACGTAAAGAAAAAGATGCCAGATAAAAGAGACCAAAGACTGTTATCTGTACCAAATATCAAATTTCAGAAACCTGAGGTTCAGTCTCTGAAAGATCTGAGAGACAAGGAGGAGAGCGTGGTCAGCCCGCAGCCGTCGTTTACTGGAAATCTGATGAGGCGTTTCAGTAAGTTTCAACTCTGTCACACCTTAGACGGTGGCCCTTTTTCGACCTTCCTGTTGTCCTGCCCTGTGAATATAAATTCGTCGATTTTGATCGATTGCCTGCGTATCTGGATGGTTTTTTTCTCATATCTATATATACTCTGATTCTTATTACATTGACATTTAGTGGTAGGAATGTGTGAGTAGTTAGCCACGATATTTGGTAGAAATTAGCCGACCAAGCCTACACCACGAAACCAGTTTGTGTTTGATTTGATCGCTTATTTGCTGATTTGCTTTACTTGTTTTGTTGACCACACGTCCCATCGTGAACGTGTTCGTCGATTTTTATGACTAACGCTTTTTTCAGGGGGCATTGGTGGGTTTGTGACTTTTGGTCACGGCAGTGTTGCCAGCCCTGCGGAAAATTCGTAGATCAATGATCAAAATTTTTCACTTGAGAATCATTTCTATGTTAGTGGAAGAATTTTTCCTGTCTGTTACATAGCAAACACCATCAAACGTTGTGCAGTTTCATGACTAGTCACAATTATTCAATCGAGTCGCATTTAAATTATTGAAACGGACTAATATTGACCAATTTTCACTCGTTATAAATTCACTTTGATAAATCTATTATTGTAAATCGGGTTAGAGTGACATAAACACACACTTAAGCAAAAACTGCGACATCACTCGCTTAGAAGTCAAAACTCTTCTTGTATTTTTATAAGTATCTCTTGTGGTTGAGTGGTTTATGTTTATTTATTGGGTGCAATAATGGTACTGCTTTGATCTAATAGCATAATTTTGTTTTTCCGAGTTGGAGTTTCGTTGTTGTCATTGTGGTGGTTCTTGTAACGTGTATGAAAATTCAAGTCTATGCGTTTTTCGTTCGCGGGGGTTGGCAATGCTGGTTCACAAGCTTTGGTTTGTGTTGAAGGACGAGGACGGCAGCCGCGTCGAAGGAGCTTCTGGGTAGGAGACGTAGCCTAGCATAGTCCCTGCCCTTCATAGTGCTTAGCGCACGCAAACCTCTAGAGGATGCGCTGCTTGTACTCGTCTAGATTCACTCATGCTCCACCGTTTTTACTTTAAAGAAACTTCGCCGCACCGGCCATCAGCGACTATTTTTCAAAATAGTAGCGATGGCCGGCGTCGCGATTCCTTATTGTTGTTGTCTCGGAGAGTAAGTGCTGGGTTTGGGTAGATAAACGGCGTGTGCAGCCCGGCCTCGACGTGTCCCGTCTCCAGCACAGGTCGAGCGCGCCCAGATCCTCCCCGTCGCTCTCGATCGCAAGGTACTCGCAAACTACACAAGTGCCTGTCCACGGCTAGCTACTCAGAGGACTGTGGCAGCCACTTTCCCTGTCCCACTGCGCCCACTGCCCAGCGACAACAGCTGATGGTCGCTCGCCAATATTGCAGTTTTGGTAGTACAGTCACCAGCCTCCACTAACAATACGTCACTTACATATTATAGACAATTCACGATTCACATGCTGCTCTCTATTTCTTCTTGTTCGATTTTTTTTAACTAAACATCATTTCGATGTTCTACTTTCTTTCTTTTTATTTTTTGTTGCCATATGAACCGATCGTTTGCGCCCTGCCCAGAATACATCAAGTTTCTCATTTTATTAATTTTTAGTTTGCCATTCATATCACTTCATATTGATAAAGTTGCGGCGTCAGCAGCCTGGCGCAACAGAAGGATCGCCCGAGCGCCAATTTCTTTTATCAACAAAAAAGCACACTTTTAATTTGTAATGCCTACATTTTACTTTTTTTCAAATTGCAGACAGCAGCTCATTTTTTTCCATAACTTTTACCGAAAAACCTGCCAAACCGCGAATAAATTCATTATTTTAAGTTCGTAATAAGTTAACATAGGAATTTGCAAAATAACTGATTCGATTTTGCGCGAAGTTTGGTTCATTTGGCTCTGAAGCGCCAGCCAGACCCTTAAACAAAAAACTTAAAATATTCATTTCAGCACAGCCGTTGACTGAATAGTAATCAGCACCATCTTTCTAAAACGCAAAATCTTCATTCTTGACGATATTAACATTAATCATTTTGCTGTCGGCATATAAACTCTCAGTATAATTTAACCATCTGTTGCGTTAATTTGTTGACGCTTGGTACAACTAATGTAAAGTGTTAACATTGAACTCTAAATTTTATGAACGTTTTACCGCATCGGACGAACAGGTAGTCTAACGAAATCAACGTTTATTATGTTTGGAACAGTTTAAACAACATGATTCTACTTTAAATCATACGTCATGTTATCATAGTAGATTCCCACAAGTTATTTCTGCAAATATAGCTTATATAGTTGAGAAATGCTTCACTTTTAAATCAATTTTGCATTTCTATTGATATTTCTGGGCTAACGTTTTTTTTACAGACTTCCACGTTTTTCTACTTTTTTGACAATCGTTTTTTTGTGTTTTGATATCTCTCTACTATTTTAGTGTTTGAGTTTCGCTAGCTCATTTAAATGCAACAAAACATTAGATGACAGCAATAGCAGTACATCTTAGATAATATTTTATGTAGTTTGTTGTAGTTTTGACTTCACGAGTAGAGTTGTCTCATGTTCACTGTAGAGTTGGTCCGTTCTTCCACTTTTCGATTTTCTTGCAGTGTTAATAATCACATTTTAGTTTTCTGAACACAGTGTTTAGTTGATTCTATAAAGTTTTTTGTTTTCTCTATACAGCATGTCATCAGGTGACTCGTACTATCCAAACCTGTACTTTACTTATCTAAAATTGAAAATCTTGTGTCTACTAGTCTGTGTTCTCAACTGTTCTCTTCAAAAAAAATCTTTCTCTAATAGTACTTCTTCTTTGTGTCACGTATTTGCACAAATACTGCTAAAAACGACACAGTTCGGACCACAGATAACAAGCTAAAATTGTTAAGACGAAATCCGAACCTAATATTGTAAATTTTGTTTTGCTTTGACAATTTTGTGTATTTTGTGCTAATTCGCAAGTCTTGTTACTCACAGTACTCTCGATTCTCCTTTGTTCTCTTTCGGTTAATTTGTTTCGTACTTTTTGTCAAACAAAGAAAAAGTTTCTGCCGTTCGCATGGTCTTTTTGGAATGCTTGCGCCGAATGTTCAGCTTCAAATCCTACCATTGATGTAGCTTAAACGTGAAATTTAATTAACCTCTCATCAATATTCATTGCTTAGATGAAGGTCTTTCAGGGATTGCCGAATCGTACTACAAGTTTCGAAAAGTTGGGGAAAAGGGAGGATTTAAATTTTACTGTTTTCCCGAGGCTTTGTTTGTTTCGTGTCAAATCGACGTGAAATGTATCGATTTCAGCTGTTGGAATAAACAAAAGCGAATTTCAAATATTTGAAGTATGGATGCATCACACGCATATTAAAATGTATCAATAATTTATGTTTTTATTGAATTACATTATTAGCTCTGATGGTATTACATTTCATTCGGTTTCACATTTTGCAGTGTAATTTTACAACAGAGCTACTTGCCACAATGAGGCCTTGTAACGCCTAATTCTATATTATTCTATCGTTTCTTTTGATTAGGATTCGTACTGACAGCATGCATTCGTGTTTTGTGTTTGTTATGTTATGGTGGTTGGTATTTTAAAGGTAATTATGACGGGAAGTAATTTTACTTCTGTATTACTGCTATTGCTAAGAGCTTGTGCATGTTTAATGGAGAATAACGTATGTACTACAAATAAACACGTGTGCCGGCTAAATATTTGTGGTATATACAGCGATGTTCAATAAATGGACTAAAATAAACCTAACAATCACAAAATGTTTGTAAATAACACAAACGGGTACTTGGACTTATTACTTATTAGATATTTACAAGACATTTTTGTTGTTAAAACACGATTTTTAAAAGTCAATGCTGGATTATTTTAAATTTTCCGATTAAATTATCTTCATTTAAACACGTTCTTAAATTTCAAACCTAAAAGTCTTCCATTCATGAAGAATTATCGCGAACATGATTGTTGTAAATTGTCTGAACTTCTTCGTGAGTGGAGGCGCATTTTTCTGGAATGATTCTGCTTGTGAGCGCATGAGTAGTGCATTGTTTATTCCTACTTTTTTGTCACTTCAAATTTCAATAACTAATAGAAAAATATGCTTACGGGCCGCGTAGACAAGCTGGACAGCTCATTCTCAAGATCGAGGTCAAGCTCTATGAGTTCATTGGAAAACATCACTTCTGAAGCAATACAGTGTTTGGTTTTCGCTGATTCTTTTGCAAAGAAAACAGGTGATTGAACATCTTCTTTATAAAAATGTGGTTTTCAAGATGATTTTTCAGAGCCCACATCTTTGATTCCCACATTATGGGTCGGTACGAGTTTAGGATCGGTTCTAACGATTCTGATTACTCCACCGGATCCGGACAGCAGATCATCACAACCCGTCGTGGTGTCACTTGTTGGAGTCACCATTTTTAGACTGAAAGGGGCGATCTTGCACATGTCGTTTCTTGATTACACCGGAACTCTTATACCGAACGCCTACGAGTCATGGAGGGACGATAATAGGGACAAACGAGAGAGTAAGTTTTTTACTTTCAAATACGTTTATTGAGTTCGTAAATTTCTTAGGGTTTTGAAATGGTTCATTAGGACAACAATTCGCATAATCCCATGTTTAAATGTTTTTTGCAACGTTTTGAAATTTTAAAATTAATCAAGACGTAGTTACTAAAACAATTATTAGGGAGCATCTGCTTTACTTTGTTTAGTACCACCCTTTGAAATTTTAGGCAGCAAACCGCTTTATTGTAATTCTAGAAACCCAATTAAAGCACCAACATTAATTTTCATTTTAATTTTGTAAAATTTAGTTCGAAAAAATGGGAGTTTTTTATTTTACACACAACGCACGTATTGCAGATCAAAATAATTGTGTTAATATCGCGTGGTTTTGAATCTTTTTATTAATAGGGAATTTATAGCAGTTATGCAACTCTACTCCAATTGAAATTGTATTCCTATTGTTTACATTTTCTGGTAAATTATGATTATAATGCATTTATCATTGTTCGAATCTATAATGATAATTATTATTGCGTGTGTTTTGTTCATTTCTTATTTTCGAATTTTTTCTCAGTTTAGATTATGTAATTTGGTATTTGATAAAAACAAAGTTCGATTTACCTATTTAATTTATCCACTTAAAACCGTTTATTTCATTTAGTCCAATTTTTATTAATCCAACCTTGATCTTGGCTTGTACTACACTTTGCCGAATTCATCCCTTAGGGCCAATCCAATAATAATTTTTATCGTCAATGATCGGTCAGATTTAGATGTTTTCGTTTATCATTCTCATCTGGTCCATTTTAGTTCCGATTCCTTTGCTAATTTATGTGTATTTTTATAGTGTCGTCTAGTGCAGAATTCTGGAAAAACAGTAAGAAGTGTTCAATATTGTGTTTGAATTTTCATCACTTTTCGCCTTGCAATTCCCAATATTTCTTCACAATTTTTGAACTCTTTCGTTTTTATCACGTGTCTTGCCTTTTGATAAATGTTGTTCTACAGCCTTTCAGCCTGAGGTCTTTTCAGCATGTTCAACGAAATGGGATTTAATTCGATTGAAATTCGCAGAAACCCCAACGAAAAACCAAAATCGGATGAGCCCAACTCTCAGTGACCAGCAAAACCGGGGGGACTCGTTCAACGACAGGCAATACGTTGTGATAGTAAGCGAAAAGCAAGCCCGTGTCGTCGCTTTGCCGTCGCAAACCTGCGTTTACCGTCAACAATTGACTGATTGTGATTTCGTCGTAAGAGCCGATGTGATTACATTGAGAGGTAAAAAAAAAACGTTACAATTGCGGTTATTGGTTGTTTCCGTTTTAGAAAGTGTTTGTCTGATGTGCTACGTTTCCAATGGCCATTTGGTGTCATATAGCCTTCCAAGTTTGCGACCGCTCATCGACATAGATTTTTTGCCGTTATCAGAGCTTAGGTAAGTTTAGAGAAATGTGGACACGCGACTACTCATCTTGTTTCTAACTAACACGATAGCTGCGCCGCACCGTTGTTAGCATTGTTTCCTTTACTTTATGCTCAGACTTGATTTGCATGAAAGTTTCCATTTCGAATTTTAGAGAGAATGTTATTGTACAGGTGCGGATTATATCGGTTTTGGTAGGGTAAGACGGACCTGTGCAATGACTTTTTATGGACTCTTTAGAGTCTGTAAAAACCGCTACCAACATGAACTAAATTTTTCAACATCGGCGAGACATTTCACTGTGACCTTATGTACTTATCTATAAATATTTGATGTCAAGCACAACCTCTACTGAATTGTTGTAGCAGCAAAATTCTTAGGATAACCGATCTTCGATCTGTAATTCTGTTCGCCCTAGTTTGCTTCTAATCTACCTTGCTATGCTAGTTTCCAGACACAATCTAACAAAGGCATTGTAGACCCAATGTTATCCATTTGGGGACAACAACTCATTGTTAACGAGGATACTGACCAGTAAGTTGCCAAGGCTATGATACTTTATTAAGTTACCATAAGAAAACCATCAGGACTCGGAAATTGGCACTGAGACGTTTAGATGTTCTGTGAAATAAAAAACACGTTTATACTACTTAAGTACCACTTTCAAGGTATACTCGAACTATAGCCCATTTTATAGGAGTAGATTCTTAACACTAGTTAGTACTTCAGTTTTCATCAGAACATCTAAAAACGCTGATAACTGAAACTGAACAAGAACCGTCCTGATTGCGTATTTATTTTAACTGAAAACGCCGAAAGCGTACTTTAAAACACACCGAACTTATCCTTTGGTTAAGTCTTTTAAAATGCAGTTTCATTGATTAATGTGCAATACGAAAGACTTATCAGCCTTAAAAAACAGGTATCAACCTTGTAAAATAACTGTAACTACATTCAAGACATACACAATTTCGAACACACAATCACTTCAACTAATCAATCAATGGCTTCCATGCACACTTTCAACAGCACTGCATTTTGATAATAGCATGGTCGGATGGTTGTTTAACAAATATTGTTGCATGTAGTTGAATAATAAATCCTTCGCTCACTTTTTATTCACAGGCCACGTAAAATGCGACAGTCAACAAATCATTTAATCCTACGTTCAAAATTTGTTATTCTAACTAAAACAATGAATTAATTCAATTTAAAATGACCTGCATAATCCATTGCAGTTTGATTTATTTTGTATCGTTTTAATTCCATTAATAAGTTGCGGTTACGAATATTTGCATGCAGTTTATTTTTACTGATAACACCTGCACCGCGTTGCCGGAGCCGTTTATTTTAGTTTTTAACGAATTTCTGCAGAATTCTTCAGTTTTAGGGTTGTTGAAGTACGTCGCACCGCTTTACGAATTTATAGTTGCGTTTTTGTGGATGCTAGGCTAAATATTTTTCATTTTAACTTTTGGTAGGTACCAAAAAAAGTTCCAATTATCGCTTTTTTTATACATATAGCAGCCTAAATATTTGCATTCATGACTGTTTTTTAATGCAATACGCATTTTTTTCTATTATTTTTAATATTTATTATTTTAAAACAGTCTCATTTTACTCCTGTTGTCGCGAATTTATTTTGATTTTTTTTCAATAAACAGTAAACCAGCGGCATAACTTAAAAAAATAATGTTTTTAAAATGCAATACATAATTAATAAAACCAACATATCGAAATTTAAAAACTTTTTTAAATGTCATTCAATTTTTGATTGCATGTTCCGCATGAGTCTTACTGTCTATGACGATCGCTTATCTTTAATACTCGAAGCGATGCAGTTTTACCGATTTTTATATGCATGTCCTAGTGCATATTGTGTGTGTCGATAATTTTGTGGTATTTTTGTAACAACCGATTTTTGAATTTGTGGTAAAATTGTGAATTGTGATCAGACGTACCCATTATATGAACGAATCCCAAAAAACTGACCCCAGTGATAAATAACATTTATTGAACGTAGAAAATTGTAATTTTTTGGTAATCCAATACTTTCAGGTGAATGCAATATTGATGTTTTGCATTATCCAAAAACCCCTACTGTATTTAACTAATGTACAGTTTTATGTGAATACTGCACCATTAAACAAAAACATATCTCACAAAGCCCATTAGTGTGGTATTTTGCAAAATAACATCATAGAGCGCACATTTATACTAGTTATAGCTTAATCTAAAAACTGTAACTGTAAATTGCTAAACTAAGATTTACATAGCAGTGCGTAGAATGAACTAATAAACACACACATTTTAGAATCGCTCGAACATTCTGCTTCAGTAACAGGGGACACGGACTGTACTTAACATCGCCATCGGAGTTGCAAAAATTCACACTTTGTGCAGAATTTTGGTAAGAAAACTCCGCGTTACAATTCCACCTAACTTTAAAATTGTAGTACAAATCTAACGGATTTGATTGGCGAACTCTTTCTGGCTCTGGACATGCCGGAACCTCCCAAAGAGAGCTTCTTCAAAGGTCTTTTCGGCGGCGGTGTACGTTCTTTGGACCGAGAAGAATTATGTAAATGACAAAAAAACGTTTACTTTCACAAAGCATTAAATGTTGTTTTTTAGTTGGAGAATCGAGCGGCAAAGCGAGCAAAACCGTAGCAAAACACATACCAGGGAGTCTGCAAGACATGGGCACCCGAGTGACGACTACAACGAGTGAAATTAGCCGAGCACACAAACTAATGATCGAGAGAGGAGAGAAACTTGGTCAACTCGAAGACAGAGCTGAAAAGATGAGAAACGAAGCGGAAAACTTCCAGTCAACAGCCCACGATCTCATGCTCAAGTACAAAGACAAGAAATGGTACCAATTGTGAAGTGTTTACATGTTTATTGTACAGTTTTCCGTTGTAGACTAGTCCTATAGTCAATAGATGAGCAGAAAGTGACAGTCGATCGAAAATCTGGAAGGCAAAGTCAGATGTGTTATTTTACTACGATTCAGTGAATTTAAATAGATCGATTGTCTCTTGCTGTCGTGCTATAAATTCTTAAACTTAACGCGAATTGTGATATTCTATTCTGCCTGAGGATAGATTTAACTTGTATTATCATTTAATACTGTTTAAAGAAAAAAGCACATGGTTTTCGCACCCAGGATATAATTCATACAATTATATGTAACTTAAGAAAATGTGTTATTGTAGGTTTTTAAAAATGTAGCAAATTTGTACCTTTGCTACTTTATTATTTTAGGAGCATTTTCAAAGGAGGTGACACTAGAAAGTGCGCCCGTGTTAAATTCTTGAATTCCAGTCATATCAATCTCTGAGGATACGCCTAGTCAGCCAACTATCATTTAGGCTTAAGTTTAAACGACAAGAAACGATATCCCCTTTCTAGTGGCCCAACCTTTTCAGATGAAGAAATAAGTCTAAGTCATATGATATATTCAGATCCTTGTAGAATAGACCTTTAACAGACTAAACTTAACATTGTGTTGATTTTATATTTTTTTATTGATTTCTCGTCTGATTACTTACCACATTATCCACTAGTCAGTCTTGTTATTGTTCTTAATTTAATTTGAACCTTTGTACATACATCTAGAAGTTAGGCGCAAGTAGTCAATGTAAATATGTATACCTACTAAAATCGTTTCTTTTACCTGTTAAAAATGTTAGGTATTTGGAAGACAATAAGCTGTATGTTTCCGTATCTCTTTCAGGCCCAGTTCATTTCTTACAAGTATCTTCGGGTTCAACATCCTTATTCGTTCCCAACAAACGAGTGAGGATGCTGAACTTCGATCGTGTGCTTCTTAACTTTTGTAAATTATTTCATGTCTTCCTACTTCTCCATTTAATAATGATAATGCCAAATGTACCTATAATCTCACGAAATCAAATAAGAGATGTGACATATATGTTTGTAGATGGTAGAATGGTTGTTGCCATAGAACATTCGGTTAGTGAAAAAAATCTTGTACTAATATCTCTGTATTTTGTACAGATTGTGCTGGGTCCCACACGGGCATCCAGAATTTCGGGAAAACTTTTATAACGTCGCTGAAAATTATTTTCACAGGTCCAGGCCCATCTCAATCTGCTGTGTAGCTACTTTCAAAACTTTCGGTTATGCGAGACACTGTAGATTAGGCGAGATTGTTTGTATTTCTATATATTTTATTTGATGTTACGTTTTATTCATATTCTATTCAGAAAGAGGGAACAAATGTTACATCATGTTACGGCTCACTATCTCGGAGCCAACAATGGAGCACGTTGAGAGAATGAGCTCTTCGTAGATTTCTAATTCCATTCTGTTTTTGAATTTATTCTAAATTGTTAATGATGCTATTTAGTGACGCAAAAAATTATATTATTGTTCCATAAATAAAGGAAGGTTTGTTTTTAAAAAACTCTTATTTCAACAGTCCAAATACCTATTGTATAAGCGTTATAAAACCAAAAATAAAGTCTGGTGTTCATCTGCTCTTTATTTTTGCACTCTGTGAATTACACAAAAACAGACTCAAGCAATAATTACAAAATTAAATGCATTACAATCATTAATTGTTTAGAAATTAGTCTTTTTTCCTATGTTTGATGACATCTATCCGTTCCAAGAGAGGTGGGTGAGAATGATGCCACGCCGAATACAGATAATCATAAATCGGAAAACCTAAATTATCTTTGTTCAATTGCACCAAGGCCTTCACTAACTGATCAGCTTTTCCCAACTTGACCGCAAAGGAATCTGCCTGGAACTCAAATCGACGAGAGAGACAAGTCAAAGCAAAGCTCAAAAGAGCATTGTAGGGCAGCATCACGTATTGGACGACAATATAAAGACCTACAAGCACAGGTTGAATATTATAAAAGCCTAGCGCTTTGTAAATTGCCGGGAATTTAAACAAATACGAAAAACCAGAGAATAAAAGAAGAAGGTTGACTTGGAGGGCTAAGAAATTTTTACTGATGTGATTATAATGCCAATGTCCCAATTCATGGGATAGGACAGCTAGAATCTCGTCATTCTGGCAACCGGTCCCATCATCCTTCGCCAATAAAGTATCGAAAAGTACGATTCGTTTCGACTTGAAAAGGCCATAAAAGTAAGCGTTGCTGTGTGAAGACCGTTTGGAACCTTCAACCACGTATAACTGCGTCAAAGGGAATTTCAGTTGAGACGCTAAATTTTCGATTTGGGTGCGAAGTTGACCCTCTGGCAGTGGTGTGTATTTATCAAATAAAGGAGCGATCAAAGATGGATAAATTGTGTACATGATAAGACAAATAGCACACACTACTATCCACAACCAGACGAAGAAATAATCACCGCCACTTTTAATTGTGACTACAATAACTGAAGCAATCATCATAGTAAAGATTTGACTCAAAATAAACGCCTTGATTTTATCCCATATGAAAAACCCACTTGTTTGTTTGTTAAAACCAAAATTCTCCTCAAGAACAAAAGTGTTGTAAATTGTTAAAGGCAAGTCAACTATTGTCAAAATTGTAGTTAAAATAAACAACCAAAGACAACTAGTTAAGACCTCGCCCCCCAACGTGTTGAGTGACTGAGAATAGTCCCAAACCTTTGGAAGAATTCCATAATATATTATGACTGTTGACTCCAGTACAGAAAACGTGTCTTTGAAAAAACCAAATTTACTTTTTGCCAACATGTATAGTCGTGCTTTGTCAAAGGTTTCCTTGGGCATTGTGCTTTTCAACTCTGGGGGCACTTCAGTCGTCGCGTAGCCTTTGTTATACTGTAAAACATTGTATGAAACCGATACTAATTCCTAAGTAAACAACATACCTGTCTAATAGACAAGTATAGCTCCCATAAGTACTCCGTCCAGAGGAAAAATAAAATTCCATATTTAACAGTTTCTGCGTCTACACTTATCATATTGAATGATTATTCTCAGTACTAATTTCCTACAAATTTAACTATGAATATTCATGCCGAACAATTTTCAGGTTATAGCAAAATGTCACTGTCACTAAATAACGATTTATTTCGTTGGTGCCCCTGCGTTAACCACGCCCAATTCTGGTAATTTTCTAGTTACTTTCATCATTTTTCTTAAAATTGACACGATGACATGCTTCCCGCTTTTTAGTTTGGTTTCCCGGTTAAAATGGCGACAGCAGAAGGTACAGGCGTGACAACTGGTCAGCCAAATCTACACAAACAGGACTTGCAAAAATTGGTAATTGATATTTACGTCTAAGTTAATTAATGTGTTCATGCTAAAGTTGATAATTTTGTGATTCCGTGAATATTTGCTACATAACCTCAATGTTTGCATCATCTTACACAGCTGCTGTTGTTGACTCTTTACAAATGCATGTATTTTACAGGATCCTACGAAATTAACAGCTCTATCACCAGAAGTCATCAGTCGTCAAGCGACAATTAATATTGGAACAATTGGACATGTAGCTCATGGCAAGTCCACTGTCGTTAAAGCCATCTCAGGGGTGCAAACCGTAAGATTTAAGAATGAATTGGAAAGAAATATTACAATCAAATTAGGTATGATGCTTGTACTGACCTGCAGTAGACTAACGTAGAATTTTATATCGTAATTCACTGCCTGAGAATTAATTTTTTATTTAATTTGTCTGTTGTGGCAGTTTTCACCTTACTATCTTTGCACACATGCGCACACAAGTTTTAATATTTTAATAATGCATTCATCAATGGTTTTAAAAGGTGATGTTTTTAATTTATTTCATTATTAATTTGTAGGGTCATTTCATGTAAATATTCGCTTTAAACAGTATAATTATTTAAACATAGAGG
The DNA here is from genome assembly GCA_029298725.1 of Gnatocerus cornutus. Classification (NCBI taxonomy): domain Eukaryota; kingdom Metazoa; phylum Arthropoda; class Insecta; order Coleoptera; family Tenebrionidae; genus Gnatocerus; species Gnatocerus cornutus. Next base: position 9,789,861 of record CM055514.1, read on the forward strand.
GAAGAAAAAAATTAAAACTGCTAATTCCTTGAATACCTTGAAGGTGAATAGTTTTATAGATCCTAAATTACACAAAAAGCAAAATGCAATTAAAAGACTATTCCTTTCGTAAGTTGCGTAATTGTAACACATTTTAGTCCAAAACGATTTGATAACATACATTAAACTGTTTCAGATCATAAAGCCGTTTACACTTCGTCGTATTTTGAGTTTCAATAAGTTTTCGTTAGATTCTTCAAAAGCAAGAAAGAAGTTTATTTTTTTTTAGTTTTATTATGGTGTTCGTTTGGAAAAAGTTCAAAAGAAAACTTATTTCGGTAAATAAAATATGCATAGACTTTTAAACAATCGATCAATCGACACCGAGTTTTAAAAAATTATGGAACAACTGGGGAGTTCAACGAAATCGATAAGTAATATATAATTCAACAAAAAATTGTTGTAACAAGAGTCTGGGTCCCTTGCATTTCCTGAGAAACGGCAATCGTAGCTCATAATTTATTCAATTATTAATTTAAATTTTACATGAAATGACTCGAACCGACGCTGTAACAGCGTCTTTAATCGTTGACGTGGCAGTGCGAGCAGTGATCGTTGTTATAAACTTGTGCGTATTCGTGTAGTGCAGTGCACCTTAAACTCGCCCCCATCGAACTGATAGTGTCTTTATAAACAGTAGTATATTACTTTCTCCATGTTGAATCGTTCTTCATTCTCAAACCGTTTATGTGGCTTTATAGAGAGGCTCCAGTTCGATGAAACGGGTAAAATCACATGGCCGGAGGATTTCCGACACATTCGAGTGGACCCAAGATCTCTTAAAACAGAAGCACAACGAAAGGGTACGAAGAGAAAATGGAAAAGCATTAAAAAACAGCCTGTAACATATTCGAGGGAGTATGCAGTGGAAAAAATTTTAAAACATGAAGTCTGCGGGGGCAGACCGATGTTTCTGGTAAAGTGGGAAAATTATACCAACGACCATAACACGTGGGAACCGTTGGAGCACTTGGAGCATTGTCCGTTGGTTCTAATGGACTTTTTCGCTAACAATGTTGGAAAGCAAGTCCTGGAGGCTTTGTCGGAAAAATTAAACATTTCTAACAATCTTAGTAAGCAGTCGTTGCTGGACAATTTGGAAAAGGTGGATCTGCGAGCGCTACCGCAGAAAGTTAGCTTACAGCAACGAATTCTTCGACTAGCGGCTACCCCACCAAAAGAACGCCATGTCGTAAAATTAAGTGAAGGTAAACGCGACATTCTTTTGTACCAATTGCTTTTAAAACGGGAAGCACAATTGGCCGAACTTGAAAAATGGGAAGATTATATCAATTTCAGCTGCAAGGAGGATGCAATCATCAAAGTTGAAAATAATGTAGACTTGGAAGAGCCGCCTAAAGATTTCGTTTATATTAACGAATACATCGCTGGAAGTAATGTCGTAATTCCATATCAACCCGCCAAGGGATGTGATTGTGACGAATGCGGACCTAGAAAAAAACAATGTTGTGGCCGCCAAGATCCCAACAGCTTTACCTACCGAAAGCCAGACAGGATAAATATAATTCCTGGCATGGCGATTTATGAATGCAACGATTTATGCAAATGTGGACCAGACTGCAGAAACCGAGTTGTACAAAAAGGGCGGAAAGTCCCACTTTGTATATTCCGCACTGAAAATGGGTGTGGTTGGGGCGTTAAAACTCTACGGAAAATTCATTACGGAGAGTTTATCTGCCAATATGTTGGAGAAGTCATCACACACGAAGAAGCAGAAGTTCGTGGGCATACTTATGATGCCCGAGGACTAACTTATCTGTTCGATTTGGATTACAATTCCAAAGATAATCCATATACAGTAGATGCAGCAAAATACGGAAATATTTCACATTTCATCAATCATTCCTGTGAGCCGAATTTGGCTGTTTGGGCGGTTTGGATTAATTGTTCTGATCCAAATCTACCTGAACTGGCACTTTTTTCTCTAAGAGAAATAGAAAAAGGAGAAGAGTTAACATTTGATTACATGACCGATAATATGGGATCTGCTTCTAATACTCCAGAGAAAGCGCGGCCAAAACTACAGACACCTGATAAGAACGAGGTTTTGGCAGGCAAGTCAGTCTGTAAATGTACGGCTGATTCCTGTCGTAGATACTTATTTGGATAAGATTGTAAAAGACAAGTTAGATGTTTACGAAAGTTGATCGTATAGATAGGTTTAAGAGTTAACCGTACAATGTTTACGATTAGATAATGTTAAGTTTCTTAAGAAATGTGAAGATTGTTGTAACTTCGTACTCACTGTTTTTAGATGTTGATAATAAGTAGTTACGTTATGTAGATGTTTTTCAACATTTTATTATATTTTGTACGTATATTAGATCTTTTATGACACTGCCAATGTCTCACGAATATGTAATATGTTGTTTTGCAACTCTAATACAATTGATGTAACTTTCTTAAATAAAAAGTTAACTCCATATGAAAAAATATTAAAGACCAGTTCAGTCGTAAGACTCCAAAAAACAAATGGATTCAGTCCTAGGTTAATATTAATTCATTTATTCATATTTCAAGGCTACGCGAACGCAAAAATCTACAAGTGTGACAATCCCAAGTGCCCCAGACCCGCTTGTTACATTTCTGGAGCCTCCTCGAAGGATGATAGTTTTCCTTGCTTACGACCTGCCTGTACTGGTAGATTCCAGTTGGTACGTCATGTAAGTTTTGTCGATTGCCCTGGTCACGACATTCTTATGGCCACCATGCTTAACGGAGCTGCTGTGATGGACGCAGCACTTCTTCTCATTGCCGGTAAAATCAACATTATGAAAATTCTAGTGGTAATTTTGTTTTTGAGCAGGTAATGAGTCTTGTCCGCAGCCTCAGACTAGCGAGCATTTGGCTGCTATTGAAATTATGAAGTTGAAACACATTATAATCTTGCAAAATAAGATTGATTTGGTCAAGGAGGGACAAGCCAAGGAACAGCATGAGCAGATCGTGAAATTTGTGCAAGGAACTGTGGCCGAAGGGGCGCCGATTATTCCGATATCGGCTCAGCTGAAATATAACATTGAGGTAAGGTGGTTTTGCACATCGTTTATTTGTTTACTAAGTCAAATATTTAATGTTTTTAGGTATTGTGTGAATATATAACAAAGAAGATCCCCATCCCTGTGAGAGATTTCACATCTCAGCCTCGCCTTATCGTGATCCGTTCCTTCGACGTCAATAAGCCAGGATGCGAGGTCAATGATCTCAAAGGTGGTGTTGCTGGCGGTAGCATATTGAGGGGAGTTTTGAAAGTAGGACAAGAAATCGAAGTAAGTAAAACGGCTTTTCATTCCACAACTACAAACTAATGAATTTTTAATTAGGTTAGACCTGGTTTAGTCAGCAAAGACTCTGAGGGAAAACTAACTTGTCGCCCCATCTTTTCTCGAATTGTATCCTTATATACGGAACAAAACGAGTTGCAATTTGCTGTTCCCGGAGGTTTAATCGGAGTTGGTACTAAAATTGAACCAACTTTATGTCGTGCGGATCGTTTAGTTGGTCAAGTCTTGGGTGCTGTTGGGGCTCTTCCAAGCATTTTTATTGAACTTGAGGTAAGAAACTTTATTAGTTTGATTGATAATGACTGTTGAATAGGTGAGCTACTATCTCTTGAAACGATTGCTGGGTGTCCGCACGGAAGGAGACAAGAAAGGCGCAAAGGTTCAAAAGCTCTCTAAGAGCGAAGTCTTGTTAGTCAATATTGGTTCTTTAAGTACTGGAGGACGTGTCGTTGCCACGAGAGCTGATTTGGTTAAAATCGCTTTGACAAATCCTGTTTGCACAGAAGTCGGCGAGAAGATTGCTCTTAGTAGACGTGTAGAAAAACATTGGCGTCTTATTGGATGGGGACAAATTCGCGGAGGAGAAACAATTGAACCTACCACCAACTAAACACCAGGTTTCCATATAAGCGTTTTTAGTTTTTATTGAACCTTATATTTTCTAACAAGTTATAGAATATGGTATTTATTTACAGTTTGGTGTTATTTAGGTATCATTTGAAACTCATGTTTAAATTATGTAATAAAACGTGGGCTATATTTTCTTATTTTACAAAAAAAACCCGATTAAAATCCATGTAATGGTTTATTGAATAACTATGCAACATCTATCATGATTCACAATTACTTTAAACTGGAGTACTGATGAGTTCTGTGTACTTCTTAATCTTGCTGGCAACGCTCATATCCACATACCTGTCACCAATGCTCACAACCATCCCTCCAATAATAGAAGGATCAACTTTAGCGGTCAAGTGAATAGACTCGTTGGATTTTACGAACGATTTCAAGACACCCTCTAACTTTTGCCTTTGACTAGCGTCCAATTCCCTGGCGGTGGTTACTTCACAGGTCACCTAAAAACTTGCATTTTTTCACTGAAAATGTACAAGAATTTGTTTACCTCTCCACGGTGAGCTGCCATGATGATTTTAAACGCGTTTATCACCCCATTAATGTTCTTCAAACGCCCATTTTCCGCAAGCGTTTGCAGAAGATTAGAAGTTTGCGGATTCAGTGAGATTTTTGAGGCAATGGCTTTTAAACCTTCGGACTTCAAGCTACGTTTGATTGTTGGATTCTTAATGAACTCGTTTAATTTTACGTCGGATTTAAGAGCATCCTGGAATTTCTTTAGGTCTTTCTCTACTGTGTCAATGGTTTTCTGTTTAGTAGCAGCGGAATACAAAGCAGTGGCATAGCGCCCATCGATGCCGAAAACTTGGACTGGGGGCTTAACCAGTTGATTGGTGATATTGCCGGTGCTGAAGGAACGCACCTATTCAAAAAATCAGACTCGTTATGTAACCAAATTGATCAAAGGACATGCTGACTATTACATCTCTAAAAATGTTAGAACCTTACCATCATGGACAGTTTGTTGCAGGCCATGGCTGTTGTTTAAAGACCTTTTTCTTATTTTAGTATATAATTGGAAAAAGGGCACGTAACCCCCGAATCCCAAGACTGTCAAACAGGGATTTTGTTGAATTTGACACTTGACAGGTTGTCACTGTCACTTTTAACTTTGTTGCGTTGGTATTAGTTTGTTCAAATGTCAAGTTGAAGTTTGTCTTTTGTGAAGCAGGTGCAAGGTGCCCTGTTTTTAGATTTTATTTCTATATAATCGTTTTTACACCATCGCTTTTGACTTAAGTACGTTCATTCAAGACGCAAAGTACTCAAAGTACTTATTTACTTCGCTGCAGTTGGTATCGCCCCCTCCCTAAACATTGAGCTGTCTGGTCATGGTGGAAATTTTGTCCATTCGTCTCTCTTGTCGGCTTTTTAAAGGAAAAATGTCCCAAAACAAATAATTGGAATTTTTGTTGCGCCTCGTAAAATTAGCAAACAATTAGCCCAATGTAAATACATATCAGTGTGAGAACAAATTATTTCCAATGCCAATTGCAACCTCTAAAATGCTTAAAGTAAGTACGAAAATTAAATTATATCATCGTCTTAAACTCGTTCCTTTATTCAGGAGAAAGGCCAATTGAAATTTGAAGACAAATGGCCACTAATGCGCCCCATTGTTTTAAAACTATTAAAACAAGAACCTGTGCCACAGAAAGAATGGCAACAGTTATTTTATGATGTGCACTTAGTTTGTTTATGGGATGAAAAAGGTCCTGGAAAACTGCGAGATCACCTACAAGAGGATATAGTTCAATTTATTAAGCAAGCTCAAACACGCGTACTTGCCCAGAGACAGGATGAAGCCCTACTAAAAGCTTATATAGCAGAATGGAGAAAATTTTTCACGCAATGCAACTATCTACCAACCCCATTTAGACAGTTAGAAACTTCTTTACAAGGCAAGACCTCAGCAGGAACTACAAATGTACAAAGTAGTAGTGGGAAAAAAGGGGCAGCAGATGAAAGTATAGTGAGGAAATTGATGTTGGATTCTTGGAATGAAAGCATATTTAAAGACATCAAGCATAGACTGCAGGATAGTGCTATGAAGCTTGTTCATGCAGAGAGGAATGGAGAAGCTTTTGATGCTCAACTTGTAATAGGTAAAAATTATTGCTTGTTGATTTTTCCTCCTGAAATACATATTATTTGTCTGTTAAAATTGAGTTCAAGGGGCTAAAGGATTTAACTTTAAAGCAAACGTTTTAGTAAGACTCAAGAGCTTTAATTTGGCCCTTAAATTGAACTTGTCCTTGAGTGTATCAAATAATGTGTTTATATTACTTGAGTTTCATTTATTTTATTATTTAAAAAGCAACCTTCAAAATACACATTTACGTTTTCGCTTGTCCAAGTAAACATGTCAAGAAGATAAGCAAAATAATTATTGATAATAATTGTGTTTTAGCAGTTTTCGAATATAGTCTTGCAATAAATAAAATTAATCTCCCATTTACAAGTGAATAGAGCCCTGGACCAATTGTATATTTTTTTGGGTTTGTTACATCATGTTTGTGAGAGATTCTAAAATTAAGAGGAGTACAAAGAATGCATTCATGTTATCTCATATCTCATCTTTAATGTTTTTACAATGATGTAATGGTGCCAATTCATGTTTAATTAGCGTTGATAGATAGATACAGTTTTTGTCATTTCATTTCACTTTTATCATTGTCGGTCCCGCATATTTTTAGGAACACTAAAAACAATTTGAATAAAATGAAGGCTCCAAAGTTATTATTTCTACTTCAATCAAAAATAGCAGATAACATTGACATGTAATTTTCCTTCTAGGTGTTAGAGAATCGTACGTCAATCTGTGTTCTAACACTTTCGACCGATTGAAGATTTATCGCGAAAACTTCGAAGCCGCCTACATCCAAAGCACTGAAATGTTCTATAGACTGAAGGCACCTGAGCAACTAGAATCGAACGGCGTTCAAGCCTACATGAGATACGCCGATAGTAAACTAAGAGAAGAAGAAGCACGAGCCCAACGTTACCTCGAAGCCGGCAGTAACGGAGTTATCCAGTGCTGCGTCAAAGTTTTAGTCAGCAATACTCTTTCGGTTCTCCTAGCTGAATGCGCCCCGCTAATTAAAGCTGGAGAAACAGAAAGACTCCAATTGATGTTCCGTCTGTTAGAACGAGTCCCGGAAGGTGTTCAACCAATGCTTACAGAGCTTCAGAATCATATAACACAAGCTGGTTTAGCTGATATGGTTGCTGCAGCAGATATTATCACTCAAGATTCGGAGAAATACGTCGAAAGACTTTTAGAGCTGTTTAGGAAATTCAGTAAATTGGTGCATGACGCGTTCTCTGATGATCCACGGTTTCTTACAGCTAGAGATAAAGCGTTTAAAGCTGTAGTTAATGATACTACAGTTTTTAGACTAGAATTGAATTCCGGGCGAAATGCCGGAGGGAAAGTTGTAGCTCCTGAAAGTAAATGTCCAGAGCTTCTAGCTAATTATTGCGATATGTTGCTAAGACGAACGCCACTGTCGAAACGTTTAACGACAGAAGAAATTGAAACGAGGCTCAGAGACGTCTTGTTAGTGCTTAAATATATATCTAATAAAGATGTTTTTATGCGTTATCATAAAGCACATTTGACGAGACGACTTATTTTAGATGCAAGGTACATTTCATCGAATTAATTATGTTTTTTTACCACTCTCATTTCAGTGCTGATAGTGAAAAAGAAGAGGATATGGTGGAGTGGTTGCGTGAAGTTGGAATGCCTGCTGATTATGTAAACAAATTAGCACGAATGTTCCAAGACATTAAAGTTAGTGAAGATTTAAATGGACAATTTAGAGCTTCCACGGCACGACATGACGCTATTAATATTAAGATTTTGAATGCTGGTGCTTGGGCTAGAGGCTCAGAACGCGTCACAGTCAGTCTACCGGTAGAACTTGAAGATTATATACCCGAAGTGGAAGATTTTTATAAGAAAAAACACTCAGGAAGAAAACTGCAATGGTATGAAGTCCCCTGTTTCAGACAAACTATGAAAATACATCAATTTCTTTTATTTAAACATTGTTTTTTGTTTAGGTATCATCATATGAGTAATGGTACAATCACTTTTGCGACAAACGGTGGCAAATTTGATTTAGATGTAACGACTTTCCAAATGGCTGTGCTTTTCGCATGGAATCAACGACCACATGATAAGATAACGTACGAAAATTTGCGATTGGCCACTGAACTTCCAGACGGTGAACTAAGACGGACCTTGTGGTCATTAGTCGCGTTCCCTAAACTGAAAAGGCAACTCCTTTTAATGTCGCCCAGTGTAACTGCGCCGAAGGACTTTACCGAGCATACAGTGTTTTGGGTCAATCAGGAGTTTGCACTTGTTAAAAATGCAAAACCACAGAAACGGGGAAAGGTACGGAATTTAATGATTAGACTACTTATAAATTTGTCGTATTCAGGTTAATTTAATTGGACGATTGCAACTGAGCACCGAAAGGTCACAAATGGAGGACAATCAATCTATTGTACAATTGAGAATCCTCAGAACGCAAGAAGCTATTATAAAAATTTTGAAAATGAGGAAGAGAATATCTAACGCGTCTTTACAAACAGAGTTGGTGGACATTTTGAAAAATATGTTCCTTCCTTCTAAGAAAATGATTAAGGAACAATTAGAGTGGCTCATTGAACACAAATACATGAAAAGAGACGACGATGATATTAATACCTTTATTTATATTGCATAAAGTTGTTACAATAATAAAACATTTGTTATATATCACAACGTAAGATTTTTACATGTGCTACATTTAAATTGATCTTTTGTGAATAGCTTAGTTATATTTTGAATTCGGTGATTCCCGCTTAGCAAGAGAATGTAAATCCACCAATTGTGACTCCGCTAGTTGTCATGTGACCAAAAAGCAATACCACTATTGGTGTACGCTTGAAATTTTTGCGAACTGGGGTTGGTGGCCCTGCCACGCTCAATGTCAAATGTCAAGTAAACAGGTGTTTTTGACAGTTGTGTACATAACATTTTGGTTCGGTTTATTTTTTGACTGAAATTGTAAATAATGCCAGAAAGTCCCAAAAAAGAAACCGTAAAATGGCATCATCCATCAGAAGTTATGAAGCTGCACAAGCTCAAAATGAAGAAAAAGGCTCTCCAAGCCCGCATAGCGGGCAGTGTTTTAAACAAGTCCACAATACCAAGTGAAGACAAAAACGCAGTTTTTGAAGATATCATAACTGCTAAGAAACGCAAGAATCCGTTTTCTAAAGCCGACAATAACAAAAAGTTCAAAGAGGAAGTTCCATCAATTTTAGAAGAATCCACAGATCAAACTTTGTTCAAACTACTACATCAAAATGAGCCCAGTACGTCTTGTAACCAAACGAAATTGACTTCATTTGAGAATATTTTAAATAAAGAAAGTGAAAGTGAAGTGCTAGTTGTGAAAGCAAAAGGCCAAAGTGATATTCCAATAGACTGGTCATTGAAAACAAAAACGCGACTATGGTCAGATCGACCGTTTTCTTGGAGCCCGAAGTTGAAAATCAGCGAAGAAGCTTCAGGCACTACAGGTTTTGTCAGATGTTTAGATAAGAACAGTGCCACAAATTTAGACACATCCCCAAATTCAAAATTCCACCAATGTTGTCTTTATTGGCAACAACCATCACTGCCCTGGCTCACACTGTTTCCACGCACTTCTGGAAAGGTCTCAGAAGCTGATGGAAGCATTGTGACCAACCCAACAATTAAAGCGAGTTTACAAAATGCTTGGAAAGATAGTTTGCGCTCTTTGTTTCAATTATTGCGAACAAAACAATGTCCGTTTTTTTATGTCTGCGCGAACAGTTTTACTGTGCTTTTTCGCGCCGCAGGAATTTGTGGGATTAGTGACATCCATGCTTTAATTACCCCCACGACTAGGGGATTTAGACAAATGCTCAAACAGGAAGAGATTGAGTTCTCCATGCCTTTGAAGAAGAAGAGAGACTCAGATCAGGGATATGAAACTTGGGATTCCACTGTTGGGGAAACAGAAGAGGACCCCCCAGATGAACAATGGCTGGAGAGTATGGGAGTTAATGCAGACGACATCAAACAAATTAATTACACACAAGTAAATAAAGTCAGTACTTTTATTCGGTTTTTACTTTTCGTTTTCTAGGCCAAGATCGTGCATAAAGCCGAATGTGAAGTGGACAACAGCGAACAGAGCTTAGTTTTAGTTCAAGATGTGGAAGTCCACGCTCTCTACAATTTCTTGCTCAACTGCAAGAGTGCAACTTCGCCCACAGGGCCTTTCGCTGGTATACCTCCGACGCTGCTAGCGCCGGTCGCTTTTAACGGAGCAACTTTAAAGTCTCTTAAAGTCAGAGAAAGTAAAGTTCATCTTGACAATGCAGATTTTCATTCTCTGGAAATCTCAGGACCTATACTTCCTAACACAGTACATAATTTATTTTCTATTAATCCGTCCGAACATAATATGAGCGCAACTTTCGTTAATGTTGCGTCAACACTGCCTTTTAATAAAGTTTTAAAGATTGAAGATGATGCGTCTAAAAGAAACATAATTTTTGACAAGGAAAATTTATCTGATTGCGGTTTGAATACGAAAATTCTTGAACGATTCTGCAAGGCTGATAGTTGTGTGACTCATGTAGAGTGCTTAAAATATAGCAATGATAACCAAACTTATACATGGACGTAGTTATAACTTATTCATATATAAATAAAGTCTAAAAAAATGTTTTTTTATTTATAAATACAAGTTGCTTGCAGCAGGATTTAAATTTGATAGTGGTTTACTAACAGGTAAATTTAAAAATCGCATAAGTGTAATAATTGGGCTGGTATTAACTGAATCTAAAGGCGAATTATCCATGTAAACTACAAATAATGTGGCATTCAAACCTGTATGAATAGAATATGATAAAACATCAGCCCCTAAACCAGAGACCAAATTAGGGGATTCAAGTTTCTCATAATTAGATACACTGGTTGTTTCAGTAGACAACTTCCTGATTAGCGTCTCAGGTTTCTCTGATGAATCAAGAGTTTGATATGCTGACAAGGTTTCTGAAATTATTCCATAGATATGTTTTGCTTTTTTAATCCACTCAGACAGTTCTTCAACAATCTAAAACAAATATTAATTACCTTTTTTGCCCTTTAAGGTAAAAAACTCACTTCTCCTGTTGTGATATCTTTCTTCACATATGAAATAATGTACTTATTATCCGCAGTCTGATATATTTGAACGTCTCCTGATTCCAATTTAACACAAGGTGTTTGGGAATTCAAAATTAAAGCACTGAATAACTTGGTAATTTTTGCCCCTTCAATAAATATTAAAGTATCAAGATGTGGAGGGACTGTTAAATCGCCTTGCCACACAATTTCCGGTCTAAAAGTAAAGAATAATCGACAATTATATTGGTTTGGGTATTACTTCGTGTATTCCGGATATTCCTCAAAGTCGTCATCGATTAGGGCTCTTGTCGAGGGCTCCACAATTTCACCAAAAACCATCGTCTTGTATTAAAAGTACAAGAAAAATCACTCCAGTTAATTCAAAAAATGACTCGTTGTTTTTTTCAAGCAACTTGAAAACAATACAAAATTTTTCAGGTTATCTGTCAAAAGGACTTGTCATCGTCATTTATCTCGTGGCTAACGCTCCAACAGTAACGTGCATTTCACGTCATCAAACAAACCGTCGGTTTTATACCATCGAAATTTTAATATGCAACCCATTTGGAACAAAATTTTTATTAAGCATAATACATCTAAAATACACGTATATCTTCTCTAAATTTCGTATTCTCACATATAACAATATTAAATAGATACACCATGTAAATTTCGACAACAAACAACAAAAATGAAAACCAGAACAATCGTAGAATAACAAGCTATAAAAATATGAGATAATCAGAATGCATTAGTTACAACAATCTAAAAGCTTTACACTTGATTTTTAAGCAAAAAATTAATGATGGTTGTGATGCACCCCAAGCAAGGTTTCCCTGTCTGGAAGTTGACGCACTTTCATGCTTCCATCAGCTCCGCATGAAAAAAGTCGTGCATGAGAATCAATATGTAGTTGTGTTACACCTTGGCCAATGTTCTTGAAAAAGCTGCTTCTGGCATGCTCCGTTGGAAGTGAGAGAAGAACGTTCGGGACAGCCACACCCCAAACCTAACACACATCAAAGAATGATTTACAAATATTATTAAAACTGATTTTTACCTTTATATCTCCGTCAGCTGAACCAGTAGCAAAGTACTCCTCATGAGGATCAATCGCAATACATTTCACTGCATTTTCATGTGCCGTGAACTTGTGCCTTATAGTTTTCGACCTCACATCTATCAAACAGACGTCGCCTCGTTTTCCGGCTGAGATAAGTACTTGGTGTTGTGGTGCAAAGACCAGACTACTAGCACCTTGATCGTGACAAGTAAAAGCTACCACTAAAGCTTTACCGTGTGGCAGAATCGAATCCCAAATGCACACATTCTTGCTTTCGGAGCTGTGCCCAGCTAAACCACACAATGTTAAATCCGCACCTTCAATTCTAGACAAACTCACCTGTGGCCAATAAACTACACGATCCTAAGAAAACAAAATCGCTGATGCCTTTGTTGTGACACTGAAGGGTCTGAAAAGTGCAATCATGTTGAAAAGTCCTTTTTATTCAATTAATTACGTACGAAGAAAGGCCGAGTGGCGTTAGCGCTTAAGCCAACTTGGAACAAACTCAAATTGCCGTCAGAATCAGCGACGCCAAATTTATTGCCGTGTTGCGAAAATCTCACTCTTGTGACCTTAGCGTATGTGCCTGGAGGTCTTGGAGTTGCCACAGGTTGCTGATGTCCCCATTCCCATAGTTGAACTGAGCCATCTTGACCACCGGTCAAATCTTAAATAATACAATCTCAAAATAAAGTTGACAATGATGATTCAAAACTTACATAGTGGGAGTAATGGATGAGAGCTTATTCTTCTTACTCCGTCGATTTTATGTTTCAAAACCTAACAAACAAGGTGGTGTTAAAAAAACATTTATAAAGAAAACTAGCTTTCATGCTTTATGTACCTATCCGCTTTGTGATAGGGCAAATTTTTCGTGACTGGACTGAAAAGCCACTGCTAAATTTTAAGTGCATTGTACTGAGCAAAACAGGGGGTCGCAATTTTATCAAAAATTGACTGATATTACTCCCTTAGTGTGATCTTATTTTGATAAAACTGTTACACCCAAACAGTGTATTCACGATTATGCTTCTAGCAAGTTTTGAACACACTATGCACTATACTTATAAGTTTTTCTTTAATCTTTTAAAATAAAACAAACGAGACGCCTGTTATTGTTCTTTCAAATAAGAGCTAAGTACTTAAACGGAATATTTCCACAATATTTCATTTCATTGATCAAAAACTTGCAACCACATGCCGTCACCAAAATAAAAAAAAAGGTAAAACAAAATCTGCCAAACGTGATGCAATTTTTTTCTGAAATTATTCCTATGAACCTGAAAAACTAGTAAAATATTTTAAGAACTTGGCTTCTTATTCAAGCGATTAAAGTAAAAACATGTTAAAGCAATCAACTGTTTTAAAAAAGTCGAGATATTTTACTAGTTTCCCTTTGTTAACACCAATGCTACGATCTATGAGTCAAATGTCTATAATCTGCAACAACAACCACAACACAGGAAACAAGCAATAACAGAGCAGTGTTAGAAAACACACCGGTCGAAGCATGTGCGCCGACCGAAGCAGAACGAGATGGACAAAATTGGCATCGTGACAGCCCGGGAAGCTTACCCCCTTCATCTACACACATAGGTACACAAAATTCTCATTTAAATATTCATTTACGGAAGAAAAATCAATACACACACATGAAGCGAAATAACTAATGTGATTACCCTCGAATCCAAGTAATTTTATCGAATATTTTAAAAATGTTAGTAATTTTACAGGTCAAACGTGGCACACCTCCTTCAAAAATATCTGATCAGTATAAACTTACCACACTAGTGCCTCGCCCACTCTGACTAGCAATGCCAGGTTGTGGACTTCCAGGTTGAGTGTCCTTTGTCTTATCACCAGCACTCTGGATAACGAGGAATGGTGGGACGCTGGGGTCCGGGAGTTCTTTCGTCAAATTTAAAATGTCCAATTCACACTCGTCTTCCAGCCACGCCGGAAGTTCAAGAAGAAGCGAAATGTCCATTTCTTGTAACTCTCGAGGAGTGGCGACGACAATCAGACCCGAATTAACCTGAGAAAATAAGTCTTTCTTCACTTCATCGGAAGAAAAACTCACTTGATTTAAACTAAATGCTGCTATCGAGTCTTGTTCTTTGTGAATGATGCGCACTGGCTCGGGAGCAGCTGGTTCAGGATGAGGGAGTTCTTCTTCTAACGCGCCCAGGGAGCGACGTTTGCCGAAGACTGCACGAATAAAGATATCGTGGACTGGTTCTTGATGAACTAAGAAGGTCCACAGTCGCCTGGCGGTACTCGCCGAACTCTTGTTACTGAATGGAGTATTCTGCGGCTCCAGCAGTTGTCTACAAACGCAAAAATTTAGAAGTAAGAATATGGCAGAAGGTTATAGAACCTGTATTTCTGTATAGGAGGACCGGTAGTGTTCACTACGAAGCAGCCCGGAATGTATTCAGGAGGTGCCTGTCGACAATCAAGTTCCTTCTTGAAGTTTTCTTGCCAGTTGGTGAGTCTTCGTAAGCAAGCGTGGATGAGAGGACTGGCCACCGGAAGTTCGCTAACTTCCAAGCCAGCAACCTATTAATTGATTCAATTATGAACGGAATTGGTTGATTGGGAAAAATTAACGTACCGACAAAAATTCGTTGATCCGCGTCTGCACGATTTTCAAAGTCGCCATCTTCAGTACCAACCAAGAATACGAATTTGGATCGGAATGCTCATTGTTCTCAGTCCGAACATTCGGAGCCGGTGTATCAAACACGTCCTCATCTTCACTCTCCGAGTCGCTCGAAATTTCATCACACTCAGGGCCAGCAGCAGGCTAAAAAAATAATCTCCACATTTCGAATTTACAAGGTTTGAGAACTTACTTTTGTCAACAAGAACGCCAAAATGCTCATTTCAGGTGGTATGAATTGTTCCCTGTAAGTAGGTTTATCCTCCTTCATTTGCGAAGGTTGATGCCCTAACAACTTCGTGTTAAGTTTAACTCTTTGCTTATTCAACCAATTAGCGGGACCCGTGACCTCTTCAGTTGGTGTACTCTGGGCATTTTGCGTCGCCTGGTTACCGGCGTTCGTACTGGTTCCTGTGATACTCGCCGTCCGCAAAAGCTTCTTGATGCCACCCCCAAATAATCTATTTCGTCAAATTACATTAGTGTGAAATGTTGTACTTTGTACTTACCGCCCCCAAACTTCACTATCAAATACGTGTCCAGTTACGTGGAAAAGTATTACGCAATCACAGGTACTGAGTCCATACAAAACCAGTGCAAGATATGTCGCAACAAAGGCTTCACACAATACCACTGTCAATCGTGGTGTGTCTTCGTCTTTTTCTCGAGCCAATAACGCGCGTAAGCTCGTCACTCCTGGCCACTTTGGCGCTAGAGTTATAATTTGTTGACTTTCATTAACGGACATTCGACGCCGCCGACCAATTAAATGTGTTGAGCAAAGCTCTTGGCTCTCGGAAAGAGTGTTCTTAAAAGTGTCAGAGTCGCAAAGCGACTGATAAATGCAAGCTGACAAAGCTATAGCTAGATCTCTAAGAACTAGAAGTTGGTTTTGACAAGTATTTGGTTTGGGAAGTTCCACCATCTGAAAAAAAAGCGTGCAAAAGTTACGGTAATAAGATTTAATTACGCATATAACGAAATAGTAATTCGTTCAAAAAAGTTATGTTAAATAATCGTATTTTCTATTTTTGTGATTTGTGTTTTTTGTAGAAGTCGACCCTCATAAACTCATAACTATTGAATTACCCGGAAGTCTTATATAATGCATTTTTTGTAATATTTTATTAATAAGTTGTTAATATAGGAATTAGTTTTATGCCAACGATCAAGAAGTATATCATAACTCACCGTTTGTAACATATCGTGAATCAAACACTGCAAGTATCGAATCGGATCGGCAGTCACAGTCTTACTGCTGGCAACACTCGCAGCCAAAAGAGGTAAGCTCGTCGGGAAAGGTAAGGGACTCAACAACTGTTGGTGCGTCTTTTCTTGTTGCAGTTCTTGCAACAACAGAACTAATTCCATTCTCACCGATGCTAAACCACCAGTAGCGCCGTGTAACGAACAGTAACTCATCAAAGTTCGAAGAAGTGTTTCATTCGCTGTAATATTAACGTTACAAACTCAAAATTACCATAAAAAAAGAGTACCTCTGAGCCACCGTTTGCGCTTTGCAGCTCTTTGTACTTTCGCTTCAAAGTCCAATTTTTCTTGTACCAAAATTTCGTGAAGAGTAGGACGCGTTAGACCTTCAGAGTTTGAATTTTCAACTTCGCCGCTCGGTTCGAGTTCTAAAGGTTCGACAATTTCAGTCGTGGCGTAGTTACATAACTGTCGTAAGGCTTCGACTTCTTTTTCCAACCAAATGTAAAGTTGATACCTCAATTGGCCACCTACAGTACAATACCATTTTACGTTCTATCCCAATTTAATAATAATATTACCATCCACTTCAAAACCGGTGGCTAAAGTCGACAATTCTTCCATTAGAATCTTCAAACAGGCGACAAACTTCAACTGTTGCGCCATTATATCAATGTGTTGATTTGGAGACTCGTCTTCTTCCTCATCGTCATCTTTATCGTCACATTTCATTTTTATTCCTTCATCAGATTCTTCTGAAGCTTTGTCTTCTTCGTCATCATTCCAATTTAAAACCAGATCGTCAGTTTTCGTCTTGAAGTCGGTACTGGGCGTACTCCAGTCGAAATCACCAGCTGACTGCACACTGTCAGGCTTCGTATCCCAAGTGATCATTCCAGAGTTGATTTCAACCTTAATGTTGTTTTGTTTTGGTGACACCACTAAAAAGAACAACATAAAAAAACAGTAAAAACAATAAAAAACACTGACAAGGTGTTGGCTGCTTGTTATCCGTAACAACAATAGGAAGTTTCGACAAAACTTCCAAAGCCAAAGCCGGACATCCTGCCCGGAAATGTCCATGAGCTGTAGCAAAGTACAACTGTCTTTCCAGCGGCGTGATTGATTCCTCGACAATCACTTGTTTGCCTCCCGGAAGCCACACTTTTTTCTGCCCTGAATTTGCCACGTGTTGTCTAACCAACAGCGGATGGGTCCGCAGATACACATAAAAGTTGAATACGTTAGGATCAGCTTCTTTCGTCTCTCTAGTTTCGTCATCGTGAGCGTAATGTTGACTTCCAGCGTTACCAATCAACAGTGTGCTCAAAGCTGCTTGGTGCTCTTTCAACGACCAAAACGCCATCGAACGTAAAAATGGATCAGGATGTGCTTTCGTTATATCTTGATTCGAGCCTTGAAAAAGACACTTAAACACGATAATAGAATAAAAGAAATATTACCATCAGCTTCACAACCAAGAATCTCTTGATATAACAATTTTTTAAAACTGTCACCATCACCTTCGTACAATCGCACAATTATAATGGCGAGTTGAAGATCTTGTAGTTTTTGTAAACAGACTTCCATTGCATCCTTCAGGTTACCAGCCAGCAAAAAGAAGGCAGCGGCGTGGTCAAATCTCTGTTTTCCCAAAAGTGCGTACGCGTTTTTAAGAGCGGCCTTTCGCCATCTGTTTTCTGAGAAATTGTTTGCAAAGAATTTCGTCATTCTTTCATCGCGTCTCGATCTGAAAAAAGTTTCTTAGAAACTCTGTACTACGTGTTAACTTCACAAACCTGTATAGACCCCACAACAAGCTCTTTTTATTCATTGCCAAATAATACAGTGCTGCATCCATCGGATCCTGCTTCGACTGATATGCAGCTTTCGCAAGCACTTGCACGCATTGTTTCAGAGTTCCCAAATTTCGAACCCACCATCCAACGCCGAGTTCGCGCAGTAAAGGCCATGTTGGTTCGCCTTTTGCGTAGCTTGGTATCAAATTAAGAAGTTCTTCTTGGTTTTCGGAATGGTAAGCCCAAGCTAGGTTGTTGGTACCCACGCCTTGCTTTTGAAATTGTGATCTTTGCGCCAACGGAAGACACCTGTAAGTTAGAAATGATTAACAACGCTCTATTTGTAACCTGAAGGCAGTGTACCTCAGCAAGTATCCGTAATGTTTCATTGCCAACAAGAAGCGCAGACCACAATCGTCTAGATTATCGGTGATGATTTCATCAGACTGTCCAACCAGATTTTCTTTGGCCAAGGCGGATTTTGCCGAATCTATCGCGAATCGTTCTGCCAAGTCAGTATTGCATGTGGAAACGGTGTCAGCTAATGCTAGCAGATGCATCTGATCCAGACTGGATAATCCGGGTAAATGCATGTGTGTTAGAAGTCTTGACAACACACGGCCTTGTTTAGGGGTGAAGTGTGTGATTCCAACATTGCGTTCTGATTGTCGTCTATCCATCCTGGAAATTTCTTTGTCTTCCAGCAGGGTATCCAGAGACTCTTCCATTGTTATATTATTGTCGAACAAATCATTGTAGTCTTTGTCTTCTTCTTGTTGCAGTTTCTGCTCTTTGTCAGCCGCCAAAAGAGTCCACAATGGCAGGGGTGGAATATTATTAATCTCGTCGTAATCTAGAGCAATCTCTCCGATACTAGCTCGGTGTTCGGGGCTTCCCGCAGGATAACTCACAGACAAAGTCCGGGCTCGAGCCCATCCTTGCATATCTTCCGGTGTTTCTTGGTTACCACCAATACACTTTACCAAATGTGCTAAAATCGCTTTGACCCATCGGATTTTTCCAGAGTTAAGCAACTCCATTAACTGTTTCGGGTGGTATTGAGGAAGAACGGGACAAGCAATTCTCGAGGCTTCAAATAGCCCGTAATCAGGCATGTAGTCAATATTTGCTTCTTTGTTAGCTCTCTTTCTGTCCAAAATCTGTAAGTTAACAGAACTGATACGACCCAGTGTTGGCATTGCTGCTAACTTTCGCTGGTTCTCTTGAGTCAGCGTGCGAAAATCAACGTCACGAAGAGTTTTACCATCAGGTTCACTGACTTCAACTGGTGAGAGCGTTTGGTCTTGAGGTCTCCACTGCGTGTAAACATGCATTTCAGAGTCCATTCCCACGACAAGGATGCCGTCGCGTACCCAACTGATTTGCATAGGAAGCGCTGGTAAACCATCAGCAGTCTGAAGTTCAATTTTACGTAAAGTCATCCACTTAAAATCATCCACAAACATGGGTTGAGCGAGAGAACTCGCTTTTCGCAAAATCGGTCTGAAATTGTTAACCGACTCTTTCATGGCTTTGACGTTAGCTTGGGCTAAATCTGTTGAAAGAGGTGTGTACAACATGATTTTACTACCACAAGCCACTGTGAGAATATGCGAACCGTCTTCGTTGGAAACCCAATCTAATTGAACTAAATGTTTCTGTGTCAGTGGACAAATATTTCCCATCTCTGAAATCGACTTTCTTAACGACTGTAAAGTGGTAAAGCTCGGCACGGCGAGCAACGTAGGTTTGATGTGCGACTCAGCATTTAAGGTCTGTCTGTCATCGTTCGAAAACGTGTGCAAAACCTCGTTGATTCTCTGTTTCTTCTTTAGGGTACGAGAGTCATACAAATAACTCAAATCGAGGTGTCGATCGATGTGAATACGCGGCAAATGAATATTTTTCAAGTGGATAATATCTTCAAGAACCCATTCGGTACCACCCGTTGACTCACACTCATAGATAGCTACACACAAATTAATAAATCTTGAGTCAGGATCGTTCTTGTTCGGTCTAGTAAAACTCTTTCCGTACTTGTAAGCACAAGCTAATCGGCCAGAGTACGCGACGCTTATATTCAAAACCTGCCCTTCAATTTCAATAGCTGATTCCTTCAGCATGTTCCACTCAGTCCACGCTTTTCCTGTGTCAACCATTACGCTGTCTTCTTCCAAAAGGTACTGCTTCATAGTCTTGAGTACTATTGGATTCATCGTAACAGTCCAGAAGCGGATAACACCATCACTGCAAGCTGTTGCGAAGCAGTACGGTGCTAGACAAGCCGGATAAATAGATGCAGAGCTTAAATGCCCGGCGGCTGGAGCAGCATGAACAATTTCCACCCCATCAGGAACAGGAAGAATCTGCTTGACTTCACGTGTAACAGTAATGTTGATGTGAGGGCTAACTTTCGCCTGCTTAATGTGTAAAGACTCCATACTATTTTTTCTGGAGATGTCGTTCTCATCTTGGACTAAATTACAATCAGGGACGTACATCTGACTTCCGGTTAGCGAAAAATCCGTCTCGTTTGAAGCTATTGTTAGTTTCCACATGTGAATTATCGTGTTTTGATCAGTGCAGTCTAGTAATACTATATAGAAGGGTTCTTCAAATACTGTGTTTTGTTGCAAGTCAACCATTGCATCATGACCGGAAATATTCACAGGCGAACTTCTTTCTCCAGTGATGAGTTGCTCCTGATACACGTGTAGAAAAGTGGTATTTTGCCACTGAATCGCCTCAGAGATGGTTTCCAGTTGTATGATACAACCGGGTCTAGAAGTACTCTGTTGTGACACAATATTGATATTCTCTAAAATGCTCTCTTGGTTGTAAGACGACAGATCTGAGATACTCTCATTTTCGTCAACTTCTCTTCGCTCTTTAAACGACAAATCCGCGAGGAGAGTACGCGCATCGATTACAGCTTGATATACACGCAGACATTCTCCATCGGAGGCTACGAAACAAGCGCTCGGTGAGTTCGACAAATTTCCCAAAGTACTAGAAGGAAGAAGTGTGGGAATCCAAGCAACATTACTGAACGCAGATGGCTCGGGAGAGCTGATTCGAGCCAGTTCGCAGATTCCGCCGGACTTTGAGAGCGGCCCCACTGCATCGACTTTCCAAAGGATAAGCTCGCTGCAGAAGCCCTAAAATTCGACATTGAAGAAATCGAAGGAATTGCAGTAATAGGGAGATGCTTACCCTGCTCTGACTTTTATTCTGTTCAATTATATTATGATGACTCGTCGTGAGGAGTAGAGGCAACACCGGATGGCACGTAATATCATTGACCCTGAATCGATGTCCAGAGGCCCTACTCCTATGTCCTATACTCAAAACTTGACTAAATTTACTCTGATCAGCAAAAGTTAATTCCCACAAGTTCAGGGTTCCATTATCGTGTTTTGTGACTAGAGAAACCACCACAGACTCGTTTTTTTCTTCAGGAGGAGGCGATGCTTCAGCGTGTGGATCACTTTCGTCTTCTTCTTTAACACTTGTGAGTCCACTTCCAGGACCATCGCGATGAGCGACATCTTTGACTAAATGTTTGATAATAGGAGCGGCACTGTAGAGACTAACAGTAGTCGACATGCTCATTGAATCACCGAGAGGAAAAGCTGAAGGAATTCTGGTTGAGAAAGAAACTTGTGCTTGTCGGAAAGAACCGGGATGGTACTCGTCCAACCATTCTACAACCCAAATGAGGAAACTCCCGTCAACTGGATGAATACTGAAGAGTAAATCGGGACTGTGATGCCAGTCCCGGAGTAACGTTTCAATGCGAGCGTCTAAACTGTCAGGACCACTGGACTCCATTAACGGTTCTTCAGTGTGTTCCGCGGCGTCAGAGTGATCTACCACTCGCCTGCGAATTCATAGTTAAGACTATGACAAACTTTTTAATGTTTTTTACCTTGTGAGCTCTTCAAGTAAAGACTCCGCTTGCATGTTAAAATGCATTTCTTTGTTATCCAACCAGTGGAGAACAAACGCTGGTCGCGGGTTACAAAAACTTATGCTTGGAACGAGAGGGATGTCGGTTTCGGCGTTTACAGAAGCCGCAAGGTGAAAATGTAGGCCCGGAGTGACACCTAATTAAACAACGTTGAAAATTGGTGTGATAATAAGAAATATTTCACCTGTTCCATGGTATCCATATGAGTGAAAATCATGCACGCTATAAGTCGATGGAAGTGTAGGAATTGGAGGTGAAGGCCCTCCAACACCTTGTGCTTGTCGTTTAGCATGACGTCGGATATGGAAACACGTTCTAAAACTCACCACTTAACAAAAAATCACGTTTCTAACAAACATTACTTCATATGTTTCAGTCTTTGCATAAATCGATGCTTGTGACGATGAGTGCGAAATTTGGGATGATTCGCCTGTGGATCTAGCTGCGATAAATTGACTAGGCCGTCTTCGGGTAAGACTGTTTCGACCCACAAACGGCAAATGTTGTCTTTGCAAGACGTTACCAACATGTTGGAGACCGACCCTCTACAACCAATCATTACAATCTACAAAAAATTCTCAAGAGGAATCATACTTGGGCATGTATTTGCTGGTTGTTCGCCATGACAAATGGGTAACAGCTCGTGGATGTGCTATATAGACAAAGCCGTAGTCCAATTCTACGGGACCATCGGTGCTTTTAGAAGTAAATAAAACTAGAAATGAGAATAATCAGACGATGCGAACATGTTTGTAGCTGACACTCACAGTGCTTGTTCTCGTACCAGATCTTCACCAGTCTATCATTTTCGCCACACGTGGCAAACAAAGTACCATCGGGACTAAATGCCAAGTGTTGGACTGGGATTGCCGTGTTAGCTTTCCAGACGCATTGCCAACAAGTTTGTTCTTGTTCTATACAAAATGCAGTCTTACAATGTGAAAGTTCACAGTTTTTAAACAATTTGTGTTTACTCCACCCATTATCTACACTGTCGTTTTAGAAAATTAGACATGTTTTATGATGAGCAATAAAATCTAATTCCGTAATCATTGTTAACTCCAAAATAAAACATGAAAAATAAACACCGCGTGCGTCTTAATAAATAATTTCTTACAAATCTAGTTGTAAAGATAATAATCATAGAAAGTTATAATTACTTTGATCAGAGTTAATTTGAAGTGCGCCTTAATTTTCAGATAATAAGTGTTTTACTATAGTGATCCATATCGAAGTACATTCTTTTAGGCGTTCTCCAAAAATCAGTTTTCTTTAATGTATTATTTATGTTGTTATAATGTGTGTATTTCTTTATTCGTTTTGTGATTATATTGATTATTTTACATCGCCCTCAGAACGAATAAACGCTCATAACTATACAAAAAAGGGACTTTTAACATTCTTAATTGGTGGCCCATTTCACCTAATTAAAACTAATTAAAATAAATATTAGTCTCGTTATACGCTATTATCCAGCAAAGCAATATAAATCTACACAACAGTAAAGTAGTAAATTATAAGTGGGTTTACATCGTTAAAATTGCTGGAATATACTTTTAAATGAAGCTAGTGGACATTAAAACGTTTAAACTATGCATGTGATTACGTTGCATACCTTGTGGTTTATCTGGTTCTTCCAAAAAGTCGCTCGAATCCGGTCCATCAGCATTTTCGCCGCCCCCTAAAGTAAACGTAACATTTCTCTCCTCTTCAATAGGCTGTGAATTTAAGTGCCAAAGTTGCACATGAGCTCCTGCAGTCAACAATCGCGTTCCTTCTAAATTCCAACTCAAAGCTCTAATTGACGAGTCCGTTTTTAAAGTTCCAGTTTGAACCCACCTATAATCTAACCCCTACACCAAAAACAAAGCTATTACTTGTTTAAATTTAATCATTGAACTCACATGACGTGAAGTGTTTTGAATAAGTGGTGTCGGTTCATAAATACAGACAGTGTTATCATAAGCGGCCGCAATTTTGCCTGTATCACTTGAACAATCAATGGAACTAATTCGTATGTAATCATGGACAGCACCAGGGATAATTTGGACTCTTTCAAAAGTGGATGCGAGAATGACTATGTTACATCCTGCGGCGTATGCCTGGAAGAAAGCCCTTTGGTGGTGGTTTTTTACATTTTAGGGCAACTTACAGTAAAGGGTACACCCTCAACACTGCCAACGGCGAAACATTTGTCACCGGCGTTGCACGCACCACTCACAATTTGGTGTAAATTCATGTTTACGCAGTTTTAAAGGTGATTATTAGCGCGGAGCAATCATTATTGCAACGGCAGGCACCACATCTCGAGGGCAAATCAATTTGTTTTTTGTTCGTCTGACAGGAGTGACATATTTCTTGACGTTTGATCAGCTGATAGAAGTCACGAGATAGCTGTCATTTTTAAATCTTGGCGCCAATAAAACAAATTTAAAGGGAATTCAAATATGTAAAAAAAAACAGTTTATTATTAATTTATATAATAAGAATAAGTATCCAACTACATAGAAAAAATTGTGCAAAAAATCATTGATATAATCAAAATTGTGCGGATTTGTAAATTCTAGCAATTTCATTAAAACATAACTTTCTGAAATAAACTAATAAAACTAGATTTTATATAAGAAAATTAAAAAAGTTGCCGAAATTAAATTCTATTAAAAACATGTTATATTAACCAATAAAAAATTAAAAACAATCTGTTCTGAGTATTTTTGTTAACTTTTCAATGCAATAATTTGGGAAAAACACTTATAATTTGCTGATACGTGATAAGTGATTTAAACACTTTTAATAGACTGCGACTGATAAGCCAAAAGTAGGTAAATAAAATGATCCAATATTCATTTTTGGATAATCGTCATTTTCGTCAAACCAGAAATGTTTTTGCAATTACAAAAAAAAATAACTTAGCATAAACTCCGTTACAAAAACCAAAAATTTCACTGAGAACAGCACACAGAAGTTTGTAATAAAACCGACAAAATAATATCTTTTGGCATTTAATGATATAAGATAAAAAATAGGATGTGGCTATCATTTCCATGAAAAATCCCCACAGTTCTACTGCATGCAATAAGTTATTAAATTATCCTTTCAAATAATAATAAAAGTTTACAGTTGTTCATCCACGCGTTTTATTTATCAACACTTTGTATAAAACTTGAAGTTGAATCACCATTTGTTGTATTTATTTTGATAAGATAATAGGTATCCGTTTGATATTCGCTCGAATGTAGAAGTTTTATAGTCAGTGTGAATTCGCATTGTTAAACAATGGCGGAAAAATTTTTGAACATAATTCAACAGTTCAATCAAAATGAGTTGATGCAGTTTCTTCACAAAGTAAGAGACCATTATAACTCTACAAATTTATTTCTCTTTCGATTTTAGAATGGACAAGGAGAATTAGAGGAATTCATTCCTATAGAAGAGGTTACGGATGGGCAGAAATTTTTGGTGAGTAGAAACGATATCTCTTAAAATTTAATCCACAAGTGTTACTTTCTTCTTGTTAATTTTTTCCCATCAAATTATAATTCAAGCAATAGATGATAAATTTATGTGCAAATCTAAGTCTAACTTAGACTCCAGTCAGCTTTTCGATGGATAATATTTGAAATTGTTCATATAGAATCTCGACGAACTACAAATAATAAAATGGAAGTTACCTCTCAGCACCAGAAAAACACTGATCTCTTTTGTGGAGAAAGTAAAAACCAATCCACAAAATTTTCTAGACCAGACAGAATTGGACAATCACTTTGCCCGAAGACCAAGTTACAAACGTATTAAAACGAAATTCCCAGATAAATCTGAACCACCTATAATATTACCTAAACCTGCTGAAATCAAAAAAAAAATAGTTTCATCTGAGGAAAGACCTTCAATGGAACGGGCAGAATCTGTTCCACAAAAAGAAAAACTATCACCCATGCCGCAAGTAGAAAGAGCAATGTCTGCTCCAGAAAAGCCATCGGAAAGAGAAAAAAAATTATCTGTTCCCGAAATAAATAAGGAGCCACCTGTCCCAAAACCAAGACCAAGAGCACCTACTCCACCCACACCTGCTTCCATTGAAGAAGAGTCGCCGGAATCACCTGTAGAGGAACCTGAAGAATATTTAAACATGGAAAAGTCAATCGAAAAAAGTGGTGAAGATCGTTACGATGCTAGTGGTTATTTAATTCCGATTGAGAAACATCAGATTGTTGAAGACAACACTTACGAACCTTCTCCAACGGAGAATGTGGTTACAGGTTTTTTACGTCCTTCCTCTCAAAGAGCACCAGTGGCTCTGCCTCGACCAAATACAGATGATAGAGGCTACATTTCAGGACCTGAAAATACAACTAGAAGTATTCCCTTTATGCCAACAGGGAGCACTTCAAATCTTAGTACAACTTCATCAACAGCAGGAAATGAACAAGATGTGGCTTATGAACCTATAGATTATGACGAAGCAGGTCGTAATACCAATACACAGCAGCGGAGAAATTCGTTGAGTTTTAATAAATTAAAGAATTACTTGCCTTTTACCAAAAGAAACAAAATAGCTGATGAAATAAAAAATTATATTAAACCTAAACCATCACCTACTGAATCCATTCCTAGTCCGAAACCATATGCGAGACCGTTACCACCTTTACCTTTTGAAGAGGATCAAGCCAAAACTTTACCTTTACCAAAAATTAAAACCCCAGTAGACGAACCACTAGAAGAATATGTAAATGTAAACAAACAAATTACAAATCACTTGAGATCAAAATCCGAAAGCAATTTAGGTAAGTGTCCCTAAATGTTTCATGAATTTACTACTTTAAGATTTTTGAAGATGATCCGGTAAGTTATGAAGATTTGTTCAATACCGTAAAAAGATCAAAGACTCCCGAAGATATCCCTATAAAGACAGGAAAAACCGGGAAAATGGCGTTGCCCTTACCACCAAGTGCTCTACTGCAATTTAAACTACCCGCAGATTTACCGAACTCTATGAGTGACGATGAGGATTTACCTGAAGAGTACGCAGATATTGTATGTAAGTATCGCATCATATTACCTAAAAATAACATTAATTAGACAACTCTAATAATAATAATTATTACAGCAAATCTCTTTGACGAGCCATTTTATCGGTACACGGACCGCAAAGGTGCTAGAATGCTTCTCACTGATCTAGACGACGGTGCCTTTTTATTTCGGCCCAGTAAACATTTCTTTCTCACCCTGTCTTTAAAGTACAATGATCGGTACTTTAACTTAGGCATAACAAAAACCGACAATAATAAACTTCGACTGAACACTTCTGGAAATAATATGTCGCCCGAATTTCCAACTTTGTCAGACTTCGTCGAATACTTCACTACAGAGAAAATAACTTTTGATCACAAAGGAGAAGTGATTGAAACCCTATTAGTGAAATCGTTACCATCTAATAAGTTTTGAAAGAAATACGATATTGTTTATGCTTTAATAAAAATTTATTTAAACGTCGTCCACTCAACAAAAGTCAAAAAAACTAATTCTAGTGTCTTCTTCCGTTATCATGATACCGTCGATTTCTGTCTTTAGAATAATGTCGATCTCGTTCCCTAGACCGGCGTCTGTCTTTCGAGTGATTGTTCCAGTTGCGTCGATCTTCAGAATGCCGTTCGTCACGTTTGTCCTTCCGCTCGTTACTTCTAGACCTTCTAGATTTATGGTAACGTTCCTTGCTCGATTCTCGCCGATCTTTATACTTTCTATTTGTACTTCTAGAGCTGTTAGAATGATTACTTGTGCGACTAATTGACGAATGAGGGCGATCTTCTTCTTTCTTTTCCTCCTCAACACCGTTATTTTCACTCGCTTTTTCGCTCGTTTTTGATTCTTGCTTTGCTGACAACCACTCCTTATATTCTTCCATTTGGCCGTTTATCACCTCTCGTATCACCTCTGTGTGATTTTTACGATTTATATGAACTGATTTGTACTTTGCTCTCCTCCTCTTCGCGTCTCGCTGTTGGGCTAGAATTTCTTCATAACTTAAAGGCTTTTCTTCGTCTTGCTTCTTGTTGACAATTCTGAAAAAAATTACAAATGTTGCAATAACAGCGCAAATCGAAGTACGGAAACTCACGTGGTGAACTCTGGAGGTGTAGAAGGTCCAGCAGTGTTCTCAACACAATAATTGTAAAAAATTAATCGTTCATCAGGTGAGTACGTCGTAATCCAGCGATCAGCAGTGCGAGGGTCAGGATCTAATCCGTTCCAAGCTAGATGATAAAGATAGTTTAATTATCTGAAGCAACAAGTACAGACTGCAGCATGCACAGATAAGTTTTACATGCAAGAATTTGAGTTTTTCTTTATCATTTTCAACATTGACTCTGTCCTAGTGTTCTAAGCACATATAGTTAATAAAAAAAAAGGATATTGAAAAAGGATATATTAATGAACATGGATTTTTTATGTTTAGTTGTGTAATAACTTCATCAAAATTGTAATCTTTTTCTGAAAAAAAAATTCAAACTTTAATCCTAGTCCCTCATTCTAACCATGAAAAGCGTATAAAGTGGGTACAAACCTAGTCTTAGGGGCCCCCGTTCTGTTAATTCTTTGGTAATAATTTCAATTTTCTTGTTATGATCTGTAATAAAAAGTTAAAATAGTGTTGCAATATTAAAGACTTTTACCTATGTATATTGACTGGCGAGGGCCATCGACAGACTCCGACAAAAATTGGGTTTTTTGATCATAGCCTTCAATTTTGATCAGACATTTTGCTATGTGTTCCGTCCATGATTTAGGGCATATTCTATGGTGTGGATTGATCGGGCACTGCACGAGCGGTTGCCCCTGAGAATAAAAATAAGTTTACTGTATGTTAAAAACACTATAAGACAGTACTTTTTGCACGTTTTCTTCAGACCATCCCAAGTAGCTCAATACTGATTGAACCCTTTTCTTAGATGAGGACACTAGTTGCTCCAAATTTTCCAACTGTTTCTTACGTACTTCAATGTTAAAATCCATAATTCGTTGTTTGATTTACCAGCCCGAGTATTTAATTTTAGCACTGCACATTGGAGAATGTATGGAAAACTTAAAAATTCTCAAGAGAGAAGTTTGCGCCGAACGATAACCTTGAGAAATCAAGGATTCCCAAACGAGTTAAATTTGAAAGCGTTTTAACTAATTTTACGATAAATATCTTCTCTGAACATTAAATAACACTTTTTAAAGGAATTAAACTAGATTCCGCTGAAGAAAACTAAATTATGTATTAAAAAAGCCGGTGAAACTAACTTCAATTGCACCGGCTCGGAACTGTCATCAGTGTCACTTGTCACCCTTGTCACTTTTCTAATAAAGTCAAAAGAACATAACCTTACAAATTTATGATCTATTGCTTTATTATCAAAAATAACTCATTCGCGGTAGTTTTTTGTGAAAAATCTGTTGCTGCCCCGGAAGCCTTCCCAACAACTATAACTTTGTATCAATACGATTAAAATTTTAAACCTAACCTAACAAAAAATGACTTCATTAGTTAGAACTTTGCAAAAACTGTGTATTACACCACCATCCTGCACCCCTGGACTAATAATTAGCGTACGACACCGAACAGTAGTACCACCAAAACCTGAAATTGGACACGGAAAAAGTTTTCGCCGGATTGTTCATTTCCCTGAACAATACACAGTGAAACCTTTAGAAGTGACAAACTTGGGAGGGCGCGACCCCAAAACTGGTCGTCTTGTAGTAAAAGGTATTGGTGGAGGGCTCAAACATAAGTATCACTGGATTGATTGGAATAGAGTGGGTCCCTCTGAAGGGCCCCCACAAGAAGAACGAGTGATTCAAATTATTAAAGACGGTTGTCGGACGGCCTTTATCGCTTTGGTGGCACACGGCGATAACTTGAAGTACATTTTAGCAACGGAAAATATGAAAGCTGGGGATATTATTAAAACTTCATGTCATATTCCTCGTATTCCAGGTTTGTAAAATTTTTGTTTTTCATAACGTGAGAGTTTATTTCTAGTTCGTCCAAGCGAAGGAGACGCGTATCCCCTAGGAGCTCTCCCTGTAGGAACCCAAATCCACTGTGTGGAACACACTCCTGGTTTAGGCGGATTTTTAGTCCACGCTGCGGGCACTTTCGCCACAATTTTGCGCAAAACTCCCGATAATCGTGTGATTATAATGATGCCAAGTAAAAAAGAATTTAGTTTGATGGAAAATTGCATGTGCACTGTGGGTAGATTGAGTAATGTAGATCACGGCGATACTCCCATTGGATCAGCTCAGAAAAATAGGGAACTAGGAAACAGACCAAGGTCTGGATTATGGCAACGTAAAACAGGACGCTTTGGAAGAAAAATCCGGAAGCCGCCTCCGGTTAAGTTCGCCGGGAAT
The DNA here is from genome assembly GCA_029298725.1 of Gnatocerus cornutus. Lineage (NCBI taxonomy): Eukaryota > Metazoa > Arthropoda > Insecta > Coleoptera > Tenebrionidae > Gnatocerus > Gnatocerus cornutus. Next base: position 9,820,148 of record CM055514.1, read on the forward strand.
AATCCACCAAAGGAGCAGGAAATTGTACAAATGAGTTTTAATGGTAATTTTGTCAAGACAATTGCTCCACAGTTTCATTATTAAATGCAAGTGGAGTGCCGAATAAACATTGTTAGAAATAACATTTGCGTCTGTTTTCATCAAATAAATAAAATGTAAAAGCCTAATTTGCAATAAAAACTTGCTACATTAAGTAACTGTTAAGTTTTATGGCCAATTTTTAGCTTTGTGGTCAGTAGTGTACAAAATAGAATAAAAAATATTGTTATGTGAATAAAAAGCCTGTTAGGGAGTTAAGAAACAAAGCTAACCATTAAAAAGTCTATTAAATGAAAATGAATTATTTATTTCATATTTTCTTTTTAGCCGTTCACTGTTGGAACTAATCGGCTTTGACATTTGCTAGTACTTGAACCGGAGTCTCGGCTTTAATAGGTCATTTCAAATTATCGATATTTTTTGTAATTTACCAGACCGAGCCAAGAGGAATCACAATGCCGTTAAATTAGCAATGAACATGAAGATTCGAGATTAATTACAAGATGAAAGCACCAGCTCTAAAAGAAACATATTTTTTAAATAAATTAAAATTAATAATTAATACAACACACTCGTAAAAGCTATTCCTATATGAACCCTAAAATACATAAAAAAACGTCCGCGTTCAAATAAAACTTGACCTAAATTATAGACATCTATTGATCGGTCAATTAGATTGTTTGTTATTCGACTTTCACTAGTCCCATCATATGTTTTCTTAATAAATATTATTAAATACTTACTTATATTGAGTCTAATAAAAATCAAATCTTAAGAAAGCAAACAATTAAAACGTTTTTCGAAATAATTCATTTCGCATTGTTTAATAAAGTGAAGAACAACAATAATTTAATAGACCGCCAATGCCGATCTAATATTTATAATAATAATTTTCGTTTATCAAATCAGGAACCGCATTCTATTTATAGATAAATCAAATGCGCAGTTATTATGTTGCTTTATTCTAAAACTTGGAGAGATGATAAATAATAGCATTAGAGCGGGTTCCTGCTAAATATTGATTTTGAGGACATTTTCCGAGCCAATGATTGCAGTTCACCATTCATCGTTTAGCATCAATTTCCTTGCGTGATTGAACGCCGGCTTTCCGAATTTAGATGAACGCCTTTCCCTTAAATCCCATTTCATTGATTTTATATTCTTATATTTATTGAATGCTTGCAGGTTGTTTCTTCTAATGGTGTTTGGTCAATATAGTTTTACCGTTTTTCCTTTTATTATCCTTTTTATTGTAATTTGTGTGTAATAAATTTCCCCATAATCATTTTTTGATTAAAAAAGAACATTTTATATTAGAAGTATGTAAAAAAGTAAAAAAAGCCTTGAATGTTAAAATGTCAAATATTGTTTACACAAAACTTAAATCTGTTGGATAATAGATAATGTTTTTGCGAACACAATAAAAGTAAGTAATAATAAATAATCACACAGTGTAAATAATAGTGTAATATTTTTATTGGTAAACATTTTATAAAAATGACGACGAGCGACGATGACAAAGTTTTCCACTCATTTGAAAAGCATCAAATTCAAAGCTCGTGGGCACCCACTTAGAAATGATCTCGCAATTAAGAGAGCAAGTACTTTGATCAATTTACACAAACAGCGTGTAATTACGCTTTCTGCATAACTTTACATTAAACCCACCCAAACATCGTGCGCCACACGCGAAGAATTTAATTTCCCATTACGTAATACCGTCTGCAAAGCAGAATTATGAATTCGTTTTTCTCGCAAAAGATCTTGTCCTAGGACCTCCCGGAGAAATCCGGAGCAATCTGCGTATTGTTACTTCTACAGGCGCTCCGGGCAAAATATTCGTGTTGAATGAGGACACGGAGCACACGGAGTGGGGAACTGAGTCAGTCAACTGCGAAGTGCGGATGGTAATAGTTGCGTCGTAACCCACGCAAATTGTCAAAAAAATATTCCCCGTCAAAATGTGTTGACAAGGTTGCCATCAATCTCTGTGACAACAACTCCAGAAATCGGTGAAAAAAAATACATTTAAAAACAACGCTTGTAGTGATTTAGGAGACACTTTAGAAATCATGGCTGATTTAAACTTAGATTTGAATCAATCTTTGCAATTGCAGATCGCTCAGTTTAAAAGCGATCCTGAGAAAATGCAAGATGTGAACGATTTTTTAAATGATGTTTTCGAGAAGGCGCAAAAGGAGGCCGAGTTGAGGAATGGAACTTGCAAAGGCAAACTGGTATGTTAATCGTTTCCAGACAAAGAATTCTTTAATAAAAGCTGCATTTTCAGGACGGAGTAGGAATGCAAAGTGAGTATCCCAGCCAAGCTTATTCGAGTTTCGCGCTTTGAGTGAGAATCAATAATCCTCAAAGCGCTATTTTTAAAGTTGTTATTAATATTGTATTTTCCAGACGGAACAAAGAGAATTGGAGCTTGGTCCAACAGGGCTCGTTCTCAAGCTCGTACTTTCGCAACTCGCATTTTCACGACTATTTGCAATTGTACGAATTCAGTTCGCAGTGTTGTTGTCAATCGCAACTAAAAGTGTTATGTTTGATGTGTTGTTTCGATGTCGAGAGGTGTGTTGAATCAAAATGTATTCTTCCGTTAAGAATTTTCCATTGTGTTAGTACTTAAGTGTAGTAGGAAAAAAGACTCTTTTTCATGTGATATTTTACAAGCAAAATTAAAACAATCAGTTTTTTTTTGGAAACAGCTCGAATGTCTAAGTAATAATTTAAATTTAGTATATTCTCTAAAAATTAAGAATGTCTTGCCTGATTTTCAAACAGACAATCAAAATTAAAAGACCACTTTAAAGGAACAAATTTATTTATGCTATAAATTGGTGTTAATACGATTGTTAAATCAAAATAAATATAGCAATATTAACATTGATATGTGTTTGACTAGTGTTAGAAATAAAGAAAATATTTATTACTTTTTTGTTGTCTATATTTTGTTGGAGTCAATCGACAACAAATGGTTACTTTTTTCTTACAAATTAATCATCAATATGCTTAACAGGGTATAAAGTCGTTTATAATAAAAATGAGTTGTCTTTAGTTTAAAATTAAACAACTGAAATTGCATAAAACCACAATAAAGAAAAGATAAGTTTCTTGGCTGGACTCACAATGCAACAAAAACAAATCACAAAGCGGCAAATCGCGACGCATTAAGAACACAAATAGTTTCTTTAGCGTGATAAATTACAATCTTTGTACTGAAAGGCTGAAACAATTGATATAAATTATTAACATCTAAACAAACATTTGATGCATTGCTTGAACCAGTTATTAATAAAAACAAACTCAAATTAATATCTTGTACACGTTCAAGAACAGTTGCGAGTTTTTCGGTGTCTGTAGTACTCTTACATTGGCATTCTAAAATAAAACAACCATATTCTGCCCACTTTTTGTTAACAGAAAAATTAATATTTAAACATTGTACCTCCAATCCTTTTGATTTGCTTATAAAAACTTCATGTTGCCAAATTGCTGCACTACTGGCTTGTAAACCTAAAGCCTTTTGTAATTGACTGGCCAATCCTCCTTTCTTAAAACGTTTTCTTTTGGGTGGAGTATGACTGTAGGTGATTGATTGAGGGTAAGAAAAACTGTTGCTTTCTGAAATAATTTCAGTACTGCACTGACGTGAAACACACTCAATCTGGTAGCCCTGGGACACTTCTGACTTCACTGGTGATATATGTATGTCCTCTTTAACAGGAGTTGTACTATCAATTATTAGTTCTGACTGTGGAGATTCTTTAGATTTCTCATTGACTACAGTAAAGTCTTCAATTTTCCGTTTACACCTCGCTTTAAGCTTCCTTATTATGCGATTTCTGCTAATTACAGGCGACTGTTCCTTAACATGTATTTGGCTAAGAATGGGCGACTGATCCTCTAAACTAATTTGACTGATGACTGGCGACTGTAAAAAAGTATCTTGGGAACAAATCCTGTTGATCTCGGGGGTGCTCTTTGGAGGAGTTGTATTAAAATTAAGCCATGTGTGGGAATCGTTTCCTTTGAGGCGTTTTAAATGTTGCGGTATTTCTTCTTCAGAATCCGAGGAGCTCCAGGAGATGTCGGGGTCTGTGTGACTTTCTTGGGAGCATATTTTGAAAATCCAACGCCTTTTCTCTCGTGTATTTGCTACCATTTTGTAAAAATCACATAAACTCGTCAATCACTTGCGTGTTCTAACCTCAAACAGCAAATTTGAATTTGAAGACCAAATTTGACAGAGTTGTTACCAACAGTGAAAAACTAAGCAACAAAATTCACTATTTCACACAGATCCATACTTAACACTGTATTACTGGTTGCCTGATATTAGGTACCACAACCGCAGAGTTTATTTCAATCAGAAAAGGGTTGTTGGGAAAAAAAATCCACTTAATTTTACCTTGTTATTGATACAACATTAATGCATTTCATAATCATTTACACAAATTCAACATAATATTGACTCACATCTGACTAGAACCGCCTTAGAAGAAAATTTCTGCAAATAAAAATTTAAGGATAACGCGTATGTTTGGTATCCTGCAAATACGGATGTAAGTGTTGATAAGGATGTGTAATCCCGCAATTGTAGAAATTGAGCATATCCGTATAAGCCAGATGATGATCACTTTTGGTGCTAAGATTTTCTGGCCTGTTTGCAATTTGTGTTCTAGCTGAAGTTTCATGATGTCCTCCGTATGCCATGTTGAACAAAGCATCTGGATCGCAGACAAACTTGTACACGTATCGCTCACCTAAAATAAACCGAAAAACTGAAGATTTTTTTTTTTTCTGGGCCAATAATGGTGGATGCGCCGGGTGAATATCATTACATCATCAATAATTATAATTGTATTCTAAAGATTAATTAAAAAAATGGATTAACTCACCAGCCACTTTTTGCATTATCCCCTTTTCATAATAATATCTGAGAGAACGACTAAGTTTATCGTAATTCATAGCAGGTCTGTTTTTTTGAGCCCCCCAACGTCTGGCTACCTGAAATGCTTTGTTTTATAAAGGAAATAAACCTAAAAGTACTGACTTCTTCTGGTTCAATTAATTTGAACTCCATGCCTCGCCCGGTCCACGCTATACACCCCGCGCTGGCATCTGGAGCGTCCAATAACGCCACCAAGAATTGCCACAGTTGCAAAGACCCTCTTCTTCCGTTAGTGCTCTGAAAATTTGACCTACTATCGGTAGTTTCCTTTGGTTTTTCATCTAAACTTTTCTCCACTAAAAAGTCATAGTACGTAGTTTGTTTATATTGGAATTTAAAGTGCAAACCTGTGGAGACTAGTCCTGTGGGCTGCTTCCAGTGTCCTTTACTGGAAACTGTTTTACACTTTTCATAAGGCGTTCTAAAGTTTCCTGAAAAAAGTTAATTTGTAAACAAGACAATAATCAACTTTAATATTCCAATCAGCGCCAGTGCAGTGTGATACAATTTCCTTCGACATATTCTTCTATCGATACCAGCGACGTGCCGACAATTTTAAACCGGCTTTATAGAAAATCAAAATTCATTCTTTCGCGATTAAAATCTGCATAGAACGCCTCCTGCGGATAAATATATTATATAAAGCCGCATGCAAATAAATCCGAGCGGTGGGGTGCAGGATTTGATTATAACAGCGAACTAGAAAAACGCGGGGACGGTGAGTAGTGCCCACGTGGAGACTGACGTTGTATTATTAATAATATTAATTTTCATTATTGACCAATGAAAATTAGCATTACGGATACAAGGGTAATTATCGTGTAATGTCTAATTTAAATTAATGTTAGTCGGGATAAATCTCTCGCATTAATGAGCATTAATGACTTTGCGTGGTGCATTGGCTTTAGTAATTATTGAGGAACTGCTCTGATCCTGGCTTGGTCAAAATTTTAGTTTTTTTGTCTGTAGAATCTTCAGAATTGTTTATTTTTGGAATGTGCATCTATTTGGTGTACGAAAGAAACTTATTTGACCGCTTTTGGGTTTTATGTTAGTCACATTAAGTATGAAAATCGTTTGTGGGGTAGAACCAACCCACCAAAATCCAAATCCATTACGTGTTTGTATGCACAGTGGACTAGGGGGTGCTTGTAACAGCTTTATTAATATTGATTAGTTTCAATTAAAATCTTCAGCTCATGCCGGGAGGTTTCGTGGCCGCCGCTAAAAGGTATCAGCCAAACAAGTCGATTAATATTAACCCTTTCATTGTTGAAATTAAAGCATTTGTTGACGTTGGGTGTTTATCTTCAGGAACTACATACAGCAGCATATGTCAGAAATAGAATCATTCGCCAAAGTAAAAAACAATTATTTTACCTTCAAAATCCCTATCAGCGGGCTCCTGTTTGATGGGTAAATTAGTCTGATGAAGAGTCTGAAGACTACCAGAAACATGCCCATCACTGCTCCTTTGTACCATGGGCGATGTAGACCTATTCAATCAATAATTGCTATTCGCTCGCTCATTTCTCCACATTTACCTGTTATAAATTGGGTTGGAATAAAAACATCCGCTGTGTTGATACGTGGGAGGGTAAACCCCTTCAAAACTCTCCCCCGAATACGCTGGATACGGCGGAGGTTTATTAATGGTTTGTAGCAAGTCCGACATGGTATTTTCAGGTTTTATTGCTGAAAAAACGCGGTTTTCTACAAAAATCTGAATTTAACAGTACAATAATAAGATTGTAGCAATAGAGAGAGATGACAGGTTAAAGAGGGTGAACCCCGTGGAGCTTTAAGTTGAGAATATACAAAACTAAATGGATGTTTGGCTGCTGAAAGAACTCATGACAGGTTGATCTCTAAGCTCAGCATGTACTCCGATTACTACAGACGATGTAACCGCGCTACTACGTTCAATAACGTCTACTTTATTGCAGCATAAGTGAAAAAAAATACATTTCGAAAAACAGAACAACTGTTATCGAATTGTGGAAACTATAATTTTCGTTAATTTGGTGGAAATTCGGCCATTGTATTAGAACAAACACAATGGAAAATTAGCTATAAAAATGTAAAATTAAATAACGCAAGTGAATTTTTATGTACATATAAAGTACAAAATATAAAAATTGACTCCTAAATTTATAAATTAAAAATAAATTTTATAATCGATGAATCTCGTACGCCAATACAACGAATTTACATTCATACAACTTTCAGTAGGTATATTAAAAGCTAAACCCCTCACCACAATCATTTATACTAGAATTTTAATTGTAAAATCTATCTGGCCTAGTTGGAATTTTATTGTACAATTAAATTTTTATTATTAATTTTAAAAGTATTTACACAAAAACTCATAAAAAAGTAAGAGGAAACCTATACAAGCATGTGAGGAAATCCGATAATTTTTAAATCTTATGCAAACAGCCTTACATATTGACTGATAACGGGGGTGCGCTTCAATAAGCTTGATTAAAAATTATATCCGGCGGCTCAAATAACACTCCCCAGTTTTTAATACACATATTTTTCGAAGCATTGTGATTTATTGTGTGCATTTGCAAATTTTTTAAATAATAATTTCCCTGAAGCAATAGTTTTTCATATACTTAACTGAGTTAGAAATATGTATTATAATTTATATTTTGATTATATTTAAATTATAAAAGCGTTCAAATAATTCTTTTGCCTCAAAACGTATGTTAACTCGATTATCCGTGTTTTTCGATTATCCGTGCAGAATCCAGTTCCGAGAAGCACGGATAATCGAGGTTGTACCATAACTACAAAATTTTATTTTGAAAAAGTCGCAACACGTACATTCTATTCTGAGGCCTCATAAATAGGATGGATGACTAATTTGTTATAAAAATGTTAATTAATTAACAGAAAAATTCTTACGATTTGAAGTTTGCTGCTGGAAGTCCGAGTCAGAAACATACTGTTCACTGTCGTCCGTTTCACAACTATTTCCTGAAACAAAGAATAAAGTAGGAATTAAAATATAGAAATAATTCAAAAGTGGTAATCTCTTCTAACAATAAAATTTTTTCCCCACATATTTGCGTTTTTAGGCCTCAAAATTGTATTTAAAGTTCATGACCCAGCAGTTTCGTATCGCGTACTGTGCATTGAAATTACTCATCCCACACATTTTCCAACTTCATCGAATTTTATCCCAACGTTTTTGTTGGCCTTTGGAAATGCGCTCGGTCGAATTCTCAACGGAATATGGTCCATCATTTAACGCCATGCATCATTAACGAAGTACCAACAGGTGAAAGCTTTGTTAAGTCTGGCCAACAGTTTCTCTTCCTTTTCACTCCTAACTCAGCGAAACGAGACAGACAACTTTCAACTCGTCCTGATGGGGCGTTTTACACAGTACAGAGGGTTAAACGCTCGCATTTACGACATTAATTATGGAACAAGTAGTATTACTTACCTTCTTGATGCCAGGGCTCTCTCCAGTCTATTGGGAATACGCCTGAAACATGCCAGATTTCAGCTTGTTGCTATTGTCTCGATATTAAGTGAGTTTTAATGGCGGGGACTATTAAAAATTTACAGAGTTCGTCATCAACACCGAGAGATGAACACAGAAAAATATTTTTTTTTACCTGGGGGTGAGATGGCTTTGTAGTGGTCTTGATGGTATTGCTGGTAGCAAGTTGAGGCGAAAGGAGCACCGAAAAGACAACCCTGAAATGAAATTAAGGCTCAAATTGGACGGGGGGAATCTCGATCAATGTACTTTTTGGTAGCGATTTTTAGATGGTAATAGAATAACACAACTGCAACAAATTTTTACCTAAATATGTAATTGTTTAAAGGAGGGCATTTGGTCCAAATTTCTGTTGTAGTAATGTTAAAATGTTGTAAATGGTACATGTTAATTGCACAATCTCCCGTCGCTCAATGCGTGCGGTTTTAGCATATTAGCGTCCACATAAAATTGACTTAACCCTTAATACAAGCGGGGCTTTAATGGAGTGGCCATCATTTAATTATCTATGTCAACAGGGGCTCGACCTGGGAACTGTATTCGGTTACACATATTACCACTTCAAGGAAGGGTGGACGTACTTCTGTGCAAAACAGGTTTTCTACTAACGACCATTTCAGATTAATTGTAATCTGACACTAATTGTAACATAAACACTGGTAAATAAATCAACAGATATATAAAAAAAAACGCAAGAAAAAAGGAAAATGTCTCAAATCCAACCCCAATTTTTCCCTCATCATAAAACTAATTCGAAAATGCTAGACTTTGTTATAGTCAACAGCAGACACGAGGTGTTGAGCCAATTACTGTAATGAGTGGATGACTTGTACAAACAAATAATGTGAGACGGCTATTGTCCGGTTCCCCTCGCTTTTATTTCGCAGGACCTGACTTGGAAAACTTCACACGAAATCTTGTTGTAATAGTAAAAATAAAAACACTAATTAGAAAACTAATCAGTTGAACGAAAATTTTCTGCTGTCAAATCGCATTGTCTGCATTTCATTGGAAAATATCATAAACTCCCTTATTTACTTTGATTATGCGACTATTGTCAAGTTTCCGACCAATTTCATTAAGTAATTGTTACGACATTACTCAAATGAAGTTTGGTCGGCGTTTCGGCGTTAGTTAAGAAGTGGTGACGTTATAATAAAAATGTAATGATGGATGGATGTTTTGATTTTAAGTAAATATTGGCTTATTGGCTTTTCTCATCGGGAATCAATTTATAAATTGAAAGCTAAAATTCACGCGATGAAGTTCACTTTCTACCGACGAAATGTCATTTTGTCCTAAGAAATTGTCTTATTTCCTGCTGGAAAATGTGGGGCTTACTACAGCTGGGGTGAGAAATTGGAAGTGCGGTAATCTTTTAGGTAGAATTGTTGGTGTATCTCATTGATTTTCGTTTGACTCTGCTGAATTAGCCTGAAATTAACTTGATTTTGTAATTTTCAATAAATTCAGGTTAGTATTACATATTATGTACTTTTTTTTAGTAAATTCTGATTGAAATTGAGAGACATATTCTTATCTTTTAGGTATTACAACTGAGTCAAAACATCATCTTATAAACACTAATTCACAAAATCTTTCGTTCAAACCACCATTTTCATATTCTAGCATTTCATAAAAAGCTTGACTAATTCATCCTTCTTGAAAATAATTATGAAATCTTAATTTCGTGACCACTAATTCACTCTGTTCTAATTTTTCAAAATTTAAATTGGTGACCGCCGGTTATTTATTTTTTACGAATTCGTAGAACTTTATTTAAGAATTAGTTATAATTTAGAATCATGATCTTAGTTGGCAACAACAAGTTTTGTTTTAAAACATTTACTTTTATTTATAGAACTGTAAACCCACAGATTTTTAAGTTCTTTTTTATACTACGAAACGTTTGTTCCTAGTAAAAGTAAAGTTTCTCCAAATATGTTTATTAAGAAACTAGGGATACTCAAAAATCCTTAAAGATAAAAAAAACAGTCTATTATAGAAGTTGAATGAATGAATGAATTTTTGTAACGTTGTTGACTTTTTATTTTGAATTAGTATTCTGATAACTTATGTAGATAAAAAATATGCATTAGCAATTACTTAATTAAATGATTGAAGTTTGAAAGATTATATATTTACCCTATCTTTCCTAATTTGAAAGATTTAATAAGAGCCTCAAAAGTTACATTTGAAAATTACTTTTTTGTTCTACACATTTTTTAATCCGAAAGTTTTTAGTCGTAAAGCATCTTTTTTTTGTTTAACAAACACTCATTTCCACATATTCACGTTAAGAAAATCTGTATAAAAAAGCAAAAAAGCTTCAAAAACACTAAAAATGGTCCCTACGAATCAAGGTTTAAAATATTTACAAACAAATAAATCTGGAACATTGTTTTGCTTTAATAGAACAGATTCTTACATATGTATATACAATTTGGCAGTGTGCAAATACTACTTAATTTAATCAAATATTCATCAGAAATTTTGTTTTAAACTCGAGTTTTGTCAAAAGAAAATTCAAAAATTAGCAACTATGAAAACAAAATATTAAGTTCCAAGATAAAATTTGAAAATCTCAAGGTTTATACATAGTCTATAAATTTGATTTCAGTTAAATTTTAGCGAAACGAAGAGAGTATTTATTTGACCGTTGCATTTTTATTACAATTTTGCATTATTTCTATGACCGATTCTCTTGAAGAATCATACAAAATAAAAATAAAATCAATCACAAAGCAGTGTTGCTAAATTTACGTCATTTTTATATCGAAAAGTTACAATAATTTGTTCATAAAATTGTTGTATAATATAAATGTCATTAAATTTTCAAGACAAAGCGTTAACAACTAATAAATTTGGGAAAAACTCAAGTGCAAAAAAATTATAAATGACCCGGCGCATCCACCAAAATACATAATTTAATTAATAGAACCAAAAAATGCGTATAAAACGTCTAATAGAATACACTTACGAGTCTACTTAATTCACTAACTGCAGTCGGAACTTCTTGGTCTTGGTTCATCCCTGTGGTAATTAAGTGGTCGCAACCATAATCTTGCGTCACAAAATAACTATAGATTGACTTGTCCGTAAATCACAAATGTTTATCTTTGAAAATTTAATTTACAGTATTTTGTAAACGAGTAAATTGCCGAAAGGCTTTGAACTGTAAGCGCTGATGACAGGAAATATGATGTACTTGTAAAAGCTCAAAGCTCCTAGTACCTGCCAAAGTGGAGGGAGCTAAGGACACGCCCGCTGTGTCTGAACCGCCCCTTTGAGATCTCACATGCATATAAAATTATTAATTATTTAAAGTTTAATAGATAATATATTCCAGCTTTTATTAAGTGCTTGCAAATGTGTTTCATTGAAAAAGATAAAATTCATTTTTTATAGCAGTTCCGACCGTTTTGTACCACAAACTTCAATAAAACAAACAAGCAGTTTTTTGTTGAAATAAGGTCGTGTTGTGTTATTATATGAATTATTTTTGTGTCCAAATTTAAGTGTGTTTTTACGATGCGAAATCACTTTAATTTCCGGTTGTCAGTTTTCTTTTTTCAACTTGTTATATTTTCTAGACGATAGATGAATAAGTCAATAAATAATTGAGAATGTTGTGCAGACGTATAGTGGTTGCTATTCCTGCTATTCCGGGAGCATCAACAGGAATGGATGCGCACAATCGAATAGAATACCGGAAGTCCGATTGGCCTGCAGGGGGTCCGGTAGCGCCAATAACAGGTAACTCCGCCTTCCGGTTGCCAATATATTCTAGTTTACATTCATAACTTACATATGGTAATGGTTTTCGTTCGGGTTTTTGTGAGAAATTTTTATTAGACCTTCAATAGTGGTAGATTTTTAATTTATTATTACGAATAATTACAAAGTAAAAATTATAATATGACTTGTACGTGAATATTCGTCCTGCAAAAGCTCATTCTATAAATCATGTTCTTGAATTGAATACCTTAATTTTAGAGTACGTTTATTATTAACGAATAAGAATAGAAAAATTGAAAAATAGTAATTCTCCGAAAACACATCCAAATTATTGAAGTTTTTTGTTATAATTGTGTTTCTGGGTTTTGTTGATTACATAACCACGTTCATCATTAAAATAATAATAGTAATGTAGTTATGTCGTAATCCATTTTTGGGCTGTCCTTAATTGGTCTTTGAATATTAGGAGTCAGTTCTGTGTAAGTATTTGACGAACAAGGAGATCCAGCGAAGTTGTTTATTTCTATTAAACAGGTATGTGTATCCTAGAATTAAAATTAAAAACAAAAATTGATTAAATCTACTATGCTTTATCTAAGTCGGATTATTATCAACGGACTATTACATAACTTCAAATCAATAATAATAACCAAGTTTAGGTCCCTTTTAAAGCTGGGCTCCGTTTAGGAGAACAATTCTGTTGACAATTGTTTTTTCAGACAATACTGTACCGATAATGACCGAAACTGAGATAACATCGATTTGGTTATTGCTGAAATTGAACCGTAGAAAGATGAGTAATGATCCCAGTCCTTATAATGATTACAAACTTTTTGTACTATAAAATTTTTGAATTTTAAAGTTCTACATCTCTGTTATTACATTAATTAAAAATAGTAGATTTAAAGAATTTCAACAATTCCACGCTCCTACTGAGAGTTAAAATGTTGTCTGTTATAAATCACTAGTTAGTTTGTGGTTTTTTAGCCAATATTATAAGAAGCTGAAGAATTTTTTAAGAAATTTCAATTTCGTGGTATTTGTTGAACACTGGGATTGGCGGCTTATCTTGTATGTTTTCAAATAAGCTCGTTTATCGTGACACCAACAGTTCAAACTTGTTATCTATTTTTTAATTTTGATTCTGAATTTTAAATAAAGAATTTAGAAGTAGAAGTTAGAAAACAAGCAAGGAAACGTCTTTGTCTTGTCGGCGTCATAGGGCGTCGGTGCAATGGCATTGGTTCCAGAGCGACTGATCAACTCCTGTCATTGTTTTTTTATTTCTGTTTTTATTATATTATTACAAATGTGAATATTTCAGACCTCTATACAAACAAAAAAAGATTTTCAAGTTACAAGATGATGGTCAAAAAAACTGTAAAATTGAAGTAATAATACATTAACATAAATACAAATATGTATTCGTAAGAAACTAAAAAGAATATTCATAATAATTTACTCATAAAGATGCCATTTTTTGCCTTGTTTCTCAACTAAGAGTTTTGGTTTGTTTTTCGCGTTTCCTATGACTTTCCAGTTCTTGCAGAGAGCTATGACAGTCATTACACTGTCTTGCTCCGCCTAGACCTTCCTATCATAATTAGCTATTGATAAGGTGAGGGTTCGATCGCGCTGTGATGTGCCCAGGACCGAATTAGGCTGAATATTTTGTCCGAAGTCTAGTCATTATGTCATCGTAGGTAGCCAGTAACTTTTCTACAGTTTTCTTGTTCTCGCTCATGTACCATCAGCTATTTCCAATTAATTCAGAATTGATGTGAAAGAACAAAAACTACTTTTTTAACATAAGTAACTACACTAGAATATAGAACATGTACCTAGTTGCTAACATTAATTAGGGAACGGAACAGCAACAGATCTCCAACCTCTTGTTGATCATGGTAATCATAGGACAAAACATTATTCTGAAGATCATTTCTCATGCATTGTTCATTGTTAGTTTGAGTTTTATTTGCAAAAGTACAAGCTTTTTAAACAACAGCAAAGGAACAACAACATCCAGAAGATAACACGATTCTAGCAATGTCTTTTGACAACTGAAGAACGTTCATTTACTGCTTATAACAGAGAATTTATTCTTTAGCTCTTGGACAATTAGTTAAGTTCTACTCTGGAAGGTGTTTACATTTACTTCTGCGCTTTATTATTATTTAATTATCTCTCTTTTTTAACTGTAATTAAATGGTATTCGATTGAGTCAATATTCTGAGAATAGAATTTTTTTTCTTTTTTTCTTTCCTCAACATTTGCAAGACATGTGGTACGTTTGATTCTCGAGTGGGAACGTTCTATGTTTAGTGAGGAAATAAAAGAGTAGTTTAAAAAGTTCATAATATAGAAAAATTCTATCAAAACATAGAAGAAGTCTGTCTGTACAGACTTAGCAAAGTTTTGATATCCAATTAATAGGCTTCTCTCTTTTGATCTTCCTTTCATTGCAATTTGTAGTTATTTTTATTCAACTTCCTTGTATGTGGATGGCATTGCTATTCATTCAAGTAGTATCAAAACAAAACTATTTTAACTATCGATTTTAATCCACTTTTTCTTTTTTGCCTGTGTAACAGAATCTCTATTTTTAAGCAGCTTTTTTGGTTGTTTCGTGCATTCAGTTGGCACATGTTTAGATCAGAAATACAAAATTTTAAATTTTTATTACAAATTTGTTGATAAATATTGTAAACATATTTATTTTCATAACTAATAAATACATAGCTGAATACAAATCAATGTACATAATATTTTGTTTAAAATATTGCAAGAAAATTCATATGCACCGTTGTAAAGTTCACTGTTTGTGAACTAAGCACAAGTACTTTTGCGAGTGAATTTTCGGAAGTTGGTGTGAAACGAAATTTTCTCATCCCAGTCTGAAATCCTATTCTATTGCTCAAAGTGATATGGTTTCCAAACAATTCAACACGTGCTCAACCTTCTGTCTAAAGCATTCCACTCATTAAAATTATTACGAATTTTGACTAGACGGAAAATTTCGTTACACATTTACAGAGATTAAAATTTGTACTAAATTTTGGGAAAACTATTCCGATATCTTCTTATAAACAACAATATTTAATTATCGATTAAGCTTAAGCACTTGACTGCCTGACCAGTTTACTGATTCGATTAAGTAACAGTCGTTGAGGTTTCGTCAGTCGTGATACTTCCAACTCTGCAAGGATTAATAATCACAGCTAGGCATACACGTACAGCCAATTCTTAGTATTTTATACTGTTGATAATACTTTCTCGATCGTGGTATACATAATGGATCGCATTAAATGCATTATTAAAATAGAGCTAACAGAGATCAACGAAATCAAATAAAAATATATTTCATTTAATACACCTTTGACTACACAGCTACGGAGTTGATAGAGTTCTCGGAACTATTTGTGGGAGGAGTTTCCAACGTTGCTATTTTCTGTTGCAGGTTTTGCACTTGGAGGTTGTGTTTTTCTACCATTGCTAACATTTGGTTTTCCATTTTCTTAAACTTTGACTGAAACTTTTTGTTGTTTCTATCCACAGTCTCCGCTAGAATACTGCAAAAATTTAATTCAAGTCTCTCTTAAAACTTAAAACATGTTTTTGAATTACCTATTTGTGTGGTTCAGATCGTGCACAATCTCTCGTCCTTCCAGCAGCCTCGCTTCAGCGTTCTTTGTCACTTGTTCTAAAGTTGTAACAAGCTCTTGTAATCGAACTTTCAGTCTTGCCTCTCTCGCCAACGCCTGCATTAATTCTAATTCGACACCTTGGGCGTGCTCTGCATCTGAATATCCTCGCTCCTAACACAAAAATGTTAACTTTCCCGTGTAATCGCGCTTTCTGACTTACCCTGTTTTGTGTTGCTAGAGCTAATAAAGCTTCGGTGTCTTTCAATTGACCTTGCAAGTTCTTTAGAGCCGCTGCTTGAGCCTTTTGTTGGCCTTCGACGTATTTAAGTTTGAGTTCTATGGCACTTTTATCTTTTTCTAAGACGAATAATTTACTAATGAGTTCGGCTTTGTCTTCCCTGAGTCCCATAAGTTCCTACAACAACGTATTCAGAAAAATTCTCATTTTGTTCTCCTGGCTCACCTGCATCAAAACCGCCATCTCCAGGTCCATTTTCCTCGCTTCTTGGCTACTAGACGGTCTGACAGGCACATTTTCCACTTGCGTGGATTCCAACGTGACATAAGTCCCTTGGATATTACTTCTTTCAGCCTTAAGTCTCGAAACATGTTCCCGAAGTCTCGTTTCATGCTCAGGACTCCAAGATTCATCACTAAAAGCCCCGAAAACTTTAGATAAGAGTTAAAGTTTATAAAGAGAGTTAGCGTACTTCTCAGATATCGGACTAGAATAGACGTGATTCTGCCACGGCGACAACAGGACATCCGTGCTCTGATATGAGTCCAAATGAGTTAAAAGTTGTTTAGCGACTGTCTCAGCAGCCGCTCTATTTTGCGCAGAATTTTCATTGTTTTCGTCCAGGGAGAGTTCAGTCTCGAGCAAAGCAAGGAGAACGTCGTAGGCTTCGATTGCACGGTCGGTGATGCCTAGCGCCAAGCGCAGAGCCACGGCGTTTGACTCGTACTTGCCGCAGAGGAGGGCCAATCTAATGTTAAAAAACAAAATTAAATAAACACCGCTACACTAGCAGATCGATCGGAATTTATGTAGATTATTGTGGAACTTTGGCAAATCAACTTGTCCGACCTCGCGTACTGGAGTGTTTAAGTTGTCAAACTTCGGATAAACACATAAAGGCCAAAGAGCCCATAACAAATAAATGGTTGCAAAACAACATTTCGTCTCTATTTTCTCTAACAGTCCGATTGTACCATTCCACACAATGTCGGACTAAATTTAATTAAACTCGAATCTTTTTTTACTGTTGACCACCTGCTAACTCAATGAAAACAAAGTGCTTTTGCATACCTGTCACAATGCGCTTTAGTCTCGGACAGAGTGATCGCCAGCACCGAATTTTGCGACCTCGCATGTTCCAGCTTAGCATTTAATCGCCTTAGTTCAATTTCCACGGCTTGTTTTTCGCTTTGAACGTCACACTGCCTCAAAATATCGCCGACGATATGTTCAGCAACAGCTGTCGGGAGATCACTGTTGACGAGATCGTTGGGGTTAACATCCCTGTGTCCATCAGCAGCCCTCTTCAGTTTGATCCTCTCCGCCACTTTTGTAACAGGGGTTGTGGCAAACGCCGCATTGTTTTTGATGTTGGCTCTATGAATAGGCACAATATTACTGTATTTTATGTCGACCTTTTCATCGGGATACAATTTCGGGTCGCAATCCACTTCAATGTGAGATTCCGGAGACTCTAAAATTTTACTGTCGGTCAATGTTTCCTCTTCTGCAAATTCACAGTTCTTTTGATAAGAGAGTTGGAGAAGTTTGCCATTGGCATCTTGCAGTTGGGCCCTGAGATTCGTTATTTCTTGCTTGAGTGGTTCGACAATTTCTGAATAAGGTGACAGTTCGTTGTTTTCGTGATGTGATGAAGTGAGTTTCGGCTCGGGTAGTTCTAATGGACTTTCGGATAACTACAAAAAAAGATTTAATCAACATTCTTGGGGGTAAACAGACTACCTACTACTATTTTGTTGTCCAGATCGGACAACTCGTTTTCTAACAGTTCTAGTTCGCTTACTTCCAAAGGACAAGTCACAGAGTCATCGTGGGCGCTTGCACAGGATTCTGGAACAAATCACACGAGTTATAAAATCGGTAACTGACAACAAGTTCTATTTAAAAGGAAAGTTCCGGTCTTTAATAAATTTTTGTATTGAGAGCACAGCTACCAACCGCTGCAACTGACTAAAAAGATTAATATAACTTCACCCCGCTGGGCCTTATGAAGACAAGAAATTCTACTGTAGTCACCGCATGTTACAAAGTGGAAAAAAAGAATGTTTCTAACGCGTGAAAAAGGATTTTCTTGTCAATGAATGTAAGTCTGATCAGTTTCCGAGTTGATTTATTAATACCTCCCTTTGCTTGTTCTAAAATCGCGAATATCTACCGGAAGCTGAACTTGGAAATCAATCACGCGAACTTCAGACCAAGAAATCTGAAAGAATTCTCATTTAGTCGATCTGACCCATAATACGCTTTTAGGCTCCGCATCACAGCCCCTACATTATACATAAAGAACACAAAGCGGCAACGCGCTTATCCTAGAAATGATTTATTACTTCAATGGGGGCGGTCACGGAAAAGGTTTTGCCATTGTGAAATAACTCTTCCTTTTTTCCAAACTTTACGCATCCTTCACCTTGACCCAATTACATTACGTAATCGACGTGTATTAAAACCCAATGAATGTTGGCGTTTTCAATTATAAATTGAGATTTTCTTTCAATTTGGATTTCGCCTATACTGGATTAAACAGGAATTATAATTTCCCAACAAGTATTGATTTTATATGAATGTCAAATGTTGTGTAGGTCGAATGGCAGGTAATGTCGACTTTAGGGATCGTTTCAAATTTGAAATATCGATCGCGGAATTTGGACGAAAATTTTTTCAGTGCGTGGGAGTTTAAACCAAACCTTCTGTTGAATGTAAAGTAAATTCACGTAGGAAAAACAAGGATAAATTTTCTGGTGTAAGAGATTTTCGTGCGTAGGGTAGATAAGAGCATTTTTCGAATAACTCGAGCTTATCCACCTTAACAAGTTTACTCGGAGATTAACCAAGACGCGACACGACATAAAACATCTGATGACAATAATTGAAGACATGTGATTACTGCTTTTGTGGTATAATCTCAATTTAAATTAATTAACATCGAATTCGCAACACCCATTTATCTTCTTGATCTCGAGAGAAAACAAATTTTAACTTATGGCGCCGACAACGCGACGTTCCCTGAACTTGGTATTATGCGATTATGGCGTCAGAATTTTAAATGCTATCATATATTTATTTTTTGTGTTGGCACTTTTGAGAAATAATGGTACTCTATCATCCTGTCTTGGCCTTTCATGTTTCGTAAACAATACATTTGCTTCCCTGAAGTTTTTGCTCTGCGGTGCAATCAATAAAGATAACCAATGTAGTTAGTTTTTGTTACAAATCAACTATTTCTGGAAGTAATAGCAAACAGATCGTTAATAACGTGCTTTCCGACGATGCTCCGGAGATAATGGCGAAGTTTCTACGAAACTGACACATGATGGAAATTGTAGACTTGTAGTAATACACCTAACTCTACATTTACCCAAGAGAATTAGATTTCAATGCATCCTCCGTTTATCATTTTGGATTTCAAAGGATTTGGCCACACTCGAGATTTCGGAGCTGAAGCTTTATCAGCTTGCGATTCGGTATTTTCGGCAGCTTTGACCGTTTATTCGGGAGTTTATGTATAACACATAAGCATAAACTTTAAACTTCGGAAATTTGTTAACAATGACATTTGCAACTAAAGCTGTTTCACAAGAGCAAAAAAATTTAACATTGCCGCATTTAGAATTCAGTTTTGATTTTTCATTCTGTATAAATAAATTTTAATTTGGTAAAGTGCTCCCTGACATGCATGAATGTTTATACCTCGTTTTTAATATAAACCCCTACTGTAAATATCCAACAATTTAAACATTTTATATTGTAAATACAAAAACAGCGGATTAATACCTCGTACGATATTTATCAGTAAAATTAAAATTTTTGAATGTTGATTGCCTACCTGACACTTCGTCTTCCTCTGCTATCGCCATCGTCCTCTGTTGATGCAGTTTCCTCGTGAGTTCGGCTATAACAGAATGAAGCTCCGTCAGCTGTTCTTCGTATCTTTGAGCTTGTTCGTCCAATTGCTGCTGGAGTCTTTCCTGCAATAAAAAGTCATTTCAGTCACACAATAGACCACTTTGCTAGGGGAATTTTCTGTCACGTTCCTGCTCGTAACGCATCCTGCTGTTTATCAACCCCAAGCCCTCGAAATTCCAGATTAATTAGGGTCGCTCAGAACCAGTGATAGTTCTATTTTAGATTACTAAGAAGAGTTTCAAGCAACTCAAACAAAAACAATGAGTCATTAGTTCGATTTGAGCGGGACTGCACTGATTAATTGGTCTGAAATCTCTTTTTACAATCGCCTAATAAAATATTTGGGTAGCAATTGGGAGTTCGCGCATTTACGAGACGGCAAGGATCATTGGCGTAGGTTGGGCGCGCTCGTTCTAGGTCATCTCTGACGGAAAATCGATCTCAGAGTACGTCCTAGGACACAACTGTTCTTGTCGTCCGACACTCACCTGCGACGTAACGTCCGTCTTTTCATTAGCATTATTGTTCTACAAGCACGTCGCTCGGTTAATTCGCCTATATCCATCAATTATTGATTCTGATTATGTACGGGTAACGGAAATTGAGTACCCCCATACATTACCGAACTAAAATGACGAATGGAGAAGTTATCTGCGTCAAACTTTCCTAAATGAAATTAAGGATGAAGACTTTGTTTGCGGCGCTCGTTTACAACGCATAAAATTTTTATTTGTCGTAAAAGTTCAATATATAGAAACGAAAATTGCGTCTTCCCACTGATAACAGTTTGTGTGAAATATAGTTCAGAAGCACGCGAAGAGGAGATTAAATATTGACGGTCCATTATTCGAAGCGCAAATTACCGTAATGTGATTGAAGAAGGAGAAAAGTCAGAAGACATAAAAAATGAGGGCCGTTTAATGCTCCAATATAGGAAAGCAGCCTTCATTATCATGTTTACGACTCCGACAAAATAAAATGAAATATGACCTATAGACTTGGAATGTTTATTTCGTCATTCATAAATTTATTTTTGTATAAACTGAAAAGGGCGCAAATCGTGTATATTCCATGATGTTGTTTGGAGCAGCCAATCGTGAAAATGTATGTAACTGTTAATTTATAAAATAATTTAATACTGATGGGTTGAAATTGAGTTATTTGGTATTTATCATATCTATTGAATAAAATAATAATTTCAATCGGAATTGCCATTTATAGAAAAATAATTCTGAAATTTTTCAAACACGCATCACCTCTATTAAAACTGATTCTGCTCTCTCAATTCATGTAAACAAACATAGCCGAACGAAGATTCCATAAATTTGTGCTGTTTGTTCTAACATTCCAGTTTTATTAAATTCCACCCTAATTTTTGTGAATAAAAATTAGGTAAATTACAAAATTTGAAATGTTAAATTGCTTGTTTCCGACAATTGCAGACAGAAAACACAGGTGACTCGGTGATTTTTTAAATGCTCCAATTCCAATTCTGTTGACTCTAAAACTGTAGAAGTTTATGTTCAATTTTACAAAATCAACAGATTCGCCAGTTTCCCATTATCTTTGTTTTTTTCAGAGATTGCAAGTTTCAAACCTTAGATGGAAATTCCGGACTAAAAATAAGGCACACACGCCTTTCATCAAGTTTGTATAAAGTTTAATTATGTTTCTCTCGTGATAACAAACCTGCTAATATGCTCCCTCTCGGAAATCTCATCTACATGCGTCAATTTCGAGCTTCACTATTAATTAAACCCCGAACAGCAATTAAAAAAAATTGATAACGAGCAGACGTGTCTGGTGTCGCGTAAAAAACACCGAAATTTTGTATGCCGACATTTTTTAGTCTCGTTATTTCCAACAGTTTTGAGATAATTAAAAAGTTGGTATAGTAAGCAAATTTGTTCCGTCACGAGAAACTTAGCCCAGCAGGGCCTGGTACTTCGACTTTTTGACCTATTTTTATAGATTTATAGATTCACAAGAGAATTCTAGTATTGCGTGTGCAAAACTATTTAAGGGTTGTGCGAGGGCTTTGCTGTTTTAAAGAGATAATCATTCAGGAAAAATGAACGGTTCTTTGACTCTAATTGGTTCGTGAAGTTCTCTAATTCACGTACAAATGTTAAATACACTGTTTATTAGTTCCATAGAAAAGTGCGCTCAGAACGAACACAAACATTTGGAAGGATCATAAAAATGGCAACAGTAAATCCTGATAATAATTGGATTGCCAACATTGGAGTTTTCCTCTTCTGGAGGTACTCGCATCAAGTTTTAAAATATGTCACTTTATGACTCGGGAACGCCCCAACTTTCGATAATACGTTATATAAAGTAGCAACCCATAAAATCTTCATGGCAATTTTTCAGGCCATTACAGTATCGATCACAAAAAGGAGTGGTAAGTGCGATAGAAACAACTTATTTTAAAAGGGGGCAAAGGAGCACCGCTTGACCAACATATTCTCTCAAAGTTCATCCCGGATGTTCTTGAAATTATGGATGCAGCTGGCGTCACCTATTCAGGGCGACACTATGAACAAGGAACGCTTTTATTATTATGTTAAAACAAACTTGAAACTGCTACAGTGTTGAAAAATGATCCCGGAAAATTTGTGTTAGCGACGAAGTTTAGAATTTCCAGGAATTATTAAAGAAAAGGGGAATCTATTAGACGATCTTTTTCACAGTAAGCTATTATTCTCGAGCACGTCTACCTGAGCGGGAATGCTTTCCATGGACTCCAGGAAGAAATTCAAATAGAGTACGGTATTTATTTGAGTCGTGATTCTTCCAAGACGAGTGTGTCGTATCCTAATTCAATTTGTCGACAATCAAGAGAAAGACAGTTTGATCAAAGAGACTTTTTTGTCCACAAATAGCACGTAGTGCACTCACATTTGGAGAAAAATCTCATCGCAAAGATGTATAATGCATGTTGCTGGAGAGAATTCAAGTTTTATTTTCTTATAAAATACATGAAGATACGGATGTTGACTTTAATATTTTGTGTGAAGGCACTTTTCTACATTTGTAGCGCAGGTGGAACAAGAAAATTACATGAATATAGCAAAACGTCAAGTCAATTTCCGAGAAACGCTTCGATTTAACAAAATTTCAGTGTTATTGTTTCTCCGTCGTTGTCATCGAAATTACCACTTATTATATTTGTCCAAAAACTCTCTTCATTCCGAATTCCTGCTGAAAGGCACAAATCCAAATTGGTGTTCTTGGTTCATCGGGGCAGCGGGTAAGTGCCTCAGTATCGATCACCACAAGGCGTTTTTATTATTTTGCGTCTGTTGTTTTCGACCACTTCCTTTTCCAAACTTGAATGTACAAAGCCCTCTTCTCTCTCCTGAACTGTAATGTATATTTTCGACCTTATCGAGCTAGAAGCACTGCACGTTTCCCGTTCTTAACTATGAAATTTGATTTAGGTACAAAATTGAACGTTTAGAGTGTAATATCCTTTTTTTGGTCGCTCTGGCGATTCATGAATATTCTGAAATAATGTTCGAGGAGTTTCATCTTGTTGCTTCGCAATTTGTTATTCAACGACGAAATCTGGTTATTTATAAGATGGAATGATGGAACAGGAAGAAGAGAGAAAAGATAATCTTAATTATCTCAAGAATGATAATAGGTTCATTTTTAAATTCCTGAGGTGGAGCTCGTTATTGTGGATGGCTGATTAGGTCTGACACGGAGATTAATTTAGGGATTGAAATAATAATTCAAATGTGGTCAGAATTTAATATTTTCAAAATTTATAATTTCCTGTTTAGTATAACAAAATAGCCGGAAGTAAAATCGCAAACTTTGGAAATGCATTTCGGCATTAAAACTTGTGTTCTTAATCCTAATGTCGAACTAAATTCATGCTAAAACTAGTAATTTTCTTCTACTCTGCCACCACAACGCAAAAATAAATAATACATCCTTTTGAAATGTAAATGAACTGGTATAGATGGCTTCATCCTGCTGTAAACCCGTACGAGCCGATGCACTGTCTTTGGAATAAATCAAAGTACGACGAGAAGCTGCACTCAGACGAATCCTTCATTTGAATGAGAAATAGCCACTAAATTAGGCGCAGAAGCGGCCATATTTTAGCAGGAATCGCATATTGGATAGCAGCGATGTCGAAATAAGCGTCGTTTTTAATTTATTGGTGGTTGGGATTTGTATTTAATCGCCGTTACAAAAGGAGCAGGGGAGAATTATTATTTCATTACTGCATACAATAAAATGATTACTGATTTCGTCATAATCCATTTCTGGTGGCAGCTAAGACTTGAATTTCTATGACCATCGACTGTTAATTAATATTTTCGTAACCGCCATGAAACCCAGTCACGTAATGTCTGAAGTTTGTGCAGAAGCCATTGTATTCCTGCTGAAAAGCTTTTCAACTTATTAAATTGTTACAGTTACATCCTGCCTCTGACTCGTTCATTCCGTTACCCAAACTGTTGAAACTTGATTTTGTAAATAAACTTGAAAACGACGATGACGGTTTGTGTGGCAGGCTCATTTCAATCCTACATATCAAGTCCATGCCTCGCTATTAATTACAGCTTTACCATTTTAGTTTCCACGTTTGGTAAAAACGCTAATAGTAAATCCGGCGTTTACACGTATGTGTTAGCGCGTTGAAAACCTCCCGGAGGATCCAATTCCACTCCATAAACATTCAAACTCGGAGAAAATAGAATTCTCGACTGTCATAAACGGTTTTTTCGGTTTTATTTCATTAGAAATGTAAGATTGCGTCGCTACTCTTAGAGCTGCAAACTTCATCAGATGGCAGATTTAAATTTAATAAATTAAATGGAAACAGTAAATGGACTGAAAAGTTTGAATGCATGTTTTCAGTTTCTAATTCAAAGGACAGGTCCGCTATTTAGGTTCATGAAACGGCAGTGCGTTGAAAATTAAAGTTTCCTTTTAGTTTCACGGAATCAGTTGAACCACATTTTCAAGCAACGAAATTTAATAACAAGGTAGCTGACAGTTTTCATAGTGGGGTCGCCAAGTTGAGAAGCGTATTTTGTAGTCTAAAGTGAATACGTAAATCATGTTTAGCTCGAAAAATCGTTTCAATCTTTTGACCAAATTTATTGAGTTGCAGTGACTACAATTTGGCTAACCATTCTTCTTTATGTTTGTGTTAATACTTCGAAAAATTATTGCAAACAAGAATTAAACGAAACTCAGTAGTTTCTCTGTGAGAAGTAAACATACTCTAATAAATAGCCGTAATAAACAAAACATGAGTTCATTTAATGCAATTTACGTCTGCTCGTTTTATATTTAATCAAGCGCATTGTAATGAAGGAGTTCATAATGGAAATAATAGTTTATATCCAGAACAAAAGGAAGGTAGCGGCACTAAAGCCAAAATCATTGCCGCCGTTATTAATCTATATTCTAACACAATTAATTGATATAATTAATTTCCTTGTAACTTTAAGGTAAATTCATTATAATTCCGGCTGCGTTACTTTTCATTATGAATGTTCATAAAAACAACAATATAAGCTACAACAGCAATTAGCCTCCTAAAACCGAGCTTAAATTTTGTTCCTTCGTAACCGACCCTTTGCCAACTAATCTGATGATGTATGGTCGCAGCAAAAACAGTTTTAACGCATAAAATTCAAGCTTACTCCATCTAATCTATGCAAGACTTTGCACAAGGTGGGATATAAAACACAATTTACATTTTTTAAGATTACCAAGGTGGGAGTTCGTTAATGCAAGTTGAAGTGGAAGTAGGCAAACACTCTTGCGTGTTTTTATCTCAAAAGTTGAATAATGCTCGATAACAATCGGACATTTGTCAACGTGCAACACATTGCAGGAGCTGAAATTTCATCAAAGAAGATACGCAATCTTGGAGATAAGTTCTTATAAATCTGTTCAGAGCTAGAACAAGTGTCTTCTCGAGAGCGACGGAAGGAAGGAGGAATTATCCCAAACAAAATCCTAAAAATAACGCAATTCCCAGTCGATATCTTGAAATATCAACACGTCGTAGATGAGGAGAGTGTCGAAAGGCATCTGATATCTCTGAAATGGGTTTTCTCAAAGGCGCTATTTTATGTAATTTGATGAGAATTTCCATGCTCTAATTCGAGGATTCAGTGAAAGACTGCAGACAAATAATTTAAAAAGTGTGACAGAGTCTGCATTTTTCACGCAAATGAAAGTAATAACAAATTCGACACTCATTTCCACGGAACTACAGTAAAAATGAATTACTACGCCATTCAATTTATACTCATAACTTCTACAAAGTAATCAACTGATTTCCGTTCGTTTTTTAAGCTGGTCCCACTGCGATAATATTCAAAACGGTATTTCACTCCGAACATGCCATTCTAAAGCTATAAATACTCATTTTGATTTCTCGCAGCCCTCGGAACTAGAAGCATTAATTAAACGCTCCTCGGAAAGTAGACTGCGAAAAGAGCAGGAATTTAACTTACGCAATTATTATGACCAAAAAAGGGAGAAAAAGCCTAAGCAGTCTCAAAGGTCTATTTATAAATTTCAGAGCTTCTTTATTGTTAATCGAATAAACATGAATTCTTTCTTTCAATTCATTTTATTTCAAACAATTTCATCCCTTGCCGAAACATTGACGAATCGAAATTTATGAACTTTGCAGAACAAACAGGAACATAAAATCTCCTCTTTTCCTGTAAAAAAAGCAATCGCAATAAACAAAAACCATATTTCCCATCTCCCAGCTAAATGAAGGCTTTCATGGCGTAATTGTGTTCGCACTGACTGATGAAAATAAATAACGTAAATTAGGTAAAGCGCAATGATACATACGCAATTCCCCGAGCATATATTGTGGCTAGGCGCTTTCGTGATAGCCTCCGACGGTGTGGACGGCGACTTGTTGTCCAGTGGGGGCGGTTGCTCACACTCCACGTGATGCTGTGACCCTGGACAGCACAACCACGACCTCCTCGGTAAATCCCCCGTGTACGGTTCATCATACGTTCTCTCTTCTTTATCACTCTTGCTGATAGTGTATAAATGTCCGAAACTTAAATCGCCCCCAAAATGCCCCCCAACACAACACTTTCCGTGATCCGCGACCCCGAAATTGCAATTCTTGTAGCTCAACTCATACTCGGTCAGAAAATTGGGACGACCGTCGTGCAAGATTTTTCCGTACAAGAAATTTGGATGCATGTGTGTTTCAGTGTCAATAACGTCATCGCGTTGAATTTTTGGTTCAATGTCGAGAGTTTTTCCGGGGAACTTCTCGGAACTAGGACTACCCGTGCACGTGTCGACGGGGTTGAAGATGTAAGTGGTAAGGCAGCTTTTGTCGCCGCCACCGCTTTCAACAGAGAGTTCGGTGCCCGCCAGCCTGATTTCTTTCTCTTTGATGCTCTCAGGGAAACATGTCAGCCGTCGAAGATGGAGTTTGCGGCTGGCATTCCGATATCAGACGTGGGCTAGATCCGCTTCAAGAGCGAGAAAACTTTTATTTTCCAGAAGCAAATCGAAGAATTGTATTGGGCGGGGATGATGCAATTTGTTTGTTCAAAGTAAAACGACCTTAAAGGATGTAGCCGTTTCCCAAGAGAGTAAGTTATCTTATCTTCTCGTTAGCTGCTTACATTTATTTAGTGAATTTGTGGTGTACAGGTGTCTCAGTAGGAGTCGCTATAAGGTTCTTGCAGAATTTATTATTAATACCTTAATTATAAAAAACTGCTACGACTAGATTTCTGGAAGCTTAACAGTTTTAAATAGAGATATTTCAAGCCAATATTGAACTAGTTTACTGGGCTCTGCATGCAACATTGAAACTCCACCGCCTGGCTTTACTGTCATGTCAACCCTCCAGTGAATACGTGCTTTCAAAAGTGAGCGACGATGGTTTCCACATTTGAATCAGCTCTCAGACGTCAGCTATGACTAAAGCAGCCTAATATATGAAAGCCGTTTCGTGCAAAGTTGCGTCATCGAAAGGTGTGCTTTTTGTCGGACGAACGTGTTCCTTTTCCCCGAGTCGACAATTTTATATTTTTCTGTTATCTGTTCGTATGGTATTGAAAGAAAATACGTCGACATCACACAAGCAAATAAAACTTCCGGCAATATCTAAAATAACAAACATTGTTTCTACGACGTCCTGAAAGCTATCAAACTATTTTAGGACTACTCGATAGAGTGCTTACTAAAACCAAGTTTATGTAAACGATACTTGGAGGGTAATTTCATTAATTTCTCGGAAAGGATTTCGACGTGATGAGATTATTTTATGAACTTCTTAAATCGTCGTTTTTCCCTAAACCTGTCGTAATTAAATTTTAATTAAATTTGGAGGTGTGGGTTCGGTATTGTATTCCAGCGTCCCGAAATTAGTAAATAGTCATTCTCATTGTTGTCAGTTCAAAAGAAGATGCAAATGACTCCTTTTTGAAATTAGTCATGAACACGGAAAACTGAGTGTATCGTCATTTGTGATCGTTAACAAAGATTACATCGGAGATCTCTCATCTAAAAATAAACCTCAACGGTAAATTTCATCGCTTTGAAATGGTATGAGAAAAAGTAAGATTGATTCAAGTTTAAATACAACACACTATAAAAGTCTCGGTGTTAAATAATCCTAAAAATATTTCACACCTGCAGTGAAAACTCCAACGTTATTTGTTCAGTTTTAACCCCATTAAAACGTCCAAATTATTCTCCAAACCTTTCACTACAATCTACTTTGGGCCGTGATATAAGTTTGCGCCCATGATTTTGACAATGTGCCCATTATACTACACAGGACGTGTCGCGTTTATCTAAATCGATTCAAGTGGAAAAATGAAAACGAACTGCGTACCTACTTTAAAAGACTATTAATCAGTTTTTTCGGGTCTGTCATTAACAACTACCTATTTACTTTGTTCTTGTTCTAATTGGATTGAACAAACAAAAACTCCTATCCATCTCGTATCGAATTTCGTTCAATAAAGAATTATTTCGAGCAAGTTATAATGATAATGAAGAACTAGATTATGCTTTTGGTAAATGTGCCGCCACTCATGTCATATATGGGCTGTCTATGCGATCCTGCGATAATCCAAGCTCGGCATGCAGTTATTGAATTCTAATAAAGTCTTACTTTGTTGCTTTACATGAACTGGAATGTTCGTGGTGGTTGCACATGATTAAAATTACAATAATTAACCGTTAGCTGTTCAGGCGAAGACTCTAATAGCCGGTAATGACATTGGTGGGTTGTAAATATCAATTAAGTTAATTGGTTCATATTGATTCCTTAAAAATTGTAACTTGATCCCCTGCATTTTATTCTAACGATTCCGTAAAACCCGTATCTTATGGATCTTAAATTAGATTATCATGTCAGGTAGAAATGTAAAGTTCGAAGTTCACGAATAATTTGACATGGAACATTCTTCGTGAACGTTACACACCTGCGATCTATAATGGATCGTCACATTTACACTAAATTCCTTTAAAAATGACTACAATTTTAACTTCACAATCGTTCTTATCATAAAAACCATTTATTTCAACCCAAGAATGTCGTGTGCAATTTTACTTCCACCACTCATCTTTCTGTTTCCTGCAAGTCACCTAAAAGCTCGGTATCTCCTAGTTTGAATTTCAATCTCAAAAGGACGAACTCACGTTTAATTTACCACCTGCATTGATGTTGGTTACATGTTTGACACTTTGTTGTTGATTTATGTAATTATAAGTTGTAGCAGGAACAGGAAAATTTTCACTGCAGGATTACGTGTTGACATATAAATTAATAGTGTAAACGGAGCACAATAGTGTCATAATGCGTACATTCTGAAATATTATTAGGAAACTGTAAATTTGAAACGCGGAGATGAAAATAGAATGAGACTTGACATTTTGGAAAGCTCGAGCGGTTGGATAAATTGGACCCACATACCGACAGAATTTAACTATTCCTTGTGATAACAGCAAGCGTGTTTACCGAAACAAAGAATGTAAAAAGTGTAAATGAGCTTAAAAGTCATTAGAGCAATATTAAATTGTAAAAGTCACATAAATTCTATTTTATTTTTATATTTACAGCCTGCGTTCAAACTTGGTTAATCTATGCGTCTCTATTTTCAGTGCTAAGACGCAACGATAGACGCATTCTTTCAACTAGGATTATGCATTCCTAACGTTTTATTAGATCTTTATTACGGCATGAGCGACTGCATAATTCTGTAATTACAAATAAGCTTCATATAAACTACATAAAGAACAAAAATCGATTTTCTAGAATTATTTTTCCAATACCAAATCAGGTTTAATCACCTTCAATGTATTTCTGAGAGGAAGTACAAAAGACTTACTTAGAAATGGAATTAATGAAAGTCGCCTGCCATTACCTATTTGTTCAGAAATATTTCCCAAATAAAACTGTAGTACAGTTTAATAAGTAGCTTTGCCCTCGTTTATTCATGACAAAATTAATATCAAAATTGGTTGTCGTGATTAACACGTAACCATGTTTGCTTGACCAAATTTTGATTTATTAATACAAAGTTCATAATTGTTTAAATCCAATCAAATAATTTAGTTCAGTTGTAATAATAAATTACCAATTTGAGTCTATTTTTTCTAACTTGGATTTGTGTTTAAAGGAGC
This sequence comes from Gnatocerus cornutus, assembly GCA_029298725.1. NCBI lineage: Eukaryota > Metazoa > Arthropoda > Insecta > Coleoptera > Tenebrionidae > Gnatocerus > Gnatocerus cornutus. The sequence goes on from CM055514.1 coordinate 9,850,882, forward strand.
TTTCAACAAATACTTCCAATTTTCAGACAGTACATTTTCATTTTAAACCACTTTAGTTTTGGCTCTCAGCCAAATAAAAAATGAACAAAATACCTACCAATTACAAATTAAAGAGATCAACACACTAAAAGCAACTGCGGTAAAAATCGATTGTTCTGTTATCTTATTTAAACAGAACCTACCTATTCCAAAACAATCCCATTTACTCTTCACCAGTCTGCGAGATTCGCGATTACAAAACGCAATACCCTTCACCCTTCTAAATATACACAGTAATAAAAGCCAAATAATAATTGCAAGAACCTCAATTATTTAGGTCAACGCTATTTTTCTCCTTTCATCCTAACAACGTAATTAATTTTTCATCAGAGATTCCCTGTCTATTACACTGCTTAAACACTTTGAGATTCACCCTTCGCGATAAGGAGCCCAGTGTATGAAACCTACAAATTGCATCACACCACCGGCAATTTTTTTCTATAACAAATCACCGTTTCAAAAAAAAAGAAGAAATTCGCCGCACTGTGCACTGTGCTCCTCAACGAATCCACGTCGTCAGTTGTCAACTTCTTCAAGTGACCAGATGACACATAACATGTTGGAGAAACTCACCGTCACCAGAAGACCGACCGGCGGCACGCGCGTGTTTCCACTGCTATCCGACCGCATTACGTAACTCGCGGAACAGAGGAAGGCGGGTGGGGGACGAAACGAGGATGACGCGGGCACTCGTCTACAAGACCGGAGACTCCGGGTGGAGGCTTCACCACACTCACAGGTTAAAAGACCGGAAGTTTCAAAGAAAGGACACGAGTTTTGTGGAGCGTAAGATGGGCGGTTTTTGTTGCTCACAAAGTCGCGAGGGTGAAGAATATAGTTTTTTAGTTGCAACATCCTGTTTAAGTATGATAAATAGCAGAAGAGTCAACGAAGTGATCTAGTTTAAAGGTGATAAAGTGAGAGGATCAAAAGATGGTTTACATTGATGTGTCATCTTCCAGTACTAATCAGAATTCCCCACAGGCATGCAACACAAGCGCGAGTTTTTCCTTCATTATAAATTTCCTCTTGTTTATTTTTTTTTACACTTTTATTTCGTTTCAACTGACAACTAATTGTTAAACAAGCAATTACAAGTCCTCCGAGAAAAACGGTTTTTGCGCTTTATTATTTAGACATCTGCTTCTTGTATTAATACAGAAAACCCCGAGAGAATCGGTGTAATTTCGGTCTCGCCGACATCCAATAATTGAGATTGCGCGAAATCTACCTAGTCCTTCCCATCAACAGTCCAAGATAAGATGTAGTCTGGATAGCACTCGACAGAAATTTTAAATGAGTGTCACATTGGTGGGATTAGGTCATTCGTAGATCCAATTTGCATTGAATAAACTTGGGGGACAAAGAACAAAAGTTTTATGCTGCGAGACAAAATTCAAATGTGTTAAACTACTCGTTTTGGTATTTGCCGAGTTTTTGACTCGAAATAATGTTTAACGGTTCTCCCCTACTGTTCAATAAAACAATCTACCAAAATGTCACCCTCTTCTCTCTTTAATTATGTATTTTTCAATCTATACTAAATACCGAACTTGATTTAGTGTGTCAGGTTGTTTTCCTCAACGATAAATTTTTCACAAACAAGTTAATTCCACTCTGCATCAACGTTCTTTAAAAAATTTATGGCAAGTATGAAAATACGAACTAGGATTGAATTTATGTGAACTTTAGGAAGACTTATGAATGATGTGGTAGATGCATCCGGTTCTTCCATAATGATATAAATCAACTGGTGATGGGCGTTTTGATCAGACGAATATGTAAGATCGAGACAGTCGCAATGAACTAAAAGGTCATTGAATCATTGCGACTTGTTTTGCTATGCAGGATCCACACTTGACTGATTGGTACGATTTAAAAAATTAATAATAGCAATCAGTGTGACAAGGTGAAGTTCGCAATGTGGAATGGAGGTGAATGTTTTATGTCATTTTCATTTTAACTACCCCTCAAAATAAGTCTATGGGGCAAAATTGAAAAATAAGAACCAGCAAAAATATTTGATGTGTTTATTAAACAAACTAAATGTTTACAGTTGATAGCTCATTGTTTATACGAAGCCCCGCCGCTAAAATTTAAGCATAAAAAAACTATGCCACATTTGTATTGCTTTTTATTGTTCAAAACATGTCAAGAACGCCTGTTTTATAACAGCAATCGCAATCTGATATAAGCCAACAATCAATAAAACTAGCGGCCCATAAATATTCAACGTTGTCCAATGGAACAGTGATAACAAACGAGCCAAAAATTGGTTCACAGACTGCAAAAAACATTTTTAACAAATCACGACAATCTGGATTTCTGATCTCCTAAATGCTTATGTAGTAGCTAACATAAATAATCAAATTTAATTCAAAACTGGGTTATATTTACATTGCTGTGTAACACGTCATAATTAAAATTTTCATTTCGTCAAACAAACGATAGTCGCAATCAAATTAACATCATGAAACCGCCCATTAAAACGTGTAGTTTTTACTGTTTAAATATCCGCTTTCAATGTTGTCTTTTTACGACGTTCAAGGTGTTTGTATTGTTGCTTCCTTGTAATGGCGCAATAGAAACTGTCAATAAATAACAGAAAATAACGTTCATAAAATCACGCACTTTTCTATTTCTGGTTGTGAAATTATATTATGTGAACATAATAATAAAAGACAATAAAACCAAACAAAAAATCCACGGAGACGAAACTAGAAGGTTTGTGTAACGCGTAATAAAACTCTGGTACTAACCCACAACTACCATTGCATGATGTCATTACAAACAACGGAAGGCAGTCTGCTAATTAAGCTCTAAAAACTGTCGAATAGTTTATACTCTCACAATATCAAGGGAAATCAAAAACAATGTCCAGGATCCCAGACCCATTCATTTTTTTTTCTTATCGTTACACTCGAAGTGTAATCAATACCGCAGCGTTGTTCCACCACCCAAAAGAGCAGTTTGTGCGACAATTACGTCCTAATAAGTTTCCTAAAATGAGCTTTTAGAAGAACTTCTCGCATCCTTCGGACTTAAATTCACGACAACTAGTTCGTAGACCTAATAAAATTTTATCTGTTGCTTCCCACCGAATTATCTAATTTAGATTTCCACAATAAAAACATTTTTGCATTTTCCATGTTATTTGCGGTGGCTATTTCAACCCGGATGCAGTCAAATTAAATTTATTCATGCGGAGAGCTTAATCTACGCTATGTCAATAGTTTAGTAATCATTTATGGTTTAAACCGATTTATATAATCTGGTAGACTCGCCACTTTCTTCGTCGTCGGATTAGGTTTGTTAACCCTCGAAAGGGCTTCCATTTATTTATTATTTTCGTAGCAAAGTCTCAGCCTTCACATTAAAACGAAGCGTATTTTCCAATATCCACTTTTCAATTTGTGAACAGAATCGAGAAAATTGCATCTCAGTGTCTGTTATATTGTCTATTAGCGTCTCGCGATGATGTTAGCAAATGTACAGACGAACATTGATAAACCAGACGTTACCCGCTTGAAAACATAATCTATGAATCCTACAAAATGTCGAGTTGGGAACATGAAACCGTTTATTAAACCGCAAATACGATTGAGGCGCTAATTGTAAGCCTGAGTTTTTCCCAACTTAAGCTAATAATTCAGCTGAAACCCAATACAAATACCTTTTCATATTTTCAAACAAAAATAAATATTGAAACAAACTCAAGGAACAAATATGCACGTAACAACGTTGCGCTCTAAACCCGTACAAATCATTCAAATCAAATGAAACATGAACACACGGAAATATTCTCCTTTCAGAAATTTCAAGACTTTTTTCTTGTTCGCAGATGTAGCAAATTATGTTTTCAAAATACGAAATCGTAGGTCGAGTTCGGCTCAACGCGTTATTTACAATTCACTCTTTTCCGGGTGGAAATAGATTGTCCTTTTATAACAAAAGTAGGACAGGGGTCAGGACGTTAAAGTGCTTTCAATGTGATTGATTGTAGAGCTTCAAAATACAACAGAGCCAATAATGAATTGGACATTAACCATAAATAGCAATTTTAATATAAATATAATCTCTTATCACGCAATTATATTGAAAGGCAATGCGCTTTCCATTCATAGTTTACAACTACAAAAAATCATTATTATTTTATTATTTGAAATTGAAGTTTGAATTTATAATTGCCGCGCTCATTTATCGTGACGGCCTCGTAAGCATTGTATCACCATGTTTAAAAAGTACCAATTAATTTTATTAAATCTTGTAAAAATTGTTAGTTTTAGTACAAATTAATTAACTACATCATTAAAATAAATAATGAAAAAAAAATTTGCCCCCTAGCGGCCCTCTTGAACATTACACCGACTCGTCGGTAAAGAAGGCAGCATCTTTGACATTTTCAAATAGCCTTCCAAAAATCAATTTCAAGATTTCTCAAAAAATGTTAATAATGTTTTTAAGGAGAAAATTTTAATTCTAATTACCGCACTCTGCTGTGTGTATTTATCTCTTCTCTTCTTTAAGTGTGACCGTGAACATAACCTCAACAGCACCATGATGCGACTCTCAGGATTTAACGTTTTCACAGTGGGGGCCAAGACAGTACAATCTTTAAAAAACGCCAACGAAAAATTCAACAAAAAAATCAGTGGAACATTTGTGGAGCGGATGATAACCTATCTCAAAAATGTGTATGTTGATTATAGAGAGGTTGGAGTGCAAGTTAAGAGTGATATTAAGACGAAACCTGTGAAAGCGGCCTTCTTTTTCACAGGAATGGGATTTTTGGCTTGCAGTTTGAAATTCAATCCAAATGAGCAGAGTTTTAGGGCTAAATTTATACAATGTGCTAATGATGTGTCTATGGTGGGTCTACACATGGTAAACCCCAGTGCTGTGGAACATTTGAAGCTTATCCAGACTTGTTACAACAGAGAATTGATTAGATATACAAGTCTTGGAGTTTTTTCTGTTATTTGGGTAGACAAATACAGTAACCATTGTGGTACATATGAGACAAACTGCTCATATTTACAATTACCTTATAGAAAACTTGCAAATCAAGTTATTGACGTTGGTTTTCTCAATATCTGGTGGATAATATCGCGCAAAATGTTGGATTATGACATCAATTACTGACTGTTTTGTATATAAAATTGTAAATAAACTTACTTTTGAAGTGTTATTTTCTACATTGCTCCCAGTTATGGTTTTAGGAACTGGACTCATGTCGCGTGCGCCAGAGTCCCACTCCCAACGATCTAATTTCCCTTGACTGATTTCACTAGAGTTGTCTTTTCCATTGTTCTTTAGTGCATCAATTTCAGGCCTCAGCGCTAATCTGCGTCGTAAAAACTGCTCATACGAAATCCTCCCTTGGGAGTCTGCCCCTAGTTGAAGCATCAACTCATCCAGAGAATCCTCCAGGCTGAGTTCCCGACAAATGGCAAGCAAATCTTGACTAGAAAAGACAATGGAAATTTAAAAACTCACACAGGGGAAGGTGCTCTTGTTTACCTATCAATATAACCATCCCCGTTAGCGTCACATGCTTGGAAAAGCCTCCTCACCCTTTCTTCATCGCAAACCGAGCTAGCGCTCTCACTAGCACAGTCTGTCTCGGCCATAACCTCAGTTTTTTATTGTCATTTTTCTAAATTGGTGTTTAATGAGGTATACATCAAAATTTCAAGATAGGAACTATAGGTCACTTTCACTCACGAATACATTATTCGAAGACAGATTCTAGTTTTCGGATGTTGAGGTATTTTGTAAACTTTTGTATGTAAACAATCACAAAAAATATACAAATACACAAATGTCAATTAAATGTCATTATTGTCACAGATGCTGCGCCATCTTCCGGTAGGAATCTGACTGTGCTCATTTTTTTATTTGAATTCAAAAATGCTCTTTTTAAAAGTGATTTTAATTTAGTTATTTTAAAAAAGCGTGTTTGATATAAATGGACAATACTTTAAAGAATTATTTTTGGCTTTAAAGCTTTTTTTAAGAAGAAAGATTGTTTCATATTATGTGCTCTGATTTTTTTGTTTATTTAGATACATTATTTTTTATCCTAAAAAGTAAAACAATAAAACAAATAAAAAATTAATCTTTTTATTTATTTTATTACTACGCAGATATGAAATATCAAAAATGATATATTACATAACTTGTTATGAAACATAAAATCTTACACAACTGGTTATAAAACGTTCATTTCACCACCAGTTACGAGAAAAACACTTTCTCTCACGACTCGAAGTCAGTTTTAGTGGTTTCCACAGCGAAGCAGCGTTCAGCCACTGCTCAGTCTGATCGAAATTCTGTGTTACATTTTTTTAATTTGTCTACAAATTGTAACAATGACAAAGTGTAGTGTTTGCGCGCAGTTAGGTAACAAAGAGGATAGTTTACTCTGTGACAGTTGTAAACTTCCAATTCATGTTTTGTGTGCTGGTTTATCCCGTCCGGAAGCAGACTGCCTCCGATCCAAAAAGAGGAAAATCATCTTTTTTTGCGAAAAATGTAATTTTGTAGAAATTGACGAAAGTGTGAAAACAGAAATATGTGATCTAAAAAACGAAATCAATTTCATTGATAATCTGCTGATTAGTAATCTCAATTCGGATTTTACTGAAGAAGAGTCTATCACTGATCGCGTCAATGGTCGTTCAAAAAAATTTTTTAATGACCAAAGTAGTAAGAATTTTTCAAGAATTCAACATGAAAATTCGAAGAACGAAAAATGTGTTCGTTTGGGTAGTCCTCCAGAAAAATCTAAACAAAGATATGATTTGGCTTACCAAAAATTTGAAAAATGGTGCGAAGAAGAAAACGTAAAGGAAGTCAGCGAAAAGGTTTTGTTAACTTATTTTGATGGAAGAAAAAATCAGAAAGCTTCAACACTGTGGGCACTTTATTCAATGCTTCGTAGCGAACTGTCTTTAAAACGGAATATCGACATCAAAAACTATGCTGGTTTAATACATTTTTTAAAGAGGCAGTCGGACGGGTATTGCCCTAAAAAATCCAACGTTTTCACAAAAGATAATATTGCCCAGTTTTTAACAAAAACCGATGATCATAAATTTTTAATGGCAAAGGTAAGTTAGAAATTGATATTAACACTCTTTTATTTTACATTTAAAGGTCGCGCTGATCATAGGAATAGCCGGTGCCTGCCGAAAATCAGAACTAACATTCTTGCGAACTGAAAATGTTGAGGATAGACAGTCGTATTTTCTAGTTAATGTTCCGAATGCTGAAACCAAAGTTAGACGGGAGGTTGCTATAACTGAGGGTGACATCGAGGGAACAAATTTCGTTGAAATTATCAGAAAATATATTAATTATCGCCCCGTACATGTTAAGCATGACCGATTTTTTGTTAAATATTACAACGGAAAATGCAGTGTTCAACCAGTTGGTATCAACACTTTTGGTAATCTGGCAAAGGTGATAGCTCAGACTATCGGACTACCTAATCCAACGTTATTTACCGGGCATTGCTTCAGAAGATCTTCAGCCACTTTATTAGCGGAATCTGGAGCCACTCCTTTGAAATTAAAGAGACATGGTTCTGGAGCGGAGGGATGCATTGAAGGATCTTTAAAGAAGAAAAAGAGGGTTGGTATTAACAGTTTAGACGAATTTAGTGGTGTACCAAGAAGTGTGTCTCAAATCACGGCCAATTCAATCAACAAAACTTCTTTATCTTCGGGGATCAATCTAAATAATTGCAGTAATTGTGTTATTAATGTTTATAATAACTAAAAATTATGTTTAGTTTTATTTTATGTTTTCACTTATACAATCTGAGTTCGTAAGTAATAAATTAAATAGTTAATTTTATTGTATTCTTTTTTGTCATTTTCTCATCACAAATATTTTGAGGAAAGAATTTTTTCACACTAATAGTCAATAAGACATTCTAAGGAATTTATTCAGAAGATATACAAAAAGTTTATAAACATTTAAATGCTACTTCCAATTCAAACCACAATAATAATAATAGAAAAATATACCTAAGAGTGAAAACCAAATCTTACACACAATTTGAATATTATTTATCCATTTTTCTTCTTTTTACTGGGACTTTCGTCCGACGAAGACCCTTCTCCGTCGGACTTCCTCTTATTTCCTTTCTTATCATCCTCCGACTCGTCGGATGATTCCTTCTCTCCAGATCCTAACAGCTCCTCAAACTTCGAAACGTTTTTCTTAATTTTACTAGCATCAGGACTGTAAGCCCACAGGATCAATTTCATGTGTTCTTCAGTTGGCAGATCGTCTTTCCATAAATCAGGTTTATTTTCTTCCACGTCTTTTAGTAATTTCTTCAATTCAACGTTTCTTACAATATCCCAAGTGGGTCCATCGTCCCCGCTGGACACAGTTCTTAAATTTTTATATTCGCCTTTGGCTGACTTGTAGGCATTTAAAAAAGCCTCTGATTTGACTAAGTCGATTTTGAATTTTTTCTGAAGAGGGAGCAAAGCTTTAATTGCGTTTAGTGGCAGGTAGGGGCGGTTTTCCTTCGACGAATTATTTTTTTCGAAAGTGTTTAACCAATCGTCAAAAACGGCCATTGCTTCGTTGATGTTTTGCAACTTTTCCTTGTCTTTTGTCACTGAAAAAAAATCAAAACAGAATAAAAAATCAAGTTTGCGCTTAGTTGGAATATTCAGGATGTTTAGTTAGGATAGGTCCAAAAGCAGAACTCTGCGGCGTTCGATTATTTAATGAGATTCTGATCACATAAATTTGTGTATTTATTTGCATATGTAATTCTCACTAAAATGCAAATTTATATTGTAACACAAAAGTGATAATAATACCAATTGTGATTAATAACAACTTCACTTTTCTGTTTACTTTTTAATGGCCAAGTCGTTTATAAAAACGAGTTTATGTTTTTATGACTAAAAATAATTGTTTACTCACACGTAAGAGTCCGTTTGGCCCTGCCTATCAAACCCTTAATTGCCAGTTTTTGGTAATCCGGATCTCGCCCTTCCAGATTTTTTATCGTTTCTAACGCTTTGTCCTTATCTTTGAATCCCAAACCGGGAACAGTGTCTGGCTTACTCTCCGACATTCTAAAAACAGATTACAATTTATTTATAATCCTAAATTTTATATTCCTACCTTGTAACTGGACGAACTTATAACTTGAAGTGCACACCTCGCCAGAAACACGAAAATTAGAAATTCAGTTCCACTTCTCATCTTAGCCAATGCTTGAAATGATAGGAGCGGCACGTGGAAACGGCTAAATTTAATCGTTATTGATGAAGGTCGCATGATCGAAATGGAGGACGGGGCATGACAAAATATCTAAACTCGGTTATTACGTCATAATTTAAGCAATGCTGAAAGTTTCTGACATTCGTAACGTCTTGAATAATTATTAATAATAAACATTAGGTGGATGGTAACAATTTTTCGTAAATATGTCTCGCCGGTGGATTTATTTATAGATTTTTTTCCATGTGTTGTCGTTTCTTGTTTTGAATGGCCGAGGGGGAAAACTCGCCGACCAATCACAACGGAGCATTTCAAACTTAAATTGGACTATATTCAGTTCTTAATACCATTTTATTTATAATTGTGCTGAAGCAGAAATTGAAAATAGAAACGAATGTTTGTTTTCATAAAAAACACTGCAGGATGTGTCACAGTTTTCTTAAAATAAAGTTCTAGATTTCAAAAATGTTGATGAGAAGGAATCTTATTCGATAGTTACGCACTAGTTGATGTCTTTATTAAAAATAGAATGTTTCGTCACAATGATAATTTACAATTTCTTTTATTATTTACACGGTGAGAACATGGTTGGGTCAACAAACACCAACATGATAAATGAATCGCTGTATCAAAAGTTGCCTAGTCACAACTCTGTGGTTTCTAACTTTCTTCGAGGTAACGCGGGTGGTAAAGTCTGATAAACATTCTGAACCCGAGAGTTGTTATGTCCATGCTGTAAATTATTGCAGTGAGGAAGATCACCGCAGCTTACAACATTCTCATCTAGGGAATCATGCTCAGAGTTTTGGCTGCAACAGTCAAGTTAAGATTGTGAAATAGAGCTTGAACCAGTTACCTAAATTCGTCGGCATTTTTGTACCATTCGTTTTCGTAAGCTTGCATCCAAATAGGATTACTTCCTTCCATACTATGTTTGTTGGTGTTGGGAACTCTTCCACTTAATGCACTCAATCCACGACCATCGATATCGGAATCTGGATGCGCTAAAAATAAATTTGAATGATTGTCCAATTGAAGATTTTACTGACCATAAGCTGTAGCCGTTGCTGCTTTTAGCTTCCGATGGTACGTTTGTCGTTGGTTAATGCAGAGAGCGAGGCAGAGAAGTAGAAGGAGGAACAGAAAGAGAGTCGCTGCGGTCAACCAGAAGGTTGTATTCGCTCCTTTTGCTATTCTGAGGGCGAGACTTCCTCCAGGTTGAGTATCCAGGACATTGAATTCTTTAAATAATCCATCTAATTTTTCCGTATTTTGATCTACTAGTCTTAGAACTTCATCTACTTCTATGATGGAGTTGTCTCGTCGATCTACCAAATGCAGGTACAAGTCAGTTCTTGTTTTGTCAATAGTACCATCATGGTTAGCATGAACGCGAAACTCATCCACGTTAACTATAGCTCCTGTTACGTTCCCCAAAATTCTAAAATTGATACAATTAATTGTTGTTAAACTTCATTAAAACGTACTCTCTGAAAGCTTCAATTTTGTTTCTTAACTCTGGTGGTTGTTGTCTCAACACAAATCGCACTCTTTGGTCAGCTCGCAGAAGATAAATAAAAACGCGCGCCATGTCTTGAAGACCTCCAGTGTCATTTACTAACACCATAAAATCGAAATAGCCTTTCATTCCTTGTTGGGGATCAAAATTTAGCTGAATGGCACCACTTTCTTGGTCGACCAGAAACGGTTCTCTTTCCAAACTGTCTAAACCTTCGGTTAGAGTCATTTGGATTTTACCGATGAGATAATAAGACAGTTTGGCGTTGATGCCAACATCAAGGTCTTCAGCCTTAAATAAAGATCGAAAAATTAAAGAAATGCAAATGGATATTGAAATCATACTTTAACTTCCATGAAGGTCGTTCCGAAGCTAGTGGCTGTGCTAACTCCTCCCGTAAAAACTCTGTGTATAAACTGAGGAGGGTTATCGTTGACATCTAGAATTTTTATTACAACTTTTAATTGAGTGTCGTCGGAGGAATCGAAAAAACTTTCGTTTCGCGGAGTTTTAGAGCAATCCTCAGTTGCTTTGATTAACAAGAGATGTGTGTCTTTTTCTTCTCGATCCAAGGGTCTGGTGATCTATAAAAGTATTTGTAGAGTTTGTATTTTTGTGATATTAGCTTTACCATTAAAAGATGTTCAAGTGGGCGAAGTTTAAACAGACCATTTTCATTTCCGCCCACGATAAAGTAACAGATGGGAGCGTAGGGACCATCAAATTCCATTTCGTCTCGATCAACTGTTTCCGGAAGAAGGCGGCTCTCTAAACCTGCTGCTTTATTTTCTGGAAAATTACCGAAATTTTTAATTAAAGGGGCTTTTCTCGATTTATTAGGTACCTGTGAAATTAACTGTGAACTCATCCACCAAGAATTGCGGTTGGTAGTCATTGATATTGCTAACATAAATTGTTAAATCCAAGTCCGAACTGAGAGAGGGTACGCCTAAATCGTAGGCTTCGATTCTAATCTAAAAGAACAACATGAAATGGGTGATTTTAATAAATGGGAAACGTACATCATAAACTTTCTGTTTTCTTCGACTCAAAGGTAATCGTAATTCTAAAATTCCTGAAACCGGTTGCAAATTAAATGACTTCCAATGTCCCGCAGGGTCAGATTTTAGCCGATATCTAACAACGCCATTGGCTCCAACATCTTCGTCTGTTGCCAGAATCTTGACTAAAGCACTTCCAACAGTTGCATTCTAAAAGATATAAATGTAGAGCTAAAATGAGGATCTTCTAAGAATACCTCTGGAACTCGAAGTGTTGAGTTATGAGGCGGGGTTACAAATATCGGTGGATGATCATTGAAATCCGTAACACAAATATGAAGAGGTTCCTCAACTAAGTGGCTCGGAGTACCTAAATCCTGTGCTCTCATAATCAAAGTGTAGTTCCCGTGTCGTCCTCTCAAAGAGGTTGTTGTTCGCAGCTCCGCCGTCCATTCGCTAATTTGTTGAAGCGCGAAGAAATTCTTCTGATTTCCATCGGATATGTCGATAATTACCTAATTTTTTTGTGATGTTGACTCCAATAAAATTGGTTCGATGCGTATTTACCTGGCCATTTGATGTATTTGGATCATCAGCATCCGAAGCGTGAAAAGTGGTAATGGCCTGTCCCGGTTCATGGAATTCTGTGATGTTAATGCAGTAAGGCGGAACAAGAAGCTGAGGAGGGTTATCATTAACGTCAAGAATAGTAACGCTGGAAATGTATTGTTAATACAAAAATCGATTGTGTTCGGTCAAAATCTACTTGATGTGCTTGAAGGCATTCCTGCTTTCTCCACTGCTAAACCCATACTGGTAGTTATCCCAAGCTTCGATCACCAAAAGGTAGCTTTGTTTTTCCTCTCTGTCCAATTTATCGGATACTTTTAAAATTCCGGTGTCAGCATCCAAACTAAATTTTCCTTGAGACGAAATCCGATCAAGCAAATAGGTGATTTTCCCGAACTCTCCAGAATCGGAGTCTCGGGCCTCAATTATTGCGACTTGTCTTTCCACAGCTGTGTCTTCCGATATGAGCAACGATTGGGGTTCCAGTAAGAAATACGGATTGTTGTCGTTCTCATCCAATATTTGTATGAAAATTTCCACGCGGGAAAACCGAGGAGGAACTCCAGAATCCGTCGCTTTCACCGTTAAATTCAACCACTCATAAACTTCATGGTCGATTTTATTAGCAACGATTAAATCGCCAGTGTCCGAGTCTAGATGGATAAGATCGGTGATTTCAAATCGACCATCAAGTGTATAAGTAATCGTTTTGTTCTTGTCGGCATCCTCGGCAAAAACCGTACCGATAATAACACCATTTTTACTGTTTTCGGTAATTGAGAATTTGTAGTAAGGTTTTTCGAACTTGGGACTGTTATCATTGATGTCTTCGATTTCGATAGTAATAGTAGCTGGAATAATATTAAGTTGTCTCTGAAGACTTCTTTGTACGACTTACTGGTGGCTACTTGTGGTCCTGACTCTGACGCAGTGTCCTCCACCATTAAGCCCATCTGAACTTTTTCGACTAGCTCGCGATCTAACTGCTTGGCAATCGTTAAAAGACCTGAAGTGGGATGCAAGTGGAAACTCTCGGTACAGTTGAAATCATTTGATTTAAGAAGGACTCCTCTTTCATTTTTCGCAATGCAACTTGTGGGATCAATCATGTAGACTAAATGAGAAGTGTCATCAAGATCTGTAGCTTCTACTTTAGCCACAACGCTTCCAACCTAACGATGACATTTTCATTGAATTTTATTAAACAATTTTGTATCTTACCGCTGTGTTTTCCCTCACGGTCGCAACTCCCAATTCTTCAAAAACCGGACTTTTATTATTAACATCCAGAATGCTCACATTAACATCCACCGCCGCTTGCAATTGATTTTCTCCGGGCGCTCCGTCTAGGGCTAACACATTCAAGGAATAATGCAACGTCCTGGGTTGGGTCAAGTCAGGATCTAAGGAGGCCCCTCGCGCCACTGAAATAATACCCGATTCTGCCCCAATTATGAATTTATCAGCTGCCCCATTTTGGATTCTGTATACAATGCGATTGTTTGGCGAAGACCCGTCGAAATCCTTGGCTCTAATTTGTAAAATTGAGGTTCCACTAGGGATATTCTCTGGGACGGATTTATTGTAGAATGTATATTCAAAGGTCGGCGGGTGGTCGTTTACATCCTGCACATAAATATGCAAGGGAACATCAGTGAATAAACTAGGATTGCCCCAATCTCTAGCACGAACTGTTAAATGAAGCTGGCGGATGTTATCTCGAGCAGATCCTTCGAGAATTTCGAAATCTAACGGTGAGGTGGGTTTGATAATTCCACTCAAAGGATCAATGGTGAAGTTTTGTTGAGTTTCTCCAAAGAGAGTATACTCGATCTCACTGTTCTTTGTTCCGTTTAGATCGGCATCTCTAGCCTCAACTTTCAAAGGATTTTCGAAATCGCTTTTATTTTCCAAAAGACGAGCTTCGTAGCGATTTTGAGTAAAGATGGGAGCGTTATCATTAACGTCTTCAATGTTAATAATGAGTTGAACCGTATTGCGGTTACCCTGTCCCAAATCGTCGCGAGCCTCCACGGTTAAATAGTGTCGGGAAACTTGCTCGCGATCCCAGTTCGGTCCTCCGGCTGTTTTCACCGAAATGATGCCAGTTGTTGGATGAAGGTCCAACCTAAGCACGAAAACAATTAATGTTGAATTTTTTATTCAATTTTTTTGTCTTACATGTGTTGAATACTTCCTGCAAGATGTGTGTATCTCATGCCCATAGTACCAAAAACTCCCGAATCGTCATCTAAGGCCTGTACCCAGGCCACCGTACTACCGAGTTCACAATTTTCCGGTACGAAAACCTCATAAACGCTCTTCGTGAACTCTGGATAGTTGTCGTTCCGGTCCAAAATGCGTACTACGACCGGAACTTCGCTGAATTTAGGGTTGTATTTCACCACTTCTTTTGCCACCAAAGTGAAATTAATTGTCTTGATCTTTTCAAAATCGAGAAGAGACGAATTCTTTACTCTAATCATGAAAGTAGCTTCGTTGATTGTTTTTGTGGGGGTGATTTCGAAAATGTCGCTGGCGCCTTTGACATACAATTGGAAAGTTCCATTTATTCCCTGAAAATGCGCAAATAATGATTGTGACCTTTTGAAACAATTACTCCTTTTATTAAACTTGTATAATGTCAAATATTTTAACATTCGCAAACAAAGAAAAGCTAATAAGGGTAATTAACCTGGTCGTGGTCATAGACTTCAGGCATGGCGGAACCTAGGAAGGTCAGTGGCGTATTAACAGGTGCATTTTCCGCTATTTCGCATTCGTAATAATTGTTTCGAAATTTCGGCGTTTCGTCGTTGATATCCGTGATGATGACGGTAACTTCGGTGCTGACTCTTGGAGGCGGTTTGACTCTACCACCGACTTCAGTAGCCTAAACATTTTCATGACTTAATTTTTCGCCACTAAAATAAAAATACTACCGTTATTTGAAGAATGTAGGCACCGGAACTCGTTGATAAAGACTCCCTGTCTAAATGCTTGGCAGTAAGAACAGTCCCGGTCCTTTCCTCTATGGTAAACACGTCTGATATCCTGTCGATGCTATTTGAAAAAAGTGAGTATCTGATAGGGTTGTTGACACCTCGATCGCCATCAATTGCGGTGACTGAAAATTACCATAAGTTTTTTTTTAAATTTTGGTACTAAAACGATTCTGTACCTTGGAGTACCGAAGTGCCAATAGGTGCATTTTCCGGTACCCTTGCTACCGACGTTACCCTAACAAATTCCGGCGGTTGATCCTCCACATCTTCAACTTTTACGAGAAGAGCTGCGGTACCGGTATTGACGCGTCCTTGTTTCGCTCTGTCTACCGCTAGCACTTTCAACTGGTGAAGAGTTTGTTTTTCGTAATCTAAAGAACCTGGTCATTTTTTTATTAGTAAAGGTCAAGAGAGTGTGCTGGCTGCGTTTACCTACTAAGCGCACTATTGCTTTTCCCCCGGCCGTACTAACACTAAATAAAGAATCCTCGGTATCATCCTCCTTCAGATGATAAACTACCTGTCCATACGCTCCTTCATCTGCGTCTTTCGCCTCCAAAGTGGCGATAACACCAGGTTCCGCGTCTTCTCTTAACAACACGGACGTCTGATGATTCACAAAAATTGGAGTGTTATCGTTGACATCTTCGACTAGTAATAAAAGACTTTGCGTGACGAAGTTCCCCTGTCCCAGACGACCGTCAGTTAAAGTCAAAACTAAAGGGTATTCATCGCGCGTCTGAAAAAAACCTTTAACTAAAAAACCCACCAGAGTTTTCATATTTACTTCTCGATCCAATTCTTTGTTAAGATAAACATCTGCTTCTGTAGGAGACAGATTTTCAACGCGAATGACATCACTGCCCGGTTGAGATCGTACGCCGAAGTTAAGAGGGTCACCATCAGGATCGGTTCCGCGAAGTTTATAAATTAAAGTACCTGAAACATGCGTGAGATTGTGCGATAGAAATTGTTATTAAGGAAATTTATTGATGAGAGTATTTTTTTTTGAGACATGATCTACACGCAAGAAAACTGTTTTGTGAAAGTTGCGGAATTAAGTTTCTAAACGTGTCTATGCTACTTAGAAAAGTGCAAGTGGGAATGGCGGGTTCATCAATCATCTGCCGATAAGAATTATGGTAGTTTCCAGTATTAAAAAATATCATAAAAAACTGCATTTAATTAGTTGTATATTGGATCGTCAGAATGAACAGGATTGCTTGTCAAAGTTTAATTAGGGAGATGTAAAAACAGTGGCACAATGCCTTCTGGCTTGATTTTGGAAAGTAACAAGTCAGAGATAAGGGTAATTAAATATAAAGATGTAAACAAATTGTTTGCAAAAAGTAATTTGTTGCTAATTCATAAACAATAAATTTTATGAATGAAAGAACTTGATGATTTAAGATGAAAAAATTATAATTACAAAAAAATCACTGTGTACTAAAACATTGGAACAATAATTAAAATCCATTAAAAACATTACAAAATTGGAATTAATTGAATAATTAAACCCAGCGAACGTTCATTAAAAATTGTTAATTCTGAGATACAATTCACTTATTCTAATTGCCGACGTGGGCGAATTTGGCTGTAAACTATATTTCATTCAATAGCTGTTATGTCAGGTATCTGACACCGCCGTTATTTTTCAATTCATTAATTAGTACCTGGTTATAAAATTTAAGGAGTTTTGCTTTTGATGTGCAAATCGTTGGATAAAAAAACTTTCCTTCATTTGCATGAATTTTTTTACTTCAATTTATTTATTATTTATTTTTTTAAAATGTGTCTTTAATTTTTTTAAATTTAATAACAAGGTTATAAATGTTACCCGTCTATACTTTAACTTGGAAGACGACAGTCGGCAGTAAAATATTCCAATAACAAATTTAATGAAAACAAAATCTAAAATGCCTCGTAAGAAATGGTTAATTTAATTTTATTGAAATATCTTCGCTATATTTGATTAGTTTTCTGATTTATTTAAATATTTTTAACTGTTAGCAGTAATAGCTCAGTGAGTTAATTTGCAATTAACTGACAATGTTTATTCATAACTGATAGTTAAAATTTCTCATGACACCCGTTATAACTATTAAGATTATAACCTTTTTTGTACTTTATTTAACAACATAATTCGAATATTTCGACACGAGTAATAAACCCACATTCAAAATACAATACACACTTAATTATTATTCTAATTTAATTAATGTTAATTTTACAAATTTACGATAACTTAATGGTATTCACACGAAAAATTGGTCCTAATCTTAAAATTACCTTATTAATTAAGCGAACTCACCTACTGGCGTCTCTTTGCCTTCTTTCAGTCTTAAAACAATCTCAGTTTGGCCATTAATTAAAAACCTAGGAGGTCTATTGCACTGCACTGTTTGAACACACACCGAAATCACACACACGAAAACCAAAAGGTCCCATAACTTTTTATATCTCACTTTAACAAACCGTGTGCTTATTGTCCTCTTCGCCTTCACTCGTTTCGAATCCATGATTTTCCACTATTTTTCCGCATTAACCCATTTTCGCAAAGCATGGATCTTGTTCTTTCCGCACGACTGAATCCGAATCCTCTTCATGGTTAAAGATCTTGCGTGTGACTGATTTTCAAGTGTATTTTTACGGGTACACTTTCACTAAAACAAAAGACGGATTAATATGGCACCAATGAGGCACATACAGACTCGAATTAATTGAGGCTCTCACATGATAGGTTTCTATTTCGATTTATCGTGAATATTCTGCTGGGAAATTACAGTGATTTATAATGACTTTTCTTGATTTCACATTCTCTGTACAAAATCGTGGAGGCGACCATGGGACAGTTTCTAATTAGACACAAAGCAGACAATATCCGTTCGATTAACATTTTAATTAAGATTCTTCTCGGAACTGAAAGCGATATTTTTATCGCCCTGAAAACTCAGGAAGCGTCTGATGCGCGCAAACAAAAACGTTGACAAGATCATTAATCTGATTGTTGATATGTAGCGGAATTTTTGTCTTTTCTTTTCGTTATGGTGCTTGCAGAAGTTCTGAAGTGCAACGAGACGGAATGTGCGGCGGACGTTGACCAGAAACGATACTGACCACTAAATTCGTGCAGAATTTTACATCATAAAGTGTTATGTGGCGGATGAGCTTTATATGAAAATGTGTGAAAAATTTCCCACGGTTTTAGGCTGTGGAGACAGGTTTTGAATTATGTAATAAATGTGTAACATTGTTTGGACTGATTGTAACAATGCTAATGAAGTGGCATGCTTCCTTTATTATGCAAGGGAGAGAATTTAATTTAGAGCATATTCAGGAGCCTTTCGAGACTTAATTTGTAGATGAATGAATTTAGAAAATGGAGAGAATTCTCGCTGAATATTTAAATAGTTGATGTAATTTTATTAGGAAGAGCCCAATGTTTATCTTTCGTCATGATTATCACAAAATCCAGCAAGTCATTTTCATTTTTGTCTACATAATTAAATATACACCATACAAAATAACAAATTAAGGAAACTGACATAGAATAAACAAACTAGTTCGTTCATCAAAATGGTATTTAACTGCATTTAAAAGCAAATTGGACTGTTTCAAATAATTTATAAAATCTCCGATAATACCTACAGTACAGTTGCAGCTTTGCTGAATTTAGTTTATTTAGTCTATGTAGGTAAGCGGGGCTAGAATTAAAATTTTAAATTGACAAAAAACTTGTGAATCTCTAAGTCACAGATTTCTAACAATTACGATTACAGGAAACATTAGGTACTCGCACCGTGATGGCTTCATTATTGTCAACCAGATGAAAGTAAACAAAAAAACTGAATCGCATAAGCGCGACTTTTACTGTATCAAACATAAAATCAATAGTAATGCTTACTTGGCGTGTTGTATCAATTTTTAAAATCGCCTCAATCAAATCAATTTTATGGTTGCTATAAAGCTTGTTATCTAGTCCAATTCCACGCAATTACACTTAACATTAAATAGTTCTGTACTATATCAGCTCAAAGTGCTTTAAACATGTGCAAATCGTACATTGTATACAACTATTAACCAGAAAATTGCACGTTTCAGTTGTATGCAATTATCAATTTCTTGCATCCAAGAGTAGCACAATGCGATCTAAAAACGGTATTATAGACAATTTCTAGGCATTCTGCGACGAATCCGAGATTATCATAAATTACAGTAATTTGTGAAGACATAGAATCCAGTGAAACTTCCTCAAGATCACGAAACTGTTTCGGTAAAGTTTCACTTTATGAGATTTATCATTAGCGCATCCTGAGAAAATTCTCCTCGTGAATGAGACGCGGCTAAACCGATCACTATAACATTAATTATTATAATAATTAATTACGAAGATGAGAAGCGCAAGTATGCTCATTAAGTGAAACTTTTTTCAAGTGTGTGTTCAGCAAAAGTTTCTTGAAGCGGGACGGTAATTAAATTGTTGTTATTTAGGTTTCCGCAAATATGCAAAAAAGTGAAGCAAACCACCAAGTTAGGTTTCATTACATTGACGCATTTGGGTCATCGGTAAATTATTCCTTCCGGTTGATCTTGCAGTGTTTTGTGCGTTAACGTTGCGTAAGAAAGTTAGATGGAAGATAAGCTGGTTATAATTAGTTGGGATATTGATTAGACGTTTGGTGGTCTTAAAGGTCGGAGAATTGAAATTGTAGAGATAGAATTTCTCGTATCCGTACCGACTAAATGATGTATTAATTATGAGAAATAAATTTCTCTGGCGTCATCCTGCTGTTAATCACGCCCAGGGGAAACGCGCAAGTAGGTGCGTGCCCGATGGAGATTTAACTGAAAGATCTTCCATTCTTCAAACAACAGTTCATAAAATTCTATAGATTTATGTGCGGTGGTTAATTTACATGTGGTCAATGTTAAAATTTGTCATTGGCACGAATTTCAGAATTGTTAAAATGGGAAGCTGCATCTGTGTTGAATACAATGTTCTTCCTCGCGGTACTGATAAAAAATTTGTTGGTTTTCTTTTCTGTGATGGTCAATTAGCTATTGAAATAATAATTTCAAGTCTGAATGACAAAGCATCCGTTTAATGACAAAAACACCACCGATTTAGGTTGGTAAATTTATATTGTCTACTTTCATTGATTGAGAAAAAGTCGCGTTTTTGCTTTGTTGATTTTGGAGAAATTATCTTTTTATTGCGATTTGATTTTTGTATGTAAAGTCTAATATTTATTTATTTGTTTAATATTTTCACATTCTTTTCACTAAAATGCATTTAACCACAACCAGTCTTTTTAGGTGTTCGTAGGCTAAAAAGTACGAAAAAATTAGAGCTCTCTACTTCCCGCAATAATTATTGAAAAATCTTTTAGATTCACAGGTAATAGAATTGAGAAATGAGAGCTTAAGAACCTCAAAATCTGGAAATTTGTCAGCCCATAAGAATAAAAATCCAAAAATTAAAAATATTCAGAATTTGGAAATATGAAGTTTAAACTTTTACACCTAAAGACCATCTGAGAGGTCTTAAAATTTGACATCTAAATATGTATATTTATGAACATAGCTTTATTTGCATGATTTCGTAAGCAACAAAATAATAAACCAGCAGTAAAATATGCATGCATTAACTTGATTTTATTAGACTTAAATTTTATTAAATCTTGAAAGTTTAATTACATTTTACAGTTTCTCAGCTTTCGTCTTCCCATCAAGAGACGAGAAATAAAATAAAATAGTATAAAATTTTCGAATGCATGGCAATAGTAAATAATTTTGATGATTAACTGCTTAAGTAAACTGTAAAGAATAAATTGGATTTTGGCAAATTTTCGTGAATTGTTAGACTGGAAATCGTATTTTTCGGTGAATGACTTTCCGCAAATTGAGAAGCCTATTTAAAGCAGAATTAGTGCACAAACTTAGATTTATTATTACGAGTATTTAACTATTTACCTGGAAACTTCTTACAACTTGAACGTTGGCGACATCGAAACAAACTGATACGATTTGATATTCAAATCCAGCACCTGTTTAATTCAGAAGTGAAATTTATTAGACTTAATTTTGATTTAAGATATTTGCTCTAAATGCAAATTTCCCTCAGTTTTTTCGCGACGTTTTTACTGCTGGCTCTATGTATTATTTCTCCTGAAGAGCAAACAAGCCGTTGTTTACGTTACTTTACTTTTTATTAGTTCCATTTATGTGCGGGTGTGAACCGTATCAGGTCAGGTTTATCAGTCTCTTAAAAAGCAAATAAGAAAATTAGCTACAAGCCGCAGAGCACAATAAACTCGTCAAAACCAGAGCAATTCCACGTCAGAAAATATCCGCTATTGTCAAAGAGCGATACCTCGTCATTGTCATATCAAGACAGGTTCAGCAATTAGATACAAAGAATATAAAGAAGACAATGACTTTATACAAGTACTCACTGAACTAGTTTTGCAACGGCTTGCCAAAACTTCAACTTCTTTACAATGTTTCGCCAATACGAGGACGGGTTTATTACACCACTAAGCCATGCAAGAAATTGTAACACTGTTTCATCACAAAATTCGAAAGGAAATTGCGAGCATTTACGGGAGTATGTTAGCGGAATCAAATTCGTTAACGGTAATCCAATGATCACTTATTAAAAATTGGACGGAAATTATCTTACTGTAAAACAGGATGTGTTTAGATTGGTGGCAACGCCTACGAAATTTTCTCGCGATGGAAAAAAGAGGAAAGCACGTGCTGATTTTCCTGACAAAAAATTCGATCTCCGTAACAGATCAAATGTTAATTACAACATACAGTTTGTGATAAACATGGAAGAAGTTTTCTCTTTTAGTCTTAAATCAACGAATTTTCTTTTAATGAATTCCAGCGGTCATTTTTCTATAACTTTCTATTAATAATATGATTGATGTATAAATGAAATCTTCACTTTTTACTCATTTGGTACCGCTAATGTAGGTGTTGGAAGATTGTAGTTATTAAGTGAAGAAGATTTATATTTTTTAATGTAACCCGACGGGAGCGTGATGTGGCTATGCATCTCGAGGCTATAAAAGTGTTAGTGATGGCCGGCAAAGTGTCAAAGAGCAACTTTTAATAGCTTATGCTTTTATAAGCAACATTCAATGCGTAGTTTACGATAATGTGACAGACTTTTGATAGAAATGAACCAATTAAGTAAAAAAACGTAACGTAAATCAGTCATTGTTTGTAGTTCAAACACTTTCCAAAGTAAAAATAGGTAGTAACAATTACTGTTATTACCAACCGCGAATTTTCGTGAGATCAACATTGTTATTTATAGGCGTCCAATTTATTTTCATGTGAATGCGTTGCTTTGAGAATTATGTTTGATCGATTGTGTGAAGGATTAAGTCTCAGTTTCATATTAAAATGGTTCAATGTTGTTCAGACATGATTAGCTATAGAAAGCTATATTTGGAATTACAATAAAGATTTATAATCTATTGTTCAATTGTAGGGAACCAATTCTGGGATATCTGGGGAACGCGCTTAAGATACGCAAATACCATCATATCCACTGTCATGGGCATTTTTCATGTGTAACAATTTCACTAGTGATGGTATGTGGTTATTATACCAAATTATGATGATTTTTATTATGTTGCGACCTGGATAACTAATGTTTGAATATTAGGTAATCACAACAAATCCTTTTCATTTTAAGTCTGTTTAGATTTCGCCCCAGTTTTCCCAAGAGCAATTTCATTTAAATTATTCATGGAGATTGAAAATGTGTTAAAAGAGCACGCTGATTGAGCCAACAAACACAAAAACTTGAATACCTACATTAATCATAAAAATATGAGTTAATACTAGATTATTAAATCACCGCACGTTCGATCCGGTTACAATTTCATATTGATTGTTCTCTATTTTTGTAATTACGACCCGAAGCAGAACACAGTTGTGGCAGTTTTTATTCATTTCCTATGATTATCATAGCTTCTAGTTGTAGGTCGTTTCTGCATTTCTCAAGAGTTTATTTTTTGAAATCGGCAACATTTGTTGTAGAAAATGAGTAGTTTTGTCCACATGATTTTTAGACAATTAATTCAAGCAAATAGAGTGTGAAGTAACTGTAAACGACATCTTCATAGCAGACAGGATCACTTTTAACATTGTGCTCAATTAATTTCTAATGATTGATGTTAATTTTATTCGAAAAAATTGAATAAATATAGCGCGCGATCGAGACAGGACGCGAATAATTTCTCCGAGTCTCACGAATGTGACATTGATAATGATAATATATTAATATCAAGTGGAATCGAGACAGCATTAATTTCATAGAAATGAGATCGTTTTCTTGTAATCAAATGGCCGTCTTTGTCTGTGAAACTATTCGGGTGATTGTCAACATTAGACTTTCTTCGAGAAATGCAAAATTAATTGGATATAATGTAGATATTAAAATGTAACACTTCCTACTTCCTCTTCATGCAACTGGATCTGGAAGCATCCATTTACATTAACTTTAGCACGCACACGTAATTAAACAGAATCACAAAAAGAAAAGATTAGCTCATTCTCTAATAGGATTGTGCGCCGGTAATCTCAGCGCATCACTGCCCATTTGAATATTCAAGAAAAGTGTTCCACTAAAGCGTGCAAGAAACCGTGGATTTCGGCCGGATAATGTTTGTAAATGTTTTACGAGCTCGTCGCCATTGATGTTTTATTTCACATTTGAACAGAGGCCCTCGAATTTCCGTAATTTTGTGCTATCGTGACTTCATTTCCTCGGTATACACCTGCGTCCGGTAAATCACCCCGACAACGTTGCCAATGACCTCGGACGCAGTCACTGTCATAGATAATAACAAAAAGGTACTATGAATAAGCACGTGCGATTGTGAAAATTCATACACGGTGCTTCCTTTACAAGTGTAATGATAGGGTGAAGATCGCTATGAAGAACAAGCAGCAGTGATGCGAGAAAAATACTTCACAGTGATCTTGAAGCTCTGTAATTAGCGTGATGAAAAAATTACAAAAAATTAGTCTAAACTTAAGAAATGTGCTCTTTAAAAAGGTAGAAAACGTCTTAATTATTTTTAAATTGTGGTATAATTTTACTTTGATGCAAAGTAGGTACAGAGAGCAAATTGTAATTAGACATTAGAAAGCACGAACTAGCAAAAAGTCTTCGTATTCTCAAGAAATTCCCACTGTAATGTAGGTAACAATTCAATAAGTTTTACGTTTAAATTGTCGCATTTCGTGTCTGTTTTACCTAATTTTACCATAGCTGCTCGGCAAAATTAACACAAAATCGGCTTACCGATTTTAAATATGACTTTAAAAAATATTGACGATTCACACCAACTTAACAGAATTTTAATATAATAAAGCAATTATAGAACAATCCGAAAATGCAAATTAAACTTTTGCAGCAGTATTATGCAATCCTTTTAAAACTAACAGTTTGATTAACTGATTAACCACAACTGTGGCAAAAAATCGGTAGGTAAGAAGTTAGAAATTTAATTGGCTGTATGCCACGAAGAATACTGACTGTTATCAGTATTTGAGGAGGTAAAACACTGTGTCAACGCCAATTATAAAACTCGGGGTAAAAATCATAGCGATTCCCACTTTTTTTGTTGGCACTTTTTTGCAATTAAATTTTTTGAAAAAAAATCGATTTTAAATTGTTTAAGAAAAAAACAAATTTATTCAAAAAAATATATTTTTTTAAATTTTTCGTTAATTTTGCGGCGCAGTGTATTATTGAATAACAGACTCAAAAAGATCTCAAAAAAAGATTACAGAATATAGGGAAATATGTCTTAACTTACTCTTTAAGAAAAAAACGCAAAAATCTACTTAGAAAAAAGAATTTTTGAAAGGAATTTATCAGTTTATTTTGCTATTTTTTAATTTTATTTCGATTAAATTAGCCAAAACCATCCCGTTTTGTTTGCAGTGTGCAGAATTATCATTTACATGTCTGCATAAAATTTAGTCGCTATTTTTCAATTCGAACACGTAACTTTTTGTTGCGCAAATCAGTTTATGTTTTCACGATACCTATCATAACTTTTAATTAATAATAAATTCGCTAATTACACCAAACTTTTCACAAATTCATTGTTTTGAAAGTTAGGGTTAACTCTTGCTAATTGGCACCTCAATAATTAATGAAATTATCAGACTCCCAAATTTGCGAAATGTTTTGAAAAGCAAATTGTCTAAACTTAATTACTATAAATTATACCTTATCTTATTTAAAATTATTAATGTTAAAAGTGGTGTAATTGTTTACACCCCAACCGAGTCACTTACTTGAATATTTGATTAACTCGAACCACTCCACAACACACTAAACAATCCGAGCTTTAAGCTCAAGCGCCGTGTTTGTCTCGCGTATTACTCTTTGCTTTAGTTATTCCGCAAATTACGGTAAATGCTTAATACAGCACGAGATAAAATAAGCGGCAGTGTCTGAAACCGAACTGGTAGTATCGTAAAGTAGAGCGACCACGAGATAGTATGTAGCGTTTTGATGCATTTAGGGGGAGTCCTTCATGCGTGTCCACATTGCACACACCGCTCGTTTTGTACCCAGAAATATAAATATTTAAAATTCGGCTGAAAACACAAAGCGAAACCACAATTTTGCTCGCTTTCTTGTATCCTTAATGTGGATGTTTTTTTCTAATAGCCCCATTATTGTTATTGAATTTCCCTTTTGCGTTACTTGGGAAAACATGGTCTCGTTTTTTCTTACAAAAATCGTTATAAATCTTTAGAAAACATTCAATTTCCTGCTAAATTCCCCACATCAAGCCGTAACGTCTTCTCTGCAAACTTTTTCATGGCCTCGCTCTTAAAACCGAAATGTTTATATGTCAGAAGCGATCTTTTTGCGGCGAGACTTTTATTATGAATTTCCGTGAATGTTATTTCCTTGCGAAACAACTTAAACTGGTTTATATCTGTTGCAGATTTTATTTTTGAAATTAAACTGGATTGTCTCGTTAACACAGGAAATTCGAGATTTCTTTAATCAATTTGTCTCGCGGGAATGCCAGAGGCGCCATTTTTAGTTGGTAGTTAGAAGAATATAATTAGTAAAGATGTATTTTATACATATAATTATCCTCTAAAAGGATGTTTTTAATTAAGAGATGTGAAAAGACACTTCTTACTTCCCTGCAATGTTAAAAACGATATTCCCTTAAGGAGTAAGTGTACAAATTAATGAGCACCGACTGCCATGAAATTAAAATTATGTAGATCACGCTTCAAAAAACAAATAAAAAATTCAACGGAATTTCAGGTTGAATAATGTTAACTAATATGTCTGTTTTTTGTTAGTATTTCAGGGAATGATTCAAGAATTAAAACCCAAGTTTGAAATGGTCTCAACGATATTTATTCATCTTTGGTTTACTTAAAAAGAATGAATTACCTATTAAAATTTCTATTAAAAAGTGTAACGAAACCGAAACGTAATGCTTCCATAACAAATATCGTAGATATATTTTTAGTTTCAAGTATTGCTAAAATTTAATTGATTTAATAGTTTTGATTCAACGTTATCTTACAAAAAATAAAGAATACACATTTTGCTATTCAGGCGAGAATTTAGAATACATTTTTAATATCATTATTTTTAAAATCGAATATTGTTGTACACTTTGATTCTACTTGTTGAACATTGAGTCTATAATAGTTGTAATATTTAGCTACGTACATTTTCTAACTAGACTTATATGATAAGTCTGCTTTAAGGTGTACCATAATAGTTTACAATACAAGACTAGCTTAAAATTCTAAATACGAGAACATTTTATACATTACATATTCGAAAACAGAACAAATGTAACAAAAATAGCATTTAAAAAATATAATCACATCTCGGGAGAATATTAAAAACAAACGTAATAAAATCGTTACTAAACTATCACATTTTTGTCTCAATAAGGAATTTAAAACTTGTTAAAACATCGCAAATCTTTCATATTGTAACATGCAATATACATATCAACTTCTATAGTGTTATATCTGATAGATGCTCTTAGAATATAACTTGTACTACGTTTCAATTCTCTGCATTGCTTTGTGGGCAGTCTTCTTTTGATTTAATTCTGGATACAACTATACATACTGGACCTCTGACTATTCGCAGCAAATCGATGATTTCGTTGGTGCTCATATGTTCTACGCTTTCGTCGTTTACCTAGAAAACACATCTTCAGATAACGAAATAAAATAAGAGAATTTTAGTACCTTAATAACGCGATCTCCCGGTTTTAATCTTCCATCTCTGGCGGCAACGCTGTCCGCATGGACCGCGCTGACATACGTTACTCCAGCGGCGCCTTGGAGACTGAAACCTAATCGGCTATTCCACCCCCGGTTCAGTTCGATTGCGAGAATCTAGAATAACCGAATAATATTTCTTCCCTAAAAACTTTATAATCATTCTTACTTGGTATTCGTCAACGAGGGTCATTTTGTGCCCTTCGTTTGGTTCTTCTTGGCCATCGAAAACCACCCCTTTCCACTTTTTCATGTTGGTGTCATCGCTCTTGGTCCTGCTAGTGGTAGCTACAGGTTTTTCTTCTAGTTCTGTCCCACATGGAGGGTGAGCAGATTGATAGGCTGGATTTTTGTAGCTGAATCCCGGATTGTCGCTAGGAATGTGCGGCATGCTCGCCGGTTCTTTCGGAAAACTATCCCCGCATTCTACCTCCGTGCTTTTGACGTCATCGTTGCCCAAATTATACGTCAAATTAGGTGCGTCCAGCACATCCGCATCGAGGTTGTTAAGTTCATAGGCGTTGTGAGCAAGCGAAAAGTTAAATCGGGGCTTCCTAGCCGCTACCGGTGTCTGATTAGGATTGTACAAGTCCAACGAGCTGGGGCGCGATGGTCTGTCACCATCATCTGGATCTATAGTGAAGAGATTCAGGTCGTCATCGTATGGATGCGGACATTTCTGAAGTAAACCCTCGTGGAACTGTTCGTCGTTTATCATGTACTTCATGGAGGCATCGGTCATGTGGGAAGCATCCGAAGGGCAAGCTTGGCGGCGAAGGCGGCGCGGAGACGCGGTCGGAGACTGAGTGCATTTATAAGTCGGGTGGTTACTGGGGATGAGCTTGCGGACAGCGATGTCGTTCAGCATGTCCACCGCTTCTTGTCTGTTAAATTTCCAAACTCGTACAGATTGAATATAAAGTTTGCCGCTGAAAACCTCAGCAATTTAACTAATTGAGTTATTGCTTGAAACCAAACTCGGAAATTCCGAAATTGGAGAAGCTTTAATGAATTCCATACCTGAGATGCGTTTTTTTGGAAAAGGAGGTCCTTGGTGTGGTTTCTGTAGGCGAGAGAGCAGCCACTGGAGTTTGCGCCGAGTCTCTGTACAACCGCAACTTCACAATGTCTCCACACTGCCTCAGAAACTGCACAGCCTGCTCGTGCGACATCGATGAAATCTCAACCTCGTTAACCTAGAAAATCGGTCCTGATTTCGGCAAGCGCGTCATGTTAAAACTCACAGCTATAATTTTGTCTCCTGCTCGAATCCTGCCGTCGGTGAGAGCGGGTTCACGCACTAAAGCCCTTACGTAATGTCCTAACGCGCTATCGTCTTCCTTACGTAACGTAAATCCTAGAGATCCCTGTATTTTGGTCAGCGTCACCTCGAATTCCTAAAAAAAAGAATAATTAAATCATTTTTAATTCCGTTGTATTAAATGAAACTTACGCCGTGGTAGTAGTCGTCTTCTGGAGTACAATACATCTCCGAAGGCTGTAAGTTAAGACTAGTGGGCGGCTCTCGTCTCGGTGGCGGTGGAGGAACTTCAGATATGGGACTCACACAGCTCAAGACATCGGGAGGAGGTCGACATACTTTTATTTCGACTTGATTAGGTGCAGTTCTTAGTACTTCTAGAGCCTCCTGTAAACTAAACATGCAGAGACGTGTTCCGGAATTTTTCATTTACTCACATAGTTTGTAAGGCCGGTAAGCGTAATTCCGTTAGCTTCTATTAAGAGATCCCCTACGTTTAATAGACCACATGCCGACGCTGGCTGATGTGGAAACAGTCTTTTAATTCTTATTAGTCCAGGCCACGAGCCGCCGCTGTCGATACCGCCAGTCACACTCAAACCGAGACCACGCGAACTTTTCGTCAGCTTCACGACAAAGGTGCTTTCTGAAAACAAAAAAAGGATAAATTTGAAGCTTTGTAACCACAAAAGAATTTTGGACGATAAAATAAATATTCCGCTCGTTTTCTGATGCGGTTAGGGGTGACGGTGTTCGCTTGATTAATAATAGCATTATTGTTTTGATGAGGCAATTTACAAAGCCTAGAGAGAGCCCTTTTATATGCACTCAAGGGCAGAGTTTGCAAATTAGAGAGAAGGAGCACCTTAATGCCTCGATTGATAATAGAGCGGCATTGTGAAGAGAGCGCATTTTAATCTCATTGGATGATTTATCTGCAGTAGACTCTTTAAAATGTGTAAGCAGAGACGCGTATTTTTGGAAAAGCGTTTCTGCGTGTCCTAATTGGCAACCGGGTTAATTATCTCCAGGCTTTTTATATTGATCTCGATCCAGGTTCCCTCAAAAAGGCCCAATCAACCATTGAGGTCAATCCCAAGTGATCTATTTTACTGCAAACCACCACGATTGACGTGTCCCCGGCATTATGGGACTTAATTGAGAACCAGAGAGAGACTAAGTTCTCTGCGAGTGGCACTAACGATTAAATAAAATCGATGTATCAAAACCCAGCAAGAGCTTTTTATTGAATGCAACACAACTTTCCTCTGAAGTGTTTCTAGGTAATTTCCAGAATAAATTTCGATGCTGCGTATACATAATTCTATAAGACGGATGTTTGCAGCGCCTGCGGCGGATATATCATGGAGTTGTTTGTGCAAAGTTAGTACTTATTACATTTCCCAAGATGCTGGTAAAATATCATATAACGCTCTCTACTGTACACACTACATTACGCTGCATATATAATGGGGGCCGCCACTTTCATCATCCGTTTTTGTTCCATATTCTTGATAATGCGGAAGACGAAAATGGAGAAAATTGCTCGCCCCAACTGCCACAAACACCCCTGAAGCTGCCCGACCGATAAAACTACCACAAATCATTGTCGGTTAGTAGCCAGCTTGTTTCATCCAGGATTCTCGCCATTGACTTATGGCTGACAGTAAATTTGCAAGGGATGCCCATTTAAGAGAAGAAAAACTTGTACATCGTTACAACACCCTTTCAACACCCTTGCCGTGTTTACGTGCTATAAAACATCATCCATTTAAAGCCTTTTTTGCAAAATTGATTCATAACTTTCCATTCTTAAAATCTCCAAGGTCCATTTAGGTTTTTTTTCTCCAGCGACACGCGATCTGTTGGGAGGCGATGATGTATTTGTCCGCTGAAGCCGC
Source organism: Gnatocerus cornutus (assembly GCA_029298725.1). NCBI lineage: Eukaryota > Metazoa > Arthropoda > Insecta > Coleoptera > Tenebrionidae > Gnatocerus > Gnatocerus cornutus. The sequence continues at coordinate 9,881,748 of CM055514.1, forward strand.
GAAATCGATTTTCCGCCATAAATCTTTAATTAAACGGTTCTTGGGGCGACGTCAGCGAAGATTAGTTCGCTCTCTTGGTTGACGAGTTGAAACAATTTTCCGTGTTTACTTGAAACTCACAAAATGGCTCTCTAGACAAAGACGCGTACATTAAAATTCATAAATGTCTGCAGCTATTTGCTCAGACCGCACCTAGAAATCAGAAAATCTGTAGCCGCTTGAGTGAAATGTAAATTAAAAACGGAATCCGAATCGCAATGAGAACCATTTCCTCCTCGTAGAGCGTAGTCTGATTGGACTGTTAGTTTGGGAAAACTCAACCATTTTGAGTCGAAATCGGTAAATATTGTACGGCGATTTCTTGGTTTAATTAAATTTATTATCACGGAAAGCAGAATTGGAGTTCCGTTTGATGTTAAAAATTAGAGCTGATGCTATTAGAGGTAGCGCATTATTTAAACGGTTATTAAAACCTCAATTCGTTTTTTGTTTTATTAAATATTCACAAGGCTGTTGAAGCGTTGTGTGTTGGAAATAAACTGCACGAAATGAATCCGTTGTGCGTCCTTCATTTTAAGAATCGGATTAATGGATTTAATTACAAATTATACGGCTTCATTTCCTCCATTTTCAGTTTTCATTTTCTTTCAAAAACTATGTCACAGTTGAATGATGATCTTTAAGTCGCTTGCGCTAATATCACGTAAGTAGGCATTTATAAAACGACATTAGAGTTTTTTAGTCTAACTTAATTATCTCGCTTTTCTGTACCGCCAGCGTTTAAAAGAGCCAACATCAGCGAATGTAATTCGCGAAATAGAGATACAACATCTAAAACAATGGATTTTTTTTTCTTCATCGTCTGCAGTTTCCCCGAGTGCACTTAACTTTCATATCTCCTCTCAGAGCGCTGGCCGACTCCATTAACCTAGTGTACAATTTGATATGATAAAAGTGGAGTTCTGGGAGCTCCACGATCGATTTAAGAAAGAATAGGAATTGTTTACGCGAATAGAGAGATTACGAAGTGCGTTGTAACATCTTCACAACTCACTTTTAAGTGAATTCTGGGGGATTCTCGTCTTCGGGCCTTGAGGAATGATGCTAATGGTGAGGCGTACTACTTTATAACTACACTCGAGGGAAGGAACCCCAGTCGGAACAGTAGTTTTACATGTTATATGTACGGGAAAAGAAAAATTACCGCTTCGAGCCTACTTATTCATTTATGGGTTGTGCGGATACGGTCAGATGGAAGCCCGGGACGAAGTGGCCAATTGGAGAAGGAGGCGGTGGGTTAATTGGAGCAGACCGAGGATCAGCAGTCCTGAATTTTTTCCTAGATTCCTTTTACAATTCTGCTCTGAATAGCCATGGCAAGTGCAGATTTCTTCCTCTTGTGCTTTCCTTAAGCTAATGTAAATTCGAACAATTAATTGACAATCTAGCGTACATACTTGAACCATTTATAGTAGCTTAAACGACCTGTAACAAGGGTCAACAAGCAAACCACAAATCTTCAGTACTTGCACAGACTGATTTTTAAGTGCAATGAAGCAATGAAAATAAACAACGCTTAGACTGTGTGGGAATAAAGATATTTAGGTATTTGGGGGACATAGAACGTCATTTGGAGCAAAAAACAGTATAAGCGCTTCACAATGAAATCCTCTTAGCAAAATTCATTATTCAATAGATGCCTACTTAGCCAAGTTTCAGCTCAGATATCAACGTTAGAAGAACATGCAGAGCAATGCTTTAAAGTATGGCGCTGCCTCCGACAATCGATCGACCCTTGTAAATCAACAATGGCATGCACTTTTCTTCGATTTTTACCAGTTCGATATCGCTGAATTTACAAAATATTTCAAACACACCATTAAGCCGTCTCAAGCCTGAAATGCAAATCATGCCTGGTATTTCCACAAAACGCCGCGGTATTATAGCAATTTACATACATCTAGCAATATAAAATTTTCGTTTAAGTGTGGAATCCTTAACATAACACGATATTTTCTCGTAAGCGGCTTACAAATGGAGACCTCATTTCCGGTAACCAGCAAGCAAGCTTTGTGTTTTGTTATCTAGATTGAGTCTGATTTTGTCAGGAGTGTGGTGCTAATGAGAGTTTTACAGGGGATAAGTAAGAACCAACATGCGCCCATAGGTGTACAAATAAAGAGGGTTGGCAACTTTCATTTCACGAGAGAGTGAGTTCGTGAAGTGTCGTGCTCTGGTTTAAATCCGGGACATGGAAAAAATGACGACAGAATGAGTTTATCTGGATTACAGGGAAAATTAAAACGTCAGGATTACAGTGAGGTGTAGTTGACAAATATAAAGTGGAGCAGCCGGATGAGAAGTTTGAGGTGATGACACAAACAAATATTTTAACATTTCAGTTGGAAATTTTCATCAAACTTTATCACCTGATGGATTAGATCCTCGACTTTTTAGTCTGGAACACATTTCATTTTATTTGTTTGTGAACACAGTGTCAAGATGAAGAAAGAATGACAAAAACGAGCTTTTGATTCCGCCATCTCGGTATTTAGGTCCTGCATTCATTTTACGACTGAGCTCATTGCAAAATCGGAAAGGAAACAGAAGGGAAGCAATAGAATGCAGATATTATCATGGAGTGTGAAAACGATCGTAAACACAATAAAATCTTGTGGGCACATCAATGCACGGATGCAACATCGAAGTTCTAAAATAAGGTCAAAATGTCTCGTCTGAATAGAGACCTAGATCCCCGAGTTCCCCGAATGGAAATCAAGCGAAACTTTTATTCAAGCCATACTTCCCACATCGTAATAATCATAACACGAAGGCATTGTTATCGCATTGGTGTTAATAAGACGGCGAAGTGGTAGCAAAAAATCTCAAAGGAAACAATTTATTCGACAATGGTGGAGCGCCGCCGCCGTTCTTAGACTTCATATAGGATGATGTAATATCATCGAGTGAGCCAAAACATCCAGCTCCATCGTATAAATTCTCATCGATCGGTTGATGTCAAAATATCTCAAATTTAAGAGAGTTCTTTATGTTCTTTCGAAAACACGTACCTGGTGTGATGAAAGGGTAGCAAGCGTGGGGTTCCAGGTGGTGGTGACACTGGCTGTCATGGTCGGGCAACGGCGGCGGATATTCCTCCTCGGGGGAACGTTCCGAACCGTAACCTTGGTCGCAGAGCGCTGTCTGGTTATCTGAAAACTTCCAGTGAAGCGGCGCCCCATCCCCCAACGGAGGTATCCTCTGCACCTGCAATGCCGCATAAAACAAACCATTAGGCAAAATGAAATGCTCCCCGACCGGGAGAAAATAGTCCCCATAAGTAGAGACAAACTTCCAGAAAACGCTAATACGAGTGTTTTCCATCTCACAAAATAACAAGGGATTGAACGGGATTTCGCAATTATTAATTAAGGGTTAGGAATGAGCAAAACTCCAAGACTTAATTTATGAATTTTCGAATTTTCGCTGACCTCATCAAGGGGTGGTTTCTCGCAATCATGGTGGTTGTTATTGCAGCCGGTTGAGTTTCTGTCATCTAAATAACTTGGAAGACTGCCGCACATCTTGCCGTCGCTATGGCGTCCCTTTCCGTTGCAGATGCTGCCGCTGGATTGGGAACGTCGTCCAGATAACCCTTTGGACGAGTGACGGCTGACGTTGGCTCCCATCTTCACATGATCGCTTGAAGAAAGACGACGCACCAGCTGCAGCAAGTCGGAATCACCGCTGCCGACGACGTCCTTTGGATGCTCTTTCACCACACGTGCTGCAAAAAAAGAAACATTTAATTGTGGGAACACACATCCAACAGATTGCGTAATCTTCTCGTACTTGGATATATCAATTTCGTATGAAATTAGTGGGTGTGCGGTTATCCAAACGAAAACTTTAGAAGGTTAACGATGATAATGAGTAATGCAAAATGCATGAGAAAAGAATCATTCGGTTGGAAAAAAATACACGATAGCTTTATATGGGGAAGTCCGAAATTGTTCACAACGCGTCAGTTGGCCCGAAAATTGTGCCTCTAATCACCGAGGGCTATTGATTTTTGAAAGTAATAAACAGAAGTGAAACAATTATTTAGTTATCAGATAAAATAACAACAAACATTACAAAAATTTCCTTATTAACTTCCTGTAATGATCTAATGACTACAAAAGCAAAATCAGGTTCTACTTTCAGTAATAAAATTAGCATTCTTTGATCAAATTGTATCCTTTTATTGCACCTTCTGTTCTATAATTAGTAGCAAAATTTTTCACAGCTATATTACATGCAACTGGGAAAATAAACATTCTCAAATTACAGAAGATATAATAACACGAATTTTGATAAACCTGGAAATAATAAATATTTACCAGTTTTTCACCAGAAACGATTTTAACTTCTTACGAAAAGTTAATTACTCACTGATAACTGTATATAATGGGGTTAAATGTTGCCACAAAATGTAAACAATCCAAAACCCGTGGATGGGAACTACTTGTAACAGTAATTCACACTAGTTAAATTATATTTTTAAATTAATAACAATAAAAAATTGTTGGCCTAAATTAAAAATATCTCACACTTTCGGTCTAAAGCGAGAACGCGTAAATTTTAAAATAAGGCCGCAATTAAATTTAATAAAAATCAATCATTTAGACATATTTGTTTTGTCAAAACGTTGTTTTATTGGTGGTGACAACATAAGTGGTGTTGATTTATTTAATTATTGGTTTTTGAATCAGCTAGAATTAAAACTGTTATTGTACTGTAAAGTGTCACTAATAAATAATAGATCAATGTTATGCTACAATTTAAACTTTCGGTTTGAATGGAAATGTGGAAAATTTGTTTCCGAGGAACAATAGGAAGCTCCGGATGAAGTGTATTTTTTCGTTCCATTTTTGAGTTTAATTCTGCACTAGTTTACAATTAAAAATTCATTGGTGAGAACGACTTTTCCAAGGAAACAATGTGAAGTAAAATCAAAGCGAATTAGAACAGTACTTGCTTTCGTCCGCATGCTTCCACGAGTTTGCACACCCACTCAACCTTTTACTTGATTAATGTTATTTTTGTGAAATAAATACATTCTTGCAAGCTACTGAAACGTGATCAAATAAAACATAATTAATGATTTTTTCTTGAATCCGTTTTTATTGTCAAGAGAAATCTTGCTCCTCCTTGTTAAGAGTAAAACTAGGCAGAAACATTGTAGACAAACGCCTTGGGCTATATCGCAGCTTCCATTTCTTCAAATCCGATCGTGCTTGTAAGCGGTTGTATCTCCGTAATTGATGGTGTTTTCAGCGAAAACGCATCGATAAAAAAGTAAATGAAATCACGACTTTTAAAACCTCCATCCACGTGGAATCCGTAATTTATGGCTTCTCCAAGAAATTGGAGGTTGATTCGGAGGCAAATGGCGTGCCGTAACTTGCATTTAAACGATAATAACCAGCGAGATGCTAAAAAACGACAACTGCAAAATCACTGTTGGTGAGCAATAATTAATAATTTTGCCGGTTTTGACTCGGAGGTAAACGCTGTCGACAACAAATAGCATTGATTATTTTAATATCGGTCGTAAGTTTCGAGGTGGTAGCTGCATCGGATCGGCAATTGTGGCTTCTCGTAATTCAATTATGTACTGGGACGGAGTGGAAAGGACGTGCAGTGTTATTTTTGCATCGACAAACTGAAGGAAAAACTCCAAGACAGTCGCGGATGAATTGTTATTATCGCTAGTCACGGACAACACATGGCATTTTAATAGCTGATAGCGTGGATGCCAGCGTCCTTGCTCCAAGTATGTGGACGGTATTTTCACCGGTGGTAATTAGGAAGTGAGGCTTGCTTTCTTGGAGATGGTAAAAGTAGGAAACAATGTCAGTAATGCGAAATAGATGGCCGATTTTCCATAATAAACGAATATTGGTGCTTGTTTGCTCTGTCACGACTTTGTGTGAAGATGTACAATCTTCCGTTTTTTTCTACACCATTTGATGGAACTTTAGTTTTAATAACAGACAATGCGATTTATTGTTATACATACAAATTGGTCATTTCTTCACCCAACTAGCCATTGTTTCTATAATGCACATCTAAACTACGAATTCATTGCCCCATACAGTTTTAAACGTTATTAAAGCAAATTTCGTATGCACTTGTAAGGTGATTCGCTTTTCAAATCTAGATCGAATTAAAAAATAATAGGAAACAGCTCTGAGATGAGAAAAATATGTATCAGCTCTTATATCAGTGCAGAAAATGTTGCCAACTACACGAAAACAATGAAGCTTTTACTGAATAAAATAACAACCGGCTGTTGCCTACCAAATTTCCATTCAATAGTAATAATAGTGAACAGACAGCGATCTCACGTGTTTCGCTGTGGCAGTCAGAGAATCAAAGTAATGGTTTTGCTCACATTTTTCAAACAATGAATTATCAATGTAACAATCGCAATTGCTATTGTTCCGACGTAGATTTAATAGTTGTTGGAAACACATTAATCTGTCAGCACCGACGTTCATTTTCACAAGTGGAAAGTAATTGGCGAATTTGACGGAACGAACAATAAAATAAAGGAGATCATCGAAAAAGGAAAACTTTGAAAGTTGTAGTTCGCTCTCAATAAATCAAAGGTATTTGTAGAATAATTACTCAATAGATCCGCCGGATTCACAATTGTGAAATCATTAATTTTTCGATATTTCTCCGGAGACCCAGCGTCTGCGATTAAATTGAAGCGTCAAATTAAAATTTATGATGGATTTTTCGGAGTCTAAATATTTTCGCTTGAACGACGGGGTTGCTTTGTCCTTCGTTCTTTTATGATCGCAAAAATGACGTTCATAGCTGAAGCAAACATGTTCGAATGGACGCACTTCGCCAATTAGCTTTGCAATGGAAATTTCATGCAAAAAAATGGAAATACGTACCATTTGGACCATAATCGATGATGCTTTTATATATGTAAGCATCACTAACTTGGCGACTTACACAAATGAGGGAACACATTCTTCACAGAACCCACAAAACGAAATCAGTTCTGTGTTATCGTTATACCTCTACAGCGTCTACTGATTGTAAATTAGACGCGAGATTGCTGACTGCATAGCAGCGACTGAAGAGTGGAGACTGAAGAGTTTCTTGCATGATGGACTGGTCTGATTCACACGTTTCATTTCTTCGCTTTCCCGCGGAAATTTATTGGTTTATTTTTGCTCTATGGGGAAGAAAACGGGTGAACGGAACTAAATAAAAGATATTTTTTCCATCCTATCACGAGACAAACTTTATTGGATTTTCTCCCAACGGCACATTTCATGCTGTGACTTTCAGAACATAATTTAAAGAAAAAACATTGAGATCCCTAAAATAACCAGCTTCATTTTATTATCCCACTTAATTTGCGTTTCTAACTCGTGTAGGCTCAATTTTACTCCTCGTATGAAAAAATCTGTGGAAGCCCTATCATCATTTCCTTGAAATCTTAAGGCAGTTATCGCTCATCGTCAGTCTGCTTTCGTGTTTAGATTCAGGATAAAAACGTCGGTTCTAATCCTTTCGCCCAGCCACAGTTCTGAGATAACTTTAAAAATCCCGAAATTTAAGACGTAAAGAATGTCACGATCCTGTCTTAAAATATGAACAAAGACGGTATTTAAAATTACGAGCAGAACATCAAATAAAAGATAAGCCCCGAGAAAATAAAATATACGTAATGAAAAAGAATCTTGCTTTATTTGATTTGAGTCTGGATTTATACGAAGGATGCGTTCTTAAAGACGAATTGGTGTTTTTCAGTCATTTGAAGAGGACAGTTTTATCGGCATTGATTAAAATTCATTCAAAGTTATACAGGATGATCGAGTTGCACTATAAATTCCGGTGAATCTGCATATCCGTAAAGGTTCGTGCGTCTAATCGCGTTCAGGACGTTTCGCAAACACCTAATTACCACCCATTTACATAGAAAGGTACTTAGCAGTTTATCTTTGCGATTATGAAGCATTTAAAGATAGCCATCCATGGATCGTCATCATCCCATTTGGTTAATATTCAAATCGCTACATGTGATGCAAATTAATCGAACCTGCAACCTGCAAGACTTTTTAATCGGATTAAATTGCTTATTGGATTAGTTTAGCATTAAGACATATATCCCCGTTGCTTGCAAAAATTGCCACAATAACCTGGCTGTGTTATTCGCGCTTTAATTGTATCATAAATTCATTTAACAGGGACATTTCAACTGTCGAGTTGGAAATAACAAAAAAACTTGTCCAATGAAGTGTTAGTGTCGGTCCAAATAGTGTTATTATCACGATGAGCGACCTTTTTGTTAATTACACCACGCTCTGCGATGTTTCGGTTCAACGCTTGCAAAACATTTTCGCCATGTTGCACAAATTAAATTACGTTGTCTAAGGCGAATGTATCAATATCGATTCCCCTAGTTCAGCCTCATGTTGTAAACGAATTTCAACTATTTAAGTGAGTAGTTGAGTGTGGCATAAATTTCATGAAATAATCCACTCGTAATCTATTTCTGGAAGAGTTAATTCGTAAGTCAGGAGACGATGGAAGAAGCATTTTCCAGAAACAAACTGAGTTGATAGAACTTTTTACAAAAAACAAAAAATTTGTCTTTGAAGTTAGGATGAAAATTCTCTCCATAGAGGAGTAGGAATTAGAAATTAAAGTGGGCCTGAAAATTACGCTTTGTGTTTAGATGGCAACATATTTCATTTCTTACGAGGCTTACATTAGCAAAATGGTTAAACTTTAGTAATTTTGACTTTGGCAATTTTAATCAATCATCGCACTGTCTTTATTATTGTTTTGTCTCCGAGTTGTAGCTGTTTACGAGCGAAGGGCATTACAAATTTAAAAGTGAAAGACTTATGTGATGTAAAAATTCGGAAGTTCTAGATTGTCCCAGAAAAGAGTCATTCCAGAAGAGAATTATGAAGTAATCAATTCTTACGTACTAGTAGTACTGGTTATGCACAACTACTTAACTAAATAAATGGATTGTTTGCAAAAGAGAGAAAGTGTGAAAAATAACAGTGCCACTCAAATTTAAAAGAGATAATTATCAACTTTTTGCCTAATTTGGTAATTGAAAGATAATTAAAATTAAAATGTGTATACGTCATTTTTTTTGCAGAGAATTTACCGATTTACAAAGGACTACACTACCGAATGCAACCAAAGATACAATTTTCTTGATACTTTGATACTTGATACCTTATTTCGTTAACTTTATTTAGCATGAAATTTGTACACTCCTGACAGCAATGTAATTTTCGAAAATTTTCAAACCTTTTGCGCACCTTGGGTCGTAAAGATACGTGAATCCGTCTGTATAACGATAAAAGACACAAAATAAAAATAAATACATTCTAATTTACACTGAAAATAACAAAAATAAATGTTTATTGATAATTTTACAAATGTGACAGTTCTTGTTTGACATTCCTGAAAAACTGTAAGAGTTAAAAAAAAACATCATTGAGTAACTCGCTAGCCTAGACGACTAGTCAGAGCCGCATTTTAATTTGGCGCAACAAAAAAATTTTTGCAGGAAAAATAAGATTTAGTTAAATGGATTCTGCCAGGCGGTATTAAATAATTTTAATAAAATCGTACAATCAAAGAATTGCAAATATATGGTTGAAGAAAATAAAATTAGATTAACCATTTCTTGATTTGAATTTGTCTGGAAAAGTCGCGAATTGAGCTCAAAGCAAAAAATATATGGAAATTTTAGAAAATGCTTATTAAAAAATAGCCAAAGAATAAATTCTGCGGCATCAGAGAATATCTGTGAAAATTACTTTCGCTGCTTCCATTTAACATATTGCTTGGCTTATTAAACATAAAAAAGATGAGAAAATCACTTGGGAACCTTCCTACTAAATTACCTATAATTTTTTCCTTAAACTTTTCTAAATTTCTGAAATTTGTGAATTTTGCTCTAAATGAAAAATTGAACTCACAAGCTACAAATATGAATCTTGATCTAATAATAGTAATAACTTTACAGTTGTGGTTCCGAATCCGCCGAACATTTAATAATCAGATTTACAGAATAAACGACGGCGTTGTCACAATAAAAGTTATCGTGGTCGGTTATCGTTATCACGAGTTATTATTATTCACAAAAACACTCCAAATCGTAACTGGGTCAAACTTAAAATATCCATTACTCTCGACTTTTAATTTCGAGACCATTGTGGCTATTGTAGATCTAGACTTTGTTTTTTTTTGGTGAGCCCGAGTCAAATGTCGTGCTAAAAATACAAAGCTCCATCCTCTCTTTCTGCGTCCAATAAAGTTCATTCGCATTCATCTGTGACAAGTATGTTTACAGGGAATCTAATAAAATTCTCTTGCACCTATCACCTATCATTCAGGTTATATCGTCTGCATATTAAATCGGCCAATTGAGCGCGTTTAAGAGCATTGAACTGCATGAACATTTTAGTCCAACTCGTTAAGTTTTATATCCATGCACGATAAACGAATAAATTTATTTCGATCGGACAACTCGTGTAGCACCTATGATGCTCCAACGGTAGGATTAATTTTTATGGGTTAGTAAAAAGGATAGAATTTTCCCTTGCAAAATTTTTTATGGCGCAATCATAATAAAAAAGCATTTTTTAAAGCGAGCCCCGGCTAAAGTATGCGAAATAAAAGCCAAGTCAAATCGACTGTTCCCTTGTCATTTTATACACTTCTAACGACGTCGTTCAACGTGACGATTTGAGAGCTACATAGAGGCTTAAGAAAGAATCTGAGTTTCAATGATTGTGTGCACTTTATATTAGAACAATAAAATTGCAGAAATACAGACGCAATTTACGGTCTTTGTTAATGACACGCCTAATAAATTATACCATGCTTGGGTTGAGCGTGTCAAGGGCTCTGCAGAGAGCGCTCGATTCGAACCAGAATGGAAGCGTAAAAGGAGAAAATCTGTATAATTATCGACTGTTCTTTTCAATGTGTGATTTGTGACAAAACATCACTTCAAAGTATGAAACGATGCCGGCGGAGTTTTCATCATTTAATAAGGTTCTGAATTTTAATTATAATACTCCTACATTTTTAGACCCAAAGTGGAAAACTTCCCGGCATTATTATTCTGCAACTTTTTGTAAATTGAAATTAAATTACTTTTCATTTCAATGGAAATGTTTATATTACATTAATAAATTGGCAGAGCTATTCACGCCAATAAAGCAAAATTCTAGTTACTTAGCGAGAACTAAAAATAATGTAAAGGTGACGGAACAATGGTTTCGTACAACATTGTTTGTCTAACATAATGAAACACGCATTTAGTTTTCAGTTACAAGTCCAGTCACCTATCTGTCTAACCGCCTCTGATATTGTTCTGAGATTTTCAAAAGAAAATATACAATGAACAGAAAATTTAGTAATTTTGTGAGAAGGAAACAACTTTCATATCTTATTTGTAACAATTTCGATGAGCTGCCAGCTGTGTGATTATGATTACTCAACGGTAATATTCAATCTGCACTCACCTAACCGAACGAACATCCGCGCATTTCCACCAATGCACTTTCATTAGAAAAAACTTACCATTAAAACCATTGCACCTCCATCAATTAAGTAACTGTGAAGTAATTATAATATGTTATGGGCTTTAATAAAACGCAGCCATGTTAACCGTTTCTGACAAGTTTGTAGATTTAATGCAGAAAGCTCCATCCCAAGGCATAATTATGGAAATGAGGCAGTAAATTCCATATTAGACTTTTATTTTGCAGCTTCGATAAGAATTATTAACGTTATTTAAAACTCGTTTATTATCCTGCGAAATTAAACAATCTATTTGCTGTATAATAAATATGTTAAGGTGAGTTTTTCTGCACCCCGAGGGAAATAAATTCAAATGTACACAAGAATTTTTTAGCGTTACGCCAGACATCGATATTCGCCAGCGTTGCTTTTTGTGGATCATCTTTCGTTATTTACCGGAATTTTCCATATTCTCCGGGCGAACTTTCGTATGGAATTTCATCGCAAGTTAAGTGAATGAACACAAGAATGATAAGCTGCTATAATTTCCATGACAAATATTGCACGGTTTCCTATTTAGCGAGGTAATTTGGATAATGAGCTGAAATATAGCCGCAAAGTTTAGAGAAATTTTCATTAGAACTTCGCCTACAATTACCGTTATCGTTAAAGAATAAAAATGGCTACAATATGAAAAAGCGCGAGATTTCCTCGACTACCGCGCATTTTTATACATTTTCTTCTAATTAGTACAGACTGTACCAACTAAATAACTTGATAAAGTCAAGACTGGGACGATGCTACAACTTGTTTTTTTTGCCGACATGTTGGTACTACCTATTTACTATGTATGAACAAGGCTATCAGCACATCAAATTAATTTGCATCCATTCTACCTACCCGTGTAACAATGTTGCCACTTAAACGAAAGCTTCAGCATTGTAAATAATTGGTCAAGGAGCATTATTTTAATAAGTTGGAGTCACGACACTTAACATGTTAAGGTTTTAGATTTTATCGGTGCAAGCTTGCTCCATTTTTGTTAGATCGAAGCGTTCGTGGTCAAAGCTAAAAGAAAAAAACGGTGGTTCATAATTCGCACCTGTGAGAAAAAAGACAAATTTATGTCTTAATAATAACGTCAACTTCACGAGGTGCAAAAAGAAGAGAACTGAACACTAATAAAGTTTTATTTTATTCGATTCCTTGTTATTCTAGTAAACATTTTAAAGTGTTTGTAGAATAAACAGCGCAGTTTATTTGATTCCCGGGTTTCACGCTTTTGATAAAAATTACGAATTTCTTTTTCATTAGCGTTCGAACTCCAATCACCATAATCGGTGCATTGATTGAACTTTTTTATTTTGATAACTGCAGTTTCACTTCCCACTTAAACTCGTTTAAATCAGATAAATAAATAAATTAGCTCCATTGATCTTCGAGCACGATTGTTTAGCCGCACAACGCTATTAACTTCCCCGGAAGATGTTTGTTTACAAACAAGATGCATTTCTACATCTTAATTTTAGAAGCAGGCTAATATTAGCCGTGTTTATGCATCTATCGAAACTTGGTTATTTTTGTCAGTCATTAAAATTTTTTTGTTCCATCGACCTCCTGTTACAGAATTAGACACGTCGATGTGTAGGGATCACAATAAATCAGCCGCAAACGAAAGAAAAAGGCTAATTTGATGCTAAATTTTACGTACCGGATTTCTAATTCAAGATCCTTGAGACCAAACTGTGCATTAACAATTACATTAAGACGGATAATCTTCCAAATTAACATTCACTTCCTCTTTCGAGATTTTCTAACTGTGGATGACTCACACAGGTATGAATAAACTTTTGATAATTTAATTAGACATAATTTAGATACAAATCTTCCCCAAACCTTTGAATTGGGATCATTCATCTGTTGTAAATTGCATGATAACGCGATTATGAAAGTAACAATTCCTCTGCCGCTAAAGTAAATAACGCAGAACAATGAAAATAAATTTAATAAAAGTTTCATTGCGTCAAGCGTGGCGGGGAAACGGTTACTGTAACATGATTTTTCTTCTGATTTAATTGTTAAATTAAGAAATAGACCGCAGCAAAACGTACCTACATACATTCTACTATTACAAAACTCATTTCCTCAACGGATAAATCATGAATTGGAGAGCCCAATTGAAAAAAAAAACATTTCTTAAATGGATCCGTGTTTTCCTGCGAGCGGAAGCAACATTAAATCTTAATAACCTTCCGCAGACCCAATTCCTGCGACCGAAATCGAACCCCGCACAAAAAGAAAGAAACATACCGTAATTATAATCCAGCATCGTCGCAATCACAGTTACAAAACCCCTCGACAATTGCATTCGTTGCACTGTGTAATCCCTGAAAACAATCACGTTCCTGCACTTTCACTACATTTCCTGCGTTGTGTTATTCATATTTTTCGTTCGTTTCGGTGGTCGAGAACGACTTCACCAAACTGCTCTTTATTTCAAACTCTCTTTGCTTTGAATTGGCGACGAGACGGTTGAAAAACGTTCGCAGAAAGGTGGGGAATTCGAGTGAGTTGTACAATACCGTCGTCATCTCGCACACCGTTCAATTTCTGGGCTCTCGTGGAATCCGTTGTGCATAAAAAAGACCTCGTCACGCCGTTGAAGATACCACGAAACGAAGAGAATTAAGAATTCTTTGCGCGTTATAGGGTTGGACCAACGAAACAAACAACTTCGAAGGGCAAATTTACGTGGAAATGGGCGGGAGATAGATTTAAATTTGTAAATTGTTGCCAAGGTTTCTTCATAGCGCGTGGGTGGAACTGGAAATTTGGAATTTCAACCGTACTGGGTTTGTCTAGACGACGTTCAGTGTCCATCAACATAAAACTTATAAATGAGTTGAATTAAAATTGCTGGAAACTGGTCGGTCGATTAGCGAAATTTAAATGTTCTATTCCAGCTCGAGCATTCTTGGACGCAAATCGTATGCAAAAATTGAAAGACGCTTTTCTGTCTTCTCAGTCTGCTGTCAATTTTATACTACAGGTGCAAGAATATGTATTTTGCACCTAGAACGTGTATTTTATACCTGCATAAAAGTGGTTTTCATAATTTTCTCATTATATTGAAATTGAAACCAGACAAAGAAACAGAGTGGCGTCTGCGTCTAAAAATAATTACAAAAAGTAAAAGTAATCTTCAATCTTATCTTTGGCAACAACAGCAATAAGTAGGTTATAATATGTTCTAAAATTAAGGTTTTACGTTTTTCGAGAAAAATGACGCGTTCAACTTTACCAATTTTGAATCATCAGTTCATTTTATTTGTACCCTAAAAACCTTATTAGAAACTTTTAAACCAATCTTTGTCTTATTTAATACTTATTTATTTTGTTATTTATTTCAAAAATTAGTCAACAAAGCTGGAAACGTTCGGTTGATTTGTGTTGATTTAAAGGCAAACAAACTGAAAGAAGTAACATTCGACGAGATGCAGTTTCCCTTTCAGGAATTCCTCAAGGCTTAAACTTGGTACCACAAATTTATTATTGTGGAGAACTTAAAACAAAAAGAAACAAGAACAAGAGAAATTACCAATGAAATTTTTTTCACTGATTCAACAATTAATTCGCTTACTCTTCTGGCAAGTCAAAAGAACTGAAATTAAAATGGAAGACTTAATACTGAATGCATAAACTGTATTTCCCGGCATCGTTAAGACACGCTTTAATTAAAAAATTATCCACAAATAAAGTTGAACGTCTGTAGTTAGACGGTGCTTTTACTTCATTATTAAAGAAATAACTGCCTTATAATGACGTCTTGTATTACAAGCATTAAATATCCGTTGGCGTTCGCAGGATAAGTATATATAATTTATAATTTAAAGATTCAACCAGAAGGTAATATAAAATTTTACTTGCTCGTAAAACATGGATTCGAACAATAACTGTGTTTAGATCTCATTATCTTTGAGTCATTGAAAATTTTCTTGGCGCGAGTTAATCTGGCACTTAACAAACTCATTTTTCAGGAAAATGACGCCGTCAAATAGGTGAAAATCGAGTTGAAAATAAATAAGTGGTACTTTTATTGCTCAATAGCCTGCAATTAAAATTTCATCGGGATGCTCTTATTTTTAAATTTCTGCTTAAATTACGAATAAAATTTAAGTGGAGCCACAGTCATTCATGAAGGTGGTTATCGCATGTAATCTGGCAAATACAAGACTTCTATTTCAATGGAACTGTCATAAAAAGAACAAGAAAACAAATGCATTTTGCGTGAGCGAGCCCACGGACTTTAATGGCAAAGGAGATTTAAAATAGCTTAGCACATATATTTGTAGAACTGAAAAAAGAATGATGTTTGACACTTGTTAATTCTAATTTCTTCATAGAAAGTTTCAGGCAAGTAAAATTGAGTTTGGTAAAAAGCAAATATGTATTCCTTGGGAATGCATATCTATGTCGTCCAAACTGGGCCCCTTGGGTTTAATTTGCAAGTGTTTTCGTATGAGGAAAGGTTCAGTCAATACAAAAGCCCCAAAAAGTTAATAAAATGACTAAGTACGTATCTCATGAATCATTCAACCTTATTACCATTTTTGTATTTGCATTTCATGAACATGCCTACCTGGGAAAGGACAAAATCCACAAACTTCAGCAAAACGGGGAACACGAACATACCTGAAAAAAGAGACTTCATACAATATAAACTGCAGTTTTCAGTAAGACAATGCAATATTTACATAGTAGATTGGTCTGTTTAAACGGCAGAAAGACTTAGTTATGACAATATGAAAAAACAATCGATTGTAACGAACAATGACGAGCTTCTCGCTCAATTAACTAAGCTCGCAAGCTCACCCTTTCAGGAAAATCCGGGGCTGCCATGTTAAGGAAACGTTAATTCCCTCTAATGTGTCTCCAGCTGGGTGCGAAGACAAAACACAGAATCAAATATCGGATCGCCTTGACCTCGCCAGAGAAGGGATTTACAATGTGGAAATAAAATTCAGGCGTGTTCAGACTATGAATTTTTCTATTAAATTTGATAGAATTAATGTCAAAACAGGAGATTTTCTGAAAAACTCAAAAGCGCGATAGGACGGGTGAGTTATGATGACTCGTATTTTATTTCTTCTAATTTTATCTAATAAAACCACAAAGTTTTGATTAACGGCCACATAAACACAGAACTTATCCAATTAAACTAGACAAACTCCGGCGAGTTATTGGGGTTTAAACATTACCCCAAAAAGTAACTTTTTGCTCGTGCAGGTTGCAAGCTTGCATTATTTACGTAATAAAACTTTCAGAATAATTGCAATCGATTTGTAACCAAGAATCAGCAAGTCCTTCTAATTCTGTCATTTAATTCATCCGGAATCTATAGGAAAGACGAGTAATTTCTTCAAGAGGCGTGACACCACACCATCTGCATTATTTATGCCAGTCGCCTTATCTAGATCTTTGAAAACTTCTTAAAAAGCTCTTGTTCTCTTTCAAGGATTAGCCTTTTCAAGCTACAAAAGACGGTAAGTCTAAACTGAGACCATCGACGAAGCGACGCGACGCACAATTTTAAAAGATTTCCTCATCCGTTTGTACGCGAGCGAAACTGATAAAAAATACTCTTTCCCATTTAAAACCAAGCCATTTCATCAAGTTTTTTGTGCCCGACACTTTTTGACGCGATCCGGGAAGATTCTAATGCATTTTTTATGTAGCGCGTGACTGTAATGTTAATTTATAGAAATTAATGGATCTTTGGCGGATTGGAAAAAGAGTAAAACGGCAATTTTTTACAAAGAAAGCGGAATTAAACTCGTGTCACGAAAATTCCACTTCTTATTTTTAAAGCGAGGATTAGAAGGAAGTTGTGGTACGATATAGAAATACCAAGTCTCCATTCTCGTTGTCATTTCCGTTGAAAATTAAAATTTCATGAACTTCCAAATCGGAAACGAGTTATGTATTCCAAATTTTTTTCTCCTGACTGACCGCACAAGAAACTCATAAGACATACCGCACTGACATTGAAGAAAATTATTTCCGATCGTAATGACGAAGTCACAACCCAATTTTCCCGAGCGGTCGTGACTTCATCATATCTTTATTGTTTGCTTAGAGAAAAATGAAATTTATTTACGATATCACTGCGAAGAAGTGCATTATCTCGAGTACGTGGGTCAACTAGCAATAGACAGACCTACAAAATACATGAAAATTTCATTTTGGAGTCTCGTTTATTTCAAATCGCCGGAAGTGGCCCCCTTGTTTGTTTTGCTTCTATTATTGTTTCAGAACAAGCGTATTTTTACAGTTTGGAAATGTCCTGCACCACCGACTTTTACCGGATGAACTAACAAATTGAAAACATTGTGGCGAAGGATTTCGCGAAATTTAATTAGCGCTAGTTGTGCTTTTTGGGTGCTGGACAAACACTTGATCAAATATTTAGTAACAGGTTGTCTGCATTTAGCGGCCTCCATGATTTTGCTCATTATCATAATTAGTGTTTAGTTAGGAGAGTAATTTAGGGCTTGAAACGAGCTTGCCAGTCGGTGGTTAAATTTACCGCAAATTCCAGAGATCAAAATAAGGTTGTAATTTTTAATAAAAACCAGCTTTCACGATCGCTTACTTTAAGCCCACAAAATTGATTTTTAGAAGATTGAACACAATCAAATCCCACTTAATTTCCTCGTATATTACTGAACTTTGAAAGCTCTAGTTGAAACTTGTGATTGTATTTTTGTTGGATCCTTATTGCAAGCGGTGGCGTGACGAGAAGGAATATTTAACGCGTCGATTTTAAAGTTCAAATTAAGCTTGAAATTTTGTTGACAAATCCGTAATTACTAGGCAAAGTTTGTCGAATTTCCATATTAATCCGAAAACAACATCGAGCGGTTAGAGCGTGACGTCCTTGCGTTCGGCGAAGATTTAACACCTGTTCGAAGACACAGAGACCCGGTAGCTAAGAGCAAAAACCATCAGGAGGACGAATGAATCACGGATCTCTTGTCTCGTGAATTCACTTTCTGGTAGAGTGATGACGACGAGCAGAAAAACCGCTATTATACAACTCATGCGGTTCGAGGTCTTCGACGCTGCAGAAGCACCAAATGTAGAAACCTGAAGTCGCGGGTTCTGCATTACAAAAAGAGGAACGGCCGAAGAACGTGAAAAAAGTGCTCTGCAGCCTCGGTGAAGACTAACTATGTGATACAATTTATCATAACTCTTGTTATCCTGCGGTTGGAATCAATATTGTCGTGGATATTGAGTTATAGTTATAATTACAAACAAAGTGCGCTCCCGTTGACATACCATCAAACAATAACAACGTTTTGAAGTCAAAGGCTTTGAGAGTCAAATACGATTCCTTTCAAAGAAGTAAAGATCAAACGTTGTTCGAAATTTTCAAACTGCTCACCCTCTGTGCAAACAAGCAATATCCATACCTTTGTAAAAATTAATTTAATAACGTAAAGCAAGCATAAAATGCAAATGCGTAATGTAAACGAAAGGACCGTCGCGTCGCAATCCTCCGCGGCAATAAAGGCCGTCGACATCTGCACCTGTTAAATGAATTTCCTTCTATTACCCCGATTTGCTTATACATGGAGACTCTTAAAAAAGTTCGATCCGCAACAATAAAATTCCCCGGTTTAAACATTATTTAACAGTCCAGTAGCACGCACCCGGACAAATTAAATGGTGCCAAACCTGCTGTAAAAATTCCACTCCGGGGTCAAATACTTCGGCGCGAATGTAAACACAAGGGACTAAAACCACAACCAGTATAATTCACGGGCTACTTTTACAGTTGTAAGTTGCCAACATTGTCGCAGACGAAAAGACAAATAAGCGGAATGCGGGAAAAGAATAAATTAAATTTGCAAATCTCGTTACAGTGCAACAACGAACAGATTTTTTTATGAATTTGTGGCGCCGCCTCGGTCTTTGTTCGCTTGAAATAGAATTTTTCCCCCATTGTAACGTAAATAGCGCTGATTAATTAATAAGTAAGTGAAGCACATTGTGGGAGTTATGTCTTTACGTTTTCCGACGTAATTTCAAAGTGGGTTTAAGTACACTTACATCGATCAGACGGCCTTAATTGTTCCGTAATTTAATTTGGATTTCATGGCCTGTTTTCTTCAACCTAAGCTGCACTTAAAATAGTTTTCTTTGCTTCCTCATTCGCCTCTTGATTTTATTGCCGGTTCTTGTACGCAAAAACAGAACGCAATAAGCGACCATTTTTTTTCTAGCATTGACGGACAAATTGAGACAGCTTGTATTTGCATCTCCAGAAAATCTTGTATTTCAACTCCTTCGATATTGCTCGTCCAAACGGAAAGATGTTCAGGTTCTCGGATGTTTGTTGTTTTCTTGTTATGTTTAAACAATATCGCTTTTGATTCCCAACGCAAACAAACGTGTAATTTGAGATGCAAACAATATTTACGTTGCAAAAGGTGGAGATTGGTGCCTACCATCATGTTTGTTAATTATCCGGACACATCTTGTCGGCAATTAGTGTCAACCACGACGTCGCCCCAATATCGATAATGGATTTGCTAGCGACATTACCCGAAACTGACAAGGGACCCAAAAATGTTGTAATCTTCTTTCTAGACACATTGCAACTTCTGCACTTGATCGAAGATTGTTTCATAGTTTCCGCGTCCTTTGGGACAAACCTTTCCCAGTTACTAAAAGCTTTTTTGAAATTGCGGTAGTTTATTGCACGTTTTGTTGAAAAAGTTCCCTCCGCTTTGAAATTATTCGAGACAAGTGAAGGGCAAGAGAAGTTTAATTAGTTAATGCCATAATAATGGCTTCCTTTAAGATGATCAGATGCTTGAATGACATTTAACATGTGATAGCGAGCTTGTTCAAACTGTCAGAGATGTTTGGAAAGCACGTCTGAGGGAAGATAAAACCCTTGTTTCGTGTGTAAGTGCAAGGAAGGCTTAGTCTGCAAATACAATGATGAATACCTCGCAAGACTTACAAAGAAAGTAGCAGAATGTTGGGAAATTCAATAATTTAAATTTAGAAACATTTGTTATAAGGACTTAAGAAGAAGCTAAAAGCCTTCGCATGTTTTTTCGATAAAACGTTTCCGACATATTTTACTAAAATGTTCGATTTATTTAATGTAACTTTGGCGTAGATTTCCAGTCACAAAGTTTTATAATTCTTCTCCCATTGTCCGCTTCACCTTTGACGCATTTTTGTATCACACACGACACAATGTGTAAAATTTTAATTTATTTTCGTGTTGATTTTACTCGTAAAAAAATGTAAATGTACTTTGTTACAAGTGCATTATATTAGATGGCGGTAATAAACGTCACCTTCATTGAACACTTAAAGACAAATGATAGTTATTTATTGTACATAGAACAAGATTTCTTCCTGTAAGACATAAAATAACCGATAAGATTGAGAATTTGACTATCTTCTTTACCGTGCAGTGAGTTATATCATAAGTCACGTCTCACCCAATCATATTTTAACTATGAAAACAGCAAAGGCGTGGAATTTTGGGAATTCCTTGAATTCTGTTGGATGTACGTCTATACTTATACACAGCACATTGTTTGCTTAATTGGAATCCATGACAGGCAAAAATGAGGAAATAAAAACACAAAGATCCTGCAAACTATTACGTTCATAATAGCTAAAAAGCGGAGCATAATGTTCCAAGTTTACTCCATGTTATTGAATGTTTAATGAATTTAAAATTTAATACCCGTATTATTAATAGAATATTTCCTGCTGTTAGCAGCATGAGAAGTTTGCAGCTCCTATTCTCCAGCAGGAGTAAACAAAACGCAATTATACGTAACTTTAGTGCTTAGGCAAATCCGGGAGCATAACAAAACGTATGCACAGTCAAACTTCCGAATCCGGGTAGTCTGAGTTGGCTCCGTGTTTTCTGTTCGATCCCCGGAGTCCTTGGAGAACGTCGCGGCGCCGGTTCATCCGATAATCATATGTTACAAGATACGAGTAGCTGCCGGACACGAGAATTGTAAAATTGCAGAAAAAGAAGAGAGAACAAGACGAAAGAACGCGGAACTCGATCCGACAAATGGCGTGTGTCTGTTGAAAATCGGCTAACAAGTGAATATAATGGATGTTCGCGGTGTAATTTTGCTTTAGATGGAAAAAGTTCTCTTGATTGGATTGCATAAAGCAGAAGATGCTGCGACTGTTAGACTAACGGATGGAGTTAATTTGATGAATCGTAAGAGAGAAAAGTTGATTTTAATATACCAGAGCTTACTTTTAATTAACAACGAAACGAATGGATTTATGAAAGTTAATATGTGGAAGATCTGAAGCTTGAAAAGTACACTTTTACAATATAAATCTGGCTCGTGCTAGGATTTTTAATTTCTGTAATCTCTAGAGATCCTGAAATATTACTTTCATGATAATGCGAGTAATTAGAGCAATCGCATTTTATAAAATTAAACGGGAAGCACGTAAAACATCCGACAAACTCTTTAAAGCAGATTTAATTTTCTTTTTATTCTTTCGAAGACCAGCATAGTAATATAAAAGCAAGAATTTACGACAGCAATTGATTCAATTATCGGAAATCTTGCAATGAGATGCGCCACAGATACTTTAAATTTCCAGTTTTATCTTTGAGCCCTAACAAGCAAAAATAAAACTTTCATACAAACAACTTTAAAAAACAAATATTTACATTTGCCCAGTTCTGTATTAAATCGAGCTTTACAGTACATTAGTCTCTGAAAAATGTTCCGGCTTCTCGGACAGATATTATCAGAGGCGGTTCCCTAAAGACCTAATAAACTCCAGAATATCATTCATATCCTTCCAATACGTCAAATATCTAGAGTTTGAGAATCCAAAAAGTTCGAATTAAATATTAAAGTCAGTGGGAGCGGTGCGGATACATATGTCCCAATAATGAAGTTTATTTTAGTCGGAATGCGTGGAAGAAATATAATTTATGTAGTGACAAATAATTCCACATATTTTTCGCGGATGTCATTAAGGTTGGGCTATTGTAGCCACTAATATCATATATCCACATTATGCTAAATAGATTCAACCTAACGTTACATAATTGTATGAGGGCAAAAATCGGCATTGTTGTATCGAATGTGGGCGCGTTTCGTCGACAAAACGTGTTTGCTGGAGTTGTGCAGGTATTTTTCGGTTTGTTGCACATCTCGATCTCCGAGTAAGCAGTGTTTCTCTCGTATTCATATCAAGATATACTTCTATCAAAGTTTATTGAGCTTGAGTAGAACCCTTTTTGTGAAAAGCACTACTCCGCGAGCTTTCCGGAAACTTCGCTGTGCTTTAGTTTAATTATTTTTATCTACAAGACCTCTTGTAGATAGCCAGGAAAAAATTAATAACGTAGACCATACGTCTTTCGAGGGTTGTACTTTTAGAACGAAGAGAATAAAAAGAGGGTTGGGCTGTTGGTTTTTGCCGCTTTACATAAGCGCTCGGCCCAAAATGTTGAATTATTAAAATTATAATGGAATTTAGTTTGTTAAGTTGGTTAAAGAAAGGGGCACAGCAAAAAACTGATAATCACTAACGAGCAGTGGGAGTACTCGGCTTTCTAGGTTTACATCTTGAAGTGACACTCTCCTTGAGATTCTAGGAAAAGTGATCAGCGGGTGGCACATGTGGTCAATACATCAAAATGGAAACAGAAAGCTCATGACCACAATCATCAAGTTCGAAAAACTCGTTCTGTGTTGTGTTTGGTGCCACAAACCGACTTCTCTAAACATTAATATTCATAAACCAACGAGTCTCACACCTGTAATTAATAGATTCAGCGATGTTTGAGACCCAGTTGGCTGCGAATATTTTCAGCCTACTCATACGTTTACGACAAATTAATTATCTCGATCGCATTGCTTGGAAACATAATAGACTTTTTTGTGTGCGATACGTGTCGCGGTAATTACTTTCCATTTAAGAGCTTAATTAAAATGAGTAGAGGAAACAGCAAGTGCCGATTAGCGGTAATGTTTACACATTCTCGAGGAAGTTTCTTATGATTTTCAAAGTGGATCACTATACTAACAGTGGCATTGTCACGTGATTCATTCGACCTGTCATAGAAAGATCTCCCGGTGCTGAATTGATTAATCACAGACATGATTTGTTTGCAAGTTGACTGCTCCGAACGTGTCTGGAATGTCAAATGAGCATGAAGTAATTATTCAGATAAATTGAAAATAGATTTATGAATAAATTCCTTTTCTACACAACATTTAACAAAAAGCCGGCGCTGTTAGCTCATATATTTGTTCAATAATACAGGAATTCCCGGACGATAAATTGAACTTGAATTTGAGTGGTTATTCTTTATATCAGGGCAAAACTGTGTTAAACGGAGCGCGTCGTCTAATTGAGTTATTTCGTATTTCGAAAAGAAATCTCGCCGTTAATTTGTTGTTAGACCTTTAAATGGCTGCGTTTAAATATATATCATGAACAAGGTTAGTTAGCTGGAACGACTTTTTACGGCTCATTAGAATAAAATCGATATCATCGTTTAATGAAAGTGGGAGCTTGACGCCCAGATGCAATATAAAAATTAGTTCACCAAAATTTGCTTGTCTTTGCGAACACCAATATATGCAGTGACAGGAAAAACGCCAAGCACACAATCCTAGAAACCGATTTTTTGAATCTCCAAAATGCAATCCTCCCACATTGCATTTCTGTGTAATTTCTAGTAAGAAAGTCGTACCTAATAATGGGTTATTTCGTTCCGCTGGTCTTTCTCTTATGCAAATTACTTGCAAAATTTAATTATGATAATTCAGAAGTTGTGTCATGCCTTGATTTGGGGAGATAATTCACGGCGTGGAGTAAGTCTAGCAAACTTCAGCACCTTTTTATAAAACGGTAATAATCTCTACATTTACAGAGACTGACCTAGAGGGAACAGCTGGTTAATAATGATTGAAATGTAGATTGTTAATATCTGGCTGGCATAGTTGTTAGTACTAACAGTACAATTATGGCAGTGCAAAAATGAGGTCAAGTTAAAATAGAAAATACCAAAAGTGGTGCTTCAAGGAAATCTAAAACTGCACTTTTCATTTTAATAATTTTATGTGTCAAAGAACCGCAGAAAAAATAATGTATGTAACTTACTAATAAAGAGGTAAATTACAGACAAGCCTCTACTGTTCCCTCCATACATTTTTAATATATGCCAGATATGGCAACATTAAGTTTAAATTCAATTTGAAAGCACATAACAGTTTTCATGCAACGAAGGAGCAACTTTATACCTAATATAAATTTATTGCAACATTTATTGTTTGTGAACGTCCAATTCCGTGTTCTAGTCTCCATTTAATCTAAAAGTTTCCAGGAAGATCATTTAAGAATCATACTAACATAACATTCACCGTGTTCACCGTAAAAACTCTATTTTTTCTCAAAATATGAACTACAAATTCTCTTTGAACCCAGCAAGCTCAGACCTCCCGGGCAGTCCTCCCATAAATATTGAAACTTGATAATAACTCTAGCAAGGGTTTCGCTTATTAGAAATTCTGAGCATTTTAGTTCCAACTGGAAATTGTATCTGCTTTGTGTACGGTTGACTGGTTTGATCCTTTTGTCTAGTGCGGGTCGCGCTTAATTGATGTACCATATTATAATACAGTATGCTCACCAAATCGGCTCCGAATCGTACCATAAATTAGGATAAGAGCAAGAAGCCCTTAAATTGGAATCGGTAATAATCGTTATGGCCAATGGAGCGAGTGTGTGGCGGTTTTAAAGCAATAAAGCCCCGACATTTGCGCATAATGACAATATATTGTAATAGCAGCAAAATTGGCTGCTAAACAAGTGTGATGTTACGAAAGAACTCTTCTTTCGTTCGCATAAATCACCAAGTTCATGGTCACCAATTAAATTTCTGATGACGGTTGAATCGGGGTCGCACATGAATATTAGTCAACAATGAGTATTTATACCTGTTTCCGGTAGGTGCACCCTCCATCCGGCATTCCGAATCGTCATATCCGTCCTTCTGGAGACAGCAATGGCGTTAGCCCGACAGCCTTCAATTAACTTTCACTAATCATTAATGTCTTTGTTTTGGGTGATGGACGTTCCACCACACACAAGAGTGGCTCAATTCGTTCTTGTACGCGTTAGTAATTGGATCATTTATTTAATGGGTAATTTGGCACGGACCTTTTTCAGCGCTCGTCTTCATTAATCAAATCAGGGTCGAACATCAAAGTTATTTGCCTCACCTGAATAGCGAGAATAGAAAAAAGACGTAAAAAACAAGACTTATATCGGTACAGTTGGCTTTAATTGGAGGAATATGCAAAGGACTCCATTTAAATGGATAATGAAAGAGCTGGGGAATTCTTATCAGCAGGACGTGGCCTGAAAAAATATTTTGGGGTCCTTCTCCACAAACAAAAGGAAAGACTGCCGCTCGTTCACTAGTTCTGAACAAAATCAATTCATTTTTATATCAAAACATTATTTGTCACGGCTTTTAAAAACGTTCACAAGATTTCATTTGGTAAATGTCTTCAATTGCTCGGACAAACAATTTCGTGATTGCTCTGGAAAATAAATTGATGAGTTCGGATTTTTTGCTTGATTTTGATGAACAAACTGATAAATTCGTCAAATATAGACACAGTTTTAAAACTTAATTATCTTTATTGGCAAAGACTATAAAATAAACCAGTTTACGGTAAGATACTTAAGTGAAATAAAAACGCACATTTCTACCTTCTGGTAGGTAATTTGTTAACATATCAAGAAACTAGTCATTTACCTCCAACAAACTTTGAGACCACAACCGCACAAAAATAAAAGGTTACAATATTCTTGCGGTTACAGTGTACGAGTAATTCCCACCCAACTTCAATATGAAGAAAACTGTTTCCATTCCTTTGGCATTTTTCAAACTATAAAGGTTTGTTTAAAATGTATTAAACAAACAAGCCAAAACATCGTCATAAACCCGATTTTCTGGTAACAGAATAAGTTTTAAGTAAGTAGTAAATTTTTTAAATATGTATGTATTACCATAATAAACTTCTACCTAAATGTTAGGAATCCAAATCTAAAGAAGTAAAGCTCCCTATGGACTGCAATACACAAACTCTACGAGCTTATTACGTGCTCGGATCTTCTTAGCCCGTCTGAAATATGCACTTTGGCATGCAACACTTGCAGTCTTGATGCAGCGACAATATGGATAACCGTAGATTCATTTATTACCTGAGGAATTCTTTGTGATCCATAAGGATTTTAAGGCTTTCCCTATATTTATATTCCCCGTATAAACTTTAACCTGTTATGCATCTCCAGTTTAAGCGAATCGATATGATAAAAAAGTCTGCATTTGTGAATTGCGTTTTAGACAAATTTCCTCATATCGAGAATCCAATAAAATTAGTTTGTTTTATTCATCAAATGTTTGAAACGAAAACACCGTATTAATCAAATATTGATATACGTTGTTTGTGGGGAGCCGTAATAAAAACTGGAGAACGTTAAAACTAACCAATGAGGTTAGCCGCAAAAAGTGAAACAAAATTACTTTACTACAAAGTAGCTATTGTCACGTTTGAAGCATTCCACTAACTAATACAAAATGGCAAAATAAATTCTTTTATGTTTAGTAATTCCTCGATTTCATTTTCAGGTTTGCTCAACTTCCACAAATCGTTTTGTTCGATTTTACTGCTCATAAACTAGATTTAAAACCACCTTTATTAAAATCTCGAAAATAGCTCAGCATGATGGTGTAAAAATATGAATATGCAAATCACGGATATTGTGGATATTTTAAAATCAATTTAAAGACTTATTTTGGGACCTAATCCTGTACAACACGGCCATTTCCCGGACAATTTTCACTTGGGTCAATACTTAAAAATTCCTTATACCCGGATTCCTTCAAGTTGTTGCAGGACGAGGTTTATATCCTAGTCTTTCAGAGTCTTGGCTGTAAAAAGTACGGCCAACTTTTTTCATTTCAGCAATTCTTCGCCTTTTATAAATAACGAGATATCGCTTCTTTCGCTTTGTAACAATATTCCGAAAAAAACTACGTTTTTCGAAACAGTTCCTCCGGAGTATTTCATCTACTCTAATATGTTTAAATGAGATTCGCAACATCGAAAATGCACTTTTAATTTAAGTTGCATAATTTGTTGCATATGCAGACTTGAACGGTTCGGTTAATTTTCGTTTTTCCGCGGCGATTTTCCTGCAGCTTTTAATGAGATTCCCGTTTCAAAATTGCATTCAAACCATATATTGAACTGTTTATGTCACGACTTTTATCAAATCACTTGCACATTTATTCCGAAAAGTCCTCGTCGGCGTCGCCATTAAATTTCCCATTAGTTTGCTTGAAACAATGCTGCAGCATGCAAAGCTGTTCTCATTTCCGGACACGCCACTGCAGGATTTATTTCCATTGCATCTTCGGGGATGATATATCGGACTTAAAGACAATCGATAATGCGAATATTCGATAATTAATACGTGCAAAAACGTGCACATATGGCGGTGTTTGGAAAATTCACCTACAGGGATTTATCAAGCCCAACTGAGTCCACAGCGGAAATAAATCACTCCGGACATGTGAATGCGGGCAATAAATAATTTACACAATGATACTGCATCGAAAGTTTAAATTGCCCCCAACCATGATAGACGGAAAAGGTGCATTCCCCTGAAATTATCGGGAGTCGAGCTTGGTACGAGTGGAGGAAGCTGGTAATTACCCACAGGGGCGGATTTTCTAGAAATCAATCTCGATTTACAGGAGTTCTGGGACAATAAGGCAGAAATTCCAAAAAATCTCATTTTCTATGTAAATGCAGAAAATAATGATTTTAGTAGATTTTGTTTAATGGCACAAGTTTTCCTTTGAGCAAATAAGTTTTCTCGTAAATAACTAGATGTAAATACGCTTTGTTGAAAATAACTAGTTAAACTAAAGTTTGTTGCAGACAATACCTATTCTGCCGGTTTGCAACAGGTCATAGATTTTGCGTTAAATATTACTCCCAGGTGAGTTTCTCTAGAAAAATAAACAAATTATAAATAAAAAGTGTCTTATCTATTCAGTGTAAAATTGAGAGAACGTCGCATATCAGATCCAGTTTAGACGATAGACAAAAAACAGATCCGTCTCTAACTTTTAATTTCACATTTAGATGCGTTTAAAAACGAGGTTACCCTCTCTCTGATGATTTTTTCCAAAAGCAAAAGCAGAACCGAATTAATTATTAAAGAATTCAAAAAGCGAGACATTAATCTCATCAAACCATGTCAGTGTCACACAGCCTACGAAAGCCCTATAAAAATCCCATCTCACATAATTTGCACTTTTTCCCAACGGTCGCGATTATCGCACGTCAATCTCTAAACAAATATCCATAAAAATAATCCAGGGCCGTCTTCTACATTTAACCAGATTTAGAGTTAGACTGATCTCCCAATTGGTGTCTAGGGCTTTGCTATCCTGCTGATTGATTGATGGCCTCCGACCCTGGCTCCAAAACAGTCTGATGCGTGTCGAAAACAGTGAAGCCATTTTCTGCAGACGCAAAAAATATTTCATCTGATGGATTCATTGATGGGTGAGAAATTGCGAGAGACTTGCCTCGGACTCTGAAATCTCGAAATGGAAAAGTGTCAAATAATGTATTCATCTTCGTCCTTGAGAATATCGCAAATAAAATGTAGTTCCAAAAGGACAGAAAGAATGAAAGGAGTACAAGTAACTTTTCCAATTTCGTATTCCCTTTCTCTCCCCCACGAAATTAATACACTTCCTCAACACTTGCTAGGGTAGTTTACAAAACCTCTATCACATATTGCCGCCGTGCTACCTCGAATATTGGAATCGCAGAATTTTTTTTCGCTTGCATTTCCCGAATAGTTGAAATTGCGCCCCGCACGCCACAGTAACCAAAGCACGAAAGCCGTTTCTGATAACTTACTTTATTCAGAAGCATCTCTGTGGCAAGGGTATGTAGGATTCCGTTGGGGAAAATAACCTGCACCCTTACTCCGTAACATAATTACCCCTATCAGTTATTTACACCCTGACCCCTTGACCTGCGATGGTCGCTTCAACGATTTAATTTATGGCACGACACGCGATATTTCAGTAATTTTTGAAAATTAGCAGACGGTGGATGGCGCCCCGTCTGCACTGCTGACGTCATAGGAGTATTTTATCGATAATTCAGTGCAACAACGCAATTCTTTTAGAGCTTCGCTAGAAGAGGAAAATTCACGGCGATGATCCATTTCTACGGTTTAATAGTTTCAGTACTGTCCTGCGTGGGTCGTCACAACTTGGGGTTTCCTTCCGAATTCAAATCAATTTCCTCAGATAACGAGCAAACTTGCTCATACCTTCCAAGTACACAAAACTGGGACATACAACAAAACACTGAAAGGAATTGTTAAAGTTGGAATAATTTCGCTACACTAATCCAATTTTAGAGCACAAAAGTACGAAAATTGCTCGTTTGTATGTAAAGTGAAACATTAAACGTGTATTTTAAGCCGAGAATGATCTGTATTTTTTACTGCAATGCATAATGGATTTAGGAGTTTGTTCCTGACGTGTAATTTATTGTTAGTGCCTGCAACGAATGCATTTCACGCAAATTTTACACGAAACAAGATAATCTAATGTATAAACTCCAACCAAAATTGCGGAGTTGTCAGTTGTAACACAATACGAAATGCTAAACACCTACATAATTCGAAAAATATGGAAATGCGTTACAAGAGTCCGCCATTTCGTTGATTTTTCATTACCTACAAAAATTGATCGAAAACATTTCGTGAATAGCCCCAAATTCAGTTAACAATGGATTTCTCCCCACGACTAAAAATTCTTTCTGAACAAATAAAAGTTTTTATATTACGTTGCAGGGAAAAAGATTTCAATCAAACGCGACCTGCAACCTGCGCTTTAGTTTTCTTAAAGTTTACTTTATGTATTTCTTTTGGGGGATAATTAATTTAGAATGCTCCCAAACCACCCTTAAAATTAATGACTGCCGTTGCAAAAATAAAAAGCAAAAAGGGTAAAAAAGTGAGTTATTATGTTCCATGAATGGAGCTTTTAGAACCCTGCTGCTTTTGAGGATGCACAGACACGTCACTCGGAAAAGAGCAGATAAGGCAATTTAAAGAACACATCTGAGTGTGGTTACTTCCTTACAATGTCAAAATCTAAAGTGGACATAAATATTTCTCGATATGACGACAGCCCGTGTTGAATTAAAAGGATTGAGTCCCATGATGCTGACGCGCGCAATCCCAAATTCCATTAAAAAGCCAAAGTGTGTGGGGGTAATGCTCTAATTACAATAATTCAAAATTAAAAACTTCAGAGAGGTCAAAATCACTCGTAAATCAAAGTCAGGTGTTACCGAAAATAATGGTGGGCTTTTAGGCCGGTAGGAATATTTCCTAAATGACTCATCTTGGCTATAAATTCCTGGTATTTATGGCAGAAGATTAATGTAGTATTACTGTTGGATTATTAGCGCCGAAGCTTAGTGCTGCATGTGTCTACTTTCCAAAAACAATGCTTTTACATATTCATAAACATATTAAATTTCTATTACTATAATCTGGGTAATAGGAGGGTGTTACGACTCTAGGAAACTATTGAGACAGCGATTAGTACCCGAGAGCCATCCAAGCCGCAAAATTACTAAAATGTACCTAATTACAAAAATTCTTGGAAATTTGTTTGATTTGGGGCAGTGTTGACGCACAAATAAAGTCTATCTGGGACAGGTTTTAATTTAGAGCAGTTTGGTGTGTACACAAAGCTAATGAGAATCGGTATACATTGAAGTATCAAGTTTCTTGTTTATTTTGATAAGAGGCATTAACTAACATCGTTGAGAAAAACAACGATCGTCTGAAGGTATAATTGAGATTATGAGTGTAAAAGTGGAGGCTTCCGTTTGTGCCAGACTGGGTCATGTTTCTTTGCTATTGTGTTTACCATTCTTTAATTATACTAAGTTTGCAACAGTAAACAAACATTTTCAAACTTCAGTTCTGAATTTGATGAATTTAAAGTTTTTCACTTGGCCTGAATGCAACTTCGATGTCAGTTGTGACAAACTTTTTTCTCCTTGATAAGCAGGTAGGAGCGATGAAAGAAGAAGTCGTACAACTTTTGTTAAATCTCTAACTGCAATTTAATTTGAAAGGTTTACGATGGGACTAACTTTTGACGAAAATTCCACCTGAAATATTTGGGTGCAGGTAGAGCGGAAGTCCACCCTATTTCTATTTAAAAGGGACCTTAGAATGTCTTAATATCTTCCCACGATAGCTCTTGGTATTTGAGTTTTAAAAAATTGTATTAATTTGTCCATTTTCATCTTTAGCGTTTGTAACCGTGCTATTCGATTAGAGATGAATGGAGGTAATAATTTGGCCCTTATTACTAAATTGTGTTCGCTAACTATCAACATGTTCTATATTAATAGAGGTTGCGTTTCGAATGGAACAGGACATTAATTCTGCTACAAACTAAGCGAAGACTTGTGAGGCTGTACATAGCTGAAAGGTAACAGAACTCCCTTTATGAGCTCTAGGACAAAATCTATGTTTATTGGCACTGGTAAATGTAGTCGTTGAATAATTGAAACACCGGAAAGTAGCCGATACCGTTGAAACAATGAGTTTCACCATGCGCTTTTATCAAAATGCGATAATAGAGTTTGTCTGGGATTATAACCCACATGGTACCGTTTAAACATGTTTTATTGGCACGTCAATGATAAATCATACCTTTGTACTTCTCGGCTGATGAAAGAAAGCTTAACCCGCTTATAAGCGTATCCAATAAATTATGATAAAAGACATGAAATCGTCAGTTAGCATGTTTAGTGAAATCGCGGAACCGAAACATTCTGTTTAGTGCAGTTGTCCCATATAGATCGCTTCTGAAACGATAAAACTGATTTTTTATGACGGCTCACTTTTAGTTTAAAAGCTTGTGAACACAAACAAAGCTAGTTCCGATTCAGTCACACATATTGTTGGAGGAATGCAAAATTTGCACGGTTTTGGACATGGACATGCTACCTTGGGAGAGTTGAGACTCATCAAATTTATAATTTTTCCTTCACTACGAGTGAGTTCCACAGATAACTTAATAGTAAGAACTCGTCTTTGTTGACCAAGCAATGACCGCAAACAAATTATCAAACTTATACGTTCTATGTTAACTACTTTAATCAAAATTCAATGAACTGGAATAATGAAATTTCTTGTACCGTCTGTTGAATATGTGGAAAGTAAAAACGTTATCTACCAAAAAATGTAAACTGGGGTCACGGTCACATTATTAACTAAATGACACCATTACACAATTTATTTTAAATTCTCTACTGTCTATAAATAAATATAAATTTTTATGAGCGTATTATAGTTAAAAAGTCGTAAAATCAATTCTGTGTAATTTGAATTTTGTTGATTTCGTTTTTTTTTTTTCGATGAAATTAATTTTCTTCTATCTACGCACCTTCAAAGAAATATTTATAGTGATAAAGGAAGAAAAAAAGTTGTGAAGAAATGTGACTATCATCATTGTAAATCTTTGATTATCACTAAAGCGCGCATCCAAATGGTCGGTAGTAAAGATACTGCAACAATGCAGCAATCTCATCTTCTTCAAATAAATTTAATACAATACTTGTACATATAATTCCGCGAAAGCCAAACTATAAAACGCAAAAAACACTCCCTTTTCTATGCTTCAAGTTTCAATATCTGCTCCGCAATATCGTAAAGTTAACAAGATCTCTTTCTATGTTTCCTTTGAAAATGTTACAGTTAAAAAGAAAAGAAATTGAATTATTTTTAGCCAAAGTTATTGCGAAAACGTCAGTCACTATTCAATTTCACTGTAAAATCAAAGAATTTGCATACAGAACTTATGAAAATATTGTTCTGAAATTTTCATAAAAAGCGACTTTTGCAAGTATTCGCGTTCACATTCCAGTAACCCCAAGGACAAATAAAACGTAAAAATATTAAAATATTACTGTCGTCAATTGAAATGCCTTTAGTGTGAAGTGAAACAAAAAAAAAACTGCAGCAAAAAGATTTGAATCTTAAAAAGTGACATCTCAGTTAGAAAATAGATTTTCCCATGCATCAAGTTCGATTGCATCTTTGGCTGCTGAGAAAAAGAAAAATCATTTCCCAGGAGAGTCTCAAACTGAAGATTGCTAAAAATTCAAGTAAACGTTTGTAATTTTAGAAAAGCTTCTTCGTTTTGGAGTTATTTTTATAGAATGACAAGAACTGAGACTGCCTGTTTAAAAATCGATCATAGATCAAAACCCGTCGTCTGTCAGCGGGAAAAACACGAACAAAAAAAAATGATCGAAAATAATAAAATACCTGTCACGTTTGCAGCGACTGTTGAACTGTTTACCCGGCGAAATCCAGCCGTTCATGGGCAAAAACCGGCCTTTAATTTGAACGATCCAAGTAAGCACGGTGAAAATAATTGAATTCACCAACGAATTACAACCGTCTCGATAACACTGAACAGAAAAATAGGACGTACCTGTATGTAAGTCCTAACCCTTCATCTGAACCGTCCGACAATACATTACGTCACACTCTCGCTAGCGACATACGACATTTATTTTCCGGGCAATAATTTGGCGTGTACACGATGGGTTTTGTTAACACACTGCGCTTAGCATGACCGAACTAGCAGCTTGTGCTTGATGATGGAACAAGGTGAAGAGGCGAGGTCGACCAGCCCGGTCGTGCGCCAGCGCAAATCGACGCCTCGCATGGGGTGCCTACCGGACGAGCTGCTCGCCAGGGTTGGTGTGGCGGCGGTGCCGACGCCGACGTCAACGGAAACACACAATCGTTCTGGAAAAGACCTCATTCGCTCTATGGAGCGACCGCCAAAAAAGGTTCATTTGAATGGGTTGCGTTTCACCCTTGAACTTTCTGGAGATGTACGGAATTTGTGGTTTGTGAGTTTGAGGTGAATGTTTAGATCACTAGTACATCAAACTAGGTTTTGCGGGAAATGAGCCAATGTTGCAGGTAGCAGCGCGGCCAACCCTTCTTAGCGAATGACCACTTTTTTTTACAAAAATAGAACATAATTAATTTTATTTAATACAAACTCATGGTTTCTTTACGCTAAGCCCCTTAAAATCATTATGACTGAAATTTTAGCATAATAAAATAGTTAATACGGCTAAAGTTATACCTACACTCATTTTAATGACCATAATTCAAATAACAATGTTGTACAATAATCCTGTAATATTTAATACTAACTACCCTCTACCAATTATACATTATCACAGTACCGAATTTTAATTTGCAGATTATATCTATGAGCTTCATTAAAAATTATAATTAAAAACAATAACCAAAGTGTCCTGTGCTTCCGAACAATTAGTTTAACCAAAATAATGCTTTTATAAGGGCTCTGAAGAAGTAAAGAAGTATAACTTAATTGCAGGTAACTTTATCCTCAACATACTGATTGAGTCCAGATTATATCCTCTCCGAACCTAGAGAAGGATAATGGTCTTTGCTATAAAGACCCACAGTTTATGGCGTCGTTTCTAGTTTGCTGAGGTAATACCACTCATATCTATACTTTATTATTAGAGATAAAAACCCTATCTTAAGAGCGTTGAAAAAAATTGGCACATTTCTAGTAAATGACTTTTACACCCACAGGATTCTATAAAAGTTTGGACGTAATTATTGTGCACTTACACCGAGAATTTTAAATGCAAAATTCTAAACTGAAAACTGGAAAATTTTAAAATATTTACATTTTTCTATGATCATTTAATTATTTGTTCATAACGTAATTCGTTTTAAGCAAGTTATGATAGCCATAACTGGAACCCATGTAGTTATGAAATTCATCTCGGGCTGTGATAGGCTGAAAGTCATTTAGTTATGATTATAACTCAATGTTTTAACAATTTATGCTAATACTGAATCAAAACAACTCCCAGGTTTTATTTTGATAACTAAAAATTCACTAAAATCATTAAAGGTTTTGTGTATTTTGAAAAACAAAACAGTGTTTAAACATGGGTGATAATAGTTTGTAATGACGAATTAATGAGTACTTCGCCAGACATTGTGGAGCCGGCAGAACCTGTAACTCTAAATCTCTTGTCGACAAAATGCGTGTCCACTTTTTGTTGTCGTAGATAAAGCATAGTATTGCACTTGCATGTCAAAGCCCTTATTCACTGGATTGATTTACTCCATTCGCTCGCAAGCTCGCTCGTGTTGTAACTCAACCTTGTAAATAAGAGGTCTCGTAACATGCTCGTATAATAATATACTATTATTTCGATTGAGAAAATATTTCAGTCTAAAACACTTAATAAAGAAAATTAAAGATTTAAATTGCAAATCATTATCCAACAAAGAAAAGTTTATTGTTTTAATACTTATACAAATTAGTTAGCTTGTCATATTTAATTAGTCATGCATTTTTATGTAAAAATAAAGCCATTTTAGTACTGCCATCTCAGATGTTCGTGTGAAAACATCTTTTTAGCCGTGTATGTCTGCACATATTCATAATACATTTTTATATTTTCAAAACAATCGAAACAGTCTTTTATTCCAACCTATTATAGGAGTGAATATTTTATAGGAGACATTAGTATTTAACGGGTTATGATTTTATTACCTACACATTAGAAATTTTTAGTAGCAGATTCATATAAATCATTGTTTCGTCAGTAATTTTATGGCTCTACCACAATGCCGTACAGAACCGCAAAGCAAACAAAAAATCATGAAATTGAAATGCTGTGCACATCATTAGAATTGTGTTTGTTTTAGAAAGAAAATAATAAAGCTGGTTCTGAAATACAAAATGTTTTCATTACAATTCAGTTACATTTGCAACAAAGGTTTTTGGAATCTTAAATTCTGCATTTATCTTCATAAATTATACTCTTATCCTAATCCTGATTCCAGAATCTGTCCTTTTGATAGAACTAACTAATCCAAATTTTATATTTCTCCATTTTGGTACGTTAAATCCTACTTATATCGTAGAAGATAATATTTTAAATCAAATCCTTTGTTGTTTGATTCCATTATTTAATTAAATATTTCTCTGTGATTGTCTTAAAATCTTGACGTCCTAAGAAATCCGAAATAGAACGTCCGTCAGTCCACTGCCCTTGTACAAATTTGCTGTAAACTGTGTACTTAATGAAGTAAACTGACAAAATAGCTGAAGATTAGACAGGAAGAATTTCTCATTAAATTTAGAGATCAATCAAAAAATATCTGAATTTAATTTTCAAAAGCCCATGAGAAAGCACTTATTGAGAAAATGAATGATAATGAAGAGGCTGCAAGCACTATGTGTCAAATTCACAGTTTATTTTAGCCTTGCTTTCAGTATCCAAAGTGAACTCGTATACATAAATAAATACAATTGTAATTGTAATTAAATTTGTTATTTGAGGTATATAAAACTGCAAATGTTTATTTGAAATAATATCAGTAATGTGTTCAAAACCTAGTGAATTCTAATCAAAAATTATATTGTCATTCCATGTTTATATTGGTCACAAAAACAATATTTAAATTGAGTATTAATTGTTTTTAGGGTGACAGTATGTAAACAAAATACCGTTGAATTAAACACTTTCGAAAAAACATTAAATTTTCAGTTTGTTTTTTTACATCCGCATCGATCTGATGAATACATTTAGGAAGCCGATTAAAAAACAATTAACAACAAGGTAATTTAGATCTGAGGCTCGACTTATTTCAAATATAAACAGTGGAAAAGCTGCTAGGCCGAAACTCTGAAAGATAAATTAATTTCGTTATCAACAAAGCAAAGTTTGCTTCGTCAGCGCTTTTCATGAGATTTTGCATGAATTAACTCTCAAAAGCGAAAAATTGTTAGAAATTAGACGGGGTCCGTTTATTAGATTTTTTGCAACTACTCGAGCGTCTATTGATTGGTGTATTGGAGACGACGGGATTTGCCCAATCTATCGTTTAATTGACATAATTCGGTGCGAGTTTGAGGATCAGAATCGATCGCTTGAAAAACGTTTGTCGTTGTATAGATGAAATATCGGGAAAGAATACAACAAAAGTTTGTTTTCCGTGAGTTTCCACACAAGAAATGAGCTTTTTTGTGAAGTGCTCCAGAATCGCACAGCTGATTTTAGATTGAAAACTGTTTGAATTCATCAAAAAACTTAACCACAGACCGTCCAATAAAACCCATCTGATGTAAAAATGCAAATTATTTTCGCTACACATCGAATAATAATTTGGTTTGGTATATGTTATAAATCATCCTGTCATTTCATTCACTCATATATCACGAGAATTTGACTTAACATAACACACAAACTTGTTTGTGTCGTAAGCAATTATTTCCCACATTTCCAAACCTGCATGTCATTATCGAAAAAACCGATGCGTCTGCAAATGACAGGTAATTCTCCACTCAGATACATTAGAAATTCAGTTTTAAACCAGCAGCATAGATAAAATGATAATCTGTTGAATGGCATGATTAACTCTTTCCTATTGAGAGGAAACGTACACTTTGTAGTTCTCTGAAATTAAAAAGCTGTTACTCCTTTTTTCTTGTTGTAAAAACTTTGAACACGGGTTTCGAATACAATATTAATCTTTTATAAACTTTAATATAGTTTTTCAAGTGTGAGTTGTTGAACGTCGTGCTATAGAACTTTCAAAGCTGTGGATCTTTGTTTAATAATACTTCACTTCACACTATTCCTTACGCTAGAAAACTTCAGTAAATTGCATTTTCAACTCCAGAGCTGACATCGGAAGTATAAATGTTTTGTCAGTATGTCGCTCCTCAGAAATCAAAGAGATGATACAATTTAGAAATAGTCGTGCGCTGGAAAATGTTCCTATTTTAACATAACTTTGGTCCTTCCATTAGCATAGATACAATTCAAAGCTCAGCTGTTACAAGTCGTGGTTAAATCAATATTGAGATTTGACAACGATATTGTTATGAAATGTGGTTTGATATTAGCAGAGACAGCTTAAATGGCAGTTTATGGGCGAACCATAATTGAAGATGTTAATTTTTAACGAATTCCATTAGCGTACTCACCTTCAAAACAACTTCTTACATAAAATTTCCGTATTACCTGAAAAAATCTTGTAATATATCGGCGTGGCGTTTTAAGCTCGCGAGCTTTTGCTTGCTTAAATAAATACCGAGTTTCTGTCAAAACCATTAACGTTCACTTTACGAGAGCTTTTTTATTTCGAAAATAAGATGCGTTATCATATAATAAAAGTCTTACGGTTCCGACTCGTAATATTTTGTATAAAATCATGTTCTTGAAGCTCCGCTCGAGCTTTTTGATCGTATTAAATTTAGATTTATTACATTACTCGTTGTTTGTTTGATATTTTACATATCGCGTGCGCTAAACGCTCTGACAAGAACTGTCTTTAAAGATTCAGTAAAGAAGAATGCACGATCTCAGACAAAAACTCTCATTTAAGATGAGAACGAAATGTCAACTGTAATTCTCCTTTAACACCGGGTGTAGACAGATTATAAATCTAATATTGATGGAAAAACTCACCGAGAGACGTCTAGAACTGCAACCAAAGATTTACTCGGAGATTCTAGTTCCCAGGAAGATTTAAAGTGGCATACCATAATGAGACATTTGCATAAATTTATATTCCCCACACGACGGATTGAAATCTGATTGTCTAAAGGAGATTAGCTAATATTGACTGTGATGTAAACCCAAGGCTAATATAAATCAGAAGGGTTTGTCCGCTTGCATCTTTATTGACTCAAGAGAGAATATCGCAGAGGTGGCTCGTTCCTCCTATGCAAAATCGACTGAATTTATCTATCTAATCACATCGAGCGCGTTGGGGTGCTCTACGGTAAAATTAATCGCAAACAGTTGATATTACGTGTAATTAAGTAAATTATTAATTAATTAGTACGGAACGTAGAGAATATGAAAATTATTCAAAATTCAGGTTTGATCTAAAGTTAAAATAACATTAAATAAAATTCTTAAACAGAAGAAAATTTTTAAGTAGCATTTTGGGGCTCAAAAGTTTCATATCGGTTGAAACTTGAGGCGTCGAAAGTGCCTCCTTCACTCGAAAAATATATTCAACTTTTCAACCAAACTCTGTTTATTAAGTTTTTATTTGGTTTCCTCCTACGGAATCGCAAGTAACTGAATCTTTTCTTCTGCGAAATTTTGCACACATAATTCAATTTTTAACGGATCAGTCCTTTAATTTTTATTCAACGCAAGATATTCTGCCAAAAGTATGCCACGAATAATAATTAAGTCTTGCGTTTCACAGTAAAGTGCGTGTTTGGTGGATTTTCAAGCGGAAATGCGAAATGGGGTTAGTCCAATCGATTCGCCAAGTAAATGTGTCCGTATGGTCTTTCCTGATGAATGGACATTGTAACTGCGGTAAGTGTTTATGCAACCCAAATTGCAAGTAACAGGTTGGATTTGGTGCGTGATTTTGACTCAACTAAAATGAAAAACTCGCCTTTTTCTTCATCGACCACACATAGAGTAACTGCTGTGCTTACAGATTTTCCACAATAAAAGGTTAACGATTCTCCCAACAAATCAAACATCAATTTGCGAGCCGAAATTTAATAATCCTGATCAATCGAGAGGCAATTTCCCTTACCTTTTGTCCCGTTTCCTTTTCTTTTATGTTGATATTTTTTCTCTATGGCGACGGGAGACGTTGATGCATCACTGTAATGTCTCTTCACTTTTTTACGCTTTTTCTTTTCGGATTTCTCGATAATTGTTCGGTTTTTATTGTCACGTTTGGGAACAACACAATCCTGCACCACGTAATTACACTTATCGTCCTTTGGAAGTTTTTTGATCGGGGATATATCACTACGGGAATAAAGCATGGCGTTTCTTGGAGACGGTTTAGGAGTTCTGAAACAGAATAGTTTTTTAACAATACGACATGAAGTCATTTCAATTCGTCGAAGAATTTTCATTATAACTATCATAGAAAATATTTACTGTTTTAATCTTGAATTCTAAAATAATCAAGTTTTGAGTCGTCGTCATAATAATTAGAAATTTCCGTAAGCTTCAATTACGGAAGCGATTCGAAAATAGCGGAAAAGATAATCATTTCATCTGAAGCAATGTAATTAAAAAGTAATTTTGGTGTGGAATAATAAGGAGACGGTTTTTTCCTAATTGATGATGAAGAAAAGCAATTGATTTTCTTCATAAAACTAATTAAGGTAATTAAATTTGTTTGACGACATTTAATGAAGTCAAGCAAAAAGGTTTATTTGAACTGGTTAAAATTAATAAAACATAAAAAAAATGTTCAATTTTTCCCTCATTTTCTACATTAAATTTACGAGATGACCATGCATGAAAACTGGTAATGAATGTAGTAAGAAACGAAATAATCGTTTTTGTGATAATGTATTGCCAAACTTGGCAAAGTTTCTGAATAATAATTTCAAGTTTCTAAAAATTTAACACTGATTCTAGAATGTACATTTTGTATCTTTGTGTGTAGTAAATCATGTCATAAAATAATTCAGAATTTCGTAAAGCTGCAACATTTTGCTCTAACGAATAACTGAATTGACCTTGTTGAAGTAAAATCTACGTCTTTTCCAAGACGTTGCTTTGCAGCCCCCCTGCAAACAAAGTTTTCCTAAATACTTAACTCAATTACATCATTAAATTTTGAGCTCTCCTTTAAAAGTGTAAGTGTGCTTTCCGATAAAGTGCCGT
The DNA here is from genome assembly GCA_029298725.1 of Gnatocerus cornutus. Classification (NCBI taxonomy): domain Eukaryota; kingdom Metazoa; phylum Arthropoda; class Insecta; order Coleoptera; family Tenebrionidae; genus Gnatocerus; species Gnatocerus cornutus. The sequence goes on from CM055514.1 coordinate 9,923,243, forward strand.
TCATTTCAGCCCCTTCATTCATTAGTGATTACCTAGTTTTAACTGGCGCGTCGATGTAGTATCCTGCAGTTGAACTGTATCGATTCGCTCGTTGTTCCATCTCTCGTGGCGTTGTTTCGAGATTTGCAGGATCACCGCCTCGTCTGACATGCAAAGTGGTCCCTTCACTTGTGTCCTTCTTGAAAGCCGCATTATTCTGGGCGTTGTTCGAGTTTTCTATTGACGCGTCGCGACGCCGGCGGCGTTGGTGGTGGTTGTTAAAACTCTCGTCGGTAATTATTAACGTACCAGCGCTGCTCGTTCTTGTTTTGTACCTGTTTGCTTGCAAATGTTTCACTTCGATATTAACGGGATCTTTGACAATGTCTTCGTTGTATTTTAATTTCCTGTGGAATAAATCGTCGCTTCGACTCCTGCGGTGGCTTTTTTCTTTGTTTTCGGGTGATGTTATCAGGTGCGATGGGTTCCTTTTGAAACATTCTTTCAATGGGGGATTTCCTGCAAAGAAAATGTACCTTATTGTTTGCAGGACGGCGATAAACATCTACTCAAGTGAAGCACGCCAGCAAATATGAGGTCGGCCTCAATATGTGGATTATACGTGTTCTGGGGGTGGGATTGTTCAAAACTTGTATGCTGAGTCTATTATTATTTATTTCGAGCCATGTTTAGTTTACCATACTTTTTACGGGTTGCATTCAAACAATCGATTAGATTTACACTGCCGCATTCATTTATTTTAATTATATCCGATGCACGTCCTTAATTATTATTGGTTAGACATTAATTATTATTATAGAATGTTGATCAAAAATTTATACAGACCAGTGTAACATAGCTTTCCAGAATAAATTCAGACGTGGCAAATAAATCTGTTTTAAAACTACCGCAGGCATTGCTTTTTAAATAAAATTTACTGCTTATTTTCCCAAACGTTGCTCAGAAGTCTTAGAACGTGAATAAATGGACGAAACTGTGTCTTCAAAACCACTCTTGGCTTATAAATCGAACAAAAATGTAACCTTGTCATAATTTCGGAGCTTAAAAATAAGACAAATGTTGTCTTAGTAGATCTGAAGCAGTAAAGAAAACCAAAAATTTTCAAAATTTAATTTATTTATTTTTAGAGCAAACCCAAAAGTTTTAAAATTTTATAAAAAAATCGTATCTTTGGTTTTGTTAGCGCCACGCCGAGAAAGTTGGGGATGTTGCGACTCTTTTAACTCTTTTAACTCATTTAAATTGGATTTTGGAGTAACAGATTTAGATTTAAAAATTCTTATTTTAAAAGCGAACCCAAAAGAATCAAAATTGTATAAAAAAATGTATCTTTGTTTGTGTTAGATCGATAAAATTCGAAAACCTTACTACTTTTAAATGAATTATTAAATGTACCAAATTTCAAAATTCTTGAGCAACAGACACAGATTTTAAAGATATTTATTTTAGAGTAAACCCAAAAGTTTCAAAATTTTATAAAAAAAAGTATCTTTAGTTGAGTTGGCGCTACAGTGATGAAATTTTGAGAAGTTACGATTCCTAACTTATTTATTAACTGGACTAAATTTCAAAGTTCTGGAGCAACAGATTCAAATTTTAGAAATTTTTATTTTTGAGCGAACTCAAAGGTTTCAAAAGTGTTTACAAAAATGTGTTTCTACTTGTGTCAGCACTACAACGATAAAATGTTGGGAAGTTACGATTATTAACTCAATTATTAATTGTATTAGTAATTGTTATTGGTTGTGTTAGTGCCACGACTCTTGAGTGATTTATTAACTGTACGAAATTTCAAAATGCTGTATAATATTTTTATTTTCAGAACGAACCCAAAAGTTTTAATATTTGTATGAAAAATTGTACCTTTGGCGCCCCAGTGATAAAATTTCGGAAAGTGGCGACCCAAAATTCTGGGACAACTAACTCAAATTTTAGTAGATCGGATTTAAAAAAAAATGACGTGGTCCTTGATCCCTAATAAATTCCACTCACATAAAAAGCAATTTAAATTTTAAGGACTAACTAAAAACAATGAAATTTGGAACACATTCCTGTTAACTGTCCGAAATTACAAATTACAAACAAGAAAGATACATTTTCAACTTTTTAATTTTGATGGAAATTTTTGTTTATTGCTCAAAGCGTTCTCTAGCGTGCTTCATATAAAAAATGTACTGGGAGCTTTACTGAAATTAAAGTGAAATTAATGTTATACCTTGCTAAAATCTCAAGCGAATTATATTGAAAATTGGAGCTAACCCCGTCGCCTCCAATATAAACCTTCCACCCTTTCAATGTTCCTGTAGCACCCTCTAACTAAGAATTCCGTGCGAAAACTGTCATTTACCTTTAAGCCCAATAACATCGCTCCTCGATTTCTTCAGTTCATGCACGACGTCTTTGCCCTCCCCTTTAATTGAATTTTCATAGTAGTTCCTTGATTTTCTATTTTCGCTACTCTCATCTGCTTCGTTCTTCGATATCGAATTATCTAGCACCGCACTTGAACTCTTGCTTAATTTATAGTTTTCTCTCCGTTTTATCGAATCCAATTTGTTTGCGAAGCGGTTTTTCCTTGCCTCAGTTTCTAATGTGTCGCTTCTACATCGCTGTAAATGTCTGTCTGTTGGTTCTTTATATTCTCGCTTGACGTTTGTGGTTGTTGTTTCTTTCCTAACGTTCGAACTGTGCCAACTTCTTCGTTGTGCCGTCCCAGTGTCCTTCGTTTCGAGGACCAATTGTCCTTTCGAATTGAAGAGCTGGATTGTTGGTAAAGAAATGTGGGGAGAAGATTTCGAGGTGGATAACTGCCAGTTCCAGTTCTTGGGCTTTTTTAATTGTAATTTAATTATCTCTTGGAAGAGCCCGGAGGGAGGCGATTCCACCAGACTCATGTTGTGTGACTGGAACAACAAAAACGAAACTTAGTAAAGGTATTTCACAAGAAAACAGATGTGAAAACGTAACGAGCTGGAGTAATCTGTTACTGACGATGCGGAATTGTCCACACTTGCCAGTGTTGGAAATTAGATCAAATCTGCGTATTTATGGAAGAAGGACCAAAAACCTCATAAAATATGTCAAACTGTTTGGATGTTCCTTCACTTTAATTAACGAGACTGGTAAACTGTTGAGACAATTAACAATCTCCTAAAGGGAAAAATGTCACCAGAATACATTTATTTTTGGCTTTATTTATGACAGCCTGAATCAAATTAATCTTGTAACTGGCACACTGTGAAGAAAACAACTTTTAATTATAACTGAGTAAGAATCGATTCGAACTACCCTAACAGAATGGCTAACTTTTCGTGGATTAAAAGTTGCAATCAACGTGATGATTTCGCTTGAGATAGTTCGTGAAAACCGCGAATACTCAACTAGACTTTCAAGATTGGAGTTTATCCAAATTTACGAGCGACTCCCACAGACAAACAACTTGAATGAGAGCCGAAGGTTAGCTTCTTTTTTTATCTACAAGTGACAGATGTGCTCTGGAATAGAAAATTTCATGAAAGTATACTCTTTTTTATGTTTCTATAAAATGTACTTCAATATAAAAGTTTCCAGTTGTTTGATTTTCATATGTGGCATGGAATATAGGCAGATTTTAGTGGAAAATTGAGTATCTGTTTGTTCGGAAAAATATGCGATGTTTAAACTGAAATTAAACATTCATTCAGGTCGCCAATTAATTCCACGCTTTTTTAAACTTAAATCATTCGATTATTGTAAAAAACAATTTTTTTCTGTAGTTATTTCAGTTCTACCAAGGTGTTAAAGTACAACACGACAGAATCTAATCGTTTTAGATCATCAGCCCAGACTCCATAAATAAATATCTAAATTTTAATCTTGTTTTTTCATAAGAATTGATGCAAGTTTGTATGCAAAACAAACAATTCCAAGGCTAGAATGGGTTTTAAATAGAAAAACAAATAAAACTTCCGTAGATTTTGTGTACTGATAGTGATACAGATTCCAGGCACGCCGCCAAATTATTTACATTGCATAAGAGAAATTGAAATGAAATCCATTTAAATTTGGAAACGAAACAATTGTCCGATAAAATTCGTTCATTAATGTAACTGGTAATTTTTAACAAACCGCTATTTCAAGTCTTCATCGCCTACAAAATTAAAAAAGCTCTCTTAGTTTCGTGTTCATAAATCTAGAATAAAAGCGTCTCCGAGCTCACACTAAAAACAAGACAAAGGCAACAAATCCGAAGTCGGATGACTGAATTAAAGAAATCCGTTGTTAGATTCTCCATCACAGAAGCGTGAATTTAGCACACTGTTTTTAATTAAAAATCGTATGTGTCGGGGAGATTAAAATTTAAACGGGAGCTGCTTTATTAAACTGAATTAATTAATAACGGGTGTTCGAGCGAACACATTCGGAAATATTCTTCTTAGCACAATATCGATTGAATCACAGCGTTGCGACATTAATCATCAGCATCGTAAACAAAAACTCATTTTCAATACCAGCACATTTTCACGATATTTCACTCAATAAATTATTAATGAAGAAACTACGAACCGTTAGAGAAAATTCACTCTTCTCATAGTAAAGTCAAACTATAACTGAATTAATTTTGGCAACAGATCAAATGACTTGTTGGTGGTGTTCACGAACATATGAACGTGTTGTGCAACATGTGAGTTGAAAGTAGTAATGTCGGTTATTTTCACTGCATCTCCATTCGAAATAGATTTTGTTTATATGTGCGTGGTGACTTGTTGAGAATCTGATTGTTGGCATCCAAGCGAAAACGTCACTTTCGCAGAACTGCCAGTTTGTTTTTTGAATTGATTCTATTTGTTTCATTTAAAAAGAATAAAGAATTACTCGTGGATTTTTGTTGTGTAACCGGGCCACGATTTTTTCAGGGTATTTTCAATTTTCAAGGTTTCGGCAATTGTCCAAGATGGATTTTAAAAACAATATAGTTTCGTGTAAAACAGTGACCCACATCATTAAGACTTATGTCTCTATCCAATTAGACCTCATTCGTGGATTTCAAAATAATATTAATGATGACAAAGATATTTATGTATATTTTGCTAAGCGTCGAGTTAATTGTGATGAAGAACTGTCAACAGTTAGTCGAGGTCAAAGGGAAATAATTACTATTAATGCAGTTCCCTTTGCTTCCTTAACACAGAAATGAAAATAAATTAAAAATGAATGTTTCCTGAGCAGGTTAAACCAAAAGTTTAAACGAAATAAGCAATTATGCATCAAAGTGCTGAAAGTTGTGTTTCATTTTACGTCGGCTAATATGAAGTTAAACTACTCAAACTTTCCAGCTGTAAAAAAACTATGTTTGATTTTTTTTTTGACTTTGACTAAAGCTCGTTCTAATAATTTAGTTAGTTTTTGTGCTCACTACTGTTAAGTGTTTAGCTCGCAGGAGGTTTACCGTAAATAGTTCGTAACAAAAAAACGCCCTCAAGTTCACACTAAGTAATACATCATCGCGACGTCTTGCACAATTTTCATAGGCTTCACGTAAATTTCGTATCAATTTGGGTTATTCCAGACAATTTGCTTCGTAATCGAAGTTTCAGCACAGCCTTCGACTTTATTGCTTCTTAAAAAGCCTATTTGAATATAGATGCTTTTTAAATTCTCATCAACTAAATAAGCGAGTTTATAAATTAGACCTTTACATATTCCGCTGGAAAAATAAAATTCCAAAACCTAACCCGATCAAGACGATTCAATATTCTCTTTTTGTCATGGAGAATTGATTTCTTCCCACGAGCATCAAAATTTAGTATCCAAACTTTTCATGAGAGAAAAGTAAATATCTAAACGGATTCTCCACGATTCCATCGGAAGTTTTTCGGTTTATTTTTTATGTATTGTTACATGGGACTATGACAAAATTCCGGGTTTCCGGAGCGATTCCGGTCGATACACCGGGCGCCGGCTGGGTTTTACCTACAACTATTTCACACTTTATTTCGCCGACGGTGTTAAAATTTTAGTTTGTCGGGCTACTAAATCCTCGATTTGGCAGCTATTAGAACGTGGCAATTTCCAATACTGCGAATTTATTAAAAAGTGGAAGAACAACAACCAATTTCGAGGGACCTTAAATTCTACCGAGCTTCCGGTCCAAATTGGTTTTTATTTATAAAATTTTCAGTGCTGGGGTTTCAAGATAGCGTGTTGTGTTGACGTCCCATGCGTTTTTCCTACAAAACGTTTCCTGCCATCTAATTCAATTGACATCGACGCTTTGTGGATTTAGCAATGTACAGCTGTGGGAACGTAAAAATCCGGCCAACATGAGATAGACGTCGATTTTCAATCAATACGAAATAATAACAAACACGCATCGATATAATAGGATATAATGTTCTTGGAAATCCTGTCTTTTGGGAATCAAATCTTCCCAATATTCCTGCAATTTTAGCCTAAAAGATCAGAAATGTAATTTATTGTCAAAAGTTAAAAGTCGATTGGAAGTAATGTAGACATAAAAGATTTTATTGTTAGACAAACGTGTCGACAACATTAAATTTGTGATAAAAATGGTGAATGCGCCGGGCAACAAGCGATTTGGTTTTAAAGGTAATTTTTTTTTGAACATCCGTAAAATAAATGTTTACCTATCAATAGCTGCTACTGTTGTTGATGGTCTTCAAACTAGGATTCTCCTCTAGATCATTTCAAGAGAACATGACGGTGCATATTCTACGCTTTCAGCATTCTTATGTGATACATTTTCAGCCCGTTAATTAATTAAAATGTGTAGTGTAGACACGTCTACACTGCGAATGTTACTGAGCTCAAGTAGCAACACTAACTAACTGAAAGATTTATTGCTTAGTTCAATAACTTCTCATATAATATTTGCAAGAAGCACACAAGATTGTGCAAAACAAGAGTCGGGTTGCGTAATTTTATTTGTATTTGTGCAGAACTTGCAACTTGGCAAATAACCCATATGTGGTAAATCACGAACGAATTTTCTTTTTTCTTGTTGAAGAGTGTGGTAATTCACCTTCATAAAAACGTGAACAAATATCCATTATTTTGCTTTTGTGCTTTTCATCAAAGCGAAGATCTAACTCACTGAATTATTTATAAGAGATTTACGTCGTCTACTTTGATTACAAAAAACACATCTAAAAATTCGACCTTCCTCAAGAGTGCCGTTAATTTTTCAACCGCCACCTGTCAACCGATCTTCCCTAAAGTAGTTTCCTTTGTTCATGACCTGTCAGATTTAAAAAAATAACAGTTCCCTTCGGGGCTTTGTACCATCCAAACTTTGCTCATTAGAATTAATGTTAGAGATAATTCCGCCCCTGCAAATCCATTAGGACCTCAAGTCTCAACCTAAATTTGTCTACGCATTAAATTACAAATACTAACTTAAATTTCGAGACACTATAACGGCATCTTCGTGCCAAAATCAGTACACAAATTTCATTTCACACTCTTTGATGAAAGGGTGTGCTGCGTGAATCGCCTACAAACCCGACCGATATCTTTTCATCTTGCTCGCTTTTGATAAGCAAACTTTGAATGCAGGTTTTCCGCTTTCATGATATTGATCTGCTTTTATAGTTCCACCTTTCAAAGACTATTTGTCATGGTTGAATTAAAAGACTAATCAAAGATGTGAAGTTATGACCTGAAACTTTAGAGGCAATAAATCGTTTTGTTTACTTCAGGATTTCGTTGGAATCAATCTGAAAACTCAAGATTTAATTCAATGTCGTTTTTTAAACAACCGACTGCGGTTTTAAGAAATTTCATTTTTTCGTCATTTCCGCCCTTCAGACAATGTTTTCGATTTATCAAGTAAATGGAAGCTAATTTTCTACATCGTCAAACGTGTCAGAAGCATTTAGGGTGGCAATTGGTAAAAAACTAGTGAAAAAAAATAAATCAGTTGTATCTCCTTTATTCTAACATGGTCAGTACAATATGCTTAATCTAACATAATACTAATGCAGTAATTTGTCAGTTGTGATAATCAGACTGTTATAAAATTACGTTTAGGCACAGTCGTACAATGGCCTTACTAAATAGCATCCTAACTAACATAGCATCACAAATATGGTGACAAGAAACACTCAAAGATAAAGGAGGGTGAAGTGAATAATCCAATGAAAAACTTCCCAAGTTTCATGTGTTAGAAAAAAAAGAGTTAATAACCCTCCTTTCCCTCTAGTTTTATTGTAAGTATTATTATCGAGTCACATTAAATAAGAAAAAGTAAAAATGACATATTTACAAATGAACTAATCTTAAAACTAGACGCTTATAAGATCACTCGTTAGCAGGTGTTTGAATGAACAATATTTACAGTTTTGCTGGGAACTTGGAACATCAACACAACACAAAAAAATAATTGTGCACTATACAGTCTCTAAAAATTGACCAATGCACCTCATCTTGTCCCAAACAGATACAATTTAACACAGATTAGTTACAATTATGACTTCGGCACTTGACATTTAACTACGGAAGCTCTAACTTTTTGAAATATATCATATTTCATTGGTCTTTCTGACACTCACTGAATCCAAATCGAAATTTTATTTCTAATATCACAATGCGACGCTTTAGTCATTTATTTTAACAAAATTTTGATAATTGGAACAATCATTTTGATTATGTTGTCTCCTCCTCAACCTCTTCTTACTTTGTACTTTTTTCATCTGCATATTTACCGTTGTAAAAAGGAAGAAATTGCAGAACTGCCCGCCATTCACTCATGTAAGTCACCAAAATAAGAGATGTGACACTGTATGCGACTGCACTTGGTACGAACTGCATCAAAATTTTTATGTGTTTGGGCCCGATAATTCGCAGGAAGTGTGGAAATTCGATTAAAGGTTCTTCGCGAGATGTGCTTTTCACTAGCTGTGGTTTCGACTTTTTAGGCTTGTTGCTTGGGCAAATTGCCCTGTGATGTCGGGAGGGATTCTTCGACATTTTGATAACAGAAAGAAGTTGACATACACGCACTGCGATAATGCCTTTTCTCTCTTTTCCAATATTTTTTAATTTAAACGAAATTATAAATAAAATTGAAATTATCTATGTTAGAACCACACTGAGAAAAAGCAGCTTCTACAATATTTTTGTCAAAAATTATCACAAAAATATAACGATCTTCTAAATTTAGAATGTGTACCTGTGCATCCCTTTGAGTTCCTCCCGATCTTCTAAACCTCCAAATAACTCTCTACTTGAACTATCAATACTAGAAAATACCACCTGACGACTATAGTAATTCAGGTACGCGATTTCTGCATCAAATAAACACCTGCTCGTCTTCCGAGTTGGAAAAATCGCCCGTTTTATCTACGGTCTTTTTTATTGGTGTGACTGGGTACCTAACAGGTCCCCTCCATTTTCGACTAAGTCCTAAACTTCGAGGTAGTGCAATAGGCGGTATAGTAGCTTTATTCGCATCTTCCTTATTACAACAAACTTTTCTATCCAGAGACCGAAAATCTGTTTCTTTCGGTATCATATCAACTACGATGGCTTTGTCCGAACCAATATGATTACAAGATTTAGAAATGTTCCTGTTTAAACTTGTACCGTGAATTTGACTGGAAGGTAGTTTCTTTTTTGACATTAAATGTTCGCTTTCAGGTTCGATTTCGTAACGGATATGTTTATGATATGGGACTTCCGAAGTAGCAGTAGCACCGTATTTATGAAAATTAGAAATATCCAAACAACTTTCGGTTACATGTTTTTCCACCGGGCTGCTCATGGTGTCGCTGTATAGAAATCTGTGAACCACCGACGAATTTGTGTTATTATTGGGATAAGACAAGCGTTTCAGTTTGTTCATCGTATTTTCCAAACGCAGCGTTTTCAAATGTGATTCTGAAATGTTCGATAAGTTTAATTTACTCCTCAGATCTGTGTCGCCGACTCTTAAGGTTGATTGTGAGTGCAAGTTCCGTCGAGATGGCGCCACTCTTGATAACACAAAATCAACTTTCTGCCCGGTATTTGTTAGTAAATTCAACGCGTTATTGTATGGCAGCCCCAAAAGACTGCGCCCATCAACAGCAACAACTTGATCACCACTTAGAATAGATCCAGAGAGGTGTGCAGGGCCCCCTAGAATAACCGACTGTATGTACACGTTGCCATCAGAGCCTTCTGTGATTTGGATTCCCAAGCTGCCTGTAGGATCTCGCTCGATGCTTACACTCGATAAAATACGCTCTTCCGCGAAGGAAATATTGTTGAATTTCTCCAACAAAGTCTCGCTCAAACTCTCTTGAAAATCCGGGAGAAAATGGTTGCTGCAAGACTTAACCGAAGAATCTGTAAAAAATGTTTTAGTCAAGACACACACCAACTCCCTGTAACTACCGATAATGTAAGCCTCGTTCGATGGCACCCGCTCTGTAGAAATCGACGTCGAGCTGCAATGTAATGACACCGACTGAAGAGACATCTCTTCAAGATACTCGGAAGCTGCGTTCATCGCTTCCATTGATCTCGATACTCTCGTTCCAAGATTACTGAACATGCGAGTACCCATTTTCACGCCTCTTCGTTTATCAGGATTGACGGTTCCGAGTCCCGAGAGATAGCAGCTGTCAAGTACTAATCCAGAACTCTTCCGTTCTGTAGGCTGTTCGTTTTCTTTATTTTGACAGTCTTCGTTTATTTCCTCGTTCATACTTCCAAAATCGTGAATACTTTTCGCTCTTCGACATTTCGGCTCCATTAAGGCGGCTTTGTTGCTGCATTTCGAAGAAGCGCGGAATTCAATCTTAAACTCAGTTTCCGCGTTTACGGTACCTTGGTCCAAAAAACAAGAATTCGTCAAAGCCTCTAACTTACATAAAGAATTGGTTTCATTTTTTATGTCTTTTAGAGGAATTCCGAACTGTTGCGAAAGAGTTTGAAGGGATGTGTACTCGGTGCGTAAACGCAGGAAGAACTGATGGTGTAATGAAGCGAGACGAAACGTAAAGTAGCTCCTACAAGGATAATAAAAAAAGTTCGAATAAATTCATTGTCTTACTTTTTGTGGTCCATTCTTAGCTTGTACTTTTTGAGTTTCGATGAATGCAAGGTTTTTGAATGTGGAAGAATACATAAATATTGTTTGCTGTAACAAAGCGTTTGAATGCTCCTCCATTCAAACATTTCATAGAGTTGTGGTCCACAGGTGCTTGCCGATCTGTCACGCTCGTACAGATTGATTCCTTGGGCGCTTATGTAGAGCCAGACGTCTTTATGATTATTGTCTTTTAACATCTGAAAAATGCATTTTAGCATTGTCACTTTCAATTAATTATTTACCCAAGTAGCCGTGTAGAAATGTCCCCCATAGTGCGGTAAACTCTGTGCAAGAATAATAAAATCTTGTTCAGCCTTCTCAACACCCATTCCCTTTTTAGCAACATGCGAGCGAATCAGTTCTTGTCTCAGCGCGTACTGGTCATCCACAGCACACGACATGGTGTCCGGAACATAATGTTCTAGTAAAAAATAGTCTCTAGTTCCATGTTCGCGTTCACTATAATCACCAAACTCGGCTTGCAAAGCCAATCCGTCTAGTTCAAACAACTGAGTAAATGAACATGGCAATTGGTGTTCTAAAATTGATCTTCTCAATTGAAGGTAAAGCAAATGGCGAGCTTGTGGTCCTCTGATACCGCGAAGACTCGGCAAGAAGAATCGAACGCGCATGAATAACGTGAGGGCTGCGTTTTGGGAACTTCCAGGTTGCACAGCCTTGCAGATTCTAGTGTCTGAAGGCAGAAAAACGAAATCGCCGGCAATTAGAGCTGAAAGACCAAGCATGAAATTCTCTTCGATGTGCTCCTTTTGAATTATAGCCTGAAATTAAGACAATTGCAATAGAGTTGTTCGTGTAATGCTGGGGAAAAAAACACAATGAGTGGAATGGAGGTCGTTATCATTACATGAAAATTGAAGTAGTCTGAAATCAGGGAGTGGTAAACATTTCTCTAAAAATCCTAAAAAAAATGAATGAAATAACGCACTTGTTAGCTTTATTGTTGATCGGTGATTATGAATATTTGCGTGTAATTTGACAAAACAGATATAGTTACTTAGTTACGCAACATATTTTGTTACAGAATGACTAAATAACATTAAATTTGATCGGATACGAAATGGATTATTCCGAACACGCTTCATGTAGATTCAGTATTATTAATTTTACTTTTCAATATTTGTTTTATTTGAAAACAAACCCGAATAACGTAGTTTCCACGAATGTATTATTAGTTATATGGCCCGATCAATATTAATGTAATTCAGTTGCTTGCATTATTTATTGACAGAACAATGACGGTTTTCATAGCAGCACATAACTGAAAGGAGGTGTTGCATTCTAGCAAATTAACTGAAAGCAAAGTCCTTAATTCACTTTATTACAATGAAGAGTGCTTTTAGTGAGAAGCCAACAATTAGACAGCATTGCGAGTGTCGATAATGTGGATAGTTATGCAGCGAAATGTAGGCATAAACGTCACTGACAGGTTTCAGCTCAACGTTTCTTTAGCGTTCTTTCTTTACGGCCATTAATTTTTCCGTGCCGTGATCAAAATTCTAATATAATAATTTAAACACTTTAATTAATGATTAAATATGACAACTTTGTCAGAAAATATTCAAATTCCAGCGGGGTGGGTTTTTATATTAGTTTTAATGAAAATTTTTGGAAAAACTCACTATCACTGCAATGACCATTATTTTATCATCAATTCAAGGCTGGGTTTGAAGAAGTGGTCTGTTTATCGAATCAGTCATTTTTAGCTACCTTAACATTAAATTCAAATTAGATTCTAAAATTAAAGTTGACAACATAAACTCTAAGATCCATTAACTTTAATTTCTGTGCACGAGTAAGAAACTTTAAGACAAAGCAAAAAATCAGTCATCCTTGGTTGATCTACAGCTTTTACACCACCGACAAACGCGCTCAGAAAAACAGCGGCGCTCTATTTTATTTTATTTGCAGATAGCAAAAACCCCAATCACGCCCTCCACATTCCCATCACCGCTCTCCCCCATACTTTGGCTCATCGCCATGGTTATTTATCAAGCAAATAGAAGCAATTAATTCCCATAGAACAATTCCATCGACCGCATACCTCAAACAGTTGACCTGCCGTTGTGGAATTCGGATTGCACAGGACATCCAGTTTTTGTCCATTCAGCATTATAACAATGACGTGTTTCTTGACTTGTCCTTTGAAATCCGGCATACAAATCTGCTTTCCCGGCAAAGACGCCCTCACTACAAACTCCGGTCCAACGCACTCTCTGGAATCTACTGGAAGATCGACGTTGGCACGATAAAGCCTCGATGCCGCTCTATGCACTGGATTCCTCCGAACTCTCAATTTTCTAATGTCAGGTCGCTGTTCGTTGGCACTTTTTGTTTCAAAGTCTTTGAAGTATCGTGCGTCGGGTACGCACATTGACTTGGGACGCACAAGAGACCCGGGGGCGGCAGAAACGACAAAGGAAAGGTCCTCCATGCTGGTGCTAGCTTCCCTGGTCAGCTTGGGGGCAGCGTCGTAAGTGCGGGTTAAATTGATCCAGCGGCGGGGAATCGTGCCGATACCTTCCGGAGTTGACTCGCTTCTGGAAAACAAAATGCGACACTTACTATTAAAATATAATGACGAGAAGTATCTTAGAGAGACAATGAAATCAAGATGGGCGGCAGCAATGAGAACATCTTGATGACTCTCAACGATAGAATTTGCAAGTTATTAATTATAATTCACCTCAATTAACTAATAATGTAAGTACGCAATAATACACGACGAGCTAGACAGCGAAATTACAATAATATTGCGGAATTTGTTTTCAAGGAGATGTATTCAGAAACAGTTGGGATGTTCTCGCTCGGAATAGCTTAATTCATTTTAAATTAGTCTTCTGAGATTGTTTACCTGTTTCGAGTTCGAGGACGCAGCTCTGGCATCGCGGGAGGTCCCCAAGGAGTATCAAGGGAGAGTTCGACGGACGCCATTGCCTCTTGATGCAAATCCATTACAATGTGGGAAAAGGGTCGGTTTTGCTGGCGACGTTTGCAATAGTCCGAAATTACCTAAAATGTGCAAGTCATGAGTAATTAAATTGTATTATGCAACATATTTAATCTTTTTCTTCTATTAAAAAATCACTACAATTGTTTATTATTACATAAAAGCAATTTCAGTCACACGGATTTTTTAACGCGATGGTGCGTGGAGTACATGTGCGTTTAAAGTAAAAGTTGTTTACAAAAATGAGCTAACTCGATTTTTAATGGGACTAGAAAAATGTGCTCTTTTAACAAACCGTAAAATACAACAGCGTGTTAATAATATTCCAAGATGAAAAATAAAACAGATTCACAGCTCAAAAGTTGTTTATTAATTTTAGATAAAGTACTAAAGCTCTAGACACTATTTTGATTCGATACTACTTTTGATTCTGGTTGCATTGTCGCTTCCGGAGTTTTCTTCATTTGCCATAACGACAAGTACCACACAAGCACCTAAAAACACGAAACCCATGGCAGTCACATAAAATATCACTGCCACATTTTTCCACCACTTTGATTCGAGTTTCCGGGTTCTGTGTTCAAAATTTTTCCCAGCTTCATGTAGTTTGATGGCTCTGATTTTTAGTTCTTTCAAATCAACTTGGCGTTGAATAAATTTGTCTACATTATCTTGCATGATATTCGTCACTTCGTCGAGCTGAGCTTGAGCTTCTTCAAGCTTTTTAGAAGGTTCAGTGCACTTCTCCATTGTTAACACTTTTTGTAAAACCAATGCAGTTATTTGGACACAATACGTTAAATGGTTATCTTTACGAGATAATGGACAGAAGTAAAAAAAGATTTAATAAAATGAATCGATATTATTGTGGCTATCAGTTTGTCTGAACATTGCACGACGTCAAAGAATGCAAAAAACCGAATCTGTTGCTCCACAATTAAAATTATTCAATCATTCAATCGTAATTAAAAAAGATCCGACAAATGGTGAACTAGTAATCATTTAAATTTTTCATGTTATAAATTAGTATTTTTTTGGTTTGAAGTTACAATCCGCTTTATTGTTTGATTAAAAACCTCGCTTTAATGATACTTGGTTTTCGGTACACTTCGTAAGGCGAATTTATCTTTATAAAGAAGTAAGATTTGTCAAGTGTTCGAGTTTCAATCTTTTCGTGAAAGTTTACGAACTAACAAGAAAATCCTCTTATTTCTTCACACGTAAAAGTCTCCATTTCTGGAAGATCAACACAAAAGGACTACAACTAGAGGAGACAGTTTGGAATTAGCTAATTGATCAATAAATCAAACATTACTTTTAAAGGCCCGGATTGAACGCACGAAAACATTTTCACTCGCGCGAAATAAATCTCGTTACTCCAAATTTTCGTTCGTTCTTTATTTTCGGCACTCGACATTTAAACTGCATTAGAGTACAAATTGTCTATCGTCGATAAAACCAAACGACCAAAGAAAATACTTTATGAAACGTTTAACGGCTTCATTCTCTTATTGCTTTCGGATCGATAATTCTATTTTCTCAAGCTACAAGAATATAAAACACTGAGGATATCAAATTACAAATGCATTAAATTAAATGATTAGTACTCATGATCTGTGCCGGCAGTAAATCGATTCGCGAGAAAATCATGTTTTATTCATGACAATAGGATATAAAATACGATTATGTAGTTGTTTTGTATTTTGTTTGGCGCCATGTGTTATCCGCAACGGGTTTAAAGCTGAAAAGTACAAAGAAACACCAACGCGACGCGTTTTTAATCGGATTGATCGTTACTTTTGTACCCTGAAAATCAATAGTGTCCACAAAAAAAGACCATCTCCGAAACATGATCAAGAAAATGAGTTAATCGTATTTTTCACTTTTCGACTTCCCAGAAGCTTCAATACGTCACGAGACAGAAAAAAAAACAGATAAGTCAACACTCAACTCTCCAAGGAAATCCATCCGAGGAAACACTTAAAAGAATTCACCAAGCTCAAACAAAAAATGTGTTTAACGTGAGAATATTTTCTTATTCGTAACGAGAATTTCTGAAACTAATTTTGTTTGTGTTGGACTAGTTACGAATATTCTTGTGAAGAAAAGCTGAGCAAGCGATCACGGAGTGAGCGTTCAGGATTAAAATGGCACGTGGAAGACGTATTGTGATGTTAATAACAGGGAACGAGAAATAAAAATAGAAATATTAAAGGGAAAGATGTGTTTTATTCCGTATGCGTGACAGACAAAAATGTAGGAGAAAGAAGAGATTCGACCTATGTGTTCAAACTTATGATTGTTGACGCCTTTTTTTATTATTCGAACTTATTGTTAGCTTTCATTCAGAAAAAACTCAAAAATTTTAATCAGAGTACCCAAATGTAAAAAGGCATCAGATCAAAGAAAAAACTTCAATTGGCAATTCGCAGTCATGGCAGGGTCGTTATTCGACTGAAAACTTCAAATATCGTTCAAAATCTCCATTAAAGTAAGTAACAAAAAACAAACTTTTTCGTCATTTCAATAATATTCCTTTCCTGAATTGTTTCCTTTTTCAATTTTTTTGAATAGCATGTAGATGCCGAATTTCTATAAAAACTTTCTGTAATTTACCTTGGCGAGACAACGTTGATATGAAAACACTTCACATCAGTTTTTTCCTGATTTTTTTCAAAAAATTTAATGAATATTTGCTCTGATACGCAGATGTAGGTGTCAAAAATTCGTCTCTCGACTCAGCCATAAATTCCGCCATAATATATCCATTTGCATAGTAATTTGTTCAGTATTGGTGTCGTCCAGACGAAAGGGTGCATGGCTCAATACATATCGATTAATTAGTCACGTTCTGATTGGTGTCAGCGAACATAATCAAGGATGACAGTCGAGGTATTTGTATCGCAATTTATGCATGGAACGGAACCTGCCATAATAGTGAAACGGGTGTTAGCCGCAATGTGCGATAAGGGAGGTTACGTGTAGTTTAGAACCACTCAGGATTAGATTGTCGTCGTATATCACACGTGGACCCTAGCGCCCAACTTTCGGAGCTACGACGACTTCAATTTAAGTTTGACGTGCAACGAAATGAATAAAAAAATAAAAATTCTATACAAGCGAACTTTACCCTTTTCTCTTTAATATTATCTAAACAGAGAAATTCTTTCTTTTGACGTGGCATCTTAAATTCCAGGCAATGTATAACTTTTGAGTAAATATTTTACTGCGATGTTACCGTTGTAATGGGGTTGAGCTTCAGAAAGACGGAATTGCCTGCGAAACTTGACAGATTAAAGATGGTGGTTTGTCCATACGCTATTTCGGGATAACGGATATAGTTAATCTCTCCGAGGAAACAAATGCTTGTCTTGGTGCTTTCAGGTTCTTTATCAAAGCGGATTAAAAGAAGCCTGTACTATCGTACATTCACTCTATTTTCAAATTGTATTTTGGAAGATGGTGAACAATTACTTTTCAATAAGGGTAGAAAACGCTGGACAAATCTGTGCTTAAAACCATTTTCGCCCGGAAGTAAAATCGAGTTATCCGATATTAAGAGCATCTTTTAGTTCTATCGCTTGAGCAAAGCTCCCTGAGGAGGTAATGTGTCGACCCACGTTTCGATAAAGTTTTCCTTCTACTTTTGGTCGAAAATTATCGCCAACTAATTTCAGGATATCTAACTAGTATTTGGATGTTCGCTCGGAGCTTTATTGTCACTCGTTTAAAACAAGTTGTCACCTTTCCAATTCGCTCTCCTTTCTCATTTCATCCGTTCTGAATATGATTTCCACGCACTAGCTGTTTACTTTCCGCCACAATTGAGTCACATTTATCGATTTTAATGCACAATAGAACTCGAGATGTCCCTCGGAGTAGTAAGTAAACAGTACTAAATGGGAATCTCTTCTAACCAAGCTTATGTTGTTATAACTGTGTCAATCATGTCTCCTATCTGTAGCAAACAGTGAGCTCCACTGAACCACATCATATTAAAACTGGATGCGTCCTTTTCTGCTCCTTATCTCAACGTCTGCAACAAGTTTTGTAGAATAGAAGCTGAGATCCTATCTGAAGCACTTAACTAGATTCTCTTTCGTCAATTTATAACCCTTCTCATCTTTAATAGGTGTCGCCGTGGAGCAACAGAACGATGAAATAAAAAAGTAGTTTGCTCGGAACAGCTTGCGCATTTAGCAGATTAATTCCGGTTTTGGACTGAGTCGAAAAGTAAAAGTGCAATAACTGATGCCCGACCCTCCTATTACAAAAACATGAATTTCAGACGCAATTTATGAGTGAAAGACCGCACCATTTTGTTCTGAAATACGCCCACCAGGTGAACTTTATTTCCAGCAAAATAAATCCGTCAATACGTCAAAAATTAATTGATTAAACTCGACCGAATTAATGGCTTATATTCCATAAGTTTATTTTACTAAATCCCGAATCCATCACGGTAAATTAATTAATATCATAATGTAAAACTGTACTGTATTGTTATTAAATTGGTGGGATAAATCATCCACGTCCATTACGTTTAGTACAGCCTATCCGAAATATGTTGTAGTTCATTTACTAAATTCGCCGTCGATCGGTTAGTTAATTCATTAAAATTACAATTACGCGTTCAGCCACTTGTAAGTTCAAACAACACCTGCTATCGATTTTAATTTTAACTCATAAATCTTATCGCCTAATTCCCAATTCGTTGATTATCCGGATGCATGAAAAGAATTTGGGGTGCTTATCTGGAAAAGTTACAATTTTAACGAGCACCAAACTGGAATTGAAAAGCGGCGGACAAACTTTTTTAAATACGACTCGTTAGTAAATGGGGTAGAAATAAAGTCGAGGAAAATTGATTGAAAAGGGTTCAGGACAAATGTAGACGTTTGCTGTAGCGGTTTTGCTGCGGAATTGATCTCTTTTAGGAGGCGGTTTGTTACCCAGATCGTCCCTGTTTCTACAAAGTGCTCTAAACTTTGTTAGGAAAGTTATGAATAATGCAGATAATGTACTAAAATAAATAATCGTTGACGAAATTATTTTAATTAGAATGAGTAAAACGCAAATAAAAAGAGAATACGAAATTATCTTCATTACTAGGACGCTGGAGATTTGTATATGAATTTCATGCAAACGAAGTGTCATTCTTGTACCTTCAAAATTATATTAGCATTACACGTTGTGAAAGTCGAAAAAAGTAGAAATTATTACATTCGGTAAAGTGGATCTTTCTTTTATTTCTTCATTTCGGGTCGGAAACTGCGCGCTCCTGCTGTATACTTACCACTCTTCCGTGTTGTTTTTCAAAATATTATTATAAACGCTTCCGCATTGTCATACCAACGACCAAACTGGGGATGAATCTATTACTTACCTCAAGAAGATACATCAAAGAAGCTCTTGCAGCAACTTGAACCTTGGTCATATCAATCAACACTTGGTATAGCTCGCTGCTCAGTCGTAAACTGGCCGCATGGCTTGTTAAAGTAACTCGTTTCAATGTTTCCCCTAACGCATAAATCCACATCTGAAAAAAGAGAAAAAATTCGTCTTGAGTTTGTAGGGTAGTTTCGATGTCAATTATAGAAATAATCTTTTTATTTTAGGGTTATAGTAGTCGCCTTCACATAAAAGAACAAAAACGTTGTGATGAAGGGTCAACACGATAAACTACAATGCCAATAAAAAACGAACGGAACAAAGTAAACAGTAATTTTACATGATCGCTAACCATAAAATGGAATGAACAAATAAAGGTATTGTCCGATAAATGAAAACGATAAATTGTGGAAATTGACAATCACTGGATAAAGCAATCTAAATTACTTTAAAAAAATCGCAGGACAACAGGAAGCAATTTTGTAAACACAATTATGTAAAAAGAGATTTGTACTTTTAACTTTTTATACTTATGTAAAAATAAAGCAATCAAAAAAACTTGTAGCGATATGTGACTAAGTGGTTTCAATGTAATCATCATGTATGTAATATAATTAAATTTCATGTTAATAACTCGTTATAATTGTTATGCATGAAAGTCACATATTTTTTTTAAATATCTGCAGAATTAAGAAAACTGAATTTTTCAAGTAGCAAAATGGTGGAGGCGCCAGGTTTGTGACGATTTAAATTAAATTCTCAGTGTTTGCGAAAAATTCAATTTCGTGCAATGTTATCATTTTCTGGTGTATTTCATTCACAGAAATAAAAAACAGAAATAACAAATAAACGGTGGGAATAAATTTCCAGTTTTTCGTACAAATAAATTCTTCAAATATCTACAACATTAAAAGTGTCAATTTTTGTTCTGTTTATGTACGTTAAGTCGGTAAGTTTTGTTTTTTACGGATACTTTTTAAACTTTAAATTCAGTGTTGTGGGCTGAGAGCAGGAAAATAAATTTTTAAAATCCTTCCTTTATGCTGCCATTCTACAAGACAGAAACAGATTATAGAATGCTTTTTACTTTTTTAATATTTTAGTTTTAGTATTGTTGATGCATACGAGCAACGTTATAAATAAAAAAACACGACTTACTGCAACGCAAATGAGGTATCTGATTTATCACCCTCTAACTAATGCATTGAATTGTTATGGAATAAATTAGAATTGTTTCTAGCTTTGGCGAAAGCCCTTCTAACTCCTTCAATGAAGTTAATTAACCACAACTTACACCAAAGCAGAGAATTAAATTTCATTTGTTTCGCGCTTTACACATTAAATTTATTAAGATTTATAACGCTTAAATACCACAAAAACGTTGCTCTCAATTCAATTAATTACACGAAAATGAGAGTAAAAAATTGTCACAAATTCACAGTTTCATTTTCCTTTGTTCTCATCTCCACTAATGAAAAAGTATAATAAAAATGTAATCAAGTTACCGTTGTAAAAATTTGTTTAAAATAACCAATAATGTAATTTGAAAAGTTAAAAAAGTCCGGGGCCTTGAACATCGCATATACGCTTGCCTGCTACCACGCAGGTCCCATGGTGTAATGGTTAGCACTCTGGACTCTGAATCCAGCGATCCGAGTTCAAATCTCGGTGGGACCTCTTTTTTTTACTTTTTTTTTAACATTAATGGAAAATTTTAATCTCCTTACAAAAGTGTTAACTCTGTAAATATTGCTGTTATCACAACAAATTAACGTCAATTCGAGTTATTAATAATATGTAAACATTTTTTAGGTACTATAATTAAATAACTTATCTTCTTTAAAAGCAATGTGCTTTTTACGACGCCTTGAGACTTTTGAAATAGTATGAAAGGTTCCATGGTGTAATGGTTAGCACTCTGGACTTTGAATCCAGCGATCCGAGTTCAAATCTCGGTGGAACCTATTTTTGCAAATTGTGTATTTTGCCCTGAGCTAATTATAATAAATGAGGGCAGTTAAATATTTCTTTGTTCCATATTTTTATTCGCATAGGTGTAACTATTAGTTATTTTATACAGAGCACGTCCGAACAATTTTATTAAATATTGGAATTTCCTCCTTTTCATTCATTCTGCATGATAATAAAATTATTTTTAAATTATTTTACCACTATTATTCCAACTTTAAAAATGTCCTTTGTCCTTACTCCTAACATGAATAAAAACGATGAGAAAGCTTCAGAATACAAATTATGTTGGTACTCTGCCTGTCATCTTTTGACAGTATGAAGTTAACGGTGATGCTGTTGTTATGTGTCTTCCAACAGTTGATCGATGCAAACAATGCCAACTTGAAAAACCTAGTAAAGTCGGGTAATCGCGTTTCTTTTACTACCACACGGTAATTGTACATTCTATGTATTTTATTATCAATCTTTGACTGATAATAAGAAACGCGCAGCCTTAAAGAATAAAAAACCACAACATTGCAATTAAAATGTTTGGCGAGAATAGAACCGAAATCACCGATAGCTCGTTTCAACTTTTCATTTTTTGCAACGAGAAGCATTATACTCCTCGAATAGTTACTTCTTTTTTTTCAATTAATGAGCTTTAATACCATCAGTGTCATCGTTACAGAGGTTCCATAGTGTCATGATTAACACCCTGGACTTTGAATACAGCCATGTGAGTGGCTGAGTTCACGGTGGAACCAATTTTTTGAAAAAAATATAGTCCGTGTGTAATTTTTGTGCAGATATGTTGTGAAAGCAATGCGCATTTTACGTCGACTTGAGACTTTTAAAATAGTATGAAAGGTTCCATGGTGTAATGGTTAGCACTCTGGACTTTGAATCCAGCGATCCGAGTTCAAATCTCGGTGGAACCTATTTTTGAAAATAGTGTATTTTGAACTCAGCTAATTATAATAAGTAGGAGCAGTTAAATATTTCTTTGTTCTATATTTTTATTCGCACAGGTGTAACTATCAGTTATTTTATTCAGAGCACTTTTTAAAATATTGGAATTTACTCCTTTTCATTCCGGGATTTAAGGAAGACATTTTCTGCATGATGATAATATTATGCGGAGACATTTTACCATTATTATTCCAGCCTTAAGAAAGTCCTTTGTCCTAACTCCTAACATATGAATAAAAACGATGAGGAAGCTTCGGAATACAAATTACGTTGGTACTCTGCCTGTCATCTCCTGACAGTATGAGGTGAACGGTGATGCTGTTGTTAATGTGTCTTCCGACAGTTGATAGATACTAACCCTGCCAACTTGAAAAACGTAGCAAAGTCGGGTAATCGCTTTTCTTTTACTACCACACGGTAATTGTAGAATCTAATTTATTTTACTATCAATCTTTGACTGATAATAAGGAACGCGCAGCCATAAAGAACAAGTTTGGTATCAAATAAAAAAAACACAACATTACAATTAAAATGTTCGGCGAGAACAGAACCGACATCACCGACAGCTCCTTTCAACCTTTCATTTTTTGTAACGAGAAGCATTAGACTCCACGACTGATTACTTTTACTTTTTTTCGATTAATGAGCTTCAATATCATTAGTGTCATCATTACTGAGGTTCCATGGTGTAATGGTTAGCACTCTGGACTTTGAATCCAGCGATGCGAGTTCAAATCTCGGTGGAACCTACTTTTTGAAAGAAAATATAGTCCTTGTATAATATTTGTGTAGATATGTAGACGTCCTTCGTTTTAAAATATTAAAATTTTCGTTGCGATTTCCACTATTTTTGTTAGTATAATTACTTTTGGGGTTTTGCTGAAATCTGGCATTCAAAAATGTAAATGAAATGTGAACCTTCAAAAGTTTAGTTGAATACTCTTTAGTACACGACTTAATTATTTTATTATCCTTTGTGCTGTAGTACAAAGAACATTCGCTGTACTCATCCGCAATGGAAAGCCTATCCCAAAAATGTTAACCTCTCATTCAATTGAAATTTCAAACAGAAAGTCTGAAGTTGGAAACTATTTGTTACGGTAACATGTTCTTCATAGTTTCAAATCTTGAAGTCACCCCAAAAGAACCGAAATAAATGACTCCGCTAACAAGTTAACGTTTATCTTCTTTATCCAGACGTCTGCTTCGTATTTACCTCGACTAGACAACTTGAGAATACAACAATAACTTCGTTTTTATTGAAGCTTTACACCCATCAAACACGGCGCTTTTATGAAATCAATTAATCTTGATCAATTGCTTTGAGCACAAAAACTAGATTGAATTTTATGATCGAACGATTATTAATAATCCCAAATCTAGGGTTTACGTTCGACTTGGGAAACAACTGGCTCGAAAAATTGCGGAGAATAGTGGAGTAATTGCATTTCCGTGCTACTGTAACTCAAAGTTAGACTTCCGTTTGAATAATGGCAATTATGACACACAATAAGGAAAATTAATTTTCTTGCTCTGTGCGAATTAAAATTGACAGTTTCGGTTCGAGAGATAAATAAATAAGACGGACGAGAAGTTTGGGAAACTTCTTCGTTAACCATTATAAAGAAGCAAACAATTTAATGAGTACCTAATTTTAATAACTTTCGAATTTAAGGCGCTTATCCAACTTAGCTCCCTGCGGTAAACAATTCGAAAATATCCATTGAAATGAAATAAAATCATTTCTCTTGAAATTAACAACGATACACCAAATATTCCTCTTCAAAGTATTATATTATATTAATTAATTATTTTATAATTATACAGATTTATTATGAACACCATTATTCAAATTGGATACAATTTATTGTCAAACCAATTATCCAAATTGGATAGAATTTATTGATTAATTAAAATTGTAACCCTCCATTCAATGGGTTTGGAATTACAAGTGCCCACAAAAATCGTGTTTAGAATTTGTGATTGCTCTAATTTTGCAATAATGAAACTAATCCACGGCCTTTCAACATCGTTATTACCTTTACTACAATAATTATTGATTTGATGATAATTATCGTTAAACAAAACATTATTCAAAATTAATGCACATGAAATTAAAATCAGTTTTATAGTTCAGAAATCAGCATCACATACTAATAAATGAAGTACGCAGATCTACAATATCAACATTTTCAGTAAACAATTATCAATTTGCAGTAAAAATGCAATTATACATAACATAATCTATAAAAACAGAATACCGACACAGGACTTTTTATCTTCAGATAAGCCGATCAAAGTACAAAAAAGTACAATTTTGATCTATTTGATCCTATTCATCTTGCTGGAAATGCGCGAATATGCATCAATAATTTCTTTCTAATTTTTCAACATTCAACAACTTGAAAAGTCGGTTTTTAGTATTCTAGACAACTTACAACTTATTACAACAATTGCAATTATTAAAAGTCAGTTAAAAACTGTTATTTGGTGATTACCAGAACTAGTGATTATTGTAAAACTAAGATTGAAGATTTTGCCAAACCAATCTTCACTTCTTCAGTTATCTGGGTTTTAAATTTAATTAAAATTAATTGACAAATAACAAACATATTTGACTGAAACAACTTAAGTGGGCCACCCGGTAAATAAACTCTAAAACTAACAATAAGACTGAAGATTTTGTGATTTGAAAACGCCATGAAATCCCGAATAAACGTGTTAGTGGTAGTTTCGACATTTACCTGCCAGTGCTGAAACAGACATGCCTTCATACTTTTACTGCTTCCTTTGATCACAAATTAATTTTGTGGACTTATTGCATATTTTTGCCTTTAACGTAATGACGTATTGCGAGTTTGATGAAATACTCGCGTCCGTGCCAACAAAATTAAAGCGCAAAAAACAACATCAATATTTAAATAAAATGAGCAGAAAAATTCAATTCAATAAACACACCTTTTCTTACAATGAATACATTCGTCCTTTAAAAGGATCTGTGGAAAACGATCACTCATAAAATGTCTGAAATTTTAATCGGCACAGGTAATTCACTGTCAGTGATATAATTAATACCCTCGAGCTTCTTCTCCTCAACAAACAAGCCCACGCAGCACATTCGTTTCATTTCTCTCGAAAAAGGGATATTTTCCCTCTGAAGTCACCCTCCTAAACAAAATTCGCTAGAGATAATACTCCAATTATAAGGTTCCATGGTGTAACGGTTAGCACTCTGGACTTTGAATCCAGCGATCCGAGTTCAAATCTCGGTGGAACCTCAAGAGTGTTTTTTGTTTCAGCATCAATTACTTTTTGTCGAATGTGCTCTCGTAAATTAAACTGTTACCTTTTCTGTCTCCGTGTCTGTGCATTGTTTGTTAGGCCTGTATTCAGGAGCTAAATAACCCGTCAGGTGCGCTGGGGGACCACATCCAAATACTGTACTGGTCTGACATAGTTTCACCCTTCCTCGGGATGAAAGCATGAGGGTAGACGGTGTTACCAGAGGAATGCACGAAGCACCTGAAGCGCCATCTGCAACAAACAAAAGAGCTTGTCTAAACGCAGTTTGCGTCACGGATGCCAGCGATGGACTAAGAGCTACAAAAGCATTTATCGAACATAGTGAACATCACGAAAATTTTATTTGTAGAGTGCACTTGTCTGCATGATGATCTAATTAGGATCTGCAAATAAAAGAATTTAGTAGGTGCGTGATGTTTTGTAACAGTTAAGAAGTGTTTTGATTTTTGAGAACTGTTCAAAAGAGCTATGAATTCCATTATAATGTAAAATTGATAAAAACTCCAAAAGATGCAAAAATAAATATGGTCTAAAAACGTTCTTGTACCTTTTACTTTAGATGCACTGCAGAAATGTTAGAAAAAACATACAGCGCTTGTGGGTTGTTTTATAAAGTTTTCTATAATCTCCAATTTGCTAATGAACTGCGGTTAAAATAAAGTTTTGTGCATTAATTAATGAAAAGTTCTTTATCCTCAATACGAGTATAAATTTGTTTTATTTTGTATTAAAATCAACTATGCTATAATAATTTCCAACATGGTCCGTTGACTTTTTATTAGCTCTGCAAATAATGTAGACAAAATTACAATTGCAGTTGTAAATTATTATTATATGTATTTAGTATGTATTAATCAACATATAAATTATTTACAATGAATGAAAATTTAAGTCATTCCAAACATTGGATTTTATTCAAAAGCTGAGTTTAACAAATAACCAAAAAAAATTTCATGGCCTTGTATATACCCTATTTTTATGTCCAAAAAAAAATTGCCTAGCATAAAATGTTTTGTTGAGTTTGACATTTTTATTCAACTTTTTTACTTTCCGTACTGTTTTTTGTATCGACTTCATTATATTTAAAAAACTTATAAACGTAGGTATGATTCATAATAAAAACGAGAACACCGTATACATTTATTTACATTATTCGCCTTCATTTAATATTGTCACTTTTCAATTCCAGCCATTTGATATAAACTTGGGTTGATATCGAAGTTCTGCTGACAAGCGTAAACAAATCACGCTTTGCCCTGCTATTTATTTCCATTCTTTTGCGAAATGGAACAATAAATTTTAACTTAACTGCAACGGTAAGGAGATAAATTGACTGCTAAAGAAAGGACTTACCCAAGCGCCAAAATGAATGAATAGAAACCGTAATCTAGCGGATTTCCAAGGATAACTTCTGGAACGGACATAAATGAAACAAATTTCTTTGACATTAGAGGAGAATTTTCAGTGATCCTTTGAAAAATAAAACAACTGTGAAAGGTTTCCCGCTCTTTGTAAGAGACTCCTTAGCAACTTTTAAAATCCTTTTCGAAGCCTGTTTTCTCTTTACTAAAGAATATTTCCTGATTACATTCTCTTGTTGACTGATGCCTTAATATAACAGGTGGAGTGGCAGACAATAAATCGTCTTAACTTCTGATTTGGTGGCTTTGCCTCATCAATAAAGCAGGATCTCATGTCAAAACATAATAAATGGTGGTGTATGGCTCAAATTGAGATGATCACTCCATTTTGTTGAAATTACTCGAGTGTTTACACAACACGAAACTCGAACAAACAGGATTAATTTCAATATTAATTGATTTATCTGTTTAAAGACATTTGGGATTATACTAATTAAGCCAGAGGATAAGATTTATGAATGTTATCGGCGGTAACGGCATCTAAAAAGATTTCAGCATAAAAGCTAATTCTGCACTAATTCTTTGAACAAAACCTTTTCACTTCTTTTGTCACAATATTTCCAGCCGTGGAACAATGCATACTCAAACTTCCAGTTCTTTTTCTTGCTTTAATTCAAAAGCTTTCGGCAACGCCCCTTATTTTAGCAATTCCATTGCGATTTTCAAGTGTACCAGCTGCATTGTAACAAATTATACTTACCTACCTATAAGAGAGCATTTTAAGTTTCCACACTGTTGGATGTTTAATTTCTAAATATTCTGCAATTTTAACATCAATATTTTTCATGACTCATAATAAAAAATAATGTAGCAAAACGGTCTGTAAAAAATATGTATATTATTGACAAATCTGAAACATTTAAAGAATAGAAAGAATGAAACGCATTTAGAAAAAGTCTGGATAAGTGGTGCTTTACCCCAAAATTGCTAGGGTGCTCAAAGCGTAGATGAAAGATCGAAGATTGGTCAGATTTTGGCTGTTTATTTGACTACAAACTAGTATCTTTAGAATTTCCACCAACATTAGCTGAACAAAAGTAACTTAAAAGATCTTAATGCCAGCTTATACAAAAATTAATAATGTCTTTAATCCGATAATTATGGTTTAAATAAAGCTGGGTTACTACATATCGAGAATAAATTTGTGGCAAGCAAAATTTGCCGAAAAAGCGTGTCTTGAGAGGTCCGGCCGCGAGGAGAGAGTTCATTTTCGTTATATAAATAAAAAAAAATCTCAAAAATAAAAAGAGTGTTTCCGCCCGGGATCGAACCGGGGACCTTCCGCGTGTTAGGCGGATGTGATAACCACTACACCACGGAAACTTGACTATCTACAATGTAAACTGATAACAAACGGAACATCTCGCCTAATTATATTACTTTATTGATCTCTATTACCCACAGCAACATTTTTTTTATTAAATGGCAATTAAGATAATAAAAAAAATCTCTTTTATAACGATATTTAACTATTTTAGCTTCAACATATTAGAGAGAAGCGTTAACGCCTTTAGATAAGATTTTATTTATATCCCTAAACAAAATTCAACCCCTGAATTCCAAATTCCGAATTTGTGTAACAAAAAACCTGGCAGCGGTGGGATTCGAACCCACGCCTCCGAAGAGACTGGTGCCTTAAACCAGCGCCTTAGACCGCTCGGCCACGCTACCTTGCTCTTATTTTTCACCATCACCAAGTCGTTGACAAAGCAACAGTTCAAGTTGGCGTTTATCCAATTTCTACATTCCAAATCGAATTTCCTGTTACAAATCTCCCTAATTGAACAGTTTAAACTGATGCTCCGCTTCTGCAATTAGAAGTTCGTGTTGCTGTTGTCGGTGGTGCATAGCGAAATTTCTCTTGATTTATTTTAGTCGAATTGTCACAAACACGAGGAACAACGTTGCAAATTTCGATTAAATTTCGAACAAAGTTTAGTTTTTGAAACAAGCTATTAATATTAATTAGACTGGTCAACAATTAAACGCCAAAGCGGGGTAGTTTCAATTAAACATTTCACTATTAATAGGCGTAATATGGATTCGCTGATCATGTGATTGATTACTTATATTTTAATCACCACGCCAAATTCGAAACAAAGATTTTATTGGCACTCAATTAATAAGAGGCGCAATCGCCACTGCCCGTGCGTCGCAGGTAACACCGTTTTTCCATATCACCCCCAAAAAACGTCATGCAAGTGACGACTACTCATAAAGTATACACTAAAGCAAATAATTTCAAGAGTTGCTGTACTTTCTTTTTAAAGACATTTGAGTAGATTTCCAACTAATGAGTAAATTTTGATAAACTTAGGAAAATTTCTCCAGACTTTTGATATGCTGATTTATCTCCTGTAAGATCGTCATTTCGTCGTCCCCCCCAAAAACTTTCATTCAAAAAAAACATAGAATTATTCTGCAACACACATCCATAAATCATTTTTCTTTCGCTTTGCTATCCCGTGTCCCAATAGCTTGAATTGCCATCTGAAATAAATTACTATTGGGTAGACGGTCCCATAGAATTGCTCAGTTACAATTATTACGATAAGCTAATTAATCACAGAACTGCCTTGAAGTGGCCTCCCGACATTTGACATTTAAAAAACCTGTGAAACTTAACCTTCTACTTGATTTGGTGTGAATTTTCTTCGAGGCTCACTAAGCTTTCTAGACTCTTAAAATTAACCTCTAAAATTTCCATTTATATTCCATAATGCAAGGTCTCCCCGATAGCGTAATACAATTTACCCGTTCGCATTTAGAAAGCCACGCATCCGCAACAGCCCTTTATAATTTCGCATAACAATCTGCGTCGAGTAAATTTTCCGGAACTATAGAGAACGCAAAGCTCTCCTTAAAGTTACAAGCCGTAAAAACTAAAATTCTGAATCATTCGCGCACTTTCAAGCTATTCCCAGTGGCTGAGGCTCCGACAAAAATAATTAAACTCCCCTCTTACACGAAACAGTTTTCATCATTCAGACAGTACCCCAGTCATGAAATGAAGCTCTAAAATTACGAAAGTACGGGAGAATTGGACGATTGGTTAAACAAGGGTGGTAATAGCAGATTCTCCGTTGGATCATATGGCATTTTTGAATCCAAAATGAGGGCGATTTTAATCTCAACTCCTTTGACAATTTGATTAAAGTAATTTACATTTGGTGGTCGAAACGAGTAGAATAGGACAGTGCTATTGGTTGCGTCAAGTTGCATGAGATTCAGATGCGCATGCAATTTGCGGGTGCAAGTTCGAGTGGTAATGGGCCGTGCAAGACCTAGAAGTGCAGTGAAGAGGGAATTTTCCCCAAATGAACTCTTGAGGACAATTAGTAACAGTGAAAAACGATGCGCTTTTAACGTTATATTTTTAAATTTATTCGGCTGTCCGAGTCCAGAAAGAAGTTTATTAAAACAAATCACTGAGTGGTTAAAAGCTCGAGGGTCAAGATACGGAAACGTACTCGCACGTTTAGTTCGAAAATTTTCAACACTCTTTTTGCTTTACGGGATGATCTTTATTAGGGTTTGGGGTAAAAACCTGAACAAAATAAATATGTTTAAAACAAAAATAAACGGCTGAACTAAACATAAATTCCGCTGAAACGCTTGTGCTTAGAAACCCATTCGCTCCTAATATCAATCGTTTCAGCAAATCTACTACTATTGCTATTAAACTGCGTGCTTAATTAGTAGTACAGTGAACATTCGATATAATCAGTCAACTCGACTGGAAACAAAAATGTTGTTGAGCTCTTTTACACGGTATTTTAACGATTGGCATTGATGTGATTATATCGAATAACCGAAAAAAAAATTGTTGACAATATCAAAGGTAGTTAATATTAAATACAACCACGAAAAGCCTAAAACTCTTCAAAAAGTGTTAATTTTTAATGCACCCCTAAAGTACCCAAATATCTGTAGACCATCAAAAATTGGATACGCAAAAAACCTTAGAAATCATCCAAAATTATTTCAAGAGCAGTTCAAGAAAAATTTTCAAAATCCGTTGTTTTTAGATATTCCAAATAACTTTTTATTTCTGGACCAAGCCATTTGGCGCATGCAAAAAACACCAAACAACAAAGAGGGATATTTGGCGCCTTACAAAACAAAGCAGAATCCTAAAAATTTTAATATTTTGCCATTTTATATTCTATTTTAATTAAACCGGAAACGTCTATTCAGCCCGGCATAATTATGATAATTGCTTTTTCCTGATAACTTATCTGTACACATATTCCTGAAGTGCTACATTAGTATAATTAGAGGAAATTAATAGCTAAAGCTAATGCTCACTAATAGCACTTTAGAGAACTAACATGTAATTTTGACAATTTAGTGTGTTCTTTTTTGCCCGAACAAGCTTCAATCAATACAAGAAATCCTTATCCTTGACTCAATCACAAAAAGTGGTAATCTTGCAGTAAATAAAATCGTCGCAACTTTTCAAGCTTTCTTTCTACATCCGCACCAGATTTCGCCCATCCTTTATTTTTATTAAAAAGCAGTGAAAAACGCTTGAGCGTTATTAAAATGCCAGTTTTCAGTTTCACCAAGCGTAAATCTCATTAGCTTTGCTGTTTTCCCCCCATTTCATTTGCAACGGCTGCCAGAAGTAGATTCTAATGTGTTGTAATTAACATTAGTGTTTTAAGCGTTCGCTAAAAGAATAGGAATTATTGATTAAAGGCGCAAATGTGGAAGAATCTTAAGAGGATTGAATGCAAGCTGTGTTTAAAATACTCCCGAATGTGATTAGGAGAAGGTGGCAAGTGTAGAATGATCCGGGAAAGCCAAAATTTTACGAGCAGTAAAGCTTTACAAAGCTTTTAATTCTTGTGTTTCTGTTTCACGCTCCAGATTTAATTTACAATATTTCTGACGAGGTGAATATATCAAACGTATCGATGTAATGGCATTATTCGCGTGTAAAGCCTGACACATCAAGTTAATTAAAGCCAAGGATACGCGTTGTCCTTCATTAAAGTATAATGGATCCATTATCCTGTATCGATTACGGAGGCGGTCTCTGACAACAATTTGAAATATGGATCTGCCCTTTTCCAAGACCAATATCAAAAGACGGAGAGAACAAAAAAATGTCAATTATTTTTAATAGGAATGTTTGCAATAAATTATACGGAATGTCTACCACTTCGGAGCAAAAAACGCAAGGAAATTCTGGCAGATTTCGCCCTTTCGTTACGCGCAAGTCTAAAAATAACTCAGAATTTCCGCAGGTAGTTAAATTTTATAAACAAGCGCAACAACGTATCAGAAAAACATTAGATGCACCAGAACTTCATTATCTTT
The DNA here is from genome assembly GCA_029298725.1 of Gnatocerus cornutus. Lineage (NCBI taxonomy): Eukaryota > Metazoa > Arthropoda > Insecta > Coleoptera > Tenebrionidae > Gnatocerus > Gnatocerus cornutus. The sequence goes on from CM055514.1 coordinate 9,955,650, forward strand.
ATTTACCACTTATCGCGCCTCCTCCAACTTCCCTTCAAAGAAAAATAAATATTTATAACCACCTCACATTCTCGTTGAAATTCATGAAATCATGATTAATCGCAGTTCAGGTAGAAAAAATTGACAAGGATGCGCGTTCATTTCGTCATTTATTCGCAATGAAGCTGAAACTTAAGCAGCCACGTTTACTTTGTAACAAACAGTCAGAATAGCTTGAAAGAAACACGGACAGTTATCAGGATATCCTTCTTCCATGGAAGACAACTGGATGTCATTACCGGAAATGGTTGGGTGTCATCTTAGCGAGATTGATGGGACGGTCAAGTGGGATTAAACTGGCATCAATTGAAAGCCGTGTTTGATGCCAGAATACGGATTACCACTCAAATTTAGGGGAGGAAAAACAGACCGGAAAACTACGCAAGGTTTAGTCCGAGTGAATTTTACAGCGGCGACAAAAAGCAAGTTGTAATCCTGGTATTTTATCAAAGACAGCTAATTGTTAAGCTAATAGCTCCCATGTAAACGAGTTTTTTTGTCTTAAACCAGACTCAATTAAGAGACGTGCCGTTTTTATAATCACGTCGTTGCACTTCAAAATATTATTTTAAACCTCCTACACTCACAATTCTCTTTTGTTACGTCGCGACGCCATTCATCTTAACCATTCAATAAACATCTGGCGCAGATTTTCTAGATAACACAAATTCGAATAAGTAAGGGCTCTCTGGCGATGTATAATAAAAATCTCCTCGTCATGTTCTTGATAACGTGCAACAAATGAAACCACTTAGCGATGCGCTTTAGCACCTCTTTATCTTTCAGCTCCGACGCAAAAAAAGGACAAAATTATGCGAACCCGAAAGTGGCGATGACGGAATAAAAATACGACTTCAAACGTGTCGACGATTACACTCGAAAATCTCCCCGTCAAAAATAACTAATGATCATCTACAAAACATACGTTGAATTTTTCTTTAGAATTCACAGCCGGAAGCTGGAAATATATTGCGTATATTTAACAAGACGTCATCTGGGTTTTGTGGCGTCATTTCCATAAGACGATCTCAATTTTTAAACATAAGAAACTCGTTATAGAAGTTTGACCACAAAAAATATCAACGCAGGGTGCCATTTTCTCTTCAGACTTCGTTATAGAAATTCCTGCTGTTCCGATAAACGAAAATTAAATTCCTGAGATATTCGGGAACTTGTCAGGCAAAATTTCGCCGTTTCGAATACTCCGTAACATTTGTTATAAAACACTGTAATCTCCCATTTCTGTTGCAAGCTTTTCGACGACTCCTAACAATGCTTTTGGGAAATAAAACGCTACTTTATGACAAAAACACTACACGAACGTCGTAAAATGCGAAAACTTCCAAAGTAACGTTGAATAACACTCAATTAACGCCGAATAATCGTTAGCGAAAGATTTTCAAGTGATCCATCAACTTCTTCGCTCGGTTGTCGTCGTCTGCGATAAACACAACATTCTTGGCGAAGGTCGCTACAAATTGTTTTCTGGTGTTATTTGTAGCTGAAGGCTATTTTCCTGGATACGATGAGGATAAATTTCAACAGCCCTGCCATTCATCAGACTGTGAATAGCAAATGAACACTTCGAAGTGCGAAGATTTCTATGTGGGACTACGGATACGAAGGGAAGTCAGCATACAATTCCTCATGCTAAGATTACAAGAGAAGTCTAATAACAGATTTCCTCTACGCAACTGGAATCCTCGGTAAGTAAATACATCGAAGAAAAATCCTGAGATTGAAAGGAAAGGAAGAAAAATACACACGCAAGATACGTGGTCGGCGCGATCTGGAAGCCAAAATATCGTAATGGACATCTTAATTTGGAACACCGAATTATTAGAATTAGTTTACCTGCATGTACGTAGGAATATTTGTGGTTATACATAGTTTTGATAACACAACTTATTCGGGTTAATTTGAAATTTGAAAAAGCACAGGCAATGCATTATAAATTTACTGTAACATCCTTGATGTAAACTCACTTTTACGATTATGAAATTCCTGGTTTTACGCGTTGTTTTAATTTACGTTGACACGTTCGTCACATTACTGAGTATGAATTGAAGAGTCCGGATTTACATATTCGCATCCATTTATTTAAATCAGTGGCACCTGTCAATGGGATGCAGATACATTCATATGACGAGGATTAATTCCAACCAGAAATAATACAGTCATCCGTTTAAATCAAATTTTTGTGAAAATAGTTGAGCACATATTTATCGAACGAGGTACTCTCGTTATATCGAAGTGAAATAAAAGAGAACTGGGCTTACCAGATAAGAATAAATCTTGCAGAGCTTGAACAGCTTGACACAAGATAGCCCAGCACTCGGGCTCGGTGAGGCCCGAGGGACGTGCCGTCAGGAGTTCCCCCAAACTTGGACCTCCATGAAGACGAACTTCTTTGATGCGGGGCCTTGACATGCTGAAATCACCACGAATAATAATTTAGAGGCGGGAGTAAAATCGATTTGGTTTTAATGATTGAAGATTAATGACTTTACAAATTTGGGAAAAGTTCTTCAATTAAATTATTAAAGTATTTTCCTGAATCCCTTTTCCGGTATCTCGTAGAATCGTCACAATGTAAAGAAACACAAGTGAGCTTTCTGAAGTTTCTGCGAAGCTCTCCTGAATGCGGCAGTGATTAATTAAAGCTTGGAAGTACATAATGAATACAAAAACCAAATTGTTATTAATTAAATGAACAAAGTTAGTTTTACTATCGTTTATCGTGCGCTAAAGAGTGGAACTAGTCAGATTACCTACCAGTCATGAGAGGCAATATTCAATAAACTGTCAGTGACACGAAACTTCAAACAAATTTAATTATCGCCGAATTTCACTAGCAAAATTTCAATAATTGGGCTCGTTATTACTGTTAAGAAGTTTCCCAATAAAACTAATACACGGAAAAAATAAAAACCTCAGAAGACGGATAAAATAGAAATGAGCAAGATCAGCGATGCGATTTTTCCAAATGGAAAGATTCACTTCCTTTTCGGAGTATCATTAATCTTAATATAAAGTTCAGTAAGTGACGTTGCAACAGCTTTTTACTCCATTACATTCTTGATTGTTTCGGCTGTAACGCTTGTTATTTTCCTGGAAATTGCTTGGTCCATGTCAATTATTTCCGTTAGATTCTTCTAAATCTAATTCTAGTCCACTGACGAGCTTCCTGTTTACAAAAACAAGAAGCCCACTCAGTTGATAGAAAGCGTGACAACAGATTTTGAATAACTTGATTTTAACAAAAACCGATGCAAACTCATTATTAAAGTTTCATTTTAGCGATTTTTTATTAGTTGGAACGTTTTTTCATCGCTTCTGAGCTTCAAACTCGACAGGCCTTCACAAAGATTTGGACGTAAATTTGTAATTCTATTCGATTCTATTTGTCTGATTTACACAGCTCAGTGGATATTGTACGAATTTTTGTTAATTCGAGTATACAAAGACGTAACTGCGATTACAATGGCATGCAAGAGCGATTTAGCTTCCATCACCGCTGACGTTGCGAAGAATCAATAAAGGTGTGTTTCTTCTAACAAAAAACTGAAATTAAAGACGTCCGTTTAGTTATTTAAACAATTGAAGTGGTAAAAACCCGGCGCATCCACCAAATTTGGTAACAATCCGTTGATCGCTTTCTCACTTCCATCATTAACCCCTCGATTAACCAACACACCGAAAATTAATCAAGAGGAGAAAATCAATCCGACTCTGTCAAGCGGCGTATTGATCCGAAGTCATCTTCTGACGAGAGTATTATACATGAGAGACGATCTATTAACTCTATGAAATCCAGTTACTGAACACTACTTTTTAAAAATTGCCTAATGGAATTCTTCGGTGAAAATTTTAGAACGTGAGATTAAACGCACAAGGCAATTATTTCTTCTCGTTTGTCGAGAACTTGCAAAAGTAAAAGCTTTTGTCAGCAACCAAACTCAATTATTAGGTGTAAGTTAGCTTTTAACTGATCTCCAGACTTCTAATTCATTATTGATTGTAGACTATAAAGACAACGATATTAACCCAATCTACAAAGACGTAATTAACAATTTCCCGACCCAAATTTCTTGACATGCTGTAAATATCGAATTTGGACACTTCATGTAAATGCGATGTAGATATAAAATCGTGAAAAAGATTTTCCGTCGCGTGACACCCAATCAAATTTTTTGTTCGGATTATGAAAAAACAATCACGATACAGTCAAGGAGGGATTATTTCCGGATATAACATCAATCTTCTCGAGAATTCTTAAAGGCCTGTCTCTACGGCGCCAAATTTTCATGCATCTGAAAGCAGAGATTCGTTTCTGGCTGATTTCCATGTTGGAGTAATCTGTCCACATTTATGTGATGTACGGTTTCACAGACTCCAAAATGACACTGATATCCGTTCATGCGGTTTAACTCACGGAAAAGTGTCATTTTTTGTGCTTAGCCTGTGTAAAATTTATCGATTTCGTCTTGGATGAGATTTCTTATTGAGGCCGCAGAGTTGCACTGTGACAAATTGAGCGGCTGTGGTAATTTCAACTCCCATTAATAAATATTGTCCCTTCTCTTCGGTACCTTTAGAATCATTAATAATTCATTCTTAAAAGCCGCCTCTGTAATAAGCACAACGTGTAATAAATATCCCAGTCGTTTGAAGATTGCAGATAAATGTGAGGTTCTCAATTTGTCAGAACTTCTTGACCTCCTGTTCAATTTTTGTTTTTTTTTGTGTTTTTCGATGGAATTGATCTGATCTTGAGTACAACTTGAAAATTTACGGATGCAATTTACTGGAAACTCCGAACTGCTTGTCATATATACGTCTTCATGGCTTTCGGTAAAATATCTGCGACATCAACTTAATTTATTAATGTAGCATCGATCGCGAAAGGTGAAAAAAACTCACTCAGACTGGTTGTTATTAAATTAGTTATTGATTTTACAATGTAGAAGTACATCTTTAAGGAAAATATTTAGACTGTGAAGTAAAAAAATGTAAACTTCAATTCCCAAATGACGCCATTAACACTGCAACGTCTAATCTAAGTGACCAAAACTTGTCCTCAATTTGCAGCGGAAATGTTTTGATTGATCGTCTTCTGACACTCAGAGTTTAACGATTATTGCCCGCTTTCATCCCCAAGCAGTGAACGTATTTATGGTGATGGTGATATCAGGAAGTAATGGGACAGGGCTATAAGAAAGCAATCTACACTTTTTATTTTCCTAACCATTGCGTATAAAACGTCAGCGCAACAATTTGACAGATTGAGCCGTGTACTCGATATTCAATAGTCTGAAGACCATAAATAAAGAATACAGTAGATATAAGCTACATATATCACTGACAACTCGGTAATCCATCAGCATCGACTTGCACTCTTTTGCGTCAACCGGAATTCTGTCTGCTTTTCTAAATAAAGCAGGATCAGAATTTCTCCAATTGTGTGGACGGAAAAAAGTCGAACATTCATGCTTTCTGTGAAAAATGCTAGAACGTATCGCTTTATGGTACGGAAATGCATACTTCTTGTATACGAAGGAGAAAATTGATCACTTCCTTTTGTTGGTTTCGTATTAAAAGATAAAAGGATCGAAATGTAAAGGTTTCAGTTGTAAAAGCATTTTCCAGTTTTTCAGCTCTGTGCATGTATGCATGCCATTTATTAATGATGTTCTGGCACTCATTATAACAGATGGAAAAGCGTTTTTGTTTTGTGAAAACCACTCATTTTTTAGGAAAACAGATGACCAAATTCACACAAAAGTTAAGTTCTTATGATACTCAGATTCAATTACAGACTTAACCGAGTACGTAATCATTTCTATTCCGGCTTTGAACTAGTTCTACAAAACTTCCAATCCTAAAATTACTAAGAAGTTCTTAGAAGCAAACCTCGGAAAAACAAGTAGTTTTAACTCAATTAGTCGCGGTGGAAACTTTTGGTCAATAAAAGTAAAAACAGATAGTTAATACGTTATCTCAATAAAAAAGTTGCGTGCTTCGACCTTTAAATACGTAGATTAATATTATCGCTCGTTTATTCATCACAATCACATTCTGCCAAAATTGCTCTTTAGTTTGATGATTAAAAAGATTATCTTCTTCAGTTAAAACTTCCATTTTAATTAAAAGAATGAAAGATGCTGTGTCATAAACATGAAGATAACAGTGAAGGCTAAAAATAATGAATGAAGGAGATTTTACTGTTGATGATCGTGTTTAGTGGCTGCTAATTATTATAGCACATTTTCATTGTGAAAAATTCTCAACGCAATGAAAAATATATCATTAATACATCCTGAAAATTCTTTTCTAAGACAAGCCCCGGATTTTTTTAGAAATCAGTTCCTTATCACATATCCACATCTTCTTCCCCATTGAACACCCCGTCATAGACATTGGCACCAGCGACAGTAATAATTCCGTCTTCCCGCATCATTTCCATATCTTGAGTAAGTCATTTCCGAGATTTTTCTATATCGCTACCATTTAGAACAACCGTCTCATTTCTCACAGTAGCTTACTCGGACTCTTTCAACAAACTTTACAACTCCCAGCTTAATTTACAAAACTTCCGGAGAGATAGATGAAGCTTATTCCTTCTCTCAGTGTAGTTGTGTGAAATTATTTTTACATCGAAGGTCTTAAAATAAATGAAACGGCGAACTAAAAGCGAACGGCGAAGGAATCAATCTTACTTGATACCGCTTCAATGATTTGGTTTCACGATTCACCAGCGGAGCCAATGTTATTAGAAAATTAATAAGATTCGTGCAAAAAAAATAGATGTGTGATAACTGTTAAAGATGTGTTTCTAATGAAAAAGTTTGATTAATCGACGATCGGGTCCGGTTGGGACGTTTTTGCCATCCACATTTTTAATTACCCACGTCTAGACAAGGAAAGGGCGTGCATGAACTAGAAACAGTGCAATTTAGAGAGATGCAAATTGTTGGTTTGCCTCATCTTATTTTATGCAAGAAATTTTAATTTGCATTATCTACGTGTAATGGTAGTCGGGTAATAGAGAAACATTTTCTGTATTCTATTCAATGCACGTAATAAACCTGTGTTTAGAGTTCTACTTGTAACATAACTAGTTATTTTTCTCAACTTGACTTTAACCTAATATTTGGACTTTTAACTTGTTAGATGATGACGACAGGACTATTGACGAACTCGGAACTCCGGTGTTTGGCCCATAATATTCGGCTTCGAGTTGTTGCAATGTTTGCAAACTAAGACAATATTCCATGGAAACAAAGACTGACTGCAATAAACGTGACTTTACAGTTAGGCGATTCGTTAAACAGTGTATTAACCGGCCTAAAAATTCGATCAAAAACATTTCTTTTAAATTATAGTGTCGATACATAAAACAAACATGTGAGACAGTAAATATGTTAGATTTGGGGTAATGTAACTTATTTAAAGTCAATAAATCAATATTTTGTAAATCATCCTGCAATAACACGAAAAAAGTATATCTGGGCAACAGCTTATTTATAATCATGTGAAAAACCAACACATTTTCTTGTAAATTTCTTCACAAAATGCGAACCTACCGGCCATTTTCTAGACGTGATCAACAGGCGATCTCTGCACATCTGCTGAAGTGACCGTCACGTAGCACTGCAGTGGCCGATCCTCCGGTTCGGGTCGTCTCCCTGGTAGGTAGTACACCAAACATGTGACCCCCACCAGGAACAAGAAGAACACGAACACGATGTCGAACATGATGAGGGAGTTCCACGTGAGCAGTCGCATCACAGCCTTTGTAGGCGGCCGATGGAGGCATCAACGCACAACATTACCAACCTCCACCCTTCCGGCGAATTCAACAAATGAAGCATACACATCCACGTCACCAGTTTTATTTAATTTCCGATGTTAGCCCGTTTGATCTTCTACATTATAGACAAGCGAAAATAATTATTTTTGATTCTGCAGTGAGACTTTGAAAGAAAAAAAAATTGATAAAGCATCGTACCATCAAAAAGGTATAAATTACCCTGACCCCTGATGCTTTCTCCACAGTTTGGGGTAAACAAGAGTGATAAATCGAGGCATAATTCTGAGAAAATGTAATTAGTCCGGTCCGAACCCTTTCTCGGGAAAGTTAGTAGGAGCTATTTTCTCCCTTATGCAAATAATTAATTTTGGACAACATTCGATATTGTCATTCAAACTTTGATTGTGTGTAAACTTAGTTCTATTCTTTTACGTTCCAAAGAAATTCGTTTAATGTTTCAAGCACAAGTTTTAATAACTTGCGTAGATTTAAAATTTTATTAAATGTATTTTCCCGGAGAGAATTTTGCCACGGTTGAGAAAGCCCAAACAAGCTGTGACATTTCATGAGCTCGCTTCTTTTAACCCACCAATATGTGTACATTTTCAATTTTAAAAATATAGAATTTTAATCACAGCGCAACAAAAGAACTGATTGGCACGATTATGTGTACGTTTACAAATCCGTATTTCGATCCGTCAACAAGAATGAAGTTGAATTTATAAATTTTAAAACACCTTATGATCAGCGCAGGATTAAGAAAGTTAACAACCAAATTAGGTCTTCAGGATGAGGTTGTCTTGTTAAAGGTGTGGTAACATGAATGGATAATGGTAGATTGTGATCCGACTACGTGCAGATGGGAACAGGGATGCTTCCCGTTTTAATTAAAAAGTTCATCTATTTACATGTTCGTGTTTTCGTAACAAATCAGTCATTCTCTCTGTGCATTTATAAAAAGTGTTAAATCAATAACTGATGTTAGTTTGAAAAACTGTAGAACTTTTTTTAAAAAGTTTATGTTCAAAGTTCGTACAAATTTGCAAACACGGGAATCTGTATTAGAAATTTAGTTTTATTTCTTCAACTGTGCTGTGATTTCAAGCTTCAACCATTAATTCCAATCCCACGAGGGCTGGATTACTCCAGTGCAATTCTACGAAGATAAAATGTTAAACTTGAAGCTAAAAAGAGATGGTTTAAACATAATTTAATGTCACACCGACGGATTATCAAAAAAACAGGGGATTTTGTTGGCGTAGAAAACATTTTAGTGCACACATATAACCATAGGATAAAGTTTTGCAACTCTACACAGAGATATTACTAAATACTATACGTCTTTTGATGTTCCCGAATTTTCTGTCGCGTTCTCTCTACTTCATCTAATGATATCAAACCAATTTCTTCCCCCCACAGAAAATTAGTCGTTCGTAACGTCGTAAAGTAACTTTACACTTTAAATCGACGTGTTTATAAACAACAAATGACTACAAAACTAGGTATGAAAACTAGGAAAGAAATTTAAATTTTTCCTGCATTATGTAGAACACGTCACCCTGAGACAATAAAGTGTCATTCCATTAACCAAAGGATTTGCTACATGATACCTTATTCTAACACACATTTCCGACAGAAAAATTCCATCGCGACCTGTTAAATATGTATGAAATAGGCGAGATAAACAGGTAAAAAATGAAAAATCACATCGCTGATTACATCACGAAAAGTTCATAACACACGTGTCAACCATCTAACATAGAAAGGTCAAATTTTTGAATAAAGAGACTGAGATAAACCCCATAAAATAATAATAAAAAAATTGTGGATGCGCCGAGATAATTTAATTTAAATCCTCAATTGGTCGGGGCGTTTATAAAAAAGTTCACCGACCTGTTCAGTCCCCAGCTTCCAAAAATTACAATGTTTGTTTCCAAGTAATAAAGCTCAATGCCAACAGCCTCTATTTTGCGACAAAACAATCCCTCGCCATTGAAATATGAAAGCGCCGTTTTCGAATGTAAAGTTCGTTTGAGTATGATCAAAAGAACACTGGCAAAATCCGGGGGAGAGAGGAAGAGTAATAAGATCATTGTTGACAAACGTTCGTGATATCGGAGGGTAGCAGATCAAATATTTAAGCGGCCTTTTCGAAGGCGTCATCGTGGAGGATTCCAAAGCAAAAATGAATGACGCGAAAGCGCGGATATTCTATATTGCTCGCATTATCGACACATCACGCTTAAACGTGGGATGCGATACTTTAACCCAATTACCCTGAAAGGAAATATACGACACCGCTGGAAACAATCTGACGTATCTCTCGATCATAACATAAATCAGAAATGAACGCCAAAAATGCCGCACCTCGAACCGACCTCGTGTCGCGATAAGGGTCCAAATTTATGACACGTGCAGAAGACTATATAATTATAGTCCGTGAAAAATCTATTTGTACGAAAGAATAAAAGCTAGGCGCAAAGCAAGTGGAAAATTAACAAATGGACGCCTGTTTCGAACAGGAATTCATCTGGCTCTGCCGCTTAATAAATGAAAATTAAAATTTGGGAAAAGATTGGCAAATATCAGTGAACGTGATGTTGTAAGTGTAAAAAAATCACGAAGAAAGTGATCAGTAACTACCCTTAGAAACACCTTTCTATTATCTGCTGTAAAAATAAACAAGTAAAGTACTTACTAACAACAATATTGCATTTGCATAAATCGCCTGTTAGCGCTGGTAACCGACTGTGTCGTTGGCACGTTCTGCCTTGCGAGGACAATGCAAGGATGGGTTCAAAAGTCATAAATTAAAATTTCAATTGAGAAAATACGAAGTTGGGTAAAGCCGAACGTGCTAAACTTCTCAACAGATTTAATCGAAAGAGAAAAGAAAAAAAGCAACAAATTAAGGTAAAAATAGAATAAAACAAAACAAACGGACAATAAATAATTGGTGCTTTAATAAGCAAATATCTTTGCCGACACCCATCCTTTTCAACACATTTGGAATCTCAAGTTTTTTTTTATTTTACGCAGGTAAATATTATTTTAAAATTAATTCCATTGTTTCTAGTAAAAACTCTTAAAAAGCCAAAGAAAACTCGTCTTAACGCGATGATTACGAAATAATTATTTAATCACGCTTAATCACAAAATTTTGAAATGTAATTTTATAAATCTACATTTCCCCGATGTGCTTTGTCTTTTAAATTAACTCGCGTTGAGGAGCTAAAGTGTTTTTTCGATTAACGAAAACTTTGTTTAGCTGGATGTTGAGTCAACAACTACTGAAAATTATGTATGTACTTATTAAAAAAACATTTTTGCCATTTTCAATTGGCTCTAAATCCCATGTTTTACAATTTGTACTTCTCGGTTTTCAGGTGTAAAATGTGAAATAAAAAAATTTACTACAAAAAAAAAGTATGAAAAATTACCGACATTTTTTACCTTATAGTTTAAATATAAATAGAGCATATTAAAATATTCGCCGTAAAAATTTAAATTTTAAATTTCGCTCCGCCAAGTTTTGAATGTAATACTTAAATTACTAGGACATTATTGTCTTGTACTAATTTAAACAGCGGAAATTTAAATTGCCACCAAAAAATATTGTTTGATCATTAAAATGACGAAAGTTTTAAGCCTTCTTGATTTTTGTCACACTAAAAAATAATTAAACTTCTCTAAAACAAAAAAAAAGTACGAAAGGCCGGAAGCAACGTAAATAAATTATAACCATTGAATTGGCAATTTCTACAGTCCAATGTTGACAGAAATTCCGCTGTTGCTTTTTAAAAATAAATTAATTGTAATACACATAATTCGTAACTACAATAAATTTTCCGTGCCTAAAATTAAATGTAAACGAACCTGAAGTTTCCCAACTTCCACGAAGAAAAATATCAATAAACCACCACTAACTTAAAAAAGAATGTAAATTACGCTCTCGAGAACAGAAAAGAGTGTTTTTATGAATGAAGTTTTCATCTTGAAAAAGCGAGTATTTAAATACTAAATATCGCTCTCATTAGTCCAACCAGATAAATTAATTTTCTTAATGTACCTGAAGAAGCATTTATGAAAAGTGTTCTCCAAAAGTAATTTATTTCGTCCGCAGTCCCAGGTGCGTGAAGTTCGTATTTAATTGTTAAATTACTTGAAATGGAGATAAGAAAAAAATGCCACCACTTTACCTCTGTCAGAATGAATAATAGTAATTAACATTAACACGACCATTTAAAACATCACGATGAATGAAATAAAACGAATGTCACGAGCAGATGAGATTTGACAAGGGCCTGAAACTTCAAACGAAACACTTGTGGAATAGAGACCGTAAACACCAATATTGGTGAATCGCCAGAAAAACATTCATAGCCGAAGATTCGAATTTCACATACTCGTGCAACAGTTTGAATCGCTCGCAAACGCCGCCCCCTAACTTTTTGATGGTACAAGCTTCCAAAAAATTCCTAGAAATACTTACAAGACATACAGCAACTAAAAGAAAAAAAAGAGCGAAAAACTTAAGAAACCACCCGACATAAATTGCACATTAAAAAAAACTGTGCGTCGGCGTCGTCGCGACCGAGACCGGAAAATTCAGATCGTCCGTTCAGAGTCGAAGCTCGGAAGAGACTGATCTGTGGGGGCGGCAAACTCGACCGCCCCCGCTACCAACGTTCGAATATATCATGTGTTGCTGGTCTGCGTAGACAATGAGGACGTATACTTTAGAAACTGTACGCTCGTTTGGAATGAATCCGGGACTTTATTTGCTTTTACCAAGTTACAGGAATGGAAATCAGTGAAAATTTTATTGTTTGACGTGACTTTTGAAGCAAAAATACCAACTTTCATTGTTTAAAGTAACAGCATTATTAAATGTCCGAATTCCGGCAATATTTGTTTGAGTATTATAATTTCATTTGATATAATTAGCACAGACCTTGCTAAGGATCTGTTGTTTGCTCTCTAACCCCAGAATCTTGCCCCGGATATTTTCGAGAATAAATTTAAGACAGCGCTATATAAGATTCATTCTCTTGTATAAGAATTTCTCCCCTATCCAATAAATTTTACAAAACCAAAAAAATAACTAATAATGAGAGCTCAGTTTGAATTCATATTAATCTTTTGATGTTTCGTTGCTAGTTTTCACAACTTACAAGTTAAGTAAATGACACATTACTGAGAAGTTTAGTATTACATTTTTCCGGAAATCGTAAAAAATGAACAAAACGATAAAAAAGAGTCAAAAAGAGCTTTTTTCCAAGGTCCAAATCCTCGCTTCATGGAATCCTCTAATGGGTTCAGGTAAAATTTGTCGTTCGATTATATCGGGATCATATGGATAAACGCAGTAACGACACCACAATACTGAAAACGGGCTTCTTACCTTCAGCAAAGCTTACTGGATCTAAAATGGATTAAAGGCGAGAGTGTGCATAAGCACGTTCTTTGTTCCTCCATCAAGTCTATCTAAAGGTAAGAAGTCGATTTTCGCTACTGTACTTTGTACAGATTAACACTTTAAAACATCGCTTTATAATCCAGTTTTTTTTTAAAACAAACAAACTTAAATCAGAAATCTATAACAAAAATCTGTACCGCATTTCCGTCCAATCTTTGTACATTAACACTTTGAACTATGTTGAAACTTCTTAATCCATGCTGTGTTTATGTTCACTACAATGCACGAATAAGACCAAAGTCCCATATAAGTAATTCAACTATAACAAAAGACGTGTAAGCCGGATTCAATGAGCCTAACCATTTTATGATAATTTCAGGATGTTAAGCCTTCTCTGGTGATCATAAGGCAGAGTGAATGAATTTTGAGGTAAAACCATTTTTCCCTTTTTGTTAATTAATTTCCAAGAGTAAAACTGTTCGGAGAGTAATTATTACAGGCAATTCGGTTACAAGACAAAAGATGAGTATTCCTAATTTCAATTAAGAAACGAGCCATTTCTGAAAAAAGGGGCGCTTGTTTGTAGTCCATAAATAAGTGAAAAACGTTCAATGTCGTATTCCCACCAGGGTTGCCCTGAATTGCAAAAAAACAGTCCGAATATTAAAATAAAAAAAATTGTTATTCTAAAAACAAAGCTTTGTTCTCTATTATGCAGTAACTCAATAAAAAAACCTATAATTAATTTTAATTCCATTCATAACATAGGCAAATTCGTTTACAATTTTAATACCTCTGTTGAGCATCCGAGCTGTTTCAGTCCGGCACTTAAAAAACTTAAAGTTTCGCGGTGACAAATCCTCGCCTTTAGTTTCACAAACTTTTTGTACTTTTATCATTGTGGAGCCAACAAATAAAATCGACGTTTATACAAAAGTTCCAATTCGTGCATTTTCGAACACATGGAATGCATTCGCATGGAACGAAGAAGTTTCCAATAAACTTTTATTTTGACTTTAATTGAACTCTTGTCGTTTTGTAGTGAAGTATAGATTTCGATTTTTCTTTTTGCTCATTTCCAGAAAAACTTCTTGGATGTAATGCAATAGGACTTCCATTTTGTTGTTCACTATGAATTTTGCCAGTAATCGATACGACGCGAGGTATTTGAAGTACTCCGGTAAGTTTTTCGCTACGTCCACCAAAAATAGTTCTCTATTCCATAACGAAGCTGCTTTAAGAGCAAAGGAACTCGACTGTTTGATTTTTTTTATTACAGACAAAAAGAACAATATTATAATATCATGTTACGATGTTCTTAAGTCCTTTTTTAATCAAAACTAAAGTCTGAAGAAGTTTACATTTACAATTTAACAATTTAAACATTTAAAGCACTACGAGAGCCAATAGAAAATGTATAAATAATTAAAAGCGTTTTACAATTAAATGTAAATTTAGTGTTTCGGTTCGTTTCGGAGAAAATTTTTACAATGGTGCGATATCGATATCTTTTTAGATGTCGTCATTTTCTAAGAAATCAACATGGGTAAGAATAAATTATAGCCGTAATACATAATTTATTCTTCATTTTCTAGTTGCTTTTGTTACGATTAATTCTTCAATTTAATGCATTATGTTAGACAACGTAGCAAAAAAATATGCTAATGCCCTTTTCCCATTCTTGCCTCATTTTAATACCTGAACGCTGCTTTAAAAAAACAACATCCTTGTCACAGAAGTTGTCAGACCTGTCTGCTTAAACAAAACGGCAAACAACCCCCTACATCGAAGTGTCAAAGCAAGATAAAAGTGCAGGTGCGGTAAAAGAATATTCGGAGTGACACGCTTATTACACAATTCGAGTTTCTCAATTTGATGTATTAAATAATAAATTGTAACAATTCTTGTTAAAATAATAAAAAAAAAATTAACTAATAACAGCAACAATTTGAGACAAATTAGAAAGTGAGAGATACTTAGATGTTCTAACAAGTTCAGTAAGTAACTTAGTTTGCAAGTTCTCTTGTCTCTTTGCAAAGCGAATATGTTAAAATGTTATGCTTTGAAGTTCTAACTACTAGTTCAACCAAGAAACAGGAAAAGAAAACCTTCTAAAACAGATCGAAATGTAAGTCCCGGCGCCTCCACCATTTTTAAAACAACTTTCATATTTCTTTTGCAATTCTATGGTATTACAATTTGTAATAATACGTAGCAACGCAGACTTAGCGGTGTTCTTTAAATCGAGCACAGAATTTCCCTCCTGCAATGAATGTACTTTTCAACTGAACTGAAATAGTAGTTCCATTGCAGTAATTAAATTTGAAATGAGCAAAAATCCTCTGAACAAACTTCCTCCAGGACAAAACCGTATTCTCTTAATCTACAGCTCTTTTATTCGACGTAAACTCCGACTATTGTTCAATGGTAATGGCATTAATCATAAACTCGTGTTGCTTTCCTTAAAATTTCAGAATAATGTCATGATGTTTTCAACGAAATATCAAAGTAATTTAAAGTTTTAATGCAGTTTTAATGAGTCTGGGGAATTTTATGCAAAAATGTGGTATTTGGTTCTGTAATTGCAACTACAATCAGTAAATTGATATGAGCGACGCTCGCTTGGAACTTAATGTTTTCAAGCAAAAACAACAGAAAAATTACAAATTAAATAGCCGCCAAGCAAACAATAGTTGTAGAAATAGCAAAAACTCAGCTTCATTTTCATAAAATGAATACTTTCCCAGTGGAGAACAAACTAAATATTGATATTGAAATATCCAGGTTTATGTGTTTCCAAACTCTTATCTCGTAAAAATTCCATTACAGCTACCACTAGTAAATTCACGAAACTAAGTCATTCCAACTATTTATAAACATAATTTAATAAGTTTAACATTGAATTCGTCTGTATTGGAAAAGCGACGGCGTTCTCCACCATCTAAACCTCTTCCTGTAAAAAAAGGAAACGAATTATTCAGCAAGATTTGAACGGAAGTCAGAAAATAACATCAAGCTTAGTAGATGCGCTTCACAAAATTGAGTTAGTGCAAAACTGGATAAGCAAGATGACGAGAAAAACATTCAGACGCCTTCGTTCAATTTTTCATCCTTTTGATCATTTACACTGCGTTATTTGCGTATGAAAGTAAATGGAAAATGCTCAATAACGCAAGAATTTTTTGATCATTTTCAACCGACGGAAAAGCAAATAATCCGTTCTACAGTTCAGTTTATATGTATAGAAGTGTCAATTATAGAAATAGATTGTTTTGAATCTGAAACAGAAGCACTATTTGATAAAAATGTGTTGGCGCTTGATGACTTGGCAAGGATATTTGCGTCATTTCTGGTGGCCACCCGGCTCCCACACACGTTTTGCATATCTGACAAGTAAAATGTGTTGATATGAATATTAATGCAGATAATAGACGGCGTCTGTTTCCGATATAAGCTGTGAAAATCAACAGAACAAAAGGTCCTTTGGTGTTCCGATTCAGAAAAGCGTCGAAGCGAACAGGACGCAGCTTATACTCCATTTTTATTATATCACAATTATGCAAAGTGGGTATCAAAATTTCCATGAGACTCGACCGGTTTGTTTCCGAGGGAATTTCAATTTTACTTCTAGTCTCTTAATATAATACCATTCAAAATTCATCACGAAGAATCAATCAATCTGCATTAATCGCGCTCTATTTATTGATATTCAACGATCTTGTCCATCTATCAAACGACCGATAGGAAACATAACATCGTAAAAACGAATCTAAATCATTTCACAATGCGAATAAGAGTGTTTCTCCTGTTTTTATTGCCTCTTAGGCAAAAGACCATTATCGTTAAATGCAGTAATAAAAAGTACAAAATAAATTTCCAAAGTATATTAAAATGACACCTGATCAATACCGCAGGGTTCATTAGATTCACAGAAATGGGAGGCAAAATAACTTAGGAAAGATAAGCAAAACTTCTCGCCAAAGTCGAAGGGGATGAAACACTACGAAAATCTGATTTGTATGTGGTGGCAAATGAGCGGCTTTTGGAAAGCGGTGACCGAATGCAACCCGCTAACGAGTATACAGTTACTTTCTCCCAGTTTTCGGATTATCCAACCCAAAATCTGCAAGTTTACTATACGCCACGTAATACTCGGAGAGACGTATGACTGAGATAACGTTAATTCCTCCAACATAACTACTATCTTGAAGCATTATAAATCATCGGAATAAGTGTGATAAATTGAACAATTTAACATCCAATAATTGTAAGAGTAACGACACTCTTATTTTCTAGTTCAGATAGAAGAAAGAATAAAAATATCGTGCATAAAATTCGCCGCCTTTTGTTGACATGTAGCTGGAATCAACATTACTTCACTGGACCTTCAAGCTAAAGTAAAGAGCACAATGGCTCTAAAATAGTCTGAGTGCCATGATTGTGACTCTCTTTCCACACCCAAACATTGTAAACAATAGTAGGTATTAACAAAAAGCTTCCCCGAAACATAAAAAATTATTTGAAACTAACTGTATTAGAGAAATTTTGGATATCTGACCGCGGATTCTGAACAACAAAAGCGCGAGAAAAACGATAGCCAAACCGCGAGATATCGACCAAATTAGATTTAGGGACATACATATTTTTTTCGAAAAAACTGAAATTTCGAATCCGGGATATGCCTTAATTCTGGTGATATCGAGCACTAAATATTCCGGAGCTTCAAAATTTTTACCCTTTGGTAAACTTCAATTATTTGTTGACGTACGTGAAAAATTCGCAGTTTTGAATTGGGCGATAAATGAACATCAATAACTTAATTCTGTGTCACAAATTTTCTTATAAATAATTCAACTGATTTTAAATTAGTACCTATTGTTTATATGCAGTGCGATAAATTCAATTATTTGTCTAGTTGGGTGTTACGTACATTGTAAATTTTTAGTTGGTGAGGTCAACTATTAACTATTTTGTATTTTATTGCAATTGTTTCCTGTGTATATTGATTATTTTAAAATGTTTATTCACATACGAAATATCGTTCGCTTATCATCTAAACAGATTTTTATAAAAGCAAAATGAATTATAAAGTTTAAGAAAATCCGTCGTTTTATTTACCTTGAAACAAAAATATTCACGAAAACTAAAGTAAGACTGCTTGATTTCAGACAGTGGCGTGACTAAAATATTTTGTCAGGGTAGGGCAAAAAATATGCATTTACACAATAATTCGAGCTTTCGTTATAAGCTTTATTTTCCGTCAAAAAAAATTGTTTTCTCTCCTTTAAAACATATTTTTTATAAATTTCTAAAATAAACAGTTTATGGAAGTCAGCTACGGTATACAGACAGAATGAAAAAGTTGCTCTCTAATATTGGGGATTTGCTTTTTGTTCCACAGCTACGTTATAATACTTACGAATATTCATCGCAAACATAAGCCCTACAAATCTGTGAAATAAAGAAAAACCTACATGAGGTTTGAGACAAATTTGATCTGAAATACTTTGATTATAGAGATCATTCGTAACGGGTAACAGATATTCCTGTGAGTTGAAATAAAAATACTCCTAGTTTTCTAGCTGAAAATCCTCTTAATAAGAACACTTAGTTAGAATTTATTAGCCGCTCTAGTGAATTCGCCTTTTCGGACATCCTTCATAGAAGTTTGTATAAACAGTCAAAGGGATTGTTGACATTATCTATTATTCCGCGGCAGAGAAAGGACTTCAATATTTGGTCTCTTATCTACAATCATGTTTTATGTCAACTTGCGTATCCTCGAATTTTTGCTTCATGGTTGTTATCCTTCCAATTTATCTCTCATTCTCAGTAATAACACTCTTTATGAAAGACATTGACGATTTCTGCCCATTACTTAATGCAACGCAGCGTTCAGCCCACAAAGCTCCTCGTAATTTTGTTAGGGCGCGTTGCTGCAGGACATGTTTTCAGCACATGTGACGTAAGAGTCTAATAAAATAAGGAAGATGCTGACGCTCAGAAGATGCACAGAGCACTTTGTTTCTAGAAGTTAAACGCTGAAGGATCTTATATAAATACCTACTCCTTTAGAATAACATCGGACGGTCACTATTTCAAAATCCTCTCTCTCCGACGCGAATCAATTTAGATTCGAGAATAATAATAACGGGTGAAACGCGGTCGGAATTCATTTGTGAAACTTGTTAAAATATCGCCGGATGGGATGAAACAAGACAGCTTTATGGACATTTTAGAGGTATTTGTCAGATGTCATTCGTTTTGAGCTGTTATCTGATCAACAGTTTTCCGTGGTACAAAAAGGATTTAATTTTTGATTTTGACGTTTGCGTTTTATTTTTACATCTTATTAACTTCGAAAACGTAGTTTTTCTCAGTAAAAATCCCTCGCCACGACCAGTTTTCAGAACACATGTGTCACAATGTGAATATTTCAAGTCAAAGCGTTGGTAATAACGACGAATCAAATTTATCACAACGTATTACCTCGAAAGCGGATCGGGAAGTGATAATTTATAGTTTCTCTATGCATAAGCTTCCAAGTTCTCGCATGAACGAAGGCAATAATTATAAAATTGGAACGTCTTATGAAAGGGTGAAAACCAGCGCCATTTCTCTGGAAATTCAATTTAAGACAATCTAGAGACTATGAGAGTGTCGGTCTTTCCATAAGATAAAGACGAAATCATATCTTCTTAAAAAGTGTGGTAGTAGAAAATTCCGGAAGGAAATTTCGTCGCGTCTTCTGAATCAGGTATTTACAAAATTTAATTAGTAATCCGCCTTCGGGGGCTCGCTGACAACATTCACGTCCTTCAAACGCTTTGTTTTATAACATTTGACGACACTTCTTATTAGAGAGCTACCATTCGTCAAGTCGCATTGTTCGTGTCGAGCTTATTTCAGTCCAGTCTTTCAGAACACTTTTTAATTACTCCGGTTATTCATTGCTGACGTTTTACTATATTGTACGTTCAAGTACCCCGTGCCATACCGATGAATTTTCCTCTCTGTCTTTTTAACTTGTTTACTCCCGCAGCCATGATAATACAAACAAATTAAAATTCTCCTTAAACTTTCCCAAGTTCTCGACTCAATAATGCCGTCGCTTGTTTGGATAATTGGTATTCTGTCAAAAGATTCGCATTTCATGTTTTTACTTTCAAGCTTTATGCAACAACAATCATTTATCTAAAAACTTCTTCCCTTTAATCTTGTGTAACAACAGAGAGGTCACTCACTAGAAAATTCCTAAATAAGCGGTCTCTAATTAAGTTAGTCCGGAAAAGTCAAAACTGACGACGCAACTGAAGGAAATAAACGTCCAGAATGGATGTACTTTCTGTTATTGGAATTCTGAAAGCGAATACGTCGCGGTTGTTTGTTACTCTCCATTCATTAGACCCTTTTAATTACAGCCATCGTCGAAAGAGGACACCAAACCTGTCATTACTACAACTTGGCCGCCTCACTGATGTAAAGGTAGATAAAATGAGCTTGAAAGCCTTCTGACAAATTTACTCGGCGGGGCTATTCGTAAAGTTGTTACGAATAAAAAGAAGCTAAGCTGCGAAAAGAATTTTAAGCTGACCACTCGTATCTACTTTATTGACTACCTTACAAGATCCGTAAAAGCTTGAAGAAACGTAATATCCAAATTTTCTGATTGTCCCAAATAAAGAAAGAGAATTCAACAAAATATTCCCTACAAGATATTCAATTTAAAAATATTAGAAATACCGCCTTCATATGTATTCTATCGCCTGCATAAAAAGAAAACAGAAGTCCCGGCGACTGAAAAATTGCTTTCAAAACTTTTCATAAATTCACCGTGTGCTATGTATAGATAAAATTTTTCGCATTGATCATGCACTTTGTAGGTGCAACTTTTTGATATTCAAATGATTACTATTCAAAGAACACTTTTGGAACACTATTCTTTGCTTGAATTTACTTAGACCCATTGTTGGAATACTCTCGGCCGCCGCCACTCAAAATTAATCTCCAATGAATGAGCTCTGTTTGAAAATATGATAAAAGAAGAATGATCCTTTCAAGTCTTTGTTACCTGAAGATGAAGTTCTCGAGTTATCTAAATAACATA
Source organism: Gnatocerus cornutus (assembly GCA_029298725.1). Lineage (NCBI taxonomy): Eukaryota > Metazoa > Arthropoda > Insecta > Coleoptera > Tenebrionidae > Gnatocerus > Gnatocerus cornutus. The sequence continues at coordinate 9,977,028 of CM055514.1, forward strand.
AATAAAAGGAGTTCAGGTTAGCAAAAATACTAACGGCTTAACATTTTAAAACAACTCTCATTATTCAGGTAATGTAATTATAATTAATTTAAAGTTTTAAATAAGCAATGAACGCTCGTAGGATGCAGCAGCGTGTACATACAGGCTTTAACGAACGTGCTTGGCTCAAGAACACACAACCGGAATATCTAAAATTTAATTAGCAGAACGTGTAAAAAGACAATAATATCCAAGAAACGGTAATTTTTTGCCAAAGGACCAACAAAATCCGCACTGACTTTCCCCGCAAGTTTTGCAGTTCTCATTAGATATGAGTAAAAGCTATGAATTAAGTTCGCTTTGCCTTCCTAGAGTCATTACCTGCGTAGTGGAATGTGAGACTCAAGTTTAGAAACCACGTAATAGTCCCTTAATGTAAGTTAATAACTCTGTAAGCGATTACTAGTGTACTTAGAAGATCTATGCTCCTAATACTTTTACCACAAGCCGAAACATTTTCAATTTCACTTCCTGCTACCGGAATTCAATCTTGATTTTTCTGCTCACTCATAAATCTGTTTGTATGCGTGAGTGTTGCCTCAAATTTATTGCAAATTTCTGATGGTGGCAGTTAATATGCGTGGAACTGGAAATCAATGCCTGTGGTCACCAAAACGTTTTTATTAACGATTGACTTTGCAAAACAATTAATCGATGCGACGAGAGGAAATGATTTTGTACTGTTGTCTTCATGTGACAACACTCCTGCAGCCTAATTAACGAAATTGAATCCGTGGATAAATATTTTCTCGGACTGGATCGGTGTTAATTAAATCCTAGCAGTATTTAGATTTGGGTAATCAAATGTGAGATTAAAGTTGCCCTACTGTATATAATTACATATAGAAATGAAACAAGGGTGTTGAGATTAAGGCCAGACTATGAGTTTTCTTCGGTGCGAAATGCTTGTTCCTTGGTAATTGTTTTGGTAGTTAATTCGGGTTCTGGTAAGTACGAAAGTTCATTCAAAATTATAACTTGATAGTACAGTGGTTTAATTCGGCTTAATGCCACAATTTCAAAACAGCCAAAATTTATATACAGGATGATTCGCGAATGACAAATTTGAAAACGCAACCCAAAATACATTTTCAAAGGTTGTTCATTTTGATTTTGATCAATTAAAGAAATAGTCTGATTCGAACAGGTTAGAGATGATTTTGAAAGCAATTATTATTGATAAGCTGATAAGAAAACTGTGCCGGAGACGCATTCGACGATGTCAATTTTTTATGTGACTATTACGAAGGTAGCGTGGCCGAGCGGTCTAAGGCGCTGGTTTAAGGCACCAGTCTCTTCGGAGGCGTGGGTTCGAATCCCACCGCTGCCAACTTTTTACTGCTTCTCTAATAAAAAAAATCCTGACGCTGCCAATTTATGTTTATCCAAAGAGCGTTAATGGAGAGCCGTTCCGTTAATTGCCGCTCAAATTTTCACTCAACGTTGTCCACTTCATCAAGACCTAATTACCCGTCCTGAGATGACACGAAATTTAATTACGCCAGTTTCGATAATTATTGTGAATCTGAACTGCAGCGGGTTCGACAGTGTGTTATTGGTGTTCACAAGCACCACTAAGTGCCAATCTAGAAATTCTATTTGCAATATCCGCATCTGACGGATATTGCTTGCGATTCCATCGGAATGTATGCCTGCAATAGTTCAGTGTGGATTGTATTTGCTTTGATAAGTAGACGACACTCGAACTTGAGCGATGTTTTGTTGCAATGCAGTGGTTTGCAGTATTTTGTAACGCCATAAGGGGTGCTTTGATGAAGACTCTTTCGTCAAACGTGCTAATTAGTGGATTAATGTCGCGAGTTGCAGAACTTCTGTATGATCGTTATGACATGCAAAAGCATAAAAGATCTGGCGCGTATTTAGTAGTAATGAGTCTCTAACATTTTAATTCAACTGGGAAAAGTTGAATTAATTGGAAAGAAGACAAGAAAGCGTAATTTATGGTAAATAGCGATTGTGGACGGATCAGGCATTAATTAGGCAGCCTCAGGAGCACTAATTATGTCGTTACCTCATTTTGTCGTCTGAAAAAATTCAGACATTCGACAACTAAATGTGGGAGGAAAATTCTGCTCATATTAGCAAACTGTTAACTGTCTGACTACAGGTGCATCAAGAAATTTAAAAAGATCGCGTTTCGCAACAACAAATCGTTGAAATTGGACACTTTCGGTGCTGCAAAACCTTCCCTGTGTTGTTTTTTCCTACATAATTTCCATATACTTCTTTTTTTGAATTTCTAGTGGCTCGTGGTAAAAACCTTGGCAGCGGTGGGATTCGAACCCACGCCCCCGAAGAGACTGGTGCCTTAAACCAGCGCCTTAGACCGCTCGGCCACGCTACCTTCACGTTATCACTATTAATAGTCGATCTCGATCTGCTCTAGATAAAAAATTTTCAACTACGGATCATAAAGTGAGTGTGGTCTAATTTACAGTTAACTAATTTAATTACACCCTCTATAACACCCCTATCGTTGACACAACAGAGCGACTTTATGTACCAAAGGTCGCACCGATCGTAGGGTCACTATCTGATGCTTGGCACGTTTTACATCAACTCCCAAATAAGGTTTTTTATGAAATGTTTACGTTTTACCATTGAAATGCTGTTGCAATGCCAAAAACTCTCGTAAAAAATGTCATGCGATATCACACCATCAAGAGGGGCTTTTACAGAAATGTGATATTTTGAATGACGAGCCATTGACTGCCGTCTACTTTGCACGTTGTGTTTACCTTTGAAATGTTTGCATAATAGGAACTTTATTCCGAAAAATTGATTTTGTCTCACTGGGAATTGCCCCTGGTGTAAATCTCAATATCCACAAAGTTCGAGTTATTGAGAGATGTATTTGGAATGTTATAAACTCAAGTTTCGTCAATATAGTGCCAACACATCTATTCAAAAGCTAAAACTAGCTAAAATGGGCACAATAATGAATAGTTGGAACAAACTAATTATTACCAAAACTAGTTGTGATAAGGAGCTGATTGTGAGATTTGATTCAAGCGATGAATGTTTACAATAGCAACACTTGGAAATTTCATTCCAAGCTTACCAATGGCAAATAAAAATGTTATTAGTGGTAAAAATAACTATTTTCTTGTCATTAATAATTAATGACACATTTTTCAACTTTTCGAACCACAAAACGGTCACAATGAAACATTTTAAGTTTGTCCCAAAAATAAGTGAGATATCGATCGAAGTAGATTTATATTGTTTTAGTAGATTTTTTTTTTAAATAATAAATTTTTGAATTCCGGAAAATGTAATTGCGAATTGTTAGCAAACAAAATGCGAGAAAAACGATGGCGATAACCGCATCTCGGTATCTTTCGTAGTTTTCGACATATGTCGATTTTTGAGAACCGTCAAAATTTTGGTCATTAATGGCAACAACAAAAAATTTTAGTTTTAGATTCTGCGTGAAATGAAAAAATTCCACTCTATAACTTAACGCTGTTGGAAGAGCATTGAAATGCAATTAACGAAAATCAATACCATAAATTTAAACTTTCTTTTGTAAGCGAGCAGCATTTTGTAGTTTATTTATGTGTTGCTTGCTGCACCTTTACTAGCGAATCCATAATTTATACGTTACCAATACGAGCAACATGGCAACTAAAATGCAATTTAGCCATTATTTGATAGGTAATTTTTCCTTTGTGCTTCGTAAGAATCTTATAATTTTAGGTTCTCAGGTTTATGAGTCACACGTTCTAAATGTTTACATCTTAACAATTCGACTGCTATTTCAACCACGTAGCTAAAAATGGAATGTAATAACAAGGATAAAATATTTGCACGTAACACCTGGTTTTAATCAAATACGTAAATCTTCAATGCTTATTATCTAAACATTCGCCTTTAACGTCCCTTCAAACTTAATACAATTTGTGACGAACACAAATTACAAGGCTTCAAATGCCATAATTAAATTAAATTCACTGAAACGTAAATTTTATAAGTTCGTATTCCGCCAGTGTATGTAATATAAATGTGTAATCAGCATTAGCCGAGAACGAAAATTTTGTAATCAAATGATGTGCTTTGTAATTTTATAAACGAGGGGAAAATCCAATTTTGAATTGTCGCATTAAGATCTTATCTCTTTATTAAAATTCCAAAAAAAAGTATAACCTATAAAAAACAAACTCTGATAAAAAACAAAACAGCTGACGCCAGTCGTGATTTATCGCCAAATCAATCACCCCGAAATTAATCAACGATTTCCACTTAGAGCGTTCTTCCACAAAACAAATTATTAAAACAATTTCTATGCAACTTTGATCGATGAAGGTCTCAAAGAAAGAACCTATTTCCATGAAAACAATATTAATATAGAAAGCAAGCAGCCACATCGTTTTTTCATCCAACCACATGTCTCAAAAGCCATTTTCATCCCAAGTACAATAGTGGACAGCGAAGTCATTTATCTTTATTTGTTCAGCATCAACGTTTTTTTAACATAAGGTGTAACCGCAGCTCATTTATTATACACATAGAGAATTTATTACCGAAGTCGTGTTTAAAAATGTATCGAAAAATATTCGTCCACAATCAAATCATACAATAGGTAAAAAATATTATGTAAACTACAGAATTTTAAAGCAAAAGAAACAAATTCTACAAATTTTATTTTCGCAGCATACAGATTGTTTTTTATTATTTTCGACATCCTCAGAGACAATTTTAAAATACTTTCACTCTTTCTTTCTAAGAAAAAGAAGAAAGTCATAGGATTAAAACCCAAGAAAAATTCTTCCGTACTATCTTTTTATCGAAGTAGTTTTTACAACAAAAAACACAACCAAACACCAAACAACCAACTCGATCGTAACGTTTCATTCATTGGTAAGATATCTAACACGGTTGTTTAGTGAATAACAAAAAACGAGTTAAATTAAGTTATGCACAAAAAAAGAATCAATTCATTGGGTGTTGGAAAACAAGCCCACAAAACAAAAGAATTTGAGTTCGGATTTGATGCTAACTTTTCACTGGCTTTTGTTTTTTGGATGGCAGAGACAAAAATGTGCCCAATAACAAAATTCCAAAGTAAAAGAGACAAACATTTTAATTTATGCAACGACCAATAAAATGATTTTTTTCTTCTTGTGAAAACAGGCCAACTCAAACAAGTATATATTTATGATTGTTCATCTTCTTGTTATATTTTCAACTCCTGTTGCCTTTAAAATATCCTCCTACGTCCTTATTTCTCTCTAAAATAATTGCATGTAATTTTACATTTTACGCAAGCGGCGCTTGAATTGTTATAAATTCCCCCGAGACGCGAGTGTAATAAAATGTTCAATTTTAAAACCAGGTCGAGATCTTACGGAACTAATTCGACTTGGTAAGCTAAGTTGAAAACCAATCAAATCTCGGACGGATTGTTTACTTGGTTTTTCGTCAAAACCATAATTGATATATTGGTTTGCCGGTTCGATTAAACTTTAGCCTTATCCTGTATAATTTTAGAATCCCTTCTAACGTGACGATAATTGGACGACGCAATGTGGACGATTTCGATTAGTACCGGAGAAATCCCATTCCATTGATAACAACCCTGTAGATTGAAACAGTTCATCCACATAACTTGATTATTATTACTGTAAGATTTAGAGATGGGGTGAGACGATAAAACCCGCCATTGTAGATAAATACGATCCGGTTTACATCTGCCACAGACAAGCATACAATTTCAGTGCGAATTTATACGTGTATCGAGCTTAATAATAATTTCAGATGTGGAGCTTGAGAATTAACTGCTAGCTTTTGTCCTGATCTAAGCTCAACAACTCACGTCGGAAGACAGTTTAAGTCATAACATTTCTTACTTGAAGAAGAGGTTCTGTACGTGCTGTTAATAATGTTCCGGAGTAATTATTGCTCGGACTAATTAAATTATCTCGTCCGTGCTTTCATTGTGAAAATTAAAACGTCGCGACCTTTCTGGCTTCCATAGGTCATTGTGATCAAAACTTCACAATTTCTTTGGCAGAATTCGGGGTGGTGATAATTTCGGAATTCCCGGCTTGACGCTCAAACTTGCGACAAATGGCACCCCCATTAAATCAGTTAGGATATTAATTACATTAGGGATCCTTGTTGCGTCACTCATCATTATTACCAACCTATTTTCATTAATGAAGGCACCATTTAACGGAAATTCCACCTTGCACGTTCTTTCGTCTGCTGGTTCCCAACAAACATATCCCAATAATCCAAACTTGCATGTTTCAAATAGATGTATTTAGTATTTTCGATTTGTAGAACAATTCAAAACTCGGAAAACAATAACTCCATCGCATTTTCTGCCACCTACACGACTGCACTGAATTTCCGCAGCTTTATTCTTTTACTTGTTGTATACAAGCGGAATTATATTATTTTGAAATTTTCACTACGACTAAATTTTATATTTTGTTTCCACAGCAGTTGGCGTTCATTACTAAAAACAGATTTAATGTTGCACTCTTGCTTGAAAGAGTTAAATATTATAAAATGTTGGTCACAATCAAGATAGGTCGCAATGCCTCAACAAAAAGCTTTTTCGTTTCCGTTTTAAAAATTGCAAATGTTTTAATCGTACTTGACGAAGCAGCGAACAAGCCTTCACTGTTAATCGAAATTAAAAATTAGCACCTTAAATTCCATTTAGCTTACTTTTCCACGACTCCGACTTAATACGCCCCAAAGAGATTACAGCTTCAAAAATTATCTAATAAAAAAATTCCTAATCCTCTTCGATCTTAATTTGTCGCTTCCAATTCACTTCTACAAAATTTATTCCCCTTTCTATACACTCCGTCCGAACTTTTTCACAATTTTATTTTTACTTCGCACTCGAACAGTCATTCAAACACAGTGAATAAACTCCATTCAAATTTATTATCCTCCCTGGAGTCAGGATCGACCATGAGAAGCTTTTTTTTACATGTGACTAAATAACGTTTTTATTTCCGGCTTGAACTCGTATAGGAATCGAGCACACAAAGCCAACAGAGAGCAACAGATTCCCAACTTTATTCCTCTTTGCTACGGTTTCGTCAAGTCGCAAAATATTAGTTCAAAATGAGATTAGCGTGAAAGCTCATCAAGTGAGTTGTATAGGGATTCTCGACGTATTTAGTTCATGTTCACTACCGCTCGCAAACAGACCTCTTAGCATCTGATAAATGCCGTAACAGCCAAACACAACGGATGTGACAAAAACACTGATTTACGTTGGGCCGCAAATTCCTTCTGGATAAACGAGAAGAGAGGCGGTAAGTACGATTCAATGGAAGACGTAGGTAAGAGAATGCATGACCATTGAAGTGAATGACAAATTGCTAACTCCACAAGTAAAAAAAAATCACTTACATCACTTACATTGAACGTCAAGTGCTAAAAATAAATTTTAATTTCAAGTCCATTTCAAGTCAAAATTTCATGTACGCTGTGATTGAAATAAACAACTTTTATTTTAATCGCAAAAAGACAGAGTAACGTCTTGAGACAGCAAATTCGGAATATCACCAGTATCCGCCTGAGCAGTTTTCACTTTTCACTCGAACTCCTTAAACTGACTTATTGAAACTAAACATTGAAAGTCTTCAAATCATCAGAAATATAAAAATCTTTCGATAAGCTTCTTTCTACGACTAAAATTCTACAAAATCTCACTACAGAGCAAATTTTAAAGCCACGGGATCCTGTACAAGCAACATGAATACAAATTGTCCTAGTGTAAACAGGTTTAGGACCAAATAAGGCGGAAACAAATTGATCGTATTCCAAATTATTTGGCCCCGATCAGTACAATTCGTGCCGAATCATTTTTCAACCTTTCACATTGTTGAAACAGAAGGCAGTTTACTTATCTTACATCCGAGCTAAATGTTTTTAATCTCAAAAAGTTAACCATTAAGCAATTGGAGCGGTGGAAATATTCTACATCTTGTTGGTCTTGTTTTATTTACCTGCGAGTGAATTTAATGAGAGAAACGCTTGAAACAGAGCGAGCATTTCGTAGTTTTAAATAAACGTTCTTCGGTGACAGCTATTAACACGTCGCTGTCACCATCGTAGTTTCATGCGCTCCGCTGGTTTATTTCTAGAGCAATTAAAAATTAAATTTACAAATTTTAAATGTCTGATGTTACCCACTTAAGAGTTAAATTAAATTTACCGCCTACAATAGTGGGACTATTATTGGATTGTCAAAAATCGGATACTGAAACAGACAACATTATTCAATTAACATCAAAGTCGTACCAATATCGAGACAGACATAACTTGTTTTACTCAATTATGTTCGATTCTCAGAGCGTATAGAGTTCTCTTGGTAGAAATTTTAATCGTATCAGACGAGAGCATATTCCTAATATGTGTGTTCAAACAACAACCCTTATGGATGATAACTCCTAAAGTGTCATCTTGTACAACATAATTCCGCGTTATCATTGAATTGTAGCGCGCAATGCAATATGAGAAAACCTTACATCTCGAATAGGTTGTGGGGTGACAGATTCAATAGAACGCTAAATTGATTGCAATGACGTCACGTGGTTTTAAGACAATCGATGGAAGAACCATGCGAGGTGAGTACATCATTGGACCGCCATTTCTCGCACAATACAATAGGAGATTGCACAGTTTCCCGTTTTCGAACCCTTTTATAAAATTTATTACAGAGAAGCGTTTCAAACTAAACCGTTTTGTACTGTATTCAATTGCTATCAGATTTAAAACAAACTCAATACAATTTCACAAATAAGGAGGATCAGACTTTTACAAGACCATGAGAAAATATGAAAGGTCGATAAGTGAGACATTCAAATAAGCCGGATTACGTCTAATTTGTGAAAAGGGTTAGAGATGTAATGAAAGCAGCAAGTTGCAAGACGTCCAAAATGGCAATGTTTACACAGATGCCTTACAAGACGCAAGGGATCATTCATAATGATGCCGCAAGTTACAACGCGGTACTGTTAAATGTCATTGGAATTTCCTGTTAAGGCTAGGAATGTTCTATTCAAGTGTCCAAATGGGATATTTCTTTAGATTTAAGTAGACTGGCAATTAACTGAATAGTTTTAATAATATCCAGACCCGGCGCCTCCACCAATTTTAATTACTGCCAAAATGCTAAGCGAAGATTTTTCAGCATAAGTTTACCCAAAAAAGTTCGTTAAGGTAGAAATTAATCAGTGGGCGTCTTACAAGGATACATTCCATGTCACCCTTCCATTTCCCTTGAAAGCATTGATGTTTATAAATAAAGTTTGGAGAAACTTTTAAAACTTCGAAACCCATAAAATTTCATTCTTTTTAAGCTACAGGACTGTCCGTTTTATTCAGATGGTAACACAGTTAACTTTAAAAAATGTTTCAGAGGGAATTCAAACGTATAAGAATACAAAATAAAATTATACCTTTCCTCCAGAAGCTTTCAAGTGATCTTCTCAAAAGTTAGATGTACGACATTCTTCTAAAACGTGAGCATAATGATAAAATATATACTGCATAGGCAATAATAGCTAAATTGAAGCAGTAAAATCAGATACTACTAAATTTTATTAATCTCATATCCGCCCTCGCGAAAATTTAAAGTTGTGGATAATTTTCGTTTAAACCTCGTAAAACACTTCACAAAAATTCCATAAAGGACAATTCCCTAAAGCGCCTCGTCTATCGTAAAATTTTACAACACGTCCTACATCTTCCTTCCGCTTAATTAAAACTCTACATTCCCACCGTCTGAAAATAACGTCTTCGATCTAAATAAAGTAGGTGTTGGATATTTTTCAACTACATTAAGTTTTGCGGTTTCACGTTAATTGCTTCCACCGTTCATCCAAACAAAAGTGCTGATTCCTCCTGTAGCTTAATCTTTGTTTGTCTACATCAGAACTTGCAAATTAGAGTTCGTGAAGTTTTCGTTCGACAATGAAATCAAAGTACGTCACCGTTGAATGCAAGCAAACCATAATTAATGAAGCTAACTTGGCGTTTAGGCAACACGGACTGTTTGAAACTGAAACGACTTGATGTAAGAGAAAATAATGAAACGAGGATAAGTACGATGGGAGGAAGGATGGATTAGAAATATTAACTTTCTGCGAAACAGTTTAACACAACTGAGACTGTGGTTTCCGATTTATTATCCCGAGGAGGTCAGCTAGATTTAATTATAACATAAATTACATCGGGCAACTTCACTGCGGTTAAATGCAGCTAATCCAAAGCGATTACAAAAGACTTCGTCTGCACAAAAGGATAATTTTGATGTTAGAATATGAGGAAATTAAAAGAAAACAGCATGGGAACTTAATTAATTATGAAAAATCTCGTTGCTTTAATAGAGTTCCGTTAACATTCAACGGAACAGCTTCGGAACTCTTTACGCTCATTATCGTTATTATCATTATACTTTAATGGTTTAACATTGTTACTCCACCTAAATAAACTCGAAATCTAAAAATACCTTCACTAATAAAAAACTTAATCAAAAATAGCAATTAAACTTTGAATTTTCGATTGTATTGATCTTGGAATTACGGACTAAAAGCTCTTAGGTTAATTGTGTTCAAGAAAAACAACGGAAGTTTAAAATGCCAAAAGAATCGTAAGGAAGTTTAATGTTAGGATCATTGAGAGTTTCGAACTAGCAGACTGGAAAACGTTTATTTGCAACAATTTAAAGTAAAGGTAGTTTGTAAAATTACATGATGAAAAGAAAGTTCTTGAAGAAATTAGACAGACAGAGTTGTAAAACTGTACACGAGTAAAATAAAAAGATAAGGTCAAGGGTACAATGTGCCAATCAATGAATTGACGAAGAAATTTCAATCGCAGGTATTATTATTAGAAACCCGAAATCCTTGAATTTTTTTATTTGTTACCATAAGGACTATTAAAAATTAGCTTCACTCAATAATAAAAAAACTGTTGATGTTTTTATGCGTTTTAAATATTACAATACCATTTACATTTTGCATGCCCGAAAAACTATTAATCAACATCAGACTTCCAGTACTTGTTTACATATTTCATGTAATATTTTTATGGCGCTACTGAAAAAATAAATATCAATTTTTATTGTTTGTCATCATCTCTTCAGGTTCGTGTTCGTTAAAAATGCAAGGTTCTCGTCTCCCGCTATGAAAAAAAAGCAGAGTGCTCCACGTTCAAAACCCACAAAAGAAATATTAGAAACACCACTTGAGCCCCCAGACTCTGAAGACGAAGAGGGTTTCTCCAAGTGGTTACGCTCAAGCCAAGGTCTCGAAAATTTGAAACTCTTTGTAATCGGCAACTCACTTTTACTTTTTCTGTTATTATCGTGGCCTCAAGTAAGGGAAGCTCTTGAAGCCGTTTATTACATGTATACTGACCACAAGTAGGAACTTGCCATGTTTGGTTTAATTTTTAGAGGTTTCTTCTTTTTGTTTATTATGTTTTGGTATACTCTAAGTATATGGAGTCTTGTAAATAATTATTTTCGTGATGAAATACGAAAATACGTACAAGACAATGGTGAGTCAAGTGAAGACAGTAATAAAAAGAGAGAGGATTCGTCCTCATCTCTCCTTGAAAATTACGTGCTGACTAAGAATAAAAATATGTTGAATAAAAATGGGATGTGTTACGTTAATGATAATGACCAACGCAACACATGTAAAAAAATGTTATTCAAATAATGTTTACGCCATATAAATTAAGCGTTTATACTAATGTGTAATGTCTCTGTTAATATTAATCTTACCTTTTCACTTCCAGTTGAAGTAGTATGTTTAAATACTTTTAACTGTAACAAAAGTGAGGTTAAAATGATGTAAATAAAAGTTCTTTCAACTTACGACTAAAATTTTATTATTACCTATTATCCGAGCCTCCAAGGGCAAAAATCACCAACATAAAAAAACGCAATTTCATTAAAAGTATTCACAGAAACTATTAAAACACAAAATAACAAATTTAAACAAAAACTAAACAAGTCAAACCGCTGTCATTGGTTCATAAGTGACATATGGCGACTCTCCAGATTCCACTAAGTTTGAGAATAACACCACTCCTTACCACCATTGGCTGCGACTAAAACAAACTGACCAATAAGAGCCCGTAATAGAAGCGGAAATAAAATTCAGATAGAAACTTCTACCTTACAAATGTGTAAAAAAAACCCTAATTTTCGTGTACTAGTAATAATTTAAATTAAATTAGTAAATAAATTACTTACAATTCAATAAAATAATGTCACTGCGCGTTATTCTTTGTCACTGTGCGTTATTCTTTGATCTAACGTCACCGCATGACACCAATCAGAATGACGCTAATTCAAGAGTCATGTGGAATCTGAAATCCCAGCCGTCACGGAACGTAGAAACAGTTGAGGTTAGGTTCTCTTGTAGAGGTTATGTTTTTGTTGAAGTTGTGTTAATTGTGGCTTATTTTGACAAAAAAATTACGTGAAAACGTTAGCTTAAAACCTTGCTTAATTTTTACGTGCAAGACTTGAACAACAATAATGACTGAAGACGTTCAGAGACACTCTGTGCATACGTTGGTGTTTCGTTCCTTAAAACGTTCCCATGATATGTTTTTAGCGAACCAGGGAGTGTTGCCTCCAGTAGATGAAACAGCGTACGTCCGAGATATGTATAATAACAATTATCGTAACACTGTTTTGCAGAGATAATTTACGAAAAGCCATTAAGGCACGGGACTTGTACGGCCTCGTATTTGACGATGTCAAGAAGATGCAAGCAATGAAACACTTGCGCGAATCAGAAGCGGGTCCGAATCCTCCTCCTCCAGGCACAAGAACTGATGATCCCACCCCCAATAATGAAGGAGCAGTTGTTCCTTATACTGATACAAGTTTGATGACTAGAGCTGTCCAGAATAATACTCAGAATCAGCTCGCTAATATTGTTAAGAAAGTGCCAACAATGCCCAAACCAAAGTGGCATGCTCCTTGGAAATTATACAGAGTGATTGCTGGTCACTTGGGGTGGGTCAGATGTGTTGCTGTGGAACCTGGAAATGAGGTTTTATCCCATTTTTAAAAATTCCTTTAATGACTTTTTATTTTAGTGGTTTGCTACAGGAGCAGCAGACCGAATTATTAAAATCTGGGACCTTGCTACTGGACAATTGAAAGTGTCTTTGACTGGTCATGTTAGTACTGTAAGAGGTCTAGCTGTGAGCAATAGGCACCCATATTTGTTCAGTTGTGGTGAAGATAGACAGGTCAAATGTTGGGATCTTGAATACAACAAAGTAATCAGGCATTACCACGGGCATTTATCCGCAGTTTACTCTTTGGCCCTTCATCCAACTATTGATGTTTTATTAACAGCGGGACGTGATTCCACTGCTAGAGTTTGGGACATGAGAACAAAAGCAAATGTTCACACTTTGACCGGACACACTCATACCGTTGCTAGTGTGATTTCTCAAGCTTCAGAACCCCAAGTTATAACAGGATCACATGACACCACAATCAGATTATGGGATTTGGCTGCTGGAAAATCAATCTGTACGCTGACGAATCACAAGAAGAGTGTGAGAGATGTGATTTTCCATCCTACTCTGTAAGAGTATGGGTTTAAGATATTTTTGAAGGGTACATTTTTTTGTTGCAGAAATATGTTTGCGTCTGGATCTCCTGACAACATTAAACAGTGGAAATGTCCTGAAGGCAAATTTATCCAAAACTTGTCTGGCCACAACGCTATTGTTAATTGTCTTGCTGTAAATCCAGAGGGTGTTCTTGTGTCAGGAGGTGACAATGGTACACTTCACTTTTGGGACTGGAGAACTGGATACAACTTCCAAAGATTACAAGTAATTTCCTATAAGTATTGAGGCTAAGGCTAACAAAATATTTCTAGGCGCCTGTTCAACCTGGATCCATGGACAGTGAGGCTGGGATCTTCTCAATGATTTTTGACAATTCAGGCTCAAGGCTTATAACCACAGAAGCAGACAAAACTATTAAAATTTACAAAGAAGATGATACAGCAACTGAGGAGACTCATCCCATTAACTGGAAGCCTGACATTCTTAAAAGAAGAAAATTCTAAATTAAATATAATTTTGTATTTTATAAAATAAAGGTAAATAAATCAATAAATAACAAATAAAAAAATTAGTGTGTTATTTGTCCTTCTTAGGCTGGAATGATTTCCTCACAATTAGCAAATCATATTTCTTCATTCAAATCATAATCTTCTTCAGGAAAATCGCCACATTCCACATTGTGGGGTTTAACAAAAGCTCCATAATTATTTGCACATTCAAAATAAGTTTTTCCTTTAAATCTAAAAGACAAGGTGAAAAAATAGCATTAAATGACTGCAATTTACTGACGTTCCATCATTTTTTCCTAACGGCTCATCATATTTCACGCCAATCCAATATCCTGGGAGGGTTTCAACAGGGCCTGCATACATGACAGTCCCAAGCCTGCAAGGAGCATTTGCCACTGTGACTTTGCATCTGGAGCCTATTGGAGTGTTTTCCGCCAATTGCTTTTCCTCTGCCAGTTGTTTCTCCTTCTTTTTAATGTTTTCTTCATTATATTGACCTAAATTACACTGTTAATAATTTACATTCCTGCTAAACTGAAAACACCTACCTAATTTATTCTTTATTAAAAATGCCCGCACAGAATCAGATTTCTTAGAGTACTCTTCTTCTGAGCACTCATACTTATCAACATCCCCAAAATCTAACTCGTGTCTGATGCTAAACTTATCAACCACATGCAACCTCATCCCATCGTCAATTGGATATGATCCAAGAAGAGCCTCATTGTTTGAAAGGCTGCATACATGTTTGTTATCCTTATCGTAAGCCTGGACCTGCATAGTACCACAGCTGCCACCTGTTATTAACTCGAGCTTTGCCTACAACAAAAGGTAATTCTCTGAAACTACTCCCAAAAATTTTACCTTCAAATCCGAGACTGTTAAATCTTTAGAAAACCGCTTTTCACTGAAAGAAATGTCATCTTTAGACGTCGATATGTGCACTTTCACAAAATCAGACGTAATGACTTTGAAATCAGCCATTATTGAAAAAATATTTGGAAAACTTTAAATTTGTCACTGTATTGTTCGGAAAATGTGACAAATGACTCACGGTTTGTTGACGTGCAATTGTCGCCAACATAAACTGTATCTAGGGTACGGATATTTCGGTTAATCACGTAAAATTCGTGATTTGACCCAAGTATAATCAACCAGTATTTTAAATTAAAAAGATTTATACAAAATTTTATGTAATTTATACAACGAAATGTTTGTTTTTAATTATTGGTTTATACAATTTTTCGCCTTTAGGTTGGTGTCAATGATGACCATTGACAGGTTGATTCGGGTTTGACACTTCTTTGCTTCTTTATCTAGGCACATAACCTTATTTTTACATGTGGTAAAAACTGGATCGAAGTCAGTTTTTCGATAAAACCAAAAATGAGCAAACAAACAAAAAATCAAGGGAAAAAAGATCCCAAACAAAGAGAAAAAGTGAAAGTGTTTAAAAAGAAGAAAAAAGAATCGAATCCGGAGCTCCAAGTAATCGAAACTTTGCAAGGAAAATACGAAAGCGTAAGCAACTGTTCTGTTATAGTTTTATTCTAATTCTTCGCGTGTTTTAGATTGAAATCGATTCTGTGCAATCCTTTGCCGATTTGCCCCTTTCATCAAAAACCCTTAAGGGATTAATGGAATGTGGCTACACTAAACCAACTGAAATTCAGAAAGAAACTATAAAGTTGTCTCTTACTGGTAAAGATATTCTGGGGGCTGCCCAAACAGGCTCTGGTAAAACTCTCGCATTCATTATACCGATTTTGGAGCGTCTATATTGTAAACAGTGGACTAGACTTGATGGAATTGGGGCTTTAGTAATTACTCCAACTAGGGAGTTGGCTTATCAAATTTTTGAAGAACTTAGGAGAGTTGGGGAACATCATGAGTTCTCAGCGGGACTTATCATTGGTGGAAAAGATTTAAAATTTGAGAGGAATCGAATGGATCAATGCAATATTGTTATTTGCACACCAGGGAGAGTATTACAGCATATGGATGAAAATCCCCTGTTTGATTGTGTAAACATGGAAGTAAGATTAGTTTGGGAAGTTCAAGCAAACAACTAATTTAATTCTTTCAGATTTTAGTTTTAGATGAAGCTGACAGATGTTTAGATTTAGGTTTTGAACAGACAATGAATGCTATTGTGGCAAATTTACCTATAAAGCGCCAGACAATGTTGTTTTCAGCAACACAAACAAAATCAGTGAAAGATCTAGCTAGGTTGAGTTTAAAGAATCCAAGTTATGTTTCTGTGCATGAACATTCTGAATATAGCACACCTAAAGGACTACAACAGAGCTATGTGGTGTGTGAATTAAAAGACAAAATTTCCATTCTCTGGAGTTTCATTAAAAATCATCTCAAACAGAAAATGATTATTTTCTTTGCTAGTTGTAAGGAGGTCAAGTATATTTATGAAATATTTTGCAAGTGAGTTGTTGGAGTTTTTGTTGAAATGTTTCCTTAATGTGTTTTTAAGGCTAAGACCTGGTCTCAGTCTCATGGCGCTGTATGGCACCTTGCACCAACTGAGAAGAATGGATATTTATGAAAATTTTTGCAAAAAAACTTCCGCCGTTCTTTTTGCGACTGATATAGCGGCTCGTGGATTAGACTTTCCAGAAGTTAATTGGGTTGTCCAATTTGATTGTCCAGAAGACGCGGCAACGTACATTCATCGTGTTGGTAGAACTGCCAGATATCACAGAGGAGGAGAAAGCCTTCTACTCCTTCAACCGACGGAGTTGACAATGTTAGAACATTTGAAAGAGAGAAGAATCCCATTAGAAAAAATAGAGTAAGTTTGTCAATCTAAAGTTATCCTAATTCTAACTTAAACCCTCAAGCATAAATCCGTTAAAACTGAACAACCCTGTGAGAAAAATGGAAGCATTCTTGGCACGCGATCCCGCCCTTAAAGACACAGCACAAAGAGCTTTTGTTTCGTACGCTAAATCAGTTTTTCTTATGAAAGACAAAAAGGTGTTTAACGTACAAAGTTTAGACACTGATTCGTTCGCGAATTCTCTCGGTCTGGCAATACCGCCCAGAATCCGCTTTTTACAAAGATTGAACGCAAGAACAGGAAAAACCGCGCAGAGCAACAAAAAGAAAGTCGAGCTTAACTCCGACGAACACGATTCAGAAGAAAAAGAATCAGAAAAAGACAGCGGTGTCAGCGACGACGAGAAACCACAACAGTCGCACGTTCCGTTCCACGTGTCTGATGACAGCGATAGTGACGATGGTGTTCTCAAAGTGAAGAGGACAAACCACGACATTGATCTACCCGCAGACTTTGAGCTGGAACAAACTAGCAGAAAACAAAAAAAGAAGCCTCTTACGAAAGCGGCAGTAGCAAAGAAATTATTGAAAAAGAATATCATTCCGAATAAAAGGATCGTTTTTACAGAAGATGGGAAAGCATTGAATAATATGCAAAAAGATAAGAAATCAGAATTAGCTCAAGAGTACGAAAATGAAGACGCTGGAGGAATTGATTTCGAAAAAGCTAGACTGGTATTGAAAGAAGAAGACAAGTTTGACAAACAATTATTCAAGGATAAAGTCAAAGCAAAACACAAAGAGGAGAAGCGAAAACTGAAGGCTCAGAAGAAGAAGGAAGAAGAAGATGGAAGAGATGAGTTTGGAGAGTCTGAGTCCGAGACCGAGCCGGATCTGTCGTGGTTACCAGATCCTGATAAAATCTATGGAAAGCAACAAAGTGAGGATGAAGCTGAAGAAAGTATGGAATCTTTAAGGTAAACAGTGTAATTAATATAAACATGTTTCACTGTAACCTTTTTTTAGACCTAAGAAAAGAAAAATAAAGAAGGTGAAGATTGAAACTGAACCTACTCCAAAGAAGAAGAAAGAAAAAACTAAAACTATTACTTCAAATTTGAATGTGAATGAGGCGGAAGAATTGGCAATGATGTTATTGAGAAATAAAAAGTTGTAAATAACTTAATATTATCTTGTGTGACCTATTTTTGCAGCATGTGATATATGAAAACTCAGTTGCGATTTCTTTGAAAATGATAACAAAGTAATAAAAACGTTATTTTCCTTTTTGTGTCATGTTATCCCGATTACAATAACACTATATCATTTTTTTACTATTTGCTTTTGTGAGAGCAAAAGTAAATTATAAAATATATACTTAAAGGAACTTGCACAAATTTCTTGCCTCTGGAGGCACTATAATGTAAATAAATTGAATATCGAACACTTTTAATAATTTTTGTCAAACGTATTTGAAAGAATTTGAAGAGTGACATGTGTCAAATGTCAAATGTCACTACTACCAGTGGTGGCAATGGTCAATTTTAGTAACTCCATTATTACATTTTAATAATGATTTTAAAACTTTTCAGTTTTAAAAATCCTTATTGCGATAAAGATCGATGAGTTGTAAGGCAGCAGTAAATTTTTTAATTTTTTTAATCATGATTCTATTTTAGTTGGTGATATTTAAAATTCCCTAACTTTTTAACTGGTCATCGCAAAGTTGGCAAAACTTCTTTTTCAACTCAAACAAGAAGAGGTAAGTCAACATTTGATTTTTCTTTTTATTTCATTCCTTTCCGTTATTTATTTATAAGCATGTGGCATTCGTTTCTTAAACTTTTACTTTGCGCTTTCGTAATATTTGCATATCATTTGTAAAAGTTTTAGCTTGATTATGGATAGAGGTTATAATGCCCTTCTTTGAATTTGTAGCTGACCCTAAGATGGAAAAATCCACTGGAAAATTCATCTTAGAATGGGAAAGTCATTCCAAGCAAGTTTCAAGAGGCTTATGTATGCTTATGGAAAGACAATGTTTGGTTGATATTGCTGTCTGTTGTGGGAGTAACACTTTGCATGCTCATAAATGTGTTTTAGCAGCAAATAGTGTCTATTTTAAGGTATAATTTTATTTATCTCTTTCAAAAATGTAGCTGAAGGTTTCCAGGATCATCTTGAGAATAAGGCAATTGAGCAAGTCGTCATTAATGGCTTAGATTTCTCTGTTATGAAGTCATTAATTGAATTTATGTATTGTGGAGAATGTTCATTTTCTGAAGATCATTTGAAGCATTTTATCGCCGCTGTGAAATTCTTTAAAGTGATGGCATTGGAAAACATTTTTTCTCAGCATGAATATCAAAATATTGCAGGTATGCATGCGTATCCACCTTCAATTCCTATCAAATAATTAATATGACTAAGTTGCAAAGCTCTTGAAATGCTCTTTCCACTTGGGGGTACAACAAAATCTTTCTGCATTTTATCATCTTCTAAACTAGTAGGTATCATGGGGTATGTATTACACATTGCAAGAGCACGTTAACGAACCGTGTCCTATCACAGCATGAATATATTGATTATTGATAGGAAAAACCCCGCGTGTGATATCCAGCATAGCGAAACTAAATCAATATCGTACACATCAAAATATAATCAGCAAATCAAATCACCAACGAGGCTTCATATATTATGTAGATATAATCCATTATAATCTGCCTGACAGTTTACCCTATTGAAAAACAAAAACAACACGTAAGGTACCTACCTATTTGTTGTCAATAAATTTTCCTGTTTTTTCTTTTAGTTCACACAAAACAAAACGTCCTTTTATAATCTAATCCTAATTTGATTTCACCTTTTTTGTAGTCGACGAGGTAACCATTCCTCCTCCTCAATTCATATGCAAACCTCCCAAGTATCCAACTGTGTTCAAACCTTTTGCCAACTCATCTCTGCCCCCTAAGATCAATTACAGCCTAAATAACGCGTTTCAACATAAATTCAAACGAAAATGTTTGGGAAACGAAGCTGAAAAAGCATGCGCTAAAGAGGCCCAAGCGAGTCGTGTTGCTTTAGCTAATTTGCGTAAAGCAATGGCGAGTACTCCCCAAGTACATTCTTTCATTGTGGAAGAATCGTTCAACGAAACGACCGTGGAGAATTTCATACCGAATGTCGAGGAAAACTATGAAGGTATCCACGAGGTACAATTTGGTAATGAGAATCAACCTCAGACAACAAACGGAAGGGGGTTAAACGTTATTCCCATGTCGAGCACACAAGGACTGACTGCTGATAAGATCAAACATATTCTGGGAAATGATGAGGTGGAAATAATGTTCCAGACCAGCGATGGCAACTTTGTAAATGTTTCCGACGAAGTTTTGTTGAATTTGTCTAAAGGAGGTCTACAGTATCAAGTTGTAGACGAAAACGGCCACATTGGCGAAATTCAGGAACTCAAAGCTTTGGATAATGAGACCATGGAGAAAGGTAAGGACGGAGGTATAAAACGGGAAGAGTTCCGGTTGAAGATCATTAAAAACTCGGAAGAAATGACCAAAACTATTCCAGAACACTACAACTTTTCCGAAAAAGCAAACATTGAAAGTTTACATTTGCATTCAGAGTTTAACGAAGATATCTACGACAACAGTTTCCACATTCAGAATACAGAGATATTCGAGCCAGAGAATTTGAGCATGCACTCAGATCTGATGGAGCATAATCCTCTGGAATTTGCGAACGTTAATGACCTGAAATACAAGTATGTAACTAAAGTGAGTAAAGAAGATAATGACATGAGCAAAGTTAGTACAAGTCACGATTCATCTGGTGATTCAAATGATGTGGTTATTGTCGAGACAGACTCACTACAAATTACTGAGAATAAATCGTTGAAGTTCACACCGGACATGTTTTTTACCGAGCTGCCTGGTAATACATGTAATGAAGATACAGCAAAGAAGATTGGAAGTTTAAACGATGTGACAAAATGATTTAATGATTGTTGGTACTTTATTAATTTAAGATTTTTTCGGTTATTATCGTTTTTAGCTTGCATGGCAAAGTCTAACTTGTCTTGGACCACAGTTGAACTCACGTTGATTGAGTTGTTCTAATATTAAACACATTTGTATTATTTTGTTTACTTGCACTAACCCAGTTTCCTTGCACAAGCAGTTAACTTTTTAAAAAAAGGAGTATGGAACTAACATTCCGTACAAGGCGCTTTTTAAGACCTAGAACAGTTTAATTGACTTTGATTGAGTACCGAAGTTACGTAATGCTCGTTTGTTTCTTCACACCAAACAAATTTGTGTTAAAATACCTTTAAATTATGTCTGAAGAAGTGACGCGCGGAAAAGTCTTTGTTCGAGGCTTCAAGCGTTAAATGCTCAATAATGAAACATAATTCATTCAATTTCTAAGGTAATCAAGCAATTGAAATGCTTAAATAAACGTTCTACCCTTTGCATTCTTATTGCTTCCGCATAAATAAAAAAAGTAACGTCTTCCAAAGTCTTCCAAAGAAGACATCCTTCGCTGAACATGTAACGTGTTCTGGCCATTCCCAGCTATCATCAACTAATTACTGGAATAAAGACATGATTTTACGGTTGACCAAACTCTATAAAACCGCCAATTACTCCTAGATAAGAATCAATTAAATGCAACATCTTTAAACTAGGTATTTCCAAGCCGCATTTGAAATATTTCCGGTCATGGAATTTATTGCGAAAATATTTACCTATGAACCTTAAAAAGCATTTTATTTCCACTTAAAAAGACGCAAAATTGCAATATTGTCCTGGTTCGTGTAGAGGTGAGGCAAAAAATGAATGTCAAACGCATAACCGCCAGTAGGCTAAACAATAAGTTATTGAGATCATGACGTCATTTTCTGCAAATGGGGTTGCTGCTATAGGCATTGTTTTAATTGTTATTACCTTATGACTTAATATTTTTTCAAAGGCTGATGTCATCAATGAAACCATTCATCAACTTTGACCCTATTTCTTGAAATAATAACTTTCGGCCAAACATAGAGTGACCCTCAGAGATAAACCCACGTGTGCTATTGGCGAATTCTGCGATGGGAGTAATTATTTAAAAAAAGTAAAAGTTGAAGCAAAAATTATGGTTAAATGCTTCAGATGGAAACAGCAAAACATCGATAATCCAACACCAATGACAACCAGTTACTTATACATAATTATATTACAAAATCTAGCAAGTGATCTAATTTTGCAACAAGATAATCATGGCTGTGTCCATATAAAAATAGTCAACCAATAAATGTTAACAAGGCGCTGCAAGGTGTAATACAATTATTATTATTGATAAGGAATTATGTTATTGTCAAAATTTCGAAATCCAACCTTGAGAATCACCACATTCGAGAAACATATTTTTGATTATTATTATAAGTTTCAACACATTAAAATGATTCGCACAAAGGTTAATAACCCACGGATATCACAAGATTGACCTGAAAATGAGTCGTAATCCTTGAATTGAAAATTGCTACTAATCTAATTAACACTGAGATTCGTATTAAAAAAGTAACAAAAATTATTGCATTTCCCTTGCTTTCTCCACTCAATTTTAGTCGCAATTAGTGTAGAGCAAAAAAGAGACCAAACGTAAAGGATACTTTCCCCCAGACCACCACTAAAACTATTAATCGTAATTGAAATCGAATCCTATAAATTATCTTTAAACGAACGTCAGCAACTCATTTATTTTTTCTTAAAATAAAATACAGTTCACCTTGCAATTCGATTTAGAAAACCGCAAAATTCCATTGAGCATGAAGATATTTTAAAATCATCGTATTATTTTTCTACGATTGACTTAATATACCTTACCAAGTTTAATCAATGTCAAAAACGGTAATTAACCGTAGAAAAACGTCTTTGATTATTCTGTAGACATTGAACTCATTTAAAAGCCGCACAAAATAATAATTGTTGCGGTTTCGACGATACAAATAAACAATGAAATCAAAATAAAGAGCGGACAAACAAAAAAACGATCTTATGTAACAAATTTCACTCGATTTCATTAATTAGATTTGTTTATCCGAAAATTGGCTAATTACTGACAATGACATTTATCATAAAAAGTTACGATTGAATGTGGTGGATCGACATCCGTCACCTAGTTTCGCGATTATGCAATTTGATTAGATGAGAACCGACCGAATTTCGTGATATAAGAGATATTTTGATCGCAATCCGGCTAGATTGGTCTTAATTTCGCGTTGCATGATCTAAAACGTAAGCTTATATTTGTTTTGGAGCAAGGCGAGGTGTTCGAACACTGTTTCACTTTATCCAATGATTCAAATACATTTTTCAGATATTCACGTTTGCTGTTAATGCTGAAAATTTTTGCGAAATGGTATATTTCTGGTTTTTGTACCCACGCCCACGGCTTCTATTGTTAGTTTTTCTATTGTATTTATTATTATAACTTTTACTTTTATTGTTATTGGTACATAACTGATTGTACCAATTGTGATTTCTTTTTTATGTTTGCACTCAAGTAATTTGTGAGTCTTCATTCGCATTTTAAGAGATCGTATTTATATTTTGTATTTTTCATAAAGCTTTGGAACTAGATTTAAAAGACGTGTTATGAGTCTTAAAATGGTAGTGTAGGCATTATTTATGGCACACTGCCACGGTTATCAAATCTTAAGGTTACTGTAAGATGATCGCACTTCTACACCTCCTGAATTCAATTATTGTGTCTACACTTTTCTCTCTTTCACTTTCTACGTAAACTGTATTGTAACTGCTTAATTTTAACAATAAACAAGGTAAAAATAAGTGAGTTTAAAAGTGCCGATTCCGGCGGTAATAAAAGTCAAATTAAGTCGTTGTAGTAATTATATACCAAAGGAAAGAAGACACTTTTCTGGCCCGAGCGCTATTATTTTCCCGAGATCCGAAGGATCGAGGGGAAATTAGAAAACGAGGGCCAGAAAAGTTTTCTCTCCCGTGGTTTATATATTTCCTTTTTTCACTACTAGCATATTTATATCCCCAAAAATGATTCTATATGTGAGGTTACCCCAAATTTATTAATCAAGTCAAGACAAGCTTGCCATTTTGAAACAAATGAATGTACAATTAATTTTTGTGATTTCTCATTTTCAAATAAAAATTTCTAACCTAAAATCTAAAATATCTTCATTTTTGACGTATACATGACGTTTGTGTTCGTTCGCACTCCTCCCTAAATTGCTTAATATAGGCAATCCAAAATACACTTTTCTTTATCTCCTTGTAGGAGAAAAATGGGATTTCACAGTTCAAAAGCAGACGAAATAATGATATGTTCTGAAGCTAGTAGTGAAAAAAATTAATTATACTCTAATATGATCCTATAAAAATGGTGGATGCGTCGGGATAATCTAGCAATCTTCCCATAAAATTTCACAATATCCTTGTAAGTGAATTAAATTTATTACAAGCAGGAATATACATATTTTTCCAACTTATATGCACAGGTTCATTTTATAAATACCATCAAGTTTTACTACCTGAAAATTATACAAATGCACCTTCTACCACAACCACGTTTTTTATTTACCAAGAGCACGTTTCTGGGATTTCCCAGTGACTCGTTGTTTGCATACAGATTACAATAATATTCGTTCCAATCTTTACTTTTAAGTTACTTCACCGTTAATCGACGAATTTGACTGTGTTTGATAAGAAAACGACCTCAGTTTTCTATCTATGACAAACACGTAAGTCAACCTGACTTTGACATTAATAATAGTTTTATACTTAAATGATATATCACTTTTAATGTTATGATATCAACTAATTAAAAATCGATAATTTACGATCGCCAAAAATTTATAGTGAGCAATTAAGATCGAGATGTGTACATAGTGGAGTGAGTCTGCAATGAATCAATGAAAGTATTTTATAATAAGAGCTGTATTAATTATCAACTGTTAATTTATGGTCCGTAAAAAATGACCTAAATCCGGTAGAAAACGATGAATATGCACGCCTCAAGACAACAAAAACTTTTTAATTACAACTAACTAACGGGTTAAGGCAATCGAACTATTGTCTTCAAGCACTTTTCGTTATATCAATATTATGATCCATTATGAATTTTTACTAGTGACCTTTATGTTGTGTAGTAAATCGACAAATTTGCACACGTAATATTTTCTTGCATAATACCAGCTTTCGTCGTTCGTTCTCATCTCACGTGTTGTGAATGACCGATGACAAACAACAGGTGAACACGTTTCTGAATTACGATTATTGGACCGATTGCCAAAAGGATAACAGGTCGATTTAACATTTCCTCGTGACGAAGCGGCGACTAGTCGTCTAGTGATGATTTTTCCTTGTCTCACTCCCACTCACACGTTACGCCTTTATATGAAAGATGGTGATAGCAGCCTTGTGAAGACATTGACCCAGATTCAACAAGGCGATAAACGAGGAAATGAACGACAATAATTACAATAATAATAATAATGCTAATAGTGCGGAACACGTGTTTGTCTAACGAGTGTCAAAAGGGTGCAAGAGATTAAAACCCTGGAAGATTTTTTTTTAAAAAGACACCAGAGATATGGGTAGTGATGCAACAGTAATGAAAATTACTAATAATTATTGTCTGTTATCTAACAGTTTAAGATGTGGCAGTTTTGACATTTACTGTGTGGTAGTTTCACATTTCTTGCTCTTTCGTGTTTACTTCCTTCGCGTGTGAATAGATTAACTTCTGGATTTTTATCAGAAGTCATTCCCATTTGATATTAATAATGTTGATGTAATTTGTAACAGATTCAGTTTTTAAATTTCCAACAACAATTACATTTATTATATTTCTTAGAAGTGATTACTTTACTGGAAATATTTAAAAGGACGTCTGGTAGTGACGTCGTAGTCTTTCTCCTAAATAGATGAAAACAATATTTTGTGACCTCTCGGAATGTTACTTCTTATGTAAATTGATGTCAACATACTGTTTGCTGTTTTTCAACTATATTATAAAGTCTCTAACATTTTCCTATTCCAAAATACCGCTAAGTTTTCTTTTTTCTTCATCCACAAAAAAAAATTGAAATATTCACTTATTCACGTATCCTTGTCTTCATATCTACATATATTGCTTCCTGTCTTCCGACACAAACATTAAGAATATTCTTTATTAGGACGGGACTATTTTATTTTTTATTCGTATCTGTTGCTTTAATGGTATAAGCAGTAACTGAAGATTTCCGCTTTGAAATCATCGATTTAACAAGCCTTGTTGTTTTATATACAAACCTGATTTCAGATTGAACGATAAAAGAGAAACGAACGAATTTTTAAACATGCAAACTTGAAGATGCAGCAAGGCAAAAGGAAAGTTCCCGTTTTCTATAATGGAGGTTTAAAAAATACTGTCAAGTACGTAATCCTTTCTCCATAGAGTCGCCTATTTTAATATTATATTTTATTGTTGATTAGCGATAGGTATCAAAGTCGAAGAACAGGATTTGTTAATTTAATTTTTATTGATCGGAAATTGATATGAAGACTTCCTTATGAAACATAATATTTCAGGCTTGCTAATTTCCTTTCAACATTTTTTAAGAGGACGGACGGAATCATAAACCTCTTACATTACATTTGCGCGAGTATCATAAATCTAATCAGTCATTGTCTAGTGGTTTCTAGTACTTTAACTAAATTAGAAATATAATTTATATTCATGGTTATTACAGAAACCCATTACGACGTCAGTTCATCACCACAAATTTGTGTGGGCAGTGGTACTCTACTGAACATAAACCGCATACTTGCATGTCACTTTTATGAAAAAATATTGTCATCTATAAATTCAACAAATATGTAAAAATAATTTAGGTATGGAATCATATTCCGATCGCAAAAAGGTCCAATAACTGGGCCATGGTTACCAACTCAAATTATTATCATACAAATAGCTCATCAATTAAATCATACAAAGACTTAAATCGATCCCGCATTTCTCGTTTTTACGTAGCTGTTAAAATTCTTACAACCTAAGGTTAATAATGTTGGTACCGTTTTGCAGGATTTCACTAACAGGTTAACGAGAGCAATTATGCGGCCTCTGTTATTTTAGGTGGTATTTTCTTGTACTTTCACTATCATGGGAATTTTGCTCAGAAACGAACTTCACGATATCCTGCCTAAAGACATTAATCATTGATTATAAGTTTTACGATTAGAGGATTGTTTATTCCTTATTTAGTTGTAATCTTGTGAATTTTATACAAATCAGTAGCTCACATGATAAATAATCAATATAATTACATTTTGTTGTCAACTGAAAGGGCATTCAATTAATATATCACGCTACTAAAGACAAACAAAGTTCAAGGACTGAACCATAGCAACATAGCTGCCCTTCAATTTTACCTTCATGACGAAAAAAATTTGTTTTGTCGAGTAGTTGTCGTTGGAATTTACAAGGATGGAGTTTGTATCCGTCCGAAGCAAATGTCTCTTTAAAACTATGGACGTAGAGATGGCCGCAGGATTATTTGCGCCATCACACTCACATTTTATTTGATATCTGAAACAATAAGGCGCTATCGTGTTTGTTCTACTTTTTCTTTATGAATAGAAGGATCTTTTGTTTGAGTTAATTATTATGGGTTTTAAAAGCACGTGTCAGTGACTCAGACTCTGTTTTAAATAATAGTGTTTAGAATAACATTTACCAATTTTTGTACATTATCAGCTAAAAACATTTACCTAATGATCTATTAAAATGGGGAACAATGTCGATGCTTTTGTGTTTACAGCTAACACCGTTTTTCCAGTTCGATCTGGAAGAGAATTAAAAAGCTTCATATCTTCAATTTTTCAATTTTATATCTATTAACAATAATAACATTTATCCTAAGAATGAGTACGTGTTTCTGACCCACTTAGACAATCTTCAAATTTTTGCCCTCTTTGTTATTTACAACCTCCACCACCTGTTTTGTTTTTGCGCCGGCAAGGATGACAATTCGCTTAGTCAGTACTTAGTCACCCTTTATTTACTACTGAATTTCTTACATAATTTTTCGAATTTAATTGCATTGGTGTAGTCCCAACAAAAAAAAATTCATTGCCAGGAGCAATAACCATCACTTGGTTTTTCTTTCTGTCAATGACATATTTTACGACTTGTTTGGATTTTTTCACTTTGGAGTGAAATTGACTGGAGTTGATCTTCGCTTTTCCTTTACATAATTAACGCTACTCATCAAAGTAAAAGGAAAAGTATCGACTTAACAAATTTTTCGTTTATACATTATTTATAGGGATTAAATATCAATGGAAGCTCCAATTCGCGTGTTTCACTTTTTATACTACCAGATTTCTTCGGCTCGATCTTCATACTGTCTTTAATTAATTATATTAAATGTTGAATATGAAGTAAAAACTTTTGATATTGACCTAATCTTGGAAATAAATTCCATATTTTGTTTGATATGAGCTGAGTTATGAAACCATTCTGAGTAAAAAGTTCAATTGGGTCTTTTATTATCAGGTTAAGACCATTTTTTCTTGAATAACGTCAATAATATCATTATTTGCTTTTGCAATTATTATAATAAATCGATAAGTATTTGTAACATTTTTTATCCGTCTTTTGTTTACAATACCACAAAGTAAAAATTAAAAATTGAATAATTTCGATTGTCAATAGATCTTAAATTTTATTAATTAGAAAATACTGAAATGTACCTACAGCAATATCAGAACCTGCACTTAATTGAATATTGGTTGGCGTACCACAATAAATTAACATAACTTCACACTTGTTAACTTACATTGTAATTTACTCTCATTTTGCTTTTTCTGCGTAAAGAATGTATGTAAAGTAACATGAAAATTTTCTGTGGACACGCCAAACTGCCAACGCTAAAGTTTATTTACTTTCTTTTTGCACATGATTTACTTAGTCACCACGTAAGAAGCCAACGAATTGCCTTGAAAAAACAAGCTTGCACTAAAGACAAATTAACATAATTAAAATTGTGCGTGTGCAAGCGCATATCTGCCGCTCACTGTTTTTTTTTTTAATTCGCTCGAGCTTAATGGAAAATCATTTTTTTCACTTTCATGGGACAAGATATAAAATGCAAATGTCGTTTTATCAATTAACAGTTTGATAACCCCTCAATACAACAGTATAAAATTTTTATTGCGGTTATAACACGGTTTTGCTATGCGTGACTCGATCATTTAAAATCGCATCCTTAAGAGGACTTTCAGAGCTGTGACACTCTCATCTGATGATCGGTGCATGCACCGCTTAGATAAAAGTGGAAGAAAGTAATCCGTTGGATTTAAGGTAAGAGGAGTACCTACTTACTGTTCCATGAATGACTCGTTTTTTTTAGATTGACATATCACCTGCATTTTTTTCAATTGATTGTAATCTAAATTTAAGTAGATTGAAGGAAATTTGAGTCAGGTTGTGTATGTACACTGGGGAGAGGGACTGCACACCTAGAAAGTGGCCCCCTCCTGCAGGCTTGCAGCTATCCATTCCATTCCTTGCACCGCGATGTCTTGTTCGTGTTAACCTTCTATCTCGCATGAATCGAGCTGTAATCCAGTCGTCCAAGCGTGTGAATGTGTGTTCCAAATCGCGCAAAGTCGCGACTTGTTCTTTGTGCGAGTTTAACCTAGCCTGTGACCCACTACTAGCCATCGCCAATCACAACTGAAGGCATTTGACTTGTAGCACTCGAAGACGGTGTCTGGTGTCCTGCGGAAGACGATTGAGAGATCGAGTGAACCTTGACCTTAGGAGTTTTTCGAAATGGTGACCGATAAGTCTGAGAGGTGATTGTGTTAAGAACTGGTAGAGCCGATGTTTATTCATAATCCTTGTATGTAAGACCTCGTGCGGTGTGGTGACATAAACACAAGTGTGTGGCAATAAGACAAACACTGCCATGGGATAAAGTAATTTTGAAGACATCAGTGAAAATGTTAAATTGTACGGATCTTGAGTGTATTCTTCACCACCATCATTACTATGCTCATCTTCACCATCTCAAGCATGGGACGCATGTGGAGGAAGGAGGTGAGTAGAATAGACCGAATCCTTGATAAAATAAGAGTACTTTGCCTTGAATGGAAGGTAAATCACTAACTACTTCGAATTCTCCATTTCATGTTTGTCATTCCCAAAAAACTACGTCTCCCTCAAGAGAAACGAATTCGACATATTTGTCGCTCATTTAATGTCAACTGCATTGTTTTACCAATATTTACCAAACACCTACAAACAAGTGAAACCTTGTTTTATTTGTAAACTTTCAAAAATTATTCACATTTTACACTAATTAGTGAACTAGCAATCATTATTAACGCTCTATTAAAAGTGTTCAAATTTATTCCTTCGCTCGAATGACACAAAAATCCAGTTGTGTCAATATTGAATGAAAGAAACATCTCTCTTATCACCATGACTCCTTTGTTTGCTTCAGTACCAAATGGTTCAAGGAGAAGAGCGTATTATTTACCTACTGTTAGAATAGACGAAATAACTAATTGCACATCGTTAAATGCAGTTTGAGTTGTTTGTTAAAGATAAGTTGCAACGTGAATTTACTATAAGGGGCCTCCAACTCTAATGACTCCTTACTAATGAAATCGTGATGAGGATTTTATTTTGACCATAGGCAAATCTTATTCAACAAGTGTACCTATAGAATGTATGAAAAAGCAAGGTCTTGCAAAAACAGTTGTACGTCAATTTTTCGTCGTACTGAAGCTGACTCGCCGAATACAAACTTGAATAATACAATCTCATAAAATGTAGTAATGATTCTATAGAAATTGCACGTAATAACAATACCTGTAATTATCGATATGCACATAATTCCGCGGAAGATAAAATTTATTGGATCATTAATTACACTTCTTTATATAAATACGGAATTACAATTAATAACTGAGAATTTATTGCCGCAAATTTTCAGTTGTCATCTTATAATATAAATTAATATTTTCAAGGTTTAGAGATTGTTGGTTTTTCTTCATATAATTGGATAAAAAAGTGAATCTGAATTGTAAAGTCGGTAGTAAAGTTTGATCTGTATATTTATGTCTTTTTAAGAGTGGAGTTTTTAGGTCTTTAAAAAAAAGCAAAATAGCTCCATGTTTAGTTAAAACAAATTTTGGGGATATTTCCAAAATTTTTCATGTGGAAGACACCATCAATTTCAATTCAAACTTAATATATTGTCTTTTCTTTAATTTCACTTTTGATTTATTGTTAGCGAAAGTAATTTTATCGATGGTTGAAATGAACAATAAGAACAAGTTTTCAAAAAAAATGTGTTTATTACGAAATGAGATTTAAAGTAGGTACACAAAAAATTATTGCGGAAAAAATATATTTAAGGAAGTAAAAAATTCACTTGAGGCACAATAACAATAAAAGTAATTACTGTCGATTTGCACAATAATTCAAGTTAATCTCTTCTATCGGCAAGCTGTGTAAAGAATTCAACACACGCTGATTGAGCACGAACCCATCGATGTCTTGCATCCATAAGAAATCATTTGTTAACTGCTTTCACTACGAACGGTAGCTCGTCCACGTGGTAATTGCCGTATTGTACAATGATTTTCCAAAGTTTTCCACAGTCCAGAAGGTCGCTGAAGAACACGTTGCGGCAAATTGACCTTGACTCCTCAAAAATAATTAATGGTCTTCTGATATAACGGAAAGGTTAAATTTTCCATATTTATGCACGTTTTCTTTTAGCAAACAGTGTAATCAGAACACGCACATATTTATCGATGGTGACTAATCAAGTAATCACTTAATAAAATTGTAATGAACAGGAAATTATCGACGATTCTTCACGTTGAAAATAGTTTTAATTGTGTGCTTGGAGCAATCAAAGTTTTAATTTTCTGTGCAACACAAAGATTGACACTTTCTCCAAACACACTTAATTGCGATAATGAATTATACTCATTTTGAGGGACTTGATTTCTGAGATTCTTCCATGAAATATTGAAACTTTCTTCGCAATTTAATGTAATACAAAATTCTGTTTTTAGGAGTATTTAATTAGCGACATTGTCAAGGAGATTTCAGTGATATTAAGTCATAAAATGCATGTGATCGAAATTTCAATGCATTGATATTTATTTCGTCGTCCGGACGTCCTTCTCAAAATTTTATTCCGGTCGATATCGGACGGTCATCAATAACATAAAAAACAATGTTAAGTCAAGGTATTTAATCTATACCGAGCGTTGGCGATGGCGGTTCCAAGAATTGGCAAGTATTATCTAATATTTAAATCTTGGTGTTGCGTCAACACATCGCAAAGCAGGTTAAGAATTATGCGCCCCTGTGGCTGTTGAGTCAATAGTACTTATGTTAATTACAAAACAAGCATTACAGGATTTAATATTAAGAAATAATTCTGAATTAAAGTTATGTCAGGAGATTTCATGGTGCATAATAAATAAATATTTGTTTGGGACGGACCATGATTGATTCGGACTTGAAATAAGATATTGTTATAACAATTAATTGTCATTTTATGATTATTATCTTTAAACAAAAGTACAAAGGTTTTATAAGTCAGGACATTATTATCTAATAGAAAGTTTCAAGGTGTGACAAAATTTATCTGATTAAAGGTGTAGGTACTAATTTATGTGTAATGTAAATATAGACTTAGTAGAGTGTATTTTCTATGAGCTATTTGTAATTAAATGTTGAATAATGTTATTGTTTACGAGAACACGGAATGTGACGACTTATTAAACATTCAATTAAAGAGAGGACTTTATTAGCTTTGTTGTTTGCCTTTTTATTGTGCTCAAATCATAGGCAATCTGATGATTATCGACGATTTTCGAACTGAGGGATTTATTCTAGAGTTAAAATTACATATTCGCTATTACTACAACAAATTGACTCATATTCTTTATGTCCAACCCTTAATATAACTTCGTGTTTTAACTTACTTATGTATCTAAAAGACCTGATAGAAGCAAACAGGCTTTAGGTCCCGACTGTGTCGATTTTATAATAAAGATTATAGTCCGCGTTACCTTGTTGACCAATTTAGTTATGTCCATTTCATTATCTAATTATTTAAAATTCAGATTTATATTATGATTTTTTTAGACCGGAAAATCAGATTAGATTTTTGGCCTGTTAAATTTGGGTTCTAGGCTAAAATTTGAGAGTTTGAAGAGTTTAATTCTGGAAAGAAACCAAAAGGATAAAACACCCATGCGAACAGGTGGTTCTCTTTTGTCGTTGTGCTTTATAAAATTTATTGACGCGCGTTCTACATTAACTCGCAAATGCAAATTACTCACAGGTGAATAGACAGATTCTTTTAGAGTGAATTACCGTTGCTTCAACTGCATGAAAAATTTGCACATACACATACTTATAGTATCTGAAAATACTTTCTCGCTTTACATTTACATAACAATTCGGTAAGACAGGGAGCACATATCAGTTACCAATTTCTCTTGGTAATAGAAACTCTTCAAAAAACGAATGATTTTGTAGGAAGTTGAGAGCAATGCGAAAGTGCAGTCATCCTAACTCACCAATGTCGCGATTTAACCAAATTAAATGAAGCTGAGGGATATTAATGTTAATTAAGTTATTTTTATTGCCTGCGGCAGTACCATGAATAATACGATGAATAATTGCAAATGTTTTCTTCGTATCTGGATAGTACTGGTTTGAAGAGCGGTTTATAAACATAGAGGAAAAATGCAAATAGTCACTCACGGAGGTTTGCTTGTCGCCTAAAGTACTAAAATTAGATGAGGATGCATAAACGTACGGTGGCACGCTGGTGCACTCATATGTGGTTTGCACTTTTAACGTTACCATCGTACCATAAATCCTTGCAGTCGGTTAACGGTAATCCCGATTTATGATGTCATATGATGGAATGCACTGCGTTTCACCTGTATATTCCTTAGTGAAAATATCGCAGACGAGAAGACCATTTCGCTATAAGACGTTTCTCGAGACTTGACGAGTTGCGAGCCATCATTGGATGATTGTACTAACAATTGGCGGTAATTCAACGTATCCTCATTGCCACTCAAATTGTCGAAATCATTAACCTTCAACATATAATTCACGTGTTTTCTATTACGACAATTGCCGTCCGTGCAATTCGTTTATTAGTATTTATTCGAGTATTCTTGCGAGGAGTGACGATTTGATGACCGTTTAAAAGGGTGAATTACAGGTCTGTGATTGCCGATGACATATTTAGTTCACGAGAAGGAGACGTGCAAAATTATTATGCAAATAGGTTGTAACTGTTGTGGTTAAAGAAATAAATTGTTGACTAGAGATGATGTGGAAAGTGACCAAATTGGATAATCAAAATATTATGTTGTGTTGTTTACAAACCAAAAAGGTGAATACTTAAAAATACAAATTTGTATAAAACAGGCTAAATTATTAGTGTGCCGTTATCACATTTACATGGATAATAGACAATGCTTTTTAGCGTGTTACCCTTAATTCCAGAGTAATCAGCAAAAGCTTTCACAAAATCAATGAAGAATCAGTTGTATTGAACTAAACTTGTAAAACTAACAACGGAATATAATAGATGATACTTTTCTAAAGAAAGAGAAAAAAATTGAAATCACTCGTGAGATTAAGTTTACATAGTAACAACACCCATAAAGTGTATTGTACTAACAAATATTTCCAAAAAGGAAGAAAAAAATATGTTGAAAAGGTTTCATTGTATCCTCAAGTTTAATATAGCAATTTAAACTCGGCAATATACAAATAATTTATTTACACAACATATTAGCAACATATAGGTACATACAAAATACTTGACAAAATTTAACCTTACCCAAGTCGTTGCTCTTTATAATTTTTTATATTCAGACAGCTCCTCAATTTGAATTAAACCGGAAGCTTGGAATTAAAAATGTTGTCTTAGTTTCTTGAATTAATTTGGTTTATAGAATATTAATTGTTTTATAGTATTGTTTATCAATATCATTTGTCTTATGACTGCTCTAAAATATCAAAGCAGATAGATAACAAATCTGTCAACACAAAATTATTCTCATTCTTGGTAATTTGAAGAAACACACTTTTTATTGACTTTTCACTAATTTCAGTAAGACAACTTAAAACATGTAATTTTGGAATTGTTACAAAATATAGCATTTGTTGGGGTTGAGACATGATAAGTTGCTTAATGTTCACCGGTAAATTTACGATAATGATTACATATGTATTTTACGAAAATTGGAAAAATGGTAATGAGCTAATCTTAATTTGATACGCTTTTAGACCATATCTATTTATCAAATGGAGATTTAGGACGATCAAATCGAAGATCTTTGATTTAAATTGCGAGATAATAATGTTGAAATGAAAGAGTTCCCGCCGTATCAAAACAAATATCAGATCAATATGACAGAGGTTAACCTGTATTTATGATTTATTGCAAAATCAATTAACACGCAAAGGTTATGTCTAGACGATCTGATTGCTACAAGATAAGAGTGCGAATTCCTAATTCCAAAAAATATGATGTCGTGCAATGAAAAAATTAACATAATTAGGGTGGGAAATCCGTGTGCCCGTTGTTTTCTGCATCGAAAATGGAGAAGCTCACCAAAGGCTGTGGTTGCGTATTAATGTTATTTTCTGTTATCCTTCTTTCACAATAATAGTCAGATTCTGTTTATCGTTTGCAACTATTTTTTTGAAAAGTAAAGTACAATAATGGATGATGCTTTTGGGATTAACTAAGTCTAACTAATCCCATTTGATTTTGAAATCGATGTGGTTTTAGGATCTACACAACAAATTGTAAGTGGCGAATTCAAACATTTCTTTCTCATTCGATAACTTCATACAAATTTTTATCAATTGGGAACGGAAATCACCTGTGTTGCTCAATATGCTCCTCATAGTTCCCACCAAATAACGTAATTTTTAACAACCACTGATTAGATTTTATTGCTAGGATTCAACCTCATAAACGCTATTTCACAGGTCAAGGTTTTTATCTGACCGAATTAAGTGTATCAAAAATTCAAAATTCCAGGAATATTTTCTGCGACCCAATAAATAAAAATCATTGACATTTAAAAGCCTCGACGAGAAGTGACCCTTAACACAATGCATAAAATGACAGTGTAGAAAAGCCATGACATTTGAAGAAAACACACCAAAGTCAAAACAATAAGCGAAATTAAATTAACAAAAGTTAATTTATATTGTTACATAGTCATTCTCAATCATTTCTGTGGTATTTTTCTCAATGAAGACGGAAGTTGAGCGGAAGTGGATGGCTTGCATGTTTTGACCGTATTTACGTGCAACTTTCTTGATAATGTTCAGAGCTTTCCGTCAGGAAAATGATTATGGTATGATAGCAATGAGAAATAAGCGTATGTCGTGGACATATATTAAAAAAATTAGCGTCTTATTTTTACTCTTCGTATAAAGTAAACAAGGTAAAGGTTATTCTTTGTTGAAAGTTTATGATTTTTGTAAATATTTAGAGCTCTTTATCCGTGAGACATCATAATTATCTTTATTGGTCGAATGTGAATGTATCATAGGATCGGTAAAACTTCCCTGACCCATTTGATTGGGGAAATTAAAAAAAAAATAGCGAAATAACATTCAAGGCTATTATCACCCGTGGACTGAATATTTAAAGATCGATTTACAAGTTAGAAGTAGAACACTTGGAACAGTTAGATTTTACTGTTGTTCTAACTAAGCGCATATTTTCAAACAAATTTGTATAATTAAATCATTAGAAAAGGACTAGACATTGTTCTAAACTATGTTAACTTAAAAAACTCATTTCACTACCTATCAGAAAATTCTTATGTAAAATTCCCTGTTTACATATTCGAACGTTGTCCGACACAAGACACAACTGATTTAAATCACTTTTAATTTAGGCTAATTCATACCATGATCAACCCTACTAGAAAACATCGCTTTTATCTTTTTATCAATCTTATAGTTTTAGCAGAATTTCCATCTTAATGTGCACTTCCCATCAATTGTAACATTCAGATCTCGACTTTTCCGGGAAAGTTCAATAAATTACCGCTTCATCAGAAGGACGGTACCGGCGTTTTCACTGTTCTATTGTCCCACCGTTTTCCGGATGTGCTAATTGAATGACATAAACATGAACCTGAAAGAATGTTTCCCGTAATAGCGTCATCAATGCACTTAGTTCAATGCAATCACGTTTTGTTTCACTTTTAATATTAATTAGGCGTGAAGCATTGTTTCGGTGGGCACGCCAAAGGCTGTTGCAAGAGTTGAAGGCTTCTCATGGAAAGTTATTGAATTTTCGCAAAAATGTTTCTAGTTATTGTCGAAAGTTACATGTTAGGACCCCGCGGTTATAATGGGTAATTAGATGTTAACTCAGACAGGAAACCTACCCAATCCTTAAATTCATTAATAATAACAGGTAAAATACCCAACTTTCCAAAGAGAATTTGTGCAACGTTTGTCTATCAATAAGACGATAAAATAGTAACTTTTTGTATTTACGTATTACATTTTAATTAACATCACT
Organism: Gnatocerus cornutus; assembly: GCA_029298725.1. Classification (NCBI taxonomy): domain Eukaryota; kingdom Metazoa; phylum Arthropoda; class Insecta; order Coleoptera; family Tenebrionidae; genus Gnatocerus; species Gnatocerus cornutus. The sequence continues at coordinate 10,014,609 of CM055514.1, forward strand.
ACGTGTGCCCACATGACGATTTAGCACTTTAACTTTCAGCGTGAAAAATTAGAAATTCACACTTGTTTGCGTTGGCTTATGGTTACTTATGATTTTCACCGATTAGATAAAATTGTTAGATTTATGATGCATGAAACGTTTCGATTTATTTTTATGGCCACGACACGACGCGACATAAAATGAAACTCTTACTAGAGGTAGTTAGTTTATTTTGAAATTTTAATTATTTTTGGTGTTCTTCCTGATTTTACTTTTTTTCTGCGTGGTTTATGACGCTCACATTTAATAAAAAAGCAATTTTTTTTAAACTTATCAAGGTAGCTTAGCACCATACTTTTCCACTTCAATTTTTTGTCAGTCACAATAGCAAATATAGAAAAAACTCTGAAATGTAATTGACACGTTAAGCCTAGATTAATTTGTATACAGATGCACCTAAAATAGGATCTGACACCGGTTATGTGCGGTATTATACTTGTCTTGTACTAAATTTAGTATGAGCATCATTTTCTTGGATTAAGTTTTAAACCGCCTAAAGATACAAACAAAATGGTAGCAAAAAGTGAAGTGCAGTGAACCTGAACAAGTTTTTGAGTAGTCGAAATGCTAAAAATGATTAATTGAAATGTTGCGAGCTAAATTACAATTAAAATGGAGATCCCACTTGTGCGAAAGTTTAACAGTAGCTATCTGTAATACTGTCTAGAAATATTCATTTCACTCTTGTTACACGCTATTCATCGTTAAGTAATTCAGCAAATTAAATAAAGTTTTATGGGTTCGAGTTACTCATATGCCTATGTCCATAGAGTTATGTATCTTCAAACATTTATGGTTTTAACTTTAACAGTTCTGATCAATGTACGGTGTTTGTAAAGATTTCATAAGTTTCCATGGAATTTTTCTACAATTTATCGTATTTATTTTGGGTTTTAATCTTTGTTTAATCAGAAAAATTATTATTAAATATAAATAAACGACTTATTGTTTCATGATTTTATGTACGTAAAATAAAATTAATTATTCAGTTAAGTATAAGTGTCTTCAAATGTCCATAAAATCGCAATGAATTTAATTTGTTGATAATTGGTAATTAAGCTATCAAAATTAAAGACCTGGGTGTGTTTCTTCGTCTTCTACGACCACTACCGGAAACCATAGAACTCAGTTTATTTTATAATAATGAACCCGTTTACAGATCGTATGAAACTTTTATTACGCTTGAAGATGGTTGAAGAATTTAATAATTTTTTTACTTTGATGGAACTATTTTTTATTAAATGTATAGGTACCTAGTACGCAGAAAGCAGTAGTTCATCATAAAATTTTAGTCGTAAGTTAAATTGAAAAACAATCACACACTCTAAATTCTGTGTTGAATTCCACAGTTGAGTCGTCTATAATATGTAATGCTTTTTTTACAACTGTAATGATGTAATAGACTATTTAGCAAACTTGAAATTTATTGTTGGTTAAATTAATTGCTTGAGTGTGCAAGCCGCTAAAGAATCTTTTGTTCAATGTATTTATTGTTTGCCTTTTTTGTAAATTTGGCAATGCTTAAAGTGGCAATAGAAACTCGATATTAATACCTACATTAGTCCTTTTATTTTGATCTCGAATTAATTAAAATACACCAATAGATGAATTATTGTTTTCTCTTTTTTTTTTGGATGAAACATCTGTCTTAACATGAGTTATTTTGATTTAAAATATATAAGTACATGTTTACAAAATTATGCTATCGATTTGGAATGGAATACCAGACCATATGATTGAAGTTGATCGAGTGGGTACGTGACTATTTGAGACTGAAATCTAATTGGAAACAATGAAAAGTGCTAAGAAATGGAAAGTTGTACCCAATCTGATTGTGGTCCACTGATAACGATAAAATGGAGACGCAATAACTACTCAATTTTTTGAATTGTTAGACATTGGCAAGATATTTAGTTTTTGAAATAGTTTTTCTGTTATCTTAGAAGAGACTTAGAGTTAAACTGAACCCAAAATTAATAGAATGATACATTTTGTAATTACAAATAATTTTAAATTTATCCATCTGTTATTTATTGTTAGGGAAATTACAATAGGACACCACACCAGAGAAATTTTCTTGTTCTTTCGTTTCGTATGTTAAATTTAGCACACTTTATCTAGGTGGAGGAAAAAGTCCCACTCTCTTCTGCCTTTAGGCATTGTAGTGCTCAATTATAATATATTTATTACTATCAAAGATTTCCAAGCGACTTTTAGATCACTCTCCCTAGGAGAGAATTGTAATTTTACGGTCATATAACCGATTAGGACTCTTTAAAAATAATAATATAAATGAGATTGGCTCTCCTCTTGGGACAGGCTCTGAATAAGTTTTTAACTTTTCAATACTATCACCTTCTTCATTTGTGATTTGTGACACTGTCAATTTATCACAGCAGGGAGTTTCTTATTCGCCACCGAGTCAGTGCAATAATTCAAAAGACTCCCACTGAGATAAATAAGGCTACAACAAAAATGCCAAACCACAATGATTGTGCTCACTTAATTTTAGGTAAACAAGCAGTTTACACCGATTTGAATCCATTTTAGCTACTGTTAAATTATCCCAATGCTCACCTGCGTCTTGTAAAACTTGTCAGCTTCGACCATCGTTCTTGTGGTTCAGTTTCTTATAAATGGTGTTATAAATATACATTTTATCCGCAATTGGAAAATCCGTTGTTGTTGCAAAATCGCACACGACGTGTTTACTTCATTCTTTTGACAATATGTACGCATATTTTTCATTGGTTTGTTTGTCACTTATTGCAAAATTTTGATAAAAAAAAACCTACTATTTAATTTATTCTTGTTTACATTTGTTTTTGTAGAATTGACATTGCTTTTTCAAGTAGTCCCATGGGGATAAATAATTTTTCTCTGTTCTGTTTATTCAGACTTGTTTTCGTAAAACAAAATTTTAATATAGCTTAATCTAGGAAGCTACTCCCGTGAATAATCGTAATTTATACAGCGTTAAATACATAAATGTCAAAAGTTTTTTACTCCAATATTTGCAAGCCATTTCATCTTAAACAATATTTGCACTAGTGGCAAATATACAAAAATATACATCTTAAGTGGTCGTCAATTTAATATTTTAATATTATGTAAATACGTGTTAAAGACACAATATTGACTTTGTATCTTCATTGTGTTTACAACAAAAATACATTTTTCTTTTGTTATTTGGCAGGCTGAAACCACGCAGGTATTTGCTTTTTATCAACCCATTTTGGGGTCACCGGATCTGCAAAGTTATCTCCTAAAGTGTTTTAAAGGTACTCGGAGAAAGCAGACTAGAACACGTTTTTGAAAAGATTAGATATCATCCATTAAATTTTAATTTCAAAACGCTATGACCCATAAACCATGGTCGATATTTCTAAGTACTCTTAATGTACAAGTCACTGCCAAGCACAATTAGTACTTTGTTAAAACCTCTCTAATTGAATAAGACTTGACAATGACCGATCAAATTTAATCATTGTATATTATTAAGAAAATTATAAACAGTGTGATGTCATAAAATTTTAACGACATTTACGTTGGTAATATTGATACAGAACGCAAACTATGTACTCAACAAATTCGAAGAGAATTAACCAGGTGCAAAGTGTATATTTGTTTCTGCATTACCGCGTTTTTATGTTCGTCTGCAACAGTTTTATCATTGATGGAAAGTGACACAATCTTGATAAAATTTCTCTTATTACTGAAAGAAAGATGTAGACACGATAAAAATAACTGGAAATGAAGTGACCGAGAAAATAGCTCATCGGAAATGACAACTTACGACCTCGACCTTTAGATGATGTATTCCTATCACGGCTAAAAGGTTCACGCAATTAGGGTAAAATGAGAAAACCACCCCCGTTCGCATGCAGACATTCATTCGTGATGGCTAATTACAGAACAAACATTTATTTTTAGGAGAGTCTACATTTAATAGAATTGCGGTGCCACCTAATCTTCGTTTGTCGAATGACCAAAACACGATTATCTTTTAAACATGTAGGTAATAACAAATAAACAAGATGGTCTGAAGTCATTGTTCTAAATTGTGGGATGTTAATATTCAATTTAAAGATACTTACTGTTCAAGGAAAGTGCATAATGAATGGTGAAGCTGCAGAGTTGCATCAAGCTGTTGCAAATATGTAATGGGCTTAAAACTATGCAAAGATGAGTACCTTGGATTTATTACATACTTCCAGGGATTCGCTGAATCTGTAAGAACGTTTTTAAATTTGTTGAATTATTCAGGTTTCCAAAGCTCACTGGAGATTTTCAACTTTTTTATTTTCTTACGTAAGCCGGTAAATCCGAAAAAAATTAAGTTCCAAAAATTTATTTGCGTCTTTGCATGTTTTTTTTTTCATTTTGTAATAAAAAGATTAAAAATGGATCTGTCCATATTCCATAAATTTTGTTTTATATTTTTTCACTCTTACTCTTACATTTTATAGTGCTAAATTCCAAGATTCCAGCCGGCAAAGATAAAATGTCTAATGCTATCTAAATTGGAAGTCATAATCTCGCAGTCTTTCATTATACGCGGAAATGCATTTTAAAAAACAGAAACTCTAGTGCAGCAATTGGAAATTAATAAGTTTATGTTCAATTGTGTCTCTAATTATAACGCAGTTATGAAAATTATCTAACCTATTATACGGCTGTAATAGTCTTGGCCATAATGATAAATTGATAAAGTAAACCGGCGGCTTGGTTGGTGCTAGTACAAGGTATCCGATCGGCACTGACAAAATTATGTATCATGATTTAAATTTTTATATTCATTGAGGGGTAATCAGAGATATTATGTTGTAACTATTCATACAAGCAGACAAGTTGCAAATTATATGACAATTTGTTACAAAATCGAAGATTATGGCATACAAATAAATGCTTAAAAAGTTACAATAAAAACCAACTCTTTGTATAAAATCTGAGACAATATTTTATCTTTATGTTTCTCATTAACATGTTGTTTGTCCTTCGCTGGATTTAATGAACACCTGAAATATCGAGTAAGTTGGTTCCACTTGTCAGTTTAATTTTTTTGTGCACATTAATAAAATTTATAACGAATATTATAATCTTTTGTTCAAATTGCTTATCGAAAAATCTCTCCTTGATGTAATCTTTACATGACTAAAGAAACGAATTATTATCAAGTTCATGCAATTTTTTGTTCAATAAAAACGGTTTCTTCTAATTTTAATTAAATGTTACAACTGAGTGGTATTTAGTTTCATGTAGAGAAAAAGTTTTTGTAAAATGCCAATCTCAATGTAAATCAAACAGTGTAAAGCTGCATATTGATTCATGTGGCACTCCTACCTTTACTAAAGATTAGTGCAAATTATAGTTTTGCATAGCATTTATAAATTTTACAGTCTAACTTGTTCTGCTGCTTGGAAATAATAATTTTTCTTTAGTTTGTGAGGACTTTCCAATCAATCCAAGGAACAGACAGAATGGAAGAGCTTAATTCTTTTTTTACTAGGAAGTATTTGGGCAATTTAAAAAAGTTGTAATAACTAGTGTTATGTCTACTTAATTACAGAAATTATACAGATCGTACCTACTTATTTTTTTCTTTTTAATGCAACTGACGTTCACATTTTTTTTACTTAATGAACATATAATCGCATCTAAAATTGTAACTAATTCGACTCAGGTAAAAATAATTTCGATTTTGCTAAAGAACTTTTCTTTTGATGGAGACCTAGTTTTCAGAGCTGTAGCTCTGTTTTTAGCAATACCTAGTTTCTTTTACTGTATTTATTTTTATTTAAATAATCCGGTTTCTTACCTCTGTTTAAATTTTCATGCCGTGTTTCACAAATCACGCTGCCGAGCCCATGGAAAGTGGTGTTTTAAGCTCGTGTCTCCACTGACAGCTTGTTATGCGCCAATATTATGCAATATACAATATTCGTATTAAAAGTCTTCAATCATCGTAAAAACGACCAAAACCGTACAATATTAATATTAATAAAGCTGACTAATGGTGGTAAACTGGATCTCCTCAAGAACTTGTTGAAATTAAAAACTAGTTACATAATTCTCAGTAAGATATTATGAGAGAATAGTTAAGATAATTCCAACGAAAGGTAAAATGCAATGGAAAGTTTACGGGTATAATAGTCATCAACGGTAACGTTTTTTGCTAAAACCTTGATGGTGAGGATATTCCGAAGAAATTATGACGATGGTTCAATAACTGAGAATGTGGTCCAAAGTACAGACAGTTGGACTTTGACTGCTATTCCGCGGATTATTATAAGGCAGGAAGATTTAGCAGGAATCATCTTTGACGTCATAAGTGCAATGTCGAAACAACATTATAATGACATGTTATCATATTTACACACACCCACGAAGAAGATTCGAGGGAAGAACAGCAATGTTTCCTTTAAAGATGTCGAGTCATTTAAAGCAACAAATTTATTTATTATACTTCCTGAATAACAATTGTTTAATTGCTAATGTGCACTTAATCATCATAATTCTGATTTCGTCCAATTATACAAAATTTGTTGTCTCATCGTGATTCATGACTTATGATGACATATCACTGGAAGAGGACAACCAGAAATTCTCTTATTGTCACGGTGGATTTAGTGAGATGAGTTTTTTTTAATTTTTGGATGCATAAAGTTAGTAAATTTGGATTAATCATATGTGCGCTATCTTTTATAGAAGCAACTTGTACAATTTTATATTGCGCTGCTTTTTATTTCCCTAGACAAACAAATTACAATATCAATTTAACACGTGTCTTGTTGAAGAATCCATGTCGACGTGTTTAAATAGGTTTAGTTCGTAAATTATCCCTGAACCTTAATTCAGTCATAGAAATAATTGGATAATTAAAAGTTATACCGATTCAAAATTGATACTATCTTACATCTTTATTGATTGTTGTTGATCGGGGATTTTCCAGGCGTTCTTTGGTGCCTTTTTTACCTTCTGGAAACCCCGACACTTACGCAAAATCATTACAAATGTATGATTTAATTTACGATATATTTTTCCATGCAAACCAGTTTTATAATGCACCTGAGACTAATGATAACAACATCGTTTGGATTTCCAGAGCTACTCACCCATTGGAATCACTGCAATAAATCAACACGCAAAAAAGGTCAAGTCACACACCCGTCAAAATATCGACACTTTCGTAATAGTTTACTCTAAAAATGTTGAAATCAATGGTATCATCGCCGCAGAAATGATTAAAAGCCCGTGATTTTGCAATTCAATAAATCGCATGTTTTTGAATTTATTCAGTGTTCCAATAATTTGGTTACTTTGCAAAAACGTTTCTGTGTCGCAAGGTTTAAATGCCAAACGAGTCATTAAAATATCTCTTTGAAGTAATATTTTGTTTTGTCGTTATGTTGTGATACTATTATGTTATTGAAGTACGTTTTCAAGTAGCGTTTTATTGCAGTGTTGTTCACTTGAGATAATAAAAGTTGTAGAGGCCTGAAATTTGCTTGGAACAAGCGTACTGTATGTATGCAAATTTTGATACTTAGAAAGTAATAATCAACGGGAAAAATAAAGGAAGACAGACCATCCAAGGACGCCAAAAATATCGCAGCAAATTAATCATGCATACTTAAGTAATTTTATTCATTAATTTGTCTTTCTCTTTATTGCTTAATCCTGCAACCACTAGGAACTGACTTCTAAATAGCTGTATACACTCAAATAAATCAGTCGTTTTTGCAGAATACTAATTTGGTAAAAATTAGATATAATTAAATTAGTCAATCTTATCTCGCGTGAAGTGAATACAAATACACAGTGGAATTATTTCAGGCAAAATAAAAATAAATGATTCAACATTACGTTACTTGTTGACAAGTTTCTGAAGACGTTAATCGCACTTAGAATCGACGTGATAAGTGTAATTATTGATAAGCTATTCGTTAACTTAAATGCTAATTAAAAAGACATAAAAATTTTATTTATATGGAGCTATTGCCACTGAAGGATTTGTTTTTCAAATTTTAGCAATTTGCGTTGTTATCTTATCTAACTGGATTTTAATAATCAGTATGGAAATATTTTTCCAAAAATCCTTTTTTGCACTGTGCGTCATTCGTTCAGGTTTACAGCAAAAACAATAAACTGTTTAAATTTTTTCTTCGATAAACGGTTATGATTGTTTTTACAATAATGTTGCTGTGAACAACAAATAAACGATCAAGTTTTGTTATTCAATCAATTTAAATTTTATACTTTTACCTCATTTTTGATAAGATTAGCTTTAATGGTCTGACTTTAACAGCAAAGAAGGATTTTATATTTTTTGGTTATTGAATCTAGTATCATTCTTGCTCGTCTTTTTCCTCTTTTTACCATGTCGATCCAATTTTTGCGTCGTCGCAAGGTTAATCGAATTCCAACTTCGAATAAGTTTTATGGAAGGTTGTGACACATTTTTCGAAACCGGCCTTTATTACTAAGCTCAGACTAAACTTTGTACTCATCGTGGTCAAGTCAAAGGTGTTAGAACAGTCTATTAACCAACCTGACGAAATTGTTTCTTTTGAAAAAAGATTTTTTGCTTCCAACCACATGCTTGTACCCATTCGCCATCCTTTCAACCTCTTCAGGTACGAAAGCAATTAATTCTTTCATTTGGTCTTCGGCTGCGTGTGGCTAATAGCCCGAAAAATTCCTTCAGTCGGTTTCGCAGGCCGTCGATACAAAAGGTCAACTGAACCAATAATAAAACCCCTACTTCCCTGTCCAACCTTACAGGGCGTTAATTCACTTAACACGTCTTAATTCGTCGTCTAATTTCGCACAAACAATGTCAACAACAAGCCAATATGTAAACACTGACCTCGCGTTATGAAGATACACGCGACTGCGCCACTCACCTGTACGCGAACGCCCCAGCATTCGTAAAGTCGCCGGTAAGCGAGCTGGTCACAAATTTCATCTCTTTTAACCGGCTTAAGTCGTCAAGTTCAACCAATCGAGAGGCGACTTAACCCCGTCACGTGACGGGGACACGAAATTTTTTCGAAAGGAGCGACAAACACACGCGTTAAAAGTGAAGCTTTTTGAGGGTGGTAGTTCTTAAAATTTTTGGTCTTATGGCTTTTAGTGTGTGCTTCGAAATTTTCGACATTTTAAGGTAGTGCGATTATTTACTACTGTAAATAAATCGTCACAATGTGTAGTTCAAGCAGTTGTACCCCTTCTTATTACGAATACAATCCTGGTAAGTTCAAAAGCTAAAATACAAGTTTTTGTGGCGACGAGCAGGATCGAAATTAAAAATGCTATTATTAGTTTTATCGTGGAATGGAATAACCCTTCCTTATCTTATCGCCACGTTCAAGGAGGCAATTGACAAAAGTGTTTCTGGTCAGGAAGAAGCTTTTCTCGGGAAATTTGAGCTTTGCACACTCCAGATAGAAACGTCGCCCTCGTCAATGCAAAAACAACTATTCTATCTAAAAAAGTCAAATATAAAATTACTGCAAGGTCGTCATATCCGCGGAACGCTTGGTTTCCTGCGATTTAAATTTTTCCAATTGTTGCACTCAGAAAAAACGATTTTACTAAATGTCAACAGTTACATAATGCGAATATTTAGATTGTACCGTGCTTGATAAGATAACTCATCTTTTCACCTGCAGCAACCTCTCTGCAAACAAATGTGAACAGGTAATTAGTCATTATGCCATCTTCAAGTTATCGTCGACCTTACTCCTTTTCGTTTCCGTAAATAATTTTTTTGTCAACCAGAGATGGTCCATCAAACTGCTCACGACAAGAGAGTCCTTGAAGTGGGCATAAAAAATTCCAAAGTTTGAAGAACTTTTTTCGCGTTTTTCTATCGACTTGCTCTAGATCTTACTCTGAAAATATTTACTCTGTTTGTTTTCGTTCTTATCATCAGCTTATGTCAGTCTTGAATGCGTCTTGAGCCAGACAGAGGGTATATAAAAATAGTCGTAATATTTTTTCTAGTTTTATTGTTCTAAAAATAATTGACTTTGATTCAGGAAAAATAAATTATTTATGGACGTCTAATGTGTTTATAAGCAATGTCAAGGATTTTATTATTCATGCGTAACAGGTTTGCTTCCTTCCATGAGTGATTTCGAGGAGAAATTTTGAAGGAAACATTTTGTTTTTGGTGCTTGTTTGACCACTTGACCATTTCTTTCTGGAAAATATTAATTACGATAAATGCACGTGGAGTTCTCACTTTTGTTGTTTTGCACACTGTCATCATTATCTATCGTGTAAATACATGCATGTGTAATGTACTTACTAAGTAATTTAGCCATCCATTTGAAAATTGAACTCAGATTAAAAATCCAAGGAAACAAAACGTGAAAAATAGAAATTCTCCTCATTATTACGTCTCATAAAGTAATCACCAAGCAGTCTGAAGTTAATTTACTAGGAACAAATCAAGCAAATGAAGTGGTTTAATAAAACCATTAACATCACCAGGAGCTATATTTATAATTTATTATGTATTTATTCACATAAAGTTTTATAGTTTTAAACTTCCTTCATTTTCGAATAAAATCTGCGAGTGATATTGCTAGTGATAACACACCACTTATCGGTAAAAAAAGTACGTACTACTAGTAATTTCCATGTGCATGGAAAACGCAAAAATCCTTGAACACAAACCGTCGCAAACTTTGATAAAATCCCTAGACAGAAAACCGCGAAAAACGAACCTTGAGCTCTGCAACAAAAAGATGAAATGAGTCACATGAAATACAAATTTGTTCGTGAATTTTAGAAGTTCATTATACTCTAATAATCCTAAAATAACATAATGTATGCGAACGTCAGAGTTGATATTACAACTAGCAGTTATGTCATGTTTGTTCTTTTTCTTGCGCTTTCTTCTCTTCGCTCGAAATTTTTCAACGTTTTTTCCCCGGCAATGCAAGCTGCTTCTTTTTCTCCTCATTTGAAATTTTTACTGCCATACACGGCATGGAATGCATCGATTTTAGGCCACCAATTATAAATTCAGAGCCGCGCCGACATGTCTTGCACTCTGGACCAGTTTGATGCATCTTTGACGTAACCAGCTTTTCAACATTGGTCCAAAGTGGTTTTAACCGAGATTTGGATCAAGTTGGAAAACTGAGGTCGGTCTCGCTTCGTGCGATTTATTCGCCATTTTTCTGAATAAAAAATTATTGGCGTTACATAAGCAGCCTTGAGAGTTTTAGGAAAAATGCGTCTTGTAATTGTTTTTCAAATTGTAAATCAGACTGCTGATTTACGGAGGAGCAAATGTGAACTGTTTGTGGAAGATAACGTCACGAAATAATTACGAGGATCAAAGATCATCTCTTTGCATCCGTTAGTCACACCTGAAGTTTGCGAGGGCAAAGTGCGGTGCCGGTGATGCGGCGAATCGTGTTGAATTCTTCATAGACACACCTCGTAATCTATAAATCATAATTGGATGACGTGCAAAAATTTTATGAATTATTTATTTTTAAGTAATAGATCCATGAGAAAACAGAAATATTGTCAAAAACTAACTGTGTTTCGAAGAACAAAGTGAAACAAATGGGCACAAAATACAAAAATAACTGCATTAATTGAAGTGTTTTCGTTGGTCGAACATTTTTTTTATTTCTATGAATTTTTTGCGACAACGCAGACCCCATAATAATGTCTGGGCGTGACCAAGAAGTCGGCAGGAAATTCGCCTAAATTGGTATAACAATGTACCATCAAAAAATCGACCACGAAACAATTTCAGTCATTTCAGTCTTTAACTCTTCGCTGTTGGTTCCGGATGTTTTCAACCTTGAAAACAGAGCTCTCACGAATTTGCAACACATTACCATTAAAAAATCCACGAACTGCTTTTATCACTCACTCCAAATCGATAATGCATAGCGCAGCAAAAATAATTATCTTAAAACGTCAATAACGTTTCAGAAAAAGGCGAATTTTACGGTTGTTATGTGACTGGACTATTAAAAAAATCCGTTGCTTGGTTGTTAATTGATTAATTTATATTTTGACATTGATCAGTCAAGTCGTTGAAAGCGAAATGATTGAATCTAGGAAGAGAATTGGGAAGTTCTTGCTCAAGCTTCCGGAAGGATTTTTCCCCAAGTATCGTTGCGATATCAAAGAATTATCTTCCGAGGTTGGATCAAGTGAGAAAAAGAAATACCGTAAACCACACTTCGTGGAAGATGAACTAAAAGTTCCGACACCGCCCCCGTTTCCTTACCACCTTCTTAATCTTAGCGAGGAAAAATCTTTAATGCCAATCGTAACTCTTGAAGATCTAGCGAAAATTAAACTGAAGAAGGTATCTTCTCATTCTTCGGTAAGGACCCCCATCGGCGACATGATGACGATCCTCCAGAAGCGGTACATGGTGATGCACTCCCCGACGCCCCGAAAACTCTTCGACGTAGACCTAAATGATTAAACTCCACTTTTTTGAAACCGAATCTGATAAGCGCGAAGTCGCAAAACGTGTTCTGGGACCTGTATGCTTCAATCTTCAATAAAATCCTGAAAGTGATGTGTTCATGCTTGAGTGTCTTACCATAAGGTATAATTTTGCGCCATGCCAGATTATGGGTTCGAATCACCGCACTTGTACGCAGGAAAAGAATGGTAACTTGCGAAATCTAACCGCGAAATTAGAATAATGCTGCTAAAATGTCGCAACCGCCGTTTGGACTTGACAAAGAAATATAAGCTGTGGTCAATTAAAATGGCGACCTAGAACTCGATAGAATCGATCTTGCATGCCTGAAAGTAAACAGATGAAAAAAATCGTAATGTCGACCCGTTTCATTCGCATAAGCTTGCGAGTTATGATGCACATTGTTTGGCTTTAGATAATTTCTAAAGTAAATTGTGACGTTGTACTGACAGACAATCAATTCTGTTAGAGAGTTCTTGTTAAAAGAATATTTTAGACGACTTAAGGTGTGATGTGTTAATAACTCATAATATCATCTTCATATCTTTTTAGAATTTCTTGATTATATGTTTACAACAAATAACATAGCTGCACAATAGAATTTTATCATTCATTTTTTAAATCGTAATTATCAATATCCCTTAATTTCAAAAATTTATTTTGCTGTTAAGCCCTTAAGCCGAGTTTTGACTTAGATTATCTCTTCAGTTTTCTATGAATATAAACTGTCGCTTGTATTCCATGTCAACTAGAGATGACACCAAACTAACGTAGATGAGGGAGAGTTATCAGATTGGAATAATTAGCAGTGCCTTTGTCCGTAGGTAATCATTAACAAAAACTTGATGAATATGTCATTGCACGTTTTCCTGTGAAACCGCTTGCGTTTATGTAAACGATGTGGTGGTGTAGGAAGCCTCCCGATTCATGTAAATAAAATTTGTTGTGTTTAACCATGCACAGGATGATGCAAATGTAAAATCGGTGATTGTTCATACTAAAATTTACTACTTTTCTGGCAGCTTACGGTTTAATTTAATTATACATTTATAAACTTTTCTTCTAAACGAACGTCATTCTATTAAGCCGAAAGATAAGTAAAAGTGTACGTTTATTTATTTTTAGTTTATGACTATGATGAATTATTTATAGCACACTGTGATTTAATGAAGTCCAATAAAACGAGGATTTTTAAATTAGATTTTTTGTATCAACTACGTTAAAAATTAAATCGATACAATAACCCATTTAAATCGGCGTTTGATTAAAGGCTGCTTACCTAAATGGGCGAATAGATAAAAATGAGCTCTTAAAAGGAACAGTCATTAGACAGAAAGTTCTTTTCATAAAACCACGTAGGTATATTTTTCATGGACGACTTCCTTTATGTTAAATAGGTAGGTAATTCAAATTATTAGTTCCAGTTTGTAGGTATTCACCGCTTTTCTATTTATGGATTAGTCAAGTATGGGACATTTAATTGATACTATTATATTGTTATCAAATCGCAATGACATCTTTCGTGTTTATCTACAAAAACACAAAAAAATTCCACGGGAGATTTTGTTTTTACCGGTTTATAGTTCTGATTTTTAAATTTTCCGGTAGCTATTAGGCCGACAAAACATTGTCAATACCGGGAAACCATAATGTATGTAAATTTGTTTTTTGCCTGCGGCAAAACGTTTTTTCTTTATCAAAATGATTCATTAGCTAAGATTTACTTCCATTTTTGCCGGCGTATCCAATCCCCTAATTATCGGCGAAAGTAAAATAAATCTTTTGTGACCTTATTGTTAAACTGCACCTGCAATTCGAAATCACGTTTCGCGTACACAACTTTCAAGGAAACTCGAAAGAATATCTGCGTCACTTAAATAGTGGTATCTTCTTCATTAGCATACTGAAAAAAATCGGAAATTTTTGTTTACGTTAACTGAAAAGTCATGTTATTGGAAAGATTCAAAATCTGTGATTTTTCCTTGAAACAACTATCACTAATTTCAATTTGTCCGGGAAAGAACCACAGGTGTGGTCTTTTTTGAATGGCTGTCACCCAGGAAGTTTGTAAAAAATCTCCTTCAATGTAAGGTTTTAATTAACCGACGCGAGAATGATGAAGCGGCAGCATCAAAACCGATTTTATTACGTAAGGCAAAAAAGAGAGGTTGCTGGCTTATTGACTTGTAGGAGCGTTGAAATCTCCGGTCACATTGCGGTATTTACTCTCGCTGTAGCACGCATTTCGCGTGTTAGCATTGTCTTATTAATAGATGATAATTCAAGGTTTATAAATTAATCTACGATTAATTAAGAACGCGCTGATGCAAGCTCAGAAATTATAGATTTGTCTGACAAAAAAAGAATAGACAAGGTGAGAACTATTATTGTGAAAATTATTACGTTTGTTCTTGCATACATAATTCCGATGGTTGTTACAAATTTCTTGTATGATCAGAATCATAAATCGCGTTATGGTTTAATTACAATTTATCATGTTTTGACGTCCACATTCTGTTGCTGATAAATTTGTTTTCTAAAACCTTGTGCGGGGCAGCTGTCCCATTAACCTATTAGAATTAAAATTGCCAGTATCAATCACAATCGTACAGTCGCTCATAAACTATCAATTCCTGCTAAAGAAATTGCGGGATATTTTACCAGAGCTTTCGATAAAGAGATTACGTGAAATGTTTTATTGATTTATTCTTGAAGTGACTCATTCTCTCTTTCGCTTTAACTTAATTGGCGTAAATTAGAGATGCCGATTTGTTTTCTTGTTGGTTTAGGTATCGAACGAGTTTTACTACGTAGCGTAATCAATCAAACTTATCATATCAGCGTCACCTTAGTTAGCCACTTCCTACTGTTGTTTATGTTTTGAAAATTCGATACAGCAACATGTGATTTCTTGTAAATTGAAATGTCAATAATGTTTGATTTCTGAAATGTAAATTTTGTGGTTTATTGATCTGACGTTTCTGGTCCTATGGAAAATAACTTTGATATTTGAGTGATGCCTGTCATTGCTGTTTTGAAAAACAACAATAAGTTTGGATCAAGGAACTTTCAGTAATGCTTTTTAAAATCAGTATGTTTTCATCATTTTATTATTTTTCACTACTAGTTTGAGAACATAGAATTTGATCGCTTGCTTTCGAAATGTGAATATTTTTTTTTACAAGTAGATCAAGAAATGCGTAGTTTGGGTTGCCTACGGTAAGCTAAATAATTTATGGGGATGAAAATTAACGTCATGTAGGTATACGTCATAAATAACGGTGTCTTATCGGTTTTAGGGTAAAACTTTTATTTAACAATTACAAATAGCGATACTTATATTTTGTGCTAGTGCTAAAGTACAGGAAGTAAACATGTATACTTATTTTCTTGGTATCTAACTACTATCTATCTTCCATAAACTTGGAGAACAAGTGTGGTCAAACCGCTAGTGTCATTGTTATTGCTAGATAAATTCATCATGAACCGAAACATGGATAAAGTATGAGAAAAAGTTTTAGATGAGGTCATATTCTAGAAGATTATCTACTGATAAATGACACAAATGTTGAACTTATTTTGATAAGCATCGAATTTACTTGAACTATGAACAAAATAAAATATTTTTATTAAGATTAGTCGTTTGGATTTTCTTGTTTTTTTGTTGTTATTATCAAAACCTTAACCAGAACACGGGCAGAAAATATGAGTACTTCTCATTTATAAACCTGACTCACTCGCTTTGTATGTTAATCCGAATTTTAATATAAGGTCTTTTGAATTAATAGATTTGGAGAATGATGGATCACTTTAAATAAATCGCTTTTTGATTTTCAGATTAGTTTGTCACAGCCACTTGGCGTAATATACCATTTCATGAAAGTGTGGTCGTTTCGTGAAGCGATGACATTATCTGCTCGCCTGTTTTGATACAAAACTTTAACAATTAGTCAGCAATGTTTACGTCTAATTTTTTTATTTATTTATCTATAGGTAGGTTATGAGTGTTTTTGCAACATTCGCTTCTTCACAGAACCCGAGAGAATCACATTGAATTTCAGGGGATTTTAGGGACTTCTTACAATTGTTAAAAAATCTTTGAAAATTCGAAAGAGCTCGAGATGAACTCGTTGGTGCTCTTTTAGGATGATTTGAAGCACATTGTGGATATTAAGTATAATAATTTTTTTCTTCTAATTCCGTCTCGTCTCTCAATCAGTTTGTAGTTAACTACACTCATTTACTAACGATTTAATTAACCATTTCAAGTCATTACCTTTTTATCTTTTACACCTTCCTTCACGAAGACAACCGTCATTAAACGTCTCCTTTTTTGAATCCTGTTACCAATTCTGTCCTTAATCGATGTCTGGTAAGATAAAACAAAAACTGAAAGAAAGTTGTTTTATTAGAAGTTTCAAAGAAGACCGTAAATTTTACGAGGGCAGCGACCTGAATGATCAACCCTTATGTGAAGCTGACACAGATTAGTCAAGAAAAACGGTTACGTAAAAGAAAGTGCCTATGAATATTAATAGTTATTTAAAGTCAATTTTTATTGCAAACAATAATCGCTCTATTGTTAAATTTGGTCGGAAATGTTTAACTGCGGTGCAATTAATTTACCACACCGTTGAAAATTCGTAATAAATAAACCTTGGTGGGTATATTTCTGAATGCAAATCAAGTTGTCTTATTTAAAAGTTGCAGATAATATTATAATAGCGTTATTACAATATCTCATATTCAACATTATCAATTTCCATTGCAAACCAGAAAAGCAATTATTATGTCAAGGCTATGTAACATCAAGCATCTCTTCTTCCTCAGTTCATTTTAATTTTCTAATTGTCTTCATTTTAAGAGCCAATTTGTCCTTGTTCAGTGCACTTGATCCGATTTCTATTCTTTGTTCCTTCCGCGTATTGAAGCTGGCCTTAATTTCCACAATAGTTGAAAGTTGAAAACAGATGTACATGATATAATCCGTTACGCTATTTAAACACGGTTTTATTATTTAATTTGAAACTATCTTTAAGGAAATTGTTACCATAGCGTTCAACTGGAGGGCTTCCCACAATTATCTCGATTCCGTCCTTCAATTTATTAAGAAGTCGTTTTGTTAAGTAACCCTGATTTAACCACTTTATTTGTCGCTGAAATAAATTACAAGAAACCGTGACGAATACCAATGACTCCAATCAGAGGATAAGAGCAGAAAGTGAAAAAAATTAAAGCATTCTTTACGTAATGTTGAGATTGTTCTGCTAACGATGCGGTGGAGAAATTAATAAATGTTTACCTTCTTAGCAAAGCCTCAATGTCAAGGTAGGAGAGGATGTGTAAAGTGATGAGTCGGATAAATTGAAGGTTTTTTAAGGGGATAGAATATTTAAGTTTAAAGACGTATTTTTAATTTTAGAACTAAGAAATAACATTGACTTTTCATGATACTATAAAGCAAACTTTGTTCTGTCTAAAGCTACCTACACTTTTTTATTTCAGTCTGACCGCACCATTGCAAACACTGCTCCTTTCTTTCTTCCTCTCAAATTTACGCAATTTGTTCCCCCGTTTGTTCAAGTTCAAGTTCAACTCTCACGCGATTTTCTTATGCACTTCCCTTCCTTCCTTTCCGCCTTTCGCTTTCTATACCATTTTCTGGCCTCGTTCGTTTTGACTTCCAAATTACCGTCATTTCCTAACATAAAAACGCCAATTAACGGACATATTTGGACTCCTTGTATCACACAGCTATTTACGGTTACGGAAACATGGAATTCACGGCGATAAAATATGCAAATTTAATTTTTGTGTTTAAAGCATGTACATCGTTATGTAATGTGGATTGTTTGTTTTGTTCAAGTTCAAATAGTCGACCGACACGCAGTTGAGCTTTTCTTAAATTGCAACGGTGAAGGTTAAGAAGGATGAGTGGAGAGGAAGGTTGGATTCTATCAAATAATTCGTAAACATTTCCGAGGTTTGTAGGTTAAAACCGACGTCATAATTTTAGTTCAAGAGTCTCTAATTTTCGTGTTCTTATATAGCGGAAAAAACTTATCAAAACAATCGTTTACTTCCCCTCGAATATTGGGGTTATTTGGATCAGATAAACGGAGGTCGCTGACTTGGAAGTTGTGTACAAACTGTACGAAAATTAGTGTAAAGAGAGTATAATGATTGCATTATTTTTAGTAAGCAGATAAAATTAATCGTTTTCATTACAAGTTCATTATAAACCCATTAATCTTCTTTATTAACACATTTGTTTATTGTTTACTTTACGTAGGTGTGAGATTTACGATATCTCGTCATAACTCGTAACACAACAGTTTTCGATAATTTTTTGAACAGTGTTTAAGTGTTAAATTTTCGATTTTCAGATAGTATGTCAGACCAGATTCTTAGATAAAAATGCGCGAGAAATATGATGGCGAAGATCGCATCTTGTTGTCTATCTTAGTTTCGGAACTAAAAATTCACTATCCACAACTTTAAACGATTCTAATTCAGTTATTTATATCGTAGGTGAAAAAAATCGCACAATTTTGGATTTTACTTGAAATTATGCGCAAAATGAACACCGCGAATGAGCGAGATATCGACCGAATTAGATTTAGTTACATAATTTTTTTAAGAAATTTGGAATTTTATGTGATATGTAGACAACTGATTCTTATCGGTTTAAGAACGAGAAAAAAAAGGCCCCTTGATCGTGCATATTTAAATATATGTAATTTAATTACTTTTTCCAGTTAGAAGGAAAGAAAATGAAGAACCTAGTGAAATAGATCTTAGAGACAATAAATTTGAAAAATAGAATATAAACTCTTGAAATTGAAGTAATTTTTTTATAAGGTGTACCTAAGATAGTATGAAATCAACTCGTTGCAGCTATCTTGAAACTGGCCTTGATGTCGATTTGAAAAATTTTTGCGTCTCATTTCTCCCCTTTTAATTAAGTGTGATTTTCCGGTTACAAAGTCGCAGTGATAACAATTTCATCATGTAAAACGTCAATATAATGGCAATAAACTTCGAACAATACAGCTACTTAGGTACAGAATTAATATGACGACATGTTTTTGAAAGAACAATGTGAAATATCTGGTCTAAGTAATTCCAATCTTCGCCTTGACCCTGATCTTAACGCTTCAGGCTACATTATTTTATTTCATACAATTTTAAACCAGTATTTTGATTCTTTCATATTAACAATATGTTATTGTGCAAATAATGACAGACAGTTGATAATTATTTGGTTTTGTCATGGGTCTATTTTTTTTCAGTTACATAAATAATTTATTTCATATACTTATATGGCTAGTATATTTCACTTCTTGTTGTTTTAACCGACGTAGTAGGTCTAATAAATTAAACGAATGTTCATCAAGTTCAAAATATTTGCGACTTTGCCAAGGTAAATTTTGTTATAAATTTCTATTTCGTCTTCGTAGATGAGTGCACTGATAAACGATGAAATGTGATTACTGATTAATCACTTAATCAGTGAAGTAGAAAATCTAGCATGTCAAAATTGAGGCGGTTTTATTTGAGCCTAGAAAAGCTGACGCCATCGTCGATTCTTCTCACATGTCACTTTCTTCGTGAAGAAAGTGAAAAGGCTGTATGCAAATTATTATGCCATAATTGCTACGTGGCATTTGAAGAGGTTAAGATATTCTTCTGGACAAACATTGGGAGAGACGGAGTGAAATCTAGAATTATAAATGATAATTGATAATAATCAAATGCTCACAAATGGGCACGGGTGTGACAACGTGATTGTTATTTCGCCCTCTGTTGGAAATTTACATTTTAATAGGTCTTTTCTTTTCTACATCTGTTTGTTAAAAATAAAAATATTGAATAGACGCGTGAATGAACTAGACCAGTTCTGTAAGGTCTCGGATATTTTCGAGAAAGTTATATTACACGTGTACTTAACATTGTCTATGAATAGTAATTTATCAGCCAAGGTTGAGAAGACACTTTAATAACCGAGATGTTTTATTTCCTAAAAATATTTACCACAATTTCTTGCTGCATGAAAGCCATGACCTTGAGAGATTTTTCTACAGGTGCATACGATTTGTTGAGCGACAATTTTGTATGCACATATGCATAGATATGGTAACTGTATAATAACAGAATAGCGACACGTGACATGCCACTATAAATTAACTGTCTATTAATAGAAAAGTAACGTAGGTCCTTGTACGTGTATATTTTTTGGAAATAAATTGCTCAAAATTGTTAAATCATAAGATTTACTAAATTTGTTGTAGAAATACTTACAAAAAAAATTGAAATATGACAGTTAATTAAATAAACAAGATCAGGCAAAAAAACTAGGCTTCTGGCTAAAGTCTACTTTTTTCCAGTTTAACGATTGTCTCGATTTATCGTTTTGAAACCCATGAACCTTCCAAAATCAAGATTGATTTGTCGCCAAGCTGTCGAGTACCAACTTTTGACGATTGTCACGTTTAAAAAAAAATGTTTAAAACAACTTGGATGATAGAATGGCATGAACCTGTAGTGTTGTTCAAAATACATCATATCTATTTAAATGTACACTTGAAAACAATACAAAACTGCAAAAACAACATATTTTTGACTAAGAATCGTTAATCACTCGTAAATAAGATAAAACACGCAATTTTCAGCGGTCTACTTATTATAAAATTATTCGGTTTTCGTAGGTCTTCTAGTCATCAAGCTAAAATTTGTCGTTTGTATTCTTAAGATTGAAGTATACCAGGTTCTGTAAAGTTCTCAAGTTCACAAGCCCACAGCTTCTAAACGTCAAATTTTTACCTTAAGGCCTAAAACCTAGATCTTCTAATCTAAGAAATCTTTTACACAATCTGAGGAATTAGATCCGAGGAGTTAGATTTAGAGTCTGATATTAGAGAATCCAAAAATGTAAGCATCAAGAAATCTAACAATATGATACAGAAAATTTTGAAATTTGAGTGCTTCCAAAACGCAAACAGTTTACCCCACCAAAATTATAAGCAATTTGAAATTTGGAATTTTTTTATTCCTAGTAATCACATGCGAATTGCTGGATTTTTTTTTCTAAAATTCGATTATAATTATCGGTAATCTGCTAATCTGACATGATGGGTGGAATTATACCGTCGATCATTTTTAAATTAAAAAATGGATAAAATAATTTAATATAAAAATGTTATAATAGGTACAAATAATCAAAAATACTTATAATAATCGTCATTGATTTAAAATTTGTAGATTTGCCACCCACACGTTATCACACTTTAACTTCGTATAAACTTCTGGAATGTTTAGAAAGCAAAGATTCCTAAAAGAAATTTAAATTTATTTACTTGCCTTCTTCAAACACGTGTTTCTATTAGTTTTAAAATCTTTTTAGACACATTGTTGATGTATTACAGCTCTTAACATTTTTCGTTGCTATATTTAAAGACTTCCTATTTTTATTCGTTAAATACGAAGATAAAAAAAAAATTCACCGTTCAACTTCACACCATGGTTATACTGTACTACAGTCATAACACTAATACCGCCAATACAGTTAGACAAATATTTGCCGTTTACCTTGTGTTCATATATAAATAAGAAGACTGATCTTGTAATGCAATGTTAACCTTGCATTTTTTCAGCAGTTCAGATATAATTAGATGTAGATATTATAATATTACAAATAACTCCTTTATGAAATTCTACAAAATCGATTGTGCAAGTTTCATTAATTATTTTAGCACTGATATAACTTGAACTGGTTTCCGTACTCTGTAGTAGTTTAGATTGACACCTGCTTCTGTGCGGTCTTATCAGTCTGATTATTTTTATTTTGTAAGTATGTGTACAGAACTTGCAAAATTATAGAACATTTTCTAAGAAAGAGGTCTAGGTCAGAGATAGGGAAGAACACTTTTCCGTAATTGTTTTGGTTAAAGATTGTTGTCACTCCCTAACATTCAAATCAATATGACCTACTCCGCTAATTAAATTTGTTGGGAGCTTTCCATGGGAATTGCGTGACGGTTCGAAATTATAACTCATCAAATCAGACAACAATCTTGAGGTACCCACCTAGGAACAACGGAAAGAATCGTGTTGATAGCGATTTCGTTGATTGCAACTTTAATCTTATTTTCATCCTATTTTACGGTATCTATTATCTTTTTTTTATCGTTGAATATAAGTGTGCACACACTTCTACTCAGTCAGTTAAGACTTGGGTGCGTGACTGTGATTTTACAAATTTTCGGTGGAAAATGATTTTCGCTCATAAACGTGAGTTTATTTTATTTGTGAATTTTGTTCAGTGATATCTTGAAGAATAAGAACAAGGAAACTCTGATTAATTTTATCAACAACTTGAAAAACTACTTATTATGAAGGAATTAACAATGAAAAAGACAATGTCCGCTGTAAATATTTGAAATATCATTGAAATTACGATTCAGACTTTGATTACAAATTATCTTTCGTTTATGTCACTTTTGACATTGTCAGTTGAATTCGATCTTATTGTCTGTTTGGGGCAATTGGTCAATTAATCATTAAAATAATATTCTCAACGTTTGGCTGCACTAAATTTTGACTTCTTACAATTAGTTTTGACGTCAAATCGGATGAGTTTTTATTTGATGTTATTCTGTTATCATTATTATTATGTCATTAACATGCTTATTTTTTTTTCAGCTATGTCTACTGAGACAGAAGGATTTAACGATGAGACGATACGGGGATTACTAAATGACACTGGTATGTACATGTTTAATTATAATATAAAAAATAACCAAACTGTATGGAAATGTTATGAAAATAATTTATCTTATATGTGTAAAATAATACATACAGTAATAAAAACTGGGCTTTTGTCAACGGGAAAAATGTGTATCTTTGAAATTCTGTTTTCTTTGTGCTTGTTACAGAAAATAATTGTTTTAATGCATCTACCTTGGGTATTACTGATGATACTGTCTTGTTATGACGCAATAAATCAATAATAAATAAGCACCCATCGAGTAGATGCGGTGTCTAGGTTGGGCTTGAGATTTTGACTTGTGTTGGTCATTAATGTTGGTGCTACCAATTCCTAGACGCGTTTTTATTAGCAGGAGAAATTTTATGTCTTTGGCATTATTAATTATCAAATATTTCACAAAAAACACATTTTGAGTTCAAACTTCGATGTATAATTGCAACGTACGTATTAGAAAAATTCGAAGAGGTTTGTTTACATAGCACAGTCAAAACAGAGACAGATCTAATCGATCGATAATTTTTTTTGACTACTTTTCGTCATTTAATGAAAACGCGAACTACTTGCCAATCATGAAATGTTTTTGATAGTTTCTATTGTAGTCAGTTCGACAATAGATGAAAATATCTATCTGATAGTCAATACGTCATAATACATGGAATTGTTTTTTTTGCAATAGCTTTGAATGAAATAAAGACATACGATCACTTACATGTTCAATTATTATTTCATTGCTTACCAATTTATTTATCAATAACAATAATATGCGGAAAATGGTAGAATTTACGAAAATAATATACAGTGTGTTTTGTAAATAAACGGCAATTCGTGAACTGATAAGTCTAGAGATTTTCTGTGCAATAATTTGTTTTCTAACGTCTTTCGTTTAAGAACTAGAATACCCTTAAGTTGACCAATGGGCGAGCAATAGCGCCCTGTTTAAAAAAATATGAAGTTACTTTGAATTAATAGTTCTTCTAGAACGTCAAATTAGTGAATCAGTGGCAGTGAAAGCAGTGTAGTTCATGGAATTTTTGTCACAAATTGTATCTAAACTTAGTCATTTAAAAAGGTAAATTACACATTTCAAAAGTTTGCCGACATGCTTTTAGTTTATGGTGAAGTGCACGATAATTTAGCAGCAAGCGGTTTGAGAATTTCATGAAAAATTTTTCAATAAACAGATTCGGCATCGCAGGGTTGGGATTTGAGATAGTTTGAGGACACATTAAGGATTTTTTCGAATTTGCCGCTTTAATAGGTCCATTAGAGTACTCAATTTGGAGTCGTTTATAGGTATCTATAAAAGAACTCAAAGTAGGAAATTTTGTTTTTTAAGAATTGGAAGAACTAATTAATCTGGCTGTCACCTGTTTCCTGTCAAGGTCTTGGTCAATTTGGATTTTACGATTCGTGTTTAATAAATTGCTGCGTGAATAAAAAATGTATCAATATAATTGAATTGTCCTTTGCGGCCAACAATAATTGTACCTAAATATAATAGATGTGAATACTGGCTGTGAGGTTAGGTTACGTTAAGTCAAAATTCTGTGATAGTGAAACTCAATAAATGTCAAATTTTAATTGAATTTGAAAATATTGTGGCAAGTCGTAGTTACAAAACCATTACCAATCGTGTAAAACGAAAAGTGTTAGAATTGGAAAATTTAAATTTTTTATTAAAAAAGGGTGCAAATTCGAAAAAATAGTATAAAGGACTTGTTTTATAATGGCATTGCTGCACTCGCCCGATACAAAACTCGCCTACGGCTCGCCTACACCGGGAACTCGTGCACCAAATTGGCCATTATAAAACACGTTCTTTAATATACTATATTATAATATAATGTACACATGTGGGCTTATTACACTTATATTCTCTTTGTGTTCTTTCCTCTGCTCATACCGGCGACACTGATTCAATCTTTCAAATTTGACAAATTTTGCATTAAGGCAAAAAAACTACAGAATCAGAATCTCTTTTTAGGAAGTCCAAAAACTTTCCCGTTCACGGATTGCCGTCTATTTGTGAAACACCCAGAATTTACCTATCTAGGTAATTTATGTTGATAAATTTTGTAATTATTTATTTACTTCTATTTTTTTAGATTATTTACACTTTTTACAATTTGCGAATTCGTACTTTTGAGTTTTGGATTTCTGTTGTTTATGTGGATCTCAAGTTCTCTAAATTTTTCCAATATTACAAATTCCTTGCAAAATTCTAGCATTGCATTCGTTGCCTTGGATTTTTTAAAATTCTTGCATTTCTCATTTTCACGTTTTTTATATACATTTTTAGGTCTTTTGGTCTTGATTTTTATTGATTTTTTTGCTTTTTTTAAAATGTTCGGGGATCTTTAGATTTTTTTTGAATATCTTTCTCTTCAATATCGTCAACGTTCTAAAATAGCAGTTTGCCATAATAGACAGAGTCTACAGTTTATGTATAGGTATAAACGATAGTGAAGTATGCTATGGTATAATAAAATAATAATAAAATAATAAATTAGCCTTAAACAAACTTAAGTAGGTTCTAAGTAATTGACTTACAAATTGAAAATAACAATATACAGGGTCCGGCAACACTTGTGTCCACCCCCAAAATCGTCTTTAATTTTAAAGGTACAATTTTGAAAATTTGCAAACACTCATAGTTGACAAAGCTCTAGAAGCTGACGCAAAAATTTGTTTTTTTATCACGATTTGCTTGGCGTCGCGACGCCTAAGAGGTATAATTTTTAGCGATTTTTTAGTTTTTGCGGAAATATTCGCGAATTCAATTTTTTTTCAACATAACTGTGATACAAATATCTGAGTTTTTATTTTAAATCAAATGCAAATTGTGTTTAAAATTTGCGAAAAAAACGTTGTTTTATCAAGTTAGTTTTCAAAATTATGGCAACTCATCGGCAAACTACGTTTACACCAAAATTTCACAAGTCACTTCATTCACTCTTATGAAGGTCAATTTTGATTAACTCGGGCATCTTGCACTTTATGGACACCAGAAATCGGTAATTAACATCGACAAAGTGACAATTTCACCAACTAAGACTTTTGTTACAATCTAACGTGAGCCAAAAGATAGATGTCATTTGTGACACAAGATGCTGACAGATGGGTGTAAACGCAGTTCCCAACTTTGACGTAATGAAATTGGAAACTAACTTGATAAAACAGCATTTTTTTCTCATATTTTGAAGACAATTTGCATTGAATCTAAAATAACAACTGAAATATTTTTAACACATTTATATTGATAAAAAGTTAAATTAGGGATTGATATCACAAACCCTCACAATTAACTAAAAATTACATTTTTGAGGCGTCGCGACGCCAAAACTATCAGTGATAAAAAACAAATTTTTGCGTCCGCTTCTAGAGCTTTGTCAACTATGAGCGTATGCAAATTTTCAAAATTTTATCTTTAAAATTAAAAACGATTTTGGGGGTGGACACGGTGGACACAAGTGTTGCCGGACCCTGTATAGGTTGAAACAATGTTCTTATCTAAACTGTTTTCAAAATAGGCTCCATGCATAAGTAGAGCTCGAATAAGCAGAATGCAGCACCTGGAAATTCCAAAGATCTCATTGATAATATTCCCATTTCAGTCATTTACGATAGCGCGAAACTCCTCCAGACAATCCATTACTCACAGAAAAATTCTGCCAGGGTCTTGATTCTTATTTGCGTGTAAACAATATCAAATTGGACTTTAAATAATTTTAATGAAACCCTGACTTTTATATATTGTTTCATTGGCCAATTATTACGTGTTATGAGGTGTCTCGGATTGTTATATGATCGTTATTGACTGAAGGATACGTCAAAGGTTAAGCATGTCATAGGTCGCTAATTTATTAATATTATTAAAAATCTTATCTAATAAAGCTATGCGAAAAATGTTATATTATATTTTAATTGTTCAATTTAAAAATCTCAGGAAATAAACTATGTATTCTTATCTGATAAAGCAATTGTTGATATTGGCGAATCTGAAGCTTGGAGGTCGTGATTTTATTGATGATTGACGTCAGATTTTGGAGGAATTTAAGGGCACGTGAGACCACAAATTTTAAGCGTTTTTTTGAGGACGCTAAGTGATGTGTCACCTTGGATTGTGAGATTTCAGCAAACCGCAACCGCATGGTAAAATAAAAATATTTTCTTAAATAATTATTTTGCCATTTTTATGGGTTGACGTCTTTTACTATCTAAGTAGTCACAAGAACCGACTCAACTTGTTTGTCAACTTAATAATTGTTTATGAAGTTTATATGACAATGACGAATTGTTGTTAGAATAACAGTACTAGGGGGCAACCAACAATACACTTCGATCGCACAAATTTAAACAAATATTTATTAGAATTTAAATAACTTGCATTTACTCAAATATGTAGCAGAAATTACGGTGACGCAACTACGTCTTGCATCAGTGGCTTAAATGTGATCATTGTATGAAACTGCTGTTACGTATGACATATCTACACAATTACTTCTTCTGAGATGTAACCACTTGGAGGCACACTAACAAGTAAAAGCACTTAATTGATTGATTATTTGAGATTAACATTAAAATCTTGATTGTACTGATAAAAATCTTTTTCTTGTCTGGCGATTAATCTCGTGTCGTTACGATATGCCTCCTTCAAATCGTTAATAACTGCGCTTGTTTTTAATACCAGTTTGTAAATTTCTGATATTAATTTTACAAATTATGAATTTCACAAGCATTGACCTCTTACCAGCAGTTAATTGCCATTTAAATAAATTGCAGCTGAGTGCAGTAGGTGACCGAAGAACACACCAGAATCGCCCAGAATTATACGAATTAGCTTTTGAATGTCTATAATTCATGTTTTTTCAATCTATTTATTGGTGCTAGAGCATTTTTTTAATTTATTTCTACTTGCAGTTTAACAAAAAAGCGAAACAATAAATATTTTTTTTAGAGTGTATTTTCTTTTCTTTACGTGAATGTTTATCTACATTTTAACAGTTTACGTCATTCTGTTGTCGAATCAATTAAGAACAAATAGATACTACTCTTAAAATTGTTTCTAAACAATGGATAGGTTTTTGTGTTTTTCGACTTATCTGATAAAATTTTTTGATGTACCGCCGCTGTCAATGAAAACTGAAAGACTGGTTATAACGTCAAAATAAGTCAGTGGCGTGGTAAAAAAAATGCCATTACCGTATTATAAATGTGCGAAGTCCAGAGAAAAAAAAGAGTACATTTGGAACTGTAAAAAACTGAATTTTGTAATAATATGAGATATTTAAATGTTCAAATTAAATAGATTTTGGAACCGAAATTAAAATTTTGACTTAAAAATATTATTTAAATAAATAATAATAATATTAAGTACGCATACAAGAGCGACATCTTACATGATCATATCACCCGATAGAATTACAGAAGCGGCAACCAGTGGCGCTGCAAACAACTCAAAATTATTCTCACTAGATGTCACCACATCAGTCAAGGTATCTTGTCTACTGGTCTAAAGGTGGCGCTTATCTCAATTACAAATTTTTCTTTATCAAATAACCGAACATTAGATGTCGCCACTTTTTTTTATTTCCGCCATAAACTTGCATGCACTCTACAGATATTCTTTTTTGTTTTTTGATGCACCCGCTAGAGGACACTTTTGTATTTTTATTCGAATTTATTGTATCTCTGATTGATAAGGTAAGAAAGCAGCCATTCCTATCATGAAAGTTCGTTATAACGTCATTTTTTATCACTGCTCGGTCAGGGAAAACGGTTTCCACGTGGTTATCAGCGCCATAACTTTTCACATTCGTTCGTAAAATTATGTGAATAGGCCAAATGAACTGCGTTTGATGTTAGTCCACAAAGCGACATTATTATTGTAGAGGTCAAGAACAAAACAGAGATCAATTGCTCATGCAAGTGATATATTATTTAATAATTAGTCTGAGAATGTTTAACATTGCGACAAGAACTAACATATCTAGCGGTCAAATATTTCCGAAGATGGAGTTCATGGAAACAACCCGGAAACTGAAATGAAAAATGCGAAACTCAGTGACTGGAGTATAATAATTCGTTGATTAACATAATCTTTTGAAAAAACCAGTTGGAGTTTGATCGTTTCGTCTTAATTTTAAAATAGTTTATATTCTGATTCACGAGGACATCGTGCTTTTCAGTTAAAATTATAAAGGCACGTGTCCGTGGTTTTTCCTTCGATAATTTAATGTTTAACGAGATATTGCATAATTTTATGTGTGATAACGAGATGTGGATAGCTAATACGTGATTCTAATAATGTCTTTGCTTCTTTGAAACCTTTTATGAGCCATCAAATTGTGATTAATTAGATAGTTACCGATTCTGTTTTGTTAATGTGCATTGTCTCTAAAATATCTTTAAATGTTTTAGAATTATGAGATCAGAGTTCAAATTACAAAATTGAACGACAAACCAATTACATGGATTAATTCAGATTTGGTGGCACGCCCAAATTTATTTTAACCCACGATGGGTTGTATTTAATGGGACGATTATACAACAACCTTGATTTTGATAAAGATCTAAAAATGGATACTATAAATTGTTCAAAGATCTAATCGAAATTGGTGCAATAAAATTGTAAAGAATATTATTTTATTACATTGGTCCACAATACATTGTTTGTTTTTATCATATTTTTAACCACACATGGATTTTTGAACCAAGATATGAAAACCACAGGAAATGGAGGTCAAAACCGCGTTGTGTCTCTGAGAATTTCAGTTTTCCCTGTTTGAGACAAGACCTGTGGGATTTTCCTTTTGTTTTGAAACCGTAAGCGAATCAAAACAAAGTGTGTCAATGTGTTTGTTATTATTACACCGTGATGTATTATTATTACCTTTGTGAGCATGGATCTTATTTTTGTGGTTTAATTTTGGCTCACTGACTGGCGCAAAAACAATGAAGGCTAAAACACTGATTTGTTTGCGAAAAGTGGACTTAGCTTCAATACAATAGTTATTGTACCTTTCTCAATTATATAACTTTTGTTAATGGTAATGAAAATTTGCATTACCACTAATGATGCAATCAAATGGCGGGAGGTTTATTTCTACGTAACGGAATAACTTCACACTAATTTTACAAATCTCCATAATCTCCCAAGTACGAACATATCTTAGGTAAATGTTGCGGCGTCCTCGTTGCCAGTTGAAATTCATGACTTTTGTAAAATTTCTCTCATCTCATTGTTATTGTTTCGCCGTCCGCGTTTGCATTGTTCGTGATCTTAAAAGATTACTTATTTTTATTACATCAAGATCCAACTTAATCCCGGAAATTGGGATTCTTTTAATCTTTCGATCGCCTGATCATTATCGAGAACGTTGCACTATTTACTTATGAAAATACACGAGTCGTCGCATTTAGTCTTGAAAATATTTCTTGGATCGTGTCCATTCTCAAGATGAGGACACCGTAAAATCCATGACGCATTTGGCGAAAAAACGTATACGAAACTTGTGCGCCCTCAGTTATTTTTAAGCATTGACTATGCAAAATTTTGCAAAGGATTAATTATAGTTGACCTACATTAATAGAATTTGCAATAATCCAGCTGAAATTGGCGGTTTCACAGTTTTTATCATCGTAATCGGTTTTACTTGCATGTACGACAAAAATCGAATTATAATTATAAATTCTTTGCGGACATTTTTATTTTTGTGTTATTTATTACTACAGTTTATTGTTTTGTTTTTCAGATTCGGAGCTGTCTAATCTATCGCATTTAGGTAAGTTTTCAGATGTGTAAAAGATCACGAATGACTGAAATAAGCTTCAATGTTTCCAAAAAGTGAAAAACAAACATTTTATTTTGAAATGCCGATGTTTGTTATTCTGTCAAAAGGATATTCAACAGTTTGTCCAAATTTTGATATACATAGTATGCCAATAACAAGCACTGAATGTTATTACAACTTACAAAGTAAACTGATGGTAATTTAAAACTTCCATGTTTTTAAAACCACTCATCAAACATGCTTATTTTTTTTTACATGTTAGGAATCCATAATTGATGTTTTTAGACTTATGAATAAAAACATTAACACTTCTCAGAATTTTTAGAGTATTTTTCAATTTTTTTAAATTGTAATTTGAAATTCGACTGAATATCTGAATGGCGAAAATTTCAAGATAAGTGAAATTGCTTAAACTTTTGGTTAAAAAACGTAAATAAAATATTTACGAATACAACCTTACTAGAAATGACGAAACTAAACGATAGATAAAAAAATGGAAGTTCATTTAATATAGAAAAAAATAAATAAGTACTTGAAAATAAACATTCTTTTTCTTGAAAAGCTGTTTTGCTTATCTTTGCACGTTTAGGTTGCTCAGACTAACTCTTTCAAGAAGGTCGGTTTTAATTGCAAAGAATTTTTATCGGAAATTACGTCATTCTCTATAAATAAATAATCAAATAAGTTTTAAGAAGCGACAGCCGCTTTAATACTGTACCTATAAATTGAGAAAAGTTTCTCTCACTACTTTGAAAACAAGCGAATTTTTTTAACGAATATTTAATTTCTTGTGGTATTTCTTTGGATTCACTTTGTATGGTTTCCTTATATCCTCGGCATATTGACCCAGATAAAATTTTGAAATTTGATCAAATCAACTAGCGGATGTTTACACCTTTTTTGGATTCATTCGCTATTTCATATTAGGCAATTAAGTTTAGTTCACACCATTTGAACTCGTTTTAAATCACAAAAAATTGAACCAGCTGACATTGCCGATTAGATCCGGGAACAAATATATTTTGCTTATCTTGTAGATCCACGGATTCAATGGGTTTTTCATGAAGGCAAAGATATGTATATATCCATTTTCAAAGGTTTAAAAGTCATTAAAACCAGCGAATTACTTAACAGAGCCGGAAAAAATAAAACAAAAATTAACAGTGGATGACCCTACCTAGTCATAAATGTACCTTCTATGAGCAAAAATCGTGCTAATGTCTGCTACAAGTAGTTTTGTCTTATGTTTTGGCAACCTCGCAAAGTGATAAAAAAGTCTCAAGGCTCTACATTACAAAGCTGCTTCTTAAATTTAAAGTGAAGAAATGCGTTTTATAAAACTTATGGGTTAAAAATACGTTTTTGAAAGTGCATGTTGAGAAACTAATCAAAAGTTGTTTTATTTTTCGTTTATTATCTCTACAAACTAAAATAAACGAACTGATTTTGATAGTTTAAATTACTTTCGTTATGTTTTTTATCTTTGCCGTGACATTGTAAGAACTTAAAAAATTAAAAATGTGTCCATGCTTTCAAGGTAATTTTTGCTTTAATAAACAAAGTAACTAGCCTGTACCAGCTAAAATAATGCAAATTAACTATAGTCTGGTCCAAATCAGGTTTATTGCTACCAAAATGAGAATTTTTAATGATCAGGAAGAGTGAAAATAGACCCGCATTAACTCAGTCTGCATTATCAATAAACAATCGTCTTTACAAGCTCGTCCTTCTGCGCTTTGCACAAAATAACAAGTCTTTATTTATAACCTAGTTACCTCCAGCCATCAACTAGAACTTCGCAGACTAACTTTATATTTCCTGTGGTAATTAGTCAAGCTTCAATTAGCATGCGACGCCAAAAAAAGGATATCCTAGAAACAAACCTTCGAGCAAACATGAGGTTACTATCAATCCGAAACGATGTTTGCGAAGCACAAGGAAACCACAGACTGTTGAAAAATACTCCTCGGGTTGCCACAAGGAAAATTAAACCACTTCCTGATTTCCTTCCGATTGATTTTGAATTTATCGCGTGTTGAATCGATATTAATCTCGGTGTGCACCTCGAGGTCGGTTCCGGGAAGTGCTCTTCGCAGCGTGATGATTTTCAGAGTGAAAGGCTTACAAGCCTTTGACGGTTGCAAAAGGTGCACATGCTTGCCTTGCCTAAAATCCATGTGGGTTAAGAAGTTAGATTGACATCTAATTTTTATCAACTGTTGAAAGTAGAAAGCTAATAGATTCGTCTTGTCTGTTTGCAATGTTTATTTTAAACGCCTTACAAAAATAATTGTGTTGTAGGTGCAGTAAACTAAATCATTAAAGTTAATATACCAAATATTCTTTCATGTTTATTCTCTAAGTAATTGGAGTCTTACCAGAACCGAGAATGTGTGCCAAATCCCCGAAAGATTGTTTTGACTGGTTCGCATAGCCTAGACATGAACTTTTGCCCGAATAAAGAGCCTGCTGCAGCTCATTTATTTTAATTAATTTTTTTAAAGAACCATAATTACTGCTATAGAGCAATAATTAATGTATGTAACACACATGCAGCTTACTCATGGATATTTCAATGTTAGCAGAAGGTGAACTCATTTTTCAGGTGCTATTTTTTTGTTGAACAATCACAGGGGGGCAGTATACACAATCTTTATGACTCATAGTACTCAGTCATTATATAAGTTTAACGATTCATAAAACTTACATATAACAGATTTTATACGAAACTTGCAGTGTTTGTACAAATATTATAAAAATATTCTCAGGGCTTTGAACAAGACGCCGTGTTCGTGACACACCTCATTTTTAGTGTGTGACCCTAATAATTATTGTTACGGAAAAAGAGAATCGATAATATCGCGTCATCTTGAACGTATTGACAAAAATCTAATTCGGGCCGAAAATCATTAAAATTAATTTGTCCATTATCATAAAATATGAAGTCGAAGTGTATATGGACGTTCTTGACATTAAACTTGACGAAAATAGCAGGAAAAAAAATGGATTTCTTGGATAGTTGTTGGGCAAACAAAGTGTAAACTCGGTCTTGGCCTCGATTGCACAAAGACCTAATTAAAGTCGTGACACGATGATCTTTGCAACACTGCAGCCACCATGCTTTTCTGTGCTAGTTTTCGTTCGGCCCTGAATTTTTTCTTTTGATTTTTCTCCACCCGGATGCCGATCAAAAAGGAGAGCCGTCCTTCAGTGTCTCATTTCCTTATGACGCAACTTCATTTGATGTTTTATTACATAATTGCTGTCTACTGTGAAAATGCCAGAGACAAAGGCAGCGTGCCAAAACCTAGGAAGATAAAAATTCTTCCTAATTGCAACCACTTCTTTGCAAAACTTGTTCGACGAAGAAGTCGGGCGCCTGAAGAAGTTATTGACACGTGTGTATGGAGTCTATATATAGCCGTGGAAATTATAGCAGGTAAAGCAACTACGTTTTATGTTTGCAGGATTCATTGGAAATTTGGAACAGACTTTATTTACGGCGCCTGCAGTTTATCTGAGGTCAATTAAGAACGACAGAGAGTGAATTATAAATGTGGCACTTTTGTGGTAGCAGGAAGGATGGTAATTTGTCAACGGCAAGGAAAGTTTGCTCGGAAATCTGAGATATCGGAATTTTTTTAGATTCGATACCCTCGGCCTCGGCTCTACCAGCCATAAACAACAGAAACCTTAGAATTATTTTTTCAAATTAGCTCCATTAGTGTGGAAAATTCGTCATCAAAAGAAAAAAATCTTTAATCTTGGACTCCGCGTTCAGGAAAGTTCCAGGCGACATTGTCGGCACCTGCCGCCAAATTTCAAAACCTGTTAATTTTAATTTTTTATTGCCATAAAAATAAGCTATAAAACGAAATAATTTTAGACGGTTGGCGCCACAACTTTCAACTTTTCCGTTTTATTTTCGACAAAAGACCGGTTTTATTTCCAAAAATCATTTTTCCAAAGACAACTCATCATCACCAAATTTTCATATTTAGAGAGATGCGTTGCACATGACGGTCTATTTTCCATGACGTTCTAATGTAAAGTCAAATCCAAAATAACTCAACAACTTTGCCAAAAATTATGTTCCAAGGCAATGCGTCGCAAACATCACATGTTCTACCGATTTCCAAAATTTGAGAATACCCGCCTAATAAAGTCCGTGTCGTCTAAACCACACACTCGTGGAATTGATTTGACATTAAAACGTTTCATTGATTTTGTACTTTGCGTCATAGAATCGAGCGATGGTTTCTCTGCAGTGACGTTGTGCTCGTGACGTGTTGAAGAAAAACCTCTTGAAAATCCGCATCGGTGAAAAACAATATTTTTACTGCGCGGTTTTATTGACGCTCATTGTCGATATTGTAGCTAATCCTGCGTCACCGAATCGCTAATTTATGTTTGGCATGCATTGGCGTCTCGTTTTTAATAACAAAATTTTCCGTTCTAGAACTAGTCGCTAACAATTTGATTTATTTTTAATATATTTAGGTTGGCTCTAAATCAGCAGATAAAAGGGGATATGCGACAGGTTTCCTTAGCCATTTGATTTGATTTTGGAAAACAAACAGTTGCGCAAAACTGAAGAGTTCAACGAATGATAAAGGACAAATTTTAGGCAATTATAACATCAAAGACTCGACTCGCGTGGGTTGCCAAAGTAAGTAACTGTTCGATACTCTTTTTTCATTTCAAAATCTGAAGAATTGATGAAAGAAACGCAATCAGTGTGTTACTACTACATTGATTACTGTTGTTATTACATTTTACTTTTTTCCGTTTACGTCTATTTACATTCGAAATCACGACACATTTCGTGTAAAAATAAACAAGTTTATTCTATTTTGTATGGCTGACTGATCAGCGGCAAATATTTGCGAAATCATTTATTAGTTGCGGATTTCCTACACAGTCTGGAAAACACCAACGGGAAAAAATCTTTGTTCAATTTTTCCTGGGACAATTAACGGTTGCAACATTCCTGCTAATAATTAGCAGGTATTACATGTTCGTTCATAAATGAAAATCACCATAATTTACGGATGATTCGAAGCGATTCGTCATGAAATTAGCATATTTATGTGTAATTTTAATTTCGATGAACCGTAAACTTGATGCATTTCATCTGCAGTTTCCGTTAATATGCTCTTGTTTATCATTGCTACTTATGCAATTAGCTGAGGTTAAATCCTATCGTGAATAATTAATTGTTTACTGTTTACCTGCGCGGTTCCTAAGGTTGTTATCCTTCCAAAAACACTACCGGAATTCATTTTGCATTTTTGCGTGTTAAATATGCATCGTCTAGACATTCGTTGTTTCCCGAAAATGTTAGGTCGTTTACTCTTTTATTTTTGTTACCGAGAGGACTATCACGAGTAGAAACTGTTATCGCGTCATGTGAAAGACTTTGTCGTAATTATGGAATGGAATAAACCGTGTTTGTTGTTTGTGAATGATGAAATTTTAGAAAATTTTGTAAATGGAGATTGCAGGGGGTCGTGATAAATTTAGTTTACTATATTTGCAAGAAGTCAAGTGTTATCGGTGATATTAATAGAAAACAACAAGAAATTTCGCCCGTGGTGATGGTGAAAATAATAAGTTTTTATGCTTGACGTGAGCTTCCGTTGGTCATCTCGAGATAACCCAAATAAACTTTTTTTTTTCGGAGAACCCACGCAATATTTTTGATGGTTTTTATTATTTATCGTGCCCGTAATTATTTAGCTAAGTACGTTAAACACACTTAAAAATAGGAGGTGGTAATAAAAGTGGAGAGGAAAAGTGGGCGATTTACGCAGGAAATTGTATAATCTTCATTTTACTACGAGAACCTAATTATGTATATGTTGGATAAAATTCACTGGTGACACTGCCAGGTACAGGAAGCAAACAATTCAAGATGAAATTTCTCCCGTCCTGCACAATTTTGCGCCTCAATTTTGCGTCGTTGACGGTTAAAATCCAGGTGCAAGTTTTCTTTCTCGCGTCTACAACGCAAAACCAAAATTAATTTCGCAAAGTAAACAAACGGAGATCAATAGATAAAATGCAATGGTTTGGCAGAGCTTTACGTTTGTTTGCTGAGTGCTTACCTGATACCTCGTTAATTGACAAGCTTTCAAGTCTTTGGAAAAGCTTACCGCTGATCCGTGACTTCCAAGAGAATTAAAACAAAGTTTTGAAGGATCAGTGAACTTGGTGAAACGACCGCAGCGGCTGGAAATCCGAGCCAAAACGAAGTTGCAACGTTGTGTCGTCGGAGGTCACAAACCTGGTTTCTTTTGTGTTTAATTTCATGACAAGTTCGGTTTTAATGCAAAAGTAGACACGAAAAAGGACAAGAGTGAAGACGAAGGCGATAATACAGCTGACAGTCGAAAAGTGTTAAAATGGGAACATTTGGAGCTTCGTTGCAACTTTCGTATTCATTTTCCTGCTTTGTATTACAGCTGATAAAATAAGTGTGTACCGGTGCTAAAAGAGTATCCCATGTGCCATGTGGGCGCCAACAGCTATAAAATAAGGCTTCCTTTTTCTTTTTGTATGAGCCAATATGTTAAATAATACTCCTATAATTTAGCAATTTGCATAACATGTGTACAGGTGCAATGTTTCCTATTTCCTGCGTTTTTGGGGTGAATGTCCAGTCCCTATTTAATATTAATTAATTCACTCAATTTTAACAATTGGAAGGAATTTTAGAGCTGTGCAAAATCACATGCATCGTTAACAACTCACTTGTGTGCATTTCCACTTGTCTTGATCATTTTGTGAGAACGTGTCAAGTAATGAATGCAAACTTTCATTGTAGTCTTGGGCCTAATCACAAGTGGCAATAAATTAAATTTATAAAAACTTAACACCTGCCATAGACTGCACTCCAGTTCTTAATCCCTTCCCTTATCTATATGAGTGTAATTGGAATTTTATCCGGAACTTAATTAATTTATAATAGGAGCACCGCCACTTTACATGATCTAGACCCAACATCGTAAATTTCGCAAATTGTTATCATAAATCACGATAATTATATAATGTCGAAAAAAAACTTTATGACACCCCTATGATCTCAAATTCAGCAATTTTAACACATTAATGCCCACATGGCACTGTTCCAAGTACAACAAGTTGCAAAATTGATAGGTCAAATTAAGCGAACAAAGAGTTTGAGTGGAAGACGCTTCACATGCAATAAAACGAAACCTTATCTCAGAAGTTGCAAGTGTTTGCACTATGAATCGTACACTTCGTTGCATTAAAATTGTTAGATATCAGTCGTCGATCAATAAGTTGAGACCAAAGTTGATTGTGACAAATCTACTAAGCGGGATCAAAGAACACAATTAATTGAAGAAATTGCTCGGGTCACGAGAAAACCATATGACAGTTGTGTAACAGATTTAATAAATTAAGTTTCTCTTAAAGGGGCGTAAGTTTTTAATAATTCCATGTGATTCACTGTGCAATCAACCCGCGTCCTTCTTTCCAATTTAAAACGTTGCACCATTGTAATCCTCTGACACGTTTTATCTCAAGGTGAAGCCTTAAATGTTAATTCGGTTTATAATGAAGCTATCAATGGGACATTTTCATGGCAACTTTTCGGCGATCTGGCTTTAGTCCATGACGAGTTATTTCCGTTCCGCATGCAGAATTCTAGTCTTAAATTAACAGCTCCGAGATTAATCTGGGGCTGGTTGCTTCACCTTGATCTTTGCAAAAACGTGAAGGGTTTCAATTTTTGTTTAATCTGTCGGCCGATCAATCCAAACATTTCAAACTCTTCAAAAGCGGGAATTGACGCATGATGTGTTTTATTTTGTGTTTATACTGGTCATCACCTTCTTTGAAGAACGTTAATAAAGTTCATAATATTTGTGCTGGGGTTTACGTAATACAGTAGATTGTTCTGATATGACCTTCACATTCCGCTTATCAATCAAGATTGAACCATACACTTTACGTTACTATACGACTTTGCAATCAAATCTGGCGTGGGAATCGTTGAAGGAAGACATTTTAACTGATCAAGAATTGTGTTTATTTTCGAATTTCGTTTCGTTGCGACAAATTGGCAAGCAACTCCGAAGTTTATTGTTCTTTTATTATAACATTATTTTCTGCAAACTGCACTCTAACAATCGGACATACAGCGTTGGCTTGGCAGTGACTGTTTCCTCGATGGCCTACATAATCTAAATCCGCCTACCATCAGCCATACAAGTCGTACATTATTCAAGTATGCAGGTGTGGAACAAGGAACAGCTACACGAGGGGCTAGGTCCTATCTGCAAAAATGTGAAGTTTTTATCGATTTGACGTCTTCTAGATGACATGCAGTAATAGTAATTTCTTCATGATAACCTCAAACCACGAGGTTTTACATCTTTTAGGAACATTTTTGGTATTATCAGAATTTCAAAACTGTTGTTTTGATCCCGCACCGGTAGTTAAACTGACGGAAAATAAAACGTTGTTTCATCATGTTTACATTCTGCCTGGACGAAAAACTCATCTCATTACGATCAACCAACGCAGTTTGAGGTTTTAAGACGCAAAAATCGTTTTCCGTTATGTACACAATATCCGTTAGTCACAAATTTTGTTTTACCGTGATTGAAAACTTTCGAATTTGCGACGTAATAGTTACCCAACCGTCACGTTTTTATTGTTTGTTCATCGAACCTATCAGCAACTCACATTTTTCTTCGATCTGTTAAAATCAACGAAATAACGATCCTTGAGGAAGCCGATATTTTCACCTGGTCAATCACACTGACTACCTGAAACTCAAGGTTGCATTTTTCGGATGGTGGGTCGTTGGAACACAAAGAACGGCTAGAAATGTGTTGTACCGAAAGGAGACGTACGCCAATGTTTAACCTATATAATCCAAAAAATACACAAGTTCGTTATCAGAAATTTAGCAGGTGTGAGAAAAAAAGAAAGGAGTGGCGTATTGCTTGCGAAATTGACATTTATTTTTTCGTTTAACACTGGACAAAACGAGAAATTCCGTTTTTAAGGAATGAGAAAAGTCAACAATTTGTTATAAAGTTTGAGTTTTCTCTTAAAATCTGGCGACTGGTTGGTCTGGGATTTTTGCCAGCTCCTAATCCGAGCAGTGGCGTATCTTTACCTTTCAGGTCATGTCTTGTTTTGAATAAACGGAATCGCTTATTGCTTTTTAAAACGGAAGTGAGGTCATAACCAACGAATTTATTAAGACTCGAAGTCTAGAGTCTAGACCTAAAGTGATAGGTTTATCAACCCCGATTTTAGGCAAAAGTCAAATAATTGCGTTATCGCCC
Organism: Gnatocerus cornutus; assembly: GCA_029298725.1. Lineage (NCBI taxonomy): Eukaryota > Metazoa > Arthropoda > Insecta > Coleoptera > Tenebrionidae > Gnatocerus > Gnatocerus cornutus. The sequence continues at coordinate 10,055,010 of CM055514.1, forward strand.
TTATCTGCCTTGTCACCGAGATATTTATAATAAAACTGACGCCTTAAATCTAACTGATATCTAAATCTCTTTGAATTTCTCTCGCGATAAAATGTTAATTCTATTCAATGCTTTTATCGTATTATCATTTGACGCAATTTTTATAAAATGTTTTTCACGTGCATTTTCTGTGGTCCATTTCAAGGGTTTCCCGGTACTGATTTTCTTGAAAAAACGTAAAATGTCTGATGGATTATTTTCCTATAGTTTTAAATTAAACTGCAAATCTTTGAGTGAAAATTGGCGAGCAAACTCAGGTTGCGGTCCTCATGATCATCTGGATAAAACCAGTTCGAAATGATTTTCTTTCTCGTGATTACACATACATACAGACGAGAATAAATCTTCAAATATCTTTTTATTGGAAACCTAATTCATTTCATATGCCTTGAAACACTAATCTTGTCCAATTTTAGGACTTTAATGAGACATAAAATTGCAGCTCTGTTTTAACAACTTAGTAAATCAGTTGAAAAAACGAAATCAGTGTAAATTGCTAGCGACTCAGGGTCGGCTTGGCCCAAAATAACGGGTGTTTATTATATTAAATTACTTGTAGTTATTTAATGGAAGTTTGGAGGTCTGAAAATTTTTTGTTCCGTAACTTCTGTCGAAATTTTACGGAATGGTTACTTCTTGGTATGCTACAATTGGAGCAATTAATGAAATTCCAGGCCAAACACGTCTCCTGCCGTTTCTCGTTTTATAATTAGACATTGAGAAAAACATTACCAACATGTAAGGTTTTAAACAGATGCAAATAGAGAAGATATACAAATAAAAAATGACCCACTTCGACAACACATGCGGTTTAGAAATAGTCCGTTTTTGTGTTTACGTCGAATTTCAATTTGCCGAGTTTGTTTAAACTGCAAATTTTATTGGCGATGTGTGGAAAACTTTGACGCCAATGAGGAAACCGCGGATTATTAGCGCCAATTAGCGAATATTAGAATAGTCATCAATTAAGCGCCGGTTTATTCTGGAACAAACATCCGGAATTTGTTTAATTGACCTTATAAATATTTTCGTCGAGGAAGCTTTGAATTTTTAAAGACTAATAATTTTGGAACGAGAAAAACCGATCGATCACTCGAAATCTTAAATATTAAAGAAATCCGGGAATAGCAGTTTGGTTTAATTCGGATATAACCGCAGGAGATTTCCTGCGTTGTCGCAGGAGTGGTGATGTCATTTTCAAATTAATTAGCCTAATATCCTCGAGCTAGTCGTGCAGCATGCAAGCATTTAATTTTCGTCGAGGTCACAATTTGTATTTTTTCTTAAAGTTTGGAAACCACGTTTTACTGCGTTTCTGACCTTAAAATTTTCTCAATAATGAACTGGGGATTTCTTATGTAACAGTATTTATTTAAACATTAGTGCTTTAGAAGTATGACGATTCCCGGAACAGTGTAAAAAGTGCTGTTTTCCAGCAGTAAACACATTTTGAATGTCAATCAAATTCATGACCGTGATACACGTGAAGAAGCGTCCTTTGAATCTATTTCAGGTGATTTTAATCCATTAATTACTCTCCAGAGATGGAAAAGCGCGTGGAAATACAAGTCGACGTCACTTTCGAGCCTTGATTACAGACTCTAATACTTCTAATTAATACACTTTAATTTTAATTGAGGGATAATTGCGTGGTTTACGTCGATGTTTTGACGTGCAGATTTCACCATTTATGGAATCGACGTCATCGCAAATTGAGAAAAATCTCTGTGTATTTCCATGGTATTTTTAGAGATTTTGGACTAAATTAAATTCGTTTGATTTATGTTATGTAATATTAGTTTCTTATCGTTCTGTATTCTGTATCGCAATTTTCGTGTTTGTGGGTACTAAATAAACACAATCGATAGCTTCTCAAATTTACTATAGATAAAACACTTCATACGTTCGGACCATATGCTTTTTACTATAAATAGAACAGTTCTCTAATTATTCTACCATATGCAGAGAGTATCGTTGCGGAACCTCAAAAACAAAAATACAAGTTAAGATTAAAAGCCGTACTTGAGAAACTCGAATTCTATTAAATACTAATTATGAGCTGTTTTTATAACGTGGGAATTGGACGATAAAAAAATTGATTTTAAATGTCTTCAGTTGAAAGTAGGTAGTAGGTATGTAGTCGGGAAGTGCACTTTTATCATTGAAATCTTTACAATCGGTAAGTGAGGATATCTCGTGCTCATTGCTCATTTTTGGTTTTCCAAACACACGTGGAGTTTTGATAAAAAATATTTATGATTGGGTAGATAAATTTTTATATATTGGACCTGTATTTCATGGGAAATTTGATATGACGTTTTATTTATTTGGGTTTGATGTTTGATTAATACAACTAGTCAGTACCAACTGTAGTAATTTTAAAATGGGTTATTTTTGATAAAAGGGTAAAAATAGAACTCTTTGATTGATTGATTTCCGATCACCTGCTTTCTGAGTAAAAATAACATTTTTAATCAGTAGAAAAATCAGAAACTTAATTTTAAGCGAAAAATTATTGCAACTAGCACGTATTATTTATTGTCATAATGACTCATTGAGTCAACACACTTCGGTGATTTTTGATGTGTATTATTTCTGCTGTATTTTCAATATATGTAAGTGAAATTAGAAACACTGGTGGGGAAATTTATTTATATCTAAAACAAATAATTACGTCTCTAAAAAAACATTTATGATTCCCTGGAGAGTTTTTTTTAGAAATTGTTTATTTTGACTCAGGGAAGGATTGAAAGGTATAAATCAGACTATTTTACCTATAAATAATTATGCAATTAGGTTAGTACATCCATCACATGAATGTAGATGGTGGCAACTTAATTAAGTAGCTTTGTTAGAATATAAAATTGATGTACTTTTAGTAAAGACCAAAGGTAATGATAGTAATTATTACTTTAATTATAGAGAATGGTATAACTGTTTTTGCCGATAAAGTAAAATGTTTCCGTTTTCGCGACAACTCCTAAAGACTTCGATGGCCACATGTTTCCGTCTGCTTCCCAACTTCTCTTACTCAAACAAAGCGACATCCTGTCCCCTTTTTCTGATCAGTGGTTTTCCGAACAGATAGCCTTCGTAGCTTTGTGAGAGTGACGAGATAACAACTTTTTGATAACTCACGAAATTCCAGGAACCCGATTTTCACGGCCGCGGTAGAAATGAATTTAAAACCTTATCATTACTCATCTACTGCAGTGGCGCAACAGTTCTCCAAATCTATTAGCACAATTGTTTAAGTTAGTGAACCGTAAATTAGCAAGTGGGAGAAAATTAGAAATGCTAGCACTAGATACGGAAGTGTCTGTGTAAAACAAAGCTTTTGTCTGTCTAGGAAACCGTAATCTGAGATTCAGATAATGAATGAAGAAATAAATGAATCATTGTTTCTGGTTTAGGCGAACGCCCACATCTGTGATTTTATACTGCACTTCACCTATCAATCGTGCATGCTTTTTAAAATTTTACGAAGCGTGAAATAATGGAATTTGGAAGACATACAGAAATCACGAGGGTTTGATAAACGAAATTTGCAGTCACTAAACCGGTGAAATTATATAATACCAATTGGTAATGAATCATGTGCTCCACATAAATGACTCACACCGTTTGTTATTCAACGGAATTATTTATCCGTTCTACTTTATTGAAAATCAAATTATTCCTGCTCTATTTATTCCACGACCGGTCAAGTCAACCTTTAAGTGCAGAAGGACCCATCATCCTCGATAAACGTGATTACACTCAATATCACCTACATCCAATTCCCATTATTGAGTTAATTAACGTGACGCGCTTTTAATGAAGAGCTTTCCAAGCTCGCTCGTCGCTATGCTGCACCCTATCCATGTGCTCTTCACGTGTCTTCCTACATTTTATTCTTGCACACAAATCGGTCGTAAAACGAAAATAAAAGTTCTTTTGGTGATTCGATAGGTCAGGTTTCGAACCTTGACAAATTAGAAGAGTGTCAATGTTGGAATAATTATACGGCACCCACGAGATTTTTATGGAGGCCAAAAATAAAAATCAGTGGAATTTGTCTTGTGAACTTCTACGGTCAACTGGTAAAGATGCTAAGTAAAATTATTCAATTTTTAAACTCCATGTCGAAACCGAAGTGCTAAAATTTGCAACAGTCTGCGTGCGTCAGTTGTGTGCTAACCCAAATCTACTTTAGCAACATCGCAATGTGTTGTCCTGGAAATATAATTTCCGATCTAATTTTGTTCATCGGATCTCGAAATACATTTTTATTTAAGTCATGGTGGACAGCCCTTGATTGATAGTGATGTTTATATTCAGTCAGTAACACTGCACTTTAATAGAAATAAAAGTGCACGTATAGATACGGAACCATCGCTGTTTCTTGTCTTTACCAACGAGGTTGGTGTTCACACTGCAAAGAAGGCCGAAAATGTTTAATGAGAGAAACGGAAGTGTTTTAGAGGCTATATTTAAATGATCCTTGACTTAGTGACATTACATTCAGATTTTTATTGTGTTATCTTTATTACTACTGTTACTTGGCTTGATATAGAAAATTGTTGCTACGACGACGATCGTCATAACACAAGTTCAATGTCGTTCGGATCGATACGAAAATTATTTATTGGAGAAAACGACTGTGATGGATAAGAAGTTTTGCCAATAACTGTTTCTATAGGTCTTGTTTGTGGGTCACCTTTTGTTATATTGCTTGACAGTGACGCAACTATATATTATGCACCGATATTTGGTACCGTTTGACCTATAAAACTACCCACATAAATGTATTGTTGATAGTGAGATGGCAGAAAATTAAATTCGATTTCAAGCCTTAGAAGTATTTTCGTTCAAAATTGGATGAGGTGGATGTCAAGTTGTGTACTGTTAGGTCTTTGTTTAGATATCTGGAAATAGAAACAGGACTAATTTTAACACAGTTTAGCCAATTTTAAATAAATAAGTCCAGTTAAATGTAGCTACTTTTGATTTTATTTCAAACTGTTTTCTTAAACTCTTCTTAAAGATATTTGACACATAAAACCAACGCTCTTTTTTATAACTTTAGGCTGGATTTTGTGAAACTGCTCACATCATAGGTAATTGTTTATAAAGGTTTTAAACCCATAAAAGTATCAGCAGTTCAACTGCCTAATAAAACAGATGTGAGCAAATTTTAGACTAATAAGTTGTTCTATTTATTTCGTGAAGCTGAATAAAAAACGGATTTATGACTGCATAAATATATTAATTAGTCTGCCTGCCATTCCCGAGAACTCATATGATTTTTTTTTTATTTCAGATGCTCCGAATGACAGTTTGTACATGATCGGGGGAGTATGCGTCGCCATGTTTATGGTCGGCGTCATCATCGTACTCCTGGCTGTCACGATTAGGTGAGTTTTAAGACCAGCAGTGTTTTGAGGCCACATGGAAGACATTTTTCCGAGGGGAATGACTTTGGTAGCACTGAACTCTTTATGATCCTCGTCATTTTTTGTCTACAGATTCTAACCGAATTGGTAATAACTTTTTCATCACCGATGAATCAGGGCGATTAGCGGCGCTAATTGTGGAGGGCAGTGTGAAATTTTTCTTCGACTATCTTATCTAACCATTCTGTGTTCTCACTCTTCGTCCTTTCGCGTTTGCAATTATTATTTTCCAGCTCGAACTGGTTTGCTATGTAATCATGCTGCAATCAAATCTGAAGGTAAAGAGTTTCATTGTTCCCAACGACCAAATCCAAATTTCTAATCAGAATCTTCGAAATCCAATTTAAAGATTAGTTCGGTAGACTTACCTTGATGACTGTCCTTTATGTAAATGGTACCGCTGCGGGCTTTAACTTGGTGTAATTCCTCGACTTTTTTCGCATGAAATCATACGCTTTTCACGTGTCAGCGTTCCGCTCTTTTCAATAACGAAGTGGAACTTAAAAGTGAAAAGTTTATTGTTTATGAATTCGCATGTCGTTAACAACTTAGAAATTGCAGCGTCGAAAGCCACGGCTTATGTAAAACTTTCTCGCGCACTAATTATTTTGGTATTGAAGCCGAAATTGAATTTTTCTAGCTTGGTTTAATTAATACCAGTCTGCATATGTCTTTGACAATTAATGACGTCAAGTGACATCCGCTTGAAATGAGTTCATCATTACTCAGTTCGTTTATGACTCTTCCTGCAGCTGGAATTTTTTTTCCCTGGAGTGTGCAGTTTGATATTAAAGGAAAATATTTGTTATGAGTGGGTGAGTGCATGTAAAGTTTCCACGGAAACTGCCTTCATTATTATTTTGATACCGAGGCAATATTTTTATTTCGATCGTAAAAAAAATCCTCGACGGAATATTTGAAATGTGGGCAATGGCTAATCTAACTTTAATCGACAGCAAGTGAATTGTTGACACCATTCAACTTATATAACGTTTGCGTTTTCTTAATTATTACAATCACGTTTAACTGACGGGACCAGTAATTATAGTTACCTTATAATAATTTTTCTCATGAGTTAAAACCTTGCTAAAATGTGGTGCAAGATGTATTGTTCGTAAAGATTTACAACAAACGTAAACACACAAGTTTTTCCACATGTGTATATAGATGAGTGTCACCTTTGATATAAATCAGTGTGCTGGCGGATTCAAACTTTCGAGCATCTATTGTGAGTGAAGTGAACCTCCGAAGTCTACGCGCGTAGATATCAGCGATGGTTTTCTCCGAGATTGATTTTATTGTTATTTTTGAGCAGTGAGTTTTTCTAGTTTCCTTAGGGTAGTTTTTGCACTGATCGCTGACATCTTTATCGGGAAGTTTTGTACAATGAAAGTGGCAAGTTTTAGCTTCTTAGGGAAATTCTGAAAGGGTAGTGTTTGAAACATATTCAACGTTTTTCTGGTTTACCTGATTTTTAACATGTGGCAATGTGAATCACAGTTGTTATCATTATTCTAGAACGCAAAATTTTAGGAAAAACAAGGCGGACGTTGTTAAATTTTGCGTGGAACCGCTCCTATTGTTACGACGTCAAAACTGTCATTTTTATTTTCATAAGAATTATCTATAGGTTTAGCAAGGATTTAACTTTTCACGGTTTTTCCAATTATTCGTTCCCTAACACCGGATTGTTATGGTTTTTATCTAATCACCTGACACACCTCATATTAGTTAGATAACAATAAATAATGCAACTTTTTTATTGGTAAACTGATAAGTGCGGAATACACAATGATACCAGAAGAAGGAGATTTATTAGAAAATTCAAAAGCTGCCACAATCCATGGAGGATTTATAGCAACCCGCCAATGACGTCCGCATTAATTATTTTCGTGTTCCTACCGCGAACTGTTTGTTTGGGTTAGTTGTTTTGTATTTTTGAAAATTTGCGAACACATGTTCCAAAACAGATCTTGTTAATGTTCATTACTAGAAGCGTGCGTCAAATCAGCCAGGAAAGGTAAACACAATCTCTGTAAATACATTTTGGAAAACGTAGCGAGTCAAGGTGAGAAAATCGTGAATAGTATTCAATTTTATTTCGAAATTCCTGGCTCTCTATCGGAATGTAGAGTATTTGGCGTCGACGGCAGACGCCTAAAAAGCTGTTTTGTTTTTGTATATGTCGTACTACTTGTTATATAAAGCTGGACGCTAAAATTACGACGTTATTTCTGCACGTTGCAATGTCACTTTGGTGGGTGTTTCAGTTCATTTGTTCCATTTATTGAATAAATTCGTATGAGAAATTATATGTTTGTTTTTAGATTTTGTCAAAATTACGCGTGGAGACAACCTTTCAAAATATACTTTCAATGTAATTTTAATTTTAGAAAGTACATGATTGAGAGCAGTCAAACCCGTTCTGTCACCCTTGTGACTGCAGAAAAAACAGTGTCATTTCTCATTTTTTCTGAACTTTCTCCCACGTTTCAATAACGCCGTATTTTGGTACTGAAAATACTGCTTGGTTCTGTAAATAGAATGCTACGTGTTTACGTTGACTTGTTTAAAACTTTTTTATGGGCAAATCAAACTGACGCATGATCGTTTCAGAAAACTGATAAACGTGTGCTGTAATAGTTTTAAGATCACGGTTGAAGAAAAGTAGGTTCTTCCAGACCAGGCCAGGGATTTTGTAACATTTGAACGACCTCCAAACAGGAAAATCCGAATTGCCAACAATATTGGTTTATTTCGCGAGCTGATGCAAACCAACAAGTTGTAATCGATTGAATAATTCCGGTCTGTTGACACAAATACGAGAGTATTCTTTGAAAAACTGTAGATTTTGAATTACTGGAGCGGTGGACAAAATCGGACTTGGGTTCAGATTAAATTTCAAACTTAATCGACGCACTTTTATCACAATAGAAATTTTATTACATTTTTAGCCGGAATTAAACTCAAACAATTGAATTAATGGCAAAACAACAATAAAAAGAATCAAGATAAATTTTCAATGTTTGAAGTATTCCGCTTTATTGTACACTTTTTTTTTGTAAATATTATAGTTGAATTTCGATTGATTTTTGCCGTATAAAATAAATCAATAATATTGTTGGTTTTCCTGAACGTTGTAAACAAGTTTTTCCCCAATCGTAATCACATTAAACACATGTTTTGCGCTTCAGAAATTCTTTTTCATTTCATAGTTTATTCGATAAAGTAAATTACTTGCGTTTGTTTGTCAGGTATAGGTTCTATGCAGGTTTTATAGATCAATTTGTCTAATTTAATTATATTGTTTCCAGTTATATTTATCTTACCAAAACACCTATTTTTGTGGGGAAAGACTTACCGAAAAAACAGAGTGAATCATTTTGTTTGTTAATTTAAAAAAAAAATTGAACGGTAATTTGACGGGACGTGCTTTGTTAACGACGTTACGTCCAGTGGCGCCTCGTAATTCTTTACGTGTATAGAAAACTGACACAATTTTGATCATTAATTTTGCATCGAAGAATCTAATTATAAACGAGCCACCTGGCAATCTGGATCGATATGTATTCTACAATATTAAAGTTGTAAACGCAAATAATACAGCTTATCCTAAGTATATAATAAGTAGATCAATAATAAGAGTTTAACACCTCAACTTTCTCGTGGCTATTAGTCATAGAATGAGTCTCTTTTACTACCGAATTACAAATTTCTCAAAAGAAGTTTAGTCAATAATAATTGTGAAAGATTCGATCTCGGTGTCGCAAACTTGGATTTTCTATTTGTTTTGGTGATTTGTATCGATTGTGGTGTTTCAAATCCACTATTGTTTTTCTTCCTCTAATTTGGTTCGTTGGTCTTTCCTGCTGTCGTATTTCCCAACCGCGGTATTTCCGCGCTAGCAGGAATCCCTTCTTATCCATGCGGCTCTCAGCTGTTGCAAGAACGGTGACGTCGGGCTAGACGTACGTTAGGTTCCCCGTCCCTCGTAGTAGCAACGCCTTCTGGTGGCCTCCGTGCCAACGTCACTCCCTCCATATAAAAAGCCTGCGCAGCCATCCAACCGCCTCAGACTCTATTCAAAAGTCTGTAGAAAGAGGTTGTTTAGCTTGCAAACAGCTAGGCCCTCAAGTTCGATCACAAATCTAGTCATCTTTCTTCGTGTTGTGCTACCAAAGGATTTCTTCAGTGTGATCAGTGATCAGTGCAAGTGCGCTCTGAAAGCATCAAAATAGCTATCTTTAGTTTTTTAAATCGGAATAAGATGGTGGGCAGCAACGGCACTATGATTGCAATTCGTCTTGTCCGCAGCAAGTTGAGAAAGCGTGAGGAGCACAGTAACAGCGTGCATCCAGCAGACGTGGTGCTGCATCAAACTGCTCCTGCAGCGACTGCACCGCCTCCGCTGCAGCCTGACCCGCTAGCCTACCGTGGACAGTTCCTCTGGCAGTATCCCCCGCCTGCACCGCAACAGTACTTGTACAACAATGACCAGGTAGGTGTCCGGTACCATAACGGAAAATCATCCAGAAACGAGGTTACCCATCACCGAAAGTTTACATCTTTTATGCTAATTTACCATCCAAGGCAGAATTTGGCAGTGCTGCCTTTCATTTATCGAGGTTTTGACGTAACTTTTTGAAAGTAGCATTGAAGAGAGAAAGCGCGAGGTCTGGGGTTGGCGGTTTCAAAAGAACCCATTATGAACCAGATAAAAATAGACGCGACGACCGATGGTAGGCGAACGAACCTTTTTCCATCTCTTTCGGTGGGACAAAGAAGCGGCAACCTGTAGACCGAGGCTAAAGCCGCAAGCTGACGCCCGGAACGACCGGATAGAGAAGTCCCAAAGGTCAAAAATTCAAACTGTAAAGGGAACGAATAGTTGAACGAACTTCACCGCGAAATTTCATTGAAAACTCTTCAAGCGAAGTAGATGCAATTTCCCGGCTTCTCATTTCGGCACATACTTTCATGTTTCGTTAAGAGAATGTAAAGACGCGTTAGTCCTTCGAATAGACAAAGAAATCGCAGCCGCAAAAACCTTCGGACAAAAACTGGTCCTTTGACCCTCGCCGAAGAACTCGCCTTTTTATTTGTAAAAATTCTAAAGTTTACCTTTGGCAAGTTCGTTGACTCGTTTTATCGATTTCGAGGTCCCCTAAACACGTGCCGTACTGTCTTACAAAGCCAAATTCAACATTCTCCCCTCGTCTAGACATTTCTAACAGATGTTCTTCTTTTCAGGATAATCTTGTGCAGAACCTTCCCACGGAGCGGCCGGGATTCGTTCGAGGCTTCCGCAAAAATTTGGGCGGTCGCTGGCGACGTCTCGTTAAAAGGAAACCGCCGACAGAAGTCTACACCATTCCAGCCGAATTGAAGCCCCAACTCAAACAGATCTATGTTTACTGATAGTCTTGAAGACTTCTTCCTGCGGCGCTGAGCCGCGTCGGCCTTCCTTAATGAGACTGATTAATATTAAAAGTTAATGGATCTTCACTCCAATTTTGACAATGGAGCTTAGGTGTAGTTCTTAGTCGCTGTAAATAAATGTTAGGTTTAGTCATATTTCGCAGACTAAATTCAGAACGGACTTTGTGATTTTAAAGCTATAACTGCACGGTGTCGAGTCTCCGATTTGTCCGGAGGCGGCGTGCTGATATTTTTTATTTAGGAAATTTGTCAATGCGCTTCTCTAGATAAATTTACATTAATTCGTAGCGATTTTTAAACGGCATCATTTGTGACTCATATTGAGTTCAGGCGTTCTTGAATGTTGTGATTTTTTAGTATTTTATCAGAATACACATTCATGAATCTCCAGGTTCTTTTTTTGCTATCGGTCAATCTTTGCTCTGTATGAATTATGTAGCCTTTCATAGGGGGCCTGTGGTCACCTCGGACTAGTCAGTTACGCTAATAATTGTAATCAGACGTTAAAATGTTTTCAGTAAATTATTTTCAGTATTATAATTAATTTATTATGATATTTATGATAGCACAAATGATTCAAATTGAAGGATAGCAAATGGAAATTAGTTACCTACATATCAGGCCAATATTCATGTAAATAAAGCAATAACATAAAATACTATCAAATAAATTGTTACTTTTTGAATACCGCCTCTTATTTCCTTTTAATTAATTATTATTACAATGACTGGCGGAATGGCCAGTCTAAGATGGTTTATTTAATAATGATAAACAGAATAATTCAAAAATGTTGGAAAACAAGTTATAAGTATTAATAGTTTATATTATTTGCATTAATTGAATCTGCAGTTAGATTTGTTTTCTAAAAATAAAAAAATAAAGTCATTGGAGAACAGGTCTTTTTCTCACACCTTTATTTCTTTCTTATTGATTTTTTAAATTTTTGGCTTCAACGCCAATTAATTTTCATCGCTAAGAAAATTCAAACTGTACCATACCTTACATAGAATCCTGCTGAATCTGTGGTGGCGGCATCTGGTGGCTAGTAGCTGACTAGATTGATAACTGTATATGTACGCAGATAAAAAATTTACAGATTACGATTTGATTTTGAAAAATTTCTTTTGGAAAAAAATGGACTAAACATAAGAAGAAAGCTGCATGTTTGTAATTTATTGATATTCACCTAGATGACACTAAAAATTGAAATAAATAGATCACGTGTATGTATAATTAGAGACTAATTATTAGGCGAGTATTTTTTTTACTTAATTATAGTATCATTGACAGAAATCTTTTTCAGTACAGTAAGTAAAAACAATATTTATTGCCATTAATTTCTGCTTGTTTTTCTTTCAGTGCGATCTGGATCACAGGAATTCTAGTTCATTTCAAGTAAAGTGCGTCGCTGCAAATTGTATCAGTCTCGTTGATGATGATATCACGCAAATTTGATTCCAAGTTACCCCGTCGCTTTTTTATGATATTGAAAAGTTGCTCCGTCACGTTTTTTCTTCCATTTTTTCATTCTTGTCAGATACTAAAAATTAATAATAAATTAAAACTCGTTTCTGTGTGTTCCGCAATTCCTGCCACGTATAAAATCCCCGTAAAAAATCTCAGTTCGCTAGCATTTTCTATGATTTTTCATTCTCCCTGACATTTCATCTCTCCCTTTTTCAGCCAAAGTCGCACCGGAACCGATCCGTTTGTTCAAAAATTTCACATGATTAAGATCGGCACATCCTCTGAAGACAGCTCGACAGACGGAATACCGTTGATGGAGCATCTTCGAAATTTTCGGAACAAGATTTATGTTTACTTTGCTATGATGTTGACAGCAGTTCACTCTCACAGTTTCGGTAATTGTGACGAAATGGGAAGAGACTGTGATAAATGTCAGCATTATTTCAATGCGAAGCGGCGGATTTAAGGGTTTGCCTCGTTTTAATTTCGATGAAATTGAATCGGAATGCGCTCTCACCGTTTGATATGTTTCCTATTTTCGTAAATAATTGATTGTCCGAAAAAAGGGGAGGAAAAAATTGGATTTGAATACTGAAGACTTTTGACGAAGATGAGTCGTTCATTGTTTTGAGTGCATGTGTGTTTATTATTATTTACTTACGGATTGTGGGTGCAGTCGAGGAAATGGGACAACGGAAGGGTTCTGTCAGAGGTGGACGTAAATTTAGTGGCCATTTGTCTTTGTGATATACGGTTTCTCGTAACCATCTGGTCGCTTGGATCGCTATTATCTAATTCATGTTTTACACCTTTGTTCCCCAATCTTTTGTCAGGTAGAGTTATTCACATTTTATCCGAACGGAATTAATTACGTCCACACAAAATTTAAACACCATTTATCACCACAGTTCACGTCCTGAAATGCTGTTGTTTTTTTACATTTACATCCAACACTGAAACAGTGATTTTACTATAATCCAAAACGTTTATAAACCTGTCAAGCAAAAAATATTGAATTTTTTTAGTCCGATCGTTCGGGTGTCATGTAAAATTCAGGCAATTATCTGAAAATTGTGCTACAAAAAAACAACAATTTTTCGGAAAAATAGAATGAAATTGTATTTTCGTTCATGACAGCAGTTTTACTTCCAGCATAAATAAATATTTAGTTAAATCGGTTTCAACTCAAGGAAAAAACCTCCGCGCTAACCTGGAAAGTGTCTTTCTAAAATTCTTGAAAGAAATGTTATCGAAAACGGTAGAATTTCCTTTTGGACTGATTGATTTCCACTTATCTCAGTAACTGCAAGTAATGTGATCGCTATTTAGTAGGCAGTTTAGTTCAGGTTCGGTTCGACTCGTCTCCTTGCTATAAAACAGCCCTTTCGAATAAAAACCCGGTCCCGATATATGAAAGCTCTACATTTCTGCAAGAGGCCCACATTTGAGGTGGCGTTTCGAATCCGAATGACGCGGATTATACATCAGTCGTCTTTTATTCTCTTTGAGTCGAATTTGGATCGCGTCGACTGATAAGAAGGACACTTACAAGCGCTGATGTCATGTTCGTGCAAGAAATCAACCGTCGCGCTTAATTTCAAAGCAAACAAAATGGTAGCACTGACTCCATAATCCCGAAGTTCTTCTACGGTTTCTGATCACGTCCGAATAGTAAAGGCAAGTTCAGGTGAAAAATAAAATATGACAGACGAGAGAAAAGTTCTGCAAAGTGCTTAAACAACATTTGCGAGAGGGAATAAGGGAAGGTTCAAGCCACGTCTCCCGAGGATGCGACAGGGCACAGCTTTTATTACTGGCATTAAACTGGACGGATACTTGGTCGGAGTTAGGAGCTTTATTCACCGGCATGTGATGTATGTGCGTCATAAAACGGACTAATAACCCTTTCTGCCACGCATTTCACATACTAATTTTTAATTACGGGACATACATTACCTTGAAGAAGTCAGGAAGTACTCAGGTTGCGGCAAAATATACAGGGTTCTCTCAAAAACTGCCTGAACATGATCATAGAATAGTTGAGAATTGGGTTTGTAGAAAACAATCCACAATTAGACGAGCACTTATATTTAATCGGTATAGTGTAGTGTTCAAGCCTCCTCTCTGTGGAAAATTCGCACACTGAGACGTCTCAATTAGACGCTCTTCTCTGGAGGAACTTTATATTAAATTACAACGAATAGTCAACACTTGTAAGGCGTGCGAGGAATTTAATAAAGTTTCAAAAATATGTTCAAAGTTGAATTGGAACGGTGCACGATATTCCATTTCTGATAACGCCGATTTTATGGCCGCTATTTTGGAAGCTGCCGTTGTCAAATGTTCCATAAATATATATTTTCTCCAAAAAGAAGAAACGCTGTTTCAACACCACGTCAGTTTTTCTGAAATATTCAAAGGGTTCTTTTATATTCCGGACCGCAAGAGCAGTCGGTAAACTCTGCACTTGCAACGTTTCCCCACATTTTTGTAGAAATTTCCTCGTGCAAAATAAAGTTCGGAAAGTTAGTAAGTTTTCAACGTAACTCCGCTGAAAATATGATCAGTTGGACAAGTTAAAGTAGAAAATGGGCGTTGTAGTGAGAGATCTAACTACAACGGACAGAAATAGAGTTTTTCTTGCTCGAGACTTTATTAATCTGCGGAAATCACGCAAAACTTTCTGACACCGAACGATTCCATTCGCACTCACAAATATATAAAAATATTTTTATTAAATCGTTCCTGTCAGGTCAAGCCGCGAATCTATCGATTGCCCACATTTTAATGAAAAATTAATAGCCTGCAATAAAGTCCACATGCTTCTAAAATTATTCAAGGCATCGAAAAAATTCCAAGCAATTAAAAAGTCCGGGGAATCCGGCGCGTTCTCGAGATGTTGCATTAATTTTCCGGTCTTCATTACTCTCGTGACAATACCAACACATTAGTTTTTCGTTTTTGTACTTGGAGCTAATTCAAAAATCTTACCGACGTTTCAACGGAAACCATACTTCAGATAATGCAATAAAAACAAAAATTGAATTAAAGTTTTACGGGCGAAGTTTTTAAAATTCACCTTTCATGAATTTCAGCGACGTCAAAGTCATCCAAGTTCATTTCGTAAAGCACAAAAAATGTCATAACGGCGTTTCCGGTGTCGAACGGGCGCACTTTACTGGAGCGTTGTATAATATGCAAATTAATATAGTCAAGGGCTTACTTTATTTACCCCGAATATAATTCACATACGGTCGCTTGTTTTACAAGTTGTCTGGAGTGTTCGAAATCCAGAAAAGCAAAATTAAAATCATGTTTATGAAGAGGTTAACGAATCTGGCTGCGGGAAATATCGATAAGCAAATGTGTAGTGAAATAGCAAATTTTTGTATTGTCAGAGCTTTGAATTTAATTAAAATCAACACTACTCAATTTGGAAAAAATGAAAAGTTTTTATTAGAAAAACAACCAAAACAAAACTAATTCGCAGCTTTCAATCAAAATAAATATGATCGATCCGATGATAATCGAGTTTCAACTGTGATTATTATAAAAAAAAGTCAAAGCAAAACTTGATTACTTGCGATAAAACGCGAACGACTGTAATGACATTTTTATTCTAGTTTTCTATAAAAATGGATAATAAAACATTATATTGAACCAAAAGTTATTTAATATTTTCCCCGGAGAATTGTCATATCCAATGGCTGTCACTGTTATCATGTCGTCCCCATTTGTACATAACAAGTTTGAAGTTTTACAATTTCACAATATGAAGTTTAAATTACAAGTTGCATACGTTAAAATTGCACCGCGAGTTTTTTGTGTTTTGTTTAATTAGCAAGTGACGGAAAGCAATAATCGAATCTGTGGTGATAAATGTGTTTTGAAAAAGCATGGATAAGTTATTACCACTCATAATTTTAGTTATTTCTGAATTTAATTGGAAAATTGGGTTTTATTTACTTAGATATTTATCTAATGTGCCAAAACTTTCAAGTGGATGAATGTAAAACAAATTTACTGAAATGAAAATAAAGCTATACAAAAATAATTATTATAAGCTTTGGTTAGTAGTGATAAGTTAATTTTTTGCAGTTTTTTTTTTAATAACGCCCTGTTTTCTGGAAGGATTATTGTATAATTAAGTTGTTGCCTGATGTAAAAATTGTAAGTATGAATCTTGAATTTGTTTTTGTTTAAAAATGAGAAATAAATGAAGAGTTGCTCTGCGATTTTATTGTCCGTTTCTTCGTCTTTTTTCTTTATGAAACTTCCGATTAACCTCCATCTTATCACAGCCCTTGAGGGCGGATTTCTGTTACATCTCCTTTGCAAAATTCACAATTTATTCTTTCCTCCATCGTCATAAATCGTCGGACACGCTTTCACGGTCACTGCAGATTTACCACTCCTCCATCTACTTTCAGTTTTTTCTTCTACATTGGTCATATTTGTTCAACATCCGCATTCATGCAATTTGTTACGTCTCTTCCAAAATTTAATGAAGAAGTGGGCATTTAATTGTACGGGAGCGGCTCGGCTGTTTTCTTGATCAAATTAAGCAATCCATCTTAGTAATGTGCGACTTACAATTTAGTTAACAGTTGCGAAGAGCACAACGTTGAAAGATATTCGGAAATTCCTCCTAGGAAGAATGTGGAGTGCAGGTACAGGGTGTTATTAAATAATAACAATTATGAAATTCTTCAGACGAGAACGGAGTATAAATCATGGACTGGATCGAGACTGGTGCAATTTGTAATTAATTCTATTTTAAAGAAATGGGAATTTGCCTCGGAGGCAGCGTGTTATTAAATCAGAACCATGGAAAATGTTTCAAATTTAAGTTTTTATATACTTACCATTTGATTTAAAAAGCGGTCCGAATTTTGATAGAAATAAATGTTCTCTCCTATTATCCTGACTCTTAAGTTTATTTTCTTTCCAGATTTTGTAAAATCAATGTTCAAAAAAGTCGTAAAAGAAATAAATCTAAAAGGAACCTCTAAGCCAAGTTTCTTATTATTATTTATGAATACTTCTAGGAACAAGAAAAGCAAATCTTATTACTCGGCATTCTTTTGAATGTACAATTAAAGAAAATCTGGAATGCTTTTTAGAATTCCACAGACCTCACTATCATCTATTGGTAACATGGATGTACTAAGAATGTTAATGATGGAGATAGGCAAGAGTTTATGGTACCTACCCCTAATTGGAAACCTTTCGAATTCCAGTAATTCAAAGCCCATATTGCCAGATATTGTTGATCAACCGTTTCCAGCGATCACCGTCTACTACGACGGCCGCAATTAGTAATTACCCGTATTTTTCCAGAATTAGGAATTCGCCTAAGGTCGCATCGACGTCTCGCTTCTCCATCCATGCGCTTGCGCCTCCGCCAGCACCTCTCGCACGCCATTCCATCCGGCAGATCGTGCTTTGACCGCGAGTGATTCGCGTGTGCTCTGTCATGGCCGGTAACATCGTGGCCGAGTGGCTGCGGTCCCTCCACCTCGGCCAATACTCCGATAGCTTCATCGACAACGGCTACGATGACCTGGAGATCTGCAAACAGGTGGGCGACCCCGATTTGGACGCCATCGGCGTGTTCAATCCTCTACATCGAAGTCGTTTGCTGCAGTCGGTGCGGACTCTGCGCGAAGAAGGCGCCGCTTCCGTCTACTTCACCTTGGAGGAGAGTGCCGCCGTGCACGAGGAGTGTTTGTGTGACAATGTGAGTGCGAGATCGCGGACATCTTCGGACAAAGACAGGAGTAGTCCAGACCAAGAAGCAAAGTATGTGGACGAGTACGAGGAGGGCAAGGCCGAGTTGGTGAAGATCCCAAGGTTGCAACTGAAGATGCTACTGAGGGAGAAACTGGCGCAAGATGGGATCAGGTTGAGCTGTCAGCCGTATTCAACTCCGGTGAGTTCTTGCACGTGTTTATCTATTGTGGCGGTGACATCATTAGCGACAAGGGCGGATGGCGCTAAATGACCTCACAGAGGTTACTTCTACCTGGATTTAGGGTGCCTGACCTTTGGGCAACGTGTTGCACTGTCAAAAACTGTTTTCAAAAAGGTCTTGCGCTTCCGAGGCAAATTACGCGAAAAAGGACAGCTTCTGATTTTAGGACACGTTTATCTTCAGATACTTTGATGAAGATAATTAAAAGCACAGTGTACGTGAGGAAGTGCAAATTTGCAGAATAACCTAGAACGAAAAAAATTAGAAGAACGTCATTGTTGCCACTCATATCCTTAACTTAAATAACGGAATCTTGTGGTAATAATAATAATACCCTACACATGGTATGGTAATTTACAGATTACGTTTTGAGAGACATTTCCGAGCACTTGATAAAATGTAAAAGAAAGAATAAGACAAATTGAAATAAGCGTTTCAGCAGGTAGCATTAGTTTATTGAAAAAAGAATGAAGCAGCAGACGCTTCCTGGTCGTAGGAATGAGTAAATACATGACATTTAACAAACTTTTAATTGGACATTCCGCCGATTTGAATGGGACTTTTCTGAACATCATTGCTGTATTTCCTAGTTATCCAAACCAAGTACATTCGTAGAGGTTAGGTGAACAGTTCGAAACCCTCATCAATTAAAAGTTACTTTTTGGCAATTTATTATATTTTGTTTGTTTAGTTTTGTTACTTTTCTCTTTTTGTAGTTCTCGAACTTTTTAAACTGATAATGTTAAAATGTTGAAATTTCAGTCTCAATAGGAGTTTAATGAAAATCAGTTTTTCAGTTGATATTGCAAAACCACTGACAATACAGAGAGAGCCATTTGACATGAATACAGGACTTGTATATTAATGTAATACCAATTTGGTTGTGTCTGAATATCCAATTGATTATGATACAGGGTGATTTACATCCTCTCAGTTTTCGACCACTAATAAAATTAAAAATTAGTAGATACATACATATATCTACAGTATGCATAATAATTACGATGATCAATGTTATTGAAGTTGTTTAAATGTTTTGCATAGCTTCTCAGGATTGGAAACAGCTGCATAAAGTAAAATTGTGTTGTCTAGACAATTGGGTTTCTAATAAATCGATACATGCAATTGGTTTTGTGCATCCCGTCTTTGAATTTAAAATACCCAATCATAAATATCTTTAACTTTGTTTCGCTCGAGGGTTAAACTCCGGTGGTCTCCTTAATTCAGATGCAATAAAAACCTAACGGTCGCTGATATATTCCTCGTTGGAACACTAAACCTGTGAGAGAAAACTCTAAGAATCGTCCGAAGAAAAAATGTTTCAAGTCCTAAATGTCGTTTTGTTGTTATCCTTCCAGACGATAAGTACAGGTTCCAGTGGCATTTACACAAAAACTCAGTTACCGGACTTATGTATTGTATCCATATCTGAAAATTACGGCCGTGTTCGTAGATAAAAATCCTTTCAATATGATTATGCCGTCTGTAATGAATTTAAATTTAAACAACTTCATTTGGAGCGCTCTTGTAAAAAAACCTGATCAGTATTTATCAGCGTATGACATCTAGCTTAAAATGCCAATGACAGAATTTTTTTCCTACTTTGAGTAGAACGTCCCGATAAAAGCACGCACTAAACCTACAACTTATTAATTTAGTATACGAGGCTATGTTATAAATCTGCGTTATAAATGCCAGAAAAATTAATTCAGAATAAATTGTAGAGAAAAACCGCTTTTATAAGAGAGCGATGAATGTTTTATTGGTTTTCTTAATGTGGCCGTTTGGATCTCTTCGACCAAGTGTTAAAAATCAATTAGCGTATTTCATGGCGTAATGGGCTGACTTTAAAATTCGCGTTACTAACAGGTTCTGGAAAGACCTTAGAAGACGATTTTAATCCGCAGGAGAAGCTAATGAAGATTGTACTCCACACAACTTGTCTCTGTTTTGTTATGTTGATAAGGTAGTACGTGCTTTTTTGTCCCCAGTGTAATCACAAGGTAATTAATATTTCGTTTTGGCGGAAAAAGCTGTCGCAACCTGCTCGGTCTGAGCAGTGGTTGAACAAGTTATGTGTTAATGCATACCGAAGAAGCTGTACAGATAACCCGCAGCAGATAGCCTTTACCAGCGCAGCAAATAATTAACGTGACCCTGCCATCAGAATTACTCATAAAACTCCTTAAATTACTAATGCTCCACACCGGACCCGGTATTATTAAAATGGAAATTATTCGACATGTTCTGGGTTGAAATTGTTTTAGTTTTAATATTGGCGAGGATGAAGCTCAATTAACACACAAAGTATCAGTACCTTTTTTAATTTCTACTTTAAAAGAAACCGATCCTACAATTATAGTTCAACTCGAAATGCTGGCATAGAATTCATTAAAAAGCTGCTTTGTTAAACTTTAAACTGGTTCCTGCCAATTCTGCTATTCAAGCACGTTATAGTCTTCACATTAGAATTGGAAATGGAGGAATTATCAAACTCTATTTTGGATCACATTTTCAACTGCTTGCAAAAAACAGGCTCTGAAATAAGAGTGTTCTCTTAATTATATTTGTTTTAATGAAATTTGCCCAATGTTCTAGTGTTAAGAAAAACTTTCATTATAGATTTGCTCAGCATGGATTCGTCATGGGTGCTTTGTACATAATGTCGATGTTATCCTTATACAAAAGGTTACGCAAGAACAGGCAGATGTTCAAAGTAAGATTAGTGTCTTTTTCTTGACATTCATTAGTTTTAATCGCGTAATTTTCAGTCTACTGTAGTACCAACATGTTCTTTTGAAAATTCGCACTGGTACAAAAACTCGAGCTCATTTCATACCACTGATTATCAATTCTTTTAATTCCCTAAAACTTAATAGTTAATTTCATCAGGTTTCTCCGAAAACCGTCAAGGTCGTAAATTTCGTTACATTTTTTTCGGCTATAAATTGGTGAAGCGAATAAGAATTGTACGCATCGAATGTCGGTGTTGAAACTTTCCGCTCGCCTGCGTTCCGTTGATTCTGACATGTTAATTAAAATAGAAGAGGATTGCATAAATAATAAATTTAAATGAATCGATAAACGGATGATGCCAATTTGAGCCTCTTCGATCTAGTTGTGCTTGTTTATGGCACCAACGCAATTGTTGCTGTTTAAATTTATCGATCCGAGAAATTATGCGAACCCTCCTGTACGCTCAGATGTTTTATTCACACCCTATGACTATTCAGGTTTGCTTTGGGGTGGTCCTGAATTGGTTAAGGGTGGTGGAGGAACGGTTGGAAATCTGTTCAAAGAATATTTTTGTGACTCGACAACGGTAGTTTTGGGGCAGATAAATTCAGAGAAGGCAATTTTTACACATTCCAAATTGTAAAGTTTTATTGTCACGTATGTTTGAAATTGTCCACCCTATCAAAGTTGTGTCTCTCGAGAGTTTGCTGTTGTACTTGTAATAATCTAGTTTGAAGCAAGGTATGCTCCACTTATTCTATCGACTTGGCTTGCGGATTTAGAACTCTAATTGCTCCGTGGGACTGCTGCATTCATTAAACATTTTGTTTGCTCATCTAACTTTAATGGTAATCTCATGTTTAATACCTTCAAAGGTAATGTTAACTATATGTTTCCTGATTCTGCGCTTTTATTACATTACAGGAAAGCTAATTTAGATGTGGAGCGGAATTTTTATGTCTGTATTTCGAATCCTAAACGTATTAACCACAACATTAGCTCGTTACATTTCTATGGTATTTTAAGGAGATTATCGTCAGCGAAATGTGCTTTTACTTTTATTTTGTATTAAACCCTTCGTAGCGGCGACAGAGAAAATACCGTCTAATTTTTTTTTTCCTGTAAAATTTCCAATCCGTGCGATTCTTGCGATTTTCAAAAGCGAACAATAATATGACCCAGTAAAAACCGGCCTTGCTACATTCCATCGTTTTCTTTGTTTGACAGCGGCCTCAGGGTCCGGACCTCTGCAGTGGTGACTGACTGCACCTGATTTCCTCAGAACGCCTCATGGGTATTATTTATGCTCTCTAAACGCCACAAATTGTTCACCTCTTAAATTTTGTTATGAATGGACGCATTAAGCGTCTATTCAAATGCGTTTTATCAGTGATATTTGACAAAATGACGTGGATATCCTTTGTTGAGACCTGTTTTTGTTACACATAATAAACTCTTTATCTCGGCTTTCTCTACTTTTACGTCCGCTAATGAAAGGGTGGAGAGGGCGAAGCTTTCTATTTATACGGGACTCTACTTTTTCCTTAAATACGACGCACCGTTACTGGGTTTGTGAGCTTCTCATTTTTACAAAAAACATCAACGAGGTAACGAGCTGACCTGACTATTACACCCTCGCTACAAATATTAAATTTGCGAAGGAAAATTGCTGATTTCGGGAGAGGAGAAAGAATTTAATGCCCAGCGAGTGCAGCATTAATGTACAAAAATGCGCCACGTTTCCAGGCGGATTATAGCCCGGAATTTATTGCCAAAGTGTTGATGTCTAGCGCCAGCTCTATTACACGCACTTTTTATTCAGAGCTGAAGGATCTATCAAAATAAAAGTACCAGATGATCGATTCCGCGTTATATTCTCCTGTTTCGTTTCAACTGCATTGTAAGCTGCAAATAACAAAATTTCCTCTAACATAATATTTGGTTTGTGTTGTTTCTAATTTAGTTGGCGTGTTTATTTGTATTTGGCGTAATTGATCTGACTTTTATTTTGATTCTATATATGGTGGAAATGAGGTAGGACTCCTCCAGTGTGCGCATTTTTGAGTTGTGAAATTGATTCGCGCAGGCCCCCCTCAGCGAAGCCGTATTGTTCTTAGCCGTATTCGTTACCCATAATGGGATAACCCAGGGTCGGCTAAACGTTTTTACCACATCGAGGGCCCACCTTGTCGCCCTATTAGTTTTAATAAGGTATAAAATGATAGCATTCTTATTAAATGATCTCTAATAATTATATTGCAATATCACGCTGTGAATTTATTATGGTTTCGGTTCCAGTTAAGTGCTCGTAATACCTGGCAGTTTTATTATCGACAGTCTTTAATTAGGGCGCAATAAAAACATTCCATTTGTTCGCCGCATATCTGAAACGAAATTAACGTGATTCAAATCACTGCTTTACTCACAGAGATGTTATTTTCTTTGTTCCGCGTTTGTGGAATGCTTGTCGCGGAAAGAATTCTATGTAGGTACATATTCTTGAATGTTGGCGTGAAAGACGATTCTTATCGCGAAGAGGTTTTAATTCGAGGAGGTGATAGTGTTGTGGTGATTATGCGCTTTGTGGACACATCCGGGAATTTGTTGACATTGAAATGGTTTTCTCGGAAGTAAAATGCACATATGCAAGGTTGGCAAGTTACACATTTATTCAGTTGACATCCAATAATTCTTGTTTTCTTAATACATTTATAATAACCTGTCGCATTCTTTAAGAAAAGTGACATGTTGATAATAAAACAGTTTGAAAATGTGGTGGAGGCACAGTTAGATCGTGATTTGAATCCTGTTGATGTCATTATTTTTAATTGTTGGTACAAAGCGATCAAATCACTCATTAAAACGACCAAATTGGAGCATATGGACCGAAAAATAAAAATAAATTTGAATCTCTTTCCTGTCATTACACTTCTAATTAAAAATAACAGCCCCATTATTCGAAATCCTGTAAAATACGAGCACTTTCTAGCTAATAACAATCAAACAAAATTAAAATTTACACTCCCGAGGGTGAGAAGTTGGACAATTTACATTCTTTCGGTGTCGATTTTTGTCGATTTACATATGTATGTGCAGGTGCGACGCACGTGTGAATTAATCCATTGAAATCTGTGGAGAACAATGATTACTTGGATATTTGCTCGACACAAAACGTCTGTTGTTTGTTTAATTTAAGACTAATTACTAAAATTTGTTGCATTATTCATCACTGTAGGTATTTCTGTTGGAAAAATACAATTCATAATGGCTCTAATTTGTGAAAGTTCCCACATAATTATCCCTCGATTCGAGCTCTTGATTTAAAAATGGATGAAGGCAGTTTTTATAAGAAAGATTTATTTTCGAGATTGTGGCACGGTGTGTTTCATATTATTTGTTCACGAGAGAAAAAATAAGAAAAACGGGATCTTTACAGCTGGACAGATATCATCAAACACTGCCATTACGACTCACATCGCATCCATAAAATGATAAGTTACATCTAAACGTCTCCCCTAAATTCAAAAAGGACAAGTGTAATAAAGTGAAGTGTTAGCTGGAACGGCGACTGTTGCGTCTTCCGGGGTGTTATTGCTTTCCGGGAAGATCCGGACGAGATTTGTTTATATTTCTTGCGGTAAAAATCATTTGGATTAAATATTTATAAATTATTCTTTACGGTGTGTTAACACTTTTTTGTTCGCTACTTTGCGTCGCCCAGGGGCACTTGTTATGCCAAATCCACATTCCCACACGCACCTAATTTCTAACTGAAAAATGACTCCATAAAATGAAACCCAATGGATTTACGTTATTATGGCAATAATAATAAATCAATTATTCTTAATTAGTGGTAACAGCCTAAGTTTTATGGACCTTCTCTTCGCGGAGCGAGCTTTTAAATCTTCCTTTCGGCTCGCAGCATAAATTACACATTTTCAACTAAATAAATAAATTATAAAAGCTCCAAAGTTCCCACAAAAATGGACACCATTTTCCAACCTGAAAAAATTATCTTGACTCTCCATTCAGCTGGCAAGAGCTTCGACCCACGTCAACTGACCACAAAGCACCGGAGGGCTTAAAGTTTGTTCGAAATTAATGTTCATTTCCGCAAAAAACGAACAAATTTTAAATTATTGGTTGATAAAGTTTCTGTAGGTGGAGAACGCAGTCGAAGTTGGTTGATTGTGCGTTATTTGCATATTTAAATTTCACCTTGCAGAGGTTTAAGTGAACTGATTGTCACAGAAACTGCGGTATGTAATAATTAATTGATATTAATGTATGTAATTAATGCATTAATCAAATTGACAACGCCAAGCGTAGATAATTGCGAATAAGTTGTGCAATAAATTAAAAATAGCAAACATAGCTTTCCTGCCGTTTCCTTTCAGGAGTAGAATGGGACCCAGGGCTGCACCCTGCGGGAAATCTTTTTAAAATCCTTTCTCCTTCTAGATTCACCCATTTACAAAAGCCTTAGTGAATAGCACTTTGTTGCTCGCCAAACTCAAACTTCCAGCTGTTGACCCCTTTCGATTTTTTTCGCTGAATGCAATTCTACAGCGAAGCCCGAACCGTTGGAGTCCGAGCACGTCCACAAAATAGGATTTGCGTAGCGCCTCCCATTAAGCCGAAATCAATCACGGAGATTATCTCATATGCAAGCAGCAGCAGGAGCGCAGAGCCTCAATGTCCAGGCAAACCGGATAGTCGAGAAATGCTAATGCGCCATCTTCAAGCTGATTGATCCGCCGATGCACGGAATGTTGTTGGACGGTGCAGGCGATTATCATGGTACAGACACCATGACCAGAGACCATCGGAGGTTTTTATGAAATATGAACAAATAATCGTGGGCTTTATTGGCCCGCGCCTCATTTCACGGTTCACGGAACGCGAAATCGGAGCGGGATGACCAAGAACTAAGATAAAAACGCAGAAAGATTTTTATTCGTTTTATAGTTGGTTTTAAATGAGATTAATATTTCTCATGGGGTTTAGGTATTTATAATTTTATGAACTATAAACTTTTTTAACATAAGTACCGTGCTGAAGTAGAAAATTTATGTAATTGCAAATTATATTTTATTAGAGGAAATGCCTCAAAACGAAGATAATTTCCTTCAGTTTATTATTATATTAACGGCGACGTTTACGTTTCTCAGTAAAGTGTGGCTTTTTAAAATTTTCAGCGTTATTCAAATTTATGACGGTACGTAATAAATAAAGCTTGACGGATGTAATCAGGTCGCAATTAAACTCGGGATGAAGCGCTGTTTTTACACCTGTCAATCCTTCAAATGCAGCACATCTCTGATATAATACGAATTGTCAGCCGTCACACAAAAGCGACTATTAACGACGTGTTCGAGGATGAATCCGCGTCGCCATCCACCACCAGATCTGAATAAAATCAATAACAAACAAATAAGTTATCAGCATTGTGGCTGTTGGTGTTGTGGACGAGTGTTTACCTATTTTATTCAAGCTAAATTTATGAGTATCCAAGAAAACATCACATCCATCCAGCGCCAGGGGCGGATATTTTGTTGTAATGTTGTTTTGACATGTTTACAGATGTAGCATGAAAATTTTGGGTTTGTTCTAAAGATAAGGATTTAAAAAATCCATCGAAATAGTCAAAAATCCGAAAGTGTAAAGAGCATAATAAAATTTCTTGTGTTAGATAATAAAAGTTTTCCCTATTGTTTAAGCGCACACTGCCTTGGCTGTAATAAATAAACCTCTGAAGTGCCGCTAATGGAATAATTTCCTAGATTCTTCGTAAAGAGTTCTTCTAAAGATGCCATGGAAATTGTTAGATTTAGTGTTAATCTGCAACTTTGGGCGTGACAATTCATAAATCTTGCAAACTAATTCTAACAAAACTATTCTTCTGCTTGAAAAACTGTATTTAACCATGCGAGTACCCACGAAGAATACGACCTCACATTGAAATTGTCAGCGCCACGAACTTTATGGCGGCGATTCGAATCAGAATTCGTAAATAGGAGAGATTAAACCCGACCTCATTAAGTGAGCGTGTACGGGATCAAAAGCTCATTCAGACGCATGTTAAATGCATAAAAACTGGAAAAATAGTTGGAACTCGTCAGGAAAATAGCCATCAACAAGGGCATTAATGTCACGATAAGGATCTCGACTATACTTTCGTTTTGAAATTAGGTGTCTAAGCTTCTTGGACATGGGACGTGTATTTACGACCGTTAAAAAGTATCTATGAGGTGGTTCATTACTATTAAGACCTTATTGATTGTCGTGTGGCTCAAAAAAATAGTTCATTATTTAAAGTCGGGGTTGAATAGCTAATGAGAATTCGATGTGTAAACGAAACGAACTGTGTTTTGACCTGACTTTCAATGACCCTCCCGCTTATTAAAATTTCCACCCTTTTCATTCCATCGGCGGAATATGTTTATGTAAGTCTCACAGAAGGCGCTACACGAAATAGGGTAATAATTTTAATGCAAGCGTAATTGAAACTCTCTTCCGTGATTAAAGGGTAGAACGTGCGAAGAAGTGCTAACTGCTCTGATCATTGCACGGCATTAAATTCATCTCCAGGTGACGATGCTTCCATATGGTGATGTCAGAACTTGAGAATTGTCAGTAATGATTTACACCTGTTCGCCAATTTTGACTTTCCTAATGATTACTATGTTAGTTTAGCCAATTCTCGATCTGATCTCCCTTTGAAACAGCGAACGTGTTGAGAACACATGCCATCGGTGAGGGAAGTTGTAAATCTCGTTAGTCTCAAAAGCGGAAAATGCTATCTGCAGATTCAGCAAGCCGACCTTTATTTGTTATTAAACAAGCGAATAGGTCTTGAAAGTTTTTCCATAAATTGAGATTGGCCGGAAGATTCACAAAGGCCAACTTCGTGCCGATTAACAATAGTAGCTTCGATTCTTAGACTCTAATAAATATTTGCTAGCTTGTGAGGCAGAAATGATGCTTATCGGACTTCAAAAAGAAAAAAAGGGGACGGACAAAAATGTCTCAAAGTCGGAATGAAATTGCTGATGAAACTATTCTCACTGAAAACTTCATCGGGTGTTTAGAATTTCCTCCATGTTGATGGAATTATTTCCAGCAAATTATTGACGTGAAATTTAAATTGGGTTTTATGAATGCAGGTTAGTTTCATTAACGAAAGCCTTGAGAGTGGAATTGGTGAAATCGACTTTGATGGTTACAATCAGTAATCATCATTAAGTTTTTTAGAATTATATGCAATTTGAACCACACGTCATGTTACTCAATTTGCGAGGCACTCGAACAAAGTAAATGGGGAAATTAGTTTAATTTCCTATAAAGTTTGGGATAGGAAGAAAATGTGCACGATCATAACTTGAAGGTCGTTTTTCGGAACGTTTCAATTAAGTTTTACGATTCCGTTTTATAGATCGATTATCCTCATGGAAAATAAAAGCGTTCGGACTCAGTGAGCTTTCACTAATTATGCATTAGCCTTAAAAACTGTCACCGATTATAAAAAAATGTGACTTACTAATCCCGTGAATTTTGCTCATAAATGTGATTATTCGCTCATCTTATCGATTGGAAGTTCGCTCAATATTCCCTATTCCTGACTTGCTATAAAATTGGAATAGTCTTGTTCTTTTTACTTTGGTCATCCATACAGAAACTTCCATTACGGTGTATTAAATTAGACCACACCGAGCGGCTATAAAATGAGTTTTTTGAGTTTAATTACGTAATTTGCGACGGTTCCTAATCGTACACAAATTCCATCGTCACCTATGTAATCAATTTAGACAATAACATCCTCTTGTCGAGGATGTCTACAAACAATGCCGTTCTATGTGAGCTCGCAGGCATTTTATGGATTAATAAATTAAGGACATGTAATTACGGAGGAAAAAACACTGGATGTTTGTTAGAGACGAGAAAATACAGTCGGTCATCTGTTACGCCGTCACGACCCAGCGCAGGAAGCAAGGTGTCATCATGGATAATGATGAGATGGAGGAAACTGCGGTTTTTACCTACGTGATGTCGGTCGAAAATTTTCAAACGTGAAACGTCTCCATTATTATAGAAAAGACGAAATGACCCGTTCACGGAATGTCGAGCTGTAAAATCGACAAATATTTCCTACAGCGGCCGTAAAAGCCGGATATAATCGGAATAAAACCGTGTTTGCATCATAAAGTACAGATTTAGAAGGCCGGAAAGGTAAACATACAGCTCAAAAATCGTGATCGATAAGGCACGTTCCCCTGCAACCTGCAACCGGCGGTTTCCGCCTTGCACATCTTCATCAAAAATTAAAAAATTAATCACTATCAAAGTCAAACAGACGTTTTCCACCGAATTAATATACCCGAATATTTACAGTCTATTACAAACTAAAATTTCATTATTTACAGCACTGTAATTAATCAAACGGTTGACAATAAAATTCGTTTAGACATACTACAATGAGCATTATTATTAAAGTGCTTTCATCACGAATATTTAAAATGACATTTCAATAATATGAGCTAATAACAATGTTACACTGAATTTTCCATAACAATATTTACTTATAATCCGCTTAAACGATTCGTTCATTATGCCCATGAACGTGATATCGGATGCTAATAAACATTTTAGAGCGGAATTAATTTTAAACAGAAAGTAATTAAAATGGTTTAAATAGAATCTGTCGCGGGTGCTTAACCAAATAACAAAAAATGTAGTGTTTACAATGAAACTTAAATGTAAATCGCCGTGGCGGGAAATTTACATTAAAAAAATAAACTTCGTTTCACGCGTAATACTAATTTACACCGTGAAGTTTACAGGAAACATTATTTCCGCTTGTAATTTTAATAAAGTGAAGAAAATATCTGTGACAAATTATTTTCACAGTCTAGTAGGTTCAACTTACATAGAATAGATCGTTTAGATAGAGTTTATAAATCTTCAATTTTTGCAATTGTTTTCGCTGATCATTAGACGACCATGCATCATAAACTCCGTGTTTTGACATCTTATCAGTTCATTGTATATTGATTAGCATTGTTCCCATAAGTCGTCGACATGAGCCGCTCCGGCAATGCACCGTTACCGGAGCTGGTTGCTACCGGAGAGAATAAAAATTTCTCGGACGTCTAATCCTTTCTCGAACTTGAACATCCGTAAGTTGTGGCGTTCAGTGTGGCTTGAAATGGAAAATAGAGATTAGCTTCGCCTACACATAAAACACGCTAATCCTCGTCAAGTTATCCATACGCGATCGCACTCGCCAAATAAAGTTTTTAGTCAATTTTCCGCATCAATTCTGTGGATTTGGAGCAGATAATCGCCCGATATGCGGAATAGATGGATATCAGATAATGATAATGACGGCTGGAGGGTGTATTGGTGTTGGCAGCACAGGTCAATGGTGTGAGAATCAATTGATCAGAGCGTGTAAAGGATGATGCCCTCACCATTGACGCTGTTGCTCCTGATTAGCACTGAGCAATACATACCGACTCTCAGGGGCTAACAGACCTGCGAACGCCATCATGACCCGAAGACATTCCAATTATAATCAACGTCCGACATTTATTTCCATAATTAACTACTCTCATCCATCAAAAAAAAAACTGATGATGCTTTAATATCAAGGCCGGAATGAGGCTTTGTTCGCAATGGCAGTTATTAAGACAGGGTAGGGAGGAATTGTGGAGAATGGAGAAAATGCATTGGAGGAAATAATCTGTGGAGTGGTTTTACCGCTTCTCCCCTACACTTGCATAATAAGCACTTGCCGCTAAACCGTTATCTTGTGGTCGTATGGTATCTTTATTTTCTATTATTATAATTAATCAGCTTTGACAACGCAATATCGTTAATAATTCCATTATCGGAATCGAGTTAAACTGGGCCGAATTCCGATCAATATGACCGAATGCGCCACATTTTTCGGGTCTCCAAAACTCATTAGTTCCTTCCCCACAATTCCAAACTTTGATCTACCATTTTCATAATTATTATTATTAGCCACAGCCATATTCCGAGCTGCCATTTTCAGTTTTTTTTGTTTGCAGTGGCGCTCACGCAACGTTTCTCCTACTCCGTTATGGTTCATATTTTTAATCGTATCATCACGATCTGTTTGTTTTAATAATTCAGTCACCTGCCGCAGAAACTCAGTTTGAAAAATGTACAAGTTCCTAAAGCCTCTGGAAAATATGTGTCACTTCTTTGCATTCGTCCGGGCGAATTATAATGCATAAATCACAACATTGCGTGGCCATACGCTGCAAGCCTTCATAAAATATGTCGCTTTGTGGAAGAGGTTGTGCGACACATAACGGATCGTTGTGGGGAAGGAATTAATAAGGAATTTTATTCGGATATGAAATATCGAGCCACGTGGGGAGTGCCTCAAACTACTGTACTAATCAGAGCAACGGAATATTTTTGTTTAAAAAGTAATATCTCCGAGATTTTTATTAAAGAGAACATCTTTACAAGCAAAACTTTTAATTGGGTTTATATGACTATGAAGCTGCAAACGAAATGAATAAAAGTTCGCTTAAGCTGTCTGATTTTTTACATCGTTGTAATTTCTTTATTTCGAGGACTTTATTTTTGTAAAAAAACTTGAAGAGTTAGAGTTGTTCGTAAAGCACTGAAATAGAAAATATCCAAGTACTGTTATTTTATTTTAACGATTAAAGAGACATTTGCTGTATTGAGGAGTTTAGTTAAAGTCGAATCAGGGTAATAAAGTTCGATTTATATCGAAGCATTTCAATTTTCAATTTTATTTTTGTTGTACTACTAATAGTATGTATAAACTAAGGTAAGATTGCACTTAATTCCAGTTTCGAAGCCCCTAGGCCCAGATTTATTCGCAGCAAAGACAGATTTTCGCAACGCAAACGGCGCCGAATGTAATTGCATCATTGATAAATACATAGATTGGCGCGTTTGAGTAAACCTAAACGTGTAATTTTATCACGAGGGAAACGGCAATCAATGGTTGAAGAGGGAGAGACAATTGTGTCTTTGTGCGTGCGTCGGTTTATTTTGGTCCAGTACACGCAGCAGGATGAGTCAGAAAAGGATTATTTTGCAGGATTAATTTTTCCCAGCGAAAAACCTATGTTTGTTGTGGCACAAGCGGTGATAACAATCGAGGTGTGAATCTGACTAATGTAATTGAGACATGCAAAGCGCTTAATTTCTGTCATGAGCCAGAAGATAGATTGCCCTGATATGCAAATGGCAGTTTTTAAAAATGTCTTTATTTCAAACAATTATATGGGGAAAGTTCAGTTTTGTTACGAGCAAACGCTTTGTTGATCGTGAAGTTTTCGGATTTCTAGAGCGAAAGATGCACCGAAGCTCAGGTCATGTTCCGTATGCTAAACTAGATTGAAAATTCTTTGTAGCGTCAATATGAAGTTTGCCACGACAATTTTCCTCTGTTTGTCTGCAATCGGTTTCTCGTTCGTCGAACAGCTTGCTGCCAGTCTTTGTTAAATGTTGCATCTGCTTGCACAAAAAGCTCCGTTAATCCCTTTGTCTCAATGCAGAACGATTTGACGAGTTTCCTACACCTGTTGTGCAATGCAATTCCTGCCAAAGTCGAAATTAAATAAAGTAACTCCATGGCCGCGTTGCCACCGATAAAAAGCCAATTTTCCTCCGACAAACTCCAAATTGTATAGAATCAGATCCCAATGTTTAACTTTTTCAGGCGTGTTATTGCAGTTCTTTATAAAATATCGCTCCAGTAAATGCTCAATATTGAGACAAAATTTGCGGGATATATCGTCAAAATATTATTATGACTTTATATTGCAGCTAAAACGAAATGCACCCAAATTACTATTCGAATGCATCCATTTGGAACTATTCAGACGGAAAAAATAGATTATGGGACATTCACCGCCGCGGCCTTTCTAGAGAGACCGACCGGAAAAATCTTCCTATATGCTACGATTATTATGTCGCAGGCTGTGCAGGATTGGGAAAATGGACACGGATAAAAGGGAAGAGAGAAATGTACGAAGCTTTTAAACACGAGGCAAAATAATACAAAAGTACATTTCTTGAAAGTTCTGATATTCATGAAAAATTAGAATTAGTGCTCACAAACAATTGTGTAGAACAGAACAATTCAGATTAAGCGAGTTGCTCGGGGATTTGTTCCTTTAATGAAGACGTCTTTGGTCCTTTGTAGGATGCACTTTGAAAAAGCGCAAGTTGCTGCGGTACAAGACAATTTACACATTTACATCGTAATAACTTACTTTACGCCTGGCGAACAGAGCAAACAAGTCAAGTTTTCATATTTCAACGAAAGAAAATTTTATTAGCGGTAAATTTACGAGCTCCCGACGGCAGAAGCCAACATAATTCGCATTGCCGTCAACTTGAACATCAGACAGCGAAGACGACCCCACACCCGCCGACTATATCGATTCTTCCAGCTACACATCACGTAATCTTCTTCAATTTGTCATTAAATCCATGTAAACGTCATAATATTCTCTCACCATCGAAGATGGAATATTTATCCGGGTTTTTTAGCATTGGCTACATGTTGGAACGACTCTTCTTCTACGTGAATTCAAAATCGTCTCTGGTGTAATCAAACCGTCTACCATCGATTTTCCGGCGCAAGGGAAAATTGTATTTTCTAACTTCTTGGAGCTCTTCTTGTTTTCGGTTAGTAAATATTGGAGGAGGTTGGACTCGCTCGCTCTGATAATTGGTACTAAAATCGTCCGGCATATAAAGTAGCACGAACGTGCTTTCGTTAAAAAATCGTCCCAGATAGAAATGTATTCACTATTTATTTGTCGGAAGAGCTTGCAGCTTTCCATCATTGCGAGTGAAAAACTAGTCGTTCCTGCTCCAATTAAGCCCGCGTCATTTCTCATCCTGCGTTACCCTTTTGGCAGGAATCGAACAGATTCGGTGCAGCCAAAACTGTTAATTAAATAAACAGAAACAATTCCACCAACCTGCGTTCAAATTACTCGTACATACTAATTAGGTACAACCGTTTGGTGGTTTCAAACAAATTTGCAGTGCCACAAGTTTCAACACTTTATGGAGAGCACGAGCGGACTCTCCAACTTTTCTTCTCAAAAAACCGAATTCGGACAAAACGACTCATTCGAGAATAATGACACGAAACATTTTGGTGGAAAGAAACTAGCAGATGAATGAGGTAAATTCCCTGCCGTAAATATCGGGGTAAGTTTTATTGGAGTTAGCTTTCTCTGGAAGCAAAAGCGCGTCTGTATTTCATCCGTGTTTAATGGAGTTGCTGTGAATTCCCAATCGTTGAGGGTGCGACTTGGAAAGACACCCGTTTGTACCACGTTCCGGCAACTTGCGCTTAACTAAATGTAAATTTCACAAGTCGGTTCTGAAGGGAGCCGTCTGGAGGTTCTTTAGTTTTGTGGAACGAGTGCGATGCACTGGAATATGAAGGATGAGAGGCTTTGGTCTACGCTTGATTAGGGTTTTAGGCGCTAATTAGGCGCTAACACGGACGAGAAAAATTAGCAGCTTAAAGCAGGTTTGTTAGGCGTTTCAACAGTTTCTTTGTAGCACAAAATTTTGGAGCCGAACTCTTGTACCTGTAAATAAATTTGGAAACTGTCCTAGGTTTATGTGAATATTTTGGATGAAAAATAAAAAATTGTAAAAATAATCTCGCAGAGAAAGAGATCAAAATACGCAAACAGTGGCTGGAATAAATCCGTTTCAGTTAAAATAAAATGTGTATAAATTCTGGTTATACATATTTGAAAATGTAATTAACACAAGTAACCACCCAGTATTCAGATATTTTGTATTAAATTCAAATTTGTATTAATGCGAACGCATGATATGCCAAGTTGAATTTATGATTCGTTTTGTATAAAATTTACAATAATAACTTTTTTGGATTTAGCATTTATGTGCAAGTAGATTACCGCCGACATAACATTTTCATGCCGTTGTTGCAGCACCTGCAATAATTCACAGAAAATACAATCTCATCATTTCCATTTAAAATGAGTGTAATTATTATTATAATGACTCTTATTATCGTCGAAACGAACAGATAATCTTATTCCAACTAATACAGTATTTAATACAATGTATTACGTATTTAAATTTATACCAAAGTCTGCACGCATCGCACTAATGTTTAATCACCAATCACGAAATGATTCCGAATGCATGACCGCCGCCCCCATGAAAAAATGCAGTTTGGCGCTCGAATTTATACTAAATTTCGCACTCATAAAATCCGAACCTGATTAATCCGTCAAACCAATATTGTTAACAGAGCTTTTGAAATATATTCGGTATAGATGATATAAATTGCATTAGAGCGTTGAGAACAGTCAAGTGATTACTAAAAATATACGCGGGATAAAATGGATATAAACAGATTTTCAATTAAAAATGTAACCGTGATCATGTGCATACCTAATTAGACTCATCTGTTTGATTTTAACACAAAGGCCTTAAAATAATGAAGTTGTGAGTGTTGGCTTTGTGTTTGGATAACTCGTTTCGATAACGCTGTGGTTGCATTTTTTTGAACGAAAACTCGTGTCTGGGATTTCGGAAAGATGACTTTATGAAAAAGCTCCAAGTTTATTAAACTTGAAGGTGAAGGTATTCGGCCGAATTTTGAATATGCAAATGAGCGAGCCTTCGAAAGCGCCATAAGGTCAGAACCACATGCGAAGAGAATGTAATAATGGAAGCAACGTTATACAGTCAAATAATTAGGAAAAGCTCGTCTCTTTTGAACGAATATGCCTGGCTTGAATTATTGCGACTTTAATGGGGATGCACTGGAGGAAAAGCGCTAGATTTGAAAATAAACTAGGGCGAGCTTCTAGCATATATTTTATGTTGTCGCATAAATCAGTTTTGACAGCTTATGGGATTATGTATGAGCGATTGATTACACTGAAAGATAAAACAGCTTATTACGTAACCATGTGGTTAAGTGAAACTTTATATTAAAATCTATAGCTCGGCGGGATCATGAAGCTACAAAATCCTCGCTATAAACGACGAAAATTATGGCTAACCCACATTTTTTTAATCACGCGCGATCTTCGAGATTTATAGCTTCATTGATCGAAAAAATTCTTTACAAATTTCCTGCCCTCAAATTCGTTTGAATACGAGATTTTATTCGCCGAAACCACAATAATCTAATGATCGGTTTGAAATATCGCTCCTATTTATTGGCGATGTAGTGTTCAAAATGTTACAGATGTCTCGATATAAATTTCAGTCTTTGATGGAATAAAAGGATTTGCTGTTGGGAAAGGGTTCGGGAATCAAGAGCGATTTTAAACTTTATGAGAGCGATCACCAGATGTTTGACTTGTTGATAGAATTCTGACATTTAATATTCATTCAAGCGGGCTCTTATATCTGGTGATAAAAACGTAGATAAACAGTAATAATTCAACCGCTTCGTTTGCGTACTGCTTTATGGGTTTGATTTCAGATTCGGCTTATTGAAAATAAATTCCATTTCTTTCGGGAGATTAATTTCGTTTATTATCGCTGCAAGCCTCGTCTGGATTCGTAAAAATAACAAAATCGGAATATCTTTCATAAAAGTCTGACGAAGGTTTCGCGCTCTGATAAACAACTGAAAAATCGTTTACGTCCAAGGTTTGTTTAATATCTTTTTGACTTTGTTATTTGGGAATGCGATTCCATACTTTAATCGAATTTTTTTTCAAATCGAGTAAATACGTTTTCATGAAAAAGATTTTGTCATAATGAGAAAATTTCCTGCTTGTCAGAATATTTAATAAAAACGAAAATATTCAGTAGTCGGTTGCTTTGGATTACGAGAACTCGATCTTCCTGATTTGTAGCAGCGTAAATAACCATTCCTGCAAGATTAATCGCAGTATCAAATTGTCTGACACAAAGAACGTGTAAATTCG
The DNA here is from genome assembly GCA_029298725.1 of Gnatocerus cornutus. Taxonomy (NCBI): domain Eukaryota; kingdom Metazoa; phylum Arthropoda; class Insecta; order Coleoptera; family Tenebrionidae; genus Gnatocerus; species Gnatocerus cornutus. Next base: position 10,092,068 of record CM055514.1, read on the forward strand.
TTCATAAAGTTCAAGTTGAAAACAAAGGATCGTTTGAAAATCCACGTTCATTAGAAACGAGTTCTAAAAATGAAATGAAGGAAAACAATCGTCATTTTGTCTTGAGGTGATCTTTTACAATTTTTATGACCTCATAATTTTCTTCGTTGATAAACATTTTCTATAGTTAAAGCCACTTCAAAGTGACTTCTTTGAATACAAAACTAAGAAAACTCCACAATTGAGGCGGGATTTCCAAATTTAATATACAAATATGAATTGATCCATAAAATGACAAGGGTGCAAATGTTCGGGGCAAAAACTCTTTGGTGCCGTGAAACGCGATTATCTGGTGACGGATTAAATTTACATTAAAGGCTGAAAGAACCACCAACAGTGCCGAGCGCTTATTATCTTAAATGTGAAATTAATATTGTATCGTTTAATACTCTACCTGCGGCATGTTTGTCTTGCGGTATTTTGTAATACTAATCGTTCCGACTGAAATTTGACAAAGCTGTGTTTAATGCCGTATATTAATAACCAATTTGCATATAATTAGCGCCATGCGAGGTTGAGTGACGTCTTCCAACGGACCATGATGGGCTCTTTTTCATCGTTGTTTATTCAAATAAAATCTCGGAATCTGGGTGGTCCCGCCCCCGCGTAATTATAACTGAAGGAAAAAGACATGCTTTAATCTTGTTGTCAATGTAGGAGAGTGCAGACGGAGCAAGTATCGTTGTGAAGTTTATTTGTGTGCGGCGGTGACTTTGTCGCGGCGCAAATGTTGCTTTTTTGTTTTGAGTTTATGACGCGCAAGGGGTGGTCACACAATTTTTAAAGATTGTGTGGGGAGAGAAAACTCTTGAAAATTGTGGACGCAGAATTCTCTTTGTACTACCAAGCCGAGTGGTCGTCGTGGGCGAAATAATTCTCCCGCGAGTGTCTCGCCAATAATCTTTGGCAGTTTTCGCTTGATATCGCCAGTGGCAGTTGTTGAATCTCGTCTGGCTGATAACAAGGGCGTAAAAGAAAATCCATTTGTCGTTCGTGCAGTAAATAGAATATAAACACAATGGATCCATATTAAGCAACAGCTTTGGCGTCGAAAATGCGCAGCTTTATTGTTTCTTTGACATGAAAAGTGATTCCGATTTACGAACCAACATACAGGGAAAAACATGGTGAAAATTACACGAAACATTTTAACATTTTGATTGCACTATAAAGAGGTAACGGTGCGGTTTTCCACTCGTCCGTATTCAGCATTCACATTCCCGAAAATAGTCCATCAAACGCTGGTGTAAATAAATAACCAGTTCGCAAGCAAGATTTATCGTGTAGCCATGCTTTATTACGGAGGTCGTAAATAAGTCCACAATTCGGTTTTCTGAAACACGTTTACACCAGAAAATTGCCTCTGAGGTTAACTCAATAAAGCCATGAAAACGGGACATTATAAACTTGGACAGGGGGGCGAAATTGATTCCGACGTCATCTTTTCGTCATGTTCAAAAAGCGACTACTGGAATTGCTAGTACGTAGTTGCGGTGGTAATGCTATGACATTAATGCACCTTCTGCATTATTCAGCTAGTTTCTAACTAAGTTTGATGGCACATGCACACGTACAAGATGACTTTTATTAAGTAGACGAGAGTTCCTAGATTAAAACTAACGTTCTATAAATTTATGCTGCTTGATTATACGCCGTATTTATTTGTCAGTTTAATGTTGCAAGACGAGTTATGTGCACCATCGTAAAAACATTCGCGCACATTGCAAGGTGTGGTTTCATGGTTCTTGAAAGTCTTCAACCGTGGACGAATCGCGGATCCACAACTAACGTCTTGCACAAGAATTTATACGCGAGTGTTAAGTATGCGGTCTGCGAGAATGAGGCTTTATGTAGCACAAAGGAATTGTTCAACATTCAACATTAAAAAGATCAAGCAAAAAGAAAAGTTTCATTCAAGTCTGCCTTCTGCCAAATCATTCATGCTGAAAGGGTTTATTCTTTTTCATTCAATCCAAAATTCAAATCAATAACTTTGTAGCAAGAAACGTTGGGTCTTCTTAGGTGGTAATTCCCATTATTTATTTATCATTACACCGGCCTATCCCAACCTGTCCATATCCTCCTTGTTTGAACTACAAAAACCAAATTCCCGATTGTGTTAATTGGCACCACCGTCAAGATAATATCTTCCATTGAATCCCATCCATCCCTATCCAAATATTTCCCCAACAACCCAATCAATAATTAATATCATCCGCATATGCGTGGCTGGTCAACTCCGGTCGCCTTTTGAAAACAGCCGTGACAAACGTACACCAATTGGAATGCCTGGCATAGCTTTCTCTTGTCATAGTAGTTGGGGTGTTGATTGTCATTGACGCATGTAAGGGGCATTGTGGCTTTGAGAACGTTTGCGGAACACACGAGTGCTGCCATAACATTGCAGATGGCGTCTTTCATTTATGTTTGCTTAGTCGAGAAAAAATTCGTCGATTCACGAAATAACGTTTTTCTTTGTTGCAGGTAAGTCGGGGGATCGTGGTAGATGTGTAAGTATGGAGAATATTGATTCAACTTTCCGGAGTTCCATTTAGGTCAGTTTTAGACAAAGTGGTATGGGAGCTCCCGAAATTGCATCTTGATATGTTTTTAAATTCAAGCGTAATATCGTTGGTAGAAAATTGCACGGGGAGTGTGGTTTCGCGAGGCACGGAATAATTTATTGGGTCTTTTCTAGCTTTGGGAGAAGTGGAGATAAAAAAGACATCCTTCGAACGTTTGTTGGAGATAATCAAAGTAATAATTACAAAAGGCTTTCTACCATAATAACCATAAATTGACAAATCGAGATGCACAGCTAGATTTCTCTTTTATTGACGACCGATAATTTACTCGTACACGTCCAGTAAGTACAAGAAATAAATTAAGTTTTTGCAGGAGCAAGTCACACGACGTTTATGAGTATTAACTGTCAGAGCATTTAATTTACACGAAATTTCTATTGACTGTGCATGAAGCTCTCGGTACTTAAAGGAATATTCAAACTGATGAGGCGGCACACCCATGGAACCTTTAGGACACTTTGGGAAAGCTCTCTCAGTCAAGAAAGTGCAGTACAATTAGGTGAATTAGAAAAGCGATTGTGTAAATAAGGAGAATGACTGGCCGATCAGCTTCATCCTGCGGTGCGCCGCCTGCAAATTTACCCATCTGGTCCGAGCGCCCGGCTTTTTCCTGGTGAACATAGAATCGCAACTCTGAGAATTCCAGAAATGTGTGCACCCGTTTGTCAATTTTGCGCAGAAAATTTGGCGGTCGAAACACGTTGGCAATTCGTTTGTGTTCATACCAACAAATAATCGTTTTTGTCTCCGACTGCGCGTTTCCTGCCATTATTTCGTCGCTTTTCTCCCATCCAAAAGTCATTTCGTCTCTAAGAATAGAGAAGTCATGTTTCATCCGCACTCCTCCGCCGCTTGTCATTGGATTCGTTCAATCGCAAGTGATTGGCGTCGGTCCTCGCCCGGAATTCCGTTAATTGAAAAAATAGCATCAGCTGCTTTCCACCTCGCCGAGTTGGTATTCGCTATTACAGCGTTTCACCATGGCCCGTAGGGTTTATGACCGTAAATTGCATTTTTGAACCCGCGGTATTTTAAGACTTTACAATGTATTAAAAAACTTTTATGCGCAACGATTACTCCAAATTGCATTGGTGTGCTTTTGTTGCGTTTCTTAAGAAGTCTATTTTTTTAAACGCACACGATGCTATTGTAAACGATGACAGTAACATGACTAACAAAGCGTCGATTGGGCTCATCTGGCGCTTCTTAATAAACAAAACTAATGATGTTGGATGGTAAATAATGCCGACTTAATTAGCGTCATTGCTGCCCATGGAATTAAATAATTATATGTACGGTGATGGTAGGTAATGATAGCTCGGAGGTAATTAATTGGAAATTTTAATGTTGGGAGAAAGCCACAGAGAGACACAAAAAGCTTGTCTATCACAACGTTTGAATTGGAACTAAGTGAGAACTAAAATTATAACCAGTTTGGAAGAATTTATTTGAGAAACTTGTAATAAAGAAATTTTCGGATCAAATTTGGTATGCTCGTAAAATTCTTAATTTTTTAATAGATGTGTATATCGAATTCGAAGTCTTTAATGGTTTTAATCGCCTAGTTTGGAATGACATCAATGCCGAGATATTTGCATTTGATACGTTCCGAGAGATGTTTATGGAAGTATTCTGATTAGCAAACGGGACTTTTTATGTCGTTCCTAGTGGTTTTAGCTGAAATGGATCTTTAGATAACTTCACCGCTTATTCGCTTACCTGTAATACAGTTTTAGAAAGAAAAAAAATAGAAACCGTGTCATCTAGATATAATGTGCTCAGGAATGCTGATTCATTAAAGTGTAACATGATTATTTTGAATTTTAGCAATTTTATAATGCGGAAAGTGCAATTTGTCTCAAATGTTGCAAAACAGTTTGACTTATTTATACGACAACGGCTCAGTTATCTCGAGTAATTAATGATAAATATTTGTGTAATTGAGCATTCAGTGTAGGCTAATAAAATATTAATATCTAATTGGATTATTTTGCACTTTTTCTAACACCAGAAAATGTTGAAATACATTTCAGTTATTATTTAGCTGCGTTACATAAACATTAATATTACCTTTGATAATTACAGACTTCCATTTAGTACAGACCAATCATAATTATTTATGACGTACGTGAGTGAACAAGTACTAATTCAAAATTATTCTAAATAAATTTTATATGAGTTACCTAATTGAAGTAGATATCTACGTGCATCCAATTATATCAATAATATACATATACATTGTCTTTCAAAAATAACATTAATTTTAGACATGTAGATACATAAATAAAAATTAATTTTATCCACAGCTCTGTTGTCGTTTTATGGCAAACAGTAGCGTTCAATTCCGGCACTGGCTCCGGTGATTTGTTGACAATAACTCCCCACATAAAACCCCCATTCAAATCTAATCTGATCGTCGTTGTAAAAGTCCTAAAAGTACCAGAAATGCGAATAATACATAATTCATTACTGCTTATGTTTGATTATTTTAGTGTTGTCGGAAACTTCTTTCTAGGCCGATCAATGAATTTTAAACACGTTTAGCCATTAAAACGTCTCGTTTTATTTATTGAATATTTATTTAGTTAGTGTGTAGTTATGCTAATCGGGTTGAAATTGTCAACAAGTCCTAAAACACATTAATCTTCTTCACCCACCTCCAAACATGTGACTCTCCGATATTCATATTCCACAATAAAAAAATTCAATAAAGTGGCCGTGTTTGTCTCCGGAAAACATTATAAATATGTAGCCTCGAGCTTCATTAAACTTTAATATTATGCAAAAAATACTTTGCTCCCACATTCTGGGTATAAAAACCTAAAATATGATGCACTTAAATTTTAATATTGGAAGGATCACATAAATTTCCATTTTTAGATAGATACTTTTATTACTCCGGACCCGGGAACAACATTTGGGGAGGCGTCGCGACGTCGTGTTAGTTACTCTCTTTCACTTAATTGTGGTGAAAACCAGACAAAGGCTACTGCGCCAAAAAACTTATCAAAAATATTATTTAAAAGTGCCGGAGGCAAGCTCAAATCCATTGTGGGGTTGTTATTACCCCTAAAATCAAGGGCGCCAGGATCAAAGATGTGCCGCGGGTGACGGGTAATAACCGGAACAGGTAACTTTGAAAGTTTGATAAAAAGTTTGTGAGATTAATTTTTTTATTAGGCGAGGCCGACGAAGAAAACAAAATTGTACGACGGGGGCCTGAAAACTGATCGTGGTTTTAAAAAAATCTAATTTGAAAAAAATTGTTAACGAGTTGAGTCGAGTATTTTATCGAAGTTATTTGTTCAGAATTCATTAAAAATGTATACGACTGGAAATGGCTGATATTAACTTTCTCTGTGTCGCTATTAGTCATTTCTATCTGTTCTCTTTTATCAATAATGCTGTGAAACCTATATTTACACTGTTATTAATCATTCTGTATGTGATGACGTGTTACTTTTTACATATAAGGCTGTTATTAATAATCGATAAAGCTCTGGATGATATGGAATTCCCAAGTATTCGTAGTTGCGTGATTACCAATATTTACTTTGAATATATTAATATTTTAAAAGTGCTGCACGCCGCTCTAAATGTTTTACTTGATGACTTGAAAAATAACACACCTGCTTATTAAAAAGGGAGCAAAAAGCGAAATAAAACACTTGAGCGTGTTAATTTTTTTTACTGTTAAGAATTCAACCTATTATTGCTTCGTTTCTTTTTGTTTATTTACTTGACTGTATGGAAAATAACGCACTTTGGGAGTAATTATTTGTTTATGAAGGTGTATTGTGAAAATATTTTTACGTCTTTGCAGGAATTGTGGCGATAAGCTTCCAAGCATTCCTCACTTTTAAAAAGTTATTAGTCAACACAGATAAACAGACTTTATCGTCATGATAAAAGACGACACGTTTTGGCCGGAAGCGCACTAATAGTTCCCATTGAAATTCAAAGAAAAAATTTTACCTGAGTTCTATTATAGCTTTTACAGACTCGGTAACGTTTGTCGTAACTATTATCTAGAAATTATACCATAATTTTAGGAAGGGAAAGAAAAAAGAAAAGCGCAGCTGTTTAGTGTTAATTTTTGTTGGTAACTATCAACAGGCTGCATTAACCCATTTGTGCCAAATATTGTATATGAAAACCGCACGTGTGCACAAATAATTAAAATAAATCTCTATCGCGGTTCTCCTATCCCGTCGTAATTTTGAATATTTCCCCAATATTCATAAATCCACGCTGACAAGCTCAACAACTGCGCTTAACACGATACAATAAAAATAAAATATAGCCTTCTGCTTGTAATCCCATTTTGGAAATTCTATTCTGCCTCCAGCTCAAGAATCGTCGCCACTTATTAAATTTTGCTTATTTTTGCCGGCTCGAACGTCACATTCGCTTTGATTTGAATAAACGCTCATTTCTCAGTCGTTTCTACTGATTTGAATAATCATGCGTATCGCACCCTTGTTAAGACTTACATGAAAAACTACTTTAGCCAATTAAATGGCATAATAATGAATTGATTTAGGCTAATCAGCGGCTGAAATCTCTTTGCCCGACACACGATATGCTTGTTTGACTAAAGCCTCGTTTCGAGGGGGTGTTTTCGTAACACATTTTTGAAGTTGATTGATCATTCTTAATAAAGGGACACAATACGGGGTCGTATGCCGAAATTAACGCAGATCCAATATCACGAGGGCACTTGTTTACTTGCCCTACACCTGGCACAAGAGGGAGATAAGGGCTAATAAGCAAATCAGCAAATATTCTTATCGGAATTGCAATATTGCACACATACTTTGTTTGCACAAACTTTGTCAGGATGACAACAATAAAACGTCCGATGATGTGCGCAATTTTGCTCGCTTCCGCCGCCATTGCTCCGTTAATATATCCACCATTTTGTTTTTTTCTTGTCGGCCCGTTGAATGGTCGCCGGCTCATTATTAGTTGAGGACCATTTGCACAAACAAAGACCTCATGCAGGGTTATTGGGGCTATTATTTCCACGTCTCTTCAAACTTGCATAAATCTCTTTCATGTGCCGACAAGTGATAACGAAAATCGACGGCAGGAATGACGAATTTTTTTCCAAGGAAGTCACGACATCGGGATTATTTTATGAAACTTAATCCCGGGGGTGATAACACCGCCACGCACTTTTTCGTAGTAAAAAAGTTGTATCTAATTTGAGGTAGATTTATGGCGACTGAGTACGATATTTGAATAATCAATTCCACCTTTTCATGCTTGGCCTAACAAGGCTATTAAAATAGCAGAAATAAATTATCGACGATAAAGTAATAAAATTTGATACATGACTGAAAATGCAAAATGTATCGTTGTGTCCCCGTCGCGTGCAACTAATGTGTTGACGTTGTCACGGAGGTCCTTGATTCTTTTACCTGGGGACGAGGAATCTTTTGATTATGGTACCGACTTCTGGGCAGAGTTCGCCCATTCAACCCAAATGGAACTATTTTTTTTATTTTTAGCACGGACTCCAATAAATTTCAGTTCACTACTATTGAATAATTGTCAATCTGTCCATTTAATTTCCATTTGAGTTATTTAAATAGTTTGTTTGAATCAATCAGCTCGGTCGTTTGGACAGTGACAGTTTTATTAAGAGTTCTTGTTTAATCATTGCATATTTCCAGGTATTTCAATTTTAAAAGTCGTTAAATATTACAATAATATCCCTCTCTATAAAAGCGGAGAGATCTTTGGTCCATCAGATAAATCAGAGCTTTATTGATATTTCTTGTCCTTTATTGAGAAAATTTATTGCACTGCATCGTCATAACGACCTGGTGGTACTTTTAGCACTCATGTTTGTGAAAGGTGAATTTGACAGAACAAACTTAAATATTTTAGTTTCTTGATTCTATTTCCTCTTCAATAGCCGTTGTCTCCTTTTTTATTTATAATATTTCAGCATGTCTCATTTGATATTGAAGCTTTGTTGACTCGGGAATGGACTATTGATCTAGGCGAGTTTAAGATAAGAACCTTATTCACCAGGCAGGTTGAACCAGAAGTAAAGAATCTACTTACAGATCGTGTAATTCTACATATTCACTGGGCAGAAAACGTAGTAAAGCACGTTCCTACCCATCTAATTTAATTCCATGTCGTAGTCATCCACACGATATGCATCAGGTGAGCCGTAAAACGAAGATAATTAAAGTTATTCATAATTGGCTGCATTTAACACGGGCAATTTCGTCTGTACTGTAATGAATAAAAAAGCGGAAGCGATTAATAAAGGGAGTACAAACGAAAACTTATTTCTTTTTCCTCTATGATTTCGTCTGTTTCCAGTATTTTGCCTATAGCAGTCTGCACCTGCTACTTCCTGCTGCGTTGTACGGAAAACTATCCTTTTGATGGATACGTCGTGTGCAACAGGAATCATTCTCAGCTGCTACAGCTTTCCGGTGCTGTTATAATTTATAAAATCATCAAAAATTCTAGATTATAAAACAGGTGTCTAATCAGCGCATGTCTACTAATTGATTGGTTTCACAAAAGGAATGTGCGTTAGTAAGATTGACGCATAACTGATGATACAACTTCAAACCCAGCAGGAACTCTGATGGTAGCATCCTTATAAATAAATAACACTCTGCGATGCTACAAGTTTCCAATTAGATTTAAATTATGCACCTGGGGCAATAATTTGTTTTGAAACATTACAAGTGTTCAAACACCACACGAAATCTAATGAGATGTTTATTTGCTCAAAAATAACTCCCGCTTTCATAACTTCAAATTTACGACAACACACGAAAAAGTTTTAATGGGTGTACGGCGCTGCAGACAACACAAATAACTCTTCATTACACCTCACTTGATCTTCATATCGCGCACACCTTGCAATAAAAAAAGTTCGAGATTTTCATAGCCTGTTGCATTTAGCTAAAACTAAAACCAGACAATGCGCTCTAAATTATTTACCAGCGCTAATGCTGTTTTATTGCTAATTAAAATTTGCGATGTGAGTTAGACTTTGCCCGAGGAGAATTAAAGCGCAGGATTAACCGAATTTCAACCGTTTATTCCCTTTGTTGTAGCTTCAATTCCGCACCAAAGAAAATATAATCCACTCATTTTCCATAATTAACGCTTCAACGATTTTTCATTATTGATGACGGTTTGCATCGGCGACAAAACTAAATTTTGCAGCTCTATTGGCAATAATTTCAAATTTAATCGACCTCGCAGTGGGTTAATTAAAATCAACGAAAATAATCAACTCAAACAGTCTATTTTAATTGAAATTAACATAGGATAAGGGAAAAACTTACACCTGCGAATAAGTAATTAGAATGAATTGAGACAACAGTCAGACTTTACTAATTGTGCAGAGTGGTTCTGTTTCGACATCCGGTTTCTTGACAAATGAATCTTCGTTAAGCGACGACAAAAAGAAAGACGCTGCTTGAAATGTATGCATTCAAAACGGGGCTGGCAGCTCCTTCTACTAAATAAATAAGTGCAGCAGATGCAAGTTAATAGTTTTAAGGAGAGGATTTTGGCAAAGTTACAGAACGCTATCGGAACAGTATGTTCGAACATGCTGAAAGTCTATGTAATAGAGACTTCCAAAACGTCTTTCATCGCTGTTTTTGAAGTAATAAACGCAAGGTGACCATCTGGGGGGTTTTGAAGACATATGAAAAGCCGAGAGGGGTCAGGTCGGACACGCGTTTACTGGAGTAACGTGGTAAAAGCAAAAAAATGATAATTGATGTGCAACATGTGGTTGGTGTATGTAGTTCTTCGGATGATCGAATTTCTGATATGTTGACAGATACACTGTGACGCTGAATTTCTTTAAAGTGCTGTGCAACCGCACTATATCAATGTTCAATTTTCGACAAATAGGAGTTATTTTAATTTAAATTTTCTACATTCGTATACGTGCGCTTTTGGTCCACAATTGAAGAAGACAAGATTTCGAAATTGCTATTGCAAAGGGTGTTTATTTAGCATGAAGAAGTTCGCTCGAGTGCCTTTCTCATTACACCCTAATTTGTCTCATCTCCCGAAGATTCTTCTTAGATCATCGCATGTCGGCCATTTGGCACCATTTAGGCAACGATCACAAAGCCCTCGCCCAATTAATTAAACCCTATCCTCGCACACACCGACAAAGACTACTCTCGCCCTCATAATTTTCGTTACCCTTATTAATTTTGTCGTAATCTGTTTGATCAGAAACGGGATAGCTTTGACGAACAAATTTCGAGAAGAAGATGTACAAACAGACAATTAAAACACAAATAAATAGAAATAACGACCTAATTGACGGAGTACGTTGTAACTCATCAAGATTTAACAGTTTAACGCCAACTTCACACCTGTTGTCGGTACCTATGTTCATTCATTTCCGGGGAGTCGTTAGGCCCGTTTCCGCCATTAGACGCATTTCCGCGATGAGAAGGTTTTGAAGTTGAAATGACGACATTTTGTCTTATGGATGGTAATTAGTCGGTGAGCGTTTACACATTCGATTTCACAGCCGATAGACTTGAAGCTGTGTTCGCTATTGTGTCTGCAAAGTTTCGTTTTATAGGGTATAAGTCGGTGGATAATTGTTCAGGGTGTACCGATACCTAATGACTTTACACCCCAAGAGTCCCAGCAGCGATAACTTCGCAGACAGCTTGACTGAAGAACTTCCAAGATCTATTATTTTAAGCGTCCATGTGCTCCGGGAAAACTTAAAAAGTTGCATCAACATCAATTGAATTTGCTTTTGTTCGATCTTCACCAATAAAAAGTGTGTAGCATTCAAATTCATTCATCGTAAACTGAAGAGAAACCTATAGCAGTCGATTGAATCCCGCAAATGTGCTCAATGAAGTGTTCGTTGATTATAATCGTCTTAAACAAAAATCTCATTACATTTCATTCGTTAAGCTCGACTAGTTTTATTGCTCGTAAGGAAATTCAACTGTTTCTTATAACACTCATCTGGCGTGTCTAAAAAGGGCACTAAATTTCATTTTTCCTAAATATACTTACTCAAAACGTGTTTATTATCGTCCAGAATTTATCACTGAGTCTCCTCCTTTTTTCGGTTTTATAGTACGGAAGCATAAATTCTCTTGCGCGACCTGTTTCACTCCAAACAAAACCAATAAAGATCAGCTACACAAGTTAAGATGCTTCATATTTTTATTAATGTGTTTACATTCAATTAAATCGTTCTCCATTAGTTTTCCGAGTCGCTCTTTGCCCGACAAAGTATTAGTAAATAAATATTAATTTATTCACATTGAGTTGTTCGGCTCGGGGTTATTTGAGATTGAATCCCATCATCTTTGGAGATTGCATTTCATAAGTTTAGCTTTATCGAGAGCTCGTCTCTTTTAAATTAGCGCGGTGTGGGTTCGATAGACAAATTTCTGTGAGGTTAGTGGAAAACGTATTTTATTCTAGCGTTCTGATTGGGGCTCGCAATGCGATATCGTTGATTTATTATTTTATTCGTGGATTTTCAGCAGTGATAATTTTGATATAGTGCTCGGGCGTGAGTGCGATGCAAACACTCCAAGACCCGCCCCCAATTACGCCGAATTAACACCACTGCTTTTTATCAATTATTCACGTATGATTGCAGATTTCGATTTCTCCCAAACTGATCAACCAAAATTTCGGAGGTGTTTTCAATTTTCCCCTAAGTGGGAATTGGTGTAGGGGTGCGTTTATCGATCTGCGATTGATGTGTTTGAAATTCCATAGTTCTGAAAGCGGAGAGATTTATCACTGCTAGTCATGATACCTCTCTAGAAATTAATAAATTTTTCGTTCTTTCTCCCTTTTTCCGTGGCGGTATGAGTATTCATTTCAAAATAATGTTATTGAATCCAATGGGAAGTAATTTCGTAGTGTTTTTGCAAGCAAAGCAAACTCCAATAATAAACGGTCGCAATGTTTTTGCGAGTGTTTAAATCCGCTGGAAATCCTCATCGATTTGGCTTCAATTCCACGAGGATCCAGTCAGTTTGTTCTAAAACGAATCCCGGGTAAGATGGCGTTAGCTTTTTTAGGACCGACGTTCGTTTTGCTCATTACGTCTTCGGCTTGTTAGAAACGATACCAAAGAAATTTATTAAACGAATTACTGCCTAATTGGCGATTTACGTTCCCTTCTGACAAATTTTTATTTAACCGAGTACGATCCAGGACTTTCATATAGTCGCTAAGAATGCTTACTCCTGGATAATAACATTCTGAAATTACTTGCAAAGAATTTGCGCCGCACAGTAATGGTGGTAAAAGTTTCAGCTCAATTTGAATTTGCGCCAAGTTTGGTCGCGGTTTTGGCGGGCAATGGGTGAGCGCCCGTTGCAAAGAAGTTAAATATTTTAACGGAAGTCGTTGCTTTGCTCATATAAACATAAACTTTCGGAATAAATTTGTGTGTAAACAAATTTGCTGAATTTTCATCGATGGTTAAAATGTAATACAAACTCTACAAATAAAGTTTTAATTTATTTGTATTTATTCGATATTAATTTTAAAAGAGGTTGCGTTTAACAAGCCGTGAGTCAATATTTGGTTGCCGAAAATCTAATAAGTGTAAGCAAACATATTTTTGTTGGATCACACAAAATACAAATTGATAGTCATTACGGGCAAAACAGGCAATCAAATAGATGGATAAATGCTCATTATGTCGTGCATTGAATTAATATTGACATTGTGAATCTGTTTAGGCGAGTGGAACGTAATAAAATTCTTTTTTCCGCTGATTACATGCGAACTGGGACAATCCGAGTACGTCAAGTTGTCAGGAAGAAAAATCTAGCACATTCCGCTAACGCGGATTTTTGTCCGGCAATTTTTCCTTTGAAATGAACTCTAAACGCAGTTAAGTAGTTAAATTAAATTAAAACCACTGTAGAAATTGATTATCTCAAAGTTCTTAAACGTCGAGAGAGCAGTAACTTAATAAATTCTCTTACAATATTATTATAGCAAGTTGCACTTAAAGAGCTACATAGAACAAAGGATGGAAATCTCAAAGAAATTAATGAAAAAGCCTTTGAACTTTTTGAAGCGCTCATACTACGATTCGAATTAAATGGTAGCTGCTGCTTGAATATCGTTAAATGTGTCAGGAGACGAGGTGAACGGGAACAATTGCATCCAGCACCGATGGCGGCAGAAGTTATTCAGACCGACAAATAAAGGAATTGAAGCTTTTGTTAGAGGGGAAGGTCTAGACTGAATACAGCCACCTAACCCTCAATAATAAAGTAGCGAGGTTTTAGGGCGACTTTGCTGATTTTATTCACGGATATTTTCAAAGAAGGCACACCTGATTGTGGAAGCAAAGGGCTTAAAGCGACAAATTACGAGGCGAAAGGACAATAAACTCGTGTTTAAAATTTGCTTTTTCGAGCTGCGGAGACGAGCAAGATATGACTAGACTTTATAAAACCGGTAACATCTAAACATATTGCAATACCTAGGGAAATGCGTTCGTGGTTCTGGAATTTTCAGACAATTGAATTCAGGAGTCTAACCTGCCCAACTTTGCCAGGTCATAAGTAAGTAGTGAGCGCCCCACTTTTGGAAATGAATCAAAATTTCGCATGCATGACTTCACTCATGTTTTTTTATTCATATTTGCCGTGGCACTTTAATCATAAAACGGCACTCGTCTTCAGCTGATGAATTTTGGAAGGCTCGTCTTCCACATGCGTTCTCCGTTGTGCCATTCCATCGGACTGTCACATCCCGCTTCCATTCTCTGTTGACAATCCTGTCCATAAATAACATTCGGACTTCCTTTCTTATCCGGATGACATCGAGTTGCGATTGTTTAATTTCCACATTATCATTCGGTGCCAACATGGCACAACAGTTGAAATTAACTGGCGCGTATCAAATCGTCAATCGGATTAAATTTGCAACGAACCAAACTCGTGATTTATGCGTGAATATATTTCGTTGTTTACAAAACTTTGAAATAATATTTAATTACGGCATAAATTTATCTCGGGTTACCGTGGATGATACTTCATACAAAATGAATTAGTGCTACCGACGTGCTGTGGGTTAACGTATAAAATGGTTGCATAAGTGTCCTGGAATCCTGGCGATGCAGTCTCGAAATGAAACATAAATCCACTTTGGTTTGTCCCGGATTCGGTTGTTTGCTCTGCACGGAATAAATATGCGATTAGCTGCGTTATTATATTTTTTACTTCGACTTGTTCGTCGATAACAGTCGTATCCGGAGAATAAAGCTTGCGCTCCGGTTTCCGGTTTTTCTTCGGAGTCACACATTACCCGTGCTTTAAGGTGGCTGACTCAACTGGTATAAATTTCTCAGTTGTTGTTTTCTCTGCGAATGCATATCGAGAACTTCCTTATTCACAGCTTAATATGACATTCTCCAAATATTACTTCTGGAAGTTGTAAATGCGACGTTATATCGCGCTCAGAATTGTCATGGTAAAATTCAAAGAGGTATGTTTTATTCATAATACAGTCCTGCCGACATATCGATACGTATCGCAGGATTCTATTCGTCTTGTAAGTGATATGCAAACTGCAACCTTTTATACTGCACTCAGGTCCAGATTGAAGCGTACAGACCATGGAACGTGGAGTGAATTTTCGATTTCCGGAAAGGCTCGGAAATTATTAGTGTGTTTTTTTTTCGGTTTTTTGAGCCTTTGAAGTGGTGATTACACGACCGGGCTTTACCCACTAACCGGCCCAGTGAAATTGGAGTTAGGGATGTAATTAATAACGTTTAGTTTCTGCCATGAATGCATTTTTAAAAACTAGAGCGTGGTCAAACAGCGATAAAAAAGCTGTGCGAGTAAATTTAAGTTTCCGGAAAGTTTAATTGTTGAGTGTTGAGTTACAAATCCTCTGGCTTTCGTACATTAGAGATTTTAAGTCTTAGGTGTTAAAGTTTTAAGTTGAAAGTTAGTTTGTTACGCATCTGTTTTCATTAATTATGTTAAATAGATTAGATAGCTAGAAATCCGTCAGTTTTGATTAGCTCAACCCGAACGAAATGTGTCCCAGCTTTTGTCGTGGCAGGTAACGTTTATGTGAATGCAGCATGCAAACTTTTCCTGCTTTTGTAACTTTTGATTTCTTAATAATCCGGTTCGTTTCTCCGCCGCAAGAATGGCGACAGTTGTGTAAATCACTCGAAAATCGTAAATCAAGGAGTATTATTGTCTAATCCTACGAGTATTTCCAACCGCGCCCACATCCTGAAAATGTCGTCGAAATTCTTTATGGATTTTAACTCTTTCCCATTATCTCTGTAATTATACTGAGTTGGAGTTACAAGAGCACCTTCGTAACGGCGGAAAAAGTGCGCGAATCTGTTTAAAATTGCATTAAGTGAGAAAATGTTGTTTCGAATTAAAGAGATTGTTCTGTCGCCTTAATTACGAAAATTTCAAATTCCGATTCGGCGTAATCTTGAATTATAGCTGCGATACTTCGCGCTCTTCCGCAACACAAAGCAGTAGAAGTGCTTCAATAATTAACATATCGCATAACCCATCTTTCTAAACGTGTAACTATATCGTCGCTATTAAAAGCTCTTTACCTAGAGAATCTTGGGCTTTTACTTAATTAGTGCACGGTAATTAATTGTATGCCCTCTTGAACAAAGCGTCGGCTTCAAAACACTCAGACGTGACATTAATGAAAACAAATCCGCGAATATGTTTTTTACTGATATCACAGAGCATGAAATTTTCAAACTTAAGCTCACTTAAGAATTCTTTTATGTCTCAACTTTGGCGCTAAATAAATTTTAACGGAAATGCTTAAAACCGTGTCCTACTTTCGGGATGAAGTTGTCCTGCAGTAATTTTTCTGAAGCCTGCGGAGAGACTTATGACGCGGCAATTTAACGAGAGAATGGCTACAAGTAATCACTCGACGAATCATTTTTATAAATTCTGAATATTCCTCTTGTTGACGGAACACATTAATCCTGCACACTGTCCCAGTGGACAAACACAACTTTCTCAACGAAAATTAAAATTCTTTGGAGATCCAACTTTATACGGAAATTAAGTCACGAACTCGAAAATTTCAAAATATGAATATTAACGGGCAGTGGAGACGTTTTATGACTTTTGCGGTTGCCAGTGGAATGACCAAAACAAAGAAACTACAACAAATCGTGTACTTATTAGTTCATCGCCAAACGACTGCCAACTGAATGCTAAGAAGTATGCTGATTGTCTTGCTTATAAATTGTCGTTGAAACGAAGCTTTTGCCTGCGAAAAGATCGCACATTTCGTTGCAGTCTGTCAGTTCCTGCAGCCGTCGTCTTCCAAGTTGCCCAAACTTTTAAAAATCCATTACCTGGAAATAGATTTAATGTCGCGAGCGTTGGATCTTTGTTTCGTGGCCTTTGGCTCGTATGAAAATGGGAAAGCTTTCTTGAATAGTTTCTGATGAGAATGTTTACCGTCGTCCCTGAGGCACCGTCTTCTGAAATTTTCTTTGCTTGACTTATCAATGTTATCTATCTCGGTGGAGATTGCACTGCCTCATTTTGTCCCATATTTTCCTTTGAATATTCGGGGGAATTAGTGGAAGAGTCTCGCCACGAAAAACTTGCGTTTTCACAGCTCAAACTGCATCGTGGAAGTCGGGAAACGTTTTATTCGCTTCGTTCAACTCAATCCGGGAAATTACGAAACGTTGCATTTAATCTGGCGTTTTTATCATTGGCAAGTTTTGTGTAGTTGCATTGTGAAAAGTTTGTGTTCGTTTGTTTTCTGAAGGAGGATATTGCTATTGTAAAGTGGCAAAAACCGTTCAATATAACTACATTGGTAAAGTTTTGAAGGCGCTTTATTTCAAGCAGACATTTCCGCTATTATTTACCGGAGTTTTGACACTTTTGCATCATATTTGTCGGTTTATTATTCAAGCCGCCTCCGAGGCGCTCGGATTTCTGGCGTATCGTAAATCTGCATTTGCACCCGATTTTCACCTTCTAACGCAGCAGGCGATTAATTCATGGTGTTGGGATACACAATAAGAATATATCAGGGAGATTTTAAGGTGGGATCTGGTGCTACATCACATAACAGAAGACATTAATATCGATAACTTCACAAAATAATCTTGAAGCATCAGCGGGGATTAAGCTCAAGTTGGAATTTTTGGCAGACCACGTTCTGCATAAATTGCTGCTACAAGTGGTGTAGGTACCACAGGGGTCTGCTTTGGGACTCTTCTTTTCGTAATAAATTTGCAGAAGAGTGTATTGTTTGCTTGCAGCGTTATTTGCTGTTAAATTGTGTTATTATTTTGGCTCTCTAGTTTTGCTGTTTGAAGAGAATAAAATATGAGCTGCACTTTTTGCAGTTCATAACAGCACACACAGTTTCTATGTTTTATACCCTCACTAAACAACATTGTTTATTTTGAAACAAAGGAAAATTAATAGCAAGTCGCTTAAAGTTGTAAAACGCGGATTAGGATTAAAATTTTCTTTGCACTTTTATAGTTGTCATTAATTCTGTGCCAGAAGAAATTTCCATTGCACTTCAGTGTAAAATTATTTTTCGTTCTCCTTCAACTTCGATGAATTGCTGCAACTCTTGTAATTTGATTAGAGTATAAAAAATTGAATGTAAATAAAATTCTTTGTGTCGTAGCAAAATGGAGTTCGCGTGCGGCAGTTTATGTTGTGCGCATTAGACTGCAGCATAAAGAACGTTAAAAAATTGTGAAATAAATGCCCCGTGTATGAAACTATTCGCTATCCCGCAATTCCCTTGTACCATTTCAAATATGAGACTGTCAAAAACTAAACTCAGGAATTTAAACGGAGCCATTCTGTGTGCGAAAACGAAGAAAACATCTCCAGGCCGAGAATTGCAGCAATGCCGGGTCACATAAAATTAAATGAACCGCGTTATAGCCCGTAATGTGCAACGTAGTCACAAAGATTTGCAGACACGATTTCCAAAGTGTAGATATTAAAGTCATGCATCAAATCCTTTCGCATTTTTTCATCAAGAAGGAAGGAACGATACAGTGAAACTTAATCTATTCGGTGGCGCAAAACTCAACTTTTTACATCACAAAAGTTAAATCTCCTCCAATAAAAAGGCGTAAGAGCAAAGGCGGCTAGAGAAACCACACTTATCACTATGCAGTGGCTTTATCGAAGCAGCTATAAATGGAGGTCTGGAAGAACGAGGCATCAATTGCCATGAAACATGGCTGCAATTCGTTTTACCACTTTCCCCCGTTCCTAACAAGATCAAATTCGACGAGAAATACGATGACTTTATTCCGCGCTGATTTGTTTGTGTCCCGAATGTGTTCAGAAAACAAACGAAAACTTGTCGGGTTCTATGAAACTCGGAATTAGAACAGGAGATAAAGACCGAACACCTTCAGAGAATTAAATTGTTCATTGGGAGATCTGCTGGCTTGGTTTAGATTTTGCTTTCGGCCAATGATATTTAATAGATTCGTCTGAAACAACCTCTAATGAGGTCGTTACCAAAACTAGATTAAACCATAAATTGAATTTAAATCAGGGGTTTTAGGGTAAACGAGCGAAAATTGGCCAAATTTTCAAAGTTGAACACGAGCTGAGGTCAAGATTTGAAATGCAATTAAACGTCAGATTATGTGGGTGGATTTGGCACGTTAGGGCTTGGAGTTTTTCCCTCCTGCCGTCCTAATAGTCTTGGAAAAAAAAGAAACCAAACTCATAATTTTGTTATACCTTTGAAGCTCCGCAGGGAAGTACAGAAAAACTCGCTACCGAGCATCCCGCTCCAAAGCCCCAAACAGGTTCCAATGCAGCAGGAAACGAAGTCTCGCGAATCGCAGGATGCTGTTGCACCTGTATTCGGTCACATGTTGACCACCTTGCACTAAATACTAGTCATTCCGCTAACATTATCCCGCTGACCTCGTGCGGACTCGTATTTGTTTCACATGTCACTTTCCCAAGCACGACGTCTATATTGATCGGCGGCGTCGCGGCGCACAGCTGAGCGTAGCTTTTAGCATCCACTCGCTACTAACACACGCTTTAACGCTTTCCCGCTTAAGACATTGTTATTGTTTTTGCTCAAGCATGTAAATCGCGGCAATCGCTTTAAGAGGAAGAAGATAATCTCCGCGAATTGTAATTTTCAAACCAAAGCAAAAACCGCTGAATGTTTAAAATCAAGGGGAAGGACGCCAAGTTTATAGTTAATATTTGAAGTTGGGGTTGGCGTTTTAGTCTTAGAAAAGTTACAGAGAAGCAAAGTTGGAAAATGTGGCTAGCCGAGATTTTTAATTAAGGAAATCGATTTGTATAAACGGGGAGAACGAATGTAACGAGAGGCGAGGTTGCGGACAGTTACAAAACTTCCGGTTTGGTTTGGCGAAGATTTATTCTATTAAAGAAACCTAATCTGTTTGGGAAAATGGGCCGACTTCCATCTATCTATTCAGCTAATCGATGATCCTGAACACAGCAAAATCCACAACACTTTGAGCACCGCCACAAGAAAAAGAGGACCACAAGAAATTATTCGGGAAATCCGTGTCTGTTCATTTTATTGCGTTTATCATTTTTAAAGTGGTATTTGTTCCAAATCTGCCCCGAAGCTCTTGTGGAAGGGCTCTTGTTGGTAAACTGTCATCACTGTCGCCATTCGTGTTTACTTTTCAAAGTTATCTTCGCATCATCCGTGCTCGGTGTCATCGTTAAAAGTCTACATTTTCCGCCGTGTTTATCCGGCGTGACATGTTAAGGGTTAGGTTATAACCGGGACAAGCGTTTGTCGCGCCAATTTCAATAAACCATCGAAAACATCCGTCGAATATGGAAACACAATAAACTATCCGCGAAATGGGGCACATGACAACTGCCAACAACCCAAGGTAACAAGATGACGGACATCGAAGGGATGCACAGACGGATCCGATTTCCCTCGAGACGTCCTTAGAAAAGGGCGGACCGGATACATTTCCGAACCTATTGATTTTTCCATAAAGGGTAGAAAGAAGGGCGCGTTTGCGAAGAACTCGAGGTGTTTAATTATGAGGTGATAATGAGTCATGCGGGACGAAAAAGAGGGATTCTGGAAGAGGGAGATTCGAGGGAAAACACGAAGTGTTATTTGTGGGAAACTATCGGGATCCGCTGTTTTAAAAGAATTGCAAAAAGTTGGGTGATATATGGAATTGTTTGGAGAGAGGTAAATAGAGATGGCTTTTTTCGCGCCCTCTTTTGAGATGCGGTCGTTCACCTTTTGTAATATTTCAGAAGATTGAGGGAGGTCATGTTTAAAATATTGGTCAATTTAGGTAAAAGTTTCACGCTTGAATATTTCAGTACGCGTTTTAAATAATTTAAAGTTTTTACACGCAGCTAATTTTAAAGCAGATCAATGAAAAAGATTACGTGTGTTTAAAATAATTGAACGTTAGGAAATCCCTTCCGATCGTCAGCAAAGATTTTCCATGAATCTCGTTCGAAATTGCCGCCGATCTCATTCCGGCGCCCATATCAAAAACACCATTGAGAAGTTTTAATCGTCCAATGATGACCCTAAAACGCATAACTTTCCAGAATCCATTTAACCGAAAGCAGTGTTTAATCCGTTTTGATAGCTTTAATCATCGTTAAACAACAATGTATGAGTCGAAGTATCTCAACAGAACGACGAGCAATTATTTTTAAAAGGTTGCCAGAGTATATCACTTATTGGTTCCAAATGCATTATTTCTAATCTGGGCTTATTTATGATACATCGGCTTTACGATGAACCATTAAATTTAAATGGCCATAGTTTCATGTAAGGAAATGTGCAGTAAATAACGCTAATTCAATGTTTTTGTCGCATGATCAATTTAAACTCTACACTAAGCACTAATGACTTATCGATATTGAAATGTGGACCATTGTCTACCCTTTAATTCCACTTTATGGATATTTAATGACCACTCTCAGACTTGTTACATGTTTTATTTTGAATTCATTTCGCCCATATTCATGTTTCACGTACGTTTGACCTGTTTCTTCTTTGTCCAACAATTTCCATTAATACCATGCTGGTATAATTCTGGTAATTTCCGATCATGCAACCTGAACACGCCCATATTTCTTCCTATCATCATTCTTATCGATCATCGCACTGACTGCTGAGACCTGAAAAAATTCACGACCACGATCCATGAAATCGCTCCATTTATTATTAAGTAATGTCAACAGAAATGCGACCAAGCCAGAAGTGATAAGAATTTACCTGGAGCGAGCACAGAATTTCTTTTTAATTTCTCGTTAAAAATTAAATGGTGGGAGGGCTCAAATTTTACACAAAAGAATTACGACCGATAGATATCGGTAAAGGGGAGAAAAATTATAAAAGGGGCTGCATTTTGACAAATTATATGAGTGGTGAATGTAAATGAGTAATTTTGCGGGGCGCTACAAAAGGAAATTCGTTTTAGATCATTCGAGTATTTAGTCTAAACGTCGAAGTATGAAGCTCAGAGAGTTTATCTAATGGCCATTTTACTCGGCTTTTTACAGTAATTTAAAGCACTTCAACTAGACAAAATCACTTTTCGTCTCACTTATTTCCGTTTCAAGAAAAACTTTGTGAATGGAAAATGAGAGATAATATTCTGTGTTTGACTATTGGAATTACGCCCAACCGATCTGTATAAGCAGATTTCTAAAATCCAAATTAAAAGTTTGGAGAAAAGTTTCATCGAATTTTTTTAAAAGAACGACGGATGTTCCGTTTCTTGAATATGTTGTAGCTGGTTTTGAAGATGAAATAAACAGCTCATGTGATCCGAGATATGAATTCGTTATTATTAAAATCTCCTAACAATGTCTTGTGCATGACCGGGCACAAATTCTTCACCCAGTCGTCGGTAAATGAGGTATTTGATCTTCCAGTTGGCCCCCAAGCCGATGGCACGTGACCTTTTTGGTAACCGGGTCAATGCGTTATTTATATAGCTTTTATCTACTGCCATGGAAGTTTTAAGAAGCTTTAAACGTCTCAAGATAGCACTAGAACAGCAAACTGCAGATTGCCGGAAGTCTATTGGGGCAAATCCTCGTAGATATCTCATATTTCTATTAAAAAAAATCTTCTCAGTATCTTTCGAATTTTTCCACTTAGAGCCCAGAGATCGACGAAGCGATTTCATCAATTTGATGGGCCTTCACAAACAGACCGCTGAGTTATGGAAATTGCACGGAGGGAATTATTAACCTTAATTTCCTTCCGAATTAATTCCGGAGTTTTTCTCCAACTTACGACGAATTTAAAATTCCGTGCGTCTTTAAAGCAAACATAAAGCGATGTTTTATATGAAAACATTTGCGCTGGCTCTGATAAAAACACACTTTCGTCTTTAGGAAGACATCTGAAAGTTTTAACTAAATTCCTGGCGGGTCGGCAGCTCCTCATGAATCTTGGGGCCTCGGGCGTTTCGCCGTCGAGGCCAGACAACTTCAGGTGACTTTGTTGCATGAATACTTCTTACTGCATACTTCTCGCTGAAATAAACTTTAAACGCAGGAATTTTAGTTTAGGGATCAAAGCTCCGGGGCAGTTTAGTCCGATTCCGCAGGCGCGTAATCAGAAACCGACTAGTTAACATCGAAATTTATCTTGACGCATTGCTCTGTCGACACCGGGGGAGGTTTACCCCTTTTTTTTCTTTATTTATGAGCGACCACAAACGAAACTGAGAAGTATCGCACTCCGGAGAGACGCTAATGAGAGTTGGAGTTAATCAACTTTGACTTTTTCACGGCAGAAATTCGTACACTGTCTTTGGCCTTCGGAATTTCGTTTGATCCCGAAGAATTATTGATGAGTGCCCTCGATGATGTCACGTCGTAATGATTGTGAACTAAATACCTGCATGCATTATTCAACGACTGTGGAATACATTACTGATGTCTTGCCATAGGCTGACAGATCGTTTCCCCACGTGTCTTCTCCCCGACGAACTTGCTTAACCGCATCGCTTTTCCCTGGAGGCGTAATTCTGCTGAAGCTACCGCCGTGGAAAATTAAAATGGCACAGAAACAACCCCTTGAATACGATAACCCATCTTCGGTTTCAAATATCTATGAATATATAACTCGAGTTTAAATACAATCATAAGCCGGCTTGCGGCCCTATAATAACTTTTCCGCGCCGATTCACCACTTCGGAAGCAGGAAGCACTTTTTAACGTTAAAGCTCGACTAGATCCACCTCTGGAAACCTTTGAGCTTTTTGAAATAGGTATTTTACCGAAAGATAGAATTTACTTCTTTTGTTTAGACGCTGTTGTTGCTTAACTGAGTTGCCTAAGAGTCAGTTTCTTTCCCTGCTTCTTTTATGAAGGAGCTTTCAAACTTTCCCTGAAAATTTGTTATTTAATATTCAAAATCGTAAGCTACAACATGTGATGAAATCTAATATTATGCAATTTAGCATTCAACGATGCAAACTTCTATCAATTTAAATATGTAAAAAGGAGTCCCCAAGATTGCATAAAGCGTGAAATATTGTCACCTTAAATAAATAATTTGTTGCTTTCATCACTTTAAATCCCCTGTCAATCTGCTTTACCCGTTGGGTGTTATAACGACTCTTACTTCCTGCAAACTTGTTGAGAATGTTTCCCAAATTTGTCCATAAAAAGTCCCCCGATGGCTTTTTGCCACCTTCCTTGCATACCCAAAGTTTGAATTTTTGTGACAATGCTTCACTTCGACGTAAAACCGTAAAAGTCTCATCGGAAGTTGTAAAGTCTTGTTACTTTGAATGCTCACTTAGAATATCCACTCATTTTCTCTAACGGCAGGGGTTTACATTAAATACAAAAAAACTTTCGAAGGCGGGATTACTCGATTCGTTTCGGAGTTTTATTGTAAACTTTATGAATGAATGAAGCGTTTTTTGGGTGCTACCTGTGACGTTCTGGAAGTAGAAATTATTTCACCAATAGACTTTGTTTCGAATTCGGCGCTGTGATTAAAATATAGCATTACTTTAAATTTAACAAGCGTATTGTACACAGATCCGGCATAAAATATGTGGCGAGTAAAATTCAAACAACGCTCTGCCTTTCCCTGGGACATTGAATATAAATTAAGCGTAGGAGTTTAAGCTCGTGTATACGATGAATCAAGGCGGATTTTTGGGTGGTTAATCTTTGTGACTTTTATGGTTTAATGTTTTATTGTTTCGGTATTGTAAGTTTTTTTTTTGTTGCAGGTAAGTCATCCAGGTGTGGATCCATTGAAAGTATCGCATTTCATCCTCAGGAGCTGGACAGTGGTGTTTATGGTAATGTTTGACGTGAAATAAAAAGAATTCCCGGAAAAGTAATAAAATGTAGTAATATGCAATTTGCGTGGCGAATTATGCAAGATAATTCTTATAAAATATGTTGTCGTGACGATCTCTCCAATTAAGGTAATTAGAGACGTGATGTATTGTCGTCGGGGCTCATGGCTATGTTTTCGTAAAAATGGTTGTTAGTTTAACCGTGAAATTTAATCAACACCATCAATTTGTTAAACATAGTAAGTAATGAAGACTAAATTCAAATTTCCTGCTGTAATATTAGACTGGAATAAATTTCTAATTTCTCATGTTAAATATCAATTTCGTAAATTGCGAAACGTTAAAGGTTTTAGCAGATGTAACGTGAACTGGCATTCAACATGTAATGATGGGGTGTAAATATTTGATTAGTCGTAACAGTTTCATGTTGGGCTCATAGAAATGGATCAAGAGTTATTATTATCC
Organism: Gnatocerus cornutus; assembly: GCA_029298725.1. Lineage (NCBI taxonomy): Eukaryota > Metazoa > Arthropoda > Insecta > Coleoptera > Tenebrionidae > Gnatocerus > Gnatocerus cornutus. Next base: position 10,117,520 of record CM055514.1, read on the forward strand.
CACCATGTTTTAGATCAACCGCGCATTTTTGACGAATTAAAAATCTATTCAAATCCAAATCCCATCGCTTCCTTCTTCTGTCGATTTTCCATTACCGCCTCCGATTTGGTTCGGGCTTACGAGGGTAATTTTATCTTTGTGCTCGCTTGAAAATCCAATTTTATCTTTAATTAATCGCACCCCATAAAAAGCCCCGCCAACTAATCTGGCTATTCTGTTCTTAAGGGTATCGGAGTTGCCGCAACCTTTAAGGGAAGGCAAGCATCTTACCCTAGAGGGAGTACATGTTGCGGTATTTAAGCGGGTCCCGCAAGCATCAGCAACACCGGATCTACTTTAGCTTACCTTGTATTGCAGATCATCCCGCAGGAACCTGCTAGGTTGGGACACATTAGTGCTCTCACACAACTCTCGAGTTATTACGGTGAGCCTGAAATATGCATACTTAGGCGCCCACCGACGTAAACTTTACCCAAAAAAAGCTAATAACTTCCTATTTCCGCGGGCGTATTTTTTCAGCGAAGAAAAGCAGGAGGTGTTAAGATACTCTTAAGCCGTCGTTCGTTGCTCCGGCTCCTGCAGTAATAAATTGTTCGAAAGTGTAAAAGGGACACTTTGGTGCGGATACCGATGAGGGTATCCAGTTTAAAATCCTATTCTATCTATTTACAACAACGGAACTATCTTAACCAGACATTTATCTGATCACTGGAAATTTAGTTTTTTCCTGCTGGCCGTTCATTTTTCCTGCAGCCGCCACCTGTTTAAAAAGAATCTCACGACTTGCGGAGTTAAGGATCAGTTTCATTTTTGATTTTCAACCGTGGTGGTAATTATAGTTTCTTCAGTTTCCAAATGCTAGCATTTTCAAACGAGACCTTTTCTAGATTCTCGCTGTCATTTCCTTTGTTCACACGGAATTTTCAATCCGATTGATTTTCTAGAAGCGACGCGACGTTCTATTGATGTTTTAGCTTGTTGTTTCTTATCCATGTGTTAACCGAACAACAAGGGATCATTTAAATTCCTATAAACCGAGGAAAATAAACTTTTATACCAAGTTAGAGATTTGTCTAAATTATTTTGCTTAATTATATTTGGTCATAGAAGTGTGTGCGTGTACCGAGTTTCTCCATACAGATTTATGATAAGCTCGCCAAAGCTTGGGTGTAAGGATTGAGGTAGTGTAAGAGAGCTTAATGCAAAGTACAGCAGGAATTATACCAGACTCCGGTGATTAGAAATTTTGATTTACCGTGAAAAAGGCTGCTGTTCACTATGCAAATTGAACTTCTTACTACTTAATTAACGTAAGAACAAGTCATGACAAAAAATCTTCTTTAATCTCTACCGTCATGCAAGAACAAGACCACCGGCTATCTCTCAGTGTATTAACTTTAAGTTATGACGGAGATAATGGCTCACAAAGCGTTTCATTAAAGACGCTGGAGCTCATCTGCTGGCAGAATAGTGGCACTTAACCCCTTGCACTACCCCTATGCTCGGAAATTTCAACCCGCATGATAAGCAGTTTTTGATTTTTGATAACCAGATTTCGGAATACTGTTGCCATAAACATCGTACAAATTCAACCAACTAACAATGATTTTAGAGTTAAAAGCCATCAGTTTGGTTTGGCGCATATAATGGGATTAAATTAATTAAATGCGCGAGTTGGGCACTAGTGCAACTTTCAACCCGGATTTTGTACAATACAACGTTCAAGCACCTGAATGTTGTTGCATTCGATGTATGATGCTTCCAGCATCGGCTCAATGGATAAACGTGGACTATTATGCTAAATTGGAACGGGAAAACATTGCTGAAATTCGATAAACAGTTTTTCTTTCACTGACAGAATAGACCTATGACCGGGGTGTAAAAATTCTCTAAGCAATATCTCTAGAAATCTCAGTGATTCTAGTCATTCTAGCTTCCATTTTCTTTCAGTTGGTAACTTTTTTCACTCGAGCTACCCATCGAAAAACCTTATGAAATATTCAGCTTTGCCCACTCTTGGCGTATTTCAAAAATGACCATTTTCCGCTTCGTGCCATTTAAGTTTCCGGGTCATAACTATCCCGGTGTTTTATACGATAAGTCTTTCGATCTAGGGTGTTTTGACCATGAAATATTGTATTGTTTATTTTACGTGAAATTTTTACTCACTAAACTGAATAGATAGCGCCTGCATAATTTCAATATCAAATTTATTTGCGATTTGTTTTAAATTCAATTTTCGGCTATTTACCAAACCGTAAAGTGCCAAAACAGACGCGATTATGGACAATATTAAAACCAATACCGAATAAAACGTTTTATTTGTCGATAACATCGTTGTTTATATTTTTTATTGACTTTTACAAAGTCGGTAAACACGTGCGTTTGCTTTTATTTTGATTCGATGTTATTTTAAGTTTGAGGCGGACCTTCTATCAACATTGCAGGATGTAAAAAAGGTTTGCGTGTCCTGTCGACTCGAAAATTTTGAATGAAATATGGCAGAGATAGAGAATTTTCACTATAATATTTTAGAACGGGCATCAATTTTCCAGGCGAGGATTTGGGTTAAAATGTAAATAGTTTTTGTGGAATTAAATTTAATTGAAGCGACGCGTCACGACTCTAGCAAAACTTATTTAGATTTTGTTGTAACATAGTTGAGTACGTACTTTAAACTCGGTAACGCCTGGCACTTGTAAATAAAATGCGCGGAAACTTTTACAAATTATAAAACAGAATCTCGCATTCACAAAGCTTTTTTATGGAATCGAAAGGTCTTTTTTATCCACTTTGTCTCAAATTCGTGTTTCGGTATGTTTATTGCTGCAAATTTTTTATCTTAGAATATGCGTGGGTTTTTCTTTATATCCAAATCTGAATTTGTCTAGCTTTGTAACACGATAATGCACGGCAATATAATAAAATTGGAGTATAACAATAACATGTCATCGAAATAAATTCCATATGCAATTCCCAGTGTATGAAAATTTATGAAATTGGCGTCCCGTCAAATTGTTACAACCACGTTTTTGTTTTTTATTGTGCTTGGAATTGATGTGTAGGTATATTGCAAATATCGAACTTTAATTCAGTTTTTTGGACGTTTTTTAGGAGCTTTCCCCGAGGTAATGAAAGTGGCTGTTCTGTCATGCCAATCATCGAAATGCCAATTTTTTGTCTGCGAAAACGACGAGTAACGTCGCGTCAGTTTAAATTTTCTTTTTTTCTGGATTTCTAATAAAGTAATGTATATTGCGGTCGAATTTAGAACTTTAATTCACTTTTTTGAGCGTTTTTCCTAAAGGACTCTCAGCGAGGTAATAAAGGTGTTTTCGAGGACGAGCTTATTGCCCGATTCAGACTCCAACGTGTGCGGTGTTGGTTATTAATACCCGCGTTCAGCAGACCGGATAATTACGTTTTTTTAGTAAAGTTCCGTGTATGAAAACGAGTAGAAAACTTGCAGTTATTAGCATAATGGCGGAATTTGTCTTGACTTTATTTCGACTGTACCAGTTCTCGCCTGGATTTATATGTTAATTTTCCAGAAGCGTGTTTCCAGTTTTAGAACGCGTCTATACATATGGCAATTAACTATGAAAACCGAGAAAATAATGTCGGTGAGTTATTGGTAATAGGCGAGGGAAGTTTTAAGCTTTCCTAGAACCGAAGTTGCTTTTTTGGAGATATGGATCGATGCAACTTGGGTCGGAAATAGTTGGTTAAATATTTAGTCGCGGATTTGTGGCTCTAAAGTTTACACGTCAACGACGGAAAAAGGAGCCAGTTTTCAATTTTCTTCTGTTCTTAATTGTTATCAAGTTCTTGTTGGCGTTTATCTGTGTAAAATAGTACGTAACCAAATGCATAATTCTTTAAAGCAGTCTAAATAGAAATTAATAAAGGGTGACTTATAAATATTCAAAATGCAAATGAGTGTTTGTGAATTTAATTCACAACTTCCCTGTTTACCCCTTCACCTACTATTTAATTAAATTTCTATGCATGCGTTTTTGGTGTACACCGAGTCGAAAATTAAACTGAAAATTTAATCGCCATTATCAATCAATTTACTATAAGCTATTAGCATCATAATTAACTACGACGTGGTTTATTTGCATAAAATGCGAATAAATATAATACTGATTTGGAATATTTAATTGGGGTATAATGGACGTCAAGTGATTAATTTTCTAAATGCACGGTGTTCTGGAAGCACGGACCAGCCGCATATCATACGCGAATACTCGCTATAAAACAACATGCATAAATTAGTTAAGTACGGACACATATACCTATTTGTGGAGTTAAATATAATTAAACACCACTAACTCATATTTTACATGCCGTATTTGCGATTCTACTAAAACAGAGATAGTTCGTTAATGAGCTTGTTTACGATCACACCACTAAAAGGAAAACTTCATAACGGTTCACTTAAATTAGCTAATTAGGTGCAAGGACAAAATCACACTGTTAGTTAAAGAGATCGCACTTTTATAAGCGTTTTAAATTATAATTGGCGAGTGGGAATGAAAAGATTCCTGATAAAAGTTCCCGCGAAGGTAGCCATCGTTGTTTAATAGTTCACTACCGTTAAAATAGGCAAATTTTGAAACTGTCATCGAGGTTTGTGAGGAAACTCGCTGCACAATTGGGTTCTTAAAAGATTACGACGGCAAGATTTGGCGATAAAGCAATGAAGCCTCTCGTAAATCTGGATTTTGAATATTGTATTTTTCTTTTATTCGCGTGTATTTTTTTGAATATGATTATTTAGCTAATCTCCCCTCACTGATAAACGAGTTTATCACAGAGGTCCAGGTTTTACTACAATGTCAGCGTTTTTTTGGTATAATTTGTAGAAGTATGCTTGTAATAAAATTAGCATTTTGGTTTATTGTTCCCGCGTAAAACCCTATTTAGTCTTATACTTAACTCGATCCGGGCTGAACCTTCTTAATTTAATTGTTACTACAAATGGACAATAGTTGTCCGAGACCCTTTGTAATATATCCTCTCGACAGCCAGTTAAATTAAGCTCAGTCGGCAAAGAGGATGAAGGTAGGAGAATCTCCTTACATCCTCAGAACCTGTCAGAAAATGATTAACTCCCTCCGCAAATACTTTCTTTTGCCGTTAAGCCTGTTGAATTTTTATTTGCGTTTTCCCCGATAGCTTCACCCACAATTTGCATACTTCTAGTGCAGTTAATAGGGTGCGTTTTGGGTGTGAAACAGCATCTGCGTTATAACTCAATAATACCCTTTATAAGAGCATTCCAGTGTAACGTGGCGCCGTTTGTGACATGTTTGCGCGTGTAAACTGATGTCTCCGGCAAATATTCCGCCATTTCAATCCGTTTGTTTTATTACGAGGGTGTGTTATGGCAGACTCAGATTTAAACTACTGAATTTCCGCCGGTTTCCTTTGTCATTTGAAATATTAATAGCCGTAATGACAAATCGATCTCATTATTTATTCATAGTTTAAATTCGAGTTTGATATTGGTGCTTCCATCAGCCCCAATAGCGCCATCAAAACAATAGCCCTTTGCCCCCGACATGAAATACTTCCACAAGGATATTAGCATGCAGTCTGCAAGTCTCCAAGCGCTTTTCCCCAGATTTGCAGAATGAAAAACTTTCCTTCGCTATTAAAAAGAAACTGTCTTTGTTTCGACGGTTTATTAAGGTAAATTGCCGACGTGCACCTACCTAATTTCGCATTTAAAGTTGGCAGTATGAGCGATGTTGTATGTTTTATAGCGGATCGGCGTGCAGATTAGGGTATGAATATTCAACTGGTGAGAATTTTAGTATGTTAGATTTACGATGTTGCTCTAAATACTACCAACTTTAGTGTTATAGTCGTTAATTAACCAGGAACGGGCTGGCCCGAGTGCGATATCGTTCGGGTCACTTGCTACACAAGTCGTAAATCTTATTTACCACACACATTTGTCAATTTTATATCGGGCGAATTGACCCGATCGGAAATCTATTAATACAGCCCTGTTGCCAGATTACCATCTGGAAACTTTATTAATAGAGCCAACAATTGGACAGGGCTGTAAGATTCGTGGTGGTCATGACAACTATGACATTTTATTTCCATAATAAAATGTAATGATAAGCGGATGTCTCCGGTGTCTTAAATCTAAGCTTCGGTGATATTTTATCTTGTTTTGTCTACAAAGTATTTGGGGTTTTAGAGTATAGGATATCAGGAAATAAAATAGTCTTAGTCGCGTTTCAAACGGTGATACGTTGTTATAAAAAGCAATGGATATTCAAAGCAGTGACAGAATTCGCATCACCAAAACCACAGTCGAATTTTATTGACGCATGACACAATTGCCGTTTTACAGCTTTTCCTGACGGCTAGACAACAATGCAAGCTCACAGTTATTGGAAAACAAAGCCAGGGCATGATTTTTTGGCACTTTCAGTCCGAATCCGCACGTGTCTACCATCAAAGGTAGTCAATCCCTGGGGCTCTGGCTTCTGATAATTAAAAGCCCATCTGGTTAAACCCATGCCCTCGCTGCAAGCTCCAGCTTTTCGCCGTCGGGGAAATGGAAAAATGCTGTCAAGAGCGTAAAGGGCTCATACACAAAAATATAGCCACCCGGTGGAGCAACCCCAGGAATACAGAACCGGGAAATGAGGCAGTGTGCCTTGATAGATGCCGCTTTACAGAATACGTCACTCTCGAAGCTTTCAACTATAAAGCTTCCGATCATATCAAAACCAGGCGCCACTTACCAAATTGGGACGCAGATATTATCAATGGAGGTGTATTGGATTCCCAGATTATAATCCCAAGGGATTGAGTGCGCTGGGATTTTTTTTCGGGAAAAATAATTGAAAGGGGCGATGAGCAAGGGACGATTTTCTTAGGCGAGTTAACATGTGTAAGTTGATAATAAAACTGCAGCATATGGCCGAGCGGGAGTCGCTGCAAAGAAACAATTCAGCCTGTGGGGAAATACTGTTATGTAAATACGACTAACGAGAACGAGCGGAACAACCTCACTCCCCTGAGCGGATTTCGGGCTACAATGTGGAAAATATATGTCTCTATTGTGAACGGGACGTTATTTGTAAAAAAGGACGAATTATAATCAACAGGACTGGGCTTGCCAAATATACTCCGACAAAGAGTACCGCGAAGTTTTCTAGTCTGAAAATGTTTATAATTAAGCAAGCACCAATAACTGCACTTAATTGCCATCGTATACTCAAGGTGAAGTCGTTTCTGAGACCACTTTGCTTATATGCTCGTAATAAACTCTTCAGTGTTATATCTAGTAAAGTTTTATTACAATGTTAAGTAGATAAGTTTGAGAGTAAAAATTCCAGTTTTACTTTTTTGAGTTTCCTTCATATGAGGCAAAGTATAATTAAGAGAATTCCAAAAAAAAAAACGGGAAATACAGCGTCTAACAGAGCAACAAGTTTTTTCGAAACCTGTGGCCTCCTGAAAACTAGCAATACAAAAGAAATTTTGACGCAACGTCCAATTCTTCGTTTAAATTTTTTGCAGACCTCTCCACGTCACGAAAGCAAAAATTCTCGTTTGAACGATGCCACTTGTCCCCGCTGCTCTCGTTTTTGTTAGAATGTCCAGGCCATCCAGTTTCCGAATATGGGAGTGTGTGTGGTCGTAGCAGGATGTACGCCCTACCAACCCCGTATTGTAATTAGGCGTCGGACACGGCCATTCTTAATTAGTCAGGCGGACCGTGAACTAGCTCCCTTGTTTCTCGGCTTAATGAGTCGAAAGCGCTGATTGGAAAGATCGCGATGGAAAAGCTCACTTTCATCTCTCTCGGATATAAAACATCTATGGAATTTTCGGTAACGTTCGATGTGATTAATGGTATCAATAAAATCAGAATTTAATGAAGCCGATGGGGCGTGCGATAGTGTTGCTAATGAGAGGCATAAAACCTTACATGCCTCTGCTAGCGGACACTTAAATAATAACTCCAACACGACACAGCTATTATAACGCCATCATTTCGATTTTTCCTGGTTCTGAACACTGTTTTTCGTAATGATGTAATGATGGAGGCCGCGAAAAAACATGACTTCCGTTTAATTGATGAAGGGGAGGCGATATAAATTACTGACTTGCAGTAATTATTTTAATTTTATTAAATATACGTGGCACCAAACATCGATTAAAATGATACGATGTCGATTAATTTCATCTCACAGGTAACAAGCGGGGGATTTGCAGTCGGGGCTTAATCCGGTTAAGCAGGGCGGGGGTGATTTTAATTTTGGCGCAAATCATAAATCATTGCAAAATTTCAGGAATTAAAAAGAGCGCAATAAGTGTTTAGCCGGGAAGTCATTTCTTGTGCTCTCTAAAGGTTTTTCTAATTCTCAATAAAATGGAGGTTGAGCGTTCGCAGGTGCTTCTCGATTTAATCGAAGTGCTTGGATTTGAGATGATAGCATGCATTAAGGCATTAAGTTGTGTTCCAATTTTAAGTAGGGAATCGCTTAGCAAATCCGATTTCCCTGTAGCTTTCGATAAGAATCATCGTATTAAAATTCTGCGTCTAGAACGACTTTTTTCCAACCCCAGCGTGATTTTTTTAAACCACACGTTTTGATAAATCACCTCATTTCGCTTGATTTCTGAAAATCTAAAGGTGTTTCGTACAAAACCGACGCGTTGTTACCTCTAATCGCATTATTAATGTGCGCCAGCAGGAATTCGCCTAGTTATGCAGATTGCCTTTAATTTCTCAAAACTTCGCACATGTGAAGTGAGGAACAGTTTAATTTTCGACCCCGAGTTATTTATTCAAACGAAAAATCTAATAATCCGAGTGGCAGGCGGCACATTTGTATAAGTATGAAACGACAGTCAAACCTCCTGTGATTGACGTTTGAAATTAAAGAATTTTAATCAAGAGAATTGCGATTCGTCCGTGAAAACAATAGGGGGGGAGGTGCACAGGTCGATTATAATATAAAGGCCTGTTTTCTATTCCGCAAAGCGGGGTGCCTCTGTCAATAAAGAGGATAAGTCAGCGGGGAAATATCGGAGCCAATGAAGGGAAATGCAGAAATTTCTATTATGCACAAGGAAAATTTATGTCGGCTTGTTTTATCAAATATGGGGAACGTCGGGGCCTAAGCCAATATGAGAATTTATTATCGACTTGGTATCTATGAAGGGCATTCAAAATCGCACAAACTTACTACGCGGAATGTTGTCTTAATATACAAGGCGACGGAAAAGGGCGATAGAGGTATGAAAAGGAAATTATGGCAAGGGAGCACAAGCTGAGACCGACGAACTTTCACATACTAACAAAAAGCTGCCGCAAAAACGGCGAACAAAAGGGGGAACTGAGGCTAAATTACGATATTTAGAAAACTTTAAGCTTGGAAATGCAATTTTTAGAAAATTGCTTCTGGAACATCCAAGCAAAGTGGACTGAAATCCATACCTTACTAACAAAGAGCGACAATGCTTTTATCAAACAAGTTTTCTATAGACACCGTTTATTATAAAATAGAAAAATCTCACTCCACCGATACTAATATCGGCAATATATTTTTGAGACCTTCCTATAAAACCAAATCCTCCCTTTTTTATTGGGACATTCAGTGTACCATCTAACATTCCCCTATCAGTCCAGTTAGCATTTCGCAATACATCTAAGTACCCACTTCAGATACGAATTTCATAAAATTTTGATAGGTACGTATTATTTTTTTCGTTGCAAAAGTCATAAAATTTCTTATTTTATGTATTTATATAAAAGGCCTGTAGCGTTTTATGAGGTACACAGGCGCCTGCTTACTGCTCGCGGAACCCCAGGAAGCAATCATAAAGTTCTAAACTGTTGCATGTATTTGAGAGGTAAACACGAATTATATACATCGTAGCTAATCAACCGGCTTACAGGAATAGTGCCGTAACACATGCATTCACTATCAGGACACCCCTTGTTTACAAGCAGACATTTGCGTTTGATATTTTTCTTGTATTGAAAGGATCCTCTGACAAGTGTCATGCTCACAAGCTTTACACTTTATTGCATTGTATTTGTAACGTCTTGTGTTTTTTCCAATTGTCAGATTCAGAGACTATTGTGTTCTTTGCTTTGTCGTCGTCTTAGGGTTTATTTGGGCCAAAATGCCAATAATCTGATATGGTTGCGGTCCAGGGGTGCAATTCTCGAGTCTATTCGCAACAATGCGTATACGAATTAATGCGTGTGGAAAATTGCGATTCGCAATAAATTTTGGTATTCTCGAAGTACACCTAGTGCTACTCGCAACCGAGTTCGCATACGTAAATTTAGGTGCGAGTGGAAACGTGACAACGATGTAATTCTGTCAGTGTTGACAACTCAAAAACGATTTCTAGTGCAAAAAATTGTGTAAGTAATAAATTATATTGCATTAAAACATTTGTGTTGAAATAATATCATTTTCGTTGTTTAGAACATGGAATCGAAGCGGTCGGGAAACATTTTACAGGCGGGGGAAGTCAGGATGAAGAAAAGCTGACAGAATTTGAGGAAGGTGTAATAAATCTTTTGGGAGAAGTTGTCATTGAAGGTCATCCTGGTACGGAGGAGTCACTGGTTCCCAGTCTAACAGCAGAAGAACTGCCAGAGAAGTTGTTACTTACTACACTTCGTCAGCCAGTTCAAATTAATGAGGAGCAAGAATTAACACCTATGCAATCTGATATAGAATGTGACCATAATAGTAAGACTGAACCAAATAGAGAATCTCTAGCAACTTTCCCAACTCATCATATGACACCACCATCATCACAGCATAATCTTCAAGTCCAAGTTTCCAAGTCCAAGTCTTTGCGTCGATCTACAGCACGACTAGATCATTCGCTTGCGGTTACAGAAAAATTAGCATCTCAAGTAGAAGAAAAACTCAAATTAAAAAGAGAATATTATAAAAAAAAAGTTAGAATTGTATGAAAGGGAAGTTGTGGCAATTGAAACGTATTATAAGAAAAAAACCGAAGCTCTATAGAATATGAGAAATTTTCAATTTTGTACTCTTTAGGAAGTAGTTTTAATTAAGTACTTGTTTTTTCCGTTTCTGACAGGAAATTTTTCTCAGGCGTTCCTTACTTTTTTATAACAATATGTAGTTAGGTTTTCGAAAAAATATTAATAAAACATTCTATTTTACCAATATAAACAATTTTATTTTAAAATAACAATCAATGTATAAAATGGTTACGAACAATCAACTCTCTGTGCCTTCTTCCTTCATTTAATTCGGCCAGAGGCCTCCTCTCGCGTTGCTCTTCTGCTTGTTGGTTGAAGACACCATAATCAATGTTGAAGTCTTCTAGTTCTGGAGGTACGTTATTATTAATGCATATGTTATGGAGTACCGCACAGGCATTAATGATTTTCGATGCACGCTCTGGGACATAGTGTAAAACTCTGTGTTTGAGGAGGCATCGAAAACGTAACTTCAGCACCCCGTTACACTGTTCAATCAGTGATCGTACACTTTTGTGGCGTTCATTGTATCGTGCATATGGAGGGTTTGGTTCAACATTTTCGTAAGGAGTGATGAGGTAAGATCGCAATGGATATCCAGAGTCACCTAGTAACCACAACGATCTGTGTCCCTGGGCATGTAGCTGTTCCATAAATGGTAGCACATTACTATTCCTCCAAATATAACTGTCATGAGTACTCAAACGTTTTCCCACTATACACAGTACCGTGAAAAATTAATTAATAAATTAAACTTGATCAACTTATAAACTGAAAGTCACAGGAAATTATTGACAGGACAGTTAGCGCCACGATACCATCAACAGTCAAGAGCTTTCCTAGATTTTTGTCTCGCAATATCTCATTGCGAGTACTTATACCCACTCGCAACGCAACACTCGCATATTTGCGCGTACGATTATCTACGAGTGGTTGGAGAATACGAGTACGCTCCCTCGTTCGTACTTTTCACTACTTGGGTGTACGCAAGTTATGTGCACCGTTTCGAGAATCGCACCCCAGATCTACACAGCTGTATCCTATTACTCCGTAATTAAAACAGACAGGACCACACAATGCAAAACGACGATAAAGACAATCGTTTTTTTTCTTCGTTATTTTTCCGTAGCTTTAATTTTCGATGGCTAAATTAAGTTATACCTTTATAACAAACGAGTAATAAAAAACTGTAAAATCCATCGAATTTAAATTTCAAGTTGGGGCTGTAAAGTTAACTGAAGTTTATTTGTTGCCATCGGCGCTGTTGCTGTTAAAAATAATTTTTGTCTTGTTTTAGTATTTTGTTTTATGGAATAAAATTGCTGGCTCAGAACGAGCATGAGCGGTTTGAAATTATTGTTTATAAAAAAACAGAATTTTTGCGGAAATTTTTAAAGTATGCATTCAGGTCGAGTGCTTTTTGAACTTCAGTGACTGCAACAAAGGAATTATTTTTTAATTCAAGACATGAACTCTAACTCCGAAGGTCATTGACGATGAATTTCATTTGATCGCTTGAAATTAATAGTCCCTTTGAAGTTTCGTTATAAAGCTAAATTGTGGAAGATTCATTCACATCAGAGACTGGCAATAAATATAATGTGAGCAGGAAGTACTGAAATTTCATGAAAGCGGCGATGAGACGATATCAACCATCAGGTGTTAAATGTAATAAAGAAATTAAAAGTAGTAGGAATAAAAAACGTGAGTAAAATAATTTTCCGCCACTGAAGGATACATAAAATTTCGTCTTCCACTCCGTTCCTGCTGCACGTTAATAATCCTAGAAACCAGTTTGCATTTCTTCTCCGCTCTTGCTGTCACGAGATGAAATCTCGCAATATATCGCAATAAGCTTGAAATTATATAAGTTTTCGAGTTATTCGCGATAAGACAGTAAAATTCACAATACGTCTCCTAACGCCATTCAGCAAAACTTCCTGTTAAACGTGGTTTTCATAACTACACTTTTGCTCCCCCATTTTTCAGAGTGGTGTAGGCTGCCTGCAGCTTTTCCTGCCGTCCGCAAGCACAAATGTCTCGGTGGCGTCAAGTTGATTTGTAGCTTAGTTCGCGACACCCGACACATTCCGGCGACCAGATATACGGGGAAAACCCGACCGATAAATGTCTGAGATAAATAACCGATACTCCGGCGGCTTTTACGGCGCTGCCGTCGCTCTTACTGCTCCGCCAGTTTCTATTCATACCGGGAATATAATGTGATAAAAGTTTGTAATAAACTGGATTAAGAACTTTGGAATTTATAGGCGAAGTTTACTCCTTCTTGTAAATTACTTATTAAAAAAATACACGAGGGAAAGTGGCGAAGATCGGACAATTGCCGGAGGTGGAATCGAAGAATCGAGTCGAAAATTGTAACTAGCAGTGGACCTCGCTAGTTAATGGATTTTTTAAAGCAATTTGGGCAATAATTCAGTTTCCATTGAAAAGAGTAAATCATCTGAAAAAACTTCGCCATAAAGCGGCAGTCATTTGGGAAATTATCAGACTTTTAAAGCTATCGCTGTATTGATCTAAATTTGTTGAAAGCAGTTATTGATTCACCCTATATACAGTTACAAGAGGGTGGTAGAGAAACCTCATCAATCGCTACGTGTAATCAGATATTATTAATCAGCATTTATCTGATTTTGAATTGATATCAAACGAATGAACTTGAACCAATTGTGGCTACCAAATAATTCAGAACTCGGCGTACCTTGCCGATTCGTTTAATGAAAATCTGAATACGTTCATTTTTTGTTTCCAATTTCCGTGGCAAACATTTTCACATTTATTATTAACGGGCTTTGTCGGCGGAAATTTTGTGCATAATACACGTGAACAACGAGTAATTAACTTTTATTTATTGCTTTGCGGACGTGATTAGCTTAAGAACACGGTTTCATTTTAAACAACAATAGAACATGCCTCGTTACGAAGGGGTAAAAATCACCATGTAATAACACTCGCGGGCACGTAATAGACCACTCGAACAACTTCCTGCTGAATTTTAAGCCAGCAGGAAAAAAAACTGTTTATTTCTAATTTAGACGATAAGCGATGATTCATATCTCCTGCATACTTGGCGACGATTTACGATCGGCAGGTACTTGTAATTTCTAGGTAGGTGTGGAGCCAACGTCGTAACTTTTCTTGTAAATTCGCAAATATGTGTACACGTTTTTCCGTTTTGCCCACGTATGTACACATTGCTGCGGACATATCATGACTTATTGTAATTCTGTGCCTCCGAACCGAATTACTGGAACATGTGGAATGCCGCAGTTATTATTCTAGTTTCGTGTATGTGTTTCTGATTTATAGAATTAAATCAGAAACCACGACTGTGAATGTTGTGTAATCCGATAATTGGGTTAATTGCAGGTCATATAATAATTGAGTTTGATGCCTTTGTTTGGATGGCGGTCGTGAGCGAATGTGTGGTCAACAGGGCGGAAATGATTTACGGTAACGTGCGAGAAATTCCTGGCCTTCTTGGGAACCACAAAGACGACTAGCAATTTTATTAATAATAATTAGAATAGTCTTGATTTATCCGCCTGAAAAAACGAGAACTTCGGAGCTCCTCCGGCATATAGATTTTGTTCTTTGACAATTTCTTTTTCTGAACCCTTTAATAAACGAGTCCGTGACAGAAAGACTCTGGTTGTGATTAACGAACCTTATTTCAAAGATGTGTTAAATTTTTGTAATTTCCTCTTTTTTGGACGTCTCCATTGCATATTGCAGCTCCTGCCGCGCGATGATTTGTTGGCATCATACTCGTCGACTTAATCTCGGCATTCTTCCAGATTCTTATTACGTGAAAGGGTTGAGATTGATGGAGATGAATTTCCAGTCGCGCTTCTCTCGGGTCGGTGCTAATAAATTTCCTCCGAACAACACGTAAGGCGGCAAGTAAAGTGTTGTAACTATTAGATATGCATGTCTGGATTGCAGGTATATCCGCCAAACTGATTTGTCTAAATCAAACACGAAATGCAAGCGAACGTGTCCAATTTGTTGCAGTGATAGACTTAGGTCACGTATCTCTTAAACTCGTGCGGGGTAATTTGATGCACAAGGATATATGCAGGGGATTATTTATGACCAGTGCGAACTCACTATTAAAATGTGGCCCCGTAAATCCTAGAACGCTTCTTTCACGGAACGAAATTAATTTTTCGTTTGGTGCATACAGATACGGACGAAGCATAAATCAAGAGATAATTCTGAGGGCGGGGGCACGCGAGGTGCTATCACGCCTTATATTTCAATTACCAAGACTTAAACACGGCATGGATCTTCATTCGAGATTTTTGTGAAAGTGCTAAAGAAGCGTGAGATTCCATTAATTCGGATGACGGGACTTTTCGGTGTTCAATTAAATAATTACGTCGTACGACGGTAGATGCAAACTACTGCTGGATTATTGTCGGTTAAAGTGGAGGAAATTGCCCCCAAACGAGTTGCCGGCTTGATAATGCAGACGAATGTTTATCATTAAGTCCTTGAACTATAATGCAATCACAGAATCTCGAGAACGTCTCATTAGTCTTAATCCGGCCTACACAAGTCTTTTGTTCAACATGTATATAGAACAGATAACGAATGAAGTTGCTAAAACTGTCCATTGTTGATAGGATCTGCCACCACCCAGCACATTTAATCCTATTACGATTATAAAGACTTCCCGGTGCTCTGTTAAACCGACAAGGGTTCTGCATCATTGATGGGGACTTATCAAAAAATAAATTTGGACGCTTTCACTCTCCTGTTTGTATTATTTTTCTACCAAACAAGAAAATACAGACATGGCTGAAGGCCATAAAATCACATCTAATTATTCCAAAATTGAATTATAAATTAAAAGTAATGCAATTAGAGAACCACAGAAAAATGAATTTGCAGTACTAAATGCTCCGATAACGGTTGTGAAAACAAAGCTGTTTACGAGCCTACATGCAAAATCAATTAAATTCGACAATCAAATATTGACACCACATTTAAACTTCACATCAGCATCATACAATAATTCAATCAAATAAAAATGTTAGCGCGGAATCTTTTTATGGAAATCTAAAGATTTCATTCAATTTTTTTACTGGCAAGAACTAGGAAATATGTGGCGCGGATCATCAATCTACCACTGTATTAAGTTGGATCTAGCCTAAAATTTTCTATTTCTTATGATTTTGGTTTCAGTGTTTGAGAAACCGTCAATTCAAGCAACGTTTAAAGTTCGTTGTAATGTTGTGGGAAACGAATTAAGAGTAGTCATGTAATTTTATGTTGAATTAAATTCGAATTAAGAACGAGTGTTTTTCATGGTGAAATCAAGATATTTTATCCTACATTTAATTTCATTAAATACTTACAGTAGTATCTCTTTAATTCGGATCAAGACTATCTAACTTATCAAAAAATTCGGATTAGCGGGACATGTTATTTTCAATTTATTTAACTGGATGTCACCGGTTGAAATTTCTTAAAAGTTTAGTGAGATTTCCGGATTACGAAACATTTATGTATAAAGACAAAAATTAATGCGGATTACTGCGACATCCGGATTATCGCAGGTCCGGACTATTCAGTACGGTACTCACATATGTTGATGAAAAATTAGACTCCCTAGACTATCTAGAAGTCGAATATTTTCCTCCAAACATAATTCATAACTGGAGCAGTAGTTATCCTTCGCCAACCAAACTGCTACTCACTTTTACGGCCACACCATTTGCGCATTTGATGGATCGATTGAATCCGAGACGTGTTAACACGAAATTAATTTAGTCCCCGAGATGTTAACGAGATCAATAAAATCGACAGTATGTTCGAGTGGCCCGAATTATTGCTACGTCTTGTGCATGGAACCAATTTGTGAAGCGGCCTGCTGAGCGGGTTTATGAGGGTGCACAGCAATGTGTGGATATAAAATTTTATGTTGTTTATGTTAAACATTTTCATGGGTGGCTTATGGTGGATGTCGCATGTTTTATTTAAATACAATTTTTTGTTCTTAAAGGGTTACAAAATTAGCGTTTTACCCACGTTAAGACATTAATTAAGCTTCTGTGGGGATGATTTAATGTGTTATCGCCCTGCGAAATTTTTCCCAGAGGATCCAGTAAATTTAAAGGAGCAGGAATAATCCGATACCAAAACAAATATACACTCGTATATTTTCTTAAAAAAGAAAAATTATATTGAGGAAATTTTATAACCAATTTTCTCGCTACACCGAAAAATGTTTATACAGCTCCCTTTGCGCTCAACACCAAATAAATATTAGAATTTGCGTGTTGATCAATCAGAATCACGTCAGGTATGGAAGTATCCTTGAAAATTTATATTTATTGAGGATCTGAGAACTTTCCAAAGTCCTTTCTGTTTGGAATCGATACAGTAAAACTGAATGAACCGTTTAATGGTCCTCAACGATCTGAAGTCACTTCTCTTTAAAAGACCGAACGGATCAAAGTTTGAGACACTTTGCTCTAAAGAATTTCCTGCGGTTAGTTACCGATTTTTCCCAACTAAATAATCTGAATTTTTCTGCTTAACAGTAATGAAAGGCGTGTTTGCTTGGTGAGCCCCAATTGAATCTAATATCCAAACATCGTCTCTTTCAATCGCCTGTAATCATAAAAAGCGACCTCTAATTTTCTGCTACCGTAAATATTGACACGAACGAATGAATAGACACTCCCACACTTTAACGTTAGATCAAATCAAAGGTAGAGTGGAGAATACAACCTAACAAGATCGCGAATCGTATTTAAGAGGATTGCGGAGGAAAAAAAAGCATTGAAGTTTATTAAAATGCTCATCTGCTGTATCAGGTTTCTCCTGCAATCAAGCAGGACGTGCACTTAGCATCGTGGATCATGAGAGCAGTTTATTAGCGTTATGTGAACGCAGGACATAGCTCATTTGCACCGGCACTAATTACAGCAGGTGGACACATTCAGTCGTTTTATTTAATAGCTGGGGTGTGTGGCTGAAAAGAACGGGAGGTAATTATGACATTAGTTTGATTAAGAATTTTATGACCATTTCGTCGCAGAACTGCTGTAAATTAGGAGTATAACGATTGCATTCATGGAGGTCAGTGTAACGTGGTAGCAGGAATAAAATAAATAAAAGAAAGTATTGCTCGTTCGATAGTCCCAAAGACATTCTTTAAACCTTCATGTTTTCACAGGAAAAAAGGTGTGCATGAAATAACTGTCGTTGCAGCTCCGTAAGACTTTCGATTTATGTTTTGTACGAGAGTCGTGGGTTTTCTTAAAAATTTCACCTTGCTGTTAACACGTTACCTGGAAAATTAAGTCGCGCTGTTCTCATCCAATTGATTTTTAAATTACAGCCTGTTGGCGTTCTGTTCTTTAATGACCAGAAGTTGGATCGGAAACGTTCTCACGTACGCGCAACAGCTTGACCGAGTAATTAATAAATCGTTTCTGATTAATGATTGGTAGGTCGGTAGTGCTGTATAAATTACTTAAATACGACTAATATATCATAGTTTTTCCTGATTAATGAAGCTTTGGTATTGCTTGATGTGTTTATAGAAGTTCTTTCTTTTTTTACTGAGATAAATCGTTTCGATTTATTATACCACCATGGGTGAGGTCTGAACCTTTGGCAGGCTACGGGTCAAGCGATCATTAAATTCTGGGTGAAGGTGACGATCCAGTGGGTTGATTTACAAATGGTAGTGTTTTTTCATTTAAAATATTATCCATCAGAGAAGAGAGTCACAAAAGAACACGTGGTAATTATTGCGTGCCCCCTCTTATCTACATCCGTTTTGTAGTAAGAACCGGCGAAAATGATACTATTCTAGGTTAGACAAGTTTACTTACCCCGAAGTACCTAATCTATCGGGTGTACTAATCAACATTGCCAAACTCAAATATAGCCGACATTTCTTTTTTCAACTTGGTCTCACCATTTCCACGGCTATTTTCTCTTTTACTCGACCTTCTCAAGATTTATACAATACAGCTCGAAATTCCCAGAACGAGCATGGGAAATTCACGTTCATTATCCAGTGTCATTATAATGAGAGCATTTCCTAGAACCGGTGACAGTTAACTAAATTATAAATTCCAAATGCACTGCATGTTTATTATGTAACTTGGCCGACATAAATATTGAATTTTAAGGAGAGGAACGTGTTTGTGAAACTACCCCCAGGTTCGTTAATATATTCATTTCGTATGACGCAACGTAATGAAAATAAAATTTTCTGTTGGGTGTTCTTTACGCGTTGAATTCCCCGAATTCCACCCCGAAACTCCAGACTGTAATTGTTTAACGTTCATAACTCGCGATCATTATCGTCCTCTGCGGCTGCGAAGACTGCACTTTATTCCACCCTTAGCGCCACATTCTTCTGGATTTAATGACGGAAAAGTCGGCGTTTTTCAGGGCATGAATACGATAACAGGACGACAGACCTGTCGAAAAATTCCTGCGAGCTATCATTACGAGCGGGAAATAAGTGGTCTAATTTTTGCAGGATCTGAAACCGAATTTTCGCCAACATTAAAATGCGTCGTCTTGCTGGCCACTTTAAAACATTCAGCTATAAAACAGACTTTTTATTTCGGAATAACGTTTATTGTTTCCAACGGTGTACATTTTTATTTGCGGTTTTATCCGGACGAATGAAAGCCATATTTTACTGTTGTATGAACGAAAACCGTTCTCCTGCCAGATGATTGTGTGTTTAAAGTGAAATTTATGTTGGCAGCTGACCTGGGATAGAAAACTTCATTTGTGCAACGAATTCGGGTTAATATCTTTCGCTGTCGGAAGAAAAAATGAGCAAGTTCCGGAAACTGCTCTCGACGAAATCAGTTATCTACAATAAAATTTTATCTCGTGCGATTGTTGTATTATTAAATTGATAGAGAAATTACGACGAATAAAATCTGTTACGTCTGTATGTGGAATTTTATTGTTGGTTGAATTAAGCTGAGAGCATAAAATCGGCACTCTGGTATTTTCCACTTCGATGGAAATAAATAATTCGTTTCTTTGTTATTACAACCGACTATAAAACAATACAAATAAACATTTTTTGATGCACGACTATAAAGACGGAATGAAAACAATACGTGGACTGTGTACAAACATTTTCAGGTTTGTTTGAAATTGATCTGGACGACAGAATAGTGTACCTGTTTTCACAGTTTTCGCGGAGATTCACGTTTATTTATCAGGTGCTGGTAGATTTCATTGCATAAAATTGCATCTAACTCGGCGTCTGAATACAATCATTTCCATTTTCTGTATTTTCAGGGATTTTCCGGTTTCATTTGAATGATAAACAACGTTTAATTATCTCGCGTAAACGACCGCTTCGGGACTCTAATAAGAGCGATGAAAATTTTCAGTTTCGGAGAAATGTCGTTTAAAGATTTTATTCGCACAATATTTTATCCTGAGAATCTGGTTAATAATGTCAAGTTTTTCAGTTTTGACAACATTATCTGCGAAATGAAAATTAATTACTCAAAATATTATGGTATTTAAAATTTTGCGGCATCGCACGAAGAGTTTAAGAGCTACTCGAGACTTACGACTTTAAGTTACGAGATTAGGAAATGTGAGGTAGTAAAGCTTTGTATTTAGTCCAAGGTTTAAATTTGTGGGTAATCATAACAATGACTTTATCTAGACAAACAGGAGACGGGAAATGGGAAAGTTGAAACTGTTTTTTCATGACCAATTGACTAGAAATTGTCTTTTTATTTACTTTGAAATGATCGGAGAAATTACAGCAATACATTCGATTGTTAAACATTTTTTTCTTTATTTCTTTTGACGGAAAAGTAAACAACATGAATATGTCATGTACATCCATGAACAATAACACATTTTTATTTCCGTTATTAGAATCAAGTACTGTCTGTCAGCCCAATTTAGATTCATCCTGTACAATTGCTAATTTAATTTTCAATTTACAAAATTAATTAATTACACACTGCGTGTTATTTAACAAGAGCAACATTAAACTGATGAATGTAATTTATTTACTTTTTAATTTTAGTGGTCCTGCTGGAATATTTTTTGCTCTTTAATTCATCGAAACAAAGTCCTATTTAATATTCTTCCTTGATACTGAAACATCTCAGTTAACTATCTCTTTCCCCCTTTTATTGCTCCTAAAACTCTTCGTTTATTTTTTTGTCGTCGTTCGGTTCTAAAAGTTTTAATTGGAAGCAAAATTTCTGCGTGGCATAATTTATAATATAAAAATATTGTTATCACGGATCCCAACTGTTTGATATACATGTATGCAGCCTGCACGACCGCAGCGCCATTTGGTTTGCAGATGTCCCATACAAAAACCAGTGATTTTACGCGTCAATATGTACGTTTTATGCATACCAACCCAAATTTCGCAGCACGTCCCTGCGATTCCACTTTCCTTTTCATCGTCATAATTATGGGCGCTAGAAAAAAGAGCAGTTTGAATTGTAATATTAACGGGATTTTTTTGTTTCAGGTGAGTTCGGAGACTTGGAGGGATGCGGTAATGTAATTAAACACGGGCGGCAACCCCCTCGCGAATTGTTTAAAATGGGTAAGATATAGAGTAATCCTGGCGGCAGAAAATAGAGAATACACACACAGTAATGAAATTGTGTTCAAAAGGAAATATATTTGTTATTCATAGCGCATACATAAAATGAGCCATCGCATCAACCGATGTAAAAGCCACTACGTACGCAGAATAATGTACGATCTGCAATCGCGAAATTTCGAAACTGTGGTGCCCTTTTGACAAACTATCAGACAATAGTGAAGGGACAGCAGGCATCGAAAAGGCAGGGCGGTATCATAATGATAGTTTATTTGGATTATCTCTTGATATATCATCGGTCATTTGTCAAGTTTATAGGGATAAGTAGCTGAGTAAAAAATGGATCGCCGCCCCAATTCGATTCTTCTTCTGACTGTTGATGCGACAGCTGGCAAAGATAACTACGTTTAATTTACACATTATCCACCTGAAAGCGGAAGCGTATTTATCAATTTCGTCGCTTTTTTTTCGACTTCAAATGATATTTATGGTCAAATTTATCACTCCGCCGCGCTGGATTACAAAAATAATTTTAGATCCGTGACGACAATTTATGAGATCGTTATTGTTTACACAGTCTCTAGGTTATCACACGCGTGTAATGCTTCTCTTTTTGATTTTAAAATGTTGTACTTGGTGGATATTTTTAAAAATTTTGTCAGCAAATTAAATTTGGTAGGTTCCTTGCAGGACTTCGTTTGACCCAGAGAACCTCATTACTTTTTAATAATGACTACTCTCTCCAACGGTCGATCGTAAATTATAAATTTATCAAATGCGTCTGCCACAATCCAATAAAGCAGACCCTCTTATCTGTAATGGCGATACACCCGAAAGTGGGTATTAATCTGATTTACCTCCTCCTCGTACATAAGTACGCAATAATCCTCGATACCATCAAGCACGATATCCCAAAGATGTTCGGACACAATTGCCAAAAATCCTCCCGCCGAGAAAATATTTACGTCGTTGTTTACGACTTCCTCTCATTATTACGACATTCGGAAGTCGTCCAACTCCAGGCAGTTATTAATATTTTTAGCAAACATTGTGATGAAGCACCTGTATGCCACAGCTTTAATCGTTGCGTCTAGACGGCAGACAAATCCAACAATTACAAGCGGAGCCCTTTGAAGATTATAGTTAAAGGAACTTTAAAAATATTTATGACAAATTAAACCTTTTGATGCGACTTTTTTGCGCACCAGGTTTTAATTACGTCGAACGGAAGGACGGTTTTTTGCAAGCAGCGAGTTATGGAAAACAAAGTCCGTTGAAAGCAGATTGAGTCCGCATCACTTGGATGTCTCTTTTATTATCGTGAAAGACAAGATCTGATAAGACACGCGTTGAGTAGCCTGTGAAGACCTAACACCTCCTTAAAACATCGACCGAAGAGTACTTATCCTTCTACATTTCGGGTGCTTCTTTGTGGGTTTCGGAGGATACGGGTCTGGAATAGGCGGTTTAGTGCTTATTAGGGAGCCAAAGCTCCAGCAGGAACAATATTCTCGTTTCGATACAATGCATTTTCAAGTTTGTCGCATCATTTTGTTTTTATTCTGATGTAACAGATAGTTGATAGGTTCTATTATTCTGGAAATAAATAAATTGATGGTTTAAATCTTCTTGTCTCGGCATGAAGTAGGTACTTATTTAGTGCGAGATATCTCTTGTTTCTGGTCGGTTTGTTATCTGTGCTACAAGAAGTACAGAAAGGACTCCACAAACAAAATGTAAATGAGACGATGGAGCGAAACACGAGATGCAAATAAAATTAATTAAAAGCACAATTAAAGACAACAAATAAATAGATGTAATGAGGACAAGTAGTCTGTTTATAAAGAAGGCAATTCCGAAAATCGTTTATTCAGTCGAGACGGAAGTTCTGATTACGCGTAATTGGTGCTCCCTTTCTTTGCGCTCCTTTTGCAGTTTCCCAAAAATAGCAACATACTATCGATCTAGCTCTGGCATTACTATTCCACAAATCAAAGTCATAAATGCGAGTTGAAACTCTCGAAAAGCACTGAAAAGTTCACTCCACCGTCCACGTGACATGGTAACAAATAATTGTGTAGAGAAAAGTAAACAAATATATATCACAACAGAGACGAAGTTCGCGCCACAAACTCATAGAATGACAATAAGGAATTCTTTCTCCGAGCACGATTCGACCCGTGCTGACCGAGCAAAGCTGTGCGAATGAGATGAGACTTGTTAAAAACAATACAAATACGTGATATTTTCGATTTATTCGCAACGAAAGACTCATTCTTTTCGGTGCAACTGTGGTCGAGACTAACACAATTTTGCTTTCCCGGACTCATTTGTCATGTTGCATTTGCAGTGCTCCCCAAGGCGCATCATTCGACCATTTCCTTTCCACCATTAACTACCGGTCTCGATGGAGATGGTTAATTTCACTCACTATTTCCGAATTTTTGTCGGCGGTGCGGACGGGGATCAATAAATTCTTTTTATTGTCGCCGGTCAGAAATTCTCGGGATGTGAGTGCATTAGTGGCGGCGATTAAAAGGCGGGCGACAGTATTAACGCAATAACAGTAACAGTTATCGTAAGCTATTCTGTAGTCGTTGTAATTAGCGCCATGAAACCGGAGATTGCATGATGGATCCGGGACTGGAAAAGAGGACATTGTCTATATGATCAATGCAAGAGACGTCGCTGGGGCTTTAAAGGATATCAAGAGAAATGAAAAGTAAATTAAGAAAAACCATCAAGAGTTTTTTACGGTTTGGTTGAACAGAATCGCGCATTTTAGATAATTTGACGCATTTGCCATATTAGAGCGCACCCACACTAAAGAAACTCCTGTGGAATTTTCCCACTTCCTTTTGCTCATAAATAACATTTCCTCCCGCCCTTGATTCTAATCAAACTCTAGAAATTTAATTAGAATAGCAGCGAAAATACTGTATCAGAGCGCGTCGTTGTGAATAATTTTTCTAATGAATGAGAGAGTCCCGAGATAAATGAGCCTAATTCCCCTGGAATGAATTCATGCATGCAAAACTAGTGCAAGTGGATTTAAAACTGTCGGAGAGATTATTATCACACCATACAAATGTCAGGACATTTGACATCCGTCGTGACAGCGAAACGGCGGCCCAAGGAGCCTTGTCTCTTTGATTAAAAGCTTCCGAGCTTCCAGTCGCCCTTTCTTATTAGGCTTATGCGACAGCAGTGCGAAGTATTTTTCGAAAAATTCTCGTTGTTACGTGCTGGAACATCGTACAGAGCTTTTTATCTGTCTTCCTATTACTGGATTTGGAAAAAGTCGTTTTTGCTTGTGTAGGATGTGCTCGATATAATAGGATTGCATAGGCGAGTTAAACTTCAATGGAACTTCAGTTACAAGTGGGGCAATTAGAATTCCACTACAATGGAACAATTTACACCAAAACATAATGCACTTTGATATTACTCGAAATGGAGGAGTCTAATACAAACTTTAAAGTTTGGTGTGAGTAATGATAATGTTTATCAGCAAGGATGGCCGTCGTTTGTTCCAAATTTAGAAGTTCGGTTGTTTATCAAACTGTGAAAAACTGTAGATTAATAAATCGCTTCTCGAGTTTGTTTGCCAGTAGTTACATGTGTTACATAGTTGCATGTAAAAGTTAGTTGCACACTTCATTATTATAGCAATTGAGAACTCAGCTACAACAGCTATTTTTTTTGCGAACAAGAACAAAAGTTTGTAAAGCTTTACGTAGCCTTACGTTAAAATTACACACAACATTGTGTTTACGAACAATGTATCGCAATTTCATAACTTTCTGCACGCTACTAGTTTAAATTTCGGCCGGCAATAAAATAGAAACCTGCAAAGTACCGAACGTCATTATAATCCGTCCTCTGTAGTTCTGTTCCCAACTCGGTCCTCGGGGATCCGTTAAAGAAGTTGAATAATTCCCAAACGGGCTGCAACGAGGTCAATTGCCGTCGCAACAAAACCTTCCTACCTGCAAGAGTTCGTTCGATGCATTGGAAACATCAATAATTGAACGTACACAAGTTAAGAATCTCCGGTAATAAAGTCGAGTCCGAAAAATCGTGGAATTGGGAAATCTTTACGGCAGCCCGGAGCGCGTATCCGTTTCCGGTTGGCCATTCCGGGCGCGTCGGAACCATCCGAGGGCCTCTACGTGCGCCACATATATCGCCCCTATCTGAGAAACTGTCACTGCTGTTGCCGGCCCGACAAACTCCGACTCACGTTCTGAGGACGTTCGCTCCGGTTGTGCTTATTGCTACTTGTAAGAGGACGGTAAACACCGGATTTTTGCTGGATTTCGACGATATCGATGGGTAATGTACGTAAATGAGCTTTTGTACCGGATTTGTCCGGACATCATACCGTCTCCTCAGGGATTTTGACCGTTTTATTCCACCGACTTTCCGGTGCTTTAAACTATTAACGTTGGAAATTTACCCTATGAAGGAGCTCAAAGTCGAATTTTAG
The DNA here is from genome assembly GCA_029298725.1 of Gnatocerus cornutus. Taxonomy (NCBI): domain Eukaryota; kingdom Metazoa; phylum Arthropoda; class Insecta; order Coleoptera; family Tenebrionidae; genus Gnatocerus; species Gnatocerus cornutus. The sequence goes on from CM055514.1 coordinate 10,143,632, forward strand.
GTTTAATGATTTTTATTAAACTGGTCAACAAAATTTAGACTTTTTTCTCTCGAACTTCCATTTAATTAAGTTTTCTCGATTTATTTTCAGAGAAGAGCATTAATCCAATAAAAGTTTAACAATCTGTTGGAAGTTCTGGATTCGACTTAAAAGAGAAGATTGTTAAAATATCCATTTCATGTTTTAAAATTCAGTAATTTAGCAACATTAGGAATCACTTTATTATCTCATAAATTAATTAATTGGAATCTTTTTCTTAGCATGCATATGCTCGATCTGAAAACTGTTGTTTTTGTGTTTCACCCCTCTTCACGGCCTTGGGTCAACACAAGGACACTGAGGGGACGCAAATTGAGTTAATTTTCCCTCTTATACGTAAAAGCTCCGCGGTGCAATCGATTTTGCATCGTGGAGGTAGCTGAAGCCGGTCAATAATATTTCTTCCACAGGAAATTAACGATGAAAATAAAATAGATTGCAGAGTCGAGTCTTGAGCAACTCATGCGTAAAATATCCCGTATTAAACTCTGACCATGATCCTTTCAAAGGAAGAATCCACTTACTTGCCTTTTAAAGTTCCCCGCGATGCCACGCTATAAATCCATATAAATAGTCCACAAAAGATGGATTATCGGCCTTTGTGAAGGGAAATTTGCAAGTAAAATTATTTTCTAACAACCCATTTTAACTAAGATGCTTACCAAGCAAAGCTTCTTTTGTTCATCAGCGCAGTAAAGGCCCGTTTTAAAGCGATTGTTATACTGGGCGTTGCGAAAAATGACGCGTCTTGGGCAATGGGATCATAACAAGTGGTTAACGGTCGAGTGCTCAGCCTCAGGCTTGCACAAACATGTCGTTCGTCCACAAAGCGATGGTTCATTTTAATATGGGGCTTCGGGCTGTTTATAATTGCTAGGGTTAGATATTCCACTACATGACGCAAATAATCACATTTATATTTACAAAACGGGATAGATAACCTCATGTTATTACAGCAACAAAGAACCCCATCACATCCGTTGTGATTTATATTGAGTTTAACGTCAATCACCTCCTTAACAATGGCGACGATTTTTCATCATAGTTTTTCACGGAATCGATCAGACCCAAATTAATTTTCACCACTCGATTTATACTTGAAAACGCCAGAATTTTACAACATCAACCGTATTTTATTATGTAAAATATTGACGTGCAAATTACATGTGTGAACAATTTTAAAGTCGTTAAAACCGTGAGTGGTCCCAACTTTTATATGTTTAACCTGGGCACTGTCATAACCAGCTTCATTAAAAAACGATCTAATTTTATCTTTTCATAAAGATCGTTCTTTTGGGAGCAACTAAATTTAAATTTACAGCCGTCTCACATGTCTGTCTTTTTGACAACTGCACGGTAGTTTCTTTGCCACTTTTATACCATTCTTTACGTGAACTGCACTGCAGACGTCGAACAAGATGGATATTGCAGGAGAATAATAAATTCTGGCTCGATTGCACGAGTTGTGCCCTGAATTAATAAACCACAGTGACGAGGAGGGTTGCAGAAAAAGTTACGGTTAGAATTCTGGATTATTATTATAGTAAAAATTGTTAGGACTGTTCTAGTTTCCACAGCTTTGACGGGCCAATGCGGATGTCAATCTCTCCTAATTCATGACATGTTATCATTTTAACTGCTGTAGTAAAGTCAGTTCCGGGACAAGACGGTCTCTGGTGTTAAAAAATGTATAATTGTTCTTCTCGTCGCGTCATCGCGCTTATATCTTTTTCTGCAGCAAATCCAGTATGGCTTCGTCAAGACCCTACACAGGTGTCTCGTCATAGTCTGCCGCGTTTATAAAGAACTGCCCCCGGGATATTAAATTTCCATTCACAAAGGGATACCTCATTCAGTATTAAATTCAATTATACACCCATCTCATTGCCCCATACGTCAGTAATGTTTGCTTGTATGTTAGTACGTGCATGTCACGATTTATGGTACCATCTATGCAAATACTTGCCCGGATCTGGTATTGTTCGACCTCCTGGTTTTATTGTCGAATTAAGTTCTTTCATACTCGCACAGCATAGTCTTACGGTTTTTAAAGGGATCGAAAAAAATCAGTACAGTTGTGTCGAACGTGGTGAAATTACAGAACTCAAATAATTGTTTTGACCCTCCAGCTCTTGTAACGTTTGAATTTATCGTAAAAAATGTATTTCGCGTTTCCCCGAGGACATGAAAATATGTTTGAGGTCGTTTCCACGTTTCGTACATAAAGCACAAGTCGATATCTCTATCGATTCCAAATATAATTTATTATTATCCCGTTTTATAGAATAGCGGGCGCAATTTCTTTATCGGACGAGACGGTGCAGCTACTTACTCCTTATCAGGAAACTAGCAGCCTGTCGCTCTATAAGTCTTTAGACTAACAATTTAATCTACAGACTTACACTTTTTCATTTTAATCCGTGAAATATTGGATAACGTCACGAATGCCGAAAACCCATCATCAATAACTATTTAAACGAGCAACCGTGTCGGTCGTCTTTGAGATCGAAATATCAGGATAATTATCCTTTTTAAAGCGTATATCGGGAAATTGCCTTCAGAACTGCGATCACAAGGACTTATTTTTGGGAAATCCTGACACATCAGTCCAATTAGGGGGCAGCATCTTTTATGCTCTTTTTTAAAAGGGAAACGACGTTTATCGACATTTTTTCCGTCAGCCATTTATGAGCTTATTCTCGATGATATATGATTGTACTTGTAAAAACAACAATCTTAGCATTTCGCATGTGTGGGTTCGTATAGATCTAGACTACGGTCTAACTGGCAACCTGTTGACATTTATTTAAATGTGGTTTTTGTACTTTCTTCGCCATTAATCTCCACAACGTCACAATAACGTGTTCCAAAGCTCAACTGACAGGTTGGTAATTGCCCGAGAAACACCTTGCAGATTTTTTATTGATTTTTTAATTTTGCCACATTTATAATTCATTTATTCTACTTTGCCTCCATAATGAAATTTAAATTAATTATATAATTAATGGTAATTTTGGCGTATCTTTTGCCGGACTGTCACTCCTATCGGATATTTATGATTGAATTATGTTATTTACAGGAAGTGAAAACTCCGCAATGCTTGACATTTATGAATAACATAAATACAGCTTATGAAGGCCGTTTCGAAAATATTATCATAAATCATGTTATTCAAGTACCCACTTAGTTGTCTTGTCTTTTGCAAATTCTTTCATGAGAGATCTTGATTTTTAGCTCTTATTCCTAGTATTCAATTATTCACCATTCTGTTCTTCAGTTACTTTAGCACTATCCTTGTTTCCCCTGCTCTTGCTCCGGGGAAACGGCACGATTAACGCTATCAAAGCAGCTCTGTTATACAGACGAATAGTGTATATTAGTCAAATTAAGCTGGAGGCGGCTGTATGGACCGCAGGATAGTGCGGGCGTGAATGTGAGGGCCATTAATGCAAACCACCCCTCCCTAGGGAACTGTGTCCTTTCTCGCATAATAATCGTTATCATTTTTATCACTCTCCTGCCAAAAAAACTGACTCACACAGTGTTTTGTTCCTGCTGCTGTTTTAACTTGATATGAGATCCGCGAGTGTTAATTAATTCGGTATCCTGGATTCGTCCGTGGAAAGGAAAAAAATTGAAATATAAAGGATCTCCTTGTTCAATTTATCGTTTTCCTTTCATCACTTTGTTCAAGATAATAAAGTTTCTGCCTACAGTTCCACAAAGACGGCATCCACGCAGCAGTAATACACTTTGCACTCCCTCAAAGGTTTATCTCCAGTTACGAGTTATGTTTAACATATTTTGTTTTATTCGGAGTTTTGCACCATTTAGAGCTATGAAACTCGTTAAAACTAATTGTTGAACTTTTCGTGGGTTTCGTAGAGGCGTTTTAATATTGCGTCCAAGAATAATAGTTGTGTCAATACGTCTTTATTTTTCCTTCTTTTGTGAGAAACTAATATCCACAGCAGTGGATTAATAACAGATTATAGACAGTTCTGTGACTCACCCCCTTTCCATTACAAATGTATCGACATCGAACGAACGATCTCCTGAATTGTTATTGAATCACAGAAGGGTCAACTTGATTAATGAAAAGTAAGTGGCAAGATTAGATTTGAGTGACTTTATCACGACAAAATGGCTAATAGATCGTACCCATTATCGAACAGACTCAAAAAACTCACCCCAACTAATGTCATTTCTATCTTTTCTCCGTTATTATATCAAGAAAATTAATGGCACCCAATTAAGAGTGTTCCGTTGAAAGAGGCGATTTTATCGAGTCACGAAAGTAAGCGCCCAACACGCTTTTTACTCATAATTGCTTAATTTGAGCGGTTTCACCCTGTATACGATACCAATCAAGAGATAGAACAAATATTGTGTTAGTTGCTCTACTAACGGTGATGGGATGTGGCCCCATATCCATTCCAACTAACGGTCTCTGAGCATTATTTAGCCCTTTAGCATTTGGTCCTTCAAGACCATGAAACCCGACAAGTGCGTGCGATAAAGAGCACGTCGAACCTCTGGAAATGTTCAATGAAACAGGTCCGGCGTAAACGGTTAATCATTTTTAGGGTTTTTGATATAAATATGGCGAAGGGGGCAACATCGATAATTTTAGTTTACATTGTCAAATATACCGACTTGGCACATTGCCACATGATTTACGCCTGGAATTGTATGTACAATGATGAATTGGCTCCGATCTTAATTAACTGATATTTGAGTAATATGTATCGAGAGTTCCTGTTTACACCCATCTCGCTATCTTTTATTTTGACTCAAATCCTTTGACTCTTTGCGTTAATTAGTCTTAATAACGTCCGGTGAGATTTATGTCTTTTGGTTTGCTCATAGATTACGCTTATTAATAATTTTAACTCTAAATTTGATGCACGTTTCTAAGCCCGTAGTGCAAAGGCTTGTACGAGGGGTGGTAATTTTAAGTTGATTCAGATAATTTGCAAATTTATGGCTGGGAGCGAGTGAGTTTTGCATCCGAATTTCTGATTTAAGGGTGGGAAGAGTGCATTGTTTCGTTTTCAACGGTGATAGTGGGTTTGCTATTCTGAATATTCCGCTGGGAAATATTTCCACAATTGCCCTTTATGTGTGGAAGTGTTCATAAGTTTGCACCATCTGGAAAGTAATCATGTGTCGTAAATCCACAGATAAACGAAAGGTGGAAGTACAGTCCAAGTTTAGCCAGCAAATTAGAGTATGTCTCAACAATAAGAGATTAAAGTCGCAAGGGATGAGTTTTTATGCAGTTTTCAGCCCACGATAACTCAGAATTTATACTCCTTGAAAGTTTTGGTCCGATGTAAAGACTGTTTTATCGATACTACTTCTACAAATTTGCGTCATTCTTCAATTCAGTTCTTCGGAAATAAATATTGCTTGTCATCGCTGGGGGTCAGGTGAGGTGTTAAGCATGTGTACACATGTTTATTTAGAAATGGCTAATTGAGTTCTCTCACAGGTGGCCCTCGAGGCTGCGGTTTTAGCGGTCGCAGTCATCTTGTCAGAAAGCGTCCGCACCTGACCCCACATCTATTACAATTCATACCTAGCATTACGCTCGCCTGCACTCCATCTCACACAGAAAACCCAATTTAACATCTTACTATGTTGGCCTTCCGTTGACTCACGATTGTGTGGTCCCCTCGAATCATTTCATGCTCCTTGCTCTGCCAAAAACCATTCAAATTCTATCGGAAGGGGAGACGAAGCAATATTTGTCCGATTCCACCACTATTATTATCTAACGGGGGAATGCGATTATTTGCTGGATTATTATTGACTCGGACAGGTTTTGCGATGTGAAAAACTTTCTGGGGTTTTCTTTTAGCTTCTAGACGTTTTGTAATAAAGGAGGCACTTGCAACAAGACATAATTGCACAGATGTCGCCTTTGCTAACCATTGTGTGAGTGTATAGCTCGACGCACCATGCAAGGATGTGATTGTGAGGGGGCGATAGTATCTAACGAAATTTGAGCGCTTTGGGAGCTACCCGTAATCAAAACTGCAATTCTAATTAGGCGCGAGGACCTAAGAAGTGACGCTTTTAAAGACATTCAAACGGGAAGGAACATTTACTTGAATTGAAATTTTATCGTTGCAGGATAACGAGCAAATCTCTGGAGTGCATGTTTGCTTAGATCGAAATTTTAAGTTTTGATAACTGTTTTTAATTAACACTCACCAACAATGCTTACCTGAGGAGCGTTCAAAGTTAATAAGTTTTTTTCGTTGACAAGAATAAACAGAAAATTTCACTGTACAAATATCACAGTGCTAATGAAAAACGGAGTCTTACTTTTATTATTTTTAAAGATAATGAAGACTTGTTGCTTCAGATTGCTGGTAATGACCAGATACGAATAAATAGCTGTTTGTTTTTTATTTGGCTCGACTATAACGGTACGGATTAAAGTGTGTTCTTTTTTAATTTACAGCTTTCTTGCTTGGCTCGTTCCACGCTGACACTTTTTCATTTCAAAGATCAAAATTCTCTCCACGTTCAAATATCATTTTATGTTTTATAAATCTCGTGGAATCCGCCCCTGCTTTTCCCGCTTAAGCCGAAAAGTCTCATGCACCTGATGTGTCACTATCGGAAATCTCCGGCACTGCTCTGACTGCATCTCTTATTACCTTAATGCCCCAATAAAAGAAATAGAGATTTCCCCATTGATCTCTGCTTTAAATCCCGGTTTCAACGATTTATATCCCAACTGGCCAATGCCTTTCCGGTGGCACTTTTTTTGCCGAAACAAAATAAATTAAATTCCCGTGCATTCAGACTCATTTTTCAAAGTGAAACGTCGTCTCTCCTTCTTATCGTTGCTCTTTAAGACATAAAGTACATAATTGTGAAATATGGACCGCGCGTGTTGTAAAATCGAGCTGGGGGGTCGTTACCTCTCTCAAAACGTAAAAAAATACAGTGCGGTCGGAATGTAACAATTAACAAATGTAGCAGTTTAATTAAACCTGACAAGCATTAATTGAATGTCGGAGTGAGTTGGATTTTACTATCACCGGCAAAGTCTTTGTAGTTTTATTAATTCTGAAGGCATAATAAATGCGCTGAATGTGAATTCAATAAATCAACCCTTTGGAGACTTTCACCTTTTAGATAAATCGACTTTTGACACAATCAATCAACTCATTAAAATTTCAACCGGAAATAAATTATCTTGGAATTCTTGTTTTCCTGAAGTTTGTAAAGTTGAGACGAGTCATTTCCCGCAAGTTGTGTGTTTACACCCTAAACTTCTCGCGCAATTATTTAAAACATCCCGCCTTAATAAATCAACAACTCCCCGCTCGAAAAAATTGTATAAATATCGTATCCAATTTAATAAAACTTTGCAAACTAGTTCGGGAAGAATGCCGCACGATATTTTATCCCAAGACTTAGATGTCTGCAGTATCTCGATTGCAAATGCAAGACTGAAAGCGGCGGTGTCGGGGATAAACTGATATTGGTGCATTCATCTCCAGCTTCGGCTATCAAGAGTTTGCAGTAAGTAAATGTTTTGGCTTCGGGATTTCCAGACAGAGTGTATCATAAAGTTAGTACGGGAAATGCGCAAATATAAACGATGAATCTTCTGGAAATTTAAATACCGCGACAAAAGTCGCTTTGGTCAAAAATTGAAAAGGGTTTTTCAAAGCGCTGTACTTTGTGCGGTTTGCTCATATATTGCAAGTATAACAGGGAGTATTTTGTAACATGAATAATCTGTTTGCCGCTTTGACAGCCAATCGTACGTTCCTACTCGACACGTCGTAGTTGGAAGCATTCAACAGTTAATTTACTTTAAGTGTCACTCATCCAATAAAGCACACTGTTATTGCGCTTACAAGTTGCCGTCATCGTGTTACATGTAAACAATGTAGTTGAGTGTTATTAACTAATAAGATCATATTTTGAGTATGAAAAGATCAATAAACTAATAGATGTTTTTTTTTCAGGTAAGCTAATGGAATTGCTCGACTTTTGGTGGCAGCGCTAACTACATCGCAATTTCACCCTCGAATCGGGACAGAAAAATCGCGACGAGAACAATGGTCCAATCACTGTTAATTTCTGTGGGAACAATACGTGGCTTAATTTGTATTCAGTGGCACATTCTGGAAGAATTTATGCCTCCCAGCTGTAGAGGAGCAATTAAAAAGATAAGGAAATGAACGGCCTTCTTAGTCCTTCCCCCGACATTATGTTTTCGTATTCCGGTCGAATTAGTTCCGGAAAAATCAATTACGTAATGTTCTAGTGCGGGTATAGAGAGCTAATAAAAATAAATGGGATTCGCAATAACCCAAAGAAAACTAATAAAAACTGACAGACTATGTAAATTTATTGAAATCTTCTCCGGTTGGGTTTTTTCGGCGCGCGGATTTACAGATAACTAATGTAAATACAAATTTCGTATTTCCAACCACTTTGCCGGTTACATTAAGAATATTTCGACCGAAATGTATGAATATTAAAGTGTATTATGAAAATTTCATTGTCGAGAGGCGGCGTCTTTCAATAACGCGACTTTTTCATTCGAGCTTGTTGTGTTGCAAGTTTGTTGATTATGCGACATAGACTTGCAAATTTAAGGGTCTTTTCCTTGCAGAAAACGCCCGTTGTGTACTTTGCAAAGTTCACTATTAACTCATTGTTGGACGATGCAAGGCGACTAGGAAGCGGTTTTATTTACTCGGGAGAAGCATTTTCTGGTTCGGTACTTCTCCAACTATCATACAGAACGAATAAAACACGAGAAATATGATAAGATTAGTAGTTTTAAAGGACAATTTACATCGCTTCTTCCCGAAAACCCAGTTTTCAGTTGTCAGTTTTTTCGTTGTTGTTTATTTCTTTGAGCGTTGATCACATTAATTTCCGCTCTTATTAAACTTTTTGCAGTTTAACGGTATTTACATGACAAGCAAAGAACGTTTGCTTGTAATTTCTTTAGAAGCTTCACGTAGCTCATTTGTTCCAACCAATAAAGTCGCATCTTCAAACTGTTTACTGACGAGCTAAAAGCACTAATAGCTCTCTTAAGAGTGTTTAATTTAGAGCGCATTCTTTACAAATTGACAATCAAATTTCGTGTAAAGCTACAAATTGCCCGACTTTTAATCATTCGTAATAAATGTTTATTGTTTTTTTTTATTGACTGTTTATAGCATGTAGTCAAACTTTCTTCAATTTTCTTTAGTGGGAGTCTTAGCATTCTGACAAAATTAATGCTCCCATGATGGCAACTTCTTAATGGTCCATAACCGGTTAATGAAGTCATGTGAGCCAAATGGGGCTAAAGTATAGATACGACCCTTTCGACGTAAAATATGTATGAGCTCGACACGACGAAAATAGTGTTTACTAACTTGCTGGCTTGAAGTTATTATTTTTGACGAGGCAAACTGAAAGTGATATCTCAGCAATTCCTTTATTGTCTTTCCTTGAAAATAAGTCAATGTTTTAAAGGTTAGCTAAGCATTAACGGCTGATATGAAGTCCCAAGCACGTGCAGACTGGGAAACACGAACTGACTTCCTAATTTCCCCGTTTCGCACTTAACTGACAGCCTTCTGTAATAAGGAGTCGTGCATGTTCCTTGTAACCTACCAGGTTACAAACGTGGTCTGAAAGAAGCTTGCTGTTCGCTTTGTTGTAATATTCTGTCATTAAACCAGCACCTGAACGAAATAATATCATACTATGAACCCTCAGGCGGCACATTAAACATAATAACAGTTCCATTAAATACGTTATGATGAGCCCACACGGCTCTACAAAGTGTATTTAACTTTTGCGGTAGTGATTGTGGCGACTGCTTATTTTTTCTGTTTTCATTTTTCGAGACACTCTGTAGTTATTTGTGTTCTTTTGAACAAGATTCAATTTTCTCCCCGCGGTGGAGGAATAAATAAAGTCCTAATAGGATACTTAAAACAGCTTCATCACAGTCCTCGCGATGATTGAATTGACTTAGTTTCCGGTTTCGCATCACGCAACTCCATTTAATGACACCGCCGGGATTCTTGCAGATCCCAGCCATATTTTGTCCAGGCAGATCGAAATCTGTCTTCCTGGACGCAAAGAAAATGGCCTATGAAAACGGAACATTAAATTCCCGGAAATCGGTCGCGGTTCCCGATAAATTGGCGCAACAATACAACTCCGGATTCAATTCAGATTCGATGGAAAGATAGGATTACGAGGTTTTGGCGGTTTTGATGTAATAATTTCAACGGAACAAATACATGAATCGTTCGCGCTAAACTGGATAAAGAGAAGAGGGGTTTTAATTGGAAAAATGGAATAAGTTAAGTTGTTTCTACAATCGGCGGGTATTAAATTTTTAATTTGGTTTCGATTTGGGGATTAATTGGAAGGGCGGAAGGGTTTCGTTGACGTGAAAAAGTCAAAACTGGAATAGTGAAAGTAAGGAAACGTGTATACGCTATAAAGCAACTTAATATTCAGTTCGCACCCCATAAGCCCTTTTTAGTGGGGTAGGGCAGTGGAAGAGAGTACATTTTAATTAACTTATTTAGACCCCATTAACTGAACATTTGTCAGCTACATCTCGGGGTAAAGGGTTATAAAACGACAGTCCTTGCTTCCTTCATAAAGAAAATTACAATTTAGAAATACAAAATAAACTTGCTCTCAGGAAAGTAGGGTAAAGGAACTCGACGTTTCGTGCTCAAAACCTGTACACGTTGTCGTAAACTGACCATAAAAACTTTATTGAAGAATTAGCAAGGCGGATTTAATAAAAAAAGGTGGTTTGCATGGATTCGAAATTCAGATTGGTTTTATTAGTCAGAAAAGTATGGTGCTTGGAGAGCAACTATCTATCTTATTAAAAATTAAACAGTTTTCAACATAATTTTAAAGTTGTGTACGATGGTGAAGGGTATTTAAAAATTAAACATTATAAATAAACCTGCAGTAAAGTTCCGGAATAGTTGCACTTTTGTAGAATGTGGAGGCTTCTATTACGAACAACGTGTTTGCCGAACACCTGGGGAATAGTTATGAAAATAGTCACTAAAAGCTCCGGAACATAAAATGTTAAAACGTCATTTTGAAGCTATAAGTTTGTGCAAAGACTTTATGGAACTTGTTTTAAATATGATTAGAATTACCATTTATCTGAATAGTTTGTCATTTTCAGTTAGTCGGTACTTTATCTAACATTGCAGGAAAGCATAATTTGATTTTTGCGCTTCTACAGCTCGGTCAGTTGCATCCAGGGCATCATTTAAAAAGACAGCGAATGTTTTTATGTCCCCCCTGAGGCCTCATCCAAAAATGCCTCCCCCAAAATGTCCACCCAGGGAGACATCACCCAGAACGGCGTTTTAATTAAACCGGCCACGAGAACTCCAATAATCCCGATTATCATTTCAGTTTCGTGCCACCATTTATCATCGCCTTCAATTATATTTTTTCTTAAGTCACATACCTGAACAAGGATCACACTTTGTCATCCTCCCCCGACTCAAATCCTTATTTATATGCGCTCATCCTTCGCGCACAAATCACATGTTTAGTCAGTGTTGTTAGCAAGAAGCCGAATTCCGGTTAACAAATTGGGAGTTCCGACAAGAAGAAATGCCTTTTTCGTCCAACAAATTATACTTTGCGAATGAAATGCACATGTCGAGACGGAGCACATGTCAGCGCGAAATTTTACGAGCAGGGAATTTATTTCCATCGCGGGTTTATAAACTGGAAGAAGCGCACATAAAAAAATTATTGTTTTCCATTAAGGAATTGGTCGGCACTTTAATTTGTACGCTGCTTAATGTTTAATTAAATCGAGGAATTGCTTAATTAATTTTGTATTTTCATGAATGTTTCACCAACGATTCTGGCTCCGCTTCATTTAAGTCGAAATAATAAAAGTAGAATCCGAAGAAAAATCCGGTGGCCGAGGACTCGCTAATTGGCCGTTTGTCCGAGCTTCACCTTTACTTAGTAGTTAGCTACAAATTACAAGCGTGTTTTCTTAGCAATTAGAAACTTTGAGTTGATCCTGAAAGTTGTAAGTGTAGGTACGTTTTAAAATGCGTTTTGTGCTGCTCTTCTTCGAAAATTGACACACGTGGACGGAAACGAAGGACGTGACCACCCTTCAGATGTAATTTTGTTAAGAACGCTGCCAGACTCGTACGCAAACAAAAGGATGCTGCATGACAGCACCAAGAGGTTAGTTAGCGTTGTGCAATTGAAAACTCAGTTAACACTGCAAATTTAAACATCAACAGCCGAAGGAAATGGAAGTGTTGGAGACAGAAATAAAACATTGTTGAATTTAATGAGCGCGGTTGCGAAATGAAAATTCTCACAGTTGCATTTGGGTTTCGAATTCCAGACTTTTTAAATAAATCGGTCTTGCTTTTCATATTTAATACACCTAAAATTTTCCAATACATTTTCTTCCTCTCACGAACGGTTTTCCAGTTCTTTACTTGTAACTTTTCAAACTGTCAGTTTGGTGATGAAGTGGAACACAACTTATTTACTTTTGAAAATGATATTCAATATTGTCAACACGGTTTTCTCTGAATAAAAAATTCTCCCAACTATAACTATAATAGAATCACTCCCCTTGCCCTAATTCCGCTTGTATCGGCCCACACGTTTCGATTCTTTTTTTGAATGCATATTTCTCTTATCACTCTTTATCACGCAATGGAAAATTTCTAGCGTTTCTGCTATCGGCTCTCTTTTCAATGATTGATTGTGGAATGCGTATTGCAGCATTTCCCCTCCAGAAATGTCCACTGGTGATGCATGCAGAGACCATGCACTTTATGAGAGTGACATGCCGACATGACATGAATATAATTATCTGCCCTTCTCTGCCATTAACCACCCCTGAAAACCCCCGAAAAACGTATTCCACTCCGGTCATTCCGGTCTGATGTGCTCTTAGACGATTTCCATTTCAAAACACCGACGCCGTTGTTTTAGGACAAAAAACTTGGATTTATTGAATTGTCGAAGGACAAGTGGATGGTTTTATACATGACTTTCTGGGTCGTGTTTGTAGATGTAAATGTCGACGCATTTATTCTGGGCAACTTGAAGGAAAAATGTAAAAAAATCGTGTACAGGACCAGATTTTGGAGGCATAAGAAGAAAAGTTTGGCGATAAAAGATTGTTATTTGAGGCGAGACGTTTTTCAGGGATTGGTTTCGGAATGCGTCCAGTTCTGGACTTTTTGCTGGCATGAATATCAGTTTTCGAACAATTCTTGTTCACTTTGATCTCCAACTCCAAACTTTCCATATTTTCGTATGTTTTCCGAAGCGAGTCAGCACATTTCTCTCCCGCTTCTTTATGTTTTCTCCAATGCATCGGATGTATCGTTCGTGCCAGAGCAAAATTCGATTCCCATCAAGTGTCTGTCAGAAGGTGGATGAAAGCGGCGCCACTGCAGCGATATTTGTTTGACAAGAAGCCATCAAGTCAGAAGGGCCGGATCGGAGGAGTGCAACGCGAAGACGTGCTGGGAATACGCAACGGTAAACATTTCCCATGCGAGTCGGGAATAAGGTCTAGCTTAATATTGCGGGAGAGCCTGCAAATGGAAGAACGGGAAAGAACGATTAATATCAAAGCAAGACAGCAGCTACAAAAGGGTGCAAATGAAATGAAACGGCGACTGAAACATTCAGGAAGCTGAAAGGTGATGCCGTAAAAGTGGAAGGACGCCATAAATCTGCGGTACCTGCAGGTGACATCTTCGTTAAGGCGCTTGTTAGACGCGACGAAGAAACAGCGGGTTTGCGGACAGGGATTTCATAGTTTCTTTTAGTTGTATCCCCGAAGACGGAACGGGGCCTTAGACTTCTTAGCGAAACGACGCCACCTGGGAAATTCGACGCTGGATCGTCAGATACACAAAGCCGGGATATCCCTCGTTATCATAGTTGTAATCCCGAAAGACCAACAATGCGAATTTTTCAAATGGGATGGTAAATAAATTTGATGGGCATACATTTTTACATCGGCAAACACGAGCTACAACCAACAAACAAAATAAACAAGAACAGATACAGGCAATAATCATAATTTATTGGTACTTAATATCAAGTCGTAAAAAGAGACAATTTACGAATACATTTAGTGCGATCATTTATAATATCTCTAGAGCTTCCGCAACCATATATACTTTCTAATAAAGAACGTATGTGGCATGAGAACACCATCATCTTCATATAATGCCGTTTTAACTGCAGACGTGCCATCTAAGTTTTCGACTACATCATGGTCGTATTTTTATACATCTCGTGCTGCCACACGTAATTTAAACCAAAAATTTTGCAGCGAGATGTTATTTCGGACCAGCAAAAATATGATTGTGAATAGAACATTAAGTGCAAATCCTGTGTTGTGTCGGACTATAATGCTTTGTGCCTTACTACATAATCTGCTATTAGGTAAATATGGATTAAATAATATATGCTGTTTGTTATAGCTGCGACTTTGCACCAGTTTAGACCAGCTTAAACATTACCTTTGTAGCAATAATTTATCGCTATTTTGTAAGACTGAAGATATTCCTGGCCCTTTCAGTTACAATTACAACCATTTTAATTGAGCGGTTAACCAGGAGCAGTTGAAATGAAGTTACAAGAGTCGGTCTGTTGTTAACATGTACTCAACTTGTTGAACCTTTAAATGCAGGTGAAGTTTTAATGCATAAATTTACAACTCTGGACAATAGTTCTAACAATTTGTGCGTGCATGCGACTCAGGGGACTGCACAGCCGAAGGGTATTAAACCGGTAATAACTACCAAGCAAATGGCTAAGTACGCGTTCTGAGAGGAGTCGTTGATTAGTCCTTCACTCCGGCTTTTTTACTCGGCCATTATTCAAAACAGTCGCTTTGAAATGACCGAGTGACCACTCTCCGACGGTTAACCCTGAGCAGAGTTCTGAATTTCACTTTACTTTGATGAATCAGAAAGATGGGATGCCAAACGCTGGAATTCTTCAGAAGTGGAAATTCAGAGAGATTTTTAGGTTTCAAATTTATTTTTATTGAATTACTTGACTTCGAGTAGTTAGCTTTTCCGTCCTTTGGCTATTTATAAAATCCGGCGAAAGATATATGACTTCCTTGTAGGGGATAAACTCAATCTGTGCATTTTATTGTCCACATTAAACGTCGTTCCAGTGACGAGTAGCTTCCAAGAAGCTCTGGCGCACGCCCAAGAAACTTGATAAAATAACTTCATTAACAAGCACCATAGAAACTGTGCGTTAATGGTGTGATTGATGGGTTTTAACCCTTGTTAAGAGCACACTGCGTCACAATGCGCTTTAATAAGCTCATTTTCTAACAATTTGCTCTCATTACACTCGACCACCTTCCACGACACTCCACCAAACCGCGCTTCACTTGTAAATAACAGTCTAAATCAATACCATTGATTTATTTTTTTCATGAAGGTGTAAGATCTAACCCACAAGAAGACTGCATTTAAAATCTCATTGAAAATATTATTTCAATTTAACAATTCCCCCGTCTGAATGCAGCGATTAAAAATAATCGCTTAAAAGCATCGGCTGCTGGCTGCTTTTCTCTGATTACATGCAAAAAATCGGTGCGAATGCAAAACAGGGAAAGCGATGTTGATATAAAGGATTTGAGAAAAGCCTCGCTAAGGTACTTACTATTAAAGCTTAAAATAAAACAAAGTCTAGAGACAAAAAATAATGGCTGCAATTAGAACGATACTAATTGTGGGAATTTTTCCAAACAATAATAAAATCAGTTATTAAGATTTCAGTCGAGATAAATTCAGTAGGAAACTCCGTGTTAATAAAGAAAGATCCGCGAAGGATGTCATTAGACGGTGGCGTCTTTGAAACCGACTCTGTGTTCATTTTAATTAATGAGTGATGTTTATTTTGTTCAGTAGGAATGTAGTTGCTTGTCGTAACGAGACAAATGGTAAAAAAACTATGATATTGAGCTCGGAGCGCCATTAACCCAGCGAACCAAAGTTGGAGTAATGAGAATAATAATTATTAGAACTACCACTGGAGATGTAGAACATTTTCGCGAAGGAAATTACAGTGCTTTACTACGAATAAAAAATAATTAGCAGAAGTAGAAATTTCTCAGAGTATGTAAAATAAGACACACTTGAGACTTTCATAATGAAAATGCAAAATGCACGAATTTTAAGATGCACTTGTGCAGTCAATACTTGAGACGGCTCTTGAAAAATGCCCTTACTCGGTCATGAAGGTTCAAACTCTAGAAAAGCTGACAATCAGACGATTACACCTGTAGTCTTTTGCACTCTCAAACTTACATTGTATTCAGTCGTGACTTTTTGTTCCAAATTTCTTTCTTTTCTCATTTTATGAAAACTGCTGTTGATGTAATATTTATAACATTATACAGTATTTATGTTAGTGCACGTGATTTATTTATAATTTGATGACTGCTAAACATTTTTAAAAAAACATTTTGCACTCGACTCAATTGAAAATTAATGAAGCAGAAAATGACACTGGATACTATTAACGTAAATTAATAATTCATTTTTAAAATAGCAAATAATGTTTTTAGTTAAATTAAATTTTGTCCCCACGTGCTATATATGCAACCCAAAGTACGCTTGGTATAACACCGCATCTGCTCTCGCTATTAAAATCTCGTATCCCAAAACACGAGGATATAACTGTCTCAAAAACCACAAATTTGTTTAAGATTATAAGAGTAAAGTAAATTTTCCACGTGTCAGACTTAAAATTACATTTCACTTTAAAATCTAGGCCGACATGTGTGTAACTGAGATTGATGTACGTGCCATGTGCAATTTAAAATAATTAAATGTACAAACGATTTTCTCCGCTTCTGAGTCGCATTTATATTTAAATTATGCTTCGTGTAGTGTAAGCAAATTGTTCTTGAAGCCATTTAACCGCGAGCATAGGTTGTAGATAACTGAATTATGTTCATCCGGCCGAAGTTTATTTATCTTACAGGTTAATAGATAGCGAGGCTAAATCTTGTATGTTCCTTTCGGTAACTGATAAGTTGGAAATCCAATTTGGTTTGTATGCGGACTGGGACGGACTCTGCAGGAGTTTGCTTCGATGAAAGCTTTCTGATGAGCTTGAAAGCGATAGCCGAGCTTTTTGGAGTGACCACTGGACGCAGCGGGAATAGACTCGTGAGTGCCAATTATCTGTGAAGCGCAGAATGGGAACTTTTCGCAATGGCATATGACAAACGATGCCATTAAACAGGGCAGTGGACATAAATATGGCATACTCCTGGTTTAACTGCAACATGGAAAATTAAGGGAAACTGTTTTTCTTTTCCGAACAATTTGTTTTAATTAGCAGTTGCAACAGTCTTCTGAATTAATAAATAAAGGCTTGTAGCGTTGCACTTCATTCAAAATTAGTTGTCTGCAGCAAAAATATGGCATGAATTATGAGTTGTCACCACAGGCTTTACCGGAAAAGATTTACGAGCGGAATAATTTCCAATGTAAACGTGTACATCAGCGCGGCATAAAAACTCCATAAAATAATTGAAACTCGTTTAAATAATTACACATCTGGGGAAATGATGGGAAAATTCGAATACGTTTGCAATTTTTGCAATATAAATGACGCGCTTACATGAATTTCATTTTATTCAATCGGACTGGCACATGACAATTACATTTTCCGCTGCACAAAAATGCAGATTTATTCCAAAGTAGTTTGCGGAACATGAATTCACACGTGCGTTTCTGTCGTTTTTATTAATTGGTATGATCATGCAGATACGCCTAAAGTGCAATATTTTGCGATTTAAATAAATTTTATTCGGCCGCATGTGAATTTCCGCCTCTTTGAAATGCTAATTCCGACGTTTTTATTCATACCAATTTCATCAGTATGCTTGCTTTGATGTTTCGGGACGCGTTAATTGATATTATGTTGATTTTACCCATACAGCTGCTATAAAAACACCAATTCGGACACTCTTCCAAATTCAAATGACTCTAAAGTTATTGCAGGGCAGTTAGTAATTGCTTCTCCAAAAACACAACTTTTAAATCCAAGAGAAACAAAATTATTCATTTTATTCTACTTTGTCATGAGCAAGCAAAAACTCCCAGTTTTCATTATCCAACAGTTTTTATAGTTTTTATTATTTTGAAGCAGTCTTATGCAAATTTCGGCGCCAGAGCTATCAAATCTTCAGTAGGCACAATGTTAATGCGGGCCTTCAAGTATTCTGTTTATAACATGTTTTGTAGACACCGCAATCAAATTAAAACTCACACGTTTGTGAAATGTAAAGGAATTTTAAATCGGTTTAATTTTACGGAATCTCGGCACAAGACAATTCAAAACCCATTTTAAAATTTATAAGATGCGTGACCTGTCATGGAATTGTAATTATAAAGCGAAATTAACTCGGAAAAATAATTCTTCCAGACCGAGCGGTAATAAATTACCTTGTTCCGACGCTAAATTTGTGTTTGTTTTTCGGAGGGTTTGGTGAAATTTTAGTTACCTTATTGATTTATGGTCGCAATGAAATAAAATTCAGTAAACTGTTAAGAAATAGTTCTTGTAGAACCGGTGATTTGTCTCCTCCTTGTTGTTCACTGAAATTATTCTCGCGATATTGACTTATAACTTAGAATGCGTTTATTAATAAAGCATGGCCGCGGGCTTTAAACGACGATCCAGGACAGAGTTTGCTCGGTGTAAAGTGACAGAGATTGCTAATCCTGCAAAACATGATTTACTTGAATATTCTGAGTTAAGAGGTTGCAGTACTATAATAAGACGTAAGCGGTCCTAAGCCCTCCTGCTGCGGCTTAGATTAAACGTATTCCTGCTATTCATAATGCATACTATTACGGGAACTAAAGTAGAAGTGGTTTTATTGCAGACCGAAAATATGGGAGGAGTACCAAACCACCGAAGGGTTTTAGAAGCAATTATTGCTTACTATTTTGTAACACTCTGTATGTTTGTTTAGATTATTCCACACAATATGACTTTGCTGGCATCTCAAGTCCACAGTTTTGAAATTCAAATCAGATGCTCATCGCCTGTAGCTTAATTCAATATCATTGTAATCCACTGGAACATTATAAGCAACGCCCCGCCCTATTAATCATAATAAGTTTGTATGCACAGTATACTTATGCAAATCAGCATTTCGTATACATCATTGAAAACCGCTTGACTTTATCTCCGAGATCAGGAGTTATTGCAACTCAACCCAGATGAACAATTACCATAATTTCTTCGCATCTGGTCACTAATACCATCCTAGCTCCTGCTTCAAGACAAATTCATCTGACGTTCAATTTTCTACCTTGTTTTAATTAAAGACAACTCGCGAGTGCATATTACGCCACGTTCCGTATATGGAGCATTCTTATTTGTTTGAACTGGCCGTAATAGAACTAGATGTTCCTCCATTGTCTCAAGCAAACGTTAAAGGCAACATCTTTTGTATGCTAATTTCCGAACAGTATGTGCAACAATGTCTTAATTCCGTTTGCAACATAATCGCATATGCAATGGTTTCTTTCTCTGCACGAAGCAACACGATGTCGCTTCTCTTGTTTGAGTTGATTGTTGTAATGCGAAGTAATTCTCTATTGTCCTCCAACACTGGATGCTAGTCTTGGCACTTAAGCAGTTTACGCTATTGTCAACTATCGCGGAAAGAATTAAGATGATTTGCCCGCTAACTGTATAGAGGTTATTGGAATGTTTGTCTTGAAATTTCGAATCTCTTCATTCCTCGACACAGTTGGTTTCATTTCGCAAAAAGGCACTCTCTTGTAGCTGTGTAGTGTCTTATCAAGTTTGAGCTTTATTTAAAACGAAACTTCATTAACATGTGGAGAGAATTTAAGGGTTGAGGGTTGGAGCTCCGCCGCACCCTTGTACATAGTTTGAACCATTCTGTGCCACGTGACATGCATTTACATAGTTCCAGAGAACGTCACCTACATAAGTTTAATAAGAGACAGTTAATTAATACTTGGAGCATATTTCCAAGTTTACAACTCAAATAAACGCGAACTGTCTCCCATTAAAAAAACTAGACGATTCATAAACGGAAATATTGAACTATCATCGGTGCAGTTTTATGTCGTGCTCGTAAAGTTTTTAGCGCTTTTTATAACAGTTTATTGGAGTGGTTTCGAAAAATTTTAATATTCCAGGTGATCTCAAATGGGAAAACTTTCAGTGTACGTTACAGGATGACGTGCTGTTTTTCCGTATCGATTCTACGGTCTTAAAGCAGTAATTTAGTTTGAGACGCGAGTTCTATTTCAGATTTCCCCTAAGAAAAATTAGTTAACTAAAAATTACCACCATTAACGCAAACCCTATATTTTCTCAGTGCTTTCTCTGAATGACGTAATTTATCGACGTGACCCGAGCCCTTCGGTCTTTGGTGAAGGATGGAGGCATTCCTCATGCCCGAAGTCGAAAAACATTAGGAGAGAAACGCCAAGATACGACAAAAAGGTCTAGTGCGTACTTTCCTCGTTTTAGACTAGTCTCGGCTCAAAAATTAATCAAATAACCCAACGTTTTTACGGGTTGTGACTGCACTTCTTGTCTAGATCTGCGGTTTTGTGTTTAGAATTTTAAATTGGTTACTTTTAAAAAATTACACGTACATCCGTGGTCGCCGAGACAAAGTTGAAAAATAATAAACATGCTTTTATCTCAGATCACAAATCAGAATCTCCAGAGCTTCGCCGCGCTTGATTAAAGCCGCCCATGTATCTTAATTACTATCAGGAAAGTCATGAATATTATATTTTTAATTTAAGAGTGGCGGCGTCGTTGGCGGCGGTTTTTAGTTCCCGAAACTCTTATCAGGCCTTGCCGAAATTGAAACATAAGCGTTTAAGAGACATCAAACACGGCGTCATGTGCAATCACCTTTCCTGCAGACGCCACAGGATTAGGAACGGAGTGGTCAAAGCGCGTCAGCAGTTGAATGCCAAATTGGGAACGAGAGATTTACGTAATCCGTCCAGGAGTTGAGGAATTGTTGAAAGGACATGTGTTGCAGGCGTTTGTTGCTTTATCCGAACAGCAGCTCCGATTTGTGCATTATCATCACAAAGCCAGAACAAACAAGCATAATAAAAACGAGCGCCCTAGAGGATGCCGCTGTTGCTGCCAGTCGAAGATCGGCCCACACAGACTTCAAAAGCACGAATTTTAAATTCACGATATAAAGCGGACGCGATGTAATAAAGCAATTATGGAGCCTTTGAAAATTTGCTTGATGGAGATCATTAGCAGAGTTGCTAAAATACTAGGGGTTGCCGCATTGGTTTTGTAAAAAGAGGTAACAAAATTATTTTTATATCTTCGTTGATGAAATTTTGATACATGAGGTGGCACAAAAATGGTGGATGCGTCAGGTCGCGACATAGTTTAACACAATTCTGGAAGCATCGCTTTTATTTTTACACACATTTTATAGCAGGAATGCGAATTTTTAACACTACATAATAAAGGGAAATGGTACATAAACAGCGGAGCAATAAAATTTCGAACAGGCAGAAGGACGACACATGTGGCTATATTTTCGTTTAAGCACCGGAAACGCGAATAAATATTAATTAATTAGAACGCCTTGCGATCGTATCTTCTTTACATAAGTGATAAGTAAATAGTGCTTACATGACTTACTAAGGGGATCAAAACAAAGTAGAGGGCAAAGTGTCCTCGAAAGCAATTTATTCCACGACTTTCTAATTTTGCGACAGCGGTCAAAGTTATTCAAATGAATTTAAGCTTTTCATGTATTTTACATCATACCGCAGTAACTACTAGGTTTGGTGGTAAAAGTAGACAAGGACTTGAAAATTACACTTCTGAAAACCGCGTCATTTCACTAACCATGAATTGTTAATTTGCAGGATGGCGAGCGAGGATACTTGGAGGGTTTAGCGTCACGATATGCGGACTTGTTCAGTACACACTACGGAGACGTTTTGGGACATCTGGAAGATTTGCGTCGTATTGAGTGGGCTGAATCGTCTCCGAGAGAACGAAGTGTTATTACGCCGGGCACTCCACCTGCCAACTACAGTCCTGTTGGGGGAACCCCCGTCTCAGCAGGACATGGCCTGACCTCGTCACAGTCACAGCCAATCTACGTTCCCGGAAAATATTTAGTAAGCGTTATTTAGTATTGTGGTTAAATGTTAGAGCAAACGATTTCAAGTCATGTTAAGGTTATTACAAGGCGAATTCCATCCGTCCTCATGCATATTCAAACCGGTGCTTAAACTTAATTAACCCTCGAAATGTGCGGCTATTATTTAGATTGTAAAGAAAATTTAAAGTCACTCGGTAGTACCATAAAGTTTATTAAAATGATTTAGTCGGTTGCTAGAAATTTCTCTACGATGTGAATAATTAACCATTCTTCGTGCATAAGTTTGTATTCCACTTTCGCGGAGGATAATGCAATTTAATTTTGTTGGCTCGTTTCAGCCTTCGAGTTGTCTGAGTGATAAAGAGGAGGACGAAATATATGGCTTCGGATATGGAGTATTTGGAGCGCAAATCGCGAGGCAGCAGCAGCAAAGGTTAATGGGACCAGCGCCTACGAGTCATCAACCACTATTATTACAACACCAGCACAACTATCAAACGTAAGTACGCCATCTTAAATTTATAACACTTCGTTTTGTACAAATTGAGTTCAAAGTTGCATAAAACAGATGTAGGGCTATATTTCGACTTTGCAGAGACAAGGCTCATCAGGGAAATTTTCGACTTTGCAAATCCCAGTGAACGTGCTCCCTCAAACTGTTTGCATAATTTTCTGTTGCATCGTTTTGTGTACTTTACTGCGTAAAATACAATTGCTGCAGCACATTTTGCTTCTAAAAGCTTAGAAAAGGTTTTGTTTTGCAGATTCATTTTATTACTGAACAAATTAAATTGCAATTTAATGGAGCTCCCACAGGTAGTTTAGTGTAAGTAACATAATTGTAGAAACAAAGGATTGGTTATAAAAAAATTAGGACAAGACAAAATCAGGCAAGACTCGAAAATGATCGCGGAAGTCGAGGAAACGGCCGTGAAGGAGTTCACACCAATGAGAATCTTCAATCGCATTTTATTTTATTGTCGCCGTTACGTAGCGCACATTTTGTTAAAATGAGAATATAAAACCGCCGAGGCTGCGCTCGTCGACTTTTACGATTCTTTTACTTATTTATTTATATAATTACATCAAGTTATAACAGAAGAAGGAAATTGTCACTATCGCCGCCTTTTTTAATCATATCCTTAAACAGAGCTCGGCAAAGTAAACACGAGCAGTCACAACGACATTATGAGATTTTCACCGCAGGATATCACGCTCTGATTGGGATTCTTCTAACGGCGGCTCATAACTTCTGTCGCAATATCAATTAAGGACCCTCTGAATCCGTATTTGTTCGCCGAAAACGTGATATAAAGCTTATTACGTGACGAAGGAGTGATTGTTGAAGAGAAGTTGCACGTAACCAGCAAACCGTATTTGCATTGCAGAGTAAATATGGAATTATTGATGGCATTGGTGGTTGAAACTTTGGAATCATTCCTTCATCCAAACACGGAAATAAAGACAAAGAAAAGTCCAAAGGGGATGCAAGCTTTCATTTCGGAAGTCTAACGAATTACCAATCAAACGGTTGCTGTAGATGCTCGTCTGAATAAATTAAAGATTCTGCGAAGGCGGTTGAGAAATTTCTAACACTGACACGTTCGAATTAAATGATTATATTCGAATGAGTAGTGAAGCATTTTTTGACTTTTCTTCTAAACAAAGAGTCTGGAAATCTTATAATTCTCAGCACACCTGTTTATTTTAAATCATCTAAAAATATTACTTAGGGTTTCATTACGTTTTCCAGTCACGCGAACTCGAATACAATACCTATTTAGCAAAATCTTCTTGTTCTTTGTTTTGTGTACATTTTATTATAATACTGCAAAGCAGAAATATTTTATGAATGCGTTTAATTTGAATTAGTTCAATACCTTCATCTCCACTTCCACAAAATTATATTTTGTTTCCTCCAGTTGAAATCTGACGTTCTAAATCTTCCATAGTTCGTGGGGCGCAAACTAAATTAGTAAACGCCCCACAGACATTTGTCAAGTCAAACGTTATCAACGCTAACCGTAATAAATATAATAAATAGAGACATTAAAACTTGAGTGTATTGGTTTTTTATAGGGTGTGTCTAAATTTAATGCTTTTTTATGTTGTTGCAGATGCCTAAGTCCACGATCGGCCTATTTTTACGAATTTCCTCCCAATGGTAAGTGTGTTTTCATTCAATATCTTTCGGCGCTGAGAAAATCTCACGGGACTGTATTTACTTAAGCGAATATACTTTACAAATGTGTATTAACATTCAAATTTCTATTACTGTTTGAGCACAAGTCGGCGGAACAATTAAAAGCAAACTCGCTTGTGTGCATAATCAACAATATCCTCTCTGCTATCATCATCGTTGGTTTGAAACTTGGATAACTTTCCAAGTTTCTAAGTATTTGCAACTTCATTTCTATTGAAATGCAGGAGAGGTCAGATTCTAAAGCAATATCCGAGCAGATTGAATTTACCATGTGCATGCAAACACTTCGACCGCACTGTTACGGTTACGATAGTTTGAAAATAGCCAAGACAAGTCGTGTAGCTTGCAAACTGTTTTACTGCATATTAAAGACATTAACAAGTGCTCGATTCCAGTAAAGATCTACCGATTGAGTTTTATGACTCACCATAAAAAATCTTCTACCTCAACAGGTTTAACGTCTTGAAATCTTTACGTTGACATCCCACGGTTGACGCTCAATTCTGGCTGTTTCTTCTACAGTTAACGGCGTTGCATCTAGTCTTGTAAGAACGAAGAAAATACTAGTGAGATCCTGTAGCGATTAAACGTCAGAGATTTTTAAACGAACGAACTAACTCGACTTTAACTCGATCTTTGTAATTTATTTCTGATAGGAGGTTATTGATTGCTTTTACTTTAGCAGGTGCTCGAAATTAGCACTTAAAACGAGAGCCGACGAAAAACAACAAAAGGAAACTTCCGACTTCTTACTTCGACTATTTCTTACAAGACGTGTCGCAGACTGCTTAATTAAATCAAAAGGCATCAATCTTGTCTCAAAAGACACGAGGTCCATTCTGGAGGTTATACAACTGTGTTGACAAGACGATCTGCATTTTTAACAATTTGTCATACTAGTAGGCTTTTTTATTATTAATTTATACTTTTCCATTTTTTTAAAGAAACATTTTTCATAAACGAACAAATCAGGCTCAGGCAAAAATAAAATGATTTTTAGTCTTTTTCAAGTGACCATATTTATGAACATTTACAATTAAAAGCTTTTAAATTTTAAATTGAAACTGGAAAGTTTATATTTACCGTCACAGATTAAAAGTCAACAAAGTTGCAATGAAATAATTTGTTAGGTTTCAATCGTTTGCAAATTTTGCATCAGACTGCACATTAAATTCAAAAGACAGATTTTTCTGCTCTTTCAAATTTAAAAGTAACTTTAGTTGAAATAAACGAGACCGCCTGCTCGTTTAGTCGGTAGTATTACTTGTATAGACATCATATAAAAATGGTGGAGGCGCCGGGTCAAGTTTTTATGTCATACTATTATTATCTAAATAAATCCGGCTTCTGAGATTATGAAGTACGACAGTTTTGAGGTAAAAGGCGGAGTTCAACAGATCAAAGAAAAAATACTGAAATGGGCTAGAATTTTATGTTCCAGTAAATTTTATGTTTTTATATGTCGCGCAGATTTATTTTTATGGCCACAATTATAGATACTGACAAGAGATACGCTCGTGTTTTACATGGGAAGCTTTTTTGGTAGTAAAATAAGTCGTCATTTTTTTATCATTAGTGTTTTACATCCAGTTCGTGCACCTGCAGTGTTCTTGATGGAAATTACAATTCCACAAATCCCGTGCCTAATTTCGCCCGCAGGAAGCCTCGTAGGAAACAAGCCGTCTAATTTTTTAATGTCAGCCATAGAATCCATTCCACAACAATTAACGTGGGAAGTTTTTATAAAACACATGCAGCAGACACGAAAATTTCATCAAGCGAACGTCAGTCCTAAAAGCCGAAACACGATAACAGACAAACACAGAAGACAAAAATCACTTATTTCCCATGTGTCAACTGTCAGCAGAGAGATATGCGAGTTTTCAGCGCCAGGATAACCACAATTTAAACAACCCGTCGCAATTTCAAAGACTTATTTCATTTTGTTTTAAAAGCGCCACTGAAAAACTACACGTTTTCAGTGGTGGAAAGCTGTCAGAACTTTAACTCGACTGTAATTCAACACGACACATTGGCTGGTAAATCTGCAATTAAAGGGGAAGGGGTGATTGGATACTCTAACAGCTTCGGACGTGTAATGGACGAGGCAGGTATGCTGCAGGATGGACACGTCGATGTTCCTGCGAACAGGATGTCGGCTTTCTCTTTCCTGCAGGACATTACTGCAGAGGCACGTACATAACCCGACACTGAAAAACCTATTTGTTTGGAGCTACACACTGTTTGGAAATTGCTTTCGAAACGTCGATGATGCAAAATAAAAGTCTGGAGCATTGTGACGAGAAAGACGTGAGGGTTGCGACTATTATCTGATAACGTATTCAAGATAAGAAACGTGTTCATCAATCATTTTGTATTGCATAAATGACTAATTATTTTGTCGTTAGGATCCGCGGATCCAGAATAATTCGCGTTATTATTTTTAATTGAAGGAAATACATAATTACGCGGAGGTCATATTCAGAATTAAGTATTTCAAAAACGAATTCTGTGATATTGTTAGTCGTCTAATTTTCAAGCTAATGTAACGTAAAGTGAAACGAACTTTTTCCAGTTAATGAGCGAAATAGTCACGATCTAAACACCGTAATAATCATCTCCGAACGCGCTGTTTAATTTTGCTTGATGCGTTTATATTCATGAATAATCATAGCAGATTAACACAAATTCATTTAAGCCAGATCGCTGTTGATAACATGTTTAATTCAAATGGACAACTTTGATGGAGTAAATTATATGTAGCTGGATCGTAGTATTTACTCGAGCGGACGTGTGTGGCGTTGATTGCTTAGTCCACCTGTGATTGGTTTAATTATCCACGTTTATATTGTATATATAGCATACCTACGCAAATAGAATATCAATGTCTAGTGTTATCTTAACGGAAGATCCCTTAATTCCTTGTTTAGACGGAAAATTGCCACGACTAGATTGAGTTCGGAGATAGAGTTCGACGGTTCTGATGTGTCGTGTGATAGGGAATGCAAAAAAGGCCTGGAAATTGCCAGCATTCATCAGCGACGTGGTTATTAATGTGCAACTTTCAAATTGCAAAATCCATCGCTATAAAGAGCAGCAAACATTGATTATATCAACATGATTCATTTTCAACGTTTTCTAAAATATTTATACTCCGGAGGTCCGGCACTGGTGTTCTTCCTTTGAATTAAGTTTGCTTAAGTGAAAACAACGTGTTCGCAAACATGAATCGATACTTCATAAATAAATCTGAGCGGATAATAAGTTTGATTACAGTGCTTGTTCTGTATCATTTATTTAATTGAAGTTATGTTCGCTATCCTGAAGGAAGTGGCAATTTTCAAATGCATCTCAATTTTCTTTTTTACGAGCGACCCGGTCGCCGAAACTTCTTGCATCTGCTATAAACATATTTACCCGATAAAGTTCTTCGTTTAAACCGACAGCAACAGCATGTAAGTAAACTGTTTTATCTGACGATATTTCGTCGTTCACTTCATCCCGTAAAGATGTAAAGAGAAGAGTATAAATCATGTGATCGCGTGTACGTGTCAAAAAGTTAACTTCGTTCATAAACTGATAAAACGACAGCCTATTTTGCACATGGTCTATGTTTCAATTTGGGGCGGGAAATAACGACGTGTCCTCCGATGACGTTTCGACAAATCGGATTTGAGGGTAGCCGTCGTCAAGACAGGACTCTGATTTACCGACTGCCGGAACCCGTATCGGGTTCCTGATAACAAGGATTGGGAACGACAACCTATTGACACATACAGGTGGATATAAATTCACCCTTAGAACGCGGTGTAGCCATTTTTTTTGCAAGAGTCGCTACGCTTATTAATAATTACGAGTTTTGTGTACTCATAATTTCGTTGTCTCACAGACAAAAACTGTTCTTTATAATTTACTCGCGTGTTGCTGGATTTAATTTCATCAATTTATGTGAGCCGAGATAGACATGTCATCCCATGCTATTGTCTCTCTGCTTGTATTAAGTTTGTTCTTTGTTTGGGTAGGCAAAGAAGCGAATTCTAGTAATTAATGGCAGCTACCATGAATTTCAAGTGGTGCGTGGGCCAATAGGACCTCCACGGTTGAGAAAGAACTCGGTAAACAGATTTATTTAAACAGAGCAGTACCGGAATACAGAAAATTCTTGATTGAGTTTTTGTTCCTTTCAACGAGCATTTCTTAGAAGAATATTTTTCTTACTTATCTATTCGTCTGGTCAGTGTCGGTGTGTAAGCCGCTGCTTTGCGATACAGTATCTTGTAAATATTTCATTATTTTGTGTAAAATTCCTTCTCTGACGTATAAGCAAGCCATAACTCGTAACCTGTACGTCATCCATGCATAATTCATCCGTAATACCCCTAGCTGCAGACGCCTATTCCGTGGCGGCGAACACCGCCCCCGGTCCTAAAATTTGCTGAATCTATTAAGCCTCAACCGGAAAAGGAAAGGTATATCGAAAGTGAGATTGCACATGGTGAAATTGAAAGGAACATAGACACTCAGAAAGAGATACGCATGCAAATTTTAAGCTTCAACCGGATTAGGTAGCGCGATATTAATAGGCACGCAACGAAATTTATCGAAAATATTATCTAAAAAACGTGGAGAATAGACTAGCAGCATACGTTATCGAAGTTTTTTCTTAGAGCCCGTTCATAACTAATTCATATTCAGATAAAAAAGAGTTGACTACGTGAATACGTGCTCCCTCAATATTAAATTTAAAATATAAATTGGGGTAAAATGCATGTTTTATTCAAGACGATCCGAATTGTTTTTCGGAGATAGATTGGATTTTTTTATCGAGTTTAATTCAGGGCATTTTTCAATAACACATCTATGCTCCGAACTCCCAAAACAAAATTATCATTTATTAAAAAAGTTTGAAAATTAAAAGTTTGCCCACCAAAGCTCGCCTCCACTTTTTTTAATTACCGATAAAGAATTTCACCAAACTTATAAATTAACTTAAACGTTCCTGATCTTGTTCCTCCTGTTAACCACTTTAATTTAATTCCAGATCAAAATTATACCAACACAAGTAAAAAGAAAACAACTTTTTCGAGGTTTCTACGTGGTCTTAAAACGTCTCATCGTAAAGAAAAACACGGAGCGAGTTCTCCGAGGCATGGAAGGGCAGCAACTCGGGGAGTACCTCAGAGGGTAAGTGGCAAAAAATTATTATGCCGGTACATCACGTTTGTTGATCCATGATTAATTTTTTTTGAATTCATGTGATTCTAAAATTATTTCTCGCTTGTTAATTTGTCCGCAAAATTGCAACAATATTGATGTTTATATAGTTTGGTTTATTTGGATTTGTTGGTGTTCGGTGTTCATTTAAATTTACATTCATAGTGGGGCATAAAATAACTAGTGTTGGAACAAATGATGCACAAACTGGGAGTGCCCGACTGTAGATTGATTTTATGCAAGAGTGGAGTTTGATGCTTGGATGAGGAGCAAATACACTTTTTTGACTATAATGACAGTGAAATTTTTCTATAAGGAATTTTTTTGTGGGCACAATTTATGGCGCTGTCTTTAATTTAAACTTTCTTAAAAGGAACTTTTCTTGTCCATTTAAATGCAATGTGCATTGACCTGGATCCATTGTATGTAAATTCAGCTGAAAGCTTGATTCCCCAGAAAATGCAAACTGTCTGTGGTCGCACTTACATGAAAGTTTTATTTACACGTGGTGTTGCGTGCGACACGAACAGAATCGTGTTCCAGTAAAGAAATGCAATAAGGAACCCTTGTAAATACCGAAATATAACAATTTAAATACGCTATAAAACAGTATTTTATTGGAAGCGTCTTATTTTCTTTCACTTTATCTTAGCCATTGTCAATTGTCGTCTCCATCAAATCGCCCCTTGGCACGGAGTCGAAATGAACTTTAAAATTGCATTTAAAAATGAATTACAGCCGGAGTCTTCTCTGTAATTAAGATTATGCCATGTAAATTGCATGCAATTAATCTGCGTATTTCAGAGCCGGTGGATTTTTTTCGAGTTTTTAATCTTCGTATGATAAGAGATGTCTGGAGGGTCTGGAAGCGGAAGGAACCAGGAGGAATAACAATCACTCTAAGAAATTGTCTATGAAGGGGACGAAATGCTTCGTCTGGCTAGTTATTTGAGCGAGAAGGGGCAAATAGGACATTTACATATTTTATTGCTCTGTACTTGTGTATACTTGGCATTTCTTGACGCCCTTTGTGAGTTTGGTATTCTGCAAACGTCGCGGAAGTAATGCAATTTTATTTACCGTACTGCTGCAACACTGCGTAAAGAAACCGACGTTTCCACAACGAATTTACCTCGCATTCAGTGCCAATTCACGAAACACTTCTTGACAGACATTTCCATCTTTGTTAAAATTGGTGTTGTCTAACACCTGATGAATATTATAATTGCGTATTATGCAAATTTCTTCATAATTCCTCCAGGAATCACAGTCAAACTATAACATCTTGAAGTCAAATGGAATAATATTTAAAATATAACCCTGTTGCGCGAAGTTTGATAGACTTTAAAGCAAAGAGTATCTGTGTACAACTCGCAACGAAATATCCAACTTTATGTAAATCGGCAAGTCACTAACTCCATTATCCACGTTAATATTCACAATCCATATTGCAGGAAACTTATTCATGAATACGTAATATTTCTTAGTTCTGTGCAGACACCCACAAGATGTTTTAAATAAAATAATTTCTCAGATTCACCGTACTAAATTCACTTACTCATTTGCATGTCGCTCGGGTTTTTCTCAAACTCGATTATAATAAACTAGGCTAAGCAACTCAACATACGCATAATTTCCAGGCCCGGCTCCGGCCCGATTTAGCGCGGATTTGTTTATTTTCAGTTAGAGAATTCTTAATAAAGTTCGCGATCCTCCCGTCAAATAAAGCTCTCGATGGAATTCCCAACGCTGCTCCTTTCTCATAAACTCTTTTACGTGGCCGCGTATATTTTTTACGTGCGCCAGATATAAAAACGTAATAACGTTCTCATATAACATAATAAATAAACGTTTCTTTTGTTGGCGTTAAGGGCATTTCTCACGTAGCGCATCGCATAAATGAAGTTTTCACGGTGAGGGAGAATGCCTCCCTTGTTAGTTGGTCTCAACACACTGGAGATTGAGGATGACCGATGTTTTGAGGACGAACACACACGGAAATTAGTCTTTGGAACTCAAAGGAAACACTTTGGGGAATATAGAAAGAACAATATTTTCTCTTGTAATACCGGGATATTAAAGTCGTCTTTTTCTGCTCCTTTTTACTTCGACATTTCTAATTGCCATCAAAATTTCATCATCGACACTGATTTGGCAAATCTCATGAAAATTCAACAGCGGCCGCCGATCCCTCAACTTTCCGTGGGAAAAGATGAAAGTGCAAGTCAAATTGAATAAACGAAATTTTAATTCCGAATGTTTTCCGAATGCAGATGAGGAGTGAGTGACGGAGTAAATATTTATAGGTGTTATAAAGTACGAAAAGTCGTTTAAAGGAAGCAGGAAATTGTAGTAGTACATTAGCGTTTATTCCTCCAACTTTCCAGACTAAGTAATAGGGGGTTAAGGTGGCAAGAGTTTGGATAAATTATTCGGAATGCGCGTTAAGTGTAAATGTAGGCAATTTGCATAAGGTAACAACGCACTATACCAACACCGGAAACCAACTTTCGAACGAAGTGGTTGCAACGATAAAAGTCGACGTAACATAAATCTGTTAATAAACAAAACTCATCGCAAAAAAATCCAAATTACCCCCAGCAATGTCAGTGTTCGTTACGTCTTCCAACACTTCCTGTGGTAATGAAGAGCGACAAAGAAACTCATTAAAAACAACAACCGTAAGAAAAAATCACGACTGACTGGTATTTTATTAATCTCGAAAATCTCAATTCGGAAATTTCCATTAAATGTAGAAGCACGAGATGTCAAACTAATTAAAAACTTTGTAACTGCAGCTGCGACTAAGCTTTTATCTTTTAGCATTGTAACCGCACAATGCCGATGAGCCATAAACAAAATAACAGCGAAAGAAAGACAATCTCTTGATTAGTTTTCATAACACTTTCAGCTCGAATTAGTTTCTCTGAAGGCATTACCGCTATTAATTTTCCCGACTTTGTTAAGTCGAAAAATCCTTTAAAGTTTCCAGAAAACTTATAACTCGATCGAACCAGCGCTCAGAAAACCTCGAACGTTTTAAAAGGAGCTAATTTGATGCAACAACTTTCAACGTTTAAAACAACTAATAAACACGCTCAATTACGATTAAAATTTGAGTAGAAGTATGTACTGCTGAGGGCAGAATCCGCTCAAAGCTCATCTTTTCATTATCTACGCCCTGGTAGAGAGTAACGCAATTATCCGTAAGCTGGAGGTAGGGCTAACGACAACGAAGGGAGGATGACGTCCAGAGAAATGCGCTGTACGACACCCTACTATTGTGTTTTCACCACCACTGATAATATTTTCAGCTATTCGCCTCACGTGACGACAATTTCGGGACATTCTCTTCTATATGGATCAGATTAAAAACGGACGACTTGCTTCATCAAGACAAGAATGAGGACGGATGGATAATTCAATAAGACCGTAATCAGAGGGCGATAATAAATGATTATTATTTAATATTGCGTGCTCAGGCTGAAAGCGAAACTGTCACAAGTGCCTCTGAAGAATATCTGATTATTTTGGTATTGTCATTACATTACTATACTTCATTTATCCTGCAGAGAATTTACTGATTTATTTAGAAAGGAGCAATTTTAAAAATCGGCAGGTTTTGGAAAGGATAAGTTAGAAACCTGTAGTGAATACATGTCAGTGTACACAATTTAATCTACAGTTCTTGTTTGACATTGTGTAATTTAGTCTGCCTAACGACCAATCACAGAGCCGCATTTTAAATTTGGCGCCTACAAAAATCCTCTGCAGGAAAAATAAGGTTTGGCTTTGTATTTTATTTACAATTTCCTACATTACGTTGTTGATATTTTGAATATTTAATGACTTCTTGATTAAAAAAACAGCTAATTTAGAAATGTATAAATCACATTTGACCTTTTTGGTTGATGAAACTAAACGAATACAAATTGTAAAATTTTAATTTTGATACGGTCAGAAGAACCGACGATTTTTCTTTGTCACTGCATCGCAGAAGCGTGCGAGATTAAATATCACCACCAGCGGAACTGAAATTGATGACACAGGAAATGAATTGAACACTGAACTGACTGCTATACATTTTTAACGAAGTTGAACGACGAGACAAACTGTTATTTTTCCATGATTGCAGCGAAACTTTTCAGGTACAAAATGCACTCTGAACTTTGTGAATCGTTTAATAAATATGAACTAAGTCCTTGGATAAGAAAAGCATTATTTTCGCATTCACTAGATCGTTGAAAAGTTCAGGTGGAAATATTTAGTTTGGAGAATGTCTAGATACAATTTCTCATTTCTCAACAGTGGTGGAAGTTGTTCTAAAATGGTAATAAATCAATCACCTGTCATAGCCCATCTACACGAGAAATGGACTAGTTTTCAACACGAAGCGAAAATTAAAATCAAGTCGGGAACTAATTGCCCCTTTTTTGCAAGGATGAATAATGACAAATCTTGGTTTTTATGGAAATGAAAAGTAAACTTTAATGGATTTCTAAATAAAGAATTGCAAATACATTTCTTCGGGGATGCCATTTTACAATCTAGGATCTAAAAATCCATTATACTCCGAAACCTTGCTAAGAAATTATGTAGATTTCCCCAGAAATCCATGCAAAGATAAGGAGGCTCGCTGAGTAAAAAGTTAATATTCCATCTAAAGTTTACTTTTAATTTAACCGAGGTCCTTTTGAATATGGAATTAATATTCGCCTCCAAAAACCGGATTAAGATCGAATTTACGATGCCAATCGACAATGTTGGTAAGTGAAAATTATTATTAATTAGATTCATCCAACAAAAAATGCAAAACATTTTGTAATTAAACGGAAAATCTTAAAATGAGTCGAGCGATCTTCAGTTTTGTAACGTCTGCAATATGGAGCAAATTTTATTGTTTTACTATTATTTTTAACCTTAGGATGTTGAGACGGAAGTCTGATTGCGGCATTTATCACAAGCCTTAGTCCGGATCTGTGTAGGGCGGATAACGTCAAAATGAGAAATTACCCACAATTGATTTTCTTTTATAAAAGATAATGGAAAGAGTACGTGTCAGCAATAAAATAAAAATAACATTTCTTGGTTTCGTGCAATAACATTGTTATAAGTTTATAGAATTTCATTTCGTACAAGCCAGGAATTCTAATCAGTAAACTAATTAACACCACCACAGATTAGCGGACAGTTATATAATATCCGAAAAATTAAGGAAACAATTATTAATTTTGACTTTCTACAGAGTTCTAATTAAATTTACACAAAAGCAAGTTGTTCGCGTTGAAATTTCTAATTAATAACATTCTGTTTGCGCATGAAAGAAGACAAATACACAGAGCATAACTCATAATTGGAATAAATTATGGACGCGAGGTGTACTGTCGCTGATTTATTTAGTCTGCGGTAAATGCAATTCAATGAAAATTATCACGTTTTAATAACGCGATGTATCCATGCGAATACTGTTTTGAAGTAGATCCGGCATTCTTAAAAATGTTGAAGATTATGAAAAGTTTCCATTAGAAAAATTACGGCAGCGTTTGCTTTAATCACGTCCCGAAAAATGTCGAAAAACTCGTCGTTTTGTCGCACAGGAGACCGAGTCAAACGAGCGCACTTGCATGCACTTATTAAAACTCGTAGTCCATAGAAAAAAATTCACAAAAGTATCTCCGCTTTAATCTTCGAATACTTCGTCGAGCAAGTGTTTTTCTGTAAGCTTTGTGTGCATTAGTCTCCTGCTTCAATTAGAGTGTTCTAAAGGCGCGCCGAGGTCGAAGTCCTTTCGAGATTTCGGAAATTCGCGGAATAAAACTGAAAGATGTCACCGTAGTAAATGAAAAGTCTGGCGAATTTTAAAATATCGAAATTATGAACTCAAATTAACCCTCAAGTTCCTCGACGGAGAACCGCTGATCTACAAAACAATGCAAGAGGGTTGTCAATGTCACGGTCTCCTATTGTTTCGCCAAGTCTCGAGTACTGCACTTATTAGCCTCTTCCTCTCCATACACTCTCTCTTTCGGCGAACTTACAGGGCTGACGCTTGTTATACACGATATGTTAACAAGGATGTCGATGAATAGGCCCAGACTCGAGGGAACTTCTAAAACGGCGCTTTAAAAGAATTGGATTTCTCCTGCTGCATCCAAATTAGCAGGAAATATCACACTCGTTCTTTTATAATATTTATGTGTATTATCCGGCGGACCCCTCATTTTAAGGGGATTCGAATTTCACAAAACATACAAAACGAAAGTGAGGGCACATGCAGACTAATTTTAATCTTACGTATTGCCCCATCTTTCATGATTCTTGCAAGTGTGGTCAACGGAGGGATCAAAATCGCGCCTGTTTTTGCTCGTTAGTTCTACAGACTATTAATAATGCAGTTTAGAAAAGTTTAAGGACATTTTTCATTTAAACGTTAATGCAGATTATTATAAAGCCACTACTAATTGCGCTCGATATTTCGTACACTATGTCGGTACTTGTTTAATATATGAAAATGTTAATAATGTGTGGTTCAACAGTAAAAAAGACATTCAACCACTTTAATTTACTGTTGCGAATATCTGACAATACTTCTCGGGCAAAAGACGCCAATTAACTAAAGAGTTGGTAGTTATGTAAATTCTGAAAACAAAGTACAAAAAACACATCCAAACGTAAATAAAGAAGACACTTTTAGTTAAAGAATGCTGAAGCTGCTGCCCGAACGAAGGTTTTTTTACTCAGTTTTCCAATATTTACCTATTTATGTTTACTCTCAACAGCCTGTATAATAACTTGCAGTCATACACGTAAAGTCGTAGAATTATGGTAATGATTGTTTCATTCTTAAAATGGAGTCTGTATTCAAGCGCTTGAACTGTTAAAGAGGCGAGGTCGTGAAGTTTGACCTATAAACTCACGGATATATGAAGCCAACAACTTCTTAGACATATCCTTAGTCCCACAAGCTTTCATTTCCGCATTTCAGCTTCTGATGAAGAGCTTATACATACATATTTTTATCACAGAATATAATACGACTTCAGTTATTACCATTAAATAAGACTGCCTTTTCCGTGAAACACTGAAAGTTTCCTCTCGAGTTAGAACATTGTAGAAGTGATAAAAGGTTAATAAAAATTTATTAAGCCTGTTAAACTCAAAACAAATTTTATTCACTACTCCTCAAACGGCACATTTCTTTCGTTTATCGTTTTCCACTAAGAATCTATGAGGTATAAACTCCAAGCCAACACGAAGAAAGCCAAATGACTCGCGAAGAATGCTTCATCCAATCTTGTATTTTTATCACATCATAAAATAATCGTGAATTTTCTTCAACGTGCTCATAAACGTCGTGTTTTTCTAGGTCGACACCCCCGACAGCGTCCTGCAGAGCGGTCTGGGTCTAACGGACTTGGGGCAGCACGCCGTCCTCCGCTCTATGGTGGATCCTCGAGACTACGACCGACTGCGACACCTGCAAATGAACGGAGGGGGGCCTAACAGTTTCGAAGAGACAATCTATAAGGTACAACTTCCAATATTTTTTAATTACTTTCCGAGGCGACCTTCACCTCGCCCGCCGCACTTATTTACACTTCTTCTTTCCGATGGTCACTTAAAATTCCCTGGACGGTCGTATTCTATCACTGCTCGCCATAAACTTTATCTATTCTGTGCGCAAGCACGCGATGTTTGGTTTTCCAGCTTGCTTCTTCCCATGTGTAAACCTCTAGGGATAACATTGGCCCTTATATCAAAATGTCACTGCAATCCGAGGTCCAGTTTTTACGGCTGGAAACTTTCCGATGGTCAGGATGTGATGGGATTTTCACGTTTTATTGCTGTCTTTACGACTTCGGCACCGATGCATCAACAACATTTTGCATTGTCTCGTCGACGTGCGGCAGGTGCCTTATTTTAATGGACATTTTAATTTGTTTCGCTGCGACTGTCTTAATGACAGCCTGTGCTAATTGCAACAATATTTCAAGGCGGATTTGTACAATTTTTCTCGCGTCTAGGATTTAAACTGACTTTTTCGGCATCGTTGAAAATGATGTAAAATCGTAAGTTATTCCATCAAATTCCATTTCTAGTGGTGTATAAAATCGTATTAAGTCCAGTTCGGTGAGATGGATTTCTGAACTCGTGTGTTTGATTTGATTTTTAGTACATTTTCTGTTTGTTTCAGTTAAAAGTACAAGAAGCTTTACGGAAACGCGAGAAATTCACGAAAGAACACGAAGAGGTAAGTGGATAATTTAACTGAACCAGAAGCAATTATTCCACCGCTTTCCTGTAAATATATGGAGATCCTCTTTTTATTTGGCCAAGGCTCATAGGATCTATTGTAAACCGTGCTAAATTCACAAGTCGCCCATACATCTCAATGTAAAATGTGAATATACAGGCCCGGAATTGAACCAGCATGGCAGACAAATTGAAATATTCCCCCGTGACAGATACGTATTTCCATGCAATCAGACGTTTCGGATGGGGAACTGACTGTAAGGCGTTTTATTCTTGTCAAATACGACATATGGCCATTCACATGTGGATTTGGATACTCGGCAGTAATTTGAAGAGATGTATCGGTTTATGGGTCGTGCTTTTATAGCCTTGTTTGCCTATGTAAAAAATGCCGATGTGGCTGATGGCCTTTTCCACTTTGTCCAATTCGATATAAAAATCGGGGGATTTTGACCACATGAGCTTAACATAATTGCAACAACAAAGAAATTAACTGGCGATATTTCTTAAACATTCCATGTGTGCTGCATTTCATGAAAAATCTCCATATTTTACGGACAATAAAGTCCCTGCTATTTTACGTTTCATCTCAAGTTTGATGCAAGGTAGCATTGCTTACTTTATAGTAAATTGGTTACATTAAATTTCAATGCTATAAAGTGTACGTACGTATTTGCCAAGGTTTTGTTTGGCATCAACAAACGAAATTTTGTTCGCTTCAAGCAATTTATGTGAATATGAATCTCGACTTCGTGGAACAAGAGGCAAATATTTAATTTGTTGGATAGAATGTGCTTCAAAGCACATGGCAGTGATACTAACAAAAAAATGTCATGTATTCAATAGAAGTATGCTCGGAGATGAGCTCACTTTTTACTTTTTTAAATAAAAATAACATTAAAAGTATTTAACTTATAATCACACTTGAACGAGACAATTGTGAACTTCTCTGACTCGAAAGTATATCGAGAATGTAGGAAACTTTTTTACAGTCACGGAATGTCTACTTTAAAAAAAGAAGCTCACGTTTTTGAATGTTGCCAGCAATTTCATTACAATTAGTTTCTTAAAGATGGTAAAAACTGCACTAAATGGGTCGGTAACTTCACTTAACGTCTCCATAGTAGCCCATTAAAGCCCATAAAGCACGTCCCGCCATCGTTTATTTGTTGTCTGAAATAACGCAATTTTCCGAAATAGTTTTTTTTGTCGTGCAGATTTCTAAAGCGACGTTGTTTTATTGCAGATCCTGAGAGACATTAAGCAGGGTTTATTACAGTTGGGCAAGGAAGGAATCCGGGGGCCTTTATCAGGAGGTAATGTGGCAAAAGGGCGATAAAAAATCGCATCCCAGACACAATTATGTTCCAGATGACACTTATATGTACGACGAAGACGCGCGGATGTTGGCGCCCGGTGCCCACGGCCACGACCGGGGTCATTGGTATGATGAACCGCCCTACGAAAGTGACCCCGAGGACTTCCTAATGGGCAGCAGTCCTGGCCCGACGGCTACCATCCAGAACGGCCGAGTTTGCTTTACTTTAAACCTGAGGCAAGAGTCCCGCGGGGAAGGTGTAATCTCGCTGAGAAGTGCCGGGGATATCTCCCTTCCTAGAGACACCCCCACTGCCACAACTCCCAGGGGAACTCCTAGACGTGGACTTATTCTACCGCAGGCTGGATACCCACCGACTATTATTCCACTAAGGTGAAATTTATTGCCGGCTCGGCGACGGGTTATTAAAAAGTTTATATGGAATTTTTAAAAGAATTAAAATGTAATGACTTATTTAAACCACTCAACGTATTTGCGTGAATAATTACTTTGCGACGACTTTCAAAAGCTGTCTATCTTTAACTTTTGTATTATTCATCTTGAGGAACTTGAAATTGAATTAGGTGTAAGCAGCTCTAATGAGATTTTTTCATGAGCAAAGACCACCCAGACGCTTTCGACACCTTTGCTAGCCTTTATTTAAGAAAGACGACACAAAAGTACCAAACAGTTTTTTTTAATACCAGATCTTGTGTTTTCTCTCTTAAAAGTTCGCGTTTAGTTCTGATCCTTCTCAGTAGTTGTACAATTTAATTAGAAATAGAAATAGGTAATCATGCACAATCGGGACCTGACATGTGCGCATGTGCAAGCGTACTGCGATCCAGCACGAAGACTTAGCTTTGTTGCCAAATTGCTTCAGATCACAGAATAGATGGAACTTCGAAGATGGAAGAGGAGTGCCTATTTTGTTAATATTTTTACTGCGAGAAAGGACTTCAAAATTAATTTATCAAAGTAATAACATTTACAAAATTTTAATTTGTTAAAGTGATTGGTCTTTCATCTAATGTAAATTATTTAGGAGTAGTAAATAACATTCGCTCATTAGGAGGACACAAATTTACGCCTAAACATTTTTTTCTATTGAATTGCACGAAGAACACTGCTTAATTGCAAATGTAATGTGTAATTGTAATATTTAAAAGGATCAAACGAAAGATTTTATCAACGCTCAGAATAATTTCTATCTTTTTTATACAATTTCAACGAAAAAAACAAAGTGCAAAACCTCCATCAAAGAATTTTCGGGATACTGCTGGTAAAATTTGGACTGTTAGATTCGATTTATAAGACAAGGCACTGATTTACATAATAAATTAAATAATTTTAAGTTAATCTCACAACAAATTTGACGATTGCTGACATTAGATTAGCGAAAAACAATCACATGTCATTTTAACATGATGTTAAGTTTTCTAATCGAAATTAAAGATTTAATTTAGCTTCTGCAAACTGGCCCGAGAGGAGATAAATTTCTTCACGCCATTATTTTTTCTTCCTCTAAGCATTATTTTATAAACAACCTTTTTTAGACAACCTTTATACATGCAGCGGCAACTCCAAACTCAAACGATTTGGCAACATTGTAGGTCGTCTTTACCCGAACGGTGTCAAAAATGTCAGCTGTCCTTTCTCAGGTCCCGATTGTGCATGATTACCTAGAAATATTTTTCTTTCATCTTTTGTCTAAGAGTTCAACTTTTAATGTCGTAAGCATGTCATCTCTAATAACACAAAGCTTCTCGCTTGGCAGTCTTGCATTTCCCAGCTACGAGATTTGTAGAAGAAAATGAAGCAATAGATGTCACCAACAGCGCAGCATATCTTCTAATTGAAGAGAAACTTATTTATGCATGATGTGATCGGAAGTTCAAGCAAAATTGAATGTTCCTCGTTATGCTTATATTCCTCGTTATAAACCGTTTTCGCCATAAAGAGATTATATTATAATAAAACCTCGAGTGCATATCTCATCTCACACTCATATTTCCGTTTTAGATCTTCTCGAGACCGCGAGAGCGGCGACTACGCCAGCTCAGACGTTCAAAGCATCAGTTCAAGACTGTCAACTCTGTCGGTGGATACCAGCCGTTCCGAGCAACACGATATCTCCCAATTAGTCTCCCCGCAATACTACACCCACCTCGAAGGCAAAATTCGTCATTTTCGTAAAACCAGCAGTGGTTACCCTCGCAGCGAAGATGGTCTCTCTCCTAGCCAAAGCTCCGACTACGAAGACACCGATGAATTTAGCAATTGCAGTCAACAAGTTGCTACCGTTCACGTGTCTAGTGATGGTCGTTCAGCAGGTGCTTCCGGACTTGTCGGCAAAGTCCGAGGACTTCGAGAAGATGTACAGAGGAAAATCTCTCGATTGAAAGGTGACTCAAGTGAACAAAAACGAGATCAAGGGTTTCCGTGTTCAGCAAGTTCAGTGGAGAGTCTGCCTAGTGGTTCAGGGTCGAGTAAGTGAGAGTGAAAAGGTTGAGATTGAGCTGATTGGTTAGTTTTAGGTACGCAGGCTTTGGTCAGAGCGGGAAGTAATCATAGTTCGATTTCCACCGAAGATGCTGATCCTAGTCCGACGGAGCAGATTGTAGGAAGGGCTAGGGCTTTGGTGGACCACACGCCGAGTCCTTACGATAAAGAAGCTTTAAAATATAAGGTGGGTAGCCGAGGCTACGGAGAAAAGTCGTCTAAGTTGCAAAGGGCTCAACTTTTTGAAGTAAAATAGAATGTGCAGGGTGTTGTTGAAATGACTGCAAGAACTTTTCCTAGTAAACCAGTTTCAGAAGACCATTCGTTTGCGAATTTAAAATAAAATAATAATATTGTGAAAACTCTAGCCCGCCAATGTACTCAATAATACCACACAGCTAAAAAAACTTAAAAATGAAGTGAAAATAGGGAAGTACTCGCCGAGATTTAGCAACAAATGTGTTTGTTCATCCAGTTTGGGATTTTCGGAAAACGTTAAAAACGCGTTGACCGATGTAAGCACTACGGAGGATGTTTAATACTAATCGCATTATGGAATTAACACCGAATTATTCGCCTCACTGATAATGCTTGTTTTTTGTTACTTCGTATTCTTTTAAAAGTTTAAATTCATTTTTTGCAGTCATTTTATAAAATAATACTTACGTAACAACTGTTTCAGTAATTTGAGAAATTAAAGGAAATAAATGCTTTTTTTGTTTCAACTTAGACGACTTATCTGTTGGCCGATCTTGGCTGAAAATTTATGACGATTATTTTCAGAAGGGTGATATAATAGATATAATTTCGATGAATGCGAGTGGCCAATGGCGCGGTATTTGCCACGGAAAAAAAGGAACATTTAAATTTATAAATGTAGAATTATTATCTGAAAGAACTGTGAAAGCCCGCCGAGAACTGAAGTGGCACCGCAACATCAAAGGCAAACCAATTTCCGTA
Organism: Gnatocerus cornutus; assembly: GCA_029298725.1. Lineage (NCBI taxonomy): Eukaryota > Metazoa > Arthropoda > Insecta > Coleoptera > Tenebrionidae > Gnatocerus > Gnatocerus cornutus. Next base: position 10,186,352 of record CM055514.1, read on the forward strand.
GAAGATTTGCTTCAGAAGATTAACCTCCAGGAATACATCTCGGTTTTTATATTAAACGGCTACGAAGACTTGGAACTATTCAAGGAAATCGAACCGTCCGACCTGGACTATTTAGGAATAGTGAATTCAGATCACCGAGCAAAGATTCTCACCGCTGTGCAACTTCTTCACGATTTGGACTGTAAGATAAACGGAAGTGTTGGAGTTTAGTGCTTAAGTGTTTGTTTGCAGCTGGTAGTGAAGGAGACATAGCTGGATCGAGTAGTGAAGGTGATGACCACAATCGAATTTTGGCGATGGAAGCTGGAGGTTCTTGTTCTCCATTCGGTCGTCGGCAATTCCCCCGCGATTCGGGTTGTTATGATGCGGCATTGAAGACTTGTCGCCAAACGCACCACACCTCTCCCCAAGGCGAATCAGACGCAAGTGATAACGCTGGATTTTGTGATAATACGAATAACTTAGATGCTGTAGTGGAACAATGCAATAATGAGATCTTAGCGCGAATGCGCCAAGCTCAAAAGAACTCTCTGAATCTTAAAGAAGAATTATGTTACCAACCCAATATCCCGAACTCGTCGAGTTCGGAGAGGTTGCAAAAGAAGCCGAAAGACTCATATGTAAGTGTCCACGGCCAAACTACTTTAATAGATCCCTGTCGTAGAAACCTCCTTAACCGTGCTAGTGGACGGAAAAATAACGAAGACGTGTGTGAAGCGGACCATAAGTTGACTTCAGTCAAATATGTTGTAGGTGGAGGCTCCGAATTAGGCCTCAATGAAAGTAGTTCTGTTGGGAGAAGTTGCTTAAGTGAGAAATCTAGTGATTCTGGCATTAGCAGTAGTTCCTTGTCTTCTGCGAATCTTAAAGAATCTCGCCAACCCGTCCTTTCCCAAACAGAAAACCCTGCTCACGGCATCTTCAATTTATCTAACTGTGCCAATCGTACGTCCACAACTGCCAATAATAAAGAGAAATCTTCAAAATAAGATATATGTTTATAGACTCTTTTATAGTTATTTATCATTTAGGCATTTTTATCGCAAATGTTTTAAGATGGACTGTTTATAAAAAGCAATTTTTTAAAAATATCAATGTTGAATAAACTAATCGTGATAGCAACTGAGATTTCTAAATTAAATCTGTCTGTTGTAGGACTGTACATAGTTTAACGAATCGACTGTACATTTTGTACATAGTATTAATTTATTTATTAAAGCAACTAGTCTTTTTGTTTTTTGTACATAATGAGCTTTTATAAGTGGTTGCATTTTCTTTTCCATTTTTTTTACTATTGACTGGATTTATGTGTATTTCTCTATACGCATATCACCTATTTGTACATGTTAGAAAGTATTAACGTTATATGTCAGTCAATAAATTTAGAAATTTATTAATAAAATGACAAAACCTTTTACAATTTCTTTTCTTACCCATTACAACATCCAACCAAACTAAAAAGTACACGACTAAATAAAGGAAGATAGATTTTTTAATAATTTTTATTAGACATTAAAAAAATAATAAATACAAGATGTGCTAATTATATGGTTAGCCACAATTAAATTTCAGTTGTTAACTACTGTTTAACTACAATCAATGAATGTAAGGAAAATGCTGCCAAAATTTACTGTACTAAGTGAATAATGGAAGGCCCAGAAATTTCCAGTAAAACGGCATTAAAATGACGGACAATAAGACTAACTCCTACTATAATAACCAAATAATAGTTCGTTACATTAGTAGATGAGATTCAGTTATTATAAAAATATTTCTATAATTTCCTTCTTCATATAATATTTTTCAGGTACTAACATGCCCAAGGAGATGACTCTCCGCTTCGCTCTCAAAAACGTGTAAACTTCGGCAGTTTTAACAAATCTTTTCAAACAAAAATCGATTAAAAATGCATGACACACCTTCCAATACTGCTGTTACAATCTGCCATAGCTACTTTGTCATCAAAATAAATCACATGTCATAGACAGTAAGAAAACACAAGTTGTACTATGATCACTACCTCTTCAAAGCTGGCTACGAGAGTCAAGCAAACGCCAACAACTGCTTATTATATGACTTAAGGCAGGTTTGCTTGACGTTACCACGTGACTTAAATGCATAAAACGCAATGAACAAGTTTGCAGCAACCATTCTTAAGTACTTAAAATACCAGCTTGACTTTAACCTCAGATTGCACATAACAAATAACATATTCAATATATTATAATATTAAAAACATAATGTATAATAAATTATTCTACTGTACAATTAATTTTGTATAAAGTTTAACTATTAACCTACAACTAGTGAAAAAATGTGAATTTTTAGCTGGAGTGATGTATACTAATATCATTGACGTGTATTTTAACAACTATACCCGAAGTAGACTTAAGTAGCAGCCATATTTACAAATCTGGAGAGGAACTTTGACTTTGACATCAACACAGGAATTTAACAAATAGGCGTCAAATTCTAGCTACCCAATCCTAATCCCTATACTGTACAATCGTGTTAAAAGTATAGCTGTTAAACAACAACTTCTGTGATGACAATCACACATTGTTTCCATTGAATAAAATTCCGATTACACCTAAAATTATTTTTTAGTGGCAATCAACGAGGACGTTTCAACATCCACGAAATTAGCTTACAATAATCAAACGAATAAAAAAATTGCACCAAAAAGTGACCAATAACAACGAAAAAGAATAAACAAAAAAAATCGCTTACAGAATTCTATTAAAACACGTTCATAATAAATAATTAAAAAGTTAAAAGCGTATCTTATCGAAAATTTCAGCTGCTTTTTATTAAGAGAGAGCTAGCTGCCTTGCAATTATTTTCAGAGAGCAAACGATCATTTTCTGTGTCATGAAATGAAAATTTTCATTATTTGTTAATACACCATCTATCTGCTTCGGATTTTGCTTACTACGCATTGCACGGCCTCGGCGATGTCTTCAAATACTGGAATTTGTTTACGTTTTGCCATGTCTACGACGTAGACTCTTCCGCGATTATAGTCTTTTATTGCCTGTTCCGAGAGCTGCAAAAAGAATAAATAAACCATGGGAAAGGAGCTCAAAAAACTGCATGACTCAGAGAAAAGAGACGTCTAACTTTACACAAAGAAGCGATAACTTACAGTTTCGTTTCCAATGCTGCAATTCTCCTCTGGTAACTGTTGGACACACAAAACCATATTTTTCCCAGTAGCAATATAATGTGCGGCTAAGATCATTGTAGTTAAAGACCTCGTATCGTTCGTTATGACAAATAGAACTATTTTAGCGCCATCCATGGCCTGTTTCCATTGCAAAACATCTTGGTCCGTTACATTCTTATTGTCTAATACTTCATAACCGTTTAGGGCAGTTGGACTATAACTAATATCGTTCTTTTTAAGAATCGGTATAGCGACATCCTCCCGCCACTTCGCTTGGCAGTTTTGCGTACCTCCCAGAAAAACATCGTACGAGCTTTTCTTAAAAGAAGCGTTTACGGTTTCTTCCGTCGTTCCGTTTACAAGAGAGTTATCAATGTTACACGTGTTATTATTGGTGGAACATTGACGTTGGAAGGGCTGACCTACCCACCCTACAAAAAAAGAGGACATAAATAAAAGAACGAGCAACTTATTAATATTAGTGTGCACTTTCCAAGGAAGCGAATAGCAAATAAAAGGAAAATGATGTTATTATGACTGAAAGTGAACACTTTTGAATATCAGCTCGTGAATATGTATGATAAACAAAAACAAAAAGAAGCTGACAGGATTGTGAGGATCTTTTTCTTAGAGTCTACCTAAAACGTTAACAACCGGTTGAACAACGTACGAACTGAACAAATGCCGAGTCTTCAAAAGTGCACACGTCCAATATAAACGATCTGAAAATCTACCATTTGTTGTGCTCATATCACAGTTGTCGCTGGTGAATTCTGCCATCAGCATGCAAAATCGTTCAAAACTTATGCTTTGATTGTTGGACGTGCTCATGTACTTGTACAATTCGTTCATCGTCAATTCACGATGAGTTAGTTGCTTGAAAGCTTTGAGGAAAAATTCCAAATTCTCGATTTCACCGTTTTGACCTCCATAGGAGTCGAATACTTCACGCAGCCTCCTGGAACAACAAAAAAGAGGAGTCAGTTTAAATGAGTTCAGATTCCTCTACAAATAGACAGTGGATGAAAATTTATTAGAGATCTCTGTAGGAGGTGCGACCAACTAATTCGGGCCTTCCCTCTATGAGTTAAAAATTGATGATTAGTGGACATTTGTTATGCGGCTCGCTGTTGCCAAAGTTATTTCAGAACCAGTACTTGAAGTAATGCGTCCGGTGATGGACCCGGAATTGCTGGACACAGAACTGGGAAGTTCAATTTTATATTTTCCCCGCGGCCTTGGGTCGAAAATTCAAAGTTCGCGCCTTGCACTTTTAGGGTAATCAAAATAAAATTACCAAGACGACCGCATTTGGTTTGGAAGCACCGCGAAATTCGAAATTTAAAATTTACTCAGACTAAAATAAGTATAAACAAAAATTAAACAATGTTCATATTACTATCGCGGAATCAAAATTTCGAACATCACTTTTTGACATGGCAATGTAAATCAAGCTTTATTGTCATTGTGACTGACATACAAAGCAAATTTCTGGCACTTGCTGAGTCTTTTATAAATTTTAAGGTTATAAAGACAAAGGACAGTTTACAATTTTTAAACATCAATCAATTTGATGTTCGAAATTTTGTTTCCGCGATAGAATCATTCATGTGATGAAACTCATTCACTTAAGAAATGACAACGAGATAATCCTAAGTGATACGAGATATCTTTGGAAACTTCATATGTACCATTTATTATATCTATGGACAGGGAAACGTACAGTCCAAATTATTTTCGACGTCAAAGTCATTAAATTGTCATAAAGTGTAAAGCACCCTTTATTTATTTCATTGTTACTGTCACTTTTGACAAAATTGCGTGAGTTTCACATGTCAAATTGACAGTAATGCATAGCCTACACCATAGAGTAAACACATGTGTTTACTCTATGCCTACACTCAAATTTTCAACATGTCAAAAAAATGACGTCCAAAATATTTTGATCGCGACTGTACTAATGCCTTGACAAATATTTTGCATGGTAGCCTACAAAAATAAAAACAAACTAGATCTGTGTTTATATGACAAAGAATGAACTCAAGGTAAATTTCAACAGACCCATCAGAGACTAACCATCAGGGCTGACAGTTATTTGTACACATGTTGCCAACTTTATATTTAAACAAAAACATGAAGTGTTTGTATTTTAGTCCTACCAACCTGAGCTTGCTAGTCAGCTGCTCTTCAGGCGTCATGTCACTGACATTTCTTAGAATTTTCGCAGTACACTGTAACGCTGATGATAAGTTTTTGTGTACTTCAATACCTTTACTACGAACTAGCGTTAACAACGTCGTTTGGCCCTCTACCAAATCTCGATATTCCCTACAAAAAACAATGTATTACGTTGAGAATGATTCATTTTTGCTGTATTCAACCTCTGTGTGATTGTCTCCCCCATAATACTCTGTCCTAGTCTGTATGAATGAGCAACTACAATGACACATCTGCCTGAAGCTACCAAATACGCCACTTCTATCATTCCAACAGTGCTTCTGGTCTGACTATCAACTACATATAATAACACAGATGCGGCTTGTTTAGCGTCGTGCTCCTGGGCTACTAGTTCAGGGACCCACATTGAAACTTGCTGAAATTATTACCATTGTATTATTTATTATTATAATTAAAACACAAAACCACATACCGGATTATAGAATGTAATCCCATATTTCTGGAGCTCTGGAATAGCAGTGTCGGCTCTCCACGTCGTGGGGTTACAGGATCCCCCCAGGAACACCTCACATTTATTTACACACTCTGAAACCCCAAATGTGAGACCTTGTCGCGTTCAACTTCATTACTCACTGTTAGAGGACTTCGCCGACTGAATTTTACGGTGCTGCTTGGAATTTTGATTTTTCATTTCTTTGACAAACACACAAAACTCGCCAAAAGTGATGTATTTAGATGACCCATTTCGTCGACCACACTGTCTGGCACACTTCAACATTTCAGAGACTGGAAAAGAACGAGTTTCAGTTATTTTTTAGGAGAGATTTGCATTTTTTCAGGAGTAACCTAGATGGCATAACTTTAAGGTTATGTTATTGATTTGACGGGTACATTCGGGGGTAAAAATACACGCGATTCTCCAAGCCACGAGAAATTGCTCCGACAAGACCCTTCATCTCGACAAAATAAGTTCTAGAATAATACCCGCAAGTTTGTTTTTATTGTATTTCATCGTTATCAATGTGGCGAAATGGTTTTATTTGCTACGCGATTACGAGTTGCGGTAACGAGGTCCCTAGCTCGAAGGTTTTTTTGACAGGGAGTGTAGAAATAATTTAAATCAAAAAAGGGCGGGATAAATAAAAAACTTTATTCTTGACTTGACCCCCGAACAACTTCCTTTCTTTGGAAACAAATAATGATAAAGCGTGTACAAAAAATATAAACAATACACGTTTCCCAAAAAGCAAACAAACAGTGCACGACAAAACAAACATTTCTTTTTACTATGACACTTACTAAAAACAAACTACCTGTCTTGTTTAAAATAAAAAACACTTCTCGCGAAATACAGAAGGAAAATAAATGCCATAGTATGACGCTGAACTAAATAGGGTATCTAACTTTATCAACTTGGAAGCTATTAGTGGATAGTCATTTTAATAACTATCACCACTGATAATGCTCTTTTTTTGACTCTGATGTCATTTATCGCCTTATATTTCACAATATTTTGCTAATCTATTTTTGTATCGATGTATTTACCTAGAGCAATAAAAAAATGAAGCCTTTATAGTATCGTTTGGAGTACCTTGCGATCATAATATTAAAAAGTACCGCCAGATTTATTGATTTTGTTATCATTAACTTGATGCTTAATAATTATTAAGAATTGCTGTCTTTTTTTTAGAACAAACCCTCCGAAATTTATTATGTTCCGTCTGAGCATTCTAGTGTGACAAAATTTCTAGACGATTCTGTGATCTCACCTTGATCTTTAGACGGATAGAGTTTCATATCATTGAATATAGCTTGCACGGAATCCTCTGGAATATGAAGAGTGTGTCCTAACCGAGGGCAAATTGCATTGTAAACCTCTCTGCAAACCGAGAAACAAGATTAATAAATTCTTTTAATTTAAGCAAACAAAATGTTACGTTAAGGAATCCCACACACCAAAAGTCAACGTAATAATCACAACTCATAATTCATGATGTCGTGCTAGTCACAACGTTTTCTTTTCATTCATTCATTCGTAGATTAATTCATAGTTTTCATTCATTCACCAAGTACTCACAAGAAAATGATAATATTCACACACAAGCGGTACTGCATCGCAAGATTCTGCTATCACATAAACTGAATAACATAAACAAAATCTCTTCCACGACTCAAAAACAACTAAACAGAGGATTTCATGATAGTCAGTTATATATATACAAATGACAAAGCATGTAAAAACTAAATTGTTTAATAATTGCTGTTAAATTGTCGAGAAAAGTACACACAGAGGGTGGAGTACAAGATCATCACAAGTATGTTGATAACAAACAATGAGAGCATGTTTTCGAAACATTATTTATAACGATGAGCCCGTTCCGATAAAGAGTTGCAAAAATAATGATATTATTAGGTAATTATATTGTGTTGAAATATCTAGGTGTACATCATTTCTATTTTTGTCTTTCCTTCGCCACATTCTAGGGGCAAGGCATGACTTCTTGAACTTTCGTGACGAGCTCCTCTATCTCTTTCGATACCAATTAAAAACGAGAAGACTTATAATAAAACTAAAACGAGTAGAATTCCTTCCAAGCAGTCGGCGTCCAAAAAACCGCTCGTGTCGCTTTTTTTGACAAGGGTTAAAACCGACAATCGCAGCAGGTCAACGCAAAATTTAACCATGACATAAGCTTCTTTTAGGGGAGTGATGTCATAACAGCGGGTCTGCCAATAGCCCGAGCGAAAATAGTAAAATTGCTTACAGTTGCTGCGCACAAAAAACATTAGCCACTTGTATAATTTATCAGGTACATTACGCACAATTAAGGATGACTAAGGTCGATTTAGGAAAAGAGGAAATGGGGAGCGACAATCATCAATAACATTTGGGGCACAAGAGGTGCTTGTTTTGTTAGCAGAGATAGCGGTAGGTGGCATTCAATTGAAAAAGATGATATATAAAATGTTGTTTTACTCATTTCTGAAGATAATTATTTAATTATTAAATTATGCTGTGTAAAAATAAAATGTGAGTCAAAATGTTTTGAAATAACTGTGATAGTACAGTAGCCGCCACTCTCCACGAGAAAGTTCCAGATATGATAATTGATAACTTGGAAATGAATTCATTTGCTAAGTGACGACCAACTAACAGTTCATTAGGCAAAAAATGTTGCTGATAATATCAAAGACAGTGGTCAAAGTGCCAATTGTATTTCCGGTTTAGTCACAAAATGGCAATAACTTAAACCCACACAAAAAATCAAATGTAAACATTGTCACTGTTGTCCCAAATTTTGCCAAAACCGAGAAGCCAAAATACAGTTTTAGCAATGTAACTACAGATGATCAACTGTGATTGATAGAGTTGGCAAGTCTGGAAGGAGAAGTACATTTATCAACCGAGTTTTACAGGGGCGTGAATATTAAATTTAATAAGTTTTTTTAGTATTACCTCTTTACTTAATTGAATCAGCATGTCAGGTCAACAAATGGTAACAATTCAAAAAAGTTATCGCTCTTTGATTTTAGCGCTCTATTGTTGCCATGTTGAAAGGATTCAGTGGATTATTTTTGACTATCCTCGTCATATTTATCTTTCTTGTTAGCACGCCTCGATTACAAACCTTGAAAATTTCGCACAAGGCGAAAAATACGAAAATGTCTTTCATTGCAAGTGAAATTTGGCTAGCGAATCCGTAGAAAATTTTCCTGCGATTTTATTATTTCGACAATTGTAATCATTTCATTATAATCTGTTTAGTAACATATGCGTGCGACCAAAATAGCGCCCCATTCATGCCATAATCATAAACAACCGTCGCTATTATTTGCCTTTATTGTAACTCCGCGTCTGAAGAAACTAGGCTTTTTCATACTTCGGTCTGTTCAAACTGAATTTATGTGCAGCAGTTCAGCATTAAAATATGTAATGGGATATAAAACAATGTAACAACCCACGCTGTCTGTTTGAGTAAATTGTATAAATTAGTACCAGCACGCAAAACTATTTATTCTCGGTCTGAATGCAAGTGGACAATGGCTTCGGCATAGAAATCTCGTGCAGAGGATTTTAAGCTCAGAATAACGATGACAGCATCTAGGTACACGTGGTCAAGAGACTTCTTTAAATTTGCCAATTTCCGAGTAATTGAAGCAAGGACGAGTGGAATTTCTTTGATGAGAACAATACAAGATTGGGGCAGCCTTGATGGACGAAAAAATTCGGGCTAAATTTTGTGGCTCATGGCCAGTGTTACCGACGGTTTATTTTTGTTAAGTTTTCCTGTACTTTGTTGTGTTTCCTCTTCGCGAAATTTATGAAGCCGGGGGGATTTATGGACAGGCGAGATTTGAATGTTAAACTCAAAATACTCTTCCAATTAATAGCCACAAAAGCAGCATTTTGCATTCTAACAAAGAGCTCCAGCATAAACCCCTTCGACTGGTTTGAGCAACTGTTAAAAATCAAGACTTCTCAAAGCTTGAGAAGCCCGTTGCCGCGATGGCGCTTTAGCTTCCAACTCCTGCCGACGTGCGAAAATCCTGCACACGCAGGGCAACGTTCTTGTTTTTAAAGTGCGCCAGTGGCTTGCCAGCCCTGATGTCATGTCTATATTTACGAAGGAAGGATGTTGATACGACATGCACAGTGGCCATTCGAATATAATGTTTACGTACAAACTGCGGACTATGACCTCTGTATCGTCTCTGTCAGAAAAATGAGATCACCTTTTAATAAAACTATTTATTTTACAATCTAACTTCCACCCACTTTCGTAGGTGTTACCAGTTTTTCGCTGCATTCAGCCACCAAATGTACGTCGCACTTGCCAAATATTAACATGCGACCCTGATCCCAATTTGCTGTTGGAGAGGGATTATTTTATTGTTGGAGTAATTAATGAGTTTGGGGTTTGCTACACATGTTCCGCCCACGAGTTTGAGACTTGGAGGATTGCCAAGTAAAGGATCAAGAAAAGGGCGCGGAAATTGACAGGTTTATGTTTCATGGAGGATGAATTGCAGATTTGTAATGGGAAAAACTTTTTGGTTGCGCGTGTCGGCTAAGAAAACAGATCAATTACTCGACGAAAATCAACGCGATTAGGCTTATAATAACTGAGATACTCTTTCAATGGTTATTTCTAATTCTGACCGAATTTCCTCACGATTGTTTACTTTTGCGCCTGGTGAGAGAACAAGCAAAACACTTCTAAAATAAAATTTCATAATTATCTATTTTGTCCTGAAAACCTCTCAAACAATCTCTTCTTATAGACCTTCGAAAATATAAAACACTTCCATTTTTACTGATTCATATTTCACCGAATAATGACTTGCTGCAAGTCTTCCCAGCGGCAAAAACCGCACCGCTCAATTTATTGCCGTCGAAATGGAATTCTAATAAAGGTAAAGTGTCAGAAAAATACATGTTATAATAAGAATAGTTTTTGATTTATGCCGATTAAATTCGTGATACACGTTTTCTCGTTTTCCTCTTTTAAACACTTCCTGTGAGCCATAAATCAACAAGAACAACGCCTAGTGAGATCATACGGTCATGGGAAGAAGGAAAATACAACACGCGCTCAGAAAAATAATCATCGCAGACGTTAATCCTAAAGTCAGGTGAATATCTAGATAAATATTTAAAGAACGTACCTTTTTCGTATGCGTTTAAATGGAGATTCTAACATGATAATATTTGACCAAGAACTGAATACTAATCGACTTAACAACTCGAAGACTTCACACTGAATTGTGGAACTTTATTGATGGAGGCGTTTAAAAAATGTTGATTAGGTTTCAAAGCGGAAGACGTAATACTATTCCTAGCGGCAGGAATGTTGGGATTATTGTTGATAAGCGTGTGGGAAGACCACTAATGTCCGGTGTACAGAGATTATCAAAGAGAAAAATTCTTGATCATGTTTCAGTGAACGGAAGTCTAAGACTAGTCGAAAATTATACGTAATGGTAGACTTTTACTTGGCCATTAATCACTGTTTTGCCTAACAGTAGGTAGGTGTCTAATTCTATGTTTGTATAAATCAATATTTTTCTAACGCTACAAATCACACTGTGATTATCTGAATGTATGATTAAGGTTGAATTAATAATAAAAAACAGAGTAATAGGATTAACATCTTTTTATACGTGGTCGTGGTAAATGATTTGTTTTGATAAAGAATAGTGAGTAATTTTACACCTCCGTTTTTATAGTACGACGGAAATGGTTATCAGGAAGAACAGGCTTGAAACAGGTTCTTTTATACAGAAGGAATGTACATACAAGAACTGGTGAGCTCACTTCTATTCCTTCAGGCCCAAACTATCGTAGCCCATTTTTAATTTCGACAACTCCCAGACTACCAGTGTTTTTCCATTTAAGAATGTTGTAATCAACAGCGTTATTACTTCATATTTTAACCATTCTCGGCATACATCACATAAATTAAATATCCAACGTACGTATTAATGAAGAAATTGTACCATTCAGTTTTTAAATGTAGATTTGGGGTAGTAACCCCTAGTAATTAAAAATTAAAATAATCCCTTTTTCGAACGTTGTTTACTTTAAGATGGTGAGACCGAGCAGGTTCTCACAAAAATATAAACATACAGCCTCAAGTGGCCGGAGTCCGTGCCTAATCAGCGAAATTTATGCGTCTGGGACCCATAAAAATCTAGTGAAGGGCTGGGAACATGTAAGTTTTAGGAAAGAATTCATTAGTCTGAATTTAACCAGCGTTGAGCAAAGTTGAAATAATTCCGATTGTGTGATTTTAATTGATTAAGGTGAGTTGAATCTCACTGAGTAGTGAGTCAAATCATTGAGCAAGTCTTCCTCGTTGTTATGTGATATTTTTGAGTGTCGAATTGGTGATAATTGTGGATTTAGCTGTTTTTAATTGAAGACAACAATTTGGTGAGTCCGTTCTAATTTAAATGATGCTAATTAGAATTGTAATCACAATTGGACTAAATGTTTAAGAGTTGTCCACAGTGTTTTGGTATACGTGATTGGCCAAATTTGAGTAATTAATGCAGATATCGAATTAATAATTTCAAATTAAGATTGAGCCTTGACATGTCAAGCTAAATTATTAGACTGCCGTCTTTCCATGAATCCTGACGGCAGCTGGGGCAGTTCTTGGGAGATTTATAATCATTGCACGCCCCCAAGACTGTTTTGTGTCACATGTGGTGACGATTGTATTGTTTTGTTGTGGTCAATGGGACTGGGCGGAAGACCCATTGCACTCCCCATTTGACGTTGGACAGTAGCGAAAGGATTACGCAGCGTGATAGGGTTGTGTAGTACGACCTCCTCGTAATCATTGCACGTTTCGGACTGCTCCATTTGAGGGTGGATAGTAGCGGAAGGGTTGCGCAGCGTGATAGGGTTGTGTAGTATGACCTCCTCGTAACCATTGCACCTTTCGGACTATTCCATTTGAGAACTAGCTGTTAGTAGACTCTGTCTGTGTGCTTAATATGCGGGAGTCTTTGGACAAGGAGTTTGTTATTTGGGATGCCATCATTATCTATGTATTTTGGTGGTCATTGCACATCTCGATGACGTAACTTTGAGATTAGTAGCTTGGGCCGGGTACAATGTGTGTTAGCGAATGGAAATGTGGTGGTCATCAGCAGCAGGACAAGAGAAGGACCGGTGTCAGCAGTCTGCCACTTCCAGCATCTGTCATCAACACATTGTACCATTGCACGTGTCAAGTACTACTAGTTGCTACGATAGTACGTGGGCCGGTGTGCAGCGTGATCTCCTCACACCATTGCACAGCGCCGTACTAGTCGGAACGGTCCTCTTTGTACCCAACCTGGGCAGAGCTCAATCGAACGAATAAATTAAATAGTCAATGATTAAAGTTAACAGTTGTCTTTCAAAGTTAAAGTTAATGAGTGACTTCATGTCAAAATTGTTTAAGGCTAATTATCACATATTCACTAATGTCCGTTATTTCGAGGGTAGATTGCTCACAGTCGTTTTATTCAACAGGAATAATTTCCTGTAAAAGTGCATCGTCCTGGCTGGCCTCTTTGACATCAAATTCTGACAAGTCCTGGCAAGGCGCTCAGCTGACACATTTAATCCTGACATCGTAAAGTAAGATTGGTAGTCTTTGATTGAGTAGATTAATAAATGTAATTAAAATGGTAACGCCCCTTTTACACAAAAAAAAAAAAAAAAAAAAAATGTAATGAAAATTTCTTTACATAAATTATCAGAAGTGGGATCAGAATCTATCTGTCCCGATCAGAATCTATCTGTCCCGATCAGAATCTATCTGTCCCGATCAGAATCTACCTGTCCCGATCAGAATCTACCTGTCCCGATCAGAATTAGTGTGTCTCGATCAGACATTCATTTGTTTTTAAGGTTGAACAGTTTAAAAATTGCTTTCATGAGTTGGTCAGGTGTGTCAACGTTTTTCAATCAGGATGTCAGACTTGTCAGGTTTAAGAAGGCTACCAGGTGCAAAGGTTCAGATGACTAATTTGATTAATTAAATTGAAACTCATGTTAACGAAGAAAATCCTTTTTAAGTTTTGATCAAATTTTGGAAATTTGGGTATTTGTGGATTGGACTTTTGAGTTCTAAAAGCGATTTGTGCATGACATAGCGTAAATGCACGTTTGACTTAACAATTTGGCGTAAATGCGGCAAAGCGGCGAATAATAATAAAGCGTAGAACAAATTTGTGCATGCCCAATGCGAAATAACTATACAACAGAACTCAAGTTTGAAAAATGATTACCCACAAAATTGGTACAAATTAAGAACAGAACAATTCGAATCGAAATGGTCATCGGAAGCGAGTTTGAAAATTTTCCGAAAACTCAAACAATCTACTTTTTCGTAATTAAGATGGGTCATCATAATAAGAGAAGCCGTCGAGATGCTACCCCTTCTCCGGATCGACGTCGCCGTCGTCATCGTAGGGAGACGACTCCCTCACCAAATCGTCGCCGTCATCGTGGTCACGAATCGTCCGCGGCGACCGTCAACTCGATCGACAGATTAACGGACGTAATGGCGAATTTCATTGAAAAATCCTCTACTCGCCCGACCACTTCATTCTTTACTTCCAAAGGCGAGGTTGTCCCGCCATTTGATCCAGAGGACAAGGATTTAACTTCGGAGTCGTGGTGCAAAAAGGTCGACGAACTCAGGGAAGTCTTTAAATGGTCGGAAGACGCGACTATTTACTTCGCCCTCTCAAAGTTGAAAGGAATGGCCGAAGGCTGGTATAAAGGTCAGCCGACTATTAAACTTTCTTGGGCCGAGTGGAAGGCAAAACTTTGCGACGAATTTCCATCACGCAAAGATTTTTGCACCGAACTAATCAAGATGATCCGACGTAGAAAACGTCCAGAAGAAAGTTACGTAAAGTATTACCATGAGAAAAAGACTTTACTAACAGCCTGCAAAATTGTGGGAGCCGACGCCGTTTCCTGCATAATCGGCGGCATCGAGGACACTGTCGTGAAAACCGGAGCCCGAGCAGGCGACCACGGAACCCCATCGTCCTTGTTAAAGTACTTATCGACTTTAATGGATGCACCTCCACAAACATCCAGTCATCATCATTTTCGATCGAAGGCACCACAGAAAACTAATCAACCGAAATCCAACCAATTCCATGGTCAAAGGACCACTACTAAGACGACCTGCTTCAAATGTGGGGCAGAAGGACACATGTCCAGGAATTGCCCAAAAAGTCAAGCATCAACAACGGACAGACCAAAGACAGCCAAGACATGCAATTATTGCAAGAGAGAAGGTCATGTCGAAGCAGATTGCTTCCGGAAGAAGGCCGGAAAACCAAAACTCGTAGCATGACTAAGTAAAGTCAACCACACCCCCGACGATAAATTTTACAAGACCAACATTGGCGCTTTTCAACCCAGAATCCGAAACAGAAGTGCATACGGATGCTAGCATGATTGAACTAGCTGGCATTTTGTTACAACTACAACAGGATCAACGTCTTCATCCAGTAGCGTACTACAGCAGGCAGACCAATGATGCCGAACAAAAGTATCATTCATACGAATTAGAGACCCTGGCGGTAGTAGAGAGCTTGAAGAAATTCCGCTCCTATCTCCTCGGACTTAAATTCACGGTAGTTACGGATTGTAATGCTTTGAAAGCTACAAGCCAAAAGAAACAAATAATTCCCCGAATTGCCAGATGGTGGTTACAACTTCAAGAGTTCACATTCGATGTGAAGTACAAACCTGGAGAGCGAATGAAACACGCCGATGCGCTAAGTCGTAATCCAGTGTCACAAGAAACAACTGAGCGAGTCCTACACATCGAGCAGGATGATTGGGTTTTGTCTGGGCAATTGACGGACGAGAAGATAAAGAACATCTTTAAGGTCCTCTCCAAACCACCGGAAACAGAGGACGAAAGACGAGTGTACAAAGACTACGCCTTGAGGGACGGTAGAGTGTACAGAATCACAGCGAGAGGAATCCAATGGGTAGTACCGAGAGGCATGAGACAGCAGGTTGTTCGTGCAGCTCATGATGAACTTGGCCATTTTGCTGTGGAGAAGACTTTGTACAGACTATCAAATCACTACTGGTTTCCAAGAATGAGAAAATACGTCGAACAATACATCTCCTGTTGTATACCATGCTTATACAACAAAAGGAACGTTGGAAAGAAAGAAGGATTTTTACATCCAATTGAAAAGAGGCCCGAACCATTCCATATGTTCCATGTGGATCATTTAGGCCCCTTTCCGAAAAGCAAACGAAACAACACACAAATGATTGTTGGCATTGATGGCTTTACGAAATTCGTTTTTCTCAGAGCTACCAAATCCACCAAAACAAAAAATGTAATCAACTACTTTCGAGAGATTTTTGCTACCTATGGAATCCCAAAAATATTGGTGTCCGACCAAGGAAGTAGCTTCACGTCGAAACACTTCAAATCATTTTGCGAACAAAATAACATAAAACACGTCTTAAACGCCGTAGCAACTCCAAGAGCAAATGGGCAAGTCGAGCGGTTGAACCGATCGGTACTGACAGCACTGCTTGCAACAACGTTGGAGGAAGATCGCTGGGACGAGAATGTGCAAAAAGTACAGTTCGCGATTAACAATGTGGTCAATCAGACAACCAACAAGACCCCAAGTCAGTTGCTATTTGGATTCACTCCAAGACATGGCAGTGATGTAGCACTGAGGGATGAAGTGTCGATGATTCCAACCATAATTGAAGATTTACTTGAGACTCGCCAGCAAGCTGCGGAGAAGATTCGAGTCGAACAAGATAAGCAGAAAGAACGCTTTAATAAGAAAAGGAAGACACCAAGAAGTTACAAAGCTGGAGACTTGGTGCTAATTGAGAACCAAAACGGCTGACCAAAAGCGCACCTCGGGGCGAGGTGATGTCAGGAAAGGCCGAATCTGTACCATTCAGTTTTTAAATGTAGATTTGGGGTAGTAACCCCTAGTAATTAAAAATTAAAATAATCCCTTTTTCGAACGTTGTTTACTTTAAGATGGTGAGACCGAGCAGGTTCTCACAAAAATATAAACATACAGCCTCAAGTGGCCGGAGTCCGTGCCTAATCAGCGAAATTTATGCGTCTGGGACCCATAAAAATCTAGTGAAGGGCTGGGAACATGTAAGTTTTAGGAAAGAATTCATTAGTCTGAATTTAACCAGCGTTGAGCAAAGTTGAAATAATTCCGATTGTGTGATTTTAATTGATTAAGGTGAGTTGAATCTCACTGAGTAGTGAGTCAAATCATTGAGCAAGTCTTCCTCGTTGTTATGTGATATTTTTGAGTGTCGAATTGGTGATAATTGTGGATTTAGCTGTTTTTAATTGAAGACAACAATTTGGTGAGTCCGTTCTAATTTAAATGATGCTAATTAGAATTGTAATCACAATTGGACTAAATGTTTAAGAGTTGTCCACAGTGTTTTGGTATACGTGATTGGCCAAATTTGAGTAATTAATGCAGATATCGAATTAATAATTTCAAATTAAGATTGAGCCTTGACATGTCAAGCTAAATTATTAGACTGCCGTCTTTCCATGAATCCTGACGGCAGCTGGGGCAGTTCTTGGGAGATTTATAATCATTGCACGCCCCCAAGACTGTTTTGTGTCACATGTGGTGACGATTGTATTGTTTTGTTGTGGTCAATGGGACTGGGCGGAAGACCCATTGCACTCCCCATTTGACGTTGGACAGTAGCGAAAGGATTACGCAGCGTGATAGGGTTGTGTAGTACGACCTCCTCGTAATCATTGCACGTTTCGGACTGCTCCATTTGAGGGTGGATAGTAGCGGAAGGGTTGCGCAGCGTGATAGGGTTGTGTAGTATGACCTCCTCGTAACCATTGCACCTTTCGGACTATTCCATTTGAGAACTAGCTGTTAGTAGACTCTGTCTGTGTGCTTAATATGCGGGAGTCTTTGGACAAGGAGTTTGTTATTTGGGATGCCATCATTATCTATGTATTTTGGTGGTCATTGCACATCTCGATGACGTAACTTTGAGATTAGTAGCTTGGGCCGGGTACAATGTGTGTTAGCGAATGGAAATGTGGTGGTCATCAGCAGCAGGACAAGAGAAGGACCGGTGTCAGCAGTCTGCCACTTCCAGCATCTGTCATCAACACATTGTACCATTGCACGTGTCAAGTACTACTAGTTGCTACGATAGTACGTGGGCCGGTGTGCAGCGTGATCTCCTCACACCATTGCACAGCGCCGTACTAGTCGGAACGGTCCTCTTTGTACCCAACCTGGGCAGAGCTCAATCGAACGAATAAATTAAATAGTCAATGATTAAAGTTAACAGTTGTCTTTCAAAGTTAAAGTTAATGAGTGACTTCATGTCAAAATTGTTTAAGGCTAATTATCACATATTCACTAATGTCCGTTATTTCGAGGGTAGATTGCTCACAGTCGTTTTATTCAACAGGAATAATTTCCTGTAAAAGTGCATCGTCCTGGCTGGCCTCTTTGACATCAAATTCTGACAAGTCCTGGCAAGGCGCTCAGCTGACACATTTAATCCTGACATCGTAAAGTAAGATTGGTAGTCTTTGATTGAGTAGATTAATAAATGTAATTAAAATGGTAACGCCCCTTTTACACAAAAAAAAAAAAAAAAAAAAAATGTAATGAAAATTTCTTTACAAAATAATAGATATAAACACGTTGTTAATTAATTGATTGCACGACAATCGTTACTCAACTTACTCGAGCAACGTGGTTTATCATTATCAAAAGCCAAAAACATAATTACAGTCATTTACATAGAAATTATCATTTTTATTAAATAACTTTGGTCAACAGAGGATTTCTAAATTTGGAGACTTCGGTACAACTTTTCAGAGAGACGAAAAAAACATAATAATGTGGCCCCTGTCCAACATTTTTGTTATTTATGAACGAATTTTAATGCAGTTTTAAACCAAGATAATTGAAGAAATTAATTCAGTACTGCAGACGACACCACTAATGATTTTTAAAAAGTTTAATTTTTGATTTAATTTCTCATTTGAGTTTATAGTCTGATTATAATTATTAATTTCACTTACAGAGGCTTATTTGGTTTTCATTATGGTTTGTTATTTCGATCAACAACAGTAGATTCAAACTTGTCAAAAAGCAGTCTGGAGGGGTGTACAAAGTTAAATCTTTCATTTCTTATTTCAAATGAATTGTTTCAATAACTATTTTTAATGGCAAAATCGATTTTTTCTCTTAAACGAAAATAAAAATGCAGCCAATTTTTGGAAAATGGATGTAATTTTAATCCTTAGCGTGATAGTAAATTAAAAAGGTGGCCAAAATTGCGTTTTTAACATAAAAATAGTTTCATTCAGGTCAAATAAAGCCTCATGTACCCAATAATCTTTGATTTAAATTGTATTAAACTCCGTCTTGTACAAAAAGAATCTTCACTACACTATAGTGTTTTCAAACCCCAACTATGACGGATTACTGTGACAATGGACACTCAAACAATATAATTTTCGCCACGATGAATCAAATCTTGTCATTCACCACTTTATTCTATTAGCTCCATTGTCGCTTTGACTTGATTCGGAAGGATAAAAGCTTTATTTATTTGATTAGCGTTTTATATGAGGTCATCACAGATTCATTCGGGAGTGTTAATAACCATCAGAGAGGTCGTTGCGTTTCTATAATTTAAATTTGAAGTTGTTCGGCTGACCTTTGGCGTGAGAGCAAGGTTGCTAATATCGGCACAGTTGGCAGAACGGAAGAAAAGTACAGTTAAATGGAAAATAGCGGCACGACGAGAAATAGTTGACTGTTCCCACAAAAGATAGTTTCGTGCTGTTAGTCCTAGAACCGAGTTTTCTTTTCATTTGATGCTATGTTCATTAACGAACGCAACAAGTGGTATGGCATTGGATTCAGGAAGCACTTTAGATCTCTCTTTGTTAACCAGAACCACCTGCTAGGTTTATACATATATGGGAATACACTTTTAACCACAACTTGCCATTTCTACCGCAGCTGAACCTTCCAATTAACTAGATCGGGCGGTAGATACTTCTTATAAAACATGAATTTTCTCAGTTGCGAGTATCGTGCTGAACTCAAGAAAAGGAACAGTCGTACGCAATGTAACAATTATGGTAATAAAGAAACGCATGTCAGGTGGTAAAGACCCTGGACAATTTTAAAATTTGCATTGTTTGCATAGAATTAGCATAATTACTAACACGATGATTGTACGTATTAGAACTTCTAACACATAATATGTAATCTGTGCGATTTTTATTATTCATTCTTATTGCAACACTCGTATTTTCTCCCTTTGTTTTTCTGAAACTCACAATAATTTCGCTACCGGTGGTCATATTTTACCTTCAGTTGATAACCCAACCATATCTAGGTTAATATTATCACAAACACGCACAGTATAATAGAACCTTGCGAAAGGAGTTTCCTATCAAATTTGCCAATAATAAAAGCACGCATAATAATGGCGATGACGCCACGCTTCCCATTTATCCACTTTCTGGACCATAATTGCCAATAAACTCTTATTAGGAGATGATGACGAAGTCCCTGTTCTCAGGTAACTTTTGCTTGAAACCCATGGTACGAGTAAAACACAAATATAGATGATGTCATCGCCCATACAGAACCATGCAACAGCTTTCGCCTGATGATCCGTCATTTGCACAGGTAAATGTTGCGGGTTTTTCTACCTTTTTTTTGGCCGTTGAAATTCAATGGAAAATTTCTTATAAAAGATGTAAAATTACATAAATCAAAAACTGATGAAAATGAAAGTATCAAAATACTAATTAGTAGTAACGTCCAATCGCTACATTTTTTTTATTGCCTCATTACAACTACAAAATATGATTTGTTGTTGATCTTATCGCTTTGATGTTCGCGCAGTTTAATTAATAATGGCGTTAATTGTAGAATTTGCAAACATTTTAAAAGTCATAAAAATGTTTGCGGTAATAGAAACCCACACTTTGATTACATTAACACGTCATTAATTAGTGTATTTGTTTATTGGTCTTGGAATGAGTAATTTTGGGCGCAACGGTAATTTTCCAAGAGGACCATTGTTGGTGGGAATATTCTAAGTGTAGGTACTTGAGCTAAGAATACCAATTTAGTTTTGTATTCATTTTGACGGTGAACGTACCTTCATTCATGTTAAATTCTTCTACACTGAGCACCTTTGCAGACAAAATATTTACCTGAATTTTTTGTCAATTTAGAAAGTAATAGAACGTAAGAAATTCTTCAACTAGTAAGGAGGTTCTCTGTAATCAATGCGCTCTTAGCGCCTTTCGGTTACATAGTTTTTATAACAATGTGAGTCAGAATGATCTCAATGTGGCAACACTGCTATTATAAAAAATGACAAAGTCAAATTGTCAACAAGTGTCTGTGTAATGAACACTGTTGCCAGGTTTAACCATAGTCATGCCTCATGACTTCACTTTCAAATGATCACACGATAATTGGGTTTTCTGCAAGTTGTTTTCATTACTGTCATAAAAGAAACTCACATTAAACCAACCACAGATATTGATTGTAATTTTAGTCCATAAAATTAATTCTTAATTACCAAACACCCGACTATTAGAAGAATCGTACTAATCCACAACTTTACATTGGTCGTGACGCTTGTTTGTATTAACCACAAATACACAAAACTTTTATATCTCGTAGCCACTTGGCGCAAACATTTCATGAAAAGTCTAGTCATTTCGTGAAACGACGACACACATGTCAACTATTTCAGTTGGTGAACTCCAGTAACCCAAACTTATAATCTACAAATCGATTGAATAGAGATAAGTAAACTCCAACGTAAAAATCAGGATCAACAACTGACAAATAAACAAACCCGGGAAAGTCTTCTTCTATGACTCCAACCGCATAATTAAACCTGCAGTAATTATATTTACATCGTCACGTTGTTCCTTAGTTATTAGCAGTTTCATCATAATTTACGAGCCATAAATTAGTACCGAAAAATTCAGCAAAATTAAGTTCTAAGTTCTACTCAGTGCCAAAAATAGAACCAACTGTTTAAAATTCGAAACGGAAAGATAAAATTGTATCAGTCTAGTTCGGTATGTTAAGTGGTCACCTATAAAACTAGTTTTAATAAAATTCACCTGTTTTCAATAACTCGATTTCCTGATGTAATAACAAACGGTTTCGTGGACGCAGAAACAAATAAACTGTGTATGTTTAACATCCGAATAAGTCCTTAGATTAAAAAAAATCAATATATGTAGAAATACTTATCGCAGGATGATGTCACGAACAAATTTAAACACTACTTGTGATAACTTTATCAATTATCAATTTATTAACACAAACCTCGATAAATACTAAAAATATTTTACATTATTGTGTGCACTCTTTGTTTTTATGACTTTATTAGGCGCCGGATGATTGAACAATTCCAGAGTGATAAATGTAAATCGATTGCATGTTTTAAAAGATTCGTTGAATGTCCGAAGGGAGTAGGTGGACGCTAATGTTCATAATGAGAGTCGTTAAAAGTTGACAAAAGAAGAAATGGTAAAGTTCAACAAAATCGTTTAAAATTTATTAGGAAAGGTTAGCAACAGTCGTAAACGGCTTTGTCCACATTTTTCTCTTATCTTATCGAAACAAATTTTGTTTCGAGAGTGTACAGATACTTGTAATATAGCTTCGGTGCTATTCTGCCTTTTTAAGTGTCGAAATTTATGCGAACATAAATAAAAAAACAAAAAAACAGAAGTCCAACCGAGAGTCCAAGTTATACATCTTAAAGCTCAAGTACCCTAAAAATAATGGTGTATCAAAAAATTTGGAAAAAATCCGGAAGATGTAAAGTTGAATCTTAATCATCACATAAAAACTTCAAAAATCTGATTGTTTTCAAGATAACTCAAAAAAAACTATGATTTTAGGTACTTTTTTGCTGGTTTCTCTTAAACTAATGGTTAGATTTACCTCAAATTTTAGTATGATTTAATTTATTTTATTTTAGTATGTCGTCATAACTCAGAAAGTTGTGAATTTTTTAAAATAATTTTTAAATTTCGAGTACATCTTTGAGAAATGCTTGTTAACGATTAGTATCTCAAAAGTAAAGTAAAGAACCAGAATAGCTAATAGAAATACAGATCTTATAAGAAAAATTATGACCAAAACGATTTCGAGGTAGAAATCAATGGAGAAATAGGAACAGGAAAACGCATACTGACAACGTAAGAATGAGAAGTCGAATCATAATGTAAAACTTTCGATAAAAAATGTGATTAGTAACCAATTAATTAAAGATTACCAATTATTACATTCCTCAAGAATTCCTCATTGATTTTTTCCGAACAGCAATCTTGTTTCAAGCCATCAATTAAAATAAATGGAATCTGTTGACATTTGGTTTAGGTAACTATTTATTTATAACTTCCTAATGAGATCAGTGTAAATATTTATGCATTAAATCCTTGGTTAGTTGATTGCATGAAGACAATTTGTCATTACTTATCAGTACGCGCCCTTATTTACAAACCTAATGCTTCCAGCTCCAAAGGAACAAGTTCCTTTGATTCTGCCTAACATTGAACACTTGATCCGTTCCGATTTTCTCGACGTAAATAACTTGAAAAAACGTAATATCAGTAATTAGCAATTTATCGATCACGCGTGTTAATTCCCGTCCTGCAACTTTGACACACCCTGTATTTAACATCCTGGTATAAAATTAACAATGACTTAATCTAACTAACTTAAGTTTAGTTCGAATGTTACGCAAAAAAACAGTTTTCGTGAGTAAATGACGTCTCGTAATTTAATTAACAAGAAGTTTGTTAGTCAGTGATTTTACGGAGAAATTAAAGTAATAATTACTAGAGTCAAGGACTTCAATAAAAAGGAACTTTGTTGGCAAAAGTCTGCCTCGAGGCGTCGCAGTGTCTACTCTCTTCGCCTAGCGGTCCACCAGTGGCGTGCGGAGGATTTTTGATATAGAACAATGCAAGAATTATTACATCACACGAAAGGTATCGCGTAACTGTCGAGTAGGTGCGCCTCTGATGATACGAAAACGTTCACATTTTTGCGAGTTTATAAGAGATGATACTTTAGTAATTAATTCGTGCGGGTTCAATGAAAGCGGTTTGTTTGAAATGGTTGGAAGAGAAACAGATGTCGCATGAAAGTGATTATTTCGTTTCGTGAAATGCGTAAACAAATAGATATTAGACGCGTATTTAAATTTAATGAATGTAGATTGTGACCATCATTTTTTAGACATGAGATCATTTCCTGTAGCTGTGTTGAAAAACTGAACTTGAACATTGACTTCTGACTACTCCGTGACGGTTAGCTTGGATTTTTTATTGTAGTTCGTTAAGAAAACCGATGATCTCAAGTTAATTTCTGGTTTCTGTTTCACCGGTTTTGTCTGTGATTCAAGATAAAATTCTTCGTTTATTATTAAAATATTCCGGAGAGGTGAAAGGTTAAAACACTTTTTGTATTTTCACAGCTTCACGATTTGGATGTTTGACTTTAAATCGTGTTTTTTGTGGTCACGGTATTACTTTAAACATGGCACTTCCTACTCCTACTCCTACAGATTAAATTGGTTATAGACAAAAGATTTACACTCTTCCTCCACACTATTATATTTCCAAGAAACAAATACAGGACAATATCTACTGCGGCAAGTCCAGTTTTTATTGCTGTAGAGGTAATTTTCATGTTGCTTGATCCTAACTACCGAAAAAAGTCTGTTACGACTTTGCGAAGAAAAACGATCGTGGGAGGTAAACATAACAGACTTCATATTATATACAATCACTGATAAAACTTGTCAGAATATGAAAGGGACGTCCTTATCATTATTAGGTCAATAATTGCCAACGATAAATCCTTAGTCAAAACCCCATGTGACTTTGAGTGACGCCATGATGGTAAAAACGCATTCATGGAGGGGCAGCCAAAAGCAATTTCCCAAAATTGTTTTTTTTAATTGTGTCTTCTGCTCCAAAACTAGCTTTGGCACAGTAAATAAAAAAGTCTCCAAAAAGATACCACAACTAGAAGCCTAAACATTTATCTCTTGTTCCTATTTTTTTTTCCAATTTAATCAACCTGTCCAAAATTGTTCTTCCTCAAATTCCATTTGCTATCCTTGCATAAAAACTATGAAAATTTGAAAAAAACGAAAATATTTAGCTCATAAATAAATACATTAATCAAACTAGACAAGTTAAATAATTTAAAAAATTGCACTGTAATATGAGAACCTTTAGGAATTTGTTGCGTCATAGTGAGACCGTCACTCGGATGCTATATCCTGACCAACCTCAATACCTATGTATTTGCAATTAGAAAGAAATTTTAGTTTGAATATCAAAATTCTGTATTAATGGCGAATCTGTTGTCAAAACGCAAAACCAAATGTGGGATCTATGGTTAAAAATTACTCTCTTCTGGCTATACTAAGCACTATTGCTCCTAAACTAAGAGGAGCATCAAAACGGTACTACTGTTCCGCTTCCTTGGATCTTTCGAAACGACCATGAAAGTAGTGCACGTGCGTAGATTCCGGAAAAAACATGTCACTGTGAGGTAATATTTAGTTTAATGAATCTCGAAACAACAACAATCCATGTACACATGTAGTAACCTAGATGTTGGCAAATGAGACTTTGTTATCATTCATTGCGTTCATTCATGCTTCTGTTTGCACATCCACACCCATCCCATCTCGAACTCTTACCTCGTAAAATGCCCAGAGAAAACAATTTTCGAATCGTTATCGAAGCCGCTATCGTTTCCGTTGTTGTTAACGAATGTCGCGTTATCAACAATCTGATTGTTACAGCGCGAACTTTTGTTACAGTTGTTTAAATGTCTCTGGTTTGAGTTGTTCCGTACCGAATTCGTCCTGGTAACGCCGTTCCGGTTATTCTTATTATTTATGCTGTGATTCCGGGTCAAAATCCGGGTGATCGGTCGTTTTCCGCGTACCTTCAAGCGGGTACTTCCAGCTGGTATCACAGCACCTTCCATTTTTTCCGTTAGATTCTTCCAAATCAAAAGCCCGTCCTTGTGGTCGGCGACATTTCGAAAATTGATTTCTCCTCGCGTTCACGATTTAAATTTAGTAGACACCAACGTGTGTTTAAAAATATACTGAAAATGTATGCGATATAGGCACCGGTTTGATTACCAACATTTTGTTGAGGTTTTCATCGCGTATGGCACTAACATTTGTTTGCACTTTCGTCATTCTTGTTTGTTTGTTTTGTGATGTATTTCGTGGCACGTGCCATTCGGGGAAGACGATAGAAAAAAACAACGATAAACGAGCAGGAACAAAGCGACAACACAAACTCTCACAGCTTCGGGAGCAGACTGAGAAACAGCTACTCAGCCCCACCACGCGACGTAGTTTCAATAGTAACTCTTACGTCATCCGGACCCTCATATAAACATCGATGGATACGATTTGACGTTTAAATGGAAAAGGACTTGAGATTCGGAGAAATTTATCGCGGCTGCACAACAGTAGCTAGTTGCGAGGTCTTCCGCTTTTCATCGACACGACCACGGAATTGGATGACGCAAGCACTGATAAGCGAGCCAACAAGAAGAATGCAAATTTGCCAGAAGTGAACAAAAAATTGGTAATACAAATCAGTTTCAGGTTATTTGGCGAAATCTCCATTTTAACTTCGCTTTAACTGAAAATATGCTGCTGGTTCATTAAAATAGAAAGTAACATCTTGGCAGGGCCTTTGATACCAAAACATCTGACAACTGATTGAGGCAGAAGGTAATTTCAGCAATTTATAGTCTATTAAAATTAAATATAATTTTTAATGACGTATACTGTTTTTATTTGGTAGAGTTCAATAACGTCTCAGAAAATCGATAAAATTCTGTAGGGGAAAATCTGTCAAATTAAAATAGCGACATTTTCGTTAATTTTAGATTAAAATAGCATTTATAGCATTTAATTCTAGTAGGATTATCATTCATAATCATTTCCCATTTTTCTTCAAATATTTTATTTGATAAGATCTACAATTATTCCGTTTAAATCTTTTTAGAAAAGGAAATCCACTAATCTATGTGTCTACACGTCATGGAATTCTTGTGTAATAACAATAACATACAGTCTTAAAGCTCCTACATTTATACTTTTTTTCATCTAAATAAAAATCTAAAAGTTAACCACATTTCCAACTCGTTTGCAGGATCAGTAATCGATTTTTTTTATCTCAGATATAATAAATTGATTACTTAGGTCATTGATGTTTTACCTATAATGGATCTATAAAAAATATGGTGGCTTGAACTGTATCTGCGATGAGTGTACAGAATAAATTTCTTTCGTTGCTTGAAATATAAATAACAAACGTGTTCCTCGCTCCACTTTTAAATTACCGGTGCAATTATTATTCTGGCAGTTTTATTTTCCGTACGTTAATTATAAAAGTGTTGGAGAGCGCATCAAACTGAGTTCCAAGCAAACAAGTAAATCATTCTATGAATATCACGAATAGCCTTATTGTTATCATATTGATAAAAGTATGTCGAAATTATTACTCATTCTAACAGATATTAAAATTGTTAATTATACAAATAATGTCAAATGACAATTTCTCTTGAGATTCTCCGTTAGCAGTTAAAAAACTACGTCGTTCTGACAGTTTGCATGCGAAATCAAGACTCAAATTAGACGATTAATGTTTTCTCACGATTACTGCTGCTCTCGACTTGTCCTTTACAATTACATTAATAAACGGCGTAATAAATTTATGAGAGAAACGTGGCGAGAATTTATGACTATTTTGCAGATGTCCTCTGTAATTTTACGAAAAGAACTATGGTCGAAAATAAACTGATGAAAATGATAGTGTATTAGTGCGTAGTAAATAAGCCTTGAGGGAAATTGATGCGAACTGCTCGGAGATTTCACTGATGGATACAGAGTGGGAGAGCTTTGAAAATCTTGCTTATCTTTTTAGGTTTTTTCCGCGTTATTCTAACCGTTAGCGAGTTTATCTCATATGATAAGATACTCCATCTTCAGATCTATCAAAATCTATCGAAATCAAAAGTCAAGTTGATCCTGTAGACACAAAGGAACGCTGAAGAAATAAGGCGAAACAGGCAAAATTAAAACTTTTCATAGTAAAAATATTTGTATTTGCATGCAATTCCAATAAAGAAATGGTTGAAATGACTGTTGTACATCCTTTAATTTATATTTTCTTTTATGATTATGACTCTTTCTACACAGGTATCTCAGCCATGGATACATGGATCCTGAAATAAAACGTCGTCTCTGTAATAATAAGCAATAAAGCTTTTAACTGAAAAAACAGGAATTAAACGTGTCATCAAAAGTAAACAGTTATTATTTTGTCATAACTATTAAAAGAAATGACACTTGAACAAGTACTCACCCAGATAATTACAAGTAGACTCTTGAAAAGTACATTCAATTTTATCAAAAAAAATATATGACAGACACCGATGCAAAACGAGCAATCAATCTAAAAATATTAAAAAATAAAATCTCGATAATATCAAATCAATTATTATGACGTCTTTTCACTTTCAATGCTATGTTGCATCTTATCTAAGAAAAAAGTAATAACACGTTCCGAACACCTACACACTTAGCGAATTTATTTTTTATTGCAGTCATCGCTAATATTACTTGTCCCCTGAAGTGATTGACCCAAATCGTATTTGGTGCACATGACGTTTTATACAAATCTTTGAACATGGCTTTTGCCATTTAAACAGACTAAAATTGATTGTAAATTGGCAATATAAATGTGATTTTAATGAGTTTCTTCAAATCAAATATCAAGGCGATTTTTTATGGAGTCCTTTAAAGCTAGGTGATTTGAAATTTCAAAAATACGCTCTAAATTTGTGCACTATACAGAAAAAATATTGTTGAAATAGTGATTATGTATGAATTATCACCTTATAATTGGATAAACATTTTTTACAATCTTCGAGTAATAAAATTAACAGTTTTGTGACTCTTCCAAAGTGTTGGCGAGATTCTTCTCCAGAGGCGCCAATCAACTTGACCTTAGCAAAAGTCACAAAAGGTCAATGGTAATGAAAAAGATATTCTTTCAAATATAAACTGTGGCCTTCAGGAATATTCAAATGCGAGAAACCACAACGTGAAGAAATTCCTTCATTCCATTACGAAAAATTTTGAGTGGACCTATCTGATTGTTTTTACGTAATTACCAGATTTTTGCGTAATATGAATAAAACCACAATAAATTGCAATTTGAGACGCGTTACCAGCAATGCTACCGATGTATTAAATTGAGATGTTTTCATGTTTCGATTACAAAACGCGAGGTTACGACTGCACTTTTGCAACGGAAGAAATAAATTTCAAGCATGAATATTCATGACGAAAAGAGCGAGATTAAGCCATAACCCACATCGAAAGGTGTTAAGTTATGGCAATTTATTCACGTTTTTTGACTTTTGACACGAAGATTCGATGATATATACAACAACAATAGACGACGATAAATCAGGATCAGAAAGAAAATGATTTCGAAGAAATGTTTACGTAAAGTATTTGCATTATTGAACGATGACCACAGATTTGCATTTTGCTTCTAAATATATCAATGACTGGATCGAAGGATCGAAAGTTTTGTTCTTATCTACTAAATGGTAGGTATGTGAGTCAAGGCTAGGGATTTCGAGCAACCAGTTTTTTCACAAATGAAAACGCCAATTTAGGACCTCAAAGATTCGCATTAAAATTTTCCGTTCAAAAGCGTTTACCTATCGGAGCCGGAAAATTAAAACGCCATTTTATTATGGCTTATGCATATGCAGAAGTAATAAAATTATATCGATCTGACACTGAATTTATTACTTACTTAAAAAATTCGGATGTTGGTTGTAAACAGAAGCCACCTGAGGACTTCCTTTAAATTTCCACCAACGCAAAAAGATTTACGTTGTTCATATTTGTACAGTCCTTATGTTTTACCTCAATTTACGACCAGTCATATTTTTCGCGGCGCCAACATCTCAGAGACAAAACTCCATAAACTGGTAAGCGTACAAAAAGTACAATATTAAAATAAAAATCGAAATTGTAATTTTTAGTGTTTATCGGTTTCGTGTCAAAAACGAGATAACTGCAAAGTTCAGATTGCTTTAAATGGAAGTAGGAATAATTAATTGTTAGTAATCCGTTCGAACGGCCTTCGCCTTATACCTACTATTATTTCCGACAAGTTATAATATAATGCATGGATTGAATTTATCGCCGTAATGAAAATATAGTGCCAGTCACCTCTAAAGTAAGGTTTGGAACTAATATGGTAATGGAAGGTTGGATGAGACAGTCGAAAAGTAATGTCATGAAATAGACCTTGTAAAGGCTACGAATTATCTCGCACTTTGCATCTGTTTACAAATGACCCTAAATTTCTTTCATTAAAATGCCCTTTCCTTGATCTTCGGACAAAAACAATGAATGAATCATACCTTATTTTGTCACAATGTTTGCATACAAGGGAAAATTAACATTTTTAAAACGACAAATGATATTTATTGATAATAATTGGTTTATGTACTCAGGCGTAGATTAATTGCTGTAGTTAAGTAACGTTAGACCAAGTAAAGATTTATGAGAAAGCTTGGTAATCACTATTGTCATACCTGTTATAATAATCATTAATAAGTACAATTATTCATTGTTAATGAGTTCCAGGTTTAATTATGCGTGTATCACCATTTTATATTTAGATTTTGTGGTGGAATTCGAAGAGTTTGATAAAGAAGAGATTGAAAGTAAAAACCTTAAAAGGTCTTTAGTTCTGTATTTGTAAAATTTAACAAATTTGATGTTGTATACAAAAAGCTTAAATATGACGCACTTAGATATCTACTATTTCTACAACATGTTAAAGATAAGTACAAAAAAAATAGAATGCAATTTTAATTGCGAAGTTATAAGTATAAACAAATAGATTTATCTACAAATGTAATGCACTTTCAAATTTATCCAATCTTTATAATTTACGGAAATTGCCAATATAAAGGCCAGTTTCTTGGGTAGTGCTGCAATTGCAAGAAAAGACCTTTTATAGGCACTAAATGTTCCAAAAGCTCCTTAAATGGAACTATTCGGAAATGAAAGTTAACGGTAGCTACGATTATAATTTATGGAAAATAAAAGTCGAATTCTAAAATAATCCGTTTTCATTGATTCAAGACTTTACCTTCAATAAATTGTCACAACAACCTGTCTTGGGTATGGTTTGCAACATTGCCTAAACTCTGGACTTTGACAAATAGACTTGCACAAATGTTCAGAAAATGTTGTTCGTCATTTTAAGAAATCTTCAAAGTCGTGCCTTTTATCCACATTTTGTTATATTCCTGGCCACGACAATTTGTTGGATTCAAAGAAAATCGTCATCTGGCGAGCAGACAACTATTAGCGAAGCACAACCATTAAGAATCAATATAATGAATGAATATTCAACAGAATCAAATCGTATTTACTTAACACAGTTCTTTCTTCTTTGTATTAATTTTTTGTTAAAACATATGTTGCCAGTAAATGCGCCAGAAACATCTGGTTTGCCGGAAATTGGAATGGAAATAATGTTTTGCGAGAAACTCAAACCTCATTTTTCCTGCAAAGAATTTTTGTAGGCGCCACATTTAAAATGCGGCTCTGTGATTGGTCGTTCAGTCATCTATTAATCAAAATTGACTACAGGTCTGTAGCCTATCCTTTCAATTCCTGCTGATTTCTAAAATTGCTCTTTTGTAAATCGGTAAATTCTCTGCAGGAAAAACGATGTACAAACAGTTGGAAAGCTTGTAATTTCAAAAATACCTGTGACAACGCAGTTATTTCATTCATTTACCTGAAAAAACGATGTATAATCACTCAACTTCATTGGCATGAGAAGATAATTATGGGGTGTACCACGAACAATCCCACTGAGTCATCCACGTGTCTCTTAGTCATAATTCTTTGTTTTCTGGAAACAACAATTACCTGTTTACATTACCGGGGTGCGTTTAATAAATTCAAGCTGACTTTTAATAGATGATTATCAAATTCAGCAAATTACTAAGAAGAGACGGATGTGGTTTAATTCTCCAATAACGTACATTGAAACATTTAACTTCGTATTACCAAGTGAAAACTCCGAAAATAATATGCAGCTCCTCGAACATTGATTGAATCGACAATAGACGAAATTTACAATTCTATTAGCGAAGCTGACACCACTGATAAAATTAGTTTGGAGTTGCCACGTTGAAAATTGCCCAATTACTGGTAATGACAAATCAACACGTGGGCGCTTAGGTGGCTGACCCAACAATAATTACTTCTAATTCATTCACGACTCGTACTATCGATTTTTGCTAAAATGTTAAAATTGCAGGACTTCTATGTAATATCTATTTTTAGTAACGGTCTTTACGGTGAAAAGGTAGACTGTTGGGCTACTACAAATCTGCGTGGGTGCCAAGCATGCCGGTTGTGAAAGTCAATGGACTTTTCTATGGGTGTTACCAATTATCAAACTGTATCACCACAGGTAGTAAAACAAATAACTTTCAAAATTGATACTAATTGATTTTCTGATAACTCTTCAAGTTTGGAAGTTCGTACCACCTACTAGGAGATACTAGTATCCTTGTATGGGTGCCAATGTCATGGCTGCGTCATTTTCTCTCTTAAAAAAAATATTTGCATATCACGTTATTAATTGATTAATGCTTCAAAATTAGTAAATGTTAAGTCGCTGTCAAATGAATAAAAGTGCTAATAATTAACTGGATTTTTCTAAGCAGAGGTGGAAGAAGATAGAGACGTGATTAACGACGACGTTTTGTGGAAAATGCAAGTCATTTCAAGAAACATTTATTTAAAGAGGATATGATGTGACTACAGCATGAGAATAGATACAAAACCAAAAATATAACTCTAAATTATTCGCTTGCAGAAAGTGAGAACAAGACAGAAGCACCGAAAGACACAATCGAAAAAAAAAGCAAAAGACATCAGAACCAATTCCAATTGATAATATTTTCCAAGTATTGATAAAATTGTAAAACCAACTTACACTTTAGCAAAAACGCAACCTTGTTTAAACAATTCGGCAATCATTACTTCATACTTTGCATAAAAATGCTCGTTTCTTTGATTTATTAAACACATAAATCCATTACTCAGCTCTACAAATAAAAGTTTCCTGTAACCAAATATGACGAAAGCTCAGTACAAGTTACTATAAATCCTAAGGTAATAGTAATGGTCATTGAACTCCATCTCAAGAAGAAACAAAAGCGTCCACAGGTGTTGCGTGGATGACAAAGAAAAAGTGTGTACACTTTTGGGAAAAAAGCCCAAATAAGTTTACTTAACTGTCACCAGTGTCATCTTTTTGTTTGTGCTCTGATGACAGTCATTGGGTAACGTTTATGGCAAGCATGATAATAAATCTCTGAGAAGATTTGATGATGAGCAAAAAAGGACTTGATTGAAATTTTTGACGAAAAGAGTCATTTTATGAATAGAAACGTGGTGACATCACACGATTCTTAATTAATTAGAATCGGTTTATCTCTACTCTCATAAAATTTTCCTGCATATCAATTTCTTCACATTCATGGTCACTTGAGTGCTGCTTTTAAGAGATTTGCCAAACGAATCTAAAGAAGATATCTTTTATATTAAGTAGTAAGAGCTTATATTAAAAACAAGTTTTTGTTTTGTTCAAATTAATTGTGTGTTAACATCAAAATAAATGTGAGATACCGCAAAAAAGATGTAACTTAAGCTAATGTCTCTGTAATGGCATATCTGCATAATTTTGCATTCTAAAAAGAATTTCTAATGACGATTACACAGCAGTAACGCACAGTTAAGCTGTTAATATCATTTACAGTCAATGGAAGTGGTTAATTTTATAACGTCCTCATGATGAAGTTATTTTAATGGGTTGATGTACGACACCGTGTGTGACAGCCTGTCTTTTAAAATTTCAATTTTTTGAAAGCCACCTTTTGGTCAATCTTTATCAGGTCTAAAAATAATTGTGACGAGAGTCGAGTTACAAAGAGAAACCGCAAAAATTAATCGCCTGTCTTAAAACCTCCCAAGGGAATTTGCATAACAGTAATTACGAAAAATTGCAACAATACCTTGTGGAATCATCTTCGTTTGACGCTGCTAGCTCTCCGCTCATCTGAAAATGCACAGGAAAACTCACTGTTTGTTTTCACTCCTACGTCGAATCGCGAGGTCACTTTATAGACACCAGGACAATGTATTGGTTCGAAACGTGAACTGAAACTAATCCTTGCAGCGACAGGTGAAGTCCGCCAGGGCCGCACGCCATGAATAATCCACAGAATTCTACTGAATAAAATAATTATCTTATAATTGCAAGATGGGTTAGATCTGTTAGTTCTAAGAACTATAATGAACAATTACGTCGCATTTTCGTCTCAGAATCACCAGCGTCCTTCTCGATAGTGATGGAATTCCAGCTGATCTATAACACCTCCAGGCGATCATTTCGTGCTACAACGTTAGCATTTATCAGAAAATGATTCAACCAGACTCCAATTTCTAAATTTCACAATTTCGACGATGAATCATCTGAAGGTTTTTTTACTACCTTCTATGGCTAAAATTATCGAAAATTGGGAAATTCTGCTAAGATTGTACTCATCAGCTAATGATGTGTTTCCTCTTTTTTGTGAGCAACGATGATATTTTTAGAGAGTGATTAGTCTAGCATATCCCAATTAAGTTCATTAACATTTGTTTGGAATGACAGTAAAAACTCAGGTTCTCAGCACGAAAAAATCTGGATGCTTGGCAGATGGATTCAACACTGAAAATACGCGAGACATGTTCCATTTTTCAAGTTGTAAAAATGTTTATCTGAATTGTTACGTAACTTTTATTTTGTATGACCGCAAAAATAAATAGCGAATAATGTCAGCAAAAAATACGAAGTGTGGACCATCAAAGATTAATTTAGTAAAATATTACTACCGACATCTATGAATAGCAAAATATGTATTTTTAGGCTATGTATTGAAATTCAGTATTCATCTAATAAAAAATTATGCTACGTTGTAGTGCCAATTCTCTTTTTAATGTGACATTATTATGACAGTTTGTGGCTAGAATCCAATAAAATTTTGATCAAATGAATAATTCATTTTTTATTAAAACAATAAATATTTTAAAATTTGATACTTATTTTTTGCATAGAACTCCTAAAGTGATTCTTCTTAATGAAATACGTTATAATAAAGACTTAAATCTTTTGCAATCTTAAACACGTTATTATCTCTTATCATTTAGAAGTTATAATAATTATGACAAAAAATATGGAGCAATTTTTAGAAAAAATATACTTTTAAGATTTTATAAAAAATTGAATTTGTTAAAAAATTGTTGATCGAGATTTTTATTTGTATTTAAATACATTTGAGGACGTTTGATATTAATCTAAAATATTTTTTCTACTTTGCGTTAACAATACTTTCATTGTGAAACGCAAACGCGTTTCACAATAAAAACAATTGTTTTTATTATAGCACGCAAAACAGTAATTTTTTTGGTTATGTTGGCTATGTTATTATGCCGACACTTAAACGTTGAATCAAAACCTCAATGATGATCATCATCATGATCACGAAAATATGAATTTAGGAATAATGAACCAGAAGAAAAACAAACGTTGTAATACCTAATTTTGCAAAATTAAACAGAAAACGTCAGTAATTATTTGAATTGAAATTTTGTTAGACAAATGTCATCACCTCTTTTGTCACCAACCCAACTTGTCAAAAATCCCTAATCGAAAATAATTTCTTTCAAATGCAATTTTTAAATTTATTTACAATGCAAAGTAGAAAAAATAGTATATTACACTCATTTCATAAGACGACTTGTAGCACTCATTCTATTTGACCACTCCTCGCTGCGCTCGTCGTGGTCAAAACTCATTCGTGCTACAATACTCGCCTTATGAAATACGTGTAATAATGTACTAATATTTGCTTCTGACAAACTTTTCATAAAATTGCTGATATTTTCATCCGTTACTGCCACCAGATTGTACAGAAAAAACTTCAAAAGAAGACAGAAAAACTACATTTTTAGTTGCAGCCACGTCGCCATATTGTGCTAAATTTTCTACAGATTCGCGAGTATTTGAGTTTAAGAGTTTCCCAAATGTTTCTGAACAATTCCTTTTAAAGATTTCCACCCTTTTTAGGTCCATAAGCAAACTAAGAACACCTCATCATCAAAAGGTTTATAAAATGTATTATTCTGGCCTGTGTTAGCATTAAAGTCATTTTAAAACTATGTATGTGCGTAGGAATTGCGATTTTGTAATCAATGGCATTAATTTTTTAATAAATTTGACAAAAAAAAATGTTTTTTTTGAGACATGAAATTACATTTTTTAAAATATCATGCAAAATACTAATCCTACCGATCAGTTTCATAGGTCGTTGGAAAACTTATTTATTTGGTTTTCCAAGACACTTTCCAGCAATTCCTTACTTTGCAAGTTTTCAACAAAAACTGAAGAAACTAAATTTTTGTACAACAGAACCTATGAAAATAATTTTCAAGATCATCTCTAAATCGGACCTGATGAAACAAAACAGACTAGTGTTATAAAATGAGAACTTTAGATTTCTTATTTGAGTTAAAAATTTCTGGAGCAGAAATACACCGTTTAGTTAATTAACCCGAAGCATACAGCTCTGCAGAAATGTTAATATCCTTGTCCTTTAACACCTGACTTGGCTAATTTAAACAGCAGTTGACCTAGAAGAGTGATTGATTGTGCATCAAAAACTGTTTCTGTGCACTTAATTTTAATCACGATGCGGTTTTTGGAAGGTCCAACAGATGTTTATTTCAACTCACATTTACAATGAAGAACAGAGTCAGTTAGATATAGAAAATTGGCAATGATAATAATCAGTATTTGAAAATCCAAAACAGTTCTCAGATTTACAAATTCCAAATTAATGCGCTGAAATATTTATGGTTGGATTATAGGATAATTTAAATCTTTTATTTTGAGGTTTTCAGGTCTTCAGTTGCTCAATTTTTAAATGATTAGATAGCAAACTAGATTGAAAAAAACACACAAAAAAGTACCCATTATAGGTAACAGTGCAAAATGGCTTTACGTGTGTGGGTAAAAGAAGAAGAAAAGAATTAGAAATGAAGACATTTCAAGCTAATAAAATTTAGAAAGAACGTCGGCATAAGAAAAAATGACTAAAATCTAATCACTTTGCTATCATTTCCTAGACTTTAAATCTAAATATAACCAAACGTCCTTTTAAGTAACATCTAAAATTAACTCCCGATACTATATCACCTCGAGGTTATCAAAGCCGTTGAACTTCGACACATCTCAAAGAATTCTGTTTATTAACAAATTATGCTTAAACTTAACCGCACGTATTGACGGTGTGCCTCACCATGTACCTAAAAGTATTAATTTCCTTAACATTCTCAGTGGCAGTGTTTTGTGAAGAGTTCCAAAATCAATCGACTTTGAACATCACAGTGTTTCGAGACATCGACAGCGATAGTGAAAATGTTACGATTGAAGCACCGGTGCAGTACAAAAAAGACATTTTTCACATGCTAATCCAGAATCAGAATTTGCAGAATTTAAGTGAGAACTTCTTTGTGATTCAGAATGAACTATCCGTTTTGCAAATTGTTAATAGTAGTGTGGGGGAGATCCAACCAGGAGCGTTCAATATAACACCTACTTTAGCTCTGATCAGGATAACGCAAAATCAAATTTTCGAAATTCCGAAGAATGTTTTCAACGATGTTAAAGTGAAGGAAATCGACTTGTCGCAGAACGCAATTAACAATATTGACAGCGAAGCGTTCGACAACAACACGCACTTGGAAATCGTCAAGCTAAACAACAATAATATTAAAGAAATCGACCCGGAATGGTTTCTCAACAGTCCCAAGGTGTATAAACTGAGCGCGGTTTTAAACGACATCACTTCCATTCCAGCTGAAGCTTTCAAAAACATGGATCAGAACAGACCTCTAAAGCTGAGATTTTCTTCCAATCGAATCACAGAAATTCATCCTGATGCTTTCAACGCCCACCATATTATTCACACTTTGAGGATGAACGGAAATAAATTGAGTACTCTCCCTGACAACATCTTCGTCAACAAGACTATTAAAATCCTACAAGTGAATACGAACAAACTCCAATGTTTCCCGGATGTTCTGTTTCAGGCTGGGATAAACACTTTGGCTTTCACTGATAATATTTCCTTCGAATGTGGTTGTTTGCTTAAAGTTCGAAAATTTGCAGAAAACAACAAACTGGAGGTTTTGTATCCGTCCATCATTTGTGAGGATCGAGCAAGAGAAGTGAATATTGTTTTTAGTTATAATAAGACGTACGAAATCCCATTGTTACCTTCAAATGCCGATGTGGACGTGTATGTCAAACCGGAACAGCATAGTAATAAATAAAGTGCGCAATATTTACACGTTTTGTAGGTACCGAGAGTTTGTTTTGAGCGGTAGATGGTAGTATTTATACATATTTGGTTGTTTTAGTCTATATGCTTAAGTTTCTGGACCGTTTAGTTAGTTTGAGATAGTTCTTACAGTACTTTTTTAATAAATGAAAGAATCCTTTACATCCTCTTTCAATATTTTTTCCTTATAAAACCGTAGAAACTGAAATTTCATGTCGGCAATTCAGGGTCACTTAAAAAAAACGACGTAGTCGTGAGTTAATATTTATTCCTTTTTGAGAGTCACATTAGAGTGAAATTAAAATTCAATTGTGTGCCACTTCACACACGAATATTTTTGAGCGCTGATGTCAGGGATGTCTCATGAGTGTCATGAGTCTTTGAGCGGTCAATACTCCATTACAAACAAGGTATAGGTTAAAAAAACTCGCAATGATAAAATTGGCGTCACGCAAGAACCCATTTCACTCTTATTAGAGTCTGATCTATGTGGAAATTTTGTACAATTTATAGTGGAGAAAATCCTTTACATCATCTCTTATTTTATGCCTTGTCGGAAAAGTTGCCTTTCATGTGACGTAAAAAACCGCAAGTATCTACCGTCCGTTGTTAAATACCCACACATTTGACCACATTAAACCACGATGTTGTCTAACAGGAACAATACAAAGTTGATATACACCATTAATAAAAGTCATTTCTATTTCAAAACGTGATCTAAATTGAGCGTAACAATAATTGTCATTTACGATTCAGTCAGTGTGGAATATAATTGCGATTATAGGTAATTACTGATTCTGTGAACGGCGAAAGGAAGTCATCCGCAAAAATTGAACACGTCAAGGATTCGAATAGAATGGAGAAGCAAAAAAAAAGAATGAAAACGTTTACAATCAGAAGAAACCGAATCCACAGACCTTTTCCCACATCACTTGAGGAGTCAATTCATACGACGACCTTTCAATCTAATCAAACAATTAAGTGACAGTTTTATTTAATAGAGCGCAGAATAGTTCATAGATGAGCGTCATCTGATCGTAAATCAGACAGTTATGTTGAATTGATAGAAATTGCTTACCTTGTAAGTGGGCCACAAGTAATTGGCAGCCCTGTCATGAGGGCGTATGACTGCCTTTTTACGTTGTTAAGAGGTTTAGGGGGGTGCCTGGTTTGGCCTTCATCGTTTCTAAAAAATAACGTAATGAAAAAAAACGATCTCCTTGGTCTTTCAAAAAACGTTCTATTTCGTCGGTACAAAGCTCCGACCACTTGAATTGATGTTAATTGGGTTAAAATGTCGACGCAAACCTTTTGAAAGACCTCAATTGTAACACAGTGATAATAAATATACTTGAACAAATTTGATAACGACCAACATTGTGTATTTAAATGTCGATACACAGTGTGTAATTTTTATTTTCGTAGCGACTGACACAGAGATAAAAGAAAGGTTTGACGTCAAAATGAGAGATACAAATGAATAATTTTTAATTCCCCTTCATTAAAAAACGTAAGAAATAAAAATATCTGAATGTATTCAAAAACAATTAGCTTTGCGGTTAAGTAAAGCTAATCGAATCAATTTTAATAAAAAAAATCCAATAGTGCGTCACTCTTATTAATAAAACAGGATAAAAATGATAAATATTGATCTGCATATAAAACGCGTGAAAAAAAAGATGATAAAGAAATATAAAAAGACAAATGTAGAAAGTGAATTCCACATAAATTTTTGCAACATTTCAGAAATATAACGGTGTAAAAATTGTCACAAATCGCCTACATAATTCGTCCAACGCTAATAGAAAGTGTGCTCGTTACATTCTTAATATGGACCTGCGAATTTTAATAATCTACCTACAATATAACGTAATCGGTAGGCGCGAATTATAGTGGTAACAACGTGAAAATTCTCCACACTGAAATTTGAGATAAAAGACGGAGATTAAAACTAAAATTTTCCCGAATTAAATTATAACCAGTGATAGGAGTTCCTTGTATTAATTAAAAGTGTTTATAATTCGCGATGTTGTGTCTTTGAAGTTGATTAATTAATTGATGACATTAATATTAAAATTAAGATGTAATTAAGAGAAGTAAAATTTAACTTACCTGACAACATTGACTGCAACTAATATTTCAAAATTAATCACTTCATTCACAGGTATGAAAGGAGAAGTCTTACAAAAAACAATAATAAATATGAGTCATCTTTATAAATACACGGCTACTTATAAACTTCATTACTGAGTTTTTAGTAGTCACGCTGAATTTCAAACCGAATTTTATTTCATGTAAGTTTTTTATGATTTTTTTTTTTTTGAATGCGGAATTGTTGCGATAACACTGGTGTTACATTATAGGTTTTACGTTATAAGTGTAACATCACAGGTTTTCTTTATATTTTAAGACTTGCGTCTGTCCGCGACATCTAGCGGGCTGTGTTTTATGCAGGAATGATGGAAGCTGTAAGCAGGTTTCATTTTCTGTATCTTTGACGCATGATGGAGAACTAGAACTAATTTCTAGTTTTTGGACTGGCTAAAATTTATAACTTCCTTGTGATATTGTTTTAGATGCGCTGTTCTTCTTGCATTCTTGATGTGTCTTCAGTTCTCTAGATTTTCTAATTCATTTCATCCCCAAAATTAAATTTACCTGCGGCACTCTGAATTCATTCGAATTTCAGAATCCTTTGGTGCGAATTTTAAATTCTTTAGATATTTATTGAAATTATATTAATTTAATTTTTTTATACTTTGTCTTCTCTAGGTGGTTTATTTTCGTTAACATTGTTAAATTCACTACAGTTTTAGAGATGTTTTCATCAACCTTTTTTAAAAAAAAACATCTCTCATTTTTCTTTTATACTTTAAATTTGATTTTTTAAGCCATAAAAGGTTTATTATATCTTTTAGGTCCCAAATTTGTTATATGTAAATATTTTCTATACACCTTAAATTCTTGAAGCTTTTATTACAACTTTATCCAATAATGTCTTCAGATTTTTTGAACTTTCCAAAATTTTTAGATTTGTGATATGTAGTTAATTTAATGTTTTTCGAATAATTTTTCAATTATTTTCAAAATATTTAGTTTTATTTTTGATTTTTATTTGTTTTAATATTTTCAGGTTTAGATTTATCTTTTTTGTTTAGTTAAGTTTTCTAAACACTGTTATTGCTATAAGTAAATAAATAAAAAAATTAGAGTTATAGAATTTGTTTTCGCCCACAAAGCAGTAATAATAGAACCAGCAGAAGAACAGAGAGCAGAACTAAAAAACCATAGCGCTCAAAATTTTGATTTGGATTTGAATCGATTAGCATGATTTTATACAGAGCCTTCCAAACTCACAAAACATCATTCTTTTTAACCAAAATATTATCCTCACAAAGTAAATTTCTCAAATGCTCAAAAAGCATACAAAAAAATCTTAAATAATTCGGTAATCTTAAATTCGAAATATTTTTATCATAAAACTAAACAGGACTTGGCACTGTTCTAAACATTCATTTTAAGATAAGTAAACAATAATAAATCGTTTATCTGCAAATTTTTTCTGAGTTAAAAAACATCGCAAAAAATGTCGTTTCAAACAGAGCGTTTCAT
Source organism: Gnatocerus cornutus (assembly GCA_029298725.1). Taxonomy (NCBI): domain Eukaryota; kingdom Metazoa; phylum Arthropoda; class Insecta; order Coleoptera; family Tenebrionidae; genus Gnatocerus; species Gnatocerus cornutus. Next base: position 10,228,461 of record CM055514.1, read on the forward strand.
CGACGCAGTTTTAATCTTAATTCAATCGGACGTCGCTCTGCATACACTCTCCGGAAAGGTGGAGCCTGCTAACCCGAAGGGTGGAGTTAAAACTTTCAGGGGGTGACTTTTATTAGGGATGCTGAGGTTGACACCGCTTACAATTTAACTTGTCATTTATCATCACATCGTTGTCACCATAAAAACAAATTGTTCCACCAAGAAGTTTATCGATCATGTGAAAGTGAGTAAAGTGAAAAGAAAAAATGCAAGAGCATAAATCGTTTTTAATTAGAGATCTTCTAGGAGATGTACTGAGTTCTAATGAAGGTAATTATTGCTACCGCATGTGTGTAAATAAATAGGAGTACCCAATTATTAAAAATGAATATTTGTTTACTATATTGTTGACCTTAAGTTTGCGGGATTTTTTTGAAGATGCCGGATTAGATTGAAAGGTGAAGGCAAAGGTTAATTCGGTATTATCTAATGGGCAAGGATGACATCAACCTGGGATGAAATTAATGTTTTATTTACAGTTTATATATGTATATAAATTAAATTAAATTATATATAAATTATGATTATTTTCATTTTTGGATCAAGTAGAAATTTCTTACAAAGCCATTTATTATTTTCTTTTTTGGACAAGTTTCCTGTATGATGAATCGGCCAATTAGATTTCCTACGGTTTACCTCTTAACTTATTGAATATTAATGTGTTCTGTGAATTTAATAAAAAAAACGAATTTGAAATTTTAACGAGAAAAATTGGTATACATCTAAACGTCCGTTTAAGAAAGGTCTTCACTTATGACAAGATAATATAGGATGGTTCACCTAAGACTTTCGAGCGTAATATCTTTGTTATTTGGAAACGTTTTAAATAAAAATTTAAAATAAAGATTATTGAATACCTATGTGAGACCTAATTCGAGGTTAATTAAACGACTTCACCGTTAAAAATGCAATGTTAGCCGCCTTTTTAGTGAGTTAAAAATTATTTGTGCGCCTCCGTCATTTTTCATAGTATTTGTGATACTCATTTGCTGGAAGAAAATCAAATGTATAGGCAGTCAAACCTGACATTTACTCCTCATTTATTTTGAATACCGCATTTCAAGGTCATAATTTGTGAAAATTGTGGAGCTCTACGGCAAATTTGAGAAGATTTATTCATTGAATTGAACCTAAACGAGTACTGGAACACCCAAAGACCTGTTCGTGATTGTTTTCAATACATAAATCCTCTTAAATTTTTCGTAAAGCTCCACAACTGTCACAAATTATGACCTTGAAATGCGGTATTCAAACTAAATGAGGAGTAGTATAGTGGCATCGCTGCATAAATGTCAATTGTGACAATTTGAGTGCTATTTTTGAGGCTAATGACCTTCAAAAATAATAAAGATAAACTATAAAAATTAAGTAAAGTTACAACAAAAGTTTACAGAAACACACTTGAATTTAAATTAATTTTCAATTGTTCGATTTGAATGCGGTGCTACCAACATATTTCCCTTCTGTTAAAATGTCCCTAAATGAACAAATGACGTTTCAAATTCATACTAAAAATCAAAGTAGATTACTATTAATTATGTCAGCATACAAAATTGTATGTTTCACATGTCTGGAAAATGCTTTGAAAATGCTCAGAAATTTCCTTTCCTTGCATTTCGAAAAGAATATTTTCCAGTCTAGTGAAACAAATAACTATGTTTTCATTAAACGATTTAGTAATCATATCTTTGAAGTAACATATTAAAGAATTGTTTTGTGCATCCCTGCTGACCCTGTTTTTTGAATTTCTACACAATACATTACAATAATTTCCACTAAAAATAACAAACCATAATAGAGCCAAAATAAGCTTATGCAGGTTGAAATTTTTGAAATGTCAAAAACAACAGATTGAACCATGTCAGGGATGTCTAAAACTGCCCTTGATTTCACCGCCGTAAATAATTTTGTAACTTTTTGAAAGGTTAGTTTTTGCTCTTTTTCTTGGAAACTGCACCTTCAAGACGGTTGATTTTCAGCAAACACATGTTATTGTTGCCGCTTTATAAGATTAATTTTAAATGATTTAAATTTAAATGAAAAGAAATAAAATTAACTTTTTTAAGAAAAGAGTATTGTCTGCAATGCCAAATCAATTTTTACTTCTTTAGTTAACTTGGTTTAACTTTTTTTTAATCCAATCAGAAGTAACAAAGACATAGAGCTCGAAAGCCTTGGGTAGGCCATTCTGTATATGTATAAAAACAATTTGACATTTCTACGTGCGCCAAAAATTGTCTCTTTTAAAGAGATTATATTGTATTGATTTGATGTGCCTTTTTGACCTGTGGTCTTAAATCCTTTTGAAAAAAACCTTGATTTGCATATCAAGCGTATAAATATTACATTTAATATGACTTTGACGTCAGTATTATGCATAATCGAATAATTTATTATTATTTGCTGAGGACATGGATCATAACATCAACGCTCATTGTGGTTTTTTAATTTTATGTGGTTGATGCAAAATGTAAATTATACATACCTACTGGTACAATAGGTTGATGAAATCATATAGCACCTACACGTAATCCAAATTAAATTAGGTTGTAAGTCCTCTCAAGTTTACCACGATGCAGATAACAATAAAATACTATTCAATCTTTATTGTAAAATAGCTTGAAAAATTAATACTGCATTGGTTGCATAAATGGTAGTAAATCTTACATAAGTACATCTTTTTACATTTTGTGTCGTTGTTTTGGACTTTTAGATTACACAAAGTAACATAAAGATACACATTTTATGTATCTATATCTACGTATAAGGTAGTCGACTCTCGACAACTCGAGTTCCAAAGGACCGGACACAGAGTTCAAATTACCGAGTAGTTTGAGCTTTTATATTTTCCAAAGAACTTAGGTTTGGGAAGAAAAATAAAATTCAAATATAATTAATTACATTCATTAAAACGATTCGTCGAATGGTTATGGCAAAATACAACAAAAATCTTATACTATTTCTTAGAAAAAATCAATTATAGAGCCGTGAGAAACTCTGTCTGAATTATCTAACGTCACATCATCAATTTCTTTGTTCTTGCCTTCAAGAAAACTTCGTTTTAACGAGTAGTAAATTCATAGGTTTTGTTCGAATTATTCAAGGACCGAGCATTTAGTTCAAATAATAATCGGAAAATATGAATTATTGAAATATTTATTTTAAAAGAATACTGCAGAAATAATATTAAGTTAAAACTATTCAACGGATTGTTTGATCGTCTTTATTTTTTACTTGGCAAATAATAAACAAAATTATCCAATCAGATATGTTTGTGTTATCCTTTTTATAAAATCGAAACACGTTTTAAAAATGGACTTTGCAAGTTTACAACTTAATGAATCGACGATTCTACTGCTTTAAACTGATTGATGATTAACAAGTGATAACTGGTGATGGGCTATTGTCTTTTTTTCCAAGTCATAAACAGAAGAAAATAAATTTTACATTTGAAGGTACGAATAAATGTTAAATTTGGCATTTATCGTTTTTATTACAAGTCTATTTAGTTCTACCACATTTTTTTAATGTCCTTTTCATCCAGTTTTTAATTGTCCTTTTTTAATATAAAATTCAAATAATTTGGTGAAAACAGACTGAGCGAACATTTTTTAACAAAAGACTCTTCTTATATCAACATCAGATTCAAAAAGGACATTTTTTATGGTAGGTCCCGAATGCCATAATTATGATTAAAAACACTTACCCACCCCTGCGTTGATTTTCGTAAACACAATCTTAAGACTCCGAATGGATTGTAATTTATAATTTTTTTTATTTTTCAACTTTTTCGCTCCTTGCAGCTAATTCCCCCACAATGCTTTTTTAATTCTAATTTAATTGCTTTCATGCAGCAGAATGAATGTTTGAGAGTCGATTCCAAGTGGAAACGCGACCCCTGGCATTAATTAAGGTCCGCTCCTCTACAGCCTCATTTTACGCAAACCCACGAAGAGATTCTCCAATTAGACCCCTGTTGTCTTATATGCGTTTTGAGCTGTTTATCTCCCTTTTTAATGAATAAACTGCTTTGTGCTCTGTTGCGCTTGAGGCTGTTAGAAGAACAAGCACCGGACAGATTTCCCTCTTGAAAAAAATTATCGTCTCGTTTTCAGCATCCGAAGACATCGAAAGTTCGGAAGGTTTGGAGTGCGATGATCGGGGGACTTACCCCTCACCAGTGGGCGGGACTGAAAGTTCCTCGGAGGCGGCTAAAGGACGCAAACCACGCCGAAGACGAACGGCATTTACCCATGCGCAGTTGGCGTATTTAGAAAGAAAATTCCGGTGTCAGAAATATTTGTCTGTAGCGGATAGGAGTGATGTTGCTGATGCTCTTAATTTATCCGAAACGCAAGTTAAGACGTGGTATCAGAACAGGAGGTAGGAAACAACAGAGGAAGAACTTGAGCTTCTAACACGTTTTTTTCAGGACTAAATGGAAGAGACAGAATCAGTTGCGTTTGGAACAGTTGCGACATCAAGCTTCTGTTGAAAAAGAGTTGTTAGGCGCAGGAAATTCTGCTTCTGATTCTACTCCTTGCTGCCAACCTGCTGTTTTACCGCGGTATGGGGCACAATCTCCGTGCAGTTTTTTGACAACAGCAGCTGCAGCTATTTTTCATAACGTTACTTACGTGCATGGTTGCCAACTGTAATATTTTTCTATTGTTAACTTCAGTGTATTCTACTTTGTCGTTTTATTATTATGTAGATACAATCACTGTTTATGTAAATGAAGTTTATTCTGTTAGTTATATACATATTTATAAAGTGTAAATAGTTGTGGCAAATAGACAATGTAAAAATATTACTTTTTCCCTATATTTTTTGTTTAACCCTAAGTTTTTATTAAATTATTTTAGTATAGTAACAATTTTACAGAACAGAATGGACGAAAAATCGTCTTTTAGTATCAAAATAAGCGAAGATTTCTGCTGTTTTCTCGCTATTTAGCTGTTAAATCTTGATCAAAACTAGTAGTTTTCTAAATTTCAAGCTATATTCTGCAAATCCAACCCAGGAAACCAAGCCCGGATTAAGCAAATTTGAGGCCCGGGGCTAAATTGTAAAAGAGGGCCCATCGATAAAATTATGCAAAGAAAGCTTTACGTAGATTTGTATTTTTTTCAATTTCTATAACAAATTTTTACGTGGCAAGGGGCCCCTGGGAAAGTGGGGCCCGGTGCTACAGCACCCTTAGCCCCCCCCTTAGTCCGGACTTGCAGGAAACGGTCACAGTGGACGAAAAATCGTCATTTAGCATCAAAATAAGCGGATTTCTCTACGAATTTTGCAAATTTCGTAAAAATTTCTGCTGTTTTAACAATAAACACATAAAAAATATTATATAAGTTATTTAAAATGAAAATCCCTGAAAAACGCTTCCAAAAATTTAAGTTCAAAGTAAAGAACTAAGAAAAAATATCAATTCCAGTTGAAACTCTTATTTTTTATTGAAGACGATTAAACAGTCAAAAAGTGTCGTTTTTGTTCCTAAACAGACAAAATTCTATAACTTGGAGATTATTCCTGCAAAAAAGATCTACCCACCTTCTTACAAAAAATATAAAAAAGTATAAATAGAGCGATAATAAGACCTTCTTTTAGCCTTCATGCTCTGATTAAGTTTAATTAAAATATTATTTCATTACCAGTCCAATGAAACAAACAATAAAATGTCTCATAAAGTACCTACGCAAATATCGTTATCTTTTTTATTTCATTTTATAAAGATTTTGCAAATGTGGTTCTGAGAGTTTTTGGATAAAAGGTTGGCAGTGCTTTATATAGAAAATGTAAGTATACATAGGATGTACAGAACTGCCTATTTGTGAAATTAATTTTTTAATTAATTTCAGGCGTTAGCTACACCTTACTTGTTACTCTCTTCTATGGTCTGTCTGTTCTTGAAAAAATCCACAATATTATTAAGAATTGCGCTTCGGAGCAAAAGCAAAAAGAAACAGTAGGCAAGAAGTGAACTTTTGGATATTGGAGTGTTAGAAAAACGTCACTTTTTCTGACATCTTCTCACCAGTAACAATAATTAATTATTGAGTATAAACGGTAGCATGCATCATCATGTACAAATTCTACAATACAAACAATAATTTTACGATTCAGTTATAGTAACCTCAGTTGACATATACATACCTAGTAAACATTTTATGGCTTAAGTCAAGCCACCCATAGAAATAAAACTGGGTGTTGTAAACTGCAGCCGACAAAGTTCTAGGTAGAGAGTTGACCGATGGTTGAATAGGCCCGCACTCATTTCGTGCTCATTTATGGTCTCCAATCGCCAGGATTAGTACTGCCCGGCCCTCTCATAATGTGGCCATAAAATTTACTAGGTATATGTCAACTGGGTTTACTATACAACTGAAATAAGATTTCTAAAAATATGAAATTCGTATAGACAAAATTGTTTATTTAACGAGGAACTAATTTAGTTAAACAATCAAAAATTAATTTTTCATTACACAGCTGTTTAATAAATAATTTAAAAATCAATAAGAAGTGACATATGAAATCCGAAAGACCCCATAAATCAGAAGATATAAATAAAAATTCTATTATTTCCGCCCAATTTGCGCTCCCCTATATTTCCTCCCAAACAAAAGAATAATAGTAACAGCTCCAAATTAGCACACATCTAAATTGGTCTCTTTCCATTCAATTATCCCTAATCCGACAGCAGTTGAGTTTCTAAACCTTCCATTATAGACACCAAAACAAACTTTTCATCAGTTTTCAGTCGACAGCACATTTCACATCGTACGGTTTCATTTTTTTCCGGCGAGAGTGCAGTGGTAACATTAACAAAACCAATTGCTATTGAACATCAATCAGCAGTAAGCGGAATTCTTATAATAGGAAGTGGAGATGCGGTGAATGGAACTTCACATTGACTGCTATAATGACCCTCCAACGAGCAGAGACCATTATGTGTGATCCCTGTGGACCATTCTTTCTAATGGGACCGTGCGGCCACTTGACTTCTTGTGTCCTGGCACCCGACTATTGTCCTGCATCACTTGCACTCGTTAGATTCCTGCTAACAAACGCCTGCGAGTTAGGTTGCAGGAATTAAAGAATATTTAGAGTTTAATTTGAACGTTTTTTCCGATTTTCGTTAATCAATCAAAAGTTTCGATCCCACGATGTGTATTGTGTTCACAGTATTCTTACAAACTGGGTGCTTTACGAAATTAGGTTTTTGTTAACATGAAGTTGACTGTTCCACAACATTTAGTTAATTTGACGGCGGTTAATTTAAGTAATTCCGAGTTGGCAGCGTTTTTTAATAATGATTTTAGCCTTACAATTTAATACGTGTTTTCCTAAGCAAATCTGCGCAGTTATTTGTAAACACGCTTTGTACAAAAAGTGTTTTACAATCAACGATGATTAGAGGGACTAGAGCAAAATTAGTTGACGTTTATAGAAGGCTTTTGTGGCGTTGTCATGTTAGTGGGTTTGCTTTAGGGTGAGAAGGATGGAAATCACTGCCATTTCCTACACAAATGTGGACTTGATTGGCCGTAATTTGTAACAGCGCGACATGATCGCAGTTTCAATTTGCAGAAATTAGACCCCTAACGAGACTATTACATCCATCATGTTTTTGAGTGGCTCGTTCACAATGAACCGAAGACTTATTCTAGAACAGAAGGAAAGGAGAATTTGCTGTTGCTTATCATAGCACTTTTATTTCAAGTTTTATTCGGTGTGGAAATCTCTAAAGAACTATTATTTTTTAATGAAGCGCCCACATTACAAACCTAAATTATTGATGGTAGTAATCAGTCACAAATTTTTAATTACCGAAACGTAGGTTTACCTAATTAACGACTCATTGTCTAATAATCTAGCGTTACCTTAATTTCCAACAGATAAAATTGCCTTAAGGTGAGCAAACTATTACTTTCTAATAAAAAATTGTTTTTTTAATTAACCATTATAGATAGTTGTCTATGGACATCCTACAATTCTGCAAATTGATAAAAGATAAGAATGTTTTGGCAACTATCGAATGTTTACCTGAAATTCAATTTTTTGAGACAGTTTGTTTGAAAATATCTCTCCACATTGTTTTCTGACAAATTGCTTTTTTCTTTATAAGGAAAGTGCTCTTATTTATTCACAAATCGTGACTGTGCACTAAACTCCAACTTGTTGTCTTTTCGAATTTTTATGCAAATGGTGTCGCTTTTGAAATTGATATTATTCGTGAACGTGCCTTTGCAGTCGTATAACAAGTCCGGTTATGCACCCGGAGCATCATCCCCAATACGGGGTAGTTTACCCTCTAGTTATACAGCAATTAACATATCATTTGAGTGTTTGTGCTCGTTATTCCATCCCCCGCCGTTGCGAATAATGGACTTTGATTGGCACATAAACCCTCTTGCGAAAAGTGGAAAACAGGAAAACCTTTCAATTATGTTGATTTTATCCGGCCGCAACCCTGATTCGTTTCAATTAGTCGTAATACAACGCGAGTTACACCGTTATATTTAGAATTTCACATTTTTCCACATTTTCAACTTGGCGAGTTGAGAATTTTTACCAAATGAATAAATTCCTCGCATTCAAACGTTTTCCAATTAAACTTATTTTATCGTCGTTATAGTCGAGTTTGAGTTGGTAAGTTCTTTCATTTTTCACATTTATAGGGTTGAATGCGAAGCCACATTATTTCCGCCACTCCAGAATAACTAACCCGTCTCTCTTGCTTCGCGTTCTTTCCGTAAAAGCATCGATGGGTGAAATTGTTACGTTTTATTCTGCATTTGGTTTTAAACCAAAACTTTCCTATAAACCATAGCCCTTCGAGCTACAAAATTTAAGATGTATAGAAACGGAAACCACTTACTACAATATTTCAAGTATGATAGCAATTCTCAACTGTAAACTTTTCATAAAACGCAAAAATCGTAAATATTAATATCTCTTTGTATTTTAATAATCCGAGTGTAAAGTGTTTCGCTCTGAAATTCGATAATTGGAAAAAATCATGAAAGGTGACCGCCCAATGATACAATAAGTTTAATAAATTGATGAAATTAATTGGATATTTGATTGGATAAGACAATACAACCCGTGGAGTGCTGAGACAATAAAAATGGTAAACAACATCTAAACGAGTTACTTCTTGCAACAATTAGAACTGGTTTTATATTCTCGTCATTTATGGCTATTGTGAATCAAAGAGATATAGACCAATCATAATTTTGAGGAGATCTCTTTTTCTAATAGAGCAGGTAGCCGATAAACAAAGTACAGATAAAAAGACAATAAAATCTGAAATAACTTTCGACACAATATCAGTGCATAAATATTCATCATGATGGTAAGGTTTCTTTCAAGTGTGTTAATTATAGCCCTTGTTGGATTTGACTTAACGGTAAGTTTTACAAATTTTATGAAAAACGCAATTTTTACTCATTTCTTTTCAGTCGTCTTATCGTCTTTTGCCTTGGCAGAACAATTGGATCAACCCAAGAACAGTACAAGCAGTAGATCCAGAAATAATTATATCAAATAGAATTAACGCTTTCACTGACTTTTCGTCAAAAACTGGTAAACTACTTGGGCTCATAACTAATAACTTTTCCAGAAGATCTTTAGGAGGTAAGTTTAAACATTTTTTTTAGATTATTGACTGTTTAATTTTAGAAGATTCACGTTTATCTACACTAGGTTTGTTTCCACCTCTGATAGAGACCCTTAACGCTGGATATCGACTACTGCAAAATGCGGGCAGCGATGGGCAACATATATTTACATACATTCTAACGCATCCAATTAGTTTTATAATTATGATTCTTAAGTTTCTTTATCGTTTAATATTCCAATGGTGATAAGTATTGTCAACAAATTGTTAACTTGATTGCAAATAAACACTTTCAATGGGAATTCATTATTTCTCTACAGGTGTCCGCAAATTCGTGCACTACCTTGAAAAAGAGTAATTGAGAACTTTTTTAAAATCCGAAAAAAATGTTAAAAAAAAATTCCACACTCTCTATTTTTGCAATAGAACCACAACAAATGAGGAAAATAGGCTACATTGCTGAAATGTGCACCCAATAATTTAAATTTCTAGGTACCACACTAATCGACATTGTTAATTCGAAACATTTTTTACAAAATTCTTTTGCACTACGTTTTTTCACGCAATGTTTTTTATGTCACAAATGCATTGGAATATGAAATTATTGCACAAAAATCCTTAACTGTGAAATTACATATTGATTTTTCAATCCATCATATCTTGAAAAATAAAAGACGTAGATTTTTATAACATTTTTTTCTGTTGTCTATCATTTTGACCGATAATACAGTGTCACAGAACGCTCGCACTTCTTTTTAATGAAAAATTCTTCATCAAAATCTAAGATGATTCTTGTATCGTACAAATGTTCATAGATCAACAACTTATAGCTTTTGAGTTAAAAGCACTTCAATTTGACCAATCCTATTAAAAAAAAGCATTTTAGGACACTTCCACGTATGTACATATTTCGAAAAATTTTGGGTCTTTAAGACAAATTAAAGAAGATTTTTATGTATCTATTGAATTGCAATACGGAAAAATCGTTGTGTGTATTACATAAACTTAAACTCTACAAGAGAAAATGACCCAAAATCATCAATCAAAATGCCGGTTCATGATGTTTAAACATGTCTTTTTCCAGTTTCCAACGACAAGGCAATTGACAGCATAGTTTGTCATTTTTACCAGATAAAATAAACAGAAACATTTTTAAATGTCTAGATTTTTAATTAAATAATTTAAATATTTTGAAAATTATACAAAAATAATAATGACGACAACACAATTTGCAATGCTAAAATTTTCTGTGTCTCTTTTTGTTCACCCATGTAACACTTTTTGTGTAATCTAAACTGTCAATTGTGAAATGACCTTCCTCACTTGAAAAATTAATTACGGGGTTTTGAGTCATCAATCATAAGGAATGACATAAAATGCTGCCCAAAATTCCATGAAAAACGTAAATGCACCTAATCAAAATTTTGATAGCTGACCAAATCCACCCACTTTTGAATTATGTACTAACTTTACCTACATCATTCATTTTGACTGAAATATTTTTCCAAAAAAATACAACAAAAGTGGAGAAACAACGTCTGAAAACAGATTTTCGGTTCTTACTGCCCCAACTTTAGTTAATAGGTAGATTTAGAGCAGTTTGTAAGAATATCTTTTTGATTTCAGTGTTTCTCATAATAATTTCGAATTTTTACAACTTTCCCTGATCGTCGCATCCAAGATAAGACTGTTTCCAAGCTATCACTGTCCCACCAGCCCACAGATAAAATTAAAACTGTAATAGATACTCCGAAATCGGTTCAATGTCATGCTCATATTCGAGTTGAATTAAGATAGCGTAACCGTAACCAAATATCATTGTTGTTTGACTAAGAACATGCTAAAACAATTTCTCATTATTACGGATCTATTTAGAAAATCCTCATGAATCCTACACTGACATTAATTTAAAGTACCGGCATAGTATCGGAACATCAACTTAATTAATAAATACAGCAAAACGTTTCAGTATTGTTTGAGTTTAGTTTCGATTTTAACCAGTCCAGCATCTACTCTTTGTATTAAATGATCATTCCAAGCATGAAATTGATTGTGTCACTTTTTGCATTGGTAGGTAACAAAATTCGGCATTATAAATGAGTTTATTGTTGTTTGTAAACTTTTTTGTAGTTTGTGTATTGCGTGGATTGTCGTTGTGATAGTGACAGTGAAGGTAAGATTCCAGTTTCATTCTAGAAATAAGCAATTTTTTTTTCAGAACTGAAAGAAACAAGTTTGCCATTTAGTGTAAGTTACAAATTTATTACACGAGCATCCTTTTATTCGTATTTTAGGCAGATGCTCCCACGGCGGCCGAAACATTGCTTCCTTCAACAAACACGCCGGGTAAAAATTTAATTTAAAAATCACTTAAAAAATGTAAAAAGATTTAGGTTCAAGTACAGTGAATCCACTTTTTCGGAAAGCATTGGATACACAGCCGACAGAACCTGATTTTGGAGCAGCTGCAGTTACAACAGAAACAGACAACGCTGCGGTAACTATTTTATGACATATTTTAGTATTCGCAAGTAGTCTTATAATATAGAAAAAAATATGAAATGTTCCACAACGCCGATCCTCAAATTCTGACTACAAAGGAGTTTGTTGCTTTTTTTTCTTTTAATAGGCAAATCAAAGTATATTTGAAAAATGGTCAATTTAGTCAAAACTAAAAAGGAGTAATAGCAAGGTAAAACAATTTTATTTCAAACTATTAAATTTCTCCGCGGCGCCGGCGGAACATAAAGCACCAACTTTAACTTGTAACCTCAATGGAATTTTTTATTTCCTTACAATAATTTTAAAAAAGCTCTAAGAAGTTTGTTTTCTTTTGTCGTTAATTTCCAAAAAATGTTACAAAAATGATATTTCAGTCATTTGTATTTTGGTTTAAAAAAATTATACTATATTTTACGCGTAATTAAAGGCTCTGCATTTTAAGAAATAAATCGAATACTCTAATTGAAATTGAATTGCTAATATATTTAATGGAGAAGCCAAATAATGTTGTTTTGTCTAAAAGAAACACAGATAACAAATTCTTCTCAATTAATGATAAAAAAAGGATCTTAATCATTCATTTCATCATTTTCTAATTTTTCTTAGCCTAGGATGGTTTCCTCTAAACCTAGTTGCAAAGACTCGTTGTATGGAGACGCTGAAGGTAAAAACGACAGAAGTCTGTGTAAATCTTTGCCACTAACATTTTCTTTTTAGATGTTAACACGAGGAGATTTGGTGATGATGAAGGAGATAGTAGCTCTATGTCATCGATGCAGACAGGTGAGTGTTAATTAAGTATTAAAAACGTATTAAAAAAAATTAGTTTGTAGATAGATTTTCAATATGCTTTGGTGCTGTTGTTCGTAGAATCTTTCAAAATCTTGCTTTCTACTGTTTAGATACCAGTCCGTGGTCAACACTACTTGATCCTGGCTCAACCGTCGGAAGTTTGAGTACGCTACTTGGTGCATCATCAACGCCTTTTGGTTTAGGAAGTTCAACTCCTCCCTTTGGATCATCTTTGCCTAGGAGTACTCTGATGGGATTAACAACACCATGGGGTTCTGACAGTACCAGTCCACTGTTTGGAGGGCCAATGTTTAGGAGTGGTGGTAAGTAAGATGACAAAAAAATTTCAACAGAAAAAAATTACTACTTTTTAGGTACTACTCCATGGTCCACATTAACGCCGCCAACTCAAGCACCCACTCTGGCAACATCTTTTCTGAGCCCTACTAAAAGCTATCCGTCCATGGGAGGTTTTCCCTCTTTATTTAAAGGCGGTATTATTATGCGGATACTTAAACTGCTCTTACTGCAGTTTCCAAAAATGTTGTTGCACTTGCTCCTTCTCCGTGTTTTTGCACCTTCCGTTTTTAGATCTTGCAGGTGTTAAGGCATTGTTACTTGTCTTATAAGATTGTGAAAAAATAAAATATACATTTCTGACAAAACCAAATTTAAATTGCATAATAAACTGAAAACAACAAGACTTTTTTTATTTATTTGTATTATTTCAGGCGATTATTTCATTAAAACCTCACAAAGTTTACAATTAAAGAAACTACATGCTCTCCAATACATCACAAATTTGTGCAGCGCTCGGCCGACTCTCCGGATTCCTTTCCCAACAGTTTTTGCACAAAGAACACAAATTTTGGTTTCCGCTGGTAAAGACCGGTCGGAAATCGAATTTAACCACCTAAAATCACTTGAATAAGGTCTGAAATAGAAAAACACACTTTCACCTTGTATATGATGACCTCGCTCTCTAAAAATTCATAAGGATTTTGCCCCGAAATTAACTGCCACATGAGCATTCCTAAAGAGTATATGTCGCATTTAGGAGTTGGTTTATGACCCTTCAGAAGTTCAGGTGCTGTGTAAGCCACAGTTCCCTGCAAATTAAATTTAAATATGGAGATCAAATGCGTTTAACAATACCTGATATTTAAAATTCTGATCGCTGTGACTTATCGCCAGCGAGTTACCAAAGTCACAGATTTTGCAAACAGTACCACAAACTAAAATATTTTTTGGTTTGATATCTAAATGCATGACTCCGTTAGTATGACAAAATTTTATTCCACGAGCTATGTTTCTACTGTAATTGAGTATTGTGGTCTCATTTAGAACGGTACTTTCATCTAAAACTTGTTGCAAATTTTTAGAATCTTCATGATACTCCATTATGATAAGACCGTATTTTCTACTAACTATAATGTCCAAAATATTAATGATATTTTCGTGAACTAAATGATAAACGTTTTTTTCATTAACTGGATCTGACGAATCTTGTAATTTTATTAATTTAGCAGCAACAGTGGTCCCTAAAAAACTTTGTGAACGTATTAAAATTGCTTTACCAGTCGTACCTTTGTATTTGCTTTTAAGGACCGTCCCAAAGGTTCCTTTTCCAATAAAATACAACAAATCCTGTTGATCTAAACCATTATTTAATAAACTTTTTGTGTGTGGAGAATCTAATGTTAAACAGTCTTCAGGGGCTAAGTTGATTCTTTTTGAAGGACTCTTGACGATATTTATATTTTGTGATCTGTTAGGAGTTAAATGTTGTTAGAGTGTACTTCTAAAAATTGTTTTAAAAATTCAAACATTTTTTCCTTGAAGAACTGACTTAAAAAATTCATAGAATACGTACTTCACTGGTGTCAAGGCCCTTTCATACCGAGCGATTCTTGGCGATATCCATTTTGAAGTTAAACGAGTCGCTGATTTAAATGGAGATGCCATTGGGAATTATAAACATTCAAAAACACACTGACTACACTCATTCACAGCACAATTACAAATAGACAAAATTTGCAGTTCTACCATCCCAATTTATTATTTCACAAGAAACGGGTTAACAGTTTTTGCTTAAAAAAACTAGTGATGTTGAAGCCGCTTAATCACAAGCTACGTTTTTGTAGGGCAAAAAACAATAACAAGTTATTCTAATATAAATTTATTTAAATCAGTTTTCCTCTATTAGCATTTGCGATACATTGCGCCCATAATCCTTTGGGAAAATCTTATCAAGTTCATTTCTATCCAACCACTTGTAATCTGTTTTTTCTTCTTTTATTTGTCCTTTCTCATATCTTGCGAAATAAATGAAAACCTAAAAACAGCAATATAATTTCATTCAATTAAAAACAATAAAAACCTTAGCGCCTGTTACATCATTCTCTTTTCTTACAGTAGTAGGATACTTGTATTTATAAAACCCAAACGGTGCATTTCCATAAATCATTGCTTTTAAATCTTTCCCACAGGTTTCATTCAAAATTCTTTCAGCTGTTTGTCTCAATGTTTCACCATCCTCTCTCAACGCCTGTGGTAATAAGTACAAATTATCATTCCCAATTTTTTGCTTTACAACTAAAACTAAATGTTTATCCAACTTCCTATTCAAAGATTTATCATTATTTTTCTTATCTTCTTCTGTAGTTCGACTAGCAAATTTAAATTTAGTCAACTCCTCAATACTGGCATCTACAAAGTCTTGAGCTGTTTCTTTTAAGTGTACTTCAACATCGTCACCTTTCTTGAGCTGTTCCAACTGTTTTCTAAAACAATATTCATCATACAAGAGTTTAATAGAGATGATTATTACATTTCTTTTTCATGCCGCATTTCATGGTCAGATTTCAGACTGCGCTCAAATTCGATTTGTTTTAAATGTTTTTTGTACTCTTCTTCTATTTTCGTAAAAGGCTGAGTTATGACAGGTTTTCGTTCGAGGCAGACGGCTGTAAACAGATCCCATTTTTCTTTACAGGCAGAAGAACTGCTAAATTCACCTGAAAGGATCGTGAGAGTTTTTGGTTATTTTATAAAAAGATGTTCTTACATGATAAAAGCCGACGGAAATGTGGTCCAAGTAACAATTTATTGTATTTAAACATTTGGGTAGCCCAAAATTGATTCGATTTTTGGTACGCAAAAAGTGAGGTTATATGGCAGTGGATAAAGCACCGCAATAGTTTGCCTGCTCGGTTGAAGTTAAAATGCCGGCAATGTTTAATTTTGTGTGAACGGTGATTTTGGCTTACCTTGTCCATCTAAATTGTGGAGTATAACTTTTACTTCTTTTAAAATTACTTACCACCGTCTAAAGCAAAACAAATTGCATTATACATGTATGAAAAAATGACACCAAAATACATAGAACATTTCGTAGGTAAAATAAAAAAAACATTTTTGAATTTAGGATATGTAGGTAAAACCAATTTTTTGCAAAAAAATACGAGAAAAATGATGGCGTAAATCGCATCTTTTTATCTGTGGAAGTTATCGAATAATAAATATTCCGAACCTATAAAATTTTTGCTCTCTGACGACAACCCAAAATTTCAAACGATTCTAATTTTGAATTCTTCTGCGTTAAATGAACATCAATAATTTGAGTTTGCTTCGCAAATAAACCAGATTTTGACCGAATTTAATTTGCAGAGTTTTATAATCTTTATTTTTTAGCTCATTCTAGAAAAATGCTTTAAAAGCCCTATTTAACGTCCCAGTTTCGTTTATTAACAATAAACACAGCATTAATTACATTAACAACGCCAACAGTTACATTATAATCAACGTATTAATAATGTTGGTGTTAAAAATAGTACATTAGTACCATGCAGGTTGTGACAGAGTAACTTAAACACAAATCGTAAAAATGTAATTTTAAATTAACTTTGGCAAAAATATAAAAAAAGTGATAAGAAATATTCAAACTTAAAAAAGTGCATAATGATTTTTGATTAAATTCATCTATCACAACCTGCACGTTTGTAATTAACAACATTTACAATACTATGGGTATTTTTTCTACTTTTACAAAATTATGCTGTCTACATTTACTTACAACATATTTTTATCTGTAGCGAATAACAACATTTTACAATCATTCACAGCCTACAATTTGATACAATGTACTACTTGTTTTTTAATTAACCAAATACTTAACATTCATGTATATTGTTATCAGATTCACATAAAAGGCAATCTATGCTTTATTTTAAACGGATAACATATTGACATCTTATGCAAGCTACAATTTTTTTTATATGTCTGATTACTATAATATTAAATCTATTTTAAATTTTGCCCTATATGTGAATGCTGTATCACATCTAAAGCTATTTTCACAACCGTATTTTTACAGCAAAGCAATAGTTTTAGGCACATGCTTTTGGGAGGGGATTTCTCTGATTAGAGCAACATTGATTGCTCAACACAAAACTTCTTACGAATCAACTAATTTCAAGTTCGCTTGCGTCAATTTTGCGTCACCAACTTAAAACCAGTTGAAATCTAACACTACTTTATTGTGCTCAATTGAAATACGGGAAAGACGAAAGTTAAAGCAATCAGTGTATGCGTAGAAGTCGATTTTTTTCATATCGATTAGTGCTTTGCATATCAATAAGTGCAATCGCGTGCAATAGTTATAGATAGATACAGTAAAGTGCAAAAGTTGTAAAACCTACCACTACGATAGCAGTTCTAGAATATGGACGTATTCAATTAGCTCTGATTGTTCTCAATCGATAAGAATTTCAGATTGTTTTCTTTGATTATATTTGATTATGCACAGCAATAGAGCTTTGAGCTTTTCTTTAAAAATTCTTATTTTAAGATAATGACTGGGGTTTAATTTAATCGAAAACCAGTTAAAAATGTCATCTTCAACGTGTATTTGGCACCTGTCAGGTATCGGCACAAGACTTAGGCTTTGGATCGACAATATAAAATTTTCACAAAAAATTGAAACCTAAAAATGATAACAATGTATGGCGTTATTACTTTTTTATTAAGGTGTCGTCCGAAATGAGCAAATTTATTTCTGGAGATTAAAATTAAAAAAAGATAAATAATTAATTTCTTATCAATGAAACGAATGATGTACTGTTTTTATGAATGGCGGAAAATTGTAACGTTTTTCAAATCTCCAGAAAATTAAACAATAACTACAAAACATGAAAATTGCAAAATTAGCTTAGAACAAGTTTGGCAAAATTCATTTAGTACCGTTTATATTTTACGTTGTTTATTTTAAACCTTAACTGCCAAGAACAAAGTAGAGTCCATAGTTGATCTAATTTATCTATTCTGCTCATACTCGTAAAGATTTCACTAAATTGTCTTTATTACGATTACTCATAAGCATAAAACAGTCTAAAGCTTCCAAAGCTTTACTTGTTAAATACGTATTTAAAGTTTCCTTTCTTAGATTGTATTAAAATGATTCTTCGACTCTTTCCGAAATTATTGATTGTTTTGGGACAAATAAAATCAGTGATTGTCAAATCGTCAATGACATCTCTTAAACTAAATTAACGTGTGTTGTTGATGGCACCATTGCTATCAACTGTCTAAATGTTCCAATTACGAAAATAGGCACTCGTGAGCAAATCCGGTAATCAGAAACCACCATGGATTTCGCTCGAAAGAATAGTAAGTCGTTATTCAACCGAGTGAAATCCATGGCATTTTCTGATTACAACTCGCTTGTCACCGCAAAAATGAATCCTTAAGTTTAGGTTCGATCTCATTAAGTACTTTCGGAAATACTCCGGGCGGAATCCAGAGTGGAGCTTTCACTGGGCAACATGTAGCGATTTTGTGGAATCGTAGGCAAAGTGAAATATTCGGCTGAAGGTGGAAGCACGTTTTCAAGGTAAGCTCCAGATATATTTCCTGCAGGAGCGTAATGAGCAACGACGACAATCTTCCCGGATCTGGATCGAGCTTTCCCGATGCCACAATGACGTGAAGCGGCCCATACTAACTGCGTGAAGTGACCTTAAACACAAAAATATAACTACAGGTGGAGCAAGACCTTCAATTTTAAATCCTGCTCCGGGTGTTCATCACTCCACGCTACTGAATATTCCCATTGTTAAATCTGCACGCAACATTTTAACACGTACCTGCATTAACATTTACATGTAGAATGTCCGGCTCTTTATTGAAGTCGTACTGACGAACAGCACGATACCAATAAGTAGCTACTTCTTGTCCTAAGAACGAAGACAAACTATATGAAAATTCAATTCACGTGTAGATGTTACCTGTGACGTCAGTCACCAAGACGTTCGAAGGACGACAAAATAAATTTTGGCCGATGTCTTTGTCGTTGCGGTAGTAAAAACGATTGGTGTGAGCGAGATGGTTGGCCCAAGTTTGTGCAAAGTAGCATAACTAAAAAAAATCATTACAAAACTGCAGTTACACAAACGATTAAAAACATGAATTATTTGCTAACATTTCTTAACCAACTAATTACTTTAATTTCAATTATAATTAAAGCATTTCCTAACACGCATGGTAAGATTTTATGAAAATCCAATAACATCGTGGCACGGAGCTGTGCGGCACTGGTAATTTTTATGCAGATATTTTATGCGAGTTTTATGGGTGTAAACTGTAAAGCGTGTTGATCATTATGCATTAATGAAGGAAAACAATAAAGTAAGTACAAGGAGAATCTCCAATAAAAAGCTACAAAGTGCTTAAAAATAATTTGTCAAGCTATGAATACTTGCAAATTAAAAATGAAATGTACAAAATACAGTTAAATTTGCGGAGTAAAAAAATTACCCGGCGCATCCACCATTTGTACGGTAAAGACCGTTTGTAAACCCGTCTGTAAACATGTTTTTAAATTATTTTTTTTTTTCAGTAAAATGTGTTTCTAAATGAACAATTTAATAATCTAAAAGCAGTTCTGTTTCGACTGTCAGTACAAAAAAACTAAACAAAAATAGTGGTGTGGGTTTATAATACATTGCATTGTTAGAGGTTTCTGTTATTATTAAGGTTCGTCATTCTTTTATCAAAACAGTTACATTTTCTTTCAAATGCTGGCTCCTTTATGCTACAAACGATTGCATCAACAAGATGACTTTGCAAGTTTGCAAGTTAATCGACGTCCTTCGCGTAGAAAATTTAGGCAGACGTTTTGCTTTGCGTAAAAAACAAACTATAAAACTTTATAAACGCATTGTCAGTTTTTTATGTCTGAGGGTGTGAATAACTTTAGTAATATATAAAATCAATTTTAATGTGTTGTTGTACACTCGCGAAAAAAAATCAAATTTAAGTATCAAATAAAATACAGTTATCTGCCATAAACTCTGGTTGGATCTTCAAAAAGTCCGATATTAAATTCCAAATAAAGTAGAGACCCAAATACTATGGTTTTCCGTTATAGCCTATACCCATTTATATCGACGTTTTATTAAAACGTATCTTTTTATTTCGTCGGGTCCCACAATAAAACAAAGATATAAACTGAACATTGTCGCAAATACTTTACCTCTGAAGACATTGATAAACCTGGCGACCCATGTCTTTGTCTATACACATTGTGCCAGCAAAGACAGTCAGTTATAAAATCGCTGTCTTTCCAAGCAGTCGTTAGGTCAGAAATATCCAGAACCATGCTCACAGGTCTGTTGCTTAAAATCTGGAAAATGAATTAGTTTTCGATTAGTTTCGATCATCACAACACGCGATTTATTTTGGCCATCAATAATACCGAAGAGTGGTCCTGACCTTGACATTTACGTAAACAAATTGCATTGCATTTGCATGATTACGACGCTCCTCGAACTTCGAGCTTTTAGATACGCATCTATAGGCAAATTAAAGGCGAAGCGAAAATTGCTGATTGGCTTCGAGATTATTACCAATTGAATGGAGTTCTGTTCACCCAATTAGGGGGTAATTTGTCTTTGAACAGCTAAAAGCACTAATGGAAAAGGAAACGTCAAAGTCTTATGAATGAGCTTCTTTAGTTCAAACTGCACTAATATAAATTGTGAACTTTTAGAGTTATATAAAGAACACCAAATGAGAACCGTCAAAAGTGCGTGTTTATTATGTATAAATCACTAATAAGTTCTCCTACCCCTAAGACACTTCACTTCGTACGCGAACAATGTATAATTTATAGCAAGTCGCGTTCAACTGGAAATCCTGTCCTAAATATTTTCCGCTTAATAAATATCCTTTCTTTCGTATAATTCAAACATAAAATCTGTCGACTCATTGAAAGGACAAAACTATTCAACCATCCGACATCTAAAATTAAGTCAGTACAGCGTCGTGCCATCTTAATTCTTAAACAAAACGGAAATATTTAAATAGAAACGTTTTATTTCAAGCATAAAAAATGCATTTCGATTTGTATCACTCAAGCAGCCTAACAGTATAATTTAAAGCCTCGCGACACTTTATCTAACACATCTCTGATTCAAAGGTTAGTGAGGGGTTAGTTAAATTTAAATGGCTGCATTAAATGCAACTAAAACGAAGTCACGAATTTCATTTAATCGCACTATAGCGTGAGGAAATCCCCGTTATTTGCATATAAAGATATGCAAATTGATCTAATACCAAATAAATGAATCGGGTTTGTTGTACTATTAGGACTTCCTCAAACTGAAGATTTTACAAATTGGACTACAATAGACTGAATTAATTGAAAAGTAAGCTCACTAAACCCCCGTGACCTTTAGGTTGAGATACCATCGATACATTTGTTATTTTAAAGTGTACATAAATTTAATATTTTTAGACCGATTTGGATTTGATACCGCCAAAAAATACAGTTACAGATTGATGCAGAGATACATAATTACTTAATTAATAAAAAAGTCACCGTTGTTATAAGTTTATTTACGAAATTAAATAGTCAGATACAGCTGCGTTTCCTAAATGCATATAATATGAATATGCCTCAACAAGGAATGTAAAATACGTAGTAGATAAGTACGTGGTAAAAAATCAATAATTTTAATTTAACGGTTTGTTGTTAAAAATTGATTTATTATGCATGTTTGCATTGCTGTGTCACTGACAATGGAGCCTTGAAAGCAATTATTCATTTTAATGATTGCAAAAACTGTAGCTTTTTAGAGCCGTCACCTCTTTTTTAGTCGTTTCATTGTAGATAAATCTTAATCGTTGATCTGTTGAGGTTTTTATATTGCACAGTACTGCACAAATGCTCGCAACTAAATTCTTTCATGCAACACAAACCCTGTTTGAATTTTTAAATAAATTCTTTTCTAATGGTTCGTTGAGCATACATTTTAATATTTTAAGCGAGTTTGAATTTTAGAGATGGAAAATATTGATTTCCAATTTTCAATGTTGTTCTGATAAGAGTCTTCAGTCATATTTTTGATATCTAGCCAATTTACGCCTCAAGTATGGAGATTATATGATTTTTTTAAGGCGAATGGGGTTTTATTTCATTGTTGCGGTTTTGTTAAATTGGACATCCTACAGTCTAAGAAGGAGGTGCCACAGTTGAATGCACAGAGCGTTGTTATTATGTTTCTGGTGGTTGCAAATATTTTATCTGAACATTTTTTGGACAGGTTCCAATACACAGCAAATCGCAAATCGCAAATCGCATAGTGAGCATTTATATAAGCACAATGGATGAACGCATTTATCATTGCAAGAACAGGAAGCCTTTACGTAGATAACACTTCTTGTTTCGTTTTGCAATGATTTAATTATATTTTTTAATTTTTACATAAAAAATTAAAACAGTAAAAGTAAAGTCTTGCATAAATAAGTACATACAGAGAATATAGACAATACAAAATAGCATCCAGAAATTAATAGAATTTAAGAGATGCAAAAATGAAACAAGAATTTGTCCAGAAGTTCTGAGAAATAATGGTAAGCGCATTTGTTATGATTCAAATCTTTTTAATAGTTGGTTTCGCCATAGCCTCATCAGCAAATTAGCTCGCAAAAGATAATAACCTAGATACAGAACAGATATTGTGCATATAAAACCCACAAAAATAATACTGAGAATAAATTTCGCATTTAATTTTCCAAAAAAAATCAGGCGAATACTGCACTCATGTTTGTTTCATATTTCAGTAAAAACCTAATAAATTTCTCCAAACTCGAATAATATTAATTCTTTTATTTTTGCGATAAAATCTCACTCCAACCTTAGGGCAAACGTATTTGTCGTCGTCTGAATTGGGGTTATAAACCCATTCTTTCGTTGAACTTTGTTTTCCTGCTTTGCAACTAGGGCACGGTTTGGAAAATGTGGAAATAAAATTTGGTAATTGAAATGAATTATGGCCATAACTTTAACATTTATTAGCGAAACATAAAGTTTCCCAACAAACTTTTATTTTTGAACGTATTATTGAAGTTGGAAATTGAGTTTTTTGCTTTACCTATTATCTACAATGTAACGTTGTTTATTTACATTAATTGGGACCAAAGTGGTGATTAAATAATAAACAAATTAACAAAACGCACGCATTTATTAGATCTCTACCGCACGTTACCCATGAGGAAATTTACAATTAGCCTCTCTGAGAGTTAATTTCGCGCTGCTTCTTCCATTTTGCGAACATTTTCAAAGTCTTATTATTATGTAAGTAATTACTTACTAACATAAGTGCTTTAGTTATAATAAGAGTCTATAAAGACACATTTACGGATGTCGAGCAACTCATTAACAACAGCAGTAAAGTTCGGACAGCAATTGCAATTTATTGGTACTAGCTGTAAAACCCTGCAGAGATTTTCATGGTATTGGAGACTTTTTGGTGCCTTAACATCTACAATAAATTTTGTTTTAACGAAAATCGTTTTCGTATATGATTTGTTGCTGAAGTTTCTCCTTTACCCTATTCTTATCAAAAATAAAATTGACTGAAATCGTTTTTTCTTATTCGTCGAACTCACCTTTTGCAGAAGATACGATCTATTATCTAAATCGGCAGGACTAACATTATTATTGGCACAACTCGCTTCAATTGGCTCGGGCTTATTAGCCTGCAGGACTCGCACCGCTTGCAGTCTTCTCCTCAAGTTTTGCAGAGCACGTGCTTCTTCGCGCTTGCGGCTGGGTTGATAGGCTGGTGCGGAAGGAAGAACGGCGAATTGCGGTTCAGCTGGTTGGATGGTAAGTAATCTCTTGCTGACGGGCGTACGCGGTTTGCTGTACTCCGTCAACATCTGGATGCTGGGAGGACAGATAGAAGTCTGAGAAGCGATACGAGGCAGCTCCATGCTGCTTAGAGCACAGCATCCCGCTGCTAGAGCTTGCAAGAGTCGAAGACACACTACTGACGCAGTGCATGCGTCAGGTCGATACGCTCAACGCCGCGACGCCGGTAGCACGAGGAACGCCCGCCTACGAAGATGCGCAATACCACTTCGATTTGCAAACTTATTAAGAGAAAGCACGAAGACGAGGTGATATATCATTGCTTCCTTGCATCGATCGAGAACAAGACACTTGAAGGCGAGAGGATGACTTTTTCAAGTACCCGCATTTGAGTAAAGTTTCTACATACCTACTAAGAAGTGTTCAATAATTACACCATTTCTAAATGATTCGTTTATTTTATAAAAATAAACATTGAAACCACATGTCGTTGTAATTAATAATAAATACTTTCTTGTAGTGCTCCAGTTCAAAACGTTTTCTCTTCGGCTGTTTTAATATGTGTAGACGTAGGGAGAAGCATACGCGTAGCCTAAAATCAAAAGAATGTGAACAAGAATTCAAAAGAACCTCTGCTTTCAACCGTAGGAATAAAGTGGTGCCGAATAGTAGCTACTGGAATAATAAGGGACATATCCGTATGAATAAGGATAAGCCCATTGTGGATTAGGTGCTGGAGCTGGAGCACCCCAGCAGACGCTTGCACAAATCACAAGAAGTAAAATCTAAAACAACTCACATTAGAAATAGCCAAATCAAAACCAAAACTCACCGAAAGTACAAACTTCATTTTGTTTAAGTTCAATGTTATTTGATGGCAGTGAAGAACCCAACTGAATTTTTCACTCACCGCTATTTTTATTTATAGCTAGATAATTTTTCCGTCAAAGATTTTGATGTAGGTACGTATTTTCCAGTCGTTATTAGACCCATAAAAGTCTTTGGGTATGTAAAGCACATTTCACGTGATGTAATATGTTGACAATGGCATTCTTTTCATTGTATCCTGATGAGTATAGATCGTCGTCAGATTAATACTTAATTCTTATTTTGGTGATCATTGTAGTTCTTAATAAGTGGTGAGCAACAATTAACCGCTAAAATAAATTGAGTCTAAAAATGAAGCAGTCGCCTTGAAATCTGAGATTTATTTGGAATACGAATGACAATTATTGAGAGAAACTAGTTATGAATTAGCTTCCGGGTTTCGAAAATGTAAATTTGGTGTTATTAAATTATTTGATTACAAACAATTTTTAAAATTAATACTTTATTCTGGCGCATCTTTGTAACGAAAATCGTACAAAAAATTACTGATTCTTGACGAATACTCCGCAAATTTAAATGCGCTTTTCGTCTGTTGAGCAGACTTTAAAAACCCTCACTAAATAATGTATAAAGTGAGGAAAGTAATCCGGGAAAAAGATCCTGGTTAGTGCTACATAAATATGCGGCAAAAGTATCTGTTTCGGTGTTTCGTCATTTTATTATCATTTTCCATAAGCATAATAACAGGTAACTGGACAATATTTTTGCAGTTTAATTACGCAACTAAACTGCCAAATGTGGTCTTGTTTATATAAAATAAATAGAGTTATTGTTTACTCCACTTTTACCTACTTTAAGTCATTTTTGCCCTTTATACTTATTAGGTAATAACTTACATTTGCTAGTGATGCAAAAACTGTTTTACACACCTATAAATTGCAACTCTTTGTTAGGCTTAGCATTGTTATAATTTTTTACCAATGAAGATTAACATAAAGAGAATTTTTAAAGAAATCTAAAGCGATGAAAATGAAAAATGTTCCCGGATTAGTAGATAATTGGTCAAAACTGCCACAAATTATTTTCTAAAATTTAGAAATCTAATGCAATTTTTTTCGTCTGGATACAACAAAAAAACAAGAACAAATTATTATAAAAATAATGAATTAATTTGTATTTCGCGCCGGTAAGTTATCAGAAATTTACCGAAACATTAAAATTCCCTAAACAATTCAAATTAATCTAACCTCAATCAATAAATCTTTTTCGACAACTCAGTTACTCAGTTTAAATCGGTTTTAATTTACGTCAGTTCATTGAATATTGAAATGGCGGCAGTTTTAGAGATTTCCAGCGATTCCAGCGATACTGTTATATTAACACCACCGGAGAAGTCAAGGAAGGAACAAGAAATGGATAATTCTAACAAGGAAATTGAAGAACTGGTAAACAAGTATATTTCGGCAAATGCCTCATTTGAGTCAAAAGACTTGGAGTTTAATCCAAGAAGTTTAAATCATCAACAAATAGATGAGCCAGAACTCAAAAAGGTGAAAAAGTTAGATCACGGTTTGCGCCGCGAAGAGATTTTAGAAAGCGGAGAGAGTGACCATGAAGATGAAATTCTACAAATTTTAATGCAGAAGTATAACACAAAGAAGTCAGGTGAGAGTTTTTGTTGCTATTTTATATGTTGTTGATAATTTTCAAATCCATTTTTTCCAGATTACCTTCCAAAAGACAACGTAAAAAAATTAGATACTAAACAATTAAAGAAACAAGAAAAAGAAATCCAGAAGCAAAAAAAACTTGCGGAAAAGCAACAAAAGAAAACAGAATTGGAGCGGGAGAAATATCTAAAACAAGCTGTGGCTGCTGCAGGCAAAAATGTAAAACCAACAGAATGTTTAAAGGTATGTTTAACTAACTCATTAATCTTTGAACATTATTTTTGTTTAGTTTATAACTGCATGTATCGATAACGAGATAATGAGTGAAGAATACGGAAACGAAATTGGTAAATTTCTTGAAGAGGCGGATATGGAATACAAAACTCACTCCCAGATCTTTCCGTGGACGATAACGTGGACTCGGAAAGTGGAATCTCACTCAGTTAACGAAGATGGAAAAGTATGAAATTTAATCATTTTTGCACTAGTAATAAAGTTGTCTTTATCTCCAGCTGGTTCTAAACTCAGAAGAACAAGATACTGATCACATACTTCTCGTAATGAACGCGAGAAATTTTTTAACTCATTTAAATCAAAATACTCTTTGTGGCTACGTCCAGTCAATAAAGACAGTCTTCACCAACAAAAAAATTACTTTGGCGATTTACAGTTTAAACAAACTTCTAGCTCAATTTAGGAAGAAGAACGACAAAGCTTCCGGAAGCAACGAATTTCCCAATATTAACAAAACGAAAATTAACTACAGCCTCACAGAGCTCGAATTAACATGTTCCTGTTCCCACCGACTTTGCGAAACGCCTTCAGATTTAGGGCTGTTTATAACACAGTTCACAAAAGCAGTAGCCGAAGTTCCTTTCAAGTAAGTGTGATCACAATGGGGCTTTATTTACATTTTTCTTAGACTTCAGCGTTACGAGAAGTTTCAAAAAGCCGATTGGTTTGTAGCAGGGGACAATCGCGACTGTGTTAAAGTCGATAAGACAGGAAATGGTTTAAACAGGCTCTGGAAACAAATGTTGACCACGTTCCCTCTTGCGAGATTAGAAACAGCCGAAGCGATATCTTCAGTGTATCCAACGGTTTCTGCATTGATGATGGTAAGTAATTATTTGTTTGAAGAATATTTTTTATTGATTGGAAGGCTTATGAGCAATGCTCGTCCAAAAAAGAAGGAGAATCGCTGCTACAAGACATTCCGATTCGGAGAGCTGCTGGACCCTTGTCTTCTTCGCGGAAAATTGGACCTGAGCTTAGTAAAAAAATTTATAATTTCTTTACTGCATTTGATGGAGACGTTTTACTTTAAATTCAAACATTTTATTAAAATAAATAAACGAGATTTAACAAATTCAAGGCTCTTAACTATGTACAAAATTACATTGAAGTTTCAAGTTTTATTATCTTTGTAGGTCCACCATCTGTTTCCGGTTCTACAATTTCAGAGACTTCCGCTGATCTCTTGGAAGGATTCACTTCCACACTTTCCTCTGGTTTTCCGGTCAAAATTTCTAGACACTCAGTGTCGCTCCCATCGACCTTTCTTTTGTATAAGGTACTAGCCGCAATTTCATTCTCCAGATCTAAGTCCGCGGGAATTTCAGCAATATCTGTCTCAGATGGGATTTTTCTACCGCTTCTTTCTTGTGTTTTTTTCGTCAGGTTGACAGTGGTAGTTTGTTCCGGTGCTTTTTTCGATGACAAAATTATCTTGGTGAATTTTGGTTGTAATTTATGTACTTGGGAAGCATTAATTGCTTTCGAATTTGGCGTTATTATGAAATTTTGGGGTTTGTTAATCACCATAAATTTATTAGCAGCACTCCCGGGGATTAATTTAGATGATGGAGAGGAGGTGATTATTTGCGGTACGGATTTAATTTCGGTTTGTGGGATTGCATTATCCAGTATTTGGTTATCATCTGCGAAAATAATAGGCAAATCCATGATATCCTGAGTTGTTAAATTTGCAGGTGGAGACATGCTGGTCGTTTGTAAAGGCATCTGTTGGGGCATGTAAGATAGTTTTTTGACGGGTCTTGGCGGTTTATTTCCCAGGAGTTGTCGCTTGGACGTGATGTATCTACCACCTGCATTAAACCTTATAACTCGGGAAGAGTAGTTGACAGTCTTACCTTGTATTTTCACGTTTTGTCCAAAATTTTTTATCTTACCGTCTGGTAATAGAACCAAGGAACTTCCGGTGGACATTTTGGACATATCTAGCATTTTTGAGGTATTACCGAACACTTTTGGGGAGAAGTTTCCTGACAACTTTACGTTTTCTAGAACTAAAAGAAGAGTAAAATTGACTCAACTGAGTTTTGAACAAACCTTTGATACCTGAGGGTCCAGATTTTATTAACGAGGGCTGAATTAAAGTCTGAATGTCGGTCTGAAGTAAACCTGACAAAGAGCGATTTTGCAGACCCAATGCTTTGGCTAAACAAATTGTGATCATTACACCATCATTTTTATAACATTTCTAACTGTTTATACCAACCTGAACTAGATGTTGATGATGAAATGTGTGGAGTGGTTGAAATTGTAGATTTGTCAGGTGAAACCAAAGTTGGTTTTAAGGTTTTAATTTTTTTAACGGGATAGGTATCGGTATTTAGGAATTTTTCAGTAATATTACTGTCATTTGAGGAGGTATCAGGTGTATGGAGTGTGGAAGGGTGAGCAGGACTATTACTGGGAGATGAAGGAGTACCTTGGGCTGCCCATTTTGCTTCAAGCTTGGATTTGCTCTTTGATCCTGGCGGACGCCCCACTGTAGAGAGAAAGACAATTACATTCCTCAGTAAAACAAAATTCAGCTCAAACTTTTAATGTTTTTGAAATTGCAATAATATCGTGAGCAAATAAAAATAGGAAATAACGTGCTGTGTAACAACCTTGTTTACAATATTCCAATCAAAGTTACGTAAGAAAAATAAAATAAAACTACCTTCTAGGACCTCCACCAAAAACATTAAAAGCGCACTTACAATTAGGCGATTGATTTAGACCTGGTCTAGTAATCCTAGGCGTTGGCGAAGGAGGTTCACTGTCTACGGAGCTCGTATTAGAGTTGTACCGCTTTCTTTCCGTCTTCAGCTTCTTAGGGAGAGCCCCATCAGTTGTCAAGTTAGTGGGCGACTGTCGAATTTGTGGGGGGTATGGAGATAAAATAACACCACTAATAAACTCCCCAATTTCATCCTGCAACTTGTAATTAACTCCAAGACAGTTTTCTGCGAAAACTTACAGCAACACATCGATCAACAACGCTTTGGGTGATTCCCTCTGCTTTTTTCTTTTTCTTGCTCATTCGCAAATTATCGTCAGCCGAGCCTACGATGATCAGACCCGTTTCCACCCTCATTCTCTCCCTTAAATCTTCCATATCTTCTTGTCTACAAATTTAACATGTTTTTGAGGTTTCAAACAGTATTTTCAATGCTTACAATGAAGTGTTTGAGCACTGTCCTATTACGAAAAGGACAGGGCATTGCAGTTCTAATAAGTTGTCGTCAGATTCGCCTCGCTTCCCTTCAGCTGTTATCAGTGAAAATCCAATGCTTACAACACACAAAACTTGTTCAACTTGAGCAACTTGCAAGGCTAAAGTCGCTCCAAAACCAAAACCCACCAAGACAATGTTGCGGCCTGGATAATCAAGTCGAATGTCTTGAAGTCTATTTCTGGTCATTACAAACATTTGATCTACACAGTACATCATTGCATTTTTGTGCCCTGAACCACCTGCAAATTGTTGACAGAATGCGCACACGTGAACATATGAAACTCACCTCCATAATTTGACGGAATTGTGATTACAGTTGCTAAATTTGACAACAAATTAATCCACTTTAACATCCTTTTTGATGAAATTGGTGTTGATGGCACGACGACAATCACAGGGCTCCCAGGTAATTTCTTTGGCTTTTCTTGCATTAAACTTAGAGCTATTGGGTCCCATGCCCGTTTCATTAAGGGGAAAAGATTCTCATAGCCTAATAGACTGAGTCTACTGGAATTCACGCCAATCATCATTTTATCAACGAAAGTAGGGAGTTTGGATCTGAGAGTCTGAACATACAATTAAAAAAACAATATTACAAGTTACAACAAGCTTACTTGAAGAATATCAAGGTAAGAGGCGAGGTACTGAGTGCTAAGGTTGTCAATGAGAAGTTGGTGGAGCCACTGGGTGTACTGAGGGTCCCATGAAACTGTCGCCATCAAGCGTCGTACTCTTTCTACAGACTTATCAATTGTGACGCGACGAGCTACTGGCTCATTACGAGAGTCTGTATAAGCTAAACGCGCTAAATTGTCTGTGTTGAGGATGTTAACCATGCCATTAAAAAGGCGGTTTTGGGTGGCCGTCCATGCGGTTCTGTAAAAGAATAAAAACTGATTTTTAAATACGAGTTTGAGAACTGAAGTATAAATAATACCTCACAATCTTTTCTTCCCAATCCTCGTCAGCCTCATCCACTCTAGCCAAAGTTGCATGCCTCTCACATTCTTCCATCAAATGTTTTGCTTTCACTTTATCATAAATAACTGAGGGTTCCTCACTTTCCTTCTCAACATCAATCAACTCATCATAATTTTGAACTGGTGCTAACGGATTTGTCGATTTTCTTTTATTTACTATCGACTTTGGTACAAACAACGTTTTTGTCGGTCGTAAAAACGTGCTTTCGGGTCTCCAATTCCACGGTCTTGCGTAACAATGATCCATTGGTATCCACCAATTTTCTCTTTCATATGGGTTGAGAATCTGGCTTGAGAAACCAAAACGGCCATCACTTCCAATTCCCATGTTGCTTACTGGTGCCACAAACTCGTTAAAATCACTAATTGGATTTTCAGTTGTAAGAATTTGCAACTAAATTAGAGACAGTTCAATTTAGAGACAAGAAATAACCTCAAATATACCAGCTTATGCGAACCGTCGAGTAAATTGTCTACTTGTGGTTGATTCTTGTTGAAAATAAGTCGTTCAGTCATTCCTTGCACAATTATCACAGAACTGACTAAATTACAACTTTGGGAAAAGATAATTACGCTTGTATACGCTCGATTCTTTGTTTGACATTTGAAACTACAATAACAACCCAACGACTGAAAAATCCCTAAACGGAATTTAAAAGTGTGGTCACGTGATGGTGACGTACTATCGCGGAATCAAAATTTCAAACATCAAATTGATTGATGTTTAAAAATTGTAAATTGTCCTTTATCTTTATAACCTTAAAATTTATAAACGACAAAGCAAGTGTCAGAAATTTACTTTGTATGTCAGTCACAATGACAATAAAGCTTGCTTCACATTGTCATGCCAAAAAGTGATGTTCGAAATTTTGATTCCGCGATAGTACGAAATGGCGGGCATACAAATTTGTAAGCACTTAAAAAATATTATTTATTCTTTAATTGATTTTACACTGTCTCATCATCATGTTGCATCATGTTTTGTGATGCAATTAGAATAAATTTATATTACTGTAATCGTCAAGGAAAATAAATTAATTAATCCTATGCGTTTTTTTTTTGTAGTTGTGTTACAAAAATGTTAACGTTTTTGTGTCTTTATTTTTAGGTGACACTATAATTAGTAATCATAATCACACATTGTTATTGTTAACAAACAAGAACAGATTCAGAATTGTACTGAACAGATTATTACGTTTTAAGTTATAAGTTCATTTCTAAATAAACGGTTTACAGAACCGCTCAAAAAAAACGAACGTAATTTAATTAGTAATTACTAGAGTTCGGACAAAATATTCAGCCTAATTCGGTCCTGGGCACATCACAGCGCGATCGGACCCCCACCTTATCAATACTTTATTATGATAGGGAGATCTAGGCGATGCAAGACAATAGTGGGAAAGAGTGAGGGTGATCTAAGCGATAACCGAATATTTTGTCCGAACTCTAGTAATTACTCATTGGCGTGTTTATTGGATAAAAAAATTATGTACCTAAAGAACATTTCAAACTGGCTTGTATTTTTTTATGAATCAATTCTAAAATGAGATTTTAGGTAAGTGACTCCTTTTTGAAAAAACAGAGTTTTTTAGTTTTTGTAAATTAACACATTATAATCACTAGACTTCGGACAAAATATTCGGTTATCGCTAAGATCACCCTCACTCTTTCCCACTATTGTCTTGCTCCGCCAAGATCTCCCTATCATAAGTAATTAGGTATTGATAAGGTGGGGGTTCGATCGCGCTGTGATGTGCCCAGAACCGAATTAGGCTGAATATTTTGTCCCAAGTCTAATAAATCACTAATCATAAAAGTATAAAGAACATTTTATACTTATAATGCGTTTTAGCAAACTTTTGATTTAAAAAAAATGTTTAATAGCTTCTGTATCTTCTAAAAGTTTCTATTTATTACTTTTTTTGTTGAGTAGGTAAGATGTTAATGCAACAAGCTCGCATGTTTAGAGCCTCCTTGACATTAAATTTAATTGAATTGAATAAAAGTTTTAATTACAGGTGTTAGGTAATTGCATTTTCCGCTCACATTTTTAAGAGGTGATTTTACTTTATTTCCAAGTTTTTCTTCCTTGGGATATTTATCTTTCTTAACAAATACAGGTAGTGTTCCATTGAGAGCTCTTTTTATTTTCAAGTTCCACGTCTAGCCGGCATTTAGTATTAAAGTGCTTTTTCTTACTATCTATTTAACTACGTGGTTATCAGACATAATTATAAATAGGTATACTTATGAGTGACTTATTCTTTTTGGTTTTCTCGATTAGTATTAAAAGCGAGGTTTTCCAGTGTGGTGAAAATTCTCCTTCCTTATAGCAATTATATTTTATTGGTCATTATTGATATTAAATTAAATTATTAATAAACATTTATGCGAAGTTTTCCGGATAGTTAATATCCAATGGCTTTATTACTTCCGGGGATATTACAATTAAGGTTCGGAGATTTTGAGTTCCATCATTTTGAGCAGTAGTTTTTTAGTTTTCTCTAAATTATTGACTCTCTGTCTAGCCTTAGTAGTGAGAACTTTCACAGTAATATTAGGTACGCTTAAGAAAGATTGAAAGTAAAATGGCAAAACATAATCAATGTCAGGTTTATTTGTATGTATCATATATTCTTTGGACCGAGAAACCTACGTGGCAATGCATAGATGCAACGCGTTTACCAATTAATAATATTGCATCAAATACATGTCATGTCATCGAAACTGATAGACCAGAAACTCGACAAATTGCTACTAATCAATAATATTTTTTAAGGGACGACAAAAATGTATCTTCAGCTATTAAAATATTAGTGAACGACATTTGAACTTTCCCACAATTAACTCATATTGCATGCGATTTATTGCTGTGACCATTACTAATAAAGTTAAAACGCACGTGCACTCTTTAATTCTTCAACGCACGACCAGTCATTCGGAAAATTCAAAAAAAGTACAATCTGTGTTGCTCAATAGTTTCGACCTTTAAGGACGGCAGGTGTGATTTTTTCCACGTTATTTTGTTATTACCACCTCTTGAACAAACAATGAGACAGTTCAACGACGACGGTAATAGTAACGAAAAACCTTGATCCGTAACAACACAACCCGGACTAAATCGACCCTCACATTTCTATCCTGCAAAAAAGTGGGTGACTGTGCTTTTAAATCCGCTTCTCGTGTTGGATAATTTCAGAGAAATTTGTTTAAATTATTAGTTTCCATTTGTCTACATTTTTGCAATGATACATTTAAGAACTTTCATTTTTGTTATTCAGTGTATAATTTTAATGCAATTACCGAAATAATTGGGTTTATTTTGTTTATTTTACGATCCTCGTTACTGGAGCATATAATCCTGCTATTCACTTCTCGTGATTGTTTCAATGTCTCATTTCGTGCTTTGACTTGGAGGGCATTTTTTCATGGATTTCTTGCATACTTAGTACATTTACATTGTTGGATTTTATACGTCATAACAGACACGGAGATAGATAAAATGAGATGATAAAGCTCGAATCATTTGTAAGGTAACAGTGAATGTCTGCATTTAACATAATAAATGGTGTGCTCATTGGCCTGAAACGAGAAAGCATAATAGATGGCGCTAAAACTTTGCGATCAGTATCGAAACTCAAATCGCGTACTATTGCTGAAACCACTGAAACGTTGAAACTGAAATTTATGTCCTGCGTGTCTTGTCTGAATTGTTGTAAGAAGCTTGCTGCACGATTTTACACATTTCGTTAATTAAAGGTGTTATTAATTGCCTCATTATGTAAAGTCTTACTAGCACTGACAAGAGTTAAGGCGCAGACTAGAGACTAGAGAGTTTTCATTTCGGTTTCAAACAGAAAATTACGTTTTATTGCAACCGCAAGTTGTGTGTTTGCTTTTCAAGCGAGTTGCATTAACAAAAATTCAATGGTAACTTAATTAACCTTAATTCACCACTTAATATTAATTAAATCAATGATTTTGTTTATCGGTAAGTTTTAGAAATAATTTCAATGGAAAATACCAACGCTATTGACCTTGTTGGATATTTTCACATTGATGGTGTTTCGATATTTACAACAAATATTAACGATATTGAAATATGGCATCACAACAGATGAAGAAAGTTGTTGATCTTGAATTTAATTGTCAGGTCTGGCATCGCTTTTCTTCAATTCCTGACATGTTTACAACTTTTACGAATAATAACGCGTGTAATTTATAATTTCTTTAATTAAAATGGGTGACGAACGAGATGTGAAATTACATAAGTTTTACTTAGGCAGTGTACTTGATATACATTTGAGAAACATTAACCTCGTTAGAAGAAAAGTTTCTCTGCGTTTGCAACGTAAATTCCGGAAGAAAGATGGGAGCCATTAAAGTCTTTGGAAGGTCGTAGAAAAGATGGTATCTTGGACGAGTTAGTCAATTCTTGCTTGTTAGGACAAAATTAGAAATAGGTCACTGCTTCTACAATCGTTGTTACCAAATCGCGTCTTACAAAAATGGATAGGAAAGTGAAAAACAAAAATGATTCGTTTAACAAATTTAATAAATAACATTGCACATGTCGACAGATGCGAAAAACTAACTACAAATTAAATACTTAAATAATTACAATTAGCTAACATTAAATAGAAAAAGTTGTACAATTGTCTAGACATATTTACACAAAAGAAACGTATCCGGGGATTATTTTACAATGGCAGTTCTCACGAGGAAAAACGGAGATCAGAAGAAGGTGAAATACTGCGAACTAAATCCTGCAAAAAATGTTGAAAAGTAATCAGAAATAACACCTAGAAAAAGAATCCGCAACCTTGACAAGATTATAATACAGACTTTCGCGCCTTTTTGCAAAATCATCATTTGATTTCCTCAATAAAAACTGTCTTCACTACAATTAAAAGTGAATTAAGGTATGTAACCTTGAAAGTTTTTACGAGTATCTGATTTTCTAAGAGCATATGGTAAACGTATAAACAATAGTCTCACGAGGATGGCTTGATTTGATAATTGTTCAAAGAGAAATTCAAAGTCGAAACTGAAAGTTGTGGATCGCATTTCAACAATACTCAGAATGTTGTTCTTACACCTGCCATAAATCAGTTCGATTTCTAATTATCGATTTAAGATCGTGTTATGTAAGAAAATTGTTGCCACAAATTTGGTAGACATGTTCGACCGTAACCTTGCGTCCGACGTCCTTTGGAGAGAGGTCGTGGTAAAGGAAATGCATATTATAAATATTTAATTGACATAAAAAGACCTGTTTTAAAAGTAGTGTCTTCTCAAGGGCTAATTAAGAGCGCAAGTACGTACCTTAATTTATATACCAACTAGAAAGATCTGCGGGGACCTGTGTCTGAAAGAAAGGGACAGTGTCGCGTATTTTTTATTAAGGGATTGATAGTTTAGTACAATGGAATGGATGGTAACGGATCATTACAATGGATATGGACCTGCGAAAATGTTTGGTTGTGGAGACAAAACTACTGAAAATGATCTACTTTCATGAAATGAAACTTTGTTTATGGCAGCTTGAATCTTATTAAACACCTAAAACCATCAACTCTTCATTGTCGTTTACGAATGAGAAACAATGAGAAAGCCGGCGAAAAATGCTCGTGATCACTCTAAATATCCTAAATGAGGCATTATAACGACTTTGCATGTTACTGTCTGCTAAATGGGGCATACGATAAAAGCACGATTCTTACTGTGTCCTGGTGGAACAAAACCGTATCCAGATGCTCCAACGACGACGCCACTAGTTTCACCGTTGTCTGGGGGAGCTGGCGGGAAGACAACTGGACCTGGATTCTGTCTGGGATCTCTCGCTGCTTGCAGAGGAGAGTCCAGACCACCACCGAAGCTACGAAAAGAGTCAAGTCCGTCGAAGAATTGTCCTTTGACGACGACTAGGCAGCACAAGGATACAACGGCTATGGTCTAAAAGAGTTGGAGAAAAATCGTGAGGGAAATGTGCGAGATGTATGATACATTTGTTACACCATAGAAAGGCCTACATAGCGCAAATATTTGTAAGGCGAGGAGCTAAAGTGCACTTTTAATTGCTAGGATCGGAAAATTGAGAACAATTCTATTAATAGGAAAGTGTATTTCAGGAGACAAAGAATAGACGCTCCTTTTAGAATTATATGCATAATTTAGCACAATAAACCTGTTATAATGTACGGTAATCAAATACGATAAAATTAATGTCTTGCCTAACGAAAAAGTAAGCGTATTTACTCAAGTTTAAACCATTAATTTGTTGGTTGAGTGCCTAATATCTAAATCATGATCTAATAATAACAGTGGGTGGATTATTAGTAGGCATAAATCTGGGCCACATACTTAAGAAAAACAATAATTTGGAAAAATGTGCACCGTATAATTATCTTATAA
The DNA here is from genome assembly GCA_029298725.1 of Gnatocerus cornutus. Taxonomy (NCBI): domain Eukaryota; kingdom Metazoa; phylum Arthropoda; class Insecta; order Coleoptera; family Tenebrionidae; genus Gnatocerus; species Gnatocerus cornutus. The sequence continues at coordinate 10,265,992 of CM055514.1, forward strand.
AAATTGGTCAATCTTATTGTGTTCAGCGACGTGTAAAAAGGGCGGAGGTGTCGAAGACACTCCCAGCTCCAATAATTAAATACCGGAAAACTTTTCAGCCATTACGTGCTGCCATAAATATTAGCCTTTAATGACAGTTAACATTTAACCTCATCAGACAACCTTAGTCTGTTAGTCTGGTCTACTTTCAAATTTCGAAGTGGTGGATGCGCCACACGAAACACACTGATGCACATTTTTGTCTCCCCCTGACCCAGATGAAATGCATCGCAACACCTGCATACGCTGCATTATCAGCATTTACCAACATTGTCATTATGCAAGTTTTAAAAGTGAAACTCATTCGTATGAATCGAAGTTCGCACTGGCCTACGTGCCAAAATTAAGCATTGTTTTTAATTAAAATTACCTAACAATTTGGATTTGAATTATTTCCTAGTTTAGAAAAAATCCTGCCCAATAGGAGTCGTGAAAAACGTTGTGTAGCAATGGATTTCGTGCGAGATACGCTCTGTTTACTCCACACGCATTCCTATTAAATTGCAAACTCCGATCAGAATTCACGATTAAACGATGAAATTTTAATCCGTGTTGCCAAATGCAGTGCGCGTCCTTTTCCACGACCTTGACTTTCAAGGCGAGCTTTCGCCAGGACACAGGATTACGTCTGTTTACATCACTTAACCGGTTCGAATCTTGGCAGCATTTTGTACACAAAGCAGGAATTGCGTGAAGAGACGCGGCCTTGCAGGATTATGAGTACCCTCAATTATTTTAATTAATCTATCAATTAAATATCAATCAGATTAGTGAGGTAACGAGTGATGTAACGGTTTACTCATATAGAAAATTATGATATAGCAATTTGCTAAAAAAATCGCAGCTTTCGTAGCGAATTGGCCACTATACACTGCATTTTTTTCGAGCTTGGAATTTGCATACCTGAGACTGAAGTAGACGAAGAATTGAATCGAGACATGTGATGTGAGGAAAAAGCTTATGATACGGAACAGTGGCGGAATAATCGATTTTACGACCGATTTATGCTAGACACTGCCAGAATTTGAATTTAATTATTTTGAGAAAAAATCGGGAACAACGAAATAGCATATTGGCATGAAATTACAAAATGCTGTCTAGATTTATGAATACATTTCGTTTTTAATAAATGACCTTTTAGAAATTGATTCTAAAAGCTTTCCCACAACAAAGTTAAACTTAAATTGCTTTTTCATAAAATAAAAAATAAAATATATTTCAAAATTGTGTGAAACAAAACCCTCTCAATTCAAATTAAGTGTGTGATTTCTTTCTGTAAATTACATAAAACTGTGCTTCTATAATGCAAAATTCCACTTTTAACAGTTCGCTGAACGCTCTTAACATCGTATAAAAATAATTCTTGTTTAAACATTAATAAATAAAGTGTTGGCACTAGTATTTCTGCGGTCAACATAAAAAATTAAATAGACACTTTATTAAATTAACTGCAAACAATAGCCACTCGGCTGTGAAATAATGTATAGACATCAGACAATTTAAATTAAGAATGATTGCTTAAATTTGTATTATCCTCTGTTTAACAGACGCCTTAAAAGAAAGGAAAGAACGTCCAGTTGAAAGCATGAATGTATGAAATATTATGTCTGGAGAGTAAGAGTTTCGAGGACAAATTGCCCGGAACTGATTGTTCGAGGACTCGCAATGGTTCATGTCCTGTTTTTACAATACGATAAATAGAATCAATAAATGAGTTTTATTTCAATTTTGTTAGAGATGCTGCAAATCTGCAAAAATACATCTGTCGTATGCGTATACACGTATCCGATTTCGCAATGAAAGCACCTTGACTGGGACATTCCGTTTCCGTTTCCTTGTCCGAATCCGGCCTTTCTTCGCATTGTCTGCAATTTTTCATTAATTAAATTAAATGTTGGCAGCCGCTAATTGTCACTTCTTATACAATAACCACTCGAGAGACTAAAAAAACTAAGACGATTCAACAATCCATTACACTTTTAAACGTATTTAATGATCCTTGTTATCCTTATGCAATTCCAACCACACTAACTGTACTAAATGTTCATTAAAAGACAAGAAAACGGAGATAAGCTTGATCGCATGTCCAATAACAGTCTTTCAAAGAGGAGATTTACGTAAGACATTGTTTGCTAACACTGATAATTTGCGAAGATAGGTGAAAATCGATGACCTAAACGGACCAGTTTATCAAACGAGTTCAATCGCGATAAGATTTCAGTAGTCCCATCATCACTTTCTTCGGCCATCTGTCAGGTTTTCACGGATTTCGGCAGATGACGAAATTGTGTGTCAACTATGAAAGTTAATTGATTCACGTGGATAGGTTTCATTGTTTTAATGGAAAATTTTATCGATTCGTATTTCAAAGTAAATTAAAATGTGGATGAGCTCGCGACGATGACTCCACAAATTTAACGTTTTATTGGGTAAATTGTGTGGTAATAAGTTAATAAGTATCTATAGGTACATGGTCAAGTGTACAAACAAAGCAAAATATTTTAAGACTGAAAGAATAGTATGCACCTATGTAAGTCTATTGATGGGAACCTTGAGATAAAATCCTTGCTGAGGGGGTTATTTAAATCTTGAGAAACAAGAGTTATTTCTTGCGTTTGTTCTACCCATACAAAATTACCACGTATTATCTCGTTTATGTAATAAGTAGTAGCATGTGGACATGTTGAAAATAGAAAAAACGTTTTCGTTACAGTAGAATTCACTCCGAAACGGCTGCTTTCGAATTACTCAAGTTTGCACCAACGCCATTTTTCCATAATTAAGTCCGAGTGTCAATGACAACTTTTGACAGTTTTCTGAGTTAAATAGAGCATATACGCCCGTAATTTAAATGCAGATTATTCTAATCAAGTTAATTTATCGTTTCTTACCGTTAATTATCTGTTAAGAATGAAACCTGAGGCTGTCCGTTTTTAATCCGTTATTGTTTAACACCCAACTCGAATTTTCTTCCCGCCCGACGCAGAGAAAGTAAGTTGTCAATTAGTGCATCGGAGCATGATGGTCGGAAAACCGGAGAAATGTAATAACTTTGTTAATTAGGAAGAGCTCGCGCAAAAAGCGAGAATTAAACGCTTCATGTTGCCGCGTGCTTATCAAATCAGCAAAATACAAACAATGCTCATTGTAATTTACTCGTCAATATAAACAAACTTTCTTCGCTTTCATTGTTTAAAGCCTTGATCGCTCGAAAATTACACTTTTTAACACCATTTCGTTATCAGGACTTTCAAGGTACTCTAGAAATTTTTGTCTTCACGGTCCATGATTGTTATTGAACTCGTGATAGATTTACTACAATTATTTCAGAACAGTGGCTTCCAGGTATTCAACCTTTTCGACTAATAATGCCTCATTTGCTGTCATAAATTGGTCGTTTTTTCGAAATTGTGTTATTGACTTAATGGAAGTCTGTTATTAGATATTACTCAGTGTAATTGTGGAGTAGTTAGAGATTTATGGACAGGAAATAATATGCAGACAGCCGGTTACGAATAGTGGGGTTCGAAGATTACATACAAAGGTATGTCAAAATCGCTTGCTTGGAATAAATAATGAGGTGATTGTTTTAAAAAAATTTGTAAATAAAAACTGATATGACCTTGTTACTCATTAGTGCTTTGCAATCTTATTTTTAAATTTGTCAATGTCTGCCATTAGTGAACTTTAAATTATCCCACAGAAAGGTAAATATTGCTCCGTTTAATTAGGAAATTGTATCCATTTTACCCACTTTTTTGTAATCTCACAATTACAGCAAATTATTGTTATTAGCACGAAGATATCGAAATCAAGACTTCTTAAAAAAAACGTGACAAAATCATTTTTAAAGCTACAATTTTCTTAATTTTTCTTTATTTATTTATTTTGTAAAAAGCAGAAAACTAAATAAACTTACGAAGAAAATTGTATCTCCAGTCGAAAGTTTTAAAAGCAGATTAAAAATATTTTGTTTATTTCAGCAGTAATTAGATTTAATTTCTTTTTTGTAAATTACCTCCGCCTCCGGAGTGTTTTAACTTAAAAATTATAATTTCTAGCAAAGAATGTTTTTACACTCGTTTCATTACACCCATCTAAAATACTTTCTTGAATTAAATATCTTGTTTCGAATACACCTCTTTGTAATTAATATACATAAAAGTTATATCTAACAATTAATTATTTGAAATAACAATTATATAATCAAAGTGTTTATCTTATCATATCCATGAATTTTATCTAACATAGAAAAAGACGTTTGTAGGTTACCAGAGTATTTTCACTTTTACAAAAAAAAATCGTTTCAAATCTTCCACAACTATTGAGTCAAGAATACTTGATGGTCATATCATAATGCTTGAATAAGAAAGTTTGAAATGTAATTAAAATCGATAAATAAGGAATCGTAAAACCGACTTTACTATTATTGTCTTCAATTTTTTCTTACAAAACTTATGTAAGTTGAATTTGTAGTGATGGAGCAAACGAAAATCAAGAGTGATGCGTATGTTTATAATTTCATTAGAAACCGTCAAATCATTCCACTTTTACGAGCGCAGAGAAAGTAATTAATCTTTATCAGTAGATCACTAATCTTTACAAAATATTCAAAATATGCGTTATCTTTCCATCGTTGTAACAACCCGTGAACACTTATTTACACTCATAATAACATGATCATCTCGACATGTAAAAAGTATTTACATTAACCAGAAGCTGTTAGTTTTCTCTTGCGAAACTGTCGAAGATGCTCGTTTCCAATAAAACTCCTAAGGTGAAACGCTACCACTAACCCAATTAATAGTCATTGTCATAAACTAAATCAATCACGTAGTAATGGTAAAAATTATACGAATTCACTAGCAATGAAAAAGGCACTTTTCACTACACTCTTAATTAATGGTCACTGATCACTTACAAATTTCATGATGAGTGCGGTTTGGGCGTCCCCGGGAAAATTTAACACTAGTGGCGGTGTGGTTGAAAGACGGATGAGGGGCGTGTGGCCCGCACCGAGTTTTATATGTAAGTACAGCCTCGGAACGCGAGGCCAAGCCGCGGAAGAGCGAGCTTGCATTGACCGGCAGATGAAGGTCCCCACGTGCTTGCCCACCCAGATGGCCAGTCACCGTGTTGGTAGAAGATGCTGCAGAAGAGGGAAATGACTGGAGAGTTCAATGCTGGGGCTGGCTACGTGCCATCAGAACAATCATCTCCGGGCAAGGACTGGATCTTTTTTTGCACCGCTTTGTACAATTTTATGAGAAATCAAATGGTGACCAAAGGCTACGTCCTGCGTATTAAAAAATGTTGGTAAAAAAATTCTAGAATTAAAAAATCAAAAAAATTTTGGAAAATTAAATTGAATAATTTAAATTTAAAAAATGCGCATGGAATTCACAAAACTTCTGTAAAAAATTCCAAAAATTTAAAAGAACAGAGACAGACGAAGTATTGTAGATACTGTCCTTGGCCATTAGTGCCTTTTTAAAATTTCTCAATTGGAATGTCTTCAAAGTACCGTTCTTAGATTTATTTCAAATATCATGCATGAATATAAATTGTAAACTTATTGGCATTTTAGCGTTATAAAAAGTAAAACTGCAAACAGTGCGCATTTATTGAACATTTATCGAACGTATTACATGCCACCACTACTGATATTTTGGCGCGGGGCTTTCCATCTGCGAGTAATCCGTCGATGAAGAATAAAACTTAAATTGCTTCGCCCTGTACTCTTCGTTAGAAATTTGATTCTTCCGTCTGTCCCATTGAACATCCGGATTGTGTAATGCTGTTCTTATAGCAAAAGCCAATCCGCCAAAAGCTCCGGCAGCTGAAATTAAGTACAAAGGTACGAGAGGAACGTGTCTTCTGAGTCGTGTCCACAAAGGTCGAGACATTTTTCGCAAAAATTTGACACTTGTTTTGTACAATGACAGGAAATGCAGTTACCTTGATGATAAAAAATGAGTAAATATTAGTTTCTTTTATTTAAACATGTAATTATGGTTAAGAACTGTTGCGTGCGACCCTGTGTGTAATAATGACAATAAGGTTTAAGAATTAGAAGCAATTATTGTCAGTTCCTGCTAATTGATCCAGTCGAGGTTGATTTGTTCAAATGCTGATTTTATTGCAGCGTTGATTGCTGAATCTGGGAGATCTCAGAAATGGTAGTCAATTAATATTTATAGATATTCATTAGCTCATTGCCATCGTCACGTTCACGTTTTCTATATTATGTGCTGCTAGTCATTGAGGAAATTCTATAGGTGAATCTCGAGTTTTTTCTATGTTTACGGTAATGCGAGTGGTAATTTAAGTGGCGATTTTCTCATTACAAATACACCTTGACTCTGTTTAGATTACTATGTATAAGCTGCTAATTAATGTTCATTGTTTTGTGTTAAATTAGCATTCTGAAGATGTCATTTATTAAGTGGTTTGAAGTCGGATTTTTGTATTTCTGAATTCTAAAAAGGGTTTTCTAAATTTACAAAGTATTGCAAAACATGTAAAACATTAACTATGTCTACTATAGTTTTTACACATTCAAATAAAGTGATTGGCGTGAAAATTAAAAGTAAAGAGGTACATTATACATAAAATTTTCATATCCGCTCTTCAATGATAAATAATAATCCATTTATACTTCCACGCAAAGACCACCTCATTTTACTTTCAAACGTATCACAAGCATTAATCACTGTAATTATTGAACAGGAGTTAAAGCTTAAAAAACATATCACAAAAAATTCTAATCACATGCTTGAAATTGTGTTTGATCACTCTGTTAATTAATTGGTTAACAATTGGAATTCTAGAAAACCCCCATCTTAATCGTCAAATTTCGCGGCCTAGACCTGCAAAACCTTTGATTCCATCCACCTATAAACCTATAAATGCTGACCTAAAAAACACCATAAAATTCAGCTAGTCTAGACTGCAACATTACAGCAGAATATTTTTTAGGAAATTCGTGTTCAACAAAGCGCAAAATGATAAATTTTGACAATTTAGTCCATCAGAATTTTATGTCATAATGAGATTTTGGTGAACGCAGTTCACATTCACATTTTTCATTTCAATTCAAGGTGTTAATTTCAATTCCAGACGCATAAAATTGTACAATACTCGTATTGACCACACTTTCGTTTTTCACATTTTTGTTACTTAAATAATATTATATTCAGTATAGTATTTCATAAATTGTTTGGAAATATCCTTCAAGCTTCCAACAAACTGTCACTACCGGAGACTGTTGTTTAAATTTTAATTGAATTTCTCTTATTACGAGCTTATTTTACACTTAGATTGTATCAGATGATACGTTTATGTAAATAATCCTTTTATTCGCAAACTTGCGATTTCTAGACAACTTTCTTCAAATATGAATTCTTATTATTACGAAAGCCTCTTCTTCCTATTTGCCAAAAACGGCATATTTACCCAGTTGCCGCTTCAGTGAGACAACCATAATTTAAATAGAATTAATTGAGTAGTAATTAACATAAGTTTGTGGGTGAGCAAGCTTTTATGGTAAACCTCACAAAGAAGTCAATGTTGACATTACGAAACTGCTTGGAGACGTTTTTCAATAATCGATTAAAACACTGCGGTTTTCTCAATTGGGTATTATTTCACGCAGAAAATTAATAATTAATGCCGTCGTCTCAATCACCTGGACAGATACAAAATGGCATTTCCGTCTTTTAATCGGTTCCAATCATTTTTCAATTAATTGTCTCACGGTTTACTCATTACTCACCATCTCCAACCTCCTACACTTTCACTTGCCCGATTTTCACGGTTGGTGAAATGGATTAAGGTTAAATTCCTGTTTAAGAGGGTGTTCGATCCCTTTCGTGGGCTCGTTGTGCAACACTTGCTGTGTCAATAAAGGTAATTAAAATTTTAACTGTGGTTCTGTCCCAATAATTTTCTCTGCACTTTCTGCTATAAAGCCCCCACTATTTTTTTCTTATGTAACTTTGTTATACTTTTTGCTTCTTATAATTAAGATTTACTTTAAAACCCAATCAAACGCATGTGCTGCGTAATTAGAATTAACCCAATATGCAAAATTATCTACTTTTGACCTTGCCTTCTCTGAATTCCTGACGGAAAAAATTGAAATAATCTAATTAATTAATAAACAATAAGTACATATCACTAGCCCACATTAGGAGATATGTGAAACCTTGTCCATGTGAATCAAGTTCGAGGTCGAACACAATTCGAAGTGAAGGAAGCAGATTTAAGGACGAGAGCATTTCATCCTGGTATAAACAACGCAACATTGATCTGGATTAATTGGATGAAAATGACTCACTAATGACAGCGACAATGTATTCTTGTCTCGTTTTGCAATTACAAGACATTGAAAGCGAATGGTTGAGGGTTTGCTGTAATTTCGGAGAACTAGATAGTCTCAAGTTTGATAAATGAGAGGACTTTTGCGGAAGTGTTTTTGTTGTGACATTGAATGGAATAGCTCAAAAAGTACTAAACATTCAGGTCATGTTCAACTAGTTGAAGTTTGGAAAATTTTTACTTTTCGGGTGATTTTAAAAAGTTTCGAAATTTATTATATTCGTCCCTTAACGAATGCCATGGGAATTCCAATAAAAGAAATTAGTGTAAATGTCTACCAGATTGATTTTATATTTTTATTGACTTAACAAATATAATCCAAATTTTATAAAAAATGTCGTCAGAGCACTTCACTATTTGATAATGTTTGTAACAAGCCTTTCTGTTCAATAAGATAAAAATACAAGGTCTGTGTTATCACTGTGTTATCATTATTAAATTATCAGTTTTTCGTTTCATTGTCTGGTGGCTAATAAAGAGATTCTGTGCGTAAGGATTTTGAATTTGGGGTATTAAACTCTCCAAATTAAAAGTAACAGAATTTTCGGTTTTAATAAAATAATTTGAACTCCTGCTGCTCTGATTTTGTAATTTAGCACAGCCATTAAGTCAAAAGTACAGTAGAACCTCGATTATCCGGGCAAGGATGCTCGTTCGATTATTCGAGCCCCGATTATCCGTGCATTACCAAAAACACACAAATCGAAGACCAACTTCTTCGTATTTTTACTTTCAATGTTAAATGTTTAAATGAAAATTTAAAATTTGGAATTTCACAAGTAACAGTTGGTGTTGATTATTGAGATTTAAGTCAGTGCAGGGAGCAAAAACAAAATTAGTTAAAATAGTAGTGTTGGCAAAAATTAGGCAAAATGTTTGACATAAATTTTTTTGCAATGAAACTCTTTATAGTTAAGGAAACAGAAAACTTAAGTAGCAGAGAAAATTTTGGGACCAAAAAAGAAAAAAATGCAAGTACCAGATTTTTTTTACTACAAAATTACTTGTTTTAATTTCTACTACTTACTACTTGTTTTAATTTCTTTCAATATTAAAAATTGTTATTGTTGATAAATTTTGTTAAAGTTTTTATATATTTTGAACTAAAAATACAGGTCCAAATAATTCTGTTGCCTTAAAACGTATGTTTATTGAACAACTCGATTATCTGTGTTTTTTATTTATCCGTTCAGATTCCGGTTTCGAGAAGCACAGATAATCGAAGTTGTACTGTATGCCTAAACTATACTGCTATAGCATCGAAACAAGCTGTATTAGAAATGATGATAAAAATTTTAACAGGCTCTAAAAATAAAATTTTCTAATTTTTTTTAGTAAGTAAAAAAAGTGAAAAATAATAATCTTTTTAAAGATAAAGTTATCGCACTGAAATCCTACCTACACGCAAGCAAAAATTCTTCAAATAGCTCTATTATATTAGAGTCTTTATCCACATTCCAAGACTCAATCAACTTGTTGAAATGTCATTAAAGATGGATTTGTAATTAATCCCTCATAAATTAATTAACGTTTGACATATCCTTACGCACTGGCTTAGCTTCGCACAGCTAAAATGTAAAATTCCTTTTATGGTCATTTATAATAAATATGTATTTAAAATCATTCTGATTAAACTATTTATTAAATTTATCTGATATGAGCTGATACAAATTCAAAAGTGTAACAAATGGCGATATCTGATATCTCTTTACGAATACAATGAAATAAAAATTTCACAAGTGACTCAATAATTGTGTTGTACACATTTTTTTGCTTCTATTTGGCTTATTGTAAGTACTTTTTCAACTTATTAAAGTCCATCGCTACCATCTTCCAGAAATATGGACGACGATATTGTAATCGGAATCGACCTTGGCACAACAAACTCTTGTGCAGCGTACCATATCCATGGAAAAACTCGTATTATAACCAACAAAGAAAATCAAAGAACCACACCATCTGTGGTGTTCTTCTCCGAGGAAAATCAAGTGATTGTTGGAGAATATGCTAAAAAACTTGCTATTGTCAGACCAGAAGCTGCGGTGTTCGGTAATGTTTTATTAGATTGTATGTAGGTACTTATCTAGTAAATAATCTTACAGAAATCAAAAGACTTGTCGGACGTCACTTGGATGATCCACACGTTCAAAAGAATCTGAGATTTTATCCATACAAACTGGATGACGCGTCCCAAGACAGTGTTATTATAATCGAAAACTCAGGAAAAACTGTTAAAAAGAATTGTACCGAGATTTGTGCTGCAATACTGTCAAAAATTAAAGCCGATGTTGAAGATAAACTTGGACACTCTGTACAACGAGCGGTGATTACAGTACCAGCTTACTTTAATGTTAAGCAAAGAGAAGTGACTCTGACTGCAGCGGAGAAAGCTGGTTTTGTCGTCTTGAAGCTTCTGAACGAACCGACTGCTGCAGCTTTAACTTACTATTTTGAGAAAAAAGATGAAACTGAACTTTACTCCTTGGTGTACGATCTAGGAGGAGGCACATTTGATGTCGCGGTTCTTAAACGAAGATCGGAAAATTTTGAAATTATAAGTGTTGATGGTGACAGCCACTTAGGAGGCCAAGACCTTGACAACTTAATCATTGACTACGTTTGGAAGCAATTAAAACAACAATTTAATGTTAGAAATGATCGAAGAAAAATGAGACGTCTAGCAACACTGTGTGAGGAAGCAAAAAAAATACTCTCAGTTACGGAAGAAACATCAATCATACTCAATGGCTTTGTCAGAGATCACGATGAAGTTCACATAAGTTTAACAAGGTCTCAATTTGAAGATATGGCTAATGACCTTCTTAACAAAACTATAAGTATAGTTGATGATTGTTTACGAAGTTGTAACGTTAATAAGAATCAAATTCAAGAAGTCATCATAGCAGGAGGCTCCACTCGCATTCCGAGAATTGAAAAACTTCTTATTGAATACTTTGGGCGGAACAATCTAAAGAAACAAATAAATCAAGATGAGTGTGTTGCTGAAGGCGCTGCTCTTCAAGCCGCCATGCTTTCCGCGCACCCTTCACAAAAAATTCTGAACATAAAAGTAACCGACGTCGTTCCCTTATCATTAGGAATTTCAACATTGGGAGGCATAATGAATTTTTTAATCCGACGCAATACGCCAATACCTGTGAAAGTTTCCGAAATCCGCACTACAGTGTACGACAAGCAAAAAAATATTGCCTTTAAAATTTACGAAGGGGAGAGACTAAACGCTCGAAAAAATCGTTTTCTGGGAAAATTAGATATTACAAACTTAACACCAGCACCCCCGCGCCAATGTCAAGTTTCTTTGACTATGAGCGTGGATATCAACGGAATTTTGATAGTTTCGGCTCAAGAAAAGTATAAAAATAATGTCAAAGATTTAAAGGTAACATACACAAGAGGTCATGCTAGTGATAGTGAAGTGAGAAATACCTTGAAAGATGCACAAGATCATGAAAAGGAGGATGTGACCTTCTTGCGTTTTGTTAAAGAAAACAAATATCTAGTGCATTACTGCGTGGGCGTCATACACAATCTTGAAAACAAGAAATTAAAAAGTTCGTACCAAAATGTGTACAAATTGTGTAAACAAATAAAAGAAGAAGCTGAAAAAGCACATGTAGAAGATATCGAAAAGATAAGAAGATACGTGACGATTGTAAGAGAGCAATGTGATGGTATTATTACAAAGCATAAATTTCAGTTCATTCCAGTTTATGAAAATTAAATGTTTTAATTTTTGTTTTTGTCGTGGAAATAAACGTAGACACTATATTTGTACTTTGAAGCTTTTCTACATTACCTGAATTTTCCTTCAAAATACAGCAGTATATTTTTACTCACATAAAATCTGCATTAAATAGAAAAACAGTGATTTATGTGTGAAAAATAAACTCACATATTGTCGGCTTAAGTTGTGAAATTGCTGTTCTATTTTGAATTTTTTTAACCGAGATCACCAAACCGTATCATATAACTTTTTGTTTTTTTTATGAAATTAAAAACGCATTTAATAGTCATCAAGTAGTAAAAAAAGTACCAAAGCTATGAGAAAAAGTCTTTTCTGGACTAGAAACAAAAAAAAATCGTATACCTACTACCGTAAAGCTCTTCAATAGGCCTTTCAAAAAAGGTGCCATGTCCTATATGTATCTTTAAAAATAATTGGAATTAATTTCGCCCCTCAGAGAAGGTTGAATGTCAAATGGTATAATTACTCATGTTGTATGTCCCTTCCAACTAAAATTGACTTGTCTCAGCTTTTTTGAAAATCTACGGGTAAGTGCCTCAAAATGCCTCTGTTTTGTTTTTGTTGCTCTACCCTGTATAATTACTATTATTGTCTCAATACATTTACTCTAAAAGTATCCACAAATACATATGTTAGTTTTGAGTACATCTAATCGTAAAATGTGTTGAAAAACTTTTGAAGATGCTCTAACAAAAACGAGCAATAGAAAATTGAGTAGTTGAACATTAAAATTAAAATAAAACTATAACAACTAAACTCTGTTAAGTTTTAAATGTCTTTATTTACAAGGAATATAATTATTACAGTAAATTGCCTTTGGGGTCAGGACCGCTAGCCGGTGCTCTGTCTCCGCAGGAGTCTTTCTCGCTTGTTCTTTTGGGATTGGGACCGCTGCCGGTGCACCGCTCTCAAAGAAAAGTCTTATTGAAAGATCAAGAAACAAGTGCTCGTTGTTGGTGGCGGTGCATCTTATAGAGGGTTGCGGGTGACCGTTACAATACAGCGCTGAGCTGGACCAATGAATCGTGAGGGTGGTGGAGTGGGGTCTTTGGCCGTTATGTCCGAGAAGGCGACGGTGGTGCCTAGGCAGAGGGTGGGGCGGAGCGCATTGACACTATTTTCGTTACAATCTCCCCCTCAGGCCCATGAAGACGACTCGGCTAGTGGGCCTGAATCTTGCATGGTCGACCTCGTTTTCGTAGGGGAGCGATGGGGTTGGTCGCTGCGTCTAGAGGTCCTCTAAATGGTATTAGATCGGATGCGTGGTATACTCCCAACACCAGGTCTGGTTGCGAGGGACTGGCAACTTCAAAGCTAGTGGCTCCTTTCTGTTGGAGGATTACATAGGGGCCATCTTGCTTAGGGGCAAACTTCGAGGTGTAACCTTTGGAGGCGTTGCTGAGTGGATGGGTTTTTAATGTCATCAACCACTTAAGAGGTTGGTGGTCAGTGATGACAATAGTGGATGATTCTTCAAGATATCCACGAAACTTTCTCACAGCCCAAACGATGGCGAGGGCTTCTCTTTCAGTAGTAGAATAGTTTTTCTCTGGGGTGGTTAAGAGTCGGCTTGCATATTCGAGCGGTTTCTCTTCAGGACCCTCCCCCTGGAGGAGCGCCGCACCGATGGCGTAAGAACTAGCATCAGTCCTTAGTATGAATGGAATGTTTGGATCTGCTTGTCTTAAGATAGGGGCGGCGACAAGATGACTCTTCAGTTGTTCAAATGCTTCCTGGTGAGTTGGACCCCATTCCCAAAGGGCATTCTTTTTTAGTAGGGTGCACAGAGGTTTCGAAATAGCCGCGAAACCGTTGATGAAGCGTCTAAACCAGGAGCAAGTTTGTAAGAACGACTGTAGTTGTTTTACGTTCTTTGGAGAAGGTATTTGTGTGACGGCGCGGACTTTTTCGGAATTTGTTGCGATGCCGGCCGGTGATATTATATGGCCGAGGTACTGCACTTCTTGGCATCCAAACTTGCATTTAGCTCGGTTGATTCGTAATCGGAATTCACGCATTCGCTCGAATACCAACCGCAAATGTTGTAGATGGGTGTCTTTATCAGGCGAGATGACGACCCAGTCGTCCAGGTATGCAAGTAGAGAGAGCTCTGGGAGTCCAGTGCGAAATCGATCCATTAGTCTTTGGAATGATGCGGGCGCGTTTCGTAGCCCAAACGGAAGTCGCAAGAATCGAAAGAGGCCGAAGGGACATATAAAGGCTGTCTTATCTCGATCTTCCGGTCGCACCTGGATTTGCCAGTATCCGGCCTGGAGGTCAAGTGTGCTTATACACCCAATTTGCCCAACTGACTGCAGAAGGTCGTCTAATCGTGGCAAGGGGTACGCATCTGGCTGCGTGATAGCGTTGAGTCGACGGTAGTCGATGCATGGTCGAACGGTGCCATTGGGTTTGGGTACCAGCACTACGGGTGCTGACCATGCGCTATCGCATTCTTCAATGACCTGGGCTCGCAGCATCTTCTCGATCTCTGCTTGAAGTAGTTCTCGTTTGGCGGCCGTAAGTCGGTATGGGGGTACCGAAATTGGTGCATGACTGCCGGTTTCAATTTTGTGTTCAGCATATGGAGTTGGAGGTCCATTTTCTTTGAAGACGTCTGCGTACTCGTCGATAGTCTCGTTGAATATGTTGCGATCTTTGCCTTGGTACATCGTGCCTTCTTCGGGTCGTAAGTGCAACGATGAGATAAATATTTTGCGTGGGCCGCCGGGGAAAAGATCCATTTGCGGCATCTCTTCATAAGCGTCGGCGATGGCGACGTTAGCGTCTCCCCACATAAATTGATCTGCGTGCCGAGCTTGATACACGTTCCATACCCCGTGTGGAGTAATAATACCGGTCTGTTGTATCTGTGGGACAGGTGGTGCCGGACCATACCCTTCGTAGATGTCATCATCTTCCATGGGTTCGATCATTGCGTCCAAATTCATTTCTTGGAACACCGCTTGGACCTGTTCTTTCGTGGGCGTCTTATGTTTGTCCATATCTACAAACGGATGACGCCGATCGGGACGATCCCGGAAGTAGAAATATTTGCCACACAGGTCAGGGACCACCTGGGCGTCTTCCAAGAAGTCTGCTCCCAGCAGAGTACGTGTGTTGTTGTTGGTTGACAGGACTATGAAAGTGGTTTTCACAATCCTGCCCATGACCGCGACGTTAGTGGTTATAGAAGGAACCACCAGGTGCCGAGTTGTACCATCAGCGAGGGTAGCTAGCACGGGTTCTGTCTTGGCCGTGTGCCCCGTTTTCAGCAGGTGGTGGTACAGTGACGCGCTGGCTACACTGTTGCAGGCGGCGGTATCTAGGTAACCGGTTCCCTCTGAGCCGGCGATGTTGACTTGGATCGCTGGACGCGACCGTGGTATCAGTGTGGTCGCTTCCACGGCACAGAATGCCATGGGTTCTGTACTCGGCCCATTTGATGTTGGCTTGGGGTTGCAGTTAGGACAGTTGCGTCGGAACACCCCAGGACGATTGCAACCGTAACATTTAATTCCCTCAGCCGGGTTCTGTGGGGTGGAGCTCGATGAAGGTGGCATTTCTCGCTTTTTCTTACGGCATTCTTGCTCTTGATGACCGAAACATCGACAGTAGTCGCATTTCGGTCTGGAAGCGCGAGTACCGTGTTCAGTCTTTTTGTGGCCTGCAGGTTCGACTACCGTCTTCTTACTTCCCTTCCTTTCTTGTTCGCCGTCTTCAACAGCGCGAGCTTTGTTTAGGAGATCAGCAAAGCTCGTAACGCTGGTGCGCGTGACACGGTCACGAATTTTGTGACGGAGGAGGCCATAAAGAATGTCTATCTGCCATTCTTCATCCAACTCTCTAGACATTCTGGACATCTTCTCCCGCTGGATGGTGACGTATCTATCTGTTGTCATGTCATCTGGTTGGGGTTGGTTGAAGATATCGACGAAGAGGCGATGATTCGGAACCGTTGGTGCGAAGGCACCCCGTATTAGCTTTACGGTTTCCTCCCAGGTTGTGGCGTTTGCCTTTACGCCGTTCCACCACTGCAGAGCTTCTCCCCTGAGAAGCAGTGGTAGCGTTTCGATGGCATCTGCATCAGCGATCTTCTCCACCTTTTTGTAGAGAGTCGAAGCGATGATGAATTCATCGACAACCGCGGCGTTTCTGGTACCGTCGAAGCGTGCCGAGCACTGGCTAAAATGCTTGGACACCTGGACCTGCGGTGCTTCAGGTGCTTGTGGAGTCGCTCTTCGCAGGTGGTCGATCAGTTGCTGAAACTGCTCATTCGACATCTGCAGTGCCATGTCGGGGTTCAAGCGAAGACTTCTTCGAACTGTAATCGGCGTCGTGGGCGCAATATTGAAATCTCTTGGCGGGATTCGGGCCGCTACGTTGGGCGTCAGTTTTAACAACTAAACTCTGTTAAGTTTTAAATGTCTTTATTTACAAGGAATATAATTATTACAGTAAATTGCCTTTGGGGTCAGGACCGCTAGCCGGTGCTCTGTCTCCGCAGGAGTCTTTCTCGCTTGTTCTTTTGGGATTGGGACCGCTGCCGGTGCACCGCTCTCAAAGAAAAGTCTTATTGAAAGATCAAGAAACAAGTGCTCGTTGTTGGTGGCGGTGCATCTTATAGAGGGTTGCGGGTGACCGTTACAATACAGCGCTGAGCTGGACCAATGAATCGTGAGGGTGGTGGAGTGGGGTCTTTGGCCGTTATGTCCGAGAAGGCGACGGTGGTGCCTAGGCAGAGGGTGGGGCGGAGCGCATTGACACTATTTTCGTTACAAAACAAAATTTCTAGTGTTACCAACTATAAACAATAGAAGCCAAGAGTCTGTTTGATAAGATCTATCAATAGTTATAACGTCTACATAACACTAGAAATATTACCTAATGATAGAACAATTATTGATAATAAAATATTTGAAGCGATAACGGATTTCGTAAAAAGATATTTACTCAGTTTTCGTGCGATAACAAGATCATCCGTAAAAGTTAGACAAGTAAGTACCTAAATTGTGTCTTTATAAATATTAATAAAACGCACTGGATGTTGTTCTTTTTAGTTTCACCAAACAATGGCTGATATAGTAGTTGGTATTGATCTTGGCACAACAAACTCTTGTGTAGCCTGTTATACGGGCGGAAGAATAAAGATATTGGAAAATAAAGAAGGTGGAAGGATTACACCTTCTGTTGTACACTTTGATAAAGCAGGGTTGATTGTGGGACACTACGCTAAAAAAAAAGCAGTTATTTACCCAGAAGCAACGGTCTTTGGTAAAAACTCTTCAATAGCATATATTAAAAGACTAATTATTTTATTTTCAGAAATTAAACGTCTTATTGGTCGACAATCTGATGATCCATTTGTTCAAACCAGTTTGCGTTATTATCCTTTCAAACTAGACGAAACATGCGAAAATACTACACTTGTAGTTAAAGATGGGAAACAAGATGTCAAAAAAACTCCTGCAGAAATTTGTTCTTATATCCTGAGAAAAATTAAGAACGACGTTGAAACTAAACTTGGACATCCTGTTAACAAAGCGGTGATAACAGTACCGGCATATTTCAATTTGGAGCAAAGAGAAGTGACTCTTGACGGTGCAAAACTAGCAGGATTTACAGTTTTAAAGTTGTTAAACGAACCAACAGCAGCAGCTTTGACTTTTTACTTAGATAAGGAATACAAATACGATGAATACTCCTTGGTTTATGATATGGGTGGAGGAACCTTTGATGTTGCTATTCTGAAAAGAAGTTCTGACCAAATTGACATTATATGCGTGGACGGTGACAGTCACTTAGGAGGACAAGATTTGGATAATCTAATCATCGATTACGTTTGTAAAAAGTTGTTAGAGCAATACAATTTCGATCCAACAACTGACAGGAGAAGTATGAGAAGATTACAAGATTTTTGCGAAGAGGCAAAAAAAACACTTTCTGTATCAAATGATACTAGCATCGTACTCGCCGGTTTTGTAAAAGGTGAAGATGTGGTTGAAATCAATCTTACCCGCGCACAGTTTGAAATCATAGCAAACGGCATTTTTAAAAAAACCATCGCAGTCGTCGACGGATGCTTAAAAAGTTCTAATTTAAAAAAAGAGATGATAAAAGAAGTAATCCTTGCCGGTGGTTCTTCTCGCATTCCGAAAATTCAACAACTTCTTTTAGAATACTTTTCGAGGGAAACTCTAAATATTGGACTCAATCAAGACGAATGTGTTGCAGAAGGGGCTGCCATTCAAGCTGCCATGTTATCAAACCATCCGTCACAAAAAATAACAAACATTAAAATTAGCGACGTTACTCCCTTGTCCCTCGGGATTAAAGGTTTGGCTGACATAATGAACGTCGTTATCAAACGCAACACTTCAATTCCTGTGAGTGTATCAGAAGTATGGTCAAATGTCTATGATGGTCAACATACTATATCATTCAAAATATACGAAGGTGAACGCTTGAATGCTCTAAAAAACCATTTCCTTGGTAAACTGGATATTACGAATTTAACACCAGCGCCTCCAGATCAATGCAAAGTTACTTTGACCATGAGCATAGATAACAACGGGATTTTGACCGTTTCTGCTAAAGAAAAATACAAGAACAACGTTAAAGATTTGAAAGTAACTTACACAAGAGGCCATCGAAGTGACAGTGAAGTTAAAAATACTCTGAAAGATGCACAAGAGCACAAAGAGGAAGACGAACGATATATTCGTTTTGCAAAGCAGAAAAAATATTTGCTGGAGTATTGTATTGGGGCTATTCACAATTTGGAAAATCAAAAGTTGACTAGTGGGTACAAAGATATTTTTGAATTATGCACGAACATAAAAAAGGAAGTCGAAGATATGGATGTGACGAAAAAAGTTAGACTAGAGAGTCATATGAAGAATTTGAAAATCCGGTGTGATCCTATCGCCAATAAGTATAAGTTTAAATATATGCCTGAAATGTCAGACTTGGATTAATAAATAAATTATTATTGAAGAGATGTTTTTATGTTAGGCATTATTTTTTGCTCTTTACAGAACATGAAACAATAAAAAACGGAAAAGTGTGTTCACTTCAAGGATATATTTTCACTTTTCATTCGATTATATCGCAGATAAAAAAATTTTTTAAACATTTGATAAGGTTCCACTTATCACAGTTTTCTTTATTATGTCAGTGTTGCATGAAGTGAACCATAGCTAAATAGTGTAAGTTTCGTAAAATGTCTCGATAATCAGTTAACTCATCAAAAATCCGTATTACGAAATGTTTTTTTTTTAATTTAATTTAATTTTCTATAAAAATATGCCTACGTAAACGCAGTAAGCAACTCAAAACTATAATAATACTCCTAATAATTTATACTATTTTATTTTCTATATAAAAAATACTTGTAAAAGACTAAGCAACTGAAAATTAATTACAATACAAAAAATTTTTAGTTTGTTTTTAAAAATCCTGTGATTTGAGTTTTTCTATAATTGGATTATTGTGGTTCCGATCACCGAGATATTACTGTACTTATTCTATTTTTAAAACCACAAATTTAAAGGCATTCAAGACTCTTTTGGAAGAAATTTCAAAACAACGTCTATACTCTATAGGTACTTTTATTGAAATATTTACTTCGCTATTGTTATTACTACATTCCAAACTTATCAATAGATAACAATACAACAAACTACTTTAAAAGAACATTTTCCTTTTTGCTCTATTTTTATTTTTATCTTATTTACTTTTGCAGGTACAATTCGGCTCCATTGTAAGAATTATGGGCGACATAGTAGTCGGAATTGATTTGGGCACCACAAACTCTTGTGCCGCTTATTACATAGATGGCCATACACAAATTCTTCAAAATAAAGAAGGTGACAGAATTACACCATCTGTGGTGTACTATGACCCGAAAAAAGGCCCAATCGTGGGCAAGCATGCTAAAAACATGGCAATAGCTCATCCTAAATATGCGGTCTTTGGTAATAAATAGTACTGTAATTATCCACTAACTTAATTTTCAAATTTTTAGAAATCAAACGCCTTGTAGGTCGACAAATTGACGATCCTTACGTTCAGAAAAATTTGGAGTTCTTTCCTTTTAAAGTCGATTCTACCTCTGAAGATCCCCTTGTTGTAATCGAAGATTCTGAAAAAGAATCCAAAAAAAGTCCTTCGGAAGTTTGCGCAAAAATATTGAAAAAAATCAAAACAGACGTTGAATTTAGACTTGAACAACCTGTTCAAAAAGCGGTTATAACAGTACCTGCTTATTTCAACGTTAAGCAAAGAGAAGTTACACTTGAAGCTGCAAAACTTGCTGGTTTTACAGTACTCAAATTGTTGAATGAACCAACAGCCGCTGCTTTGTCTTTTTACTCAGAAAAACCTTGTGAAAATGAAGATTGTTCTTTGGTGTTTGACTTAGGTGGCGGAACTTTCGATGTTGCTATTTTAAAACGAAAATTAGACAACATTGAAATTATTGGTGTCGCGGGGGACAGTCATCTGGGAGGACAAGACTTTGATAATCTTATCATTGATTATGTTTGCACAGAGCTGAAGAACAGATATAATTTTGACGCTAAAAAAGATCGAAGAGTTATGAGACGATTACATAAAATTTGTGAAGACGCAAAAAAAGAGATATCTGTAACAGAAGAAGCCACCATGGAGCTAGAAGGTTTTGTGCCAGATAATGACTCTATTGAAATAACTCTTAAGAGAACAGACTTTGAACAAATGGCTAGTAAATTATTTGACAAAACCATTGAGATTGTGAAGAACTGCTTAAAAATTCACAACTTGTCTAAAACACATATTAAAGAAGTTATTCTTGCGGGAGGCTCTACTCGTATTCCAAAAATCCAGCAACTTCTTTCGGAATATTTTGACAGTAAAACATTAAATCATCAAGTAAACCAAGACGAATGTGTCGCCGAAGGAGCAGCTATTCAAGCAGCCCTACTTTCCACACACCCTTCACAACAAATTGCAAATATGAAAATTACCGATGTCACTTCTTTGTCTCTTGGAATTGGACAAGTCGCTGACGTGATGAAAGTTCTAATCAAGCGAAATACTCCCATCCCCACAAGTGTTACCGAAATATGGACTAATGTTAATGATGGTCAGGAAGCCATTTCTTTAAAAATATATGAAGGTGAACGTGTAAATGTCTTAAAAAACCGATTTTTGGGTGAACTGGAAATAACCGATCTTTCACCGGCTCCTCCAAACAGTTGCCAAATAATTGTGAAGATGTCGATCGACATTAATGGAATTTTACATGTTTCTGCGACAGAAAAATTCGCAGGCAACGTTAAAGATTTGAAAATTACATACGTGAAAGGTCACATCAGCGACAGCGAAGTAAAAAATAGCGTAAAAGATGCAGAAGACAATAAAGAAGAAGATGAAGAGTTTTTGAAATTTGCAGAGTTAAAAGCCTATTTAATACGGTACTGTATTTGGCTTATTTTCAATTTTAATACACACAATTTAACTCGTTCTGAGAACAATATCTATGACTTGTGTAAGGCAGTACAACGCGAAGCAGCTACATTGGATATAACCCAGAAAGAGCGGTTGAAAAGTAACATTGACAATTTAAAAAAGCAAACCGACCCTATTATCAAAAAATATAATTTTGTTTAAAATAAATGATTACTGTAAAATATGAATTTTTCATTTATTTATGACCTTTATGGCGTCGAAAAATTTGTTAAAAATTGTAACTTGCTAATTGTGAAAAATGAAATATTTGTGTTATTCACAACTGATAAAGTGATAACAGAAATTTAAAAAATATTAAGCCCTACTTCAAATTTTAAGTTTAATTGTCTGATAAAGTTTACCTAAGTTTAAATTGCGTGCTTAGTAAGTCTCGTAGTTCCAACCCAAAACATTTTCGTTACAAAAGTAAGTTAAATTCGTTATTTTTTATTCTTGTTATGCAATCCTTCCAGAGCTAACAGTTGCATTAACCGATGTGGCAAAAAATTGCTAACGAAATCTAAAATTTAAAGAATTCTAGCTCTGTTATCACGTTATCAGTTTCAAGGCAGTGAAATTCAGTTGTGTTTGTTTGCAATTTTTGTTGTGGTTTTTTTTTTCAATAAACATGCATAAAGGACCAGTTTAGAACAAAAATTAAAATTAAATAAATAAAAAAAAAATTTGAAAGTTAGCTTTAATTTTGCTGGGCAGTGCATCTTATAGCATCTAAAAAATCAAGACACTTTTTTTTTATATTTGCAAATTGGTGGATGCGCCACATCTAAACAAATAAAATGACGTTTTTCTCTAGAAATGGAAGACATAGTGGTCGGCATCGACCTAGGTACAACAAATTCGTGTGCTGCATGTTACCGCAACGGGTCAACAAAAATTCTGGAAAATGCAGTCGGTGGTAGAACCACACCTTCCGTGGTTTACTTCACAGACAAAAATCAAGTAATTGTTGGTGAAATTGCCAAAAAAATGGGTCGTGGAAATCCAAAGACTGCGGTTTTTGGTAAGACTATCACATTGACACTGTTACACAATAGTTAATAAAATCAACTTTCAGAAATCAAACGTCTTGTTGGTCGCGAAAACAGTGATCCTTATGTACAGAATAATTTAAAATATTACCCGTTTAAAATTGATGAATCTTCTGAAGAAACTACTATATTAATACAACATTCAGATCATTCAATAAAGAGAACTCCTTTGGAAATTAGTGCTGTGATCTTAAAAGCACTCAAAGCTGACATAGAACAAAAACTTGGATTTTCTATTGAAAAAGCTGTCATTACAGTGCCAGCTTATTTTAATGTTAAACAAAGAGAAGTGACGCTTGGTGCTGCAAAAGACGCTGGTTTTACAGTTCTAAAGTTATTGAATGAACCGACGGCTGCGGCTTTGACGTATTATTCCGGAAAAATCGGTGATAGTAACAATGGAAAATATTCGCTAGTCTATGATTTAGGAGGTGGAACTTTTGATGTTGCTATTCTTAAGTTACAATCACCCAACATTGTCATTATTGGCGTCGATGGAGACAGTCACTTGGGAGGACAAGACTTTGACAACATAATAATTGATTATGTCTGCAATGAACTGAGAAAACACTACAATTTTGATGAACAACGTGATAAAACAATAACCATAAGAAGACTCCGTAACATGTGCGAAGAAGCAAAAAAAGAAATTTCTGTAACTGATGAAACGTCTATCATAATTGAAATATTTGTCAAAGACCAAGATTACGATATGATCACCATACAGTTGAAAAAAACACAATTTGAAGAAATGGCCGATCATTTATTTCAAAAGACGATTCGAATCATCGACCGCTGCTTAAAACGATGCAACTTATCGAAAGAAGATATTGATAAGGTGATACTAGCGGGAGGTTCCACTCGTATTCCTAAAATACCACAACTTCTTGTCGAGTATTTCGGTAGGAATATTTTAAGTCACGAAATAAATCCTGATGAATGTGTCGCCGAAGGTGCTGCTCTGCATGCCGCTATGTTATCAAACAATCCTTCTCAAAAACTCCCCAACTTGAAAATAACCGACGTCACTTCTTTGTCTGTCGGCGTCAAAAAAATAGGCGATATAATGAGTGTTATGATACCACGCAACACGCCCATCCCTGTGAGTGTCTCAAAAAAATATTCCAATGTTTACGACAAACAAACCGCCATGAGTTTTAGAATCTTCGAAGGTGAAAGGAAGAACGCCGCGAAAAATAATTATTTAGGAAATCTGGAAATAACAGACTTGACTCCCGCACCACCGCGTAAATGTAAAGTTGCATTCACGATGACTATTGATAAAAACGGGATTTTGACGTGTTCTGCGAAAGAGAAGTATAAAAACAATGTTAAAGAGTTAAAAGTCAGTTATACAAGAGGTCACAGAAATGACAGTGAAATCAACAGTGCATTACAAGACGCGGAGACTCATAAAGACGAAGATGAAGAATTTCTAAAATTGGCAGAACTAAAATCGTACATTTTAGACTATTGTGTTAGCGCAATTCACAATTTTGAAAAAAAGAATTTGATTCACATGTATAAGGACATTTACGAATTGTGCAAGAACACACAACTGTTGGTGGAAATAGATGCTGACGAGAGCAACATTAGAAATTATCTAGAAATCATAGAAAGTCAATGTGGACCTATTGTGCAGTTATTTGAATTTGAGTTAATGCCGCAGAAGATAAACGTCTAGTTGGGGGTTTAACTTTGCGGGTTTAATGAAAACTAAAAATCTTATTTTAAAACCTTAATTGCATTAATTATACATATCACTTTTAAATATATATGATTGAACTAATTTTACTTATTTTGATTGTATTTTCCATACTTCTAGACCGCAGCATTTTAACCGTAACAACATTAAAGGTCTAAAGACAGATTTTGGCAGCTGCGTATCCAATCAGTCATTGTTCCGCGTTTGAAACGCTTGAGTACTAGACATCTACAAAATTTCATTAAAATTTCCAAGTTTTTTATAAAATGCACGGAAGTTTTTGCCAACTTTTGGAATAAACCTGAAACAATTTTTTACGTCTTATGGAAAAATATAAATCTGTTCAAAAATGTTATTATATTATTTCAGATTTGATTTTATGTTTTTTTAATGTACCTACCTAAATAACATTTTATAACTTTGCTGAAGATACGATAGAAACATGTAATGTTCTACAACTGTAGGTAGGTAGAAACATTCATTTAATAGGTAATTACGGGTAATCACGAGTAGAATATTAAAATTGAAGAAATCAAATAACAGCTTTCAAAAAAGGTGGACAACGTATCGATTATTTTTTTTTGCAATCAAATTATTAAATTATGAAACCACAATGTACCTAATTATTGTGCATTTATACAAAATCAATATTAATGTTATTAATTTATGCAATCTGTAATTGTAGTTAAGAAACGCTCAAAGTAGCGTTCAGTTCTTCCAGATTCAGAATTTAATCAGAACGTTGTGGACCACATTAGTCTGGAGCGTAAAAAAATCTCTTAATTGATGATATGGTGCAAGAAATATTTCTTAAGAAAGAACCCACCGATTAGGGAAGCGTTGGTAAATCCGAACAAGTCGGCTCACACATTCCTAGCTTTTCGCCATAAATAAAAAGTTATGTAAATTGTCAAAACAAAGCGCAAAAAAAATTTCTGAACGTAAGTAAAAGAAGACCCCTTTTTGCAACAAAATGTTGATGCAAGAATGCGAATTTTCTTATCTCTAGTAATTTCTGTGTGTCCTCAGCATTTACGACTTGAAAACCAAAAATGTTGTAAAGACCGTAGATAGCTACAAGCCAAAGATCCTAATTTTCATAACCATTTTATTCGAGGATTAATAAGAATTACAGGTTACAGGTTTATTAGTATTGAAAGACATTTTATTTGTGACACAGTAAGCATACTTTAATTAGGTGATTTTATCACACTGACGCAATGTTGGTTGCATATACAACTTTTTTTTTTTTTTTAAATCACAAAATATGAGTAATTCTGATTGTTTACTTCAATAAAAGAACTTATCTGTCCAATAAATATATGATTAGATACAATACAATCTGTCTGATCGATTTTTCCAACCAAATGTTACATGTAATTCTCGGAATTCTCTCTGGAATTTACGGAGGCGTACAACTTTCAAGGTCGTAATAAAACTATTTTTGACAGATGTCATTTGTAATATTTGTGTAGCATTCAATTATGCAAGCAATTTATTTTTATTGTTATTTATGAGCTGAAACGATCATAAATGCAACGTGAGACAAAGTGATGTGAAGTCAATTAGCCACAGATGAAAAACCCTCCATTTAGTTTGTTTTGAGAAGACACAAGAAGTTTATGTTGTGGTATAAAACATGCCTGCTCCTCCAATTCCCACAGTCATTGAGCCTGACGCAGGTAAACTTTTGAATCATTACGAAAACAAACTTAGTCTTGAGCAAATACAACGTTTTTTGTTTTCACAGAATGTCGGAGTGTCACAGACAGTGTGGGCTCACATTCGGACATTTCGGGGCACACGTTACAAGCAGCGAATGCTACGATGACAAGGCCCCACATGGATGTCGTTTGTGTGATTGATATCTGCCAGTCAGGGAATTTAGCTCACAGAAAGAAAGCTCTGGATGAAGTAAACCAAGCATGTCTTCAAGTGGGGGCCACTTTGAATCACATTCAGGTTAGTTTAACTCTAAGTAAAGTACATATTATTAAGTTTTGATTTTCAGTTTGAAAAGTTGGATTTTGGGGAGGCTAATGTTGTGAGCAGCTTCTACAATGCTGATATGGTCATTGTGGATTTTTCATTGCCAGTGCAGAAAAGCACTTTGTCTTATCACTTGGGAGTGAGGGAGAGTTTCAACATGAAGCACAACATTTTGATTTACAATGATACTGATGCTGAGGTCACTGAGAGATTGAAAGTAAGGTTATAGCAAAATAAGGTTTTATTCTGATCTTCTCTGAATATGATTTTGGTATAATAAGAATTTTTCTTCCTGTGGTGTCATGTGTTAACCTCAATGAGGCCATTTGACATTAAATCAAAGCTCTCAATTTTAGTAATTTGTGGTTTATCACCACAAAAATTTGCGGGGGAATTAAAACTTCGATTTTCTAATTACGCTAAATTAATTATTGAAACAAAGTGAAGCAAGTCCTTCAGTTCAACTTTCTTGACGTCACATGTTCTTAGTAATAGTTTAAATAATTTGCTATCTTAAGACGTAGAACCTTTAATTTCTACTTTTTATTAAGATGAATTACATGTGACGTCATATTTAGCATCCCAAAATTAATACCACAGAATATGGCAAAAAGCGATCATAAACTTAACTTTTTAGTGCTCAACCCAATACCCTTGCATTTCCTACATCTTATCAGAAGACAGCATGTGCGTAACAACAGGACGCTCCAACGACAGCGGCGAAATTCTCCATCAACGGTTAAAGCGCTCATTACAAGAAGTCGAAATTCAGAGCAAGTAAGAGTACATTTATGTCCTGTTCGGTTTTTGTACCTTTTTTTAAGGGCTCACATGAAGGAGAAATTTTTGGCCGATTTAAAAAAACTTAAAGAAAACAAAAGTGGTGAAGAGCTCCAACAGTCTTTGCACAACATCAGGAAACGTTTGGACGATCCTAACGTTTTGTCAGGCGATGTTGTACTAAATATGTTGTTTTGTTTTCGCGATATTCAAGATTATGATGCTATGGTCCATTTGGTTGATGACTTGAGGTCTCTGCCGGCAACTAGAAAGTTTTTGAATTCTTACATTTTGTATTTGTATGCTTTTGCTTTAAATCGACGAAAACAAAAAGGGGACAGAGAAAAGGCCTTGAAGGTTTGCATTGACGCTTTGGAAAAGGTAATTCGGAGAAAACTCCTCGTCGGAATTAATTAAATCAATGCGATTTTAGCGTGAAAACCATTTTCCCGACATGATTTGTTTGTGTGGGCGCATTTACAAGGATAAATTTACCGAGTCGGATCACAAGGACCAAGTTAGTTTAGGCCAAGCGATCTATTGGTACCGAAAAGGGTTCGAGGTACAACCCAACGAATATGCAGGTACTTAAAATTTCGAAACAGGAAGAACAGTATTAATAACTGTATGGTCTCAATAGGAATAAATCTGGCCACGCTACTGGTCATTGGTGGTGCTGATATTACCGGCAACGAAGAGCTTCAACGCATCGGCATGGTCCTCAACAATCTTATCGGAAAAAAAGGAAGTTTAGCATCTCTCCAAGACTACTGGGACGTCGCTACATTTTTTGAAATTTCGGTTCTCTTCCAACACTACTCAAATGCCGTCCAAGCCGCTGAATGCATGTTCAAACTAAAACCACCAGATTGGTACTTAAAATCGACCATTGGTAACATCCAATTGATTGATCGCTTCCGGAAAAAGCGGGACGAAGAGGGTCCTCCTGAAGAAAAAATCTTTCATTTCTGGATGGAGTTTTTCCTGGAAGCGACAAAACCACCTGCGAAAGAGAGTTTCAGATTCCCGGCGCTGATTCTGGAACCGAGCAAAGAGTTCATGCCGAGTTATGTCTGTGTGAATCTGGGGGCGGATCCCCAAACTTTACAAGTACGTTGTATTGTCAAAATGACGATCTAGCATTCTTATGTTGCTTATTACAGGTGACGAATCTCTGCGTCAAGAGTCTGAAGAACAACTGTACGCAAATCCATGACTGGGAGTTTACCGCAAACAACATCCGCAGTGTTAGCATTTACAAACGTGACGAGCGTTGTCTCTTCCTTTACGTCCACCACAACTCCGACGACTTCCAGATCTTCTTCCCTTCAGAAAACTGCCGACAGTTTTTCTACGAGCTAATTTTAGAGTTGACCGACCACCAGGAAGGCCTCGTAGAGCCTGAACCCCCACGCGATATCCGTTACGAATACGAGCGCGATGAACAAGGCAAAAGAATAGTTTTAGGCAAAGGAACCTACGGCGTGGTGTATGCCGCTCGAGATCTAAACACGCAAGTAAGAATTGCAGTGAAAGAAGTCCCTGAAAAGAACCTAGGCGCTGTGCAGCCTCTTCACGAAGAAATTCGCTTACACTCTCAGTTGCGACACAGAAATATTGTACAATACTTGGGGTCATTGTCAGAGGATAACTACTTTAAAATTTTTATGGAACAAGTGCCTGGAGGCTCGTTAAGTGCTTTACTGAGACTAAAGTGGGGACCGCTTAAATCAAATGAACGCACAATGGTACATTACACTCAACAGATTCTTGAAGGTTTGAAATACCTCCACGATCAAAAGATCGTTCATCGAGACATTAAAGGAGATAATGTATTGGTTAACACGTACAGTGGCGTTATCAAGATTTCTGATTTTGGAACATCAAAGAGATTAGCGGGATTGTGTCCCAGCACTGAGACTTTCACGGGAACTTTGCAGTACATGGCACCGGAAGTTATCGATAAGGGACAACGAGGGTACGGTGCTCCGGCCGATATATGGTCCTTGGGGTGTACAGTTGTGGAAATGGCGACGGGAAAGCCCCCATTTATCGAACTCGGGTCTCCACAAGCGGCTGTTTTTAAAGTGGGGTATTATAAGGCACATCCACAGGTCCCTGAGGAGTTGTCCGATAGAGCGAAACATTTTATCTTGAGGTGCTTTGAGCCAGATCCAGATCAGAGGGCGTCAGCAGCACAACTTTTGGAGGATCCGTTTATAGGTAGGAAGTTTGAGTTTTTTAATTGCGGAGGAAATGTAGGTCGTATCATGAAATGTTTAATTTACGAGCGGAAAATTAGCTCAGGGATCTTTGTTCATTAAATAAAAAATACGATCGTTCTGTCAAGAACTGGAAGCAAATATTTATTTATCTGTTTTAATATGGGAGTTTAAAATTGTTGAGACTGTTCAAAGTTGAGTATAATAAAAATGTTTGATTTCTTGACGTAGCATATCGGGACGTCAACTTGGAGGTTAAGTATTTATTATGTTTGGAGAATGATTTCAACCTCTTGTCGCGAGAGTTCTCTTTAGATATGGGGAAGATTTTCCGTTTTTTGTCGCGCACAGGTACTTTTTTGTCCCCGTTCTTTATAAGATTTCAACATCCCTTTCGTTTTTCTTATTTAAATCGTCTGAATTACTTCCAGGTTCTGAAAGGAAAAAGAGTGTTCGGTTGAACACCGAATTTAACCGCAGCGTTTCTGTCCCCGTGGACAAAGTGGTTCCTCGACTTCCAGGCTGCAGTGCTCCCAATCAAACTCCCACGACGCCAGAATCGGAGTAAGTTTGATAATCTCGCCGGTGGTTTGCATGCTTCTTAATCATAGTTACAGGATGTCAGCAAAAACCAAGATAAAAACTTTAACCTTTTGTTTAATAAAAAGTTTGTTTTGTTTTGTATGACTGTGAATGTGTGCGTGTGAAGATGATAGTTTCAAATTTTCTCATCATCAACACGGACGACTGGTATTTCAAATATTCATGGTAATGTCTTTTTGGTTTGTCTTGTGATGTTTTAGTGAGGTTAAGTCTTTTATTAACACTTAACGTTGTGCTTTAATGCTTGTGGTGGTAATCGTAATTGACTTACAGCTCCCAAAGCAGAGGCTCTCTACTACCGCCCATACAAATGCCTACATCACTCACATTCAACAGGTAATCCTGTTAAACAACTAGGAAGTAGAGAAGTAGATTGATGTTAATTTGTGTTGCACCATTTCTGTGTCTAACCACCTAACTTGTTAGCGCAAGTGGCTTTTATTTGATTATTTTAACCTTCACTTTATTATTTTAATTAGAGGTGTTAACTAAAGGTCGATACAGATCGCGCATCGTCAAATTAAAGCTAAGTAGTTTCAGTCCGATCCATCTTTATTTGAAGAAGTTGCTCTTGCTGCTTTGATTAGATTCAATTAAATTAGAATCGCTATTTGCAGTTATTGACGGTTCATTGATTTATTGCGTGAAGACACACATACTTGAAGTCCTAGTCAGATCTTCAATTGTTTTAAAGTCGTGTACAAATAAAACGTACCTTAACTGCAAATTTTGTACCTTTTTAGTTCAGCTAATTTTAGTTAAATCTAACGATAAAGCAACCGTAGCTAAACCTTCTCCTGTGGGCGTCCTTTCTAATTGCTTCGTACCAAAAATCTATCTATTAATGGCAGTCTGCAGAAACCCCCTAAAAATGTCTCTTCTTTCTTAAGTTTCCGATGTCTTCCTTTAGACGCGCTTCAAAACCAACTTCGTTGAAGTTTTCTCTGATTCTCTTGTCGTTTTTAGTCTAGCCTCAACCCCGTCTTTGGAAATCGAGTCATGTCAAGACGGCACGGAACGCAGGAATTCTTCAGGGACTCTTTTATCGCCGGAGGTGGACGCCAGCGCCGAAACCGACGGCTTTTACCTCCTAAAGAAAGATTCGCAACGACGCACCACGCTTGCCAAAGTCCTCGCCCAAGACGGCGCAAAAATCTGTGATGTGTGGATGCAAAAAATCCGTGACAAATACATGGGGGAAACAGTGCTAACTCAGAAACATCTCGGGAGACTAATGGATGGTCTGAAGGATTATCTAACCGAACCGTCGTTATCCGTCGTTGAAAGTGCCGTGAGACAATTGAAGGAAGAGTTGGATTTTGATGTGACGGCTATAAATCAGTTGCAATTTGCGATTTATCTCTATCAGGTTACAGGTTGTTTTCTCTATCGGGGACTGTCTAAAATGTACCATTTCAGGAATCTGTAAATGACGTGCTAAGATTGCATCCTATCAAGCCGCATTGGATGTTCGCTTTGGATAATTTGGTCCGTTCAGGTGTTCAAGCGACAATCACGGTCCTCTCTCCAGAACTTGGAGAAAACTTGGCCAATCATAGTTCCCCCAGCACGGTAAATTCAGCCAAGTCGACAAAAAGCTCCGAAAACTTCGACTTACGGGATCAAGTTGTCCAGTTTCGTTCTGAAAACTCGCGATTACTTCAAGAGCTTTTGGAATCGCAGAAGCAGTACCACATGTTGGTTAAGCAATTAATTGAGAGCTTCCAACAACAATCTGACGCGATCAAGGAACTCTGTTCACGGCGTGAAGTTCACATGAAAGATGACTTTGAAGAAGATCCGAGATTAGCAAGTTGGCTACAAGGCCTGGGAATCAACGAATTTGGACGAAGGAAAATACTAGCGGAAGGATTTACTTTGGACGAAGTTTTATATAATATTTCTCGGGAGGATTTACAAAGAATCGGGCTCCGCGGCGCTGTGGAGTTCCGTATATGGCGAGCAATAGAGCAACACCGCCAGAGTACAACGGTTTTCATTTGTAACGGATTGTCAGAAGACACTAGTACTGTCTAAAATAATTTTAGTCGCCTGGCTTTTTAGCGGCGGCAGCCTTCACCAGACTGTGATTTTTTGTTTTTTTTTTCTGTAGAATCTTGTTTCATTTGAAGTGCAATTATATTTATTGTTTGAATATTTATTAATTTTCCTAGTTAGTACAAAGAAAAAAACAATTTTATTTCTAGGTTTTTAATCAAATTTGTTTTTAATTTTTGCGTTTTAATTGGTTGCAAGATTTAACTTTATTCTTTTATATTAAAAGTTTAATCTGTGTATTTACTTGGTAAAGTACTAAAATTCTAATCGTTAGTTGTAATGATTGTAATACTAATGTTCTAAAGTTATCAAGTGCCTTTACACTAATGCATCACGTTTTAGTTCAAGTTTTAATTTTACTGATTTTATTTTTGAGATGTTTTTACTTCGCCACATGGTAATTATTGCTGTTTAATCCTGTACAAGCCATGCAATAAATTTACTAAAGTTACAAGTGTTTGATTTAGGGCGACCCAATTCAAAAATATTCCTTTATTTTAATCTTCCAGAACATTTAGACACGACAAGGACACAAGGTACATAAATAGCATAAAATTAAGTACAAAAATTACTTTCCTAAAATAATCTTTCTTGAGGCACCAAAGTTTTGACCAGCTTGAGAGGCCCCCTTATTTGTTCCAGCTTGCAAGCCAATTATAGCCTCTCCAGCTCTCAACTGCTGCTCTGTGAATTCTCTCTTATTTTCTTCAGATGGTCTGGGCCCTAACCAGGGTCCTCTCCATTCGGGGTGCTTGTAAGCCGTGCGCCCAATAGCAAAAATAGTGATGGTCACGGCAGCAATGTTCTTTTGATCCCACAAATCGGTGCTCTGGAAGAGATCGACATCGGGAACTCCGTATTTCACGCAAGCCTTCTGAAACCTGAAAGTATGCAACCAGTTAGACAAAACTCTGTTACTTGTTCGCTTTTCTGTAGTCCTAATGCTAGATTTACTGATTGCACTAGTTGATGATACTGATTCCTTTGTTGTGTTAATTAGTTATCCGATTTTCATTAAAAGTCTGTTCCTGTTTGCGCCACAGCGCCAGGAAAGTCTGGTTTCGTTGAGATCTCTTCGCGTTTCTGTGACCCTACTGGCACAATTTCATACTGGATGATTTATGTAGAGCAAGTAAAATTTAATCGCGTAATCCGGCTAATTCGATCAAATTATAATGGGTAGACGGTACCAATTGGTCGAGTTCCTTATCGTCAAACGGGCCATTTTCTTTAAATATTTACAATTGGAACAAACGGATCCCGTTTAAAGTGGGACGGACAATTTAAGCACCAAGGACAATACCTGTGCTTCCTCGTACTATCAGGCAAACAGAACTGCGAAGAGAGTACCGACGAGGATTTTTACAGAGAGAAAGCGAGCAAAATTCGAAATTCTAAAACCTGCTGCTTCAAAAATAATGCAAAAAGTTGTAGTTCTAGAAATACAGTTCTATTGTTAGGTACTATAACTTCTATTTTTATTCTGATTAGCAGAACGCAATTAAAATAATTATTGGAATTGTTTGTTTATTAGTTGTACTGCCATATCTCCGTCTTTCTGCCGTACTGTTAAACAAGAAGTTAAAATTTACTTCGTCCGTAGTAAAGCATTTTTTGATGGCGAATGGAATCAATAAGATTATGAAAATCGTGTGTCCAACAAATAAAAAATCTCTTTTATGCTGATGAACTATTTATGCAATTCTTATTTATAACTGTAATTGAACTGCTAAACTTCAAATACAATTTTATCGGTCTTATTCGACAGACATTTCTTGATTTAAATTTGTGCTGTAACAAAATTCTGACGGTTTTTGGTTAGCACTTTAAAGCTCATATGCTTGTGCCATGACCAGATATCCTTCTGTTGCTGTCGCCTTGTTCAAATGAACGTTAAAATTTAATTCCTCTGTGGACGCTACGAATTTGGGGGCCATTTTTTTCTTCACGTTTTTATTTGACTTTATTTGTGAATTAATAAAGAACAAACAATAATAAATAAACTAATTTTCGACAAATTAATAAATACAAAAAGATATTTTTGGTGTGTCTAAAATATTTTGGATAATAACACCAAGAAATATAAACACCCGTCAACGTTGAGGAGGAATTTTCATTTAATGTCTCACTTGATTGAGCTGGTCTTTCGAAATAATCCTTGGCAAATCCTTTCAAAAATGGGGGATATGTACGCCTACCACTGCCCTCTCCCAGTGTCATTGCATAAATGTTCAGTTCAGGTAGATTTTACCTTGCCTTTACGTAAGAGGTTCAAAAAACAAAAATTTACTACTTTGAGCACAAAAAACAATATTTCAAGTCAAAACTCTCTTAAAAATTTCGTTCGTTTGTAAAATCTTGACACAGATTAATGAAAATATTTTTTCTCTTGTTAAATTTAACTGTAATATTTTACAGTAGAAAGAAAAATCACAGACTTGAATTGAACAAATGACCCTTTTCAATCTTAAATCCACTTAACTCAATGTTATTTGTGGTCGCGCTTATCCGGATATTGCCCAATCGCCAAAACAGACTTATTTTTAGAATTTAAAACAGCCAGTTTTAAGATTCTACATTTTATTGTCACTTCATCGGACCCCACATTGAGTTCAAAACAACAGAGGAAATCGATTTGGCTCATAAAATGTTGAATATAAACCTGCCAGCTTAAATTGAGATATTTTTCAGAAAATTGATATAAATGTAAAAATACCCCTTCTTCACACTTTAAACTTAAGATATTTATCTACGGTTGAAAGAGAATGAATGGAATCAGGTGGAGGACATAAATTTAAAAAAATTCATTCACACCGCTCGCTTTGTTGTTGCGTTTTCGCCAAGACTCCTTCACCCGAGTCATCGTAAACAAACACTTACTGGCTCAGATTGTCCATCATCTTGTAGTCTCCACCGGATGTGTTAATTTTCGTGATAATACCAGGAGCTAAGCGATTCATCAACCTGCAAAGGATGATCCCATCGCGAAGAGCGTATTCGTAAGGAACACCTGGAGGAAATCTTTCGCCAATTACGGCCTCCACCCAAGCTTGGGCTTCTTTTTCTTGCTCGGGGTCTCTTTTACCGGCAACCTACAAAATGAAAAAGAACAGACTTAATTTTAATTTAGTAGCTTCATTAAAGTCAACATCTGGTGGAAATATTTGGAAAGCGTTATTGGGTGCAAAATTATTTTTAGGTCAGTATAATCGACCACATTTCAATTTAATTTTACGGTCGTGAGCGCGTATAATTCTGAGCGCCTTGCGAAATTAGTTTGCGGTCAAAAAGATAAAAGGCGCCATACATTATCTTAATAATTATGTTGTTATCATGACTGTCTTACTCAATATTGTTCCGAGAATCTACGTTTATTTAGCGAGAATTTTTTTGAGTGGGAGAATGCATACAAATGCAGAAAGAAATGAGTTGCGGCTAGTGTTGGTTGCATATCTGCTTTAATTATAACAAGTACGAAAAACGAGTCAATTGCACTTTTCACCACGGAGAAAACAATAGGAAAAAAGTTCGCTCATTTTTCTCTTCTTCCTGAACAAAACTAGAAAATTGGAAAGCAGCATGAAACTTTCTGTTATTTTCCTCGTTATTGTCGTAATTGCATTCCAATAGAGCTGCTCTTTTGTGGTTGAAGCCATTGCATTTTGAATTTATAATTATGGAAGATGACAGCTTAATGTTGCTTAATAGACATTTATCACATAATGTTAAGTTTACTGCACAATTGTAAAATCTGGACATAATGAGAGTTTTACGACCATTATCCACATTGAAGACTTTTTCTTGTAATAAACTTCTAGAAAAAGTGGGGATCTACACTTTCGATCAACTTTGTAAACGTCAAAAAAAGCTCAAAATTCTTGGTAGTAAAGATCTGAATGATTTGAAAAAAACAAGCGTAAGCGTGTGTGTGCGACGCCCCCGCGTGGGCCTCCCATAAAGACCATCAGCTGGCAACAGACGCCTCAGTCAGTATCGTCGCGACGCCCAATTCATACACTCCACAACATGTCTGTAAGTTGTTCCTCTCACTTTTAATTTACTAACAATAAAGTCAGTAAAAACAGCCCACTTGTTGATTGAAAAACGATTTCCAATTTTCAACTTTTTGAATAAACTTTATCAAAACTAGCCTCCGCACAGGTGTCAATCTTGGCTCAATATCCGTTATTTTCCGAAATGACACCATACACAAAAATAACTCCGTGGCGTGTATTTTTGGAAGTGTTGGTTGCGGTGGAAATACATCATTTTGTATTGCAGAAACGCGATAAAGATTTAGAAAAACAAGTCTTGGAATGGATTTTCGCTGTGATCGGCGAACCCGCTCCAAAAGGGGAATTCGAGGATATCCTCCGCGATGGAGTCGTTCTTTGCAATTTAATGAACAAACTAGCGCCTGGAAGTGTTAAGAAAATCCAATCCAAAGGAACGAATTTCCAGTTGATGGAAAACATTCAACGGTTTCAAGCGGCGGCTAAGAACTACGGACTACCGCAAGAGGAAATTTTCCAAACTGCGGACTTGTTCGAACGACGAAACGTCGCACAAGTATAATTAATTATTTTCGTAAGAATCCCCCTTAAACTATTTTTTTCAGGTTTGCTTGTCTCTTTTTGCCCTTGGTCGCATCACCCAAAAGCATCCTGAGTTCACGGGTCCTTCACTAGGCCCTAAAATGGCTGATAAGAACGAAAGAACCTTTACAGAGGAGCAACTGAGAGCCCATGAAGGTGAATTGAACCTACAAATGGGTTACAATAAGGGCGCTTCTCAATCTGGCCACGGTGGTTTTGG
Organism: Gnatocerus cornutus; assembly: GCA_029298725.1. Classification (NCBI taxonomy): domain Eukaryota; kingdom Metazoa; phylum Arthropoda; class Insecta; order Coleoptera; family Tenebrionidae; genus Gnatocerus; species Gnatocerus cornutus. The sequence goes on from CM055514.1 coordinate 10,302,886, forward strand.
CAACACTCGTCACATGTAAATTGTCGTTTTTCCTTTCTCCTTCAAAGCTTTTTTTATTTTTTATATCTTCATAGGCTATAAGTAGAGTAAATAAATTTTGTAATCTTTAATTTTATAACTTTGCCTATTGACATAGCGCAACTACCGAAATTTAGTATTTTTAGATCAAACAGCTGCATACTAAAATAGTTTGTCTACGAAACCACTAATGCAGAAATACATCAAGTGAGGAAGATGTGATTGTATGAAATTTATTTATGTTTCACTAATGTCTGTTATAAAAATACATTGTTACTACGTTTTGTGTTTCATTTTTTTTCATTTTCACTCAGTTGTAGTTAAATGGGAATTCTTACAATGACGTAACTGCTCTAAGATGTGGAATTCTGCTCTCAGCTTTCACTCAAGCAGGAAAAATACTTGAACTTGAACTTTCGGGTTGAAAATATTGGTAACTTGTTACACAATTAATGCTTTTGTTTATATTTTCTTCATGAAGTAGTCAAAACAACTTTGATGAGTACTGATTTATTGATATTTTACAATTTAAATTGACTGAAGGTATAGACCACGTCTTATGCAATTTCCGAGCAGTTTTTGCCAATTAATGGAACATCAGGTGTAAAGTTTTATATTTAGACGAGGTGCTTTTTTTAGATTCACAAGAGATTTCTGGAATGAACAGGAATGCAGTTAATTTTTTATTACATTTTTTTATTTACGTAAACACAATGAGAAAACATGGATTCACGATTATAAAATTAATGATAATTATAATTTATCGATTATTATGAAAGTAGATGTTTGAATCTATAGGAAACAAGAAATAATTGTGATTTGTATTGAGAAATTTATACCAGATGATTTCCTAGAAGATGATAAATATGATCAGGATAATATATTTAATTAGTAGATCAAAATAAAAAGAAATTAGAATCTGCATCCACGAAATCTATGATAGAACTATTTTAAGCAAAGTAAATAAGGAAAAAAAATTGTTGCAGGAAACAAATGACATAAGTCAAGCATAAGTTTATAGCATCTGGAAATTCTAAAAAAAATTGCAAATGATTTAATCTGAAGATTTTTAAGAATGCATAGAAGCAGAAAGTATTCAAAATACCCAATGAATTTAAGTAGGAATGTGAGTTAATAGTTCTGTTATTTTTATTACCCTTGAATGGCAAAAATCTATCGAAATCGCGTTTTACTAATACAATCAAAAAATGTTGACATGTAACATAATTAAAAATAGTGAGGCAATGTGGTACTTAGATAACTATTTCATGGTGACAAAAAGTACTTACGACATAAAACAATGAGAAAACAATAGACTAATTTACGAGCATGTTCATTAAAAGTAAACTGTAGAAAAATTATTTAATTAACATTTTGCTTTGTCTAATAGTCCTCCGCCAAATGACCTCACTGCATTTTTCATGTCCTTTTAATCCTTTCCTTTCTATAAAACAGTCTGTTAATTTATGATAAATACAGAGAAAGCAGGTCAAAGTATCTTCACACTTCAAAGATAATATGTATTACGTAAGTGTAAAAATCAGATCGCGAACGAACCGGAAATTACCTTATCAAATAACATGAAAATCTTTTCAAAATCGAATAACCCGGAAGATGAGCACACGTTTGATTTATCGAAGGGTGGAATAGGCCTTTTTTTGACATTTCGCAACTAAATAATAATTTAAGGAGTAATTAAAACAGTCTTAACTCAATCTTGTTTAGCAATCATTTGACAACCTCGAAGGAAGTTAACTAAACATAAATTACAATAATAATTTAATAACAAGCATCGCGTGTCGCCGAGACGTACTCAAAAGAAAATTAAGTATTATTGATTTCCTTTGGCCCCCACTTAACCGTCCAGACATAAAATGGAAAACCAACAAAAATGGCATACACTACCTGTTCTGTGCTAGTTGCGACAATTATGTAAGAAAAGACTCATAAAGCAGAAACTTAGTGAAAGTTTATCTGAATATGAGTCGATTCTGAGCTCAAGATAAGTCAACATGTTGCGAAGTATCTTGATCGTGTGCTTCTTACAAATAGTGCAGGGAGTTATCGAACAACGTGAGTATTTCAAATTGTTAAAAATATGAAAAAAACGTGATTTTTCAGCTGGATATGTGAAAACGTGCTTGAAAAGCGAACCGGGATTTATTAATTGTTCCACTCATGCTGTTCAGTCGTTGTTTGATGCCATTCCTAATGGGGAGCCCGCGATAGGGTTGGACCCGCTGGATCCCTTGAAAGTGCCCAGAATTAAGGTAAGAGATTTTGGAAGAAACGGCTACTTTAAGCCAAATTTTTATAAATGTTTACGATTGTAAGACCCAGCAGGTCACTGCCAAGAGCAACACGAAACAATTTATAAATGAGCTTTTTTATACTTTCGTTTGCAGCAGTTGTGCTCTAATTTTTCTTCGCGCTTCACGAAAATAGAACGTTCATACTCAAAATAATTTAAGTTATTGGTTTGGCTGAGTTTTTACCAAACTTGCGTGTTCACTTTCACAGCTTGTAGCATTAATTACATGACAACTCGATTTAGTCTATGTTAGGGAGCAACAAGATTTGTGTAATAAGAATTTGACAACAGTGAATGGTTTTTGGTGTAAACCACCATAACACCATTTTTTTTGCAATTAAGATTGATTCCCTTGCCACGTAACAAATTTCGCAAATTTCCCCGCAAACAAAGCCGATAAAAACCAACTAATCACAACTCATCAAAACTCAATTCGAAAGTTTTCATTACGTAATCACCTGAAAATTATCCAACCAAACTACAGTAGTTTCTTTAAAGATCCTCCAAGGAGGTGGAGGACCTGTCACAGTAAACGCATCTTTGACTAACGTCACCGTCCTGGGATTTGGAAAAACTCAAGTTTTGTACAACAGCGTGGATCCCGTTACGTACGACTTCCTCACGAAATTGAGACTCGAGAAGTTGCGCATAGATGGTTTGTACGAGCTTTTAGGACGTATCTTGGTCATCCCGCTTCGGGGGAAAGGAAATTGTTGGTTCGATGCCAGTGAGTATTTTCGGGAGAAAATGGGTGTGGGAGATATTACTCTCCGTGTATTGTTTATTTGGGCAAGAAATATACCAGGAAAGCTGCCAATGTAGATTATGAGTTGTTTTTTGCAGAAAATATCGACATTGTTGCTAAAAGCGACGTCATTCTCGAGAAGCGGGAAGGCTTCCACTTCTTCAACGTCACTGCTGTCCACGTGAAATTCAGTATCGGAGGTCTGAGGTTGTACATGCACAATTTGTTCGACGGAATTAAAGCTTTAGGTAATTTTGGGAAAATTTGTAACACAAAAGTTAATTCTTGTTTGCAGAGGATTCAACAAACGCGTATCTGAACGCGAATTGGCGCCCTGTGGCGGATTCTCTCAATCCCATTCTTTCGAAAACGATAGAAGACATAATGATTGATATTTTACGAAAAGTCTTTGATAACATTCCAGCCGATTATTTTATCGGAGATATAGAAAATTGAGATTTCGTTTCGTGTTCGGTAGATTAAATTTAGAAAATCGACACACTTTCCTGCGCTCCTGAAATATTTCCACCATTCCACCAATCATAAACAAAATTTAAACTTAGAACGCGATGATTCACACGGTTCAGAAGTTTATCACATTTTTTACAAAAATCACCCCTCATTACATGTTTCATTTTAGTTTTATTTATTAGTGACTAGAAATTGTACAATTTTGTTAATAAAAAGTAAAAGTAAACACGTTTCTTGACATTGAAATAAATTGTTGAAACTTTGCAAATTTATTTAAACATACCTGCCACAAAGGTCTCGATGGTCCAGGCATGTTTCTAAAAACTGTTCACTGATATTATCACCTTAACACTGTGAAGATCAGAGGTTTGCAGGTTAACTACGTATATTTTGAACCGGACCGTTCTTATAGTGATCCATTTACAGTGGCGTCGCGGAAAGTACGCCCACACTGCCCAATCAAACAAAACTTAGATCCCTTAGTCATCGTGGTCGTAGGTCTGTGACGAAATTTTCGAAAATTTGTGAGTGTGACTTGGCATTTGTGGATTTTCAACGCTTGATTTATTGATTTGGGGCCAAAATATGCACAGAATAATAATATTCGTGGCCAAATGGTTATATTAGAAAGTCCGAAAGTGTCCTTTTTGTAATGCGCCCAGAAAAACAAAGATGCAATCTCTATGTCCATTTTCAGAATAAAACGTAGAAATTATGACAAGTCACCTACTGTTGAGGCACAGTTATGGCTAACACACTTCCGTTACAAAACGATTCAATTATTATTAATTAACAATTTAGTAATAACAATAATTTTTATTTTTTGGCATTCTTATTTTGATCGCAATTATGAAATCTAGAACAATTATATAAAGAAAATTGAGGTCAAACAAACAAGCCAAACTTGCTAAAGCTTGTGTTAAATAGCAAATATCATTTAAAATAAACAATAAAACTTGTGCTCTTCTAATTTTTCTTCTAATGCTTTTCTAATTTTTCATTTTTTTTATTTGCCGGCGAGTCAATAATCTTGCCCACCTATGTCCGTTTGCCTACTCAAAATTATAAATTATTTTCTGCTTAGTGTTGTGACTATTAATCACTAATGTGACACTCCAAAATAGTTACAAAATGTTATTTTAATTCTATGACGGTTTCTTTTTTTGTTGTAGGCAGATTATCTATTTATAAAATGGTTTCAAAGCACAGACGTGCCTTCTCAAAATGTGTTTACTCATACAACTATTCTTGACTTGGACTTTAACGTGTAATAACAATAAGCATAATATGAATAATTTTACCGCAATTATATGATGTTATGTGTTTATGTTTTTCGAATCCAAGACATGTGGGTCGATGTAGTTACGCTTGTTTTTGAAACAACATTTTCGGAATGTAATTAAAATTTCAATTTTAAGAAACATGAACAAACTCGGCTTTAAATAGTTCTTGTAACTGAGCAGAGTTAATAATATTCATGTCAAAAACAGAAAATCTCTCGAATGTCATGCTATTGTTATCTGACTACAGTAATTACCAACGCTACAAACCTTTGAAAATTTAAAAGATTTGAGTTTTCTTGTACAATAATTGTATTTTGGTATAGGTAGGTACTCTTAAAATTTCATTTTATGTTAACTGCCGCCTTGCAACTTTGTAAGTTGGCACAGTTAACTACAAGCAACTTATCAAAAACACAAGTCTCTTTAAATTTGATTTATACAGCAAGGATCCGAATTAAATACAAAAGTAACAGGGGATAATAGTTTTCAATGAGTTTGGAGCGGTAGCCAGAACTAAAATATTCAGAAATCTCGTTGAGCCAATTAATTGTCAATGTCAGTGAAAATCATCGGAAAGTTGAGAAAACAATGAAAACAAGTAGCAAAAAACTTGTTAAAGGAGTTTCTGTCAATTTAACAATAATCGGGGTAAAGTAAGAGCGCTGAATTGTTCAAATTTGGATGATATTGGCTGGGGACGTTTTCGATTCTTTGCAAGTGATTTATTCAAGTGTAGGTATCTAATAAATGAAGGTAAAGTTATAAAAGAGCATTGTCCGAAAGTAAAACTGAATTTACGACTAGTGACATTGAGGATTTTCTGATCATTTTTCGTAATAATTTCAGATAACTTTTTGATTATTTTGTTTCTCTTTAAAATCTTGTCCATGGAGCCAATCAAAAAAGTCAATTTACAAACTCAGACGAGATAAACAGCCCCATTTTTGAGGGGTCCATTTATTTCAAAGAAATTGACTATTCTCAAGATCTCGAGACTCAATTTTTGAAATGTGTCTGCCCAAACACGTACTTATCTGTGAAAGTAAAAAAAATGTGATAAAAGTGACGGTAATAAACGTTTTTTGTCCGAAGGATTATTTATAACAAACATTAATTTTTGAAAGTACACATGTACCATAAATAATTTAAAAATGTTAGTTAAGACATTTAAAATTTAAAGAACATTAGTGGATTTTATTTAAAAAGTAAAATAATTGATATTTTTAGATCTCAATTTTAAGAGTCCTTTAATCATTTTTCACTGATATGCACCAATCCGGAGACATGAGGTAGCGTGGCCGAGCGGTCTAAGGCGCTGGTTTAAGGCACCAGTCTCTTCGGGGGCGTGGGTTCGAATCCCACCGCTGCCAATTTTTTTTGTTTTTGTTATCTATTCCTTTATTTAATTTTTATTACAAAGGAGTGCAATAATAAATGCTAAACTGCAAAAATTGTAATAATAAATAAATAACTGTTTACTTGCGAACGTTGTGAATCTTAATAATGATACAAATTTCAATAAAAAACAAGTGTAAATAGAATATTCTGATCTGTTCCAAAAATCACTATGAAACGAGAAATAATTTATATTTAAATACATAAAAGTGTGAAAATAAGGAGCTCAAGGAAAATTTGAAAATTGCCCTTCTTGCGCCATCTACGTAGATTCTACCACACCAAAATAACGTGAAGAATGCGAGAAACGGAATGCGAGCTCCTCGCTTGGCCCGCCTAATATCAGGACAGCAGAAAGCTAAAGAGTACTGCAAATAGCATTCTCTATCTCTCGACAAAAGTTATTTGAAATAAAGTAACACATTCATTTGTATTTTCCATGTGCGAGAGAGTGAAATGAAGTCTCAGTAACATAATCACGAATCCCCGTTCAGTTTACATGCTAAAATTAATCTGAATCGGTGCCAATTTCAATAAACAATACATTTCTGACAGAATGCGCGTTGAATCAATTGATGCGAAGTTATCGGAAATATTGGCGGCTTAAAGGTTACCTCTAGCCGTTCATGTTCTCCTGATGGACCAAATCAGATGTTATTTAGCCTCTGATCGGTCATCGGCCATTGATCCGATTGGAAATTCAACTCTGTCGACGAACGATAGGAAAACTGCCTGTCTCTCTCAGGACGCGCATGTTGAACACGGAAATTTGTTGATAAAGAGATAACAAGTGGTTTTACTTCACGTGGTGAAAAGGTCTAAATTTATAGTTGTACTCAAACGCCTTTTTAGTGTGTGTGATGATGAAAGGGAATTTTTACTTGTAATTTGTTGGCTCATTGATTAATAAAAAATTGGCAGAAGCGACTAAGGGGCAGAAAAAAATACTCCTACAATGTCCGGTAACTACAGGAACACCTCAAAATTTTTGGGATAAATGCAAACTGTCTGATTCGATTCATTTTTATATTTACTATACCAAGCTCCTGTCATTCATTACTCACCTCTTGCATCGTACTCGTCGTAGTAGTACCAGCTGCCTGATGGAATGTACGCTAAACGGAAGAAGCATTATAACTAATTTATTATTACCGTGCCCCACTTCTTGTAGAACTTGTTTTTGTGTAGAGGCAAGTAAAAGCCCTTCCTATTAAAAACGTGAGAATTAGACACCAATTTCACTGTATACCTGAACCAGTTGAGGATCCGGTGGAAGAAGCGGTGGTGTAGTTGCGAGTAGAACTCTCTACAACGATTGCAAATATGAATGATGAACAATTTTATAAATGGTTTTGAGTGTTTTTTATATTAATTGATTTGTTTTTTCCTTTACCTAGTCAGCGTCAAATTTTCTGATTTCTGTTGAATCACTATAAACTACAAGAAAACGAATGTGATTTGCTTGACATTACGATTATATTAGATAACGTGGAAATAGGACACTATGAAGACAAAAGGTTGTTCAGCAATGTTACGAAAAGGATAGATGAAAGAAACTGAAAGAATTCTCTTTACAGCTTATGTAAATTGTTTGTAGTAAACCAAAACAAAAAATTGTCGTTCTAAATAAAAATTTTTATTGATTACTCTCACTCCATTGTGGGTTAGGATGAATCATAATTTTGATAGGATTTCCCTTTCTTGTCTTTGCCGTTTCGAAAGCCGTTTTTGCATCCTCAATCTTAAAATGGTGCGTAATTAAAGGTTTTACCTTAGCTCTTCCAGTTTCAACCATTGCAATAGCAGTAGGGTAACTAAAAATAAAACATTAAAATTCCGTATGCTGTTTTTTTAATGTACTCGTTATTATATCTAAAAACGCCTTTGATATCGACTTCCCGGAAAACCGAATCGACTATTGGTAAATTCATCTCATTTTCTGCCATTCCTGTTAAGACCACAATACCTCCAGTTCTAGTAACCTTAAAAAATCATTATAATCGTGTTAACTAACAAAAATTTTTACTTGAAGTGAAATTCTGGTTGGGTGTAGTAGCCCTGTACAGTCTATAGAAACATGAGGATCTTCGCCCAACATTTTTTTGATATCATCAACAGTTTGGTTGTCTGGAACATCTTTACTCATTTTGTAGACACAGTCTGCTCCCAACAATTTAGCTTTTTCTAATCGGAAATCCAAGATGTCTATAAACGGCCCAACATAAAAAAAAATTGTGGCGGATTTTCGTGTTTACCTGTCATTAGAACAGTCGAGGCGCCCATTGCTTTCGCAGCTAACATGCTCACGAGCCCAATGGGACCAGCACCCATAACTAACACAACGTCACCAACTTTAATATTTCCTTTTTTGCAAGAATGTACACCCACAGCTAGTGGTTCCATAAGAGCACCTTCATCGAGGCTCAAATGATCTGGTAATCTGCGATTGCGTTAATAAAAGTAACAAAACTAGCTGATTTTATTACTTGAAGCAAAAGTCTGCATCGTGGACAAAGTATCTGGATAAATTGCCATCGTAAGGAGGATTTGCACAAAAAATCATATCTGGGCATAAGTGATATCTTCCTTCTTTACAATAGTTGCACATTCTGCAGCCTTTTCCAGGTTCTATAGCCACGCGATCGCCTGTTGGTTTTACCATTATGATATTGTTAGAATTTTAGAATTTTACCGGGTTTCAGAGTTTTCACGTTTTTTCCTATTTCAAGCACGGTACCGGCTGCTTCGTGACCTGCAGATTTTTACTATGACAGATTGTTAATGTGGAGTTTGTACATACCGGTCACCATTGGTTTTTCTATTTTGTATGGGCCGAGTTGCCCGTCATATAAAAAGTGCACGTCGGAACCACATATGCCTACAGATTCCATTTGCAACAGTACTTCTATAAGATACGCAATTACACAATCTTATTGTTTTTATTTCTACTTACGATGGTCTTGGGGTTTAGAAATTGGTCTAGTTTCCTAAAAGTTAACACGGTGTAAAAGTTGAAAAAAATTTGTACTCACTAATTTGAGCTCGTTTTTAGCGTAGATAACGGCGGATAAGTTTTCAGATTTGCTCTTAGAAGAACATCTAAAAATATTAGTCGTATTATATATTTATTAAAAATAGAAAAGCTCTGGGTTGAATATTCTGCCCTTTTTACTGATATTATTTAATTAATAGAAAATGGCAAAAGTCTGACGCTTACTTTGATGAGAAATTTCTGATACCACGTCCAAGGCGTATAAAAAACATCTTTTGGTATTTTTTTTAAAGAACTACAAAATTTTGACACTGGCATTCGCACAAATTGACATATTTTGCCATTTACTGTGTAACCATGATTTCATCTGTTTTCAATCCTTAACAATTATTTTGAATAAAAAAGTGTTCCTAATAAAATTACGAAATTATAGCTATTTATTTGAGAAGGATATTAAGTAATTCATAATGAACGAGGACGTTACTTGTTAACGTCCGAGTTTTTTATGAATTACTTAATATCCGTAGTAAATACAAAGCTTTATCGAAACATGGACGAAGGTGGCAATGTTACCACTCAACAGTTCTGCAAATTTCCAATTTTTGACGGAAGTTTTGAACGCGATGAAACAGCGAGAAAAGCATTTTCCAAGATATTTTATGTTAGAATTAATATAAATAAATGCAGATCTTCAGAATGTCTTTAATTTTGGTCTTTGGAGTTGCTTTCGTTTGCATAAAAACGTTGAATATTATGGATTAATGGCAACTGTGCTATTATGAGATGGTAACTATGCTATTATGAAACAGTAACTATGTTATTATGAATTATTTGTATCATCACTATTATGATGTACTTTACACGTAAGCATACAAAGGTATTAGATACATCTTAATCATCATGTTTCGATAAAATTTGTTATTTGTTATTGTTATATAAACGTCACTTTATCTGACTAATTAAGGTGCTTATAAGGTATTTTTGGAGATAATAAAGTGAAAAAACGGTCCTTCTTGCGGCGCGGCAGCAGTTACGATTCTGCTTTCTCGGTCTTGGTCGATTATGGCATTCGTCAAGTCTTGGTTAAAATGTTTGATATAGTGAATAAAAGGTTTTCAACAATTGCATGTAAGTACTAGAATAGTTTTTATTGTGGAAAATACACATTTTTGACAGTGATCACGGTTTCCAGTTCGGATTGGCATGAATTATGATCTTGATAGGGTTGCCTTCACCACTTTTCGCCCTCTCGAAGGCTTTCACAGTATCTTCAATTTTGTAGTGATGCGTAATCAGTTCCTTAACATTTGCTTTACCAGTCTTAACCATCTCAATAGCTGTAGGATAACTGAAATAACATGATCATGAATTTAGCCCCCCCCCCACCAACAGAAAAAAATCTTACTCATTATTGTACCGAAAGACTCCCCTGACATCAACTTCCCGAATAAGAGCGCTAGTTAAAGGTAAATTCATTTCAAATTTTCCTAAGCCAACCAAAGTAACGACTCCTCCACTTTTCGTAACCTGGACAGCTACTCGAACACACTGTTCAGCTCCAGTACAGTCCAAACTAATGTTGGGTTCTTCTCCCAGGAGTTGTTTAATTTTTGAAATGATGTCTTCCTCTGACATACTGTTTTGAATATGTAGTGTGTAATCGGCGCCTAATTCTTTGGCTTTGGTAAGACGACTAGCGACTATGTCAGTTATGATAGCCTTTGTAGCTCCCATAGCTTTTGCAGCGAGCAAAGTGACGAGACCGATAGGGCCAGCGCCGAGGATGAGGACCACATCTCCGAAGCGGACGTTGGCGCGTTTGCAAGCGTGGACACCGACAGATAAAGGCTCCATTAGGGCTCCTTCGTCCAAGCTAACGTTGTCCGGAAGCCTGGCATAAACAATCATTTAATACAGTAATTTACAAGTGACTATATTATTTGCATTTTCAGTTATTCGTCGACCTTGGTTCTTTTTGCGTATCACAATCACAATTTACATAAAAAAAGTAAATATTATCTTACTTGAAACAAAAGTCGGCGTCGTGAACGTAGAACCTGGAGAGATTTCCGTCAATAGGAGGAGTCGCACAGAAGATCATATCAGCGCAAAGATGATAGTTTCCATCTTTACAAAAAGAGCAAGTCCGACAGCCAACTCCAGGTTCGATTGCAACCCGATCACCTATTACAAATGTCTTATTTAATAAGTATTTTCTGTTCGTTGTGTTCATTACCGGGTTTAAGATCAGTGACGTTTTTCCCGACTTGTACTACAGTCCCTGAAGCTTCGTGGCCTATAAAAGAATTTTTTTATACGAACAAGGTCATTGATATCTTTACCGATAATCATGGGTTTTTGTACAATGAAAGGCCCAATTCTGCCACGGACTAGATAATGTACATCGGAGCCACAAATGCCCACCGATTCCATTCGGAGTAAGACCTCTACAATGAAAAAAAAAAAATGTTCTCATTCCTTTGTATGTCTTTCAGTACTTACGATTGTCTTTGGGCACGGGAATTGGTCGTTGTTCCTAAAAAATATTCTTGGTTTTGGTTCTACCAATAAGTTTTTTAACTTACCAAACGAATGTCCTCAATACCGTACAAAACGGCTGTTAAGTTATCTTTGCTCGCCATCTAAACACTGAATACACCTCGAAGCACACCAAACAAACACTTCTTAAATTATAAATGTTTTGATAGGGATATGCTTATTTTATAACAAAATAGTATTGACGTAATATGAGCTGTTGACAGAGTAAAATGTACTTCGAAGTGGAGGGAGATTATTCGGATTAATTGATGGGCATTAACTATTAATTTTCTATCAAAAATTGGATAAACACTTATTTAAACGTTTCTCAATGTTTTATCTTCAATTTATGAATGAAATAAAAGATTTTTCTATTATCTTGACAAAATTATGATAGATTTAAGCCGTTTACCGTATTAATTAATTCACATATTCACGCAGTCTTAGGAAAAGTCTGTTTTATACATAAATATAAACAATATTGTCTTTATCATGTTTACTAAAATTTACATAGTGACGAGTAATTTAGGCGCCAGTTATCTAACTATCTTTTATTATATTGCATCTAGTCAATGTTATTAAATTTTTGTCTCATTTGAGTGTCCTCCAATTGTGCGCATAATGTTAAGCGATAACGTTTCTTGCTTGCGTTAATAGCATCCATTTTGTGAACAATATGACTATGTTATCTAACAAATGTTTATAAATTGTGGAAAGTTTGTGACACATTCTACAGCTTAGATCTTTTTATCACCAACGATTAAATAAAATTTTTATGTAATAAATATCGGTACCTAAAAATTTTCTAATGTAAATAATAATAAAGATTATAAGTAGCTCAGTCATTAATGAAAAAAATGATACAGATGGAAGAGAACGTGATTTTGATTAACACCACAAAGTTATCAATGTTATGTTATCATGATTGAGATGCTCTTGTAGGGCGCAACATTTTCACTCTACGCGTACCTATGTGTATCAAAACAATATTACAGAATCACGAAAAATTCCGGTGGTTTTAATTCTACAATAATGAGATTTAGATTTGTTTATTAATTGAGCCAAATATGAAAATTCTAGAAAGAAAGACGTTTTATTGTGATTCATTTAAATAAAAAAATTGAGTAGGTTACTGCTTTAAACGGTTTGTTGCAAATTAAAAAAAATATATTTTTCAGGACGAATAAAAAAATTCAGACGTGAGTCAAAGCAAGAATTGTATTTTTTTTCTCATTTTAGTAAGTTTATTAAATCTGAAGTATTGATCCTTGATAATAATTCAAGGTACTGAAATTGTTTGTAAATTGTAGGCATCCATCGAGTTGACGAAGACATTCATTGCTATTTTTTGTTACTTTTTAATTCCAGTTCCTTTATTAGAGAAAGAAAAAGATAAAAGAAAATCTCACCATCTCTCCGAAAAAACAAATCACGTGTAAGGTCTGTGTAGATTTTATCAATTTGTATAATTCAACATCTCCACTTAAATGCTACGTGTTCGGGTTAAATGAAGAAGTAAAAGTCGACCTTTGACAAAATTTAATTGATTAGGGAAAATTTTACGAAATTATAAAATTTTAGACTCGTAGTTTTGAGAAGACAAATTATGCGCTTAAGTAAGGTCACGGTTTTTGACTTTCTAATCAATTTGCATGCATCTAACTAATCAAGTTAATACAAATACAAATTTTACGTTTGTTGGGACAACTGTGATAAAAATACAAATCTTCAAGGTTACTTAACAAATGAAGCCATCAAATTTTATCACCTTATTTAAATAAAAACATTAGTTTGGCTTCTTTACATTTTTTAATAAAATACACAAACTTGTAGTGTCATAGTTTGGGTCTATTTTAGTTCAGCTCGCAATTGAAAATAAGCAAATCTGAGCTTCAAAAATAGAACAATAATAATAATAATAATTAGATAAAACTACAAATAATACATTTTATTCCTAATAAAATTATTTTCACAAAACTCTCAACACTTCCACTCACGATTGGCATGGATCAAAATCTTGATTGGGTTCCCTTCGCCAGATTTGGCCGTTTCGAAAGCTTTAACAGTGTCTTCGATCTTATAATGATGAGTAATCAATGATTTAACATTTGCTTTCCCACTCTTCACCATTTCAATAGCCGTGGGATAGCTGCAAATGCCAAACTGTAAGAAAAAGTTCAAGAAGCGTAAACTATCTTACTCGTTGTTGTAGCGAAACACTCCTCTAACATCAACTTCGCGAATAAGAGCACTAGTTAGAGGCAAATTCATCTCAAATTTCCCCAAACCAACCAAAGTAACTACTCCTCCACTTTTCGTAACCTGTAAACTTCTCTAAGAGCAGTTCAAAATTTAGTGAGTCCCAACCTGCACAGCCACTCTAACGCATTGTTCTGCTCCAGTACAATCAAGACTAATGTTGGGTTCTTCTCCTAGAAGTTGTTTTATTTTTGTAATAATGTCTTGTTCTGACATGTTTTTTTCAATGAGGACGGTATGGTCCGCACCTAATTCTTTGGCTTTGGTTAGGCGACCAGCAACTATATCGGTTATTATGGTTTTTGTGGCACCCATAGCTTTTGCAGAGAGCAGCGTAACGAGACCAATAGGACCAGCACCTAAGATAAGAACCACATCGCCGAAGCGGACGTTCGCGCGTTTGCAAGCGTGCACACCTACGGCGAGAGGTTCCATTAGGGCGCCTTCATCAAGGCTGACATTGTTAGGGAGCCTGGAAAGAATGAACAGATCTAAGTAAAATGTTTGCAGTTGTTTGTTTGTGTTATATGTATTTATACTTTAAACAAATATGTTTTTACCCACACGCTCTAATTTGCATTAAAGAATACATTAATAATAAAAATAATTAACTTTAACAAATATGCCGTATTTGCATTTCCATTGTATTGCGTTTTATTAATTCGACCTTGGTTCTATTTATCGCAATAAAAACCATTAAAACGGCTTACTCACTTGTAACAAAAATCAGCATCGTGGACGTAGAATCTTGATAAATTTCCATCAACAGGTGGTGTCGCACAGAAAACCATATCGGCACAGAGATGGTAATTCCCTTCTTTGCAATAAGAGCAGGTCCTGCAACCAACTCCAGGTTCAATCGCTACTCGATCACCTAATAATTTTTCAATAAAAAAGAGTTATGAATTTACGAAATTTACCAGGTTTGAGGTTTGTGACGTTTTTCCCGACTTGTACCACTGTTCCCGAAGCCTCATGACCTAGAAAAGGGTTTTTATCTTTCTGTAAACAAAGTCATGGCTATTTTTTACCGATTATCATTGGTTTTTCTACAACAAAAGGTCCGATTCTACCACTGACCAGATAATGGACATCGGAGCCACAAATACCCACAGATTCCATCCGAAGCAAAACCTCTGTAATTTGTAAATTTATCTTTGTTCGAACATTTTTTAATGTACTTACGGTGGTCTTTAGGAACTGGGACTGCTCTTTGTTCCTGAAAAAAACGTTTTTTACTTGCTCACAGGTTTGTTGACTTACCAAACGGATGTCCTCAATACCGTATAACACGGCTGTTAAATTATCTTTACTTGCCATGTGGATACACTAAAAGACTACACGTTGCGAATAATAATTGTTTATGCTGGTTGCTACTTTTATAATAACGCTACTGACGTAGAAAGGTTGTTATTAAAGTAAAAGGTTTGGAATAAACTGAAGGGAGACAGCATGTGTTTATAGGTGTACCATTTCCCCTTCTTTGGCGACTTTATTGAGATTAATTGGGTATTACTGACTGATAAGTGGTGCTATTGTTACTAATCCACCGTCACTTAAAAGTTGTATCTTTAAATCAAAAATATAGGGGAGAATAAAATTCAATTATGCTCTTATTTTCTTGAAAAATTCTGTTTTAATAGCTGACATTTATGTTATCTTTACGATGTTTGTTTATACCTTTATTTTGTGTAAATAATCGCCGTTAAAATGCACTTGTCTGGAAAATGTAGTAAGCAACAACATTACCGATAAAACATGCAGAGTATAAAGAATGTGAGTGTTTACGTGTAACGAATTTGAAGTGTTGGATAGATATTCAAATTTATGTAAACTCTGTAAGTAAGTAGCAGAAAGAAAATTCAAAATTTATTGCTGTCGGCTGGTACAATGTAGAAAACAATAATTATTGCAATAATAATAAATTTTTAATGACTCGTCATGCCTTGGTAAGTTCAAGTTAAGATGTATGTATGAAAAGTTATCTGCAAAAAGTCGTTTCATAAAGTTGCGATTGGGAGATCACTAGGACAAGAAAAAGTTATTCTGTGACTCAAAATTGCCTTTATTTAATTTCATTTCAATTCACTTGATTGTTCTAACTAAATAATTACACTTATAAATAATTACAATTAATGAAATTATTGTCCGTTTCATTTTCTGGAAGACTTCCAATCAGCATTGGCGTGTATGAGCACTTTTATCGGGTTCCCTTCGCCAGTCTTGGCCGTTTCAAAAGCTTTCAAAGTGTCCTCAATAGTGTAGTGATGAGTAATCAAAGGCTTCACGTTTACTTTCCCAGTTTTGACCAATTCGATCGCAATAGGGTAGCTACAAATCAAAAATAATTTAGTTTTCAAAGCTTGTGAGACATACTCATTGTTATATCTGAAAACACCGCGAATATTAACTTCGCGAACAAGAGCTCCTGCAAGAGGCACTGTCATCTCAAATTTTCCCAAACCAACCAAAATGACCACTCCTGCTGACCTAGTCACCTAAAATTATAACAAGAAAAATCTACCTTGTTGTTAGAGAAGATAGCTACTTGTAAAGCAACCCTGACGCATTGCTCTGCTCCAGTACATTCAAGAGTTACTGTAGGTTGCTCCCCTAGAATTCTAGTAACAGTTTCGATAATCTGTTCTTCCGTCATATTTTTAGTGATGTTTAGAGTGAAATCAGCTCCAAGTTCGCGGGCTTTTTGCAGGCGATGCTCTACAAGATCTACAAGACAAGTTAATGGCACTGACAGGTTTTCTATAACCTGTAATTATAACTTTTGAAGCCCCCATAGCCTTAGCAGTTAACATAGAGACGAGTCCGATAGGTCCAGCTCCTAGAACTAAGACGATGGAACCGACGCGCACTCCTGCTCTTTTACAAGCGTGTACACCCACAGAAAGTGGTTCCATTAGTGCTCCTTCTTCAAAGTCCATGTTGTCAGGAAGCCTGTCAATCAATCAAACAAGTTTTTCTACTGTTTTAACTACTCTTACTTGTGGCAAAAATCAGCATCGTGAACATAGTATCGTGTTAGATTCCCATCAACTGGAGGTGTCGCACAAAATATCATATCTCGACAAAGATGATAGTTTCCACTTCTACAGTCCAGACATGTTCGACATGTTATGCCCGGTTCTATTGCCACGCGGTCACCTAAAGTAAACAGTAAGAACAGAAGTAATCCGATGTTGGTTTTACCTGGTTTTAAGGTCTTCACGTCTTGACCAACTTCAATAACAGTTCCAGAAGCCTCGTGCCCTAAAACAATGTAAGTAACCACTGTAGTTATTTGAGTGATGCGAACCAATGACCATGGGACCGTTAACTACGAATGGGCCAATTCTACCACTGACTAAGTAGTGAACGTCGGAACCGCATATTCCAACGACTTCCATTCTTAGAAGAACTTCTGCAAATTTAGGAACTTAATTAAGTGAAAATGATTGCGGCTAACTTACGATTTGGTTTGGGTACGGGAATTGGTCGTTGTTCCTACAAAAATCACAGAAAAATTGGTTGGATCTTTGAAGATGATTTTACCAGACGCATATCGTTGATGCCATGCAAGACGGCGGTGAGGTTGTCTTTTGATGCCATGGTTCTTCGTCGAGTGTACAGAATGTAAATGCTTCGGTTGTGATAATTCCACTTCTTTTATACTCATTCGAATAAAAATAATAATCTAGTATAAGAGAGGAAACAATTCGAAACAGAATATTGATTGGTATGAAAATGCGAAAACATTTTTTATAAATTATTAAAAAATAAACAAAACAGTAGCTTTTGTTTATCGAATTTTCATGTAATACGCTAAAAAAATAACATAATAAAAATATACGAATCTATTTTTACCCATTGATAACATTTGGCTTGTTCAGATAACTTTCCATTATCTAAAATGTTTCTGTTTATAAATTATGGAAAACTTGAACACTTTCAGTATTAATCTTTTTATCGACAAAAATTGCTGTTACGCAATTTAATAACAATAAAATGTTTACGTCAAGGGTAACAGAAATTAATTACGGATTATCCAGTTTTTATCCAGTTCACAATTCCGGTAAGACTCTAATACAGCAGAAGCCAACAATTGGAATTTACAGTATCTCAGAATTGTTGCAATAAACTCTTTTTACAACTGAAAATAAAGGTCTGTTGTCTTTGCTAGTGTTTTTTCTTGTTAATTAAGTTTGCGTCTATCGTTACAAGCGAAGTTTGCAAATTTTACAACGTATGTGTCGACGTCACTTACGTTAAAACTTTAAACTTTAGAATGTGCTTTCGGGATTACTTGTCTAGAAATTTCCCTTCAAAGAAAGTTCACAGAATGTTACATCGTCTGGTTTTTGTATAGGAATGGAGGTAGGTAAAAATTATCAATTAAGAAACTGTAATTAAAAGTTTCAACTTTATGTTCAGTGGCTGCACAAGATAATTTTTACACAGAAAAAGAGAACCAGGGCGATGAAGTTTAACGTCTGGCACGTGTCCTTTTGCCTGTAATAAAAACATTGTATTTCCAGAGAAATAAAAGCGGTGGAAAAAAGTTTTTAGAAATTTATTTGTATAAAAATGTAATTTACAGAATTATACGTAAATTAGTAAATAATTTAGTGCTAAATAAGTACGTATGAGTAAAAAAAAATTACATCTTAACATAAAAACCAAATGCAAAAATCTGTACAAACACAGAATCCATACTTTTCCGATGAATTCGAATAAAATTTCTAACCAACATAACACAAAGTAAAGTTGCTTCCACATTATTCATTTTTATGAAATTAGTGTGAAAGCACCATGTTTGTACAATGAAACATTCTTTATCAACAAGGGTACACAAAATAGTATGTTTAGAACACTTTCAGCGTGTGTATAAATCGTCATCTATGTTAATACGAAAGCAATATTTGGCACGCTAAATTATTTGAATTTTGAAAGTTTTGCTTGACACAATAGTATCTTACAAAATGTAGTCGCATCAAATGATGCGACGTGAACTACGTCCTATTTGTACCACGCGATTCCACAGTACAAAATGGCACTGTAAAAATACCATACAAGCAGCGGTTATGTTACGGAGTCTTGTAAATAAATATAGTTTCTCTTAACTTTACACTCGGGTAAGAGATTAAAATTACTTTAAAATTAATTCATCACTGTTAAATCCAACGCCGTGAAGACGAAACTTCAAAGAAAAATGAGTTTCGTGTTTTGATTCGTGGAAAACTTTTGGTTTTTAAGGAAGTTTCGTCTCAGCGGCGTCAATCTGAATAAACTTAAACTTAACTTAAAGCAGCTCTGAGAGTGCGGAATGTTTGTTTCCACAGCCTTAAACAAGTCAGTTTGGGTCATTGCAAAAAGTTATATCAGTCATCTGAAAATAGAAATTCGCTTTCAGACAACAATACTTCTAAATCAGACTGGACGGTATGAATATTGGAATCAATATCATCAGGTTTAGTAGCGGGAGCATCAACAACCGGTAACGAAGTAGTTACATCTACCGCGGGATTATCAACACTCGTCTTCGTTTTCGGCTGCTTCACAGTACGCACAAGCACACCTGTCCTTGGAACTTTCGGTTTTTCAGTCTTTCTATGCGTTTCAGTGTTACGTTCGATAATAACACTAGTTTTTTCTGGTTTGCGTAACTTTACACTAAATTTAAACGGCGGTTTGTACACTACTTGCAGTCGAACTTTCTCTTTTTCGTTCGGAATATTGCCCACGCTATGCGATTTGCTCTTGTCGGTACGCGGTCGGATCGTGGGACGTTTGTGAGGACTCCTTCGGGATTTATCCGTCAATCCCGCGGGAGTGGACTTGGACTTGGGTAGTGCATACTGAGACTTCAACAGCCAATTTTGCACTTTTCCCACAGAATCGGCTTCAGGCGTTAACGGATTATGCAACACCTCAGCGTTGATTAGTCCCTTTTTACCATCAACATCCGCTTGAGCGCTACTATAATCAATAGTTTCCTTCTTCTTTTTCTTCTTTTTGTTGTTTGATGTGGCCGGAGATTTCTTCACTTTACTGTGCGGTATCTCAATAACGGTAGCGTCGACTGGTTTCTTTCGTTCTTCAGCCACTACAGGCGCCGACACACGTTTCTTCTTCTTAGGCGAGTTTTTACTTCGACTGGGACTATTCAGGTTGTTGTTGGATTCCTTTACTTTGCGTTTTCGCTTGATTTTACCATTGCGAACCTTGCGTTTTAGTGGCAGTTTTGATCTAACTGCAGGGTGTACAGTCACTTGGCCGTTATCTCCTTCAGGTGGAAGGCGGACAGCTTCAGTTGGAGAACCGTGGAGGATTGTGACCGACTTGAGTTTCAAATTCGGACGCTTGCTAAGGTACTTCGTGCTTAACACCTAAGAAAAAATAAATAATTAGAAAATTGTCCAACGAATAAGTAAGCAGTTAAGCGTTTGAACAAAGATAGTTTGTAGCCTAATATTTTCCGAGCTCTACTGTACTCACGTCCTTTACAAAAACTGACTTTTGTCTTAGAAATGAGTTTAATTAAACCATGCATAAAATTCCTTTTAAATACTCACCAACAATGCGATGACTAAGAGGATGATCACTGCTACTGCATACCAGTAGTCCATCATCCATTTCTTGAAGCTCGCAAAGCTTTCCTCGCTCAACAGGAGTTTCCTCAAAGTGGCCAAAGGTCCTGAAGGATCGACTTCTCTGCACATTTGGAAAACATCGCAGTATCCACTGTAGTCATTACAGGGTGTCCCTGGTTTAGAATACATATCAGGAATGTCATAGGGCATATCATTCCAATCGAACGAAGAAAGACACGGTTGATTATCTCCAGGAAGTTTGCAACATAACTCGCATGCTTTCGTTTTTGGGTCACCCTTCTTCGGAATACATTGGCAGGATTCCAGGCCGTACGCTAAACAAATGGAACCGGTACATTCCTGAAATATTGCATTAAAATGGGAAATCGGTGGGGTGAGGACTTACTCCCATGAAACAAACAAACTCTTTATTACAAATGGTCTTATTGGGTTTGTTCACTGATGGCGGACACTGAGGATTGCGGCCGTTACAAAAGCTTTCATCTCTGCAACCGTTGTCATCTCTGCATTTGTCGCCGAATTTGACTTGACAGTCGGAGGTGCAGCATGGGCCCTGGAAACAGATTAGATTCATTACAAAGAGCAATTTGTTGACTCAAAATTGATTAATGAAAAATGGTGGCGGCGCCGGGTTATTATTACCATACTGTTTTGTAATTAAAGTTCTTTATGGTGGTAACATAATCGCAAGCTTGAAATCTCGAGAGCATCAAGGCAAAATCATTTCATTGAAATCTGTATTACAGCTGAGTTAAATAAACATACTGAAATAGCTCCCATTCTATTTGAGTAAATAAAACCAAATTTTCCTTGGAAAAGTCTTTGTAAATAACTATTTTCACGTTTTTGATTTAAAGCATAAGCTTCTTTTTGTGAGCTCTTTTTGCTGTTAATTCAACAATTTCCCCTTAAAAAAACTCGAATTATATTTTAATAAAATTCATGTCGAGATGAACCCCAAATTTTCAGTCTAATGGGACTTTTTAATTAAGCCACTTTGTTTACCCAAGCAGCGCGCTCAGAGAGAACTAAATTCAGCAATTTATACTTTTGGCTCGAAGTAAATCAAAGCGACGGTAGTTGTGACCCTCGAGACGCCATTTGTATTAAAAATTAAAAAATTTATACCTGTGAAGGACTGCAGATGCTCCTCGGAGTGAGGCGACACGGCGGCTCGTCTATCGGCGGATACCTCGTTTGCGGGAAGCAGCATTGGTCTCTGCAGTCTTCCTCCCACCCACAGTCACATTCTTCTCCTTCTTCTACTACTCCGTTTCCACATAAAGAGGCTTGAGGCTCTGTAAATATTCGATCAAAACATGAGAGTGACATTGTGTATGTGGAAATATGTATCAAGAGCTGAAGTTTAAATTGGAAACGAAAACTTTTAATGAAACCAGGTTTTCAAGAAGCGTTGAGATTTACCTGTGAAACATCCTTTCGGCGAGCGAGCTTTAAAATTAAGCACCGGGTTAATGCTTTTCAAGCTGCAAGGGGAAAACTGATTATTGTTTTTCTTGTCACCAGACGTCGCCCTCGCGAACATAATAAAGTTACCATCTTCACCTCCGGGAGTGCATTGTTCTGGATCGTGCTGCAACCAAGAATGTTAATAACACTTTTCACATACTGCTCGTGTAAAATTTATTTTATTTGAAGCTGTAAACTTGTTCCTATGATAAATCCGCGCAATTAACAACACCACTCTTTTGAAATTCGACGACTTTACGATGTGGTTTTTTATAGACGAATAAAAAACGAATTTCGACTGACAGAAAAGTGGAAATTTCCAAGAGAGTACGATGCTGACGTGCGATTGATTTATATCTTTAGATGAGTTGTCGAAGAAATGAACCATTTTAATAGAAAAAATTAAATCGGCTTATTGCTGTTGGCAATCAAGGAATTGAGTTTCCAATGTTTGTATTATAATCGACAATATTTTTCCCTGGCGAAACTGAAATATTCCATGCATGTAGATACGAGGAAGAGTGATAAATGTTTTAGCAGATTTATCAGAGCTGTCAATTTTACATGAGTTGTTGCATTGATATTTAAATTTACGAATTTATGTGAACTCTAGACGGAGGTTGGTGTGATGGACGGAATTTATGAGCGAAACACGAAGTGAGATTTGGGAGTCTAAAATGCACACAAAAATGAGTCAGAATCTGTTAATTTTCCACTTGTTACGTAACACAGAAATGCGTGACGAAGTTTATGCAAAATGCGACTAAAGATTGATTGCTTTCAGTAAAATGTGAAGAGAATACAAAATGATGTTTTTGCCTATAAATTGGATATTTGGTGTTTATTTTGTTGTTTGAATAAACTCGGCTGCTAATACCTCAAATTCAGTCATTGTTGTATATATTTATTTATACTACTAGTAAGCCCCCTTCTGAACACTTTGTTCTTTTATTTTTAACATTAAAAATGTAAAATAGTCAAAAGTGTTCTGAAGGGCCTATATGTTTTATTAAAATTCGCTTCGTTCATGAGGGCTTCGCCCGAATTTTGTTCAATGGGTTGATTTCTAGAATCATTAAATTTGAACTGTTGTGCTGATCTGACCCATCTACATGAGTTTGTACTTATAGATGCCTTCTACCTTATAAAAACAGAACAGAATCCTGCTTTTAAATAGACTTTTAAAAACAGAGCAAAATGATTAAAAAAACAAAGTGTTTTGTTACTAGTAGTATTCATTTATGTAAAATGTTATTAACAATACAAGGAACTCCTCCTGAAAGATGAATGTTTGTTTACTCAAACAATATATTGGTTTTCAGCTCCATATGTTAAATGTACAAATAATTTGATAATTGGAAATAAAAACAAACAGGAGTATCGTAAGGTAGTACGAATAAATGTACCGATAAAGTGTGATTACAAGCAACGGGCTGTTAATTCATTTCATTGACATTTCCTAAAGCTAATTACAAACTGCAATTCACACACTTCGCTTCCGAAAACTTCAAGTTCCGTATTAAATCGATCTGCACTTGCAGAACAATGTTAATAAAAACTCAACAGGAATTCTTCTCATCATTTCGTGAATTTAATTAAAAATGCAGAAATCGGAAACTGTAAATAGAAACCGACAATTCGTTTGAAAATCTCTTCATTTGCACAGCTCATATTTCAACATTCAGTGACTTGTTAAATCTTAATTTCAAAATAGATCTCAGATCTGCGAAAACAGTTTATGGAATTTTGATCTTGTCGACTTTAATTCAGTTTGAGGTAAAAGAAACATAAGAACTTACCGGTGATCCAAAATTATGTCCGATCTCGTGAGCTAATGTAACATGAGACACCGCAGGCGGTACGTGTTTTCCGTAATTCAGTAAAGTGACAATTCCTGTATTTAACGATTTCATGCTGCCTCTGTAGTGCTGGAATTGAGGAAATTGAGAAGTAATTATTAGTGATTTATGGTATTGTGACAATATGATTTTTATACATATAATGGGATGCTTGACAAACATGAAAGGTGCAAATCCTTGGATAATTAAATTAGGTATTCAAAAATTCAAGGTTTTTATAAAAGAGAAAGAAAACTGTCTGTTTACTACTATTCAAAACAAAATAAATATTCATGTCGGAGGTGACGCATATCTTTGTTTAGGAAGTTTGTTGTGACATGAATTTATGTGGTAGTTTCAGAATCTTTTCATGTATTTTCTAAAGTTTTTCTTTTTTCGACAGGTATAATTAGCTTGAAAATTTCCTGGCTTGTCAGGTTTTTAGCTGGATAAGAAAGAAGTTTGAAAAACTAAAGAAGAAAAAAGGTTTTGGAAAAAACTATCTCAGAAAATCCTTGATCTCCATTAAAATTCTCCACGTTTGATTATGACGGACAACTTCAAAGTTTCAAGCCTCTTCATTAATCCAGGAATTCTAATAGTGTTCAGTTTTTCGATCAAAAACAGTAAACCAGGAAATATTTAGACAATTGTATGTACCAACTAAACAAAAAACTCTTTGTTCGTAAAATTCCAACAAAAATCCTGCACATCGATTTTAATTCTTTTAATCCACTCCTAAATCAACCACTCTAAACCATTTCCAATGACAACATTTCATTTAGGATTTTCGACATAAAGCTCTTTTAGGTTGATTCAGTCAATCATAATTATTATCCTCTGTTTCGAAATACGTTTAATATTTCTCAGTGTACTAGTTGTACCTAACTATTACTGTAACTTCCAAGTTGAAAGCTGCAGAAAGTGGTATCAGCACTGTCATCGTCCAGTGCAAGTGACATATAAAAAAGATGAGTATTTATGGCCAGCGTTTATTAAACTGGGGCTGGAGAAGAAGAAATTGACGTGGATAGGAGTGCTCGAAATAGAAACAGACAATATTGATTTTCATTAATATCGCACCAAAATACTCATCAATAAAATTGAATTAATTCGTGATAATACTTGAATGCATTGGAAGAGCGAAATCATAAATAAAAATTAATTAGGACATCCCAGGTCATGTAAATTATTAATTTCGGAAATTTGCAACTGCATTCTCTATGAATATGTAAATATTAGCTGGTAATATAAATTTCATTACTCTCTGTGCACGGATTAATACTAAGCGTCCATAAATTTGGTTTATTGAATCGCTTTTAAAAAGATGGGAATAAATTTACGATCAGAATGTAAAAATTAGCTACATCAATCACCCTCTTTAATGAAAATTTAGTGTTGGAACCCTTATCTAATTCCAATCGGGCAAAAGTGGCAGTGACAAAGGCCTAACCACATCAAAGTTGGTACAGAATAATGAATGATCAGTGTTAAATAAACAAAGTTACTAATTACAAGCGTGTCGACCCTTTTGTCGTGTACCTACATGAGGTACAGGATGCTTCCAAACATGTTATTGGAAATTACACTCTTGTTCTGTTGTGGCTTCAACTAATAATCTTATAATGGAATAATCTTGTACATACACGATGCAAAATAGGGTGCAATGTATTACTGCAGTAATTTACTGCGCAATCTTCACATGTGGGGATGCAGAACTTGTGAAAATTTAATGAGACTTAAAGTCGATCGATCCATTAAAGTGTCGGGATTATTCCTTTCCTGAGTCTGAGTTAAACTGACATAAATTTAAGTTTTTTGAAGTAGTCGCAACATTGTTAGACTAGTATTTAACCATATTAACCCATAAAAGGTCCAACGTTGCTATAATACTCTTAGCATAATCCCCGCCGTAATAGGATTAAATTAATTCGACTACATACAATTTAAACGTTTCGCAAAAACTTACCCCGTTTTTTTCACACACTCCTCCTGCGTTCTTCAAATCACCGGTCCAAGCCAATCCCAAAGTTCCCATCTCAAAATCTCGATAAGTAAACATGTAGGCTAAACAGAAGGCATCGTAGTCCTCCTCTGGAACAAGAACGGTATTTGTAAAGTAAATATTATCATTGATGATGTTATTGAATGCATAACTATCAGCTAACAATAAACACAACCTTGATTAAGAGGTCGGGGATGTATAAACAACGTTTTCCGACTAATTTATTAAAAGCCCGCTCCAAAGCTCCAAACCCGTTGAATTTTTAAAAATATATTTCTGCGGTAGGACGTTAATGTGTAAGTCGAATGTTTTATTCAAAAAGTAAAAGTGGCGATTTCCTGCGGCAGAGTGGCGTCGCCTCTATTTATTTTACAAGAACTGGCAGAAGTGCATTTACGAGTGCGTGATTCTTTCAGGGGGACTCTTCAAATAACTTAAATCAATTACTTGAAATGGATGATCTTTCCCCTTCGGCATTTGTTCTTGAGCTGACATTCAGAGACACCGCCTTGTTACAAGCGATTCATATACGGAAAGCCACACGCAGAGTAATTCCCGGATTTATGCAGCTACTTATTATTCCGGTCGCAATCTATCTGCTGTCGGGAGAAGTAGAAGTAGCCGAAATACCCCAAAAATGATGTTGTTTAACTACGCAAACTTTTCTGGGGAGATGTTTTTATATTGTAATAAGAGATGTTTAAGTTTATTACGGAGAAACTTTTATAAATTGCAGGATTTAAAGTTGTTCAAGCGAACTTTGCGACAATTACTCAGACATGGGCTTAATTAAAGTCGAGCACAGGTAACTACCTCGTTTTTTACGAATCTTTACTAAATTGGGTCCGCTGTGACTGATAAAATCTCGTCTCCCTAATAATCTTAAATGTACAGATTTGTCACCCTAATAAATACCTTCGCTTAATATTTAAGTCCCTTGTAATCAAATTTGGAACATTTCCCCCAGCCTTAATAACGCCTCGCTGATTAACAAAATTCGAAGCAGAGATTAACGAATTTGTCCGTAATTTCGCTCCATAAATGGTGAATGCGCCATTTCTTTCTAACAATATGGACCTTCGAATATAATCAAGATTAATAAAGAGCAAACGCTTGTTCTCCTACCAAACTGAAACACGTAAATCATTGCTACTTTAGCGACCTGGAGCCCCCTCCGATAAACTGTTGAGCATAAGTGTCATTAACGCAACTCGTGATGAGTTTGGCAATTTTGATCGAAGATCGATGGGATGTTATCGTCAACAATTACCCCGTCTAGTGATTCTATGAGCAAATTTCACAATGTCTGCACGAAACTGCGAACTTGCGGTTTGGCAGGAAAATCCGGTCGCGGTGAAATATTCGTCTTGTGAGTAAACTTCGGCGCGGTATCTCGAACCTGTTCAAACACCCTAGCTTCAGCAGGATAAATTCTACCTGTCATGATTTCGCAACGTCCAATAAACTAATAGAAACCAGTGGATGTAAGACTTTGTTTGGAGGGACTCCCGAGGGAAATTACACAATTATTCGAACCAATACAACATTGAAAATGAAGACTATCGTAATGAACATAGTAATACTCTTCAGCGACCTTCGTTTTCCAGGAGGAAAGTTGGTAATCCTGTATTTAGCCCAGCAACTATATCCAGAAGTGATTAATCGACCTGTTCTGGTTATATATTAACAGATCAGGATTAACGCGAGTTCCACGGTCTATGACAAATTAAGTTTGCCAGCGAATTAACGAGCTCATTAGAGATTAGGATTTGAAATACTGTAATTGGTCCTCCATACGTGGGACAACGAGAAGAGTCCTCAGCGCAGTGCGAACCGAGGAAGTGAAGGAATAAAGAGGATTTAAATTACCTCAGAGAGCTTTTAAATGTCGAGGGCTGTTCTGTTAAAAATATAAATTATACAGTGGTGCAGTCAAGACAAAGGTGTTAAACTCAAAACGACTTATCTAAAAAGAACAGATTTTCCATCTTCAGAGCGCTAATGTACGAGTGAACTGTGGTAGAAGAAAATGGATCATGTTGTATCAAAGCACGGGCTGAAATGCACTCTTTTATCTTTCTCAATACACGGAATGGCTCGCTTTCATAAATTCAAATGTAAATATCAGAGGTAGCATGTTCTGATAAAACGAGAAAGAATGTCTATATGGTAAAGTTTGCTCTTTGAAAAGTTAAAAAACCCGCTTTTCCTGTAATCATATCAGAATTAGGACTTTATTTGCTGCAGCTTGTGCTTTGGCCAGAATGTACAAACTTATTTCACTCGGATCAAATAACTTAAAGGGGTTTATTTGTTTGAATTTCTATTTGAAAGAACTGCTGGTCTACATAGTTTCCTGTCGAAAAATAATGTTATTTATGTTGTCTACTTACTATTTTATTGAAGCGAGAAATTACAAGTGCACAGTACCTACTGACGTAAAATACTACTTTTGTTCTTTAGTTTATAACGCTCTTGCGGCTGATAGATCTGCTAATACCACGCAATCAAAAAGTGTTGCGAACGAATCATAACTTCAACTGAATAGATTGAAGATGACAGTTGAGTTAGTCACGAGAAATATCAAAAAATAATTTGTCAGAGAAGCTAATTATTACCTTAATTGCTTCAGCATCTCGACAAACTAAGTAAATCAAAAGTTATCAGCTGAATTTCGCTTTTCTTAACTTCTAAATCTCTAACATAATTTATAGTTCTCTCCATATATATAATCGTGGCACCAACGCAAAGAGCAATAAATTGAGATAAACTTATTGCTTGAGATGTTAACGAAACTTAACGCTACGAAATAAAACTGTGAAAATATGTTGGTAGCTTCAGGTTGATGTATTGCATTTGAATAAGTTTCTCCCGGCGCATCCACCAATATTGCGCAAAATTGAGAATTTGCACTGGTCAGATTGTGCTGTTATTCCAGATGCTCCGTTGTATTGTGATTAAACCAGCTCGAGGTCGCCCCAATGCGTTCTAATGCACCTATAAACCCCTCAACAAATCGATACACGTCAATGAATCACGGCTCCGAAATCCCTGCGTCCATTTCCATAAAACGGCGTCACATTGTGTCTTATCATCCCTTCATCAAGCTGTGCAAACCTATGTTTAAATATTCACGTAGAGAATGATACAGTCGGTGTATTTATCACGTATTCAGACGTTTCCGTGAATGCATAAAGCTATTAGGGAGTAACTTGGAGACCGTTATCTCGCGCTAACACGGCGAAAGCGCCCCCATTTAATATTCAATCCCCTATAACGCATAGGGCCTAACGGCCATAATTCAGCCGACGTGTATAACAGAGGTTAATGCCGACCGGACACATTACAACACGAGAGGTGACAGGTGCAGGCCGTGCCATGGACAGATACTCGGATCAATTTATGACCGACATTACTCCAGAGGATATTACGTCATTTCCACTAGATGGACATTTTATACCTGTGAATAATAAGCTTGTCTGGCAAATTTCAAATTGTATTGGAGCCCCAGACTCAGAGGTAGCGAAGCCAAAACGATCAAGAGAGCAAAATAAAAGTCATCATTTTCCAATATCAAACTTAAGCTTTCTACGTTCCAACACACAAATCAGCGATGCGAAGCTCTGATACTCGTTGATTTACTTCAAGAACCATTTAGATATGCAAGGAAAAGCATTGTGGAACAACGTTTTATTTTGAAAAAGCTTAAACGGTAATTTGATACTGATATTGATCTCCTATTATTCAGTTTATAAAAATTAATTTTGCAAAAGCGCCAAAGCCCCTCGGTAATTAAATATTGTGTAAAAATATGCTGAGGAAACTAATTAGTGGTTGTCAAAGTAAATCTGGAATAATTGCCCCTGCAACATTCTACAACAAATAAATCTAGAGACTTTATTTGTTTAGAGAATTCAGACAGTCTTGTAAAAAAAATCAGTTAAATTATTCTCTGTGTTCGAACAAAGTAAATAAGCTTACCCCCTTACAATATTCTTGCGAGAAATTTGCAAATAAGAAGTAAGCGGATTTTCACTAGCTTGCTATTTTCAATTATCAGAAAATCCACACACAGACAGCGGAGAAGTTTTTGCTTTCAAGATGTTTAAATCAAAAGTTATGTGAGCTTTTAACAAGAGAACAGTTGAGTACTTCTATGTAAAAAGTGATAAAAGTATGTATTTTATAAAATCGTTGGCTTGGAATTATTCGATAAAAACTAGATTGAAAGCTTTTAAAAACTGTCTACTTAACTAACGTTTATTTCGCGCCATTGAAATATAAATATTTAAAACTCAATACTAATAATTTTCCAATTAACGTAGTGCAAAATAACTCGGTTCCAATCAAATGATGTTTTCAGTTTGCGAACATATTAATTCATGTGTTTCAAACAGTTTTTTCGATAAAAATGTTGACTTCATCACCATTAAATTCGCATTCGCTGCTGTCAATGCTATAAAACCAAAGTGCGATTTTTAATGAGAGGCATAAATCAACACAATTAATCCGATTTAAAATCGGGTTAAAACCAACAAATGGCAACATACTTAATCAATTTTAAATTTAATTATCTTTAATGGTAGCTCCAAGCATTTATTAGTCTTCCAGTAATAGAATTTAGCCGATTAGACTCGAATTAAAGGTTCAAAACTGCGATATTTATTTTATGGGGACAATTATAAAAAGTTTCTCAAATCTCTCTAGTGTTGTCTATTGATTGTGCATCATCATGTTATTTTATTTGGGCTATGAATATAAACTTCACTCACCGCAAAATTTAGACGAAAATGCGATATTAGAAGTTTGAGTAATAAAAAAACTGTTGTTTTTAATTTCGTTCTCAAACTAGAATAGAGAGCTTTATGACTACTTTGTTGCGGTTAAAACTAAAAAAACTTTCCATTGTCAATACAACACAACTCTGAGTATTATCCTTTTGTACATAAACAGCATCATACATTCATGTGAAAGTCAGTACAACTGAAACAGTCCCATTCGCATTATTATCCTCGTTTGGCATCGCCGTCAATCTCATTACTCGGTCATTGCGCGAACATGCTGTTATTCTTATCTAAGCTCGATTTCGTTGTTAGTTAACGTTAATGATCCAATATTCACGTAAATTAAAGCTTGTCCGGTAAATCGACCGAAACGCAAATCAACAAATGTAATTAATCTACAAACATATTCATAATTTCACACTTGTTATCAGATATTCTACGATAATAATGCAATTACGAATCAAAAACTCGCTCGAATGTATTGCCATCATTAACTTCAATGTTCAGATGAAAAATAAAGCAAAGTTTAGTTCCGTCGATTGGTTTCCAGTGAAAAAATTAATATAGAAAATGAGTTTTTGTAATTCCTTATTACGAATCTCAACTATTAAATAAGGCGCCTCGAAAACAGTAATTTCCCATCCATAAATCATTTACAACGAGATGTCAATCAAATAGCGCCCCATTCGCTTCGTGGGAACTCCTCCACCTGTTTATTATTAATCACAACGAAAAATTTTGTGGCGCATTTACGCGTCAGTTTTCGGTTCTTCTAGTTCCAAAATGCTTCTTTATGCCCAAGTTTTACTCGCACTAGTACCTGTCTCTCAACAAAGTTCAACTTTTTCTTTGAATAAAGTTTGATATTTTAGATGAGTCAAAGCAAAGAGCTACCTTACAACATCTGTAAAAAGGGCGAGAAATACGTGCACCCCAACTGCGAGAGTATTTTTGTGTGGAACGAAAATCGGAGCAACTTTATGTCTTTGTTCAACGTGACGCTGTTGAGTAATTACACTCATAATTTAAACTCGATTCGTGGGAAAAGTATTCGAGTTATTGCGGATAATGTGAGTGCAAGAGTTGGAAAGATTATTATTGTATTTTGATTGCAGATGTTACCGTACATTACATCCAGCAATTATTCGCAGAAGTTGGGGGGGTTTCTGGGGGAAGTATGGCAAATGATGGAGAGTACTTTCGGATTTACGTGAGTTTTTAAAGAGAAGTTTTTTGGGGATGACAGGTGGGTTTTAGGAGCAACGTTTCATCCGTTTATTATGATACTGGATTGGAAATTATGACAGCGGGAAAAGCGGATGTTATGTTGGCGGCGGGCGTTAGCAAGCAGGGACTTTTAAACATTAAATATTCACAGCCTTATTTTTATAACTGGTAATTGCCGAATTTGAGCACAAACAATTTTTTAGCAACAAAGTCGGATTGTATAAAAATAAAAAAATTAGAACCGGTTTAGCTGCAAGTTTCATGCGAAATTACCCATCAAAACGTGTTATTTTCCAAGTTCTCATTAAGTGGGAAATTTGTTATTCCGTCAAGTTAAACTATCTGCAAGTCGTTAATAATTAACGCCAACAAAGTTGCAGTATTTTCGCCTTTTAGCAACATGTTAATACCGTGGAAGCAGCTATTACAAGCACAAAAACTCGTAAATAATAGCGTCATCTTCTTGCTACAACGCTACATCTCGTTGCCTCTGAAAACTTTTCTAGAACTTTCCCTAGGACCCAATATTTCACAATTTTCGCCAAATTAATGTTATTGATTTAGTCGCCACGCGGGAATAAAGCCATTAACCTAATTCTTTAATTTCGCTTATCTTCATAATTTTATTATCCGTTTTTACGAAGACACTTTCGGGTTGGCTTAAAATTTTAATATGGTAATGTCGTAGGTACCACGTGTTCATAAAAACACCCGAAGCTAGAGCATCATCATTGTCCTATTTGAAGACCTTTGATGTCCAACTTTGGTTTGTAACTCTCATCGTATTTACTATTCTGACCATGGCTGTGTGGCTGAGTACAAAGTTTTTAAACTCCGTTGGTTCGATCGAGCGGGCAGTTTCAGCGCCCTCATGCTTCTTAGGGATGGTTTCGGGATTAATAAACCAAGGTGGGTAACAAGACAAGCTTCTGAAAGAAATTTAAGTTCTCCGTGCAAAAAATCTCCAGACATTTGATGGAAAGCGTATTCGCGATAATTAATATGCGTTTCAGGTTTCGACCTAAAATTGTCAAGCTATTCAGGGCGAATGCAAGTGATGTTTGCTTTAATCCTAGGGGTGGTGCTATACTCTGCTATGAATGCCGTTCTAGTTGCTCAACTAGCTGTTTTTGACATTCCCTTTCCATTCGAATCACTTGATGACATCGCCAACAAGCGCACACATTCGCTTTGTCTGCGATCGAACAGTTTCGTTTACAATAATTTCACTATGCAAGAAGTATAAACTCGGAAACGACTGCAACAAATTTGACTACTCCTCGTTCGTTTACAGGACAAAAATAAAGAAGTATTGCCTCGATGGCGCGACGTATTGAACGGTCGCAACTGCAAGGATATTACCTCTCAGGAGAATTTAGCTTCAATTTTGTGTAAGGACGAAGTCGTAATTCTGGAGAATCGAGCGGTGATGGATATGATATTGAAAAATTATGATATACCTTGTGAGATAATGAACAATCAGGAGAGAATGTACACGACGGGAAATTCATTCTTGTTGATGCAGAGTTTTGAGTACAAGAGGATCATAAACAACATGTAACTGGCTTAACAAGAGCAGACAATATTTTACGACTTTTGTTCACGTTCTAGGATACTCAGAGTGCGCGACACCGGTATTCTTCAGAGGCTGGAATTCATTTGGATACGGAAAGAAAAAAACTTTCAAATTAGCCAGCCGCAAACGCCACAAGTCACTTTAGACCACATCGGAGGGATTTTAGTCATGTATTTTGTTATGATTTTGGCAAGCCTGGTGATTCTTGTGATTGAGATTTACCATTTCAGATATGAAAACGCATTCTACACGTTTTTGAATTAAGATTTTTTATCAATGCGCATTGTAGTTTTATGGCTTGTACCGGTAATATTGCTAAAAATTATCACAGTTTTTAGGCATAAGATTCTGTTTAATTTTTCAGGTGGAGCGATGTATTACCATCTGCTTTCTTTATGCATAAAGTAATGTTAGAATTATCAACATTCGTGTTTGTATAAATGTAGGCGGGTTTGCTTGATGTATGAATGTAGATAGTAAACAGATCGGTATGTGTTGGTTTTGTTATTGTTTGTCTATGTAATCTGGAATTTACAGACAGACACAAAAACTAATCGCCAACATGTTCGGATTCTTCTGAAATAAAATAAACGAACAAAAAAAGTATAATAAAAGAAATATGTAACAGACAAACAGAAAAAACTCGACGACATGGTTTTATTTGCTTTTAATTTACCTTTTTACTTAATTTTTTTTATGGAAGGTTTATTCTTCGTTTCCACAAAAAATTCATTACTATGAACCAAATTTCGATAAGTGGAATATAAACTGAATACAATTTGCATATTTTTTGAGTTGCACTGAAGTTGTCGGATCTTGACATCAACGCACGTGAGCAACTAATTAATTAAAGAGCAAATGCTTTTATTAATTGCTTTGACTGCTAGAAACAACCCGATACTGCCTGACTGGCGCAGCATTCGAATTTCTCTTTGTTGTTTGTTTACCTGTCTAGTGGCGTGTAAAAGGAAACTTACTAATTTTTCCAGTAAATAGAAGTGTTAAATTTAAACGATACAAATTTTACTTATTGAATAAAATATTATTGACAATTTTTTCAATTAATCGGAAGTAATGTTAAAAATAGAAAATCCAATCAACTGTCTCTGTTGTGTTAATTTTACCGAGCTGTTCAATCTTCGATGAACAATAGTATAATTTATAATTTTTCAATAATTTAAATTTGTTGTGAAAGTCAATGTTAACGTAAATTTATTTTTTATCTGAAACAAGTCAATGTAAAAAGATTCTATTACGACATTTCCTGTTAAGAAGTTCAATCACTTAATGAAATTGCAAGTTATCAAGAATCAAAGGCGTCAACAGGAAAAGAATCAGCAAATTCTCCAAAGCCGTCAGCGACAACCAAACAATCAAACCGTCAGCAATCATCAATAGCGTGTTAGCTTTAGCGTTAGATTTACCAATTTTTAGAGTCACTGGTTAGTTATTAAGTATTATCATGTATATATTTGTGTAAATTTAGAAAAATAGACAGTATTAATAATCAAGTCGTTACGCTGTCACTCTGCCCGACCACCTATCCATTCCCCATCTGAACATGGTCCTTCGAGCCTTTTAACCAGTGCTACGGTCCAAGCCACTTTTTTGGGGTGTGAGGCTGCATCCCAGTAGCACAATCCTGTGTCGTTTTCCAAGCCATTATTTTGGAGTGTGAGGCTGCACTTCGGCGACACATCCTAATCCTAATCCTAAACATCATAGCGTAATTCGTTACCAAAATCGGTAATAAACTCGCGACGGAAGTAAGCTCGCGAATCTAGCATCTCAGCAAATCGTACCGATCAAACGCGTCGGATCAAGAGACGACGACGCCGATCGTACCGCAATTTGTTGCCAAAAATCGGTAACAAAATCGCGAATCTTTGCATCTCTATCACCCGCGACGCTTCGCGTGGTACCGACGAAACGCCGACGCGCGACGTCGTGAATCGAAATTGTGCAAGTGCGTGAGTGACTTCGACTAAGATTAACATACTCCTGTGCATAAAACAAGAAGATGGAGGAATTGAACGAATTAGCCAAATTGCAACAAGAGGCGGGACTCGAATTGCAGCGCATCCTGTCAAACATGAAGAAAGATGGTGCACAGCGAAAAACAGCAAAATATCTCAACGATCGAGAAAAGCAGCTACATCAAATTTGGAAGACAGTGGAGGAAAATAATAGAAAAATAGGGAATACAGGCATCAAAGAACACACATATTTTTCATCAAAATATTTCCAACAAATCAAACTAGTTTATACAGAAGCTATTAAATATATTGAAGAATGCAGAGAAAAGATCGTAAATAATGAGGAAACTGAGGAAATAATAAATTTTGAACAACAGCAACTCTTGAAGGAGCAAAAAATTCGCATTTACGAACTTAACGACCTGATTGAAGAGATCGAGCAAGTAGAATCTGCATCACCAGCAAAAAGCGAATGGTATGCGAAAGAAATTGAAAAACAATGGGAAGTAATCAGCAGCAACAACATCAATTTGAAGGTAAATGAAAGCAAATTTACAGACGAATATTTCCAAAACAATCGCTTCCTCGAAATAAGACGTAAGTACACCAACATTGCAGAAAAACTTTCCAACAACATGCACAAAGCCTTAAGTAGTCAACTTCAATCGCCGAACGTCAAATTACCGAGCATTAAAATTCCAATTTTCGATGGAAAATACGAAGACTGGATCACCTTCCAAGACATATTCACCAAAGTCATCAACAAAAACGCGACGCTCACAAACGCTGAAAAAATGCAGTACTTAAAAACATATGTAAAAGGAGAAGCTAGCAAGACGATTCAGCACTTTCAAATAAGCGAGTCGAACTACTTGGCAGCTTGGAAACAATTAAAAGAATTTTACGACAACGAGAGACTGATTGTAGGGAAATTGTTAGACAAGATGATAGATCTTCCCGTCTTAAACAACGAATCCGCCGAAAAATTGAAAACGTTCTACAACACAATCAAAGAATGTTTAGAAGCAATTAAATTATTGGGTATCGACACTAACTCTTGGGACCCAATAATAATTCATCTAACAACAAAAAAGTGGGATTCAAGAACTAAGGAGTTGTACGAAACCTCGATCAAGAATCCTACGGAGCTTCAAACGTTAGCGGACATGCTAGCATTTTTGCGAACAAGATTCCAGAGTCTAGAAGCGACTCACGAATCGCAGAAAAGAACCATTAATTCCTCGAATTCATATTCAGCTTATACTCGGGCAAAATCGCCATGCAACTACTGCAACAATCCAGCGCATCAAATTTATGAATGCAACAAATTCAAATCTTTAACTGTTGGCCAAAAGTACCAACATGCTCGAAACAAGCAGCTTTGTTTCAACTGTTTGACACACAGCTCAAACAAAAAGTGCACTTCGCAAAACAGATGCAGGTTGTGCAAACAGAATCACCATACTCTGCTCCATAAAGAAGCAACGCCAAATCGTCAAAACACCGAAAAAACCATTCCAGAAAATGTAACCAAAATCAATGCACATGTAGGAATAAGCAACAACACCACAGTTATTGCTACAGCTTTATTAAAAGTGCAAACCGCTGCTGGATCTTATGAATATCTTCGTGCATTGATAGATTCATGCTCGCAAAGTTCATTTATTACGAGTCAAGCCGCTGATCTATTAAGATTGCCTCTTCGAAAAAATTTAGCCCAAGTTTCAGGATTGGGTGGAAAAGAACAGAATTTAAAACATACCGTTGTGCTATACTGTAATCCAAGATGGACGAACGAATTTCAACTCACCGTGGAAGCACATGTGGCACCAAAAATTACAACAGCTCTCCCAGAAGAAGCTTTGAACATTAACATCGAAAACTGGAACAACTATATGCTAGCCGATCCGACATTTCACAAGACAGGTCCCATAGATATTCTATTGGGAGTGAATGAATACCGTCAAATAATTCTCCAAGGGCTAAGAAAAACCGATGACGGTCTTATGGGTCAAGATACTAAACTAGGTTGGATCATCTCAGGCACCTGTAAAACCGAAGGAAATTCTAACATCAAAATCGTCAGTATGGTGTCCAGGTCAGAACAGCAAGACATCTCTAAATTTTGGGAGTTAGAAGAGATTACAACAAAGCGAAAAATGACTGAAGAAGAAACTGCTTGCGAAACTTTTTATGAAGAAACTGTGTCACGAGAGGAAGACGGAAGATACACAGTTCAGATTCCATTTAAAACGCATATTGAAATTGGAGAATCTCGCTCCAGGGCAATGGCCAGGCAAATACAACTCGAAAAGCGATTAGCCAAGGACCAGAAACTTGCGAGTGAGTACAAACAATTTATGCTTGAATATCTAAAATTAGGTCACATGGAAAAAGTGCCAATTAAGCAAGAAAAGTCCGGAAAATACTACATTCCTCATCAGGCGGTGGTCCGAGAATCCAGCACAACCACAAAATTAAGAGTAGTTTTTGACGCATCCTGTAAAAGCAGCAATGGCATCAGTCTCAACGAAATAATGCATGTAGGACCCAGAATTCAACATGAATTATTCGATATCGTATTAAGATGGAGAATACATCCTGTAGTGTTTAAAGCCGACATAGAGAAAATGTACCGGCAGATAAAAATAGCCGACACAGATCAAGATTATCAGCGAATTGTATGGAGATTTTCACAATCTGAACCAATCAGCGAATTCAAACTGAAAACTGTGACATATGGAACAGCGTCTGCTCCATATCTATCAATCAGAACAATACAGCAATTAGCCGAAGACGAGAAACACAACTATCCATTAGCATCCATAATGGCCAAGAGAGATTTTTATGTGGATGATCTGCTTTCTGGAGCCAATTCTGAAGAAGAAGCATTGAATGTGCAGAAAGAACTCATCGAAATGTTCAAGAGAGGTGGATTTATTCTACGAAAATGGTCCAGTAACAACCAATCGGTCATAGAAACTTTGCCAGAAGATCTGCGAGATGAAAACGCCATGGAAATATCCCCAGAAGATGTCAAGAAGACGTTGGGCATTTATTGGGCGCCTTTCGATGATTCATTCAAGTTCAAGGTGAACATTGAACCTCACAATCGAACAACAAAGAGAAATATTTTAGCAACAGTTGCAAAACTATTTGATCCAATAGGATGGTTGTCACCCGTTGTCATAAAAGCTAAACTCATCATACAAGATCTCTGGATACAGCAACTAGCGTGGGATGAACCAATACCCACCACCAGTGAAGAAAAATGGAACCAATTCTACGACAAACTCAAGTCAGTGGAAAACATTGTAATACCGAGGTGGATAAAAACTGAAGCAGGGAAAACAACAGAAATTCATGGCTTTTCCGACGCTTCCGAAAAAGCCTACGGAGCAGTAATCTACGTGAAAGTAATGAACGAATCGGGAAATGAAACAGTTACATTACTGACAGCAAAATCAAAAGTCGCTCCAGTAAAAACAAAAACTTCTTTACCACGACTCGAACTATGTGCTGCTCAGCTTCTCGCTAAACTGATGAACAGAGTCACGTCAGCGTTAAATTTTGAAAGTACAACATTGTATGCCTGGACGGATTCAATGATTGTCTTAGCATGGATCAGAGGAGATCCGCAAAGATGGAAGACCTTCGTCTCAAATAGAGTGTCCGAAATTCAACAACTACTTCCGTCAGCGAAGTGGAATCATGTTAACTCGGAAGACAACCCAGCAGATTCGATCTCAAGAGGAGTAGACCCTGACAAGCTACTCAGTCACAAACTTTGGTGGCAAGGGCCCACCTGGTTGAAAACGAAAACTTATCCTCAAACTCCGTCATGTCAAACGACTAACGCAAACATTGAACTTAAGAAATGCTTTGTAAGCAAGGTCGTGGGTGCAACAACTGAGGATCACATTTATAAACAATTCTCATCGTACACGCGGATGATAAGAGTAATGGCTTACTGCAAACGATTCATCAAAAATTGTAAAGGTAGCAAAATTTCTGGTCCTTTATCTGTAGCCGAATTAGATGAAGCAACAATGCAGATAATTAAACAACATCAAGAGGAACATTTCTCAGAAGAAATACTATGTCTCAAAATCAAAAATCAGGTCAGAAAAACAAGCAAAATTCTAAACTTGCATCCATTTTTGGACAATGAAGGTATTCTCAGAGTTGGTGGACGATTACAGAACTCAGCTTTAAATCACAACAGGAAACATCCCATTATTATCAGCGCTCAAACACATCTGGCGAAGACACTGATTGGAAATGCTCATGCAACAACACTTCATGGTGGAAACCAGTTAACCCTCGCATACATTCGGCAAAAATACTGGATATGCAATGGAAAAAAGGCGGTAAAAGCAGTGATTAACAAATGTACAAGATGTTTAAGATATAAAGCAGAGACGTCAAAACAACTAATGGGACAACTACCGGAAGCCAGAGTAACCCCATCTAACCCATTTACGCATACGGGTATAGATTATGCAGGGCCAATTCAAGTGAGAACCACGAAAGGGAGAGGTCACAAATCTCACAAAGGATACATAGCCATATTCGTGTGTCTTTCAACAAAAGCCATTCACCTAGAGGTCGTAAGTGATATGTCATCGGAATCGTTTTTGGCAGCTTTAAAACGATTTACAGCAAGGAGAGGTATTTGCTCGAATTTTTACAGCGATAACGGTACTACGTTCGTTGGAGCAGACAGCAATCTACAAAAAGAAGTAAACGCAATGGTAAAAACCTCAGACATAGAAGATAAATGTTCCATTATGGGAGTTCAATGGCATTTCATTCCTCCATCTGCCCCACATTTTGGTGGTTTGTGGGAAGCGGGAGTGAAATCTATGAAATATCACCTAAGAAGAGTCATCGGGGATTCGAAACTTACGTACGAAGAGCTTGCGACACTGACGCAACAGATCGAAGCATGTCTGAACTCAAGACCACTTTGTGCAATCACTGAAGACGCCAACGATATCGACATTTTAACTCCAGGACACTTTCTCATCGGTAGAGAGCCTCTATCACCACCAAATCCTATAGCATCGGACATTAGTGTAAGTTTAACGGGAAGCTGGAAAATGCTACAAAAAATGAAGAAAGAATTTTGGAAATTATGGTCAAACGATTATCTACATCAACTTCAACAACGAAATAAATGGAAACTCCAACACGAAAATCTACAGCCAGGACAGATAGTAATCATCAAAGAAGACAACATTGATCCAAGTCATTGGCCAATAGCAAAAATCGAAACCGTTCACAAGGACAAAAACGATTTGGTTAGAGTGGTAACACTTCGTCGATCCAATGGAAGCAACATGGATAGACCCATTCACAAATTAATACCCCTTTGTAAAGACTCATCTGACAAAACGAAGAGCGATAAGGAAAACAACACTCATCGCCCGAAAAAACAAACTCCAAGATCACTTTGGAAAGTTGCATTAATCGCCATCATGTTTCTACTACAAGTCAATCAATCAGCTGCAGCATCATATTCAGTCACACATCCCAGTCCAGGTCTCTACATAGAACACATCGGACAAGCAAAAATCGACAAGGGATCGTTTAGGATTGAATTGAAGTTTAATAAAAGCCAAATTGAAGAACAGATCAACACTGTGGGTCACATCGTTAAACAAACTGCCGTATTTTGCCACAGCTCAATTGAACTATCAGAGACTATTCAATGCACAGCACTCATCAACCATCTTAAAGAAAAACAGAGCGAAGTGGATTGGATCAAAAAAGGTTTCAATAAATTAATCACCAAAAGAAAAGAAAGAGGTATACTGGGTAACTTCCTCACATCAATATTTGGAGTAAACGATGAAGTGTATAGTGACATCGACGAACTGGACAAAAACCAAAGAGAACTGATTCGCACTTCGCATCATCAATCTAAATTCATGTTACAAACCCTATCATCTTTCAACGACACGGAAGTTCGGATCAACAATCATCTACAACAATTTCAAGAAAAATTAAATGAAGGTTTAAAAGTCATCGAGGATCAACAAAAGTGGTACAGAAGCGTAGACGCAAACAAACTCAGCATTCACATCATAAGCATTTATCAACTAGCGAACGGTTACATCGAAGAAGTTCTTCAATACTACAGAAGATTGTTGGACATACATTTCGACAAAGGACACTTTTACGAATTTATTTCTCCAGTCCACATTGAAGAATTGATAGTTACAGCATCTCGCAAGCTACCTCCCAACGTGGAAATCCTGCCCTATCCAATTCAAAAGGTTGAAGTAGATCACAGTTCGCAATTTATCCACATCTACGGATACTTCTTATTAGTCGGTATCACAGAATTCGAACTCATCAAGACAACACCGATTCCACTAGACGTAAAAAATCAAACTTACTGGGTCTTAGAAATTTCCAACGACCTCATAGCTGTTGATTACAACACACAACATTACTTTGAATTAAACGAGGAGGAGTTCAGGAACAGCATTCTGATCAGAGCACACAAATACATTTGTGCCCCGTCAATAATAAAAAACATAGACAACAATCCCAATTGTGTCATCGATCAAATTTACCAAAGGGCAGATAACACATGTGAGACAACAGCAGTGCACTTTACTTCAATTGTATGGAAACAGCTGTACACCACAAACTCGTGGTTGTACATAACGCCAACTCCAACAAAGATCGCGATCATATGCAATGGGATAAGAGATGAAAAAGTGCTAAATAACACTGGAATTATAACTATTAATTCAAATTGCATACTTTCCACAAAACAGATCACATTAACTCCAAAGAAGATAGAAAATGTCACAGTAATCCAAGGATTCTCCAAGTTCGTGGTGGCAAATTTGACTCTGTCAAAACAAAAGTTGAGGGCAATCAAAGGTACAGAAGAACAAGTGATCAAACCATTCGAGGGTATCAGCAATCTGAAGGAAGAAGAAGAATCAATATTGGAAGACTTTGAAAGCACTCCCTGGAAGAAAATCGCACATCATTCCATCTTCACCAGCCTAGCAACTTCGGCTGTCTTAATTGGTACATGCTCGTTGATAGTTGCAAGTATCAAATGGATTCAAGCCATTCGAAAGAAGAAAAGCAAGAAAGAAGACAAAGAACAAGAAGCAGTCCAGAGCATAGAGTTGCAACCGCTTGGGACAACGTCACGAGACTTCTCGGAAGATATCATATCGTACTAAGTTTTTTAATAGTATACTACATTATTTACTTTACAGACGTAGCTTGATTGCAAGGACGGTCATCGCCAAGCCAAAGGAATCAGCAAGCATCGCGAAAAAGAAATGGGTCATCATTCAACGCACGCCTTGTTCGTCGCCGGCAAGATGTTCAATCTTCGATGAACAATAGTATAATTTATAATTTTTCAATAATTTAAATTTGTTGTGAAAGTCAATGTTAACGTAAATTTATTTTTTATCTGAAACAAGTCAATGTAAAAAGATTCTATTACGACATTTCCTGTTAAGAAGTTCAATCACTTAATGAAATTGCAAGTTATCAAGAATCAAAGGCGTCAACAGGAAAAGAATCAGCAAATTCTCCAAAGCCGTCAGCGACAACCAAACAATCAAACCGTCAGCAATCATCAATAGCGTGTTAGCTTTAGCGTTAGATTTACCAATTTTTAGAGTCACTGGTTAGTTATTAAGTATTATCATGTATATATTTGTGTAAATTTAGAAAAATAGACAGTATTAATAATCAAGTCGTTACGCTGTCACTCTGCCCGACCACCTATCCATTCCCCATCTGAACACGAGCAGTGTAACTGTTTTTATAAATTTATTATAATAATTTTAAAAACAGTATCAGCTACTAAAAATACAATTAATTTTATTGAACACAAAATAAAAATAACTGATCCAGAATTTATATTATTGGGATAGAGAATCCCAAATGAGACAACAATTTAAGAACCCAATTGGAAAGTTTCATTACTTCGTTGCGTTGCTCGCGAATCACGTTGGGAATAAAACATTGCTTCATGCGATATTTCGTTTATTGTTCAGTAAGCATTTTCGGGCGTTATAATAGCTTACCCATGTTACAATGTTAAATTAAATCTAGTCGCTAATTACGGTGTTAACTAATGCACTTGGTAGTTTCGTGTAACGCCTGAGGATATTTATGGAACAATAAACGAAATATTACGTAAACTGTCCAAAGCGCTTGGAACGACAAAACATAATTTAACACAGAAACTAGTTTATTGCTTCACTGTCCTCTTATTTGTCAATACGACATTTATTTAAAGTAATTTCTCGGAAAAATAGTCCTTCTTGTGGAATCCTCAGAATTTCCCAATAGCAATTGTCGAAGAAGCAAAATTGAAGTGCTTCGTCCTATATTCCGGCTTTCATCTCAACATTGCTTACCTTTTCAAACCGAGCTATTACTTTTTATCTATTTATTTTTCCACGTATTAAAGGAAAACACTTACCTGAGAACAACTCGAGAAATTTTTCGACGCCATAATTGTTGGGAAATCTGTAGAGGGGATCCCTTAGAGCGTCAGTTGTGTGCACTTTAATCCGTTTCACCATAAAAGTTATATTATCGGATTTCCCGTCCTGGTTGAAATCTGCAACCAAAAACAAAGTACAGCTTGCAGTGCAATAAAACCGCAACGAGTGGACTTCTTGTATTACTACTTGCATCAATATAGGATTCGTTTGCCCCAATATGAGAACCGAAAGCTCGGAATTTATTGCCGTTAAGTTACGTGAAATTTTAAGCAAGTCGCTCGATCTAGCCATTTAGAACGGGAGGAAGAATTGTCTGTATTTTACGAAATGTTGTCCGATTTATCTTATCCTTGGATACCAGTGGAGCTTATGCATAATAATACAACGAGGACTCTGTTTCATTCATGCATGGCATGAATCATCTCCACGTTTCGATTCGGGCCATCTCTTGTAAATCGTAAAATATCCGCTACAGTTGATAAATTATACCACCCTTTGTGAATTAAAACCATAATTTATGAATATGCAAATGACAAGGATGCTTTTCCCCTCGTTAGGACAAAATAAAAATTTATAGAGAACCAATTTACTCTTCACTAAAGTGACAATAAAACGGAGCTTTCGTTCAAAGAAAGATTTTAAAGCACCGCGAGAAAATTTAATAAAAATAATACAACGCCCAGTAAGAGACGAGAAAAGCGTCGTTTGCGGTGCAGTATGAAACAAACAATATTAACTTCAGGCCAGTGTTGGCTTGAAAGCAGAGCCGTGTTCGGAGTAGTAAGCGAATATTTTATCTTGAAATAAGTTAAAAAAAGGTATTAACTAAATGATTTTATCTCAGTTAAGCACGGCCAAAATTGAATAAAAATGACAGCTATGTCTGTGCAAAAAATGTTACTCTCAAAAATTACTCTAATTCCATTTGCATACAGAGTTTTTGTGTTTTATTCGGTGGGATGATTTATACGGTTGTATTT
The DNA here is from genome assembly GCA_029298725.1 of Gnatocerus cornutus. NCBI lineage: Eukaryota > Metazoa > Arthropoda > Insecta > Coleoptera > Tenebrionidae > Gnatocerus > Gnatocerus cornutus. The sequence continues at coordinate 10,347,860 of CM055514.1, forward strand.
TTAGCTTTTATATGGAGACATTAAGGAAATTCGGTCTGAATGGCAGCGCGGAAAAGCGGCTCGTGCGAAAAGATTTAAATGGAAATTTCAGGTTATTACTTTGTTTTGTCACATAAGCAATAATTAACTTTGATAGGGCAGGTGTGTCCGTCTCTAAATTGAGAGTCCCAATCCAAACATAAAATTATGTCACATAAATTGGTTGCTTTTTGCTCCAGAAAATTTCAATATAAATTTTTTAAGAGTGTTTATTAATGCCTTGACAAAAACCTCTTGTATAATTCAAACTGTAAACTTTGAAAGTTCCCATAACGCTTCCTGTGGGAAATACAGGTTTTTCAGAAACACGGATGCCAGATTTTTATCCCGCCACTTTTTTTTAATCATAATTTTATGATGTAGCTGGTTCAAATTCAATTTTGAAATATTTCTATACCAAATTTTGGGTGTACTGTTTCATATGTGGCTTACCTGTGGCTTTATAGATGGCATTCACCCTCTGCACATGCCTCGTCATAACTTCAATACACGACTCCTCCGTCCCATACTTCTGAAAAAATTGATGATCCGCCTGCAAATATAACATGCAGGTCGTCTTCTTCGGATCAATAGTTGCCCTCTTATTCACATTTCGAAAAATCAACCCTGACACGTCTACATTAGTTCGATTGGCTGTAATAAGATCGAGCTCCTCGTCAATCGGCTGACTGATATCGAATGGTGGCGAAAATGAATGTTTCGTCCTATTGGGATGCCAAAAAGTGGCATCATCGTAAGGAAGTTTGGCTTCGGCTTCAAGCAACCATCTCTTGCGACGTCGCCGCTCGTTTTCTTTTAAAGTGTTCAAATGTAAACTTTGGGAAGCGCAAGGAGTGCCTTTTCGGGGGTCGCGAACGTCGGACGTTTTGTACACAATGGAATGAAATGAGGAGATTTGGTTCGGAGACAGGTAGCGACTGATAGGTTCAACGTGGAAGTCTTCGACAGGGGTGGAGATAGTTCCTTCAAAAAGGCCGTCTTGCGTGATGATGCCGTGGACAGACGCGGAGTCGTCATCTGTAAAAAAAATAAGCGTTAAATATGTGATTCTACACCCTCAATTTCATGTAATTCCAGCACCCCTTGTGCGAGTTCTACCTTTCCTGTTTTTTGTCGGCTTGTCAACTTTCAAATCATGCTTCCGGAATTAGCCTTCCCATTGCCGGAAGAAAAAAATGGAGGTGTCAGCTGCGCTTTATGCCACGTTCATGTGGCAGTTTCCGTTTTACAGTCGTTCCTAGCGGTTATTAGGAATACAAAGATAAGGTCGTGGTAAAATATGATCCGTTCAAAGTTGTCTAGTCGCCGCTGGCAATTTATCTGCATTTGAAAATTCGTTGGAAAGTAGAAATAAACGTAATAAAGATTAATCTGCTGACACGGAAAAGATATGTTGTTCGAAACGTGACACTGAAACAATAAAACACTCGCAATTTCTAATCTAATAAAATAAAAGAATCTGAAGCGGCACGACTGCCCGTACAAAAATAAGCTTTTAGTGTAACAATTGTGAAGGGCGTTGATGACCATTTTGGTTCGGATCTCGGCGCCGGAAATGAGCTAAGCCGTAATTTACGACCGCGACAGGACTGCTCCGGCGGTTTCCGGTTGAGTCTGGACCAGAAATCTCAAAGTTGCTTATAAGTTTTTAAACGATAGAACAAAATTAATGATTTACTTGTAATAAAGAAACTGGTTGTGGCGATGTTTCACTTTCAGATTTCATAATTAAATTATATCCGAGTAGAAGTCCATCCAATAAATTAAATCCGTCCCTTGCAACATTCGTTTCGTTTAATTAAACTTTGCATAAATGTCATTTTGTGGATCACATTTTCTAATAATTTTAAACCGCTTTCAAGAGCATCGTTAACTTGCCAACAAACAATTAAATCTTTTTTAAAACCAATTAAACTGAACATTAAAACTTGTTTGAGTGTACAGTTTATTCCAAAATTGCATTAATTGCTTCGTTTCGATTTCCTAATAAATGGAATGTGCGCTCAACAAAATCCGTGCATTGCGTACGCTTCCTGACTCCGAATTACTTCCAAGACATACGTTCCTGCTCTAACTTTTCCACTAGTTATCATTCCTGCTGAAATCTTAACATATTATAGTTTCAGCCGTCGCCGGAAAATGTGCTTCCATAATTTATTGTCGTTTTTGCGTCGGTTACACTAGCGCGAAAGTATTGCACACAGAGAGAAACAAAAAACAGTAAAAAATTTAATCGAAGCACTAACGAAGATGTGTTTTATGATACAATTTCAGAGTATTGACCGACGTTATTAGTGCAGATACAAAAACGTAACCCGGCGCATCCACCATATTGCTATAATAAAAACTGTTACAAAAATACAAAACGGCAAATAAAATTAAGTGTGTTCCACCCTTTTTCAGAACCTTGGCTTTCCTCACAAACTCGTTCCACTTTAAACATTCAAACTGGAACAGTTCAAAACAGGATTGTTTGCACACACAGCGCAATTTTAAACAAAACCGCTTTTACGTAGTCCTTGAAAATGAGCCTGAATAAACCCGAGCTTATTTCTCCACAAAAAATCCAAGAGGCAACCGCCACATCACTCGCAGCTTTCCGTCACATTACTAATTCCATGTTATTAAACATGAAGTTAGCATAAAGCAAGACGAAGTAATACAATAGCTCATGTCAGCATGATACCACCGTGTGACGTGAATCTTAACATTTCTCGACACGCTTCAATGTGCCTAAAAATTATGAATTCCAAGGATTGTAATTTTTTTTAAATTGTCAGGAAGCAGCTCAATCCTGAATATAAACTACCGAATATAAATGTCGCGGTGTGGTTTTAATAGAGCATAAACCCCAACATTCAATCTCGGCATTGGACGTGCTTTTGCTTCGTAGCACTCGTAAAATGTTTCATTTGGTATTTTAGAGCGTGCATCTACAGCCTGTTGGTTTATGGTGGTTATTAAATCGGAATAGTTGGGCTATGATGTGCGCGAATACACTCTACTTGACTTTAAAAACTAACAAGAGAGATGTTAATTCTGTATTAAAACCGGATTTGTATGCAATGACCTCCTCTGGGAATATAGAATATAAACGAAAAGTTACATAAATAGTGAGTAATGTTCGGGAGCCTTTTTAATATCTAACATTGGACTCTAGACCCGAAGCTTCGGGCTTTTATCGTGAAGATCCAGAGAGCATCAACGCACCTTTACATCCGATTAAACACAAGCACTTTACGCAAAACCGACAGTTGGGGCAGATTTATAGACCGCGCCTTTGGGTTCACTTTCTGACGAGCTGAATTTGAAATGATTTATTGTTTGTAACGGCAAGCAATTAAAATTTAGTTTGCTTTTTGGTCAATTTCTGCTCGGACCCTCTTCGGTCCTTAACGACAAGACAAACCTTCCAAAGGAGTAAATGGCGGAAGTAAAAACACAATTGCAGCGCAGTTGTTAAGGTGGAATCTTAGTTCCAAATGGATCTCCACGGTATTTCAGCGTCCCTTATCTGAAACTAGGACGCCGTTTACGCCGCTGAATGTTTATATATATAAATTCAAGAGCACATGAGGAGACCGTTTGAAGAGAAATTAATCACCGACGTAATGATCTTGATATTTTAAACGGCATCACGGCGAAGTAGTCGGGAATCTCAAGATAATGAGACTTTCTAGGTTTCAAAGCTTCTCATTTAATTCTCAATTAAGCGACAGTGAATAAACTAGGATTCGAAAACTTTGCAGTAAAGGTTTCTTCCTGCAGCATCTTACATACAGTGAATGTGTTTGAATAAAGTTGAACAAAAGTCGAGGGAGGTTCGCGATTTCCGGAGCCAACATTCGTTTCAACTTGATAGAAGTATGAGGAGGAGTTATTTGCTACTTAAATATTAAAGCTGTAATTCTGTGTCGCTGAAGTTCTGAAACTTCTGTACGTCATAGACGTGAGATATGGTTATTCGGCACTCTCTTTAGAAATACAGCAGCAGCACTGCAGAATTTGCGATACCAGCAAATTGTGATAAATTCACTAATAATGTATGAAATTCCCAGACTGAAGACACCAAAACTTAGACAGTGTTAAGTGAAACTTCATTTCAGTGGGCAACAACTCCATTTCATTTCCTCCGAAAGTTGAAACATAGGTCGCTTCACCTATTGAAAAAATTCCCGCTTAGAAACTTTTAATTAAGTTCGAACCTGCCACGTTATTTTCCCCTGTCTTCTCCAGCTCCAAACTTCCATTTTAGTGATTTGGTATTCGAAAAAATAAAATCTTTCTCTTAAATTTCACCGGTTTTAAGCCCGAAACTACCTTTATCTCGCACAATTATTCCCGAAATTGGGCCCAACAGCAAAACTCAGGCAATTTCCTCCCATCCTGGATCATTTAAGCCACCTCCTGAAGGCGGCAGTCACGGCCACTTAGCGCCAACTTAAAAGTTTTTAACATTATCTTTCCCACAGGTTCGATCGTCTGATATTTATAATGGCTATGTATAATCGAAAAAGTTTCTCCAAGTTTTGCATAAATAACATCTCGACCGACACCTCCTATGGAAATGCGGAATTTTAAAAAACTGCGACGACGCTGCGGATGGAGCGTCGCGGCGGCGTATCAAAAATTCGAGATGAAAAAATTCAATTTCAGGAATGCTTGTTCGCCCTTTGTGCGATTAAGCATCCCGTGACGTATTCTCGCAATAATCCGAGAGTGCATACAATACGCAATTAGATGCGCGACGCTCTCAGACTTCTCATTTAATAAATTCCGTCTTTGTACTCTCTTAATGGAGTTAAAAACACGAATCTATTCTGAAATCAATAGATAAACACGACTGTGTATGTAAATGAGAGCTTTTATAGCAAATTGATATTCGTTTTATGCAAAATTTTGGTAATTAAAAGCTCCCGGAGTTAAGCGAATCTCAATCTTCTAAAGCTAACAATAAAACAAAACAGTTACTTCACCCGTTTAACTCGACAAAAGTTAAGGCGGTAATGTTTTGATGAACAATACTCAATTTTCATTTGAATGTTAAGAGGATTTTGGGATAGCTCTTAGGGCGGATTTTAAGAGCGCGGTCTTACGAAAGCGGTGCGAAAAATCGATTGAAAATGACGGATTTTCCGGAAGGCACTATGTTGAATTGAAATGCGCCAACAATTTTATCGAAATTTGAAATTCTAATTTAACCACGAGGGATAAAGAATTAAATTTTTATTATTCCAAGAGCGGAATTTGCGAACAATTAATTGCACCGAAAGGCTGTTCAGATCTAAAGCAAAGGTAAGATGAAAGAACGCTGAACCATTTTTATTTTTCTTTTTTTTTTCTTTCAGTCATTTTCTCATATCGCGGAGTTTACGATATGAGAGGCTACTCGAGAACGAGAGTACTCAAGATGGCCAGTGCCTAAAAAATTGTTCGAAATTTCGTCGTTCTACATAGCGTATTTATCTTTTACAATTTCCAGACGCTGTTCCATCAATGATTTAAACATTTTTCGATCACCATAAACCCGTCCTTATATTTATGTCGAGCATTTCGTCAGATGTTTTGGATCGTTAAATTCGAGGGAAGGTTCATCGCGAAAGACGTCTGCTGTGTATTTCTGAGACACGTCAAGAACATAAAGCAATAAATAAATTTGCATTAGAGACGAATTACCGTGTTTATGGAATCTCGAGACCCGTGAGCCACGTAACTAGAAAGGAATTAGTGAGTAGTAAAGGGAATCACAAGAATTAAGAAGCAGTTACAATGTTGAAACTTTGAATCTCTCTGAAATAGAAAATTAAAGCAAATCCTTGCAGAACGGAAACTCGAACGTAATCCGCTTTACGGTTCCTTGTAAACATTGCGTTTTTAATTTGTTCGGAAAAGCATTCTCTGGATAAATATTCTCTACATAAGGTACATAATTTTGTATTTCCGCTTATACGAAAGAACGTGCTTAAAATTATTATGTTTGGTGTGTTTCTTCGCTTTGTTCTTTTTCTGCTTTGTGTACCGAATTGCATGCAACCCATGTTGGAGATACATGAATTTTACTCGCGAAGCTCTTCATAATTTAATACCATTGAAACAAAGAGACTTTTAATTAAAAAACGAGGCCCGAATCATTTGTTGGTGATTTTATTAGGAAACTTAGGTATCTGATAAAGCATAAATGTGAGACGATAATTAAACTCTTCCAACTCTCTTAATTTGGATTTTCGTAGGAAAATTGTCAGAGTAGATTTAAAGCATCTTCCTTCTGCCCATCTGTTATCATCTCTTCTGACGTTGGGCACTTTGTAACCGTCCGAAATTTCCAAATAAAGCATTTAATACTTTTAATTTATCGTTCTAGAACGCGGAGCAGTGGCCAAGCTGCCAAACGAATTAATCGGAGGTGATCTTTACATTCTAAACTTCTGCATTTCTGTTTCAGTATTCAGTCACAAAAAGCTGACATCTGTTGCATTTCATGCGATAAATGCAAAATATTAGGAACAAATTGTGAATTCCTTTCTTCGATAGACTGTTTCCCTACCCTCCCTTTAAAATTTAATTGATATTTTAGGTTTACAAATTTCCTGTCTGAGAACGTTTTTTCGATATCCCCCCTTTGAAATAAATTTTCTGGAAGACCACGCACCTTTAAATGTAAATCCCGGCCTCTCCGACACCACCATTTTTTCAAATACGTCCTGATCTATTCCTGAGTGAACATATTACAATGTCGGAATCGCAATTCGGGGAACACAACCAGAAATTCGCCCGAAAAAAGACGACAGAATCCTCCACCCAAAGAACAAAGGTAATAATTCAGAAAAATACAAAGAAGATATTGCGTTATTCCTCTCCTCGTAAAATCGGATCGTATGATAAACTTTAAGTGTATTTCGTAGAAAGAAGCGATTTTAATTAGATTCCGGAAGAGCATCTCGTCGTCGCGATTTCGTCTGAAGAGAAATTAATTACATTCATTAATTGTGGTGTCGGCGAAAAAGCAATTTTCTGTGTTATTACTTTTTGTCGTGAAACTTTGAAACAATCATTCATTTCGCTTTTTCGGAGAAGTTGGACGTTATGACTCTTTCCGTTTCTGACAGTTCTTTGAGGAGCTTTTATTCAGGAAAGAAAAGCTGCATATTTGCGAATTGGTGTTGTAACACGTCTTAAAGTCGAGAAGAAATTTATATTTAATGGAACCTTAGGTTGTACGACTTAATTAAACGACGACGTAATCTCAATGGTCCAAACTTTAAATTTCCCAGGAGATTATTATTTAGAAGAAAAAAGTATAACTGATGTTCATTAGGCTAGTTTAAATTTATGTCGTGTTTTTCACGTTCACCCAAGTGCGCAAGTTTCCATTAAATCAGAATTACGTTCTCGAGTATTTACGTCGGTATTAAAGGGTCTAACGGCTTCATCGCACGTGTACAAAGACTAATATATATGATCTTTTAATACTTTTGTACGTGCTTTCAGCATTAAATGAAAACATAATAGTTTATGAACACTGATAAAAGCACAACAGTAATAATATCGAACATAAAACGGAAATATCAGGAAGCATTACGAAATTCAGCCGACACGTACACATTTTAGTACTTCTAAAGCTTCTACTTTTGCGTTTAAATATTGCGTCCTTCGGAAAAAATTGTTTGTGTAATTAAAGTTCTTGATCCGCCCGGCAATCATAAATTAAATGTTTGAGACACCCTGTAAACAAAACCTCGTAATTCGATGCGATTCAGCAATTGCAAGGGCGTTGCTACAGAATCCGGAATAAACCCCCAAAACAAGGATTACTCAGACCGCAACAGCACCCAAACAAAAAGACTTGATTAGACAAGGTAAGTTCAAAGGGTTCCATCAAAACAAGCGGCAAAAAGCAGGGTACAAACGTACCAATTTTCTAACAGGATGAATCCGGGAATGTAAAACATTTTCCAATTAGTCGGAAACGTTAATTTAGATTCTTTTTCTAGTCGTGTTTCTTCAGACAACAACGAAGACAAATAAATCCACGTCGACGAATTATCATACGACTGGGTTAATTCGGGTTTAATGTGCGAAGTTTATGTAATGCGTCCGTTGTTGTAGCGAAGGTTAATTTATAAACTACCACCAATAAAGTCTTATCAGTACAAACATAAACTAGTAGATATAGTTTGAGGGTTGTAGTTTCCAGAACGCGTGTTGGCAATTTCAACAACAGGTAATAGGGGATGGGATTAAAATTTGTGGGTAGTAAATAGACCCATCAAAATACCTTAACCGTAAAAAGGTAAAATTGTTTTTACGAAGACTATAAACCGAATTTCCGAGAAAATGAGACTCTAAAAACATGCATAAACATAAGTGTCTTCGTTATCTAAAATAAAGAACACGTAGTGCTGAAGTAATTAAGCTATCAGACTGCAACAGCGGCTTTAGCAATGATAATAAAACGGTAACCTATTCCACCAAAACGAGCAACAAAACTGTAAAATAAAGTCTTACGTTCGTGTCCTTTTGCGTTTTGATAATTCGCCAAGAAAGGTGGCAACTCCAATTGTTCAATGTTAATTTAATTTTATAAATAACTACTTCCACGGTTTATCTATTCGTGAACGTGCTTGACTTTTACATAAGTTTGCAGTGAATGTCTATACTTGCCTTATCACAAATAAATCAAGCTCGAGTTTTCATTAAAGAGCAGAAAACTGCCAATTACAACAAACCAACACTAATTTACTCAACGTCTTAATTAATCGTATTGATAAAAAGAGAAGTCACGAACTCCAGTAACATATTAACAGCCCGCATAACTAAGTACAAGCCTTTACTAATTACATCTAAACATGCACACGTAATTCGAATGTTACACGAGTTATTCGGTTCAGTAGATCCAATTTCCAGTCTCCTTCGGATATATCAAAGATCATAGATAATTAAAGCAAAAAAACCAACCGATTCAGAAGCCAATCTTTTGATGCAGAAATCGATTAACGTAGCAATTTTGGAAAGTGCCTAAATAACCGTCGGCAAAAACTCTCTGTATAAAGCATTAGCTATCAGTTTGTCCTGGCCTTAGTGGATGAAGTCCTTTAGGGACCGCAAGCGGAATCCCTTACTTCCGTTGGAGATCCGCTTCCGCTGGTGGCGATTCGATTTATCAAAGTGCGGAGGTGAGGCTTCAAATTCAAATTTGGATTGCGCAAATGTATTAAAGATGGATAGAAAAGCAAAGAAGATAGGATCCGATAAAAGCAATTTAAAAGTGTGTTTATTTATCAGTCTTAAGCCGATTTTGCTAATACAACAAAATTGAAATATTTATCCCCATTTAAATGCTCTCCAGCACAAGTGTATCTGTACTTATCTAGAAGGGTTGAATGGTATGCTGGGGCTAAAGGGAAAACGGTGACAATGGATAAGGGGGGAAAGTTTCAGCGCACTTTGTTCACTTGAAGTCGTTTTGCATTCACGAGGGGACCTTCCTAAATAATTACTCAGATAACATAAAAATTCGATGTAAAGAAAACACACAGTACCAAGTTACATCATTTTGGGACAAATTTAATTAATTAAAAGCCTGAATTGTGTTATCGAAATAAAATTAGTACCAATTCCACATCCCATTCAAATCAAATCAATCTCTGCCTGTAACTAAACTGATAGGAACCCAAAACAAATGTTGAACTTCTGCCCGACCGTTGTTGCGTCCTGTGTCACTCCATTAAAAATTGATGCCACCCCAAAAACGGTGGGTAATTCCATCAGAGAGTGCACTCCAGTACTCTTCTGTTTTCGGTACATTATTAAAGAGCAGCTCAAAAAATCAATTCCCCGCTTTAAACTAATGAGAGAACCGCGTTTGAGATCTGGGAAAAAACGTTATTTTACCAGAAAAAGCCGCTTGTGGCGTTTTACAACCCCACATTCCGCATTTGTCAATTTGCTTCCACGAGTTTTCAATTACTATAAGTCTCTTGATTGATCCGACGATTATTCATGTATAAAGCGGGAGGATCCTGTGGGGAAAAAGTTGCCCGTAAAAAGCTTTAACGAGAATTTTTTGTCAGAAAGAATTGCTTCATTATTTGTCAAACTGCGTGTCACTGGCGCAAAAAATTGCGGAGAAAATGTTTGCATTTATTTGAAAAGTTCGAATTAAGCCGTCAGGAGCGTAATTTATTTCGAAGGATATTGTAATCTGTAATTTTACTCCAAAAGAAATGTGTTTGCGTGATGTTCAGCTTTATTTTGAGGAATTAATTGTAGAGAAGACGGTCGGTTTAAGATAGTAACATTTTTACTGGTACCGTGCAGTCTAATGAACCGACGCTTCCGGTTGTATGGGTTTTATCATAGCGTAAATATTGGACAATTTCCAGGAAATGAAACTGCAACATTACGATTAAATCCCATTGCTGCTGCACTAAAATCTGAAGTAAAATCAATTTGATCCTCTTTTTATGTTTTATCAGGTAACTTCCGTGATAGAGATACAATTAAATTAGTATCTTTTAAAACTGCAGAGTTTAAAATTGGTGGATGCGCCAGACTAAACATTTTTATTATTTGCTTTGAGTTGCTTCAATTTTCTATGCTATCCATCAAAAATCCTCGAGCATAGTTTGATTAGTTGAGTGTTCTCTCGTCCCTTGAATATGCTCACATACGTTACAAAATGATGAGAAACTTAATTTAAATTACGTTCCCATTTATATTCAAATTCACTTGTATTTTAATGCCGCGTTTCCCCTATCTGGAGAATACCTTCAATTACGATTGCCTTTCACCGTTTGCATAATGCTGGTATCCTTATTTTAAAAGAATGGAATGAAAAATTGCCGGTTTTTATTAAATCGTCGTTACTCGATTCACCGTCACTTTTATCTTTCCAAAATATCTGATTAAAGCCCTCAAACGAGAAAAATGTAAATTTCGGCTCAGAGTATTGTTTGCACATAGTTCCATCAATAATAACCCTTGCCCCTTTGAAGTGTGGCTTTTAACCAAGCTCGTAAATAGCATTAAATTGAGTGATCCGAAAATAACATTATCCGCAGAATTTAATAGCAACATATTATGGGTCTTGCTTGGTCGAACAATAAATACTAGCCATGTAAAACCAATTATGTACCTGCTCTTTGTTGGTGGAAGTTTGGTAATAAATGCAGAATGCTTTCGGGTATAGAAAGAACACTTGCTTAACATGTAAAGTTGTTTTTTTCGCGCCGCTTTTCCACTTTAAAAGCTCACAATGCATTTTCCTTGACGAATTGGTGACGTTCTGCAAATACGCTACATCATTCTGTAGTCGTGCTATTTTTAAAACTTCAGAAAATTGCGAGCCAGACAAAAACCTGACGTTGCTCAAAAAAGTTGGTTTTATTTTCGTGGTTGAATAAAATGAATTTTGGTATGTGGATTAAACCGACTGTGATGGGTTTCAACAGGACTTTTATATGGATATTTTAAGGTTTTGTACAGTTAAAATAAGAAAAGAAAAAGGTAAAGAGGATAAACGACTGATTGTTTCGGAGACAGGACCAAATATCACTTCCTGGCGCTGTCTCCATTTTTAAAACTTTCCAATATTAGAGAGCTTTCGCCGTCCACGCTCTTAGTTCTTGGGAATTTAGTTTAGACGCATTGTAATGCAGATGCACAGTCAATAAATAAAATTTCCAATAACCGATAAAATCAATACTAACACAGTTGCATTATAAGGAATGACTTTGACTCTGACACCATCTAAAGGTCATGTCATAACTAATGCCTTTTTAAATGAATAATGTGTAGACTTTGCCAGAGTCCTGGTGACTTCTTGAGCTTTACATTATTATGGTAATCGTAGTTACATTTGCAGTCCGTTTGTTTGACTTACGCTAGCAAATATTCCTACAGTGTGGAGTTTGATGTAAGTTTTACCCGAGGGTGCAATGAGGTTACCCTTGTGTACTTTTGTAAGTGTTCTGACACGGCTAATATAGAAACACTGCCGGGGTCTTACGGACGACTTGCAAAAACTAAGACCATTGGGAGCTATCGCCAGGAGCTGTTTGATTTATCTGACTCTGTAGCGTTGACATTAACTTTTGACCCGTTTTCCCTAAACAAGCGGGAAGCTTAGTTTTTAAACCGACAGTCGAAATGTTAAAACGGCAAATCTTTTTGTCGCGTCATGCTTAATCCAGTTTATCGAATCGGACATTCAAATAGAACAATGTACATCCGGAGACAGCAATGGAAATATTTCTATTCACCAGGCTATCAGAAATAGCACATGAAGCGAGTGAATAGTGCGGATTGAAATTGTTTTGATAAATACCAATGCACAAACGAAATGCTTCATGTGTTTCTGCATCAATGGAATGAAACAGTTTGAAATACTCTTATTGTGATATTTGATAAATCGAATCACAAACTCTATCCAACAGGAAAGAATTAGAGGATTGAAAATTGATTAGTTTATTTAGTGTAATACCTCGTACTTTAAATACATTACAGTGGCGCAAAAAGCCCAAATCAACAACCTGCCAATCTCTGTTAAATGTCCATCCACATTCCGAGTATATCAATAATTTCCACGGTCCGACCCTATTATGTAGATTCCACCACCAAAACAAGCCTGCAGCTCTCTCAAACATCAATGGGGTTAACAGAAAATTAAACAGAATAAGTAAACAGAAATTCGATATAAAATACTAATTAATGACAAAAGAATTTTTTTAAAATAACGTAACAATCCGAACGATTGAAATTCGAGGCTCGTCTACAACGTCTGGAATATTTAATTCGGTGAAGAAGGGGAGAGAATTTAAACCCTTGATTCGAAGGGCGGTGTTATTAAACTGCCGGTGGCGGCGATAATAAAGCGACGGCTGCGTTTGCATGTCATGGGTTTAAATTACGTGTCATGTGTATTTACACTGGTGTTGATTATGCTCATTCCTTTGTATTCAGCGCTGTTTTAGTTACTTCATATGTATTACAATTTGTATTCATTGCTTAAATAATAACGTACCAAATAATACGTTGAATTTTATAAAATATTAGCCCAGAAAAAACAGCGCTAAATTTATAATCAGATCTTGACGTGTGCGTGACATCTTAATTGTACAAAATTTTCCTAATCTTATTTGAAAGAGACAGTTTTTGAGTCATTCGAATACAATGTTTAAGAACTGCTGCTAAATAATGTAAGCGACTTCAAAAAGTTGAGAAAGTAAGTTATTCATAAATTCTCACATCAACGTGTCAGTCAAATGCTAACTTATAAAAGTAACTTAATACAAAGTACAAAAAATATTTTTCACTTAAACGGTAACCTGGCGCCTCCACCAAATGTGTTCGTGCAAAAACAAAGATCCACTAAATTAAGAACTTAACCGAACACTTTCTTCTTGTTTCTTCAAAGCATGCCTTAAACCAACCTAGAATGTCTGTTGTTGAGACTAAAATATATTTATCGTCCTAGAAAATATTTCTGAAGCGTCCCGCCGCGCTTGTATCTCCCACTTTCTGTTGTTGGTTAGATTAAGACTTCCTTGTTGTTTCTCATCGTCGATGTCTCAGTAGCGTCAAATCCGCTCTCTTCCTCAAAAACGCTGAAATTTTCAATCCAATATCGTGCCTCCTTTACTGCGCGAAACATATCGAATCGGCGTGTTTTTGTTGTTATGTCGTCCTTTCGCATTCCTGGCGCCGTTGTATAGATGTTTGGAATTCCTGCCACCAAGCGGAGGGAATATTGCACGAGTAATCTCTTATGGGCTTAGAACGATCCGGGAAATGACTTACATGCTGTTACATGCTGTTACATGTTGTTATTTCAGTGAAAACATTAAACCTTTGTCTCGTTTTAATTTAATGCACACGTCATTTTCTTCGGTTAACTCAACCACCATTGCGGGAAAGTGCATAATATTCAGATTACAGCGTTTTGTTTACATACTAAATTTACTTTACGCTTACTTTATTCATATCTGAAGTGCACTGCAACCAGATTAAACTAAATAGGATTTAAATATTCATGCGGTAAGTTCAAATTCGGTTTCTTCTAGTTCTGGAATGCTAACGAAGTTTGATTTTTGCTTTTCAAATTACTTGGTGCAGCTCCTTAAAACAAAATAAATAAAACTGTGCTTTATGCGAATCGTCTTGGGAACGATCCTCAACTCCTTAAATTTTCATGTTTCGCTTACGAAACTTTCAAAGATAATTTACCGTCAGCAAAAAAGAATAGCATTATGGTGAGCTTAAGAAGAAGAAAGAAACCGACTGAACATATACTGCGAAAATCGATTTGACCTGTTCCACAACCCTTTTACAATTAAAACAAATTTCTCTTCCTTCTAATTTTATTTACCTAGGTCACATGAGGATTTTTGATGAAGTTGGTCGAAACTTCATTATTGGGAAATTGGTGGAAATTCTGCAGGTTAAGTTGCTTCCCGTGAACGATTCCGTTTCTGAGATGAATATTTTATTTCGGCTTTTGTATCGGACCGGTTTTAACGGAGCGAAAAACATTTTCATTAAAAGAACGACGACGGAATTACCAACACGGTCCGGACGGACTATCATTATAATGCTTAATTATTCACGTAACAGAATAATCAGCTGAAAATTTTCGCTTACGTCAGTGATGAGCGCTCTGAAAGGGCGTTTTGATTTATCGGTTCGTGTCTGCGGGATTCTCGCAACGCACCATTAAATTTAAAAATGGTTTAATTGGCTTTTCCAGCCTTGAGAAAAATGCAGGAACTGTCGGACGATGAATAGGGATTTTATGGCGAAACGGACGACAAATGGTATCAACATGCTTTCATTTTTCATCATGATGACGGAAAACGAACCTATTTTACTTACATCGCATGAAGTTGATAAATAACATAAACCGACGGACGTTACCAGCCGAAAAATTTATTCCACTGGATGCGGGAGCGGCATATTAACACGTACCGACTTATATTTGAAATCGGCCCTAAGTTGCAAACACCAAAACAATTAAATGGTCTCAAGCTAAGTGCTCCCAAAACTTTGTAATTGCTGCAGTGTCCATTGGAAAAAGTCCGATTGGGAAGTTTGCTGGTCCCCAAGAGCAACATTACATTATAAACTTGGCCAAACTCTTCAAATTATATCAACAATAGTTACGCAAAAAACAGCAACAAAAAATAAGAATTTTACCTTCTAAAGTCCCAGAATAAACGAAATTCGAATCGAAATGAATCGGGCCCCTCGTGGATTCAAACGTTACGTCTTCAGCGAACACGTCCTTATCCGGAATCAGTCGTATCTTGAACAACCTGAAAAAAGAAAAGTAAAAGGTCGATGTAGATTGGTTTTTAAAAGTCAATCTGGAATGATTACAGACGTAAGATTAGATATCGACAATAAAAAAGACACTAAGCTTAATCGAGCGTATTGAAAAAATACGAGAGCTTTTAACGAGATTGAGATGAAAAAAAGTTAACAAAACGTCGGTGATCTACGAAAGCTCGGGGCACAATTAAGCCTCATGTTTCGCGCTTTGTTTATCTCCAAGTCAGAATATTTTACCTATTCATAAAGTTGCGAGTGCGTCGCCTGCGTTTATTACTCTCCAGACTTATTGAAGATGTTTTATCAACTAAACATTATAGACAAAGAAAGTGAAAAAGCACTCGCCGAAAGATAGCGGAAGTTTTGAAACTTTTGTACAGAATTTTCTTAACTTTTGATTTACATCATTTTGGACGAGTCATTAGGAAAAATCGCCACGTATTGTTTCAGTCAGAAGCAGCTTTTGCTGTCGAAAAAGCTTACGAAATAAAAGTCTCACTTCTACTCCAGGTGAATAAATCACAGCGTCTGAAAGATCCCCAACTCGTAACGGTGTAACTGTAGAAAACGCTCATTTTCCATAATTAATTCAAGAGTCTTCGTTATTTTATTCCTGAAACGGGGCTGTTAAAATAATTGAACTCGACAAAAATTAAGCTAAAAACCTTTTTCGTGTGAGTAGAAAACAGAAATGTAATGGCCTCAAGTTTTTAGTTAGATTATCCTGAACGTGAGAATGGTCTCGAGTTTTTACTGGTGTTATCTCGTCACGATGGAAGGTTCTTGTTTGGTACGAAATTTTATTCAGGAACAGGGGCATTTTTTAGATGGACGTTGGGGCAATTTGCTTGATTAATGCGGTAAATGTAAACTGCTCTTTGCAAAAACTTCCTGGAAGTGACAATTTTGCCCAAAACGTTTAACAGTCGAGTGAAACATTTATATCCATTGTTTCGAACTGCATTGATCGAGCTTTCGAAACAATGTTCAATCTGTTTGATATTAGAAACAATATTAATGTCAACTGCCAATTCAGTTATATTTGTAACGACAATAGCGGCTGATTAGACACAGGTAATCAGTGTAACTGTCACAACCGCTAATCCATTTTCTATGTACACAGGAACATAGCTTGCTTGAATAGTTCGTGCTTCATGCCTCCGTTGTCATATCATGTATCGCGTCTGTAATATAAATGACAAGAAAAGCAGCGTCGCGACGCCGCACAGAAAACGCGTCGTGTTTTGAGATCATATTGCGCAAAACAATTTACTGATAAGGTGTCCTCGTTGACCCCGGAAAGACCGCACAGAGACGCTAACCTGTATAGCTCTCCATTGTGCGGCTTCTTATTTCAGAAGCCTCTGGAAAGCCATTGTCATGCGGCGTGACGTCATAAACGAGAATTCGCATGTGGGACTGCTGACAGCTCGGATATGCTTCCATCTCGACGCCCTTTTACGCGCCTAAATAGCGAACGCTATTCTTTATACCAAATACTTTCCGGCTGTATTTCGTGTATTAAAATTTGCTCGCGCCGCTTGCTTTGCATATTTTTACGAATATTTGCATATTTTAATGCCGGAGCGTAAATTATTAGGGACGGACTCAACCAGTGACGGCGGCCACTAGTGCAAAGTCAGAAATTCATCCAATAAAAAGAAAAGAGAAGAAAAGAGACAAACACAGACAAATAAAGAATCAGAACAAAAACCAAAAATAACACAAAATTAAAACTTTCTAAACATTTTATTAGAACCTGTTATTCTGCTAAACCTTATTTTTCCCGCAGCGAGCGCGTTACATTTGTCTTGTTTGCGGAGCCATCTATTAATCAAAATTTAAGTATATCCATTACAGATACCTATATAACTCATTGCAGAAAAAATGGCGTATAGAATAGTGTAATTCAGAGAAAGGCCGATTTTTATGTTTAAAATTAAACCTAAGACTTTCAATATTTCAATTTAAATTTTTAACAATTAAATTTGGGACGAATACAATTTCTGACTGGCTTAAAACTGTGCCAATTACAAAAGAGTAGAAGAGGCACATTTTAAAAATGTTCCGTGTCAAAAGAATGTCATTTTCTGCTCACCATGGTAACTTCATTTATCCGTTACCAGCGGTGATAGATTTAAATAATTGGGAGAAATTTAATTTTCCTAGTGCAGTGTTCGATATTGACGTTCCGTCAAGATTAATTTTCCATTTTAAATGCTACGCCACTGGGACAATGAATAAAACATGATTACGCCGAGAAGAGACTCGCAACAGAGAAATTAAAAAAAGAAGGTTGCCAGACCCATCAACACCCCGTTGAAAATCACCAACACCCAAAGATGTAATATTAATATAATATTCCATAAAGTAGTCGCGTTTTATGCTTACACCTGCTCCTGGAAAAACTAAGTTTTCGTTGGATAAGAGCAAATAAAACACACCCTTCCTAAAATAGTATAAAACTGAAAGCTTTGAGATTTAAGAAAGGATAGTAACATCATAAAATGGGAAATTGATTGGTACAGTCAGTTAAATAATTACCAACCGTACTGGCCGTTATATAAATTGGCGGAGTAGACGAGCATTTGCGGCAGCTAAATTACCCGATCCGAGTCATTTCGTATTCACGATGCACGCCCTGGAAAGGCCAATTTTTACTGCACACTTATATTTTTCCCCAAAACAAATTAGCCATTGCCGATACCGAAATAGCCGCGAAAAAACGGACAGGGAATATTAATCTGGAACATAATAACGCTCGTATTTTGAGATAAAGCTGTTAACAACTGAAAAATAAAATAAATTCCGGCCATAAAGGGAACGGAACGAGAAAGCCAATAAAAAAAGAGACCATGCTTTAAACTGCGGAAATAAAGCAATTTGTTCTTCTTTATTTATTTAATTGAATGAATAAAAATTTATCCACCAAGGAACAGCATTCCATCACTGCCTTTGTATACAACGAAACCCAAAATATTTACAAGTCTACAACCGTTTTGTATACAAACGTTACAAAGTCGATAACGTGAGTGTTGCCACAGCCTTATTACAGCACTGCAGTGAAATATCGTGAGAAAGAGCGGAGATCCCGACCTCCTTTTCCGCTGTTATCCTCCGGTAAATTAAGACATCTAAAGTTGCGGAGAATCAATGTTTGAAAACTGACTTGAGTGTGTAAACACGACGAAATCAAAGTGGTATTAACATTCGGCGTTTTGTGATTTATATCGAATGATATATCTACGTAGACGTACAACAAAAAAGGCTCAATATGTCGAGAAAGCGAAAGCAATGGCATAAAAGCCAAGAGGACGGTCGGGTTCTCTTTGTGCTTATTCTATGTCTAGGAGCGAAGGTTATCTTTATCCCGGCTAACGCATTTAATGCGGATAATACGGGCGTAGAGAACGTTTATTATTTCGTATTAGCTGGATCCACCTGACTGGGTTAATAATAAATTTGTCTACTGCTCCAAACCATGAGGCGGTAGTAGTACAGTGCAATCCTGCGAGATAAATAAACACTTGTTCTAATTTGCGGTTTAAAATTAATATTATAACGAAATTTTATTAATAGTTTAATATATCATTGAGTGAGGCATAAAAACAATATTACATTCAGATCGCAATTTTACATCTTTATAGGGAAGTAGTACGCAATAAATTTACACTTTGATGGCAGAATTCCGTTATTAGTTATTAATATTCCTCATATAGATTTTATTCCACAACTCCATTAACCTCATTCGCTTCTAGATTGCTCTGAGAGCGCACTGTTAAATTCCACAAGTTATCGAAATATTGGGTGGAAGCTATACGAAGTGAACCCGAGACTCTTGGAAGCATCTAGATCGATCTTTATTAACAAATCTATTATGCCATGTACAGTGTGATTCACTTAGTTTTCCGACCCTGTCGAATTTTAGCTACCAGTATTCATGTTTAACTTGTTAAAAAAAATGTGAAAAATTTAGTTTTGAAAATTTTATATTGGAATGAATTTCAGATGCGTCAAGATCGTGAAATTATGTCAGTGTTGTTTTAGAAATCCGGTTGTTTGAATTTTTTAAGAAATTATAGAGGGTGAATCAGAAAGAAATACAAAGCTGAAACGGTGTAATGGTTTACAATGATTTTAAAGTACTGACCAAATTTGTTGTGATTCAAAACGATGTTAAACAAGTTGCAAAAAATTACTTTATTGTTTCAGTTTCAGTTTAAAATATAATCGTAGTAGAGAAACGATTTGCCAGTGGTTTCTTTAGATGTTGTAATGAACCTAAAGTTATAAAAAGCGTGTAATCAAAAGCGGAACTGAATTTACGCGTAATGACATTGTGGATTGTCTATTGGATGGCAACATTTCATCACTTTCCGTAATAACTTCATGTAACTTTTGGATTATTTCGATTTAATTCACATCTGGTTCACCTAGGAAATTAAAATTGTTAACTTACGAACCTATGGTCAATATAATATGATGAGATAAACATTTGTCCTTTAGAGAGCCCTTAATTACTAGAAATGTCCAATTTTTAAACAGTGTTGCCTAAAACGACTCATAAATGTATAATATAAATACTAAACATTTTATTTGGGTTCATCCTGTATTTATTGAGGTGTGGCTTCTTCATCTTAAAATCGTTCTGCTTCACAGACACCGCGAAGTTCCAACAAAGATAAAAATTATTTTAGAGACCAGTTTTCATCGAAATCGCGATCGTTCCTTCCTTGAAGATTATATTATCCATCAATACGGATTGTACCATCTATCATTTATCCTTTTAAAAATACCGGATATCTCCTCAATCGCAATCCTAAAGATTAAATGAACTGCGAATTAAAGCACGAAAGGAGACCCAATCAATTAAATCAATACTGCTTACTTTTATCTCTCTTGTTAGAATTCTTTTATTGCATTAGTCTTTTACAGTGTCGACATTCAACTAAATAAGGAATTATAAAAAGTCACAATCTTTTTTGTATACACAGCTACGTATTTGAACATCAAATAAATTCTTAGGGAGGATGAGACAAGGATCTAAAAAGAGAAAATATAAATCTCCGTAATAAAGTAAGATGGAGGAAAAGGAACAGGCGGTGGGTTTTTCCGTTTTTTCTTTGTCATTTTTCTATCTCGATCGCTTTAGGAAATTAATGCATTTAGTTAATTACAGTAAAAGCGTGTCACTAACAAATAGACCCAATTACTCAAAATTATTTATTTGGAGTAGTTAAAACGTTCATCTAAAAATACATTATAATTTTAAAAACTCAATTTGAGCGCTGGCCTCAGGAAGCAATCAATAAAATTGCGAATCACCCACCATAGAGTTTAATTTTATATTTTGTCAACTGGTCCTGTGAATAGTATTTTTTCCGTATTTATTTTTAAAAACAACACCTCTGGAACAAACAAAATTATTTTCGATGCTCCCAACAAATTTCACTGTTTAGTGTTATTCCTCGTAACAATAGAATTGTTCGCATGCATTCCAGCATTATTTTCAATTTTGATCCCTTCATTACAGCAATTAGTATAGTTTAACACCGGAGCAAAAATCGATTTACGGCCAACTTTAAAAAAAAATGTTGTTCAGCATAACAATGGAAATATTCAGCATTATCATCCTTTAGTTGAAACAATTAATCCTGTTAAAGCAAAAATCGCTGCCGTGGTTTTGCTTTTGATTCCCAAATGAACATAGTATAGAGAAATTCTAAAAAATATAATTGCAATGCTTTTACCCTTGCTTGTTATTGAATTAATAAAATTACATCCGCCTCGAAAATAATGCCGACATTATTCATAGATTCCCACAACGCGATATCATATTCAAACATCACACAAGCGGCGTATTTCCCGGCAGACTTTAAGTTCCCGAAGAACATTTGTTGGAAAATTTTTCACTCCCGAAGAAATACTTGTCTCACTTTAAACTTTCATAAGCTTTTAAAGTTACGAACGGATTTATTTTAAGGATTTGAATGTGAATACAGAAGATTTAACCACATTGCGGAAAGTATGATTTACGACAAGGAAAATTGAATCGGAAAAGTAAAATGTTTTCCTTGTTAGCAATCCAAAATTTGTTCAAGATTAAACGATCTGTCGAAGGAGACAATTAGTCATGTTGGCAGCAGTGCAAGAAGTTATATTTTGTTGTTTGCACGACGGCCTCCAATTTTATAGAAAAATCGTAAACAAGGGACTACATCATTATAGCTGAATATAGATATGAGCATTCAGATATTCTGCAGTAGAGCGTAGAAGCGTAGAAATCTCCAATACTCCATGCGGATTAGATACAAAATCGATCGAGGAACATCCCACACGTAATGACTTTTCAATAACCTTACATGACATAATCTGATATCAAAATAACGTTGATGCCCCTTCGCTCTTATCACTAAACTGCACTTAAACCAAACATTAGAGCCGCCTAATTTGGGGAATAATGATCGCGAAAGTATGACTGGTTGCATACACCTGAAACCACTGGGAAAACTTACCACAAAGAAAATCAGATAAAAATGCAATGAAGCGCTTTCACTCCTAAACAAATCGTTAGATTATGTGGACAGAGGGGTGCAGCTGCCTACGTTAAATTCTAATTTGGACAGCTTCATTTCCGCATGTGAGGGTAGAAAATTTAATTAAGAGCTTTTTCAAATTTTCTTTTGTTTGAGAATAATTTATTTATGGTAATGGCGATGTTAAAAATACAAAAAGATCAATGGACATTTTGTGGAAAAAACTGTATTGTTCTAGAGAAATTACTTATCTTGATGTAATCTGAAGTTCCAGAGACCTTCGATTTTCATTATTAGAACAGAAACTTCTGCTTGGTATTACGAATTATTTTTTGGGTTTTCTCATCGAAATATGGATTTGCTTTAGAAGAAAAACTAATTTTAGAAATGTTGTTTTACACAGACTAATTTTATTTTATACTTAAACTCACTGGTAGTAACGAAATTATAATTTTTGCACGTGCTTGCGGCTAAGGAACTCACGTTCATTGTAAAATACCGTTCAAAGTCCTATTTTTAACAGAAACACCAAACAGTAGAAAACTGTGTGTTTTTACGCAATATTTGAGAAATGAGCCGTCATTTCCTACATGTTCTAAGAGGAAATGACAATCTCTTTCCTACCCAAATAGACGCTGTTTCCCTGTTCTTCGGTGCTATTCAATTAAAGAATAAAAAAACCGTTAATTCTAACATGAATGCGCAACTGTGGTAATTTTAACTACCCGAAAAACGCGTAATGGAGTTCAATTTTATTCGGAATGCTATTGTAATCTGAATTGGGACTGGAAATTTTTGCTGCCATTTCACACACAGTTTTTGTGTGGAACTCAGGCAACTAATTTTCAAGAAAGCTCGTCAAACAACTTCGTCTAAGATTTTAATGCGTACAAATTTCACACCGATGTCCCAGGGCTTCCAGAATATGGAGCACTTGAGGCAGTTACTTAAGAGAATCCTGGCAATCCTAGAGTTCATACGAAATAATTACTAGAAATTTCCTGCTATACTTCAAATTAGGTTCGTCGTTTTATATGCAAACATTTTTGGAGTTCGAGAGATTCTACATAATGGGATTCTGATATTCTCGAGTTCTTAGGCAGTTTGGACTTATTGTGAAATGACGAACAAAAGACTTCAAAAGAAAAGACTCGAAAACATAATAATTTACTTATTTCTAAGATAACAATAATTATTTCCATCAATAGAAATTACGCAACTTTCGAACAATCGAGAGGAACATACTGCGCTCAACTTCGTATAAACGCCGACGTGAAGTCAAGAATAATTCATTGTATCACTTCAAATTTAATAGTAATATTCTCGGGAGTAGTTGAGAGAAGTAAACAATGACATTGTGTCAACTATAGTTAACATCGTTAACTTTTCAAGACGTTTTGAAATTAATTAAGGAAGAAACGAGTTTCTACGAAAACGTGAAAAGAGGTAATAATGAAATTCGTAGCATAGCGCTATAAATTTTTGTAAAAAGACGTTTATAAAGTCTAGATAAGGCGGAAGTAATGATATAATGCTGTCTCCACCTTGAAAATATGAAAAAAAGAGTACAAGACAACGTATTTACTTTATGCTCTGATGGATGGAACCTTGACGTGCAACGGTTAGGAAATGTAACTATCAACAATTTCCGCTATTTTTCATTAATGTAGACAGAACATGTAGTTCTGTTGTCTTTATGTCAGGAAATGTAAAAATATAAAAGTTGTTGGGGCCTTGCTTCGACCGATATGTACATGTGTGTTTCAGGTCATTTAACTCTGTTTACTATGTCTTTGAAAACATTAATAATAAAATTATGTGCATATCCGATTAGGAAAATTACAAAGACTTTGCGTTGGCGTGTAACTTCTCCGAACTTTTGGTAATCGCCATTTTATCAACTAATGAAATTAGCATAAATTAATCCACCAGACCATAATGGATTGAGCTAACGACCCGTCAATTCCAATTAACACAATTATTGGCGACAATACCGCACGAAAAATCGCACCCTACTATCCTACTCTGACAATAATTAAATTAGTAAGCAAACAAAATGTTCCACTTTTAGCTCCAGAGCAGCCTCATTTTTTGCATTCCATGTTTGTAAAATGACCGCAAAGGTGACATTGACACTAATGAATTGAAATTTTCCAACACTATGTGTAGGAAGTTGGTGAAGAGTCGGCGAACTGCTGGAACTAAGCGCTCCGGATTATTTCGCATCAAGTGTGAAGGCCCTCGGGAGTCAGTCACCGGTACAAGCGGTCATGTGAAGGTTGAAGCAGTGATTCATTTACCATAAAGTTGCACTAGACCGGATTTCAACAGCGTAAATGTTACTTGGAAATTTCGTACGGTGCCACTCAAACTTAATCCCGCATTGAAAGCGTCAACCCCGAAAAAAAAACAATTTAATCAAGGGAAAAAAGTTCAAAATGTGCGGGGCTCGCAAATGGAGGCCTACGTAATTTTGTGTAGGCGGGTTTATATTAAACAATAAATGTGAAATTTGTCTCGTTTTTAAGATGGTAAGGAGATACCTTGATATCGCATGACTATGATATTAAGGTAATGTAACAGAACACATCATGCTGAAGTTTATTCACGTTAGGCAATGTGAATCCGAGCGTTTTCTCTGCATGAAAATAACAGAAAAATTATTATTAAGATCTGATGGCATTTAAGCATTTAAGTATTTTTTAATTAGTAATTTTATGTTGGTATTGATATCCTCCATTTAATGTCATTTAATGTCATCGGTTTGATATTTATAGTATATGCTTCAATTAAAAATAATTCCCTTAAATTAGTAAATCCAGGCCACCCAGATTTTTTTGTCCAAATCCAACAAACTTTGGTATTGGTGGGACATAACAGGCAAAAATATCGTTTTTAGAAAAAATACTCCTATAACACGACTTCAAAATAACGACCAAAAACCAATTTTAATCTTTCTAAATGTATGACACTTTTTTCTTAAATTTTGTGTCAAACTAAAGTTTAATAAATGTACCATTGTCGCTAGAAAAGACAGTTTTATTTTGACACTAAATTAAAAAAGTATTATACTTTTAGAAAAATTATTATTTAGACGCCATTTTAAAGAAAGTATTGTCAAGTGCTGTCAAAAAAGTATTTTTCCTTTAAAAATGTGTTTCATTTGCTAATTTCATTTTTAGAGCGCAGAACATGTGCAAACATTTTCAACTTGTTTGCTTACGAAATTTTAATATGTGGATTGGTCAGAAGGTATGTTAAAGTAATTACACAAAAATTAACTAAATGAAATGATTGTCAAAATTTCATGGCTCACTTCGTCCTTTTTAATATCATTTAACTATGGTCATATCAAATGGATTTTATCTAATCAAAGCCGACGAATTTCATTATTGCATAGGATCTAATTATGACCATCATTATTTGTCTAAAAGCGAATTATTGGATGGTCGTAAATTAACGCTATTTTTGGAACAACCAATTTTTTGTTAGTCTAATTTGTCGATTTAATAAGCTAATGTAGACAGACAAAATTTATTCGATTTAAAAAAGCTCTAGAGAGTGGGCAGTAATTTGAATAATAAAATTAATCTCTGATTCTAAATCCGAAGCCAGATTCATTTTACCAGAACAGGTATTAAAAGAATGAGACTGGAATTATTGAAAAACGAATTAAGTTTCATAAAGAAAAAGAAGAACATTCTGTACTTTACATCTTCATAAATACATCTCAGGCTGAAGCTCTCGAATCATTGACAAAAATAAAGACTAAAAAATTAACAATCTTTTAATGCATCAGTGGTTTAAATGTGATCATTAATATTCTCTTAAAAATTTCACGATGCAAACACCAATTTTTAAATTATTATTTTGGTCAGTAATTTCATTGAATAACTTCTGTTTTATTCACACGTCGCAAAAAATCTTATAAAATAAACATGAAGAGCACGCCTGCAACTAATTAATGCTCGGTAAAAATATATTCGTAAATTCACTAAATTTCATAATGAATATTTTAAATCAAACTCACTGATTTAGCTGTCCACTTAAAAAACTGTAATTTTAAAGCTTGTTGTTAAACTGTTGATTAAATTCACTGGAGCAATAGTAAAATAATAAAATTAGCGTTCAGTCACCGAATAAGGCAATTTTAACAACAATTTTTCCTTTGAATTTAGTTGTCAGTTTAACAAGTATTTTCGATATGAAAACATTGCGTGTTATTTATCCAATTAATATTTCATTATTAGTGTCATACAATGCCCCCAAAACAGCTATTTTCACATGAAACAATAGCTACTTTAGTAAATTATGTTGTGTTGAAACTATTCGAATTTTTAATGAAACTATCTCTGCACACTTTCGTATCAGCGTGTATTTCTATCAAACGTGCGACTTCACTCACCCTAAATCAACAAGACAGTGTAGAATTTCCCTTCATGAATATTTTCATTTTAAAGCCAGACATCCCAGAAACTAGTGTTTCCCCAGATAACACCGCCCAAACATGCAAACTCTACCAACACTATTATCACAACACATAAAAATTAAAACCGCCACAAATTTCCCGTGAAACATTTATTTTGTCGCTGCTAATGGCTCCATCTTTTAATTTTGGTGTTCACATTTTTTGTTGAGAAGGTCACGTTTTGTTTGTTCGAGATTAATAAACTGCTGCGAGCTCGTTTTCATTACGTTTTTAGTTACGTACCCTTGTTTGTTGTAATAAGGCCATGATTAAATTGGTGGATGCGCCGGTTTGATGTCGGATTTAGTGTCTGCGACTTTGTATTTACGCTCCACTTCACTAAAAATAGTTGATCAGCGAGATCTCGAAAGAGTGGTGGCTGATAAACGAGACAGAATAAAGATAAGGAATGGGAAATTGCGCTGATGAGACAACTCTCAAAATAAATAAAATACACCTAGAAACGATGAAACATTGATTTTCGTATTTAAAAGCAGACACGAGGTTCATATTTTAAACAAAAATTCCCCTGTAAGTTATTTATGACAAACACGAGTTTCAATACGTAAATGTAAATGTAAAAACGCCGCATTCATCACCTACATGATCAATCAATTACGCTGTGAATTATTGAACAGGTCTAAAAGGAAAAGCCGTCAAATATCTCTTCTCCGCTAATAAAAAGAGTGAACTTAATACGAGCTTCAGTAAAATATAAACGATTTGTTGATATTATTTAAGTGCATGTCAAAATTAAGACAATGTTTATTGATTATCAATTTAAGAGTCATTCTTTGCGTATCATTACCAACAACTTGTTTTCTCATAAGACCGAGCTTCCGTTAATCGGATCAACTTTTCAGTTCCTTCGAGCAAATTAAGTTGGAACGAAAAAACTTTGTAATTATCCTCCGACGTTTTCAATTGATTTAAGCCATCCACGTAGAGTATGATTCGGTCAATGAAACGCGTATTTTAAGCTGTCACAAAAAGTTTCTTCGAAAAACGATCATAATTAAGCCCGAAAATAAACATCCATCTTTGTTCAGGGTGGGTTTTTTCGTGCCGCTGAGGAACATGCTCAATGGATCTTGTTAGGTATGCAATTAATTATAATTATGGCGTAAATGGTAAACAAATGGAAACAATCGTGAAAAGAGCAATTTATTAAAGCAAAATAAGCACGCAAACAGAAAAACTTCCATTTTACTTAATAAAAGTGTCTCGCTCCATCAGTTTCGTAGCAAATGATTTTCTACCCTTTCAGACAAACTTTCACTTTTACGGATTGTGGTAACAATCAGATCAGACCATCGCCAATTAAAATCGTTACATAGCATTTCAGGGTGTCCCAGCTGCTACGACTTGGTGACACATGTTCATTATTGGTTTTCTCAGAGCTTAGGACTTACCGGTCGTGTCCCTTAATGTCTAATTGGACGTGGTGGGGCCGTTGGTGACCGACACTTCTGCGAATACGGTTGTGTTGGACGACCAAAGAACCAGGATCATAATGCGCTGGCTCGTAATATTTTATCCACGAGTTTAAATCGAAATCTGAAACAAAGAAAACTGTCAGCGTCAAGTCCTATTGTTTATGTCTGCAAAAAATAAAAAGTGAAAATATGTAAACATGAGAGGATTTGCTCCTGACATATTAACGAAATGTCAAGGTGAATTTCTCTTTCGACGGACCGGAAAATTGTGTAATATTTATAAATATGTAGAGAATAATAAATAAATAGTCTGGTTCCATTTCCAGACAAAAATAAAAATGTTTTCTTTGAACTGCATTGAATAATGTGTTCCAATTTTACTATTTTTCCTGTTTGAATTGTTTGTTATTACTACCT
This sequence comes from Gnatocerus cornutus, assembly GCA_029298725.1. NCBI lineage: Eukaryota > Metazoa > Arthropoda > Insecta > Coleoptera > Tenebrionidae > Gnatocerus > Gnatocerus cornutus. Next base: position 10,376,080 of record CM055514.1, read on the forward strand.
CGTTCTGTAACAGATTATACATAATAAGCAGGCGTTTAAACAATAATGCCCAGTTAACAAGTTTACATTACTTTGATATTAATACAGAGAAGTGTCCAGCAAAAATTAACTACCCCTAATAACCTCGAATGTAATAATTTACTGTCAAATCTGTGAAACACGTAAATTATACTGGAAAGGAGGTAATCAATTTACCATAAATTTTCAACACCCCGTTTTATCAACAAATCCCGCGCAAATTGACGACCAAGCTCTATTTTTACAGTAGGAGCGTTTGGTTACATTTTTTGAGCACTCGGTATGCTACTACATAATTAGTAATTTCAAACTGTGTGGATGAAGTTAAATAACTGTTTATTAACATACTATTATAATATTAATTAAATATTGATTACACTGGACATGGGAGCACAAAAACAGAATTGGCACACTATGCTGAATAGTTTTCTACTAAATAATTTAAAATAGCGTCTCTAATACCAAATAAACAAAAAACTCCATCAGTACACTGTCACATTAACCCCACGGACACCATTCAGGTAATCACTTTTCAAGTGCCAGCATAATTAATTTCGCTAAATTAAGCTTTCCCATTACATTCCTGTCATTCTATTGGTTTACAAACTGAAATAAACGTTGGTTACTCTTATGACCCGACAGTTTTATTTTGTAAAATGGATGACACGTTTTATCTCGCTTGTCACTTCCGTTACTACATTTTAACAGACATATTCCTGTACGAGTATATCCCACGGACGAGAAATCAATAACCAGACAGGCCCGACGAAACTAGATTTTACCTAATGCAAGTGAATTGATGAAATGGTGAACCGAAATAATTGGGTTGATATAAAAAAACGAGAAACTGAAGCTTCAACAGAGGAAAAATGAACGGTGCATCCATGTCTGCACGTAAATTCGATTAGAGAGATATAGGGAAAGTTTCCTTTTCCGGGAAACTAAAAAATTCAACAAGCGTGTACACAAACAAGAGCTAGTTTGACATACATTCTTAGTTGTGGTGGCGCATCCCCAAGTCCTTATAAAAATTGACAATTAATTTATTCTCTTCGTCAATAATGTACAATGTACACGCGTGTCTCTTTTAAGAGTAATTCGGAAATATTTGACAAGTCACCACACAAAACAAACTGGTCAATAACAAAAAACACGCAAGGATGAAGTGCAGAAACATTAAACGAGTAAAAAAAAGTATTTCGTGCCAGAGATGACAATTTATATTTCGATATTTTGCGTGAGCTATTTGCACGAAGGATGTTTCCCGCCCCCATGAACACATATACCAAGAGCGGCGCCGCCACGACGTGTACGCGTCACATTACAATTAATGTCAATTAGTATTTAATATATGGAAAACGCCGTCGGCGGAAACTCAACTTCCCCAAGATTGTGCAGTATATTTCACCCCTCTCAAGGGTTGCCATAGCTACCGTACCTCCACTATCTTCGAAGTAGGTAGGCACGAGAAATCAACAGTTCGATATTTGGATTTGTACCCTCGGGTCCATATGGGGTCAAACTCACACTTGGAATGAAATAAACGGTGCTCTTGGTGGTTGCCTTTGCGGTTTATCAAAGATAAATTTTGTGTCCCAAGGCAGTTTTCTTACGCTCTATTTCTAGTTAATAAGCACAGACCATGAGCTGGCAATTTGAAAGGAACAAAGGGTTGCAAATAAATATGTCACTGCAGAAGACAAAGCGGGTTTAGTTGTCATAAAAATTTGCAAAGTCCCGTCATTGAAATACGTTTCATTAAAACTACACAAAGTTGCAGAAAATAGTTTTAGTTATCTACTTAGTCGATGGATCAAATTCAATTTTAAATATTCTCAGTATTTCCAGGTGAGATAACATTAAATTAAATTCAACATCTCTAAAGTTCTCATTAGCGCAACATTTTAGAAAAAGGAAAGCAAGAATCAAACGTCATCAAGTGACATTGTCGCTTTTGCAGCAGCACTCCGACGCCGACGCTGTCTTCATAAAACTAATTTTTCAGTACTAGAAACTTTAATTGAACACAAAGAACATATTAAACCTAGCGCAATCAGAGAGTTTTATACATCTTCTGCTTGCATTCATGACAACAAAAAACGCCTCCTCGGAAATATTAATATTTATGTACCATGCGTCACTTTTCCTGTAAAGAATTCAGGATTTGAAAAGGCCATTGGATACATATCAATTTCGATTAATAGATGGTTGCACAAGCAATTGTAACAAGTTTTTTAGTAATCGCAAAAGATGTGAAATAATGAAAAACATAAAGTTATAATGAAATATATTTATACCAATCTGCAATGAAAAACAAAAACAAATTTATTGCTGACAATTTGACAAACGTGACAGTTGTTTATTGACATTCCGCAGGCAACACATTATGTAAAACCCGCTCTATTGAACCAATCCCAGAGCCGCATTTTAAATTTAGCGCTTAGGAATACTCTCTGCAGGAAAAATGAGGTTTAGGACCACAGATCTTGCCACCTACTCACAAAACAAAAAATGTACGCTCGGGTAATGCAACGATTAACTGCTGTACTTCCACAAAAGCAACTCCAAAAACAACGCTACCTACAATGATTTACCATAGCAAGAAGCGTAACCATTAAAGCGCCACTGTTTGCAGTTCCAGCAACCAAACATGAATCGTTGACATAATTTACGACATTAAAACACTGTACCAAGTCATAAAGCAACTCATACAAACTCGCCTTGCTTAAAAGTGAAAATGCCGACTTCATTTGCACGAAATTAAATCAAAAAAGAATTATATTAAACTTATGAAAAATTTATCTTGTAATTCTCCTGTTCTTCCTTGTCAGAAAAGCTAGCTAATACAGAAAAATTAAAGACTTTTTCATCCACAATAACAAAATTTGATATCTCACAAGATGTTAGTTAGTTGAAGTTGTAAATTTGCATCTTGCTTTATTACTACATTATTATTGTCTTTGAAGTTGCTAGCGGCAACAACGCTTTAACAGACAATGAAGGTGGAGCAAAACTAGAAGTTGGCTAAACTGGATGAACAAAACATAGCGACAAATTAGGCAAATTATGAGAAGTGATGTGGAAGTTAGCAGTCTGAATTTATGACAAAAATATTTTAGTTCGCATCGATCATTGGAGCATCAATATGCGTCATTATGTTCAAGAAATTAAATTATCCTTTAATTGACAATCGATCAACTCGGATGATAGTAGTTCAAATGAACAATGGCGATGTAGAAACTATAACAAATTTATATCAAACGTGTAAATTTAATTCTATATGATTCAGACGCCAATTTCCTTTCAGCCGATTTGAATAAGTCGGAGCTCGGGTCTGAAGTTCTATTTTTTATCAAATTAGTCAGTACAGCCACCCATGAACCGCCTCCCTAATTATAATCATGCAAACTGTTCCAACCACTTCATTACACCCACACATAACTTCTCTAGCTTCTTGTTTGCTGCGGTTTTCTAATTAATTTCTCAACGAAAGTAATTTCTTAATTAAATCGATTTTGTCGAACACGAGCTGAGAAAGATCAATGGAGTTTATCCATCAAGTGCGAAACTGATTGCAAGTTGTCAGCATAAAATATGCATTGATCGAAAGCATGAGAGGGTGTGCTGAGGTCGTCTGGAATAATGGACGCCCGCTATGTTTTGTTCGCCAGTTCACGCTTCAGCTGAAAGATGAACTGCCTTAAGGGAAGATAAAAGATGGTGAAAAGGAACGGCTTAAAAGTAAAGGTTAAGTTTTACCATGATTAATGAGCCACCTGAGAACGCGAGACGCATCTCAATGCGCTCATTTGTATCGCATAATTTGCGAGGTTTTTCCCTGGCGCCAAAAAGATTCATATTAGGTAAAAAAAGTCGTCGAAGAATCTCTAGGGGAACTGTCAGTTTCAATCGTACGCACGTAAACGCTACAAACACGAATTGGAAAAACTGTCTTTCCCTATAATTTGTAAAATCCATTCTATTTTATCTTCGCATTTTTTAATAATTAACAGGTCAAACATTCTTGTACAAAAAGAAATTTTAATTACTGCCAACGGTATCTCTCATTCTGTTGATGGTGTAAATGTTTCACTCTTTTTTAACGCCGCTGAAAAGAAGGATGACGCAGATTTAGCAAATTTCGCTTTATCACAGTTTCCACCCTTCAACTTCTTTTATTCATGGATCAAAATCACTCTTAATGGAGCCAGTATGTAGATAAAAATTAGAATGAGGTTTTTGTCAGACTGCAATTAAGAGAAAACCGAATTCAGAGGCAATGTGGTAAACTTTCATAAAGATTTCATGGAGATAAAACGCTGTTTATAAATCCCTAACTCGCAGAAAATACACTTTACGGAAACAAATTACAGCAGTAAGTACTTTATCTTGTCCCACTTTGAAACAAATGAGGTTTGTTGAGTTCATTTTTAAAATAAGGCAAATAAGGAGGATATCCTGTTACTCATTACGCCGTCCTTAGATTTCCATAATCGTGTCTACGACGCACGACGTCGCGACGGACTTAATTTCAGAATCTACGTGAACTTCAAAGCATGTAAGAATCGCAGGTGAAATAGTTGCTCGCCTAGTTCAAAACCCACGAAAACAAGTTAATCTGAACAGAATATGCAAAACAGTATGTTATCATATCATCCCCGCCTCAAGGTGGTGTGTATGAAAATTGAATTTAATGCCTCACTAGAGTAGTGCTCACGATTTCCTAAGGGACTCTGTCAATCAATGTTTCAAATCTCTGCTTGTTCTCTTTTATAAAACCGAAACATCCTCTAGCGACTCGAGAAAGAAGCGAAATAACTTTATCTAGGAAGTACATTACAAATAAATTGATCCGAAATGGAATACAGTAGTGCAGTTCGATTTTATTGAATTTATGATGAGACGGGGAGTGTAAATATTTTAAGACGGCTTTTGTTAATATTGATTTTGATGGAAGATCGTTCAGATGTGGGCTGGGGCGCCAGAAATATGCATGCAGATTGTGGTGTGCCACGAGGATTCAATTTGGGACCTCTACTTCTTCCTGACAAATTACAAAATTCCTATATGCGTGTGGCCACGTAATATCAACACTTCATATTCTTCATATTCCACCCCATTGGAGATCAAATTATCCATTGTGATACTCGGCAGTGATATTACTGTTATTTCAAAAAATCACCAACACGTGTTTCCGTGTAGAACGTACAACTGAAAACGCTACTAAATATTTGCTGAGATGTTCCTTTATTACACATTTGCTCATAAAAGAAGTGTTTCGTTCCAGCAGCAGAGCTCGTTTTCTTAGTGCATCTCAACACAACCACTCTCGCAAAAAAAAGAGATTATTTTGTAAACCTTCGACAAATGCACTGCTTTTAAACGTTTTTGAACTTCCACCGGAACCGATGTCCACTTAGCAAAAAGTAATAACTAATTGCTATGCGGTCTGATAATCATGAAGAATAAGTGCTGCGCTTAATCAGCTTTAATAGAATTGGATCTTAGTAATGAAGTGGCTTCCGTATCACAAGCCTTTCTTGAAAAATCCGAAAACCGTTCGTTTCTAATTTAGAGAATTTTCTGGCTGTCCTCGACCCAGTCCGAGTTAAGGAGAATTTTGAATTATTTACGTGAAGTGGGTCACCATGGTTAATGGCTGGCTCCTGCAAAACAAAGACAACGAATCTGCGGTATTAGCAGTAGTAAAGTTAGATCTCATCTATTAAAACTGAGCGGAACAAACGTATTATTTAAGTACCCACTCAAACCTGGAAAAACACGATTGAGCAGAGCTATAAATTTTTCAAAACCGTAAAAAAACAAACTCGACTTTTCGACGAATGCAGAACGCAAATGAAGTAATTACGGGAATTAATCAACAGAGACTCGCGTGCAGGAAATTAGGAGGTGTAAGTTTTAGCGTGTTGGATGTGGATAATACGAATTCAACATAACGAAAAATAATTGCAAACAAGAGAAGTTTAGAATAAAAGTTTGGGGCGAAGCAACAAATCCTGTTAATGGATTTAGTGGAGAATATTTTCCGGAAAGCGGTCTTCGCTAGCGGTTTCCGGAGGGTGGTCCATCGAACAAATAATTTCACATTTAAAGTTATTATTGTAATAAAATTTTATTGGGTTCATATCGCCTCGTGAGTGCTTTAGACATCCCCCTTACATAACAAGAGTAGACGTGAGTTTTTATTATCGATGCGGAATTTACGACGTTCGTTTTTAATGGAATTGCCACAATTAATCGCATCGCTTAACATTCGGTTAATTAAATTAGAAGGAAAATGTTCAGTTTTTGGAATTATCAAACACCCTCTGCGACCTCTGCTTCTCTTCTCTAAAAACAATTAATCATCGTTGAGCACTTGTCCTCTTACGTCGTAACTTGGCCCTAAGAAGGTTGTTCAAATATAAGTACACGTAACGACCCTAAGTGGACATTAATTCTCATTCCAACTGTACCTACTTTTAAAGTTAACTTAGTTATCTCAGGAATTATTTCGGGTCATGTCACTCCAAAATTCGCCCCAATTACCGCCGGGAGTTGTATATGTCTGCATCAGTGTTTAATGAGAATCACAACCGTTTCTTTAGGTGACCCTCCAACCCAATTAATTGTTCTAAAGGAGCAAGTTTAAAAATTAAACGACCCAGTAACTACGCACTGTTGCTACGAAAATCACAAATACAATAAATCTCAAGACGTTATTAACGTAATTACCAAGAAAATTTCCTCGATTTTAATCAGACCCTGACTATAGTTGCCAACCACAAAAATAATCCACTTAAGTTTCGAAGCAATCCGAGAGGAAATCGAGCTTGTTTATTAGACAATTAGACTATGTACGAGGGTTGCAGAAGTTCTGCCCTATTTCGCAATTTTAAGGAGAATCACGTTTGCTGTCATATGTAGTCCCGCATCGTAAATTTCGGACATCATTACTGTGAAAACAAAACTGTGAAAAATCCTTGAGACATGTTCTATGGATATTGATTGAACGGCGCGTCGTCTATTTTTATCAAAAGGATCAGTCATATGTGCGGAATCAGATCCATTCATTTCTGGATTAGTGGGATAAATGATGGATGATTGAAAGTGATTGAAGATTCTTTTGTGCCATGCGATGGGATTTAATTAGAAAATTTCGAGGACATGTCATTATTGATATTAACCCCAAAACTTTAATATTTGATGTGACATTCCCTCGATTAAATCCTTATTACAAACATCATAAACTACCCAGTTTTAACTTGTTTTCGCCGTACTTGGACAGCTCTTTCAACGCTTTTAATCTGTCACTCTCAACTTTTATCATCTTTTGTCCAAGATGTTAAATACTCTTCTTTATAAGCTCCAATTCAGCCATCAGAACGTCAGTAAGTGTTTGTTAAAAAAGTCCTTTTCGAGACTTCTTATTGAATGGCTTTTAATCTCAGATTTTAACTGAAACAATGAGATTCTGGGGCTTTTTTTGATGTTAATCTAAATGTTGTTTTATGTTAATGAATGAGCTAGCAATCTATCGTAATTAAACTGTGAGTAAACAGATTAGTAGGATAAGGCGGTTTTTTCTTTTCAAGTGCAAATTAGGTTTCTCCAAAGAATAGGCATTTCGTCAAAGCTTTTCATCAAGCCCATTCATTTCAATTCATCGGGGAGGAGGATGTCGCTAGACTTGATTACAAACAGCTTGTCCCTCTTATTCTCTTCTGATTGCGGTGTTTCGCTCTTACTTGAAGTGTCAGCAGCACGTGTCGCTCAAAAACTAATTAGCTTTAGACGCGAGGGGATTCTGCAAAAACGTATTTGTATTTATGGTAAACTAGAGAATGCCATCCGATATATATTTCCAAATTAATTCCGAAAAGTTCAGAACAGATCGACGCAGTCGAAATCTATTAACGTTTAGTCAGAATCCCCCACCGTTGTAAATAATAATTTAGTAATGTCATTTGCTTTAACACGCAAACACGGAGGGTTCATAACTTTCATAATGCGTTTTCCAAATCCACTGTATTTATGACCGATTTCAGACAGTGCTATTTTGAAAAAGCGGCATCTTCCTCCAAGTTATTGATTGCGTGATGTTGACTTTGCTCTTTTCCCTTCCTGATACACAACAGGAAGGAAGTCATGATTTGCTGGGCTGTCCTTCTCGTCTCCACTAGCCGATCAGTCATAACTTTGAGGTAAAAACAAGATTCAGTCCGAACTTTAAATTCTTCAACGTTCCCAATTGCAAATTAGATTAATTGTCAGGTAAAAGTGAGCCGTAATGGTAACTAACACAGCTCAATTAACTGGAAGGTCGTTTGCTGTCAGCATTCATATCAGCTCCCGCAATTATGGCAGCCCAACTAAAATAAAAAAAACTTCACCAACGCTTCGTTCGATTCATCTACTAAACAAACCGTTGCATGTTGCAATTTCAAGAGGGAAAATACCCAACAAAAAGCATCAAATAACATTATAACCAAAACGGTCCCATTCGCTTAGATTAATTAACATTGGTACGAATTGAATTCCAAAACTGTATACGTTGCAATTTCGATCCAAAAGGGTCCGACAAACATTTACAAAAATTTATAGCTTGCTCAGCTTTATTCGCCATATTACATATTACAAGAGTGTAGTTTCTCGTGGAGTAGAACAGACATACATTTATTTTATCTTGAATCGAATTGCATTCTGAGCAAATCTGACGGATTATGGTTGTGGTGGTGAAAACATTTTCTATTACATAAATTTACACGAGGGGGTGAACTGCTGGAAATGGGGGAAAGGCGTCATCTGCAATTAATTATTTACGTACAAAGTTACAAAAGTTTAGCTAGGGAGTTAATGAGATTAAGACAATAAAAGAAACAGCAAGAACACGCTAAAAAGATGAATTATGATAAAAATGTTGCATATCTGTGTACTCGCCGTAAATTGAATTTTCCACGAAAAACTTGGCAGTGCAACAACAATTTGATCAAATATGCACGGAAAGTAAACTAATTAAAATTCTTAACTGAAGTGAGTTGCAACCTTTGTCAGTTAACTTCATCTTAGCACAACTTGCTTTGTTTTAAAGGTCACGAAAATTTCTAAATCTTCATTTCCCTGTCTCAGAATCTGTTCGCATTTTCAGAAGTAGGTACTCTAATATAATGTAATTCACTTTCCGCCACGACAATTTGTGTTAATAGGTCCATAATTCGTGAATTTTTATATTTCGAAAAAATTGGATGGCGATTAAAACCGGAAATTGCTCTATAAGTTCAACCTGGACTTTAGCATGGAAAATTAATTACGTCATTTCAAGCGCCTACAGCAAAATAGAATAAGAACATCGAAAACTTTGTTCCACTAAGCACACCTCCCATGTTATGAACGTGTCATTTCATAAGAACAATGAGGAAAAAACCTCAAAGTTTCCACAAACTCGTACCCGGAAAAATTCATCCCGCCGCGTAAAACTCCGTTTATTAAAAACCACAATAACAACGAAAAACGCAAGCAGAAACTACTAAAACCGTTTTGTACGTCACCGCAAAAGAGAAAGTAGTTTGTTTTGGTAAGAGATTACTAGAACACAAGGTGAAATTACAAAACACGATGAAGTAACGCAGAATCAGCATAGAACGAATTCACAAACGCGTATCAATCATCTATAAATCCAAGCAAAATAAAAAAAATTAAGGCTAAGGACGAAGAAGTGCCGGATACTACAAAAGCGGCCTTGCAGATTACAAATGTGATGACATCAACTAAATTTTTTAAGCATTACGTTCGCTTTTACTCTTTGCACATTTCCTGGACTCGAATTATTTTTCACAGTTTAATTGCCCACGTTATTAATTTCTTTGAGGAACTTATTTCCAACTACGAACTTTGGTTTCATTAAAGAAGTTTAAAGTAGGAGAATACCTCAATTGCAGAGCAGCTTTTACTGTATTGACTAAATTTCTGCTTTGAAGTCCTTAGCGCAGTTTAAAAATCCACATGGAATAAATTTCAGAAAGCTTTAATTCTCTTTTCGTAGTAACGAGTTTAATTAAAATTCAGTTCAATTCCTAATTCATTGAATCACGGCTATAAACCCGTGAGTAAACATAATTAATTTTTTTACTGAAATTAAGACGTTTGTTTTCATAGATAAGAAACGTTTCGTAAAATCGCGATGTAACGTACCGGAAATCCGGAAAGCGTTTATTCAAAGGATCTTATCCTGCTGGTTCCGAACATCTTACGACGGTTAATACCTCCATCTTATACAATTAACCCTTATCTTATTGAGGCATTGCTTAATCGAAATTTGACACTGTTCGCAGTTACAATCCGTGAATTATTCACCGGATCGTAAATTACCCTTGGACTATAATTACCCATAGGCGGATTCTTCAAGTCATGCAGAAAATCCACGCTGTTAAATATAATAATTTCGGATACTCTCCGATATCTCACGTGTTACAAACTGATATTATTGGGCCGTAAAAGCGGAAAATTTTATTACACCGGAAAACGATTCAAGGAAGCATTGGTTAAGCCGTGTCGTACGAATGAAAAATGTTGAGACTTGTTGCTGGATAATTTGAGCCTAATGACACCATTCGATCATTGGAAAAGACTTGAATTTCTTGAACCGTTGCGGATTTATTTGACCGAAAACCATAATGACAATTTCTTTATTATCCAACAAAATACGCGACTTTCTTGATTCTGTGGTTCTTTAAATCAAGTTGCTGTATAAGTAAACTAGTCCGCAATGTGCACTTTTCAGGATTCTTGTATCGTGTTGCTTCCAGGTCATAAACATTTAGATTAAAATGTGTATTCATGCACTAAACCTTTAGAAAATGCATCTTCTAGGGGAAAATTACGGTGATAATGACGTGGTAGACACGCACGTTAACAGTAATTATCGTGTTTATCCTGGATGTAACATCAAAAAGCGACACAAACACAATCAAATTACAACAGATAAAATGCCTGTGAAAAGTCTTATTAGATTCCTAAAACAATGTTGCATCAAATAATGTAACCCAATTCTCTCCAGTGAAATTTGTTCCAACAAATCTTATTAGATCGTTTGACAAATAATTGAACTGAAATTGAAACGATTTAGTTTGGAACTCAGGGATTCAATTTGTAGAATGTAAAGCAGGAAAAACGTGGCAAAATCAAACCCAAGACAACACTGCAGTTCTGTAAATGTGGTCATCTACATTTTGATAGCCCGAAAATATCAACACTGAAATTGACAGTAGTTACCACCGCAAATCCTTTGAAAAATTTATTTCTCAAGAATACCAGATTTTACAACTTGTTTGCTAAGCTTATTATTACCTCTTCAGGCAGTAATTAAAACTGAGTTTCAACACCTACTTGCACATTTTCATAAACACAGTAATTTCTTACAAATAGATTTAGTATTATGCCGACGAAAAAAAATCTGCAAAAATTGTTCCCGAGTAGTGAAGGGATTGGAATATTGGTTGAATTAAGCTTAACAGCTATGAATTCTCAAACTTAACTCCAATAAACAAAGTTTTGAATGGGTAATGGGTGTAAGTCTTGCAATTTGATTATTAGTGCAATGAAATTAATCGTTCGAATATTTATTCAATTATTTCAAATAAATTAGCAATTTCGTAACAGACAATTAAATAAGGGTTACGTCTGGGCGGGTATCTAATGACCGTAAGTAAACCTTAAAAGCAATAAAAAACAAAAAGAGTAATAATGTATATAGCTGCAGGTATCAACTTTCATGCAACCCAATTTGAAAGTATTTTCTATCGGAAAATCTTATGAAGGCGAGTTGCGTAAATGCCACTCTGAAATGACAAAAAATCAGTTTTGGAGATTATACTAATATCCCAGTATTTCGCTAAGTTGAGCCACACAAGGACTAAGTACGTCAATTACCGCAACTCCAATTTGAAAACTTAAACTAAGATATTCGCTTCAGTATAGAAAACTTCACGCAATTCAGTACATCCTTGTTACGGGAGTTTGAGACTAATTGAAATTCGAGGTATAAGTTCAAGTACGATATAACGAGCTAATGTAAAAAACCCTCGCGTTACAAAATGAGAATGTAGTTTGTTATACTATTATGTATATTCACAAATTGAGATCAAGCCGCCTCCTCGAGTAGCGTTATAATGGGTCTCCACTGTATTTACAGTCTACCTGCTGCTTCTGAAATTTAACGTATCCTCTGAATAACTGATTCTTAATGTCAGCCAGAAAAGCGAGGAACTAAAATAATTACAATAATTATAAGTATCTCGTCTCATTCTTAATAATGAGAACAGCACGTGAGAACGCCTGGATTAATTAATAACGTAATAATGGCACCACTCTGTAAATTTCGTGCAGACTGTACGCGTTACCTAGAAGTGGCAAGCATGAGTAATAAAGAAACAAGAATTTTTACCAAACATCCCACTCATCTAAATTTAAATAAGGTAAAGTCCATAACTGTAAACTCGCTATCCTTCAAAAGAGGTCCTTTCAAACAAAAAACATTCCTGCGAGGAAAACAATAATAGAATAAGAGGAATAATAAGTGTTCATTTCGGCAATTCCTGCTTCCTGCTACATCCACGTGTATTCTCTGCTGTACTCACCTTTCATGCGCCGCACGGGATCTAACGGTGAAGCAGACAGGTATACAATAGAAGACACCACGAGCACAACACCGCACACTACTTCTTGTATCAACATTGTAAGGGCCACCGCGGACAGGATTCATGGAATTCTTTATCCGTCAACGGCATTTTAGAATTTTTGGATGTTATCACGGACCAAGTTTCGCATCGACATCCAATAGTGTCGACGCGAGTTGGCGAACATTGCACAAGAACACTCCTCCACGACACTGCACCACTCACCAACGACTGATTTCTGGTTTCACGTTGCATGGATGTTTAACGGGTAGCATGCGGAGCCGGCGGATCCACACGAAACAGGACGATTGTTTGTACTTGCGCAAGCTTTGAGGAAATCCAAAGAAATTCTTTCACTTTGTTTCTTTGTTAGTCTGCATAAAAGTTTGGCGGTTACTTTTGGAAAGTGGCGGTAATTGCGTTTGCTATTACGCGACAATTAGAAGTATGAACGGAGAGGAAATTAAGAAGAGGGAGCGCACCTTGTCTTCACTTGTTCCGGAGCAAAAATCTGGACGCTAATTTCTCCGGTTATGGGGTGTTTTTTAACACATTTTCTTGTTTCCGCAAGTTGTTATCTCCTAGATAATCCCGTGTCAGCGTCGGCAACGTGAACGGGAGCGCTAATCTAAAGACAAAAACATTATCGTTTACGGCTTCTAGCACAACCGTTTAGCTTGGGTCAATTAGAATTTTAAAATCGTTCTTTTGGAATCAAGTTTTTCAAATAAAGGCAATGTTATTGAACTTTTGGAATGATTGTTACAATTCCCAGAAAGATCCGTTTCCGACTGAATTAATGAGGAATGAAGAGTGTGAAAATTGGCGCACTAACTAGCGGCACACAAGCAATTATAATAATAAACAACAATAGCAAGTTTATAACAGGATTTGTTGAAATCTTTTAACAATGTTCTGTTAACAAATGATTAAAAAGTGATCATTTATGAATATTTGCAACAGAAACAGAATTGCGTATTATAAAACTTTAAAAAGTTACAGAGAACTAAAGCTAAGAAACGTTGAAGCAAGTAAACATAACATTTCAAACATACTCCAATCTGTTTTACTTATTTATCTTAAGTTGAAGTTGGAAACTCGTACATGCAGTAAGTTATTGGTTTTCTGCATGCTTACAAAATAAAAGATGAAATAAGCTTAATAAGTTAAATTTCAGCTTCGTTGTGCCCAAGTGGAATTATAGTAAAGCTAAAATTAGAATATTATTTATCACGTTAATAGAAATTAATTTTGCCAGATGAATGTCTTCGAAAACTGCCTAAATTTAGTAGAATGTAAAATTCCATTACAAGTATATCAAAGTGAAGTAAGCTTATAAAAAGTTATAGGTTTCTTTTGATGTACGTACATTCTTTGTTTCGTCCGCATGCAGAGCATACTCAAAGAACCAATTGATTGAAAACAATTTCCATAAAGTTCACGAACGAAACTTATTTTTTGTCCTTTTTTTCAGGAAGGAACTTGCAAATAAAACGGTGTCAACCCACAATTTCTTTTTTGTTTAATATTTGTGTTGTCATACAAAATCGTATATAACAATGACCTCAAGACAAAGCTTTCAATCAACGAACAAATAACACGAATTTGTGCAACTCGTACGCATAATACAAAGTACGACAAAAATTTGACAGTTTTAAAAAAAGCATTTTTTTTTGGTTTAAAGCAACAAACAACACTGTGGGTGTGAAAATGAATCATCTGCTGGTCAGTTACCAGTAATTGTAATCAAAATTTACTTGTCGCTGTAAAATACTCGGTTTAATGATCTCATTATGCAAAATTCATTTGCAAGTTCCACGCATCGCTACGTTTTTAAAATAAACAAATCTAATTGTAAAACAACTTCGTTAATTATTCTCGTTGTGAATTTATAAACAGCCATAATAAATCCGAATTAGGTAGTTATTTTTTTCTGGCTTCTGCCACCAGATTGTGTTGAAAATGGATGCTATTAAATAATGGAAAAAGGTCTCTGGAATATATTTTTATTATTTATAAATGTATTACAAATGCATAAACACAATAGATGATAAATAAAATTGAATTAACGCAAAAATATCTACCTTACGCCTACAAGACATAAACAAATTGCTCTAAAGTTGATTCTAGACAATATAACCACTGTTTTTTGATATATTTTAATACATCTTATAATTAAACGCACGGTTCAACATAATTTCCAGGAAACAATCCGGTGATTCCATCCATCACGCCCTCCCACCACCCATCGTCGTTTTTCTTCAGAACGTAGATTACTGCACTTTCTTGGAAACTCAATTCGTCATCTTTATCAGCGTAATAATCATAAATCGCCACGACTAAAACAATAAGTTAGAAAACGCAATCTCAAAATCGTCTCGTACCTTTTTCTATATAGTTCTTGGGTACCCATCCCGGTAGATCCTCTTCATCTGGAACAATGGGCATAACACCACTGCTGTGAGGTCTTCCAAATGATTCATGTTCATCTTCTGGTGGTGGTGGTGGCGGCAATGGGGGCGAATGAGCGCCACTACTTCTAGCTAATCTTTGTCCATGAGCATGGGATAAAGTATGCATTCCCAAGCTTCCATGGGGGACAGGCCCGTGCTGGGTCATCATCATAGGATGGTGCTGATGTTGATTAGACAACTGGATTTCTTGAGTATTAATAAGAGGCGAAGGAGGCGCTACAAAATTTTCGATAGTTCATTACAAATTAACAATCTCTGGTACACATACGCGGCATGCTAAGATGATGTTCTGAAGTAAGATAACTTGAAACATTTCCAGGAGGCGGCGGTGGAGGCGGAGTCTGAGGATGACTTTGTATCTGCTGTTGGTTAATAGTCATGGGATGTACCATCCCCACTTGTGGAGGAGAAGTCATTTGATGCTGATTAGGGGCCATCGGGAGAGTACTATAACCCGGCCCCCGTTCGGTTGAACGCCGTGCATGACCAATAGGGTAATTGGGAGCATAATGACTAGGTACTTGAGGAGGAGCCACAGCAGGAGGGGTACGATATTCCCGACTGCCTTTGCTTAGAGTACCCCCTGACACTGAAACTAAAACAAAAATTGAAGAAGTGTTAACTAACAAAGTTAATTGGTTACCTTTGCTGGATGTTCGTGAAACTTGTGGAGGAGTTGGAGGCTTGGTGGTTGGTGCAGGTCCCACCATGGGATTTGCGGCGAGTGCGGCTATTGACTGAATGCTGCCCTGACTGGAGCCACGTTGCTTTTGGCGGGGGGTCCCACTGCTGCGTATCCCATGGCCAATATCATCATAAACTGCAAAGAAGATAATGTTCCATAAGACACAAACTCCTCCAAGGTGATCTAGTGCACTTACTGTTATAATCAATGGGTTTCCTCAAGTATTTGATTGGCTTCTCAGGATTTGCAGGTGCAATTATCTTGTACTGTCTATTTGTTGATTTATTTGCTGTCAAAACACCAATTTCCCTCCTGGCTACCTTCTCCTTGTGTATCATAACAGTCTGTGAGATATGATTCATCTGACTCTCCATTTCCGCCAGTTGAGCAGTTTGCAACTCCAACAATTGCAAGAAATTATAAGCAAGTGTGTTAATCTGATAAGCAACACTAGCTAACGACTGCGTGGTATAATTCTTCGTTTCTTCCAACGCCACTCGCTTATTGTTTGATTGAAAATAATTCGCTTCACAGTACTCAGCCACTCGTTCTAAATTCGTGTGGTTATCAGTCAAATTGCTGCGCCCCTCTGGAATTTCAGAGCGCAGCAAAGCAGCAAGTTCCGCCATAGCGTCGCAGTCACTTACGACTCCAGACTCTCTACTGGGGCTCCCTAAAATACCGTTAATTGGGGTGTTAATTTAATGTAGGGTTATTATCATTACCGTGGGCGTAGTATCCAACACTCATAACAGACAGGATGTTAACACGCTATCAAACATAGTACACCACAACTCGGGATAAGGGAGAAATGGGGCTATTGGCGATAAAAACACCGACGAATTTAACAAAAATCGCGAAAACTTAGAATAAACTAAAGTTGACAACTAGTTTGACAGCATCATAAAATGGATGCCGCAACCCGCAAATCAAGGAGTTTTCAGCGCATGAGCAATGAAGCTTTGCGTTGTGAGATAGAATTCGCAGGAGTCATAATAGATAGTGAAGTATAAAAAAGATTTCAAGAATTTCACAAAAAAATCTGTAATAAAAATTAAAAAAAAAATGTAATTAATATAAGAAATTGTTTCATTTAAATTAATAGTCCACAGAAATAAGCATGTAGCAATAAAGAAAAAAAATACGAAAAGATGTTCGTGTGTTCATCTAGAATAAGAACTTCAAAGTTTTTCATTTCAATAGCGAGCGCTTCAGTCCTTTTCAGACAAAAATTTATTTTCAGCGAGGCTTGCCAAGCGATTATTACATTTCACTTCGGAACTACTGTAACTTAGCTCTGAATTATCATGACATGACGCAAATTGCCTTACGCAGAATTTTATACAGACTGTTTTTGAATTCTTATTTGTTTTTATTTGACCGACAGTTTGGGAGCAGCAGGTTTTGTCAGAAAATACAGGTGCTTGTCAAATACACTACCAAAAATTAAACACGGTCATTGGCAGCCTAAAAGAATCGAATTACTATTCTAAATAAAATTCTAACAATAAAAAAAAACACTTTTTACCACGTACTTAGAACACCACTGATGAAAATATCCACCTCAAACAAAAACCTTAGATTGTTGCTAAGCATGTATGATTAGAATCCAGTGGCAAACTAGAAATTTTAATCAAATATTCGATTAATTTTATCTCAAAAACGAAAAGAATTTTAAATAAAGCATTTTTTGTCAATTTTTTAAAAACATCCTGTATATTCCCAATATTGAAAACTTATATTTATCCTAGATAAGCAAATCACCATATTATCCTCAAAAAAAAAATCTGTTCTTGATCTTCTCTGTATTCCTCCATTTTCTTTTTCTATTTTTTTGTTATTATAAAACATGACATCCACTAGAGAATTGAACTTCAATAAAGTGGTGATAAAAATGTTACAAATCAGAACTTCTAGAATTGTTTCAATTACCTACCCCTTTAATGATGATTATTTCAAAAAGTTGCACAACCATATTTTTTCCTGTTGAACTCAAAAAAGTTCATGAACTCAGTTCTTACGTCGACCAATAAGTGATCTTTTAACAAAGTCAAAGATGACATAGCGATTACAATATACATCAGTAAAATAAAAAATAGTCATAAACCTGAATCTAAGTTTTCATCAGTTACCTACTTATCCTAAGTAAAAAACTTGAATCTTCATGAGTCAGAAACCTCTGTTTTAAGGGCTGGTATCCGAAATTGCATCATTTTTAATTATATACCTCTTGCTTAACCCGGATGAAGCTTCTTCGATATTTTTATATTCTGATTTAACCAGATAACACTCAGCAAATCATTAACTTTCTTGCACACTTCCGATAATCTATCTTAAACACCATGACAAATGGATTCTGTTTACATAAATATTCGGTCCGACACTTCCAATAGCGCAGTTGTTCCAAATTTTTCATCATGTGGAGTTCTATACTGTTATTCCTTGTACTTTCTGTGTCTTTTATTGCCTATCTATATCAGTACGCAAAGAAAAGACCAAAAAACTTTCCTCCAGGTATGTTGAATTTTTCTTATTTTGGTTTGGTTTTCGAATTTTATCAAATTTAGGACCACCGAGATTACCAATATGGGGTAGTTACTGGTTTTTATTAAAAGAGAACTACAAATTTTCTCATTTGGCTTTTGGAAATTTGAGCAAACGGTACAAAACCGATATTGTGGGATTTTTTTTGGGAAATGATCCTGCTGTGGTAACAACAAGTCATGAATTAAGCAAAGAACTTTTAACACGGGATGAGTTTAATGGAAGAAATGATGGGATACTAGTTAGAGAAAGGAGTATGGGCGAACCTAAAGGTATTTTTAAATATGTTGTAAACGCAATGTTAAATAACCATTGGTAGGAGTTCTCTTCGTTGATGGTCCCTTCTGGAAAGACCAACGCCGTTTCTCCTTACGTTATCTGCGCGATTTTGGTTTTGCGCGCCGTTCTAAAGAAGTTGAGAACTTCACCTCTGACGAAGTTAAATACATGATTGACTTACTGAACAAAGACCCTGACGCTGAAGACTTGGTAAGTAACCAAAATAAAAACGGTTTCCATCACGTCGAGAAACAATTCCAGGACATTTTTAAGCAAAAAGGCCAAGTTTTGATCCCAGATCTTCTCTATGGACCTCTTCTCAACATAATATTTTCAATTCTTGCGTCAACTCACTTTGACTACCGAAAGTTGCGAGAGATTGGAAGATCGGCTTTGAGGTTCCAGCGAAGTGGCGATTCCACCGGATCAGCGTTAAGTATAACACCTTGGCTTAGGTTTTTTGCTCCTTCGTATTTTGGGTACACCGCAGTGGCCGATGAAAGTAAAAAAATATTCGATTTTGCAGAAGTAAGACGATAATTTTGTTATGTGTTAATGGACAGTTTTTTGTAGGAGATTACGAACGAGCACTTGAAAACGTTTTCCGATGAACACCATCGGGATTTTATTGACGTTTTTATTAGCGAGAGTTACAGAAATGGAGGAAACATCGACCGTAAGTTGAGTGTAATATCGCAGGATTTTTCTTCATTGCATATTTTCAGATCGTCAGCTTGTTATGTTAGTAATAGACTACATGTTTCCGGTTGCAAATGCTATCGGCCATACTTTGAGCGTTTATTTTGCATTTTTAATAAATAATCCGCACGTTCAAATCGAAATCCAAAAAGAAATTGATAGAGTTGTAGGACAATCGCGTTTTCCACATTTGGATGACAGAGAACAGTAAATTTGTCCTCTTTTAATAATTTTTATTCAATCATCTTTTATAGCATGCCATATGTAGAAGCGAGTCTTAAAGAAGGAGTTAGGATTGTTCCCATCAATCCTCTGGGAGTAGCTAGACGTTGTTTAGAGGACACGTATTTAGGGGGATACTTTATCCCAAAAAATACAATAATGTTTACGGATGTTTGGACAGCACACAGGGACGATCGCGTTTGGGAAAATCCAGAAATTTTTGATCCCAAGAGATTTTTAGATAACGATGGAAAACTGCTTAGGAAAGATAACACCCTAGGATTTGGAGATGGTAGTTTCACTGATTTATCGAGGGTTTATTGAAGTAATTTGTTGTTTAATTTATAGGGAAGAGACTTTGTGCAGGCCAAACTTTCACACGTCAAACTATGTTCCTTATCGTTGCCGGTTTGCTCCAGAATTTTACTTTAAAATCAGCAACGGGTGGTCCAGTAGATATCGATATAGTTCCTGGAATTACTTTGTCATTAAGAGAAAATTGGGTTACGTTTGTGCCAAGAGAATAAATGTTTTTTTTATGTGTAATAAGAATGTTATTTTACTTACCATAACACTTAAATGTAATATGCAAGATGTTGTTAATTGCAATTTGACAATAAAAGAATTAGCAGAATTGACAATGTTGACTTTATTATCGATTAAAACCTTTTTTATCCCAATTGAGTAATTACAAATGAGTGTGTAATTGATTACTTTATTAGAATATTCGGGATCTAAAATCTATTACTAGTAATAACTATAATTTTTATGAACACTCTTATCAAAACTATAAATAAAATATGATCCTTCAATATACATGGATGATTTTGCATTTATGGACCACACTCATCAAAAGAAAAGACGAACAAAAAGATATAATAATCTTTGATTAATGATATGTATTTATTAAACTTTTCCCAATAATAACATTGAAGTACCGGGGCAAATAGATTATGTTTATACAAATAGGACAGTGACAAATTAATTCTGTCACGATAAATACTCAATCGAACACTTGCGATAACGTAGTTCTTTCAAAATCATCTGCGCATAATCACATTTTCAGCATGTGGTGTTCAGTACTATTATTTCTTATATTTTCCGTGTCTGTCATCATTTACCTATGTCAGTACGCAAAGAAAAAACCGAAAAATTTTCCACCAGGTGTGTAATCCTTTTCACCGCCTTCAAATAATTGTGATAAATTTAGGACCACCGAGACTACCACTGTGGGGTAGCTATTGGTTTTTGTTAAAAGAGAACTACAATTTTTCACATGTGGCTCTTGAAAATTTAAGTAGGCAGTACCAGAGCGACATTTTGGGTCTTTTTCTGGGAGATTATCCTGCTGTGGTAACTTTCAGTCATGAGTTATGTAAGGAGCTTTTAACACGAGACGAGTTTATTGGAAGAAATGATGGGATTGTCATCAGAGAAAGGAGCATGGGCGAACCTAGAGGTATTTTGAGATTTCTTTACTACAATTTAATATGAGCATTGTTAGGAGTATTCTTCGTCGATGGTCCCTTTTGGAAGGCCCAACGCCGCTTTTCTTTACGTCATCTGCGCGACTTTGGTTTTGGCCGCCGTTCTAAAGACGTTGAAAGTTTCACCATTGATGAAATTAAATACATTATCGATTTTCTCAACAAAGAACCCGGCACTGAAGATTTAGTAAGTAATTAAAAATCGTTTTCAATCACATTAAGATACAATTTAAGGACATTTGTAAGCGAAAAGGTCAAGTTTTGATCCCAGATCTTCTCTTCGGACCTCTTTTCAATATAATATTTTCTATTATTGCATCAACTCGATTTGACTACAAAAAGTTGCGAGAAATTGGAAGATCGGCTTTGAGATTTCAGCAAAGTGGAGATGCGACAGGATCAGCTTTGAGTATGACGCCTTGGCTGCGGTTCTTCGCTCCCACGTTTTTTGGGTACACCGCTGTGGTCGATGAATGTAAAAATTTATTCGATTTCGTAGAAGTAAGACAATACTTTATTTAGTATGTCAATGAGCAATTTCTTTTGTAGGAAATTACAAATGAGCACTTGAAAACGTTTTCTGATGAACATCATCGCGATTTTATTGACGCTTTTATTAGCGAGAGTTACAGAAATGGGGGGAGCATTGATTGTAAGATGACTATAATTTCGTAGTTTTTTTTCACTGCGGATTTTTAGGTCGTCAACTTATTATGATAGTTCTGGATTACATGTTTCCGGCTGCAAACGCTATAGGACATACTTTGAGTATTTATTTCGCATTTTTAATAAATAATCCCCAAGTTCAGATCGCAATGCAAGAAGAAATTGATAGAGTTGTCGGACAATCGCGTTTACCACATTTAGATGATCGAGAACGGTAAACATTTTCTTTTGGATTATTTTATATTTATTCTTATTTTGAAGTATGCCATATGTGGAAGCGAGTCTCAAAGAAGGAATTAGAATATTACCTCTTAATCCTCTAGGAATACCTAGACGTTGCATGGAAGACACGTACTTGGGAGGATATTTCGTACCAAAGGATACGATAATGTTGCCGTGTATTTGGACAGCACACAAGGATGAACGCGTTTGGGAAAATCCTGAATTTTTTGATCCTAAAAGATTTTTAGATAGCGATGGGAAACTCCTTAAGAAAGATAACACAATAGGATTTGGAGAAGGTAGATTTATTGATTTATTAAGTGAAATTTTTTATTAAATTTGTAGGTAAACGACTCTGTGCGGGCCAAACTTTCGCACGTCACACTATGTTCCTCATCGTTGCCAGTTTGCTCCAGAATTTTACTTTAAAATCAGCAACTGATAGACCCATAGAATTTAATCTAGCTCCTGGAATTAATTTATCGTTACCGGATAATTGGATTACGTTTGTACCAAGAGAATATTAATAATAATATTGTCAATAATGTCACTCATAATAATATTTGAGGACATGATCCTCAAAAATGTAAAACGCAAAGACGATGTTGCAACGTTCATTAAATGAAAAACAATTATTGTGTTGTTTGACATATGTTTGGCTTTTTATTTTAGTTTTAACACTTCTTAAGATAAAATGTCAAAGTTCAAGCAGTTATTAAGACTACTACTAAATAATAAAATGCTTATTAAAGAAGTTTTTTTAAGATTACCATTTGCCCAATTTAATAGCTACTATTGATTAACGAATTAAAAAGAAAGATCCCGGAAAAGATGGTGAGATAATGAAATTAACACTGGAAATTCAGGTATAAAGTTGAAAGCAACAAACGAAGGAAAGGAAGCGGTTTTACAATTCTCGCCACAATTCGACTGAACGAAAGTTATTGATAACAAAAAAAAAAATATAAAAATCAAATGTAAAATTAGAATAAGTGTGCCAAATTTAATTATAATCACTTGTTAGCTTAAGAAAAACAAAGACCATTGTGGTTATCTAGCGTGTTCGGGCAATAACCCATCGAGACGTACTACTTTATTATCATCAAAGACCAGATTACAGTCATGCCAATGTAATACGAAATAATAATTAAGATTTTACAAATTTTATTCGTATTTTCTACGAACTTACAAAAAACAACATGATGCAAACGTCCCACTGTTTATCTTCTGATGATAACAAGTTCATAATTTGTGTACTGATCCGGTCACTTACTAATCAATACAAATGGAAAATTGGAACGACTTTTGGACAGTCTTTATTAACCAGTTCGCGATCATGTTGGGATTCACAACACTGTGTATAGTTCTCTTAATTTTATTTGTTTTGTACCTCCATAAATCAGCAAAAAAAAGACCCGAGAACTTTCCTCCAGGTACGTTCAATTAATTTGGAAAGTAATAATTAAATTGATCTTCAGGTCCTCCGAAACTACCAATCTGGGGAAGCTACTGGTTTCTTTTAAAAGAAAATTTTAATTTACTCCATTTATCTACTGAGAAGTTAGGAAAACAGTATAAAACGGATATTTTGGGGTTGTTTTTGGGAGACACTCCAACTGTGGTTGCTTTAAGTCATGAACTGTCTAAAGAAATGTTAACAAGAGATGAATTTATGGGACGAACAGACACGTTTATTGCAAGAACAAGAAGTCGTGGAGGAGAACCAAAAGGTTAAACGATCTTAAAAAGTTCAACTGAATAAAATAATTTTTTAGGAATATTTTTCGCTGATGGTCTACTTTGGAGAGGTCATCGTCGGTTTTCACTCCGACATTTACGGGATTATGGTTTTGGTCGTCGTTCAGATGTTATGGAAAACTATGTAGCCGACGAAATTAAATATCTCATAAATTTCTTAAACAGCGAACCAAAGAAAGAAGACATGGTAATTATCCTACTTGAAACTAATTTCAATTACTATTTATCTTAGGATGTGTGTAAAGGAAAAGGTCATGTTCGCGCTCCTGACTTCCTCTACGGTTCTTTGATTAATATTATAATGTTAGTGTTGTCGTCAACCCAGTTTGATCACCATAAAGTTCGGAAATACGCGAGAGCTGCGCTTCGTTTTATGAAAAGTGGAGATGCGACCGGAAATGCGATTTGCATTACTCCGTGGTTGAGGTTTATCGCTCCGGATTATTTTGGATACGCTTCTGCGGAGAAAGATAATGGTTTCTTGTTAGAGTTTATGAAAGTAGGTAAATGAATATCGCGCAGTTTAGAAGCAAATAGTGTGTTGTTACAGGAACTGGTAGATGAGCACCTAAAGACTTTTTCTGATGACCATCACCGGGATTTCATAGATGATTATATTAGTGAGAATATCAAGCAGGGAACGGAATTGGATTGTAATTAAAAACTGATTTATTGACTACATCATTGCAAGACTTTTTGCAGACACTCAGCTCATGTTGGTGGTACTTGACTACATGTTTCCATCACCAGTAGGAGTTGGGCACACTTTAAGTTTCTATTTTGCATTACTGATCAACAACCCAAAAGTTCAAATTAAAATCCAGGAAGAGCTCGACAAAGTCATCGGGCGTCAACGCCTCCCAACTTTAGATGACCGAAAAAAGTACTTTTTCAAAACAAACTTTTGAGAATTAACTTCGTACTTTTAGCTTACCATATTTTGATGCAAGCATTAGAGAACTCTTGAGAATCATTCCCGTCACACCGCTCGGTTTACCACGAAGATGCGTAGAAGATACAACATTGGGCGGATATTTCATTCCTAAAGATTGTTTCGTTTTGGCTAATCTTTGGACAGCTCATAGAGACAAGAGAGTGTACCAAAATCCTGAAGAATTTCAACCAGAACGGTTTTTGGAGATCGATGGCAGTTTGATGAAGAAAGATACAACGTTTGGGTTTGGAGCAGGTATTTGAAGCTTTATTAAATAAAAAATTTGAAAATACGTTTTTAGGGAAAAGACTGTGTGCTGGCGAGACATACGCTAGGAACACGATGTTTTTGATCATGTCAGCTCTTTTACAGAACTTTTCCTTTAAGTCTCCGAACGCCAAAGTTGTGAATTTACAGGAATTTTTGCCAGGGATTACGCTTTCGTTGAAAGAGACGTGGATTATGGCAGTACCAAGATAAAAAACGCAAGACCGTTTTCATTAAAAATTGCAATAAAAACAAACTTAACCTTTTTGTTTTTATTAGTAGGTACAAATAAAAAGTATACATTTTAACTATTAAACAGTTATTGTATAGTTTATAAATAATAAGAACAAGATATAAGTACATTGGCAAAACCGGAATCTCTTCAACTGTCAATCAGTCGTCAACAATATTTACATAATAAGTTATCATTATATTGTACTTTACCGACTAAAATCGGAATCTGATACTGTTTTATGACTATAAACTCTCCTTATAATACTAAAGAAGTTCAAACTTTCTTTATCACTGGTGCGGGAACCCTCTGCTCGCTAACAGAGGACCCCGCAAATCTATAGTCACCCCCATAATGGTTCAACGCAAGAACCTTGGAAACAATATTTAAATCTTCCTGTTGCTTCCCCCGTATTAACCCTGAATTATACAACAAATGGTTCAACTGTTGATTCACGACTGGGGGTTGAACCTGCGTCAAACCACCATTAAAAGGTACCGATCTAAGTGTCTCAACATTCGATCTAAAGAACCGATTACTGTTATTGTTTTGCAGTGGCACATTGAATCTATTAAAATTGTTGTTGAAGAAATTTCCGGTATTGCTTTCCTGTCTGAATACCCGGTGATGTCGAGGAGTGGTGAACTGGGGTTCGATCGTTGGTGCAAAGTTAAAAGTAGACACGCTGTTTTCCAATGGAGGCTGCTGGTGCCTTAAGTAATTAAACTGTTGGAGGTTGTTGTCCGGGGAAAATGAAGAGCGAAAATCTATAGAATTCTTCACTGGGAGTTGTTGAGCGTTGAGTGGAAGCACGCTAGTTGGGTGTTGATGCGAGGTAAAACTTATGCTAGGTTGAAACGAAACCAAAGATCCTCTACTGAAATCACTTCTTTGCGTTGTTGGTTGAAAACTCGTCGTCACTGTGGGAACAAACGTTTGTTGGGGCTGATGAAAACGAGTCTGTTCATCCAAAATCTTCTGTTTTTGAAGTTGCAACTGTTGCTGATGCAGAATTTGTTGCTGGCGAATTAAGTAATTCTGTTGCTGCTGTTGGTGTTTGAGTCGTTGTATTTCTGCTTCTAGCGCTTTCTGTTTTTCTTGCAGAGCGAGTTGTGTTCTTATTTGATCTTGATGGTGCTGTGTAAACGTTTGTTGTGTGGTGATCGGCTCTTTAAGTTTCTCAACTTTTTGAATGGACCTGTATATCGGTTCGACGCTCTTCGGTAACCCTCTTTCATCCTGATGCACAGTAAACGCTGCGACCAACGGAGCAGAGAAAAATTGCACGTCTTCAACTTTAGCTTCACTTTCCTCTGTTGAAGAGGTAGGCGTCAGTGTTGTTGTTTCAACTTTCGGCAACTTTACGAACTTGGTTGTTTGTTTCACGTCGGTTGAGACTAAATTCGGGCTTTTTGTTTCGCTTTTAGGCGAAAACTTGTTAGAAGTAAAACTACTGGTAGCACTAGTGAGAAAATGCTCGTGTTTTTCTATGCTTGTTGTGGGTTTGTGTTGCAAACCGTGACTTTTCTGAATGACTACAATCGGTTTAGGTGTCACTTCCTCTTCTTCTTTCTTTTCTGTGGTGCTTGCGAAGAAAGACAGTGCTGAAGCGGAAGCCTTTTCCACAATTTTGTCTGTTGTTTCCAAGTATGAAGGAGAACTGTTCTTTTCATTTTCTTCGTTTTCTAATTCGGTTAAAGCTTTAAGGAGTGCTCTTCTGAGATTTGCATCTAAGGAAGCTGCAGGCTTTCGAAATAAATTGACTTCGTTGTCTTCGTCTTCTTTCGCATGCGTTGTAGCCAAGACGAGAACGAGGAAATATGCCTGCAAATAACAAACAGCTAAGTGAAAATTGTCTCCGTTCAATTACCAATTCGTGACAAGAATCATAGATTTGAAAGAAAGCGAGTGACAATGTGAGAAAGTTACGACTGGAAAAAATCGCAATAAATGGATATACTTTGTTAGATAACAACGTTATAAAAGAACTTGAGAAAACTTCTTCAGCTCAGTTTCATTAAATGTTACAAATTTTCGACAATTCGTTATATAAAGCGTCGCAGAAATCGTGAAGAAAGTCCAAGACTGAAATGGAAAATATCTATATATCAGAGTTTCCGAGTGAAAGCGATCCTCCTATAAAAGCCCCATAACGCACTTGCTACTGCATAACAACGCTCTGGGGGCCCATTGACCTACATCCGGAAACCTGACGAGTGTCATCAGTAAGGTATTTCCGCCGAATTGACATCTTATGACTATGTAGGTGTTTCTTTATAATTAATTTCTTTATGAACGTTAGAAATCCAGAGGTTGTTGTGTTGAGAGAAGAGTTCTCAGGGTCGAGGTGCTGGCAGCAACCTTTGTATTGTTGGTAATGAAACCGAAGAAAGTTTCTCAATCCTATAAGATTAGCGGCTCTTTTATTAACAACAATATTATTATGACAAACGATGAAGATGAAATTTACATTGGAAATACGCAGCGGGCCAACGAGTTTATTAACTAAAATTAATAACGGGAAAGTGTGATGACACTGATGAGAAATGCTCAATTTATTCTATTCGTTACACAACTTCCACTCAAATTATGTTTTAGATAAGTTCTAGTTTGAGAAATGAAGTTTTATCAACGAGACTTTCGTTAGAAATTTAACTGAAGGTTACCTCTCTTTATACGGTTAATTAAAATTCTGAGATAATCTATTCTATTCGATGGGAAATAAAACCAAACAAAATATTTTTGACTTGAATACTAAAATGAAAGAATATCACACTACTCTCTATAAGTAGTATAACACTTATACAATATTGAAAAGGAAAATAGGCTGCAAATATTTCTTTGGTTATTTCACAAAAGGATAAAAACTTTAGACATCAAGCGTAACAAATGGTGGTAATTTTAACATAATCGCTCATTAAAATCTTTCATAATGGAATCGTAAACTAGTGTACTCGTCCATTCTCGCGTTAACTATTAGATCTCTACTATAAAACCGAGTGTTTATTTCTAACCACGAACTGTGTTAACTCGCAGCAAATTACAATAATTAAAGCATCCATCTGAATTGAAATAAAAAATAATAACAGTATTCTATACATTCTATAATTTGAAGCATTGCTCGGATAATTACTAACTTTTCCTTGCAATAAAACCACTTTTCCGACAAGTGTATGACTACATATTCAAAGTTCAAAGTTCAAAAAAGAAAAGTTTTTTATTGTTGCACTCGAGAAAGTGATGCGTCTTGTTCAATATTCCGCATTTTTAGCAAACTGAGTTTTTTATGCATGGGTGTGAGCAAAAGTAGTTTCTAAAGACATAAAGACGTTAGCGTAGAGTTAATGCACCCTTTCTTACATTGCAACGGTTCAGTTCGTCCGTCGAGCCTCATTAATTATCAAATGTTGCAAGGTAGGTGGAAGTACATTTTAGTTTTTCGGAAAGGAGAGTGGCCAGAGAAAATCTAAAGAAAATTCCATAAAACAACTGTTAATAATAGAAAGTTGCTAAATAAATCATTGATTAATAGAAATTCAGAAGCCAAGAAAAGTCAAGATGCGACGTCGATTTCTAACAATTAAGTTTAGTTTAATTACATTAATTTTTCGAGGATCTGTTAGTCTAAAGAGAAGAAGAAATGATCTCGTTTTATAAAAAATGCTGCAGATGTTGGTGAAAAGTTACTTTTACTTTTGAGTTTAAACACATGCTAATCGCGAACATGCGAACTGAAATTAGGTGCAAAAAACGTGATTGCTTGCATTCAAAGTTTGTCATTTTAAATTATGCAAGTTTTAAGTTCATGTTACTCAAGATTTTCTGAGATTGTATTGTTGTAGATTGTGCCATTTTATAAACGGAAATGCTAAAATCTGGTATTGCACCAAAATCTAAATGAATGTAGAACGTGAAACACTTTGCAAAAATCAAGATTGGAAAAGGTCGCGGCAAAATGAAGTCAAGTTCAGTGCATTAAAATTATTGTTATGCAATCATAAAAACTGTAAAAGTTCTTTCAGATTCATTAGAAAAATGAGGTAATAAAAATTTTAATTTTTATTTAAACAAACAGTTTGTCTGGAGTTAGTATTCTAGCAAAGTACATTCCACGCCATATTAGAGAAAAAAATGGTTTTATTGAATTTTAAATTTAAAATGATCAACAATAGTTTCCACGAAAAAACTTTCTAAAAAATTCAAGTAAACAGTGAAACGCTTGATTAAAATCCAAATATTAAAAAACAATGAATTATTTATAATAATAAAATAAATTGTGTCTGTTAGCTTAGACTTTTCTCATAGTTTAAAATTCATATGCTATTGATTTTTATGACATTGCTGCCAACAAGTTCAAATAATTGAAGGTACATAAACTAAAAAGGAAATATAAAAAATAAATCCTTAATATCATTTCGATTTGTAATACGATGAAATAGTTAGTTTCCTATGTTATTTAAAATAGTAATTTAAAGATTCAAAAACTGCTAAAATTGATAAAAATATTTTTTGTGAGTTTTCAGGAAAGTTTTAGTTAGTCGGTCATACAAAACATACGACAGGAGTCTAGACGATTTAAAATGAAATGCGAAAAGTACACAGTTGAGAAAATATCTAAATTAAATTTCTAATAGTTTAACAACTTAAAAAATGACCCTTAGTTGGTTTGGTCAAAATTTTAAAGCCAGAAACAAATTTTTTAGAAATTTTAAGAAGGAACACAGGACGAATTAAAAATTTTCAATATTTTAAATTAAATTCCGTATTTTTACTAATTTCAGGAAAACAACAATAAAATTTGGAGGTACTTTTAACACGATTATTAACTCTCCCAATTTTCAAAATTTTAAGACCAAAAACTGATGTTTTAGAAATTTTTAATTTTGACACAAACAAAAAATTTCTAATATTTCAGGCGATCCTAAATTAAGTTCCGTGTTTTCACTAATTTTAGGAATACAACAATAAAATTTAGAGGCATCACTACTTTTGACACGCTTATTAACTCTGTCAAATTCCAAAATTCAAGAACCATAAACAAATTAAAAAAATATAAATTTTGGGAGGAACTAAAATTTTCCAATATTCTAGATTAAATACTAAAAGCGAGCTCGTCCCATCATCGATCGCCGTCTAGTCCAACAGATATTTATGCAGCTGCAGGAACTCTGCACTTTCAAACAAATGAGACGTCATAGTCAGCCAAATTAATGGTTTCCCAGGAACGCACGCACTACATTTAATCTATTGAAGCTCTAGATACAAATCAAGACCTTGAGAAAAAAAAATCAAAAAGAGAAAGAATTTCGCTTGAGAAAACAAGTAAGGTATGGGTCGTGGAAGAAATTAACAGTTCTCACACCCACCAGATCGAATTATGATAATAATAAGTTCCAATAGTCTAAAAAATCGATAAATTTTCTAACCACTTAAAAGGAGTAAAGTAGAGACCAGCACTTGGAATTTTCTAAAAGCTACATGTGCGTGTAAACACTTTTCTTAACAGGTGTCATTACCAGTGAAAACTCAAGCTCGCCCATTTCGCTACTCAGTACCTACTTATTTCTTTTCACTCTCATTCGAATCACGTTTGACCTCGGTAACCTCTGAGTATCATCGGTATTTCCATAACACAACGTTTCTCTAACGAGAAAATTCCGATCACAGATGTAGAATAACAAAATTAACATTTTGGATTTTTAAGTGTCGTTGCATACCACAGTATTACCTGTTTTCAAATTTAAATTAAGCCTCTTGGCCCCCATTAAAAAAACGTGAGTTCATGATGAAACAACTGGAAAATTCTTATCTGAGTTCATTTGCATGATCCTATCTACTTGTGGCAAAAAGTGTAGTAAGAATTTCTACGAATGATTCCTGTAGAAACCGCAATTTTTCGTGAAAATAATTCGAAACGCTAAATGACATGTGTGCTCAAGAGAAACTAAATAAATGCATTTAAATGTGTAACCACTTTCTCCGCGCTCATCTTTGAATTGTGGACCAAGATACGGTTTTAGCAATGTTTATAGATTTATCTCTTTGTTTTGACAGAGACAGTCGTAAGAATGCCGCACGTTTAACGTATTTATCACGCTTGGTGTGTGGTAGCACTAATAAAAGATTAAGTAACACTTTCTTTGATCGGTAGCAGCAATGAAAGAAAACCTTATTGCCTTAAAGTAATTAAGGTAAAACGTCGGATTCTCTATTGCAACACTAAATTATTCGTGCCACTGACTGACAAGACAATGCTATTATGCACCGGTGCAACTTAAGGGTTGAGATTTGCAGATAATGGGATAATTAGACACCGGTCATGGGAAACGAGAATAATAATAATGATAAAATGTGGTGCTTTCACATGATTGACTACAATGGCAACTAAATTTCTAAGGTCAAAATTCGTGCTTGGGGCCGATATTATGAGAAAACTAATTTCTACTATTCCGAGAAAATCAATTTACCCCTGTGTAAACTCAACTTTTCCCATCAAAATTTCCGATTAAGCGCGAATCAACACAGCGTCCTCTGTAATTAAAACTAAACAATCGATTACAGGTTGATTAGTTGACTAGCACTCAATTAACACTTTCGATGTCGATTAGGGAACATAATTACCCAACGCATTTTCGTGCGGCGAATGAAACGATCCAAGGAAGACACTGAGGAGCACCCACCAACACTGCCAGTCGAAGACTGAAGAAGTGATTTCACCAAGACGCCAAGATCAGTACCGTACTGGAGTACACATCTCACCTTCTTATTATTTCAAAAGTGATAGACACACCTTGTCTTCGAAGTTAATGCATCTCAAATTGCGTTAATGAGATTTTCACTTATCGGTGGAGAGAAATCGATGTCCGTTGGATAATGTCTGATGTAAAATTTTGAGCAATTTTCCAAAAGCTTTTCGATGTAGTTTAGTGTGATCTAATTTATTGCAGAACTCCACAGACACACAAAGGAAAATTAAAACTTTCTCACTCGTTATAAAATTAATTTTCCTCAATTTCAATTTGCTTGTGTGGTGTATGCAATTGCGCGGAATTAATATCAATTTTTCAAAAAGTCATTTCGTTATTAGAAAGTGTGTTAAGCTGAAAAATCGTGAAATGTTTCAATATTTGTTTCAGCCTACGCAGCGTCGACCTGAATTTTTACTGGTCTATTGCTTATTGTTTTTCAACCTATTATTAATTTTTCTCAATCGTTTATAATTGCGTTATTAAAATATATTGACAAGAGGTTGGCAAAAATTGATGTGGTGCGCAGATTAGTTATTCTCGTTTCTTTATTTACAACGGACAAATTGATTTATGAGATATATATGGTGATGAATACTAAGACTCAAATGTCATAAAATTCTAGTGAAAAGGTCAGTCTATAGATGGGAAACGAGGTACCTCTCAGGATATCTCAGAATTATAATTTCTTTTTTTAATATCTCTTGTTGGGACATGAACTACCGTTGCTTTCATATAAATACAGTCGACTCTTGATAATTCGAATTCAAAGAGACTAATCACCGAGTTCGAAGTATGTAGTTTGATTTAGCGAAAGTTATGAGTTTTTTCTTTTTTTTTTCTTAAAAGTTTGAACGAGAAAAAAAATAAAAATTGGCATCAAGCATTAAAATAATTCGCTGAATACTCTCATGGCAAAATATTTTAAACTACTTACAATTAGAAAAATTCGAATTATAAAGCCGTGAAAATGTTTCCGTTTTGATTATCTAATGTACTTGCAGTTACAAGAAAAATTCGTTTTAACATGTAGTAAGTTTATAAAGTTTTTTCAATTATTCAAGAGAGCGAGCATTTAGGTTTATGGACTGAAAATTTAAATTATCGACAATCGACTCTACCTATTAAAAAATTTGAGTGTAAAATATTTAAAATGCTAAATCTTCCAATTTTAAAAATGTTGCCTTTATGTTTTTGTTAAATTCGTTTTTTTATGATAGAGTCCACTTTTAATATGTACATAATTCGAATTTTAAGAGGCCGGACACCGAAAAAGAGAAAAAGTTATAAGTTTTCGTTAAAAAAATTTATTTTTCAAATATAAACATAAGACAATCATAAATGCGATTCTCCAAAGACTGGCAAAATACAACAATTTTTTTGTTAGTTTTACTGCTTTTTGGACAAATTCGAATTACATATTCTCATAACATTCTCATCATCAATATATTTGTCTATGTCTCCATCGATTTACAAGGCAAATTCGTTTTAAAGACTAGTACAGATTTTGTTCGGATTATCCAAGGAACCAAGCGTTTAGTTCGAATAATGAGAAAATTCGAACTATCGATGACTGAATTATTAAAAGTCAACTAAATTAAGCTTCCAATTTTTAAGTTTAAGAAGTCTGAAAATCTCAATTCATTAAATTGAAAATCACTTATTTTTTTACTTCCATTTCCCAGAATACCAAATTTTATTTTTTTGGAACAAAATTTTATATGCTCAGTATGAGCTGATTTCTTAAAAATTGAAAAACCAAATCATCTAAAAAATCAAAGATCCAAGTTAGATAGGTATATACCTTAAAGTCCAAAAATCCAAAAAATCGAAGGAATAAAAAATGAGAAGTATTTGATGAATTTAGAACGTCTAATAAATGACAAAATGGTGTTTGAAATTCTTCATTCACGAGATTAACGGTAAGACTATTTATATATTTGTTTATAAGCCCATGAGGAGCAAATCATCTATCAAAAACCAAAGAACCCATCACGCTAATTAAATATCTAATGAACCTGACTGCTAAAGTTGTTTTTGCAACTGATTAAATACTTTCTGACATTGTTTCATATTGTTCTTGCGCAATTTAATTTTAAATCTTTTTGATGTTATCTCGAAACATTAATCATCGTTAATTTCATGTGTATAAAAAATATATACGTCATAGGTATTCATTGTTGTCCTTATTTGATACAAAAAAGAAAACATAATCCGAAGATCTCACCTTTGCAGAACTAGCTGTACAGATAAGAATCAACCACAAAATAGTAATTAATAGTAAAACTACTTTAAACTGATCTCATTAAATGCCGTGTTATAAACTGATTATAGGAATAAATTTTAATGGTGACGATATTTTGCAGATTTAATAAGTGCCTATAATAAGTGCCTTTATATTTCACTAATTTCACAAAATAAAAATACGCCTGTTCCAGAATTATTTCAAAATAATAACCGACTTCCTAAATATTAATTTCAAACTAAGATCCTCATAAATATTTAAGATGAAAATTAATATTATTTGATAGTTTAATTTCTAAAACCACATGGGAATTAAGTTAACAATCTTTTATTTACAGCATTTAAGCCGACGCTTTGTCTTGTCAAGACATCATTTTTGACAAATTGAGCAACTTATTAACTCATCATTACGCAGCTGTTAGTTAAAACACACACATAACTGTGAGTTTACTAGTGTGTTAATCTTCTCACCTAAAATTTCTCTCAAAAATACACTCAAATATCCCAACTCACGTAACCACACATTGTAAAAATATAAAAAAGTGACAAAGTAAAATTTTGCTTCAATTTTATTATTCTCCTAGTGCATTAAGGTCAAGAGTGAAATTTAACCAACTGTGTGGCGAAAATTATCATGCAAAGAACTGCTCAAATCGGTTTAACGTTACCACTTTAACGCGACGAATTATCGCCGGAAAAATCTGAAAACGAGTAGAAATGTGTCGTAATTCTGGACTGAGTGATGGGTGTACATATGAGATTTGGAGATACCTTGTTAGTGCACGCTGATGGGAACCATTTGTGGATAAAGCAGTCGATCCAATCTTTGTTTCTTGACGGCGGACTTGGGTGCGCCGTGTCCGGGTCGTCCCCAAAAGTTATCCCAAGTGGTAAAATGGTGGCGGACGGTTTCTTCGTCGGCGGCTTTCATTTCCTAACAACCACGTTAATTCAAGTTTTGTACAAAAAAACTTACTTTTTGTTTCTGTTGCTTGTAGGCCATTTGTTGGGTTAACTCCCGAAGATATGCAGAGCCTTGACGATTCCACAGAGATGATAATCTGTAAAAAAAAACAATCAATCTGAGAGTCGATGCTTTGGACTTCACTGTTACATTTTCTTCTGGTTGGTAACGTCCGTCGTGTCTAGAGGCACCTTCAAAGGAAACCTTCTTTGCTTGGCTAAAAGTGGCACCAACTCAATTCCATAGTCCTTACCGTTTGGTAAGGGAGAGAGTTTTCTGTTTCTTGAACCCGCATATACATTTTTACAAGGGTAGAAAACAGGATCATACTTTCTTACTTTATCGGCTTCGTTTTTCTTCTTTTCTCCATCTTTGTGTTTGTTTTCGTTTAGCTGCTTGAGAGTGTTTTCAGAGGACCAACCCTGAAAAGTCGATACACTGCTCAAAACAAGTTAAATTCTCCTCCAAATTTAGCAAGCTACACTCCGTGTAGCTTACCAATGATTTGAAAAAATTCAGTCCGATTGCACTGGGTTTTCTCCAAGCAAAACCACCTGGTCCTTTTTTTCCCCAAGGAGGTGTTTTTGAAAACTTCAAAAATTGTCAAAAATTGCTCCGGACGAAAAAAGTACTCACTTGTCTGTTAAAAGATTCCTGCTCTTGGAGTCTTTGTTTCTGTTGATTCAGTTTCTTTTCCTCCACGAGTTTATCTTCAAGGAAAAAAATTGATAAAGAATTGATTAGAAAGTTTAGAGTCAATTAAACGCGTGTCGGTGTTAAATGACGGATCAACAAAGAGGTATCATTCTGATTAGTAGTTTCATGTTGTGTAATTTTTGGTAATACTTTTATCGCAATGAAACGTGAAGAATAGATGACAGGTACATAGTGTGTGTGCACGCAGGAGGCTGACACTTTAACCATAACTAATTGATCATGAAATTCTAAAGTATTACATCAGTCAAAATAGTCTTATCTCCATCTTATCAAAGCGTTTTTAATTAAAATATCAAAAGATATATTGCGAATTTTATTCACGATTCACTCAACAATAAGAATTGTCATCGTTTGTTTACAAGTATTGTGAGATTAACTTTCTCCAAGAATTCGAATCGCTTTATTTGAATACGAACGTGATATATGAATGAAAAAGTGCGTAATGTCATCGCGTGAAATTTCATGCAACTTTCTTTAAAACAAATATTTTTTTAAATTCACGTGTTAAAGTAAATTGACATCTATTTTTTTACGTTTTGTTTAAGCTTATTACTATTTTTGGGAGAAAAAACAAACTTTCTAAGTTTATTGGTTTTGGATTTATTCAGGTACAATTACAATAGCAAGTGATTTCCAAATAGTGTGATGTTAGAACAAACAAAAGAAGCTATA
Source organism: Gnatocerus cornutus (assembly GCA_029298725.1). Taxonomy (NCBI): domain Eukaryota; kingdom Metazoa; phylum Arthropoda; class Insecta; order Coleoptera; family Tenebrionidae; genus Gnatocerus; species Gnatocerus cornutus. The sequence continues at coordinate 10,412,584 of CM055514.1, forward strand.
AAATTAATTTTACGATGATGCGTGGAGGTTTTTTAAAATGAATCAGGCAGGTACTAAATCTTAGGACTGACTTTCGCTATTACTTAATGAGAAATAATTTGAAGCTTGTTAGTTTTATTGTGAAGCAATGAGCGACAAATTAATTTATTGTAAAAATTTTATGATCGAGAACCAAAATGTATGAAATATAGAGCGTCTTGATCAATTAGTAAAGGACAAAACAAAAAGTCGTAAAAGTGATGCTAATTTTAAATAATTAATAATAATGAATTACAAGTGTGGGCAGGTTTGCCTCGTTAGTTGACATTAAGTTTTGGTAATACAGCAAATCATTAATCTTTCTTTTGTATGAATAAAAGAAACAGACATGAAAACGCTGTTGCGTCAAGCATTTTAAATTTTATAACATTTACAAACAACAAATTATGAGGTTGAAGAGTTCTTTCTTGTAGTGTCAGGATTTATTAGAATTTTCCTTATTTGTTTTAGTTCTTTTGTGAAAACGATAATAGATTTTGTAAAGATGTAATGCAAATCAATAGATATTAATCAAAAATTTGCATTTTTTTATGGAAACAAAAATGTGGATGATCAATTTTTTTTCGCTGAATTTTGTAATTGAGCACATTTTTGTCTTCCCCATCGAATAAACAAAAGATAACAAAAAGGTACGCCACAAATCCAGAGCTCGATCGTTGTTGTGACGTCGTTTTTTATTTCCAACGTCCAATGAATTAATCTTTTGTGCATTAGTAGTGATTTAGCTTTTGAACATCTATCTAATAAAAGAAAAGTTGGGTTCAAGTTGGTTGTTTGGATGCGTTTTGTTATAAAAACTACTTTGATAAAGACATAGCGAGCCAAAAATAGTTTTTTGTTTATCAAGACCAAAAAGTGTTTCTTTTTTTGCCGAGCCTTCTTTTAGTGGCCGAGGCTACAAAAAAAGCGAGGGCATAATGGCACTTTTTGGCCATGATACACGCAAGATTTTTTAGGCGAAATTATTAAATTTACAAATTAATTAATTTTTATTTATAATTTATTGATCTAATCATTTATAACAAGTGAATAATTGTAAATATTTATGAATCCTTCTGATAAGTTTATATTTTCTTTACTATTTACATTTGCAATTTCGGCCTGTGTAACTTCACAGTTTAAAAAATTAACGATAGATGCCGTAACCCTAGCAGCCAAAAAACGGTCTTTTTTATCCACATTTGAGAACTGCAAATTCGACAATTTATTGGAGTTTTACTGAATACAAAGAAGCAAAATTGAATAATACTCCGAAATATCTGACAAGAAAAATGAGAATCACAGGCGCTAATTTCGGAGTAAAAAATAAACCCCAAAGTAACGTAGAAGAAGGTACAAAAATTGAAAGATTTAGTGAGAAACTTAAATAAACATAGAAACAAGGTTGGAAAAAGACTTGCGATAGAAAGTGTAATTCAGAAAATAGAAACACAACAGCTTAAACAGTAGGAAAATTTAATAAGAATGAAGAAGAAGAGAGAAATGATAACAGTATCAAAGATAAAAACAGATGACAAAAAAAGCAATAGGTAAACAACCAATGCAGCAGAAATGGGTCAACGGGAAAATGAAGATGATGATAATGATGATGATGATGATTTGTAGAAAATTTTCGGACACAAAAAGAGATTTAATTAATATTTAATTTCATGTTAATTACAAAATCTTGCTTTAGATAGATTTTTACTGAGTTAAAAATGTACGGTTATGTACGTTTCTAAAATTATGCTAGCAATTTAATTTAGAAAAAACTAATATGCAAATAAATGAATTTGAAACAAGTGGTGAGAATTCCTTCCAAAGCAAAGGACGCATCAAATGGAAGCATGCAGGTATCTCGCACTAATTGGTATACAGGATAGGTATATCTTGAAACAATCACTCAAATCTTCGTAGATTTTTCTTTGAAACCTTGTACTAAATTCAGATCAGAAAGTATTAGTTTGTATTGTTTTTGTATTTATTAACGTACGTCAATCAAAAAACCGAAAGCGTAGATTAACGACTTCTTCTTTGTTGAAATTATCGTCGAAGAACAATTAAATATTCTATGACACCAGAATGAATCAAAACAATAGAATTACCTAATACTAACAAAGACTGTTAAATCAATACCTGGCAATAACGAGGAAACTACAATTTCTTTGACTCTACAGTTTAAGTTTGATGAATTATCAGTGTTAGCAAACTTCAAATTTTAGTTTTAAATAGATTCACTCCCCAAAATGGTAAAGAAGTAAAAATAAAGATTTTTCTAACCCTCGTTCTGCACATTGCTTGACTTCCCGTTTTCTATTAATAGTAAGAAAAACTGGGAGTCTATAAGTGAATTTAACTTCTATTTCTTTTTCGCTTAGAAACTCAATTAATTAAAAAACTTTTATCGAATGTCAGAGTTTCGTATTTTATTAAATAAGATTCTATGCGCACAATATTATTGATCCGAAAATCAATATTTACGTTGCTAAACCTCGCGATATTTTATTTATTAAAAATAAAAGGTAAAGTTTGAGATTAAAATGTACACGATTCACGATAGTCCCGTCAACTTTGTTGATTTTCTTTTCCTTATTAAATAAACTGAAAATGGTACTTCTTGACATACATTCGCATGTTTTGCATACAATTCCCTCAAAATCATTTTTACAACGATAAATCTATTACGTGTAAGTTTCAAAATCATTGTTGTGATCTCAATTAAAACGGTAGTTGCCCAACAACATTTCGTGGTCAAATTACGATATGATCGCAGAATGATTTCCTTTAAAATAATACAATACGAAATTAAAATAATTAAGCTATTCTCAGTGCCCCCAGGATTTTTAGAGTCACGTTTCTAGAGAATTTATGTTATGGGTGTGGGAGTACATAATATTTCCTGCACCTTTGGGCAGCGGTCGTTAAGAGCCACGAAAACGAATTTTTGAGAAATGAGTTCAGGTTTGTCGCTTACTCATTCCTCGTAAAATTATAATGAGAATGGGAATCTATTCTGACCTAGATCTCTTTTGTAGTCTTCTTGTGCTTTTTTGTTGGTTTTGTATCTCAGTGTGTTGTCCACGCATCGACGCAAATCGTTGCTACCGAACTGGAAGCGCAGAAGAGGATCTTCGCGAGTTCTTGTAACTTTCCGTCCTGTTTCAGAAATCATGGGGGCGCCACCACCTGGGCGTCCCAAATCAAGAGTACCAACAAAGCGTTTCGCCTACAATCATTCATTATAAAACAACCAGCGGGAGATTAAAATCGACCTACATTTAAATAGTCTTTGTTTGGAAACAACCCTTCCAGTCGTAAATTTCTTAGTCCTCTTGGCTTCCCATCTGTTCCCTGTCCAAAAGGATAATATTTTTCCAACATCTCTCGGACCTACAATAATCGTTTCATTTTGACTAACTAATTTGAATGACTTACTTCTTGTTGTTCTTTCAGTTTCTTTAATCTGCCCAATTCTTGTTTTCTTTTCCATATCTCAACACCTTCCCGGTAGATCCTCTCGCCTAGAGTTTTCTTGTGCAACTCCGATCCATCAACTAACATATTCTATAATTTTCCGGTACAATTATGATAATGCCGTGCGTGAAATCAGCGTGCTCTATCGTCGCAAAATTGTTAATGAAAGTAACAAAGGAAATCCGCTTCGAGAAGATGAAAATACGATCTATTCGTGACGGGCACCGATTTCATGTGGCGGAATTTTAACCCCACAACCCCTTGCAGACAGTCATTCAAATATTGGAACTGTTCGTGAGGACAGACGATTCTAATCGGACTTCAAAGTAAAAATAGTTCGCAATAAATTACACAAAAATTTGATATGGCAGGTAAATTCCGGGTATTTACCAAAACGTTATGAGTTATGAGAACTTCTTTTTTTTGGTTGAGATTGAAAGCTTGATAGGACACGAAGTGTTCTTCGTAGATAAAAACGAAACTAAACATAGAATGAAATAAATTTCAGTCGCAAATTGTCTGTTTGAAGTCACGATTAAGTTATATTTATCGGTTTTTTAGTCAAAGCGTTCGGAATTTATGATTTATTGAAGAAATCGTGTTTACCTGAAAAGCAAATTTTATAGTAGTGAATAATTGAGATTAAGCAAAAACACATAAACTGTTCTCGGATAAAAATGCAACAGAATTGTTTCTAAAAGCAAACGAACTATTTGTGACCCCAAAATTTACCTTTAAAATGAATATCTTAAAGAACTAAATTAAATGTTAAATTATCAAACTACACTTAAACAAATAAATGTGATAAAAATGATTGATGTTTGTTTTTTTTTTCTGTTAGGTATTTATTGATTAAATACCAACAGTAATAAAGTAATTTTAACAATACGTTTTTGCAGTGTAAATCAGCACCTACAGTTCATTTAATAAATTATATTATTTTAATAATGGGAAGTTTACCATATTTACCTAATTATCAACAAACTGTTTGAACTTTCTATTACTACGAATTGAAGTCCTAAGTGCCCAATTTCTTCAGACTCATGTAGAATAGTTTTAATTTTGACTGTACAACGCGCTTCAATTTTTAGTCTGTTGAAACAACAGTGATTCTCTAGTCGTTAATATCCGCTCGAATTTTCAATTCAGATCCTCCACCATCTAGTGCAGATCCGGGGAGAGAAATGATGAGAAAGGCCGCGATATTATGAGAAAGTGGCGCTCTCTTTTAATCAGATGTAACAACACAGTTGGTAAAATAGAAATCTGAAACTAAAGATTTTATCATATTTTCTACGCAACATGTGATGTTTTCCATTTCTGGCAGGATTTATGAATTTACTTGGGTTTTGATCTTGCAATCATTCATAGTTCTCGCTGTCCGATTTCGTTTCAGCTTTTTCCGTTGAGTGTAATGCGACTTTGTACTTTATTTTAAGTGATTCCATATACAGTATGTCCCCGGATTGAGTTCACAAGAGGGAAAAAAAGTTTATTTTTCATTTTACAAAAAAATGACAAAGGAATAACATTTTTTGCTTATTTCAAAACAGATAAATCTGCGATTAAAATTTCAAAATTATTAGTTTGTACTCTTAAAATTAATTTTTTCATTATTTTTATTTATTAAATTTTGTAATCGTATTCAAATAATAGCAGGCTGTAGATTCACAAAATCAAATAGTGCGTTAAAGATTAAAGAAAAATTTTCCTAATAATGTATAAGTATTAAAAAATTGGAAAAAAAATGCAATTGCATCCTTAACAATAATTGAGAAAATTCGAAACAGTCGAAAAAATTACGAGTTAGAATTGAACTATGTGCTAATAGTAGAAATTGGTTTGAGTTAAGAAACAAATTTCATTCCTTTGACATTTTTTGCTAAATTAAAATAAAAAAGTTCGTCGTTACTTTTTGTTTTTTTCGATTTCCAGAACACAGCTTGATAATATTAAAGTTTTAATTAAATATTTATTTATTTTAAATTAAGCAAAAAATATTATTCCTTTGTCATTTTTCTGTAAAATGAAAAATAAAGTTTTTTTCCCTCTTGTGAACTCAATCCGGGGACATACTGTATTCTGTTATTGTTGTATCGGACTTGTTTGAACTCTTTTAAGAACGAAAACGATGCCTTCGTATGCTAAATCAATCAAAAAAACAATTCAAAATCTATAAATTGACCAAATCTAAAATCGTAGTTTTACGAGATGCAGGTAAAAATTTAAAAAATAGATTTTCCACGACTGCATGGCCAAAACCGAGGTGAGACCGAATTCTCTATATTTGTGTTACTTCCGGAGAAGTGAGACTCCCAAAATACCGGCTCTTGCTAATACGTTTTATAGAATGCTTTTGCTCGCTTTATTATCGAAATTATTTGGCTGAGGAAGATTAAAAGAGAAAAGCACGATATCAGAGAGAGAAGAAGTCTCTAAAATGTGTTCTGACTTTCAGTTTTATAAAAAAAAAACTTTCAGAATTACGAAAAATGTCACAACTTTTATTATCACCTTGTATTTGTGAAAATAATGTTAAATTCTAGAGACTATACTTGGATAACTGTAAAATCAGTTTTGTTCACAAATCGTTGGAACACTGTAATATTCAAATTTATTTTTAAAACGCCGGCACTCGTCCTTCTGGAAACTAATGGCAATAGCTCCAACGAATTAGTTTTTTGCTAAATTAACACAATCAATGGGGAATCACGTTCATCCACATATGTAGGTACATTTTGCGTGCGCCTACGGAAACATCGGTAGCCTCAGTGACACGTTATAATATATCTAGACCTTAGATAAAAGAATATGATCTAGACCACGGGGCGGTCACTTCATAGGCCCTTGTTGGCATTGGTCGATGGTGGCGGACTCTGTGTTTTTGTCACATAAGTTGTGAAGCTTTGATACTGAAGAAATACAGATTCCTAATCGAATTAAATTGACGAGGAAACACGTAATTCCAAGAGAGAAACAAATACAATGTTTATGTTTGGTCAACCGAAAGTTTAACACGTGTTGCGTTGAACTTTGAGTTTTCTTCAATTGTAATCAATTGTAGTGTTGAGTTTTATGAAAAAGCTTGAAGTTACATTGTTCTTCTTGTTTGGATTTATTAAATAGTTGGTTCAGCAATGACGATATTCATTACCAAGCTGAAACTGGTGAGTTCCATTAATCTTCTGCTTATAAAAGTTATATGTATTTATTTATTTATTTGTAGAATTATCTACACTGGGGTCTAATAAAGAGACTAGCTGTTCTAACATTTCACCAGAGATGCTCCAACTTGCAATTCTTCAGAGAAATTACTTGGTAAGTTACCATTTCACACCAAATTGGCAGTATTTCATGTTTTAAATTGTTATAGATGGACTATGAAAATTCAACAGCCAGAATTATCATCAGCTGACATTTAAACACAATTTAAACTTCTGAAAGAATTTACTACACGATTACAGTGAGGAGAGTCAAAAGTCAGTTCTTTCCAAGTGAAGAAGTTAATTTTGCGTCTGCAATCGTCAAAAATGAACATCCGCATTCTAAAAAAGTATGCAATTTCTTTTATTCTTTGACTATTTTTGTTACATGTATGGAACATGTCTTAATAAAAATGTTTTAACGAAAATTGTTTTTATTAAAATTCAAATTTATAAACCAGTAAAAAAAATGCCTATAACGGTATGTGTCTTCACTAAAGCGCTGGTTTGGGTCTAAACTTTTGTGCAAAGCTTGTGTGACATTTTTATAGAGGTCGCTACCTTATGTTGAGGTAGGCGGATTTCCGAACATTTACTGTAGAGTGGGCTATCTATATATTTTTTCATCTAAGATCTAGACGGTGAAAAGCTGGTGGTGGGAGTAGAAATCTGTGTTCCTAGCATGGGCTATCTTGGAAATAGCATTTGTGTATGCAATGACATAAATCTGTTGCACCGGCGTATCAAATGTTGCCTGTTTTGCAAAATCCGTTTTACATTTTGAAAGACAAAAAAGATGTTATTATAATTTTTCTAAGATGTTTTTCAAACGATGTCATTAAAACAAGTTGACATGCATCGTTATTTATTAAAATAATGGTAATAAAAATGTATGTATTTGGAAGAAGTCAATGGTAGTCTGTTTTCTTTTCTTTGCTGTCGTAGAATTCTCAGTGATTTTTGATAAACTAGTTCCTACTTTATCGTAATGCAATAATAATAAGTGTAAATGCTAAATGGTCTGTAGTTTTTATAATGTATAATAGCTATTTATTTGAGAAGGATATTAAGTAATTCATAATGAACGAGGACGTTACTTGTTAACGTCCGAGTTTTTTATGAAAAACTTAATATCCGTAGTAAATACAAAGCTTTATCGAAACATGTACGAAGGTGGCAATGTTACCACTCAACAGTTCTGCAAATTTCCAATTTTTGAACGCGATGAAACAGCGAGAAAAGCATTTTCCAAGATATTTTATGTTAGAATTAATATAAATAAATGCAGATCTTCAGAATCTTTTTAATTTTGGTCTTTGGAGTTGCTTTCGTTTGCATAAAAACGTTGAATATTATGGATTAATGGCAACTGTGCTATTATGAGAGGGTAACTATGCTGTTATGAAACAGTAACTATGTTATTATGAATTATTTGTATCATCACTATAATGATGTACTTTACACGTAAGCATACAAAGGTATTAGATACATCTTAATGTTCATGTTCGATAAAAATAATTAAATACGTAAGATTGATCACCGGCGCATTCACCATTTTTCATAAGTAATAATACAATTTACCTCTCAAACAAAATTGTAGAAATAGTTTGTTATTAGGCAATTTTGTCGCCAAAGCAATTTTTCAGGAATACACACATCACAATTTTTCAGCAGCTTATGTAAAAAAGCGCGAAAAAAAGTATGAAGTTTAAAAAATTATTTTTATAATTATAGCTATTTATTTGAGAAGGATATTAAGTAATTCATAATGAACGAGGACGTTACTTGTTAACGTCCGAGTTTTTTATGAATTACTTAATATCCGTAGTAAATACAAAGCTTTATCGAAACATGTACGAAGGTGGCAATGTTACCACTCAACAGTTCTGCAAATTTCCAATTTTTGACGGAAGTTTTGAACGCGATGAAATAGCGAGAAAAGCATTTTCCAAGATATTTTATGTTAGAATTAATATAAATAAATGCAGATCTTCAGAATCTTTTTAATTTTGGTCTTTGGAGTTGCTTTCGTTTGCTTAAAAACGTTAAATATTATGGATTAATGGCAACTGTGCTATTATGAGACGGTAACTATGCTATTATGAAACAGTAACTATGTTATTATGAATTATTTGTATCATCACTATTATGATGTACTTTACACGTAAGCATACAAAGGTATTAGATACATCTTAATGTTCATGTTTCGATAAAAAATATTTAAATTTAAAATTAATTTTAATTTTAACTTCAGGGAAATAAATCAAAATTTATAAATTTGCGTTCACATTTTATTAACTCGAACAGAATACATTCATAATATAATTCAAAAATTACTTAATTAAGATACTCCTAATACATTTTACAATCTACAGTTTAAATGTTAAACACTGTCGCCCTTGAACCAAATTTCGAATATAAGAGTAAGAAGAAGGATCGTCTAATCCGCCTGATTGGGTCTTCCAGAATTGGATCCACCCCCTAGTTGTAGACGATGAGGGCTCGCACTGTTGTCATCTGTTAACCTTTTGGAGACGTCTTTCAATTCCCATCTTCTGGTCTGGTGACCTCGAGAACCCTAGATATCTGGAAAATAGGAGACAAACACAAACAAAAGCAAATGCAAAAGAACAAAATAAACAAAAGTTACCCAATGGATGCTCGCACTCAACATTTTCCTAAAAGAGAAAAAAGTTAGAAACTCATCGCTTTTGTGGAAACATCTCCGGCAACTTCCGAATCCAAGAACCGCCTGAGAGATCCTCGGACTCCTGCAGTTTCTGCTCTGAAAACAGCTTCTTTTAGTAAGACCGGCCGACCTTTCGACCGGCCGGCCCTGGTGTAGTGGGCGCAAGCGCTCCACAAGTGACCAAGGGAACTCTGCAGAACTCTGCTATCTGAAACAAAAAACACAACACAAAACAACAATAATTAAAAAAAAAGATACAAACCGGGGCTAGCACTCAACATTTTCAAACCGATATCTTCTACGCTGACAGCCCGAATTGGTGGATTGTAAAATCTGAAACGTATTAAATCACATATTGGCGTTAGTCCCGTTAGTTTCTCAGTTAAATAGTTCAGTTAGATCTTGTTAAGAACCCAATGTTATTTATGTTTACTTTTTATCCCGTTTTGTTACATGCATTCTAGCTTACACCATAACTTATTCTAAAACTTTATTGCATAATTTACTTTCTAAACTTATTTGCTAACTTAAACTAACTATACTAGAGCTCTGAAATGAAGAACAAAATACATTAATGACAAGAAAATTGTTGACGAAAACAAAGTCTCATGAAGCCGGTCCTGGAGTCGAAGTCCTGTCGTCCACCTCGATGTTGGCTTCTCTCTGTAACATTCAGAACATTAAAAACTTCTAGGTTAGCCCTGAAAAGGAATCTAGTATAAATAAAATGAAACTTGCTTTCTGGCCGGGGCGTTGAATCCTCTCACTCTTGAAGATGGACCTGGAAGTTGAACTCCTGTCCTCCACCTCAATATTGACTACTCTCTGTACTGTAACATTCAGAACATTAAAAACTCCTAGACAAACCCTGAAAAAGAATCTAGTAGATATACTGATAAGTAGATCTAGTATAGTAGAATCTAGTATATCTAGTATAGAATCATTCTTGATACGGGGAAATACATATACAGCAGGTCGTGGGCTAGTGAGTAGGAACATCATGGCGGGTACTTTGCACCATCTAGGTTATTTAGTTAAAGTCAATGTGTAACCTGCACATTAGTTTGTCAAGTTAGGTTGAGTTATCTTCCATTCTACCATTTTATAACGGTCCTAATTTAGTCATTTTATCTACCTTATTTTTCTCTTAATTTTCTTATTATATCTCTTATTTTAATTTCACCATTGATTGATTCACCATCGAGTGTCGAAATTTTTAGTACGCGAGATAGTCAATTCAGTTTCAGTAGTGTGTAATAAAATTAAAATCGTTTTTGAAACAATGTGAGTGAGTGGTTCATGGTTCCTAGAGGAAGATGCAGAGGTACGAGTCTGACGATGCAGCGCATGGACAGGATTAAAAGGTAAGTTATTTCATTTCCTCTAAAATTTATAAATCGCGACGTGAGAATTATAAGGTTCTAAGTGCTTTTTTGTGAAAATTTAAATAGTCTATTTTGCGATTTTTTTTAAGCAATTCCTATCATGTATAAAAAAGAAGTGAGTAAATATTTTAACAAGCTAAAATGATTTTAATAGATCCTGTTTTTTTTAAATAAATGCTTAATAAATTAAAGAGATATCACTGATAACGTGAACACTGAACAATTTAATGCAAATGTTAGTTAGAACCTTATAGTTCTTAGGTGTCGCGAAATGCTAATATGTATTTCTTTAATTACAGTAGATCCTTCTGTGAAAAAGACGACGTCGTAGAAACCATCAAAGTAGAATGTGGGATTGTTGGGCGTTTTCCGAAATTGTTCATCGTCGTTCGCCACTGTAAAATTTCCTCTCTTGTATATACATCTTCGTAAATTCTGAAACCGCCTCGTCCGCGAGTGTTAAAATTCAAAGTCGAGTTTCGCAAAACAGTGCCGAAGTACTTTAAGAGCGCGAGATAATGTAAATTTTTAGCTAGTAAAGTAATGTTTTCATTGAAAGGTAAATTTTAATTATTTTGTATTTTATTGCAATTATTTTCTGTATTCACATTCAAATTTAAGGATCTATTACAAGTTGATTCTTTAGAAGTATTCTTTTGATCACAAACGAAATTTTGTCTGGTCATCATATTTGTATAAATGGAAAATAAATTGTAACGTTTATAAACAAATAAAATGTTTAAGTAATCTTGACTTTAGAATTTCACCTCTTTTGAAAAATATTAAATGTACTGCGAACTGTTTGTTGCAAAAATTAAACTTTTACTTGCAAAACACATTTTAAAAGCGCGCTCACTTTCAGTGCTACCAATAACAAAATTCACTATAAAAACAGTTCACAGGTCTAGTGGAAACTGAAATGTCAGTTTTGACAAGACAACCAAAAATGAAAACGTCAAATCGCATCTTGGTGTTTTTGTCTCCTGCAGCCTTGTAAAAACATTAGTTGTTCTGCTTAGGGTGTTCCCCCGATTTTATTCCACAAGCAAACTCTTACTAAATCGTACTTTTCCGTACTGTAAAGTTGGTCTACTTTATGGTTATGTGATTGATTGTGTCTTTATACAAGATGGAAGAGCCTATGGGAGCTCAAGTGGCAGTCCAGATCGCTCTGGACACTCTAAAGGACCGCTGCAAGACTTTCGAAACTCGAGTGCGCCAACTGGAAGAAGAAAATCTTCGTTTGACTGTCAAACTTAGCCAAGGTGAACATAACAGTGTTTCATTGTCAGATTTTGACAAATTAAAAGCACAAGTGGCTGAGCTGACTGAAAATAAATTGCAATTATTGAATAAAGTAAAAATGGTGACGACTGAAAACCAAGAACTTTGGAGTAAATTAAGTAGGTTAAGTCAAGTGAATCATAATCTAGGGACTCAGTTGAGCAAAATTAACGATTCGTTGGTGCAATATTCGGCTAAAAATAAAGAACCGCATATGCCTTTGATCAGATCAAAGACTTTTACGCAGGACGAGCCCCACACAAAGGTGTTACAGAAGAACATTGAAGAAAATGGCAAGATTTCTAATGAGTTGGAAGAGATTTCCCTGAAGATCATCAATACTTTTGCTCAGGAAAAAAACGAGTTGGAGTCGCTCTATTCTGAGATCCGAGACACGCATTGGGGTGATAATATTATAACAGAATCTTGTGGATTTTATTATGAGGACTATGATAATGTGATTGACGATGTCAATGCAGTGTTGGAGGAGCTGAAGGCTTCCAAGGAGATTGTTATTAAGCAGAAGCTAACACTACAACTGACTATACAGAAAATCAGTCATTTACAAGGTAACTAATTTGGTTAAGACGTTTCAAGGAAAATTAATAATTTTTTCAGAACTGAAAACCAAGAAAATCTGTGATATCAAAACGCCCAAGAAGAACGAACTCGTGGACAAAGCCACATGCACAACTCCGTTACCACAAGAATCTCCGGTCAGTACGCCGCCCCATGTTCTTCTAGATGACAACAGTGATGAACCTCCCGATGCTCTGGAGATGATTTGTCCCGTTTGTTGCAAGAAGTTTAGCAGTAGTATGGATTTCCAACTTTTCCACGACCATGTAGAGAAGCATTTTACCGACGAAAACTTTGAACTGTTGTGATAGTAGGAGAAATGTCCATTGTCCATTATTGTTTCTGTATTCCTTATTTAAGTTAACAAGTATTTAAGCAAAGGTTATAATTATAAAATATATCAACTATTTTTATTAAATTAAATGTACTTGTTTACGAAGATTAGCCGAGATCTGATGGTTTTACATCGGTGGTTGTAGCCGGCTGTTGGGTCGTTTGTTGAAGAAGATTTTTACTAAACCACGAAGGTCTTGCTTTTGGAACTTCCACGATGCGTTTACCCTCGAAGAATTCTTCGGATTTGCCGTCTTTTTCACCTTGATATAAAACTACCACTTCTTTTTCAACGGGTGATAACTGGAGCTCTTGTTGAATGGCATCTTGCATTTCTTTAGTTTCATCCATTACTTTCTTGTAGCATGTAGCTAAAATTAATGAAATAATAATAATTATTGGTCCAATTTAAAATTACCGCTCTTGGTAATATAATGTCAAATTTAGTAATTTTCATTTTACTACCCTAAATTTTTTTTTTACAATTTCTTTAATTCGCGTGTAAAATTGGTTGCCTATATAACAACACCAGAAAACAATTCCATTAATTAATTAATTTTTGTTTGATGAGGGCATCTTATAACAAACAATTATCTCCACGAGCGATCAGTTTGCTACACGTGACCACAGTGGCCTATAAACACTGATTTAAATGACCCTTGCCATTCAACCAAAGTTCAGCCCTTGACATATAACCTCACTCTTATTTCCTTTAAATTTTGTACTTACGACACAAAACTCCTTGTAAGTGGTCGTCTCCACAGACCGTGCATGTCTTAATAAAACTTTTTGGTCTAAGAATCTTCAAACTGTAATATGGATCTCCAAATCTCCTTTTCATTCTTTTCTCAATAGACCTTCTGCAGGTCGGAACCCCCCAAAGAAAGCCATCCCCAATAATATCCTTGAGTGAGAACTTCGATTCTGCCTTTGCTGTCGTTTCCTGGACCCCCACACCGGCAAGACAGTATCCATCTGTCAAAAAGTGAGGTTATGAAATCGAAACCGTGTGTGCTAGCTCGTGTTATATAACTCTCGAATTACCTGGAGGAAACCGTCTGAAGATGTTGGCGATGACCAGTTCAAATCTTTGTATTGCGATGTTAACACGAGTTAGAAGCGAGCCGACCATGGTGTAGCGCGTTTTCCGATCAGCTGTAGTGGGACGAAGTGGTGGAAAGGCGCGTTGGAGAGTCTTTGCGATTGGGGACTACCGACTCACCAGAACAGTCTTGATGATGGCTTCTATGGGCTCTGGTAGACTCTGTGCTCGGGTGCAGGAAAAACTGTGTCAGTGGGGACAGTATAGCCGATTCGGGAGAGGATTATGTGTGCGGGCGAAAATAGGGGCGGATTCACCCTTCAGGAAAGGACTACACCGACAGGTTAGATTTTTTTTAATTTATTTAAGCACCCGTCAGAAATTTCGGGGTCTGCTTTTCATATTTTCACATTTTTTTCCACAACTTGTATCGAAGAAAATAACTTTTACTTTTACGCGCGCTTCTCCATTCGAAAGTTCCGGTTAATAGCCGCCTGTTGTGTTAAATCTCTCGAATTAGTGATAGTGACGACGGCCTAGATTTGTTCGATATAAGATAATCGATTTTTTCCAATTAATTCAAGTAACGTAAAGTTGGTAGCCATGATCTCTTTGAATTAAACATTTTTTCAAAAATTGCTGATTTTTGATAGTGAAAAAAGTAGGCTACTAAACGGATCTGCAGCTCGTGTTCGTGAAAAATTCTATGCGAGTATAATTCGTACAACTTTCTCAATTCCTATCTTTGTAATAACTTTCTTTTAACTTGTATGCATTCATTTGCTATTTACAGGGTGTAAGAAAATATAAATAGCCTGTTTTACATTTTATTAGTGTCTGGCACGGTGCGATACCAAAAATTTCAGATTACTAAAAGGGCTGATTAGCAATTTTTTGGACCTTTTGTCAAGTATTAATTCAAGGGTTATACCATGTGTTTGAATATTCAATCTCCTCTAAAGAACTTCAAAGATCCACTACAAGTTGATGTGTACCAGCGCCCTCAAAGCATGTTCATTTATTATACAAATGTATATTATACTGTGTGTTGTAAATCGCTAATCAACTGTGAAACTCCAAACATGAGAAAAATGCAAAATTTTATTTTTCCAGGGCTCTTACTACTTGGTTACAAGACAAATTGCGACACTGCAAATAAATGTTTCGCCAAATCAAATTGATGTCACCCCAGAAACCGCGTCGACGCAAGTTGCGTCGCTAACTTGAAATTGTCATACAGAGTTGAAATAGCAAAATTGTCATGATGCTAATTCGTTAGAGCAAAATAAATTATAAATGATAATCAAAATTAAATATTAGAAACTATTTATATCAAAAACTTTTAACTACATAACGATTGTACACTGACATTGAATGGCTGAACTAATTTTTTACTAATCCTAATCAAACAAATCTAATCAAATCAATCGAATCGAATCAATGTACCTACTTGAAAGTAAAAACAGGGGATATGTAATCAACGATAATTATTTTGTTATACAGGATGATACAGGACGTTTTCAACTGGATCTATATTTTCGGAACAATGTTTTATTTTTGATCTATTGTTTTATCAATTATTATCACTTGAACAAAATAAACATAATATTGGTCGCATTCGATGACAAGGCTGATTCATTATGATTATGACATAACTTACAGTGTGTTGCCAAAGTTACGATTTCGAGAATGAACGTGTACATTTTAAAGTAATGAAAATTGTACGTTTTTGCTATGAAAGTACTGATAATAATTAGCAATTCAATTATTATTAATTTGCTATACTTAATTATTGCACAAAGTCCTGAAAGTTTCCTGTTTTTTTTTTTCATTTCACCTTGTACCGCTGTTCCAGGTTTACAACACAATCAATCACAGGTTTAAATTTCGCGGCTTTGCTTTTTAGTGGCACATCTCTAATAATGTTTTAAAATGTTAAAATTAATTGCGTTGGCAGCTCCGCTTATTATGGTGCCCTTTGAGTAATATGAAAACATAACATTGACATAATTGCCATGATTGACAATTTGAAATAGCAACAGGTCTACCAACTTACTTCAAATTTTAAAGTCTGCTACGATGCAAAATTTATTCAGTTTCTGGACAATCTAAAGATTATTTCTGTTCGTGCAATGCTATGGAAATGTACTTTGGGAGTGTATTTGCTCTTGATATCGCATCGTATTTGATTTAGCTACATTTGTTGTTAAGTGAACTCTGAATTCTAATGTTGAAAAGCAAAGCATGGTTTTGGTTCCGTTCTGTTTACTAACGATAAGTGTTACTCCGCCCACATTCACGAAAGCTAATAAAAATATATTAAAAGTTACCGTGGCTTTTAATGCCATTTAATTATTATTATTAATTAGTTAGTTACCTTCATTCATACTAAAAATGATGTGAACTTGCTAGTTGCAAAGTTTGCATGAATTTGAATGAGTCTATTGAAGGATACCACGTGGTTTTTTAAAAGTGACTGTGAAATCAGCTATAACGTTCGAAAGTAATGAATTAAACTTCAAATGAAAATGTACATATTGGTTTTCTCTCTAATAAACAATTATGATGTTGGAATAGTTTGTAATTAATTAAAGGACTAAATCGCATTTTTTTTCTGGCAGAGCGCTTTATGTTTTGAGAGAATTAGTTTTGATACATTTTTTCTGTTTTATACAAATAGTTCTTTGGCATCATTCAATTCTATTGCGCAGCTTAGAAATCCAAAGAACTATTAAGTTGCTGGTGTTTTAGTAATTGTAGCAGTATGTTGAAATATTTCTTTTTAGCGGTCAATTATTATAGTTCCAAGCTACCACTCATGTGGAGCAAAATGAATCTATAATGCTCCAAATGACTTTCATTCTAAAATTTTGCAAATAATTCCAAAAATTTGGACCTTTGAAGGGTAAATATGTATTCAAGAATTTTTCTTTTATCAACGAAGGCATTTTGTAGTTACGTTGACACTGGATAATGAGGGATACT
This sequence comes from Gnatocerus cornutus, assembly GCA_029298725.1. Taxonomy (NCBI): domain Eukaryota; kingdom Metazoa; phylum Arthropoda; class Insecta; order Coleoptera; family Tenebrionidae; genus Gnatocerus; species Gnatocerus cornutus. The sequence goes on from CM055514.1 coordinate 10,429,576, forward strand.
TATTTTTCGTTTCCAATCCAATGATAATGATAAGTAAAACGATAAATGTTATATAAATCGTGGAACTTAACGAAACGTCAAAATTCCCAATTATTTTCATGCTCATTACACCAAAATATAAGAGAATTGGTTTTGTAACACCAAGTTATGACATTTGCCGGCTTATTAATTTTACAAAATTCCGAAAATTTCCGAGGAAACAAAAAAAATAAAAAAGTCATGTCATTACCAACTAAAACAGTACTACCTTGTTCTGCGTGCAGATTAATTAATTTTTTTTGTAACCACTCCGTAATTATAATGTAACAAAAAACTGCTATCCGACGATTTAATTTAATATTCTTCATCGTTACTTTCACCACCCAGAATCTAGATATTATACACCGTAATAGATTTTTTCTTAGCAAGATGAACAAAACGTCCTTGTAGAATCTATAAATGGAAGAAGCATGAAGCTTTCATTTAGTTACATCATTCCACAAACGAAAAAAATGTGATGCTCCATCAAACCAGAGCGTCTATCCTCTATTACCTTAAAACCCGAAGTGAGAAGTTTTTATTGTTAGAAAATTAATTACAAAATTCCAAAGGCGGGGCTTTTCGATCTGGGACAAAATCAGTGGAAACATTCGTGGTCTCTTCGTCTGATGTTTGGTTGGCATTGCGTCGTAAACGCGGAATGCCGTCTTCTTGGGCCAATGCCTCCGCAGAAGTGAGAGTGGCCTTGCTCCTTTCAAAGTGGGTCAGTTGTTGCTTTCTTCAGCCGCTGACCGCTGAGAAGAGCTCATCAGGACGATTGACTATTATCGATGTCAAAATTCATATTTGCCAGAAATTACAGCGAAAGTTATTCTCGAGGTTAATACACTTTCGTAAGCGGTATTGTTTTAGTCTTGATGCTTTCTTTCAAAGGATTTGATGGTCAATGTCGTGGGATTTCCTCTTTGAGTAATTAGAATCTGTTATACATAAATTAATTGTTAACAATACGTTAGGTGAGAGAAAGTATAGGTGCGTCCAACACCTGTTGTAGTCTTTCGACATACACGTGGACAGAGGTGGAGCGTCTGGGATTCAATCCGATTGAATTATTGAATTTTTGGTAATTTGGTGTGTAATTGTAAATTGAAGACTTTCACCGAGTTGAATTTTTAATAAATTATGAAGTATTTGCGTGGTGAGTTAATTAATTCAGGCGGTGTACCTGAATTATATTATTGCATTCTTTTTCGATTTACTGATGAGATGTTTTTAATGAATGGTTTGAAGGAGTGGAGAAAGTAGTGGTAATCTATGGCATATGTTATCAACCGAGTGATGCATTAATTACGGACAAAGATGAATGGGACAGTTGGATCCTTTTGATCGAATTTAGCTGGTTAATTAAATTGACGGTCATTAGACTAATCATTTAATTACTACCAACATAGTTAACATACCTATTTTTCTTCAGAAAACGCTAAAATTTTATTTTATTGTTGGCCGAGTTTCTTAGAAATAATTTATTATATCACTGGTTGTGGCACTGGTTTTTGATTGTTGATTTTCTCCTATTATGTTGCCAGTATTTGAGCTAATTTTGAAGTCAAGTCGCGACCAATTAAGGAATTATTTTGGGTAAATTAAAGAGCAGAAAGCATCACAGTCTAATAATCGGGTCGGTTAAAGTAATTAGCTGTTTCATAATTCATAGTTATTTTTATAGATTGAAATGTAGCAATAAATTATAAATACGAAGAGGTGGGTATATCTCCAAGCAACAAGTATTTTCTCTGAAATTATTGGACTGTGAGGTTTCTTCACAATCACAGCAGTTTTGTTTCTTTTATTGATTTTAATTTGCATTTATTATTATTTATGTTTTTGTGCTAAAGATCGCTAATAAAACATATGTTGTTGGTAAATATGTAATTATTATCAAGCATGTCGAAAGTCCAGAAAATACAATCCAAACGTTATTTACGGACAAGTTTATCTAGCGCAAAATTTCTTGCATCATTGTAATTGTATTACAAACGTAAACGGAACAAATACGTCAGAATCATGGCAATAATTTTATTGCTTTTATATGTCAACGGATGGATTTAAATGCACTTGCAAAACCACCATTGTTCATAATTTCGAGTCAAGTTCACACACGAAATCGAGATTACCAAAACTGCACTTTGAGGTGAAGTAAAGGTTCTTCTGATTGCATAAAAAGCAAATAATTCTATTGTTGTGGGATCTAATTAGTGGAGAAAACTTTTCAAAGAATCGTGATTTCAATCTGCTAGTATTGCCCATTAAATAGATTTAATGAGATACGGAGTCGGTAACAATAGAAATGATGTTCATTTACTACTCTTGCATTGCTTAATTATATTGTTAGGTGACTTTATTTCATGTAGAGATTTCGCCATATGCAAAATCATGTTTTCAAGGAGGGATAAGATTACTGAGGCTTATTAAAAGCGAGGTTTACGCTTTCCAAGTTACGATTTGACATCTTTCAATATACAGCAGAAGGACATTTCTGATTGTGTTTTATACTGGCTTTAGGAATTGAACAAAGTTGAATACTAAATGCTAATACAAGAATCTTTTGTTCATCTACAGCAATGACTTCAGGGTCAGTTGAACAGCTTGCTAGTAATTTGCAAAAATTAAGTACTGCGAAGAAATTATTAAGTAAATTACAAATGTGTGGTAATAAATTCTTCTTTTTCTAATAAATTACTGTTTATTTTTATAACATCTTTTCCCAATCAAAATGTAATGATGAAGTCGAAATTCTAGTACTTAGGTACATATATTTTTTAAAAACTGATCTCATGTTCTAAAAAAAGAGGTTTGAGGAAAACATTAAGAAGTTCTTAAAAAAATTAACACTTTGTTATTTATGGACTTTAAATTCATTTTCATTAAAAAATCAATGGCATTGCTTACAAAATTTCTAGGCACTTATTATATTTTGAAATGACTTGAATGCTAGCTAATGCAGCTCAGAATAACATATTTTAGAAAAAAATTTTATGATGAAGAGTTCTAAGTTCCTCTTGCTTATGGATTAAAAAAATTGGGTGTAGAAAACTTTAAAAGGAATTGTTCAAAATCTTTTGGGAAACACAATAATTACGTAACAGAAATACTCGCCAATCTGGAACGTTAGCAGAAAATGTGAAGAAAATTTTTAGAATTCAAATATGTAATAATGTAGAGAATCCAAAACATTAAAAGTCAAGAAACAATTAAAAAAAAAAGGAGTAATAAAATAAAAAAGCAATAACCTGAGAGATTTGAACAATCAAAGATCTAAAACAATAAATTGCATTTTTAGTAAAATAGATATTTACATAACAAGTGCGGAAAGTGATCAATTTCGCACGAGTGTAAATGTAGATGCACGAGGTGCCAGCCGAGTGCAGATGTTACACGAGTGCAAGAAAGACACTTTCCGACGAGTTGTGTACACTATTTTTCCTACGACCTTCCATCATCAGGAAGAAACCATAAGTCTTGACAATAGTTCATTTCTTATCTATTCTAATTATCATTTTTTACGACCATGAGGTTTTATATGAATAAAAGTGACGTATTCCACATAGTTAGATGGTTGATGTTTACGTACATCAATTTACGAAAGTAAAAGTCACTAGTGTGATATGAATATATCCGCACAGACCTGTCAAAATTGTCTTGTCAGAAACGACCTAACCAATTCATTTTTACCATTATGCATGTTGTTTTACAGTGAATCGTCTAGATATTTAAGACAAAAATTTAAGAATTACATTTGTATTTCAAAATAACTGTCAATTTTGTCAGGTCTGTGCGGATATATTCATATCACACTAGTGACTTTTACTTTCGGAAATGGATGTACGAAAACATCAACTTTCGGAGTCATTTAACCATGTGGAAAATGTCACTTTCATATGGGGTCGTAGGAAAATATGTTTATATGAATATATAAATGAAATATATGTATATACATATAAAATATGTGCGGATATATTCATATCACACTTTTACTTTCGGAAATGGATGTACAAAAACATGAACCATCTAAATACGTGGAATACGTCACTTTTTTATGAGGTTGTAGAAAAATGATATTTAGAATAGATAAGAAATGAGCTATTGTCGAAACTTGTGGTTTCTTCCTGATGATGAAAGGTCGTAGGAAAAATAGTGTCCATAACTCGTCGGAAAGTATCTTTCTTGCACTCGTGTAATATCTGCACTCGGCTGGCGCCTTGTGCATCTACTTTTACACTCGTGCGAAATTGGTCACTTTCCATACTTGTTATGTAAATATCTATTTTCTAGAAGTAATGTAAAAAAACCTTCCTATTTTTATAATTGTTTAGATCCATTATGTAGGTAGATTAGATATTTCGAATTCTTTGTTCTTTGGACTTTTGATTGTAGGTGTTGAACGCGAAGGGTTAACACCTCCCAAATAACTTTTTTGACTTCTCACACGTGTGTACCTATTTTTAATTACAATGCTATGTCTGAATCATCGTTTCATGTCCTTTTTTCTGGTGCGTTTGCTGTCTAAACACGCAATCTTGTGTAAAAGCACACTTTCTGTGTCAAGTTGACTTACATAACGCACAATGCCAAAAGTGATAATTTGATTGGAAAAGAGTTACCTCACGCATCTTGGTGCTTAACGCTTGTTTGGTGCGATAGCTTTGTTTGCGTTTCGAATTAAGCAAAATGTGTATAATCACGAAAATGTGAAAAGGGCAGAGTGGAAGGAGTTTTCTTTGTCGCAGAAGTGGGCCATGTTGTATCAATAAGTTTTCGAAGTCAGAAAATTTCCCACATAAATCTGCATTTTCAAGGCTCAGGTGAAAATGTTAACTCTTCTCGTGCAAGAATATTTTTACTGTTCTAAGGTCAGGAGTACTTCCAACAATGATGCCACACTTAAATTGGCGTGTAATTATTATTATATTAGACACGTTAGTAATGACCCTTTACACTTAGGTACATTCTGTGCAATCCATAACCGTGTCAGTGTCAACAATTTTTGTCGTCAACTCCCCAAAACAAATCTAATTACTCAGTGAACTTACAAATCAGTCGACTTTCCCATAATTCGGTAACAGAAATTATTATGAAACGTCACATTGTTTGATATTATGCTACAAGGAAGTCTTAAAGCCTCACGTAACTATCTTTTCCGTCAAGAAATTAATTTGTTCGAGTTGTTGAGTGTTAACTTCGATTTGCTTACATCTTAACAAAGCAAAATTGTATTGTTTTAACACTAAAATCGTTTGAATTTCGGTGTTCAATGCACTTTGTCTTGCGAAATTTTGAATGACGATGCGGTAAGTGTAAAGTTTTTGTTTTATTCTTCACAGTTGCTTATTTGCAAGCGATAAAATTATGCAAATAGATGGTATTTGTCAAGTAGCTGCGTTAGAGTGTTATGTAAATGAATTATATTTTCTAAGTGAGATGTTAGTCTCTTATTACTTGTCAACTCGTGATTATCGAAAAGATTGCCATTTTACTCGTGTTCATCATGTCAAGATCACAAAAAATTACTTCATCAATAACGACTGTCGATTTATGCATTGATTGTAAAAATTTGAATAAAGTCAACTTAAAATGGAGTACGAATATTATTTCAAAATAACTTTTCAATATACAGGATGTTTCGTATAAAGACACCAATCCGTGAACTGGTAAGTCTTTGGACTTCCTAAAGAGAGTTTTTTGTCCTGAAGCAAATAAAACTTCCGCAAGGTGACCAAGAAGATGCGTTTGAAAAACAAATTAGAAAACACATTTATCAACTTACATTAAATTTGAAGGATTGGATCAGTGTCGCCAGTAGGTGCACAAGAAAGAAACTAACGACAGTGTAAAAAAGTGTAATAAACTAATAACTTACAACATGTGTACATTACAAGTTCGCAATGTGTCCTCAAACTGTCCCAAAATGTTTGCGGTTTGCCTCTATTTAGAACTTTTTCATGATATCCTGGAATCGCTTGCTGCTAAAAAAGTTTCGTGCACTTTACCATAAATTAAAAGCATATCGGCAAATGTGTAATTTACCAATTAATGGTAAAAGCCTTGATGCGACTTGGATACTATTTGCTGAAAAAAATTCAACGAACTGCACTGGTTTCACTGTGTCTTTTGATGTTTTAGAAAAACTGCTTATTCAAAGTAACTTATTCATTATTTTTTAACTGGTACGCTACGCTTATTGATCAACTTAAGGGTCTTCTAATTTTTAAACGACGTTAGAATAAAAATTCCTTGTCCCATTAAGTGTCCAGTTAACGGATTGCTGTCTATTTTCGAAACAACCTGTATAATAAATTAATAAATGAGTAGCCTAAAAAAGTAAATTATGATATTGATTTGGTTATCGTCGGCACACTTATTAAAAAAAGTCGTAAGCATTTAATGCGAAAATAATTGAAATAGATTGTTTTTACATGGACTAAGTCCAGTTTGATCTACTTAATGCCATTTTTTCAAAGATGAGCGTCCTGAAAACCTGCATATAAAATAATAAAAAAGAAATTATTAGTAAGTACGTACATATTAAAATTTTCCAGAAAGTTTTTTTTTTGTTGAGTATCGTAGTCGCAGTCTGAGCGCTTGTTTTAGTCACGAAGAGCGTTCACTCTGCGGAAAATTCGAGCACAATGCATTTTGGCATATACACAAATAGGTACAATAAGATATCAAAGCTAGAAATGGAAATATTTGCGTCGCGGTTTTATTACCGCAGAATTAAAATTGTAATTTGTATAAACATGATAAATAGTAGGTATACAATATAGGATATAAAATAGATTCTAAAATATAGACTGTTCCTGAAAACTGTAGCAGCATTAACTATTAAGTGATTAAAGTGGCTGGTTAAAACCAACGACAATAAATTAAACATATTCGAAAGATAACCAACGCAGATATAAATTTTTATTCTTCATTGTTTTCCTGTTGCATTAGAGAACGCACTTAGCAACCAATTAGAACAATTCCAAAAATAGCCTACACCTATTAAATTTTGTAACTTAACCCACTTTTGTGGGAACTTTACCACCTTTCAAATAAATACTTAAACCATATACCCACTGAAATTTGTGAGTGAACGACCTTCAATGTTGAGAAACATTAATTATACAAATTGTGTCATTTTTCCAAAACACTTCCATTGAAAACTAGCGCGAAAAATGTTTTAAAATTGACCGTGTAAAAATTACGAAACCGTGTATTCTGATCGCACCATTATCTCATCTGTCTGCGAATAGAAAGAACGGCATTGACATTGACCGTCAGTTTGAACATGATTTGTCTCTCTTACGTGATCGCCGACAATTTTTATTTCTGTCCCAATTTTTTATTTGTGCGTGAAATCTCGATTTTCGATTTTTGTTAACACACAGGATGTGTCGTCTCAGACAAAGATCAAATATTTACTGCTCTTACTTACGTTCTCTTTAAGTTCAAACACGCACCGGCGCGTAAAATTCGATTGTTTACACATATTGCGTATAAATCGACGATCAGTTCTTGTAGAGAGCTAGTTAAACCCTGTTCACTTTCACATTCCACTGGTAGCCAACCAAATGTGGGTTAGAAGTCTTCAACAGCAGGTGACATGTTGTTTCCACATGGAAATTCGCAATATTGGAAAATTAAACGAATCTCAAGCAATCGATATTTAAAAAACCGTGGAGCAATCATTTCACAACGAGAATATTAGGGAAATTTCTGACTGAGAAGCCCCTCTAATCTAAATTTGGTAATAATGATTGTGTTGTGTGATTAATGGAATGTTCGGTCCGAGGTCATACGGCGAGAACTTGTTCTTCGTTGCAAAATCTTAATTTTAGTTGATACGCGAAATATTGCAAGATTTGTTGTGAAATGTACGAGGCGACTTAAATGTCTTTATCTTTGGAGTGGAGCATGGTGGATGGTGGGAGCTCTTTTTTTTCAGACAAATTGTGTTAAAATTGAAGGGGATCTCAATTCGTTGGGTTTGCCTAAAAGGAAAAATTGCTTCGAAAATTATTAAAGTCCAGTTTTGTAGTTTAAAATCGTCTTCTTTGACGTTATTAAAGGAAAAATACGAGCAAGTGCAGGTAATACGCATTAAATGACGTTAAACAAAATGATCTCACGATTAAAAAAAAATCTAAGAATAAATAGGAAGATATATAATTTATTTCATAGTATCAAGCAAAATTATAGATTTAAAAAAATCAAATAAAAACTAAATACGCCACCATTATTTTGTGACATCAGAAAACTTTTAATTTGTGCTTACGAATTAATTGAAAACATTTAAATTACTTTTAATTTGACTTTGACTTTGTTGACTTTCATTCTGAGCAAATAGCATGTCTTTAGTAATCATTATCAATAGTCACAGAAACGAGGAAAAGAAAATGGTAGTAGGGGCAGGAAAATTCTATTTAAAAAAACAAAGGACCTTCAAAAATTTTTGAATATTATACATAGAATTAAAAATGTGCAAAATCCAAAATTGTCGAATAGGTCTGATAATAAATACATTTTTAGTAGTTTCTTGATTAATAATAACAGAAATTTTTTTTGTAATGTTCTAAACAATAATTTAGTGTGACGAGTTTCTTTTTCTTGGACAATAAAAATAATTGCATGTGAAGTAAAAAGAGCATGTGAAAAATTAAAATAATTGTCACTTTTTGTTACTCTAATGATAATAAATGTTTGGACTTTACGATCCTCCACTTAAATGAAGTAATAAAATGATAACGTTAAAACTATCACTGTAATTAAAAAAAAATAGATAATTACGTACAAAGCTTTTTGACGTACAATTTGATATTTTTTATCAATTTTTCCTATATTCCTACAATTTAAAAAAATATTTTCTCCTGGACTGAATTAACTATGTATATGCAATTAGATACATAATATTATGCTATAAAATTCGATTCTAATTTTTCCAAAAGTCTTTTTATTTTATGACAGTTAGCCACGCAATCTTCTGTGTTAAGTCTTTTCTATTAAAATTTAAGGTTTGGTCTCGTGAATTAAGTCACTGAAAGGATGCCGCAAGCGTCATTGCGCAGCATTTCCAAAGGTCACAATTGCCTAAATCATCCTCACACCTAGCCTTCAACTCCCATCAATCATCCTCCATAATTTTCAAACAAAATATGCGAATTTGGTTCGGTGAACGAACTCGTAATTGGCGGTTACGCTTTCTTCGTATTTCTCGGCGTATCTAGGCCGTTTTTTAACTGATCATCAATTAGATCTTATTTTCGCTTTCAGAATGAACGACAATCGCAGACTCTGGCGGCAACAGCAGCCAGTGCGGCTTCAGCAGGATGTTGGCATCCTTGTAGTAGACCAGAAATAGCGGGTACTACTCGTAGTTTCAGTACGATGAGGACACAGCAACCCGGATCTCTCCCGGAGTATCAAGTCGACCCGTACCACCTGTTAGAAGACGATCTCAAGGACGTATATGTTTACATCCGAGATGTAAGTAGTTAATCGGATGTTGCTCAATTTAAAGTACCGTGTAAATTTGAAAAATGTGTAGTTAACAAGTCAAGGTAGATGACCAACTCGGTTAAATATCTGTGTGAGTTCGTTGTCTGAGCTATCGTTGAAGTCTTTTGTCTTTACAGGCTTTACGCAGAAGTACTTACCAGGACGACCTCTACGAGATAGCTACGTACTATTTCGATGGACATGGGAAAGCCATACGACCTATGGTGGCCATTCTGATGGCCAGGGCGATAAACTACCACATATATAAAGAAAAAAGGTGAGCGCATCTTCGTGTGTGGCCACCATTTTTCGGCTTAAGCAATGAGAATTGAGAAAGTTACTTCTAAACGTTTCGGCATTGGTCGAACTGGGTGATTAGTGCAGTTAGGCAAGAAATATGAAATGCCGAAGAACAATTTCGGGCTTTGTTTTGAGGACGGTGTTCTTCGGTGCATCTTGCCTGACCTTGAATCCTTCTCGTTCAAGGTTCTAATTAAGAGCGGATGCGTGCATCATTTTCACGTGGATCTAATCAGACCTTATGATTAGACGAGATAAGAGTTTTAATTTGTTTACCTTTTTTGAAGTAGGATATAATAAATAGAGCGTTGCGTCACACAATAAAGTGAAACTATTTTCAATACTGAGCATGGATTTCAATAAAATTATCGTTGCTATTATTGGAAAATGTTGACATAAATCTTTAACGTGAATAATTTTTTCTCAATTTCTTTTTATTTAATGTTTAAAATTAATCATAATTATAACTTACACATCGCTGTGTACAATTTGAATTTCCTTTTTGTTTTTCGCGTTATTATTTATAATATAGTGTAAATTAACTAACTATAAATTAAAATTATGATTAATTTTATTACCCAATAAATTATTTTAGCAACGTAATAACAATGAGGCACCATGACATGTTACAAAAGATTTAAAGAATGCAATTTTCGTTCAATTTCGAAAAATCTTTTGCGTCTCAAAAGTGGTAATTTAAAAAAAATTGTTTTATTCATTATTATAAAATTGTTCTTATGACACATTCAAATTGTTTAAAAGGGTTTGAGACACTGAATTTGAACCGAAAAATGAATAAGTGGCTTCAATGTGATCATAGATTTAACAGAAAAAAATCGGTAACATAAATAAACACGTCTTCAGAATTAATATATTTTCTTTTCCAGTGGTCTTCTCTCGTCGCAAAGGGAGGTAGCGATGATTTCTGAAATGATCCACACAGCTTCTCTTGTCCACGACGACGTCATCGATCAATCAGATTTCCGCCGTGGTAAACCAAGCGTCAACGTAATGTGGAACCACAAAAAGGTAAAACTCCCTTTATTGTTATGCAAGTTCAGTAATCGTGGTTGAATTAGTAGTCGGTATTGTTCGTCTTTGACGCAAATGTTTGTCGCTTCCACAAGATATTATCGCGTTGTGTTTAATTTAAGAATAGAAATCTAAGTAACACGATGCACCGAGCGATGCACAATTTAATTAAATTTAAATGCTTTGTGTTGAGCAATGGAAGTCGTTTGTGGGTCGAAGACAATTTCAACTTGTAATTGAGCGCTACTTTAATTGAATTGGATAACTTATGAGTGTTAATTGGTGCTGTAGTGCAAATGTTAATCACTTATTTATGAGTGGGAATTGAATACAAAACGAAATTTTTTAGAGCTTTTAGTTTTTGCGGTGCATTCTCCTTACCTAACACGATTTACTTCTTTTTTATAGCAATAACAGTGAGGTATATAACGGCTGCGATTATGCAACTGTCTTTAACCATTTGTTTTAATTTTTTTTCTATTAAAAATATGCGCATCCATATCAAATACTGAATGTATTCAATTATTCATTCTTTCGCTTTCTACGAACGGCGGGCACAGTTTCCCAACGAAGCCGAATACCGACACGTTTTTGCTTTTACTGACTCGAACTTTTTCGAGTAGCCATGTTCTAAATCAAATACGTTCGATTAATAATTAACTGCTAATTTGAACTAATTTAGTTTTGAGAGAGACGAAGGCGTTTTTCGTTGTTTTTCACTCTTGTGCAACCAATTATGAATTGCGAAAACAATTTGTTAAATGCTCCGTTTTGAGCTACTTCTTAACCGAAGTGAATCAAGACTTTCGGAAGTAACTGACCTACTACTCTACACTAGTCTGCTAAGTCTTATAATGTGGAACAGATTTTGGTTATTTTTCACGTGAATTGTCTTTATAGACGCATGAGTTTCAGTTTCGCTCGCGTAGCATACATGACTTCTTCACGTGATTGTCAAATTCCGCAATTTTCCGATAAATATTACTTTCACCTTTTTTTATGATTTTACGATGATTTCAGCCCTGAAATGTTTTGCGATTGCTCAACACTTAGCGTCTATTATTTTATGTGATTAGGAATCGACTAACAATGTTGACCTTATGGATTGCGAATTTTTTACGAATATTGATAAGAGGCAATTGTGTAAAGGCGCGGAGAAATGTCAAGAGAAATTTTGGCACTGGGCGGAACACGGATATTCTGCATAAGTATTTAGTTAGTTGTGTTACGTTCAAATTAAATAAATAAATAACTGAACTGTAAGGTTAAAACAGAAAACCTTGCACATTTGTTTATTTATATTTTATTAAAGTCAATATTTGTGCACTTTAAGGTCAATTTATTGATTCGATACAATATTCAAAGTTTGATTTCCTGTTTCTTCGAGGACGCCACAATTCTGTACAATTTCACTTTGTAAACTACTATTACATATTTGAATAGCCACAGGAACTCTAAAGCCGCGATTCCACTTGCTTGCTCTAGCCCAGACCAGACCAGACATCCAAGATTTGAGTGACGTTTTTATAATTCTTCAGCCCCTTTCTGCGGTTGGGCCGTAATAAAACATTAAGATGCAATTGCACCCCTGATTGCTGATGGCTTGTCTGTGCTACGCCAGACAGGCCAAGTTGGTTCGGTTTCATGGAACAGGACGGACATAAATATGGTGCACTTGGTGATAACTGATATTGACTGATATTCGATTAATTACACAGTAAATTTTGTAAGGAAAAAAAAGGGTGTATTTAATTTTTTGCTGGTTTTGAATTTTAGTACAACGGCCGCCGAACCGCACCAACCGGGGTTGTCCGGGAACTCGCCAGACATGTGGAAGTTGGTTGAGTTTTGTAGAACGGTGATGAGGACTGGTATTTTATTAATTGGACAAAAATCACATTTTAATGCAAATTTTTTCACAATCATATTTTGTTGACTGCGTTTCTTAAGTATGATTTGTAAATGACATTATTTTGTGAAATAACATATGTATAAACTTTCATCATGCCCTCATTAAATAAAATTTAATTAACTCCACAGATGCCAGTTTCTCAAAAATACCAACTACTTTGCAAATTTTGGATGTCAGATTTATCAACGTCTCGTTGAGTTCAAATCAAATCTCAATTATCAAATTGCTACAAATAATTTACTTCTTTTCAACAATTTTGACTGGTATTTATTACAGAGGCAAAGCTGATTTAGATGATTTTTGTGTAATTAATAGAATAGCATTCATCATCCTGTTCCACAGAACCGAACCAACTTGCCCTGTCTGGCGAATTCCCGGACAACCATGGTTGGTTTGGTTCGGAGAGCGTTCTGTTGAAATTCAGAACCAGCAAAAAAATTAATACACCTTGCGTTTATCATTACAAAATTTATATTATTTCTGTGTAATTAATAGAATATCAGTCATAATCAAGTGGATCATATTTATGTTTGCTGTTTCACGGAACTGAATCAACTTGGTCTGTGTGGCGTAGCCCGGACAGACCACCAGTAACTTGGGGTGCAATTGCATCTTAATGTTTTATTACGGTCCAACCGCAGAAAGGGGCTGAGAAATTATAAAAACGTCACTCAAATCTTGGATGTCTGGTCTGGTCTGGGCTAGAGCAAGCAAGTGGAATCGCGGCTTAACACGATAATTGGTAGTTAATCTTCAATTTAGGCTCAGAAATCGTCGGAAATTTTTTTGGGAGCGGGCGGCCAACTCCAATTTTTCTCCGCGCAGAAGTCCGCACCGTCTAACCTGAGGTTAACTTATCAAGACGGTTCAAACCAGTCTTCGAACTTTCTTAGAAGCTAATTATTATACATATTTATGAATCATAAGCAAGCAAAAAACGGCTCAAATTTCGTATCTTATCGGTGGATTTCATTTTTGCTCAGTGAAAGTTATTCGGAAAAACCGTTTTCACTTCGAATTCGGGAGTAAATCGTCTCGGACTGCAGAAGATCAGAGTAAAACCGGATCTATTAAGACCACTTTCGAATCTTAGCGGCTGCATATAAAAGCCGTGCCTCTTTCATTGATGCCCTCACATTGACCAACCAAGAAATCACTATCACACGCCCATATGGATGTCAATGAGGCTTATTTGTAGAACCACACGTGCTAATATCACAGAAAGGTTATTTGATGTTAATGAGAAAAAGTATTTATGTTTCTACACCACCATTGCCAAATGATCGCATTTTCGCGCAGTTTTCGAAAAATTTTAGTCGTTCTCGATACTTTCACTGGAAGTAGAAGCCGTTATGTAAGAGAAACGTAATCACAGATTAATTACAACGGTCACTCTGATCAGATCATATCCGGCTTCGGAACTTTCCTGTCGCGCACCCTGAAACTAAACTTTCTGCACTTCTCACAATATAATTATCGTACGATTAGTAATTAATTGCGATGACACAAAGAAACGTGAAAATGTGCATTGAGCAATGTAAATTTCAATACTGGACACGTAAATATCAATTTCATGACGAAAGATCGGATTAAACGTTTGAAATGCCTTTAGAGGACACGGACTTTTATCGCTGAGAGCGTGTAAACAGATATACGAAGAAGTGGGATTACGAAAATGATGCAACGGCGTGAACTCTAGTATTAAAAATAAAGCTAAAGGGAATAAGAGATTGGGCAACGTGGTAAAGTTAAACTTTGCGCCAGATTCACACATCGAGGCAAACTACCCCAAACCCAAGAAGTTTTAAAGAGAAATCGTTGAACATAATGTGTGGGAGCAAATTACCGGAACTAAACCGCCAATACAAGTTTTAACTGCCGCTCTTAGAACAGTATAATGCTTTGAAAGCACAATGATTTTAACGGCCGCAAAATGGATCGTTTTGTTATGGGTAGTGGTATTTTAATTAATCAATTACGAATAAATCGTAAAACAGCAACAGATGTGCTCTTTTTCCTGACATAAAAACGTATTTTTTTATAAGTAAAAATATTGATCCAGGAAGCGGTGATTCAGGAATCCAAGAAAAGGAAGAGTTAATGAACAATTTACGATCTTCTCAACGTACAACGTAACGTGCGAATCCTTAATAAATCATTGATACTTCACGTAACAATCCGATTTACGTTGAGAAAACCGCAAAATGTCTGACGTAACTTTAATCGTGATCTCCTTCGAGTTGAAAGTATTTAATTCTATTGTCAGTGTGTGGTATTAACTTTAATTGTTTTCCCTGGAAGCTGGATGCTTTTTAGAATGAAAGTTTTCAGATTTTATTTTCACTAAATACTCGTCGCTCACATTGACATTGCGTTGAGTGGCGTGCAGACGGTCATTTACTTCATATTCCCACCTGTTGAACTGTCCCATGTCTAGTTTTACCTTTGGCATTTGAACTTTAATTAAAAATCTCGCTTGCGTTTCTCTACCGTCTAGAAATCCATAACTTTACACTCTTAATACACAAATTGCTACTCTTTATTACTTGTAAAATATTTGTGGAGAGAAAGTTGATAATAGAGTTAAAAGTGACTGTAAACTTTATATCACACAGCGATCTGTTGTCAGCTTGTCACATTAGTAAACCTAGTTGCCCTTTATTTATATTAACTGTATTTCAAATTATTGTAATATGTATAAATCTAACATTAGCGTACTTAAAGATTTATTACAGACATTTTCTACTACGCTCAAACTTTATTTCGATAATTTTACATACAGTTGCTTGTATCAGCGCTGTAAAAACCGGATAAATCTATCTCACTCAGGAGAAAGCAACGCCGTTGTGAAAAGTGGAATTTTGCTTGGAATTGTTTTCAATAATCCGTTTAAATGTCACAAAGTAAAACCTCTTTTTTATAACTTTTCAGGTAACCATGGCAGGTGACTTCATCTTAGCAGTGGCTTCTATAATGATCGCCAGGTTAAGAAACAACGACGTCACTCTAGTACTTAGTCAAGTAAGTTGTTCACCCTAATTTGCATTTGAAAATGCATTCGCATGTTTTCTCAGGTCGTCACCGACTTAGTTCAGGGAGAGTTCATGCAACTTGGCTCGAAAGAAACAGAAAACGAAAGATTTGCTCATTATTTAACAAAGACGTATAGAAAGACAGCCTCTCTGATAGCCAACTCCGTCAAATCAGTAAGTACTCCTACAGAATCAACGTGTTTAAAAAACCTCATTAAAGGTGACAATGTTGGCTGGTGCCGATGAACAACTCGCTGACATTTCGTACCAATACGGGCGAAACTTGGGTTTGGCCTTTCAACTCGTCGACGATCTTCTTGACTTCGTGTCGAGTTCGGCAGCAATGGGAAAACCAACAGCGGCGGATCTGAAACTGGGGTTGGCCACAGCGCCTGTCTTATTTGCTTGCGAAAAAGTGAGTGGAAATGTGAAGACGACAAAAAATTATGGTTATTTTTTAGTATCCGGAATTGAATCCGATGATCATGAGGCGGTTCCAAGAGCCCGGGGACGTGGAAACAGCCTTCGACCTCGTCCACAAATCGAGAGGACTTGAGCAAACTCAATATTTGGCCAAACAGCACTGTCAAGAAGCCGTGCGACTCGCTAATCTTCTACACGAAAGTCCCTACCAAAAAGCGCTGATTGTTGCGGCCGATTATGTCTTGAATCGCATGAAATAGCAGAAAAGTGCTCAGATTAGCTACTGTAGTTATGGAAATGACTTTAGGTGACACTAGTTATGTTAATTATGGTTGTATAGTTTTGTATTGGTCACACAATTTCGGTTTTCGGACCAGTGTCTTTGATATTATCTTTTTTTTATTCTTTCAGTTTGTTATTGTATGCGTATGTGTGATTTCTGGATGAGAAAAGTACTGAAAGTCAGTAATTACCCAGTCATGTGTAGGATAGGAGTTTGACAATATGTAACGCTTACAATTAATGCCAGGTTTATTTCTATTTATTTAGCGTACCTACGAGTGATTTATTTATTTCATTAAATGAATCGGGTTCTATGTACACTATCAGCAAGTCAAGCGACAAGTAGGTGAGCTCAATAGATTTAAATACGTTACTAGATGTATATAGTTATAAAAGTATTAAAAATATTTATAATAAAATATGCTATTAAATACATTATTTAGTTTCTTTAATTTTGTTGTTGATGATTCTGATGTATATAAGTTGATTTTTAACAAATATTATCTATATTTGGATGGAGTAATAATTGCGAAAGTAGCATGGTCATGTAAATAATTTTGTTAAAATATTATGTAAAATATATGTATATTTTGATTTATTCGCATGTAAAAAGTATTAATAAAGTGTACATCTGGTGGGTTTAATATTGTCTTTTATTTCTTTTTTTTTTTTTGACCTGGCGCCTCCACCATTTTTCTACTTTCACGAAATCCCCAAAACATTTAATTGAATTGAAAGAAATGACGCCGCTCAAACATTTTAAGAGTAAAACATCAAAAATTGATCCGATTATAGCATAAACAAAGGCTTGTTAGAAAGTCCCTTGTTTCCAAGCACGCCACCCGAATTTGTTGGGGTAGGCTGCCCCCATCGATTACAAGACAAAAAAGAGAACAAATGCCCTCTCTGCGCTTGCGTACCCTCTGATTAAAAATCAATTGTTGCGCATCAGGTGTAGATATAGCAATATGAAATCGATAATAAAAAATGGCGCTAGATTTCGCGGCTACTTATAAAATCTTAGTTTTAGGTGATTCGAATGTTGGTAAAACGTGCATCGTGCATCGTTTCTGTGATGAAAGATATTATGACACTTACATATCTACAATAGGTAAGATTGAAAACGGACCCCTTTATCTGTTTGCATAATAAATGACAATTGTAGGAATAGATTTTAAACAAAAAATTGTAAATCTCGATGGAGTCCCGATTAAATTACAAATTTGGGACACGGCAGGGCAAGAACGGTTTAGAACCCTGACCACGGCTTATTACAGAGGCGCGATGGGAATTCTGCTTCTCTATGACGTCACTAATTTAGAGTCGTTTAACCACATTACGTACTGGCTTCAAAATATAGAAGAGGTACTAAAATTTATTAAAATTCCAGTTAACATCTTTAAATTCCAGAACGCTTCTCCACATGTCATCACGGTTCTTGCCGGAAATAAGTGCGAATCTCCCGACAGGATTGTCGATTCCGATAGCGGACAAAAGGTGAATACAATAAAACCGGTGGATGCGCCAGAAACTTACTATTATAACTCATTTTAGATTGCTGAACATTTCGATCTCAGTCATTTCGAGGTTTCCTGCAAGGACAATGTCAACATCGAAGCGTCTTTCATGAACTTAGCTAGAAAAATTCGAGAAAAACGGGAACAAAAAGTAAGTTTAAAAGCAAAATTCTTTCCCTTAAACGTGTTTTAGGGGTATGCTCTGAACGAACCAAGCAAAGAGGAGAACTCAGATCTTCTCAAACCAAAAACGGAGCTTCAAATTCGGGCATGTTCAGCATGTTAAATTAAAGACTGCGATCATATTTCTGTCAATAGTTTTTTATTGAGCTATAAGTAAGTATGTGGTGTAAACTGTAAGCCAAGCTTTAGAAAATGTACGTAACAATACACCGCTCAAAATGTTAAAATATTTTATATGAGATTAAATACATGGCGTTTGGAGTTTCGGCTGCCAAACTTTAATGAAGTAGCAAAGCGAACAAGTCTACTCACACGTCTTGCATTTCACCATAAATAACATCGATTTTATGTGCAATTTGGCTACAGGCAAACCACGGAAATCGGCGAAAATACGGCAATTAACCAAAGAATTTATTGGTAGTTACATAAATTCCAAACCCAAAGCGCAAAAAACTTATCCGAACGTAAACAAATCGGACCTTTTTTTGCAAGAAAATACTACGTTTTTTTTTAACTCTACCAATTTATGAATAATTTGTTAAATACTGTAAACAATCCACAAGCGATGCGGTCAAAAATTTAAAGTCCTCTAGTTTTATTACGACTATTCAAAACCAAAAATCCTATAAAAATTTTGACTCACTATATCAGGACATTTTAAATTTAGCAGCCATATCCTAAACACCCTGTATATGTCAAATTGGTAAAGCTTATCATCGGTATTCATTGTTATTGTTATTCTAGAGGAACTTCGGTTCCTTTTACGTGAATTAGATAAATAGGTGTTGGATGTTTTTATTGGAAACCTAAATATGTATCTTTTTATAAAATGTTCCTACATGACAATGTTCGAAACTCAGTTTTTCATGACAGTTTACAGTACATATTTATTATCTCCGGATAATGGCGCTAGAGTGACCGGATTTATGTTAAACCGTTCATTTAAGTCAGTCGGTCACTACTGCCTCTTCTTCCATCATTCGAACTCAGCAATAAACTGACTTTTACCATTTTAATTTCCCGTTTTTTACCAATCGTAATACAAATATTCACAGTGTAATGAATCATCGTCATAGAAAAACGCACAAAATATCACGCAACTGTATCACTGGGTATAATCGCGCGTTTTACAAAAACTGTAAAACGGATGAAGATACTCACATCAATGTTTCTTCTTTAGTAAGACTGATATATTGCTTAACTTTACAGCAATGCTAATTGAATTAGTTGTTATGTAGTTCTAAAATTCGTGCAGTTATATGCATAGCTGTGAAGCTATTTTATAGCTTTTCTAGCTATGCGTCTTGCTGAAAATGTATGAAGCGTGTTTCTTATAGTTGATCTCCAAAGTGCTTTATACAAATCTATACAATATTCACAAAATTCTATCGGTGCATTATGAGTTAGGCACATCGAATTTATGGAATTTGTTTACTAATATTGCTTGCTGGGACCATATTGAATTGCGCAATTAGCATCTTAAAAATATTGTGATACAAATAAATGTATAGCAAGAGCAAGTTAATGTATGAGAATAAATGTAAAAGTCAATACTAGTTGTATATTATTCATGACCTTATCGCTATAATTAGGTTTCCATGGTACGCACTAGTGTACACAAAAAGTGTAAATACTCGAAGATGAACAGCAACAAGTTTTATGAAGAATATGAAAAACTCAAAACCGTTGGCCAAGGTACGATCCTCTTCCCAAACATTCTTATTAATTATAAATATTAGGAGCGTTCGGTACCGCGACTCTATACCGCCGCATCCAAGACGGAAAGCAGGTGGTAATGAAAGACGTTTTTCTCATGGACATGGACAACAACGAGAAAAGAGCAGCCTTAAACGAAGTCGAAATTCTGTCAACACTCAATCATCCCAACATAATTAAGTAAAACGAAACAAAAAACACGCAGAACCGGCGCATCCACCAAAATTGTTCCAGATACCTCGGCAGCTTCCAGAAAGAAGGATCTTTAATAATCATCATGGAATACGCCGACGGTGGAAATCTAACTCAACTTGTCAACGCGAAACGGAATAAGAACGAGACTTTCACCGAAAAAAGCATCTTGAATATCATTTCACAAATCAGTGCGGCTCTCAGTTACATGCATACGAATAAAATTCTCCACAGGTGGGTTCTTTCAGTTGTTATGTTAGTTGAAATAACAGTTTAAGAGACTTGAAATCAGCGAACATTTTCCTGAATATGAACGGCATCGTACAGGTCGGAGACTTTGGAATTTCTAAAATGTTGAATACACGATCCCAGGCGCAAACAGTTGTCGGGACTCCTTACTATCTCAGTCCTGAAATGGTAAACCCGACAAAACCACGACGTAGTCTTAACACTGATTTTAGTGCGAAGGCTACGATTATAACGAAAAGTCTGACATTTGGGCTATGGGCTGCATTTTGTACGAACTCGCATGTCTGAGAAAACCATTTGAAGCGATGACATTACCAGTACTGGTTCAGAAGATTACAAACGTAAAAACTGTTGTTATGTAACTCAAACCGTGAACTTAATGTTTCAGTGCGAGTACAAAGAAATCCCAGATACATACTCAGAGGAGTTATCACAGTTAGTTCATTCAATTCTTCAAAGAAATCCGGCGAAACGGCCTGGAGCAAAGTATATCCACGATTCTATACTTCCAAAAGTTATAAAGAGAAATGAAGCTTTTACCTCGACTTCAATGGCGTCAACAAAGTCTCTTAAAATAGAGTAAGTCGATAGGAAACTTGGACTTGTCGTAATGATCATTTAGGCTCCCAAGAGAACGCTCGATTGTATTCAAGATTTCCGATTTTGGGGTTGATCAAAGAGTCGTACCACAAGAACTACCCCACAAAACGATTTTAGATATTTCGATCAGTTCGACGCATTATCTTGTCGTTACCTCAGGTAGAAGACGCGAGTTCGAATTGATAATTTCGTTATTTTGTAGATCACTGTGTATATGCTTGGGGCGAAAACACTCATTCACAACTAGCTCTCAGTGATACCTCTCGAAGCAGATCCTTCGCCACTTTAGTCTCCTCATTAGAAGGAAAAAAAATCGTCAAGTAAGACCAACTCAGTCAAGATCGAATAAAAAAAAGTGATTTTAGATGTGCCGCTGGTCGAAATTTCAGTTTTTTCCTAAGCAAAGACGGGTTAGTTTATAGTTGTGGGGAAGGACAACAAGGCTGTCTAGGCCACGGTGACTGGAAATCCACCCCAACTCCCAAAATTATTGGTAAGAACCACCAAAACATGTACGGCTATAAAAACTGTTACTCAGCCTCATTAAAAACCGCAAGAGTCGTTCAAGTTTCCTGCGGTGACGAACATGTCGTCTCGTTAACATCCGACGGAAAAGTCTTCACTTGGGGCTCCTCCAAGCAAGGTCAACTCGGACAAGGACATACACAACACCGGTGTACACCTCTGGCTATCAAACTTTTGAATTTAACGAAAATAAAAGCAATTTTCTGTGGAGACAAAGAAACGGTTTTACTAACAGCCACTGGTCAAATTCTAGTGACTGGTAATAATAATCACGGGAAACTGGGAATCCACGATAAAGACAAGATTTTGATGTTCACTCCAGTGCTTTTAAAAGACAAAATTAAGTCAGTTTCAGTCGGTGCCAATCACACGATTATGTTGACAGAAAATGGGACCGTTGTTACGATGGGACGAAATTCAGAGGGCCAGTTGGGAAAAGGAAACTATATTAATTATAATAGCCCCCAAACGATGAAACTCAGGAACAAAATAACGGTTGGAGTCGAGTTGTATCCACCATGAATTTATTTAATATTTTAGATGGTTGCGTGTGGTTTGAATTTCACGGTAGTTGTCGATAACAAAAACCTCGTCTGGTTTTGGGGATCGTCTTTCAAAACGTGTAAAAACATCAGTGTTGCTAACACACAAAAAAATACGAGAAGTAATTCGGTGCTACCACTAAAAAACTTTCACGACGACACTCTCGTTATTAAAGATTTTGGTTTTGAGGACAATATTGAAGAAGTTGAGGCAGAGAGTGTGAAAGTTCCCCGCCCGATTTTGGCGTAAGTTGTAAAGAAAGTTTGACTCCTTCAGGAGCGGTTTTTGCAGTTTGTATGCCTCCCCCGCTAATGTTAAATCAGGGAATATTATCTATGCCGTGGGTATCAAAATAAGAGGAAATAATTTGTTTCTGTTGGCACACACCACTGCTCCTCCACCAATCAAACAATTTACAGATCAAGCGATACATGAAGACTTTGTAAGTATTCAGTTTTATTACTTCTTTTTCTAAAAATCACAATGTAGATGTCACAAATAGATGGTACTACTAGAGCTCCAAATACTTTGACTCATTTACCTAACATGATTTAAGTTGAAACAAGACCGACTGTAGAATAAAATGTAATTATTTCGTACTTTACGTTTAGTTTTATGTACATATAAAATCAATAAAAACATCATTCACTTTTACTATAATTGATACCTTTACCCTTCTTGAGTGCTGTTTTGGAAGAATACACTTTTCTTTTGCGTTTGAGGTGGTTCCAAGGGTCCACAGTAACACTAAAAGTGAATTTAAGAAAATGTGTAATTCATAATTAAAACTCACTCTTCCAGTGTCGGTTTAATGTGGCCGTATTTTTGAGAAAAAGCCTCCCAAAACTTTGGAGAACGTCCAAATACGTTCATCATTGACTTATCATCAATAGTGCCTAATATAGATTCTTCAAATTTTTCTGTCATCAAATCTTGTCTAGAAATTGATCCTTTCTCCAATTTGTACTCCTCCAACTCCCTGTCTTTTTTTTGAATGAGATTAGAAAGCACATTCTGACATTCCTCCAAATGTTTAACTGTTTGAACTAAAGGCACAGTGACTTCCCTTAAAAACTACCCCAAAAATCACTCAGAAATGATACTTTTTTAAACATACCACGTCCGAGCTGGATTTGCTGAACTTGAATTCGTATTGTATGGAAAACTCCGACTTCACCCCTCTCAAGCTTAAAGTTACTCCATTTTCACCCTTGACTAAGGTTATCTCTGCATCTGCAATTTGATTCATCAAGTTGATTATCTCATTGACAGCATCATCGGCTTTAATATCAAATAAAGGATTGGCTGTCTAAAAAACACTGTAAAAATTTAATGAGCTTATACACTAACAAAGGGGCTTACTTGAAAATGTTGGAGTAGTGCGTCTGGTGAAATTGTCTGGACCCAAATAAGTTGCAGGTCGGTTAAGTAAAAGTGTAGATCATCATCTTGCACTAATTTTATCATGAAAAGCGAGTCTTCGTGCTGAAAAGTCTTCCACATTGTTAAAGAAAAATTATACAAACTGCCAAACTTAGGTTATCTTGGACGGCGGCTGTCACTGGTGTTTACATCGGTTTTAGACCTACTACGTAAGCGCTCTGGAGCTACTACTATTATTTTATAATAAAGAATTTTGTTGATTTGTGTGGGTAAATTACTGATTTGCTGCAATTTCCTAATTAATTACCAACAAAACAACTTCATAATTGTAAATAATATCTTTTTCTTGGAAAAACAGCGAAAAAGTGTAGTTCAACTTGTTCATATGTTGACTTGCCTACTTGTCATTTGCCAATCGTTTTTATAGGTTAAGTGCGTTTTAAGCGGTCTCTTTTTTTTCAAATTTTGTGCCCACAATTTCAAGTCATGAACCTCAACGAAGATTTTATAGCCATACAAGGTATTCTGATCGGTACTGAAAAACGCGCGGGCCCTCTAAACAAAATTAAGTACAGAGGAGGTAAGTCCCAATTATTAAAATTCAGTTCTGTCAACAAAAACTTGTAGGAAACGAATCGGTGATTGTGAATCTCGTAACGGAACTTCACAAATTTCTCTCTCAACAAAAATACATTATCAAGAACGTTATCAACGATGCATGTAATCAGAAATTGAAAGAAATTTGTTTGTTTCTTGTGTTAAACACTCAGTTTAAAGAAGCCCTAGATGAGCCAAACTTACAACATCTTATTAATATAACTCCGCAACTTTCAACCTGTTTATTGGCGAACGTAATTCTCGGCTTAGAACTGAGCAAATATTTTTGTGAATCATTGTATCAATTTGATGCCACTGTAATTGAGCAGATCTTATTAGAAGTGGTACCATGTTTAAAAAAATGTAAACCGAAAGTTCACGTCGTGAATGCCCACGAATTCATAAAGTTAGTTGTCGTGAAAATCTCAACATCTTCAGATTCTTCAGGAAATGAAAAACTGTCAGACCACGCGTCACAGATGTTGTTAAACCTAACAGGTGTACATGGGGACCAAATTGAAAACGTTCGAATTGACTCAGTTTACGAATGTATGGGACGCTCTCTATTAAATTTATTAGATCTCCTTTTGATAATTAACGAAAAAAATAAGAATTTAGAAAGACTCATGGAAAAACTCATTAAAACGTGTTGCTCAATCATGACAGCGGTTACCATCGACGTTTTTTGTACCTGGGCGGAACTAGAGCAAGATGGTGAAGTCCTACAAGGGCTCATTGCCCAGAGAAGTTACTCCTTCATAGAAAAGTTCCAGAAGCACCCTCACGCGAAGTATTTGATTAGCATGCTCGGAAGTATTGCTCAAAAACCGAAGTCAGTCAATGAACAGATTCACTCCGCTGACGCTGCCACGATGATAAAAATGATAAACAAAGCTGATACTCATCAGAAAAATTGGTTCGTTGCTCTTTTAAACACACAAGTTTTGATGAACAAAGAGAGCACCGAATGCGTGAAAAATTGGGCACATTTGTGTACAGTTGAAGATGTTACTCGTCTTCTTAATATGAGTGTTGATATCACTGATGTTACCGCTAGAAGTGTAGTTCTTAAATGCGCTGCAACATTAACGTTTGATCAACTGGTTTTGGTAGGAACGAGGCACTTTCATCACAATGGTGTAACAAGAAATTTGAATGATAATGTGAATCAAAAGTTGATACTGTTGTTCAATGGAATGAAAGATTCCCCACACGGGGTGGAGTACTGTAAAGAATTGTACTTATTATTGTTGCAAAACCCAAAACAGACATTAACGTATACCATCAGCGAATGTTCAAAGAATCCGTTCTATTTTAGCAATCTGAGCATGTTTTGGTCTTCTGTTAAAGAGATTATAACAATCAATGAACTGGGAATTAATATCCTGAAGGAACATGTCACGGAAAACAAACCTTGCGAGCAAAACTACCAGAACTACGTTCACTTATTTAACGCCCTCATACGAAATGAAGTATTTTCCCCAGAAAATATAACTCTCCAGATTATCCTACCTCTTCTTGAAAACGGAGTTAGTGGTCATGATGACAATCTCGTGAAGAACTGCTTAGAGATTTTTAATGTAATTCTATAAATTCTTTCTGACTTCGTATAAATGACAATTTTGTAGGATTTGCAGAGACCTGTTTATTTAAGAGACAACACTGAACGCTTCTTCAACTTCCTGTTGGATCTAATGAAGACGCATCGTTGCAATTTCATGAACTTTGATGGACTTAAACAAGAAATTGTCAAATTGTGTGTGGATATCTTTGAGAAGTATTCCACGATGAACATGAGCCCGCTTCATCAGAGTTTGTAGAAAAAATCGTTGTTTTATTACACTCATTGCTTGTTTTAGGTCACGGAATCAAATCTGATGATTTCTTTGTCTCGTTTTACAAACGTAGACTTTTTAATCGAAAACTTGAAAACAACGTTTTGGCACACTTCTTCCCTATTAATTTTGAAAACCACGCTGAGACAGTCTCTCATTTAATTAAGGTAAGTGGGAGTGTTCGTTTTGTGTTTTTTTGTTATATTCACTTCCAGATATTACCTCTCTGTGTTACCCCAGAGTGGATTTTAATTTCATCAAATCTGGCCGATAATTGCGGTTTTGAAAAAACCGTCGAACTACTGTGCGACTTTATGATTTTGCTGTGCGAAGTGGTAAACAGTCAAGAAACCAAAACAGAAGAAGTTAAATGTATGTTTCAAGGATTAGCGTATTACTTGCAGAATCTAGGAGTTGTCATCAAAGTGAGGTTTTTTTAAAGCAACATCTAACATTCTTTACCGGATTCTTTTAGGAGTGTCTTCAGCCACGGATTGGTAACCCAAACGAGGATATTGCCATCACCAAACACGTTTGTAGGCTACTTCGAGACATTCCAAAAGGAAAGTTGAAGAGTGAAGAAGGACTTTCTTTGGCTAGCCTGTTGTCCGATGCTTCGCTAAAGTCATTACGAGCTGATAAAAAGTTTGCTTGTCTTGTAGCTTCTATTCATGAGTCTCATATTTGTAAAATGTTGACTCAGAAAATATTAAGCTTGAGTGTTGATTAAATAATAAAAGAGTTTGTTGAAATTTTTTCTTTCAACTCTTTTCAAGGTCCCGACGAATTAAAGTACACCTTTCATAGCTTCATTTGCCTTTCTTCTTTAACAAAACTTATTAAATTTATTTCTTAAAATTATCCCAAAAAAATAAATACATTTTACTTCTACACTTTTGTTATTTCCAACGATGTGTCTTTCAAAATGGTGGGCAAAGATATATAGCAGCGATTCTCATCCTTCTCCATTCTGTAAAATGAGTGTTATTCTCAGCTCTAATCACGACAAAACATTACTTATTGGTCTTGAAGTCTAAATCTTCTATGGTCTCCGGGAGTGGCACCCCCTTGGTTTCGGGCAAGAACAAAATCAGAATCGTTTCTAAAACAGCACCGACACCTAAAACTATCAAGGGCAAACACGGCGCTAAATCTTGCATGGAAATAACCAGTGGGGCAACCATAGATCCCATTCTTGAAAACATCACAGACGTCCCAACACCTGCGTTTCTTACAGTTGTCGGAAAGAGCTCACCGGTAAAAAGATAAAGAGCCGGCATAGAAATCTGTAAAAAAATCAATAGAAATCGATAGATTGCAAGTGAGTGTTTTTACTGAAAGTCCAACAATGCCCACTCCTGCGATCACCACTCTAGGCCAGTCCTGCGGGTAAACACCAGCAGGAACGGCAAGAATACTGAAAAAACAAACAGCTGTAAGAATATGTGCTGAAGCTATCGTTAAACGTCTTCCGAAGCGTCTTACAACGAAGACGCAGAGAAGAGTCCCAGGGAAGGCCACAAAGCCGCTGATAGCCGCGGTGAAGTAAAGATTGCTGCCTACTTTTCCTGCGTATTGGGTGAAAGCATAGAACGTTACTCCCGCAATTAACCTAAAAGAAATAATTAGAGCAGTAAAGTTAGAATTAATTAGCTCACCAGTTGGTACATAATAACACGTTTCGTTTCGCGAGTTCCGTGGTTGCAAACAACGCCGAAATTGAAGGTTTAGTTTCAGGCTTGATTGAGGAGATCTCATTGATTGCTGCTTGGACTTTTTCCGTGTCGGTTTTATTGTACTTTGCTGCTTTTTGGAGGATTTCGGTCGCTGCTGATTTATTTCCGGTGGCCAACAACCAGCGAGGTGATTCGGGAATTAGCCTAGAACGGATGAAACGTATTTTCGGTAAGCGTAAAAAAAGATCTACCATAGATAAAGAATGTAGAATGAAGATAAGAGCGAGAGTGCTAAGTGTAGATCTCGCCAGTCTCTAAAGTAGTAGGCTAAACCAGCCATTATCGAATTACCAAAACCGTATGGGATTTGAGAGAGAATTGGGACAATACTTCTCCAAGGGCCTCCAACCACTTCCATGCACATCACGAAAGAAATGACGATGGTACCACCGTTTGCTATAGCCAGCAGAAATCTGGTTGCTATGAAAGCCCAATACCACGGGATTCTTGACGCTGCGATCCCGAAAATGGTTTGAAAGACGATACAAATGATGAGAGTTTTTTTTCTACCCCACTTATCACCAAGGATTCCAAACAATATATTCCCTACAAGATCTCAGATCAAAACAAGACCACAAATTAACAAATTCAACCTATGAGAACTCCCAACATTAGAGTTATTTGAGACACATCCACTAATCTCTTCTTGTCGCAAACCAAATCCCATTCTGTGATGATGCTAGAATGAAAAACAGTTCGATTGTACTCGAACCCTTTGCTACAAAGAGTGGCGTTGTCGCTTATGCTGTGACAAAATCCCGAGTTCAGTCCTTCCTGGAATTTTCTTTCAGTTCTTTGTCAAAAAATAATCTGAATATTACGTGTTTGAGAAGAGAATGATTGGTCCAAGTTGTACTTGTGTTGGGTAGCAAATCCGATTTGCACCAAAACTGGGTCGGCGGTGCAAGAAAAACAATGCTAAGTTGAAACCAAGCTATTGGGAATTTAAGTAACGCCATTAATACAGAAATCTGGAACTGCCATCGTCCAAAATTCCCAATTGTGGATTGAATAACATCTGTTTGTTTGTTTGGAGTGCCCGAGCATCTTTCTGAAAGATAAATACACGTAACAATCTTTTGCTTTCATTATTACATGTTTCTCACATTTGTATAATTTCACATAATTAAATCGCGCGTTGTTTTACAAAGAAGCGCACTTTTTCTTGGGCTTTTCTTTGTCAAGTGCTAATCATTTTTCCATAATTGTTACGTAATTCCATTATAATCCTCTCCAGGAACTATAATGGGAGGTTATAACAGGTGAAAACACTTCGCGTATGTAAATAGAGAGTGGCATATCTAAACTTTGCCATTATGAAGATATCCGCAAATCAAAAAGTGAAAACAAACAATTAATGATTTTTTTACTCACCTAATTGAGACATTTTTCGAAATAGAACACAAAAACTAAAAACACACGTGATACAAAGAACTCGGAAATCAACTGTTTTAAATTAAAGCGAAGAGAAATTCTACGGTGAAGTGAAAGTCAGGCAGCGTGCGGATCAGCAATAAATTTAAGTGTTATTAAACAGATTTGAAATTCATTTATGTTGGTTTTTTGTGGTTGGATATGGAAGGAGTAATCCTAGATTTTAACCTTCTTGAGATGAACTAGAGCTCGTGTTATTACCAATTTATCATTATAAATATTATTGAACTAAATAAATTATCGATTCATGCCAGTGTCAAGGCAACAAAGTTAAAATTGCACACATCCTGACCTTACTCATTCGCGGACTTATTTTATTTCGTCTTAAATTTTTGAGTTGTAATATGGGTGCAGCGCGAAGTAATTTTTGCTTGAAATGGCATATAGAGCGTAGCGGTTTACTCGAATTAAAATAGTACGATGAAATTCTAACTGTTCAGAATCACCCACACGACTTTACGAGGGAATAACGGCAGTAGTTTCTTTAGTAGTTATAAAATAATGTGGAGCCGGAAAAAACAAAACGAAAGGAGAACAGAAATGATGTAAATTGCTGTTCAAAAAAAAACTAGTTAGTCTTCAAGTACCTAAGTTAGCATAAAATGATCATTGCGTCATTATTTAAAATGATTCAAATAGTCAATCTTGTAAAAAGGTAGATCCTGTAACTAACGTAAAAGGTAACCAAACTTGATTTACAATAAAATTTAAAATATCTGGATAATTAACCATTTTAGTACGTACGTATATTATGGAACCAGTTTTAAATGCAAGAGATGGAGCATAAATACGAATAATTGACTCATGAGCGCAGAAAATGTGCTAATTTATAGAATGCCACAATTATGAACAAGTTTTGTACGCATTTTGTAGTTGAATTGAAATAAAAAATCCGAAGCGTTCAAATACCAATGGATCTATAATTAAGTCAAAAGAATAAAAGTACAAAATAAATTATCTAGAGAAAATGCAATCGAATCTACATATGCTGATATCGATGCATAGGTCAAAATTATTTTAATGTAAAAACAAACACTTGATTATTACGTTGTGTAATTAAATAAATTTTTAGTATAAATAATAATTTGTCAAAAAATATTAATAAGAACGTATATACTAGGCACTTTCAATTTAAGAATGCTTCCAGAGCGCTTTAATTCAATATCAGGAAATTCAGTGAAATACATTTTTTATTGAAAATATCAAATCAATATTTCAAGGTGCTCTTTCAAATTTGTCCAACAAAATCGGATTCAAGAATTAAACTGAAATATTTATTATAAGTTTTATTGTTTGTAGTTGACTGCAGACACAGCTGCGTATATTGGGCTGCCTACAATATTTAAAGCTATTCAAAAATATTTTTAGATCATTTTAAATTCGATAAATACCCATGTTCCCTTCTTTCTGATTAAAATTTAATATCAAGATAAATATTTAATATAAGTATTATCTACGCCTGAATTTGTATTTACAAACTTCTGTGACCTCTACTCTAATAAAATAAAAGAACTTGCCCATACATTATGCATTCTGATCGTAAAACCATCACACTTCTAAAACGAAAGATAACAAAAATGTGCATGAACAACAAAGATGCATAAAAATATTTATGGAAAAGCAGCAGGCAAGGTCGGGAAAGACGTGTAAAATTTAAGAAAAATCTTACAGATGTACAGTGTAAGTATACAGATAAGAAGAATTTTACATTCCGCCTTTTGCAACGTTCTTTGCTCTATTTTTTAGTGAAGGAAAGGAAAGAATTTTAGTTTCGAAACGTAAAGAATGATTTATTTTTAGGCATCAAAAATGTATCAATCGATAAATCTCAAATTCTCATTTTGCAAAATCTCAATTTTGCCTCAAGAGATAATCGTGCAGGCCGTATAAAAAGTTTTAGTTTGATTCCCTCTAGTGTCTTCGGTAAATAAAACGTTTTTTCGTATTTATTGATTGTTATCAAACTAAAATAGTTTTCGGGTAGTAAATAAAAAAAAAACTGTAGTATTATTATTTATTCATCAATGAAGAATCTCGGGATTAGGATTAGAAAAAAAATAGTTATAAAGTGGATAAAAATTGTGTTAGAAAATGTGACTAGCTTTAATAAATGCGTAATAAAAACATTGTAGAATATTGGTACGGATTTTGATTTTCGATTTTCATAAATTGATATTTAACTGTGAATGTTGTTATTGCAATTTTCAGCAAATCAAAAATCGTTCCGACCAAATTCTATTTAGTTTTAAAACAAATATGTAACCTCAATAAAGTATACAAACCTAAAATAGTTAAGCTCAAATCAGATATAGTTTTTATTTTGCTTTGAAATGCTTTGATGCATTTTATTTGTTTTAATATAACATTTGTATAAGTTCATAACAGATCGATATATCAATAATAGAAATGTTCAATATAGTTGCCGCAAAATTCAGGAAACCTACAAAAACTTAAACACCATAAAAGCTCGGTCAATTGAATTTTCTTTTAAAAAATTGCAATCAATATAATCCCTTTTCAAGCGCTGTTAAGTGTACCGCTACTTTCATAAAAATAACCATCTCTTCTCAGATTCTTTTTTGATACGCATTCGCAACAAAATCAGCGAAAGAGCTTATATAAGAGAGAACAAACTCCGAGTCATTCACCCCATAAGGTTGAAGTCCGCAATGCTCAGCTGTTCAGAAACAAACTTCGATCATGGTATATTGCCAACCGTACACACTTCGTTTTATAACGCCGCTCTTCTGCGCCGGATTATTTCCAATTTAATTTTAATAGAATTTTAGTTTGATATGGTGCGGATACACCTAGTTACTTTGTGGTTTTTGATTACCATTTCAATGCAAATACACGTAATAAAGTGCATTCACTAAAAACTCTCTTGATCACAATTTGTCTCTTTAATTTTATGCCCTGTAATTTGAAATGTGGACAAGTATTTATTCAACGGTTCTGGACATATTTTACTGTCATAATAAATTTAAACTATGCTAAATGGATAAAGAGAACATGTGCATACTATGTATACACTTAATTATAAGTTTGAATAAATTTCTTGAATTTTTTGTTCGTCGTTGTGACATCTGGAAAGCTTACTAAACATGCCTAGGTACTCGTATGTTTCGAAATTGTGGTTCATGTGCTCTCTAATTTAGCTTAAATGTTTTGGGTCAGATGTATAATTTTATGCTCATTTCAGTTATCATTAGTGTCATTAGTCATTTCATTACCAAAATGTGCTGATAACATTTGGAAGTAACGTAATGTCGACGTTGTCTTAAAAGTAGTCATATCAGTTAATCGATGATGGTAGTAAACATCTTCGGTTCAAAATAGATCTAAAGACGATTTACACTAAAAGAAGACAGCAAAATTAGCCGAAATGGTTAAATAATAAAATGAAATTCCGACGATCAAATCAAATTGGAATTCGTTTTAAATGATCTATAGGAAAAGTTAGACTTTGTTATAGTAAAATAAATCGATCTAAATCCAACTCAATCGTCTTCAACTTGTCTAAATGTAACCAAGTAAACTAAATAGAGCTAGACTCAACTTAACTAAATAGAGTCAGTTTAGTAACTCAATCTATTTATACGACAGGAAACTAAACTTAAATGGACTTAAGATTTAAAACAGAAAGTTGATTACATTAATTCATAATTAAGTGATAATAATAAACTTCAGCAATACATATCAGAGACGACAAATATGAAAAAATAAGATTTCGCTACCTCCAATAAAAAAAATCAGAATGAAATTAGCAAGTTAACGAGTTATACTCACCATGTGCTTGAAGTTCAAGTCACAAAATATTAATTCAAAGTACTTGTAGTGATAGTAAAAAGTAGCTTCAAACTGGATTCAGTCTTTTTTGAGCAAACTAGTTAATAATATAATGTGTTGCTGTTCAGCACGCATGTAATAAAACTGTGCACTATATTACGCTAAAAAATAGTAAAATATTTGTTCCACAAGGTTCCAATCAAATACAAAGCTCTTAACCACAGCATCAGCTCGTATTGCACATAATGAATTGGCAAAACAATTAACAAAATTCTCATGGGGCGAAATTGCCTAAAATTACTCTTTCCCAAAAAATTGTAAAAACAGTTTGAACAAAAAAGTTTTCTATATTATTACACACTCTTATCGTACATTTTTAACTTGTCTTATTCGTATTAGTGCGTTTAAGCAAGACCCTGAGCCAATTTGCACCACCAGACCAGATTTTAATTAAAAACGAATAAATCAAAAAGTTACCTAAAATTATTACAAAAAATGATCAAATATTGACCTTTTATTAGACAACCCACAATATCACTATACTTTGAACAATACACTTTTTATAACTTTATAAAAACCTTTCAAGAAACTACTGACAGATAATAAAAAAATAATATTAATTTCGACATTTCTCTCTACCAATTGTTAAATTGAAGGAAACTCCGCCAAGAAAAATTTTTTTTTGTTCATTTGTTCATTTGTTTTTATTCCCAACTTTTTCGCAATTTTCACTGACATTGGCATTTAAAATTCACTTTTTTTAATTATTTAAAGTCCCCAATTTCAAATAAATTTTTATAAATTGTTGGTTTACGTCACAAATTTGTAAAAAAATAACTTATAGAAAGTTTTATCGGTGAAATGATATTTTGAATAGTAATTGTCGCTTTGTAGAATTGTATGTAGAAGTGCATTGTCCTATTCATATTGCTTGTTATACATCTCATCACATTTTCTACTTCAATTTATGGAAGAAAATGAGCTGCTATTGTTGCAATTAATATTAGAACAAAGGTATTTCGTTTTAAGGGGAAAATGGTCGAGAGTCCTTTTCAGTTTTCAATATTAGTTAAAGGTGTTGTATGAAATTTTACATTAATTTTATTTGTTTCAGACTATTTATAAAATCAAAGGTAAGAATTTCGTGTTTTTGAAGTGTTAAAAATCCTTTTGTTGCAAGTAAATAGAGTTTCGAAAATTGTGGTTTGCTCTAATTAAAAATCGCATGTGAGTAAAATTACAAAAACCGAAAAGCAATTTTCCCGTAACAAAAAAAGTATCAACAATATCAACAATAATTCCAAACAGTACTCTTGCGGTTTTGTGGTCGCTTTTAACAAGTCATTTCTAGCATTCATCAATGAAACCCATTCATCTCGAAATTCGAAGCTCCCAAAAAAGGTTGTTGTCATCTCCTGCCTCCAAACATTTTCATGAAAGCTTTCCCTATAATCTCAATAAACACCCTCTCATTGTTTACACCTCCTGAGCAACAAAACTGAAAGATACCTTACGTCGTTATCAGAAGCCGCATGTAAGTGCGTCGCGATGATGTTGCGCCGTGTTTGGTTTACCACGCTTAAGGCCAGTGCTCCTTCGTCTATAGAAGCACGTGGATCTGAGTGCTTTGCCCGGATTGCGCGACTTAACTAACCTTCCTCAACAGCATAGAAGTTTAATAACGTTTTATCGATTCAACTCTTTCGGATTCGACGGGAAATTTACGAGCTTTCGGGATCGGAGGCACGTGCTACTCGGGTGAGGTGGTTTTGTGGAATTTTTACTTGGATTCGAATTGTTTGGAAGTGTTGGAGGTGGCTGAAGAGAGAAAGAGGTTGTGGGAGGATTAAGGTGGGTCTTTGGCATGGTTTTAGATAATCGTAAAGCGCGTGGAATTTCATAGCTGATAAGAAGAACTCGTGTAATGTGATACCGGTTCTCATCAATTTTAATTAGAAAATTTGATATTAAATCTGATCGTGATAATAAAGTAACGGTTTTATGCGGTTATTCCGAAATCAACAACAAAAATATGCGCACATTTTAATAATTATCGTAAAATCTTCAACACTGAACTTCGTATTTACCCTGGAAAACGTTTCAAAAAATCGTTAGCTCTAATAAGACCAGCGAACTTAAGTTTGTTGTTGTTGACTACATGTTTCTTTTCATGTTGCGTCCCGAGATGCCTGTTCCTATCCCTAAGCCCTTATCCGTTTTCTCCCCTGTTTTTTGGGCTTTTTTTTATTCTTCTATTATTATTAATTAAAAAAGAATTTGACACAATTGCTCCTTTTGTGTTAACAGTTTACATAATATATGTTGACTTCTTCATTTCTCTTATTTTTATGCTTTGTCTTCAAGACAAAGATATTTATGATGTAGTTTGAAAAGTTGGCAGAGTTTACAGTCCCGCAGTCACGGAAATTCACTGTAATCTGTTTTTGTCATTTACCATTTTCTATTTAAAAATAAAAAAAAAAATTTTTGTCTCCAAAACCAGCAGTAGGTACTAAAATCAATCATTCTCCCTCCCTTGGTCATACACTAATTCAGCGCAAAATGTTATCTGATGCCATAAATTGTCTTAGCTGATTTTTTTTTTCATATTTGCCAATTGTTTTTTTTAGATTTCACCACAATTTTTGCAATATTGTCTGTAATCTTACCTTCCACATTTTCTTTTATCTTGAATATCAAGGTGAAATAGAAAGTATCGTATTATACTTTCACAAAAAATCTGCTGAACCTTGGCATCTCACCTTGTGGACATGGTCGTCAAGAAACAGCACCAATGTTAGCAAATATTGCCAATGAGATCGTTTTGACGAAGAAGATCTTAAGCATGTGATGGTATTTACAGCTTACAACTAAATTTTTTTTCAAGTTTTGATGACCTGCCAACGAACATTGATAAAAACAAAATTTAATGACAAAATTCATAACGGGTAAATGGAATGTAAAGATAATGAATAACCGAGCAACTTTTTATATGTCCAAAACAAGACAGCACTATGTTCTGAAAGTGAGTTATCTGGGGCTTCAGAGCATACAAACTTCCAGCAAGTTTGCAAAGAGGGGCAGAACTTTGTGAACACTTCCCACTCTCCACGAAAATCTAAAATATTGCACAATTTGGCACCAGAGAATTATTCCATGACCCACAAACAAGACAACTCTTGATGACTTGCAACAATTTTCTTCGTACCGCAAAAATCACCTGTCCACTTTATCAACAAAATCAACATGTCTAATTGTTAAATTAATGAAATTCAGTTTAATTAAGCATCTTAATTAAATTTCCGATGAGCAGATATACGTCCGTCGTGCCGCCTTTACAGGTTCGTCGTCGTTCATGCTCACCGCTCACGCAGATATAATCCAATTAAGTTTTTCTGTTGGTACGCTTCTCCCTATTTTTATCAAAGTTTTCTTTTCATTGCACACGCGGTATTCAATAGAAGCGATGCTATATGCACACACACCTTTCAAAGTAAGCATTTCACACACTCGCTCTATAATTTTATCTTTACGTAATTAGCCCTGAAGTTATCGCTTCATAAAAGTGTAGAAAACGGCGATGTTTCTTGAAGCACCTGTGCGGAGGGTAAAGCGCATAACGATATCAGAATGAACCGAAGATAAATGAATAGGCTTACCTGGAATTGCTTAGCTAGTAAGTGGTTTATGAATATGAAACAGTACGAAGTTATTAGATGATGTTGCACGATGAAAGGAGAAAAAAAAAGGGACGAAACTGAAAAATCGTTCTCGCCCTTCTTGGTGCAACACCCATTCCATTAACCAAAGTGTAAGCAGCAAGAATATTAATTATCAGTGCACTTTGCTACTATCTATCGAGGTTTACAGCACTATAAAGCGAACCGCCAATAATAAATTGAAAATAAAAGTGGTCGTTAAACCACAGTAATGATAATAATAATTATTAGATGGAAACATTATCCATAACCAAAGGTGAATCCCTGCTAGCCAACGAAAGGCATGCGAAAATTTATCGATAGGTAGTTTGAAGCAAAGCTGTACTGGAATTAGTGTCGGTGGAAATTAAGTATCGTTACCAGAGGTACTAAAACCTGTTGTTTCCTATGCTTCAGGTCTCGATTTAATTAACCTAATACTCGATAATGGTGGCCATCACATTGTAAGGATTGGCATTTTGCTGGATTGCGTGCTTACAAGCTTTTATGCTAAAACGCAAGAACATGATGTAAGGAGATGAATAGGAGAATTGAGGATGATAACATCAAGTGTGGGAGCGATGTGGAAAGAATTCACAAGTTATAACATTTCAAGAACTTTTATATCAGAATTTTTTGTTGTTGTTGGACCCTCAATGTTATTTTTCATATCTTTGTTTCATCACATGCTTTATAAATAAAAAGTAAATTGTGTTTACGGCATTAAATAACTTTAAATTTAACTAAACACAGACGCTGACCGCAGAGGACACTAATTTAAATTGGTACAGTTGAACATTCTGCGATGCTAAAACCTTTTTAACAGTATTAATCCTTTCCACTTTAAAAAAATAATTTTGCGTTAATAATTAAAATTAAATTAATGACAACATTTAAAGACTTTCTTCCATACACGCACCTAATATGAGAGACCATCAGACCGTATCAAAAACATATCCATAAACCTCCCAGATGTTAATATAACATTGTAAAGTATCAGTTGTATAAAATGCACGATATAACACTCAACAATATTTAATATCCGTGAAATATAAACAACTAAAATGGGTATTTAATAGATGCGGAGGTTTGAATTTCTTGGAATATTAACTATGCAAAGCGGTAGGTCTCGTGGGATTTGCAATTCGCTCTTTATTTCCGTTTTGGAAGATTTAAATGGGTAAATCCCTCGTCTAAAAGTAGGTGCTTGGTTGATTTTGCCCCTTTAACCATCGGAGCTGGAAAGGAAAAAAGCGTGTCTGAGAGAGGAATGCAATTCCTATTTTAAATAGGTTAGACGCCACTGTGAAATATACAATTCTAGTTATTTTAGTTTTAGATTTACGCTTAACATGTAATGTGGGCATTAATTTATAGTGTTCTTCGCGTAGCATTTGTTACAGTTTCGTCAAATCCTGAGAAATGTGGGCAGAAACGTCGTTCAATCATTTGAAACATGTGTCCTCAAATTATTTACAATTATCATTTCAGTCGCCGTTTTTTCTCTAATTTGGTATTAATAAAAAGTCGAGGAAACGTGCAGCTGGTGCTCCATTCTTCGCACAAAAAGTGCGTAACTGGCGCCCGAAATTTTCACGGCGATCACCGCCCAAAGTCGGCGTGCATCTGCGATATGACTAATTTGGAAAAACTATAGTGGTCAAGATGCAACAGCGCGCTGCTTCCCATCCTGCACTCCTGCTACTTTTGCATCGGATGCATTCTGGCCCGTCCCCCAGAAATGCTGGGCGCGGCCAGCGATGAGATCACCTCGGCCTTTAAGATCCTGCTGCACATGCAGCAGGCGAGCTTACGGCGATGCTTCTGAATATAATGAGTAATTGTGCAGGTGATGGCGGCCCCGCACGGCCTGCACAATGCACGCCAATGCGGCCAATGACCGGACACAGCTTCGCAGGATTCCCTCGACCTCGCCATCCAGACTCACTTCTTATTCCGTTTCTTACGCTACCGCGCTCTGGTAGGTCGTCCTGCATTGCATCCCTGCTCGACGATGACAACTTGATGGAGAAGCAAAGCGCGAAAATGCCGACGGTGAAGGCTTACAAGCGAATAAAATTTTAGCATTTTTGTGTAAACTGGTAGTTTTGTTTTCCTGATGAAGGATTGAAAGACTGGTACAATCGACAGATTCAGCTTACAGCAACGGAAATTTTCATGATGGAGACGGATTACTTTTAATGCTATTTATCTGTCCATTATGTCCTCAGTAGTCGTCTCGAGGCTGTTTTTAACAGCTGGGAAAATCTTACGCGCGAATATGGATATCCCGTAGACTGGAAAAAGAAAAAACAGATGCTAAAACTACGATTATAACATGACACCAACGGTATGT
Source organism: Gnatocerus cornutus (assembly GCA_029298725.1). NCBI lineage: Eukaryota > Metazoa > Arthropoda > Insecta > Coleoptera > Tenebrionidae > Gnatocerus > Gnatocerus cornutus. The sequence continues at coordinate 10,468,426 of CM055514.1, forward strand.
AAAAGATTAATAATTGTATCGAATGAAATTAATTGCAGCTAAGTGCAAACGATTAGTCACAGTCTTAGTCTTGGACATACAGGGTGGCTCTAGATACGATCAAATCTCCACCCACATGCGGTAATAAATCAGCTCCTAATTGCCCATTCTTCTTCATTTTTACCCTGTTCATTCTAATTAGTAATGCAATGACTTAATCGATTAAAACTTATGACTCAGATAAAGAGGCGTTTTGGTTGTTTTTGTTAATTTTTTTTTCTTTGATACATTTATTTTTAACCAAGCGGGCATAGTTGCTTCGTGAGCAATATCCAGTGGCCTGTAAATCATGTTCAACCAAGTTCAACTATGTTAGATTTTCTACCTTTTAAAAAAAGCCACTTGATAACAAACATCGCAAACAGAATTACCTCGAGTTAAAAATAGATGGGACAATTATTCATTACTTATAAGAGCACTCGCTCACCTTAAGAAGTCTTGGACATGGTTAAAGACCCAACTTTTGTTGTAGCACCCCCGTTCATTATTATATTGATTTTAACAAGATTTTGTATACAGGGTGTTCAAAAAATGGCGGACCAACTATCACTACGTGAATCTTCAGATGATAACTAGTAGCTAAATTAAGTTTTTTCAATTATTGAGTGCTTCGTTGGAAATCTACAGCCACTTAAAGGGGCGCTAATTATGGCACAAATTTTTCCTTATAATGAACTCAAGGTTTACAAAATTCAGCTGGAGTTCATGTTTTGGGTGACATTCACATACTTACAGTCTTCAAATGCCTTAAATGTTGATGCAAAACGTTATTTTGCACTTTTAAAATTAAGCTCAAAAGCGCAAAATTAATCTGGCAACATTTCACTTCAAGAATTCAGTAATTAATTGTTGCCTAGTGCCTGACAATGACCATTTTTTTAGAAAAGTCAAACATTTTTTAGGTGTCACAAACTAGAGGAGTTTATTTTTCTAAAGATGTATAATTTTGCTGAATATACCGACACCTGAAGGAAACAGTCGAGAAGCAGTAAGGGGCAGTAAGGCTTGTGAATTTCCTAACTGGCAAATTCCCTTCAAGAATTCTTTTCAACGAGTTTATCAACAGGTACGTGAGACGAGCCGATTGGAACCAAATTTATCAGGATCATGGAGGACCCAAGACTATTCGCACCACCAAGAAGAGAACAAATGGTTCTTGATCTACTTTGTGACTTACTGGTCAGGTGTTATCAGAATTAATTGCAAACCATAGTAACTAATTACATGATTTATTAATAATTGTAACTACCAAAGTGTTGCTCTGGTCTCAAAATTATACTCCTAATAATTACCGAAAGAATTGAACACTGTTGCCGTTTTTCGCAATATTTAAAGTTATTTTGCTCCCGTACAAAGCTTCAAATAAAAATTTTAAACAGCATTTCCAATTCACAGCGTCTTAGAGGTTGACGTTCTTATCAGTTGGTCCGCTATTTTTTGAACACTCTGTATTAATGTTCGTTTTAATTTTGCAAGCCAGTTTTATTTAACCTTTAATTTCACACTGACTCATTAAAGGACCTCCAAATGATGAATGTTTGCGGCGACACTTTAAGGTTACCACCGCAAGATCCTCCGTTAGAATTTCCTTGATACCAACTTACTAAAATGTTTTACTATTGGCTCCTCTGTTTGGGCTATTATAACTTGAAACAATATTTATACGTTTGGTTGGATGTTATTAAATCTTTTTAGAGAGCGTTGTATAAATTTGCCAACGACCATGAATATTTAAATTGACTGGGAAGGACTAATTGTTGTTTGTGAGAAAGGTACGATAAAGTAAACAATATTTGATGTTATTATCTTGCTTAGACGCTTAAATTGCTAGTCACTATCGTTTGAGAGAAGAGTAAATAAGAGTTTCATTATTAATTTCTATCGTCAACATGTTCAGTTTTTTTTGAGTGATCGGTATATGAAGAAAACCTTTTGATAGATTAAATAAGATTTTATTTGTTGTTAAGTAATTTCACCAATCAACTTGTTACGTTTTTTCCTTCGTGATTATTTCTGCATGTAACGACGGTTGATCCAATTTACATCGACAGAATTTATTAAATCTTCGCGTCATGGTACGCCACAAAAACTTTTGCGCTTGAACTTGTTGTGATATCATTTGATCACAACATTTATTTTGCCTTTCACACTTCTTCTTCATTGCATTGCTACCACAGATCTGCAAACAAAAAGATGCAAGAGTATTTCAGAATTTATCTTCGACCTCTTCAGATTCCAGTTTTCTTCACATCGTTGTTTCTCCAACGGATCGAAGTTGGTGCGGTGTGGCGTAAACTAGGGAGACGTTGACCTCTCAACGTCACTGGCCGACCTAGTGTCGTCACTGATACCGCCACCCTTATCGGTCACGGCCTCAACATTATTTTCGTTACGGTTACCGTCACACTCGGTCTATGCAAAGAACAGGTAAAGTAATGCTGGTTGCGGCATTCCAGGCGGCTCATATTTTTACAAGAATAAATTCCGAACTCGGTGCTGTGTATTCAAAGCACGTTTTTTACGATTGAGAATGGATAAATGAATATGATTTGAATTGATTCTGATCGAATGATGTAATGGAATGAGAGCACTTGTGTGCATTTGTGGGAAACTAAACAGAAAAGTTTTCTGAGGTAATGGAGCGAGAGATTATGATTTAAAGGTATAAACGGTTGGATGGAAAATTAGTTTGTTCTCAATGAACTTGTAATGGAAAGTGTAAACTTATCGAATGAATGAACTGAATCAATCTAGGAGCGGGTGTTACGTGTTACGAGGCCTGAGTGGAGAGGAATAAATATTTGCATAGAATGCCGGAGTTTTTATTTAGTGTTCACGATATGCAAGTTTTCAGCGACGTCAAGAAATTTCACAAGCAAAGTACAGAAAACTATTGGCTGGAGAAATTTTCTCATGTTTATAATACGGCCTATTTTATAATGGAGAATTATCTATTAGCAAAGTGATTTAGTTTATAATTAAAACTTTCAGCTGTTTGCTAAAACATCTGTTACTATAAAAAATTAAAGCAAAAATGACATTCCAACGAATTTAGAAAGTTTGGTGAATATCTGGGGACTGACCACTTTAAAGAATATGAATAAGTCCAATAAGTAAGAAACCAATTCAAAAAACTGAAGCAGAGGAATCAAAAATTTCGAGGATTATAAAGATTCTAGGCAATTTAAAAAATCTAGAGATGATAAAAGAGTGTAGAAATTCTCGATATTTCACAAGCAACTTTACATTGGAATATCCATAATTTTAATTCAAGCATCCCAAAGTTTCCAAGGTTCTAAACATGCAACAGGTGCAAAGTTTCCAAAATAAGACATAAAAACTTTAAAAATAGAAGAAACAAATGTTGTAAACTTTGATTGTTTGATCTATAATTCTAATATTAATAATTTAATGCCATCGCAATGAAATTTAGGAGTGTTGTTATACATATATTCTTTAATTTGCTAATTAACTGTACTAAATTACAAAATTATAAAGTTTTTTTTTACATTTTCTGTTAGAGCTTGCATAAAAATAGTGATTACTTCCAATTAATTTTGAAATTTACTAAAATCTCTATCGTTCTTGAATAAATTTAATTTTTTTTCAATAAAGAGGAAGAAATAATTAATTACTTTGTTTGTAGGCCTATCTTTCTTTGGTAACACTTTCTTCTACACATTAGTTTAACAGCCCGATTATTTCTTCCGGGTTGGAACTAATGAGTTTTCATATTTTCTCTTCGCAAACGTCTTTACAGTTCAAAAAACTTCAATAAACATTCACGGATTTCGGGCGATATCGAAGGATTAGACCCTGAGATGTGTTTTGTTTGGTAATACCAGAGATGATTAATGATAATTAAATAAATGTCTTCTTTTTCTTTAAGCCCATCTGTCCTAAAATTGAGATGTTTTTTAGAACAATTATTTTTCTACGGCGGTGGGGTATTTCCCGTTGTAGAAAGAAAGCTTGTGACAAAAACGGTCTGTAATCGTCATAATAGTATTAATTTTTGTCCTCTCTAAATTTCTTCGTTTTTTTCCATGGTGGCATATGTTTTCGGACCCCATTATCATTACACTAATGTCCACGTTTCTAAAAAAATAGCCTAATAATTGCGTGTCTGTGATTCTACAGCAAGAAGCGAAAGTGCTTTTTACCGAAGAAAGTTCCAAACTTTCATTAAGCCACTGGTCACCGTACGGTTCCTAAAAATGATTTTAGAGGTCTCTCGACCTAGTTCGCACCAGTGGAATTCATTCCGTTATAAGATTCGATGACTTGCCGAATTCATTTGACTGAATCATTTTGATTTCGTTTATTATTAGACACATTTTCTATAAAAGTAGATTAGCAAGGTTCAACAACTTGAAAAAAAAGGAAGTCATAAAAATAGCCATAGTTCAGTGTCTCTGAACTCCTTTTGGCAATTTTTCGGCGTACTCACCTTTAGAACCAGCGGTCGGAAAAGCGATGGCATGATCGAGTGAATGCACTTCCGAGTCGGCAAAACAGAATGCAAGTGAAAGTTTCCGCGTGTCGTGGAAATCTCACTATAACTTTCTGCAGCGGCGAAGCAGCGGCGTCGGTCGTTGAACTTTCCCAAGCTTACGCTAACCACGGGTAAATCAGATTAAAGTTTTCGTTTTAGATTCTTCGTTGTAAGATTTTTTTCTATAATGAACATCGCCGTAATGAGCGCGGATTTTATTATTTCTGACGCGAAAAATTTCGTTAGGGAGAAAATTAATGCTTACACGCAAATGTGGCGTATACATGGGTGGTTTATTATCTCCCGCTTTAACAAGCGCTTCGAGCTAGGTAACTATTAAGATTGCAATTCATCTGCAAAGTTGAAACTGTTTTGAAAACTTAATGATAATAATTTCTAATGTAACCATCGGCCTCTGGCTGCGAAACAGATAAATATGAATAGTCAGTAGTTGCCTTTTTGTTACTTTCACTAGGTTCTTCACCCTAGGACATGCACCTCTACGTACAGGTGTCCATTAAATCGATCGCTTTGTCAATGTTTTTATTTTTAGACACTTGCCGTTGTATTTTTATACTATGACGACCGTTATGAATCATGCGAATGCTACAAAATCATTGTCTTTTTCGATTTACATTACAAGCAATTATCAACCACAGTTAGACGTTAGAAAGCTCATGAGAAAAACAGATGGTTTGCAATTAGGAGGTTCAAATATCCGTTTGGTTGCCTGTACAGCTATTTTCAGATTAAATAAAATGTTTAAGAAAGAATTGTACCAAACTTTTACAATGTGGCCTTTTTACACGGTCACACATTTAATGTCAAGTTTGCAAATAAAATATTCATAAAGTAATTAAGGTAACTTTGTATGGTCATTTCACTTTCATAACTAATTAGATAATAATAAGTCTATGGCCGTCGGGAAAGATCCAAAAGGTAAAATAAATGCAAAAATAAACAATTAATCGACACGGAAGAACAGCTTCTTATGTTAGGAAAGAACGAACTGGAAAGGATAAAATTTCAAAGATAAAGCAGAAAGTGCAAAGGGAAAATTTAAAATCGAATTGATTATAAGGTGAGGAGGGAGAAAACGAAAAATGAATTCAAGAAAAACAACTCAAAACGAAAGTAGTCGAGAGGAAGTTGGAATAAACAATTATAAGAAAAAGTTTGAAGAAATGGGAAGGTCGATGACATGCTGAATGGATCGTTGCAGAAAAAACAGAGAGGAAGCTAAAAAGATAATTAAATCAAATTGTAAATTAATCTGACATATTGAATTGTCTTAAAGTTCCTCGCATCAAAAAAAAGGAATAATTGGAGATAACAGAGCACAAAGAAAGGGTAAACACAAGAAAAAATATGGAAAAATAACAAAATGTGAAGATTCAGCGTAAAAAAATTAATTTTTGAATCCACGATATGGAACATCGGAAAATAAAAAGCACGAAAAAAACAATGGGGCAAACCGCATCTTTCAAACTGTCGTAGTTCCGTAGATATCAAACGGTAAATAATCTGCTGATGCTTCAAAATTTTTGCCTTCTCCTGGTGACGACCCATAGTTTTAAACGCTTCTTATTTGGATATTTCTTGACGTACGTTAAAAATTCGCACAGTTTTGGATTCTGCAAGAAATTCTGTGTTAAGCCTCATCAGTAACTTGAATTTACTTTACAAATAAACGAGAATTAGATTTCCAGAGGCGTCACTTTTAAAGAGCTTTTTCGAAGCGAAAACGACGTTTAATACTTTTGAGTTATACATCAATGGAAAGAGCAGCTTGAACTCTATCAACAGGCTAATTTAAATCTGAGATCGCTTGTTCAAATAGTTTACCAGGCGGTCAAAATACCAACAATTCAATTTTTCCATCGTTTATTAAGTCGAAATTTTTTTGGACATCCGAGAGTGGATTTAAATTAAAAAGCAACAAATGCGCAAGAAAATTGATGACATGACGAAGACCGTATCCTTCTGCCTGTCGTAGTTCCGGAGATATCGTGCACAAAATAGTCCGGAGTTTTAATTTTTTTTTTTTTTTGGGAAAATCAAGAAAATAGATTTTACTGCAACGCATTTCACGCTTTCCCAAAATAAATTTATTAATTTTTCTCCTGCAGATATTTTTGATCCCTAGATCATACCATGTAATCAATTTTACGACGAGCGTGAATACGACGAATGTATTTTTCCTTGAACAAGAATCTTGAGCAACTATTTCCGTTACGAGAAATTACTGCCGCCAACTGCATACATATTCCAGAGAATATTTCATTTTATAACTAATAATCACTGAATCTGTAATCATAAATATAATCAAACTGCTGTGTTATAAATCAAATCGCAAACAAATTTTAATCATCAATGGCTCTACACTGGAGCAGTTATGTCTTAATCCTCGGTAACTCTAGCAAATGCTGCAGTATGACAGTTTCAATCAATTTACAATAACAGACCACAGTTAGTCTATTGCTAAAATAAATGTTTCGCAATATACAATTTAAATTTTTAACAATAGCAGTTATGGCTGTTTTAATGTTGATTAGTATTCAGGGACGACTATTAACTGAGTTCATCTCATTATTGAAAATTATTTTTACTTTTGAGCCATTAAATACGTAGTTTTCTATTGCAAAATTCAATTTATATCGAACAATTTCATTTGAGAAAACTGTCCGTGAACAGCGTCGCTTTTAATATATTCCGCATTTAATTAAAAATTCCAAGGAAATCACCCACCACTTTTATTTAAATGATCTCTGTACCTTTAATACCACGTACTTAATTATTATCAGCCTGCACCCACTTTGTAAAATTCAAGGGAAAATCTTTGCATATTTTGGGAGTTCAATACTAAATTAGGAAAATTTTACCTCGTAGTGAAATCGCCTCATAAGGTTAATTAATAGAGTTGGAGTAATTTTCTAGGTATTTTATTTTACTTCTAATATTGGTATCAACACACATGTCATACAAATCTTTTAAGTTTGTAGATCTAGTAGTAGAAAGTGCAGTTTTATAACGATCTTATTTAATACATCAATTTGCATCGGTTATAAGTCATTATTATAAAGCTGCGACTGCAAGAAATTATTAAGCAATCTCGAGTAGCTGATTTTTGTGTTTATCGGCGAAAGCGAAAGTCTAATAACACTTTACCATACCTCGTACTTTCTTCACTTTCTACGCTTAAGTAGGACTGCTTACAATAATAAATAACCATATTGTAAAATTCTGAATTCACGTTATCCTGGAAGATGATAGATGATAATTTATTTGCTTACAAGGTTAGTAAAATTGGCCGCTGTTGCAGATACTCAAGGAAAATTGCATGAGTGAGAGTTTCATTTTCAGAACAAAGTACCTGCGCTCGTCAGATTCAACTTGCACCTTTGCGAAAGGAAATAAGTTCATTCGAGCAGCCTTAAAAAATCAGGTTTATGAAATTTCATTTTATTCAAATCATACTTCGCAAAAACTCAAAAACAAGTTTCTAATTTCTAATTAAAAAAGGAAAGTGTCTGCATAAATTCGTTCACAGGCATTGTAGCTTTTTAAGTGAGATAATTTAATAGAAGTGGATCCGTCATGGCCAAAAAAATTTGCATAAAATTTGACTGTACAGTTTGAGAGTTTTTTTTCTTCAAAAAATGTTCACAAACATTTGTTTCGGTAGCGTTTTGATCAAGGTTCCACTGCCATTTTAAACTTGCTGCGAATGAGCAAATTTGTCTACTTATTATGCACAAATTGCAGCTCTAATCTGTTCTCCTTGAGAACACTTCCTTATTAAATCTTATCTATTTTCGATTAATTATGACTTTATTTGTCAACATTTCTGAAATCCAATCAACGGTACTTTTACCACCACGACATTTCCATCCATTCTCTTCAGTAAAAATCCAAACCAAAGGTTGAATGTCTTCTGAACTTGTAAAGATAAAACTTTCGCTTGGTGTTTTTCCTATTTTTATTGTTCTGCCTAAACAATTTGAAAATTTCCGCATTTTACGGGGAAACATCGCTCGTCTCGAAGAAAGTTTTTACGTTGCATAAGGTTGCGAATTTGGGTGAGTCAATGTTAGCCAACGTCTCTGAATCCAGCAGGCTATGGCCATGGCCAGCTGAATTCGATCGCGGTACTTGACAATGAAACACTTCAAATGTGGGTCACCTACATTCTGACACACTAAACCGACCCATTGCGGGTCAATGTTGAAAATCGACGAAAATCCAATGGGATGTAGCATGTAAGGAACATATTCCAGGCATTTGCGGGAATCTCCGGAGCGGCAGGAAGCGATTGCCAGACTTTGCTCGACAAAGGACAATAAACTGATACTGATAGCCACGTGTAGAGATATCCGTATTTTTCACTGGGCTAATTACGACAGTTATTATTAAATTTTTATCGATGATCATTGAATCTGCCAAAGCAAGTTTCCTTGAAGAGTTTAGTTGAATGTTATTTAATAAAAATAATTCAAAGGACGAACAAGCGATTTCTGGGCACTTAACATTTAATCAGGAATTTGCAAGGATGTCACATAACTCGTTCAAATTTTAACCTGACTTTTCTACCAATTAGTACTAGCAGTGTAAATATTTATGCGGTAATTATCATAATTTTATCGATTACTAAACCCACAGTTTGTTTATATTTTTTCCAAATTGGAAATTTGTGCAAACAATATCCAACATTTCAACGGCTCACTGTACTCCGTCCACTTCAACAACAAAATTAGTACGATGATAAAGTATTTTAGGAAAGTTGAACGACTTCGCCTAATCAAAAATTGATATTAGTTCGATGAACTTGCGTTCCAAACAAAATATTCGAAGGAATTGCAAATTTTAATGTCATGTTTGAGGAAACTTTCTAGATTGCGAAATATCGTTAAAAACTAAAAAAGAATTAGTTTCCATCTGAAAAATGTTTAGATCTATCATAGCAACGAAAAGAGAGGTCATAAACCTTAAACATTGATTTTTTAGTTTTGCTCATTAAATTTTATGCAAGATCAAAATAAACAAGCGAGTGATAAAAAGTAATGTTCGTATAAAAGTATACACAAAATTTACTTACGTAGGTACCTATGTTCTAATTTTACTTTTTCGCATTACTCATGCAAGTAAATGACCTGTGGTGAAAATTTGTTTCTTTTGAACTACATTATGCTGAAATTTCAGTCTAATCCATTATTCATGATTTAATTCCACGGGTTTTACGAGTTTAGATGACAATAAGTAATAGTTTCCGTGTTACTTATTTTTTCATAAATTTAAAATACGGTTAGTAATTTGCAATTCTAACAGTTTGTACGACTTTCAGACTGTTTTAATCTCAAAACGGTATAAAAATTTCAGGAAAAAGTCCTTGCAGATATTTGCGATCATTCCACTCTTAGATTTATTTGTTATATTATTATGGATAATAACTATGATTGAATCTTTGAGAACAAAGAAATATAATAATAGCATCGACGCGTATCATTTGCACGATACAATTACCAGTTCGTTTAGATTCAATTCTTTTGTGCGATCAAAATTTTAGCCAAAAGGTCGTTAAACGCTTATCCAATATTTAAAAATTCCTACGTAATTTGTTTAGGCGTTTCAAGTCGTTAACCTTTTTTTGTATCCACGGGTTTTGGAGGTGGAAAACTAAAAATACAGGAAAAATGTAACAGGTGAGAGGTGAGAGGATGTAAATTTGGCAACGATGAAAAAATGTTGTGATTTTAGGTCGTTGCCCCATTTATTTTTAATCGGCTTTGAGATGTAACCGAACAAAACTTTACAGTGCCAAAATAACATCAACACTAACTAAAGTCAAAAATGATTGATTTCCTTTAATTTTTCGACTGATAATGCTTGCAATTTTTCATCTTCTTGAGAAAGTCTTGAAAATCGTGATCAAAACTGGAGCTCGTGTTGTTGTCTGATCAGTTAAAGACACTCTTTTGCTGAATGAGCTCTGCAGGAATTAGAAAGTTGACGCATGGAGATAGATGGCACGAACTGCTAGAACTTTGAGAAAGTAACAGGGCTAATCCGTAACTTAAATGACTTAATGGTGAACTATTGGCTTTGGAAACACAATAAACCATACTTGGTTCTGCGCTTATCATCAATCAGCGAGTTTTAATTACGTTAGTGCAGGAATCCCAGAAAAGACATTTCTGCCAGCAGGACGTGTTCGCAGTCCACATAGCGCTTGATCTAAGAACTTGCACGATGCATTTTTCATGTTGCAGATTAAGTTATGCTGTTTCGCTCTGCAGAGGTCAGAAGTATTAATCTTGCCGCTAATAGGCGTAATTTTTTTGATGTGGAAATAAATAGTCTGGGTGGACTCCATGTTATATATAATTTTCTCCTCCGATAATAGACAAGAACGATGATGCTGGGAGAGAATTTACACGAAAAAGATGGTGCTCGAAAATATCGAATACACGTTTAACAAATTTGTTTTCTAACAAGCGCAAAAAGGTCGATGGCTTTTCTAGCGGGTGCACGGATTTTTATTTTTACCCTGGTGGCCGTAACAGCGAATGATGTCATGAATGGTTTTGGAAACGATAGTTTACATTTGCAAACACATTATGTCTTAAAAAATTAATTGTTGTTTTATCTTCAAATAAATAGTTCCTGCAAATACTCTATATTTTTAAATAAACACGCAATTTTCTTTTGCCACGGCACCACTGGACCATCCACGAGTATCAACACAAGAATTTTGCACTGGAAAAAATTGCTAAATTTATTTGTATTTGTCCAAATTGAATCTGTGCGATATTTTTGGAAAAGATGGGTGGGGCTTTTCGCGAAGAATGGCAATAAGGAAGCTGTCGTTACGCAATCTGCCAAAGTATGCGAACTGGACACAAACCAGCCCATCAATACCAGTGTACGACACGAGAAAATAAATATCAAAGCGAAAACAGTTTATTTAAAACAGAAAATGGTTAGCTCAGCCTGAAACAATAACAGACCGGGCAGTGAACTCCTCGAAGCTCTGAAATTAAATAGTCTAGACCTGTGTAGGTACATCTTGCATCTCACATTTGACGACTTGACCTAGATCCAAAATCAGAATCTGCCACAAGTGTTGCGTCATTTCCATAGTACGCGCACATGGTGCGGGGGCGGTGGTTCCAAAATAACATGAACCGAGGTGGGGCAGAAATTTGCGGCGAGGAAATTCTCCTCCAAGGCTCGATGAACTACGTGGATCTATTTCTAGGGTGTATGGTGGACTCTCTGGGGAAAAAATCTAATAAACATTATCATGGGTTGCATCTGGTCTTTGCTCGATTTACAACAATAAATAATCGATGTCATATCTGGTGTATAATCGTATCATAGAAAAGAGTCATTGTATTTGATTTACGAGGTCCCTAGAGTGCGATGGCGGGGGCGGTCTTCATTTTTCCTCAATGTAAGTACGGGTTAGAACATAAGAAGGCTTGGCCAGGTTTGTGGGTTGACGGGGTGGATCGATGGCGATGCCACGAAGTCATTGAACTTGACGCGTGTTCCACCCACGCATCTTTCGACAAACAGACGAGGATTTACGCAAAAAGGGCTAAAAATGGGTATTAAAACGAAGCGAACGAGCCAGATGAGGTCTTTTTACTATAGCGCGAAAAGCTCCGATGAAAATCCGCCAAATTGTGCGAAATTGACAAGGACTTGACCTACTTTTTAACAACGCGTTGAATCCTTGGTTAATTTGGATTTTAAAACAACAAAAATACCATTTCTCGTTTCGGTTGTAAAGCGACTATCTTCAAAACGACCATAAAAACTCAACGATGTAGTAAAGAGGTGTTAAAGTGTGACAATGCTCCTGTGTGAACACCAAATGATCCGAAAAGTTACACATGGGACGCGTTTTTCAATTTTCACCGTTGGTAGCTCGAAACAAGCGATTCAAATCGGTTAAATTAGAAAAATTTCGCGTAATTCTATGCACGATTCCGTAATCAACTGAATGCTCTATTTAGTCAACACAACAGGAGAAGTAGTTTTTGAATAAATCAGAAACTTGGTTTTACAATAATTTATTACTGGCTTCCACAGGGAGCAATGTTTGGGTCGCTATTGTCTAGAAGTATTAATTTGGCAGGGGAGGCCTCCATTACAACTGTAAGCAAATTCAAGTTGGTCTAGATCTGCATTTTAATAATAAACTTGGCATCAAATATTACATTTCTGGGTCATGAATGTAGAAGCTTTATAAATATTGATATCTACTGCAAAATTCATGACGATTTGGTCCATTCAGTATTCGGAATCCTTTTTTTTTCTTTTGTACCATTTTAGAATTCTCTTCTTGTTTGATTTTAAAACCAAAGAAAACTTTAAGTTTGATATGCATAGATGTCAGTGTTTATTATTAACAAAAAATTAAATAAATGAACGTAAAGCGCAACCTTAAAGTTGTAAAATTTATTTTACATTTACGACCCATTAATGCAAAATAAATCTGACAGGACCACCTCCCGTGAATTATGTGTGAGTTAGCATAATTCTTGCGAGTTGATATTAGTTGTTGGAGCTAACAAATAGCAAATATTTGTGCTATTCTATTCAGGTTATCACTGATAAATAATGCAAGAAGTATTTTATGAAGCAAAGTTAACCTACGATAGTGTTCCTTGGAGACAACGCTTGCGACCAATATATCTGACAAAGCTTTGTAAAAAAGTATCTTTTGAAGCTCTCATCAAAGCTTCTCTTTCAGCTTTTAAGAACTTGAAGTGACGTGCACGCGATATCCCGTAACAAAAACTAGACTAAATCTAAAAAATAGACTTTGAATGCCTGTTGCACTTGACTGGATTTCGAATTTGAGCAAAGTGAACGATTTTCCTGGCTTTAGAGTCCGCGTCCATTAGAGCATGAACTGGTGTTGAGAAAGGTCCGGGAGGTCCAATGACCTTCCGCCGCTTAGCAACCCTCAGCACGGGCTAAAGCCGATCTATCGAAAGCTCCTAAAGCAGAACTGGAACTTTAAGTTCGTTGTACTTTGGGCTATTATTATCACACCGCTATTTCAATGTAAACTGATATTTTTGCGTGGTGTTTTTCGATCTCGCAAGTTTTCTCAGAGATCGAACTCTACTCTTTGAAATATTGTATTCAATTTACAATAACTTGTATGGAGAATTGATACCATTGTCAAGGTGTAGCCAACCTATCGTGTTCGGTGGGTGTGAAGCAAATAAATAAGCGCACGACGCGAAAGTTTAATTAATAATTATTTTATCACGGTGTTATTTACCTACTTTATCATAATGCCTGCTTGCTTCATTAACTCGGGTAATTTAAAACAAATACGTCGCTATCGAACCTTTAATAAATCTCACAGAGGTTGCGAACTTACACGTTCATTTTTGAACCTTTTTCCATCACGATTTTTAAGCAGAAATTTTCCGCCGAGGGTTGCAAAAAATATCTCATGTCACCACTTATTGGACATGCTTTCAAAGATGCTGGAGACAGGACCGAATCTCAATACGGAACAAAATGGAAAATCCTATCGGGGGAAAAGCTTCAACGATCTGAAACATGCAATGTCAATTATGTAAATAGAGAAATTGTTTCCTGTTGCATTTCCGTATTGTGGTAAAAACCAACAAAACGGTGAGAAATTAAAAAAAAAAATCATGATATATCGGATTCCAATTAGTGGCGCCAAAAGAGGAAAGGCGGAATTGAAGCGTTGACAAAAAAAGGGCCTAGTATACTCATTTCTACAGGAACTAATAACAGAAAAAGCGAAGAACAAGAATTTAGAGGCGGAATTTATGAGAGAGGAATTTAAAAATGATGGCCATCTGAATAACAATGTGCATTCAGTTGTTCTTAGCGGGTGATGGCATATTTCACATTTCTACAGAAGATAAGTCATTCCAAGACGGGAAAAAAAGAAATATGCAAATGTAATGTAGGATGTCAAAATAAATTGAACGCTGAAAAGTTCAAAAAGGTGGAATGACCCATTTTTGAATTGTCTGGACGATCTTTTCACTTTTGTTGCTCCGGAACTATATCAACTATGTACAATTTTAATTACATCCGACGAAACATAAATATGTAGAATGTCGATTGTTCTTTTTCTTTTACTGCAAATCATTCTCAGCCTATTAAATCATTATCCTCCAGAATAGATACACTTATTGTTATGTTGACGCACAATGTTCGTCGTTGAATAAAAATATTACAAGCTTTCTCATAATACTCTGCTGTTATTAACAATTAAATGCTTCTTGCACACGTAACTTTGTGAATTTGTAATAAAAGTTGTAATTTCTAATGAACAGCGCATTGGATAACATGAAATTATCCATAGAAAGTAAAAGCGACCACGTGATCGACTTAGTTACTTTCTCCAGGGGTGAATAGACTCCTGACGTGGAAAACAATTAGTCTGAGTGCAAGCTTAATTAAAACACTGGCCAGTTATTATGATTTTGTTTTTAATTGAGCGGTAAATGAGCCGTTGGTGGATGGTTTGAACGGTTTCCTCGTTTTTGCAAAGAAAAACAAAGGAGAAATTAATTGAATGTTTCTGGTTTTGTGAATGTGTGGTGTGAATATAAATTGTCGAGAGTTTAAAACTTAAAATCAGACAAAACTTATTTGACATTTCTCGGTAGATAGATCTGGAAGGTTCCAGTGTTTTATTAATTATTATGTATGAATGATTGAATACGAAATCACGCATTGAATTGAATTGATAACTATGTATTGAAACTAATTTAAAAGTGCTTCGTGTAAAATATAGTCTATTAGGTAAGGGTTATGGACACATTTGAACGTTTGTCAAAAAATTTTAGCACCTGAACAATAGTCATTCTGCTTTAAAGGCGGCAATAAAATCATAAGCTACTGATTTGTCTAATTAAGTCTTGCAAATACATCCAGTTTATTGCTGTTGACCTATTTCATAACGAATGCAGTGGTGCCAACGTGACCACACAGGTTCTTCACCTCTCGGTCATCCAAAGTGGCGACGTTACGACAGTTTCATACGTGTAGGTGGTCGCACAAAAACTCATTACACGTTTTAATCATCCATCGGTAACTTAAACTTTCACGTTTGACTGGAGATTCTCAATTCAAATTAAATAGTAACTACGCGTTCAACTCAAATGTCAATTTTTACAAAGAATCTTCAAATCCAAGGCTCCGACCTCGGTGCATTCGTCGTCACTATTTCTCGTCTTCCAAGCTAATGACGTTGACTGCTTGTGACGCAATTATTACTGCAGCTAATTTTCCACACCTCGCTAAGTCGGTAATCGCTCTCACAGAACTTTCTGCTAATCTAGAAAACGCATATCTCCTCTTCGGCGGCGCCTTTGTACATTACAATCCAGTAAAGCATCTCGCAAAAACCGATTTATTAACACCAGTGCCTCTCCGCCTTTTCCGGTTTGTCATCTCAAAGTTGAACAGAAAAAATCGTTATCAGATCGAAACTTATAGTTTCGTGAGTGTATTCCGAATAAAGGATAGTGAGAATCGTTCGGAATGGCCCTGATTTGGCGGTCAGCAGCACGGAATTGCTCGGCCTTAGCTCTACTGAGTGACGGAGGTCGTTCAGACTCTACTCGTTCGATGATAAATTGTCATGGTCATGTTTTAAAAAGTTTTCGATGGGCCGCAGGGAACGCAACGAATGGATGGACAAAATCTGAAATCGTTGTCTGTGGCTTTCAAAAAAACGAATATTACACCTCTCGTGGACGTAGAAAAAGTCAATTCAAGGATCAAGTCTGAAAGGTCAAACTTCTTGATTTTCTAGACCTATGCTCAGAGGATAAGCAGATATCTCTGCAAGCACACACGTATTTTTGAGTTAGTAATGAGTCATAAAGGGCAAAGATCCAGCTTCGGATTAAAGTAAAATAAAAAGTAATAAAGTAGAAAAACGGGATTAAAATCAAGGACGAAATAGTGACAGAGAGCTTACAAATTTAAAAGAACTTTCAACAAACACGAAGTGGACAAAATACAAATTGTTGGTTTCTGGAATGAAAAAGTAAAAACGGGGGACAAGAAAGGCATGGGATTGCCAACAATGGAAAGCAGAGAAAATAGAAACTAGAGGAGGCTTCATGCTCAAATGAGCCAATAAATTCACTTTTATTTTGTAATGATTTCTAGAATAGGGTATAAAATTCAGTAAAACCTTTTTAGTAAATTTATACAAACGAACACACTCCTTTAAAAATTATGGAAAAGTTATTTATAAAACAAGTTAAGTTTCAAAATTAAGAAAAAAAATTCTAAGACGTACAACTCAAGCAACTTCTATTGTACTTGTCTCTTTAATAGTAATTACAAGCAACTACTAAATCACCACAAACATTATGTTCAAAGCACGAGCAATATTTTATTGTCACTTTAATTTTATTTTTGTTGTAGGCATAATATTAACGGAAAACATTAATATTCACCCACACTGGAACAGGCCGGACTTTATACACACGTCTAATAGTAAGTACTGAGTCATTGAAGCCTGTCTCGCATTATCCTTCCAGTTGTCACTGTGTTAATAATAATGTCTAGAGCCCCCGACATAATTAGTTACAAATTTAGGAGCGGAAATTGGAGCAAATTTCAATTCGGTTGCATGAATCAACAGGTGGGGCACAAAATTATATTTATACTTGAAGGAAGAAGATTGTCGGGTCGAAATTAACATTATCTAAAACGGAAAATCTCGCCGTTGCGCAAAATTTATTTCGGGAACCCGTTTATCATTTAATCAACGCGGAAATGTGCATTTCGAGGAAAAAGTGCACAAACAGTTCAATGTGACCTAGGTTAGTATTCGATATGACAATACAAATCAGAATTAAACTTTCCTTGTACCGATCTGAAGAGCAATGGAAATCCAAGCTTTTATTAGTTATGTCTGAAAACTTCGTATTAAATATTTATAGAATAACCTTAGCGATGACCTTACAGATACCGCTTTCAAATCAATGCATTGCTATATTGATAGATTTTCAATATTTTTCAAAAGAGGGTTTAAGGCTTTGACCCGAAATTTTTTCAGTTTAAAAGTCCAGTAATGTCGAAATTGAACGTACTGCGCGATTATCGCTTTTGTGATCTCAAAGCGAAAATAACGTGGCACTAACCTAAGTTAAACACAATTATCAGGCATGAGTGCCGAAACGTCAATAAATTCCACGTAATCAGAGATCAAGTTCAGTCAATATAAACAAGTCTTATCAGTTGCATTTTTTTGCACTTCGATAAAAATGCAGTCAAATTAATCAATTTTATCTGTAACAGTAGTCTACATTGCGGAAATTCACGAAACTTCACCTAGAACGTAAATATTGAGACGAATTGTATTTGTGAAATGACGCAAAATGCATAAAACCAACTGCAATTTAATGTGAATACAACAATGCGTTTACAGTGTAAACAGACTGCAGTCGGAATAAATTCTATTTGTGGTGTCATAATTCTTATTATCTGGAACTTGGATTATGAATGAGATTTAATATGATTTACCTCCCGACCTTTCTCAACAGGAAAAATATAAAATGAAGTTATAAACACTCAATCAATCAACAAATTGTGTGTTATCTCTGATTGCGAATTATCACAAATACTTTCTAAATGGTTTACTCCGCATTATCTGGATATTTTCGTGTCGAAGGTGAATTACACTCAGTCAACACCTTCGATCCATTGAAAATTCCAATTTCAATAGAGAGAGAATTGAAAAATCTAACTAACAAGTCCACTTTCTACGTTGTTATAATGCCACAAAAGCTTTGAGAAGAAAAAAATGCTTGTTAGCATGACATCACGTTTTGAATCATCCAATTGCAAACCACTCATAGCTCTCAAAATTTCATTGCAAATCACTCGTTCAGGGTTACACTGCAAGGAAGTTGTTATTTTAGTAAATGTAAAGGTCGCACTTTTATTTCGTCTTTCCATAAAATAGTCAAGTGACAACATTATTTTTGGTGATGTTCTTATGAGTTTTACTCCACTTAAAAATAATAAATCAACTTCACAGACTAGATAAAACGAATATTGGCTGTTTATTTAATTATAGATCAAGGAATCTGACCGACCATGAAACTTCTTAAATATGTAACAAACAACTTACACGCTGAGTTCGAGCCAATTGGAAGTTTATTGTCTCGGTTCTTTAGTTTAGGAATAGATAAGAATTGCGTTTCATTGTGGACAGTCGTTTTTCTGTGTGTTGACACTATCGTGGTAACGCTTCATGATTTGGTTTTTCAGCGACATGCACATTGTGCTGCGTGTAAAGTGTGAACTTTAGAAAAACGATTTTTATGAGAGTTCAAAACTTCCATGTTGCGGTATAGATTTTATCGGAATGGGAACAAACAAGCGCAAAAAATAAAACAAAAAAGGCGCACGTAATAGGATGACCACGTTGAAGTTTGCCTGCCAAATGAATGTCTTCAGTCAGTGTCAGTAAAACAAAAACAATCGAAGTCTCGTAATATGATCAAGATCATGTATGCATCAAATTATGCAAAATGAGCGACAAGTTAAAAGAAATATGCAACAGCACTTTCACGTCTTTTGGATTTTCCCAAATTTCCTTGTAAGATTCGTACAATTCTACATGCTTTTTTTTCTAGTTCCCTTAAGGCCTTAAATTCTTTTTTGTTGCCAAAAAAAATTCTCTTGAAACGACTGCAATTTTCATAATCTTAGTTTTAATTGCAACTATGTATCTACTTTGTGCAAGAAACCTCCTACTTCACTCGTTAAATTGACATTTTTTACAAGAATCTTCGCTTAATTAACAATTATTATCAATAATTACTAGGCATTTATTGAGGTTATCAAATTTGAGCTTGAAATGTAGACGAATAAATAATAATATAATTAATTTGAAAAATGTAGTTACTGCAAGTTCTAGTTTATTGGAACGATAAAATTCTAACAAAGAAATCCTTTCAAATTTACAGTACCAAAAATTATTGCCACTGATGAGAATGATGAATATCAATCAAGAAGTGAAAGATACCTAATCGATTATCATGGTGTCAGACACTTTCTATGTTGCCCGTCAAGTTAATATCAAATGAAAAAAATAAAACCATTACATCGCACAAATAAAAAAAAGTGATTACCACAACTTTAAATAAACTAAATTAAAAAGAAAACGCGTAAATTCGAAGTTGGACATTTACTTTGAATTTACGAATATTTAATTCCATCTATACTTGTGTCAAAATTTTAGCAAATTTAATTTTGATAATACAACAGACGAATTATTGTAACAACCATATTGAGGAAAGATAAAACTGTTTAACTGATAAGTGGTCTCCCCACAGTGCAACACGAATTCAGTTGATGCAGTTCGCTAATCAGGGCCGATGGTCTAACAGTAGTCCCACGTGTGGTCCCTTTTCAAAAAAAAAAAAATCAGCGAAACTTCGAAGGTAACCCTGCAGGCCATCAAGGGTAAGCACTTAAGTTAAGCCGCGTTGAGATTGGCGAATCGCCGAAATTGAACCCTGATGTAAGGTCTTTACCTCAGTTCGATGGTCAAATTAGAAATGTTAACAACATCAACAACCTCTAAACAAAGAGTTTCGCCTGCATACAACCTTGCATTCGGACCGATTCGCCATTCCTCGGACTGCTTAGCTTAGATTGACTTAGCTAAGCAATGCGAATATCGCGGGTACTTAGTGTTTAGGTTGCGAGCGCGCGTTCGACTTTAACTCGCGCACGCTCTTTGACGGTGAGCGCCAGTTCCAAACTCGAATTTCACCGTTAACCCAAACAAACAAATTGTATTATCGACTTGCGACTCGCGCTTTCGGTTCGGTTTTGACAAAGTGCGGTTTCTGATGATATGCGAGTGTGTGTTTTCGGATAATGTAACTGAGTGAAAAGTGACCTGACTTAAGTCGCTTTTGACTTGACCAGTGCTGGGAGACCACTTTTAAAATTAGATGACCTGACCTATTTGTGCCTGGAATTATTTTCATTATAACTTGATACTTTGTGCATGGTGTGCGGTGAAGTGCTTTTCTTTCAGTGTCCCTTTTATCGGATTATTTTTTGGATACTATCTTGCATGGATTTTAGGTGAGCTCCACGGGTCGGATTTTCAAACCCCGAAAACTATCTAAACCATTTAATTACAATTACGACGATTTTTTTCTCATAAGAAGCGTCAGACAAGAATACATTTTTTATTTCGAAGACTTTCTCTAAGTCACGCACAAGCGAAAGTTGAGAAATTGCCGAAATTTCCCACTCTTTTATTCTGGTATTTTATGCTTGGATGAGTATTTTTACGTCTCGTTACCAGGTATCAAACGATTCATTAAAAAGTGGTACATTTAAATTATTCTTTGTGAGAAAGTTGAGAGGAAAAACGGAGCACAAACCGGCCTTGTGGCCATTTTATCATTTTTGATGCGGAATGCTGAACGTGATTATCAGAGGACTTGTGGGTGGATAAATAAATTAGAAGTTAAGGTTTTTCAGGGGTTATCAGTTCAATGGAAATTGATTACCGAGAGATCCGGCTGAAATAGCAATCCTCAAGCTTGTAAATTACGAGTAAATTCATTACTTTCAAAACAAAATTTTGATTCATCAAGTCGGCAACCAGCAACCCATTTCGGGGGAAAAACTCTTCAAACCCATGTTTGCTTAGATAAAAACCAAGATATCAGTACGTCCTTAAGAATTAATTGATTTATTACCTGTTTAAATTCCCCAATGCACTTCCGCCTTTTCTCACCCAAAGATCTATCTGCAAGGCATTAATAAATACCTATTTATGCATTCGTTGTTGATCTCGTGTATTCTCATCTCTGGACCTTGACGTCCATTAACTCCGGGTTAGATGCGTCATAACTTCAAGGCACTTTTCGCGCTCGAGGCGTAAGACTCAAAAATCAATGCTAGCGAACAAATTATTTTTGGTTTATTCGATCCCACTGTGACTTTACGACTTCGCCTTGAAACGTTTTCAGTTCGGTTTCAACTGGTCCCGTTATTCTGCTGCTGTAGAATTTTATCCAAGAAGTACCGTAGCGTTGATTGTAGGTACATATTATATTTTTTCTCCTGCACGAATGTGAAATTTTAAAAGGAGACAGCGTTAAACGGCTAATTATCCACAGATCATTGAACTGTCTAAACGCTACTGTTCGAAACTGTAAGAATCGTAGAACACCTTCCAAGCGAATGGTTGAAGAATTTAATAGAGCAGTTCGTCGATTAATCGACGATGATTCCCAAATATAAATATATCGCCAAGCGCTGGCTTTTGATTTTGAGACGTTGACCTCTCGACGTAAAAAATAGCGAAGCGCTCGATAAAACAATCCGAAAAAAATAGTTCTTGTTTTAGATATTGCTCCATCGGATATCTAGTTAATTAAACTTGGTGAATATAATAAAACACATGTTTTTCAAAGGTGTTGAGTGGTAAAGAGTCGATTAATATGACTAAGCTAGTTTGCAAGTCTGCAAAGTGGGGATGATGCAATTTGTTACATACTGTTGGGTAATTATAATTAGGGCAACACAAGGTTTGTTTTACCACACGTATTTTTCACTAGATACTTTCACAATGCTTCATAATTATAAAAATATCAGTTAAATATTTACTTCAGCAAAATTTACGCACAATCAATTTCACAATATTTTTACTAAGATGTTTCTGATTGTGCACTTTTCAAGTACAAAGTTTAGCAGAACGAATGTAAATTTATTTTGTTTTTAGTATTATTTTATGCGTCCAGTGGATTGTTTTTTATCTACATTTGCATTTTTTATGATGGCTTACCAGCAGTTATAATTATTATCATATTTATCATTGCCAATACTTTAGTTTTACACATCACGTGGAAATCCAAGTGCCCATTTTTTAAAACTATATCTGATCCACGCGAGTTCACTTCAGTTGTGTATAAATTTTTGTTTATTTAAAATATTATTGGCAAATAATTCTATGTTTGTTTTCTAAATGGAGAGGCAAAATGTAAATAAGAGATAAAAAAGTAATCACTTAATGGAGAACCTGCCAGAATGCAGCTGAAATAAAAGGTGAGGCTAACATTCTGAACCTCTTTGTAAGAATTGGTCATTTTCTATAAAAGCACACCAAAATGAGGTGTAACATAAAGATTAGGAGACACAGTTGAGGGTACGCAAAATAACACAAACACGCATTTATACAACTTCCATTTGTTTTTCTTCCGACAAAACCACAATATACGCTACGTGCTCCCCTCGTAGTAAAAGCTGGCTGACACGTCTGGAGCAGGTCTCGGTTTTTTTCGTCGATTTAACTATAGTAATAGGGGGTGGTCGCAAGCTAGAGTTCAGTGCTGTGACCGTTGCTGCACCCTCTAAAAAAACATTAAATTTTTGCCACCAAAAAAATGAACTTTACCAAGGGCCGGCACTTTTCTTTTCTTGGGTCTAGTCCAGACTTCCTCGACATCTTCGAGGGCGAGATTCCAGTGCTTATCAAACGCCACCACAAACGCTAAACAGTAACCTCGGATGTTGTGGTAATCTCGTGTCCAAATCTGCGAAGAAAATCATTAAGCGAAAGTGAATCGAAGAAACTTTTTGCTCGGATATTAGAAAATTGATTACACATTCACTTTCTGTAGAGAAAGTCACCATTTAACGTATAAAATGCAAGTCAACACCGTAAAGTAGCAACATCTGCCGCGTCTAAAGAACTGTGTAATTATTCAATCATAACAGTTATTGTTTTTCCTGGTTGCTACTTATGATTTAATAGATAATAACAGCGCAACGGAACTAGAAAAAATCACGATGTTTGCGCTTACATTCCTAGACTATTACCAAAATTGCGTGGATAGATACCGCGATTTTTTGTCCACCAAATCATGGTCTAACACTGAAGGTACAAAGCAATCGCAAACCGCTACTTTCGCGGACCTTGGTACGAGGTCCCTACGAGGCCGAACTGCAAGGTTACCACGCCTAACCAACACCGCGGTCATCAGGTGTGCCACGACAAGGATGCTGAAGTTCCATTGCGAATTCGCATTAAGACGGAAATATGCAAGCAATCAAAGTCCCAGCGTCATTTCTAACAAACAACCCGCCAAACATCCAAAGCTCGCGAGCTTACCACTAAACAACAAATGTAGTGCCAATGTCAATATTGATTGCAAAATTTGGTAGGCATTTAGGTGAATATTAAAGAAAGTATAAACTTGGCCCAGATTCGGAGCCGATTATCAGAGGTCGTACCGGTAACGTCCATGTTGGAAAAACTGAATTCCGCAATGTAGGGTAATTGTTTTAAAGGTGATCCCGCCATCTGCAGATATCGGAGCCCGCATTCGTGCTGCAATTATCATTATTTTATGTTTAGCCATGAGTGGGCTATAAATCAAACGAAATTGTATGCTGATGCGAAAACAAGCAATGCTTATTGTTCGAATTAATTCGAGATTGAGAGAAAAAATTTATCATGGGGGTAATTGCAGTCTACTACACTCCTCGTGACTGAAACTGTTAACGCGGCGTGGTTACGACAAAATGACAAAAAAGATCAGTTATTGAAGTAAAATGAGATAGGAGTTGTGATCCTAACTGAGTTTTCATGGAATTCTCGGTAGTAACGACAAGAAGTTGCGTGAGATGTTTTAAAAAAAAAACTTGGTAAAGAAATTATCTCGTGCTGTAATATGGAAAATTTGCATAATGCATACTTATTTAATCACTTTACGTAGCTGTATTTCTGTCATTTTTAGTTGACACTTGTCCGCAAGCAAATCGATCGAGGGCTTTGATAATCATAATTACTATAGACAATGATTTTGCTTCTACACGCTTCGGATCAACGTGAGAAGAATTTTCCTTTAAATGTTTTCGGCCAAAAATAATTGTAAATTAACTACTAATTGTAAAATATACAAAATTAATGAGGCAGTAGATTACAGAATTATATTTTCAGTACTAAACTAAAATTAGCTGTCCGACACTAATAAATTTCCGCGAAAAATAAACCGTCACCTCTCACCTTTAAACGTTTAATAAGTATCTAAGTGTGCAATAATGTCGAGGTATTTTTAAAGTTCAATTTACACAATGACGGTATAAAGTGTTTATGAATCTTTTATTTAAAAAAAAAAACAGCCAAAGACAATAGTAAAAACATAAATACATATATATATAATATTTTTTTCAATGAATAACATGTTATTATAAATGTAACTTAATTATGTGGTATTTATCTTTTGTTTTCTTTCTAGTATTCTCCCGACAATAAATACTTCTCTAAATTAGATCTAGTTAATTAGTTAATTACTTTCATTTATAATTCCAAAGAAGAAAACTTCAAAATGTCTGCAAAGTAAATAAATTAGACATTTCCGTCATTTCATTTTGAGCGCATCGAATGCATTTATCGCATCTTAAGACGTACAAACAAACAAAAACCATCACTTCCTTCAAACACTCGAGGCATCAAAAATCCGCCGTTTCGCTACTCCGGTAGCAAGTCAAGTGTGCATTATTACAGCTATGACCAAATAGAGCCGCGTCAATGGCAACAACTGTCAATAAAAATCATAGATGGCCTCTTGTATATCATTAGTATTGCTCAACAAGGAAAACCATGGCAGAAGGTTAGTAGATTTTCTTGCAAGTAAATGAGATAGTAGACCAGATAAAACAGCAACCAGAGAGCTTTGGTGGTAATGGAATGTCGCACTGCTGGTCGGTTGGCTACCATGGTCAACGCCATGGCCAAATTCAATCCAACAACTTGTTCGTTGTAATTTATTCCGTGTTATGTTATCCTTTCTAATTAAATGCCTGGGACAAATGCGGTTTTTGCCACAAAATAGTAGGGTCATCAAATCGGAAGTGGGTTTTCAAATAGGAAGTGTAGAAAGAAGAATTTAAAATAGATTACTTCTGACTCCAGAACTAGAGAGATTGCACAAATGCCCGAACATAAATAACGCAGAAACGACAGGATTAATATGCATAGTTGTAATTACATTTGTAACGAATATATTAATTCCTAAACAATTGCAAAACTAAATTGAATTACTAGCCTACGTACCTTGATCCTTCGCCGATTGTCCCTACATGTCGTTAGAAGTTTTAAAGGACCCACCATGCGCTCCATTTGTGTGAAAACATTTTTATCGATCGTTTTTCTTTTTGTTTGAATGGGCACTAAAACAAAAATTACTCTTATATTAAACTAAATGTGTTATAAATAACGTTGAGAGAAACATTATTAGATTATCACAAATTAAAAATTTCCATCTGGTTCCATGCATAATGTTACCAAATTTTCATTGCAAAAACTTGTTGACCATGAGCCATTTATTGAAAAACAGGTTCAACTCTGGATAGAACACACCTTTCGAAAATAAGATCATTACTATTATGAATGTAATAAAATAAAAGAAATGTTTAGTTGGCAAATGATCGGAATCAAGGACGAAAAAAACGTAAAATGCAGGATTGATTATAGTGAGCAGTACGATTTACATAATGTTGGTTTTTATTTAAATAATCCTGAAATCCTATGGTAGTTGCTTGTGCAGTTATCTATTAAAATGTTTGACATGCATCATAAACAAGGATCTAACTCAATCCTCCAATAAATTGGCAAATCCGCTGCAAGAAAAATGTTCCTTGTTCGTCCTATAAGTTAAAAGGATAGTCCTTATTTTCCGGTTTTTCATATCTTTAAAGATGGCAATCCTCGATGAGTGTTTTTTATCCGATGCGCCGGGAAAAAATTTTAGTACACAATAATTAATTAGCAAAGATCGATACATTTTATACAGAATAAAAAAATTAATTTTAATTTTCCACAATGAAATTTCTTTATTGTCCTGAGACTTTTTTACTATAGTTAAACAAACATTTAAATGTGGAATTTTTAAACCCGTGTCAAGTCATAATTTTTATTTGCAATTCGTACTCTTGTTCGCTGGATATTATTGCAGATACAGTTATGAAAGTGTTAAATTATTAAATTATTTAATACAATAATAAATTATAACTAAACTCTAAATCATGAGAGAATGCGCCCACGTCATCAATCAAAATGATCTGGTTCATGACGTTTAGACATACTTTTTTCAAATGTCCTTTTCCAATTCACAACGTCGAGTATATGTCAAAGCAATCATTTATGTCTTTTCTTAATTCTTAATTTGATGACGTAGGCTCATTTTCTCGTGATGTACATAGTTATATTATAATAGTTATTTCTATTTTGTACTTCTTTCGATGTCATTTTTTATAAACAAGAAATGCAATTCCACAATTTTCAATTTAAGTTATCAGTATAAATATTTGTTGGTATCTTGTATCGCTAGTGAAAGTCAACACGGTTACAGCATCCCAGCACAAGATAAAGTAAGTTTAGAAAAGCTGGTCAAAAATGACAGGATTAAATCAAAATTTATGTTTCAATAGTATAATAGTAATCTAGTTAAGTAATTTTTATGTGCAAATTGAAATTTATTACTAATTTACTGGCAAAGTAAATTTACAACAGATAATTGAACAACACGGCATTTTAATAAGCTGACACCAACGTGATTCGTTTTTATTTGATCATATTGTACGTCCGATTAAAAAAGTTCGGATTAAAGCAAAAAGTATCTTTTGAGGGTTTTATTATTCATTGTCCACCATCGAAATTTTTGGATTTCAGATAACAAGACAGACTCTTGTTTATTGCTTATCCTATAAAATGGATACAAAGTTTTATCCACAGTCTTTTCTGAGAGCCGGATTCTTCGAAAGTTTGTAGTAATTTGATTAGACTGAGAAGATCTCTCCAATTTCGCTTATAGTCTTATTTACTTAGTTATAATATAATAATCCGTAACTAATAAATGAATTATAGGCTAGTTTATGTCATTCTAAACAGTGAATTGTTACATGCACAATGAAAGAATTGACCTAAAACATAAATATACACTGGCCTGCAAAATTACCGCAAAAACGATTTACTAATTTTTTAAAAGGCGTTTAAAAAATTATTGACGATTGATACAAACTTTTTCTCTTTCGCGTTCATAATGAAGATATTTCGATACGCGTTTGAGCGTATTTCGGTATCGTAATGGACCAATCCCGTGCCAATATTTCCAGGAGCATTTATTTTTCTTAGGTTTGCAGCAGACAAACCGTCAACCTGCCGTCAACGTTGACAACTTAGATTTTGGTTTTGATAAACCATGATAAATCGATCAATACACTATTATCTCTTGTTGTACTTGGCTTAATAATTCATCGGAGAAAAACTCTTTGGATGCAAGAGAACCACCATGATCATGATCAACATCTTCGCTCTCTTGGCTCCCTTGCGTTCCGATAACCTCAAAACGTCACACCTGTCAAACTGACTGAAATTGGCTTTGGCTACTTCGATTTTTTTTCCCGAATATTTTGCAAATGCCAACCACCCTAAAATTCCCTAGATTTCGAAATCAAGTTTTTTCGTTTAAAATAAGGCGAAATCGAAAAAATAGCGTATGATACTTGTTCATAATGCATTTTGCCGCACTTACTACTTTATGACACTCCTCGCTGCGCTCGTCGTGCCCTAAAAACGTGCGTGCGGCAAAATGTTCATTATGAAACGCGTTTCATAATATACTATAACCGAACTTTTAACACAATAGAGCATTGTTATAGGAAATTACAGAAATGTGAATTAAAGTGATGCACCACTATTCTGCAACCCTTCTAGAGCTAAAATTCGCATTAACGATCTAACGCAAACTTGTACACTTTTCTTATAATCTTCATGATAATCACTTATTTTTACACAGGGGGTAGCACATTACGAAACGAGCACAAATGAATTGTCGGCAGGGATTTTCCGACGAGCTAGTTTTCCGACTTTTCCCATTAAATCCGAACTAATTCTAAACAAGCTATTAGTATCCACCAGTTTTACAGTACTTAAATTACTCGTCAATTAGGTGTCATTTTCCTGTTGCAAACTAAAGAAAGACACTTAGAAGTGGATAAACGTATCCTATCATTTCTTAAGCTTATTGAAAATTAAACAATAAAGAAGAAAGCTTTCCTTAAACTGAAAATAAAAGAAAACTTCGTTTAGTTGAGAATTAGGTGAATTTAATTTCCCATTTAATTTTACTTGCCAAGCTGAAATTACGATATTACGACTTTATTAAAATTGTAAGAGTACTGAATATTTTCCAGAAGCGTGTTCGCCATAAAGGGACTCTATTGTAGGAAAACGCTACAGATTTCTAAACAATAAAGCACTAAACTAAAGCTTCCAGATATGAATTCCTCTCCATTGTGCTAGCTTTTATTTCCCGGACTTTCCATTCTTTTATCCTTTTTCCATTCAGTACTGCAACGCCGTAGTTTTCACAGTTACGTTCCCCCACCTGTTAATTAATCTCTCCATGTGTTACAAATATTTGCTCTTCGACTTGACTCCCGTTATGAATGAACGTAAACTCAACTAACATTGTGCCTTTTTCGCTCGATAATTTTTCCTGCGAGTACGAGCGACTGTGAAAAAAGTCGGCGATGGTGTAACATAATTACTTAAGGCCATCTCTCTGCACAACACCCAACAAAACATAAAACAGCAACATTGACTGCAGGAGGTGAACGAACCCGACGTAGGTTCGCGTACGCGATGGTGTGCGATGCCAGTGTAGCACGGAGTCACCGCAGAGTGAACGCTGCTACTCGATGAAGTCATCAATCACGTCGGCGGCGCTTTTTCCTGGAGGACCAATGCTGCTTTCTTATTACGTCACACAGCATGCGACTTTGCAGGTTTAATTACTCAGCAATTTTCATCATGAACTATTATTACATTTTGTTCCGATAAAAACTTAATGTGGGAACTCTGCTTGAAATTAAAAAGTAATGAGAGTCAGGACTGGGGTTAGGGTAGCTTCTTTAGGTCTGTTCGGTCCCCAACTCCCAAGTTACCCCAATTACCGAAATCTGATATTATTTTGTACCAAATGTTCTGCGAGTTGGCATAAATGTAGAAAACTCATGAATTGACGAGGATAACCATAACCCGTTAGTGCTTGTAGACAATTTCACGGGTGTTGAACACCAGCACTTCTGCACCAAGTAACCCGCCATGACCGACCAACCAGGAAGGTCAATGTTACATCAGTCTTACCACATACGGACGTTGCGACCTCAAATTATGTAATTTTCTGTATTAAAAGCTGATCGAGAAATTGCTCCTGCTTTGCACGTATTTTCAAATGAAAAAGACGTGTTTTGACGTCTTGGCAGGGGACTTGACTCCTTCCTATTTTGAAATAAAACTCCTATTAATTTGTAATCCTGGATCTCAATCGATAGAACGCCGGAGCCGACCATATCGATTGAGATCTCAATCGGCATTCTACACATGGTCTATAAAATCTGAAAATTCAAACATTTAATTTGATGACTTTTAGGAATGCAATTAAAAATAGTTTAATTACGTAAGAAACAATAATAAATAGCTTGCGACTGCCAAGTCTGTCAGGCGTAGGACATTGCTCTCTACATAAACCAAGGGATTACTCGGGAACAAAAGTCTAAATATAAATACTTAAACTGTCAATGACTCCAAATACTTCGTCATATTCTCGATGTCCCACTTAAATACAAATTTAGTTGCTTTATAGATTGATCAGTTCATACACTCGTGGACTGAACCAGTAGGTGCTAAAACCACGCAATTCTTATCCAAAGTAATTTACATTTATATTTTATAGGAAATAAATCCCTGTAGTAAATGATTCACAGACTCTCAGAATACAACACCATTGGCTCCAGAAATTTCAGAATTTTTACTTGGAACGTAATGGCAATGAAATTTAACAAGTTTTTTATACTTCATACAAATGGACGATAATTTACAACCACTTCCGTTATGGACTCATGAATGAACAAATGTAATACAAAAATGATAGTAAAAATATCAACACATACAAACCTCCAAAAAACTAAACGTAAACAAATCGACGCACGTCGGTGCAAAGGATCGTATTTAAGACTTTCGGAAAGTAAAGCGGTCATTTTTTTATTAAAATCATATTTATCAGGTACAAGTTGTGCAATAAATATACGAGTACACCGTGTTTCAAAAAGACTTTCATCTAGTCACCTTTAATTTTCCGTAAAAATTAAAAAATGCCGCTTTACGAAGATAATGACTGAAATGTTGGTTACATTACTTTATAATACTTTTTAAAAATTATTAGGTAGACAGTGGTCTAGGACGACTGGATCGCTGAGGGGTAAAACTGACTCAACCTTTGCTTAATTTTGCTGTTTGTTGTTTAAATTCTTTCCGTATTGGCGATTTTAAAACGTTTCGATTTCATTCCAAAGGCAACTAGATGAAAATAATTTTGAAACACGGTGTATTACATAATATGCAAAAATGTTACAAAAAAGTTGGAAACCCACAACATATTTTTTTAAATATAAACAATCTGAAGGAACAAGAAACAGTGAATATAAAAAGTGGGAGAAATCTAATAATCAATAAAAGACCGAAAAATTTAATATTCCGAAGTGTTAAAAACCTGTATCCAATATAAAGATAGAAATCTCGATGGAATTAGATTTAGAACAACAATTTTTGAAAAATTTAATTTCGAAATAGAGAAATGTGACACGAGTAAATTGAAAAAAAACAAATTCGGGATATGTAAGACCGAATTCTTAGGCAAATCAAAAACGATGCAAAGACGGCATCTTTCTATCTGTTTTAGCTTCGTAGATAACGAGGTTTATACATTTCGGAACTAAAATTCATTATCCGAAAGTGTAATCACTTCGAATTCCTTTATTTAGTTTTGGATTCTGCGTGAAAAGTTTGCTTCGTAAATAAGCGAAATATCGACCGAATTAGATTTAGAAACATATT
Source organism: Gnatocerus cornutus (assembly GCA_029298725.1). NCBI lineage: Eukaryota > Metazoa > Arthropoda > Insecta > Coleoptera > Tenebrionidae > Gnatocerus > Gnatocerus cornutus. The sequence continues at coordinate 10,499,931 of CM055514.1, forward strand.
TCTTTCGAAAAATTTGAAATTTCGAAATTCGGGATATGTAACATATTCTGCGTTATGAAACATTGAATATTTCGAAGTATGAAAAGACTAAGTAAATTACTACTACTAAATGTAAAAATGTTATTAGGCAAATTTGTGCAAATATGTATAAAAATTTAAAATATTAAATTAATATAAAATATAAATAAATTAGATTTTTCTTTCCAAAAATATAGAAATACATATTACGAAATTCAAACAATATGCCCAGAATAAAAAAGTTAAAACTTTAATTAAAGCGATCTGAAATCTATAGAATGTAGAAAAGATAGGAAATGTGCAAACAATCTAAAGAATACAGATACAAAAGAAATATAAAGCAGCCACAGAGCGTAAACTGGACAAGGGACATCCAAAAAACAAAATGATTCAGTTTGGAGTTAAATTCTTTATCTAGTTTTTGACTATGTTATTTAAATACACAAAATAAAATTAAACTTCCAGAGAATCAACAAAAATACAATGACAAATTCTCATGATTTCAAATAAACTGTCTATAATCCTAGCCCGTTATGCGTGTCGTGATTACCTCGTAGCTTTGCACGTATAAACGTGAAACCAAAAAACTTTTACATATAATATGCATATTAGTAAGAAAAATGTGTTTTTAAAAACGTCTACAAAATTGGTGGATGCGCCAAATTCTCTAAAATAATAATCCTTGCAAAGTAAAGTTTTTATAGATTACAAACGAGTAATGTTTACATTGTCTTTCATATTTCATATCCCAAACTTGTAGGTTTCAATATTTTTAAAATCCAATTTAATTTACTGTTTTAAAATGTCGTATAAATGCTTGACCCACATAATTATCAAAATTATTTTTGTCGCTTTGAGTTCCGTGCGACATTTCGAATAAATTAGCAACAAATTTCATTTTATATAAAACTAGACAAATAACAAGATAAATATTCTTTTATTATATCAAATTACGTAAATTTCTAGCACTTTGCCAACTTTCTTGCTTTAGATCTTCCATTAACTTGACTTTGCACTGTCGGCAATCTACATAATTTTCCGAACACATTTCCTTTAAACCAGAAACTTGGAAATTGTAGAATTAAAATAACTGGACGAATACGTAACTGGTTTTTTAAATCATTAAAATCGAATTAAAAATAACGGAACTACCGCTCTGGGCGTTTGCTGCAATATGTATATCCTGTAAACTTTATGATGTGGAATAATTATTTCTTCATGACGTAATCCATGTTCAGTAAAAACGAATCTTAAAAATCGTTGGAATAAATAAGTTATAATAAACGTTAAGCAGTACCGATAAAATGTTTTCATTTTCACTTACGAGCCTTAGAAATGAATCATTAAAAAAGATTTGATTCTTCTTATGTTATTAGACCTGAAATGACTACAACTATCGCGACTCAATAAATGAACGAATGTCAGCTATTTGAAGAAATTTTGTCATTAAAAACACAGAAATGGAGCATCCCCTTCCCTTTTTTATGTACACGTTAGAGCAAATGTGTATCTAATCTCCACACAATCAACAGCTTTCACTTGCATTATCTATTTTTATTCAAAAGTTTATTGCCCCCAAAGTTTACGCGTAAAAATGTTGCAACAAACTCTTAATGTTGTAGCAAAACTTAAGACATGTTTACTCTTAATTTTGCACTTCCTGTGATCTTCTGATATAACTTCCATCTGAAGCAAACAAACAATTTTATTTTTTTTATATGATAGTCACATCCTTGTGCTCTAAATTTCACATTTGCGATACCAGCTAATTTGTGTAATTTATGAAATTTCTAAAATTATCCTTTAGATAAGATAACCTCAACTATTCGACTTGACATCCTCTACATCGACCTCTAATCTAACGATTAAATAATAAATTTAGAAATGCAATTATAATGGCACTAAAATGCACTTGGCACACATGTGTCAACAAAGGAGGTACCTAACCTCACATTCTTGCTTTCAAAGATTTGAATAAGATTCTCATCGCTGATTACACTTACACTGATGAGGTAACCACCGCCGTTCTATAACTTGTGTGCTTTTCGGAACTTCCACTTTTTTCGGCCTTTTTTCTGGCTGGTTTTCTTCAACCACCACTTTGTATTTGTGAATGTTGTCATAGATTCTCGCATTTGCAACAGGTGTAACTAAGTTAGGAGTTCGTAAAGCCAACAATGGATCAAATTGTTCACTAAAGAAGTCCAATTTTGGATTATAATCTTCGGTTTTAACCAGCTGTTTGTCTTTATCACCCACTTTTGACGTTTTATCAGCCATTGTGAAACAAAAACAGACAGCACGAGGAACTGGCACTCTAGCGGTACGTGTTTAATTTAATTGACATGCCGATCGAACAGGAATCTGTAAGGCGGTAGAGCGTCGTATTTGACCCTATGCGCATTGTATCGCGAGATATAATTTTCAGCAGGAAAGCAGGAATAGCCGAAATGTAAATAAATTTGTTTCAATTAAATTAATGCTTTAAAAATTTTACTTTTGTACAGATAAACATAAAGAAGAATCAAACAAAATTTCGTTTATTAATCATTTCAGAGGAAAATTGTTGAAATTTAAAATTAACAATAATAATTTTACTTTTATTTTCAATACCGTAGTTTTACAATGTGTTTATACCTATATAAATTAATGTATAAAACTATCAAAAAAAAAGTATAAAAAGGGCGAATGAATTCATGTTCTCGGTGGGGCAAAAAGTAATTTGCGGCTGCGGACTATTCAAAGTTAGGGTTTGTGGTTTTGGATAAAAATAGCAATGTTTAAACTTTACTGCTTTTTGGTAGTGAAACTAACAAAACGAATCAGACAAACTGTACCGCTCTGAAGACTCTAAACTAAAATCTGACCCAGAACGCTCCAGAACACTTTAGAACTTATTAAAGTGTTTTACTTCCAAGAATTGTCTCAATTTCTACTTGAGATGACTCTGGCAAATAACTGTTTTACAAGAATTATCAATTTTTTATTGAATCAATTTCTACTCTTCAACGTTTTTTATTATTTATTTAGTTCAGAAATTTGTTCATTTTTCTCATTCAAGTTTTCTTCCACCTTTTGACACTTTTCTAATTTTCTTATGTTTTTAAATTTTTCAGAGATGATAATAGATGCAATACTCATCTCAACCTCAATCTCATTATGGCAAAAAGAATTTTCAAATAAGTACTTGAAGTATCTGTTCTTTTTAATCACAGGATGTTATAGTTATAAGTTGTAAGCTAAGGATGCTGATCTCTGATCTCTGGCTTACCGTTGTGAAAAATAGCGTAACACTCATGAAAACTAAATAATGATTCAAACTGACAATAATTGAGCGTTCGTTTGTATCGAGGAAGTAGTCTAACAGTTCGAAGGATTAAAATTCCTCACGATGGAATATTATAAAGCTAAAAATTAGATACAGATGTGAAAGAAGAGTTGAGTTATCTACGTTATAATCGTACTTAACATTTTATGGGATAAACTCATTAAAGACGCAAATAAAACTAATCGAGTCAATAAGTTAACCATTAAAGTGGTCATCAATAAGATTGAGATTTGTTATAGAATAAGTCAAGATAATACCATAAGGACTCTTTTTAAGCTCACTAAGAGTTTGACGCGTTTTATTCTAATCAGAAACGATTGACGTGTAAAAACAGCGTACCATAGAGGTGACCCTGTGGTAACATTTCCTTTTAGAAGAATATTTACAATCCGGGCGAAATATCCGGAGGAGACACTTTTTGTTCAATTTTTAAAATAAAGTGAATATGCCTTTCTTTCTAACTGGTTTTGATTAATTTATTTTCTACCCACAAATGAATGCTCCAACACGAAAGAACAAGCAACTAAAAATAACCGTATTTTTTCACCTAAATTCACCTGCTTCAGGTAAATGAACGTCTCGGCAAAGTTATAATAATTACGACTGTGAATACTGCAAACATTGCGCAACGAATAAAAGCAAAAGTGGATGTAGGCATTACGCTGTTATTCACTCCGGTTCACTTTCACAAAAAGAAATTGATGCAATTTTCATCTTTACGGAATGTAGCTACACTTTCTATGAAACAATGTTTTGGATCTAATTATAATTACATTTAAGATTTGAATTTTGTCAGTCCCCTTGTGAAACAGTTTTTGTTTTTTGACTTGGGTATAAAAAAGTGGGAAAAACAATTAATGAAATTAAGTAGTCACTGATTTACATCACTTTCACTGTTTGATTAATTAAAAGTTCATTTCTCTTGGTGAAAGTTCGCGGTAAGGATTAACCAATCTTCGTTTTGGTATTTATAAACACGAGAATTTTTAATACCGTTTCTATTGGGAATATTAGTCTCACTCAAAATAAACGCCTTTTTTTATTTCAGTTTAAATTAAATTTTAAAGAGAGATTTGATCATTGTTTAATGGTGTTACGCCTACCACCATTAACAATACCTATACAAAATTACTATAATAAGAAATTATATTTTATAATTAATTTGTTTTTACAATGATCAGATCAAAATTATTTGCAGTTTTGATGTGAACTACATATTATATTCATTTTTCTTACCATTTAATTACACATATTTCTACATATATTACATTTTATTTCTGATTTCAGATCTAAAGAAATTCAGCGTTCATGTGTTGGAGACGGTTCGACATTCATCGTGATATTTCAAGGTAATAATAAACAACAAAATGCAGTAATTATAAAAACTAATTTATTATCAAATCAGTTCAAATGAAGCTTCAATTGCACTCTTCACTACAGCTTTGTAATAATTATAATATAATTATCATTATTTATTAATTATAATATAATTTATCGGTTTTTACAAAAATGTTCATTTAAATTTATTTTTATTTTTAACGTTCATAATTTATTTATACAAGGAGTTTATAAATGTTTTTACCATCAAGGGTGCGGGTATGAAATGTCAAATAAATTTGCTGCTCGTTACAAATGTAGGTTTAGATTTTTCAACTGACATTTATAGTTAACCTATCAATCATTGAACAAAGTTAATTTTTTAAAATAAACTGTTCAAGTTGTGGTTTGAATGCTAAAAATCTAAAATTTTGACATAAAACCGTAACTGAAAAAAAGTCGTTGACGTAAGTGACATTGAAATAATTGTGAACATTCACATTGTGAACATTCACTATGAAAACAAAGCGGCAAAATAGTGCATGACAGGAATTCCAGAGCCCCTCTTTATGCTAGAAACATTTATAAACACCTTGTATTATTCTAAAACGTTTATTATTATGAGTGGAGGTCGCTTTTTTTGCTCCGTTTCTCACATCTGATCACGTTCTTTTTTATTTATTGGTCTTTTTGGTAAAAGAAATGGACTGAAAGGAGGCAGAAGTTCGTTTATATTAGCTCGTTGAACTTTTGTTGTTTTTGTAGCTTTTTGGGTCCATTTCTGTTCTATTGCCACTTACGTTGATTTGGGATAAAATTTAAATTGTCAAATAAAATTATTTTTGTTGTTCTGGTGTTACCATATGTTTATAGTGCTATTCAATTCTATTCATTTTCACTTCTTACTTTGAACTCTGTGATATTTACCTACTCTAAAAATTTACACATTTATTGTTGCTGCATGCAGCCTTTATTTTTTAAACCAAACTTGCTTTATTTTCTTTGACTTCTTTAGATGTTCTCTTTGCCTGTCATTCTTAAATATTTTCTGATGTTTTCTCTTTTTTCTTTTTAATATACAAGAAGAATGTATTTATTAAACAATAAATCACCAAAGGAAATAAAATTCTTTAAAAAAATAGAGACGAATTCAAGAAAAAACAAAAATTATGTATTAAAGAAAAGCTAAAGAGAAAGCAATAAACGATGATACCAGAAAAAATTAGCACAATGAAAAAACAAAAGATGCAGTCACGTAAAAGATGAAAGAAAAAATCATAAAACCAGTATAAGAAGTAGATTTTTATCATGATATACTTTATATGTAATTAACTTACATAACAATCTAAACATGAACTACAATGTGGTAGTAAATAAAGTATTAATAAAAATCCGAAACTTATCAAAAATTATTACATACAGGATCCCAGAACTCGTGACCCGGAGAGAATTTTTTTTATTTTTTCTCGAATACTATTAAACTTAATCAATTTTTGTTTTGAAATTTATCGTCTGTATTGGTATCGGCACCCTTTCTAGCTCCCTAGGGCGCGAGTTCTGGGACATTCTGTAGTTATTGGAGCAGTTATTAATTCTACTTTGTTTCAGATCTCTTTTGATACGGTTTCACCTCCAAGTAGGGTAGTGGTAACTCTCATTGGGAAACCAAAAAAAAGTACAGGAACTTAAAAATCGGGGGAAGAAGGAGTCCTCCAGCCACATCGTGGCGGGGACTCACATACTGGGGGCCCAGTCGCCTATGTCGCTGGCGATGCCCTTTATCGACAACGATCTGCTATGGAGTTCAGATCATGACGGTAAAATGGTCGATATCTCTTCTTGCCTTCAAGTATGTATCAACATTTTGAATTTGTTTATGACTATAACTTTTTTGTAGGATGCCTCCGTACCTGCCAACCAACAAAATACAAATGGAATGAGTTTAGGAGAATTATCCCAGTCTGATTTAAGTTCTCTCGTTCCTCCATTGCCAGAAGCTAGTATTGCTGACGATGAAATTTTTAAACATTTATCTGATACTACTCCAATTGAGATAGACACTCTTCTCAACGAATTTAACTCTACCTCTTTTATAAAAGTATGTAAACAGTAAGGGTGTTGTATTTTCAAAATTCTATTTTTAATACTGGTGGAGAGTGAGGACTGAAAAAATCGACAATCTTGTAACACAGTAAAATATCCATTTTACATTTTGGTGTTCCCAGAAGAATAAACAACAGTGGTAGGAAGATGCAATTAATTAAAAAAGCACGCGTCACTTACGATGCGATATTTTATAATCAATTGAATTATAAAATTGCGATATTTTATAATCGATTGAAGTATAAAACACCATTCAAATTGAGTGGAACGTTTTCAGTTTAATTCTCAAGGGAAAGATGTTATTTTCGAATAAAAACATTAAATTTATATTAGATGAATTTATCCGCAAAAATTATTTCGATTATAAAGAGTGATTCAGTTCCTTTTTTAAAATAGCAGCAAAAACTAAAAACATACATTTGTAGAGATTTTATCAATTTCCACAAAAATTAAAAATAGAATTTTAAAAATATGATAAAATAGTCATCCGTACCATAGAGAATATCGAACCTGCACGACCATTCGTTTTTTCATTCTCGATGTGGCGCCATCTAACCACAGAACTTTTTACAGCAGGAAGAGAACAACAATATCCCAAATTGTGCCGGTGATGATTCTTCAGGTAACTCGCTTGCTCACCACAAGAGCGCGCAAGTTATGTTGGAAATGCGATCTTTGAAGTTTACTATCGCCGCAGCAAATCCGATTCTTGCCGAGAAACTTGCGACACCTAGTGAAGCTAATACACAACTAAATAATAATGGAAGCAGGCCACAGCTGGCGCCACTGACACCGAAAGTGGAGAAAGGTAGGTTGGTTGCATGCGCAGATCTTGATGCAAGTCTGTTTTTTTTAAATATATTTTTGGATTTGTTTTTTTTAATACTAGTTTTTGATCTAAATGTTTCAAGATACCCCCCTAAGAACGACAAGCGTGATTTTTCAAATATCCGTTAAGCCTTAAAATAAAACAATGGTTTTAATAAACTTAATCTGTAGTCACAATGACTTTAAACGTTGTGGTTGTGATAAGTAGATAATTGAATAAAGAGGTTTTTTCAATCTAAATGATTGACAACTTTTTTGATAGCTTTAAACCTAATAACAATATTTAAATAAAGAAATGAAATATCTGTATTTTTTTTTAATTTTCATTCTTAATTTTTGTCGTTTTTACAGCCTCCAGTTACTTCACTTTTTTTAGAGTTGCTAAATTGTTTTTAAATTCAACGGTAAGTCAAAAATACAGAAAATACAATTGATCGTTCATTGCAAAAACCACTTAAGTAATTTTTTTGCAAATTTCTGATTTTTTCATGAACCGCCTCTGCAAGGGTAGTTACATCTTCTTGTCAAAATCATATAAGTCTTATACAAGGTGTTTATAAATGTTTCTAGCATCAAGGGTAGCTCTGGAATTCTTGCTGTGCACTATTTTGCCGCTTTGTTTTCATAGTGAATATAACTAACTATCTTGAAAATTATTTATAACGTTACTTATGTCCATGACGTTTCAGTTACAGTTTTGTGCCCAAGTTTATGATTTTCAGGTTTTAAACCACAACTAGAACAGTTTATTTCTCAAAACTTACTGTGTTCCATGTTTGAGGTTAACTACAAATGTCAGTTGAAAAATCGAAACCCACATTTGTAATGAGCGGCAAATTTCTTTGACATTTCATAGCCACCCTTGATGCTAGAAACATTTATAAACACCTTGTAGCTCGTTACCTTCTAACTTCGGTGGTAATTTCTGTATTCACTGTAAAAACCACATAAGTCAATGGCTGAATCAAGAATCACATAAAAATGCGTAAATGCTTTTGCTTGAAAATTTTAAGTATGTATACAGGGTGAGTCAAGCTTACGTACTTCTTCTGTGACGTTTTTATAAATAATTACTTTATATTTTTGAAAAGATGAATGTATATGTATGAATAAAATGCATATCTTAATAGTATATTAAGTAATAAGAACGATAAGGACACTTTACCGTGCGAAGACAATTGTTTGGAGGAGGAGCAAAGCGACGTTCGTGATGCTTATAATATTTTTTACACGATAGACAAATTTCGTTTATTTTTATAAAATCAAAAATTTCTTCAATAATTCCTGAAAAGTCAAAATTTCGGCATGAGAATGTATACAGGGTGTCCCAGAACTCATGACCCATAGAGCAAGGGAGGGTGCCGACAGCAATACCGATGGTAAATTTCAAAACAAAGATTGCTTAAGTTTAAATAGTATTTAAGAAAGGATAAACAATTGTCAACCAATCCCGTAAGCTAAATTCTAGAGATGGAGTAAACTGCCATCAAAATTTCCTAGGTAACAAGAGTGTAATGTTCATCTGACCAATGAATGATAGTTTGTGTCCATCGTTACCGATTTTCAAATTCTGTTCTGCTTCAGGATTGGCTACAGTTTTTTCGTCTTATCTTGATTATTTTTTCAACTAAAAAATTTTTGATTAGAAATTTTGGTTCAGAATTGCTGCCTCCATAAGCCTTTTTTTTCTGGGTCACAAGTTCTGGGACACCTGTATAAATCCTTTTTTTTAAATGACTATTTTTCAATTTTCACTTACCGTTTTGTTTATCTTGGTAACCAGTAAACTCAACTTACTGTTGATATAGCAGGCGCGGTAACTAAGCAATTTTTTTCGAAAATTCTTGAATTTGCAGTGTCTTATTTAAAAATTGACAGCACCATTGCCTTTCAAGATATGAAGATAAAACTTGACACGTTCAATAACTAAAGTATGCTTTTTTTCTTGATTTGACCAGAAATTACTTTTAAATTAATTTTATGCTTAAATGTAAAAAATAGACGATTTCAATTTTCAGGATTTACAAATGGCCAAAACTTTTTTTTAAATGGAACACTATGTACATTTTTAGTGTAATGAATTCAGTTTTATATTCCCATCATTTTTTGTCTCAACTTCTACACGGTTAAAATAGGCGATTTTTGAGATAATTCATGGTATTGGAGAAATTGATGTACCATATAATTCAAAAAATTTAACATTTAGTTGTCTTTGAAAAACAACATCAATTGAAACGTAGTTTAAGTAAATACTTTATTCTTTTTAAGTAACTGCTACCCAAGTAAGCATACCTATAATACTTGTTTAGTAAGTATTTACTGATGCATATGAACCCAAGTCGGTATATACTAAAAAAATTTAAGCAAAAGCATTTTTTTATTTTTATGCTTATCAGTCGTTGTTTCGGCGCGGATTTTAAGGCGGACTAAATGTAGGATGAAAGTTTTGGTAAGGACGTTCCAAAAGAACTACAGCAGTCATTCTCACAATCGCGCTACATGTCCTTCCAATATGAAATTTAGAGAAAAGGAATTAGGGTTGTTGAAGAGTTGATAAATAATGTTTAGCCAAACATACATATGACTTGACCAAGAAACAACCTTCTACTATTGTTGCACTAACAAAATTTGCCTTTTCAGCTGGCAATGTTTCCATTAAACGCCAAAAAGAAAATATAAAACAGGTGAAAAATAGTATCGTCCTAGAACATGTTTCAATTTATGAAGACCTTTTCTAATGCCCAACTGGAGAGAAAAGTGACGGTCGAAATATCGAGAAAGACGATAAAGAGTTTGATTATGTTCCATAATTTAGTTTTATTAATTCTCCAATTGTAGATTTTTGTGCCAATTAAAATGTACTCTTAATACAAAAAAGTTTCATCCTGTGCAAAAATCACGTGAGTCATTGTCAAACCATGTTTTTTATCAAAAAACTATTACATTTTTTAAATTAATTTTGTTGACACTAGTTGTAGTCGCAACTATTACATAGTTTATAATAAACAATTATTAGGTATGATTTTGGTTTAAAAAACTGTTTTTATTCAAAACTTTACTGAAAAATCAACTATTTTGATTTATGCGGTTTTTGAAATAAACGATTCAATTAAAATTTCTATTTTTTGTCAAATTTACCATGTAAATTTATAAAGCATATGTAAGCATATCAGCTTAATTTGAAAATGCAACCCAAAATACATTTTCAAAGACTTTGGTTTGTATAGCTACTGTTCTAGAACGATCTAAATCCTCAAGTTTGTTTCTCATTAGACTCATTATAATTCAATTCCGATTATCTTACCTTTTGAAGATTGCTTTAATATGTACTGAACGTTCGACGATTTCCCGAATTTAAGACAGACCAATTTTTTGATTCATGCGTTTCAGACCGTTGCTACTTCAAAGGTCATTTGTTACATAAATGTATTTTTTTCGAAAATTGTACTGCGACAAAGCCTAATTAATGTTGATATTTATATTGCACGAAATAAGGCCCAAATTGTAAAAAAATCAGTACGAAATATTCCCCGAAACATTTGGAGATTTATAATTAAAATTTTCTAAATATGTACGTAAGAGTATTCAAAATTGTAAACAAAAATAAAATTAGCATTCATTGGAATCGAGCATCTCAAATTTAATCTCACAATACTTATGTCGTTGAAGTTAGCTTGGGATTGGCTTTTTGGTTGCGCCGTAACATAGGCAACACAACGAGCACTCGGCTTTTTTTACAGTAGACCAGACAAATTCTGGAATTTCGTGGGTATTTTCATGTTTTCGCTACTTTTCTTTCAAATTTATGGCAATTTGACTTTGGAATAATAACCTCCCATTGTAACAATTAATACTTTGGTGTAAAATATACAGAAAAGGGATAATCAAAGGGGGTTGTGCTGCCGCCTTTTTCATCACCGTTATCGTAAAAATCCAGCATCTACCCCGGTCGCAGTGATCCCAAAAAATAGAGAAAAATTCACTGATAAATCTCCCATATCAAGTTTGTCCCCACCAGCCGTCAGAGGGTTGTAATCTCGCCCCATTTATATTCACCCTCTAAAAATGTAAAAAGTCGAAAATGTACCCCAACGGCATTAGACCCAAAAAATAGAGAAAAATTCACTGATAAATCCCCCATATCAAGTTTGTCTCCACCAGCCGTCAGAGGGTTGTAATCTCGCCCCATTTATATTCACCCTCTAAAAATGTGAAAAGTCGAAAATGTACCCCAACGGCATTAGACCCAAAAAATAGAGAAAAATTCACTGATAAATCTCCCATATCAAGATTGTCCCCACCAGCCGTCAGAGGGTTGTAATCTCGCCCCATTTATATTCACCCTCTAAAAATGTGAAAAGTCGAAAATGTACCCCAATGGCATTAGACCCAAAAAATAGAGAAAAATTCACTGATAAATCTCCCATATCAAGTTTGTCTCCACCAGCCGTCAGAGGGTTGTAATCTCGCCCCATTTATATTCACCCTCTAAAAATGTAAAAAGTCGAAAATGTACCCCAATGGCATTAGACCCAAAAAATAGAGAAAAATTCACTGATAAATCTCCCATATCAAGTTTGTCTCCACCAGCCGTCAGAGGGTTGTAATCTCGCCCCATTTTAATTCACCCTCTAAAAATGTGAAAAGTCGAAAATGTACCCCAATGGCATTAGACCCAAAAAATAGAGAAAAATTCACTGATAAATCTCCCATATCAAGTTTGTCTCCACCAGCCGTCAGAGGGTTGTAATCTCGCCCCGTTTAAATTCACCCTGTAAAAATGTAAAAAATCGAAAATGTACCCCAACGGCATTAGACCCAAAAAATAGAGAAAAATTCACTGATAAGGCTCCCATATCAAGTTTGTCTCCACCAGCCGTCAGAGGGTTGTAATCTCGCCCCATTTTAATTCACCCTCTAAAAATGTGAAAAGTCGAAAATGTACCCCAATGCCATTAGACCCAAAAAATAGAGAAAAATTCACTGATAAATCTCCCATATCAAGTTTGTCTCCACCAGCCGTCAGAGGGTTGTAATCTCGCCCCATTTATATTCACCCTCTAAAAATGTGAAAAGTCGAAAATGTACCCCAACGGCATTAGACCCAAAAAATAGAGAAAAATTCACTGATAAATCTCCCATATCAAGTTTGTCTCCACCAGCCGTCAGAGGGTTGTAATCTCGGCCCATTTTAATTCACCCTCTAAAAATGTAAAAAGTCGAAAATGTACCCCAATGGCATTGGACCCAAAAAATAGAGAAAAATTCACTGATAAATCTCCCATATCAAGTTTGTCTCCACCAGCCGTCAGAGGGTTGTAATCTCGCCCCATTTATATTCACCCTCTAAAAATGTGAAAAGTCGAAAATGTACCCCAATGGCATTAGACCCAAAAAATAGAGAAAAATTCACTGATAAATCTCCCATATCAAGTTTGTCTCCACCAGCCGTCAGAGGGTTGTAATCTCGCCCCATTTATATTCACCCTCTAAAAATGTGAAAAGTCGAAAATGTACCCCAATGGCATTAGACCCAAAAAATAGAGAAAAATTCACTGATAAATCTCCCATATCAAGTTTGTCTCCACCAGCCGTCAGAGGGTTGTAATCTCGCCCCGTTTAAATTCACCCTGTAAAAATGTAAAATATCGAAAATGTACCCCAACGGCATTAGACCCAAAAAATAGAGAAAAATTCACTGATAAGGCTCCCATATCAAGTTTGTCTCCACCAGCCGTCAGAGGGTTGTAATCTCGCCCCATTTTAATTCACCCTCTAAAAATGTGAAAAGTCGAAAATGTACCCCAATGCCATTAGACCCAAAAAATAGAGAAAAATTCACTGATAAATCTCCCATATCAAGTTTGTCCCCACCAGCCGTCAGAGGGTTGTAATCTCGCCCCATTTATATTCACCCTCTAAAAATGTAAAAAGTCGAAAATGTACCCCAACGGCATTAGACCCAAAAAATAGAGAAAAATTCACTGATAAATCCCCCATATCAAGTTTGTCTCCACCAGCCGTCAGAGGGTTGTAATCTCGCCCCATTTATATTCACCCTCTAAAAATGTGAAAAGTCGAAAATGTACCCCAACGGCATTAGACCCAAAAAATAGAGAAAAATTCACTGATAAATCTCCCATATCAAGATTGTCCCCACCAGCCGTCAGAGGGTTGTAATCTCGCCCCATTTATATTCACCCTCTAAAAATGTGAAAAGTCGAAAATGTACCCCAATGGCATTAGACCCAAAAAATAGAGAAAAATTCACTGATAAATCTCCCATATCAAGTTTGTCTCCACCAGCCGTCAGAGGGTTGTAATCTCGCCCCATTTATATTCACCCTCTAAAAATGTGAAAAGTCGAAAATGTACCCCAATGGCATTAGACCCAAAAAATAGAGAAAAATTCACTGATAAATCTCCCATATCAAGTTTGTCTCCACCAGCCGTCAGAGGGTTGTAATCTCGCCCCATTTTAATTCACCCTCTAAAAATGTGAAAAGTCGAAAATGTACCCCAATGGCATTAGACCCAAAAAATAGAGAAAAATTCACTGATAAATCTCCCATATCAAGTTTGTCTCCACCAGCCGTCAGAGGGTTGTAATCTCGCCCCGTTTAAATTCACCCTGTAAAAATGTAAAAAATCGAAAATGTACCCCAACGGCATTAGACCCAAAAAATAGAGAAAAATTCACTGATAAATCTCCCATATCAAGTTTGTCTCCACCAGCCGTCAGAGGGTTGTAATCTCGCCCCATTTTAATTCACCCTCTAAAAATGTAAAAAGTCGAAAATGTACCCCAATGGCATTAGACCCAAAAAATAGAGAAAAATTCACTGATAAATCTCCCATATCAAGTTTGTCTCCACCAGCCGTCAGAGGGTTGTAATCTCGCCCCGTTTAAATTCACCCTGTAAAAATGTAAAAAATCGAAAATGTACCCCAACGGCATTAGACCCAAAAAATAGAGAAAAATTCACTGATAAATCTCCCATATCAAGTTTGTCTCCACCAGCCGTCAGAGGGTTGTAATCTCGCCCCATTTATATTCACCCTCTAAAAATGTGAAAAGTCGAAAATGTACCCCAACGGCATTAGACCCAAAAAATAGAGAAAAATTCACTGATAAATCTCCCATATCAAGTTTGTCTCCACCAGCCGTCAGAGGGTTGTAATCTCGCCCCATTTTAATTCACCCTCTAAAAATGTAAAAAGTCGAAAATGTACCCCAATGGCATTAGACCCAAAAAATAGAGAAAAATTCACTGATAAATCTCCCATATCAAGTTTGTCTCCACCAGCCGTCAGAGGGTTGTAATCTCGCCCCGTTTAAATTCACCCTGTAAAAATGTAAAAAATCGAAAATGTACCCCAACGGCATTAGACCCAAAAAATAGAGAAAAATTCACTGATAAATCTCCCATATCAAGTTTGTCTCCACCAGCCGTCAGAGGGTTGTATTCTCGCCCCGTTTAAATTCACCCTGTAAAAATGTAAAAAATCGAAAATGTACCCCAACGGCATTAGACCCAAAAAATAGAGAAAAATTCACTGATAAATCTCCCATATCAAGTTTGTCTCCACCAGCCGTCAGAGGGTTGTAATCTCGCCCCATTTATATTCACCCTCTAAAAATGTGAAAAGTCGAAAATGTACCCCAACGGCATTAGACCCAAAAAATAGAGAAAAATTCACTGATAAATCTCCCATATCAAGTTTGTCTCCACCAGCCGTCAGAGGGTTGTAATCTCGCCCCATTTATATTCACCCTCTAAAAATGTGAAAAGTCGAAAATGTACCCCAATGGCATTAGACCCAAAAAATAGAGAAAAATTCACTGATAAATCTCCCATATCAAGTTTGTCCCCACCAGCCGTCAGAGGGTTGTAATCTCGCCCCATTTATATTCACCCTCTAAAAATGTGAAAAGTCGAAAATGTACCCCAATGGCATTAGACCCAAAAAATAGAGAAAAATTCACTGATAAATCTCCCATATCAAGTTTGTCTCCACCAGCCGTCAGAGGGTTGTAATCTCGCCCCATTTTAATTCACCCTCTAAAAATGTGAAAAGTCGAAAATGTACCCCAATGGCATTAGACCCAAAAAATAGAGAAAAATTCACTGATAAATCTCCCATATCAAGTTTGTCTCCACCAGCAGTCAGAGGGTTGTAATCTCGCCCCGTTTAAATTCACCCTGTAAAAATGTAAAAAATCGAAAATGTACCCCAACGGCATTAGACCCAAAAAATAGAGAAAAATTCACTGATAAGGCTCCCATATCAAGTTTGTCTCCACCAGCCGTCAGAGGGTTGTAATCTCGCCCCATTTTAATTCACCCTCTCAAAATGTGAAAATTTGAAAATGTACCCCAATGGCATTAGACCCAAAAATTAGAGAAAAATTCACTGATAAAGCTCCCATATCAAGTTTGTTTTCACCAACCGTGAGAGAGTTGTAATCTCGCCCCGTTTAAATTCACCCTGTAAAAATGTAAAAAATCGAAAATGTACTCTAATGGCATTAGACCCAAAAAATAGAGAACAATTTATCGAATAATCTCCTATATCATATTTGTTTCCATCAGCCGTTAGGGGGTTGTCAGGCTTATTAAATAAATTATTTTTTTTTTGGCAACCCATAATACACTATCTGTGTATTGTATAGTGCTTATTTAGATTTTCGGAATTTTGAATTTACCGGCACATCGTTATTTTCTATTAATTAAATTTAGAATTTTTAAATTATCTCACAAGTAGATAAAGTTAGGCATCTGAGCATATTTTTTTTAATTCAGAATCAGTAAAATGTGTACATATTCTGTTTTTTTCTCGGAGGAGGCCGTTTCAGTCATCTTAGCTCTGTGTTTTTTAAAATAACTGGAAAACGTAAAAAACACAAAATTTAGAATATACAGTAAAACCCAGTACAACATTAGCATAAAATTATGGCTTATCACTTATCACTAATTGATTGTGTTTTGTGATGCATGAAACTCATACCTGGCGTAATTTTGTATTTAATTTTTGAAATACATTTTTTGAAAATAAAAACTGAACAGAAATTGGAAATTGTAGCTCAAATTTACACAAAATTATGAAGTTTAAACTTATTTTGCGATCCTCGAACTGGACTCACCTAAAATAAATTTGGTTCATCTCAGTTTTAAACCCCTCATTTGTGATTTTTTTTTAAAGTTTTTAACCAAATATGTAATTTTTCTGATAAATTGGTGTTACTCTATCCTGAAGAAAAAACAATTTGCCGGTAAATTCAAACTTAAAAAAAATGACACTGCAACTTATTACAAAGAAAGGTGTATTCTGGGTTGCCAGAAAAACACTCTCTCTTTTGTTTTAAAGGTAAAATAATTAAACATTACAATCTGATAGTTTTTGGAAGCAAATGTGATTAATGGAATTAATTAGGATTTTTTTTTTCTATTTTCTAACATTAATTCCATTGGGGAACATTTTCGATTTTTTACAATTTTAGAGGGTGAATTAAAATGGGGCGAAATTACAATCCTCTGACGGCTGGTGGAGGGAAACTTGATATGGGAGCTTTATCAGTGAATTTTTCTCTATTTTTTGGGTCTAATGCCATTGGGGTACATTTTCGACTTTTCACATTTTTAGAGGGTGAATTAAAATGGGGCGAGATTACAACCCTCTGACGGCTGGTGGAGACAAACTTGATATGGGAGATTTATCAGTGAATTTTTCTCTATTTTTTGGGTCTAATGCCGTTGGGGTACATTTTCGATTTTTTACATTTTTACAGGGTGAATTTAAACGGGGCGAGAATACAACCCTCTGACGGCTGGTGGAGACAAACTTGATATGGGAGATTTATCAGTGAATTTTTCTCTATTTTTTGGGTCTAATGCCGTTGGGGTACATTTTCGACCTTTCACATTTTTAGAGGGTGAATATAAATGGGGCGAGATTACAACCCTCTGACGGCTGGTGGGGACAAACTTGATATGGGAGATTTATCAGTGAATTTTTCTCTATTTTTTGGGTCTAATGCCATTGGGGTACATTTTCGACTTTTCACATTTTTAGAGGGTGAATATAAATGGGGCGAGATTACAACCCTCTGACGGCTGGTGGAGACAATCTTGATATGGGAGATTTATCAGTGAATTTTTCTCTATTTTTTGGGTCTAATGCCGTTGGGGTACATTTTCGACTTTTCACATTTTTAGAGGGTGAATATAAATGGGGCGAGATTACAACCCTCTGACGGCTGGTGGAGACAAACTTGATATGGGGGATTTATCAGTGAATTTTTCTCTATTTTTTGGGTCTAATGCCGTTGGGGTACATTTTCGACTTTTTACATTTTTAGAGGGTGAATATAAATGGGGCGAGATTACAACCCTCTGACGGCTGGTGGAGACAAACTTGATATGGGGGATTTATCAGTGAATTTTTCTCTATTTTTTGGGTCTAATGCCATTGGGGTACATTTTCGACTTTTCAAATTTTTAGAGGGTGAATATAAATGGGGCGAGATTACAACCCTCTGACGGCTGGTGGGGACAAACTTGATATGGGAGATTTATCAGTGAATTTTTCTCTATTTTTTGGGTCTAATGCCGTTGGGGTACATTTTCGACTTTTCACATTTTTAGAGGGTGAATATAAATGGGGCGAGATTACAACCCTCTGACGGCTGGTGGAGACAAACTTGATATGGGAGATTTATCAGTGAATTTTTCTCTATTTTTTGGGTCTAATGCCATTGGGGTACATTTTCGACTTTTCACATTTTTAGAGGGTGAATTAAAATGGGGCGAGATTACAACCCTCTGACGGCTGGTGGAAACAAACTTGATATGGGAGATTTATCAGTGAATTTTTCTCTATTTTTTGGGTCTAATGCCGTTGGGGTACATTTTCGATTTTTTACATTTTTACAGGGTGAATTTAAACGGGGCGAGATTACAACCCTCTGACTGCTGGTGGAGACAAACTTGATATGGGAGATTTATCAGTGAATTTTTCTCTATTTTTTGGGTCTAATGCCATTGGGGAACATTTTCGACTTTTCAAATTTTTAGAGGGTGAATTAAAACGGGGCGAGATTACAACCCTCTGACGGCTGGTGGAGACAAACTTGATATGGGAGATTTATCAGTGAATTTTTCTCTATTTTTTGGGTCTAATGCCGTTGGGGTACATTTTCGATTTTTTACATTTTTACAGGGTGAATTTAAACGGGGCGAGATTACAACCCTCTGACTGCTGGTGGAGACAAACTTGATATGGGAGATTTATCAGTGAATTTTTCTCTATTTTTTGGGTCTAATGCCATTGGGGTACATTTTCGACTTTTCAAATTTTTAGAGGGTGAATTAAAACGGGGCGAGATTACAACCCTCTGACGGCTGGTGGAGACAAACTTGATATGGGAGATTTATCAGTGAATTTTTCTCTATTTTTTGGGTCTAATGCCATTGGGGTACATTTTCGACTTTTCACATTTTTAGAGGGTGAATATAAATGGGGCGAGATTACAACCCTCTGACGGCTGGTGGAGACAAACTTGATATGGGAGATTTATCAGTGAATTTTTCTCTATTTTTTGGGTCTAATGCCATTGGGGTACATTTTCGACTTTTCACATTTTTAGAGGGTGAATTAAAATGGGGCGAGATTACAACCCTCTGACGGCTGGTGGAAACAAACTTGATATGGGAGATTTATCAGTGAATTTTTCTCTATTTTTTGGGTCTAATGCCGTTGGGGTACATTTTCGATTTTTTACATTTTTACAGGGTGAATTTAAACGGGGCGAGATTACAACCCTCTGACTGCTGGTGGAGACAAACTTGATATGGGAGATTTATCAGTGAATTTTTCTCTATTTTTTGGGTCTAATGCCATTGGGGTACATTTTCGACTTTTCAAATTTTTAGAGGGTGAATTAAAACGGGGCGAGATTACAACCCTCTGACGGCTGGTGGAGACAAACTTGATATGGGAGATTTATCAGTGAATTTTTCTCTATTTTTTGGGTCTAATGCCATTGGGGTACATTTTCGACTTTTCACATTTTTAGAGGGTGAATATAAATGGGGCGAGATTACAACCCTCTGACGGCTGGTGGAGACAAACTTGATATGGGAGATTTATCAGTGAATTTTTCTCTATTTTTTGGGTCTAATGCCATTGGGGTACATTTTCGACTTTTCACATTTTTAGAGGGTGAATTAAAATGGGGCGAGATTACAACCCTCTGACGGCTGGTGGAAACAAACTTGATATGGGAGATTTATCAGTGAATTTTTCTCTATTTTTTGGGTCTAATGCCGTTGGGGTACATTTTCGATTTTTTACATTTTTACAGGGTGAATTTAAACGGGGCGAGATTACAACCCTCTGACTGCTGGTGGAGACAATCTTGATATGGGAGATTTATCAGTGAATTTTTCTCTATTTTTTGGGTCTAATGCCATTGGGGTACATTTTCGACTTTTCACATTTTTAGAGGGTGAATTAAAACGGGGCGAGATTACAACCCTCTGACGGCTGGTGGAGACAAACTTGATATGGGAGATTTATCAGTGAATTTTTCTCTATTTTTTGGGTCTAATGCCATTGGGGTACATTTTCGACTTTTCACATTTTTAGAGGGTGAATATAAATGGGGCGAGATTACAACCCTCTGACGGCTGGTGGAGACAATCTTGATATGGGAGATTTATCAGTGAATTTTTCTCTATTTTTTGGGTCTAATGCCGTTGGGGTACATTTTCGACTTTTCACATTTTTAGAGGGTGAATATAAATGGGGCGAGATTACAACCCTCTGACGGCTGGTGGAGACAAACTTGATATGGGGGATTTATCAGTGAATTTTTCTCTATTTTTTGGGTCTAATGCCGTTGGGGTACATTTTCGACTTTTTACATTTTTAGAGGGTGAATATAAATGGGGCGAGATTACAACCCTCTGACGGCTGGTGGAGACAAACTTGATATGGGGGATTTATCAGTGAATTTTTCTCTATTTTTTGGGTCTAATGCCATTGGGGTACATTTTCGACTTTTCAAATTTTTAGAGGGTGAATATAAATGGGGCGAGATTACAACCCTCTGACGGCTGGTGGGGACAAACTTGATATGGGAGATTTATCAGTGAATTTTTCTCTATTTTTTGGGTCTAATGCCGTTGGGGTACATTTTCGACTTTTCACATTTTTAGAGGGTGAATATAAATGGGGCGAGATTACAACCCTCTGACGGCTGGTGGAGACAAACTTGATATGGGAGATTTATCAGTGAATTTTTCTCTATTTTTTGGGTCTAATGCCATTGGGGTACATTTTCGACTTTTCACATTTTTAGAGGGTGAATTAAAATGGGGCGAGATTACAACCCTCTGACGGCTGGTGGAAACAAACTTGATATGGGAGATTTATCAGTGAATTTTTCTCTATTTTTTGGGTCTAATGCCGTTGGGGTACATTTTCGATTTTTTACATTTTTACAGGGTGAATTTAAACGGGGCGAGATTACAACCCTCTGACTGCTGGTGGAGACAAACTTGATATGGGAGATTTATCAGTGAATTTTTCTCTATTTTTTGGGTCTAATGCCATTGGGGTACATTTTCGACTTTTCACATTTTTAGAGGGTGAATTAAAACGGGGCGAGATTACAACCCTCTGACGGCTGGTGGAGACAAACTTGATATGGGAGATTTATCAGTGAATTTTTCTCTATTTTTTGGGTCTAATGCCGTTGGGGTACATTTTCGACTTTTCACATTTTTAGAGGGTGAATATAAATGGGGCGAGATTACAACCCTCTGACGGCTGGTGGAGACAAACTTGATATGGGGGATTTATCAGTGAATTTTTCTCTATTTTTTGGGTCTAATGCCGTTGGGGTACATTTTCGACTTTTTACATTTTTAGAGGGTGAATATAAATGGGGCGAGATTACAACCCTCTGACGGCTGGTGGAGACAAACTTGATATGGGGGATTTATCAGTGAATTTTTCTCTATTTTTTGGGTCTAATGCCATTGGGGTACATTTTCGACTTTTCAAATTTTTAGAGGGTGAATATAAATGGGGCGAGATTACAACCCTCTGACGGCTGGTGGGGACAAACTTGATATGGGAGATTTATCAGTGAATTTTTCTCTATTTTTTGGGTCTAATGCCGTTGGGGTACATTTTCGACTTTTCACATTTTTAGAGGGTGAATATAAATGGGGCGAGATTACAACCCTCTGACGGCTGGTGGAGACAAACTTGATATGGGAGATTTATCAGTGAATTTTTCTCTATTTTTTGGGTCTAATGCCATTGGGGTACATTTTCGACTTTTCACATTTTTAGAGGGTGAATTAAAATGGGGCGAGATTACAACCCTCTGACGGCTGGTGGAAACAAACTTGATATGGGAGATTTATCAGTGAATTTTTCTCTATTTTTTGGGTCTAATGCCGTTGGGGTACATTTTCGATTTTTTACATTTTTACAGGGTGAATTTAAACGGGGCGAGATTACAACCCTCTGACTGCTGGTGGAGACAAACTTGATATGGGAGATTTATCAGTGAATTTTTCTCTATTTTTTGGGTCTAATGCCATTGGGGTACATTTTCGACTTTTCACATTTTTAGAGGGTGAATTAAAACGGGGCGAGATTACAACCCTCTGACGGCTGGTGGAGACAAACTTGATATGGGAGATTTATCAGTGAATTTTTCTCTATTTTTTGGGTCTAATGCCATTGGGGTACATTTTCGACTTTTCACATTTTTAGAGGGTGAATATAAATGGGGCGAGATTACAACCCTCTGACGGCTGGTGGAGACAATCTTGATATGGGAGATTTATCAGTGAATTTTTCTCTATTTTTTGGGTCTAATGCCGTTGGGGTACATTTTCGACTTTTCACATTTTTAGAGGGTGAATATAAATGGGGCGAGATTACAACCCTCTGACGGCTGGTGGAGACAAACTTGATATGGGGGATTTATCAGTGAATTTTTCTCTATTTTTTGGGTCTAATGCCGTTGGGGTACATTTTCGACTTTTTACATTTTTAGAGGGTGAATATAAATGGGGCGAGATTACAACCCTCTGACGGCTGGTGGAGACAAACTTGATATGGGGGATTTATCAGTGAATTTTTCTCTATTTTTTGGGTCTAATGCCATTGGGGTACATTTTCGACTTTTCACATTTTTAGAGGGTGAATATAAATGGGGCGAGATTACAACCCTCTGACGGCTGGTGGGGACAAACTTGATATGGGAGATTTATCAGTGAATTTTTCTCTATTTTTTGGGATCACTGCGACCGGGGTAGATGCTGGATTTTTACGATAACGGTGATGAAAAAGGCGGCAGCACAACCCCCTTTGATTATCCCTTTTCTGTATATTTTACACCAAAGTATTAATTGTTACAATGGGAGGTTATTATTCCAAAGTCAAATTGCCATAAATTTGAAAGAAAAGTAGCGAAAACATGAAAATACCCACGAAATTCCAGAATTTGTCTGGTCTACTGTAAAAAAAGCCGAGTGCTCGTTGTGTTGCCTATGTTACGGCGCAACCAAAAAGCCAATCCCAAGCTAACTTCAACGACATACAATACTTAAGCTAAAAAGAAAATGAAGGTGTGACTATTAAAAGTGGCACACAAGTATGTGTAATCTCTGTAGTTTTCAGACAAATTAGCAATCCCAATTTCAAACTAAATTACATTTGTAATTTGTTTTAAGTTGCAAATTAACTGAAGTTTAAATTCATTAAGGCACTCCATGACAATTGAGGAACTTTGCATGTGATAATTAGATACCTTCACGTTTCCAAAATCCATTGTAGTATTGTTTATCCCGTTTCATGAGAATAATGTTGAGATTCCCAGAAATTTGATAGTTACATAATGTAAGGAAGACAACAGGTGTGACCTTGACCTGAAAACATGTCTTAAGAATGATTACCCAATCAAAATAATTAAACTTTGTAATGAAAACGTTCTAGCAAATCTAAATTTCTGATATTTGTAAAAAGTACTCACATTTTCAAGCTTTGATCGATTACATAAAAGTGTAACGTACCTACCTAAATATGCTAAAATGTGTGAAAATAAGTGTACAGGTACTTGCACCATCACAACGTTTAAAAGGTTAGTTGCTACGTCAGGAATCCGAACCTTGTACTAAATACTGTAAAATAATTTAAATAAACACAGTCGATTAATTTCACAATCGGTTACGTTTATTTAGGCAATTCTGTACCGACTTATGGTTTTTATGTGACGTTTTGGGGGGCTTAAGTCTGTAAAGCTTCCGAGGATAAAGTGACGTCGATTTATAAAGTTCCTCGATTCTGTAAAACCATATCGTAACGGTAGTCGTAAAATCCAACTAAAACTCTTGCTCATAAAACAAGACGCTGAGGGGTGCGAGACCACAAGTGTTGCATTCCTGTGACATGTGAGGGTGAATCCCACACATGTTCCTAGTTAGAGTGTCATAATGCCGTGTATTATATACCTCATTAAACGGGGGCGACCTCCCGAACATCCACTTTTATTGAGGATTAGTAAAAAAGGACATAATTTATCTTTAAGGGCGCGTTATAAAACCATCATGGAACAGATTTAAGGAGGCAAAGTCGTGTCAGAAGTTTGTAGCGTTTGCTCTTTTAATTATTACGACGTGATTTAACAAGGCAGTAAATTTAAATCGAGGAAACAGGAGACCATCTGCCAAAAACGACTAATGAATTTTCAGACAGTGTCGAATTAACACCCTTTGTTGAACAAACAAGTGTCTGACGCATTTAAAGAATTATTATTGTCGAAGCAGGTCAGGGATATCTTCGATCAAAAGTGTTGCGTCAGTTTCACTTCTCTGCATAAGGAAACTGAGAAAGGGAAATCCTTGTTGACCGTGGCAGAAGCAAAATCAGAGCTTTGGTAGAAGGGAGGAAAAAAGAAGGAGCAGTTCCGAGAATCTCGCGTACAAACATCGTTGGCTATTTTTTATGCGACCTCATTCGGCGATTACAAATACGGACAGGTGGTTAAGTATTTTCTGGAAACGAGACTGTTAATTTTCAGGCTTTTATGACGATAGCTATCACTCATTTTCTCACTACGTGTATGAAATATAACTTTATAATGCCAAAAAACAAATAGCCTGAATCTTGTATTCATGCTTTTAAACTTCGCTATAAGTCTGGCAATCTGTATATCTCCTCCAGACATATTTCAATGAAAGTTTGACAATTTATATGGAAAACTTTGAGCTTAAAGCAAAAAGTAGATTCTTCATAAATTCTGTACAAAAGAAAATAATTTCTGTAATTTTAATCAATGAGTAGGTACGATAGATCGAAACCTTTATTTAAATCATATCCTTCGAATAATCCTATTTCTTCTTGGACCCGAAGGTTGTCTTTCGTTACAAAACTTTGAGTACCCACCTAACAAAATATTCCTTCATTTAATTTGTAAAGTTCTTGCGAGAGTTGCCTACTAAAAAATCCCAGAATAATTTTTTCAACGTGAAGATGGTATTAAATTCTAGTTTTACACACATCAGGAACTTTGCTTATAAATACATAAATAACAATCGATCATACAGATGGTTAGTTTCTCATAACTTTCTCATACGACTTCATACATTTTCCGTATCCTAGTTATTTATGGAATAATATCTTCATACTTCAACAACAACAAAACATGGAAAATAACTTTGTTTATTGTTATTAGGTATAGATTTTATGCTAAAAGCTAGTCCAAGCATTTCAGAAGGTAATTCTAAGCAGGTTTTTTTTTCAAGTTAAAATAAGACAATTTTTGGATGTTCTTTTCTCAAGTTTACATTCTTGTTCCTGAGATTATACAGAGTCCAACAATACTTGTGTCCACCCTGAAAATCGTCTTTAATTTTAAAGATAAAATTTTGAAAATTTGCATACTCCTAACAGTTGACAAATCTCTAGAAGCTGACGCAAAAATTTGTTTTTTATTACTGATAGTTTTGGCGTCGCGACGCCTTGAAAATGTAATTTTTAGTTAATTGTGAGGGTTTGTGATATTAACCCCTAATTTATTTTTTTTTCAATAAAAATGTGTTAAAAATATATCAGTTGTCATTTTAGATTCAATGCGAATTGTCTTCAAAATTTGAGAAAAAAATGCTGTTTTATCAAGTTTGTTTCCAATTTCATTACGTCAAAATTGGGAACTACGTTTACACCTATCTGTCAACATCTTGTGTCACAAATGACATCTATCCTTTGGTTTGCTTTAGATTGTAACAATTGTGCATTTTTGGTGTAAACGTAGTCATAATTTTGAAAACTAACTTGATGAAACAACGTTTTTTTCGCAAATTTTAAACACAATTTGCATTAGATTTAAAATAAAAACTTAGATATTTGTATTACAGTTATGTTGAAAAAAAATTGAATTCGCGAATTCCGCAAAAACTCAATAATCGCTAAAAATTATACTTATTAGGCGTCGCGACGCCAACCAAACCGTGATAAAAAATAAATTTCTGCGTCAGCTTCTAGAGCTTTGTCAACTATCAGCTTTTTATGCAAATTTCTAAAATTATATCTTTAAAATTAAAGACGATTTTAGTGGTGGACACAAGGTTGCCGGACCCTGTATATTCTCAGATTTTTAATAAGATTCTTAAATTTTATTCTCCAACTCTTCATACCTCCGGTCTAGGTCTTAAATTTCGATTTTCGGATTTTTAATTTTTAGATTTGCACATTCTAGTTTTGGAAATTCCTGGAAGTAATGTACCAGTGAAATGTTTAGTGCAAGTCAATATTTTTTTGTTGGCGTGTATGTAAATAAATCGTCTCTTTGTGTATCCATTTTGTTCATTTATTGCAATATAAAAATGTAAGTTAAAAGAGGCAAAGAAGAGCCTTGTGAAAATAAATAAACCAAAACACCTTCTGAAAAACAAACCACATTAAAACATTCCGAAATTAGAAAACATATTTTGTCTTCCTGTTGGTTTTTCCATTTAAAAACAGCAGCATCTGTCATTATTTTAGGACATCATGTTTACCGAAGATGGGTATTCTATTTTCTTAACGATACGTGTATAGATACAGAGAAAACACGAGCCTTAATAAAGAAAACACGAATTACTCCACCCGATAAAAAATATCTTCACCTTCCTTCACAGTGTCTTAAAATAAATCGTACATAAAAAAACATCGTGTCCTTGATCACGACCTCAAAAAATCGTGAGTTTATCAGTCCTTTGATAACATGAGTCGATAATGCAAGAATATCCGGGAAAAAACCTCCGAGTCCACCAGACAACATACCACGCTTCAACACTTTTCTCCCTCACAAAAAAGACATTAGCACCCCATTAGTTAAAGTAGGCGCAACATATGTGGCATCTTTGCAAAACGCCGCCGCTTAACTGTTTCCCTCTTGAATGTGTTTAAACATCCCTTCGGTGCAAA
Source organism: Gnatocerus cornutus (assembly GCA_029298725.1). Taxonomy (NCBI): domain Eukaryota; kingdom Metazoa; phylum Arthropoda; class Insecta; order Coleoptera; family Tenebrionidae; genus Gnatocerus; species Gnatocerus cornutus. The sequence continues at coordinate 10,527,016 of CM055514.1, forward strand.
AGTCACGTTGGGACCTAAACGTGCCCACTGTTGCTTGTTCTCTTTTTTAAAGGCATTTTTATGTTTCCGAAAGGAAATGTTTACAAACTGATGCTTTGGGAGGAAATATAAATACTAAATCGGGCAAAGGGAAACATGTGTGAAGGTTTTGTTTGGCAAAAAAAGAATGATTGATGGGAGGTGGTGTGCTGTGCGCGGTTTTATTTCGCAAACTTATACAGTTTTTACAATAAAAAGTCATCAAAAAAATTAATACATACGGATTAAAAGAGAAAGACAAGAAAAACCGTCATTATTGAAATAAGGCCACAGGGAAAGTAACACCAAGAAAAACGAACAAGCGATCAAAACGTAAGAAGAAAGTGGAAATATGCAATTGGCTTATTAAAATTATGGTAGCTTGTAGCATGAAAAAGGTTACAATTATCTTTTTGCAAGAGAAACGTAATTGTTGCGTTCGAAAAACAAAGAAAATTCACAATTCTTCATTTATTTATGTGCTTAATATTACATATTTTTGGTTTTACCAATGTTTATAAATTACGTAATGGGATTTCCTTCTAAAATCTGGTGTACAGCGTCTAAATAAAGCAATTCCGAAGAAGGCCACCTAGCTAAAAGATTTGCGTTTCGGATGTAGGTCGTTTTATTACGTAAACAATGTGCCATCATCTTGCAATCGTATCCGAAGATCTCACTTTTAAGGCGTGTTTGGTTTAATCACCTGAATTTAATGGTACACAATAATGACCATTACTAAATCGGTGCTTCCATTTAATTCTCGATTAATTGGGTATTCAAACCTTACGGGACGTGTGCTGTGTATAAAATCAAAAACAGTGACTTTTATTTGGGACGAGGTTAACACCTGATTGAGCAACCACAAGTAGACGATGTCTTGTTTAATATTGGGCCCGTTCTGCATGTAAAATGTCACATAACTCTTAGATCTTGGAAATGTAGGCCAAAAAATTTGGGATGGCATATGGACAGGAAAGGTTACGAAAGAAAATTCTGCGGTGGTAAATCCAGATATAACAAAGCGACATAAAACCGCGATTATGGTCGGCCGCAAAGAAAAAGTTACTTTCGTTTCGTGAGTAATAAATAGCATTATTAAGTACTTCCAGGATATTTGCGAGCTTGCTTTTAAGAAACGAGATGTGACAAAAATAGACCGAACGGAAATACAAATTCAAAAATGAACTAAGGCGATTATAGAAACAAATGGCGAAATGTATTGGAAAATTCTTCTATGGCCCTGGCTTAAATAAATTATGTATTGTCTGCTAACTAAATTGAATGCTTTTTGTAATGTTCTCAAGAGGTGCTCGTATTTGTATCAAAGGGCATTATGAAGTAAAGACTGCAGTATATCATTGCTGCAAGAATTCATTGTTTGATCAACTGATAAATGCGTATGTATTTTGTGTAAATTCCATTGAGTTCAATTTTAATTCCAGTCTTTTAGCATTATTGGTTAATAAAAAAGACGCTTTCTGAAAAGAAAGAATTTTGCATTTTACATCTCAACTTTTATAATCAGGAAACAAATAGATTGAAGCGAAATACAATAGCTATTTATGGTATTCGTGAATAAAAATGAAGTTTATTCAACGAAAAAAACAGTTAAGCACATTGGGCGAAGCCGATTCAATCATTAATAATTTTCTAAAGTGCAAACTTGTAAGATTAAATTAAATTAAAAAAATGTTTTAGCTCTTTTGTCAGTTTCGTTGTACTACGGTTTTTCTTAGTTGTTTTAATGCCCGGACATTTCGCACAGCAGGAATGGATTTTCCATACTTTTCAGCGCAATTTTTTTTCAAAATTCTTTTACAAATAGGTACTAACCGGCCAATTAGAAACACGAAAGAGAAATGTGCAAATTGTTCTTGTATACACTCATGGAGAAAACCATTTCTCTAATTTTCTTTAACTTCTCAGTTTGAATATTTGTAAGTGAAAATTAAATTGTTTATTTTATTTCAACTATATTATGGTTTCTGAAATCTGTCTTTACTTTGTTGATATCATAAAAATCAAAATATGTATACAATGGTTTAGTCGATAGACAGTCCAGTAAATTGTATACATTTATGAAATCACAAATTGCCGATATATTGCCTGCTTCTAATAAGCAGGTTGGTGTAGAAATTTTGTATTTTGTATGCCTTTGAATTTTATCTTCTTTGTAATCAATAATAATTTTTTAATAAATAGGTACCCAAGTAATAAGTACTCCATCATTTAAGGAAATCATAAAAAGCTCTAAACTCACATAATTTGCAGTAGCACTAGCTGTTCCGAGACAGATCCAGAAGTGAAATTATGAACGGTCTCCAATCATTATAAATCATTCGACAATTAGGTACCCATTAAATTTGTTAGCTAACGACGTAAATGTCACTTCTGATTGGTTTGATAAACCTATTGGCTTAGATTTCTTTTCTCTGCATTGTTGTGATACCACCCTAAATTTATAAAAAAAAAGTTTGTACCCTCATTGGAATGCTACAAGCACAGATTCTAGGAAATTGATTTTGAGTTAATTAAGTAGAAACTTCCACGAAAACGATCAAAAAATATATGAGATGGCATTGATTTACTATCAAATTCGGAGAGATCCTTCCCCTCCAAACAGAGGGACATCTACCCTCCTAAAGTATCATTTAACTTCTAGAATCCCGAATTACATCAAAACTTATCCTAACCAAATTCAAAGTAAGTTATTTTTGACCAAGTTTCCATAAATATAATTAGGTGTACATCTCATATTTTCGTTGATATCTTCCAAGTTTCCTGAGGCCGTATTTCTGCAACTCAATTAACGAAATTGATAAATGAGACTCTCGAGTATGACGTAAGTTGTTGCAGCAGCCGCCGTTAATGTTATCTGGCCATCGAAAGGAAAAACGAATTCACTCTCGATAACAACAGCAGGATTTCGTCGGTACGGAAGGATTGTGGGGCAACGGCGCGGCACGCCGGTTTACGTATACTTCAACAGCATATTTGCAATTGAGATTAAGCGGTCAAGGACCGAACCGCGACGGAAGTTTTGTTGGCTGCTGACATTTAACGAAATGCGTTATTACGTTACGTTTTTATGCTTAAATCCTTGCAATTTGCATACAATTCACGCATATCTAGACGAAGAACTAATTTGGAACAAGCTGAGATTAAGCAAATAGGACGGATTTGGGCGCAGCTATAAAAAGTTTATTGTTTACGATTTTCGCTTTTATTATTTATTTTATATGCTTGATGGAGTTTCTTCAGATTTGGCACAATTAGGACACATTGGTAGGAGCATTTATTTGCTAAACGTCTTGTGAGTGTATTTTATACATGCTTTTTAAAATAAGTTGAAGGATTATTTATTTACCAATCAATGCATCTATCTTTTCTAGGTTGGCAATTGTGTTGTCAAAAATCGTTATTTTCAACCTTTCCTCATTCTTTTTATTCTTTAAACGACTAATATTGTATGTATTTTATTAAAATTAACTGTAGATTCAACGTGTTATTTAAAAAAAATTAATGTTTACTTATACGAATTTTAGTATGGAAATAACTTTTTTTTTTCATTCAATATTTAGAGTTTTTTTAATGGAACCGAAACTGGTTTTATCTAAACTTGAGATTTTTTTTATATTTGACCATGTGAATGAATCATCCTTTGCGTCAATCTCCTTCAAATCACGTGCATAACAATTAGGTCGTATTACTCGAGGGCCCCACGCACCAGGTCAAAGTGAAAGCCGGTCGCTACCGAAATCCGCAAAGTTATGTAACTAGTCTTAACAACCAGCGCGTATGTGTGTACGTACGTACCTATATTTGTTAACCTCGGAAAACGATGCCTCGCCAATTATATTGATGCAATCTGCAATAACGATTAACCTGTTTGGTATTAAACGAATTGCAATAGAATCTCTTGAATTTTTCCGCCCCAGGAAACCGAAATATGTTCCAACCCGTTGACGATTTATGGGGTTTGAGAAGGGCGCGGGCGCCCCGCAACGAATGATGCATTACCGACCCTGTACTCTTTACCTTACTGCAACATCTAGCGTTGTTCCACTTTTACCGGATATACGCACTTTACATTCAAACGTTTCCACAGGACATATCTGCGTGGCGCAACTTTGTCAGAAGCGTAGTCGAAAAAATTGCTCAATTCATCAGCGACAATTAACTGTACGCTAATAGGAAACTGCAAAGTGATATTTTCTTCATAAGGCTATCCTTGGCAACCGTAGCCACTAGACTGTGTAATTTTAGCCTTCAGATATAATTTTGTGCTTTATTATACATTGAATGTGTAAGGAATTCGTGTCGCAACGTTAAAACTGTGTAGCATCCATACAAAAAGAGGAGACAAATATTTCTGGAATGTTTCGATCACGTGAGCACTTGTTTTGAGAACTTCTTCTGAATTCTTGTAACAGGTGTCATTTACACGAAATTAAGAACTCAAGAGTGCCATTAAAATTTTTTGAATTGTTACAAGGGGATGGTTTGCACATGGCCATTTTGGGGTGAAATGCTTGATTGGAATAAGATGTTTTTTGCTCTTGTTGAAGACAGAACATTAGCGTGTGAACCGACTAGATCAAGATTTATATCTGTCATCCTGAGCCCGGAGTATGCAAATGTTTGACGATACGCAATAATTGGACAACTTATCCGAGCGTTAAAATCGATAAATGAGGGCAATCAGAGGAATTTTCAGTCTTTAATTGATAGAATAATCCCTGGCGTTATCTGACGTAGGAAAAGACAACTCTAATTATTAATCCTACAATTGTTAGGATTATGTAAAGGAACTTGCAGAATCTACAAAAATTAAACGAGTTTTATGAAGAAAAAAACGTTTATGGTATAAAAAACAACTTATTGTGTACAAAGAAAGTACAAACTCTACGTTTGTGTTAACTATGTAAAATTAACATTAGATATGTTCCTTTCTAGAATATCGAAGTAATCGAGGTGAATCCAATTTATTATTGACGCGCTTTATTCTCTAGAGATCCACTTTCTGTAACAGCGCTGCTTTAACAGTTTTTTTTATCAATATTACATCAGTTATTAATACAGTTCCACATACATATAAGTTTAAAATCCGATACTATGAATTTTTATGCACGTAAACGTTTACAAAACTTTTTATTATGATACCTTTGTATTAAATTAGAAAATAGAATTTGACATTATCATTTGATTTTATGGAGACCCTCAAGCAAATTTTGATATACCTACACTGACATTTCAGATTTATTGCTTGTTCTGATTAGCGTTCAGAATGTTTCATTGCACAATTCCAAGAATAAACTGAAACTTCCTGAATAGAAGGTCTGTCTGCGTTCATTTTTCAAATAGTTCATTTTCCAGATGAAAAATTTAAAAATTGTATTTCATATAACCACTTCCTGGCGCAAATTAAATCATTTCATTCTTCAGCTAAATTACTCCCAGGTAGCTCAAAAATTCTGACGGCATATTTTGAAGTTAATAAAAAATTTTAATGAGTTACTTGTGCTTTAAATTAAAATTGATCTAACCATTAAAAAAAGGCATTAAAAAATTGAAAAAAGTCAGACAGAAACTTGTTATTAAACGTGATATTGAAATATTGACACTGAAATAATAATAATAATGAAGCGTTACCAAGAGATACCTATGGCAAACAACAAGAGAAGATATATCAAACAAGAGCGTATTGAAATTCATGGGCCTTAATTCGTCAGACGTGGACATATTTAAACTAAACGACGCGACGCAGAAAGATGTGCTTCTAGAGAGTGAATGCTCACAGCTATTCTTTGTTGATAATTGCAACAAAAGCGCGGAAAAACTGTGGCACAAACCGCATCTTTATATCTGTCTTAGCTTCGGAGAAATAACGCTTTACATTTTGCAACTAAAAATTCACTCTCCGCATTTATAATTGCTTTTAATTCAATTATGTATTGACGCATTTTTATGTGCAATTCACACAGTTTTGGATTCTGCGTAAAATCCGGCGAAAAATGAGCACCAATAACTTAAGTTTGCTCTGCAAATAAGCGAGATATTTGACCAAAATAGGTTTTCAGAGGGAGTTAAATTTTAAGATCTTTTTCTGAGCCAAAAAGACGTTTAATCTTTTTGAGTTAAACTTACACCAATTGAAAAGTAGTTCGGGATAACTAACACAACTAACGCAAACTGGATCTTTCTATCTATTCGGAAATATGGAGAATGAAAATTCCGAAACTTAACATCTACTTTACGAAATTTAATTCGTTTCTAATTAAATGTAACACCGGATTCTAAGCTTCAAAAACGCGAGAAAAACAATGCCGCAAGCCGCCAAATTGATTTTTATCGTACATTGAAAAAAAAATAATTTTCGAATTTGGGATATGCACATAATTTTGCTTAAAGAACTAAGAGAAAACATAATTTAGATTGGTTGGTAACTTTATTGAAAACTAAGAAAAAGTGCTGCATTGGCTAAATCCTCAAATTCCCAGTAACTTGAACTTCATGAGAGGCGTCCATGTATTTTCTTCCAGACTTGATCTATCTAATCTTAGAAACGTGGATTCTAAAAAAATCTACTTTTTTAAGAAAAGTGCGAGTTTTTCCGGATGCTAAAAAAATGGTGGATGCGCCAAAGATTTTCTACTTTCTTACAGATTTCAGTCGGAACTATTCAGCTAAAATTAAGCAAATTAAAGCCTTTTTGGTATTTAAAAATCTACAAAAAAATACTTGCCGACGTTACCTCCAGTCTGTGGCAGACTGCCTACTTTGCAGCCTTGATTTAGTTCCATACCTTATCAGCGCGGTCCTAAATCAAACTTTTTTTCATTCAAAACCCGCTTCTCTAATAACATCGATTCAAAAATTCCAATTTATCACATCCAAGCCTTGTCCGACCACGGCGCCGGCGCCGGCGCCCCGACGGACAACACCTTTCCATTTCCACTCCTGCGAACATGTCACCTCGGAAAAACGACCGTTGTCCACTTCATATCTCCACTCTGTGAGGATGACGCCATGATTATATGTTGAAGAACGGATGGCAGAGGGTGACCTTCCTTATCGAACGCGTCGTGGGCCGGGTAGGTCGTCGTTGCCAGGTTACGCTCGCTAGCTGATATCCAGAGCCGTCAAGGCCGAACCAGCGCCGAACACTGACCCACCTGTTTGGCTTGATTGATTACCACCAGACTGAACGCGCCCTTGCAAGCGTAGTTTCGCCCTAAGCTGAACTTAAAAGCGATGGGGAGGAAAAAAATGGAGAATAAATTTAACCGCAGCCGTGAATTATGAACGTTTTATGCCACCGGCTTGAGGGGATTGAATTGGCCCATAACTCACTGGAGAGATATATACCAAAACTGTCAAGTTTGGCTAGTTGTCTCTCCTTTTGTTCATAATCAAGACATGTGACAGGTTCTCCATTTCACTGAAAAAGCGTAAAGGAATGTGAAGCTTTCCAATTGCTCCCAAGAAAAAATTCGTCCTTGCTTGCTCTTTGGAGCCCAGATGCAGTTGCTTTTTATTCCTCATTGCTTCCGTTCTGGGACAGTCTGACGACGAAATCTTTAAAATTGTTCGGGTTGCGATTTAATTTCATTTGGGAGAAAAGAAAATGTAGCTGACGCTGCCTTGAGGGATATAAGTTGTCGACGTGCAAATTACGTTTGCCTAAAACTTGAGTTAGGTAAATTGTGGATGAGAGAGGGTAAAGCTTTACTCGTAACCTGACGGTATTTCTCCATAAATTAATAGTTTGGAGGCATGTGTGTCGAAAAAAACCGCCGAGTTATATCAAAATTATGTTTGATAAGGTGGTGCGGTGGATGGAAATAAAAAAAAACGCTGAAACTTGGAAACTCACGTTATCAAAGATTTAACTAACACAGTGCCTCAGCTTCATGTGTATTTATTTAACCTTTCGGAATCATTACATTTTTAAATGAGTAATTACGAAGTCGACCCTGCTTGTAATGCAGTGTTCTAATTTGTTAATCCTTTAATTAGTGTCCGGACTAGAAGCCTTTACGAGCTGTCTGTTGGATGTTTGTTTTTCATTAAACTTTGTCTGGAATCGGATTAATTTGAACTGACTCTGAATGTGTCCTTATTCTATCTTATCGCGATGTTGAGAAGTCAGAACAGGGTGAGAAAATCAATAATTCAACAATACTAAGAGTTTTTCCCGAATAAAATTGTATCCACGATGTCATTTGGAAGTGCAATATCCATCATTTGCAATGTCGATTGACCCTGGTAGAAGAAAAATTTTCACCATGTAGGTAGGTTCCGGTTACATTGCTTGTAGACACGCCACGTAATATAGGACGTGCGCTGTCGCTTTAAAGACTTAATGAAATTGGACCATGCAATCTTCGCATTCTGGTAATTGCAATATTGATTGGGGCAAAAGTTTCAGTAGTAAAAGGAGAACGAGAATAGTAATAACGATATTAGTTTTTGTGCCATTTTGTGCCCGAATTGGATTTCTAGGTTTTTGGTGAAGGACCACCAACTTAATCTGTGGTAATAAACAAATAAACCATCATCATAACGCAATATTTTTTAAGAAAAGTTTTTTTGTTCTAATGTCACTTCATTAGATAGAAAACGATTCGAAAAAAGATGTTTCTCTCCTTTCGCCCCACAACTAGAGGGTGAGGCGAGACATACTTAAATTATCTTTACAGATTGCAAAAAATCGCAACACATTTACCAAATTCGCATTGTTTTATTGCGCGTCACCTCCTTCAAAGTGGTGCCTCCTCCCAGAAACATTCCCATTGTCAAAGCATTGGTCGGGCTTTTCATCCCCGTCTGTTCTTTAGGGGTAGCAGCCGATGCAGGGTGTGTTGGGCTAGGTTCAGGATACGGCCAAGGTCGAGGTCGTAGACAGAATTCCCACCCCCCCCACTTTCTAACGTCGCGACGCTTGTCGCTACGTGATTTTGTCGACGGCTATTGTCAGAAAAGGCCAACTCCCTCGTTATTGTTCATTAATACAAACTGTCATTGCGAATTGTATTCGAAAGCTTTTCGGTCTTCTACCAATATTTGACTCAAAGGAGTTATCGTATGAGCAGTCTGGAATTGCCTATAACAATTAATTGCGATCCTCAAATCTGCAGACGTCTAGACACATTTGTAGGTGTGGATGAGAGGTCGTTTACATTTTTCATCGGTGAAAAAAAAGTAAAATTAACCACGAGACAGACATTGATTGTTTTCTCTCATTTTGTGTTTTTATCGCAAAAGGAATTAATAAACATGGATGCAAAAAATATTGTAAAATGTTCGACAACGATTAATCTTGTACTCAACTAGTCTATCGCAATATTTTTTATGATAAACTAAACTTTGCAACCCCTTGGTTAATTAACGTATCGATTTTTGCTTTCAAGCACCTTCCATAATTTTTCGTCCGGTAAACAGCTTGTCAACAAGATTTATTATGGAAAGAATTTTGTTCTTAACGCAGTATCACGTTTTCCTCCAAAAGTTTATTTTCGTTCTCCCTAAAAAATTAAAAAAGTTTTTCACATAGCTAGTCGTTATCTGATCAACTTTTTTAATATCTGAAATAAAGTAAAAAGACCACGACAGGTTTTAATGTGCTTTTATTTTTTTCCAGGTGAGTTGATTCCGTATTATCTCCAGTCAAATACTCCCGTGAAAACAGTAAGTAATTTTGGTGCTTAAAATAAATTGTCGATTCATTTTGGTTGGCTTTGTTCTTTGATACTAACTATAAAGAGCAAGTTTTATTGAATTTAAATTAACTTGCCAAGACCTTTACAGTTCAAGAACAATACCAATAATTTAACAAATAAAAAGTTAATAATTAACAAATGTTTGGCTCTGATACATCAGAGAACAGGAAATAAGAAAATAAACAGATAAAATTAGATTACCGTATCTCGTATTCAATAGAATCGTGGAAACTTTATACACCATTTATATTGCGGTAAACACTCCAAAATTCCCTACTGTATCGACATATTTTTATTTTATAGCAAATTAAAAATTTTCTTCCTCAACCCACAAAACAGCACATTTTAAGTAAATTTACACAATCTGTATTGTGAGCTTTGACAACTGGTTTTATTGATTTTCCTTTCGCTTTCCAGTGCCTCGGGCCTCACCCAATGTATTCTTTGTTTGCTTACGTTGGCTTTACATCGAAATTGCCAAATCCTTAAGTACGCCCTAGACACTTTTGTGTACACGAGATTATAAACGTATTAATCCTCCATAAATTTTAATCAAACATGTTTAGCCCGTAGTCTGGGGGTATCGAAATCTAATTTGTTCTCTACAAACGAAACTGTTTATACAAAAACATTTTTAGTATAAAGGGTATAATAATTAACAAATAAATAAAAATTTGACTCAAAAATCCTTGCCCCAAATATAAATCCAGGCACAAATTTAGTTCCAGTCTCTTGAGAAGAATTTAAAATTTCTCTGGAAATCCTTTCGTAAATTATGCTAATTTGAATATGCTGATGTTCCACATAAAATTCAATTTTATATTTTTTAGCGACTCGAAAATAGCTCCAGGGAACGAGGTACAGTTAAAAAAATAAACAATATTAAAAAAGTAGGTAGTAAGGAGGTTTTATACCACGGAACAACTTTTCACAAAGAAACAGGAATTTTTCTATTATTTTTTAATACAAAAGGATAGAAAATTTGTAAGCGCATCCACCAAATTGAATGTTTCCAATTCCGATCGTAAAAAATTTCAAGTAGCTATTTGTAATTCATTATTAAACGGAGTGGAATAAATACGAAAGTATCTTTAACACTGAAGTTTTTATTTAAATTTATATGTATTATGCTACAGCGAACGATAGTGTTTTGACGTGCGTAAACACAGAATATTAAAATATAAATAATAAAAAATTAAATCTCGAAAAACAAGGTAGATGGCTGTACATAATACGCTTAATTTTTTTGAAGACACGCATCAACTGGAGCGAAATTAAACAGAATTAATGTCACTTTGTCAAAAGCAAGTAATTCTAGCATCACCACTTGTAAAGCCGCCTTTGTTAAAAATGTAAAGCTTTTATACAAAGCCCGTCGCAAAAGCTCTAATCTGCTCAATCTGAATCAGTTAAAAAGCGAACCGATTGTTTCCTTGAACTTGGCTGATATTTCGAGCTTGGAGCTTTCCGGGCGCCAGACGCTTTCATTGATTTTCCGAGAGCTTTCACTCTCATCCCACTGACTTTCCCTCTCGTCCAAACCCTACCCACTTGTTATTTATGTCCAACCGCCAATCACAAATCAGTTCTGTTATTTATGACTGATCCTGGAGGGCACATCGTCTGGTCGTCATGGTAACAAGCCTTTTGAAAACTTCCGCCAAAGCTCATCGACAAACAATGGGGAAAAACCACTCCCGGATGCGCCATCGTCGAGGTGTGAATAACATTTTCGCCGCAGCCTGATTTAATTAAGGGAGGAAAAATAATTAGTCAAGTGAGAGGTTATAAGCTAGTTGTAGGAACACTTGTAGTCAAAGTTTAAACTATTATAACGCCTTCCCTCTCGCTCGAGGTAATTAATTACATCCCTTTTAACTAATGAAGTAAGATGAGACGTGAAAATTGTTCCCCTAAGGGTCAGTTCCTGGATGAGATGAAATGACTGTAGAAAATTGTTTACTCTACTCTAACTCTAACATGATAAAGCTTGATAACTCTCTTAAAGAGTCAGCTTTGCGAAATTGTAAAAGCCGGACAGATACCACGAGACGTGTTCTTGTCAGGGTAACGATGATGTAGGTCGTCTGAAACATGACTTTGAACCTGGGGCAGCGCTTTTTTGACTATCTTCTACCATGTTCCACATGTTTATAAAAGCTCTAATACGAGCATAATTAATAATAAATCATCTGAAGCGGGCGTATAAATATGCTTGTAAAGCTTTGAGAAAAGTTTAATAACGAAAAGAACTAGAGGTAAAAGTTTCTAAATCTGGATATTTTGTAAAAAAATCCCTTTTAATTTTATAAATTCTACTCCATCTTCAAATATGAAATTTGAAACAGTAGGCATGTTAATTATTTAAAGAATCTAATAAATTATTTTATGGGTATACAGAACACAAAACATCAATTTGGAGACTTTTTCAACTTGTTAATTGCGGTATTATGTTTGTTAAATCAGTCATTGGAAAAACTGCAAATTTAATAACAAGCAGAATTTTCTGCAAGGTGAGCCAACAGCGTCAAGAATTTTTTTTAATTATAAAATATGCCAAGAGAAAAATCGTTAGCACTTAGATTTTTCTAAAAATTCCACACTTCGAACTACAAATATTTAATTCTTTTATAGGATTTTGATGAGTTTACACGTGAAATGGAAATGCACGGCGATTGATCGTCGATGTTGCCTGTTCACTGATTTATGAATGACCTTAAAATAGTAAAAATCAAAATGAGAAGAGAAAAATTTGAATTCACAAATTAATTTTTCGCTTAATTTTAAACGATACACAAAAACGTAATTATATTTTGACCTCCAAAAATAATAAAAAATTGAAAATGTTTTATAAATAGTTTAACAAGTTTGAGGGTAGACTTTTGATCATTTCATCTCCTTTAAAGAAGCTTACTGCTCTTTGGGCCAGGAGTGAATGGCGTTCTTTGGTGAAACAAGAGGATTGGAAGACCGAGGTTGAAAGTGGGTGAAAAGCTGGTGTGAATAGGTTGCCACAGATTCAGTAGTCTAGTCGAAAGCATCAGACTCTAGGGCCAGTGATTGTTTAGGTCTATTTACTGAAGAAATGTAGTTTGAGTTTGAGGACATTGAAAGTAGCGATAAATCAAGGTACAAATAGATAATGCTCAACAAAGCTGTTTATCAAGAGAAATTACAAGCGACGAGAGATACAAGACTATACTTTTTAATTCTTTGAAGAAGACTAAAAAACAGGATTCGAAATCTAAAGAGCTTAATCATATTCAAAGAGCTCGTGACGTCCAAGAATCTAAAAATTAACTAATTAATTCGCCTTCAACAAATTCAAATTTTCGCCCCCTTTCTGCAAAGTCTTATACGACGTAAATAAACATTTCGATGTGATAAAACACAGCAGGGGTGACTTTCATCTTGGGCTTTCCTGTAGAAAAACATGTCGCTTTTCTTTTTTGCTAAAAACAGCGACACTTAGCAACCACCGTACTTCACCGACTGCTGGATAAAATGTAAACAATCAATGATTTATTTTTAATTTGAGATAAGATTTTGCCTCATTTCAAATCAGCCTCAGTTTGACTTGACCTAGAAGATCGGACAAGGTTGACGGTTTTTTACATTCGGTTTCTGAAACAGTTTGTAGGTTCCGTACTTTTTGTTTTTCAAAAAAAAAATGCGTGGCAGCGATTAGTCTCAAGAATTTCACGTAACAGCGGTATGAAGCCAACAATTTATAATAATCATTACAATCTTTGATCTTCAAATGTACGCAGTTCAAAGAAAATACTGAAAAATGTTTGTGTGAAAAAACCGTAAATTATGTTATTGGAGACCAGAAAAACCTTGACGTGTTATTAAGCCAAAGTACGAAGCGATTTTAATGAGGAAACGAAAATTATTGTAAAAAAAAATTATTGTGCTAATGGAACAAAAGTACTGAAACTCGCTGAGAGTAATGTTTATTTTATTACAATTTATTTTTCGTTTTCGTCCTCTCGCTACGCACAAATCAGCGACGACGCAACATAAATTATCACGGGAGATAACAACAATTTCCGACCCTTTTGTTGCCGGAATTACGCCACCCAGGCCCCTCACATTACTCGTTATTCATTTGAGACGATTTACGAAATTACGACGTCACATTATACGCCCCATACAAACATATTATAATGAAGCGAATAAATCATATTTAAAGGGATTCATCAAAACGAAAATTGCTGCCACGTTATTGATGACTACCATTTTTTATAACCTTATTAAAATTTTGAAGGGGCTAAGGATTGTCTAAACGAAGTTAAGGAAAACAACAGGATTACATGTTTTTTTTTCGTCTTGGCGGGTTTTTCATGTAATTATTCACCGAGCACCCACTTTGGCCCAATTTAAGAGATGAGCCTTTTTTGTGCCGTTAATATTTATGAGACAATAAAAAAGTCTGCGATTTTTTGCGACTTCTTAAATTTTCCAGAGACTTTATTTAATTATTTTTAATCAGAGAGTGCTTATGGAGTGTAATTAAAAGCGAACTCAAGCACGGTCCAGAAAGGACACAATAAAACAGAAGTTTAAACATCCTTCTGCAGGTTTTACGAAATAATTTATAGGATAAAGATTTTAGCAGGAAAGGGGGAGCTGCTCAAACGGCTGATTTTATTAATTAAAATCGTGGAGTGTTATTCGCAAAATTCATTCGGGACCTATCCGAAAGGGAAGGATAATTAAATTTCTCGACAGTTTCAAAGGAATCCGACGAAGTAATTAGTTGATGGGTTTGGAATATTCCTCCCAAAAACGCGTCCGATTTTTTAGATTTTTATTAATAAAGACGAATCCTCTTCGTTGTCTTTAAAAACTGTCTTGCAATTCGAAATAAGAGTCTGAAGAAAGTAGTGGGAGATGGCTATGGTGGGAGTTCCGGAAAAGGAAAGCGACAGTTTGGCGTCCCGGCGACAAGCGTCTAAGAGTTGAGGTAGGACGGCGCATGCGTCTTTCCACAACGAAATTGAAAGTGTTGGGCTACACATTAAAATGGAGAGTGCTTTCGTGATATTTTTCCTTTGTTCAGACATGACATAGTTTCTCCCCTTTTAACCACTCCAAACTCTCAGAGGAGTGGATTTCAAGTGAAAAAACTAAAATGTTTTCTCCTCTGAATTAATTAGACACGAGGCGATGTGCGAAACGTCTCATAAAATAATTAAATTAAATCGTTAAGTGTTCGCACGAATCTGTCAGTTTTAAATAAATTAATTCACAGAGGTTGCAAGAAGCGACTTCACAATGACTGTCAAGAGCGTCTGCTTAAACCAGAGCTTTTTACACGAAATGGCTCCTGGTTCTAAGCACAGCATCATCTTCAATTTTAGATGATGTTTGAGATTTGCAAACACTTTCCCCTATAAATTGTACAGAGAGGGTGCAAAACTTGGCTCGTTGACAAAATAAAAAGTTTACACTTCATTTAATTATGGACTCATATAGATAATGACATCTTCAGTGTGCGTACAGCTAATTGGACAAATTATGCGGGCGCCTTCTGTTTGCACAAAAACTTTGAATTAATAACTAAATGCGTGTTTATCGATGCGATATTTGCTTCAACGCGACAAAAAATAATTGCTCTTTAGCCCTTGTAAACATGTGGAAATTGAACCTGGGAGTTGTTTTTGTGTTTTAAATGTAACTGTGTCATTATTGTAATCTCGTGTTTGCAAAGTCTTTATTTGGTTTGTTCGTAATAAAATAAAACGAGAGTCGGCGCTAAAACTGTCAAACGAAGAAAATAAGCATGTCAAGGCATTCCAGAATACTCACACATCTATTTCATACCTACCTGTTTTAATCATTCCTGTTTTGTTACGAATTTTTGCTGTTATTTGGGTCGATACGACATCGACAGTTACCTTGAAATTATTTAATTCATTATAATAGACAGATATGTTTATCTTTCGTCCACTTTTACTTAGGTATTTGATTATTTCTTTGTGTCAAACTCGCACGTGCGAAAACCTTGTCCCATAATAATTAATTTTTCATTTCCATTGCTAGGATATTTATACATTTGATTACGTGGCCACATCGATCGGTTCCAGTTCCGGATACAACCTTATTTTACCTTGTTATTCGTATTATAAACAGATTTATTAATTATGTTGATTTTATATACATTTGGATGATTCCAGTCTTTCCGGCAGAATTAAATTAAAAACATTACTAAACAGAAATTGGTAAAGATAACTTTATAAATATGCAAATAAACATCAACATCAAAAATTCACTCCCTGGAAAATTTCATTTGCTTCGACTTGAGGCTGTTCAATGTAAAATCATTTTACTTTGTACTACTTTTATAATCTGAAAATTCTAAAATATTCTTAGTATCAAGGTTGTCTTCGTTAGTTAATTAGTAAAAATCATACAATTGTGATCATTTATTTTACGTTTCAATTATCTTGAATTAGTTGAAGCAGAATATGCAAAGTCTCGTTTAACTACTCTTTTTACGACAACTTTACATTGTTGCTTGTTCTTGTTAGATTTGCTCGTATTCACAACAAAAACAACCACAATAACTATTATGCATGTTTCCTTTAGACAAAACATGAAATTTAATGAAGTGATCCACGTAGCAAGCAGAACATGGAACCCTGAGAATCGATTTTTGTGAATCTTTCAAAACCATCAAACAAAGAAAATTAAACTGAATCTCTAAGAGAGTTATTACTTATTATTATTATTATATCTCTGACTCCACTAGCCAATAACTTTTTAAGTTTCAAAAAAACATTAAGCAGAATTAATTGACATAATGTTATGTTTACTACGCGGACATCCCAATAAATAATAAACGTCAGGCC
This sequence comes from Gnatocerus cornutus, assembly GCA_029298725.1. NCBI lineage: Eukaryota > Metazoa > Arthropoda > Insecta > Coleoptera > Tenebrionidae > Gnatocerus > Gnatocerus cornutus. Next base: position 10,543,616 of record CM055514.1, read on the forward strand.
CACTTTTAACAGACTTTTCTACCGATGAATAAAAATTGAAAAACAAATGGATGAGTTAGGTTCTTACTTATTATTTAGTTTAATACTACTCATGATGGGCTCTCTAAAAGCTCTGTGCAACGCAACGTCAGGATTGCTGCAATTGCTTTCTTTTATAATTAATTATATCGATAAGAGAACAACCAGTTCACACCTCTGTTGCGTAACGCATTATTATCAAATTTCTTTTTAATGAAAAGGTTAAACCTGTTGAAATTTTCGCCAACAGTTCGGTGAAGGAACTGTATGAAAGATACAAGTGTTCCATTTATGTAATAAATTTAAAAGAAGGCAGAACACGTGGCTTACACGCAAAGCACGAATCAATCAATATTCTGGAAATTTACCGGACCCTGAAATATTTTAAACGCATTTTTATTATTTTTAAAAATTATAGCGATTAAGACACCGAAATCGTTGAATGTGAGGTGAAAGATATTGTGCAAAATTCATGACATCGTGACGTTTTACAAAATATGAAAATTATTGCATTCAGCTTGATTAGAAAAATTTGCTTGCTCTTTGTCTTCCAGTTATTTTCTCAAATATCTGAATATCAGATAGCTAAAGCTAAATAAGCTTTGCTGGAAAATCCTTTTTAAGGACTACCAGCTCTTAGAATGACATTTGTTACCTCTAACCTCCTATAACCTATAGGAACTTTTTTTGATTTCACTTTATGGGAATAAGAATAAATACAAAATGCGAAACCACGCTCTAAACAAATTTGAAACGCTATGGCTTGAACTTGAAATCAAGTCCTAAGGCAAAATTGTCCAAATTTTAGATTAAATTATAGAAGTATGTATTAAATAAGCGCCAATTATATTTATTTTTTATTTTTCCTAAAATTATAACGCATCTAATGCCGTTAATAGCAAATATTTTGAAAGAAAAATTTACCTATTGGGTATACGTATACGTCATTTATGCTGAAAAGAATAACAGAATCGAATTTATCGCTGATGCTTCCACAATTTGATGACAATTTGACAAATACGGCAGTTCTTGATAGGAATAGTAACTCGTCCCGCTGAACGACAAATCACAGAACTGTATTTTAAATTTGACGCCTACATCAAATTCTCTGCAAAAATTGAGGTTTAGATACTTCAATGATGGTAAATCTAGATCGCTATATATCTGATATTAATTAACGTCATTCTCATTACACCTTACTAAAGTTATTTTGGAGATAAGACAGATATCTAAATTATTATCGTTATTTTATCAATTGGTTCAATATAAAAAAATTAAAAATAAGTAAATATCTGATTGCAATTAATTTAATCCTGTCATTGGAATTACCTACATGTTATAAAGATTCGAAACAGTCATCTTAGCGTCTTATCAATATCTTACGACTTTTTACCGTTTGAAATATAATAAGTCAACCAAAATTCTGCCTATTACTTATAAGAAACTCTAAAATATTTGGCTTTATGCAGCTTAATAATACCTAATGTTATTCTTGTAGCAATTTTACTAATAACTTTATTATTTTTAGGTGAGCAATAATCCTCGAGTTCTGCCTAAAAGTAAGTGTATGTAATTCTGCGCAGACTTTACTTTCAACGGGAAGGAAGTAGAAAGTTATTTGAGCAACCAAAAAAACTAATAATAGTATTTGAAAATTTTAAAACCCAGATATTATTTCCGGGAAGTTTGCTATTGGGGTCTCCTCAAACTTTCTACAACTTGTTTTTCCAAATAATCCGTCTAAATCATCTACCTAAGAACCTCATATACCCTTTTATTTCAAAATCCCTGCATTACCCTTCAATAAATTCTCCGCCCCTCATTTCATCCCATACATCTCAATTTACCGTCATCTAAAACTCCCTCGCCAAATTAAGCATCCTTGGCTCTATTGAGATATTGAAAATAAAAGTTATGTTGATTTTCCCCCGGAGCAGACAACCCTGACCCGGGCTACAGAAGAACGCCTTGAGTCTGTCGCGTCGCGACGCCGCTACGCACGTTGGATCGTTCCCTGGGTAACCGACACGTCGCGTCCATCGAAAGTGCCCTACCCACGCATAGATTTGACAGTCGGTGCCGCCGCCGCCGCAAAAACGGTAATTGCAACCCCCTCTTTGGGGGCGGCGCGTCCGCTTCGCTACCTACGCTCATTAGGGAACTGCGTCGTTCGTACGGTGTAAATAACTTCGCGACGAAGGTCTTCAGGGGGATATTTGCGGGGAGTTGGTAACCAGCGACGTAATTGTTGTATAAGTAAGATTGACAAGATTGAGAGGTGAACACTAAAAAGTGTCCTAATGAAATATTTTATGGATTTCGGGGATCTCTTCTATAATTTGTATAAAAATTCATTTCTATCGGGATGGAAATGCAATCAGGGTATAAACCGTTTGAATTTTTAAGATTTTTTTTGCTAGTCTGTCTGTCAAAAAAACAAGTGGATTAAATTAATATATTTTTGTTGAAAGTAGAGCAGTTCTGCAGTTTGGATCGCTGCCATTCTGCTATTTTTCAGAAAAAAAAACAGCCAGTACATAATAAATAATGTACCTATTCACTTATCAACAACATTTCTGCCAATATGGAAAATAAAACTTAAACTTCAAGGTAGAGCGCATTATCTTCAGATACATATGAGAGAAAAATCCAATCAAAATGATTTATTGATAAGGGCTTAGTTATCGAATTCCATATTATAAGAGTTTTCCTCATCTGCTAAGCTGAGTTCCTGAAACCACCAAAATTTATTTAATCATTTTGAAGGTATTTGGGGGTTTGGCTGCCAAACTTTAACAATGTGTCTATCCTGACTACTGATCAAAAAATGTGAATAATCTATGGGTTTAATACATACATACAGGCTGTCCCAGAACTCGCGCCCCAGAGAAAAAGGGCTTATGGAGGCAACAATTCTGAACCAAAATTTCGAAACTATAATTTTTTAACTCAAAAAATAATCGAGATAAGACAAAAAAACTGTAGCCAATCCTGAAGCACAGAATTTGAAAATTGGTAACTATGGACACGTACTATCATCCATTGGTCAGATGAACATTAGACTCTCGTTGCCTAGGAAATTGGGATGGCCTTTTACTCCACTTCTTGAATAAGCTTTTGGGATTGGTTGTTAACTTTTTATCAATTCTTGAATACTACTAAACTTAGTCAATTGTTGTTTTGAAATTTACCATCTGTATTGCTGTCGGCACCCTCCCTTGCTCTATGGGGCGCGAGTTCTGGGACAGCCCGTATTTACAGTTTCACTTAAAAAGGACATGCACTGATTGAGACCCACTGGTGCTTACTTTACAAAAATCCTCAAAGTACTGTATAGTTTTTCTAGATTCAGAATTCAATCAGGACTTTGTGCACTCACACACTTCTTGCACTTCACCACAAATCCCTATAATGTGCTATTTTTGCCACAGGAAAACCGCCATAATCCGTCACGAATATCATACAACAATTCCCCGACGAAAGACGACAATTAACTAAAGAATTTATTGGTAGTTATGTAAATTCTTAAAACAAAGCGCAAAAAGCTTATCCGAACGTGAACGAAGCAGACCCTTTTTTTACAAGAAAATAGTGAAGCTACGATACGAATTTTGTTATCTCTACTAATGTATGAATAAACGAATCAATTGTCTTCAAATAATTGAAAGTCTTCTACTGCTAAAAACTGTTATGACGTTTTTTCCGCACGTTTATTAATCTATCTACTATTTAAATTTGGTAGTTTTACGCCCGGTATAAACAAGCTTTAGGAGGCAGTGTAAGCTCGAACAAAAAAGTGCTCTAACCATTTTACCTCCCACCTCTCCTCTAAATTGAACAAAATAATTTGATACTGTAATAAGCTGTGTAAAAATGTTATATAATTTTCTGAACATTTTGTAATATGTAGAAAAAAGACTGAGTAAAAAGGGTAATTGGCACTCTGAAATAATTACTTTTAGCAACACGGCGTAAACTGTGCAAAAAGATGTCTGTTCACTTAACTGTACGCTTGTTATTTAAAATTATAGTTTATTTTGAACGTGCTAATGCTGATGGTAAAAGTATGAATTTAAGAGTTTTTAAAGGGATAATTTTATCATATAATAATAATGTTAATATTGTAGGCAGTTACAATAATCTCAAGGAATTTACAAAATTATTTAAGGTGTTTATTTAGGTATACAATTTTTTTTAATCAACATAAGAATTTTCTTTTTATAAACTTAACTCCTGTTATTAAGATTTCTGTTGAATCTGTGTCCGAATTAATTTTTGCTATTCGTACATACAGTTTACAATTATAGTAAAAGCATCTGTTTATTGGGTTTTTTGCTCTAGATATTCTTAATTAATCAAGCTCAATGCAAGCCGAAAACCAATTTGAAAAATCCAGTGTAAAAGAAACATAAAATTGAGAGAAAATAAGATTCTGGTTTTGAAATAGGATTACATAATTTGGGATTTTCGTAAAACTTGTCATATTTTTTGTTCTAGTTCAAATGCGCATGGCGAGCGACTTCAAAATATAAGGAAAAATACGATTTTGAAAAAAATATATTAAGGAAAGTTAGTTGCAGCCAGTTCTGCCAACCAATATCCTGTTAAAGAATCCAAAATTCAACCTACAGACTCTTGAAAATCCAAAGAGTACAAAATATCTAGAATTTGGAAGATCTAATTTTAGCAAATATTGCTGGGTACCTCAGGATATACACCTCATATAAAGTTTACAACCACCTTATGTTATATTGTTAGCTAATCTTGCCCACACATTAACATTAAACTTGCCTTATAGCTGTCGATCTTTGATGACGTAAAAGTTTCATCGATATACGTACATTCTGTACTGTATGAATAGACTTACAACTTGCTAAATTTAACTGGAAAGGCAGAACTCATTTCAAATTATTTCAGTTTTGTTCAGTTAGAAACGCTTTAAAATATGTTGTTAAGGTGTATTGAATTAACACTTTATTTATAAAAAGTACACTTATCATATTTGTTTCAAAGAAAACAGGATCTATTTGCAGTATCCACCGTACTTTTCTTACAATCAGGGAAAATAATATTTTACTTAGCACACTCGTTACTACATTGTGTACAGAAATATTATTTTCATTATTTTGTTTCATTATAATGCAACACTATTTACCAGTACATAATAAACACTTTCCATTGATTTTTTTAAAATAACAATAACAAATTAAAAATTTTCTCAAAACACTACTTCCCGTTTACTAAGTGCTTTTATCATTTTTTGTGAAATGTTATGTAGTTACGACAAACAATTTTGTTTACTGTCGCCTAGAAAAGAATATTATCTATTGAATGTTTCGGAAGTGAAATTACGGAAATGTATAAACTAGTAGTTTAAAAACATTATTATTTATTACAAAATGTTTACCAAAAAAATAGGTTAAGAGTCAGATACCAGAAGTAATTTAATTTGAAGTACTTGCGTTATCAATTTTGTATGTTTTACGGTATTATGAACAAGACTTTTTTACAAATTAAAAAATTAAAACGATTGAAAATTGTTAAACCGAGTAATCGTTGGTTAATTGGCACTTACTCTAATTTGTCGTAAGAAAATAATACGAGTAACAATTTAACGCAAACGCGTTATTTCCTTTAATTAAAGCAGTTTGCCTTTTAAGGCTGCCAGCTGTTAATATCCGATTGACTGCATTAAATGTATGCAAATTTATTTCCACTTCGTATGTATATATCCTCATCCCATGATTAATAGGCGCCACTTACTTATTAAATGGCGACATTATTCACACTTGCTGAATGAACCCACGAAACCGAGGAAAACACGTAGAGAATTTTTCATTATTTAGTAGAATCTTGTTATTATTATAGTACGCATTTAATCGATCTGTGTTTATTTTTATCCATGTTTACAGAACCACAACAAAATGAGTTGTACTTTTTATTTTCTACAATTATATAGTGAAACTTCCGACAAGTTTTCTCGCGGTTTCACTTTCCGCGAAAGAAAAATCAATGGCGACCCATTTTACTACTGAAGTAGGCAACCCGTAAAACTCCCCGGAAATGCTGGCAATCGGGTCATTCCTGCTGACCTATTTTGCAGGAATATTTGACAGTCGGCACGAACATCCGTTCACCTGTATCCTGCATGTTGCCAAAAGAAAAAATGTGATCCTAGACAAGCGCACTTGATGAAGGTTACACGTCTTGGTCAGCATGGCCACTTTTTTCGTGCGGACAGATGATAAATACAGCTAAAATGAAACGGACCATGAAAACCGCATTCAACTGAAAAATAGATCAAGTACATGGTTACCGTTAATGAATTGAACGCAACTTGCGGTTTGTTGTTAAATAGTTAATTGGTTGAATTGATTTAGACAAATTTGAGGTGACAGTTCGATGATAATCGTCGTTTGAAAACGGTTTTGGCGCGCAATCGGCGCTGGGGCTGGGGCCATCTTCTGTTAATTTAAAGTTGTCGTCTTTATTTTCTCCAACTGCATTGTCTGTTTAAAATTCAACAGAAAATGGTCGTTTTGAAATCAATGTAAAATGCATTAGCAGATTCTCCTTCCTCTTAAAATACGTCTAGCCAAAATATTTTGTGGTGGTCATGGTCTCCATTGTTTGAATTAAACATTACATTATCAAATCTAATTTCTGTTTGGGCCAAAATTTACTTCTGTGTCGTCGTGAGAGTCTTTCTTTCTTTGTTATGGGAAATGGTCTCAAAGAATATTAATATTAAAGCAAGGGACGTTTGTCTCTCATTGTCTTCACGATGGTTGTAAAGCGACGGTTTAAGCAAAAGAAATCACATACCGGAAAATAATTCTCTTGAAGTAATTATTCGCTTCCGTCAGTCAGTCTCGGCGGTTTATATCCGACCAATGGCAATTTTACACCAGTAATATTTCTGTCATGATAATTTTCCTTCGCTCATTTCAGCACGGAAAGTTTTAATTGAGAACCAAAGATCTTGGTCCATTTATTAGATTATAAAATCATGAATAGTTAGGCGTATACCTGTAATCGTCTCATTATATCAATCTCATAAATTACAAACTAATAAGCTGTCGTTAACGCTCTTTGCAAATTTACTAATCAAAATTCAAAACATCACACTTCGCTTGAACTAAATCAAGTACAACGAGTAAAAAGTAAAAACGAGTTTGTGCATCAACGAATTGAATGTTTAACTAGTTTATCAAAGGAAGGTATAAATCAGTTCAACAAAGGGACAAGAAAATGAAGTTTAGACAGTTTAATGATGTTAAAATTTCAATTTGGTATAAAAATGGGCGTAAATGTGGGGGTAGTGCGACGATGATATATTTACCACGGTTGAGAAGATTTTCCCGAGCTTTTGTTTATTTCTTTAGGTGCTTTGCATTTCAGGAAATTGTGCGATCTGGTTAAAAAGGCTTATTAATTATCGTTCATTTCGCACTGGCATAGATTTAAAAAGTTTTGCGTCAAAAATATGATGATTGTGTACTTATAAGTGGCGTCATACAAGAATGCACAGTTTTTATTATTACAGATTGTATTCAAATGCATTATTCGCTGCAATAACGTATTTCCAAATGACGCAAAGTTTACCTCCATTGATCTTGAAGTTGCCTTTTTTGGTCTAGATAAAATTCAAGTTTCTGCGTGTTTTCCAGATTCTAGTTTTGTTATTGTGTTCATCTAATTGCATCTTGCCTAATCAGTAAAACGTCAGAAATTTATCTTTAGAGGAAATGAGGATCGACTTTATCCATCACGTTATTCGTTATTTAAATTCTCAGAATATACAAAAAAAAAATTTAGTGAAAAAATTGTTCGACCAGAAATGATAAAATTTGGCTAGCAAGGATACTACACCTACAATAAAATTGACGCTGGTGAATAACAGAGGATCTGCTGGATGCTATTTCTGGTGTTGATCACTAATTTAAAACATAAATGCATTTTAGGCGGCAATTGCTTTCTGACTAAGGAAAACTATCAAAGAATGTAGTCATCCCACTGGTATTCTCTTCGGCGTAATCGATGCGTCACCCTTCTGTAAACAAAATGTAAACTAGACATGAGTCTAGCGGAAGTTCCGCAGCAATTATTATCAAAGACGGAAGTTAGAATCGACCGTTCGAATCCGATGTTTATCGTAGCTCCGTGGTTTGGTCGCTCCCTCAGTTCGAGGAATAAAAATAACTTAGCTACTGGAAGAAAAACACCCATTCCAGTGCATAAGCAAAACGACTGCGGCTGAACCGACGACAAAAAGCGTCGTTCATTAAAAAAATATCTCCTTACATGTAAAACTGGCGAATTTTCGGTTTGAATTATTTTCCCTGGAACGCCGTAAACTCTCCCAAAAAACAAGAACGAATTATGGCGTACGTCTTTCATCAATCGCCACAGCGGAGCTAGCAGTACATCTAAAATTCACTATAAATCGATCTATCAATCAAAAATTCATGAGAATCGAAAAAAACCGTCTCAGTCATACAGTGTAGGTCCTACGTGCCAGGATGGCCTAATCACCTGTCGAAGAAGTCGAGCGCCCAAAGCAACGGTAAATTGCGGTCCTTGCTGGACGCAGAAGCGTCTTAACGACGACAATCCATCTGCTCGACGATGCTAAACACGTCGCTTTTTCGCAGACGAGACTACGTCTTCCGTTACTTAAATGTATCTCTCGGAGGATGGTCGGGGTCAACGCCAAGCAGGACCTATGGCCTTGAAACGCGCGCTCTCCTGCTGCACTGCGGATTGTTTTAGCGGAAACATGGGAGCGTGTGGACAATTGCTGCTTGCACGAAAGCGACGGCTTGGTGGAGGTAACAAGCCTTTTTGGGCACCGGCAGGAAAGTGAAATAGAGCTTTGACTATAAAGGGGCATCAAAAGACGCAACTTATTAAGAATGCAGTAAGAAGCACGCAACAGTTTGATGCAGAATTTGGTTTTACCTGGATTTCTATTATTAACCGGTCTAAAGTTAGAAGCTCATAATCATAAATAATTGTGTAAGTACAGTTGATATAAACTTCAATTTCAAGGTTTGATGAAAATGATAAACAAGTGATATTAAAAATTATCATTTATTTTTTATCTGTATTCGCAATTAATACACTTCAGAGACTACATTTACAAAACCAAAGTTTTTTCGAGGCCAACTGAACAAGATAAACTCCACTTTTGTACATGTTTACTCCAAAAACGAGGATTTTAAAAGTCGTTTCTGCTGCTTTTTGCAAATTTGCTAGAACTTCTTAGTTTCACAACCTGAAACGTTCTTGCAGACCTTCAAAAATTCAAATAAAAATCAGTTTAAAAATACCCACAGGAACTCTACAAATATCTTCTATGACATCATCGGAATGCATCAACTTTAGTATACGCTGAAAAATCATCCAGGAAATGCGATAAGGATTAATATATTGAGATAAAAGGATACAGTGGTTAATCGTTGCTCATTGACATTGCTAGATAAAAGAGATTTGAAAGAAGTGCGTTGTTCGAACACTATCAATAGAGGTAAAAATTGGCAAGCGCTAGACCTGCCGGATTTTTGCACACCAATTTCCGTCATCATGTAAATCAATGCTTTATACAAATCTACAGAATACACAAGAGTTATTAATAGAGTCTGGGAGATAAACAGAATTCGCTAGTGTTTCAGCATAAATCAATTTAGATTAGGCTCGCCGGTATGAAAAAATTTAGAGATTTTTCTACCAATTACATACATCTTTGAACCCTTAAAAATAAAGCCGTTAATTTAACTTATTATATTATTAACTTCACAAATTGATCAATATAAAAATGGGAGCACCTTTCAAATGCGGGAACTTCAAAAAGATTTTTTTTCTTTCTTGTCAATTGTCAAGTAGAAATGGTAAATTACATTTTGCAATGCTGGTGGCGCATGGCATTTTAATTGAGCGAAAAAAAAGTTGATAAAACGAAGAAGGTGCAACTTCTTCTTGACCAATTATTCACAAATAATTGGTACATTTCAGGTGCATATAGTGAGGTTTTTCCTGCAAGCTAGTCATTTTATTAAAAACGTGTAAGTGCTTTTTTTATTTACTAGAAAGAAACATGAAATAGGCGGTCCCTTCACGAAATGGCTAGGCTCTTGGTGCAGGAAAAATTTTGCCACCGAAATGTGACGTTATTTTTGAATAAATTTATAATCTGCGAGAACCTAAATGTTAATTTCGTTCTTTCAGACAGTTCATGAATATGTTACAAAAAAGTTTGGAATTTATTAATTTTTAAAAGTGATGCGACAGTTTTATGGATTACTGAAGTATAGTATTGATTTAGATTTTTTCACTTGAGCGTGGAATGTCTACAATTTAACGTAAATCTCTTAGCACAAGATTTTAACGGGAAATTGATAATTTATAATTTCCTTATCGCGTATTAGAAACTCTAGAAATATTTTTTTGCCACTACCTCAATTAACGATTCCCAACGTTAAACGAATGTATTCTATCGCGACAAACTCTGCATAAAAAACCAGAGTATGATCAAAGAAATAGACGAATTCTAGAAAATCCGACTTTCACTGAATTGTTGCTGCAGTCTGACCATAATCGAAATAACAAGTCTAGTTTAGAAAATGAGCGAAGAACTTAAGAAGCCTCTTAATTATCGTCGCGGCGTATGCGCAATTACAATTCTACAGCCGTACTTGCTCGCAGTGCAATTGCCAACGAACCTAAAAGGAAAAGTTAACATTGCGGTACTAAGCAAATTACGAATACTTCAGCCTAAATAAACGTAATTTGTTTATGCTGTTGGAAATAACCTGTCGCCATTACAACTCAGAGGCGAAAAACAACGAGTCGCGTCTTATTTACTATTTGGCTGGTGTTATTTTTCGCGATTCGCGGGCCGGCTGTTCGACGAGGGGCGGCAGAGGAGAGAGGATCGAGCGGGAAGTGCAAGTGCAGCGAACGCATTCAAGGCTAAACTGCATACCACCGATCCGCATGGCATTCCTGCGAAATGAAAGCTACGCTCCTGCAGAGCTTTTAACCTAAAAACCTACTTGTTTCACTTTCTGCATTTCCATGGATGGATTTTTCATTATTGAGTAATGGTATTGTGGAAGAAAGGTCTCAGCAGGAAGTTCTTCAAGTTGTCTCCTGCAAATATTTGTTAATCTCAGCCTGCGACGGCGGGATGATAATGCTTTTTTTTATTTCTTCAGTTCTGTCAATATTTATAATAAATGATCTATTTTTGTGTGGAGTGGTTAAACGTTTGTTATTTTGTTTGCAAGTTTCAGTTCTAATGAAAGTAAAAATGATCCTTGGACGTTGCTAACATTTCGGTCGAAACGGTGTAGAATGATTTGGTCTCAGTGTCTGCGAACTCGCGTTTGCTATCCGCTTCAAGTCACGGTCCGGAAAGCGATTTTGATTCAGGCAGACAGACACAATTGCATTTACATTCATTATGCATGCATACGTTTACAATATAAACGAATTCATAGGTAAACTAATTTAAAATACTTCACTGCAATTGTCCACGACTGATTTTGCAGAAATTTACAATGACTAGAATAATTTCGAATATTTTTACTCAACCTTTAAGATACCAAAACGGAATACAAAGTGGATAACATAAGCACGATTTTTGACACCCACATACATTATGCATGTCTTAATTCTTTTCAGAAAAGTTGTGTTACTCCTTAACTTGATTGTTTTAATGCGGTGATGAAACTTGTTTTGTCTTTTGATCTGGACTAAGAATATTACCAAAGATTGGCCTAAATCAGGAAAATGTATGTGATGAAACGATCGGATTTGTCTTGGACATCCTTGTTTCGCAATTGTTTGTTGGTATGGCCACCACAAAGCAGCTGAAAAGTTAGGCAGCGGAATTTGCAGCAAGCTGCTAACTACCCAAATTCTTTAGTGTTAAAAGTAAAACGGGCTGAGGCATTTTTAGCTTTTCTATAAACCTCGAGAAAGCAAAATCAGGGATAAAATAAAATCCGAACACTTCATACTAAATTACTTTGCTATTCTCATTATTTTTACGAGTTCTTAGAAGCGATTTAATAACAGGACGGCCATTATTTTAACTAAGAATACAACTGATAATAATTGGCAAAATTAGAACTATTTTCAAAAGCGAGTAAAATGTGTTATCTGACCTGAATTCTAATATTATAACAATAAAACACCTCGCGCAATTAATTAAATAATCATTACAATTAAATTTTCATAGACTACCGTTGCATTCTTACTTTCTTTCTCACAGTTTTCCTTGCACGTGTCCTCATTCAAACGTGCAGGGGTCGCAAAAAATTATTGTGTCTTTATTGTCCAAAATAATATTTTTACCTAAAATCGAACATTATCGGAAAATTTGCTATAACTCTTATCTTTAAGTAATCACATTTTACCGAAATGTTGTCACTGCAGTACGTTGAAAACAAAAAAAACTCCTATTGAGTTGTGAAATACGATAACTGGATCAGGTGCTCTTCATCTTGAAATCTCGAAATGAGCTCCTCCTATCTTTATCTCTGATTGTGTTTAAATTTTGTAATATAGAAAACATCACTTTATTTGTAAGAATCCAAACGTGATTAACGGAAATATAAGTGCGTTTGTTTCATTTAGACGCGAAAAATATTCCGATGCAAACCACAACTAATCACTTTATTTTTAATATCCTTATTGATAGTGAATTTTTAATAAATCTGTGCATATGTCAGTGAATTGGTGCAAGTTGAACTTTGTAATTGCATAGGGATATTTCCGAATTGTTTTTAGCGGAATTATCTTATCTTACTAATCTTGATGATGTATTTATTTATTTTGTAGTATGTGATGTTGCCTACGTAATTAAAAACGACACGTGTATATTTTTTCACTTTGAAGGACAGTTCCATATCTAAATGAGGCGGTAGGTATTATATCAGATACCAGTTTGTACATTAAATGATTCAAAATCGTTCATTGTCTGATGATTAAATGAAAGTGTACCAATTGCATTCCAGTAAAACATCTGAGAAGAAGCTGATTCTTCTAATGTTATATAATAATATTATGCACATGTCAAAGTAAACAAACTACAAACTAAAAATACATTTTGCTTATTACGTGCAATTTTGCATACATTTAGATAAGCGCGTGCAACGAGATTGCAGATCTTCCGCCTCTTGACATCAAAGCTTGTAATTAACAATCATCGATTAAAATACAATTTTACAATGAATAGTTTAACATTATTCAATAAACAACGTGCTTCACGACAACATTATTTAATTTTTTTCGCCGGCCTTAACCTGGATCCTAAACATTTCAATGAAAACGAAAATTGTAAGTCTTAGCACGAACAAGGAAATTGCCGGTACTGGTCTCACTAATTTTTCATGACTGCAAGGGCGAGCAAGAATTTTAGTGTGTAAGAAACTGAAAAACAAATCAAACTATTAGAGATAAAAGCATGTTTATTATTTATAGTTTGTTACCGCGACACGTGTTCTTGTGAGCTCATGTGCTTATATTTATTTAAGAAAAAAGCAACACGTGCTATGCCCCCTGCTTTGCATATCAAATATCGTGAAGCATCTATAATTTGGACTTTTTGTGTGAGGAACTACCGCATAGGAAGAAAAGAATGAGCATTTGAATTAAAAGTAATCGCGAAATTATTGACTCACGGTGATAAACGGATACTAGAAAATTATGTGATAACGACACGAATTTAAATATTAAGTCTATCAATAGTAGGTGATTGAATTGATACTATCAGTGTTAGTAAGGGATTAGTCATTATTACGTAGAAAATTAAAATGAAAACACATCGACAAACGGTATAAACATGAACTTTTAAACTTTGAATGTATCATTCTATGTCAAATGACAGGGTCCGATTGAAAAGTTTTTGAACATTTTTACAATACAACGTAGTGAAATTATACTGCACTTGAATTACATACACATCATGAAAAATAATTTACATATAAAATACAATAATTTGTTGTAGTGTTTAACGCACTGATGCTCACAAAAAGTGGTTCCATGTTTAGAGTCTAAACATATTCATTTAAGTAAGTAAAATGTCTAATCAAAAATATTTAGTTTCGGTAAAACCTTTTTTTAGGAAAAGATGATGGCAAATTTTGATTTTAATTCTTATTTGTAATGAAAATTTCTAAATATTGAGTCTTTTGCTCTACAATTTTTCACTTTGGTGGAGTAAATAAAGTACTTAAATTGAGTAACTTATTCAAATTTTGTTGGTGTTCTACAAAAATTAACAAAATTACAAATTTTAGCAAAAGATGTAGGCAACTTTTGTTTTGTCATAAAATGAAAATTTCTAAAATTTTAGTTTTTTGATCCACAATTTTGCAACTTAGTAGAGTAAATAAACTACTCAAATAAAGTAACTTTCCCAAATTTTGTAAGTGTAACACAAAAAATTATGAAATTACGAATTTTAGAAAAAGTTGTTGGCACATCTTGCTTTTTTGTTTTACATATCTACAACACCTGAGTTTTATTGTCATTTAGCAATGAGAATAGAACAATTAGATATGTCACTACATTAATGCAATAAACAAAGAATTTAATGCAATTTTTTTGTAAGTGTAATAAAAATAATAAAAGTTTGAATAATAATTTTCCAAGTTTAGAAAAGTTTAATTAATAGTTTATTAGTTGTACATTTACATGTGTAAATGAAAAAAAAACAAAACTCTAAATGTTGAAAAAGTAATACATAAAAACATTGTTATTTTAAATTAACCGCAAACAACATACTTTCAGGCTATTATAATTTATAATTTTGTTAAATTTAGTTAAAAAAATTCATGCAATTATGTATCTAGCATCTAGTCTAATAACTGCATGTTTGAGTTTTAGGAAGTTTTTAAACAAAAAAAAATGCCGAATATCTCGAACAAACTAATTTCCCAGCTCCTCCACCAAACAGTACACCTTTTATTTGGACGCCATATTGAACATGGCTTTAACTCCTCTGTATTTCTTTATCTTTGAGTCACCTTAGTGACTCTTGGTTTCCTTCCATTTCCAGTCATGTTCTTCTTTCATAATATGTATGTAGTTTTTGCCTTTCTTTCCAACATTCTTCAAATTTTATTGCCCTTCTACGACTTTCAGATAGTTTTTCTTTTTTAGTGTTTTCACTTCTCTTTCCGGAAATTGTTTTATGGGACTGTATTTTTCATTTACCACACATTACGTTATTGCTTCTCTCCTTAATGAGCTATAATTTTTAATAATAAAAGATATTTGTTAGACAGTGTTATTGAAATTGGTAGGGAAAATTGAAAAACTATTTTTATTAAATTTTTATTAAATAATAATTCTGTCTGGCGCATGGCGGCGTAAATGTCGTTAAATTTGATTTTATAGGTTTTCTCTTCCATTTTCTACCTTTTTCGTATTATTAATAGGTACCTACTTTTCCTTTATTTCATCTTTTTCACCGTCGATCCTTTTATTTTTTTGGTTTTTTAATTTTTTTAAAGATGTAAAACTGCATGTCAATAGGTATAGACAAGAAAATTACATAATAAGCCAAATTATCTTTTTCCCACAACGTTTTCACTTATTTGTTACATTTAAAATGTAAATAAGAGAATCTGAAAATGGAACTTATTTAAAATGCAAGGGATCACCGCGGGAATGATTGAGTTATTCAGGCACGCCATAATTTCGTAATTATAAACGAATGTGTTTCTCTATTTTTGATGTTTAAAATTGATATCCATGAGTACTTATAGAGTGACTCCAATGTTATAAAGCACGTACGTGTAGATCAAAAATAAGCAGTTATTGACCAATTAATGACTTTCACTTGTATGGATAGTTGTGAATTTTCGGGAAATAAATAAATCTTTTATTAGGTAGGCAACTTTCATTTTGTCAAGATAAAATGAAAAACGTCGTTTGTTCTTTTATTTATTAATTTCATTCAGTCATTACCTTGTTAATAGTTTTCCGAATATAATAATAGCCTAATGATCAATTTCTCTCTATTATGGATTTCGTGTGAGAGAAATGAAAATGATATCGACATGAGTACCAATAATATCCCGCTCTATTTCCAGAAAAAGAAATCGAAACGTGAAACCAACAAGCATAACGGCGTGCCGAGTAGTGAACTTGACTCTAATTCTAGTTTCTAGTTTATAAACATTAAATCAGACTTCATTGAATTATTAACTCTCTTCCTGGTTTTCGACGCGCTTCGTTTTCACCGATTTTTTCCGCCGTTGTTAATTTCCAAATGTCGTCAAGAACGTAAACAGGAAAATACGTTTGTTGCTGTTAAGAATTACATTATTTTAGGTCAAAAACTTGAGTCTTATGGAAATGAGTCATTTCCTTGAAGTCAACGATAATTCCTTGACGTCAAGGCCCTGACTTCATTTTTTACTCGATTTATACTTTTTAATACTTTGACATACGAGGGCTTGGATTATTTTATACTGCAGCTTGATGCTTTACATAATTTATAGCTCACAAGACTAGTTTATTGAACACTTTGTGTGTCGATATTGTTTTTGTTTTGCGTGGACTATCGATTGATAATTAAATGAAAATGTGTCAGATCGAAGAGGAAAATAGATGTTGTGATGTTGATCTAACCTCATATCTTATATTTTGAAATAAACAGCTCGACAGCTCCATTTCCTACGTCATGCATCGGGATTTATTAATAATTTGGATACTTTTCGTACGAACAATATAAAAATAATGAAGACGGAAGTGGGTTAACGTGACATCCAAAATAACTTTACATATAGATTTCTACATATTTTCATCTGGTCCGACACGAAAAACCCTCGTTTGCAGATACTGACAAAAACGTTCATTTTCCTAACTCGATTAGCAACTGGAACGCTATTTAGGAATTACGAAATTCGAGCGATTACTTTTACACTGACATCTACACTTGTACTTTGCATAGTAAAAGCGAATTTTCAATAAAATTTTATTATTTTTTTATGAGGAGTCATGTCCTACTTATGGACGATAAACACATACAAATAACGACAAAACTCAAGTCTCTTCTTGCATTATTCATTCGCGTAAAAATAGTCGTACTATCGAAAATCGCTTTTAGATCGGAAACTTGGAAACTGTTGCAATCACAAACTGGTTAAAGTCATCAGATTGTTAGGAATTATGTTGCTACAAGTTCAGGGTTTTTCATACAAGACTAAATTAATTTTGATATTTAAAATCTTAACGCAAGGTCACGATGGGTCAGGTTTTAAATAAAATTATCACGATGCGTGATGTCAACTGTGATGGGTAGTCTTTATTGTTATATTTCGAAATTAGGCACAACTACTTATGATCATAAAAGCCTACTTTTATAATAAATTTTATCTTCTATGACACCGATAAGATCTTTTGCAATATTCTATTCATTTTTATTTGTTTGATTATCCATGTAAGGTTGTTACATAAAAACTACTAATTTTGAGGTAGTCACCTTTTTTTATATTATTATGGTCACTTAATTAGTATCTTCTTGGGCCGTTGCATTTTTGAAAGGTCGTTGCATTTAATTAAATCATTCTTATAACTGACGTTTCATTAATATCATTACGCTGCAACCTTGGAAAAAATGCACAACCAAGAACAAATTATTTTAGTGTGTTGTATAAACAACACTGTAGATCAAAGCTGGAAACTTCACCGACCTTGCTGCTCTATTGTTTTAAAATAATCATCATTCATTTACTAAATAAGCAGTTTTGGATTTAGTCTTGAACTGTTTCTTGTCACATCCGCATTGTTGTTACACGAATTAATTCACAGGTATTTATTTTAAAATTAGCGAGTTGCTGCACATTCTTTGCCGAAAAGGAAGTACGAGTATAATCGACTAACATCAATGTCGTAGTTACCAAGAATTACATAATGGTTCATTTCGAAGACCTTTTAATCGGTTATGAAATTGATGGAAGTGAAGCGAAACTTTTTGCTTAATTAAGCGAATTAATGGCACTTTTAAAATAAAACAGAGTTATCTTAAGATGAATGCAAGAAAAGGAAACATCCTTGTTGGAGTCAAAAGACCAGTTCTGATAACGGTTATAAATAAAGGAAATCAATAAGATGGAAAATCTTGGGGCTCTTGTACTAAATATACAAAAGGTGAAAATCCACTTTTTTAAATGAACCACAGCCAGGAGCAAATTAGATGGGAATCTCATTTTTCCGTGAATTTCAGCCCATTGCAGGAAAAAGTAAATGAAAACTAAGTGGGATTTTAACTGCTTGGGTTTAACACCTAAAATATTTTTAGATAAGACACAAAAACTAATTTACACTTACGGACGTCAAGTAAGCGTACGTTATCAGCTGCAAACAATTATCAGCAGTAGTAACTGAAAGTTTATTTTTACAATAAATTCGCATGTGGAAATTTGGGGAACCAGACTCCCAGTTTTAACATTGTTAAAAACTTCACTTTTGCTACTGGCTGAATTATTCGCATTTGTTGGAGAAGAAGTTTTCTGAGGTCTCAAGTTTCTGCTGTTATATTTTCTTCAGCAGTTTCATTAATTTGGTCAACGTCTTACAGTTTTGTTTGCCGATATAATGTCTAGACTATTAAACTAAAACACCTACAATAGTTAGAAGATCTCTCCATTAATTGACTTCACGTGCAACTGCTGGTATTATTTCGTCGCGAAACTTTGCAAAGAAACGAGTCTTTACATCTCTATGGTCTACTTTAGCATCTTCGAGTTTTACATAATTTCACACACCGAAAAACAAGGATATTAGAGAAAGAGAAATTTGGAAATGTTCATAAGCTGGATAATAAAATGCGTTTATTACGCAGATGTGTTCTAAAAATACAGGCCTTTGGATTAAAAAAGCGTACCAACACCTAGGATTTTACTTTTCCATCATAGCTTATCAAACCATCACTATCTCTTTTACTGTTTACTAAAGAATTAAAATTTGTACAAATTTAACCGAGATTGGAGCTAACACAACTTTTATGAATTTAAATGGGATATTTTTTATTTATTCAAATGTGACAAAGATTTTCTTTATATAATGTCAAGGTTAAGTTGTCTTTGTTTCTAATGTATGCATAATTTTACAAGGAAGAGCATCATTTTTTGAATAGTGTTATAAAGATAGAAGAAAATTGGCACTATTAATAGAACCACACGTTTACGAGTTTGGATCCACTAGCAATTTAAATTGTTTTGTTTTGGTATTTTTGTAGATCGGAGATGTTGATTTCTACTTTTTGCTTTTTTTTATCTAGATAAATGAGAGATACTAGAAAATGTTGTGAAATGTGACCTTGTTGTATTTTGTCTACATGTAAATTTTGTTTATTAAATATTACTCCATTTTATTTAATTTGTTGCAAATGTTCCACTTCGGATTCTTGTATTCTTTTACGAAATTAATAATGGGAATAAATTTACATTTCTTCCTTTTTAAACAAACTTCGGCACAACAATACATTTTTAATAAGTTGTAACTTAAACAACTTCAAAAATTTTTTACAAGGCCAAAAGGCTGTGATACGCTTTGTCTTATCTCTATAGTCCAAATTACACATATCCTCAAGTTTTGGTATCTCGAACATTTTGTAATCTTTTTTGCGGATTTAGATATTTCGAAACTGCTATTGACAAAGCCGTTTTACAAATTGTGTAGATCATGTGGGCAAACATTGTACATATTTATTTATTCATAAGTCCGACAAATTTTCTCCATTCAGAAAGTCGGTACTGAAATCAGCTTTGACAGATTCTTCGGATTGACGAAAATTTTGATCCGCAGGCTACCGCACATAACCTTGGCACGTATAAAGTATTAAACAAGTTTGGTTATTATGCGTACTGTCCAGGTATTTTACATAATTTAAACAGCGTTGAACTTGCATGAAGGTAATTAAATTACGGGAAAAAGAGTTTTTTCGGGGTTTGAAGTACTGAACGGTTGGTTTGAAAGTACAAAAAGTTGTCAATAACATACAGGATGTCCCAGAACTCGCGCCCCAGAGAGAAAGGGCTAATGGAGGCAACAATTCTGAACCAAAATTTTGAAACCATAATTTTTTAACTCAAAAAATAACCGAGATAAGACAAAAAAACTGTAGCCAATCCCGAAGCTGAACAGAATTTGAAAATTGGTAACTATGGACACATACTATCATCCATTGGTCAGTTAAGCATTAGACTCTCGTTGCCTAGGAAATTGGGATGGCCATTTACTCCACTTCTCGAATAAGCTTTTGGGATTGGTTGTTAACTTTTTATCAGTTCTCGAATACTATTAAACTTAGTCAATTTTTGTTTTGAAATTTACCATCTGTATTGCTGTCGGCACCCTCCCTTGCTCTCTGGGGCGCGAGTTCTGGGACACCCTGTATAAATAAATATTTTGTTTAATATATTAAGAGCAATGTTTTACAAAATTAATTTTTAAAAATGTTTAATATTTGCAAATTTTGATGCTCTGAATTATGATACAGAGCAACATTGCAATGAGGATTTTCAGTTACATTTAATCATTAACAATCTAAATTAATTAAAATTTATTTGAAATTTTATTTGTGTGTAGGTACATATTATACTGAATTTGCTGTGTTAATTTTTTTGAATCTAAAAACATGAAAACCTGTTTTCATATTTAATTAAATGCAACATTAAGTCGAGTGCCAAGACATTTTTCTTATGGAGGATCCAATGTAAAGGTATCGTCAAAATATTCTGTTTCTTTTTAATGTATCACTTTCGTTCTTAATCTCAAGCAACTGCTTGTATTCTCATTTTCCTCTAAAGCTAACCGCAAGATTTTACCATCTTTGACAGTTTGTGGTTGACTGTAATCCGAAAACTTTGTGTTCTCTTAATCGATATATTGTTTTTTTTGAATTATTCATGTAAATTGAGGGTTATTTTGTATAAACTATCTTGTAATAAATTTCCTGTTTTATGGAGAAAGCATCGATTTACATTTAAACACAAATAATTTATAGTGTTCGCCATGATAAAAAAAGTGAAATTTGATGTTCAGAGTCCTTATCTAGCAGTACTAGATCACTTTAGGTACGAAGGTTTTAATTCTACTTTAATGAAAATGCTTTTACAATTAATGCATTTTTTGAGCTTTGGTGCCATTGAGGCAAGTTCTAAAAAAAATCTGAAAGAGCTAAAAAAATTGGTGTTTGAGCTATCTTTGGAGCACAACGCCAGCGTGTCCGCGTTGGTCCTTCTAGTTCTAGCGGCTGGTGTTCCGCCCACACGGAAGTGGCTTTCCACTAATTCAGCATTAGACGGCGTTAGCAAACGTTATCATCTAATAGGAATATCCGAGCTGCCCCGATGATGCCTTAACCTAACCCAACTCGTGCGCATTCACGCCGTGTCCAAATGAAAGTAAAGAGGCAGGCACTTTGACGAAGGCTCCCGACGTCGCCACGACCGCCGTATCTGAGTCAGTAGGACATTCGAACCCTACTAGTCTGCACTGCACGTTCTGGCGAGTAAGTCGTGTTCTGGTATCCTCTGTGCAACATAATACACGCGAGTGCCAAAGTGTTTACATTGTGACTGTGCGAATATGCTGTAAACTCTACAATTCTCATGCTTTTGATCAAGACGATCAGCAAAATGCCGCTTTCCGATCCGGATTCGCCGCTGACTAAAAGTCCGGGATCTTCGCCCGGAATCAAGGAGGAATGTGACGACTACATGTTCATAGATGATGGACCATTGGACCTCCGGACCAACTGCGGAAGGATCAGTCCGACCGGACTCCGCGACTCCGGGACAGAAAGTGACGATATGGAAGATAAGATTCTGCAAGCAGGCTCCGACTACAAACCGTACAAAAAAAATCTGATCAAAAGATGTAAGTGGCAGAAAAAATTGCATGGATGTCACTTATTTATTTTATACAATTTAGGGTTGTTGACATAGACAAGGTTGTTTGTTGTTATTTTGTTATATTGTCGGTCAAAAATTTCAACCTTCTACTGAATTTGTTACAAAAATTTTACGGTGGTACCATTGTGGCAAGTGTTGAACCCATCGGATTGCGCGGGTGTCTGACCTTTCCAGGGACAGTCATCTCCATAAGTTGACACAAGCTAGCAAGCCACATCCGCTTGTTAAAGGTTAGCTAGGCAAAGTCTTTATGACCACTGATTTCCTTTCGATGATTAATAAAGCCATAAGAGGTAAATTGTTCCGGTTACTTTTTTCCTTCCTCCTAAGAAGGAGAAATGAATCTCTTCACTTGCAAAATTTTGAAATCTGCGTTCCGCAACTCTGCTTATATTTTCTGCCCCGGGAAAACGTTTCCAGGCAGTGTGAAGCAACAAAGATAACAGATGTTTAAGATAATAAATATGTTTACTCGAGTTTGCAACGTCGTCCTTAACCTCAATAACTCCGATTTTAGCAATTTTTATGGAAACCACAGCCACAACGCGCAAAATGTGAAACCATTAAATCGCACAAACTTTCTTCAGATTCCCAACATTTTCTACGCTACAATCGTCAGTGAAATTTCTCGTTTCTTCAAACGCGTGCAATAAAAAGATTTGACCCATTTTCGTCTATACCGTTACTTTTTTCCGCCACCCTTGAACGGTATCAGGTAGTGCATCCTTTATACCTGCCACCCTCGGCGATCTTAATTTTCGAGGCGGCACGCTTTATTACGGTTTTTTTGGCGAACAGTTTGCGAACCGGAATCCCACCCTCGAAAAAAAAATCGAGTTATAGGAAATCGTTCTGCTTTCGGTTCAAGGTTTGGGATAATTTATTTTTGTTTGATCGTAATTGTTATTTCCTTTCGGGATATTAACAGTTCGAAGAACCCGATTTCACCCGGCCCGCACACAAATAATGGAGTCCATTTAAATTTTTTGAATATTCATCTGTGGAAGTGGGTAAGGCCAGGTAAAAATCTCGACCTGATCCACGGAAAAAATCTAACCCTTTCAAGCTTGAATTCCGACGTTATTAATCGATTTTTGGGGAGCGAGATTTCGAAGGACGTATTTTTGTGACATTATTTAACACGACGGACACGTAATTAGGATTTCCGGTGTTGACCTTATAAACACGGGGCGATAATAATCCACTAAATGAAAACTAATGAATACTAATAATGACGAGCTTTCGACAAGAAAATTCATCGGAAGTACGTACGAAAATTAAGATCTATTCAGTACAGTTTTTTGATTTGTCTTCCAGATTGAGACAAGGGTTGAAACAAATTTGAGCCTCCCTGTTTTGACCACCCTCTGGGTCAAGGCCGCTTTATCTGGCAATCGATAACGGGAAGCTTCCTTGTTTTGATTTATTCAGTGTTTGGAGGGCCCTCGCTCAGTTTGACATTGAAACTAAAGGACGCCGACACAGTTAATTCGCTAATTTATTGTTTAACTAAACGGAGGCGACGATTGCACTAGGAAAATGTCTACTTTTCTGTTCTTGTTTGTCGTTCCACATAAAGGCGTGATGAGACGAATTAGTTTTTATGAGTTGGTTATTGAAGCATTGTTCGAACGTTTTCCTGTTGGTAGATGTGTTATTAGACAAGGTCAGAAATCCAGTGGCCCAAACCGTCCATTCCTCAATTTGTCGGACGTTTCAAAGGATTTCACACTGTCGGTTTTCAAGAGCCGTTGGAATCTAGAGAGACATTTCCGGATATTCTAACTACAACTCCCCCACTTGAATACTAACGTGTTATAATGACTACCTGTGGAATACTCTCAGATTTATTAACCGTGACAAAGTGGGCCTGTTTTGTTGTTTCAGGACCTGAAAAAACGAAAATTACATTTTCACAAGATGACAAAGTGTGAAATCACTTACCAGCTTCCGGCAGCTATTTTCAAAAGTGTCCGATTGAACCACTTTTATTGCTTCTCTATTAAGAAGGGAAAAAACAAGACAATCCGGAAAAATGCCAGATTGTCAAGATCCTATTATTTCCTGAGTCCACACCCGGAAATTACGCCTCTGGTATCAGCTTCGAAATTTCTCGCTTTTGTTTATTCGCTCAACCTAATCCGATTGTTCAGTTTCAAATATCATCCACTTTTTTTTTAATTTTAGCTCCTGGGAAATTTAACGCACCCATGTGTTATTTTTCGTTTATAAATACGCAGACGTTCTAAAATTTTATTACGAATTTTATGACCAGTAGCTGGTTTTACAATCATCCCTTTAAGTGGCCCATAAACTCGGGGTAAATAACTGTCTATGAAATAACGGGACGTTGTCAAAGTTGAATGCCACCCTAGATAACAGAAATGGTAACTGTTGTAGTGAACTTAGGTAGAGGCTTCATTTTATACCTCATAAAACTCTTTTTTTAAACTAGTTTACATTGTTGTTTACCATGTTCGAAAGTGAATTAGAAACGGTTATTGTCGGAGGAGGAGTGACTGTTATTGTTATTGTTATTTTAAACTTCCGGATAGTTTCAAGATAAAAAAATGTTTAATTTTGTAAGTACATTGCGTGCTTCCATTTTGATGAGATTTGAATTGTGCACAAAATTTTATCTGCGAAACTCTCACGATTATGGATATCCTCAGTCTGCTTGCGTGTAAATACTGAAATTTGATTGCTTGTAAGTTGTACGTTTTAAATATGGTTCTACAGTTTATAGGTGATAAATGATAATAGTAATAATGATAATAAGTTATTTGTACCAAAAATATAATTTTTATGTTCTCGCTAATTTTACGACGCAGTAAACAAGTTGTTGTGTCCAGAAATATCTTCATTTGTTCTAATTTTCTCTGGCAGGGCGTCATCCCCGTCGGCCATCTTGAAATTCCCCGTTCCTGCGGCTCCTCTAATTTTCCATAAAAAAAGTGTCACGTTGCCCAAATCCCCCGTGTTTGTGGTCTTCCTTCATGAATAAATTCCAATTCCGGTAAATTTCCTCACTTCAACTCTCGGGTTGGTTCCGGTTTTCGCCCGGCTACTCGTCGAAAACATCCGAGAAAATCCGCTTTTGTCGTGGAAAAAGCCAATACCGCAAGCGAACCCTGTAAAAATTCAGAATCCATCACGTGATGGACGTCGTTACGTCACATACGATCAATGCGTTTAACTAGGCGATGACGTCACCGGTATCCTCCGCCAAGTCCATACGAAAGTGAGAGTGGTCGCGAAACTTTTGCTCCTACGCTCGGCTATTTTCGTCTCGTTTTCTCTCTCTCGTTTCTTTTTTCGTTTCACCTCAATAAAGTGACGTTGGTATTTCCGCGTTGAAGATGACATTAAATTGTTATCACGCGCGAGATTAAAAATGTTTATCTTCATTGACGTAATGTGGTTTATTCCGGAAATGCCGGAGCCCGGAGTTTGCTTCTGAATGGTTAATAATCGAGGGAGGTGATTAAGCGAATGTCCGCCAAGATAATGGAATTCATTTTTATGGTAATTAGTCTATTTAAAAAACACTCGGACAGGTCAGTCTTATTTTTATTCAATTGCATTTTGCGATCTCTTTTTTTCATGCAAGGATATCATTAAAAATATAACGGATTGCCACGTTAGTATTGAGCTTCCAATTTTCTGCAGTAATTTACTAGAATTAGACTTTGATTAATACGTGGCGTTTGATTTTAACGGAAAACTTTTATTTTAAACGATTGTAATGTGATAAAGATAAAGAGCTATTATTACTAAATTTACGATTGAGCAGAGGCTAATACTGAATGAACAATTTTTTTATCTTCCAAACAAAACAGCATTAACAAAAGAATCATTATCGTCCTTAATTAATTTAAAAATTCTCTTGGGCACATAATTGTACAACTTGTTTACGTTTCTGTTGATAATTCATTCTACTCAACAAAAGCAACGTCTTCACGCTTTTTTACTCAGTGATTACGCTGTTTATTGCTATAAATTTTCTGAAATGTCCCACACGTTTTCTGTAGGATTCTAATCAAGCATGTACAGTAGTCTATTGTAATTATAACTCAATCAATTGATTGTGAAATTGGACTATTATGTGCTGGAAAGACCCTTTCGAGACCTGTAGAGGAACTCATGGAGGTTCAATGGAATTGGTGCCAAAAATTTTGACAAGTGGTGGTTTGCATTTCGACCTTAAATTAAATTTCTGTTGGTTTTACCCTCCCAGGAGGTATTATAATTATACTCTTATTTATTCGGTTTTATTTATAAAAGAGGTTTTAAAAGGGAATGTCTAAGTGTAGACTTATCATTGAACAAAGAAAATGCTACCAACTTAATACCTACACACAGCTTATTATGTTTTGCGACTCTAAAATAATACAACTTCCTGTCGGCTATTTTTAAAATTTTAAAAATGGCCCGAGAGAAAACACTCAAGCTCTTTAAATAAGAACACTTTTTGAAAATTTTTTGATAAGGTCTGCTCAGAAAAAAAAAATTGGTGTAGCTGCTGCGCTCGAGTCATTCTTCGTGGAGAGGATTCACGCGGGTATTAATACCTGCCAAAAAAACTCTTGACGGAGCCATTAAAAATACAAACACGCGTAAATTGCGTAGTTTTCCTGAAATAGTTGGCAGCAATTAGTTTCCGCGTATTATTCGCAATTTGCCGGCGTTGTTGTTATTCACAAAGACCGGAAATAGGTGCTAAATGATATAATGAAACAATTGATCGTATTCGTCAGACGGAAATCATGATGGATGCAACCTTGATGCTTGTCACTTTCACTGGAAACGGTTTTGGCAACATCGCAACGTCTTAATGGAGGTCATCGAGGTAACAGAAAATCCAAGTATTTCACATGCTTTGACCCAATTCCATCTTAAGTGCGACCAGATCCACTCGATTTCGTAGGAGGATTATATAATCCACTTCTTATTGTTGGCTCCTACGAATTTTCACTTGTTTTGTCGAATTACACAACAAGAAATCGACCTTCCTGTTGCACGAGTTATCAACACTGAAAACCAAATTCAAATGCATAAAAAAGATAACTGGCGCTTCGAGTTGTTGATGCAGAATTAATGAGGTCAGTTGCAAGATCTCGTTGAGTGCATGTGCATTGATATTTTTAAATTGCAATTGAAAAATGCGCCGCTTGTTGACCTAAATTGAGCAACGGCGATATTTATTAAATCAGTCCAATAAAAAATAGCCCAAAAATTGTGCCAATTTATGGGCCAGGAATAGCTACAGGAAAAACAGATTTTACGAGGCTCTTGATCAAAATTGAGTAACTTACCACAACGTGCCAACTTGGAAAGAATACTTTTAGTATTACATTTTAATTTAGCAACAATTAAGCAATACCTGTCTTTAATACGCACAGAAAAATGGACTTTGAAGCTTAAATTTAAGACGCCAAATCATGCGATATTAAAACTGCCAAATTTACGTAAGTGTTATTGAAAAAATCAAGTCAATGACTTGAAATCGCTAACTCCAATCAATACATAAACATCTTTAGAAGAAAAACTACTGTCACTTACGTAAGGGAGAGGATTCATCACGGCGTTATCTTCGATTTTCGCAAAACAAATACTCAACTTACGACAGAGGTTGTAGGAAAAAAATAGGAAACATTTGATCAAACTATAAACATTATCAGCGATAAATTCTTAAATTAGTATTAGATTTAGTCGTAGTTTACATAAGTTGGCCAGTGACTTGAAAATATTGACCATTTTTTTCGACGTGTTTGTAAAATATTTACTGATAGCACCATAGAAAAAATCGTTTTCAATGTCATTACTATGTAAGTTACAGACAAACCTATAAATCACTCCGATATTTGGTTTTGGAAACAAGATTGATAATTTGATTAAACGTTGAAGCAACAGGAAAAGGAAACCTTCTAAATCGGCGAGCTTTCTTGGAAGCGTCAGAATTCATGACTGCTTTTGCAGACATGCATATGACCTGTATGGCGTTGACCCACCAGGAAAGGGCGCTTGTCTAGCCATATCGACCCAAGCCTCTTGGAAAATACGCAGAAACCCGTAAAATCTGCGACGGAACGGAAACAACGAACGCTTTATGAACGTTTTATAGGTGCAGACTTAGCGATAAAATAAAATCGTCTGGGTACTTTTTAGTTAGATAACAACCCCAAGAACTTTCTTCTTTCCATATGCATTAAGTATTGTCATTTAAATCTTGGCCGAACCCACCAAAATCGATACCAGTATTTTGCAACTCGCCCAAATTGTTTTAATGGTGCCGACCGACGTTGTGTTTAATGGTATTAGACGCGGATAACAGTGAAAGTGTGCTGACGTCTGTTTAAAGCTATTATTACAATTTTTGTGTCATTGCCAAATTATTATACAATGGCAGATTTTTTTTTTTGAGTGTTTATTTAAAGTGTTTGTAGAAGCATCGCACTTATTACAAATGGATTAAAGTCGTCACGGTAGATTTAAATAGAAAAGCCAAGCACGGGCATAATAAAAGTGGTTTGTCGGCGGAAAGCGTAACTTCTACTCATCTAAACGACGAGCTGTTATCCGAAAGCGAATCTTTTCTGACCCAGTTAGGCCGCCTCCGTTCATGAATGGAGTTATATTTACACTCTTCATACTCAGACTTTATTAATTTTTTTGTGCTAAATTAAATAACTTCCTCCTACACGTATTGATAACGAGCAGTCTTAATGCCGCTTTGTGTAAATTCAGGATTATTAAATTTTAGACGTTTTTTTCTCAGCCGGTGTTTGTCCGCCGCCGCCGTTGGCGTATTGTATTCATATTTAATTTATCTCGAGTTCCTGCAGTTAACCTTTGGGAGATAATATCACCTTTGTGTAGGGGAAGTTGATGAAATAAAGGAAATAATTATTCTTTTCCGCTTTGTTAGTCACCGAAAACATAAAACAGCGTTGATTCGAAATCAGTTGCGTGGTTGGATTTTGGAATCCGACAGATGGACCAGTGGCGTCCGTTCAAGTGTCGAAACGAGGTATCTGGGACACGATGCTTTTGCTTTCGCTCTCGCTTAATAAAAAAATAACACGACTTTTATTGGATAACACCACTTAAAAATTCGCCGTCTCAATGTCAGATTTCGGATGAAATTGTGAGCAGACTCGGCCGGTAATTTTGAAATGAGGCTGAAAAAACGAGTCCTTTTAAAGGAAGTTGGTATTTCTGAACCGGCTATTACGTAATGTCGACTTGCTTAAAAAGTAAGTTGCGAACTGGGTTAAGGCCGGCAACTCTAGAAAAATAAATACCGGTACGCATGTACGTGTATTACATAATTGGACATATCTGTATGTTGGTACGAGTACTGTTGATAATTCATTACTGACTTGGTTTGCGGGACCGGTCGAAAGGGCATTTTTTCGTAATCAACCACGAAGAAATTTATTGCTCTTCGATGAAATAATCTCTGATATATTATGGTGAAAATGTGACGAAACTCAACACGTAGATCGGCCGTTAACTCCAAGTGATTCTCATTTAGGTCAAGGGAACTTTCCCTTCCGGTCCCATTGCCTGGTGTTTTTTTAGTTTTCTAACGCGGGTTCACCTCCTATTAAATTAATTGCCGAAAAAAAATCTCCGAGATGACCATTTCCTGGACGAAAAAATGTGGAACACTTCTCGTTGCTAAACGCCGCAATTATACCATTCGTTGCCCAAATAAAATCATTTTCACGCTGCTAGTGGGAGTTTCTAATAGAAATCAACAACAAAACGTGACATTAATTAACTTATGTTTCTTAAGGAGCTGACATTGTTGCTTTTGTAAACGGCATTTCATTTTCAGTGCTAATTAATTATGCGAAATTTATTAATCACTTATTCAGAGAGATCTGAATCGCCACAAAAAAGGATTTTTCTGGGAACAAAAATTCTGCTGCTAAACTTGGTATAACAGAGGAAAGTTCGTCAAACTGTCTTTATTTATTTTTGAAAACCAACAGCTTTGAATAATTGGTGAAGCTCATGTAATATACTTCGAAATAAAATTCACCAAACTGATCGGCAAATTCCGAGCTGTTTTCCACAATGGTACATGTTGATTTAAGATTTACCACTGTTACATAATCTGAAAAATAGTCTAAAACAAAGGTGGCTTAAGTGGTATTCATAAATACAATGTAGACATTAACCTGGATAACGCAAGTATGGGAATGATTTGGAAACCCTCGTATAGTTTTTGAGCAGCACGTACATACTTTAACACTTTTCATTAAGCAACTTGAATTAATGATGGTTGAAAACACGAATGTGAATCAGGCAAGATGCCAGCGCGAATATTATTTTTAAACTTTTTTCCGATGACGCAAAATCTTATTTTTTTTTTTCTTTTCAGTTGATAAGGAACAGAACAATTATCTGCACCAATTGCTTTCAAGACAACGTACCGATCTCCAGCATCCATCTCTGTGTGAATATGGCAGAAGAAAATCCGGGTATCCGACGACAACAACTGGTAGGTTTAATCATCGAGATGCTTTTTTAGCAGCACTCAGTTCGGTCATTTTTGTCCCTTTAATGTTGTTTGTAATGTGTCCAGCCTGGGCAGATGCAAAGGGTATTGAATAACCCTTGCGCACGTGTTAGAATTGGTATTTCGAAAACACGAAAACTGCATAATCCTGTGCAATCTGTCACAGAAATTGTATGCTTTCCAATCAACAAGCTTTCAACAAGCTTTCAGAGCAAACAACAGGACGCATTAGCAGCTGTTTGCAGCGAGGTGCACCCTTTTGTGGTGAAATTTGAATATTTGTGTTTTTGAGGGGGTGGTAGTGCTGGGATAACACATCATGACTTGAAAGATTTTTGCAAAGAATAATATTGATCCTGTCTGGTGAAATTTGAAGCAGCAACGGTTGTGTCTTGCCCTTTGTGACGTGTCGGTTAAACGGAATAATTCAATAAAAATCGAAATCCCTTCAATGGAACGTCCCCCTTGACCGGAACGTCTCCAAAAATCTCCCAACAAAACCCTATCAGGAAAAATTACATCAAACGTATACCGGAAAACTAGTTCTGAGCGGAATTAGTGACCACTCTTTTAATAACCGACTGGTCAGTCCAGAAGCGATGTCCGGTTCTACGCTCAATTTTTCAACCCTTAAATAGATAAAGTTTAAACTCGATACGTAATCCTCGGCTGTGGGAAAAAACTAGACGAATGCCGTTAGGTGGTCAGTTAAGTGGTCAACTAAACCGTAATCTGATATCTCCTCCCTTAATTTGATTTTTTCTGCTTCCCCTTTTGGTTACGTTTTGTTTATTGCTGATGAAATCGCAGATATTTAACGTTCTCTCAGGATCCTGAAATTCTTATCCAACCAGAGCACTTCATCCTTTTCAGCACTTTTGTTCGGTATTTATGTGAGCCTTAAAGCTTTTCACCCTTATCGTTCCAGTGACTTTGTTCGGCTGAGTCCATGCGGTATCGTTTACATTGTTTTGATTGGAGTGGTCCATTTTTTGTGTCTTCAGGGCTGCTATCAGGTGACGCATCTTTGTTCAAGAACTTTGTAATTACATTGTTGGAAGGCGCTGATCTTGTTGCCTCTTTACCTGCTTCCTGACACCTATCCTAATGTGATAAACCATTTACATGCCGACTTCTCTAATCCCTCGTGGGAGCCAAGGGTCACGGGGCAAATCCCAACGTGATGGTCTGCATAAGAACAATTCAAACTGATGACATCTATTTGTTAATGTCGTCCCAACACTGTTTTGTCTTGGACGTGTCATTTTTTCCATAGTCCTGAGAATTTTGATATTCAAATTACTTTTGTCGAGAGTCTTGAATTATATAAATAGTTATGAATTATGATTTTGATCTGTCGAGAAGGTTATCTGCCAAATTTGAGTTATGACCGTTATGACGATTTTATTTATAAATGGTAATTGTTATCTTAGCCAATTTCTAATTATCTTTGAACAAAATTTACCCCCAAAGGAGTAAAGTCATGGTCGTTCAAAATTCTGTTTTATTCTTCGCGCTTGCGAAATTAAGAAGATTAAGGAAAAGTGTTTGTTTTTCTTTTCTCGGAGGTAGAAAGCAGAATAGTGCTCGTAGTTTCCTTTCGGCCCATTAGTCACGCATGTCTTGCACCCCTCGACCGGCAGTAAATAAACAACACACCCCTGGCATGTGCAACCCGTTCTTTTGTAGTCGCGAACCTGTTTTAATTCCGCGAACCGATGTCCGGTCCATCCCTTAATGTCCGGCGTGACCTGCTGACCTCTCTGCCCATTAATCATATCTATTATACAAGACGGGGTCAATGCTGGGACCAACTGCGATCGTCCGTCCGTTTCTTCACCCTTTCTTCTTCGGTAAACAAGTCGGTTGTTAGAATGGTCCGCTGTGAGATTCCCGATTATGTCGTTACCTACGATGACCGTTGGATACTTTGATTGCGATTTGCTGTTCTTCAAAGGATACTACGTGAGAACTTGGGGTTTCATTCTGATGGTCACTTCTTTTAATCGGACGGTGTCACTCCGATTGTCCGCAATTTGCATAAGCATTCACCACCACGAATGTTTTGATTTATTTTGGAGTCGGGCACGAAGACCAACGATTTTTGCACCCCGATTTTCGGCGGGCGGACTTCGATGGAGCGTTACCAAAAACTAATTTGCCTGGCAATAATTTCAGTATCTGAATTAGCTTCATTATGGGCCCTCCGGTAAGCAATACTAATTAGGTACGCTTTTATTGTCAGGTAGGTATGCAGAATTTATTAGATTCATAGATTTTAGTTATTGTTGAATGCTCTTCAAACAGAAATCTGGTTAAGAGTGCCTATTGTTTATCTTTCATATTGCCATGTAGCAGCTACAAATTAACCAGATTTTTTGCGTGGGTTAATAAGGTTCATATTCGTAATTTTGACTAGCATTTGGACAAAAAGTTCTGAACAAGTGCTAATAAAGCTTCTATCACTAACAATAACTTTGGGATTCGGTGGTAGTCTTTCTATCTAACACTTGATCTTCTTGTACCAATTTTGGAAGATGCTGCCGTCATAAAAATCACTGCGAATTTCAGGTTCTTTGCCCCCGAGTCCTGCCGATTCAGGTGTTTCGGACGTGGACAGTTCTTCTAGCGGTCATACATCAACAGATGAGTTAAAGGCGAGACTCCAACCCTCCATACACTCCCCCGTAGGCAACTTATTTACAAGACATCAGCTATCATGGTCGTCTCCCGCCCACCATGGTCAAAGGGCACCGGGTCACATGTCACAGCAGTTTTACCAACCCTTCACAACAAGTAAGTATTCAGAGACAAATCTTTTGGCAAGTTGTACGTGCTGTTTATCTTCCTTGGAGGTTATTTGTTGATTTTTTATGTATTTTTAAATCTAGGCACCTAAAATTTTAAAAATACGCCAGACTGTCACCTCCCACTAGTCTAACTTGGCAATCTCAACAAATTACAATTTAGGGCAGGTCAGAAGAAGGAAAATAGAATGAACGGAATTTAGGATTGTTCCTATAAATTGCACTAAGCGAAATGTATTGAAAACTGCTTGATAACAGCTTCGCGAAACCGCGATCTCATTTTTACGTAGTGTATAATTATTCGGATAGAAAAATGCGCCGTGTGCAAAAAATACCAGAGTGTAGGTACTTAACTGATTTTTATTTTTACACAATTGCATCTTCGCTAATAAATTCAGACGGAGATGTGACCTCGGAAACAAGTAATTTGTCAGCAACTACTCTACCTGCCTATCTTTGTAATTAAGTAGACGTATCAAGTTGTTCCAAGTCAGATTTATTTAAACCAGGAAGTATCACAGACACAACTCTGCTAATCGCTCCTCGGAATTTACATATCGCTTCAATTAGTGCCAATTATACAAAATGACAAGTTTTTTTTCTGTATCGTAAGAGTTATCTTGAGGCTAAGGGTGTAAGCAAAAATTTTGATCTTTGTTCTTGTTTTGTTGTACTTGGTGTGAATGCTGTCACGTTTATAAAGATTCCGCTTGTATAACCTTGACTGGTTTTTGGAGCATCGCACTGATAAATGCATTTGGGGCTTATTTTTGGCGTGAGATAAAAAAAATCGGACGATTTTTTATTGTAATCAAGCTGACTTTAGGGTCAGAGTCGCACCTAACGGTGCGACAGATAGCTGAATATCAAACTGTTTGTAACTTTTTTATTATTAAGTTACGTAAACCATGACCTCGCACAATGTCATGAGGATTCACTAAAATAGACGCTGTTTGTTTTGCCACTTTCAGTTTCCATGCGCTGATGTCGTTGTACGAGACCATAGAATCGATAGAATGTGACCTTCTGACATTACACATTTTTTACATGGGGAATAACACCTTCATATTGTCAATCACAGACACGCGGACGGTTCTAGAAGTGTCCTTTGGCCGGAGTTGTAGACTTTTCGCCCAATTTTTTTTAAATAGCCCCACTGCAGGCCCCTAGGACTGACCTAGGTTAGCTAGTATCCAAAAAAATACGCCAAATTTATTACCGCTTTATTTACATTTTTGTTCGATGAAAATTGGATTCAAGTCAGCGAAATGCTAATGAAAATTTAAATCAACCAGTTGTTTGCGTTGGTCATATTTTCACGAAATGGTTGGCACTGTTCAGCCAATTTTTTTTTGCTACCTAATAATGAATGGAAACGACGCGACTTGTTTTTTCCAACTCATTGGCTATTTATAATTGATTATTTCGAGTTATTGACCAATACAGTCTCGATAATTTTGGAGTTTCTCCATCCGCTACCTCGTAATCAAAAATAGGTAATTTAATAAAAGGTCATCATCGTCATTATTGAAGAGTTACACATTCATGACCTTTCTTATTTTTTATTCAGTGTGTTTTGTTAAATAATGCCACGATAAATGTGGATCTTGTGTAACATATTTTTTTAAAGACGCGACTTTTTTTATTTACGATTTTTTCTTATCTTATTGTAATTATCACTTTAATATGCAGTGGTATCTATGTACTTAATGTTATTTCATATTTATTTTATGGAATCCACAGCAACAAAGTGTTGTTGCAATTCATGGCGAGATAACCCTCAATATCCTTAAAATATTGCCAAAACTGATCTCGGTCACCTCGATTAAAATTATGCCGTCGCAAAAATCCCCAAAATTGCATATTTGCATCGATAACGCACCTCGGAATGCATTATTCAAGACTCTATTATGATAATACGGTCAATCTACAATTTAAAATCATATAATCACGTTAATATACATGTAGATCCTTGCCACTGAATGAGAAAAAAACGTTCGTTTGAATTTCAATAAGTTATGCTGGTCAGGAAAAATTTTCATATGTAGAAGGTAAATAGAACTTCAGCAAACGGTGGACTGTGAATATTTCATGCTTGCAAACAGAGGAATTGGCGGTGGAAAACGCTGCGTGATAAAAAACCACGACCTTTGGATTTTGAAGGGATTTTATTCTACAGCAGTTGTTGTCAAGACAATGAAAGCATCTTCATCTCCGACAAAAATTAAATCTTCTGTAAACATGTAGAGCATTCACAACCGCCAATGTAACAGTAAACCAGTGGCCTAGAGTGGAACGAACCAACTAGACTCACACTGTGTCTAGCATAGCTAGACGGCTCACCACGCCTTGGCTGGGATAGGTTAGTGATGTCTATTACTCCAACTCTTCATTTTTTCAACACTAGACCAGCTCCTTTTGGTTTAACTCTTCGGTTTGGCTGTCTCTCCAAAACTCTAATTTTCACGTCAGATGGTGATGGAAAAGAAAGTAACAACCAGTGGCGTGTCAAAAATGGCCGCTGCTTGTCCGTCTATGAAGTCCTCGGTCACTAGTTCATCGACTCTATTTGCGACTTTCCGCGAGCTGAAGGTCAGCCGCTACGATATACTCTCGCTGCTCGTCGCTACTGTTGTGCTTCCGTAACATTTCTTTCTCGGAATAAGTTCTCGTTTGGTCATTAAAAACGAAAATATATCACAGAAATTGTCCTGCTGGCCGGGTGGGCTTGCTCTACATCTAAATTTATTGAAATGCATTCTCCTGCAAGTTTGCGTGGATTTGATTGGTTGACGACTTCGCCATATGGCCAATACCAACCCGTTTCCTTTCAAACGACAGTGCAGTGG
Organism: Gnatocerus cornutus; assembly: GCA_029298725.1. Taxonomy (NCBI): domain Eukaryota; kingdom Metazoa; phylum Arthropoda; class Insecta; order Coleoptera; family Tenebrionidae; genus Gnatocerus; species Gnatocerus cornutus. Next base: position 10,579,758 of record CM055514.1, read on the forward strand.
CGTCACAGGAAAGGTTTTGCTATTTTTAACACGTAATGTAAGTCTGGAAGGAAATCCGTAATAATCTGTTATTGCGTTTCTGAAATACCACCAACACATTGCGAATTTTTTCGCAGATGTGTAAGCAAATCTCGTCAATACATTCACTGCCAACGTCGTCTTCGTTTTGTCTCCAAATTTAGTGGAAACATGTTTGGTTTATTGCCAAACTTTTTCAGTCGCTTTCTTCTGTATCGATCGTAATGAAAATCTATAAATATGCATGATCTTAAAAGCAGCAAACTAGCGTCGTCGCCAAGAAGTAATTCTTCTATAACGCAGCAATAAAACGGAAGATTACTAGATAGTGAGATAGAGAGGAACTCATAAAGCTGTTCGTAACAAAGAAGTTGCCAGCTCCAAGAAAGTTGCAGAAAATGTATCCCCATCGGCGTAATGAATTCTTGGATCTCAGCCCCATTATTCGACCATTTACGCTAGCGGAGAGGTGTCTTGACATCAGATGTAGATTAAAGGTCACCCGCCCGAAGAACCAATTCCAAGCCTAGTAGAAAAACCCACCACAGTCCCTCCTGCAGAAACAGTTTCAATTTCAATCCTGCTAGCAGCCGTTGATTCTTGCAAGAGTCCGCTTAATTATGGATCGCAGCAGTGATATTTCAATTTCGCTTTCCAACGATGGCGTTGCACGTAGCGCAATCAGCGATTTCCGGTCGCTGAGTTACGAAAACAAAACGAAGAATCCTGAAGAGAAGAAGATAGCGAGGTATGGCAAGTGCAGGTCGGTCGAGTGGTGAAGGCCACGGTGGCGGGCGCATGTGCACCGGCTATAATTATATCATTGCAAGTGCAACGGGTCGGGGCGCAGTCTGGGGGGGCGGGGGAGATGCATGGGGTGACCGCCCGATTCAAGGTCCGACGGGACTACTCTCGGAAGAGAGCGTTTCCAGGACATCGCATTCGCGGAGGAAAAAATCGGCTCGCGCCGACGAGTTCCGGTTGCGGTGTTTTTTTTACTGGCGAATGCGACACGTGCAGGAAGGACCCGCTCGTATAAAAGTAAAAGGAAAAATGAGTTGGAAACTCTGGGAGTCTCATCGATCTGCTATGACGCTAAAGATATTTTTCTGGGAAGAAACCCAAAGGAAATGAAAATGAGCAGGATTGGAATCCTGACAATTCCCGCGTGGAGGCCATCAGCTACAAGAGAATTGATGCTGTCTGAATTTTCTTTTTACTTCTCTCTGATTTTACTTTATGATCAATTGAAAATTATCACCATTTTTTTTTATCAATTTGAGGAAGTGATTCATTGAGATATACCTACTTCTAGGTGATAAAGTCTAAGGCGTAATAAAAAAGCAAACAAGTAAACATTAATTGTATTTTTCTATATCTCTAGATTACTGCCATTCTGATAAACAAAAAAAATGTGTAACTGGGCTACTAGTGAAATAGGTGCTTTATTTATTCAATAATGATTGTAGTTGTGAAAAGGAACTAGCAATGCGTTTATCCACACTACCTTGACTGCAATAATTAGTTAAAATTCTGTATATAACTAACGATTACTTTCATGTTTCAATAACCTGATAAATCATGCCCATGATCATGAGATAAATAATTACTATAAGTGATGAAAACGTGAATAAGCACATGTTCAAAGTCAGGGGCAGTAACATGGTTCGAGGCCTTCTCTGGAATTACAAAAGCATTTTCGCTGTACTTAGTGAAGGCCTAAAATTTAAGACATTTTTACAATAAACTGAGGTTTTCCCGGAGGAAACAATACCGATACTCGCACGTACATACACGTGCAATAATAGTAAAATGATTGCCTTTAATAACTCTCTAAATGAAAGTTAGTTTTCACCGCGTAAACAAGGTCTGTGTGGTAGAAAATGGCAGAAATCGCATGAAAAGAAGGTAATTTTTTACGTTTGTGAACTACATCGGATCGGAGCAAAACTGTTATTAATTATTATGGTCTTTACACAGAGGCAGTAATTGCTGTTTTTATTGCCTACAAGCGAGGGGTCACCTGTTGTCTGGTTTCTGTATCGCATAATTATAAACATTGTTAAGCATCGACCAAGTATGCGGAGTTTTATTATTGCTAATAGTGATTTTACGGATTTTGGGTGAACTTTACACATAATTTTACGGTGCGGTTTTTGCACTGGTGCGGTCTGTTTGTTTAACCAGAGGTACCAAAGATCGTTGTACCCGTGACATTGTCGCCAGGTAGTACACGTGGGTTGTTCGTCTGCCGCCTTCTAATTTACCATTTGCTGTTTTGATGACGATTGTTGTTTGGTAGCAAAAACAAAGATTAATTCCGAGTATAGTTTTATAAGGAAATACTAACAGTCAGCTTTGTTTTTTTATACGTCCGATGTGAAAACATTGTCGGAAAGGAAGCCAAGTTATTTGTCAATTATTCTCTTGAGATTTGATAACCTAAAATGACATTTCCTGCTTAAAACAATTTCCTCTATTAAGTCAAGTTGAAGTTCTAGTTTAAATATCTCACAACTTCCAATCGATACCGGGGATTTGATAAACATTGGGTGTTGCCTTAACCTCCAAAGGTCGCAGATCACAATAACTAGACTAATGACTTCTCCTATCGTCGGCTAGACCCAATTAGTATCCCATTTTCTTATCAACCGTAGACCGTCTAATTGTTCGTTAGGTGCAGACAGCGTATGTTCTAAAAATTCCGACATTTCGATTCCGGAAAATTCCGGGCGTAAAGCTCCCAACGTTTACAATCGAGTGCACTTGCATGTTCGTGCAGTTGCAACGCGTCTATTTTCGCGATGCAAGGACAGTGGCGGTTGAAGGTTAGAACCTCGTTTCCTGGTCAATGTTCTCTGCTGGTTGGATGGTTCCCCGTCCCGCCCACCCAGACGGAACCACTCGTATACACACCATCGTTACAAAACTGAAGAATTACGCCATCGTAGTGGAGTTTTTACGCTTTTTATGCATTTTAAGAACCTGTGGGAACATGGCTAAAATCTGGTTTTATTGCGGCATTTCTATTTAAAACCGGAGAAAGTTCATAAAAATTAATTAATATGTAATCATTGTTGGAAGCGTAATGAAATGAGTCATGAAAAACTTTAAAACCGCGTCTCGAGGCTTAAAAACTTGCTTCTGAAGAAAGTAACGTTCTTCGCCTTTTTCATTGATTAGCTTGTACTGAAGTTTTTTCTTTGTTTACGATACTCAAACCACTCTAAAGCTCGAAGAACTTCATTGTTTTTATGCTTCCAATCAATATCCGTACTTAGGTACATCCACATAAAGGAGAAACTGTTCATTTAAAATTAATATGATTTTTTTTGCCATAACAACATTTTCTAATTTGGTTTTATTAGCGTAGAAAATCCTTCTTTTAATGAAGAACTACTTTAACTTATCTAAAAACATTCGTGAGTGCTTTAGACACATTTATCTGTTTCTCCGAACTTCCGTCAACAAAAACAGCTCTTAATACGCGACGGACTGATTGTCGGAAGCAATCAAAAGAATTATATGGGATATTCTTAGCTTTGTTGTAGCTATTCATGATAAGAGCCACAAATGTCTGTAAGTTTTAAGTGATCTTTTTTTGATAAAAGTGTGTCATTGCAGTTCTCAACTTCCACTGCTAATCTGATAAAAAGATATAGAAAAATTATCGCGTTGTGCAATGCGCGATTTGTAAAAAATGATAAGAATTGTATTTGCTCGGAAAATTTATAATATCGCTAACTCAAATATTGCGTAAACTTTTCTCGCCCACGTTTTCGACATCATTCAACACTCAATTTTCAAAATTACTGAATTTCTACCTGTTGAGATAATTCTTTTCTGAGAACATAATTAGTTTCCGGGGTAGGAAATCCTATCTTTGCCCCTTTGCTGACGTTATATGTCTTCTACCTGTGGTTGTATTCAACATCCCTATATTTAAAAACGCCCTCACTGACCTACATTTTAAGCGGAAAGAATGACAGCCGGTTCGAATCTTAAAAGCCTCTGAATGGAGGCTCATTCCCACACTCTTGTTATGCCAGATTCTGATTGATTTTTTTGATTGATGCGGCGTTTGTTTGAATTTTTGTCGCTGACCGTGTTTTTTTTTCCAGTACCAGACACGTACAATAGCTACCTTCTTCAGCAGCACCACCACGTCCAGCAGAACCAGCACATGCACCATCATAATAGTACCGCCTCTCCCTTCACAACGCCGTCTCCACCGTCGCCGCCAATGAGACACGCTATTCCGACGTCAGTCATTCAGGCGGCGAGTTCGAGTGTATACGATGATCCCTACTTGCTGGGTTTTACTTCTAGGAAGCTGAAGAAAGTGAAGAAGCAGAAGATTGGCGAACCCGGTTCGGTCAAGAGGAAGAGTCGCGAGGGCTCGACGACGTATTTGTGGGAATTTTTGCTCAAATTGCTCCAAGACAGGGAGTACTGTCCAAGATACATAAAGTGGACGAATAGGGAGAAGGGGGTGTTCAAGTTGGTGGACTCGAAGGCAGTTTCGCGGCTGTGGGGGATGCACAAGAATAAGCCAGACATGAACTACGAGACGATGGGGCGCGCCTTGAGGTACTACTACCAGCGAGGCATTTTGGCCAAGGTAGATGGGCAGCGGTTAGTCTACCAGTTCGTGGAGGTGCCCAAGGACATCATTGAAATCGATTGCACGGGCGCGTGATTGCCTTTAGACTTCTTCCAGTGAATTTTCACTGTCTCGAGAGTACAACTTAAAACACGAAATGAATTTATTTATTAGAAATTGTAGTAACTCTGAATTAAATATATTGGTGTACATAAAATGACTCGAGAGTTTTTAGAGACGATATTGTAAGAGTTATTTTGGATTTATACAACGAATTTTGCACTTTGCACATGTACCAATTTTTCGTTACGAGATCTCAATGTAAAGTGTAATACGAATCACTGTCATATCTTCGGATTTCTTCGAAAATGGACTTCGATGATACGTCAATCAAGAATAAGTGTCTTGTCACCTTTACTGGACTGCTAGGAAGGTTGTGATGTGAATTATGTTATACAGGTTGTGGTTATTTGTAATAATTAAACCAGAAAGAGATTGTAATTTAATACTTTACACTATTTCATACCAATCTGCTAGTTTTAAGGAAATTACAGTTTCTGTTTCTCCTTCTTGAGGAGATACTTCATAGTTGTTTTGGCAATCGAAAGAAGACCATAAGGTGCTTTTATTAAATTTGTTGATTTATCGACTTGATAGTTTAAACCTGATTGTAATGTTAATAAATTTTACAAAGAACCGTATGAATGTTGTTGCTTGTATGAAATAGTGATAGTAATTGTTATAGTAGATTTTTATAAAGTAAGAAACAAATAAGAGATATTTAGAAAACCTTATAATGATTGTATATTCTACTTAAGATCGGTTCGCAGATTTAATATGAATTGTGATAGAGAGGACAAAGTATTTTGGAAACGTTTTATAAAATTTTGTTACCTAGTTTAGCATAGGAAGGTTAGAGGTGCTCTTACAAGGCGATGAGACTGTGTGGTGCCTGAAGATTGACAAAAATTCTAGTAGACGTACCAACGCGTTGAATTGTCAATATTTTAGCTCTCTTGAATTGCAGAGTGTTCGGCAAAATAATAAATGCGATAATACAACAAAAAGCTTTGATCTCAGATGTACACGCAGGAAAATACAACTTGAAAAAAAAAAGAAAATAATTGTAAATACCGTTTCTGTACTTATCACATTTGGTTTTATTTCAACTGTACTCTTTTTAATTTTATTTCTAAGTGTACATTCTGTATAGTATTTATTTAATAATTTTCAAGGTTTCACATTGTAAATTTTCGTTGTAACGTTCTGTGATTGTATATTTATTTAGTTTGCTGTAAAATTTTCGAAATTTTTTTATGTATTAAATGTTGTTAACGTTGTACCTAAGGTCAAATGTGTCTTGAAATCTACCCAACTCAGTGCGCAAATCAGGACGAAATTACGATTATTATAATTATTATATTGTAAAAACTAACCCAGGTCTCAATCTCAGTGAAATAATTATACATATGTGTAGAATTATTAAACTATGTATATGTACGCACAACAAACAAAATAGAAATATTCGATTTGTACGTCCAAAACATGTGATATCTGTCGAAAAATGCATGCTTGATCACCGTAGCATTTAGATATTTGTAACATGTTTGTTATACATGTTCAATGGTCTTAAAAATTTTGTTTGTTGCTGTTGGTCCCCTTATTTCCCGCGCAGCAAGTCTGCAGGCATCTTATGTAAACATATATTGTTTATACTCAATAAAAAATTGCAGTAAAAACTAACATATTTGTTGTAAAATGATTATCAATGTTAAGAAAAACAGTAAAAAAATATGCATTGCAACTAAATAACAAAAAATGAAAAGATTGGTGATATTGTCAAATATAGATAATGTTGACGCAAGTTGTATATATTATATTGTATAATTTTTATTATATTACAAATTACCTACCTAAGTATCTACTGAATTTTATTGATTTTAAATACAATATTGTATAGTTTTATTTAGAATAAGACAAGGTACTTTATTATATAGTTTATTGTAATATTTTGTCTTTACAAAAATATGACATGAATAAAATTTATTTGTGTTTAAAAAATCCTTTTATCTTCCTTTCTTTTACTCCTTCCCGGGATTCAAATAAAATCCTTCAAGTATGCATACAAAGAACAACTTTTTTAAAATTAAATGTTGCTTTGCATTGTGTTAATTTTTTTTTATAGTTTTATGTTAAATTTTCATAAGTAATATGTATAATATAACTACCTTTTTCTTGAGCGAACAAAAAATAATCAGGTGGCGCTATTGGCATAACCGAGGGTATTAAATGAAACGTCTTTTGTTTGGCATTAAAAATATAAATTTCTAAAATTTATGTTTTTTTATCTACAATTTTGCAATTTGGCAGAGTTAGCATACGATCGATAACTAGTAATTTCCCCAAATTTAATTTGTATTTTAATTAAAATTACCAAAATTTCGAATTTCAGAAAGGATAACTTATGGTTCGGCCTCGTCTTAAAAATAAAAATTTCTAAAATTTGTGTCTATTAATATACAATGTTGAAATTTGCCAGAGTTAATATTCGATTGAAAACTAGTAATTTCCTAAATTTCATAGCTGTAGCACTAAAATTACGTCTTGAAAATAAAAATTTCTAAAATTTGTGTTTTTTGATTACAATGTTGCAATTTGACAGAGTTATTATTCGATTAAAAACTAGTCATTTCTTTAAGTTTAATAGCTGTAGCACTTAAATTACCAAAATTACGAATTTTTGAAAAGATTTCTCATGTTTCTGCTTCGCCTTGAAAATAACAATTTCTAAAATTTGTGTCTTTTAATCTACAATGTTGAAATTTGGCAGAGTTAATACTTGATCAAAAACTAGTAATGTCCCTACATTTCATAGCTGTAGCACTAAAATTACGATTTCTCATATTTCGTCTTCACTTTGAACATCTTCATTCTCCATGACAAAACTGGCTTCCATAATCCACAAGTCGGTGTCATCTATGTTTCCAGTTTTTTCTCCAACCGCGAAATAATCCTCAAAAGCGGTTTTACAATGGGCAGGTTTCTTCCTAAAATAGCCGAAAAACCCTCCTCCTTTTTCCGGGCTTGGGACCGGCAACAGCGTCCTTAGTGATACGGAATGTACCCCAGGGGGCTTGTACCATAACAACTTACTATGATAAATTTCTAAGGTGCCTTTAGTTCAAACACTAATCAACTTCTAATTGTAAATAGCAGAGTTAGTTTCATGAAACAGACCCCAGGACGCTGCAGGCGGAGTTAAACCTAAAAAAAAGTTTTATTTATGTGGTAAAATAATGTAAAATAATATAAAATGGTGTGCTTACCTGGACATAGTTGTCTTTTATCTAACAATTTCGCATTCAACGCTAATTTTTGGAGCAACAGAAAAAGCTTGATGAAAGATTAAAATTAATAATAATTTAATGATAAATATGTATAATAATAATAATAATAACTATAATATATATATATATCGTGTGATTCATTAAATTTCCATTCTAGGTAGGTCGTGTATTTTGGACGTGCGTTGACTTCTTGTTCGATAACTAGCAAATCTCGCAAATATTAAGTCGACACTACTGTAATGGTGTTAGTTACGACATGATTTTTTTTCTCAAAGCCAACTGCGAATGGAAATTTAATGAATCACACAATATACAGGGTCTATCAGAACTAGCGGACCAAAATGAAACGATGTATTCACAATCTTCTGGGAATAATTGGAAAAATGTTTAAAAAAATCCATCTTTAATAGTGATCAGAAAATGAACAATTTAAACTAACCAATCGTGTTGCTGATGTTAAATTACCTGAAAATTAGCTTTTCCTGCTTTATTTGTAACTATGGATGCATCTTAAATATTTTTGCATTGTTGTTACACTGACGTAATTTTTTAGGTGACGTCTTCTCATAAAAATTGACAAGTTTATTTTAAGACCAACAAAATGAAATAATAAACTCAAACTTTAAAATTAACAGAATCCGAAAAACAGATTAGTAAATGAATACAGAAATAACAAAAATGAATGAATTAGCGGTATAAATTTGAAAAAATAGGTAAATAGTTTTTAAAGTAAATGTTCAAAATTTCTTCCTTCCACTTGAATGCACAGAGCAGCTCTTCTCAGTAGACTTGCCCTAGCATTACTGACCATTTCAGCTGTTATTGAAGCAAATGCTTCTTGAATGCGGTTTCTTAACACGTTAATATTTTCAGGCATATTTCGGTACACCAAATTCTTGACGTGTCCCCAAAGGAAAAAATCTAAGGGCGTAAGGTCTGGCGACCTGGGGGGCCAACGTCTTGGGCCTCAGCGGCCTATCCAAGCATTAGGAAATCTAACATCTAAATGGTTCCTAGTTACATTTGCAAAATGTGCTGGGCATCCATCATGTTGGAACCAAATATTGTTAATGTCAACATTTCTTAATCTTTGTAGAGGAATATTGTCCAGCAGCATGTCCAAATCATCAACTAAAAAATTTGTATAAATTTGGCCGTTGAGTCTGGCGGGAAATTCGTACGGGCCAACCTGAAAGAATGTGATGTTTTATAATTGCGTATAACTTGTTCTCAAAACAATTTACTATGGCGTTCCCAAAAATTCCAGCCCAAAGATTGACAGAAAATCTTTGCTGGGGATTACTTTGCCTGAAGACGTGCGGATTATCTCGCCCCCAAACATGAAAATTTCTTTGATTGAAAAATCCATCTTTTTGAAAGCAAGATTCGTCTGTAAACAATATGCTTTTGACGAAGTTCTCATTTGCTTCATGTTCCCGCAGAAGCCAAGTACAAAACTCCACTCTTAGAGGATAATCTTCCGGCGTAAGACATTGCACTTTAGTATAATGAAATGGGTGCATTCGTTCGTCTTCAAGAATACGTTGAACAGAAGAGGTGGACATTTCAAGATTTCTGGCCACAATACTAATGCTCGTTTCAGGTTCCTCTTCAAAAATCTCAATAACCGCTTCCTCGTTGTCCACGGTTCTCGCAGTTCTTGGGGCACCCCCAACCTCCCTTCTGCATACTTTTAAATTACCAGATTCTCTTCCTCTCTGTACTAATCTTAAAATAACATTTCGGCTAGGCTGTTCCCTATTTGGAAAACGAAGTGCGTATTGCTGGATAGTAGCTGTTGCACTGCGATTACACTCTCCATACAACAAGACCATATCAAAATATTCTTCCGGGGTAAACATAATTAATTATTAAATACAATGAAACCACAAATCAACGTTTGGAATGACTGTCTAATTGTCAGAAATACTTTGTTATGACATAACAGTCAATTATTTTTTGCAACAATTAAATAGGTTTCTATGGTAAAAAATATATGTTTTAAGGTAATTTTACATCTACAACACGATTGGTCAATTAAAACCGTTCTTATTTTAAAAGCCAACAAGAATGGATTTTTTTAAACAATTTTCTCTTTATCTGCAGAAGTTCATTTATCCATGGGATGATTTTGGTCCGCCAGTTCTGATAGACCCTGTATATACACCTTCGTAATTTATAAGCTTTTAATTAATTTATTAAATTAATAAAATAAAAGCTTGTAAATCACGAAGGTGTTTTTTTTAAATTTATATTAGCTGTGTCAAATTTGGGCTAGATGCAGATGTCGTGTTTTACATTTACGCGACTAATAATCTCTTACCTGCATGTTAACACACACCAACACAACAGCACTAACACTTCCACTGCGCAAAAAACGGGTTCACTTATTACACTCCGCGAAGAACAGCAAACGCAACATCCCAACACCAAAAAGAAGAAGAAAATCCTACCTTGTGAGATCCAACGTTGCCGTCATCTTCGTACACGGACCTACTGCAATTGAAATGTTTTATTAGTCATTTTACTCGCATTTTCAAACAAAAAGTAGCAAAATTGCGAATTTTAAACGAGGAGAAACCCGACTTCGCCTTGAAAATAAAAATTTCTAAAATTTGTGTCCTTTAATTTACAATGTTGCAATTTGGCAGAGTTAATAAATGATTGAAAACTAGTAATTTCCCCAAATTTTATAGCTGTAGTACCAAAATTACCAAAATTACGAATTTTGAGAGAGAATCTTTCATACTTCGGCTTCGCCTTGAAAATTAAAATTTCTAAAATTTGGGTTTTTTGATCTACAATGTTGCAATTTAACAGAGTTAATAAACGTTCAAAAACTAGTAATTTCCCCAAATTTCATAGCTGTGGCACTAAAATTACCAAAATTATGAATTTTAAGAGAGGATATTTCATACTTCGGCTTTGCCTTGAAAATAAAAATTTCTAAAATTTGTGTTTTTCGATCTACAATCTTCCAATTTGACAGAGTTAATAAACGATTAAAAACTAGCAATTTCCCCAAATTTTATAGCTGTAGCACTAAAATTACTAAAATTACGAATTTTAAGAAAGAATCTTTCATACTTCGGCTTCGCCTTGAAAATAAAAATTTATAAAATTTGTGTCCTTTAATTTACTATGTTGCAATTTGGCAGAGTTAATAAACGATTCAACACTAGCAATTTCCCCAAATTTCATAGCTGTAGCACTAAAATTACAAAAATTACGAATTTTATTGACTTACCTTTTAATCCTAATCCCGAAGCTGTATCGACAGGCTCCTACCACTGCATCCCCCTCTAGGACACAGGAAGCACTCACTCACTTTGTTTCAAAAACGGTTTTAATTTTAGCTTTAAGACACTAAAGTAGCTCGCGCACTAAAAAGAGCTTCGGCACTGTTTCGCAGAACTCGACTTTTAACTTTGACACTCCCGGAAGTTCCGAATTTACGAAGAGTTGTAAAGAGATGAAATTATATTCATTTAGGTAAACATAGTTTTGACTTACCTGCATATTAACTTGCACAGTGTCACTACCACTACCACTTGTCAAAAAACGAATGCACTGACACTCCGCGAACAACTCCCATCGCGAGGTCCATCGTCGTTCAAATCCCGTCACCCAGAAGGAAAAAATCCTACCTTGTGAGATCCAACGTCGCCATCGTCTTCGTACACGGACTTACTGTAAGAGAATTTTATTATTAGAAATTTGAACTAACATTTTAAAGTTAGCAGTTAACTTACCCTTTAATCCTGATCCCGAAGCTGCATCGACAGGCTCCTACCATTGCTTCCCCCTCTAGGAATCAGGAACCAGGAACCACTTACTCACTCACTTTGTTTTAAAACGATTTTAATTTTATTTTTAAGACACTACAGAAACTGAACTGAACTATCTCCCGCACTAAAAATGTCGGCACTCGAAATTAATAGTGAAATTAAAATAGGAGGAATAATTAAGAAAAAAAGAGAACATTAATAGATAAAATGATAAAATTAGAAACGTCGTAAAATGGTGGAATGGAGAAAAATTTAATAAAAATAGTGTTCAGATGGGGAATGAATGGGTGGTTGGACAGAGTGACTCATCGAAAATTGAACAAATAGGACACAAGTTAGAGTTGAAAAGTGTAAAGTGGCAAGAAAAAATGAATGGAATTCGGGTGACTCCTCCCATTTTTTAATAAGAAAAAAAAGAGAACATTGAAATAGATAAAATGACAAAATGAAGAACGTCGTAAAATGGTGGAATGGAGGAAAATTTAATAAAAATAGTGTTCAGATGGGGAATGAATGGGTGGTTGGGCAGAGTGACTCATCGAAGATTGGACAAAAACGACACCAGTTGGAGTTGAAAAGTGTAAAGTGGCAAGAAAAAATGAATGAAATTCGGGTGTTTCTCCCCCCATTTTTGGTCTCAAAATACACCCCTTTTTCGCGAACACAGACACCGTAGGGGATCTTGGTGGATTCAAAATGAACTCGGCTCCCGGAAGTCCACAATGTTCAACGAAACAATGTTTATCCCGTGAGTGAGCATCTTGACCAAGGTGTCCCGTAAAGTGTGTCCACCCTTCTAGCAAAACTAACCGGACATTTACTTTCAAACTAATCGCCTTGAAAAATAAATTACATAAAATGATTTTAAACTCTATTCTGAACGCTATGGTAAATTTTGATTCGAAGGGCAGTTGTGCTTTCAAACGACAGCTAGCTCCCGTCTCCCGTCTTTACATTGTCCTCGTCCCCCTCAACATGATGTTCGTTCATCGCGCGCCCACATACTAAGGTCTGTCGGCTACCAATTGTCCAGTCGAGGCCAGTTTTTCGGTGGTGCCAAATGAATACTGTCCAACCAGTGTTGGAGAAATGAAAGCAAAATACCTCAATAGTTCCTTCCGTTCCAACCATTATGGTATAACACAATCCGAGCCTGGGGTATTGAATGACTAACATTGGCCCTGTTTCTAGGTTAGCATGTGATGCGACCGGCATTCTCCTTCGGCTTTCTAACTAATTCCCCCCGCCTTAAGGTTCATCCACCCCCTCTAAAGTCAAATCGTGGAGATATGCAGATACAGCTTCAACTAAATGCGCTCTGAGAGTTGAGAGCTGCAAATGAAGTCATTCGTACCCGACGTCTGCTGGTCGGTATCGGATTGACACCGTCGCATCATTAGCTCACACAAACTGAACACCTTTAGAAGACTCCGTAACTGCCGTAACTTGACAAACTAATGTGTCGGCTACAGAACATGCATGGATGTTTCCATAGACGCACGCAAAAGATACCTAATTTCCTAAATGTGTGTGCCTACGTGGATGAACGTGGATCCCCTTACTAGTGTTGGTATGCTTAAGTGTACAGGGTAGGTGGCAGTAAGTGTAGTGATGTTAAATTATGTGCAGAATACAGAACATACATGGATGTTTCCATAAACTCACGCAAAATGTGTGTGTATCTAATTCCCCAATTTTGTCTACCTACATGTTTCCCTTTGGTTGTGTTGGTATAAAAGAACTGGACAGACTTTTCCAGTATTAGGAAAGAGAGGAAATAGAAGTTAATGGTTGTGTTGGTATAAAAAAACTGGACAGAATTTTCCAGTATTAAAAAGAAAGGAAATAGAAGTTTATTGTTGTGTTGGTATAAAAGAATTAGACAGAATTTTCCAGTATTAAGAAAGAGAGTTCATTGTTGTGTTGGTATAAAAGAACTGAACAGAGTTTTCCAGTATTAAAAAGAGAGGAAATTGAAGTTCATGTGGCAAAACGCAAAAAAGTCATAGAAAGGAGGAATTTCATTTCAATAGATATGAGACTAAGAAAAAGTATAAAAAAGATAAAATTGGGAAATGAAGAAATGATGCAAAAATGCAACAAGAACAGTGAACTAGAAAGATGCAACTAAACTGTCCTACCTTAATCCTTCGTCTTACATTCTTCAAGATGTTCCAAGATTTCGAGTGAAAATTCCGAAGTTAGGATGATATCTGCAACAAATAAATACGTATTAAGTAAAAGGATCGAATATTTATGTACAAACAATACACGCTTACTTTTAAACCACCGTACAAGTCCTACCTTTAATTAATTAATAAAGTCCGTAGCACGTCTTTCTCACTTAAAATTCAGAGCACAACTAAATAAATGATGGCTTTACAAGCGTTATTAGATAACGATTATTTAACTCTTTTTTTTTGAAAACAAATCACTCCGAATCTATTTGTAACTGACCTTCCTTTTCACTAATTAGGAACAATGCAGCTCCAATCAATTACGTTATTCTGCGTTAAAAAACAAGACTAAAACGTACGGAGAATTGCTATATTTTAAAGACGGCAATTCGTTATTACTTCGCCTCTCGTTTTCAAAAGTCGGAAATATTGAAACTAATCAATCAGAAAATTACCGAAAAATACGACGTTTCCTTACAATAAAAACTTGTTGCGTTTAGCCTGCTTTCTAATAATCAGATTTAATAATTGCACATTGAACAAAATTTCGAATTTTAAAGGACGTCGATTTTAAACGAAACTCCAAACACGCGTAAAAAATTAATAATGAAGCGTTGATTTCACAATGCAACAAAATTTAAACATTTGATTTTCGCTGGGACGCAAGTGATTTTGATTCTCACCAGGATTTTTAGCGAAAAGCAAATTTCAATAAAGGTTTATTAGTGTGATCTTTCTTTTGTTTAATTGGACTTAAAATTGGCCAGAATATTCGCGAATTTATCAGTGCTCTTATTCAACTCTTTCTCTATAAAAAAAAACTAATTGTTGTCGGTGGTTCGGTAACGCTCAACTTGTCTGCCCTTCAACTAATTACATAATTGCAGAAAGAAATTAATACGTAAGACCTAAAAGAATTCCAGCACGGTGGCGTGAGATCACTATGGAAATTTACACGAAAAATCCAACCAAAAAAAAGAACAGAATTTCTAGTAACACTTCAGTCAAATGAATCTTACCCATTCTCGCGATTACAAAGTTGAGTTTTAAAATAAATTTAAAATTGCAAGATTTAATATTGGGCGACTAATTAAAAAAAATGTTTCCGTCTAAATAAAAAATTTTCAAAATTCTAAGAGTCATGTTCAAAGTTTGTTCATCATATCCAACAGTTAAACGCAGATCCTAGATAAAACATTTGAATGAAAAAAAAAATTAAATGTATCTAACTTCCTTTAAAACCCGATTATTACTAAGCATCAACACTCTGTATAGTAAACTGCTTTTGTTAATAGAAACGAGTCAAAAAATGCACAATCAAACGCGCCTAACGTTTCTCTGAATTAAAAACTCTCCCAAATGTCTATAAATGAATATAGGGTATAGTGAGCAGCTTTTACCATGGCGTACCTGACTTTTAGAGTCGAATATTATTCTTATTGCACTCATAATGTGGAGGGTGTAAACAGGCTATTGTGTCCGAAAATTAAAATTTACGACATCTTCAAGTAGGTAGAAAAATGTGGACCCGTGCCTCTTCCAGGTATTAGCGCGGAGGCTCAAGATGATTGTTGATCCCTTCACCGTGTTTTTTTTTAATGAGGTTGATAAGCTTTTAATTTTTGTTTATTAATTTAAATTTTAAACAAGTTAAAAAAATGGAGTGCTATCAAGTTTTACAACGAAAAAATTTCATCATTTTAATGATGGAACGTGTATTTTACATAATTATAAAGAATTTTCGAATCCTAACACAAATACATATAAGTAATTTAAAATGTAATATTAACATAATGCTTCTGAATTTGTGAAATGAATTATAAACATTCGTTTCCTTCTCATTGTTTTCTCATACGCAAAATTAGTTTTCTATCGCAATCCAATTTTGCTGTTTAATTAATCCACAAATAGGTACTTTTCAGAATCTTTTGTAAGGAGTCTGTTTGCCTATTTGTTCTTAATTCTTTAATTCTTAGAAAAAGTGGGGACTTTAAGTGGAATATTAAAATGTCGTTAAACTAAAAAGAGTGGTAATATGTATAAAGAGGACTGGTAAGTACGAAAAATCATTTTGAAGTTAACTGTTTGGCGAATTTTGTTCACTTTGTTTTCTTTACGACCTATTTCATGATGTGGCAACCTTGGTTAGATCAATCTAATGAAGATGAAAATGATGATTTTATCGACGTAATTGGTGTAGAGCCAATGGACGTTCTAGAGCAAAACTTGTTAAAAGAAGGTAAGTCAAGAAAACCATTATTTTTATTTATTATCAATTCATTATTTTAAATAAAATTTAGATATTTTTCTTAAGACCGAAAAATCCCAACTAAATCTTCAAAAAAGGATGCCTTATTGAAATTCGTCCAGGAAGAGAACATTCCCATTCCCGAAGGTCTAAAGCAGACAAAAAAGAATTTGGTTGCTTTAATTACACAAAGTGACGTGGATAAGTCCAAATCATATGCGATTGACAACTTTGCTGAAAACTGTGGACACCAGGTTTTGCGACTTCCACCATACCACTGTGTGCTAAATCCCATTGAGTTGGTGTGGAGCCAACTCAAACACCGAGTTAGGAAGGGTAATTTAACGCCAAATTTGACTAATTCTGTCGTTAATTTGATCCGCGAAGAGGCTCAAAAAATTGACGGTGTTCTTTGGTCCAATTGTATTGACCACACAGTTCACGTGGAAAACAATTTCCTAGGTCGAAATGACTTTCCAGAACTCATCATAAACACTAATGATGACAGTGATGATTCTGATGTGGAATGATTAATTTGTAGTTTTTTTATAACTTTATATAAATTTCATAATTTTTGTTTAATTTTTAATTAGATAGATAGGATTAGGATGTTCTTTATATTTTTTTATATAATTATGCAAATACACATGTTCCAACATTATTTTTTCGTTCTTATCGTAAAAACTTGATGTCTCTCGGTTTTTTCAAATTAATAAACAAAAATTAAAAGCTTATCAACCTCATTAAAAAACACGGTGAAGGGATCAACAATCATCTTGAGCCTCCGCGCTAATACCTGGAAGAGGCACGGGTCCACATTTTTCTACCTACTTGGAGATGTCGTAAATTTTAATTTTCGGACACAATAGCCTGTTTACACCCTCTACATTATGAGTGCAATAAGATAATATTCGACTCTAAAAGTCAGGTACGCCATGGTAAAAGCTGCTCACTATAGTACTTTACCTTACAAAATATTTTCTCAGAACAGCACTCTGTAGCACACATCTCTGAAACGACCGTCTTTATCAAAAGTCGAAACACAACTGTTTTCAATAAAGAGATTCAATTTCCTAATTGCTTATAACAAAGACGTTTAGGTACTTTTTTCTTGAGCGAACAAAAAGTACCTAATCAGGTGGCGCTATTGCCATGCCATAACCAAGGGTAATGAATGACAACGATTTTTCAGAAGGTCGAGTTCCAAAATAAATCCAAATATACGATAGGGACAAAACAGATTTTGCAATTTTACATAGTTTGAAAATTTTCAATCTAATAATGAAAGAGTAGCAACAATAGTGCTAGAAAAACGATAGAGAAAACCTGTCATAGGTCCACAAAATTGATTTACATTCTAATTTAAACAATCGAGTTTTGGTTTTCTTAAAAGTAGTAACTTCCTCAAATTTCACTAAAATTACGAGAGTTATCAATTTTAGTGAAGCATTTGGGCATTAAAAATAAAATTTTCTATTTATGTTTTTTGATTTACAATTTTACAATTTAATATTTGATTAAAAACTAGTAATTTCCCGAAATGTCATGACTGTAGCACTAAAATTACCTTAGTAATACTTTACCTTACAAGATATTTTCTCAGAGCAGCACGAAACAACCGTCTTTATCAAAAGTCGAAACACAACTGATTCTAATAATGAGATTATTATGTAATTTTTTAATTGCTAGCTACCTTTTTCTTGAGCGAACAAAAAATAATCAGTTTTTCGCGTTGTTAAAAGACATGCGGAAAATACCATTTCGGTAATATTAAAACCAATCAATTAGAAAATTTACCGAAAAATGCAATGCAGTTTTTATCAAAACTGTTCCCTTACATTAAAAACTTGTATTTAGACTGCTTGCAATAATCAGATTTAATAATTGCAGATTAAACCAAATTTCGAATTTTTAAAACGAAACTCCGTACACGCCTAAATAATAAATAATGAAGAACTGATTTCACTATGCCACAAAATTTAATCATTTGATTTTCGCTGAGACGCTGATTTTGATTCTTTGTTAACTATGCAATAAGACGTCTGGGTCACATCAGGATTTTTAGCGAATTTGTCATATTTCCTCCAGAAAGAAAATCAATCAAGGCATATTTTAACGAAGGTTTATTTAGTGTGGCCTTTTTTCATATGATTGAACTTGAAATTGAGCACAATAAGAGCGAAGTTATCAGTATTGCTATCAAACTATTTTTTTGCCAAAAAAAACGAATTGTTCGTCGATGGTGCCGTACTGCTCAATTAGCCTAACCTTCAACTAATTACGTAATTGAAGGATGAAATGAATACTGGAGACCTAAAGTGAATTTCAGCACGATGGCGTGAGACGACTATGGAAATTTTTACAAAAGATCCAAGCAAAGAAAACAGAATTTCTAGTACAGAACACGATTATAAAGTTGATTTGCATATGTGCTTTCAAATAAAATTTAAATCGCAAAATTAATAGTGGGTGGCTAATTTTAAGAAATGTTTTCGTCTAAATGAAAAATTCTTTGACCAACCTTCTAATTTTGTTCATTGTATTTAACAGTCAAACACAGATCTTAGATAAACATTTGTAAGAACAAAGAAGTTTAATTATATCTAACTTCCTTTAAATTCCGATTATTACTAAGCATAAACACTCGGTATATTAAACGGCTTTTGTCAACGCCAACGAACTGAAAAAATAGACGATCAAACGCGCCTAACGTTTCGCTGAATTGAAAACTCTTGAATAATATAGGGTAGTACTTTACCTTGCAAGATATTTTCTCAGAGCAGCACTCTGTAGCACAAATCACCAAAACGACCGTCTTTATCAAAAGGCGAAACACAACTGATTCCAATAATGAGATTAATATGTAATTTCCTAATTTCTTATACAAGGTGTTATGGAAATGAGTACACAAAATTAAACTTGTAAGAGAACTCACCATATGCAACAACTTTTCTTAATAATTTTGTACCACCATTTTGTACCACTTTTTGCACTTTAAGAACGATCTGATAACATTGACATTATGAAAATTCACGACAAACTGAGCGTTTTTAATTAAATTACAACTGATCAGTCGTTTTTATGACAAAAAGTTATGATAAGGTTTATTTTCATAACACCCTGTATAAAGAGAGACCTTGAAATTATCGGAAATTTTTTCGATCGACGAGTAGTTTGTTTCAACGGTCAATTGGCACGAACGAAAAAGAAAAAGTTTGCTGTGATTGGTTAATTTGAAAAAAATAAATGTTTCTGATTGATCGAATCTACTGTGACTTAAATTCTCCCACTAAAATTTTTGTTATGACATTCGAGCTAGTTACATTATAGTCACCAATGGCAATTAACCAAGTTTCACTGTCTTGAAATTTAACTCTGGTTAGTTTACCCCGCAGTGAAAAAGCGAGCTTTTAAGGTAGACAATTGTTCGTCTAGTTTAAAGATACTTAAGTACTCGAGCTTTAATGAAATGGAAGTTGAATTTTATGAGTGTTGAAACCAAAATGAAAATGTCTGGAAAGTTGCTAACGCTACTATCGACTTTGTGAAATGTTTAACATATGTCTTTTGTCCGCATTGAATTCTAATCGAAGTCTGTGTGCAGAATGGGTAAGTTATATTCAACAAAATTAAATAAAACTAAAAGTTTTTAGTGCGCAACGTGAGTCACAGAGTTCGAAAAAACTTTTTTTTATGATGCTTTTTAGCATAAATAACATAAATAACATGCTAACTTGTGGTAACAAATGTAAAACAAATAAAATAAAATTTAAAGTGCGTAAAGCGAGCTTAGTTAAAGAAGTGTGTACTTTAGAAACTAAGTATGTATTTAGTTCGATTTAGTTGTTTAAAGTAAATATAACCCAAGCAGAGTTTACAAAGTACACATCGATTGCTTTTCGTAAAAGTGATTGATTTCTGTGCTCGCTCAATTTTCTGATAAATGTTTAGAAACACTTTATCTTTTTTTCTGTTTATCCATAATGTTCTTTCTTTCTTTAATTTTACGACTATTTACTCTAAATAAAATCAAAGCACATTGGTCTGTCTACTGTTTACCGTTCATCTTTTTTGATGAAGGAAGAATACCTATATTTTGTTGTAGACACTGTCTTGCTATAATAACAATATCAACTTCAAATTACTATTGGCGACGCCGAAATTTTTATAATGTAAACCAGGCTTTTAGCAGTGGCGTTCTTTTTAATTTAAATTCTCACCTCTATTTTTGAGAAATATAAAATTCGAATTTGACAAAAAAAAAAACAGTATAAATTTTTGATTTTATTCTGTTTTGTAAAACATATTAAGGTATACTGGTTGTGCCAACCATCTAAAAAAATGTGATTTCTGTTTTTTTTAAAGAAAACTATTGCATGAAATGTTTTCTAATTTATAGGATATATTTTTACATAAATAATGAAGAAAAATTGAAATTTTTATATGAAAATATTTAATTGTAGCCGATCGGATGATTTGTTTTTGAGTTACAACTGCAGCAATTTTGAAAAATGTAGTTTCGAGAAAAACACGTTTAAAGATAACTTTATTGTAATAGTTTATTTTACTTTAATAGCTTTAACTCAGAAACTATTTGAAATTTTTGTATAATATTTTTAAAAGTGTAGTTATCATATATGCAAAAAAATCGATTTTTTCAAAATTTTACACTGGTTGTACCTCTTAAAAGCTCTCGGCTTATGAGACTGATATGCTGGAATTTCAAAGCATTTTCATCGGTTTTTAAGTTTGTGCACTATGGGCCTGTCAGAACATTGGGTTTTTAAATAGAAAAGCAACAACTACATAGTGGAATTATTAAAATGAGTCATATTTAAATACAGGATGGCCCATCTAAGGACTTTCGGGCTCAACATCTTTGTTATTTATGAACGGATTTTTCAAAATTTAATAGTATATTATAATACAAGTTTATAAGCAAGCCTTTAAAACACGCACGACGAGTTTAAGAGCACGACGCGTCAGCGGAGTGCTTTTAACGTCGTAAGTGTTTTAAAGGCGCTTATAAACGAGTGTTATACGCTATTTTTTATTATACCTATCCATTTACAATCCTTAAGGAGCATTGAAAAATTGTGAATTTACCCAATAAAATTATCGAAGGTTGTTTGCGAATCGTTTTCGTAGAGACGGTTAGCAAGCAATCGTTTGTTAACGTTGTTAAGCACATTTTTTCACGTTTGTAAAAATCCGTTCAGAAAATGAGTGAAGATATTAAAAGGCTAGCAGAACATGCAGAACTGCGATTAATTCTGAATCTATCCGACGCTGAGAAGTATACTGGTCATCCTTTCCGACGAACTTCATACGATTATGGCAAACAGTGGTGGCATCCATGAGTGAAACGTCAGGTGAGATGGAAATCTTCGAGTGTGGCTAGTAGCTATATTGAAGAATCCACTTTAAACAAAATAGTTGTTTCCAAACGCATTGCTGGTGTTCTGAACACATCGGTTGCTAAATCAACTTCATCAAGAGCTATGGACGTCCAACAGAAGAATGAAAATGAAAAAGCTTTTAATAGTTATGAATTAGAAGCAACAAACAACAGTAACCAGCTTCAAGCGGCGGGCTTTGAAATTTCAAACAATAGTAATTGTAATTTTCATGTTTATATTATAAATAAAATTAGTCCTGACATTTCACTATTTCTTGTTACCTAGACGACTTTAAAGCTTTAGTGTTTTAAAGACCCCTTTTTGCACGCTTTTGCGTGTTTTAATTTAGAATTATGATGCAGGTATAATAAAAAATATAATTTCTTGAATACGTAAGGATTGATGTGACATTATTATCAACCCCATCCTTGTCTTAAAAATGTTAATTTTATTTGTCTTATTTTAAATTTTAATTAGTTAAAAGTTATGTCTTTTTATAAAACATCAATAATTATTATACGCGTGTGCCAAAAATCAACCGTCTAGCAAGTCAAGTTGCGAGAAAAAGACAAAAAAGAGCCTCAACATTTCCAAAAGATACAAACTGATAGTCGGCTATGAAACAAACAATTGATATATACAAAAATAATGTTCGATTGGTATGCAACCAATATTACACGCTATTTTATTTCTTTTGTTGGCAATTCTGTGTTCAAGCTGTCAAGTTGACAGCATAGTTGACAGTTGAAATTATTGTTATTGAAATTGACTGATTTTATCTAATTCTAGTGTTTATTATCAATTTATTTAATCCATTTGGAGTAGGAATATAATAATATTAATTAAAATATCCAACAAAACCCTAATATTATTTATATCTAAATCGTCTTCTTGTAAAAGGTTAGTTTGTTTGTAAACCAAGGTAAAAAAATGTTTTACTTTATCTCTTATAGATAGCCAAAATGGAAGAAAAACTTTACGGTGTCAAAATTTCACGCATAAAACAACTGCAGACATTTCAGTGTAGGTTGAGAGAGCAAAGAAATAAAATGCCGTTCATAGATAATGCCACTTATTCGTATGGTGCAGGTTTGCCTACATTGTGCAGAATAGTGGCTACAGATAATCGGATAAGCGTGAATGATAAACTTACTTTTACGATAACAAAAAGTACACCAATCGTGCGTGGACCTGGTAACCAAATTACATTTACTATCGAAGGCCAACTATTAAGAATAGATCCAGTAAATCATAGCGGGGAAAGTCTAATAGCGGCCTTGGGGCTCCTTGAATTGTAAGAAAAAAAACAGTTTTAATTTTATCATTCATTAATTGTTACAGATCCTCGGAAGAAAGTAGCGAGTCATCGGAATTCCTTCTAACTGAAGGTTGAAAAATAGCTATGTAGTCAATCCTTTTTCTAAAAATAAAAGTATATTCAGAAATACGGAGTGATCATTTTAATTTGTGATCGAGGCGGTTTTGACCTTAAATTAACGGTTTTCCACCAATAGTTTTGTCAGTTTTAGGTTAGAGCCTGGAAAAAGCGACAAACTTTGAAAGTGGTGGTACTCTAACAATCCGTTATGAAATAATTAGTGTTACATTCAATTGGTCATTAAAACACTGAGCAGCAGTTTAATACAGGCTTAACGCTCCAGCAGAAAGTTTTTGATATGAAGAGTAAATTTGAGATTGTGTCAAATTTGGTAAAGTAACTCTCAGATATGACTTTTGAATCAAAATCTCAGCCGGCTAGGTCACAAAATAAAATGATCACATGTCGCGACCTGAGAACTATAAGGTTCTAACTAACATTTGGATTAAATTGATCAAGTGTTCACGTTATCAGTGATATCTCTTTAATTTATTAAACATTTATTTACAAAATGACAAGATCTATTAAAATCATTTTGGCTTGTTATAATATTAACTTATAATAACTAATAACTAAGTTAACTAATAATAACTGAATTCCTTTTTATACATGATAGAAAATGTTTAAAAAAATCGCAAAGCAGACAATTAAAATTTTCACAAAAAATCACTTAGAACCTTATAATTCTCACGTCGCGATGTTATGATTTTATTTACAGTCTCATGTTTCTCTTCCAAGTGTTATTTCAGCTATCATCACTAAAATGCTGATACTTTGGACGTGGAAAATGTAAAAGATTTGGTTAAAAATACAATTATTTGGGCTGTTGTGGCTTATGTCGTGGCGGATTTCAATGTGGATCTTCCACTGAGTACGGAGAAATAAAAAGAAATGTATTTCATGGCGAAACTAGAGTCTTTGATTTCAAAATAAATATAATAGAAGAATCTATAAATGTTCTTTAAACCTCAAATTTTCTATTTTTATGACCTAATTACTACACATAGGTACTTTGAACACTGTATAATCTCACTATTATCGATCATCTCTAATCAGTCTCAAAGACTCCATTAACGTTCCAACATTTAGACGAGGTGATGTCAGAGGTTATCTAACTGATTACATTAGTTTCTCTTGGCTTTCAGTTACAACAACGCGATGCTACTTCAACGAGGTGTAATCATTTTATCGTTAACTTGGGGGATAGTAAACTGTGGTATTTCCGACAACACAGTAGAAGACTGCAACTTACCGTCAGAACTAAAATCCGAAATCGCTTCTTACGCCTCAACTGTGCAAAAAATTATTAACACTGCAATTAATGGTAGTTTTAAAGGCCAAACGTATAATGAGCTACGACTGTTTGTTGACAAATTTGGTAATCGTTTGTCTGGTACGCAGAATTTGGAAAATGCCATCGATTATATGATTAACAAATCTCGGGCAGATGGACTGGATAATGTACACGGGGAAAACGTAATGGTACCTCATTGGGTCAGGTTCGTTGTCTTTCACATCTCCACTTTTTTTATTTATGTTTGTTCAGAGGAACAGAGTCTGCAACATTGGTGGCACCTTTTAATAAGAGCTTTTCCATCCTGAGCCTTGGCAACAGTGTCGGTACAGTACCAGAAGGAATCTTAGCGGCAGTGCTAGTAGTCAGATCCTTCGACGAGTTGAAGCAGAAGGCCTCACAAGTACGATTTTAATTTCACGTCACAATTGAACATTTCATTTTTTTTGAAGGCTAAAAGGAAAATCGTCGTTTTCAATCAAGATTACATTAGTTACGGTGATTCCGTGCAGTACCGAAGTCGTGGAGCAACCGAAGCTTCGAAAGTCGGTGCGGTTGCAGCGTTAATCCGTTCGATAACACCATTTTCTTTGAATAATCCGCATACCGGCATGCAGAGTTACGGAGACAATGTTACCAAAATTCCTGCAGTTTGTATAACAGTAGAAGACGCTCATCTCTTACAACGGTTACAAGACGAAGGCGAAACTGTTAAAGTCCTCCTGAAAATGGAGGCTCAAACTCTTCCTGACGTAGTTTCCAGAAACGTTGTCTCAGAAATTCAAGGACATGAACACCCGGAAAAAGTTATTATAGTTTCTGGACATATAGATAGTTGGGATGTTGGTAACGGCGCTATGGACGATGGTGGAGGTGTTTTTATATCCTGGGGAGCTTTGGCTCTTCTTAGAAGTCTTGGATTAAGACCGAAAAGAACAATACGCTCGGTATTTTGGACAGGTGAAGAATTCGGGTATGTTGGAGCGTTTCAGTACGCTCAAGATCATGCGAATGAAACAGACAATTTTATTCTTGTCATGGAGTCGGATGACGGCACTTTCAACCCCGTTGGATTAAAATACGTTGCTGAAGAGACCGGGGGATGTATTCTACAAGAAGTTATGAAGTAAGACTAAGAATGAGGCGATTTTTACAGGTTTTATAACGAATCTTTTAGACTGTTTGTTTCACTAAATGCTACAAAGTCAACAAAGAAGTCGTCAGTAGGTTCCGATATTAATATTTGGATTGCAAAAGGAGTTCCAGGCGCGTCTTTGGATAACGAAAACGACAAATACTTTTGGTATCATCACTCAAATGCTGATACTTTGGACGTGGAAAGTGGAGAAGTATTGGATAAGAACACGGCTGTGTGGGCTGCTGTTGCTTACATCGTCGCGGATTTGAGTGTAGATCTTCCAAGAAATACGAAAAAATAGAAATAAATGTATAGAACGAATTATATTTATCGATACTTCGAACTGTAAAGTCACAATCTTAATAAAGTTTTAGACAAAGTAAAATTGCTAATCGTTTTTGCCATAGAGTCTCTGCAGTACTGCAAAGTACGAATATGACGACTTCAGAATCTACAAACCAAAAAACAAAAAGGTATACAAACTATTCTAAAAAAATTACCGTCATAAGAGTCGTCAGCGTAAGAGAAAAAAACTTTCCTGCTGTCAAAACAACCGGTCTTTTTCCCCTTTCCATGATTATAAACAAACTCTTACAAATTTCAGCGTTACAGTTATTCCAATCTGACATATAGCACGCTTCTGATAATCCCATACTCTGCAAGAAGTGTTTAGTAAAACGGATTTAATTTCTAATGAGTTGTTACCCGGTACATAAGTTCATTACCGTACCAGCAGTACAGTATAATCTGACACGTCATTGTGGAGAAATAAATCATCAGTAGAACAAACTGCACACTTTTTACAGAAATCTAAAACTCATGCTTATAGTAAAATTAAAAAAGAAATTTTGAGGTCATACCACTAGCATCTGAAAGCCTGTCAGACATATCACGATAACACTTGCTGCAAATTGGACCACAATTCCATTGCTGAATAAAGCTTCGACTTCTTTGACGTAGCTAGAAAACATACTTTAACAGAGTCATTTTTGGGCACCTTACACTTACAGTAATAAAATGTTATGGTAGTGAATACATGCGTTCAGTTTTTTCTCGATAATTTTGGTTGATTCTGAACTCTTGGTGACATTTTGTATCCTGTTCTTTAAAATGTCGAACTGAGCTGACCCTAAACTAATTAGAACTGTCGGTAAAATATCAAGTGTAGAATTAATGAAAGCTCCAATTCCAATTCCAAGAGTTTGCGCCGCTACTAGTTCATACTGATGTTTTTTTATATCAAAAGGAAACCAACCTGGCAACGGCAGCATGTGCTCAGGATCTTCATCAATAAATGGAAACATTCCATAGAAAGAAACAGTCAAGATACATAACACTCTGAATAAACGAGCCAAGTAGGTAACTTCAACAATGTAGCCATTCACAATGTCCTTCTCGAAGTAATTTAAATGATTCAGGATACGATGACTGAGTATTTGTTCAATGTTGATCATTTTTTCCTTGTGGTACAAGAAATTTGTAAGCTTACATAAGAACGCGGCTTGGGTCATGCAGAAGAGTAAGGTTTCGGAGAGTTTGGTCAAATTTTTGTTTTCTACGAACATGACAGCAACCATTGTAAGAAATTCCGTCCATGAGTACAGAAACATAAAAACTCCGATTAAGATGAAAGGGATTTTGTGGTGTTTAGATGGGTAGAAGCTTCCGTACAACAAGAACTGTTTTTCTGTTTTGAACGTTTCACAGAGAATGGATTCCTGAAAAATAAAGAGTTACAAGAGGTGGTGTTAATTTTCGTATTTTACTTTTGAAACGCTGTCCATGACGGCTTGTGAGGAAATAAGCTTGGAGAAGAAAGAGTACCCAATTATATTAAAGGAAGCAAGGAATGAGTCCCACTTAGTAATTACGTGATTATTAATTTATATTGTAACCCTTAAAATAACAAGAACAGTTTTTGAATAGACTTTTTAAATATTCAATGTTTGTTACAATCGCTTGAGTAAGTAATAATTACAGAGACTTCTCATGTTTTTATTTTTATTTTCATTTTTATTTTCAGTAATTATTACCTACAAAAGAATTATTATCTCTGCCTAATTACCAAGGCGGTAAAACTTTAATAACGATTTTATTAAATTATTTTAACAGTAATATCATACAAATCTAATTTACATTTCATACTCATTTTTCAACCATTCTACTACAGAATTTAGATGTTTTTCTCTCCAACTGGTTCTGACTTTGATAGCATCAACAGATGCCTGCATGAGTGCCGCCACAGACTTCAGATCCTTCTGGTGTAGTTTGTAGAATTGAGTCAACTGTAAAAAGTGTTACAGAATTTTAAAAGTACAAAAAGGAAAATTACGTCTTGCAGATCAATTTCGGTGGAGAGATACGCCAGAAAGTCTTGACAGATTGAGTTTAACACGAGATACACGTCTTCGTAAGTGTTGTAGACTCTGTCCCAGTTCAATCTCAAGAAGTGGAAGCCTGCACGGATGCCAACAAGATGGTTGATGGATTTCCATACGTAGGGTACGTACTCCAAGGTGATGTTACCATCGAGTGACAATTCCAAATATCTGTAAGTATGGTTCAGTATAGCCGGGTTTTTTCTTTAAGAACTGACCTGTTTATCAACCACGGATCGTGAGTGCAACCCAAACTTAAGTACGCCGTCTTAAGATCCGACGTTGTAATTTGCGGCGATAAGGTCCTATTCCACAAAAAGTTCCATTCCCGCAAACTTCCAGCTTTGATTGCCATGCACTGAACCGTTTGACGGTACTCCAATGGGATTCTAAAAACACGTTTGTATTTTTGCAAGAACTGAAACCCTCTTACGGATTTTTATTGTCCGGGTCTGCTTGGTCCATCCAGTTTGAAAATTCGCTTTGAGCCCATTTTAAACACGGTTCGTAACGTAGTTCACACGCGACTTGCACAAGTTTCCATCGTAATATCTTATCATTTTGAGTCTCGTTGCTCTTGTCTTTCGTTCCTAGAGAATCAAATTTGTGTTTGATTAAACTGGTCATGTACTTTGCAAAAAGTCCGGTGTACTCGTAGTTGTTTATTATGAACTTGATTTCTTCAAGACTGTTGAGAGCGGTGAACCAGGGAATGTAGTTTGATTCTTTGTTGGTTAAATATTTTGTTAAATTCAATGGGATGCTGTAATTCAAAATTTCCATTTGAGCTAACTCAAAGGCGTCGTCAATGAGTTGACCACGACTAGCTACAGGGATATCGCTGGGATCCTCGAATAACTGTTGAGTCAGCAGCTGCCAGTTGTGATTGTCGTAATTCACTCGAAAATACCCTAAGAAACAGTTAAAAATGACTTTTTTAGCGTTTGATTCGTACCTGCTTGGTCAATATTGCAGAGCACCCACGACGAATTCGACTCATCCGTTATGTTCGAAATAGTTGTGTTCCTCACATTTTTAAGCCATGCATACTTCATAACATCATCAGTGGTCGTGTAACTCAATGGTATGTACCAAAGAGTGTTATTATTAATATTGTCTTGGATGAAGATTTGTTGGCTTACTACAGCTTCACCAGTTTCATAATTTCGGTCAACTGTTACGAAAGGATAACCCTTTTGTTTCGTCCATGACTCCATAAAAGTTTTTATAGTTAAGTCTTCAGGAAGCATAGAATGGTTCTGGGCAATTTCAGTCAGTGACTTCCAAAGAGTATCTTGATCGCTGGATTTGTACGATCTGAGGAGAAAATGTGAACACCTGTTTCACCACGTGCGTGGTCAAAAACATACAAACTCTTTAAGTAGTATTGTAGCCCCTGCCTGAAGACGGGTTTAGTGAGTGTGTAGTTCAACATTCGGATCAAACTGGTTGCCTTGCTTTGAATAATGGTGTCGAAGATTTGCTCAACCTGCACAGTTTTTGTGAAATCAGTTTGAATGGGATGTGTCGATTTCAAACTGTCTAGACTAAAACTCTTGTACATGACTCTTGAAGGGAAATTGTTGCTGCTTTGCCATCGTGGTTTCAACTACAATGACAGGGTGAAACAGTTCTTAAAAACAATTTGTAAATACCCCGCTTTGTACGACTTCCGCCATAAAGCTCCCAATACCCTCGTTCAACCATAAGTCATTCCACCACTTCATTGTGACTAAGTTTCCGAACCACTGATGAGCCAGTTCGTGTGCTAATGTAATAAAAATATGTTGTCTGAGTTCCCAGCTTCTTGAGTACTCTTCTAGGAGTATAGCAGATTTCTGAAACGAAAGAATTCCCCAAGATCCCATTGATTCTCGTGCAAAGTTTGGTATTGCCAACAAATCAATTTTTGGAAGAGGATACTTGATGTCTAGGTACTCCTCTAGGTAGAGGAGGATACTCTGAGCGGCCTCCAACGCGTAACGTGCCCTGCTCAAGTCTTTCTGAGGAGCCCATACATTAATAATAGGACCTGCGACTGGAGAAGAACTTCGCAGATTGTGGAAATCGCAAATCGTAAAAGACACTAAGTACGTCGACATTGGAAGAGACTTGTCGAAGTGGTCCCAGACCCAACCAGGAGCGTTAATTCTGTTTGGATAAAACTGTTAAACTGTTAATTAAAGTAACGACTCACATTGGCTCCGTTTCACGTAAAGGCATGTTTGAGAGGACTGTCATGTTTGTTCTTCTGGCAATACTAATTTCGAACGAAGATTTGAAGTTAGGTTCATCAAAACACGGGAAGACTCTTCTGGCGCCGATGGGCTGAAAGTTCGTCGTTCCAATCCACCTAACACAATTATTTTTTACACGAAATAAAAAATCTGAGACTGATTACCTTGTTTCTCCATTAAGATTTTTATAGCTCGTTCTGTAAAATCCCGCCAAATTATTGGTAATATTGCTGGTAAGTTTGATATTGATCGTATAGTTATGATCCTCCTCGAGAAGATTCCTCATGACGATAAACAATTTATAATTCTCGACTTCTTTGTACACCTCTATCACTTCCAAAGACTCAGTTTCGGCTCCTATCAGTACTTCATCAGTTGAATTATCTTCATTATTATCAACGATAATAACACTGCTGTTATGAGACGTAGAATTGTGCCGATAGATTTCCGGCTGGTCGTCATCACTTTCGTCTTTATTCAACCCTTCGTATCTCAAAACTGTAGTCTTAAGAGTAGACACACTCACATTTTTCTCTGTAATGTCCAAATCGTCGATGTTTAAAACAATTTTGTTGGTTTTGCTTAAACAACGAACGACGATTTTCACGTCTGCAGTGTATGTGAAATTGTCTGTAGAGAATTCGTCCAAAATTGGGAAAATTCGTAGACGGTAATGCAGGGGTTTGATATGAGTGGGTAATCTGATGTTTTCTTCAGTTTCTTCATTTATTGTTTTGTTTATCAGTTCTTCAATGTCTTTCATTTCATCTTGTAGCTGGAAGCGAAGGAAAATAGTGTTAGCAGTCACAAGCATGTTAAGATTGTGAAGGAATTTGATTCGTGGTAGTGTACCGGATATCGATTAAATTCTGCAGAAGAATTTATGCGAGAAATAATAATTAGATTAGTCAGGTCAAAATGCAAAGATACAAAAATTGTTCTAGAATGTGTCGAAAGCATAATTTCATAAGCTTTATAAAGAGGTATACAAGTTTATGTTGCCAAGATATTTGAGTTTGAGAAGAATTAACGTCATTTATAAAAAAAAACTGTTTGTAATAATTTTTGCGTAGAACTCATGATCATGAATTAATGCGATCGATTTTTATTACAATGGATCATTGAAAATATGTCACTTTACTAATACGCCATCAACTGCGTTGATATCTTTTGTCATTTGTAAGTTTCAAGATCTTAAAATTTTGAACTATAGAGGTTTTGCAAAATTTTATACAAAATTATTTTACATAAAATATTTAAGAAACGGTCAATAATTACAAATTATGACGTACAATATATGATTGCAATTATTATCTTTTCCGACTCATCCTCAAACAGATGTTTAATTAGCTAATAAGTAGCTACAGTACAATAAATTATGGATTACATAATTTGGTGCAAACCTTCGATTTTAAGCGATAACAAGCAGACAAAATGTAATTAAACCATCGCGCATCGACTACGCTTCAATTAATTAAAAATTCAATTGCTTCGCTTAAATTGCACACGAATTAGTAATTGACACCTTAAAGATATAATTGGTATCTGTTAATTACGTCTATCAGTAGCAATAGAGGAACATGTTTATCATTTTATTTCCATTATGTAACAATACAATCAATGTCATGTAAACAATCGCGTCAAGAAAAACAAAATTATCCATTTGTAAAACACTTCCTGTCTGAAATCAAAATTTCAGTGAAATTACTTGATTCATAAACTAGTAAAAATCCTTCACAGTTATTAAAACCTTGGCACGCATCCACCAACTGTGACCTTTAATCCGGCGAAATTTCGATCGTTTTTCAAAATAACCAAATCAAATATTGTGGACGTAATAAAATGATCGAAGGTTGTTGATGGTAATAATGATTGAATAATTAAATTTACATCTATTATACACGTTCGTTATGGTACTGCCTACACTTCCGAAAATAGTCGAGGTATTAATTTTACCCATATTAGTATCAACCTCTAAATAATATAATTGCGATGATTTTCTTGTTTGTTGTGGTAATGTGAAACATTTTCCTGTATAAATCACAAACAGCATTGTTCTTTCAAGCTTCAATACATTACGTAACTTTAGCGGACGTAAACCAATTATTGTTAGATTGGTTATTTTTATGATTGTATTTGACTAAATTAAAAACATACCGCTTCTAACTTCCGATTTGGTCCATAATAGTACATTAAAATAGCAACTATTAGTAGCGAAACTACCGCGACTAACACAAAAGCCACTGCTCTTTTCGTGGTGACAAAACAGCCCCCATTTCTGTGATAACGGATGTCATCGATGGACTCTTCAGCCAAAAACTCAGATCTTCCGATTCCTCCTCTTCCCATTTTCACACACACACTAATTCACTCTCATTGATTTGACGAAGAACGTGCACCAAGTACGACTGTTGCAGGTGGAGTGCTAACGTATTCCTACCTGTCGCTAAATCACATGATTACAAATTAATGCGATATTTCAATATTTACAGCTGTAGTTATCTGAATTTTTTCCTGTTTCGACCTTTGTGAGAAAAATGTTATCAGCCAAAGCGACGAATCAGTTGACGGGGCTTTTTCAACAGGCAAAGTAATTTCGTTTTTATTTTCAAGCACTATTAAGTTTTCTCGATCTAGCGTTAAATAGTCATTTTGCGATAACTAATCGTACTTGATTTAAAAATATGTATTATGAAGTAGATATAAAGTTGTGTTGGTTTTATAAACAATAAAATGGGCGAAACAGGCCAGTTGTAAACGAATAACATTGTTAAGACCTTGGATATGGTCAATTAAGTTGTGTGAGATATAACGTGTAATGACGAACTTGACCCGTAATCATCTTCATTTTTTCAAAATTATTTGCATTTAAATGTAGGTCAAAATCGCATATCTTATGCAAAATGTTCAAATCGTTTTAGAAACGTTTGGAATCGATAAGTATTTTTTATTGAGTGTTTACAAATTTTACGACAGAAAGTTATAGCACAATGCATACAGATTAGAGAGTTTTTGCGGTCATTACCAAATTGCAAACTCTTTAAAAAGAGAATGTCAAAAATTCAATGTTTTAGCGGTGATAAATTATAACTGCAACTTTTCTTTATAGATTTTTTGTTTTTAACTAAAGCGAATCATAAAATTCCGAACCTAGTAATCAACTATAATAGTTTTTATATTAAAAGCTTGGAGAGGTTAAAAAATTATAGCAGAAAAAGTTGTAAATTTTGTACCTACTGAAGAATTGAACATAAATGTTATAATATTACCTCCGCATCACTAGCGCCATTTTACCTATGCAAAACTGTTCGGGATTGGCTTTCAGTTTTACGTCTTTCCGTGAATACTATTAACCATTAAACAACTATTAAACAAACAGAAAATTTTGGTTTTGAAATTGCAATCTGTCTTGATGTCGACACCTTCCTTTGCTCTCTGGGTCATGAGTTCTGGGCCATTCTGTACTACTCAGAGGAGGATCGCTTTTTGTATTTCATCCACATTGCCTGGATTCAATAAAAATAGCTTAGAGCCAGTTTCAGAATCACTCTAAAGTCAATTTAGTAAAAGACGATTTTAGTTTAAAGTTCACTTTAAAAATGAATTTATTTAACTTTTTTACAAAAATATTTAAAGATACATAAACATAATAGCAACCTAACATTACACTTTACATTTAGGAAGGACATCAAGTGTCTTGTTCAACTTATACATTTTATAAAGACTACAAATCGTCTGGTCTGAATGTATTATGGTTATCAATTCGTTACAATTGCTCAAGAGAATTCTGAATTTGCTCCTCAAGTCGTATGTGGGGCAAATTTTTTCTGTCAGATCTGGTGGTGCGTTTTCAGTTGTCCATGTGTGTTTTATAAATGGTTGGTTTTCACCCAAGCCATCCCAGGTCACATCAGTAGCGTAGGTCCCATCCTTCAATTTAAAAAGTAATTTGGGCATAGGTTTTGGAACAATTTCATCAGAAAACGTAGGGTAAACGTGAATCAGAATATGGTGAGAAATGGAAAATACTTGCGTCACACTATGTAATGTTCCTAACTTGTTAAAATAAGAACTGTTGGAACGGACCCTCACTTCGCTCACTGTTTCTGGTAAACGACAATCGTGTTCTAAAAACAGAAAAAGTAAAAATTTCAATATTGTTGAATGTAGGAACAAGACATACCTGCCACAAGTGCACTTTGATCTACAATCATACCAGGACATTTAAAGACCCATCTGGATGACTCGAATGCATGTACAGATACCAACCATGGAACACGGACTAATTTGTCTTCTATGTCGGAAGGTACGGTCTCTGACTCTGGCTGCTTTTGTGTCGATTCCGACTGCATTTGGGTCGACTCTACGGTCGACTCTATGGTCGACTCCGGCTGCTTTTGTGTCGACTCCGGCTGCTTTTGGGTCGTCTTCGGCTGCTTTAGGGTCGTCTTCAGCTGTTCTTGGGTCGACTCCAGCCGCTTTTGGGTCGATTCTGGCTGCATTTGGGTAGACTTTAGGGTCGACTTCAGCTGCTTTGCTGTCGACTCCGGCTGCTTTTGTGTCGATTCTGGCTGCATTTGGGTCGACTCTACGGTCGTTTCTGGCTGCTTTTGTGTTGACTCCGGCTGCTTTTGGGTCGTCTTTGGCTGCTTTTGGGTAGTTTCCGGCTGCTTTTCTGTCGATTCTGGCTGCATTTGGGTCGACTCTACAGTCGACTCCGGCTGCTTTTGGGTCGACTCCGACTGCTTTTTTGTCAATTCTGGCTGCTTTTGTGTTGACTCCGGTTGCTTTTGTGTCCACTCTGGCTGCATTTGGGTCGACTCCGACTGCTTTTTTGTCAATTCTGACTGCTTTTGTGTTGACTCCGGCTGCTTTTGTGTCGCCTCCGGCTGTTTTTGTGTCAATTCCGGTTGCTTTTGTGTCGTCTCCGGCTGCTTTTGTGTCGATTCTGGCTGCATTTGGGTCGACTCTACCGTCGACTCCGGCTGCTTTTTTGTCGACTCGGGCTGCTTTTGAGTCGACTCCGGCTGCTTTTGTGTCGATTCTGGCTGCATTTGGGTCGACTCTACGGTCGTTTCTGGCTGCTTTTGTGTTGACTCCGGCTGCTTTTGGGTCGTCTTTGGCTGCTTTTGGGTAGTTTCCGGCTGCTTTTCTGTCGATTCTGGCTGCATTTGGGTCGACTCTACAGTCGACTCCGGCTGCTTTTGGGTCGACTCCGACTGCTTTTTTGTCAATTCTGGCTGCTTTTGTGTTGACTCCGGTTGCTTTTGTGTCCACTCTGGCTGCATTTGGGTCGACTCCGACTGCTTTTTTGTCAATTCTGACTGCTTTTGTGTTGACTCCGGCAGCTTTTGTGTCGCCTCCGGCTGTTTTTGTGTCAATTCCGGTTGCTTTTGTGTCGTCTCCGGCTGCTTTTGTGTCGATTCTGGCTGCATTTGGGTCGACTCTACCGTCGACTCCGGCTGCTTTTTTGTCGACTCGGGCTGCTTTTGAGTCGACTCCGGCTGCTTTTGTGTCGATTCTGGCTGCATTTGGGTCGACTCTACGGTCGTTTCTGGCTGCTTTTGTGTTGACTCCGGTTGCTTTTGTGTCCACTCTGGCTGCATTTGGGTCGACTCCGACTGCTTTTTTGTCAATTCTGACTGCTTTTGTGTTGACTCCGGCAGCTTTTGTGTCGCCTCCGGCTGTTTTTGTGTCAATTCCGGTTGCTTTTGTGTCGTCTCCGGCTGCTTTTGTGTCGATTCTGGCTGCATTTGGGTCGACTCTACCGTCGACTCCGGCTGCTTTTTTGTCGACTCGGGCTGCTTTTGAGTCGACTCCGGCTGCTTTTGTGTCGATTCTGGCTGCATTTGGGTCGACTCTACGGTCGTTTCTGGCTGCTTTTGTGTTGACTCCGGTTGCTTTTGTGTCCACTCTGGCTGCATTTGGGTCGACTCCGACTGCTTTTTTGTCAATTCTGACTGCTTTTGTGTTGACTCCGGCAGCTTTTGTGTCGCCTCCGGCTGTTTTTGTGTCAATTCCGGTTGCTTTTGTGTCGCTTCCGGCTGGTGTTGGGTCGACTCCGGCTGCTTTAGTGTCGATGCTGGCTGCTTTTGTGTCGATTCCGGCTGCTTTTGTGTCGTCTCCGGCTGCTGTTGGGTCGACTCCGGCTGCTTTTGTGTCAATTCTGGCTGCTTTTGTGTCGACTCCGGCTGCTTTTGTGTAGATTCCGGCTGTTTTTGAGTCGACTCTGGCTGCTTTTGTGTCGACTTCGAATGCTTTTCCGTCGACTTTGGCTGCTTTTGAGTCGACTTTGGGTGCTTTTGTGTTGACTCTAGCTGTGTTTGTGTTGACTTCGGAATTCTTTGAGTTGGTTCCGGCTGTTCTTGTATTAATTTTGGCTTTGGGTATTTAGCAAAGATTATGTCTGAATTGGTTCCATTAGGAAAGACTTCATATAGACAATGACATTTAGCAGCTGCCACAGGAAAAGGAAATGCGTAATTACCGGGATAATAAGAATTTACGTCAATTACATAAGGCGGTAAAATTAAACGGAGACATAACGCCAAAATTATATCTGCTATCACAAAAAATGATGCCAATACTATTAAAATTAAATCCAATGTACGCGAATGCATTCTGATCAAATGTCAAAGTATAATACTGCTGTAGCAACCATCTATAATATAAAAAGTGAAAGCTGCTTGTACACTTTATTAATATTCTTGGAATTTATCAAAATAGATAGTCAAAAAAAGATAAACCTAAAAATATCTGTACCGAAAACAATGCCGATGAGCAATATGACGAATGGAACCATTAAGTGTAAACTGAAGACTGGAATAACAGAAGAGACATAAAAGTTAGTAAATGTAGGTATACCGTATTTTCCGACAGAAGGAGTTTAATATTTTATATGTATAATAAATGTCTTTATTTTTTTACAAAGATATTTGAAAATACATAACCATATCAGTAACAAGAACATAAAAAGTCTTGTTCAACATATGCATTTTATATTTATCACAAACCCTTAAAGTCTGATTTAAGAATATAGGTAGTTACTAATTCGTTACAATTGCTCAACAAAACTCTAAATTTAACGTTCTTGTCGGGAGCAGAGCAAATTTTTTCCGTTATATCTGGTGGTGCGTTTTCAGTTGTCCATGTGTGTTCTATAAATGGTTCGTTTTCAACCAAGCCTGTTCAGGTCACATCAGTAGCGTAGGTCCCTAAAGTAATTTGAGCGTAGGCTATGAAACATTTTTTTTTCTGAAAACGTAGGAGCATGAGACGTCAATCAATGTTTAACATCATGTAATGTTTCTAATTTGTTATAATATGGACTATTGGAACGAACCCTTATTTCGCCCACTATTTCTAGTAAGTGACAAACGTGTTCTAAATAAATGTAAAGTTTTATATATTGTGGTTTCTATCACAATCAATCAGGACATTTAAATTTCCATTTGTAGGACTCGAACCAACCATGGATTATCGGCCAATCTGCCTTCTATATCGGAAAGTACGGTTTCTAACACTCTGCTGCTCTTGTGTTGACTCCGGCTGCTCTTGTGTTGACTCCGGAATTCTTTGAGTTGGCTCTAGCTGTTTTTGTACTGGTTTCGGCTTTGGGTCTTTAGCGAAAATTATTTTTGAATTGGTTCCATTAGGAAAGACTTTATGCAAACAATGACATTTAGCGGCTACAGGAAAAGGCATAGCGTAATCACCTGCATAATACGAATTCACGTCAATTACATAACGCGGCAAAACCAAACGAAGACATAACGCCAAAATTATATCTGTTACAGATGGTAAAATCTTAAATAAAAAAATTATAATTAAATTACGTAAATTTTTTATTATCTATCCGACCACCCACAAGACACATATGCTCGATTGGTTGCCTACATCAAACATTAATTTGTACTTGTCAACCTGTCAAACACTTTTAACCTCAAAAATTGTAGACCCAAACGTCAACAAACCCAAATTTTAGTAATTTCTTGATTCTTTCACTCGATTTATAATGGCTGCAGCTGACGAGACCTTCGAGCAGGTGGTTCGGTATTCAAACTATTCTTTCATGTCATAAACAAATCCTTCCTTGTAGTTTGAAGAAGATGAGGGGGCTGATACCACCCTGGCTTTGTGCAGTGCGGGACGGAAGCGACTCTTCAGTAAAGAACTTCGATGTATGATGTATGGCTTTGGTGATGACCAAAATCCTTACACTGAAAGTGTTGATATAATTGAGGACATGGTGATTGAATTCATTACAGAAATGACCCACAAGTAAGGTTTGATCATTACCCTCTGAAATCCACAACTTTTGTTTCCAGGTGTATGGAAATTGGCAGAACCGGTAGAGTACAAGTAGAAGACATAGTTTTCTTAGTTCGTAAAGATCCACGTAAATACGCGCGTGTTAAGGACTTGTTAACTATGAATGAAGAACTGAAACGCGCGCGTAAAGCTTTTGACGAAATTAAGTTTGCAGGTAATATCAAGTAGCATTTTAAACTAGTGCATGTGTTTTTGTGCATTTAGTTTGTATCTTATGTTTAGCAGGTGATCTTTTTGTTATCTTTAATAGTGATGGATTTGTTTTTGAAGTTGAAGTTTTTTGAAGGCAACCCCTAATAGTTGGATTTTTTGTTTGTAAACTTAGGTTTTTAGAGTTATTTTTGCATGCTTCATTGTCAAGTATTGCAAGAAACTTACATATTTGTTCACTTTCAGGGAAAGACGCTCTTATTAACTGAGTTCATTTATGAATCATCTCTATTTAAGAACACATTTTTATAAACTTATGTACTAAGAAACAAAAATAAAGTTATTTCAATTCATTTACAGCATGTTTTGCTGATAATATTACATCATTGATGCCTACACCATAATAAGAAGCTCCACACAGAGAAATTGGTAGTTTTTCTTTCCTTATGAAGGAGTTGACCAAACTGAGCCTGTCATTGTGTCCCACTATGTATTGAGGTAGGCACTGGTGTAAAATGTTAACTTTGTAGCTACAAGGACTTTCTTTAATCTGCAATATTTCATTGACTTGGTCCACTGCAATATCCAACAAAGTCTTTTCACTGGGATTTTCTCCAAAGTGCTGCTGGAACCAGTGGCCACCCATCATCACTGTTAGTACAGTACCGGAATTCTGTTTTGGGAAACAACAGCTGTCGTAAATGACTCCCAAAATTGGTCGTTTTTCTTTGGGGGCTACCAATAACCCAAAACCTGCTTTTTTAATAAAGTTGGTTTCAAACTGCAGATTCACAACAGCTACTGATACATTTTTTGTTAGATTTTTTAAATTTGTGGCCAATTCTGGGTGTTGATGTTGCAGTAAATAACCCAAAGTGTTTGCAGGTACTGCACTTATTAAATGGTCTGCTGAAATTGGTCCATCAATTAACTGCAACGTCACTTGATTGTTATTCCCACATGATATAGAACTGCAAGTGGTGTTCAATTTTATGTTTACACGGTTCTCGATGCTCTTTTTTAGAGCTAACGGCAAAGTTTCGCATCCTTTGAGAAAGGAGTAAATGCTCCACTTTTCCCTTCTTGCTCTTGAAGCTAAAGCACCCAACTCCTTATTACTAGTGTTTAACGAGAAATTTCTTACGGCCCCCATTAATATACTTCCATACTCTTGTTCATAGCGAAACAACTCTTTCAATAAAAATTTTACACTAATCTCACGAGCGTTCCCAGCACATATTCCACAAATCATTGGACTTATAAGATACTCCGCTACTTCTCCACCAAATCTTCTTTCTATAAAGTCATAGATTGGTTCATCACGCACTTCTTTTCTCTTCGCTTTCAGATCATTTAGTAAAAGCATTACCAAGGGCTTAGAAAACGGCTGTTGCTTCTTAAACATAGCAAGCGGAGATGATGGTAACATGTGCAAAGATCCATTTGCATAAATCATACGATTTCTAGCAGCAGGATCGGTAGAAACTATAGGAACTATTTGATCACTTAAATTGAGCTCTTCCACAAGTTGTAGAGTGTTTTGGCCAGGATTTCCTCTTGGTCGAATCGTCCGAGGGCCTTGTTCGAAGATTGTACCATCTTCTTGCAAAAATGATTTGATCCAGCCTCCAGTTCGCGATGATGATTCAATTAAGGTGATTGTTTGTTTGGGGTTTCTCTTTAGGAGGTAATAAGCTGCGGATAAACCGCCTAAACCGCCCCCCAAAATAACTGTACTCATTTTGTAAAAAAAATATCAATTTTGCAAACTAACGCACAGTCAGCATGATATTGAAAACGTTAGAAATATGTATGTAATCTTTTGATAATTAGATAAAAGTTAGGTTATCTCAACATGAAAAATGAGCTCAGTTTCTAGATTAGTTATTTGTGCTTTATTAGTAAAAAATGATACTTTGAATGAGCTTATTTGTGCCTTTATTTAAGATTTTAGTAATAATTAAGATTTAGGTGGGTGAAAAAAACATGACAAGAATTGGCTGTGAACTCATGGCACGTCTTTACTAACAATAATATATGAAAATAATGAAAGGATTTTTTAATACTAAACTCATAAATTTAATTGAAAATAATGGGTATCTAGGAATTCATCATGTATCCAGATGGGTATGTGCCCCCTTAATTCAAGCAAATTTGCAAGACCGACTCTATCCGTATAAGCAAATTTGTAAGGTCACTAGATCAAAGTGTCTGTTTTATAAGGTACTGCTGTTAGTTTTCAGTGCGCAATTCAAGAGAGACAGACATAGTCCATAAATCAATGGGTTAGAACGAGACGCAAGATTCTAGGGAATTGTCATAAAATTGTTGACGTAAAATTTGTCATTGACAAAATTTAAGGTTATTTTAAATTTATTTGTTTAAAATACACTTAAATAAACCGTGGGTACAAAAAGAAAATAGGTTCCAACATTATAACAGACTATGTGAATACGTAAGAGGTGAGCGAACCGACATTAGAACCGATTCCATTTTAGCACGTTAAGGAGGTGCAACACTCAGAAACGGTCTCGGACTTCAAGCACTGTCTTTTCTAATCTCCAACGATTCGACTTGTATGCAGTAACGCCCTAATTAGAATATGCTATTAGCACTTATTATATTGTAGCTTCTCCCGACGATGTAGTAACAATGATGAGATGTTGAAGTAACTGAGAGAAAGCATTGCACAAATGGAAGAAGCAAATACATGAGCAGAAAATGAAGTACATGAGATATTTTAAAGGGGCTATTAAGAAGAAAGAATTTACAAGTTTGAAGAAGTAGACATGTTTAAGATCTTGAATGAGTTTATGCAAAACAACTGCAACAAAATGAATATCAAGAACAAATATTAAGGTTATGTTAAAATTATTTACTTAAATCACCCTGAAATACAAAATTACATCTATTTTTAACACTACAGGAGACCATTTGAATACGTAAGGAGTAAACTAACATTTCGATCAATTCCATTGAAGTGCGAATAATGTATTTTAGTGCTTTGTTCGAGTTCTTGAGCCTCCAGCGTTGTATTTGGCAGTGTTTCAACGATTCGACGTGTATACAGTAAGAGCATAAATGTAATTTGTTATAAATACTTTATATATTGTGTACTTTAGCGAGAATGTAGAATTATCATATCTAAAGAAAAACTGAGAGCAATGGAACATGGAAAATAGGAGGGGCACACATAGTGAGGAAATAAATGAGCAGTATATGAAATAGTCAAAAGAAGAATTCTGAAACAACAACTACAAATGCAATCAAGAAGTAAAGAATGTGGAAAGAAATTCAAGAACTTAAGGATGAACAACACTGTATGCAGATTGTTGCAATGAAACCTTGAAATTTTTATATAAAGTAACAAGAACCAAGTGCAAGTTTATAAATGAATAATGAGACTGATATTAGTCATAATTGTGAGTAAAACAATAAGATGGTGTAGAGGAACTGCTCAGTAGGTGAGAAATATATGTATTCACTAAGAACTGGGGTAGCAGTAGTTAAGAGACATCAAAGTTTAATTGGTTAATTTTGGGTGTTTATTTATTCCAACACTTTTTTTGATTGTATCGATATAAAGTGGGATATTAATTCTACGTTTACCGTTCTTGATTAAATGAATAAAACACGATTATAAATGTATTAACTTGGGAACATGAAATATTTTGTAGTGAAGACAAAAGAACTAATAAATCCAATGAGCACTGAAAATGCCCGATAATAAACCTTTTATTAAAAGTAAATTAATTGATGGAATGTTAGAAATGGGATCAAGACATTTCAGGTAAAATGAAGATTCAACGATGTATCCAAAAACGAAAGAAATAGTGCAGCATATAACTTAAATACATTAATTTTAATCAATCTTTTATTCTACATTTTCTCTATGAATGTATAGCTGTGAGTTAGCCCCCATGCGTTTAAGGACCTTCGTACGCCACATTAAACTATAGAACCAGTTTTGCATATCTTATGTATATTTCATGTCCCATTGCATTTTCAGTTTTCACATTCATTATGAGGAAGTAGCAGCGGCTTCAAACAAACCTTCTTCTGTCGCTGATGTTGAAAGCGATGGTGTGTCTTCCTCATGAGACTGTGTATCTGCACTGTTCAAGTGATGAGTGCAATGACTGTGTCTTGTCCACTTGCTAGTTTATGAGGCCCCGCTGTTACATTAAGGATAGCAGTCAGTTGGTCCTACAACACATTTTGAGAACGTTTACCGTTGAGGCCGATATACTTACACTTTACAATATCATTGCTTGTGTTTTAGGCATTTGAAATAATATTTCTGTCCATAACGCAGGTTTTGTGATGTACCACATGTGAGTGGTCTTCCTTCTTCCATTTTCTTGCCCATAGATTTGATTTTCAACTCATATTAACAATAAGATGAACGAGTTATTCGCCTGAATGCAAGAAGTTCATGTTGGTATTGGGGCTATTGAAACACAAAAGCGATTGAAGACAAATTGGGGGAACATTATTTAAATTTAGTTCACGGAATTCGTAAACTAACAGGTACAAAATTCCATAACCTTATAAGAAGTACTCAAGGGTTCATATACAAAAACTAACTTTAGTATTCCCCCAATACGTACTGCTTAACCAATGTCACAATGATAGTCGGCTTCGATAGGGCTTCCATCTACCTTCTATTTGGAGTTTTCTGAAATTAGTGGAAGGTCGTCGTACATAAAACGTCAAATAGTATTTACTTACGGCGGAGGAAACGAATACACCATAACGATTCGTGTTGAGAAATCGCACATTCAAACCATTTTATTACAAACGATATTTGACAAGAATTGACAGTTCATAAAGCAATGTGTCCACACAAACAACACAAAATTTAGTGCGCATGTAGAGATAGACAGAAGATATCGTTGTCTTTCATTTTGTCACTAACAGCGGTACCTTATAAAACAGACACTTTGATCTAGTGACCTTACAAATTTGCGTAAACTAGGGGCATCTAGTGGCGCAAATATTGAACTATTTACGATGCAATGTTGGTTGCCTGAAATTGCTGTTACAGTTGCCTAAGTTACAGTCGAAATTCGATTCGTCGTCTCACATTGGTCGTTTTACACGTTGGAATATCGTTTCGCACTTGTATGTTTGAATTTTTGCGTCAAAATAGTAACAACAATACGTAAACCGAATTACGAATTACGTAAACCCAGTTATATAATTAGTCGGGAGGGAGGGCAGTTGTGCAGTGACTCTCGTCGAAGACAGTCCCATTTTATTACTAATTTCCCTTTCAGGACTTGTCTAGATACGATACGATGGTGCATTTGTTGCTTTCATGGGTTGAAAACGACGAGGGTTTAACATTTAAAGCTAAAGATTGTTAAAATTTATTAATATTTACTTAAGTTATGTTTGAATTATAATATTATGAATATATTGTGTCTAAGTTAATAAAATTTGTACAAACTTTATTGGGTTTTGTTTGATTTCCCTCACGTTGAAACTACGTTGAACCTCGAAACAAAAAACAAAAATTATCGCTTTTTTTGAAAAAAAATAAATAAATTTTAACTAGAAATTTGTCTCAAAACACGAAATAGACAACTCATTGTATTCGCATCTGCTGAAAAATTAATTTGAAAAGGCGTAGTCTTGTTCAAGATGTTTTTTTGAAAAATGGTGAATGCGCCGGGATATTTTTTATCTTTTGTTCTTCAACATTGTATTTTTTTTTATTTAATTATATGAATAATAGTAATTAATAATTTATTAATCTTTGGCGTCTATTGTATTGCAATGGTTAAAAATGGGCTTATAGCAAAACAGTAAAACAAAACTTATGTGGCGTTCTCTGTTGACATTACGCAAAAAAGTATCGACTGTGTCCACGGCCTCCTAGATATGAACCAAAAAGAAAAGTAAAACAGCTATGCGGTCATAGATGTCGCAATAATATTTAAAAGAATAGTTTTATTATTATACATTTAAAATTGTATAATTATTATAATTATATATCTCATTTATATTATTACTTATTTTATGTATTAATTTTGTTTTTATTAAGGAAATTTTGAAGAAATTTCAATAATAAATAAAATCAAACAGATTTTGGTTATAATTATTAATAGTAATGTAATGTTCAAAACATGTCATCATTGTGTGATAGTGGGATTTTTTCTCTGTACTAGAGGTCTGTCTAAATTTTATAGGAAAAAGTATGTAGACGAAGCGGCAGAAGAAGACAAAAAAGAGAATAAGTACTTATGTCGTTAGCTGTTAGGTAAGTTCATTTTTGAACAAACTGCGTTTTAAGAAACATACTATTTTCATTCTCCAAATTTTCAAATTCCAGATTTGACGACAAATATGTAAAAAATTAAGATTTCCCACCTTCGGTTGAAAAAATTCAGAATAAATTTAGCA
This sequence comes from Gnatocerus cornutus, assembly GCA_029298725.1. Lineage (NCBI taxonomy): Eukaryota > Metazoa > Arthropoda > Insecta > Coleoptera > Tenebrionidae > Gnatocerus > Gnatocerus cornutus. The sequence goes on from CM055514.1 coordinate 10,624,652, forward strand.
ACTTAACGACCTAAGCCGACAATGTATTTGTATGTCTGCTCCGGTGAATAATAAGGTTAAAGATGTGGGTGAAAGCCAGGATAAAAAACTAATTTAAAAGCAACCAAAAAACAATTCATAAATGTTATGTTATAAAGATTTTTTACTCTAATTCTAAGAAAATAAATTCATAAATTTTGTCAAAGAGGACAAATTGGGGTGGCATTTTGCTAAATTAATGTCTAAAGCTAAAATGGGAATCTTGTTCGCTTCGCTAAACATTTGTAATGTTCTGAAAATTGTTCCAGGAAAAGCCTGTTAATCCAGGTAGTAATAAACCTTTTGGGATAGTTCCCTTCAAGCTTCTTAATTAATGGAAAAACAAAATTCTTTGTTTAAAACAATATTAAAATTATAAAGATCAAAAACAAGGAAAGGTTTTTTTTTCAATTGGAACTCTTAATTGAAGTAGTGCGTTCTGATAAAAAAATGTATTATTGTATTTTGATGTTGAGATTTTCTTTTCTCGTTTGGAATTCAGGAGGATGTTTCATATTTATCTCACCTTCCCTTCTTGTCATGTTGAGATCATGTGAACTTCCAGCTGTACCCAAATAGCGTGCTTTCAGCACACTGACGTGTATAGGTGCACAACAGCATCCGACCAAGTATTAATCTATTACAAATTACGTCATTACAGGCAGTGATCAGGAAGTTATATATGAGAGCTGCGCCCCCGGTCGCTTTGCTGTAGCCAGGCATCTGCTTGTTCCCATTGAGTCACCTACGTTTGTTCCGGATTAGTGTGATGGAGATCATTCACATAAGATGGCTTTATGCTCCGCCACCTTCAATCATATTTTACGCCAACGAAATAAAATTCTTGCTTGCAGAAAATAATATTTGACCCAGTAAAAACACAAACTCCACTTGAAAGTTAGTGCTATTGTTGCTCATTTAAAAGAGCAGTTCGAGAGCCTCACACTTGAAATGAAATCACAGTAGCAACACAAAAGGAAGGAGGCTTAACCCGACAACACGCGAAGCGTTAAAGAACACGCGACCTCTCGAGAGGAGATTTGGGATTTATTAAATAGTGTTAGTCGCTGGCTTTAGATGGATCAGTTTTAAGATTGCCATTTTTGCAAGTTATTGTTAGGTTGGGTTGTGTGGAAATGGAACGTGCTCTTATTCTTACAAGGGTGGCTTTCAATGTTTACTTTTTTCTATGATTTTAACACGACGAGAATTAATTGAAAGAATATCAATCGATTGCACAATGCTGTAGCTACAATACAAGTTTATTTCCAATTCCTGGCTCTAGATTTTCTACAAGAATTTTTACAGTGTCTAGACTAACTTGGTCAAAGCTATAAATGAGAAATACAGGAAAAATGTAAATAGGAAGATCGAGGTCCTATAAGTAGTTAAGGTGGATTTTCAGCCAAATAAATTCTTCAAGTGAAAATGGAAACGCAGCAGTTGAAATCATAAAACTGTGAGCATAATCGTTAAACGCGTTGTCAGTAAAATATATTCTGTGTCATAAATGGAAAACGAGCTACCCTGTAAGTTGAAAGAGATACATAATATTTATACGCAGTTGTAGAAATATTAAATATCTGCATAAAATAGTACCGCAAATAATTTCCAAAATAATAAAAATAAATCAATTATGTAGGACACCAAGGGAAAGTTTCAAATATCCATCGAGAAAACGAAAAAAATGGATAAATTTACTACCATAAAGTTAAACATAAGTAATTTCTTGCTCTAGATGAATAGGAGTTGCCGATAGGGCTTAAAAACTCTTCTTTACCTTGTTTTGCAAACTTCTTTCTCACAAAATTAAAAATCAAGTACTACATAGTAACAATGAAAATTTTTGTAATATACCTATATATTTTAGGGTATTTTTTGCTCCTATAAGTTGTTCAGTTTAGCAATGAAGCAATTCTAAAATTTCCAAAATTCATTGTTATAAATATCTCTTACATTAAGTACAATTACGAGATTTTTTAGTAACAAATATAAATGGCAAATTGGCTTTTCTTATATTTAACGAGCAATAGCAATAGTCAGAATTGGTTGGTTTTATGCAATTTTTGTTATGAATAAACTCAGTTAAAATACAACGAATTGTTAATTTTTTTCACAAGAAATTTTTTATTATAAGTCAGTCAGATATTCGAACAAGTTAGAAGAAGAATACGTGGAAAATAATACTCGTTCACAAATTTTGGAAAGTGGAAAATCATTTCTAAAGCGAAATGGCCTCCTGATTTCGATTCTGCAGTTCGTTTTGTTCCATTAGCTCAGAGGATATTTGTAAAATATTTTTTTTAAGAAGTACATTTGCATTTTTTGAGTTTTGCTGAACAACTCACAAAACAAGGATCCTTTACGAGTAATTTTTAATTATACATAATACATCATTGAAAAGACAATTATATAAGTTTTTCAACGAATTATACATGTCGCTGGGAGAGTTATTTTTTGAGACAAACAAACGGACAAAAATTTCGAAAAACGGACGCATCTTAAAAACTTTTTGAAACATTTTTGCATAGAACTCCTAATTGGTATGTATTTCAATTTTTTATTGTAAAACGACATCATAAAGGATAAGATCTCTGCGAAATTTAGAATCAAGACGCAATTCCTCTTCAGAAATGATTTTCCATTGCTCTACTCTATTTTGTCCAAAATTTGTTAATTTGTGTACTTTGTAACATAATGAAAAATTAATCAATAATGTGGAACATCGAAGAATAGTTTCTAATATCTACTAAAAGAACGAAAACAAATGCATTATAAACATGAATTTAAACATAAGTAATTTCTTGGTCTAGAATCTAGACGAAAATGCGGAGAGTTGCAGAATTCTACTTTATCTGGTTTTGCAAACTTCTTTCCCACAATATCAAAGATTTTATACTGACATAACCAAAGAACATTTTTATGATATGTATCTACATATATATTAGGGTAGTTTTTTAAATGAAAACTTTCTGCTCTTTAATTTATATTTTGGTACAGTTCAGCAATGAAGCAATAAAATAGAGATCTTTCCAAATTTTATTGGTATCATTACTAATCATTATTATATTACAATTACGCAGGTTATTAAAGCTTTTATTATAACATTAAATTTAGATGGCATCCAAAAATAGAAATCGGAAATTTATTTTTTTCATCCAACTAACAAAAGCCCATTTATCAATAAATTCGATTAAAAAACAATTGATAATTTTTTGCACATGCTTGGAATATTTGTTATTATGACGTTACGAGTTTGTTAGCTAGATGAGTAAATTACATAGAATTAGAAGAAGAATGCGCGGAAAATTATTATGTATCGTTATTTGTAAAAATGGCTTTTAGCCAAATTTTTACAATAAAATTTCGAACAACTTTTAACCGCTCTCATTTGGTGCTTTACTTTGAATTAAAAGTGTTTTATTTCTCCTGAAAATATTTTTTTCTGGAAACCTAGTCGTCTTCAATCTAAATGTTATTATTATTATTATTATTTCTAACGTTGCAAACGTTTTTTTGCCAGACAAAGCAAAGCCGTCCTTTGAGCGCAATTTTCCTACACAACCGAAAAAACACAAAGTTTGTGTTTAATTTGTCAGAACAGTTGTTATCTTACTTTTTCAGTATCGAATCTTTCGAAAACGTCAGCAGGTAAGCGAGAACTGAGGTACCTGCGGATATAACTGAGATTTTTGTGATTTTTAGCAAACTCAATTACTGCGGCGGTTTTTCGTGCCTAGGGCGCCCTCGTGTTTTCATAAGGTGTAGTAGACAAGCTTTCCTGCTACGATTCGGTTGCACCACTTTTTATACCTCCAAGGTTTTTACAAATCAATGTGGAAATCTAAACCAAATTACGTTCGTTAAATCCAAATCTAGCATATGTGTAGTTTTGTTCGAAAATTTTATGTGGATAGATAAAACATCAGCACTGGATTTGTCGTCTAATTGAAAACATGGTCGGAGGCTCCAGGCTTTATTAGCCGGGCATTACAAACCAGAAATATTTAAATTTTATATGCAGATTTTTAATAAAATTATTCCCGTGCTCTCTCTAGACCACACACTGTTTAGAATCAAAAAATATGTTTTTGATAAATTAATAACAATAAGGGAACGGTAATTTTCTTATTAAAGATTCCAGTTGAGCTGAAACGGGATTGCGAGCACAATAAAATCAACGCATGACATTTTTCAATAGTTCAAATATGCACTATCTTTCCCAATATTTGCATTGATTGCATTTTGTAATAATATAATGCATACATTGAAAATTAGTTAATTTATCAGATTATCTACTAGTTGGGCATGTTATCCATTACAGTGGGATTAGAAACGTAACATGAATTGTGACATGGTGGCGATGGTGTGAGGTGTTGACATGTAGCAGTCCGTGGGTCAGCTCGGAAGACACGTTCATGGGATTACACAGGACAACAACGCCCTGTGCCCACTCCGGCGGCCCCGTGTCAACAATCGCTTGGGTGTCACGCGCTCAATGTCCGTGTTTATATACTGACAATCAATTCTTTTTATCTATTCACAGGGTCGGGTTCAAATAAAATAAACTACGACCCGACCCTTGTGGTATAACTAATCTTGAAATATAAATCGAGGACTGTAGAAACTTCAAGGGTTGAGAAAAATAATATTTGTCATTGGAGGTTTCAAAACTATATAAATATTCATTCTAATTGTAAGATTTTGAATTTTTAGGGGGCGATTGGAACCATTTTATCTTCTTCAGCTTTTAGGTAGTTTCTATTTTTTTTTAATTTTCATTTTTTGGTTCATTGATTTTTTTTAAATTTGAATTGAAAAGTTTTTTTTTGAGATATATAAAAAATTTTAAAAAATCTGTCTTATTTTAAATATTTTGGAAAAGTTTTAAGTAAGAATGGTTAATTTTTTATGATCTAAAATTTTTGTAAAATACCTTCGCAGAATTTGTTTAAATTGTGATGCTTCTAGAACTGTGCTATTGATTTATTCAAGATTTTCATGAAAGTGGTTTTGCATAATATGTAATATCTACTTATATTACATATTATGCGAAACCACTTTCATAAAAATATGTGGAAGATTTTTTATTCGTTTTCTTAACTAAAAACTCCGAATTATCCCCATTCAAACTTGAGGACTAAAACTGACTAAAACCACTTGGAGGAAATTTATCATATCATATTAAAATTCCTGAAATGTAGGTTTAATGTCCGTCACGTCCTCTATAAACTTTAAACAAATGTTCAATAACCACAGCTCATGTCATTACTATTGTATGTAATTTTTGCATTATTCAGAAACACACATGCATTATTGTTTTTAAATAGAACTCACCTAACAAATTTATTGCTAATTATTATTTGAACAAAGTTTAATTTTTCGTATAGTACTTCCAGTATACGGTTTTCTGCCGAATATGTTATACACGAGTATAAATTAATTTACTCTGGATGGATAAACCATTAATCTTCGTCGTCAAACGCTTAATCGATTTAATATGAGAGCAGAACTTTGCGACAGATGATAACGTTTGACGTTTGAAAAGAATGAATTAATGTATCTACCAGAAATTGAACATATTCTAGATTCATCGTGTTATTACTACAACCTAAAGTGTCTCTCGGTTTCATTGAAAAGCTAGGTGTTCATTTGTCACCTGGTATCGTTTCGGAGTGAGACACGGTGTAGCACTAAGTAATCCTGAACCGCAGACAATGGCGGTGAGGAAGTACTTCACTCAGACCTCGTGACAGTCGCATCTTCCATTAGCTCTGAATATGACACCCTTGAACGTCATTATTTAAATGTGAGTGCTCTTGTCGCTGAGAACTGAGTGATAAAATGTGCACGAATGTATCAGCACGACACGGAGAGAGAGAGATCTGCGGTTTCTTAATTAACTTGTAATGACTCGGCAAACAATTTTTACATTTTAACCGTAAATCTGGCGCTTTATAGTTTCAGTGCGCACAAAACCTATTAGTTTCATTCATGAAATTAAAATTCGGTGCAGCTGCGGGTTAATTTATGCGATAGGAATCACGTTTTTCGAAACGTATGGATCGATAATCAAGAACAACACGAGGATGATTTACCTGGTCTAAATAGAGAAAACAGACACGGGGTCAGAGACCTCAAACACAGAATAATACGGTGATTGAGAGCCAAAAGTAAGCAATTATGGCATGTTTTAGAAATTTATTTTATAAATAGAATTCTGTCTTGTTTAAGTTGTTAGAATTTATTTGCTACAAATTTTTCTCTCGACGGAGCCGGCTACAAAAAAGATTGATACATTGTTTACCAAATTGAAAACTTTGGAAACATTTCAAGTTTCATCCACTTTCTAATATTTATACCGTTAAAATGAAAAGTATGCGAGACGAGCTATTCGAAAAAAAAATTACCCGGCGCATCCACCATTTTTAATATCCAAAAATTTAATAAAACTGTTCTAAATCACTAAAAATAAATACTAAATTATTCATTATTTTTTGATGTAAAATTCAAATAAGTATTTTATTAATTTACAGAAATTTCCTTTGTAGTGCACCTGTCACTTCAATTAAAAAATTCTTGAAAATGTAATTTTGCTTTGACTAATATTTTGAGCGACCGGTAAGCATAAAAGCAATTTAATTTCCAATAAAAAGTTATTTTCGTTCATAAATTTATCGAGCGAACAATGTTACTTCTTAATGCAACTTCCTGAAATATTTCGAACCCCAAATTCAGAGCGGTAAATGAGTAAATCCTTCAGTAAACTTTGGTCCTGCAACCCTTTTGCCGCAGCAGCGGTAGGATTAGTAACTTATTGTAAGGGTTTAAAGTTAGGTGTTGCCGTGTTATAGAAGATCGCTATGTCACAGATTTTATTTTTATGTTGATGTAACATTTTTGTTTCATTTCATTCAATATAGATCTTTCGAACTTTTGTGGAAGATGAAATGTAGCAAAAATATTTAACTAAAGCACATTTCAAGCTTCAGTTGAAGCGAGAAGCTATGTGACTGTAACTGACGTTCACCTACCCTGAACTGTGATTGGTTTAGGCGAGGGTTGCGACACGCCTTCCAGAGCAACCCCGCCAAGTCGTTACGCCCACCTGCATCTTCCCACACTTTACAATTACGGGTCACTAGATGCTACCACCGATTTACTGTTGCAAGAGAAACTTACATTTACAGGAAAATTTCTTGTTAAGTTTTACGTCAAATTGACCCGTTTAGTTAAAAATGGAGATTACTTTTCAAATAAGATGTTCTTTGCAAAAATCTACAGTAGCGACTATTCACCCTTAATACATTAAATTTTATTACCTTAATTTTCTTATTTTATCTTAAGTATTTTTCTACCCCAACTGTTGTCGATTTTCTTGAAAGTATAAAGCTACCTGCTCAATGTGGCCGTGTAATGCATAAAAGGGGTTGGAATGGAAAGAGAGGGGATGACATTATAGCAAGTAGGGGTGTGACAAAATGGCCTGCGGACTGAAGACCGGTGGCTCATGATCAGTCGGATAGTCGCGTTTCCTCTTCAACCACATTCTGTGGAAGCATTCTTAAATTTCCCGCCAGTTTTAAAAGTTTGTCAGTTGATTTTTTGTCTGCAGAGCTATTTTAAAATATTTCGAGTGAAATAATTAAAGGGAGGAGACAAATTCCTCGTTCTTTTTCATTTTTATTGAAAAACGTCAAAATTGATTCTTCTATCTGGGGGAAGGTTCGGTCCGGTCAAGGCCGGAGAATGGGAACAGGTAAAGTACAGATTTATATTGATATATTTAGTTGGAAATAACAGTAGTGTAGATGTTCAGTTTTAAAGACTGAATGCATTTATTTAGGTGCTTATAACTGCGACAATATAAAAAAAAGTTTAACAAATTTCGAGTGAAACAATCAGAATTTCAAAAATCCTAAACTCATTTATGTATTAAGATTTTCATAGAACAACTTATCCATTATGGATTTACATGTCGAAAAATTAAGTATGATGAATGATGATAGTACAAATAATAATAATAAAGCAAATCTGTCTTTAGGATTACTGAAATTTAAATTAAATATCTTCCACAATACTTTGATTAATAATTAATTAGGCTTTGTAATAATATTTGCATTTTTTCATACACATTTATTTAAACATGTTTATTTCTAAAATTAATGGAGTAGGTGACTCCTAAACATTAAAAAATTATTTTATATTAATTGGGTTTTAAAGTAGGTTTTCCTAGGTAGTTAAATTGCATGTTTATCATTATGTTATTATGTTATTATTATTGTCTTGACAATTATATCTATGAAATTTAACGTCTATATGTCTAAATAAGTCTAAATAAGTAACTAACATAAGTAATTTGAAACAAATTAACACAAATAAATAATTTTTATCAGAAGGAAATCTACTTTGTCTATTTTGTCTATATTTGTCTATATTGTCTACAGCTGCGTCTCTCATGAGTGCTGTCCAGTCTTGCCTAATTAATTTTTCGCAGTGTGAAACAAAAAGTTTTTCCAGTTGTTTGGTGTGCTTTGCAAAATTGATTTTAACCATAAATTTCTGACTTTGTTCCTTCCGATCCTGTTTTCTTCCTTTTGAAACTGCTTGGCTTGTAATAGTTGATTCCATCTTGTTGTATATTATCAAATTTCAAAGACAAATTGATAGACAATGATGCCAATGTTCAATTCCTAGTTATTTCAGAAATTTAACGTAGCGACACAAAAGTATCTATTAGTTACTTCTGCCGAACGTGAATCGCTAATACATAATTCATTGACGATGTGAGTCGACTAATAACAGTAACAAAACAACAACAAGTCATTCGTAGCAACGAAAATTTCAATGGTAGTCCAAATTTTAATTTTTTATTTCTTTATTTGCGTTGTCAATAGCAGTGTGAATAAAATGTTGCTGTAAACATTTTATTCAACCTTTTAATTATTAAAGTATTGCTTTAATAATGAGACGAAATAAATTAATACATAATAATAAATAATCCATTACACAAGTCTACAAAAAAAATTGTCTTTGCCCTAAAATTTATTTTATGATTTTTCTATTCATCATGCTTAGAAATAAAAAAAAATATCTATATTCCTGGAAAAGTTTGCTTTTGCAATAGTTACGATAATATGTATTAAAATATGGATTTTAAATGTAAATTCTCTGCCGTTCTCTTATACAGGGTGATGAAAAAAAGGCGCTTATGAGTAGAAGTACGATGTCATTTTCAGTTAAATCATCTCAGAAATCAAAGAAAAATTTTTTGAAACTGATTCTTTTTCACAATTGGATTTTTTTTAACGATAAAACTTGGCAATGTTGCTCAAAACTTTCTAATAAAATTTTACATTCGGCAGTCTCCGTATCTAAGCAACTAATACTAAGAACTTTACAATGTTGCAACATTAAAAAATTTTCTACCAAGCCAAGAAATTGTACTTTTAAAAGTTTAACAAACTTGGTTTAAAGCACTTTTTGTCTATTTTTTTAAACAGAATATCATTAACTGTACAAAATGTGATGTCTAACAATGAAATCGTTATAAAAAGTTTATCTAGACAGAGTTTAATAGTTTATAAAAGAAAGTATCTATATTAGTTAAAAAAGCACAAATTTCGTTTTAGTTTTTAATTTTGGCTTAGGAAAGAATTAGCTGCAACATGATAGGTAGCGTGGGCGCCTTTTTTTCATCACTCTGTATACAAAAGCAAACTTTTTCAAGCTATTTTTTTTCGTCTAACTATCGATAACTCTATCGAAATTTTATACCGTCTTAGCAAAGACAAAATTCGTGTTGAACTGTGTTATTAAACCATCATATTTAATCCTCCAGAATCGAAACACATCAAACTAAATTTTAAGATTGATTTAATTATTTTTTATCACAATATCGAAATTCCAATAAAGTAGACTCTCGATTATCCGAACCCGGTCATTCGAGTCTCCGCGTTATCCGAGCCACTTCTGGTTTTGAATTCCTCCGCATTATGCGATCTAATCCGGAATTTTATCCGAGTTTTTCCAGATAATGAATAATCTACACAAAAAATGCCGTATTTGGTCTATCGTCTTGATTGTTCTTAGAATTGCACTTCTTCAGTCAACAGAAACAATAAAACCGACATAATTCCAGATGTTTTAAAATTTTTGTGAATTGTACAACCAATTAAAACAATAATAAATTGATTTTTCTTGTAACATTTTTTATTTCAAACAGTCTTCGCATTATCCGAGTTTTTTCTTATCCGAGCAGGAGCTGGTCCACATTAGCTCGGTCAATCTGGAGTCTACTGTAGTTGGGAGAATATTAGAAGTATTTTTTTCTTTCCTACAGACCTTGCAACCATTATTAGGCATACGTAAAACAATACAAATTATGAAGAGGATCTTTGGAATATATAAATGAAAATTTTTATCGTAATTATTACAATTTATGTTAAATTATATTCTACTTCTAGGAAAAAACAATTAAGACAAAAAATAAAAAACTGTTTTTCATACAACAAGTCTAAAGCTTCTCTTCTGCATGATATACCCGAAATAAACTTATTGCAAATACGAAACAAACTTCTTAATCAAGACGTAGTTATATTGGACACCGCTATGAAACAATGTTGCAAATAAAACTGTCTCTCTTCATCAAGTTTGTAATCACTTGAATTCAGTTAGTTGAAGCACTTTACGTAGTGTATAGACTCAAATTTTAAGAGCTGGGCCATGACAATAATTTTGCTAAAAAAATCCATTCTAGTGTCTATTGCGATTACAAATTAAATTTTATATTCACTTTTTTTTCAAATATATGAAGTTTTAAGGACATCATATATTAAGTAGTTAGTTGTGAAAATCTTTTGACATATCGTAGCAAAAGCAGTGTTCCTGAATTAAAAAGTGATGAAAACCATCTGATTTTCTGTTAGATTCATTAATCTCCGTTGCATTTCCGACATAATTTAATCAAAGATCTTGACGCTGGTAAGCTTCTTCGCCGAATATTCAATAATCCCTTAGAAAAGTAGAAGAAAAAACAAAAAATTAACTCATCTTTAGATCTCCTATTTCGTTGAACAAGAAATATTATAATTCTAAAACGACTCTCATCATGTAGTCGATTTTTGCCTCGGCAACATAAAACAAACTATGTATTAATCAATAATCTTAACAATTCAAGTATCTTCTAACCATTAAACCTTGCGTTCTCATTTGCGTTACATTTGCATTTCAAAGACAGGACTCAATTACCTCTCACTGAGGATCACAGAAATCTTTAAAATCAAATATTTACATGAATTGGAAGTTGCTAAGACACAAAATCAAGAAACAAACATTCTCCTGTGAGCACGTTAAACTTCAAAGGCATTTCCGTATAGGACCGTAATCCTTATTGTCCAAGAAATGTAGCAGTCGCTATGGCTACCGAGTTTACTAGACCATAAACTGAATTCGCCAAGTATTCGAGATTACGTCTTACCATACTACACTGCAGTAGTTTAAACAGCTTTTAACAGTCCTCTAAACTAGAGATAAGTCCGGTAGACAGTATTTAGGTTTATGATTTATGTATATCAATTTTTTACAGGAGATAGACTCCTTGATATTCCTTGTAAGGTTTGCGGCGATCGGAGTTCTGGAAAGCATTATGGAATTTACAGTTGCGACGGTAAAATTATCAAAGATTTATGCGTGTGGTGGTAACAAGGGTTGAAATTTCAGGTTGTTCGGGATTCTTCAAGCGGAGTATTCACAGAAATCGCGTTTACACGTGTAAAGCAACCGGAGACATGAAAGGACGATGTCCTGTCGATAAAACACATCGTAATCAGTGCAGAGCTTGTCGCTTATCTAAATGCTTCCAAGCCAGCATGAACAAGGATGGTGAGTACATTTGCCTTTTGCATGCTTGAAAACGAAATCTTATAAAGGTTGGAAGAAATCGTTCGGATTTGTGGCGATTATACAAATTTCAGAGGAATATAAATCCGGTTTACGCAGTGGCTGTTCCTGTTCATTTTAACAATTAAATGACTAAAATTAGTGCATTCGTTAATGAAAGAATGTTCTTGATTCAATTTTTTTGAGGAATTAGAAACGTTTCCGGTAAGAAAACTAAAGCTCGTAATTTTCTTAAACTTTGCCGCATTATGTAAATGTGGACACCCATTGGTTTGGATAACAATTTTCCTGACCAGAGGACATTCGTCCTGAAACGGCGGCTGTAAATAAAAGAATTATTGACAAGCGCTTGAATTACAGATCAGCGCTGCAGGGTATTAATTATATTATTCCTGCGACAAAGGATTCGATTTATTCCATGCCAGTGTTGATATACACACTCCGCGTGTGACCCTTCTGTATTGAATGTTTTCTATCACAAAGTGCTTTTTATTGAATGTAAGCCTAACCAGATTATCTGTATGCTCGCGGTACATCACAAGGTGATTTACGGCTAACAAAAAAAAAAACATTTTTACACAAAAACTGGAATATTTTTTCTTTGATTAAACTTGTTCAACTATGCTTTCCTAGAAATTTCCCTTTTTAGGTAGACACATAACTTTACAGAAGATTCATGCTTTTGGCACTTTTGTTCTTGTTTCTTTATAGGAAGGGCTGACGAAACATGGTACGAGTTGAGAGGGCGATGTTCTTTACAAGTTTTGGCGTTGTTCAGCCGCAAACATGACACCACCATCCTTTCCCATCTCCCTCTCGTGAAGTTTTCGTCACCTCCTCAACTTTGACGAGTCACTAAACTCGTAAACTTCACGCCTTTATGTAAAATTAAAGCGATTCACATTAACACAGATTTTAAAGCAATATAATTAAGTTTTCAGCTCTCATCCTTCTTAAAACTTTCGTTCAGTCTAGAATTTAATGCTATAAGAAAGTTTAGTTTTTGGAACTCGCAATGCTCCATCCAAAAACTTAAACAATTTTTATTTATTGATAAAATTTCTTGACACCACATCTGTGAGGAATTTGGGATTTGGCGAAATCAGAATACTGTTTGAAAAAAATTAGATTCTTGTAAATGCCAGTAGAGTATTAAAACGAACGTCTATTTGAATTGGAACCTAACTTTTAACTTATTAAAATGGGTGTTATGTTATATGCAAATAACTTTGTAATATGATAAATAAATAATAGGTAAGGGAACATCACATGTGAGAGACAATGGCGAGGAAAACGCAAGTGTTGAGGGTTGGCGTGAATGACAAGGGGTGAACGCAGATCGCTTTCACGCGGATTTGCACTCTCCATCGTAGCCGCTGATCCTTGCTGGGTCTGAACGCCGTTAATGGGGATTGGCGGCTCCGTAAATAGAGCGGCATTGAGCCTTCTTACCCGATAGACTCAAGATATCTACTCTCAAACTTGAACGTGACGCTTCCAAATTGCCCTTCGTATTATGCTGATGTTCTGTTTTGACCCGTGCGGTTATTTCCCATTCGTACATCAAGTGTTGAGATGGTATGACTTTCATTCCACTAGAGAGAGATTTTGCAAATCTTCCCGATGTCCCGAAACTATTGTAAAAATTGTACGTGGAGTGCGATAGCACCACGTTTAGAATTTTCATTTTTCGTCAGTTCACCTCTCGGCTCGCAGTTTGGAACGGCATCTAGTGTGATTAATGGCGGCTCTAATCCGACCTGGGATTACGTCGAAATAGCTGCTTGAGGCTAGCAGCCAGCACGCCGAATAATTCACTGAACACCTTCAGCTTTATCTCTTGTGCGATACATAATATTCAACTTCTCATATCTTTATTTTTACGTAACATTTTGTTGGGAGTTGAAAGAAGAAAAAAGCGAACGTTTTCATTCGTTTCAAATTGTAAGTGCGCTGTAAAATACAAGAAATGAACATTGGTAAGCCTGGAAATCCGATTAGAAATTTCCATGATTTATACAGATGGAAAGGTTTTCAATAGGTTCGCGTGCTCTTTCTAAATACAGTAGCAAGATTTCACAAAAATATCGTGTTTTCAAAGTTGTCTATAACCATTCAAAGCTACAGTTCGCATGAAAGCTGTCTCTTTACCTCGTCTGAGGCTTACTTACTTATTGCTAGTCTTCTGTGAAGGTTTTTGTGTTGAAGCCTTTACCACAGAACACCCGGTAAGAAGCTTATTGAATCATAACACGAATCCCGTTTTCTTTAAAGAAGTGCATGAAATTGAAATGTTCATCGAAGTAAATATACAACAGTTTTACATCCAAAAACAAACGCAATACAAGTACAAAGTAAACGAAATGGCTTAACACCTCGAAAGGATTCGCTGCGTAAAGCGGTTTTTTGGAAGATTTATTGAATGCTTTATTATCGCTTTTGACGAACAAGCCTGTCTGGCTGGGATGTAGCGAGAAGTGAAGTAGTCTTGAGGCCGATGGTAGCACATCATCATTAATGAGTGGGGCTGATGCGCGCAGCTGCGGGTTCACAAGCTTCTACTGCCTCCGGCCGGGGCCGGCAGGGATGCAAACCCCAACTCCACCCGCACGACACGTAGGTGATTTGGGCTACACTATTGTAGGTACGCGCTATTTCAATTCGCTCGTGTAGGGGGTTGCAAAATGATATATCACGAAGTGCTGGAGTTACCATCTGTTTTTAACGCAGGAAATTCACAAATGATACATTCTTATCCCTAAAATGAATATATCGGGCCACCGCATCACTAACTAACTGATGCAGAGTTTCTACCAATTTCTTTGAGAATACCACAAGAAAAAACTCTACTGAATTACTGTCTTATAGACACTAGCACGTGATTATGTTGTTGTTATAAATTTCTCCTTGTAGTTTGTTGTGTCTTCTTCTTAGCTTTGCACATGTAGATTTTAGAACGAGGCAATGAGGTTGTGTGATACGTGAATGTGTCATGTGAACTCGACATGTCGGTGTAGGGCACAGCTAAGCCGCGGTAATCCCATCATCCGATAGTGTCATGTCATTCTGTCAGGTCAGTCGAGCGAGGGTCAAACGAACCCACCGCACAGGCGCAGGTTCCACCACAGGTCCACCCGAAGAATTTTGGGTGTGGTGGTGAATGCCATCATGACTCCTCGATTGGAAAAGGCCTTCATTGTCTTCGTTGAAAAAGAAATTGAATTGGCACTACTGGTTTGGTCGATTGTATGCTCGAAGACATCCCATTAGCAGAGAGTTTTCAATGTCAATATTTTTATTTATTAATAGCGATCGCGGCATCGCTCAATTTTGTATCCGTATTAATTCCCGGAACGCCGTAAGCTCGTCACATGTCTACACAATAGCCTCGTTCCCACACTATCATTCTGATGGCCTATTTATTCGGAACCGCTGATCTTTTGCTCCCTTTAAAATGCTGAATCAATAGATTAAATTGCGAACGAATTGAATCCCGCTTGAATCAGAGCACCGAGCGCGAAAAGTGATTAAGATTTTAAAGATCTCTTTCAAAGCCCGTATCATTTTAACACTCGAAGTTAAACAGTATTTTTTAGTCGCTTTTAAATTTTTAAAAGAGCTAAAGGGATTTATTCTTTTATTAGCTCAAGCTTTTGTACTTATCAAGTTCCAGACAATCGTGATGTCGTTTTAATTTTTATGCTTTATATTACATCTTTAGCAGGAACGAGGATTTGTCGGATAAAAGAATTCACTCCGTGAATCTTATTCGATATTTACGATCTAATCCAAAGTAAAAAGGCGCCTCAAATCTTAATTTTTGCACAAATGAAAGATGGTGGATGCGCCGGGATAATTACCTAACGTGTTTCTTGTAGCTGTCCAGCACGAGCGAGGGCCTCGTAAACCTAAACTTCAGCCGGTTTCGAGTTCACAACTACAACCTTCGTCAGTGGGTCACAATCTACAACACATGCCGGTAGGCGACAACAAGTTACCAACAAGTTCGTCATCCTTGCATTTCCCGTCGGGCTTGTTTGGACCACCTCGTCCACTGAAAGCCCTAACCTTACCGCCACCGCCAGTTCCCAGCCCTACATCACATATTGACGCTTTACCGCCCTCGATGTTTCACCCTCCGGCTTTACCACCGCCACCTGGACTCTTACACATACTCATGTCGGCCGAAAAGTGTCAGGTTCGTAGTCATTTTTATTATTTATTATTAACACAAAGCAACGGAAAAAAATGATTATGAATTGACCACTGATTTACTATTTCAAATAAAGGAGCTTGTTTGGGGAACGAAACTCTCCCAACTGGAATCGCCGTCGTCCAGCGAAACGAATTCCGGCATCAACATTAGTCCCGGAATTTCGATAACCCAACCACCCCCAATGGCTCCTCTACCACTCACCCCTACATGGGAAATGCTTCAGGTAATGTCTTACTTCCGCTAGCCACGTGCGTACCACACACCCTTTCATTACATTACATACAGAGGGAGTGGTGTATTTTCCTGACTTGTTGGCATTCGCAGTGACTTTTCGACGAAAGTCGCTGTTGGCTGAGCTCACGACCATCCCTCACATTGGAACCGCCCCTTTAATTTTACATATTTTAGGAAACAACAGCTCGTCTTTTATTTATGGCAGTGAGATGGGTGCGATGCTTGGCCCCTTTTCAGACGTTGAGTAAACATGATCAACTATTATTACTCCAAGAATCGTGGAAGGAGCTTTTCTTGTTGCATTTGGCGCAGTGGTCGGTGCCGTGGGACCTTTCTGCTTTGCTTGGATGTCCTCAAGCTAGGGAGCGTTTGCCAGCGGATATGCACACTGCTACAGAAATTAAAACTATACAGGTAAAAACCTGATAAAAAATTAGTTGTTTCGGGACACGACGATATTTTTCAGGAGATAATGTGCCGCTTTCGCCAGATCTCGCCCGATGGCAGCGAGTGTGGATGCATGAAAGCCATCATTTTGTTTACTCCAGGTAAATAACCGCCCCTTTTCCCATCTCCACTTTAAACTTATTTATTTAGAAACAGCAGGACTGTGTGATGTCCAACCGGTTGAAATGTTACAAGATCAGGCACAGTGTATTTTGGGGGATTACGTTCGTACAAGATATCCCAGACAACCAACAAGATTCGGGAGATTACTTCTTCTTGTACCGAGTTTAAGAGCCATTCGTTCTCTTACCGTCGAACTGCTCTTTTTTAAAGAAACAATTGGCGAAATTCCGATAACTCAGTTGTTAGGTGATATGTATTATATGGAAAAGTGTACAAACGCTCCTCCTTAAATGTATTTCCAATGGTACATGTAAAATCTATTTAAATATTTGATTGAAGTTGTACAGTTTGGATATAATTTCTGTGATAAAATGTGTAGTTGTTAAACTCAGCAGGTGTATAATTCTGATCCATTTCTTTTACGTACAAACAATAAATCTATAAAGGCATATTGATGGTTCAAACTTTTCTATGTAGATAACAATTAATAGTATCGACATTATGTGCACCTACCTCATCACGTTGATTTGTAAAATGAGTTTATTTATTTCTACCGTAGGAAGATTTTATTTATTTTAAATTTTAAAGAATAAATCTGTTTTAATGTTGAATGTTTTTTGATTTTGACACTGCGAAATAAAAACAACAGTTTTAATCCATTTATTACTAAGTATAATATTTTTATACATTGCCATTACCAAAGCAGTATACTTAAATCCCAATAAAAAAATATAAGCAAAAACCAGCTCTAGAAAAGTGGAAGAAAATTTAGCTCTACGACGAGACCGTCACAATATGCATTTTCTTGGATGCAAAGCTGGAATTGGTAACCAACAAATCCCCGATATGTATTCCGCGTTCCAACAGCTTTTGCGGAACTTCAATAAAAACACAAGCGGACGAAGTGTGTGGTCTTCTTGCCCTTTTTATGTTTTGTCGCGGAACGAATTCATTAGCAGTTTTTGGTCTTTCGCTCGTTTTTTCACAAACTTTCGTTGGGAAGCTAATTACATTAGGGCTGAAACACTGCTTCGCACTATTATTACCCGTATTGATTTTCTGTTTTTGTGCTTTTCTTTTAGCCACGTCTTTTAACCATTGGCAAAACACCTCTTCGTTCTGTTGATTTTTTCGGTTTTTATATTCTTGCATTAATTGTTGCCGTTTCTCTTCTTTCAGTTTAATTATTTCTTTTCTGCGTTCGCGTTTTTCTAGTTCTGCTGTACTCAAGCCGTACTCTGATCTGTGGCCGTTGTAACAAGGAAGATTAGTTGGATTTTTAGCCTTGTTTTCGTCACAGCACTTCCTTCGTTGGAGTTTCAGCAATGGACACTTTATTGGTTTTTCATGGATTTCCAATTTTTTTATTGACATGGACATGTCGAAATCTAATCGTTCGATACAATGGCTTTTACACTCTACTTGCATATTTTCTGATTTTTTTGGCGATCGTTTTCTCACTTTTTTCTTCTTTAAAGACGACATTGAGGCGTTTTCACTAGATGAGAGTCTCACAGTAATGTTCTCATTTTTTTCGGATTCTTCAGACTCAAATTCCATGTTATTGTCAGTGGTAATGATTGTGCATTCTTCAGGTAGTATTTCATCAATCACTTCTTCATCAATTTCTTCTTCTTCGCTGATATCAAAAATATTTAAATTAATTACATTAGAACTTTTGTACTCCAAGATTTGATCACTTTCCGGTGTTAATTCGGTCTCTGGAGGATCACTTTCAATACTGTTCACATCATCATCTGTTAGAAAAAGTTCAGGCTCGTATGAAGTTAGTTCTTCTTTGAATTTAACTCGAGAAGTTTTTTCCATGCTTGTAACCGTGTTACTGAACAAATCGATATTAGCCTGCTGAATTTTTTCCGCAATATTGTATGGGGACGATGCGGGTTGCAGAACTGCAAAATTCTTCATTAGATACAGTTGTTAAATCGATACAATCTAATAAATGGAATGTATGGCAGAGGAAACTTACAGTAACTTCCGTAATCATCTTCTTCGTTTTCTGGGCTTTTAATCGTCTCCAAAAGTATGTCCATTCATAAGAGTTCTAATTTCCCACCAAAATAATTAATTTAAATATTTTTAAGAGATCCACACCGGTTCTGTCTCTACACAAACTAGATGGCAATGTTTGTTGTGTTTGTTTCCAGGGAAACAAATTTCGTTTGCTGCCAGGTGACGGTGGTAGAAGTCGGCAGAAATTCTTCCACAAAACTTATTCTGAAATTTATCAATGAGAGTTCATAGAACTTCTATTTTATCGTAAGTTTAAGACGTTTATTGACTCTTATTTCAAATTAAAAATGATTGATTATTTTATTATTTAAAAAAAACAAGACTTTAAATTCATACCAATTGCATCGCAGCTTTTCGTCTCAATTGGACCACTTTTTTAAACTTTTTGAATAAGGCGCTCCTTTTTATTAAGAGTACAAAAAGTAGATGGCGGCGTTCGAAGAGTTTGTTTCCAGGGAGATCAATCAACAACTTTGACAACTTTGACATTTGCAACATCACAAATAGCCGGTTTATCTACCACTTCAATTTTTGAACTTTTACATAAAAATTTACGAATTTATATTATCGCCCTCTTATCACGTATCCTATCTGTTGCCCGGCGTTCATGTAACTCGAGCCACGTTAACAACATAACCTCAAAATGCGTATGTTTCTGTATTCGCTCTTTTTCTTTCTGAATGTTTACTTCACCGCTGGAGTTGACGAAGAATCGTGTCAGACTTTTGGCAGCGGCTCCGTGTATCCGCTCGGGGTAAACCCTGAGAAGGCCGAGCACAAATTGCAGTGGACCCAAGCAGTCAGTGAGTATCAGAAGAATGGTTATCACAGGCTACTTTTGTAATTTTAAAGTTTCCAAGCCGGCCCCGTTTTGGGAGAGTACCGCTGTGGTTAATGGAGAATTTGTTCAATTGAAATCAACAGACTTTTTGGGAAAGTACTTAGTTTTCTTCTTCTACCCCTTAGATTTGTAAGTCTTTCACATGTTAGTGCTGGTGATGACTTATTCTTTGCAGTACCTTTGTATGTCCAACGGAAATTCTAGCTTTCAGTGATAGAATTAAAGAATTTCGCAATATTAACACAGAGGTGGTGGCATGTTCAGTTGATTCTCACTTTACCCATCTAGCGTGGATCAACACCCCAAGAAAAGAAGGTGGATTGGGGAAAATTCAAATTCCTCTTCTTTCAGACTTAAATCATAGCATATCCAAGGCTTATGGAGTTTTTTTGGAGGATTTGGGTCATACACTTAGGTACTGATCACATTGTTATAAACAAACCTTAACAGTTTTCTTGTAGAGGTTTATTTATTATTGATCCTAAAGGTGTCCTCAGACAGATCACAATGAATGATTTACCAGTAGGTAGAAGCGTTGATGAGACTCTAAGACTGGTGCAAGCCTTCCAATATACAGATAAACATGGAGAAGTGTGTCCTGCTGGATGGAAACCTGGTCAAGATACAGTAAGCCACAATAATTTTTTAACAATTGTTTTAAAAACGTTTTACAGATCATACCTAACCCAGTGGAGAAAAAGAAATATTTTGAGAAGCACTGATTTGTTCTAAATCTATTTTTTGTAACATCACAGTAAAAACCATTTATATAAATAATACTTTTATTGAAATTGCATGATAAATAACATTTTTTTTTAAATCAAACTAAAATCATTATTAACAATTTATTTCTTTTTTTGTTTAGGACTTGACAGTGTTATTAAAGGAATCCGCCGCTTGGGAATGTTTGCCTTTTCTTCTGTGCTTGGTTTTTTCACATTTTCAGGTTCTTCAGTACTTAAAAGCGGTAAGTTGTTTTGTTTACCATCATTTTGAACACAATTTTTAGCAACATTTTCATCTGTCTTCACAGTCTCGTTTGCCAACTTTGATACTTCTTGTGATATTGTACTAGGTGTCTCTTCTGTAGTATCTCCAGCAGCACTCTGAGCATCTTCTTTATTTCCTGTTTTTTCTTCAGTAGCTGCAACACTGTTGGTATCATCCAAATGTAAACTAAAATCTTCAGTATATTCATCATCAACTACTGGCTCTACCACTCTTCTTGGCTCTTTTTCGCATTTCCATGAGTCTCTCGCTTCAAGTTCATCTAACGTTAGGTCAATTACTGAAGAAACTGATGCAACAGAGCTTATTTTGTTTAAATCGTCTGTCTTTTTAGTTGCTTTCTTCAGAAAGTTTATCAGTGGACTCACTTTAGGTGGAGGGTCTTGTTTTTTGACAAGTCCAGAACCGTTTTTCTCTTCAGTGTTAACTTTCTTATCAACAACTGGAATGGGTTTGATTCTTTTACTTGGAGGTGCTTCTTCAACTTTTTTGTCTTCAACAGGAACAGGTTTGATTCTTTTAATCCCGTTTTTACTTGGTCCTTGTTGTTTGCTTTTACCATCATGTGTTTTTGTTTCTTTGGAGTCACTTGCATCTGGTGGTTGATTCTTGTTCTTTTTTGGTGTTTTCACTGCCCATTGTTCCAAAAGACTCATTTTTTTCGGTTTGACGAATTCCGTAGTTTCGTCTTTCTCCAATTCTTCGCAACCACTAATTTCTAATATGCTTTCTTCATTCTCACTCTCCTCCTTTACATACTGTACACCTAATTCATCGGGGTCAAAATTGATCAAAGCACAGAATCCGTCGCTTGAAGAGGCTATCAACAAACGACCATCATCAGACCACGCCAGATCTGTTAATCTCGTATAATTAATATCTCTGAAGTACGCGAAGGGTTTCACTTGTTGGGTGTCGTACAAAATCACGTCGCGATCAGTTCCAACAGCTACAATCATGCGATATGGAAGGGAAAGTGCGGGATCAGGACCGTCTTCGTGTTTTTCAAAGAGAATCGGGCAGAAACGAACGACCGTACTGCATTGTTTCCCCGACGGTAGTACCGCTATCGGTCTAAAACGAAATGTTAAATGCCGGTTTTGAATGAAGGATTGCTTACTCTGTCCAAGAATCTACAGCGAAAATAAGGGCAGCATTCAGAATTTTTTTACAGTCTTCAGTCTCAACTTTAGCAGAAGGGACAGCCAATAAAGTGCCATCGGGAGAAAAATCCAGTCTTCTGAAGAATGATCTAAAAGTGTCATCATGGAAGAATTTCACTTCTTTTTTGTGGAGAAAATGGTCGTCTGGAACAGGCAAATGTCCTCTTAGTATTCTACTTTTAACTTTTCCAGATGAGTCAAATATTCTGCAAACGCGATCTGTGCTTATTGTGGCCACATAATGGCCCTTGGGGTCCCAAGCAACTCCCTTTAACAAAAAAAAACAGAAAAATGAGCAATACAATTTTATTACAAAGTTTACCTGCACAAAACCTTTGTGGTCTGTTAAAATTTGCTCACTTTTACCCTTAGTAAAGTCCCATAAAATGGCAGTGTTGTCAATTGACCCAGAAAACAGTCTCAAACCACTTGGTGACCAACACAGATCATAAATGTCTTCTTTGTGACCTCTCATCACCTACAAACCCCCAAAATAGCTTCAAAACCACAACATAAAAATGAAAAATACTTTGTAAACAATCCATGTTTCTTTATCACTAGTTTCACCCTCCAACAAAGGAACATTATCTGTTTTGAGTTGCCAAATAATAATGTTTGCATCATCGTCAGCTGTCGCAAGGTGTTGTCCACTGGGTGACCATCGAACTGCATTCACTGCTTTATGATGCCTTGTTAGATCTGATAAAGCTTCAATTTTCACTCCTCCTAGTTCATTTACAAACAACTGCCAAATCTACAAAAATAAACGTATAATTTGAAAAGTTCAAGCAGTTTTATTCGTAAATTTACCAAAACATGACAGTCTGAACCCCCAGTTGCTAACCTATAAAATGTTTCCGAAATGGGCTGTACATGGATACTAAGAACTGGATTCCTATTGTGCCAAGATATCTCTGGAATGGTGCACTTCATATTAAGTCTTAATGAGAAATTAAAATGAACTCAAACAAAAACACTTCACATAAACTAAAACGAACAAAACATTATTAGAAATGCATTTGGCGCCAAGCACAAACGTCAACGTCCTAGGGATTTTTTTGTTTACGAAATTAGATAAATGACCTTGAGTATTAAAATTATTTTTATACTCAATGTAAATGATTTCATTTGGATACAATAAAGTTTCATAAAACTTCTAATAAACATATACATTAGTTATAATCACCTTTCATTTAAAGTATTAATTTTTTATTACCTGAAAACATGTGAAAATTAGAATACAATTAATCCTAGGGTTTTTATTGTTTTCAGATTATACTAAGTTTTAATCACAAAATCGTTCAAATTTAAAAATATAATTTCTAAAAACTGAAAAAATTTGTCGATAGTTGCACCATTCAAATGGAAATCCATAGCAAATGTTATATTTTTTTAACTTGTAACAAAAAGAAAAAAAATACAGTTGGATTACGAATTTTACCGGCGTTAAGCTTTTTTTAATATTCTCAAGGTTGGTACCGGGTCCCGGCTTTGGCAGGTTTGAAGTTGAGGTTAGAAAAAACACAAAATTTAAAACCTTTACATTTCTTCCGTATGTAACTTATCGAAGATCCATTCTTGAAATTGTAGCAAATCTGGATGACAAAGTAGAAATAATGATTGCTGCCTCAGAGCCACAGGTTAGTTTATCTTCCTGTTTTGAAAACACTGAAGCTGTTTTTAAGGAGTTTGTTCCAAGTGGACGGCAGCAAACATTGAAGCATCCAGGACCCACTTTTGTCCCACCTAAAAGGTTTTTCAGGGAGAACGAAGACTTACTTCTTGATCAACTGGAAAAAGTTTCCTTAAAAGAAAGGAAGGAAGTAGAATGGTGGACTTTACAAAAGGCCCCTATAGGTGAACTGAAAGAAAGTTGGTCTAGCACCTTGACTAATAAAACTTGTCTTCATAAATGTTCCTTGATAAATGGTGAATTGGGTGTTCGTTATATTCAAGTTTAATAAGCTTTTTTAGAAGGAAATTGTGATTGTTTTCACGCTAAAACTCAAGTTAATTTTATTGAAGATGAATTGTATGTGAAAGGAAACACAGTTGTTTGGACTAGAGGTATAGATAACTGTGATAATTTAGACAATGCAAGAAAAACAATCTGTGCATATTCACCATGTTTACCTGTTAAACATGCAATTTGGTGTACTTTTCACTGTGAGCATCCCACTTATGAGACAGAGCTGTTCCCTGTGTACATAAAACCACAAGAATCCATAAGTGCACCAGTGCCAGCAGTTTGCATTATTGATGCTCATAACATTCATGTTTTTACACAAAAAGGGGAAGATTTTGTGACTGCCATACCTTTTCAGATTGAAAAAGTATGGAACACCAAATTTGGAATTTTTCTAGAAAGGGAAAGTGACAGTAAGATTTTTTAATTAATTTTTTTTGTAACTGCATTGTTGTCTATAGATTTTGGTACAACGTTCACTGAAAATCGAGCTTCGCTATACTCTCTGGCATTTCCTCTTGATGAAATCTGCCCAGTAGCAATAAATGTGGGAACTCATATCCAGATTTTAAACAATACCAGTATGAAACTGGTGTACACTAATGAAGATCCTAGTATTTGCTTGGTTTATGATTCCCAGTCTAGACAACATAGTGTTTATTACATTAGAAAAGTAACCAGTCATGAAAAAATGGAATTTATGACCAAGATGACCAGCATTTGCCCATCTACCATGAATTTGTCCCATAAGGTAATAAATTGTATCAAAACCTGCATTTATGACATCACTTTATTTATTTGATAGCTAAAAAGTCGTTGCTCAATGTGGGAGTGCGTAAAAAACACAAATTACTTAAACGTTCCTAGCCCCATAAGCAGCCGACCCGGAAGTGTAGCAAGTTTTTACAACCAACACCACCATTCTAGATCACACAGTTCCATGGCCACAGTCAGGTACAACATAATTTGATGTAACTTTTTTAATACAGAAATAATTTCATAGTCGCTGCCAATCTCCCGCGACTTCATCTTTTGGAAGCCCGTGGTTACAACGAGCATCACGTTTAAACAATTCCTTACCTTGTCCCGGAAACAACTGTGCCCCCTCAAACTGTTCTTATTTCGATAGTTCTAAGCTAATGTCTCATCTGCATGAAAGTCCAGTTATTTGTTTGGACCATGTGTGGACAGATCCTAATTTCACGCAGTAAGAGTCTCCCAAAATTTGATCACTTTTTGTACATTTTGTTCCAGGGATGATACAACATCTAGCTCTGCTTCTAAAGTGTTCTTATGCGATGATTTTACAGATCAGTGGTATCTTTGCTACGTACTGCCAATGCGGTGTCAGTTAAGTTTGGTTCAAATCGATTTTTCAGACAGAAATAATATTAGATTTGGGATGATGAATAGTATTAACGCCAAAGATGCCGTTCCGATTCCCGTGAGTAGTTTCTTGGAGGTTTCTTTGGTTTCAGTCTTGTCTTTCAGACCTCGCATATGATGGCAGTTTTGGAACATAACGGAAACGTGACTCTGTATTCAGGGTTTACTCCAGTAGGAAAATTACACATTGGTGGTACTCTCGTTCAACATACCCCATCACCGTACGTGCGAAGAAATTTATCGAATATTCATACACCGTTTCCGAGGTAAATTTAGGTAAAATATGCTTTAGAAACTACGAAAGTTATTTTAGACGAAGCAGCCTTCTACCTCATTGTAAGCCCAGTGATCCGAAATTCGACGAACACTTGCTTTCTCCGGTAATGCCAGAGACAACTGGGCCTGCAGCAAGGCATCAGAACGTCTTACAATTGAACTTCCAGTTTGAAAGTACGTTTAAGTTAATTCTGTCTCGTCATACAATTGTATTTGCAGATAATCTACCGAAAGCGGTACTAAACGGCCTGCGTGATCCTATAGAAAATCGCATAACTCTTCGATACTCAGATGGTACATACTATCGGATCAGTTTACCCCCTCTAACTTCACACCCCTTAATTGAAAGTTCCCTAATAGCATTAAAACAATGCTTAAGTAGAGACATAATGTCGATTGTTTTGACGAAATGGTACGCCACAAGAAACGCTCTTGGTTCCCAGGAGTTAAATCTTGAACAAGAGTGGAGCAGTTTTGAAACTCTACTACTTGGTAAACTAAATTCTTTGAAACTCTGTTTGCAGTGTTCTTGTTTTAGAACTGTTGGGCTATGAACAGCAAAACGTTGGTATTAATGAAGATTGTCCTGTTACTCCTTTGAGTAATCCCAAGAAACCGAAACATTCTACCTCGGGAAATGATGACGATTGGTCGTATCTCTCCAATTCAATTCACGGCACCAGCATTTCAAAGTCTTTAAAGCACCTCCTGCAGCTCAACAACACTTTGGATCAACCAGAAACTCCCCTCAAACACAAGACTACGGTTGATGTGAATTCTACTTTGTTTTGTTATATTAGGCTTGTTCATTACTCTTTACATTTACTTTATGAAGACTTAAAGTTGAACGTGTTGAGATCAGAAGAATTGAAATTATTAGCGGTGCTACTTAACAAACTATCCAGTGATTTGGGTATGGTTGAGTATTCGCTCCATTATTGGAAGGACTTTCCGGACACTTGTACTATAAATTCGTCGAAACTTCTGGGGGCAGAAGACAGGAAACACATTAATGCTTACCAGTTTATCGATAAAAAACCAGTCAATATAATGCAGTTTATTTACGAATTGATGCAAAGGCGGAGTGAAGTTGAGCATTATCCATTTATACGCCATGTGAACAATAAATCAAAGGACATTATTCAGGTATGTCGCGTATTATTTATCTCTGAGCGATCATCTCTCGTGAAACATTCTCTCAAATCTAATTCTTTTTTCTTTCGACATCTACTTCTTCAATTGTTTCTAAGTACCGTTAGACACTGAAAGAAGTAGAGAAAAAAGCAAGCGGCTATGATGAAAATTATTTATTATCAACAGATTTGTGGCGTAATTTTCCAAGAACTCTCACTCAACGTCAGCGGACTCATTAAAGTTCTGGAACCCAATTTTTCAATAAGCGAACACATCATACTGGAGCAAGAAACGGGCTCCCCGGAAATTTCACCTGCTGAACGAGCGACTGTGTTGATGACGACTAAAAAAATAACAGTCCGGGATTTGGACACTTTACCCCCAGCCATCTACCTTCTCATTTACAGTACTCTATGGAAGTGCCGTAATGACCCTCCTCCGGATCTTCCAGTTGAAGCTTACTATCTTTTATGGCGAGATGATCTCGCTGCTCATACCCGGAAAATCGAAAAAGAGAAGTTAGATTTAAGCAATGAGAGAAACGAGAATTATAATTTACAACTGCAAGGTATTGTTCCAACTTCGAAACAAGTGGATAGTGAGCAACAAGACGGTATGGAAGATGTCGAAAATCCTCTGATAAAACTACGATTTCCTGATGATATGAGAGTGGCGGAAGCTCGGAAAATGTTGCAGAGCTCGAAGCCGGTTCCTATTGTTCTCGTGCAAAGGCCGGATGTTTCAGACCATGATTTTATCGAGGAGCAAGAAAAACATCTTTATGCAATTTGTACCAGAACAATGGCTTTATCACCAGGAAGGTAAAAACACGTTTGTACTTTACTGAATTTACTATGGTCTTTCTAGAGGAATGTTTACTTTGAGAACATCGACACCCGTGATAACAGAACCATTACAAACTCCTCAGTTGTGTCTGGCGGGTAAAGCTCCACCTAGAGGAACAACAGTCGAACTAAACCACATAGACACACCTTCCAATATGAATTTATGGCCTTTATTCCACAATGGTGTCTCCAACGGTTTACGAATAACTCCAGACGCTCACAATATCGACAATACATGGATTACTTTTAACAAACCGAAAAGTTCCGTTGAACAACAAATGGAACATGCTGGATTTCTTATGGCGTTGGGTTTAAATGGTCACTTAAAAAACTTACATGTTCTTAACACGTATGACTATTTAACCGGTTTACACGAAATGACCAGCATCGGTATTTTACTGGGATTGGCAGCGACATATCGAGGCACATCTGACATAGGAATGACAAAAAATCTAAGTATCCACGTGGAAGCTCTTCTACCTCCGACTTCCATGGAACTCGATGTTCATCAAAACGTACAAGTAGCGGCACTGTTAGGCATTGGATTAGTTTACCAAGGTACTTCTCACCGCCATATTATTGAAGTTCTTTTGTCGGAAATTGGACGACCTCCGGGACCGGAAATGGAAAACAGCGTAGATCGAGAATCGTATTCTTTAGCCGCTGGATTATCTTTGGGATTAGTGACGTTGCAGCAGGGTAGTTGTTCGTTGGGTTTATCCGATTTGAATATTTCGGATCGGTTGCATTACTATATGGTGGGTGGTAACCGTCGACCCTTAACCGGTAAGTTTGTAGCCTATTATATTGAGATGTTACGTCTTCAATTTTAGGTGCCCAAAAAGACAAATACAAAGTGCCATCGTTTCAAATTCGCGAAGGCTTCTCTGTTAACTTGGACGTGACAGCCCCTGGAGCTACCATTGCCTTAGGTCTTATGTACCTAGGAACAGGAAACAAAGCCGTGGCTGACTGGATGGCTCCTCCTGAAACTCAGTATCTGCTGGACTTTGTCCGACCAGATTTTTTGATGTTTAGAATATTAGCCAGAGGTTTGTTTGTCTGTTTAGTCCCGTTTATTTCTCACAAAGCACTTTTAGCCTTGATACTGTGGAATGACATCGAACCTACTAAAGAGTGGGTCGAAAATCAAATTCCTAGTACCATTAGACCATATTGCATGATCAAGCCCGCACCAAACTCTAATATCGATTACGAGGCGATGAAGTAAGACAGTGTTGAGTCTTATTGATAATTTGAATGCTTCGTTTTAGCCAAGCATACTGCAACATAGTAACAGGTGCCTGCTTCGCCTTAGGCCTTAAATTTGCCGGTTCTGCAGATCAAGATGCCTTCCAAACATTGTTACATTTTTGTCACATGTTTACAAACCTAACTATTAAATCTGTGGCGGAATTAGCGGGAAAACCGACTGTCGAAACGTGCCTTAATGTTCTTCTCTTATCGACTTCAATGGTATTTCAATTCCTAAAGTAGTTCGCAAATTAATCTGTTTTTTTAGGTCATGGCAGGAACAGGAAACCTCGATATAATGCGCTTGGTGCGTCTCCTGCGGCGAAGAGTCGGAGTCACTAGCAGTGCTGTGGTCACTTATGGTTCACATTTAGCGCTACACATGGCCTTAGGTCTCCTGTTTTTAGGAGGTGGAAGATTCACTTTGTCGAATTCACCAGCAAACATTGCTGCTTTAATCTGCGCGTTTTATCCAAAGTTTCCGACTCACAGTAATGATAATAGGTACGATACCCTTGAAAGGATACGAGATTTATGTTTTTTTTTTCAGATATCACTTGCAAGCTTTCCGTCATCTTTACGTTCTCGCGGTGGAACCTCGCTTGATTATCCCAAAAGATGTAGATTCTGGTAAAAGTTGCTACGCTGCTTTAACCGTCGTTAAAATTGATGGATCGACGTCTTTCATGAAAGGACCTGGAATTCTTCCGGATCTTAGCACCCTACAAAAAGTAGCGATTGACGATGAACGATATTGGCCCGTGGTTTTTAAAAGGGGCCATAATTGGGATGCCTTGGTGTAAGTTATTTGTTAGATTTTTATCAAGCCTGTGTTTATATTTTTTTAGGAAAATTTTATCCACGAATGGTTTTATTGAAGTTAAACAAAGAGCAGGTTGCCTGAGCTACATTGCCGACAAACTCGGCTATCACAGCCAGTTGGCAAAGACTTTGACCCAATCGGAGATGATTCCGTGGGATCCTCCTGCTTCTTCGATAGTTTCGTTCACGCACGATCAAGCGATAAAGACGTTCTGTGATCATTTTCTTACTTCCGAAAATCAGCAGTTGACCACCGAGGAATTGCGTGTCAGACAAATATTAACAAAAGTAGCGTACGATGCCGTTGTTAAAGACAAGCTTATCATAATGCCTGTAATTAGTTACCTTTTAAAGGTATTCAATTGGTCTGTTTTCAGTCCACTTATAATTAGAATCGTTTCAGGTTGTTCTTGATTTAAAAACGCAATCGAGTTCCATGAGTTTTTGGCAGTTAAAGCTAATTTTTGCACAGACATTATCAAATTCTTTGTCTTGCAATTTGATTTCTTCCGAGATGATTCTGTCCATCAAGCAACAAATTACGGAGACGTTGGATAGTTGGGAAGGTTCCTTAGGTGATGCTTTGGAAACATATTTAAGTGGAGGAGAACTTGCCTTTGATCAAAAGATTATCAGTAAATTAGCTATGTATGTGATATTTTATGATATACCGTTTAAGGAAGATTCTTTAGAAGGCGAGTTTCTAGACGCTTTGATTAAAAGCCAAAAGAAATACCATGTCAATACGTTTAAGAAAATTATGAAGATTAGAAACAGAGCGTTGTGTTGATGATTGTATTTTTATAAACGATGTGTAAATAAAGAAAAATGTTTAAAAGCCAATTCTTCCCTTATCGACAAGGCAAGACCACTGAGTTTGCGCATTAATTAAAAATCCTGTGTTAGGTTCAGAGAGTTGAGACTAATATTAGTTTCAACTCTCTGGTTAGGTTAGATTGGAACTTTTATTCCAAAAAGTACGTATATTAACAACAATACGCTTTTGCAAACTATTATTTTAATTAGACAATGGACTTACAATACTCTGAAGAAATCAATCAGTGCGCCAAATTTAAGAAAAAGGAAGTCCATAATTGCAGTCTTTGCCCTTTTGTCACCCGTTCAGTTTTCCGGATGGTAAACCACATGGGCCATCATTGGCTCGGATTTACACCATTCAACTGTGAAACGAGCATTGAAAAATATTTTTGCAAAGAATGTCAATTTACAACAGATATTATAACAATCTTCAAATCCCATCTACGTCATCACACGTCTTCTGAAGGCAAAATACCGCAGGAAACAATTCACTACATTTGCAAACGATGCAAATTCCAGACTTATTTTCGATTGAAATGGACGAAACATGTATTAAATGGATGCTCTAGAGAATTTGAGGGGTCGAATCAGCCCGCTGACTTAAACAACTTTAAGAGGTTTCAATGTGATCAGTGTGCATACAGTACAAGTCAAGGATTGGATTTGAAAAGGCACATATTGGTAAAACACGTCAAAGAGGATGCCACATGGTTTAAATGTAACCAATGTGATTATAAATCAGTTATTGAAAAATATTTAAGAGATCATCAAAGAAGAATACATAATACCCACGTGTGGTTGTTATGCGATTATTGCGACTATAAAGTAAAATCCAAACAGCAAATGAATAGACATATAAACAACCAGCATAGTCTCTTTAAATGTCATCATTGTGACTATACCACCACTAAAAAATGCCAGCTAGAATCGCACAATATGTTCAAGCATATGAATAAAGAAGATATTAAATGGTTTAATTGTAACGACTGCTCGTATAAAGCAAAAAGACGGAAAAACTTAAAAACACATAAAATGTTAAAACACGCAAATCCACATGAAGTTTCTTTGTTTAAATGCGAACTTTGTACCTACACCTCCAAAATAAGAAGTGAAATGAAATACCATAAACTTTTACGACACACTAATTTAAATGATGAGACTCTGAAATGTATGCACTGCGAATATTTGGGGAAAACAAGACAAGATTTGTACCAACACGAAATGATGGAACATCTCCCTGGGAAATGGTTCAACTGTGAACAATGCGATCACAAGTCAAGGACTAAAGGACAGTTAACAAAGCATATAATGTTTAAGCATGCGAAAGAAAACGAAATTAACTGGTTTAGATGCGACCAGTGCGAGTACAAAGCTAAAGCAAAGAAAGATTTGCAAAAACATCAACTCCATAAACATACAGATTTGAGAGAAATTGAGTGGAATAGATGCGATGAATGCGAGTTCAAAACTAAAACAAAACATGCTTTAAAGAAACACAAAATCATAAAACACATTAATGCGAGCGTGAGTAGTGCGAATTTGATCAACTGAAACGCCGATTTTTAGTTTTATTAATTTCGATTTTTGACCAATTTTTTTATACGTCTTAAATAAATCATAATTACTAATACATAATTGAAGTTTTTTTCCTGGCTGGCAGGTTTGCATTTTTTTATTTTTTTAACTAAATTAAGTATTTAATAAACCAAAAGATTAACAATGGATTTATTGCCAAACATGTAAACGCAAAAATGCTATTTTCAATTTAAACTTAAACTAGAGTAAGCTGTTATAAAAATACAAAACGTTACAAATATCTAAGGAATGACAGATCAATTATCATACAAAATGGAACTTTTAGAACGAAAACGGAGTTTGGTCGCCCATATTGGGAGCGTTGAACTGAAGTTGTCCGGTTGTAACAGTGGCACTCACTGCTTCTTCATCAGCCTGCAAAAACAAAAATTATTATAAAACACTACCATAAATCAAACGTACTTCTGAGAAATAGTTTTCAATTATATTCAACGCTCTTTCGTAGACTTTTTCGTTGTCGTGAGATTGCAAGGCTTCAATACCATCAAGTCCACCACATTCTTCAATCATCACCGCGACTTTCTCCGCTTGGTCAACTTTTGCAGCAGCCTAAAATTAAAACTTAGAAAAAAGTAAAATGAACTTGAAATGGTACCGCTAAGATGTTATTCAATCCCTCTAAGACCACAATGATTGTTTTACTATCTTTAGAGTTCAATAAGTTGCACAAGGGTTTCAAAGCTCCCATTTCCACCAGCTGTGCTAGTTGGGCGGGGCTTCCGCCACTTGTAAAGTTAGTAACAGCCCACGCTGCCTCTTTCTGTGACTTGAAATCGCCCTGAAACAAAAAAAAATTACACGTTGCTTAACATGGTGGTGGGCATACAGTTTGTAAGACGTGAAGAAGAACTGGCATGATTCCAGCATCCAGGACTTTCTGTATTTGCTCACTGTTCCCTGCAGTGATGTTAGAGACGGTCCAAGCGGCCTCCTTAACGATGTTTAATCTACTATGTTGTAATAAACGTATCATACTATCCAACGCCCCAGCTTCAATTACCATATCAGTCTGAAAACCTCACGTTTAACAAGTTTTAAAAATGGTGGGTAATATAACCTGATGATCATTCCCTGTAACAATATTTCCAACAGCTCGGAGTGCTGGTGTAAGGACGGAACTTTCTTCACTGTACAACAACATGACTAAACGAGATATCAGTCCTGTATCTAACACAGCTTGGATTTTTTCATTGCTTCCATCTGTTAAATAACTCAAAGCCCAACAAGTGTCGGCCAAGACATCTTTATCATCATGTGCCAATAGTCTTGCTAGGAATGGCAACGCAGGTTTTACAAGTTCAAAATTGGGGTAAGGGTTCTTATTGCGGCACAAATTTGAAATGACCCACACTGTGTTACGTAACAAGGATAAAGAAGTGTTTGCTTTGATCAAGTTGAGAAGATTAGGCAAAATTCCGTAGTTTAGTACCAGATCGCGACTTTCAGGACCATCGCCTGCAATATTACCAATAGCCCAAATAGCCTGCTCTACCACATCAACGCGGGAGGATGACAACAGTTGTTGGAGTTTTGGAAGGGCGCCTTCTTGGACTACAGCGGCTGTCTGTTCTGCTGATCCCGACGCGATGTTCGTGAGGGCCCAGCAAGCTTCAAATTGCAGAGCGGGGCTAGAAAATTAGAAAATTAGTAAGTTGAAGGTACCAAAAGTCAAGAATCTTACTTGTGAGTCTTCCCCAAGAATTCTACACATCGCGGCACGACTCCCAAACGAATCATGTGGTCAATAGGCGGATTTCTTTCACGACTTAGGATCTTGCGACACGCCTGAGTTGCCTTGAATTGCAGAGTTTCATCGGGATTCATCATTCCTATTAACATGACATTACTAAAATGCCAAATTGAGCTTGTTAACGTTTTTACCCCACAAAATCTCCTCTGCTGTCATAGACGTTGGGGATGTTGTGTTACTTTCTTGTAAAGGAGCTGTGCCTTCCTCTTGCAAGGAAATATTTCTCCTTTTCAACAGCTGGTCTTCCTTTTTGGCTTTTCGAAGCTCGATAGTTTGACCTGCACGCCTACGACGCATTTCCTGTAAAAACAAGTGTAATATTGCGAGACAAAAAGCAACAATTTCATACCTCTGAATCCTTGCCTTTGTTCTTGAAAGAACGGATTCTGTTTTCGTCACCCATTTTCTAAAAATATTTTAGTAAGTATTAATAAAGACTTTGAAACACTTTATTACACACCGTGTCAACTGATAATGAAACAAAAAGCAAAGAAAAAAAAATTTAGGTTAAAAACTAAAAGTAAGTTCTACTTTAATTACTTGTTAAAAACTGAATACTCATTTAGGAAAGATAAAGATACAGATTGACACTTACTTTAACGATAAAATATCACTAACAAATTAAAATAAAATGTGGAAACCAGAAAATTTTCTCGAAATGTCCGTTACGCACCGGATCTTTCGATTCTCTGAGAAAGAAACAAATGTTCGCAAAATAACGAATCTAACCAATCACGACGCAACGATGGCTGACGAAGTCGACCAATAGGAACTAAACAGATTCATTTACAATCACCTGATTGGATACTAAAAACCGCCAACATTTGTAATTTCGAAAAGTTTTACCCAAACGTCGAATTAAAGGATGTAAAATGCGGTTATAATAACAAATATTGTTACCTCTGCCTATTTTTTTAATAATACGCAGTTTTTTTTTTTAAATAAAGTGTATTTTTGACTAATCGTCAATAATTTCAAATTTTAGCCTTTAGTGATATTGTGTACTTATGTTGGCAGCCACGAAATTCCCAGATTTGGTAACCTGCGTGACTGAGAATTCACATGTTCTTTGTTGGTGATTTTTCGAATATTTATAATTAATTGTTGAATATCCACAGTGAAAAAATGGCTCTGCATGTACCTAAAGCCCCGGGCTTTGCCCAGATGTTAAAAGAAGGAGCAAGGGTAAGTCCCATTTTCGATAAATCAAAATTTAAATGACATGTGGTCTTGTCTGGGTGTTAACTCGTGCCGGCACATCTAATTATTGTTAATTTTCAGCACTATTCTGGATTAGAAGAAGCTGTAATTAGGAATATTAACGCCTGTAAAGAGTTCGCACAATCAGTACGCTCTGCTTATGGCCCCAATGGTATGAACAAAATGGTAATCAATCACCTGGAAAAGCAATTTGTAACCAGCGATGCTGCTACGATTATCAGAGAATTGGACATTGAACATCCTGCGGCTAAATTAATGATCCTGGCGAGTCAAATGCAAGATTCAGAAGTCGGTGACGGTACCAACTTTGTCATCATTCTGGCAGGTGCACTTCTGGAAGCTTCAGAAGAACTAATCAGATTAGGTGTCACTCCCACTGAAATTGCAGAAGGTTATGAGAAAGCCTTAGAGAAATGTCTGGAGATTCTCCCTAGTTTGATCTGTTATGAAATTAAGGATAATCGTAATCAGAGTGAAGTTATCAAGGGGATTAAGACCTCCATTCAGTCAAAACAGTATGGAAATGAAGAGTTTTTGGCTGAATTGGTCACAAGAGCTTGCATATCAATTTTGCCGGAACAAACTACATTCAATGTCGACAACGTCCGCGTTTGTAAGATCCTGGGTTCTGGTCTTCATAACACACAAGTGGTACAAGGAATGGTATTCAAACGCCAAGTTGAAGGCGAGATTACAAAAGCACAAAATGCTAAAATCGCGTTGTACAGCTGTGCCGTTGATGTGTTGCAAACTGAGACCAAGGGAACAGTGTTGATTAAATCCGCTGATGAGTTGATGAACTTTAGTAGGGGAGAGGAGAATCTCTTGGAAATACAGATCAAAGCTATTGCCGAAACTGGGGTCAAAGTGATTGTCGCTGGAGCCAAATTTGGAGATATGGCACTGCATTATATTCACAAGTATGGATTGATGGCAGTCAGGTTGAATTCCAAGTTTGATCTTCGACGACTTAGCAAAACTGTAAGTAGACATTAATAAAAAAAACTAAATTATAGCTCTTCTGTTTAGGTGGGAGCCACAGTGTTGCCCCGCCTCACTGCTCCGACCCCTCAAGAACTCGGTTACTGCGATCTCGTCTGCGTTGAAGAACTAGGAGACACTCCAGTAGTAATTTTCAAAATTGAAGGCAAAGAATCGCGCATTTCAACAGTGGTCATCCGTGGGGCTACTGACAATTTCATGGACGACATCGAAAGAGCCATAGACGATGGTGTTAACACTTTCAAAGGTCTGTCGCGAGATGGTCGTTACGTCCCTGGAGCAGGCGCCACTGAAGCTGAGTTGGCTCATAAACTAACTCAATACGCCGACACTCTCCCAGGTTTGGAGCAGTACGCCGTCCGGAAGTTTGCCACAGCTCTAGAAAGCTTCCCGAAGGCTCTTGCAGATAATAGTGGGCACCGCTCTACTGCTGTCTTGGAGAAAATACTTGAAGCGCACCAGGTAAGAAGTTTTTGCTTTTGTTTATTTGCGACAATTCGTGTTTGCTTCTTTTCAGAACGGACAAAAGAACGTTGGTGTTGATATTGACGCTGAAAGTACTATTTGCGATGCGTTAGAAAAGAGTATTTTAGATTTGTACGTGTGCAAGATGTGGGGGCTTAAGTATGCAGTAAGTGCGGCGGCAACTATACTTAGAGTTGATCAGATTATCATGGCGAAACGAGCTGGAGGACCAAAAGCACGACCACCTGCAGGTAGCGATGACGAATCATAATAGCACTCAGTTCCACTTTGTAACACTACTTAAATATTTTGTATTTCATTCGTTTGGCTTGTATTATTTAACGAAATAAACACAACTAACATACAAAAACGTGATATATATCAAGAACGAAAAAATAACAATCCAACAGAACAAACTTAAAGAACAATTATGTGAAAACTCTTCAACATGATAACTTAAACTCTAAATAAATTAAAAAAACTTCTTGGAACAACTTAAATCTGATATTTTGGATAAAGCATTGCATCAAACTTTTAGTTTTGATTTACGGGTGGTGGGAAAATAAAGCCCTGTGAATTTATTCCTAGGGGATACCAAGTAGTAGACACCGTTGGTGAATAGAAGTAGGGTGTTGGTGATACGTATTGCACGTCGACTGGAGGGGTGTACACTTGGAAGGGTGGTGCGGGAACTACCATCTCAGATCCTTCTGTAGGTTGAGCATAAATAACAGGTGTCCCTGGATGCACAGGAATCACAGGCGAATAAACATCCAGAGGTTGAGAATTTGGTGGTGGTAGTAACAGCGATGGTCTTTCTTTCAATTGGGGTTCGCAGTTTTCGTACAGTTGAGGTTGAACGTCTTGGTAGTTCTCACATCTCTCTTTGGGCTCTTCTAAATCCACTCCATATGTGTTAGTTTGAGCGAACTCACCGTTGTTCGGCCAAGGATTATAACCATTGTAATTATCAACGTGATAATTATAAACAAACGGATATTGCGAATCTAAATGTACAAAAAAACAGTGACTTCCTCATAGGTTGTACTTACTTACCATGATAAGGAACAACATTTGGTGTCACAGGAGCTGACGCAACCATTGGTTTCATATTGTAGTTCACTCCAGGGGATGGTTGCGACCAGACATATCTCTCCGCTCCTGTTGAAGCATTACCCCATGGAGTCTCCCACGAGAATTTAGCCAACGGTGAACTTATCTCGGGCGTTACCAATAAGTTATGCTGCGAAAGGGGTGTCTCGGGGGGTGTATCTTGAACTTGGCCGAGATTATTGTGCATTTGCTACAACACAATTCAATGAACTAATCAATTGGTTCGAGTAGACACCTTACCAGAGGAGCACCAATAAAAGCATCAACATCCTGCTCAGCAGGTTCAGAGCTGATAATGATCTGGGATTCACTCTTAATCCTTCGTTTATCCTTTCGCTTTTTAGAAACTTTCGGTTTTTCCGCGGTTACGCTCGGGGTTGGGGTTACTACCAAATTCTTAGTAAATCTGAAAGAAAGAAGTGATTATGTGTTTTCAATAAGTGAAAGTACCTGTATGGTAGAGGCCAAGGTTTTGCGTCGTTTTCGGGAGACAGATCTGTGTAATTTACAGTTCGTTTTTCTGCAAGCTTGGTCACGTAGATTACACACTTATTTTCGTCTTTGATTATTTCTTGGATGTAACATTGGTAGGTATCATTGCCGTGGTTATAAATGCATCGAGTACCGAGAATGAGGTTGTCGTCTCCATAGTACCAGTCGCCCAGTCGCAGCTCTGAAAATGTTAAATTTGTAGGGCGATATAAGACTCAACAAGAAATATTTTAAATGAAATCAAATTAAAATCTGCCAGGCTTTGAGTTTTGAAATCTGTTGGTAGTTCTGTCTGCCATTTCAGTGTTGTCATGTCCAGCAATGCTACCAACACTTCAAAAAAATGTAAGGCCTTCCTACATACCTCTCCTAACTTCTGTCCAAGAGTCATACTCAATATTCCTATAAATGGTGGGATCCAAAGCCTTGGCCACCTTAAATGGAAAAGGGGCAATATTGACTGGTGCTTGTGACTGGTCATCAACGTCTCCATCATTTTCTACTTTGACTTTCACGTCCAGGTTATTATTTACTTCAGCAAATGATAATGAGACAAATTCTTTCTCATATAGCATCCCACGCACAATATCTTGTACTTTTGGAATTTCAAACACATCTTCATACAAAATGTTGTAAACAATGGCTGAAATTAAATTACATCAACATATTGAAATATTGAAATTACACATTACATTGACAAAATCCAGTATTTTCTATGTGTTCTTTGGGATGGACTACATCATAGTGGTCTTCATTCATTAGACAAAGCTTAAGACATCTGTCTAGATCTTTCTGTGTGGGATCAATCACTTTTTGTCTTGAGGCATCATAAATGATAACATCATAACTAAAATTGTGCAGTTTTTGGAATGTTTTTTAAGAGAATTATAACTTACTTGTATTTACAGCTGATAAGTTGTATTTCAATGCTGCCACAGACCACCATGTGCTTTTCTAGCAGATCCATGTGCTCATACCAATCTTCTTCAGTTTCCATGAGATGCCAAAATTCAAAGTAATGACTCCTTCCATATTCAACACAGTCTCTTCGTACTCTCTCATGGTATATTTGACACTCAAACAACTAACAGGAGCAGTGATGAATAGTAAAAATTTTTTCATTCTTACCTGTTCACTCACTGCCCTAAAGAGACACGTTTCATCATAAGCCACATTTTTTCTATATAAACCTATAGAATCCAACCAGTTATCCACAGCAGCAGGATTGCGGGCTTTTTTCAGTTTGGTCGACATGGTTTCAGACGAGAAAATTTTCAATTATTTTAACTTCTTGAGGAGCGTAACTGCCACCGACCACTGTAGGCACACTTTGGAAATTATTTCATCTTGACAATAGAAAAAGTTTACGGGATTTTACCAAAGAACCAAGAATTCTTGATCCAAGAAACTCTTCAAAAAGTTAGGATGGAACACCTGCACGTGGTTTTAGTGATTTCAAAAAACTTAAAACGACCGATCATTTCATAATCAGCATGCGCATTAATAACACTCCACCAACGTGTTTGCAGTAAACAAGTGCTTTACCAGTGGTGGAGACTAGAAGAGGTGGAAAGGAATTTCAAAAGATTGGTATTTTTTAACTTTTATGATGTTCATTCTGAAATTCAGTTTAAAATACGGGAAGTGGTAACTACTGTTAACATTTAGTGAAGAAATTTATAGGATTTTCCTGGAGGGTTAAAATACTGTCGAGAATATTTCTTATTTTAAATGGATTATTCTTTTTTAGAGAAAAAAAACTTGAACTCAATGGAGAGATATTCCAAGTGAGATAAGGAAATGATTTTATATTTGCATTTGAATCTAAATTAATTTCTTTTCATTTCAAAACAATGACAATCATCAAAAGTACTGCGTTTTTACACTACAAAAGTAAAAAATAAAATAAATAGCCTCTCTTCGGTTCCTTAAATATGATATAATTTCGATATGATAAGTGGTCAGTGATTATTGTTTAAATAACCTTATGTAATATCTTTAAAAAAAAAAAAAAATGGGTTGTTTTTTCACTTTATCAACTAAAAATAACAACCAGCAATTCTTTATTTTGTATGGAAGAAAACATCCACTTCATCCATATTACTTGTAAATGTATTTTGGGTTGCGTTTTCAGATCAGTCTGAAACTAACGTCGGACGTTTCGAAAATTGTGTATGTGAAAGGAAAAAAAAATGATTTCTGACAATTTATTGTTCACATAAAATATTTAAAAACGCAAACCACTGCGTTACATTTTAAGTTGTCGATTTAGATCATCAATAAATAGATATCCAAGTTTGAAAAGTCGTTCTTTATTGCATGAGTGGCTGATTTAAAACACAACTTTACGTGTATATCTTACAACGTTTTATCTAAGACCGTTAATTTCTAGTTTAGAAGAAAAGTTGATTTAAAATCAAGTCATTAAATGTCAAAATAAATAAAAATTTCCAACTGATCTTAGCAAAAAGTCTACAAAGGACTAAGTTCACAAAACGCCTCCTTTTTGAACCCAAATCTGTCCAAAAAAATCTACTTTTTACGATCCTTGATAAAAGATGGACAAACCCGTTTGTTAGTCAAATATTGGCAATACTGATAACAAATGTTTAATGTCGATTCAGTTTTTCCAACAAAATAAACTGAGACAGTAGACGGCAAAACTTTTTTTTATTTGTGGTCTATTATCGTCCACTTTTTTTCTATCAAACACTCCTCATTTATTTTGAATACCGCATTTCAAGGTCATAATTTGTGACATAAGTTGTGGAGCTCTACGACAAATTTCAGAGGATTAATGTATTGAAAACAATCACGAACAGGCCTTTGAGTGTTCCAGTACTCGTTTATGTTCAATTCAATGGATAAATCTTCTCAAATTTGCCGTAGAGCTCCACAATTATGACCTTGAAATGCGGTATTCAAAATAAATGAGGATAAGGTGGTATCTAAACAAATAAAAAAACTACTTTCAATTACAATTTATTGAAGCACCATATCATGCAAAATTAACATTGTCTTATAAAATACGAATTAATAATTATTCATCATACATGTAAGTACAAAATAAATTCGAATAATATTATTATCAATTTATAAATAGAGTGTATCATATAAAAGTATAAAATAATACAAAAATTGGCATGTGTATAATTGAGCCAATACGAGAGTCGATGAAATAAATCTAAGCGCTCTTCTCCTGGTCGATAATTTCCTTGGTTGGTAACGGGTTCTTCTCACAAGTTTCAGCGTGTCTAAGTTTGGTACTGTCGAAATTTTCGATGCCAGAAATCAGTTGCCTTTGGCCTTTTTCCTGTTCGATCACTAAAAAAAGTACAAACACGATTAGCAATTATTATCGATGCGATTATCCCAGCAATTAGCTAACAAAACAACATGATAACGCGTGATTCAGTAACGGGACTTCGGTCTTAAATTGTTACAACAACACAGGATACGGGTGTGGTAATTCTTGGATTTGTTAGTTATCTCGCCATGTTGGCAGGTTACTAGTAAGCAATTATTACAGTTTTTACGTGCAGACCTACCTTGGTTATCGGGTAAAACTATTTTTTCAGCTGTGGTAGTGGGCTTCATAGTTGTTTTATCAAACTGCTCCACGCCGCTTATGAGGTTAAGGTGTTTTTTTTCTTGCAGAACGACTATCATGCAAAAGCAAGCATTATTTCACATGCATTTTTAAATCAAATTTAGTGTATAAATATAAATAAGCTGCCGAATGGTGCATCAAGTTTCACAGATACCACATGAACATTCGTTCAGAATTAATATTTCTTGTTGCATCGATACGCAAAAAATATTCTTCGAACGTACACTTATGCTCTAACTAGGTTGAATTATTTGCTGATACAGATTATTTTTTTCAGTACAACCAGTTTCGTCACACTGGACATAAAATAATTGTAATGAGAGAATGAGTTATGAAAAACAATAAACAGCGAATAATTCACAAGAATTCTATCGCGTTCAAATCCGAAAACTTACCATCTTTGTTAGGGAGCGGATTTTTTTCCTGAGTTTCGGTATGTTTAAGTTTCTTTTGGTCAAAATGTTCAATACCTTGGATTAAAGCTTTTTCCGTTTTCTCTGCTGCTACATCTAAAAAAACATAAATAACTTAACTAATTGAAGTTAAAGAAAGTAAATAAATCGATCAAGGCTTTATCTTCGTTAGTGATATATACAGAATGATAGCATTATCACCCGGAAATCCGGGCCTTCGAACAGTTTCCGATAACATAGAAAATAACTGTTTAGACACACCCAAAAAACTTGACCAAACTGGGCCTTTTAAAAAAACTCTGATCTTTAATTTATCAGTTAGTATAAGCAAATTAACAAAACTACAAATATTTTTGTTTTTGCAATTATGGTGCTCGTATCGCAGCCATAAAATTGATTACTTTAACAATGCATAGTTAATTGTTTTTCGTAAGAAGCGAAAAAAGGCATTTTACAAAGCTCGTTAAAACACGTTTCGTGGATAAGACAGCAATATTTTTCGCCACTTTACTTACGCAATTGAAATAAGCGGTCAAGTTTGAATTTATTAATTATAATGAGTCACCGGTTGAATCGCCCGAGTGAAATTTACCCGAAAGGTCATTAGATAATTGGTTTTGCATTTATAGCAACACTTTTAAGTGATGTTATTCCATAAAAGGTCGATAACTTCGGATCCTGATTAACAAGTCGATCGTTCATTCCATTATCTCTTTAATGGCGTACTTCCGCTGTGAATGTAATTTCTTTATTTTTTAAACTCCTTAAAAATTTTGTTTGTTAAAATAACAACCAGAAGGAAATATTAAATATGCAGATAAATGTGGGCTGCATTCACCACATGTGTATTAAAACAGATCTCCACTCCAATGATAAAATTGCTTGATGACATCTGCTCTGCCTAGGAATTGTCTTTGCATTGCCCATTATTTAATTGAATGTTTGCACACTGTAGAGGCCTCCATGAGGTGGGGAAAAGCAATTTTGAAATTACATCACATGAAACCAAAACTTGAAGACATGTGTGATTTCTGGGCCAAATTTTATTGATTACAGAAACGTGTTCTCACTTTTTACATGAGTCATTCTAAATGAAAGTGAGTATCGTTTTATTTTTTAAGTATCGCTTTTGGCAATGTGGGCGCCGGTAACGCTCTGTTGGTGAAAACCGA
Source organism: Gnatocerus cornutus (assembly GCA_029298725.1). Classification (NCBI taxonomy): domain Eukaryota; kingdom Metazoa; phylum Arthropoda; class Insecta; order Coleoptera; family Tenebrionidae; genus Gnatocerus; species Gnatocerus cornutus. The sequence goes on from CM055514.1 coordinate 10,667,973, forward strand.
TTCAAAACCCACGGAAATGGTCTTTTCAATTCTCCCACAACTCGTAAATTTCCAATTTCCAAGTAATATTAGTAGGAAAAAAAGCCAGGTTAACTCAAGACCTTAACCAGATCTCAATTGTTTTACCTTGTGCGTTTGGTAACACGATCTTCTCTTTGGTATTTGTTCTTTTGAGGGAAGAACACTTAAAGTTTTCTACTCCAGCGATCAGTGCATTATGCGTGCGTTCTTGTGCCACATCTACATGCAAGTGTAAAATAGAAACAAACACTACATAAGGAACATCTTTCAAAATACTGTGGGAAGGATTAAGGAAAAACAGGTGTCGCATTCTAGAACAATCAAGCGGGGGCGGCGAAATTCCACGGAAATTACCAAGACCCACGTTTATACTAATGAGAATATTGACTTAATTTTTCGGGGGGGAACAAATCTTTACTGAAAATTACCTTCAGCAGAAGGAAGCACTATTTTTTCTTGTGTGTCTGCATTCTTCAGATTTGTTGGTTTGAAGCCCTCAAGCTCACTTTTGAGGTCACCAGCTACTCTGGGGAGGTCCTTCAAAGCTGGAGCAGGAATAGGGCAAGACATCTGAAAAAGAACATTAAATTGAAAATAAGAGACTTGCTTAAATGGGTAGATTGCATTAGATAAATTTAAGAGAATTATAAAGTCAAAGGAAATTCCGATTTCCCTTTTAAGGGATAAAAAACAACCTTGAAATAAAAAATTCCACACGTGTATGTCATAAAGACAGAAAACATGAATCATTTTTTTTATCCGTTTATTTATAACAATAACTTATGTGGGTTGTCTGTAGATGATTTTGAATAATTTATGTTACATCAAAATCTCCACAGTAAAGATTAAACCGAATGTCTGCTTAGGATTTACGATTTTTTAACAGATCAGTTACTGTAGCATTAAATGCGACTCTGGGCTACCACCAATTGCGATTTACCTCATTTAAAAACAAGCTTAAACATTGCTAACTATTAGCCACACAAAAACAGGTTCTGTGCATAGAAGTCATCATGAATAAGATATTCCATCACCAGTAGGTACAACGACTTTATAGAACTGTTTGTTAGTTGTGGAATTTTAGACATTTACATCATATATTAATAATAGAACAAAACTGATAATGTCTCTCGTGAAATGGAGATATGGCATTATTGTTCCAGAAAATGTTTTCTTCAGTAAATTGTGTAATGTAGAGATACATTAGTTTCACGCTATCTACTATGTAATCGAATTGTTTTTGAAATACAGTGCAGTTGAGTTTTCCTTCCTGAATGAATCTGTTTCTTGGTCTGATGCACATAACAATCCGTTATATGGTCTGCTAACAACCACCAAATCATTAATTTGTGTTAAAAGACCGTAACTCCAACTATCGTAATTATGTCCAATTAAATCGTAGCTTTTTCAAAAAATGTTTACTTTTGCAACGTTTTGTGTACATTGAAAAGCTTAATTAAGTTAACATGGAAACAATTTTTATGTGAACCATTAGAATTACAGCACAGTTAGACAAGTTCAAACTGTGGGAATCTCCTTATTGCTTTCCTTCTACCGTTGAACCAAATAAAAAACAATTTGCAGTGGCTGGTCTGACGGTGAGACAAAACGAATTGCACAGACGATTCTATTCATTGTTCTCGAGGAAAGAAACATGAGGCTTATCGATAGCCGTGTATTTACTACCATCAATCAGAGGAGCACAATACTGTTAATTAACTGGAAACAATAAATTGAGAGGAAATAACTAATGACCTAGACCTAGAACTCGACCAAGGATAGATTGAGAGGTCAAATCGTTCCTGAAAGCTCCACACTTGTAGGTATTATTAGAAATGAGAAATTTCATCGAGAATTTCATGATCTGACATTTTTATTTGCGGTGCCTATACCATATAAGGAACCCGGTTTACTCACTATCCTACGTCAAATAACCTCGTGCGAAACCCGACCATATGTTTATTGCCCCCTTTTTTTCGAACAACAGCTGTGCTGTTTTTGGCAAAATTCGCCCCTTTTCTTACGTACAAAGTTTCAGACACTGATGTGTTGGTACTCATTGGCGGAAGAGATAAAACTCAAATGTTAATTAATAATTACGTACCATTGTCGAGTTACAATTATTATTTAGAAAGTTGTCTAATACCGTACATATGTCAAATAGAAATAAGGGCACCCATAGATGGTTTAGATAGATTTACGTGATTCCCAAGATGGGAGCGGAAATTCTGTTCCCAAATTCGAACAATAACATTTCTTTTTAGTGAAGTGGTTATTGCTCGTTAATTTTACCTAATTGGTGGAATCCTCTGGGGTCATGGTACTTTTAAAAATGCAAGTGAATGACGGATTACGCGACCTTGATTGGATCTGCATTACAAAGAACGACATGTTTTGTTTGATAGCTAAGAATTCAGATAAAAGAGGGCAGACAATGGTTCACCTTTTATTAATAATATGCAAGTCTTGTTTGAGCTGGATCATACATCTAGCCTTGTAACGGTTCTCTATTTCTCTTACTAATGGGATTTTTTATAAACACACTAGCTCAGGAAAAACAAAAAAAATGAAAATAGGTATGAATCAACCTACACTATCGCAGAAATGAGTAATAAGTTGTTAAATAAATAACAAATAACAAATATTAGACTAGAGTTCTGAATATTGCACCAATCGCAGAAGTGTTTGTTACTAATCTAATCAAACGAAATGTTCCTCGAATCTCCCAAGAGACCCTGAGGGGCATTAAAGTTTTATAACATGAAAAACTTAAGTATCTATTAACTGTTTGAATACAGGCGACGAGGCCTTAGATTTTTCAAGTGGTCATTTTACGATTAACGAATTACGCGGCGCCTAGAACAAGGAAACAATCACCTTATCAATTTATAACGGACTCCATATGGTTTGGTCATGACTAAAAACAAATTTTCCGCTTTCGCAAAACCGTCACGGCTTGTTTCCAATTTTTTGTTTTCGTCAGTGTAAGCTGCAATTCAACTATCCATGTTTACAATCAAACAGGATAAGAAGTAATGGACAGTGCTTTGCTGCATGTATAATGACCCCAACTGATTAACATTCTTCGTACTTCTGAAGAACTAGCAGCCATCAGAACCAACGAAAGTAAACAACGTTTCAGCCCGACATTCTCAGTGTCTTATTAAAACGGTGAATTCGTCCTACAGGACACCCACAGTTTAATAATGTGGGGAAAAAGAGTCGAAAGGCAAGGTTGAATTAGTATAACCAGGAAAAGTAGGTTATGATTGCAATGGCACAATGAAAATCTTCACTCTGAAAGATTCTTGGGTATGAAAGCTGACCGGATCGAGTGATCGAGTAATTTTAGCCGTGCAACTTTCCAGTAATCAACGTAAGGAAGATTTAAATTTTATTCTAATTAAGATAATTAATTTGAATTTGTGCTTTTTCGTCAGCGCTTGGAAGATTTTCTAATGAATAAAACTTTCATAGCAATTAATTTTGCACGGTGACTTTGAAGCTTCATGGAACGATACTTTTTATATTTAATAACCATGAACTGAAATAATGCAATTTAGAAGATTAGAAGCGGTGCAATTTCAGTAAGCTCGGACAGGAAAGCCGGTGGAACAAAAATCAATAACATTCGCAATGTTTTAAAGTTATAAAACGCTGGAACAAAGAGTATTGCTCAAGCAGATGGCATTTATATTAAAAAAATGCAAGCAATTATTGGCATTATCGGTCGCGACTTTTACGATAGCAGTGTCTATAGTCTAGACTTTCAACATTCAAAATACTTAATAAATATTACACGCGGGCACCTGTTTCCTTTAGCGTTTCCGGTGATAGCAGCACATTCACAGAGTTCAATAAGACTTTCCATAAGAGCCTTTCCTTAGGAAATCAAGTTTATTTCATTTAAAATTTTCAAACTATAATCAACAATTTTTGACACTTATTTAATTATTAATCATTAGAGTTCATTATCATAATAAAATAATACGTATTTAACAAAAAAAAGTTGTTGAAACAAAGAGCTTTCGAAGAATTCACTCCACAGTACCATCTTAAAAAAAAGAAATGTAGAAAAACCGACAATAAAAATCCAAACAAGATAACGAAAGAAGTTAGTTCGATTCTCCGTCAAACCCCACCCTAAATTCAAATACCATCTGCCTAAAGGGTAAAAATATGCATAAAATTTTATCAAATCTCACTTCAAAAGAGGACCTACCTTGAAGTAGTTGAAATTAAGGAATGTATTAAGAAACCTTTTGGAAAACTTGAGTTATTGGTAAATCTTGAAGACCGGTATGAACACCAGAAAAGTCGCGGCTACGTCGAAGGTTGCACTCGGAATGGGGATATGCGATGGCGATGCGCAAACGATGACTTTCAGTGGGGGGCGCTTGGTTGTCGAGACTGAGTCATCGGGGTTACATCGTCATCATCAAAGGATTACTTGGATGCAATGATAATAGTTGTAGGGGTTGAAATTTGCTTGCGAACATTGCCGATTTATTGGGGCGATATTCACATTTATGATCCTAATAAAATGAATAAAGAATCAAAGCATCATTTTTTGGAATAAAAACATGAACGTCTGACACAACGTTCCAATAATTGAGATTAAAAACATTTCGTAGGTAAATTTAAATAAAAAAAATCATTTTTTTCAGTAACTGAAATTGTGCAAATAATTATTTTGATTATATCAGTAGATCAATCAGAATAAATTCCTTGGGCATATTGAAATTTATTAAAAACGAAAAGCTCAATTCCCAAAAAACGGGTTTTTCTCTTTTTCAAAGAACCCCCACAAGACATTTTTTTTAAATGGAACCTTCCGTAATGGTCTTTTTGAATGCAATTAATTTAGGACTACGTTTTTTTAGATTGACTTTCACTAATTAAACCTTCAACGACAATAGTGCAATTTGTAAAGTTAGTTTTCTTGACTTTCTCATACTACTCTTTCTAAATCACCGAGAATGCGGAAAATACAGACATAAAAATATTCTTTGTTGTCACAATATCAGAACACGAAATAGGATTTATGAACAGACACGTACTGTCGTGGTCATTATACGATGATAGTCAAGAATTTATATTAGCCAATAAATTGAAGACTATCCTTAAGTTAAAAAATAAAAACTTAAATAGACTTAATTCAACCGAAGAATGTCGGTGATATTTACCAAATTAAAATTCAAGTTCTATTTAAAGAAACATTACATTTTTATTCTATACGTAATCAACTAGTAATTTAGCTTGTTTTATTATTATTATTTATCGACATTCATTCACTATAACTTAAGTAGAATTGAGAATTTGAAAGTTTATAATCACTTCTAAGCAGAAAGTGGTATGCAACCAGGTATGCATTTATAACAAAAATTGTACCGTATCGCACGAAAATAAATTAAATGCAATTTCACATATTGGAAAATTGAAAACAACTATTGAACCATACAGGGTGTTCAAAAAATGGCGGACCAACTATTCACTACGTGAATCTTCAGATAACTAGTAGCTACATTAAGTTTTTTTCAATTATTGAGTGGCAAATTCTGGCAAGAAGAAAACAAATGGTTCTTGATCTGCTTTGTGACTTTTACTAGTCAGGTGTTGTCAAATTTAATTGCAAACCATAGTAACCAATTAGGTACATGATTTATTAATAATTGTAACTACCAAAGCGTTGCTCTGGTCTCAAAATTATACTCCTAATAATTACCGAAAGAATTGACCACTGTTGCCGTTTTTCGCAATATTTAAAGTTATTTTGCTCCCTTACAAAGCTTCAAATAAAAATTTTAAACAGCATTTCCAATTCACAGCGTCTTGGAGTTTGACGTTCTTATCAGTTGGTCCGCTATTTTTTGAACAGCCTGTATAAAAACTTCACATTTTTATTCTGATTTGCGAACAAAATTAAACGCAATAGTAAGAAAAATATTACTGTTTAAACAAATGACGGATTTTACGACTATTCAAAGCCAAATGGTGAAAAAAAAACAGTACTGTTAAGAATAGTAACTGTCATTATTCTTATTGTGACTGATATTAAAAAAATATTCAAAGAGGAATGTCTCAGCGGCGTTCATGGAAATGAAATATAAATTCACAATTTTGATTTTACATTGTCAAAACGACAAATATGTCAAGACTTGATCATGGTTATGGGTTTGAGTAAGTAAGCAGGTCTGGTTTAGAAGTTATGACAACTGATTGACAATTCTGCCCAACATTCCATATCTCCAATCGAGGTATTTCAAAAGAAACTGGCGAAATCCTGTAGGACCAAAGAAAATCACACTGTGTAGGTTTTACTCCCATTTCTAAAGATGTTTTCAGACTTTCATAATCAACTACAACAAAACGAGACTAAAAAGCAAAAAATTGAGCAACTAAATAAAGATCCAGATATTTTGAATAGATTTTTACATGTTATTAGGTTTATTAAAACAAGGGGAACATTCTCTGCATTAGTATGAAACCAGTTTTTGTCCTAAGTCCCGGAAAACTGAAAGGTGTAGTTCTGGGAAGCATTCTCCATATGAATGGAAAAGATTATGATGGAATGAGCGAAACCTGCACTTACCTCTCATATTATGTTTACAGTCACTTTTTAGTTTGAAAATATTACAACTGAACATTTTTTTACACATTAGAGATGCTTTCAAGTAATTAACTTACATAACACTTACAAATACTTGATTATAATATGAAGTAGTGAAGACAGGTGTCGATGCGTCGAAATTGATAGTTTGATGAAGTTCTCGCGATCTATCCAAAAATTTTATAATTGGACGATTAATACTCCTTACGTAACTAAACCTAAAATATAACTAAAACAACAAAAAGTAACAAATTCGAGATGTTTTTGAGTCCGATAAAGTTGATCAGAGCATAACACCGCGTAATCTCGATAACTGATATAATTTTCCTTGCACCAATCTAATTAACAACATAAAAACGATTTTTGTTTTCAACCATTACTTATAAATTACACATTCATTGTTTTGTAACATGAGAATGGCTTTTCTTAAAAAAAAGTCTGGTATACAATGATGGACATAAAAATAGAAATGTTTCTGATAAAAAATCTGTGAACTTTCTATTAAACAAAGGGAAGAACCATTAATTGGTCTAGTGTCTAGATGATCTGCCATAAATCGCAGTTCGTTGAAGGCCCCGAAGTGATGGATGATTCCATCATACGATGCATTCTAGTGTTACGTTACAGGAAAACAATATTTTCACAAATTAAATTGACATAATTGTGTATATTGTAAATATTTTTTGAAAAAAAGCGCAATCCATCTAAAAAAATTACGTGGAACGATGACCTCGATGATGAAATTAAAATGCTATAAATGTGAATAAAGACACAGTGATAAAGAATACAAACACACACATGTGATTAGCAAAAAAATGTTTGTTTCTCTGATATAGAAAATACGTAAGAAATTAAAATAGATATGTAAATATGTATTACAAAATCGAAATTTATAAATGCCATACAACAAAGAATGCAACCCAAAATACAAGGAGGCGATTACTTTTCTTTTAAAGTGAACATGCTGCCTCGGCGAATATTTTCTGCGACATTTGCAAAAGAAAGAGAAAAAATACATTATATTCAATTATGCTTACCTGGGTAGAAGAATTTTTCACATTAGCACTGGCGCAAAAATTCACAAAAGAAATTAATTCAGTCCTTTCCTCGTTCCGGTGCAGATGAAATCAAACCTGTGCTTCAAAGTGTGGTAATACCAAAGAACTTCTCAAAAGTACAGTAGCGCGCTATTTCCATTTCTGAAAAAATCAAAATACTTCCCATTACTCGACTCGTAAGTTATTTGCATGATTGGTCTTAGTACTAATAGACTACTTTTGATGTTTCTTCAGAAGCCAATTGATACCTGCCTTGCGCGAAATTTTGAAATACCGTCGAGATTTCTAAGAAAAATAAAAACACCAAATTACGTTACTAATTTTAATTGTTATAAACAAAATTTGTTAAATTGCACATTGCTGTCGACTGAAATGAGTACATGAAATACATTTGTTATGTTTCAATTTAAACAAAATTCCTTTAAAAGTGAATAAATCTTTTTATGTACCATAAAAAACAATTCAATTTTACGAAGTGGATATGTCATTCTACAGTGAAGTAGAAATAATATCGTGCAAATGCCAAAAACACCTATCAAATTAAAATCGTCTTTAAGACTCCTAGCGATGCCCCAAAACCCATCATTAATATAAGCAATTTTGTCTCCTACATTTCAAAAATTTAAAGAGTGTTCCTTTGACACTACCCAATAATAATTTAACAAATTCTGTTTGAAACACATGAACAAATTGGCACGAAGAATAAAAACATTAAAAAGATCTTTGGCTTGGTTACACTCTTTAAGTTTTTGATATGTTCGTATTCCTACCTAAATTTAATAAATTAAATTTATTCTGTACACTAAATTGGTTCTGTACACCTAGCAGTAAATTAAATTATGTTGTGAAGACCCTAACTACATTGCTGACTTTTCGTTGACAAATGGGGCATCGTTTTAACGACTTCCAAGTACGCATGGCACACCCGTAACAACAGCACATATGCGCGATTCGTCCGTGTAAAAACACACTATTTTTAGGTTTCACATTACAAATTATACAGTCCTCTTTTAACTCGGGAATAGGACCTTTAACTGACTCATCATTAGTCCTTACTGAATCGTTTTCCTCACTGTCACCATTTTTCTTCTCTACCGTCTCACTTTCTTCTTTCTTAGGCTGGCTCCGATTTTCATTCTTCTCAACCTTAGTCGTCTTAGCTTGTTTCCTTGGCGGCTTCTCTTCATACTCATCGGAGAGACTGCTTTCAGAAATTTGTCTCTTGCGGTTCTTCGTTTCTTCCTCCTTGATGCTAGTCGATGGTTTATCAGAGCTCGGAATGACGATCTGATCCAAGCAGAGCGAACCGAACTCTTGACTTGAGCAAATGCCGGAATCTTGTGACGAAAGGCCACTAAGACACGATTTTAGCGCATCCAACTTGACAGGAGAATGCGACTTTTCTGTGCTTCGTACAGCTTTTTTGCGGCGTCTGGGACGCGGTGGAAAAATGGCCTTCCGATCCTGTGGGGCAAACAACATATGAAATATGGACAATAAAACACAAAGAGGTCCGAAAGGCTTCACTCTGCGGTTTAATTGGTATGCCAAGGGAACTTTTTAACCAATTAAAGCAAAAACTGCACCCTCATCCATAGGATTTACTTCCTTGCATAATCTGGTTTCTTATATTGTGTGTAAATTGCTTATTACCCAAATTTTATAATTTGTAAATTGTCTTCAGGGATTTCTCACATTCAGTGTGTATCATATTGATTGAATATAAAACAAATGTACTCATTTTGAGTTACAATCTTCACTAATCTGCTGTGTTTATCACATTATTGTAGATAAACTGACTACACACTGTTTTTTTATATACCCTATTTTGTATTTTTTTGTCAGAATTTGAGTTTGAGTATGCTTCTATTCATCCATGCAAGATTATAGAATCTTGTCTCGTGTTATTCTTTACCCTTGCATTTGTTTACAATCCGTTTATTACAAAAACTAAATCACATTCTTCTTTCTCGGGAAACATTTTAGAGATCATTCTTAACATTGCAATAACTTGGAAGAAAATAAATCGTAGAACAAAGATAAAGTAATAAATATTGTTCTCACCAAACGAATGAACTCTCAATGTGTTATGTGCTGCAGGATCAACTAGGGATTTGTGCACAACCTAAATCTGTACACTGTAAATTAGCATGCCGGTTTATGCGTAACATGACATGACATAACAGTTACCCAAACCAATTGTTAGTAGACAATACGGAACAAGTTAGTAAGTATCAGGAATACGATTAATTACTACGAATTTTAGCTACCAATATTTCGAGATTTTTTTATAGGGACGTTCACAGTTCAAATGTTCTTTTTTCTATGCACTAATTAAATTAGAACACAACAAGCAGCGGTCAATCAGTGTAACAAAACATGTGATATCTCTTCTTGTCTCTAAACATTAAACTTTTACAGTTAAAAATAACGGGATAGGAATAGAAAAACAGGCAAAATGGGTACGATCATGATACAATTTTCATTATTTCTAAGTTCACTCTAAATTTAGTTACAGTTGCGAGAAAAAAAATCTGTCACTTTTGACATGTCATCCATCTGCTTTTGTAAATTCGACGATCAATATTTTTTGCTCGCATCTGTACAGTATGTCCCCGGATTGAGTTCACAAGAGGAAAAAAACGTTATTTTTCACTTTACAAAAAAATGACAAAGGAATAATATTTTTTGCTTAATTTAAAATAAATAAATCTTTAATTAAAACTTTAATATTATCAAGCTGTGTTTTTAAAATCGAAAAAAACAAAAAATAACGAAGAACTATTTTATTTTTAATTTGGCAAAAAATGTCAAAGGGATGAAATTTGTTCTTTAACTATTTGATATTGTGAATCCACAGCCTGCTATTATTTAAATACGATTACAAAATTTAATAAATAAAAATAATGAAAAAATTAATTTTAAGAGTACAAACTAATAATTTTGAAATTTTAATTGCAGATTTATCTGTTTTGAAATAAGCAAAAAATGTTATTGCTTTATCATTTTTTTGTAAAATAAAAAAAAACACTTTTTTTTCCCTGTTGTGAACTCAATCCGGGGACATACTGTATATTGTTATACATTGTTATATTACATACTGTAAAATGTTCAATGACCTTTCCATACGTTCCTGTTTTCAACGTTTTGTTAGTATACAGGGTGGCCCATCTAAGACTTTCGGGCTCAATATCTTTGTCATTTATGAACGGATTTTTCCAAAATTTAAAATATAATTTCTTGAATAGGTGAATAGAATGATGTGACATTACCAACGTCATCCTTCTCTTAAAAATATTAATTTTACTTGTCTTATTTTAAATTTTAATTAGTTAAGATTTATGTCATTTTATAAAACATCAATAATTATCCGAGTGTGCCAAAACTCAACCGTCTAGCTAGTCAAGTTGCCGAGAAAAAAGAGAAAAAAGACCCTCAACATTTCCAAAAGGTGCAAAATCATAGTCGGCTATGTAAAAAATAATTTCCCACGCCCAATTTTGGACAGCCCTGCGTTCAGTCTGTCAATAATCGCTGACGTCAGTGGCGTTCTTGACATTTGTAATATTTCTCATTTGAGGTTATGTTTACTTTTGAACATGATGAAAATCATTGATTTAAACTTGCGCAGAACGATTTATCTCGATCTTTTGAAATTGGAAACTAATCATAATGTATCAGGCAACGGTTTGGCGCAAAAAAATGCGTAGGCACAAGAAAATGTAAGTAAAAAAACTTGTTGAAAGTTGGTTATCACCAGAAAAATGATTGCAGAATGGTTCGCTATGAGGTGCAACTAGAATTCACGACTTTTTTAGAAATGTCACTGGTTTATTGGAAATGGAAATTCAGTGACACGTATGCAGTGAAGCGATTTGACTCATTTATGATTGCATTTACGTCAAAACAGTTATTTCCCTTATGATGGAGACAGAATTAGATGATCACAGTATTTCATTCTTTTTCAGCAAACTTCTTTACTGCGCCTATAAAATGTGTGGTGCTAGATAGTTTTAACATTTCTCTTTTGTTTAGTAATGTTATTAATCCATAGTAGATTAAGCTCGAAGCTCCAATATGTAAACTGCCGTAGTCAAGAAGTTAAAATTGGTTCATAATACGTATGAAATCTAGGACGTAGTGCTGCTATCGAAAAATGCTGGGCAGAATTGAGCTATGTGCCATTTATGCGCATTAGCTTGTACCTACATGAGTGTTTAAATCACTTGATTGACAAGTGAATGTCGGTAAAGTTGGTATGCAAAAGTAACGAAGAATGCTGTATCGTTGAGTGGCCCAGCACCTACAAGACCAACGACAAAGACAAGTTTACCCATGTCAAAACGGAGTTTTATGGTATTTAGTGGCTATGCAACTAATACTATCGCGGAATCAAAATTTTGAACATCACTTTTTGACATGACAATGTGAAGCAAGCTTTATTGTCATTGTGACTGACATAAAAAGTAAATTTCTGACAATTGCTGTGCCGTTTATAAATTTTAAGGTTATAAAGACAAAGGACAGTTTACAATTTTTAAACATCAATCAATTTGATGTTCGAAATTTTGATTCCGCGATAGTAAATTCGTATGTTTCAAATATGATTTGTAAAAACAAGGTCGAATCGACAAATGTAGGCACGATTCTGCACACTTTTAAGACCGCCATGCTAAAAGGTGTTATCAAGAAAGTTTCTTCAAGTCCAAATTGGCCGTACAGTACCATTAATATTCCGTTTCGAAAGATTGGCAAATGAAACTTCGAATAGGAAACCAACTAATGATACCAAGACGTATAAGTAATATGGAAATCAGATACATGTACTTACCTACAACTACGCGGTTTTGGATCACCAAAAACGCATGATAGTGAGTTACATTTTCTAAGGTCATTGCAAATTGTAGGAAAACACTGTCTACATCTGATATTTCAGATTCGTGCTTTCGAACGGAATATGGTGGATGATGTTGCGAGTTGTATTTGTTGCTTCAACAAACCTTGCGATCTAGGACCACTATTATGATATGAAAAATGTGTTTGCACGGTATCACGACGATTTCTCACTAAGAAAGAATAACGAGTCAAAGAAATAGTGCAAGAAAAAAATTAAACAAAATGACAATGAACATCATCTATACCTACTTTCCAATGAAAATTGCAAACATGTTATTTCTAACAAAGTATCGTCGGTCGACTTTTTCTATGAGACAATTCTTTAAACGAACATTAACTTTAGGGCATTGCAACATTCATTAATAACTTGGACGAGTGAAAAAAAGACGAACAAGACTGAAAGCAACACACTGAAAATGATGCAGTACTTCAACACGGACTGTTACTTTAAATGTTGAACCTGTTCTTTCTCATTGAACCGCCAAAAGATGCAAATATGAAAGGGACTTTCATTGACACCCTATCGTACCCTGTTGCAAGCATTAAGAACGATTGCAGAACGTTCTAGACGGTGTTGTTGACCGCCATGAACGACTATGCCATTTGGATTCTTTTAACATGGGTGGATATGTTTGACGGACAGTAAGTAACCAAGCTGCTGAAAGTGCAAAACCCTGCTTGTTGATGAATTCGATGAAGAGTCGCCGCAACACTAGATGGTAAGTGTTCAGCGAAGGAAAATGACTAGTACCATCGAAGCAATTGTTTCAGTTGAAAGCGACAAGCGACAAGCGATTTGCTCGGACCAAGATACCGCAAATTCATTCTTCGCCATCACAGAACATATCCAAAAACTTATGCTGCCCCTAATTGTTTGTGTCCATTTCGTTACAAGAAGGTTCAAGAAATGAGTTAATAGTAAAAAAGAAAAAGCCAAATCTCATCGCTAACAAGCAAAATGGCAGTGACCAATCGCAATATTCCAGCATTATTTGCACTTGTTATAAATGTTCAAAGAACAGAGACATGCTGTAACAGTGTAAATATCTGATACATTTGTTAATTTTTGTACATTTGTCTATTACTATTGTAGAAAATATGGTGTTACATTGCTTTAATTGTCACTGGTATAGTTTATTCACTGTTAAAACTTTGTACCTTACAATAAAATACCTTGTAACAAATTATTTGTTAATCAAAGTAAAGTAGTTTCCTGAAAAAGGACGAAATCTTGTGATCATCTAATTCTGTCTCCATCATAAGTGAGATTAACATAAGTTTTAACGCAAATGCAATCATAAATGAGTCAAATTGCTTCAATGCATACGTGTCACTGAATTTCCATTTCCAATAAACCTGTGACATTGCTAAAAAAGTCGTGAATACTAGTTGCACCACATTCTGCAATCATTTTTCTGGTGACGACCAACTCTCAACAAGTTTTTCGCTCACATTTCCTTGTGCCTACGAAATTTTTGCACCAAAACGCTGTCTGATGCATTGTGATTAGTTTTCAATTTCAAAAGATCGGGATAAATCGTTCTGCGCAAGTTTAAATGAATGATATTCATCATCATGCTTAAAAGTAAACATAACCCCAAATGAGAAATATCACAAATGTCGAGAAAAGATGCTCGGTCTAATGCATTGTGATTAGTTACTAAAAGATCGAGATAACAAATCATGAATGTGCAGGTTTAAATCAATAGTCTTAATCATAATGTTCAAAAATAAACATAACCTCAAATGAATGTCACAAATGTCATGAACGTCACGAAGTCAGGGATGTCCAAAATCTAAACTCGCCGTAGCAGTCGATTGTTTCATAGCCGACTATCAGTTTGTATCTTTTGGAAATGTTGAGGTTCTTTTTTGTCTTTTTCTTGGCAACTTGACTTGCCAGACGGTTGATTTTTGGCACACGCGTATAATTATTGCTGTTTTATAAAATGACATAACTTTTAACTAATTAAAATTTAAAATAAGACAAGTAAAACTAACATTTTTAAGACAAGGATGGCGTTGATAATGTCACATTCATCCTTACTTATTCAAGAAATTATATTTTAAATTTTGGAAAAATCCGTTCATAAATAACAAAGATATTGAGCCCGAAAGTCTTAGATGGGCCACCCTGTATAATTACCAAACTGTTAATCCCTACTGTTCTTACGGATGTAAACAAAAATAGAAATGTAATATAGCTTTTTTGAAATAAATGAAAAATATAAATAAATAAAAATAATAAAAAAATCTTACCAATGAACACCCAACCCGCCGATTTGTAGTAAAAAATTGAATAAAATAAAAAAATTACCTGAACACTGTTCTTCACCACCCACTATAAAAAATATATTGCCCAAATATCTGTCCTTTATGATTTTCTTCTTAAACCATGGATTTGAAACACTTATAGTTCGCAAGCAGTCTTTGCACACATCACTTAATTTTCTATGCACTTACATTTTAATCTAGTCTCTACCACAATGTGACTGTAGATCTGCATGTACTGTGACAATCGCAAAATCACTAAAATAACGATACGATGGGTAGTAATACCAAAAAGTAGTTCAGTGAACTTCTGTACTTTGGCAGATATAAAACACATGAGGATCTGAAGAGATCCAAACCTCAAGTTCATAAGATACTATACTTACTACACCTTTTTAAAATCACCTCGTGTCCAATCGCATTACACAAAAACTGCAACATGCACCAAGTCACTGGACTTCAATAATACAAAGTTGTTCTCTTTACGGTGAACATTGATTGTCACATTGCAATTTGTCAAAGCAGCATATGCATATCTACAGCACACCTGTAACTCATAACTACCTGAAAGCATTTGTCGCAAAACCTAAATTGGGGATTGTCGTTTTGTGATTTGCATTGTATACAAATCCAGAAGTCTGTTAGACCTGATGACGAGTCGCCTTGTCGACTGTTGTCAGAGTCCTCGGCGTCGGTGATGAACGTTTCTAGCGAGCTGTCTCCGACTATAGCTGCCGCATAGATCATGTTCTAAGAACGAATAAATGAATTGGATTAGTGTTTTTTAACTGCGCAGATAATTATGAATTTTATAGTTCTAGGGAACAGTGGCGTGTTAAAACTTGTATTACTGAAATAAAGGTAATGACTTTCATTTGACTATGGCATTATGACGACTCATTTACAATACGTTGAGTTGGTTTTGTTTTTGTTTACGTGGAGTTTTATCTAATCATTTGTAGACAGTAACAAAATTCCGACAGAATCAATTTCAAATTATGATAAAGCACTTGATAAATAATGATTTCTGTGGTTCTTTATCTCCTTAACTGTCCTTAGAAACAAGATATTAATTCATTTATGGAGCGAAATTAGTATTCAAATATGAATTGGAAAATGTGGCAATAGTCAACAATGCTTCCAGTTTCCCTACTGAAATTTTCTAAAAATTTCCAAGTATGTATGTAATAATTGCTTTAAATAGAATATCAATTTTGGGAACTGATAACTTAATTCCATTATCTCCTTTATTAACATTATTCTAAAGAAAAAACTGCCTAAAACTGATAATAGAGATGCTAGTGACGAACGAGTTTATACCTGATATTGTGTAAATATTTATGGTGCCCTTGGCACCGGTTTGGACTTTTGTTTGTTGGAATGTGTCAATATATTGGGAAAAGAAAAAAGTAAATTCATCCCACGTAAAAAAATCCAATACCTAGATAATTCATTCATTGCTTTACAACCTCAATAACTTTCAAAGAAACATTAGCATTGCCCCTAGACCACCTACCCTATTAACGCCTAAACTAACCTCAGATTCATCAGAAGAATCAAAGAGAATCATCTCTCTATCATCTTCATCAGAGAAACTTTCAATTTCATACTCGATGTCTACATCATAGACAGTTGAATGTGATTCAGTGTCTGAAGTATCCCTAACCACGTCTGGAAATAACTCATTATTCACTCTTCCAACCCCAAACCGAGTTGGATCCTACCAGTTTCCTTATCCTGCAGGCTGTAGACACTTTCTGTGTCATCTGTACAGCTCGCTGTAGAGCTTTCGCTCTCTAGCCGAAAAAAATAGCGAATTTTTTTAGCTTGAATTGGAGATTCAAAGCTTGTGTCAAGATCGTAACTTCTTTTCCCCCAAGGTACTGAAAAAGAAACAACTGCTGCTAACTTGGAGGCATTTAAATCTAATTTAAGTAAAACAATACAAGCTAATTGGAGTGAGTTATCAACTATGTTTTACGTTATTTGAAAATGTGAATTTGTGGAAACTTACGTGTACTCGTCGACATTTTCACAATATTTTTAAGTAAACCGAACTAAACGCGACCTTGCTTGCCTTGCCCACTTTAAACTTGTACAAACTTGCGTGCTTTTCCACGAAACATCCGGAAATAACACTAATTGCGCGTCAGTGCGCGGGCGCAGGAAACCACTCCATTTGCAACAGAATTGCCAACGTGCAAATTCGAATGTTCACGCCAACAATTTTAAAAATATCAAAAAAGCAACTTTATTACTCAAATTATCATTTTTTTTAAACATTTTTCAATAAGCAAACTTTCACAGATTTGTAATTATTAAGTGGAGTTAAAAATTAAATTTTGTCTGAGTTTTTATCGATTAGAAATGAGTGAATCTATTTTTGTTGGGTTGGTATTAGCACAATATAACCAGTAATGTCACGGATTTTTAACTTCCATAAGAAAGCATTAGACGGCCTTGAGTACCAGATTCTGACCAATAGCGTTGAGTGAGGCGGGCTAGTCCTTGACAAACGCTTGGAACTGCTTGGCACAATCTAGTGGAAAAGTTAGAGATATTTGTCGCGATGACCGAGCCAAGCTGTCAATACAAAATTTCGAGACATTTGGAGGTTATATTGTGGTAGTGGTAAATCCAGTGACATGTTATAATATTATTATTATAATTATTATTATTATTATTAAGTTATTAAGTTAAAGTCAATGGGTAAATCGAAAACGATGTTCGCGCTAATCAGCTGTTAATTCAAAATTTAAAGGTTTTAAAAAAGTAAACAAATTTGTTAAGTTATGTACAGCAGTGTTTACAGGAAAGCTTTTTATTCATAAAGGAACTTTTATAAATTGATTATAAAGAGAAAATATTTGCAGATGAACTTGAATTTCATAAATTTAAAGTAGGATTGTTTCAATTAAATCAATAATAACTTACAGGCAATTGGAGTATAGGGAGTATGTAATATAATACTAAAATATAATAACACACATGTGTATTTATGATTATAATAAGGAAACTAATCTAATTCAAAATTAAAAAAAAAAAGTATAAAATGTAGACGCCTGATAACATTGTATGGTTCGGGGACTGAAATACCGTGTTTATGACTTAATTGGGGTACTCACTGCACAAAGAGGCGAAACCACAAGATAAAGGAATCTTCAACGGTGGTGGTTTCGTCTCTTTGTGCAGTGAGTACCCCAGTTAAGTCATAAACAAGGTATTTCAGTCCCCAAACTATATTAAGGTTGAACTATCCATATTTGAAGATAGGGCGTTTCAATGTAAAAGTTCGTACAAAATTACACGAAAACGAAAAGAGCTATTGAGGTGCGGTTTTTTGTGTTTGAAAGAGCACAAAAAATTGTAGTGACGCTACCCTATGAGATTTAGATCTTGGTTTTTTAAATATTTTTTTTTGATTTTAGAAAATTATATTTTTCTTTATTAAAATTTGACTTAGTAACAACGCTACACATTTTCAAAACAAACCGATTGGCGCAAGAAAAAAGTCAATTTATTAATTAGGACGGCTGTAGTTTTGGCTAAACTTTTGAAATTTTAACGATTTCGGAATGGTGTCTGTCCTTTTCTTTCGCCTCAGGCAAAGACGACCCTCAGTGTAAAACCCTCAATAAAGGTTATTGCTACGTAATTATTTTCTTTTGTGTGGCGATTTGTTGATTTACAGCATAATTATGGTCAACTAACTTTATCAATGAATGCAGTTCGATTTCCGGGCGAAGGCGGGTGCATTATCAAATTAAAAATCAAGAAAATCATCGCCACTCTTGATCCATTCTTGATGCCAAATTTGGTAACAAAAGTGGTTAAAACTATAATTCTACCTTTTTGGGTATTAAAAGGATTTAATTTTGAGGAAAAGAAGATCAAATTTTTAAATGACTTGCGGAAAACACCGGAAAAAGTTTTAAATATTTCATTGACCACAACTAAGCGAGAACAAAGACTGACGGCTAGTAATTTTGGTAGAATTTGTAAACTGCGACCAAGTACAAGTAGAGCGAAAGTGGCAGCAGGAATAATAGAAATCAAATTTTCGCGTAACAAATACACGTTTTGTGGCATTGAAAACGAATCCAAAGCTTTGGCTTGCGCGTATAAGTTATTAGGAGAAAAGGAGAAAGGATGTTGTCCAGAACAACTAAAAAATCTGAACCTGGACATTCACTGTGAAGATTCACCCCCACCTGAACCAAAATTTCTCCCGGGTGGACTCTTCATATGTCAGAACAATTCATTTTTGACAGCCTCACCAGATGGGCTGATAGGCGACAATAGGCTCGAAAATTTGACACCGCAGGAAACAATAGTTGCAAAAAAATAAAATTTTGTTTGATCACTGGAGCAAACACGATTTCACTAAACAAAAACCGTCAGTATTTTTATCAAGTCCAAAGACAATTGCTAGTTACGAGAAGAAGATACTGTTTTTTCATAGTTTGGACTCCAAAGGGGTGTTTATAGGATGAAGAATTTTGTGACGTAATGTTAATCAAACTAAAAGACTGTCATGTATGTTACCCGAAATGGTAAAGAAATGCCTTTAGTGGGCTTTTCACATATTTTTTGTTTTTTCTTTTTGTTTTTATGTTTGAGTAAACATTGCATGTTTTTTTCTGTATATTTTTATTTTTTTCTTTGTATTTTGTTTTGTTTTAGTAGATTTTTTTTGGTTTTGTAGTTTTTTTTGTGTTTTTTTGTTTTTTTTTATTATATTATTTATTTATATAAGTTTTATTACTATTTCAAATTCCTTTTGATTATACACCTGAAACTAATTTTGCTTATTATGTAAGCAAAACTTATTTATAAAAAAACAACATTTGTTTTAAAAAATGTGTTCCTTTTTTGTTTGTGAAATATTTGTGCAAAGAACTTTCAAGCTAATTCTGCATTTCTTCTCGGTTAGATTTATGGTTTATTTACTATTTTATGATCTGACCCTCGATTTGACCATACCCCAAACTTTACCTACTCAGAAGTGAGACGAGTGAGACCGATGCATAGTTGCTTCGAAACTGAAATTTACCGTTAGGATTTTAGCAGTTCAACCTTAATGCAAGAAATGTTATTGCAGGCCATTTTAAACTGCGCGTCATATAAGCGCTGAGATAAAACGCTTGAGGTGGGCCATTTTAAATTTAGCGCCGAGAAAAAACCGTTGAGGCGGGCCCTCGCGCATAAGGACTGGTATCGCAAATTATGGGCCCGTGACATTACTGGTTATATTGTGGCAGTGTGGTATTAGTTTAGCCCAGCTGAGCGCGGAGTGACAGCCATGTTCGTGTTGTAGTTGCAGAAATAAACCGAAAAACCAAATTAATGTCAAATAGAAATAAATTAATATGCCGTTAGCAAATTCGGTTGAGCCATGGCAAATTCAACACGCCGATACAGAGGTTAGTTCCGTTGCAACACCGTCAAATACAATTTATTTTAGCCATCTGTCAAACCTCTGGAAAGTGTTTTTACTTCCACTTTTAATTTTATGTAGCACGCGTAGCAGGTTTTTATGATTTATAACGAGTTTATTCATTTGCAGCTTTTGGAGTGTCCAGGTCCCTAAGAATAGTGTCTGTACGTAAAATACTTACGTTTTTGCAACTCTCTGTTGTTGCACGAAAAAGCACCAGTTTTGTTACCCTTTAAGTTGCATGTATTTCGACGATTTGCCTTTTAGGTGACACTATCCCGTTCCTTTGTACAAGTTCCTAACGTTGTGTAGTTAGAAAAATAGAAATGCTTCTTGAAACTAGTTGCGCTTCTGTTTTGTTGATTTGAATTCTTCCTGGGTCAGTTTTGACCAAGTTGAAGAATTATGTGAAAACTTGCTGGGCATGTGTACGTTTAGCTCAACACAACTACCTCCCCATCATGGAACTCCAAGCTATACATGAACAGTAATAAACTTGTGTAATAATCAGTAGTGACAAAATTAACAACTTAACTTATAGATAAACGCTTTATTTTGTTCTGAAATAAGAAAATTACAATACTAACAATACGCTAAAGTATACAGGATGTTGATCAATCAATGACATTTTTATTACATTGAACATCCTGCATATGTCAACAAAGTTCACTCATGATTGATAACAATTGTTTTAGTCTCAGTCTGGTGATACTGATGAAGCGGGTGGTGTGGATGAGGCCGGTGCAAACGAGGGTGAACATGAAATTGAGCTTGGAGAGGTGAGTCTCCCCAAAATTTTGATTACAATCAAACACTCTTCTTAATTAGCTGGTCCGTAACGGACATGAAAAAGCTGACCCCTCTCAATTTGAACTCCTCAAAGTATTGGGCGAGGGTTCTTTTGGAAAAGTCTTCCTTGTTCGCAAAGTGGTGGGGACCGACGGTGGCAAACTTTACGCCATGAAGGTGTTGAAAAAAGCCACTTTAAAAGTTCGTGATCGACATCGTACTAAAATGGAACGAAATATTCTAGTAGATGTAGAACATCCTTTTATTGTAAGACTTCACTATGCGTTTCAAACAGCGGGCAAGCTGTATCTAATTCTGGATTTTCTTAGAGGAGGGGATCTTTTTTCGCGACTTAGCAAAGAAGTAAGTGGGGACATAATGAAGACTCTTTTTGTAAATATTTTTACAGATAATGTTTACTGAAGAGGATGTGAAATTTTACTTGGCCGAACTAGCGTTGGCGTTAAATCATCTACACAGTTTAGGAATTATTTATAGAGATCTAAAACCCGAAAACGTTTTACTTGATGCTGATGGACATATTGCTTTAACCGACTTTGGGCTCTCTAAATTACCTCTGGAAGAGGGTAAAGCTTATAGTTTCTGTGGAACTGTAAGTCTGTTCATTTAAAATACATCTAGAGAAATCAATGAATTTGTCACAGGTCGAATATATGGCACCAGAAGTTGTAAACAGAAAAGGTCATTCATTTGCAGCTGACTGGTGGTCTTTCGGTGTTTTAATGTTTGAAATGTTGACTGGAAGCTTACCTTTCCAAGGTCCGAATAGAAGAGAAACCATGACACAAATCTTAAAAGCAAAGCTAGGAATGCCTGCGAATCTTAGTCCCGAAGCGCAAAGCCTCTTACGAGCGCTCTTCAAAAGAAATCCTGCAAATCGTCTTGGAGCTGGCCCTGAAGGAGTGGAGGTAACAAACCCCGGCTATAGACAGTAAACTGAAATATCAAAAAAATCATTCAATTTTTTCTCCACTGTTCATTACTGTACCTAATTATTTAGGAAATGAAGAAGCACGAGTTTTTTGCAACCATCGACTTTGAAGCCCTTCTTGCCAAAAATATTCGACCACCATTTCAGCCAGCTGTGTGTGGACCAGATGATGAACATTTTGATTCAGAATTTACAAGTAAAACACCCAGGGACTCGCCTGGAGTACCCGCAAGTGCCAACGCTCATGAACTTTTTAGAGGGTGAGATGCCGCATCCCCAAAGAAAGTCATAAGTTTGTTTTTTTAGGTTTAGTTTTGTAGCCCCTTGTTTGCTCGAGAACGGTACCGTTGCAAAGAAAGTTACACCTGAAGCCCCCTTTAAAATAATGAGAACTGTGGAGAGAAACTTTTTTGATGACTATACGCTTTTAGATTTATTAGGTTCTGGAAGTTACAGTCTTTGTAAGCTGGCGCGCCACAAAGCCACCGGGCAACAATATGCAGTCAAGGTGAATATGCATGTACAATTGCGTCCAAAAATAATGCACCATGGTATGAACAGAATATGCACCCAACAATACATTTTACCCCTAGAACTTTTGGGTTGGTCTGCTTGAGATCTGAGCGGTCAGTTTTCATACAGGGGTGCGTCAGACAACCAAATTTTATTTACAACTCACTCTAAAACTCATGCAGATTCAGTCAACTAAACAACATGATTTGAAGAACATTGAAAGAAATTTTGAATCAATGTTTGTATTCTTAATCAATGGCCCCGTTCCTACTATGAGTTGATTGCAATTAAATTAATCTCGCACTTAAGTTTGATTGCTGACATTTGATAGAATTAAATATTAATTTTAATTAAAGATGTAATTTTTAATTTTAATTTATTTCTTAAAATTATTGATTATTCTAACGTACATTTTTCTTCACATAATTCGCTTTCATTGCTAAATAAGTAAATTGTAGAACAATTGATTTTTAATTCTGATCAATAGTAAGTAACTAAGTATAGGCCGGTTTAATGCAATAATTGAAATTAAATTAGACTTGCAACTTATTTATGACACTTCAACATAATGTTAAATATTTCATTTCATTCTAAATTGTTAGAGTAACAGTATCTCTTTAGCAGTAGATTGTATAAAGGCACATTTAACAATCCTAGTGCTGTTAAAGATTTGGCAACAATACTAGTATTGGTAATTTTGCTAAACTGTTTACATGTTTTCTGATTATAACCACTAGCATTTATAATTTTTGAAGCGTCAATTTATACATTTTCATTAGTTTTTCAAACATAATTTTTCAGATGTAAAAACCCCAGTAACGTTATTTGGTAAATTAAGGATCAAATTTTGTTTCTGTAAACCGGGTGTATAATTTTTTTAATTATTTGTCTCTAGCTATAAATTATAGTTTTTTTCAACTTTGCCATAAAAATACATTTTCTGTCATTGTTTGGGACCTAAGAAACTCAAATTTTCTTCATTTATTTCACTAGTAATTAACTTATGTTTCTACTAACTAGTAAGTGAAAAAGCTACAAAACAATGAGAGCAAGTGATTTAACATGTCAAAATTGACAATTATATTTTTATTTAATTTAAGCGAAATTTGAAAATTTTCATGCGGCACTTTTAAGCTAATCTAAATTTTAATCATTCGTCAACTCTATTATTACAAGTCCACATTAGATTAAAACAAAACTCAACTTCACACTATATTTGTCTGTATGTCCTGAAACTTTATTTCCAAATATTTTTTCCCCAATTCCAGTAAATTTGAATCAACAAAAAGGCTGTAATTTATTGGGTATCAATTCTGGTCATCAGACCCAGTACTTGAGGGTGATTATGTTTATAGGGTCTTGCGGTCAGTTTGGTGGAAACTGTTTAAAAAGTTACAGCCATAAACGCACCACAGTATTTATACGTTTCTTTTACCATCACAGCACAGCAAAATAAGATCAGAACAGGGTTTTTGCAAACATTGAAAAATTACCATTTTATGACTACCCAGATGTGCTGGGATGGTCAAAAACGGACTCGTACCTGCCGGCGAGGCCCTCAAAATGTTTTCCGATGCTGCTTGGAAATAAGCAATGGGATGGTGCATTATTTTTGGACGCAATTGTACCATCAAATAACTAATTCTATTGCGATCGAAAAAATTTTTTCAGATAATAAGTCGGTCCCTTTGCGATTGTCGCGAAGAGATCGAAATTTTGAAGCGCTACGGTCATCACCCGGGAATAGTGAGCCTGAAAGCGGTGTATGAAGAAGCTGGGAAAATATATCTAGTGTTACAACTCTTGAGAGGAGGAGACTTGTTAGACTATATGACGGCCAAAGTACGCCTATTTAATAAAGTAAAATTTTCATTTCATTACATAATTGCAGCGATATTTACCGGAACAAGAAGCAGCGGCTATCTTAAAAACGCTCGCTTCTACAGTCGCTTATTTACACGAAAACGGAGTAGTTCACAGGGATTTAAAACCAGCAAATATTTTATTTGCTTCAGAAGACTGCACGCCTGATAGTGTCACGATCTGTGATATGGGATTTGCCAAACAGGTGACATTGCCTTCAAAAATCAAATCAAATAACAATAAAAACCGTTTTAGTTGCGGGCCGACAACGGCCTTTTGATGACTCCGTGTTACACAGCAAATTTCGTCGCTCCCGAAGTGCTAAAACGCCAAGGCTACGACGCTGCGTGTGACATTTGGTCCATCGGTGTGATCCTCTATATAATGTTATCAGGCAGGTGCCCTTTTAGCACAGCCCCAACTGATAGTCCTCAACGTATTTTACAAAGAGTTAGTTCAGGCAAATTGGATTTACATGTAAGAGGTGTGTGGAGAAAGTATTTTTTGTAATAATAATTTCCAGAACGGTCGTTGGAGTAACGTATCGCAAGAAGCGAAAATGTTAGTGACTGATATGCTGCACATAGCACCACAAAGACGACCTACGGCGGCGCAACTTGTAAAACATCCATGGTTGGCTTCAGTGGCACCTGCTTTGTATCCCAGTCAGTCTCAAATTCAGCTGCAAGCAAACAGCAGTCAGAGCATCACACTAGATCAGTCTGGTGTACATCTCAAAGAGACTGTTGCAGCTACGTTTAGAGCTATAGCTATTTCGCCTCAAGTAGCACATCTTGGACCCGTAGCGATGTCAGAATTAGCGAGAAGGAGACTGCGGGATAAGGCACTAAACAGAGTTCAACAGGTTTCATAATGTATGGTCAATTATTAGGATTATGTGATTTTTTTGTGCAATTGTTTCTTTTGGGAAGTAGAGGATGCTGTTAAGGTCCGTATTTCTGGAGTTTTCAGTTCCGAAAAAAATGCCAAAGTCTTATTACGTTATTTATTTCACTGACGTAAATTACGTTACGGACCTTTTTGCTTTTGAAACGATTTAGGTAAAGTAGAGCCCGAAATTTTAATTGGACTAATAAAAAAGAGAAACGTTGAGTGTACGACAATATTTCTACTTTTTAACAGTTAATTGAACGAAATTTTGGGATCTCAGGATAGGAAATTAGAAAAAAAGAAGTTTTTATATTAAAATTAAAATAAGCAGTGTGTAACGTAACTGCAGCGTCAATTTTATATTATGTGTATATAGGAATAGAGAGAGTATTGTTGCCATATTGTTCGTTCCTTAAAGGTGTACTGTTTATATGAATATTGCATATCAGTGTTAATATTATAGTATTTTTATGATGAGGGTATGTTACAGAATGAATATAAGTTATAATTATTTTTTACTTGAAACGGAACTGCATTTATGTCGCTATTTAGTATTAACTTGTCCAGTAAAATTATTTTGGATATTTTTTTTTAGTAATTTTCAGTGTCACTGTTTAATTCCTAACACAATTAATTTCTAAACCAAAGACTGGATTTGCTGGATAAATTTACTACTAGGAAGGTCTCTTCAGAACAACACATTTTAAGGATTTTACCGTTTTTATAAGTGAAATTTTATGGAATCTACAGTTTTTCCAAAGGTGAATTTTAGGCCTCTTTTAAAAGAAAAATCAAGAATTTTACATAAATAATTTCTTACACATATAACATTTCATGAATTCAGTTTCATACATAGTCTTATATTTTTCTTTCTAGGCAGTTGAATAATTGTTGATGAGAATTCATGATGGCTTCATCAAAATCTCGTCTTGAAGCCTCGAAATGTAATTTCATCGAGTTTGCATTTGGATATGACGTCTCGTGCATGTCTTAGAATGGTATGTTTACATATCTATCTGTTATGTTTCGAACTTGGGTTTATTTAATTATTATAACTTTTTCTTAATATTCTATTCCACATGGAGTTCTTGTGGTTTTTAAGAAACGGCGTTCTCTTCATAGGTTATTGACGTTGCAGCGTTAATTTTAGCCCGTATTTAGGTCCCTCTTTTAAAAATGTTCAATTTTTAAGGCTTCTGCCCTATTTTAAAAATATACAACAATTAATTAATATACAGTATGTCCCCGGATTGAGTTCACAAGAGGGAAAAAAAGTTTATTTTCCATTTTACAAAAAAATGACAAAGGAATAACATTTTTTGCTTATTTCAAAACAGATAAATCTGCAATTAAAATTTCAAAATTATTAGTTTGTACTTTTTTGCTTATTTCAAAACAGATAAATCTGCAATTAAAATTTCAAAATTATTAGTTTGTACTCTTAAAATTAATTTTTTCATTATTTTTATTTAATAAATTTTGTAATCGTATTTAAATAATAGCAAGCTGTAGATTCACAATATCAAATAGTGCGTTAAAGATTAAAGAAAAATTTACTCAATAATGTGTAAGTATGTATTAAAAAATTGGAAAAAAATGCAATTGCATCCTTAACAATAATTGAGAAAATTCGTCTTAAAAAATTACGTGTTAGAATTGAACTATGTGCTAAAACAGGTAATGGGTCAATCAAATAGTGGAAATTGGTTTGAGTTAAGGAACAAATTTCATTCCTTTGACATTTTTTGCAAAATTAAAAATAAAAAAGTTCTTCATTATTTTTTATTTTTTTCGACTTTAAGAACACAGTTTCATAATATTAAAGTTTTAATTAAAGATTTATTTATTTTAAACTAAGCAAAAAATATTACTCCTTTGTCATTTTTTTGTAAAATGAAAAATAACGTTTTTTTTTCCTCTTGTGAACTCAATCCGGGGACATACTGTATGTACCTAAAGACAGTAAAATTTTTGAAATATTTGCTGTTTTTCTAAAAAAACGGTGAAATTTTAAACGTTTTCATATGTGAATTTATTCGGCCGAATTTACCTTCGGAAAAACATGATAGATTCCTTAAAGTTTTGACTTTTTAGAAAGGGCTATCGTTGGGAAAAAAATCCGTAAAATTTTACCTTTAAAAACAGAGTAAAATCCTTTTCCTGTGAACTGAAGGGCCCTTATTAGTAGTAACGTTTTTAAAGCTACGTATTTAGAGAAAAATGAAAGTATAATAAGCGTTGTATATCCATTTCATTCCTGGCTTTGCAAGAATATGCGAAATGTCGCTTTAAGTGTTGCTTGTAATTGTTTATTTAGAGGATTCTCGCGGGCTAATATCTCATACTACCAATCAAACAACATTTAGGGTTACTTTCCTCGCTGAAATAGACTGTGAGCTTATTAAAGATGTACAAACACTTCTGTTATGATGCACTAACATTAGAATGCCTTATAATAGTTAGATCGTTATTTTCGCAGCTCTTACCCCAGTATTATTGTCACTCATCAACATCACATTGCCATTCTGCTGTTAAAACCAAAAACAATCAGTAATAGATATTCCTATTTTTATAAATTTAATGAAGAAGTGGCATATCTAGGAATTCACAGTTTCGTTTTAGATTTAGACTTAGCCAACCCAACAATAGAAAATGTTCATTAGGTAGTGACTTGATACGACTTTTTTAAAACCACATGTAATCTTTCTCGTGATATAATAGTTGAAAATGTACATTGCTGAGGCCTATTTCTTGAAATTGTAACTATTTTAAGAACTTGATGTTAATGTTGAAAATGGTGAGTACCTCAATATATATATTTCCTTACTGAATTTATTTTATTATCAGTATCACTAATAAAGTTTTTGAAATGTTGAAATCTGCAGTTTATTCATGTAAACCACCTCTCTAATACACCTAAAAATATTACGCCATGCAATTAATTATTTTTGCTTACACAAAAACATCTAAAAAACTCGGTTACGATAGCATTTTCATTTCCATAGTCAGTTTGAATGCGACATAACTACAGAAAAACATAGTTTAGTTTACCCTTTGTTAGTCATACACAATTCAGCTCAGTTCAGCGTATAATTTCTTTTTTATTTGTAAATATTTTCAACATGAAATTGTGAATTTTAGTGTGCCGGTGGCTGTTTAGACTGTGTGCAAGTAAATCCGTCGCAGGTCCTCCAATTAAAAAAATCTATTGTATAAAATGTACAATTAGAGCATCTTAATTCGCGACGAAAAATCAGTTTCCGGCGGCCCTCATCCGGTAAGCTTTACGCCTTTTGCTCCGATGAAGAATAGCTGATTTTATCGTGTATATCAAAATGTCTGGCACGCAACTCATGTCGGAGTTCTCTCCAGAATATCTGCAGTTTTGGTGCAGTGCGCTGTCGTAAAGAGCAAGATTCGTCTGCCCACCTGCTCGTAGATAATAGAGCGAAACATTGTATTCGATGCAACAAACGTACTTCGGTTTTTCCACCTTCAGTTTATTTAGAAAATTTTGAAACCCGAGGCAATTTCTTAAATTAAAATTTCCTACGTTACACGTAGTCGTTAATGGAAATGCAGTTTGAAGTAGACTTTTCAATAAATAACAGTTTTATGTGACTAGCCATTTGCCCAAGGTGCCTGATTTAAATCGATTTAAATGGCGATTTTATATGACTGTTTTACGATGCTAGACAGCATAATTCTTTGGGAAGGTTTTTTATTTCGATCAGGCGATATTTCTGGTAAAACTTTAAATTATTACACCAAAGTGTTATTTAAGAGACAAATATTACCCGAAATGGTTTTATAAAAAATATAGCGCGATTTTTTGCGACCCATTTTTGTCTCTTCAAATAAAATCAAAATACACAAAGCTATTAGTTGTACAAATTGGAAGCTCTTAATCGGGAAACAAACAGGACCGCCGTCGGTGCTCACATCAATCCATCAAAACAACACTTGCTCCCGGATTTATTGCAAATCCATTGAATGACACGCATGTCCATAACGAGCATTTAATCAATTCATAGACGACACATTTGCAGGTCAAGTCATTTGTCAAGCGATCTCAAAGGGTCCACATATTAATATTTCAATATAGCGGCGGACGTTGAAAAATGGAGGTATCAAAACAAAGGCGCTCCTCGATGGTCGCTATTTATAATTATATCGAAGAGAAATCGAAAATTCGTCTTCAGTTCGTTAATCGATCTACAATTCCGGAAAATGATTTTTTAGGAACGGATCTCTTTGTTGTTTTCTCCATAAGTATGGAAACTACATCCGCAAGCAAATACGAATAAACTTAACCTAATAAAAGAGAATATTGGTTTTCGACCAACCATCTTATTTGAGTATTTTTCAAGGCTCGCCGAACCGAATGTAACATAATAAGAGATCACAAGGTTCGCTTTGAAGTCCGCCCGAAGAGATGCGTTCTGCATATGATAGCAAATCGAATCAGATGGCAGTTTATATTTTCTTATAGACTAGAGAAAATTGACCACATTACCGACGTGATTGAGGTGCTTTTTCGAGATGAGTTTTGATCATCAAACTTCAAAGATTGCAATTTCCAACTTTAGATGAATATTTCGTTAATTGATAAAGCCTGATAAACACCGTCTGCAGATAAAGATGACAACGGGAAGTTTCAAACATAAAACAATAGACCGTAAAGGATACTTGTTGCCAGCTTGCATATCTTTGCATTTATGCCCGGGCTTCCTGTTAATTCTAAAACACCAGACGTGAGTTTAAGGCATCCTCAATTTAATGCAGCGTTCCTTATTAAAACGAATTTTGAGAGAATGCTTTACATTTTCTTGCTGAAAATTCAGTTTTAGTGTCGTGTCACATTAAACAGAGTTTCATTGATCCATTGAACTTTTATCGTTGTTGTCTAGAGAACATTTCAATGTCTGTTTCGAACATTGTATAAAATCAATTCGAACAGTTAGAAAAATCAGCAAGGAAACTCCATTATAAGGTATTCAGATCGCACCCCACGTGGATTAGGCTGAAAGCCATCAAGTTTCCTAATAGTATGGAAATTGGAAATCACGCACGGATCTAACTTGTGTTTTATAGTTAATAAGACGCTGCTAATCTCATTCAAGTTCTATTGTTCAGACTCTATAAAATGGATTACTAATTACTATTCTGTATTTTGCAGCCGCACGACAGTAAATTAACTGATACGTTCGAAGTTACGTCGCTCGGCGGGAAAGTTGTCAAGGATTCATGCATGAATACAGAGGAGGTACGAAATCTTATTTCCCGTTATCCATTGTAAAGATTTAACGTTGGATCATCCATTTTTACAGACAGGATTAACATTTTGCAAATTGGATTACAAATGAATTTGCCATAAAAAGTAAGAATTCCATTCTAAGATGCGGACTGGAAGTCTGCCGCGAACTTCCTTTCCGATCATTTGAATAAGAAATTCCACGCACGAAAGGTTGCAAGACCCTTTTCACGGACAAATGAAAATGAATTTAGCGAAAGAAATCGCGGACTGGACAAAATAGCCGAATTAGCGATCTTTCAGTGGATTATGACCAGAGTCACGTACAGAACGCAGATGGGTTTGGAATCACAAATCAGCTTTTACAGCATCCTCGTTGAAATCCTGCAGCTCGTCAACACACCACGCCAAATTACAGACATTTTGATTTTTTCGGTTAAATTACAGACACCGCTGGTAATCAATAGGTTGCGTTTAATTTCCACCTTCCGCGATGTTATGAGCAGTGCATATGGTATGACTCTGAGCGTAATATTTCAGCGGTTTTGAGGTTTAGTGCTACAAAATTACATCTGCAGAACATTCAACCGAGCTATTAGTCAGTGCGGTATTGCAGACGCGTTGATTTCTTTCAGCGGGTTTAATTCTAGAAATAAAACTATTTAACACATCTGCAGACTTGCTAGAAGCGCTGAATTATTCACGCCAAAATTAGGGAAGTGTGCGTGTTGTGCGTTTATCGCGAGACGCAAGCTTTGATAAATAATAGATTAGTCTTGTAAATCACACAAGTTCGCTAGTTTCGTAAGTGCACTTTGTTACCTAAACTGTTTCTGCGGTGCCCACCTTTAGGTTGTTTCAGGATTATGCGCCACTGAAATAACAGCATCGTTTGCGGAGCATGCAAATAAACGGAAAG
Source organism: Gnatocerus cornutus (assembly GCA_029298725.1). NCBI lineage: Eukaryota > Metazoa > Arthropoda > Insecta > Coleoptera > Tenebrionidae > Gnatocerus > Gnatocerus cornutus. The sequence goes on from CM055514.1 coordinate 10,699,447, forward strand.
TATATTTACTTCTAATTAAATATTCAGGCACTAGATGTACGATTTAAGGGATTTTTCCAGCTTTCAGCAAAAACGAACCTTTTCTCAAATTATATTTTTAATATACACGTCTAGTGTCTTGTTTTTACCAGCCGGAGAAAATAAACACGATAAAAATGGTAGATGCGCCGGCCAAAAAACATTTCGTGCTACCAAGACAGGCAAAAATCGAAGTTTCAGCCCTAAGTTAATGTATGCATGCAGTTGAGAATGTAAATACGCATTAAAGATGAAAGCAGAGACAAGAGAATTTTTTCCATGAATAAACATGCTTGTGTAAGCTGATGTAATATGCAAATCAAGAAACTCGTCGAAAAGGGAACGTTCTCCGCTCATAGAACGTTTAGTAGTGATATGAATATTTCATTTTCGTGATGGTTTTAGTTTTCAAGATGTGTGTTAATATTATAGTACATTTCAGCATTGTATTCTCTTCAAAATAAATAATGATACCGTTATAATACTTATATAACTTATTCCCTTGTAGAATGGTAGCACGTGGAAGTTTTTACTTATCTTATTAGATAAGTAGGGTTTATTCGATAAGAGTACTTCACATATTGCCAAGTTAGATGCAAAGAGCGACCGTCTCAAAGGGCTGTTGTAAAGGGGTGGGCCACAATGTGCCTTTGATCTGAGATCACCCAGACTTCACGCCGTGGCTTTAAATTCAATTACCGGGCCAAATTCATAACATGTTGAGGAACCGAGAATAGGGGAAATACACCTTTAATCTTGCCGATACCACACTAAATCAAAAAAGACTAGTCGGCAATTTATTACTGCGGTTATGTCACCGTTCGGGTAATTTGAGTGGTCGAAAGAAATTCATGAGTTCTAGAGGGATAATGTATTGTGTTAACAACAGTTCTTAAACACAAAACAAATAATACAATGAAATAAAATTTAAACATTTTGCGATATAAACAAACTCCCCCTAGAAACAATTAGAACGTAAAAAATAATAAAAGCATTATGGCATCTTCGTTCTCTGGTTAATCAGGATAAATTTATTTGCTAACACGTATAGTGTAACTCAGTTGGTCTACAATAAAAGACCGAATTTGATCAAATGTTACAAAGACATACTCGCCCACTGTAGCAAATGCGTCCTTTTTTTCCTTGAAAGATGCACAGGTGCTTCGTATGAACATTTTCTGGTTGTTACAATTTTGGTCCTGAATATCTATTTCAAATTTGTAATTTTTGGCTTCCTCCGGAGGTCCCAGCAGTTGCATAGCCCAATAGAAGCAATTCTGTGAATATTTGTAATGTAATATAAAAATCGCATTAGCAAATTTTTTGATATAATATTGGTGGTCCTCCGCGGCAGAGTACCCATCGTTGAGAAACACATAAATGTTATCAATTTCTAACAAATTATCGTGGTGCTTTTTGATCACATGAGAATAAATGTCTTTCTGGGCTCCACTCCATTTGCACTTTTCGTAATCGTGTAGTGGACAGAATTTCGGTCCAAGCGGGCAGAATTTTTGATGTTGTTTGATCTGACCAGGTTTCGAAGCGAAGTCACAACCATATTCCGCAAATTTGCAAGGATACGTTATTAGATACGCCATTTTTTCTAGGGTGAAATTCTGTGTGTTTTTGATGTCTCCTTTGCATGAGGGGCATTCCTTAATTTGACTCTTACAATCCGCGCAGATGCTGTGTCCTGTGACGCATTGGTAGATGGGAGGAATGATGTATTCCATGCAAACAGGACATTCCAGTTCTGATAACATGTCTAGATTTATTTCAGGATTTGGTTTCTTCATTGCAATATCAACAAGGTTTTGGTCTTCTTTTGTAAGGAGTCGTACAGATCCGATCATAACTAAAGGATCATCTAGGCATTTCGTCACGTTCTCAACGCCGATTTCAACAATATTCTCTTGTTGGAAAGTATCAGCAGATTTCATTGGAAACTTCACCGACAGGTTCCTAGTAGCATTATAAATAGTGATTTCGTAAAAATACTCCGTAACTTGGTCCAGCAACTTGTAGCAAAACAACGAACATTGAAGAATTTTACTTGTAGAATCATACACTCGTTTCATTGTAAAAAGTTCGTCTCCGTGTTTCACAAAATTGTACACCTCGTACGAGCCTAAAGTATTCACCTCGAATTCACCGTCTCTCATTATGGAATTAGGATGTGAGTCTTCAACGTGATTTAGCAGTTCATTTACGGATCCTTGCCACACGCATTCCAAGGCACAAGAAACTGATCTGTGGGGACAGTTTTTTTCATGGGATGGTATTTCAATGGGTGTTAAATGCTCGACACAACCTTCCGGAGCGTATATACAAGGAAATTTTATAAATGTAGCCAAGGCTTCGTATGTTGTATCCCGGATGTAATTGTCGGCGCCCATGAGATCGGAACATCGGCCACAGATCGGATTTTTTGTATCCTGGGCAGTCGAAATCGGGAAATATGACAAATATTTGTTGCAAATGCTGCATTTTAGGTGGGGCAAGGCTTCGGGTGGGGCCAACATGCTGAAACCTGGAAAATAAATCACAAACGTTGTGGTAAAGCACCATCAGGGTACTCTGGAAAATGTATTTTGGGTTGCATTTCCTTCTTATTAAGCTTATTATGCTATCAGTAATGTAATAGGAAGGACCTGTAGGATTTTTTATGCAAATAATTTTGTTGGTTTCAATAAACTACATTTGTTATTAAACATTGATAATATTAAGCGTCTGGCGATGGTAAATAACCTCACCGTCCGTTTGGTGTTCACAGTTTTTTATCTTGGATGTTTTCGTCTTCACATAAAACTGAAAAACCCGGAAAAACCTACATCTATTGCTATAAAGGTTATCAGTTTTTATAAAACTGATTGTGCAATTTTGAAAAAATATGCGTATTTATATTCATCGTGATGGAATTAATTCTATGATGAATCACAGTTAAATAATCTCACCTGGTAAGTCTTTGATGGCACTCTTAAAGAGGTTAGGTCAATTTTTGTTACTTGCCAGACACTTTTGCACAATTGCTTGTCGAGGAAGGGAGAGATAAGCAGAAAATGCTCTCACAGCCGAAACAAAATACTTTTGGACTAACTGACAGTTTACCATAGGCAACTAATAATATCGTTGCGTATAGAAAGTTGTCGATGGATAACCCTATAAATAAATTTCTTCAAAATTATTTAACAAACGCGTAATTATTTCAGGTTTGTCATTAAAAACAAACTGAAAATGGAAGAAATACATTTTTATCAGCATATCGACACGTTTTTTCAATTAAATCAATAAATTTAGATAAAGAAATATCGAATAATTTAGAATAATTAAAATAATTTAAAAGGAGTTTTCTTTATGGGAATATGTTCGTTTGCTCTTCTCAATCGAGGGCGCTTCGTTTCTTTTTCGATAAAAAACTTGCACGCTATGAGTTTATCACATTTTATTTACAAATCGTGTTAGTTTAAAGAAAAAAAATGAGATCAAAACGATTCTACATCAAACTCTTTGTAGGATGGCACTCCAACTATCTTTGTAGGCTTGAATATAATTTCCGCAGACGTTACATTTTAGAATCTGGAAAATCATTAAAAATCATTAAATAATGTTTGTTTTAGGCCGCTGTCCTTTTTTAACATTTTTGGAGACATGTAAACGGCGTTTGGCGGCCTAGGTCTCCAAAAAGGAAACTACAGTAAAACGGATCCTGTAAAAGCCGGAATCCTGTTCATTATGGAAAATTTTGACGGTCCCGGTAAAATTACTCTTTAAAAATACCTTGAAACTTGCTCAACGCGAACACGGAAGCCAAAAAACGGATTTTTAAGACGGAAATTTTTTGTTTATTGCTTCAAATTTTCTTGAGAACAATCGGGAATTCTTCAGAAAACCAGTCACGCGCCGACAGTTTTGTTTAATTTGTTTGCCTCGTATTACATTTTATCTAATATTTTAGATATTTATTATAAATTTTTGATTATGGCTACCAAGAATTTTGCTCTGAATATAAATTTTGATATAGACAATTCAGGGACAATGAACGGATGGAGGAAAATCACGTTGACTTTAAAAGAATAAAAAGAGTTAAACCGAGTTTAAAATTAATAACTCAATTTAAAAATGGAAAAGCGCAAGATTATCATGTGTTGAAAATTAAAAAACGGTTAAACGAAAAATAGTTTACGGAAATTTGGGGTTACCGACAATAAAGAAGTAAACAAACTAGTGTAGAAGCATCGGGTCTACTTTTAAAACCGCATACCAACTTTATAATCGATCGTCTTGAACATGAAAAATTTTAAAGCTTTAGTATCGCGCTGTCATTAATGGACAGGGGTTTTCTGAAGAAGTCTGAAGTCTGCTTTCTAACCTAGTCGCAGCAAACTGGCAGAGTAAAATTCACTAATCTTTTTTTTTTGATTTTTTAAATTTTGTTGGCCTCCAATATAGTGTGGATCACACGTCCGAAAATGCTTTTGGAAGTTTTCGCAATTTCACTGACTTCCAAAAAAGCATTTTCCGACCTTGTGATCCAAATAACTATTTTTTTTAATTTAGCGAATTGTAGATTTATTATAGAACCTCTATAATACTGTAAATAATCGCATTTCACTGTGTTAAAAATCGCCTAAATTTAAATAATTTTGTCACTAGTGTGAATTTTGTCACTAGTAATGGTGAAAGAGAGCGAAGCATTTGATGATGGGTCACAAAACTAACGTTTTAGTCTGCTGGATGATGCACATAACAAAAAATCGATGAAATAATTCATGAGTTTTACATATTTTTTTCCCTTTTTGGTTTTAGGTAAAGCGGTGGCTTCTTTAGTTCTTTAGAAAGCTTATTATTAAGTTGTATTTCCAACAGAGTTTTGATAAATACCTTCTAGGTGAGTATTTAAGTAAAACCAAAGAAAACAAAATAAATACAGGGTGATTTTGAAATAGAAGCAGAAAAAAATTCATTACAGCTTATTGTAAATGAAGAAGGATGGCAGGTTACGTTTTTTAAAATAAATTACGTTAAATTGCTGTCTCTGTTTTAAGAAAAAAATTAATAAAATTGAATCCAATTTTCACGATACGCCAATGATTAGTAAGGTTACTGAGGTTACTATGCATAGGTATATTATTAACAAACAAAATGCTCTGCGTTGTTGTTAAGGTTATTTTGTGCATATCAGTGGCGCCGAGTAAGGTCAGGATTTTGGATTTTTTATGTTTACCTTAAAATTAATAAAAATTACGAAAAACGTCTTCTACGTATTTTCCTAAATAAAATAGTTAACTGTTTTAAATGTTCTGAATTTAGAATAATATTCAATTAATTTTAGCAGCGTCCAGACCAAACGATCGAATTTCGCGTTTTTGATTGTGACCTATTTCAGCAGTTTTTTTCTGTCTATCAATGAAGTAGAGCAATGCAACTATGCGCGAACTGCATTCCTGGCACCGATGTGGTGGTGCATCCAAAGGAACTAGGTCAGTTGGTTTAGTCCTATTCGTGCCTTCATTCTAAATATTAAATTTCGCTAGTTTTTTGCACCATGCTGAGTAACGTGAAGTGCACTAAAAAATAAGTGTTATATCACACTCCAAGGGATTATTTTGGATTTATGCTATAACGTAACGAATTAAGAAGGTAGGAAACAACAGAAACTCTTATTAAATAAGATTGCTATTATTTTAACCGGAGCGAGCTGTCGTTATCACAACAGCAACATTCGGAAAAGTTAGTTATTCTGAACACAATTGTTCTACATTAAGGAATTTGAAATGGCGAATCAGCTCGAGTGACTTTTCATAATGCCACTAGACTCTGGTTTCAGCTAAATATCAACGGGGTGTAAAACATAAGACAAGCTTGCAAATGAACACATCTGCAGAGAACTTGTAAGTTGGGATTTGACACACAGTTAGACGACCGTAAGATTTGGGAGGAAATTGCACTGCCATGTGCAAGGCTGTATCAATTGACAGCTGGAAACTTTCTTATTAACTCTCATTATCAACTGTTCAGCTGTGTAATCTGTTGTGGCCAATAACTACTACACGTCAAAATAAAAATTAATTAAGAAAATAACTTTGATCAACACAAACGTTTCAGATAATGAAACTTTTGTTAGTAAAGATAAGCAAACTTTACATCTACCTAGTCCAAAAGAAAAAGCACATCTTATTAAACTTTGTGCCAACCATAAATCGACTTTGTTCTTGACGTCGATTCCATTTAATAAAAATGTTAATGTAGAGTACAGAACTTGGGTGAACGAGAACGTTTGATGATAATCACGAATGGCTTTAATTAAATCACACACGGTTGCTCAAGTCCAGTTAAATTGAAAATAAATTAGATATGCCTCCGCTTTAAAAACGTCCCCATTGATGAGACAAAATTGCGCTCGATACCAACAGGGGCTGCATAAATAGCAAGTTTAATATCAATTTCGAAAGGTCCCTCGTCTCACTCTTTCAAAATTGAATTTAAAACGCCATGTTAATCGTGTGCTATAATTTTGTCAAGCGTCAACCTTCTCTTCTCTACATGCAAATCAGCAACGTCGCTCACTTTTCCTGACATCCAGCTCAGTGTGTGACTCTTTAAATGCGTCATGTTTCGAAATTTAGTTCTCGCTATTACATGATTTTCCCATCTACATTATTTACACCTATACGTGGAAAATATTAGAGGAAATTTGCATGCACGAGAGCGCTTTTAACCCTCTGCATTTAAATTAAAGAGTGCGCACGAATAGAGCAGTTTAGCTCTAATTAATATCTTTAGAAACGGGGTAAAAATTTGTTGGTATGTTAAATTACAATCATTTTAATATCAATTTAATGCATTTCTGCAGTCAGTTGGTTTGAAACCATTAACCTCGCGCTGTTCCGTGCCTCTCCAATTAAAAAGCGACAACTCTGAGGACAACTCAGTTTCTCTACAGTGAATAAGCAAAATTTGAATAATTATACAATAACACGCACTTAGTTATAAAGTTGTTCAAATCCATCAAATGTAGTGTTGTATTGCAACTCGCGTTCCTTCTCATTAAAATATTTTAATTACACTTCAATGAATATTCAAAAGTTTAAACTGAAATCCTCAACAGACGAGAAATATTAACATTCCACAACGGCATATTCTGGGAGCCAACCACTTCTCTTCTTATTACATTAATTGAAATACAACCACTTGGTTTGATGTGGGGGGTGTTTACACAGCAACATCAGTCAAGAATGACTTTTTAGAAATCCACTGAAAAGAATATTATAAATCTTATCGTGGGGCTGTAATGGGAAAGGGAAGTGATCAGGTTCCTTTGGGAAACTAATGATCTTACACCTTGACTGTGACATGTAATGAAAACGGGTGACGTGTGACATGTACAACTAAATAACATTCATTTGATACAACACCTCCCTCGGATTGAGCTTGGAACATCAAATTTGCATAACGCACGAACTGGAGCTGTTTCTAAGCGAAACATTTCTGGATTTATTTTACCCCATTGACTACACGCAGATGTGGCTCCAGTATGTGAAGTTGAGTGTTTTTAGACCCCACTAGTGAACTTTAGATAAACCTAACTGGAGGTCTATAATTTAATTCTTTTACTAATTTTATTGATCACGATGAATGAATAGCTGCTTACTCCTTTCCGTTTAACTGGGAGTTAATCAACCAGACAAATCAAAACTCCCATTCGCTTCTATAGGTGTCGCGTACAATGGGCTTTTAACATTTGATTAAAGAGCAAAGTCGGTATTCATCTCTAGTTAAAACACTTCCGTCAGCAGTTCGAAATAAATAAGCGTCGACTCGGTTCCAATCGGACCATGTCATTTCATTAATTACTCGTAATTAAAACCCTTGTTGATTGGAGCAAACGGTTTATTTATCCAACGACACGAAGCAAGAATCTCTCCCTCGTCCTGACAAGTGCCGTTTTCGAAAGGAGTAGGTCTGCCGCGATGGGTAAACATTACATCGCGATAATTCCATTAAGAAATGAACTGAGCCAAGAGCTTTGATGGAATAGACTGGTGCGTATAATTTCTAAGTTAAATAAATGTTGTTAGTTGAACTTCATAGAACACACGAGCTTATGTACACAGAGGCGGATTCGACCATGCGAGATTATATGCTAATGCTACCGCTATCTGTACATTCTTCCATTTTCTTCCATATTTGGGTCCGCGATGGACGCTCTCTGCCCGCAGGGGCGGTTCGTCGCGGTGGAAACCGGTCTTCCACAGTCGTCTTTAAAATTGTCATACGTTTAACCGGTGAAATCTTCAATTATAATCAATTCTTCATAAGATTTGACCAACAAACGTTTCATAACAGTGAAAATCAAGTCAATTCTGTGGGCTATCCTTCGCGCTGATCCGCCACTGATTGCACAAGTGCGCATCGGTCCGCGAACGCCCCAGAATGGGCCTTGATTGAATTGAGAGCTCGTTTCCGCACGTTAGATTATCTAGATTGCGGATATATGCCTTGAATGCGGGAAGAGCTGCATGGATACCTCTGCCGAGTTTTTGACGCCGATTTGGTCACCGCTTCAATCAACTAATGTCTTTAAGTATCTCCACGGCAATAAATAGGTGAACGAAGGGACCACAGTGAGGTGCTATTAGTCGGCAGTTATGCAGATTGAGCTACATCAGTATTCAGATCGAAGCACTTCTCTGATTAACGCCAGTTCTGATGATGTGGTATAAACAGAGCACACATATTCTGCCTATGCTGACGACGAGCTTTAGATACATCAAATGAGGTGTTTGTGATGCTTGCAGATGCTGTAATCTGCCAACTTGACAAACACATTAACAGAGAACAGCGACTTGTGCTTACAAGAAGGGGGCTGATTTTAATGTCCTGTGCCGTTTAAGTAAATTCTCCGGGAATGTCATAGTTGCGGATGGGGAGTTGTAGAAACACAAGCAGTTCAAAGTTCCCTGGAGTTTGTACCTTCCTGGGTACAGCGCAACATTAAAATTCAAATTCAGAACGTAAAAAGCGGTTTATTACAATGAATAATTGATAAAGATAATCATTTTCTTCTATCCGGCTCATCCAAATTCAAACTCGAAGGATTCAAAGCATCCGAAATTTGATCCGGAGCTTGAGTCGTGGCAGCGCAAAACTTGAATTGTCCAACATGGCAAACCGCCGCCAGAAGTGGGATAACTGTTTTAACAATCTCGCAGATTTTGTCAATGGCTGATGTTATTTTAGTCGCGTGAGATCCCATTGCATTACCCACTCTGCTAGCCACTTCTCCAAATCTCATCAGTTGGCGACGCTACAAAAGAGGTGATCAAATTTTTGGTTGATCTTATTAGCACTCACCATCCATCCTGGTTGTTTATCTTCCGGAATGTCTTCACTTTGGGGCCATTTTGTCACAATGGCGTCACTTCGAACGGGTTGTTGGATTGAATAACTTTGTGCATGTTGTAAAAGTGCACAAATAAACACACTTAGGGTGAAAAGAAATAATAATCGAGTGAAGATCATAGTGTGGTCAATGTTATACTAAAAACTTTGATTTGGAATTATGTAAGAGATGGAAGTGATGTTTCCGGGATTTGGGTTAACCACAAGAAATGTTATTTTTGCGAATTGAAACTAATTAATTGTAATTATTGTTTATGGATAGTAATTAAAAAATTAAAGAAATACAGATATTTTATTAAAAAATTTCCTTCTGATATTAATTGCAAAACAAAATATTACAAATTATTTTGGGGGTACGGATAAGCCTGTTGATTATATTGAGGGTACTGATACGGATTTCTATAGTAATATTGTTGAGGAAATTGTTGAGGATACTGTTGACTATTCAAGTACTGGCAACCTACTGGTAATGCTTGCTTTCCAAAATTAAGTGCTTTACGTCCCTATAATAATTATTTTATTGTCAGTAAAGAGAGTATATTTCTATAAAAAACTTACAAGTCCTTGCCAATCGATTGGTTTTGGTGCTCCAAAAACTTGAGTTAAACTCAGGAGGGTGAGCAACACAATAACTTTTGTTGACATGGTGGAAAATTGTAGATCAGTTGTTGCTTCTGAAGACTAACTACTAATTTCAACAAAGGCGGTCTCTTTTATATGAAGCATTTCAGACAGAAAAATCCGATTGATGATTAATAGGAAATGAGGTTACATTGCAAGACTAAAAATTATAATTTTAGTTGGAATTCCTTATTAAAAATGCATCTGTTTTAAAGGCAAATACATTTTATTAACCTAAATTGATTGATAAAGATTATGTTAGGTATACTCCTATAAAAATCGTTTTTGGTTTTTATAAAAACATCAGATTTTACGATTTTTTTGTTTCTGGTATCCTCGAAATTGCACAACAAAATGTTTATTTATGCTAAAAACCGCAGGCCAAAACTTGACTCACACAGGTCATTAAACAGGATACACTTATCAGTTTTTTAAAGGAAACTTTATTTTATTCGTAATTCAGTTACTTTGATAAGACATAATAAGTTGCCGCTTTAGTCATCTTGTAGTGATATACGTTATTTCCTTCCTACCACTTTTTCATATTTTTCCACCACTGACAGTCCTTCCTCGGCATTTTTGATAACATGTTTTCCAGCTTTTTCCTACGGAAAAAATTGCAAATAATTCAAGATTAATTACTTAATTGGATTTAAAAGAGTAAACATTACCAGTTTTTTCCAACCTTTCCATTTAGCGTCACTATTTACAATAAATAAATGTAGAATAAAAAACACAAACAAAATTGTCGCTGCGAGTTTCATTTCGATCAAGTTTCTGTTCACTCTTTAAATTAATTGGTTTCCTTTACTGGCAAATCTCATTTATATACTTGGTTTTTGTCGATAAAAGTGTAAATAATGGCGACATAGATGTGAAGTCCCTTGATGTTTCATTGAAATATGTATTGTATTTTAGAAATATGTATCAGTAACAACTCAATGATATTTACACACAATTTATTAAAAAAAAGAAACATCTATAAAATATTAATCATTTTTAGCACAGTTGATAAGATTGTTATTCTTTGAAAACAATTGCTCAATTTTATTGCTTAGGTTTAAATATACACTTTTCATTAATTCTTACAAGATCCTATTGTTCATTTTTTTGTCATTGACCTAGTAAACACATAAACTACATTTCAGTCAAAATTATCATTGTAAAAAAAGTGAATTTTAATTTTGTTTTCCAAAATATTTAAAATACGTATTTTTTCTTTTTGACTTTTTGTACATTTTATACCACAAGCGATAAATACATATAACTGTAGTATATAAATAGGTACGGGAAAAATAATACAATAAAAGTTCATGAAAAATTAGAAAATATAGAAGTATCAAACTAGATTTTTATGTCGCACACATTGATTTTCTTATGTTTGAATATTTCGTTCCGCTGCTTTAGAAGAATTTTGAACGTTTCCAACCCACTTTGCCCAGTTTCTGCAAAACAATTTATAACAATGAAACAAATGGAAGTAAATGCACGGGATGATTTCAGTGATGCAAAATTTTACTGTAATTAGAGCAAATGTCGCAGGTCGACTTGAAATCAACCCATTCGATATTGTTATATTACCAGTACTTTCCAAGTTACATGCTTCGGCCTGTGAAAACCTTCTACTAGGACTACACTTAGAAGAACTAAAAGTAACAGCAACGCCAACAAGAATTTCATTTTGATTAAAACTGCACGATTTTTCAACAAAAAGTAAAACTGTTTTTCCCAGCTTTGCTTAAATACCAATTTAAGACAATGAAAAAGTTTGTATACATATGTATTATGCGGAAAAACGACATAACGGTCAGTCTCTTATCAAGCCTTTAAAATATTTACGTTTGTAATAAACAGTACAAAACGTTTTTTTGTTAAAAAATCGGAAATGTTTCTACTTTTATTATAATATAAATTTCTGGTTTCTTTGTTAATAAATCTCATCAATTTTGTAAAAAGTGTTTAGTGCGCTGCAATTTATTCTTTCACTGGCTCTCGTCTATCAGAAAATTGTGATTTATCGTTAAACCTAAAGCAGCAGTAGGCGGATTTAAAATTTCCCTCCGTTAACTCTGGGAAAGTCCGTAAACACGAAATAATTTCCACACACAATTCCCATAAATTTCGCAACCAATCCCACTTGTGATCTTTTGTAGGTAACTTAATATCCAAGTCGCGATATGTTAAGCTGCCGCCCCTTACTATATCATGTTTAGTGGCTTGTTGCCGTTATCTGAGGGTAATAGGAAGGAACATCCGTCTTAAGAATGTTATTGGTTCCGTCTTAAATGGACCTTTAGCGATTTATGCATCGTAATAAGCTTGACTTATTGACAATGTCCCAGAAATGGGAAACATATTCTTAGAGATAAGCTTTCGGTAGCGGAGTCACTAGGATTATTTTCAAAATTGGAAAACCTTTAAGCATATAGATTGTAACGATCCTGATCTCATGCAAAGTAACGATGTCTAGATGTCGCCGGAGGCGGGATTTACACCAAGTTATAGAGTAGCGAAGGCGAGCATTGAAAATTGCCGATTAGACAGACTTAAGCGGAGTATAAAGATATTGGGGTGATCGGAGTTTGATTCGATGGTAGTTTCAGTAATCTAAATTTAAATCGAAAAGGAAAACACTACCGGAATAAGAATTAGAAATAGAAAAACTATTTCAAAACATACTTGCAGGTTGTATTAAAACAAAACGGTGCTGCTGTAACGTTCGTATTTCACGTTTCAAGGAACTGCTGCAGTCAAAATAAAGAAAATGTTGATTTTACCGTTCAATGTGTCTACTTGGAATTCGCTAAAGTGTATACATAATTAAAACAGAAATAATTAGTTTCAGCTAACTTAAACTTACAGACATGAGGTTGCTCCTAGCTATGAAGCCAAATAATAATGTTTGCATGCATAATTAATAAGTATAATATTGGATCATATTTTATTTTTTGTAGAGAATATGTAAGACTCTTTTGAAGTTATATTGGAAAAAAACAAACTTTATAATTTGAACATACTAAAAAAGAATAATTAGTTTTTATTTAAACTTGAAATGAAACTGCTTCTACGTATAACGTTATTGTACCATGAAGAAAACTCTCAGTTAAAAATCTTTTACTTAATTTTAATTATGATTTTTTGCTATGTAATGTTTGTTTCTGTAAGGACGTAAAATATAGCACTGAAAAATTGTTATATTTGGGCAAAACAAACTTGGCGCCTCCACCAATTTTATAGCGCACCGCACCACCAATCTAATATGGTCATAATTCAGTCAGTTCAAAAATCATTGCTTAAATTGAACTTTTTGAATAAGTTTATCTTATTTCCAGACATAAATTTTAGTTGACTAGATTGAGAAATTTTTGTTTGAAGTGAAATAATTTGTCAATAATAAACAGAGTGGTCTACAAATTGAACATTCATATCTGATCTAAAATTGCTTTATCCAAAATGCACTAATAAAGTAGTACTTTATTTACTCATTTTAGACAAATAATAGATATTTATTACCATATTTCATCTGAATCTATGGTCCAAACTTCAACACATGCCCAAATTTTGGGACTGTACACGAAATTGTGTATAGGACTGTATCACCTAGTTACATTTTTACTTTTGTTGGGTTTGTTGTTGATATCAGAAATATTGACAAATACATCAACCTGACAATGTCAGAAACCAGAAATTATTTATGATTTATGAATCGTCAATGTTGTTCGTTACATGAAGCGCTTTTCCTGTCTTAATATTGTGACTTTAGGTTGGATGTAATGAAACCCCTCAATGTAACAGCAAACGAGTTGTAGTTGAACCTAATCTAATCGTGTCAGTTTTTAACACTTTAAAGCTTGGAATAGATTGGAGAAAATTTTACGACACTTCTAGCGCGAGATCTTGCTTATGTGTTTACACTGTTTGCAATAAATATTGCAAGTTTCTCTCGAGAGAATCTGGTGAGTTCCGGCTTTTCCAATTACTCACAGACCCCTAATTTGAAGAACTTGAGCAAGATCAAAAATGCTTGTATACACTGGAGAGAAAATCGCTCGCGCGAGAACTTCCGCGAGTTCCAGAGAGTCAACTTGCAGAGGTAGTTACATTAGGAACAGCACTGTGACAGAAACTCAGGCGAGATTTCTCGCAAGTCTATTTCCGCTTTTTGATAAGAAGATGCACTGGGTCAAGTAATTTGTAAATTATGACTCGGCTTATTTAGATTTTTAAATTAAAACTCTTACGTTAAGATATCAATAATTGCCGACCGTTGCACATAAAACAAAAAGAATCTTTGGGTTTTGAGATCTCGTCTTTTCTTTTTTATGCAAACTTATTCATTAGTTCCACTTGATTTATTTCTAAACTTACGAGCAATTAAACGAATCCAAAGCGGTCAACTCACAGTAAAATTCGGAAAAACACAAGTGTTTTATTTATAATTTTTGTTTTTAAAGTCGAAGATCACGCATAGCACATAATCGAACTTCTTTATTATTCTCTTTGCATTGAATGAAACGTAAATCTTCTGCATTTTCAACAAATTCCTGATTTGACAAACAATGTCAATAATTGTAACCAATCTAATTTTGACAGCTCTCCCACTCTTTAAACCATTACCAATTTTAAATAAAATCACTAGCTGTCTAGATACACTCTGCACTTACATACACCTGTCGCCGCCAAAATTGGGGCCACAATTTCAGTTGAAATATGGTGTATACACCGTGGTCCACGAGTGATAATGAGCCTGACCAAACTCAAACTGCAACCCAACATACATTTTCATAGCATTCGTTGCCAAATTTATATTTACAATAAGACAGCTGTCAGAGTTTCGACAAATTCTTTCACTCAAGACAGTTTCTAATTGCATGTGGAATCTCTGAACCCTTAAGCAGGTAAAAGCATTGCTAAAACTTCATCAATTCATAAATTTCATAAATTAAAGGCATAATAGCGTGAGTAGATTGTTCTGAAAAATTTGTCAACTTTGACGTTTATTTCAAATATCTACGACAGCTATGAAAATGTATGTTGGGTTGCAGTTTGAGTTTAATCAGGCTCATTATCACTCGTGGACCACGGTGTATAAGAGTGTAAGGGCGCAAATTATTCACGACAAAAATCAGTTAATCTCGAGATCGTAGATCGAATATAATACTAGATTTTATCCAAAGCCTCTGTTGGTTGCAACTAAAGCATTAAAAAAACTGACAGAAGTGACAGCAGTGACAAATTTTTACCATTTAGAAAGCTATGACTGCGTTGTTGTCATGGAAATACAGCATAATTCTGTATGGTCTCTGGAGAGTAATAGAGTACTTTATCTATCTTAAATGAGTGAACAAAGATCACTTTATTAGTGCATTTGGGATAACAGATATTTATTATATAAGAGTGTAAAGAAGCAAATTATTCACGACAGAAATCAGTTATTGTCAAGACCTTAGAACTTAGAAGCCGAAACTGTAGCCTGAAAACGGTTAATTTTCAAAATTCAATTTTTGTTGAGGTCGACTTAATTTTTTTCATGGCGTGTTAACAACAAACTTTTACATTAGATTCAACATCTTATTGCAAACAATTTAAACTGGAATTAACCATTTAATTTTTTTTATAAGATTTTATTAAATATTAAATAAGATATATTTTTTTCAATGACAGGTTTAAGTCACCAAAAAAATAACTTCTGCCCAAAAATTTTATATTTTTTTTTAGTTTAAAAGTCATTCGCAATTCTCTTTTTGGCAATCTAATACATTGTACTAACATTGTTAAAACTTTAAACTAATTAAAACTACGGTTAAATCCAATAAAACTGGTATGTTAATAATTAATAAGAATCTACATCAGCCGTCGACATTATTTTATTCTTTTAGAATACTTAATTGTTATTGGTGCCACCCACTGTACTGTATTGTTTTTATTTTATTTTATAATAACAGGTCGATGTAAATATTTTTCTTTGATGTCGATTTAAAATAAATATCTAGGAAGCTCGTGTTGGAATAGGAGGTGCAGTTTATGTAACTAAACTAATAATTATGGACGTTATAAAAGCAGAAAATATTGTGTTTTTTTATCAGTCTGTTAAATGTGGTGAAGTTGAAAAGCCACAGTGTGTTGGTGATTTTTTCTGAATATTGTGCGATTACGTGAAGGTATTTCATTTTTCAACATTTATCTAAGGTAAAGCAATAACAATTTTTACTAAAAATGTTCATTTGACTTTCTTCTATTTATTATTTTTTATTTATTAGGAGTACTATTTACAATTAATTGTTATCTGTATTTTTAAGTAACAATGTTTTTTAAACGAATTGGCGCTTTTACAAATTTTGCTGCACAACTATTCTGAGTGTAAGAATTGAAAAACGAACTTTACAAAATTTAACTCTTTTAGGAAATGGATGACAGAACCATAATCGACAAAAGCTATCACAGAATTTTCACCATCATGAAATTTATCGGTATCTATCCTTCAAACAAACCATCAACTTTTCGTAAAGTAATTTGTCTCATTGTCTACTTAATTCTCCAAGTTTTGGTGGTGACATTGGCACTCGTTCAACTGATGTTGCAAGACGATCTAAACATCGTAAATTCGTTTTACATGATAGTTTTCGTAGAAGGTACCGGAATAACTGCTCTGCGTATAATACCGTTCCTCATCAACGGAGAGAGACTAAAAAGATGTGTTAACTATTTTGGAGATCCTCGCTTCAGACCACAGGACGAATACGAAAAAAACCTCATTGATAATTCCGTGGCTATTTGCAACAAAACTTCAAGTTTGATTATAAACATGTTGGTATCTGCTTTGATTTTTTGGTTTATTCCGGTCTTTTTGTCTTTTGGCTCGAAGCTGCCTGTAGATGCTTGGTTACCTTATGACCCGTTTTCAAATAAATTGTATTTTTATGCAACTCTTATTTTTTTGATAATAGGTGAAGGAAAATACCAATTTGATTACAAATGTAATTCTGATGATTTTTAGCCAACATTTACAGCATCACAGTTTCTACAATACCTGATCCACTGGTCGGAACTTTGTCTTTTCATGCAACTACGCAGATGAAAATTTTAAAATACAATTTACGTAATTTTCATAAATTTGTAGAGGAAGCGACGGAGGATGAAACTGAGGTGGTTACGTTCGAAAAAGCTTACAAGATACTTGTGCGGTGTGTGAAGCTCCACAATGATATTCTTTAGTGAGTATATTGTTAGGACAGTTTTGATTAAATGTTTTTTTAAGTTTTGTTACAGAGTATGAAGCGTGTTTTTCGTGGGTTTTCTTGTGTCAAATTACTGTCTGTACACTTATTTTATGTACATGCGCAACTGGACTTTCTTTTGTAAGTAACACTTTTGATGTAAAATTTATTCTAAAAATTGTTGTTCTAGTCTCCTTTTCTCAGCTTGGACTTTTTTAAATGTTTGAACTACTATTGTTTTAATGGCTTCCAAACTCTTTTTTATTGTCTTTTTGGAGCATTACTGACTGCAGAAGTAAATTAAAATAAAAAGTCTCTGATTTGTTTAATAATTTTATTTTATAGAATGATGGTTTTATGGATGCGATTTGCGACGGTCCATGGCATCGTTATGATTGTAGAGTACGAAAAATTTTATTTATCATGATGGAACGTTCTAAAAAGCCATTGGTTGTTACTGCTGGGAAAGTGGTACCTTTGGGTTTTCAACTGTACATATCAGTGAGTGTATGGGATTAAAATTGTTTCTTTGTTTTTAATAAATTTTTTTAAGATTATGCGGACAAGTTATTCTCTCATCGCTCTGTTGAAGAACGTGTAGTGTTCCATCAGCACGTATGTGTAATATTAAGCCAACACATTTTTGGTCATTTTGGCAGAATACGGTGCCAATAAAAAATATCATTGAATTTTATATAATGTAATTAATTTATTGTACATTTTGAGCATCACAATACACATGAAATGAATTTACTTCTCCTTTAGCTTGTAATCAGGTAGGAAATAAAGAAACATTCATTAGTATCTAATTATAATCATTTTTTGAGCATATTATTGCCTATAATAAAAGAATTATGGCATAAAAGCGGATAGCCGCTCGGTTTATGTGTTAAAATTTCATATGCAAACACGTTTTTTTCAAATTTTTCATAATACAGGCAGAATATCCCGCCTACAGTACTTTAGGACAATCTGTACGTTTTGGGTATAATTTCTATAGTTTCTGAACATTAAAAAGTAATCATTAATTTCGGCTTAAAGCTTTACAAAAAGCAATAAACCGACTGCGTAAATAATTAATAAGAATTTACATCACTCGAAATTTTATCCTTTTAGAATACTTAATAGTCATTATTACCACTCATTACTGTCTGTTTTTTTTTAATTTCATAATAATAGATCAACTTTTTACTTTGAAGTCGGTTTAACATGACTATCAAGAAACTTTTTTTTCTTACTTTGAGAGGTACACTTTTGGTAATCTAACTATTAATTATAAACGTTATAAAAACGCAAAAGTTGCTTACTTACTCCAGTATAGAACAAGTGTTCTAGCTGTAAGGTTAGATTCTTGTGTGATTCTTGTGTGAGCGGTGATTTTATTTTGTGAAATTTTGCGCTGTTTAGATAAGGTGAATTAGTTTTAAGTGGTACTTTGATTGGAAAACATACATTTAAGGTAAAACTTTTTTTTACACAAATTTGAAAATTGTCTTAGCTTGATAAAAAAAACTAATTCTATCGCAATGAATAAGCTAACTTCCTAACTTTTAGGTATTTCAAGGTATTTTTAAATGAATGAGAAAATCATAATTAACGAAACTTATCAGAACACCTTTGCTATGAATTTTATCGGAACAAAAAAAACAGCAATTTTTTGGAAAGTAATTTTTTTCGTTATTTACTTAATTTTTCACGTTTCGGTGGTAAAACTCGTCATACTGATGTTACAAGAGAATCCAAATTTCCTAGAGGCACTTCACATGATAGTTTACGTAGAAACTACAACAATGACATCTCTGCAAATAATACCCTGTCTTACCAACGGAGAGAGACTGAAGAACTATTTTAGAGATTTCCGTTTCAAGGCACAAAACATCGAAAGTTGCGTGATGATTAGCAATTCCAGTATGGTCATATTTACGTATCCATCGGCTTTGGCTCTATGGTTTCTTTCAATTTTTTTGTCATTGTTTTTTAATGCAACCCATTTTTTTTTCGTGATAGGTAACTAATAGAAAACTTTAATTTGTTGTAAAAATAATGTGATTTTTTTTTAGATAGCAATTACAACATTACTGCTTTTATAGTACCTTATACGCTAGTTAGAACTTTGTCTTTTTATGCTACTATACAGGTACAATTAAAAATTTTGATATTTAATCTACAAAATCTTCGTAAATTCTTAGAGGAACCAATGGAGAATGAATTTGATGTAATTTCCAAGGAAAAAGTCCAGAAGATACTAGTTTGCCGCATAAATCTCTACAATGATATTCTTTAGTAAGTAGTTATTCTGGTGTACCTAGTACTTTAATTTAATTACATTGTAAAAAAGATTCATTAAAAAGAACGAGGTATATTTTTCTTGGTGTATTTTACGTCAAGCTGCTGGGTGGGCTACTGGAATATATTTTGTACGAGTGATTAATTTTATTGAGTGAAAAAAATATAATTTTGTTTTAGGTCTATTTTGCCTGAATGGGTTTTTTTAAATGTGTAAACTTTGCCAGTTAAAGCCTTTCTTGCACTTTTTTCTTGTTTGTGTGTAATTTTATTGATAGCCGAAGTAAATGTAAACTATTTAAGGTTTAATAAGTATCGTTTTCTTGTAGAATCATAATTTCATCGATGCAATGTGCGAAGAACCATGGCACTTTTGTCGAACGCAAAACGTTTTAATGGGATTTTCGAAAAAACTTAATGGCTATTAAGGATGGAAAAAGTCGTACAGTACTGCAGCTATTATTAAGTGGTGTAATCTTGTTTTCGCTATAAAAATTATAGGAAACATTATTTATCGTCCGTTACATATCACCAATAAAAACTTAAGCAGCAGACGTTCATCGACTCTATTTCAATGGCATTCCGTCTGCAATAAATTCATTTCATTCTTCCTGCACTTATTTATTTTGTAATTTAGAAAATAAATTTAATATTTGTTAAACCATCGCATTATTTATATTTTTCCTGTAAAGAATGAGAAATTATAATCTTTGATGTAAGTGCTAATATTCAGAAGTTTTCAAATTTACAGAAGAGGCAGGAAACTCATCTCGAAATTAACTGCTAAAATAAATATAAATAATTTTACAAAAACAGGCATAGATATTTACGCAAATTAATAGAACCATTGCTTTTGTCCTGATTTTTTGGAGAAGCGTGCCTAAATTTTATAAAGTATATAAAATAAGTCTGCAATCTCCGTCAGAGCACGTCGGGACACTTTCCACATCTTTGTGCAGATTTAAAAGAAATAATTAGTTTGGAATTCAACTTAATGATTTAAAATTACTTTATGTTAAAAGCATTAAATTTGTTACATAAATTATTAAGAAGCATTTCCATCAGACATTATTTTTTCCTTTCAGAATACTTAATTATTATTGTTGCCGCCCATTCCCTGCATTGTTTTTATTTAACTCTATAATAATAGATGCACATATTTTGCTTTGAAATCGTTTTAAAATGAATATATAAGAACTTCCGTTTACAATGGGCGGTGTAGTTTGTGTCATCAAACTTACAATTATAAACATTATAAAAGCGGAAAATGCTGTGGATTTTGTCCAGTTGCCAACATTTGTTCTAGTTGAGAAGTTGCTGTGTTAAGTTAAGAACAATTTGTTTATTTTTCTTTCAAGTGAAATTAACTTGGAAAAAAACATTTAAGGTAAAACTGTTACGTTATTATCCCGGCGCCTCCACCATTTTCACAAACTACCTAATTTAATGTTACTGAGTAACGAACAAACTTATACAAACAAAACTTTTTAGCTATTTCTGGAAAGCCAATTTAAATGGATGAGAAAACCATAATCGACGAAAGCTATCATAGCGCCTTCACAGTCATGAAATTTATGGGAATTTATCCTGCAGACAAACCATCAACTTTTCGCAAAGTATTTTTTTTCGTCATGTACTTAATTTTACAAGTTATACCGGTGATACTAACATTTATCCCACTGATGTTGCAAGACAATCTAGACATTGTGGAATCACTTTACATGATCGTATTCGTAGAAGGCACCGGAATGACGTCGCTACAAATAATTAAGTTTTTTACAGACGGAGAAAAACTGAAAAAATGTATAAATCATTTTGGACACCCCCGCTTTAAACCACAAGATGAATACGAGAGAAAACTCACCGAGCATTGCGTGTTAATTTGCAGTAAAACTTGTAGCTTCATCTTAGTCATGCTGCCAACTGCTTTGATTTTTTGGTTTATTTCTGCTTTTTTGTCATTTGGTTCGAGCCTGCCTGTGGATGCTTGGCTGCCTTATGACCCTTTCTCAAACAATTTGTATTTTTTACCAACGTTTATTTTCATCATGATAGGTAACAGAAAATTTAATTTTTATTATAAGTAAATGAATAAATTTCAGCTAACACTTACAGCATCACTGTTTCCACAGTACCTCATGCATTAATTGCCACTTTGTCTTTTCATGTAACCACACAGTTGAAAATTTTAAAATACAATCTTCGGAATCTTCATAAGTTTACAGAGGAAGGGACGGAGAATGAATTGGAAATAATTCCCTTCGAAAAAATTCACAAGGTACTAGTTCGCTGTATAGATCTTCACAATGATATTCTTCAGTAAGTATGTTGATGCTTTACTGCACACTGATTTTATTCTATGCTGTTTAAGTTTTATTGAAGAGTACGAGGAGTGTTTTTCTTGGAGCATTTTATGTCAAATTGTAGTTTGTGTAATTATTTTATGCACATGTGCTACTGGGATGTCTTTTGTAAGAAACACTTTTTTAAGGCCAAAGAGTTACAATTTTGTTTTAGGCCCCCTTTCCAAGTCTGGACTTTTTTAAATGTGTGAACTACTACAGTGTCACAGCTTTGCAAACATTTTTTTATTGTTTGTTTGGAACTTTATTAGCCGTAGAAGTAAATATAAATTTTTATTTTAAATTTATTAAATATAATATTATATTTTTTTGTAGAATGATAGTTTCATTGATGCAATTTGCGAAGGACCCTGGTACCGATATGATACTTGTACTCGAAAATTTTTGTTTATAATAATGGAACGTTCTAAAAGACCTATGGTTATTACAGCTGGAAAAGTGATACATTTGGGTTTCAACTTGTATGTAACAGTAAGTCAGTTAGATTAACATTTCTTTTATCTTAAGTGTTTTCTTTAAGCTTATTCGAACAAGTTATTCTCTCATAGCTTTGTTAAAAAACATGTAAATTGTTTCTTACCTGTTCACAAAAAAAAATGTATTCTGAATTACATATTACTAATAAAAACTCTTTTAATTGGTCTACAGACGTTCATCGACCTCTTTTCAATAACACCTCATCCCCAATAAATTCTATAGCTTGGAAAAATGTTTAACTCATCAAAATTCACCACCGTTGAGCTTGACAGTTGTAGTGCCGTGCGGTTTGAAAGCGTCGATTTATGGTTGCGACAAAAAACCATGATGATCATCCTTTGTCTTAGAGTACCGGTCACGGGGGTTCATTTAGGAAAATTAATTAGCCAATTATAAGGGAGACGCGGTCTACAAGGACGCTACAATAGTTGGTTCTGCACCGTTGATTTTATCTTGGGAACGAATTTGTCAACGATGCGATATTAATTTACGAATAAATGGCTGATTCGTGTCCATTTCTGCCTTTGCTTAATCTTATTTTATTTATGGAGCTGTCTTGATCAGTCGACCGTTAGATCGAAACGGCATGGGATATTATTGAGGCCTTTGTTAAAGTTTCCCGGTAAATTCTTTAGTTTCTTTGTAAGTGAAATTGTTTTACTTTCTCTCCACGTGTTGGATAATCGATGATGATGTCGTGTACTGCTTGAATTTGTAGACTGTAGAACGCAACATATTAATCAAATAATCGATGAATCTAATTTACCGCTCAGGCAACTACAAATTGACAAAACAATCACACGTCTGCCTTTGTCCGGAACGTCCAACCATGGCCATTTCGCCAAAGGGTTGGTAAATATTCGTTACGTTCGTAACACAATTTATTTGCGCTTTATTCACTTGTTTTCAAACATGTATGTCTGACAGCGTCCAAACTTGATTTGCACAATGTAAATAGTGGTTTTAGACGACGATAAATGTTCGATAAACAAATTTTCAATCAACCATTTTTTCAACGGAGATTGCAAATATTAAATAAACAGGCTACTGATGTGGCGGGAAACAACAAGAAAAGTACAACGAAATTGAATAAAAAGTACATAACTAATTATACTAATGTATGTATTCGTGTAAAGTAATTTTTGTGAGCTAACATGTTTGTAAAAATAAATAAAACGGACACGTCGTTAAAGTTCGCGTGGCAACGACCTAAAGTTTGCGTTTTTAAATTTAAAACAGCGAGGAAAATTGTATATTCTAACAGGCTGATGTCTGATTAGGTGATTAGTCACTGATAAGACAAGTTTACAGTTGTAAATTGTTATTATTTTAGTCAGCGATTGTTACTTAATAACCTATAAATAAATAACACAAAATGTATTTACTAAAGGTCGATAAAATTGAAGCAGCGGCTGTCGTTAGGTTGAGGTTGCCGCAGGAATAATCCAATAAGAATCGTCCCATGCTGCATGAAAAACAACTATTTAAGACGCCTTGTCTCATTTCATTGGCTAGCCGCAAGGAATCCGCAAGTCTGCAGCGAAAGTTGTTTCGAGCGGCTACTGCAGCGACAACCGCTACTTCAAATTTATAAATCGAGCCTTAGGTTTTTCTGTTCGGTGGACCGCTCATACTCTATCCTTTAAATCCCGTTTATTTTTGAAATTTCTCAATTTATCTTCCTCAGATTTTGATTTTTTTTGTGGTTTCCAAATTAGATTATGGTACCTATTGTGTTGTTTATGTTTTCCAAACTTTTTAAGTTTACTTTTTTACTTTCTTTAACTTCTTTGAATCTTTTCTTTGGGTACTTGAGATGCTTTTTTACTTGTTTTAGTTGCTTAACATAGTAAAGAGCCTTCCAAAAACAGAAAAACTGTTTTTTGAATGCGTTGGACCTTTGTTTTCTTTGATCTTTTTAAATTCTTAAAATGTTTTAAGTGAATGTTATATTGTGCAATTAGGAGCTCCTCAGAATAATTTGAATGTATTTCGTCTGGATCCTTGTAAAATGAACTTCCCACCAATTTGCTTGTATCGTCTTCACCGAACGAAAATCTTCAACTGCCTCTTGTAACATCTCTGATGAAAAATGGCTAGGAAGATTAATTGCCTTGTTAAGTCTCTCATACTTATTGCATAATTAAACGGGAGATCCTCTTGAACGTAACTCTTCGCGAGGGCGCGCACTTAGCCCGGGATTAGCGTATCCTTAGCGACATCTTAAGATATTAATACAACGTAATTATGAAATTGTTCAGGGAGTCGGATTGGCCGGTGGTCCCTCCAGGAACAGGAAGTTACCCGAAGCCTCACAGGGCATTCATTAGAACGAACCGCTTACTAATCATGGCATCTCTGGTTGACGAACGTCCGTAAACACCTCCATCATTCTGCGGTCACTTCAAGACGGTCCCTCTACCATGCCAGCAAACAATCGCCGAATCATTATTTCCTCCTAATTGAAATTTACATTCAACTGGCCCTTTGAACTTGTAAGGGTTATGCCACCCGGTGGGATATCCGTCCCTACTGACGACTACTTATTTGCTTTTGTTGTGCTAACAGGGTCGTTGAAATAATTAACAATATGATAACGTTTGTTTTGCTCTTACAGGAAGGAATTTTACTGAATTTTGCTAAGACAGCGACGTAAAAAATGTGTGGGTTAGCTATACAAACACACTCATCATAGTACAATCACGCCCATTTATAACATTGAAAATAATGAAATGATGCTCTGCTGGCAGCCAATTGGATTCGGATTGAGTTAGAGTTAGCAGAGTGCGCGATAAGCTCCGCAATTAGCTCCTGGTCTAACCCAATTTGTTCCGTCGTTTATCTGCCTCAGTTTCCGGAAAAATGTAATCTGCAGAATTCACTTTATTAATTTAGACATTCGGAATCTAATTTCGGTTTACTTGTGACGAATACTAAAATCGTTATTCCCTTATTTATTCAGCGGATCGAAAAACAAGGATTTTGTGTTATTTTTCCGAGTAATAATAAACCTGAAATGTAAGTCTTCAGTTGTAAATTCGGCAGTCGCTTTAGATATAGTCTTGGATAAGAGCTCCGGTGCTTTTAAGCAGGTCCTGGCCTCTAGTGCGTGATTTCGAATACATCCACACGTGCATTTCGCAATTTATAGATAAAACTCGATATAAAAGCTCTCCTCGATAAGATCCCCATCACGCTTCAATCAGAATGATTTGATTTTTCACACCCCATGAAATAAAATTGCTTATTCAGTGTGTCGCATGTACATTGTCTGTTTTCTTTATTTGGCACGTTGATGCGAAGACGCTTTTGGATCTTATGAAACGCAAAACGCGCAATATGAAACACTTGTAGGGTGTTAAAGTGATCATAAAGCTGATGCAGATGGCCCAATCGAGAACGAATAGATTGAATAATTCGAAGAAGTTCGAGTCAGCACCCTTAAATGCCTTCCCCGACTTCTGTTTCGATTCGTTTTTGTCAAGAATTCTGCGCCACTGCAGCATCTGCAGTGTGCATTGCAGAAGTGCCTCTACAGCATTGTAGATTTTATTAAACTCATCTACGTTTTATAATTTCGAGAGATTTATTGTGATTTGTCAGTTGGAGCAAACACCACACATATAATGCAGTGTTGCGCAATATCCTGAATTGGGTCAGATAGGGTGGAGCAATGGGGGAGATTTCAACAAGGGGGCGCGAAATTGCGTCTTTCCCTGTTCTCGAAACCTGCTGGTTCCAAAATCGTAAAAACATTTCAATTTATTGAGTGCTACTTTGATACATTTGCGGCAAAGGGAAAGTTTAATCGTCACCGCCCGGTATATTTTTTCCACCCATTACAAAGCTCGGTTCGTCTACCGTCTTATTTGCAAATAATTAGGAAGTCATAAATTAAATTCGTTTATGGCTGCTTGCACATAACTTCTGGTTGGTCGGTTCATATTAGTAAGTACCGCAATAAACATCAAACAGAGGAGCTTTAATACGAGGGAAGATCTACCAAGGCTGTTTTAATAACCAAACAACCCTGGCTAAATCTTTATAAATTCCCGTAATTATAACATATAGATTGTAATTAAATTGCTATCCACATCTGAAGACATATTGCAGCTTTGGAAATTGTTCGAGCGGAAGACCGGATTATTATTGTGACGTTACCGGTCACTGAGAGAAACATGGCAGGACTAGGGGTTGCCATTTTGCCGTGGATGTTAATAATTAAATTTGGCATGTCCTTAACTTTAGTCGACCCGTAATGCCGTTAAAATTAAATTGAAAGCTGCGGGATAAAGGTTTTAACTTCGTGGAAAAAAATATTGATTGCAAACCAATTATAAAGAAAATTCATTTGACCTTTACACAAAAAAATATTCGAAACTTTTAAACTACTTGCTTGGGGTTTGTTAACAAATCGCGGTGACAACCAAACCAAGTTCCATTAATTAAGAAGGGAGCTAAAACGTGTCAAGTTTTGCCCTTCAATCGGTCACACGTCTAATTAATGATCTTCCGTCGAAAGCCCCTTCTGATTATTTCTTTTACTTTCTTAGACCAACTAATCCGCTTATACTTTGACTCGATTCGTCTTACTCCAGCATAGGTGCAGAACGACATAAATAGAGTAAGAAGTCGGATTTTTATTTTTTGCTCCCTTCAGGTCCATTAGGAGTAATAAATGATGTAACAAAATCTATGTCGTTTGTTTACTTACTTTCGAAGATTAAAATTAAAAGCTTTTTTAAAAGAGGAAGGCTAAAACAACTGTATGAGAATATTTAAGTGGATGGTAAATTTACTTTTGTCAGACTCATCGGACAAGGGGCTGAGGCTTCATCATCACTAAAAATGTTAGAATAAAGTAAATATTGGGCGAAATTAAAAGTAATAAGTCTAAAAATTTCATTTGTAGACACAATAAAAACTGTTGTGTTTACGAAATACATTGTTTAGTCTGGAACATGATCGCTTCGACACAAAGCAAAATCAATCACAAGTTGTTTTATCACGTTCCAGATGCCGCGATATGAAGTTATGATCCAAGAATTGCAACGCAAAGTTCTAGTCGCTTCTGTTTACATCCTCTACATTTAAATGAGTATCATAAAATGGGCTTAAGACCGGGAGCGTGGTGGTATTAGAATAAAACAGCTTTACCGTGACAAATGGACGTGTTCATTATGATAATTGCATCTTATGTATTTGCCGAGCAGGTTTAGAACTCTGAAAAAACCGTACACAAATATAACGTTCATTTCTTTAAGTACACTTGAAGTTGGGCTTTGTTCGCATTTCCATATCTACCGAAGCCAACAAGGACGGGACACCTCGAAGGGACTACAATGGACGCGCATTATATTAAAGAAGGAAACTGTTTGTTGAACGCATCAAAGACATAGCCTTCGGTGCTCGTAAGGTCACTCGTCAGGCTTTTACGAATAATAAATCTCCCTTACTGGGGTGGAGATGAAAAATCGCATTTGTGAAAGTAAAGAAAAACGGTACCTACCTCATTTCAATGTATTGTTGAAGGCATCCAAATAAAAATAAAAGTGCACAATAACTTTTAGCGACGATGTTAAACAGGACAAAATAGCGATTTTTATCTGCTATTATAAAAATAAGACGTAAAGTTTATAGCTAGCAATACCCGCGTTGTAATAACGATTCAATTGTGCTGTTTTATATCTGAGTATCGATTTCTCGATGCCATCTTTTTGGTTCTGTGTTGTATTATTTTGGTTCGCAGACAGAGCGAGAGCAGGCTGGATGAAATCGTTTAAAAAGATAGTTGATTCAACAAATTTTAAACGCACTGGACCAGAAGAAACTCATTTTTTGACTGCATTGCGTCCACTTTTTTTAGGGTTTTTGCTCAATAATTTTCAAAATTTTGTAAAATTGATAATATCTTTATCCGTTACTGCCACCAGATAGTCCTGAAAAAATGTTCAAGTAAACATCCAAAACTGACGAAACTAGTGCATGAACGATGAAAAAAGAGCGATTATAAATTAAAACAAAAAATGATTCTTGAGTAAAACTGTAAATTTTCAATTTTTTTCACACGTTTATTAACTGTACCAAATTATGACAATCAGAAAGAGGCAACTTAAAAAAAACACGAATTTAAAGTCGGATTTAAAATACAGCAGAAAATTTGAATAAATACCTATTAAAACTTTTGCCAAAATGTCTAGATTCTATTTGCCAGTGTTTAAAAGTAGATTCCAAAAACCTGGTTCTTCTACATAAATTTTCAAGCTGTTGCATTCTGTTTTGTTAGTCTAAACACAGTTGTGTATTCAGACAATCAAACAGTTTCAGAGAGCGCAGTTGAATTATACTGCTTGTATAATTAGAAACAGATTAATTACATTTATGTGGACATTTGTTTGGCTAAAACAATACGTTTTCTACCATTACATTGATATGAAGATCAATTACAATTTCTGGAAAATTAGTAATTTAAATTTTTTTACTTAGCGCATCCACCATTTTTTAAGTATGATATTTTTTCTTATTAACTGATAAATAATAATAATATGTATTCAATGTGTGGCTTCTTTAAGATTAAACTAATAAATTTGTTAAGCAAGTAGATACATATGCTTTGGCTTCATATTTATTTTCATTAAAGTACCACTTAGTACTGCTACTATAAATTTTAAGCAGTTTGCAACTAACATTAACATTGCCTCTTAATCTGCATTGAACATTCTCCAATTTTCAATAGGTATAAAAAAGCAATTTCCGTTCGCTAATCAGCTTTTGAGTTCCCTGAAAAGTCAGCACAGACTCTCGATTGAAGAGGCGCTTCGAATCCGAGGGCCAGCTTTCCATTGTTCCCCACCAAATTGAACCGATGATTCCATAATTTGTATTGTATGCAAATGAAGGTGGTGCGTTCGCTCCACGTGACTATTAGACATCAGGTTCTGACCGACTTCGAGAGAGGTTTTAATCTACATGAGTGATGTTCGTTGGTTTCAGCGTTTTAGCCGGAACCCTCTTTTCGCATACTCATATTACTGGTGGAGTTGAATAGATTCCGAATTGAACCGATTTTAGAGTATTCATCATCGTGTGGTAACATTCGTTATAATTAGGGAATCGGTAGGCTACTCTCCCATCGGAAACCGAGTAAATGCCCAACACAGAATTGCTTTCAAATTATCCGAGTGAGTTCGCAAATTAGAAACTCGTTTGTACTTAGGTCTTAGATAGGCAATCCGTATAGATTAAATAGCCCCTTTCAACAAGTTTCCCTCTCGACCTTTTCCCGGAAATCCACAATTCGCAGAACAGATCTGCTGGACGTGGATGGACAGTTTTTCTTCGTCGAGAGCAATTCACCAGTTGGAAGATGCATGCTCTAGGTATTAGGTAATTGCTTCCGCTGTCCGTCGCTAATTACCTACTGAAATCCTATTGTAAATTAGAGAGAAGCCCTTCATCACCAGTGAAAGCCCTTTTGTGTCCGAGATTCCTATTTTGAAAGGGTCACTGAATGACCTCATCAAATCAAATAAATATTGCATAAAACTAAACCGATTTACGCCAATGCTTTTAGCACCGATCATTATTGATGAGTTGCAACAGGATTAGTCTGGACTTTCGTTGAACTTTATTGAAAAAGTAGCTACATAGAGCGGACATTTCTCTAATTGATGACCGACGAGATTTACGTCGATTCGAAAGCCCCGAATTTCATATTCATGGTTTCGGTAATCGTTTTTGAAAACAACTGTTGTGTAACCACTTAGTGCGTCGTCTTATCCCCAACAACCCCCGTAATAACTAATAAATGAGCTGATGAAGCGAAATGTCCCTTGTTTAATAACATGCCCCTTCAAACACTTATTATTAAACTAATCGATTTGGGATCTAAGACACAATGGCTGACTTGGAACCGCACGTCACTACTACAACCCTTCCGTCAATGCGTTTCCCCATTATGAATTTACAAACTTAAACAAACTAATATCACTCTGAAATTAATGTAAATGGATTTCATGCTAATTCTAACAAGCTGAAATCCCCCACACATCTCGCTTTTCTTCGGTAAATATGTCTTTTATTTCTTTTAGGCAGTTGAAATCCCACGATAATAATGAGTGCTCTTTCGGAACGAGGTGGAGTATTATAATTGCCCTAATAAGGATGCAAAGCTTAAATTATTATAAAAGTTTGCTGCGGTTTGTTTTTAAATAGGATTAGGTCCAGTATTTTGTGCCCTTCGCTAATTGGAGATTATTATTTTGCCGAAAGCTTGTTCTTTTGTTTTAATTGCACGTTCGGGGTTGGAGATAAAATTTTATTGCCAACAAAATATCTCGTTTCTTAGGGATAATAAAACATGACACTATTATACGAGTAAGGAGGAGATTATCGGTCGGAACTTGATTTTTGCAATAAATCTACTTTTGATTCAAAGATATTCGCAGACTAGTCGTCTGCAAGGAACGTTTGTAGCTAGAATAAGAATTATTCCATTAAAAGTTTTTTCTCTTCATTTTAATTATTTTGTATTTCGTCGGACACATCTCCGTATAAACAACTGTCATTCTCAGGGAAACCTCATCAAGCAGTCTTGCAAAAAGTCGGTTCTCTTAATACGAGCTAGTAGCCCGGGGCCGCGGGTGCATTGTCCCATTTCTTTTCACGAAACCCCCATTATCTTTCGTTTTCGTCATATTTCCTTCCGATTTGTTTCGTATTATTACGGTCCCCATTATGACAAGCTATTGTATGAGAACTCACGCTATTATATAGAAAAGCTTGTTTGATACTTGATTAATTCATACACTTTATCGTACAAGGGTGGACTTTAAAGAAAAAAGTCAAAAGAAAAATCCAAGACACCTACACCAGAAAAACCATGTTCTATTATGTCTTACAATTATTGTACCCCAGCATGTGGTCTTGAAGCAAAAAATCTCACTTTAATTAAATAATCAAAACGGGCTTTGTGTTGAACGTTGAATGGACGAGGCGATAAAAGAGTGTAGAGTTTCCTTCCTATTATTTTTCTATTTTGTACGCAGATGTCCGTCGTGACGTCACCATCTTCTCTAGGATTCCCACACACGCCACGTGTGAACTTGGCATTATTTACATGTTGTAATTCAGGTCCTGCCCTGAGGGTGGCACCCTTTTATATTTCTAATTGCGACTATCTCCTCTCTGATGTATTATGGCTATCAGCTAAACGCTTATTTAGCTCATATTTTACAATTTGCTTTGTCTGTGGACGATTTATGCGTGCGCAACAATTTTATACATTGTACCCGATGTTACCGCACTCCTTTCCGGTTCACGAATTTGATTACTCGATTCGAAAAAAAGTTTAATTAATTTTCATTTTCACGTGACACGAAGTAAGAAGTCTTTGAAAATCTCCGCCGATTTTTCTAATTAAAGTACGGATTTATCTCGCTGAAAGGAATACTGTTATTCTTTCGATGACTTTGTTTAATATTTTTTTAAATTAATTGAAACGAGTTTCTTTGAGGTTCAGCGATGGGTGAATTATTGCGTTTTATTATTCTTTGCTTTCTGTGCTTCTCTATGTTTTTAGGCGGAAAGTTTGCTTAAGACTCGGAATCTCTTTTAATTCGGCATCGGATATGTTCATCGATGCTTTAAATAGTTGTTTACTGTACAAGCGCCGAAAAAACCTCAGAGAAAAGAGCGGTGATGTAACGAGCGAGCTTTCGCTATGAGATTCCGCGAGAGAATTGTACATGATTTTTTATAGTGCTATTTTATTTTGACATTTATCAATATGTTTGCTTAAATTTACACGACATGTTTTTATCACTTTTATAAACATTTCGGTTTGAATTGCATTACATTAATTTATTAGTAATATAAGATGAACATTTAACTGCAAAACAACAGCTTACTTCCTATATGAGATGTGGTGGATCATAATATGAACATTTTGTTACGCTTTAAGAAGAAATAGTAGTCTAATAGCGTTGAACTAACCGTTGGCCGGAAGCTATTTCCGGTGGCTCGAAGGCGTGAAAACTTGAAAAGGCAAGGCAGTTATTGGCGGATTTATAGGTCGTATCTGAGCCGCCTTTGACTTCCCATCATCTCTATATTAAGCGAGGAAAGCGGCGCGAAGTTGTCAACGCCCGAGGATTTAAAGGAGCTCGGAAGCAAGATAAGACAATCAACAGGGGTTTACAAGGAGGATCAGTGGTCGTCCTGAAGCAAGTTGATCGCCACAAAGGAAAGCTAAGCCTGACGCCAACCAGAATAAACAATTACCAATTACTCGACTCTGGTCAGACTTTGTCGCTTTGGGACTCGCATTAAATTACAATCAATCCCCCTAAAATAAACATCGAACGGTGATGATTCCGCGGATTAATTGGAAACGCGAACTCGTCCGCAAGTTCAAATCCTTCTTAATGGCGCTGTAAAAAACCGACTCCAACTCAGACTTGATCTCCTAATCCCTTTATTACGAATTAAAATCCGATAAGAAGTCGGCAACAAACTGGAAACAATTTCGAACGAGCATAAACCGCCAACGACAGTAATTAGAGCACGATATTGTAAATTCGGCTCCGGTTAATTCCGGTACGCGTCTGGTTTTTTGCTAGCAAACTGGTTCCGGAAAAAAAGGACGGCGTATAATACAGCGGTGCACAGTCTGCATTTAGACGAGTTTTTACGGGATTTTAAGGAGAGGAAAGCGCGGATTAGTTCGCGGTGTAGCTTTTAATTAAAGTTCAAAAATATAACAACGGTCGAAGCGAAATTAGCCGGATATGAATATAGAACGGGTTATGTGCGAAACCAAATGTCTGCTGTAGTTTTTCGTTAATTAGCAAACTGACTGTTGGAATAAATTTAGAATATAATTGGGTTTATTCGCAACTACGCCACGTTAGAGTTGGACCGATGAAATTTTTATGAACTTACAACTTTGGTAAGCGGGTACTAATTCCATTGCAGAGAACTTATTACTCCACTCGAACTTACAACTATCTGAGTGAATCCTACTTCTACTATGTTTTTCGATCTAATTATAAAACAAATATCTAGATGGAAAATTTGTCTCCCCTTCCGCGAGATTTAGAGGTGTTTTTATGGATCAATCATTTACGAAATGCTCCTCATATTAAAAATGTATGTATGCAAACGCACACTGAAAGTAATATTCTTTACGACCCCACATCTCGTCCGTTTATTGAAATAGGGACTCATTTATGTAGATGAAAAACCAAAATTCCACGCAGGGAAAAATTCGATTCGACTTTGTGACTGGTCTTTATCGGAAATTAGTCCTGGTCCCATATAGGGTGTCTCTTTTCGTCGTATACGTGTAACTCGATCCCTCGTGTAAAATGACATGTATTAATGGTTGTTCGGAACGCGTTTTTGGTCCAGTAATAAAGAGGCGGAATTAAAAACTCGTAACGAGGCTCGTGGGGCGGCTGCGACTGTAATTCACTATTAACTTCGCCATT
Source organism: Gnatocerus cornutus (assembly GCA_029298725.1). Taxonomy (NCBI): domain Eukaryota; kingdom Metazoa; phylum Arthropoda; class Insecta; order Coleoptera; family Tenebrionidae; genus Gnatocerus; species Gnatocerus cornutus. Next base: position 10,733,323 of record CM055514.1, read on the forward strand.
GGCTCTGCAACGCTATCTGTTGGACCGGACGCTCGCTGTATTAACTTTAGATTAGAAGTAAAAACTCGTAAAATTTTATTATGGCACACGGGTTGCAGCGCCGCGAGCGGGACGCCTCGGGATATTTAAACTTTCGAGCGATAAAAACAATAGTGGAGAGAAATTTAAATTTTGAATATTTTAGACAAAAATATGATGCGAGTTCCTTAAATTTATGTTTGTTTTCAATTTTTGGTGGACGCTTAAAACGACTCAATGTAGCATAAAAATTTTGATGTTTCTCGGTCTGGAATATGATATGAATGCACGCTTCCGCACTTTAATTTTGTAATAATTTTGGTAGATACAGATGCACATAATTTCTACATTAATCATAATTCAAATAATTTAGTGCACTTTTCCAGCTTTGTTGAAGCAACGGAATAATTTATCACTGTTTGAACAAAATTTGAAAAATGTATTCATTATTCATGAAATTTTATCGACAGGTAGAATCGGCATACATATCAAACGTACAAAACTAAGGGGATTAAAAACTTTGAATAATTTCGTTTGTAAAACAAAAAACGGGAGCGTATGTGAAATGAAGCGCACGGAATTCATCATAAATATTTCATAGTATCGGAAGTGTTTCAGCTTTAGTTATAAATGCTAATGCATTGTCTACAAAGACAAAGAATTCCATGAAATATTCTTTCATCATTTTGGATAACTAGCGATATAAAAGACGTTTGAATTATTGTGTTACGTCTCGAGCTTTGATATCGTAACGTTGTTCAGAATATATCAACGTTTTATGAACGCCACGTGCACTCTCGGGTACTATCTTAATATCTCAATTATAGGTCCCGTACAAAGATTTATATGGATGAGGGTTAGAACCACTAAAAGCGTTCGTTGGAGTTGTTTGTTTAAAGAACGGGACGAAGATTGCGGCTAAAATAAATATCGGGCGATGAGAGAATGTAAGAAGAGGTGGGTAAATAGCAGACGGTCATCGGTTAAGTAATTGAGCTTTCCGGAACCGCAGCAGTCGGCGTGGACCATTCCTGTAATTATGAGATGATTATTTGCTTCTGCTCAGGCTTAGATAAACACGAGTGGTATGCCGTCTTTTTATTCCGTTGATGACTCGCAGCGTTCTCATTCGCCTAATGCCGAGCAAATTTTAAGGGAAAACTTTGGTTTGTTCAAAATTTTATCTACATCCTGACTTTATTGCAATCTTCAAAAAAGCCCGAAACCTGGTTGAGTAATGAAATTGTCCTCTCAAATTACGCGGAAGAACTGAAGTGCTGCCATCAAGTCGATAAATTTTCTCGATATCCACCGCAGTATTAAAGAAAATCACCTGATATGACTGTGCAAGTTTGACAGATTCGATTTGGGGCCAGAAGGGGGTCATTAACGCTTCAAGAAAATGTTCCATTACTCTCGAGAGCTCTCGAAGACCGACAATCATCGTTATCCGTATTGTTCCGTCACAGGGTCCCTTGATTGAACCGCATGACGAACAGGGACAAAGAACAAAGCGCAACATGTCAGGCGGAGCATTAGTTGTAGTTATAAATGTCATGGAAAGAACGACATGTGACCTCTTTTATTGTTTCTGTCATTTTCCTATGAAAGTTATCCGTTATTCTTGAAGCATTCTTTCGTTATTATTAATATTGTTGATGTAGAAAAATTGTGTGGTATTCATATGGGCAAGATTATAAAGAGCATTAGAGTGGCTTTGACATGACGACGAGGGATGTTATTGCCACTGGACGTCCACCGTTTCCGTTCCCTTTACTACTTCTTGTCCTGATTTAATTGCTCGTTTGTCTTCGCGTTTTATGAGATACTAACCGTGCTATAGTTGCAACGCTAATAAAAATTCAGGAAATGGCGAGTTTCGTAACGTGAAAATGTCGCTGCTCCATCAATAAAACAGCAAAGATGATTATGAGCCTCTTTCAAGACTGGCAGCAGTTGATTCGGTTAATAAATTTCAGAGTAGGTAAATTTAACAACGTCTGAAGTCACATTCAAAATAACCACTCCTAAACATATTACTATATTTATTAAGACATCTGCCTGCGCCCTGTCGCTTTTAATAGATTTATAAACTTTTTTCGCCACGCATTCATTTTTTTGCTCCCCCGAAAATGACCTCACTACCTCTGGAAGTGATTTATTTTTCGCCGACTGAGTTGTGAATAGTTAAAAAAGGATGTCTCTCGTCCGTGCAGCGTGTTCTATCCACTTCCAATAAATTCCACAGACAAATCTGTTAAAATTTCCTTTTTTTGCTTTTGAACGCGGTTAAATCGCGTCAAGTGTGGTGAGATCCCGCGACTGTGATTTTAATGGGTTTGATGACGCTCTCCAAGAAGTGTCAAAGGCACGTCCTACAATTAGTAAGGCTGTGGACGTCAGCGGCACTCCAGTTATATCGGGCACATCACGCACTCATTTGCGCATTACGAGATTGTCGTTCTGCGGAAGACACACTTCCACAGATCTTAATTGTCTGCAAATCCCAACTTAACAAGGAAGAAAGGGAAGCTGAAGAACTTTCGTTGTGTAATTATAAGGTGCATTTAATATCCATTAAGCAAAGTTGGAGCAGAGACGTAATAATGATAAAAATTATGAGGTCGTCGGTTGGGAATAAAAACATTCGAGACTACGAGTTTTATTGTGTTTGTTAATTAAGTTTGAAATCACAAGTTTTGTAAGTGCTGCTTCCCAAAATATTAAAAAATTCGAGTTTAACAAAGAGGCTCAATAAAAATTAAGTTTACATAATGTGTTTTTGTTTGACCTCTCTGGTAATCAATCTAACACTAAATTAAGGATTGTTTAAAAGTAGTACGAAAAATAAAAGTTTCGTCTATGAAAACTTGGAACAATAGAACTTCGTCTCGAGTTAGCTCAGCTATCAAAATGAACGAGCTTTCCGGTGAAAGTTTTGACACACGATGTCTCAAGCTTCATCGCCCCATCACCGACTCAAATCTAACCGAACATCTTGATAAATTTTAGCAAAAATAAAAAATGAGATCTCATTTAAATAAGAAAGAAGGATATTTCCAACCAAATTCAGCGTCTCATTTCGCATAAAGTAGACATCCATTTAACACAGTCCTAACTCCATTTCTAGAGCTTTCTTTCGCTGAGCTTTGACGTCTTGTCACCTTCAATAGGTGTTTTATTCATGCGATGCTAAACTGAATTTATTACCGATATTTTGTGTCGTCCTTATAATTTATAGAAAATAAGTTTCTATTCCGGGGAACGCATTGAAGCGTGAGAGTCCGGAAACGCACCACGCCGTACATAAGCAGGTCCGGAATCTAATGTAGTACAGCAATCGATCTGAATATTTGAAACAATGATGTGCGGATTACCAGAACGTTGAGCTCTCTTCAACGACAGATTGTTGAATGCGAGGAATTCCTGAAAGGATTTCTACATGTCTATTGTTTCGCTATTAATTTCGGGGAAGCAGCATCAGCCTGTAATTATTATTATTCCTCATACGAGCAAATTCCTCAGGGAGCTTAAATTAAATTCAAGGGGCTTCAGTAGAGAGATCGGAAAAAACTACGTTGGGATTCTTGAAAATTATATTCTGACGAATCATGCATCACACCTCATCGATTGAAAAACATGTCAATTACACAAAATATGCTGATCGCTTGAAATGCAGCAGACAAAGCCGATTTTAGCGGCCCTTTCTCGAACAAAACGATTGAATTTTATTGAGCTAATTTCACGTCATTCCAGTTACGTAAAAGTGCACGCCATAAAGGGCCTTGAATATCAAACAGAAACATGTTACAAGCACCCTCTATAAAACGTAACGAATTCTGCAAACAATCGTGCACATAAAAAATATCACGACAGCCTCAGACTAATCTCTCCATTGTTGCGTAACCGAACCCGAGGGCAGATATTAGATATGATATTCATACGTTACATAATCTCTCGGCAGGTTCAGGGAATTTACGACGGACCGTGAAAGAATTGTAATGAACATAATGAGGATGTTGTCATCGAGGGGCGCAAAGCTTTCAGGAACCGGTGGTGTGTATTCGCATTCACCCGAAACCATGCATCACTGATTATCAAGGAAAGGATCCTGATCTACATTTTTACCACATTTCTGATCTCTATAAAATCAAAGATGCGTGAATACAAAGGATATAAAATGTTGTTTTATAAGCGTATAAGTTTTATCGATGCAGTGTAAAAAAAGTATTAAAACTGTTTTTTATCGAAGTTTTATGTCGAACAGTATGCAACTGTTATGAGTAATATTGGCAGTCGCTTCGACCAAGTTTATGCTGCATAAATTTCAAATTTATTACCGCACTGTCGACTTTGCAACACTTTGCGACATTTGGATTTAATTTCAGGCGACAAACACGTGTTCTGGAATGCCGTCGGTACACCGATTTCAACCATGTCATGTTTAATACGTAGATCATAAAACAAATAAGCTTTTCGTAACCTGCAAATCCGATTCCACTCGTACGAGTATAAAAAATGCATTTATTTTGACGGAAGCATTAAAAGTAAAAAATATTTTTCCATTTCTAGTTATATTGGAGCACTTGCAATTAACGTGTTTGCTTATTGCTTTTCGTTGCGAAGGCAAAATTTATTATTGCTTTCGGGCCATTGTTGGCGATGTCAATGCTCGAAGTTTGAAAGCGAGCGCCGATAAAAAGAGAACTTCGTCTGTAAACAAGCAACTCGCGATTCTAACGACCAATTACATGACAGTTTTCATTGTTGCACCGATGAATATACCGTATCGAATTTCAGGACTACCTTCAGGACGTTGGTGCGGTCTGCTAGTTACAATAACGAGCTTGCTTATTTATATCCACTAAACATAATACGCAGAGTTCTAATAAAGGATAATAGGGCTTAAGCCTACGAGGGACGTACAAGTACACAAGGATAAAAATAAGCACAAAAACGTAATACGATGCAGATCAAAAGCGTCAGCGCGAAAGCCCACCTGATTGAATTCAGTTCTTCAGCGGGACGTCCCTTGAGGCCGTGGAGATGACCTCCCATCCAGAATGTCACTCCTAATTGTCCCCATCCGTATAAACCCTGAAACTACAGACCGAGAATCGAAATTATCTCAATTCGGACCCCATTAGCTCAACAACAATGTGAAGGCTATCCGATTAAGTCAGGGTAAGTGCCAACTTTTGTATTCAAATTCTGATCTTTATTCAAGAGCTGCATTTGCTAATGGAAGTCAGTCTGAAACAAATAAAATTTCTCAATTCAAAGTGACACAAAAAATGCAGCAACTATTCTCGAATTTGTTTCCAGTCTGAACAAAATTCTTCCATCTTTTTTAATTTTTAATATTTTACCCATTCAACAAAAAGTCCATTCAAATAAAACCGGCGGAATATCCGTTCACCGAAGTCTGCATCGCGAAGTTTTATGTTCGACAGTTTGTTTGCTGTTGACCTGCGCTCGAAAAGAAACGAAAAAGTAGAAAATTTCGATTCTCATCAATAAGTAATGAATGGGAGTTTCTGTCCTAAACCGCAGACTTGACTGTATTCTGGGTGTGGATCAAGTTTAAAACTGCTTCTAACAAAAAACTTTAATACGGTTTCTCAGCTCCCTGCAAAACTCAGAAGAGAATTTATCAGGTTTAAACGCAAAACTTTATAACAGGTAAATTTAAATTGCAAATTAACGCACGAATACAGCCACTATCGGTTGAGTGGCAAAAATTCACTTCTTCACAAGCGAATTACATTATTAAATTAAGAGAGAAGAATTTGCGGTTTTTGTCACCCGGCGCCTCCACCATAATTCATACACTTCCTTGAATTTGTACACGAAATATTCCCACCCAATTTCACCTGTAAATTGGTAGGTTCTTCTACTCAGTTAAGTGACTCATAGTCGTACCGTGCTGTAATTATTATTAACGCAAACTTTTTAATGATCACTTAACAAACGGCTAAATCAAGTCTGAAATCCATTAAATCTAGTTATTTAAATATTTAATTACATCTGCGAACGTTGTTTCGAAAGTTGGCATAAAACTTTCCGAGAGAGAAATTAAAACTTCTCTTGCAAGCATTTCAAGTTTCACCTTGAGACCGAGACAAATTGGTGGTTTCTATTTTAAACAGAACGCGTACATTAACATGCGTAAAATGATCCTGTCGCTCATTAAAAACAGATTATCACTTATTGCGGGTAGTTTGGCGGCGAGATGCGTTAAGCTCGGCGCCTAAGCCGTCATTCCTGATTAAAATTCATCCCTGTGCTTGTAGAACGCTCGTTTCGCTTCACATAAATTTATAAACTTTCATATGTACACTCAAAATTGTTGTAAGTTATAAAGATACACTATAGCTAATATTTTTACTCTTTCACGACGCGTAAAATTTTTCTCGGAATTTCTACGATCATTTTTAGTTAATATTTGAGGACTTTACCTTAGTAAGAAATCACGATAAATCAGCCGTGCCTGCAGAGATTCTCCTTTTTTCCCTCTAATTAAAAATCGGTTTTTGTTTTAGTGTACCTTTAGAATAAGTTAAATTTACCCAGACGTCGGATCTCATCAGAATGCTCTCCAGTTGGTCAATTACCGATTGTCTCATTTCATCTGCTACGGTCTTGAGATTCCCATTGTCCGAAGTTTGTCCGGAGGAACGCAGCCTGGTTACCATAACAACACATCCCCATTTACACAAGAAAATAAAATTAATTTAACTAATCCCTTGATATAGTATTCTGCAGGAAACTTTGCGTTTAACGAAATTGAAAATTCGTTAGACGGATTAAGTTCGATAAGCTCGAGTTGCTTATTCTTCTGGTTTTAACAACCTGTTCAAATTCACGTAGGAAGTTAAAATTTCTGAGATCCAATCGATAATAGCCTGCCGTTTTTCTGCAATTGGGGTTGCTTGGTTATAATAGATGCTGTGGTGCTTGTGGCAACAAGGGGAGTAAGCATGCATGGAGTTAAAGGCAACCATGCGAGTCCACCTTGGCTCTTCTTAAGCAAATGTAGCGTGCATACTTAAGGACTTGAAACTCGCTCGCTGAAGTATTTCATCAAAATTTGCACACTTGGATGACTTTCTCGACTTCCTCGTTAAATGTTCTCTATTCATTATTGGTTTTATGCCCTGGTTGTTTACTTTTCACCGAAGCAAATCTGTGTTATGGATATCCACACCACCCTCGACTTCCTGCTAGTTAGCATATTTAGACGGCAAATACCCATAAAAGTCGGCGAAAACGAGAAACTCAGGGTGCTGAGCCAAGTCGAACGGAACTATAATTTTCTTCTATGAATCTCTCGTTGTCTACTGCAGTATTCTAATTTCACTATAGGGTACGACGGATCACAGCTTCAGAACAATAGCAGTTTAACAAAGATAACCCCTTTTAGTATTGTGCCACACATTTATTACATTTGCTATAATGCGGAAAAACAATTGAGACAGATTTTTGTATAATTTTGTGATGAAAAAACGGGTTTGTTTATTTTTGTACATAACTTTTTTCTACGATTTGTATTCCAAAGTTTAAAAATAAATTATAATGATCGGAATGACCAAAAACTAGTTATGTAGATAAAATATCTGAAATCTAAGACATTTTGAAGCTAGACTCTTAGAAATCTTTTAGAATACTCTAATTCTAGAATTTAATCAAAAAAACTTTGTGAATTAATGTGAGAATCTAGGATTAGGGAATTGAAGTAAATCTGCAGACCACTGATTTTAAGGTTCTTAACTTTTTAAATACATATTTCCAAAACTTTCAAACTCTGAAATTTTTATTATTTATTATTTTATTTATTTATTATTTATTATTATTTATCATTAAATCTGTAATTTTTGAAGTTTTAAGAGTAAATTGAAAATTGTCTAATTTTATTAAAACTTGAAATTTAGGTAATTTTGATCCGATAGCAATAAAATTTTAAAAAATTCCAAAATCATCATTTTATTCAAATTTATAATTCAAGCAATTTTGATCCGATAGTCTTATTTATATTTAAACTACGGGGCGATGGAAAAGGATAAGCCCAATTTAATGTTAACGAAGGTTTACATTGTAAAACTAATTTAACCTGAAAATTAAAGCACGTTTATAAAAGTTGAAACACAAAAACCCAAGAAAATGCAATTACTTTTTAATATTTGAAGATCGCTGTTTTGATGGATAAATAAACTAAGATATATGGAAAGTACAATTTTCTTTTAAAAGTAAGCTTAACTTCCTTAACTTTTAATTTAACTGTCACGATCATTATTACTCGTTTAACTAAATCCAGTGTTTCGCTGTGGAGTTTATTATTTCCATTAATCAAATAGCCTAATCCAGGTTTATAAGTAAGATATACGATTTGCAGCACATAGTAATCATTAATTCTAATGAAGATTTTCTCGTATCGTTTTTCAGTCGCTCTGTGATTGCTGTGGTTATTTTTACCACTTCTGAGGGTTGTTTGTAATTGCATGTTGATATTAGCACAAATAAATGTGCGGTTAAGACAGCAACTGTACACAACAGAGAGCTTCTCATGGGACAATGCTAATGGCCGCACTACTTGTTCGCTTGAAATTAAATTGGGATGAAATTGCTTTCCTGCAATGGCTTTTTTGCTTGGAATTGCTTCGGATGAAATTATGTGGGCAAAAAATCGACGTATTTATTTAATCCAATTCTACTGGGAGAACAGGATTTTTACGCGTTCTTCGGGCACATATGTAAATTCCCTTAAATGATCTCATATAAATGACAATTGAGGTTCACGCTTCGATAACTGTGTGTTAATAGTTCATCAAACAAAGGGCATTAGCATTGGAATAGCCCATTTCATCCACGCAATTACGCACAGTTCACGATGAGAGGAACCCAGAACACCTGAAGACAAGTCCGGTTTGTTCGCTCTCACCCCGTTGCAATGCAGAAAAGTAGGGCACGAAGAACAAAACCCTACAACTCCTCCAAACCCCTCTGATGTATGCTGAATTGATGTATTACACGCGTAACAATGAGAGGCATTATTCAAGTGGAATATTCTTCTACCCGTTTGCTTGAATGGAGAGATACACTTGTAAGTATACGTACAAAGAGTTAATCTACAAGGAATATTTGCTACTGGAGCTTGCTTGAAAGACCACACTTATAGAGAAAAACAAAAAGAAGCGACAAAACATTAGTGATCAAAAACATCTGGGAGAAGAAAGACGATCCTTTGTCGAAACGCTGTCACAAGGGGGATACAAATATAAAGAAAATACAGGGTGAGTGGACATATTTTTGAATCGGCTAACGAATTATTGGTTCTCTCTCAATCGCAATTTATTATGCAAAATTTTAGCCATAATTTCATCAAAGAAATTTCTCACTCATCTGCTCCCCTTTGGCAGTATTTGAGAAACTGTCAGGACTACTTATTTATGTTGTTCTGATATTTTATGCGGATGTAAAATGCACATAAACCGCCAATGTTAAGGCCGTGGTGCTTTCAGTGCGCATATTAAATGCAGTAATGGCTGGAAATTTTTACAACCTATAAAGAAGGGCTGAGACGTTGATACAAAGCGACAACGTGACAAAAATTCTCATAAAACTACGAAATTTAGAGTATTCGTGAATACAAATCGCTGAAATTATAAAAAGTCGGTGTTTACTACCCGAACTTAGCCGATATTTTGCGCCCTCTAATCACCCCTGATTACAGCGTTTAGGGAAGGACAGAAGGGCTATTTATGTGTTGGTCGAGCCATATTTTAAAAAGAGCATAAATCACGGCACATGTTTCCTGCAGCAGCCAATGTCCAGGATTAACTCTCCATTATTCACGCGTTTCAGGATGACTGATCTTTTTATGAATTAAAAGCCTCTAGAGTGAGGAACGGCGATAACAAAAATAAAGATTGAGTCCAACATGACACATTAATGCTTGGGCGTTTTTGAAGGGGCAAATAATTAAAAATTTATATATGAAACAAAGTGGTGTGCGAAGGGACAAAGCATTTTACGTCAAAGGTTGCTATAGTGTCGCATAGGTAGGTAATGGACAAAATAAGAGCAATGTCCCTCTCACTTCTCATCGGGTGATTTTTAAAGTTGATCCAACATCACAGGTAAAAGGGGAAGAATGAATGCGGTCGAATCGAGTTACAGAGCAACCCCAGGGATCCACAGAATTTGAAAACAGGAGATGTTTTTGATAAATTTCCCGACACATGAAAGGAAAAGAGGGATGCCGCCAGATTGAACATATCCTTAAATAGATATATTACATCGAAAATCTAGACGAGATCTATCTCTAGATTAAAATCAACATCAAGAGAAGTACCTACACTAAATAAAATTAATGTCGAAGCCCTCATTTAGACGGCTTGTTACTCGCCCCTTCTATAAAGTTCGATTTTAACTTATATGGCTTTATTAAAATGCCCATGTATTGCGGTCCTCTGAGGCACAAAGCAATCTAAATTTGAAGCCGGTGGCCAAGTTTCTCTTTTGTTACACGTGACCGTTAATTACGATCTCTTATTAACATTCGTTTCAAATATTTATTTGTTCATATGGGCGTTAAAATTGTTGATATTACTCCCTAGCGGCAATGTTTCATCCATGGATAAGCTCTGCATAAATTGCTATTGATTCTAAAAGGACTGAAGATGAGAAAAAGTCATCACAGCCACAATAACCTGTCTGATATTATGTGCAGCAAAAACGGTACAATGGAAATACTACTTCATGTCTCGTCTATCAATAAAAAAATTCAGACGAGATGAGATTTAAAAAATTCCGCAAAAAACGCAACGGTATTATTGTTACTTCGAGGGTCGACGAGTTATTAATATCACATCTTTTACTTGGTAACGGCGTATTTGTTAAATGTTGAGATCATATACACTCCATATAAACTCAGTAGGAGTTTAGACTTAGATAATAAAAACTTCTATGCTCATAAAACAGCAACAACCCTAAAATATTCATAGGCGTTAAAAACGTTCTGTTGCAAAATGGGATGTAAACAGAGCTTTAGGGGTCCTATAAATCACTATTTTTACTTCATCCTCAAGATGTATACGTTTTTCATGCAGAGCAGATGTATATGTTTATTGTGAAATCATCAAGACAACGAAGCAAAGTACAAATAATAAAATAAAAAAAGCAATTTTATTTATTAATAAAAAACTGTATATATTTTTCAATGTTTTATTAGTAATTTAACAAAAATTACTTACTTTTAGGTACTTATTACTTAAACAAGTCTCACAACTAGCAGTTCAAACTCTTCGCGTCTTGATTACTTCACTTTCTGGACAACACACCTTTGGATTTGTACCATTAAAACCACACTGTGATCCTATTAGAAACATTAACTTCTCACTAGTCATCGGTTCGTTAAAATTATTTGCAGCTGCATAAATTGATGGGCATTCTTGCAAATTTATGCAAAATCCAACTTCTCCAGATTCTCGAGTTAAACATCCGGATACATTTTCGTTCTCTACAAAGAAACAATTACGCGTTCAACCTTTCAGATTCAAAATTGCAACTTTACGAAGAAGTTGTAATCTCTCCAAATTTGGTACCAGAGCGTTTAAACTATCGGAATTACTCACCTGTTTGAGCAATTGCGTGCATTCTGCTTGTGAGACACAAAACAATCACAAGAAAAGAACCAAACATTGTGACTGAATAATTGTGACTAAAGAACCTGCTGAATTCTGTAATGCTGTAATCTTCAATTTGCCCCGGTCGTCCTCGACACTGCACCGCTTCAACGAGGTCATCGAACTGAAAACCTACTAAAATTTTCCTTGACAAACCCATTGTGACATGTATGTCAATGACAGTGACGTTTTAATTTGTATCAAAATTTATCCCAACTTTCAAATGTAATTTCTTTATTCGCTTATGGCTGAAGATTCAAAAAGCAGTGACCGATCTGACAGTTCTTCGGACAGTAATCTTGAAAAATCCAAGAAGCAAGCACCCGTAATCAAAACTGTGATCCACGGCAAAGTTACAAGAAAACGGAAAAATGTTATTTCGGCGTGTTTAACAAATTGTCGCTACGAAATCATTCGCAAAATTGCTGAGAAGTTTGGGTACAAAGAGGTGAGTGAAGGCGAGAATTGGAATTTGTACTGGACGGATTTATCCATCACCGTAGAACGATGCAAGGAAATGAAGCGTTATCAGAAGATCAACCACTTCCCGGGCATGTTGGAGATATGTAGGAAAGACTTGTTGGCTCGAAATTTAAACAGAATGCTCAGACTTTTCCCAAAAGAGTACAATTTTTTTCCGAGGACTTGGTGTTTACCGGCTGATTTAGGTGAAGCGTTAACTTACAGCAGATTGCGTCGGAATAGAACGTTTATACTCAAACCAGATGCGGGTAGTCAAGGACGAGGAATATTCGTTACTAAAACTTTAAAAGAAATCAGACCATGTGACCGCGGCGTGTGCCAGGTGTATATCAATAGACCTTACCTCATTGATGGTTACAAATTTGATTTGCGAATCTACGCGCTTATTACATCATGTGATCCTTTGAGAATTTATATATATGAAGAAGGTTTGGTAAGATTTGCCACCACCAGATACAAAGAACCGAACTCTGTCAACATAACCAACGTCTTCATGCACTTAACTAACTACGCTGTGAACAAGTACAGTCGGACTTACAACCAAGATACAGAAGAAGGCAGCAAAAGAAAGATCTCTTGGTTTAAAAATTATCTGAAGAAGCTAGGCCACGATATTGAGAGTATCTTTAAGAAAATTGACGACGTCATTATAAAAACCATAATAAGTGCCGCCCCCGTGTTGAAGCACAGCTACGCTGCTTGCTTCCCCAACCATGACGTCATTCCGGCATGTTGCGAGCTTTTAGGAGTTGACATTATCCTAGATAAACGCCTAAATCCTCAAATTTTAGAAGTGAACCACTCGCCCAGCTTCCACACAGACACTGCTTTAGACTGGGAAATTAAAGAATCTCTTCTCACAGACATGTTTGCTATGATGAACTTGGGCAAATGTGACAAACGCAAAGTAATGAAAGAAGACAGAAAACGAATCCGAGAAAGATTACTCCATGGAAAAGACCATCAGCCTTCTGTCGTCATAAATTTCGATGATCTATACCGTCTTGAAGCGAACAACAGAGGAGGATTTAGATTAGTTTATCCCTGTCCGGCTACTAAAGTCTACTACAACAAGTTCTTTGACCAAGGCCAAGGCTCGCTTTACTGTGAAACAGCAGCCAGTAGAGCACGAGAAGCCGCTCAGAACGCTCTTAGAGACGAAATGCAGCTTAAAGCAAGACTAGAAGCAGCCAAACGAATCGTGGTGACACCGTCGAAAGCAACACAACCAAAGAAGGAGTCTTCACAAGTTTCAGTGAAGACACCCAAAGTTGGGACGGTATTTTCAATAGCGAGTTCGTCAGAACCGCAGATGATTGTCGAGTCTGAAGAACGAGATAGACTGCAAAGATTGGCACAACGGGACTATCTTATTAGAAGTCATGGCATTTTAGAACACGTTTATTTCTCGATGAAGAAGAATGGAAATTTGCGACCACGCGACGAAAAGAAGTTTGCGATTTTTGACAAGATACGCAACAGTAGTGAGATCACCGGTAACAAGCAGAATGGAATATTCATTTCGGATCTTGTGGAGTCTCTCAAAGCAAAATCTAGTATCTAAAGGTGTTTACTAAGCCCACAAATAAATTATGCTAATTAAAAAGTTTATTAATATCAAAAATCTACTTTTGTATATTTGTCAAAATCCATTCCATGTGTGAGGAAACTTTGGTATAGATCGAGAGTTTAACATTAAAAAAATTACATCGTATTCCCAACGAATTTATTCCAATTAAATGTTGACGATCAATGTCATAGCGACGTTTCACCATAAGAGGTCCTCCGGAGTCTCCCTGGCACGTTTTAGCCTGCGATTTAGAACTCGCGCAATACTGTTCATTGGTAAGTTGACTAGATTTGCAATTCTCATCATCTTCAGGATTAAGCGCAAATTTGGCTTTAAGTTTGATGGGATTCATTTCTAAAAAGAAAAAACAATACTAAACTCCCAACATAAGCAAAATTTTACGATTTCTGTCATTTAGACCCCAGCCAGCAATGTACAACGTTTCGTTGTAGGGTGCCAAAAAAATTGGCGGTGGCAAACAAATCGGTTTAATGAAATCTAAAATAAAATATTAGTTTCTGAATTGTTTTCGATGGAGTTAAACCTGAATACTCCACTTCAGTTTTCAGACGAATTAATGCGATATCATGTTTTCGAGATGTGAGGTTGAACTCTGGATGGATAATATAAGATTCAACCATTATTTCTTTTGTGCCGTCATTACAGTCGTTGGCTACGCAGTCAACTTCACTAGTTATGTTGTATTCACCTAAAATAACTGAGTACCTAAAAAAATAAATTAATTCACAGCCTTCCGTTTTTCATAACTCACAAATCTCCTACTGGTTTGGTTTCCTTCGGATCAACACAATGAGCGGCAGTTAAAATATACTTCTTATTTATTAAATTTCCATGACATCCATAACTAAACACGTTGTCTTTATTTTTATATCGTAACAGAGCGACCCAAGGAAATTCGTCTATCGCAGCCACATCTCCTCCTGAAATTTTATTTGTGGTGGGATCTAAACCGCAGTTATCTCCATTTAAGGTATCAACGTTTTCCATAAAATTTCTAGTTTTTTCTTCATCGATGCAGTGAATTTTAAATTCTCGGATCGTTTTAGCACAGTTGAGGAGATTCAGTAGAGTTGTAGTCCCAAAGTTATTCCTTTTAGTTTTAATTAATTCGTAGATATGTGGACAATCTCGGACTTGCAAACACTGAGTCCCTTGTGTAATTAAGTCCAGTGCATTAATGGAAGTGTTTAAGAGATCTGCAACAGTTTAGATAAGAAGATAACAAAATAAAAAGATAATTTTGGATTAAAATTTTAGTTTATTTAAAAACGAAGAGTACTCACATAAGAAGAATACTGCTTTAACTATGAACATGATGAATGTGCAAATTTATTACAACTAAGAAATAAGAAACGTGTTCTCACTTGATGGCCTTGCAGTAAGAGAATTCCCCAAGGTTATCAATATGATAACAGTTGTTGTTGCTTCTTCTTTAAACTCGATCTAGTTCAATAATAAAAACAAATTAAAACATTTGATTATCAGTTTTAAACTTTTTTATAATTTCGTTTCTTCGTTCGACTATTTTTGTAATTTCAGGAGTCTTCCTTTTTAGTTCTTATATTGTTTCTTCAATCTCGAGGTTAGTTTATTATTTTTTTCTACTCTATAAAAAAAGGTTCTCAAAATATTTTAAATTTTTTGTACCTAACCCAAAAAAAGTTATGAATTTTTCAAAAAAAATGGCTTTTATATTTTTAAAAAGTTATAACTTTTTCAAAAATTAACTTATTGGGACGTTTTTTTCTTCAAAATGTTTGTTTTGAAATGTACTTTTCAGAAAAAATTACAAATTACAATTCTATTTTCTCAAAAATAAACTTCAATTAATTCTGCGATTATTCCCGCATATCCCAGAGTTATTTAATTGAAAAAAAAATATATATTTTAAAAATATCTTAGGTAACCATAAAATCGACAGCGAATTATTTGGCATTTCTAAAGTCGTTAATAAAAGCACGAATTCCGCAGGTAAAAAAAGATAGGTGCAAAAAAAATCAGAATTAAAAATAATTTAATTAGCAAAAAGTTTTTCACAATTCGTACTCGCTAACAGAAAACAATCAGTCTTAAAATGAGTATAATGATAAATAACGATAATGCAGAACATCCAATTTGTGACTTTACTTTTAATTAGAAATATCTCTCAAAACCTCGTAACAGCAATTTCAAAGAGTTTTTTATTTAATTTCCTTATCGATCCAATCTATGTAAGGCGGCAAAAAAGTATAAACCCCGGGAAAACTTCCACACAATTGTCCGTATCCATACGAAACGGTCCCAACAATAAAAGTGGCAAAAGAACCACTGGAAGTCTTAACATCGAGCATCAAAGGTCCACCTGAATCACCGTAACAGCTATCAACGCCGTTTCCATTGCCTGCACAAATCTGTCCTTCGGTTAATTTTCTTCTGCCGTTGTACTCGTTACACTTTTCGCGGTCACTATAACGTAAAACTGCTTTTCTTTTCACTGGGCTTCGTCTCTCTAAAAATAAAAAATTGCGAATAAAACGAATCACAATCAGTCTAGACAAAATAAAAACTTAAATTATACTAAATCCTCTTACCTTTCTCTGTTCGTCCCCAGCCACTTATTGTAAAAGTTTCGTTTCCACGTAATGTAAAGTGTGCAGGTGGTAAACAAATTGGTTGCACATAGTCTACAATTTTTTCTTAGTTACAAATAACGTAGAGACTTTCTCTTACCAGTAAATATTGCTTTTCGATCCAAACGAACGATAGCTATATCGTTTATCATAAACTTAGAGTTGTACTTCGGATGCATAGTGAGATCAGTGATTCTAAAAACTTGGGGAGGATCAGCACAATCAGAACCAAACTTATAATAAATACAGTCTGTCTCATTCCTAGTGTCATACTCTCCTAAAATAACGCTTTGCCTGAAACGAAGATAGTTTTTTATTTTGCTTTCTTTCTTTCTAACTTACAATTTCCCAAGGTCTTTTTCTCGGATAATATCCGGATCAACACAGTGAGCTGATGTTATTACATATTGTTCGTTAATTAAACTACCCGAGCAAGCATACTGAATTTTATTCTTGTTGACGTATTTAAATAATGCCAGCCAAGGATATTCACCCAGCGAAGTTTCACTTCCACCAACAAGCTTATTATCCACGTTCTGTGTGCCGCATTCTCCTAAATCCGGATCTGGAAAATAATTCAGGAACCTTTCATGGACATTCTTCGCCGTGATTTTTCCTTCTTTCGGACAACACACGCGAATTTCCTTATCGTGGTCAGTACTGCACTGAGAGCGATACTCTTTTAAGTATTTTACAACCACTGGATCTTCAAGGTCTACATTATCCATATACTCCATCAATGAATCGCATTGTTTGATGTTCTTGCAGACGCCTGTGGGTAACCACAACTGGTCTCTTGTTTATGTTTTTTGTTAACTTACCATTCCGAGAGCCTGGAGTTTTGCACTCCAAGAATTGCGCGCACCAAATCTTGGAGTCTTGACCATCAAAACCGCAATGGGAGAACCTTAAGAATGCTAGTGTATCCGGAGCGTAGGGTTTCGTTTTTATAAGTTTCATGGCCAATGGACATAATTTAATTGGAATACATTCTATTTTAGTGGTCGAGACGTAATCTGGAAAAGTTGCCAATTAATTAGACGATAAAATATTCCGTTGTGTCGGTATTGTAAACAAGAAGAATAGTACAAATTATACTTAGTCATAATTCTAGTAAGGTAAGAAGCAGCCGGCAAAAAAAACGCAAATCTTCTGAGATGTAGACCGGAATAGTACTTATAATTAAAGGAGCTTTAGCAGCTTTTGTAAAGTCTACAGTACATAATTAATTTCAGCATTTCAGTAGATTCTCGAAATTAGCGTATTTTCGGTGAGAATCTTTGATTTAATCGCGCAGTCTTTAGAATAATAACAACATAATGCGTAAACAAATTGTTCCCAACTTCTGAACCGTGAAAATAATTAAAAAATTTAGTTAATACAGAAATTCGTTGTTATTAATATCACAATTAGAAACGCCAACTTTATTGTATTTAGATGAGAGGGTAACACGTCCAAATTTGTGTTAATAAGCTCCATACAGTTAGGGAACTCTACATACAAGTTTTTAAGTTAAAAATTCGCTTTCAAACAGTTAATTTTACACTACTTTTTAACTGTAATCTTTTTACGTCAGTGCAGGTCAATTTTGTCCAGAAAAAAAAGTTGTTGGTCTCAATTAAATCAAACAGGAATGTAAATAAATATTATAAAAGAAACATTCTGATTCCAAACATTTTTGAATTGCCGTTAAAATATCCCAATTTTCTTACGAAACGAAATATTATTTTAACAAAAAACACTATGAAAAGGCGTCTAGACTATTTGTTATTCTTCTTTCTCACACAAGATTGTTTATCCACGCACATATTAAACTGAAATGTTAAAATTATTATCAACTTTTTTGTGTGGTTTCCCAAATTGATAAATGAAATTATAATTAGTAGCAGTATATTTAATAGCAACTATTTATTCAAGCAACATTTTTCTGTTTCAAGAATTTGTTAAAAAAAACTTGTCGAGTGTGGTTATTAGTAAACACTAAAATCAATCTGGAAAAACTAGTTGCATAATCTTCACACAACGTAGCCAAAATTGTAACTAAAGAAATAGCAGCTCGCCCGGAATTTTTGCAAAACAAAATACTCTGCGATTTTTATAAGTTCAATGAACTATGTATGTACTTTAGTCTTATAACATATTTTAAAAGATTATTATTTACTGATCAAACTGTTGCAGTGGTTTTACTAAATCCATCCTTAATTCATTCACCTGCGATTTTGTTGACAAAATTGGTAAATAAATACAATGTGCGTCATTGGGTAAATTGTCAAAAATTACTTCCTGAATTAGGTGTAATCTGCGAGTCTATTTATACAATAAGTTAATGATCTAATCTTGACTTATTCACCAACTCGATTGCTAAACTCTAATCGTTTATAAATTGTTTTTAATTTAAGAATATCTAGACAGACTACAACAGGTGCAGATCTTAAAACCATGGAAATAATTTCCAATAGAAATTTAAAAAGAATTCCTACAAAAAAACTGAAAAAATCGTATTTTTGTAATTCGTATAGAATTGTCAACCTAACAAATATTTATATTTATTTATTTATATTTTATAAATTTAATGCACTTATTTCTGTTACAACCTGTTTAAAAAAGTAAAAAGAAAAATATAAAGTTGAACGTGAAAATGCCTGACGACAAGGTTAAATACATTATTATACTAATTAATTGCTGTTTGAACAAAAAACGGAAATAGGTACATACCTAGATTGTATGTACATCTATGTATTTTACATTAGATTATCTCAAAATGATTTGCACTTAATTGATTATTTTTAATCTAACAGAAATCAGTTGCAAACAAAAGTACCTGTCAACGATACGAAATTAACTCAAAAAAAAACTAAAAATTAAAAAAATTGTTAAATTATGTAAATGCTAAAGAGTATTGTAATGTCATACAAATAAATATTTTATTAGTAGGTAAAATAAGAATTTAAGTTTTTAAAAACAACGTAATTTTTGTAGTTTTGCAAGATATTAAAATATGTAAAACATTTTATAGTTCCAAGCTTATTTATTTATTCTTGCAAACTTATTTTTCTTTTCTGCCCGCATTGAAATCACCTGAGCAAGGATTAAACTCTCTGGATTTTATTAAAGCTAGATTGTGCACAACAAACCACAGTTGCTACCAAAAATAGTAACTAACTACTCTTAAAATCTCACATCATTTGAATTTTACATTAATTCAATAGTAGACAAACTAGTCATCCAAAAAAAAAAATATTAACTTTTAATTTGAAGAACCAGTGAACACAATGACGACTAGAATAACAACATCCCAAATCTACCTGCCACTGAATTTGTGCTGTATCATAGATCAATGTATAAATTAAACCGCCTACACAATAAACGCAAGGTCGTTGCAAGGGAATTGCAGCGAGAAATGAACCGAAGAAAGCTGAGCTTTACTTTTATGTTGAACGAAAATTGTGATTATGCCGTTATACTTACTATCGAATCATCCAATTTAATTTATGTGGACTAGATAAATGTGGAGAAATTAAAAGAAAATACGCGCTCATAGGGATGGGAAAACCATTGCGAAAAAAAAACAGACGGGAAAAGTCCCAGATCCCGCGTATGTGTGTAAAAAAATCCATATTGCACGGAAATGAAAATGAAAATTCGATTGAAATTAAAACATTTGGCAAGCATACGAACAAACTACTACAAAAATTTCAGCTTCTTCAATTTAATTACGCATTGAATAGATATTGTAAGAATAAAGCAAAATCATGCGGTTTAGCACCGCAATTAAATTTCAGTGCTGCTCATTAACGTAAACTCATACAATTAAAGATTCCGGTTCTATTCTTATTACACAAAGACGAAAAGTAGAATTCCAGTCATACATCTGATTTAATAATTTCCACTAACTAAACACAGTATAATAATTTTTGATTTTCACCCAAACGCATTATTTAATTTTTCATTTTAAAAAAGTAGAAAAATTTCCCTTTCGAGACAAACACCGGCAATTCCAACACAATTGTACACGCTCATTACCAAGTTAACTCACTCACTTGCTGTTTGTAAAAACCACAAAACACTCACCAACCACGCACAAACACTGAAAACGGAAACTTTTCCTACGATCATTTTGTTTTGAATGTTGGGAATTTACAAGCGTTCGGCCATAACCTGTCGGAAGTTTATAAACTGAAAGCGAAATGACGTCACAAGAGAATTTTTGCTGCTACGTAAATGCGAAGAGAACCGTGATTTCCCGGTATTTAATGAACAAGTTTATGCGCGTGTAGGTATTGTGAAATGATAGATTTATCCAAGTTGATACCTCTACGAGTGATTTACGTAAAACAGACGAACTTATATATTTCTTTTCTGACCTTGTCTGGTGTCATTATCACCGAGATAAACGGAAATTTATAAGAATTTAATAGGTAGTTTATTGCCATATTAAGTATTATAAAGACTCAATTTAAGAAGATTTTTAGTCCTGAATCGTATCTAGAATCCACGAGGTAAATGCTGTGACATTCGTGTAGATTGCATATCTTGAGCCACATCTACCCCCGTAAGAAACTATCCCAATTAGTGTACTTCTTACTGAATCACTGAACTGTTGATTCAACATCAGAGGGCCTCCTGAATCACCTTTGCACGTGTCTTGTCCAGTGGTCGAACCCGCACAAATCTGGGTCGCATCCACATTAAATTGCTCACATGTTTCAGAAGAACGATAAAAAATTTTCGCCTTCAATTTGACATTACTCATTGCCCCTAAAAATATCCATTAGCTACTTAATGACAAAATTAGTCTCTACTAACGATTTTCAGTTTTACCCCACCCTGTTATCAATAACAGTTGCCCAGGACTTAAATTAAACGCGTTAAAAGGTAAACAAATTGGTCTCACAAAATCTGTAAAAATAAGTAGGTAAGTTACTTTTTTTCCATATTTACTTACCTGAAAAAACAACGTTTCTGTTTAAACGTATCAAGCCAATATCAGAAACAGAATTCGATGATCCAAACCTTGGATGAACATGAATTGACTCCGGTGTAAATGTTTGTACTGGAGGAGCACAATATCGTCCGTATTTTTCCGGTAAACAATCAAGACTGGTTCGAATGTCGTATTCACCTAAAATGATTTCGTGCCTAAAAAGACAAATTAGTCGTTATTTCTTTGCTTCTTTTAAACAAACATACAAACTTCCCAGACGATCTTTCAGTGATGGGGGGTAACTCAAACAATGTGCTGCTGTAACCACATATCGCACACTAATTAACGTACCATGACACTGATAAGAAAAACTGGTTTTATTTTTAAAGCGAAAGAGAGCTACCCAAGGGTAGTCTTCCAATTCAGCAATTTGTCCGTGCGTTACTCTAAAGACAGGTGTTTGAAGGCCACATTTGTTAGGAGGTGGTAACAAAGCTAACTTGCTTTTTGCTAAAAGGGGGGTGTAGACAGGGTACGTATTTTAAAATTCTTTCACCTTGTTGAGCTTCTTGAAAGACTGGAATTTTCTCACAGAACACTTTCGCTTTCAGACTTGTGCCAGTGTTTAATAAACCACAATGAGCTTTTCTTAAGATGGCCAGTGTTTGTGGATCATGACGTTTTTTCTCGATGTATTTGAGGGCTTCAGGACAATCATCGATGATGATGCAATCGTTCAGCGCCAGCGCTGAAATAATGTTCAAAAAATAAACAAATAACAGCAGAAAGTGAAATGCAAATTGTAAGATGGATACAACTAAATTTTATTATTGTTTATCATTTTATTTATATATATTATATTGCATAATGGTTCTCGTAATTTTTAGTGTCATGCAACATAATCCACGTACTTACCCAAATTGCATGATAATGTCGCTATCATTAAGATTATCCCGAAGTTTGTCATTATAAAACTAAAGTTTCACTTGCTAATAACAATTCTTGTGATGCACTGATTGAAAAGCGAGGTACTTCCCGAGGTTACGACTCTGATAAGAACTGATTTCTTAAGTTTGCGCTACGTTGGTATTCTCAGTGGTATTTTCAAAGTCATAAAAAAGTGTGGGCATGGGAATTTCCGAGAAAAAAACTACTAAATTATTCGCATAAATCTCAGAGCAAATATTTGTCTTTGATTAAATTTTATTTACACAAGTTTCAATCAAAAATTAATTTGATTGCAATGAATTAAAGGCTGCAATTTGTCCATTCCACAGTGAATTGATCTAAACATATTTACTACCTGAGGATCGAAAACTCTTGTTTGTATTAACTCAAGAGCGGACGGACAGTCTTGTAAACGAATACAATTTGTAGGATCATCATTTGGAGGATTGGGAATATCTGCACATCGAACAACAGGTTCTAATCCATTAAACCCACAGTGGGCATTTCGAAGAATATTTAAACTTTCATGATGTATTTTTACACGCGGGATATGCTTCAAGGCTGAGGGACAGTCTTTAATGCGAATGCATCCTTCATCTTCAGGCAGCGATGAAATCTCAGTGACTAAAAAGTTACCGAAATTACCAGAAATGTTTATTAATTATGTTTACTTACAAGAAACACATATCAAAAGAGCGAATATGGCAGCAAACATGTTCCCAACATAACAACAAATTTTACTCTGATCGGAGTTCTAGTAACATTTCTTGGTGA
Organism: Gnatocerus cornutus; assembly: GCA_029298725.1. NCBI lineage: Eukaryota > Metazoa > Arthropoda > Insecta > Coleoptera > Tenebrionidae > Gnatocerus > Gnatocerus cornutus. The sequence goes on from CM055514.1 coordinate 10,756,354, forward strand.
GTTCAGAGACGTTTACATCTGAACTGTGGGTTATCAAAAAATCTATGGGATTTATTTGTGACGCAGTCGAATTTTAATCTGAACAAACCGCATTATTTTCTTAATAATAAAAGTAATATTTTAAATTAAATTTAAATTTAAATTTAATAAAATTAATATTTATAAAAATTTAAATTAAAGTAAAAACTTCGAATGTGTTCTCGCTTTATATTTGCTTAAAAGTACAGTATTTACATTTTTTATTTTAATGACATCATAATAAATAAATAGGAAATGGTTTTAATATGTTCCTGCTCCCAAATCCTTTTCCTACTCGATGTTCCTCTTGATCCAATCAATGTATTCTCCAACTCTTGTATAAACTCCAGGCCACCCTTCACTTCCACATCGTGCCCCAAACGACACAATTCCTTCAATATACCACTGAGCAGAATCAGTTTTGGTCGTCCCCATCAAAGGACCTCCACTATCCCCGTTGCAAGAATCCTTCCCGCGTTCGCCTCCGGCACACAGTTGTTTATTTCCTAAATTCACACCAGCCGATCTAAACTTAGAGCCACATTGCGATTTTTCAAATACAGGTATCCACAATTTGAGTTTCACCGGACTGCTGTTAGAGTTTTCAGTTCTTCCCCATCCTGCAACCACAAGTCTGTCTCCAACTCTTGCATTTTCCGTGGTAGGCAAACAAATCGGTTTGATAAAATCAGAGAAAACTACGTCTCGTTTTAGTTTTATTAAAGCAATATCATTGTATCTGTCGGCACTGGAGTCACTGTAATCAGGATGGACAATAATTTTGTCAATTTCTGCATCTGTAGGGTTCTCGTTGCACATTTCAAATCCAAGTTGGTTGCTACAGTCTCTGCCCGTTTCAGTGTTATATTCTCCAAGCCTTACGTTTACTCTAAAAAGAGAATTATAAGTCAAAGGATTTAAATTATTCAGAATAACCGTACAATGGTCCAATCTTTGTAAGAATCTGTCCACGAACGCAATGAGCAGCTGTTAGGACGTAGCGATTGGAGATAAGAGTACCACCACAGGAGAATGCCAAGTTGCCTGATTTCTTGCGATATTGGAGCAGAGCCATCCAGGGGAACTCGCGCAGGCTTGTCGCCTGTCCGTTCAAAATCCTGTCAACTTCCTGTAAAAAGCGACAAGAATTAAAATTTATTAAAGTCTCCTCGGGTCTTCCTGTTACACCGGAAGTAAGAGATGAGGTTCCACTTTCAGGAATTAAATGGTTTATTACAAAGTGGCACTCAAGTTCTATCTAGCAAAATTAAAAGGAAATGTGACTAAATACGTATTTTTATACAGGGTGTGAGGTAACGTTACGGCCATAGAAAAAGGGGTGATGGAGGCAGCCGTGAATAGTAATGTTTCGAAGTTTTTTTCGGGTTTTCTTGAACCTTTTAAGAGCTGGAAGGCTTTGAATATGACCAATCAGGAAACAAATTGCATAAGGTTACAAAAATTTGAATCAGAGTTACTGAAGGAAATTTTTTGTTTGATGTCAAACTGACAGTTCTTATTTTTTATCAGTGGCGTACTTGTTCCATTTTTGTGGACATCACAAATCAAGTTCGTCAAAACAAAAATGTGTTGGGTACGATAAAGGAAACATTGTTGCGTCGTTTACAATTATGTGTTTAACTAGATGATGGCCATTTTGAACATCTATTGTAGTGTTGCTTTATTGTCTGTTTTTTGAAGAAAATTGCGTTATTGTTTTTCCCTTTTATTGACGCCACTGATTTAAAACTTCAAATGTGACGGGAAAGTGACAAATTATTCGTTTGGTCCGAAAGCTACTTGGATTTCTGTAAAATTGAAAAATTATTTGAAACCATTCTATTGGTCAAGTTTAAAGCCTTGTAGCTTTTTAACTAAAACGAAAAAAATAAAATTAATTGCGGATTCCGAGACAGTTTGCCTTCCTTAATTACCCATTAGTCTATGGGCGTAACGTTACCTAACACCCTGTATGTTATTAAATTTCCATTTTTTTTTCTTTTATTATTTGATTATGCATAATTATTTACTTATGCTTCGTAATTAAATAGAAGTAGCAACAAAGAACTACACTAATTAGTGCGAACCCACCTGATATCCACAGGTCGACCGATCCGGAATCTTCCCGCTTTGACTGGTCCTCCGACTGTTATTATCCGTTGTTGGTCTTCTATTCCCTGTATTTGTGGGTCTTCTCTCTTCAGATCCCCAATCGGATTCTTCTGAATTTGTTCTTCGGTTATTTGTGCCCCATCCATTGTCATCATTATTTGTGGTTCTGGTGCTGCCCCAACTGTTACTAGGAGTCGTCCTACGATTACTATTCCAGGTCCTGTCTTCATCCTCCTCATCTTCTTCAAACGCGGGATTAATGTGATAATTGTCATATAATCCACAACACACGTAGGGTTCCCGACTGTATCCACACTGAGACTGTTTCAGAAATTTAAGTTGATCCTTGTCTGTAGTCGTTACAGCATTGTAAAGTTTTGTGCAGGACCGAATTGGTTTGCATTGGGCTGTGTCTCCATTGGGGGTGGTACAGTAATCGCGTTCTAAAAAAGAGATTGGAATAAAAACACGAACAAAACATGATGGTACCACACTAGACTGCATGAAGAGATACTAAAACAGACGTAAAATTATTCATTACTTACGTGCACTGATGGTCAAGAAGTACAGACACAATAAAACCGGAAAAAGAATAATGTTAAAAGACCGCATCGTGGCTGCCTGCCTTGACGCTGGTTGTAGTACTAACACTTCCAATCTACTAGTCTCTCAAGTTTGCTTTTTTCCGCCTCGGGTGGAACTGCCGACTAATGATTCAAGTCAGGTATTCCCGAAAAGGTGATAAAGAAATGAAACCACTTCAAACGAATACAGTCAAGTTAAATTTGCTCGATGGAAAACCATGCTTGCGTGAAAGAATTCGGAGAAATAGGCGAATAAAAATCGATTCTGGGGAATTTATTTTGTCCGCGAGATGTGGCGTTAGTGTACGTTCCCGGTACGTCATTCATAAAAATGATGAGCGGAATAATTATCTCGCTTTGACAGAATGATACGATTGTTTTTGTCTTCAGAAAGTTGTTTACTTTGGGTGTTTATCAGTCTAGAAATGAAACCAAAGGAAAATTGGTTTGGAAATCAATACGAATTTTGTGTTTTGTGCAATCGGAAATGCCCAGGTCAGATTTTTCTATCGTAAAAAAGGTCAAAGTTGTTCGTCTTTGTGATTATTGATAAACTGTTATTTATGCGTTCATGGTCTTAAAATAAAACCTTGGTATCTGAAGTGAGAAAAACTCTTATAAACAGGCTCATAACAATACGATTTGCACATTTATCATCGAAAAGTTTTGTTTTACTTAGGAATTGGGAGCATAATAATGATAATAAAAATAATAATTAATTTTTAGCATTTTTAGTACCTTTCAGTACTCATGAGATTGCTCACACGGCCAATGACCTCGCGTATCAATTTACCATTCATACAAAATATTGTAGTTTTTGGTCTGATCATGTAATATACTATTTCCTCGGCACTTTCAACATAAATACGCTCTGTACAAGCGCGGAAATTTGATATTATAGGTAAGAGCGATGTCTCCAAAGAAAATCAACTAGGAAATAAAACACCACACTACACTTTCTCGTCTATATTTTCTGTAATCCAATTGATATAACTAGGCACATGTATGTAAATCCCAGGCCACCCCTTTCTCCCGCAACTAACTCCAAAACTGACCACTCCTGCCACATACCACCGCACGTTTTTTTGGATCATTAGTGGCCCTCCTGAGTCACCTTGACACGAATCAACACCTTCAACGCCTCCGGCACAGACTTGTCGGGGAGTTAGATGAACATTAATTGTTTTATATTTTTCCACGCATTCTTTCCACGGAAAAGGTGGGACAGTTATTTTCAGTTTTACATTACTCGTTTTTCCTAGAATTTCTCAAATTATACAAAATACTGACAGTAGTGAAACGTACCAGATTCAGTTTTGCCCCATCCACCGATGTAGTACTCTGGTAAATCTACATTTTCTTTTAAAAGACAAATCGGAACTATGTGAGTTGTAAACTGAACTCTAGTTTTAAGAAATATTAGACCTATATCGTTGTCGTGGTTCACTGCATCTTTTTTGTACGAAGGGTGAGCAAGATATTTTGAAATCAAAATGGTTTTCTTGGTCCGAAGACATTCAGTAACGTCGGAACAAGTTGTTTCATGTTCACCAAGAGTAACAGCATGTCTAAAAAAATCACGTAAGTAAATAAGACAGTGATGATATTAAATAAATTCCTCACAGATCTCCAACTTGTACTAGCGACTCTGACACCAAACAGTGAGCGGTTGTTAACACTACCTTCGACGAAATAAGAGCTCCAGTACAGCTAAAAAGCAAGTCTCCAAGAACATCTTTCCGCAGTAACCTGGCTAACCAGGGAAACTCTTTCTTCACTGTAGTGTAACCTCCAACAAGTCGTAACTCTACTTCTTGAATTCCACATTCTGGAAATTGCGTCTCATTTTGTGTTTCACTTTCTGGAAAAACGAAGCTAGGCGAATAAGTCGAGGTCGTTTCTAATTTCACAAGAGATTTCTCGCAGCATACTTTTGGTTGTTTCACATTTTCGTTATGGGAACCGCATTTACGTGCCCTTTTTTCACTGTCAGTTAAATTTGATCTTATTAAAGCTAGGCAGTTGTATATTGGTACGCAATAACCGTCGTCAATTTGCCCTGGAATTTCACATTCTGCTGATACTGGTACTAAAAGAAAACATACTTATCATAAATTTAATATATTACGATACTTACTTAGAGAGCTGTCTTTTGATTCTTCTAAAAATTCACATTTTTTAATCAAACATGTTAAAAAAATGAGTGGAAGCAGAAAAAGTAAGTTTGACATTCTAGTTTTAATTATGAATGTCTTTCTTACGAGCATTTGAAGTTATAACTGACCTTTCAACTCTTCGATAGCATGGCATCGTAGTATGAGGAATGGGTTTTTTTGGTATTAATATGTATGTTTAATTCTCAGTAACGTGTAAATTGATAGACTAATTAGAAGTAAGATTCAAAACAGTTTTATCACTGGGAAAACATTAACTGTTTGAAAAGCATCTAAACAAACGAAAGAGAAGAAACTTGGAAAGATTGAGACACTGCCATCTATGTGAAAATCTCTGTAGCGGATAATCTTTGACGAGCCCCTCTTCAAATGACGACTCCAACTTTAATAATAATTATGGAAGCGTTTTTTAAAAATGTTTATATTCTTTAAATTTTGAGGTTTTTCCATCGTATGTTTTTTTTGCTTTCAGTTTCTCAGACAATCCTTGAGCATTTTCAATCACAGCTTCCCAAACAAAAACGATCACAACTTAACAACTTTATTTTAATTTAGTGACTGTTTTCTCTTTTTGGAAGACTTCTTCTTATCTCGTGAAGAAACTTGTGACATGGTGTTGGAAATCCAATCATAGTAACTTGTAACGTTTGTGTAAACTCCTGGCCATTCCTCTCTGCCGCAACCAAATCCATAACTGATTATCCCAGCTGCAAACCAATGATTTCCTTCAACTGCCATCAACGGCCCTCCAGAGTCTCCCTGACAGCTATCTTTGTTTATTTTTCCTCCAGCACATAATTGTTTGTTACTAATTCTGATACCAATGATTTTATACTGTTTGGTACAATTAGAATGAAGGGTGGCTGGAATACGTACCTTCCGCTTAATGGAACTGCCAGTTCCTGAAAATTCTCATGTTACAGTACTGAATGTAGAAATATGAGTTACCTCCTTCTCTAGTAGCGCCCCAACCGCTCAACCAATAACCGGATGGGTTAGAAACTTGTTTTTTAAGGAAACAGATAGGAGAGACGTATTCGCTAGTTTTGGCACCTTTTTTTAAATAAATTAGTCCAATGTCATGATGGTAAAGGATGGAACTTCGATTGTACGAAGGATGGCTAATTATTTTCTTTACTCTGATGATTTGGATCTTGTCAGCACATGTTGTATTCTTTCGATTACAATCAATTGAAGTTTTTGTGTTATGCTCCCCCAAGTGAACTTCAAATCTACAAGAAGTATCAAGGCAATATAAAAAAACTACAAATTTAGCACTAACACTGCAGATAATGGATGGCTTTCCGACTCCAAACAATGGGCAGCTGTAAGAACAAATTTTGGTGCTATTAGAAATCCAGAGCAATCAAACGTTTTCACTCCATTGTTGTTTTTATGATACAGTCTTGCCATCCAGGGAAATTCGCCAAGGAGGGCTTCCGTCCCTCCCAAAATTACTCCTTGAATTCTTACCTTTTGGTTACCACACGTTACTTCAGGTTTTTTCTTTAAATCTGAAAGATAATAGACAAACGCAATGTAGAGAAAGAGTTTGAGTTAGAATTCACTTACCACTTGTCAAATTTTTTGATGCAAGTTCATGTGTAACCGCTTTGAGGGCACATGCAAAATAACAGTTCGAAATATAAAATACAAGATTCAAAAATGACACTTTCATCTTTAATTTGTGAAAATGACTTATTTTATTCGTTAGTTTTGTATTTAATTAACCTTTAACCTCATTATCAAATCACATACTCTGTGTACAAGAAAAACTTTAGTTCATTTATTTATCATATTCTACATGTATGTATAAATAAAAAAACTTCTGAAATTTTGATTTTTATTGAATTTATTACATTCACCAATAAGTGCTTTATTCATTACTGCTATAATTTATAATTTACATCAGAAAATTTAGTTTTTGGAATAATACTAAGTCTTTAATTTCTTTCGGTATTCTTGCTCTTATTTTCTTTAGAAACTTCAAGCATAGTGTTTTTGATCCACTCAGTATAATTTGTAATTTTTGTATATACCGCAGGCCATCCTTCTCTGCCACAACTTAAGCCGTAACTGACGACGCCCACAGCAGACCAATGATTTCCATCAAAAGCCATCAACGGTCCTCCGGAATCTCCAGTACAACTGTCTTCATTTTTTCTACCACCAGCGCACAATTGCGTGTCCGTGATTTTCGTACCAATTATTTTGTACTGTTTGGTACAATTTGTATGCGGAAATGGTGGAACCGCCACTTTTAACTTAATGGAACTCACTCCTCCTAGAAATATTTTGAATAATCAACCCCATTAAAAAAAACGTACCTCCATCCCTTGTAGCTCCCCAACCACTTAACCAATATTCAGAGACGTTAAATTCTTGTTCCACCAGACATATCGGAGAGACGTAAGTACAAAGTTTGGCTCCTTTATTTAAATAAATTAGACCTATATCATTGTGGTGATGCCTGGAATTCGCATCGTACAAAGGGTGCACAATAGTTTTGTTTACTCGGATGATTTGAACTTTTTCAGCGCATGTCGTGTTTTTCTCGTCACAATCAATTGCGGTTTTTGTATTGTGTTCTCCTAACTGAACCTCGCGTCTGTAAAAGAAATGTCTATTAAACTCACAATTTTTATATCGAAAAAACTAACACTGGACCGTAAATTTTGTTCATTTCTGAATACAAACAGTGAGCGGCTGTTAGCACAAATTTCTGCGCAATCAAAAATCCTGAGCAACCAAAAGTTTTTGTTCCAGCTTGATCTTTGTGATATAATCTGGCCATCCAAGGAAATTCACCGAGACTAGCTTCTATTCCACCCATAATTCGTACTAGTATTGTAATATTTTGATAACCACAGCTTCTTGGTTTTACAACTTTTTCTGATTTCTGTAGGGTTGTAGGAGTAGCAGCAGCAGCACTCAGACTCCAAGCTGCAAAAAAAATTATATAAGTACGTTGGTAATTCTAAAGGCCTAGATGATAGATAATTCAACTTGAAGTTTGTACAAATTTTACCTAAATGTATATCAATCTTTGAACAACAGACAAGGGGATTTTCTCGGTTGTTCCTTTTTATTTCGCATGTTGAATCACGTACAAGCGATACACGTTTTTCATCACTACTTAGATTTAGAAGTGCTGAACAGTTTTTGAGAGGCATGCAGTACCCTGCCTTGCCATCAACAGTGTCACAGTGCCACACCATTCCTAAAATCCTTAACTTAAAAAACAAGAAAACATATAAATTCTACATACGTCGTCTTACGTCTGTTGAATTCGGAAACACATCTTCTAAAAATTCTAATGTTTAGTTGTTGTAGATGAGATTTAAATGGCTTACCAGTTGTCAAGTTTCCAGAAGGAGTTGAAGATTGTTGTGTCACATTTTTGCTTGCAAAGGTGGTAAACAATTTACAAAGAAAAAAGACTAAAACTAACACTTTCCTGGAGCAATTCATCGTTAAAGTGTAGAATTAAAATGCGGTTTTCCCGTATTTGTTGAACGTGAGCTTCTTTTGATACTATTACAAGTTAACCTTTAACCTCACTATCAAACCATGAATGCTACATATTATAAGAGATTTTTAGTTCAGTTGAGATAATTAACAAAAGTTTAGTATTGGTTGAGGTGTAGGAAAAGTCTTTCATCTATTTGGCAAGGTTATAAAACTCAGAAAACAAGTTAATAGTTCAAACCACCTTTATATGAATAATTATTATTAATACACAAAAGCAACAAAAATGTGACCAGAAGTTTAGATAATCAACCATTAAACTGATAAAGTAGTAAAAATTTGATTCTTTTGATTCTTAAAAATAATGAGAAAACAAAATAAGCCGTTTTAAAAAATCTAATGAGAATTCTTTTTGTTGTATATGGCTGCAGGTTTATGACAAAAACTAATAATACCACACACGCAAAAAGCTAATACAGAAATGACAACAAAATTATTGATAACAAGAAAAAACCAAATACAAAAGTTTTCAGACAGTCTAAAAAGAAAATGAATGGATACTTGAGAAGGGAAAAAAACAATAAAGGTTGTAGTGTTGTAGAAGGTACATACTAATTAAATTTCAAAAATTTATTAATTTTAAAACTTTTGCTCACAACACAAGAATTTGAGTAGTACGTAGTATAAAATAAGGAACCAAATATCAGCCTGTACATTTCGAAGTAAATTCAAAATTTTTCATATCTTTTTTTTCTTTTTCTTATTTTTTATAGTGCGTGCTTGCGCCATGGTGCTTTTAATCCAGTTAAAGTAACTTGTAACATTTGTATAAATTCCTGGCCACCCTTTCCTTCCACATCCTACCCCATAACTAACTAGACCGGCAACAAACCAACGATTTCCATCAGCTACCATCAATGGTCCTCCAGAATCACCACGACAAGTATCTTTATTTTTCTCTCCTCCTGCACATATTTGTGTGTCGACGATTTTCAGGTTCTTTCGTCTGTCATACATTTTAGTGCATTTAGAATGATTAAACAAATGGAGAGACAGTTTCAGTTTACTGGAACTTGTTGTTAGTACACCTAAAATGATTTCATTAATTATTGTATAAATACAACATCAAAACGTACTCTCATTAGTAGCGCCCCAACCACTCACCCAATATTCAGTTGGGTTAACCACTTGTCTTTCCATAAGGCAAATTGGGAAAACGTAAGTACAAATTTTAGCCTTTCTTTTTAAAAAAATTAAACCTATATCGTTATGATAATCTGGTGAAGCTGGATCGAAAGAAGGATGCACGTACATTTTACTTACTTTGATGATTTGTACTTTTCCAACACCCGTGTGATTTTTAATATTGTGTTCTCCTAAATGCACCTCAAATCTGAAAACATAAAAAATATCAACCAACTAACAGAGAAATACTTTACATTGGACCGTAAATTTGATGATCAGATGACTCCAAACAATGAGCTGCAGTCAGTACGAATATTTGCGAAATTAAAGATCCAGCACAACCAAACTTTTTCTCTCCAGTTTTATTGTTGTGGTAAAGAGTTACCATCCACGGAAATTCTCCGAGTGTAGCTTCGTTTCCACCCAAAATACGACTGTTAATAATTGTGAAATTTTGATAACCACATTCTGGTTTTGGATGTTTTCCTCTTTGCTTCAATTTTGAAGTTTTCTTAGCCAACACTAAATAAAATGATTTCTTATTATTATATTGTTTTAGTATATATAAGTTTTACCTAAATAATTTGAGTGTTTTCCACAACATACTAGAGGGTTTGTTTCATCTTCGTGTTTTGTTTTTGGCCCACATTTAGAAGCTCGTAAAAACGGTTTTGCGTGGAGATTCTCTAATTGATTAAGAAGCTTTGAGCAATTTTTGAAGGGCATGCAAAAACCTTCATCGCTGTTGGGAGTTATACATGGCCACACTAAATCTAAAATAATTGATATTAAATGTAGCGCCGACTAGTTAATGCCGGGGCAAAAAAACAAATTTTACAAGCTCCGAGGCAAACACTTACCATTTGTAGTCACAGTAGCAAACCAAAAACAGAAGCAAAAAATAAAAAGCAGCACGTTCCATAAGTATCCCATCGTTAATTTACGAAAATTGCGATATTACTTCCTGATTTGTTTACAACAGCTTACATTCTTTGCTCTAAAAATGAACCTCTAACCTCGCTATCAATGTACGATAAGTTTTAATTAAGTCCAGCTAAATCAAAATGGTTTTGCATCTTTCTGCATGTAAGTGTAATGAAATTACGAGAAAAATAAACCCTTTATCTCTACAACCAAACCGCTTTAATCCTTTCGAAAGTCCCCTTCCGAGAATAAATAGCCAGGATTTACAAAAATGCCATATTTTGCCGTTATCAAGGTCATTATCAAAATTACAGCCCTTGTTCGCTCTAGGCTTATTACGCTATCCGTTTCGAATTAGCGCACTTTTAAATTCAAGCTGGAATTATCGTTGTGCCCAGATGAGTGCAATGAATGTCTCGTTATTGCGTTTAGAACATAATTTATTTGCTGATGTTTTCAAATCTGAAATTCCGTGCAAAATGACACCCTTAAATATTCCGCACTGCCCTTTTGCACCTTTAATTCCCTCCTCAAATTCCACAGTTCTTTTGTTAATTACTCGGTGAAATATAAAAATGTCAATCAGGGTGCACTTTCACCACTTTTGACATTAAACCTTGACATTTCAAACAGACTTGCTGCTCTTGTAACTATATAAAGACATTAAAGTTTTTAGCTTCTAGTTGTTGCAAACTTCATCCGACTTGATCTCGCTATTTATTCTCCGTATCCCGGTTGCAAAAACGTTGGTCAGCTTGAAACGGTATAAAGAGTAGCTCAGGAAAGAAGTGATAGCGCTCGTTCGGAAAAAGCGATAAATCGAGTAATCACTTAAATAGCCTGTAGAATTAAATTGTTTCGTGGAATTTTCTGTTTGAATAGTGCAGCGTCTGGACGATGATCTTCATGCCTGGTTGCCGAAGAGAAAATTGGTGCAATTTAAAATGAAAAATGTCCCACATCGTCGAACACAAGTGTTATATTGTTGTTTATAGATGCCGAAGTCTGATTTATAGCCAAAATGTTTGGTAAAAATGCGCCAAGCTGAAAGAAAGTCGGTAATTTCGATACAAATTGACAATGCGCGCACGTATGATGTAAAATTTAGTGTTAAATTTGAGTCAACTGTACAGTCTAGACATTCAGGGCCCTTCATTATCACCTGCATGCAAAAAAAAATAAAAATAGTTTATCCCCGTAAAGAATAGTTTCAATCGGAAAACTTAATTGAAATGCCTTTTCAAAAGGAAATGTAATCAAATTAAAGTGGTGCTTTTGATACTGATGAGCTCATTGGAAATTGCAACCGTACTGTAAAGATGACGTGGCTGAATTTCACTCATAAGTTTTCAAAACGAAAAAGACGGCATCATATTTTTAACATCCAATATTCGTAAACCCCGGAGCTAAAACTCGCAATTTCATTAAATTTATATCAAACTGGTTGCTTAAATTTCCTGCAAAACAAAAAATAACATTGAACATTCACTGGTACAGTTTTTGTTAGTTTCCGTGTGCGGAACGCATTGACTACTGCATGTCAGGATCAGCAGCCATAGCGGAACAGAATGACGTGTAGCAAGCAGGAACGTATTTCCTGCTGTCCGTTGCAGCTCAGCCACTCTGGCCGCCTATTGAGATCGGTCATATCTCTCGACAACCCATTATGTTATACTGCCTCTCAAATGTAAACATTTATTGCTATTCGAAAGGGTCTTTAAGGATATTATAGCGTACATTTTGCTAACGACATCGCCGGCTGCTATCCTCTGGAAAACGTCAGTCGACGCGTTCACATTTACAACGTGTGCCCAAAGCTTGCAGGACGGAAAGCTTTTTCGAATATATTAGGTCTAATGCTCGGATAAATTGCTAGTATGTTTATTCAATTACTGGAAGTGACGTGTGCTTTTGCCAGACGACATTATTACGGAAACTAGATATCGATGATGCCATTAGAGCTTACGCGAAAATAGAACCCATTGAATTATAAAACGTTTTAACTTTCAACGTGAAATGTGGGAGGCACTTTATACAAAAGTTATATTTTTTAAAATGATATTTCGTTCATAATTGATTCGATCTTTTATCAGTAGTCCAATCAACTGGAATTACTCTAGCAATATTGCGGAAGCACAACCACAAACCACAAAACAGTCATAACTGACTATTGGAAATAATCAAAATTAATTTGGTTTTTCCTAATTCAAGAACATTTGTATGGAAATACATTTCTAAAGACTCGTTTGAAAGAATAGTAATTATAGCATCATGTGATTTGATGACTTTCACTCTTTAAATAGCATTTTTGGAAATCAATAGATAATAGATTTCAGGTAATAAATAAATTCCAAGTATAGAAAAAAAGTAACTGATTGATGGTCAAAGTCTGAAATGGCAAATTTCCTCTCTAATTTCTGAGAATTCTTTTCGTAATTTTAGAACAGTCAATAGCGTAAAGTAGGCAATCCAAAATACGCGTTTCTTCATCTACTTATAGAAAAGAAATTTAATTTCACAGTTCGGAAGCTACTGCTTACTTTTAATTGTTTATTAATAAGAATAATTAATAAGAATGTTTATTTCTTTATTTATTATTTTTTACTTTTTCAATACTAAAATTGCAGATTTTTATTAAACCAATTAAAATACTTTTTTTGTACTTACCTCAGAAAATTCCACATTTATTTTATGTACGATAAAAGCTACTTTATTTGCGTCAAAACTTTTTTCCCAAACCCCAAATTACATATTTAAAAAATACCACACGAAAATTGAAAATTCGCTCAATTTTTCTCTTTGACTATTGTGTTTTTTTTTAGAAATCTCCTAACCTCTGCGATTAGTTTATTTTAGCAATCACTTGATCTAAGCCCACAAAATCGAATCGAACGGTCCCGGCCCTGATTTGATATCTTAATGCCCTCGTGCACACACCAATAACATTTGCATAAAAATTTAGCACCTCTTCAACTTTCTGATAGACTCTGTTGGCAATATCGAAATATAAAAAAATGTTTGTATATTATCAAGTCTTCTCCCATGTGAATATAAAACAGGTTGTGACGTTTTCGCCTTTCCAGTGAATGTCCTGGATCGCTTCTATGCCGGAATTATAGCTAGTTATCTCTCCCTCCGGAATTTTAAATTTCAACCAGCATTGCATTACGACCGATTGTTGGCAATCCTTGCTTAGCATGCGATCCGCACGTTTTACTTATCGAGATTACTAAATATTCAATATCGCATCGGATTAGACTTTTATTGTGTGATCTTTGGAAAAGTGCGTACGATGAATTCGTTATGTCGATGGAAGAATTATTGATGCAATTTATGATGTAATTAGCTCGTTGAGATGTAAATTGGGAGGTTCGAAACGAGACAAGTTCAGGCTCCGGATCGGAAAGGGTGCTGATATGGACTTGTTCAAATAACGGCGGGGGTTCTCTTGTATATGCTAGGGTGCGCCAGATGCCCTCCTGTCCTACTGCTCATTGTTTTATAAATTACCAAACACCCCCTGTTGCTGGGCACAGATGAACGTACAAACATGCAACGAGGATTAAAATCGAAATAGACCTTGAATTTGGTGAAGGGTTGTTACAGAAGTTGATTTTATTCCGACAAATCCAATCTGAATTCGAAAAAGGACACAATTTAATTTTAATAAACTTTCCGGTTTAATTAAGCGGCCATTTTTAACGGCAATGTGAAAAATGTAGCGTTTATTACAATGTGAAACTAAATTCACTTTGTGCTATTTTCATATAGAAAATACGTCACAGCTCAGAGAATTTGACGATAAATTCTTCAGCTCCTGCAAAATCCGATTTTTATAAGCAGCAATCTCAATTTCATCTGTAAATATGTGTAGGATTTTCCTTCAACAATGTGTAATATTATGTGGAATATGAAATACCGGCAATTTACTGAACCATTAAAATGCCTTCCGTGAATGTAATGTATCTAGAGATCTATCAAAGGGCCGAGAAATATCCCCGTGATAATCCACCGCGTGCCAACTGTCGATTTGCAATCAATCGGAGCTGTGAGCTCTTTGTTATTTCTGTCTATACAACTGGAGTACGATATTTCAATAAGCGCGGATAGACCGAGGATCAGAATCTAAATTGAACGGAAAATACCTAAGTTTTACTACTTTTATTGTATACTTTAACAAGAACTAATCACGAAGCAGACGTATTGATGAAATCAGGTTGATCAACGACGCAACAAAAATCAATATTGTCCAACAGCTTTAATACTTTATTCATGCAATTTTAACCAAGCTTTTGAAAGCAGCATCCTTTTATAAATCGCCATCAGTCCTAATAAAATAGGATTAAAACCCTCTTCATATTAACAGCGGGTTCCGGATAGAAACGTCCGATGGTGCGGTATTGTGTGTAGCCTGCAGGATTCTTTGATCCTGATGGCCACGAGTGCAGGTGACCGTTACTCCGTTACCAGGCACGACCTGCTGAGATATCAATTATGATAGAAGGAACGGTCGGTTGTATTGTCAGGGATTTAATTATTGGCGAGTTGATTGGCGGAAAGCCGGGGTAGATAAGAGTAATTGATTCAATTTTCCCAATCATTTTTCTTAGTTGTTTGACTTCAGAAAGTGACGTTTGATGTCACAACGTCACCGGTAATTGGTCTAATTTATTTTCTGGACTCTCGGATTATTCTTTTAATTAAATCACCCCTCGCTCGCAGAATGATCCAAATTGAGTTTTCTTCTTTCACGTGACGGCATTTCTTCCGGATCACACTGTATATGTATGTGATTCACTTCGCACGCACATACCCGGCAATAAAGTGTACAATCACCCCCTAAATCTATAAACCGTTTATTCGAAACTCCCTCAAAATATTTGCGTTCCTTTATTTTAAAACCCACATATAATCCTGTTTTATTACTTTAATTTCAGAAGCGCTCTACTATCGCATTACATTTATTTTATATCATCTATAAACTTCCACGGCTTTCAGAAACTAGACGGACCACTACAGTGGATCCCCCTATGGTAAACGTCCAGTTAAGCTCCAAGATGGGGTGTGTGGATTTTAAAGCTTCAGTAACTGCGTCCATCAAACAAAAATGAGGTACCCATGTGAGGGCGTCGAGGCAGAATCTTTAAGAAGTTATGAGGCGCAATTCGCATACAGTCTGGCAGCGGTAACAACCAACTTAGGTGCTTAAATAGGCCACGTCATTTTGTTAAGTGCCGATAAAGTTATTTTGAATTAATACAACGAGGTTTTATCGCTCGGAAGGGTTGCATAAACACTGCGGAAGTTTTGATTGGGCCATTAACATTCCGTTTCGGCTATATTTAATGAGGAAAATAACCGAAGTTGTGGTGAAGCACCGTTCATATTTTTCGTGACATGTTCTTCATGCAGATTTTGAGGGGCAAGTATGACTTTCAACATTTTAATGATGAAGTAATGGTGGAGACGTAGGCTTTTCGGTAGATTCTCTAAATTCTCGATTGATTGATGGAAAAACATTCTACTTGGAGTCTTTAGAAGCTGAAGAAAATTTCCCGCTAAAAACTGATTGACTTAGAATTTGTGCGCAAAAATCATCTTGAATAAAATGCCGTCTTGTTCGAATTCTTTAGATCAACGTTCGCCGATGAAACTATACAAGGAAGTCATACATGTAGATACGTTCCGTAAAACATGCCAACATTTTTAGAAGTCTAGATCAACATTCTTCGTTATGAGAGTTACGACATGAACGCGGGCATAAGTTACACATTTAGCTTTCAAGTACAAACTGAAATTTAGCACATTTTTCTTGTATTTACATTATTTAATTTTTTTTAAACATAACAGATGGGCAACTAGAAAGTTCTCCGAGATTTTGTGTTGAACTTATTTTACGATATTTTAATTTAATTTTAAATACACATTTCATAGGCATCACTTTGTAAATTTTCGTTTCATGGCCTACCCTAAACAAAAATTTTGTGGCTCACATGACAGAATCTGGCGCAAAAATATTTGTTATTTATCGCCAATAGTTTGGCGTCGCGATGCTTAGCAGCTGTATTTTTTTGCGATTTTCGAGTTTTTGTGCAAGCAATCACCAACTAAAATTAAATATTAAAGCAGTTCTATTGAAAATAATTTAACGTAGCAATTATAGTCACAGAAGCTCGAAAAAATTGCTAAAAATTTCAATTTTTAGTCGTCGCGACTATCGCCGAACTATCGGTGACAAAAACAAAATTTTTTATCAGATCCTAGAGCTTACTTAACTATAACCGAATCGAAATTTTTAAACTTTTATCTTTAAAATTAAAGACGATTTTAGGGATGCCCACAAGTATTGCCAGACCTGTATATGTATTAGGTTTGATTCTTCCGAATTTCTGAAGATCGTTTGAATTCTTTTTAGGTTTGATCCAATTCTCCTTGAATGTTCTGGATTTTTTCTCAAATTCTGTTTTGCTATCTTTTGGATTTTATATCAATTTTTTCTTATTTTTTTCTTTAGATTTTTTCCTTAGATCTGTAAACTTTTTTTGGATTATTTTCTTTGACTCGTTTTATTTCCTTTAGGTTATGTTTAGGACCTCTATGTTTTCTTTAGACTTTATATTACATTTTCTATAACTATAATTTCTCCTTAAATTCGGCAATTTTTTTCAAGTTTTTTTTACATTTTTCCAAATTCTTTCAGATATTCCTTTTAATCACTACATTTTCTTTATTTTTTTTAAATTTTGTATTGGAAACTTTATTGATAATCGTCAAAGAAAAATATTAAGGATAATTTTTATTTTAAGTAAATATTTCTGTTTAATATTCCCCTATGAGACGATTCTGTTGATGGTATTTCCTCATAACTTGAATAACTCTTCTCTCTCAAATTTTTATATTATATAATTTCATTATTTGGCAAAAAACCTGTTTTTTTCTGATTTCCTTTATATTTTACTCGTTAAAACCAAAAATAACAAATTAACTCATGTTTGACTCTTTACATTACTACTTGAAAAACATGTAACGTCAGCTCAATAAGACCGACTCAATATACAAAACCATGTTTAAAGGGCTCGTTATACTAATCAACTGACATCTTAAAAATGTAAATACAGTATACAAGTAAATGGTAAACGAGATCTGTATCGAGTTGGAGGTAAGAGAAGTCTTTAGAACTAAAACTCGCTAAAAATTTCAAAAGACCCTGAAACTTCGTCCACTTGAGTAAATTAGAAAAAGGTGAGCGAGAAGCGAGCTGAAAATTCGCAAAACGGTAAATAAGGAGTGTCATCGAGTGAAGCAAAGCCAGCGGCAAGCTCGCATTCAATCACATTCCTGGCGTTCTTGGCGAACTTATTAAAAGATTGCTTTATCAGCGAGACAATACGCAACCCCATCCGGTTCATCTTGGGGGCACATGACTGATGGCGCCGCCTTAATTAAACTCCAAATTAATCGGGATGCTCCTCTCACTAATTAATAAACCAGAATCTTATTGGTATATCGCCATCCGGCTCCGTTTATCTAGGTGTTGCGGCTTTTCATCCGACCGGAACAAATTAGGAGAATGTAAACAACATTGTAACAGGACATCATTGTTGTTATTGATGATTGTGGAGGAAACGAAGAAATTTTACGACAGTGCATTCGGATGGGTGAAGGGTGCGAGCTGCAGATCTTTACTAGCGTCGAAATTTACAACAGGCGAACCATAAAATTTTATATATTTTTCGACATTAAAATATTTTAACAACGTAGAGGTCAACCTTATGAAAAATGTAAGATAATGCGTTTTATGTAACATGCAGGGAATTTTATTTTTCGGAAACAAGTGCCTGTTAATTTATAGGAACTATAGAGGAGTTCAGCGTTGCCATTGGTTACGCTTTAAAAAATCTGGTATGGTGGCCGTCGGATTCGAGTGGTCGTCGAAATATAAACTGAGGGTGGATAATTAAAAACCTGTGTTTAATTTAGCTCTAGATGTGTGAGTCATTTTGTTTTATTGTCCTGCCCGTTTGTATGCATTTAATTAAATTCTAGAAATTCTAGTGTAAAAATATCTTAATTACGAAATAAAAGCCAGACTTCTTTTGAATTAATTTGCCTGTGGAAACGTGCAAAGAATGCGCAAGTGGCGAATTACAACAACGTTTGCAGAGTTTTGAATGCATTTCTAATGATCATTGTTTGCACAAACTTTGCTTTTTACGCCACTATTATATTCTTTTAGATGTGTATGCAAATGTAAAATTGTAATAATTTTAATTACGTATAGCTCACACTTTTTTCTTCTCTATTCTGGATAAAATGCAACTTTAATGGCTTGAAAATTGTATGGTGAAAGAGGTGTCTCCCAGGTCGTTGAATTTTAGAAATGGTCTCTAATTTATTTAGACTATAGAGCAACGTAAAAAATTGCTAATTTATTTAATAAATCTGTTTCTCGAGTTGTCTGCTTTTCATACTATCTCTCTCTTTCATTTGCCAACAGTGTCCAACTTTTGTTTGTCAAATTCTGGAAAGGATGAAAATTGATTACAGTATTCATAACTGTATATTGCGTTGCATAAATATTTACACTCGCTATTTTAACTACTAGTTTAGTCGAACTTATATTACTTAAGTTTTAAAATATCTTTATACTTTCCACACTTCTATTTAAAGTTGTCTGGGTATCAGGTGCTGGGGTATCATTTTATAGCCGGGATAAACACTTTACGACTGACGGCCTCTGGTGGTTTAACGACGCATTCGTGTCACTATTTGCAATTAACTCTGTGTTCGCCACCGACATATATATGGATGTGAGGAGTGCTACACGTTCCAATGTTACCATCAAACATGCATATTATCCCGTATTTACCCTCAAATATTTATCACTATTGATCCAGACGACGCCATGTTATGGAGTTCAATAATTATTATCAACTGCTTGCTGTGAACGTCAATAATTGAAATTTTAAAGTAGATAGAATTCGCAGTCTGAAATTTTTGTTTTTACCTGGAGCAAATTCCGGGAGTAACTTTCCTTCGCAGCCATAGACTGGAATTTGCCTGAATCCTTTTAATTCCAGTTATTGGGTTCCTGCTGGAAAACAGCCCCATAGGTAATGGTGACGGCAATAAAGAAGCAGTTCGGTAGCCGGTCGTGATTTGTTTTAGAGTTCATCAAAGCAGGAGGTGCAGCACTATAACGACTGCGGAGGCGATAAAAAAGGAAGTCATTAAATCAAGGAACTGAGTTTATTTTCCAAATGCATTACAAACGGATCTATTGAAAAGGTAGTTGGTGACATGTTATATCGCTTCATCGCTGAAACAACGTGGGAGATTAGGGATCAATTTCGCACCGAAGCTGCGATCCATATCCTCAATATAAAACCCTAAGGGTGGCCTCATAAAGTGTATAAGCTGTCGGACTAAATCGAAGTAAGGTTATTGCGACTTGCTTGACTACGATAAGAGGCACTATTGTTATGAACCTGTTTATGAAACGGCTCTGTTATTTTTCAATTTATTGCTTGTAAAAGCAAGAGATTGGCTGCTGAGGTAAGGCTTCGCCGGAAAGATGTTAAATATTTAATATTTTCGTAATAAGCTCAGTTGCGCTTTAAACATTCGAAATGGTTTCTTCAAATAATATAAAAAAAAATCGACACAATCAGTATCAGCTATGCACCGTTATTTTATTATAAATGTATCAGCTCTAGATCTGCAACAGCTTTGTTTTATTTCTGTATATATGGTTGCCTCTATTTAGAATTCTGATCCGCTGATGTGCTCAATTGATTTCAAACCATTACTTAAACAAAATGTCAGGGACTAAACAAACAATAAAATAATTATACTAAAAAGTTTGTTTTCTTTCGAAATTATTTGTTTGTAGGCACAAACCAATTCTTTTCGACTTTTTACGTTTGCGGGAGTTTTAGTTTTAAGACCGCAAAAAATTACTTTTTCATTTTGCTCTGCCCATTTTAAAGAGAGTTTTATAGGGCAATAATCCATTTGTCTTAAGGGTTCGCGTCGGTTGTGGTAACCCCCATCACTACCCACCATTGCAGATGCGATTCTATTTCTTTAGCTTTGGCATACCGCATATTTATGGGATGTTGCGATTTGTCATACACTGAAGTGGTCAGGAAACCAAATGCCGAAATGGCTCATAAAATACATTTTAAAATAACGAAAATTTGAAGAGAAAGAATTTTTTTGGATTGATAGGTATGTGTATGTGTATTCTTCCTATCAGAATAATGTAAATATAATAAAGTGTGGATTAAATTAAAAAATAATCGGAATGTTATTTTTGAATATCACATGTCTCTGAAACGTGATCTGTTTTAATTACGTAGATTAGGTAAGTGTTACATGATTTGATAATGAATATATATGTATATCTACTAAATTTAATTTACTCAAGTTAAAGATAGATATAAAATTAATTATTATGAAATAAACAGGGACACTCTAGAAGTATGCTCCTCATAAAGAAGGAAACCTCGCTGACCATCATTTAAAGTGAAGCACTTCTTTTTTTACTGAAAGACACTGACACTTCTTGGTAACGTATCATAACGTAATGTTTCCATCGAATCACACGTGGATCAAATAAACTCGAAAGAGAATAACACCGGATGCACTTCTCAGAAATGAATATTTCCTTAACAAAAGTCGTATACTGTGTGTGGTTTCGTTATAGCCAGGTTTTACGCAGTTGACTAGACAATTTTGCACGATATATCCGAGTTTTAGGCTTAAAAATTCCACCTCACTATAATAACTGAGATATGCTTGTTATAAAGAAATAAATTATAAAGAAAATTGTCGGTGACTTAAAATTCTCTCGTCTCTCATTATATCCGAACTTATTATTGCGAGGTTCCACTGTACATATAATAAATTTTTTCGGAGAAAAATCGTCAAAATCACGTTTTTTATTTAAACTGGCAAATAATAAAATGGAAGTTACAGATATAGGAAGTAAGTAAATATAGCTACGTTTTAATAGTAAAAGAAAAAAAATGTAATTAATTAACTTTGTCCTGGCAGAAAGACCAAGTCAACGCAGTTAATCATTTCCATAATTAAAAAAAGATACAAAATTTTTAACATATGTATCACATTTTAATGAAAAAAGTATTTTTACGGTTCGTTATTTTTTTCATACTCGGTAAATTTATTAAATAATTTTTGAGTTGTGTCGACTTTATCTATATTATCCACTTTAACACCACACCTCGTACCTAATATCATCTTAAAAAAATTATCTCTAATAAAACAAAAGTATTTTGTTCTATTTATCGTTATCTCACGAAAATAAAACCTCTTAAGTAACAACTATGGGTGTATAACAACAAACACTTAATCCTTTTATCTAAATTAGTTTAAAAATCCAACTCTTGTTTCATCTTTATCAGTTTAAAATAGGAAATCACAGAATTTTTTGCGCATTTCCTCACACTACCTACATAACCTATCGTAACGAGATTACTGTTATCTCTTATTATCACACTGACTTTTGTTAACACAATAAATAATCACACTATATTATAGCTATCTTAATCTAAAGAACACACACAAACAACATTTCACAGCTGAACTCGGCGCGAAGATAAGCCAAATTTTAAAAAAATTGGTTTATATGGCTCTAAATTTAACAACTTCGTAACCTTGCAGTTCCAACTGGTATCTTTATCCTTGAAAGTTGTTTTGCAATTTTTATTTGCGTAACCAGATATTGAAATAAACATGTTCATTCTTTTGCGTTTGTAAGTTCGTCTTTTTCTAGACAGATGGGGCAATTTAAACACAATGATCGACTTTGTTGATCTAATCTAAATAGGTCGTCGTATTCCGGTGACTAATAAATTGATTTCAAGTTTGCGCTTCATTAAAATGATTTTATTGTGTTTTGGTGTACGGAGGAACACTATTTTGATATTTGGAACACTTTAATGTACATTTTACTGTGGACATAAACTAGCTCTGCTGTCGTTTCATAACTATAATCTCAAAATATTAAATTCTGCTGGAAATGTTACATCTGAGTCTTATTGGAATGGTAAACAATTTATTTCCCCTATTTAGAAGTCGCTCAAATAAAGTATGAAGTGTTAATTTAATGGATCCCAATTCCTAAGTCTACCCTGGTAATACTACCAAATTAAATTTTACACTATTGAAACCCTATCGTAAAACACAAACCTATGAAGTTTTCCCTCGGGATTAGTGGCCGTTATTTGGTGAGTCGTAACGTTCTGTAGTATATTGCAAACTTAATTATTTATGTAGGACCAAAACGAATCAATTTTACTGGTGCTAATTAACTAATTCTACTAAAGCCCTAAATGAGTTCTTGACCTGATTGAAAGTATAATTTGGAATTCAGAACAATATTGAGTAAGGCTATGTTAAAAGCGAAAACCTCTAAAAATTGTTTAAAAGTTCCTACCTACTTATAAGTGCCCAATTACCTAAAACCCGTCACTACTATAAACACATGCAAATATGTAAATATTAGAAATGTAAACTTAGCAGAGACATTTTATATTTATTAGGAAAATTTGCTTAAACTCAAAAACATTGTTCTTTATTCTTTTTTATTTATATTTAAATTTAGAGGTGACAAATTTGATGGCTTAAACAATCTTGTGATGACAATTAGGACCCGAGTGTAAAACAAACTTTTTAGTGTTTATGTAATTTCATTGTGGCTATTAATTTAATAAATGTCTAAAAATATCAAAACATTCCGCTCCACATGAGCTTCCTATTCCTGCTTCCAATCTGTTCATCAACGACCTTGGCTTCCTGCTGTTGTGTAGGGATATGAACAGTTCTTCCCCTTCAAAAAAAAAGAACATTGTTAAAAATGGCCGCACAGTTGGGCCAGCAACAAACAAATCAGGGGTTGCCTCTGCACCAATAGCAGCAGCGCAATTTACAATGAGAGTTGATTCATGCACTTCAATCAGGGCTAAAGGGTTACAAACTGATGAGGTCATTCCAGAGGTGGGTGGGGTGTTCTCTCTCCGTAAAATATCGTGTTTTTAGCCGACGGTAGTCTGTTAAATCTATAACACGCCCATATTCTAGGCATCAAAGACCCTCGGCATTGCCTCATAACCACTTAACGTAACCCTGCACATGCATGATTCAAAAGGTCATAATTTGATTGCGTCTACGTGTAAACGCCGAAATTGATGCACTTGCCAAATTAAAAAGATACGACGTATCAAGGACACATATCCTTCCAAATTTAATACCACTTTATTGCTACAAAAATTCGTTTTGTAGGCGACAATTCAAGACGCGTGCCATTCAATTTCCCCATTTCCCGTGCTCCTTCGTCTATTATTTCGCAGATAATTCACGATATTTACCAGAAAATGGCTCCCATGTCCTCCATTCCATAAATCCCAACGACGTTCTTCTCTAGGGACCAACCAAATCACATTTAAACTGCAAAAGTGACGGAAGCCTTGTAACATATCAGGCACCGGTCCCTCGAATATTGCACCTTTGAACTTTAAGCGGAGTTTGAAGCGCCTGTTGCGTGCATATGCGTTCTATTGAATAATCCAAGCAATACGGACATTCCCTCTTCATCTCCGTCTCGTATAAAAAAGAAACTTCCTACTGAAAGCACACCATCTACATATACAAGGACGAAAAAGTTTAAAACTTTGACACGAGTAAAGAAATAGACACAGCGTGATATCTCGTGTGCTTGACTGAGCTTTTGAGCTTACTTTGAGTTCAGATTTGCCTACACCACTAAAGTTTTTTAATATAGAACGTTCTGCAATAGACGATTTTTTGAAGAGATGTTTTTTTGTAAATACATCAATGCACACTAGAGATTACTTAGAATATTCTTCCGAGAATTCAATCGGATTTTGGTATAAACACACGATTGCTAAGAGTGCTGTCTACCGAGCTTTATGTTTGAAACTAAAGAAATAAAATTTTTAGATTATGTGTAGGTGTACTTCATTTTTTTTAATTAAATTTTTTCTGTATCAAAAGTTGTATCAAAATGAGGTCGTGTTATAACTTATAGGAGCAACACATAATTAATTTAAAAGATTATGTGCTAAGTGTGGCAATGATGTCACCTTATAAGTGGTACTTATGTTCTGAAGTTCAATTAAATTACTAACAAAAAACATCCTTTTGCTCCCATAAACAGACATAGTTAAGATTACAGACAGAGGGACACATTCAAGCTCATTCAAAAATAAAAAAATTCATCAGCATGACCCATCATCATTGCTGCTTTAAATGTGTCATATAAAAAGCAACATTGAAAAGATTGGTAGCTGAAGGATTTTGCGAGTGGTGCTTAAAAAAAATAAAAATTAAATATTTTCAGAGTATAGTTCAAAACGAATTTTTTTAAAAAATAATTTTCAAATTTGAGGTCAGTAATAACGGATTTTTAGCAACAAAATCGATAGAATAACTATGGCAGAAACCCCATTTTTCTACCTGTTGAAGTTCCGAAGATATCGAGGACCGGAAAAAATTTTAATCGCTTTTAATCGCACAGTTTTGAATTCTGAGTTAAATTTTGCGTACATTGAGTGTCAATAACTTAAATTCGCTCCACAAATAAGCTAGATATCGGCCGAAATAGATTTACATCGTTTTTATCAAAACTTTTTTGAAAAAAAATAATTTTTGATTCGGCATACGTAAAACCAGAATTCTTTGCAAAAAAGACGAAAAAAACAATGAATAATAAACTGCAGCTTTCTATCTGTAGTACAGATTTCGAACACTAAATATTCCAGAGCTTCAAAATTTTCGCCTAGCCCAAAACTTCAAAGGCTTTTAATTGTGCTATTTGTTGATGTACCTACGTTAAAAAATCACACAGTTTTGAATTTCGCTTAAAATTTTTCGTTAAATGAGCATTAATAACTTGAGTTTGTTTCACAAATAAATGAGATATTGATAAAATTCAGTTTTCAAAGAGTCTTTTCGTTCTCATATTTAATCAACTTTTTCGGTGAAAAAATGACGTTTAATACCTTTGAGTTATCTATCGCCAATCAAAAGAGCAGCTCAAAATGTATCAACTGGCTAAATCTCAGATCGGTAGGTCAAATAGCTTACGAGTAGCGGTCAAAAAAACAAAAATCTAAAATTTTTTGTTTGAATCGGACTTATTTTCTCAAAAAAATTGGCATCCAATTTTAGAAATCTGGGAGTGTATTTCAAGCAAAAAAGTTGGAGAAAAATGATGGCGAAACCCTTTCTTAGTTTCGGAGATATGGAGGATTTCGAACTAAAATTCACTACCCAAAACTTCAATCGCATTTAATTCAGTTATTATTTGTTCAAAAATCTACAGCAATTAAAATTAAAACATGGAAAATGAAAATTGTAAAAAATTAGATTAGACATAAGAGGAGATCTGATTTGTAACAAATGTTAAAAAATTGAAAGCACTCAGAATATCCAAAAATTTCAAGTAGTTTGAGAAACGCAAAAAATTCAAGCCAAGCAAGGAATTCTAAAAATCCAAAGAAAATCCGTTATCTTAAGAAATTCAAGAATCTGAATAATCCCAACATTCTTTTGTTTATCTTCGCAGTGTTTGTGGTGTTGTTCAAACAATTCTAAAAAAAAGACATAAACAAAAGTATTACTTTTTTAGTTTACAGTGCCCACATCAAAACTTTTTCACGAAGGTTTACTTGGATCATAAGATTTAAAAAGAACAATAATTGTTCTACTAATAAATTCGTTGATATTTGCAACCGTGTAAAGTGCAGATGTTATCAACAGTGATTATTATTCATTATACTTTCGGATTGGTGTACTTGTTGCTGATATTAATCTGACAAGCAAAAATAAAAACAAGATCGATTTACTATTTACTCATTCAGTACGCAATTACATAGTATAGTACCCACGTGAAGCTTGATGTATTCATTTTTGCTTATCCAATTAATAATAATAGTTTATGATTTCAACGCGTATCTCGAGGGTATGTTTTAAAAGTCTGATCAAAGAGAATTCTACTGAAATAAAAAAACAAACACCTCATAGATCAATTAATTGGATTTTTTGGTTTGTAGGAAGTGAAGTAAACCACAATTATGCCATAACTCATTCTCAAAACAAAGCTTTGAGCTGTTTACTCATGCTAAGCTACCATTACTCAGTGTATCCATTTTCTATTTGTTTTTTCACTTATAGACAACGAATTTTTGACACATTTACCGTCTGCATTGTATCCGGTATTTTTCACTCACGCAGGTACCTGCATAAAGTTAAATACAAAGAACAGTCATAAGAACTGTCACCTGCTTTTGGAGATATTGCAACCTTCACGAAGACCACTTGAATAACAATTAGTAGTTTTTAGTCCTCGCAATGACAACCCTTTCTCATTAGCGCATTATTTTAATCCTTCCATCACGCAATCTCCGGAAGTTCTGTATATTTCAGTCGCTGAAAAACTGATCCACGCCAGCACGAAAGCTTGGTCAGAAAGTTAGATTTATTCAACATAACATGAAGTCTTTGTTTGAGAGTGGAAGTTTTTATGACAAAGTTTATTTTCGACTTTTTACAAAGAAATTACGACAGCAGATAAAAACGTGTCAGCCGTTACGAAAATAACTATTCTTGTGAAATAACACACGTGTTATTTTTTCTGACTGGAACCATTTTTCCACAACTGCATCTTCTTTTATGAAGAATGATGGAATAGAAGTATGCGGACACAACTAAAAACAAATACGTTTTTGCCAGTGGAAAATTTATGGCGCCACACGTGATTCCACCCTTAATAAAAAAATATGAGGACGTATTAGCATGGAGCTTAGCACTACTACACGTTTTTAATTCGCATGATAAACGGCGTCCCCCAACCTCCGACAATTTATCTGTCCATTCCAGATTCAGGCAGTCGAAAAATAAATATTAGCAATTAAACTAATGGGCAGCATATCCCAAATTCCGTGAAGAGTTAATTCAATTTAGCCAGCGTGTGTAATGCAATTTTAAAGTCCGCCATGTTGCTACTAGCTTCACATGAAAAGGGTGAAAAGTTGAGAGAGTGAGAGATGAAAAAACGAAATGAAAGAAGAGCGTACGAAGGGGCTTGACTAATATTGTGTCACAGGGTTCTCCCTTTTCAAAGGGTTACTCCACAGAAGGGAGTGGGGAATTAGGGCAGTAGGTGGGTGGGATATAGAAGAAAACTTCCGATGTGTGAATGCGTGTTTTGTGGGATTTCTAACTTACTATTATCTAATTAAAGCTGTTCCTACACCTTTTGTGTAATTGCACACGCAACTGGAGTTAGGTCTTCAGTAATCAAAAAGGTAAAGTCTAATGAGAGGTTTGCTGTTATCATTAAGCTCGCATAAGCTATTGTTTGCGTGAATTATTTGTTTGGATGTATCAATATTTATGGGGGGTGGAAAAATTGTTCAAATTGGTTATTAAAGATACTATTATGGAAATGAATACTGCACGCAGGTGTATTTGCAAATTAAACCTATTTTGATGGAAATGTCAGGCATTTATCACAAAATTCAATTTATTGGAATTCTAACACACTAGTCGGAATTAACTCATTAAACGGCTACAATAAAGAAAGGGCAGGTGTTGAATTTAAAAATTTACAGGTACAACTATGTATAATTTCCGAGAATTTAATCCACTCTAAAATCGCCAAAAACTTATCTGATACGCATAATTAATTGGTATGTGACCTAAATTTTGGTAAAAATTTACATTTCCGTTCGCACATTTCCTTTTCCCTAATTGTTTTCCTATTCTAATTTTAGCATTGACTTATTTTTTCATGAAACACTGACAGAATAACAGCAGGTCGTGTTTCTTCTGAAATTTTATCTACGTCGTCGGACTTTCATTCGAACCAAAGTTTAATGATGATCCCCGAGCTTGTTTTTCAAGGACTGTTTTCCACTTTATTTACTAATTACAGGATTTTGAAGAACATTAAAAGCACCTATCGTCCGCAGTGTTTTTAGACGGAAGCAGCGCTTCGAACTTCACCCTCCTCTCAAGAAATTTCAAGTTTTCAACGTCTTACGATTAAAATTACAAGTCAAATATTTGAAATGTGAACTGTGTACTGTCATATTTTCAGCCCTTTCCATCAATACAGTGATAGACGTTGCGTACTCTTATCTTGCCCTTTTGAAGAACCACTTCTAATTTTCGTATTGGGGAAATTTTCTTTTACTTACAACTTAATTTAACAATCTTCCTCAATTTTTACTTATGTCTGAAATATTAATTATTCAAGGCTCCGACGTGAACACGTCAATTACTCTAATGCCACCGTGACGCTATTGTACATGTGTTTATGTTAATATTGATATAGTGGCTTTTCATGTTCTGCTATTACCCACGTGTCTTCTTAATTTTATACTAAATCGGTAGATACAATGTCTTCTTGAAAACATTTTCTGGAATGAAATAGCCATTCAATTATCAAACTTGTTCGGGCTTTCATATTGCTTCAGACGTGGTTGCTTCAAAAATCTATATCTAGCTGATTTGTTTGCGTATGAGGACTTAAAGTTTGTGAAAATAAAACGAAATTGCTTATTGAACTTTTCGGTCGGCGGAGAATCTAGAAAAGAACTACAAAGGCACGTTCATGCAAGTAAACCTAACTTTAATTCGATTTATTTTTAAGTGTTAGGTAAAATAATGTATTTTTAAAGAAACAGGCTTTACTCTTTCTGAATATCTTTTTTTACATGGAAAACAGCTTTTGCGCAATCTCAAGTTCTTTGTGATAATTTATATAAAGCAGCCTTTCAAAGGTTATTATTAGAAATAAAAAAGACCCTCATCTGCAGCACAGTACACATAATAAAATTAATGATGCGTGTGCGACCCACATTTCCAAGATGAAGACGGTGTCCTTGCAACCAGTAGAACCACAGGGCGCAATTGTGACTGCTAATTCAGCACTAAAAGAATCAGCATTGAAGCGAATTCATTTTAATCCACCAGGTGTTCTCCATTCAAGACTGCGCATGTAGTATTTACTGCGTTGTAGTTTCTATAGTTCAAGGGGTGATGCATACTTAAAATTGGATAAAAATACTCCTCGTTGTCACCCCTCAAGTCTATTGAAAAAGTAATTAAATCCAGGGCCGATTTTGCACAAAAGCCGTTGACGTGATTTCTAATTTCATTACAGGCCGTCTCAAGAAAATGAAAAATCACTGAAGAAAGAACGAGTCATTCCTTTTTAAATAATTTAGTTCGAAAGGGTGGCTAACGCTATAAATACCGGTAATTAAAAAACTCGGTCCGTTAGTTCGCATGATCGGAAATCCCATTAATTTTAACTCATTTGGGATGGGGTAAGTTAAAGATCCTAAATTATACTAAATGCAGGAAGTCTCAAAGGAGAATATTGTTTCCTGCGTGATGAAAAATGGTGGAGTGCTTTTTTTACAATCT
The DNA here is from genome assembly GCA_029298725.1 of Gnatocerus cornutus. Lineage (NCBI taxonomy): Eukaryota > Metazoa > Arthropoda > Insecta > Coleoptera > Tenebrionidae > Gnatocerus > Gnatocerus cornutus. The sequence goes on from CM055514.1 coordinate 10,786,298, forward strand.
GACATTCGTCTTAAAGTCCGTTGTTTTTCTTACAAAATGGGGATTTGGGACGGATTGTGATGACGGAATTTACAGATACTGATTCCAATCCGACCCTCGTACCTATAAAGCTGATGTATCGTTTTCAATAAGCATTTCCTATGCATACGTGCTGGTAGTTTAAATAAATATGCTGTCAAATTTTATTGTTGTTATTTTTCTTTTTTATTGTCATATAGCTCCTAATAAAAATATACATTTTTATTTTGTCTCTTACACGCTGCTGCTGTATATTATGGAAATATGGCTTCGATCTATGAATTATGCCTGCCATGTGTACAAATCGCTATGAAATATCTCTCTATTTACATTCAAGGTGATGATAAATTGGAATATCGCATTCTGGCGTTTCCACCGATGCCTTCCGAAATTTATGAGTAGATAAAATGTCACATTTTAAATACGCGCATTTTTTTTTACATTTACATAGATATATCTATTAAAACAAAGGAACCAATGTTTAAAAAAAGTTAGGCTTGCCAGCCATAAACCGTGGATACAAATTATGAAATTCGGATTATTATCTGTTATTATCATAGACAAAATTTAAACAAAACAGTACTGAGGCTTTGACAATGCTCATTGCTAAATGGTAAATAGGTAAATTTATTCAGCAATTTGTTTAACGTGTACATGCAGATGTACTTAACATACATGGCCATTGATCAATTTACATAAATCCTTGTTAAAAATAAAACATTAGAATCTTTATTTTTATCGAGGCTTTGTTTTAACATGTTGCATTTTCATTTGAATTTTGGGTATATACGAAGCATGTCAATCTAATTTTATATTTATATACAGGTGTCCCCCACAGTACCAAAGCAATGTTTAAAAAACTCCACACTCTTACCAAAATAAAATGGCAACATTGCTGAACTGTTTTCCCAATAATTTATTCCCAGTATTCAAAGCCATAACATTGTTGTTGTATTGTTGGCGTTAGTCAGGTCGGCTCATGAACTAGCAGTGTAACTATGAATGGTGTCATCTGAACGATGCCACACTGATTGACATTCTTGATTTAAAAATCTTGTTAACAGTTTTTAACCAGTTTTCATGAGATTTGTCTATTATTTTTGGCACCATGCCTTTGCGCAAAATGTTTTTTAGGTAACAAATTCATTTCAACGTGAAATTATTGCACAAAAATTGTTAATTTTAGCATTTAACTTTTACTCTTTAATCCATCATATGTCAAAAAATTAAAAACATGGATTTTTCCGGTGATCTATAGCATTGTCTGTGGTACGCGACTTTCCTGTATATTAAATTCTCTGGAAAATCTTTTTTTTCTTGTAAACTTTTTAAATGGTGTTTTGCCATTTACAAATAATAAGCACACTGGTAGTACTGGTACCCAAACTATGCTTCTTATTTTTCAAAGTTATATTTCTAACTAAACATGTTAACATTAAAATGCATAACTGTTTGTATTGTCTCCAAATTTGTTCGAATTATAGAGAAATTTTAGTTAATTCAAAAATTCGACATTTTTTTAAGAATACTACAGAACAAAACAATCTGTTTTAATTTGACGGTTTATAAGAATAATAATACTATTATAGAAATTCGACTTATTAGACAGACAAAAATTCCTAAAAAATATTCGAGTTATAGAAAACTCGGAATTCGAGTCCAAAACTGTACCTATCTAATTAAACTCGTTTCACAAGTCAATTAATTCTAGCTCATTCAGCTCATATTCGAATATAGGCCATTCTCCAACTTGTTTTAGAATGCTCTATATTATGTAGTTTGAACATTCCTTGTCAAACTCAAATAATCTCAATGAAGAACTTTATTGATTTGAACTCAAATTTGCAACAAAACAAATTCACTTGAAATTAGCCCAATAGTTCCAATTTTGGAAACCCCAACAAATTCTCATTGAATGTACGCACATTTATTAATAAATTAACAAAAGATTTAATATTTTCGAAATGAATAATTGTATGGAAATGATTTAGTAGTTATACACAACCATCCATGAAATTTGACGACCCTGGCAAACGTTAAATGCAACTCAATACACAATTTTCATTGTGTTTTATTTATTATTATATTTTATATTATTGTTATATGGAATTTGAACGCCTCTGTTATTATGTATGTCGAGTCAAGTTTTAAAGTATGTACTCCTAAAAATAGCTAAGCATTTATAAATTTAGAGGCATTTTATCACTAGACGAGCACTTTTGCCTCGTGTTTTGTACTAGATTGTTCCTTACTCAGTAAATACATACAGGGTGATTTTTTTAAAACGGCAGGCGTTGTAGAATTTTTATTTATGAACCGATTTCAAAAATTTAAAAAACAAATTAAATGGTTTTTAATTTACTATAAACTGATGATTTTAAAATTTTTCTAAATGTCTTAGTATCATTTGGGCGATACTCAACTTTCTTATTTTAAATTGACACCCATATTTTTTTTTTCATAATTTAGAAGATATTAATTTTCTTGATTCAGAAATGTGTAATATGTTCTACTTTTACAAAAAATATTTAAAGAAAAAAAATCAAAAATGAAAAAATTTAGGCAATAAAAGTTGATAAAATCTAGGTGCGTGGTGTCAAATAACACAATATCGTTATTGTAATGTCAAAAAGCAGCAAATAACAGAAAGAACAAGTTTGCTTTCAACAAGATGGGGCTACACCTTACAATGCACAATGCATTTCTCGTAGGTGTCAATTGTGCAATGAAAAAAACGGGATGGCGTTTCAACAGTATTTTAATTAAATTAGGTAGTTGTTTTTTTTGATTTGTAATTATTATTGTCTTTTGTTATTAATAATTTCAAAAAAAAATGCCGATCCTTTCTGTTATTTGCTGCTTTTTGACATTACAATAACGGCATTCTTTTATTTGACACCATGCAATAGATTTTATTAACTTTTATTGTTTATTTTTTTTTTTCAATTTCGATAATTTTTTAAAAAATATTTTTGGTAGAAGTAGAACATATTGCACATTTCTGAATCAAGAAAATTAATATCTTCCAAATTATGAAAAAAAAATATAGGTTCCAATTTAAAATAAAAAAGTTGAGTATCGCCCAAAAGATACTAAGTCATTTAGAAAATTTTTAAAATCATCAGTTTATAGTAAATTAAAAACCATTTAATTTGTTTTTTAAATTTTTGAAATCGGTTCATAAATAAAAATTCTACAACGCCTGCCGTTTTAAAAAAATCACCCTGTATAATGCATTAAAATAAAGATTTGACAATTTTTTTATGACACATTTTGCCAACTTTTTTGTATCTAATGAACTAATGACATTATACAGGGTCCGGCAACACTTGTGTCCACCCCCAAAATCGTTTTTAATTTTAAAGTTACAATTTTGAAAATTTGCATACGCTCATTAGTTGACAAAGATTTAGAAGCTGACGCAAAAATTTATTTTTCATCATGGTTTGGTTAGCGTCGCGACGCCTAAGAAGTATAATGTTTAGCAATTTTTGAGTTTTTGCGGAAATATTCGCGAATTCGTGATACAAATATCTGAATTTTTATTTTAAATCAAATACAAATTGTGTTTAAAATTTGCGAAAAAGACGTTGTTTTATCAAGTTAGTTTTTAAAAATTATGGCAGCGCATCGGCAAACTACGTTTACACCAAAATTTCACAAGTCACACTCACTCTTAGAAAGATTTATTTTGATTAACACGGGCATGTTGCACTTTATGAACACCAGAAATCGTTATTTAGTATCGACAAAGCGACAATTTCACCAAGTAAGACTTTTGTTACAATCTAAAGTGAGCCAAAAGATAGATGTCATTTGTGACACAAGATACTGACTTTGACGTAATGAAATTGGAAACTAACTTGATAAAACAGCATTTTTTTCACAAATTTTGAAGACAATTTGCCTTGAATCTAAAATAACCACTGAGATATTTTTAACAAATTTATATTTAAAAAAAATTAAATTAGGGATTGATATCACAAACCCTCACAATTAACTAAAAATTACATTTTTGAAGCGTCGCGACGCCAAAACTATCAATGATAAAAAACAAATTAGAATCGTCAGCTTCTAGAGCTTTGTCAACTATGAGCGTATGCAAATTTTCAAAATTTTATCTTTAAAATTAAAGACGATTTTGGGGGTGGACACAAGTATTATCGACCAACAAGTCATAAAACTTGTGACAAAAAAAACGCCATTTTGGAAATGAAACCTTGTTTAAAGTGGTGTAATTTTTTACTGAATTTGGAAAAATAAATTAAAATTAATTAAATACACAATCTCGTCTAGTCAATTTTTTAGGTTTTGTTGCGTAACTACAGTTGTGTTTCTCTGTTGTGCTTACGGGGATTAATTAGTAAAAAAAAGCGATAGTCCTTAAATTGTAGTTTATTGATAAATAATTATTATTTACATTCCAGGTTGGAGTCCGGATCAGGACTTCTTAAAACTTAAATCTATGGAAATTGCAAAAAGACAACTATTCGCAGTCCCACTCTATTGAGTTAAGAGATGTGACTAATTATGTGAATAAGGGTGGTTAGATATTATTTACAACACTTTTTATTAAGGTTACTTAGGTGTAATGATAGGATAAGGAATGTAGAAACTACACAAAATTGACATTTATTAATGAAGATACAAATGAATATTACTGGTTGCATTTAAAATCCGTTTTTTTTTTTAACATTTCCAGTTTTTTCGGACAGTGCAACTTTTTTTTTGCCTGTAACAATTTTTTTTTTGCAGTGCGACTTTTTTGCCTGACAATGCTATTAAAAAAACAAAAAGAATGTTGGCTCCTCTAAGCAGGCGGGGGTTCTCAAATTTGGTCCTAGTCCAATAAAATGTCTTGGCCTTCTAGCATGCACGCATCCAGCAAATTTTATACCACTGTAGGTAAGTAAAAAGCACAGCAACTTTCTTTCAATTTCTATGAATGTATGAGTACAGGCATTCCTACATGCAAGAGCCAACGCCCAGACAAGTATAACAGTTGTTGGCATTAAACGTTTCCGACAAAAAGTGCGAAATCCTGCGAATTCCTGCAAAAGTCTGAATTTTCCTCGTGAGATTTCAAACAAATTGTGATTTTTTTAATTGTTGTGTTGAGGTTAAATCCTCCATTCATCACACATTCTCGTCGTTTCAAATCCAATTTGTCACGTCCAGTACAATCCAGTAAAAGCTTTGACCATCGATTACACCGTTTAAAACACTGCAGATCAGACAACATTACATAACCAGGGAAGCCAGGTGGCGTCAACCATAATCAGGTATGCAAGTCGAGTCAGAAAAATGAACAACAGAAACAAAATCGTACCTACTTTTTTTCGAAGCCAACTAACAACATAAACAAACCAGCTGCCGCGAATTTAGTCAAGGCCAAGGCCACAAATAGATCGTGATTGTTTTGCCGAAATTATTCTAATTTTAGAATATTACTTGCTGGCGAAAGGAAAAAATTTGTTTTGGTGACTGCCGTAACTGGTGTTTTGCAATAGGACGTTGTCCTACTAAACTACGCAATACATAATTGAGAATTGAATTATATCATCCAAGGTTACGTCGCGCCGGCTTGTGCCTAATTTCAGCTAAAGGTGTGGTTACTTCGAGTTCATCAGAGCGGTTCTTTCAGAAAATGATTAGGATAGTTATTGGTTATTGATCAATCGTAAAAACTGTAAACAGAACAGATGGATTTCTGGTATAAACATTTGGAAGTTTGTAGCTTTCATTAGATGTTATTACGAAAGAAAATTTATGATCGATTTCGTACTGCTGCCAACAAAAGAGGTGAACCTAAATCAAACAGCCAAACAGATGTGTTTAAAAAAAATTTATTAATTTGACCATACTTTTAAACAGTAGAATCTTCGGATATTTTTTTCTCCACAAGGTTACATAATATGTGGTTGGACGATACTTAAACATTCCGAATATTTTAAACATTTCGTATAATTTCTTGCATAGAACCAGTTTTCTATTTTTATAGCCATTTAGATCCTATTGCGGTGTTTATAATGTCGCAATGCAACTAGACTAACGTCTAAAACGTTTGATTAAATTGCAAATTCCCGGTAGCAGTGCAGGAATTTTTTCGATTTGAATTTGCGTCTCCTAGTGAACAGATTTGCCGATGGGCCAAAACGAAAAAAGCTGTTACCTGCAAGCGTCCATCATAAAATGTCTTCTATTTTGATTCGCATTAATCACTGGCATCTGCTCTGAAGCAGTTTCGATTTACTCTTTAATTAATTAGCACCCAATAAATTTATCATGTTTTATCGAATTAAAACGATTTTTCAGTAGAAGAACAGTTGATCGACATACATCCTTCCATTAATTAGAAGTAACGAGACGAGTAATTAAACGATGTTGATGCACTTGGCAGACATAAAACTCTAAAAATTGTGGGACAGAGAATGCGATTTCAATATTCTCGATAATTCAGGCTGTGCCAAATTTATATGCCGCATTGAACATCGGGAATACCAAATTGACGTCAATGTTTTATTTTAAGTTTTCCTTACACCACAATCTCTTGTAACTGGGATCTCTAATATTTTATTTATTTTAGATCGAATTCCAATTTACTGCTTACCAGTGGGAGCGATTTATTTATTAATTTCGCACATTTTGGTTGAATTAAGAACGTATTTTAGATTTAATTTTATTAAGGATCTATGAAAAAGGTCACTTGAAACTTCAAAGGAAAAAATTGTTGCGCTTTCTCCGTCCCGTTCATAAGAGAAAATTCACTCGTTCTTCCTCCTATAGCCATCTCCTCTTCAACAAAAGGTGTCCGCTCGATGGCCCGTCTTAAAATCTGTTGAGACGTCTAAATGGGTGCGATAGCAACGCCGAGTAATTACAAGATAACAGCACCTCGTCTTAATCTTTGATGCAGACAAAAAGCCGTACAATGAGACGCATTAGTCGCTATTTACGAGTATTATGGCCGCACCCTATCTAATAAATAGTGCGGACAAAGGCGCTTGCATAAATATCTACATACTTACATTGTTCCCTTTAACAACCTTACAGTTTGACGTATTCACAACGTTCGCAAATTAATAGATAAGCGCTAATGTACACATCATCTATTTTTGGCCAGTACATGACATGTTTACCAAGATAAATACGTGGCGGTGTTATCGAATTGCCTTAATAACTTAACAGCATTGTTGTAGATTACAGAGCAGAACTTGACAAACTCAGCTGTCTGCATACAGAGGAGAGATTACTTTCTTTCACTGGCATCCATCAAACTGAAAATTGTAAACAGATAGATACGACTCAAATTCAGATTCTTTGCTATAAAAAAGAATCAAAAGCATCACAGGTGACATTGCAAAGAAATGAAGCTTTTGAATGGTACAAAGTCGATTATAGAATTATGTAATTATTAGATTCGATGAATAAAATTTTACCCCTTGGCCCCATGTACTGCTCTCCTTCTTCACCATTCTTTTATCCCATTGCGGTTTGCATAATTTCAACTATGAAAAGAAACTAACCTTGAGAATTATATGGAACCAGTTTTCCTGATCTTGTTGTATAAAACAGGATGGTGGGTACAGTTAGAACAAAAAAACCTTTTTGGCGAGGTTTTAATGCTCTGGTATTGCATAACAGGTTACAAAAAACCGCTTTGTGTTATTATTTTTTTATTGTTTTGTTTTGACAGATACAATCGCGCTTGTATTTGGCTTGAGGATGTGACGTCTTCCATAGAAAAGTAACGCGACTTCAAAAGATACATTCAGATTATTCAATTAAGTTATTTAACATGCAAGACATGAATGCTAATTTATTCCGAAATTTTGATAATGAGAAAGACAACGTTAAATGCGAGAGTTTGTAACTAAATTTACACTTCATTTAGTTGAAAATCTCCACGTAAAACCAATTCTGGAAAATATGTTTATTTTGAAAGCTATGAGTTTTTGGAAAATGGAGTGTACTTTTGTGCATTTTGGAATAAATAGTAGATTTATGGAAGCAGCAAGGTGATTTACATCCCGCAGTATGCAGCGCAGGCTGATGAATTAGTGCACCATCGCCAAAATCGCTCACCATTGGTTGGGTGCAACGTGGTGGTGACGGCACCGGCGTCGGTCAGGGCTACGGAGAGTGAAACTTTGGCGGCGCTTGCGTCGGAAACCGAAAGTGAAAAGCGAAAAGGAGAGAACCCCACTTCTTCCCCTACCTTTCGCTTTCGGGTGTCCCCGCCGAGCACTTTCCCCGGCTTGCGGTGCGTGCAGTTGCAGTAGGCTTCCGAGAGACTCGGTTGCAAGACGTCCTCGAAGTCGCAAACGCATTTCGCGCGATTCTCCTTCCCCTGACTAGCCGCCCCCGAGCATGGCCCCGCGCCGCCACCTCGGCCAAGTTCAAGGCCTCCTGGGCATCGATCCCGAGGACGCCGGCGTGACCCGGTGCTGCGTACCCACCGGCGAGTGCCTGCGCGTCCAGCAGCAGCAAATGAACCCCAATAACAACGATCCCATGTTGATCGCCCTGGACGATCTTCGCGACACCGTGCGCGTCACCTGTAACAATGAGATTTGCACCAGCGGCAGATATATGCACCGCGAGTGCTTCGAGCAGTGGGAGCAGACGGTGCTGGCCTACCTCAAGACCTGCGGCCGTGCGCGCTCGTGGTCAGAGAGGCAGCGTCATCAGAATTTATGGACAAAGAAGGGCTACGATTTAGCCTACAAAGCATGTGGTTGCAAATGCGGACGTGGACATTTAAAGAAAGACCTGGACTGGATGCCGCCTCCACCGACTAGCAATATTTTTGGTCGCGTTGAGGACATTTCCGAAGCGACAACAGTCGGCAAAAAGAAAAAACGTCGTAATCGAAATTCAAGACCAACATTGGCGATTTCGACGCCACATGCTGGACCCAACGAGAGCAGAGGTCGAGCCGGTAGTTTGTCCTCCAGCACGGGCTCTTCTTCACCGCCGGCGTCTGGAAGCGAACCAAGCATTTCGCCAGTCCACGCACACTCCAAGAAGAAGACCAAAATCGAAAATGCAGAGAGAAACCGGTAAGTTGTTTCTGATTTTATCTCCACTTTACCGGCTTTGCGTGCTGTCGTCCATGACCTAAACCGCCAACACGACGGCGATTTTTTAAGAAGTTCCGAATCGAATCTGGAAGCGAAAATAATGAAATAAATAAGAAATCTCAAAATTTTCTTTCGTGTCTGCGGGAATTCTTCCGTCCAAACACAATAAATATCATCAGACAGTTTACCAGATTTATGTTTACAAAAGCTTGCGTCTTCACCGGCTTTTTTAACGATGACCTTGCAGGCTCTCTCAAGTATTTGTTTTGTTTTTTCAAAGATTAACATTGGAGCTTTCGTCATTGGTTATCTTTCCAAGCACTCATTTCTCGATTAAAACATTGCATAACCCCGCATCATTGGATACTGCACTAAAAAAATTGTAGTAAAGTCCATTCTCTTCCTCGTTTTCATGAATGGAAGCAACGAGCTACCCACGCCTCTGCTAGGTCAAGGTGAAAAGCCGTTTGATAAACGCGTCTATCGATTTCCACCCGGCGGCCACGCAAAAATGCGTCGTCTTCGCCACCCTCACTACCTCGACCGTTGAGCAGGCCTTCCTGAAGTTGCCGCTTTGGATGCTGTGCACGTGCATGTGGTTCAAGTTGTAGAGTCGCGGAAAATGACGTAAAATTTGCGGAAATGTGACCTTGTCATTGATGATTTTCAATGTTTTGGAGCCGACTGGAATATATTATGCATAGGTAAATAAATAGTAAAGATAAAGATTCACGTGATGTTTAGTTTGAGTTTTAGGTATCAGCAATATGTAAATATTTGGAGTTGTGGAATATCGCGAAATAAAAAAAAATTATGTTGTATGTAATAAAAAAATGTTAAAAATCACAAAATTATTTTGTTTTCAAGTGCGCATTTTATTTCTCATTGAAGACGGATTCTACGGTGAATTCGTGTTACAAGCACCGGAAACATGGCTTTGTGTATTACGAGCGTGAATACGGCACGAGACCCACGACTGAGTACATTGTGTGGTTACATGTTCTTCATAAAATGGTGTCATTATGTAGGGTAATGATAATTTGAACTTACTTTTTTACAATGAAAACACTTCGAAATACGCCCGTCTTCAATCAAATTAAAAAGTTCTTGTTTGTTGTCAAATATATGCGACCTTTACAGTAAGCAAGAGTCACGCCACCGACCACAACTCGCTTTACATTCAGCACCTTATTAGAGAAGCTTTAAAGTGAATTAGCAAACATTCGTTTGTGATAAGTTCGAGAGACAGCAACAAGCACTATTTCCGTATAGAAATGCAAATGGAATTTAAGGATTAAAACTGAGTGGGCTACGAATGTGTTTAAAACTTTATATGCTTAATACCACTGGCTTTGGGAAATTTTGATGCTAAAGTGCTCAAATGTTGACAATTTCCGGGCGTTAAATGACACAATTTTTCTGCAATTTTCTTTTGAATAAAATTAGAACTTCAAGTGCCTGAACCCCCGGAGTTTTTTGTTCAACTGTTCTTATCTTACTAAATAATGAACATGTGAACGTTTTAGAAGTCAGATCACAAAGCCTGACATTAACAACATCTAAATAACAAAATTTGAATTTGAAAATCCTGTTTTATTGAATTTGTTTCAGATAAAAAAATTATTCACGGATCAACTTTGACCTTGAGTGTAGCACAAAGTGTACAAATTTAGTTTACTTCTTTACATTGATACTATTTATTTAAGACGAGATCATTAGTTACGATATTGCAGTGCAAACAGGCCTAAGTAAATATTTTGCATTTTGCCATTTTTTTATTTTTGAGCCCCGAATATCCAATAATCGCTATTAATCACAGGTGTGGCGATTTTCCGGCATCCTTTTTGTCAGTAATTTCTTTGTTGACCTTTTGGTGGAGTAATTACAGACGGTAAATCCTATCAGCAATTTGCTAACAAGCCAGTAACCGAATCCACTGATTAGGCCCGTAAATCCGGCTCTCTAACGACACTGTAACGTATCGCTAACAACTCGACGTCGTTAACAAATGGAGCCGTTGAGAAACAACCAAGGGACTAATTACTAATTACTGTGTTAGCTTGTATAATACAATAAAGCATCTTGAGGGGAATCCATCTCCAGCGGTGGTCACTATTTTCACGCGTTCTTATTATGTTTGGTTTTCCGGAGAGCACGTTTCCGTGTTAGTGCCAAGTCTGTTTGCATTCGGTTTTACAGCCAAACGGTGCTTTTTAGAGGGAATCGATGGGCAAATCTAAAATGTCTGCATGAGCTTATCAAATTGGTTTTTTCGTAATATATCCAGACTGTGGAGTTTTAATGTGTCAAGGTTTATTTTGATTACAGTTTTATACTTGCAATCCGTGATTGTTGATTGATCAACTTTGATATTAAAACTGTTTACCACAATGCGATATCTTGAGTATGTTTGTTTCCTCCTCTTTCAATCAAACTGATCGGTTTCTGTTTAGGTTCTACCTAAAAATACTACGCGAAATTGTTTATTCTGGTAATTGTTTTAGTGTGTACGCGATTTGCTCGCATCTCGCATGTTAACCTTGTTAATATAGCTTATTAATTGTTGTTTACTTGGCTTATTTTCCAATAAAAGTTATTTATTGTTATTTCAATAATGCTAAGTATGAACAATGGGTTTCTTTACGACAGTTTGTTCTGCCCACATAAAAAGGCCACAATAACACCATTGAGTTGTTTACAAACAACTCATTCGCACATTTTGAAATTTAATTTTATTTAGTTTCCATTTACACGTTCCCATTTGTTTGGGGAAATCAAATTTTGAAGAACTCCCACTTTGATCGGCCACTTTCTTGCGAATTCGCAGAACAGAAATCTAATATCCCGTCGTTCTTGATGATTTAAATGATGATGAAGCAAGCAGTATCAGTGTAAGTTTTTTTTTAATAAAACTTAAATCTTCCCACACTACTCATGTTCCTCTTTGTTTTTTCACCATCTCACGTTTCATGCATAAATAGAATTGGAGAATATGTGGGAGTGTCGCAGTTTCAGCGTTTGTAAACACTTTTAAAACAAGAACAGTCACGTACTCTCAACTTTTTGCTACAAAATGTACCAAAATATCAGTTCTCCATGTTTCACCAACCACCTTGGAAGTTTAGTTTGTGCTGAGGGACTGGCCTAATTTCTTCCACCTTCATTGGATCATTTTGGCAAGACTAGTGTGAAAAATTCGCATTGTTTTATCAGCTCAAGCTGGATGCTTGCCATTGTCGTTTTTGTGTTATTTACCAGTTCGTAGAAGACATTCCTTCGTAGCTTTTTCAACTCTTTCGACCTCACAATGCTGTAATATTTCACTGTGTTTTCGTCTTGTAGCTTGTAGAAAAAGTGTTTGCTATTTTTGCTATAGTCCGACACGTTCGCTGTATTCCTAGTGAAATTATTACAAATTAATGTGTGGAACAAAAGAGTATTATGTACTATTCTTGGTAGAGGTTGTAAAACAGAACAATACTACATTACCACGGTCTGGTGCATTCGACGTCGGTCCTTTACGCCGTCGTGTCGCTTTGGAAGACGAAGTTGGTCGATTTTGTGCGGCTTTATGCCAATATTACGTGCGTTGGAGTGGTCAGGCTTTGATAATTCGAGTTTATCGCTCGCTCTTCCGCCAAAATTGCCGAAAATGTTTATTTACATTGAACGAATTCTTGTGCCAAATTAACATTACACTCTTGGCGTAAAATTAGACTGCCATAACAATATTTGTATCCTTCGTTTTTTTTACCTTTAAAAATCTTTGCTCGCTGAAGTTGGGAAAGCACCGAAAATTCTCATCTTTACATAAATAGATTATGCAAAAACTGTTCAAGGCCGAAAAACAAATAAATAAATAATTCGCTATTTAGTGGCTATTGCCAAAATTTACAACCGCTTGTCATGGTTATATATACATTGGAAGCCACCAAATCTTGTTCGAAATCTGTCAACAAGTGCACTATAACGATCGCATGTAAAAGTGGTGTTAATACAGTTCCCGGCAATTGCGGGGGGAGTGATTTAAAACGTCGTGCCTGTTATTTTTCTTAGGATTACGTAATTATTTATGTGTTGATAGGCTCTGTACGACGCAGTTTATTTTTAGAAGCGCGCTTTAATTTTGCACTCTTCTATCATTCAACTCGGTAGAAAAATTGCAGTACCTTACTTGAGCCTCATGCGAATATTATAGGAGGGGGGCTTCTCTATAAAACTGATAAACGCTACATATTTGGCTGCTTCGTACCTTTGGGGCTTTAACTTTAATTACAAGCATTAGGTGTAGTTGCCAAGAATAACATGCATATAAACACGGTGGTCAATTATCACATTTATAAACACAGTCATGCGTTGTTTGTTGATTGTATCTTATTAAGGCGTGGTGTCCAGACTTATTTCTTTATTTGCCGAACGATGAAATGAAAAAATGAAGCTTCCTTCTTGTGAATAAGGTTAACAACTCAAGATGTAAACACTATGAATGAAGACTAATCAGTTGTGGACAATAAAAGTAAACATAATTAACACAATTTTCTGTGACGAAACCGAGAAAGATTTAGGTATTGTGTAATATTTACAACTCCACTACTGATAGTACTACGACTATTATGTAACACCTGCATTTTGTGTAATGGATTGCCGAAGCGCGCCTGTTTTCCATCGTACTCTATACAATAATAAGCTGACTAATGTTTGTCAACGTAATGTTTACCATTTGCTGGCAACTCCAGCACAATGTGTTTTTAACTAGACAGGAAATGTTTGATAGGTGCATACATAACCTTCGTAACAAAAAAATGTTGACTTTGAAAGCACTTTTGTCTCCACATTTCTGAATAATAATGGGAACAACAGAAACCGCACCATATTCACATCTGACTTGAGGCATAAAAGCGGTTTGGCCGTAAGAAGTTTCAGTTTTTCAGCCGCACATCCAAAGCTGGAACGAGTTTTTTAATTACATCGGTTTCATATCAATGAAAGGAACTCTTGTTGATTAACATTTCTATTTAAAGTCGAGCCTGATATGGACTTCCTAATTATTATCAGAATTTCTGGAAGGTAATAATAGACGTGCATAGTTTTTGATGGATTTCCCGTATCAGCAAGCTCAGCAAAACATGAGTGTCATGCCTTGCACATGCAAACAATAATACCTTTTATCTCTTGGTGTCATTGCACTGTAAATTTGTTGTGTTATCTTCATAATGGCTTTGTAAATACGTCAGTTCTTGCTTAATACTGTCAATTACAAAATTTGTGTTGAAAATGCAGTAAATTTCCCAAAGAGGCAGTCGACTGTTGGGAATTAAAAGTGTTGGGAGCGGATAGTTTGCCCCTTCAAGGTACAGTTCAGGGACTATAGTCTTAAGTCTAATTAAGTGCAATCTACATAATGTAAGTCTGGGAAGTCTGGAAAACAATCTAATCCACATCCACGCTTTCTAATTGAATTAGAATCCTCATACGTTGGAGCATATACAGTTTGTCTCCTTACTCCTTTGCGCGCTGTATTTTACCCCAAACGACTTCAGATAAAGCCACGAGAATACAGAACTGCATCAGAATTTGCAAGCACTTCTGATGATGCTGTAAATAAAAATCCTTCGTTATTAATCAATGAAGTTCAAGGATTTAGTAAATTGGCGTTAACACAATGCAGATGCTCCCAATGCCAAAGTTTCACCGTCATTAGTTTCGATAATGGACCGACCTAAGTTGCCAAGAAAGCTTAAGAATTTACTAATATTGGAAAGTATGTAAAGTTCATTTTCGCGCAAGTTTCATTGTTTTGTTCTTCGGGAAACTAATAAAAAGCATCATTGTTGTAAGCAAATAAAATCGTAAAGTTATCGCATGTGCTATTTATAGCACTTTGAGATATGGAATTGTTTATGTAAACAAATCGTTTGTTTGTATTTATAAAGGCAAATCCTACAGTATCAAGGTTTATTTCTTTTAAAAATGCTGGTTTCTAGTTGTTGTTCTCGGCGGTTCAAGAGGTGTGTGTCTTATACCGTATGTACTAGCAATACAAATAGTGAATGTTTGATCATCATCTTATGAATCATATTCTGTTACAGAAGATTCAAACGTTTAAAAAACACGAGGAGTTTTTGTTGTTTGTGGATTCCTAACCAAAACCGATCCTTTCAGGGAAATATACTTCCGTGTGGGGGCTGTGTTGGTCCGTGGCCTTTCTAACAACGATCCCCCTGTGGCTTTCGCCAAGCAAATACTCATCATATCTTACAATACTTCCGTGCTAAGGTGTAACTTCTTAAGGCAGCACCTAGTAATTTATGAAGTTATAACCATCACGCATCAAACTAAGCTGTTCAGCGACCTCTGAATAGAATAATGAACGAAAGTTCGGGTTTAAATTACAGTTACCGTAAGATATAAAGAGGTGGTTTCTAAATAAAAATTCCGCGGAAGTGTTATTTAACATTGCTCGTTCTACTCAGGTTTTGTTTGTATTTTTTGCACAATGTCCTTTCGTTTGCAATGGTCGTCAAAGCACGTTCCTCTTTATTACAATTACTTTTCTCGTGTTTTATTCGAGGTTGGTCCTTTTAGATTTCGCAAATTTAATTTAGCAAAGTCTGGCAGTAATCTACTAGCCACCGGAGACTGAATTAGGTGTGAGATAACAACACACATGCAGGTCGAGGAGCGGTGAGTGCTGCAACTCAAATCCGTCGAGTTCTTGTTCGAACTTGGTTGAAAATCGAACCGACATTTGGTCGACTCTCATTAACAAGGCGTGGTTCAACCAATACTATCACATATTAATAAGTCAAAGTGCAACGTACTGCTAGTTAGAAAATAACACGCATACTCTAATACTTAATTTTTTTATTTCGGACGAGTTTTCTCTTTATCCAAGGACTTATCAATTCGTGTTAAACGTGTTTGTGGCGGCGGTGGAGTTAATCACGTAACTTGAAAATTGTACACGTTGAGGGTAGTTAATTTGCACGTGATATTCTCCAACTTGGGGAAAATATTCGGGACTATTGTTTTCCGAACGCGGAATTAATCGCAAACGTGTCACAGATTGGTTTTTAATAAATGATCAACCAAACTGTGAACTCTCGGGATTTCAACCCTCGTGTACTCTAAATCGTCAATTTCTCGATTTACATCGATTAAATTGCAGCTTTCGACGTTTAGTTGAATGCTGGCCATGGCCGTGGAAGAATTAGGACACTTTCTAAAGTGACTCGGGGGCAGTTCAAGACAAAAAAGAATCAAAGCAATTTCGTTTGATGACTTCGTAGATCAAATGTGAATTCTCTCAGGAAAACATTCTGCGAAGAGGTGCGTTTCATGTTGGGCAAAAAATGGAGGAGCACTATGCGCCATGGAAAATGAATTATCAAAGTTCAAAACAATTTTTATGTAAATTAGTTGTGACGTAACCCGAAGACACCAATTAGCGCTGTGAATGGCAACAAACTCGAGCTGATTGGCCATAAATTAGTCAGTGTTTGAGTAGAAAACAAGACGATTTCGCCACATGTGGGCATGCTTCTGCAAAAATTACTGTTTTCCTTGCTATTTTGCAAATGCGTGAGATTAACTAACAATATTTCGAGCACATAACACTTTTATTGTGTGCATGGACACGCTCCAAAATAGCTTGATTCAGTTGCAAAAACAGAATGACCTACTTCGCAATTTGCGTATTAAAACTAAGTGTCGGAACGAATTCCAGTTGTTTGTCTGAAATTGCGCACGATAGACTTGTGATTGTTCATTACTGAAATAGTATCGGCAAGAACACCTTACGTGAGACGCCGATGATTGCTATAGAAATTGGATTGATAAAATTTGGTGATCGTTCACTTTACTAGAATCCAAGGAATCAAGTTGTGAGCACGTTTCTTGCATCACATGTCAATACAACGGGATTACTTGATCTCAGTGTGATGTGTATCAGGAAATTATTAGTCTGGGATAACCACTCCTTTAAAGAACCGAGAATTCAGGAACAATGATGGCATGGCGTCTAGAACTTCATTTAATGTGATCCCTGGTGGGAACCCCTTTGTTTTTTATGCCACCTTCGGGAGTCTAGAGTATTTGCAGCTGATAGCTCCGGTCCTCTGACGTTGAATATTGCTGGAAAATCTCAGGGAAACTTGAAGCACCGTCAATTTACAAAGCTTTTCACGTTTTTTTCCCAACGTTGCCAGCGTCATATTTTTGAGATAAAGCCGCAAGATTATGAATATTACTTAATTAATCTTAACATGTGTTTGATTTTTTTTATTCTGTCGGTTTCTAATTTGGGGTGATTCACCTTTTCTTTACATAATAATTTAATAACGCTAATCCCAGCTTTATTGTGAAAACATAAATACCGAGCGAAGCTTTATACCGGCAGATTATATTATTAGTTGGTTTCACGAAGCTGATAAAAAACCTTCGAAGGTGAGAATTTAATTTAGTGTACCCTTCCTTTCACCCACCATTCACGCCGTACAGCTTAATCAAAATTAGATATCGTCTAGCTTAAAAGCTGATATTTAATGATCGATGAGTTCTTTGCGAAGTGATCATTGAAGCGTATTTTGTCCGTATCGCAGTCGATGATTTTTTCGTAGGATATCGTAAACTTCCACGGTTTGTATTTTTCTTCGGGTGCTTTGAGACCTCTTGGCTCATTAATCAGAACTTGCTAACTTTTCTGTTTATACTGAATCTGCAGCCAATTAGACTATTTCAGTTTGTGGGTATCGCAAGAAAAGTTTATACGACTTTACTTGGTTTCGGTTCGGTACAAAGCTCGTTTTTTATAAAACCGCAGGTGTAATTTTTTTTCATCACTGACTAGTCTGCTTCTTCTGTACGCACTGGACCAAACCAGCCTCGTGTCAATGCGTGTTGATAACCACAGACCTGCCTCAACAAGCAGTTAGTTGAGCGCGATAATAGACTTTTTAAACATTGAAGGATGTTCACATGTCAAGTGGTTAATAAACTTCATTGAATCGTTCAAGGTTTTGTAAACTTGTTGTGCAAGACCAATGGTAAAGGCCGTGTGTATTTAAGTATTCATGCTGAAGCTGTAAAGGTTTGTGGCTAATACTTTAAACTAATATTGGAACTAAGGTTCGAAAAAAAATGTACACCACTGTAAGCAAGGACATATTTATACTGCAATTTGTACACTCATTTCACTGATGCAGTAGCCCACAATGAGGTAAAGCAATTTATCTTGTGGGTCAATTTTTAGGTCCGACTGGGAACGGAATACAAAAGGGACGCCAACGTCGTGACTAAATGAATTGTTTATGATAGTTATTAGATGGTAGGAGGCGTTTATAAGGTCACTTCCTACGAGGACGTAGTGGTCTAACCGAGAGATTTATGAGGCAGTTCGTTTGAAGAATTCATAATTGAGTGGGTTAGTGAAACGTGACCACAGGGTGGTTTCTAGATAATTGAAAGACCACTAATGATAATTCCAGAATGCACAAGCACTATAACAAATCAGGAAATTTTGTAATGGTTGCGAGATTTCACAACCAAGAAATTGGAACTGATTTGATCAGTCATAATGTGCAGTTCCTACACGGTACGTTTTCCTAAATGAAATCCCATTTCTGCGGAGAAAACTAATAGAACTGTCAGGTCAGACCGAAGAAAGTGGTGTAACCTAGAAAGAATATGGCAAATCTTCATAATTAAATCTACGAGCTAAATTTTCCTTCGGAAAAGTCACTTCTGCAGCGGTTCAATATTTACAGAATAAATGCTACATCGTTGTAATTACCATCAATTACAAGTTATTTGTTTTCCACGGAACTCGAGACCAATAACCCGTCGGTGTTAGACTTCAAATATTTTGTTAGACATAAACTGGAAATAACGAATTTCAGATTGTTAACGAAATTTGATTTTCGATTGGTGTTTTTATGGACGAACATTCAAAAGAGAAATACTCCAACAAAGGTTGTTATTCGGACAATGAACAAAGGAAGAATCTCGACATTTTTAACGATTTTAATTTTTTGTCTGATCTCTCCAACCTGTATATTTCACGGAAAATCTCTCACCATTATAAGGATTAGTGTTGATGCCGAAGATTAAATGAGCTGTGATACTCCTACCAACAAAATTAATTTTCAATTAAACAGCTAATGAAGTTTACAGGTTCAATAAATTTAAAAATGGGATGTTGGAGCAAACCACATACGAGTTGGGAGGTTTAAATTTAAATTGGATTTGTAATTATCAAATCATTTTGCGCGTCGATTTTTTACCAAGAAACGCGGAATTCGTGTAAACACCCCAGAGAACAACCGGATTAATAAATGATTAAGTCGCGAAAGTTTTCTAAACATTTTAGTTGCGCCCCGTTAATTTCTAATTTAATTTGACTTCAAACTCCCAAGACTTAAATAGTTCGGAAAAATGAAATTCGTTGAAAAGTTGACTACTCATCGGTGGGAACGAGCGTGTAATTCGATAACAGTTACAATAAATCACGAAAGGGAAAATCGTAACAAAGTAGATAAATCTTGAGCATTTTGTCTGAGTGCATTAACATTACGTTCGTGTTAACACAAATGGTCAAGCTTTTAATTTTTCAATACGAGCGCTTGCACAAGCCCACAAACGCAATTCAGTTTTTCCTCGCCTGAATTCAGCGAAAATTACCTGCAATTTCACGGAGCAGCGACTATGTGATGGTTAACGTATTAAAGGGTCGGTTCGTTTAAATCCTAAAATTTTTAACCCTTTCAAGGGTGTGGATTCACGTTTTCGTTAATAACGTTTTTTCCGCATGGCTTGGCGCGTTAATGAAACCGACTTGTAGCAATTTTGTTATTTTAAATGTGTCGAGAGTTGCGGGAACTCGTTAAACGTAACATGGAGTTTAACGCAGTTAATTGTTGTAATCACACAGGTAATAAGAATAATTTAGAAACACTCGTCGTGGGTGTTAATATATCTAGGAAAGTTGAAAGGCAATTGGAAATGAACAGTATGAACATTTATATTGTACCTACTCCGTGTCATTGTTTCTTACCGTTACTCGTAATTTTAGTAATAACCGAGAGTGTAATTATTATTTATGGCTGGCTCTATAAATAAATTTGCTGCTTTGTGCACGTTGTTTTGCTGCTTGTGAAATATGCAGTAGTAAGTTGTAATTTAATTGAACATGAATATTCAAAGTGTAAGCAAACATAATCAGGCTTTATTTTTAACGCCATGCTTCGTGCGATTAGTTACAGATTTTTTTATTGCGCTTTTAACATCTCTTTCAACAGTTGAAATTTGATTTGCAGATCAATTCTTTTGAATTCAATTAAATCATAATTCTATCAATTTTTAGTGGGACCCTCCCGTTACTCATTACTCATTACTAATTTGTATGTGTGCTTGGGAACTACTTTCCATCATGAATTTACAATTCTAAAATCCATTTAACATTTAATATCAACTGTTGAAAGCTGTAGTTAAGGAGTGCAGTAATAACGGTGGTTTTATTAATGATTTCAATGTGCTATTATGCACGTTAAACCACTTTGGCTTCCTGTCAGTATTGATCTAGATGTATTGGAATTTGCTCATGTTTTATTGCTAGTTTTTACTTGTGACAAAGCTGCACCTAGATCTTTAGCTTTAGTAGCTGGAGATAGACAAGTAGAGAACACTTTTTTTTACGATACGAAACCATCACCAAACTGTAGTCCAACGACTTTCTGCTGAAGAGACACGAATGGTTGGTTCGCCCCCATCTTTTGGAATTATTTTGGTCAATCCAAACAACTGTTATATAATAAAACCAGCGATAATAGAGAATTGTTGGCACGGTCCCACGTTGAACCAGCAGGAGTCTGCAAAACATAAACAAAATATCTCGTTCCGTTACTCCCAAAATACTAACGAACTTACTCCCATGTTTATTTCAGTTGGGCGCAACGGCGATTCTCTATAAATAGATGATCGAATTTTCACATTGTAAACAAGATGGTGTTTTCTGGCAGCTATTACCCGAAACGACGTTTGTTCAAGATATAAGTTTATTTATTGTAACAGGAAGAGACGTTGATTAATAGGTGTGTTATTCAGTACGTGATGAGGGTCAGTGCTTTCAAGTAATTGGTAAACATCGTTTTTAAGGAAGAGGATACTTACTCTTGACCTTTATTACTCAATTTTGCGTTGGGTGAAAGTAACGCAACCAATTTATGTAATAATAATCGTTTTCGAAGAGCAATTGCACAGAAAAGTTCAAACTGCATGGAGATATAAAATCAATGAGTGGCCAGCGGCGTACGCAATGCAGTCGATATTGGGTTCGGACAAGTCCCTTCGACCCTTACGCAAGGTCACACAATGTCATTATAAATTCAATAACCAACACCCTTTGCCTGATTTATCGCGGACCACCCCTGCTTTTAAACAGGAGGCATGCACAGGACCTATTTTTAGGCGGTTTAAACATGCTGGCATGGGAATTAATTTGGTACCCTTGACATTGACACTGAGCAAGAACACAGTTCCAATGAAATCCTCAGCCCGGGAAATTGGCGACACTGGAAAACAATCGAATGACGGTCACGATCAAGGCCATGTCGATGTATTTACGTTGTACAAAGCAAAATTACACTGATGTTAAAGTTAAATATAAACCAATTAATGCACGGAATGACAGTCTTTGTAATTTATTGTATAATAAAGCGGCGCAAGTGTTACATTCGGAACTGCCATTTATTATCCTGGAAAGTATAGAATAATTTGTATAGAAAATTTAGACATCAAAAGCAAATTGGGATATTAATGCATTTTTGAGAAAACAACAGTTTTTCCCTAAACAAAAATCGCGGTTTGTTCTAATTAAGAAATTAAATGCTCGCGGGCATTTAATGCTTATTAACCAAAAGCCCCTTCGCTCTCTGTTTCCGTTAATGACAGCACGGAGAAATCGTTTTTTCGACATTAACGATGGCTAGGCGACTATAAAATCTCCACAATACCGTCTGTGCATTCTGATTCTTCGACATTTAAACCATTTTGAAAGAAAGAACTCTGTTCGGAGATAAGAGAGTTAGTCCATTACTAAACGTCCACATCATTAAAACTCTTCGCGACGGTGAGGATGTTAAGCGCAACCAAGGCCGCCTAGTCTTGCTCGAATGCTCTACTGCCTTCATTTAAAGATGCTACAAAACAATGTGAAGGTCGCAAGCACCGTCATGAAAAGACGAAAAACGTGGGAGGAAAGTTCAGTGCGTGATTTTAGTTTCAGAACTTGTAAAGCCAAGCAAGTTTCGTCGATTTTTTTTAATCAGTAAATTGACCTTTTCACCTATAGTTTTTCTATAAGAATATAAATAAGTTCCCATTCATATGGAGAAGACTCTAAAGATGTTCATTCTACCGGATAAATTTATGTTGCAACTTACCTACCTATAGTATGAGGTTGTTAAAATAACCTGTTGGCGGTCCGCTTGAGACACGATGGGACGGCATTCTTATAGCTTTGACTGTATTGGGAAAATTACCATACAACTTTGTCGATTCGACATTTTTCACAAAAGTTGTCAACATGATGTGGTTGGGGTGCAAATTATGATCAGTCAGCGTCGGGAATAAAGTCCAATAGTTCGAAATCTGTTCTCTTCAATAACGTGGGTTCGCTCAGCTGCCAGACCGCTGGACAGTAAAAACCTTTTAATAGTTTTTTAGTAAGTTTTATTGGTAATCGCAATCAATAAATGTTTTTTAACTTAATCTGCCCCATCGTGGAAAAACAGCTTGCTTCGTCTGCAGAGCAATTTTACGATCTTTGCATACGCAATTTCGTATTCAATTTACGAAGGAATGCGACGTGGAAATTCAGATTATATTTTGACATTTGACAAGGCTCAATGGAAATTCAATCCGCGAGAGTGTTTGGCGGAGCGATGTTCAACAGTGGAACATAACCAAAATGTAACTCTTGCAACTAGAAAGGAAAATGAGAGATGTTATTACCCTTGCAATATCCTCTCGTCTTGCTGACGTTTCCTTTTCCCGTAGACGATGACATTTTCGATTTTTGTTTGGTCGCATTGAATCCATTAAAGTTCAAGAGCGGAAATAGATTTATTCGGCTTCGGTTTGTCTGTAATATGTATCGAAATCTAGACCTAGAATAGTCCTAAAAAGTATCTTTTCAACGTGAAATTGGTGCCTTGAGACAATGTCTTAATTACGCTTAATGTTTAATTGCAGAGTCGGAGGCGGTGCCAATGGAATTTTCACTCGTCGATTGGATTTCAGCTCGTTCAACGCGTTGCCGAAGAACAAACTCAATTCTTATCAAATTAAGGTAAGAGTTTTATTACAGGTCTGTTGTAATTAGTAAAATTGAGCGCTGTGACGAAACAGATTTTCATCTTGATCGATCGGTGCTCTTAATCTGAGGAATGATTTCGTCATTAGAGACCAAATTTGGTTGGTGCTAGTGAGATCTTTTTATTCTGTAATTTCAACATTGTGTGTTACCATTTGGTATTCAGAGAACGTAGGTACACGACATATGAATCAATTAACATATAAATGCACTTTATTGATCTTGTTTGTACACGAATGCAGTTTGCTCTATTATTTGATGCGATTTTACAGCATTCAGTATGGCAATGCATTGAATCAGTGAATGTAGCTGGAACTGGTTTAGCTTTTTTCCCTTTGCAGGTCGCTAAAATCACGAATAATCGTGCAAAATACTGGAACAGTGCTCATTGAGATTATTTTTATCCAGTAGATCTCGGTCAAATACAACACTCTGAAACCTTCAACTTCATGAACGTATTAATAGGCTGAGAGAGTAACGTCTGCAGTTTTGCATAGAACATTCTGTAAATAAAAATAATGAATAATGTAGACGAGTGCAAACTAAGAACAATAAAGCAATCAGACTGCGAGGATATTAAAACCGACATTAGTCACAATTACGAGACAGAACTACATATTCATAAAAGCTTAATGACAATGAAACAGTCGTCTTGGACCGTGTAATTGACGGCGCCAACTCTTAACAAATTTTACTTGGAGAGGGAAATGTCACCAATTTTATTCAGCAAACACAATTCCTTTGTGCAGAAACAGATCGACACACAACGTGATTTTTTGTATGCTGGATGTGCCACTTCGATAGAAAAAATTTGATGCTGGAATCATGAAAAGAAAGCGAAAGCTCTCGGATACTGCGACAATCGTGTATGGAACGTGCAAGGAATTGCATTTGTATCGTAGTTAGTTTGGGTAATTGATGAAAAATTTATTTCATATTGTCTTGCCCGCGTCAAAATTTACATTTTCGATAGATGTAATCGTAAATTACGTAAAACTATATGCGTGATTCACTGATCCCATTTATGTGTTGGTTCTATTTTCAAAACAAATGTTTGTTTTAAATTACACGGGAAGTAAAGCGCAGTTGTGTAATTTAATTAATAATCTAAACGGAGGAAGGTACCAAATGTAATCCTCTTCTCTCATAAATATTATTGGGAATGGCAAAAAGACGAGTTTCCTCTTTCTAAAACATGAAAAATCAATTTTTTAAGGCAGTGGAATTATCTATCGATCGATGATGACTGTAAAGCTGTTTTTGATGTCGAAGTGCACGTTTAGTTCGATCTGTAGATTATGAGTTTAACAAAATAAAAGTATGAGTTTCAACAATAGATCTCTGTTTACGTTTTAACTCCAAGCTTATTTTCGTAACACCTGTAGAATAATTTTTCGCTCGGACACTTAATTAAGTCTGTTGCTGGTTCGCATTTAATTTATAAAATGTTGACATTCTGATTTACCTCTTGCATAGTCTAGTATTGCAGCAAATTGTAATAAATCACAGTTGAAACGGAAAATGTAGTCGCAAATGACTTCCTGTCACTGACAAACGCGGCGAAAGCTACTATTTCTAGTAAAAATCAAACGAGTTAGATTGATAATTACGGTTTGTCAACAGCAGAACTTTGTTTGTTCAGGGATTACTTTAATTGATTCAAGAAGATTGAATGTTAGCTCATTTGTACACTTTCAGGAGGGAGTGGGAAGTAATTGATACCGTTACTCCGCAGCTGAGATTCTGGGATGCATTATTGCGGTTATTGGTAAACCTACAGTGCGTTTACGTAATCGAGCAAAATAATAACACAACCAAACTCATATGCACAGTTAACCTTCGAGGAAGTTGTAAACAACACGAACATAATTGTCAAAGTAATTCTTGTTTTAGCGATTAAGTAATGAAAATATTTACTTCGTGGCAAATCAGAAAGGAGTTTTCGTGTGAAAGACTCCAGAGGTTGTTTGCCACGACGTCAAAGCTGTTTGAGCACGAAATGCAGTTTTACTCGCAACCCCTGTTTATAATTTTTTTATATAAAGAGTAGTTTCATAGCTGAGGTAACAAGTTTAAGGCAATTTCAGCTGTTTTTTCACAATTTTGATTCATCCCCTCGGACGCATTGCAGTGCTTGTGCAAAAGGACCGGAAACGCAGTGGGGAATAGCACTGCGTTAGGGGGAATGCTCCTCAATGCCGAAGAGGATGAGGTAGGATATGGATTTCGCGCACCCTCTCCGCATGGACTGCGTGAAAATGCACGCCGTCAGAATGTTAAAAACAACCAAATTACTCGAATTGAGCTAATGAGGAGAGATCTGTGAAAACAATTTTTGTGATCTCCACGTTTTAAAAATATTCCAACTTCGAAGTAAAATGTGCATGTGGCGGAAGCGAAATACAATGATTTATTGATTTTGATTCCCTCCATATATGGTCTTGATCAGAAACGTATTGAGCTGTTGCGTTGGGGGCGTAGAATGCAGTTACGCAACCCTACCTTTGTAGGGAACGTTCGCACATCCCCATTGCAATCAATATAAGCCCTGGAATTTTGGTTGGTTGCATATTGGCCATGTTTTAGGGAATGTTCAATCATTTTTCACATTACAAACATGAAGGGTTACGTGCACACTAGTTGGAAATCTAGATAAAAATGCTCGCTTTTTCTAACCAGTTTTTATTAATTAAACTGTGGACATATTGATTGGAGATTAGATGAAATTACAGTTGACCACGCCGGACATAAATAAAGATTGAGGGGGAATAATCCTCATTTTGACTATGTTTGCTTAATTGAATTCAATTAAGCATTAATTTGTGAAAACAAAGTGGTCACGATGATGTCATTCGATGCTATGCTTGGATCGTATTGCAGAAATAAAATTTGATGCAGATGTACATAATTTATTTTAAGAGGTGATAGTGCGTGACTATACCTCCTCATAAGAAATTAACTTTGATTGAAATGACGCACTGAAACACTTGTTTACATAAACAATTTCTAAAAAAAAGTACGTGATAAATATAAATAAATTCCAAGCGAGGATGTAAGAAATTATTTTCTTCAGTTCCAAGTCCGTGGATCTACCTGGGTTTGGTCAATTTCCACGTCTAAGTTTATCACTGAAACGTCGTCGCATAACTCTCCAGGAAAGACTATCAAAGTCTTGGAGCATTTCTGCCAAGCTAATAAAATAACAAGGAAGTTTGTATTCATACAGAAATAAAATACCAGAGACAGGACAGAAGTTTCCCTGGAGACCATTGTTGTCGAAATAAATACAATCAAGAAGACACACAACAGTCGGGTAGATTTTCTTTGAATGGAAAAGTTCTACTTCAACATTCACACCGCGGCAGTTTCTTCGGTATCGTTATACTTTGCTCTCCTACAACATAGGTAAACTGTATAGTCACCGGACAAGCAAGTCGCGAGTTGTCCGGGCTCGTTATAACCATTTTCACTTCTTATATGGCCAGAACATGTCTACAATTGAAGAAATTACGACTGGCAGGCGTTCTCGTACCGTTAATGTCGATTCTTGCGCGTATATGTAGTATCTCGGCACTTTTTTTTATTTCGTCTGAGGTCTGTTTCATTTCCAACGTCGTCTGATCGTTTGCTACATTCGTCTAGCTAATTACTCGGCGGCAATTCATGACACCGTGTAAAATTGGAGAAGTTGCATTGTTCAGCGCTTTCGGACAGCGATTTAAGATTGGATACAACGCAGAGTAATTTTCTGAGTAGTTGAAACTGCAATATTTTTATAAACGCTATCGCTGCTTCTACATTGGTAAATTCAAGCAGTAACCCTGGCTTTTATATTAAAACCAATACAGATAGCTGCAGAATGGATGGTAATTTGAAAAGGAAAGCACAAAAGTTTTGCCGTCTGACATTCAAGCATAACACTTTTACGTGCATTCTGCAGTTAACTACCGAAAATGGAGGACCGAATGGGTCATAAGTTGTAACTAACCGTGAGATACAAAACACTGACATAAATTTCTCATTTTCAATTTGTTAAAGATAAACAGAAGAAGATGTAGAATTAGAAAAGAAGTAGAGATACTTTCTCTCAAAATTTTAAATTAAAATCTGTAATTCTCGTAGTTTTAAGGGTACATCAATGAAATTTAGTCTAGTTACTAAAATGATAGGCTTATTAATTAAAAATTACAAAATTATAGCTCAAAAGAGATAAAAATTAGAAAACGACAATTTTGACGAGACGTATTATTTCAAATTTTAAATTGAAATCTGTAATTCTGGTAGTTTTAATGATATAACGAGGAAATTTGGTCGAGTTACTAACAGTAATTTGCGTAAAACTACGAAATTACAAAACCATAAGGGCAGAATAGGAAAAAAAATAGAAAACTTGACTTAACTTTAAAAATCTAATTCTAGTAGTTTTAAAGATACAACAGTGATTGACTTATTAATTGTACGAAAAAATAAATCATAAATAGCATAAATCCACTGCTTTCATCTGAATGTTGTCATTTTTCTCCCTCCTTTTTGTTTGGAATGGTTTGCATAAAGTCATCACCACGATTTATTTTCAATTTCACGGTGCTAAAGCTGTGAATATTTACCGTTTTTATCGGAAAAATTCTCCATTTCTATCAAAACACGCAATTTGCATGAGCCGATGATGAATGCGTTTAATAAAACTTGTAAATGGTCAAACACGGATTTATGAGCGAAATTTCTTTATCCGTGACGTAAATTTCGCAGACGCACTTCCTAAATCATCGGTCCGTCTCATCCAAGTCTCGTTTTTGCCCATTTTATTATTGTTTTCGGTTCGTAATGTTTCCCTTAAATCGTAAAAGCAAGGGGAGTTTCCAGTGTCGCGGACACATATTTTTTCTCTTGACAATGCGAAAGAGATTCAATGTTGAATAATTCTTTCCATACTGATATAATTGACAAATAATTTTGGTGGAGGCGTCACGCCTTTTTCCTTCGACGATGGTATAATGAAGTGCTCGTTATTGTTGTCTGCCGTGTCATTATCATATTGAATTATTGAGCGAGATTGGGGACGCAATTATGGATTCTTTTAGGGAGAAGCTCATCAATTAATAATTCTTTTAATACGATGCTTTGTGATGGAGTGTAATTTGAGTGACAATGCTCTGTCATAGGGTGTCCGATTTTGGTTTGTTAATTTATTCCGTTTGAGTTTGCTTTGGAGGGGTGCTTAATTGAGGATGAGTTAAAGAACTGTATTCGAACCTCTGTGTAGGCTATCAGGATTCCGTTAAGATTTTTTTAAAATATAGAACCTGCTTTCGTACGACCAGTTCTTGCAAACGTCGGACACTTTGTTGCATAACAATGTTCATGACCCATCATCATCAATGGCGACCACATTGCGCGCCACGGACTAATTAATGAAGTACGATCGCAATAAAATTGAAGTTTAGTCTGGGTTCGGGTTCCCTTAAAAGGCCATGTTAACCCACTCGTGAACATGTCACGTATATCACTATTAATAAATATGTATACGTGTTAATCTCAATGCGTTTCAGATGACGGACAATAATATTGCATGGTTTTGTTGCTCTTTTTGTTTATGATTTAAAGCGTTCGCTCACTAAAAGCCAAAGGTGTGCCCGCGTTACATTGTTTGTAATTAATTTATATGTCTCATATGCAAATGGTGGCTACTTCGGTTAGTAATGGCGAAATTTTGCTAATTTCTGTACAAATTTATTGCTGGAACTGCAATGATACCAAACGTTTTGAGGAGAGGTCAGACGTAAAGAAAAAGTCAGATCAGATTTTATTGCTGTCTTGTTCGAAGAAATTATCCATAAATTATCTTGTACAAGACGCAGTTCAAATTCCTATTAATAACCGGAAACCGTAAAAAAGTATTCAACTCACTTTGATTCTTATTTTTATGAGTTTAATACTCTTACGGAGAGTTATGTTGCGTTTTACAATAAATTACGACATCCGTTGAGAATTTCGTATGCATTTTTAGAATAGAATTCCCTGGAATTCTTAAGAAGTGTCAGCTTTGTTGATCAAGGGCTAACTTTTAGTATAATTTTATTGCAGATTTTATTAGTGGTAAAGTCTACTCAAAAGGAGTGTTTTGAAATTCCACTTCCCGTATTTTTATTGCTCTCCCGATATTTCCGAGTAGATAAACCGACTTTTTGTTCTGCTAATAGCCCCTAATAAAGCAATTTTTGCAAGCTGACTTCATCTAACAAAAACTTCCTCTATTTTATGTTGAATTGATTCCGGCAAAGGGCAAGGGTATTTTATCTGTCTATAAATCTCGAAATTATGACTTATTTCCACATCATTCGTGCCATTTCCAGATAATTTCGGGTTGTTTTTCCGCGGGAAAGGAATGTAATTACAATTTAAAGTAAGAAAATTCCAACTCGGGTTAGAGGTAGGAGTGAATATAATGGCACGAATAAATTAATTTTTATCGTTGTTTTTAACAACTCCACGGTAAATAAAAATCTAAAAATAGTATCCTAGATTAGCAAGGTCACCCATTATTAAGTCACTTTTAACAGTTAATTGGCATGAATAATGATGTTATTATTTTGCAAATAAACAGATTACATACTTGACTAAGTTATTGCTATTGTCATTAAAGCTCTTCAAGCGTATTGAAAAGTTTATCCACTGTGAAGGCCAGAGCAATTGTTCTCAATTCAATCTTCTTACAGCGAAATTTCCTCATGACACTTTTTCTGGCGTTGATAAATGCGAACTCGTTAGCGCACTCCATTCGCGTTACAACTTCTAATCTGTTTTCTTTAGCGCCGCCACAGAATTACCTCTGGCGAATTTTACTTACAATTGTACTTAATTTCTGGAAAAACAGCTCCTGTTGAGCTTTTACGCTTTAATAGAAAACTGGAAGCGCCGCGCCGTCTTTCTCAGATCTCATTTCCTATAGATGATTATCGATATCAGAGCAATCTCCCTCTCAGAACATCGCCCTCTGCAGACCTTATGTTTCCCAAATATTACCTTTATGAAGGTTAACGGAGAAAGCGCCGTCGGTATTGCACGCAATTAAATTAAAAGCCCTGACGACGGCCAATAGCTGCATCATCAACATTGTGGAGATTTAATTAATAACGAAACAGAAATGTAATATCAAAGTAAAGTTAGTTTAGAATATTGTTCGCTTTCAGCAGTTGTGTTTGTGCTTAACAAAGATGGTCAGAGAGATTAAGAGGATAACTAGCGAAATTTCGCGTGGAAATTGGAAATTGCCTTTAATTCGACCCAATTCGATTTACCATTCAATTTGATGAGGATTTGGGGCGGATTTGCCACGGGCTGAAATTCAGGGAGTAAATTAGTTTCTGCTTCTCAAGCTGTTTTAACCCTTTCCTTGATTTATAATATTTATCAAATTTAATTTCAAAATTGAAAAAAAAAATTGCTCCGGCAATTTAATGCAATTATTCCTAATCAAGATGTTTGAGATCAATGTATTCTTAATGAAATAATAGTGTTGGCATGGTGGGCCCTCTAAGAAAGACGAATCATCCCAATTAACAATTATCCAATCGCTATTTTTCGTATTCCTCCCTCGTACATTCCATCAAATTTTTCTTTAAAATAAGTTGCTCCTGTTTTATCTCGGCACGTTCGTCCTACCCTCCTTTTTGCATGAAGAAGTCGTAAACATGGTGCAAGCAGCCAGACCATGCAACGGAAGACGGTTTTGTCATGCTCTGATTGTCTTGCGGCGAGGAAGACCTCGTAAATTCGTGCAAAGCTGGTATTTTTTTTTCACGTCTCGACGCTGCCATTGTCTAATCGAAGAAGTTTCTTGTTATCGCGCGTTAATGCTTTCTATAAATTTTAATGTTAATTAATATCAACTAATTAAAGGTATAAAGGGAAAATAATTTTGTGCTGTAATTAAAATCCAACGTAAAAGTTTTAATGAAACATCAGGTTTGGCGGATTTCAAAGAGAACTTGGCAGAAACTCGCAACACAGGAAAAAACTATACATTATAAGCTTCATTCACAGATAAACACTGTTCCGCGAGCGCTTGCGAAGACGGGTCTTACAAAAACAAGAAAAAAATCTTGACTGTGAGAGTACTTTTGCCGTTTTTAATGTCGGAGACTAATAGGACCTTGCAAATGGAGTTAATGTAGTCTCAGCTTCGATAATTCAGTAAAATCCTCATGAAAAGCTCTGATAATTCATTAAAGGTGAGTCACCGGGGACGTTTTTACGTGTCACAGCTATCCAGGATAATTAACATTGTTATTAAGACATGAGAGCACTCGACCATAATTTTCAGTCTTAATTTAAATATTAAGCAACGCGTTCAGACCGTTAACTGCACTCAAACTAGCAAATTAGTGGCAATTCAGCGCATAAATCGTTAGTAACATCACCAACTCCTGGTGCAGGGTATAACAGGATAAAAATGCTCGGATAAGGAGGTCGTTCAGAAGCTGGGACACGTCCTGTTCGTGGCTCATTCAGAAACCCTCGTAAATTGCGGTAATAAGCAGCAACGTTAAGCCCACTCTGCATCTGTTTTATATCGCTATGTAAGCCGTTTAATCGGCTATGTAAATGAGCTTCAGACGCCCGATTGGAGGCTGAATATCCCGGAGACCACCAGGATTACAAGATAAGGATGTTCAACAGAATGCTCTGTTTAATGAATATTGCTATTTTTTAACTTTCAAATTCCAAAAGAGGTTAATGAATACAGGGTCAAGGTTTTTTCGTTACTATAAAAAGAGCCGATTTTCAGACAAGCTAAATCAATTTCCTTTCTTGAATCTCCGCTTTCTTCGCCTATGAGATTCGTTGCGGTGCTCCCGAATTAATTCTGTTGTCGATTAAATTAACTAACAAAGCGAGGGATCGTAATACAAATTGCTACGAAGGAATTTTCGAGATGCTTACAAGCGAAATCTGCCGCAAAAAACTTCGAAGCTTTCAACCCGTTTATTACAAATCGAGAATTTTGCGAATTATGTTGAATCGAGCTTTTTATAAACAGGTATATGTACATAATACGTTTGATTGCCTCAAGCTCTGATGGATATTATTAATTGTTTTTCTTTCAGTATAGGAGTCTAAAAAAATTTACATCAAAAAATTCAATGAAAACAGGCAATCTTTGCGGTAATGAAGACTGCGTGGCATAAAAATGTTAAAACATTTGGAAAACTATACAGACTTCGACAAAGAATAAAAAATTAAATAAAATAATTTAAAGACGAAGAGTATAAATTAAACAAATAAAAATTAAGAGGGAAATATTGGAAGATCCTTTCAATAGAATTCCAAAAGTAAGTAAATTGTCAGAAATACAAAGGATCTATGGCTTTTAGAATCCAAAAAACTACATACATATACATATTGGTGGTTTTGAAGTATTGCAATTTTTTACTCGATTTCAAGTGTGACTTGCGTTACTGCAAATCCCATTTGCAACATAGCAACGCCAATCACATTGCTCATACCTTGGCAACGGTTGCAAATTTGCGTTAACGCAGTGACTTGAAATCGACCCGTTAGTTAATGTTTATTGATTGTGTTTATCGATGAAACTTAGAACATCCTGACTCAAGGATTTAGGCCAGCCGCAGACGAGCGACTTTTTTGTAGATCGACAATCGTGTCGCTCAGGAGTAGCCGAGGCACTGCGCATATGAACCACAGTTTTGTGGTGCGTTTTCCTAGTTTCAAAATGGATTTTTTGAGTTAGCAGCTATTGCTCGTATTATTGTGCGACGTAGAAAGAAAAATCAACGGCATAGGCGATATTGGGTCCATCTCATTGTAAGCCAACGACTATTAAAAGGCCAATTTCACACTTTATACGAAGATTTACGTGAACATCCTGACAAATTTTTAAATTATTTTTGAATGTCAGTGACTCATTTGGTAATTTGCTAAAGTTAGTTGGCCCAATGATTATAAAGAAAGGTGAAATTCTGAGTAGTCTTTTCCGACGTGCGATTTTTTGGCGCCCGTCTGCATAAACATGTTACAATGCTTGTGTCCGATATTGGGCGACAGTCGCTCGGCGACTATTTGAACGCGGAAAAATGGAACATGTTGCATCTAGAGCGACCGGTCGCTGGTAGTCGACGGTCGCCGCGTCAGAAAGTCGCTCGTCTGCATGGTAGCATTTAAAACAATGCGTTTCATTTTGGGCGTCACGACTGTCGGACCACAAAAGTCGCTCGTCTGCGGCTGGCCTTAATCAGTGGGAACTTTTAAAAATTGCTACCGTCGTCAAAATAATCGGTGGAAACTGCTACAGATACCACAAAACTGATCTGTAATAATTATAATAATTTAAAAATTAATAAATTTGTTCTCAATTCGATTACATTGGATCTTCATGTTCAGTGGTTATATATGGACCATAAGAGATGGACCAGAATAGTAATTATATACCAATGCAATGGCGAGAATAAAAATTTGTGACCTAAAACCAATCATCTTTATTTTTGATGTATTACATGACGTTTGTTTCTATTTCTACTAAATATTTAGCTTAATATAGACAATCTAAAATATGCTTTTATTGTAGGATCGAAATTTAATTTCACATTTCGTAGCGACACGGCAACGTTTTCAAGCTAGTAGTGAAAAAAAAAATTAAACTTTAATTGCAAGATTAGAGGAATTATTAATTTTCCTTTGAGTTTTGAAATTGCAAATGACAGTTGCAGATACCCAATTTGCATAAATAATGCTAATTATAGTTTTGACAAGATAAATGATGTGCATGAAAAAGCTGTTTATACCTTTTACATTTTAACAGTATAGTGGATATTTTATAATTTTGGTTATTTTGATGGCATAAATTGCTAATAGGCTTAACAAGTTTGCTCTTTGTTTTATGTTATTGATTTTACGAGTCAACATGAACTTTCATTGTTTGAAAATATAAACGCCACAATGGATAATGTTTGCGCTTTTTTTTATTTATGTGGTGACCACAAAACAAAACTGATGTTTTTTTTTCTATCTATATAAACAATTTGAATCA
This sequence comes from Gnatocerus cornutus, assembly GCA_029298725.1. Taxonomy (NCBI): domain Eukaryota; kingdom Metazoa; phylum Arthropoda; class Insecta; order Coleoptera; family Tenebrionidae; genus Gnatocerus; species Gnatocerus cornutus. The sequence goes on from CM055514.1 coordinate 10,820,814, forward strand.
TTGGAACAATTTTCATCAACTTTATAATATTGCCAACATGTTGCAATATTGCAAGACCATTTAAATGATTTACCAAACTCGACTCTTTACTCGTCTCGTGAATCAATGAAACATAAAGAAGCCAGCAACTTCCTCGAATTGATAGCTTAGAAATCGTGCCTCACATTTTAACCCTAGTATTACTCAGGGGGTTTTATATCATCGGTATTTTCTTGTACCCACGTGCGTATTGCAGGAATGAGTCACTTCTAAACCAGGAAAACGACCAGCATGACGCACCGGGAAACCGAGTTATTGATTCGCAGGTCTCCCCTAGCATCCTAGAACCCTAACCACCGACACAATGCTCCACATTGCGCTCGACATAACGTTGGTCTCGTGCTAGAGAGTAGCGCCACGACGCCGACGTGCCTATTTGATGCTGAAAATAGTTTCTCGTTTGGGATTAGATCTTCCTCTCAAGGGTGGTCCGTTTATTTTTAATTTGTCACTGGGGCGCTCTTTGCAGGGATGTATGCATTTAACAGCACGTTTGTGTTTGATTTAACAAATCCTTCTGGTGTCAGTTGAAACAATTCTCTTTGTGAAACCTCGCATAATAATAACTGTTGGAGAATATAGCGGAACTATCTTATTGTATTAGATATTTGCATAGACATCTCGTCTGCTGCAGATATAGGAAAGTTGAAACGATATAATGAAACGGAAGCTAATTTTCTCGTTAGTTCGCAGTCCGATGGGACCAAGTACTGATATTATAAAAGCAGAACCGTGTTTACGAGTCGTAATTTCGAACAAAGCCGTGATTGTCATGTTAACGATATTAACCAATTGATATTCGTTATAATTGCAAACCGGAATACTTGGCGGTAGGTCAGCTGTGACTGAAATTCTCTAAAATCTATTATCATTATTAATTATCTGTTGGTAAAACCATTCCCATTCGAGAATAAGTTACAATATAACAACCTTTTCCGCATTCGTATTCGGAGCATTTCTTGAATAAAAATTAACGAATCACATTCAAAAAACTCGAAGCAATTAAATTAGTTCACAAATCCCAGTGATCGCATAAATATTTTTAAGGAAAGCAATTTCCCTTAAAATGAGAGTCTGTAATTCCGTCGGGTTCACTCTGCAACGAAGTGGCATTATCGCAACCTGTGCTGTTATGATTATGAGCGTCTGCTGTACCCCAGTTATTGGCCACGTAAATTTACAGAATGATGTGCCTCTATTTAATAACGTAAAAGCTTTTTATTTAATTTCCGTATTACGGAGCTCAGACAAACCTAACGAATTTATTACAGCACTTGTTAGAAATATGACGCAGTGTTCTAGTCTGGAAGTATCATTTTCTTTCTGTTCCGTGCAGTTAGTGCAATTAAAATCCCTCAAAGTGGAAAATACTTCCATTTTTATTGCACATCAAGGAGACTCGAGCACGTACCTATCCGTAATGCTCGGATTTTACGAAGGAAAAGCTTGTTAACGAGCATGTATTGTTGATGTAATTAAAAGAGAAGGGTTCTAAAGTTTCAAAAACATTCAGTTTTTTTCCTTCTGTCAGACGACAATGTAACTTGATCTTAACATAAGGCTAATATTAAGTTCACGATGAGTTTAGTGTCATCTATCATTTTCTTCTGACGTCATGGTACTAGCCGCAAGAGAGTCGTTCCGGCGTCAGACATTCTTTTTAAAGAAAATCCATAACCCGAGAATAGTTACACGACTTTTTTTTCTTTGCATCCTCGAAACCGTTTACTCGAGATGGGCTTTCCGAGAGTGTTGTTTGCACCTGAGCATGAACCAACTCTTCAAGTTCGCTTATTTGGAACTAAACTAACAGTCGTCTCTCTGGCGTTATTAACAAACTTTAAACTTGCGGCACATTAATGAACGCACACAGTCTCTTCTTGATCGATTTCTGCGCTTAATTCTTGAGGTATTTTTAGTCTCAGTTGCATTAGAAGGATGTTAACAATGCTTTGTTTGGAATGCTGCCATGCACCAAGTGTACATTAGTGTGATTATATGCAGGAGCTTTTTCGCAGCGTTTGATCTTATCAGCTTCCTGTTGTAATTCGTTGAGAAAAAATGCATTTAAATAGCGAGGACTAGGACAGGTGTCAAAAAAAGAACCCTAAGGCTAAACCACCTGCTGTTCGTATCATCCCAAAATTAATTGCATTGGAACCAGCTGCATACCGGAGTACGGTTTGTCTCCATGACCTTATGCAACTTATCGGTGCAAAACTTCCGCTCCACCGAGATGAATATTCATGATTTGATTAAATGCACGAATTTTTGTTTACTATAGCGACCCACATTTTGTCCCTATTTAAATATTCTAATTATAGTCTTTTGTTGCAGGTAAGGAATCACCTGCGCAGAACGGCATTGTGCGTATTGTACAAATGACCACCCATATTCTGTGGTGACAAGATTTTTGGAGTATGATTTATGATGACATACTCACGCGTTTGATTGATTGACTGATTGGGAGTGGTAAGATAACTAATTGCATTGAAACGTGTGCGCAGCGAAAAAATATTTTGAATTCAGTGGCTTTTTCTACGAGCTCGCCTTCTTCCTGTTCAGCTCGGAAATTATTACACACAGCATGTTCGTCTAACCCTATTAAAACAAGTCTAGTTCTAGATCGAATGCTCGTCAATGCAGACCGTTCATCGTCGCATAAAAATGTAACTTCTCTTGTTGACAAGTAACGGTTTCCATTAGATGAAGATGGGATTGCAATAGAAACGAGTTCGTCTCGTCTGCTTCTCGAAACTGCTAAAATTGTTCTTGTCGTGGCGGACAATAATACTTAAACGCCGTTCCCAGGTATCGTACAATAAATAAATGAGGTAATTGAGCGTGTTCGATCATATCAGATGATTTAGACTCGTATTCCAGTTGTTCAGACATGTTTAGTGGACAGCTGTATGTGTTGCAAGCAAACGTAAGGCTATTGACCGACCCATTCTGGACTTTTAAATATTTATAATGATGTTGTTTGCCGGAGTACGATTTTTTCCTCGATTGCATCTCCAAATACGATATTTGTTACGTAAAGCTAATGATAAACATCACTTTTACGTTCGGAAAGTTATAAACTTATAAATCATGATACTGTTGCTCCCGACGGCACTTTCTGAACGCCATCAATCCCGGCATAAATTAAATGAATATTCTAGTGATTTTTATTCGTTTTTCATGGAGTGTGTGTATAATGTAACAATCCTAACTCGTCTCTTGAAGTACAAACTCTTGTTCTTAGTCGAGACATGCCTGCTTTTTCCGGGCGCGTCGGTTTTTGTTTCTTTGGTCTATCTTGTAACGGTCCAATCCGTTTCAAAAGAAAACTATTTTCTTGGATGTCGTTTAATATGGAAGTGGACGTAAAAACTTGTTGGGACGTGATTCTTTCGAATCGAGAAATCGCGAATTGTTTATCTTGTTGATGGGCGAATATCAAAGGCTTTAAAGTTTTCAGAAGTCGAGAAGTTCCTCTGTTTTTTACTGCAACAGGATTGCGATTCCGAGTGGTCACATTGTTAGATCTGACCTTTTGATCAAAGGGTGTTAATTATCCATAGTATGCAAATTTCCTCCATTTAAAGTCGTGTCCATAGAAGGAAATAGTCGGCAAGAAATAAATCCACTTTAAAATGACAAACGCCGTTAGAAACACGTAGTTATCAGTAGAATCGCTCTCATTATGATGGGTGTAATTACATTACTTGTCGGTTTTTAAACGGCTACTAGTTTTTTGGTTCGGCTGGTTTCCGTGTATAGAGGGAGTTTATAAAATCATTCAATTAACTAGGACAGTTCGCAGACAACTCCCAGTATGTCACATTCGTTACCTTTAAATTATTCACCTGCTTTACCCACGGCGCTTTCAGTATTCGAATAACAAACAAGACTATTCTAATTTTTGCCTTGCCCAATCGGCTGCTATAAATACACAGTCAATGACCGCTTACTTAACAAAGTTCAAGTAAACATAAAGCAACAGCCAAAACACCTTTCTTGCATCCATTAACTACGAGTACGTGTCTCAATTCGACATATTCCTCGTATCTCTTTGTGTTTTTAAAGGTATCGACTGTAGATGAATGAATAATTAGTAGTCTGTAGTGGACTTTCAGCTTCTTTTGGTGTCAAAACGTCTCATGCTGTACGTGGGAACGACTCTGGTATTATTAAAATGCAACAAACATTGCATATTTGCCGACTTGTTTGGACGGGAAGTGTTTAGAAGCGAGTTCTTTGACGATCAAGTCTTGGATAATTTACACTGGGACATCATGACATATCAGTTTGGTTTTTATAGCAAATTAATGCTTCGATCTTATGGTATAATTTAATGGCGCCTGCACCAGAAAGGAAGGAAAAAGCAGTGAAGAAATGAATCATTAAATCGTTCGCAGTGTAATGATGAAATTTTTCCCGGCTTATGTAAACATAGCGACAGTTTCCTTTATGGGGTGCCACTTGAGTTCGCAAACCCCAGTGGAGTAAACACTGTTCATTCCGGCAAAACCTCCACGATATGCAAATCTCGGCATGTAATTACCTGAGGGAGGATAATATAGACAGTTAACGTTAGAACTAACGTGAGATCATGTTCAAACGTTACGTCACAACGTTCCCTGGTTAATTAGTGATGACAAGTCGAATTCCTGTTCCTTTTTACCAGGTGTGTAAGAGTAAAATGAGCAAATTGCGAATCGTAATCCACCGAGATCGGGAACATACTTAGGCAAATTATAAAACTTGTAATCTCTATGGCAAACAGATCAGACGAGGGATAAGCGCGGAACGTAAGTCTTATTTATGCCACAGATTTTGCCAAGTGGGCGAGTAAACCCAACAATCAGACGATGTAAAACTAAAAAGACCAACGCCGAGTGTACCTGAGTTTATCTAATGGAGTTCTGAATTCCAAACACGAATATTTGAGGCACGCAGATAAATAAATTCAAATCCAATCTCGTTCGCTCGAATGCCGGTTGTGAGGTACTTTAAATTGTAAAATGCTAAGATGTTAAGCGTAATCTGCTTCTAGATTGAAAGGGTGAAAGGGGAAGTGGCTTGGGCAGAAGGGTGAAATCAGCGAGTTGTTATTATTCCGTCATTTAATTGGGAACGAACATCTCATAAAGAATAACAGAGAGTCTTTTTCAGTCGGCGTCAAACACATTTTATTTTTAGTTTGTTAGAAACGATGCATGAAATGTTGTGGCTGATGTAACAATTTTATGCACTGTTTCATTCAGCCGGTCTGAAACACAATATCAAGAATATTTTCGGAAGATGCAATAACTATAACCGTTCGACCATACGTGCATATAATTTTAAACGAAAATCGTCTTGGGTTTCTTGCAACAGTAAACTTAATGGTTTTAAAATTACCGACCACAGTATTTCAGTTTTATGTAACAATTTTATTGCATAATCCGTCAGTTAATTAATGTTGCATGGAAGGTCAATATTTTCCATTAGGTTGTTGGATGAAACAGTATCAATCTATGTCATGTCCAGAGCCGTCACCCAGCAAAACTGTCCGTCAGGTCCGACAACACGGCTATAATGAATAGATATTGCAGCATCACGTGACACATTTCTGGTCGTTCATTAAAATTCAAGTCCCTTAAGCCTTCTCGATGACACAACCCTTTCCTAGTGGGGAAGTCGTTTGCTGTTTTACTGTCCTCATTTAATACCAACGGGGTGATTTTTCGGGGCCGTGTCTGGTGTAAGCCCGGTAACGGCAAGGAAACGTTAATTTGCGAAAAACCGTTTACCGTTGCCATTATGCCTGTGTTAACTCGATTATATTGTAGACACTAAAGGGTTGGTAAACGCGACACTACAACTCAAACAAAACGATATAATATATCGTCTGGCAACGTTTTCACAATCGTATTTATTTTACAAAGCGGCAAATGAATCGTAAACTTCCGAGTTAATAAGATGGTAGTCTGGCAAGATCTTGCAACCGGAAGATTGACGCAACTGCAAAAAGGTGCCTAATTAGAAGTCGTAAGAACTGAATCTCGGTCATTTGCATAGCTGCTGCGAGTCTTAACTGCGTGATGGGACATTTTTACGAGATGTTGTGTTAATGAGATGACCTCCTCAGACTGCTGGGAAGCACCACGAGACTAAATTCTTACTTTTACGACTTCGCAGACAGTACGGAACAGTTCGAATTAAAAAAAAAGGAGAAATTCACTCCCTCTGGTTCAAATGACTGCCTTGTCCTGCATAGAAATAGAAGATCATAATTTGTCAACTCACGGAGGAACGAGGACTTGGCTCTGGGACTAGCTCTACAAATAATTTTGACTGATGCTATGCTGTGCTTGCACATCCTCTGAAATTGCTGGAGTTTTTATAGTGCGAATATATTCGTGTGAAGTGGAGACAGTTCTCAAACTTTATGGTCAACTGCATTATAAAGACTTGTAGGTGGTCCATAATAAAACCGCGATAAAAATACTTTGACACCAAAGAAATTGATGGAGATTGAATGGTCTTAAATTATGGCAAGGAGGTGTCTTGGCTTGTTCAAACAGTATTTGCGAAGACCTGAAAAAGTCCAGACTTGGTGCGAAACCAACATAGACTTGGCGGTGCCGGCATTACTCCAAACACCACAATGTATTTGTCTACAATGTAGTGAGATATGTTCTACAGCCGGTGGCTTTCCCTTGCTGCACACAAACAACCCATCAGTCCGACTTTTCAACAAAGGTCTACGATTTAGTCTTGAAGGATTGAGCCTTGTTTCATGATACCTTCGAGACGTCGTACATGTTACGGTGCGCGAGCCTATTCTGGTGATGAATGCCTCCGGCACAGGAGGAATGAAACTTTACACCACCGAAACACTTCACGTTAATTAAGAAGATACGGATTTAATGTCACTAAACTCGATAATGTTCATTTTATTTCGCACATTCTGAACAGACGTTGATTTAACATTTCTAAAAGGAAGAAAAGAGGTATAAATTATACACTAGTGTCCGTAGTGCACATAATATTTATTTATGAGGTACTAATTAACATTCATCCGTCGAGACATAATTAAATAAATCCACATAAACATTCTCTTGAAAACATCTTTTAATAAAACTTGCATAGTTAAAAGACGCCGGCTCTCTATAAAATAAACTTTTCACAGCAGTAAACTCGCGTTTTTCTCCGTCTTTGCTCGTTGGAGAAAATAAAAACTGCAGCTCTTATCTGAAAAGTTGCTATTTATTCGAGCGTATAATGTAATGAAATATGCCTCCTAAACTCGCTTCCCTGGAGCCATACCGTGGAGATCTGGGAGACTATTAAATTGTAATTAAGGTTTTAATATCTCTATTAGAACCACAATCTAACCGGAGCATCTGTGTCTGCCAGGACGGTCGTAACTACTAAACTCACTTTAAACTATTTTTACTAGCAATACAAGAAAATAAACTCGTCGTAAATTAATTTTAATTCTATTAATTGACTGCAGGACTACAGTAGCATGTTTACCATTACGTAGACTGCAATTTTCGCGGCATAAACACAATCAGGAAAATGGACTGGCTAATTACAGTGTTTGAAAAGGCACAAATTACCTGAGATTAAATTTAAAACAAAACAATGAGTAATTCTTGATAGGAAAATTGATATTTAAGCTTACAAGTCGACAAACCGACGCCTTTAATTGTTTAATTTTCTATTTGATAAGCAATTATCTATTGAGGTGCGTACTACTAATGTCGGATCTTAACAGGTTGCGAAATGGTCACTTCTTTCGGCTCGTTCCCAAATCGGAGAACTTTTGTTTGTCTTTTAAATGGATGCCCAAAGCCAAACCTCAGTGAAAGGTAAACGCATTTGTAGTTCCAGTGGATTAGCTCTGTTAGCGTCATTGCGCAATGAATTCCACTGCATTTATAATGTTAAATTCGACGAAATACCAGGATAAATTTGTTGAGTCGCTAAAAGCCAATCAAATACCATTTTATTCATAAATTTAGAGTATTTCAAAGGTGATTTATTCTAATAACAGGTTAACACCGGTAAAAAAGCAGCTCTCCGATTAATTACGCATTACAACATTTTCAAAGCTTTTGGTTAATGTTGTTGAAACTTTCCGGCTCATTTGCGTCAAGTTAGACTTTATTGATGTACTAAAATTGCTTTATGATTAGAAAATTATTACAGAAAAACGAACAAAAGGAGTTTCCATTGTTTGATGACATTATGGGTTTGTGTTTTAATTTTTTTCTTGGCGATTCTAGACGCTGTAATTGTAACTTTATCTACCATCAAACTGTCTGGTTGAATGAACTGGTGTGCATTGTATGGTTCTAGTTTACGTTTCGTACTTCATCAACAATGCAAGTCGATCAGATAAGTCTGTCACTGTTATTAAAATGAACCACTCGAAAAGGAACTTGTGGGTCCAAGGAGCTGAGTCAAGGGACCCGTGTCTTTACTTTTTAATTATCACGGATTCAGTATGCTCGCATGCATTGTGATTTGTTGTTCAAAACTTTGTTACAAAGCTCTTGAGGTAGAATTTATTGAATTACTTCATGCAAGGATCCTTCTAGAGGAAAGTTGTGAGGCAAGATAAATTCATTCTGTAATACAAGTGTCTTAATTACTGAAACAGTTCGTAAAACGAAACGTGCACACAGTTAAATAAATAACTTTTGGTTATTGTAGCTTGTTTAGTCTTGCTTATCCTATGGCGATCCTTGAACGTGGGTAAGTATCAATCAGTTTGTTAATTAGTTTGAGAAGTTGCGCCGCCCCCAGGCGCGTTATCCAGCGACCGATGTTTGCAACTTATCCTCCACATATTTAGTATCTTGGCAGTTTCCAATTACGGGCTTTACATGCTAAATGGAGGTGGTTGAAGTTCGATTCGATTTAATTTACATAGAGGCGACTGTTCAATTATACTTTTATACTGCATGACGTTCCTTCTAGGCGGACAATAGCTTCTTGCACCGAATAATAAGATAAATACATATCAGCGAAAATGCACCAATTTTCTTGTAACATGAACGAACGTTCTTTTCAATTTACGCGTTGTCTGCCGCCGGAAATGTGCGCGTCAACAAACCAACAATAGTGCGGCGGCTTTCACGGAGTTGTGAATGTCTGCTTACTGCGAATTGTGGCGTGTATGGTGGCGGCGCACGGGTGCGCCGCCAAAGGAAAACGTACCAATTAAAACAAGTACTTAGTCACTTGGGGGGTGGGGGAGGAACTTCCGTTTTTCCCAAAATTTTGTCATGAAACAATGTTTCAAGGAACCAAGTTCAAAACTGCACAACTTTCAATGCTCCTGTTGTAAAACCGGAGAAGAAATGATTAAAATGTTTACGTAGCCACGTTGCCAAGACTCCCGTGAATATAGATCTAAAACTAGTAAATAAACGGAGCTAAAATTATAAAATTGTGCTATTTTTGTAATCAGAGCATTAATTTTGCCTTGTTAATAGTCTATTTTAAGTGTTTGCATTCGCTAACGCTGGATTTGCTGGCAGAGCTGTCGCAACTGACGTTTAGAACAACAATACCTGCGATAAGACGGGTCAGGTTTGCGGCGACGCTGACGCCGCTGGCGTCACATTGTATCCGCCAGACCGTGACAAGATAGCAGGCATCCCGACGCCAAAATACGAGCTCAGGTTCACGCATAATTTAAACACGCATCGTTGTTGCATCTCTGGAGGATTTTTGAAAGAGAAATGTAAAAGCATATTATGTAGAGCTTTTCGATGAAATATAACCTTTGTGTCTGTCAGACTATTGTATGATAAAAGCACAATGTAGCAATCCGAGTGCTATAAGCTCTGTATTTCCAGTGTTTTACATGTCAGTTTATTGGAAAAGTAAATGTAATGAAGGGATTTTATTTCACCGGTAAATAGCACAGGTAGAGAGAACTTAAAGAGCGACGTTCAGGTTTAGAGCACGACTCATTTCTGTTCGTAAATTTGGGCCTGAGAATTGATGTGGAGCTATAAGAGGAAAGAATTATAACGTCTATTGTAGCCAAGTATTTAACATTCCACGTAGACGTTTTAATATGCAGAGTGTCTAACAAGTTTATTAATAGATAACATCCCCCGATTATGCTCGGTGATTGGCAGTATAATCAGTAGTAAGGCATGAAGCGTTTACTAATTTACTCGCCTGACTTTCATAACACTCTCCAGACACGTTGAAGAAACAATTCGTACCGACGCTCACATCCGACGTATTTCTGTCTGTTTGATCAAATATTAATTCAGTATTTTATTGTAAAAAATGATTCGCTTTACTGAGCTTCTCGAATATGGAAGCACTCTCAGGTAAATGTAATGTAATATGAGTCCTAATAAGCTCGTCTCGCCGTCATCAAATAACACGTCTATTTTATAATCTGATAACGTGATAAGTCTAAAATGAACTCATAGCAACGTAGACGTGCTTATTGCTTCTTCTGTTAAGGTTATCATTACAATCATCTAATTATCCATAGAATAAAAGAAGTGTGCAGACACGATTTTCACATGCAATAGTTGTTTTGTTCAGTTGGAGACGATGGCTTCTGAAAATATTTATTTTTGGTCCCAGTTTTATTGTTTTCTGATCGCTATATTTTTGTGTTTGGCTGTGGTAAACAAGTTTTTATTTCGTCAGTAAATTTGGTTAAAGGAAAAATCTATGAAAGTGTTGTTAGTGTAGTATTTAAATTATTGTTGTGTTTTGACTAGGTCTCTTTTTAAAAAGTGAACACCTAGCGGTGTCTGCTCCACTAACGTCAAAGAGATATTCAAAATTATTTTTAGACGTCACAAACGTTTTTAGGAACTGATTCACCAAAATAACTTATTTATCTCAGTTCAGGTACCATGTTTTTTTCGCATTTTTAAGTTCCAAAGGTACGAACGAGAGGCTGAAATAAAAGTAGGTCAGGGATTTGAACTGAACAATAACACCTGAACAATTATGTGTTATGTATTTAACTCGATACTTAAGAATTTTCCGGTTTCGATAATTGTTGTTTATTGCTAGTGTTTTATCTGAAATTTGTGAAAAGTTTAATTATGTATTGTTCAAGCAACGTCAAAGTTATCCGGAGAATTTGCCATAAATGTGAATATTTAACGATTTCGTATCAGTTCATGTTAAACGGTTTACAAACTTCAGACTTGCTTTATTATGCTTATGAATTCTTTCCCCCGTAAAATAAAACCTAAATAACGACAAACACCTTTTAATTTGCTAGCAGTCTTCTGCAATCTTTTAGCCCGACTGTTGTACAAAGTACCTTTAAATAACTTTACGAGCCACCGGTGTAATAACCCACCTGCGTACCTACATATTAAGCTAGCACACCGTCCAACATTAACTTCATTTAATTTACCAGATTTGTTTTCTTTTTTTCCGGTAAGACTAAAAAAATTCATCATCCAAGTCATTCGCACCACCAAAGCCTCAAATTATTACAGATTTGTCGTACGACATCGTTACAACAGTTATAAATGAGAAAATTGATTCGATAATGTACTATTCACGATACAAACAATAATGCAGTCGGTTCTGCATCAATTATGCATTGCGTCTACTTTCCACCGTCTGCGTCCTACTTTGAAATTCTGTCTTATTGTTACACAGATGTAACATGAAAAGGTGCGCCAGATTTAATGAATACGATCATTGTCCGTGGGATTTTCAGCGACATGCAATGGTGCCAGATGAAAAAATTATGCAATGCCAATTTTTTTCGGAAGATGCGGACATTAACGCTTCCCGAAAATTTTTATGAGAGTTGTTTGCTATTCGGCGCAAATAAGCAGACAGGATCCTGTTAATTTTTCAGGAGTTTAGCGAGTGACGAAAATAAAACAGTCACACGACGTCAGCCGCACTCCTGAAAAATTTATTATTCTATTCAAACAATGTGGCTGTAATCGATATGTCCAGACTGCACAAAGCACTATAATTCGTCCAATTATTTGTAAATTAACTACATTTTGAATTATTAAATAACAGTTCCCCGTTAATAAAAAGAATACTAATGACAGCTGCGGCAAGAGGGTACACTACCCACTATTCGTCATTTTTAAATTAAAAGCTAACCACTAATTCATCGGGGGTTGAATTCTGTCGAGAAAAGGCTGCGAGAGACATCTGAATGACGAGATGTACGAGGCCATCAACGTCAACGGTGCACATTTAATAACGCAATATGTCGCAGACAACGTAGCGATGAAAGAAGATGTTGCCGCCAAACACGCGCCATTACTTCTATGTTTGAATTTTAGACGTGGCCCCATCTTCAAATGAAGTGTGAAGGAGAAGAATGAGGAAGAGGCGCGGTGGCGTAATCACCAAATTGTGAATTTACAATGAATGGTGGGATGCCGACTCTTGAAAAAAAAATGAAGGAAATGAATTATAGTCGCCACAATGATGGTGGGTGTTCCTTACCGAAAACAGTATCAATCTTTTTTATTCACGTCGCTCTAAAAGCGTCCACGAAATTGTCAAAAAATGAACAAATAAAAGTGGGAATTTAATGGTATACTTTTCCATCACACGCAGTGTATAAATTAGCGTACAGTGGTATGAATATATTCCGAAGATGCCACCAACATCATGATTGATGATGGCCGTTCCCTGTCCGAAACTTCGCTTTTAGTCGGATTGTGACAAATTCGTCCTGATTTACTTAACTCAAAGCTCAAGCGATGGCTCGGAGGAAATGGTTCATTATTCACAAAGCGGCAAATAAGACACTTAGGCGATTAGGGGCTCCGGATTTTTTTCCTAAACGCCAACGACCCAAAGTCTAGCTTTTCTTTTTTAGAGCTTGTTTGTCTAGCGAAGCGGATTGTGATTAGTTGTCCTTTTAATTGTTTTCTGGGAATAAATTATGTACCTATTTTTCGCAAATTGAAACGCTCGCTCATTTTAGAAAGATGTCTATTAATAATTCAGCGTCGTAACTTTAATTATGTATGTATCAAATAAATTAACTCAATTTCCTCTATGCGTAGCTATGTGCAGACTTAATTACATCAAAGGCAAAGTTACTTATAAACAAGATGGTACTTCTCTATTTTAGAATTACCCTCTTGTGATAATTATTGGGAATAATTAGATATACGTGCATGCAGGATCTGTACCTTTTTTTCCTTTGCCACGTCTGGAGTATTCTTTTGGTTCGTCGAACTTTTAAACAAAGCCGTTGTAATATTTGATTTACACATCTGGCTCTTTTTTTTCTTTTGCTTTTCTCGTTTTAATGTCTGTCGACAGATATCCGCTTGTGTATTTATGTTTAGCTTTTGGGATTTATGTTTTATATGTTTTTATATGTAATGGAAAACTTGAAGTCACTTTGATATAACATGCAGTTGCAATACTAACCCAAGTAAAAATACGACTTGTTTTATTTGACTTCCAACAGACAAGGAGTATTTTTAGAAAGCCATCGAGAGATTACATTCTTTGAAGTAAAATACATAGTTTCGTTCCGTTATCATTTTGCTGTGTAATAATTTACATCACAAATCCATAATATTTTGATTCCGATAAAGAAGTGTATCTGTGTTTTTTGACCTGATAATTCCAATTATGCAAGTATTGTTGGCATGCCATTTCTATTTTGATAAATTGCATGGAAACTTCCACTTTACAAGAAGTGAAGAACGATCTTCCAAACAGAACTGGAAATATTTAAACAGGAACCAATTGATGATGTTGTCTGAAAGGTCTAAAAAAGCTCAGGTGTAAATTTATTTGTGTTAGGTGTCCTCTCGGCGCACAGGGCCCGTTCGATAAATTTAAAGAGGAAGGAACGTTCGCTTCGTTCCCGCAACAAACATGCAAATATTTGAGAGACTGAACCGTTGTGTGCAACCAAGCTTGATATCTATGCAGCAAAGAGACCCTTTTCTCGGTCCGGGATTCAAATCGCAAATCCTCGGACTGCTCAGTGGCCAAACACAATTGAGATTAGCTCAGGTCCAGCTTGTTGTCCTGCGATAAGGCGGTTCGCACTTCTGTTCTTGCTTTATTAACTAATCAAGTTCAATCGAACCCATCGGGATTCAACAGCAACGTTGCAAATCGGAATTTGAAAAAAATACTCTGAATTTATGTTGCGGCGCGAGAACATCTGTTGGCGGGCACAGATGTGCGTAAAAAATGGGTCAAGAAATGAGCGTTCTCCTGTGGGATCATCCCATTGTAACATACTCCTCGAAACTGCGTGAAGTTGGCAATGGAACAAGGTTCGACGACCGCGGTTATGTGCCGATGCAATACTGCAGCTGTGATGAAATACTGAAATTATATTGGGTGTTGCCAAAATTGTATATGCATTGGAGCTTTTCAAACAAACCGACACCAATTCCGGGAATATCGTAATCGAATTTCATTGATCGTTAAATTGATGGTGAAGGCAGTTGCTTAAGTGTCTTAAATTAACAATAAATAATATTCATGATTCGGCACTTTTACTGTCGTCTTAAAACCAAATTACAGACACGCCCTCTCTATCCCACGTAAGTTTTTCAGGAAGTGTGATTATTTAAATGAGTGAAATGGCGTGTACAAGATAATAATAACTTCCAACGTTGTTCCCTTCCTACAAGAATTATTCGGAGTTCGTTCACCATACCACAATTACAGTCTTTGCGGGCACTAATTTTATTCATAACCACCGAAAGCTGTGAAATATCACTTGAAACACACTAATTATTCTTAGAAATGCACAGGACAAGAAATGGAAATGATTGTTCTTAAATCAATAGAACAGTCTTAACGAGTAATGCACTGTTTCTATAATTTCAACGGCGGACGTTGAAAGTAAATACTGAGTGAGGAACGAGGCGCTTTGTTACATCTAATTACAATTTTTACCACGAAAACAGTCAATAGTCTTTCTGTTAAAGCAAAGATTTCTAAATTCGAAATTATCTGATGATATTTATTGAGCTGTAGATAAAGTCGTATCAAATTTAATGACCTGAGAGCTTCTTATTAGTTTATTGATTTCTTTACAGGAAGAGATCGATTTGAAACTGGTGTAGTCATGTTGCCCAATTCCTCAACAATTGCGTATCTCTGAAATAAAAGGACTAGCTATCACTAGCTACAAAGAACTAGAGTTAATGAACCACACAGTTGCGACAAATTGCTCTTAGTGTCTCTTATGTAATAGACTTAGATGTAATCTTCCCAATTTGTCTCTTTTGACGGTGTAGTTGGCAACGGCATTGCACACCCAGGTTAAGTTTAACCCAACTATCTTGAGAGAAACCTAAATTACAGGTCAAAAATAACAAAAGTTTTGTTGCAACTCGATGACAGACACGCCATCAATCAAGATGGACCACTTTCCAAAAGTTCCAACATGATTAATGAACAAAATGCATAAAAACCTTGCAACGTGACTGCAGAATGAATTTAATCTTTACCACGAGTCCGGATAAACGAGTCTTTCAAATCGATATGCATTTATAATAAAGCGAGTTTTAGAGAAGAGCGAATCGAAGCAATTTCCTTTGAGATATGATTAAGTTTTCAACTTCAAGTTCAATATCTCATGAGATTTTCTGCGAAGTCACCTGTGTCCTTCTTAGCTTTTCTGTAAAGAAATCGTATATCACACTTTGTTTAAACTTCGACCTAACCCTGAACCGAAATGCGGACATCAATCCAGCTTACGGAAGACCAGTGCTACAATATTTGGCGACGTTCTTATAAATCCAGACCTCTTTTAATCGAAACTGTTCATCCGTCAAAACGTGATCTCGTTCATTGCGTGTCCACGCAAGCGTTATTTCATTTCGCGATATTAAACTTTTTGTTGGTTTTTTACAGATGTAAAAAACCAACCCGCGACGTTTGTTTGCTTATTGCTGCGGGCCGGAACAATAGACGGGGCTTGCGGTCTCCGGAACGATTGCAAATCGAAAAATTAATACCAAAGATTCCAGGGAAATAGACACGATTTGCTCCTATTACAGGGGAAGGCGAAAGCTTATAGCTTCGGGCTTGCAAGCAGACGCTTTTTATCTAAAAGAGCGTCGTGTGATGTATGGGGTTGGCACATTATTTGTGCACTGTTCACAATTGTTATGTCTACTGCTTTCAGCAGTTTTCAGAAGCAGTTATCGGATTCGAGATCAAAGGTATACAGAGTTGTGGCAAAAATAACAAATGAATGAATATAAATATCAGTACTAATTAAATATTTCGCTTTCACTGAATAAGCTTGCAGGTGAAAATGCGAATTGTGTGTTCTTTTGAATAATTATCTCATTTCTACTGTCAGATTTACAGGATTCATTCGATGAAACTATCATTTCTTTTAATCAAATCTTAACAGCTCCTTCCAGCATCGTCATAATGTTTAACTATTCTGTGCACGCGAAGGTCATTGAAGCAGCACCAATTGCATTGTCAACACAAGGAATTTTGGCCGATCTCCAAAGTAGACATAATCTGGATGTAACTTTGGCACGTTATACTGTGAATGCATTTAAATTATAATTACACTCGAAGCTCCATCCACTTTCTTAATATCACGGAACTTAACGACAGTCTGATGGTTATTTTTCAGAGTTTCAATACCTGCGTTTCCCTCGTAAACTTTTATTGAGAAAAACAAAACGTTTATAATTATGACCATAATTGAAGACGTGAGTAGTTTTCCGCTATATCAAAGTCAACATCAAAGATAAATATAAATAAAACATGCAAAGTAAAACTCATCTTCTGTCGGATATTACAGAACGTAAAACTTTTCTGATTGAAAAACTCGTAAAATCTGCTTCCTAATTTTGTCTGATATTGAGTAAATTACACCTCTAGAAATATCGGGCGTTATCGAAGGATAAGGGAGGAATTGAGTCCGGATATAGAAATACAGACATTGGAAATTCCTACATCTAGGGGTTAATGGCAAGAAATGAAATGTACGTCTATTCAGGAAAATTCAAGAGGACTTCGACCGTAGCTACTTTCCTCCAAAAAAATGAACCACTAGACAAACATCAACCAATCATTCTGACACGTTTTGATCTCAAAGAAAAACGAGCGAATAAGTAAATAACGCACTAATGGACTTTCTTGGTTTTGTTTGGTTACATAAGATTTGTTAATTGGCAGCATTGATCATCTCTTGTTTTTAATGAGCATCCAAATTGTTCATCTCGGAACTCGTGAAACTTCACAATCATCTTTCGCAATTCTCTCGAGCTTTATTATCGGATTTTATTCGCAGCTCCGTTTTGCCTATAAAGACGCTCTGTCCAAATACATTTTTCATGGTCTTCGCGGTGTTTTATTTCCGTTACACCTGGTCCTTACACTGAGAGCACTTCTCGGCGCCGACGACAATTTACGCCCATCCGTGTCTCCTTTACGAGCAAAGAACACCCAACATGGGAATTAATCGGGTAAAAAGTGAGTTTGGTGTGAGAAAAGTTTACGGTGCCGAATCGAAACAGCCTTATAACGACGGGAACGCTTATATCGCATGCTTTACGACATAAGCCTTGAAACGACCGAATTTCAATATATCCCTTCTAGTGTGGCAGTTTCAAAAAGTAATTCTCGACCAAACTACCGGTGAAATGTTAAACATTCGCATAAAACTGAGAGTCTAAGTTTTATGCGGCCACTCCACTTTATTCTGTTTGTTTCCTCCATTGTTGTGCTGGTGATTTTAAATTTAGATCCACGCAACTTTACGTCTAGCTTGTTCCAATGGGCGATTCGAACAAATTAATTAAAATTTATTGCCATTTTTATTACCAAAAGCATAAACTGTTCGATTCTCCTTCAAATTTCGCATGCTAATGTTTGGTTAAGAATAGACGCATTTGCTTCGCACCATGTTGACGAACTTGATGGATTTGGTTCGTGGTTTGCGTCGAGACAAAAGGGTTGAGTGCAACAGTCAGTTGGTGTCACGATGAAGAGTGTAGTCTCTGGTTCTGTCTGCTCAGTGACAGTACAGGTAATTGGCAATCCACGATCCTAAATCGATTAGGTCGTCTGACACTGCAAGCAACTCACGCTATTCAATTCTTCGTCACAAAGCTCGAAGTCGACATCCCGTCTGTTTAATTTATAGATTAACAAGCAGCATGATGAAAAACGGAATTTTCTAGAGCAAATCTTTTCTACAAGGTCCTCCCTGCATTATTTTTTAAGCAGCTTAGTTTAATCTAGTTGTTCGCAAGTCACCACCTCTCGAAATTAAGCCGAAATCAGATCTTTCCGCTTTAGATTTTCGGATTTTCTCTTCTTATCGCCGACACGGAAAATTATTTTTGTTATAATGTATTTTATTTCACGGAAGCTTTGATCGTGTAGTTTTTCATAATTTCACGGTTTCGTTCTGAGAGCTTCGTGCGAAATTACCCCGTCGGAGATTAACATAGCAGTCGCCCACCTCCCAACCGTCAGGAACTTTTAGATTGAAATTAATTACAACTAAAAAAGTTAAGGAGAGATTTGTAAATCGGCGAACTCCCGTTTGATAAAATCGACGTCCAATTAATATCTAAAAGTTTCCTAATGAATGGCAAAGTGCTCTTCGGGAAAAAGTTGCTTAATTGGTCGATTGATTGTTTTTTGCGATCATCATCTATTTGGTTATTGATTGTGAAGGAATTGTTTCCCTTTTCGATTCAATTTGGTGGCAAATGACAAATCGTGAAATGTGAAAGAAAAGAGTCGCCATTGTCAATCATTCTTCCGTTCACTGGTTTCCTGTTGTTGAACACTTTTTCTTTCATCAGCTCGGTCTGGACGACACGACTGTTATATGTTTCCTTGATGGAAGTGGTTGATGTCAACAAAACTTCGCTTTTAATGCCCCTAACTCCACTTTTTTCGATAGTTTGACCCCATCTGTTTCCCTCTCTTGACAATCGTAATCACAGTATTGATTCACGTCAATCAGCGGTGTGTGGAAAGTGGAAATTACTAAATGTTTTTGGAAGCATGCTGCATTATTTGTCAGAGATTAAACCACCGAACAAACTGATCCAAGTACGTTTTTCTCAATTGCATGTTGCAAGAAGAACCGTTAAAACTATTGACACCTCTGTTGAAACTCAAGTACAGTACAGAATGCTTTAATGCTGTTCCGGGCCTTAATAAATTGAGTGTACGTACAGCCCGAAACTTCAGGAAAGGTACAGCGGTAATTTGATAACATTTAAACCGCGGCGGAGAGTCATTACGTGGCTGAAGCACCGCTTAACATTTAAAACTGTGGCTGCTGCATTTGCTGGTGCATAAAAGTAGGCGTCCAATGCATTTAAAATTAGATGTCCTTGTGTTTGTTATTAGCATCAGAGTACAGTCGTTGTCCTATTGCAGTTCATGGCAGGTCATGGCGTTGCATGCGCTCAAAGTATATAATTAATCACCTCGACGTCAATGCGACGACCATATCACGTCGTCAGAAGAACAATACATCCCCATAAACTCCGGCGGTTAACGAACCTGTGACTACCTAATCACTTGAAAAATGTTGTGATTATTTAACCCTAATGCTTGCAATTATCAGTTTCCTGCATAGACAAACTTCCGTTTTAAGTGTTTTTCCGATAAAACATCACATGTTTGACGACATTCCATCTTTTATAAACCGGTATTTGTTAAGAAAATTCCAAGGAAGAATCGGGGAAAAAGACAACCAAGCAGTACTGTAATAAATTGACTGTCCACGATTAATTTCGACGGATCTTGTAGTTTGGAAGAGACGACGTTGATTTAGGACTTTGTCATCGAAACAACTTGATTTCAAAATAGGTTGGTAATGAAATGTTATGACAAAAGTTGAGAGATGGCTACCCACACAAGAAGATCTTGTTGCAAAAAGAAAGTTACCCGTTTGATCAAAACGCCCCAATTTTAACATCGTGAAGCGAATCATTAAGCAGCGCTCCGGAATCTCATATTGATGGACATCTATTTAAAGACGCAATGATCGCAGATGTCTTATCTGGAACAAACTGCACAGATTTCACTTGCCATATTCGTAGCTAGTTGTAAATTAAAGTTTCTATAATTGCGACCAGTGTTTCTGGATCGCAACTGCATAAAGAACTGGCTTTAGCGACTCGATTCGTTTGATTTGTGCCAAGACGATGGCTTCCGTGACTAGATTTATTGTGGCAGATAAATTTGATTTAACATATTGCGTTTTTTACGATGAACGTGTGCGATATATCTTGGTGGACAGTTTCAATTATGTACCGTAATACACGGACTGGATTTGCTCAATTAGGACAAGATAATAACAAGGACATATTAGGCATACCTTCGAATGGCAGGGGATTCAATAATGACCGTTTTACATGGGTCAAACAATTAATTTGATTGAGAGCTCTATAGCGTCGATTCAAAAACCAAGCAGTGGTAACCATCTACTAATAGCCTAAGGATGTTGGAATGTTTCAAAAACAAGTCAGGTCTGATCGAGAGAGAATGTGGAATAAAATGAACAGCTAGTTGCTTCCTTGGTAAATAAATTGAAATCTATTCGTGCGATTTTTTGCAGTCCAATTTGCGTCGTCGATAAAGTTTATTGGAACAATTTAGCCGTCGCGCGAATTTTCAAGGGACCAACCGCTCCCTGTTTTTGACTGTCCAGTGTATAAAGTTGTGAAAGTGCGGTTTATGCGACCGTGAAGCTCGTTATAAACTCCCAACTCGACGACAAACTTCATTACATTTGCACAGCAAGAACCGCGATGACCATAGTGGAACACTAGGAAATTGACTGAATAACGTGTGTGACAAAACGGAACTTCCTCATGTAGAAAGATTTAATGGTTTTGGAAAAGTCCTCACTGCTCACGCCAACGACGAACATTAATCTCATTTGTAGATCCCGGTTCCCTAAAAATCCAAAACCGGGATGTTTAAAATAGCTTGTACTTTCGTTGCGGAGAGATCTTGCTTTCAATTTTTTTATTGTCAGATTAGAGTGTCCGCTGCAGCTTTAAAACGGTATTACCCTCATCTAAGATGACTGCTGTAGATTGTCTTTAGAAGCTTCTCAGGAATCCACTTTGGCTCGAATGAAAAACCTGTGCTTGGATAAAGCTGAAATATGACGCAAAATATTAAAGTTACATTAAGGTTAAACGTCTTCTTTGCTTATCCATGTTACAATAACATCTTGTCTTATTTCTGACTTTTCTTTAATTAAAAATGTTGCTTAGCTGAAATATCAGAGTCGCAGCTTATATACGCTCCAACTGTTGGTCTTATTAAAATCTTGTACAAGCAAAACCGTCCCGCTTGTACTTTGCAGGACGCCCGAGGACTACGCTGTTTGTCGACTGCGGTTATTGCGTCCGGTCTCACCACCTTAATAAACCCTCGTCCGGATATTATCCTACCACGTTCTCGAACTGAATATGATCAAAAGCCCCAATTTGCGTTTCTATATCTAAACTCAGTGTTTTCTTTCAGACGGAAGACGAGGGCAACCACGGAAATGATGACACTCGCTGTTTCATCTTATCAACTCTTGCATCTCAGGGTCGTTCCAAAGTGCACTGTGTCCTCTGCGAAGAGAGGATGCCCGTTTTCGATAGGTATCCTCTAGTGGATGGTACGTTCTTCCTAAGTCCACGACAACACGCCAAAGGCTGCATTGAAGTAAGATCTCTTCTAACCATATTTATGAACAAATATTAAATCGGCCGTTGCAGGTGAAAGTAGAAGGACGCACCCAATTCTTGACTGTTGTGTGCATGGCCTGCCTCGAAGGCGTCAGTGGACGTGCGATAATCTGCAGGTTCTGCAACCAGAGATGGGACGGATCTTCTCTGGTTTTGGGTACTATGTACTCTTACGACATATTCGCTGCCATGCCGTGCTGCACCGAACGCATCAAGGTAATTTCATTTTTAGAAAGTCATCCAACAATTGTTTGAGCCTCGTGAGATAAGCTCTTCAGATTAAATAAATTACATTTACTATTCGAATGAAGATTTGTTGCAATGACTCGGTGTTTATATTAGTTTTGAGATAATCTGAAGAACTGCACTTATAAAGAAGATGAATCGATGTCATCATGTATGACCGCTATACACGCTGATCGTTAACAAATGTGCTTGTAACGTCGTGTAATGAAAATTAAATTGTTACAGTGCAACGCGTGTTACAAGCCGGTCCTACACCCCGCCCAACGTCTCAACTTCTTCAGCGACTATAGCCACATAGTGCCGTGTCCTCATTGCCATACATTCGACACACACTTTGTGAAACCTTTGGCGTATTGCTACACCCGTCAGCCTATACGATCGCTGCAACTGTGGCCATAGCCCACGGCCCCCGCCTCGCTCGCGAAGGCGCCACCGACTCCGCCGACACCTCCACCGGATCTTATGGATTTGGACTTAGGGTTGTTGTGGCGTGAACTGGCCGGTTTGCGTCTTGACGAGTTTTGCCGTCTGCAGCTCACCAGAGCGCGGTAGACGGCCTTAGTTTTCTTTGTTATGTTGTTGCATTTTATATTGCATTTATTTTTGGGGGACGTTTTTAGAAGACGGGCTACTGGAAACAGCCCCCAGACATATGTCGCATATAAAACCGTTATGTTATTAGTTTATTATTAATTATATGTTTGTTAGGTTTTAGTGAATTTCTATTCAACTTAAGTCTCTTTATCAAAGGAATGACATTGTGATGATAGTTATCTTAATTTTCTAGCTCGAATTCAGTTGACGCTAAAGCAGGTCTTGTTGAACTGAGTGAGTTTCGGATGTAATCCCATTTAAGTTTTTCTTTTTGGTTATTATTGCTAATTTTGTTTGTTTGTTTTTTTTATTCAATTGAAGCATAGGTTAGCGTTTTGTAAGGCAACTGTGTTGATTGCGTTTACGGATCATAACGATTGCTTTATTACTTAATAACTGTAATACATAATACTATAGTAATAAAAATGATATAATTGCTGTGTCCCAATAATTAGTGATAGGTGTGAAAGGTGCGGGACCAATGGGTCTCGCTCGCGTGTCCCGTTATCGTCGTTGTTGTGATGGGTTCAGGGACAGTCGGTCTCCCTGCGAGTAGCACACTGCCACTTCATCCCGCTGCTGCACCCGTAGCCTTCCAGAAACGGACGTACAAAGAACTCAGCCGCTCAGATTATCCGCAAATACCTCTTAAACTTGATGATGGTGATTATGATGAAGATGGCGGAATCTAGGAAATTGCTTCAAGTACAAACCGTTCGTTACTTTTGCAAATTTTATATAAATGATTACAATATAATCGATTGTTGAGGGTAAAAATAATTCCTATCTCCGTTTAGCCAAAGCTTATGTTGTTTTGAAACTACACATCGACCGACTAGATATGTTGCGCGAGTGCGAGCGAGCTTTTGTACCGTAGCGAGCGTAGCAGTAGTCCCTTAGCGTAGTGGTAAAACTGCATGCCCCCTAACTCTAAGCTAGCCCTTAAGATTTCCCAGTTTTCCAAATAGTGCTTCATGTGGTGTTGCAATATCGATCACAGCATGACCGTGCAGAATCAAAAGGTCCACCGTCATGAAGTAGCACCTGGAAAACGTCACCCGCTTGTTGTTATCGAGGCCTAACAAACGGTCTAATTTCTACGTGTGAGAACCTTAAATGTTGTCGTTTTTTGGATTAAAAAAAAACTGTAAATAACGTGTTCGAATTCGAAAATCCATTAAGTTTTTCAAATTGGTATTATATGTCGATTAATCGTAAGTCTAGTTCGTAGTCGTTTTTTACAATAAAATACGAATTAATAAGTAGGTGTAGTCGTTGAAGAGGCGCGGGCACCCCCAGCTGGTGCGAGGACCAATCGGTGGCTGCCAGAGCTCGACCATTCGTCCTTTGTTTCTCCTAATCTTGACACTAAGTCGGTGGCGGTCCGGCGTCCTCTATCTCGCGCGGCTCGGCACCCTCAAGATCGTTTTAGCGCCCTCTCGTGTCAAGTGTTAAGATCCGCCGAGCCGTGCGTTTCACTCCGATAAGGCTGTCCATGCACAATATAACACGAAGGCGCAATCAGGGTAAGGGTCGTACCGTAGAGCACCACTATATAGTGTATTTTAGCGTAGCTTGGCTGCAAGTAGATAATGACATGTATCCGTGTGTGTTTTCGCTGCTTTAGCTAGCTGTCTTTAATCCATAATCCACCAACCATGAACAAACAATTTTTTGCGCTTTCGAACTGACTTTTTTGGGTTTCAAGCGCATCTTTACAACCGAAAGTTACTCCTTGACGGATGACTCGGTTATTTCACCAATTGGCGTACTAATAATCGTAAGTTTGTGATTTTCTACACAAAACTGAATATTTTGTGATGATATATTTTTATACGATCGGCTGTTTTAGAAATAAGTGGAACCGAAAGTATATTATTTTTTGAGATGTCGGCACTAGAAATGTAACCGGTTCCGTGTGATTACGAACGATGTAACAATCGATTCGAAGTGATAAAATTTGTATATAAAAACGACAAAAATTTCTAAAAAAAAATAAACGAAACATTCTATGTTTTATACGTACATTTTGCATCTTGTGGTAGAGGATTAAGGTTAGATTGTAGTTTTAACTATTGTTTTTCATGGTTGAGTGGTCTTTCCTTGCTTTTGCGTTTTGGGCCTCTCCATGAAGGATTATCCGTCTGAACTTCTCCCAAAGTCAGATTTTTACCACAAGTTAATAGTACCATTTAGACAGTTATCAGCAGGATCAAGACAGTCAGAAAAACGTGCTCGTTTATGGAGTGGCCTCCTTTCTCCTATTAAAGTACAAATTTGGTAATCCACACAACATATTAACAAATGGTAACCATGTTTCGGTGTTGTAGTTGTGTGAGGGCCGCCTCCTCCGGTGGCGGTCGGTATAGAGTAGCCGCTAGGATGCTCCCTCGCTGTTTTCAATTACACATATTATTACTATTGGGAAGTGTTGAGAGTTGAGAAGGTAGTTTATGTATGTTTATAGCGTACTGTAGTAGGGGCAGGTGGGGGCGGCAGGGTAACGCGAGCGCTCTGCATTGCCGCCTCTTGTGCTTTAGATAGGGCCGGCACTACTTTAGCAGAGCGCGACGCCAGCCAATTGTTATCGAAGGGTTTAAGAGCCCGAGACAGTTACAAATCAACCGGTGATTACTGAATGAGTACAAATGCTGCTGCCTCCGCCCACACCGTTTTATTATTATTATTATTATTATTAATGATGTATTCTTCAGAGTTTAGCATGAGCAATATCAGCAGAGGTTTTATTATATAATTTTTTAAGCCGCGGTCGGATTTCGAGTCTCTCGGGATTCGGCCTTCGGCGCAAGGGAAAGGTTACGTTTTGTGGATGTCATGTGCAGCGTTTACGAAACGTTTACGGATAGAAATAGCAAAATGTGCCATACCTGAGAGGAATTCAATGCCAAATAAAGAACGTTGCGTAAACGCCAACGTCACGTCTATATCACTAAATTACACACAATAAAAATGAGTATGTATTTATTCACACTACTAGAGTACCTATGTCGCTGGAGAAGCATGCAAATTGTCAGGATCTTTCAGTATATTGTAAATTATCTATTTGTAACATTAGGCTAACAACAAATTGTTGCTCGGAGAGTCATTGTGAGGTTGGCGGATGTTTCAAGCTTTAGAGTGAACCTTTACGTTCATAAAATTTAGTTAAGTTTGTTTTTTGGAAACGCAAAATTTTGTTCGCAAGACTGACTTTGAATTTCCGAGCATGAATCGAGATGTTTTTTATATGCGTGAAAAATTTGATATCAATATAATATATGACATAAAAATGATCGAGCTTTTGACGGCTTTTTATATGTAATACAATGGGATTACAAATTTTTAAGACGTAATAAATATAACCATTGTCTAAGAATGCTTTTTATTTACCTTCTAATTTAAAACAAGAGACCATATTTTAAAAAAAAAAAAAAAAACCTTGTAAAAATGGTGGATGCGCTGGGCCAACATTTTTTTAATTTGTTGGAAATAATCAGAAAAAGAAAAAATTCACGTTGTTTTTTTTTCGATTCTACAATCTTTTAGAATATTACATAGCCGGTATAAAGAATTTCTTTTTTTTTTATCTTATTTTACAAATTTCTATTTTTAATTCTTATCCTAATTCTTTGGATTTTTTTGTATATTTCTTGAATGTTTTTTTTTTGTACGTATTTCGGCTTCTTTACTTTATTCAGATATTCAAGATTCTTGAAATCCGTTAAATCCTTTTTGTTGGGTTTTCCAGATCCTTTCTCAGGAACTGGGGTTCAGTTGGATTACATTAGATTTTTTAAATAATCTGTCAGATTATTTAAGTGCCTCCCATTTTCCAAAGTTTTTTAAATGTGTATTTTTTAGATAATTTTTCTCGTAGAAGTATTCTTGAAAGGTCGAGATGCCTGGCATTATCGTAAACTGTGGACAATATATTTTATTTTCATTTGTTCTTTTTTATATTCTTAAATCTCAGTGTTTTCCTGGGAAAGCACATTCCTCGCATTTTCACCTTAAAGTCTCTTTTCATGTCAGAGACAATATCAGAGATTTAACATACTAGAAGCCAGTCTTGGAGGCGTTAAATATCCATGACCTCTTTTTAAAACCCCGTTACTTGCAATGTTTCTATCAACGTTGATGTATGAAACGTCTTTAACTTATCAGCAATTTCGTGCTCTGTCTGTACTGGAAGTTGGACGCTTGCGATAAAACCAGTGATGGCACTATTTATTATGCTCTTCGTGTTTCTTGTGGCCACTCTGCATATAGGACCGTCCTCATTTGTCATCAAGGTTCCTATCGACCTCCACTTAAACGTCAAGTCACGAGATCACAATCCCCAAGCTTCCTTTAAGAAATTCAGGAAAGATCTAAAAACAGACGACAATTTAAATGATCAAGCAGGACAGCAGGGATAAACAGTTTCCACCGTCCAAAAAGTGTAAATCGGTTTTCGAAGACCGTCAAGTGTTAGTTAAGCATTCAGTTTTGACTCGAAGCGAAGCTCGACAACTTCTGTTCTGTGGTCAACTAATTAACTTGGTTAAATCAAAGCGCCGCTGGCATATTCACTTTCTTAGTGCCACGAGTCGTGAAATTAATTCTATTCAATGTGATCAATTCAGAAATCCAGACGTGCACACCTTGTCCGGATTTATTGTGCGTATTGTGAAATTGCAACGCTTATAATTATCGAATGTTTAACAGAGCGTTTGTAATTCGATAAAGGGGGAACGGTTCGTTATCAGAATTGCACACGCAGGATATTCGAAAGTTGTAAATTTCATTCAGGGTAATAATTTCGTTCCTAAAGGCAAATTGCAACGTCTGAATGTGAAAGTGTACGATTAGGTGTAAACCAGATGGAATCGAAAAAAAAAGTAGCAAATCCCGAGCAGAACCGAATTGTGATTAGTTTGTGGGGGAGTGGTTTTATTGATATCTTGTCTACATAATTCTAATTTTATGTCTTAATTCCAGGTCTATTTGATATTCATTGTATGTAAACTCATCGAAATGTCAGCAAATTACATTTCTAGTTCATTTGGAGACAAATTGTAACCGTTCTGAGTCATAATAATGTAATAGCACTTCATTGTTCTAACATCGAAATCCATTTAAAGTAGTTTCAAGAAGCGCACGTACCGTCTGAGTGTTCTAATTTTCCGTAGGCAGTTACCATTGAATGTAAATCTCCAGCTCAAGTATGTAAAGGCGTTATGCATTTTTTGAACTGGATATTTTAGAAAACCAACTCTTACATTCAAGTACCGACCACACAATTTAAACTTTTAACAGCAGAAGTTCTTTAAATCTGTGAATCTTGTAAATCTCGTATGCCAAAGGTATGTCCGTCAAGCTTGTTAGTATTGCCAATTTTCGTATGCAGGACACGACAGGGTTTCCAATCTGTCAGGAGCGCTCCCCATCTTTGAATAACTTAACAGATTCTTATCGCCATTCTGGACACACGAAAGGCCAAATTCGCTATAACATGATGTGTGCAATATAAGTCTTGAAGATTGATGACGATAAAGATTTTCGAAACGTGTAACACAACTCGTCTACATACATACATATTTTTAGATGGGATTTTCAGTACGTAAGCAGCTTGTTGAATTTAGTTGAACTAATATTATCTTTTCCATTAAAAAGTAAAGTGACTCCGTCTCCTCTCCATACATAAATATTTTAAATTGAACGTGCAGAGCTAAAATCAACTTGCCAACCATTGAATCAAACAATATTAGATATTCTCTGGTTGGTCGCTCGGTTATCTGTTTGAAGCTTCTTATTGTGGATAGCTAATATAACAGGCAGTCCGGCATTCCCAAGTTCAAGTCTGCGGTTTGGATGGGCAAGCCTTAACGCCTGGTTGTAAAGCTGCGGTGTCGAGCTAAATTACTAAACAATGCATAAGTTACTTTCGAATAACTCGATTTGGTTCACATGACATCAGCTCGCTGAAACGATTCTGAAGCGGGTAACTTTGGCCAAAATTACGTGGTTCTCTACTAGTTTTAATTAAATCGGTCTACAATTTCATTACACAACAATTCCGGGGGAAGGCGCTGCGCCTAGAAACTTTTTTGTTTTTTTCATATTTATTTAATTAAAACGAAACTGCAGAAGTATTTAAAATATGTACATCACGTATTTTTTGCAAGTTTCACGTAGACGAAGCGACGTTCATATTTATTTTTAATATTTTAAAATTTCTAGCACTACATTATAAGTTAAATTAACTCTTGTGCACGGTAGTCGTGGCGCAAAGTAAAAATAAAATTCAATACTTGGCGTCGTTGCATTGCTTCCTTTGAGCAAAAATGGATTCATAAAGTTAGTGAAATGTATACGACGAACACCACCTAAGGTTAACAAATATTTTGTATTCCGCACACAGACTCGTCAGACGACTCTCATTTCTACGTGTTTTAATTAATTTTTGTCTGGATTGGTTCGTCTGGGTTTTAATCCCCACATCCGTTAACAATTTCAAATTTATGAATATTTGTGTTTGGATTAAATTTAAAACCGATGAGATACAACGCGAATGATTGCTGTTTTCGATTTGTTTCGATGGCTTGAATTGTAAACTGACACATTACATTTATTTCTGCCACAAAGAACCAAAAACTGCACGTTATATTGGAGCTGTTTGATGGTATTACTAACGATCGAACAAATTATTTGAAATTTATTAACTTTAGCCTGCGGGAGCGTTCTAACACCAAACATTGCAGAGACTATTGTTATTTTATTTTTCAAACAGCCATTATCGTCACTTTTATTATTATTATTATTGTTATTATTTTACCGAAATGGTTATTATAAAAATATTATTTTTATTTTATTTAAGCTTTGTTTATTTAAAAATAAAATGTAATTTTGTCCCGGCGCCTCCACCATTTTGAACGCGCAAGAATAATTTATTAAAATGTGTTTTATTTTTTATAAAATTGTAAGATTGGTTATTGTAATTGTACTGTATCGTCTTTTGTTCATTCTTTTAATGTTTTCTGTTTGGCGGTAAAAATAAATATTTCATGTCCATAAACTTAAAAATGAAATATGCCATAAGTTGGGCGAAATTGTCATTCAGAACAAAGAAGTTCGGCGAAATCATATTGGCACTCACGTACTTCCCCAATAACTCACATCATATCATCGAGTTTAGTGCACCATAATCCGATTCAAAGTTGTTCTTCTTATGTAGAGCGCCTCGACGTCTCGGAACTTTTTGATATAGGTAAACGGAATAATGCATCAAGAAATGATTTTAATCAAATGCGCATCCCTTGAAGTAAAAGTTAATTTAGGCCGGAAAGCACGAAGAGCGGAACATGTGCCCTGGTGTCCCCAATATCGTATTTAGTTCCGTTGCAATTATAAAGCCTCCGCCTTCGAAATCCAATCCGAAGGCCGGGGAGTTGCACTGATGAAGCCTCGCAGTCCCTCGTCTTGTTGGTATTCATCGGACATGTGTAATCAAGCTAGCGTAACTCGTGCCTTTTGAGATCTTCAGAGATCATCCCCGACAGAATTATAGCAGCTACTTAAAATCGAAATGAGGATTCATTTTTCGGTCCTTAAGCGGATTGCAGGGGTGGATGTTGTCAACCCTTTTGCGCGGAATTAAAAGATTGGGCATAGAGATGTGGTTTTGACGTGATTACCCTAGAGGATGCTGTCTTGTTTAGATAATGGGGAAAGAGGTTGTCACCCGATACCACGCTTATTAGCATTGGGGCTCGGCGCTGACCGCGACATTAAGAGATCGTCTTTCCATATCTCTTGCTTTATGAATAATAAACAATGTGGGCGGAGGCGGTCGAGATCCAATTAACTTAAACACAATAAACATAATTTACGTGAAACGCAATGGCCAGCGGACGTGTCAGACATTCCTTGAAGTTTCATATTCAAAATGGAAAGCACAAATACATAATTCGTGACCCAAGAATGTACTCAAAACGGGATGAGAACTTTGTCTTTATTAAACAATGTTAGGTTTTCAGCAAAAGTCTCTTCGTTTTTATAGCGGAATATTTACCAGCACGTGATTTCAATATTAATTTCAAATTTCAACACAGGTTTTATCATGTCGTTCTGCCACCAGTTTTCAATTAGCACTCACCATATCTGATGCATACAGTAAATTAGACAGGACGTGCTAACAACACCACATATTTTCATCAAGCAGACGTATTAGAGTAATTCCGACCCATTGACGATATATCACTAGCTCGTGTAAACTAACTTGACAACGGAACCCACCGGATTTCAATTAGGTACAACGAATTCATCGAAATCAGAAGCCCAGTTAGCTTATAGAAGATACATACGATAGTGTGACCACCAACTCCAGACATAAATATTCGTTATACTACGTCAAGGCTCCGAATTCGGAAAACTAAATTGAGTCCTTTAAATAAACGAGTTTGAAACACTAACAGCTGGAGTGGAGAAAACATTCACCCTCACTTAACACTAAAGGGACCACACCCTTTGTACATCTCCAATTACCCCAATGGCTATGCTCCGACAATCGGATTTTCGATTGGCTATGGAAGCAAAGGTGGATTTTCTGAGATAACAATTTGCACTAATTTTGACTGTTCATTAGGTGCTGATTTAGTACAAGATACGTGTTTTTATTTTTTTAATTTGTTGAGATTGGAACGAAGACCAGATGGCAAGGCGCTCAAACGAGGAACATCTGTCTTTAAGCCTTTAAAATAATTCATTTGCGCCGTCGGTCGACAAGGAGAGATATGAGCAAATAGTTTAGAAATATTGATGGCATTTTCTGTATCTTAAAAACCATTGGAGAAAATTTACGAGTTGTGTAGAGAAAGGGGAAGAAAGAATGCTTTAAATTGAATAACTTTAAATTGGAAGCATTACAGGAAATAAAATTCTTTTTTCATAAATATGATTTATTTATCATTTTCTAGAATTTCTTGCTAATTATAATTTTGCTAAGAATAATATCGGAAATTTTTGGTTTAACTTTTGTCTCTAAACATCGAATGTTGCCTCTTCTTCCAGATCCTAATCCGAAAAATAGAGGTAACCTGATAGCGAAGTCAACTAATCAGAAGTAGCCTTGACAACATTGGGTGCTTTAATTAAGAAACAGGGGTCAGAAGAAACCCCTAAAGTCCTCCGGGACAACCTGTAGCATCCTATAACAATTAAAGCGACTATAAAGCTTTGAAGCGGAGGGGTTGGAAATGTTTGCGAGTCCAGTGGTGGTCAGCCATAACTGTAAAACGAAATAGTTGCTATCACACTGAACCCCCTCTAACGACGTCATACATACTTAAGCCCTCATAAACAAGGGAGCTCCTCGCGGTCGCCAAATTTACACCATCCAATACATGATACAATAAAAAAGTCTCTTTAAAAATATCGCCGAAATTAACATTCCGGAGGTAAAAAATGTTAGCGACCCTTTGTGCAAATATTCTCTTGATCAACTTTTAAATGAGTCGCGTCCCCTATCAAAATAGGGAATTTCGAATAGCGACAAAGCTCTGTTTGCAGATTAAACATAAAATATGCACGGAGTTAAAAAAGATTTTTACCGAAGATTTAAAAGCGGCTATAAATTTTTAAAAAGGAATCGAGACGATATGTTTTTAAATGAAAGAGAATAAATTAAGCACCCTTGTCAAAAACTCAGTATTTCACCCTTTTTGGGCCTGAAACAAAGTTGGTGTCTACACCGGAAGCCAACAAAGCAGAGCTGACGGAAGCTGGTTGCTCCTAGATGTCACTTCCTGTTGAAAATATTTAAGGAAACATTCGAACTTTTGAAAAACAAGATCGTTTTTAGATGTTAGTCTAGAGTAGACACTGAAAACAGAAAATGGTGAACGGAAGTGACAAATTCAATTGGTGAAGGGAAGTGACTCTGGTCCACACGACGTTCACTCGATTATGGATCAAAGTCCGTGTGGACGCTTGAAATCTAATTACCTGGTCTCGCTTCCTCATTTGAATCACTCTATAAAGAGAACTTTCATTTTGAATTTTAAGGATTATGCAGGGATGACCCTAAGGATCTGCAACCCGGAAACAACGCCGAAATGCATCCGGAACGTCTGACGCAGTTTCTGGAGACCGCTCATTTCCTCCGGTGCTGCTACAGAACTGTAAACTGTGAAAACTTGATTTTAATAACGCGTTCGGAAAAATAACATCCGTAAATTTAAAAATTGGAGACTTCTTAACGATAAAAAGAAATGGACTATTCGTTATTTTTGACCGTTCCACCTAGATTATTTTGATTTTATCGGCAATAAAAACGATTTATATTTAGTGAGTTTGTACCCTTTCAAACGGAATCTTCGGACGGAATCTGAAACTAATCATATATCTTTGTATCAATTTTACGGGATGCACAAACATAAGCGTTTCGAGCTATCAGTACTGTTAGAAACCAGACGGAAATTGGCCGGCCTCTCCTTAGGGGTTCCAACAACTGTTATCGTTACACAACAACTACTATTCATACACAAAGGTAATCTTTTAGCTTCCACTCTCCCGTCGTATCAACTGGAACTTTGAATATGAACGCAATGGGTGGTCGTCGCTCTGGTCACTCGAATAACCGACAAAGTTTGACCATTTCAGTTCATCACAATAGATAGTTTGTGCTCGTAAAATCATTTCCATGTCGATTTATTTTCATGCTTCCAGACGGATCTTATGAAAAAGTGTAATTTCAGCGTCAAAATGTGTAGATACGATAATGGTTGAATTTTGCTGCAGTCTCCGCACTGAATGTAATCATTTTAGTGCGCTGTTAGTATTCATATAACGAGCCATATTGCTAACATAAACCTCAACCACGTATAAAGAACAAGTGCCTTGGGGTGTAGATAGTGGACATCGTTTAATATCAACCCCAATTGTGCTATCACAGCTGCCACAGAATGATATCCTGGTAAAGCTTTGTTCTAAACTCATAATAATTCCAACTTCTTAATTGGAGAAATACGAATATAATTATTTTTTTCTTTGTCAAAACCAGAAAAAGTTGCCATGAATAGCCGAGCAAATATTTGAATATACACATCTGAGATTAGCCGAGCGGCGTTATTAAACCCGGCATTATAAAAATTCTTTTGACGTAGCTTTTAATTTAAATGATTATACCTCTACTGGAAGACTAAATTAAAAACACACACACACAGGAAAATTTCGTTGTTTCCTCCAATACGGGGAGCGAGGATGAATTAATTTTAATTCTAATTCGAATAAGACTCTTATATTTCACCAGTTTCTTTGTGTTTTTTAGGGGTGGCGAAGTGGGACAAAGTAAATCATAATGCAAATCATTTTTAATCTTGAGTAAAAGCAAACAGTGCTTAATAAGGCCGGGATAAACTCCGCCGTTTGTAGTGCTGACGACGCCCGACATGTTTGAAATATCGTTTCCCAGCGAATCTCGAAAAACGCTCTCACAAACAGAATTAATTTAATTTGTACCTCATTTCCATCTGATTTCCTACGAAAATTTTGCGTTTATTAATACCGCTCTTCGGTTAATTGTGAGTTCCGTACAGCGTTGGACAAAAATAAAAAGACACATAATACAATTTAAGAAGTTTGGTTTCTTAAAAAAAACACTTCTTTCAACGAACTTCTTTCTGTCTCTCAAACTCGAGGACGTGTGTGTGAATCTGAAAAAGGTTTATCGTGGAGCCACTTGGTATTCAGCGTATTTAGACGTCACCCTCACTGGTCCCTTCATGCGTAAAGTGGAACATGGCCACATATTCGAAAAGTCGTCTTCGAAATTTAAAACAAAGATATTTGAATTCTCAACAGCGGACGTCACTAACAAAGAGATTCGTATTGGGACGCCGGAAAATATTTCTTCTTCAAATGCTAGGACGTGATAAAACAAAACAAATGTCCGAGTTTGGTCTGAAGGGTTCTTGTGTCTACATAGTTTACCTCGCTTTGACCATATTGGAACGAGTCTTTTATTAAGTTTTTTACAAAAGATATTGAAACTCTGTTACGAGAATTAAAGTAACGTTTGTTTAATTTATTAGACGAAGATAAAGTTTTACTCTTTCTAAGGATCCAGTTTATCATTTTGTCTACTAAGAGAAACTTGGCGAGGGAGAAGGGAAGCTTCTTAAAAGTTCCGAGTCGTATGGGGATTGGCCTCAGGTTACATTCTTATTCCATAAAGATTACAAGAGATTCGTGTGTAACAGCATGTGTGCAGCGCAAACTCTTTCACCAGACGACATATTTAGGTACTTTCCGTTGTATTCCCAAGTTTTTTTCAGGAGCTTGTGTCGAACCTAATTGAATAAGATTCTTTACTTGTTTACTTTCAGTAGAAGGATAACATTGTTAAGGACCCTTTTCTTAATTCCGCCTTTAATAGTCCTCGCTGTAAGATGAATACAACCTGCACACTCAACTCATCTGTCCCGATTTGATTAAAAGTTTTATTCGGTCTTGAAATTTTTAAAGCCAGGACGTAATCAGAATAACGCTATTACCGACCGAGTCAATTAGGTAGGGTATGAATATTAAAAGCTCGCACTCCGGTGTCAACGCCAATGAGACTAATTTATGCGCTGCATCCGCCCATGTCTTAATTAAAAAGCGTTTTTAAATCCGATTTTGTGATGGTATCCACCATCTCCATATTCAGTAACCCTCAATTTAATTAGTCGCGTCGAACAATTAAATTATTATAATTTTTAGTTCGGTGCTGAAGACACTCAGAGCGAGCTTAAGGTTTATAATATATACCCGGAATCAATCAGGGGCCTGACCCTTTGCCCAGAAACCGAGCGAATGAAACGATTGCCAATAAAAATGATGCTCTAACTGCTTTGATAGCGACCAAGTTTACGATGCCTTTAGTACTTTTTATTGTTCTTTTTCTTGGTTTTTACTTTCAGCGGGACACTCTTTTATGACAGTATACGCCTAAAAGACAGATAAATGCGAAGTATCGCCAATCTTTTCCGAGTTGGAAGCTATCTCAGATAACTGTGGGGGCGAACGTTTCTAACTTATTGAGTGAAGGCTTTGACACGACATTGTTAAGAAAACTTGAGTGATGGCGACAATGCGAGAAACTTCTTACGATTTCTAACTCAAATTTAAACCGAGTAAGGCCACGAAAGTCGGAGAGGTCAAGAACCAGCGACTTTTAAAATGATAATAATTAGGAGCCGACCGCCTTCCCCTGAGTGATATCCTTCATGGATCGCGTGGAGCGGATTAACGTATTCATCAATGTCAGAGGGCGCTCCCTTATGTATATGCAATAGCGATGAAGCAAATCCGTCACTGTTGTCCAATGTATGGCACATGTTTATGTTCACATTCTGCGCCGGATGTGTTTTTATGGCCCCCATTTGAAAATACCGCGAATTATTTGCGGCCCGGTGCGCCCGTCATTATTTGGCATGGGTGCAGATCCACATAAAATAAAATGACACCGACAAACATGGGCGTAGCCGGGGTTTCCAAGTGAAGGGGTAGAGATAAATAGTGATACATTTTCAAATTATAAGGTAAAAGAGACATTTTTTGCAAACTCTTCTTTTTTTAGATTTAATCAAATTCCTGTATTCTTTATTAAAACTTATAATTTCAACACTACGACGATAGATTTGTTTACAGATTGTGCCAAACCTCAAAGTTGTAGAGGAGAAAGGAGGAGTTATTTTTCAAAACTCAATAAATCCATTTCATAAATTTTTTCAAGGGTTTAGAAAAAACGATAATTTGTTCAATTTTTCAAGTTTACTTCAACTATTTTGGCAAAAGAGTGTAACACAATGTTGTAGCAAGGGGTTTATCACTAAATAAAAAATACACATTACCCAAAATAATCTCAAATTTACATCAAACCCAATGTCAGTCAAAATTGGATTTATTGAGTTTTGAAAAATAACTCCTCAAAGGGTCACTTTTAGAAATTGACATTTTTAGGATCAAGGAAAATCTGTATCTACAATATTCAAAGCTCATTGGGCAGTACACTCCATTTTTTTTGTATTAAATTGGTAATTCTGGTAGTTTCAACACAATGGCAAATTTTAAACAGACTTAAATAGGAAAACCAATTTTTTCAAAATTTTATATTTAGTTGTTTAATTCAGATGGTTTTAACGCGTTGTCAATAAAATTTGGAGAATTTTTTTCAGTTGACGTGCTTATTTACAGAAAGTCTTACAGGACACAGATCAAATGTCAAAAAATTCAATTGGTATAAGGAAAAACGTAATCATCGTCACCTTCAGCTACGCCCATGCCAGGAAGAAAATCAAGTGAAGATACAATAAATAACTAAACAAAATGTTAGAAAACAAATTCCCGAAATGCCTCTCCGCTTAATCCCGTTAGAAATCTAAATTTAAATTATCCACTTTATTCATTTATTACTCCTAAAACGTACATTTACCTTCATTTTTATGTTTATAGTCATAAAACACTAACAAGCTACACGGGCGGGTTTTCTTAATATGAAATTTTGCTTTTGAAAAAGAAATAACGGTCTCCCATGCTTTTGTTAGTGGTGTTATTATGAAAAACACGAGTCTTTTTGTCGCTTTGTATTTTCCTTCGCCGAAATGAAATAAAAGGATACATATTTTACGAATTATGATTTACGAACCGGTCATAATGTATCTTTACGACGCCGACGTTCCGTTTTTTATGAGAAGGGAGCCGTGTTTTCTATAACATGGAGGAGGGTCCTACTATCTAGGTTAATTGGCACGGAAGAAACGAAGTGAAGGGGCAAAACTAGTGAAGTGGACAAGTGTATTGGGGGTAGTGCAGCAAAAGTGGGAAAAGGATCAATTCGGCTCCGTAAATGTCCAAAGAAATTACAATTATGTATGTAATTTTATTATTTATATCCAACAGTGGCCATAACTTCCAACACGCCATAACAGTGCAAATTCGCTGGTAATTAAAAATTTAATGCAGTAATTTTAATGGCGCTGATTGATTTACAACCATTGTGGAGTTTCAGGTCGTTATTTTCCACTCTTTTTTAGTCATACAAATGCCTTTACATATTACCGTAATGGCAGACATTACAATTCAAAAGAAAATTAAATTTGTCGACGTGGATTAATTGAAACAACCAAAAAAGAAAAAGTACGCCTTAAAACATGGTAAAAGCAGCAATATGTCACAGCGAACTACAGTAAAAGATAAGCAAATTAAGAGGGGAAGATTGAAAGAGAGGTATTAAGCTTTTGCCATCGAGTCCATTGTCGTTTCATCTAAGAAAAAAAGTCTGCAGAGTATAGATTAGATTTTAACGTAAAAACATCCCTCAGTGATTCGTTTAGGAAGGTTATTTGGGTCCGACCAACACACTCCTCGATAAATCTAATCGAAATCAATAACACTGGAACTAAATATTTCATTTTTTTTTGCGGGTAAATTGAGAAAAGTCCTTTCGTTTTGTGTGGGTTTCAGGACCATTTTTCAGTGGTATTACCATAACAATGAATTTTGTTCGTATGAAAGTTGGCTTTCTATTGTCATTTTTGTTAGAACTTAAACGAAGTAGTTTTCATATTCCGCTGGTCTTAATAAAATACCCGGACGTACAAATTAAATTTATGAAAAAAATACATAAATGGAATTTGTTTCTTGAGCCAGCGACGCCGTCGGGATCGTTTTATCTTTTACTAATTTGACACAGGTGGCTCTTGAGAAACACGCTAACTTTTATATTCTCTTGGAAAGAAAGTAATGAAAATGAATAAAGCACCAAGGAAACAACTGCAATTATGTCGGAGTTTTTCCCGAACAAATCAACTGCTGTTTTAATTATGTTATAAGAAGCTGAAGACGAATTACCCCGATAAAAAAATTGCGGAAAGTTAACGTCAGCGTTCGATTAAACCCACCAGACCGCAGACGGGTCTTAATATAATTATATTGATTTACAGATTATATTAATTTTATGACTATTTTAACCCCGACACGAGTTAAGCCAGAGGTTTTTAAATTCAACGTGGCAAATTCAGTTATCAAAATTTATAGCAAATTCATGGATGCACTTGAATGTTGGTGCAATTTTCGCCGTAATATCCGCGATACATGCATGCACTTATCGCTTACACATGTGGTCGTATTGGGGATGACAGTGTCCATGAACATAGATTATGCAAAGGGGTGATGTCCGCCTGCGTATTTGCAATGCCCAGTCACAATGATAGGGAAAGTGCACTGTATTGATTGCATGGTTGCATCAGATTAGGAGGGTTGAGGGTGGTTGCTGCAATATACCCCAATTGATACACGGATAAGCGGTTGCTAAAAAATGAATTTTGTTCACGACCATCGTTTATATTTATTGCGTCGTGGTTGGTCCAGAACTTAAACTGGCGGAAATTGTTGAAAATGATTAGATACTATTGTTGTACAACACAATCTTCAAGTGATATATGCACTAGTGATAGTATTCACGTGTCACACGTACTGTAGGTACACAACACAATAGTGCAGTGAAATTTGCTCTAATCCATTAATCTCTTAGCTGCGACAACCAAATCGATTTTGAATTTATCGCAGAATTAGAGATGCTTGTCGTGAAAAGGTTTGCTGCAATGAATTTGTTTTTTAGGCAAAAACTGATTTTGTTATTTGTGATATGAGTTAGTTTAGTGTCTTAAATCATTTAAAATAATTTTCAACACTGGATAACCTGGAAAATCTTTGATGATTACAGGAGAAGATAAATTGAACTATGTGATTGGAAGTAATTTTTTTCTGCAGATCCAAAAATTAATGTTCGGAAATTAATGATTGCTCAAATTTTTAAAATGCATTTTTTAGCTTTTTAGGACTTTTGAATTCATCAAATATTGTGTTTTACTCCAGTTTCTTAGAATCTCATCTCATCATTTTTCAAGTTTTCTGGTTTTGAAGGAATCTTTTACTTTTAAAATTTCTTTGATTTTTTTTATCTTTTGGATATTTTTTCTAAATTTTCTTATACAGGATGTTCCAGAACTCTTGACCCATAGAGCAAAAGAGGGTGCCGACAGCAACACAGATGGTAAATTTTAAGACAAAAATTGATTTAAAAGTTTAATAGTATTTGAGAAAGGATAAAGAAGTAACGACCAATCTCGGAAGCTTATTCTAACGATTAAAATAACCTAGACAACAAGAGTGTAATGTTCATCTGACCAATGAATGCTAGTACAATGTGTTACCGATTTTCAAATACTGTTCAAGATTGGGTATCGTTTTTTTGTCTTAACTCGATTATTTTGAGTTAAAAAATTTTTGTTTCGAAATTTTGGTTCAGAGATGTTGCCGCCATAAGCCTTTTTTCTCTGGTTCACGAGCTCTGGAACACCTGTATATTCTTTTAGATTCATTATTTTTCATATTTTCAAGTATATAGTTATATTTTAGTCTTTGACTGTTTTGGATTTTTTAACTTCTTTAAAACTTAAAGTTGATTTATACGTAGGTATATATTGATTTTCTCAATTGTATTTATAATTAATATAAAAGTAATTTATAGTACAGCTATATTTTTTAATGTGAGATTGATGTATTTTATCAATTTTGCACAAAATATTTTCATTATTGTGAAATTTTCAGAAAAAATCAAAAGAACAAAATCTAAAAAATCTGTTTCTGGTTAAGTATAAAATTGTGTTTCAAAAGTGTTTCAAGAGTAGGACTGTCTCCAGATTTTATTGTTTCAAATTCTTATATTTCTAAAATTAGTGAAAAAACGGAATTTAATAGAAATTTTTAGTTTTTAATAGAAAGTTGGTAATTTTTTGTTCGTCCTAAAATAAAAAAGTCTAAAAAATCTGTTTTTTGCTTTAAAAATTTGGAATTTGGCAGAGTTAACAAGCATGTTAAAAGTAGTAATGGCTTTAAATTTCAATTTTTTGATTTCTAAAATTAATGAAAATACTATATAAAATTTAATATAGAATATTGCAAATTTTTAATTCGCTCCAAGAAATCATTGCGAAAATTTTTAAAATCTTTTTAATGACTTATCTACACTTTGGCAATGAATATGTACTTACCAGATTTATTTAGAAGCGATTTCTTATTCTTTTAGATATAATAACTATTGAAAAGTTTGCACGTCTAAGTATACCTTCACTTCCATCTTTCAAGTACCGCAATCTCCTAGATATTCCTTATGCGAATGTATATAATTTATCAACATGTAAATTTATTAAGCAGTTAATGAATTTCACAGTTGGTAGTTTGAAATGAAACTGTCGCCAAAGTTACAATTACCAGCTAATAACAAACGATTTCTTTTCTCAAAAAATTGCAGCAGACCCCCACAGCAGGAAGTCGATAACATCATGCAACTGAAATTGCACCCTTAATGTAAAATAATAAATTTGGCCCTGTTTCGTGTAGATCCGTTGATAGTCATGGACATGCTTCCATTTCGACTTTCTTATGAAAGTGCATTTCTCATCGTTAGGATCGACGAAACGTAAATTCGTATGCATATAATTCTTGAAGGGCTCCTAAAACGGACAATTACGTCGGCAGCCGTAAAATACATCATAGTCGGTTGCGCACGTTATACTCATTTAATTACGTGATTATTCCGACTAGAGGATTGAAATCCTTCCGTGCGCGAAATCGTAAAATATATTCCAACACGGTTATGACTGGCGTAAATCCGTTATTGCTTCTTTCATATTCGGCAATTTTCCTGTGACATTTTCTAATTTTGTGACATGCCTTTATGTTCAGTACGTTTTTTTGCTGTTCTTGCTACCTAGTTCCAAGGGCATCATTCAATTTAATAAAAGAATAAATATTTTATAAGGTAATAAACAAGTTGCAGGAGCGTTCTAGAGCTTATTTATGGTTATGACACTGCTATAGAAACTTGCCAAATTCTAAATCAATAAATTCACCCCGTGTTAATTCGATGAGCTCACCTACTTGACCAGGCGTCTGGAAATATTTACTACGTTGCTACTATTCCGGGATTTATGAAGGATTAAAATATTTCAATTTTCGATGCTGGAGCAATATCACTTAAAAGAGCTTAGTTAATTTGAAGTTACGAAGAAACTTGTTTCTTGCAAAGTTAAATTTATTTTAACACTCGAAACGACTGCGTCGTTTCAATTTACAGATCTCTCGGGTGAACGGCCTTAATTTATAACAGGTAAGTTATAATCACATGCAACTGCAAT
The DNA here is from genome assembly GCA_029298725.1 of Gnatocerus cornutus. Lineage (NCBI taxonomy): Eukaryota > Metazoa > Arthropoda > Insecta > Coleoptera > Tenebrionidae > Gnatocerus > Gnatocerus cornutus. The sequence continues at coordinate 10,862,611 of CM055514.1, forward strand.
TTCGTCCGGTCCTTGTTGAGTTTATTGCATGGTGAGTTAGCGATATTGGTGGCAGATTAACAATAGAATCGACTCCGTGACGAGTTAATGACGGGCCGGGGGCGGATGCACCGGTTTTTACACTACAATTGAATTGACGACTTTTTAGTTGCATTGAATACAATGTGAAGAGACGATATAAAACTTCTGGCCAGGCCTTCACGTTCCTTCTAGACTTTTCAAGCGAAGCGAGCAGCATCGAGTGGAAACCTTCTCCATTGTTCAAACATTGTCAAAATTATTATTTATAAAAAATTAAAGCGTTCAAATTCGTGGCCGAGATCGGTTCCACTAGCGCCACCTTTCAACGGCGTAGAACACCGTTGATTTTCCTGCAGATAGCTTCCCAATTTGATTTTGAGGGTACCAATAAAAGCACATCACAAAAAGAAGTTTTAGTTCTACAATTAGTAATAAAATCTTTTTTTTTGGGTAATGAAGCTTTGTCTTTATTTCATTCAAAAGTTGATATGCATAAGAACAATTCAATTAAACCCGAAAGATTTCGGGGGAAGTTTACGACTCCGTTGGCTCAGCTATAAAATGCAGCAAGGGATGTTTTATATAACTCTTTAACAAAATCGTACGTTCCTATTAAAATTATATCCTGCATAAATTAAACACAAAAGCGTCCTTTGTTGAATAGTTGATCGTAAAAATAAAACTATTCAAATGAAGCCCGATCATTTTTTATGGCTGCTTTGAAATGAAGCCGAGTGGCTTTACGCAATAAAATGTTAAACGCACCACGAGGACATTTACGCTACAATAAGTTATCATCTCGTGCTTTGTTCACGAACTACACGGGGTAAGTCCTCACCATTTTAATGGACGTCGTAAATTCTTGCCTCGGTCACTGCAGAGACCCCCGAATGGTGTAAGGGTTGAAGCCAGGGCTTAAAAGTCAATAATATTTCACTGAAAATGGCATGGTTTGAATATTTTCAGTTGAATTAAAAACAAAGACATTGAAAAATTGGTGCTTCGAAGCAGCGAAACATGTGTAGGAGACAGTCTGTCATTTACTTTTTACAAATGATATTATGCAAATATAAGCAATCTGATATGTGATTTATGATTCAGGAACGTTCAACAGTTCGACAAAGAAGATTAACATTTTATATATTCATAGTCTCGCAGACGAGGGTGTTGGTTCAGGATTTAGAATGAATTTAAACATCATTCACCCGCTCACTGACAAAGAAAGAGTTTCATATGTGGACCCAAGCGATGGGCTTCCTGCAAAGATTACAAGCTTAACACTTGAATTTGAAGAACGTTACTTACAGTCATTAGTCTCATTAGTCATTAAATTTAGGCATGTTTTGCCTTATTTCCATTTTTGCTTTTTTGTTATCGCATTAGAGCACCGACCCTATAAATTAGGCAACAATAATCAAGTGATTTAAGTCTATCAAATTAAAAAAATACTAAAACCAGCCTATTATTTCTAGTATTTTATGGCGGAAACACACTATACCATCTTGATTTGATGTTGTTTTTTCTTTATGTCAATTGGCCTGATCCATTTTGAAGTGATTGAAAACAAGAGATTTTGTAAGTGTTTTTGGGCTCTTTTTGGTGTGCTCAATTTTTAGTGGTCTATAGATCTTGAGGTTTGTTTTTTTTCTGGTGTTGTATATTCTTTTTTAGTCGTTTTCCAAAAATTTTTTGCAATTGGTCCAGAAATAAAAAACCATTTTGGAATTCATAAAAACAAGTGAATTTGTAAGTTTTTTTTGGAAATTTTTCGGGGCAATTATGCTGGATTTTAGAAGATTTTCAACGGTATTTACATGTGCCTAATTTTTGGTCTATAAATCGATTTTTAGCTACATTTGGGGTGCATAAAACTTAGTGATTTTTAAAGAATTTTAGGTCATCTTCGGTTCTATGTTTAAAAAACAGCTACATTTTAGGGATTGTGTCTTGTGTTTGAAGGTGCCTAATACTCTAGTCCAAAAGTGACATTCAGTATACAACTGTCTATCATTAAATATTTTCGAATTCATGTTTATCTCTCACATTTGGTTTTGGCATTTTTTCTCTCCTTTGGCATACTTTCAAGCGATATAAAAATTGAAATATTTTATGTGCATCGTGCGTATAGTGCAGAGGTGGTTGGGAATCACTTAAAATTAGACACGGACCGTTTTACATTTTCCAGCATTGTGAGTGTCAGCGTGACATATTTGGGTCGATCAAAATTTCGCTTCCATGACAAGTCGTATTTTCTTGTAGTTTACTTGATGGTAAAAGATTTATTTATAATTAATAAAATAAACAACATGTGAAAAAATTAAATTAAAATAAGTCGAATTTTTTCTCCCGTGGCCATTTCTCCTGGTGAGCAAATCACGGAAGTGTACTTATATTTTAGAATTATTTTGAAAATATGCACTACAATAGTGTCTAAACTTCTGGCAAGAAACATATTTTCAAAATTAGGGCTTTGAGTGCGGTTTAAAAATTTAAATTTTTAAGAATTCCTCTGGTCGTAGATTTTTTATTTTTTTAACCGATTTTGCTCGTTTTTGCGACTGTTATAGAGGTCATGAGGTATGCGCTATAAATGTTCGAGCTAAAGAGGTTTTATTATATTTATAATTCAAATTTTAACCGAGTTTTTAAATTAGAGTATATTTATTTTAGCAAGACAATAAACGAAAAATAAATGATAAACATCCATTAATTAATAGTTAAAATTCGTCATTAAAATAAAAATTTCTTAAAGACCTGCTATATAAAAAAGGTTATAACTCACCGAATTATGGAATTTAATAGAATATTGAGAAATTTGAGATTGTACTTTCAAAATTACAGCGTCTACCTTAATCAATGAGCGTGTCAAAAATAGAAACGCCACTAAATGTCTTTTTTTCGTGTAAATCGTAATAACTAAGTTATGCAATGTTACAGAAAAAGGAAGTCATTGGTTCGTATTAAAAATAATTCTAAAATGTTGTTACTTCGAGACAATAAATAAAACGTTTGGAAATGGTCTTTATTTTTTGGATTAGTTTGACCTTAAGAATAAAGAACACCTGGAAACCATTCGATCTCTCCCAAAAATAACAAGTAGTTATTCCATTACAGTAATTGAGAGCGGTGCGTTTTAAATTATTGCTTCCCACATGATGACGCTTTGTAGGTTTACAAAACCGCAGAAAATTGGTCCACCCCCAGAAAAATAAATATTATGATTAAAAATTGAATGACTTTCCTGAAATAGCCAAAAAAGAATAAAAATTTTTCATATGTGTGTTTATTTGAAGTCCACGTCGGCGCTTCAGGGCGCTGGTGCGCCGCTATTGATTTACTCGGGTGTGTATGTGCAAAGTGGTCGCATTTCTAAAGTCATCCCAATTTTGCCAAAAAAAAGCCAAAGTCATGTAGATTCCGCGTAGTGACTAAACCCATCCGTTGCTGGCCTCACGATGACTACGACGGAGACCACCGAGAACCAGCTTACTCCTCAGACACCGGTGCTAACTGTTGCATGTCGAATTTTGCGATCACCATCGCATGAATCAGTGACCACGGACTTGTCCTTGTTTTCAGTGTCTTCAGTAGCGTCCGACGCACAAGTGGGGCGCCGCCTTCTCAGCTTCGGCAAGTGTGATAGCCAGTTTGCCAGGGGTCACAGCCCCAACCCTGACAGTAGGCTACAAGACAGGTTAGTGTGTTACCAAAACAAAACAAAAATGGGAGGAACTCGCTGGGAGCTAATTAAAGTTTCTTATTGCGTTGCTGGAATTAACCGGATTCGAAAAAGTGTGAAGTTACGTAACTCCGCACTCTTACTGACTTCATTTTTTATTTTTTATTTATTTCTTATTCAAATTTTTGTCCACAACTAAGGCAAATGCTTTTTCCAATATTTGAAGACATTCCAAATTAAATTATGTCTTCAGGTTAGTATGAATTGCGTGGGCGTCCCACTTCCGAAAGTAAAAACCCACAAAGTGAGTAACACAGAAAGTATGAGGGTGCAATCAATCAATGAAAAACGGACTTTATATAGGTAGCGCAAATTCTGAAGACAGAAAAATTCCTATTATAATTTCTTTAATACCCATTTATTTTCGAAATTACAAGACAAGTTCACCATTTTGAATTACATAATAGGTATGTGCAAGGTGTGTTTTTTATAATTTTTTGTTTTTCCTTTGAAGTAATGCAATTCCCAAAAAAAATCTTAAAAAAGGTATTGTCGAGTTGAGCCACCAGCAGTTAATTTTTTAATAACATTCTGTATTTAAAGTCTGTTAATTATTCTGAACTGAGCCAATTTTAATTAGAAATAAATCCAAATTAACTAAACAAAATACTCAAAAGCCACTTTTTCCATTTTTTTCTCCCTCCGACGTAAACACATCGTACGCTTCGTAGTAAAAAAACTAGTTTGATCTCGAACACAAGGTGTCATTTCCGGTATCTCACTTGTTCACCCACTTTTTGTGTTATTATTTTGATTCTACTAGACGGCCTTCATAGTAAAGAAGTGCCGGAATCACTTTCACTAGGTGAGAAACCCGAAATGACGTCAGGATGGTTTTAAAACTGGGTCAAAAATGACAGAAAAAAAGCTCAATTGCAATGAACATAACACATAACAAGCACATAACAAAAGTACATTTTTTTACTTATTTTTTATTTCGATTTTAGTTTCAATCCGATGAAGTTTTGGTCCTATTTTTTCCTCTTCGCAGTTTTGACTTTGTGTTAATCTTTTTGATTTGGAAATCTTCCCAGGCTTTAACGATATTATGTCATCATGTAGGTATTCAATACCCATGTTTAATAAAAATTCTGTATATGAACAACCACAAAATCATCAATAAAAAATCTTCATTAACGCTCAAATTTCTTTTAGGCCAGCAGATATACCAGAGATTCTTTGGTTTGAAGAAGAGACTGAACTGATTAGAAGTTGTGCGGCCTTGTCCTCTGCAGTAGGACTCCAGAAAAGTTTCAGTACTAGTGACATCAGTCAATTACCGTCTCCAGAAGATAGTTCCAACGCTCCAGGACTAAGAAGCGCAGTTTCGGAACTTGCTCTAAATTCACTACAACGGTCTGGATTTATCTTAGAGAATGCGCGATTAGATCACACTTCGAGATCCTGTTCTACTTGGGTGGCAGTTGGAGATATAGCGTCTACTTCCCAGTTACCTTCTCCCCATGGAGGACAAACCTCTAGTACCACCCAGCAACAAACTGGAACGCCCCCGCCACCGCCAGTTTTTACAGCCGCAGATTTTATTCGTTCCGTTAATAAAAAAGTAAGCATCGCCGTCTTTTGACGAATCTTCAGTAGTTATGAATATTCTTTCAGGTGCGACAAAATTACATTAGAAGAAGACTTCTAACAACATATAAAGCTCTAGAACGGCTGTCTCAAAGTGAATTTAACTTAGATAGACTCGAAGTAACGCCATCTGCAGCTACAGCTAGTGTAACTACAGAATGTAGTCACAATTCTTTGCAAAGTTCCGGTCCAGTCCGACTAACAGTCCCTGGATCGAGTCCTTCAGCCAAAGCAAATCCGCCGCCACCGAATAGTACTAATGCAGCGGTTCTTCGAGCTGCCAAACAAAGAGCTAGTAAAAATTTACCTCTGACAATACGGGATGTGGAACGAGAACGAGGGAAACCCCTGTCCAAGTATGAAAGAAACATGATGATATTTAACTGGCTGCACACGCTTGATGATACTGTCTTTGTTGAAGGTATCCAATAAAACATTATATTTTAATGCTCCTCTATGTATGAGCATTTTGTTTTTGATTAGCTAATTTATATTATAATGTTGTGTACAATTTAAAGCATTCAAGAATATGTCACTGTGGAACATTATAACATCATATCAATAAAATCCAACTGTTTTTTGTCCGTTTGTCTTTGAATTTACTTTCCACAGCTGTTAGTAAGGGAGTAGGAGTGTGTTTTAGGTAAGTTCTCGTCGAAATCAATACCCTACATCAATAATAGAAAACCATTATTCATTAGATACATACTAGAATTTACAGCACAATCGAGATACAAATAAAGTCACAATATCACTATTTATAGTTTCAAAATAGCAAAACGTCAACCACTCCACCATTCATTCAACATCCAAGTACAATGGTTTATTCCAATCAAATGAATGACAAGAAGGAACGCAGTCGATCTTTTCAATTGGAATAACGTGTTTACCAAATATGGCAGTACAAGAACATAAAACGGTACTTCCATCCGGCGTGATCACAAATTATCAACTAAAATCTATACAAGATTAACTACAAGATTAATTTTTATCTTCTTTCTTTTCTTTCGTTTCTTCTGTTTGTTCTGAGGAAGCGCTACCACTGCTGCCGCTGCTGCTTTCACGGTCAGCCGCCATCTGTAAATTTAACAATGTAAAAGAGTTTTTACCACGGACATTATACAATACCTTCTTGTACGCCATTTCGAACAATTTGAGTGAAGACTGTTGGAGGGTGCCTGTAACTTTGCGAATTTCTTCGGGATCGGCTTCGTCTTTCTTCGCCAAAAGTTCTCGTACTTTCGCAATTTCTTCTTTCAGTTTATCACACTGTAAATCACAGATTTAGAACGAGAAATTAGATAATAAAAAACTACCTCTTCTTTTGGTAACTGGTCTTTGTATTCCTCCATCTTTGTTTCGGTGTCGTGAACAATTCCTTCAGCTTGATTAACAGCCTCTACGCGCTCCTTCTTTACTTTATCTTCCTTTGCGTATTCTTCCGCTTTACGCACCATGTTTTCGATTTCGTCTTTGCTTAATCCGCCTGAAGACTGGATGACAACTGTAAAGAACCTCAGTCATTTAGATACTCTTAAATTAAACGATTTTCACATACTTTGTTGTTCTTTTCCTGTGCCCTTATCTCTAGCCGACACGTGAACGATTCCGTTGGCATCTATATCAAAAGTGACCTCGACCTGGGGGACTCCTCTTGGCGCTGGTGGAATACCAACAAGAGAGAATTGTCCCAAAAGTTTATTGTCCGCTGCCATTTCACGTTCTCCTTGATGTACTTTAATTTCGACTTGTGTTTGTCCATCAGCTGCTGTAGAGAAAACTTGACTCTTCTTAGTGGGGATTGTGGTATTTCTTGAAATCAATCTAGTGAAGACTCCGCCTAAAGTTTCGATACCCAGTGAAAGCGGAGTGACATCAAGCAGCAACACATCGGTAACATCCCCAGCCAAAACACCTCCTTGGACAGCTGCGCCAACGGCAACGGCTTCGTCTGGATTGACAGCGCGACTTGGTTGTTTTCCAAAGATATCTTGTACAGTTGATTGGACCTTCGGCATTCTTGTCATGCCACCAACAAGCAGAACTTCGCCGATGTCGGATTTTGCAACTTCAGCGTCTTTTAAAGCCTTTTGACACGGCTGAACTGTGCGCTTGATTAAATCGCCTACGAGACCTTCGAATTTCGAGCGCGATAACTTGAGATTCATGTGTTTAGGACCAGACGCGTCCATGGTAAGGTATGGTAAATTGATGTCGGTTTGGAGCGAGGATGAGAGTTCAATTTTAGCTTTTTCGGCTGCTTCTTTAAGACGTTGCATGGCCATGGCGTCTTTGGTGACGTCGATTCCTTGGTCTTTTTTGAATTCGCCTACAAGGTGGTTGACGAGGACGTTGTCAAAGTCTTCGCCTCCTAAGAAAGTGTCTCCGTTGGTGGATTTTACTTCAAAGACTCCCTTTTGGATTTCCAAGATGGAGATATCGAAGGTTCCGCCTCCCAAGTCGTATACAGCAATGCTAAAGCAATTAATCATATTCTTTAGACGAAAACTATCACTTCTTATAACTAGATTGTGGTTACAAGTTTCAAGTGCTTATCTAATCAGTCAGTCACTTACATCTTATCTTCAGTCTTGTCCATGCCATAAGCCAAGGCTGCTGCAGTTGGCTCATTGATGACCCTCAACACATTTAATCCAGAAATCTGACCAGCATCTTTAGTGGCTTGTCTTTGTGAATCATTGAAATAAGCAGGAACAGTAACAACAGCATTCTTAACTTTGGTATTTAAATAAGCCTCAGCTGTTTCCTTCATTTTTGTCAAGACAAAAGCACCAATTTGACTGGGAGAATACATCTTTCCATCGCTTCCTTGGACCCAAGCATCGCCATTTGAAGCCTTGACAATTTTATAAGACACATTGTTCCTAAAACAACAAAATAGAACTTGTGCTTCTAACATGGTAAAAAACGTACATATCCTTCTTGACTTCATTATCATCGAATCTCCTACCAATCAACCTCTTTGTGGCGTAAAATGTATTGGCCGAATTGGTGACAGCTTGTCTTTTAGCTGGCATGCCAACCAATCTCTCTCCATCCTTGGTGAAGGCAACAATTGATGGAGTCGTTCGAGAACCTTCCGAATTTTCGATAACTTTAGCTTGTTTGCCTTCCATGACCGCAACACATGAATTTGTGGTACCCAAATCGATACCGATGACGGCCCCTTTAACACCTTCAGACCTACAACCAATTTCATGATTTATGTCCTACATATCCACAATACTTACTTGAAGCGCGCTTGAATGTCATATTTCGGGTGCAAGCTATACGACGATCCCTGAAAGATAGAAAAAAAATATTTCACAATCAAGGTATGACGCAACTGGAACATTGCCGGTAACATAACCCCACTTTAAAAAAAATTATAAAAACCTGACGAAAAGAAACTGAAGTTTGATTTGGCTTAACTTTTTTAAGTAAGAAAGTAAAGCCTGTTCAAATGGGACAAAAAAGGTCGTGAACAGAAGTTTCTAGAAGCTTAAAACTGGAACTTACATTTTGCGTCAAGAGACTGAAATTTCTTCTGCAAGTGGCATCGAAATTCAACTTTGAACACTCAAGAGCCTTGCGGCTAAAAACACGAGCAGCTGACAACATTTTTTTGTGGAAATTTGCAAAAGTCGACCGAAAAAAAGCCTGAAGCTCTTTGAACTTCACGTGCGTCGAAAGTCGAAATTCTAGTCAAAGTGACAGAGAAAGAGCAACTATTAAAATGAGAAGGAAGATACGGCTCAGTGTCGCCAATCTAGACAACCGTAAATAACTATATAGAAATTAAAAATAAGGAATAAGCATCATTTGAAAGAATAGAAAAATAAGCATTTAAATGAGTATAAGTTAATTTTAGAAACCCGCTTATTTGAGTTTAATCTGAGATTTAACCATTATAACCTCTGCACTAAAGCCACTAGAGATCTTGTGATCCTGTGGCAACACTGAAAGAGTTGTTCGGAAAACTTAACCGGTCAATTTAAAATTATTGAAGTTTTTACTGCTTACGTTACTCACAATATGAATTATTTATTAAGATATTATAAATATAGTAGTTACTGTCAAAATTTGAGCATTTAGGCCCAACACAAAGCACTTTTCTGTTTTAGCGGCAAAGATTCTAATTAACTTGAAGTGCTTTTTATCACAAAACATTATAAAATTAGCAATTGGTTGGAATTAACGTTTTTATAATTTGATAACGTAAGAGCTGTAATCACTGATCGAGTGATTTATTGTCCAGAGATAATCTAATATTTTAGTTATACGTTTGTATCTACAATTATTAACAATGGAAATTAGATCTTCATCTTCGTGGTCCTTTAGTTACAATAAAATAAAGGGCAATTATGAGACTTCCTATAAGACTATTCAAACTGCTTTTATGTTAGAAGAACAAAATCGATTTGAAGAGGTAAAATTTTGTTTTGCACTTATTAGATTCCTATATTTGATCTTTCGTTAGGCTTTCCAGAAGTACAAGGAGGGCATTCAGTTAATAGACATCGCTTTAAGTGTCGAAGTGACATGCCCCCCGAATCCTGATTCCACATGGGAGGAAGCAATAATAATGATCCAAAAAATGAAAAAGACCAGAGGCGAAGCCTTATCAAGAATCACTTCTATTCAAATATCAAATGATTTTAAACAAATAGAGCAACCTCCATCGTATGAAGAGGCAGTAGCAAGTCTACCTACAGAAACATTACACACTTATAAAGACTTGGCAAATGCTTTAAATGATATGAGCGTTGAGACTGTTGATTCAAAATCAACAATAGAGGGAAGAGTGATCTACATGTATGAAAATGTTAAACTTTATTTTATTTCATCAAGCGAGGAAGTAGCGTCGACTTTAAAACCTCAAACATTAAAGATTATTGTTGTTGAAAGTAATGTTAAGTTTGTTTTTTATTTAGTATCTGAAGAAAAAAATTTTAGATGAAGGCGAAAATGTACCAAGATCTATCATGCTGATTGGGTCGTGGATATATCCTCTAATTCCAGGGGTGTCACCTTGCTATAGATCAAATTATGGCGTTTTTATTTTACCTAACATCTATGTAGAAACTCCCGGTAATCTTTTCTGTGATTTAAGTCTATTAATATGTTAAATAATTTCAGGGGCCTATGTTGGTATTATCTTACCACCAGAGGCAGATGAAGACGCTTATAACGTTCTAGAAAGTGTTCTTTATGGAATTGTAGGTGAAATTAAAAAGCCTAAGCTTTTAAGTGAAAAAATATCAGATGGAATAGTTTCAGGTAAAAACTAATTCATTTTAAGTTATTGTTTAGTTAAAATCGTCTTTTTTCAAACATAGGGGCATCGTATGTCTCGCGTCATCTAGTACGTGGAGCAGGAAAAGTAGAAAAAATAATCAATAAAAATACCTCGAAGTTTGTAAATAACACGCAAAGTGCAGAAACCCCAACCAAAATTCCAAGAAAAGTTGCTAAAGGTATGCACAAGGCAGAAAGAGCAACTCAAAAAGCCGTAAATGTCACTGGATATGTCGGTTTGAACTTCTCCATACTGCAATAAGTCTTAAAACCGACTATATTTTTTTAGCCAAACAAGTTGGAGTTGCTACAATAAAATTAGGACATTTTCTGGCACCTCATCTTAAAAAACAGGGAACCAGACTTCTAACAACTGGATTAAGGATGTCAGAGGAGAACGCTAACGCGAAAATTATTGGTGTGATCACTGTGGCGTCGGGGGCTATTGAAGGATTTGCAACCGTGTACAATGGTTTAGAGAATTCTGCTTTTATCTTGGGTAGAAGTCTGAAGGATAACACCGTGAAGGTTGTGCAGCACAAGTAAGGTCAGTTAAAAGTTAAAATTAATACTCGTAAGTTGACTTTAGGTATGGAGATTCAGCAGGGGAGTTCGCTGACGATACCTTAAGTACAGTGGAAAACATTTTAACAATCAATGAAAATACGAAAGTTTTTCGGCCTAAATATCTCGCCAAACAAACCATTAAAGAAACAGAAAAATCTATGAAGAACAAAAATATTGGAGCAGCTAACACAACTGGTACCGAAGAATTTATAAGTGAAAAAAGTGAACTCGAAAAGAAATAATTTCTATTGTTTATTTTTATATAAAAATACATTAACGATTAACGATCGACTTCATTGTGTCGAATTCATTGTCCGAAAAAAAATTAAATTCAATTCAAGTTTGAATGCGGGGCAGTGTCGCATCCATAGTACTTTTTTTAATTCTTACCTTGGCAACATGGAAGTTCTAGAACACTCCATGGAGACATTTACCGGGAAGTTTAAAATTTGGTTCGTCGATGCAGTTTTACTGGTTGCGTCATTCACGGAGTAATCCAACCATTTATTTCTTCATTAGTTAAAAATCGAAATAATTAGCCATGGAAGGTAATCATAATCGAAATTCTTTTAATTACACAACATTTCGTAATACTTTGGCTTCTGGAAAGTTTCTGTTCACACCATTTGACCACGTTTGTACTTTAATCACTGACTCATTCATTATTTCGTGCCACCACTTTCAGTTTGTTTACAGTTAACCTCAAAGCTTAAAGTTCTGTTTTGTCTTTTTGTGCTTACAATTTGCAATGGGGAATACAGCTTCCACTTCTTTATGGTCTTCTACTTACAGTGAAATCAAAAGTAAACATGATGCTGCGTACAGTGTTATTCAAAATGCGATCACCTTGGAAGAACAAGAAAAACCACAAGAGGTAAAATGTTTCTTCTTGCTACGATTTTCTTCATTTCGTTTCGTAGGCTTTACAAAAGTACAAAGAAGGCATTCAGTTGATTGACAGTGCGTTAAGTGTCCAAGTCACATGCCCCCAAAATCCTGATATCACTTGGGAAAAAGCTGTTGTAATGATCCAAAAAATGAAGAAGACAAGAGGAGAAGTTTTATCAAGAATTACTTCTCTTCAATTATCAAATGATAACTTTGAAGACAGAGAGCAACCACCATCATATGAAGAGGCAGTGGCAAGCACCCCCACAGACACCCCACACACATACAATGAGTTGGCAAATGCTCTACATCATATGACTGTTGATAGTGTTGACACAAACTCAACAATAGAAGCAGGACTGGTTTATATGTATGAAAATGTTAAACTGTATTTTATTTCTCCTAAAGGAGAAGTGTCCTCAACTTTAACTCCCCAAACATTGAAGATCATTCTCGTTGAAAGTAATTTCAAATATTCTTCTTTTTGTTGTCATTTTACTACAATTTTACTACAATTCTAGATGAAGGCGAAAATGTGCCTAGGGCTATCATGCAGATTGGAGACTGGGTCTACCCTTTAATTCCAGGAGTTTCACCTTGCTACAGATCTGATTATGGGGCTTTTATCCTTCCTAATATTTACTCAGAAACTCCCGGTAATCGTCATCCCTTTTTTAATTGTGTCTACAATAATCTTTAATTATAGGCTCATCTGTTGGGATTATCCTGCCATCAGATGCAGATGCAGAGGCCTATGATATCTTAGAAAGCGTCCTTTATGGAATTGTTGGTGAAACTAAACCTGAGAGACTACCGCCCAAGGAATTAAGTGAGAAAATATCAGATGGGATAGTTACAGGTAATCAAAAAACTACCTAATCCAATAGGATTATGCAACATCCGACTTTTGACAAAAAATTAGTTATCGGATCTATCGAAAGTTAAAGAATCATTTCACGCTTTGATCTTTTTTCGTTATCCCAGGAGCATCGTACTTATCCCGTGGTCTGCTATTTGGGGCGGAAAAAGTTGGAAATTTAATCAATCAAAACACTCCCAAGCTCCTTAATCGCATGCAAAGCGCCGAACAACCAACTGAAATTCCAAACAAGGTCGTCAAAGGCATGCAGATTGCAGAAACAGCCACAAACAAAGCAGCCAAAGTCACTGGATTTGTGGGTTTGTCTCCATCTTCTTTGCAGTCCCCAAAATTAAATCTTGTTATCTAGCTGAACAAGTTGGAGTTGCGACAATGAAACTAGGACATTTCCTTGCGCCTCACATTCAAAAACAGGGTACTAGACTTCTAACATCGGGATTAAAAATGTCAGAGGAGGACGCTAATGCTAAAATGAAGGGCGTAATGACTGTAGCAGCAGGGGCTGTTGAGGGTTTTGCTACTGTTTATAATGGTTTAGAGAATTCTGCTGTTATTTTAGGGACGAGTTTGAAAGAAAATACTGTTAAGGTTGTACAGCATAGGTATGATCCGTTTTGATTGAAATGATATACATATATAATAGTGGTTGATTATGTTTAGGTATGGACATCCAGCTGGAGAGTTTGCCGGTGATACGTTGAATACAATGGGAAACGTTTATTATATCAGTCACAACGCGAAAGTTGTCCAACCCAAATATCTTGCCAAGAGAACTGTTAAAGAGGCAGGAAAGGCCATGGTTAGTGGATACAAGTATACCAATGAAGGAGCTAGTACGTCAGCTACTGGTGTTACACATTTTCCGTCCAAAAGCGAAAATTTTGGAGAAAAGGATGCAATTGAAAAGAAATAATTTAACAGGTTACTTTTATATTTATTCTAGGTTTAAAGGAGGGTTTGATTTTTTATATTACCTAAGTTATTAATATTTGAGAAATAAATGACAGGTATTTAGTTACATTTTATTATAATTTGGTACAGGATAGCGCGATAAGACAACAGCTCTAAATAATTGCTCTTTTTGCAACTTGTTCATAAGTACGCTTTTAAACTGACAAAAGCACAAAAAAACCCTAGTATTATGTGTGAAAACATTATGTAATCGTTAATTTAAAGATTAAAATTTAAAAATACTCGGGAGATTGGTACTGTGATAATGATTGAATTTGTGTTTCATTTTATTTTTGAATAAAACTATTTCTTATTTTATATCCTTTGGGAAATCTCACAACCATACATACCTCATTATACAAACTTAAATAATTCGGATTTGCACGTTTAATTTTTTTCATCTGGAAACAAAAAGGCGATCGAACTTCAAAACTAAAAAAACGTCAAGATTAGAAACATCAAAATGTAAAGTGACATTGAACGCATTTTTAAAATGCTAAATGAATTCATCATGGAAATCGCTCTTCGCATTTTCTTATGGTTCTTATTTTTGTAAGAACGACTCTCATCAACCACAAGTCAGCAACAATCTTTTTAGATGGTTGGATCAGTCTGATCCTTTTATCCGCCAAATCCAAGAAACCGAAATCTGGAAGTATAAATATCCAATTACGCCAAGCTACGTTCCAGCAACGATATTATGGATTGCACTGTTTAGCCTACCAGGAATAGTCTTCTTAACTGAAACTATTGTTACCAAGAAAACTGAAGATCCGATTCGTGCTTGTTTGGGGATAACATTAGCGTATGGGTTAACAGGGGTCTTTACATCATACTTGAAAATGTTAGTTGGTCGTCCAAGACCGGATTTCTATTATCGATGCTTTCCGGATGGAAAAGGGAATGATTTTAATGACTGTAAGGGATCGAGACACCATTATTTGGAGGGTAGAAGAAGTTTTCCCAGTGGACACGCATCTTTAAGCTTTGCTGCTATGACATTTTTATGTTTGTATTTAAGAAGGAAACTCTGTTCATTTAATGAAAAACATAAGTCGTGGCAGTTATCCCTTTGTTTTTTTCCGATGGTAATTTCTACAGGAGTGGCTATTAGCAGGACTTGTGATTACCATCATCACTACGAAGGTACCAATTTTCAAAGTATAGTATTTCAACTAACGTAAAATTTTAGATGTTGCAGTTGGAAGCTTACTGGGCACTGTAATAGCATATCTATCCTACAAAGTATATTTTCCAACGACCTGCCTAGAGTAACATTATTGTTTTATGAAACTGAGAATTTTATGTTAGCTACATTTTCAATTCCACCTTCAATTAGATCTCCTTGATGAACTGGCCCCATTCCTGGAGGAGACCCAGTGATTATCAGATCATTTTCTTCCAAAGTCATGTACTGTGATATAAAACTTATTAATACAGGTATAGAAAAATTGAAGTCATTAGTATTTGCATCCTGTTGCAGCTCATTGTTTACTTTGCACCAAATTTTCAAATTGTGGGGATCCTGAACTTTGTGTTTTGGTACAAATGAGCTGACTGGACATGCGGTATCAAAACCTTTGCCAATAGTCCACGGGCCGCCTTTACTTCGCGCTTCTTGCTAAAAAAAATTACCCATAGAAAAATACAATTAGCAATAATATCTTAATAACCATGCGACACGTTGCTGTCATGTCAAGAGCCACACAGTACCCCCCAACAAAATCCATGGCTTCATTCTGTGGTATGAATTTACCCTTTTTGCCAATAACCACTCCTAGTTCAATCTCCTGATTAACAGAGAAGCCTTGAGGAATCTATGATTATAATTTAAATTGACAGGGATATTAGAAATCGATTACTTACCACAATAGACTGCCTTTCTGTTATATAGCTGCTGGTAGGTTTCATGAAAATTTCAGGAACTTGCGGTGGTGGTTTTTGGAGCTTTTTCAGCAGCAACCTGAAATTCACATTACTTCACAGGTTCCAAAGAAAATGTACATTTGGACTTATAATTTGCAGTTACACCGATAATTTTCTTTCCGTTTCGCATAAAGTGGCTGCAGTTCGTCATGTCGAATTACGTAAGTTTGATTTGAATTTGGCGCCGTTGTTAACTTTGGGGATTTTCATGTTGGAACTAAAATGGTAATCTGCAATTCTTCTAATCGCCCATTCTCGATACGAGTGAAATGGGTTTGTGAGCTTCGCTTGGTGGTTTATCGAAATCATAAAGTTTCACATTAAGAAACTGTGGATTTGGTTTTATTTCACTCTTTAACAATTCATTAATACAATAACGTATAATAATGTGGTAGTGACATTGTGCGAATGGTAAAACTGCAGCAGTGAGGAGTGTGTACTGCTCTCTACATCAATGATGATGGAAACAGATAAAATTGAAGATTCCAACAGTAATTCGCAAGTAAGTTATTTGAGAGAATTTTTAAGCAGCAATGACCGGCATAAAATTAGTAAAATTGTACGGCCATATCCCGTTACGTTACACCTGTCAGAAATATCTGATGTGTCTGACACAATTTTATACTGACTTGACTGGCTTTTTTGTCATATCGGGTTTATGATCATTTCCTTTTTGTGCACTTCTATTCTTTGTAAATTCCGTTATATGCACTTGATCCTGCTTGAACCTGTCATGGCAAGCCGAACGAAACAAGAAATTGTTCTTTGTCGATGTAAAGTTGGGGGGTATTTGACCTTTTGTCCACTGACTCATAATGGCATTAATATTGACTGATAAACAATGCAGTTATCGTAAACTAGCAAAGAAAGGTGTCGGATTTAGGACAAAAACTTTTTTATTTAACATTGGTTTCTAACAATTGAACTTAAAAGAAAGTTTTTGTTTTGTTTATGCATTACTAAAAGTAAAATCTTGATTTAATGAGTACATCATCGAATAATACGACTTTCTCTTAGGTCCTGTTACGGTATAGTTTATAACTGAACAGTCTGACTCGCGAAGAATGCTTCGCTGTGGTGATAATTGAGAATCAAGTAAAGGTGTTCGATAGTGGTACTACATTTTTCTTTTTTTTGGTGCGGAAGTGACGATGTAAGGACAACAGGTTTGCTGGGGACAACCCATAAATTATGCGGTATTAATATCTCATCATAACAGTATAACAAAGAATAATCACGCATTCAAGTAAAAACTCATGCTCGGTGACCTCTCAAATCAAAAGTCACGTCTTTCATTAAAAAGATTCTTTCGTTTGACAAATTAAGTTAATGATATAGATCTATGACGTCACCATCACTCTGCAATTTTCTTTACTTTTAACCTCGGAATTAAGTATTAACAAAAGATTATTTTCTAATCAAAGATAGGAGTCGAGGCAAAGCACTTTTAAAATTGCAAATTAGATTTGATTGGCTGTAGTAAACGGGGCTGCAGAAGAACTGAAAAGAGAAGTTTAATGTACCCAAATGTTGTACATCTTTGAAATTTGTTTTTTTGTTCTTCAGAATCGGCTTGATAAACCCGTTTAACAAGTTTGATCGTGTGCGAGTTATTAGACCATCAAATTTCCAACTATGTAATTTAAATTCATACAGTACGACAACGAACAAAGTATGAAACACAATTTTCTTCTTTGTCATTTTCAACATCATTGGTGTTACATTACAAAAAGTTTTTTAAAGTGTAATATTACTAAGTATATGATAGAACAGTGGGAATCAAAACAACAAGATATTAATACCCAACACTGATTATGCCGATTCAGAATTACTTCTTTAGAAAAGAATTGCAGTCTTGCATTCATCATAGTCATAAACATTCGCCGATTTTTCTATCTTATTGGTAAATTGCGCAGAAATTGAGTTATTTTTTCAAATGCTATAATTCCCATTATATGCTCGTAATTTTAGCTGTAAAACAGCATTCGAAATCACAAAAAAAAGCGCAGATCACGTAACTGCATGGGAGATCCTTTTCCTGTTCATTATATTGCGAGTGCTGCATGATTTTAGAAAAATTTTAGAAAATAGGAAATACCACGTATAACTTTTATACAATTGCTTCGTTTGTGTGTGAAATTACATTGTCAAGTGAAATTTCTCCGGCTTCTGATAATAATGAAAGATATTTCTTGTATTTTTATGTAACACCTAACAGATCTATTTATGGTGGATCACATTGTCTAGTGGATGTTTTAACGATGTTTGTATCTCCAGAAAAATCAACATTTTTTCATAGTCCAATCTCTTAGACGTCGTTTTTATTGTTATTATGCGTTTGATGTCATTGTACTTCAAATTTCTCTCATGAAGAGTACAAGTACCCGACCAACTTTCTTAAATTTTCAAAATTGTTCTTGTTTTCTATCATTATAATTCAACTGCAAACTTGTTATCGCTGCAATAAATTTAATATAAACAGAATATATTATAAAGTGAATGAGAATTTTTTTAAGAAAATCAATTATGCAAAATTTATGAATCAACTAATTAGCTTGTGCAACGCGATTCAAAATTGATGAGTTTTATTAATCCTGGTTTATACTCACGTAAATTAATTTTAAAATTCCGTCACAGCTGCATATCACAATAAACCTCGCAATTATATCTACAAGTTTATTGTGTCTTTATTGTAATAAAAAGACCGCTGTGTAATATTCGACCTTTCACGGATTTATTGCAGACTTTTGCGTAGAAACCAGCTCCTCACAAAGAAGTTGAACGTTGTAAATTTCTTGTCATTCCTTCAAAGCGGTGAACTTCGCTTCTTCACTGTCTCTATCGAAGGTTTTTGTAATCCTTTCTCAGTCGATGAATAATAAATAAATATGTATGTAGTGTTAATATGATTCGTCGTCAGAACCTTCGCGGTTTGCGTATCGGTCCTTGATTTCGCGATCTTGTTTACTTCCCGCGTTCGATTAGGAATTTAATAGGTATAATATTTAAACAAAAATAAAAAACGGAAATTTAGGTTTCTTGTTTCCAATTTCATATCCACGTAAAATGAAATCTTAATTTATTTTTAATTGTCATGTACAGTTGCGGCGGATGAAAAGTAAGACAAAATGACAAGTTCAATATTTTGTCTTTGTAAAACCACCTATAATTGAAGTTTTTGAAATGTCAGTTCGATTGTCATTGAGACAGGACGATTCAGTGTCGTAGAAGAAAGAACTTTAGTTCAAACTTCAAATATTTAATAAAATTAAATGTTGTTAACAAAAATTAATATTTTATTATTGCTGCATGACCGGAATTAATAACACTTTCAAGTCTTCGTGGCATCGACATAATAGCATGTTGAGCGAAATGTTCAGGTATCATTTGCCAGTTATCCGAAATGCTCTGGAGCAGTTTTCGCGATTATTGGGCAAAATTTGTTCATTTATATTTTTGGTCATGATACCCCGAATGTTCTCAATAGGATTTCAAGTCGAGACTCTTTGCCCGATAAGATAATGTTTGCGCCCTATTGTCCTGTAAAAAATTGCTGACAGGGCTCGGACTGCAGTGGAAAAGGGGTTAATACCACGTCTTCGTCCGGGGTTGATATTTTTCTTCAACCAGTTCCTTGCTTCTTCGGATGGTTCCCATCTCTCGAAACTAACGTTTTGCTCGTAAAATCGTATTCTTATTGACAACAACTTTATTTGCAATAGTTTTTATGGCGAGTCCATCTATTAAACGAGCTAGAATCAGAGCTTTTTGCAATTCTGTGAGTTGGGGCATTTTAAAGATGTTTGGGACAACTCTGGTTTATTTTCTGTTGACAGTGACATTGTGATCCTTGATTAAAACCTAATTTACACCTTATAATTTTTGAAATTTTCAAATACAGGGATGTCATACTTTTCATCCGCCGCAACTGTACATCTAGGTTGAGTAATCGAGACTTAACTGGTTTGAAATGTTCAAATGAGTGTAGGTGGCAACGGGGGCTTTGTAAAATAGAATGAATTGTGAAGATTGTCAAATGCGTTTTTTAATTATTATTATTATTGTTCATTAAATGTCGTAGCCACTTGATGTAATCTAGCATACTTTTCATAAAATGCTAGATTACACCAACATCATGCAATCTAACGTACGAGATGTCGGAGGTTAAAAAAAGTGTATAATTGTAACAAAACAGGTAAAAACATGAAGGACGTATTTATCGAAACGAAAACGTGTTTCTACAACTTTTCAGAACTAAACTTCAACATTATTGCCAGCCTAATGAAGAGTAAAAGTGTTACCTATTGTTTAATAAATGCGATGGAGTAATCAGTTGATAACAAGAACGGTACACAAGTTTGTCATTAAAACAATGCATTACTGTCTTGCTTAATTTTAAAGAAAGTGTGTTGGTAGAAATCTTTCAAGGGCGGTTTCGTAAACGGTAGTGCCTTGAATTTTTACATGCAGTTTTTTTTTATACAAATTTGGCTAATTCTGAAAGTCATCAATTTCTGCGAACATTGTGATTTAATCTTAAAAACGTGTTGTGATTCATGTTTTGTTGTATGAGATCAGATAATGGCGATATTTTGAAGTAGTTGGCTTGATAGCTAATCAAGGCAGCAATTTATTGATCCTCTTCCTGGAGTATGGCCCACATATAGTAACCCAAAAGGTATAAAGGGCCCCACAAACCTTGTTCTTGCACGACGGTTTCGGCCGTTACAACGAAACGGTCGGAAAAAACGAGGTCTTCGGGTAAAACTGTCGGTTCAACACGACACTAATAAAAATTTTGACCGTCAATTGTCATCTCTTTTGTACCCTTATCGGCAAGCGCGTGTCCCAGCAATAAATCATGGTTTGCCTGAACTAAAGGGCCCCACAAACCTCGTTCTTGCACGACGGTTTCGACGGTTGGAACGAAACGGTCGGAAAAACCGAGGTCTGTGGGTTAAACTGTCGGTTCAACACGACGGTTTTTGCCCATAGACCTCGGTTTTCCGACCGTTTCGTTCCAACAGTCGAAACCGTCGTTCAAACACGTCGAGCAAGAACGAGGTTTGTGGGGCCCTTTAAGCGCTGCGGTACAACCAGATGGTTTACAACTCTGGGATGTTTTCTATTGTAGACAAGTTAACTTTTACACAGTGGGATAATTTTAGTGGTGTAAAAGTAACGAAAACAAGCGTACCCGTATGTATTCGTTACTATAACAGTTAGTACTCGTTACTATCGTATCGTTACGTTACTCGTTACTATCGTATCGTTACGTTACTCGTTACTATCGTATCGTTACGTTACTCGTTACTTTTGATACCTTATAACAAGCCATGTTATGTTAGAGCAACGAATCGAGTCATATTGCGTACGCGTACTGTATGACTTCGCACGTTTAACTAACTCTATTATTTTCAAATTATACTTTACTTAATTATCAAACATCATTCTTTGTAACGTACATTTTTCAATTCACCGAATATGCGCGCACATGCGTAAAACTTACAGTAACGAAAAATGCGAGTAACGAAATGCATTTGTGAGTAACGTTTCGTTACTCGGTACTAGATGACGGACCCGTTACTCAGTACCGAATACATACGGTTTGCTACAGCTTTGGATAATTTTACTGCTGCTATATAGCCTTATACAAGGTGTTTATAAATGTTTCTAGCATCAAGGGTGGCTATGAATTGTCAAAGAAATTTGCCGCTCCTTACAAATGTAGGTTTAGATTTTTCAACTGACATTTGCAGTTAAACTTAATTAAGAGCAAAGTTAATTTTGACCAAAAAAAACTGTTCCAATTTTGCTTTGAAACCAGAAAATCAAAAACTTGGACACAAAATCGTAACTGAAACGTGTTTGACATAAATGACATTTTAAGTGTAGAAATTCCAGAGCCGCCCTTGATGCTAGAAACATTTATAGACACCCTGTACCTCTTGGGTTACTTTAATATTAAGTGTTGGATTATAGGGATTTAGTTCTACTGTACTATTATTATTCAGGGTTTCCCATTGGGATAAGTCATCATAGCCAATCGATTCACTATAAATAATCCTTGTGTAATTATAAAAAATAATCCACTTTATCATGCTACAAAAACATCCGGTGATGTTTCACTCGTATGTAGTAAAGTGAGGTTGAACGCTCTGCTTTAATTGTCTCAGTAGTAATTGCAGTCATGCGATTTTTATAATTATCTGATATTGTTATCGAAACGCCTGTAAATGACCAAATAAGTGAAACTTGATGAGCTATTGTTGCGCAGTTGTTGCCTAAAACCACAATCACCGCATCTGTGTGACCAAAGCGAGCTTTGTCGGTTTTAATGCTTCGATAATTATAAATGCAATGGTTGGTAGCTTTGCGTTTGTTTGACTTGGATTAGGCAGGTAAAAAATATTTCACGGAACCGTCCTCGCTTGAAAACTCGTCTTGTCTCCTAGCCGTAATTCTAGTTCAAGTGTACCATGTATGTTAATTTCGTCCTGGATGTCGACCGCACTTTATTTATGAGATTATACTTTTGATTGAAAAAAACAAGGCACCAGTCGAACGTTTTCTATGTTTGTATTTCCTCTAAAGAATTGCGATTCATATCAGCGGCAAATAGACGATTTGTGTGTGCACAAGGAATTCAACTTTCTACTAAACACATCTAATTATTGTATTTATGATTTCTAGTTCCATTTTTGTTGTATGTTATCTTCATGTTGAAAACAACATGTGGTTTAAAATCGAAACGTTGTCTTTAATTTATTTATTTATTTCAGTATCCAATGACAATATTATCACCGTACGACACGGCGAGGAAGAAAGAACCGTCGGCCACATTTAACGCGGAGAGAGAATCATGTCTGAAATGCTTCGAAAAATGGAGCGAAACCGACCAAGTCGAATTTGTAGAGAACTTACTAGCTAGGATGTGTCATTATCAGCACGGCCACATAAATTCCTATTTGAAACCTATGCTACAGCGAGACTTTATCTCTCTATTGCCAAGTGAGTATAGAAAATAAAACGCAAATATTTGTTTACAACAATGACGTTGATTATATTGAGCGAGAGCTCAAATTTACATATTGTAATATTGGTATCTTTATGGTTATTTAAAGAAAATGAATTCACTTGGAAACTTTCAATTTTTCGTTGTTCGATAGTAAGAGTGACACGTAAACAAACAATAAAATTATTATAATGGCTTTTCTCTATCCATCTGTGATTGACTTCATGCTATGATTTTACATTTTAAATTATTGTAGAAAAGTGAGAAATAAATATGTGGCTTTCTGTTGTAAAGTCTATAATGGTCTCTTATGAAATATTAATTAGTAAATTATAATATTCCGGGATATGAAAATATTCGTAGTTTAATAAAGCTTGAATATATTTTAAGTAGCCACCGAAGTTTGAAAATAAATAACTAGTCCCAGTGGTGTCAAGCAAGGCCACTTCAATGTTAAATTTCCTTAAACATAAAATTGCAAGATCGCGCTAATTGGTAATTTAGAGTACAAAGCAAAAATAACGTTTGTTTATAATTTTAGAACAAGGACTGGACCATGTTGCTGAAAACATATTATCATATTTGGACGCTGACAGTTTACGAAACGCCGAATTGGTGTGCAAAGAATGGTTCAGGGTAATATCAGAAGGAATGCTATGGAAGAAATTAATAGAGCGAAAAGTTCGAACAGATTCTTTGTGGCGAGGTTTAGCAGAAAGAAGACAATGGTATAAAACTTTCTCAAACTCGTTTTTTATAAGCATTATTTTTTTATTTTTAGGATTCAACACTTGTTCAAGCCGAGACCCGGTGAAAACCATAGGCCGCACTCATTTTATCGGGCCCTGTTCCCTAAGATAATTCGTGACATCGACAGTATAGAGAGCAACTGGAGACATGGACGGCATATATTGCAGCGAATCAACTGTAGATCTGAGAATAGCAAGGGAGTGTATTGCCTGCAGTACGACGATCAAAAAATCGTGTCGGGTCTGAGGGATAATACGATAAAAATATGGGACAGAAGTACATTGCAGTGCACTAAAGTTCTAATAGGACATACTGGATCGGTTTTGTGTTTACAGTATGATGACAAAGTTATTATTAGTGGTTCTAGTGATTCTACTGTGCGCGTCTGGAACGTTAACACGGGAGAAATGGCTAATACACTCATTCATCATTGTGAAGCCGTCCTGCATCTTAGGTTCAATAATGGAATGATGGTTACTTGTTCGAAAGTAAGTTTTTACAATGACACTCCCATTATTTATTCTTGGAAATTCAGTTACCTCAACCTAAATTACCCATTACGTCGTACTCATTATTTGTATTTACATATAATGGATCATATGATCGTCTTGTCCACCAATAGAGCATGAGAAATTAGTTTACAATTCATCAGCGTATTCCATATTCTGAAACGTGATGAATGGATACTTGGTATAATGTAATGTAAATTGCAAATTTAAAGCATTTGAATTACGATTACAAACGGGAAACAACGTTTAATGTTAATTTGAAAATATCTAAATCTTCCTTGTTTTTTCTAAAATTTTATCAAACTGAAATTCAACGCCCACCGTTCGGTATTTTGTTGTTTAATGAACTGTCCTTCCAAGTTTCTTAACATTCATTGTCATAAACCAGCATTTAATGTTTTTTCTAACAGAAAAAAAAGCAATAAAGGCTAACTGTTTCTTAACCCCGTTTTCTCAAGCTCTCCAAGAAAAGTCTCAAACTTTATTGTTTAATATTGGAGCATTCGATTGGAAATGTTTTTCACGCCTCCAATGCTGTTTTTGTAAGAATTAGTTTGTCCTACAAAATGTTTTTTCGTTCGTCTACTTCAGTAAACACAAAAACGGAGTGTTACATTGTGGATAACATTACTTGTTTCTTTATAAGGCGCTTTGTGTCACTGCCCTTTTTTGGAATTTGTGTAGATCTTGATCGTTATTGAGCACACCATAAAACTCCTCAAAACCGTGGCGCGAATAATACGTGATCACCTGATCAATTAATAACAAAAAGTGACGACAAGATTTTGATTACACGCGATTTCGCCCACCTGTTGTCACTTTTGTACTGTAAAAAAGGCGATCGCAGATCAAAGCGATGACAGATTTCTAATTACGACATGATTTTTACCTGATCATAATTCACCGTGATATTACATATTTTTTTATTGCTCATTAAAGTTGTTAAAGGTTCGTTCCGTAATTAGACATCATCTTTACAGGATCGCTCGATAGCCGTATGGGACATGACATCACAGTCTGAAATAACCCTTCGAAGAGTTCTCGTAGGTCATAGAGCTGCAGTGAACGTCGTCGACTTCGACGAAAAATATATAGTTTCAGCATCCGGTGACCGTACTATCAAAGTATGGAATACTTCAACGTGTGAATTTATGCGAACATTAAATGGACATAAACGAGGAATCGCTTGTTTGCAATATAGAGATAGATTAGTAGTAAGTGGAAGTTCGGACAACACCATAAGGTAAAATTCAACTTTTATACTTTCGATGAATGACAGAATGAATGTTCCAGATTATGGGACATTGAATGTGGATCTTGCCTTCGAGTTTTAGAAGGACATGAAGAATTGGTACGTTGCATTCGTTTTGATTCGAAACGAATCGTCAGCGGGGCGTACGATGGCAAAATCAAAGTTTGGGATCTTGTTGCGGCGCTAGATCCGAGGTCCCCAGCCAATGCTTTATGTCTTCGAACATTGGTAGTAAGTTAATACAGTCATTAAATTCATTAATATCATAACGCAAAGTCATTGTGATCATTTTAATAACGGAGTAGTTAATAAAGGTCTGGGAGTTGTTTAGTTAATTGTGGCTAACCGGTGCTTGGGACTAAACAATACGTAACCTCATAAAATGTTAAAATTACCGTTTTAAAACGAAATGGACCTTGGTGCCGAAAATAGTGGTCACATTTGTCTTCAAAAAAAATCGATATCGGAACTTATTTCTCTTCTTTGATGCTAGGCGTTTGGAATTGCGAACCTAATTATTTACTTACCTTAACATCATTTATACCATTTCTACTAATTACATAATTTATTAAAAGTATTGACATTTACGTAATGATAATTGAATTTGATGTTTTTAGAACTAACACTAATGGAAATATTTTTTTTAAGAATGTCAATCATGTTACCAGTAGAGTACAGATTAAGGTACAAATATTTGATAAAATTTCTTAATAGACAGTATCGGTGGTTCAAATCGACATTATCGTGCCAGTATTTTGATTGACAATTTGTGGAGCAGTTACTCAAAATTCCATGTGTTTTAGTTTTCAAGCACCACAAATGAGTGTTGTTTTCAATGATACAAATTTGCAGGAACATACCGGTCGAGTGTTTCGGCTGCAATTCGACGAATTTCAAATAGTGAGCAGTTCGCACGATGACACGATCCTGATTTGGAATTTCCTGAATTCAATCACTGATCGTAGTGCAAAATCGCCTTCACCTTCGCGTAAGTATACAACTCGTTAAATGTGGTTGTGTTTTAGTGTATTTTTTTTAGCATTTGAATAAGCTATTGAGAAGCCCACAACCATTATTTCGAAGTTAACTGAAAAACAAATTGAGCAAGAGCTCGTGTCGTATTGTGAACGCATTATATTGACGGATTATACATACGCATTAATTATTATTATTGTGTACAATGTTATACTTAAATTTGATATATTTATGTCCTAATTTATGATTATGAAGGAACGTGTTTGATATAATTGAGGTTACTTTAGATGTGTTTTTGTCTTTATGAAGTATTGAATTTAGCTGTTGTATTTCTCAAACCGAATTAAAGACGTAGGTGTCAACAAATTCTTTGTTGATCTGTTGTAAAATATTTAATGAGTTGAAACTGCAGCTAATGTGATAGTATGTTTTGAAGTACCCAATTGTTTTTGGGCGTACCCTTCTAACAGTTGAAGCGTGACTTGTTTAATTTCAGTTATTGTTGAATTTTAAAAATTGTACATCCTAACTTTCTAGTCCGAAATTTTAACTAAATCAATTCGTTGTATTGTCAATTCGGCTCTTTCCATTAGTTGTGAACTATAGAAGCTAAGTTTAGTAATTTTTGGGGCAGACTGTTTAGCTTTCTAGTCTTAACTGATTTTTGCAAGATTAAAAGGGTGAGTTTAGAAATGACATTTTTGCAGTAAGTTCAAATAAACTTAGTGTTTATTAGTTTGGGATGAGTAAGTATAGTGATGAATCAATCTTAGGTTGTTAAGAATATTATTTTCGTCTTCATAATTTAAAGCATTGTGATCGATTAATTTTAGTTTACTATTAAATTTTATAAAAAAAATTGTCTTACTGTAACCAAAAACGAAATTAGACTGTTGTTAGGATTGCTTTGCACCTTATTTAGTAAATTAAAACAAAAAATTCCAAGAGTTGTCTGTAGGGGCTGTTCTTGCAATTGGTTTTGATCTGCCAAAATATAGTACTCGAAGATTATTAACAAGAATTACTTGTAATAGCTTTTGTGATAAATCTTACCGTAAAATTTGTATGCCTGTTTTGTACTATAACTGGAATGTACACTATTTCATGTCTTAAGTAAACTTATTCTCACTAAAAGGCACTAAATCAACATTTTATAATAGGTTAATGTAAATATAATTATAATTATGAATGTAGTGTTAAAGCATTTGCATTTACAATTTTTATTTTAAATTTATTTATATTTTATGCGTGTAAGTAAATTAAATGATGAACTACACACTTGTTTTATTTATTACTTCCGTTTTAGGTCATTCTGAAAAACATCACTACTTTTAAAAATTAAACTTTATTAAAATTAGTACGTGTTGAACAGTCTTGGTCATCACATGGTAGGTTTTAACATAATATTCGTATGGACGTACTGTAAAACATCCTTACTAAGAGACAGATCAGAAAAATATTGCCCAAAGTGCAAACAGATATTAAACAAACTGAGTTTCACGGCTGTGATGACAGCATTTTTCATTTTATAGTTAAAATCGTCCAAAGCAGCAATTTTTCTGGACAGAGAAGGAACTTTGTTCAGTTTGTCCAAGTTCTGTTTCAAGTGAACCAATGAAGTAATAATAATCGGCATGTCTTTCTGAACGATTCCGTACTTGTCTTCTTGTAACGATGCTACTACCAAGTTGGAAATTCCTTGACTTGCCCAAATTATAAGTTGTCCGTTCCCTAAACATTTTTGTACGTTTACTTGTGGTAGTTCGCCGAAGAGGAAATTGATACCAAGGACATTCTTTAGAAAATTTACGCTCTTGTCTACAGTTTCGTTGAAGTTTTTCTGTAGAGAGCTCACCGTGGTGGAAGGAATATTGTGGGACACATCCACGACGTTTAAGAAATCGCTATAAGCTGACATGTTCCGTAGGTTTCGGTACTTCAAACACTTATCAGTGGGTGACTGGAGAGTTATTGGAGAAAATGGTTGAATCGCCTCCGACTGTTTCTTTGCTTTTTCTTGGGATAATGGCACATCGGTGGACCTTTTCAAGAGGTCCGTATAATCGGAGAATAATTTCACGATATTTTCCACTAGGCCATTCCAGTTATGGGGATGTCCACCGGGGTTGGACAAGGTGAAAAATAATTGGCGACGTAATGGAGACCACTTTGACAATAAAAATAAGTCTAAACAGGCGAGGTTTTGTACAATTGGCAAGTTTTCGATATTCAGCGCGTCTTGTAAAGTTAAAACATAAACGTTATCCTTAACCAATGGAAATTGGATACTTTCTGTTAAATACAGGTAAAAAAAGAATCTCATTAGACTCATACTAAAGAAATACAACGTGGAAAACCACCACAAGTATACGTAAGTAAGCAAACTACTCTCCCGAGAGGCCTTGTCTAAATTAACTATAAACATAAAATGTTTTTCTAATTGGTGTCCCCAAATATAGTACAAAACAACAAAGTACATGGTGGGCCAAATTGACTTAGTTAAACTCTCCTTAAACAATGACGATATGCTGGAACGAAATTGTAAAAACTTTTTCTGCTGTATAACAGGAAACATCAGTTGTTTCGTGGACATGTAAACTTTAACAAAATAATACAGCCCCGTCCAAAAACCACCAATTGTGAGAAAAAAAGTGTCTTCAACCAAACAAGACTGATTAGTTTTACAGGTCATTAAAATTCCATTATCACTATCGATAATAACAAGAAGTTGCCAAGTTAATGCACCTCCTATTGTTCCATAAAGTGAAAGCAGTAAAAAATTGTGTAATGAAAACACTCTAAAAAACTTTTGAAAACGAGTTGAACAATAGGAAGACATTAGTACATAATCCTTAGCACAAACTAAACACTGGGCGAATATTATACATGAAAAAATAATCACAAAGATCCATGTGCTCAAATACGTGAAAGTTTTGACAATCAAAGACAACCAGAGAACTGGGTGAAAAACATTAACATTTGCTATAATTATATAAACCAAAATTATGACTATTTGAGAAATTATACTGCATGCTACAGCTCGGGCAAGTTTTCCAACTAAAATGTCCTTAAAACTAAACGTTTGCGGAGTTACAAGACTCGGGTTGAGGGTTGGAGACTGCATTTTTGGGGGAGGCACCTGAAAGATGTGAATTTTTCAGCGTGATAATTATGTTGTTACGAAAAAATTAAACTCACTTGAAATCTGTATCCAAAGAAAAGTAACTTTTTAAATCAGTCTTGGAACGACAAACATTTCAAATCTGACACTTAACAGGACCGGTAAATTTAGAGGTTAGATTACCCGCTTGCCTGTTGCTACCAACACAAGTTCTCAAATCCCCTGTTATTTCAAAATAGAGCGGTGAAAAAATTCAGCTAAACATTTTCCCTACTTTTCATATCATAACCGAAATAAATTTGTTATTAGACAACACTTGCAAAAAGTTTATTTCAAAACAATATAACAAACATAACTTCAAAACAAAAAAATACATATACGTACATATAGATAACTTCAATATTAAATATTTAGTAAAGAATTCACTTATTGTTGCTGCAAGCAACTTTCTAAAATATCCATAATTGCCCTGCAATTATCATTTACCAAAAATTTGGGATTGCGGACATATACACGTTTAATGTAGTTTAGATATGATTCAGAATTCATTTCTGCAGTCTCCTTTATAAAATCTTCGGCGTCAGACTCATGTGTGTGCGCTGGCTTTAATAATATATTGGAGATTATGTTGATTTTTCTGGAAGTCGCATCCTGGCTCGACATGGGCTCGTTCTGATCTTTTCTTTTATAGGAATCAGGCTTACGTTTTTCGCGTTTTTTAGGTATTTCGAAGGACAATGAGGCATTTGTCGATGCATCTCTATATCCTTTCTTTTTAGATCTTTCTGCTGCAGCTCTTTTCTTTTTTTCCATAGATTTACGCACTGCAATGGCAAACGGTTCCATTGAAGACGAGCTAGAAGGAGAAATGGCAGGCTTTTTCCCTGCCGACAAAGTTCTAGCTATTTTGGCGTTTCTCCTGGACGTACGTATCTCGTCCTTCAATTCATTATAAATATCATCGAATGTCTTGGAACCTCTTTTCTTCTTTTTCTCAATCTTAGTGATTTCAATCTTTTTTTGTGAATTACGTTTAATGAAATTATCTTTATTTAGCTTCTTTGGAATTTCTTTCTTTGGTGTACTTTTACGCTTTGTGTACGATTTCTTGATCTTCTTCGTCGCGTTAGCAGATCCTGAGTAAATTTGGATAATATTAGGCTTAAGTGGACTCGCCTCATATTTCTCTTTCACTGAATTGTCGAAATCAAGGAGAAAGGTGTTATTCAAGTGGGAAAGATCATCAGGATTGTAAAGTTTCCTCTTGGACGGCTTGTTTATTACCTGACTGGTATTTTTAATATTACTTCCTTGTTTCACCGGTAATTTTGTTTGTGCTTTCTTCTCAATAACTTCAGACGTCTCCAACTTTCGTTCTACTTCTACTTTCGTAGAACGTGGAGTTTCTTTTTTTTTTACCGATTTATCAAGAGCAGTGGCAATATGCGAGAGATCCAGGTCTGGAGTAGCATCAGTTGCAGCAGTTTTGTTGGGACTAACTTCTTTAACGCTTGGTTTCTCTAACTTTGAAGTAATCGCATTATATTCGCTTAGGGTATAAATTTTGTCATAATCATTAATTTCTTTTTTTTTGGCTGCAGTACTCGGAATTTTAGTTGGAGAGACAATCTTATCGACAACATCTGTCTTTTTTGCTTCTTTAGGCTTATTTTCATTTTCTTTTACAGTTTCTTGACTGCACAAAATTTTCAAAAGTCCGTCGACAGTATTAATTGGCTCATCGTTTTTAACAATAGCTTCGGAATTCTTACTGCCCTCTTCATTTTTCTCACTACCATTCATTAATAATTCAATGCGTTCTTCAACAAACATTTTTGGATCAGTGTTATGCGCACCGATGGAAGGTGAAACCACAGGAGATTCTTCTTGAATCATCTGAACCTCTTGATCTTGTTTTAAGAGTTCTACAAACCGTGGAGTTTCCGGTTCCAGTCTGTGTTCTAACCATTCCATTACTTTGGAAGTAGAGAAGTTAAGTACCGTTTCTGGAACTTCAAATTGCTCGATTTCCTTCGGTAAGTTGGTACTTAGAGATGCGGTGACGTTCTGCTTGGTAGCCTCGTGGTTCCTACTTTCCACTTCTGGTAATTCAAAAAGTTCTACAGCTCCTTTTTCTATGGTAGTAGAACGATTTAAGTCACACTGAGGAATTTCTTTGTCAAAAGAATCGTTCACAATAACCGTTTCTTGTTCAAATATATTTAATTCCGAGCTAATCTGATTGTTGGTATCTGGTTCCTATAAAACATTCGCATAAACAATATTATTCAAGAACTGAGCATAACATTAGTAAAACCTTCTGATAAATTTCGTCGTACCTTTCGTTCTGCGAATCGAGATATTTTCATACTAGGTTTCTCGGAATCATAACTTTTTATTTTGGAAATTTTACTGCGCTTCAGATTCAGTTGAGATTTTCTTCCAACTACGGAATCATTGAAGGACTAAAACCAAAAAATTAAATTTTGCCAGGAAAAGTTGCAATGCTACCAGAGGGCTTGACGATTTGTTCAAATTTGATCTGCCATTTGATCGAACACAAATTTTGGATTTCTTTCGTAATATCACCAAGTCGTCTTTGCGATATAATTCAGATTCCGCATCGGAAAGAGTAATGCACTGGAATTGGTAAATTAGGAGAACAAAAAAAGAAAAACATAATGTTTACTGAAATATGTTGCTTCTCTTCATTGTCTTTGGAATGCGTTAAAATTGAATCATTCTCTTCGTCCGAAATAATTATGAACGCGTCAGTAGCCGGCTGTAAAAAGGATTTGTTTAACGCAAACATTTATGAGATAGATATCATTCATTACCTTCGCGTAATCGTTGGATTCCTCTTTGGCTGAAGAGACTTTTTTGCGCTGAACAAAGTGGTCAATAATGGGGCTTGACAAATCAGTGTCGCTTTCCTGCTGAGAGCAATTTATTACAATAACAAATTTAAATCCAATGGAACATTACCTGTTGCGGAGAAATATTTAACGAAACGGCTGAAAATGTATTCCCAAATAACTGCGGTAAAACTACTTCCACAAATGTTTGGAAACGCCCTGATGATTTAGAGACACATATTGAAATATTGCGAAGTTTATCACATTTTGACGTAGCAAATAGACTCATATTTGAGGCATTCAGCAAGAGGGATACGTTTAAGACGTGAGTAAGACTATCGTATTTAAAGAATTTCTCGACCACGTCATGAGCAGAAAATGACAATACTTCCCAAGTTGAAGAAGAAGTGTACAGTTTAATATCTTCAACAGAAAAGGCATATTTCTGACAACAAAAAAAAGAAATTTGACTTTGTAATAAATTAATATCCAACCAAATATCATGAGTGTTGGAAGCGCCCTGAAAAAAACACGTCATTTATCATGGAAGAATTAATACTTTCTACTTACTTCAAATTCAATAACTGAGCTAGAATCAATCTCTATCTTGGTACAGTTAATAGAGAAAATATTTGATGAAAACTCATTCAATTGATCTAAGATCATTCTAATGTTTTGGTACATATCAGACTTATAATCGGAAGCAACTCCTTTCAAAGTTTGCAAAAAATCTTCATCAATGCTAATCAGACAACCATGCCTAAGGAATTTTAGAATAACTTCAATAATAACAGCTTGAGTTTCTATGTCTGAAACATCCTTTACAATCCTGCATAAATTTGGACTACAATAAATAATATTATTTATGTATATAAGCAACTTGAGAGATAACTCACAATGTTTTATGCTTAGTTGCTAATTTTCTCATAACTTCTGGAGACACTTTGTCTAACAAACATGAGTAAACCCTTAAAAACTCTTTTATCTGAGAAACACTTTTAGTATCCACAAGCGCATCTATTATTTTTCGAAGCTTGAGCATAATTTTTTCATGAAGTTCAGCCTTTTCTACCACAAACTAAAAAATCTATTAACACAAGAAATAAGTAAAAAACAATTACCAGAAACTTCCCGAGAGCCGCTCGAACAGTAAATTGCTCAAGAGGACTGAGTTCTTTAGTTTGGCCATAATTACTCAAGAAAACGAAATATTTGACAACACAGTTAAGAAAAAGCGAAATCTCATAATCCTCTTTGAGGTTGATATTGGAAAATTTCTCGAATAAGTTAGATAAGTTTGTCACATGCACTTCTGTAATGTTTTCTTCAATGTCCTGAAAAAAACTTGCATATTCAACCCAAAAGAAGTTTTCAAAAATGTTACCAATGTGTAAGTGACCACTCTGTTGAACAATGATGAAATATCTTTGAAATCCATTTTATGTACTCACTCCGCGAGGACAAAATTTTACATCACTTTACTTTTAACAAACAAAATTACACAAAAAAGCTTTTATAAGAAGTTTCAAATCTGTCAACGACATTAAATTTGGTAAAATAACATTTGACATTACCGACAATTACGCGGTAAATTCAATTGACCATCCCGTTGTTGACTTCTTGAGGGTGGATTTTCTAAATTCACTCCCCGAGAACAAAATTTTATATCACGTTTTAGAAACGCACAAAAACAGAATTAGAAAAAAACTCAAAGAATCTTTCTACGAAAACAATGTTGGTAATAAAACATTTGATATTATCGGCAGGAACACGCCAATATTTAAAACCTTTCTCATCATTTATTTACATAAGTTTCAAGTTTTGAATAACACAGATATCATACAACAATTTGTCTTGTAGTCGATTCCACACAACAGCGTGACAGCTTTGTATATTTCTCAAGTAATTTCTCAACTTTTCTTCAGAAGCGATGACTGTCCCATGCGATTTTAAAAACACACTTAGATATGACTCTGCAAGTTCAAAGTTCCTATTTGATTTCAACATAAATTCGATACATTTGAGGAATTGTAACATGACTCCAACCGATCCGCCACCTTCAGGTGCCAACGATTTAATTTCAAAGTCGATAGTTGATGGACTAAAACTCGTTAATTTCTCTATTATTTGGCTAAAATCGTCGACTTCTTCCGTTCTGGCCAACATTGTTCCAAATTCTGTTAAATTTAACAATGAAGTAAGTGTTAACAATTTGCTGGCAGAATCAGATTCTGGTTGAGTCAAATTAAATTGGAAATTTAAAGATGCGACAGTTGGTAAGAAAAATGGTGCTGCTTTTGGGGCTTTCGGTGGCGATTTGGGTTTATTTCGTTTCTTAATCACATCCAAGTTGAGCAAATTCTGCCAACGAGAAGCCGCTAAACCTGACAGTGTCACTAAATCATGACTTATTTGCTCAGGGGATTTAAACTCCTCAGGATCTTCATAAATTTCTTCTTCCTCTTCTTTGCTCTCATTGAGACATTCAGGGAAAGACACCAACTGTGGCTCGTCGGTCGGATTCAGAGCTTTCAGTGTTAATTTCGAATAAATTGAACGATTTGTCCACAAGTAAATCCCTAAATAGTCGACATGGGCTGTGGCCAGGGCTTCCCCCGTCGGTGACAAATTCAAAGACACACATGCGACTTCTGTCGCAAATTGGTCTATTAACTGGCACGATGGGATGTCCCATGTGCGGATGGTACAATCCATGGAAGCTGTAATCAACCATCGAGAATCTGGACTGAATGAAATGTCGGTGATTTGAGCCGTATGACCCACAAATTTTCGGACGATTCGTCTTGTGTCTACGTCAATTATGTAGATATCGAAGTCTTCCAAAGCCGCGGCCAACATTGAACTTTCCCGATGGGCACGGAAAAAACTAATTGGTTCTTCTAGCGTTAAGACGGTGAGAGGATCCGCACCTAAATTTGATTTGTTATTAAAAAAAATTAAAAAAAACGATTACCTTTGTTTTTGAATTTCCAAAATTTGATTTTACAGTCGCTACTTCCGCTGATGGTTAACTGGTTTAAAGAGTCGACAGCAATGCCTCTTACTGACGACTCGTGGGCTTTGGGAGTCCCGTAGGAATCCCTCCAAATTCCAGATTGAATATTAAACCTAGACAGGAGTTAATAAAATTTTGTACCGGACTTTAATTAAATCCTTACCTATCAATATGTCCCGTGTTATAGCCAACAACCACAAAGTTCCCACAATGAGTGAGACACAGAGTCGTGGCAGCAACATCTTGAAATCCATTCGCAGCAGCGTTTTTCTTCTGAAACCGTTCTGGTAACAATTTTAATTCTCCCATTTTTAATTTGTCATAGGACCAAGTAGTCACCAATGGTATCCCTAAATGAACAGCAGCTATGTTATCCCATTCTTTTTCACGTGTTGTTTCTGAGGTAAAATGGGTAATTGGGGGCATAATCAAAGGATCTTCTACACATCTTCCACGTTTTTTGGAGACTTTTCTGTTGTAGGACGCTCTCCCTAGGCTTTTGTTAAATTGTTCCGTTTGAGTGTTAAATATTCTTAGAGTAGAATCACCAGCTGAACTGAGGATGTTTTGTCCATTAGCACCATGAAATCTGATGAAGGATGGAGGCGCGGAGTGCCCTGTAAAGAGATATTTTATTAAATTTGTTGAAGAAATAAGAAAGAATAATGGGAGTAAGATAACTCACATCGCAAAAAATGAATTACATAAACTTCCGACCAACTAAAAAATTATTAATACATAATCCTTAAGTAATCGACTGTTTAATCCTCAAAACTTAAAAACTCAATTTCAGGAGTCACAACAAAAAATGATGTGATTTTAATTCAGAACCAATAAGAAAATTGCGCAATCTTAAATTTCAAGATAAGCTAGTTTCTACTTAAAATAATACTTTAGAAATTGTTAAACCAACCAACAAAGTATTGTGAAAAAAGATGTTGCATACCCTCTCGAATTCTCAGAAGTCTGGCGCCCCCGTCAGTCATATCAAATATCCACATTTTCAAAGTGTTATCTGGCGATGATGTTACAACAACTGGTTCATTTGGAAGACATACCATTCCAGTAACACTACCATTGTGGGCTGATAGCAACTGACTAGCCACACGTCGTTCCTCCAGATCCCAGAAAACCACATGACCCACAACACTCCCAGTTGCCATAACAGGAGTGCCGTCTGTGCGAAAAGCGATTGAAGTAACCAGCCCCCAATCCTGCATAAACTCCATAATAGTTTCGTCGAATTTTAAATTGTGCAAAATTATCTTTCCATTAGCTAAGCCCACAGCTACAACATCAATAGCTGGAGCTTGTGCTAAACAACTAATTGGGAACTTCCACCCTTTGAATGAATAAATTAATTTGAGATTGTTTATATTCCATAACTGCATCTCTCCTTGTTCACTCCCAAATAAAATCTTATTAATATAAGTACTGGGATGTAAAATCGTTGTGATTTGAAACGTTTTATTACTAAAAGTCATTTCCAGAAAGACAGTCTCTTCTTTGATGTCCCACACGCGCACGCTGCTATTCTCGTCTACTGATATCAAATGAGCCCCAAAAGGTAACATTAGATGCACTGGTTTCCGATGACTTTTATACACGTGTTTAAGTTCAGTGCCTCTTCTCCACGCGTAGATTTCGTTCCCACAAGCTGTGTAAACGTGAAAAGCATCCGCTGTCATTGCTGTTATATCCTCTGGATGTAAGCCCCCGACACTCAATAACCCGAAATGGGAAACACCGTAAGTGTGGAACGATTTTCCCACACATGTTACAATTAAGTTTTCTTTGCGACTTTTTATGTAACGGACTTGAAGAGGGATGTGGTTGCTGACGTAGCCGAGGCTCCGACAGGGGGTAAAGACTTTGCTCCCTTTGGGCATTTCCACTTTTAAACGCACTAAAACATCGGACGTAAACACCCAACACGTGCCGTTTATAGTTGAGGTTAGAGTAAATGATTTTTGACATGACAGGTGTCAAAAATGTGTTGGCTGCACTGATTAGTTTCATTTGATTTTGGATATTTTAAAATCCTTTATCGGGTATTTGCTAATTGACAAATCAATTACGAATATTGATTTCATCTTATCTCTTCCTTTAGTAACTCCCAATATTTACGAGTGTAGGAACTTATGTAATTTAGTTGACACAATTGACAGTTGTAAGTTGAAGTGGCACTACTGTTTCCCCTAACCCCCAAGTCATTGTTTGCTTTTTTTACTCATATTACGTACCGGTGCAAATAATTCTCTAAATTCATAAATTACGTAAAACGCACAGTAAACATGACTCGTTTTTATTTATTTATACTTATTTTTTCGCTGTTTGGGACCTCCTATTGTTTGGAACGTGAAATGACAGTGAGTGTGGAGCCCCGGAAAGAGGATTGTTTCTTCCAAACTGCAAAGCTTGGTGATGTCGTAGACTTTGAATATCAAGTGATAGACGGGGGCCATGGTGACTTGGACATTACGTTTCATTTAGTGGACCCCAATGGTCGAATTCTCGTCGCTGATTATAAGAAAAGTGAAAATAATCATCGTGTGGATGCAACTGTGGCTGGGGACTACAAATTTTGCTTTGATAATACTTTCAGTTCCTTTAATACAAAAACTGTGTTTTTTGAGCTAATTTTAGAAGGAGATGATAATTCTGAGTGGAGTGACGTGGACACAGATGGTCTAAGACCTGAAGATGTCTATGAAATGAAAGTTCAAGACATTCAAGATGTTATATCCAATGTTAGAAACCATTTAACTAAAGTGCGTCATATGCAGGAGATGTTAAAATCTTTAGAAGCCAGAGACAGGAATGTTGTTGAAGAAAACTTTTTCAAAGTTAACACGTTTTCTATGGTACAAATTTGTACCATGATTGTTGTGGGGTTCATCCAAGTTGTGATGGTTAGAAGTTTGTTTGATGATAATTCTAAAGTGCACAAAATATGGAAGAACTTGAATAAATAGTGATTTAAGTTTAAACAACAATCTCTAGTTAGTATTTATATTGTCTATAATAAGGATTAAATTCCACAGTACATTAGAAGATTAGAAACCAAAGTCAACCTAACTGTGCCATGATGATTAAACCTAGTCAAGTGTTTTGTTTGTTTG
This sequence comes from Gnatocerus cornutus, assembly GCA_029298725.1. NCBI lineage: Eukaryota > Metazoa > Arthropoda > Insecta > Coleoptera > Tenebrionidae > Gnatocerus > Gnatocerus cornutus. The sequence goes on from CM055514.1 coordinate 10,901,086, forward strand.
AAGTGGAATTTAATCAACTTGAGCAATAAATATGATATTTTGTCATCCTTTATTATGTTCATACAACTTTTAAATTACCAAAACTTTCAAATTGAATAAAATCACATTTTTATGTTCTAGCTACTGTTGTAATCCAATCCTCTTTGTGTCCAGGCTTTGTATAAACCTTAACTTTTGGTTTCTTCCTGTGTCTTCTAACTGAAGGTTCTATTATATTACGTTTCTGCATACTCTTAAATCTATCTGCCAACAAATTTCCTTCCTTCTTTAAATTTCTCAAATTTCCTGCAATGTCTGGTCCCAAATTAAATTCTAACTCTGTTTCCTCGAATTTCATGGCGCTCAACCGTTTGGGCTCTTTCTTCTTCATCAATTGTACCTTTTTACGCTTCTCCCTCAAGATTTTTGTTTTAATTTCATTCTTATCTATGTGTTGATTTAGAGTTTTTAAGTTGTGGAGATCTGATGTTTTTTTCTTATTAAGTTTTGCAGCCTTTCTTGCCATCTCCTCCAACATCTGTTCGCGCTGCTTTCGTCGCTGTTGGAGTGTTTTCTTCTTATTCTTTGTAGGAGGATTTATAGCTTTGTATTCACCATCATCCCTTTCATTTTCCGCATTGTTGGTGCTGGGGAGACCTTGCGACATTTCTTGGAGCCACATTGACTGTAATTTTTTATAAGAAATTGTTGGTATTGGTAGTAAAACTTACATCTCTTTTATTTGCGGTTACTTTGCTAAACATGTCCCTTGTGACGCGGTTAAGATGTTCTTCTTCCTTGATGATTTTTATTTCTTTTTCTGCAATGGTTTTTAGGAGATCTTGGTGGTCGTTAAAACTTGGATTATAAGACATTCCAGGATGGGGAATTTCAATAGTTGACAACACAGTAGTTTTGGGTCTTTTGGGGTTCTTGATGGTTTTTCTAGATTTACCAGTACCCACTAAATTATGTTTTACTGTGCTTTTAGAAAACCAACCATTTTGTTCTGCTAACTCGTCTTCTAAAATGTGAATTGAAGATGTGATTACTTTAAAAAAAACTTACCATTAGTCCAAATATTTTGAACAAACTGTCCCCTTTTGGGTTCATTTTCATTTCTACTATCATTTACTTTGTGGTCGTGGATCGCTTGCAATTCTCTATGTTTTAAAATGCCTTTTGCGCGATTCTCAGCCTCTTTCTTTTTGATCAACTCATTTTTCCTTTCATCTTTGCTTCTCACGCGATTTCTGCAAATTCAACAATAGTTAAAGAACGACTGTTACCACAAATAACCACCTTTTTTTAATTGGATCAGGAACCTTAGTGTGGGGCTCCAACAAAGCAAAACATTTAGGAGTAGACAAGAATTTTAATTTTTTCCTTTCCTTTGATGAATGGACCTGTTCAGAAGGTTTAGTGTCAACTTGAAACAATTCGTCGTTGCGCAGAGTCTCAAGTGGAGGCCTAAAATCATTTTTAGTCGTACTGGAGAAACAATAAAAATGAGGTTACCCTAATCGTTCTTCTAAACGTTTGTCTTCCAAAAAGTCGTCAACGTCTGTAATATTCACATGTTTGCGCCAGGAAAGTTTCGACTTTTTCGAAACACGTTTCTTTTTTGATGTAACTTTCATTTTGTTGTCAACACGTGTGAAAAAGTTAACCTCAAAGTGAGATTTGACAAATGACAGCTTTTAAAATGACAAGATAATGTATAATTGGTTGCCTATCTCCACGGTTTCTAATTTTTAAAACGATTTAATGTAACCATTTCGGCCGATTTTACATCATAAAGGTAATAAAAGACGCTGAAGTGATCTAAAAATCATTTATTGTAAACATCCAACAGAACTGAGACTATAATATAGAAAATACAAATGAATTTGCATATCACAAAGGTTATGTTAAGTGATAGAATAAATTGTATGGCTACTTTACACTCAATACATAATTTACAAATCTCCATTGAGCAGTTTCTTATCATACAAGAATTCACCAAGAGCTCCATGTTGGGACATGAACTTATCAAGAGTGGATACCTTGCCAGCTATATCTCTTTGTCCCTTGTACTGTTCTTCAAGGAACTCTCCTGTCAAATAGTCCACCAAATGGTAATCATTTGGTTGTTCTTCACATGTTGCAATGACTCCTTTAATTTTTTTAGTGACTGTGGCTTCAAGTTGAAGAGCATCTTTCAAAGCCTCCAATCCAGATTCCCATTGTGTTTTATCAACACCAATCTAGAATTAGTATTAGGTACAAAAAGTGTCAAAATTTGGGGGCCCACTTACATATGTCTCAATCAGATTGCTGACGTCAGAGATAAGTTCTCCTCTCATCAAAAGGTAAGAGATTAACTTCATGGCATGTTGTCTTTCTTCAGAGGCAGATTCAAAGAACATTTTGGCAAATCCTGGTCTGTTGACCACGTCTCGGGAGAAGTAAGCCCCCATGGATAAATATTTCATGGCAGCACCGAGTTCAGCTTTAATTTGAGCCCTCATGCTCAAGATGCAAGGATCAACCATGTCAGTCCAGTCTGGATTCGTTTTGATTTCTCTAGCGGTGTGGGAACCTGTTCCACAAATTTTTAATTCGAATCGAAATCCACAAAATAATAAACTTACATTGTAGTTGGTCGCCTGTCGCAAGGACGAAAGAGCCCAAGAATAAAGCAGCAACAATCAGCTTCATTTTATCTTGTATTAAGTGGAATGAACACAATTGTTTATCAAATGAACGGTCTATAGTCTGCCTTTACACTCACTGGTGCAGAAGGTGACTATGGAAAAAATCAAAAGTACAATAAAGCGATAAACGATGTTTTTACGCAGTCCAAACCAAGTTTGACGCCGCCTCCCTTCTTAAAAACACGAATTCTACTGGGAATTTCCTGCCCCTCCAACCTTGACAAGGCACTTTCTTTGTTTTGGGGGGCATCAGATGTGCGCTGTGGCGTTTTGCGCTTGTCTTTTAAGACCAAAATCGCGCACTAATGCGCAGTTAAAGGACAAAGTCTGTTTTTTGCCCAGTTTTGTGTTATTCGTGATTACGCTGGCGAGATACCAGGTATGATTATTTAGAGTTTTCAAGCTGTTATTGTCTACTATTAATTCAGAAATTATTTTGTGTTTAGGGATCATGAAGGCATTCGCTATTTTCGTTGTTTTCTTCGTCGCCGGAGCCTCGGCTTTCGATTCCTGCTATAAGAAGGTCGATGAGGCCTGCTCACAACCTAGCACGAAACCTCGTAAGTAATCACGTTATTTATTTCAGTTTGTCTGCAAAAATAGACACTAGAATGGTCAGCTTATCAATTGTTGTGCTTTGACCTTATTTGTTTTGATATAAACTGAATATTTGCTGCAATATCAGTGTTAAGTTGCAATCTCATCACATGTTTAAGAATCAGATGTAACCCTTGACGATCCAACCAAATTATTTTAGATGGTACAAAATCTTTTATCGGTTTTTCATTAGTGTTCTTATCTTGTTTGTTTAACACATTGTAGCATGCAGTTTGAAGTACCCCACTTCTGAAATTGATATTAAGTTATAGGTGTCTTAAATTTCTTCATTAGAAGGGCCTACATTACGCTCCAACATATTTTTTGGTACTTCGTATTCCTTCTCCCTATATTGCACGTATTCTTACTTGTTGGGTGTTTTTTTTTCCATTCCAAATTATCCCATTGAATCGATTCATTTCCTTTTCGGTATCTTCATTTTGGATGGTTCATATTGTCAGTACAATTCCATTACCTCATTTTATTCTACTTTCATGATTATCCTGTTGTTGATTCTTTCCTGAATAATTCTGTCGCCTATATTTGATTACTCAATTTCTGTTACTCGAGTTTTACTAATAAGATAGTAATTGTAGCCTTTGCAATTCTGTTTCCATTGTTCTCTAGCTATTCTAAATAAAGCAATCGGTCAAAAAAAAAACATAAATGTTGTTTCAGCCACAGTAACAATTAATCTGTCATTAATAAAACACCTGTAGATAAAAAATTGTTGACGAATATTACCTCTTTTGTCAAAGATTTATTTGGGACACTTGAAATCAATACAATAATTTTTATCAGATTGATTGTTTTCTTACAATCAAACTACATATTGTTGGAGTTTCTAAATGATTCAGATTACCAAAGTTCATCAGGTTTTTCCAATATAAACTGAATTTGCGTATAATATAAAAAATTCAAATTACCCGCTGTGGATTAATATGGAAAACCAATCGCAAAATTATGTGGGGTAGCCACATTGTTTTCTAAATGAAAATGAAAAGAAAAAAATAACGAAAATTATCATTGAATTGTCCAATATCAACAGGAAGACGCGTCAGATAACTTTCATGTTTGTCAAAGCTTTAATGAGTAACTCACAATAATATCATAAAGGAAACTAAATTGCAGATCATTGACGCTACGATAAATTTTAAGAATTCATATAAACAGGAAATGAACTAATGATTCTTTCAGCATTCTTGGCTTAAGTCGTACTTAAAATCTAAATATGTTGCATTTATGATACATTTACTGTTTTTACTTACAGTGATGGCCCAGAGTAATGAAGATAAAATCATTGTTTCATTGTGTCTATTTTATCTAGAAACCAGACAGTAAATATCTAATTTCTAGATGTTTAAACAAAGCTTGTTTTTCACTGGCCGCAAAATCAAAGTTTAAACCTCTCTGAGACACGTACAAGATTTTAGATAATTACGTGTGTACTTCTAAAAACACTTGCGCCTGTTCTAAATTGTAACACTTTGATCTCATTTCCAGGTCTAGATAACGACATAATATGTAACGCCACTTACGGCCACATTAACATCATAACCAAAGACCTGATCAACTTCGCCAACAGCCACATCCTCCGATCCTTCGAGTACCTGTTGATGTCCACGCATTATGGAAATTACCAAAAGAATCGTGCCGGTTTCGAGAAATTATTCCGAGAATTATCCGATTCTAAATGGGAAAGTGCCATAGATTTGATCAAACATATTACAACTCGTGGTGGAGTAATGGAATTCGTTCCACCAAAATCCCTCAATGGAGTAGAAAAATCCAACAATGTTTTTGAACTCTACGAAATTCAAAGCATTGCCAAAGCTTTGGATACAGAAAAGCAATTGGCACTTGAAGCTTTTAACGTGCATAAAGAAGCTAGTGGAAGGAGTCAAGGAAGACATGACCCGGAAATTTCCTCGTACATTGAAAAGGAATACGTGCATGGCCATACTAAGACCATCCGTAAACTTGCAGGCTATGTGACTGATTTGAAGTCTATGTTGAGCGGACCTGATGGATCCTTGGCGTTGTTCTTATTCGACGAGTATCTGCAAAAGCAGTAAAGTGAAAATTTTCCTTTAATTGTGTCTAGAACCGATCATTGTGATAGGTACATATTTTCTACTATAAATTGTGTTATGATAAATAAAAAGTGAGTTTACCACGTGTGTTCTATTTTTTAAAATAAACAAACAGCGTGAATGTCTCGAATTATAAAAAACTGGGCTGCTATTGTTGGATGCATCGTGAAGGTCGAATGTTGTTTTTACCTTATTTTAGTATTGCGACCATTCTGTGATTTAAAAATTAGGAATTATAGTTCTTCTGCTGAAGTAATAATAGAAAAAATAGTGAAATTATTCTTAAATTATTATTAAATAATTTTTTTATAATATTTTTTTGGGTTCAGACGAGGTTTTCAACAGACTTGAACTTTTAAAGTCCACGTTATTTATCATGTTTCTAGCTCAATTTAAGAAATCAATCAATTTTCACTTTCCTTTTAATGAACAAACTCTAGAATATGAAGTGCAAAACACTTCAGGTGATCAATCTGATTTTAATTACATTGAAACACCACCAATCATTTTTCTACATTTTGACCACTCGAGCAAGTATTAAGTTTTGGTTCCATTGATTGGTTGACGCGATAAGTGGCACACAATTGAACATCGTAATTGTTATCTTTGATGTCTAAATTGAATATTCGGAACATTTATGGGATGAATGTTGAAGTTGCAAAGTCAAATTTCGATTTCGATCGATGGCTACTAAATTTTTATATAAATGATAAAATTAATTTTATGGTGAAAAACGAGATAACGAACGCAAAATAAGTGGTGTTGTTCAATTATCAAATGTTAAATGAACAAAGACTTGAAATATTTTCTCTAAAAGCAATTAAACTAAGTGGATGGTTAATTATTTAGTCAGAAACATTTATAAACTAGAGGAAATTACAAACATTAATTTCTCGATCCGAATTTCACCTCTTCCCGTGTAACTGACAGATGAAGAAGGTCATGTTCATGCTAATTTTTTGCCTTTAGAGGAGTTGATCGTAATATTTCATTAAAGGGCATAGTCCACAAGCAAGTATAGCTTTAAAGTGTTTATTTATACAAATTAAATAAAATTTTGCACATACAAGTTTTCTGACGAGACAGATACACGTGAATTATCAATGTTTTACGTGACTTTTGCTAAAACTCGTGCTTAATTTTTCAAAAATATCTATCTTTTTTAGAAACTTGCTTATATTTGTTGGGATACTGAACAGATTAGAATGAAATTTGATATATTTATAGATTTTGATATGTTCTTTCGGGTAACGTCAAATCTAATCGATTCTAAATATTATTTTCCACAGTCTTGTAATGTAATTAATGCTTAAAAGTAAGTTTCATGATATGAAGAGTTTAATAAATATGTAGTTTTACAATAATGTGTCCACAGTGCTACCAACATCAAAATATTTCCTCGCGTCTTACGAGTATTATTAGGAGTAATATTTTTTAATAATATTTATTCCTGGGCTTATTATCAAAAAATTTTCTGTTGTAAAATCTTTAAACATCAACAATAAACGACAACAATAAATACTTTATTTCAACAGTCATAAATTACTACTTGAAAACCAAAAAAATAATGAAAATTTAATGTTTTTGGTACAAAATATCTATAACTATTCATACATTTTTAAAACGCACTTGGCGTACGTCTTGTTTATCGAACCAATGTCAGTAGAACCGCCATTTTCTTGCTTTAAATTGCGCAATACGTAGATATAAATAATAACAATTTATTGTATGTAAATACAAATCAAAATTTGCAAATTAGTCCATAGCAAATTCAATTTCGTTCAAGGTTTAATTCTTTTAGCATTATAAGATGTTTTTAGTTCCTTGATAAAATTCTGCAGATTGCAACAGTTTCCAGGAAAAAATTTCGTATCATGGAAAATACCATATTCCGTTGCAATAAAATTTTATACTGCGTTCTAAATATCTCACTAAAAAGTCGCCAAATATTTTTTTATTATTACATTTTGCCAACAAAGTTGCTTCATAATTTCCATTAATCAGTAATACGTGACTGATTCAAAATAGAGATAGAGCGAACAATCAGTGTCTTACAATATTGTCAGGGATTCGTTGACATTATGAAGTATTTGTCTACTTCTGCTTTTTAAAGCGTGATAAGAAAGAAAAAAAGAATAAATCATTAAGAATAAGTATACATAAAGGTAATTAGTTGTTAACATTATTCGTTCTTCAAAAAATGATATTAGAAGTTTTAAAAATTCTTACCGAAAGTACTAAAATACACGAGTACACGAGGGTTCATTTTGTGCCAAGTTTGGTATCAAAAATAAATCTGCTATTTTTGATACAGGAATTTTTAGTCTGTTTCAATTATCAATACTGAAATGAAATTACCACCTGAAAATGATGTTATGGAACTTGATAGTTTTTATATTTACATCAGGTGAAATTAATGAAACCTCGTCGAAGATAAGCCTGTTGCTAGGGCGTTTAGTTGTACAAATTTTCAATGATTCGAGTTTGACCAGTTGCACTGGTTTTCGTTCAATTTTGCTTACAAAATCCTGTTTAACTATTTGCTTATTAGCATTTAGTTCGTCATTAACAGCGCATGACTTGCACAACCAGAAAAGATGATTAAATTTTAAATTTTGTGTTAACAAAACCTCAACTGGAAGATATCATTTTTCAATGAGCTAGCAAAAAATGCTGTGAGTAAAAATATCAGCTGGTTACTCCCAATGACCGATTCCCATGCAAGAGATTCTAGGAACTCTTGATAAACTAATCACGCGCGTCTTACTCAGCAATTCTGTAATATTGCCATAGAATTTGCTATGTAAATTAGGTTACCATCGATTTCTATCAAATGAACGCATTTGAACTAAACGTAGTTAAAAGAAATTTTTTGTTTTTCTTATCTCTTATTTTATTTCAATACTGTAGACTGTAGGTGTTGATAGGAAGCTACTAAATAATGAATAATTGTTGCCACGTGCCATGCAAAAAGATATCCGACACTACTTAACATATTTTGTAGTTATTTTTTATTTATTAATGTTTCAAAATTGTTTTAGAACTCAGGGGACAACAATGGACAGTAACAATAAATTTCACCTAAAAACAGAAATTATTCTAAGCTCTTAATTAATATTTTTTCAGTTTTCAAGTAAAATTTATTGAATTCTTTTATTTTATTCTCTAAAATAGGAACCAGAGAAATGGTCTGCATAGGTATAAAAAATGATAATTAAATTGTGCAACGTTATTGTTTCGTTTTTAGTCAGACCTAATAATAACAGTAATTCTAACCATATTATTTTATTGGGAAATGAAGATTAGTATAAACTTTGTCGTAAACTTAAAGTAAAGTAATAATATAATAATCAGCAGAACAACAGATAATTTTTTGCTCTATTATTGCACTATTTATTTATTAGTAGACTTTGATCAATGCATTTATTGTTGGATGAAGTCACGAAGTTATTCAGAATTAACATGTGAATTAGAAATTTGATCATGTTAAAATGATGGACGCGCTTTTATATTATGGCTGCAGATGTATGCATTTTGTGGAAAGTCTATCCACTTTGTGAAATGACGATAACACGTGATGAAAAAACAGTATTTCTCAATCTAATATCAATATGTTGCTGATGATTAGTATTATAGATTGTAGTATAATTTCTGTTGTTTGAAATATTTATTTTCAACACAACAAAAGATTACGATTATGCAGCCAACAATATAGAAGTAAACTTTGGGTAACATACTAAAATTAAAAATTATAAATAATAAATTAGGAATTGGATAATTCAATAAAAAATGGTAATCTATATTTAACAATTTTGTTTATAATGATGAAATTTGATATATTTTCTTTCAACCTATGGCACCTGCACCCATATTCTGTAGGTTTAGCACATAAGGGAAATTTACATATCTTTTTTTTTTAACATGAGCCCCAATAAATTTGATCTAATGCCAAAAGCAAACAAACATGTACGTAACTTACTGTTGTGTTTGCTAATCAGTTTCAGTACGTTTTATTTTTATTTACAAGTTTTTACTTTTTAGGTTAAGTTAATTAAAACGTTTTTATGTCTAACGTCCTGAAGCACCTTAAAATGTCGAAGATCGACACGAATTTGTTGAAAAGCAAATTCCGAGGCTCTCTTTTAGGCTCTTTATTAGGAGACTGCCTCGGTTCCCCTTATGAAGGCGAAACCATAACTGCCGGCGAAAAAATCATCATTCAGAAATATTTCGATGGACTGGAATCCCCCGATCTGAAAGGTATATTTTATAATTTTCTTCATAATTAGAATAATGGAATTTCAGGGCCCTTTAGAAGTTACACTGATGACACTGCTATGATGAAATCAGTGGCTCAATCACTGATCACTCAGCCTGAGATAGACTACAAGCACATGGCAAAGTTATTTGTTAAAGACTATTTTCAAGAACCTAATCGTGGATACGGACAGAATGTAGTCGACGTTTTTACCAAGTTGAGAAAAACGAAATTTGAGGATATTTATAAACCAGCAAAAGAACAATTCAATGGAAGTGGCTCTTTTGGGAATGGGGGCGCCATGAGAATCGCTCCTATTGCGTTGTATTTCCACAATGATTACAATTTGATGATTGAGGCGGCGAAGAAATCTACGGAACTTACACACTCAAATTCCTTGGGGATTCACGGGGCTGTTTTACAATGTTTAGCGGTGCACCAAGCGTTATTAACACATCCTAAAGAAGAGATTAAAATTGAGGCTTTTTGCCAGGAGCTTATGAAGAAAATTAAGGCGTTAGAACAAGAGGATGATGATGGGTGAGTGAAAACAACAAGAAAGGCGTTATTACAGTTAAAACCAAACAGATTAGGGCTAGACGAAGTGCATCCCTATGAAGATAAAGTAAAATTTGTTCAACATTTTCTCAACACAAAATACCATGAAGAGTTGGATGAGGAAGTTATACAGAATTTGGGTACTTCTATATTAGCGTACGACTCAGTTCCCACAGCGCTTTATTGTTTCTTGAGAGCGATTAAAAATGATATTCCAACAGTAAAAGTGAGATTAATTCATGTTTAAGTACTGTTTATGTAACTTGAAATTTTTAGACCGACAACGTTTTTAGAAGGACTATTCAGTATGCTATTACTTTGGGAGGTGATACAGACACCATAGCATGCATGGCGGGGGCTATTGCAGGGGCTTATTTAGGCGAGGAAGCCATCAATACTCATATGGCTAAACAGTGTGAAAGTTATGAAAAAATAATAGAAATGGCAGATCAGTTACATGATATTGTTGTGAAATAACAATTTGTTTCTTTGTTTTTTTTACTGATGGTTTTTACAGTCTTTTGTCCACTATTTTGGGGTATAAATAAATAACAAGAAGAAAAATTGATATTCCCGCTGATTTTTGAATTTGTTTTGTGCAGCCGCGTGTAGATGTCGCTGTATCAAACGACGCTCCCAGCTGACTTGACCTCCCAACCTCCAAGTCAAATTTTGACAGTTCGCCCAAGCGTCGGAACGCAAGGTACAAATTGAATAAACAACAATTTCCTGTTGTTAATTCCGTTTCTATTTCAGTCTACGAAAGTTTCGCATCGAATTATTGAAATATAGCTTGCAATAGTGAATATTTTAGTGCGGTGTTTATAACCGCGCCCAGTTTTCCGTTTTAGCAGTGTCTAGTAAATTTTGCCACCATAGGCCTGTCAGATACAGCGTTGATGGACATGGTTGTCTCAAATCTGCAACAACAACGTGCTACAACAGAGCAGCTTAGACGCGAAGCTGCTATTAAACGGTTACCAGTGTCTTTGGCTGTAGCTGATATCATTAAGTACATCACAGAACATGAGCAAGATGATTGTCTCCTCGTCGGATTTTCGAGTCAACGTGTTAATCCGTTTAGGGAGAAGGCCCCCTGCACTTTATTGTAAAGTGGGAAGTGACATGGAAATTAGGTTAAGAGCTTTATTCTAATTTTAGTAATGTCTTCAGATTATGTAATCTAAGTTTGTAAGCCTGTAATCTATTAATAATAAATTATTGTACGAGCATTTCGTGACCTGTTTGTATTAGGAATGTACAGGCAAAAATGGGTCATGAAAAAGTTGATTTTGTACTAATCATCCTAATTACATCAATTTACCCATAATTAGCGGATTTGTAAGTAAAACTGCACGTTTAAATCGTATTTACGAAATTCTTGCGTTTAGAAAAACGATTCCTTTTTTGTCTAGACTAAAAAGTGAGGTTATGTAATATTTTTGTTTATTTAACGAATTTTCGATGATTCGAAATCTGATTTTCCCTTATCTCATTAGGGAACGGGTTTAAGTGAAAGACTAGACATTTTGAACGTATTTACTTTACTCTACTCTTCAAAAAACTTTTTTTGTAAACGAAAAGGTGAGGTTACAAAGTCTGTTTTTGTTAATATAACAAAATTTCTCAAGATTTGTTTTCGAACATCTCTTTATTTCGTTGTAGTAAGGGGTGAAATGAAAGTCGATGATTAACAACTAAGTTTATTGATAAAATGTATACAAGTATAGGTTATGTTATTCAGCTCATAAAAACTATGAAGGTTTAATAAAAACACATGTGTTGTCGCTCTTGTTAGTGAATTTCGAACGGGAATACTATTTTGAAATGAAACTACGAGCTACAAATCGTTTTATCACAGCTAAGGTAACTGCATAATTCACTAATAAGAGTTTTTGAGTATAAACATGAACGATACAATGTGGGGGTGATTATATAAATGTCAGGGTTTGTGAGACGTGCCCGTGAAAAAGTTCCTATTGTTGCGTTGTTAGAATTTTGTGTCGACCAACGTTGCTTGGTGTTAATGTAAACGTGGCTGTGCAGTGATTGAGCAATTGGGTTATGCCAGGACAGTAATTTATTGGCAAATCAGTCTTTTCAAATTTTTGGGGTATGTGAGGCAACCCTACAAAGCAATTGTTACTACCAATTCCACATTCCAAAGAACTTACGTTTCAGAAGGGAATCTCTGGCATATCCAGACTGTATCAGTTAGCCTCCCCTGACTCTGCCTCCTTCTCTTGGTAAAGTCTCAGCAAATCCATGGCGTCCTGAGCTTGTCTCTTCTCACTCAGAAATCGTCCAGACGCTTCCTTCAGTTGTTCAAGGAAAATCCTGTCTGGAAAAGTGATATCAACTAGAGAGTCAGGGTCCATGTCTGCTAACAACTCCAGCTCGGCGCCCCCCAATAACGACACATGACACAAATTGTGTCGTAGCTTCCCCACCAACCCCACTAATTCTCCACCTCGTCCATCGTCGGTTTGATCGGAGGTAAGGCGACATGGGGGCGCCGGAGGCATCCACTTCTGTCCGTCGTTCAGGACCATAAGACTTGTATGCGGCTCAAGTGTCGCGAAGTATTCTTCGTCGTCGATTTCGGTGCCATCGGATTCTAAGACTACGGTTACAATGCCGGAAACGCTGAGCTTTTCGAGAACTTTAGAGGTTAGGTCTTCAAGACTGGTTGCCACTACACCTTTACGAGTTTCGCGTGTGGAATCGGTAATTTTGAATGGTTTGCCCTGTTGGATGTCTGCATCTTCCATCGTATGCGGCCACTGTTTACATTTAAGCGGTGGTGTGCGTACTTCGCCGGTTCTTTGTTTGAAATGGGGGTTGCCGCCCTAGCCACCACTCTACATGCATGTCGTTTGGTGGGGCGTATGCGCATGGCGTGCAAAGGGTCAACCTCGGTCATGTTGCCCGATCAATATGGGGGCACAGGGCCGAATTCGCCCTCTGCATCTTGCAGGATTTGCATCGGCGGCAGGACTATCACCAGCTTATCGACTCTTCGGCTTTTCAAGCACACTCCTGAGTCGCAGATTCACGGATCTTTATTTTGACATAATACATTTTAAATGTATCTAAAATTTCTAATTAATGACCTTCATGTTAAACAGAAGTAATTTCTGGTTCTGAACTTTAGAATAATTAATATTAAAGCAATGTTTTTTATTTTTTTTATGGTCAATAAGATTCTTCAAGAATAAAACTATGTTTAAGGAGGCCTTGAAATTTGGTACATAGTTGGTAGTACCGTCTGTTACCCTGAAAAGTTAAATCCGAACAGTGCTACCAATATGTCAAAATAATACAAAGCCTTTTACATGTTTTTCAGAGCCCGTCATCACCTTTCTTGCAACTTGGATGACAGATGAAATAATCAGTTTTTTTGTTTTTGAAAATAAAAGTCCCATTTGTGCTATTCTAAAACACTGAAGGAATTGAATGAGTGTTATTCAGCGAACCATTTTGTTAATTTTTCAGGTCTGAATAAATATTGACGAACAGCGCCTCTTCCAACTATTTAATCGCCTGAAAAATATGCGAAAAGTGGAGAATGGACTATTAGTTCAAAACTAAAATGACATGCTAAATATTAAAACAAATAAAATGACTTCTATTTGGACAAAAAATAAATACCGAATTTCATATTGTTTTAATAGAACTGAGTCAGACCACCTTCTACTCCTCATTTATTTTGAATACCGCATTCCAAGGTCATAATTTGTGAAAATTGTGGAGCTCTACGGCAAATTTGAGAAGATTTATCCATTGAATTGAACATAAACGAGTACTGGAACACCCAAAGACCTGTTCGTGATTGTTTTCAATACATAAATCCTCTTAAATTTGTCGTAAAGCTCCACAATTGTCACAAATTATGACCTTGAAATGCGGTATTCAAAATAAATGAGGAGTATGATGATAACACAGTGTATCAAAAATTCAAAAAGTTGTTGTTTCTCTGAATTTTCGTTTTGTTTCTGATAAATTAGACTTACACTGCCTGATTCAGAAAATACCAACTATTTTATCGAGACATCGATTTTAACAACAGAACTTTAACTTTATTTTTTTCTGTTTTACCTATTCTGGTGTAGAAGATAAATATATAAAAGAGCTTTGTTATAATTTGAATCACACTGTATTGTTAAATTATGATTAATTTTAATGAAAATAATAAATAAAATACAAATAAAATCAATTTCTTCAAAAATGGAGGATTTTTCTTCCTTTTCACCGATGTGTAGAAGAAGTGTCGCGCGTTAAATTCCATACCTAGGTCTCCTATTATGTTGATGTCCCATTTGCTGGGTGCACCTACTAGAAGCTTGTGGCTATCAGTAGAACATATTGTTATAATTATAACAGTTTTAATAACACAAAAAACTAGCTGCCAAAATTGATAAAAACAACAAATTTTGCATACATTTTCTTAAATATTTTTTCTAAAATTGATAGTTTTGATGAATGAACACTTAAAACATGTTTAAACTAATGTATTTAATCGGAAAATAAGATGAAATAAGGAGGGACAAATTTTTGTTGCACTGTGTAATTAATCGTCGTTTTTCGTTGTGTTGGTACCTTCAATCAAGCGCTACCACCAGATTTTCAATCTCAACGTTTCCAACGTCGATCGATAATTCCGTCGGATAACGTATTTAAAAGTTCTTTTCGTTAAAGAAAAATACGGTAGATAAAAGATGATTTGAAATGATCGTATTATACTGTAATTACTTTGAAACTTTGAACCCAGTTACCGGGTAGGAAGCAGGTCCGTAGCTCGGTTATTGACCGTCTGGATGTCAAAGTCAAAATTGCTCTCTTCCCACCTCAGTTCGCTCACCTCTTGTTTAAGATTATGTAAAATGTGGTAAAATGGTGGATGCGCCGGGCAAAAAAAAAAAAAAGTCCATTTCTCTCATTGTAGACACAACAATTATATTGCGAAATGAGTAGAGGACGGACCCGGAAATTAATTTGTCTGTGAGCAAGTGACACTGAAAATTTAACTTTTTGTCACAACATGGTGGATGCGCCGCGCTAATTTTCGGTACTTTTTTTCCCCCAGTCCGACCCTGATTCCTTGGCGCTCTCAGACACAAAAACGAACAATAGCTATTAGTTAATCCATGTGGAATATTAAAGCAATACCTGTGAGGTTCATCTAACTTAATTAGCTTTTGTGAATTAACAAAACTTTACGTCGTGTAATTATTGTTAGTAAGAAGATAAATCACGCCCAGTTTCCCAGGAAAGTATTTTTTTAATAATCATGGTGCGTAAAAGAGCGACGCAGCAGAATATAAACCATAATAAAAAGAGATTAAAATTGTTTTTGTATTAGCGTTTGTGTATGCTTCCTTCGTGATTAATTCGTTTTCATAATGCTTCTGTGGCCGAGCAATATGAAACAACTGTCCTATTTTCTCTTGAAAGGTATTGGAGTGATAAATTGTCGTAGGACAATAAGAATTTCAGTCTAAGACTCGATAAAGAAGAAAAAATTCTAATTAAATACCTAGGAAATAGCTCAAGATGTCATTTTTGCCACCATAAGAAGCCAGGCAGCTGAAAGGCATTGAATAGGAGTTTTTACAGATCATAAAACTTGTTTCTTTTTATTTAATTAAGAACGGAATGTACTCGCATTTACAATCCATCGTCTTAAATTTCACTGTCATTCTAGGAGTGGTAATTGATTACATGTTGGTCCGTGGTGTTAAAATTTACTTAAAACTTGGGCCATCATCGACAAATTGCTCTCTTAGGAGTCTTCTCGGAGCTCCAAATGTCGCTACAATTTTCGTGGCTTTTCAACATTCATTGCGTTGCGGATGTCAGTTACAAAAAGCAACAAACACGAAGAATAATGTGGACCACCGGATGATCGGGTACAAACAGTCTCACAGCAGGTTTTAGAGTTTGAATTGTGTTGGTAGCAGTGACAGTTTGAGGTTGAACATTAACTGATATTTTCTCGTCATTTTCATTCCTAGCTCTCACTTTCAGCATCAACGAAATAATTTTCCTATTGTGTCTGTTATCGCAAACTTACATATTCAGTAAAAGCGAAATTGAATGATTGAATTAAAGTCTGGTTGAGATAATGCGAATAAATGTTATTTTATCAGTTTGGGTCTGAACGAGTAGGAAGATATGTCAGTTTGCGCAGACGAATGTTGAGCTTATTTGCCAAAGATAATAATAATTGCTTTATCTTCCCGAAACGTGATTAAAATGCTAATTTGAGAAGCCCAATGTATCTACTTTGTTTGGATATTTCGTAGGAAATGCCCCAGACCAATTTGTCATTGTAAACGAACTAATTAATTAAAAATTAATTTTACTGCGAATTTAATGCTCTCCACATTGTCTGACTTATTTACGACTCTCCCAGATTTATTGGGCAACTTTTCTCTATCTTTCGCCGAGGGATAAAGTTTTTTACGAGTTTTCCTAGACAAACAAGAATTTTTTTTTTACTTACCGTCACTTTATAGGCGACACTTCCATTTTTCTTTTACCTTGTAATTCTGTTTAAGCTGTCTGTGGCGTATTTTGTGGAATGTGAGAATGATGGACAAGATGATGAAATTCCTGGTATGTGGAGCTTTTGAGAATGCTTAGAAGGAAATGTTTGCTTAATAAAGTTTATTAATTGTTTGCTAAGTACGAATTTAAATATTTAACATAAGAATCAACAGAGGAGTTCTCGAAGGATACAGCATGGAGTTAAATTATTCATGCCTTGAATATTAATTATTAATTGTTCAGTAAATAATAATAAGGCGCGAGCAACAGTCTTTGTTTTTAAAGGTAGAGCAAAATCTGAGCTCTGAGAGCTCTTTATGACTTTATCGATTGTTTTCAGAGAAACTCAATTTTTGTTTATGAATTAGTAATGAAAATGAAGTAGATGGGAATTCAAGTACCCTAGGGATAAGTACGGTCCTGGTTTTCGGAAAACAGATTGCCAAATAACTTGGAGCTGGAGTTTTTTTTTATTTAGAACACAAAGGAAGTTTCACATTTACGAGGAGAAGGTGAATATAATATAATTTGTCATTAACAGTGAGTGTGGTTTAAAGAACATCCAGAGAGTGAGATAATTAGAGATGATAATAATAAAGTTGAAAAGTAGAGACAAACTTTTAACAAGAGAAGGGTCCTCTACGGTAGGTAATTTCCTCGTGCTTCATATCATAGCTGAATCCGCATTACAGCACGTCTAAAATTGCCTACACGAGCATATGTCAAGTACCATCCATATTAACAATGTCATGAATAATTAAAATTCAATTGCCCTAACACAGCACTATTAAACTTTGTAATTTGCGGTTGGTTCAGGGCACATAAGACCACGTTGGTATAAATATTTATTGATTATAGGAAAATCACATTGTCGTATTTATGACGTAAATAGCTCAATTTAATGTACACTGTTCTTGCCATTAATCTCAAAACGTTCATACTGACAAATCCCATGAGACGGATGGATTTGCACTAAATAATTACAGCGAAATTCGTTACCAGCGTTTTGTTACTAACATACTACCAAAAAAATACGTATCAAGTTAATACGAAGATTCTAAAAGAAAATCCAGTCGGTGGTCCTTCAGGAGTAAATTATATCGTAAAAAGCGCTTGGGAAGTGGTCGGCGACAAAAGCTTGGATTTTTTCTCGGTGGGTCACAGGCGTGTATCTCGGAAGTGGGAAAGTGCGAATAACGGCGTCATACAGGGCACGCAACACTGGAGATAAATCGGTATCCTGCAAATTAAAAAACAGTACAACTGATGTCTCCAACTGAATAAACACTCCATCAATCATAAGAGGCTCTTCATTCATGTCACACACGTGTATTGTGGAGAATAATAGGTCAAGAAAGAAGTGGATGGGTGTTTTAATTAACTTATTTTTCGAAAGCGAGTTTCATTTACGAAATTACGGACAGATATTTTTTGATTCACAAAAAGTTGAAATAATAATAACATTGGCAACTTGAAAAAATACATGATAATAATGTGAATCGATGCCAATTTGTCTTGGAATAAACATTTCTATGTATTATGCGCCAATTCAGGCAGACAGAAACACCTACGTCCTCAGAACTTAGCTAACAACTTATATATTATCTTCTGATGTCATCAAAAGTGCTTACTGCTGATTAGTTCAGCTCAATTTATAGTATGGAATTTTTTGTGGACTTTAACTTGTTTTCTCCTAATTTTAATCTTCAGACTCAAGAGATAGATTTTTAAGTTCCAATAACAGAATTTGAGGATCTAAATTTGTGATTATGAGATTTTATCAGGTCAAGAAATTTTTAGATCCAGAAATTTCAATAAAAATAACTTTCAATTTACATTCTAAATCACATTTTTCAGGACCTAAATTCTGCAACTGAGATTATTAAATGCCAAATCTTAGCATATCGGAGTATTTGGAATTTAAAAAGTTTAAAAGATCAGTTTAAAGTTTAAGATCCAAAATATTTTGATTTGGAGTCTCTGAGATATTTTTAGCCTAAGACTTTAATTTTTGGATCCGTAGTTCATCTAAATTTAAATTTTACACGTTCTAAATTCGTATAGCATAAATTTGAATCTATAAATAAAGCCCTGTTGGTAATAATACTTAATTACATTTAATTAAAAAGGACTTTTAATTTATTTCTTACAACTATAAACTTTACAAAAGAAAAACTGACTAGCATATTTGACACGCAGCCAAGACGACGACTTTTTCTCTTCATACTTTTCCAAGTGATCTCCCCCGAGACATCACCGCTGCTTAAAATTTTACATAAATCTATTACTGTAAACTTTGCGGCTTTGCCATGTTTGTAAATTGTCGGTCTTGCTGTGTATGCAAACAGGTGCGGAGATACTTATTATTCAGCAGGAGTCCTGACAGGTCCGGATGTAATGTTTTCATATGGGATTCTTTGTCTTTGATACATTTTTTATGTGAGAATTTCGATTTCAACTTTAATAGACCACAGAGTGCATCGGTCGTAAGTTTTATTACGACACTGTAAATTCCAGTTTATGCAGTTCTAGACTTTGATGGCTGTGATGTTGTGTACTTTTTCTAAATATTTGAAGGTTGGTGGCAAACTCATTCAAAGCTCGTTAGAGGCGCGGAAAATATGATGAAAAGATTAGCGAGAAAATGAGCTTTTTTGATCGGTGAACTGCATTTTATTCCCAGACGTAATTACGAATTCAGGTAACGGAAAACGTTTTGTTGAAGAAAAAAATTTAGCTCTATTGTATTTCTACTTTCACATTATTCTCTAAAATCATCACACACGCTTAATAGAACCCGTTCTTCTTGAAATCTAAGCCAACCGGCTTGTAGATTTATTTTCACTCTTTACACGAGATTATATAATGCGATTTATCAGCCACGTGTAAAGCACTTTCTGCATTAACACTGTTATTATAACTGTACATGACGTCGTGCTTTTAATCAATTTAGCCTGACACAAAATTTCGTTGCAGCTGAGGTAATTCGTAAAATCAAACATTGATCCTTTCATTAAAATATCGGTTTTATATGTGCGCAATTAAAACAAACACGTGCGTCGATTAAAAACTGTGTCCGTTTTTACCTCACAAGTTTAGATAAGTGATTGGAATTAAAAATAAACCAGTTTGATTGATTGGATCGTTAGACATCGTGGTCATTTTTTAATTAAAAGCGGTGTAATTTGCTGGAAAACGGTTCGTAATTTCACCGGATATTTAGTTACAGATGATTTAATTTGAATTAAATTTATAAAAAGCACAATACAGCTAAAAGGTCCCAAACCTGAATTTTTCAAAGTAAACTATAAATATTTGACCGGCGCATCCACCATTTTTGTGATCTCAGAAAAACGTAAAAATTTGATGTTTTATAGAGATTAAATTAACAAAAAAATTGTTACAACGTCTGGTTTGTTTTTCAATGTTGTCTTCCAAGGTTTTATTACAGATATGTAATCAAGAGCGGGTTTTCTGTTATTACGTGTTTTACAGCATTTCAAGATTACTTCATTGTTTTCTAGAACAGAAAACAACTATAAATCTAAGAATATAAGTTCAACACACGTACTATATTACGATCAATAGCAAATCAAATCAAAAGCATACTCAAATAAATCAAGATCAATTGATGTTTCACGCGTCTTAAATTTCCTAGTGTTCACAACACTCCATTTTATGTTTACGGCGCTGTAATTCGTAAATCGTCTATCTTAGGAGTTGTCGATCGGGTTTACGAGAGACCTAATTTATCTATTGTTAAAGGTAGATATTGTTATATTTATAAATGATTGATTTTTGCAATTTTCTATTGATCTAGAATTTTATGTTACAGCTGACACTTTATTTTAAAATAGCATATACAGCTTTGATTTATATCCGTCTTAAAACTAAAAATATAAACAATGTATCGTTTTATGCACGATAATAACTGGCTGTTAAAATGTTTTCTTCGCAAATGGATCATAAAATATGCACTTTTGTTAATTTGTTGTTCGTTTCATTGAAACACAAGGCAACATTCAATTACTTTTGACAGTAAAAGTAACAGTGATGATGAAGAGCAATGGTAGTGATGGCAATCACCTGCCAAATTAATTATGACTAATAGGTTTTCAATAATTAGAGTGAGGTTTTGTTGTGAATTAGAGAGGCAACCAGTTCGTTATTTTTAATAGGGCAACTTTAATTGGCACTTATACGGAGGAAACAGCTATTCAACCGCTTTTCCTGCAACAGTTCATAACAGGGAAGCGAATTTAAAAAGTTTTTAATCCCTTCTCAGTTTCCCAAAAGAGAAAAATTGACAACTCTTGTTCTCTTTCATATCTAGCTAATTTGAATATTCAGGTCGTACTAACCTGACATCTTGTATATTTGGTTTCCAAACTTCTGACCGCAGACTCGAAGTAATCCTTTCCATATTCGATTCTCTGCTCTTGGCACAGCTGCGCCCACATATCCCTCGCTTGTTCTAAAATAACTTCATCGGATAACCATGAGTTCCCTGCGGTAAATTCTCCAGGTGCCACGACGACCACATCCACACCACGGCTTCTCAATTCCTTCCGCAAACATTCCGCTTGGGCTTCGATGGCTGCCAGGAGACCGCAGTGGATCCCACGGACAGGTGAGGCCACTTTGCACAGACCAGAAGACATTAAGATGACGCGACCTCGGGCTCGACGAATCAGGGGGAGCATCACCTGGTTCACGCGCGTGGGGCCTAGGAGGTTTATTTCGGTGGCTTTTTTGATGACCTAACAAAGGAAAAAAAAAGTTTTTTCAGTGCACTTTATATTCATAAAAATATAAAACTGAAAACGATGGGGGGTATTAAAATAAAATCCTAGTGGAACATCTTTCCTCGCCGCAATGTTTTACTTTAAGACGCATAAAGCCAACAATTCGTAACACCACGGAAAGTGTTGAAAGTCTATGACAATAAAAATTTTACAACGCCGAGATACACTGTGTGGAGGATTTCCTCCCACAGCAAGTTTTCCTCTAAAATTCTGAATATCCAATTAACGGAGTCACAAACAATTATTTCTGCTTTTGCCATTTGACGGGAAATAAAGCTCCGTTAGCGCACACCTACGAAAAATATAAATTTCCAGTTGAGCTTTATTTCCATTTATGCTTTGTCGTAAATTTTGCTTGAAATTAATTTTAAAAGTTGAATGATGAACGTTGAAAATGAAAAATTATTAAGATGGTGAGATCTGATGAGTTTAAAAGGTGTCAGAAAGTTTGCGGCGAGGCGTAAAATTTTGTAATAAAAGATTGATTTCGAAGTGCAGAAGTTATGCAATATTGTGTCTATTTTATAGTGTATGATCTATTTTAGTTGGATGAAACCTGGCAATGCCTCGTTCTCAGATATTTCCGCCTCTGCACTGACATTTGAGAATCTTCTATAAATAACCATGCAATTTTAAATTCTTGAAATGTCAGCTCTGGAAGGATAATTAATTACTCGTGCAAATTATAACAAGTGATATACTTCTGATACTTTTAATACTTTTTTGAAGTTGATGTGTTATTTTTCATTGAAGTAGAAAGAAATAAAAAGAAACTGAATTGATGCAAGTTGAGGATCCCCGCAAAGTTACTTTGTGTTTTCTGCATTTTGTTTAATTATAGCCCCATCAACTTATATATTTACTCTAGAAATTTCATCTTTCGCTAACTCAACAAATTCACTGTTAGAATATCAAATGTATTCTGTTTATTTCATTCTTTCTTTTCAGAGTTTTTATTAAATCCCTCCACATATTTTAAGTTTTATTTCGCAACTTTTCCAACCAATTCAATTTGCGTCTCTGTAGTGCAAAACGGGCACGGTATTTTATTACACTGCTTTATAACCAGAAAGTAATTTTTTACGACAACAACCATTTCTTTTCCCTTTGAAAGAAGCTAACGTGAAGTAACACCGTATTCTTTTATTGGGGTGTTTTTGTGGTTTTGCTACTCCGGAAAATAATAATAAAATAAAGACACTACTTGAAACGGTGTTCTCAAGAGACTCGGATAATATTGCTGGAATAAAATACTGAAGTTGATTAGGTTCCAACAAGAGCATTCAAGTTATTTGCTACTAGGTCGGAAATGGAAATCGGAAGCTCCGGAAGTTCAAACGATCTAAATTCTAATTTTCTGTGATTTCGCCATGTTGTGATTTTTTAGTAGAAATGGATGAGTAATTATTCTGGTTTAGTTTGCCCTTCTATTTGGCGGAATTTTTACGCCTGACTGGTCGCGAAAAGATGAATTCTTTACCAAGAGTGTATTAAAATTACTTTTGAAGCCCTTTAAGTGACACTCAAGAAACTCGCTTAATATTCTAGTAATGTAAATTACTCAAGTTTTCATTAGCGTAATTACAACATATCAAAACCAGACAGATTCTCCTCGATCTTCCGGAGTAATAACAATGTAACCACTTCTACTTCTGTTTAAGATAATGGTTTCTTTTGTCGCTCACGTCGTTGCTAAACTTTGTACGCAACAGGAAATTTATTACACTTGTGGCACACTTAATCGAATTCAAAAACTTTGGAAAGAAAAAATTGTAAAGTTCGCCACATTTTTGATCGTTAAATTCCTGAACTTTCCAGTCAAGCGCGAAGAAACTTATATCAGAAATGTTGATAACGAAAATAAATGTCTTTTGTAGTCACATGATAATCAGCTTTATTTTTGGAGCGATAATGGAAAACGTGTTCTACAGCTTACCACAGTAATCACAAACACGCATTTTCGTGGGATATTTTTAAATTAATTTTTAATCTGGCCTCCTTTTTCACGTTGCCAAGAACCTTCTGTTTCAAAAGCTTGTTCGCGTACAAGTGAGCTTCAATCATTGAATCGTTTAATTTTGAAGACTCTGTAGCTGTTTACTTAAAAAAAATCAAGTTTATTTCGTAATAAAAACGTTGGAAATTCATCATCAGAGAGCTTCTCTGAAAAATGCATTTTGTGTTTATCGAAGTTTTAATGAGTTTTAAGGATTTTAAGATGTCAAAAGGGTTTCATGCTTTAGACGAATTTTGTTTTTGTTTCTGGCTAGATTGGAAAAACGTTATCGAATTTTACGTTGGCAATAACACCGTCAAACATTTAAATAAAATCAGACTATTACATCAGCGCTTCACTGTTTCGTGTAACAAAGGTGCTTCTCTTTTTGTACTTTGTTTTGATATCAAATAAACGAGCACAATGAATTAAATATCTACAGCTCTTGCCATGATTAATGCAGTTGACAACAACAATAAATTAGCGTCTATTCAGCAGCTAATTCTGCAGACTAGAAATGGTGGATACTAGAATCGATTGTCCGCAACCTACATAACGTCTGCTTACATTTTAAAATAAGACAGTAACGACTGTGAATATTAACATAGCAGCAAAACTGATGTTTCTGTCTAGGGAGTGCTTAAACGTTTTCTTTAAAGCTGTTAAAGAATATAACTTTTTAAGGGCAAAGTCATAAGTATAAAACGTCTTACCCTAGAATTACTGTGGTTTAAGAAACCGGAAATTATGGAGTTGGTTTAATAGTCACTAAATAAGTTTTATGTTGTGCAGCAACAAAAAATAATAACAACTTGTGGGGCAATTATAACAACATAAAAAAGAGCTCAAATAATGGGTCGTATGTACCGCATAAAAATGCAACCAAAGAACGAAAGGACAGAAAATTTTCAGGATCTGAAGAGACGTTGACAAAGCAATATTGATGAAAGTCTTTTACCCACACAGTCTAGGAAAAGAACGAAAGAAAGCGGATTAGTAAAATAGAAGAAAAAACAAAATTCAAATGGAGACAGAATCCCATTTAACAATATCTGAATTTATTTTAGAGAATCTGCATCAAACGTTATTTTAAACAATAAACACGAGAAACTGCTGCTAGTTGGAAGGAAAGATCAATAGAAGTCTGCTTTAAAGTAAGCTTTAAAACCAAGAAATAAACGTATATTTAGACAAAACGAACTTTAGTAAAGCTAAAATGAATCATAATAATGAATGAAAAGGATTGAACAAATTGAAAGAAGTGTAGACGAAAGAGAAAGATCAAGAATATTTCGGAGTTATAAACAAAACCTTAACTTACAAAACTTATTGTTAGTAAAACATAAAAGAACCTCTTCAAGACTTTTTGTTGGCAAAACTTGTTAAAATTTATATACACATTTGTGGCATTGCTCTAGAATTAAGCACAAACATGCACTTGGTTTATTTATGCAAATGCTCGTACAGAATGCTTTAAGTAAGTATGTAATTATTTGAGTCCTCCTAATGTGTCGCAAGTCTTTGTTTTTAGAAATTAACTGTTTTTTTAAGATTGTAATAAATAGTGTTGAGCTTTCATTTCCAGAAATAAAATTGTTTATTTTATTAGACGCTATGAAAAAATCGTCATGCAGCTAAAGCAAATTTCAAGGGAAGTTAATTCTACACCAATATCTTTAAGATTAAGATTTGAATCCATGTCACATTTAAATTTCATATTTTATTTATTACGGATCATTTATTCATAACGTTGTAATCTACTCTAAGTTAGAAAGTAAATTAGAGTTTCCATTTTTCGTTGTTAAATTACTGTATAATTTATTACATTTAGGTCCTTACATTTTATCTTAATTTGATTTAATTTACTGACACGGCTTCATTTCACCTCCTTCAAGAAATTTATAATCTGCATTCTAAGGTGCTTCATGAATATAAATAGACTTACTTATATTTTTTATTATATTATCGATTGAATGAAAATAGGGTTGTTTAACAACAATGTTGAAGCTAAAAATAACTGACACCAGAAGGTTTTAGTGTTACGTTGGGGCGCTTTATTACATTTTTAATGATGAACGAGAATGTAGACATAATCCAAAAACCATTTTTGGTAAATCATATTTCACGGTTTATTTTTGTATTGTATTGTTTTTATAAATTGGAAAATACATTTAAACTTTTCTATAAAAACATGCCCAGCACATAGTGCACTTTTTTCATAGACGCTGTTGGCTGACTTAAATGTGAAATGTAAGTTTCAGATGTGTCTCCTTTGACATAAAAATTGATATCATGCTTTTCGAAGTAAAGATATTGCATTGCGCTCGGTAGCTTTTAAAATGAGCACAATTTGAGTTACTGCATAGATAGTCATTTCCACCGATTTATTTAAAAATGGATATTTTTATTTGTACACAGTTCATATCTCTACCATTTGAAACGCTTCCACCTTCGATTCGATGGAAAAATCAATTTAGCTATCTGCACAAAGTAGTACACCATTTCACAATTATTGTGCTTGCTTTTTTAAATTAAAGCGTATTTGGAAATAACGCAAATTCCACATGAATGCCAGTTTATAAAAGATAAAAAGAAAAACGGCTTGAGAAATTTATGATGGTATATCTCCTACGTAGCAATTTTAGAATTAAAAACCGATCTTTCGGTTATAAGGGGTGTATGTGAACCGTGTATTGATTGCATGGACGTTATTAAACAGTAATCCAGAAGTAATATTGGCGGCTTAGAAATTTTCCATAAGAGCTTCTTGTTGGATCGATTTTTCAATTTTAAGAGGACCTAATTTGAAGGAAGCGGTTTTTGATGCGTTTATGAATAAATTTGTGGCACGTTTCAAAGTATATTCTGCGTGCAGTTTGTGACTTGAGTTATGAATTTTCAGTTTTGAGATAAATGTTGTAGAGTTAAAATTTGTATTTCTAGTTTCTAAAGTTTATGGTTTGAGTGTGAGAGACGTTGATAAATGTCCTGCTTGACATGACTGTTTTGTGGATCAATGCGAGGTTAATTGAAAGGTTAAAAAAGTTATAAATCTAAACGACTTATCTTCGTACATGTTTTCGGCAGTTTTTATAATTATTTTTGTTTGGTGAATATGTAGATTGTAGATTTGTAAAATTTTGTATTCTATGAGTAAATGTTTGACATTTTAATATAGGGCCAGAATTGCCGCTTGATTTGAAATTTGAATTTTATTTCATCCCCTAAAAAATTCACAATTTTTATTTGCTGATTTAATACGCTTGAATCAGCTGATGTACATAAAGCTTGTCCCAGAACTCGCGCGCGAAAGTCAACCACTGATTCTGTTTTGCATTCTGAGAGTGAAAAAAATGCAAAGCAATTTAAAGTTAACCAATCGGAAACGTTTTATTTTAGATTTTTAGATTTTTAGATTTTTAGATTTAGATTTTTTCACAAATTTACTCTCAAAACGTAAGTTATAATTCCGGGACACTTTGAAGTAACGTCCGGTGTTGGCTTTTTACGACTTTGATTAGCTTCCAAAATCGAAGTGACAATGTAAATAGTTACGCCGCTTATATTTTACTTTCATCTGGTTCCGCCCCCGGACAAATAATTTCCCACCACCCGTAACAATTTTCGTGTTGTCTGTTTCGTCATTACCTGGGGAGGTATCCACTCAATTTCTCCTAAGGCTACCCACGACGTAGCATGAATAACAGCCCATAATCCTGGCGCTCCATCCGGAAGATGTTCGACAGCATACAAAGAGGCAGCCAAGATCTGTGTTTCCGAAGAGACATCTAGTTGCAGGACATGCAGCCGTCCTGAACTCTCCTCTTTCAGTTCTTCAGCAATGGGATTATCGTTAGCGTTCTGGAATCCTGCGAAGACTGTAAATCCTTGTTCGTCCAAATGGCGTGCGAGGGCGTTACCGATGCGGGAATCGCAGCCGGTTATCAAAACAGCTTTTCCTGCTGCGGTTACCTGAGAAAGCGCAAATTTTGAGTAATACGAACGTTGAATTACACAGAATTACAGATTTTTCAAGTTAATTAAAGCGTTAGTTTGGATATATGTATATACAGAAAGTAAAATAGTTTGAGTTTATCTTTTATAATTGGAATTTGTGTTGCATCCAACTGTTTCGCGTGGGCATCTTTCAAAATTAAAATAAGGTCAAATAATGTGTACATATTTTTCCGTTTATATACACTCCCACGTTTGTTTGGAAATTCTGGCATTTAAGCACGTGAATATTAGAATACAATAAGGATTTCAATTTTAAACTTTTTATTGTTTTACGATTATTAGATTCGATTGCGCGTGTGTTTTCCATTTTTAGGACACGTTTAAGTAAATATTGCAAACGATGTCAAAATGGTTAGTTCGTGTTCCAGGTTTCCTATAAATTTTGTGGTACATTATTTTATAGAAGCCCTGAACTGTCAAAACACCCTCATATAGTTTCGGCCTAATGAATCTGTTTTATGGTGGTAAAATATCACCCCGTTATATAATTCAGTAGCAATTTTCTCTAATATTTGTTCGAGTTTATTAACGCCGGCCATTTCGTCATACTCGGAGCTGCAATCTGCCCACTTTGCGCTCATAAAATTTCAGTTTAAATACATCATAAAAATTCTTGGGAGATTTTTTAGCATACAATGAAGTTCCATAAAATTAGACACTGAAATGGAAAACAAGAGTCGTGCATTTGTATTCTCTCTATGTTTGCAAACAGCAGATTTTTCTTTATTGTTGTCTGGTATCAAACAAAAGTGCACTTTCAGTTTCTTGAGCTGACAACGTAAAGTTCTAAACACAAAGAAATTAATACAAAAGACAAAGCTTATCGTTGCAAAGTTTCAAACTCAGTGACCGCAAGTGAGTTTGTTTTCCATCAAGCTGGCATCTGAGGTCTTTTGATGAATGAAAATAGACTCAATTGTTTGTTTATTAGAAAAAATCGTTTGAAAAATGCTTTTTTGCCGCCGCCGATAATTTAAAATAAACGAATGGTTAGTTGGAATGAAAAAGGATATACATCTTTGAATTGACACGAGGCCATAAATAAAACACCACCAGTCGGCGGACGTTCTCTTCTAATTTCCAAACCCCGAGTGGTACAGAAATATAAAAATTGGGACAGCCGATAGACCTAAATTTCGAACTCGAAACAGAGTTAGCCCACTAACGGGAAGCATTTTATAACAATTTGTTCTTTAACAAGGATCTTGTTACAGGTAAAGGTCAGGGTGTGGGTCGCTTTATTAAAATTAATGAACATGAAGATTATAATGACGGTTTTACAATTTTGCGAGTGAACATTAGGGAGCGAAAATTGGCTAATTTCGTAGTTCACGGTTAAGAAAGATCTATAAATATAACAAAATCACCAAAGTTCGTGAACACGTGAAAGAAACATATCTACAAAAATCAATAATTGAGGTGCCAACGTCAATATTTGTATTGCTTGCCGATATGGCTTTGAACTTCACGAATGCTTTGATTTTAAAAGCAACAAGGAAGTTATGTGGCTGTGCGCATTGCCTTTAACGTGGTTTCATCTTTTGAACAAAGACGAAAAAGTTTTCGCTACAAATAAAGTCTCACACGAAATGTGGCACTCAAAGCGCCATTAATATCAATTTAGAGTGTAAAATAAAAAACTAATAATAGCGCCTATGATTATGCTACGATTTGCTTTCAGTATTTTTACATTATGATGTGAGGACAAATCAAAAATAAAATTCTTATTACAAAGTCAAAACAGAGCAATTTAGATGGAAAAAGGATTTTTTTTAGTATGAAATAAACATTAGCGGAAAAGCTTTGGTGCAATTAAAATTCAGGCCTTCAAACCCTTGATGTAAAAATTCCAACGGGCTTGAGGGTTTTTTAAGTAATCGATATCCAAACCGTTTTTGAAACGATGTGTTAGGATGATGTTAAAAATTTAACTCCAGTCAAAACCAATCTGGAGAGTAAGCAAAAATAAATTCCCTTTACCTTAAGATTGTGGTAGAACAGGACCGCAGCTATCGTAGTAATAGCAAAGAAAATAAACAACGTGAGGGTCGAAACTTGTGATATGTGCAACGCGTTGAGTATCGTGCTCAAAATGATGGCAGCAGCATGACAGAAAATGACCGGCAGCAAACACCTGTCCAAAACGTCCCATGGTACTTCTTGTTGCCCCACATTAGTCGGTTTCAAATTAATAACGGACTGTTTTCTTTGTATGTTGGACGTCTTGATCAAGGCAACATTAGGAAGGGCCTTAAGGGATGGCCGCCTTTTGAAGGGACCACTCATGTTTCGGGAAAGCTGAACACCGACTGATGGAGTCCCGGGAATGTGTGCCAAAATTCAGTTTCGTGACCGGTCGCATCTATTTTAAAATACTCGCTTCAGTGCAGCAAGTTTTAGTAAAATATCTGTGGCTAATGTTTTTCGCCGTTTGATTCAGAAATTGAAAGTGCAATCATAAGCCGACAGGTTTATTGTTAGGGCAAGTTTATTTTAGTTGGTCTAGGTTGGGAGTGCGTTGCGAAAAGGTTGATTAGATCATTTGTAATCTGAGAGTCTTATCTTTGTCAACATTTTTCTATTGAAAGACTTTCAACGTTTTGTTAGAAGAGATGGGGTTACTTCAGATTCCCACAAATTGTGGCATCCGTCGTAAAAATAGTAGAGATAATCTATTTTTGAACATTAAACTGAAAAATAAATTGCGTCATGTATGCGTGGGTGCACACATAATATTGACATTATTTTAATTTTTATACGATTTTACTTGATGGGACAATTAAATAAACTGAAGTGAAGTTTACGATGATATGCTGTAAAAACTTCAAGTTATGAAAATATTTATAATAAAACTTCATTCAAGTTTTTAATAATACTTCGCCACGTTCTATCTTTTTATAGACTAAAAAGAAACGTTTCCGATATTCGGAAACTGTTGGTTTACAATTAAACAAAATGTTTCTGATGTAATACAATGATGAAAGAGTTATTCCGTTTGCGTGTAATTTCGTTAAAAGAAAAGAACCATTAACGCTCTATGTTTGTAAGTGCGTCTTGAATCGATTTGCTGCACCGTAATGTAATTGAATATAGCGTTCGACTCGATTTATTTCAAGAGCCAAAACTCTGACGCATATTAAATTTATATAAGTTCGTATCTTATTAAAGGTTGTTTCAGTGGTAAAAATAAGTTATTTTGCTGTTGCTATTTTGCATGCCTTCTAAATTTATTCAGTAGCTGTCTTTAAGATTTATAAACAGATGATTATTATGAGCGTACGAATGCAACAAGTATAAAAAATGCTTGAAGCCAGAAAATAGACCGTTGAGAAAACAACAGGTGAACATTTTTCAGCCACGATATAAATTAGCGGTGACAGAAAAACATCATTAATACAATTATTGATTTCTAATTTTGGATTTCGGATAGTCATAACAAGGCTTTGTCAAATTCGTGTTATTAATGATTGCGATACTCTTGTTTGAAAATCATTGTGTACTGCTACTGGAAGTGTAAATTCTGTGAAAGTTACCATCGATGCACAGAGCTTTGAGATAGTGTAAAAGTCCAAAGCCTGCAAAGTTGTTGAGCATATGGTGGTTGTTTGTCAGATGTAGAGGTGATAAACACGCTTTTGTGATGCAATTAATGTGGATGAAAATTTAAACAAGCTTTATTGTGGTTTAAATATTCTCTGCACATGCGACACTTTCTGTATTTAGTTTCGTAATTATAATAACGCGAGGGAAGTAAGTACAACCGGGAAATGAATATTGAACAAATTCGATTAAACGAAAAATAGTAAACCCATTTACACTAGTATCAACAGAAATGTTATTAATTTTATAATTACAACTTTGGGAATACTAAAATAATCAAGTTGTAAGACGGAGCTTTTCATATTTTTGTCAACACAAACCTGTAATTACCAATACATACAACCAATAATTCTCATTTCGATTTTATTTAATCTCATTCTTTGCTTTTAGTGCAAATATTTGCTCCAAACCAACAATTCAATCACTTTGCCACAGAAAGACTACCTACAAAAACTTGCTCACTGACCATACAAAGACCGAATATTTTGGCCGTCTTTCTCTCGTTCGTGACCATGTGCTATAAGTTTCGACAAGTTAACACACTTGTTTCCTCGAATTACGGAGCGGAAAAGCAAGTTCCTCACTTGATAAAACTAACAATAGAAAAATTAACGAAATCCTGGTAGGTCCAATAGGGAGGCTATTTTTAGAAGTGCGTTTTTTCTACAATTTGTCAACTTTCACAGTTGTCTTCTTCTGTCGTAATTAACAGGATAGAAGTGCATATCTTACAATAAAATTATCAATAAAATATGTTGCATAATTTTTATTCAAAGTTTTTTTTTAATAAAAATAAATTCGAGATTAGACATTATCTTTCTATCTGTCGTAATTGCGGGGATATGAAGCTCCAAAAATTTCACAAAAAATGTTCACCAGAAGACATTGTAAATTGAAAACAATTTATATGTGGGGAATTTGAGGAACACCATCATACTGCGCATACTGTATCATTCATTCTATCTGCCGTAGTTCCGGAGATATGGAGCATTGCAAATTTGTACACTTAAAATTTACTATTCGATATTTTAATCGCTTCTAAATCAGTTATATGTATGTTGAGGTACGTTAAAAGTAATTTTTGAAATCTGCGTGAAATTATGCGTAAAATGAGTACCAATAGCTTAAGTTTGCTCCGCAAATAAGCGAGGTATCGACCGAAACAGATTTACATCATTAATTAGAACATTAATTCCAATTCGGGTTAAGTAAAACAGGATTATTATCAACAAAAGCACGAGAAAAACGATGACCGCATCTTTCTATCTATCGTAGTTCTGAAGAAATGGAGCATTGAATATTTCAAAACATCAAAATTTTTGTCTTGTGGCAACAGCCCAAAATCTTAATCACTCCTAATTTATTTAGTTGGTGACGTACGTGAAAAATAGCACGGGTCTAGATTCTATGTTAAATGAGCACCAACAACTTAAGTTTAAGCTTCACAAATGGACAAGCAAGTAGGTATTGACCGAAATAGTTTTTTTAGAGGATATTTTCGGGGGCATTTTTAAATGCTTTTTAATTTCTTTGAGTTTACATCAGTCAAAAAAGCAGCTTAAGATCTATCAACTGACCAAATATCAGATTGATAGGTCAAATAGTATTCAGTGGGCGATAGACAAACCAAAAATTAATTTTTTTCCATCGTTTGAGCCGTTTGAGTTTACTTACATTATTCAAATTCGGGATAAGTAAAACCGGATTCTTATCAACAAAAGTTCCACAAAAATGATGGCGCAAACCGCATCTTTTCATCTGTCTTAGTTCCGGAGGTATGGAGCTCCAAAAATTCCGGAAAAAATGTTCACCCGAAGAACAGACCTATTGTAAGTAAATTAAAAAAATTGAATTTTTGAATTTGGATTATGTAAGATTAAATTCTTCAACAAAAGCACGAGAAAACCACATTTTTTATCTGTCGTTGTTTCGGTGACATGAAGCATAGAAAAGTCGGGAAAAATATGAAAATTAGTGCTTTTATGTTTTACAGCTGCAGGTATTTGTTCATTTCGCGGATTTTTGTTTAACCGCGTTCGGTTTATAACCGCAATTTAGGTTTAATGGCAGTCGCGTAAAAGCATTGTATGCTCCACGGTTCAAAGTATTTTTTGTCAGCTAGATTCACAAATAGCTAATGTATCTTTTGTGACTGTTTTGCTCTCGTTTTAAAAACTAAGCTTTGAAATTTAAAACAATATGGGCCTTTGATCTCGTTAAATAACGGTGCAAGAAGAATCTGACTGGAATTCAATGTACTTTTTGGTTCGTGAATTCAAAGAAGTAACCGGTCTCGTTTAAAGGGTAATTCTAAATTTACGTACTATTGCGAATAAATTCTACCAAACTTTCTCAAAACTTGTTTGTAATGAAACTATGTGTTCGCTGTTAAAACAAACAAATTCAGAGAATACAGAGTTTGCTCAACGGATGCTTATTATAAGAGCGAAATCGCTTGTGAGGCTAAGGTCAAAGTTCGATCAAAACAAACATTTATGCTTAAATTCTTCTCTTCAATCTGTACAAGTTCATTTTACCAACAATGTCCAATCATTCGCTTTTGTATCGACGGCACGTTCGGCTCTGACAGGACATAATTCGACGTGTAAAGAGCCGTTTGACAAGTTGTGGAATAATCAATTGTGGGTTTGTGATAAAAATAACGAGTTTGTATTTGTCCTGTGGGTATCGAGCGATTGCCAAGGCGTGCGACAGATCCGTTGCTGCAATAACCTTAGCGTTATTATGTTTGTTATGCGTCAGAAGAAAATGTGGGTTAGATGACCGACACCGATCTCGGTCCTTCTTGTTTACATTCCGACGTCAACAAAGATTCCATTTGACGAAACATTGTACCTATGTAGCAGCCGAGCGGCATCCAATCAAGACGATACTTTCCACTAGGATGGCAAGGAATGGATTTCACCCACATTTCTGGGATATACAAGCTCGAGATGAACATTTCGCCTCTATTTGAGAGATGAAATCATGTAGCGAGGCGGACGCTCTAATCAGGTGAGTTTTATTTGACATTTAAATGTAGGATGTTACTTTTCATTACGGTTACTGCGGATTCGAACCGATGAAATTACGTTTTTCAGCGAGTCTAAACTTACCTGAAAACATATAACGACAAAACACATTTTGTAAAATGGTGGATGCGCCGGGGAAAAATAATATAATTTTATTTCAGTTAATTTGAAGCATCGCATCGTCAAGATGCTGCTTTTGAAGATAAACTGAATTGGGCAAAATTTGATGTTTTATCTGATTGGGTATGCGAAATTGTAGACTAATTGTTCAGCCCTAGTCTTCGATCTATTGATATCTCGGTGCTTGCTAAACTTTACAGGATTACTTGGTATTGTCGTAGCAGCATCATTAAGACAAGCCATGAATTCTAATCTCATTGTCTGTTGTTGCTGTGTGTTTTCAAAGTTTATTAAAGCAGCTCCCTTAATTTACTGTGACTGTAAAGTTTCATGTCTAAGCGTGTAATTAAACGCACGTTTCATATTATTGATTGACTATAAGGAAAAGGTGTCGCGAAAAATTGATATGAAAATAAGGATCGACAGTTGCAAACATTTTCTCTGATAACTTTCACTTCAAACAAGCTTTGTGCAAATGACAAAGCTCTCACAATAATTAAAATTGATGATTGTGTGTGTCGGGGTTAATCCAGCGCTAAAACACCACAAATTACTTCGAATTGAAATGGACCTAGAATAATAATCTCCTCAACGTCTTTCAAACTATATAATTACACCGCCTAGTGTGAAAAAGTGCTCTTTCCACTCTCCGTTCGTAAATCGCCGAGCTCATTATTTTCCAGTTTTTTCCCAAGCTAGCCCCCTTTTTCTCATTCTCGGCAATTAGCAAGCGTAGAATGAGCATCTGTGGTGCAGGTGCAAAGGTACCAGAACGCCATCGCCAGTGACGCGCAACAGTGTGGAGTGGTGGCGGATATCTGGATATCCACAGGTAGGTCGGGGAAGTGGGAGCGGTCGATCGATGACGCTACAGCGCTAGCCGCCCACACAATGCGGCCGAACGAAGCTCCTCGACACTGAACAACACATAACATTCCGGTGGAGCGGCGACGACGGCACCACCGACGCCGCCGCCACAAGAGCTGACTCATCTTTTGGCACATGGAAAAACGACGTCATCGTCGCCCAAAAATAACAGTCGAATCACTTTTCGAACTGGAAGTTTCAACTCTGACTCTGTGGAATGTTTGGAAGCTCTTCAAAAGTAATGTGAGAGCGGATTAGGAGAAGGTCTGTCATATGACACCCTTTCATTCATTTGAGAACCCTGCAGATGTGTAGTGGGAGTGGTAATGTTTATTATTTTGTAAATGCGTGGTGGTACAAAATTGACCGAATTTTTGCGAATTTTACTCGTGCATTTTGTGGTCGATTTTTTAATTTTTCTGTTCAAACACTTTCACTTATATCAAATGCTTGATCATTAATTTGTAATTAATGCAGATGGAACTACGGTAATTCTCTTCTATCGATTAAAATTTCGATAAGCTTAACCTTTGGTATATCACAATGTTAGAGTATCATGTTCTGATATTTATTCAACTGTAATGTTTTCCAATAACAAACATTTTTTCAGTTCCTAAAACTCGGAATTAAATATTTATTATTGTCTGTCTGCTTCTAATTTTACCATCCGTCTTCCTTGTGTGAGCGTTATTTTAGGAAAAGAAAGACAAATTGCCATACATTATCAGGCAATGTCCCGCATAATCAAAGTAGGATTTTACCCTAATAAGGTTACACATTTCCGAAATTGAAGCATCAGTATTCAAAAGGTGGAATTAGTTCTTTACTCTGATGAAGAACTTTATAAGCACGTGATTACTTTTCTGATGGAGTTGTTCCTCTAAAAGTCTAATAAGAATGCAGACAGAAAATTTAAACTAATATTTCTTAGAGTAAAAGATGCACTTCCGTTTATATAAAGTGGCGCACTAATTAAAAGTTGGACAAAGAAATCAGAAACATCACTTGAAATTTGGATGCAGTTGGAAGTTCCCCGTTTATTAGTTAGAGTACAAAGTGCAAGTTTCTACATCACTGAAAGTTATTATTGACTTGTTACATAGAAATACATTAATCTGCTTTAGTCCTCCTCATTTTTTTTCTTTGCCTTTATAAAAACTGATGAATTCAGAGTAATATTCTCTGTTTGATAACTCATCACAAAAGTCCGTAAATTTCTGAAATTTCTCTTGCCCATTGTGTAAAATTCGCAAAACATTTCTTATAAAATAGTGCAGACCTTATAATAAAATTGGTTTAATGTTGTTTCTTGCGGTATAACTGAAATACCAGACGTTTAATTAAATGCTCGAATAAAATGTAAAGGTTGTTTATTGTTTGAAAACTAAATAAAAATTATTAAATCTTACTAAACCTTTTCCCAGCGGCAAACCAAAGAGAAAAGTGCGGAATTTTCTACAAATCGATGTTGTGGTGTTAATAATCTTGTCGTGTTTGCAAACTTCGAGTTAAACTTTAACTCTGGAGTTGTGTGTTGAATTTTTATTTAACTTGGATTAAATGGTATAATGTTGTAAGCGAACAAATATTTAAAGTATATCGAACAAAATCAATAAAGCATCGTTAATTCATGGTTGGGTCTTTTGTCTCTCGCAAATACACCCTGGGGTTTATACATGTAGCCCATATTCATGAAACCTCGCACACAAGTGGCATTATTAAGCATCCTATTTTCCAGGATCATACTTGAAGGAGGTACCTCCACAATTCTTGATTATTTAATATTAAAGCGTTCGGTGTATCTTAGTTGCGGGGTTATAAAAATTAAATGAATACATTGCTAAGCTGTTAGATTGATAGTTAAGTTTTGTTGTTACAGTGTTAATTCAGAAATTAGATTCGTGTCAGTTTAAATATATGTTAAAATGGTGGAGGCGCCGGGAAAAGATTCACCACGTAGAAATAAAACGTGACATGTTACTCATTTTAAGATTGTGAAGCTTTGTGGGGATCAAAAGATAACGTAATTTTTGTGAACAGCAACATTTCATTTTGGGAATTTAGACAAACACGACTTTCTTTATTTGTTGTCAAGGCGAAGAAACAAGTTAATTGGATATGTCAATTACTGAGCGTGATCTAAATTAAAGTGCACCTGCAGCAGCAACAATGTGAAGTGTGCTTTCAAAAAAATGGTGGAAAACTTGTGAGAAGCAGCCGTTTTATTGCGGTATTTTTTGTTCCTGTTAATAAATTTGAGTTTTCCAGATCCGTTGCCTTTCCTTTTTCTCGTAAACGCTCCAACTATCCTCCGATTCAGCTGTGGCGAGGTGTTATTTATTTGCCCAGGAGAAGCAATTATCTCAGTCATAATTTCGGTGGAGAACATCCAGGAAAATGAGCTTTTGCCTACACAAACCCGCTAGAATTTCTCACCAGATCTGGAACAATAATTGCTCCGAGGAAAATTGATATTTACAACATTCAGGCTTGTAATCACAACCCTAAATGCAAAAATGATCGTGCGCTGTGCATCTCTTATCGCGCCCACGCGGAGAATTTTGGCGACTTTGAAACAACTCTATTACTAAATCACCCCTCAAGTTCCACCCTCGCATAAAGACACTCGCTCTTTACGTCAGCGGAT
This sequence comes from Gnatocerus cornutus, assembly GCA_029298725.1. Classification (NCBI taxonomy): domain Eukaryota; kingdom Metazoa; phylum Arthropoda; class Insecta; order Coleoptera; family Tenebrionidae; genus Gnatocerus; species Gnatocerus cornutus. Next base: position 10,938,900 of record CM055514.1, read on the forward strand.
GTTCCGCGATGATGCTTCGTTTCATTTACACTGCCAAAGAAAATAAGGGAAAAAGGTCAGTGTTTTTACAGGGACGGACAATGTGGCCATGATTTTAAGTTTTATCCTAACGAGGGCCGGCTCATTCAATTTTTATTTTTATGAACGGTGATTTGTTTTTGTGGAGGATGTTTAAACAAAAATTCGGCGAAAAAATAATTTGCGCGGTAATAAAACGGGATTGCAGGAGAATAAATAAGGATTTTAGGGAGGAACACATACAAGATTTTAGCGATTGGGTAGGAAAAGAAATGGGAGGACATTTTTCGTCGTGGATAATGAAATGGGAATTTTATGATAATTCTAAAAGTAATAATGTTTAATCATTCATTTTCTTCATTAGTTGTCGCTTCAAAAGAAAATGTTTGCTTGATTGAATGAAATTTTAGTGTAATATTACAGTAATTTCAGTTTTTACCTGTTCTCATTTTTTCCTGTTGCCATGAAATTAGCGATGAACCAAAATTAAAAGAAGCAACGTTTATTAAAATATTAAGCATTTAGTTTTTGTAGAATCACAGAAAGCTTGAAAATTGAGAAAATAACTATGACCGCATTTTCTGTTAAAATAAGCAGTGTCAATTGGCGTTCTCTTTTGTGGTTTTTTTTGTTGCGTCTCGACGGAAGCCGAAACTTTACTAAAAGGTCAAAGCGAATTTAAATGACACACACAGTTAATAAAATTATGATTTTTTGTAATTTTGCCGCAGGCGCAAGTAAATTATTAAAAGGATTGTTAATTTCACTTATATAAAGTGTCAATAAGAATGATACCTGAAAGTATTCGATTAACCGAAAGCGAATTTATTATAAATGATATTTGTCTTTTAACATGAGGGTCAGTTACCGGTCTCGTAGCTCAGCAGTTTCTAATTTAACAAAGTGTTTCCGTCTTAGCCGGAGAATAAAAAATTAATGTGGGAAAAATAAAACCCGAGATAAATTTGCACTGAACAATGCGGATCAATAAAACTAAGTTTTTGCCCCGGAGATTGTCCTTAAACAATCATATAATTTTCTTAAAGATATGAACCACCCACACCTAACAATGTAAATGAAATTTTAATTAAAACAACCCAATTTGGATGCTTCTGGAACACAAATACATTCCCAAAGCTCGAGCTTTCACCCGCTAGTGTATCGTTATTCACAATTAAAACCAGAAGATACCATATCCCCGTCTTAGCAAAATTATTTTCCGAGTAGTTTTTTTTTCTTTTTACCCACGTGTGCGCCATTGGTATTGAAGCTGCGGTGGCCTTAACCTACAACCCGCGACCTCCCCCAGGATGACCCAGTTCCGGTCTTGATGCTCTCATCAGGCTTGTTTCCGCGCACTGGAACACACCCTGTATGCCAACCTGGATTTAAGAGGTCGCTTTTAAATTTTCGGGCCTGGAGCTTTATTGATGTGAGGGCAGATCGAAAATCAACAGTACAACCTGTTTGTTTTATGAAATTTGAGAATTTAGGGCTGCGGAGAACATTTTAGTTAAAGATGTAACAGAAGCAAATAGAAAGGTAGTCGATTGTTTCTGGTAGTGTTTGTAGTGCAGTTTAATGCGATGAGTAAGTTGGCTGGGGCGCTCAAACGTGTTGCTTTGAGTCAGAAATTGAAGAAGTCAAAAGCAACAAAATATCTGGTTACAAGCGTATTATGAGTACTACCTGTTTGTTGATTTTCTTTAACACTCAGCTTACAATTTTTTGCTTAAATCGAAACGCTGAAGACTGTAATTTTTTTAGGTAGACATAAGCAAAAAAGTTTGTTTTATGTGGAGCTAGACAAGAAACTTCAAGCAAAGGAAATTGGAGGTTTTAAAAATTTAGAAAAAGGACAGTTAACTTAGCTAAAGTTTTCATACATTTGTGAAACAATATAAAAAATCTTTTCAAGAACGAACGTGAAAATTGTTTTTTTATTGGAATTCTCTCGAGCATGTTTTTGATGTAACTGTTGTACGGACTCATAACGTGGTTTTACTTCATCACATTTAATAGATTAAAAGGAAAAAGTTTTCTCGTTTATTCTTTTATATCTTTGTGGTTAATTATTCAGAAAGATTAGTCCAGAAGTTGGTCGGCTTGAGAATAAATTGTTTGTGTTTCTTATTATTGGAGTTGGATTGGCAGTTGTGTTTGAGAGTTGTTGTCTTATTTATTTATTTATTTAAAAAAATAGAACTCGTTCATTTGTACATTTTATTGCATTTTGAACAGAATCTACAAATTGTGCGCGTGGTTTGTTTTGTCTAAATAATTCAGTCATTAAATTTAATTAAAATGTATGCAATTGACAACCCAAAATAAGTTATTGTTTGCTTGAAAGTGTTTTTCATTTCAATTACATGTTATTTTAAACAAATATTTGTGTTGTTAATATTTTTGTATTTTAACATTTACCCAACCTTCACGTGTGTTTTATTTTTTTCATTGACACGCTCCAAATTTAGCTAAATTTCTTTTGGCTCAAAAGAGTTTGAAATTAGGGTGCTTTTTGTGTATTTAAAAACTGAGCTTAATTATATAAAACTCGTTAAACTTTAGCGTTTAAGCATTTAATTAAATGATTTTTCTTTTGTTTTTATTATTCTTGCGCAAAGTGTGAATAAACTCACCCTCGAAAAATCATTTAGAAAGTTGATAAATTAGGAACTCGGCAATTTAATTAAAATTAATGTTAATCGTGTTCAGTTACCATTAATTCAAGAGCTCAAGTTTAATAAATGGTAACTTGTGTTTCAGCAACCGTATATCAATGTGTTTGCAGGCGGATAACTTTTATTCTATGGTCTCATTAGCCAGAAAAAGGGAAACTGACCCTGTATATCTAAGAAGCTAATTAAATATACAAAGAGTAAGTTACGCTAATTGTTAAATTAGATTTAGTTAATTATAAGTCGGCGCAGTTAGTATAAAAAGATAATATTCAACGAGTTTTATCTAATATTATGGTTTTTTTTTCTTCATTTAAACGCTTTACAGTGACATTCAAGAAACTTGCTTTAATAAAAGCCACTTGAGTCTCTAACGCTTTCTTGTTAGATAAACTTAGAGCGACACAGAGGGACTGAAGATAAAATGAAATTGCAAATTGAACTAAGAGCTGACAAGGCAGATGAATTCGTTTTTTGACATTTTAATGGAGTGGGCAGACGAGAATTCTTATCATTTCTGTTGATTACAGATATGAAAACACGTGTAGAAGTAATTAATCTTGTATTAATCGCTTCTCATAGGCCTCCACTTTGTTTTTCGCAACCTGCAAACACGATTCAATATTCCCTGAAATCTTGTAAAGCTCCTTTTTTTCACACTAAATTCAATTAGGCATTGACAGCTTTATTAATCGTTTCTCCTGCCTCAAATATTGTTATTCTTCTCGGTCCATCCGCCATAAACAATAGTAAACGTCTATGAAAATGAACATCACTATAAACCTAGTAAACTCTTTCTCATTTAATCCATGGTTGTGGGTCACGTATTCACTTGTTCTACTTTGGTCGACTGTGAAGAAACAGGACAGCAAGATGCTCGCAGGACCTTCAGGATTTATGGCATAGGTAGCAGGATTTACAGCGTCCAGGAGAAATATTATAGCATGACGTAATCACAGCTTCGTTTCAAGTCGGCACACTTCGCGGACCCAAGGGTGAGAGAAAGCTTTATGGCGAGCTAAAAATAGAATCGGGCTTTTGCGCTTCCGCATCCTAACCAGGCTGAGTCCTTGCAACTTCATTCTGGCCCGGACGAAAACGACCTCACTACTGCAGACACAAAAATGGTTTGTCAGCGAAAAGAGTTTTCGGTGGAAATAATTTTAAAATTATAGGAACGGAGAGTAGCTTCATATTTAGATTTAGATGTCAACGTTTTTATGGATATTCAAAATCATTTGATTGGTAATTGAATTATTTTAAAATGCATAACACTACGATTACAGTATTATTTTATTAAATAACAAAATACAACTCCAAGCGCACTAAACTAACATTTTGTACAAATCTGCTGTGTACAGAGCAAATACAATATTTTTTATTTTTTGTGGAAACAGAATTTTCCAGCAGTTTAACCAATTGTGCGTACAGTTTATAAAATATGTTGGTTTATCGGTGGATCAAAATTTAGAATTTCTTCGTGAAATAATCTTGAATTTCGTTTAATTTTTTGAAGGATTGGAAGTTTGGTTTTCAGAATTTCTTGTTTCCGTGATCCAATTTTTATTCTCAATTTGATATCCGATTTTATCCCGTCTTTTGAAAAATTTTAGCAGCTTTAATAAATATGTAGGTCAGAGATAATGAACGGAAAATTTGGAAAACTGAAACTGTGTGTAATCGAATATTAAATGAACAGAGTCATGCAGAAATGCCTTGATTGGACGTTCAAATTCCTGTTCCTTTATTTTTTTCTGTATTGTAGAAGCATATATTTTTTAATATTGAAATTATATCCGTAAAAACATCAAAACATGGCAATTATAAATTAAAATTTACTCAAAATTTAGAATCGTCTATTAGGTAATTCTTGCATAAATCCGTCCAAATAATTCTGCTTGATCTCTTAAATATTTGATTTACGTTTGGTTAAACTAAATACATAGTATGCAATTAGTGGCACTAAACAAATCTCAGATGTAAACACACCAATTAGTATCAGTTGATAAAAAATTTGCTAATACAAAAATCAATCTCGGAATAAATTTACTTTAGTATATTGCAGATTTGGGATTTGGAATTTGGATTTAATCCTATCACTTCCGAAAACTGCAGCTGTCAAACTTAATTAATTATTATAATTAATAGCAAGCCTAGTTAATTGTTAAAACAACCTGTTGCCCACTGAATTTAAGAACCTGCATCAACATAATAAACTAAAGTAATGTTAAATAGTTCACATTTACCCAACAGTGTGGGCTCTTCTAGGAGCATGCTGGAGGCGAATTCTACTTTATATTTCACGCAAGGTGTCGATTGTTTTGTGAGTTCAACCCCAACGATTGTGTATATTCTGGTGAAACTTTAGTACAAACAAATTACACAAAGTGAGAAACTTTGACGTCACTGTAGGAAACAAGACGCCTCATTCTGCTGTCAGCGTCTATGATCCTCAGGTTAGTGTTGCGTTATTTATAACTAACCAGAAGTTTACAGCTCATAAATGTTGCCAACCCGGATCAGCAAAATAAAGATTGTCTGCGCTAAGTATCCAAGTAATGCTTAAACCATTACAATTTTTATGCATGTCCGCTACAACGCGCTTTCAAATCTAGCTCTTTCGCTCTTTATGGAGAATTAAAACTCGATACCTTTATTAATTATTAACTCTTTTATTCTTGGTTAATGCTCTGACTAATGGATTTTTTATTACGTGATGTTACCAGACTTTGTAGTTCATTGGACTTTTTAATCACAGACTTTGTAAAAAAGTTGTCAAATTGGAAAAGAAATTCGCGCGTTTTTATGGTAGAATTTAAATTAAGGCTTTGATGGAGAATAAGACGAAATAAAACAGATTCGAGAACTAATATCACGGAGACAGCAAACAATATAGAGTTTGGTACACGGTGTTACGATCTAATTATTTCAGTTCTTTGATGTTGTAGCGTTCAAGAGATCATAGCTCGTATTTTTAAGGTCTCGAAGGATAATTTGCTCTTTACTTGCACTGAATCCTGATAAGTCAACCAAGACTGATTACTAGCACTTCAAGAGACGTAACAAAGTATGAAGCAATTGCGGCGTAATAGACAAAAAACACGAACAAAATGCAGCTTTGTAATATTAACTTGAAGACACTGAAGTACGACACAATTTGTCTCATGCAATGAAATTAAACATTTTGTTTTATACTAACAATGGTGGATGCGCCGGGGTGGTCAATCAAACTTTAGCTAGAAATTGCATTTTTTACCTTTAGTTCTCCACAAAATTTTTGAAATTAAACTTTCAGCTTCTCCATTAAGCGCGCTGATTTTACTGTCAACACGCTAAAAATAATGCGAACATAAAGAGTTTGATTTCCCCGTAGAGTTGTGTAATATGTGACAGAATAGATAACCGGACCTTTCCACCCACAAACTTTGAACTGACAACTAATAATGCACACAATTTATTGATCATTAAGCGATGCCAGAGAACATTTTTGCTGTTTCTAAGTAGTGCGTTGGAGGAATTTTATCCATTGACGTAAACACACAGTGAAAGATCAACGAAAATGCATTGGCCTGTCAAAAAATCAACGATTAGCGTGATCTGTTTTCCAATCCTTCATAAAGCTGTGAAAAAGGTCAAAGGTTATACCAGGAAGGGAGGATTTTGCTTTATCTTAATCTGCAATTGTAATTTGATTTGGGATTTGATCAGGACGCAAAGGCACTTATGGGCATAGAAAATTTTCACGTTTTTACGTTGGAAGAATGAAAATTACTTTAGCTCTTTTACTGGTGTACCTAACTTAATTATAATACATTTCGTATAAGGTAAGAGGTTTCAAGCGTAATCCGCCTCACTAAAATAGAGATTTAATGCCGACAGGTCCTTCTAATTACGGAAGTCTTGAAAGGGAGTTCGTGGAGAGCTTTTAAATTATTATAAAATACCGAACGTTCTTTTTACATCGGTTCCATCACCCGAAACATAATTATATTTAGCCAGTCATTGTTAAAAAGAACGTGGAAATTGTGTAAAAGGCTTTTGTAATAGTACAAAATTATCAGCTTTGGTAAAAACACACGACAAATGCGCTTTATTGAGTTAAAACTGCGGAGGTTTTGAATATCATCGATCTACTGGTAAATTGTCAATCGCGATGCTAAAATTTTGTAATTAGAAAGTCATAAATATTTATCAGTACAATTTGTGTTGATCCCCTGTTGTGTTCTTTCATTCACTTTTTCAATTAACGTATTTATTATTCAACGACAAGTAATCTCCGGTTTAATAAACGGTTTTAAATGGAATCGGTGGCAATTAACTAAAATCGAGACTTTAATTAATTATGTACGTACAACATATTATTAAGCTTCACTGTCATTGATCTCTAGTTTCCATGAGAGGATTTCAATGAGAAAATATATTAGAACGCTATAAACTCGATCCCAAAAGACTGTTATTTGAAACGGATGTGCTGGTAGAGGAGAAAATAAATGCGGTGCTTGTCTGATGTGCAAGTCTAGATAACAAGATCCGTTTTTGCAGATTTTAATAAACTATCGCCGACAAATTAAAGTCTCCCACTTTTTATTTTTCACCACTCCTGTTCTATGTACCTTCACTGATTAACTCTACGAAGAACACAGCTCTTGAAAATTAAACGAAGTCAACAGAGGTGTGATTAGTTGAAAGTTCAAAGCAAATTTTCCAAGACTGTGAAAAGTGTTTTTCTATACTGAAAATGAACTGCATTTCATGCAACAAACGTTCCAACTAGGACGAAAATATCATCAATTTCTACTGCTACTGCAAAATTGGTTTCGATAATCGTTAAAAATTAATATTATGAGCAATATCGTCACGAACTGCAGTTAATAGACACTTGCAGAGTCGTCTTATTGGCACGAGAAGGCACATTTGTCTTTCGTGCTCTTGAAAGTGTGCACAATTATCATAAATGGATGAAAACGACTAGATATTAAAATATTTATTACATTTTTGTATGAAACATTATTCGAATAAACTTTCCTCAACTTCGAAATTGGGTTATTACAGGTATTCATTTTTTGCACGACCTTACTCTGAATAGCGTTTGAAAGCGATCCGAAAAGCCTCGAGTCCGAAGCAACAAGTCTTGTTATAACTTCCTAACTAATAATTATTAACGTGTTTCGCCCCGTTACATGACTCAAGAAAACATGACACCCTGCGGATTCTAATGCCAGCGCCGTCTTTACAACGGAGTTCTTTTCAGAGGGATTTACTCCCGATCGTGTTTGTAAATACATAATTAAATTGTTGATTTGCTTTTATCAAATTATTAATATCGTTGCGAGGCGTGGGACGGTATAAAATCTAAGTAGTATGCAGAAGTTCTAGCATCAGATTCAACAATGTAGACGATGGCTAAGCGTGGGCATCTTTATTGATATTGCAAGCGGTTCGCTCGCTATTTGAATCATTGTGGTTGTTTTTATACAATGATTTATGACATCTCGGGTGGAATAATGACGTTTAAAAAGAATATAGCGGTAAACAACTGTGGGAATGACGTCATTACTTGAACTTTAAAGTGGAAAAGAAAAATTTGGAAAAAATGAGGAAATCTAATTGAAATGAAAAGGAGAAAGTGTTATTTTTAGAATTTAGAGATCAAAGAGTTGCTGAAGTTAAAAGCTCTTTTGTGATTTTAAATTAATTCTCATAAGAGAGTTTTAATTTTGCTTTACAAAGTAATTGTTTTTTTTTATTTGTAATTTAATCTGAGAGATATGATCAATATTGGAATGAGATTTGTTGCAAAAATTTTGTCCGTTTTTCTCGATTCTTCTGTTTGAAACAGAGCTAGCACGTTTTAGTATGTATTAATAATATTAATTTGTTACTAAATTGATTTTTTGATATACTTAAACCTAAATTACTTTGTTAAAATCGTTATTAGTTCTTTTTATTTAAAAGTACAGTGGGATCTCATTTATACACGAATTATCAACCATAATCGAGCCATGGTTAATTGCATGAACAGCTCTGCGCGCATAACCCGCACGAATTTTACTGTATTACTTCTATATACCTGCTGATTAGATAATTGTTTTGCAAAATTTATTGTTGTTAAAATTTGGATTTGGTTTGTTCCCCGAGGAATAAATAAAATGTGGCTTTAGAATGTTTTGCAGTGTTTCTGAAAACAAATTTGTGTTTTCAGTTAAATAGAGAATAATCATGTAGAAGTAATATTATTCTCTTGGTTTTGAATATGTTGTTTCTCAAGTTCCTGCCTATATAAAGTTAGGATTATGAGTTTATAAACTACGTACTATATTTATTAGTTGCTGCTTTTATTTTAAATCTCGTTTGAAATTTATTTTTGATTATTATCTGTAAACGAACTGTAGTTCACTAACTAGAAGATAAAGAAAAAGTTTTATAAAATATAAATTGTTTGATCTCTTTACTATTTGTTTGCATGCTTAAGTAATGAATGGAAATAACCACATGTAGGTTGCACATTATGCGTTTGAAAATAAAAAAGTCTGTTATTATCAGATCAACGGTATTTGTTTGTAGATAAATAACTTGCAACAAATTTCATATAATTATCGATAAAACAGGGTCTAGAATAACTATGACAAATTGTTTGTACACTTAAAATTATACAGTTGTCAGCGTCACAATCTTAACTATATTTGACAATTCTAAAATTGAGATTGTCAAAGAGCTACAGCAATGTCATGGCAATGACAGCTCATTATTGTTTTACTAGTTTAATTTTACAACAAATTATCAAAGGTACAACATGCTTGATATTGCTGGTTGGGCAATGATACCCTTCTACCTTTATAACAGAAAATCTTTTTATCACTACTAGCTTGAGAACGTGTCATTATGTCATTACAAAAATCAATTCAGATTTTGATGGAAAATTTCCCATTAAAAGGAATTGCGAGCGTTCTAGGGCACCTTCGGATCTCGGGTCAAAAAAGTGTCTTATCTCTTTTGGTATACAATTACGGTTAGTCTACTCTCAAAATAGCTGTAACTAATAAAAATATAAAACCTTGTTAAAAGCAAAAGAGATAATGTTATCTTAAACAAGGCGTGGAATTTCACATGCTTGTGTGCATCGAGATGTAATGGAACAGTGAGTAAATCAAAGGGACTTCTTATCGCATCCTAGTGTCCAAGAATAAACCGAGCAGATGGAGGTGTACGTGAGTGAGGATTTGCATTTAGATTAGACTAATCTGGCAAAATACGGCGTTCCAACTGGACAGCTTAGCCTTTATTCTATTAGTCTAACATATGCGAAACGTATACTATCCATAATTGAACAGGTTTGAGTAATTGACAATATAATAAGCTTTGCAGTTATATTGTTCGGAATTATGTAATGGGTATTTATGACAAACCTGGATTAAATCTACTTTACGACTTTGACAAAATGAAAGCGGAACGTCGTTTAATTGGATTATGGAATTTTTTATGTCGGCATTAATTAAACCGCGTTGTTAAAATATTTTTGTGTTAGATTTTTCACCTATATGATTGATTTTATGTTAAGATGAGTTGTAGTATGTAGTAATATTACAATTCGAACTTGCTCTAAGTTGTAGTTATGTTCGAATTTGCACCGATCTTTCAATAATAACCTTCAATTCGTTTTATAACCGTAAGTTCTCAGAGATAAATTTGGAATTCAATCTAGCCCCTTCATGTAAGAAAGAACACTGTGGTGTTAGGTTCATTTGATCCTGCCCCGCCTAACGGGCTAGTTCGAAAACGTAATGTCCTTTGATTCATCCCCTTCAGATTGGACTCATATAATGGGTTACATCAATCTGTAACTTAAGTACATATTAAACTTATTGCTTAATTTAGTTGATCCATATTCCATAGAGACAGAATTCTCAACTAGTATAAATTACGTTACTCCAGCTCACATTAATTTACTAGATTCAATTATTTGTTTTGACAAAAGAAAAAATCTGGTGCTTTTATAAAAATAAATCTAAAATAGAGTTTCATTTAATTTGTTACCCAATTTTATCAGTCTTATGTTACAACATCAAGTGTGCAATTTTCTAACCAGATATTTGAGGTATTCATTTGTGTTTCGTAACGACTTAATTTCAAATAATAGTCTTTTATATATCTAACCGAGCCGCGACCGGTTAGAAGAAAATAGCTCTCGTCTGTCTCTGAAGTGTCTTTTTTAAATAGTCGATAATAATTTATCAATATTATTCTAGAAATAAATATCTGTTTATAGTACCAGCATAAATTTTTTTTTAAATTTAATAGGAGTAATATCTAGCCAAGATAAACTTTTAATTAAAATATCAGTGCACCAAATTAAATAACCCATCCGGTTAAAGTTGCTCTGAAAGCACGTGGCCTGAATTAACGTAACACCGCATTTTCCTATTTTTATAAATTGTGTCAAAAGCTGAAAGATTAGTTTATTGATGCTATATTTTTTACTTTGCTAAATCGATTCAACTTTCTTTGATAGGTTGAACATTTGCTAGATAATAGCTGCAGATTTTTTATGTCCTCTTTGTTCTTCTATCAAACGTACAGGAACTCGGAAATTAAGCAGACCGACTCTTGATTAAATAATAATTAGTTCTCGAAGGCGGATCTGAGCAACAGTTCCTGTTGATATTTTCTAAAGTGCTTAAGGCTGAGTCTAACAACAACAGTTTAGGCTTCAATATTTAATTACATTTCGGTTCAGAGATTCGACCTTTCATTGACAAATTTAAGTATAAATGTATTTGATGTGATATTTGATTCAGTTATTGCGTGTTGCGTAAATATTTATAAATAAATTAACAGTGTTCAGGACAATACGTAATTAAACGCCCCAGTGATACCCACATAAAATTATCTTTTTATACAACTTAATTCTGTTTCGTTTTTAATTCCATTAAGGGTTATTTTAGTTTTATGCATGTTTCTTGGTGTCTTATTTATTTGTTTCAATTAATTAATTACTGGAAGGTGGGCGTAAGATAGATGGGGCTTTTGTGAATGCTTAATTAAAAATTGTTTTTGCACCGCCGTCGGTGTTAATGGACATTATTTTTATTCTATTTGTTATTTTTTTTCCGCTGGTTGAATATACAGAAAAGAAGTAGAAGTTATTTTTAAAGAATTTCAGAACTAAAATTGTTATCTATATTAATGAAGTTCAATTAGTTATATCTACTAATATAAATAGTGTAGTTTTAGCGCATAAAATTTAGTGTGCAGTTAAAATGCTATTGATAAGAAGATCCAGCTTACTTTTTACGATTTTAACGCTTACAGCGTCAGCCACTATTATTGTTGGACCTAATATAGGTACGTTTTTCACTTACAATCCGCACAATGACTAGCTTTTAATCCCACCCACTGGCACAATATTCATTTTCTCAAAAGCAAATAAAATTCGTAACACATCTGCAACAAGTAAATAAAGAGAAAATAAACAAGGACGATTCGCTTTCATGTAGTCTCGGAAATAAAGTAGCTAAATTATTTTTTGGATCAAAGCTCTGTTCTCTTTCACGCTGAACGTTTTTAAAGTATTTCGAGTCCTTACGTGCACGGATCTAACAAAGCAAGTGTGAAACACTTCTCTTTGGTCAAGAGAGGGCTTTTAGTACATGCGGAACCTTATATCAGGCTTCAGCGCGACGTTCCATAATAATAACCGTAAAGCTAAATTAAATTTTATTCGTGGGATGGTGAAGTGCAATTTTCGAAAAATTACTGAATATATGTGCGGACGTGCTAATGGGACGAGGAAAGAAAAACTGCGATTTAAATTACATTTTATACTTTTCATACGTTGCTTTGAAATTCAATTCCAAAGCAGTAAAGTAAAAAATAAAATATACATCACAAAAAGTTGAGACGGAAAATAAGATTCAAATTAAAAAATCTGCTGGAAGGCTAAAATTGTGTTGTTGCAATTTTTTAGTTGTATCTCCAGCTGCCCGGTCATTTCTTTGAAGCTGGATTCCATTATTGCTGTTTAAAGCTCACAATTATTATAATATGAGTAAAATCAACTCCAAAATAATTATTGTCTAAAAATAATTTAAAGGAAAGCACAGAAAAAAAAATCGAAAATAATTTTAGCTGGAAATTATTAATGACATTTGCAGCTAAAAGGTTTTACAAGAGAAAATTACTTGTAAAGTATTATAATTATATTCCATTTTACACAGAATTTTCCGCAGATTTCAAACCTGGGATTGAAATTCAGATCCGACAACAAATAACTGAGTTATGGCCGATCAAACTTTTAAACAGTTGATTTTCATTTTTCCTAATTTTTAAAGCTAAATATCTCGGAAACTATTACAGATATTGCGACCCGGTTTGCGCCATCGTTTTTCTTGGCTCATTTTGCGTTAGAAACAGTTCTCAAAAGCCCAAAATTTGATATTCAATTTTTTTGCGAAAAAAAATTCCGACTCAAACGATGAAAATTTTTCAATTTTTTGTTTTTTGACCAAAACTCGTAAACTATGTGTTCGATTGACCTCAAATTTGGCCAGTTGATATATTTTGAGCTCCTCTTTCGATTGATGTAAACCTAAGGTATTAAACGTCATTTTCACTTTGAAAACAGTGATTAAAAATCACCCCAAAAAGACATTTTCTGAAACAATTTTTGGGCAATGCTTTGTTTATTTATAAAGCAAACTCAACTTATTTGGGCTGAGCAGAATGTCACGCTGAATTCAAAAACATGAGAATGTTTAATTTTCGGCAACATAATAACTGAGTTATGGCCATTTGAATTTTTGGCGACAAGCCAGTGGGCTAAATTTTTGAAGGTTCGAAATAATTTGAGCTCAATATCTCAGACACCATTAGAAATATTGAGAAACAGTTTGCGCCATCGTTTTTCTTGCGATTTTTTGAATAAAAAATAGTTCTTAGATTTTACAAAAGTCGAAAGTTGCAGTTTTTCAAGAAAATTCATGACTTACCTAAAACTATGCCAAATTTCTGATATCGATATCTCCCTTATTTTTTGGAGTAAACTTGCGTTATTCTATTATACATAGTTAATTAGATAAAATTTGATTGCTTTTTTCATCAAGATCGTTTCTATCTTCGTTACCGTGACCCCAGAAAAACCTTTTTAACGAGAGCTTGTTAAATTTATTTGTATTCATTATCGGTTCATAATGAAAAACGAGGGTTTTTTCATTGGCTCATAATTTATTTATAAGCTCATCAGTCGAGCTTCTCATGGATCTAATAATGTTTGCTAAATATTGCTTTGCCAATCAGAACGAGCTCGCTTCTCGATTAACGACGCCACAAAAATTATTACATCCACCGGCATTGTGGTGATAAGTCCGGTTCCTAATTGATATTACTACTGGAATCCGGATTTCTAGTTAAGATTTCCGGTTGTAAAGCCAACGAAATCGCGGAAGTAACGAGTCTCTGTCACTGTCACCTGATATTCAGCAAACTTGCCCAATTCTTGCACCCACGCTGTGAACGTGTCTGCTTTAAGCAGTGGCGGATCGTGGAAATTTCCCATTTTGAATGTTCGGATTTGCCAATAATTTATCTTCTCTTGTTGTGCAATAAGTAAAAAGAAAACATTAAGAAACTTGGCTGAGTCATGCTGAAATTTCGGTCAAGATTAGAGGCTGATAGATTCGGATCAAGGCGATATTTTATGCAAAAATTGTGATGTGGCAAAATTAAACTGATTTTGTTAAACAGAAACAAGAATTGGGCGTCTCAAAGACTTTGTTATTTTAATACGTCTGTGGTGGAGGCAAACTAATCATTTTTGGAAAAGTATCTTTTTGGATTGTGATATACCAACACAATCGATAACTCAATTTTAGTTTATAATTTAGTAATGTTTTTAGGTAGTTATCATTTATTGAAAAATTGATTAGCATATTTTTCTTTCAGTTTGAGTTTCATGTGATTTGATTTGGTAAAATGGTGGATGCGCCGGGTCAAGATATAATCGTTCTGGCGTTTTATCGCCGGGTTATTCTCTTACTTATCGTTTAGTTTCGTACTATAAATATCCCAAATTATGTCTTGTATTGTTTAGCTTGTATGACCTCTGACCTCATTCTGCACTTACGCACGTGTTAACCAACGGTTATACCAGGAACAACTCACGTATCTGCCGCTATTTGTGTCTTTAACATGGAAATTAGAGATCAACGATTTGATAATAATCATCACTTTTTGCATCTGTAGCGTTATAAACATATACATTACTTTATGTCAAAGATAAAATCTGCATATAACCCACGCAAAAACATAACTCCCGCCACTGTGTTGAAGCAAGCATGACCGGAAATGCTCGTTATATCACATATTACATATGCGAACAGCGTCTTGAAAGCTTCGATAATGACAGAATGGGGTGCTTCTAACTTCACTACATTGACAAATCGTTGCTGTGCAAGAAGTTCTCCCCTTATTTCGAAGCTTAGATTAACCCGCTTGGGTCTCGATGACTCGCTGACATTTAGGAAATTGATGTGTTTATGACTGATAGTTAAATCTTATTCCGTTCATACAAAACCGTTAAAAGTTTTACTACATAAAACTGGGATGCAACTGAACATAAAATTTTACAAAAGTCGTCATCGGTTCATTGAAACTCCGTCCTATGGGCATTTAAACACAACTCATGCATCAATGCAATGCGTTTGAACTTTGACCTTTACGAGATGCAGCGCAGATTGGATCGGACAGAATTACCTTGCTCTTGAATAAAAGTAAATTTCAATGCCTTGCCGTTCTGAAGGAGTTAAAAGTAGCACTGAATTAAACTTTCTAACGAAATATTTCTAAAGTCGAAATGTCAGTGCCTACATCCCATTAACTTGGCGACCTTTGACATTATGGAAAAAAATCACGCAGACTCTTGTTAAGGCCGCCATTTTTACACAATTTTAAAGTCGGCATTTAAGAGAGCTTTTTTTTGTCCATTTTATTTGGGCGTATATGTAAATAAAACCCAAATTCTACAGAATAATGTTTCGTGATGTTGTTTTTAGCCCATTTTTTTCAAATATTTATGTATGTAATTGTTTTTGAGCAAAGAAACGAAAAGACGAACATGTCTGTCTAAGATAAACATCTCCCTAAAAATAAACGTTTCATACATATTCAATTCAATTGCAAATTAAGTTTTGCACATTTCTTATTAGCCAAAATGGTGGAGGCGCCGGTACATTTATCTGTTTCAAAGTACTCAAAGATTATTAGCGTAATGACCATTAAAATTCAACGAATCATTGAAAGTTTGATCATCATTGTCACAGCGAAACATTAGGACGAAGTTCCGTAAAAGTCTTAGTCACGGCACCACCACCAATTTCTGTTGAATTCGCCGAAAGTGTGAAAGAGCTGACTCACATATTATATGAGCATTATAATAAAAGCGTTACTAATTACGACAATGCAACTGCGTCCGTTCCGTTATTGACACAAGCACTTTAATTCTATCACATGTCATACAATTTTGAGGAACGTCTTTTTAATCATAGCCTTTTTGAACGCGCACAATCACTTGTAACAAAATAATTTGTTTGTACAATTATTTTCCATCGTCGAGCAAGTCGTTCATAACGTAAATTACCAGGTAAGAGGGTTCAAATCAGAGGCTTTCATGTCCAATCCAATAATTTTCATTAGCTAAAATTAAACATGTTTGAAGAATAAATCGTGGGCGAGATACAATTTATCATCACCATCAAAGAAATAAAATCTATCCGTCTTTATTTCAATTTCAACTCATCTTCGTTGTGCTAATAAATGCTAATTTGTTTTAACGTAATTATCTAGTGGAAAATTCTCCAAATGAAGCTTTTACACAACAGAAATGTAACGGAAACGCAATTATCAAAGAAAATTAAGGATCAATTCAGAGAGCGGTCGATACTCCTGAGGTTTAGAAAAAACACAGATGACGATATTGTCGAGTTCTTAGAAAAAATAATAACAGAAGTGAAAGTTAATAAAGGAAAAGAGGTGCGCAATAAAATCACCACAAATCAATTTAACCGGTCAACTATTTTTAGCAGCTGATGAGTTAAATGCCTATTAAGTTTCAACGGCGTTTATGTCGGGTTGAGGTTTAAATTTATCTACGTCATGGAACTTTTCAAACGAAACAACAAATACTTTGATAATATCATCGATTATTTTATTTGTT
This sequence comes from Gnatocerus cornutus, assembly GCA_029298725.1. Lineage (NCBI taxonomy): Eukaryota > Metazoa > Arthropoda > Insecta > Coleoptera > Tenebrionidae > Gnatocerus > Gnatocerus cornutus. The sequence continues at coordinate 10,955,802 of CM055514.1, forward strand.
TCTAAAGGTTAATACACTATTTTAAATGATCTAATTTCGAAGTACAATGTGCTATCATCAAAAATTGATAAAAGAATTCGATACAAAGCTAATTAAACCGAGTGCGTGCGTAAACAGAATAACTTATTAATGTTGTTATGGACACTACTATTTATTCGTACAAGAGATTTTTGTCGCAAAGCTCTGCTTGAAATTAAAAAAAAAACGAGTCTAATCATTGCGTTGTACTTTGATGAACAGGAAATTAAATGTAATAAAACATACCACAGCTTTCATTGAAAGTATTTGCTACCCAGTAAACAACGTTATCAAATAATGAAAATGATTTTATTATCAATAAACCGTTTCGTCCAATATTAAACAGTTAATTGCATTAATAAAATCAGATTTATTTGAAGTTAAATACTTGTTTATGTTTTAATCACCGCAATAAACCCGAGTTATTTAATGGGGATAATTTATAATCTGTTTCCTGATGTACAGCGTGGTCACAAACTCATGGAGTTACTGAAGGTGATAAGTTGATAACAACTAGTTTTGTGGCCCCAAGCCTCCGATTAATTTTAGTTGTTTAGAGTGAGAGTAAAATTTAACCCCAGAAGTTGCATGGACGAGTAACGTTAACACATTGAAATATTATCCACAACTGGTTCAATTACACTTTGTTAGGTAAAAGTATACACCTCCGAAAACCCCTGAGAGCCGCCAAGAGCAATTTTATTTTCCGCAAAAAGTGTTCACAGTTAAGGATAATTTATATCCCGGTGACGTTGGGCGGTCGCCAATAATATTTCTATCGGTACACACCGAAAAACTACGTCACACTTGATACGTTTTTAATGATATCTTTTTTTGAAGAATCGATGAACGCGAGCTTGTTTCTTTCAAATGACTATAATTTATTTTTTCTTTGCATTGTGTATCTATTATTTCTTAAAGGTGTAATTAGTTAACAGAGTTAATGATTAGGTTATTTTGGATGCTATTCATGAATTTTCTAACCGCACGTGGAAGGTTACAAATAGTTCAACTGACTTGGGTATGTCTGTAATAATTGCAGTGGACGTTGGAGGGTGAGAAATCAATATTCCTCCCTACCTTCACGACCAATACCACGGCACCACCGCCGAAAACAGAAGTGACGTGAGCACGGCTAGAATCCGTGAATGGACAAGACGGCAAACAGGTGGTCTTTTTTTCGGTTCGGTCGTCATCGTTTGGGTTTACTTGCAGGTTGAAGGTCATCCTACGGATCCTAGGACAACGCAGGAATTAATATTGAAGTTCCTTTGTTTACTTTTATGACATGACAGAGTGTCGATGATCTAGACATGGTAAATAAACGAAAAAAAAACAAATTGGTACGAAAAAGGAAACGAAAAGCACCCTCTGCCAACTTTTCCGGTGTCACTACGTGCACATTTATTTTTACAATCAATAATATTTTTTGTACAATTTTTTCAGTAAGGGAAAGGCGCCCTGAAACACGACAGAACGTGCCGGTTTTAAAATAATAAGTTCAGAAATAGTTTCACGGTAAAAAGGATCGGATTGCTGCAGCCTGATACAGAGAGGAAGTAAAACTGGAATACTTTAGATCAAAAGTGAGCTTGGCTCGGATTAAATAACTTCTACTTAGTTTATTATTTTAAAACACGTGTAGTTTAGATTGTGCTAAATTTTTCACAATTGATAGAAAATAGAATCAGCACCACGTCACTGCAAGTGCAACTTTGCAGGTCAAGAGCGCGATTATGACATAAAAAACTCACAAGATGACGTGTACCGTTGTGTTTACCACATAGTTGCAAAATTTAAAAGAAAGGTTTGAATTTTAGGGCCCGGATTTTGGTCGCAAAGGGCTCGAAATTTTCAAAGAATCACCACAAATGTGTGCTTTGTTATTATTGACAGTTTGAGATATTACCGTAATGATTAGGTAAATTCGGAAACTTTAATAGTAAGTTAAAAATACATTTTTATAGTCGTTATTGAAATTCAATATTCACATTTCTCATTTGTTTGTAAAACAAATCTCGGTCAATAAGTAATTCGAGTATTCATTACCATCATTTAGAGAACTCGTACACGAACTTTTTATTGATTAGTGTTTATTTAGATCGAGCAATTATCGATTTGGAAAGCTATCAATGAATTCAAACAAATCGATGCATCGATTTGATGGCAACAGATGTATTCTATTTCGGTTTCAAATAAAAAAAATTGGTTCATTTTGTTATTATGGAATTACTCACGGAAAAGATAATTCAAAATTAGATTTTTTTAACGTCATTGAATGGTTTGAATGTGGCAATCTGTCCAAATATTTCCAAATGATATTTGTGGTAAGGATCTCACAGTCATTAGCCGGTGATCAAAGTTGATTCTATACTTTATGATTGATTACCTATTATGAAGGTCTTCGACGTAATAACAATGACGGCTATGAAGACTCGCATATGAGCATAGTTTGACATTTGAATACATTTATTAGAATATTAACTCAGTATTGGCTATTAGAATGTGACGTGCTTTAGAAGGAGTTTCATGTTTGTTGTACATAAATAGTTTACAAGAGACTATTAGGGGAAAATTGACGACTAAAATAACCAAGTTATTATTTGTGGTGGGTTCGAAGCTTATGAATGAGGAAATTTTGACCCATCAGGTGTTCTTTTTCTCGTAATCTTTGTGGTTAAGCTTGTCTACAGATAGATCATAACTTCACGTTCAACAACCTAATTTCAAGAGACGTGGGAGACCTATTCCACTGTAAATAGCAAATAATTATTTCCAAAATAGAAACCCTATGAAGCTTTCAACATTATAATTTTTTTTGTAGAATACATTACATTTTATCAATGCTTGTTCAAAACCACATTTTTCTATTGCAACTGCATTTGGCACATTTCAGTTAATTCTATAGAAATAAAAATACCGAATATGGAACAGTTAATCAATTTTCTGAAATTTTGTTATGATTAATTACATTTTTGACTGAAAATGAAGAATTTTTATATCGCGTGTGGAAGTTTACTATCAAACGTTTTTTATACAGGATGTGGAAATTTAAATGCAGTTTTGAATTCAAGTAACGTGCAATTGTAATTATAAAATAATAAAGATACCCTTTGAGATACATATTGTTATTGTTTGTGTGAAATGGATGCAGTTGTATTCGATGTAGATGTCGTTGAAGACACTTTAGATCTTGAACAAGACTGTTTTACTGTCAAAAATACCCCATAAAAATTGATATTGTTCGGTTTATTTTGAGAATAAGCCTGGTGGGAATCCCGGCATAAAAATGAAAGTAGCAGGTATATTAATGTTAATATGAGAGCGTTGGAATTTGTGGAATGATCCGGTGTTTATAACCTAACAGAGGTCATTAGGGCGAAATCGATATCGCGTCCCCCAAAAATGCTGGTGACGTGCGTCGTGTCACAAACCATGAATGGGAGACTTCGGCATAACAGGTGGTCTTTTTTCCCTCTGTCGTATCGGGCGGCGGCGCCGTCGGCAGTGGCCGTGGAGGCCATGTAGCCCCAGGCCCCGTCAGCAGCGTCCTCGTGGTGCGTCCGAATAATGCATATTGTAATCTTTTCGAGAATTGTGCGAGTTGAATGGGAGCGGCGTTGTGAGGCGGTGGTGGGGGCCGGCGCGTAGGCGGACTCGGTCGAGACGACGGCGGCGGCCGCCGTCCCGGCAGTCGCGAGCCGCCATCACAACCCTCAACACAGAGCCAGATCTCTCTGAAGAGGACGTCCATTCGGTCGAGGAGTCTTTCGCGTAACAAGTGGCTCGCAGCTCTGGTCAACTCCGATGGTTGGACGCGATGATAACCTGAAGGCGTGAGAGTGTATGCGGCTATGTGGGCCGTGGTAGCGGCCGCGTTCTGGGTGTGCGTGGTGGCCACTCCGCAGCCGCTGCACCTGGAGCGGGACTCCTTCAGAAGGCCCAACGTCTGGCAGAAAAGGGACCAGCAATCCATCGGACAGAATCCTGCCACTGTGGAAATCACGCAACATTTGCCACAGCTTGTCGCGGTCAACTCGCAACTCATGCTGCGCTCACCCAGAGGCTCACGCCAGTACGACGTGCCCCAGATCGGTAAGCGAAGCATGACATCATCATTCAACACATATCAAAATTACTATCTTCCTGACTCGACATCCACTTCATCTTGCAAATTTACACACAAGATTCCAACAGTTTCAACCAAAACAAAACAGAAAATTAAAGATTTGGAATCTCAAACCATATTATTACAACTAATAAACTTCTACACAAGAGGAAATAACATTACGATTACCAGAAAAAAGCGCTGACGGGTTGTCTTTTGCATTTTCTTTAAATTTTGCATTTTGGGGTTTTTGCAAACATCTAAACATTGAAATATTGGTGCCTAAACAAAACTATTTGGATTACCTGTAGGTACATTTAAAAAAAGTACTTCTAAGTATTTTGTTTACAAACAATGACAAACATTTAAGATTAAAAAAACACAAACAGGGATTAAAGTCTAATCCAGATTTTGGGAGGCTGAAGGTTAATTGTTATTGTCAGAATAAAGTTATAAATAAGAAGTGTTATTAAAGTTTAAAACTTTTGGTTCGTTTTTCTGGCGACAGAACAAAAATATTTGCAATCAAAATTAATACCTACTTAAACAATGTGGGGGAATTATGAACCTTTAATTCGGTGTCATCCGACAAAATTTCAATTATCTTTTCTGAAATTCATTCATATTTTTACGATGATACAACCGACATAAAGTCTTCAAGTTAAAAATTAACAACGCTACAGATTCTTGTCGTATGAACTTTTGAATTATTTATGACTGCGAAGTGAAGAAACGGATAGTATAATTAATATAATAACACAACAGTATATCCTCTATAGTGGAATTACGTATCGATTTCCTTGTATTAAGTCTGTTTTAAAATTCCTTTACTATGAAGAACAGCGACATTAAACGGAAAAGTGACCTGCTTTACATGCAATGTCTTTAAAACTTACGCACGTAATATTACAAAACAGGAAGAAACCAGTAAAAAAATATCACGTTTTTCCTTGCAAGGTAGACCTTCATTGAAACAAGAAATGAGGTATTTTGCTTACAAATATTTCAATTTGCATGACCAAAACTAACTAAAGTAAATTTGTTTAACGTAAAGTAATTAGACTAGGTTGACATTGTTGGGTTTGATTAGAAAAAATGGAAACGATTATTCTCTTATAATTAAAGTCTTGTCACGAAGCGTATCTTTAATCAAACTAAAATGAAGTAGTGAAAAATGTAACACGACGTGGGAGAGTCGGAGTTCAATAATTTGTATGTGTCGGTCTTGCATCGTTCGTTTTAAAATGACGTCTTCATAAATTTTGAATAAAAAGAGAAATATTTATCTTTGCTGCTGCATCGTGCATCTCAGAGAATGAAAACGGAAGCAGGAAATTAAATTTTCTGGAGTGATATCAAATCAACTGTCTCTTTTTTGGTAAATGAAAGGTATGTATGTGCATAATAAAATATAGCGAAATAACTCATTCTGTTTCTTTGGTGAGTGGAAGAAAATTTCCAAGAGAATCCACTCTACTTAGAGTGACGTCTTTTCAATATTAGGAGAAATGTTTTAAATTAGATGGAGTACTCAACATCACGGCGGGGATTCCTAATTATTAGTTTCTCGAACATAAAGTTTTTCATTGTGTCTCATAGCTCGTGAAAAATGTGATTCATAACATCACGGAAATTGCTGCTTGCTCGAACTGCAGTCGACGACTTGCGTGCAGAGATCATTTAATCCGAAAGGATATTCAATTTTATTCCTCCACATTTATTCTCTGTATTCTTTTCGTATTATAAAGTAAAATAGGACGTATGTTTGTTTTCTTTCTCGAAATAACCATCGGAATACAATAGATTGTATCGCGGACGTTGAAATATGACATGTCGGTATAAATGACGTGTTTTCAAAATTTCTCAAGTTTACGTTTGAATGGAATTTATGAGAATGCACCGCAAATTGTGCTTATAAATATTTGATAAGAGAAAGTTGACAAAAAATTGTCAACGGCTTTTCTATGAATCAGCAAACGCATTACAGTTCGTGATAAAAATTCCAATTCTTTAGAGTTTTTCTACGATTCAGGGTGAAAGTTTCCATTTGCGGGATGTGAAACTGCTGAAAGGGAAGTACGTTTTATATTGAAAATTTAAATGCGCAATGGCAAAATCCGAAATGAAAGGATGATGACTCAGGTTCCCGGCGATTTACATAAACATCGCCAGGGAGTTTAAACTTTTTAAAGAAACAGATTTATTTTTTCAAAGATAATAGTTTAATCATCTCTCTAATATAGTTTCCTTAGATCTAGAACATTCATATTAACAATTTATTTCGCCAAGTTTAGGTCCCAACATTTAGGTGGAGCATTGGTTTATTTTTTCACTATTGTTTAAATAAATAGCGCTTCAGTTTGAGCAAATTAAGTAAATTCTTTTTTGTCAAGCTCAGAGATTGCAAGTTTAACCTATTTATTTATATTAAAACAGCAAAAAATTGTAGAAAATTGGTGGATGCGCCGGGTTGAAAATGGATTTTGTGTTGATATTTTATTAGAATTCTTTGAAAGTGACGTGTTAGACTTAATTCTTTCATAAGTGCTGAGTGGGAGTGCTGCGCCGGAGGTGTTCTTCGTATAAAAAAATTAAAAGAGCCGTAATAAAGCTCGATTAGCGCGCCAATATTGACATGTTTGTCGCGGATGTTTGTCGAAAGTGGTGACGCGAAGCGTTGCGACGCTCGTAAACGCGGTATCGACAATTAAGACCGCGAAGAGGGCGCCAGTTCTATAAACACACCGAAAAAGCAGAAAACAATACATTACCGGCAAACAAATCGTAGTTTTATCTCCAATATTGGTCTAAATCGCGACCGGTAATTTACGTGGACGGATATCCGATCGTGGACCGGATGTACTTAACCGAAAATCGATCGTGTCGTCGTCATTTGTTTCGTTTAAGCTTGCGATTCGCGAATAAATTTCTTAGCTGATAAAGTTCATTGGCCATTAAGGACTAGATCGATGCTATCTACATGTTTGTGTCAAAAACAAGGTATCAAAGCGCGTTCTGGACCGCCGCTGCCGCCCCCACCGACATCCGCCGCCGAGACGAAATATTTCTACAGTTTGGACTGAGTTTTCCCTTTACACACATTTATCAGCTATATTTAGAAGGACCTTCCTCTGGAACACTAAACTGGCGGGAAACTGACTGGACCTGCGGCTGAACCAACTTTCATTTTACAACACTGTAAATTCTTTCAATGTTTGATGAAACATTTTCAAAATCCATTTGACGTGTCGGGTACTATAAACACGAAGAACATTGCATTAACATTTTCACGATGTATGTCATACGTGAAAACACCCCAAATGTGTTTAGGTCAGCACGCACCTCAATAAACCAAAATGACTTTACTTTTTCGTGCTTTTATTCTACAATGCTCTCTCTTTCCAGAACTTATACCGTAATTGTAGCTCTCTTGCAGGAAATTTATATTTTCGCAGTCTTATAATCAATTCTTAATTTCCGTCTACAATGAATTCATGTTCTTAATAAGTAAAATTTGAATTGTCGAATTTCATTAGTAGGAAAATTGTTGCGTTCGTTGCATCAAACTTTATTCACCTCCATGCTAATTAACAAGCGCAGACTCTGGAAGTTAATAAACACAAACTGTTATATGATGGTTTTAACTAGTTAGTGTTGTAATCTCCCACGAGAAAAAAAGTAGCGTACATAATTACACGATTTCTGAAAAAGTGTAATTCATGGAAATCCTAACGATTTTTGGGGATAAAAATCGTAACAATAAACACCGGAAGAGAGGTAGATTAAATTTACACGTGTTAAGTCTCGTGTGATTGATGGAAGCGAAAAGAAACGAAAGAATTTTTGAGTGGTGATTTAGATGCGAATGAGGCAAAAACACCCCTAAAAAATTACAGAAAAGAAATAGAATTTGAAACAAAATAATAACTTCATTTAATAAAAGTTAAGTAATGATTACATATTTATTTAAAGGAATTGATTCTTTGAATCGATTACCCTTGTGGATGAACGTGTGGGGAAACATTATGGCAACTTGTTGAGTGGATATTCTCTTTATAAAACGGAAGAATGGAAATGTAAAAGTTGTAAGTTGCAAGTTGGAACAATCAATAATTACGTTTCATGTTGAACATATTGTTCTAGTTTTAACAAGAGCTTGTAATTTAGAAGCTTGAATGGTCAGTCGCTGTTTTTCCGGTCGAGGAACCTTCGTTTTTGTAGAATTTGAAATTGTCATTTCCCAATTGTGGTCAATTAGGGAATTCCGTGAAAACATCCCTGCGAATTAGTCGTACTGCTAAAAGGGATATAAATTGTTAAATAGGGCTTTTTAGCGTTTCATGTATTGAACGGTTTCCGGTCTAATCAGTTAGACAATTTTACCTGTTTTTCCTTTATATCTCTAGATAGTTGGGCGGACAGGGCACGCTTTTCCCGCGGAGAATAGCGACTAATTCCCGGAAATGGCTTCATTGCCTGCGAATTCATTACCACACACGCCATCGGCCACTGCAGTGGTCATACCCATAATACATTTAATACCACACATTAAACAACTAATCCGACAATATCGGCATTTGAGAAACTCTACGTGTTTAAAACTAGATCATGAATTATTCAAGTATTTCCGGTTTTGCACGAAATTGTAATGTGTCGTGTAGAAAAATGTGACCGAAATTAAATAGAGCGCACGTTTGGTATTTTAAAAAGTTACGATTTTAAACCTGTGGAGTAAATGGAAGTTACGGTGAAAGGAAGTTGTAAAAATGTTTTAAGACTGGCTCTTCGGAGACTCATTATTATAAACTGGCATAATTGCCAAGAGGGTAATTTGTACAACTATGTCTGTCCCTTTGGAAAGGCACAACGAAATTTTCTTTGTTAGCTAATGAAGCAGTGGTTCTTTTACTAAATTTTGAGCCCCTCACGCGATAAATTTACGTCGGAAGTGGAGGCACTTTTGCGATGACTCTTTCGTTTTTATTCATCTTCGATGAATTTCCCGCGAAAGCTCCCTTTGTTCCCAAACCATTTCGTGTGTTTATCGACAAGCTATATTGAGTTTATAAAAGACGTTTAGACAAAAATCGACTCCAATTTCCTCTTTATGCAGTTAAATTTTTGACAAAAAAACACCCACGCAACATCGATCAAGAATTGCGTTGTGGAAATTTTGATCCAATCTACGGATTTTCCGGGGATTAGCCTGGTTAAAAAAATGCGATGGTAATTCATTGACATCTTATTATCTTTGCAGAGATTTATAGCGTAATTATTGTGTTTGCCAGCTGTGCCATGTTAAACGCAATAATACCGCACTTGACAGCTCGATTTGCATAGATTCAATAATGCATAATCCAAGCATCACATCATGTAAGAGCCCCACAATTGCTGTTGGAAAATTCGGCGAACTTACTACAACAATGCGAATTAGTGGAGGCGGATTTGGTGACAAGACGTAATTTCCTCGTGTCTTATGACACCTCATTTTGAGCTTTCTAATTTATATTTCCACGTTCAAATCATATTTAATCGCATTACAGAGCAACGTACAAGTCTTTTCAACCGCGAACTCTTTTCAAGATGGAGGATAATTGAAGCCAGGGCTTCTGAACACAATTCAGATTAAGAACCGCTTGTTCTCCAACAATGTTTTGTAGCACCATTAAAAATGTAGAGTTTCCTCTGTGCAATGTGCTTCCTTGGTCATTTAACGGCGCATAAAACAAAATTCACGTCTGAAGGTAAACAACCCAGGGAAGTTTCCCATTGAGAAATCATATGCAAATGGAAATATTCCCCCGACGATGATGTACCTCCACGTTTTTATGCGTCTGTCTTGAGGTTAGTTCGGTTCGTTGAGCAAATTAGACAGACAGTCTTTACTCAATCGGACCAGAACAGAATATCTGAAAAGCTCAAAACTTGAGACTGAGTCAATGAACTGCAAAAATAAAAAAATATTTTACATCGCAAAAATAACGAGACAAATTTATTAATTTAATCACAGACTTCCCTACAAATTTTTCAATAGAGCGTAAAAACCTTTCTTTGAATGCCGAAGTTTTAAAGCAAGGAATTAATTAACAGCAACACTTCATTGAATAAAATGTCTAATTCTACTGCAGCTTGTAATAAAACAAAAAATTAATATTTATTTATTTAGTTTAAATTGCAACTTTTCATGGAGTTATCAATGGTTAATTTCAGTTGAAGCCGCAATCTTGTATGTATAAATACCATGTTAAAAGTAATAAGTTTATTTAAAACCGAGCCAATTGAATTTTAAACACTCTCTGATGTACAAATTCAATTATGCACTAAGCGGCAAGAACCATATTAAATTTTAATGTAAGCCCGAATGAATTTACCAATGGAAGTATCTGTACTCGTTCATGCACCTTTTCCAAGTTTGTTTGAAGTCATAATTAGCATAAGCGTTGCACAAACCATTACTCTCACACGTTCATACCAGCAGAATAAACAAACCTTTAAAATTCGGTTAATTTTATAACGCTATTCTGAATTATGAAGGGTTTTTATCGAATTATGTCGAAGTTTTAATGGAAATGACCTGCAGCGTTTCATGTTTGGGTTTTGGATTTTTGTGCGCCAGTGACTTTTATCCATATGTATGCAATTTCACTAATTAAAGCTCCGAGCTTACCTCGTTTTAAAACGTAAACTGTTTAATGCTCATTTCAACGATTTAATTTATCCGTTTGTTACTCTATCGCTATCATCAAGCGTATCTATATCAAAGATAAATTGATATAATGTGGGACTGTGTTATTACGGTAACCTAATGATACAGATCGCCATGTTAACGTCAACTCTATTATTGTGAGCACTTATTTACATTAGAGCGAAGTGTTACAGACACAATGAGCTTTTTTCTCGAACCACTTATTTCCAAGAGCTTTTATCAATAATATGGATCTATAATTAGCCCAAACTTAAATCAGTGATCTATGAATATTGGCAACTCATCATTTCTTTGCGTACGAAAGTGTTACGGAAGAAATATCTCCCAACCCTCCAACGGTTTGGCGCCTTTATTCCCATGAGTGATATAGAAAGCTCCATTCCGAATCTATTTATAAATACCGGGCAAAGCTTTTAATGGTTATATCGAAAGCACGAAAATATATGCATACAGGAGAATAGAGTTTCCCTTTCATTATCAACAAGGCACATTTTCAGCTCGTTATTTTAACTAAATTGTTTGCTCGCTTTACTTTTTAAATATTGAGATAATTGCTCAAAATTTTACGTCCAACTCTCAGTTGGAGTTTAACAACTTTTATAAACTTCTTTAATAAAGACGAGGAAGAAGAGTTTCTACTTGAAAAACGCGATAAACTTGCAACTAGAAATTTTTTAATTATGAACGGAAACCGGAGAAATTCTCAAGTGCCGCTAAATTGGCGGTAGGTTTATTTACATTGTGTCGAATCAACATGAAAGTAAAAGTTAAAAGAGGTCCTGTTGACGAATAAAGCTGGAAGAGTTAACTTCAGAACGGAATTAATGATCCTCCAGACACTTTAAGTGTTATTTCAGAAAACTACTTTTTATTATTAACTAAAATTCAAAATTACTCCTTAAAGACTCTTTACTTTTCAGAATGAAATTAACTAACTCTGTCTGCTTACAACTCCATTCTAAGCCGGAACAAATCTGAAACATGTTTAATCATGCAAACGTCTATTCATTTATATTCCGTGCGTCTTTTTTCGCAAAGTTAACAGAATTCGAACAGAATTATTAAACAAACAAACTCAAAATTAGGTAAATCCTTGAATTATTACAATACACCTTGAATATCCTTTGATAAAGGCAATCTTCTGCAGTGATGTAAACCCGATGAGATTTTCATCTTTTATGAATCAGTTAATTAACACTTTAATTAACTCGTAATGCAAAATTACAGGCGTCTAGACGCAAGTTTGTAAGATTCTAGCAACACCGCATATCATAAAAATACGCTGCCACGAATTCGCCGAGTCATTCTCGCTTCAGAATTAGTTAAATTTTATGTCAGAGGGAGTTGATTTTGACGTAAAATGAGGTCGAGACGTGAATAAATGTTATTTTCAGCCCATATTCTAATTTTGATGTCTAATTTATTCACAGTTTTGTAAATTGGCAGGGTGAAGATCAAAATTCGTATGTTCGATAATTGAGATTCCCTGACCGTGCCAATGAGAGCTGTGTAAACATTAAGCCAGAGATTCAGTTGTTTGCATAAAATTTGCATAAAACTCGTGTTTTACTCGTTGTAAGAAGGTATCAGGCGTGGGCGTGTGTTATTCATGATGTTGATCGGAATATCATGGCATAACCGGCAATTACCGAGTTACATTTAATGAACTTGTTGATTGAAATTATCGAAAGCTCCACATGAAGAAGCACACATAAAATGGTATAATTAATCAGTATCGGCTCCAAAATAGAAAATCTGACAGATGACGTCAAAAAAGGCCTCTGAAACGCGCGACACTATTAATAATAAAGAGAGAGGAAAAAGGAACCGATATTGACTCAGAAGGAGAAGGTGATTACTAATTTATAGAAATTTCCCACGAATACAAGAGCCATCTTTTTTATTAGTTCCCAGCGGTCGTGGCTATATTCGCCACTAACGCCTGGATACACATAAACTTTTTTTATGCACTACTAAATCATTTTATAGCGAAACTTTCCTTCGCTATCAAAATTTTTGTAACGATGCTTTAAACGCAACCTAACGCGTGTCTGATATGAAGGCCCATTTACAACACTGAAATTTGAAGCGAAATGGGCCGCAATACGAACAGTTTTCTTCTTTGGACCCTCAAAAATAAATTCTTTTAATGAGGTACAATTTTGAACATTGTCTTTCCCCGTGTGCTATAAATCTCGTGCCAATTTGATTTGAGTCCACAAGTGCCTCAATTCCACATGCTTGGTAACCACCCTTGTATAAAATCGGCGAAATCGTCATGACTGCAGTTCAACGTTCGTTCTATAGCGTTGGTAATACAACATTAGCCTTGTTTATTGGCAGCAATGGCATTTTATGGCGGAATTTCATATAACATGTCCGCCCCTTCTCATATTCTATTAGAATTAACTAGGACAGTCGATCTAAAACTTTAAGATATGTTTTCATTAATTGTTGAATTTTTCTCTGCGAAGTTGACACAATTGTGGCTACGGAAACACATTTATCTTCTCAAAAAGTTAATAGATTTCCTCCCAACAAAACTGATTTTCTATGGTTGAGCGTAGGCTTTAAAATATAGCAAGGGCGAGGGGTAGCAAATCGAAAATAAATTGCTTTATAAGTCCATATATCGGCAGCAATTTCTTCGTATCAGGTGGAGGAAAATAACTTTTTATACGAAGAACGAATGTAATTAAAAACGAGAAAGGGGTAACCCACACACGCGTAATTAATAAATTTAATTTAGTCTCGGAGAGTTTTCCATCACCAGCTCATTGTAATAAGATTCAAATGGATGCATTGGTACTCAAGGAAAACAAAAATTGAAAGGAAATGTTTGCTAACTTCAGATAGAATTAAAGCGACGCTTGAAAAGTTCCAAGTAGCTTTTGTTTGCTGGCAGTAATAAATTACAGTTCTGAAAGAAATTTGTAATTATTGTTAAGGTGGAAGTATTGGGCGCGAGGTAATTAAAATCGAAGGACATTGTTCACCCGAGCAGATTTAATACATTAAATTTCAGAATTTTTGTTGTCTTTCCATTTCGGTTTTCATGGAATTGTTTGGTGCGGCGCACGGTAATTAATTAGCAAAGTAGTGTAGAGACGAGGAAGAACAAAGAAAACATAGTTTATTTTGGATTGGATACGATTTTATTTAAATTGATACTTTTTGTAATGATGTTATGCTATGAATTTTTGTGAAAACTGCAACGAACATTGTTTATCTATATGGAAATAATGATTTTTCCTGGATGACCTTCCAATACTGTTTTATGCGCTGCGAATATTTTTCTCGCAATGATAAAACAATACGGAATAATGGAAATCCTTCAGAAAATTCATTGCGGTTTATGGCACGCATATCTTTTTCGCGTCACATCTTCCTATTGTATTATAACTAATTAATTAATTCCGTGAAAGATGACGAGGCAAAAAAGTGGGGTAAAATGCTCCCATTGTTGATTTTCGCAGCATAGCATAACACTAAAAATTATAGAAGGAATAATTCAGATCTGGCCCTTGGAGGTTTAATTTTTAATACATTGCTAGTGAACCAATCGATATTGTAACAGGTTGGGTTTCCATTTATAAACTTATTCCGTATAAATAGCAGCATTGATTGCTTATTTAAAGCCGCAAGTTTCGTGCCGACGTAATTTCATCTTTTCGCCTACAATTCAAACTTTTCGGGGTTGTGTGGTCATGGTTTTGGTGTCACGTGTTTTGAGGGATGTGGATCCGGGGGCGGCACCGCCGAGGCAGAAATGGGGCCGGTGTGTCTCCTGTCTGTGTCGCCAGTCGGACCAGATTTCCTCTCCTCGACGTATTGATCCGCAACCACCTCCAGGCCAAAACGATGCACCTGCTTGCACTGTTTACCATCGAAGGAGCGCCCACAACCCAAACGAAATGTAAACAGCAAAAATCCGACTTTGCCACGAGCTTACGGCCACGAAACGAACGAAACAAACGTGAAAAATTGTTCCGAGAAGTTTTTCGAGGTTACGTGGGCCACGGTGCATAAAAAGCCAAAAAGATTTTCTTGAGGTATTCTCGGGTTTTCGGTTTGTTGTTATTAGAGACACCTGAGGTCAGAAGCCTTGCAGACGACAGTAAATGTGGGAGTAAATGGAAATGGAGAATAAATGTTGCCATTGGGGTTACTGTTTATTTTTGCTATAATTAATGTGGGCATGTTTATAAATAACGTTAAACAAACAGAGTCCCTTTTAGTAATTTATGCCGAATAAATTAGCTCCGTATGTTTATTTGAAAATTTATGTTGAAGAAATATACATTTAATTAAGTAAAAAACCTTTTCAAGTACAACTAAATGCGAATATCCTCATAAAAACCTTTTAATAAAAATCCGACCCCTTGTCAGCGCAAATAATGAAGATAATTTATCATTCATGTGTTGTTTCAGCGAAGGTATTGTAACAACAGGATGCTCCCAAATAATTAATATCATAAGGAACGTGTAAAGATAAACTCAAAGACTTAAATATTCATGAATAAAACTACGGTTAATTATCGTCGCTCCCATTTCCTATTAATTTTCGTAGACGACCACTGATCCCAACTCAACAACAAACAAGAGTAATTAAATTTTCAATACCAAGAAACGTTATAATAGTTCACTTACATCCCATTGCATATACATTTTTAGAATCGGGTTAAAATGTTTTTATTATGGCGCGATTTCACACAGCGTTGCTTTTGTTGAAGTCAAGTCACTAAATTGGGCTTGTACTCCATAGAAGAGGTTCCTGAAAGTCGCAAAAGTATTGGAATGAGACTCGTTTGGGAGCTTACTCCATTGATAACGGTCAAAATAAAAAAGTTGCTGATCTGACTTAAATTAACATGGTCAGATTGAACTACCTGTGCAAAAATAGTGGATGCGCCGGGCAGTTTTAGTTTAATTTTAAATTGAAATGGTTATGAAACTGTAACTATTAATTTGTAAATCCTTTTTATCTCATATTGCGCGGAACATGACCCATTTTAGCTTGATGCAGATTTTCAAATGCCACAGAAACTCCAACAAAGGCTTTAATTAATTATTAAATCCTGTATTCAAAGGTATCCACATAATCATGAAACTATGCAATTTCCTCGCTGAAATGTAACTTTTACTCTATTTTAATCTAAAGGTGGATTTCACGACACAGGAATTTAAACCACATTTTATTATTAATTAACAAGAAAAGTTTCTCCATTTGTTAATTCTGATTGAGTTGAGTTTTTCCCGTTAATTAATTAATTAACTCTAATTTAACACCGGAATTTTTCTCACTGGTTTAAAAATAGCTCGAGACAAATTTCCTTAATAGGGAAAGTTGGAGTTATATTTTTCTCCAGCAACTTTTTAATTTCTGGACGTGTTCTTTAAAGATCTAAAGCAATCGCTAAGTTCTCTAATTTATATTGAGCTAACTAGATTAAGATAAAGAAATTAAACCAACAACGCTTTGTTTGTTTTTGTCTATATTGCAATAAAAGCTGTCTTATATACCGCGGTTCCTGATGAAGATAAATACCGAGGTACCAAATTTCTTTCTATTTTACGTTCTTCGACGCCTATAAATAACACGTTCTCTTCGAGAAAAGCTTTCTTTTGCCCGGCTCTATTCACGAACGTATACGTAACCTGCCAGGTCTTTCACAGAAAGTGTCATCTGAGACGATCGAATCAATCTCGCAGTGAGCTAATCTCTTTGCGAGGACATTTTTCTTAGAGAAAATGCAGCTTCAGATTAGGACTTAGTTCGAACGGATTAAATAAAATTTCTCCAGGATATTTTTCAATAAAAGAAAATCGCTTATGTTTACATATTTATAGTCGCGGAACATTGTTATTGGGCGGGTTATAGCGTCCTTTATTTTGTTTCCTGCGTATTCTGCGGAGTTTATTTTTGGCTCAGGTAACTGGCCTTACTATGAAAGAAAATAATCCCGGAGATTGAGACTATTAAAAGGAAACGGTAGGAGAATCAGTAGCAATAAAAACAAAAAATGTGGAGACACTTTATTATCAATATCAAGTTCATCTGAGATTATGTCGGGGTCTTTAAAGGGGAAGTAAAAGTGATTTAGTGCGGCATTTTCAAAATATTGTGTTCTGCCGTGTTTTTGATGAAAAACAGTAGATAATATGGCGAATAGTCATTCCTATTAAATGCCATTTAAGCTTTCTCATGTTTAATTTTGTTTGTTGAGCTCCAATATTGCTAAACCTGCTTCAAAATCAATTTGTGCTAACCTTGTTTTGGTAATATATTCCAATTAATTTCTACGCTGTGAATATTAAAGCGTTCAAAGGATATAAATATATTTATTTCGATCCGAAAATTTTCGAAATTTGTTTCAGAGTAAACGAAGTGCTGGGGCTAAATTAATAAAAATTGATGACACGGCAAAAATTAAGTGCTGCAAAACAAAGTTAAAAGCACTTGTAAGAGAAATCGGAAAATATCTAATGAAAATGGTGGATGCCCCAGTTTCACATTAAATTTTTAGTTTACTCTATTTTTATGAAATTTTACTTTACTTGTTGATTGGTTAGGAAATGGAAGTTTTGATATTACTGATTAACAGACGATCTCTAGCTTTTAACTCTAAATCCCGTTCCCAAAAAATTCTCAATGCTCAATTTTAATTAAATTCAGACGCGTAACTAAATTTGATTAACTTCTCCAAATTAACAAATTTTTAATTCTGGGATTAATCCAATATTATAAATTTCTTATTTGAGTAAGTTGTCAGATTAGTAATGTTCCTCGTCAAAAATTCTGATGACTTATATAGTCGAACTAATATTCTTTTTATATTTCAGTTCGACCAGTAAAAATTTATATTTGTTTATACAAAATTTATTGATTAAAACTACTAGTAAAGATTTATTTGTATATGTATGATTCCAAAAATGGCCATTTTACGTACTTATTTATTCAGTCACTTTCGGACTTAATTCCAAAAAAATGCCATGACAACTAATAAAGCATAGTGGTTCAATACGACGATATTTACTTTAATCTAATTGATACATCAATATGAATAAGTTATTGGTTTTATAAGTAAATTTTACACAATTTTCTTCGCGTTTTCGCTGATTCTTCAAGATTCTGCATTTTATGCAAAAAAAACTCGGCTACACCTTGTCCGTAAACAGCAACGATTAGTCCGCAAAATTGTATTTTAGGTACGTAACAAAAATAGCTATTTCTATAATCGCTACCTATATAAAGTTGACATTTTAATTGTTATTTTAGACCCAAGTGACATAAGAGTGCGTAAAGGTGATCAAACAAGTGCACTTACTTTGAGAGGAATTAAAATTGTAAGTAAGCAATCGTTTTGTATTTTTATTTATACTATCATTTATTGACTTTTGTTAGATTTCACGTATATTCGCGTCGATTTCTTAAAAAGTGAGAGCTGAATCTGCGTAACAGGATTTCTATCATTGAATTCGCACGCTAAAAGAGTCCATTTTAAAATAATTGGCAGAATCAGAACTGTCACTTGAAATATTTATTGTTAAATTTTGCACTTTGTTGGGATTGTAGAAAAAATCTTGTTTACTACTCGCGCGAAAGGATGTTACGCACACAACGTATTGCACATGTCTAGTGGGTAAAATATTATCATTTCGCCAAAATAGCTACTTTACCAAGCTTTGTTAAATTTTCAGTTTCTTGAAATGTGCAAATGAAATGTTTAAATTCTAACTTTGTCAATTTTAACTAAAATATTTGACATGTTCGTGCTTGTATTAAATACGTTTCAGCTCAATGCAGAATTTGTATAATTTAAATTATTGGAACTGTCAACTTACATGAAAATTTTAGCTTAAATTGGCACTTCTAAATGGGCGCAAACTGTGCATACATGTTTGTTCATAATTAAACTCTAATGGAGTGGCACCGAAATTGAGATTCTAAATTTAACATTTAAATTTTGACCAATTCTTAAATTTACCCCGCGTCCTTTCACTTTCTCGCAAATCCTTTAAGATAAAATCCTCCAGTAAAATGATCAGGCTTTTCTTGTGTCTATAAATACACAATTGATCCTAGTCATCTATCGTGTCTCTTTTCGATGATGTAATAACGACTTTTATGTGTATATTTAGCCCATGAGCTTGAATATTGTGCGTCTGTGTAATTCCACCGTCGTTCTCGAGCCCTTTCCATGAATTAGACATGAGACCGCGACTCAACCAGAATGCTAAAGGGAGCCCCGGACTCTGAAACAACTCCAGGGAATCCTGCCATCGCCCTCTGACGTCATCTCTTTGAGAACATGATGTCACAAAAGCTGCATAATCCGCTGCGAAAGGGAGATCCCAGTAAATGATAATCAAATTCTCCAGCAATTTTGCTTCATTCAGGATTTTCCCAGGATTGACAATCTGCCGACGTAACTGTCGGAACTTTTTTTACAAAAAATGTACTATCTCTGGGAAATATCAGAACGAGAAAGATGGCAATGTGTAATCTTTTCCACTGTTTCCAGGAGACTGCGTCCGGGTAAAACCAGAGGTTTTAGAAATGTTTGAATTGACTGATGATTTTGGCATTATTGGCATTACATTTAATATATCAGTTTGAGTTATATTCTCTCTATTTTTAACCCGAGAATGGATGAAATTTTAGTATTCAGCTTCTATACGTGAACTGTTGTTTTATGTTGTTTACGTTGTTGTGAACGTTTAACGCCGTAACTTTAATTATATTCGTTTTAACTGCATGCAAGTATTGTCTGACTGAATATACAAATTTGTTTAACCAAATTTAACCAAACAATAATTATTGTTTTTTTAACTTCACTTTCACTTACAATAAATCGTTTTGGCTCGGGTTCAGGTGTGTATATACCTGTGCTCTAATGGCTTCTGAGCTGCATAAAATAAGTCACACTTAATACCAAGACGATTTATGAAATCCTTAACACTTATAAAATATTCACAGAGTTTTTGCAAGACAAAAGCAAAGTGTCTCGTTCCGTAACGTGATTAAATTAAATATTTACAATCACTTTACAGGGAATTTAATAAATAATTATGATAAATAGTAGACTTTATGTTAGAGACAATTTGCCGGAGGAACTGTCTCGACGTGTAAATAAATTCTTGTTAGAAACGCAGTAACTAGAAAGTTTCCCGGTGACATGAAAGTTAAGAGTCTAATAAAGTTAGAAACAGTAGAGCTGACTCGCTACGTGCTCATAAAAAATTTCGCGAACCAACTTCGATACATTGATTAATTTTTCCTTTTGCACGGACTGTGTAAAGTGAGAAAAAAATAAGTTTTAATGTCTCGGCGGGGCGACAAAGATGTCGCAAAGACGAAAAGAAAATTAAATTGTCTTGTCTCGTAATTGTAGAAACACCGAAGCTTGGTGACAAAAAATTATAATATCTGAAAAAGAAATTTGTATTATTGCGAACTTCTCAGGGTAAGTTTTCATTTTGGACTCGGTTAAGTTTATCGGCTGTTAACCGACCCTTTGCCTCCCATTTGTCCAGGGAATGCCCCAGCTAATTGAAAACATGTCCCTGCAGTCTTGATCCTTTAAACACGTACACAGTAAGCTTAATAGCTTTCACAACATTGCGTCAAAAGTAAAGCTCCACTCAACCGAACTCCGGTTGCATTGTTCGGAATGAAAATGAGCTGTTCATCACCTTGTTTTCACCCTTCGCATATCAAGAATTATATGCAGCAAATGTAATTAAATTCTTGTTTGTTTATGTCAAGGTGTTTCGAATCCAAAAGCGCACATCTTGTTCTCTTATCTGTCTAGCGGAAAACAATATTTCTTGTTTACAAACTTTATGTTTGTTGACATTTGGGTCACAATCAGTCTTCATAATACACTTTATGCCCACGAGAAGTCGACAAAATTGTAAAATATGTCTTGTGGTTTAGGCAAGGCTTTGATCTGGGCTTTTAAATTGAGGGAGGAAATTCGATAAAAGTGCCGAGGTTTTTGGCTTTAAACGCACGGAAAAACGCTTTCGTGTAACCAAAATGACATGACTGGGAATATTTAATTGCTGCAATCCATATCGTTTGACGTCATTGTTGCGAGTGAAGCCGAAATTGGTACATAGTAGAATTTGATTAGTCAAAATAGATTTTTTAGTTCGAGCTGCGCATACCGACATCGGTAAAATAATTTCATTTCAGCGTCGCAAATTGTGGAGGTAGACGCAAACCCATTGAGCCCTCCATTTCAGTTTTCCATGGAGGCGTTTGATAAATTGAGACTTTGTCAATATGAAAAATGCATTTTTCTTGTGTATTTTTACTGATCTCCCATACAAACTGTTAAAAAATAATTTCAGGAAGAAATATGTAGATAATAAAATTTATTCCAGAAGCTTTATTATTCGAATGTAAATAGAAAGGAAATAAAATTTACATCACGTGTGATTTACAACTCAGATATAATTTTTTTATATTTTAAGAGAAAAAAATAAGACCTTAGACGCTTTGTGTTTTTTCCCTTATCCTGCTGCACTGTAAGTAACTGTATGAAAAATTTCCCAGGAATCTCCTATTAAAGAAGCAGACTTCAGTCGTTGACCGCGAAGAGAATTTAGTTTCATTAATGATAAGAACTGTTGTTTTTAAACCTGAAGAAGTAAACATTTAGCTTTATTACCGCCAAGTCGTAACCATAAAAATATTATGTCTTTGATTGTTACGTTTAACCATAACCTTCAGCCCTTAAAAGGCATTTCGAAGAAGATGAGTCCGTAGCAATAACAACAACGTACGCAATTACATAAACAGTGTTTTCTTTGACGGACGCGATTGTAAAATTAGCCAAATGCCCCAAAACTGTTTCGTTTTATGATCTATAAACCGTGGAGTCGCTTTCACTGTCGTTGTAGTGGATTTTGAGGAAACATATGCATTTAATCGCACGAGATTTTCGTAGAAAAGGGCAATTTTCTTAATGAAAGTCTCAAGGGAAATTTCCATGGCTAAATTTAAGCAAATATGGCGTTTTTTTCGCGTGCATAGTGGTGTGTCGGTATTTTTAGGACCATTAATAATTATTTATCTGCCAGGTTGTGTCGAAGTCTGGCTCGGTCGTTTTTAATTTAGCATAATTGCCGGAGTTTGAGCGTTAATTACTGTTGTAATTATGGGGAAAGCTTACCAGATTACTTCCGACAGAATGAAGTTGGGGCTATTTTAAGGAAACATTGTGCAATTAAAATTATCGCGCCAACAATCGTGCACTCCCCCAACGATAATTCCGGATTAAATAATAAATATTAGCACGCTAAACGCCATAAATAAAGCCTTAACTCGATCGTTCCCCTTGAAGAATTGAGAATTCATTTCGTCCGGTCTTTCCGAAGAGTCAAAAAAATTATCGTCTATTCTTATTGTTATGGACACAGACGCGCCCACATAATGATAATATCGAAAGGAAAAACTACTGCATGTTATTGATGAATTGCTCAGGGTTTCAAATTAAGATAAATATAAGCTTTTACTGTTGATTCTCATTTATTTTCGCTTTCTTTTTATCCGGATATTATTGATGGACCATTCCTATATACCACCCGATACAAACCGTTAAATTTCAATTAAAACAATATGAAAAGCGGTTTTGGCTTTGTAAGCCGTCGGGTAATTATCGCAGCTTTCGTCAGAGGTTTCACGGCTTAAATTAAATCTCTTTAATTAATTTGGGGCGACGGCGATTTTGACATTCTTACGTACATAAAATCAACCGATTTTCTTAATATTGGTAATAAATACGGAAACGATAAACAAGACGTTTGTTTGCCGAATTTCAAAAACTCTGAATTTGTAATGGCTTGTACCAAAAATAGCTCAATTTCATTTCGCACGTTGCAAAAGAGGGTTTTCGAGACTCGTTTTCCATCACAAGGGACTACTTATCAGACGGCGTCTCGTAGTTCGATATAAAATTCGAAGGAAATTTTACCTCATGTCTCAAGCACAAAGGAAAAAGCGTGAGAACGCTCGATGAAGCATTTTGACGATTCGAGTATTCTCTACTTTCAATGAAATTTTAATTAAAATAAATAAGCCGATTGTTGCTAGTCCTTACACATTTTCGTCTCTTTTTTATGTTGGGAGTTCAAACTGAATTATTATTCATGATTTGGTACCAATGCAACAGGCAACAGTAGAAGCATAAGTACTTAAGGATACAAATAAATAGGCACTGAATAAACAGAGTTAAGCTAAAATAATAGAAACAATTTCTCAAAGCAATTAAGGGGAAATACAAAAACGATCTAGAATGAGAAGAATTTGCGACATCCTGACCTGAAAAATTCCAACAATGTGCTGTTCTGTTCAAGATAAAGACATAAAAAGATGAAAGATTATTTTGCATGAGTGCAACCTCTCTAAAAGTGAAGAACCGCTCCCCCCATCCATTTAAAATTTGGCTCAAACCGGTCATTGCCCGTTTGATGTAAACAGTAAATCCCGCCATTCCATCACCGTAAAACTGACATTTCGCAACGATCCCCTCGCCGTCCCCCAGAAGCATCGCACATGCCTCTCTCCCGTGATCTAATTAATTAAAAGATGTAATTTCGTTAAAATGTGATTGTTGTCGTTGCCATGCGATATGGTGCGGCGATCAGCGCAGTGAAGAATGATGTGAAGCGATGTTTGGCCTGCTGAAGGACTGCTGTTACGTCAGAGGCGCCCGAGAGGTGAGCGTTGAGCTTTTGGGCCGCGGCGCCCACGCACGATCAATACTACATCATCAATGCGCATCTTACAACGGCCACACTCCAAACGTTTACATCCCATTCACAAGTGAGAACCGCCAACTATTGCCGCCGCCACCACCGCCACCGCAGACTTTTGGGGACGTCTGCATGCACGGAAACAGACGCGGAATGACGACGCGACGTTGCCTGGGCGCTTCGATTCGCACGATGATGATGAATCGGCTCGTGAATTTTTGATAACGACCTAAATGCCAAAATATAAACACTGTGATTCAACCGAAGAAATTCCGATACAAGAAGTTAATGTTTTCACGATGAAGGCCTTAAACTTGCCGCAAATAAATTTAAAAAAATATTATGAGTTCGTTCGGCATTCTAGAAGTATATTTCGGTGTGTTGAGTTCTTCAAAGTGTTTTAATTAATTTTTTATTTTGATTTTTGACAGCTGGTTAAATCATTTTCATTTCTTTTCTAAATATCCTTAAATAATTCATCTCCCAAACTTGATAGAGACGACAAGACTATAAATTTATCATCAAGGGAAAATAAATAAATATAAGAGATGAATACGAAATTTCACCGAATTGATATAGCTCGTCTAAATTCATGCTGCGTATCGCGCAATTTACTTTAACTGGTAATGACTGGGCGAAAATTTGCCCAAATAAAATGCAACGTTAAATGCATCAGATAAATGTTCAAGCGCAGAGCACAGACGTTTTAATTAAACGATCTGAAACCATTAAAAAAGATTTAAACGAAAATTAGTTGCGGTTGGACGAAAAAATTAAATTAAAAAATTTTAAACGGTGCACTTCCAGCAAATTACAAGTTTTTTACATAATTAATTGACGTCACTTTTACTAAATTAAAATGAGTATCGATTGGAGAATTCGTGGAACATGATGTAGAACTGACTTTTAATAAAATCTAAATTAAGTTGATGTTTATTTATTAATTTTATTTTTAGAATTAATTGTGTGCCAATATTTGTTTTAGAGAATCAATTTTGCCATTATTGTAAAAACATTGTTTTTTTGTTGATCTCATCGCAAACGTGGAAATAACTCGAATTTTTTGCTGAGAAGCAACACTGTTTATTCTACTTTTTTCCAATGATTGAACGTGTACCTATTATTCTTACAACGCCAATTCATTAAACATTTATAAAAGCTTGACAATTCTACCTTGCTGTTGTCAATCAATTTCATTAAAAATTGATAAGCCAAGATTCTCATTCAAGTGATATTATACTGGAATTCGTCGAAATGAATTAAAATTTTACTCAAGTGTTCTAGTTTATTGTGCGAGAAATCAGAGCTGACTTCTAAAAATACAAACTTGTGAAGAGTGTGAGTGCTGCTGTAAATGTTTGACCGGCAGTTGTTGGAGGTATATCCTTTTCCAGAGAGGGATGATGGATATGGAAGTTTTTGTGGAGACCCTAGAGATTTTAAAAGGGCTTGGAATGAGATGTTTCCGGGAAATATTAGCTGTTCACATGTTATTATTTGGGATCTCCAAAAGACGGAACTGTTGCTTGGGGAAATTTAATTTGTTGATGGACTATGTAAATCGCCCTTGTTTGTCATGCTTTTTATGTAGGCTGTGTTTATTGAATCTCAAAATGAACATAAATCTACAAGTTTTATGCATTTCTGTCTATGACATTTTAAAAAAATTGTAAAGTTCATTAGCCCACGCGTGTTATTTTTCCATTGACATATTTGATCTGATCGTAAAAATTGTTTATTCAGACTTTGGTATTCTTTTTCTTCTCACAGTATCTACATCAAAATCAACATATTTTTTTCGATACGGAAAAACTGAATCAAGCAATCTGAATATGAAAGAAGTTTTATTACTTGAAAACTTCATTTTAAGCCGCTTATTTATTTAAACCAGGTTGTAATAATTCGTGAAAAAATTGAGAAGAGTTTGGTAACCTCGGAAAACTTTCTGGCTGTTCAACTCCTGTAAGCATAAATTAGATTCTTCGCGAATTTTACGTATCTTACCAACGCGCTCTGATTCTGATTGATGTGTAGGACTAAGAGGGATGATTTTTCTTCAGAAACTTTGCCCACGAGTTAATTCGGTCTCTCTTGTATCCTCAAAACTTTCTTACAAAAAAAGTAGTTTTCCGTAATTTTTTTTCGATACAGTCCGAAATTAGAATTTATAGCCAAGATGAGTAATAAATGTTTTACATGAGACAAGCAAACTAAGCTAATCCGGAAAAAATCGATCGAAGAAATTCTTTACGACAAAATAAAGATGTTAACTACTTTCACCAAATATCATAAAATGTATTTTTAGATGTTTACTTCTTTATCTCAATTAAGAATGTAGTCACGCAACCAAAAATTTGCGATGTGTTTGTGTTGAACCGCAATCGTCGCGATAATCAGATTTATAATTTAATTTTAGAATTATTCTACCGGTGCTCACGGCATCTGAATTTATAAATAGTCGGTTGTAAAAAACCGATAATTATTGCGCCTGAAATCTTACAACGGGAACTCATTTTTAACAGACTATTTTAAAAGCTTTCGTTAATCCACGAATTAATTAAATCGAAATTTAAGTCAGTGGCGTGTTTTGTAGGGCGATGCTCTAGGGAAATCAGATAAACGAAATGTGAGTCACGCAGCCTCTGCATTTTGCGCTGTGCAGATGATTCAGAGATTGAACGAAATTGAATTGTCCAGAAAATTATTTGTCATCGAAAAATTACACAAACTACTTTAAATTTTGTGTCGTTTAGATTATCAGTTTGTCGCCCCCGCTGAGAGACAATTGTTAAAATGTCGCCACGTAAAACTAATTGCTGTCTCCTTTATTATCCAACAGGTTGCGTAGAAAGTGTCCTTTTGAAAAGACAGAGCAATGTAGCGAAAATTATTTTTAAAAGAGTTGATACTTGCCAAGTAATTCCGGAAACTCGAAACTAATGATCTGAAGACATAGCCAAGAGATTTAATAAAGTGAACGAAGGAGAAAATAAAATTGTTCCATATCCGGATGTAGCAGAGTCATTTTGTGAAATATCCACTTTGTTGCTGTTTACTGGAAAAACACACAAAATTTTATTTTTATTACCTCGACAAAGCAATGAATCAAAAATTTAACCCGGCGCATCCACCAATTTACGTTCGACGAACTTTTTATCATTATCGTTATCAATCAAGTTGGAGATGGTCAGACGATTTTCCTATATTTTGAATGAGCGTCTTTTACGATATTGTAAATATTGGAGAAGCTCGTAAATTGAGAGACATCTTTTTGAGTTGGACGAAGTTGGTATAAATAATAACGATCGATGCAGTTTGTCTGTTTGAGTTGGGATGGTGAAGCACCTTCAAATCAGTCTCATAACGAAATTGTTTGGGTAAATGTTTGTTTTGTCTTCGAGCACGATAGAAATTTATAAATATTTCATTAGGGTTGGTCGTTACAATAGGAGATATTTTTGTTTAACCAACGCGGCATTTTTCGGAACGAAACTTTCGCATCATCTGTTTTCCTCGTTTCATTAATTAATGCAATTTAATGTGTGCTAGAAAAAGCCAGTTCGCGTCATCAACTTGTTGAATGGCAAACATAAAATTCCCCAAGTATGCATTTTTTTATTAATGAAGGCGAGCTTTTCCCTGAATGGGCTCGGCCGACACGGAAACGCACCCTCATAAATCACACTCCGACTCCTGCGACAATCAATTGTGATGATAATTTTCGCAGTAAATTGATTGTTGATAGCGAAAAATAGAATTCGTTTCGGGGTTAATGGCGTTGTAACACTTCCCTATTTTTTTTATATATAATTCCCCCAAAAATAACTCGGGTGTTTCACGAGTTTATTACATAAATAACGGGTCGATTAAACCCCAATTAGAACCGGCAAGGGCTATTTTAAGAACTTGAGTCTATTTGAAGTTCTCTTATTGATTTATGGATGGTCTCGTGCATGTAATTGCTCGCCTTCCACTTTTATTATTAACCTTCTTTATTGATAGCATGGGTTTTGTGCCATCTAATTTTTCCGTAGCATTACGCAAACATCGGTATTTTAATGACGTCATGCCGTACCGCAATCCCTCATTAAAACGGATTAAATACTTTTTCGTGACGGAATTTCGTTTGGAATTAAATCAGCCGTACTCCTTCCATAAATTCGCTTAATCCAACCCTGGCATTATAAGGTTGGCGTGCGATTACAAGCAACAGTGCCGAGCTATTTATATCTTTGCGTACGCGCTTTGTTACGAAGCATTCATTTAGTTTCTTCAACTGGACCCAATTAGACGAGATTAGAAACCATAACTAGATGGAAATCTCACGGAAGATTTACCAAACTACACAAAAAATTGCCAAGGTTAACAACTCACTGAAAACATTATTCATAAAGGGAATTGTTGGTTCAAAACTTTCAAGTGCTTAGATTGGATTAATCCAAATTTGATTTGATCTCGACGGATAACAGGGCAAGTGCAACGCCCTGGGAAAAATCGTTACAGGAACAAAATCGCTTTGTGGAGATAATTAATGAGACCGAAAAAAAACGAAACTGGTCATTTTGACCTGGAGGAACGGAACACGTGTTTTGTAGGCACATAAATTAGTTTGAAATTTTTGAATTAGTTACATTTTGATTTGAGATACGTCAAGTTCGTCTTAATAATTTACAATATTGTAGCGTTTTATAGCGACAGTTATCTTTTTATTATCCCAGTTTATAGAGGTCAGTTTGTGCGGTAGCTACTTTAGTAGGGTCTTTTTGGGTTTCTTTAAGGCGAGGCGTTGAAAAATCAAGTGTAATGCTTTAACTCTAACAAAGCACCAAAACATTTATTTTAAATTCAAAATAGTAAAAATGTGGCCACATCTTCGCTTTGTTTGAATGTGGCGCCTCCACCAAATTAGACATTTAATTGCTTTCGTACATTTCAATTTGAGCTTCTGTCGCAGCGAATTATAATATTAGTCCTGTATAATCATTTGTATTATTGATTGTGTTTCGAACTAATTAAAGTTCCGAAAGTGCATGCATCTTCAAACCAATTCCTACAACAATAGTTAAACATTCTACTTACGTTAAATTTTTAATTACATGTAAAAGGGCAAATGAGTCTAACTCGTCAGAATCCAATTAATGCGGCAATGGAGCCACAATCACAACAGAACATGATTCCAACCCAATTCCAAAGCCTAACTCGGATAAACTTTTAATTGAAATAAGCTGTAAACAAATCGGTGTCGCTATTATCAACAGATCCGTCCGTTTAATTAAACTGATCAAATTTCTACCAAAAAGGTCAGAATTTTTTCCGTTAAAACGTAACTCGTGTAAAAATGTTGAAAGCCTCAACGCTATAAATTTAGTGTGGTGAAGTTATGGCGGCAATGACTATTTTTCGTTTTTCGCCGCTAAATTTAGTTCTGTAACTGAAGGCAGGAAAACATTGTTGACTGAGGCGCTAAAGGAAGATGTTCTAACTAGATAGTCGCAGTTTATATCTCCTTCCCACGCACTTGAGTTCCTTTCGAATTTAAATTACATGCCCGAGAGAATCGTCGTAGTTAAGATCATTCTTTGCTTGTGTTCTCTTTCGAATGCTTTCTCGACGAAACTCGCACCTAATGTAAATCTACTCACAGTCTGGATGTATTAATCCTGACGTAGCTCACACTTTCTTAGTCCCACATTGACAGTTATTTTATTCGATTTGAGACTCTTCCAAGCAATGCGGATCGGGAATGATGGTTGTCTTAATATGGCTACCTTTCGGGCGGAACTTATTGCCTGTGCGGCTCAGAACGGCCGTTTTTTACTTTATAAAGAGAGCGCTTTCGACTAAATTGGAATCTAGGTTTGTCACACATGAAAATTGTACCCAAAAGGTCCTATCGTCTTGTTTATAGACATCAATTTATGATTTTTGTACCCACCATCTCGGTATTGGAATCAAATATTTGTACACGTCAATCTAACTAAAAATAAAGCAAAAAGCATTTGCAAACTTCCATATGGATTCAGTAAACACAGTTTATGCATCCAACTAAATTAAATGAAGGCAGCAAAAATACGCGAAATATCCAACCAGACACTTCAGAAATTGTTTTAGATTAAATATATTCTGTAAAGTAACGACAATATTACTAAAACCAATAATACATGTCCATATTTCGTCATAAAAAAACCTCATTTCAGATTTCAGTATTCACTAAATCTCTTTCTTTTCGTAACTCTGCAAATAATCGCATTCATAAGCAATTCCTAATTTTAATGTCCTCCCGAAAAATTAAATTACGTCATAACTTGAAACGCAATCAGATAGTGTTCAGATAAAATTTTTTCGCTTTTCGTTCCTGAAACAGTAGTAGCTTATTTTACGAGTTGTTTTTATTATATCATGTTCGTCAATTTTTCAGCGTCCCGTTTTAATGCGAACTTAAAACCTGAACGAAAATATGAAACAGTCACGAAGTTTTGACGTCAGAGGACGGCTCTTCGGCGAACTTTTATATTAATTGGTCATTGTTTGGAAAAGTGTGCCTGTGTGCTGCCGTTCTTTCCCTTAATGGAATCGCACGAAACGGATAAACGGTTGCGCATTTTCCTGGGGCTAAATTTAAAACTACCACCGGCTAAAACGACAGGAAAAGTTTTCAGGTTCATTAGTTGTTTAGTTTAGACATTATGCGGAAATAGTTTCTGAGTTAATACTTCTTCTTGCTGTTTATAATACAATTTTGTGACCACTAAGAGATCATGACTTGCAGCTGTAGATCTTTCTGCTCTAGTTTCATCCCAACTGTTGTGTAAAACAGGAAATAGAACCTTGCACTAATTTTGCAGCGAGTGGACTAGTTGGCTCCGTGAGGGTTATTTAAGCCTCCCTTATATTTTTTGCGTAACTTGTTACGCGTCATATTTTTCTACGTCAGCGGAATTTGCGTCTAGTTTTCGCTCCATTATCGTCAAATCAGTGGGGGTCGTGTCGCCCCTCGCCTTCCCAAGGGATGACTTGTGACTGCCTGTTGAATCCGGCCGAAAATAGCCCGACATTGATAATCGTGTCATTAGCGACCGCAAGAGGGAAACTCGGTCGACTTGTTCCAACCCTCTTAAAGTCACCCTTAAAACTTCAAGTATCTGAAAAGGACGTTCGCTCCAACAAAAGAAATTTCCCGAGAAAATTAATTGTCTCCGATAAAAATTTCTCGACGGCTCAGCGAGTTCCACATGTGAAAACGCAACAATAAAAAGAATACGGCAAGGTTCTTTCACGTGAAAGAACACAATAAACTAAAAATAAATTATTCGATATTTCACAATCACTGACGCTCATCAAGTTTTTATATGCGCAGACGTAAAGAATTGTCGGTGACAAACTGTGAAAAATCTTATCAAGGTATAAACATTCGATGTTAATTTTTCCATTTCCGTCATGTCTGTCGCTAAAAGGTGGTAAATATTTCATGCGATTTCAGGGGCTGTTCAAGCGGTGAATCTAAAACAATAACTGCCGACCAATGAAAAACTTTACACGTGGAACAAACACTGTTAAAGATCGAAGTTTGTTGCCACTGAGCTGTGAAATAGTGCTTTCTTTGCGCTTTCTCGGAGAAAATCGGTCGGACCTGAACATGAAATGTTACACCCTTCCTAACAAATATACCAGACGAACCGTGTCATATCGGGAAACTCTTCTTCCCCACAAAATTTTCAACAGTATTTACTACAATATCGTTGCGAATACTCTCCGTATTAAATTTATTTTTAACTAAAAGCCTAAGGGAAATTTCACAATAAATATGAGGGATAAATAAAATAATAAATGATATTTTCTATTGTTGCGACAATTGCCTGCACCAATGAATGCGCTTATTGAATTAAATATTTACAAATGGCACATTATAAATTCATAATAGTCCCTAGGTCAGATCTGTTTATCAAAGACATTCAACTGATTTTACAATTTCAGATTGGGAAGACTAATTTTAAAGGCAAAATGGTGGATGCGCCGGGTCAAAAATGTTTAAAACTTAAACTTTAAAATTAAATAAAAATGTTATTACAAATTTTTCCTTTGATGCTCTAAAAATTTTTCCCAACTTGTTTAATTCCTCTGACTAATTAAGATTTTGTCACCGCATCCTTCCATTTAGCATAATAAATCCGTCCTCAACCTTTAACATTTCCATCGTATTTAACTTGATATAAATAAAATATGTACCACGTAATAAATGCATTCAGTAAAAGTCAACCGAAAAAGATCTAAACTTTTTAGAGCTTCATTCACAGGTTGATGCAGTCAGTGATTATAAATACATAAACCAACACTTTTGTGACAAATGTTGTTGGTTTGAAATAGTCAAAGCTTCGGTGTGGCGCAGTAATTTCACATCGAATCGGTGGAAATACCACACCAAATAAATTCTTTATCTAAGCAGAGCTTTATTAATGTAGACTCTGGAACGATCACGGTTCACTGCG
Source organism: Gnatocerus cornutus (assembly GCA_029298725.1). Classification (NCBI taxonomy): domain Eukaryota; kingdom Metazoa; phylum Arthropoda; class Insecta; order Coleoptera; family Tenebrionidae; genus Gnatocerus; species Gnatocerus cornutus. The sequence goes on from CM055514.1 coordinate 10,987,885, forward strand.
CACACAAAGTGAAAAAGAATTACGACAGGTCACCGGTTTATTTGATTTGGAAAGAAGATAAATTTACACACAAATTCTCTCTTCTATAAGGAAGAAAATCGTATTATGAACTCTAGATTTATAATTGAGAACGATGTAACCATATCTCCCCAAGCATTTTACTTTTCTTGTCTAAAATAAATAAACAAAATAAAAACTTCAGCGCGGACATTCTAACGAGATATAAAATATCCGCCCGAAAAGCGCTGAAAGCTAAAATTTGCATACCTAGCTAGATTTACGCGACTTTATTTGCATTTTGTCCAGTTTAACTTTCAGATTCTGATTTTTTATGAACAAAATGTCATCGGACGAGGTTAATTAGCGAACACACAAATTTTACATATAAAACTGATCTCGATGGAGCTTTTAACGATCACACGAGCTTTGAAATTGGCACTGCTTTGATGTTGAAACCTTCAAGCACGATGTAGAGAAAGAGTTATTTTTTGTAAAATGTCACTCAAGGGTTCGTGGAAAGGAACTCAAAAAAACGTTAAAGGAAAAATTTAAAAATAGCTCGTGCCAATATTAGTTTATATGTCGAGCACTGGAATAATTGATGACAACGAAAAAAAAGTGGCAAAAATAGCTCAGCGATCATCGTAAAAGGCATATTTTATTCAAACATATTTCTCTTAATAGGATAAAAAGCTTGCACTTAAGGTTTATTACTAAATGATAGATAAAGAAGAAATTTGAAGCGATTGTTTTCCTTATTAGCGCAATTTAGTAAAGAGTGCATTTTAACGTAATCGCTCGATTTTGTCGAATTATAATTTTTTATTTAAAACATCTACATTAAGGTGCACAGCTGCCTGATTTTAACTGTTCCGCTACTTGTTTATAAATACTTTAGCTGTACTTTCCTACTTATCTTTTGAGTAAGTTCAGTTCAGCAATTGCTGTATTAACTAAATTGGCACAAAAAAATTTCAAACCGTTCGATAACATGAGCTACATTTTGAACGAAACTTTGTGTTATGTTTAGTTATTTTTCAGCACGTGACGTTCTGAAATTGAAAACTAAATTAGGTGCCTTCGAAAATCGATGTAAAGTCGTGTGAAACACACACTTTTTCCCTAGAAATTTACAAGGGACACATGCAGTCAAGCACCAATTTACTCCAATCCATTCTTCCATTATCGCAGAAACAATTTTTGCAAGCATAAACAGATGCGAGATCGTAGGTGTGTTAGGCTAACAAAAGAACTTTGTTTTAGGCGCCTAGAGAGTATCCATTAAAATGGTCATAAACCGTCTGCCTTGGCTATATTTAGAATTTTCATATCGCCTCTTCGTAGTGTCAAAACCGCGCTCACCGTCGACAAATTACACCAATAAAAAGAAATCACCATAAAGACATAAAATGTATTTTGTGTTTACAGAATGTCCCCCCGCAGCCGACGGCATGGAGCGGTTTGCATGCCCCACCCCCGACCGGCAAGGCCGCTACCACTGCATCGACGACCACGTCCTTTGCGACGGTTTTATAAACTGTCCCTCAGGGGAAGACGAAGACCGACAAGCGTGTATGTTTTATAAAACGGTACGTAGACTATAACTCATCAAGAATTATTCAAAAGGGTGTTTTTTCTGGGAACAAGACATAGGCCAAGAGTTCTCTGGAGGAATCTACGTCTAATTTCGTATTTTTTAACACAGTCTTCGTGTTTCCCACTTGAAACTTGTGGCTTTTTCATTATTTGATCGAGCGATTATTTAATCGGGGAGCTTCAAAGAGCTTTTCTCTACGGACCGGCTACCTCATAAGTCATATTTGTCACGACCGTGCGATACTATTTATGTCCTGTCGGAGGAGTTTTATTGCCAGGACACTTCAATCCTTCGAGATGAGATATTTTTATACGAGTCTATCGATTTTTACGGGGCCCTTATTCATAAAGTTTTTGTGAAGTGATAAACAATATCCAGGGCTAAAATTGAGGCTTCCGGATTATTATGCTTCACAAGAGAATGAGTTAATTATTATTTTAATTAGGAAGCGCAGATTAAAAATATTTATAACAAAAAAATGATGCGCAACGCTTCCGCACCAGATAAAGTTATAATTAATTTTCTATAAAATTCTACCAGTTAATTTGAAAGAGAAAATATGTTTTGCACACAACATTATAACCATAAGCACAAAACAGGATTATTCTACACTGTTGATTTAATTCTTTCCAGTGATCAAAGTTGAAAGTTGGAAGCGATTTAGAGAAAAAGACAGAATGGTGCCGTCCTATCGACTGAATGAGCTGAATCAGCACAAATAGTTTTAATTCCGACATTAGCGTAGACAACACATATCATTTTAACGTTGTAGATTTCAATAGATTCTCCAACCATCAATAAATTTGCTAGAATCGCTTGGAATTAATTAAATCATGTCTGACAATGAAATACATGCAGCGATAAATAAACTAGTCGGGGCCGTTCTCGGTTGTAAAACCTTGTTTACTATAAATATACTGCGGCTAATAATTTTGGATGTAGAGAATACGGATATAATAAAAAGTCGGCCGTCGCGCCCTTGTCGTTTTTCGATTACCCTACATCATTATTATACGGTTTCACATACACATCTACAAGTTTGCTTTCTGTTTATTTAGTTGTTTTTTCGGAGATAAAAAACAACTCAACAATTCTTTTTTAAAGTTCGGCCCGTGCTCTAGATTGGCAAACTCGTTCTTTCGAAACGATGACGTTGAAAGAAAACACAATGTTTCTCCTACTCATTCGTTCGTTTTTATTTTCATTTGAAATTAAATTCGAATTTGTTGCATCCTTTTTATAACATGGATTTCCAAGCGAACGAGATTTATCGCAATTTGGCGACAACGTGCCAAAAAAGCGCCGAATTTATTGCTCATTTAATGAATGAAAGCATTAACATTTGCGGAATTGGAAAAACACTCTTCTAAAACATAAAATATTGTAAATTATGACGCAGTTTTTACATGGTTGCGGCACTCCAGTACAAAGTATACATTTCCCTCAAGACGGAAAATTAAGTTTAAGACCGAAAGCTCTTGTGAAAGCAACAGGACTTGTGATTTATATTGCATCAACTACAAAGAAACGCCGCCTCTTCACCACTTACAACGCTATAAACGTTGTCTTTACGGGTTAAACGCTTAATGCTCTCACACTAGAATATATTTGCCACTGTTTTCCTCACCACGGAGGAAGCAATTAGAACAATTGACAAAAATAATAAATGAGACTCTAGAGTTTGTTACTAGCGAAATTCAGCAACAGAATTCGTGCATCGCCCAGATCTGATCAAATTGGGAAAGATTTATGATCGAACTTCTATTCAATTTATATCTGTTTCGGTATCGTTTATTTGTGATTTTCTTCACACTCCACCACTAATCTAAAGACTATAAAAAATAAAACAAGAAAATTTCTTAATATAATTATTGTCCCGGCGCCTCCACCATTTAAACGACTTGTAATATTTATCAATTTTTATTGACACTATCTGCTATTCTCTTCAAAAGCATCAATAACTTTGATTGTCCTCTTCTACTACATCGCATTGATCATCTCCAACTCGGTCCATCGGGAGAACTTTGCCAAAATTAAGGTCACCTATTACCATTTCTGTGAAGATCGGTTTTTGCGTGTCCGCTTCCGGGTGATTCTTAAAGTAGTGATGACTTTGGCGAAAACGGGGGCGAGATAGGACGATTCGTGTGTCTGTTGACATGGTTCCAGAAGCACTAGTCACATCTATCGCCCACGTCTTCCCAACATTGGCCCTGACGTCGGCGTCTGGGCGTCGTCCTGTCTAAGACGTGGGTGCCCCCATTCATTACCACACTCTTCTGTAGGACCCGCGCTCATTACTCATCCTTGCGCAACTTGCGGAGTTCTTATGCATCGACCTGGGGACTTGTACTGTTGCCGGAGATCACACGGATCGATCGATAGTTTAATACCTGATCGAGTTTAGAGATTTTTTAATGTCTGGCCCGGCGCATCCACCATTATTACAAATTTATTTTTAATTTGATTAAAATAATATTGTTAGTTAACTGGCATTTTTGTTTCCTCTAATTCCAGGCAAAATTAATTATAGCTGATTTTAATTGAACTTGTTCCTACATTTTGTTTTCAGATTTATGATGAACTGAATTTGCGGAATCAAATATTAATTAGTATAGATGAACGCTTCCCAGTTTTCATCAAATTCAATAAATCGTTGATTAAACGAATATTATTTATTCCCATTAAATAATAAAACAATAATAACTAGAGAAATTAAATTAAATTAATTTCATATTCAAAAAATGACTTCTAGTTATAGTTAAAATTTAGTTAGTATGAGAGCTCCTCCACTTTGATCCCAAGTTTTCCTTTGGAGTAATTTTTGCTGTTGTATTTTTTGCGGGATTTGAGGTAAAGCTGTAAATCCGGCAAACTCAGCAGATTGTTTGTTTGGTATATGTGCGTCTAACTTGTGTCGTTTTTTGCAGACAAAGGCGCACCTGGACGTATTAGCCGACGCGCTTCTGCGGTGGGCGCGCGGACGTTAACCCCCCATGCCTCCGGGCGGTCGGGGGACGCCCGAAGTCAGGTCCGCGCGTTCCTCAGATCGCCCCACCTCCGCCCACCGACTAGCGTATACTTCAGAGAGTTAAAAGACTTCGCAAGTAGCAGCCGCGGACGACACACCACTGGATGGAGTATTAAGGGGACTTTGCTCACCAATAGAAAAAACCAAAAAACACAAAAATTTCATTCGGAAGCATTAAGAGAATAAGTCATTCAATATAGTGGTCTGTGTGTGTGGGTCCCGTCAAGCTGCAGCTCGCTGTGTAGTAATCATTCCCAAATAGTGCATTCCACTAGAACGACAGGAGCCTCTCCAACTCAACCTCCCTCGAACGTCTGAAGAAGGCCTTAGCTACTTTTATTCCTTCTATTACATCCCGTTTTCTTGCAGACCAGTAGTTGGTGCTCTGTAGCGTTGGTTCTTTTCCCAAAAGTCAAACATGACGCCGAACGACGAATTTTCCCGAAACTTAGTCGACGGCGACGTGTCAATCTCAATCAAATTGTTTAGAAGATAAATGAATACGTTAAAGCCTGTTTGTTACAAATTTATCACTGTTAATATTGTTAATATTCTAAAGAAAGTATGAAAGAGACATATTTTAACCAGTCTCGACTCGTTAAATTGTTCGGAAAGAGTTTTGAAAGCACTCAGGAAGCCCTAAAACACTCAACGCCAGCCACTAATATGCACCTATAAATCATGTAGAAAAGAGAAAAATTTAAAAAAAAGTATTTAGACGTAGTTTATTATAATAAGTGTGGCATTGTACAACTATTTATTAAAGAAATCATGCTTTTGATGTAAGATATTTATAATTATGCACTTACTAGAGAACTGGCTGATGTTCAGAAGTTTGATAAAGGGCGTAGGAGAGCATTCTGCAATAAAAACACGGAGGCTGGGCCGTTGTTCCGAAAGCAGTCACTACGTAAACGATAATGATGTCAAAAGAGAAAGGAAGATGAAGAGAAAATGAACATGTCAGTTAATGGTATCGGGCGATGATTTTCGCATCATCCTGAGCCACCGAAATCCATCAACTAACATTTTAAAGGAAGTAGTCGACAAATTCTCAACAACGGTTTTAAGGTTTTTATTCCAGAATGTACAAGTTTCGAATGTAAAAATGTAAAGAGGGATGTTTTTCGTCTCAAGTCTGAAAAATCGGAATAATTAGGTTGTAAGCTTAACTGGTGAGGCACTTTGTTACTAAATATAATAAAAAATAAACTAAAAACGCGTATAGCTTATGAAGTACTGACGATAAAAGTGATTTATTTTTGTACTTATTGCTGTGGTCTACGCAAGGTCGTTCGTTAACTGGTGTGAAAAATATCCTTCTTGGGCGTGCACGAGTCGAGACAATAGAGTCGGCTAATTGAATTTCGTTTTCTTGTCCGAAAATCTATCAGATCTGTTTACGTTTGGTTAAGTACTCAAGTTTTTTATTTAAGACTCGATATGAACGAAGCATCGGCCTACGAACCTAGCTTGTAGCTAGCTAAAATACGTAGACTTCCATAGTTGCAAGTGTTTACAACAGTCTCCGGTGTGGAAATCGATTCTGGAACTCAAAACAACTGGAAACGGTTCATGAGTCAATAACCTCTATAATTCGGAATCCATCCCTATTAATCATCGGGAAAAAAAGGTAGAAAAATGAATTATTGCAGTTGTTTGTTACGACTGACACAGTAAAACTGTCAAACCACTTGCAGCCATGCAAACAACAACCAAACAGGGAAATTCAGACCCTCGAAAAGAAATTATTTTTCCACACACACATACGCAAAAAGATTTAGGTTTTAGTTGTTTCTCAGGGTCAAAAGGCATAATGTTCCACATTCCTTACCCAAGCGATCCTTCCTATCAACCCGAGAAGAATTTTTCGGGGACTCTCTCAAAAAGAATCGTTCCTGACGTAGAAATTAAGAACTGCACTGCTGCACGAGAGCACTAAATGCACCAATTTTTCCTTCGTCGCATGTGTTTGGATTTTTCTCGTTTCGTTTCGGATTAATTTCTCAAGTGCACGATTATACAGCGCTGAAGTGATGTGAAGTAACGGCAAAGCCGAGTTTTTTAATGTGATATATTCCTGCCACTGAAACTTTACAGTGTTTTCTCCTAATGTTTAACTACTGTGTGTGACTTTTTATCATATTTATAAATCGGCCGACTCCTTAAATTTTCCATGAAATGTTATCTCTTCGTTTTGCGTTCGTCAAGAGGGAGCTCTTCATTATTCTAGTCAATTTCTAGTCGATAAATGACAACCAAAGTAATAAACAACATATATCAAGTGTAACTTGCAATAACTGTTATTATCATTGGTGTTGTATAAAATTTAAAAGTTACTTTTTAAAATCTGTTAGTGAAAGAGACACAATCACTTTCGTCAACTTCCCAGATCAATAAGTCGAATTAAAACGTAATTTTTGAATATTATATTAAACTCGAGAAAGCATCGTTTTGAAATTTTTATTCAAAGTTCCTGTTTATAGTTTACGTTGAGACGTAGGGTCTTTTATTTTTGTACAAACTAAACGCTAAGTTACGGAAAGTTTCAAAAATGCTTTCGGACCTGGACCAGGTCAGAGTAACATTTAAGGAGTCCCGACACGGCACCTGCACATAAATTATATAATAAAAAAGTAATAAAAATATATTCTATAAAATATGAAGATATTTATTTTTTACGTGTTTAGTTTTGACTAAAGTAGTAACTGTTCATATGAATGTTTATAATAACAACAAAAAATCTGCACTGATCTCTCTAAATTTTGGTACATGTGTTCTATTATAATAGATGTCACCATGCACTAACGCACAAACGGCGCGCAAAACTCACAGGACAACTTCTTCGAGATGTCCTTTGCGTTTTGCAGCCTCCTCCGCACTTAGTTTAGTAAAAATTGTCGCAACCAAAAGTTCCCGCTCCTCATCCTCGAATCCTTTCACCGATGACCCGAAACCGAACGGACGAGTCGCCTCTGAGCCCATCGGTGTATTATTAAAATAGTTGAATCTGACGGCCTAAGATATTTTTATAAAAGAAGAATAAAAAATAGATTTGTTGACTGATCATTCTGTCATAGTTTCTCCAAAGACGCCGGGTCGTCTCCACACTACTGCTGGCTCTCAGTTGCGGCTCGTTCGAGAAATCGCTACCTTATTAATGTGTAAATGAGTATATTTTACTATTAGCCTATTTAAAAACAGTATGATGTACAATATAATACGATACGATGTACTATACTAGATATCGGAGGTGCGCTATTATAAAAAAAACCGGTTCAGAAGAGTGTCCAAGCGACATCTCTAAGAGTATGGGGTAACATCTATCCTGATACATACCTATTATTATTATAACAGTAAATAATTATAAATGTACAATAAATGCCTCAGCCAATAAAATGGTCTTAAAATTGTCTATCAAGTTTTTTATCTTCACCTTCACCTTTTTACAAACTTAATGTCCCTTGGAGACTCTACTTCAAACAAATGTTTGCAGGATCTTCAAGGTTTATTTAATTTTCGAGATGTAAAGGAAACCTGCACACAGACGAGCAAAGTTTGCCTTCTGTGAAATGTAATTTAAAATAAAAGTCAACGTCCGGAATCTCGTTTAAAGTTGAAGGCAATATTCAGATTTATTAATTTTTTTAATTTACAGAATGAGATGACTTGCCTCCAGGTGCTTCAAAAAAACCGCGCAAAAAACTGAATAAAAACACTTTTCATCAATCTGAAATATGAAAACGAAACACAAAAGGGGTTAAATATATAATTTCACTTCAAAATACCAAATGAATGCTTTTACTATTTCTATTTCAATATTTATAGATTTTGGATCCTTGATCAAACATAAAGTAATGCAAGTATAGACTTACCTCTTATCAGCTCTAAAACAAGGAAGAAAACAAAATTGACATTCTTGTATACAGGGCTTGAATCATGCTCAATTTAAAAAATTAATTAAATGGGAGAAGATAAAATAATTTCTCGCAAATCAGATTATTTTTAAGACCCTTAATAAGTTTTACATGTTTATTACAAAATTAAATACGATTTGTTTTCTTACCATTCCCGAATGGTTGAAGTTTTGAGTGCCAAATTTAAGTTATATTATAATCTCAACACGAAATTCGAAACAAAGACTTTGTTGGCACTCAATTACTTTAATAAATGGCACAATCGACCGTTTACCGTGACTGTTGAATATCGGCTGCCCACATGTTACAAGTAGCACAGTTTTTCCAAATTTTCTCCAAAAAAGTGCTTCATTTGTGAGTAGTTACATCAGGCCGCTCTTATGCAATTGATGCCCATCGATAAAATTGAGGCGACTGGTTTGGTAATTCGAACTAATTTTTAGCAAAAAAAGTTTTTGTTTTATTCTCTTTGCTTTGAGAGTTTACATAACTATCAACAGATTATTTCAGTTATTTGTCGTCTTTCATCCGGTAATGATTGTCTGATATTGGTGACGAATTATTGTGATTTTCCTGGCACGTAATTTTTGGTGAAGTACGAAAAGTGTGTGAGTTGACTTGCTGTTCGCATTTACCAAAATCATTTCCCCAATCGGCAGGAAATACTAGACGGTATACATATGTATTGAGCATCTCTAAGGTAAAGTGTCAGTGAGATTCAATAGTCGTACATACATCCTGTATATTCTGTTTTCAAATTACTAATTAATAGTTTTACTTACAAAAAGACATCCACTACATTAACTTGATGTTGTTTTTCCATTGATTTGAGATAGAAACAAAACAAACTAAGGATGGCAAAACCGTTAAAAATCTCGTTCATCCCTTGTTCATAAACATGCACTTCGCTCCAACTTCTTTACAAACAAGTAAAATTTCGTTAAAAATGCTTCAGGTTTTGCATTCTTCATGGAAGTAAATTGAAGTCAAAGTGGATTATCCTGTTCCAAGTAGTTTAGCGTGTAAACGTGGACATGCTCTATGCGCAACCACTCTAAAAGCGCAAAATGAAAACCATAAAGAATTCTAAAGTATGAATTTTAAAGAAACCGCAAAAGCAATCTGTGGAAATTATTAAAAACATGGTGAATTTAATTTACTTGAACAGATATGTTGGAGAAAATTTATAGCTGAAGTTGTATAAAAGTTTTCGATGCACCCAACTAGAATGTAAAGTTGGAAACTTTTATTTGTTACAGCACCTTTAGATTTTAAACTAGAGCTACATTCATTATGTGCGATGCTCGAACCACTGAGAACAAATGGGACTACCACTTTTATTGCTAAAGTGTATGTACATAACAAAATCGATTACCAAAAGATAAAATAAGAAAAATATTTACTTAAGTTAGTTAACGAGATTCATGTGGAGAGTATTTTCTTATTCTTAATAACAAACTTTGATTTCTTTTCTACGATTCGTTTTCTTTTTCGTAATGGCCTGGGATTCTTCTCACGGTTCTCTTCAACTTTCATACTTTGACTAGGCAGGATTTCAACATCGGTTTGACTCGATACGTCTTGAGATTTCTTTTCTTCGTCTTTACAGTTCTTACTAAGAAGTCCGTTTGGTATAGGTACAGGAATGGGTATAGGAATCGGTATAGGCAATGGTAGGATAATAGGATATGGTACCAGAATGGTAGGAGGTGGCACTAATCCCTCCAGTAACTTTCTATGATTGTTAACTTCAATGTTACCAACTTGAGGTTGATCCAATCTTGAGTCAGCTTCTGCTACACTCGTCTCACTTCTTTTACTTTCATCCACCTTCAATCTAGAATCAAGTTCGGTCGGTGTGTGTCGTATTCGTAAATCCTGGGGCATTTCGCTTAAGAACGTCCTGGTACTAGTACAACTCGGTAAATTAATCTTCTTCTTTCTTTTCTGGACTTTTCCTCGTTGTCTTTTAAACTCTTCATTCAACGGAAGTGACATCAACTTCGACGGATGAGCGACAGTAATCAACGGAAGAGGCGATGTCTGCTGCGAATTTTCCAGTTTTGGGGACGAAGAAGGAGAAGACGTTTGATTTTCAGGTGATTTACATTTATTCATCCACAAATCTGGAGTTATAAGGGTACCTGAAGATTCTTCTCCGTGGATATGGGGATGGATTTCCAGGTGTGCGCGTGTTTCTCTCCAAAAAATGTGCATTTTATACTGATTCAAACATTTGTCTGAACAAAATTGTAGTTGAGAAGATCCATCCTGAAATAAATTCAATGAGAGAATTTTTGGAATTGCAAAAGAAACTTACTTGAGAATCGACATACGAAACGGTGTGTCTGACGTGTCTACACCAATCGCAAGTTTTGTTTTTCTTGAAATTGGCTCGCCGAGATTGGGAGAAACATAGTTCGGAACAGAATGTTGCTGCTGCTGACGAGAGACTTGTGTTTTCGTCCACTGCTTTACCGCACCAGCCGCAGCCCTCTGAAACATCAGTCATTGTTAATAATAATGATAAATTTTGTTGCTACCATATTTTCTTGTCATTTTTAGTTTTATAAAGAAAATCGGGTTATCAATACCGAACTTTCCTTGTCTGCAGATGTTCTAGAACTCTATAGAAAAGTGTTTGATATAAAAAGTAAAAGAAAATTGATAGGGTCTTAATCTCCCCAGAGAGCGCAATGATTCGAATATGCTATAAAACTGACAGGATGTTCCAAAATGAGAAAAAGGACTGATTTATAAAAAAAAAAACTGTCAATCTGAGTGAACGTATTCGCTCAAAAAAGTATATTGAATTGGTAATTTCTCATTTTCACGATTTTGCATTAACATAGTTTTAGCAATTACATGTTTACGGGTTCTAGAAGATGTTTTGTTCTTAAAAAAATCTAAGACGACACTACCTGATTTTTTCTAGTGTCTAATTAGTCAATTTTTCTAATTTTTCCATGTATTGAATAGTTTTCGGTCACTAGCCTCTACTACGTTCGCAAATAGTGACGTCAATAAGTCCACCTGAGACAAAATTCGGGTAATTCAAAAATGAACCAGTAGTACTTGGCATTTTCCCAAAGGTATTATGTCATGTTAACCGGCTGTTCCGCAGATTTTTCATTTCGGCAGGCAACAAAAAATCGATTATGATGTACATAAAAACGTTGATCGCTGAAATCTAGATCTTGAACGAAATACAAAACCATACATTTTTTCAAAAACTGTTTTTCAATTTTGTACGGCTATTTGAACTCTTTTAGTGCCAAATATTTTGGTACAATAATGCTCGTAAAACTTTCGTCATTAATTCTTACATTAGACTCAAGATTTTCTGATTATACCTATAAAATCTTTTTCAAATTTCATTTCATTGAAATCTAATAAACGGTTGACACTAAATTCCGTAAATTCTAAACAGTTCAAGTGAACCTGCACGCATTAGAGCATTTGGATAAAGCTGCAGTTTCAAATTATATTTAAATTTATCATTATCATTAAACTATATTTTTTATTATTCCGTCAAAAGATTTCTATTTATGAGATTCTTCAATAATAAATAAGACCCAGAATTTCGGTTTACAATTTTAGCTACTAGACCCGTATAAGTTGTTGATTTATCCCTTACAGTTTTTCCTATTAATAAGCCACTGACGAAGGGCAATTCAAGTACGAGATCCAACGCGTATTTTACGCTTCTGAGTCAAGTCCAAAATTTTACAACTTCTATAATTTTATAATTATCTAATTCGTTAAGCCTTAATAAACTTCTATAAGTAGAAATTCACATCTGAAAAAAAAATTTCTCTAATTAATTCTAACCTTCTCGTCATGTTTGATATTTGCCATTCTGCAACCACGAACTTTGTATGTATAACCGAATCTCTGTCTACACTTGTTCAAAGATCAAATGAATGGTCCCTATATTTCAAACTTGGCATAAACCTACAAGTTAAAGCTTCACGGACACGCGCGGTCTAATATTACACCATCTCGAAATAAACCTTCGGATTATCTTACAGATTCGCCTAAAACGCCAACCCTAAACATCTCACGAGCGAATTTTCCAATGTGTATCTTTCACAAGTCAAAAACATTTTTGAGTAATTACAGTAACGGGTTCGGAACAATACTTTGAACGAAATAGGGCAGCTTGATATTTCCGGGAACTCCACCCCTTGCATGAACAAAGTCCAATGGAAGCCAGTCATCAATCAGGTGTTAATTGTGTACGTTTAAGCGTGAAGAAGGTATAAAATATTTTGATTGGCACTGAAATTCCACGAATAGCATACATGCTGATGCACGTTTCAAAGAAATTATCGATAAAACTTGGTACACAAAAGAAATTCGTACCGGGAAGTGTTTAGCGACGCACATTTTACCCTGTGCACAAACGCCGCCTGCTGCTGGATTTCAACGCCAAAAATTACACGTGCATTGTTTAAAAATTGGAAGCAGCATGGAATTGGAAAGGAAATAAAAATAATAAGTCACTTATCTATAAATCCGTCATTTGTTTTAAACGCCTTTGTGACGCAGCAAAGTTACATTAAACAAAATTTAAAAATAGAAGACAATTTATAATAGCCGTAGTGATAATCCCAGGTGCCTCCATTATTTTCAGCCCTTGCATAAAACGTAAATGAAAAATTGTAATAATTAAACGTTGGAAGCGTGTAATTCGAATACTTTTTCATAATTCTAACGAGGAATTTAATACTGATTAACATTCTTGTAATTACGATCATTGATTGAATAATAATGAGCTGCGCGGAAATTCTTTCTACCTTTACAATTGTTGCGTTGGAACTGTAAATTCAAGAGCTTTTTTTATTTATTTTTTTAATGATTGTTAAATTTAATAATCGCGAAATCTGTATTTTGCGAACTACTAAATAAATTTATACGCTACAATATCTGAAGATGAGTTACAAATAAACCACGAATTTATATTTTTAGATACTATTCTAGTTCGATAAATATAACATCAAACATTCAAAAATATAATCTGATAAATGTATACAAAGCCTCTCATCGAGCTAATTTGAAAACTAGAACAAAAATCCAAAATTCTAGTTTTCAAATCCTATTTATTTATGAACTGATGTTTACTATACTATTCACTAAAATTTCTAAACTAGAGATAAAATCGTGTTTCTGAAATGTTCCTTCGAAGCAATGTTTTAATAAAAAAACAGGTAAGAGGTTTGACAACATAATTTCATATTTGAGGAGGTTAATCTGTAACGTGCTCATTAACCCTGACAAATTACAAAATTAAGACCAAAAAAAAAACACAAATTAGAAGAGTTGTTACTTTATGAGGACAAACTAAATTTTGGGACAATGTAGAACAGAACACACATTTTTTAAATTTTCGTGTTTAGAACCTTAATAATTTTTATTAAGAAATTAGACGCACAATTCTGGTCATTTATAAATGTTCGTATTTTTGACTTAATTAAAAGCTTTGTAAAATCACAAAGCAGGCAAATAAAATAACGTAAGTAGTTATAATAACGTAGTTTTTCTGCTCAAACTGTAACTCGCTGGTATAGTACCTATCCTGATGATTAAACTACGTTTCCTGCAGGGAATTTCCCGATTTACTAAAAAGCAAGTTTAGAAATCAGCAGGAATTGAAAAGCATAAATTAGATACCAGTAATGGGTACATGTCAATTTTAATTAATAATGCTCCACAAGCAGTTGCCAATCGCAAAATATAATCATGAAAAACATCATAAAATTCCGGCTAATCTGCACTGAAAATAATGCAAACAAGTTTATGGTTGATGCTCCTACAATTTGGTGATAGTTTTTGTTAAACACTCCGCAGGAATTGCGGGAGTTTAAATAAATCAGCATTCTGTAATTCGCTCTGCTGAACAACCAATTACAGAGCTGCATTTTAAATTTGACTTACCAACTATTGTAGAATAGAAAATCGAGTTTCAAGAAGGAAAGATTGTAAAAATTTCATTCAAACTAAAAAAATTGCGGAATGTCAACCTGTCGACATATTTTTAGACCTAAAATCGGTAGACTTGTCTAAATGCTACTCGTACTCGAAAAACACAAGAAAAATATTGTATGTTACCAGATTGCTTAAGCGAGCTTTACTGGAATTAAACGTAGTCAGAGTACGAAAGAGATTCGCAAAAAAGCGGTATTTGCTTAGGATCAAAGTCATCAGACTTTTCAAGTTCGTGTGAATAATTCATCTTTTATTTGATTTAAACTCCAAATATTTACAAGAAACGTAAAGAAATTAATTACCATTAAACTTCGGGGACTCTGGCCCGGAGCTGTTGCTTCCGGAATGCGATCTGCACGCTCGTGCATCCCTGTGATTGCTGTTGCCATATCCATACCAACCCAGAAGCTCATTCATTGCTGTCTCAGCAAATTCCTGCAACACATTATCAATGACTGTTTCAGTAAAAATACACTAATCTTACTAACAACCGTGTTATCAAACAGTGAAAATGTTAATTTATTTAGTCATTGCGTGTATGATATCATTTAAGCGTCAGCCGGATGTTTCCGTCAGCTAATGCGAAATAGGAAGGTGTCTGTTTTCGCACTTTAATTAAGCAAAGAAATTATTAATAATCGGAGTTACATGATGCTGGATTAAGAGAAGGCGAAATAGGACACCCCCGTTTCATTCCTGCAGATCAAGTTTACTCCTTGATGCAGTTTTAATATGAAGAGTTGTTGCAGTTTGTGAAAATGATAGCTTCTCGAAGGTACAAACACGGTTTCGGATCGCATTAATATCATCAGGTGCAAGTGAGCAAAAAAGAAGGAAAGAAGCGTGTCTTTAAAAGAAAACGTGTGAAGGCGCAATAAATAATACAAGACAGCCAACAAACTGTGGACTGCAATTATTCAAGTGTACAACCAATTAATTTACTGTGAAGATTGCCGTTAGCAACACAAAAATGTGGTCTTCAGCGTTTAACTAGAACACAGACCTCGATTGAACTGTTTGTTTTAATATGCTCGTATAATATAATAGAGCTTTAACCCTAACAACGTAACTAGAGCCCCAATAAAAACGTGAAATTAGATGCAGGTCGCAAACAGCCCGTAAGGAATACATTCGTAATAAAAACGAGCGCTAGTTGCGAGCTCGAGAAATTCGATCCAGAAATTAATTTATAAATGAATTATAATTGAAAGGACAGAAAAATAGCGTCCTATTTCATTGGTCGTAAATGTTTTAACCGTTCAGGCAACACTGCGGTCGGATTTATCGAGATAATGTATTTTTTTGCAAGTACATATACATTATGCACATATATAGGTGGAGCTTGGAAATAAGATATCCACCTCTCCGGAGGAGTTAAAGAGACGAAGGGCGTTGCTGGTTCAGAGCCGTAAATGTACACCCGGGTGTCGACTTTCAAAATGTCTCTAATTATACAGACAGCACAGTTTTGCCGCCAAAGAGTTTATCCGGCGAATCCGCCAAAAGTTAAAAGAGAATACAATTTTTAATTCTACAGTACACCTCGATGTTCATATTTTTCATGATCCATATTGGGATTTTAGAAACTGAAATGTGATATTTGCAGAGATTTATTAATTGAAAGATCGGATTGATTTTCAAACATACTAATTTGCAAAATACGATGTTACATAAACAAATTTTGATGGGGTTTAGTTTCTAATAAATACAGGAATTATGTTACTTCAATACACTAAAAGCCTCATTTTGCCTTGTACTCGGACGACTTTTTTGTAGATATCCAAACATTGTTCATAAATGAAACAAAAAATCAATCAATTTTATCAAAAGAGTGGCATTGCGTTTCCTCATTGACGGATGTAGTACAAAGTCAAAAATCCTGAATGTGTTACATGATATTTTCGATGGGTGTTTCTGCATCATTACATTAATTAAAATATTTTTGTACTTTGCTGGAGGTAAAGTGAGTTGGGAAAATACGGCTACCTGATAGGGATATCAATTTCCAAACGCGTTTCTTGTAATTTATACTTCTATCGTCTCATCCATTCATTTCCTCCTCATATTCATCGTATAATTTGATTAAACATAAATGATCTCAAGACGATTTTAGGCACTTCTAACATTACTGAAATAAGCAGAAATAAGCATCCTAATGAAAAACTCCAAAAAAAAACAATAGATCTTAGAATTGCAAACTGAAAGAACTGTAGCAACTTAAATCTGAATAACAAATGGATATAGAAATTGGATTCAAATGTTTCAAATGTCAATTTGAAGAACATAACAAAAAGTTGGAGAAAACTTTAAAACATTTTAATTAATTAGAATATAGAAATATTTTAGAGAGAATTATGTAGAAACATCTAAAATTGTCCAGAAATTAAATTAGAAAAATTTTGAGGATAATAAAATTTGAGATTGGTTTCTCAGTGAACTGAGAAGTCTAGTTTAAAAGAAAAAAAACAAGAAATACGAATTAAAACAAAAATAAAAACAGTTTTACTCACAAATAAAAAATAAGCGGTTCTAAAAAAAAATTAAAAAATCAGAATATTCAGAAAGTATCGAAAATGTGGACGATTTGAAGAAAGCGAAAAATTTGAACAATTTAAAGATTTTAAAACTCGGAAAGATGGAGAAGGCTGAAAGAGCATAAAAAATAATAAATAAAAAAAAATTAAAAACAACTAATACCTAAAAAAATATCTAAAGTTAAGTAATCTGGAAAAAAGTTTTTTGAAAAATCGAATAAGCATAATTAAGGGAAATTCTTTTCCCTCCTTTTGCTCATTTAAATTATCATTAAAATTTTCATTTTTAGACTATTTGGGTACTTAAAGATCGATTTAAAACTTGTTGAAATTCTTAACATTTTTAAAATTTTACCGATTTTTTAATATGTACATATACACCTCTAAATAATTTATGAAATTTATTTGTTTTTTATTTATTTTACAAAAATTCAACTTTTAGTGCAATCAAATTTTAGATTCGCATTTGTAGTCAAAAACAATTTATTAATCAATTTTACTTTCCCGTTTGTAAATTCTGCATATTTCTTAACATTGTATTTTTTTTATAAATTTTTGTCAAATTAAAGCAAATTTCAAATCTAATTTGGCCTAAAACATGATCCCATTTTAACCATTAAATAGTTGTTTATGGTATACGTGAATAAAGAAAAATGTATGCAAAAAGTGATAATATTTTTGAGTGGATAAAATTTGTTTATCCAAAATGCACTAATAAAGTAGTACTTTATTCCCTCATTTTAGATAAACAAAGTACTCTTTTTAGTCTCTAAACACTTTAAAGAAAATTATGCCACATTTCCATGACAACAATGCAAGCATGGCTTTCTAAACGCTAAAAATTTGTCACTGCTGTCACTTCTGTCAATTCTTTTAATGCCTTAATTGCAACCAACAAAGGCTTTGGATAAAATCTCGTATTATATTCGAGTGTAAGGACAAATTATTCACGCCAAAAATCCTATTCTCTCGATCTACGATCTCGAGAATAACTGATTTTTGTCGTGAATAATTTGCGTCCTTACACTCTTATTTAATAAATATCTATTATTCACGTGTATCATACATTTTTATCCAATTTCGTAGAATTTAAAAAAATTTGCTTCGGTACTCTTTTTCGCAAACCAAGTTTGATTTTTCTGGCAATAAGTTGGAGACTGCAATTGTAGTTTCAGTTAGAACATCGTATATGGGAAGAAGCCTTCTTTGAATATTTATCATTGCAAACACGCACTTTCGGACTGTTAATTGGCAAATTACATCAGAATTTGCGTATTTTACAAACAATCTGTAGCAACGAAAATTCCAATGGTTGTACGAATTTTAATTTTTCATTTCTTTATTCTTTTTATTATATAAGATGAACAATAATTCATTAGTGGGCGTTTAGAAAAAAAAATGTTAGGTGCACCTCATAAATAGGTAAAACACAAATATGTACCATTATTTTTAACGTTCAAACATCAAATCTGTTTTTAGATGCTAAAATACCGAAAGGGGGAAATGAGATCTGTAATTTAAGCTGTAAATAGAAATTAATATCATTAAAATTCTTAGTATGCAGGCCACTAATTTGGGCTCCAAATATTATTCGGTTACTGATACCTATGCAGTAATTATTAATTTTTTGGTAAATTTTGGCGTGGGCGTTGAAAGCTTTCAAGCTTCCACACTGATAATGATGGTAACAATTGATCCAATCACTGAAGCAGATAAAACGTACCGTGGGAGTTTATAGAATACTGTATAAATATTAAGTAGTGCGTCGGTTTCCAAGTGAAATAGGAATCTTATCCCCACATCATTTACTTAAAATAATGCTTAATTTACAACAATAGACATGTTTGAAGGAGTCCGATTTTATACAGCATCAACTGAACAACCGACACGAGATGCAAGGATATAAAATAACGTGTATTTACGATGTCTGGCTGATGGGTATCAGTTGCACGCCATCTGCTATTTGATATCCCCATATCAAGTAACGAGTTCATATTACACATCCATGTTAGGCCCGTGCTCGAGCCTACAACGCATTTGAATTTTAACACAAAACCTTAGAAGAAAATCTTCAAATCAAGTAAAACACTAAAAACATTTATTTTTTGTATATTAGGAATATCCCAGCCCCCTCTTCTACGTACGCACATCACATCAACAATGACGAAAGCTATTTTTAAAACGACATTGTAAAATGTTCTGTTTCAAAATAAACTACACTTATTAATTAATCTCTGACAAACTCACTTTTATATCATCGTTGAGAGCCTCTTTCTTGATCGCAACTTTCGAATTCTCGCCGGCACTTTTTTCCATGAAAAAAGACAACCACGAAAACTGAAAATAATAACAGAAAACAAACTGCACCAAGACTCTAATTTAATGTAAGAAAAAAATTCTGCGCACACCAGGAAAATTTCGATGAGAACTACAAGCTGAGCTTTTCAATAATGTTGTGATTATTTTGGTACTCGAAGTGGGGTATTCCCGCCACACTTTTAAAATAACACCGCGCAGGTCTGCCAATGGCGCGTGCGCAAAAACCCTCCCCTGCCTAACCTAGAATTACCATCTTTAAAATAATGAAATTATAAACAAATTAAGGAATGTCGAAGGCCACTAAACCCGTTTTAGGGCTGAAACATGTAAAGTTGTGGAGACTTTCATTGCATGACATTGTTTTAGTTCATTTTAAGGCAAGAAGTTAAAGGGCTGTACCGGAAGATTTTTCGGGCCATTAGAGAAGTCCCTGATGAGGGGTACCAGAAGGAATTAAAGGAGTGGGCACGACGGGAGTTCAGAAGCAATGCTCATCATACTGACGAGACAACCATCAAGATGTATATTCAGTATGGAGAGCGTGCTCTAAGAGAATTGGAAACCACAATTAGTTTATCAAAGTAGGAATTAAATAAATGAGTCAAAAACTAGTTCATTTATTAGATTAACACAACTTTATCACAAGGATAATGAACACGTAACACAACTTTAAATCTACCTGTTGATGATTCAATTAAATTTCTCCCAAATTACTATAGTAAAGTGTATGATTAAAATGAAAGTAAAAAAAGCAGTCACGATGGCAGAAATCACTTTAATATGCGTAGTTCTTAAGTGATTAGATAACATAATATGAAAGACAGTATTTGTAATGTGTTGTCCATCCATAAATATACAAGGCAAAATATTCACAATAGCCAAACCCATAGAAAACATAACAAGATACCCCAAAAACTTCGTGACAACATCTGGAATATCAGTACTCAAAAACGCGTACTTTGGGATGTACGACGACACTCTCATCGTCCTCACAAAATCAAAAACTGGACCAATGTAAATTACATCTTTCTGTCCTGATCTCTTGATTCTAAATAAATTCGTGTTATTTGTTAACACAGGTCTAAAACAGAACGTGTCTTTGGGACAAACGTGTGGATCCGAAGTGCAAAAATTCGTGGATACTTCTATCACAGTCCTCCCAGGCAAACACGCGAATGGAGGCAACTCTAAAATACTGTCTTTGGTGTCCAAATATTCAAAACATAATTTACCCTTATTGTCAGAATGGCAACAGCTCACGATTCCACTTTCTAGATGTTTCAAGTGGATACTCTCGTCCAAGTTATGGACAACATCGGCTTCAATACAAAACGCTGGTTTGTTCGTTTTTAAAGAAGCGAGACATTTCAACCATGATAACTCATCTCCAACATCACATTCATTGATTTTAAATATCTTGTCACCTAATTGGAGCCCCCTGTCGCCGGTCAATGGCGATTTCGATTGGATATGTGACACCATAACTCCATCACCGTGATAAAAGAGTGGCGAAAAAATTGAAGATGAGGAAATGTAGAGCAAATATGCTATCATAGCTATTAGAAGATTGTGCCAAACCCCTGCACATAAAATTTTAAGCCTTTTCCATGGGTTTAACGAGAACAATTTATCAGAACTGATGTTTACATAAGCAACTGGGAGAATAAACAATACAGTAGCACCTACATTGATAGGTGGTACGTCTTCTTGTACTGCCGCTAAAGCATGCCCTAGCTCATGCAAAACTGAACTAATCAGCAGAGATAAACTATAATAACCAATTTCTGAAGCTGGTAAGTTAATTCCTGGCAATGCAGGCTCTATGACTAAATTATCTTTGGTGGAAGATGTGAAGTTTTGGAACAATGCTGCTAATAATAAGTAGATCGATACCGGTAAAAGGACCAAACTGGCGCAAAGGCCTAAATTAAACCAAATGTTGAGAAAAGTGCCATGGCTGTTGCCCCATCTGCCTAGCAGTTTGTTGAAAGCTGTGGTTGTCCATGTAAAATGAAAAATTTTAATCTCCAAACCCGTTCCTTTAAGAAATTGTATGTAAGCATAATGGGAACAAGACTGCAAAAAAAATAAACAATTAAGACGCACTTTGCATAAACAAAAGTTACTTTGAAAAACCGGTCCATAAAAAATATCCATAAGTAAATACCCGCAATTATTATTAGTCCCAGAGTTAAATCCATGATTGGGTTTTTAAGTTCCTATCCCACTCATTTCTAGTTTTCAACTTTCAGTTTCGTTGGTGTTTATAACCTAAAATCTTGACGTTTCGCGTAAGTGACAAGCATGACAGGTGACAGCCAACACAACGAGCCGAGACAAAAAATCACTAAATTTTCAATTGTTTAAGACTTTAGCGGTGTGGGTGTTTTGAAGAAAAAGCGATGGAGCAAGGAGAATTAGAAAAGAACGACCTAGGAGATAAAAAGTCCTACGCTGGAATCCCTGAAGCCGAATTTGTCGTAAGTCTTTTTTCCGCTTTGATTTCACGTGATTTTGCCGAATTTTTTTAACATAACCTCAATTCCACCTTATGACTCTTAAAATTACAGGAAGATGTTGAAGCGTACATGGCCCGGGCTGAAAACAACAAGAACGTGGACGAAGTTTTGAAAAAATTAGATAACCAACATGCCAAATACAAATTTATGGAGTACAATCTTATGTCAAAAAAGAAAAGACTCCACAATCAAGTCCCTGAACTTAAGCGTTCTCTTACAATGATTGAGAAACTGGAAGAGCAGAAGAAGGAGTTTGAGACACAATTTTTACTCAGTGAGCAAGTTTTTGCAAAGGCTAAAGTTCCTCCTACAGATACAGTGTTCTTGTGGTTGGGGGCCAATGTGATGCTAGAATATAGTCTAAAGGATGCTCAAGATCTGCTTACGCAAAATATTTCTGCCGCCACGAGGAACCTCAACTATGTGGAGCATGATTTAGATTTTCTGAGGTAAAAAATAATGCTGGTTTAGATAATTATCCCCTTTGAATTGTTAAAAATTATGCACCATCATTTTTAGGGATCAATTCACGACAACTGAAGTCAACATGGCTCGAGTCTTCAACTGGGATGTTAAAAGGCGCCAGGCCGCTAAAGCTGCCGCAAAATGAAACCTCTAAATGCTTCAATGTACCCACACCATGTTTCTTTCTCATATAACATTAAGGATGTCCTGTAATGCTGCTTATGGTGTTTGTCGTCCACTTTTGCAAACTCTCAAATGTTTTGTATTTTTATGAGATATTCTAACTGCAAATGTAAGCTTGCAAGTCTTTTGCAAGGAATATAAAACTGACATCTAATAACTGCTAGCAATTGTGAATTAGTATCACTTCTAATCAGTTCATAAAAATAAAAGACTTTACTAATATTGAAATAACTTTAATATTAAGTAAACATAAGAATAGCTGAAGTAAGACTCCCATACCATACTTCTGCTAGGAATCAAAAATAATACTGGATAACAATGTTAGAAGTTCCATAATTGAGGATAACATGTGACATAGTAATTCTAGTATATAAGGCAATACCTGGTCAAAATGCCTGGTAAGTTCTTAAAAAAATGAGAGGAGAGATCACCATAAAGGTAAGTACTATCACTCAAGAGAAAAAATACAAATGCAACAAAACAATAAACTAAAAATAACTTCATAAAAGGAACAAAACATTCTAAAAATATGTAATATTAAAGGCAAAATGTTATGACAAACTATCCCACTATTCAGCATTTCCTTGAGGCTGCTCAGCGGCCGGAGTTTCCTCAGGTGGAGGAGCATCCTCAGGTGCTTCTTCATCAACGCCTTCTGCAGGTTCAACTACACCTTCCTCATCAGCAGGAACTGGGGCTGCAGTCATACTAGATTTCAACTCCTCTAGTTCTGAAGTGAGGCTTTCAATTCTAGTTTGGTAGTCTTCGATTTTTGATTTCATTTGCGTGAAGGTTTCTATCCCAGCTTGCATGCTGAGGCGGTCACGGATGTACCTGAAAACTCACGTACAGACAATGAAATGACAATATGTGAACAAACTCCAAAGCATCCTCGGGCTTCTCGGGTTCTTCGTAGAGGTTAACGAGGACTTTGGTTAACGCATCCATGACTCCATTCTTCTCTAAGTATTTGCGAAACTCTTCGCGTTTTCCTTCGGACGGCTACAGGAAAAATGTTAGGTTAAGTTACGGAGGGTGCTGGAAATCTTACTTTGAAAGCTGGATTCGACATTTTAGTGAAGATTAAGTCGCGTTTTCACGTGTAGATATTTAAAATATGTAGGAATCACAAGAGTTGGACGAATTTATAACGCTTTAGTGCAAAGGTATCAGATTTCCGATAAAAATATGACAGTGCGTTATGACAAAATATTTTTATTGCTTTTTGACGCACGCGGATTACAAAATTATTTGGAATGATGAAATAAACGCGAAAAAACCGTTTTCACTAACAAACTGAAAATTCAAAGTAGTTTCAACGGTTCGGAATGTGCGCGTAGTCAAATTAATGGGCATGCGCAGACGAAACTACGCGGGAAATTCAAACAAAAAAAGGAAAATCCAAAACTTTGTTTTTTGAACAAAAAGAACTACACAGTA
Organism: Gnatocerus cornutus; assembly: GCA_029298725.1. Taxonomy (NCBI): domain Eukaryota; kingdom Metazoa; phylum Arthropoda; class Insecta; order Coleoptera; family Tenebrionidae; genus Gnatocerus; species Gnatocerus cornutus. Next base: position 11,011,878 of record CM055514.1, read on the forward strand.
ACTTTTATTTACATTTAGTAGGAACGAATGCTACCAGTTTTATATTATTTGTGTTTAAGACTAAAAGCGTGCCCAAAGGAGTCATTAAAATAGGTAATTCCTTAAGTTATTCTTGGATTGGCTGTGAGTTTTGGCGGTACATTCGAATTTTGACGTTACAAATTAACGTCTTCTTTACGGTTGCTCCTTTTTTGTTTTAAACTTTGATCAAACCGCTAAAAACCTCGAACAAATGTTGACCCCTAACATCACTAATCAAGTAATCTCTAATTAATTCGTAATTCGGCCACCAACGTCAGCTGTCACCTGTCACTTGTCAAAACACAAATATAATGTAGTTTCCCATTTTTTTATTTTTTTTGCATTATCACGGACAGGAGTTGCGTAAGTACCTAATTCTGTTGAAATGTTTGTTTTTGTACGTTTCCGTTTTGTAGAATATGACAAAAATAACACCACACAGTCGAGACTCCTCTACAAGTGCAGACGACAATGATGAGACCCGTGTTCGGAAATTTTCAAAACACATGCTGAAGAGCTCTCTCTTTATTGGAACCTTCATCGAAAAGCGATTTGTGGAAGCTCTGAACTCGTACAGAGACGTCATTAAAATCGCAGATGATGAAACAGACCTTATTGACAATCTAAAGGCTGTGAGAAAACGTTGTTGTAAATATTACCTGAAAAACGTCTGGATTGGTATAACCGAGCCGTCGACAATTGGGGCCCCAGCTGGATATAACCTGTGGGTCATTTTAAATGAGGAAGTCTTTGGAAGCTTTTGGTATAAAATTAAAAATGTTGAGTTTTATGCTAATGAAGTTAGGGTGAAGGTGGAAGTGGTTAGACCTGTAAGGGAGAAAACTCCAGTGCAAAATATTAATTCTCAAGAAATCCTGGAGGATTTATCTCAAGGAGATGTGAAAGGTTTAAGTGTTAAATTTCGTAACTTTTGCAAGGAAGTCTTGGGGCAATTTTTCACAGAAACCTTGACTTGGCCAAATATCAAACATGCTTCCATTTTCATATTTTTGCTAGCTTCAACTCTTATTACATTTCTAGTCCAAACAATCCAATATCTAATGGATTATTTTCTAAAACTTATACGTGAAACGTCAGGTTTTGTTAAAGTTTGCTCGCCTATTATTATCAATTTTATGAGACTGATTATGAATACAATTAATGGATTGTATACATTAATCGCAATAATGTGGCGAGATAGATCCCCACCGAAAGTTCCTCCTAATTATTATCAAAATCCCCCATACCCCCAGTACCAAGTACCATATTATAACATGAGGGCTCTTCCTTATGAAAGCGGGGACTTCCCTAGGCAGCGTCCTAGGTACAGATCGTCGGTTAAAATAACACCCATAGATTAATACTATATTATTTATTACTTATGGAATTAGAACAATTTAAATCGTTTTGTCATAATTTGGTGTTTGTAAAGTAGTGAAATAATGAACTTGTTTTCACATCGCTATGACTTGCATTTAGACAGTTCTATAGCATTAGTTAGAGTTTATGAGGAAATATTCTTTATAGTTTTACTTGCACTTGTATTTTTTTTATTGGATAACAGGCAACAAGCAATATGACTACAAATTTGTGATACATGTTAAACAGGTTTTTGTGTGTTATTTTGTACTGGAGAAATAAACAAAATATTTATTTACTTTGTTAATGTCAGTAGACCCAGTTAAATTTTCTTCTGGAAAAATATTTTTCGACCTCGGAAAACAAATCGAAAAAAAAACGGTTTCAATGCAAAACTTTCTAGCGCTTTCGACATTGAATTTTGTTCTAGAAAGCAAATCATTGTATTTATGGTGCATCGATAGATTAAATGCATTCTTTTGACTAACTAGATTTGATCTTATTTTTATCGTAAAAAAAATCCAAAGGTGACGATAAATTTTTTCAGGTGATGAATTCATCCCGAATTTAGCTCGACCTTGGGTCGAATTTCACGTGTAAACAAAATTTAGCTTCCGGTTTTTTTTTCGACGCGGGGGCAGTCCGATTAATGATACATTTCTCTACATAAAATGGACCGTTCTTTAATACGTGTTTGTCTTTCGCATCAAAGTTAAAAGAGTGATGTAGGTTGTTAAAGGAAGCTCAATTTAAAACACCGCCAATTATTTTATCAAGATCTAAAATTGTCGTTGCTGTGCCTTCACAAGACGCGACTAGTAACAGTGCAACGAAATAATATGTAAAATTTATCTAAAGTGACAATAAAATGGCTTCCGGATTTGTCACCCTGAAAAGGGGTAGCATCCAACTACAAAAGGCCGCTAAACTCGTCAACGGTAAGTGATCAGATCTCTCGCCTTTTATTTAACACTAATTTATAGAACAAATCGGATCCCGACAGCTGCTTGCAGTTTTTGTCATAACCGGATTTGTTCTTTGCGGAGTTGTTGAACAAAGCGCATCAGTAGCACTCAGGGCAAATAGTACTTCTAGTTACTCTGAAGCTGAATTTGCAGAATACGTTGAAAATACTAGTTACATAACTAGATACTGTCAACCACCATCCAATAAATCTACAGTTCATGTAGTCAGATCGATCCCGCACATTGAGGTAGAAATTTGATCCTTTTTCGAAAAAGATAACATTGAATTTAGATTCCCATGACCCGCACTGATGAGACCGAAGCAGTTCTTCGTCAAGCTTTCATGTGGGGAAGTTTAGTTTCACCTCTTGCAGCAAGCAGAGTTGCTGCTCGTGTTGGAGCTGAACGGCTCTTCGGCGCTGGAGTTCTTGGCACCGGAGTTGTAGCTATCATGGTACCGGCTGCGTGGCTCACGCCTAGTCATGTAGCGATAAGAATAGTACAAGGAATTTTTGTGGTACTGTACTTCTTATCATCATTGGAAATATTCGAATTAACACTTTTAGGGAGCTACTTTTCCTGCCGCTCACATGCTTGCAGTAACGTGGATCAAAACCAAGCATGTTAGTGCTTTTATTTCTTTATACACGGGTTTGCATAGGTGTTTTTTCTTCTTCTTTTTATTATTTTGTTGCAGCTGTTAATTTAGGGTACGCTGTTGTTGGTATTTTGGGTACTCTCTTAGTGAGGAGTTTTGGTCGTGACTGGTTAAGTTACTTGATTGCTTTGTCGTCTTTTCTTTGGTACTTCTTATGGTGGCGATTTGTGGAGGAGTCTTTACATCCTAATAGACCAAAAAGAGATGTGAGTGTTTTTTTAACGATTTAACAAGGTGAGTACTCAACACGATTTTAAAGGAACACCGAAACTTACCATGGAGAAGATTATTAACATCTAAACCAGCATGGGCTTGTGGTATTGCTGTTGTTGGCAGTCAGTGGGCTGACGCTACGCTCATGTTGGGTGTTACCAAATACCTAAAATTAGTGTACGGATTCTCTATCGAATATGTAAGTATGAAAATTATAACTACTATTTCGTTGTCACGAAAAATTCCAGCAAGACATTCTTCAATCGTTGCCTCATATAGGTCACTTCATCGCTGCTATAACTTTCGGAATAGTAGTAGACCACGTGCGAGAATCCGGCATTGTCTCAACTACAACAGCAAGAAAACTCTTCGTTTACATATGTAAATAACACTCGTAACAAATTCTTAACTCATCCACCTCTCGTAGCTCATTTCCCGCCAGCAGCTTTAATGTTCGTCCTCGGCTACACCGGATGCGATCCTGCTGCACCCGCAGCTCTGTACACAGCTGCTTTGTCGCTAACTGCAGCAACTCCTGCAGGAGTTTTTGCCAGTGCCGCAGACATAGCACCGAATTTTGCAGGTTTTATTTTTGTCTCTACAAACAAAAAACTCTTTTGTTGTCACAGGTACTGTTTTTGGCCTGTGCCAAACTGTTGGAGCTGCAGGATTATTAGCTGCAAACTATGTTGTCTCTGAAGGTTTGCATGGTTCGTTTGCGGGATGGTGGAGACTAGTTTTTGGGGTTTCTTCAGCTGTGTTATTAACAACGGCTGCCTTTTTTATGGCGATGGGAAGTGGGTCAGTGCAGGATTGGAACTCACCAGGTTAATAATGTGTTCTCAAAACAAGTGGTTTGCTCCACGATATTGTAATAGGAGTTGATAAATACTTTCGAAATACAATGAAGACAGTAGTTCATTGTTAATTTAGAGAACAAATTTTAACGGTTTTTAGTTGTTATTACTCTACAATTACACTTAATTAAAGGAAACATGATAATTAATGTCGGTGCTTACAGTTAATGTCTTCGTAATCATTTTTTATTCATTCTTATTACAAATCGATTTTTTACGCCATTGTACCCATTTACACTTAGTAGATTTCTATTACTCTTCTCACTTTCATAACGTGTCGTTCATATTAAATTTCTTCTTTAACAACTTTACTGTCTTAAGAGAAAATGTTTTTAGGCCTACATTTTTTTAATTACAAGTGTGCACTTTTTGTTTTAGGCGACATAGAACCCGAGTTGGAACCCATAGAGGAACCATCAAGATTAGAGTCGGTTCTTGAGTAAGAAAGAAAAATGAGATCGTGTGACAACGAGCACTGTTTTTTACATCATTAACATACCTATTACGACATGTAAAGTAGAAAATGAAACTCTTTGAATATTCATTAATTGTTTTATTGTAATAATAGAACAGCTTTAAATGAAAACGACATGTTTGGAGTTCCCACGGGCGGTATTCACATCTTTGGCAATTGTTCCGCAATATTTACATAATTGAAGCATGCAATCTATTAATAATAATTACACGTACATAAGAATCAAGTCTAAACTCTAAAATAAGTATAAAATGACAATAAATATGTACAAAATATCACCGAATAAGAGTATAAAAATACAGAATTTGGCTTTAAGCATGCACTTACAAGGTAGGTATTAAACTTATGGGTATGTAAAATAAATAGCTGTGGTGTATGGTGGCGAAGAAATAAAGACGATTTTAATACCTACTCCATTTTTTCGGTTTACTAATATTCACTCTGCGAGCACTAAAATCGACTATTGCCCATAATAACCCATTTCTGGTTCCCGGAACCTCTTACTTCTAGTACTCCGTTTTTCTTCTCCTGATTCTTCACCCAAAATTTCTACGTTTCGCACTGGAACCTTTTTGTATTGTGGCACGGGAGTAGTGTCTTGCATCATCTCGTCTTCCTGTATCGGAAGCGCAGGATTGATGGCAAGTTGTAGCATTCTCAAAAGTAGCATTTCTCTCACGTCTGCAGGAAGGTACTCTTCTCGATTTTCAGTTCTCTGCTCTTGGCTTGGTTGCAACAGTCTTGCTACTCTCCGTGTAGGCACGTACGACTGACCTCCTTGGGAGTACGGATCAAGTTCTGGTCGCTGTTGTTGGCGTTGTTGTGATGGAATATGAACAAACTGTCTTGGTCGAGATTGACCATCGTCTTGTAAGAACTGAACTGGACCTGTTTGTTGTTCAGGTGGTATTCTTTGGACGTAGTAAGGAACTGGAGTTGGACGATAAACAGGGCGGTAGCGGGATTGATAGTATTCAGGGTGGCGACGTGGATCTGTAAGAGCACTAATCCGTTCTAGTCTGGTTTGTCGGACTATTAATTGTTGGAGGAGCTTTTGGAAGTCTCTGGTGCTCACAGGAGGGCTAATATCATCAATATCAGTGGGTACTTCATTCTCGACGTATCTAGGTCCTGGAGTTATAGGAACTGGCAAGGGATATGGTGTTTGGGGAAAATTTCCTCCAGGTCTTTGAATCTCTCGTATAAACCCATTTTCATCGACATGCACCGGAATCGGTCGAAACTGCGGAGGTGGTAACCGTCTTACATAAACAGGGCGTTGTTCCATTTCCGGTCTTGGAGTAGTTTCCTGTGCAGCGTACTGATTTTCTACATCCGCTGGCACCACCCTTCCTTGCAACTGACTTAAAGGTACCAAAATCGTACCAGCTTGAAACGGATGCTTGATCGCAACCAACGGCTCTTGAGTTGCTCTGTTTGCTGGGATTTGCACAACAGGAATTGAAGTTGGAGTTGCTTCATTAACTGTAGCTGCCGCTGTTGTCGTCTCATGGATATACTGCGGAGTACTCGCTTCCAGATTAGTGAGATCATTTCTTTGGTAGTTTGCGGGAATGCGAATAGTTGGTCTTGACACCACTGTAGGTGTTGTTGTTGTACTTAACAACGCCCTAGGTCTGGCTGTTGTAGTAAACAAAGGTCTTGGAGTACCAGTAGTTACAGAACCACTGTAAACATCCGAAACATCACTTCCTAGAGCTTGTTGAAGAGTAAAAACATGTTGTTGGGGATCAAAAGAAGTCTTCTCTTGTGACAGCTGTCTTCGTAAGATGTTACCACGAACTTCGGGTTCTTCAACAACTTGTTTGTTTTCGTTGAGGAGTTGTTGCTTCAGAGCAAGTCTTCGAAACAACGGGAGTTCTGTTGGTTTTATTGTTACGATTTCCGGTCGTAGTATCTGTCCTTCGGATTTTTGCATGTGTGATGCCGGAGTTGAGCGCAAGAGAGGTCTTCCTTGAAGTAAAATTCTTGGAGTGGGAGACGGGTACACAATATGTGGCTTGCTTGTTGTTTTCGGAACTTCAGATGCCACATTAACAACTTCGCTATAATTGGGTTTCTCAGTCGTTGTCATGCTTCTTAATTTCGCTAATCTTTGGAGAGCTGTGGTACTCGTTGGAGTCGATTGAGTGGTTGCGTAAATAGGTCTTCTCGTGGTGGTTCGATTAAGTTTCGGGATCCTTTGGACAACTGACGGGACCACTGCATCCGGTTTAGTTAACACTTCGCTCGAATTGCTCGTGCTATACGAAACTCTTTTAATTTGACCAGCTTCGTCTATGTAACCATATGTTCCTTTGACGTTTCCTAAAACATCGCGACTTTCGATTTTAAAAGAACCATCATCTGCTTCGTAGCCGATGGTATATGAGCCATCATCGTTCACTTTCTTAATTTGCTTGATAATTTCAAGTGTTCCATCTTTTGATTCAGACTGTTCTAGTTCCTCTTTTGACTCATTTTCTGCACTGATTGTGTTCTTGCAAAGCAGAAGCAGCAGCAAGAGCGGAGTAATCTACAAATAAACATGATAATTCGACTCAGATTGCATGAAATTACTACAAACAAGTGTCCTTAATTGTCAAGTTATCTCTAAATTAGGAAGTTTCCGCGAGGCAGAAAGCAGAAAAAATGTCATTTTGATGAGAGCAATTATATAATTAACCTTGTCGTGGACACATTATGTAACGACAAGAAGTGCAATCGATCGTCCGATAACGAGGCATGAGAAAATTTCAGAATAAAGACATCAAAAATGGTTTATTCAGAAATCTAAGTAAGTGGCTACTTGGCTAAGAATTTTAACAATCGTTTAAATAAGACGGTTCTCAGAGAGTTTCACAATTAGGTACCCAGAAGATAATGTATGACTGTCACTATGTTGCAAAAATCTCACTCAAATAAATTGTGCTCGTTTGGTAACGAACTATTAATTTAGGAAAAGTCGTGCTAATCAGAGTGACTTCAAAATAAGAAGTTTGGTAAACGTTTAGAGACGCTGATTCTGCAGATTTTGTATAACTGTGTATAACTTCTTCTTCATAAGAGGGATGTGGACAATAGAAAATTAATATGTACAGATAATGAACAAAAACTTTCAGTGCACTTAAGCTCATTTGCTTAATGTAGCATGTAGCGCTCAGTGCACTTCGAATTAAGTAAAATCTAAGTATTGTAATTAAGTCATTTTGTATAAATAGTCTGACATTTGAAGAATTACTTTCTACTATCATTGTCATTGTCGATTAAAAGAGACTGAACCGCAAAATCACTTAGTTTAACTTGTTTTTAGTTGAGTGCAACCACAATTTTTGAACAAAAACTGATTCGTTATTGACAAAGATTTATGCCTTTCTTAATTTGTTGTATTAAACTAAAATGTTAATGAACCGGAAACAGCACTAATTGGATTTATAACGCTCACATCTTGCAAGATGAAATTAAATATCCAGGCAACCCCGGAGAAAGTTCTTTCTGTTTTAAGACATAATAACTCGTTTCTTTTTTTTCCTAGAAACTATGCGCGTATGATCTACAAGACAAAGCAAAGTGATTAGATTGCCATCGAACTTTATAGTTTTTTAAATATATGGAATTACGCGGTATTACATAAATAATGCAAATCTTCCCTCGCAATTGCCGCTCTTTTGAAACCGGAAAATCCGCATTTCTTCGTAAATTAATTTTTAGTGTAGTTGCACGAACTAAAACAATGGTCTAGATTACAAAAATTACCAAACAGAGTAAATTTACCAAAACTGTCCCTTTAAATTAATGTGAAATTCGGTTACGCTTTCCAGTTCTTTGTTTCAAACAAGAGATTATTAAAATGATGACACATACCTTTGAAAATCCTGCCATTGCGGCAGTTATGCATGCACCACGTGTTTACACCGACTACTTCAGTTTAAAGCACCGGTTCCCTATATAACTTAAGATACATCTTAAGTCTTCGGAAGTGGAAGGAGTGACCTTGCGTACCCACTCCGAGGACGCGTTGGAGCTTTAGCTGTGCGCTTCAGTGAAAGTGATTTATGTGTGCGAGCACACTTCATTAAATGAAATTAAATAAAGGAAGTTAGTGAAAGATAAAATGAATAAAAACAGGTGGTGTCGCTGATTCTTCTTAGAATTATTGCGTATTTTCTCGAGGAGCGTCTGATCAATTATTTATGATTTTGCATAAACCATTGGATTGGAAAAAATTCTAGCCTTCTGAGATTTCTGACCTTAGAGTGACGGTTTATTGAGTAAAACATTAAAGGTGTACACGCTCGTTAAAAATTTTCAATGGAAGTCTGTTTATTTACGAAATATTTATTCATTCAAAACAATCAGGTGTCCTATTTCACACGGTGGGATACGATTTTGGTGGCAGCGCTGTACTCTACTGTTCTGGTAAATGATTGCTATCGAATTGTACATACTGTTCATAAATATGCATTTCCTATTAAAAGTGGGAGCTATTCCAAATGTTATATAAGTATATACAAATCAGGAACGTTTATGAATATTCACAGGGAAGTACTTCTTAGGACTTGGCACAATTTCCAAAGGTGCTAATAATAACAACATTTGGATTGTGTTTACTTTGTTATGTGATTTATACGTAACAATTTAAAAATATTATGTCTGCTACCAGCTATTTTATAGATGTAACTTTTCGTTATTTCTATACAATTTCCAGTGAAACAACAGTTATTTATGGTACCTACAAGTGGGTTGTTTTTGATATTACCTACTAGAGGTATAGTTAATCCACGGGGCTTGCCTCGTGTATGTACTATCTAATATGTAACTTAACTGCTATATAAGACTTTATCCAATATTCCGCAATAAAAAATATTGATTTAATATTATTCATATTTAAATTCAAAATAATAGTTATTTATGATAATATAAGTGTGTTAGGTATAGTTAACCTACGAAATTTACATACCTCGAGTAGGTAATCTCTAATAACCCATGTATACCATACAACGCTTTATCCAATATCCCGCGATTTTCACCTAGTAACAGTAAAGTAATCCGGGAAAGTAACGGGAAATTCTTCGTACAATGAGCACCAATAATAATCATTTAAAATTACTCCGCAAACAAGCAAGACATCAACTAAATTAGATTTACCTACTTATATAAAAATTTTGAATGAGTAGGAATTTGTTGCAGATTGGTTTTCCGCCTCTGTTACTTAAGATAATAGACGGCAACGTTAATAAGAAACAAGAAATGGAAATAAAGGCATATATTAAGGCAGTTAATAGCATCAGTTCGAACTTCTCAACATGCCAAGATTCGATGTAATATCATATTATTTTCTCGAAAAAGAACAAATTTCTCCAAAATCGTTGGTGTAGAGCTCATGCGCGTCTTCCGCCATAATCAGTGGAAGGAATTTGTAAATACTGTGTGTTTTTGAAATACACGACCAAATGAAAGTCGGTAATTGGTGAAAACAAGTAGAATTTATTGACAAAAAATGTTTTATGAAAAAATCTTTTCGTTTTCGAGATAAAATTAATCGAGTAATTGGTCAAAATTTCCAGTTTGCCACTGAATTAAAGAATATAATCTTGTTTTGTTTATTATTATTATGGGTTAATATTTTCATCAGTGTTCCGACTAAGTGGTGAAAGGTGTTTTTTTAACGTTAGAAAAAAATAAAAAATAATCAATTTGATTGTTTAGAGCCGCCAATAACTTTGTTTAATTTTAGGTAGCGTATTTCAAAAACACTATTTTGCAGTCAAAAAATTGTCAATAGAAATGTCTTCTCTCTTTTTATGTCAAAATTTTTAAATTGGAATAAAAATAAATAGAGAAATAAACAAATTAAACTTTTTATGTAATTCAGCTCTTCTTGTTGTATAATGATAAATTAATGACGTAAGCGTCTTCGCATCCTCATAATATTTATACCGCAGCTAAATGACAAAATTGCAGGTAAAATAGAGCAGACAGAATTTTCTCGCTACTTCCGTAAGAAAACGTGTGAAATCTGTACATAGACATGTTATTTTTCAGAACAATAAAGTCATATGAAGCCGTCCTCATGTTTATCTGATACGATGATTGTGAAATTGAGAAAATTTTTCACATGTGAGATGTGAGGCGGAAATTCCATTATGCGTTAAATAAGTCTTTGCAGTAAATTTTTTTTAACACTAACAATAAAAGAAATAAAGAAATCTTAATATTAATAATGTAATTTATAAAGTTGATTTGATTTAATATTTTGTTTCTAATGTCTCTATTTAGTCTCTATTTGTACATTATGCACCGTTTTTGCAGTCTTAGCGCAATACCATAATAAAAATGATATAAATGAACAATTTACTTACGTAATAAGGCGGGAAAGGTTAGAATTGCAGAACATTGTTTATTGTCTCAAAACTACTTTAGAATAAGGTAGCTTGAGAAGGTCCCAGAACAAGATTATTCCACTTGTTTATTTAGATTTACGAAATTAATTATTGTAAGCACATAATACATACGTATCTTGTTAGTATAACGACATGTATCTATTGTACTTTATTAACTAAATGCTGTTTTGAAATGTCGCTTGCCACGATAAGGTAGTAAAGTAAAACAAAAACATAGAAACGAATGACAATAACAAATATATCTATAACAATTGGCAGGAAGAATGAGAGAAAGTGCACAAATAATGGAGAAAAAGTCGTTTTTAATTTGGGTTAAATGAAATTAGAGGCTTTTAAAATGATTTACGAATTAATTAGAAAAGGGATCACAGAATAAAAAAGTTGTTAGTAACTTTTGCAAAAGATGGAAGAAGTTTTTATAAAAGATAAAATTCACGCTTAAAATTTTGTTTATCTTTCCGGATTCGCGAAATTTTATACAGGTGTTCCAAAACTCGCGCCCCAGAGAGCAAGGGAGGGTGCCGACAGCAATACCATGGTAAATTTCAAAACAAAAATTGACTAAGTTTAATAGTTCTCGAGAACTGATAAAAAGTTAACAACCAATCTCGAAAGCTTATTCGAGAAGTGGGTAAATGGCCATTCCAATTTCCTAGGCAACGAGAGTCGAATGTTTAACCGACCAATGGATGATAGTATGTGTCCATAGTTACCAATTTTCAAATTCTGTTCAGCTTTGGGATTGGCTACAGTTTTTTTGTCTTATCTCGGTTATTTTTTAAGTTTCAATTATGGTTTCAAAATTTTGGTTTAGAATTATTGCCTCCATAAGCTCTTTCTCTCTGATGCGCGAGTTCTGGGACACCTGTCGATATTAAAAATTATTATTTAAGAATTGTAAAGTTACTTTCTGTTTGATGAAAAAACATTTTTAAATAGCAAAACGTTGCGGCACTGTTTACTAAATTATTTATAATTATATCTGTAACAATACAAACTACAAAATAAATTTGGTAATATTTAGAGTAAACGACCATACTAAAGTCACATTTAGAAAAAACTCGGCACAATTTCAGTATTTCAAGTTGTTGAAAATTATAGTAATTCTATTGTTAAAATGACACCTAATCTTTCTTAATAAAACCATTTATTTTATATCCCTAATGTCGTCGTGGCTTAAGTTTAATTTTTGAGTTTTAAAAATTGATGTTTTTTTAATAAAATTTTACAATAATGTTAGCAAGATTTTGTTGCCAAAAAATTCTCAAAATTTCAAAAGTTTGCGATAAAAATTTATTGAAGTAGTAATAGTTTGGAGTTCCGGGAGACTGCTCTAATTTTAAACCATAAGAATATGGAATTAAAGTTTTTTTATTTTTTTTAGCAAAATTTAACTCAATGGGCTTATCGGAAATTTCGTTTTCTTATTATAATCCGACATTTTAATGTTTTGTAAAAATTCGTATATAAAGAAAACTGTCATACCTCCTGAGTAACAAGAAATGTAAAATACTGAATTAAGGTAGAGGACTCGTACAGCACAACTGTGTGTTTCTAGTCTACATACTTTTGCAACAATAAAATTAATTCTTTTATTTTTAAAGAACTTTACATCGAAATTTCACGTTTTGACCAATCATGTTTTTGTGAATTAGCGAAGATTTTTTCAATATTTTCAATATTTAGATAAATTTTATTTGAATTAAAAAGTAGATGAGGTGTTGAACCAACATTTGTAAAATTCTGTTAATTTATGTATACAGGGTGTCCCGAAAATGACGCACCACCGTAAAACTGTATCATCGGACAATGCCATAGATCACCGGAAAAATGTTAAAAAAAATCCATGTCTTCAATTTTTCGAGATACGATGGGTTGAATAGGCAAAGTTTGATGCGAAAAATAACGATTTCTGTGCAATAATTTTACGTTCAAATAAATTTGTTACCCAAAGAACATCTTGCGCAAAGGCATGGTGCAAAAAAAATCGGAAAAATCTTGTAAGAAATGCCTTAAAATTGTTAAGAAAATTTTTGAATTAACAATCTCGATCAGTGTGGCATCGTTCACGTGAAACCATAGTTACAATACTCGTTCATGAGCCGACCTGACTAACGCCAACAATACAACAGCAACGTTACTATGGCTTTGACTACTGGAAATTTAAATCATAGGGGGGTACACTTCTGCAATGTTGCCATTTTCCTAATTTTCTTTTACTCCTCCTGCGAAAACAGAGAGTCTGGAATTTTTTTTAACATTTTTTTGGTACTCTGGAGGACCACCCAATTACCCCCTTTTAAGGTGGTGCGTCACTTTTGGGACACCCTGTATATAGGTAGTACAACCTACATTTTGTTTTATTATTAAAATTACAATGAATGCTAAAATTATCTTAAATAAAATATTAAGCTACCAAGTTGTTTTACATCTTTTTGCAGATAGAAGTCGAGAAACATAAATATAAACGCTTAATTCTGCGATTTTAAAAAACTCAAGAGCCCAATTTTTGCTTCAACAATTTTGAATCAAAATCGTAAAAATTGAATTTCTTGACACGTTTTCGTTTTTTAAAATACAATAAGAAATCGCAATATATTTTAAACACCTCCATTTTAGTCTAAACATATTTCATATATTTTTTTGTTTTTAATAATTTACGTTCTATTAGAATGTTGCGTTTTTTTTAACACAACATAAAAATTTTATCTTGTTAACCTTAAACGCCGTAAAAGTTCGCATATGTGTTTTATAGTTTTATCCATTTTTGTCCAACAAGCTTTAAAACGTTTTCTTTAAACAATACATTATGATGCAAGTTTTTAGATAACTTTGAATCTGATCTTTTAAAATCTAGTAAACTCAAAACACAAACAGTCTAACCATAAATTATTTTTAGTAAAGGCCAAATTGGTCTTTCACACAAACCTTGTCATGAGTAAATTAGGTAATTATTCACCACACCCCTTTAATTGTTTGCGAACTGCTTTCAATGTGACACTTCACATGCAACCTTTAATCTTGCAGTGTCCTCAATCTTTCAATCTTAAAATCACTAACATCACTCTATCTAACATGTACTTTCAGTTTGTGATTGTTCTTAATTCGCATTTTGGGTTTGTATGCAAATTTGGTACATTGTGTCTATAAAAAACCGTTTAATTCTCACTCGATGGATATTATTTCCGTTTGTTACATAATATTGCACAAATATCTTTCTCTACGATGAATAATTCATAGAAAAAATTCCCGAATGGTTATAGCTAACCATTCATGATTTCATTGAAATTATAGGTATTTTAGATCAATCTCTGCTTCGTAAATGAAAGATTACACAGTTCGAAGGCATCATAATAAAGCAGTGTCAGATTTAATGTCGCAATGTTATTACAGAACATTATCTGGAAATTTAAACTAGAGCAGGAGAAAGGTTTTTCTAATGAGAGTTTTACATAATGTGTAAGCATGATCTAAAGAGGAAGAATTAGTTTACGTGCTATTATTATTACAACGCGATCGATTTATCTGAGATTTTTGTTGCAAAACCGATAAATCACTCAACCGATAAATGATTTCTGAAAATTCTATAGCTGCAGGAATGTGAATTCGGTGTAGTGACGACTTCATAAAGGAAGAGAAATTTGGAACAAAATAAGTGTTGTTATGATCTTAGGAGTGATAACAATACATGAATAGTTTCTATTTGTTGCTTCAATTTGTTCCGAACTCTGAAATTGGACTGATGTGAGAGTGGAAACTTTGGGCATTAAATGTACAATGAAAAAATTCAAGTGAGTTGGTTAGAATTTTGAAACTGCAGCGGGTGAAAGTGCATCAATAGGAATTTAAAACTGGGAATTATTCTGCAATGTTCTAATTACTCGTTTAATTTAGCGGCAAAATGCCCATGATATTTGATAATTGATCGTAAAATGATCAGCATTTGTACGTTGCACAATCTCATTGGATTTTAAAAAATCTGAAACCGTGTTACTTTATTAAGCAATAAGAATTTGTGATAAAATGTTTGTCTTAATAGATTGAATGTTTAATTAATTAGTTGTTTATTTTATCATGAATTAATTGACCGTTATTGAACGAGGCAATTGAAGGAAGTGAAGGAAGAGAAACGAGTAAAGTCACAGATACAAGCATTTTGCCATAAAACAATAATAGAACACTTACGTATTTTCAAAATTTTAATTACTATACTTTTTATATACATTTTTTGATTGGCAATAATTGTCGCAGTTAAGACTTTCTAAACTCATAACTTTTTAATCAAAATCATGTTTATAGAAATCAAATTGCGACTTCCTTTCCAGAATTTTCTGGGAGGTGCTGGCGATCTTATATAATTCATTAACTGCTCCCATAATGTAAATTTTCAGTCATTGTGCTACTTCTGCGGCCATAAAGAAGTCTTTATTCGTCCAATTCCAGTTAGTGAAAAATGAAAGCTGATAGCGGATATCCTAGTGTCAAGACGTGCACGCGTACGTTTGTCCATAAACAACGCAACTTTCAACGCAATTGGTAGCTCATACGTAACTTCGTGAAATGCATCGCTTAATGTCCGAATGGAATAAAATAAGCCAAAGAAGGGAAATTTATTCAAGTAGTTTCACTTGAGATCCAAGGAAAGTAAAGAAAATTGAAGAAAGTGGCACTTTTCATAAAATTATGAGAGTTTGTTGCGATTGTTGCATTGTTCTGCAATGTCCTACAGAAACGAGAATTTGAAGTGTAATGATAATGATGGCTTGTATTTGCATCACAATGAGATGTAGGTCGGGGAAAGAACATCAAAGTATAATATAATATTTATTTATTAATGATCTTACACAACAAGTATAAACATTACAATAATAATACTATTATTATCAAAAATAAGACTAAACCTCCGCTGTTATGTACAAAACTCATCAATGGTAAATTTCTTGAAGGCACATCCTCAAGTCGGAATAAATAATCTAGAAGAACCAAGGTCGCGCGGGCGCGTCGTACGCGGCCTTGAAAGGAATGACAATGAACCAAGACAATGACGAAAGTTATGCAGATCAGCAACGAAGAGTGAAAAGCTACACCTCGCGACTTGGAAAAATTAAAATATTGCATAATCGGGGCGTGACTGCCACTTTCACCAACTAGAGGTTACGTTCAGTCCAATGGGTTCAAGTCTTTAAAACACTAACTAGAACTGAATGTTATGACCTCTGAGGAAAGCGTCGATTTGTCCAGAGACTAAAGGCTGATCCACAGAAGGTTGAATGTAATAAACCGGTTGCTGTTGCACAGGCTGTCTTTGTTGTTCAGATTGCGCTTGTTGTTGCTGTTGCTGTTGCTGCAATCTAGCTCTTTGTTGTTGAGCATACAGGTGAGCAGAGTTCTGGAACTGAAGTCCTGCTTGCTGTTGTTGATAAGTCTCCTGGGAAGGAGCAGGACGTGTATACAAAGGACTTTGTCTTTGCAACTGTTGCAAATTCAACACAGTTCTTTGCGGTTGCTGCACGTAAGGTTGAATGCGTTGATTCAATGAGAAATCACCTTCAGTCTGGGGTAAAGTTTGGTACAATTGATTGTTATACTGCCCAGAGCTTGGATCAAATACCAACGCCGAAGAATAAATAGGATTTCCACTCGCATGACCTACGGGTTTATTAGCCTTCAGAACAGTCTTTGGAGTCGGTGTTGGAGCAAGAATATTATTTTCTTGTTGAAACTTCTGGAATTCAGCATCGAAATCGAGATTGCCTCTTGAAGGAACTGCGGTAGCCGCAGGCGATTGCAAATGTTTTGTGGCGTACAAGAGTGAA
Organism: Gnatocerus cornutus; assembly: GCA_029298725.1. Taxonomy (NCBI): domain Eukaryota; kingdom Metazoa; phylum Arthropoda; class Insecta; order Coleoptera; family Tenebrionidae; genus Gnatocerus; species Gnatocerus cornutus. Next base: position 11,028,646 of record CM055514.1, read on the forward strand.
GGTCGAGGTGTCACCGAAACTTGAAGAAGTTGAGGTCGGTAAGTGGTTGCTGGAAGCTGAGTTCTCGCTGAAGGGGTTGCAGAGGCTGGTCGAGGAGTAATGTTGATGCTTTGTTTGTGTAAGAGCAGAGATGTGGGTGTGGTTGATGGGACGATTTGCGGTCTTTGATAGACGTGGGCGTCTTCGCTGGCGGTTTGCTGGACGTACTGGGGACGGGTGATGTACGTGGGGCGGCGGATAGGCTGAAAAGAAAACAGAAAAATTAATTGTGTTTTGTAAAAACCGATTGGTAAGAAGTTTGATTTTAATATGCCGTGAAATCCTTCGTTTCATTCTCATAAATTGTCAAGAATGAATGCACTTCTTGAGTCATTGTTCTAAGAAAAAGAATGAAATTGGTAAATGATTGTGAAAGTAGCGAACTTATAGTAAGGTCGTAACAAGGCAGAATGGCTATAACACGCAATCTGTGATAGTTTTTCAATTGGTTCGAATTACCTGATGAGATTTCAGCACTTGCTCTGGTTCTGGTTGTTCTTCCTCGCTTTGATCATATGTGTTCTGGAACAATGTCACAGCTGGCTTCGGTGCAACAGTCACCGGTCGAATCGGTCTGATTGGTCTCGTCGGATAATTAGCAACTCCACTTTCAGGTTCACTTTCTTGTTCTTGTTCAACTTCCTCTTTCGGTGCATTAGGATCACAAGGATTTCCAGATACATAAGTAAACTCTCTCTTATTACCATCAGGATCGATGTAGCCATATTTCCCTCTGACTACACAATCGGTTCCTCTAGTCTCTTCTTTGAAACTACCATCAGCAGCTTCGTATCCAAAAGTGAAAGAACCATCATCGTTTACTTTGTTGTAATTTCTAATAGTTTGTACTGGAGGAGTTTTTGCTGATTCTTTAGTGCGAATAGCAGCTAAAGCCTTCCTTGAGGAGGGAATGTAGTTGTCTTGACTACTACTCCTTGAAGCAGCAGTGGGTTGACCATAAAGGCCGTTGTACTGATCGGCTGTTGAAACAAGAACGACTCTTTGACGAGGTGCAGGTTCTTCTTCATCTTGAGGTTCAGCGGCGTAGTATTGGATTGTTTCTTGTTCTTCGGGTTCGTGGTGGACGCGGATTCTTCGGGCTTCGATGTGGCTCAGGAGGACAGCTCCTAGCATGAGGAGCGGCAGCCACTGAAAACAATAAAGTTTTATAAATAAAATGTTCTATGGTTTCATTTCGAATTAGCATGCAATGTAAAAATGGAACAGAAAGTTTTAACTGTGCATGAAGCTCTCTAACCCATAAAAGAAATGGCACAAATTCAATCTAAACGAAAGTAAGACCATCCAAATTCATATTTATATTTTAATCTTGATTAAAATTTTTATGAGTTCGTGAAACTTAAAATACAGTTAGATCGCCATCTAAACTGGGAAAGTTATCTAGTTTAATGACATTTCATGATAGTGCAGTAAATCTTAATGTTGGACTATAGGAAATTTATATAACATCAAAAGGTATTCTTCATTTTTAATTATGGTTATAGTCTTACATTACCTTTACTTATTAATTAAATAAGTAGATGTGCATTCTAATCCGAATTTATTATCAACTTCCGTTGCAATTTATAATTAATCTTAGAATTTGAGCTATTCGAGATTTGCATAAGCTCAATTGCACCATTTTCCTCTTACTTCCGTGTTAATTCTACGCTTGTGAATAATTTCTTTTCTATTAAAATGTAATTATATTTCTGATGTTATCTGGGCTTGAAGATATTCAAATCCAAGTCAAAGGCACGCCAATTAATGTTAAATTATTAACAAGCTAGATGACAATTTGACATTTTTAAATCGTACTTTGTAGGCAGAAAGGTCGCTTGAAGTTCCTAATACGCCTATTATTCTTTGCAGAGGCGCTGAGCCGAGTGCGTAGTCTCAAGGAAAAGGTGTGTGTCATTGTAACACATGTAAGAAACCAGTGGCTATTAGCTTCCACGACTAAAGGCTTTGTTTTCGTAACTTCGCCGATTAAGATCAAGCAATTTAAGGGCACTTTGCTTTGGGTGTGGTACTAAACTAAGTGATAGTATGTTTGTCTAAAGAGTCGTGAACAGCCCACATTGTTCGGTTTTGAAACCCACTGTTATTGATTTATGATCGAAGAAATCAGCTCGTGCCTAAATTTATGCTCGTAGAACCACTTGAACTCTTGCATTGTAAAACTGTATTTGGTCGCAAGTTGCACCATCTAACCCAGAAATATAGCAAAAAATTAGTTGTGAAAGAAAACCTACTCAGTTTTTCCCAAATGATAGAGATTAATGATTGATTCGTTCGGCGGAAACCACAAGCTGGGTTTTGTTTCAAAAATATGAATAAATACCTACATTTCGATAAAAGTGATGTAAGTGGCTCCGCTCCAAGGTCTGCTATAAATTTGATAAGATTTGCCGAGGAATGCGGAAAACAGACAATCATCGCTCTTCGATTTATATAATAATGTGGGCATTGTCTTACACTTGAGCAATAATGAGGAGAAAATTAGCTCTGCTTTTTTATAATGAGGGAGAAATCTCGCGTGCTCTCAATAAATCACGTTATATAAAAAGGGTAACAGAGCTCCAAGCAAATTTCACTGATCTTTATGTAAAACTGTTGATAACTAAATCATTGCTATACAAGGTTGTCTTTATTGGGAATCCGACAGAAATCTGATATTCCGTCCAAATAAACGCTCCCGTGTTATATAACGGATTGCTACCCAGATTACAAGTGTTTATATAAAAATGTGTTGAGATGAATAATCATAGAACTGGTTTAAAAGCCATGGTAGTGCGAATCACCAGGTGAAGGCCATTTATGAAAGGCGTGGACGGCCGTTATGTTTGTTTCCAAAACGGATTACGTGCACAGATCCAAGGCAAAGAGACTTTATTACTAATCGTCGTTGCAAAACTGTTAATGGAGAACACGACCCGGAATTTTGACCGGAATCCGGAATTGTTGGCAAAACAAACGAGAAGGTCGGTGTTTTTATGCAAAAATTTTATACAAAGGGATCAGTGAATGCAAGGAATATTGGAGATGTTGAGAAACAAAGCTTATCGCGAAGAGTTATCTATGTCGAGGGTATAATTAATCTAAGGCTTGAACTATAATTATAGTGTGCAGCTTTAGAATTTGAAAATAAATGTGGGTCAATACGCAAATATAACACCTGTGAGGTGAAAAGTGAAAAATGTTGCATGTGAGGAAGAGATTATTATGTAAAGTTTATAATTATAGACAGGAGCTGACTTATTACTTTGTTTTACTACAGGTTTTATACTGTGTTTCTTGTATCCGTTAAAACAGATTTCCTATACATGAGCAACTTTATGAAATTGTCACTTCTAAACTATTTTATTTTATTTATTTATTTAAACTATAAAATCTCAGTTTTGCGAAATAAAAAGTAGTATCAGAAAAGTGTTTCACAAGATTCTATGTTACTGTAACAGATAGCCTATTAAATCCCAAGATCAATAAATTTATTTATGACGTTTAGGTGTAAAGTGTGCGGGTCATATTTTAAAAGTCAACTCGAAGTCACAAGTCTTTAAGAAGCCATGAATTAAAATAAGGCGGAAGATTGGCAGACGAAATAAGGAATAAAATAAATAAGAAAATTATACATGTCTACTGATTGCTTGTATCCTGTTATGATACCTATAAAATTTTGTTATATGACATTGAGGCGTCGATAATAAACACAGGTTGTGCAATCGTTAGTTTGAAAGTCGAACTAAATCGGGACAAAAAAAATTGGTAAATACTAAATTAATATTTACTACAAATTGTATCTAGGTACCTACATTAAACTTCTAATAAACATCATGGGTACACTTGTATGTACAATATTTTACTTTTTTGCTTATAAAAATAACCACCTAGAAAATTTTGACCTTTAGCTTGAATATTATACACCTAGGTATTAGTATTCCTTTTTTTTTAAGAAACCATAAAAATTAAATACCCATTTGTAAGACAAGGAATTAATTCATGACGTTAACATTAAGAGCATTTAGAGAATTTAAATAGAATATTTAGATAAAATATTGTCAGTTAGTTAATTTCGAGGTTAAATTTGTTGAGATCTGCATTCCTACTAGTCTGTAAAAACTGTAATAACTAAGTATGTAACAATATATCAGTTTAATTTTTTTGCAATCAAAATATTTTTTTTTAATTGTATTTGGGCATTGAAAATTATGTTAAAATAAATTCTTTAGAAAGACTGTAAACATTTTAAAATTGTTCTGCAACGAATATTTTGAAATAACAAACAATTTTTTTAGCTCATAACTGCCATTTTATTGGTTAAAATACAAATACAGACTGTTCTCAAATTGCCGCAAAAATGGTAACGAATGATAAACTGTGTAATGATAAGCGAATTTTTTGGTTGAATTGAAAATTAATTTGTCTGAAATAATTTGACAATGTAACAATTCTTACGTTCATGAATTCAAAACACATCAATTAGACAGAACTTTATCGTAACTTACAAATTTTTAGATTGTTATAAAGGAAATTTGTTAAGTGCTATAACTTTTTAAAGAAGACAACCAAGAGCTATATTTTTTGCGGCGATATTGGAACATGCAGTATAAATATGGTACATACTTCTAAAATTAATTTTAAACAGATTTTTCATTCTTTGAATATTTAAAAATAATTTGAAATCTTTGCTTAGTTTGTAGCTCTCTGTTCGTTTTTTTTGTCACATTTTGAATTGTTGCACTTTTCGTTATGTGTATGTTTCTATATAATGTCTTCAGATTCTGCAACCTTTTGATTTTAATTCTGAATAATTAATATACAAAATAATACATTAATCTTAAACGTGCCTATTCAATTAAACTGTTGACCCACAAACTAAAAATTAATCATTTATGTAAATTGTGTTTACGCATACGCATTTTCCATATAATGAGCAGTGGATTTTAAGACTGTGGGTATTTACAGAAAGCTTTACTTATAACTACATATTTGCCATTTCAATTTCTACTACTTAGACCTAATTATATAAAGATGGATTACTAGAAGGTGTCTGTAATTTCAATGTTTATCGTCATTAATGTATGTAAATTTTTCCTCCAACCATTAATTTACGTGCAATGTACACATCAGACATGTGTTGTGTCAGTTCCTAGACAAGAGACCATTAATTTACATCTTTTAACACAGCGATGTACCCTACAAATCCTTTGTTGCTGTAATCTTGTATTTTATTGCTGGAAACTTGTAATGAGATGTTTTTAACTCGGTCAAAGTTACTTATTAAGATTTAATGTCTAAATTCAATTTCATTGTCAGAGTTATTACCTTGTAGTTGCTACATTTTTCGTTCTCATAACATTATTTAATAATAATTAATATTGGAAGTGATATGAAAGTATTAATTAAATTTAAGCCTCTTAATTAACATGTCTGTGAGCGGAAATTTAGTCATTCAAAACTGTGGGAAATGTCTTCAAAAGCACAACCATGTAATTTTCCTTCGACACATTTAATTCAACTAAATGCACTTTTCCACGACACAGCAGAATCCAAATTTTGCAATAAAATTATCCAAGTCTACACCGCTTCGTGAGAACATGTGCCATTACTTCTTATTGTTTCAACTGCACAGATCGAACTACTGACCTTTGATGGTGCAATTTCAATTATGCAACTTTCATAAGTCGGTGCATTGCGCGTTATCCGAGACCCTCACACACATGCTCTTAAATCGCAAGAAATCTTTAAAAACTTGATGGTATTTGCGTAAAATCCGGAGATCTCATAAATTCTTACTAGTGCAGTAAGAGGAGATTGCACATCTTTGTCGCAAAGGTTAAGATTTTCGTCAAAAAGGAAAAGTGATTTTGGTACTCTAAATTTAAAGATGGTGCCTTCAGGTTACAAATTGCATCATTTAAAGTGACGATGACAGGTGGTTTGGGTGCTACTCTAGATGTTCACATAAATGAAGCAATTTGTTTCTTCATGATTTTAAATGATTTTATCACTTTTGCCAGAAGCTTCTTTGTGCAACAAATTGACACGGTTCTCAGACCTGTCAATGATTGAAAAATTATCAGATTCTATCAATAATAACACACCGTATTGTGATCCTGACAGGAGGACAATTAGTTATTGTGGTGAGTGGTTTCGTAAAACCCGGAATCCCAAAATGTTAATTTTATTTGAACACGCAGAACTCCATCATCGCGTATTTTATCTCTTGAGATACGGAGATATTAAATAATACGAATTAACATAAATTAATACAAATGGCAACACCAACACGAGACGATAGACAGTTTTTTCCCCAATTAAGGGACCGTGAACGATGCACTTCCTCAAATGAAATGGAACGAAAAGTGAAATGCTTTTTTAATGATAGCTGCGGTGAAAAGTAATTAATGATCATTATAAATAAAATAATCACGATCATTAGCCGTGGAATATTAGTTTGAAAATGAGAAAAAAATGATAAAATCTGACTAAGAAAACGCGTCCTTTCTAAACACGACAAAATCAAAACGACCTAGTTGCGAATACTGAGTACAGACAATTTTACTTTCAAATGAATATTTGAGACAATTATTGGAATTATCCTAATGGAGACTATTTCAAGTAGTTGATTCATCGGATTATAATGACTTGAATGTGATCGATAAAATGTTGTTTGTATTATTATAATCGTAGCACATTCCTAACGACCTTGATGTAATATTCAGAAATGACAACAAGCCAACTGTTGTCTTCCTGCAAGACGCATTTAACGGTTCTTGCATGTGGTGATGAAATCATTAGCAAAACATTGCAAAATGCTGTTCTAGGTCTGCCGACAAAGATTTTTCAGCAAAGTTTGAGTTAATTTAATAGATATTTCACACATTGAAAATCTACCAAAAATTATCTAAATTCTTGTGGAAACACTTTAATTTAATTTGAGTTGAAGTATTGATTCGAATAAACAGGAAAGGTGGACCCTGATCTATAAAGTGTAATCAAATTAGTATCTAATTACCTTCTATTAATCTTAAAAATTGGTAAAATATTCAATAAGGTGTAAATATTGGTTTAGTAATAAATTTGCGGACCTTCCCAGTTGGCTCCTGACGGCCAAACAACTTGGGTAACCTAATTAAAACTGTGATTTGATCTGTTTCGATCTTTCGACATTTAAATTATTATCTTTGCCTTTTAAGGTTAAAGCTTTCATTTTTTGCAACAATTTGTCTTTAACTGCTGATAATTGTTTGAAAACGTGGATATGTTCTTGCACAACTGAGAGGAAAAGACAGAAAACAGAAACAATAGCGTTACAAAATTATCTTCTTTAGGTAAAACCACTGAAGAAACAATAGGTGTAGGCCAAATACCTGTTATTAAACGACAGAATCGAAAACTGGTTGTTTTTGACAAGAAGTTGAGCGTCACTAATAAAGAGAAATTTAAAAAGGGGTGAAAGTAGGTGGACATAACTATAATTATTTTCGTGTTCTTTTCCAGTTTTAATTTATTTTTGCTAATCAGTCGATAAATACACCTATTGTGTTGTATAAACTCACGAATTGAAAGTAAAAGTAATTCAGAAGATTGCATGGTCACGTCTGTGGTTTTGTCTACAAGACTATTAGTTATCATTATCGAGCACCAACATCAACTTGGGTGTAACACTTTTGACTAAATTAATCACTTGGATTCTCTAGAGAAATTCGTGTCAATGAAAATGAGCGATTCTTGTAAAGTGCCAAAATTATTGTGCAAAACCGAAAGAAATAGAAACTAAAATCAAAATTGGAAGTGATACTAACAATTCAGCGCGACCCACTTATTTCTTATGAAAAATAATTTTACACTTTCCAATAAAATTTAAATTCATACCGCTGTATCATGCAACTTTCTTGACCCATTTTTTACTTTACTTTAATGAAAAAATGTTAATAATGTAGGTACTTACAGAGCTTTGAAGCCGCATTTTGCTTAAACCTGTAAATCCAAACTGCACTGAACTGAAAGTAAACTCAATCACGTTCTCGTGAATGAAACCACTGAAACCGTGCAACAGTGAGAGTAAACAGTAATGTCTTCAGGTGGAGTGGAGCACTTGTCTTTATAACTTACGGTCGGTAAAGAGGGGCAACAATCTATTAGTATTATTGAAATAAGTATACATGACCAAGTAAGCAACCTATTTGTCAATTTTGGAATTGTTTTTGGCACTGTGTGAATGTTAATCCTTTTTGTCTTTCAGAACTGTAATTACTATTGTCGATGAAGTTATGACTATAAGATACATTGTTGGTTTAATTGTCGGGTGCCACGCTGACAGGGTCAGAAATGTCTAGACAAGTCTATCTTGAGAATTTCGTGTAAAAAATGATAAAGAAAATTTGTTTTGGTTAACGTGTTATTAAACTACTTTCTTTCAAAATTGTTTTATTTTTGTTATTAACAGAGAGGTAATTTATGATAAACACGCTAGCTGCATTTGTAAAAATGTGTCACTGCAATTTTTGAAATGTAGTTTTAGGTCGCAATTTAGCAACCTCTAAGCCGGATTCAGGATTAAAAAAAAACAAATCCTTGCTTTACTGTTACTTCAATTAATTAATATCGTGCCGACAGCGAGGAATAATTTAAACTGTTTTATCATCATGACTTTGAATTTTGATGGCGAAATATTAAAATTGGTAACTAAGTTAGAGTCAAATCTTTCTGCTTCTGGGCGAGGTTCATACCCAAGTCATAAGGTAAGAAAATATCTCTCAAGAGATTGATTAAGAAAATGTTATAAGAATTGGACAAGTTTATGTGTAGTTGCATGTTTAAATTCAAGGAATTATTTGATAATGAGGAGTCTAATTCATAAATAATCGACATGATCTTGATAGAAAAAGAACATTATGTGCGACTTAAGACTATAAATCAATCGTGTAATGAATTATAAAAAAGTTATTCATGCAACTTCAAAATATGTCGGTACATTAAGAACGGTTATTTATCAATTATTGATGACAAGAATCTCAGAAATAGTTCTACTTTGTGTCACGCCGGTGAATGATAAATTATATCCGAAGAAAGCATATAAAACTGAACAGTGCTAAAAAGTAAATAAATTAAAGCACAGTATAAAAATAAAAAGTTTTTACATAAATGTTGTTGATTTCAAATTTGAGACAATCAACAGTAAGAGAGTTCAAATAATTTTAAAAGTTTTAAGGAACAATAAATAACTCAAACGCGAAGAAAGAATACATACTAAGAATTCAGTATCAAATTGAGTGCAATCTAAGAAATATCGAGAGTCTGATACAGAGAATTTATACAGAGTGTTACTATTGTTATGATTTACTTTAAAATGAAATAAAGGTCGGTTTTCAATAAAAAAAATGTAAATTTTGTAATAGCTATTTACGGTATACGTGAATAAAGACAAATATCGTACATTTTTTCTAATTTGGTAAAATCTAAATCTTTTATTGCTTAGGTATTTTATTTTGTAAATTAATTTTGATTTTCTGGCAATAAATTAAAAAAATTAAAAAAATAGGTTTTATCTACATCTATCTAGATGAGTGAAACGAAATGTTAATGAAAATCGGAGCGGTGCTTAAATGAATGGGGAAACCCCGATTTTGTTCCATCATTTTTAATAATAATCTAAAAAATACAAAATTATCCACATATTTCTTTCTTCAACCACATAATAAATTCAAGATAACATACTTTGACATTTTTTTCAGAAAAAGTGAGCAGTTTCGGAATTATTGTGGGTTGCAGGATTGTGCTCTCTACCACAGAAACGATAGCAAAATGCAAAAAGTAAACCTATTTTTTGCAAAAAGCAATTTAACCTTGAGCCTCCTTTGTTTTTGTGCATCGGAATTTGCGGTTGTGAGAAAAAAAGATCTTTTCTGAGCATTGCCCGATCCAAATAACTTGTAATAATGAATGGTAATTTACAAGATTCTGTATTTCATTCGTCATACCAGATTTGCATAATTAGCTAGAGAATTGACCGCAACTCACTGTTTAGAAATATGTACTTGATTAGCTAAAATCAATTAAGATCTTGGCATTATGGGGCTCACACTTTGGTGTTTGTTAATAATATAAAAAATCCCAAATAGAATTTTTATTACATAAAGATAGGTTATGATTAATAATTTGCAAAAAATTTGATTATAAGTAGACATGCAACTATTACGCACGGACGCGTTCGTATTAAAAGTTTCATTATTAAATAATTACGTAATTATAGGTATTTATACCCAAATTACCAGAAAAAGTATGTATCTTCCAAAATCAACAAGCTTGTTAAGTTCTGACCGCAAAATAACTTGTCAACAATCGACAACACTAGTTAAATGATTTAAACAATTTTCAGTTAAAATTGACTGAAAACAAAACGTAAAACTAGTTTATTCTTTCCGCATACTTGTCTTGATTGTTAATCCCTGTAATTAATATCCTGATGTTTCAAAATTTCCGTGTATTATTCCGTAACAAGTATTGTTAATACTCAACATCATCCATACCTAACAAGAAGTCACCCATTACAATAAAATGTAACTCTTTAGCTTAAAAGTAATAGTAACAAGCACGCCAACACGCTATTATGTCGCGTGTGGAATCTAATTAGACAATTATCTAATTTGGAACACATATTATGTAAATGTGGATTTTACACAACGCGTCTTTGCTACGGAAAACCTATAAATTTAAAGAGTTACTCGTAGGAAATACGAGTTAATGCCACCACTTTCCAGTGAAATCATACAAGTTTTCTTTGATTTACTCGGCTGCACATAACACATTAATTTAGAGATTTTTATATCGGCTGTGTAGTGACAGATTTCTACGACAAAATGAAAGAGAAATAATTAATTTGGTAATTACAGTGACAATCATCTTATTAAATATAATAATAAGAAAACCAAAACCCATTTATACTTTTAGAATGAATCAGAATAAATAGAGCGTTTCTTACGAGTCGCCAGAACAATTAGCTTGGAATTTACAAAAATATTCGAAATTCTCCTCAGTGCGTAATTAAGCAACAAGTTCACTGCACCGAAATTTCATTTCTTTTGAATAATTCAACACTGGTGACGCATGTAATAATAAAATGGCAATGATCCGAATTGTTCAATTCTTCGATCTCTGAGAATAACAATTAGTTGCATATTGCAACAGTCAAAATTTCAACAATCAATAATTAAGCTGAAAGTTGACATGGTGAATTTGTGATTCATAATATCTTTGTTTTTAAGGTGTTCCCATGCTCTCATTCTGAATTCCAGCAGGATCAAGGCTAGAATCGCACTTACCAAGTGAGAAGATTGGGTAATCTCCACTCCACACACAAATTGTAACTACATGGTAGATCATTATTCATTTTAATTACTTTCTTCCTTCCAATACCCTTGCATCAAAGGATTATGTAAATGAATTTGTGAATAAAATGTTTTATACTTTCAATAACGAAAAAATTTTAATGTGAATGCTCTCACGGTGGTAATGTAGTAATTAGCAGAAGTGGGAAATATGAGAAAAATTGAAAATTGCTCGTCTGTTAGAGGAGTGTCTAGAAATTCGAAGCAGTTTTTAAAAATAAACACACTTTATATTGTCTTGATACTCTACTATAGTCTACATCTGAAGAAACGAAATAGATTTAATGTAAAAAAATCGAAACAATTTTTGAAAGTCTTTTGAAACTTGAGAATTAACAATAGAAAGAACTCAAAACTGCAGCTTCAGATTTACTGAATTTATCCAATTCCAATTTTTTTCAGATCAAGTTTACAATATCTCAAGACACGCAAAATTGAATGGCATTTCAAGAAATTAGATTTAGATTCCAATCACTTATTGCAATTTAATTAAGTAAATGCATGGTGTGTAATGATGCGTAACAACAAAAACAAACAGGACGTTTCTTACAAAAGTAAATTGCTTTTTTTTTCTCTGTATTGTCAAATAGAGAAACCAACTGCATGCCACACATACCTGCAATTATTTTTTCTTATTTGCAGCTCATTATTAGCCAGATTATCAACTGAAGTAAAAGCAAAAGATTAGAATGTTTACTACTCCTATTAAAATCCACGATCACTTTTAGAGAGCCAATCGTGCTTCAAACTCTTTCAGGTGAAGAAATTAGGGTACTTATTAAATTAAGACTGCTCTAATTTCACGTTTTTCTAATAACCAGGTGTTAAATCTTACCCAAAAACCTTCACTGACATTTGCTTTGTAAAATTTATATTATCCTGGCACGGACAGATAAATCTTGCCAAACCCGACCTAGAACTTTTAAAATATGGCTTACTCAAAGATCTATATTTACGTTTTTGTTCCGGATTTCAAAGAGGACCTTGTACGTCGCCCAAATTTGCATTCGCGAATTTTCCGAGACATCCATCTAATTTTTTTATAAATAGAAGCTTGATAATTTGATAATCGTGGTACCTGCAGGCTTATTCTGCAATAGTGCTTCTTTGGGAAGGTCGAGTGATGCAATAAGGTCAGTTCATTGTAAAAATCCGATTGTTGTGGTCGGTGTATGATATATGATCATACAGACACAAGTATAATAACATGGCATTAAAAGCGCCGGCAGTTCTGATTGGGAAATTGTTGTTGAAGAAAGCCTGGAAGTTGCACAATTTTCTTAATCTAAATTTGTAAGAAATGCGAGAAAAAGACTTGATGACTTTAATGAAATGAGACTTGTACACTGATTGACATTTAATTGGTAGTCATTACGTGTTGGGGAATGGCCAGTGTTGTCCGACGTCACCGGTATTTGCTACAAATATGTAACGAATAAAAGTGAAAATAGATCAGGGCGTCGCTCTATGATAATGAAATGAAAGTTCTATGACACAATGTATTTTCACTTGGACTAGCTGGAAAAGCTTGAAAATTTGATTCATAAAATTATATGTTCCATAAATCAAAGATTTCGACAGATTCCACGCTACACTCTGAGCTCTGATATCTTTAAATTGGGACTTAGGATTTTTGCTACTCTTTAAAGAGACAATTTAGTTCCGGTTAGAAGGTTTAATAGTTAAATTTCGCAACTTTTTCAAATTGGAAGACGGAGAAAATTTAATGTTTGAGTTTATGTAATTAAAGCTTTGCTAGGAAAGGTGTAACTGAAGGCGTGTAATTGATAGCTGAAATTAATACATTGTATCTCAATATAGAATTGAAATAATTGTGCTGTTGATGTAAGAAACAACGGCTTCATTGAAATTTTGTTTAGAATTTTGTGAAGATGATGCTTTATACCTTGTACCAATTTCTGCAATATAGGAAGAACAATACATTTTGCAATTTGTTCTCGTTTATTTCTCTTACTTTCATACTTATCTGTGTTACCATAACTAATTCTTTTAAATTATGAAAACCAAGTTACTCTCATCAAAACAGTTTATCGGTTTCGATTAAAAATTTGTATGGAAACATTCAAGCCGATATAACATGCTAATTTAGGTTTCATTTGAAGAAACCTGGCGTCTTGTGGATTCCCTGGACCTAAAATAACCAGTTACCTAAAGCAATCCTGCAATTTCTTATTGTTTGCAAATGCTACGCTTAGTTACACATTTGCATAAGTCGTTAGGTAATTGTAGGTTTAATCCATTTTTTGCATTTTATCTTTACATTAAAATAAGCTTTCAAATCCTGACTTTGGCGGACACACAAAGCGGATAATCTTTTTTGATCGCACTATTCAATTCCGTTGCAAAACTGGGCGTAACCGACTCTATCTCCTTCATAATTAACCTCCCAGCTTTTGATTAGAGTTCACAAGAAGTCGATGGATTTTTACCGAAATAATCACGACTTGAATTCAAGAACAACGCAGCCAAGCGAATAATGGAATCAGACGAAGCTGAATGCAGAAACTTTCACCCAAGACTTCGTGACAAAAAATAAAAACACTTTTTTTCCAATGTCAGAAACACGTGTGCTTTTAAGAGAGCGAAAATACCTAGAAGGAAACCTGTAAAGTTCATATCGTGCGAGTTTTTTCTCGATTTTCAAAGTCACGTTCAGCCTTGCCGTCAGGAAGTCAATCAAAACTGTCAATAAAAAATTAAGAAGCACACGCCATCTGTCAGATTTATTAGAGAGAGTAAGAGCGGTCACGATCGGATTACCCAATTATTGAAAAAAAGAATGATTTATGAACATATCAGAGTGGTAATTAGTACTGTCTTCTGGGTCAATGCTTATTTATTAAAGTTCAAGCTCCACCTGTAATATTAAAAATGCCATCGTGAGCCCAGCTTTGGATTCTTCGACAATTATTAAAGATTTGTCCCAAAAATGTCGTCCTAAATGCACCTGGTAATGTCAACGTCTGTTATCTTGTGGGTCAATGTGTCTTAAAAGTTCAAATTCCTCCTCCGCGACCAAAATGACATCTATAATATGTTCACGCTTTCGATTTTTACCGACACAATGAAACCTTGATAATTTAGAAAATTTGGAATTCTTCAACGTTTTTTTTTGTTGCTATAAAAGTCTATAAATCTGTAAGACCGCTGTAACAAATCATTTAATCTGTTCACGACAATATCTTTCGTAATTATTACATCTAAGTTTATTAAAAACCTGTACGATTAATTGTAATCCTTTCGCTAGCGATTTCAGCAGCTTTTCAGAGCCACAGTTCAAGGCTTCCCGCTGAAAATAATAACAATCGTAATAACATAAGGGCAAGGTAAAACTCAAGGATTAAATATTTCTGTTCAGTAATTCTGAAATTAAAGCAAATCGTAATTACGTATTATATTTAAATTATCCATTTGTGTGCAAATTATTTTTTTATTTTGTTTCCGCAGTCGGAATTTTATTTTATTACAAACTATCTAAAAGTAATAGATCTGATCTAAAGGTTAAATTGCGTATTTGGAATGAAATCTTGAAAAAGTGCGGACTTATTAATTATAGCTCGGCATCGGTAATATTTCAACAGAGACAAGATGAGATTCGGAGATTGTAACTAATTAGTCAATATCTGTAATATCAATAAAACTGATGGGTTTCTAGTTTATGGGGAAAATTAAAATGATAAGTAGCCTATAAAACAGCGTTTTCTTGTGCATTATCAATGAAGTGCAAGAAAGGGAAACATCTTTTTTATTTTTAATTAGGTTTTAATGGGAAAGAAAGTGGAATCCTGTCGTGTTTATTTCTCATAATTATTATGAAGGTCCGATTTTTAATAAAAATGAAAGTAGAAAATAAAATTACTTCACTTGGCAGTTGCAGTTAAAATTACTGCAAAATTGGGGCAAACTCTTGACATTTGGTGTTTCTTAAGTATAAAACACAAGACAAAGTTCTATCTATTAGCGTAGTTGAAATTTTGGGAATTATTTAAAAGGCTTCAAACTCGGGCATTTTATGTTTCAGACTTAATCGATATTACAAGTTATTGTCGTAACATACGATAAATGTATTAATGAATTCACAAGATATTGGTTTTCTAGTCCAGAAAATTTAATAATTGTTATTGAATATTTATTTGTGTATTTTTTTTAAATCATTGTCAAAGAAAACTTTTTTTTAAAACGAATTTTTCGAAGATAGGTATGAACTGGAAATTTAGCAACGCACTGCTTTATTAAACTTTTATTAAACACTGTGCACCATTATTTATTGACTATTTATGTATTTCTTTTTCTTACAATTTTATGCTCATTTCAATTCTACGTTGTGTCAAAAGTGATATTTTTCTCCATCAAATTATTTTAACACAGCAATGAACGAGTAGGTACTTTGAAGCAACTAAAAAAAAAATGTAAACTTTTCTTGTATCCACAACTTACCTATCACTTACCTTTGCATACGTTTCAATTGTTACGGCAATCATTTTACCAGCGCTCATAATCATTGGACGTTTTGCTCGTTCCATAAAAGTAATCAACATCTTCTGAGTACTCACGTCATATTCATACCAGAAGCTCATGTACACAGCTGTTATTAAAGTATTGTTCTAGAAGAAAAAGTTAACATTTTCCATACAGCGTAGATAGTAATTTATGTTTAAAAATAATAATTTATATTTTTTATTCGAATACATAAAAGGTTACTGAACAATCACATTTTGTATTTACCTCTTCAAACAGCACAGTTCCAAAGTAGCAGTAGAAAAAAAACTGCGTTATAATAGAAATAAGGACACAGCAAATAAGCACAGCGTCCACACTGGCAATCGGAATCTAAAACAAATTAATTGTTATAAGTTCAAACTTTATTTTTTTCTACCGTGATTAAAGTAACACAAGAGAACGCAAGAGTGCCCACATTTCCAAAAAAGTGAGAAAATATCAGCCAACAGAAACAATCTTCGAACAAATCTACAAACCTTTAAAAAAATTATTATTAGATGTGGACAGGTAGTAGACAAACCTCAATATTGAATTATAGTATTGGATGCAACTGATCAGATTTTCATGGACAGTTATGTTCACAGAAATCGTGATTAGTTTCTCATCATCAGTATGTGGCAAATGAAGGTGTTGTAGTCTATATTTCAGAACTTTTATTTGTGCAGCGGCGTGCAGTGCGAGCCCACCAAATAATGGATCAATGAGAGAAGAGGCACCGGAAACGTAAAAGACTCCTAAAAATCACAAAGAAATTAATTGCAAAAATATCCTTTTATCTTACCCGCCCAAATGAATAAAAATGTACCATAGTAGCCAATTCCTCCATGTGTTACATCAAATGGTACAAAAGGGTGTATAAGTAGCTGGTATCCTTTGAAAAACAGCGGAGAAAATATCAAGAGCACGATACAAATCATTACGTTAATAAAATAATAAAAGCACATTTTCTGACACCACCAAATACAGTTTTCTACGATTTCTTTCTCTTTTTCTGTGACTGGTGCAAAGTTCGGCGAACTAAAATAACTCACACAGTTTTTAACTTTTTGGCCCTTAATCAATAGAGTTAAGATCTTAAAGCAGAAATTCGTGGATTGAATAATGTAGATTATATCAATTCTTGAGTTGTCGTAATCCAGTTTTTGCAGGAAATTTATCGCACACAGAATTGTCAGAGAAGCTCCAGTCAAATACATGAAACAAGCTCTTGTTTTTTCAATCAATGAACTTTTTTCTGGTGGATACCAATGAAGAAACGACATCGCATTTATGACGGGCTTGAAACTTTGTGTTATTATATCTTCGTTCATTATGAAGTTAGGAAGTAATTTTGTAGTCAGGTAACTGAATCATAAGTGTTCTTGTGGTGTCGTTGTCCGGTTTTATATACGTTCTTATTGCTTTGTTATTACACCTTTTGTTTAATTATAACATCATCAATTTATTATTTATTAAAAATGGAAAGAAGACGTCGTGTTCCACTTTAGGTAGCAACGCAAGGGTAATGTATAATTTAAATTAAGACATAATTTATGGATCTTTGTTGACAAAGGATATTTCAGTTACTAAGAAACGTACGTAATTGTGGTCTGGTCACTTGCAAATAATGCAAAGCAATAAATTTTGGAGATATTATTTTCCTATTTCAATATTAAGTATTTTTAATAGTTAAGTGTGCGAGACAAACATATTCTTCGATTTATGAAATTATTTATTTTATTTTATAAATTAAGAAACGCACCCTAATTGTTATTACATAACGATGATTTATTACTGGGTAAGTTACTTCTAATTTTATGATGTTTTTAGTGGCGCAGTTCATTTTTGCTTTGTCATTTCGTAAAACTTCAGTCATGTAGTCCAACGAAACAAACAGTCATTGCAATAAAATTAAACGAATTCTCATTTTAGATTGAAGATGATGAAACGCGACGGAAAACAAGTTAACATCCATCCCAGAAATGTAAGTAAAAATTCATGCTCAGCTCAAGCCAAACTAATTTAATTTTCAGCAATGAAAGTGTAATAACACAATGACAATTCAACGCGGTAGTGCGTAAAATTTTTTGAATATGTTAAAGAAATGAATTACTTCACTTATTGAACCAAATCAACATTGCAAAATTTTGTAGCACATTTTTTGTAAAAAAATAATGTCACGAAATTGCAGGTATTTAGTTAATTTGAGGCCTCCAGTGGCAAAGAAAATGAATAATATTTTCTGAAGATTAGAGCTAAGTTCTTATAATCTGCAAACTTTTATCGACATAAATTTTTTATCATTTTGTTGAAGTTTTGGGAATATCGGTATTTTTTTGTGGAGCAGGATTTCAAGTTCAACATCAATGGATTGGCGTAATTTTGCAAAATTGTTGATCTAGAGCAAGGACCTGTTACAGTGAAAATGAACCTGGAATGGTCCTTGATGGGTAGGATTCTTAGCAATCATAAAAAATGACACGGTAAGAAGTGGTTTAAATCAAGAACATGTTAAGGCTGAACGGAGAAAACAACAAACGCCATTATTATCCAAGGAAACGCGAATCTTGAAGGTGGTTCTTGTGAGATGTGAGAATGCATTGGTCACCTTTTGTAATTTTTTAAATCTTGAAGCACACAAATAAAGAAGACGGCGTTTTCTTGTACTAATTTTAACCTTCACAGTAACCAACATTTACGACCTAGAAGTTTCATAACTATTCATCCCTGACTTTAAATAGTCGATAAAGTCATCCAAAGTTCTTCTCAAGCACTTTTGCATACAAAACCAACCGCAAGTACAAATTGCACAAAAGTTCCACGCTCGTTGTTTATTTCGTCGCATTATGCGGATTTTGCAAGTGGTAAAAATGAATAATGTGGACTTTTGAATGCGTCGTTAAGACAAGTTTACAATATTAAGAAGTTACAGTCACGCAATTAACAGTTTAGGACAATACCTTGATTATTGCATTAACATACCGCGGCGACTCAGTGGAGTTGATTATATCAACTATTACAGCAATGTTAAAAGCTTATTGTTTCTTCATCATCGCTGACTTGCATAAAAAATGCGTTTGTGTTTATATTTTGTGGAAAACTCAGATGTTTTAGATAGTTTCAGGGCTGCGAATTCACATCATTGTGGAAATTCAAGGTTGGGTATCTACGGAAAAACAAATTGTTGTATAGATAACGAATGTAGCTTCACGCTTATTGTGCATAAAATTATTATTATACGCATTACACTTGAGACATACAAATCAATTTTGTGATGACATCGAATTTGGGTCGAAAAATGCCGATTTAGTCATTGACCAACCGAAGATCTGGCACAGTGATTATATAATTTATTTAAAAATGCCGATGATCCAGATGTAGAAAAAATAGATTATGCAAATCATTTTCACTATTACCAAAAGAAGTCGCTTGACAACTTATGCCATCTAAATGCTATTCATCTGCATACTTTCTAAAAATATGTAAATTGAGTCAAGTGCGACAAATCTTCAGTTATTTGGAGCAAAATATCACAAAAAGAATTCGGAGTGAAACCGCGTTAAGCAAGATATTCGCGTGACTAAAACCCATACTGTTCTGGCATTTACCAAAATTATAAATTCTGTAGCTCAATTAAAAGGTAGGAAGATACAACGCCATAAACCTTTCCAATGAGTTACAAGCAGCAGATTTTGGACATAGTGACTAATAAATTATTTATGCAAAAATATGTGATATCCTATAATTCATAACAAAAATAAACTCTTCAAACTGTTTCAACCAAATGGTTCATATTTTATCTGATCCATTGATAAAGGTGATATCTCTGCAGGAATGTCGTTTCAATGCAACACCTGCTGGTAATGAACTTAATTTATTACGGTTATTGGTTATATAATTTCGCAGCCTAAACATTTAAAAGACAGGATAGAGATGATTCTGAAATTTCGCTTTATACAGGATTTTCAGATCGGATATAATAATGTTATAATAAAATTGATGCAATCAAAAACAAGGATAATGAGTAACCACATTCCTTTATTAATTTTACGAGTGCAATAAAATCGTTTGAAACGAATTAACCATGTAATGATAATAATCATTATTATTGTAAAATAGAGAAATATTATCGGAATTTTCAAACTTTGGCTTAACTTCAATAGGATATTTAGATATTAGGTAGTGCAGTCCAGAATTGATATTTTATGCATTATTATAAAAACGAAGCTGGCGTTTCCTTTTTAGCTTAAAAGATAGAAATAAAGCGACTTTTAGTGTATACTACTCTAATATGCAAAACAGTTTAGTAGGACGAACTTTTACGAGAGACAAGAAAGTTTAGCTATGTTGGAAGCTTTATTTGGGGATATTGTTATTTAATGAGCTAAATTTTAATTAAAAAATGGATTATTGTTGATGTATTACATATTTAGTGTTATTTATACTGATTTTCACTGATTTGTTCATGGAATATGATGTACTAGTCACACACAATAAATGTACCCAATTTCTAAGACTTAACAAAAAATTATAAAAAATGCTAGTAGTTGTAGAGTAAACAACTAATTCCTCGCTAATTCTGTTTAACGAAAAGTTGGGACAATTAAAACCACTAAATTATAAATTATAAAGAATATAAAGAATATACGAGGTTGGGCAGCACTTCTGGGCAGCTCTAAAATCTTAGATATGAATGTAGACATTAATTTATAAAAAGAACAAGTTCATTTGAAAAAGATTGTTTAAAGAAATTGGGGTGTTTGTTTGGTAAAGCCGTTGGTTTTTATAAAGAAAGCTTAAAGTAACTAAAGATGTGGTTCGATTTACTCGATCATTCGGATTATAAAAGGTTAGCATTAGTAAGGAGTTAGTGTAATAAAATTCATCAGAGAGAATGAAAGGTTTATCATTTTTGACCGCGATGTGAAGACGTCGTAGTAAAATAAATGGAAATTATATTTTTATATTTTATAGTTTAGCTCTTTTAGACTTTATTAATCACAGGAACGTGGTGTAAGTTTCAGATACTGGTAGAAAAAAATTGATTTATAAACCCTTAAAATTGCATAAAAAAATAAAAGTAGTTGGTTCAGTTTGTTAGAATTATGTAGGGAAGTACTAATCAGCCGAACGTATCAAAAATTCAAAGTAATTTTTGTTGAACATATACGTTTTAAGCTCCTTAAAAAATTTCACTTCGTACTCATAAATTGTCTGTCAAAATTAATAACACACCTATCACTTGCTTATTGCTCATTGCATCACTGGACAGACTACACATATTTTTGTTGGGTGTGGTGTACCTTTGTCTTTTGTATTTATTAACTGAAGGTAAAAGTAACATCGTAATTGAGTTTTACTTTGGGTACATCAGTTATATGCAGCTGTGTTTTGCTGATGAAGGTCATTTTCTTCGGCGGCAGAGGCAAACTCCGAGAGGTAAATGTCAGATATAAGTTAGACATCTGAAAATGTTCTCAGACATATTATATAACTCAAAAATATTGACCTAATATACAAGAATACAAAAGAAAAAAATTATTGCACATGTATTTACTCAAAAACAGCGCATCTTATATTTTTAGCTTAAAATTTGAACTGTTTTTGCGGTGGATTAGCTTTCCATTGAGAATGTTCTGACTAGGAAATAACGAAAAAACTAAGTCTTGATGAAACATAAGGTGTAGTATATAAAATATTCTACTACATTCACATCCATTATAGGCTTTTTTTAAATTTTAATGTAATTTAAATAAATTTAATATTAAATTAACTGAGGGGATTCCTATTACTAATGGAATATTTGAAACCAAATTCTTATAGGCAACCAATAATACAAAAACAAGTTTGGAAATGGTATAAAACGAGCTTTTTTAAAAGTCTAAAACCTCTTGTAGAATATCAAACTACATATAAATTTATTCATACAATTTTAAATCTTATTTAAGTGTTTAAATTAATTTAGTAGTCAGAAATCTTTTTTTATTGAAATTTTTATTTTTATACACATTTATAAACATTTAAGTACATCAAAGGAAAGATCGAGTTAAATCAAGACATCAGCAGGTTGAGCAAGTAATTAGAGAATAATTTTAACACTTCTTGAGCAAAAATTGACATTTTGAGAAAGTATTTTTATATACAGTACAGACCATTCAAATTAGGAAACATCAAATCGTCATCTGATATTAGATGACTCCAGTTGAATATCAACTGCTTTTCTGCACAGTTTCAACCACAGGACTAGCTTGACCCGGAAAGTTGATTACGGATATTTATTAAAATAAATAATAATGCATCATACTATCGCTCTAATTGTAATTTTCGAAAAAGAGGTATCTTATGTACAAATTACCACGGGCGTACAAAAAAATATTTGGTTGCGACAGTATTACGCACTATTAATGACTAAAAATTAATTTGAAAACTTAATAATATCCAAAACTAATATCGTGCAAAGAACTTGCTCCACCTTCAGGGAGAGCATAATCTTTGGCAAGTTGGTCTAGAATTCCTCCACTGCGTCCCACAGGAGAAGGTTGTGAGTGTGGATGTGGTCGTGGGGCATACTGAGGAGCAGGTCTGGGAGCTGGAGCATACTGTGGCTCAGGAATGTGATTTCTGGTAGGAGCAGGGATAGGTGCAGGTCTTGCGTAAGTGATTCTTGGTTGACTTCTTACTGGAGCTTGTTCAGGTTCTCCGTACTCTTCTTCAATAGGTGCAGGTCTAGCATTGTACACCGGAGATGGTCTAGGCGCCGGTCTAGGACTTGGAGCGTAACTTCTCGCTGCAGGTCTTGGAGCCGCTGATGGAGAAGGTCCAAATTCAAAATTATGTGTAGTTACCGCAGGTGACGCTCCAGGAACTACAGCGCGGGGTGGAACAGGAGCAGCGTTTCTTTGTGGAGCGGGACTGAACTGTTGGGGACCAGAGAAATCAAAGATGGGTTCAGATTGAGGTCGTGGTCTATGAACAGGAGCGGCTCTAGCCGGCTGAGGCTGTTGATAATTGTTATCGTAATAATCTCCAGCGTACTCGGCGCTAAGAGTGCCGTCTTTGTTGGTAGTTTCATCGACGAGAGTTGGAGGAGCAACAGTAATGCCTTCACCAGATGGTTCAAAACCGTATTTAGTAGCACCGTATTCGATGACACGGACTTTTCCAGTGTCGTCAACGTAACCGTATTTGCCTTTTACTTCACCGGTTGGGAGTTTGGTTTCGATTTTGAAGGAACCATCACCGCTTTCGTAGCCGTAGGTGTAGGAGCCGTCTTCATTGTGCCTAAAATATTGTTTATAAAATGGCTGAATTATTGAGGGGGTTGATAAGATACCTGTTGATCTGCTTTAGAATTGCAACTGGTGTTGGCCTTGGGGCTGATGGTCCAGAATAACTGGGCTTGACGCGATGTGGTGCTGGTCTAGGTGGCAAGTCATAATCAAAATCTTGGGCAAAGGCCACGGCCAAAAGCGCAAACACAGCCACCTGAAAAGGGTAATTTTACTTTTAATTATAACAATTAATTTTCGGCTTAACTAATTCATTCATATCACTTTTATGTCTTCAAAACATAAAAAAAAAATAAAAAAAAAAAAAAGATATATAATGAACAATCTGGATAGAATTGCTGTGGAGAAAGAAGTTATAAAAATTTTGATGCGAATCTATTTAAATATCTTTTATAAAATGCAAAGAATTTGCATTGCGTTATATTTTTTGCAACATTGAGTTCTTGGTCAACCGTTACAACTGCAGCATTTGAAGATGAACAAAAAATTAATTCCAGATATATGTGTAAACGAATAAAAAGCAGTTTGACTTTCTTTCAGAAGAGTACTTGTTTCAACGTTAAGTAACACGAAATAAATGGGTTTCTAGGCATCGAAAGTAAAAATGTTGCGATTGCAGACCACCACTTAAAAAGCGTATTATGTCCAACAACAGTGGACCACGCCTTTGATCTACCTGAGGACACGTAATGGAGCTTTCAACTTTCTAGATCACTTACTAATTGTCATTGCTATCAGATTTACTCTCTATTGTCCACGTAACACCTCAAAAATTTCAAAGAAATGAATAATGTATTTGGTTTAATGTTCGAAGCATTGAACCATAGAAGGAATTAATAATTTATGCAAACGTACGTGTATGGCATTGAAATTTTAACAAGAACAGGGAGGAGTTGCTCAAGAATGGCAATAGAAATGTGTGAAATGATCTCAAGGCAACTTCCTCGTGTCAGCGTTTCTCAAACGAACCGGCTGTTCTTGATCGAAATTAAGTGCTTGCAACAATTAACACAATAAGTGCACACCCAGTGGTTTGAAGGTTTGTTAAAAAAAGGAATTTTGAAATCAAGTGGTAATTCCATTTTGCGGCACCTTGCGGCATTCCACCCCCGCTCTCATTTATTTCTTAAGATCACGTTTACATCATGCGAGAAAACGTGACTTTGCCCAACGCGTTACGTTAATGTCACACGACACTGCTCGCCAAAGATTGACCCAAATTCGAAAATTCCATGACAAAAGGGCACTGCTCACTCAACCACTAAATTTTCACTCACGGCTTTATACAAAAAAGTACTCACGTATCTAAAAGGCAGCATGTTTGTAGATAGAAGACACTGCACTAAAGTAGCGCGGGGGTCGCCATTTACCTTTTATAAGGTGAAGGAGTCTGTTAAGGAAGGGGCAAGGTCCCGGAGTCTGGCAAAACTCCGGGCCGGTTCCTGGTGCCCCGGAGGACCTTTCACTGGCGTGCATTGCGCGTTTATGCATTTAGAGCACTTTATTAAGGGCGTGAAATATGCTTAGACAGGATCCGGAAGTGATGCTGGAAGCGAACACGCATGTTCCTGCAGAGCTTTGTTTATTGTTTTTTTTTCTTAGCTGACGTGTTGTGTGGGCCCAAGGTGATTACTCAGGAGTAGCATCAGTGATTATCGATTTTTAAATTTAATTACAGCGTTGCCGGAGACTGTAATTTATAGAAGTGTCGGGAGCGTGCTAATGATTAAAAGGCAGCATCAATTAAACGGTTGAATCCTCCAGTCAGAGGTAATAGACGTGGTGTTTATCTCGTTTTTATTTTATTTATCTACTAGGAAGAAATATGAAATTAATATCAAATTAGGTAGGTAAAGATTCTTTAGCACGTGATTAAATGTTAATTTCAGTTAGGTACATAAAGAGAGCCTTGACAACCCTACAATTAATTGAAATGTTTCCAGAATATGATTAATTAACATGGATACTATTCTAGTTGTCGTAAAATGTAAAGGTCGGATAATTTTTAATTATCCATAACTATAAATGTGTGGTCATATTAAAATACATTTCAAAAACTACCGCTAAGTGAACTTCACGTCTAATAATTTAGCTTGCACGATTATTCTAATATCTGCAATTTATTTGCATTGTTCATTATTTTGTTGTCAATCAGTCAAACACTAATAAAGAGATATATCTTGGTACCTATTAATTATCGATCAAAATTATATGCAGTAGAACAATTACTTATGTAAGACGTGTGTTAATCGACAAAGTTATGAATGTAAGTAACCGAACGAGTTTAACAGTAAATAACGTGGATCTAGGCTACTAAATAACACGTATAAAAGTTGAACATCCACACCAAAGTCCAAAACTGCATTGCGTTTTAACACCAGCAAATCAAGTTTACAGTAAAAATTGCATTTTGTGACGCAGGTCTTTTTTTTCTTCACACTGTAATAACCAATTTCCGCAAATAAATTCTACACGTTTAATAACTCACTGTTCTTGAAAATGACACCAAGGTGTCTCAAAATTGTTACAAATTTCCATTACAGTTCGTAAATTCGCGACCTTCCATGTTCAAGCTCTAAGTAATGTCAATTTGGTGGAAATATGAAAAAGTCACCGATGAGACCTCTCCATAAATTTGATAGCCTTCATTAAATAAGCATCAATATCTGAGATTTAATCTGTATAAATATTTTACCACCTACCGACTGTCGGTTGCGAGTTCTTTTATCATTACAGCATTGACCCATATCTTCAAGCATGGGTGTATACGTTTGTATAATCAGGGCAGTTTTACAAATTTCCGATGCCCAATCAATATTCATACGATTAAGTTTTACGGCAATCTGGTTCGTTACATAACAGAGAAACTTTTATTTTTTGAACTAAATTTAAATTTGTAATGCTACCGTCGACACCAATAAAAACTACAATAGACTACTAAACTCTTCAGTTTTCGTAGAAAAAATCTTGGAGGGTGTTGTCATTATGATAAAGATTAACTTGGTTAGTTTTACACCTAAAATTATGTGACACAAGAACTAATTTTATCAAGTTTTTTATGATGATTGAAATTTTATTTTAAAACAGATTTGGTATTATAATTGTTGCTAGTAAAAATTTAGAAAAGGTTACCAAAACAATAAACGATACATATCTTTAAACCGGTTTGGTTAAAGCTGGATCAGACTAAGATCTTAAAGGTCAGTTTTGGATATTAACTTTAAGTACAAAGAGGGACCACTGTAAAGTCTTCTAAAAATACAAACAGTAAATTGGACTAAACTGAAAAATTCTAAGGAATGAAAAACTGCAAAGATATTATTAAACAATCTGAAAAACTAAAACAACTGAACAAGATCATCATCAAGAGCAGCAGATGCTTAAGTCTTTGAAGGCTTTGAAGGATTTGTGAAATTAAAAGAATTTGAGGGTTCTAAAAAAGATATTATCCAAAAAAACAAAAGTACCTAAAAAGAATTTGCTGAATATAGGACCCTTGAAGAACCTGAATTGTTGCATATTTTTTGATACTTATCTAGTACTTCTATTACATTTATTTTTCGTAAATTTTACATATTTCCTGCTATTGAATTTATTATCATTATTAATATGCAAAATATGCATACAATTTACGGTACGGAATGGGAAATTGCAAAACTGAACTTAATTACTGTTCCTATACGGATTAAAAATATTTCTGTGGGCAAGCATAATTTATTGCTGAAGCAATAACGACACTAGTGCAATTGTCTTTATAATTGTTTAAATGGTGAAATAATGTCAAATAAATCACAATTTAAAAAATCGCCGTTTTACCTGTGGGACTTCTCCCAGGTCGGCAACACGATCTGAATAATGGAATAAAGAAAGCGAAAGTGCACCCATATGTTTTTTAATCCCTGTTTAATTTTAAACATTTGTTACGTCAAGTGCTTTCGTGCATCATTGCAATGTACTTATTGTATTTACATAATGGTTAAATTTATGCGAGCACGATACCAAATTTGAATATTTTTTTGCGGAGACGAAACTGGATTCACTTTTAAAAGTTGTCGGATACAACTTGGAAATTCAAGGATAACAAAACTTTCCTATAATGAACTTGGATTTTAGATTGAATAACAATAGCGACAACCTTCACCCGATAATATGAATAAAGAAAAAATGCATTCTAGTCATGTTTGCCGATTTCTAATGAGGTGTTCTGTTGTTAGTCATAGTCATAGTGTTTATGTTTTGCAAAAAAAACTAAATTTTCTTTGTAAGTTGGAATCTTAAGAAAATTCATTCAGAAAATTTATGTGCCACAAGATGTTATGCAAAAAAGTGTCACATTACTTTCTCAGTTGAATAACTGTTTTTTGTTCATTGATTTGTTAATTTATTAATTTAAATTTTGCACCTTTAACATGGTACATAATTATTAGAAGAATTATTTAATACAATTTTATAAGAACCGCTTTCAAATAGATTTATCGGTAAAAACAAATTATAATACATTTTTGCTCTCTACAAACAAATGTAACAAAATTTTAGCCACAAAAATCTATACTTTTCACGGAAGTGGCAATTAGTTTTTTAAATTCTGTGATCGAAATATGTGTTTGATTTGGACAGTTTTTATCAAAATATGTCTCTAATAAACTTTGTGCCAGTCATGCAAATCAGAGCAAGAATTTTATGTTAGTTATAGATATAAAAACGGTCTTAAATATGAAATGAAGAAATTCTTTTATTTACTATTCGATTAAAAAGATGGGGTAAGAAAATATAAGAATGACTTTCATAAAGTGAACCACTTACTTACCTTGTACGGGCAATTTTAAACTATGTGGCATCAGAACCAAAAATTGTTCTTTCGTAAAATAAAGAAAATGTTGACAGTGCTTGGGATTTTAAAGTTTTATTGAATACATCAGAAATCTTAATAACTTGTATTTTTTCTACGTATTTTTTAAGACTATATGTTGTTGGCAACAATCTGTATTTTGAGACTCTTTAATAGTTTATAAATCTTGGTCTACGTCTTTGATTTTTGAACTCTATTTAGAAACACTTGCTGGTTTTATACCTAACTATGTATTAAAAAATAAACACAACAAATTTTAATAAAAAAACGTACCTTTTACATTAACACGTTTTTTCTTTCTGAACAGAGTGATAAAATTAAATTTAATTAAATTATTTTTCTGAAAAACTTCCAAATAAGTCTTAAAAACCTTCTGCCAACACTACCGGGTTGCAAAAATCCAGCGTCTTATCAATCCGCAAGGTTACAATAAATGCACGCTTTGTTAACCGCGAAAACATTGCTTGTGATTTTACAACATGTGGCATTTACTAATTTTTGAACATTTTTTTACAATTATGCAAGCAATTTAGCAATGGTAATGACAACTCTTATGGTTTCAGTTCAGTTAACCGTTTCTAAATAGTTGCATGTTTCAGTTCATTTTACTTTCGTTGGCGAGGAATTTAAACTTGAATTTACCAGTGCATTGGTTGAGATAAATATAGCCCCGATTCGTAGGCGTGGATAAATAATTAATAAATCTGTTATTCTTGACACAGAAACTAGCAAACAACAAGTTTTTCTGTGCCAAATAGGCCGCAGGATGAACTTTGAATTAATGTGATCAAAATGAAGCGCTCCTATTTATTTTTTTTATAAAAAAATATTCCATGGTTATGATTGTGGACGAGGAATGCTCAAGGCTTTCCGACTCCACCCAAGAAGTAGCGACATTTACGTCAGAATTCTTTTGTGATCTTATGGAGGCAAACAGAGGCGGTTTTATCACATGTTTATTTCTGTCCATACAACAGTAGACAATTAAATATAGAACCAGAGGGGCATAAATACTCGCTACATTAAACTTAAACTAAGCCTGCGAATTACACTGGAATTAAAATTAACAAGACTAGTTCGTTCAAATTTAGATTTAAATTAAAACTATTATTTTCTGTAATTTACACTGTACGAGCCGCTTACGATATCCACATTAGTAGCGGGGTGACCTTGGAAGGGGTGGTAATTGGGGTACGCAGGTGGTGATGGAGGGTTGTAATAATTAGGTTGACTCTGGAATCCGTAGTTAGGTTGCGGCCTAAAAGCAGGTTGGGGCCTGTAAGCAGGTTGCGGCGTATAAGCAGGTTGGGGCCTGTAAGCAGGAGGGTTATAAGCACTTTGTGGTTTATAAATGCTCTGTGGTCTGTAAGTTGGTTGTGGAGTGTAAGCAGGTTCTGGATTAACATCAAATTGAGAATCAAAGGCAGGTTGTCTGTAAATGGATTGAGGAGATTGAGGATACCTAGATTGAGACCTGGAGGAAGGCTCGTTTTGGTAGTACACACTAGGATCTTCCCTATATTGACCATCATCTTCATCATTAGCTCCCAAAGGCTGCGCGTAATTCTTATTAATCTTCAAAGTTGGTGGAGGCACTTGGATCTCATTTCCTGCGGGTTCAAATCCTCTTCTACTAGCACCATATTCAACAGTGCGGAGTTGACCCTGGTCGTCGATGTATCCGTACTTGCCGTAGACTTCACCATCGGGGTATTTAGTTTCGATTTTGTAAGTACCATCGGCTGCTTCGTAACCGTAGCTGTATGAACCATCTTCATTGTGTTTGTTGATTTGCTTAAGGATAGGCACGGGGGTGGTGTACTTCTGCTCCCGTTGGGCGGCAGCTACGGTAAATACCGCGGCGACGAACAACTGCAAGGGAAGGCAATTTAAATGTCAGTAGAGTTTTCTTGGTTGCATAAACGTGCAAATATTTTTTAGTTTCGAAGGTGAGAAGGCTGAAGGCGATTGTCTACACATTAAAAATTCACAAAAATATGTTGTCCCCAAGTATAAAATTTGGGGGTTTAGTTATGAAAACTTTGACAAATTTAAACAATCATGAAAATTAGGGATTAAAATTAATTTGTTATTAATTTGACAATATCAAATAACAAAAATGCGTAGATTGACTCTTGTTGACTTAATAAATAAAAATTGACATTTTATGCCTACAAACTTTCAAAGTGACACTTTGACAAACAAAACAGTTAGAGCCTACCAATCATATCAGATTCTAAAGCCTCTTTCAACGCAATTGCATTCGATTATGACTGTAATATGAGATAAGATCACTTCCTGACCACTTTATAGAAAAATTACCCACGTCCTTCAATAACACTTTGACGTGTTATAATTACAAAAATGTTAAACAAAATTCTAATTTAGAATTAACAATAGATTTGTTTACAAGAAATTTCAACAAATTTGAAAGACAAAGGCTAACGATGAAGTTAATTTCCATTAAATTTAACATAATAGGAAATGCATTAATTTTAAGAAATTGGTTGAGGCAAAAGACTATTTTTGACATTTAAGAGCGATCTGAGTCATGCTGACTTACAATTTCCGTAAACTAAAATTGAAAGAGTGAACGGAATCTCTACTTAGAATTTCAACACACCTATTTGTGTCCACGCATTATCTTAAAAATTCAGGACCGGCCTTCAAGTTTTGAACCAGTTATCATTTTATGAAAACACTGGCAAAATGTGTTACATTCTTCGTCTTAAAATAATAAATATAAATAAATATTTACCTAAACTTAACGGTAAATTATAAAATTTATAATCAAATCAGTGGGTAATCACGCAAAACCTTTCAGTTTCCTGTTAAATTACGGATAATTGCCTTGGCAATATCGAGTACAAAACTTTACATCCTTGAAGGTGCAAACTGAAAGTCTGGGTGATTTTATGTTTCACTAAATTTTCTTGTTCAAAATAACAGAAAATTTGTAAATTTAGCTAGAAACAATAATATTGTGCCCTTCCCCCTCACTGTTACATAACACGCAAAAATGTCAAACGGCGCTATAAAAAATAAAAACAAATACTCACATAAAACCTCATGTTGGTGGGCACTGATAATGTGAATACAAAGAGGTAAACAGCCGCACCTTCAGTTTATCCAGAGCTTATATAGACTACGTCCCCACAAGATTTTAACGCAAGGTTACGATACGAACCGTATAACAATTCAACAGCAGATTCATGCACAACCCACCACCACCGGAACATGAAAACTTATTAATGGGGTACAAGTATGGTAGTATGACACCCGGTTAGGATTCTAGATTGCATAATGAATCTTTAATTGCTTCTGGATAGATAAGAGATATTTTTAATTCGCTGAAAAAGGCAACAAGACATAAAAAAAATAAATCGATGACAACTGGTGCCCTTAAAATTTGTAAAAGCTGAGTCATTTTCTTTGTTAAAATAATTTCTTGATTCGATGGGGCGGAATTCGCAGAATGTAAAATATGTGTGACAGTTCTTATTGACGCCCAATAATTGTCTATTCATATCAAAGAGGTGAGTGCGTGTAAGTTATTACCATTTAAACTTTCAGTTTTCCAACAATGCTGAATGTTTGGATTGTTATAAGTTATAACATAATGTGATGCAGATTACTTATTAAGAGTCGCATTAAATCGTTCATTGCTTTTGTGTTTTCATTAAAAGTTTAAAAGTTGTATTTATGGCAACTCATTTCTTGTGCTGGTTGTCATTGACGATTTATATGTATGTAAGTAATTAATAATTTTGCATTTGTGCTAAATAACTTGTAAATTATCGTCCCAAACATTTTCTAGAATAATTTGTATGCATGGATCGAAACCTTCATTTTCACACCCAGTCAAGTACATACATTAGAAATTTATGGGATGTCCTCGTGAATGTAATATCCGGCCAGCTTTCTTTTGTTCCTAGGAAATGAAAAAATGTTTAAATTTATACCAAATTTTAAATAACTAACACTTTAAATCCATCTTTTCAAACTGAGTTAAGTCATGAATTGCTCCTGCTAAGATTTTTTAAAATTCTTTCGAAATTTATAAAGTTCAGTTCAGTAATCGCAGGTAAAAATCTTATTACTTTTGTGATTTGTGTAACACATTAAGCAACACAAAGTAGAGTAATAAAAGTCGCAGACATTGCTCTGTTTTAATTTTACCAAATGCGATTCCTCCTGCATTCCGCGATGCTTAATCACTTTATTATCAAGGTCTATAGACTCCTAAAGCAAGGTTCTGCTTAATTATAAATCCGTAAATCAATAACTGTTATTGGTAAAACAAGAAAAGAATAATTACTGTTGATAATAATCTATTTTTAATTGGTTGAACGGTGTCGTCGTTTCAGGAATTAGCTAGACTTTTTTTGTATTATTAACTGTATTACTACAGACTACAGGTCAAAATTTCAAATCTTACAATGCTCGTTGAACCATATCACATCCACTCCCAGTCAGTGGAGAAAGAGCCGCCGTGGTATTTGCAGAAGTATGATTACAAGTCGTGATCGAAATGATTAACGCTGGCATTCCTAAAGACAGTAAATAGGAAAGAGGCACGCGCAAGTTCCGGTTGACAAGCCAAATTTTCGTAACTCTTGAAAATTCAACCTTAAACTGAAAATTGAAGGTAACTGAGTTATTAGCACGACAGTTATGGAATGTCGATCAGGTGTATAGACGGGCGTGCCGACCTCGGAAGACGATACAATTCCGTCTGACGCACTTGTTATAGGGTTTGTTTTTCTTTTTTCAAGAGGAAGGACAGTGATTTTGCTTCAGGGGGCAAGAAAATTAAGTTGAAGTGTCACATTTGAATTAATTTTTGGGAGTGGTTTATAGGAAAAATGAAAATTTACATACTCAAGGTGGATGAGGCTTTTCCCTTTTTGTAGGCCTCAAAATGATCTTTGTTGGCAACCTTTACCACCAGCTGGAAGCGTATTTGTATGTCAGAACTGCTATTATAAGAGCGAGATAATTTTAAAGAGCAAGTAACAGGTTTACATGGAGATTTTCACTTTTCGCGACGACCTGACTACTGTTTGATTACCTGGAGATTTCGACAGTGTTCATTGTTAAATTAAATGGAAATCATTAATCGGGAAAATCTCAATGCTAAATTGATGAGATCTTTCTTGGAAATTCCATAACCTTTTACTTTCAATATTTTCATAAAATTCTTTCAAGGATAGATATTTCAAATTTATTTTTATAATATTGTCAGATTATGATAGGTTGGGTTTTGTAAAGCGAACATCTGATAGTCGGTACTCTTTACCTTGGAAAAAGTACAGACACATCTGTTACATAATTGTAAGAATGTAAATTTTTAACATAAAACGGAATAAAATGATCAGAAGTCTCATTTACATAGGACAGTCTGTTTATAAGATCGACAGCAATGATATGTATCAAATTTTACTTGCAAATTAAAACATGAAGAGGAGAGATATATGAAACAAAATAATTTTCGAAGCAGTTTCAATTTTTTTTTTAATTTGACATTCTAAAACTTAAATAAAATAAATTTTACTGTAAAAAATTGAATCAGATCTTAAGAAAGCGATGTCTAATACTTTTATTTGGTTTAAAAATAAAAAATTAAAAAATAGTAGATTTTATTATACGGCAGAAAAGTGGTACTTTTTGTCGAGCAAGTAAATTGCAGTAGCAAGGCGAAGCGTAGCGTAGCCGAGCGTATGCAAAATTGCGAGACAGCAAAGCCACTTTTCGGCCAAATAACAAATACTACTTTTTCTCCAAACGTTAGATTTAGTTTCACGACCGACAATGAGTGAACGCAAATTGAATTATAAACATGGATGGCTATGCATGTAGTTGTCATTGATGACATTTACTGTGAAAAATATTAATTTCAAAGAGTTTCAAAGTTAAGATCGTGCAAGTGCAAGTGCAAAATGTATGTCTCAAATAGTACCCGTCACACAAAGTACTTTTTCTGCTTAGGCAGCAAAAGTGTTTTCATGTCAACGAGCGCTTTTCATTACTTATAACAAAATTGCCTACTTTACTGTCTAAAAACGACTAAAAAATAGTGACTTTTTGTGACGTTTGGAGAAAAAAATCTTTTCTGTTTCATAATTTTGTTATTTGGTCTTGTCAATATGTCAATAAATTAAACAATGTTAAGCTCTAAATTTTTATTGCGCGGAATTGTACCGCGAGACAGTAGTGAGTATCAGAATCGACAATTTTTTAATTAAATACATAATACAAAAATAATATTCCAAATAAATAATAATTATTATTTATACGCGTTCAAAATTTTTTTTATGTCGTTATGTTACAATAAAGTTTAAAGAATTGAATTAAAAAAAATATATTAACTTGTATTTTCTGCTCTACAATTTTGTATTGTCTCAAATTTGTCACTTAGTCAGTGTTGCAGTTTAAAAACAAAATTTTCTGAATTTATGCACTGAAAAAAAGTAAATATGTACATATCATATTGTAAACAGCATAATTCGTAAATTTTATTCTTACAGTGTTAAAACTATATATTTTCATCTAAAATTGAAATTTCTAAAATCCACTTTTTCTGTTTTTGTTCTATAATTTTAATAATGATAAGGTAATAGAAATTAACAAACAATAAATAAAAAATAAATAAATAAATAATAAATAGCAAATAATAATGGTTTTAATTTAACTGAATCTTAAATTAATTTGTAGGCAACTTTATATACTCTTAAGAAAACTGTCTTTATTGTTGCGGCTTTCAGATTGTAATGATGGTTGCTTCACTTCTGGCTTGTTGGCAAATAATTTTACTACAATAAAAATATCAACAAATAAAACTCTAAAATGAAAGAAAACAAAACTAATCTAATGAGTGAATTATGTATACAAAAATTTAATTTTGAAATTGTTTTACGAAAATAAAATTTAATTAATGAATTTAACCAATCATAAACTACCCCTTTGACTTCCACCATAAAAAAGAAAATATTTCAGTACATTTAACATTTCGCACTCCAACCAATGAAAACCAAAATAAAAATTGTAATTGGATGCAACAATCATGTTTGTATTTTTAAAGCGGAACTGGACCCGGTATCGACACTACATAAATATATCATTTTCAATTTGCCTTGCCTTAGACACAAGCAAGATCCTTTTATTAAAAAAAATTAGTCACATGTCAAAGGAGTTCATGGTTTGTTGGCAAAGGCGCGGGACAACATTCTTCTCGAATACGTGTACATACAGGGTGTTTTTGCAAAACATCAATACCACGTTCAATATTGAATCTTGATCCTTTATCCGATATAAATCCTCTCTGCATCATTATAAAAATGACTCAACAGTTCATGTCCCACGTGTTGAGTTTCATGTTCTTGCAATAAGAAGAGTATAAATTCCAGAGATCGTATCGACGATTTGGTAAAGCGAGAGTCATAAGGTATTTGGTGGTCGGCGCCACGTCGTTACATCTTCTTGTCAGCAGCATGCAAGTCAAGAAGTTATTTTTTATTTATGAGCCCACAATTACGATTCAATAAATAACCGCATTGTCCGTTTCTTCGAACTGTTTACATCCTTTTTCTTCATTTGCAATCGCTATTAAAATCGTGTACGAAATCCCGTCTAGATTAAACCATAATATATTCGCGTCAAAGATGTAAATATCCGAAGATTATTCACTTTCTGGTCGTTCATTTACACTGGTAACACTACACCTGATAGGAAGAAGCAGCATTTTGCACGACCCAAAATAGCCTCGCAATCCTACGTTTTTCTTTCAAGAAAAGCCACTTTGTTAGGATCAAGTTTTCTGCAATCTTATCGTTGTAGCCGTCAATCCTACTTTACACACTAGCAATATATTTTTACGACCTTTCGGTGTACACCTGTTGCTATTTCAAAAATGCAACATTATCCTTGTAGTTCAAAACTGCGTCACTCCCACAATTCGCAAAAAATTGTGAAATTGTTTCATCCGACATCGTGACAAATCACAAATTAGTCACACGTGCTTATACGGCAATATTTCATTCCTGAAAATACGTGAAGCTATCTAAAACTGATTAGACTTAATTTGTAGAAGTGAGGCTCATTTCACGCGTGTTTCACGTGCCTACACGGTGTGAATAAAAATTCGGTTACTACACCGAATTCGATGGAAAATCGGGATGGCATATTTATTATTTTGAAGCACAAAGCGGCGCTGGTAGAGGAGAGTGCCCTAATTTGGATCACTTTCCTGTTATAGAATCCTGTAATAAGTTTGAGATCCTTGCAGCGATTAACACATTAAAATAAATTGAATACCGCTGGCTTGTAACAAGACTTTTGTTCTCTTTTATCTAGTTAGAGTGTTTCTTTGACCAAGCGGCTCATTTTATTGGTAATAAAATTTTATAACTACATCAGCGTCTCGTGAACTAATTTTGGTTTTGCCGACCCGTACAAGTTTTATAAAAATGGTAAATTTGACACCGATTCTTTACCGTTTGTCTCAATAAATCGCACCCACAATCAATATTTCTTTTATAATGATCAGATATTTGTCAAACGGATACCACCCATGTCGAAAACCAGAATGGTCACTCCATAGTAAATCACAACATTACTTATACGGAAACTGTAACATTTATATTTTATTTATCCTTGAAAATCTCGATTCTATTATGCAATCTCTATGATGATTTAAAGACACTTTGTCTTTGAAATATGACACTATTTACGGACCATCCTCATTGTTGTGCTCTAAGATTTATGAAAAATAACAAAGCTTGTGCCTACTTTCCACATTTTCGCATTACAAAGAGACAATGAACCTTCCTGGGACCTCCAAAGAGTTTTATTGTTGCTCTCGGAATTTTATCGACGCTAATAATGACACTGACATGCCAATAAATGAATAAATGATAGGTTTGACTCAGTTATTTTGAATTTTGATCGGTCAGAGAGCTCTAACCGCCAAGGTTAGAGTTGAAGTTTAGTTTCACGTAGACTCAACAGGATCCAGCAGATTTGAAAATAATTTCGTAAACATAAAAATGTTGAACTGTAGGTGGTTGCACAAAAAAATGATGCGTGACAAATAGGCTTATTTAAACATTTGAGAAGAGTCGTAATAAAAAACGTTTTTTACGTAGGTAAAGTCGGAGCTAAATGTCTTGATTATAAGCTTCTGCATGACTCTTTTTAACTTCCTTTTCGCACCTAACTTGAGTTGACACTAAAATTAAGTGGAAATAAAAAAACATTTAATTGGAACTTGCTGTCATTGGACGTTATTTGCTTAACTGACTTTAAAGAACTTTAATATTTAGATTGCCATACTTGGATCAGATGCTGCTTAATATGATGAAAAGTCTATTTAGATTTTCGATAATATAATTAAATAATTTATCAATTGAAATGTCAAATTCGACGATTTACATAACGTCCTTCAATTAACAATAGTTTTATTGCTGACGGGCATGCAGTTGTAGAAACAGTTTCCGTAATCAATAAGATCGGACTGTAATATTTACAATTTCCTTTGTAAAATACCATTCTAGTTAGTAACTTTTAAATTGCCGAAAGGTTTGAAATAAATTTATTTAAAAGCAAGCTATAAATATATGTATGACTTTTTTACGGATTTTAAAATTCTTTGCTTATTTCATCCTTTGTGCTATCTGCCTACTTTAGATAATGAAGTATTTAGTAGTCATGGCCGATCTAATTCACTTTTTCACTTTTAATTATGAATTTTGAAGTGGGTGCTCATATTTTACGTCATCGCGAATCTATTAGTAAGGAAGTAAACTTGCATTAACGCAACATTTACATTCCTTAACTGTCTTAATCCTGCTGCATTTTGAAAGTAAGCTGAAAAATCCGATTATACCCATAAAACGGCATCGTAAATAACAATAACGTTTCTAAGGGACTTTTTGGCATCAAGTTTTTTTCAACTTATAACACTATTAGTATCATATAAATCTCCTGCAGTGTTCACCTGCTGCGCTGTGCGATATTTACAACACTACGGTTGTAAAATCGGATGTGATAATTTATCATTAGGGAGAAAAGAAGTGCTCAGAGACTTTGCTGAAATCAAATCGGAATTGTTGTTGGGGATTTATTACTAAATGGTCTTAGGAGATAAAGAAAAATTTCTAGGACACTACAAATCCTCGAACATAAAGATACGAAATTGACAGTTAATTGTGTGGTAACAAGTAATGAGATTATTAGCAGACCAGACTGAGAACTTGGTAATTAATTATCGGCCACGGCGTGTCGAATGTTTGTGACATTTAAAATCCTCAAGGAGACCGTTCTACGAAAATTTGAAAAAAATTGTTGTTATCTGGAATGATATTTAGAAGCCACAATGGTTTAATAATTTCCCAAGAGCTCAACATTTCACTTTTATATCCAACATTACAAATTCCTTTGTTTCAGACCAAGAAGTACTGTTTACTTATCAGATTGCATACACGTCAAAACTCTAGATTTATGTTTATTATATATATAATTTTAGTATTAACATAACAGGGCTTTAAATCTCCGTTGTAACATGAAATACTTACTCGTACCGTTAGCTTTGCAACATCAGGGCCGTAAAATCCTTTTCTATTTTTGAAAAATCGTAAACAAGCTAGGAGAAAATTTTTAAGCATATGCTTGGGAAACTCAACTTGAGTCAGCATAAAACGCGATGAATGTTTTCTTCTTAAAAATCCATCGAAATTCTTTTGACGTAATGTGGTTTTAAATGTATAAATCTGGGTCAAAGGCCATCTAAATCATTCATCGCACACAGGAAAATAAACAATATAGCGCCAAAAGCGTGGTTGAAATTAAGTAACGAATTACAACACGGCGTGAAAATCTCTTTGTGCTCTGCATACCCAAACATTGAACAATGTCAAGGGAAGCTCGATTCTTCCAAAATTCCGTTAAGAATATTAGCGGAATTCTGAATCACCATCAAGTTTAAGGTCAAAAACCGTAATCTCCGAAAATGGATGAAGTTTCCAGTCATCTTTCGGCATTGAGACGACCGCAAACCATCGGCATTACCCTCGTCCGTTAAATTAAGAAGAGTCTCTGGGTATACCGGAGCGACTCCGGGTGAAGGCATTTAAGTGTGAACGTCTCCGGTCGATTGCAGTCGGTTAGAGTAAGAGTGTTGTTTCAGTGTCTCGCGAAGCTCGTTGGGGCGCGGACGGGCGAGTGAGTGGCGCATGATGTTGTGAATTGGCAGACATGTGTGCCTCCATCTACTCCTCCCTGCTCCTTTTCATCCTTACAGCCGTTTTTGTAAGTAAAAGAATGCAAAAGAGAGGATTTGGGGGAGAAAACCATAAGTGGTTCAAGGGGAGGATTCTAAAATTTTAGAAGATTTACAAAACTATTAATTTGCAATGAGTACGGGGAGACAAGCAAATGTAATACAAGTCGTAAAATTGACATGTTTATTACATCGTATATTATCGTAGGTGCACGATATTTCCGTTTATATTTCTGTTATAGAACCGTTGCATTTATTGGACTCATTTTTGGAGATGCAATTAATTTTTTACTCAAATTTAATTTTTTTTTTAAATTTAAATAAAATAGTCTAGCTTCAAATTTAATAC
The DNA here is from genome assembly GCA_029298725.1 of Gnatocerus cornutus. Classification (NCBI taxonomy): domain Eukaryota; kingdom Metazoa; phylum Arthropoda; class Insecta; order Coleoptera; family Tenebrionidae; genus Gnatocerus; species Gnatocerus cornutus. Next base: position 11,068,343 of record CM055514.1, read on the forward strand.
AAATAGAAAGTAGTCAAAATATCTTCATTGTCTGACGCCACTTTTTAAATTTCGATAATAGAAAAAAAAATCCTAATAATTATGTAGCAATTTTTAGTCCGTCTTGGTTTCTAACTGATTGTAAAACCTTCACAGCAATCTATAAAGCGTGGATTGTGTCAATCCATTGCATTTTATTTATTTTGTGGAGCGAGACCAATGATGCGTAAAATTGACGGATTTAGTTAAAAACCAAAATTATTAATTATTTAGAAAATATAAAATTTCTAGCATAAGAAACGTGCTTTACTTTATGTTTTAAAATTGCATCAAAAATGAGCCAAGAAAGCAATGTTTAGAAACGAAGAGTATTAGTGTCTCAGTTTTTTAAGCAAAATTTTTACCCTTCAGCGCAGTACTCTTACTATTATAACCATAAAGAAGAATATAAAGCTCATTAATTCGATGTGGTAATGTTGTTAATGCGACAATAGAAATATTATTTCCTAAGCCATAAACTCTGTTCGCTTATTTGTTTAATGAAAAGTAAACTAACTTTTAATCTATATCTAGCGCATTGCCAACCTGACTCAAATTTGTTGGTGCATGAAAATTCCATTAAAATTGCACTACTACTGATAATTGCGCGATTACATCAGAAGAAACACATTTGTTCGCAGTGATTTATCGCAGAATAAAATCATAAGCACTTCCGTCCGAATTTAGACTAATTAAACATTTAATTAATTTGTGTTTCGGGCTTAGAATAAGAGTAAAATATGCTTTCATAATTTAAGAGCCTTAATGAAAAAGAGTCATCACCTCACATCCTGCTATTGTTTCCGATGAATTTGATACTTAATTTTTTAACCATGACATTTTATTAATACTGTCCACTTTGAAAGCTTCTGTTACTGACATCAAGGTAAGATACACGTGTAGCTAACAATTCTAATTGTAATTGTAAAACAAATCTAAAAATTTAAGGTATGTAATACCTTTCAGACTACCCATTATAAATAAAGTTCATAATTGAAATTCATTAATTAAACGTGCTGCGCAGATTTTTCCATATTTGGTAACGGAATTAACCTCCCACTGTTTTATTTCCAAAAATTGCATTTTAAGATTTTTGATAACAACAACTGATGCAACAGTGATCTGTGGTATCTTCTTTAGTTGGATGGTACCATTAGAATTTATTTCACTTAATCTTATTTCACTGAGTTTTTAAGTGAAAAAATAATCTTAATCACATCCTAATTGCCCGCTCAAATTAAAGACCAGTTTCGGCCACGAAAAAAATGTCGATAAAAATAAGTTTTGTTTAGCTAATGTGACTGTATCCATTAAATACCAATCAGTACATGCAATAATGATAACAACGGGTAATTTTAACCAAAATTAACATTTTCTAACTACTGGAGAATTGATTAATTCAACGCGACAGTACTTCCCAGCCTGATTAACTCAAGAGTTATGACCGCCTTACAGTCTAATTAGTTAAAATATTATTTAACAGGAGTAACAACTGTCAGGTATGAAACCATTTGAAAGGCAATGCCGTTCTTGTGGCGGCACTGCTGTTATTCATTCCAGTTATAAAGTGTCAAGGACAATGGTTGACATTTCTCTTTCTTCATATTGCGAATATAGGGCTCAACAATAGATATTGTTCGTCTATTAATACACATAAAAATGATGAATGACATGTTCGCAACCTGTCTGATGATTTCGCACCTTGCACCAATTTCAATGAACTTAAACCGGAAATTTCGAATCAAATACTATTTTTCGAAGTCGATTGAGCAACGTACCAATCCACCTGTCTTCTATTATAATGCTTTCAGACTCTAATTGCGGGAAAATTAAAGAGGTGATAAAATGAAAAATGATTTGCCACATTATAAAGCATAACACGCTTTGACACCTGAGCCTTAGGTGCTAAAATAATAAATTGTCTAGATACCCACTGATTTGAATACGATCTCGATGAAGCTATTTACTTAAATTTATTGAACGATCTTCTGAAATGTTCAAGGCGAATGACTAGTAATTAAAGCGTCCAGACAAAACCAGAAGGATTTTAATGTATAAAAGAATTGATATACGTGGAGGGTATTGTTGCAGAAATATTCTTTGTATCCTTGACACGAAAATATAACTATCGGATAAGTTTGAAGATTAGTAATTCCGATGGCATTTCCAACTGCATCAGATGGTAACTTTCCATGTTAATGAGAAGTGGGTGGCGCTAATGTGAAAATTGGAAATACTGAAACCGTAAAGAATATAAAAAGTTTGAGTGGACACTCACCTTGAAGTTTGATTCTTATCTAGTTTTACAAGAGGCTAAACATGTAATTAAGGTGCGATTAAACCTGTTCATGTTCGATAAATATAACAAACATTTAAATCTTTCCGTCACAAATCGCACGGAATTTACGCAGATCTTACAGGGTAATTTTAAGATAATTTGTTTGGCAAAAATGAACGGAAGAAAATTGACGTACTTAAACCAGTTTATTTGTTCACACTCGTTAAAAAGACATGAAGTGTACTACAATTTTCCAGACTTATCGTGACATCTAGAAAATACCTAGAAAATGCAATTTATAAAGACATCTTTAAAAACTGCGGCAGCAGATATATTAAAATGTATGAGCGATTAATAATTAATTTGATTCATAATTAAGACTATATTTACGGCGAAAAAATTCCATCAAGTCTGTATATTATCTAGATATGCTTTTAATTTTAATTGCAAGACTTTAATTAATTATTTACCTGTGTCATAAAAAATACACATATTTTTTACTTGGGTAAGATCGACATGATTGCAGGGCCTAAATTTAATAATAATGTAAAAAAATATGAGTTTACAACTTTCTAAAATAAAGAACAGAATAAATAAACTTTACAAACGTTTAATACAAAATTTTTGAAATTTTGATGAACAGCGCATCCACCATTTTCGAAATGCCGTCATTTGAGTATTTTTCTAATAAATAGCCTCGCAGCATTGGCAGTTTTTAACAGTCTTCTATATTATAATATGTAATAAGAATGCAATGATTTGATTTGCGTTTATTTCATTTTTTCTGCAGGTAAAAATCTAGCAAAATGAATATCATGATTTTGCAAGCGTTTTTTCAATTTTATTTTTTTATTATTGTTTCCAAAATATTTCGATAGTGCCCCCTCAAAAATTTAAAGTGGTTGCGTGTGAACCCTAATCTGCTCGTTTTATTGGCATTTACCTCCTCATTTGCGTAGGTCAACTACTTCTCTCCCTCTTATCTGTCCAAACAAGTTTTTTCGTTGTTTGTGGTACTAATTTAAGCTTAGCCGAAAATATTAATTTAAACCGAGTGTAAAATCGCAGATGATAAGTTAAGATAGCGATAAAAATCTAAAATAATACCATGTCTGGTATAGCTTCGGGCGAAAATGGGCATCGTGCCTTCCCATTAGACACCGGAAGGTGGTATTACAAGGTCGCCTGGTCTGCTCTAGTTCATAAGAGGTGGCGGTGGCGGAATCTGCCACTCCCGTCTAATTATGACGGTTTTCCGTAAGAACCATCATGGTAAATACAATGGTACAGATAAATGCACCGACATAAAATTGAATGTCAGGGATGCCTGAAGAAGACCATACATGGAAACTTGGAAGAGTGGGTCTGTTCAAGTAGATTTTTTCGTGAGTGAAAAATCACCACTAGCATTGGTTTGGCGCAGAAATTATTTTCTTCTTCTGGCATGCTAATAGCTCTCATTTTTATCTCGATCTAATGAATAAACCAATCAATTGCTTGAAAACGTGATTCTTTAAAAAAATTCTTTTCTTCCAGAAAAGTCAACGTGTGTGTTAAAGGTTGCCACATGCGGAGGGCACACCTCTTTCAAGTTAATAATATTGTCAACTTATAATTACGACGCAGCAATTATTTATTGCTGTTACTTTAAGTTGGATCATGACAAGAACATGAACTTCTTCGCGATTGACGGAATGTGCAATAATTTATAAAGTATTTACACTTCATTGACAACCTTTATGAAATGACGTGTTCGATAATAATTACGAAGTGGGTTTGTTCCCTTCTTGCGATAAACTACAAGATCTAAGTGACATTTACGACTTCCTACGAATCCGCTATTACCCAGTAATATTGAGAAATTATTAATACTCTTATTATTAAACGCAAAAGTTATTATTATTGTATTGTATTTGTTGATTTAATTTTTAGATTTTGGACTAGTATATCGATATTTCTATAAAGTTGATTTATGGGTTTATTATAAGATTTCATGGTTTTCTGAGTTGCTGAAAATTATGGCGAAATAATGCGTTTCATAAGCATGAAATCTAATTTATTGGACTATAATTAGTCCCCTTGAAGCCGCTTTATTAATTTATCTCTATTTGGCAAAATAAGCTTGTGCCGCCCAAATTGCCCCAACATATTAAAATTACACATATGATATGATAATTTTATCATTCAAATTCACAGCAAATGAATGTGATTTACTACTTCAATTTTTTAGCATTTTTTATCCATGTTGATATATTTTCGTCTTCCAGCAAGCAAAATACAACTGTTGTTTTAATTTAAAAATGTTGTCTGAAACATTTGGAATTTTTTATTGGCGATACTACAAAATTCAGATAAATTAAAGAGCGTAGGCAAAAATTTGAATATTTGACACTTCATAATTCATATTTTTAAGCATAACAGTAACTAAGAGAATTTCATTACTACTATAAATTAAAATTAATCCGTCTAAAGCTAATTACCTCGTAATTATAGCATTATTGCAATATTTACCGTCAAAGCCTTAACCTTTATAACTTTTAATACTTATATGTAATTACTAGAACTATCAATCTCAACCACCCTTCGAAACATATATTAGTTATGTAAACAGATAAATATGAAATAAACTATTTGAATTGATAATAAGGATAAACAGATGGTTGTAACAGAGCAGAAGTATCATTCAAGCTATTAAATATTAATTATGCAAATTCCACAAAACTGTACAAAACATTTGCGTAAATCGATCTACATATTATTATAAGTCATATACTTGGCATTTATAGGAAATGAAATGAATTTATGACGGTCATAACAAAAATATAATAGGAAATAAATGTTAGCTACATTGAATTAAACAACAAATAATACAGAAATAACTAAATAACGCGTCTTCAAACTAAATTTAAAACGAAACGATTGCACATGAATTAATTGAGGTGTTGATTGCAAGGTTGCTTTTGCAACCAAGTTCCCCTTTTCGTTTCCATTACAAAAATTCGCATCTACTCATGCGTGTATGATCAATTTGATCATTGTTAATTCAAGTGACTAAGTTCTAAATTATATCTTTGGTACCTCAAAACTATTTTCATAATCGAATTTTGCTTCCCGAAATAATAGGCGTAACACTAAACCAAATCAAGGTCTTTGTAGGCTGGTGGCGTGTGCTCATACCCAGTTATTAAATACGCATTATTTTAAATCATTGTAATTTACAAAATTTCTTAATTTCCCAAAATTGAAACTAGTAATTTTTGGTGGTAACGATAAGTAGTTTCACTGGAGCCTTCAGATCTTTGCGGCGACAATGCAAGCTTAATTTTATTACTACTACAATGAATTATTGTGGTAAGGCTAAACCGCGCCCTTTTTTTGGAGAAAACTATTTACCACTTATGTAATAATTTTGTTTTTCCATGCAAAAGAAGAATTATGTTACATTAGTGGTATCACTTTCCATCCCAGTCATATTATTATTGTTAAGTTGAGTCCATTCCTAGTAAGACGTCACAAATCTGTCTTCCGGCAGCTCTTATTTATTCAGAATATTAATTGGGATAAATGTCAATTGAACGTGATCTTATTAATATTACGTACAACACGCGTGGACAAGAAAATCAAAATTGGATGAAAACGATCTTCGTTGAGCAATTAATGACGTGGTCTCCTCGCAGTGGGGAAGTCGATATGACATTGAACGGCCTTCACGACCTCCGGATGAAAGCTCATCGTCAATTCTGCACCGCTTGACCAACAATGATGCTTTGAAATGCCTGAAATGCCAACCTTGCAGGAGGTTCATTTCCTAGCGAGAAGATTCAACGAAAACAAAACATTAATGTTGAGAGCGATGTTAGATATAATTTATTATATCTGAATGATGGGTATTTGTGGTTGTGTAAATTCCTGCGAAAATGTTTGCCAGAGGTCATCAGAGTGCGATCATTTCTCGCGATTAATACAACGAAGATTGTTATGAAATTGACAAACATTTATTGAGGGGATTGACCAAGGCGGAGTTGTTTGGATAACTGTTGTTGCTAATTTCACTAATTTGTTGTTCTGGCTTAATAATGGCAATAAAAAATCATATATAATCGTGAAATCGTTTGGGAAAAAATTCCGGGGAATAACAACACGATCTTAAAATTGCCGGCATTCTTGAGAGAGTCTGGAAAAGTTTTAATTTTTTTTTGTTAGTTCAAACTAGGCAGTCGGAGTTCACATTTTAGGCGCCTCAAGAGAAAGTGGAAGGAATGATTCGTATTAAATAAGATTGCCACATTCATACTTTGTTAGAAATATTCAAAAATAACTCACCTTGCGTTAAAAAAAATAAAAAAAAGTCTCTAATTGTGAAATTCACATTCAAATTTTGGACCGCCCAGTGACCTAATCAATACAATCAACGATGATGTAAAAACTTCCATTCCATTGTGAGACACAAATAAACAATAACATCGCACCAATCACCGTAATTACAAATATTGATGACTCAAAACCCGGAAAATCCGTCATTCCCAATTTTTTAAGTTTTAATAACTTCGGAACATCCATTTTTCATTTCGAAAATTGCCCATTATTCTGAAACGTCAGCGTCTCAATTTTTCGCAGCAGGATTGTTAAAGTTTACACCGACATGATTACGACCATTTATTAGCAGAGCCAGGTGTGAGAATTGCAGAGGTCAATTGTGCACTTGAAGTCTTGTTGAAACTTAATCCAGTACCATGCAAAAAATCGCCATGAGTGCATCGTACGTCCTTGCCATTAAAAGCTGAATTCTTTAAATCATATCTTTCTTAAATTTACATTGTTGCTGAGGCGAGCTATTTTATGGACAATTTTCATCTTAATGATCACGACTATATGCAATCAGCGTCAACAAGAAATAATATAACTCAATATTAACATAATAATAACAGTGATTTTGTTGACAGAACTTTGTTGTTAATTTTGACGTTGTTTTCAAACATACTTAATGCGGAAATTGTATCGGCTTACGTAAGCCTGATTAATATATTAATTAATTTTTAACCTTGTCGTGGAAATTTAAGGCATCTTCAAGACAAAGTGGCGAAAAAATTCTAGTCAACCCGACGCTGGAACGCGATGCACAACAGAAAATGTCTCCCTGACAATTATTATTGTTGCACTTTGATAATGATGGGTTTACACGTTTTATTACATCAGCAAATTACGATATCTAACTTTCTTCCGTTGAGATTTATTTACATTCTACAAGAGTCGGAGCATCACGAGTTCAGTTTGGAATTTCATTCCACAATAACTTATTTAGTATTATTCAAATACTTCCTAATTATATCGACGTGACCTTAAAAAGACCTTAAGGTACGCCGGAAATGTTTGCTTTGTGTAACTAAATCGAATCATTAATTGTTTGGGTGTGCACTATCATTTTGACTCACACTGCGGTTTATGGAAATTATTAGTATGCATCAATTTGAATTTATGTTCTTAAAAAATGTTAATTAAGATTTAACATATTTTATTGGTCCGTTGGTGACCAATAATGTTAAATTTACTATTAATTCAATGTTACATTCTTTTGTGGCAATATTCACTTCTGTGAAAGCTGTTTTTATTAGAGAGTAAAAACTGTGACATTCAAATTTTCTGGCGAATTTGGCTCAAGTTCAACACTGGTAAATGGTTACAGTTGCTATTGTTCAAAACTCATAGCAAATAATAATAGATTTTACGATAAATAGAAAGATTGTTTCATCCACTTCCGAAACAATTAGAGAATTACCAAAAGGAAAAATGTTGTCACAAATATAGAAACAGATTGAAGAAGAAAGTTTGGAAAGCAAAAATAAAGAAAGAAATAAGAAGATAAAAACGAAAAGAACAGCATATTGATTATTAAATGAATTGCAATTTTTATTTTATGAGTCAGAAACGCCCATAATTTTCCTAGAGATTTCAGCTTTGAATTTAATTCTTCAAGAGTTCCGATTTAGTTTATTGTTAATTGAAGTTTTCATTGACTACAGTTATTTAATATAATTGCTCTTATAACTTGAAACTTAAATTACGCTAAATTTATGCTTTTATGTGTCTTGTAAGATACGGTTTCGACTGGAATTCGGCCTAATTACATTTTTACGATAATTGAACTTTTATGCTTATCTTGTAAAGTTCAAAGATCGGGTAATATTTAAATATCTCTTGCCACCTTTCTTCCTCAATTTAATTTAAAGTTTATCTCGTTTAATTAAAAATTATAGTAGCATTTTAGTGGTTGTAATTCCTAGTATTTAACCTGTAGTACCACCTCACTCAATTAATAGTTTATGTTTATTTGTAGAAAAGATTTAATGGTAGTTTATGATCATAAATTTAGTCGTCGCTACATAACTTCACATTTACGTAAACTACGGCATTGTTAAGAAACAAAGAGATAGTTTAAACATTTAAATTTTAAAATTTTAGTAAAACTTGAATTCCCACATTCTAGTCTGAATAAGATTGCAAGGGTGGTGCTCGCCATCTTAAATCATAATCAATCGATGACGAAATAATAATTTTTCGACCTTGCCAATATGCAATTTGTATATCCTTACATCAGAATCTTGTTACTAGTGATGTGAAAACATTTAACAACACCTACACTTAACTAGGACAAAATTCTGTTCTATTTCTAAGGTTACTGAATATGAAAGTAATTGTCTGATTAGTTGCTTTACATTTATATAACAGTTGCATTTGCAACAATAGCGACGTTTGAAGAGTTACTAAATTGTGGCTGTAAGCTTTTTGTATTGAGGTCGATTCTGATAAATCATTTAGCACAGAAAAAATTAAGTGAAAGTGCATCGGGAAAAACAGTCACAAACTTCAGAATTTAGAAGTAGACGAAAACAAAAAGTGACTTCCGGCGAAATGAAACGAGGTCGCTGTGGCCGAAAATATTAAAAAACGATTAAACGGTGAAAATATGGTTATAATTGCCTGGGAAATATTATGACAAATTATTTAATTTATGTTAATCAATGATAATGATTGCCGGTTGCATCTCATTACAGAAATCGGTTGCTTTGGAGGTGATTAAGAATCTTGGAATTCTAACACACTTTTAAACCGTCTTTATTTTATTAACAATGCAGATTAAAAAAATGTTAAACTTGTTCTTGAGCTAAATACTGACCTTGGTATTTTGTTTTTTGACAGCGCAGTTTCATTTAATTGGCCAACATCATGCATTTTACAACGTCAAAACAATTACAGGGAATGATAATTTTGGCGCCAAGAAACTGAAAAATTCAAATTCCATCACGCAACTTGGGAACAAAGTGCGGCCTTGTCAAGGCTGCATTGTCTTTTTTCTTTAACCCAAAATAACCAGCAGCGTCTACAAGACAACTTTTATATAACTTTTGTGGGTACGATTTTATAACTTACACTTTCTACTTGACCATGAATATAAAATTTATATTTTTTATGAAGCAATGGTAAAAGCGTTTTGTTACGTTATTGAAAGTATTCAAGCGATCAGATAAAAATCCGACATAGATGACATTCCAGATTGAATCATCGCGTTAATTTAATTACATAACCGCGCCCTTACAATGTTTTTTATTTAATTTTCTTATGATTGATGGGTCCACTAATTCTCGCGAACGCCTTCTAATTGCTGCTACGTGAATTGTTTATTTTTAACAGTATTGTTGCCACACCCTTACGTGACCTTTGCGTTCAATTTAATATTTTTTTTAACAATTTCAACACGGATGTCGGCTCGATTAGCACAAAGTGGCGTGAGTTTTATGAAAAGAATAAGCAGCTGTACCACAAGCTTCTTTATATGGACCTATTCTAGTCAACAATGGTGTTTTTTTCGCGCTGGGAATCGGTGGGTGCTATTCGCCTACACTAATTCTGTTCCGATCCAGATATTATGGTAGATCGTAAATATTTGTGTAGAACCATGGTCTAATCATGTCCACTGTCATGCTCTGAATCTACAAATTACTCATAAATCGCTCAATACTTGGAAATTCGGAAAACGAGTCTTGGTGGTTTTATGGGTTTTAAATGCCAATGTTCGCGGGGGCATAAGGGCACTGGCACTACCAGGGACGTGTTGAAATGTCGATGGAATGGTATCACCGGCCATTGTTCTTCGAAGACATGAATATTCCTGTTCTTGATCAAAAAATTGCTTCTCGTTCTTTGAGTTTTGAAACATTAAACTTGCTCATTTCAAATTAACATGTTGTGCTACCTATATTTTGTAACTTTACAAACTGTCGTTACTCAATCCGCAAACAAACTGTCAAAACCATAAAAATCCATACAAAATCCACCGCCAAGTGACACTCGGTTCTAACAACGGTGCGTGGCTTTATTTATTAAACTCCAGTCAATTTGCAAACAATGCTCCACGCCTCAACCGCTACCACACTCTCCACATCCGCTTTGAAAAACGCACTCCATTTATTATACTTTTTCCAATCTCTTATAATTATGACAACTCTTTGGCGTATTATTAACGAACTTCTTGAATACAATGCAACACTTGTCATGAATGATTGTAAACAAGCAGTAGCAGCGTCCGATTGATAAATTACCTGCTGAGCCGATACAGAAAAGGATCCGAAGCGGAGCGCTGCGGGGCTCGCAGGAAAATCGCAACATTTCTTATTCATCTCTCGTGGGCGTTTGATATGGTTTGATACGATTATAAATGGGCGAGGTCGACCTTGAACTCTGACGGCGCCACCACAGCCTATGTGATTTATAGGTGCTTTCGGTTTCGTTTTGGATTCTAAAATGACATGGCTGATTATGGGCAATTTATTCGTGCGGAATGAGACTTGATTTTATTTATGCATTATGTATTTTATTAATGAATTTCTCCTTTATTTTTAACGACTTGTTTATTGGCGAATTGTGCTGATTCAACTGTTTTTATTTTCAGAGGTTTTTTAATTTTATCGTGGTGATTTGATATTGTTAATATACTATGGAGTTTTTTTATTTTCTGTGAGAATTTGAAAATGTCTTTGAAATGCCATCAGTGGGGAGTCATAAAACGCTAAACAGTAGGAGGTTCGGGTTGGCTATAAAACAATGAAGCTAAATGAGAATTTATGGGAAAAGTGGCTGGATTCATTGTAAGCCTTAAAACTAAAAATAGAAATTGAGCAATTATATGATCGGGGAGAAGACTGAGAAGAAGAGACGATTAGAAAAACTGTTAAATTTAGCTTGCAATAAAAAACGATCCAACACAGCCATCCTACGGTTATTAAAAAAGGCAAATCTTTGTGTCAATCTATTATAATTTAATTTAATATTTAACTTAATTAACCTATCTTTAAATTTATTTTATCATAATGATGGTTGAGGTTAATCTTCGGAGCAATGTTCAGTATATTAAGACGTTCTTGTGTTATTTCTCGTTCCTCCATTATGTTCGCATCCTAAATCGCTAGCAATAACTTTAATCAAATTAGTGTCAGACGAAAACGTCTCTATAGTAAACAAGGAAATTTAGATAACTCGTTTAAATAATTAGGAAAGGCTGTCGGGTCGTAAATAAATTATTTTGGCGCAGTGTCGTAGTTTCCACGGTGTGCAGCACCAAAATATGCAGACCTTTAAAGTTTTAACTGACCATAACTTAGTTATTTGAGCACGAGGAGGTTTTTTGGGGTGATAATCAAGGAACTTTTTTAGGACAAAAACAATGTTTAATGCTTTTGAGTTTCTATCAATCGAAAGAGTTGCTTAAAGTCTATCATCTCGCAATTTTAGATTCTTAGGACAGGAGTTTACGTGTTTACGTAGTTTTTATCGAATTATTCAATTTTTTTCATCATTTGACTTGTTTTTTTTGATGTTCTATATCTGACACTAAATTCTAAACAACTATAGCACGAGAAAGACAAAAAAAATTTCGAAAATAAAAAGCTATTATCCGAAATTTGAATCCACCACAACTCACTTGTCTGTAGTCGTACGTAGATTTTAAGCACAGACTTGGAATCTGCATGAAATTCTGCATAAAATGAGAGCCCAATAATATAAGTTTGCTCAAAAAAATTAGCAAGAACTCAGTCGAAGTAGACTTATATAGCTTTTTTCGTTTTTTTTTTAACTTCAAAATGCAAAAATTTGAAAGATTTTTTTATCTCAAAATTTTGAGATTTTTTTTAAACATATTTCATCAGTTTCACACTCTTCTTTTATTGACAACTTATGACAGAATTTTGAAATACCTTCAACGTATCATTAAAATGAATGAAACGCATTAAAGAAGAAATCCATATTATAATTAAAGAGGCGCGTCGTAATTTAAAAGCAAATATTTTGAATACCAACTAGCTTTTGTATTACTACAATGAAAGTACAAATCGTACAGTTCAGTGAGACAGAATAATTAAATTAAGACTGTAATCAAGCAGTAGTACTTAAAATGTAGGTCGAACAAATCATTGACTAATGCAAATCAAATGCAGCCATGATCCTGTTTATTATTCAAGTTTTGCAAGTGTTCAAACTTGAAATCTGCATAATTAATCTTCTTCTAATTACCCCCATCCATAGTTTGAAAATAAACGAAACCTGCCTCAATTGTATCTCAAGATTTCACTTACAGAAAACAGATAATTTTTTTTCCTTCGAAATGTCAACACGATAAGCGTAACGCGAATCGCATGCATTTCCTAAACATAAAATCACCTCAAGAATGCTGTTGTATCTCTGGAGAGATGTGTATGTTTCGATAATCTGCATTCAGAACGAATGACATCTAGAACCAAACCTGTTGAAGGAACGACGCTTTTAAATCCATTTTACATATAAAGAAGTGGAATTCGATAAAGACTTACGCAAAAGAAGCAAGAAGTTCTTAACGAAGTATTGTGTGGAGCTGAGTTTTTGATTGAGGCTTGTTGTGGAGGGATTTGAATTACAATTGCACTTCAAGAGAGACGGTCTCCAATTAATTTGTCAGAAAGTCGCTACTGCAGCGTAAAGGTCAAAAAACTGAGATTATAATTTTTTATTTTTTTAAAGATGCCCTTTAGGAAAGTGGCGAAACCAAAACTTTCTAAAAACTGTGGATGGTTCAAACCCGGAATAAGTTTGGCCCTGAAGCTTTCATTATTACGTTCACAAATATTTGTACTGTGTTTATGTCAATTATGGTTTAATACATACAGTTTTTCTGTATAGGTAGTGTCGTTTTAGCATTTTCAAAGCCCATCGTCTAGTCGAGAGACATAAAAACTTGTGTAAATTAATAAAATAATATGTTATGCTACATTATTACAAAAAAGACACATTCCTACCGAGCTTAGAAGATAAATATCATTATTATAAGTACTTAATAATTGTAATTATCGTATTTATTCTTTATTATGGGTACGATTACAATAATTGTGCGTATTAGAGAAATCGAGATTAAAACACATCATATCAAAACCGCTATAAATTTTTCTGGAGCTGTTTTTTATTCACGGCCCTGCTCTGATGTAATTGTAATTGACATGTTACATAAACAACATTTTACATATTGTTGAAGGTTAATTTACAGCTCTCCTTCTAGAACAGTAACAAATTAAACAGAAGCTAGCGATAAAAACTTTAATTGTATTCCTCTTTCATCAGAATTTACCTTGCTCTAGGCTTGCTCTAGGCTACAAATATCAAAATAACTGTTTTAATAATTTGATACTAAATTTGGATGCTCTTGTCATCGCTTTGATTATTTTCAGAGCCCGTTTTTTCGGCTAGTCATCGTACCGTTCATCACGCTTGTACGCCTCAGAATTAATTACCGTTTAACAATTACTTGCGCTTTGTTAAAGAATCAAGAAAAAGAGGCGTTTCTCAAGTTATGTTCCTTGATAGATTATAAGATGTTGACCTTGCATATGGGAAAAAATGTATGCGTTTGCAGCAACAATCGCTAATGAGTGGGAGGCTGGTGGCGCTATCGTGCGTAACGCCCTAAACGAATTCTTCATTTGCATTGTCTTAGCGGAAAAGGTTGAGAGAAAGGATAGAAATTGTCTACAACAACTCGTTAGGGTTTCAATCTTTCTAAATTAATTAACACATTTTTATCCTAAAATTAAGAGTTGTAAAAATGGTGGATGCGCCAGGTTGAAATATTGTAAATCTTTCTATGGCTATTTTCACAGTACTGGTACTTTTTTTGCAGATTATATCCGGTCCGAGGATGGCAACCGAAGGCCTGCCGCTAGTCCGACAGGAGCGCGGTGCCGACAGCGACCTCCTCACCGGTGCAGACTTCCTCTCTGTCTTCATGAGTTCATCCCTTCGTCACGCCTACCGCGAAACCACTACAAACACCCCCGAGCCAACAACCACCGAAACTTACACACGCGCAACCCGTAGCACCTCCTTCACATCCTCAATTGCTCAAACTGAAGATTCTAGTTCGTACGCAACAACTTTAAGTGCTCAATTTCAAAAACTTGAACAGTCCAGTGACAGTGTAGTCGTCGCTGAAACCGACAGGACTCAAAGTGATATTGAAGATACCACGATAAGAGAAATGACAGATAGAAGTTTCGCGGCTTCGGAGGAACATCCTAGTATCGTTGCAGAAGCCAACAAGAGCGAGTTTAGCGTAGAAGAGAGTGAACCTATTACTAGTAGCGATTTGAGGGATGATTTTCGGGAGTATCCGGCGAGCGTTCATCCCTTACCTAGACCGAATTCGCCCTTGAGCGAGTTTATAAGCAAAGAGAAATTTCAACCCTTGCATCAGACTGTTATCTATCATAATAATCCTAGGGACCCGGGTCACGCTAGTTCTGTATCATACAGGTAATTAGAGATTGTAAATAAACAAGTTTTTCTATAATTACAGTATGAAAGAATTTTAATCGTTACTAGATGACATCAGGCTATAACGGCGCTTTACAGTAACTATCCGTTTTATTGAGAAGATGTATTCTGTTTTTAATTATAACTGAATTGAATCACTATTTGTATTAATTCAAGTAAAAAATGAGCCATAAGTAAAACAGTGTGTTTGCAGCACCGTTATCCAGTCGGTCCCGCACCCGGCAGAAGCGCACAAGCCCTGGGAGAACAAAAAGCACGAACGTCACGAGCGCCACTTCGACTCGTCACCCCCATTCAACAACTTCCATGACAAAATTAACGAAACCAAACCCGACAGAAGCTTCACGACTGAACGAAACTGGGAAATTCACGAAAAACCCTACACACACTCCCTTCCAACAGTTTACGCAAAGCCCGAACAAAACTACGAAATCGACGAATCAGCAAGTGTGATGACCAATGGTCGTCTTCACGGCATTCAACCCAATCCCACTCTCCCATCGAAACAGGAAGTGAAAATAGGCGAAAGCAGGAAAGTGGATGACAACCAAAAAGTCGGTTACGTCGTGGAGGGTCGTAACTACAGGAAATATCGAGTAGAAGAACGAACTTCTGATGGGTTCATCGTGGGAGAATATGGAGTTGTGAGTCACGACGATGGTTCTTTACGTGGAGTGAGATATACAGCTGATGGGACGATTAGTCCTCGGTTGATTTATGACGCGTTGATGAAGTTCTTATCGTTGTGATCGCGGGGATTTGTAGTTTTGTCTTTGTACTGATTAATCTAGTTCCTCTGAGAAACTCGGGCTTGTTTCAGCAGGAAACGAGACTAGAGTGAAGTGTGCGTTTCAAGCAGGAATTTATTATACGTGCTGATTTATTAGGTTGGCAGGCTTTTAATAATAATCGACTATTTGCTCATAACTATTTAATTGACTTCATATTGACGATTTTTGTATTTAACTGTAACGAAATTTGTAATTAGGTAATAAATTTGTATGAAAATAAAATAATTTTTTATTAAAATTATGCAACCAACATCACAAAATAATCATCTTTGGTTCTGCTTTTTCTTGAAATTTTCATCACAAAACCTCTTTTTTCTTCAAATTAATAGTAACTACGTGCTTGACATTTTTAAACCAATAAAGTTTAATACTTTCCAAGTCCAAACATCCTATTCCAACACCAATAAAAGTCAGACTCGTTGTCGCTATATTGTTTTCTATGTTTTATGTGCCAATAATTTTTGAAGTGACTACGAAGACATTTGTAAAGAAAAAAGAACAAATAAATTTAACCGGTTCAGGTGGTGCTAACCTTGGAGATTTTTACTTTGTACACTTGCGAAAACTGTATAAAAAATGACGTAATTAAACTTCAGGTTGGTTAAAAAAGCACGAATTCTTCAGGGCATACACGATTAAATGATACATAGATTGGAAAAACAATGATTCATAAACAATCGTTTCTTCTGAGAAAAAATTGAAATATTTGTACGGTGAAACAATGAATTGACTGGTCCTAGAATGTAGAAGAATAGGTGAAATAATTATGTCATTCGTTTCTTGTTAGATGCTAACTGTAGAGAATACTAAACAAATTGACCGACAAGATGTAGACGACTGATAAAATGCAAATTGTTTTTTTGGAATCGTCATTAGGATAATAATACTAATAGATTATATCTGCATGCCACTAGTCTGATTTATTAGTATTTAATTTGCAAAAAATTAGTAACTTTTTTAGTCAAGTTAACTTTAAAGATGATTATCTCTATCAGCCTTTGGAAAATTTCAAAATGAACTTCTGGTATGTGTCGCTTGAGTGGTTAAGATTACATATTGTATTGTTTTATTTACTGTTGCGTCCTTGCAAGGTTGTTATCTGCAAAGATACGGTCCCAGCTATTAATTTATTTTTGTTTTCGTAACATTTATGTAATGTCTGTTGTTACAGTTTATTTAACATTCTAGTCTAATAATTTTGAAGGAGCAGACAAAAATTGTAATAGCAGCAGACAGAAATGTTTTGTTGCAAGAAGAATGTATTTAAATGTAGCGTTGTTGTAAACATAATCTCTATAATTATAAAGAAAAATGCTTACGACTAGAGGATTATTTTCTTAAGTGTACCTAACATTATTTTGAAATTTTGTGTCGCATTTGAAATGATAGGGATAGTTTTTTTTTAAATCAGAAGTTTTTTTAGGGTGGAATGAGATATGAATACCACAGGTCAAATACTTTGACAGAAAAAAATGTGCAACTTATTATTAAATTAATAAGAAGATTGTGTTTTTAATTTTGTAATAAAGTATTAAAAAAAAACTCCTTCGAGCCGGATTTGAACCAGCGACCTATGGATGTCTACAAGTGATACCTCTACAGTCCACCGCTCTACCAACTGAGCTATCGAAGGTTGGTGTTTGAGTTTGCTAAACAGATGATAAGATAGATCTACTCTACTTTTATAGGTTTTAAATTTTAAAATAAATCTGATAAATCACTGATGCAGAAATATTGATGATATATTTTTAACATTCAAACTCTTAGTATAGATAAGTTTTTTAAAATAAACCAATAAATACAAAACATATGTAAACCATAACAGAAGAAGTACTTTAAATTTATTAATTTATTTCGTAAAGAAACGTTTTTTTAATTCAAACAATGATTACCGACTATATGTATTTAAAGTGTTCACCTTACGGGATTTTAAAAAATTTTAAAAAACAAAATTATGTAGTGTTATGATATGATTATATTTTGCCGCATTCACGTTTGTATTAAAAGTTGCATAATGCATACAAGCACCATTATTTATTTTTTATTCGATTTTTTTTCGCCAGGTTTTCAAAGTTGCAGTTTGAAACTTTTATTTGAGAATATAAACTACTAATCGGATCAAATAATTAGTTTATAATTTTTCAAGTTTTTGATTTAAATGATTTTTGGGCAACAAACTTGATAAATGGCAAATATCTACTGTTCTATTTTTACATATGAATTTTTTAGTTATGCACTACGACGACTCCAAAAATATAAGGAGTAATAAATTGTCAATTTTTTCAAAATTTGTATTCTTATCAAAATAAATTTTAGCTTTGTTACTAATACACAGAACACAAAGAAAGTAGATACTTATACTTTAATAAGTAACTTCAGTAGTCAAAAAATTGCTCAGATCTAAATTAGCACTGCGAAAACAATAAATGACACTATTTTGGCTTTATTGTATCTTCAAACGTCATTCTAGTACATTGCAATTCAATTTATCAAGTTGAGTGCATTGGCAAATTGTACATTTTTCAGTAGTGAGTAATTTTATTTTCATTTCGTGTTTTTCTCCTTTCAGAACAATAATTTTAATTCCTCAAACAAAGATAGAGATTGTAACATCTGTTTGAGATAGAAACATCAAATGATCACGAGTTGGTAAACATAAAAAAATTAACTCTTGCTTATCATTTTATCTACTAGAAATAACTGGAAATGTATAAAAGTAAATAGTTTGGATAATAATCGTGATAATCATGATAATTAAGCTTTAGTTGTGTATACAAGGTGTAACAGAAATTAGTGCATTCAATTTTACTGGTGATAACTGGTGAATCTCGATAACACAAATTTTTTCTTTGCGGTTTTTCACTATTTTTAAGGATTTTTGTAAATTTTTGAGTTTTTTTGTAAACATACTTTAGTACAAAAGTTGCACATTTTTAAAACGATTCATTAGTCACTCGTGAAAGCACAACTAATGTCTCTGCAGCAGCTCCACACGATTCATAAAGTATTACAACAGGCAACCCACAACCGATATTACAAAAATTAAGCATTTTCTAGTATTTAAAACACTTTAATTTTAGCAAAAAGCGATTTTCAATTTCTGAAAAAAAAATGCGATTAAAATTAAAAGAATTTGATGATTTAAAATCATTCGATATCTCGGAAACTATTACAGATAATAAGATGCGGTTTGCGCCATCGTTTTTCTCGCGATTTTTTATATAAGAAATAGTTCTTAGATTTTACAAGTCGAAATTTGCAAATTAGCAATTGCAGTTGTTTAGCAAAGTTAAGCCAAGGTTGTTGTAAAAATCTCAATGAAACAAGAAAACAACTAACTAAAAATCTCTTGAGCAAAACATTCGTTTTTTCTTCTATTGTTAAGATCTTATCTCCCACGATCTCAACCTTGCAATATCGTCACCTTCAAAAGTCTTCACCTCAGATAGTTATCGCTCAAGAACTGTCATCTGACGACAGAGTTAACTCATGAAATTCACGAAAACAATCCTAATTTAATCGCTCAACATAAAGCCTGTAACAGGAGGACTGTAACGCCCTCATACTTGCAAGTACAATATAGGGCTTAAATTACACGAGGTCCGATTTATTGTTCCCTTTTACAAAACGATTGCTCTTTTTAGTGCTATCAATTATTTCTTCAGCGTACATGTCAACGACAAGTCGATGTTATCTGCGTCAGAATAGTTGTAAGACGACGAAAAATCAGAGTTCACAGAAGGTAGCACAAAAGACACAATAGTGAATGACGATGTAAAAGTACACCGGTGGCGAGTATCGTCTTACTTTTAGTTTAAATAATAGAGGAAGATGGAGAGGTATGTATGATGTATGACCTGCTTGACGGGATGAGAACAATATGACTTAAGACTTCCCTCCAAAGCGAAGTCAAAGTGTTCGGGGGTTGCAAAAGGTACGAAAAATAATTGGATGGAAACTAAAGGTCAAGTTACAGCCTGGGGCATAGTTACCAGTGAAGTCTCTTAAAATTGAATATTTTGCTCTAAATAGGGGCTGTGACTACGAAATCACGCAGTCAACATCGGGGCAAATGAACCCCCTAAAGCGACAGATGACACTATCTCCCATGGGACAACTTCATACAAGCACGCACATCCACCATTGTAAAAGTTCAAAGTACACCTAAGATGCTGGTAGTCAAGATTTTATCACCTTTTGTCCATGCAGCTTTCAATAGAATTGTATTACCTGTCCGAAGACATTTTTATATAGAGAGAAAAAATGAAGCAATTTGTCGACCTCGTGGTAAACACTCGAGACTGAATGAAAAGTCGAACTCCTATTTTGTCAAGCGTAAAATCGGACACATTCCACGTCCATCAGCAAGAAACGAGTAAATATTTCCATTCATAAGTTCATAAGGCTTTATCGGAGACTTATTGTGGGCGATTTGTCATTTTATGTCAAACAAATTGTCCCCGTTTTGGTCTGTCGACTATTGTGTACCTGAAGGTTATTCAGAGTTTAAGGGTGCACTTCCGACAGAAGTGAGACCCTAATTATCGGCAAATTACAAGCTTTTACCTGTGCTTGCTGTCTCTCCAACAAGTTTTTTCGATTAATTTTCTATTAAACAAAATAAAGTTTTGAATTTATTTCCTATGGTTTGTCTCGCATCCAAGTGGTCGGTCGTTCCGGATGCGACGTCAAAGCGCTGAAGTCTGGTCCGCCTCACCTGTGCACTGAACAATTTCTATTCAAGCATCTAAAAGCTCTCGAGCTTTTGTTCTTCTTTACCAAGTTCAACGGTTATGTTCTTATGGGCGTTCTCCACCTGATAGTCCCATCCGATTACCTTTTTATTACAGACAAGTCTTTTAACTTCCCTGAAAGTTTATTACATGCTATATGACACCGAGAGTTTTTGCCAGGCACCTCCAAGAAAAAAGTCGTTGGATTTCAGTCCTGCGTCATATTACGTCGTTTCCGGGCAAAAATTCCCATCACTGCTATCTTCAGACTTACATTTAATTCTAATTAATCCTGATAAAGTCATCGACGTGGTAAAGAAGAACGCACACCTGGATAGTGGATGCGCGATTGCTTCGAAATTCATTTCTAAAGAATTGACCTAACTCTAGTTATCCTCATTTGCTGGTTGGCTGATTCGGGACAATGGGACGAAGCCGGCCCTGCACACAACACCGAAGGGATGCAGCATTTTGGCTTAGGGATAATTTCGCTTCGATGATGCACATATGCTTATTGCACCACGAGGGGTGCCCAAAATCAGCGGAAATGGAATCGTTTTAAATTGGAAAAATCACTTGAGTACATAAGTCCTTAAAAATCAAACACAAATTTCTAAGTCTACGTTTGAATTTTTTTCAAATCAATAATTAATTGTTCTACTTTTTTGTTTTTATTGGAAATGAACTAAAATGATGCTTTAAAAGCACCACAGCGGCAAAAACTTTGGGTATTTATTATGATGGTCGCTTTGATTTCGTCCATGTATGCAATTCCGTTTTGGGCACCCCTGCAAGCGGCAAAAATGGCCGCCGCATGTCGGTTCGTTGTTAAAACGCTCTGCCTTTGTGCCTTTGCGACCAAAATACCGGATTATTTTCTAAAAGTCCCTACCTAGCACCTAAGCGAACTGTTTAAAAAGGTTTCCAGCGCAAATTTATAAAGCGAACTTGAAACTTTTTGCTATTGCCAAAGATCAGTATTTAGGCAAGGTTAGATTAAATTTATTGTTTCGTTTTATCACTCACTTATCTAAAGGTTGTCTCATGAACCTGTTTACTATTTAGTCTGTGTATTTAGAGCTGGTTATTTTTTTTAAACATGAGCCCGTTTGTTTGAACGATAATCTGATTGTCGTTGGTATTGTGAGAGACATCAACGCCATGTCAAGAAGCAAAACCCTTCTGCATTTAATCATATATCTCGAGTTTTATTAAATGGAAGGGAACTTCTTTGGGGCACTTCAAGGAGAATGGGCGGCCGCAAAGAGGTTATGATTAAATTTAAAGAAGTTTATAATGTGTTCCCACGCAAAAATATTTAGCTTGTTCAGGAAGCTGTGGATTAAAATTCGACTTCTTATGGATTAGCTAAATCTTACGAGATTATAGATCTTTCTATAAATAGCTTGTTTAAAAATACCGTCCATTACAATATGATACAAAAATGCCAAACAGAAAAGTTTTGGCGTCAGTCAATTTTTTTTTACGCATATTGGAGATTGTAAATCAAGAGGATTTGGGTAAAATTCTCAACCCAAACCTGTAGTGAGACTCATTAAAATTTTAAATTTGCTTATTCATTGTTATTTTCCGAAACCTCAACCATTCATCCTTCCGCCATTCTAATCTAAATTCGCTAAGCTGCTTTGCAACCCTTAATATTTATAACCCAACAACTTGCGTCCGGTCATTCGAATTTCACCTCTGGCACTTTCTGAAGTGATAACAAGATTACCGAAGATCAAAGAAATACCGCCGCTAGCATAGTTTTTGACCTGTTTCGCCACTGTAGGTATGAAATGAATGACCTCTGACTTCGAAGAAAAGCTAATCCCATTCACTAATCTAGCAAGAGTTCATTCTGATATTTGTGCAGTTCCTGGAAATGGTAGCAATGAAGGAAAAGAGCGATTGAAAATGAATACTTTTTCCCTTTGCTTTAGGATAAATCATGGCTTATTGGCGAACAACCAAGCTGAAAAGGTAATGAGATGACATCTACCAGGATCAGTGCCGGCTGCAACCGCAGACAATGACCACTCCGATCTGCACACAATGTTGAAGATTAGCTGATGGCTCGGTATATCACATTGTTCTCATCCTCCAACTGTCTCTCAAACAGCCGCAAACAAACCATTAGATAATTGATACGCGATTTTATCGGTTCCTGTTATCTGTAATAAGGGGTTGATGAACGAGGGTGAAGTCGCTAATCATTTTTTACTAGGTGATATGTGTCATCAAGTACATTCCCACGGATCAATGAAACAAATGACGCCGAGCATCCCTGATTAGCGAGGATGGAGCGTCCGCAGGTAACATATGCGACGCCACACACCCTTAGTTAGCATATTGTCATTTTGGGGGATGCTTTCCCAATTAAACCCAATCTGGGGATGCGTGGGAATGTGAGCTCATAGCTGGACATCTATTACGTGCAATTATGAAGTGCAGCACTTGGATACAGCGTTCCCAGCACCTGCACTTTCGCAATAGATAGTCAGGGATAAAAAAGTTTTTTTCTAAATCAATTTGATAGTGTTCTTTTTTTCCAACAAGTGGAAAACACTCCACAGGTACAATTTCCGGCATTTCTCTGGACCACATGGCATCACTTCCACCCTTATTACATGCAACCCGATTCCGGGTCCCACGCACCATCATCAATATCATCAAAACGAGTCCAGGTGTGCTTTCATACACCCATCCGTGAATTATTGCCCAAACTGATTTTCCACATCGCTTTAGTATTAATATTTTCAGAAAAATTTCAATTTAATATCGCGTATGTGTATGAACTCATCAAAAAAATCCTTAAGCATGTCGTATCGTAGAAAGTTTACTCTTCATATTTGGCGAATAATTTAATCATCTGGTTGATTTAGTTCAAGGGGTGCAATGAAAACGCGTACGGAATTCGGTTATTAATATTCAGAATATCATATCGGACCCCTAATACTCTCTGCACATGTTATTGCTCTTTATTAAAAATATTTTGGTATTGACGTTACTCACCTAGCAGAAAAGGGGGTGGCTCATCATCGGAAAATATGATTGATTTAAAATACTTCTGGAAGATAAATATCGAGAAAAAGTTATTTCCTGTTAGATATATCTGGAGATAAAAAAATTAATCATACAGTCACAGATGTGATAACAATAGAAAACTGTTGAGAGCTGAACAATTCTGATAAACATGATCATTGATCTTTGAGTTTTTAATTTTGCATATTTGAGAATTCAGAGCGCAAAAACAATTTTTTTTTTTTGACTTAGAAGAGTCTAAACCTTTTGTGAAAAATCTGGGTATACCATATTAATAAGTAAACAGCGGGATCAGTAAAAATATCTCAAAGAAATGACAGAGTGACCGCATGCATTTTTGCTTCAAACTTATAGGCAAAAATGTTATAATATAAAAGTGTTTTTGATTGTAGTAACATAAAATTTCTATGCGTAAATATTTATTTTTGGAGACACTTAATTTAATTGAATATAATTTATTCACTTTAGATTGTTTTCTATTTTACCATCGCAACATTCTAAAATTAGTTAAATTGATATTAGACGTAAAAAAAATCGATACCATCTAATTTGAGGAAAAACGTGGCGTCAAACTACATACGTGACAGAATTGTGATAATATAATATCTTCAAATCTAGATGATGAAATAATTTCGTGCGAGTTAATTTTAAAGTTTTTAGGTACTGATAATAAAGTCAAGTTCTCATAGATAAGCCAGAAAAATCAGATTGCACTAGCATGACTTTGTACTTTGTGTGAGAAAGTTAAGAATGACTATGCTAGGGCAAAATTTAACTCCAAGTAAGTACCTTTTTACTTATTATTTTAAAAAATAAAATATAGAGTTTAGTTTTTGGAATATTTTTCAGAACTATTGATATGTACTTTGAACTAATTATTCATCTTCAAATTTTATGTTTTATTTCTCTTCGTGCATGTCTGTCTGTGTTTGTGTATAGTTATTTGATTTTTAACCTTTTTGTTTACTCCTAGTTTTAGATAAGACATTACTTAAGTCCTAGACATGAATTTCACTAGTTATCAAAATTTTGTGACAAACAATGTAAATATTTTTGTATCAAAATGACATGGCAAATTTTTGTCTACACAGCGACCTCTATCGTATAAGACATAGATTCGCATCGAATTAAAACGATTAGATAAGTAAGTCGCCGGAAACAAAAAAAATAAGAAAAAACTAAAAAAAAAAAATTCCGTCACAAAATCCTTCGCAGTCCTTTTCACTCGTCATCTCGTCAATTTTGATGCTCCCGCCCCTTCATACTACTCTAGTAAGGTAAGGGTCGTTGGCAAACGGAAGAGGGTAGGGCTTAAGATCTCCCTTGGTAGAGTAGGGACACTTTCGACCAATCCGAGTCATACAAACGTTGGCAAGTCAAAAAGGGATTCATTCATGTCGGTAAATCATCCAAAGGGTGAGGAAAAAGCTTCGAAAGTCTCTTGGAGTTATCTGTTGACAACGTCAGTGTATTGACGGCGGTTGTTGTTTGCAGACTTTTTCTAAAATTTGTGGGTGTTAAACTGATAAAATGATGAGTGAAATGCAGAGCACAGAAAATGCAATGGTGCATCATCTAGAACCGCATAGGATGCAATTGAAAGCTCAATCTCCATCGTCTTCGAGTAAGTTTAAAAAATTGTTTTGCAATTTTTTGGGGGCTGATGATGTAAGATAACTGTTAATAAGTATTATTTTGAAAATGATTAGGATGCATTTTATTTTAATTCTCTGTAAATCGTCTGGAGCCAACATTGTTTTAAATTGGAATGTTGAGAGCTTAAATTTATTTGTTCCTTTTTAGCTCATCTCTGAATTATTGTAAGCCTTATTCTCTATGTCGTCGGTTAAAAAAACTGTTAATAAAACTATTAAAATAAATAGAAAGAGCTTCAAAATCAAAGAATTTTTTTTTTAAAGGAAGCTTCAAAATTATAGCGTTTTTTCCTTAACAATTGTAATGTTTTAGTTTTTTATTTCAAATCAAATTTCGGGTTTGCTTAATGTTCTGTTCTTATAATTTTTTTTTAATTAGGTAAAGTGAGACATCAAAACAAAACTTGTTGTAAATTTTAAAGAAAGCATCGTAAAGTAAACAGATTGGAAGCGTCGCTAACGCAACCCTTTTGAGCAGAAACAAAATTAATTGAAAAAACTCATTTATTACAGTTTTATAAATAATTTATTATTTAAAATGTATTAACGCAGGGACAATATCCGACGGATTTTATATTTGTTATTTTTAATTCCGTAAAATTTACAAAAATGTAGGCCTTTCAAAAGTGTTTCAACTCTTGCAATAATTGCCAAAGTAAAATATTGCGTATTGTGTCACCCTCATCCCCAAATTACAGTTTATGATAGCTATAAAGGAAACTGCTCATTTCACTTCCATCACCCAAACTTCCGGTATTTGACACCATACCCTCAAAGCCGCACTCTCTACCTCTGATTATTATTATTCAACTATTCATTTGATTCTAGGTCGAATTCTTGACATTCCCTGTAAAGTCTGCGGCGACTTCTCATCTGGCAAACATTACAACATATTCGCTTGCGACGGTTGTGCTGGTTTCTTCAAGCGTTCCATCCGAAGAAACCGTCAATATGTCTGTAAAGCAAAAGAAGAAGGTTCTTGCATCATTGATAAAACCCATCGGAATCAATGCCGGGCTTGCCGCTTAAGAAAATGTCAGAACGTCGGAATGAACAAAGACGGTAAGTCGAATAATTGTTTATCTTAATTACTTTGCGTATTTGATTAGTCAAAAGCCATCGACTTGAGGACACTCTAAGAAGTTACTTGAAGAATTAAAAACCTCTTGAATCGAACTTTTGGCTTAGCTAGCACCAGGTGGAAAAACATAAATGAAATCGCATGTGCTTGATTGTTGTTTTAACGCTTAATATGCCTACTTTAAGGGGTGATTTTAAGGGATATTTTGTTGTTTCAGCGGTGCAACACGAACGGGGACCCAGAAATTCTACGCTAAGAAGACAACAAATGAACTACTACAATGAGGGCAGGGTAATAGTGACGCCGCCAGGGAACGTCCTCAACCTCAGCGTTCCCAAATATGAAGGCAATTCAAGCATGATTGACTCGCCGCCAATGCCCTTACTTCCTCCAGCTGGGTTTATGTGCAATAACTATCTGCCGCTTCCACAGGTTGGTTTAGCTATTTTTAAATTATTAATTTTTAATAAAACTTTAATTTTAGATGCCGCCGTTGCCTCTGCCTCCATTCTTCACTCCTCCGATGCTAAACCCGTCAGCAATCTGCGAATCCGCCGCTCAACTCCTCTTCGTTAACGTCCAGTGGGTTAGAAGCATCCCAGTTTTCACGTCTTTACCCATCTCTGACCAACTTCTTCTTCTTGAAGAAAGTTGGCTAGACCTGTTTATCCTGGGAACAGCTCAGTTTTTACCACTCACTGACTTTGGGGTACTGCTTCAAACTTCCGACGTCTTCCAACAAGATCCAGACAGACGAGAAAAGTTCCTGAAAGAAGTCTCCGAGTTCCAAGACACGTTGAAAAAAATCCATCAATTCCAACTCGATCCGCAAGAATACGCCTGTTTGCGCGCCATTGTTCTTTTCAAGACTTCTTTTGATAAACCGACCTCTTCCAATCAGGAAAAATCGACGACGGATAGCGCGAAGATTAATCTTGTACAAGATGATGCACAAATGAGGTTAAACAAGTACGTTTCCACCGCTTACCCGAAACAGCCACTGAGGTTTGGGAAAATTCTCCTGTTAGTGAGTTCCACGTTTCGAAGCGTTTCCGCGAGCACAATTGAAGAGCTTTTCTTTAAAAAAGTTATTAGAGACACTCCGATTGTTGCAATTATTTCCAATATGTATAAAAATCAATTTTTGGGAAATAATAATGCGTGACGTTGGGCGGCGTTTTTAGTTAGTTTTGCAATATTTTAGGATTAGTCAACGCACTGTGATGTATATAGTTGTTTAAGAGACGAGTTTCTTAGATCTATTGTTTGTACATAAATATGTAGAATAAGTTTTATTATGACTTTATTAACAGATGGAAAAATACAATAACTGTATTATTTTCACACATTCTTCGATTTTCCAAATGCTGTTTTATGAGACAATAAATATATTAAAATAATCTACTTATGACTCTTTTTTTCATTTGTCATTCCTCATATTTTGTGGCTATTTTTTTATAAATGACAACATAAAAGCATTACCCCTTTGTAAAAATATCAATCAAAATTCTGTTTTATGATTTATACCATTAACAGATGCGTTTGAAGACCTTACGCATGTCACTGTCCATCACAAGCCCCTCTTAAATATTATCCCCCGATAGGGATTATGTAACAACTAAGCGGTGGTTGACATTCAATAATTATTCAAATTATTGTTGGTCTTACCGCCCTTCGCCTGTCATATGATTATGACATCCATTTTTTAAGTAGGGGTGCAACCACAATATTAAGTGGTCGGAAAGCGTGTGAGCTTTTTATTTTTACGAAGAGATTTCGGTCCACCAATTTGTCAACATATTCAAAGTTAACACAGATCTGTACTTCTTTGTCCCCAAGATCAGAAACACCGCCTCTTGTTTGCTAACAGCACAATGCTCATTAGCGATGGCTTTTCTAGCCTTACTTACCTGACATTACATGCACAAAAGCCGGACTCAATCTTTTACAAAATCTTTTGCTGCGAGTTCTTTTACGGTAGCCGGTCGGATTAAACAGGACACTGACAATTTCTGACGTTTTGAAAGGAACGACACCGCTATTACACCCCTCGGTCTCAATTTTCTTTTAAAAAAGAATCAAAAATTTATTAAAAATTTAGGAATTTAGATAGGAAAAACAACAATATTAGTTAATATATTATAATATATAATATTAGTCTAAACAGAGTCTAGATTTATTTTGGTCTTGTATAAAAAAATCTCTCAATACCACAATAGCCACTCACGGACCACTCCGCTTGTTTATGCTGGGCGCTCACCACACAGCGCGACGAGTGCAGCACTTCACGTTTGCGGAAACGGAAGGGCCCGCATGCTGAAGATGAGTTCCCGTGAGACTAGAAACCTATTAACATTTCCCGGGATTCTGTGAGCACCACCTCGGCCACATCGCCGCCGATTTCAATCCTCTCGATCTCAACCTCTCCACAAAAGACACGAGTCTAGTATAAACATCGTAATTATTCATAGTGCCCGGATCCGACCACACTCTTTCAGCAAAAGCTGCAGATCTGGGCCAAATTCGCGTTTCGAGAGAATCAACTTCAACTTGTTCACTCCAGAGACAGACTTCTCCTCCGAGAACTTGGTCTTGGTGAGTTTTCCAAGGACGGTGCTCGTAGAAAGTCTGCCATGGGGTGTAAGGGTCGCAGACACCGTTTCTCATACTTTGTCTCCAACGACCGAAACCGCAGTCGAGGTACCAGTGACCTACTGTGGAGTAGATGACGCGGTAGCCTTTGGTGAGGATTCGAGATGGGTCACCTAACCAGTGTTGGACTACAATTTTTTTGCTTAAAGTGTCGAGTTCGGGGTTTTCTGTCAGAGGGCTTGACCACAGGACGACGTACTCTGGAAGCTCACCACCGTTGGCAATTTTCAGTCTTTCTAACATTTTGTTGGTGTAGTCAGCCCACAATTGTCTTAATGATCGCGTCTTCTTAGCAGCGTTAGTGTTAGACCAACAAGTCAAATTAACCTCGTCGGAACCCAAATGAAACATTTCATTATTTCCACTCAAATCCAACAAGTCACTATAGATATTTTGAAAAACGTTAAGAGCACCGTCATTATCTGGATTTAAATGTCCGTTAAAAATATCGTCGTCTCCACAAATAACGTACTTTTGTGAGGGATTGAAGTTCCATCCAGCATTGACATGACTCGGTGCGTCCACCTCTAAGAGAACTCTCACTCCACGTACCAATGAATAAGACACCAAGTCCTTAATGTCTTCAGGAGTGTAGATCATGTCCGGTCCGTAGGCTCCAAACAATGCCAACTTGTTTGCTCTGGGTAAAACCACAGGAAAACTAACAGCGTCAGTAAGATGCAAATGCAAAACGTTGAGTTTTGTCATAGACATGCCATCAACCACGTTTTTTATTAAAGAGATAGGAAAAAAATTTCGAGCCGTGTCTATCGACACACCTCGATGCGGAAACGCGGGTGTGTCTATAATTTCAACATCATGAAGTATTCTCAGTTCTCCTAGTACTTCATCAAACCATATTAACTGTGACAGACTTTCCAGTCCATGTCGGGCTCCAAAAAAGTTCTGAGCAAAAATCGTTGCTGTGAGAACGTCTTTTTTCTCAACCACTAAGTGATAGCTCTCATTGGTACTTATTCTAAGCTTCGTCGTACTAGAATCAGCTACTATTAAATTAACTTCCAAGACTTCTTCAGATCTACTTGTATTTCCAAGATTCAGCAACTTCAAACTTTGTAGGAATAGTCTTGTAGATTCTCTTAACATTACCTGGGCAACTCCTTGAGCGTTTAATCGAATGCCAATTTTACTGGGATTAACAATTGTAGTGCCTTTGTTTGTTACTTGGAGGCGCACAGGTTTGGGCCACAACGGAGGCTCCGTGCAGAGCATGTTGCATGTGGCCAAAGAGACTTGTTCATCGTCTGTTAGGGACTTTACGCATTTGTTGTTTTGACACTGCCAGGAGTAACGTGGTTCTGCAAATCTACTTATTTTGTGATAGGAATTGAATCAAATAAATAAACTTACTCAGTATCGTCATCGAGGTCAATAGGAGTGTCGATATGAAAAGTTTTGTTGACGTTTCCAATGCTGTCAGTAAAACTAAACAGGAACAAAAAAGAGCACATTACAAAACTGGTGAACATAATGAAAACGCAATGCTGAGGAATTCTTCTCGTGTAAGACATCACATCGTTCATTAAATTTCGAACTTGACTCGACAATTTTATTTTTGTGATAAATAGTTATCAGCGCTTAGTTATCGAGTTGTTATCAGTGGGTTAAGTGTTTTGCTTTCCCTGTCTATAATTGAATGCAAAATTTGACAATACGCTTCCATGGTAATGTTGAAATTAGTCATAAAAAATAGGTGCGCACTGAATTACCTAAAAGATTGAAATTAAATAATAATTACACTTGTTTGTTTACAAAATTGAGTCATAAACTAATATTTTCTTTTTATTAGTCATCGATAACTGTTATCTGCTTGCGGCACGTTGTCTCGCATTCTCTTGCCGTTTATCCCATCGCTTAACCGCATTATTTTCTCCTCTGCAAATCGGCAACAAATTAAAACAAAGCCTCTGAAGAGTGCTTCCAATATGGAAACATTCGAGAGGCTCGACTATATTATTCGATAGAGGGTTGTCGCGTATTGTGGTGTTCTAAAAGTCTTTGATTGTTTGAAGGTAACAAAGCATCAAATTTATTCGGTATGGATTCGGTAATCGAAGTCTCTATAGTCAATTGTGTGACAAGAGAGCACTTGGGCTAACCCTTATGAGACAGCTGATACATTGAGTGTTAGCGGAAATCTAAATATTCACACAAGTAAAGGAATTAATTTGATAGTGGGAAAATTAGTGAAAAGACGGAATAAGAACTGACAATAGAGATAAGAAGGAAGTGATTTTTTTGTGGTTGGTTAAACCTTTTAATGGAGGTATTGGATAAACGAAGACTTCTACCTTTGCGGCAAGCAACAAATACAATTTCGCTCAAATGGGTTTTAAGTGTAACTAAATACAGATCAAACGAGGCCGATGGGTAATTTTAGACTTTTGTAAGGCGAAATTACTAAAATTGTGCGTCGACAGAAAAAGAAAATCGAGTAAACAAATCCACACAAAAGACTTTGAAAGGATTACCCAATTTTAGGTCAAAATAATATCTTCTGGCGTTTAGTTAGCATCATGACCAAATTGTTGGACACTAAACAGAGGCAAAACGAGTTTTGGCGATTGTCGGTTTGACATGGCAAAAACCAAACCGCAGCTTTATCTTCGTCACTCAAAAAGTTGCTTTGCCTCCAGCACTCTAACTTGGGGAACATTGAAAGCTGGATAAATTCACGTACCATTCAACAGTCAGTTATTCAGAAGATAATCCCAACCAGATCGCTACTCATACCCTCATTTTTGCCTCCGGCAAAATTCACCAAGGGTCCTAAATTATTGCACCGAGAAAATTAAATAGTTCCCTGATTTTTAATTTCAACAGCTCTAGGCTGTCCATCGAAATTAAAACCCCCGAAAATATTCAAATTTCTAGTCGCGTCGCCATCTTCCACTTAATTTGTCTGACGCTTGAAAATGGAGGCTTAGCATTAATTGAATTGTCGCTCTTAGATAGTGACTATTCCCCCACCGAAAATCTTCCTAAAGGAACATTCTAATGAACGGTTTTGCTGACATCTAGGATAATGTATGGCTTAATAATACAGTGTTGAAAAGGCAGGTCACTTTGTACCAAACTTCATTATTTGATCCTGTCATTGCGGCTGTTACACCATGAGATTTCAATATAATTCAGTTTAGGGCGTCGCGAGAACCAGTTGGGATTTTGCTGTGATTTCTTCGTGGTAAGAGGGTGAGAGAGCACAGCTGTGTGTCCTAAGCCTGCTATTGAGTCTATGTGTGCATATGTCAGCCCGGTTTTGCGGACGGCGTATGCTATGAATGCATTGTTATGCGATTTGTTGCGATTTCTTTCCTATTTATTTTGTAAATAAAAGTGAAATGTATGGCATTTAGCTAAACGTTGATGTCACGGTTTTTGTAAGAAATTGTACGAAGTGGTCGTGTTTTTTTCAAGATGAAAGTTCGAATTCAATTCGGTCAATAGCAGTGGGAATAAAGAAGAACGTTGTGGGAGAGCACAAGACGAAAAGCGGAACCAAATAAATCCATTTAGCAAAAGAAAAAAATAGAAATTTGAAAGAGGTGCACTTCAAAAGATTTATTCTTTATCATTGAATCACTAGACGTCATTTTTGTTTAGTATAATAACGTGTGGGAGAAAACAAACAAGAAAATATCAGAATAGATTATAAAAATTGCGTAATTGATTCTAAGCAGCTTAGATTGTTTTCAATGAATGAAAAATTTATTCTTTGTTTCAAAAGTAGTAAAAACATTTATTTATCAATAATATGGCTTTAAATTTGTACATCAAATTTTCAATATCATCTCTTAAAAAATACAATTAGTTGCTGTAGTCGTCGTACACTTCATTTTGCCTGGAATACTGAGGTCTAGCTCTAGATCTGTAACTTTCCGGTTGTCTGTACTGAGCATGGTACTGAGTTCTGGTAACGCCTCCTTGTGCTCTCGCCGACGGTCTACTTTGAGGAACGTACTGAGGTTCTTCCACATACTGTCCGTCATCATACTCATACTGAGGTTGTCGGTACTCTTCACGTCTTGGTTGAGGCTGGTACTCTTCGCGTCTCGGTTGAGGTTGGTACTCGACTTTACTCGCTTGGTACCTTCCAGTTTGCGGTTGTTCTTTATATCCAGGAGCTACTCTTGACCCAGCGTTATAATTATAGTTCACTTTCAACCCAGTCGGATCAGTGTACGAAAATCTTCCATGGATCACCCCATTCGCGTCACCTTTAGCTGCATGAGCAATACCATCTTCTGTGCGGTACAAGAATCCGAAAGTACCATCGACTTTAGGAAGGTCACGACTGTCTTGTAAAATTGTAGGATTAAAGGATTGACTCGCAGCGAGGTGGAGAAACAATGCACTGATGAAGGCCTAAAAATAAGTAAAAAAATATACGGAATTGCAGGCGAGGTCGCGATTGCTAAATAATGCAAAGAATTGACTCTTGCGTCGGGTTAATAGTACGTGAAGGCGCTGCACTATTTTAAATTAACATACTTTGCCCACTAATGGTCGTAAAATTAATTGAATATGTAATAAGCAGCTGATTGTATTATCGTTAATTTCCGAAAAAGGTACAATTTTTATGGAACAATTAATCATTTCAAGGTTGCATCACATTAACGGGATTCGAATTAAGAGCTAGTTTACTTTAAATGATAACAAATTACTTCAAGGTTAGAAACTGGTTCAATTCCATGCGAAATTTGAACCATTGATGAAAGAGAGTAATAGCTTCTGGTTTCCTTGGTTTTTACACACATTCCAGAAAATTGCCAAAGTAGGAAATCAAATGAGAATTCCACTGATCAATTGGACAATGATTACTTACATGAATTGCATAATGCGAGCTTGAAATATTCAACTAGAATAATTATAACAATTAAAAATGAAAGTTGATACTGAAAAAACGTGTAGAGCAAATAAATATCTACTAGCTTTACATGATGTAAGCATGCGACAAGAATCGCGCTACTTCCTAACGAGCTGAATAATTTTTCATTAATTTAATGGATAATACTGGACTGACCTTTAGATTAGATAAAGCCTGAAATTTATTAGGTAGTTCTCGCTGATTTAGATACATTATTAATGATATTAGGAATGAATGCTAAAACTTACGAACAGATCAAAAATGGAAATTTTGACAATGCTAAAAAGTTTGGTAGGAAGTGATAAAATTGTATCTTTGTAGTTTTACTACAAAATTGACATTGATTATTTTTTCTTAATTTTAACAGTAAGTATCTCAAAACACCAAAATCTAAGAAATAAAAACAAAATTTGAAGGTGACCAGTTTTAATTTAAAAAAAATATAATGACTACTACTTTTTCGTTCAAAAAAATTGTGAAAATTTGCACACAAAATAAAAGCACAACACTTACAAAAGCACACTTCCGTCCGTAAGTCATCTTGCACACTCGTCACTGTTTTCGTTTTTCTCAGCTTCTTCCACCCGATTGGTGTTGACGTGCGGAATAATAAGACAAAATGCATACTCCATGTTTATATATCTGTAAACGGCACGCCTATGTCAATGCTGACTGGTTCGCAGGAAAAACATTCCTGCATGTGTATTGAGTATACCGGCATACGTTATTTAACGTTAACATTCACACCAGGTACTTAATTAAAACATTTTACGACATGTTTTATGGGTTCACTTTGCTGGGGTTGGAATAGCTTTATTAGGTGTTGATGAAATTCCGTTAGGTATTTGAATTTTGTTTCGTAATGAAAAATGGGAAATTTTCTATATGTGGTATAAAGTATGAGTGCTTAGACTTTACCGGTGATTTATCATGATCTCTTGTGGATTCAAGGTACGATTTTAATCGGGTATGTGCTGTATGCATTATTATACTGTCATAAGTAACGTATGATTAATTCGAAGCAATGCATATAATTGTAGAAATTAACTTGAAGGAATGGAGCGTGCACATTTACTTGACCACGATTAGTACAAATTGGGTACTGAATTAATGCAAAATATTTTTGTAAATCTAAAACCTCTGGAAGGATTTGAGATGACATTCCAATATTACACATGTCTGTGCTTCTATAAAAGGGCACTGTTTGTCTTCAATTTATCTTTAACTGACCTTATTTCTGTCAGAACAAAAATGTCATAAAATTTAAAATATGTACAAAAAGTAGAAATGAAAGTCTGTAAAATAATAAGCGTTATTTCTCACCTTATATACATAAATTATGGCTTCATTTATTATAAATGTACTTGGGATATTTTTATTGTTATTAACATACCACTCGTAGCTATTTATAAAATTGATGCGTTTTTTATGCTAACATAATCAACGGTTTTACTATAAAATACGTTTCTTTGTAACTGCAAGTCCTTCCTGGATAAAGGCAGTTTACATATTTGCCTATAGTTCTAAACTGACCGTAAAATAATGATTTTATATATGCTAATAGTGCAGGATTTATTAGTTATAAATTATTATTAAGTGCAATTTACCAATACAGGCGATCACGTGCCTTTTTAGGAGTGACTAAAAGCATATCAACGACTTTAATTAAAGAGATGGAGCCTGAGGACGCAGAATCTAGAAGCTACGCATAACACTATAAAATGTTAAGTATCTGTTAATTTAAAATACTAATAAAATTTTCTAGTTTTATTAATTAGATTATTTAAATAATTGAATAAAATCAGCTACAGTTTTATTAGATTTGTAATCTCAAATTTTTAAAATTTTTGTGTTAATACATACATATAAATAAACCAAATTATCTTAAATCAATTATCAAAATTTATTTATTATCTTAATTGAAAAAGTGGTTTGCTTGTTTTTTTGAAGGTAAAATGACCTGTTTGGTCTTCAGAAGACAATAATTACATAGAAGTGTCCACGAAATACTTTGTGAGGTCATCCAGAAACGTTGAAATATTTACTCTCATTTTAATTGTTAATAATAATTTGCTGTAGTTTAATTGGTTTTACAACTTTTGATTTTAAAGTAGAAACATTTAATTATTTATTAAGATATCTACGGATTAAATCCTGAAAAAAATCTATTATGTAATCAAAGAAAAGAAGTCAATAATGCGACAATTTATAATTTTGACGCTTTCAATATTTGTGTGCTTTTATCTTTATAAAATGTGTTTTGTGGGTAAATATCGGCATATATTGAATGTATCAAATATACTAGTATGTGATGTAGATGTGTAAATACGTAAATAGACACTTGCTTCTAATATTAACATTATTCCATTAGTGAAAATGTTTGATTTATGTTTGAGAGAAATGCAGAAACGAAAGCAAAATTTGCCATCTATTACGACTACTAATTTATAATTAACTGATTGATAACAGATAATGAAGAAATTGCACACCTATGAACAGAAAGCATTACCTTGGATTTTTGTTCTTATTAATATTTATAAACAACAGATTTACGTACTCGTATTACCTCTATTTTATTATTCAAAAATTTGTACTAAGTAAGATATCTTTTGACATTGATTCGCTGTTATTTTTCCAACTAATTTTCTTAATACGATCGTATAGGCTGCAAAATTAACGTAACATGCTATAATTTAATTTTTTTAATAATTTTATTTTGAACTAGTTTCTAATACATACTTCAAGCAAATTTTGCAATTTAAAATCAATTTTTTTTTTAAATTAAGACAAAACAATGAAAAAACAAAACGAGGGATCGCTGTGATTTTTTACGAGTTTTAGAGTTGGTCTTGACAGAGTTTTTATCTCTTTGTATAAGTATTCTTTCTAGCATAGAGCCAATTAAATTTCTAACTTCTTACTTAGCTGCATTTGCGTGAAATCAATTGACGCAACTGTTAGTTCTAATTGAATTGCAGAATGCTGCTGCATTACTTTAATAGACATTTTGTCCTACAAATGCTATATCAAATTAGAAAATTAAATTTATTATTCAAAATATGTGATTTCAAAATTGGTAATGCAATACTGTTTTCAAAAAACAGGACGTTCGAAAAAGAAAAATTAAATCAAATATTAAAAAAAAATGTAAGAAAAAACAGGAACAAAAACCAGTATGGTTTGGTGTGGTAAAATATAAAATAACATAATTATTTTCTATATCTACTTGGAGCATTTTCCGATACACGCCAAGACTTCTAATAATAAGAGATTTTTAAATCACGCCACCAACAATACAGACGAGATTTTTAAGTGAACATTGACAATAACTCAATAGTTTTCTACCAATGCAGAGCTGTATAACGTGTTACCTAAAAGCTTGATTATTTGTACTTATTACTTATTATCATCCTATACACTTTATATCCAATAACACTATTTTCTATTTTGTTCTGTCCGTTGTTAACTTTGCTTGTATTTATGTTTAACAAATCTACTGACATCCATGATTGTAATAAACCTAATTACTAATTACCAATTAATTATCGATTTATTATTGTAATCATATTAATGAATTATTATTATGGAATATTGAAAACAATTGTATGAAATTTTAAATTTATATCTGCTACAATATGAAAGTGTTTATTTGGATAATTACAAAATATTTTATCTCCTATTAATTTAAAATTTAATTTTTTTGTCTTCAGCGCAATAATTAATAAAGCAAATTATTTGACTTATTTTGCGCTCCCTAATTTTAAAATAAATTATTTACCTTGAGGTCTTATAAGTCGTCGATTTATAGGATTTATAGCTATGTATTAGGATAATAAGTTCAATTTCAACTTTGTGTTAGTTCAAATTGTGTACATTGAACTAATTTTATTATCCCTAGAATCAATTTTACAATTTTTTTTTATTTTTACTTATTTTCTTTTCTTGATTTTCACGAAATGTATATTTTGCTTTTGTGCTTCAAGCACCTCTCTCGATCCAGATTTAAATCAACCGCTTCATTCCGTCAAAAGATTGTTCTTTACTAGTCTTTACGATTTTCTCTTCCTCAGTCTTCCTTTTGAGTTTTGCTTTAAAAGTATTTTTTTCTTGAACTTTTTTAATTAATATTTTTGAAGGGTCTACTTGACTATCAATTTTTTTCATTTTTATCTCATTTTAGATTTCTGTAGGAAATTTCAATCTCGTTCTATTTTCTGTTTATTCTTAGATCTTTGCGTACCTAGTAATCGTCTTGAAATGCTTCTTGAAAATAAATCTCTATGTTCTCTTTATTTATTTAATAAAAGCATAAATATTTAAACCCAGTTTTCCTCAAAAAAAATTTTTTTTCAGACTTTAATATAAGTAGGTAATTCTTATAAAATTGGTAGGTATACAATATTTTGAAAAATAATGAAACTGATAAAATTTTAAAGAATTCGCTCAAACTGCACCTGTTGCTCATTGTTGTATTCTAGAAATAATATTCCATTACCTAGTAAACTGAAACTGCACAGAAACATGAAGATGAAAGCAACAAGTCAAAAAGTTCAATCGTGACGAACTTATATCATCAATTGAGATACCATCATGCCTTAAATGTAATAATAGTCACGTAACAACAAAACACCATTCTCATAAAGCGTACTTTCCTGCTAGGCGTGTTCCGGATTCTGGGCCACCGGATCACCTCCGCTATCGCCTTCCTGTGCTGCGACCCTCAACGGAGTCAATAGACTTATCACCGAAACATGATGCCGTTCACACACTTGTTGCGTAAACAAGCAGTTTTTCGCGTAGACGACAATTTTTCACAACAACTGACATTTCAACAAGGTTCAAACGATAAGAGCGTGACGCTTAAACTGGCGATGAAGATTCAAAGGAAGTTAAAAATCTGGAATGAAATATGAATATTGTTTCAACGCTAATTAAACTAACGAGCTTGTGTTGCAACTTGGAGTTTTGTCATTTTAGAGTTTGAAGGAAATTGAGACGGATATGTGGTTTTGACATATTTTGTTCCTTCGTCTTTCTTTTGTAAAGTTAAGTTGAAAGTTGCTTGTCACTATGCAACTCACGTGGATTAAATTATAATTTATGGCTTTGATTAAAGATAGGATTTTTGGTGTCACCACGTGAAAATAGGTCGCAATAAAATACCGCATGGGCGGAATTTAAATCGTCGTAAAAAAGTCAGTTTTGATGTAAATTTGGGAGTTTAACAACGTTAACATTTTGCGATCTTCTCGCCAAATC
Organism: Gnatocerus cornutus; assembly: GCA_029298725.1. Classification (NCBI taxonomy): domain Eukaryota; kingdom Metazoa; phylum Arthropoda; class Insecta; order Coleoptera; family Tenebrionidae; genus Gnatocerus; species Gnatocerus cornutus. The sequence continues at coordinate 11,107,595 of CM055514.1, forward strand.
TCGCGTGGTGGCATCTGCGTGGACAAAGCTTGGTTCTTCATAGGGAGTGTTCCAGGGTCGCACTACCAAGGTTGGCTCGCGGTATAAAACATAAATGAGCGCCGTGAGAGGGCAGTAGTCGTAGTTTGCCTCTGGTAGACCATCACCACAATGTACACACTAGTGAGTATCAAAAATTTTGGAAATTTTGTGGTTCCAGTGGGTTAGTGACAGTGTCCTACAGTTGGTGTTTTTTTTATTTACAGTTGGTCCTCGCCGCTTTCGTAGGAGCTGTTTTCGGACAGGCCTACCACGGAGATCCTCAACATGCTGCCATCCTCAACGAGCAGAGATATTTGAGTGGGGACGGGAAATTTGGCGCCCAATATTCCCAGGAAGATGGTGTACAATTTAAGGAAGAAAGTGAAGCTGATGGTACTCGACGTGGAACCTATTCCTACGTAGATCCCAATGGTCAAAGACATACTGTAAGCTACACTGCTGGAAAACACGGATTCCAGGCTACTGGAGATGGTATCCCCCAACCTGTGCCAACGACTCTTCCCGTGGCACCCCAACCTCAGTACACTCCACAGCCTCAGTACAACCCTCCAGAGTATCAATCTCAGTACAGACCTCAACCTCAATACAGAGCTCAGCCTCAGTATCAACCCCAATCTCAATATCAACCCCAATCTCAGTACCAATCCCAGCCTCAATATCAACCCCAACCCCAATATCAACCTCAACCTCAACCTCAACAACAATACAGACAACAACCCTATTACACTACGACTCCTGCTCCTCATAGGTTCTACCCTCCCGGCAAATTGTCCCTCAACAGGTCACCGGACGGTTTCAGCTACACTTTCCAAAAATCCTAATTTAGAAGTCATTTCGTTTTTAGTCGACATTTTCATTATTGTATTATATTCATAATAAAAACGTTAAATGTTAAATGTTAAGAGTTGTTTGCCTGACGACTACACAAAGAAATGAAAGTGCATAGAAACCTTGAATATGCTTGCTCCCGTTCGACTAGTATTTGCATCATAAGGTTAACGTGGCTTATGTGGCTTTTATGGGTTGGTTCCGGAGTTGTATGGGTGGAGCTGGAAGTCAAGAACGTAGTACTCCGGATACAAGGTTCCGAGAAATTTGTGTTTCCGTATCATAATTAAATAAATTAAATTTCAACAACGGAATGTAATTTGTCGGTCAATTTTATTCACTGTTTTAATAAAATAAATGTAACGTTCGGTATCGCAAAATTGACTTTTTATTATTTAAAACCTGTAAGTAACCTTTAAATTTCGAACTGATCTTGAACCTGGACTAAGGACAAGGTGTGGTCTTCTTAAAATAAAGTTCTGAAAACAGCGAGAGAATGCCAAAGGCATTACGATAAAATGTTGGTCTCAATGTCAAGAGAATTAGAAAAGAGTATTTTAGTCCGGTATCTTTTTATGGTAAACCGAACATTTCGAATTGGCATGATTCGGGATAATTGCAACAATTGTAAAAATTTCTGAGTATTTAAAAAATTGTCATTTCAAATTTTAGGATAACTGTTTTTTAATTTGAAAGTATTGTTGTAGAAATAGTAGTTAGAGAATGTAAAAAAAAATAAAAGGCCAAAGTACTACTTTCTTATTTGTAATAAGATTAAAAGTAACAGTAGGGGAGAGGGGGGCATAGTGGGGAACTTAACAATCAATTAGCCACACATCCTAAAATTATAGAAATTAACAAATTTTTTCACTAAATATCATAGACTAATGTATTGATGATTTTTGTTGTACTTTTTTTGATTACAATAAAAAACTTACGACATGTGAGCATTATTTTGAAAAATAGGAATTGCCCCGCTTTGCCCCGCACATAGGGGTAAAGTAGGGTACCCTATGGGGAAATCAAATTTTTGAATAATTGTGTACCTACTTAGAAAAAGTAACATTTTAAAATCACTTAGTCATCAATGCATATTGTACATAAATGAGCAGGTTCATCATATTTAGCCACTACATTTGTATGACTAGATTTGAAAAAAACTTGCTCCCTAACTGGATTTTATAAAACATACAGATTTTCACACTTTGTTTTATAAAACACACATGGTCAACTGGTGGTCAACTGTCAACTGACAACCAATCAAAGCACGCTATTCGACTTTTTTCACGGCGTTTGGTTTGAGCAGCTGGAGTGTTGCCCCGCTATGCCCCGGTACCCCCCTCTCCCCTACTCTTGCAGACATAATTTAATAAAAAATCAAAACTTAAAAATGATTTCACTAAACTTTGTAAAAAACTAATATTTATTATAATTTTACGCATTCCTGAAAAAAAATCAAATTTGAATGGTTTTGCAAAATACTGGCATAATTCGAATGGTGCTGCTATCTATAAATGAATAGAAATATTATTGTTGCTTTCGACAAAAAGCAGATCTGGTAATGTAGGCTGCTGTAGCAAAACTCTAACAACTCTGTAATTTTGTTGAAATCTACTTTATGATCAATTCAAAATTAAATGAAAATAGTTCAATATAATTGGTAATTGTTGGAAATCAATTTATAGCTATTACTAGCTATAATAATAATGCTAGCATATTAAAAAACATACAATAGGCAGACATAGGTTTATCATGACAAATAAATTTTAATTAATAAGTAGTAAAATTTTGGTCAGTTCTTAGAATAAGGTGACGTGGACTTTAATGATTCACAGTTCATGATTTGGACTTTCGGTTATCTTGTGAATCAATACTGAAATTAGCAGAAAATCATTGCTAATGAAAAAATGTTGTTTGTTCATGCTGGTCTATTATTTTGCAATTTGGTACAGAAAATAAGTCTCTCGTAAAAAGATCGAAATCTTTAAATTGCTTATATAAAATTTGAACAGACATAACAAAGGTTTAAATAAAGTTAAAATTTTTAGTTCAACTTAAACAAATACTAAAATTTGTCTTCTCGTTTCTATAAGTGTGCGTAAGTACAAATCTATGGAAATTTTCTAGAAATTTTGATTGTGCTCTATCATTGTCTAATTTCACACAATCAATGTTACCAAAGCTACAGGTATAACATAACATGTGGAAAAACTATTGATTCGTTATAAAAATAAACTTTTGCAATTAATAATTTCCCTCCTATTAAATTAATACAAATTTTATATCCATGACTAATATTAATTAAAATATTATAATTGTGATTCTTGATTTGCATATGTACTTAATTTTAAAAACTGAACAAAATAGAATCATAGACTTTCCTTTCGTTTTGGTCTGTCCTCGTTTGTCTTGGTCACGAAAAGTAGTGCAGATTACTCATTTTTGGAAGATTGGGTAGGTTGTTTATGCAATGAATCATCTAAAAAGGAAAGTAGAACTTAAATTCGCAAGTAATAACATAAAAAATCACATAATACCTAAAAAATTTCACATTTCATATTTAATTCCTAAATTGCTTCTTTTTTAACATGAGCAGAACATTAAAAAGCAACTAGAAATGCATAGATTTATTTCAATTTAAATATTAGAGTTAAACACAAAACACAACAGATAAAAATATATGTAAAGTAAACAGACAACATTAGTAAAAAAGTAAAGGAACATAATTATCTTAAGAGTGTTTAAAAATGTTCGTGACCGGAGTTTATAAACACTCTAAATAAACAATATACGACAAAACATATGGCTAGTAACTACTCATTTTCGACTGAACCTAAATACTGCTGAAATATTAAATAAACTTTAAAAATATTAACAGGTAGATGGTAGTTTTATAAAAATATAAATAATCTTCAAACAATAATACAAACTAAACCTGATAGTTATAGTCATACTTCTTCACTCCATCAAACTGCACACTCACATAACTCTTCGGCCGATTTTCTCTAAACCCCTCAAATCTACCCCCAAAATCACTCTGAAACACTGTTGTAATTGCATTTTCGGCTCTTTCTGCCTCTCGTGCTTCCTCTTCCAATGCCTTTCTGTAATTCTCAACTTGACCCGGCGTCTCGGCAGGTTGTTGTATCGTGTTCGGCGTAAACAGGTTCACAGAACGTAAAACAGGTGTCCGGAAAAGACTTCCTGCTGGGTGAAGCGCAATGTTGCTAGGAATTCTGCTAGCGGTTGAAAGCGGCAGGATTTCAGGATTTACATCACCGCTTGAGTAAAATATTTCATGGTGATACTCTGGAATTGGGAATGACAGATCTTGAGCAAGAGTTCTGAAGTTGAGGAGGACGCAGAGTAACAGTGCGTGTGAAGATATCTGGAAGCAATAATTTAAGTTATCGAAATTATGCAGGAATATTGATTAATCGGTCGATTAATTAAATCAATTAATAATTTAATTTTCCATGATTAGTTTGTATGTAAACAACGATTTCCTGAAATTCTGGAGCATGTTGTGTCCTAATAAAATTATTTGTAAATTTAGTAATTTAAAATTGTAAATCGTACCCACATGCAATAATAAATCGACTAATTAGACATAATTATTGTTTCTTTTTTACAAATTTATCATAAATTATGGTAATAAGTGCATGCATCTAGAACGAAAAATGTGTGGTGAAAAAATTTCAAATACTTAATGCAATAAGTAAGTATGTATATCAATTACAAATCAAGGAGTAATTTAAATTTGAATTAAAAAAAAATGTGCAAAAAGGTAACGTATGTATAAGAATTTCGGATCCTAAATATGAGAATCCTCTTCCTAACTTTTTTCCTAACTGTTCTTAAAAATTCAGAATTTTAAATAAATCTTTATATAAAAAACTGGCAGCAAAATTCAGTTTCAATATGAAAATTTACGATGCTAGAATAATCTGTGATTATAAATACAAGTATGTGGATTACAAAATCTGAACGCATGAACAGAATTAATTCAGATTTGTTTTCAGTAGATTATTCTTTTTATAGTTATACTTATTCTGCTAACCTAAAAAACAGTTGCTGTCAATTACCTAATTCAGATTTTTTAATTTACTACAATTTAAGTTTTCAGAGTCTCACAACTGAAGAAATTGTCCTACTTTAAATTGAAGCATTCTTAGGAAAACTCAAGTAGAAGTGTGAATATTCTGTATCGAATTTTAGAAATTGCATAAAGCAAAAATCAAATTTGCATGTTAAAATTCTATTAGGCGTTCAAATTAAAAATGAATAAAAAATAGAATAAATTATTGTCATGTCAAAAAATCGTTTAACTGTGGGATAACGAACAATAGCCTTTAAAATCTAACAATAATATTCTTTTCGCATATTCACAATCGTTCTCGTTTTCACTTCACACAGATACACAATCTTCAATCAACACACGTTGAAAGTAAAAGCACTAACCATAGTGTTAAATTCAAACGCCAGTCTTTTACTGATGTCGGTCAAGAATAAACTGAAAGAAGTATCACTTTATCACCCCTACTATAAGTAAGAACTTGAGGAATGGTGCTCAAGTTCAAGAGAATTTTACAGTGCGTGAGCCAAGCCTCCAGCAACCGTAAACAAATTAGATAACATCTCTATAGTATATGATAAATATACCTACTTAAATTTCAATGAATGGCCCACAAGAACATTATTTATTGCAGATCGAACAATTCATGTAAAAAGGAAATGATTAGAAAGCCATCAAGTTACAAGGTCTGAAATTTCGTAAAAGGATAATTATAACTTGAACACTGTTATTTTTCAGAGAACGTGGACTTTTCGTCTTTGAAGTATTTTATTACGCCATTGTTCCCTGAGTTTTTCTCGAAGCTGCTATTACAGTGAAAATTACAAAACTATGGATACATTTCAATGTCATTTAATTAGAGTACCTTTCACTGCAGACAAATTAATTGTACCAAATGTGGATAATTCAGTTGACAAAAATTCGCCACGTGTAACTGAAATAATAATAACATTGTCGGAAGTCAATGTCAAGTATTATTCTTGAACTTGCACAGAAATTCAATTGGTACTTTTGGTTTTTATAAATTGTCTTAAACAGTTTATATTATGTAATATTGACCCCAACACCTTACATTAAATAACTGCAAAAAATATCGAAATCGCTCAACTTTGATATACACCAATTTTAAATGTCAAAGTAAGACCTAAGTATGATCTAAATTCCCTGGAAATTTGAATAATTTTAGAAAGATTTTGTAACTTCAATGATAGGCCTGCTTAGGCAACTGAGACTAACTATGCCAACTATTTGCAAATATCCGATCCAGGAGGTTTCGTTTTCTAGAATGTGGCCAGGACCTTGTGCTTTTATGGATATTCATTTCAGCTGAAGTCATTTTTTTAATTGTTGACAAGGTCATTAATACATAAAAACTGGGGAAGGTGTGTCTGCTAATAAAGCGGTGTGTCTGTGACGTCGTCTAAAAAAGCGAAAGTAAGGCAAATGAGCGTTATGTAAATAATTGCAATAGTTGCAGATACAATGATGAGAAAATTTGACGTGTTGAAAAATAACTGTAGAAATCACATTCTTCTGGAAGTTAATGAGAACAAAGTATTTGTGATTGGCGATCGAATACTATCTAATGTTTTTCAGTGGTCTTTAACTGGACTAGCAGACGGAAATAATCAGGTCTTGTCGGAGGTGTGCAGTTCTCTGAGCATAACTAGTTTTTCAATAAAATGTAATCAAGGCAATCAGTTATTAATTATTATGCTTATTACAAAATTGAAAGTTTCTACGGATTTAAGAACACTTTGTATATTGGCAAATCCGTTGGAGGAGTAGGTATTTACGATTATTTAACATTAGAGAGCAAAAAGAACAATAATTGACCTTCATATTATCTATTTAATTAACAAGGTGATAGATAAAATGATTGGAAAATGACGTTTTAAAATTAAAGTTCAATTTTTTGTAGATATTAAAATGTAGGAAATCTATTTAGATACAAGTACATTCGTTTTGGTTTGTTTTTATTGATAAGTCAGTATGCCGAATATTTTTTTAAAGTTCTTTAAATTCGAAATACAATTATAGTTCCAATAATAAAAGTTTATTTTTAAGGTTTTTTCTATAAAAGATCTAAATTTGAAAAAAAATGTTTAAACACATTTAGAATAGAATAGTCTAAATTTTTGATAAATTTATAGAACTCAGCTCATCTAAAGAAATAAAAAGTTTAAGCATATTATACTTGATGTAGGTATGTACCATCAAAAGATCTAATAAATTAAAAAAATTGAGTCTCTACTTGAAGAAATTATAGGAGTAGAAGTCACAGAAAAGAGAAAGCTAACAGACCTATAAAAAGTACAAAAAAATTGTAGGTTTTTCTTAAGACTTATAATTTTTGTATACTTTAGAAAATCTAAGAATAATTTTTATATTTTATTTAAAAATAATTGTTTTTAATTAAATCCATTGCTCGTATTTATTGACGATTATAAAATCCCGTGACACGCAAACTGCAGTTGAATAGCTTTTATTTCTGCCAAGAATTTTGAAACAAATAAGATTTAGATAAAAATAAAACAAACTTTCTAAGCACTCTAATTTTAAGTCTCGGTAAAATAGAAATTGCTTATTGATTAAGAATATAAATGAACAAAATAGGATGTGCTTCTCTTGTTGAATCGGAGGCATATTTTAGCAAGTTTTGTAATGTTTTCACGACAAAATAATAAAAATTGTTGAATTTATAGAATAACACAGATATTTGACAACGTTTGTTTTGTTAACCTAAATTACGACAGACTAAGTATGTAATGTTATCTTGCAGCAGCAAACGATTTAAAAATATCTTCTTATTTAAAATTTTTAAATTTAAATTGATTTTTTAAAGCGCCCCCTGTCGGAATGCGCCTTAACGAAATCCACTGCACTGCCGGTCATCGTGAGTGTGTAAAACCGCAGTGGTCTGTTTTACCGACATGACCAAGTCGCCACGGAAGTGATCAGTCATCTTTTCTGGAACACAAAGCTGATTTTCTTTCGTCTTTGTAAAAAGTCCGAGTGTCTCCGTACTCCACATTTCTTCAAGCAATTAGTCGAATCCAGGCCCGCGCACCTCTCGGCGTCCCGACGTCCCTACAAGAACTCGAAGTCTGCTTTTGACCTACGTCGTGCGTGTGAGTTTTGAAGGAGGCCATCTTTGCAATCTGCTATCAGAGGTCCTTGGCTCGAGGTTTCATTGTCTGGTGAAAAGCCAGTATTTATTACACATACACTCCGTCAAATGGCTTTAAAACGAATCAACAAGGTACGTTAATATTCCCAGTGCAAGTGAAAGTACAAAGTGGTGAGCGTTTTTTCACAAAAATTTCGTTCTGTGGCATTAAAACGCCCTTAACGATTTTACGGTCAAAACGAAGAGTTTTTGCCCTCTTATCAAGTGTAGTGTAGAGATCTTCAGGCGATTTTCCGCATGGCTCTGTTTTTTGGGGTGGCATGAAAATGCCGGATGTAACGTAACGAGTGTCAGGTCCGGTCGAGGTCTGTTTTTCTTGTGACTTTGGCCGTTTTTTGCCAAAAGCACATCTTCATAACAATGTGGCTAATTTTAAGACCTTGGCTTGATGTTTCACGCTTCTAACCTCACCATATTAGGCCCCTGACTTTCAGGTGGCTATTATTAACCTGATACCTGCCTGAGTGAGTACTCATGAGTTTTTTTGACATTTTAGGAATTACAAGACCTCGGCAGAGATCCTCCCGCACAATGTTCAGCAGGACCTGTTGGAGATGATTGTAAGTTACCACGTTTCTTTCTAAACTTTTACTAAAACAAAACTTTTTCTTTTTTGTTACAGTATTTCACTGGCAAGCCACAATCATGGGACCAGTAAGTGATTTTTACTTATTTCTTTCTTATTTTCTTCTAAACCTGTTACAACGCCGCATAACTGTAATGAGGTTATTTTTAGATTCGTAATTTATTTATTCAATAACCTTATGCAAACACTTGTGTATTGATTCTCAAAATTTTTACATTCTAAAATTTCATTTCTTTTGCAGCCTGATAGTCCATACCAAGGAGGAGTATTCTTTTTAACTATTCATTTTCCAACAGACTATCCGTTCAAACCACCAAAAGTCGCGTTTACTACAAGAATTTATCACCCAAACATAAACAGTAATGGTAGCATTTGTCTTGATATACTTCGCTCCCAGTGGTCACCAGCACTTACGATTTCAAAAGGTATGATTCTCAAAATACTCTTTTATTAATACAGATAAGTGCATTATTCTCTCGCTTAAACTTTAGCATAATGATGACTAAGACCTATCAGCATGTTATCTGTGGGTTATCTGTAATTTATCAATGAGGAAAAGTTACCGCCACTTCTAGAAGTAGTGGTCCATAGAAACATTTTTGTCAGTTTCACTTTGTTAACTTACACAACATTACAATTATCTAATTTTAGATGTTTTGGGGTGTCACTCTTAAGTTTGTCAAAACTGTTATAACACACTTATAAACAAAATTTGTACTAAACGTTTTTCTCAATGACATTGTTTACATGCCATAAAAAGAGTGTTTTTATTTGTTTACATTGTGAAAGACTTTTGATAATTTGTGTACAAAACACTGCTTCTGTGCCTTAATTGATGCAAACATTATTTTGGAATTTCATTTAATTCATTCACTTTTTGTTTTATGTTAAAAACTAAGTTTACTTTGCTTTTAATGATCTCATACACGATGTTCTTATTCTTATGTCACGTTCAATTTCAACGTGGTTGTCCACAGGTAGCATTTTTTACTAGTTATGTCTAGAAAACTGTTATCTTGATCTTATACCTACGTTGTATTGATTACCTTCAACTGGTGAATTCCGCAAATTTTGTCTCACTTTTATGTAGATATGATTTTGTCTATTTAGGTTGTCTAAATGCCTTAAATAGTGAAATTGAAAGTACATGGCTCGTATTTTCGTAGGATCTATTGGACGTAACGAAGACACTTCAATGTGTTGAATAAATAGCTCCATAAAAGGGAAACATGAAAAATCGTCTATTTAAACTCGAGACGCATTTTATGTTTCTATTCGGTTAATATTTACCTCAAGATTAAGGTAAATATGCGCATTATCTATACAGCGAGGGATTATGTCCATTTGGAAACAAATTTTACTCGTAAAGTGTAGTTTTACTGATTAGGTAAGCAATTTGGCGATCAATACCTCGTCTCTATTTTCTGTGGTCACTTTTGGTCAATATTGTAACCATTTTTATAGAACTGAAAAATGACAATCGATTTCTTTGGGTGTTTTGTTTTAAAATAATATAGTGCTTATTTACTTTACTATAATTTCAAGGGCTTGTTTTTGCCAAAAAAAAAATTATGCATGTGAACAAATCTTTTCAAAAGCAATTGTCGATAGCACATCAACATGCAACTGTTTCACCTAAAAATGCTTTTAGCTTTATCAATGTTTACATTTTTGTTGAACAAATTGATTGTGAGAAAGCTCGCTAACTTATTGTATCGCTAAGGTTCAAAGCGTTGCTATTAATAAAACTATTTATTTGTAAAATAAACTTTAAGTAAGTATTCATTACAGTTAGCGAAACAAAATTAACGGAAACAACGCCAATTGGCCTTTAACGATCACTATATATTGACGATTTAGAATAGTAATAAGGTAATGGCCGCTTTTGCTCATTTATGTTTCAAAATCCCGTTAATTTCTTTCGTTAAGTGGAGTTGAAAACAAGTTCTAATTTTTTCAAAGCTTGCTTTATCAAGATCATTTCCAGTTATATTGACTCTGTTTTTTGTTTGATGATGTCAGGCTAGGATTGCATAGACTAGAACTACTTAAATTTCAACCAATTAATCCGAGTTATTGTAAACACTGTAAGAAAATCGGATTTTTTAGGATATTGTGGTTTTAAAATTTAAATTTGATGTGCTTTCAATACGCTTAAACAAATGAGCGAAATATCCTTCGATTTTTTCATTAAAATTGTATTAGTCGATTGTTGTAATGGTTGTCATGTATTTCCCATTTTGGTTTTTTATGTGTGTGTAATTAAAGAGAGTCTGAGTGATGTCATTAATGAAAGAGTATGAGGTATTGATTGGCGTTAAGTAAATAATTAATAGCATTAAGTATCGATCGTCGGGGAGTCGTTCGACATTGACTAACTTTCTGTTTTGTTACAGTACTCTTATCAATCTGCTCACTTTTGTGTGACCCAAATCCAGATGATCCATTAGTACCAGAAATTGCTAGGATATATAAAACCGACCGGGAAAAGTACAACGAGCTAGCGCGCGAGTGGACTCGCAAATATGCTATGTGATGCCCCGGCCCCCAAACCCCACACTTCACACTTTAGATAAAAAACAACTTATTTAATTGCAACACTCGGAGGGGATGAGCCAGCGTTCATTTCTGTCAACATGTATATTTGCTTTGGACTGAGTTCCCTCCTTCACTTACTACCACAGTATCCATTGGGGTTTTAAAATGTTAAAAAATCATTATAATCTATAATTAAATTTGAAATTATTTTATTTGAATATATTGTGGTTGTAAGAAGTCAAGTGTTGGGTTGCGTTTTTCTTTCCCACTTGCACCCGACTTCCTTGCAGGAGTAGTGAAAGTGCGTGTTGCTTGTTTGTAGTAAAAACAGCCGGCAAGCATTTTTAATACTTGAACAACGTCGGGTCCCGGATTTTTATCCAACGTATGGATGACACTCATATACTAATATAATTGTTAGATAAATTAATATGTAGGTTTTGTGGTTCAACTAGGTGTATTGTAATAAAAGATTTTTTTGCAATTCTCTACATTCTATACATGTTTAAAGTTTTTAATATTCTAGATCTCAGATGTCTAGTTCGGCTAAATTTAAAGGTAAGACGACCTATCCGTGACGTTTAGTTTACACTGAAGTTGACCAACAAGAGCAAACAGAGCAATCACGTTCTTATCCGATCAGTTTTGTTTTTATGAGTGGCAGTTTTGTTTGCTCCACGACGTTAGAGCCCCGACACTTCAAAAATCGAAATTCGGCAACAGTTTCGTAATAGAACATAAGAGTAACGTAATTTATTTCGCAGATGTGGACACTTCTTGTTTGTTTGCAGTTTTATGACTGTACTATTTAAACCATGTAAAACTTTTTATACATAAATATAATGTGTAAAAATATCGAATGTAATAAATAAGAGATTGCTTCCTGTCCCTGGTGAAACTAATTTCCGGGACCCTCATGCAGGGTTGTCTCCTCCCTTTTTTAATTGAGACACAGTTATTCTCATAAAATTATTCAGTGTATAATACCAATTATTGCATAGTAAGGATTTGTTACATAATATATATTTTTTCTCCGCAATTATCAGGAAATTTAAATAAAATGCAGTTAACCTGTTGTTTTTTTTTTATTAGTGATGAATGTTGGTGGTTTTATTGCAAGTGAGAATGACGAGGTTAAATTATTTTTTGTTTATTATTTTTTCGATTGTGTGGTAACTCCTAATAAAATATTTCAAAAAAAATACCCATTCATTTTTATTTAGTAGAAATATTTTTGAAGCACAAAATGGACGATTTACCCAACACTAGATTGCACTAGTCAATACTAATTATTTTCTAATTAGACCCTTTTCATACATACATAGCATGTGTTGTTTTTTAGGACAAATGCCGCCGGATGAACAAATATTTATAAAGTTCATCGGGTTTTACGTTGTTTGCAGTAGGTAAGGTTATAAATGATTTACATTTTTCAGCGATGACCACAAGTAACAAACCGATATTATTTACTCACAGAATTTTCTAGATCTAAATGGATTAGATACATAGAACGTATGGAAGTTCATTTTTTTATGTATATTTAGAACTGACCGTTTTTGGGACATGATATCTCGCATCTTTGGTCAACTCAGTCTTCTTTTTCTTTTTCTAGCGGTAACAAATCGGGTGTACAGATTTTAAATTGTTTTTTCAATTGTGGGGCGCAATTTTTGCACAGAATTGCGGGCATTTTCATGGTTTATCAGTTGACATATTTATAACAATATCTACATTGCTGGAAACCCTCTAATCTGGGTTTTCATCTCATATTAAAAAAATATTCTAATACATAATTCACTGTTTTTAGTTATTTTAAAACTTTCTAAACTGATCCGTCTTATCCGCTTTTTTTCATGCCCAAAATTTCAAATTTCTATTATTTATAGATAATTATTGTGGATCATCTTGTATGTTTGTTTTTCAAGAATTTTAAATAATAAATTGAAAAAATCTAAGTATTGTGTACATTTTAATATATTAATTGGCATTTAATATGCAGGTGTCCCAGAACTCGCGCCCCAGAGAGCAAGGGAGGGTGCCGGCAGTAATACAGATGGTAAATTTCAAAACAAAAATTGACTAAGTTAAATAGTATTCGAGAACTGATAAAAAGTTAACAACCAATCCCGAAAGCTTATTCGAGAAGTGGAGTAAATGGCCATCCCAATTTCCTAGGCAACGAAAGTCTAATGTTTAACCAATGGATGATAGTATGTGTCCATAGTTACCAATTTTCAAATTCTGTTCAGCTTCAGGATTGGCTACAGTTTTTTTTTGTCTTATCTCGGTTATTTTTTGAGTTAAAAACTTATGGTTTCAAAATTTTGGTTCAGAATTGTTGCCTCCATAAGCCCTTTCTCTCTGGGGCGCAAGTTCTGGGACACCCTGTATTTTTTGTAATTCAAGATAAAAAATTGTGTTTAACATAATTGAATAAAGCAGGTTAAAAAACATAAACCTTGAAATTTTGATTTTCGTTCACGCGCAGAACCGTGCGCTGTTTTTAGATTTTTTGCATTTAAATTCATAAAATACAAACCTGATCGGTATGCAATTGTGATTTATAGATTTTTAGCTGCCTGGTCCTTCGGTTTATACGTTTTCATGGTGAATATCGTCATTTAAGAGCATTAGCATTTTTTAATTTTATAAGGAATCCAATCCTTTTTTTTAACTGTTATACGACTACTATTAGGCGAATTAAACCCATCCAAAATTTATTAAAAAAAAACAGTTTTGATCATTTTTCGTTAAATTTTATGATTTCTGAAATTTTAAAAAGCTATGAAATCGACCTTAAATCGAATTTATTTTTAACTGAATTCCAAACTCTCGTTAGAAAGCCAATTTATTACGGTGACTTTACTTTTTAATTGATTTTGGAAGCATTTATTTATTTTAATTATTATTTTTAACAATAAATGTCTAAACTGTTTTTTTATATTAATTTACGCGGCATTGAAGCATAATTAAGCGTAAATACAGTAACTACTTATAATTACCATATCATTATGCCTATTTGGCGAATCAGTGTCTGATCACAACTGGTACTGGAACAGAGTATTTTTCCACAATCCACAAAGATGTGGTTTTTAAATTTTTAAATGTAATAATAAAATAACTTGTGTTTGCGGTTTCAATAATATGCAATAACAAATATTTTTTCTAATCTTATTAATTAATAAGTCTAAATATATGCACAAATAAATGACCAACAGTGTCTAGCAAAACAACATTTATTTAATTATTTATTATTATAACAAAAAATGTAAGCATGATCTAAGATGCAATTTAATTTTTCCTTTATCCAAAACTAAAACTTCTAATTTGGGTAATTTTAGGCTATAACTATGAAATTTCGGCAAGTTACTATTTTTAAGGCGTTTATCAACTCTACGAAATTGCAAAATTGTAGAGCGAAAGACACAAGTTTTAGACATTTTTTTTAAGATGAAACTAAAATTTCAAACATCCCTTTTCGTGCTATATGTACGAAATTTGGGGAAATTACTATGTTTGAGTCGTTTATCTAATCTGCTAACTTGCAAAATTGTACAACCAAAGACACAAGTTGTAGAAATTTTGTTTTTTTAGTCTTAAATTTCTGAGATCCACCACTAAAATTCTTAATTTTAGTTATTTTCGTGCTACAGCTATCAAATTTGAGGAAGTTACTATTTTTGCGTCGTGTATCGAATTGCAAATTGTTGATCGACAGATTCGAATTTTAGAAATTTGTATTTTTAAGACAAGGCAAAAAATCAGACATCCTATGCCAAAATTCGTAATTTTAGTACATAATCCTAATGCTCCACCTAGCTATGAACTATCTGGATTCCTTTAAAATTTTGCATTGTTTTATTTTTTGTATACTTTTTTTTCTGCATTTCCAGAATTGTTCATTTGGCTGTTACATTATAAAGGTACGTAAAAGTTCTCGCTATCCAATAAAGCTCTTAAAAATACCAAAATTCTAATAACGCGGTACAAAAAAAATGCATTTTTGATGAAAAAATTTCGAAAGTGCGTAATACTACACAATTAACAATAAATAGCTAACTACAAGACAAATTCAATGATTGCAGTCTGACTCAGGTATATTGAAACATTCCGTTATCAGACTCTCGAAGGAGTATTTTTAGTAGCGGATATCGCGTTAATTGACCGTTGATTTATTTAATAAATATTGTTCAATGTTACTATACACTAAAAGTATTCAATTCACTTTAAATAGATTAGAAATAATCCGTATAATTCCATGAGAAAAGTGTATTTTAACTTAAAAGCCGTCAGTAAACGTTTGTGCTTCTTTATACGACGTAATAAATTGGGCGAAATATGATTAGGTGACAAATCAGGTGTGAATCAAAATCATTTATGTATTCAACGAAATGGCAAATTGTTTATCCTTTGGTGATACTAAAAGAGATATAAATACTGTGGAGGTCCAGTATGAAGATTATCGTTCAACAGTGAACATTATCTAAGAGTTTTTTGTGTGTATCTACATAAAACGATGAAATCTGTTTTTCTGGTGAGTTTTTTTGCTCTGATAAAGGGAAAGGTTTTAATTTGATGTTTTTGCTAGATTTTTGTACTTGTGGTGTTCTTGATCACCACCTACGCTTTTCCTGCTCCTCAAGACGTTTTTGAACCGCGTTTTACTTTACGAAGGCGCACAAATGAAAGAAGACGCATTTACAATTACCGCCCGGACTATGAATATGATTTTAACCACCCCGACGATGGTAACGACGATTTTCCTACAGTGGCATAATGGAAAACTATTTGTAATGCAGGAATTCGATTATTTATTGTTTTATTTTGTACATTTTTCCTAATAAAATGTTTCTCAATGCTCAATTAGCTCTTTTATTTGCCATTTTAATTTCACACCCTCATTTTTGTCTTTGTCTACAACTAAAAATAATATCTGATCATAAAAATAATATAGCAATACGCATGTTACAACGAATATCACAGAAAGAACTGAAGATACTGTAGACTTTGAGGTTTTGGACTCGTTATTGTAGCTGCACACTTCTTGATGGAGTTGTAAAGTTTCGAATCTCCCATAAAACGGACACCCAAAGTCGTGGAATCTACAGGGGAAGTCTAATTTTCCGTGTAGTTTTTCCAAAGTTGAGTTTTCTTCGTAAGCGAACGGTGCGCGACATTCTGGACATTCTTCTAATTGGTCAGAGCAGGTTTCACAGTACGCGTGGCCGCGGAGGCATTCAATGATTGGTGGGAACATGTATTCTGTGCAAATTGGACACTGAAATTCTTCTATAAGGTCTTTTCGAAATACCATGGTGGAAATGCGATTGAAAATTGCTGTCAAAGTAAAAGTCAAGTTGAGTGGAGGAAGTGAGCACATTTGTGACAGCCGTAGCCTGTGGGCGATTTTTTTTCGCAGAAATTGTAGTAAATCACAGCGCCAGGACTATTAACATTAAATCTCAAAGGCTGTTATCAACTTCCACTCTCTTGGTAATTTCACACAAAATTTTTACACCTCCTTATCTTTAGATCTCATTATATCGACTACCTACTAGTTTAAGTGACTTGCAACTTTTTATTGTTAATGAGAAGACTTAACCTGCTGCAAATAAATGAATTTTTATGTCTTTGTCATATTGGTAGCGAGTTTGCGAACATTTTGCTTCGTTAATTACTTCTTTTCATTACCATGAAATTGGTTTCAGATTTTTATGGCTTCTTCGTGGTAACTAGAATGTCAAAAAAATGGAAGACATGTTGTCTGTGAGAGACCAAGAAGTTTCTAAATGCTCTCCATGACATTCGATTTTGAGTACTTTTGAATTGTACTTTGGTTAACAAACTAATAAAAGTAATCAGATTTTTTGCTAAACGATCTGAATTGTGGAATTTTTAGTTCCATTTATGCAATCAATTGTACCCAAGTGCATCAAAGTTGTCTAGATGCGCTGCAGTATTGGGATGCGTTTGGCGATTTTGTTCGAAAGATGATGGTAAAATTGAGGACAAATTTCGGACCGTAGCATAAAAATTATAATAATTTCTCGAGCTGACAAGACTTACATTTGAGTAACAACACTATAAAATAGGTAGAAACAGAACCACATCAGCTTGCATTTCTAGAAGGTTTCTATTTTCACAGATTGAGTTGCCGAAGTATACCTACATACACTGTGTTTCAAAAAGATTTTCATATAGTCACCTTCCTTCCTTTGCTTAATTTTGCTGTTTGTTTAAATTCTTTCCCTATTTTTAACAGGACTAGTAGGTACAATGCGAGCGGCACAAAATGATTTTATTCCAAAGGCAACTACATGTAGATGAAAATCATTTTGAAACACGGTGTATTTTCGAATTCGAGAAAAACTATCGTGCAAACCACATTTTTCTATCTGTCGTAGTTTCGGAGAGTGGAGCTCACAATATTCTGGAGCTTCCAAATTTTTGTTCTCTGGCGACAACCCAAATCTTCAATAGCTTCTAACACAGTTATTTGTTGACGTACGTAATTATTTTTTTCGCTGCGCTCCTCCTCCAAACAATTGTCTTCGATCGGTAAAGTGTCCTTACCGTTCTTAATACTTAATATACTATTACGAATTTTGGATATTTGAGAGCGGATTAAAAACAATAGCGCAAAAAAAGCGATGGCAAAAATCGCATCTTTCTATCTGTCGTAGTTCCGGACATCAAAATGTTTAGAACTGAAAATTCACTATCCGAAATTTAAATCGCTTCTAATTGACTTACTTGTGGAACTACGTTAAAGAATAACCTATGATGTGAAGTTTTGCGTAAAGTGAGCATCAATAATTAATTTAAGTTTGTTTCACAAATAAGCGAGACATCAACTGAATTAGATTTGGATACTAAGCTACATAATTTTTTCGAATATCGCCGGCGTAAGTTGTCAAGTTGCCAAGTCCATTTTTGAAGAAAATGCGTTTTCAATTTTATGAAATGAATAACAGAAAGGCACGGATCTTTTTATGTGTTATTATTTTATAATTAAGAAACATTTTATTTTTATTCCCCAAATTATCAAATCTCAGATTTGACGACAAATATGTAAAAAATTAAGATTTCTTGACCTCGGTTAAAAAAATTAAAAATGGGCTTAGCAACTTAACGACCCAAGCCGACGATATCGTCGGTTTAGGTTGTTAAGTTGCTAAGTCTATTTTTGAACAAAATGCGTTTTGAAGTTTATAAAAAGGATAACAGAATGGTACAGCGTTGGATCCTTTTATGTGTTATTATTTCAGAATTAAGAAACAATCTATTTTCATTCCCCAAATTTTCAAATCCCAAATCTGACGACAAATATGCAAAAAATTAAAATTTCTCGACCTCGGTTAAAAAAATTCAAAATGGACTTAACGACCTAAGCCGACGATATGTAATTTGAAATTTAAAGTTAGGAATATGTAACAGTTGATTCTTATCGGCTAAAGCAAATTTCCGGAATTTTGCCGTTTGGAAACTACTCGAAATTTTAATCGCTTCCAATTCAAATACAGTAGAGTCTCGATTAACCGATCTAATGTGGACCAGCTATCCTCTGCACGGATAAGAAAAAAGTCGGATAATGCGAAGACTGTTTGAAATAAAAAATGTTACACGAAAAATCAACTTATTATTGTTTTTGTTTGTTGTACAATTCACAAAAATTTCAAAATTTTTGGAATTATGTCGATTTCATTGTCTTTGTTTACTGCGCTACCATCAGTTTCATCGCAACCACAGGTAATCAAAACCACAGGTTGCTCGAATAACAATTCGGATAATCGAGAGTCTACTGTATTTACATTATCAAAAGGATTAGATTATAATTTGTGTTATTAATTTACAATAGGTAATCAATTAAAGAGAAAATAAGTTTAATTTCAAAGTAATATGTAATAAATAGCATTTTGTAACGTCGTAAAAGGTACGGAAGTTATTCAACAACATTGAACTGTCTATTTGTTTCCAAATTGCAAAAGTCTGTTTCTCACTGGGAGTATCATGTTTTCGCGTAAATTGACAAGCTAGCAAGGCTGTTATTTAAACGTTAAATAATGCGTTCCAATTTTCTCCAAATAATTCAATCAAAGCAATACTACCTTGATAAACGAAAATTTGGGGTGATGACACGAGACAGAACCTTAAGATCCCAAACTTTATTTTTATTATTCTTGTGAATGAACAAAAATTACAAAACTTGTTTTGTAAGGTCAGTATAGCACGAGTTATTTGGAGAATTCGCTGCCAAGTTTCCTAAAGATGAAGTTGTGCAATAACACGTCTTTAATTAAACGTGTTTTTGATAAAACGTAGAAAATTTGACCCTGACAATTACATGAAAATATGGTGGTACGTTTGTAAAAACTCTCCGGTAATTTGACCATTGCATGAAGAGTTTTCAATTTTAATTACAGTTTATAATTTTGAACTACTTATTTCTGTAATAATAATAATGTAGTACATTATTTTCCTAAGAATTGTTAGTGCGAAATTAACCTCATTGTGGTTTCCGTGTTTTCGTGCTCTTTTTAGTTCATAACGCGAATATATTACTTTTGTTGTATAGAATTGATTAGCCTACGTCATGCAAAACTATCGCAATAAAAAAGTGTCTATACCAATAACATAAAAAAAAAATCAGTCCTGAGGCTCTTATATTATTTGTAGTGTAAAGTGTAGGGTATAACTTTAATTCGCGCGTTAAAATTTCCGTTATAAATTTGTTTTTTTGCTCATCTAAGGTTCAAAAACTGATTGATAATAAATAATGTAGATTCTACCGACTTTCAATGTAAGAATCACTGCTTGAGCTGTGGCTTCAATATTTTATGATTTATTTTTAAAATTCAAAAACTTAACTAAATATGTGCTAAAAAAATAAAGTGAAGTAAAGTTGATACTTTAGTACTTATTTCTTTAATAAAATATAATAAAAACGTCATATTTCTGATGAGATTAATTGAATTGAAGCCGAAGGGTTTAAGTCAAGTAAGACATTTTACTGATTTTTCCGGATATCGTAAAAATTTAAATCAGTGTTTTAATTTGGTCAAAAATGTCAAAAATGACATTTGTCAATTTGTGGACTGCTTACTGCCAAACAAGTTGTTGCCATGCAAATTAAATAAAATCGTCTTTGTAATGTCTTTACCGGAAATTTATTTCTCTGCGCGTAAATTCGCAAGGAAATTTTTGTTTCATGACGATTTTCGGAAAATGTTTTTTTAAGGGCGAGAGGATTTTGCTGCACGTTATTTAAAAAGTGATTTTTTGTGTAAAATACAAAGATGAAAATATTGCTATAGTGTCTTTTATAGTAAAAAAACATTTGCGACACAGGTGCTTTTGTTTCTTTCACGGTTTCGTATTTCTTAATTTTTGCATGTACATAATTATTTTCTATTGTAATATCTAACAAGTTTAACGAGAACCACCTGTTTGTTGTTGGTGGAGGTTCAAGTCAAGTGAAGAAGATGAAGTGTCTCCTCACCAAACTTTCCAGATCTGCTAGATTTTGAATTGAGGAATGTAGGCAAACGTGCTGTTATGTAAATAATTAATTAATTTTGTCAACGATGTTGCTAGAAAATCTTTATTTAATTTGGTGCAATGAATTAGCATAAAATAGCTATTTTATAATAATGACAATTTCTGATTTCTGCAAAATAAAAAGAGCAATACTCTTTTTGTGGGTATGAATATTCTATTTATTTTAGTATCAAAATGATTATAAAGATAAAAAATACATTGTGAATGTTACAAATTCAATGAATTTGGCGTGATGTATTGATATTTATCTACCAAGAGCGAATTTTATAGTGACAGTTGTTTCCGTGGTGTAGTGGTTATCACATCCGCCTAACACGCGGAAGGTCCCCGGTTCGATCCCGGGCGGAAACACTTTTTTTTTTCTTCTTATACTTAATAATTTTACTTATAATTTATTTAATTTAAATTGACCAAAATATTTTAAACCTGACCAATTAATTATTCAAAATTTAAGAAACCCATATACAGGGTCCGCCAACACTAGTGTCCCGGCCCAAAATTGCTATTAATTATCAAGCTATAAAAATATTTTTTTTTTGTACATGAAGAGGAAACGGAGCGCTACAAACTGATGTGATCAGTTTTACTCTTGTGTTAATCATATGTGAAATAAACGCAAAAAACTACGGTTTTCAAAAATCAAAATGAAGAAAATGGTGGGGCACTCAACCTGTCTTGTTCGATTTTTCACCAAAAGGATGAAAATGATATTAAAATGTGAATTAAAAAATGTGGTACTGAGATATTAAATAATTCTAAAAATTTAGACAGGTTTAATTCAAATTTTAATATCATTTTTATCCTTTTGACGAAAAATGGGACAAGACAGGTTGACCTTTCCACTCTTTTCTCCATTTTGATTTTTGAAAAACGTAGTTTTTTGCGTTTATTTCACATATGGTTAACACAAGATTAAAACTGATCACATCAGTTTGTAGCGCTCCGTTTCCTCTTCATGTACAAAAAAAAAAATATATAGCTTCATAATTAATAGCAATTTTGGGCCGGGACACTAGTGTTGGCGGACCCTGTACTATGAATTAAATTCTGAAAGCGCCTTTTTTGTAATGTTTCTGTTGGTCTAGTATGAATGTAACAAAAAAAAAATTAACGAATGTTTAAACCAGTTTGGAAAGAACCTCACCGATTGACTCACAAGATATTAATTTTTTAGCAGAAGTGACCTATTCAGTTTTATAATCGCAACCAACATAACGTCTCAGTTTGGTGTGAACTGTTTTCTTCTTCTACACCGAATTCTAAACACTTATTATTTGATCATTAATAAAGGCTAGCATTTGGTTAAGGAGGTCGCAATATTTTGAAATTGAAATTTCTTGGATGGGTATTCATTCAGTCGTTCACCAACCGCGCAGCAACTCGCACCTGCGCCAATGTTGGACGTAGCATTTCCAGCAGTGTGATAGAAAGTGCGATATTTTGAAAAAATTCTTTAAGACCTTTTAGGAAATTTGTAAATGTAAGTAACACTATTTTTTATTAGGTACAATCAAAACAACACGTGTTGTTTTTTTTAATTTAGTTCATCACAAGCTGACCTTCCAAACCTGTACGTCAATATTAAGGAAATTAAAAGATTGTGTAATAAAAGAATAAAGATAGGTCCTTCCACGTCCTTACACAAACTGATTGATTTAAATAAATGAACAGACGAGCGAAGGAAATAAATTATTTTCTATTGGATTATTAAGCTTGAAAAATTGTAGCTTCGTGTTTGCGGCACTTTATTCTAAGCTAGATTAGAGCATTGTGTTTTGAATATGCCAATTTAGTGTAATTGTTGCTAACAATGTCTCCTTAGTGACGTGAACAGATTTTAGAGTTGAATAACATTTTTAACTGGACATTATTAATTAAATTATTTGCAAACGATGGATCGATGTGGGAGGATGTTTAATATAACCAAAATTCTTTATTGTGAGGCCACAAATTACCCATGTAAACCTTGAGGTGTTTTATAGATAAAGTATTGTATTATCATCAACTTATGTTTCCACTAAGGTCGGCTTATTTTAAATAATTTCACAAATCAATAGTTTGTTTTAGAGTTGGTTTAATTAAGAGTCACATTAATTTTTGATAGTTAACGAGCTTCCTGTGTTCTTGTTGAACTTTCTAGTTTCTAGAGTCTCAAAATATGGGTATAATTAGCGACAAAGAAGTGTAATTTTCATTTTCAAACTGTAGAGAAACTCATACATTACAACTTACGTAATTGTTACGACGTATCGTTTAATTTATAAAACGAATTATACAAATCCATTCCGTATTTATGTAGAAATTTTTAATTTAGTTGTAGGTACCAATTCATGTTTGTGGCCAAGCATGACTGAAACTCCATAAAGTAGTTCGTTACAACACTAATTTATAGTTTAGCGAAATATTCCTGTTTTTGCACACATAATGAGGTTGTAAATTTTATATTTTGTTTGGTTTAGGGAATATAATTTATTGATGATACTCTTTATTGAGGTAACTGTGAAGGTGAGATGTCAAGGCTAAAATTTCATCTGCGAAAAAATAGGCTACACGACATGGTAATTATTGGATAACTGTTCTTCTGAATGTCTCGGGGACATAACCCAGTTATCTAAGAAAAATCAATCCTATAACGCGATGAAAACAAATACCGCGAGGTGCACTCTTCGGAACTAATGAAATTTAAAATTCTTCCGTTTTCTGGTTAGAATGTTATAAACTTGCAAGCTGTGAATTGTACACATCTCAGAGAAAGTGGAACACTTAGGCTAACCAAGACCTGGCGATATTATGTGTTATTAAATTCTTACAGCAAAAACAAAACTACTCCGCTAGACATTTTTTATTTGTCTCAAATTGAGGTCGCTTAAATTTGTTTTCCGCTTGTCTAAATTCGCCGAGGTCGCCAGGAAACAACTAAAATTATTTTTCCCCCAAAATTGACTTTTCTTTCTTTTACAGAAATTATGACTGTTACCATAACTTCGAAGCACGATGTTTCAAAAACAGACGACAATGATAATGAAACTTGTTATAGTGATAAGGTGAGTGAACCATGCTTTCTAATTACATGAAAGTTGGATGCATTCAATGCAGTTTGATTAAACTGCAATTTCAACTGATGAAGGAACAATGTTCAATTCCTGAGACCATGAGACTGGCACTTGCAGGTTCAAGACGATTTTCTGATCATAGTGACCCACTTCAAACGGAACCTGCTTTCTTAGCAAAAAAAAACGAAGAGAGAAAGCAGAGGGAGGGCATTTTATGAAAATGTGAATGTTTTTATTGACACTTTCTCCAAACAAAGAATCGAATCTTCAAATTTGATTACACATGCAATAAGAACCGACTATGCATTCAAAGTGATGTTATGTAAATTTTTTCTGTGTCAATGTTTCGGTCTACTTTACAATTTCTTCATCGGTTCAAGGTTATCCAATTGTTATGATTAACTAGCAAATCGTACTAACGACATTTTCGAAGCAATGTATGTTTCCTGTTTTTTCGCAATGATGTTGAATCACAAATTGATGGTTTTTACCTTGCTCAAATGAACTTTGCGTGTAGCAGGACTGCAGGAAATGCTTTCACTAGTCCTGTTTTCTTATTGAAAAGAATTTTTGTGGGTCTGTACATGACGTAGTTTCTCTTCTTCGCAAGCTTTTTCCAATGCGGGGAACAGAAGATCAGCGGTATGAACTCAATCGATGATGATTATTAAGAATTTATGCAGTTATTTATTTACTGAGACAGCGTCTGTCAATTGTCAGTCTTGTGGCGTCAGTGTCGCTTCCTGCACACGTTTACCAGGGTTGCAGGAGGCGCAGGAACTAGCGCTCCTGCAGGCGCAATGCGTCTTACCTCTCCCTATTGTTGCAGGACTGTGATTATGCAGGAGATTTTGTGACGGGACTCATTAAGCGAGTAGGGACAGACAAAAGGAAGAAAAAAATGACTGACTCGGAAAATACAGGGGACGTTTATTTTCAGCAGGAAAAAAAACTCTGCAGTTTTAAAGAGGCCCCTGACTTCATCAAACACAATAATTTCATTCTTTCTGGGTACCGAGGGATTCTGAACACACAACAATGTATAGAGAGGTGAGACTCCCACCAGCAATTTCTTCTAATTGACTTTGTTTTTTCTAGCATATTCTGGTGGACGAATGAGACAATCAATATATGGTCACATATTTTCGGTTTTGTTTTATTCTTAGCAGCCTCAATTCGCGACTTTGCGTCTTTAGATGTGTATGCTCACTTTTCAGACAAACTTATTGTTGGATTTGTTTTACTATGTTTCCAGGTATACATAAATAGCGTCTAGAAGAAACGGAGCTAATCAGATTTGTTTCAGATTTGCATGTTATTATCGTCGTTATATCACACTTTTTCCTGCAGATCCGCTCGTGATTTCGACGTCTTCCTCTCTTTTGATTTATTCGGAATAGCTATGTCCCTGCTCGCTATTTACACATCGGGAATTTATTACGCTTTCTGGTGCGATCCCGGATATTTGAAATTTTATGTTTTCACAGTAACTGTCATCTTCACTATCGCGATGTTGTTGCATGTTCCAAGCTTCAACATCAATTCCAATGTAAAAATGTTAGTTTTCGTCGGATGGGCCGCTTATGGAGTTGTGCCGACTTTACACTGGGCTATTCATATGGGTTGGTTTGAGAGCCCCATCGTTTGCGTATGTTAAAAACCCTTTTAAAATAATGTGAAAGAATTTTTGATTTTAGCTTCTTTTCCCGAGAGTTGTGGGAATGTATGTGATATCAGGAGTTGCCTTCTTTATTTACATTACTAAAGTACCTGAGAGGTTTTGCTCTGGGAAGTTCGACTACTTTGGACATTCTCATCAGTGGTGGCACATTTTGGTATTAGGTGCTTTGTATTACTGGCATTGCACCGGAATGATTTATTTGGAGTATAGATTTAATCATGCTTGTACTAGTCATACCACTTTGATATGACGTTGGGTAATGTAACTAAATATTTATTACGTTTATTACATTTTTTTTAATTGATTGTAGTAAAATTTGATTTACGATCTGTTCATTGTTTTGTAAAATTACATTTTAATCAACAGGAATTATTTTTTGATTTTGCTACCTTTTGCTCTGTTGAACCCATTAATTGTACATTAGCAGATTATCTATACAATTAGATAATCTGAGTACTATTGTGGATCTACAATTATTGTTATCAAAACGGTAATAAAGGAAAGTGGTGGTCACCTGAACGACAATTTCGAAATCTGTTTATTACTATTTACAATTTAAGAAGGAAGGAAAATAGAACTCTACACTTCTTTTTACTAGTATTCAAATCTCTTTTAACACACAAAAGAATAATAAGTTTTCGTAAATGAATGGAAATATTGTTCCTGATTTAACAATAAGGTCACTTGTGGATCGTATTGTCTTACCTTTTAATTTATAATTAGAATGTCTATGAGAAAGTTAGTTCAACTCATCTAAAATCAATAATTTCTATGAACTGTAAATAATTGTTCATCAATTTTTTTTTAAAAATTTGTATTTGTTAACTTTCGCATTTGAGTTATTTATGAGTCATTAACTTTAATGTACGTTTATGATGAAGGATGAAGTTTATTATTTAACGTATTCACATGTCGCTGATGAGTTATTATTCCGATCTAAATTCCCTTAAGAAAGTAAAAGCAAGAATCTAGAAAAATATAAAGAAGATCTACAAAAGTCAAAGGATTTAATGCAGGCCTGAAGGATTGAAAGAGTAGAGCAGAGTCCAATAAATAGAAAAATCCGAAATAATTGCTAGTGTGACCGTTAAAAAAATATTTTTGATTTTTTTTTTAAAGAAAACTACTGCATGAAATGTTTTCAAATTTGGAGGATATATTTTTACACAAACAAAAGAAAAATTGAAATTTTCAGATGAAAATATTTAATTCTGGCCGAGGTAAAAAATGAAAAGATTATTCAACTAGAAGATATTTTTCATACGATGGCTTTTGATAGTGGAGAAATTTTGAAATTTGACAAAATGTCGAATTTTGCTCAAAAATTTGATGATTTTTGGCTCGCCAAAATTATATTTTTTATGCGATCAAAAAACTGGAGGGTCATCGTTCAGAAAACAAATACAAAATAAAACAAAAAAATTTCAAGGCGATCGAATGATTTGCTTTTGAGTTAGCAAATTTGTAGAATATTTATTTAAAATTTTTGAATGTTACTTTTAAAAGTATTATAGACTATCGAAATATGCGAAACAGATTAATCGATTTTCTCAAAATTTTACACTGGTTGTGCCCTTTAAATGCTACTCGAAAATAGTCAAGTTTTATAATTGATCAGTGAAAATCAGTGAAAAAGTCTTATAATACCAGTTAGAATTAGGTATTAAAAAAATACAAACTTGGAGATTCAAAACAGGTGTGCGTCTTTAGTCTAGGGCTTTTTATATTTAAGGTAATTTTTTAACGTATTTTGTTCTGCCCATGTGCCCCAAATTTTAGCACAACAAAAGCCATAAAAAATAATCGCTTCCTGTGAAAGAACCGCATTGAAAGTTGGTCTATCCGCCATCAGATGGCACAAGGCCATGTTTTTATACCGGTTCTTCGCGCCTCTAGTTTGAAGGCTTGAACACAGATGGCAACGACCAACTCAGAATTTAACTTGCATACTTTTCTCAATTAAATTGCTCGTAGCAATTTGATAATTATGCTTTGTAAAACAATTACAAAATGTTTTCTATGTCGAAAGAAAAATACTTCAAGAAGCACTTTCACTTTAATGATTGTAAATGAAGAAGCAGTCCATCTTCGGAGGCGGCATCTTGAGCCATTGATCCCTCAACTTGTGCCGCCAACTCTGACTGGATTTGTTGGCTCATGGGTTTCCTTAATAATTCTTCTTTATTGCCTCACCCGCTGTTTTCTTCAGCTACTTCACCTATATTTCTGTGCGATTAATTTCATTTTTATGCTGTTTTTTTTAGATGCATTGTTTTAGAGAAAAACTTGGTATAATTTCAATAACGGAAAAAAATCGGAATTACGAGATTGTCCATTTACTCTCGAGATCCCGTAAGAAAGAGAAAAAATCCTGAGAAATCATATAAAATAATAAAGACGACAGTGAGTAGTCAGGTAAAGAGCGACGACAAATAGATCAAACTCCGGGCGATCCGCAATTGAGTAGAAAGCTTTGGTAATGATCTCTTTTGAGCCCTGGATGAGGCAGATATAAATTTGTGGCGCTTTCGCTAACTCCGGAGTCGGGGACAAAATGGCGCTCCCCTACTCGAGCCCGTTTCCATGGCGACATTTTCCTTGGAAGTCAGACTGTGAAAAGCATGGAAATTCCTACTGGTAAAGTTTCCCAGTCTAAGGAGCGTCTCCTGAGGAAGTTCGCGAGTGGAATGAGTTAGGGAAATGCGAACTCTGGAACCGGTAGGACTAAATTAAGCGAGAAATCTTTGCGTGCATAATTAGAAGCAACGAGTCGTGTCGGGCTTAGGCCCTTTCCCTTCGCTTTGGAGGCGCGAGTCTTGTTGTCCCCGCTTGATGTCTCCCGCTTGATTTATGAAATTTCACATTTGACGTAAAAGATGAACCGGGCGCAAGTGATGAATTATACTCCTACGAACTTTGGTCCGAACGCTTCGGACCAGAGTGGGTGGGTGCATTGGGACTTGGATGTGTCTTGGAATAATTAATTTCAATTCTGGTACAGAGATATTTAACTTTAGAGAGCAGAAAAAAAAATTAAAACTGGCGTGCCTATTATTGTCCGCCACGCACAATTCCTCGAATTGATGTTCTTTATTTTTAATTCTGTTTGCTTGCAACTGCGTCTGTTTTTTATTCGTCGACTAAACAAAAGTTTTTTAATGCCCTTTTGATGTTTTGAAACTTAACTTGTTTTTTATTCTTACAGTCACAATAAATATTTTTGTTCTAAAGTAAATAAAACGACGGATTTTCTTAAACTAGTCAAAAATCTTTTTAAATGATGACCAAACAAAATTTCGTTTGTGATAAAATAACAGTTCTAAATAATAATTATCATGTAATAAGTCTTAGTTATGAATTTGCATGCGGGAAACAATTGCAAAATAAATGCAAAATAGTTGAAAAATTGACTTCAACTAAAAATTCACAATATATTTAATACCAACAAAATAATGCAATTGAATCTATTGTATATAAACAGTAACAAATTAATATAAATTGAACTGAATTCCAGGGATTTTTCGGAATCCGGGAAAAGACTTCGGAGATTTCGAAAAATGAGTAATCGACACATGAACATTTTTTTGTCATAATAAACGTGCAGCCTCAGAAAATTTCAACTATGTATTTACTAATTTGAATATGTAGTTTTATACTTTAATTCTCGAAGTTCTTTATAATTATTGTATTTTTAGTACTTCTTAATTTTTACTATTTAGAAATTTGAAAGCATTGTACCCAGCTTTTAGGTTTTTTAGTTTTTTAAATTCTACATTTACGTTTAGATAATTTAAACTGAATTCTTTTAATCTTTCAAAATTTCTTGATTTAGGGGTTGTTTTTAAGATGTTTTTGGAAGATTTTTTAAACCTTTTGGATTATTTTAAATTTCTCGCTTGCTCTAATATTTTGCGGATTTTTTACCTTTTGTATGTTAGATGTTTATTATTTGAGTTATTTTTTATATAAATGTCAAGCAACTGTATGTAGCGTACAGCATTGTTATTAAATAAATTAAATAATAATAATGAATTACTCAGAACATAGAGCTAAATTATTTTTTTTATCTACGATTATCAAATAATTCGCTTGTAACATGGTCGCTTTTAGACAAATAATGATGACTATAATTAGGTTCGACGCAATAATAAAATTCATTGGCCCTAATTGGCTAAAATCCATTTAATAATGACTATAGTAAAACAAGAGGCGAAGTGCGCCGTGAAATGAAATGTCAACTTATATCATTCCATTCGGTTAATTTTTGTGTTTTTATTTTTATCATACCTTCTGAACAATGCACATATTAAAACTTTGGACAAAAACAAGTTCCGTTCTTTGAAGAAAAATTAGTCTGTCAAAGAATTTAATATTTTTTATCATTGCGTGTAGTAAATTTTGTAGGCTTTACTTAAAATTCTACGACATAGTCATCATCATCACAATCACTGTTTTGTGATTTGTATGTTTTTATTTTTTTTATATATTTTTTATTGATAAAAATTTGTTATGCCTATTTCAGTTAAACGGTTGTAGATAAAGCATAGCATTACACTTGCATGTTGTGGTCTTTATTCACTTGGTTGATTTACTTCACTCGCTCGTAAGCTCGCTTGTGTCACAAATCTCATCTTTATGAATAATGGGCTTCATAACAGGCTTGTAGAATAATATGATACAATGAACGATTTCGTTGGAATTATATAGTATACATATGTTACATGATAAAATTATTTTGCAATTAAATTATTATTTAAGCATTTTTGATAAAAAATGTTAGCTACATTCTGACGAGATTTCTGCATTTGTTTTAAAAGGTTTAAGTGGTGTTTGTAAAAAGCCGCCAATGATTCGTAAATTTGCAAATGATAGTGGAAGAGCTCTTAAACCCGAGCGCTAACTTGTAAACCGTTGTAAACCCAAAACTAATAATCTGCATTAATGAATTCGCTACAAAACTGTACCACAATTAGAAAATAACAATAAAACAAATTAATTAGCACTCGAGTACGCAATTGTGGGGGTTTATCATCAAGTCAATGTATACACGAAGCAATACCAGTTATTACACTCAATCAACATATGTCGCTTATTTATACGAATGGCATTTCGCATCATTCGAGAGGGTCGAGAATATCAGCCGAGAAAATTAAATTATGACAATCAAATGAACATGATTTAATTAAATAAGTTATTTGAATGCCAACGTGACATGGCCATAATGTAATTTGCACGATACATATGTTCATAGGGATTTTTATTTTTACAACAATTGTTGAAGCATATGCCGAATAAATATTTTATTAATAAATATTTTCGGTTAACCGCAATTAGAAATATCCACCAAATGCTCCTCGATACGGTTATCGACAAGTGTTTGAACGTTCTGGTCATTTCGACTTTATCGCGTTATTAAATTCGCGTAATATGTCTAATTGCAGTTTTGGATGTTTCCGAGTCAACAATGTCATATGAGCCAGCCTGTATTTTGATTGCGTTATAATCTCTTCTCCAACAGTAATCTCGGGGGAACAACATTAGGGAACATTACGACAGCATCGTCTACAGGAGTTCGGGCAGCCGGAAGATCCGATTAGCAAATCTTGCGTAATAATTGAAATATCAAGGAATATCGCCGTGCTACAGACACTTGTGTCCCTTCGACGAGCTTATGGGAATAATTGAAATGTTCGTCGGGTATTACCACCGTTCACGCCACGCCAAATATCAAAAATTGATGGAAATATTATCGGATCATTATTGCAAGTGCGACACTATAGATTTGCGCTTTAAAATTAAACATTCAAATTAATTACTGTTGACAAAATAAATTGAGTTTTAAAATAATAACTCCAATAAATTGTTGATCACAACTCACTCTACAAACATTTAAACGCCACATTTCTCTTTGCCGAGCGAAAAAAAATTCAATCACTTCCTTGAAAGAATTTGTCGTCGAAAGTGCATCCGTTGCACTCGTGATGGTGTATTATATTATAAAAAGTTGGCGAACGTGGCGCGTTCCCGGATTTTACTTTGAGAACCCGGACTAGCCACGGAAGCCGTGCAAAGCCAACTACGAGAATAATGTGCAGGAGGATTCAGACGGTCGTTTAGTGGGCTCGATCAAAAACGCGTTACATTTCAAATGAAGAAATAGAGAGTGAGTTCGGCTTTCTTGGACTTTGTGAATTCTGGACATGTGCTATGGTTTGACACTGAAACTTCTTTGAGGGGAAAACTATGCAAATCGAATGGTTGGGAGATTCCCACCGAACGAAACGAAGATTTATTTTATATATTAGCTACGTCTAGAATTACACATTTAGAGAAAAAGCGGCGTTTGTAGTTTCTAGGGGGAAACTATTTTTTGAATAATGCTGGAAGATAAGGAGTTAAGTGCGACAGGCCGCAGTCCATTGATTTTAATAGAAGTAACTAAATTTGCTTCTCTTGTAGTGAATAGAACCGAAAGATTTATCCTTTGCCGCATCGACTGGAACAAATGGAGCAAATAATCGATAGTGATATCGGGACAAGGAAAGATTTATGACTTACACATGACTTAGAAAGAAAAGACGCAGCAAGAGGGAAAAAGTGTATTTGATAGAGTAAGCACGTTAAACCAACGGAAACGAGCAATTAGTAAAGCTCAAGCGAATTTCCAATTCAAATGCGTACACACATAGAAAACATAAATAAATCAGTGATATTATTATGTGTCAAGTGGAGAAATTCGTATTTATCATGCCAGCAGCCATAAATACTAATAAAAGACGACGCGAGACGCCCCATTAGTATGTTGGAGAGACGCCGTGACGTCATAGAATTAATCCTTTCTCGAGCGCCCTCTACAAGCGCCGGATAGGAGAATATCACAAATCTTATTTCGGGACCGAAGGAAATGTCAAAACGGGAAACCATTTCTTGGAGCCTAATTGACGAGGTTTAAAATCCAATAAATCGTGGGCTAAATGCATATTTTGGTTTAAGGAGTTGGAAATACACGTGCGAGTATTACTTAGTTCAACTTTTTTAAAGAACGACGGCAATTTATCACTTTATATTATTGCAACAATAAAACACGACCGCTGAACGATTATTCATTTTGACTAGAACAAACAGTGGTGATTTACGCTAGGATGCTCAGTGGATTCGAAATTCACAAAGAAAAACAGTCCTACATTCTTCCAGCAGATTGAGTAGCAACGTCTTGTTTAAGAAGACGAATATAGTATGCGACCTAATTTATTACATTTGCATACGATGATAAATAACAACATAAGAGACGAAAAATTGGGGCAATAACGACGAACGGAATTTTTCTAATTTAGGGAGGGTAAACTGCAGGTAATTTATTAGTACGATAAACTAACGAAAACCAGATCAAAAAGTTAGAAATTTCTAAACCACAACTGGTGTAGAATTCATTTTTTTAATTAATTTGACTAATAAATTCACGTAGTTTATCACAAATATGCACATAAAAAAATTGGAATATGTCTGTTGAGTAAAAGTCTAGTGGAGTGTGGTGAATGGAAATGGAGTAAGGAAAAATCTTTGTTACTTTTGTTCGCATCAAGCTGTACGGGGTGTGCACCGCACAAATTTCCTTGAGGATCAAATGAGTCGGAAGTAAAGCTGAACTTTTAGCCCTGTTTCAGGCGAATTTCTTGGCATCTCGTTCCAACTTGGCACACGCCTAATCGCGTGTCTCACTCAGTTTCCCGTATTCCACGGCACATGATGCCAGGTGCCATCGTAAGCTGGGTTGATTCTTTGGGATTTATCTACTGTCGCTGGTAGATCTCGGATGGGCCAATTGATTTACAGCAAGAAACGGCGGAAATTAGGAGTCGATAAATGACGTGCCTCGCCAAACTATGTCACGAAACAAACGGCCCGATCACAATAATTCTTCCGATGAGATTTAGAGGTTTATCCGGAGCCACATTACGCGGCTTGTTATTTAAATCCAGAGGCTTTTTATTTCAATTTTGCGCGATTTTCCAGCTTACTCTTAAATTAGCACGGCGTTTAACCTAATGGATTTTCGATACGTCCCATTATATCTATATTTAAAAAAAACTATGGGCGCGCTACAGGTAGCTCGTTCGCTGCTTTCTCTAATTACTCTCTTCTTCCACGGCTTTTTTCGAGGAGAGAAATACATTTTCGTGTTGGCGTTTGCGGAAAAAGTTCCAGTTATTGACGAATACGGAATGGAAAAGCGACCGGCAGGAGTTTCTTGCGGTTTTCCCCCTTTGTGTCGGAGTAATCGAGGGCCACAACACACGAACCCTCCGCCAGCCTTGATTGGCTCGAGCTCCACTAATCCCACTTTAGCCCTGGCGGCCGCTCCGGGCCCTCTCCACCCGGAATTTCGACCACCACCCGACTGCCTTATGCGAACTCGCCCGGAATCCTAAATAATTTACTGCCAATTATTATCGAAATACCAAATTTTAATCAATATTTGCACAGAAAGGCATTCCCGAAACACGTCACTCTCTTGCCGAAACAACAAAATTAGACCACTTCTCGACCATTTTACCGCAAAATTTCTTTCGAAAAAAATACACGAAATAGTGATTTATAAAAATATTTGTGCATAGCTCGTTGTGGATATAACAGTATTCAAAATATTTGTTAAAGTCGTTTAGGGTTCGTCGAAAATTAGAAGAAGCTCCTCGGGGTGCTGGGAATTCATTGTGGTTAATAAATCCCGCTTGAAAAAAATTAAAGCCTACAGCCCGAGCTCAGCCAAATAACCGATTGCAAATAAAATTTCTGTAAATTCTAAAAAGCAATCCGGAAATAACATTGAAGAAAGACTGGATCCCTTGGAAAACAAAACGAAATATGTATAGGGGGTCGTGTTAGTTTATTTTATATTCCTATCCAAATGTTCGGGAGGGAAGTTCGCGGAGCAGCCACCGACCAGTCGCCCAGTTCGCGCTTCGCCGCCCCCGGAAACGACTGCTACCGGATTCGTCTCGACCGTCGGATTAGACGACTGAAAACACACCAAGAGAAATAACATAGGATTACTTCAGTGCGTTCCCCATGATTAGATTGTAAAATACTGGAAGTGACGTGTGCAAGGGTGGATAAATAAGACACATAAAACGGAAATGAAACAGATATAAAAATAGGAAAACTGCCACTATAAAGTTGTCTTTTCCTTTCCTCCGCTTTTCATCATTAAAAAGTATGAGCTCCAGCCGAGAGCTGAAAATCTACAAATGAATTTGGATGTCTCAAAAGTGGTTGGGCTGCGAAGATTTTAAAACTTTATATACATATTTTACCAAAAATCCCAAAGTGAATGTAATTAATTTTCCTTACAACCGATAACAGCGATAATTGATAAAAATAAGATTCATAATGAAGTCGTCATTTTACAAATTTTTCATCTCATACATCTTCATTAACGTCAATCGAGATAAGTAAAATAGTCGCGTTGTCTTTTTTGTTCCATTGCATTACTTGCATAATGTAGCTATTTAATTAGCTAAAAGCATCGTACCGTATAAGAGTGAGTGGCACCGGAGCGTAATGTGGTTCCACTGTAAATGTACGAGACATTGGGTGCCTAATCCGAACTTAACGAGTTTCTGCCCCGATTCTGGCCATTTCGTCCCGTACTCAAAGTCTAAGCAATCAACATAAGAATCTAAAATAAAATCCGGAGTTATTTTCTTTTTCACTTATAGAGTCGCTTCTGCAGTCATTCTCCCCTAAAAGGAAAATAAATTCGGATACTCTTAATTCAGCTGCAGGGGTGCAACAGATTTTTTTAATTTTACGATGAAATCAATTTATATTATAGCGATTAATTAGTTTATCCATAAAATCAAAATCGATTCAAACTTTATCCTTTGTATCAGAGAATGGTTGCAAAATAACGATAACAGCGGTATTGATGATTTGCTAAGACACCATATTTAATTTGTGATAAGACTACCTGCTGTTTGCATTATCAACCATAAATCAATCACTGATAGAAGTTATCGCAAAGGCATCTCACCGCCCTAGTAAACCGCCAAATGACTATTGTTAGAACACAAATGTGACTTTATGTCAAAATAATTTTTGTATCTGAAGGACATTTAGATAATGCAATATTACAAAAGCGGTATTTTATTTTTGAATATTTTTTAGGAATCATGTTACACTGTAGACTACACTTTAACAATTTTTCTAATTCTGGGCAGTTTCACCGTCATTTTTCTTTAACTCCCTCAGCAACTGATTCAAATTCTTTATCTTCTGATCAATACGGTCGGCATCACAAGTCATTTTAGAGTAAAACATGATCACGTTCTTTTTATTTTGAGTGATCCACACGTCAATATTCTTGAGACACCCACAATCCCATGGATTTCCATCAATATGGGTTGTATCAGCAACAAAAAACTTCTTCATATCGCCTTCTAAACACTGAAACTTGTTATTATCAATTCTCAGATCTTTCAGCGCAATATTCGCCAACAAATCTTCGTCCAAATTGTCAATCTCGTTACCATCTAACCACAAGTTGTTGATTTTTTCCAAACCCTTGAAAGCGTCTTTGTGAATTGTCTTAATTTTGTTGTTACTCAAGACGATGTTAATGGTAAGAGAGACAGACCCAAATTGTTTTACACCTTGGAAGTTGGCAAAAGCTCTCGCAGGAATCTCTTCAATTTGGTTGTTTTGTAGCGAAACTCTGGTCAGAAGAGGAGTATTGGAGAACCAGTTCTTGTCCCAAACACGAAGTTGGTTATCAGCGAGATTAACATTCAGCAATTCCGGCATGTCGTCAAAAGCGCCGGACGCAATAGAATTTATTGAGTTGTGGCTCAAATCCAAAGTTGCAATATTCATATTGTTGAACACCCCACTCTTGATTTGTTCAAGCTCGTTGTTATTTTTGATTACCAGTTTCCGGAGTTGGGGTACATTTTCAAACGCTCCAGGTTGAATTTCTTTGATTCCGGCGTTGTCCAAATTGAGTTCGTCCAAGTCGTCGATGTCGGAAATGGAGTTTTTGTATAAAACCGGCACTTGACTGTTACTAATGTCCAGTCTATCAAACTGTTGGTTTGGAAGATCTTCTTTCAAGCTCTTAGAATTGATGGTTACGTTGAACTTGGCGGTGAACATGCTAAAACCTTGAACGATAACATTTTTGAATGTCACACCGTCAGTTCTTCTAGCTGTGACGACCGATATTAAAACACAAAGTGTGAAGAGTTTCAGCATCTTTGTACGACTGTAGTGATTTTTACTATTTTGTGTTTTTATTTATACGGAGTACAACAGAATTTCTAATAATTGTTGCAATTATAGAAGTTTAAAGACGATAACCTCTTATTCATGTTAAAATGTTTATCGTTTGTTACACATTTAAATTTAATTAATTCTTGTTAAATCTGTGGTCATGTTTTGTTTGATGGCGATAAGAGAAACCTAATTTGTTGAAAAACAACAATAATAAATTTTGTTTTTACCAGTGGTTTTGAGCGTTATCATTGCTACTTGCTTAAATACGTTGGAAGAATAAAAATAGTTTTAAATTTTTTGAAAATTACGTTTATTAATAGTATGGAAAATTGGTAATGAAACGCCGTGCAACATTTTAGGTCACTCTCCTCTACATCAGAAACCTAAACGCCAATCCGTCTGCATATAGCTCCATAAAATAAACTCTTCAATAAAACGAGCTTTTCCTTCAATATCTTTAAGTGATCACTCTCTAATATAGTGTGAACCTTACCTTAAGATCGCAGCATTTCTTTTTCGTCTAGACTTGAATATAAACCCCTCCAATGTCACTATAGTTTTGATTAAGTATCTAGACTAAAATAATGGCTAGATATGATAGCCACATATGTGCCGAATATCTAAAGGCAAATCCAATAAAAACTCCTATTAGCATAATGCTAACGCTTCACCCCCAGTGGGTGGAGTAGCATGTCACCAGTTCGCGTATTCGAACCATAAATAAAGCGACCAGTCGGAGCATATTGAGGTTGCATTGATATGTATCAGTGCTGGTTTTATTGCAAGTGTAATCCCGCTATCATGGCCCGATCAGCATAATAATAGTTTAAATGCCACCCCGGAACATCTGCGTATCCATACGACGATTTCACCACTCTGAACGAGGGAGGCCGATGTGGAGTTTTGCACATCTAAATGACTAGTAGTGTTTTGTAATTAAGGGAGGGAGAAGGCAAAAAGTAATAATCTGTGATAACCAACCCAATGAAATTAAAGAAGTCGTTTCGGTCGAGGGGAGATTTGCGTAGTTCTGATGAGGAGCTGCTTTGTTGGCTGTGGGTTTGGTAAAAAATGGAAAGAAAAGTGACTTATTTATAAGTTTTTTTTTCTTATTGTGATTCTGTATCAAGTTTGTTTAAGTGAAAGTTATGGTTTTGCTTTAATCTTTTAAAAAACTTTAATAAGATTCATCAATTAAATTTTTGGTAAATTAGAGTGTACCTACTTGGCAATCTGCATAATTTGAATTCTGTTTACCTCTCAATAAAAAAATTATCAGCTTCTATTTTAATAAAACGAAGTAAAATTCTAGTAAAATTTGAAGTTTTGAAATTGAAATTTTGACATTAAAAATGTCAACTGCTTATTTAGTACCACTCTCGCCAACTGTCACGTTTAGGATATTTTGTTGACGGCAACATTTAGTAATTTTTATGTTTAGTAAATAGATATTATACACATGTCTCTAGTTTTTATGGATCTAAGTATTGAATTTTTACAATTGAGAAAAAACATTTTTTTTTTTATTTTGATTTTTGTAGTTTGGCACAGCTTGTAAGCGAACTCACCAAATTTATTGCACTAGAGTTAACTACTCAAATTAAAATTTTTTACAGAATATGAAGTTTTTATTCCTTTAAAAATGTTTATTTTTGTTTTTTTTTATAATGGCGTAATTTGGGCTTTTCTACCTCAAATCCTAGCTTGTGTGGACTTTTGTGGTTCTAATAAGCAATTTTGTGTAATTCTATTTTATTGATAAGAATTCTAAGTACAAAATTTGATGCATCAAACTTCTCGTACTAATTGGCGTCACGTTTGACTTATCAATTTTAATACTAAATATTTCTAATCTGTAATCCATAATTTGCACATTGTACTAAATAATAACGAGACTGACACTCGTGTGTGTCTATATTTTTAGATTAGATTTTAGATAAAATAATTAACATTATTTAACTCACCTTTGGTTTTGGTTTGGGTGTTAAAAATAAATCAACAAAGTTTAAGTATGGGTAAAGTTTATTGTGACTAGATGATTGAAAATGTTCAAACAGTTACAAACGATATGCACAGAGTATAATTGTAGGAGATAGGTACAATAGTTTTGTGGGGTATCACTATACAATCTATTCAAATATCTTACAAATAAGTAAGTACTTAAACAGTTCCCATTCATTCGATTCACAACACTCGTCAGATTAATTATTATTTTACATTGCACTTTGCAGCCTTTGTACTGATGGCCTACAAAAAGGGCCACCGCCAATCTCATCTATTTCCTTTAATCAAAAAAACAACAAACAAGTAAATCTTTGGAAATTATTTGGCACGATCATAAACAATATTTGGCTAGGAATTTGTACTACATCGCAAGTGTAATACCTAAACTATAACATACTTAACAAAAAATACATCACTTCAAGGTATTGAGCAGAAAACATTCATTTCGAACGATGAATTCTAATTAAACTAAATTAAATGTATGGCACGTGGAAGTCTGGGTATTATTTTACATGGCGATAATTCATAATTAATTGAAAACTCAGGTGAGGGGCGGTTCAATTTCATTAATTACTAAACACTACGTTATTTTTAATCGCCCCAAACAGAATTAATTTCTACTTTACAAATCGACATCAAAACTAGAATTTTTATTTACAAATTTTGATACAACACGCAGACCAGATATTGCTCTGTGAAAGTCTTCTATTTCAAAACGATCGATCAGGCCCTTTTTCATTTGAATGGAAATTATTCAACTGCATTATCAATAAACAATTTATAAATAAATATCTGAAATTGATTTCATTCGGTCACCAATGGATGAACAGTGTTTTATTGCAGACTGGATAATTAATTATCCTGACAAATGGAAAAGGGAAAGGGGCGAAATGACAAATATTTAGTTAGGCGCAATTAATAACAGGCAGCAATTTTTTTCAAAAAAATGGCTTTGGAAATGGAAATAACACGAGACCGATACACAACAAGCAAGAACTTTTTTTCGACACGAATAAATGGTTGCTTGAGCGGGAAATAATTTAGCAATTTTTTTTTTCTATTTATAAATCGGTACAATTATAAAAGCCAAAAGTTGTTGTATGGAGAAAGTGAATAAATCGCCTCCGCCTACCTTTAGTTTTACAACACGTCAATTGCGCCTAACCAAATTATCAATGGAAAACCCACTGCGACAGCCCGTCTGCCATTTTGCCGTCCTTATCACTGGCAAACAGATTGGATAATAACTGTTTACGTAAGCAAAATGGACTTATCTTATCAATCGTCTTGGTCTTCATGTTTTAATTGGGCCATCAAGGCCAATTCGTGCTCTCAGCCAGGCCTTTCTCCCACGCCTATCCCGCTTCCTGCATATTGGCAAGCTGAAAGTCCTGCCGAACTGGACCTCACCGGACTTACACTCGAATACCCCACAAATCCAGTATGTTGCTTAGCTTTCAACCTCAAGGACGCTATGCTGGAGGACATGGCGGTGCAAGGCTCCGCCGCCGCTCGGTGGTGGTACATGGAATAAGGGTTGGCGGGAGTAGTGTACGGACAGGGCTGTGGGGCTACTGCCGTCGGAGTACTGGTTAAGCCTGAGCTCATACCGCCAGGAAGCATAGTACCTGCCGCCCCCGTCATGGACGCAGCCGCCACAGATGTCGCGGCGTTGAAGCAATTGACGGGGCTTTGGTGGTGGTTGGGGGGTACCACAGACCAGAAGGGTTTAGTTCCCAGGGGACTCGGGACTTTGGTTGCCCAGTTGTTGTAGCTGTAGGATGAGTAGAGGGTGTCAGTGTCGCCGAATGTTGGCATGAGACCGTTGAATTGGGTGCCAAAGCCGGTCTTGAACTCGGCGGCGGCGTTCATTGCGTTCATGGCGTTGCGTTCGCGTTTTCTCCATTTTGCGCGCCGATTTTTAAACCACACCTGAAACAAATAGAAGAGAAACATTAACTTCGACTTTAACCATTGATATTATTCTACTTTATTTAAATTTATTTTGAGTAAATGGCCTGTTTAGCTAAATAAATAGGATTGTTGTTTTTAGAATTACAAAAACGCTCTTCGCCCCTGCGAGCCACCCCTCTGCCCATCTTTTACTTTTTCTCCACTTGCATCTCTCTGCGCTACTGTTGATATAAATGGCTCCATTGGAGGAGTTCTTCTTTGTTTTGGAGATATATGAATCCGGCTCGGTAAATTGGTCCTTATAAAACGACCTAGCATTTTCGCCGTCATCTTCTGTTCCGCTTGTCTTCCATCCAAAGCGGCGAGTTTCCCTTGAGGGGCGAACTGCCGCCCCCGAACCGTGGCCAACGACCCATCTAATTGCGGCGGCGGAATGAAGATCGACGAGGGGCGCGATTGGCCGCGACGGCGCGAAGTTATGTTAGGGGAAGCGTCGGAACGGATCCGAACAATGCGAAGGGGCTGTTTCTCTTATTTCACTCACGGAAACGGAAAATATTGCACCCCTATTTACGTGGAAATTATTTCGGAACGATTCTTCTCGACCGGAAAATGATGCGAGGAGGGGAGGATTTTTTTCATAAACTGCTCGATTGCGGCCGAAATGAGGAATTGCTAAACGGGAAACTTTAATTAAAACATCTTGTTTTGGAGCGATTCAGCTAGAAGGAGAGGAAGGAGGGAAAATCCAGTAAAAAACAACTGCTCTACTTTTTCGACAGTAAATTAGTTTTTTAATATCTCTAAAACAGTCTTGCTTAAATTTTGATAAACAAATTACGTTTATAAATTATTTTTCAAATTTTCCGCTTTAACTTTTACAGATTTTATTCCTTGTAGTCTTATTTCTACCATTAAATTTCTGTCTGGCGAGTTTATAGGTGTTAGAATTTTTGCCCGGAATTTCCGTCCACGCTGTGGAATAAATTTGAATCCCTTCTCGTTGACAGAGCCAATAAAGGAAACAATAACATAGTGTGGCAAGGGGCTTATAATTGAACAATCACACGGAGGCCTGATTAACAAGTCATATGAATGAGGTCGCAGCAGGGGGCGCACATATATTGCGACTCCCTGTGGCGAGCAATAACCGGCGACGAGGTGGACACCGTGGACGGGGGGCGGAAGCCCGGACGCATGCATTACGCCGTTTATACAGTCGTTTTGGCTTAGTTTACCTCGTAAATCACTTTTCATGCTGATTTACCACTGGCTGTCAAGAGGGAAACACTATACGCACGTTTAATTAATGTTTGGTGCATCAAGCGGGGATGCAGAAAAAACTAGTTGCTGGGAATGATCTGGTGGCAAAAAAAGGGTTGATTTGATGCATGCAACTGTGTATTGATATAACAGTGTTGAAAAAAAAATCATATTCGTGTATACAGTTTTAATTAATTAGTTAAAATAACAATTAATTTTATTGTTCAGCGGTTTTGTCTCTGCAACTAAAAGTTTTGGGCAATTTGTTTCATTGAGTTTCAACTGAAATAAAGCTTTTATTTAGATAGACACCAGTCTCTGCTATAAAAATGTACCTAATAAAACAATTTAACTAATCAATACCTATATGAAGTTTGAAACTTGCGTAGTTGATTGCACTTTTTATTTTGATTGCCAATTTGTTGTACTAATTGTAAATGTTCAAACCGATGATTTTATTCACACGGCTCTGTTATATTTTTTGGGCCGTTTTTCAGCAGTTTTTTGAGCCGTTTATGAATTGAATTGTTCGCTCCGTAAAATTCATGAGAAAGCAATTTTCTTCTCTAACAACTCCATTAGTGAAAAAAATCTTTATCAGCCGTAACTCTGTCAAATTACAGTTTAATAAGCACGACGGCACGCGTCTGAGGCCCTCCTCACATTTCATACCATGTTAATCGCATTAGCTCTGCCACATATTCTCACGCCTCATCTACCCACTACCCCACAAAATTCACCCACGTCCATCTCAGTTCTCCACATTAAAACCGAGGAAGATGGAAAGAAAATGACCGTTCCGATGGAAATGTTTTCCTGTGATCATCCTGCCAGGCAATCAAGGGTAGATTGATCATTTATTCGCCATTTGGTCATGTACCCCCTGATTGAACGGTCAAGCGTGATGGGTATCCAAGCGGACTTAACGGAATATAAATTAAGATATTTGTTGACTCGCTCATTTTATCAAAGCAAGTGCATTTCTTAATCACGTGTTTACCCCCGCTGTTAAGTTCTGAATTCTAATACTTGACGGCTCTAAAGTGCCTTGTGGCTGTATTTCACTTTTACTGTGCCGTTTCGTGCGGCAATAAATAAATTTTGGTACGAGATTG
Organism: Gnatocerus cornutus; assembly: GCA_029298725.1. NCBI lineage: Eukaryota > Metazoa > Arthropoda > Insecta > Coleoptera > Tenebrionidae > Gnatocerus > Gnatocerus cornutus. The sequence goes on from CM055514.1 coordinate 11,150,710, forward strand.
CATTAAGGCTGATTTGTAGGAAGGAGCGCTAAGAATATTAGTGGAGCACATCTGAGAGCTGAACGCGCACGAGACTCCGGTATTGCTCTTTAGATCCGGGAAATCCTCGCAGATCCGGGGCCTCAGTTAACGGCCGCGCGCTCTTCACAGGAATTTATTTTTAATGAAGTGCGGTTATTTGCCACGTATACTTTATACCAACATGAAATTGGACCGGAGTAACTATTTTAAATATGAAAGACGGCTTCGCGGAAGTAATACTCGAATTGGAAGAGTTCACACGTCAAAAATGGACAAAATAATTATTTTTGTTATTTCACTTTGCTAGAAATCCTCTAATTTAATTTTAATTTAGAGACGTCAAAACACCGGAGTGCTCCGGTGCTCCGCGGTTCTCTCAGAGAGCGTTTTATTTTCCATTTGTCTCCCAATGTGCATGGAAACTAAACTACAACGGCCATAAATCAGCAGTGGATCTGCACCGCTCGACCGAAAAGATGATGGTCATTTGGAAGCTTTTCAAGCTTAGATCAGACTATGCGCAAATTCCTCCCATCTGCATCGTAGATAAAATGTTGCAACTTCTGCAAATTTGATTTTTGTTATACCTTTCCGGCGGCAACGTCTCTAAAGAACTGTATCAACATTAAGGGTGCTCACCACCACTTATCTCCTCGACACGTGTTTACACATGTTCCATCTTGTTCTCCTTTTTAATGTGCCGCTTCTTAAGTACCTGAATAAACAGAAAGAGTCCTTGAAGAAGAATCGTATCGTTTATTCGGAAGATAGCAATATCGGTAGTTTTTTCAAGACCACTTAGAAAATTGTTGGATAATGGGTTCGTTGTGGAAATCCTGTTTGCCTCTTCATTACAATTAGAGGATTTAATTAACAGTGAGCCCGTTCTTTCGGTTGTAATTCCAGCGGTTTTGTTGACGGATTTGGAAAAATTGAAATGGGCGTTTTGGGGGCATACATCACCTTTTAAATCGTATAATGACAAGAGAATCTGCAACGATCGGTGGTTAGCCAAAATCCAGGTATTGTTGCTCTAATTCTACATTACATATTTGAATAATGCTTTTGATGCCTGTCAAATCGGATGCGGTAAATCGGAAGATAAACATCGAGGCTTTCCCGATCTGCTCATTTACATTCGGCTTAAAATACACAATAAATAAATGATACTCGGAGGTTTTGTTTTTACACGAGCTGGATAATGAATGCATTGAAAACAAATATTTAATTAATTAGTTAGTTTTGTATTGCATATCTTTTAATTTCAAAATGTGAATTTGTTTGAAATTCGAGGATTCTGTGTGCGTATAAATAACAGTAAAGGCAATAAAAACCATAGTTTAATATCTTAATTAGTAAATCGGCCACGAACTCAGCAGGGTTGAAAACTCTGTATTGATCCAGAGGTCCGTAGAAACCCCGCTGTCTCAATTCAGAGATTTACTATGAAAACAACGTGTTTATTCACCAGCAACTGAACACAATCTATAAGATTGTAAATACCGCACAACAATACTGAATATTTTTTATTTTCCCAAGAACGAAGAAATTGCTTCTGCAAAATCCTCTACGTGTAATTAAAAGGAAGAAGCAGTAAATTTCGTGTTGGTATAAAACAGACATTGCGACAGTAAAATCATTTATTATCTACCTTGTATATTGGATCCCTCTTCGTTAATAATGATTATTCATACGTTATCACAGTGACATGCTGGATCATAAATCAAGAAAGCCTGTAACAACAATGAGTCGCCATAAGCTGATACACGTATATTTGGCGGCGTAAATGGCGGCTTGGAGGCAGAGGGACAGAGGCAATAGTTCATAGCAAGTATTCATGGCAGTCCGCGATGGCGATCGCGTTAATCCGCGGCAGATTTATGGTGTTAATCATGCAAGGATTACCGTACCGCTCAGGCTTTGTGTACCTGGCTAGTTGGCCCACTGAATTATAGCCTCTATATCACTCAACTGCCCAAACGTATATCTCATTAATAAACTGCGATCAACTAACCTGCTACTGCAATTACGTGCAAGAGATTGCAACCGAACGGATTAAAGGGTGGCTGTACACGAGAAGGAAATCCGATATACAGAAAACGGCAGTTATAGCCTTGTTAAGGCACTGTTTGAACCAAACTAATGCGTTGCATTTATGTAATTGTCTCCACTTTGCAAAGTTTCAGTTTATTACCTATTACTTATTACTAAATTACCAGTTCTTTTGTGGTAGGAAAGTTTCTCCATTTACTGGAACAGAATATTAAGAACAATTTGGTTTTCTAATTTCGAGAACTAAAACCAACCGAGCTTATTAAGTAGCTACTAAAAATATTTATTAATACCCACTCAGTTCTTCCACTTTTGTAAAGTATTCAAGTGTATCAAAAAGAACGAAAGAACCTGAGGCGTTCTAAAATAGAAATACATATGTGCAGTTTTAAATACATCAATTTTGCCAGAAATAGAAAAAAAATGCCAAAATAGGTTTTCAATTTTTCTTGATAGTGACGAATACAACGAAACCAAAAGCTCCAACAACTCATTTAACTACAATATCCAAAGAGCCTATGAATTAAAAAAAAATACAAGAATATAAAGAATTTAGTGCCGATGAATTAACATCTCTTCAATCATAACGTTTTTTACGAATCCGAGGAATGTTAGTTCCTCGATTACAATATTTTCAGGTAATATTTTTCGTTTCTTCTTTCTAGAAAAACAGGTACAATTATTGCAGTAAAGTTATTACTTAATTGCACCACCTAAAGTTATCAAAGCAACTGAAATAGCCCTCGATCATAGAAGCGTTGATAAGATTAAACCAGTTAATTAGTCTTACGTGCAATAAAAATTAAAGTCTAGTTAGAAATCAGCACGGTAAAACATGTTCTGTTTCCTTCTGATTTTATACGGTCAGTTTATAATTTCACACGTGTTCGGTATCCTTCATTATCATTTTTAGGATCTGCTTTAGTATGGGCTAACCATGTTAACTCAGTACCAGCAGAGTTTAGAATTATTAACGGTACCGAAGTTACTGACAGATCGCAGTTTGCATATCAGGTAAAGGAGTTGCAAGTTTCGCTATGATTTTGTGGTGATTTTTTAGGCTGTTCTTTTTTACCAAAGAGTCAGACCATTTTGTGGAGGTACAATAATTCATGACAGGTTTGTTTTAACAGCTGCACATTGCTGTTTTTACGAGGGCGGACAAACGATAACTGCAGCTTCTAAAACATTTGTTGCTGTTGGTAATTTAGCGCTATATTCTCCGACTCCGGTGCTTAATGACGTTTTGACTGTGATTGTTCATGAGGAATACGACGATATTGAACTTTATAATGACATAGCGCTGCTGGAAGTAAACAATTTCTACTAATTTTGAGTACTTTTTAGCTATTATATTTTGTACAGGTATCGGGCGGATTTGGTGCTTGGACTAGTGATATTCATCCTATTAATCTTAAAACTGATCCAACTTTAGATGGAGAGTGTATCGTGTCTGGATTTGGAACAATCTCGACTGTAAGTTTTGAAAAAAATCTAATCCATTTACTTTAATTGCATGAGCAGAGTCTTGTTGCGATGCACAATCGACTTATGTACGTGGAAGTTCCTATAGTTGATTGGGAAATATGCAACGCAGCATATGAGGCATTATACAACTCTACTATTGGTAATGCAGTGATCTGTGCAGGAATTGGTCAAAAAGATTCTTGCCAAGTAATATAGCAGGATAGTTTTTAGAAGCATTTAATTTGAAATTTACAGGGTGACTCTGGAGGACCTTTGGTCTGTTCTAAACAATTAGCTGGAGTGGTTTCTTATGGGCAAGGATGTGCTGAAGCAGGATATCCTGGCGTGTATACAGAGGTTGCCAAATTTTTGGAATGGATAGATTTTCATATCTATTATGAATATAGCACTGAGCAACAAGAAAATGTTACGTTGAGTACTGATAGTACATAGGTCATTCCAAAAGTTTTGAGAATAGAAAAAACAAGAAGGGTGGGAAGTTATCTGTTTTCATGACAATAACAGACGACTATTGGTGACTATACCACAAAAATTTCACTCACCTCCTCTAACCCTTTAGTCTATAATAGAAGCGCGAATCAGTGATAAAAATGAAACTGACCAGAGAACATTTCTGGGCGATAATCCTGTACGACTTCAAAGTCGGCATAAAGGAGGAACGGTGCCTTGAAAAATTGAAAGGGGCATTTGGGGATGAAAGTCCTTCCAAAGCAACGGCTTACCGCTGGTATGGTGAATTTCGGCGTGGACGTGTAACATTGACGGATGAAGAAAGAAGCGGCCGACCTTCAACAGCAATTACTCCAGAAAACGTTAATGCTGTGGAGGAACTAATAGTGAATAACCGTCGAATCGCTTGTGCGAGATTTAGCACATCTTAAACATTAGATCGGCAGCGTTGGACAGCATTTTGCACCAACACCTGCGAGTAAAAAAATTGCATTGCGTTGGGTGGCACACCAGCTGAGGCAGGAGCAAAAGGACGCGCGCGTAGATTGGTGCCGCTACATACCGGATCGTTTTGAAGATGGCACTTCCAATCGTGGATCAGAGATTGTTACAGATGATGAAACCTGGGTATACACCTATGACTCCGAAACCGATCGTTTCAGTGTCCTGATGACGCGATGAAAGCATTCCAGGACAAAGTTAGCGCGCTACCCCAAGAGGCATGAGCTGGATGCTTTAGGAATTGGTTCAAACGCATGCACTCTTGTATAGAAGCTCAAGAAGCCTGTTTCGAAAAGCTGTAATAAACAGTTTTGATCTAACTTGTTCTGTTTTTTTTATTCTCAAAATTTTTGGAATTACCCTCGTACTAGCAGTTCAATCACAACTCCTAGCCCAGATTCAACTTCCCCGGATGATACGTCTGCAGTGGAGCAACGAGTTTCGTCACTGTTACTGATTCTTATTATGATTGTACCATTAGTCACAATTTTTAGATAAGTGCAGTATTAAATTGCTCTATTTGTAGAGTTGTATGTGTATAATAAACTATGGAACGTAAACTTTTAGTTTTTATGTAAATACATCAAGTTGAATGGATCTCAAGTGAGATTTCTCACCAGAGTGAATGATTAAAATAATTTATTAATTATTGAGTAGGCTTTAGATCACTTTAGATTTTTATGATGAATGTTGATGACAGTTGATGATAAATGTCAGAAATTCAGCGAGTGAGTCGAGTAAGGTCTCTGAAGATAATATTTTTCTTTAATTTTTATTTTAGGTAAAATTAACTGCAGCATTCAATAATATTAAAGTGCTACTTGGTATTTTACATACAATAAAGATAACAGTTTATTGAATAGACACAGTTTTAAGACAGAATGTTCTATTTTCTTCTCATTTTGCTTGGTCAGTTTATAAATAATGCACTATTTAAAAAAAAATGTTATTCTTTTCAGGATCTATATTAATAGACGCCAACAATGACACGCAGAGATCCAAGTTTTCATATCAAGTAAAAGACTTCTCACATTTTTTTATAATTTTGATGTCAAATTTAGGCTCTCATTTGCGAGAAGAGACTAAGTCGGCCCGAAGGTGGGGCATCTTGTGGAGGAGTAATAATTCATAGGAAGTTTATTTTAACAGCGGCAGGGTGCTGCTATCAAGGGAAAGGCCACAATTATTTAATACCAGCCGATCAGCTTTATGTGCTTATTGGAAATGAAGATTTGTTTGATCTTCCTCCGGATCAAATTAAAGACGTTGAAGCTGTAATTGTTCATAAGAATTACAAGTATTGGTTACCACTATATGATAACATAGCGCTGATAAAAGTAAGTAAATTTCACCAATTCTGAAATATTCTGTGCTTGGACGGTAGGTATATTCTGTTTGTTAAGCTCTATTATGGAATTGAAGCTTGGACAGATGTCGTAAAACCAATTAAGCTTAAAACAACCGAAACTACCAAAGGGCAGTGTATTTTGACTGGATTCACTAGCCAACGGTATAATGTAAGCATGGAAAACCGTTCTAATACCATTTTAAAATCTTTATAACAGAATGACCATGTATCTTCATTTAATAAGCAACTCTTATCCGCAGAACTTTCTATAGTTGATTGGGACAAATGCGACAAAATTTACCAAAAGGCTGGACTTTTTGTTAATACTATTGGCTCTAAAGTGATTTGTGCAGGCGATAATAATAAGGCATGTCTAATAATAATAATACAATAAGATAAGTTGGAGTAAGTTCGAACGTAATTTAGACTAGTTGAGAATTCTCAGTCTCTATTGAATAGAAATATAGATCAATTTTAACTAAATTTGGCAATGATAACTTTGATATGTACAAAGGTTACTTAAGTTTCTGATATTATGAACCTATTTATATAAATCTAATCTGAAGGAAATGAAGCAAAGAACGGAACGTTTCCGAACAAAACAAAAAGACAACAAAATATTAATTCTGATGCAAAGAACGTTCCGGTAGAATAGCAGTCAAGAGGGTAACTGCCAAAAATAATTTCAACAGTGCAACTCTGTTGCTGTCTGCTTTGGGCTGTAACCTGTCTTACCCCGCGTTCGATCTTACCACAAGTCACCTCATATCATTTAGAAATGCATTTTTAATTTGAGATTTGCAGGGTGATATTGGAGAGCCTTTGATCTGTTATCACCTGTTAGTTGGGATGCTTTCTTATAAAATGACATATGATAAAAGTTCGTTTCCTGGTTTATATACCGAGGTCGCACAATATTTGAACTGGATACACTCCCATGTTGCTCCCAAAATGTATTTAGCAAAAGACTGATCTCCCTTCATCATCTCTAGCTGAAAGGCAAATGTTATCAATGTATTTTTTCTCAATAAAGATTAACTTTTTAAACTTGTATCTGAAATAACTACTATTGAGTAGGCCTTTGACTTTTATGACGACTTTTGATGATAAATGTCAGAAATTCAGCGAGTACCTAAGTCAAGTAAGGTTTTGAAGATAATATTTTTCTTTTAATCTCATTTTAGGTAAAATTAATTGCAATTTTTGATAATATTAAAGTGGTACTTGGTGTTGACATACAACAAAGCTTATTGCCTAAGCACAGGTTTAAGACAGCATGTTTTATTTTTTTCTGATTTTGCTTAGTCAGTTTGAAAATAATGCGCTTTTCACTCAATTCCAATCTAACAGATCACAAATTCCATATATGGTGAAAACCTTCCCATATTTTTTTTATAATTTTGATGTCCAATTTAGGCTCTTATTTCCGAGAAAAAACTAGGTCGACCCGATGGTGGGGGATTATGTGATGGCATAATAATTCATAGAAGGTTTATTTTAACAGCGGCAGGGTGCTGCTTTGAAGGTAGAGAACACAATTATTTAATACCAGCCTCTCAGCTTTTAGTACTTGTTGGAAATAAAGTGTTTGATTCTCCACCTAACCAAATTAAAGACGTAGAATCTGTAATTGTTCATAACAATTACAAATTTTGGTTACCACTTTATGATAACATAGCCCTAATAAAAGTAAGTCAAATCTGACGATTTTGAAATAGCCTTTGCTTGGACTGTAGGTTTATTGTTTGTTCAGCTATCTACTGGAGTTGGAGTTTGGTCAGATGTCGTAAAACCGATTAAGCTTAAAAGAACCTCAACTATCAAAGGGCAGTGTATTGTGCCTGGATATAAAAGCATGGTAAGCATAGAAAAACGTTTCTAATACCTTTTTAACAAATTAAGCAGCTATTTACATTCAACAACGGATTTTTTGAAACAAAAACTTCTTTAGAAAATTGGGAAAAATGCGACAGAATTTACCGGAAGAGTGAACTTCTTGTTACTACTATTGGCTCTAAAGTGATTTGTTTAGACGCCGAGGCTTCTTGTAATGTACAATATGGTACCATATAATTTACGAGTGCATTTTTAATTTGAGATTTGCAGTTTGACCTTGGAGGGCCTTTGATCTGTTCTAACCAATTAGTTGGTGTGGTTTCTTATAAAACAAAATGTAGTCAAAGTAAAGCTTTGTTCCCTGGTATATGTACTGAGGTCGCTAAATATTTGGACTGGATACAATACCATATTTCTCCAATGATGGCTTTAGCAAGCGACTGATTCTCCTTCATCGTCTCTAGCAGAGATGCAAATGTTATTAAGGTATTTTTGCCAATTATGCTCGTGGTTTTGTATAGAATATTTGAATGAATATTCATATTAAATAATGAATTGTAAAATTTGCCGTTTTTACTGTATTTTTGTCGTTTAAGGATAACCAACCATTTTGTAATCATTAAGACATTGCAAATAGTCAATATTTTTCAATCCAGTCTCACTAAACAATATTACTACAAAATTTAGCGATCAGAACGTCTTTGGAGAATTATATTCTCTAATTTTCTGACAGTATTGTTTGTCAAAATGTAAATAAATGTAAAGAAAGAATGATTCCACTCAATTAATCGGGCGTAGAAACCATAAGATAACATTTTTCCATTCCTTTTTTGAAGAAATCTATAGCAAGTGATTTATTAATTGAGGAAAGCTCAGTAACATAATCCTCGGTATTAGAAGTGTTGTTAATAAGCAAGCAGCTCTTCCAAAAAACTATACAGCTAAAACATCATGTACTGTTTCCTTCCGATGTTGCTTGGTCAGTTTATAAATAATGCACTAATTTTTAAAAAAAATTGTTGTTCTTTTCAGGATCTATCTTAACAAACGCTAACAATGACACCTTTAATGTATCTGAATTGAGAATCATTAGAGAAGTCAAAGTTCCGCAGAGATCCGAGTTTTTATGTCAAGTAAAAGACTTCTCACATTTTTTTATAATTGGGATGACAAATTTAGGTTCTCATTTGCGAGAAGAGACTAAGTCGGCCCGAAGTTGGGGCATCTTGTGGAGGAGTAATAATTCATAGGAAGTTTATTTTAACAGCGGCATGGTGCTGCTATCAAGGGAAAGGCCACAATTATTTAATACCAGCCGATCAGCTTTATGTGCTTATTAGAAATGAAGATTTGTTTGATCTTCCTCCGGAACACATTAAAGACGTTGAAGCTGTAATTGTTTATAAGAATTACAAGTATTGGTTACCACTATACGATAACATAGCGCTGATAAAAGTAAGTACATTTTACCAATTTTGAAATATTCTGTGCTTGGACGATAGGTATTCTGTTTGTTAAGCTATATTATGGAATTGAAGCTTGGACAGATATCATAAAACCAATTAAGCTTAAAACAACCGAAACTACCAAAGGACAGTGTATTTTGACTAGATTCACTAGCCAACGGTATAACGTAAGCATGGAAAACCGTTTTAATACCGTTCTAAAACCTTTCTAATAGAATGACCATGTATCTTCATTTAATAAGCAACTCTTATCCGCAAAACTTTCTATAGTGGATTGGGAAAAATGCGACAAAATTTACCAAATGACTGGACTTTTTGTTAATACTATTGGCTCTAAAGTGATTTGTGCAGACGATAATAATAAGTCAGGTATAATAATACAATATGATGAGTTGGAGTAATTTCGAACGTAATTTAAACTAGTTGATAATTTTCAGTCTCTATTGAATAGAAATATAGATCAATTTTAACTAAATTTAGCAATGATAACTTTGATATGTACAAAGGTTACTTAAGTTTCTAATATTATGAACCCATTTATATAAATCTAATCTGAAGGAAAAGAAGCAAAGAACGGAACGTTTCCGAACTAACCAATTCTACATGCTCAAATGTGGGGATTTCATTGAATTTCGAATGTATTTTTAAGTACTTTTGATCATAGCTCATAAAATAAATAGAAGGTTTTTGTTATTGCTTTCTGGGACAAGTTAGAATTTATCTGTGCAAAACAAAAAGACAACAAAATATTAATTCTGATGCAAAGAACGTTCCGGTAGAATAGCAGAGTCAAGAGGGTAACTGCCAAAGATTTCAACAGTGCAACTCTGTTGCTGTCCTCTTTGGGCTGTAACCTGTCTTACTTCCGCGTTGGATCTTACCACAAGTCACCTCATATCATTTAGAAATGCATTTTTAATTTGAGGTTTGCAGGGTGATATTGGAGAGCCTTTGATCTGTTGTCACCTGTTAGTTGGGATGCTTTCTTGTAAAATGACATATGATAAAAGTTCGTTTCCTGGTTTATATACCGAGGTCGCACAATATTTGAACTGGATACACTCCCATGTTGCTCCCAAAATGTATTTAGCTAAAGACTGATTCCCATCATCTCTAGCTAAAAGGCGAATGTTATCAATGTATTTTTTTCTAATTATGCTTGTGGCCTTTAAAACACCTCGTTTTCCTTGCAATAAAGATTCACTTTTTTAGTATCTGAAATAACTACTATTGAGTAGGCCTTTGATTTTTATGACGACTTTTGATGATAAACGTCAGAAATTCAGCGAGTACCTAAGTCAAGTAAGGTTTTGAAGATAATATTTTCCTTTTAATCTTATTTTAGGTAAAATTAATTGCAATTTTTGATAATATTAAAGGGGTGTTGACATACAACAAAGCTAACAGCTTATTGCCTAAACACAGGTTTAAGACAGCATGTTTTATTTTTTCTGATTTTGCTTAGTCAGTTTAAAAATAATGCGCTAGTCCCTCAGCTCCAACTTAACAGATCACAAATTCCACATATGGTAAAAACCTTCCCACATTTTTTTTATAATGTTGATGTCCAATTTAGGCTCTCATTTCCAAGAAAAGACTAGGTCGGCCCGATGGTGGGGGATTATGTGGTGGTACAATAATTCATAGGAGGTTTATTTTAACAGCGGCAGGGTGCTGCTTTCAAGGTAGAGAACACAATTATTTAATACCAGCTTCTCAGCTTTTAGTGCTTGTTGGAAATAAAGATGTGTTTGATTCTCCTCCTGGCCAAATTAAAGACGTAGAATCTGTAATTGTTCATAACAATTACAAATTTTGGTTACCACTTTATGATAACATAGCCCTGATAAAAGTAAGTCAAATCTGACGATTTTGAAATAGCCTTTGCTTGGACTGAAGGTTTATTGTTTATTCAGCTATCTACTGGAGTTGGAGTTTGGTCAGATGTCGTAAAACCGATTAAGCTTAAAAGAACCTCAACTATCAAAGGGCACTGTATTTTGACTGGATATGAAAGCATGGTAAGCACAGATAAACGTTTCTAATACCTTTTTAACAAATTAAGCAGCTATTTACATTCAACAACGGATTTTTTGAAACAAAAACTTCTTTAGAAAATTGGGAAAAGTGCGACAGAATTTACCGGAAGAGTGAACTTCTTGTTACTACTATTGGCTCTAAAGTGATTTGTATAAACGCTGAGGCTGCTTTTTTTGTACAATATGGTACCATATCATTTACGAGTGCATTTTTAATTTGAGATTTTTAGGCTGATCTTGGAGAACCTTTGATCTGTTCTAATCAATTAGTTGGGGTGGTTTCTTATAATATAAAATGTAGTGAAAGTAAAACATTGCTTCCTGGTGTATGTACTGAGGTCGCCAAATATTTGGACTGGATACAGCACGATATTTCTCCAATGATGGCTTTAGCAAGCGACTGATTCTTCTTCATCGTCTCTAGCAGAGATGCAAATGTTATTAAAGTATTTTTGCCAATTATGTTCGTGGTTTTGTATAGAATATTTGAATGAATATTCATATTAAATAATGAATTGTAAAATTTGCCGTTTTTACTGTATTTTTGTCGTTTAAGGATAACCAACCATTTTGTAACCATTAAAACATTGCAAATAGTCAATATTTTCCAATCCAGTTTCACTAAACAAAATTCCTACAAAATTTAGCGAAAGATCAGAACGTCTTTGGATAATTATATTCTCTAATTTTCTGACAGTATTGTTTGTCAAAATGTAAATAAATGTAAAGAAAGAATGATTCCACTCAATTAGTCGAGCGTAGAAACCAGAAGAGAACTTTTTTTTGTAGAAATCTATAGCAAGTGATTTATTAATTGAGGAAAGCTCAGTAGCATAATCCTCGGTATTAGAAGTGTTGTTAATAAACAAGCAGCTCTTCCAAAAAACTATACAGCTAAGATATCATGTACTGTTTTCTTCTGATTTTGCTTGGTCTGTTTATAAACAACAAGGCTATTATTAAGAGATGTTTTTACAGGATCTGTTTTAATAGAAGCTAACAATGAAACTAATGTATCAATTGGAACTAGAATCATCAATGGTATCAAAGTTACGAACATGTCTCAGTTTGCGTATCAGGTGCCAGATTTTGGATTTTGATTTTTTCAATTTTGTTATAGCTTTGATATTATTTTTAGGCCGTACTTTGCAAGAAATCAACAAGTTTGGAGTGGTTTGGTTTGATTGGTGAATATTGTGGAGGGACAATAATTCATAGAAGGTTTATTTTAACAGCGGCACATTGCTGCTTTGATGATGATGGTAAAATACCAGCTTGGAGGTTATTTGTGGTTGTTGGAGTTTTAGATTTGGATTATCCTCCGGAATTGCGTAAAAATGTTGAATCTGTCATTGTCCATCAGAATTACGGACTGAAGACTACATATAATGACATAGCGCTTTTAAAAGTGAGTAAAATCTACCAACTTTAGCCTAGGACTATGTATATTTGATTTGTTCAGCTAGCTATTGGGGTTGGAGCTTGGACTGATAATGTTAGACCAGTTAAACTTAAAGCAACATTAACTAGCAAAGGAAAATGTATTGTGTCTGGATTTGGGAGCGATACTCCTGGAGTAAGTATAGAAAAACAATTTAGTGCTTTTTTAATAAAATAGGCAGAAAAGAACAATGATCAACGATCTTATGTACGCAGAAATTGCTATAGTAGAATGGAATAAATGCGACACAATATACAAGTATCAAAAAGGAGGAAGTTCTATTGGTCAGAAAGCGATTTGTGCAGCCGCTCCTGGAAAGGATTCTTGCCAAGTAATGAAGCACGACTATTTATAAGTGTATATTATTTGATTTGAGATTTACAGGGTGACTCTGGAGGTCCTTTAATCTGTTTTGGCCTGCTAGCTGGAATAGTTTCTTTTGGAGAGGCTTGTGCCGATCCTTTTTACCCTGGCGTGTATACTGAAGTCGCCAAGTATTTAAATTGGATACAGAACAATATTTCTCCTAAAAAGTATAAACCCGTAAGCTTCGGGAAACAAGTAACAACCCCTGATCCTTTATTATCTCTAGCAGAAAAGAGAGAGTTATCTCTGCTTAGTTTTCTAATTGTGCTCGTGATATTGCTTGGAATATTTGAATAGATGTTACAAATTAAAATATAAAACGTAAAATTTTGTTTTTTTAATGAGAATCGAACCGTTCTAATTTTCGTCGTATAAGAATTACCAGCCATTTTTTTGTCATTAAAACATCGCAAATAATTGTCAAAACGCTGAAGCATGACTACTCAAATTTTCAGCCATTCGCAGTGTTGACTGTCAAAATTAGTTCTTCAAAATGTAAAAAAAATTGAAGTATGGGAAACACCATCCAGTGAGTAAATCTAGAGGGTTTATTGAAAAATTAGAAAAATTACTATAGCAGTTGATGAAAGAAAATAAGAAAAAAGAAGAAAATTTACAAACAGTTCATCCAGAAGACCACCAGACTAAGATATGTACTACATATTTTTTTCTGATTTTGCTTGGTCAGTTTATTTTATTTTTATTAGCTGGGAGTGGTTTCTTATAGAAAAGAATGTCTTAATCTATCGCACCCCGGCGTGTACACCGAGATTACCAAGTAAGTATTTGTATTGGATAAGGAACCATACTCCCTTAGAGAGCTACTTGGAAAAACTACCAACCCCAGCTTCTTCATCTCTAGTAAAAAGAAGATTTTTTTTAATAATGATCGTCGTGAATATTGGACAGTTCTGATTAAATAAATGATTGAGTTTAAACTTTTGGTTTTTTAAAGTTTAAAAACCACCAGCAGGCCCTTCATAAATACCGCCTTCGGTTCCCTGCCTACATACAAGTGCATCCCATAATTCCCACCCACCGGTCAACATCTCTTCACCATCTGTTTTATATATCAAAATTCTACTCACCCTCACTCTCGCTTCCGTTAAAGTCGTCCACATCGCAATTTCCTCCCTGGTGCTCATATCTGGATACCGATTACGAGCAAAAGTAGCTTCAAGCTCTTGTAATTGCTGACTGGTAAAATGCGTTCTTTGTCTCCTTTGTCTTTTAGTTTTCTTGTCATTTTTTCCATCGTCTCCATCCGTTGAATCTACACCTACGCCAGATTCGGTTTTAATAGGGTCCGTCAATGATCGGCTACCTGAAACACAGAATTTTCATGTTAAGAAAATAAAATGAAAACGAAGCGATGGAATGGAACGTTACTATATTTCAGTTAATCCCAGTTCTTGATGTGCACTAAGGAAAGACAGCTTAGTTATTTTGGGATGGGCTTTAAATAATTAGTGACACTTGAGGATTAGTCAAGTGGAAGATGAAATTGCTGGCAATGACTTTAAAGAAAAAAGTGTTGGAAAAGTGTTAATACAATGTCCGTGTACTTTTTACTACAATCATATTTCCAATAAGGTTCTCCCTAATTCTTACACGTGTAGTGCGTGTAAAATCCATTTAAATTTAAACCTAGTGCTGTTTTAAATTAGCAGCGAGCCGCCTCTTGATTCCCGTATAATGAATTTTTCAACCTTTTTTAAGCCAGATTGGTAATTACAATGTATAAAATACGTGATCTGTAACTCATAAAATAAGGCGTAATCCCTTCTTACTTAGCTTAAATAAACCTAAAAATTGAAGGGCTCAGCTCGCAAAATAAAGGGAAAAAATATCCGCGTCGCGTAATACAGCGATCTAAAACGGTTCCTGTTTGAGAAGCTGATTAAAAATTCAGCCGCTAAGCCTCGGAAAGTGCCAGAAAACCTGATCGAAAGATTTCGCAATTATTTTTGCTTCTTTTGGTACGATGGAAAAGCACTCAACATTAGATATTTGATTCGAATTTTATTGGCTGCATCCGCAAATTTGTTTATTTTAGTGCAGGTTTCGATTTCCAACATGATGGTCTCCTAAACAGAATAACTAGTGTTGGAATTGTTTGGATTGTACGTCAATGTTTGAGATAAGATGAAAATGTAACTACAGATAGTAAAAAATACACTTTCTTTGAGTTCGCACCGCCTCCATCAATCATATTGGAATTGACAGCTTTGCGATTGGCGTTTGCCGACATCTTCACCTGTCAAATATTCTACAGTAGACCAGCTCAATTTACCTCTAATCATTATGACACGTTGATAGCGATATAAAAAGCTGTCTGAGTGCATTGGTTTTGAAATTAAGTTAATAAAGATATCTGATGGCTGATATTGTTTTTTCTGATAACATGAATTGCTTTACTTGTGATAACGATTTTTATTCCAACAAACTGTTACGTCCGCGATTAAACCACCTGCAAATGCATTCAAATCACATCCCGTATTTTAAATTACTCTGAATTCGAAAAAACTAAAATAAAATCACAAAAAACAGCAATTTTTGAAGTTATTTTTAAACATCATATGCATTTAAAAATTTTTGTACATTGTGGGTCTTCAAACGCGAGTTGTAAGAAAACGTCTGTATCCATCGTTACTATCTGCCTACAAAAAACACAACAAAATGCCGCAGATTTATCCCGAAACACATGCTTTCCTAATAAATTTTCCGTAATTACATCTAAGCCCCCGGATTCAAAAATAATCTTTGTTTATAGTAGCAGTGCGGTTGAATGAGACTCTTCGACAACTTATTCCCATTTTTACGTCCATTTTCATATTTATTAAGTTTGTGAATTTATCGCTAGAAAAATTTATCGATCCAGAGAAATACGAAATGACTGAAATAAATTACAAGTTATAAAAAAATAGAATATTACCTTTCCGATCTCTCGTTCGACTGTTCCTAGCGGCGGTAGGAAAAGACAGTTGGGGGTGGTCCATGGTATTGGATCCTGACATCCCGGAATGGGCATCTCGGAAATCCCCGGTCTCGGCCCAAACTGCAATGTAATACCACGTTGCTCGCTGTTTTTACGAAACTAACTTAAGGGAAGATCCATGAAAAATATTTTACTTCTTTTGAGACATATGATGTTTAAAAATTGGTAATAGAAGTATAATATTCATCGCAATGAAACTAAACTGTGGTGGACATAGTTTTGGTTCATAAACAGAGAGGATTTATGCGGCGGAAAAGCGACAAGTTCAGAGATAAATTTGTACAGTTCCAGGCTTGAGATGTATATTAGACACAATGGTTGTTTGTTTTGGCTAGCAGAAGACATTTTTTGGATTAAGAGGAGTCGTGGTTTTGCGTCGAGGTGATCTTGCAAATTTTTTACAAGCAAAAGGTCCCATTGGAGTCGTTCCTTTGTGTATTGTAACTTTTCAATGAAATTTTATCAGATAAGGTAATGGACAATGCTGTGGAGCAGATAACGAGTGATTATTATACATTATCAGGAAATAAGTGCTTCACTCTGTATCTTTCCTAACTATTTTTTAACTCTGTTTTCATTATTTCCAAGAATGAGTACACGCTCTGAAAATTCGGTGAAAATAATTTACTGTCAAGCCCCTCCCACACTAATTGGTGCTAACCGGCCTGTCACCAGACAAGAGTTTTTCCTATGCGTTCCAAAGTTAACACATGTTGGAAGATACATCGACTACCTTCTGTTTACTGACGGTTTTACGAGCATGATTTATTTGGAACACACAAATAGCGAGTTGATAACCACAATTTTCGACATTTTTTGTATATTTAAACTTTCATTCCGTTCTAATTCCGTACAACAATCTAATCAATTTATAGAATTATAAAAATTACACACTTTCAAATATTTTAAAATGATAAAAGTGAGGAAGTTTCAGGTGTGGATTTACCAAATTCACACTGCCTAAATTTATGAATTAGCTCCATTAGTCATGGGAGTGGAACTCGTCCTCTTGATAAATTATATATAAAGTAGCGTTAATAGTAAGCCAAAACAATCAAGAGTTAATCGTCGCTAATCTTTACATATAGCTTGGATTCTATAAACAAATAGAGCTAAAGCGAGCTAAAAATCTACAGCAGGAATAAGCAAACAATTTACTTTTATCGATATGAAGTATCTACAGCACTTCCTACCGAACTAACAACGTAACAAAGTTTTAAGTGAGTGCAGGTATGCTCTATAAATCCATTTTAACTGCTACAATTAGTTTTATCATCATTATATTAAACTTGAGGACGTTAGACCTGGATGCATTTTAATTGTTATATTATCTTATAAATAGATTGTTGAAAACACAGTCGCCAAGACGTGAATGTTTAGACGCTGCGGTTTTTAAAAATGTACCAAGAACTGATTTTCACGCTTACATTAAATGCAGATTTTAAATTTAAAGCTTTGTGGTGGTGCGAAACGCATTTGAGTTCTTTTTTTACAAAAATAGTTTCCTAATAGTGTTATATTTACAAGATAAGACATTTTAACACTTTAATAATGAGAGGTTGTTGTACAAATAATTGTCTTGAGGCGCCAAAGACCACTGAGCAAATATTAAACATGTAACAAGATATCATATTTTAGGCAGAAAGTGACGAAAACATCACGACTTCGAATTTTTCATTTACCTCCATTGTATGTAATTTTTATTTTGCAAAGCCTTGTCGAAAACACTCAGTGTCTAGATTTTATCTGACATTATTATTCAAATAATGCTTGGTTAGACTGCAATAAAATGAGCAAATAAGAGAAACAAACTGACAAAAAATTAGGTTGTTAAGAAAATTATTCAAATAACAATATTTAGTGTAGATATTCCTGAGCGTTTACAATGTTTAGTTAAAAGAACAAACATCGACTATTTGAAGACTAAGTATTTCACAAAATTTACGTAGAGCAAATAGTAGGAACAATACCACAACTCGTGTGCACAATGTAAATAATGTATTTTTATGAAAATTTAAATAAATAAAAATTATCGTAAGACACACGCACGTAACTGTACTTTAAACAGGTGGTAGAATGGTTACAGAATTTTCGTCCACATTTGTTTCTGTCAGAGAATAGATTTTTAGCCAAAAATTTCAACGACAAGACTAAAAACTCAGAAAAATGATAAACAATTTACTGGAACAAGATGAAACTGAATTTCTCTACATTGCTTCAATTTTTCCCACTTCTAATCGCCGTTAACTCTCGGATGCAATAATAATCTTGTATATTTTGTATGGAATTGTCACAAAGTGTATAGTAAACAACGGTAATCTTGTCGTAATCCCGAGATCCCGCTTCAGAAGTGTTAGTTTATGGGCGTGCCACCTGGCGGTCTAATATGTGACTGATAAATGACTTCCTAAAATCCGAAAGGAAGGCCAGATTAAGGGCTTAGTGGACGTGTCGCGAGAGTGACGGCGGGAATCAACCCCCAACCCTCCACCGCCCCTTCGCCTGCAGCAATCAACCCCAGGAACGGTGTCAGGTGTGCCGCCGCCGTCTGTAAAACGTGACGTTATTAGTGTTTTAAAGCCCCGCGTGTGAGTGTTTAACAATCCCGGAAAAAATGGAGGATACGTCGCGCCATCCCGACGCTTTTTTTAATATCGTCAGAAGAAAAAGAAGTGTCAGATGTTGGTTTCATAAATTATTTTGGAAAATTTAACAGCGGAAAGTTATACAGTGCGGAGGAAGTTAGATTATTGAGATAAAAATTTTAAACTATAAATAACTCTCGTTGACCGAAAAGATAAATTACTTGCTAGACCCAGAAATAGTTCGTAATTAATACACAATCTGATTTAAAAAAAAGTGTGCAATTGTTGAAACAGACCATTAAGATTTTTTACATTTCGTTATAGAAGAATTATTTAAATTAAATAAATAAATCACTTGTGGAACTGTAGGTAATTCAATAATAACATAATTATAATAATTAATCCGAGCAAATAATTAAAATTATTACAAAGAGATCATCCCCGCGGCGCCGCTGATTTAAACACGTTCATATTTAGTCCATGTCCTCAATCTACTTCCTACGAAATTACTAATTACCTCTAAGGGAATATAAAGTGAAGGTACAAAAGACATGTTTCTCTTCGTGAACGCACGTTTCCTTTTTTCTCTTCGTTTAAAGGCTTGGGATAAAACGGGACAAAAACTTATCCGTTGTTCGTTTCCAACTCTACCAACCCTTGCTTTATCGCGGGATGGTAATACCATTCCAAATTCACTCGCATATGGCCGGGTTAGCCAGGATAATCCTCACTTCCTTATCCCTGGAGAGGTCCTTTTGTAGTCAGAAGTAAACTCGTTTTTAATGGAACTGGGCTAAGTAATTTATTTGTTTGGACGCGATAACGGAGGGTTAATAAAAATTGAACTTTAGTTAATAGGGGATTAATTCCCCAAGTCACGTTCACCCTTTCATTCAAATGTATCGACAGATGTGACTTATTTACTCGGTTTTGGGGACGAAATTAGTGTGAAAATTCCCACTTTTGGCGCCAGACAAATAAAACTGTAACAATAATCTTTATAGCACATCGTGATTACTATTTATCAATAAAAAGGTAGATGTGGTGACGTGGTTTATTTGGAGTAATAAAAGAGTCTCTTACTTTTATTAATGTGACAGATAGTGTCTGTTGGAAAGTAAACGGAGTGTGACACTGTCTTGGAGGAAATCTGATACTTTGTTCTTAATTGGGCGTACGACTATTTTGCGTAACAAATTGCCCTTTGGAAAAAATTCGTGTTCTGGCTGTTTTTAGTAATCCCAGGGATCTCGGAAATATCTCGTTTCATATGCGTTTATATATGATGACAGAAACAGATAAAGGGCGGTTGAATTTTGTAATAAATTTATTAAATGTGGGCTGGACGGATTGGTGCAGGTTAGTTTTTTAGAAGTACCTGACTGCGCCAAAGACAAGTTTTTTTATATTTGGTTAATCGTCCCCGTCGCTTCCTGCCGACTTCCACACTTTTGCTTTGATAAAAGATAAAAGATGAATCAATTAGTAGCGACCCTGTGCGCTTGCTCCGCCTGAAAAGTCAACAAAACGATTGAAATCTACCTATCCTCGCTAAAGTTAGCAAATGACAATGTTTTGAAGGCGTGACAAGAAATTTGCCAAGCATTAATTCCTCTTAGATTGAGCTTACAAGTGTAATACTTTGGATTAAGGGGATCATTAAAATTATGCTTGGGAATTATGGTATAAAACTTGATAGCGCATCGAAGATTATCCAGGATCAGTCCGTTTTAAGAAAGCTCTTTTGATTTATTTTCTTTTCGTTTTGCATTTTTTCGATTAGCGGGAATTCAATGGAGTAGAATGTTTGCCGAAATGAAGAAGTGCATGAGAATTTGAACAAGTGTCGATGTGTGCGGTTATGACAGCCGCCCCCACCTCGTGCTAGATTAGCGAATTATTCCAACTCGCTGGAGCTATTATAACCGCCTTCCCCTAACTACAGACAAACGGATCGTTCGCCATCGGTTTTTTCAAGGGAAAAACGGCTACGATTTGATTGATCGACGATACTTATAAAAGAGCCATCAGAGTATTGAATGTTTTGTGTGGAACACGCATGAATTAGTTGCCAAAAGGGCGCTCGCTTATCATCAATGGGTGGAAATTAATGGCTATTGTTTACGGGTGAGACGTAGGGCAAGGTGCTACACTTGGGGAAGATTATGAATAATTATTATGATTTTAAATGTGTCCAAATCAAATTGTGCATTCCTTGTACACTCAGCTTCTTCATGCTTTTAGGATATCTAGCTCGATAAAATAGAGACAAAATAATTTAAGAACTGGGGAGATATGTTTCTATGAAAATAAAAAGAGAACGATAGTCGGTTAATATTATCGTTCTAATTGATTTCCATGCAGGAACGGCATTGTCAGTCTCTGGTTATGAGTAAATATATCGGTAGAAAATATATTAGTGTCATAAATTTTTTATTAATTTCCAGGATAATAAAGTCAAACACGAATTTGATTACCGTTCTTGTGGAACGTGATAATAATAAATTAATACTCAATTACGGTTCTTTTCACTACAAAAAACAAAAATTGAGGTTGTTGGCATGCACTTTCAGAATGCATTTTCAGAAATGTATTTAAGTCTTATCAAAATATTTTCCTCAGTTTTAAAGGTTACTTCGTTGTCTTTGAATTTTGAAAAATTGTAATTAGAGTTTAACTGAAACGGATTTGAGGAAATTCAGAATATAAGGACTAGGCCAGCAATTGTTTGTTAATTTAAAGCTTCAAATAGAGAAAAAATATGCAAACGTCAAACTTGACATTTAAAATACATAGTTTTATTTTGGTAGTTGGTATCACTGCATAAATGCCAACTTTGTTAACTCGTGTGCCGTTGTGCAAATCAATAATTTTCAAAATAACAAAAGTAAACTGATTGAGTAAAGTAACGGCAAAAATTTACAGAAGCACGAAATTCTAAAATTTAAATTATTTTTCATTTGTTCGATTTGAAAGCGGTCCTACAAACCTATTTCTCAACTGTTAAAAATTCTCTAAATGAGTGAATGACGTTTTAAATTCAAACCAAAAATCAATAAATAACTAAACTTTTATGTTTAACACGCCAGGAAAATGCTTCGGCTGTTCAAACTTTATTTTTCTAGCATTTCCAAAAGAATATTTTCCACCCTAGTGGAACAAATAACGATTTTCTAAAGCGTTTCTTGTAAACCGTGGAAGAAAATAAAAGTTACCAATCACGTTTCAGTTTAGATAAATATTTTTATCATATAATGAAATAAAATGATAATAGTTTTTCGACTTTTTATTGGTTAACTTTACAAACCTTATGGGCCGGTTTACACAATAATTTAATTGAAATTAAGTTAATCTTGCAACAAATTTGACGATTGCTGACATTTGATTGGCGGAAAACGATCACATGTCACTTTAATATGATGTTAAGTATACATGGTTTGGCAACACTAGTGTCCACTCCCAAAATCGTCTTTAATTTCAAAGATAAAATTCTGAAAATTTGCATACGCTTAATAGTTGACAAAGCTCCAGAAGCTGACGCAAAAATTTGTTTTTTATTACCCATAGTTTTGGCGTCGCGACGCCTTAAAATTGTAACTTTTAGCTAATTGTGAGAGTTTGTGAAAACAACCGCTAGGTTTTTTTTTCAATATAAAAGTGTAAAGAATATCTCAGTTGTCATTCTAGAATTAATGCAAATTGTATTCAAAATTTGAGAAAAAAATTAATTTTAAATTGTAACAAAAGTCTTACTTCGTGAAATTGTCGCTTTGTCGATGTCAATTAACGATTTCTGATGTCCAAAAAGTGCAACACGTCCGAGTTAGTCACATTTGACCTTCATACGAGTGAATGAAGGGACTTGTGAAAATTTGATGTAAACTGCGCCGTTATAATTTTGAACACTAACTTGATAAAACAGCGTTTTTTCCTAAATTTTCAAAACAATCTGCGTTAGATTTAAACTAAAAACTCAAATATTTGTTTCACAGTCATGTTAAAAAAAATAGAATTTGCGAGTATTTTCACGAAAACTCAAAAATCGCGAAAAAATATACGTCTTAGGCGACGCAACGCCAAAAAAAACACAATTTTTTTTTGTCAACTATGAGCGGATGCAAATTTTTAAAATTTTATTTATAAAATTGAAGACCATTTTGGGAGGGAACACATGTTGCCGGACCCTGTATAATCGAAATTGAAGATTCAACTAAGTTTCTGTAAATTGGTTCTAAAACTTTTACAAAAAAAGCTAGAAAGAGAAATTGAGTGTTTTAAATGTGGCGTTGTAAGTTAACAATTTTATTGATGTATCTGCTTGTACTCAACAACATTTTAATATTTTCCATACACGTTTAGCATAGATAAAATGCATTAAGATAAGACCAGTAACACCTATATGCAAACTGATAAATTCATAACTCATGGTAGTCGTAGAACATGGTAATCTACAATATTTGCATAAGACAAATGTCACATGATAATATTCTACACAATTAACTTCATGTTAGACTTGAGATAAATGTCATTGATTCTGGACGTCTTGGCCAAAATTAGTCAATTATCTTAATCTCGCCAAGACAAGAACTTGATAAATCAATTTAAATTTCGGCGAACGATTATGAAGAAGAAACAAATTCTGCTTCAAGAGAATCAGTAAACATATAATAGATGAAGAGACGAAGGTGTCTGATTCATTAACTGCGGGCTTAAAGGTAATACCGGATGATCCGGGTATCGAGGTAATGGCCACCTAATGCGAATTATAAAGGCGTCCGTCGCCAAACGACGGCGGCGCAACATCTCCTTGTTGCTGCCACCGGACATTCTATTAAATTATCTCTGATTTTAATAAAATTACACAATCACACGAGTTATCTCCGTTGAGATAAGGTAATTGGAAAGTAACAGGCGACATTCCGAAGATGCTCAAGTGGAATTTATTCAACATTGCAAGTTTTGAACACTTTAGTTATGATTAGTGATTATTTCAACATTGTGTACAATAAATAGGAAAGCGGTTACACATTTTATGATATGCACTTAGCACTAAAGAAAAATATCACCGCTCCTGTTGGCTATAAAATTTATTACCGATAAAATTTAATCTTGTGGGTAATTGATAAATTATTTATCGATAATTAGAATCCATAAATTTGTACGAGACAAAGAAAATTGAAGATAATGTTGTGAAATTTATTGGTCTTTTAAATTGATATTTTTATCGGTTTTAGAAGGACCACGAAAGTCTGCATAGTCTTAATACGAATCACGCCTGTAATTTGAAATTTCTTTAATTTAATTGATCTAATCAAATAATTACAAATGTAATAACAGTAATTAAGATGAGATAAGGAGGAGACGTTGATACAATTTTATCTTGTTTATTAATTATTAACACTTTACAACTCATGCCAATAAAAGTTAGTAGAGATGGCAAGTTATGTTAAGAAAACGAGAATAAAGTCTCGAGTCGCTAATTAAAATTTCCTTTCTTTACTTTTCCTGCTGTGAAGTAAAAGTACCACAACTCCTTTTTACTCTAGTACGACTCACCACGTTTTAGCTTCTCCAACGGTTCGTGATGGAGGGACGGTGTATGTGGAACAACTCCATGATGATGTGTTGGTTCATGTGACGTCACATGGTGTCCCAAAACCGATGCCGAAGACCCACTCATAATTCCGGTTATTGCGGAACTCACAGAAACTGCAGAACTGACGGAGTCATGGAGGTGGTGCACTCCATGCATGTCAGAATTTGAAGATGACGTCGTTACTCCCGTTACCAAATCTTGGAGGCATAGTGATGGGTCAGACAGCGATTCCATACGCTCCATTTGGGAAATCTCAATTTCAATACGCGCGCGAAAAAATGTCTTTTGAGTGGAAGAGCGGTTATGCGCACACCATTTTTGAGTGATTAGGGGAGTACACCTGAAATTAATTAAAAAAATATTATTATACATACAGTGTGATTAAGGAGAGATAATAAAATGGAAATATATACCTAACTAGGAAAACAGACCTTGTTTTTGAGAAATTTATCGCTTATTTCTCAGCAGGTGATTTAAATCTCTGTGGTTATTTATTTTTGTATAATTTATCAATTATGTAAGAACACATGTTTAATAAGCAAATTCTCATATAAAAATATAAGGCAATATAACAAGTAAGCTTTTAAAACGACTTGCATTATACAGCATGAGATAAAATTGCTGCTAAATCATGTACATATTTTAAAGATTACTTTTGGATTTCCGTATTACAACACAAATCCATTCAAATTTATTGTTATTTTATTAAACTGAATTAGTGTCAATTAATTTTATTTTAAATACGGTTTTTGTTGGGGATTTAGATTAGAGGATTTTCTAAATCTATAAATGCTACCAAGTCACAATAAAAAAGTTGAGTTGAATTTTCTCTAAGATTAGATTTTTATAAAGACTTAACATCAGAATGTAAACTACATGCAGTTTATGTTTTATAATAGCAACAGGAATTCAGTGTGGTTACAAATAACAACAAAGAGAAAAAAAAATTAGTGACTTTGACTGTCTCTATTTGCAAATGATTATATTTTACAACTACAGCAGGATGTCAGATCTTTTGTTACTAATCTAATAATAGGGTAATAAACACTTTTTGAATAAATAATTTAATTATGAAAAATAGAAGTATAGACGTGAAAAAATCTCTCTATTTGTGAACTAATATTGAACATTTAACACCTGATAACAGATGAACTCTAAAGTGCAGTTCACCGCCAATATAGTCACGTTTCCAATGGTATCAGCTGTGAAAGTGATAGTAAATTTCATTTCTCAGAAAGCTCTTTATCCGCTACAAAAAAATGTACAGCAACTTGGTATGTCTTAGAATTATTATTTATAATAATATAAATATACATATATAACGTAAAGTTAACTAAGTTAAGATCAGAGATACAAGCCAAGTGTTAGAACTTTAGATGCAGCTATAACAAGAAATTTATGCGAGCTTCGCCGGAGCTTTCGATGAAGCTGTCCGCACTAGTTTCATAAAGTTTATAAAAAGCCAACATTACCTTCCACGCAAGAGTGTGTGTATCTCAAATTTTTGGTTTTCGTAGAAACCGCGTCACTTTCCCGCAAAAAATCCTGAAATTAATACCCGCAAATCTCGCTAAAGATGCACAAATCAGTTACAAAATCACTCAGTGCCGGGATCACTTAAAAGATCGTAAGTAAATCCAGGTGCGACGTGAACAAAGACCAAAAGTCGGTTAAGTCCATGAAAAAAGGTACGGAGCTTAAAAACAGCTTTGGCCAGGTTTAGACCGGATCAAGTGAGCGTCGCGACGGAGTCGGCATCGGTCTGAGAGCTTTGCGGCTACTAAGCCCGTGCTTTTCATCCCCTCTCTCGTCGCTACCCCACTAATTTGATACAACGACAAGCTCCAATCACTTGACGGTATTTATTTCGTCATTAGCGACCGTAATTGACCGGACTGGTGGAAGCCTACTGAAATATTATTGTTATTAAGTGGAGTCGAAACGACTTAAGTCGGATGCTTTTGGCTTAAGTTCGGAGCTTTGCCGTGAGCAGGACTGATCGAACCGGATTCCTGGACTTACCGTTTGCTTTCTACATATCCCGCGGGTTTTGCAGCTTGGCCATCGGTTTTAACCGGGAAATCTATTAAAGGCGCAGATTTGGGGGATTCCGAACCCTCATTGATCGTTTTTGCATTCATCGATTTACTTCAAAATTGTTGCCTCTGAAGAATATTGTCCTACACAGTACACTAAATTAAATAAAAAAGTCCCATTTCTCTAGAAAATCGTATTTCAGGTGTAAAAAAGAAACCTTGACCCTTTTGCAGGTTTTTTTTTCATTTTATTACAGCAAATATAGAGGACTAATTTCATTATTATAAACTGATTTAATTTTGGCTTATAAATTATTACTTATAAACGAATCGAGGTACAAAAAAAAAATAAAAATTTAGCAATAGATGCAAGGACAACTCTAAAATAAATCAATTATGACTTTTTCAAAATTATTATCAGCCGTTAAGCTGTGCCTATTTAAAAAGCATTAATTTAATTTCACTACATAAATAGAAGTATGTATTTAAAGAGCTGCCCATAAATCAGCCAAAAAATTAAATTTTATAGATTCATAAAATTCACCGTGAAAACATTCTTTGAATTCAATAAATCGCACGGTCGCACTATTAGCGTGTTATTTAGAGCATGACGATTTTCATGATCTAATTTAGAAATCCATGATCAGCAAATCAGCAATTAATTAGGTAACTACAAATTATGACAAAACGGTGGTCATAAAGTTTTGCCCATTTGCGCTATGACAGGTTGTGTGAATGAGATAACGGAATCCGTCGGGAAATTCTAATTGAAACTTTGCAAAAACTGGAATTTTCATGAAGCAACTGACTTTAAACTTCGCATTCCATTTAAGAGAAAATCGTTGTTTTTGCCTTTCCTTCAATTAAAACAAACCCTTTCTATTGGAAAATTTAAACAACTTTGAAGCGACGCCAAACGAATCTGCTTTCAGCTTAGAGCCAATAGAATCTACTTTTTCAGAAAACTGCTTACTTATGCTAACAATTTAGAGCGTGGAGAGAGAAACTGTTGCAACCAAGCTTGAGATATTCACTAAATAAATATTTCACTCATGTGGGTGAGATAAGTTGCCAATTTATCACTAGAGATATTAGGCCTAAATTTATAGCAAACAAAACAACAACACAGAATCGTATTTTTTGGGATTTTGCATTAGTGTGGCTCTAGCAGGATTGTGAGTTGCAGGAATAACATACTAAACGCACCTGTTAGAATCCTCGTGTCCAGAAAGTTGTTGGAATCACAAATCTATCACAGTCCTCTCCGCACTATCCCGTCACCGAAAATCTCAATAAAACACCGGAAAAACATAAATAAATCCACGATCATCCACTCGAAAATCCTTGTCATGAAACCGGTTGTCCGCGCCGTTAATATCTTACAAATCACTGCCACTGCAAATGCAGGGCGGTTTTCACGAAATCCTATGAAAGTATTAAAAAGTCTTAAGCGCTTAGCGGCCGTACAGATATCGGGTTAGGACTTGATACTGCAAAGTCTCTGTAATCTGGGCCACTTCCCAACGCGGTTTAACCATAAGTCGTCTACTCTATATATCATCATAGGGCTACCTATGGACCTCTGCCGAATGCTAGGCCGATCGGCAATATTCGGGCATTTCACTTTTATCCTTTTCTATTTCGCTTTTCCTCCGAAAGCACCGTCTCTATCCACCTCTTATCTGAAACGACACTGAAAGTTTGGGAGCTCGGTCACGCCCCCGCCTGTAATTCAAAGAGCATGCGTGCATATGTCATGTTTTCAGGAGTTTCGTCTCACTCCAACTCTCGAAAGCTCCCATCTTCTGTCTTTTCAGAGTTATTGATAGGGGGCGGGGCCTGAAAGGCGCTAAGTCAAGACAATCACTCCGGCCACTGGAACGGTTCGCATGTGTATTGATATAGGACTGTTTTGTTTATTCGTAATTTACGATTTCTTAATTTTCGTTCACAGAAATGATTTATGGCGCATTTAATTTTTCTTAGCAAACAGTAGTTTTCAAGGGGTGAAATGTGCAGAAAGGGGTTAGTTAGAGATTGATGGACTTTATTTTTTTGACCACAGGAGACAGACAATGATAAGTGAATTTTGTAATTATAACAGCGTCATTTTGTGCGTTGTTATGATAAATATTTATACAGGGTCCGGCAACACTTGTGTCCACCCCCAAAATCGTCTTTCATTTTAAAGATAAAATTTTGAAAATTTGCACACGCTCACAGTTGACAAAGCTCTAGAAGCTGACGGAAAAATTTGTTTTTTATCACTGATAGCTTTGGCGTCGCGACGCCTTAAAAATGTAATTTTTAGTTAATTGTGAGGGTTTGTAATATCAACCCCTAATTTATTTTTTTTTCAATATAAATGTGTTAAAAATATCTCAGTTGTTATTTTAGATTCAATGCAAATTGTCTTCAAAATTTGAGAAAAAAATGCAGTTTTATCAAGTTAGTTTCCATTTTCATTACGTCAAAATTGGGAACTACGTTTACACCCATCTGTCAACATCTTGTGTCACAAATGACATCTATTCTTTGGTTCGCTTTAGATTGTAACAAAAGTCTTACTTGGTGAAATTGTCGTCTTGTCGATGTTAATTCATGATTTCTTGTGTCCATAAAGTGTAACATGCCCGTGTTAATCAAAATTAACCTTTATAAGAGTGAATGAAGTGACTTGTGAAATTTTGGTGTAAACGTAGTATGCCGCTGCGCTGTCATAATTTTGAAAACTAACTTGATAAAACAGCGTTTTTTTCGCAAATTTTAAACACAATTTGCATTAGGACTAAAATAAAAACTCAGATATTTGTATCACAGTTATGTTGAAAAAAAATTGAATTCGCGAATATTTTCGCAAAAACTCAAAAATCGCTAAAAATTATACTTCTTAGGCGTCGCGACGCCAACCAAACCGTGGTAAAAAATAAATTTTGGCGTCAGCTTCTAGAGCTTTGTCAACTATGAGTGTATGCAAATTTTCAAAATTGTAACTTTAAAATTTAAGACGATTTTGGGGGTGGACACAAGTGTTGCCGGACCCTGTATATTTGCTGAGAGAACAATTGGTGGTGTTTATTTTGTTTTACAACAGGCAAACAGTTTTTTAAGAGAGTTTTAAGAATGACGCAAAAATTAGTATATTATATAACGCAATTTTTGCCAAATTATTAACGTCATCCTTTACTAATTTTTAATTGTTACTCTTAAAAGATTGTGATTAAATAGCCGTTGAAATTGTGAACAAATGTCTGTTCTTAATTAATATCTTATTATAATATCTTCACCGACAGTTTTTCCTCTCTTACTTTGTTACAAACGCAGAACTATTTAAATTATAATTTTGATGTATCAAGCGAACGATATAATTGACTAATAACATATTTTTTGTTTTTCATTTCTAATTAAACCGGTCAAAGTGGGTTACAATATTTTATACGCTGTGACAACCAATAATTTTTTATTATCAAACTATTACCATGACGTCTAAAATTTATTGCTCGCAAAACTAAATGTGCTTTAAATTTGCAAATTTGCAAATGGAAAAAAATGTTTAGACCAAATCAGAACTATACATAAAAAAAGGTTAAAGCACACATAAAAATGTACGAAAAAATTGTAGCTAAATTATTTTGGACCTCAAAGTCATTTGATTGCTATAAAATCTAAAGCATCCTTTATTTAGTTCGTTATTACTGTCACTTTTGACAACATTGCTTGAGTTTTATATGTCAAATCGACAGTAAAGCATAGACTACACTCAAATTTTTAAAATGGCAAAAAATGACCTCCAAAATAATTTGCTCGCAACTGTTGTGAATTTTCGTTGAACCTAATTTATACTTGTTAAAGAGAGGAGTAAATTAATAATAATCATTAATTAACTGTCTAAAGTTATTTTATAAGACATAAAAATTAAATTACCTTAGATTTTTTATATATAGGAGTGAGGCTACTTGGCGATTGGCGTAAATCAAATTGTTTTTTTTTCTGTCAAATCTATTTATTTTTTTACTTAAGACTTACTTAAAGGAAGTGTTGAGAATCCAATTGATACCTCACAATGTAGAAACTATTAATTTGTTTCATTTTTTTTCGCCCAAAGTGAAATTTTAGCCAAATTTGAATTTTTGAAATTAAAGTTTTAACATTAGAAACGGAAACTACCGATTTAGTTACTATCAGTCTCGTCAACTATCACGTTTAGGACGTTGTTTTCGTCAACCTTAGAAATGTTTATGTTTTGTGAACGGATATTTATTCTGATTTTCATACTAAAATAGAACGAATTAAACTTAACCATATGTCAAATTTTTTAAAACTTAAAAGTTGAAGTATTTTGGAATCTCTGCTTATCTATCTCAGAACGTCTCTTTGACTATCAAAATTGATAGATTACAGTGCCTACAATATAAAAAAAATGCAAAGACGCTGTTTTTTTTAGATTATCTGTTTGTTTTTTAGTTTACTTATCTGATCTGGTCAAGGTTACGGTTTTAGGAATGCACTGTAAAATTTATCTACCTAAATTATTTTCGAGGAAATAATTTTACTATGCAAAAATGCTTTCGTTTATTTGTTTACAAGCAAAGAAAGGAAATCGTGTGCGCTTACTGAACAAGCATTTTGACTTTTTTTTTATTTTCTTAATTTTTGGAGGCAAAATGTACGTTTTTGGGCTTACTATATGCATAAATATCTCGTTTTTTATTAACGGTTTTATTTATGTATTTAATGAAGTACCTAAAAAAAACAAAAAATTTAGAAATGTATTTTTTGTTTCAATAAAAACATTAATTTTTAATTATTTTATAAATAATAATTAAATACAAATTTTACTATAATATGTATTATGAGTATTATGACTTGTTGTTTTCGTGCCTTTTGACTCGAAATAACAACCGAAATCATCCCCAAAAATTGCACAGAAGACCGAATGAAGCAGTCTGTCGAAACGCGAAATAAAACAGTGGACAAGTGCACTGTTATCAGAGTGGTATGTCAATCAAACTGAACACAACACCGCCAAGTCCCGCCTACCAAGATAACACTATATCAGCCACTAACAGGCATAGGAGGGGCCGTCATCCAACATGGCGTTGCTCGACGCTGACGACGTACACCGACGCGCAGTGCAGCCAACATTCATCCATCGCCGTATAGACGTAACAACGACCGTCGCCCTTTATCTTCTTGTATTTGCAACAAGTTTACGCAAATTTAGTGAGAGGTGTTTGAAATTTAGATGCATTTTCGAATTGTAGCGACGTTTATGTAAGTATTTCAGTGGGAAAATTAGTCGAGTGAAATATGCTGTGCGCCATGAAAATGACGCCGAAATAGAGAAGACGTCGGAGGATTGGGGCAGGAGGCGATTTTACAACGATTTATTTTGAAGGAAGGTGTTCAATGATCGATTTTTAACTGGAAAAATCAAAGCTTGATGAGTGTAAAGAAGTTTTTTAATGGGCTTAGCGTGTTGGTTACCCTTTTTTAAGAGTTTTCATATTGTTCTTAAAACTTTTTTTGTAATAGGTGACCAGCATAATTTACAACAATGGTGTGGGTATTGGAATTAGCGCAGTCACATCTCTTCTTTACTCAAACAACAGTATTTTATGACAAGCAATGATTAAAATTTCTAAATTGATTTATAACGAACAAATTTATTTTAGGCAGCTGAAAAATCATGAATCTGATCTAGACACATATTTACGATATTAACTAACTAATTAGGTATAATAATTTAATTATAAGTCCGAGTGGGTAATTAATTACTTATACAGGGTGATTTTTTTAAAACGGCAGGCGTTGTAGAATTTTTATTTATGAACCGATTTCAAGAATTTAAAAAACAAATTCAATGGTTTTTAATTTACTATAAACTGATGATTTTAAAATTTTTCTAAATGTTTTAGTATCTTTTGGGCGATACTCAACTTTCTTATTTTAAATTGGAACCCATTTTTTTTTTCATAATTTGGAAGACATTAATTTTCTTGATTCAGAAATGTGTAAGATGTTCTAATTTTACCAAAAATATTAAAAAAAAAAATATCAAAATTGAAAAAAAAATAAGCAATAAAAGTTAATAAAATCTAGGTGCATGATGTCAAATAAAAGAATGCCGTTATTGTAATGTCAAAAAGCAGCAAATAACAGAAAGGATCGGCATTTTTTTTGAAATTATTAATAACAAAAGACAATAATAATTACAAATCAGAAAAAACAACTACCTAATTTAATTAAAATACTGTTGAAATGCCATCCCGTTTTTTTTATTGCACAATTGACACCTACGAGAAATGCATTGTGCATTGTAAGGTGTAGCCCCATCTTGTTGAAAGAAAACTTGTTCCTTCTGGTATTTGCTGCTTTTTGACATTACATAGACGATATTGTGTTATTTGACACCACGCACCATTATTAACTTTTATTGTCTAAATTTTTCATTTTTGATATTTTTATTTAATATTTTTTGTAAAAGTAGAACATATTACACATTTCTGAATCAAGAAAATTAATATCTTCTAAATTATGAAAAAAAAAATGGGTGTAAATTTAAAATAAGAAAATTGAGTATCGCCCAAAAGATACTAAGACATTTAGAAAAATTTTAAAATCATCAGTTTATAGGAAATTAAAAACCATTTAATTTGTTTTTTAAATTCTTGAAATCGGTTCATAAATAAAAATTCTACAACGCCTGCCGTTTTTAAAAAATCACCTGTATTTATGCATTTTAAAAAGACTTTAAAGCTTTTTTGTAATCTTTTTAGATAATTAAGTTGCATCAACTTATTTTTAAATACGAAGCCAGTTCAAATAAACAAAATTTCTATTTTTCGTATCAAACTTAAAAAAAATCTAAATATCTTGTACCATACCATAATTTAATTCCGTAAACTTGGGAGATTTTATTTCATTTCTCTCATTACTTATAAAAGTTTTAATTAACCAGATTCTTAAGAATCTATTTAAAAAATTGTTCTTTCCAGTATAGTAGAGTCAGAATTTACAAAAAACAATAATTTTGTGTTTTCAATCTAATAAAAAAATGTTTAAAAATAGGTTACATACAATTTTTTAAAGTTTCTTTTTGTTAATTAAGTATATTTTGAAGACACCATATTAAAAATTTAAGACAGAGTACAATAAAATGTGGCCAAAGTATGAAAAAAACGTTTCGCCTACCCTGGAAGACCTATCCTTAAAAACCTAGTGTTCTGTCTTTTCTGTCATCGTCTTTGTTCTACTATAAAAGTTTCGATTAAAAAACCTTCCAAAAAGAGGACATTTAAATTGCGAAATAGCAGGAATTACCATTTCTATAATTCTAAAAATTTTGATGTTAAAATTTGTTTGAAAAGGTCAGAATTAGTCAGAATTTTGTTTCTAATCATTTCACAAATTGAATTATTTCAGTAAGCAGATTTCATTTATAAAGAATAGATAAAACTTATTGCATAACTCATAACTGAAAATATTATTAATTTTTTCAAAAACTTGTTTATTTGATTTTGGTTTTTAGCAAATCAAAGCTGTTTTGGGAAGACCAACAAAAAATCATTACTAGATATGAGTTGGAGAGAATGTTTCTTAGTTATAAATTACAATTAAAATACAGGATTAAAGAGGGCGCCTATGAGTGTTAAACCATCTCAGAAATTAAAGCAAAATTAATCAAAACCTATATTTTTTTACAATATGGATTTTTTTAAAAGGAAAAGCTGCTGCGTAACACTTTCTAATAAAATGTTAAATTGGTAATGGGTAAATACTTTTAAAAATTTAAGAAACGTGTTTTATATGTTGATACTGAATATCATCAACTGCAAAAAATTTAATCTTTAACAATGAAATTGTTTTAAAAATTTTAACTAAATTGAGTTTGACCCTTAAAAAAAGAAAGCTATCTTAGTTAAAAAAGCACAAATTTTATTTTGGTTTCTCAGGAAAGAATTAGCTGCAACATGATAAGTAGCATGGGCGACTTTTTTTCATTACCCTGTATGTGTATTTATACAGAGTATTAACTAACGTTAGTCATAGATTATTATTATAGAAAGGTCAACTGTGTTGAAATCTGTGATTGTTATTTTTTTTTATTTTATACAAAATTTTAAATTCCTTCAATTAGATTCATTTAATCAAATTTTGAATTTTGAGAAAATCCATGTAGTCTTTGCATCAAATGAATAATAATTATTTGCAACTGAAATTAGTGGCACCAATGAGTGGAAGAAACAAGACTGCAATTTTGGTTGACAAAAGAGAAAGAGAAAACAAATTTTCAGTAGATGTTCAAAATGACTATAACATTTTTGATCAATACAAACATGTAATCGCTGTAATAACGTTAGCTTTATTGTGCGGCAAATAAGTTTATTTTCACAATTACGAACCAACTACGCCATTGATATAAAATAATACCTGTCAGCGTGACGTTAATCAAAAAAATCCTAGGATGACTTTGACTCAAAATTTAGTGGTCTTGTGCAAATTGATCTCTGATTGGTTACAAATAAAGTCTTCTAAACGGTTAAAGAAAACCAAAAAACAATGAATAATTACTTTTTGAAATATTAAAACAAAATATAAAATCCTTGGCTAAAAACATTAAAAAATAACAATTTATCTTGCTAACACAAATTAATATTTCACAAAAATTGCCCTTTCAAGGACATTACAAAATTATTTTTGGTTATCTTATCAGCAGGTAGTTGTCTTCACGTCGCAAAAAAATCACAAAAGACTCTTGTATTGTTCACACGTCAATACAGGTTTGTAATAAATAAAAAAAATTAAGCATTTTTAGACAGATTTTATTAAAAGCCGAGGAAACTTATTTGGTAAAACTCATTTATAATCGTTTCTCCTACACTGATAGAAAACCAGTTTATTCAGGTTTCAGATAAACAGCCTTTAAAGCTTATAGGCACAATAATTTAATTGAAATTAGGTTAATCTCGCAACTAATGTGACGAAAAACAATAACATGCCACTTTAACAAAATCTTAAATATTTAATCTAAATTAAAGATTTAATTTAGCTTCTGTAAACCGGGTCATAGAGTAGTAAAATACCGGCAAGGGAAAATTTTATTATTCATAAATACCTACTTATATTTTCCATAATTATTTACGGCACAGTTACGTTTGAATCAACTTAACACATTTTTTTTTAAATTGCATCATTTTTAAATTGATTTTTAGATAAAATAAAGCTTATTGTAAACTTGAATTAGTTTTAGCCACTCGTTTATTTTATACTTATAAGTCTTTAAATCAGTTATTAGTAATAAAACTTAAGAGTAACTTAAGTAATTATTAAAAAGTGTGTCAATAATAAATATAATCTGTGCATAAACCTGCAATAAATGTTAAAACTATTTTGTTGTATTGACTTTAGATATTACGGAGTGCTTACCAATTTAACCTTCTGTTATCAGCACTCATAGCAATTTTTAAAATTAATCTGGCATTCAGGCTGAAAGTTTCTCTAAAATGTTTTAGCTTATTCTAGATTAAAAATGTAAGCCGCAAGATTACCAACAAATACTTTCGAATTAATCCATCATTACGTGCCATTGAGATTCAATTATAGTAACACCATTGTTATTTTAAGATTAAATACAATTTTGGTCCTACTTAAAGATTGAATAGCTAATAATTAATTAATTAGAATGGATTAAGTCACCCCTGATTAGCATATTCGAACTAACAGATGTTGCCGACAAAGTTCTAAAATAAAAATCAACATTTTCGATCAGGTGGGTATTAAAAAAGTCATTAATAGGCCTATTCATCTTGCGAGCTGTGGGGAGCCCCCGATTTGTCCTAACTGATCGTTTTTTAGTGTTGACAAACACAGCAGGACTTGAGGCACCCTGGAGGTCCGGTACTGATATTTTCTATCCTAGAACAAACACATTTCAGATTAATTGATAAATATTACAATACAATAAACTAAAATTTTTGGTGGACTAACCAAAAATTCGATTTTTTTAACATGTGGTTTCCCTCCTTTGTTTATGATTTAACTGGGCAATAAAATAATAAGCGCAGCAGTGTCGGGTCAGGTTCAATATGCATACATCAAAATTTTGACATAAAATTCGGGCTGATATTTCAGCTCCCCCATTCGATCGTAGAGGGGTTGAGGTGTCCGTGTCATCCCCTTTCTGACAGCCTATTGTTGCGAGGTTAAGATAAATGATTGTAAAATAAAACGTGTCTCCCCATCGATGCGATCCAAACACACTATTATTGCCATATAAGCGGAAACCAATGGGGTGAATCTCAATGTGAAATGTAAATATTGCTAAAAATGAATTCAACACATCAAAACCGTGGATGGAGTCAAATAAGAAAAACTGGCGCCCGAGGAAAAATGGGCAGTTTATTTTATTCCAAAAATATCCAAAGTTCTTAAGACTACTTTGTAACTTTGAAAATCAATTCTCACCGTGTTT
Organism: Gnatocerus cornutus; assembly: GCA_029298725.1. Lineage (NCBI taxonomy): Eukaryota > Metazoa > Arthropoda > Insecta > Coleoptera > Tenebrionidae > Gnatocerus > Gnatocerus cornutus. Next base: position 11,187,407 of record CM055514.1, read on the forward strand.
AACCTCCTTTTCTGAATCTCGGGCCCTTAAGCGGTGCATTTAATTAATCCACTTCTTAACTGATCGCCTTTCTTCTGGCCAAGATGAAATTGTAGCAGGATTTGCTGTGTTTTATGTCGCGTTCCTGCTGCAGCAGGTAGGCAGCTTACTGTCTAAGCCCGAACAGGTGATGCAGTAATGCAGCTGGTTTCTATTGTCTTGTTTTGCCTTGGGATCCTCAGTTCTTACAGCTTCACTAGATAAATTGAAGTCGGATTTGTCTCGTGTTATAAATTGGACAAGTTAATTTGCGGTAAGTTTCAATGTGGAAAAAAGCGTTCTTTGATGTACACACATGCATTGAGGAATTGCATCACCGAGAGGACGGACTAAAGGATTGCATGGATCGCGGGTAATCCTTATCTGAACGAGCAGAGCACGAGCTTCGCCTTAACACCGCGATTGAGGTGTTTGCACCATGCACTTCAGTGTTTATTGACAAATGCATCCTGTTAGCTTAGCAAATAGTATACATACATTCGACTGGATTCAATATCCAGGATCATACGTTGCACTAAAGACATAAGCACGTTGCTGTATGGCGGAGATTAAGACATGTTTGGAATTAATGATAAACAAATCGGTTCTTGAGAAAATCTATTTTAATACATTGTGATACAATAAAACAGGCACTGAAATGTGCAGCGAACTGTGAAATGGACTAGGATAACCCTCTTCGATTTTAATAGACCAAGAGGGAATTTCAACCCTTCGAATATCTAGAAGTATTGATAACTGTTGGCTAATGAAGCGGCAAATGTGAATTTACTCAACCATATTATGTTGATATCGCTGTCGTCTTACTTTGTCCAACTTCTTTCAACTTCAGGTGTTGATACAATTTTAAACGCATTATCCTTCCAGGTGTTTCGTGTGGTTGTGGAAAAATTACGCCTCTTTAATTTCCCATGTAAGAACGTCGATTTTCGCGTATTATGCGATCGTCGAGACCATAAATTCTCCTTGGCCTTTATGGAATTTAGTGCAGGTCCCTCGACGTTGCAAGAACTAAATTTTATAATAAAGTTAGCAGACAGGTTTACTAGTCCACAGAGGTGTTCGTAGATGGTGGAAAGTGTGTAGTGTCCGGCACACAACCCACCAAGATAATAAAACTCAGTGCCTAAGCCTTGCCGGACAAAGCCTTGGCTGAAGTAAATTGCCGGCATGGATTACCAGGATTTGTTTAGGAACTCCCGTACCTGCAAGCACCGAGGTCTTCCTGCCGCAAGGTAATTTCTATATACGTGACTTACATTTAAACTTGGAACGGCCGAACAGAGCAGCATTCAATTAAGGGAAGCTTTCTCATTTTATTTGTAATTACACACCAGCCATAAAACGAAATTAATGACCTGTTCGTGTGTTTTTCAGGTGCAGGCTTACATTCACTATGTACAAGTAGGGCGAAAATTCACAGGAATTTTACTGGGACTACGCAACTTTATTGCAATAATTACGTCTTTTCGAGGTTATTAAGTACATCTGAGGGATTTACTGCAACGCTCGCTTTGATCATCAACGGTCTAGAACCGGAGAAAACTGTTCAAATGTTGATTGTACAATAAAATACACAACAATCTACAAAAATTAAAATGTAGTAAAGTAAAAGTAAAACCTTTTTCTACATTTTAATCTCCGCCGTCAAAATCACTCATAGCGTTGCTCCTAAAAAAATATCAGGCTTAAAACTCAATTATCTTTTCAATATCTAAAACCGGCCCGACACATAATCAAAGGCATATGCTTTTTGTGATGAGAGCCCTCTTGACGCTTTCTAACAATGTCCCTGTGCTTCGAAATTTAAAATATATTTGAGCTCAATGCAGCACAAACAAGTAACCCCTTTATTTACTTTATTAAAACGTCGAATAAAAATGTTATGCTAATAGGAACGTGTCGATCCATGCAGGGATTATGCACTTTAGTTGAAAAAATACGAAAAAAGAAAACAACACGCCACGTGACGCAGCATTCAAATGCTTATAATTCCAACAATTTTTTAAAGAGATAAGTTGAGATGAAAAATAATGTTTAATTTAGTTGTACACCATCATGCACAATTTAATTTCAGGATTTAGATAAGAGATAATTTGTAAAAGTCCCAAAATTATCTTTGAGTTATTGGCTATAAATCTATCAGGTGTTTGATGTAATTTGTGTAACTACCAATTTTATTATATTTAAACGGGGAGATAAACATATAGTTGGCAAATTTTGTGCAAGTGGAAACAGAGGCACAAAGCCGAATGCAGAATGATGAATTATTCCGGTCGATATAGCAGCTATATTTCAATCAAACGAAATATGTTGACTGATTAATTGTCGGTAATTTATTTCCGAACATTAGGAAAAATTGAATTTTCTATGCACGTATCTGGGTCAAAACAGAACTCTATAAAATTGTAATCTCTCAATCAGCAAAACCTGCAACCTTCGCATCGAAATTGTTACTTTCAATAAACTAATACCGCGATAACAAGCAGTGCAGACAGCAATTTAGATATGATTATCCAAAACACAGAAGAGATTAAAAAGCCACGGCTCGGAAGCTCAGTTTTGAAATCCTATTATTGGCCATAATCCTCCTATTTAAAATCAATTCCAATCCGACTTCACTGATTTTTAATATCCACAAAAAAATCATTCAATTCTTGCTTATTTGCAATGCATCGATTTTTAATTAAAATCAACTGATGTGTTTTTACGTACCGAATGATTTCGCTTCGCCGTTTATAATTACACGTTTTGCGAGGGCGCTATTCACTTCTGTTATCATTTCTCGCTTAAACAATTTTTGGGAATAAAATTTATTCCGATTTTGCGGCTATGTACATGCGGTCTTTCAAAGACAGAGGAATAGGAATCGAGAGTGTGTAAAGGACACGTGTAGTACAAAAAGCACGTGCCCTACGCGCCCTTTATGTTTGTTTTACGCATCACGCCGCTCATTGAATTAACTGGATAAGAGTAAGCGTGCTTGTCCGTTTCTGGATTCTTCTAATCTGTCATTTACTCAAGGATTGGGAGTCTAATACGGACATTTTCTGCTACCAGTAGCACGTTTATCGAATGATCGAGTACGTACAAACACGAACTTGGTTTTATCTGATGTCTATAAATAAATAGTGTATCTGTATTTTAAGCAAAATGTTTCGCTTATTTCATTGTCGAACAATGAATTGGTTTTTCTGTTCATAAAATGAGTCACTTATATCGAAAGAAGTTTTATCTTTCATTTAATTCTAGCTTTGATTAGATAATCTTTGCGCTGCCGGAAAGAACTAGTTTTACTCGTAAATGCAACAGTGTGTGTCGTCACAATTTAACGTCTTTTGAATTAAATTTTGTTTCTACCAGCAGCTTTAAAAAAGTGCAAAAATTTTCACGGAAAACAGTTTTCCAAGTTTTTAGGTTTCCAATTTCTATTATTCCAAATCTTAGCTCTCTGACACAAGAAATCCAGGTCTTGTTTTGAGACTCCAAAAATTCAGGATTTTTTTAGTGAGATTCAATTTTTTTTTTAACTTGATTTAAAATTTTATACTTCAATTTGATAATTTGCCACAGTTAAGACGCTGATCACAGATTGCAACATATTTTATTGTTCCATCGTGAAAAGTATCAAAATTACAGATTTTACCATTAAAGTTTGAAAATTTTCGGTCTGTTCTTTTTTATTATACCTACATGCTATATATACTTTATTAATTTGGTACGATCCATAAGCACAATTTCATTTCTTTAGCATTAAAACTATACATGAGAATTACAGGTTGAAATTTGAAATTTTTGAAAATTTTGGTTTATCCTAAAAATGAAAATTTATAAAAAAAAATGTTTTACAGTCTATTTTTTTGTAATTTGGCACTTAAAAAAGCAGGGCACAGATAATTTTCATTGTTTTATTATAAAATGGTTCAGAATTACAATGTGTTTATAAAATTGTGGGCAATTCTAGACCGAAAAACTTTAAAAAATGCAATTTAAAATAAGCGAGAATAATGCAGTTTTACTTCAAATTTCACTTCTCTATCATTTAATTAAAACGAAAATTGCTGATAAAGTCAAACATTTTGCAGGTTTAAAAAGTTCAAGCTTCTCTTTCCCTTTTTTTACTTCTTCGATTTGTATAGAAGATCTTAAGATTTATAAGTTATTTGGCTTCTCATGCTGGAAAATTCTTAAATTCTCAAAATTTATAAATGAAAAATTGTTTGGAAAATTCTAAAAAGATAAAGAAATAGAATAATCTTAAATTTTTTGATAAACGAAAGCTCAAAATTACAAAAAAAAATAGAAACATGAATCTCTAAAAATTGGAAATCTGACAAAAGTTAAAAACCTACGAGACTAAGGAGTTAAAAACTTAGACCTTAGACTTTAATTACCTAAGATCCTAAAATTCTGAAAACGTTAAAAATCTTAAAAAAAAACAGGATTATTGAAATCAAATAAACGTCTGTTGTTATTAAGAAGAAAAAAGTTTGAAGACTTAGGACAAAAGCTCAAAACAAAGTGGCAAACGAGCTTATTTATTTTTTAGTGTTGTAATCTCCTGGCATGTTTTCCGCATTAATTACACTTACTTTTTGTTACTGGAGTAGCCCGAGGTATTTTTACTGTTTATGTTAATAAAACAGTTCCTACCTTTATTAAATTCAAGGAACCGACTAAAAGCTTTAGTTTAAACTTATTTAAACAAAAATAATCATTTAAAAAGTGTTAAAACTGCCGTTTTTCGAGTCAGACTTTTAGTTCATCAAACTAGTGTCTTGTCACCCGTCTAAATGCCTCCAAATATTTAACCACTAATTCGTCCACAAATAGTAGAAACTAAAACCCCTCTTCCGTGGTCTCGACTCATTTAATACATATCAGTGTTTGTTCACCCGGCGTATGCACAAAGCAAACATCTTTTATAGCTCGTCTTTTTAGGTGGTGCAACATAAATCACGCACCCTCCAAACAAAACCAACAGATAATATAATAAATAGCCAAACAACAAATACAATTTCCCGCCACATTATGAGGTACAAAGCGGTTTTATAGCTAGTGTAGAGTAATGAGTACCATCTGTTGTTAAAAAGAACATTTTGTTTGACAACACAATACAGGGACGCGTTCCGCCCTCCAGGGACCAACACCCAGTCGCGATTTCATCATAAGTCGTCTCATTAATTAAAAGTGATGTTATTTCATAATCGGATGAAATTTGGGAGTTTATTCGGTTCTAGTTGAGAACGAGAGGCGTTAGCTGTAAACACAATATATCACCCGATGTGAATTGTATGAGGTATGGGCGAAATAGCGGCGATGCTACACAAAGGACTGCATTGTAATGGAAATGTGGACTCGGTCCAGAATACTAGGATACAGAAAGGATCTTCGTATTGTCCGCCTAACGCCTGGGATTACTAACTGTTATAACTTCTCCACTATTGTTCCTTTTGCTATTATCATGTCTCTGTGATCATATATAATAACTAGTAAATGAATTACAGCGAAATTTCGTGTTACATGCTGTTAATAAGCGTGCGAGGACGAAGGCTAATCCTAGTGGGATGCTTGGAAAGTGACGCAGAACAAGACGACAGGCAGGTAACTTTTTAGTGTGAAACCTTCTAATGAAACGTTTATCACACAAACTTACATCAAAAGTAAAAAAAACGCAGTGTTTGTTTTACCTTCGAAAATATTTGCAGTAGAAGGGAATAAAACAAGACAAATTATTAAATTTTCCTTTCATTATTTACTAGACTTCCTAAATTTTCCTACTCAGTAACATAATCTGCAAATGGAGGTAGGAAAAAAAGTGTCATTGTTTTACTAGTTTAGATAGCCACTTCTAATCTGTTTAACAAGAACGTAAAGAAATTAAAGATTATACACATCCTGTTATTCATGACTTAATTTCCAATGTTTGCACCGTAACTTTGCTAATTTAAACTACCCTCACCGAACACTAATCTTCCTATTTTAAATCACATTGATTAAATAGCATACAACAGTTATAATTGGCTTATCGCGCTTATGATGAAAGATAAGTCCGCTTATGTTCCCTCATAGACATGGGGTAAAATCTCTCCCCGTTTTGGCTAGACATATTAGCTAGAAATTGCATCTGACACCGACAAGCAATATAATCGACGAGTCAAATGCGTTTAGCATTGCAATACGTATGTTTCTTATTATCTCCATCCCCCGCAGTATCCGCTTTCCGACGAAAAGAATGCACCAATCAACCCCAATCGAATTGAAATTTCCAAATAAAGAATATCGCGGACGGATGTTTTTTTAAAAGTCGTCAATGAACGAAGATACGAAAACGATACGTTTCTGTACACACACGAGACTTGTTAGTTCCCTTTCAACACACCCTTATTTTTAGGGCTAATCGTACCGAAACGTCGTGTCGTTGAGTTTGTAAGTATTTAGTATTCAGATAACGCGCTCCGTTGCGCTCATGCATATTCATCAAGCGGTAATTAATCATCAGTGGGGGCTGAGGGTGGTCGCTACCCTCCATTGAGACTGCGCCTTTATAATGTTACATTATGCAAGTTGCTACACTTGCCACCGGCACATCCAAAACAGTTTAATGCGTCGCGAAATGCATATTTTACACAATTTCACCTTTGAAACAATTTATAAAATATTGATTCCGCTAAGATGCATTTGATGGTTCTTTTGCCCCCAGCTTTGCTTACACGTAATTAAAGCAACAATGGGTCGGGTTTTAAGGAAACGTTGTCAGAAAAGGGTTGCGTCCTTGATTTGAATATAAAGCAGTTTTCATTTGAAATGCAAAACTTTGGAATAATATTCCAGCAATTCAGTAAAATAAATAAAGCTTTATATACATTTTGCATAAGTTAATTATGAGTTATTATGAGGATACAACAGCGACAACAAAATTAACTTTCTCGAGTGTTTTCGCCACGCGGCTTTTTGCAAAATCTACCTAAGTGGAAAAGAGAGAAAAGGATTCTTGCGTCTATGCAGGCTTGGCAAGGATTGTAGCCGTTTATGTTACCTAGACAAATCTGAGGATTACGACGCATTAACAATAAATTATTATTGCAAACATATCATGAAAATGCCATAAATTGTATGGCGATAAGCACTGTAGACAAATCAAAAGAAATAACAAAACAGAAAAATTGCTATAAATTTTTTTGCAAAAGATAAAGAAGATAATAAATAAAACAGTACAAACACTTAATTTAGGGTGAGCACTTATTGCAATGCCACGACTATTTTTTTTTATTTATTTATTTTATTTAAAACTGATTTGAAAGTTGGATATGTTTGTGGCCAACATTATTTTTAGTTGCTTAATTAACTTCTTTTAAACAGTTTCATACTGAATAAAAAATTAATATACGTTTAATTTGATTTTAAGATATAGGGTAGGCAACACACTATACCTTTTTAGAGAAAAACTTTATTATTTTTGTCATAAAAACTATAAAACAACAGTAATAATTTGGAATTAAAACTTATAGTTGAATTTGTAATGGAAAAACTATTTTTTTAGTAAAGATTAAATGGAAAATGTATGTGTATAATGTGTTGCATACATACGATACGTAAATTTCAATATTCCAAACACGTGATTTCCGGGTTTCGTATCATAAAATGAGTCAGCAATGACTATAATCAATAGTCATAAAGTTTAACGAAAAATTCATCAACATCATTCATTCATTCAACATTTTTTCTAACAATGAGTAAATCTCGAATTGTATTAAATAAATGTGTAATGTCCAGTAAAGCATCCAACGACAGACACGGTCTGGTTCAGATAAATTTCTGTCCTAACCGCGAAAGTGCATAAATATTGTATAATCAATAATATTGTATAATTGACGAAAAAGTACACCTTTGGTAGTTACATTTTTATCTCCAAGTAGTCAATATTTTTTGTGGATTTTTATTATCAAAACTTAAACAAAAATAAACCAATATGAACGCTAAAATTAAACATTCTTGACTCTTGAAGCTTTATCTTTAGCATATTTACAAAAAGTTCAAATGTTAACAAGAAATTATTGATAACTTTTGCTCCAAATATTTGCAGAATTTTCCGCGACACTATTTGAATGATTCATTTTTCGCGCCAATTATATCACCTATTAGATAATTATATTCTCTTTTCACTACAACGTTTTGGTACTCATAAAATTTACAACCTAAAAACATTATTACATAAGATTATTAATGATTTAAATATGGTCGAATTAAAAATGTTTTTAAAAGCTAAATTTCAAATATTAATTGCTTTTGACTAACATCGTACCGGGAATCTTACCGACTGGCAACGACACCGGCCGAACGTCAATAAAAGGAAAGAAGACGCAAAATAAGTCAGCTGTATTGACCATCAGTGACGTGCGAGCTAAACGATCAAATAATCATCTTCGAAGAGAAGTACACTCGAATTTGATCTTCAGTAAAATGAAGATCTTAATCTTCCTTTCCCTTGTGACCTTCATCGGTAAGTTTCATTGTGTACTATCATTGATCAGATCGGCTGTTTTGTTATTGTTTATGTTTTGACATTTATCCAGATTTTGAATTTGATTTAATTTCCGCTTTTCTACGAATTTGTGCTTTGCAAAAGAGTGATAAAGTAGTGACCTTGAAATGGAGTTAACAGATGTGTTATATGATTTGCAGAATGACTCATTTTACCTACACGAAAAACAATTCAAGACAGACCACAAAGGGTGAATCCCTCAATTTCTTGGGATTCATTGACTGAGATTCTCTTCCATGGTTTTGGTTGATAGTGATGACTAAACAAGTCTTTGTGTTTTAATGTTTGAACTTTGGCAAATCCTCGATGTTTATTTACGATTTATTATCTAAAATTAGAAGTCACGTATTGCGACTTAAGACAAAAGTTTTTGGACAATTTTGAGTTGTTTCCAAGTGGGAACAAGCAAAATTGAATTCTAACACTTTCAGAAGTAGAAAGAATTAAATAAAAAAATAAAAAAAAACCTACATATTAGCTAACGAATGGGAATCTCTTTTTTTGCTTAGGTTGTTTCTTCTTCAAGTTTGACGAAACATGCCTTCCTGTTTTGTCTTTGTTAACCGCAATTGCATATTCACCATATCAGACTAGCATTACTTCTAGAAAAACATTCACTTTATCAAAGCATGAGTAACCTTTACATGTGATTAAATTATATGAAATTTAAATCACGAATTAAGAAAAAAACTGTGGACATATGTAATCGTATTATGGCTGTGGCGAAAAATTTGACATAACTTGAATGTCAGTTCCAATCAGTGTAAGTGTAAGTAAGACTGCGACAGACGTTACTCTGTTAAACTCAGGACAATTTAGAGCTTTGATTAAGGGACGATGACTAATTAATTAGACTAATCAGGAGCATTAAGTGGAAACTTGCAAGAGTTCGAAACATTTGTGAGAAAATTTTGAGATACTTTTTTGCATTACGTATTACAAGTAAACTAAAATTTGGAAAACCGCGTTTTAAATACCTCTATTTTTGGTTTTTTATCACTTTGGCAGTTTTGATGTGAGGAAAATTGTTGGATATTGATAAAATTCTTGTTTACACTGGCAGAAACCAAACAGATAAAAATTTAAAGTAGTACTAAAGTTACTATGAGTAAAAATATCGATAGAATTAAAAAAAATATAAACTTTGCTTTGTCTTAAGGTTCATTAAATTTTTAGACTCATAATAAAAAACAAGATTATGTTAATATGGCAAAAATTTGTATACCTACTGGCGACATTGTCCAGTACTTTCGCATTTAATCTTAATTCAATTTGAATTGCATTGTAAAGTTAAAACGAAAAATCAATAAATGACTCACGTCGAGATGATTTTATGCGACTTATGTTTTTATCTTACAATAACCGTTGCTCCAAACTTTGTTTTTTATAATTTATAATTACTCACTGAAATCATACATTGCCCTCAACATCAATATTTGCGAAATGTCTCCACCGTTTTCTTAGTTGTTATTCTACACTTCACTTTAATGTTAATTATGATTTATTATCCGCATTGTTATAAGAACAATTAATATTTAATTCTAGTTGTCACGAGCGGTGTTTTTGTACCTCCACGCCCAGGACACAAACGCCTCTTGGATTCAAAAGAATGCACGTTCGGGCAATCCCATTGGTGTCAAAATCTCACGTAAGTACTGGAAATCGGAATTTTGAAATAAATCTAAACAATGCTGTAAATATCCTTGTAAGTTTGTATATCTTCGTACATAAATTGCCTGTGTTAATAGCAATCAATTATTTGCTCGTCGTGATCTTACATTTGCTCATCATTCTTTACTTGTTTGTGAAATGTTTTTTTATATTACGTAATGGTCTTACAACAAACGAGTATTGGCTATGGTCAGTGGAGAATTTAAAATCGGAAATAAACAATTCTATTGTTTCTGTTTTTGGAATTTCGGCAGAAGCGGTTTTACGTTTAATCCAGTCATGCATGGGCAATTCGAATTCTATAAATAACTCTATTTTGTTACAACTCTTAAATTTGTTGTAATTTAATTTAATCGCCGACCTCACACTTGTCATCCGGAACGGACGGAAAAGGAAGTACCATTCTTTAACGTGATTTTTTTTAAAGTAAATTTTATAATAGTAGAGGTAACAAACACAGCGATTACCTACTAACACTGTTGTATCGATGATCTGATAATTTTTTTACAGCACTGCGGCGGGATGTCATGCCGTCAAACACTGTATTCAAAATGTTTGGATTCATCAAAAACTACCCCCCGACACATCCAGTGTGTGTCAAACTTGTTTAGACATGGTGAAACAAGCTAGAGACCAACTTCTTAGCAATGAGACCCAAGTATTTACAAACCTACATGTCTCTTTCAGCCTCTTAACAAACTGTCTTTCCAGGAGCTCATTAAAGAAGTGTTTGAAGGCTCGTGCGCTCTTCTCCACTTTAAAACAGTGGTCAATGAATGCGATCGAATTGTAGACCAGTATACTCCTGAACTCATTGATACTCTAGCTTCAGAAATGAACCCTCAGGTTGTTTGTTCAGTGGCAGGGTTATGTAATAGTGCCAGAGTTCAGCAATTGATTGCTGAAGAACAAGGAATGAAGAAACCCGCGCTGGATACTTGCGATGGGTGTCATACCGTTGTCGGGATTTTGGAGGATAAATTCACTAAGATCTCGAGGGATGAATTTTTGCAAGGGTTGCTAGTGGCTTGTGGACGCACTGGGAGTCTTTCCGATGGATGCAGTAACATTATCATCACGTATTTCAATGAAATCTACAATCACATGAAGAATAATTTCAACCCTACGGATTTCTGTCTTATGACTGGAGAGTGTAGTGCGAAGTTCCACACTCACGCCAAGGTTGAAATTACACCCATGTCTCATATCGGTTACGTTCAAGTGGGGTACTAATCTCAGACTTATATTATCTTTGTTTTGACTGGTTTTTTAACAGAGAACCTAAAGACGATCTTCCGTGCGAGCTTTGTGAACAATTGGTGAATCATCTCCGAGACTTACTGGTAACTAACACCACAGAAGATGAGTTTAAGTTAGTTCTCCAAGGTCTTTGCAAACAGACCAAGTCATTTAAAGACCAATGTTTGAGTTTAGTCGACGAATATTATGCCATTGCTTACAATTTCTTAGTTTCGGAACTTAACTCCAGCGAAGTGTGCACTATGATCGGGATCTGCCCCAGGAATAGTACCCAACAGGTATTTGTTTCTGTTCCTAAGGCATGATTTTGACTAGGTAGTTTTAAGCTCCCACCAATAATGCCTCTTTTGCCTGTTCAGACTTCTGATGAAGCCTTAAAAATCACTCCAGCTCCCATTATCAGGATCAATATGGCGAAAGACGGTTCTGCTGTCACCGCAATGCAGAGTCCGCAACTAGCACAGTTGCCCATTGAGCGTATGATGTTACCACACTCTCAAGAATTGTACAGTTCTCAAACTTGCGTCTTTTGCGAGTACTTCTTGCATTACATACAACAAGTTATCACAACTCCATCGACAGAGGTGCGTTTTTTTATTGATACTTTCAGCAACAAAATCTCCTCTGTTTTAGGAGGAAATCAAAGAAGTGATTGATAAAGCCTGCAGAAAACTTCCTCGCAGCGTCAATAACACTTGCGTTCAATTCGTTGATACCTATGAGCCTGCATTGATTGCGATTTTAGCCCAAGAGATTGATCCTTCGCAAGTTTGTCCATTGATCAGAGCATGTCCGTCTTCGCAATCGCAAGACGTGGAAGTTTTCATGCAACAAGAAAGCGACGGATCTAAATGTCCGATGTGTTTGTTTGCAGTTTCGAAATTGGAGGAAATGGTGAAAGATAAAAAAACTGAGGTAAGAGAATAATGCGAGTTCGTTGCAGAGGTTGCGGAGACGCAGGTTGAAAAAGAGGATACGTTTATGGCGGGTTTAGCACGTTGTATACAATTTTTTAATAAAATTATCTGTTACAACAAAGCTAGAATTTGATGACTGTTTTAGTAAGCAATTTTTTTTTACACAGGCAGATATCAAGAACGCCCTTAACAAGTTATGCCAACGTTTACCAAACGATCTGGCGGCGGAATGCAACGACTTTGTCAACACTTACACGAACGAACTTGTAGAGTTGCTGATTGCCGATTTAACTCCTCAGGAAGTTTGTGTTTACCTGAAACTTTGCACTGATGATAAACCAGCAACTGGTCAAATTATTGGAGACATAGGTCTGATCTTTTGCTAAAAAATGGGTCTCAAATTAATGTACGATTTCAGTCACTAATACAATCTCTGACTACACTATCAATGGAAAGCAAATGGACCATCGCATCACCGATAACCCCGAATGCGTTCTTTGTGAATTCATCATGAAAGAAGTTCAAGATCAACTTAAAGACAACAAAACCGAAGTCTGTTTGGGTTTTCCTTTTTGCTGTAACTAATGGAGTTTTTTAGGACGCTATTAAAAAGACGGTACATAACATTTGCAATGTTATGCCGAAGTCGATTGGAAAGGAATGCAATGATTTTGTTGATGAGTACGCTGACGTTATTATTCAATTATTGATTGAAGCAACAGTTCCGAGTGAAATTTGTCGCATGATGCACTTGTGCAGTGCTACTGCTATAATTCAAGCTAAAGTAGAAATTTTCGAATGTGCAATTTGTGAAACTCTGGTTTATGCAATGGAAAAAATATTGAACAACCCGAAAATTGACCACAGTGTTGACCACGTTTTGAAGAAGGCCTGTCGGGCTCTCCCTCACAAAGAACAAGAAAAGGTAGCAAGCACCATCTAATTATCGACAGATCTTACTAACTTAATTTTAGTGCGCTGAAATCATCGACAAGTACGGGAAGACAATTTACAACTTGGTTATTCACTTAGCCGATAAAGGTCTTGTTTGCAAAGAAGCTGGATTGTGCGCTAATAGAGTCGCACGTCCAAAACGCGACCTAGTTGGATCAAATAAGTGCACTTGGGGACCATCTTATTGGTGCGACAGTAACGAGAACGCGCAAAAATGTGGCCAAGGCGTATGGTAATGATCCAATTATTTCGTATTGTCTAATTTTGGTTTGTAGGCGTTGGAGCATTGTCGCACTAAAGTCTGGAAGGCCACTTCAAAACAAAAACGCGATCTGGTTGGATCAAATAAGTGCACTTGGGGGCCAAGCTATTGGTGCGATAGTAACGAAAACGCGCAAAGTTGCGGAAACGGGGTATGATTACTATGATGTAGTGAAGCATTTTGTTAATTTCTGTTTACAGGCTTTGGAGCATTGTCGGACTAAAGTGTGGAAGGCTCAAGCCAAACCATAAATTATGTCCCAACGCCTCTCTTTTCATCCTTTTATTTGGAGGCTTAAGAACAAGTTAATCTTAGCGTGAAGAATTTTACGACAATTTAGTTGCTGATGTATCAAATATTCACCAAAGTTTGTTAATAAATCAACTTAATTTTAGATTTAATTTCTGCGGTGTTAGTCACAGTTGGGTAGTTCTTTTGCTGTTTGATCGCCATATTGTAAAAGGAAAACTGTGATAAGAATTGACTTTACTTGTAGTTTTTTGTATTAGTTTCAAATCAATAAAATCGAATGTTTTACTAATTTTCTTTACGTGGGAGCCATTGCGTAACTGTACGAAGAATTTGGTTGATATGGGTTATTGAGTAGGAGCCACTCTGCTAAAAAAAGGATTGGATCGACCGGTTTCCGTCTTATCAAAAGAGCTAATCCTTTGGACAGCGTTGGGTTGATGTAGAGGTTGCAGTAGTCCTCCACTTTGATTTCATCATTGATAATTGGCTCCAAAGTGTCTAAAATGTTAAGAAACTTAACATTTAGTTTGCAAGTACTTTGTATTTACTCACTTCGTGGGTAGAAAATTCTATTCTCTCTGTTCGCATTCTTGAGATTTTCAGATGCATGCAACACTTCTGTCATATTCACGCCGTTTCCAAATCGTGTTCGTACATTGAGAGGATAAAACCACTCCGGTTGAAGTGTTTTACAAGGCCCAATCATGGACTTCCATTTTTCTACTACATTTAATCCTCCCAAGGATAAGACTAAAAGGGGTCCTAAACTCGTCGACACGACCATATTAGGGAACATGGGACATCCGTAATATTGAAAATAAAGATCAGCGACCTGCTCAGGTGTTAAATGTATGGTCCTCTCCTAAAATAAAAAACGTGTCTTTCACTTTTTAATGAATGTTGGGTCATAACTGTAGATTAAAAGCGCGATTAAATTAACAAAGCGTTTCTTTTTTATAATGACGGGTGTCAGGATCATAGTGTAATTAGAATCTGTTTCATCGAATCTACTTTCACACTTAATTTTTCTGCGCTGGAATAAAGAAGCAGACGCAATTATGTGTCATTAGGAACGTGATCAACAGTTTAACAATAATTGTGAAAGTGGTGATAAATGATTCTAACAATTTGGAATGTGGGGACGGTGTGGTCTATGGGAGTAATTAATTAAAATAATTACCACTTTCATTTTTTTAAATTATTTATGGATATTTTGCTCTTACCCCAATTATACTGAGTCCGTTATCAAAAATCGCTTTCAAAACGACATCTTTGTAGTCCATCGCTTCCGGTTTTATGATAGCAATCGTTCTTTGTAACGTTCCTTCCGAACAAGAAATTGAAGATTCGCTGTACAAAGATGAGAATTTGTGGAACATCGGGATAAATTGAGTGTAGTCAAAATCTCCTTCATAGATAGTTCTTGCGGTTGTCGCAGGAGATAAATAATGGATGGTATCTGGGTTGAGCTCCACTTCATCGCTGGCAAAACTTCGTTCCTTAAAAACACTTCAGATTAACAATGTTAATAAAATCGTGTTTGTTTACTTTCGTTGGCGCAGCTTGCGAACTTGAATTTGTTGTTGTGGGGCTTAATGGGACTTTATCCATTTTAGCTCGTGACTTTAGAGAAAATTGTGTCAAATAATGTCGCTAAATTTGAAACTGATTTTCACTTTTGACAAATATAGAAGAGGGATTAAATTATGCATGAATAACAATAAGGACATTAATTTTCCACACCTGTCTTATTTGTCTTGGTTATTAGATGAAGAGCTGCAGCAGCGAAATGCAGCTTTTTAAACTTTGAACTTTGGATAAGCCTAATCGGTTTGGTATTGATTTCCGTCACGCGTTAATTTTCCGCGCCTTAATTACATGTTTTGCATTTGGTATTCGAACAATTATATAAAGAGACTAATCCCAAATTGTGAAATTATATCTATTCTGTTCCACACACTCGTTTTAAATTCATTTTTTGTCGCATACACCTCATAATTTGTTTGGACGCCAATATCATCAATAATCTAACAAAAGAGGTCTCTTTACAAAATACCTTTGTTAATAAATAAGGCCAAGCATTAATTCAACAAATATTAATAGAACTTTTGGTTCAATGTCGCCTTAGATGCGCAGTTTCTTTAGGGTTGTGCAGTCGATTTACAAAAATGTCTAATTGTTGTTTCTTTGGAGGGACGATAAATGGCGAAGGTACGTGCTGGTGTCTTTTTTATACCTATAATAATAACTAATTACATACTTCGTTTTCAGGTTTCTGGTCCATTTTTTTCCAAATCGCAATAAAAAACCTAGGGAAACCCAAGAATTTAACATCGCAAAAAGTGTTTCGACTTTTACCCGACGTACCGCATATTTCAATTTTTGCCCTGTGTCTCCTTTTTTCCATGTTTACCTTCCAGAAGCTCCGGCATTATTGTGATTTCCCTGGTAAAAATGCACGTTCCATGCCAAGTATTGTTTCGGTTGGGTGCTTAGCGGATCTCTAAATGAGTTGGGCGCGCTTCCACCACTTGTTTCAACTGCGTTTCCAGTGTTTGAAAGTGTTTGCTTCGGCAAAGTCATCATTTTTACAAACAAAACAATAATGCATTTTTATGAAGTGATAAAGTGACCAGTGAAACTCAAATATGGGAACAACTCTGTGATGTGTTTTTCCGGCGACATGCGTTTTCACGGATGTGTTCATGGGCAAGTTTTCCGCGCTTAAGAAGCACAAGGTTAGTTGCTATTGAAAAAAAACGTATGGAATTTAGTAGTGTTAGTACCCATGAAACAGTTTTTTTGGTTGGTAATGACAACATTGCGCTTCATTTTTCAAAAAGCGGCTACAAAAAATTTGAAATTTGTGTTTTAGTAGACTTGTTGCATTGGATTGAGTACATGTTGATACGGCTCAGAGCGCACCAGTGTTTTTATACAGTTAAAAAATACCTACACAGCACACACAAATGCCCCATGTCTGTACTTCAGGAAATACGCTCTCCATTGCCTATACACCGGAAGTTTGAAACAACACATGTTTTAAAATCAACTCAATCACAAAATGTAGGCTACAAACCACTAATGATACGGTATTGATCGAGATTATTGGATTATGTTGTGTCGATTCAATAGAAGTCAATTATTTCGACTATATCAACAGATGCGTACCGGTACGGATTTATTTTTGCAGTTTTTTGGAATCTGAATCTGAAACTTTCACTTTTAATTTAGTAGACAATGGTTTTATTAACTTGAAATCACTTATATTTGCTACAACGAGCGACTCTTGTATTTCGCAATTATTAAAAGCCGTGACTAATTAAACATGGAACGTTATTATGGTCAATTTTAAAAAGCAAAATGGTGGAATTAAATAATGACTCAGTATGCAGGTAGTTTGTTATTTTTTTAAGTAGCCATTTAGTTTTAGATTTAATAAGAGAGTGGGAGTCTTACAAAGACGCAACAAAATTGGAATAAAATTGTAAACATTGCTTTGTAATTACTATAAATTATTATTCTCGGTTTTGCACGACACAAAAAATCTATTGAAATTGTAAATGTTTAAAGCGTCCTGATTCACGACTATTCATTTTTATTATAATTAAACTTCACATACCATTTTTGCCTAGGAAAAATACTTTTTTGCAAAATCTACATACAAAGACTTCTCAAAGAAACCTCAGCAAGATTGCTTTTATGTTATCATTAATCACATCTAATTTTTAATGAACTTTAATAACATCTAATTTTCTTAAAGGTCTCAAGCTTTCTTTACAAATTGATAAGTTTTTGTTCGTAAGCTAAACAACTTTGATTTAAATTACCGACCGAGTTCGCGCTCGTACTAGTTTCTTGATTGCGCGCAAGATGTCACTTTATCATTTTGACAGGTAACCAAACAATCGGGAAATCGCCAGTTTACGAGTGAGTCACATAGGGTTACATTGTGTTAGTTTGGTTATTTTGTGCATATTTATAAAATATTTCTAATTCGCGTAATCCCTTAATCAACCGTTAAATGAAACAACGTCACGGTTTTTTCCAAAAGACAACCGGAAATCAGCTCGTTGCAACAATCTCGTTGTGAAAAAATACCTGACCTTGTTAACTTATCATTGCTTAATTAAGTTCATTGTTAAAAATGAAGTGGAGTGATTTTGGGGGGTAGAAATTGCGTATTGTGATGTTGACATGGAAGATTTTCGTTTGGTGGAGGGCGCAGAGCTAAGGAGAACAAGATGAGCAGGGGCTACTATAACACTGGAGCCCCCTTCTTGTATTCGGTAAGTGTTATTTATGTTTATTCTCACAACAGGAAGAGTTGCGAAAACTGCAGTTACCGCAGTCCTGTTTTGTTGCTATAAATACCGAGTGTTGTTTTTCACAAAAAAATATAACCTAAATTTTGACAGTTCAATCTGAACATTTCCACACCGTTTGGTGATTCTTCACGTATTATCTCAGTGGGTGTCCAATTTCGACTAATTTTTCAATCATTAGCTAATATTATCGCCAGAATTTCGTGGTCTGATTCGCTAGATTTGATCATTATTGTGTCTGCACAAAAAATCGATTGTACTGAGGTTTCTCATGACTTTTCTAGGTCTCTTATTCACAAATAATTGAATAGACACAAAACAGCACTAAGAAAAATTATTGATACTGTTCATAGTGCGGACAAAAAATAAATTGAGCGTTTGCCCGCATTGAGCAGTCTATTTTGATTGCACAAGGATGACTACCGTTAATTTACTTCAATGAGCGGATATACGGGAATAAATTACTTTAATAAGCCTTTTGGGTGTTGTCAAAAGCGTGTTGCATCGAGAGAAATGTTAGGAGATAGGACCTTGGCTTCGTCCTTTCTGAGAAGGGAATGGATTTTCTTGATGATGTCAAATTAATTCTTCGTGGAGTAAATCATGAATAGTTGAGTCAGACAAGTCTTGCAATGGTCGCTGACATTACATTACGAGCTTTCTTTTAGAATAATTCCTTTCAAAACTGTGCTTTGTCCTCCTTCCAGCAGGAGGATATTACTGGGCTTAATTTGCAATCTTCAAAGTCCCAAAATAAAGTTTTCTTTACATCTTTATCATGTTTACTTCGTACAACTTTTATCTGACTAATGGCTTTGGCATTTAACATTTCTTAATTAGCTTGCACTGCAGCTTGATGAACTTCTAATTTGTTGAGCCTACACAACGAAAAAGGGATGTATGTATAGAATTGTCAACTCGCGTGTACCTCTGCATGGTGTTAATTTCCTCACCTCCTCCACATCGTTTTCTGGTAACGAGACATCTTCATTGACAAAATAATTCTGTCGATTAAGCCGTTTTGTTCTCTTTCGCCGCGGCTGAATAATTACAAGCAGAAACACGCCTCAAACCATAAAATTACCAATGCTAGTAAATTAATCGCAAATGAAGGTACATAATTCTCCAAGGGCAATCCGGTTGACTGAAATATTCGAACTTCTCGAATGGGGTGGTAGTCTTGCGAGAAGCATTGGTGGAATGTAAATAGCACTTTTATGGGAAAACACGTAATTCCAGTTTTACTCGTTCAATGTTCATATATGAAACTTGAGGTGAAATAATTTACAATTTACCACATGGAGTTGCTCACCTATTTTCGTTAACGTGATTCATTCACGAAAAGAAATTTACTGCACTCTGGGGGTGGACGAAGAAAGCAGTAAAACGGAGAAGCAATACACTTACGCTGCGACTGGGGTCGTCTTTGTAAATCGATAGATCACCTGTATCTTCATCTAAATCGACACGGATAAAATTAGAACTCTTATTTATAGACGATTGAGACATTCAAGCATATTAATGTTAAACCCCAAAACGTTTGCCAACAAAAGTTCAGCGTAATAAATTGCGGCGAGACAATACAGTTACTACGGAGGCCGCCTGCTTTGGCGTAAACCTCCCAAAGCGAGATTCAACATTGAAACTTGAACTCATTGTTGGCGGATTTGTGCAACGGAACAATGAACATGTGATAAGTCCTCGTTGTCTCCACGGTATGATGGAGGTATTTTTCGATTAAGGGAAAAGGGATGAGAAGCGAACAAACCACTCTGAAGTTAGTTATGCTGCAGCTCTGACGAAATTGGATGGTTTTAGCAGCTTTAGTTTGCAACTGAAGTAGATGGCATCTCTTGATTAACACTTGCAAAAATTCCAAATTCGGAAGAATAGAAAAGCGTCCGAAAAGCAAACACTCCCTGTAACAAAAGCTGGAGTTTCTCGTAACACAGTTGTACGAAGCATCCAATTAAAAAGTCGTCATTTGCAAGCCGATGCTATCAATTATATGCTAGTAGTAATGCTGAAAACACCATAATTAACAATAAAACGTTATGGTGCATCGACAATTGGCTACCGTTAGAGACCTGATAACACATCGCCATGAAAAGAAGCGGATGCACTTGAAAAAATTAACGCTCTCATTGTTGTACATTTGGAATGTTGTACGCGAACGCAATTAATAAATAGAACACTGGAATCCTTCTTATGTCAAAAAATCCAACATGCGGTTCACTGACCGTCTTCGCAGTTTGTGCAAACTCAGAGTTTGGCTTAGCCAGATGACCAAAACCAGAAGATTATCCTTCCAGTCGGCTGTCACTTGCCTCATAAACTGCAATTAGAAGAGTTAAAAAAGCGGCGGTGGGAAGTTATCTCTAATTTGAGATCAAAGAATCGTATATAAGAGCTTTTAGTGGTGTGTACGTGACATTATTATTTTTTAGGAGGGAACCATTGCACACATTAAATTAGAATGTAATATTCCTTTGCTTAATCTGCCCTTGTTAGCGTTAATGAAACTGAAGTTTTTCCGTTACGAAAGGTTTGATGAGCAAACAGTTTGATAGTTACATCACGGAATCGTTCATTTTTGGGAAAACAAACCTTGATGTAAACTTCGAACTTTAATTGTTGAACATTTCCAGTTACTGCTATAATTACAGGCGTCATTATCGACGTCACTGATAAAGCCACGGCATGTGCCCTCATATTGATTGGTAATTTCTGGCACGTGCATATTTTTGATTAGTGTAACCTTGATATTCAGAGTTGCGACTTTACGTCTTTGCGCTGGTTATTAACATAAAATTGGTGTGATGGTCTGATGGATTCAAAAGTAGAAAATAATTACAAAATATGATGTTTTCCAGGAACTAGAGTGGCCTTGCTCAAGTCTCACTATTGTTGTTTTGCAAACATTAAATGTTTTATAGCATTATACCATTAAAAAATTGATTACAATTTAATTTTAATGTTTAATTGATAATAAAATTATCTTTGCTTTTATTAGATTTTATTAATCGATAGTACAGATTTTTAGTTTCTCGATCGTTAAAGATGTTAAGAACATTAATTTCCTTTTATTGCCACAACGTCACAACTTGTAACATCGTCATTTTTTTAACTATTAACTTTAGTTCTTGCTCATCAAACTGTTTTTCTTTAGTCAGAATGACGCTGTTATGTAACTATAATGAAGTCTGTGGGTTGTAACCGATTTTAAATCAAATGGAAAAGTGTTTTTTTTTAATGTTCTCAAGATAACAAAACAGGTAACCATTATCTATGACGGCCACAAAGCGACAGTTATATTTTTGATAGAATTTTAAAAGTGATTTTCCGATTGACCGCATCTGTGCAAGCTCCGGAGTATTGTTTTTGCAAGTTATGCAGTAAACCCGGAAACGTCAAAATCGGAAATAATTTTTGTTCCGCATCCTCATCATGTGAAGATAGACTTAATTATCTTCAGTCGTGTGCTTCCGTTATTTCATTGCAATTAGAAATGAATAAATAAAGGATTTATTTATAGTTCACTAGCCTAGCATTTTAGGATATCCGATCTCTGTAACTCGTCTTTTTAATCTCAAAATAGGTAGGAAACATCTCGACAAAGTAAATTTTACGTCGTGCGTCTGAACCTTCTTATAATAAACAAAATTTCCCAAGTGAAGAAAAACACTCACGTTGGAGAAATAGAGCGTACCATTTTCGGCAGTTTCTGACATTCTTGGCGCATTTTTAAAGCGGCTTGAAGCCTTCACCTATTAAGAAAATTGCTCCAAGAACGGTCCGCGAACTGGACTGCATCTAATTGTTTTAATAAAACCAACGTTTTTATACAGTCTTGCGCCTTTATTGTATTGAGAAAAAGTGATAGCCATTAAGGTTAATTGGGTTTAATAGTCGCTTTTACTCTTTATAACACAATTACTGAAGATATTTTCTTTGCGGCGGTCAAGCAGCTGTGAATTTTGAAATTTTCAGTCAGATAAGGATATGATTTTAGGACCATTAAATCTCATCAGATAAAGAACGAGTTTAACAGGTGGACCAAAATATGGCCTGACGTGGACCTATTTTCCGCAGATTATGCACGAATTGTAGAAAAAACCAAAAACCTTGGTTTTTGAAAGGCGAACCATCATCGTGATCACGATCATGACGATCACTCTTCCTCAAATTTTATCACTTTTGTAATTTTACATGACTCAGTTGCCCTCAGGTACATTCTCAATTCTTTCGTAACAATCGACCGACACCCAATTTCTTGTCATGGATATAATTAAATAATCAGTGTGAACGTTAGAACCAAAAGTGACCTGAAATTTAGCCCAAAACGAAAGTATTAACAAGATTATTTCACATGTCATACAAGTGTGTAACAACTGTTATTAAGAAAGTGCCCGTTAGCAACTTGTTCCGAAAAATCCAGGTGAATTCGCACCAGGTCAGTGTGTTAAAAACTAAAAATTAATAATTTTATGTATCAAGGATGGCACAATATGGCCTGATTTCACACATATTTAATGAAGGGAAATATGAAATGAACAAACAATACAATTTTCAGCAAGAACAACGTGTTCTCAGATATGTTGTGATATCATTCGGAAAGTTTTGAATAAAACACCCGAATGATGAAAGGAGAAACCATGGAAATTCTCAAACTTGATTGATTTTTTTACCTGGAAATTTCTACCCGTGACAATTTGTTGCTAGAGGTCATCTTTAATCACATAAGACAATATTGCACTTTGAAGTGACCTGCAGTTTCACATGACATTTAGAGAACACAATAATATTGCAACTTCCAAGAACTTTATTAACATGTGGTTAAAATAGTTCAAATAAAATATTGCGGTTGAACAAATGTTGACTTATACATTGCCTTGGCCATTTGAAAATGTAATTAAATATTTATGCAGGGCACTCGTTGACAATAATAATAAAACCAAGATCTACCAGCTGCTGTTATCATTTCAGTGGGATGAACACGATTTGAAAATCTGGTAGTAGAAACTGGAGATTACAGTTGTGGGAATTGAAGCACATAAAAGAAACTACTATAAACTGCTTAAAAAAAACGAAAAAATGAACATGAACATGGGGAAGTAAAACCTCTTTACAACGATCCGAAAAATCGTTTTCTCTAGAAGTCCTTTCTTTTAAATGTAAGAGTGTAATGTGCAAGAGCAAAAACCGCATCTGAATAATAAACGTTTTAATGGCAATGAAATCAAATGAAAACAGAATTACTGTCATGACTATTAATTTCTTCCGCACACGCAGGACAATCAAAACAGAAGAAAGCTAAAGAAGAGTAAAGTTATTGCCGATTTAATTTGTTGTACCGAACACTAAAGAAAAACAATAATACCAACCAGTCGACCGCAACGACTTTTTAAATTATGATGTTCATGTATGATAATTCTTAATAAAGCTTACCAATTTGCAACCTCATCCACTTTCATTTTCCGAAAAGCATTGCTAATTTTACAGGCGTTGCGTTTCTTTAATTGTACACAATTGGGAAATATAAAAAGAGTAATTTTGCTTTACATGATGTAACACGTGTAAAAATCTCGCGTGTCGTTTTTTTTAACAATTTCAAATGATTTTAGAGAAAGCAAAATGTGTGCAGAAATTTTCTGTAATTGATCAGATCGTTTTTAATAATTCATCTTGAGCAAGCAGTAATCACTGTTATTGGGGTAAAATGGACTGAATGACTGTATTTGAAAGAAATTTCGAAATTCTTGCTCGCAATGAAAGTATCGCAAGATTGACCAAAAGTCTAATTGTTTGCTTTCTTTCTTGGGTGTAAGATGTAATTTCATCGCTATTAGGAACGATTGATTTTTACTGTGAGTGAATGTGAAGCGGTAATCTAATTTGACACAATAAGAAATTGCGCAATATTACATAAAATTCAACGTTTTCAGTTGATGGCACTCTTTGGGTTTTATGTATCGCGTGTTGGAAAACCAAGAAGACTGGTACGAATTTCCACAATTTGATTCGTGAGCTTTTCCATTAGATAGGGAAGATTCCTATTTTCAGTTGCAGAAGATACGACAAAACTAGATTTGAAAATTTCAGTAAAAACTCTTTCCACGTAGTGCTGCGGTATTAATCGTTTGTTTCGCACCCCACATTTTTTCAGTAATTGATTCAACCTTCGCGTGACTTCATAACTCTTCTGGAAAAGTTTTAATATGAAAGTGCATAAAAATTTGTGGCGTCTTCGATGATGGCACGAATATTTCGCGTTTTATCAGTCAATAAAGGGGTGGTGTAGGACAGGGCGGTGGCTGTTGCCGCTTGATACTGCTTCAATGTATTCGACCTTCAACTTATGATTTGTTGAAACAGAAAACTCATTTCGCTAATTCTCCATTGTTCTGGAAATTAATTACGAATTCGTGACGGGTCCAGCCCATCTTCTAATTGGAATAATCGGCGATGTTTTTTATTAAATTACGAGTTTTGGGTACGGGCATTTTCACAATGCTTCCAGCTTTGATTTGTCGAGAGAATTGTGCAAGTTGTAGGACAATAACGTATGTCACGATCTCGCTTTTATTGTCTCTGTTCATAAATCTTGTACAGTTAACAGACAATGGTGATGACGCAAAGGTAGAACAGCGTGCGAGATTGCAGGAAAAATTGACAGTTGTGAAACGAAAGTAGATCTGCAGGAAGAATTTTTAGATCAGGAGTTGTACACCACTTTATTTAACTTTTACTCTTAAATGCAAGATGACGTTTCTGACATTACAGTCTTCATTTGCTATTAAATAAAAATACCACTGCCTCAAGGTTCAAGTCAAAAGAGGTTGTCTCAGGTGCCACTTGTATACTTGGTCTTCAGCCGGTTCTTCGTGGCCTCAAGTTCCAGTAACCCGTCGATAACGGTCAATATTCATTTATTAAAAGAAGTGATGTTACCTTGAATATCTCCAAGGAGGCAACTTATTCCTTTTCCGATATTTATAAATTCGACGTAAACATCGAGCTCAAAATTTTTTATTCGAAGGTCAAAATAAATTGTTTTTGGATCCATCCTGGGAGTTAATAACAATAATATTAACACGAGACCTTATTACGTGAGCAAGGTTTTTGGGAAAAAACTTGAGCAATAATTATGGTCGACAGGTTACATTTAAACTTTTTTTTTGGTTTGGACCGATACGCAATATCCTCGTCAGTTCGTAATAAGTGACATTTAAGGTTGATTGTGACGGTATCGTCTGATTTTTTAATTTTAAATAGCAGGGTAATTTGAGTGACACCCTTTTAGAAAGGCAATCAGAGAGATATGCTAATCGTTTGTAAGCAGGAACTTTGATTTCGTCTTTAAATGCGTTTATATAAATTCTTTAAATTTAAACTTTTTTATTGATTTGTATCTACATAGTTTTTAGATTCTCGATTTTTCTTCACTTTTATGTATGTATTTTCCCCACATCTCAACTATTGCCCATTTTTCTTGCATAAGGTATGAAGTGACTTTCATTTGCGGATATAACGAAATCGATGCAAGAAAATGGATCAAGAAGAGAAACACTAGCAATATAATAAATTACAATGAAAAGTTTCGATCATATGAACGGAAGTGGGTAATTCCAGGCGAATCTAAAAGCGAATAAATAAATACAGTTGGGAAATTTTGCCTTAAACATACAAATGATTTCATTTGTGTCTTGCGGAAAATGTACTTCAGTGGAAAAAACTGTGTGAAATCATCTTTATAAGTATGAGGCGTTAAATCAGATAAGAGGTGTGTAATAATAAAATAACTATAATTTGATGTAATTTCTATCGTATTTCTGTTCTTTACCTTGCGAACTGATAATTTTTCTGCTCGATTCACTTTCCCATTTCCACTTTTTGTATTTTCATTACAGCTCGACATTCATTAACGGCAATTTGTTACTAATTTTAACCACAAGTCCAATCTGCCGTGCGGAATACTTCCTATCACTTCCTTATGGTTTATTAAAGACTTACTCTCTTATTGCCATTAGTTCTGTCAATTTCCTGTCTAGGTTGGCAAACTACCTCTATAAATTTCCAGGCAGGTGACATCTCGTGTCGCTGAATATTAACGTTAATTCTGTGTTCCTCGATATTCGCACTGCGAAACGCTTTTTGCCACGACTGATTGACTCTAACAAGAGACAAAGTGAAAGTGCCGAATAACTTGTTGCAACATCCTCAGAACGATCGTTTTTTTTAAATCAAATATTTTGTCTTATGTGTCAAAGCAGAGTTCATTGTACGACACTTTACTGTTTTAAAAGCTAAAAATTGCGGTTTAAGAATCTAGGAATCATAGTGAAGTTTGTCACGTCGGCTATTATTGCGATTATTTGTATGTTAAAAATTGATTTTTATTTCTGGGTGACTAACTGTTCCTCGTTACACCGCCTGAGTTTCCAATGATGTAAAAACGTGATATTGGAAATTATTAAAACTGTTATTGTTTACGGAGGTGACTTTTTCGGTGCCGAAGAAAAATAGGTTTGCAGTTCGCAGAAGAGCTCCAAAAGAAATCTTGAATCAACTATCTTATTATTTTCTTTCAAGGAAACGCATCATATTATAATAAATAAAAATCACGAGTTGCGTGAGTATGTTAATAAAGAAGGTAGCCTCCGGAGCCAAGACATGCATGATCTTTTCATTGCGTAAGCGTCCTAGTTGTGCCTCAGACCAAAATCCCATCTCATCTGTGGTTTGAGGCTCAAATTCCCTTTGCACCAGACTTTTTACCGTGTCGTTTATAAGCCTCAGCATCTGGTTAGCAGACCACGCATTTGTAGAGTGCCTGTTCCAGACGGTTGGTATTATTACACGTTTAATTAATCAACACCACGTTGTGTAAAAGTTCCCGTCAAAATATTAATGGAAAATGACAACGTAATGCGTTTATTCCAAATGGTTCATACATCATCGCCGCTCGTGTAATTGGTGACAAGCCCAATTTTTCGAAAAAGTGACCATCGACGGTATTCGCTGCACTGCGTTTTGTTCTTGACTCATGGTCACTTAACCTTGTTTTTGTCTCCTTCGTTTTAATGAATTGATTAATTCTCTTTTATTGTTATAGGTGAGTGATCGTCCCTCATTGCTAGTAGACAACTTTCCCACATCAAACTAGGCAAGTAGGCTACTGAAGAGAGTAAAGTTCTCATAATCAGATTTGATAAGATTTCTGTTCCACCCACTGCAACATTGCCCAAATATCTAAGTTTAGTACCAACACGTCGGTTTTGTTAGTTTTTTAACTTCGTTAACTGCACCTCTGGCGCTATATTCGAATGTGTGGGCACCGAAATAAAAGTCTTTGACAGAACAATGAAACTTTAAAATATTACCATTTTTACGATTACCTCTATTTCAGGATTACAAAAGCCAACATTGTAGCGAATTTAGATTTTAATTGCGACAGTACAGTTAAACATGTTATGGTTTTCCACTTAAAATATTTCTGTTTCAAAGACATCAAACTTTAACCTTTTTGGCATCCGGTGAAACCGCCTACCAAGGTGCACATTCGTAAATTTAATAAAATATGTTCACAACGCGTCTATTTTATAGAATATGATTCGCATAGACTTTCTTTCCTTGTGATAAAATGCATTCTGAATTTAATTGTGTACCATAAAACTCAGTTCGAATTGTAGGAAATTGTTTTAATAATTCTTAATTATTCTATTGTTGCGTTGTTACTCGACGTTCTGACGTCTGTACTTAAACTTCTATTTTTGCCAGTTCTAATTACCGCCGATAAAAAAAATAAAAAAGCTTCCAATACATTACGAAAAATTAAGTTTTTTTTCAGTTTAGACATCTGTTCTCAGATCATCATAATTTCTATAGTAAATTTGTTCCAATTCTTTTTTGCGACTAGAGAGGGAACTTTTCTTGCCTTAATTGCAGATGTTCTTTTGCCTGTGCGTAAAATTTCACACCGACATTCAAAGCTCATTGAAATGGAATCTGTCATAAATTTTACTTTCATAAACTAGCGAGAATTTTCTTTATGTATAACTGGACCGAATCAGCATTTCACTTGCGGTTATTAAAAAAGTACTTGGACCTATTCCATTGCACTAGTGTCGAAAAAATAAAGGAAATATAGGTTACGAGCGGAGTTAATTGACTGAATAGGCTATAATAAAGTAGGTACTCGTTATTTCTCATTGATCGTATCGATACGTGATATGTTTTATTACTCCTTTGAGTTCGTTTTTTTGGCGAATAGCAATATTGAAATAAAAATTTCCAGCGATTCTCTCGTACTTTTTATAATCCTGAAAGTGACAGTCGATTGCTATTAATTGTTTGAGCTTCTCAAAATAAACGAAGAGTAATCACCGTTTCTACATTATTTTTAATTTATGATAATTGCGTCGCTTTCCATTTCGTCACATTGTTAGCCATTCTGCTCTACATACTTAATTGCAGTGTGGATGTCTATTCTTGAAAATTAAGAAGTCCGAAACGCTCTTTGTCAACGCGAAGGAAAGTGGAGAAAAATCGTTTTACTTTCTAACTTATTTTGACTATTGAGAAGTGACGAGGATCATTAGTCGTGCGAAGAGAGGGCAGGAAACTAAAAGCGACTAATGGGAAAATCACTTCTACACATCACGACAAGGAAATGCTCCTTTTACGATTTTTCCTCGGCGAGAGAATGTTCACTTTGCAGTAATTAGGCTTCCGTGTTGACAGGAGTTTTTTTCCTCAGAACGAAAATGTCTTTATTTCTATGGTCTGCATGACCGCATGTGTGAACATAAAGCTGAAAATTATAATGTGAACTTAGGGTCAGATCGTTAAGTTAGAAGTGATGTTAAGACAACATTCCATTTCAGGATCACGTTTGAAGAAATTAATTTCTTGTTAAGATGTGAGCTATTTTATGGCGGTGGACCTGTGAACTTTGAACATAATAGGAAACAGAGAATTACTTAGGGTGTGCATGAATGAGAGAAACTAAGCACATGGTTTTAGAGAAAATGAGAATTTTTCGCTCTGCCAAGCGCGATGGCAAAATAAATACAGAAATTAATCAACTTGAGAAGTTTTTCCAATAAAGGATGCTCTCTTCAAATTGTTAGTAATTTACACCAATCTTCTCCAGCTTGGTACAGTTAGAAATTCTAAATGAAGGAAATTGTAAATTACGCCGTATTTGGATTGATGTTTTTATCAATTACAAGAATCTCGTAAACTGTCAAGTTACGGTTGATCTGATTATTAAATTTAATCAAATTATTTTTTGCGGTAATTACTTGAGAAGAGTCAACACTGATGACCCGTTACAGGACTTCCGGTTTGATCGATTGCACCAATTATGTTTGCGAGGTCAACTATTGTTTTTAGAGCAGGTTGAATCATAGCAAAAGTTGCAGGTTTAACCATTGTTCGAACAAATTAACAATGATCATTGTGATTCTGTGTCGCAACATCGATTTGCAAGGAAAAGAACGCAAAAAGGGATCCCGTCTTGAGAGAATCCACATTCTTGCAGCCGCCTCATCATTGTTATACTAACCGCACAATTAATAGAAAGCTTTCCACAGAATCATAACCATTACTATCGATCGAATAAATTAGCATTTTTTCGCAAAACTGAGAATTTTGTGCAAGAATAACATCGGGGTCAAGTTTTTATTCCGTAAAATTGTGTTATTTACATATTTTGGTGAGAGATTCTCACATTGGTGGTTGCGCCAGAATTTAAACTGGACCAATTACTTGGATAGATTTGTTTGTTTTTTTTGCCAATAATTGAAAACTATCGTGTTGCCTTCAAGACGGTAAAAAGTGACGCTTTCATGTCACGTTATTAACGAGTTTAATCCGCAGAAAAAACAGTTCGGATGTTAAAAAAACTGATATAACCTTCAATTACTTTGATTTGTGTTTTTTTGGCTTCCAAGAGAAAATCAAAATCACGTGTTACTGATATAGTTATTACTGGAAACCTCAGCCAAATCTTTTTCATTTCCTGAGGAAATGCGTCCATGCAAGTCACATGCTCCATTATAACCAAATGTGAACGTGATGGATGTAATAATCTCGTTTCCGCCGACTATTGTGACTAATCCAACAACAAATAATCTTTAAAACAGAAAAATATACAAATTAAATTTAATAAAACGAAGAGAAACTGCACAGGAATGTTAATTACAGTTCATTTTCTCCTTTTATTTAAAAAATGAGGATTTCATCACAGCTGAAAATTTTCATCAGTTGAGTGCATCGTAAAGTGATAACGGCGTCGTTAAAACGTATTAGTTTTCGCACGTAAATGTCGTGGCATTTAATGTAATGAAATTAATGGGAGGAAATAAATTTGATTAACTTTTTTGTGAAATTTGGATGACAGGCACGAACCTGTGATGGTGTTATTGTCCACACTTCCTTTAACATCGTGCCGATGATTTTGCTATTAGTTTTTAAAAGCGTGTTTGATGAAAGTTTAGTTACGTAAAAGTGTCGTTAAACTAATTGCTAATAAGTGAACTGGTTAATTGGTTTCAATTTTAATAATGAAAGTAGGCTTTTGTTGCATTAAAATGGGGAAAAACAATTCCAGACAAAAATGTCAATGACTGGTAGTGGTGTATTAATAGTTTACAACAATAAAGGTCTGTTGGCGTCATTTACTTTATTTATTTAGTTGTTATTGCTTGTGTGGTCTTTAAAAGCGCTTGAACTTGATTATAAACAACTTCGAATACTGAAAAATCATTGTTAGACCAATTGGTGAAAGATTGAAGAACAATTCAAAGGAAACGTTGATAATACCTTTGATCTAATGCTGTCGAGTTGAGTTCTGCTTTACCTGTCTTACGCAAAACATCGCTAATTTCTCCTTCCTGTTGGTTGAGCAATTTACCAATAAATTCTTAAAATGACTTTTTTCAAACGGTTGCTTACTTGTTTATTGAACCGTTCATATAGATCCTATTAAAAATCAATAAAACTTTACAGATTGCTCCTATTTATTTGAAAATGGACATTCCATTTACTAAGATTAACAGATGTCCGAGCGTCCCCATTTTATTATTTATGCAGCTTATTGCAAAAGCCTCTTTTACGTGTTTAATTATTACACATTTCATTTCACGACTTATCGTCGTGTTTTCCACAAGGAAGACACGTTACGCTAGAATTTAATCTGTTTTGTTTGCCCACACAATCGACGGTGCTAGATACAGACGTCATTATTTTTGCGGCGTCGTCAACGAATCCATTTATGGAAGGATAGAAATCATAAACGTAGGTGAAAAGTGTTATGTAGTTTCTAACTTGTAAAGAACAAATCATTGTTGCACGGGTCGTGCCATGAGAGTGCATCATTTATAATGTACTTAAAAGATTGACTTCATTTCTTTTTGTTATGGCTTTGAAACTATTTGTGGAATTGCTAGCTTTCTATAATTCTTTTAATTAAATTTCTCGTTGATGAAGCGTCCTATGTCGAAGCAATAATGGAGACTAGTTACTGAAGTTACGTGGCCAGTTTGCAAGTAATTAAGGGCTTGGAGTTTCCTTGCCACACCGTTACACAACAAAAATTACATTATTCCCTCATTAGCTGCGACAATTGTACGATTTCTGTGTTAATTAAAGAAGACTTCGATTTTTTCGGGATCCAACCAATTTAGCTTGATCCTCTTATTTGACAATAAATGAGCGTTATCCTGCGATTATCCCAGGGGAAAGTTTCGAACTCTGCTACTTCCGGGACATTCGGTTTCGTGAACTATTTCTTTTGATATTTACACTTGTGTCATAATTCACGTACGTACAAGTTCTTGGAAAACTCACACCTCTTTTAGCGACATATCTCTTGAGACCAGAAAGTATGTTCATGTTGCTTCATATACCTAGTTTTCGTAGGATCTTCATCACTCGTAATCTGTAGATAAATCGAACGAAACTAATTTAAACTGTCAGTTCAGCCTGACCTAGGTTTCTCTAACTCTAAATCTCACTAGGTCATATTCTGATTCAGTGTGAGGCATTAACTGGGTTAATTAATTTGTTATATAATTGAGTAGATGTGCAATTATAGTGTAAATCAGCAAAACATCAAGAAGTTCTCATTGCGTAAACTTTTCTTTTGTAATGTTTCTCGTAATTGAATTAATTGATAAGTGTAGTGCACTAAAGAGCAACTAGTAGAATGTTGTTATACGACCTCACAAAAACATGGTTTTCAATATGTTAACACGTGTTTATGCTTTATCGTTTTTACTTATTACTCACTTCAGGTTTTTCAAATCGATGAAAGAAATTGCAAATCATCGTCTTTCCGAGTCTATTTAGTTTCGTTCATTTTTTAAAGAAACAATAAACTGAATGGGTACTATCGCCATACCTAGTTCTATATAAATTTCCAATAATTGCTCTTCCACCCACGTTAGAGTAAAAATCGCTTTGGATAGTTTCCTTACAAAGGCAATTCGAACTCATCTATCACCATTATAACAATTTTTTTCGCCCGTTTTTCAGCAGTAGCAAGATTTAGTCAGCCTGCGGTCGTTGTAATATTCTCACTAGTTTATTGCTTGTAATAACAGTTTATTACTTCTTGTAATTTGACCCATACGGTATGTACTAATACGATCAATTTATTACATTTTTTCGAAAAACCTGAAAGTGCAGGGGAAAAGTTGGGTTAAAGATTAATAAGCGTCAATTTTAACAACTGTGGTTAAAATACCTTCACTGCTTCGATTCCCGTTCCTTCCCTTCGTAATTGCAGATTTGTAATTGAATTCGCTGGCGGTGCCGTTCTAACAAGAAGATGCGGGGCTCTTGACCAATTTGGAAAATTTCAGCAAAATTTGGATTATTTTGGTTCTGATTTTTAGAACTTTGAAAGACATGCGTGCCTGAACAGATTGGTTGACCGTAAAATTTTTAATTGCATTTGCAAAAGTTGTTGTATGTAATTAAAGTTAACATGTTTTATGTAGTTGCCCGACAAATGTATCTGAATTAAGTTGTTATTTCTTGTTGTGAATGTTACAATCAAGTTTATTTGGTATCAATTTGTATCTTTTTGCAAATTTTGTTTCTAGTTTAAAAAATAAATTCGCAATTCTTAAAACAATCGTCAATAAGTGCTTTCTCGCCTTTGGGAAATTAGCGAAATAAGATCGCGTTCTATTTTTGAGTCAAGTGTGATATCACTATTATTGTATTTTTACAGTGTTCTAGTTTCAATGTAAATTTTAGAATGCAAGGCCGCAAACTTGACCAGTGGCTTGCAGCCATTTGTGCCTATATTTGGAATCTCCTGTCGAAGGAAGAGTCGTCTTGCAGCATCTGCCACAGTTTTCGCATTGCAACGCGGAAACTAATTCTAGAAACTAATCTCTCTGTCGCTAACGATTATTTCCCGCTTAATAAATAATTTTTGCGTGAAGAAATGGACCAAAGGAAAGTGTTTGGTTACATGAGAAATATTAATAAACGCCGTCTTGCTCGTGCACCGTATCAAACTACCCATGCAATCTGTCTTCGTACAAGAAAGATTGATTATTGTGCTATCATAATAATTAACCGTAGAAAGTAAATCAATGCATACCGACTTTCTGCGACAGTCTTCAGATTGTTTTATTTGATTCGTTGATTTTCGTTTCATCCGGGAATGCATTGCTAATCAACTGAGATTCTATCTGTCGTGATTGTTAATTAATAATTTATTATGGACGTCAACTTGGAAGTTGATCGCTTAGACTTGATTTATTGGAGATAAATACGGCAATCAAGATTCTCGTTTTTCGAATTTTTCTTGAAATTCAATTCGTTTGAACAGAAGGATTCGATTATTTGACCATAGATCGAGTTTTTGTCTGTGTTCCTCCAAGAATAGAGGCATTATCTTCACCGTTCTGCACGATCTGAATTACAGGAAAACAGGGAGTTTGCTGACTCACTCAGGTTAAGTTATCTTGAAGTTGCATGACCTCAAACTTATCGTGAAAAAGTAATCATGGGTTTGAGCACACGGGAGGTCGATGGGTCTTTACTAAACAACTGCTATAATAATGGGAAATAATTGTGCAGATGCGTTGGTTTATCCCTCATTAAGCTAATTCCTTCCAAGGAATATCCATAATTGGGACATAAAGCAATCATTTATCAAACTCAAAAAGATGGGATTTTGAGAATTACCTACGTGGGCACCCACATATCTTGAGTTTGACTGTAATGACAAGGACGTTGTTGAAAAATTGACGGGAAATGGGCATTCTGAGAACGCTAATCATTTTATGGTTTTCGGAAACATTCTAATTATTACTTGACGGATATAATGGGATGTTAATTAAATATTTCCAAGTTTTTAATGTGTTTATGTCGTCGGAATGTAAATTGCAGTAAAAAGTTCAGTCTTCAGTTAACTAAGCTGTAAAGTTAAAGACACTTCTCTCTTCAAGTTTTATTAAAATTCTTAAAATTAAAAATGAAAAACAATATTCAAGGCGAAAACAACTCGTTATTACTTCATGTCACTGCCAGAATATAAACGTGGATCGGATGTTAAAGGTGGTCAGAATGCCCTTTTTTCAAACCACAAAATAAATCAAAATGAAGATTTATGCAACATCTCAACGAGATTAAATGTCGCTTCTTTTTTCTTCTTAAGTAAATCGTCTCACCACAAAGTTGCTTAATAAGTATCTCTTTCATTGATTTTTTTTGTTGCGATTATATATATTTCATGGTTAACCGACTGCTTTCAATGTCCACCTGGCCGAAGGTGTGACATAAATCCAGCAAGTCTTTGCCGTAATTAGCACCGCGATGACGTAATTTCCGTGAACTTGCTTTGCAAAAACGATTTTTTTTTCTATAGATATGTTGGTTTGGCAACTTTTCCGGAAGAAAGAGGTAAACAATACGTACAATAATTGTTTATTTCTTTGTTGCATAAGCCTCTCTTTGCGAGCGAACATCAGTTGCAGCATCAGAAAATCTATTTCCTGATGTTAATAAATTACCACATGGTGAGTGCTCAAAACTACCATTAGTCTAATTGTGAAGCAGTTAATAATCTGCAGTAAGGCAGGTGGGAACATCTTACCACAAGAGGTTAAATTTTCCTCGTTAAATTAACGAGCCATCATCATCCAGCTTCAGCTTACTTCTGTTCCGATGCAATTCACAAGTGACGATTTTAATTGCGTTCATGAACTCTTCTTCGGTCATGACGGACATCCTAGTTTGGGTTGATGTTAATTGTGTAGACCGTCGGATAACATATAATTTACCAATTCGCTTAGCAATTTAAATAAAATTAAGAACAGATGCTGCGGAGGAGGAGGAGGTGATCATTAGTGTTGGCCTACACATGTGTGGAATCTCTTAGGTTTGTAGGAGGAACATTAAATCGGCATTATTCAACTGATCGCCAGTAATTGCAAAAGAAAAAAGATGCTAAAGTAATCGTTGCGCTGGTCAAGGTTACGTCCTTTGGCTTGAAGAGGAAAAACTGGTCTATCATGTAGAGCCGATGTCATGGATTTTAAATTACATTTTTTGTTCTAGATTCTAGTTTCGTGATTGGAGTTCTGAGATTTCCAAATTGTTACATATTTTTAGATCTTCTAGATTCATGATTTCTCCATAGATTTCTAATTGGTTTAGTTATTCTTTGGATTTTATCTCTGCGGTTAATTTTTGCCTTTGTAGGCATTCATGGGAGAGATTCCTGATATAAATATAAAAATTCCACCCACAATTAAAATCACGCTTTCGAGCCATTGAATTGAATTCGCTATAAATAACATATTTTCACTACTTTGTTAATTTTGCAAAAACCAACCTGACCTTTCCGATGTTCACACGCAAGTCGATATCCTTAAAAAAGAAAGTGAGATGAAGTGGTCGATAAATCAGAGAAGACAAAGAAATTTGTCTCTGAGCTATTATTGACCTGTGATACATTGTCCGTATGCAAATGCATTTTCATTTTATGAACGCTTTGGGGGTTATTTTCATCAAGTAACTCTTTGGTAGATTTTACTACAAAGAAAGCCGCTCGTGCTTACGGCAGTCATGCGAAAAGTGCACAGGAGTAAAAAGCTCCTGTTGATATAAAAATCCCATTGGTGAGCCGACGATCTAAACAAACAGAAACACGAATTTCCGCGCGTGTGATTATTAAAATTCGAGATTAATGGATACAATAACCGCTTAAGTTGTTGATGTGTGTCTATAGGGTTTTATAAAGCAATAATGGAGATAAATAGATCCATGAATCATGAATAAATGCGCTGTGTCACTGTGAAAAACGACCAGAAAAATTAAATAACCACATCAAGGTTAGAAATCTGCATAACAAGAAGGTAAAAATGTTAAACTCGAACGAATGAAAGTGGATATTTCTTATGAATACGAACAAACGACGCTTCTTCCCCGCTTGATTTCGAATGCATTTCCATATGTCGTCCTGGTTTCATGAATCATGGATTTGTTTATGGGGGGACAGACCCACAATGTCGGTTTTTGATAAGAATCTTCATGACTATCAGATAAAATCACACAATGGGAAGCAATTAGAGATTAATTCTGTAATAGCCTTTCTGGAATCCAGTAAACAGATGTGTTGTGATTTTATTGAATTTGATTTATGTCGTTTAGCCATTAGCCTTTATCCTACTTTGTGTTTTAATTGAGTATTGTTCGCCGGACGGTTGCTAATGAGTATTGACATTTAAAATGAAATTTGTTTGGGAAGGCTTTTATCTACAACGTTCTTAATTTAATCTAACCGTTTCAGCAGCTAATTTTTATTAAGTTCAGCTTCCTTATCTTAAAAATTGTGCACTGGAGTTTTATGCTTGTGAAAGAACAATGATTGTTAACGCTACAACAATTTAAATTACTTAGTTTCTATGGTAATTAATCAAAACTGTTGAGTCTATGTGGCGGTAGAGAATGGCTACAAGCTATAATTTACATCAAATGTTTCCGTTTTTATCGTATGGAATAGACACTGCTGTTGTCAAAATAGTTTTTTAATAATCCAAAAATAAGTAGCTATACTTCAAAACATATTAAAATATAATTATTCATTGTAATATTTTTTGCTCCCAATAATAATAGCACATATGCTTGACACTAAAAAAACTTCATAAAGAAGCTTTTGGTGTAATAATAGGATCACCCAAATTTCTTCAAAAGTAATTGCTACATATTATTCTAGCATGCTTCATATGTACACTTCGATCTTCTTTCTTCCATTGTCCGTTGAACAGAAGATATTATTCTTTCAACCGCTCTAACCGTTTGTCCGAAGTTTCCGATCAAAACCTCATCAAAATTTTTAACGGCCTCCCATTATTGTTTTTTCCACTTCCTACGACGGAGCATACAATTATTCCTACCTTGGTGCTTCTACTTCACCACCAGCAGAATTTCGCGCTCTACCTCCTCTCTCGCTAGAGTCAGCAGCAGTCTGCCTTCAGTTGTCGTCCGTCATGCTTCCGTTTCAGAGTGATCATGATTTGTGCTCTGCAGTACAAGGGGCATCAACCTCATTCTTCTCAAAATCATCTGTTTGTAGTGTTACGTCTTCCATGACTGATTCATACATGTAGTGAGGATTTTTTTCAGCCCATGAGGATCTCCTACGACGTGGTGTGTATTTGGCAATCTTGATTCTTACCTTTTGAACGCAAGTTTTACATTTGTACACCACATGGGTTAAGTAAATAAATACTCGTGGGTGTGTGACATCTTCCCATTAACCTCATGATAGTGACGAAATTGATGACGTGATAGTTCTCTGACTCTGAATATAATAATAGTAATAGTCTTTATAATGTTAATTACATGTGTGGAGGAGAATGTGAATGTTAATAACTAGTTCAACTTTGTTGGTAATTAGGATTTGGATGTTTCCAAGGTGAAATACCAACTCGATTACGTTATTATTACAAGAATTAGAAATAATGAGATTATTGTTCCAAACTGCGGAATAGATAAGATTCACGTGTGTACACGTTGAATAATTATGTTTAATCAACCGTAATTGCACCCATAATTAAGGTATTTCTACAGGCTTTTTTGTTAATTTTAACGGTGTCGCCGAAACGTTTTACTATTTGTACCGAAAATTATTTTTTATACAAGCACTTAACGACATGGGTAAACTAACTGTTAATCGTTCAACACGCTCTTAAATTCGGCAGTTAACATTTTGACCTAGTTTTTTGAAGCTGCGGCGGATTGTACATTTACATATCGGATTATGCTAGGAAATCTTATAGATATAACATTACGGATACAAAGTTGAGCCCCCGGCAAGGAACCGCACATTGATAGAACGTTTTTTGGTATACGTGTACCGGCCTTGGGTTAAGGTCACCATCGAGAAATTGGTGTAGCCGAAATCACCAATAAATCAAAGTAATTCGACTTTTATTGCTCGTATGATCATTACTTTAAAATCTGGTTGAAATTACCTATAAAATAAATGAATAAAATTAAATTCCACCTGGTTGTTTGTTTACCGGCTTATTTTAAAACATGTAAACTTCATTTCCTGAAATTGAGTGTGATAATACCAATTATAAAGTTGATATTTTAATGTGAAACTATTTTGCATAGCAGTTTTTCCTTGTGATATGTTATTGTTTGTCATTGAATTATGTTAATTTCGAACATTGTGTAATGTATAATTTTAGTTAACCCAAGCCATCCACTAAAATTAAAGACATGTAAATTACTTGAAAGTGCATATGTTGGAGGTATATGGAATTGCACATTTCGCAGACAGACAGACAATACGGTTCGATTTTTGATAAAAATAACACTGGATTATGTTTGACTGCACTTTTTACAATCAATTTATCCCGGTTGTGATAACAATTGCTATTGCTATTATCAAAATTTATCACACCCAATCAAAATTGATAACGATAGTACAATCAGCTTCGATCGTTCACCTACTTGAAAATAACAATTCGTAAAATTTGTTATCGTTTTTGCTTGGAAATTTTCTAAATTTATGAGTAAACTTCTAAATGAATATTAAATAATAACAGTCACATGAATATTGGAGGAAATAATTATCACGGCCATAATTATTATAATTATGTGTGCATCAACAGTAATCTGTATTATCCTGTATTATTTAATAAATTTTAGATACAAACTTCACAGTTTTGCTTGGAAAAAGATAACAAACGATGCGGTGAACGTCTTTGTTTGTAATTACTTCTCTGTATGATTTTGGCGACATTGATCATAGTTATCATAGATAAGCCAGAGTTCGTTCCTATCATCAAAATTTGTGATTAATTTTAAAGTTTTGCAGATAGAAATTGGTTTTTATGGTAGGGTCCCATTGTGCCGCAGTTAAGTATGCCAACAATGGAGCAATACCGCAAATATTACCCTGTAATAAATAATATGCTGCTGGTCTTGCCCAGGTCCGTATTGTGTAGTGAAGCGTAATATTAACGCAAAATTTTAAAATTCACCTACTTTGAGAAAATAAGTAACTTTTTGTAATCTTGGATCATTCATACAGTCTGATCTTTGGATATGTGATATGTAGCTACTTTAGACCACCTACTTATATTTATTATTGGTTCTTAATGATCTGATAATGCATTTAGAAATATTACCTATTGTCGTCATTAATCTGTAGCAGAATTTATTGTGATAAATTTTTGCCGTTTCACTTTTATCTGTTGAATGATGGCACCAACCCTTACTATTACAACATAGCTCGCAGGTTGTACTCTCTGCGTGTAAACAATCCCGGCCCTGTGGAATATCGGAACAATATGATTTATTGTGGGTACGGTCAGCTCTAGGAGGGCTGTGGTAATGATTAGATAATTTTTATTTTGCTGCCATAAAAACCAATTTCTATCTGCAAAACTTTACTTCGGAGTAAATTCTGGTGTTGTGGGAAAAATTTTGCGTCATCATTTTTCTTCTAATATTAGAGTTTTTATATTTGTGCATAAATTTGCGGT
This sequence comes from Gnatocerus cornutus, assembly GCA_029298725.1. Lineage (NCBI taxonomy): Eukaryota > Metazoa > Arthropoda > Insecta > Coleoptera > Tenebrionidae > Gnatocerus > Gnatocerus cornutus. Next base: position 11,227,660 of record CM055514.1, read on the forward strand.
TTAATTTAAAAGTCTTCTTTTCTTCATCATTTGCTCTTCTTGTAATCAAAGACTTTTTGACTTGCCTTCGTTATCTTCATATTTTTTTTATAAATATGCTCTCTAGCTGGTTCTACACAAAAATGTTAATGCATATCTTCTGTTTTTTTTTTGTTCAGCAGGAAATCTGTTCTTGTCAAATGGTCAAGAAATAGTGTTTTTTGCTCTTGTTTTATTGTCTAATTCTTCTTCATATCCGTTTTTTGTCTTCGATTTTGGTTAAATATTTTTAGGCAAGATTCGTTATCCGAAAGCCAAAAATCAACCTGAAAACGTTTTAATAATGAACACAAAGTAATTGTAAATACATACCAAAAGTTTGCGGTGCATCAGGCAGTAAATTTTTTAAACGAGCTCAGTGTTTGTTTTTCCATAAATTTAGTTAATTTGGTGGTAAAAATAACATGTCAGTAATAATAAAATATTTATTTTTACCAAGTAGTGCAAGTAGATAATAAAATCGAGCTGTTGCAGTTCAGTTATATCGCATTCCTGCATGACATCTTCCACTCTAAATTTCAACTCAGCTCCGGTAAAAATATCCGTAATTTCGTTGTAGCTCTACTTAACCCATTTGATCGTTTTTGACTTTTACATGACTTAAGTATCTCCATGATTTACGCCATTTGGAAAATCTCCAGACCGTCCTCATAAAATAAATCTTCTCGAGTAAAGTTACCACATATTTCCTCACGATATTCTTCCGCGTCTTGCCTTCGAGGCATGGATAATTAAACGTAATCGTCTTGTACAAATAACGTACGTGTAAACGCTAATTCTAGTTGAAAAACTGCGACCCACGCATCTTTGATTGAACTTGTAGGTCGCAGACGAGGTCAATACTTTGGGACTAATCGGCTAAGAAGGGAAATATTAATACAGAGTTTGTGCTACTTCTTTATGCAACAACACCTACAAGCATATGGTAGATGATGTCGCTTTCGATTTGATTGTTGAAAAACGATAAACGCGGTTTTAGATTTTTTTACGAGACTGTCACTCTCACCTTGTAACCTAATTAATAATAATTGTGCGTTGGGTGGAAAGTGTCGATACTTCATGCCGCATCAAGTTGAACGTGAAAACGAATATTCAGGAATAATAGCAAAGAAAGTTGTAAGACGAATTAATAGATAGTAAAATCACAATCGCTACTGAGGGACAGATCATTTTGTCATGGTAGTAACCCGACTGGAAAGGAAAATCGCACAGTTTTATTACACTTTCGTCGATAAAACTTGACCTGGGTTGAATAGTTAGTCACAGATGTCAACAGACGTACTGAACCGACAATTTACACATTAAAGGCGTTTCTTAAATGCAGCTTAAACGTTTGCTTTTGTTGAAGGCGGACACTTTGGCCTTCCGGGGAAAGTTGCATCCTACGACTTTGAGAAGATCGACATTTTTACAGTTTGATCATAATTAAAGAAGAGTTGGTGGGCGAACATGTTAGAGTTGCCACCCACTATTTTCCGATTTTCTGCCGTTATGCAAGGCGTTTTACTACCTTCTAAATTGTCTTGGTTTTGACACATCGTTTGCGATAAGACTGTTAGATGCAATTGGCGCGCAAACCAATTATAGCCCTACCCGAGGGACAATGTAAACCATCTGAAAGCCAATACAACAAATTATGTAATATTGGCTAGCTGATCGAAACAACAAAAATAAAAAACTTTTAGCGTACAAAAGAGTCTGTTGGAAGTTTCGTCAATAAATCAAAAATTTGGCTAACGAACTCGAGTTCCTGACCTAAGAATCCAATTTGGGCGCTCCGATAAAATAACGGGAACGTAAACGCCAACATTCACCATAGAATTTACGTTTTGATGACGACATATCGTGCGAAAAGCCAACGAAAAAGTAAAAAGGAAAGTCATAAAAATGTTTAGTTGCGTAGTTTTTCTTCAATCAGCTGTTTTTCAAATGTTTTTTGACCCAAGGGCAGTAAAAAGTTGTCTTTGGTATTGTAATTAGTAATTACTAAATTAACAGTACAATAGAAGTTGAAGGCATTATAAATGAGGGACATAAAATTTACGATCCATCCACAACCGCAATCTGGAAGCGGCAAATATGGCTCTTTAGATAAACAAATGTTGTGGTAATTAACTAGCAATAAACGTAAACTAAAATATTCAGCATAAAATTTGGATTCGTCGCAGTAGGTGTGGAATTTTTAATGTAAATGTTTGATAAAATTTTCACTTTTATCTCCCTTTATTAATTTATTATTTGATAAGTTTAACATTTTTTTATTTTAGGGCGGCGAGGCGGTGGGCCAGGGCATGGACTGCCTTCAGCTCCGTCAACCCCCCGGCCCCTTCCACTATCTCATCAGTGAACAAGCCAAATCTCTCGTCGCCCTCCAAGAACTGCAACATGAAGTGGGCGCCCTCCTCGAATTTCGCGATCTCGTCATCGAGACATTCCCGAATCTGCGAACTAAAATGGCGTCGTCTACGCCCGCCACGATGACTTCACATCATGCTTCTAACATCCCCGTTTCCATCCGTCCGGGCGACTGGACTCCTGGTGTTCGTGTGAGGAAAAAACTAGGAAGTAAAGACGAATCTCGCCTCGGGAAAAAAAGCGGTGACACGGCCGTCCAAGACTCTGGATTTAGTACTGAGACGTCGAGTAAAGAAACGCACAGTGCGTCCTCGACGGCGCCACCACCGACGACAGGACCGGCGGATGAAACTGAAGATGAATTATGGAATCTCTTGGATGTGATACACAGGAAAGGGACGAGGTTAAAAGATGAAGCCGAGGCGCTCCAAGGGTCGTTACGTGAAGACAGCGATTTCCAGAGGGTGCTATTCACTGGATCTGCTGATGATCTCCGACAGTTGCGACAAGAACGAGATCTTCTTTTGGATCGATTGGCGGAGATGGAAGCGGAGGTGCTTGCGGGGAGGGTTCATACTTCGAGATTACAAGAAGACTTGGAAAATCTTCTTTCGGCCAAGCATGATTTGGAAGAACAGTTGAAAGCAATTGTGTCGCAAAGAGGTGAAGTGAATTCGCGAATCCACGATTTACATTTGCAATTTGTGACTAAAAGTGGGTCTAGTTCACCCGATGGTGATAAGTCTAAGGTGCTATTAGCTGATGATAGAAAAGACTCGACTAGTCAAAGGACACCTAGAAAACATAGTAAAAGTGCTTTGGATTCAGTGCTCGGTGATAGGATACCCAAAGTTAAAGTGCCGGATTCGAAGAAGATAGCTGCCATTCTTAAAGAAAATGATCCTTTGGTGCTACAGAAACATTTGTTGACGTCCACCGTACAGAATCAGGTTAGTGTTAATTTTTGTTTGTTTAATTCAGGTGTAGTATTTGAAAAATGTTCATAAAACCACAGATTATCGTCCGTCTGCTGGAAATTCTTTCAAGTCAAAGGATGCATTCTAAATACCCTTTCAAATTTTTCATCTTCTATTTATGTCTAGGACATTCTCTTCACAATTCAGTCTTATCCGTTTAACTGTTAAGTATTACGTATGCATATATTATGCAAATGATGATCATAAAACACGATCTAATTTCAATGGTGTGTGGGTTGACACAATGCGTGCATTCAGGTGATCGCAACAATAGATTACGAATTTTATGCACCGAAATAAAAAACGTCTTATGTCAGAAAAAAGTATCCAAATCCTATTGTCGTGACCACAAAGGACTAATTAAATTAACACAATTTTAAAAATTCGCAGATATTACGTGAACTAATCATAAACACGACGTTTAACGTAATCATCACTTTTCCCAAATATTTCAATGCATCTTAAAGATTTCACTAATTTTCATAAAATAGCGTACTTTCAATTAAGAGAGGATCCATTCTAATTACGCCTAAAACCAGTGAAATTTTGAATGTGCATCGATTAAATGAACGGTTAACACTTTATCGTCATGTCTAATAGGTGTTCGTCACGTTGGCATTCATTAGTTGCTCACGAATACTATCAACACAACAAAAACAGATATCCGACTTTATTTGTGATGCATCATCTTATGCAATTACGTTGACCGCAACATTATTATGCAAAGTTCAATCTTTGGAACAATTCCTTGTTAAACTCGACACTATTTTATGGATTTGTAGTTGTAAAATTGCAAAAAAAGCGAAGAACGCGGTTATTATGATTTGGAAGTAAGCAGAAGACGTGAAAGTCATTCCAAAACAATAGTTAATTAAATTCCTGTCCTCGTAGAAGTGCCGGATAATCACTTCGGAGGTAATCATGTCCGGAGTGTACACGTGCAGGCGGATGCCGTACAAGTGGAAATAACGAAAAGAAGACATAAATAAATCACAATCATACTTAAGCAAGGATGTCGAATGTTTTTGTTGGTTGTAACTGTTCTCAGGGTGTTTTTGCTGTTTTTTAACATGCATTGTTTTGTCAAAGAAATGAAAACATAATATTTTTGCACTACGCTGGGAAATAGAATGTTGTGTAGGAAGGAACATGTTCACATAAATCTATCTTTGATAACCAGTGCGAACTTTAATATTTTTAATATTGTCCCTTGCAATGTAGGCAATTTCAAAGCTACTTAAAAGATTTTGAACTCAATTATAAATTAATAAATTTCATGGAGTTTTTTTGCCTCATAATTAGCTAATTACTTAATTACCGTATTCCAACACCAAAGACAATTTTCATTACTGACATGCATAAAAGTGGGTTTTGTTAATTTACCAAGTAATTAATGCCGGTGTCGAAATTATTACTAAATTTGAGTTTGGAAGGACAAGACTCCGACTTGACTTACAAGCTTAATTTTTATTTTATTGTTAAAATAGGTCGATTAGTTTAATATCAATACCTTGTTGTTTAACTTTTTAAAAACGAAAGCTCATCGAAGTATGCTAATACCGCCTCATTTGCCGCAGGTTCTGTACCAACAGCTCGACACCGCCGCCCGAGTGGAAATCGGCTTGGCCGACAAACTCGAGAAAGCAAGGGAGGAAAACGACGAGCTTCGATTCCAGGTAACTTCATTTCCTCATTTCAGCCCGAACTAATCTTGTTTTTCAGCTCGAAGATAAGAATATAGAACTGGAAGGAACTCGGGCCCGGGTGCGTATGTTGGAACAGCTCCAGAAGTCCATCACCAACGCCTCTCCGGACGTCATTCCTGACCATCCCATCTCCCGTAGCGAGATAACTACCGCCAGCATGAAAGCCATGAGTCCGCTCCCACTCAACTTGCAGATGGACCATTCCAGTAGTACGGAATCTGCTCACGATCAAGCTGAGAGTAACCGGAAAAGCGACGCCAAGCGTCGTCCTAGTAAGATCCCTTTGAAGAGTTACAACGCCCCTAAACCTCCTGGAGGTAAACACAGCCCCGCACCAGGTGCACGTAGTCGTAGCGGCGAATCGCCGGCTAGGCCGCACTCTGCACAGTCGTGGAGGAACAAGAGCGAGGGCAACAGTTTATCAGGGAAGAGCAATTCGTCTTTACCTAAGTCGAGGAATGGGTCGCTGGTCTCTGCGAAAGACTCGCTTTCAAGCAAGTTGAGGAGCAGCGACTCGTTGTCCAATAGCTTCAGTAACAGGGGAACCATGAGGAAAACAAGCGCACCGGTTAAGTGGACCAACTCCAAAGACGTTACCGATAAGGTACGACCAAAAACCACTTCATTCTGGAATTTCTTCAAACTACACAACGGTCAGACGTAGGAGTGCCGACATTATTATTTAGTTACTCTCGGCCGTCTCGAGACGTGCAGTAAGTGACGCTTGTTTTTTTATTTTGCTTCGTAAGCTTTTTAGTACTTTAGTTCCGAACGCAAGTAAGTAGAGAGTAGTACCTTACCATTACTCCCCAAATCCATTTTCAGGCAATCGCCGGCTGATCATGTAAATGAAAGTGCGACAAAAACCGGAATGCAAAAAAGAAATCTGTACCACGAAAATATTTGCGTTTTGACATCTATGGAAGTTACGCACCTTGATAATGATCTTTTGACATTACTTAACACACTTTCTTTATTTGATTTTAAAGCAAACAGTTTTCTGGGACGACAAGCGTTTACAAGTAGCAGTTTACAACACCGGAACTTTGACAGGAATGCGAATTCTTTTTTTTAACGAAGTGAAAGCACTTTTTTGGCGTTTTCTTTTCAGTATAACTGTATCCACGTCCTGCATTCCTCGGTAAAGCTTATTTTAAGTTCTTAGTTTTGAAAGTTCTGAGAATCAGACTATTTTAGCTCTTCTAGTAGCCACAACTTTAATATAATATCTTTCTCTTGAGATTACGTTCGCCATTGAAATATGATGTTGATCTTTCCAAAAATTGAGTTGTGTTTATTTGTGTTTACAAATGTGCAAGTGTTAACAAATTACCATCGCCAACACTGAAGATGTGTAAATATAAAACCAAATATACGAGTCTTTTTTTGATAATGCTAAATAGAATGATTTAGGGTTTTTTTGGAAATATGTTTGCCTCAATCTGAATGAACTACAATGGGGAAGACATCTTTTTTTAGTTGTTCCTTGTCACTTTTATTTTATTTACTTTTTTTTCGAAACCACAGAAAATTGGCAGGTTGCGGAGCACTTAGTCCTTCAGAACTAATTCCAGCGTCCGAATTCTCCAATTTTACACAAATAACGCCCAATAGAAGCGCAGCTCAGGTCTCACAAAATCTAAATTGAACAGTTTTTTCCTTCATTGTGTTTAATCACTTCAATGTAATTTTCAATAGGATCTGCGGTCGGATAATTTCCATTGTTACGATTATTACTGTAGACTTTATAAACGCCACATGTTCCCCAACGTCCGGTTTATCTGCCCATGTAAAGTACCATTGTCCATCACTACTAATTTGTCACGCAATCGCACGATATACTTTCCAGAAAAAGGCCGAATTTGCATATTACATAATATTCCATTGTCATATCGCTGCCTCCGTTCGGAAAGTGTTACAAATTGGAAATGCATTGATCCGCGTAATAATGGTCAAAATTTTTTCCTCGGCACCCATCTAAGCAAATCGTAGTTTTTCTTCAAATTTCCAACTTTCCTGCATTTATTCTAATAGTTTTAGAAAATCAAATCATTTTCTTGGCGTTGCGTCAGTGTCTCGGTCTGGTTACAGTGTGTTTCTAATTTTCTACTTATTTACAAAACAATCCGTTGTTGCCTCTGCATTACGTGACCCTCGAACACAGTGAAATTATATTTAGAAATCGCCGGGAGTTACATCCATGTTGGGATTGTAATTTACACGTTAGCAGTGATGCTATTTACGAGTCTACTTTTTTCAGTAGATAGGAGAATTTCAAGTGAAGATAATACAAAAATTATATTATCTCTGTTCCAAGTTGAGGTATTGGATGAATGATGGATGAAATAACAGCCGAAGAGTGGAAAACAGTAAATTCGTTCAGAATCCGATCGGCGAGTTACTTTGCGGTAAAATAAATTGAATTTGAAGTGTAGTTGGAGTTCGCTATTGACAATGGAAGTTGATCTGGTTGATGGAGTGGTTAAAAGGTTTAAACACACTTTAATTATAATTTCGTACACTGTAGGGATCCTTAGCCTTGAGAAAAACGAAAGTTTTATTTTAATTATTTTCGTAACTTCATTCTTTACACCTTCAATCAGCAAACGCCCAACATTATCGTTAATATTAATGAAGATATTTTTGATGGGAAACTCTGACGTTTCACTGATGTACTTCTTTAAGTTGTTAAAAAAAATTAATGGTATGATTAGCATGATTTGCGTAAAAGCAATAACCATCATGGACTTAAACCAACAGTGTTGCTTCGTTAATAAACTAATTTGAATTTTCATTTACATGATGATGCCGTTCCTTTCAAGTAAAGCGCTTATGTGTTGTTCGGCTTCATTTAATTATCTTAAATGAATGATTTTTCATCCAGGTACGTAGTGATTTCCTGCATGTTGCTTGCAAAATCCGTGTAAATATTTCCTTGTAATTAATTCTGACTAATTTTACTACATGTACGTTGTGCTCGTTATTTCGTGTGCAGTTTACTTTAATTTTGCAATTAACAAAACGTGACTAATTTACAACAATTTATACTAGTTGTAGTCTTTGACGTGACAGATCATTACTTTTACTTGTTGGAAGGTAAATTGTTATTTTCATTGTCATCATTGTCACTTTATGAACTTTAAATAGAGCGGAGAGAAGGAAATCTGAGCACGGAATGGAAATGCATCGGGACAGTGGTGGGCAGAAACAACGGTTTTTGTCCTCAAAAGGGACAATAGCTAACAAATTACGAACTCTAGTAAACGTTTATACACGAGGCTACCGAATTTGAACCGCTTATTTTGATATTTAGTCAGGAGAGATTGGATTTTCTATTTTCACGTAATCTTAATTTATTATTATACAAATATAAATAAATGCGATATAATAAATATTGCAACATCTTGCTGATGCAAAAATCAAACTGAAATCTATCAAAATTTGCTGTCTGACTAATCAAGGTTGTTTTCTTATCTGAAAAATGTTCGAAATTGTTGTAAAAACGTCGAAACTGTGTTCAGTTTTGGTCTGATTCATCAAAGACAAGCAATCTCTTTAAGATCTTAACAATTTTAAGACCAGATTTAGTCTTTTAGTTTAATTACATTTAGTAAAAACAATTTTTAGATAAACTTGATCTAATCAATGAAACTTGCAATAAGTGGTAGAAGTAATCAATAATTTTAACTTATTTTGGTAGGAATTTCAAGTAGTTGAAGCTGAGAAAAGTGGACCATTACCATAAAAATTTGCCGAATTACCAATCGTAGTCACTCACCTCAAACTGTCTACCTAATTTTTTGCACTAATGTTTGAAAGTGGAGTTCGTAATGTGTTTGCCAACTGTATGTTTTGTCCTCTACTGTACAAAGCGTACGCAGAGTAACTAGCCGAAAGAAGTAATAATTTTCTATAATTAGAGCTCGTAAAACTCAAAATAACAGAAGTTTCGTTGTTTGTTTCCTCCAGACGCTTCTATTATTCAAATTGATTTTTTTGATGGTAAGTACTCTCATGACCCCAACATGTGTGAGTTAAAAGTAGTAGCTTATCTTAAGTATCTTCCCAACATAAAATGTTCAAGTAAGTAAGCTTGTTACCCTGCGTACCAAAAATGCCAACCAGATCTCTTATTCTCCCTCTTGCACTCTTCATGTCTCTCCTTCCAGATAAGTTTAAACTCAGCAAAAGAAAAATTTCAATATCCATGGACTCTCTCATCATATAACACCGACTCTGGTTCTCCATATCCAGACTCATTGGATAGATCAGTACAACCGACTACAATAGAGACTTCCAGCAGTCATCGCTTTCAAACCGCTAACACGTTTTTATGGAATGTGGGCAGCACACAAAGTGAATTTTATGATAGTATTGATTCTAATATTACTTCCAGTTTGTATCAACAGAATGGAGAGGATTTGGCAGAATGCGATTCGTTAGAAAAGCAACTGTCGGATCTCTCTGATCACAAATAAGTGTATACCCAAGAACAAAATAAGTCCCATGTGTAAACAAGTAGAACCACTACGTTTATATCTTCAGTGTTGGTATTATCGATACAGTTTTTTGCTTTTAAGGCGTCATTTTCCGAGAACTAAATCACTAATTGCGAATTATAGGCCAGGAAAAAGCGTAAAGCTGTCGAGCACTAAGAGCGACCAAGATAAGTAGCTCAGACGTAAGAGAAATTTTAAGATTTAAAGAGTTTTTATGTAAAACATATTTCGGCTCATTTTATTATTTATGTGAAAAGAACGGACTAGTCAATTATTTTAAAAGGTTTTAATTTTTGTGATGGTCGAAACTGGGAACATTTTATTTTTTCTTTTATGGTAATATTTCTTTTTATTACCCGTTTATTCTTACCCATTTTTTTTTGTCAACTGTGAATATGAAACAGGAACCAATCCGCAATTTGCTATTAAATTAAAATATCAATGCGATAAAAAGACCTTTTGATTTCATAACAAATTTAAAAACTGATCTGACCTGATCGTTCTAATTTTGTTATATTACGAATCGAAGCAACAGTTCCGTGGTTTTATAATCACTTTTGGCAAAGAAAATATAAAACGGTGTATTCTACAAACTTGCAGTTGGTGATTTAGAATCATTTCAAAATAAACATGAATAGAGACGGCAAATTTTGTTCTTTCGTATCTTAACCATTCCATTCAAGTGCTCGCTTCAAGGGTAAATTTGATTTCACAAATTTCTATTACTTGAATCTTAGTGCTTGTTCGCATTTATTGTCAATTTCTAAACTCAAAACATTGAAAGTGTTCACTTAGAACTTGCTGACGGTACGGTTGCATCCTTTATTATTATGCATGATATTTTAGTATTTTAAAATCTTTGTAAAGTATACTATAAGCTATCTATTTAATATTTTTAATTTGGAATAGTTTTTTATTTTTCTTGTTATATTTGCTGTGTAGGACTGTGATAGGTAATATGCAGAATGATTAGGAAAAGTGGCAATTTCGACATAATTTAAGTTCCTTGATAACCTTGTATCTCCACTGACGTTTCCATTTTTTTACAAAGTTTTTACATATTTATTAAAGGTGTATTTATTTAATGGAATTGAGTTTAAAACAGTATTTTATCGATTGGATTCTTATTTATTTTGCGCGGTAATATTAGTGGAGGGTTTTCCACGTTCTGTCAACACAACGATCATAATTATATCAATGTTATTACTGTTTTGAAATGTAAAGACTGTCTAGTAAATATGATATTAACAGTCTAGAAGCCACATAATTTGTGATATATTAGAGTGCTCATTCACAAGCGTAGCTAATTCTATATGTAAATGGTCATTCATGTAGTTATTGTAAGAGCTGATAATGAATTTACCATTTATAGACGCAGATTCGCAAAATAAAGTTTCTTTTATTTTTGTTGCTTTGTTTGACTGATTTTATTTATTTTACGAATCTGCACAAATGACAAGAGTATTGTAAATAATTTCTGTTTATATTAATAAAAATCATAAATCCAACATTACAATTCAAACTTAAATTATTTACGTACGAAAGTTTCCAACTTTTTAAGCAACGAATCAATTTTATCTCCCACCAGCAGAAGATTATTCTCAATCCTGTCAATTCTCTCCTTCTGCCTAAAACAGGATACACAATTCTTTAAGCCTGCAGCACAACAACGTACGTTATAAAATCAGTCACATGCACAAGAAAAGCATTTTCGTCCATTTTCTCTTTTGCTGCAATCTCCTCCAGTTGTTTCATAATTTTATTTGCATCATAATCCCCGATTTCCGCCAAAGGGTCTATATTATACCGGGAGAAAAACATTTCTATTTCAAGATCGCTGAAACCACATCTAAAGAAATAGAATTGGTCTTAAACTGAAGGTATACTTCTTGAGAGCATCGCGAATTTTTTGTTCCGTTGGATTCACTTCCACCTTCGTTTCCACGTATTTCAGTTTACAGCCGAAAAATCGTATGAATTTGTAGAATCCTCGTTTCAGAAATTCCGTCATTTGCATCTCGTCGGCAGAAATAGCAATCTCGGTCTTAACATCAGCGTAGGTGTCGTTGATGATGGCCAAAAACATGTTCTGTTTGGAAATAATTTGACAATTCTAGATAGTTTTTCACCAGTAATACGAAGAAGACGAGAAAAATGTAGGAAACGAAGTAAATTGGTGCTAAGATTTTGTTAGCTTTGGCAATGGCGTCATAGTCGAAGTCGCCTAAGATGGTACGAAGAAGTGTGAACATTGCCACGCCGAATTCTGAAAAGTCTTGGACTTGAGTTCCAAATAACAGGTAACCTAGAGCTGCAAAAGCTAAGAAGATAATGAAGAACATGATGGCGAAACCGAGGATGTCAAAAGAACACTGGAATTGTACAATAAAGAGAGTTTTATAAGGGTTCATCTTACTCGTTTTAGGGTGTTATTTAACTGGCCCATCGTCTTATTGAAGTTGAGGTACTTAAACATTTTAATGTAAGCGAAGAACAATAAAGACGCGGCAAAGTTGTTGTATAATATCTTCCTCGCCCCGTATTTTTCCATGTTTCCGTAGCTTAGAGGATTATTCCTAATTTTCCCAATGACTTCATCAACGTTGTAAAAAAGCATTTGCGAAGAAACCATGTAAGCCACCATCATCTGTAATTACTATTTTGCCTTTTGTAACGTTAAATGTTACAACAAACCGCAATTATAGTCAAATCGATGTAAGTCCAAAACTGGCCGAAGTACCTCCATTTGAAATAAATAGTCTCGCGAATTTCTTCTCCAATGTAATAACATACGAGGATGTACATCATAATCTCAAAGACTAAAACAACATAGTCGTACGTGTCAACAAATCGTATCAAATGTGTAGTCTGAAAAGAATGGGATGGAATTACCCCACCGGTTGGTGGGAATTCCAAAATTAATCTTGAGAGGAGTTAGTGGAGTGGTAAAATTACAAGTCATACTTGCAAATACAAAATAAATTCAGATTGGGATTGTAGACGGTGAAATCGACAAAGACTACTCGTGTGGCTCGGGATATCCAAAAATTTTCTCTCAGAGTCGTCAGCATTTTGCTTGTTATTTCTTTTTCTATGTCTAAATCTATGTAGTAGCCACCGGCACTATAAGAGGCCACTTCACCCGTGTAAGAGACACTTTCTGTTTCCTCAGGGGTGTTATAGACCCATCTAAAATAATACTTGATTTAATATTGTACAATTTATTTAATAACGTACGCTGTTCCAGAACCGGGCCCAAAAGGGCGCTGGTCTTCATTCACCGATTCTTCATAAATGGAGTAACAAGACTCAAAGAAGTGGTCAAAGTAATCGTGCACTTCACAGGAATCATTTCGGACTCTGACCTGAAGGACGAAAATAATTTGGGATTTTAGTTGTGGTCTTTATCACTTGTCTTATTCTAGGGACTCCCAAAAGTTTGTTTTCATACAAAATGTTTTTATCCTCGTCTTTCATTTCATCAGAGATTGAGTAATGTTGCCAGTAAAAACTATCCATCATTAAAGTCTGGGTGTACTATAAAAAGCGACTTATTACCTTTCAATAAAGGTTTTACTTACGCTCCAAAAATCAGTTGCAGTTTTAATGTCGTAGAACTTCAAATCGATACCGGAGGATGTTGAAAACTCTTTTTCCAAAAACTGCCCTTTTAAAGCTTGCGTAAGGTAGAAAAACGAGTTTGTTCGCCTCCCAATAGTGCCTAGTCAGGAAAATTGTACTTAAATTACAAAGGAGGAAAACATACAAAGTGTGACAGCGACTACGAAAATAGCGTACAAAAGTGCTTCTTTGAAAGTCGTGTATAAGACATCTTGTCTTGTAAAGTCCTCAGCCATACTCCGAGTCATCCAGAATACTGAAATTACCGTTACTTTTGAATGCATGAGGATGATTGTACCTTTGCGGGTGCGCGGTTTTGGAAGTTCCTCTTCTTCTGGCTGCAAGATTTCGTTTTCTACAACAGTGTCAAGTGTTAGGGTTGTTCTTATCGACTCTGTGTCGGGCATTTTTTCTTTAGGCTTCATGGTCTAAGAAAATGTAACAAACTGTATTCCCAAGTTTGATCAATTTAAGCAAAATTGTGTTTCTGTGGTGATGGTTGTAAGGACTTCTTGATTGCAAGACTAAAAATGGAATTTTTGAAGGTTCCAAATTTTCTATACCATCATAACTATTATTATCTAATTAGGTACAGTTTTTGTTCAATACATCAACACTGAGCAGTATCAAAAATACAAAACTTTATTAACACTAGAAAATACAAGAAATGGAAAAATTCTTAACCCTGTGCAGTCTTTCCTTTACGAACGTTATCCAGTGCTTGTAACTTTTCAATTAAAACTTCAATTTTCCATCCAATACTGACAACTATGTCTTCAATCTTCTGCACTCTTTCCTTTTGTCTAAAATTAAAATATCGATATTTTAGTCCTTGAACAAGACAATTTACTCAAGAAAATCCTTAACACGGATATTTGCTTTTTCCTCTCTTCCCCTTTCCATTTCTTCTTGCTTTTCTAATTCTGTCAGCATGTGCTTCAGGTCATAATTTCCATCTTCTCCTGTAAAATCAATGTGGTATCGTGCCAAAAACATTTTGATCTCATCATCACTGAATCCACACCTTGAAACGATGTTAATAAAAATACTCATATAATCTGCACCGACTTTGTAAGAGCGTCGTGAATTTTAGACACCGTCGCGGTGAACTCAGCCGTTCCTTCAAGACATTGAAGTCTGTACCCAAATTTTTGGAAAAGCGAATGAAGCCCTTTTTTCAAAAAATCGGTCATTTGCATCTCGTCTGGTGCTATCGCAATTTCCGTCTTCACATCGGCGTAAGTGTCGTTAATAATGGCCAAAAACATATTCTATTTATTCAATAGTATGCTGCTCTCAAACCGACTTACCACCAAGACAAAGAAGACCAGAAAAATGTAAGAAATAAAGTAAATGGGTGCTAGAACTCGATTCGCTTCTTCAATGGGTCCGTAGTTAAAATCACCCAAAATCGTACGCAGAAGGGAGAAACAAGCAACTCCGAAACTACTAAATTCCTCATCTTGACTCCCAAAGAGCAAGTAGCCCAACTCCGCAAATGCGAGGAAGATTATAGCGAACATCAGCGCGAAACCGACGATGTCCCACGCGCACTGAAACTAAGAGTAGATTGAGTTTTAATGAGAGAAACGTACGCTTTTCAGGGTATTGTTTAACTGTCCCATCGTCTTGTTGAAACTAATGTATTTGAATATTTTGATGTACGAAAAGAAGAGGAGCATGGCGGCAAACATCCCGTAGAGTGTCTTTTTCAAACAGAGATACTCCAAATTGCCATACTCTTCTGGATTATCTCGAATCTCAAGAATTGCTTTATCGACGTCAGGGAAAATGAACACTGCGTACAAGAAATTTGTAATCGCGAACTAGAAAAACGTTTAAAGTTGGTGCATTTAAACACAGTTGTGATCACCCCAAGAATAGTTATGTCGATATAAGTCCAAAATTGTACAAAATATTTCCATCTGAAGTACCACATTTCTCTTAATTCTTCGAAAATGAAATAAGTGGCGAGGCAATATACCCCAACTTCAAATGCAAAGATGACGTAATCTTCGAATTCTAGGTATTTTAACAGATGGACTACCTGAAAATCGTGACTGGGAATGATTCCGCCCGTGGGCGGAAATTCCAATATTAACCTTTAAATGGTTAGTGATGCTAGCATTAATTTACTTACTTGCAAATACAAAACAAATTTAAATTGGCGTTGTAAACACTGAAGTCTATGAAAATCGCTCTGGTCCCGCGAGTTATCCACAGATGGTCCTTTAAGTCCTCAATGATTTGTGCAGATTCTGTTTTAGTTTTTCCGAAGTTTTGGTAGAAACCTCCTCCGCCATATGTAGAAATTCTCCCCGTGTATGGAATACTTTTGGTTTCTTCATGTGTGTTGTAAACCCACCTAAAACCAATTATTGTGTACTTTTAACAATTATTTTGTCGCATACGCTGTTCCTTCTTCCGGTCCATACGAAGTTTGATCTTCGTCAGCCTCTCCGTATAAATCGTAACACGTCAAAAAGAGTCGTCGGAAGTACTGATGGATTATACAAGAGTCATTTTTAACTTGGACCTACATTTTTTTTTATTTTTGATCATTGAAAGTGGTTTTGTTACTTGTCTGATTCTGGGGACTCCTAGTAACTGATTATTGAAGAGAATTTTTCTGTCATCTTCGACCACAGGAGCTACAGGATCAAAAGGATCGTAGTAATGATCCCAGTAAAGACTATCTAGCAGTAGACTTTCTGTAAACTATTTCGGAGTAAAATATTTTTGTATTTTCACCCCCTCACGTGCCAAAAATCGGTGGGAGACCTGATATCTTTAAACGTAATACCAACATCATTAGCTGTCTTAAATTCTTTTGTTACGAACTGGCTTTCTAACATTCTCGTAAGAAAAAAGAAATTGTCGTTTTTTGTTCCTATTGTGGCTAAAAAAATGCTGTTGAGAAAAAAGTGATAAAAACGAAGAAACTACAGATTGTGACGGATGTTATGAATAAAGCATATATCATAGCCTCTCTGAACGTAGTAAACAAGACATCCTGTCTGGTAAAGTGCTCTGCCATACTCCGAGTCATCCATCGCACTGAAATCTTTGAATTACTGAAGATCAGGGAATAAATTTCGTACCTTTTTTTTGATCGGCAGTTTCTTCTTTATGGTCCGTTTTGCCTAGTTTTGCTTGCCTCAGATCAGAAGTGGAGTTCTGCATTTTAACAATTTTTTGACTTTTGTGTTCCTATAACAACCAAATACTCCTTGATTTTAAAATTCAAAATTCGAACTCGTTTATTTAGAAAGAATACAAATTATAACACTTAATTCCACGCCTGGTCCCTACTATATTCGTTGATTTCTTCCATTTTTCTCAAAACGGCTTTGGCTTTAGGCACGAGTTGGAGAACGTTTCTTCGGATGTTTTCAATTCTCTCGAGGTCCCTAAAATGTGGGTTTATCACTTGCGCAAAACTAAAAACCTCACATTTTAAAGTCTTCTAAATGTGGTTCAGGCTCCTCGTCTTTGGCGTCCATATGTGCGTGACGTTCTAAAGATTGCACAGTTTTCTCTATTAAATCGTCTTCAATTGGTCCTGAAGTATCTATACCGCAGCGTTTGTAAAATTCTTGGATTTTTTCATTGGTGCAGCAACTTAATATAGCCCCAATGACTAAAAAGTCGTGTCGGTTAAAACTTACTATTTTAAAGTTGAGTCAATCTTTTTCATCGTTTTTGAAAATCGGGCGTTTTCTTCAAGGAGGTAAAAGCAAGACCAACATTTTCTAAGTAAATGAACTATCTTATTTTTCACGAATTCAGTCATGTGCACTTCTTCCGGTTCTAAGTAAAGTTCTGTTTTTACTTCAATGTAAGTGTCGTTAATGATGGCCAAAAACACGTTCTACACAATAATGAAAATCAGAGAGTTGGGAAACTTACCACTAGAACAAAATACACGAGCAGAATGTATGAAGTAAAGTAAATGGGTGCCATAATTTCGTTTGCCTCTTCGAATGACACGTAGTCAATAGATCCCAAGAGTACGGCTACTAAGTTAAAGCAAGTTCCTGGGAAAGACTTGAATTTCGAGTTGTGAAATATTATGTAGCCCAATCCGGCGTACGCAAAAAAAATGATGATAAAAGTGATCATGAACTTCCCCACATCTTTTGCACTCTAAAATTAACAATGTAAATTAAAAGATTTTGATGCAATTATAGCCACTTGATTTAAAGTTTTGTTCAATTGCCCAAAAACTTGATTAATGGAGAAATATTTGAACCATTTAATACAGGAAAAGAACAGCATGCCAGATATGAAATTGTTTTGAAGCCCTTTTATTCTCTTGACGTCTTCAAAATTTGCGTATTCTGCGGAAAGAGATAAGACGTTCTTCACGATTTGATCCTCCGCTATTAACATAATAACACAAATTAATTCACCCAAGGTAAGCTAAAAAAGGCGTGAAGTTTAGTGGAAACATGTCATCTTCAATTAACCGCAATTATCGACAGATCGATGTAATTCCAAAACTGGAATATATACGCTGTTCTTTCGTACAACACTTCTCGTATTTCTTCACAGACGGAATACGAAACACATATGTATACCAGAATTTTTGACACCCAGGTAATATAAAACGCAGTTTTGTCAATAGTTAATAATCGCATAGACTCGATGTAACGCCACGGAATAATTCCACCAGTGGGTGGAAATTCGAAAATCAACCTTCGGTGAAGTTAGCTGTCTGTCACAAAGAAGTACTCACTTGCAAATGCAGAACAAATTTACGTTTGCATTGTACATGGAAAAATCAATAAATATAGCTCGAGTGCCGCGAGTTATCCACAAATTCTTTAGCAAATCATGGAACGTAGCGCGGGCCGTTTCGTACTCTGTTGGAAAGTCTAGATAGTAGCCTCCTCCAGTGTAGGTTGAGATTCTTCCAACCACAGGGTGGTTTCGAGTGTCTTCTTGGGAGGTATACACCCATCTAAAGACAGGCGGGTTAAATTACAGTAAAAATGAAAATTTTGTTAGCCCGGCGCATCCACCATTTTTAAGAAAAATAAAAACTAGCTAGAAATTGTTCATTTTTTTGTTGAATTCAATGAAACTAGTTTAAATTGATATGGATACAAACGCTGTGCCATTTTCCTTTCCAAACGGCTTGCGATCTTCCACTTGTGGAGTGAATAAGTCGTAGCAACTCGAAAAATGCATTCTAAAAAAATGACGAACTTGGCAAGACTCATTATGTACTTTCACCTAGAAAACTAATTGCAACATTATGTATTTTTACTTGTGTTTTTACTTGTCTTATTCTTGCAACTCCCAACATTTGATACATAAAATAAATCTTTGTAGCATCTGGATCTGGCTCATCTGAATGAACATCAGTGGAGTTCCAGTACAAATTTGGAAGCAGTATTTCGTCCACATACTAGTAAAACTTTTACCTAATTTACTAAAAGCGTATTTTTACCTGCCAAAAATCTGAAGGTGATCTAATATCGTGATAAATAATTTTGACTTCATTAGTAGTCATAAACGGGGTTCTGGTAAATAAATTGTCCATGGCATTACTGACTCGAAATACTAATTGGTCACTATTCAAAGCAATCCCTGGATAAGAAATTATGAAAATGTAGGCAAACGCAATTGTCGTTTTACATGTTAAAAGACAACTATTTAAAATTATTTGAATGAACGTTTCTTTGAAAGCCGCCGCTAAAATGTCTTCTCTGGAAAATTTTTCGGCCATTGTTCGTGTCATCCATCGTACTAAAACCCAATTAATACAATTAAGTCTGTGCTCAAATTATGAAGATAAAACCTTTTGATGAATGTCTAGTGATTGTGGATTTTTTCGTTTTTTCCATTTCTGAAATTGGATGCGACATTCTTGACAGTAATGAAACTTTGTCGGTAATGGCAAATGACAACTGTTTCCAATTGTTTTTTTTGTTGGATTACGTTTATTTCCTTTATTTAAGTTCTTGCAAAAAAGTGTAAATGTTAAGTTCTTACACAAGAGTTTCCTCTGATATAAGACGCTAAAAGAAGTGTTTTACCGTAGGGTGCGTTTTGGAAAATCGCAAGAAAAGCACTATTTTGTTTTATATTTATTTAATCCACTCAACATAAGTACATAATTTTCGATTAGACCTTAAAAGTCGTGCTCTTGGAGGCAGGATCCAGCGTTCTTAACTTCCCAATCAAACTATCGATCTTATTTTCCAAAAAAATCGTAGTTTTTTCGATTTGGTCAAGTCTTTCTTGTTGTCTGAAAACCGATCATTACCACTGGAACCGATGAAACGAAATTCACCTTATAAAATGATGAATATGAACAATTTGAGCATCTTCTTCTTGTTGTCGTTGCTTCGCATCACTTTCTGCCAATTCTTGCAGAATCTGACCTTCACTATAGTCACAAATTTCCGCCATCGGATCGATCTTATACCGCGCAAAAAACATTTCGATTTCCAGATCACTAAAATCACACCTAAAAAGCAAAAAGCGTAGTGAAAATACACTCCGACATTCTTACTTTGTGAGGGCTTCGCGAATTTGTTGAACTGTCGCGTTGAAATCAGCTTTGGTTTCGTAATGTTTAATGTTCCAACCCAATTTTTTCAACATGTCGAACAAACCCTTTTTGAGAAAATCAGTCATTTGGAGTTCTTCAGGTGCTATAGCAATCTCAGTTTTCACTTCGGAATAAGTGTCGTTGATGATGGCCAAAAACATGTTCTTTTACCGCGTAGTTTTTACTCAGTTTTTGTTAGTCTTACCAGCAGGACGAAAAACACCAAGAAAATGAAAGAAATGAAGTAAATGGGGGCCAAAATCCTATTAGCTTCTTCAATTTCGTGGTACTCGAAGTCACCTAAGATGGTGCGAAGGAGGGTGAAACAAGCCACTCCGAAACTACTGAAGTCTTCAACTTCGTTGCCAAACAGTAAATATCCTAGTTCTGCAAACGCGAAGAAGATAATTGCAAACATGAGCGCGAAACTAAGAATATCCAGAGCGCACTAGAAGCAAAGACATATTTAGATTGTATTTTCAAGGAGCCGGTAAAAGTACTCTTTTTAGGGTGTTATTCAACTGTCCCATGGTCTTGTTGAAGTTCAAATATTTAAACCATTTTATGTACGAGAAGAAAAGAAGTCCGGCCGAAAAATCGTTGTATGTATTTCTGATTTGGCAAACATATTCCAAGTTTCCGTAGTTCTCCGGATACTCTTTAATCTCCAGAAGTGAGGGAGGCACATTCAAATAAATGATTAGTGCAAAAATACCGTTAGCTACTGCATTCTGAAACAGCTCGATATAAACAAATTCAGGAGGAAATTTTAAACAACCGCTATAATAGTAATATCCATATAAGTCCAAAACTGTAAAAAATATTTGCATCTAAAGTACATAGCTTCTCGGATTTCTTCACAAATAAAGAATATTGTCATTAAATAAACCATAATTTCGCAAACTAGAAAAATATAGTCTTGTAATCCTTTTGACCATAGCAAGCGCATTGTCTGAAATGAATACGATGGAATGACTCCACCAGTTGGCGGAAATTCCACCACCAGTCTTTAAAAATGAGAGACGTTCCACAAAACAACTTACTTGCAAACGCAAAATAAATTTACATTGCCATTGTAAATAGTGAAATCGATGAAAACAGCTCGCGTTGCTCGATTTATCCATAATTGTTGGTTTAATTCTTTGAGGATTTGGGCACTTTTTTCTCTCGTCAAACCAAGGTCTTGGTAAAAGCCACCCGCTCCATAAGTGGAGACGGCACCGGTAAACTCCACAGCTTTAGTTTGCTCCGGATTATTGTACACCCATCTAGAAATTTAAACTCTATGATGAAGTGTACAAAAAGTTACGTT
The DNA here is from genome assembly GCA_029298725.1 of Gnatocerus cornutus. Taxonomy (NCBI): domain Eukaryota; kingdom Metazoa; phylum Arthropoda; class Insecta; order Coleoptera; family Tenebrionidae; genus Gnatocerus; species Gnatocerus cornutus. The sequence goes on from CM055514.1 coordinate 11,248,731, forward strand.
TCTCAAAAACAAACGCTGTTCCTTCCTGTGGACCAAAAGCACCTTTAAATTCCGCCGATTTTCGGTACATGCTGTAGCAATTCGAGAAAAGTTTCTTAAAGTGCGTGTGTATATCACATGAGTCGTCTTTTACAGCCACCTAAAGTTATAAGTACTATTTTTTTATCCCTATTTATGTTTATACTTGTCTTATTCTGGGAACTCCCAACAACTTATTCTCGAGCAGAATTTTTTTATCGTCGGGATTAATCTGGTCGATGGGATCTTCAGGGTCAAAGTAAGCATGCCAATACAAACTATCAAGTAATAACTTGTCTGTATACTACAAACACATTTATATTATTTTCTTAATATCGACGAGTTACTCACGCGCCAAACATCCGTAGGAGAAGTCATGTCCGAAAAAGTGATTCCAACATCGTCCGCTGTGCTAAATTCTCTTTCCACAAATTGACCCTTTAAAGCTTTTGCCAAAAGATAATGTGAAGGAGTTCTTCTTCCGATGGTACCTAAAAGTTTTATTAAGATAAATAACAAAACTGTCATTTTGTACAAATTGTGACGGCTGCTATAAACACGGTATAGAACAATGCGTCCCGGACTGTAGTAAACAAGACGTCACGTCTTGTAAAATCTTCAGCCATAGTGCGAGTCATCCATTTTGGTACTTTTATGGGTGCTTCCTCTTCCTCGGTCTCCAATGGATTTATGGTGTCTAGTCTGAGCGTGGATTTCCATCCTGAGGAAATTGTGCGCGTTATTTCCATAGAGGAAATTGAACCCACTTCTTCTTTTTCTTTTTGTTTTCGTTTATCCATAATTATTATAGAAAATGCGAAACTTGACAAAACGTTTTTTTTTAAGTTATCAGTATCACTATAACAACCAAAGAAATAGTTGATTCGCGAATTTTTGTGTTTATAAAAATGAAACAGCACTCAGCCAATTTCAGATTTTTTCAGATTCCAAACCACAACCGATATCAAAAATGTTGTCATAATTTTTATGGTTAGGGTTTTTTTTTTAACTATTCTAGACACCAGAATAGAACGGAATAATATAATTTAAGACAATTTAGAATAACTTTTAAAAATAATAAATTATTTAGGTATGCAACCCAACATACACGCCTATATCGCGTTGTGCCTACTTTTGTCAGTTCGTTATCCTCTTGTTCCATCAAAGCACGACAATGAAATCATCTGATGGTCATGGTGCTCCGCTCAAGCCCATCTAGTGCAGATGTGGCCCAAATGCCAACGTATCCTCATCGTGCCAATTTATTTTTTGGGTCTGTTGATTTCATTTTAAAATAGTAAAATGTGGAAATGCCATAAGTGCGGTAAACCCGTATATTTTGGTAAGTTTATAAACACATCGTTCGGTACCATTAGCCCCTTGCGAGGCCTTTTAGAACCATTAATCTTTGTCCCAAATCCCAAACAACCTTTCCCTGGTCCCGTTTCCAACAAAAACACGATCTCGTTGGTTGTGATTTCCTGTCACACCTGTCAATGAATGTCAAAGTTTAAGGTTAAACTGTTGAAAAACTGTCTTTCCAGCGGAGAGAAAGCAATCTTTGGGCTATAATTGGCATCCAGAATGCCTCCGCTGCGAAGAATGCGGCAAAAGACTGAATCCTGGACAACATGCTGAACACAAAGGTGTGCCCTACTGTCATGTGCCTTGTTATGGAGCTTTGTTTGGCCCCCAACTGTTTGGTCACGGGACACGGGTGGAGTCACATAAAAGTTTCGGACAGCAAAAAGATGTCCCCAAGGTGGGGAACGGGCCTGTACTACCGCGGTCCCATCTCGAATCAAAAATCAAAGTAAGGGAGCCCCATTCATAGTCATAATTTCAAGCTTGATTTCAGGTTTACAATCAATTTTTTGAGGGTAAAAGCGGCGAAATCCGCAGTCGCGAGGTCAACGGCCGTTTAATCCTAGAAGGGTCGCTACGTATTTACTGGGGGGTGCAAGGCGTCATTCATTTGAAAGAAAATGATGATCAGAGAACCGTAGTCACGGTACGAAAACGGAATTCGTATCGTATGTCGAATAGTACGGACAATGATTCCGACGACGATGTCCAAAGCATATCTCGTGATACCAGTTGTAACGATATTTCCACTTGTTCAGATATTACCACTAGTTTAGATTTTAGCGATATGAATAAGTCAGATACAGGGATAGAAAGTGGAGCTGACTCGACCGACACTAGCACAGCTGAGAATAGCCCCATGACACCTCCTATGGAAATGTTGCCGAAGAGCGTAACTCTACCGTCCAAACTAGACGTGAAGAACTTGGAATGGGACGAATTGGACGAGTTGTTGCAAGTTGAGAGGAAGTTTGATGATGGGGAAAAAATGTACCAGACCATGCCGGTACCGTTGCCGTCTCAGTCTAGTACGGAAACGAGTTCTTCCACCCAGAGCAACGATAGCAGTACAAAAACAGAAAGGTAAAAAATTCTCTTCAAAATATTGTTTTACAAAAGGCTCTTTAGCTCTCCCGAAGAAACGAGCGATAAAACAGACAGCGAAACCATTCAACCCCTCGTCGAAAACGGCTCTACCGACCACCTTTCTCCCCTTAAAAAGTCAATTAGCAAAGACGACACGTGGCTCGAAACAAGTAATCATTTAAACAGATCGATGTCTGGTCCAGACTGCCTGGGACGTCTACGAGACCCCCAATCTCCAGAATTTGATAGATCTTCAATTGCCAGTACCGACATATCAACGATGTCTGAAGCCTTCAGTGAAGTAGTCATCCGTCGACCTGCTAAAACAGGTTCAACAGCAATAAGACGAAGACCTGGCAAGAGACTATCGCGGAGTAAAGTAAAACGGAGGTGTTCAATTAACGGCCATTTTTACGACAGGGAGACGAGTTTTTTCACTCCACCTCATGGAAGTCAGACGAGCGTGTGGGTGACGTCGCTAGTCAATACTCAAGAGGTCATCAATCTCATGCTTGATAAATATAAGGTAGATAGCGATGGGAACAACTTTGCGTTGTTTGTGGTGCGAGACAACGGAGGTATGTATTTTTTGTAAGTGTTTTTTGGTTAAACAAGAGGGGTTACAGAGCAAAGGAGACTGAAAGAAGACGAATATCCTTTGCTATCACGAGTGTTGTTAGGACCACATGAAGACGTCGCGAAGTTGTTTCTGATGGATAGTCATAATACTCTTGAAGTTAGTAGTGAAGTAGCACAGTTCTTAAATCTCTCTTTAGCGGAATGTCGTGCTATTTTAAACCAGTATTACTCTCAAGAAGAAAAGGAAGTTGCCAGATTGAAAGAAAAGTAAAATGAAACGTACTGTGTATTTATATTAACTTTGTTTTTATAGATATCAAGAAATGAGAAGGAGGATGCTCTACAGGATGAACGAATTAAAAACTAATTTCTAAATCCCAGGTCTAATTCTAAAAGCTCTCTCTTGCTGTTATTTATTACGTCCAGATATTTTATACATTGTGTGTTTTTCACTTGTTATACTTTTTTATTTTTTTTATGTAGCTATCGTTGCTTTTAGACATTTGGAGTTGTATTTAATACACATTAATTTAGTGTTTGCTATTTTTAATCTTACTAATATTTCCAAACTGGAGCCATCATTTACAATACTTTATAACTAGATTTTAAAGATAAAATGTTATCCATTCTAAAGACTGTAATAAAGCGATAGGAAAGTATTTAGCACCTTTCAATGGCAACTACCATAAATATTGCTTATCGCAACTGTTATCGATAGTGTTATCTACAGATTTCCGAACGAGCGATAAACCCGATAAATTTGTTTTGTTTGTGATAACCACATGTGCTACAATCTAACTTCTTTATTTCAGGTGGTAAAAAATGTCTTCCGTTACCCTAAGGAAATTAACAATTGTAATTTAAAATAACCGCCATGTTTTCTAGAAACATTTCATGTTCTTTCGTTGGCGACACTGCCACCTCCTTTATTTGACATTTCATAGCCCTCTCTGTTTCGTTGCATAACCAAAAGAACTAAGAAATTGAATCGGCTAAAATGCAGGCCCCCAGGCTTCTCCGTAATGTTATCAGCAGGCAAAGTATGTTTCTGACCGTTTAAGACCTTTTGGTTATATTTTTTTTTTACAGTTGCTCGAAGAAATTACACAGAAGGTCATCATTCAGTCACTACCTTTAATGATCTTCCGAGCCCCCAGGGAAGCTGGAAGACCCATTACGACTCAAAACAGAGAAAATATAATGCTCAGTTACTCATAGGAATTGCTACACTCACAGGTACTGTGATTGTTGGAGCAGCTGCAGGATTCTTAGATGGCCATGATGATCTACCTGAACGCCCAGCAGTTATTTCTTCATACAAGTAGAAAATTTATAATTACATTGTGTTTAGTCATGAATCTCACGTTAGCTGGTAATAAATTGTTGTAACTGGATATAATATTTCAATGGTTTTGTTTTTTTTAAGTTGAAGTTGAGTTTGAAAGGTGTGTTGAAGGTAAGAAACAGTTTTGCTCATTTTGGAGGGGCTCACTTTCAATAATTTTATTAGAGCAGAAGAAAACCTGCCGTTCTTGAAAAACAGAGTCTTTAATAACTTAAAAATATATTTTATAATAAAACTTTATCATGAATTTGTGTAACTTTATATAATACTTAATATGAGCCTATGTACAACAAACAATTATGGAAATATAATACTAAAAGGTACTAAACTAAATGTACGCATCTTTAGGGTTGGGATGTATTTCGCCTTTTCTTGAAAATTCTTTCAAATAGACGGGACTTTGGTGGTTCACTATTAGGCTGCATACTGGCTGGACGTTGCACAGAATGTGCCCAATCTTGTTTCGACGACACACCACTTCCATCTAAAACAAAGAAAATTACCAACATGACAAAACAACGAAATGCCGCAACCATTACAGAAATACAGAAAACAGAATGAAAAAGAAAGTTAAGAGTTAGTTGGAAGTCAGTGCGAGTTAGTTAACTTGTGCTCATGCTGACTAACCATAAATAGATCCACTGTTTGCTAAGGTATATGGACGATGGCCAGCATAATTATTCGGTGGTTCGCTCATCGGTAAAGGTGGTGGACTTTCCCCTAAATTAGTAGTTAACATTTAAAATTAGAGGTCTTCCACGTTAATCATTAATCGAATTAATGAACCCTTTTAAGTTATAGAGTGGCGGTTATCTTGGCGAATCGCTATTCTCCGGGAAAATTGTTATCCACTATTTTAATTAGAAATGTTTGAAGCAATTTTCCGTTATTGAATAGCAATTCAACTGTGTTACAACTTCACAATGGCATGATTATGAAATAGTCCACCAAACTCGAATTAAGCACCCAACTTACCCATTGTATGTCGTGACACATTCGATAAACTACCGCCATTCTGATTCTGAGGATCGTGTCTCAAAGTAACTTGCTCTGTTACGTCTGGACTCGACGTACGACTACTCTGCGAGCTCATTTCATAGTCATTGTTATCCTAAAACAACAATTTTAACTCAGTTCCTCTGTGTCTGTGAACTTACTTTTGGAATATCTAAATGTAACAACTGTTGACTTGGAGGCAGTCGCGCTCTGAAAACGATCTTCTGAATCCAATCGTCCATTTCCACCTCGGAACTACACGCGAATAGGTATTCCGAATTATCACTAAGGACTAATCGGAAAGTGTGCTTCTTCTTTTGGTAATCGTCAGCCACTGAACACAACGCATTGTGAATATTAACCGGAGCCATACTAGCTTTACTCGCAACGAAGTCCTCTTTACTCTTGAAGAAACACAATAATTGTCCACACAAAACCGTGTACGACATCTTCCAGCCTCTGTTGGCAGCCTTCTTTCCACCTGCTATTAACAGTTGTTTTCGGTCCAACATTGCTTGCGCATCAGATGGCGGAACAAAGTCTAAGAAACAGAAGTTAAAACAAATATCTTTTGCACCAAGAACTCACCGTTGGTTTTCGTCTTAAATGATCCTCTCCTCCTCGTGGTGAAAGTGGGAGTTCTTTTCGGCTTATTCCCGCTTCCTGGAGTGCCAACTTTCATACTAGCAGAGCGTTGCACCGCACTGTCCGAACCACGTCTCAAACCAGGATATCTATCCCTGTCCTGAACAGAAGAGTTTGTTTTGCGAAGAGTCGGAATGGGTCGCTGTTCCTCTTCTTCTTGTTTAGTTCCGTTCATTTGTACCTCAGGAATATCGAGTTTCTGAGGCAGTTCTTGTCGTCGCTTTTCGTTGATCTTCTGGATTTCAAGGCGTTTCCGCTGTTCTAATCGTTCTTGTTCAAGGCGTTCTTTCTCGGCTTTCCTCGCCATTGCCTCTTCCTCGCGTTGCAAGACGAAGGATTCTTCGATCTGAAAGTGCATTTGTTATAACTACTGTTTTGTGTGAGTTTATTTTATTTACCAAAGTCTTGCGTTTGAGCCCTTCGAATTTATCTTCTTGCGCCTTAATCGCCTCCTCGAAGTCTCTGTGTTTACGTATAAGTTCTTCCACATGCAAAATGTTATCACCGACGGTTCCATCCTTCAAAGTGCCTTCTCTCACCGCCAACCACGTCTCCAAAGTGCCGGCTTCACGTTTGAACAATTGTACATCCAGATTGTGGTCGTACAACACTTTCCGTTTCTCCCAAATGTTACGTAGTAAATCTAGTCTTTGCCGCAGGATTTTGATTTTATCCGCAATATCTGATGAAAATAAGTGACCAGATTTGATGAATTTCTGACCAGACTCGTTAAACTGTTGAAAACTGTTAGATTTGGCGTTGATTTCCACCTCGTGTTCTTTATGTCGTTCAATAAGAAGTTCAGCTTCGTTGCAGTCGTTAGGAAGGTCAGGAGCTGTGATTTTAGCCAACATCTCGTTAATCCACGCCCTAAACAAAAAATTAGAAAAGACAACAAACAAGTGAATACATACAGTAAGTCTTGGTATTGGTCGAAATACGCTTGCAACTGCTCTGCTTGTTGAAGATGGTTTTTCCTATGTTCAGCATCAGTTTGAAGATCTCCCCACGCGGCCAACATGTCTTCACTCTTGTCGTCAATGTGTTCTTTCGTGTCTGGGAACTCGTTGATGAGTTTCTCTCCTTCTAGTTGTGTGTGCTCCACTTTTTCCCGAATGACCTTCATTTCATTCTCCAGTCCTTGATGTTTCCTCAATTGATCCTGAATGCTTTCCAAGTCTTGTCCGAAGGTGTCGTACGACAAATCTGCTCGTTTCTCTTGAATCCACGAGATAATTTCTTCAGCTGTGCGGTCGAAACTGTGTACTTGCTTAGCACCAGCTAAAGCGTCTTTCCGGGCGTTGGCGAGGTCAAGTAAATCGTCCCACTGCTCTCTAACTTCTGTGACTTTTTGTTGTACTTCTCTACTATGACTACTTTTAGCGTCTATTAAGACATTTCCGTTTTGGATACAAGACTGGATGCGTGGCTCGCTATTCATCAGTCCTGCGTAGAAAGTGTCAAAAGCTTGAATCAAAAGCTCAACGTGTTCAACGTCGCGTCCGTAATCCTCCGAGTCGGTCTTTTGAACTTGATCTTTCATCCATTCTTGCACGTTTAAGCATTCGCGGACAAAACCGAAGTACTGGAGAGCTTCCGACAAGCGAACTTCACGTTCTGAAACGAGTTTGCGGAGTTCTTTGAACTGTTCATCGAGTTGGTGTTTCTTGTTGGCAATATTGGCAGTGTCGTAGTGTTGGCGTTCAATCAACTCTTCAGCGGTTTTACGGAGCTTGGCGATGGTAACTTCGAAAGCTTTGAGTTCGAGGGTGATGGCTTCCAGTTTGCGTTTCAATGATTCGGCGGAATCTTCGTCTTTTCCTACTTCTTTGGTTACGAGAAGAGGACGCTTGTCGCGCATCCAGGCTTCAGCCTCGGCGGCTTCTTCATAATACTGAAAAAGTACAAGTAGAATCAAAGAAAACGTGAACATGATTAAGTTACCGTTTGGACTTCTAGTGCATCCTGCAGGCGAAGTCTTCGAATACTCGCCAGGTCCCTGATTGTTGCAAACTTCTCTTGCAACTCTTTGGCTTTTTTGTTGATGAACGGCGCTGAATTGTGTCCCGACCTGGTGAGCTGTGATGAGCGCGATAATAAAGAACCAACGATGGGTTCCCGTGACGACAACTCGGCTTCAAGCGCATGATGCTTCTTGTGCAAATTCTGCACAGTTGTTAAACTTGATCCTAAGTCTGTAGCAGCTGCCAGGGGTTCCCTATCAAATAACCATTGCAACTCGTCATCAACATCTCTAGTAAACTGTTGTAGCATCATTGATCCCTCCAACAAATCCCTCTTTTGCTGCACTGGTTCTTTGAGTTGGTGGAATCGAGTTATGGCATCCTCGGCTCTCTGGTGGATTTCTTCGCTCATGAAATGTTGGTTCTTCACGAATTGATCTGCAGCATCGTTGATGGTTTCACAGTTTTCAGTGTGTTGTTGAATGTCGTTTTCCAAAGCTGTGTGTTTCTTCAACAAGTTGTTGACAGTGGCTAAATCTTTGCCGATGTCTGGCGAGTTTAGTTGTGTTTCAACTTCAGTCAGCCAAGTTTCAAACTCGTCTAAGGATCTGTTGAATAGCAATGCTTGGTAAGCTTCATTCAATCGGTCTCTCTTCAAACGCGACTTTTCGATTAAATCTTTCCAATAGTTCTCTAAATCTTCAACGCGAATCTCGATGTCTTTGCCAGCGTAGTGTTTGTTTTCTATCAACTCACGCCCTTCATCAATCACACTGTTGACTCTTTCATGATTGGCAAAAATCTCTGCTTCAAACGTGGCGTGCTTTTGAATCTTATTCTGCAGATTATAAGGTTCGCGATAGTTCTCATCCGACGCGATTTGAATCTTCTGGTTCAACCAAACTGCAATATCATATTCGTTCTTCAAGAATCTTTGTAGTGCTCGGGACTCGTTCAAAATCTTCTTACGCTCAGCGGCTTTGTCCAAAAGTCGATCTTTTCGAGTGATGATTTCATTCAATCTTGTCGCGACTTCGCTGTTTGGATAATGAGGATCAGAGGGGCTATTACCACCGACTTTCTTCTTCGACAGCTCGTCGATACGCGTCAGTTGTTGGTTTAGCATAGTTTCGAAGTCTTCGTGCTTGCGAATTAAAGCTTCGACACCGCGTGGAGTATCGCCAACATCGTCGTTGTTTAAGAAGGCTTCTTTTGCCGCTAACCAATTATTGAGTTGGTTGGCTTGTTCTTTGAAGTCTTGCAAGTCGTATTCGTAGGTGAGGGCGTCTTTATGTTGGTCCCAGGCTTGTTGAATCTGGTCTTGGAGTTCTTCGAGTCGGGCCACACCTTAAAAAATAATTCCATGAGGATAAGTAAGTAAAAATGGAATTAACTGAATTACCTTCGTTGATGACTGGGTCTTCACTTTCGGAGAAGCTTCGTCCGAAACTGATTAACGAAGTGAAAGCTTCATTTCGTCCGTTGATCTCAGCTTTGAGCTCATCATGAAGCGCCAATAAAGCTTCGGCGTCGTTCACGTTATTGGGAGATTGGTGTGCTTCCATTCTCTTGATGGTGTCTTCAACCCACAACTCCAAATCCTTAACATCTGATACGAACTTATGTCGAGCATGCGATTCCTTCAGATTATTTCTTCGGCGTTCTTTGGCCTGGAGAAGTTTATCATATTCGTTCTGTAACTCATCCATTTTCCCTTGTAAGTGTTCAATGCAATGAGGATATTTGTCGGTTAACACAACAGCGTCTTTTCCATGGTCTTGTATCTTTTGTTCCACCGCCATCATTTCGCTTTCGACAGCTTCTTGTTTGCGAGCTAAGAGTTCAACACCGGCAAGGTCTCGACCAACATCATCGCACTCCATTGCGAGACGTTTCTCAGTGATTCTTTCAGCGGTGTCGGTGACATCGCGATCGAACAAGTGCACTTCAGAGGCTGCAGCAAGTTTGTTACGGTAATCGGCTAAGGCTCCTTGAAGACCTTGCCATTTCTTAATAAAGTTGTCTCGTCTGTCTTTGACTCCTGGATGACCTTGTTTGGCTAGTTTGTCTGCTAAGGAATTAATATTTTTGATTCGAGTGTCGTCGATGCGCATATCGCTATCCACGTCATCGAGCTTTCTTTGCAACGCTTGACAATGTTCGTAGTCTTTGCCACAGTCACCGGCTAAAATCATGACTTCTTTGTCCCGAATCCACGATTCAATCTTATCGAGTTGGTTGTTGAACTCTAGGATATCTTGAGCTTCTTCTAGACCTTTACCACGAGAGTTAACATCATGGAGAAGTTGTCTCCAGGCACCGTCCAGGTTCTGTAACTGTTCCTGAATGCTTTTGGAAGCTTTGTGGTTCTTTTTCAGTAGAGTTTCTCCCTTTGATTTGACTTCTTTAATTTTGCCTTCATTGGCGGCGATCTCGGCTTGGAATGCTTGATGCTTTTGCAGTTCTTTGATTTTATCTTCAAGTTTTGTCACATCAGTGGTCTTAACTTGTGCTTCTAGGTTCTTTTGTTTTTCAGCTATCCACGTTTGGGCTTCGCCAACGTCTCGTTTGAACTCTGCATATAGAAGAGAGTCCGCAAGAAGGTGTTTTCTCTTAGAAGCCAACTGATGAACTTGGTGTCTTTTAGCTTGCACTTCTTGCAACCGTTTAGAAATACGCTCGCTGTCAAAGTGCTGTTGACTGATCAATTTATTACCTGTATTAATAAGCGCATCTAACTTTTCATCCTGAAGACTAATCAATTTTTCGAATTCTTCGTGTTTCTTCACTTGTTTCAACACCTCATCAACGGTCTCTCCGAATTCAATGTTACCAAGAGCCGCTTCTTGAGCATTAGTTGCGTCTTCAATCAATTTCGCTTCTCTTAGTAACATGTGCAAGTCGCATAGTTGGTCTAGATAAATCTTCTTCAACTGCCACTCTTTGTGCATTTTCTCCCTTTCTTGCAGAAGATTCTTATAACGATCTCCGGCTTCCACCGCCGCATAGTGTCCCGTTTGTTCCATCGCAGCCAAATTATCTCCCACCGCCCGAAAATCACCTTCTCTCGCCTCAATTTCATTCTTCAATGCTTCATGCTCTGATCGCAGTTTTTGTACTCCAGCAACACTCCGCGCGTTTTCTTCCGCTTTCATATCCAATCTCAAAGCAGTCGTCCAATTCGTCAAATCTCGGACTTCGGCTAGGAATTTTTGCAAGTCCACACTGGCTTGTAGTTGGTCGCGTCTCACATCGGTGCGTTCTTTAAGAGCGCTCCAGGCTTCAACAACATGTTGTTGCTGTTGCTGAATAGAGTTCTGATTACTTGGATATACTTTCTGGAGCTTGGAGGCGTCTTCAACTAGGACTTGTAGTTGCGCTTCGAGTGCTACCAACTCATTTTCGAACGCTTCGTGTTTCCGGAAAAGGGTTAAAGCTGAATTGAGATCGCGGCCGAGGTCGGTGCCCAAAGCTGCGCTCTTTTCGTGGATGCGATGCAAGGCTTCGGCGATGTCGCGGTGGAAACGGTGAATTTCGCCTGCAGCCAAGAGGCGCGTTTCGCGGTTCTTCATCTGGTCGTGCAGTTTAGACCACGAGTTCCTAAAGGAACAGTTAAAAAATGTTAGGACAGGAAGTTTAGCTGGAAATTTGAACAGCGCAATATTAATATGTTACAACAAAATGGAATTGAAATCGCAACTTTACACATTATGTTAGTAAAAAAAAACATTACCGTACGACTTCGTGCCGTTTCTTGACTTCTTCCACGGCTTCCGATTGTTCGAGGGTTCTAAAACAGTTAGTTCCAACACCAAAATGCTACACCATAACCACTAACTTAGACTAATAAGTTATTTAGAATCAAATCCACATCAAAATCAAAATCTAGAACAAGACAAGACTCAAAGAAAAAACACACTTACTCGAGTTGCAGTTGTTTTCTCTGTATGTCCGAAATGTACGAACTTTCATTGGCAATCAACTTCTGAGCTAAATCGTCACATTGGCGGAATCGTTCTGCTCCAGACTCGATGCGGTGCTTTAGGTCGTCAAATTTCGCTTGTAGTACCTAAGATAAATCCAGAAATATTAAAAATCCAGTTATATCGTGAAGAATTACCATTAGATGTTCGTAATCCTGTCCGTAATCCTCTGACGACGCTTGCTGAAGATTCTCCGCGATCCATCGGTCTAATTCCTCCGATTCGGCAAAGTATTCATGTCTGAACAAAGACTCCATCAGATGATGCTGTCTTAAAACCGCTTTCCTTTGAAGAGATCTGACGAGATGTTCAAGACTAGACTGTCTCTCTGATATTAACTTAGAATCTGGATGCTTATTTTGAATGAGAGCTTGAGCTCCGCGTCCCATTTCAGCAATGATGTTATTGTAAGTGTCTAATTCAAGCTCCAGAGCTTTGTGCTTTGTCAATAATTTGGTGGCAGCATCTCTGTCTCTACCACAGTCAGTACTCGCTAAAAGATCCGCTTTTTCGTGCAACCACGATTCCACTTCGTTCGCTTCAAACAAGAACTGTTGAGCTTTCAACGACAATTCCAGTTTGCAGGCGCGTTCCGAGGCTTTGGCATTCAAATCGTCCCAGGCATTTTGCAAAGTAGCACATAATTCATTGATTTTTGTGCTTTTAGGATGATGCAAATCCACCAAAGATTGTCCAACTTGTAGAGTTTTGTCTATGACGGGTTGATGCCCTGCAATTTCGGCTTCCAACTTCTTGTGCTTCTTGAACAGGTTTTGTGCTTGGTGGAGATTTTGTCCCAACGTCGTCGAAGAAGCTAAAGTAAGATGTTCGTTGATCCATTGTAACTCTGCATCGAGTTCAAATCTAAATTCGTAGAATTTCATAGCCTCATTTAAAGCATCGCGTCGTTTTTCCGCGGGTTCTGTAAGGTCTAGGACTCGCTGCTGGCTGTCTAAAGCTATCCCACGAATAGCCTCGGCGTCAAAGTGGCCGTCGTGCATCATGTCGTTGCTTTTCATAACCAAATCGTTAACTCTGTTGGCGCACAAAGCTAATTCATTGTCGAGAACATCTTGTCTCTTTAGAAGCTCTCGACACGATCGTAAATCACTGCCCACATTTTGACTGCACAAATTCTCGTTTATCTCATCTAATTTGTTCTGAATGTCATCTATAGAGTTGTTATAGTCGTGTTGCGCCACTGCTTGTCTCAATCTTCTGCCTTTGTCGAGTGAAATACCAGTGAGTTGTTGCCACTCATCGTTTAACTCTTTCAAAGTCCTGGCAACGTCGTCTTTACGGTAATTGTCTTGAGCGATCAACGCTTGTCCCAATTTGTTCACAGTTCTTAACTGTCCTTCATTTGCACGCAATTCACGTTCGAAAGCTTCGTGCTTTTGGAGCTTACGTTCAAGATTGCTCAAATCACGGTAACTTTCATCGGAAGCAGTTTTCAATTTTTCAGTTAACCAGCTGCGCAAATCGTGGACTTCAGCGCAAAACTCTTGGAAGTTTTTGGATGCTTCCAGTGCATTGGTTCTTTGTTGGCACACATCTTTCACTGCTTGTCGTCGTTGGATAACGTCATTACGTTTGTCGTTGATGCTGCAAAAATTGAGATTGAACAAACGGAAGATTTAAATTGATGTTACTACCTTTGACTATCATAATGTTGTTTGGCGATCAAAACATCTGCTTTTTTGCTAAAAGCCACCACGCGGTCGTCTTGCGCAAACAAAGTGTTAGCGAAAGCTCTATGCTGCTTTTGCAAAGCCTCGACCTCGTCCAAAGAGTCCTAAATGTGAGCACACGTTAGTTAAGAAATCACACGAAAAGGAACACTTACTCCCAGCTCGGAAAATTCCAAGAAAGCTTGATGCGCCGAGGTAGCTGCATCGATGTTATCAGCTTCTTTGTTGAACAACTGCAATTCCAGGCATTGTTCCAACCAGTGTTGTTTTTCTTTCCATCCTCGCGCTAGGGCCTCTTGTTCAGCTTGTAAGCGGTCAACGCGTTCGGCAACATCTGCGAGTTCCGGATTGGATTTTAGCAACTTCTTGCCCAAATTAGTCAACTCTCTGAATCTAAAACAAGAAGATGTTAATTTTAGAAAAGGGCAAGCTTCACCGACGTACTCGTCATTTTTCGTTTTAATGTCTTCACCCAAATCTTTGTGGTTCTTCAGCAACGCTTGTGCCGTTTGGACATCTCTAACCATATTCTCCGCGTTCAATTGATCTTTAACATCAGAAACCCATCTCAAGAGATCTTTAGAAGAGTTGGTAAATATCTGTTGTCCAACCGCGTCCTCCAGTCGAGCTCTTCTTTCACTCGCTTTATTTTTAACTTGTTGCCACAAATTTTCGATCTCTTCTTGTTTACGAGCCACGTTCTGTCTTTCGTTAGGATAAGACGACTTGACTGAATCTGCCAAATGCATAACTTTCTTTACTTTCTCTTCCAGAGGAGCCAGTTCGCGTTCTAAATTATCATGTCTTCGTTGTAACGCCTGGACTGTCTTCAAATCGTGCCCCAAGACGTGGGAATCCAATTGAGTCATCTTTTCCAACATCCAGTCTCTCGCTTCGTCGCAAGTCTTTTGGAAAAACTCGATGCTGCTGGCGCCTTCCAGACTCTTTTCCTTTTGGGCTTTCAGTTGGTTGAGGCGTTGCCATGCGCCTTGGATTTGGCGGTGTCTGCTGCGGATTTTGTCTATCTGAGAATGTTTGGCCTTCTCGAATTCTTTGACGTCGCCGTTGAGCTCGTCCATGCGCTTGTTGCTCGCGGAGAGATCCGTCACGAATTTCTGAAGAAATAAATTTATAGTAATTTATAGTTATGCAAATGAAGCTCACCTCATATTTGCGCTTAGCTTGGTCGACACTGTCGGTCGGATCGTCAACAGCGAGCAGCTTCTCCTTGTCCTTAATCCACTTCTCAAAGTCGTCACACTCTTTGTAAAACTTGAATAACTTGCCAGCATCTTCAAGAAGTGCGCGTCGCTTAGCTGCCACATCCAGTAAATGTTGGTACGTATCATTGATTTTCTTCTGTCTCTTTGGAACACTGTCGTTGTCATCCAACTTCCGTTTAGCCGTTCTTCTGGGTTTGAACACTTTCACGGGGACTTTCTGACTGACCATCTTAGTTTTCTTCACTTTCTGCATTACTTTAACAGTTTCACGTTTGTGTGTCTGAACTTGGAGGAGTCTTGGTTCTATTTCAGTGACGTATTTCGCGGGAGCAAAACCGTCTGTACCATCGGCTTTACGCACGCACCACCAATCCGGGTTGCTTTTATTCAGTAAATACATTACTTCTCCTTTGATCATATTCAATCCGTGGTCATTAAATGGGTACAGAGCTTTGACTTGCGGTACCTTCTTTTCTTCAACTACTGGTTTGAGCTCTACTTTTTCGACGAGTTCGTCCACGAAAACTTCGGTCGGAACCGTCCTAAAAAACAGAATTAGCTTGGTTTAACAGTGAAAAAATCACGTTTTACCTAGTCTCGTACACCACTTCTTCGATGGGTTCTGCCACCGAAACCTCCGCCGTAAGATCAAGATTGGAAATCCCCGCAGCGACCAACCGATCCGCTTGTGCGTTCAAACTTTGAATATCGCCTTTGTAAGCGTTTAACTCTCCTTCTAGATCTTTGTGTCTTTGAAGAAGAGCTTGCGCGCTCGGCTCGTCGGTCCCGTAATCTGTAGAATTCAAAATCGAAGTCTTCTCGTTCAGCCACGAGTCGGCTTCGTTTGCATCGGCGTAAAACTGGTAAGCTTCTGCAGCATCTTGCAATTGTTTGGTTCTATCGTTGACTAGTTTATCCAAATCGATCCAAGCTTGAGCGTTTCTGTCCATATGTTGTTGAATTTCTCCAGCTCTTGGGTGTTTTTCCGCTATTAGCTGTTTTCCAGCAGTCGCTAATTGATCGAATTTGTTCCTGCGCGCTTTAATTTCGTCTACAAGACCTTTATGTTTCTGTTGGAGGGAAAGAACACCGCGAAGATCTTTGGCGGTGATTCCTGCTTGACATATTCTTTGTTTTTCAATCAACCACGCTTCTTCATCCTCCTGGTCTTGCAAGAACTGGTAAAAGTTTCTAGCGTCTTCTAACAGTAGTTTTCGGTTTGTACTGGCCGCTTCCAAATCTTGATAC
The DNA here is from genome assembly GCA_029298725.1 of Gnatocerus cornutus. NCBI lineage: Eukaryota > Metazoa > Arthropoda > Insecta > Coleoptera > Tenebrionidae > Gnatocerus > Gnatocerus cornutus. Next base: position 11,264,874 of record CM055514.1, read on the forward strand.
GTTTTAGTAAGTTGGTCTAACTTTGCGCGAAGAAGTTCTTTTTCTTTAGGGTTTTCAACAGTGATGTTCTCACCCAGCCGCTGCAATCTCCTCTGTGTTTCACCCAACGAGGTTACTTGTAGCGCTTGCAAAGCGTGCTTCTGCAGTAGCTCTTCAACACCCATGAGATGTATTCCAGTGTCTGTCGAGGATAAATCGGCTTTCAACTGTTGCATGCTCGCCAAAGCAGTATCAATCTCTCTCAACAAATCCATGATGTTACCCATTCGGTTCAAATTAAATTTGTGTTTTTCCAGTAGTCCTAACAACTCCTTCCACTGCTTCTGTATCTCCGCTTCTCTTTTGACAACACGATCGGAGTTTCTGTAATTCTCGTTAACAAGTTCGATACACATCTGACTCAAATCATTGACTCTTTCTTGACGCGCTAAAATGTCAGCACTGATGGCTTCATGTTTTTTGACTGTGGCGTCGACTTGAGCAAGATTAGAGCCGTAGCGAGGATCCGACAAAACTTGGATCATTTCTTTGACGTAGCCTTCGCGAAGCACTCCTTTGCGTTCGAATTTGTAGAAGAGTTGTTCCAGACGCTCTTGACGGCGAAGTTCGCTTCTGAGGGCAACTTCGCGACTGTGCTCGGCTCTTTCTAAGGTTTCCCAAGCGCGTTCTATGTCTTGGACGAGTTTACCATCAGCTGGATTGAAAGCTGGTTGTCGCAGTTCCTTAAGTTGACTGTTGATGTTGAAGAATAGAGCCTCGATCTCGCTTCTTTCGATATACTTTGGTGGTTTTTCTTGTGTGCGATAACGCGCAAAGTGGAGGAGGAGGCTTTGGATTCCTTCCAAAGAGTTGGGAAAGTTTCGGTCTTCTAGTTGTTTTATTGTCCGGTTGATCCACTCCAGTAAATCGGTGGTGAGTCTGTCGTAGTTCAGTTTCATTTTGTCGGCGTCCGCCATTTGTTTGATGATCTGGAAGAAGAAGTTAGTGAGTTAAAAGTGGATGGTGGTGTCATACTTTTGCGATACGTCTTCCTGATTTTTCTTCATTCTTCATTCTAGCGAACGTGTGGTAATACGAAGCAACGTAAGTCATTATACTCTTTTCATCTGGTCTGGAATTGTCGATGTCTTCAGCATCCAAAAGTCGGGGAATTCCAAGTTCATTATTGGCAACATCAAAGGCGTGGTTAAGATTATCAATATTGCGATTATTTGGTAAATCATTATAATCAAACAAGTCTGGTCGGTGAGCATGAATGAGAGCATTGAAGCCCAATCCCGTCCGCCAGGACGTCGAGAAATCCCGAATTTCCACTCCTGGATATCCGTGGGTTTTTCGCTGCGCCCACAACAGTAGAGCATCTTTGGCTGATTTCTTTTCAGAACTTTCATTTTCTTCATCCTGAGAAAACAATAGTACCATTTGCACAACAACGCAGTATTTCTACTTACAACATCAATCTCAATTTCTTGAATTTGAAACCTAAGAATGATCGTCCAAATGAGACCTAGAATAAGTCGGGGATTCCCATCGACTATGTCTTCGGCACCTATACTTTCCAATCGTACTTTCGTATGTAAAAATGCCAGACTTTTGTTTACATTTTCGATTTTATGTACCCGCATCTTGCCATTGTTTGGTTTTGCTAGTTTTTCGCCGGAGATGATTTCCAAGAGTTTTAACAGTTTCTTACCGTCTGCTAAATCTACGAATAAGTCTTCTACTTCCATACGGACCTGAAAGTAAAATGGAGCATGCAAAACAAACGGATACATGAAATTTGTTAAATGCCGCCTATTTATTAAATGTCCGGAGATAAAATAAATACTGCTATTTTACGAGTTCATTTGCCAACAATAATAATTACGACAAAATCGTTCACTGGTGGGAGCTCAATTTGAGAATGTAACCTTTTTGTGTGAAATTACGAATGGAGGAGAAAGGATTGAACAGTAATTGGCACAAATTGAGTCAAAATTGAAAGTTTAGTGGTTTTTAAGACGTCTATGACCTGCCGCGGCTCGGAGTGGAATTGATAGAGGTAACAAATTAATGGGAAAAAAAATCTGGTAAAACTGTAAAATATGGACAATAAGACATTAAAATTTTATGACTCACAAATTTTCAAGTACAGTCATTCAAATTTTCTCCAATAATTTACCATAATGAAATATTTATCTTTAAATTCATCAAAGATAACAGAAAAATACATAAAATTTGATTAAAAACTCCAGAAAGAGAATTTATCAGTTGATAAAGCACTTAACCGTAACCTTCAAAAGTTGAACATTTATTATTATACATGACATCTTGGAAAGATACTTAAAACGAATCAGATTATTAGAAAACTGATAAAATGAAATGTTGAAATATTTATTTACGGTGAAACTGGAAATAAATCAAGGCTAATAAACAGAGAAATTCATCTATGATCTGATAAGTTTAAACTGATAAATTTACTACAATCGTAGACAAATGTTTTGGCTATTTGGTTCCACAATTAATTAATTTGTTTATATTTAAAACGAAAACTTTTTAGGTAGGTCATAAATGCTTCATTAAAAATACGTTAAATAAATGTCGAATAAAAGTATAACCAAGCATGAATTTATGAATCGTTAAAAAAATCGAATTTATCCTATATGTCGGTTTATGGATGAGTAAATCCTCACAGACAATTCAATAAAAAGCCATTAATCCGTCAAGATAGTATTCTCTACATGCGAATTTTCATTATTGATATTAATTAACACATAGTTATAGTTACTATAAAGATAATAACAACACGAAACATATTATTTTAAAACTAATGTATAATCCAATCATTTCGTGTTTTTTTCAGATCAATTATAAAGCAAAAACTCCTCCCAACTTAATTAACGCAACCAATCGCCGGATCTCCGAGCGCTATTTTATGGGAGGCTCCATTTTTTTTTTAATAATTAAATTAGCCATTACAAATTTCCCAGGTTTTAAGCTTTGTATCGCTGCAACAAAGAACCCCAGGTCATGTTCTTATCGCAGTTTCACTTTTAAACCATGGAACTAATCAAGATAAAAATATTCGATAATTTTATCTCGCTGCATTCAATGTGCCGATACAAAAACAAGTAGATTCGAATATTTTCAAACCGGTACCCAGCGTACTATTTCACAAAAAAAAATCGTTTTATAAACAGAGCAATACTTCAAGAATGTAAATGACGTCTATTCCAAGGCCTGAATATCATTACTCCTATCCATACCAAGCAATTTTTACCTTTTGCAGGAACGAGTTCATCCATTTCGTGAATGTTTTCTTTTGTATGTGCATACGTTCTTCCTGCAGGAAACGTATACGCCCCTGCTCGAACTTCTGCACTTCATCCCTTTGAGTCATGTTGGTTCGATGTTGCACACTGGTTTGCCCTCTAGGCTCATAATGCACGAGGCCAACTGCAATAAAAAATAAACAGTAACAAACAACTTTCAAATGGAAAAAATGCAAACTTAACCGTAATATCGATGACTTAATCAAACACACCGATCAATCATTACATAGATAAAGGCATCCTGTCTGGACTTATCTTGTGATTTGATCAAGCTACCAAGGGCGGAGGATTCGTTGAATTTTGTGATAATTCAATATTTGCAAAGTTTCGTCTTTATTGCCGTTGGGAATTTTTATCTTTATTGGAGATATGAAGATATGCGCGCCGCGGCGCTACTTGATTGTAAAATTTTGTTTAAAAAGTGAAAAGAACTGATAAAAAAGGTTTCTAAAGCGACTGCAAATTCTATAAATAGGGCTACTTAAAAAACACTTCAAAATAATCGATAATAATTGTGAAATAATTATCAACCTTTAGTTGATTAATTTCGATAAAACTTTGTTTGAAGATATTATAATATTAACTAATGCAGCGCAATGCACTTTTAGTGCTTATTTTGGAAGTTACAACATAAACTGTAATCAATTTAACGGTCATAAATGTATGGCTCCAATTCGGTACCTCCAATAATAAAGCTCGCCGATCTCTCGAATACTGCTGTTTTCACCTGGCTGATAACTCATATCAGTTATTTTCTAGCTGACGTTTTCAACAACTTATCACTCCTTAAAAACAAATTGGTATTCCGATGTGACCTCTGGTACCTTTTTTTTTGCATTGTCGGTCATTTCTACCGGAGAAAGCTTCATATTCACGGTCAACCACTGCACGTAAAGGCTAGGTCAATAAATAAGTGTGTTATATAACGAAGAATGAGATGAAAATCGGGACGAAAAAATATGTGCATGGTCATGCTTGCTTTCAGACGGATACTTTATAATTCTCGAATAAAATTATGGATTCGGATAATTTGCGTGAGTCAGAAATAATTGCCGACCTACTAGTGACTTGACGAGGACTAAATGGCCTTGATTTGTGTGGGTGCACGGTTTTGGAATTGTTTTGACAATTTGAGCTTGAGCACTCAGGATATGGAAGAAATGACGAAAGCGGTTTGTTCGTTAATAAGGTTTTTTTATCTTTAAACACTTAGTTACGTTACATTCACCTCCGTTTATCTGTTTGATTTTAGAGGTATCTCAGAAATGTGGGGTCACTGTCAGCAGAAATTCTAGATCAAATATATCCAAAAATAAGTGCAGTCACTACACTTTCATTTGGATAAACCCAACCTTGATAAGATAAAATAAACATTTTCAATTCAATCAATTTATTCAATTACCTGCTATGCAATCATTAAGTAACAATGATTATTGATCAAATTTCCTAATTTTGAGACTCGGATTAAAAAAGTCTGTTCACCCGATCTAAAAATTTGAAAAGTAGCGAATAAGATAAAGCGCATATACGAGACAAAACAACATTAATTGCTCTAATCTGTAATCAGATCGCATCTCAGATATTCATTCTTCTAGAAACTGAAAGTTTATTTGTAGAAAAATTATTTATTTTCTCGTCGTTTTAAAATGATAAGCTTAAGAGTGTTGTAGTTCCCAGAAGCGACCAAGTTTAACCCACATACCCAGTTCCAGCAAATCGAGCAAACTGACTAAGAATTCCCAGAGCCGTGTCTTCCGGACAAAAAAGTATTTAAATGAGTTAGCAGCGTAACACACGTCATGATAACTTCATAAACGTTAAAGGCGTAGACCTGACATGATATCAAATCAAGCTCCGATTTACATAAAGTACAATTCGCCCACACCAGCAACTTAATCGTAACACAATACATTTCAAACACAAAAAGAGAAAATTTTTACATTACCATAAGGCTTTCTTGACATTTTGAATTGAATTTATTTTATATTCTACCAACACATCGTTATCACTTTCAGTGGAAAATAGAACTAAACGAAAAATATTGTGTTGGTATAATCTTTAGATTAGGTGATACGGATAACAAGTACAGTCATAGCAAAATCGATTAACCCAATAAGGAGGAGGAAATAGATGAACGTACGAACAACAGAACAAGAAACGTGCTGCAATGTAAAACAAGTGGACGTGGAAACACCTGACCATTGAAGACCTCACCCACAACCACGCACGAGGCACCAACGAGATCAAGACGAAGATAATAAGCGGTTACATCACTGAAGATGACATCATGTCGTTAAAAATCGCAACGGTCTTTGGAATTGAAGAAATTGCGGTTATACTTGAAAATAAACACGAGCCGGATTTATTTTATATCTTTCCGAATGTTCCCATGTTATTAGGCCCCGTTATATTGTTAAGAGATAATGCAGAAATTTGTATGCAACGCCCAAGGTATTATCTCACGTTATTGCTTATGCAAAACGAAATGCAATCTTTTTGCGTAAATAAGGAAGGAATTATTGATAAGTGGAGCATTTCATAATTGCTTAAAAAACTTTTTATTGACACTGAGCTTTTTTCATTCCTTTTTGAATGAGAAGGAAGGAAAGTAACAAGTACCGTGGAAGTAATAAAAAGACTCAAAAGGAAAGAGAAGAGGTGGTTACTACGATACAAATGAGTGCAAATGAAGACTTATTTCAGTCTGAAAAACAGGTGTTATTACCGAGCAAAAAGGGACTCCTCTCATCCTTTCTCTCTTTGAAATTATGGTTTAGCGATAACCAAACCTTTCTTTTCTTCAGATGTAATCTCGACGCTCTATTATCGCATTCTCTTGTCCCACAATATCTTATTACAAGAACACGTAATCTCTTCGATTGTTTTCTCACACAACAGTAGAAATTTTACCAAGCACAACATCCCGATACCGTCTGGAATTTCACCCACATCCTAATAAGCAATGAGACTACGAACTCTACATAAAGGTTAAATTCTTGTGAAAGGCGTTGGTTTTTCTAAACGGCATAATTGGTCACGATTCACATCTTCGATTTGTGGTAGTACCGCGCCAAAAGCGAATCCATTAATTTTCAATCAGCTCTACGGAAATAGGAAAAGTTTAATTACAATTTGTAATTAGTTAGTACTGCGTGGCGTGAGGTCAAAACACTTCCTATTTTTGATATTCTGTAAGATGGAATCCTCAGCGATTATTATCGGAGTGCCGAAGGCGGCCAGAGATTCTTTAAAGACCAAGGTGATCTGGTTTTGGTTGATCCATATTTTCTCGCAAACGGCTAGCTTATATAACACAGTAACATAGTGAGGCTTTGGGGCCCTAAGGCGCCTGAAACGTTTTAATGGAAATCACACGACCATGTAGGTACTTAACTAGAAAGGGCAAACAATAATAGATGACCGAACTTTATTTGATTACAGAGGAATATAGATATTTATTATATAAGAGTGTAAGGGCGCAAATTATTCACGACAAAAATCAGTTAATCTCGAGATCGTAGATTGAGAGAATAAAATTTTTGGAGTGAATAATTTGCCCTTACACTCGAATATAATACTAGATTTTATCCAAAGCCTCTGTTGGTTGCAACTTAAGCATTAAAAAAATTGACAGAAGTGACAGCAGTGACAAATTTTTACCATTTAGAAAGCTATGCCTGCGATGTTGTCATGGAAATGGAGCATAATTTTCTATATGGTCTCTGGAGAGTAATAGTGTACTTTATCTATCTCAAATGAGTGAATAAAGATCACTTTATTAGTGCATTTTGGATAAATTGTATTTATTATCTACTGAAGGAATTCCTTTTCTTTGACGTATAGAAAACCCTCTGTGGCGAACACACAAGATGAACCTGAACTTTTGAGGCAACGTTTTAATACAACATATTATAACAAGACTTTACTTCTATTATCGCTATTGTAGAGGAAGTCTGCTATTCATTAACTTTCTCAAAAAAGGATTAATACGTTAATAAGATCTGGTCTATTTATATCGCTTTAAACAAACGATCCCTAATATTATGACTAACTAAAACAACACATCTCGTACAGACATGTCAAGATAAAGATGGAATGCTAAAACCGCATTACACTCCTTCTTTTCCATAAAAAACTTTAAACAAATAACAATTTTTGCAAAATAGCGTTACTAATTGCAGCGGAATGCAACATAAACAATTTCTCTCTCTGAAAAAACAAATCGCGTAAGCTAATTCATAATAAATTGCAAAAATATGCAGATCCATAACAAGACCATCAGCGACTATGAATTTGAAATATGTGCGAAGCAAATCTCAAACAACTCCCGTTTCACTTGAACGAACAATTTATGCAATCTCACGTTAAAGTGCCCCATTTTATTAATTAATTACAACGCATAAATAATTTTTTTGTACTTTCACCTGATCTAATAATTAAGTAACATTGTTATTAAAATTCCAATTGTTACGCCTGGAGCACACAGGAACTTCGGTTCGTAAAAGACAACGCATTCCTACAAATTTACAAAAAAATGTACAAATTCTTACCAGTTTGGCAATGCGAGAAATACGCGTACAACTTCATTTTATTAGCACCCTCCAACACCAGCACCAACCGCCTTCAACTAACATCTGATGCAAGAAGCATTTCCGCTTTTAGCTCCCTCCGCATGTTTATTATTTCAACCCTAGTTTAAAAGTTATATCCTGAACGTGACACATTCGTGGCGATTAAAGAAACGCACAAAACCTCAAACATTTCCGGTACTTGTGCAGATCAAAGGTGTTTCACGCCGAAATTGCGAAGGCAGCAGGATCGTTGTACTGAGATGAAGCCCTTCAAAAACCGGGAATTTCAAGTGTTTGCTTTTCAGTTTTACAGTGGAATAATGCAATTAGGAGGTTGTTTGTAAGTAACTGCTTCCTAACTGTAGAAATTTAATGGTGTGGGTGTTTGTTGTATGTATGTGCTAAATTTTAAATGCAATGCAAATAACTTGTCATTAATAAGATTACGAGACAAAAATGTAAAAACGAGTTTTGGAATTATATTTGAAACATCGTCCCTACTTGCCAAACCTTTCGTTATCGTTTTTATCTACTCGTAAGTTTTAAGTATTAAATGTGAAGTGAACGTATGGTAATTAACTTTACTAGATGTAACAAAATTTTATAGGATAATTATGATTTTCCCAATGTAAATAAAAACAGCATGTTAGGATTATGACACGTCACTCCAAAACAAAAAAAGAAGTTTTTGAGCAAGCAAAACTTTTAAACTTCGTTCAAATATGGAGAAAATACAGTAGTAGAGTTAAAATGAACCTTCGAGCTGGATAAGCATCTGCAATAAAGTATAAATATGTGCTGCTATAGTATATCCGGTGAGAGATTGGGATATTTCGACAGTTGACATATAGGTTGGCAGCAAATTATGCTACAAAATACACTAAAAACATTAAATTTCTACGCGAAATGGGTTGACAGGGTTGTCATTAACTGGGGTTACTTTGTTATTTTAAATTTCGCGCGTATGGAACACTTTTTATTGCCTAGATTTAGTGACTTTTTTGTCATTCAAACTCTCACTGTACGAACTATATAAACATATATCTAAAGAGTATAATTTATTTGTTTTTGACGATATATTATCAAGAAATTTCAATTAAAAATATCGGCATGCATGTAATTTATATAAATATAAAAGTCTCTAAGACACCTTCGCAATCGTGTATTTCTAGCCATGCTATCAAGCATTTTATTGTAGTTTAATTATTGACATTCGTCACAGAAAGAATGACATTAAAAACGAATTATCGATGTGTGATGGCATCACGCTCCTGTACTTTTTATTGTCATCCCGTTGAACTCCTATAAATAAAATATCAAAGAGAATAATAAAACATGCTTTCACCACATCTGTCGAGATCGATGGCTTGTGAAGAAAAACAGTAATTCCTCAAATGCCGTGTTCACATGCCTAATCAAAACTGATTAGCATTCTCATTAGGTGGTCTACTTATCTCGCAACAACCTCTTGACTTGACTGAACCCGATGCAACAAAATGAAATTAAAATTTATATTCGTGTTTTATTTCATTCTGTGTGGCAACGACGTACTTTCTTTGATGGTGATAATTTAGCTTACTCATCATTTAAATAGTGATGTCCCCAAGTCATCGATAAACATGTCATTTTTATTCATCGATCTTCGTGTTTATGACACAGTTTCAAGTCGAAAACACAAATGTTACTAAAACTTTTTATGGGCACATTAGCATTCGCGACCTTCGTTGATGAGCTCATTTATCAGCTATGCGATTGTTAAAAGTGACACATTTGGTATATACAGAGTGATGAGTTGACTAATTGACTTGTGAGTGGGCGGGGGAAAATTGACCCAAAATACAGTCGCATCGGTTCAAAGCTAGATATCTAAAATAGCGAAAGTCAATAATAAATGTGATTTCGCAATTGCATTTTACTTTTCAGTAAATATTATTTAAAAAGATAAATGATGGAATGTGAGCCACTTGAAGATTAAACACAAAATTCGTTTTACGACGTGCATTACGTTACAAAAATACAGTAAATATATTACATAAACTGCAGTCGTTATTCACGAAACGCTAAAAAAGTTCCCACGTTGTACATACATACCCTATTCTTTAATTTTAATTATACCTAACGAATTTATAATTACTTAAAAAGACTTAACAGGCTTAAGATAGTTATTTAAAATTGTATTTCTATGAAAAGGTAAATTGAAATTGCACAACCATTAGAAAAAACTAATGAAGATTTCAACGGAACTACATACATAATATTATTTTTGTCAAGCTGTAATTAAAAGAGTCGTGAAATAAAAAAATAGTTGTGTTTATGATTATTATGATTTTCAAAGTTTAATTCGTGTTTACAATAATAACCGGTTAATTAATGTCATTTTGCCGCAAAAAAAAATAAGTTCATTAAATGAAAGTAAAATCAAATAACTAAAGACGTAATTCAAGTAGCATTTAATTGCCTGCATAACTAAATTAATGGTTGATAAAATAATTAGAATTTATAATAATTCATCATTTTAATAGGTAATTTTCAGAAAGCAAGCGAATTTATATTACTATTAATTTTAATGCATTTTGAAATTGACATTACTAATCCACACATCGTGTATAGGTATTACTACAAAAAGTAACTTTACTATAAATTGTATCTAAGCTAAAACTATAGTATACAATTTCTTGCAGTAAACAAAGCTGTAGACAATTATTATACTTTCATTTTAATTTATCTCCAGATATCCGATTCCAAATAAGATCATAAACACCCAACCACGACAAATATTAAAATTAAAATATCTTGACTTATGTCAACAACCAGAACAATGTGTCTTAAAAGCGAACCACCCAGGAAACAATAGAGTCCCACCCAGCTATAAACTGCGGTTTCCACATCCGAAAAAATCCTGCAGGAAAACGCACTCTTAACTTTTAACAGCGCTATAATTACAGCAACAAATAGACTGAGCCATATAAAAATGACATCAAAGTGCAAGACCTGGTAAGTACAGTAAACATAACAGTTTATCTACAGGAAAGTTATTGCTCTGGACTGCAACACATTTTCGCACTTCAACGCAACGGTGAAGTAGTGAAATATCTGCTCCCAAAACGAGATTCTTGGAAAAAAAAAGATCGAAATCCATCGTCAATAAATCGCAATGCACCTGCAATCTCTTGCACAAGCATTACGGATAATTTCTCAAGAGAGTACATTCCAGGAGAACAAATAACTGATGCAGACGCAACTTTCAAATACTTGTAGCTAATAAGTTATGATTAAGAGGTAAATTGCAAAATTCCTGCGAAAGTTCACCGGCGAGGTAAAAAACATTTTAAAAAACCTGAAAGATTAAGTTGAAGTAGGACTGCGATCGCAGTGAAAAGTAAAAATTGTCAATTTTAATTGATGTTCCTTAATTAATTCGAAACTGAACCATGAGACGTAATTAGTCCAATCTTGTTGAATCGTTGTTGATAACATGTTTCTCGAGCATTTACGACTGCTTTTTTTCAAAATGCGATCAATGAAAGACCAACTCGTTTTATTAAAACCGCATTGCCGCTTCCTAACTCAATTAGCATCATCTAACCGTATAATAAATTCCCGGAAATCTGCAACGTCTAAAGCCACACATGAATGACGCATCAATAAAGTCTTGTTCACGGATCTTTTACGAGCACGTTGCTTTAATGAACAAAGACGGTATCTAAAATCGATTTTAATTAATGCTGACATACGATTTCGCATTATGGAAAAAACTGGAAGTGATTGACACCGTTAAAACTTTTCAAAATACCGGTCACAAGTGGACCAATCATGCAATCGGTTTTTTGAATGAGGCTCCACGAATTTCCGGTGGACAAAGGGCTTCCTGTTTTGACGCATGCCGTGCAAAATTATCGCTTGGATGCTTTGCATGCTCTCGTTCCATTAAATTTCAATGGCTAGATAGATATATGAGAAACAAGCTTTTGTTTGTTGTTTTGTTATCTAACAGTGAAGAAATAACGTGGTAACAAATCATAAGTGCGTATTTTTAACGTACTTGTTGCACTGGAAAAAAGGATCGAGTTACACGATCATCTTATTTGACTTAAGTTAAGCGAGTGATATCGTTTGACATTTTTATCGAAGCAAATGTTTGTCTTCAAATTTCACCAGATAGAGAGAGGATCAATCTGATACAATCTGTTTTGACTTAAGGGGATATCAAACAAATTTCAGTATAGGGCAAATTCAATGTATTTTTCCAAACACGATTACTCGAAAACTATTTGAGTAAATTGCTTTCTGTTTTTTGCATATGAATCTGTTCAACGTGCACTATGTTGAATGCTATATATAATTTTTGTAAAATGATTCTTTAATGACTTTTTGATTAATTAAATACGTAAACTTGGCTGAAAGCAAAATAATTTTTAGCATTCCACATGCGTAGACTAATTTTACATAATGTCGACTAAACAGATTTTTTTTAAAGTTAATAGTTTTTGAGAAATCGTGTTTGGAAAATTTCATATTCGAAACATGTTATCCTTGTTTAGCAGTGACATCTCTTTTCTCTGTACCAGAGAGGTCTGTCTGGTAGGTAGAAATGCGGGTACCATAAATCAATTTTGTAGCCGAAGGGATAGTTTACAACTGAAGCTTTTCCATAAACACACAAAATCTTAAATTTGCCTGAAACTAGATTTTTCTCTTTCATTCAAACTGAACGTAGCTTTGAGGATAATCACTTCAAAATTTTGAACTTTATATCTGATGAATTAGGATTTTAAATTGTTTTAGAATAGTTTAGGTGATAAATATTTGCCTTTATCTTTATTTTTTAAGATCTCGAACAAATTTCAATATAAGGCAAATTCAATGTATTTTTCCAAACACGATTACTCGAAAACTACTTGAGTAAATTGGTTTCTGTTTTTTGCATATGAATCTGTTTAACGTGCAGTATGTTAAATGCTGTATATAATTTTTGTAAAGTGAATATTTAATGACTTTTTGATTAATTAAATACGAAAACTTGGCTGAAAGCGAAATAATTTTTAGCATTTCACATGCGTAGACTTTTCAAAATTCACACATACGTATTTTGAGAACAACCAGACAGTAGTATAACGTCTTGTTGTCAAAATTATGACTTTAGGGTGGTGAAAAGACTGAAAATTTTCTTGTAATTTAAAGGTTTTAAAAGATAGATCAATCACTAAAACAACAGAATATAATTATTATTTATAATTTAATTATTTATAATTATGTTTACTATTTTTTGTTACATTTACAAAAATTTTGGACAAAATTCGAAGATCTCAGTGCATCTATTAAATTCTTCAAATTTTGCAATTACACAAATCCCACCTTTTCGGGAAAAATTTAATTTATTTATGAAGATAAACATTAAATAATAATAATGAGATATTGTAATTATTAAGTTTCATGGGTGTAATTTGTAAAGTATCGGACTCAACTAGCAAAGTATTTAAGATTTACTGGCCATGGGCAATAATAATTTGGCCATCAGTGCAGTCAAAACTATTAGCTATTGTCCTGACCGCAAGATGATGGTAATAATAGTCTAAACCACTCGGGCTGGGGTTTTAAGAAGTAGTTTTTATTTATGGTTTTATTACCGTAGTAAGCAGACTGACCATGGGTAACCCACTAAAAGAGTGCCGTCTACAAATAATGAGGGTTGAAGGGAGATGCTGCATTTAACGTTTGGATGTTTAAAATGTTTCATATAATTTTTCCTTTACGCAGAATTTTGAAGCAGAATTTACCGTTACAGTTTGTTAGATATCCCCTTAAATGTGGTAGGTGGACCCTCCAATCAAAAGAATTAACACATCACTTCTAAAGGAAATGACTTAAGCGTTTATTGTTGTACTTTACAAGATATCCAAACGAAGATTTTTTTTTTATAATTCATCTCGAGAATTCGATTACAGGCAGAAATAAATCTGTAGCTGATCTAACCACTTGTGAATTTAACGACAAAAATCAATTAAGAAGTTGTTAGTTTACACTATCGGAAGAAACTCTTTTACCATTTTATTCCTTTTAAGATGTATTTTTTCATTTTGTCTTGTTAACATAAAAAAATTCACTTTTTAATATTCGTTTGTTGTTTAAGAATTTTCTTTTCCTTCAAGCAACTGCATAAATAATTTCCTCAACACCTGACAATTTGCCACGGTAATCAATTTTAGAAAGTGTGGGGCTTAAAAACACCACAATTAGATTAGCCTGCACTTGCCGATCGTTTTCATACTGCAGTTCTTGCAATCTGATCATCAACGGTTTCATAATTTAATAAAAGACCTTGCAGAGCTAATTTGATATGCACGATCTAATCTAAATCACTTTTAGCAGACAAATGGGTATAATCCACGTAGATTTCCAACTAATCTAATTATTGGCCAAAGTCTAATTAAATTAAAAAATTTCATGAAAACCAAGACTGTGATCAATAAGATATACGGATAGACTATGATTGCTGAATTCTAGAAACCAGTTTTCCAAAACCCATAATTTAAAAAAAGCATGTTACTAAACACTGTCTGAATCTGTTTTGGGACATAAATTGTTGCCGACGTGATGTGGCATTTTAGTTAACAATTAACGGTTTAAGGTAACTTTAAAGTGACATTGGTTCCTAAAATACCACGATACCTTTATCGCGTTTAAATTTTTTATTAATATAAACAATGGGACTACCTGTAATATCTTAATCTCCCATTAAAAACTATTAAAAGGTTACCGATTAAACGGTCAATCGCGTCGACGATGAAACTAAACGTTTCCTAATTTAAGCGTAGGCGTCACCGGTCGTTGCAATTTAGCCTCAACCATATTTTTCCATAAGTATTGTCCCCCCACTCATCCTTATCGAACATAAAATATACAAAATGTTAACAAAGTTGTAACACTAACAAGCATGTTGCAATTTGTAAAGACCACAACAATTAAACGTTGTTTCCTAATTAGGTAGAATTAAAGAAAGTGCCAAAATACGATGTACAACGGTCAAATGACACAAGCCATTGAACTTTAGCAACGATTGTAATGTCGTTTCGGTCGTTAAATTTTATTATACGTGCATTTTTTCGTGCTATTGACATATCTGCGAGTAGTAAGGGGGGCCCATTAGTGATTAATTAAAGGTCAATTAAGGTCAATCAAAGGTCAATTAAAGGTCAATCAAAGGTCAATTAATTAATTAATTAATTAATTAGCGCTTTAATTAGGCTAATGAATTTTTAATTGTTTTTTAATTGGATATTAATTAGATATCAAAGTGAAAGTTGAATTAATTAGATCAATTAATTTGATTACGTAATTAGGTCAAGGTCAATTAAAATAATTGAGTAATCAAAATTGATAATGACAAATTGATAATGACTCATAATTAAATAGATATAAAAGAGAAAGTTTTAATTGACCTTGACCAATTCAATACATGTGGTTGCATAACCTGGTGAAAGTTTTTAAGTGACCTTGATCAGATAAGCAGCGGGAAATTTGAAAAAGGGTGACAAAATTTGAATTTGTTGAAGTAAAAGTTGCGGGAAATTTAAATTATAAAATGGCGGGGAATTCAAAAACCAGAAATTGTGGAAAATAAAAGTCACTTATACATGTGGTTGCATAACCTGGTGAAAGTTAAACAGCGGGAAATTTGAATTTTGAAAAAAAGGTGGCAAAATTTGAATTTGTTAATTCACATCAATTGCGGGAAATTTGAAATTAAATTTGAGGGGATTGAATGTTGTTGAGAAATTAAAAAAAAAAAGTGAAATGGTGGGAAATAAAAATCACTTTATAATGAAATTTTATTGATTTTCATCTGTACTATTCCCGCTATCATCTGAATCGTCCTCATCATCATCTTCTTCTTCGGTTTCCATTCTGACCTCGTCAATAAATTCATCTTCAAAGCATATCTCCGTCGCTTCCTCCTCATCCACGAGATTAGTGTTGCACCTATAGCACCGGAGCTCCATTTTTTTATCCCAGTGTTGATGAATCTTTTCAACATAAAGTAGCGCTTTTCTTTTTATGCACCACAAGCATATGGGATTACTCACCGAATCCATATAATATTTGTAACAATATTCTGGAACGAGGTTGTATTAGGTAAAGATAATAGACTTGTTTGACTTACCTTGATGTTCAGCCATTTCAACAGAAACACTTGAAACTTTAAATTAAAAAAAAAACAAATTGAAGATCTGTACCCTCAAGCTCACAGAGGTGGCTCAAAACTAAATACTGTCTAACCGATTCTCACCCCTCTACACCCAAAAGATGTCATTAGGCAGGTTGTAATTACCTGGCATTCTATTGAATAGAAAGTTGTAAATGGTAGTGATGATTTTGTCTTTCCCTTAAAATATTTTGATTTGGGCGAAATTTAATTTAGTTTACCAGCACAGGTTCGTCAGCACCAAGTAAGTTTTTTTTTTTCAGTTTGTTACAATGACTTTACTTGTAAACGTTTCAGAATGAAGCCGTCGTACACTAGTTTGGAAAGAGAGTACATGATTAGAAAAAATAATTATATTAGAAAAATGAAAATCTTGAAACACGATATAAAAATGTACAAGATAACTAAATTATTTGCCAAAATGAAGTTATACGAATAAAAATGGAGTAATTGCAGCATTTGATGATCATAATAATTGCCTATTTAAAAAGGGGAAAGAAGTTTTTATTCATTTCGATTAGAAATTTAGTCATGCCCATTACGACTACAGTTAACGATCAAATAATGATGTATCAAGGAGAAATTAATTTGATAGCAAATTAGAAAGTCATAATTAATTAATTATACTGGAAAGTGTTTTAACGATAAATTAAGGACGAAATAATGAGAAATTAGTAGGGAATAAAGAAATTTTTTTTGGATCCCTCATAAATAGCAGCTGTAAGACAGAGCCCTTCATTCTCTGAGTTCTTCGTCATTTTTAAAACTGGACGAATTTTTTTTTTAACAAATTTACTACAAGAAGTCAATGTGAGGACCAACTTCTACCCTGATTACAACATGTTTGTGATGGGTGTACAGTCTGTTTCACGAACTTATCCTGATCTCTCATAAAAGCGTTCAGAGCAAGAAATGAAGTGCGTTTATGGTTTCATCTCTTTCTATCCGATAACTGAAGCTAAAGCAAATCAAGAACGTATAGCATTAAGCTTGTGTTTCTCTTTGTTCTTTTCCAATTTAAGAAGTAAAGAGAGACAGAAGCTCTCAAATATGCCGAGTGTTAGATCAGCTCTCAGGGTGCAACTAGGAATGCGAACACCGACAAGAGAACACAAAAATCACTAAAGAATTGCACAAAATTTATTCTAAGAAAACATAAAAAAATTACCTACATGTAAGTTCACTTGAGTACCTGGGAGATTAGTACCCGTGACTCACTGAACCTGACTTTTAACAAAATAATGAGAATTTAAATTTTTAAACATAAAGCAATATTTGACAGCGTACTTTGTCAAATATAGACAGAGCGGGATGTCGGTACTTGAACCCTACTCTTAAATTTTTATGAGAGATCGGGATAAGTTGGTGAAATAGACTGTAGCAATGAGCTATTCACAAGAATTCTCTCGTATCATATGAAAACGCTGTTCTATCACTCATACAAAAGGAGTACGAATGCAAACCCATTCTCTACGAGGTATTTTTTTGAAACTACCTTGTACGCTAGCCCGTGATATGCGTAACAAGATACAGTATTTTGAAGAATTTAATAGATACGTTTAAAACTATTTCAACAATGTAAATAAATGTATTAAGAATTTATTTTTTTTATTTTTTATGATGCCCTTCACTCATTTGTCAAATGACATGCGCTGAAACAACACTAACACAAATCAGAAATAACAATAACAACAGCATGGTCAGTTGTCGGGTCAGTTATTAATTAGCAACTGCTGTTTGCTCTGCGACCATTTGCTAAAAATCATGGACTTACGGTTTAAAACTCCTTTTAAAGCGATTGTTGCTGGACCAACTGCCTGTGAAAAATCTTATTTTATAAAACGTTTTGTAAAATATTTTGATTCAATGTGTGATTCAGATTTTGAAGAAATTATATGGTGTTACGATGAATGGCAGCCTCTATATGAAGTAAAAGAAGAAGCTTTTGATAAGACCATGTCGATAAAGTATTACCAAGGAATTCCTAATAATTTAATAATAAAGGAGTAGTAATAATAATTACTACATTTAAAATGAATGTCTTGTTGCAATAATTATTATTTACCGTTACAGAAAAATTATTACGTCACGTCAAAAAAAAAAAAAAATATTAAGACGTTGAGGTCCTCGACAGTAATAAAACATTTTTATTACTATTATTTAAATCAACATTTTAAGAACCAAATGTTATAGCTATCTAAAATTATTTTTTGAAACACGTAAAACAATGTCTCCTTATGCCCTGCTAAATCTTAATACAGGGTGATTTTTTAAAAACGGCAGGCGTTGTAGAATTTTTATTTATGAACCGATTTCAAAAATTTAAAAAACAAATTAAATGGTTTTTAATTTCCTATAAACTGATGATTTTAAAAAATTTCTAATTGTCTTAGTATCTTTTGGGCGATACTCAACTTTCTTATTTTAAATTGACACCCATATTTTTTTCTTCATAATTTAGAAGATATTCATTTTCTTGATTCAGAAAATGTGTAAAATGTTCTACTTTTACAAAAAATATTTAAAAAAAAATATCAAAAATGAAAAAATTTAGGCAATAAAAGTTAATAAAATCTAGGTGCGTGCTGTCAAATAACACAATATCGTTATTGTAATGTCAAAAAGCAGCAAATAACAGAAAGAACAAGTTTTCTTTCAACAAGATGGGGCTACACCTTACAATGCACAATGCATTTCTCGTAGGTGTCAATTGTGCAATAAAAAAAAACGGGATGGCGTTTCAACAGTATTTTAATTAAATTAGGTAGTTGTTTTTTCTAATTTGTAATTATTATTGTCTTTAGTTATTAATAATTTAAAAATGAATGCCGTTCTTCATCAAAGAAGATATCACGAAATTTATTAAAGAAGCCAGTGACGAAACATATTTATTAATGAAGGTATTTTGCGTCTAGTTTATTTAGCGATTGTTGCTGGACCAACTGCCTGTGAAAAATCTTATTTCATAAAACGTTTTGTAAAATATTTTGATTCAATGTGTGATTCAGATTTTGAAGAAATTATATGATGTTACGATGAATGGCAGCCTCTATATGAAGTAAAAGAAGAAGCTTCTGATAAGACCATGTCGATAAAGTATTACCAAGGAATTCCTAATAATTTAATAATAAAGGAGTAGTAATAATAATTACTACATTTAAAATGAATGTCTTGTTGCAATAATTATTATTTACCGTTACAGAAAAATTATTACGTCACGTCAAAAAAAAAAAAATATTAAGATGTTGAGGTCCTCGACAGTAATAAAACATTTTTATTACTATTATTTAAATCAACATTATAAGAACCAAATGTTATAGCTATCTAAAATTATTTTTTGAAACACGTAAAACAATGTCTCCTTATGCCCTGCTAAATCTTAATACAGGGTGATTTTTTAAAAACGGCAGGCGTTGTAGAATTTTTATTTATGAACCGATTTCAAAAATTTAAAAAACAAATTAAATGGTTTTTAATTTCCTATAAACTGATGATTTTAAAAAATTTCTAATTGTCTTAGTATCTTTTGGACGATACTCAACTTTCTTATTTTAAATTGACACCCATATTTTTTTTTCATAATTTAGAAGATATTAATTTTCTTGATTCAGAAAATGTGTAAAATGTTCTACTTTTACAAAAAATATTTTAAAAAAAATATCAAAAATGAAAAAATTTAGGCAATAAAAGTTAATAAAATCTAGGTGCGTGCTGTCAAATAACACGATATCGTTATTGTAATGTCAAAAAGCAGCAAATAACAGAAAGAACAAGTTTTCTTTCAACAAGATGGGGCTACACCTTACAATGCACAATGCATTTCTCGTAGGTGTCAATTGTGCAATAAAAAAAAAAAAAAAACGAGATGGCGTTTCAACAGTATTTTAATTAAATTAGGTAGTTGTTTTTTCTAATTTGTAATTATTATTGTCTTTTGTTATTAATAATTTAAAAAAGAATGCCGTTCTTCATCAAAGAAGATATCACGAAATTTATTAAAGAAGCCAGTGACGAAACATATTTATTAATGAAGGTATTTTGCGTCTAGTTTATTTAATATTAATAATATAGAATTCTCAGTGGAATAAGGTTATATGCCCTCCTTAAACCTATTTAACTTTGTTTACGAGGTAGCCACCCACCATAATTTGTACCATTGTTAAAATGATGGGGACGCTTGTAAATCAAAGGCCTGCTGTATTCCGTGGAAACAGCCAGATAGATAGCCAGACAAGAATTTTTAATTTATGATGGGGGGGGGGGGGGGGTAGTTTGGATACTTTTACCTATTGAAAAAGGAATGACTCCACAACAATAGCGTAAGCAATATAACCTTAGGAAACTGGGAATACTAATTTCGAAATATTTCAGACAACTTTAATTTTGGGAGTAAGTTGCGCTTGTCGTCGAGAAGAACTGATGAAAATGACTGTTGATGACATTCAAGATGTTGGGACCGTTTTGATTGTTGATGTTTCGAATAGTAAAAATCACTGCGAAAAAAAACTTTTACTGTTTCAAATTCGGAGAACATTGAAATCCAGAGGAAGTACCGAGCTTATTATTGTCATAAATTAAATTATGGTCTTTGTAATTTAAAAAGAGAATAAGCTTTGACATTATTTTGTTAACAGTGTTTTTTCGTATATTTTAGTAATGTTCAAATGCGGTATGTTTGAGACTAACAAAATGCTCAAAACAACTTTGAATTTTATTGATCAAAATCTGTTGCAAAAGCATAGGCCAAAGACTAAAATCGACATTGAACTGCATCATTTTTTATCAATAGTTTTTTTTTTGAGCGAGCATGTGGATAGCATAAGACCACCAGTGGGGAACAGTTTCCCATCGGCAACAGGCAGCAAAACTGTGACATTTAGCGAATACTCACTTTGCAAAAAAGTATTTACTGTATTAAAAATGCCGGCGACAATAGATGCTTAGCGCGTGCCCTCGTTGTGGCAAAGCATTTTTCCGGGTCAGTTGTCAAAAAAAAGCGGTACTCGCGGTAAGGAAATGCCAGCCATACGCTTTTGCATCGAGGCTGGTGTTGATTTATCCAACGGTGGAGAATACCGTCACATTCAGAGGCTACAGAAGCACCCGAATGAATACACTGTCGTGGTTTATACGTGTCGGGAAGGAAAAAAGTCTTTATTTTGAAGGACATAGGGAATCGAGTCGAAAATGTTTAAACCTGATTTTGGAAAACGGATATTTCAATGTGATTTTAAGTTTGACGGACGCATTTCCTACGAGCTATTTTGTAAAATATATCGAGTTCGCTGTAGAGTTAGTTAAAAAAAAAACAGTAAAAAATGTCCGTACATTTGTAATAGTTATTTATTTCATTAGACTAGAAAATGGTTTTGGAAATGCATGGAAAGTATTGAAATCCGAGCCCACGTGGGCTAGGATTTCAATTTCCGAGCATTTCCAAAACCATTTTCTAGCCTAATGAAATAAATAACTATTACAAATGTACGGACATTTTTTACTGTTTTTTTTTTAACTAACTCTACAGCGAACTCGATATATTTTACAAAATAGCTCGTAGGAAATGCGTCCGCCAAACTTAAAATCACATTGAAATATCCGTTTTCCAAAATCAGGTTTAAACATTTTCGACTCGATTCCCTATGTCCTTCAAAATAAAGACTTTTTTCCTTCCCGACACGTATAAACCACGACAGTGTATTCATTCGGGTGCTTCTGTAGCCTCTGAATGTGACGGTATTCTCCACCGTTGGATAAATCAACACCAGCCTCGATGCAAAAGCGTATGGCTGGCATTTCCTTACCGCGAGTACCGCTTTTTTTGACAACTGACCCGGAAAAATGCTTTGCCACAACGAGGGCACGCGCTAAGCATCTATTGTCGCCGGCATTTTTAATACAGTAAATACTTTTTTGCAAAGTGAGTATTCGCTAAATGTCACAGTTTTGCTGCCTGTTGCCGATGGGAAACTGTTCCCCACTGGTGGTCTTATGCTATCCACATGCTCGCTCAAAAAAAAAACTATTGATAAAAAATGATGCAGTTCAATGTCGATTTTAGTCTTTGGCCTATGCTTTTGCAACAGATTTTGATCAATAAAATTCAAAGTTGTTTTGAGCATTTTGTTAGTCTCAAACATACCGCATTTGAACATTACTAAAATATACGAAAAAACACTGTTAACAAAATAATGTCAAAGCTTATTCTCTTTTTAAATTACAAAGACCATAATTTAATTTATGACAATAATAAGCTCGGTACTTCCTCTGGATTTCAATGTTCTCCGAATTTGAAACAGTAAAAGTTTTTTTTCGCAGTGATTTTTACTATTCGAAACATCAACAATCAAAACGGTCCCAACATCTTGAATGTCATCAACAGTCATTTTCATCAGTTCTTCTCGACGACAAGCGCAACTTACTCCCAAAATTAAAGTTGTCTGAAATATTTCGAAATTAGTATTCCCAGTTTCCTAAGGTTATATTGCTTACGCTATTGTTGTGGAGTCATTCCTTTTTCAATAGGTAAAAGTATCCAAACTACCCCCCCCCCCCCCCCATCATAAATTAAAAATTCTTGTCTGGCTATCTATCTGGCTGTTTCCACGGAATACAGCAGGCCTTTGATTTACAAGCGTCCCCATCATTTTAACAATGGTACAAATTATGGTGGGTGGCTACCTCGTAAACAAAGTTAAATAGGTTTAAGGAGGGCATATAACCTTATTCCACTGAGAATTCTATATTATTAATATTAAATAAACTAGACGCAAAATACCTTCATTAATAAATATGTTTCGTCACTGGCTTCTTTAATAAATTTCGTGATATCTTCTTTGATGAAGAACGGCATTCTTTTTTAAATTATTAATAACAAAAGACAATAATAATTACAAATTAGAAAAAACAACTACCTAATTTAATTAAAATACTGTTGAAACGCCATCTCGTTTTTTTTTTTTTTTTATTGCACAATTGACACCTACGAGAAATGCATTGTGCATTGTAAGGTGTAGCCCCATCTTGTTGAAAGAAAACTTGTTCTTTCTGTTATTTGCTGCTTTTTGACATTACAATAACGATATCGTGTTATTTGACAGCACGCACCTAGATTTTATTAACTTTTATTGCCTAAATTTTTTCATTTTTGATATTTTTTTTAAAATATTTTTTGTAAAAGTAGAACATTTTACACATTTTCTGAATCAAGAAAATTAATATCTTCTAAATTATGAAAAAAAAATATGGGTGTCAATTTAAAATAAGAAAGTTGAGTATCGTCCAAAAGATACTAAGACAATTAGAAATTTTTTAAAATCATCAGTTTATAGGAAATTAAAAACCATTTAATTTGTTTTTTAAATTTTTGAAATCGGTTCATAAATAAAAATTCTACAACGCCTGCCGTTTTTAAAAAATCA
Organism: Gnatocerus cornutus; assembly: GCA_029298725.1. Taxonomy (NCBI): domain Eukaryota; kingdom Metazoa; phylum Arthropoda; class Insecta; order Coleoptera; family Tenebrionidae; genus Gnatocerus; species Gnatocerus cornutus. Next base: position 11,288,377 of record CM055514.1, read on the forward strand.
CCCTGTATTAAGATTTAGCAGGGCATAAGGAGACATTGTTTTACGTGTTTCAAAAAATAATTTTAGATAGCTATAACATTTGGTTCTTATAATGTTGATTTAAATAATAGTAATAAAAATGTTTTATTACTGTCGAGGACCTCAACATCTTAATATTTTTTTTTTTTTGACGTGACGTAATAATTTTTCTGTAACGGTAAATAATAATTATTGCAACAAGACATTCATTTTAAATGTAGTAATTATTATTACTACTCCTTTATTATTAAATTATTAGGAATTCCTTGGTAATACTTTATCGACATGGTCTTATCAGAAGCTTCTTCTTTTACTTCATATAGAGGCTGCCATTCATCGTAACATCATATAATTTCTTCAAAATCTGAATCACACATTGAATCAAAATATTTTACAAAACGTTTTATGAAATAAGATTTTTCACAGGCAGTTGGTCCAGCAACAATCGCTAAATAAACTAGACGCAAAATACCTTCATTAATAAATATGTTTCGTCACTGGCTTCTTTAATAAATTTCGTGATATCTTCTTTGATGAAGAACGGCATTCATTTTTAAATTATTAATAACTAAAGACAATAATAATTACAAATTAGAAAAAACAACTACCTAATTTAATTAAAATACTGTTGAAACGCCATCCCGTTTTTTTTTATTGCACAATTGACACCTACGAGAAATGCATTGTGCATTGTAAGGTGTAGCCCCATCTTGTTGAAAGAAAACTTGTTCTTTCTGTTATTTGCTGCTTTTTGACATTACAATAACGATATTGTGTTATTTGACAGCACGCACCTAGATTTTATTAACTTTTATTGCCTAAATTTTTTCATTTTTGATATTTTTTTTTAAATATTTTTTGTAAAAGTAGAACATTTTACACATTTTCTGAATCAAGAAAATGAATATCTTCTAAATTATGAAGAAAAAAATATGGGTGTCAATTTAAAATAAGAAAGTTGAGTATCGCCCAAAAGATACTAAGACAATTAGAAATTTTTTAAAATCATCAGTTTATAGGAAATTAAAAACCATTTAATTTGTTTTTTAAATTTTTGAAATCGGTTCATAAATAAAAATTCTACAACGCCTGCCGTTTTTAAAAAATCACCCTGTATTAAGATTTAGCAGGGCATAAGGAGACATTGTTTTACGTGTTTCAAAAAATAATTTTAGATAGCTATAACATTTGGTTCTTAAAATGTTGATTTAAATAATAGTAATAAAAATGTTTTATTACTGTCGAGGACCTCAACGTCTTAATATTTTTTTTTTTTTTTGACGTGACGTAATAATTTTTCTGTAACGGTAAATAATAATTATTGCAACAAGACATTCATTTTAAATGTAGTAATTATTATTACTACTCCTTTATTATTAAATTATTAGGAATTCCTTGGTAATACTTTATCGACATGGTCTTATCAAAAGCTTCTTCTTTTACTTCATATAGAGGCTGCCATTCATCGTAACACCATATAATTTCTTCAAAATCTGAATCACACATTGAATCAAAATATTTTACAAAACGTTTTATAAAATAAGATTTTTCACAGGCAGTTGGTCCAGCAACAATCGCTTTAAAAGGAGTTTTAAACCGTAAGTCCATGATTTTTAGCAAATGGTCGCAGAGCAAACAGCAGTTGCTAATTAATAACTGACCCGACAACTGACCATGCTGTTGTTATTGTTATTTCTGATTTGTGTTAGTGTTGTTTCAGCGCATGTCATTTGACAAATGAGTGAAGGGCATCATAAAAAATAAAAAAAATAAATTCTTAATACATTTATTTACATTGTTGAAATAGTTTTAAACGTATCTATTAAATTCTTCAAAATACTGTATCTTGTTACGCATATCACGGGCTAGCGTACAAGGTAGTTTCAAAAAAATACCTCGTAGAGAATGGGTTTGCATTCGTACTCCTTTTGTATGAGTGATAGAACAGCGTTTTCATATGATACGAGAGAATTCTTGTGAATAGCTCATTGCTACAGTCTATTTCACCAACTTATCCCGATCTCTCATAAAAATTTAAGAGTAGGGTTCAAGTACCGACATCCCGCTCTGTCTATATTTGACAAAGTACGCTGTCAAATATTGCTTTATGTTTAAAAATTTAAATTCTCATTATTTTGTTAAAAGTCAGGTTCAGTGAGTCACGGGTACTAATCTCCCAGGTACTCAAGTGAACTTACATGTAGGTAATTTTTTTATGTTTTCTTAGAATAAATTTTGTGCAATTCTTTAGTGATTTTTGTGTTCTCTTGTCGGTGTTCGCATTCCTAGTTGCACCCTGAGAGCTGATCTAACACTCGGCATATTTGAGAGCTTCTGTCTCTCTTTACTTCTTAAATTGGAAAAGAACAAAGAGAAACACAAGCTTAATGCTATACGTTCTTGATTTGCTTTAGCTTCAGTTATCGGATAGAAAGAGATGAAACCATAAACGCACTTCATTTCTTGCTCTGAACGCTTTTATGAGAGATCAGGATAAGTTCGTGAAACAGACTGTACACCCATCACAAACATGTTGTAATCAGGGTAGAAGTTGGTCCTCACATTGACTTCTTGTAGTAAATTTGTTAAAAAAAAAATTCGTCCAGTTTTAAAAATGACGAAGAACTCAGAGAATGAAGGGCTCTGTCTTACAGCTGCTATTTATGAGGGATCCAAAAAAAATTTCTTTATTCCCTACTAATTTCTCATTATTTCGTCCTTAATTTATCGTTAAAACACTTTCCAGTATAATTAATTAATTATGACTTTCTAATTTGCTATCAAATTAATTTCTCCTTGATACATCATTATTTGATCGTTAACTGTAGTCGTAATGGGCATGACTAAATTTCTAATCGAAATGAATAAAAACTTCTTTCCCCTTTTTAAATAGGCAATTATTATGATCATCAAATGCTGCAATTACTCCATTTTTATTCGTATAACTTCATTTTGGCAAATAATTTAGTTATCTTGTACATTTTTATATCGTGTTTCAAGATTTTCATTTTTCTAATATAATTATTTTTTCTAATCATGTACTCTCTTTCCAAACTAGTGTACGACGGCTTCATTCTGAAACGTTTACAAGTAAAGTCATTGTAACAAACTGAAAAAAAAAAACTTACTTGGTGCTGACGAACCTGTGCTGGTAAACTAAATTAAATTTCGCCCAAATCAAAATATTTTAAGGGAAAGACAAAATCATCACTACCATTTACAACTTTCTATTCAATAGAATGCCAGGTAATTACAACCTGCCTAATGACATCTTTTGGGTGTAGAGGGGTGAGAATCGGTTAGACAGTATTTAGTTTTGAGCCACCTCTGTGAGCTTGAGGGTACAGATCTTCAATTTGTTTTTTTTTTAATTTAAAGTTTCAAGTGTTTCTGTTGAAATGGCTGAACATCAAGGTAAGTCAAACAAGTCTATTATCTTTACCTAATACAACCTCGTTCCAGAATATTGTTACAAATATTATATGGATTCGGTGAGTAATCCCATATGCTTGTGGTGCATAAAAAGAAAAGCGCTACTTTATGTTGAAAAGATTCATCAACACTGGGATAAAAAAATGGAGCTCCGGTGCTATAGGTGCAACACTAATCTCGTGGATGAGGAGGAAGCGACGGAGATATGCTTTGAAGATGAATTTATTGACGAGGTCAGAATGGAAACCGAAGAAGAAGATGATGATGAGGACGATTCAGATGATAGCGGGAATAGTACAGATGAAAATCAATAAAATTTCATTATAAAGTGATTTTTATTTCCCACCATTTCACTTTTTTTTTTTAATTTCTCAACAACATTCAATCCCCTCAAATTTAATTTCAAATTTCCCGCAATTGATGTGAATTAACAAATTCAAATTTTGCCACCTTTTTTTCAAAATTCAAATTTCCCGCTGTTTAACTTTCACCAGGTTATGCAACCACATGTATAAGTGACTTTTATTTTCCACAATTTCTGGTTTTTGAATTCCCCGCCATTTTATAATTTAAATTTCCCGCAACTTTTACTTCAACAAATTCAAATTTTGTCACCCTTTTTCAAATTTCCCGCTGCTTATCTGATCAAGGTCACTTAAAAACTTTCACCAGGTTATGCAACCACATGTATTGAATTGGTCAAGGTCAATTAAAACTTTCTCTTTTATATCTATTTAATTATGAGTCATTATCAATTTGTCATTATCAATTTTGATTACTCAATTATTTTAATTGACCTTGACCTAATTACGTAATCAAATTAATTGATCTAATTAATTCAACTTTCACTTTGATATCTAATTAATATCCAATTAAAAAACAATTAAAAATTCATTAGCCTAATTAAAGCGCTAATTAATTAATTAATTAATTAATTGACCTTTGATTGACCTTTAATTGACCTTTGATTGACCTTAATTGACCTTTAATTAATCACTAATGGGCCCCCCTTACTACTTCTGCGTTTCAAATTGTTGTCGTAAAATACTGCTGAGATGTTACAATATAAAGAAGAATTACGTGAAGGTGTTTAAAAAGAAGGTACTTCATCACTAATGACACGAAATTGGCTTTTGGGACGTTGAAAGCTAAATTTTAGATGTACATGAAAAGGTTCGCTATCTAGAAGAAAATGTTGATTTATTAGCAAATTAATGCATACAATCAATAATCATTATCCTGTCCGCTTCATGTATCTAAAATGCAAGAAAAATCATCCAATGCAATAGATTTTTTTTAATACCAATCCTGCTGTAAAAAGGGAAAGAGGTGATTACAACGGTATATTTTGTCAATGTCAAGCATGAGCTCGTGATTAATATGTGATATTTATGTTAAAAATGACAGTTTTTGTTTGAGATCATGGGATTTTTACTGCATTTTTTATTTTTGGAATTATACGAATCGATGACAGACGCCAAGATGTTCCTATAAATATAACTTGTAATGTGGTGGAAATTCATCATTTTTTTAATTTCTTCATCGATATCATTTGAGTAGAAATTACTCACACACGGGGTCGTGGCAATTATCGCTATGCTCCTAATTTCAATCCCAAATATATTACCACTTATTGCATTATTTTGGAAAAAACTTAAAAAAATCAGTCAATAAAAAAACAACAATAACGCATTAACACATTTAGTTACACTTTGATGATGATAAATTGTGTTGTTTTGACAAGCAATTACTAAAACATATACTTCTAGTCCTGTTAATGAAAAGATCGACTTGTTTGTATAACCTAAACGCTCTTGTTTTGGTAACCGAATTAAATTAAACTAAATTGATCGATTAGCTCCTTCAAGTGTGAGGAGAATAATCTAAATCTCATAATTCCATCAAACGATACACAAACATAATCAGAGTTTAACCGCAGCAGATCGGATAACAAGATCAGGTTTAATGCACTTAGGAATTCAGAAATATCATGTAATTTCATCGCAAAAAGAGAAACGGTCAGACGGTAGTACTTCTTGAATTCTAAAGTCCAACACTTGGAGCATATCAATTGGCATTTTTCCTTCTACGGAATGTTCAGTTGGTCCAAAATTGCCATTCTGAATGAAAACAAACGTGTCCAAGCAATGAGTGAAAGCCTGTGAATTCTTTAAGGCACGCACCCAAACAAACTTCCAATTTTGTGATTCTGTTGGCACGTTTCCACCTTCACAGTTGCTTTTTTGTTCAAATCCAGACACCCGGAAATGGCTTCGTAAATCCGGCATTTGTAGGGATTCGAAAACCGCCTTGCCAACCGCATTCTCATAATTAAAATCTCAATGTTATTCATGTCGTTTTAGATCACATTCTCTTGCAATTCACCAATTTAAATTGTGCCCATTATTCACACACTTTCATCCAATGCGACTTATTGTCTTGGAAGTGACGGGTGTGCCCGAAGATTTTCCATTTCGGTGAACCGCCTGTTCGAGTTATTACCAAATAAGACATAACAGGATTAACTAAATGTTTGTACAGTCATTGTCAGCTATTCCATTACAAATATTGCCGTGTGTTTTATTTACGTCCGATAACGCTGTAATACTGATAAATTATTTTAAAGCGTTGTTTGTCCAGTCCTGTGACTTCTGATATTTTTTCCAGTAACTACCTAAAAATTTTGTTTACTTTTCGTATTAGCAGTGTCACGCGTTGTTGTTAAAAATCGAACAATACTTGTTACAGACAAAACTCGCTAAAACAACCCAAAGTGTTATTTTTTAACGATGACTTACCTCTACGGTCGTACCAGAATTCATTTGTGTCTGTCATTTTTGTTAGATCACTTTTTACGTGGGAACGACGTCAATGTTAGCTCGCGCAAACTAAATACACTAAAAATTATTAAACAGTTTCAACGTTGATAAAATATTAAACAATATGTAACATGGCACGATCGGGTAACCTCGGCAATTTTTAACACACATCATCTTCTCAGTGAAACAAAGTTTCACCCAAATTTGATCTGAAGATCCTTTGAGATGTCTTTCTTTTAAGAAAGTTTAAAAGCTTCTTGTTTGTTCGCGAAATAAGTGATAAGTGGAGTCGCATTCCTGAACTTTTACTTTTTGTGTTATATTTTTCCGGTGGTCAAAAACCTCAATTATCTGCTCCAGGCGTTCTACCGGAGAGGATGGTATAAATTATAAGGTATAAGCACACAGATAGCCGTTATTTTTAAGAAATATTTAATAAAATAAGAAGTGAAAAAATCATATTAACGGCATTTCCTCGGTTGACCGCGTGATGTTAAATCGGCCATTTATTTTATTTAATTATAAAGTGTAATCTTAATCCGTATTGTTATGATAAGATCTTCCATTCGAGTTGATAAATTTATTTAGATCGAAGTCACGGTCAAGTCCTATTTACCTTCACCTCAATTGAAGAAACAGGTGCAAAGATTATAAATAACAGATAATGGGAGAAAATAAGATGAGATGCAGTTGGTACGGTCGATTAAAATGTCAATTCTAAGCACCGGTAGCTATAATTGCGATGATTCAAATTTCCCGCCCCAGGCTTCGATGGCAAATAATGCTAAAATTATCGATGACACATGACAAGTTAACCTTACTTTGAGTCAGTTTGACATTAAATTGAAGGCGAGTTGGCAGGACGTCTGTTCAATTTCTCTAAAGCGGGAAATTTAAAAAAATACGAATTACAAAACAGAGCAGTAAAGTTACATTATTTCTGTCCTAGAACTTGTTTACATGTTATCAAATTGATTGACTAGGTTTACTGTATATTACAAAAACATGTGCAAATGCATTTTGCAAGATAACAACTGATAATCGCCGAACACGTGTCTTCTTTAATTTCCATTGATTTCTAGAAAAATATTAACGTCTCGTCTCCTCAATAAACAAATTAATGAATGAAACTAATATAAAAATGGAAATTTGCAATTCTAAACCTCATTTCTCTTAAATCTGAGATTATCTTGGTCGGTAAAAGTCATTTAACACCAATAGAAACCTGAAACTTTTCTATATCCTTTCCAAGGCAAGTACACTGAAAACAATACGAACTTTGCATTTTTTTCCAACCATGTGAAATCCGCTTGTGTGTTTCTAGGTTGTAGACTATTAATACAATTTCGTTTGAATTGAGAAACGTAAAGTGATGTTCCAATGATGAATAATGCATTTTTTCCACTTGTGCATGCAGAAACGTTGCAAAATTCCAATTGCGTAAGCGTATATAAAACAAACTCAGTTTCTCCTGTTTTTTAACGTGTATGGGTGCAGTTCATTATTATTGAAATGACAAACTGACACGTTTTAATCGCTGATAGTTTATTAACACGACCAAATTAACACGTTGCACAACGAAAATGCTGGAGACTTCAACGTTGAAGCAGAACACAAAATCTCTTGATCTTACGCCTGTTTACACCTACTTAACATGCATCTGTCATTGTGAGATCAGCATTTCTTTTATTTACTAAACCTACGACTCTGTAGTAGATTTGTTTGCATTTATTGGTGTATGATTCAGAATTCCAAATGTTACGCGGACGTGTTTTTTAATGAATAAACCTGATCTTGATGGTATTTAATAAATACAGAAGTCGTAGGTGCGACGACCGTTCAGAAAACTGTAAATGTTTACCAGAGATGGAACGTTCAGAGGGTAACTTTTACCTGAATTTCGTTTGGGGCAATAAGTGTCGATAACTAAAGAACAGATGCTGGAATTTTTGGATAAAGCTAGAAATGGGCGTTTATCGACCTACGCCTACAAAAACAAGCGCCGATTTTACGAGACTCTAATAAACGGACCCAATGGATGTTATGAAAAATAAATAAACGGTTTTCACTATTGTATGTACAAATAACGTTTGCTGCTCTCTGAGCACTGTTTGCAATTTATGAAATATTTTGTACACAAAACACAAAACATAAGTAATGGGGCAGATGTTACAATATAGAGGGAAAGGAAGCAAATTTGACAAATTTGGACCAAAAATTCCTGTGGTTATAAAAGGCAACTTCAGAACAAGTTTGTTGAAACTCCTACTTTTTATCACAATACAGTAAAATACAAAGAACCTAATTTCTACGTAAAAAGAAACCCTAGATGGTATCCACCATCTGACACCACCTCACAATATGCTCTTTTTTAAACCTTGAAACCATAACAGATAAATCAGTAGACAAAGCGCTAAAGACTTTTAAAAAACAAATTACAAGTTTACATGAATAATGCATTGTACTGGAAGAACAAACAGTTCCATAAACGCGCCATTATCCTTTTTTCCTTTAAGAAATAACGGTGTCTTCAAGAAAAACATAACTATTACACAAACTGGACACCAAAGCAGTTTAAATTAAAAAACTATGCAGCTTGATTATAATTGTAAATTTCAGGGCAATCGCTTCAAAATTTTAATGGTTTTCGCCCGAAACCTTCCTGATGACATTTGCGATAACGCGAATTCCAAAAGCCTGATTATTTGTTCTCCATATTAGATGTTACTTAACGACCATAATTACTTCTTTGTGGTGCTATGTTATCACACGATCAATCTATTGAACCACGCCAAAAGTGATTTTTCCCTTGTGAACCCAACCATCATCAGAACCAGTTATCATGAGTGCATTGTTGCGAAATGAAGACGTAATGTGTGAATCACGCAAGCATAGAAAACGTTCTAGTCTTGAAATACTACTGTCTTAAGAATGTTTCGTTATCAACTTATCAACCACCAATTGTGTAATTCAAAGGTTATTATGTTATTAAGGATATACAAGTAATCCAGTAAAGTACCGGTTATTGCAAAGGTGTTATCTTCTCCACTTAACCAAAGAAAAAACGCTAGTGATATCAACACCTCTTTTAGTGATGTAAGAATAGTAATTCAAACACGTATGGCTCGAATTTGATGGTTGGTGAACCATTGGGAATGAGAAAAATATTTTAAAAATTCCATGGTCAATGGCTGGAAAATAAGAATAGATGTGTTATAAAAAAAATACGACATTGGAATTACAAGCCGGAACTCACATCGGATGTACCGAAACAAGGGTAAACAATGACGAAAACAATGACTGGTTGTCCTTTCAAAAACCCACTAATTTTGGGGTTTCTGGGGGAAATTGTCTGAGAATGTGAGTACCTAAACCAAAGAGAATCAAGACAAAGACCTACAAAACCAAGAACAAGTTTTGCAAACAACTTTACAGTAAAATATGACGGTTTCCTGTTTTGATAGCAAAATCCTAGACTTCTAATCTCAAATCCGCTAATGGATTCTATTAAAAGACAGTTGTAGGTTGTCACGAAACAATTCAAAGGTACTGGAATTTGGAATCACAACAAAAAATAACTATGATCTATTGTTACAATCACGAAAACTCTTATCAATGATTAATGAGAATTGTACTGCAGCATCAAGTACCAAAATAGATTCATTTGTTAGAAAGTTTTAATTAATTTTGATAACTTATTGATAGTTAAGGTCAAATCGAATTCCTAAAAAAATATGGTTGATTTTAAAAAATAGTGTCCACACTATTTGATAAAGAACTCATCAACATGAGAGAAAAAAGATAAACATATATTTTTTCTGCAAGATTTGTGCACAAAAACGCGTAACTATCATAAATCAGCTGATCTAGTTTCATACATTGAAAGTGAATTGAAAATAAAATATTAATTTTCACCTATTGAACTAGTGTTATTAAATTACATATTACTTAACCATTAACACTATTTCTAAAGAGTATAAAAACTTCTAAAAATAGTAAAACGATATTTTATATGAACTTTTCCACTGACTGTGGCCTCTCTCCTCATTATAATTTTCATGTCATGTCACTAACTCGCGATTATAAGCACAATAAACTCAACAATAATAATAGATATAAAGTTTAATGGTACCATGATAAAACATAAAAAGGATGTAAAGATTAGTCCATTAAAACTATCCACAGTGTAAAAATTCTGAATTTTTCAATAAGAAGGAATTCTCCTCAAAAATCTCCATTATATTTATATTCCACCACATTAAAATTCCAAATGAAAAATTTAAATTTGGTAGCGGTCTATCGGTAGTTATTTAAAAAATTTTAGAAAACTATTTAATAAATTAAAATAAATGGTACTAACACAACAATTTTTCAAAATTTCCACTATTACCATAAACGTTAATCTCTTAAAAAAAAGCCGAAAAAGCTAAATAAAAACAAATTTAAATTGTCGTCAAGCAGGCATTTGACCAAAGACTCCACCACAGCCACCTTTGCTGTCATTACTTTACCGGAACTTAAACTGTACATGAGTGAAAATAAATTGGCCAAGAAAAGCAGGGCATTCCGGATGTCGTTGACCCATTCTTACACACATCCTGACGTCATCGTCTGCAAACCAGAAGATAAATAATCTAGGTATTCGGCAACCTATTAGACCATGTCCTTGATTGTTGGTTTACTTTGCATAACAGCATCGCGGCATGCTGTGGCTGTGCCTAGGAATCTCGACATGCCCTGCCTAAACGTCAGACTCGCCACAGACTCCTTGATCGTGCTGACATACAAGAAACAAGAATTTGCCGCGCCTAGGTCTCTGGATTCTTTTTTGTCCATACGCGACAATAACAATCCCGGCATTTACTCCGATTACGTAAAACACTAATTTCTATGCGAAGAAGTACTCGCTGGTGCTGACCACGAGTGCGACAGCATCGCAGCAGCGTTTACCGAAACGGTAAATCCTGATCTGTTGTTACCGGTTTTGGTGTTATAAGCGAAAATTATGGCGTTTTTTTCTTGGGATCATCTTAAGAACTCTATTACCTTTTGGTGCGAAGTTGTCCTGCTCTTGGTAATCCAAAAATTAGCGGGCTGAAGACAACACAAAAAAACACTGATTCAAAATAACACAAACACACTTAATGAATGCTTATTGTTTATAATATTTTAGCGGTTTGTCACGATCACCAAAAATTAGAAAAACACTGCTTCGCCGCGTCTTCTTCCACGCTTGCGTTCCGTAGATTTAACTTATTCAGCATCAACAACAGGTGGCCGTGCCAACACCGTAAAGTGAAAAACCGGTCGTTTTATTCCCGACGTTGGCGACACTGAACGAACCAAAAACACTTTTTTTGAACAAATAACATCAGCCAATACTTTCTAATTTTCAGTTTTAGTAAACAAAAAAGCTTAAAGTTGCACTAATTGAAAGAGTAAATTCAATTTTTGCGTTATATCGTACCAGAAATTTGAAAACATCTATAGACAGCGTATCATTTTCCTCTTGCCATGCGCAATCAAAATAATTTCAATTTATTGATATCTTTTCCATAAGCACAGGCATTATTAGTGATTTTCATTTAATCTTTCCAACAACATCCCTAATCAAAACATTACTATCAAAGCAAAAATTTAAATTCAAAAGTTACTTGGATATGTAACCCGTCAAACAGCGCTTGACACTCAGTTTTGACATTTGACAGTATTGACATTGACAATCGTTTTGGTTTACGTATGTTTTGTGTTGTTTAAACACCAATTAAGTGTAAACGAACGGGTTTTTACTGAAATTATGAATATCCAATCATCTTATGGTATCCAGAGTACGGCTGGGGCCGTTCCTGTGCGAAATGAAAAGGGTAATTGCTTCACCAAATCTTAACCCCACTTTTACAACTATTTTTTAGGTGAAATTTCTATGCAAAAAGTCAAAGTACATCGCTATGTATCAGGAAAGAAGCCCGACTACGCTCAGGACGCGCGTTCCGACAGTGATAGTGACGATGAAGATTTCCTGGACCGTCGTAATCAACCAGTACAGCCCCCTTCTCCAGAGCCTACCAAAAGTGATGAAGAGCTCAATGATCCTCGTTTGCGTCGTCTTAAAATTGCTGAAATCGAGACTGAAGTTAGACCTGAACGTAGACGACACATTTTTGAGCCTGAGGTATTGGAGTCCTCTGATGAGGAGTCTGATAAAGAGCAAATTAATCTGCCTGAACACAAGCACACTTTAGAGGCGGCTCCTGATGATGATGAGTCTGAAGTTGAACTCAGTGATAGTGAAATCGAGAAAAAGAGAGAAATGATGAAGAAAAGGATGATGGATAAACAAGAAGAAGAGTTCATGTTAAAAGAAGAAGAAAAATCAGAGTCTTCAGAAGAGTCATCTGAATATGAAGAGTATACTGATTCAGAGGAAGAAGCCGGTCCAAGACTAAAACCGATTTTCGTGAGGAAGAAAGACCGGATAACCATCATTGAGAAAGAGAAAGAAGTACAGAAACAAAAACAACAAGAAGTGGAGGCGGCACGAAACGCTGAAGAACGACGAAGACAGACTCTAAGAATGGTTGAAGAAACCATCAGAAGAGAACAGCAAGCAAAAGACAAAGAAACAAACGAACCTAACATTAACGACGTTTGCACCGACGATGAGAACGACGAAGTTGAGTACGAAGCGTGGAAGCTAAGAGAACTGAAAAGAATTAAAAGAGATCGTGAAGAACGCGAAGCTATAGAAAGAGAACGCTTGGAAATTGAAAGACTGCGCAATATGTCAGAAGAAGAAAGAAGGATTGAGATGAGATTAAATCCCAAGCAAGTCACAAATAAAGCAGTTAAGGGCAAATACAAATTTCTACAGAAATACTTCCATCGTGGTGCCTTCTACTTGGATAAAGAAGACGAAGTATATAAAAGAGACTTTGCCCAAGCAACGCTCGAAGATCACTTTGATAAAACTATTTTGCCGAAAGTTATGCAAGTCAAAAATTTCGGGCGATCTGGACGAACGAAATACACTCATTTGGTTGACCAAGATACTACACAATTTGATTCGCCGTGGTCAAGCGAAACATCGCAAAATCTCAAATTTCACAGCTCACAAGCGGGTGGCGTGAAACCAGTCTTTGAGAAACCATCACTTAAAAAAAGAAAAACACAATAAAGGGTTCATAAATATTTATTTTAGCGTATTTGTACAGTTAACAGTAACAAAGCTTCAAAAAAATACGATGAAAAATAATAATGGTTGAATAAATGGAATTATAAAACAAAAACATTACGAGCTCATTTTTAACGCACGAAGCGCGATTTTTGCAGCAGCTCTTTTTGCCATCATTTTGTTTGATCCAAAGCCATGGACGAGCTTCGGGCGACCTTCACACATGAATTTTAAAGAAACCATGGTTTTCTTCGATTCAGTTTCATAACCGGAGCTAAAAATTGTATATTATGAAACCCGCAGTTTTTTGTAGTAAACGATTTCAGTAAGCATGTAGTTTTGATTCTACACCTAACATAAATACACATTCGAAATCCTTACCTAAAACGGGGATACGCAGTATGGCATTCGTACAGTCTTCGTATCATATTCTTAGGAACATTTTTACTAAACAAGTCGATTTCTTGCCACATGATCTTATAGAAAACATTCCAGACAGTTTTTAAATCACTGCCGCTGTCCAAATATACCGCCCCTGCCAACGCCTCAAAGATGTCGCCTAACACCTTAAATAATAAATTATGTTACAAGAATGGTAATGACTAGATCCGAATTGTATACAAAATTTTATCTGTTTTTTTTATGCGACACAAAACCGGGCTTACTTTAGGGACATCCACGTACTCGGCGATATTTAAATCTTCTTCTTCCAGCAAAATGAGCACTTCATCATCAATAACGTAGTTTTTCAGGGCTAGATAATCAGCAAATTTATCGATATGCCCTTGTAATTTCGAGTTCGTCATCAACAAAAATTTGTGGAAACCACATCTAACGACAAAACTTGCAAACGTGTTGTTATTGACTAAAGCTGAACGCAAATCAGTCACTTCTCCGGGATCTAAATATCCGCAATGTTCGTAAATATAGCAAGTTATCAAAAAATCCAATATCGCGTCGCCTAAAAATTCCAAACGTTCGTAGCTGTTCGTTATACGGTTTGGAGAATAAGAGGCATGTGTAAGTGCCTGCAAGAGGAAAGCTGGATTTTTGAAGCGATACCCCAAATGATTTTCCAATTCCTGCCACTGAGGAATATGGAAGAGGATGTTGTCTCGCGTCGCTTTTTCATTCAAAATCGGGTTGATTTTAGATGTTGCAATTAAGTACTGAATATTTTCAGAAGGTGGGATTATGCCGATCCATTCCACGAATTGTATTCCACCTACGACAATATGAACGAAAGAAATACAAATTTAGGGTATTCACCTTTGAAGCCGCCATTCAAGAAGAAAGCTCCCAATAAGGCCTCCACGCAGTCTGCCATAGTTTTATCACTAACGTACTGACTGTTCAAAAAGTTGGACATGCTAACATATGAGTTGTCTTCATCGTTGCCAATTACTTCAGGAGTTATTTCGCTGAGAGTCTTTTTGCTCAATGTACCAGCAATTTGTTCCTCTGAAGGCACGTTACAGTAAAACAATGTGTTGATAGAGCATTCCTTGTTACGAATACTGTTATTCAAAGGTGGAGGGATGGAAAAACAGGGTGGAACCCACTCATCATTCGGGGATAAATCACAATTCTTTAAGATACCACCCAACTTTTTCCGTAGGGCTAAATAATACAAGTTTTTGTTGCTAACTAGTTTCCCTTTGAGACTTGTACATTGGCCCTCGTTATACTTTGGGAACTTAAACAAGATGTACAGCGATGATAGAATCTTTAGGAACGAATCTCCCAAAGTTTCGAGACGTTCCAAGTTGACGATATCATTGGCTTCGGCAGATGTTAAAGCCTGATAAAAAGCACACAGATTGGGGCTCTGATTGTCAAACACAATGTCCAAGACCATGAGATCTTTGTGTTGAAACTCTCTCGAATATGTGATCGCGGGGATATTTTTCGGTTTCAGCGGAGAATCATTCTTTAAAGTCCTCTTATCCTTCGAGACCCTCTGGGAAATAAAAGTCTCATAATATTCAATGTCCATGACCGTGACGTTGATATCGCGTTCAATATCTTTGGGTTCTTCTACATTTTTCCAAGAATATTCAGCTTCCAGCCTCTTCGTTGCGAAATCTTGATTGTATTGTTGCGTCAACGACGTTGCATTTTCGAGAGGAAGACAATTACTATCAATGGATACAGCAACACTGTCAGTCTCAACTTGGGTTTGTGTGTCAGTCGGCACGTAGTTCAACAGGTGGACATCTATTTCCAAAGCGGGGCAATTTTCCAGATACTTTTCTTTACAACCAATATCTCGCGCAATTCGCATTTGCAGCTCTTGGAGTTTGAGCAGAAAAACTAAGCGAGAAAGAACGCTTGGAAGAAATCTAGCTTGAATCCATAAACACGATGGAAATTCTTGCTTGATCACCAATTCAGGAATAAGGTATTCTTCAAGTTCTTCGTATCGTTTATCCCTTTTCCGCTTAGACTCACGACCTCGGGGTTTGAAAGTGTTAAGTCTTTTAGACAAACCTTTAACCAAAAGAAGAGGTTGCGTGGGGTTTAGTATATTCAACTGGTGCTTCTCTTCATAGTAAGTAACGAAGTCTTTGTATTCTTGATTCGGGAACGGACTTCTTGCGCTTTTATCGCTACAGACTCGAGTTACCACATACATCTAGAAACTTCTATGAAAAATCTGCAAAGTTGTTAAAAAATATTTACCGTTGGTTGTGTCCTGTACCACGGTGATACAATCTTGTGCAAATACGTATCTTCAGTCACGTCAAGATTCATACGTTCGGAAGAAGTCGGTTCGAATTTATTTTTAAGAGACTTGTGCTGCATGACCACATCAAAATCAATCGTCACCTCTGAAGTGTCTTGGATAGGAACGACCAACAACATCTCCGAATTCATTCCGTTATTATCGAAGATTAAGAACGGCTTGAGTATCTCCAAGAGATCGTTGAAAATCAAATAGTGGAACTCTCTCAAATGCATCAACTCCTCTTTAGTTAGTGAGATTTTTTTCACGTTAGCTTTGATATGAACTTCTATCGTCCCAGCAGAATCAAAAATTGGAAATTGGCACAAATCTGGGATCGGTTTCGGCGACAATAAACCAAAGCAGAGCGAAGTTTGATACAAGTCGTAAACAGTTCCTTGATCGAAATCTTCACGTCTTGCGTATGAAGGTTTGAATTTCACTATATGTAAGTAAAGAGGCCGGTTCTCTTGGATTTTGCCTTTTACGCTTTTGGAAATCTTTAAAAGAAGATTGAACACTTGTGCTTAAAAAAAAATGTTCTCACCGCTCTGTCGTGCAATCTTTTCTTCTTTTTAACACCCGCATCCTTTTCTTTTTCCTGCGGCCAATGCTCAAACAAATACGAAACATCTTCCTCACAAAACTCTTTCTTCACAGGCAGTAAATTATCATCAAGTTCTCCACATTGATGTAATTTTATACAAGCGGTTAAAGCAGCGGCCCGCTTTGCGTCTTTCTTGTTTGTCATGAACGGTCCCTATAACAGTTGTGAAGTTTTTTCACTTGTCTTTCATGACACTTACTTTAATAGGTTCAGTTATTGGGCAAACAATTGGCAGAAGGATATAAACCCGTAATTTGTTATTTGTATCATTTGGTTCCAAGTACCACTCGGGTGAGTAAACATTGTACTGATCCTTAGAGAGACACTGGCAATAACGACATAAAAGAGCGATAGCCGATATCATATTGACTTGAGCAGAATTAAGACCGTTTGTATAGTACGGTGCAATGGGGTCTTCATTGTACATGTTGTTGATGTCACTCTGACTAGGACTCTCGCGTTCCAAGTTTTTCCCTACTAACACCTGTAAAATATTTTTATATCTGTCAAATTAAACAAAATAGCTGTCCAAAGCTGACTCAACAAAATAAAGTTATAGTAAAACCTTTTCTGGCGAGGTAAGATTGAAAAAATTCTATTGTACAAATTTACTTACCATATTCAATACCGCTTCTATCTGTTGAAACTCCTTGTATTTGATAAAGAACTTTTTCGCAGACTCGTGTTCAAGGATGGTATAATACAAACTTTTCTTATGCCGAGCCCTTCCTTTAGACTGAATGTAAGATCTGTAGTCTTCAGCTTTATCAAATTTTATGACCAAGGTACACTTTGGTATATCCACCCCTTCTTCCAAAACGTTGGAACTAACCAGAACATTGATCTCTTTATTGATGAAACTGTTTAGGACCTCCCTGTTCTTTTTCGTAATGTACAGACTCTCCCGTGTATCGTTGTAAGGATTGTTGTTGTTGCCCACAACGAAATTTGTCTTTAAATGACTAAACTCTTGGTCTACTTCTTTAAGGGCTTGCAAGACAAGATAAATGATCTTCGCTGTAAACCTCCGTTTGGTGAAAATAAGGCAACAGAGTTCTTCATCAGACTTGGATTTATATTCGCCTAGAATCTCGAACAGTTTTAAGACTTTATCAGTGGAGAACTTTCGCAATTTGTCGATTTTGTTATGACCAGCCATCGCTTTTTGAAATAGTGTCTTGGCCCAGCCAATCATGGTCAAAACGTAATTGAGGATGACGAAAATCTGTGTCTCTTGACAACGCTTTTTGATCCTTTCAACTTGTATCATGTAAGCGATACATGTCAGATGACCACCAAAACAACCAAACATTTCTATATGTACAATTAAGTCAGCAAGGAGGTTTCGTAAACTTTTTAGTACGTCGACAGGTTCTAATGGTCTCAAAATGTTTCCAGACAAGTTCAAAATAGGATTGGAGTCTTCAATTACGACAGTTTTTAAAGTATTGATCACTTTCGTTAAAAGAGACGTAACTTTCACTTCTACATGAGTTAAATTGGGTGCATCACAACACTTGAATAATTCTTGGGGGTTAGTAGAATACCTAAAATCAAGCATTGTAGTTTTAGTGAGAGTTTGATTTAGTAAAAATACCCAACAACATCATCTAAACCATCAACAGTAGCTACTTTACTGTGATATGTTGTTTCAAGAGCTTTAACCTCGTCCATGACTTTATGTAATTTACAATTACCATTTAAAAGAGTGGCGGTTAAACCGAGAATTCGAGGAGGTGTGGAATAAAGGTTAAACGTTCTCATTATTTGGCGCATGGAATGATCGTCAACAGCGTGATGACATTCGTCAAAAATCATTAAATTAATCTTATTCACATCTGAAAATAGCATGCAAATGTTGGAGGCAAGAAGAAGTTAGTAACTCACCAACGGAGTTTGCGTTAATAAGATTGATCATAATTTGTGAGGTCATGACTATAACTTGGAATCTGTTAAATTGAGTTTCCCATTGATCTTTTCCCCAAAAATCTAAGTTCATTTCTCCTGAAAATGCTCCCACAGTCAAAACTGTGTGGTCTTCAATATACTTAGCATGCTGATCAACCAAAGCTACAGAATTGACGAGGATGACTGATATTTTTCCTCCATCTTTGTAGGGTCTAAAAACTACCTGTTAGCAAAAAAAAACTGCAATAAAGCTACATACATTGCTAAGCTATCGCTTAAATGTTTCAAAACCATAATGGCTATAAAAGTCTTGCCAGATCCTGTAGGAAGGTAGATGATGGTGTTTTGCTTAATAGCAATCTTCATTAGCTCTACTTGGTAGTTTCTGGGAATTAATTGCTCTTCTTCCTCCATTGTGGTAATTTTGGAACAATTCAGATCTAAGACAAAAACCACAACTCACGTTACGTGTTACAAACTTCTAGAACAAATTACACAATACAGCAGGAATTACACGTCATCTAAAACAAAATGGGAATCCCCCAATTACTTGAAATTACGTGCACAAACGAGCGAAGCCGAAGTAATGAGAAAATCAGAATTAATATTTACAAATTAGACATCGCTATTCGTAATAATAAAAAATATTGGAGGTTTCTAAAAGATAACTAAATCTTGATTTTTATATATAAGTACAATTAATTTCATTTAGGTAATTTACTATAGTAAAAACTATCTAACCTTAAACTGTTTTTCCTATCTTGAGTTCTTGATTTGACAGGTGACAGCTTGCAGTGAAATTAGCTGTTATTAGTCCGAAGGTCCGAAACTCCATTGTTCGAAAGAACAGATACGACACATTATTTGTACTTTTCTCTCTTTGCAATGAAAATTTTAATCTCCCAAAGAAAGATAAAGAATAAACTTCTGTTTGGGATCGAAACATTCAATGCTCGTGTTTGTAAAAATAAAATCCCTAGATAAAATCTTTCGAACTCGACCAATCACAACCAAGGTAATTAAAAAAAAAAGACTTCTCGATCTTTTCAAAATTATATTAACAGGATTTAAAATTATGAAAGGCTTAAAATTGAAATAATTTTTTTTTAAATTATCAGGTCAACTGACAGAAATAATACAAACAACTCCAAAAAATGGTGTCGTTTATTTACTCTTGAAAACTCCCAAGGAAACCTGTAAGAAAATACAAACAATAACTTTACTGTTAATATGCTTAATGATACAATAAGAAAAAATTTTAAAAATCAGTTAGGAGCGAAAGATAATAGAAACTGTAATCAAGTTAATGTTCATTTGAACTATGAAGTCATCACGATGTTAAAGAATCGACTTTTTGGATCAAAACACGACCTACCGTGGTCATTCGTGATTTCCTCTTCTTTCAAATCCAAACCTGCAAACAAGAAAACAATATAAAGAATGAGTTTATAGTAGTAAGAACAGCCCCCGTATTGTTAAACTCAGATAGGAGCGAAAGACAAGTGAAAATGTGTAATCATTTATGTCATTTGAACTATGAATTCATCACATTCCAATTAATCTAAAACCAAATTTATAAAAAAAATTACCATTCAATTTCTTCAAGTTTTTGACGTTTCTTTGAAGATACCTGTAACAACAAATTCAATTTAGTTTCACAAAATTTTTCTTAAATGGTTGAATTTTGTTTAATTAAATCAGTTAGGAGCGAAAGACAAATTAAACTGTAATCAACTATATTCATTTGAACTATGAAATCATCACTTGGGATCTTTTACTTTAAATATAAGACAACAGCTAAAGTTACTTACAATCTTAATCCAGCCAAGACTTCCAGCAAATATCTGCAATATAAAAATAACTTATAAAATTTCATACAACGCTATTTCCTCAAGAAATAAAAGAATTAATTCAGATAGGAGCGAAAGACAAAATTAGCAGTGTAATCAGAGAAATCATCTGAACTATGCAATCATCATGAACAAAAAAATTAAACAAAAAAATGATAAAACTCAAATTACCTCACTTGGGCTTCTTAAATTTGCCTTGAATGAAAATTCTTGGAACGTCAATATTTTCTTTCTTGTTTACAGTTCTTCTGTGAATGTATGTGAGAGAAGACGTTTCAAAAGCTGCTTCTTCAAAGATCTTTGACAGATATTCTACAGAAAAATAGTAGCTCCTGAAAAACGTTATATTTGATCATTTTTTAGAAAACTTAAATTTGATTTTAAACAAACCTTGTTCCATCTTGTCTCATATAAAAATTCTCTGAGATTTTATGTCCTGCTTTAAATCTCAGTTGGGCCATGTCATACAACCCATAATCACGAAAAAGGACGATTCCACCTGGTTTCAATAATTTATAAACTAGTTTCAAAGTATCAACAAACTTATCTGGATGTATAGCAGAAAGCACAAAAATCAGAGTTACAACATCCACACTGTTCTCTTGAACATTTTTAAATACATCGTCAGTGGTTATATCAGTTGCAAACGCTTTCATGTAGTCTTCATTATAAAGAGGATTTCTTTTCAAGATTTCAATGGCTTTTGACGACAAATCACATGCCAGAATATAAAAATTGAGCTTTTCTTCAATAAGAGGAAAAATAAAATTCCCAACACCACATCCCATCTCAAAGAGAACTCTTTTACTTGGAGACTCAGCATCAAGCAACTCTGAAAATTCTCGTGTGGTCCAATGCCGGTCCTTGAAGAAACGAGCTTCGTTACGTTTGTAAAACAAATCCCAATGTTTCTTCGCATCTTTTTCTAAAAGTTGGGCTTTGTAATCGGCCACTAAACGGGAATTTTGCTGCTGTAAACGTTGTTGATCTTCGCAAGTGAGTTCTTTGGTTAGAGACGTAAAATCTTCGAGATCGGTCATTGTTAGGTGAAACTATACCTTAAAAAGATTGAATTATTAGATTATTAAAACGATTTTGAGTAAAACTTTTGATTTAATTTAAAGATGATTGAAAAAAACAGTAAAAACGTACCAACAGCCATACATCACAAAAACTTGAAGTTAAATGACAAACAGGGCTGCCGAACGAGCTCGACCAATGAGAGCTCGATTTGAGCTTACTAGAAGAGGAGCGAAGTACCAACACTGACTCCGAATATTACTAGAAGAAGAATTATGTTGCAAAAACGCGCGTTTTTTGTAAATTCATTTTCGGTTCAAACTTTTTATTCCATAATTATATAAAAAATTTGTAGAAAATAAACCTTAGCTTTATTTATTAAATAAACAATATTTCAGTAACGCTAGCCCTAATTTAGTTTTGATAATAAAGTATGGATAAATACGTATATCACCTCTAAACTAGATTCAAATACTAATTGGCGTCCAAATAAAATCCAAACACGTCTTACAGCACAGCTTCCTAAACCCTCCAATCTTACAATATTTTGATAAAACACCCAAAGAACAAAAATCTGATTTGTCTTCCAAACAAGGCTTTGTTTTACGTCCTTTACACATGGGGTTACTCCACTTTGTGTCATTTTGGCACACACGTTTCTGTACAAGTGGAGGGGCTTCTCCACATGTATAAAAACTTTCATTTTCTGGTGGTAGGCAATAAGATGAACGATATGAAAGTCCTTTTCCACAGCTGACAGAACACTAAAATCATTCTTGCAAAATTCAATGTTTTTCAAAAAAATCTACATACTTGTGACCATTCGCCGTACATCCAGTAAGAAAAACAGGGGACTCTGTTGCATGGTCTGTTTGATAATGGTGTAATACCTGAGCATTTGTTGGGGTTGACCATATGTTTCCATGGTTCATCCATGATGGTTCCGTTATTTTGAAAAAGTATTTTGTTTAATATAGCTTGAGGAACACAGTAAAGTTCTCTTTGTTGAACACCCTGCAGACCACATGTAGTGGTGCAAGGTTCCCATTTTCCTGCAATCCACTGAAAGTGGCAACTGTAAACATATTAAAATTTAGGAAGATTTGAAAGAGGGTATTAATATTTATGATAAAATGTCAGGATTATAGGTTTTAACAGCTCACTTATAAAAAGCCGGTTAGATTTTCATCATCCTATATATTATTGAAGCTAATGCGCGACCAAATTTATGTTGTTTGAATTATTTAGTGAAACTATACTCATCAGTAGTAAATGCAAACGTGCATTATTCCGTTTTTTCAATTTCAGTGCTTTTTGGCACTTTTTCTCAGTTATTGCATCAGTTCCATTGTTTGTATAACGAACAGTCATGCATTTCCTAATTTGGGTCATATTTCTTCATCACTGTAATGGTGTTATTTTTACTCCAACCACTCAAAATTTTACATTTTTCAGTAAATGCCTCAATACTATTATTCATAATTTACAAAAAAATCGTGTGATCTACACTGTAAATTTAGATATTCCAATCAGAAGACCAGTCATTCGGATCAATGAATCTTTTGGAAGCACTTGGTTTCAATATGAAAGAAGCGATATTTGTGTGATAAATCTGAGAGAAAGTTTAAGCTCGTCATTAGAAACATTGTTTAAAAATCCGAATATTAGTCCAAGAGGAGCGTTTCTGATCATTACAAAAATTATAAATGAAAGTATATTTTTAGACGCTGCTCAGTATTATTTAAGTGAGTTGTACGTAATAAAAACAATCTCGAATTCGCAACAGGAAATCTACACTTATAAGCCATATTTAAAAGGAAGTGTTAACAATCCAGACACAAGTTTTCAACACCTATCGACTTGTCTCTACGGAATATTAAATTCGAATTTTTCAACGAAGCATATTGTACCACAAAAATGGAGTAATACTACTATGACTATAATCAATAATATTTTCCCTCCATACACCATATGTCCCATGTGTGCAACAAATCGTGGAATCGAAACAGAAATCTTTGATATTATCATCGAACGGTTGGGATTCTCTGTAAATTACACAAATGACAAATTCGTACTTTGGGGCTTTAAAGAAAACGGCTATTACAACTTCTTAATGACTGATTTACAAAAACGCAATGGTGACATAGCTCTTGGTGGTTTCCATCCAAGATTGGAAGAACACATAGATTTTGACATGACTACCAATTACATGGAAGATGGTGTCCACTGGTTGGTACCTCAAGCCAAAGTCATGCCCTTTTGGAAACGCACCACTCTCATTTTTAGCGGAAAAATCTACTTGCTGATTGGTTTCTTCTTCGTTTTAAGTGTTACAGCTTGTTATGTTCTTTACGCAGAGCCGTTTGATTCCTCGATTGTTACGTTTTATCAAATCTTAATCGAATACAGTGTCCCAACTTTGCCACGTTTCAGAATAATGACTATAAGTTGGATCTGTTTTTGTTTAGTGATATCAACAGTCTTCAAGAGCAAGTTAATGGATGTTATCTCGAAGAAGACCTTAGAACGACAGGTTGACACTCTGAGAGACATCATTTCAACAAAATTTATCTTAAATCTGGATCCTTTTGTTGCTTCATTTTATTCTGATTATAGAAATTCAGAAGAAGAGTATGTTATAAAACATTATGTAACCAGTTTAGATCATTTCTATAATGTTAATCGAACAGCATTCGTACGAGATTGCGTGACTGCTACATTCCAAAGAGCGTACGAGTACGAGGAGTCCTTCGAGGACGCAGATGGAAATTTATTCTTACATCTAATTAAACCATCGATTTTCTCAATACGGATGAACTGGTTTTTCGTAAAAGGTTATCCAATTTTTCCACAGATCAACGAGCTGCTAGGAAGAATCAGAGCAAATGGTTTTGTAGAACATCAGTATGAGAAATTAGCCTACAACCTGCAGCTGTCGTTGATGAAGAAGAGGAAGGCGACTTTTTCGGCCGATGTTCTTAATTTAGAACACATGCAAATAGCGTTTTTTATGTGGTGTTCTGGTATCGCTTTAGCAATATTTGGATTTTGTTTGGAATGTCTTGTTATGAAGTTAAAACGAATATAAGTTGCAAGTAGTTGAATGGTTAATTGTCATGCAATAAATGTTTTCCTAAATTGTGTTTTTTCTAATTTTCCGTACGTCTAAGCCAAGAAAACGTTCTTTCAGCGCTTTGTATCTGTAGGAATTATGTTTTTCCGCAATCCGCTCTATTTTCCTCTTAGATAATTGACTTTAATTCAATCTAAGAACAAAGCTTACTCAAACGTGTTGCATTTCTCAAAAGGCAATGTCGGTTTCGTCATCAAAGAACAATGTTTTCTTCTAACCAACTTCTGATTTTGATCATCCCAACAAGCAACAGTCTTTTGGCGACGCCCACCGCCGCAGCTTGCAGAACAAGGACCCCATCCGCCCAAGATCCACTTAAATCTATGCGATGAAACAGAGACTTCTTTGTTAATGATGTATTCTGAGCGAAGCGACACGTTCAAGCCTTCCTCAATCTCACTAATTGGAGCGTATACCTTTAAAATTGAGTTCGTCATTAGATAAATGAAATCAGTAGACACTTCGCGACGCAGAATTAGCATAAATTCCCCCTTACCAGAATAACCATTTCCGCTAGCACCGGACCATTAGCCCAAATGTTGTGTTTGTTCTTGGATTTCTCGTAGAAAAACTTGGTGCCTTCGATGATATCTGTGCGTAATCCCGTGTTAGGAATGGTAATCCTGTATTTCTTTTTCCTGCGATTTTTCAGGATGAAGGCAACGGAGGGATCATCTTTATTATGCATTGTAACGTTGGCTTCTAATTTAATTCGAGTTGCCATTCGTGGCAAGACAGCAATCCTACTAACTTCTAAAATGATAAAAATCGATTAGAACTTAATAATCGTAATAGAATTATTAATGCGGGGACACCTCTCTTGAGCTTTCTCCTGAAAATCGATTCTATATTGGAACAATCGGAATTATTTCCGCCACAGACTCCGCACATATCGGTTTTCACTTTGGAGAATAATTGACCGTCGCAACCAAGAAATTGACAAACGCCCTTCAACGTAAAAACCGATCAAGAATCTATTCCGCCCCAATTTCTTACCTACTTGAATACAAATGTTATCTGAATTTTCATATGAACAAGGCGTCCCATCTATTAAATTCTCGTCACTTTCAAACAATTCGTTCGTACTCTCACTGATACATATCAATTTACATTTATTTTCCGCTGAAATCAATTCCTTTTCACCAAATTCTAAGTAATCTGATCACGATAGCTTACGTTCATCGCTTTCGTATGGTAACCAAGTCATATTCCCTGGTCGTGTTCCTCCAAGATTCAGTAATTTTGGTAGTTTTTTGCACTGTTGAGCTCTCATATCTCCTAGCGGTTCAGGACAAGCCTTATTATTACATATTCTCCATTTCTCGGAAACTCCTTCACACACTGTTCCTCCATATGATGGTCTAAAAATCAACGTACATTTATTAATACCATGTTTCGGAACGAAAAAACTCTTTTTATTAATATAGTTTCACATTTTCTTACGTGGGATTATTACATTTCCTCGTTCGGAACTGAACTCCTGTGCCGCAAGATCTGGAACATGGTCCCCAAGGGCTCCAGTTGCTCCACCCACCATCTTGGGGATTCAGTATTATCGGAGTTCGGCCTGAATTTTTCTTATCCATATCTTCGCAATATCCATTTCTGCACCACTAAAATTTCGCAAAATATGCATATCAGTGGGTGTGTAAAAGCGCGTCATAGAGTGTTGGAAAGCAAATGCAAAAACTAGAACTTTTATCTCTCGAGTGTAGTTTGTTAGTTCGTAAAATCGATGTGTTTATTTTTATTGGGAACTGCTTTTTCATTAATAGAAAAAGTTTCCGAAGCTAAATTCACTTTCATTTCTGTGCGCTCTGCTTCCACTACTCATCGCTTTTTATACTTGAAAACATCGATCTTTTAATCCAACAAAGTAGTGGATGACCCTTCACGGCTTTAAGGATTTGTAGATCGTACAGTGATAGCAACCTAAACACATTTTCCGTTTGATAAGTTGCGGCGGTTTGCAATTTGGTTGTGAATAACTCATCAGATTTTACCTTGTTGAATCCACATTCTGTTCCTTCCAAGGGAGACCCTTTCTTAGTTTTGCATACTAAAGGGGACTTTTCGTGACCACACCATAAGTGCGAGCACGGTTCTATAATATCGAACGCTCTGCAAAGCCCGAACCTGGAATAAAAAAAAACAGTTAATCGGTTCCAAGAACTGAAACAATGAGTTCCCGTTAGATATTGATCGAAGTGTGTTAAAAATTTACAAATGTAGTGAGTGGTTCTTTGTAACTAATTAGTTTTTGTTGTGATTCTCTAGTGGTTGCACACAAATTTACCCGTCGCCAAACTCCATCCGGCATTGTTCATCCATGCTGAAAACATTTTGAAGTGTGGCATTTAAAACAATTTCACTCAACCCTGCTGGTGAATTCGATAAACATATCCATTTCCTGCGAAAAAAGAGCTTATCTAAAGCATAAATGTCATTTGTTCAGACTCACTTAACTATCTTTTTAAATTCGTCTCGAGAGCACTGCGACCAAGAAAATTGATGAAAAGTCGCTGCTACTAACGGTGCCATTACACTCCCTTTGGTTGCTTCTTCTCCGCAGTTATTCGAATTTTTCTTGTCCCCATCGTGGCTTAATCCTAAACTATTTCAAAGTTCCATTTCCTCTTAAGTTGAAAGTCAGAACACTCACATGTGAGCCATTTCATGAGCTATGATGAAGGCACTCGTCAGACCCTCGTCTCGGTTCAATGCACAACTCCTTTTTGGGTCACAAGCTCCGGCTACAGGAGCGTAGCCGGATGGACCACCGATATCTGAGCGGGTTAACCAAATTGCAACGTCATGGTGACGCTCTCCAAGTGCTAGAGATTTGTGCAAACGGTTGTTCCAACTGTTCACATTTTCGAGGGACTTTTTCGATTCACCTGGACGAACCACCATTTGCTTTTTGTGCTCGTAAAGCAGCAAGCGCGTCACAACGAGACGCATGTTTGCCTCGAGAGACGGGTCTTGATATATTGCGTTTACCTTTGAAAAATCACGGAAAACTGAGATTCCGCAAGTGTTGGACAAAGATTAAATAATGGCTCCAAGAGTAGTCCGAGCTCAGATTTCTCAATTTAGCGTCTATTTTAGAATTTGGCGAGTAAGGAAGAAATGGAAAAAATATTTTCTTATTACTTTGAATGTTCTAGATCAAATGACTTGAAATTTTGTCTACTTATAGATTATAATGCACTCTTCCGATGGATATTAGAAATAACCAAAATTAACCAGGAAAAATAATGTTACATGCGATTTACCCGACGCATCCACCATTTTTAGCCATAATTTTTTTGTTTGATTTTGTTTAAAATTTTTTGATATTGCTTTGAAGATAAATTCTCGTAAAATAAGAGCACAGTTATCGATTTCCGCATGGCTGAAAACCAAGGAAGCGCAAATCTCACCACGAAATGAATTTATGATAAGTTTTCTGTTTTATTCGTACTTATCTGTATTGTATGATAGAAACAAAGAAGTGTAAGATTAATAAAGATTCTTTTTGTAGTGATCTCAAAGCTCTGAAATAATAATAAAGTATATTTTAACCCGAGCTCTATTTCCGGACAAAATTGATTAACGTAAAATTTTATTATGTAATAAATAATAAAGTAGATATGAAAGTATTGAAATAAAAACTTAATTGATTTAAAAATATGACTTACAATGTTGAGTAAGGCCAAGACATAATGTTCCACTTTATCTCTCCCATGAAACGCTATAAGTGTGTGATCCACTGCGACAGCAATTTCGAGCCATCTCTCTGGCAGCACGGATCCTCCAGATTTCCGGTCTGTAAATTTTTTATCCGTAGTGATAACTTGCTTGCAATATTTTTAAAGATCTTTTTACTTATGGGAGAGTCAGCTGTCCAAGCCGTGTCGTAAAAATATCCAAGCTCTTCATCTTCTAATTGTTCTCTACGCCAACCTAAATGCGGTGATGTCGTAACTTTCTCTTCTACAATACGCTCCGTTTCTAGGTCATCTTTTACCCTTCCGTTATCTTGTCTAGATCCGACATCGTCTTCTATGTCGATCACGTCTCCCGTTAAATTAAAAAGCCACTGTTCTGGTGCGGGTTGTTTGAAATAAATTTCTTCTGTGTGACGTTTTGGACGGCTTTTACTAGAGTGGAATGAAATTAGGTTTACTCCTAGTTGTAAAGGGTCGCAAATTCTATAAAGGATGCAATTTATTTAAGTGAAAAATTTTATATCGATATTGGGAGGTGCTCGATGGAGTATGCTAAAAAGGGTCTCTTCAAGTTCAAGTCAACACCTGATACTTTTAGAGTTAGGCAGATTTAAGATTCAAATCCGTCGGCGTCGAAGCTTTCAGGAGGAACTTGCTGCCCAATAAATTACCAAGCGAAACGTAAAAATTGCTGAGATTGCACGAAAAAATGTAAACTCTTAGACTTAGATCATCATTGAATAAGACAAAGTTAAAGGTCAGTGCTCTGAAAGCAGCTGAAGCAGGACCCGTCCGTCTCAAGTTTCTCGTAATAGAATTTTCCTGGAACGCATTATCGGATCTCCAGACAAAATTGATTAGAAAATAAGGAAGTCCTTGCCTGTACATCCGATGCTCTCCATCACTGCCGTTAGCATTAGTCGGTTGCAGAAAAAACACAACGTCACCCACACTGAAATATCCAGTAACAGACCGTCCACACAACGCAACCACAACCCTTGATGACATTTCAAGGCTACTAACTACCCCTAATTTATAATCACATTGCTGAATAGCCTTCAGGGTAACATCCCCATTACCGCAGACCCATTCGGCCCAGAGGGTTGGCGCAACAACCAAATTACTTTCAGGATTAAGTTCTAAGGTCCAATCTCCCACTTCAATCATTTTCAATTTACTCGACTCGTGCACGTAAACATTACTGTATATGTCACGACGTCTACGGATTGTTTTTTCGTAGATTCGGGGATATACAATCTCGGAAAACTCGTCAAGATGAGAGTCAGACCAAAATGTTGAAAAGACGATGAAGTCGGCGCCAGGGAAAATTACGAGGAGGAAAGCGACTAATAACCGAGACATCTTCTATTAAACTGGTGACTGTCATTACTTTGACTGAGCAGATGGCCGTAAACAGAAGTGTTTCTAATTGTGATGCAATTTAATTTACTGCATGATGTCCAACGTCTCTTGACAATGAACTCCAACCTCATTAAATGATGTGTTAATGTAGGATAGCATAAATGAAGGAATTTATTGGATTTTATACACAATTATCCTTCGCGTTTTAGTGTTATCAAAGGAATGTTCACTTTAGAGCAGTAGAGAATAAAGAAAGAAAAAGGTTGAAGGAATTTAAGAGGGTCGGATTAATGCAAAGATACTAAACAAGAAAATGGTTAATTAAACGGATACAACGCAGTGGCCCCCAATTTATGTTAATCGCTTTTCATAAAAAATTACAAGTAAAGTAAGCTTTCTATTGATTTTCGCATTTGTAAAACTTCAGAACTCTTCTTCAAAATTAATTACACCAACAATTGACCCATTCTTGTCGGCTCGCTTCTTAAGCTCTCAGCTATTATTGCAGATTTTATGCAGCGAGTTCTTTTATTAATAAACCTTCGTTTAAAGTTTTACTGAATTGATTTGAGAGGTTTATTTTCCGGAAAAGTCCATTAAAATAACGACTCTAATAACACTAGAACGGCAATAAAACGGATGTTTATTTGTTGCCTGTTTATTTGTTTACTGTTCCAAGGCGCTTTCTTTCAAGAGATTTACCAAGCATGATGAAGAATTCAAGGTAAATAAAACGGTAGAATCGATGATTTCGGAGTTCTTTAAAACTGTTTTCCTTGATCAATTTCTATGTGAAATTCACGAGACTGAAATGCAATCATGAAATTCGTTACGAGAAGCGAAGAAGGTGGCTTAAAGCTTAGTTGTAGGTAGATTATGAAATTTTAAATGAAAACAGCTTTTTAAATATTCATAAACGGAAATGTTGGAAGTAGTTAGACTGAATAAATTGCGAAACTCTGCAAAAGTGAAAACTTTCGAAATTATTCATTTAATACCCGGTATATGTAAATAATTTAATTAATTAAAGTCTTGTTAATAAGTGATCAACAGCAGAATGTACGTCACTATTAATTTATTGTTTCATAAAACAGTGTGAGTTCGCTCCAAGGGGGCTTAATTATAACATTCAGGATCAGCTCGTATTAAGGCAAAGTTCACATACATAAGTACAATTTTGCGCTCAATTAGCACCTATTTCAAATGTTAATTCTTATAATTAAAAACTTTTGTAACATCCGACGTCAAATTTGGAAATCCGGTGTTACCGGAAATTTAATTTAGGTGCATTTTAGCAGCGGTGCGTCGCCCTGGAATTCATACTATAAATTAAATTTTACCTAATTTTACCGTGGCATATTGTCAAACACAACATAATGAATGTTTTACACAATAAGAACCACAATGTAATTTACCGGTATTCTTATGTAAATAGGTTTTATACGGTTTAAAATAAAAACGTTTTAGCTAAAACTGCATAAAAAAGACGTGAAATTGTTCTTCGTTTCTCATAGCTCCGTTCAACATAAGTGGATTTTTTATTGCTATATTCAAAAAACTGGCACTTGGCAGTCTAAGTGTGCTTTCAAAATGCAGTGGATAAAATTTAACCGTTCTTTTAAACATTTTTGTATGTTTCAAACTTCCGGTTTACTTAGAAAAACTTTTATTTAATAACATGCTAGGAACGCTACAAGAAACTTTTCAAAACTCTTGTGGGTCTTTGAACTTAATGGTAGTTTAGTTTTTTTCACACCAAAGTTTTGTTTTGTTTGTAAACTTCTCAATCGCAACTTAGCCTCAGATTTAAAGTAATTTAAATTCTCAAAAGACATTTTATATCTCTCTGATCCGGTCTGAATATAATAGGCAAAAGTTGATAGTTTTCTAGATTCTTAGCATATTTAAAATTCGGAAAATTCAAACACTTTGTACATTATGAAGCAAAATGTATCGGTATATCACCGCTGTGTTTTTAGTACCCGCTAATCAGTTTACAAAGATATCCTTTAAGTGCTTAAGTAGATCATAAATTCAACAAAACTTTCTTTGAATTCTCGTTGAACGTGCGGAAAATGGAGTCTAAGAGTTAAGCGTTTTATTATCTTATTAAGTTTAACTGCTACCTAGTTATTGATTAAAGAACAATGCAGGATTCGCTCCTTTGAAGGGGAATCTGCTCGTACCTACTGCTTGCTGTATCTTTTTTAAGTCGTTTAAGATAATTGAGTGGCACGTGGAAGGTTTGTATTATGTCCAACATTAATCTGAATTATTTTGTTGCCACAAACTTCTGTTCAACGTTTAGTTAGGATTAGTGTTGCTCGTTAGCTAACTTAACATAAACTGCAATTTAACTTGAATAATGACACAATTAAATCCATTGAAGTTGAGAACCAAGTTTACCGACTATTGTTAAAATTCTTTTATTTTCTAACGTAACATGAACTGCTAACATGGTACAAAGTTAACAAAATCTAATTATTACAACAATATTGGTCATAATATGTTAAATCTTTTGTAAAAATATTGAAATACAAGCCCTGCTAGTAAAATTGAAATTCTGCAGGAGAAGATTTCCGCCCCACTGCCAGCGTTGCAGAAATTCTTTTCGTCGCAACAAGTGATACACGAGTGCAACTTGGTTCTTTCTCCGATGACTATACATCCGGGCTCGCAAGTTTCTGAGCAGTTCCTTTGCAGGAGCCACATTTTAGGCTTTCCAGTGATCTCATCGGTACTCGTCGACATAGAAATCCGTCGTACCTACATGACCATGTTGAAGAAAAAAATGTAGGGAGAAAAAAAGCCCTACCTGACATTTTTTCTGTTCTTTGTGGCATTTAGTGTGCATGTAAGTATGGTTTGCTTCCAGGTCGAGGCACCTGTCACCATCTACCATGGTATCGCAGCGGTAGCACCACAGGTCATGCTGTTTTTCTGTAGCTCCTCTGGTCTTGTGCTGCTGCTGCTGCTCACTGGAGTCTGCAATCAATAATTTCCCGGTTACCACGACGACTGACGCAATTCAGCGCCTTTTACAAACACGCCGGTGCACCGACGTCAATGGCATCTTTTTTACAGTTTATGAGGCAATTTTTGTTTAAAACGCCAAGCAGTTTTAAAATAAGACACACAGAGTTTTAATCAGAAAATCTGATGATGGGAAATTTACAAGAAGTTGAAGAACTCACCTGATAATGAAATTAGCGTGCTGAGGAAAATAATGAAACTGGCGAAACACTTGAGCAACATTATCGTTTATGCAGTTCTCTCATTGTCGAGATTTCTTCCTTCTTGCTAACGAAACACGTTTATCAACCTCATGTTGACCCTTCAACTGCTGTCGCCATTTTGAAGCTGCGCAAGTCTGCAACGTTATCTCTTCTCTTTCGACCTTTTCGCTCTGATAAAAATATTTAAATGGTCTATTTAGTTGCTCTTGATTGAGTAAAATGGACTCATGCGAGAAGATACTTATCCGAAGTTTCCCCTGCCTTCGATTCCAAACTTAAAAACATCGAAGCGATTTTTTTTACTGAGATTTCACCTATGAAATCGTAAAATTTCGACATTGTTCAAGTTCCAAAGGCCTCGATTCAGCGGTTTCAGTCGGCCTTATCGGTGGTTATGCAGTCGCTGTTGGTCCAGAAAATCGCAGGCGGAGGCTGACGCCGTGGGGAGGATCCTGCATGATCCTGGGCAGTATCACTCCGGCATTTGTTCGTGTAGGCACTAACACCGCTTACGTTATCGTAGCGCTAATCCGAAAGTTCTTTTCTTAACGTTTCGCCGCGGAAGAATTATTTGAGTCGCTTTTAAATGTTGAATAAAATTTTTTGTGAAATTTAAAAAAGGTGAGTCCTTCAATGAATGATGCATGCACCAATTGAATTATTTACCTCCCTGAAACAGAAAATCACATTGTACCTACCACATAGACTATATTCTGTTCGTCACTGATAATTTTTTATTCAAATATTCATTATTGAAATGTTTCGGTTTTGTGTGCGTGTTGATAATTAAATTTGAAAAACTAATGAGACCGATATTGATGACCTGTCAGGTCCGGGAAACAATACGACTTCTTTTGTTCATAGAACTGAGTCCAATGAAAACATCTGTTAAAAATGTATGAAATTAATGATCATCGAGAATGGTGAAATATTTTGATCCTGGAAATGTCAGATAAATTATTGACTAAAATTCCTATTTGTTATTCAACGAAACCGCTAATGTTTCCTCATAAACTAGCTGCAGAAATAGCGCGATAAAGAGTTAATTAAGTGCTAAACTAAATAAGCTTGGATCAAATGAATTTTTAAGTGACCTGTCAAGCTTAATATAGCGTTACTTTCGGATCGATCCTCGTATACTCACACTTGACGTAAATAAAAGAATGTTTATTAAAAAATAATGTGGTTTTTCCAACTAAAAAATGAAAGTTTTGTCAATGGCGCTGCCGCCTAAAACCGCAATTACGTAGTTTCTCAAAAATATTTATATTACATTGTATAAGCAAATATAGTTCAAATATAAGCAGTTTCATATTAAACACAAAAACCGCTAGTTTTATAATTAAGTTTTAATTTTCGCCTGCATAATTTTCCTTGCAAACTTAATCTCTACCATACCAAGTTGTATGACTTATAATTTTAGGTACAGCATAACCATATTAGACAGTCTACTTATCGCTAAATCTTCTTAGCAAGAGCCTTTGCTTTAAGACTTGTTGCACAACATCCTCACAGTTGCGATATAAATCATATTGAAATTTTTTCTCTCCGTCGCGTCGGCAGATAGAAATAGTGAATAGTTTTAAAATTATTGTCCCCATCAAGCTTTTATCCGAGATGTTTTCAAAGAGAAAATGCTCCATTTCACCATTTTCAACGATTCAAATACGTAGATACAATAGAAAATCTCAGGATTTCTTTATAAGCTTTATTCCTTTTCCTTCATAAAAGAAGAAAACAATGCTGTTGGGTTGGATTAAAACAACAATGTTTAATATTTAAAAAAGCTGAATCTCTGTAAAAAATGTGAGTAAGCCACCTGAAAGTTCATTAAATTTTACAGTTAGATTAGAAATGTTAGTATTTACCAATAACAACAATTTTGATATTAATCGATCAACAGGTGAAACTCTCAGTAGTTTAGTAGTTAATTGTACATATATTTGACCATTCTGACATTAATAAACAACATAACAGTCAACAAACATTTAATATTTGAAATTTCATTTGGTTGAGAATGTAAAAACATTTTCGAACAAATCACAAACATGTTTATCCCAAATTAGCTCTTCTTCTTAAAGTGCAGAACACGATTTTGCACTTTCGGAGTGGCAAATTGATCCATCTGAATCTCATTGAATTTTTTATTATTTTCACAAAACTTATAGAACATTATTCAATTTCTTGGTTTATTGTTAGTCAGATCTTTAATGCCATCATAAACGGATTTCTTTAGATGGTCTTTCATTCTGGTTTATCTGAGAGCGCATTGTAATATTGGCAAAAAATCGACAATTTATTTAATAATGACAAAAATTCATCAATCAATAAGCTTATAAATTTGTAATTTACAAACATAATTCCTTGGACTTCGATGTGTAAGTAAATCGCGAATGTATTCAAACTTTTGTATGTATAAAATCTGTTGATGAAACGCTATTTCCTCCGCTCATTCTGTATTTTCCTTTGCATTTTTAAATTGTCGAATTTCACTCACAATGATGGAGTCGAAATATGAAAGAGGGTAATTGCCAATTTTATTAAAATTACATTTCTGCGCCAGACCCAACAAAATGTGGGGCATACTTGCACATTTGCATTTAGAGCTCTGACTTTTTTCAAGATTTAGAAATAGCAATCCACTCCCTACAAAATTGACACTTTATTTTTGCACTTTAAACTCCAAAGCCCCACATGGCGTCTTTGCACGTTGTAATTCAATAGTTTCAGTTTTATTTTGTTTTTATTAGGACAATAAAGCTTGAAGATGTAATTTCCCGGTGTTTTATTCGACTGAAATAGCCACTTACGAAAACGACAACATACTTTGTGTAACAATGTAATTTTGTTGCTAATTCATGTGCTTAAAATATTGACGTCATTTTAAAATTCAGCCTTCCTAAATCTGAAAAGTATTTAATAGCGTCCACGTGATATCGATTTTGTTGTTGAATATGACGAGATTCAAAAGATAACAATATAAAACTGTCTCGCATGCAGTATCGATTCTGGGTTATGTTATTACATTGAAGCAAATTGTCAGTGAAGTGGAAGACATACTCAGAGTAACATGACCACATAACATAATCGAAAGCTTTACGCACACTGAATCCACGAATTTCAAGTAAAACTGACATGAATATATCCAGAAATTAACGAGATTCGTTCAGGCGTGTACGGCGCTAATTTTTGTTTGTAATTAGGTTTCTTTTGATGTCGGTTTATGAAAATAGAAACAGAAAACAGTGGAATAGATAATATTTAACAAGAATCAAAATTAAATATTTCTACAGATGTAAATCCAATCAAAACGATCAATTTTCTCAATAGTTGCGTAACCGCAACAATATTCCAGATGGCTTTTATTACGTTCAATTAACTTGAAACGTAATTCTGACGTAATTAGTCGTTGTAATACTGTAATTTGAATCCGTCTAATTTCATTCCGAACTAACTTTTCCAATTTGCAGAAAAATAATTAACGTTTCAATGATCATGTTATGTTAATGAAGTTTGAGGAAACTTGGCTCATTCGTCATCTATTTTCAGAAAATGGAGAACATAAAAACTTTTTATCGGTCCTTGAATCACAAGTTTAGTAATGAAACCCTTATATTATACAATATTTAACGAGATCCCGCGGTTTTAGGATCCCAAACTCTATAACTAAATTATGAGCTATAATTTAATTAAAGGAGGAAGTAGGAACAATCAAAAATTTACTACTTTATATCAAAAACATGAAGGTTATTGGTCATTTTTCTCACAATGGGGAAGCTTTCAATACAATCATTCAAAAACATCCATAAAAAGTTTGTTGCTTTATCTTGTGAGCAGTTGCTCGTAAATCCTACTATGTATCTATAAACATGTGAAAACAGAACAAAAATATTCACGATAATTTCGTGGGGGTGATATTTTAGCTGAAAATGCAAAGAATTTAAGGAATTTGGCATGCATCTGCTTTTAAGAAATTTTCCTTTGTTGACTGTTTTATTACAAAGTTTTCGCTTGACAGATCACCACGTAACTTTCGCTCATTTTTTTAACACATTACTATTTGTCATCGCTTGTTCCTAATTGTTAAGCAAACACAATAGAATATCTCCACTAACATTAATAACAATAAAACAATTTGACGCGAATCGCTAACTTCCATTCGTTCTCATTTACACGTAAAATTAAAAACGCGTCTCCCTGATTTACATCCTTTTTGTCATTCCCTACATCAAAGAAAAGTGACACCAACTTAAAATTTGTAAAAATGATTAAATCCAGCAAACATACTTTTATTACCTTGTTTACACGTCGACAGTTGAATGAAAAGAAGTATTTAAAATTTGTGATAAATATCAACATGTGACTTCTTAAAGAAATGAACATCTCCTAACTTTAATAAATTTAATGGTATTAAACTTACACCTTGACAAGAAACCATTCAAGTTTACCGAAAAATTTTCAGCGATAAAAAGTTCGGGAAGTTGAAGTAGTGAGGTTACGAAGAGTGTACTTTTATTCTCTGAAATTAATGAATCGAGATGAAAGGCATTAAGATAAATGATGAGAGCGACTTTATTGCGGTGTTGTATTGTTTTAAATATAGAAGTGGAGTATTTAAAAACTGATCACTTTGCCAAATTATGTCGAATTTTGGTTGGTGCATGAAATGTGTCAAATTACGAGTGATATCAAAAATACAGAAAAGTAGGAGATAAGGGTTGTCTTAATTGTCGTTTAGCATAACGGATCAAAATATCTTTAATGATATTGCTTTCATATTCTACATAAAATTTAATAAAAACGTTAAAGTTAGGGAGTTGAGATTAAGTAAATTACCATTGTACAAAGGTTAAATGAATTACTCTCTGTAAAAGAAGAGAAGTCAAACTAAGCTGTAATTATATTAGATGTAATAACGTACGATTGAATTAAATGGATTAAAATTTTCATGCTATAAAATGAATAAAGACAAGAAAACATGTATTAAATTTGTTTATTCGTACCCCAAAATTACTAAAATGTGTAGAAAGTACAATTCTGAGTAAAGTAGGTCATAAAAATGACAAATATTTTAGCCAATATTTGACAAGAAAAGCTCGTTTCATGCTTATTATAATGAGCGTAACCCATTAGCATAATAGATTTTAAAAGAGATTGCGCAACAAAGACGACAACTCCTTATTTTTGTGGTTTTTAAACTCGATATTTCCAAGTTTATCTTTCATTTATTTCAACAGATAAATATTAAACAACAAATAAATTAGTGCCTTGGCCCGGCGCATCCACCATTTTCAACAAGAACATTTAATCAACTCACTATATTGTGAATAATCTTTCAGTTCAATTCATAGAAATTTTGATGTTAAATCAATAACTGCAAACCACATCGACACAACGAATAGAAGCATGTTTCATTTAACTCCCAAACGATAAATTACATTTCTCTTAATGTATTCCATTTTCCTCGTTAAACTAGTTATATTCGAAATTAATTCCATCCAGAAACCACAGCTGCATGTGTGTAAAACAATTTACTGAAGCAAAACATTGCTTTTATTTGACGAAACGTTTAATTACGCGGGTATTTATTTTGCATCTTTGGGATAAAATCCGTATGTAAAATCCATCCAACTTCGCAAAGTTTATTACCACGCTCTGTATAGCTTCAATCAGTTTCTGCTAAGTTATATCTCCGAGTTCCACAGTTGCTCAAGTTTAACTTGGCGTAGAAATAATTGTAATACCATTAACCGAAACGTACACCTGTCCAGAGTCTAAATTTTCCCTACAATATGATTTATACGCAAATTACATTAGCTCCAGTAAGGGAAATAAACAAAGAGTGGCCGCCCGTTTGTATCAACACATCTAGTGAAATAAAGCACACCGGTAATTGTTGATAACGCGAAAGCGAGGGTTTAAATTTAGCTTGAAAATTGGAGGTCAAAAGGTTTTGTCTCCAATTTCGAAATCGGCAAACGAGGTGGATTTTTAATTACACAATTTCTCAGGTTGTAGCTGATTGTGCGCGTACTTTGTTCCTTAAAAAAATAATTACTCGACTAAGCAATGTCCCATCTCAACCTCGACTGGGGATTCATTTCGTAAAAGGGATTTGCTGCTTTTATGGTAATCGCCTGACGGCAAACTTTACCTACAGTACCTCACCCTTCGAAACATTGCAAATCCAAACTGTCATTTCGCTCAAAACGAGGGCTTATTGGGGTTGGGTGTATATCGTTTTTTAATGATCTGCTGCATGTTCGGGCAAACGAAAGTTTCAGTTAATCTCGGAGATTCAAATTGCTCAAATCGGATATGAAGTTTTAATGGGTTTTGGAATACACTTGCATTTTAACTGAGTAAGAAGATGTATACTGTCTTTACTCTCTAAATAGACAGCCTCCAGCTAAATTTGTATCAGAAAATTCATCTTACAAAAATGTAGAAAAATGTATTTAAAAACTGTATTAATTCTTTTCTCTCAACGGTTCCGGTTGCTAAGAAATGAAATTGAAAACAAGACTCAACTTTCATTGCTTTTAAAATTACTCAGGAACTGAGATTGTTAACCTTTTTCTCCTGTTCCCTCAAACTCGACGCAACATTTGCGTAATAAAATTAACTCAGAATCGTTTTGTTTGCAAACGCTACACAGAAATCAGAAATTTCCAGGTACAACATAATGAATGAGAAACAGCGTCAGGTAATCATTTCAACTTGAAAATTTAAATTAACTAGCTGCACTAACGGAACTTTATTATTACAAAAATAAATGAAAATTAATTTCGACTTAATAAATACCCGACTAATATCAAAACAGGATCGATACATATTAAATTCCTAAACAATAAAACATAGACTGGCCCATTGAAAGCAACCTGCAATAATTTGTACGGTATCCTCGTCTATTTCAAGTCGTTGTACCAAATAATGTTTATTTTTATGTTAACCTTGCCCAAGCAAACAAATTCACTTTTGTTGTAAGCTGTCTAAGTATCCAGTAAATAAATTATGAAATCAATAGACTTGTCAAATTTCAAATAAACGATTATAAAAAATTGCTGGTAGTAATGATTAAGTCGTGTAGGTAACAATTTGTAACATTTAACACGAGGTATTTAGTTATCCAAAATCTATTATTTTAGTCGTAATTTTAAGACAAATTTGTTTCATCAATAGTTTTTTACACTCCCCTTCAGGATCTCTCCTGTAATAAGATCAAATCTTGGTGCTTCTCTTAGTTTTTATTTCTTCGAAAACCTCTTTCAGTGTTTCTATTGATGACTCGTTAGATCTAAAGATTTGTTCAAAGTCCTCCGCCAATACCTCAGTTTTTTGCTCGCTGTCTCTTACCCACGTTCTTGCCCGAGGTCCTTTAAGTTTTTGTCAAGTGTTGTGTCTTATTTTATTATTGAACACTTTTTGTAAGTTGCTATTCTGTTACGATATTTTTAGTGTTGTCCCACGCTACTTCGTGCATGATTTTTTTCCGGTTAAAAATAAACTTCTTGGTAGAAATCTAAACCGTAAATACCTTCACTTTCAAAAACGCCACAGCTCTTATAATTGCAATTATTAAATTTTACTGGCTCGTAAATCACTGAATAAAATTTCCATAAACCTTCGAGAATCATATAAAAGCTTAGTCAGCAATTGAAAGATTTTAATCACTTAACGTGTCGATTTTGTTTCTAAGCTTATAAAAAGTCTCTCATTTGAAACTTCACTTTTGTGAACAAAGCAGATTTTTAGTGTATCCTCTATTGTTGTAATGTTATACTGTTGGAAACAAAAGTTGTTTGTTTGGCATTTTGCATCCAAAGATGCACTCTTTAGTTCGCAAGGTCTATTTCAAAGAAAAATTCGCTTGTTTGCACATCTCTCAGTGTAATATGAACCACGCCAAGTGAATAAAACAGAATTTTGTAATTATTGAAAAAAATCGTTTGAAACGTCGTACTAGTGGTTCATGCAATAAAAAGGTATTGATCTGCTTTTTAATAATCATCGTCGATACTATCAACAGCAAAAAACGGAGCTAAAAGCTATAATTTCGACACACATGTAGGTGAAGGCAATAACGTTTTATCTTGTTTGTTTTTCTGAAAAATTGTAACAGAATTAGTTTCCCAGAAGTTTTTTAATCAATGTTTTTTATACGTTCAAACTTCTTTCGCAATTAGGAGATGAGCTGAATTTAAGCGATTCAAAGTGTAAACAAACAGAAGAAACTGATCTTAAAATTATGCAGCTTTATTGTTTAAATGTTTTCTCTCAAACAAATATTTACCGAAAAGAAAGTTTTTCGAACAGTTCTCAAATCTAAAGTATTCCGCAACAGTTGGATTACTCTGTAGGTGTAGGCCAGAGTTCAAGCCTGTTGGAGAATAAGAAATTGTGTTGATCGAATGAAGAGTAGCACAATTATCTCCGTAGAGTGTTGATGGACGTTCAACAGGTTCAGGTCTTAAATAGGGTTAGAACGGTGTCTGGAAAGTAATTTGGATATTCTGGCACAGATCGTAACGTGAACACTAATGTCAGATGCAGAAATTTATGAACCAGATTCGTTTATGGGCAATTCTCCTGCATTACAAACACACTGATGGCAAAAACTAGATAATGATCGCACGCTGGGTGTAAAGTCTCAGATTTATATTTCTACAACTTCTCCCCATGTCGACTCCGTACAACACGTTGGTTGCACAATTTCATTTTTCGACGTTAGAAACGTGAATAA
This sequence comes from Gnatocerus cornutus, assembly GCA_029298725.1. Lineage (NCBI taxonomy): Eukaryota > Metazoa > Arthropoda > Insecta > Coleoptera > Tenebrionidae > Gnatocerus > Gnatocerus cornutus. The sequence goes on from CM055514.1 coordinate 11,330,111, forward strand.
TTTATTTGATGGCATATTTATTACTGAATTGATGTTCTCGTTCAAGATGAAATTGTATTTAAATTGTATTGATTTTGACACGGTTGCAAAAAATTCCACTCGATTAAAATAGCTACGGATATCGCTGCTGAGTTTTAAATTTAATTTGCCTTACATGTGGGATTTCGACAAAAGTATAAATTTTGCCACTACCATTATTGATTTTGTTCACTCGTTCACATGTTCACAATTCCCTTGGTTGATTTAGAGAATTCCCATTTATTCCGTGTGGACATCTGTTGAACTAAATCATATTATACACCTCATGTGACAATCTACAGTTTTAAATTAAGTTCAACTTGGAGCAAAACGTTGGTGTAACAATTACGAATTTACGTTTAAATTAAATCAGAACTAGGCAGTATGTGAGCAGATGGATCAATAAAGGTGTTTGGAATTGAATTAAAAAGCTTTAAAGGTTCCTAACGTTGAATTCCAATATGAAAGATAAAAGTGAGCTGTCTGTTTAACCGTTGGGAAAGACGACTGTAATTTTATATTGCCGACGACGTACCAAATTACATTATTTTAATTTTGTGGATATTAGACTCTATGAGAAAAACTGAAGTAGGTAACTCATTTAAGCTTGTGAATTATCTAAATCTGCCTTTCTATGTTTGTACTTATCATTCTCTGAAGGTGCTTTAGAATATTTACCATTTGCCGCAAAGGATCCAGTTAAAAGGAATGAATTGTGTAGATGAAAATGCGTTTAACATTTACAGCATTTATGAAGAGTAAATGTGCTCATTCCATTGCCACAGTTTCCCGTGCTAAGTTTAGAGCTAATCAATAACCACTTCTCTCTGTGTACATATTTGAGTAACTCACAAAGGCATCTTTAATGTTTAGAACATAGTCTTGGTTAATTACGGGTGAAAGTAGTAAATTTCCATGGGTTGTTTCAGATTATTCTCCACGATGAGAAGGTCATCGAATGCAGTTCTTCAGACCCAGACATCGGAGCCATTAATTGTAGTAGAAGATTCAAACGAACAAGATGTTGAAGAGCAAAAAGCGGATGATTCAGATTCGCACCACAGTTCCGAAGACGAATCCCCGACTATGAACCCTTATCTCTTATCACCATTTGCAAGGGACATTCGTAAACATTCATTACCAACCCCTCAATGTAGTGGGATAACCGCAAGTCAAGTTCGCCGTTTGTCCGAAAGGGGTGAAACTGTAGGCCCTGGACCTCGTCAGACTGAGTTTCTTGCTACCCTTTCGACGGCTCCGGCTCCCTCCCCCGGCGGTCGTAGACATTCTGTGGTGACCATCTCGAAAGTTCCTTCGACTTTGTTTGGAAGAAACAGACGAGAATCTGTGGCGGCATTCTCGTCGGGCACCGCTTTCCCTGTAAGGGTGCTCCCGAACAGAAGAGAGTCTATCGCTTGTCCTCCTTCGACAGAACCTCGAGGCAGCGTACATAACCTCCAGTTAGACATAATGGATGATATCGTCCAAGCACGTAAAGTTAGAATGAAGCTGTGGAACACCAGCAACGAACGAGTCTGCGAAGTGCAACCCCTAGACGAATCTAGCTCCGATAACGTTCAAAGATACACGAATTCTTCCAATCGGCGGTACTCCGACTTCGTTGGTACGACTCTAGCGCCTATTCCGAGCTCTAGCAAGAGACGCGCTTCGGAATTGCCGCCACCCAACACCTGCACCACAACTAGCGCAAGTAAGCACCCAACAACCGGAATAGTTTGCTCTAATACTGATCTTATCTCTATTTTATCTTCTCTTTCAACGTCCTCCGTCGAAATCAATCAGTGTGAGACCGCACAAGCGCCGAAATCTGAATCCGAAAAAACCACAGAACAGAAACGAAGTCGATTGAAGAGCAACAGGTCGAACAGTTTTGACATTTCTATTCTCCAACACCCTGAAGAACCAAAACGAGCTGACCCCAACTCAACACCTTCGAATTGGTTTGCGAAACGCCACCAACCATCGACCAGACCTGAACCAGACAAAAATGTTGTTGAGACGGAACCAGGAAAAGTCGTTTGGGACGAACGCAGTGGATCTTTGGTAGACGCACATGCTCTAGGTAGTGCAATCGAAGTCTTTCTCAGACAAACCACTCCAGACTCTACAAGCGTCCAAACTTCACCGCATTCCTCACCCAACAAATGCAAAACGCCAACAAGTAAAAGCGCTGCTGGTCGGTCTAAAACTAGTTGGTTTTCAAACAAAGGAGACAGTGATTCCACTGAAACCTGCGACTCTTCACTCTGCTCAACTTTGAAAGACTTGTTTGTAAAATAGTCTTTTAGATTAAAATGGTCTTTTAGAGTGCTGCCACCGCGCACGGCAATATGTTTAGATGAATTTATCTAATCGGTGTTACAATATAAATGTGTCTTAATAATCACTTTGATGGAGTACAATCAAATTCAATAATCCAGAATCATTTAAAGGTAGCTCTAGTTCTGATTCTTTCTTGTATAGTCGTGTAGTAAAGTGACCTTTGATGAAGACGAGTATCAGTGAATGACCAATTACGAAGTAGTTCAAATGCAGACAACACTATTATTTAAACACTCCGTAATACCTCCTGGAAAAGTGTTCAGCCATCATGTTCCATGACATTTTTGGATTCTTAACAAGCACAAATTAGTCGTTTAAATAAGCTACTTTCTCAATTTTATAGTGCCACAATAAACAAAAACGCACGTTACAGCCTACATATCGGCCGACTTAAAAATTCGTGTTCTTTTTTAAAATCTAAATGTACGTCACAACATTATCTTTCGAATTTTACTTCTCTAAACAGTTGTAATATCCACATTTTAATATATTTATGACCGGTTTACAGAATATTACGATTAAACTTTGTTGTTAATGTAAAAATCTGTTGTTAATGGACTCTGTGAAGCGGCCTTGAAATATTAAGTAATTCAGTGGGTCTGAATCATAAAAAAATATGAACTGGCGCACATTTGGACATCTGTTTTGGAAAAGAAAATTGTGAAAATTATCTGAAAATATTAAATTCAAACTTACAGTGGTTTCCAAGGAATAAAACACGTTCAAGAGAGTTTTAAATTTCGAGTTAGTTTTAATCCGGAAATTTTATTACTTTTATAAGTTTCAGAGACGGATCAACAAATTTTACATAAAACTCATAAAATGTTAATAAAACTTTTCTACCGAGATTCGAATAAATATATATTTTGCTTATTTTATTCCTGCTGTCCGATAAAACTAAAAAAAATTCAAGAGAGTGATGTTTTTACTGAGAAAAAATACTTGTAGAAGCGACCGCAAAACGAAAAGTTGTTTGGAGCAGAAATAGAAGGAATGTAATTTATATGCCGCAAGTAATTAAATTCAAGTCCACAATTTTCCACACGGTCTGACCCAAACAAACAGATAAAACGTGTCCGATCAAAACTCTAAAATTACTTTTGGCATTTTTTACTTTATCACGTTTAAAACGCATATCCAGATGTGCACTAGGTCATTTTTAATGTAAAAACTTCGTATTTTGACGAAAGTGACGAATAAATAATCCATCATCCATCAAACAGTGATTGATATAAGCAACTCGAATTTACTCACGCCCTATAATCTATGTGTTAATATTTGAGTAATCAATACACATTAAATTATGCACCCTCATAAAACTGTAATAGAAGATAACCGACGCTGAGAGTAATAAAAAATTGAAAATACGGCCACTAACAGTCGGGGTAGATATCAACATCTACACAAAAATTTGAGTAAATGTCATAAAAACGCGCATAAATTTTGCCTGAGTTGTTTCAGATTTATTTTTAAAGTTATTCCTTTAGATATTTACCTTTGAAAATATTCATGACGTGTGCATGAGTTTGGAACTAACATTTGGAAGCAATGTTTCCTCTCGAGAGTGCTGTAAAAATTTCATTTAGCACAAAAAATTAATGTGTTATGTTGACGTGCCTTTAAAACCAATCCTAATTTATTAATTGATGTATGGTCTGATTCGAGAGGAATCTGTAGTAGGTAGAATTATCATTTTTGTCGACACTTTGCGGGCAAAGTGTCACCTATCTAGAAAGTTGTAAATAGAACGTAATATTTTGGACCATATTAATGTTGTGTATAGACAATCCTATAAGTTCTAATGTGTATCACAAGTTTCAAATAAATTTTGAAGCAACATTCTAAAAATTGTAAGTATATTTTCAATACTTAATGTTATACTGAACTTAAATATTTAAAAACATAATGTTGTTCGATGTTTTTAATCGTTGTTGTATATAGTTCGATGTACAGATTGTTGTTATAAATGTTATAAATAAAGAATATGTTTCTCTAATTACAACGTTTATTTGTCAACTAAGTCTATGTGCAAATTGTGTTTTTATCATACAATTGTCACATGCAATTCAGTAGTGCGTTATTTGCACAGTGTCATAAAATTGCGTGTCACTTCAATTTACTTTTAAGTGGAATTGTACTAGTTAAAATTTGGTGGATACGCTGGGTCAGTATTAAATTGGGATCAAATTGGATGTGAAAGTACCTACAGCTGAAAATATTTAATTAATTTTTTTAAAGATGATGTTATCTTTTTACATTTCGAGTGTTTCCCTCCGCATTGAAATAGAAATATTTGAATAAAAACAAACAAAAAAATGCATTCATTATTTCCCCAGATACGGTCGTCTACCTTTCTTTTAAATCCCCAAACAATTTCATCTGAAATCAGTTTCCGTAAAAATTTAATACCTTTCTTCCCCTAGAAGAAATTACAAAGAATTTTTTTATTCGATATAGTAAAAATGTGGAAGACAATGATGAATTTAATATAGAATACTGAAAAAAACTGACCGAATTCAAAACAGACATTTTTAATATTAGAATTGAATTAAAATTAAAAATTTGAGTGATCAACAACCTAAAACAGCAAAAATTATTTTAACATCTAAAAAATAAAAAATACAAAACTTAAAAACCCCAAAGAATTAAAAGCGTCCAAACGTCCAAAGTTACGAATTTTATGAAAAAATTTCTCATATTCCGGGTTCGCTTTAAAAACAATTTCTAAAATTTGTGTCTATCGTTCTACAATTTTGCAATTTGATAAAGATAATGTACGATAAAAACTAGTAATTTCCCAAAATTACTTTAAAATTTTAAAAAATTTTTATTTAGATAAAAATATTTTTCTTAAAATTGATCTTCTAGTATTTTAAGTAATTAAAGACACAAATTTTTGTTTTTATGACAAAGCAATAATTTCAGATATCCTCCCTTAAAATACGTAGTTTTGGTTATTTTAGAGCAACAGCTGTAAAATTTAGGGAAATTACTAGTTTTTAATAATTTATTAACTGTCAAATTGCAAAATTGCAGAACAAAAACACTAATTTTTAGAAATTTTTATTTTCAAGCCAAAGTAGAAATATGAGAAATCCTTTCCTAAATTCGTATTTTTAGTAATTTTAGTGCTATGAAATCTGAGTGAAAATTACTAGTTTTTAATTGTTTATTAACTCCGCCAAATTGCAAAATTGTGTAGATCAAAAGAGACAAATTTGAAAAAAATTTATTTTTAAGGCAAAGGCGAAATATGAAAAATCCTTCCTTAAAATTGATAATTTTGGTTAAAAGCGTCCAAATAGTAATGAAAACAGTCCAACTTTACCAAAGACGAAAAAACCTAGAAATTTTGAAAAATCAAGAGAACCTAGAATATTGCATTCATTTGAAATGTACGGAATGCAAAGAATTATTCATATCAACAGCCGTGACCTTTGTTTTAAAGTGTGGATGTCTGGTTAAAAGTCGAATAAGTAAAAGACACCAATAGTTTCAAATTTTACCGCCTTCTTCAACACGCAGCTTACAGATTCCTGTAATTTGACTTAGTAACAACCGTGATCATGTGATCATTTTATTTCAACTGCCGTAAAGTTCGTAAGGTCACATTAGACGCCGTATTTGCAAACACGTTCCAATGATAAGAAAATCAGTTACAAGTTGGTAAGAATTAATACAATTAGAAAAGAAAAAACCGGCTAAAGTAACACTATTGTACTTAATTTAAGACAGTTTGATTAACGAACATTTTTCAGAACTGATCAAAAAATGGATTATTCTTCGTTCTTGACGAACGATGTGTTTCTGACACTGAAATGTGATTCCTGCAAAAACTGCTTATCCTATTTCCCAATTTGCATTTCTGGAGACAAGAAAAACATTTGCGGTCGCTGTTCAGTTCACCTTCCTAAAGGCAGCTACGCCCAAAATGAGGTTTATGAAGCTCTAGCACAGTTTGTTAAGTTCCCCTGTCGTTATAAGGGCGAGGGGTGCCTTCAGAACTTCTTACCAAAAGACGTTGTTTATCACGAAAAAGGATGTACATTTCAATTAACGGAATGCCCAACAAACCACTTTACAAAGTGTGATTGGAAAGGTCCTAAATCAAATAGCGTGTACCACTGCCAGGATAAGCACTCAGATTTAATATTAAATGATGGTGAACTTAAATTGGATTTATTCCAATCCTACACACGTGTAAGTTTACTCAAACATGAATCGTCTTTGTTTATTGTTGAAGAGAAATTTTACTCAATCAACAAGTTGATGGAATTTTGTATTTATAACCATAAATCTGATGTTGACTTCCAAGAATTCACCTGTGAGGTAAAATTTAAAACAAAAACTAGAAGCGTTACTGTTGAGTGTTTAGTGACAGGATTTGAAAAGAAAAAAATTGTGGAAATTTTCTTGGACTCACTAAAAGACCGGGAAAATGTATCATCAACCATTACAGGGCAGCTTATCTTATTAGTTGAAGTACCAGTTGAAGCTGTGAACAAGATTGACGAAACCCTTCTAGCGGCATTCAGATGCAGTTTCTGCCTAGAATACATCCTTCCACCCATATTTTCACGACGAAGTATCAACGATTCACAGAATCAACTTTTTTGCCAAGGTTGTAGAAATAAAGGATCTAGACACCACACCAAAGAAATCAGAGAGTTTCCTCTAGAAAAACTTGCAGAATTGCTGAATTATCCCTGTAGGTACAACAAGAATGGTTGCCCTTTCGTTGGAAAACCCCTCCAAATGGAAGAACATTTAAAATTTTGTCTGTTTGGCATCCATGTGTGCCCTGTTAGCGAATATGTTGCTTGTACATGGACTGGCAACGGACACGATGTGGTGGCTCATATTTGCAAAGCCCATGAAGCGATGATTTTAAATTCATCAACAGTGACCGTAAATCCATTAAACTGTAAAGAGAATTTCAACATAATCAAACCAAGCATATTTAGCACTGCGAGTAATTCTCTGACAGTTTCCTCTCCAAAGTGTTATATAATTAAGTTTTCAAACCACTTGTTTCGCTTAAATTTTGCAGAAATTGAACAGTGTTATTACTGGGCTGTGCAAATGATTGGACCATTCCAAGGTGATTACATGTTTGAACTGGAAATAATAGATATCAAGAATAATCGAAATAGTTTGATAACTAAACAACCATGTACATCATTGAAGAAGAAGGATAGAGTATTTATAGACAAAATGTGCTACTTCGGCCAAAATCAACTAGCGAATCTTACAAAAGAGGACCAACTAACCTTCAAAGTTCACATTTACCAGGAATCTGTAAACGGGTCAAAATAAACGAGTATCCATGTTTAAGTGGTTTATTTATTGTTACATCTCATCCAATGCAGATCTGAAGTAGAAATATTATAAATGCAGACATACACTAAACCTAGTTAGTGGCAAACAACTTTGACAATTGATCACAAGTCCTACTGGAAACGTTTAGTTTTCGAATACACGATACACCAATCTAGATGGAATGATAAGGACGTCGGCAAAGTTTAAACATGAAAATATTAATTAAAATAAACATCAAATATAGGTGTATCTGTAAACTTATATTACTTTAAAAATAATAACTGGTTTTAAAATTTACAACTGGCCAGAATCGGCAACGACAACTTTTTTCGACGTTTTCCCTGATTGCGACCCTAACGCTTCAATTTTCTTTACAACGTCCATTCCCTCAACAACAGTACCGAACACCACGTGTCTGTTGTCCAACCAGGAAGTTTTTACGGTGGTAATGAAGAACTGGGAGCCGTTGGTATCCGGACCAGCGTTCGCCATAGACAATACACCAAAACCGGTGTGTTTTAGGGTGAAGTTTTCATCCGCAAACTTGTTTCCATAGATAGACTTGCCTCCAGTACCGTTGTGGTTGGTAAAATCGCCTCCTTGGCACATGAAATTCGGAATGACACGGTGGAATGTGGAGCCCTTGTAGCCGAATCCGTGTTCGCCTGTGCACAGAGCGCGGAAGTTCTCGGCTGTTTTAGGGACCACGTCATTTCGGAGCTAGAATCATATTTGCAGTTTGTTAAAATTTTGAAACACAATCTTGCACATTTCTGTCCAGCCACCAATAAAAAATCACAACAAATGCTGTCTGTTTTAAAACGAAAAACTCTGCGGTCCGATTTAATAATATAAGGATCAACAATCCCAGCCAATATACAAAATTTCCAATCAACGTGAGCTAACTTATTTAGAGGTAGAGTTCAAATAACAATACAATATTCAATTTAAAGGTCACAGTTTAGCATGATGATATAAAAATATTGATAGAATCTTTGAATATTAATAGGTTTAAGAACAAACATAAAACCATTACATTTCTCTGCTCTCTCTCCTGACACTAAACACGAAAAATACAGAAACGTAGAACTGTAATAGAATGAAAATATCCCGCGGCATTGAATGTAATTTGACACAATATGATGAAACGGAACGGAAATTGAAAAGTACATACATTTCATCTTCAACAGTACTTGTGTGAAAAAAATTCGAAATGTGTGTTAATATAAAACATCTCTGACATAATGAAAATGATAAAAACCTCAAAGACTCTTGAATAGATTTTTAGATTATTAAAAAAATAACAACAAGCGGCCTACAAACTAATTTATATTGGATCAGTTTAAGAAACAACCGGCTACATTTTAGATGTAGATTCTTCAGACAGCTTTAATAAATCGAAAGAACATGAGCCCCCAAACTATCAATTTGAAACAACTTCTGTAATATTACTGTCAAAAGTGTGTTCTAAAGAGCGATTAATTTTTATACATTGACAACGATCGATGTTTGTGTTTTTGTGTTGGAATCCATCTATTTTTGACCCTTCGAATAAACAAACACGTTTGTTGAAATATGATGATCAATGGTCCGTTTATACATATTGTCAAACCTTATTTATCGTATTGTCAAGACAGTTAACAAAATTTATGACTTATTCTGGATTCTGCGTTATTAAAAGACATCCCATCGATTTTTTTTCAATTTCCAATCAAATTTTGACATTAGTCAAAAATTGTTTCTTCAAAGACAACACTCGTAATGTCAGAGCTAACTGAGAATTACTTTTTATCCGGACGCTGAGAAATACCAGTGCAAATAAGAAAATAAATGATCGTAGCAAGCAATGAAATTTTGGAGTGATTTTCGAAAGGAAATTAAAACGGTTTTTGTAATAAAATTTAATTCATTGAAGAAAGCGTTGATTTTAGGGGTTCATTTATAGTGTATTTGCGATGGATTATGATCTATGTGTTTCAAAGATCTTCATTTTCGATATTGAGTTTAAAAACTACACCAAAATTCACATTTGTTAAAGTTTTTAATTGAGTTATCAATGTGTACAGTTATGTGAATCACAGTGTATACTTCGTTCGCATTTTTTCTGATAAGAAAACCACCGGAAGTGGGGAAAATCATTTCCACGAATCGAACAGGTATTTATAGAATGATTGATAATATTTAATAACAATAACGTATAAAAGTGATAAGATAGTTCTTATAACAATGAAATGACCCTCGAATTTGGTTCACCAGATTGATTTGAATTTTATTCCCATGAACTGATTTCCCCTAGCACAGTAAGAACTCCCTTCATTAAAAGAATCTCATGTAATATTAGTCATTACGTCATAAATTATGAAGTGCACGGAATGTAAATTTATGATAAGGAATAATGCAGTTCTGCGAGAACGGATACAAGGCCACAAATCTTAGACTTTCTGCAAAGTTTCAACAGGATCTAAATGAAACAATGATTTACTTTTCCTTTAAGAGATGAATAAACAATACCCATATTCTTAATTTCAAAGCGTCGAATGATTTACTATACGACCACGTGAGGATGATTTAATAAGAATGGAACATAAGAATAATTATGATAATCAGATGAGCAAAGTAGTGAAAATGGAAAATATTCACACGAAGGTGTTCAATTTTGTTAGAATTCTATTATTAACGAAAAGCGGGAAAACGAGTATTTCGAACAATGGGATAAACCCGTATGATTTATTTTTGTCGTTGGTACATAAAACATGCCATTCATTACGCATTGTAATCTTAATTAGTAAGTTAAATCTTGCTGTTATCACTGTGAAAATATAAAAAAATTCGCAATTTATGTCGCTGCTTGCATGGCACATAAAGAACTTAATAAGATAATTCTCGAAGCTGATCAATTTCGAACGTCGGAAAATCACCATGTGAAGAGGCGGAATATTAACGCCCCCGATTTTTCGCAGCCCTATCTATTGTTACCGAAATCCTATTTTGGTGGCAGGTCTTGGTAATTGTCCAAAATAAGAGCGGAATGTTTAACAAATCTTCGTCAAGAGAGGGGACGCCACAATATACGCCTTGCCTGCCGAAGCGCGCCACGGTATGATATTGATAACTGATTACAAAATCATAACAAACAGCAAAAAATCAGTAAGAAATCGTTTAACTACACAAGACGAAGGCAAAGGTGAAGGTCAGGGAGTGGATTTTTTCCGAAGGAAAAGCATTACCGGTAACCGGCACCGGTGACTTGCAAACAAGCATGCTGTGTTAAAAATTAGAATTTCCCATGTTAAAAAAACGTGCTTTGCCGCTTACCTCAATCACAATGCGGCCCACGGGTTGACCGTCGGCAGTCATGTCGAAAAATACCCTCGGGAGACCCATTTTCTTGCAAAAATTCCTGACGAGAGCCGAAGACGACAAAAGCGGACTTGCTGTGCACTGAAAAGCGAATGCGCTTTTGCACGACGAGGAGAGAGAACCGGCTCGACGAGAAAGAACGAAGAAGGCCATGTTGACGGAACGGAATTACTGTGTTAGTCAAAAGCGCGCCTGTAGGAAGCGTTCGAGTTTTAAGTCTCGGAATGACACCAATAACGGCGGTGAAAATTAAAACAATGCAAAAACTCTTTGAAATCAAAAACTGTGAGCGCACCAAAGGGCCACAGTCAAGCTCAAGCACAATAGAAATTTATTAGCGTCACATGATCCGATCGATCAAATAAAAACTTATCCGGAATGACCACCGATATTTTTTTTCAAAGTCACGTCGTAGATTTGCAGAAAAAAAAACAAACTCGATTGACAAATACTTTTTTTTGTAAAAGTATATTGTGGATTTAATTAATTCATAAATTGTATGATGTTTATTTAAAATAAATACTTTTTTGTCATGTTTCTTATCACCTTGAACCACCCTATGTATAGTTTTTCCGAAAATAAGAGTTGGGTGAATTGTAAAAGTCTGCCGAACATTCTAAACGGTAATCCTACTTTTTGGGAAGACCTTTGGTACTTTAAGACACCTCTAAGAAGTAAGACGATAGCTAAACAAAAATATTTTTCTCTATGGTTATCATACGTTTCCCAAAGTGAGCTGTCTTTAATTGTTTGCTATCTTCTTTTTTTTTTGACGTGCAATGCGTATTTTTTGGACCCTATGTATAGTACTTCTTGTTTCAGTACATAGTTGTACAAAAAATACTTCGTCGGCGTATAACAATAAACCCATTTTTCATAATTTTAATAGTGGAGAACTAAAATACGCAAAATTTCACATCAAGCCCCACAAAAAAATGACGATGTTTAGCCCTTTGGAACCGCTGATGCCCACCAAGCTCGCCACCAATGCGAAGATAAGATATAGCAATTACGCATGTAATCCATAAGTGTAATATACAACAATTCAAGTGTATGTGCGGTGGTCTACATCAAAACTCATACAATGGATCGTGGATATGAATTTGGTCCATCTACATGGCTTTCTATTGCCATAATTACGGTTTTTACAATAATGTTCATTTGTTTTGAGTGGCAACGGAGAAAAGCTCTAAACTTATTAGACAATGGTAAGTACACTAAAATTAAATTACACTTTTACTTTATTAAGAAAATAACTTTCCAGGCTATTATTTTGTAGAAGAATTTGTTAATCTTAAAAGAAAGCGTTTAGTGGCAGTTCCACCAGAAAATGTAGACGCAAGTTAGTATTTTATTAGTTTACTATTCGAATGAATTAACTTTTAATTGTAGGCAACCCCGCTGATCCCAGAATTATAAACCCATCCTTAATTGAACAAGATTGTTGTTGCTAATTTTTTATACTTATTGCGAAACCCAAATAAAATTATGTAGTCCAGCACTGCAACAGATATGTTGTACATACCATCAACTATTACAACAGCTGCGTCATCCTTCCACAAAATTGCGATAACTACAATATTTTTCAAGGAGTCATATTTATCACAATCGCTGTTGATATAGATAACGTTCCTATAATTACACCTGGTTCTAATAATTAGTTTGCGGTTTAACAAAAATGGATCACGCCTTTACCAACAAAGACGCTATTGTATTTGGCTCAATAGCAATTGTTGAATTTATATGTTTCTATGTGTATGTGTCGACGGCTAGTGTTAGATTAAGGAGAAAAATAATTTCTATGGGTAAGTACCAATGCGACTTGGTGGAGACTGCTAGATATTGCATGAATTACAAACTAAATGGTCTTAAAATAGGATATCTGTTGGTAACCCCGCATGTTTCAATGTTCATATGCCATTTAGGTCGTCTGATCCCCACAATTCAAGTGGTTGTTACGGGAAGCGTAGTTACGCCAGGCCGTGTGGTCCAGACGTGTCCGCAAAATCTACATCCGTTTCCACAGGCACAATACACACAACCACCCCCACCGCCTCCAGGTATAAAAAAAATATTTTTTATCGTAAAATTTCATTCCTCCATTTCAGGTTTCCTAGCGTACGACAGCCCACCACCTTATTCCGAATGTGCGGCAAATCCTCCAAAATATTAAAATTATTATATAATAAAACTTCACAAATAAAATAATTAATAATATATTATTTATTCCCGCTGCGGTGGTGTTCCAAACGCCGCGTACTCCACACATCTTGAAGGATCCGTGGGATAATATTCTTGACACTTTGTCATCAATCTTTTCAGTCCTTGAATGTATTTTCTTTGAGTTTCGTCATTCATTACGTGCGCTACGTTTTTAGAGAAAATTTTTTCACGACCGGTACGAGCATGAATACCGACCATAGTAACCCCAATGGGCCATGGAGCGTTACCGATAGCCATTTGAAGGTAAGCATCGCTAGCTTTGAGATAATTTCTGTTCAAAAGATGTACGACAATCTCTGTTAAACTGTCTGAGATGTCTTCAGGGAGCGTAAATGATTTCAGTTTTCTGAGGAGAGGTTTGAGGTACTCTTGGGTTTGAGTGTATGTTGCTCCAGCTAGTTTTCCTTTGGTTCCACGTCTTTCTTCAGGGGGGCGGTTTTGAAGCTGCTCCTGCCACATTTGTAGCATTACCTAGAAAAGACAAGCAACCATTTTAGTGGGCTAAATTCGTAATGAGGACACAAAAAAATATGTATATCCAATTTGTTGGATAAGCGGCCTTTGCACGTTTTTGTCTGGCATAATGACCAGAATAAGAATCAAATATAAAAAAATATAAATAAATAAACAAGAATGTAACGCAATTGCGGAAAAAATCACTTAAAAAAATATCAAACGTCACCTCTAGTCTTGATAAGATAAAAACGTTATCAATTATTGTTTCACTCAAAGTATACAAAAATGGGTAACACGAACGCTTCAGAAGAAGCACCTGTGCCTCTAATAATTTTAGTTGTTGTGTTTTACTTGGTTGGTTTCCTCATCGCCCTGTACATCCGATTCTCAAAACTCATATTACTCAGAAAAATCAAAGAAACGGGTAATTGTGACTATAAACGTCATGTGATAAAAACAATAATAGCAAACATATTTTAGGTCGAGTCATATCCCTTTCACAAACGTTGATATCAATGTTAATGCAGCAACTCCAAGAACAGCAGCAACGGCAACAAATATCTCCAGCAACAGGTTTGAATGAAATTGATTTGTGAGTGATATTAACGATTTTTGTAGGTTTGCCTCCACCGCCGCCCTACACGATACGTCCTCCAACACCACCGCCTATTGAACCCAATGAATTACCGCCTCCATATGTTGAAACTCCACCTTATGTAAAATAAAAAATTGATCTACCTCTATGAAATGAACAATTACGGTCATGTCCCGTTCCCGCTCCCCACGTCCCATGTCTTTCGCCATCTCGCGGACTTCGTCATATGTAACAGACACAGTTTTCACTTTGTCTGTGGTTTGTGTGTTATTTTTAGAGTTTTCTGAAGACGTTAATAGCTCATCTAGATACTCCTGATCAACCTGTTCCATGGCTTCCTGGAAATCGTTACGAAAGCCTTTATTGACTTCAGGTTCTAGAAGCTCGCATTTTCGTAATCTTTTAAAAGCATCTATTTCTGTTTCTCCAAATAGTAAGATTGGCTCTGAACGATCACGTAAACGCAGTATTACTTCACTGCGGGGTAGAAGACTGTGGCCTTCGACATTGTCGGATTTATTCCCTACAACAATCGTTAGATTAATTGTCAGACTATCTTGAATTCATTATTACCTTCAGGAACTTGAGTTGAATTTGTAGCATCTTCTTTATTGTTCGCGCCGTATTTTTGGCGGTATTCTTCTTGTTCCTTGGCTAATAAGTCTCCCCGACGAAAGTACTTTTTGTTAGGGGCCTAGAAAACAGGTTGATTACGTTTAACACAAATATTCTTAAATAGACTTACGATGACATTTTTCTCTTCCAAAAGTTTGCGTTTTTTCGCTATTTCAGCTTTTAAAATATCCATTCTCTAATTCACTGCATTCAAATTAGATCTGCACACTCATAATAATAAAAAACTGACACAAAACAAATTCAAACAAGTAAAAACACAGGAGAGGGCTCTGGGAGAGGTTAGTTTTTAGAAGTGACAGCTGTCAAAATGTCAAACGTCGGGTGTCTGAAAAAAGCGGGTCATTCAATTTGGAGAAGCATTTTAATTCAAGTTATTAATCAATTAATTTATTTAATTACCTGAAAAACTGTTAACATTTTGCACTTTTACTTTTGTGCCGTATAGATACATATTGAGTGATCAAAGAAAAGTTCTGCTTATTCAAATTTCACATTTCGCTGTAACAAAAAAAAAATTGCTGCCATCAAAAACATGGCTTAAAATGTCAAACCAACTAACATTCATTTTTTAATTTTTAGATTTAGATTTTTAATAATATAATTTTAGTTTAGATTACATTAGGTGGGCCGTTCCCGACTGTACTGCAATGCCGGGCCAACCCGCGACGGAGGTGGAGCAAGCCCCTAGCCTCCGTCAATTTCCAAAAATCAGTTTAATATACTGGCCCCGCATGCGGGGCGTATCAGATATTAAGCTGATAAGAACAGATACTACACTTTGATCTTAGCCATAAGGCCGAGAAGCGATAACAAAACGATGCAAAACGAAATCTTTTATCCAAAATATGATCGAATACCTGTCGGGAGATATAAAGAGAGCGCCCTCCATAGGACAGTTGTTGTAATACCGTCAAAACTCTAGGATCAATACAAAAAGTCACGCGTTTCAGTTATTTTTTCACGGACTAAAGAATATAAGAATAATTTGAATAAAATATTTATTAAGAATTTTGTTATTTACTAAAAGTGTTTTTAGATTTATTATATATTATTATATTATTATAAGTGCAATTCAAGCACATTTTCCAGAATTTGTATTTCAACATTAATTCATATTATCGTTATTGTTAATACTGTCATATAATAACAAATATTAAAATATTATGTTTTGAAACTGTTGATTTTAACAAAAAAAAAAATAAAAACATTTTTAAATCATTTTTTTTTATATATATTTCGTTAGCACTCCCACATCATTTTTTGTTATTACATATTTTATACATAATTTTAAACCAGTTTTAAATATTCACCATTGGTGCATTCTTTTTTGCATTTTTGGACTTTTTAAAATATAATCGATAAATGAAACAACTTGAGTGGTAAATTGCACGCAAGCGCTCCGAAAACTTGTCTGAAGCTCAACCAATAAACGCTTTTGTCATGGGAGAAAACGTCATATATTGTATATTTGGTTGACTACACTGAAATTGTATTTAGTTTTTTAACAGCTGATGTGAAAACATGGCTCGAAACGAGCCTAAAGTGTTATTGGGTTTCGAAGACGAAGTAATCACTGAAAAATATAAAAACCAAATTAATTTTACCACCAATAAAATTGGAGGAAAACCTGTAAGTACTGCCATTAAATGCCATTACTGTTATTAGTACAATTTTATTACAATTTGCAAGATTGAGTATTGGGAATGCCATGTAAAAAAATTCGATCAATAATAAATAACGTGGTTAAACATGAAGATTACGTTGTTTTTTATTATCTATTCGGGCCATTTGTTTTTGTTTTATTTCTAAAATTAAAAAAAAAGTTGGAGGAGCTGGGATTTGAACCCAGGACTTTCAGCATGCGAAGCAGACACTCTACCACTGAGTTACACCCCCTTGTGTAAAGGTAGCTGCGCTAAGCGAAAAATAACTTAACAGTATTAAAATTATTTTATAACCATTTCATTCGTCCATGCAAACTAAAATACACATATTTCATTTGTTTTGGATTTAAAAATTTACCAAATTAGGTATTTCCACACATTTTAATCATTATTGAAAGAATATAAAAATAAAAAAAATACTCCTACTCGTACTTTCTTATTTTTTTAAGGATCTACCTAGTAGTGTTAAACTCGACTCCCCAATTTGTCCACTGTGTCAGTTACCGAGGCCTCTAGTAGTCCAAGTGTATGCCCCCCTGGAAAACTCGGCTTTTCACCGGACCCTCTACCTTTTTGGTTGTATAAATCCAAACTGTTGGAACCAAAGCGAAAGGTGCTTCCATTTACAGCAACCGACAGTCTAACTCTTTTATAAAATTTCAGTTGGATTTGCATAAGAGCTCAATCTCAGGAAAAAATTATCGAATATGAAGAGACAGCTGCTGTTGCGTCCAAAGCGAGTGTTACCGATTGGTGTGCAGATGCAGACGATTGGGATGATAACAACGCTAATATGAATGAAGAAAATGGAAATCTTATCAATAATATTGAAAGAGTGTCTGACGAGGATGACGAGAGTTGTAGTCTTGAGGATTCTATAAGGGCTGGTCTTGGGAATTTGACTGTTGATGATCGCAACGCCAATAATGGAGCTTTCGGTGAGTGGATTTAGGAGTTTAATTGAAAAAACTAACTTGGTTTCATAATCACGTTTTTTATTTGGTTTAATTACATAAATAAACTGTACAATTAAATGATGAAGCCTGTACATATATTTATTTCGTAAATAATTTCATTACTTAAGTATTACATCACAACATAGGAATCGAATAAATCATATTATTCTTAACTAAAAAATATTATGTAGGTTCTTCTTTCCATTTGGCTAAAAAATGAGAAACATTTTCGTACGTTAAAAAGGTGATCATTGTCGCTGGCGTGACTCTTAATAAATTGGTGCCTAGACCTTTATAGAACCCCCTAAGACCCTCATGCAACCACGTTTTTCTAATACATTCTAAAGACCCTGCATATTGATAGTGTTGATTCTGCAACCTCATCCTTACAACTTGATATGGATATGTTGTTCCCGCCGCTATAAGCTTAGACAGAGCAGCAAAAGACAGATATTGCATTGTCCCGAGCTTTGTAGAAATCGGTACGTCGTAAAAATTATTGTATTTATTCTTCATTTCTTCATATACCATAAATTGGACAGCGCCATGGGAAACACCAAAAATTCCAGGGACTAATCCTTTGTAATACCCTTTAATGCCATCTTTTTGATATATCTTAATCAAAGCGTCTATCATTCCTTTGTACTCTTCTTGACCCGTTTTTCCAAATTGAAGACATAATCGAGTTTTCACAACCCACAAAGGATTTGTAATGAATAAAGTTACCACTCCAGCTTCTGAGGCGGCTAATAGATGTTGCGTAGGTCCTAGAGGTTTGTCTGCGTTACCCCCTTGTACCCATGTCTTCAGAGTGGAATAAAACAAGAAGTACAGCCCCCATGATGCCCCCGCACCCCAAACGTTGGGTGTCACACCCCGATAAAGCCCATACAAACCCTCCTGGCGGAATATTGTGGTGAAAGCGTTCCAAATTCCAGAGTACTTTGGGGTTGGCAGGAGGTGACCATCGTGCACAGCTAACCGCACTTTTATCACATCAAGGGGGTGCAAAATTAACGTTGAAGTAACACCACCACTAATACCTGCAAGTAAATGCTCGTATTTTAGATGATGTAAAATGTTTACGTCATTTTTGAGGCTGCGGGTCGCTGGTTTCGTGATAACACTCATTCTTGCATAATGAATGATGTTAATTTTATCATTTCGTGGTTTTATCGGCTGACGATTATCAAAATTGAGGTTATGTTCAAAGTATTGACAAATATGACACTTGGAGCCCCTGACGTTGAGAACGATTTGTCAAACTCGATTGAACACAAGTCCTCGGTAGTATAGTGGTCAGTATCCCCGCCTGTCACGCGGGAGACCGGGGTTCGATTCCCCGCCGGGGAGGATTTTTTTTCCATTTTTTTTAATTTAAAAAGACTGCGGTCTAACTGTCTAACTGCATTTATATGTTAGTGAATTAAAACTTTTTATTATAGGAGGAGCAGTTGGAAGGTTGCACTCTCCCTCCGCGACCGCAGAAATCGAAGGTGATGAAGGCGAAGTGATCAGCATCGACAGCCCCATTATGCCCCAAAACGATATTATTGCACTTTTACAAGAAGTCACGCCGTTACCGCAAGATCTTTGCCAAAGTATCAATTCCGATCCACGAAAATCGTCTTTGTTGCAGTTTGTCCCGTCTTTCATGAACGTTTGGGAAGAAACTTCAACAGCCCCTAATATCAGTGATCGACATGTTAAAGAGCTGCTACAAGAATATCAACAGAAAAACGAGGACGGTTCTAATTTGCCAAGTCCAGACAGCGGTGGCGCATCTGCACAGATTTCTGATACAACATACGAAAAATATGAAAAAGGAAATCCCGCTCATGGCGATAAGATGTTCCATCATTTTTTGTCAAAAATCCAAATGAATCCAACACAAATCTTGAGGTATAACAGAGATAATAACGCGCCTCTTCTCTTGTATCCCTTGCAAGTGTTTCAGAATACTTGTACTTATTGTAAAGGCGACGTCATTTTCGAATTCCAAGTTTTGCCGACAATTATCCCGAAACTAAAGTTAATTGGGGATGCCAAACAATATTCAAGACTCGAATTTGGGACTGTTTTAGTGTTCACGTGTCGTAAGAGTTGCTGGTCAACTGACACGAACTTAAAATACGAGACTGTTGTAGTGCAATCAGAAGTCTATTGAGTAGTCGTGCAATAATCTTCAGCTTCTAATATTCAAATCATTTCCAATCAATTTTATAGTCAATTAGAGCGATTATTTTATTTTGAATAGGATTGCATAGATAGACGCAAAAAAGTAATTCTTCGTGCCTCGGAGCGTTGAGCACTGCGTCAGTTTTAGTTCTTTTTAGAGACTGCAAGAAACTCGCTTAAATTCAATTTAGACGACAAATCAAACTATTGGTTTCGTTTTCAAATAAAAGTGTATTTACGAAATCTGAAACAAAGATGGTTTTATTTATTACCATATTTATGGCAGTTATTACTTAAACTGACACTAATTAATTAAAGGAAGATGGGTAAGAATATGGCATTTTTATAAACTCTTCTGGTTATTACGACTTATTGACAGATACGTATTTATGAACATTCTTCACATTTTTGTGATATTACTCTAATAAAGATATTTACAGTGTAGAAATGTACTTTCTAATTGAAGGTAAAATGGTAACCACTGTTCCTCTCAGTTATCACAATAAAAAATGAAAATATGCAATTATGACTTATGGGTTTCTTCTAGGTACTCTCAAGTGTATTATTCTTCTATTTTCAGAAGGATGTATTAAAACATTTTTATGTCGCCATTCTCGACGTTCCAACTCTTCGCGTCTCCGTTTTCTATCAACATAATTAATGACACAACTTGTGGGAATCCAAATAAGCGCTGTGACTAGCACAACAGTTCCTACAATGTTATCTCGTAAAAACAGCAACACCTTGTTTATATTAATGTCTTCAATAATATCCCAGAAGCGCTCGACGACATCTTGAACGGTTTTTTCGCAGTGCCCCTAAAAAATAAGCACAAGTGATCGAGTTTTTCGAAATTGAATCGTTACCTTATTACAAAAGCCTTGGATACACGGTGTGCCATCCTGCAAAATATCTGTCGGATCTACCGGAGCGCACGTTTCATTAATACTCGAGCGGCAACATCTTTTACACGCATCCCCAACTACAAAAAAACTTCAAATCTGTTTCTTACGTCTCCCACCAAACTTACTAATGTCGCACATGCAACTTTGCAGTCCTTGCGTTTCGCAGAACGGAATACATTTACCCCCTTTGCACTTGCCGCGTTCTTGACAACTAGTTCCATCATCCATGGGTGGACTTTTTGGACATTCTGCTTGATGTCCTGTACATTTCGATTCTTGTTCGCAAGTTGCATATTGTGCTTCTCTGCATTTTACGTCGCTGCTCATATACTGGCAGTTTTGACAACAAGGTGAGTTTTTATCGCTGCAAACTGCTTTAGGGCGGAGTTTGCAGTCTTTGTCACAACAAGCATCGTTGTCTTCAGTGCCTAAGAGACCAGCATCGCAATCTTCATCGCCTTCGACGCGTAAATTACCGCAGAAGCTTTCTTCGGGTTCTGAGAAACATCGGCCTGATTTGGCTTGAAGGACTTTTCTTATGGAGCGCAAACTGCAGGGTGAAAATCTCTGAAAAATAATGAAGGAAATTCGAGTGATAAAGATAGGTAATTTACTTTGTTGTTAACATCGTAGCCGCTAACACTGTAGGTATACATGAGGTAAGAACCTCCTTGACTAGCACTGGGTGAGCACTCGGGAATGTCTGGATCGTGTTCAGAACCCCAATTGTGACCAAATTCATGAGCCGTTACCAGATCGGCTTCTCTGGTTATCACTCTTTGTCCGTAATGGTTGCGGCTAGAACTCAAGCCAGAGTTCAAATAGAGAGTGTAGCCGTTCTTGAAATATTCTGAAAAGACACTCTTTAAACCCGAAGGAATGCTCCAAAAGCTAGAGAAATCATACTAAGTAAGAAATGCAGCGAGTCAATACTACTAAATGGATCTGAGGGTAAATCTTAATTTTAACGATTTGGTCCGTGATCCGGTTCAGGGTAAAATCGTAAAAACTTTGATTTGTCTTCAACAATCCCATTTAGTAGTGCAAGTGTTCCATGCAAGAAGGAAATTCCAAATACCTGGGGTACAGATGCCCCCAACAGAGTTGCGCCTTGGAGAGCCTACATAAGCTAATCCCAAAATCCCTCCTTCAAATTTCAAGTCGGTAAACAAATGGGCGAGACAGAAGTCTTTGTGAGTATATTCTCTGCTGAAAACCTACACCACATTTTACTGTTAGTTTGAAAGAGAAACTAAAAACCAAAAACCAAAGCAACTAAAAAAAGAAAAAATAATAACCAGCAGTACAGATGCCGCCACGCGATGTTGTTCGGGGTGAAGCAATATACGCCAGGCCTAAAACTACCTTAGGTTTGAATGTTTGGTGCGTTAATAAATGTGCTAAACAAAATCTCTTGTTTTCAGAATTTCGGGAAAAAACCTTCAAAAACAAAAAGTTGAAAT
Organism: Gnatocerus cornutus; assembly: GCA_029298725.1. Taxonomy (NCBI): domain Eukaryota; kingdom Metazoa; phylum Arthropoda; class Insecta; order Coleoptera; family Tenebrionidae; genus Gnatocerus; species Gnatocerus cornutus. The sequence goes on from CM055514.1 coordinate 11,352,227, forward strand.
AAAGAAAGACGAACATAAAGAGCTGTAAATTGTAGCTACCTCAAGTAGATTTCTCACGTCCCATTTTTCTCGGACCATATTGTAGTGAGCTTCACCAGCTTTTATCCGAGTTGGTTCACTGTGAACGACGATTTTTTTAATAACGAAACCCATGCCTTTAAAGCCATCGGTTTCTTGGCGATCTTGCCAAATCGTGTCGTTGTAGATTTTGTGAACGCGGTCGATCAAACTTATCTAAAAATATTGATATGGTCTTAATCTATAACATCTCTGGACTATTACCAAATAGTTGATTGTGGTTTTCGTATTGCTAGCCCCCATTTCTTGAAAAAATCGGTAATCAGCGACCAATAAAAGTGGACACCTTGTTTTAGTTGGCGTGTACTCATACTGATCCACTTGTCTTTTACTTCTGTGATGTTCAGAAGTCCATTGATTCTCTTCATCTTCTTCATCACTTGCAAGATCACCTTCTTTGACGTAGCCACATATTTTTGGACCTACTTGTCCAGGAGGCAAGTTTGCATGGTCCCAACTGAGTTTAACATCTGATTGTTTATATGTGATCATAGTTCTGTTGTCCACATTAGGAATATGACGCCACGATGGCTGTTAAAACATTTAAACATAAAAGCTTACTCTCGTGACATTACTTTACCTCAATGTGATAAATTTCATCAGGTAAATGTATGCTACCAGTCATCACTTTATCTTCCATATGAAGACTCACATGGGATACAGATTCACCAAAAACTCTCCCATTATAGAAGTCTTCATGATCTATATGCACACTGGTCTCCTTTCCATCTCCATCAACAGCATATGCTTTGAATTTAGAATGTAAAACACTTCTCTTTGGGGTCAAAATCAAACGAAAATCTCTACCATGAGTATTAAACGTTACTTCTTTAATTTTATTAAAAGGATGAGTACTTTCAGGTGTCCCCCTTTTAACTATTGTGTGAGTAATTTGATCTGCATGAATGGTTTCAAAGTGTATTAAGTTCTTGTAAATTGAACCTGCACAGATGAAATTAGTACAACCAAAATTTTAATGAAATCTAACCTTTAACTAGCAGAATGAAACAGGAGAAAATTAAGTACGTTCTCATCTTGGTCTGGCACAAACATTAATTATATTAATATAAAGATTAAATAATCTTAAATACACAAATGTTAGACTCACGTAACCTTAAAAAGTTTTGTCAACACAATTCTGACATTTGAAGGTTGCGGATTTGAAAATTCCCGGCAAAATGTTTGCTACAAAAATAACTGTTTTTAATTGAATATACTCTGTAATCAAGAAAAATTAGATCGTCATTCTTATGCTTTTTAATTAGTAGGATTGTAGGACTGTAGAATGTAGAAATATCTGAAAAAATCGGAGTCTGGCAACACAGCTATTACAGCATGTTTTCATTTACAAGCACGTGCGGAATGTACCAGTGTTTCATGCTTCAAGATAGCGAAACAACCGTTGAAATTTCTTCTAAAAGGTGAGGCATTTTTTGTTTTGTTCAGTTAACTTAAAACTTTTTTCCATTAGCGGAAATGCAGACTGTACGAATCAGAAAACTAATTTTTTCTTTAAACGTTCACACTGATGTTTCATTAAATCTTCATAAATCTACGACGATCGCTGAAGTACAGAAAATGATTAACAATAAACTCGGTATAAATATCTCTCAACAAAAGTTATACTTTGGAGGAAAAGAAGTACCACCCTTTTAATTCTTCTAGTTCAGAATTATTCGGTAATGTTTTAGCTAACGCCAGTTCATTCGATCTCGGATTACAAAATAAGCAACGATGATGTAATTCTGTTAATGATAAATAATATTGATAATAAAACCCATTCGGAAAAAAATGAAGCGGTCTTAAGTACCGAAAAAACAAGAGCCGAAAGTTTGTACTATAAAATTGGAGATCCGATTGATGTAATATACGATCACTTGGGTGCATGGTTCGAAGCCAAAATCACTGATATTTTTGTTAATAAAATGATGGAAGATATAAAAGAGCAAGATTTAATTTTTCAAGTCGTCATGGACCGGGAGGAAGAAACAGCACCCATTTGTGTTAAATTCACAGATATCCGTCCGCGTGCTAGTCAAAAGTATGATATTTCGGAATTAAAACCAGGAATGATCATTTTCGTCAATTACAATATCTCCAAGCCAAGAGAAATTGGATATTGGTACTTATCCTACTAGTATCCGTTATTTTTTAACACAAATATTTTAGGTACGACTTTAAAATTGTAGATATTAAGAGAAATAAAGTGCGTGGTACTCTTCTAATGGGCCCAAACCACGATGAAATCGAAGACTGCTCCATTAAATTCGTTAACGAGTTGATGAAAATCGAAGAACCAAAGCTGTTATCAGAAAGAAGTCGTGAAGACGGAAATAATATCCCCTTAAGTAATCAATAATTGTGTTTTTTGTAATACTTGGGCTAATTCATTTTCAGGAAAGTTGCCCCTGTACTGCAAAAAATGTAAGGACGTGCAGTCAGAGGACTGTAGAGAATGTGGCTGCAATTTGTGTGGAAAAAAGAATTTTGTTGATCAAATGATAATATGCGACGAGTGTGATAATACATACCATTTGTTTTGCCTAAGCCCACCTTTGGCAAAAGTTCCTCAAGAACCGGAGTGGTACTGTCCTGACTGCAAAGTGGACTTCAACGAAATAGTTCAAGCAGGAGAAAATTTAAGACAGACGGATACTGAATCATTGGAGATATTTACACCTATTGCATCACCAAAATTGTTTGGAGCTGTTGCGGGGATTGAAGTTGGTACCTGGTGGACTGAAAAATCTCAAGTAAGGAACAATTTTATCATTCAAATTCTATTTACATAGAAAAGCGCACAGATTACAGCGGAAATACACAACAGTTTAACAATTAACTTCGATGCCAGCAATGATGGCGTTTATAGTCTAATCTTAGAAACACGCCAGGAAGTATACCAGGATTCAGGTTACGATTTTTATTACACTGTGTACAACAGGTACAAGGCTCCAGGGCCTGACGACATCAAAACGCCGGTTCAACATTTTCCCAAGCTATGCAGGTGATCCTCAGCATCCGTAACTCTTTGTCTTTTACTGCTTGTTCTAGACAATTGGCTTCAAATTGCAACAACCACAAAACACGAGACTTCCGTTTTGGTTTTGGAAAAGCTAATGGATGGAGAACTGGCAAACCTATCAGAATTATAAGAAGTGGAAAATTATCAATCATTTCAAAGTTTGCCCCCAATACGGGATATCGCTATGATGGTACATACAAAGTCGTAGAATATTTTCCAGAAGTCTACAACTCGAAGTGGATTATTTGGCGTTTTCTATTGAGAAGAGATGACCCTGTTGAGGCACCATGGACTATTATCAGACAGACCTACAAAACAAAAGTAACCACCAGATTTCATTTAAAAACAATTTATAACATTTCTACAGATTATCTGCACTGAAGTCCATATAGAAAGTAAGAGATCAAAAACGAGCGAATTTCACCTCGATGAAAACGTGACAAAATTCATCGATAAAGATGTCGTCAATAAAAATCTGTGGGAAGAATGTAGAAAGTTTACTCAAAACGGAAAAGACGAATTTCTGAAAAAAGTTGAAGAGATGTTTACCTGTGTTTGTTGTCAAGATATTGCCGTCATGCCCGTTACAACAAGTTGCAAACACATCTTTTGTTATGTAAGTTTAAAGTCTCAGTTTTACACTAAGCCATGTATGTGTTTTATTTAGGTGTGTTTGAAGAGGTGTTTTCATTCTGACATTTCTTCATGTCCGAATTGTCGATTGGAACTTGATAAAAAAATCATAAGTAAAGTTAATCATAATCTCAATGCAGCTTTAAACAGTTTATTTGCAAGGCAGTAAACTAAAATATTAACAGCAACTACCGTTTTTTAGACATTGTACCAGATTTTTATTTTTATTATTTTATTTCTTATTTAAAGGAAATGTTCGTTTATTTATGTTAAGTTTTTTGTTTTACGAGAATGTTGACTTTATTTGTAGTTATTTTGTGCAATTAATAATCTTTTTACAATTTTATTAAATACGTAAAAATGGTGGATGCGCCGGGTTATTTGGAATTCTTTTGTAGTTCAGAAACAACACGACGTGTACTAAGTGTAACTATATTTTCAATTAAACAACAACACTCATATTTCTTCAAAATACTCAGCATCATGCATTAATCTTCTATTTACAGGATGAATCCATTTGTTTTTAGTTGTTTCAAAGTCCCATTCGTCATATCCTTTGAATTCTTCGCATGCTTTGACTTCTTCGCGTTTCCTGTCCACGTAAGTAATTAGGCAGCTGATGGGTATCCAAACAATAGCAGTACCCAAAACAATGGTTCCAACGAGATTGTCTTTTAAAAACAGCAACAGCTTGTTTATGTTAATGTCTTCAATAATATTCCAAAATCTTTCAACTACATCCTGGACTGTCTTTTCGCAAATACCCTGAATATGAATAATTTTAAGAACAGACCATGATTTGTTAAGCAAGTACCTTATTGCAAAAGCCTTGTATGCACGGTGTCCCATCTGGAACCAAATGCGCATCATCTCTGGGTGCACAAGTTTCGTTAATACTAGCGCGACAACACCGTTTGCATGAGTCAGCAACTAAAAACTAAAGTCAAAGACAATTTGGGCAATACCAAAGAAACTCACTAATATCGCACATGCAACTTTGCAGTCCTTGTGTTTCACAGAACGGAATACATTCACCACTTCTGCACTTCCCTTCTTCTTGACAAGGGGTGTCGTCGACCATTGGCGGACTTGAAGGGCATTCTGCAGAATCACCTCTACATTTAGCTTCCTCTCTGCAAGTAGATATCTGCGCTTCTCTACATATCACAACATTCGATGAAAATCGACAGTTTTCACAACAAGGCGAATTTTTGTCACTACAATCTGCACTATCTCGAAGTTTGCAATTTTTATCGCAACAAGGATCATTGTTTTCGACACCCACAAGACCAGCATCGCATTCTTCGTCACCTTCCACGCGTAAGTTACCGCAGAAACTCTCCTCGGGCTCTGAGAAACAACGGTCTGACTTGTTTTGCAAGACTTTTTTTATGGATCGTCGACTGCAGGGGGAGAAGTTCTAGAAAAGTTTCAGTTATTCTTCATGTTAGTCAAACTCGAACTTACTTTGTTGTTTATGTCATAGCCACTGACACTGTAGGTGTACATGAGGTAAGAACCGCCATGGCTGGCACTTGGGGCGCACTCGGGGATATCAGCATCGTGTTCCGAGCCCCAATTATGTCCGAGTTCATGTGCTGTTACAAGATCGGCTTCTCTAGTGATTACTCTTTGTCCATAATAATTGCGACTTGAGCTTAAGCCGGAATTTAAGTAGAGAGTATGAGTGCCTTTTAAATGATCTATAACACATTTTAGTGAATAAGCAATTTGAGTGTGACTAACAATAAAACGTTACTAGTTTTGTTAGAAAAATCAGAACCTCCACCAAAGCAATACAGTGTAGAAGAAGCGCAATAATTCATAGAAAATATTTTTAGGAAACACGGTGGTTAACAAGAATTTTATCTCCAAGCAAACAGTTAGGGAAACAAGAACTAATTTACAAGAAATTATAATAACCGGCAGTGCAGATGCCTCCATGCGATCCGATTCGAGGTGAGGCAATGTATGCCAAGCCTAAAACTACAGAGTCCTTAGCTTTGAACGTTTGGTGCGTAAATAAGTGTGCTAAACAGACTTCCTTGTTTTCCGAATTGCGGGAAAAAACCTTCAAAAACAATGCTGCATTTAATAAAAAATAAAAAGTGTGTCGCGTTTGTTGTTGGTTAATTAGACAAAACTATCCAGTGAATCTAACTTGGAAAGTACAAGACAGGTTTTAAAATTGAAGACTTAATGAATGCTCCTACACCAAAATACTTCTTTAGAAGTTTAAGGTGTAAATACTTATGTTAATTGTGAGAAATAAAAAGCATTCTACAATAGATACTGGATAATTTGTAGAAATACAAATTTATTTGTATTGGTGTGAAGATTCAGACATATTTACCTCTAGTAAATTTCTAACATCCCATTCCTTCATATCCATATTATAATGATTTTTGCCACTTCTTAATCTCGTTGGTTCATTATGAACTATAATTTTTTTAATCACAAACCCCATTCCCTTAAAACCACCATTCTGATCTTCCCAAATAGTGTCATTGTATATTTTATGAACACGATCAATTAGACTGATCTACAAAACAAATAATGATTTAGCACCCTGTGGAAATACCACCAAATACCAAATAATTGACAGTAGTTTTGGTATTGTTGCCGCCCATCTCTTGGTAAAATCTGAAATCCGCCACCAACAAAAGCGAACATTTTGTTTTAATTGGAGTGAATTCATCTTCATCCAATTGTCGTTTGACCCTAGAATGTTGGGGCTCTTCTTCTAATTCCTCATTTTCTTTGATATAGCCACATACTTTTGGCCCTAAATGTCCCATGGGCAAACTGTCATGATCCCAACTAAATTTAATATCTGACTGTTTATATGTGATCATTGTTCTATTGTTCACGTCAGGACTATGACGCCAGGAGGGCTAATAACATATTTATTTGGAAATTTTAAAGCTAAGGTTTAAAGAAGGGTACCTCAATGTGATATATTTCATTTGGTAACTGAATGCTGCCTGTTATCAGATTGTCTTCCATGTGCAGGTTTACATGTGAGTCAATTTCACCAAAAACGCGACCATTGTAAAAATCTTCATGTTCTAAAATGAAGAATTGTTATTTTGGAGAATATAAATTTAGTTTAAATAATCAGTTTATTTGAGTGGACAAACCTATATGTACAGCAGTTTCTTTCCCATCTCCATCAACCTCATAAGCTTTAAAATTTGAGTGTAAAACTGTTCTTTTGGGGCTTAAAATCAGCCGAAAATCTCGACCATGAGTGTTAAAACTGACTTCCTTAATTTTATTAAATGGATGAGTACTTTCTGGAACACCTCTTTTTACAATTTTATGGGAAATATCATCAGCATGAATTGTTTCGTAATGTTGCAAATTTTTTAAAATCGAACCTAAACAAAATGAATCATTCAATTTTTAACGCAAATTCTTTGTTACCTTTCGCCAATAAAAATAAACAAGAAAACACCAAATAATGTATCATTTTATAAAAACTACTCTAACAGTTTTAAAACATAATTACGTGTTTGATAAAGCATTACGCAAATATTTATCATTCCAAATTTTTGAAAGCACTGCCAAAAACAGCTGTCTAATGTCAACTATTTGACAGTTCCTTGTCGGAACATGAAATTCCCCTAGATAAAAGTACATGGCCGGAGTTAATTTCACTACGAAATCTAACGGAGTAAACGTTATAATTAGTGTACTTCTCAGTGACAGCAATGACAACTTAAAACTGACGTGTCTTTTACTATTGCGCATGTGCTGATGGCAGCAAATGTCAGCGTTTTGTACCGGTACAGAAAGAACGTGATGGAGCTACTAGTGAAACATTTTGAAATTTCTGTTATATTCCTTACGTTTACGAGCCTATTAAGTGTGATATGTAACTCAGAAGTCCCAAGGCCCCGAGGTGTCTCATTATCCAGGGCTTCTTTATACAGTCCAGATCGGAATTTTTTATGTTTTGATAACAGCAAAACCATACCTTTTTCTCAGGTAAATGATGATTACTGTGACTGTCTTGATGGTAGTGACGAACCAGGAACGTCCGCTTGTCCCAATGGGATTTTTTATTGTACCAACGCTGGACATAAACCATTAAATTTAGCGTCAAGTCGCGTGAATGATGGCGTGTGTGATTGCTGTGATGGCAGTGACGAGTATAGTGGAAATACTGTAACTACGTGCCCCAATATCTGTACGCAATTGGGGCGATACGCAAGAGAAGAAGCTCAAAAGTTGGCAGAGTTGGTAAAAGCGGGTAAACACTTAAAAGCTGAACTCAGTCAAAGAGGTACAGAGAAGATAATTAACTTGGATTTTAATCCTTGAGAATGTTTTAGGTGCCCAGTTGAAAGAGGAGAAGAAAGAGAAGTTGCTGCAGCTGGAGAAACACAAAGAGGAAGCTGAAAAGGTGAAAGCTGAGAAAAAACAACTCAAGGATCAAATTGAAGCTTTGGAGAACAAGGCTCTTGAGCTGTATCGTAAATTAGAGGAAGAAGAAAAAAAGAGGAAAGCTGAAGCAGAAGCCGCAAAATCTAGGGAAGAAGCCACGCAAACCTTTGCTCAATTTGATTCAAATCAAGATGGACTTGTGGACATTTCTGAGCTGCAAACTAGACAAACTTTTGATAAAGATAGGAATGGAGAAGGTATTTTTTTATCAAATTGTGAATTTTCCTTTAATTCTAATTTTATTACAGTGTCAATAGAAGAAGCCAAATATTTCTTGAACAATGAAGAATCTGTGGACTTGGAAAAATTCATCACAGATTCTTGGCCTAATATCAAACCTTACCTAATGATGGATGCTGGTCTTTTTAAACCACCAGTAACCCAAGAAGAAGCTCCTTCTGAAGCTGATGACATGCACCCTGGAGAAGAAGAAGAGGAAGATCAAGATGAAGGTCCCGCTGATGATGAAGAAGAACAAGAAGAAACAGAAGATGTTCCATACCAACCTGAACAACATCAAGATGAGCCTTCAAATTTGCCTTATGATGATGAAACACAAAAATTAGTAGACCAAGCTACTTCTGCAAGAAGTGAATTTTCTGATGCGGAAAGAGCAGTAAGGGACATAGAATCTGAAATTAAAAGCATCCAAGAGTACTTAGAGAAAGATTTTGGTCCAGAAGAAGAATTTGGAACTTTAGAAGGAGAATGTTTTGAGTACTCTGACCATGAATACATTTACAAGCTGTGTCCATTTGATAAAACAACGCAGCAGCCCAAATCAGGGGCATCTGAAACCAGATTAGGTGCTTGGGGCTCTTGGAGTGGGCCTGAAGACAACAAGTATGAGTCCATGTTGTATGATAGAGGCCAGTCTTGCTGGAATGGCCCTCAGAGATCTTCCAGAGTGAAAGTTGTGTGTGGTATTGAAAATAAAGTGACTTCTGTATCTGAACCTAATAGATGTGAATACTTGTTTGAATTTGTTACTCCTGCAGCTTGTAGAGAAATTTCTAGTGATGCAGAAGATGTACATGATGAATTGTAAAGTGTCTTTTGATACTTGTAAATTTGTATCTTTTTATATCGTCAATAGTGTTCTGTACATTTTTTCTAGAAGCCAATCGCAGTAATTTTTCTTTAAATTGTAAAAATAATCGTTTAGAAGGAGGTTTTACTTTTTTGTTCATGTTTTTTGATGGTGATAAACGTAATAAGACCAAGAACTGTTATCAGTTGTGAATTGATTACTATTTAAATAAACAAAAGACTTTAGATAACAATGTATATTTAAGTTATTGCATGTTTTAATCAAAGGGACGATGCCGCCGTCGGAATGCTGACCGCATGAAGGTCGTAAACGTGTCAGTTAAGAAACGACGTGACGTTGCAGTTTCTTTGCCTACCGAACAAATGTTTAAAACAGTGACTTGTAATGTTGTTTAGTTGGCGAGCCTGAAATTTTGGAGGTGGATTTTGATCCGGCACTCAAATTTCTGCTTGTCAGCTTGTCATTCTCTTTCCAATCAACGTTGTTTATATTCGGCTGTGATAAAGCTCTTTTCATGAATTTCCATTAGTGAAACCAAGACTCCAATTTCACAATGTCTTCAAAAGTGTCAATTATAATTTATTTTACGCTTTTTGTAACCGTTTTCTGCCACGAGGATGACGTGCACACAATTAAATATTCCACCGAAAATTTTGCTCAAGAACTACCAAAAAAGAACCACTTTGTCATGTTCTACGCCCCCTGGTAAGCCGGCCTAACCTTATTTCAATATCTTAGTGCCTTTCTTTAGGTGTGGTCATTGTCAGAGACTTGGGCCTACTTGGGAGCAACTTGCAGAAATGTTAAATGAAGACGACAGTAACATTAAGATTGCTAAAGTTGATTGTACTATAGATAGCTCATTGTGTTCAGAACATGATGTGACAGGTTATCCAACTCTCAAGTTCTTTAAAGTTGGTTCTTCAGAAGGTGTAAAGTTCAGAGGTACTAGAGATTTGCCCACATTGACTACTTTTATCAATGAACAATTGAGAGAGGTAATTTATCATAAAAGTTTTATTATTGGTATGACTGACAAGTCTTAGGGTGAGGAAGACCATGTTGAAATTAAACCTCCACAACCAATGAGTGGACTTGTTGAACTAAATGAGGACAACTTTGAAAACTTTGTGGCTTCAGGAAAGCATTTTATTAAGTTTTACGCTCCATGGTGTGGACACTGTCAGGTACTATCCTAAAAGACAACATTTAAACATCTTCCCACATTTATTTTGTAGAAATTGGCACCAGTTTGGGAAGAATTAGCTAAATCTCTAGAATTTGATTCCAGTATTTCTATTGCAAAAGTTGATTGTACTCAATATAGAACTATTTGCAATCAGTTTGAAGTTAAAGGATACCCAACACTGCTGTGGATTGAAGATGGGAAGAAAGTATGCTCTCAATGTTTTATTAACTCTTAATTAATACAGTATAAATGTTAGGTTGATAAATACCAAGGCGACAGGTCTCATGAAGATCTAAAGTTATATGTGAACAAAATGGTGGGATCTACAGAAGTCAACAAAGAAAGTGGTAAACCTTCTTCTCAAGAAGGCGAAACTGTGGGTGTTCTTAATGGAGATAATTTCAAACATGGTGTTGAGAGTGGTGTTACCTTTGTCAAATTTTTTGCTCCATGGTGTGGGCACTGTAAACGTTTAGCCCCCACATGGGATGACTTAGGGAAAAAGTTTATTGGTGATGCTGGTGTTAATATTGTCAAAGTTGACTGTACTCTTGATATAAATAAAGATCTTTGTAACGAGCAGGAGGTGAGTCAACACAATTCAAAATTATTGCAAAGTGAAAATTTCTGTTTTAGGTTGAAGGTTTTCCAACAATTTTTCTGTACAAAAACGGCGATAAAATATCCGAATATAGCGGAAGCAGGACGTTAGAAGATTTGTACGATTTTGTTAAACAGCATGTTGGACATGATGAACTTTAATTTTTTGTAATTTTTGGAGTGTGTTTGCAGTTTTCTCTTAGTGTTTGTTATGTGTTTGCAGTGGAGTTCCAGCGTGAAATTTTATTCTTTTTTATACAAGTTTTTACCGTCACTACAATAGTTTGTGGTAGCACACTGTACTTCAACAATTCCGTTTGATTTGTAAACTGATATTTTGTGTTTATAATAAAAGTTTCCTCCAGAGTTAAACCCTGTTTTTATGCAATATTGCTGCGATAGAATAATTTGCAATAAACAAACACAAATCGAGATTGAGAGGGCAAGAAATTTGTTTTGTGATCTAAAACTCGATTATATGATTGCGTAAGTAAAGGTAGAAAAACAAGCTTCCGAGGTGACATTCGATGACTTTCACTTTCAAGGTTGTTTTTATTATAAATAAGTTGGTTTCCTTGAAATTTCTTTCTTTCAATTTTGGAATTTTCAAATTCGATTAGAAATGCTTCTTTAACAGAACCACCAGAATCTATATACAGTAGAACCTCGATTATGTGTACTAATTGTTGCAGAGGTCATCTGGATATAAGAATATATGAAAATTGCTAGTTTTGGAGTTTCTTTGGTTGTTTTGTTTCTATTTTTTTATTAAATCGATTTTACGATGATATTGAGCAACACAATCCACGTCCATTTAGTTATTAAATTTCCCGAACCAGACCACATACAATAAAAATATATTTTTACATAAACTCTGGTACTTCTATTAAATGAGCATTATAAATTTTCAGTTAACTTTTTCTTTGTGTCGCCTTGTTTTCTCCTCCATTAATAATCAGCATCGGTCTCCTGTCAAGTACCGATTCCCGCGGATACAAGAAATGTTCTCTACCAACCGAAAATAGGATATTGATTTCTGTATTTTATTTGATTTATAGTTGAGATTTCCAAAAGCGCTAAATCATTGTTTTGATGTCAAATCACTAAATTATGTCGGACACTTATAAATCAATTGAGGGAGATCTAAAACAAAGTCCATATTATATGGTACATTTAATTTAACAATAAATAAAAAATATACAAACAGTTCACATATTTATCGTTCTAATTTCAGAACACGCTTTGGAGTTTTGATTAACTTATTTTTACATGATTGGGTGTTCTTTTAAGGTACTATTTTAGTTAAATCTATAGAAATTTGATATAGATAACAGTGTTAACCCCTAACATTGATTAATTACACAAAGAGTAGGTTGTTGATTATGTACTAAACATACATACAACGTGATATTTATTAGTAGGGTTCTACTATTTCACTCCGGGGTTTAGTTATATGTAATGAGATATTAAACATTTAGAACAAAACAACATTGGCAAAATTTTAAACAAATTCGTCTCATAAACATAATGTAAAATATTTATTTACAATTTTATTGCTTTAGTTTCTTTTCAAAAGCGACGGAAACATGATCGTTTTAAAAGAAATGGAATTGGACCCTATTACTTTTTTTGTTGTGACTAAACATTTGTACAGAATTTAACACAAAAATTGCAGCTAATTTCTTATAGTATCTAAGAAATTTTAGTGAACCTTACCTGAATTTAGTGAAGTACAAATGTTCAGTTAAAATTGAGAAGAAGAGCATTAGAAGAAATCACCGAGCGCCTCCACCAAAATTAGGCGTTCTGCATGCTCCGCACATGAACTTTTGCGCAGTCGGTTTTTATACTTATAATCTAAAACCTCTAATTCTATAATAAAGAAGTGAGCAGATATTCCGTCACATCCACCGGCGGGTTTGGATTCGGTCACCTTACTCTACCCGAAGGCGACCTCAGGTGCGAACGTATATAACCTGTACGATAATCCACCACGTCTCGGCGATGACCTCCCTGCATCCCATGCCGATTCCGCCTGCTCCACCTGTGTTTTCGTTTTTTATATAAAAGAGGTCATGCGTTCATCTCGGGAGGGTAACGTGAGGATCTCAGACATGTGCATGCAAAGGGGGTGTGGAAGGAGTTTGGAAATTGTCACCAAACATCAATGTAGTGCTAACAGTCAGTTTTTGTTGATGCTTAGTGCTTGATTTCCTCAAAATAAAATTTCGATAGTTGCAGTCTTGTCCATATATTACCATATTAAAGAACTAAGAACATGCAAGCATCAACATAGTGTCGTTCTACAGAGTACTAAGAAAGACGACTCACATTTTACAAAATTCGTCGTGAGGGTGTTAATGATTCGGGGGCAGATGTAGATCCTCTCGCTTGCAGAAGGATGGCCTTTGGTGCCAATGAGGTACCATTAGGGTACCAGCACCATTAGACCACATATCACACAAACAACGAGGCAAAAGAAACAACACAATGAACAAGAACAATCATACTACGTTAGAAGATTACGTGCTTTTTACAGCGGCTAATTTGTCACAATACTGGAGTTATGATAAAAAGCATCAGTAATGGTTTTTTGCAACATAAAACACATTTTATTGTCATTAAATTTGAATGTATTGTTTGTTGCACTGATTTTTTGAGCATGGTTTGCCGCAAAGTGTGAGTGTCCAAAGAAACAATCAGCAGTAATAGAGTGGGTCCATGCAAACCAAAATGAAACCTACCTTTCATGACAACGTACAAAATAGAATGTGCCAAAACCAAGAATTGTGTGTAATGTGTTTGAGTGTTGTTGTCAAAGGGAATACATAAAAATGCGGGTTTACTAAGTCTAATCATTTTAAAGTAGCTAAACCAAAAGGACATAAAAATTTATTGTCATCTAAAGGGATTGTCATATTACTAAATCTACTTTAACATTATGTCTTTACATTTCTATCGTATTTTGTACAGCATGAGGAGAATGACGCAACACACTACACATACATACATTAATTCACGTTTTTTACCCCTATTTGGGGTTGGCATACTATAAATTAAAAAAGAAAACCAGATTACTACAAGACACAGTATTTGGGCATTTTCAATAATCAAAATGTTAAAATACGAAATGATAAATGCACTCTATCAGTAAATGAAGTTGTTTCTACCAAACTAAAATTTCTGATTCTACAATTTTCTACGGAAATTCGATGGCGACATGTCATTGTTATGATTACGAGAAAAAAATTCGCACTTTAACTTGTTTTTATTTCTTCATTGTTCCTCTTCTCGGGTATAATTTTTAAATTTCCAACATGTCGCTCATCAAGATTTAATATGCATCAACTTTGAAACTTATTGGCACTCCTACCGAACATTAACTAAATCTAAAATTAGATAACTCTACATGACTGCCTACATCTCCACAGTATTTGTGTGATGTTTGTGTCAAGTGTATTTTGTGTCTTAATCAAGAAATGAAATAATGGAAAAATATTAAAACGTCACGACAAATAGATAACAATAAAATGAGGAAAGCGTGCAGAGGAGAAATTTCCAATGAAGAATCTTACCTGGCACTGTGACTCAACAGGATGATATTTCTGCAACAAGGGAGTATAAAGCTTTTAGTAGAATTTTAATAGTCAGGATCGTTAATGTAATGGAATAGCAATTACCCAAATGCAATAATTAATCAAACATTAATTTAAGTGTTGAAAAATGCGAAAGTGAAATAATGAAACATAAAAAGCCGTAGAAATCATGCTAATCGTCTAAAGTTTCTAACAGAGAAAAAGGAGTATGAATTACCGAGCGATTCTTCACTTTGCTAATTAAGCATATGTTTATTTATAAAACAGTCTCAAATATGATGCCTGGTCTCTTCAAACCCACCATATTTGAGCTAATCTAGCAATGTTGTTCGAAAATAAAACTAATGATTGCAAATTAGTCAAAATAAAAAAAATTCTCATTAGCAGTAGTTTTTAGCTAGCATAAAAACAAACCTTCCCTTGGAAGAATCGTGTGGATTTTCTGCAAAATTAAAATTTTAGGTCCAATTAAGCTGCGGTACGGCACTAAATTGGTTTTGTTTGTAGTATTGATTACTATTTACCACTCGAGAATGAGCATGTGGTGAAACAGTGGGAAAAGAAAATGATAGGTTTAGACCAGCAGAGACGAGAAATTTTACAGCAGTCGATAAATCTTTATTTTTTTGGGATTGAATGAAATTAGCTGATCGAAGATTTTTCATTACTTAAAATGAATAAACTAATTTCTAAAACATCAGACGTCAAGTTTTTATTGACATCGAACTATTCCATAGACATGGGTTTGACACTTTCGGGTTTATTCCACAAACTTTTCTCTAAAAAGCAACTTCGCATTTTGATGATCGGTTTAGATGGCGCCGGCAAAACAACAATTCTGTACAAACTAAAATTTGGAGAAATAGTAACAACGATACCAACAATCGGCTTTAACGTGGAAATGGTGGAATACAAAAACATAACATTCACGGTTTGGGATGTAGGCGGCCAGAACAAAATTCGGCGTCTTTGGCGGCATTACTTCCAGAACACCCAAGGGATCATCTTCGTAGTTGATTCAAGCGATCACGATCGAATCTATGAAGCCGCAAAAGAGCTTCAAAGTCTCGTGTTCGAACACGAATTGCAAAATGCTGCATTATTGGTGCTCGCAAACAAACAAGATCTACCCATATCGATGACAATGAGTGAGATCATTGAAAAACTGCGACTCGGTTCGATAAAAGGGCACAAGTGGCATGTTCAAAGTACTTGCGCGCTCAAGGGCAATGGATTGTACGAAGGGTTCGAATGGCTATCTAAAGAATTACTTTAATTAAAGTTACTATCGACTGCTGTAAAGTTGACCTTGTTTTTTTCATTTTGTTGACGTTGAAGGTGAGACTTACCTTAAGAGTCTTGTTATGTAATCAGGCCAATTGTCGGGGAACATCACGAGGAAAAATCCGACGGCGATCAGAATCATCCCCGCCAGTTTCATTCCTTCAAAGTTAGCACCATAGAGCACCACATCTAGAGCTGTAAAAATAAAATGTGCTGAATGTGTTTGGTGATAATAAAATGTAGAACATTTAGTTTAATAGTTTTCGTAGCACTGCTGGGCGGAAAGCTATAAAACTCTCCATTAATTTAATATTAAACCTCTGTAAACATTATTGCTAAATTATTTTACCTGCAGAGACTGGGACCGCTGTTATAAGTCCTAACGTAATGAACAAGTCGTAGGTCAGGGCAACACTAAAATTACCCAGTAAATTGGCAACTGAAACAGATAAAAAACTTACGGTTTTTTGGTTTTATACATTTACTGTGCTGCGCTCTTTTAAAAATTCAGTTCATATTTTATAGCGGCAGAATACTAAATTGAAGCTTGCGCGATTTAACGACAAAACTTGTGGAAGAATGAATTTATGCATATCTCACTTTATGGAGATTTGAAAGTAAATTGTCTTCGGTAATGACACATTTGCTCATCAACATAGTCGTTAATTAGTTATCCCAACTTGTATTAGTTTGTAGAAACTGATGGTTTCCGCAGTATCTATTGATTAATTAATTTATGGATGGGGATAATGAGCTAGACAGAATATTGGCAAGTATTCAAAAGCGCAGTTAGGCGATATCCGAAAAATCCTGATTGGTTACTATATTGTCATCTCCATTTTCTCGATTCTTATTATTAACAAAAGATTTCCTCCAATATTTCAATAAGTGCGTCGAATGACTAGCTGAAAATCACGAAAAAAAAAAGCTCCCAAATTGTTACAAAAAGGAACATTGTAAATGAATTGTCAGAAAGACCCAACTCGGATGATGTATGGTTATTAGGGCTGTCATCCCGAAGGTCTCTACAGCTCCCTTGGTTGCTATTCTTCCTTGAAATTTATTCCAGCAATTTCCCGCATTCGCTGTATTAATGCATTATAAAGCAGCTTACGTTTCCAAAAAAAATTGCAAAAGATAGAATTAGTTTCTGTACTCAGTAGTTCAAATGAAGCGGAAATTGGAATAATCACAAGGTCACACGTTTGTAGGTATTTGCAGAAGCGGAAAATCTTCCGCAGAGAAAAAGCCTGGAGGGAACTACTTAATTAACTGTAGGCCCGGCTGGAGAATAGTAAAATTAAGACTGCGGTGTTTTAGCTGGTTTTAAGAAAATAGTAAATCTGTTCCGTCGCCTTAAAAACTTTATATTCAGCGTACGTCGACATTTCTCTATCGACTATAAATTACATTACCCGACTTCGTTTTTACCCGAAAATTACGTCTTTTACGGCAGACTCGTATTAAGATAAGACACAAAAGAAAATGGGGCTTCTATCATAACTCACCTAGAGAAAGAGAACTGGCGGTAAGCAGCGCAGGCCATGGTAATTTATCCCAGTGCATACTTTCCACTCCTGTTAAAAACAATCCGAGACTTAGAGGCCATAATAAAGCCGCATTCAGCATTCCTATAAGCGAGAAGAATAAAGCCACTTGTCCATAAGTAGCGTCTCCGATAATTTTTTTGAACAACACTTTATAAACTGCTGATGCTGCGGCTGAGGATGTTGCTAAGACCACGCCACTTAGAGTTGGGCTTCCGGTTATACCATCCATATAGGCCAACAAAGCTACTCCCGTGTCGCAAATAATCACAGCCATTATCTGTATGAAAACATTAAAATTTCACACAAACTTGTAAAATCGACTTACTCTTATCCCAACGAACTGCTCGTGGAGAATCACCCACGATAAGAGATACACAAAGGAGACATTTGTTGCAAAGAGAGCCATGACGTCAGTAGCCAGAAGGATTTTTAAGGATAAAATGTACATGTAGTTTGTGCCTACCCAAAGTAGGCAAAATAAACTGCATCTGGTCATAAACCTCCCTGGTAAAAGAAATTAGGGTCACAGTCCGCGCTAGTCCTGTGGGAACAAACCTGCGGTGAAACCCTTATCCCTGTAGCCACGTATACTCTCCGAGAAGATGTCGGATGCGGACTTGCACCGTTTGGAACTGAGACGGCTTATAAAATACAACGGAAAGAAGAGCATAGTCCAATTGGTAACAAACCACGTTGTAAAAAAAGGTGCTTGATATGATGCGGTCTGCGGTCAGAATCAACTATTAAACTCTTGTGGTAACTTTACGGATCGGATACGTACATACTGTTTCTGAAGAGCCGTCATATTGAGTCCGGTTGTGTCATGAGGCACCAAAACCGGATCATCATTGACATCCAATATTGGTCTTCTTAGATACAAATATTTGATACAATGCGTGGCCCCTACCCACGACGCAGTCACGCATATTGTCACCCATATCCCAAAATAAATCTGAAACAGAACCAGGACATCTTATTTTACCTTGAAATAAAAGGAGCCGACATTATGCAAAGCTATAATTAAAGATTACGAGCTATAACTGCTTAGTTAATTAGTTAAAAGCACGCACGACGCACTTGCAGCTGCTACTCTCCCGGCGCCTCCACCAAACTTATCACATAACAATAATCCGTTTTAACGTTATAATAATTTATGGATCTCGTTGTGTCCTGCATATAAACATGAACCTGAAACATTTCGTGTTCGGAGTATTCGATTCCAGTCAGCGGAGAAAGTGCTTTCCGTTTTTAGTGCGAAATTAATCACATTGGGTATGCTTAAAGAATATTTACGACCAGCGATTACTTCAAAGCAAATTTAAATTAATTTCTCAGGCGCTCGTGATTAATACTTGCATTTTATTATTGTTGGGACCAACAATACTAGCTGATTCATAAAAGTGTAATTAGTTAGAGTTAGTTGAAATCCACTTCTTTATTCGTAGTTTTGTGTGTAAACACGAGCAGCGCAATCCACATTATTATCAGTAAATTTTATTTGCTTCGCCACTTGTGCTAGTTAAGCTCGCGTGATTTTTGAGTAATGCGTGTCGATTAGTTTTCTGATTTCATCGTTTTCGGTTGGAAAATATGTTTCTTCGATACTATTAAATGTGCAAGTTATAAAAATTTAAACCATTGCAGAAATTATGCTGCAAAAATACGAAAAAAAAATAAATAATTTTTTCTAAAACGCCCATAATTTTTTTTAAGTTGCACGTTTTTATATTGAAAAGAAAATTACTTCATACACGTATACCTACGTACAGAGTCACGATACAAAATATTAAAATCACGCAATAACAATGAACTTAAATGTTGCAATTTTTTATTGCAACCACGCTTTTGATTCTATCTTGATTTCGTAATCTAAAGTAAAGTATAAAAAGTAGATGGAATTATAATAATGCTTGGCTAATATTTAGGCTAAATTTAGGTGCCACGATAGGCCTGAATTATGAATAACAGTCTATAATTCGATACTGCTATAAGAATTTAATAGTTTGATTGATTTCTGACGTCAGAGTTGATGTAGAAAAGTGCTTGTATTGAATTACAACACAATACACATATCTACTACGTCTGTAATAAAAGCGGCTAAATTAAATTGATTCAAGACATTAAGTTTTCAGTAGATACATTTCCCGTTTTCTAATTAAGGATCGACATAAAATTATCCGTTATATAAGCTAGTTTCAAAACGATTATTTTAGGATTTCCTGCAGCAACAAAAAATCAATTGTATTCCTAAACTATTGATCGTGCTAAAAAACGTGTTGCAGCACTTTGTTTGACTTATGCTCGAACGATCTGGGATTAATAATGACTGACTCTTGCAAGATCGATGCTTGAGAGTTCGTGGCATACACGACATAAAAGCGAAGACACAATTCATAACAAAATATGACATTTTTATTTAAGACGTGAACAAGAGGCTGCGATAAAAATACGCGCTTCCGCTGTAAAATTAATTTATTACCCGTTCATGTAAAATTTATCGCAATCAATAATTTCACTTACTTTGCGCGCTGATTTGGAACAAAAAGAAACGGAACACGATTTAATCCTGGCTGCCAATCCTGTAGGAGCTGTTGGCGATGATGTTTCGATTGGTTCTTGTTGACTGCTGACAGAGTCAGCGTGGGCAAATGGTCCATTGGCAACTCCTTCATCAGTCACAAGAACACTAGGGGCACGGTTTCTACCACGAGGATTAAAAATGGTTGGGATGTCTCCGTCGCGCGTCATGGCACCTCAGAGGAGTGCCTTTGAAGATTCATTGGGCATCTCACCATTGATCTACCTATCACAAAGAGTTAATACTGTTAAATCAATCTTATGTCGGGTTCCGAAGGGAGGAATTTATAAAATTGTATTGATCTGGATGGAATCCGCATTGTTTGCTGTAACGTTAGTTTAGAGTTTTATTAGTTTGTGGCATTGAAAATGTGGAGATGCTGTGAGGTAGAAATATGAAGTTTGTGGTAAAAGTATAAACTTTGAAGCTGGAATTTCATTGTTGAGCGGCCATACATGCGGGTTTTTAAAACAGTGGAATACAATGGAAATAGCAAACAAGCATGTAACTTAATGTAGCTTATCATTCTTATCAGATATTTGCAGTACGGCTAGCGCTATTAAAAAAAAGAAACAATGGTAAAAAGTAAAATATTTTAAACTCTGCACCAGTGTTTCAATGGTAAATGCTGTTCGTCTATACAAACAAATCCAAGATTTTCAAACAACGGCATTAAGCTTCTCTGTTTGGATAACAAAATGCGTTGTTGTCTAACAAGCATAAACATTTACTTTGTGTAACGAGATGAATAATTATTCTATTAGAAATAAATGAAATTGAGGAGTTTGCAATATTGCAGGGTCACTTTATGTGTAAAAGCTTCAGCTATTTAATATGCAGGCTAAACTTTAGCAAAATAATTAAGTTCTTTGCAATTAAGCAGATAGCCTAGTTAAGAAAGGCAATGAAATCGACATAATTTAAAGTTTTAATATTTTTGTCATTTGTACAACAAATGAAAACAATAATAGTCCGGAAGTGACTTGAAGTTTTTTTTTGTAAATCTACAAGAACAAAATTCCAAATGTACTGCAAATTTGATCCAATGAAAATTAGTACTTGTTTTATCTTGTTATACTAAATTTGAGGCTCTTTTGCCATAATGTTTGTTTGTGTAGGTACTTAAGGACAAAATAGCGAACGTTATAATGTTCCGCATGGCAAAAAAATATAAAAATTTTACACTGCATATAAAATTGCTTTTTTTATACGAATTGTGCATTTTTTGTAATTTTATTCACATATTAAATAAAAAATTTTGTTTAATTTTTTTTAATAATTTCGGATCTTTTACGCTGCTTTATTATTGTTCTTTTTACTTGTTTGACAAAGATTTCAAAACTTTTGTTTATTTTCCACGTTCTTGTTGAATGGGCTAAGATGCATTTGATTTTTTTGCTTAGCGTCATATAATTAACTGTATTTTTTTATAAACATCATTTTAAAAGTTATAAGATTGGACTAAGCAACTGTATTTCACAAATTTACTACTTTTGCCTATTAAGACAAAAAGTTATTGTCTTAATATTCAAAATTATGTTGATTTTAATTAAAACGGTAATCTTTTCATTTACGCTATAACGATATTTAAAAAAAATATAAGTATGTAATTACAATCTTTGAAACGATGCCAAAATATTATACAAGACATTGAACACTATTTAAAAAATTGAAGTTGGAATAGGTACTCAAATACATTATTAATTTGTCAATTAAACGTTTAACAAATGGAGACACATG
The DNA here is from genome assembly GCA_029298725.1 of Gnatocerus cornutus. Lineage (NCBI taxonomy): Eukaryota > Metazoa > Arthropoda > Insecta > Coleoptera > Tenebrionidae > Gnatocerus > Gnatocerus cornutus. Next base: position 11,373,997 of record CM055514.1, read on the forward strand.
TGATACATTAATAATAACAATTAATTTTTATTCGGAAAGATATAAAGCACAAATTGGATAAAAAATGGAAAAGGTAGAAGTATTGATTTTGTAATCAACAAAGCAACTGTATAATGTATAACAATGTGCGTAGGTTAAGGTGTTTTTCAACAATAAAAAAGAATCGGCTTATTTGTAAATGTATTAGCGTTCACAATTTTTTTAGCAAATCTGAAGCAATTTTGTTAATTTCAAAATTTAATAAACGCCTGCAAGTAATTAAGATTGTACCGAAGCAAGTTTTAGAAACTTTATTTCCAATGTATCCGTAACCCATAAGTCATAAGTTTTTGAACAACTGTTACATCTCATCAATATTACAACCAAATCTGTGCAACAAAATGACATTTTTCCAATATTGCAATCTCAAAAAATATCAAATTTATTAACCATCTTGTACAACTAACCATAAAGATAAACACATTAGACCTAACTGACCTTTATATAGCGACCACTTGATACATAAACTTAATAGGTGCTTCAACCTTTCCTCAATTTATTATCAGCTGTAAATCACTGTTTGCAGAAATTGGAAGCGGGATTGCGCTATTTTCAGATATTGAAGCGAGCTTTAAGCTCAGGACATAATGACAAACTAAATGACCCCATTACATTGTTCCGTCTTGCCTTGAACTAGAAACCTTCGATCTACATTTATCTCAGTTAATCAGAGCTTAATTGAAAGATTTTTATCTTCTATTATAATATCACGTAGATGCTGAAATAGAAAAATAATTTAAGTCCGAGAATGGAAAACAGAAGAAAAATTAATGGTTTTGTTTGTGGGCTAAGACTTCCAGCTTTGTATAATTAATGGCTTTTGCATATTTATTTTGAAAAAAGTTTGAAAGGCACGAGATAAATGTAGAACGATAAGTTAGTTCAAGGTAGAAAACTCCATTTCAACCTGGACTTTCATAACTTAATTTTAGAAGTTGATAACAACTAACAAGGTTCGTTCATTTATCAAGTCAATTTAATTAAGATCTATCCCATATTGATTTGTTTACCTCTAAACTACTCTTTTATCATATAAACCACACAATCAACATAAACAAATTTAAATCATTTGACAGGAATTTCGAACGAAAAGAAATAAAGAAGCTATCAATTCTATATCTCGTGACGAGTTGTTCCGACATTCGAAACAAAAATTGATTGAAAATCGAATCGTCTAAAAATACAGTTGTTTTTCTCACTACACAACAAGTAATTTTACGGACGTTGTTCTCAAAACAGTGAAAAGCTTACCCTTGTGCTCATAGAAATAATGGGTGTATCGACCTTCTCGATTTCTAACTTTAAGACATGCAACTTGCAAAGAGACAACGATCGCCGCCCCCAAGTCAACTGACGGAGGTTCAACCCGCGACTGAAGTGGTGTGCATGGGCGCAGTTTGCATTGATTACCAGAGAGCGTCACGACGCAAGGCGCCGTTTCGCGCATATACCCCTTAATCGGTTCTTTTTGAGTTTATAACCACTTTAAGGACGTTACATTTGTTTGTTTAATACAGACAAAGTTTATCTAGTTTCACAGATTTTGTAAAATAATTTTCCTGTAGAAGTAGGGGATATTTTATGTTTCTTCAAATTAGGGGTGTAACACGTCAGACAAATGAAAGAAGACGATAAAAATAGATTTGCACGTAAATGGAAATGTCCTGTGTCGACGCCGTGATGAATGGGAAGACTGCGAGGTTTATCATGATTTTAAATTACTCTCACATTTTGACGTCTCTTTTGGAAATACGTACGACTACAGAGCTAGAAAAATTCAAACTTTTTTCAGACATTATAGTAATGTTAGATTGAATCTTGTAATCGTAAAGTAAAAAGAGGTAAAGAGACGTACTGTCTAAATAGTTTAGGCACGAATCCAAAAAAAATTCAAAAAAAATATTCTTAATCTGAAATATTCAATCGTTGGTTTAAGCGTTTCTTTTATTGTCTGTTGCATCTCTCACGTAAATCGGTTTAGTTGTTTTGACTTTTTGGTTAATTTCTTCTAATGCTTGTTTTCCGAAGTTTTATTGATATCGACTAACGGAACTTCTCTTTAATAGGTCTTGAAGAAAACATAATCAGATTCTGGAGGCATCGCTAGCAATGAGAGCCACTTTTCCAGCAATTTAATTTCAAACAGCATATTGAAAAACAAGATATCAAAAGTTACGCAGGATTTAATGTCTTCTCTTGCGTGAATGATTTGTGTAGTATTCCATAAATATATTCTAAATTTTTTGTGTTTTCTTAAGTAATTAAATTTATACTACCAATAAGTTCTTGCCCAAATAGAAATAGAAATAAAATAAAAATAAATTAAAAATTTCAATTCCTGGTAAATTAAATTTGGCGTATTTTTTTAATTAAAGAAAATCAAAGTTATGATATATCTAAACTACTATTTGCTTGGCAATTTTAAATAAGAATAAACTTATTTTATACATATACAGGGTGTCCCAAAACAGGCGTGCCAAATTCTTACTACGTTGGTGGTGAAGGTTCAAAAAACCCGAGAAAAGTGTTGAAAAAATTCAATCTGTTGTAGTTTTTAAGATACAGGGCTCCAAAAGACAACATTTGAACACTTTTATTTTTATGTTTGAAATTATTAGAGCTATGTATTGGGTTCTGTTAAGACCTTTGGATGATATAAGATGCTTTTGAGCGTAATTTATTACATTGTTTCTTGTACTTTCAGAAGATTTAAGTGTCGATTTCACCTGAAAAATCATTTGACAACATTGCTTTACCACCTTACGTCGTAACCATAACAATTAAAATTTTCATTGTTAATAGAAGTCAATGTTGTGTATGTCAATAAGAGCTGACAATGTTTTCCTTCACCAAAATTTGCGGTATTTGCTGTTCTGAAATAGAAAAGGAAAGTGCTTTGCCACGAGCGATTTGTATCTGAATTTGGCAGAGGTAAAAGCGATAACATAAAGCTCTGACTGGTCTTATGTAGCCCTTCAAAATCTGGTTTTGTTCTGAGTGGTGGGAATCCTGGAGTTCACAGTGAAATAGCATCCAAATGAACATTTTACGGACATTTTGCTCTATGTCATTGTGGATCGGAACCTTTGGTGTTTTCCAGCGTTCTAGTAAAATTTCAATATTTATTTATTGCGTTATTATTATATCACTTCAGTCACTATTACTGTGCATTGTCTATTTGTCAGTGAATGTATTTCTCGTTTTACATTGATAATAAAATTTTTCATTGCTGAAAATGGTTAAGGTTTCGAAACGAAGCGTAATAAAACAAGAAATACTTATTGTTAGTCTTTGAGAATTACCTCTACCATTTTAAAAATAGTTTCTTTTGAGATTTATTATGTAAAAATGCATTAAAAAAACATTCAATTTTAGAAGGTTTAAAGCAAATGTTCAAAGTTTCGACCATTGGCTTGAAGACACCTATTCACTCTTCTAATTTTATTTAACTGAACATCTTCTAACATCTAACATGCATTAGCAGCCATTGAGATTCTTTCCAAGAGTTCTTCCCTGCTTTCTGGCACAGTGGCATAAACCATTTGCTTCGCATGTCCCCAAAAGAAAAAATCCAATGGATTGAGATCCGGTGATCGGGCCGGCCAATAAACAGGACCTGCTTGGCCGATCCATTTTTGAGGAAAATTTGTATTTAGCCATTCACGCACTGGACCGGCATGGTGAGTTGGTGCACCGTCCAACTGGAACCACATTTGGCGCAAAATATCTAGAGGTAAATCATCGAAAAAAAGTTGGAGATCGTTATTTAGGAATTCTAAAAAAATTTGGTGATTTAGTCAATTTAGAAGAATGAAAGGACCGACCAAGCGATTTCCTAAAATTCATGCCCACATATTAACTGAAAACTTCTGCTGGTGTTTACTTGCTCTGAACACATGAGGGTTTTCAATGGACCAGTAATGATGATTATGATAATTGAAAACTCCTTCTCGCGTAAATGTTGCTTCATCAGTCCATAACACATTACGTACACTAAATTCAGGATTTTGATTCTGTTGATTCATTACCCAGTTGCAATAATTCAACCTTCGATTATAATCGTCAGGTTCCAGAGCTTGAACTCGTGTGTAATGATAAGGGTGCAATCTCTCCGTCCTCAAGATTCTTCCTACTAAGCTAGAATTGACTTCTAGTTCTCGAGCAATTTGGCGAATGCTTTTATTTGGAAATTCTTCAACCTGATCAAGAACAACTTCTTCAAGTTGAGGGGTTCTTGTGGTTCTTGGTCTCCCACTATCGTGATTTTCTCCCAAATCTATCCTTCCAGTCTCTCTTACGCGCTGATCCAATCTTTGGAACGTAACTCGACAGGGTTGTCGTCGATTAGGATAACGTTGCTGGTACATCCTTTGGGCTACTCTCAAATTGCCGTTAGCAGCACCAAGTATTTGGTACATGTCACAGTAATCTCTAATACTATAATTCATTTTGAAATGCTTCAAAATTTGGCATTTGACTTTTTAAATGTCGAATTTTGCTCCTTCATTGTTCCTTCTAATTTCTATGGATACAAAAGAAATGTGTACGTGGGTACAATATTTTTATGTATCATGTTGCCAAATTTACTCTTAGAAATTTACGCTTAGAAAACTCTGAATATGATAATGAATTTTTTTAAATATTTTTCTCAAGCTGCAGGGACCCTAATTGACAACTTACCGACACTTTGGCACGCCTGTTTTGGGACAACCCTGTAGAAATTTGGTGCTTTCCTAAATTGTTTAAAGTTAGCGCCTAAATAATGTTTTCCATGGATTGACCTCACTTTAAATTTAAGTTGAATAAAATCTGTCTTGTCATGTGCTGACTATTATTTTAATCCAAAATTTTTAAGATTTGTTTTATTTATTTAAAAATTTTTGAGAATTTGAAATAAGAGTATTTAGGTATGCAACCAATAATACACTGAACGCACAACTGTCAACGTCAAGTTAAAACGTCAATTTTTACTTCCCTTTGATGTCATTTTTTATTCTTTACATTTTCCCTGATTTTATTGTGTTTGTGTTTTAATGAGCTGTGCACGGTTCGGTTCCTAAATTCAGTTTTTATGTGGTTAAATAAGTAGTTTTGGTGAGAAAAAAAACTCCAAAAAGAGAGGTTAAAAAGGTGCGTAACGAACCACGAAACTAATTATGATTTTGTATAAATTTTAGATGCAGTTTATGCTGTTGTTTAGCCGACAGGGCAAACTGCGGTTACAGAAATGGTATGTAGCACATCCAGACAAATTAAAGAAAAAAATTACGAGAGAACTAATAACCACAATATTGGCTCGAAAGCCTAAAATGTGTAGCTTTCTGGAATGGAGAGACCTGAAAATTGTCTATAAACGGTAGTTGTAATGAGCTGTATTGTTGGTTTCTAGTTGAAGTTGTTGTAGATATGCCAGTTTGTATTTTTGCTGCGCTATTGAGCAGGATGATAATGAGTTACTGACTTTAGAGGTTATTCATAGATATGTGGAGTTGCTGGATAAGTACTTTGGCAGCGTAAGTATTATAAAAAATCGAGACATGACTTGAGACAGCCTCCACAGGTCTGTGAACTGGACATCATTTTTAATTTTGAGAAGGCATATTTCATTCTTGATGAATTATTACTAGGAGGGGAAATTCAGGAAACTAGTAAGAAGACTATTCTCAAAGCCATTGCAGCTCAGGATCTTCTACAAGAGGTTAGTCATGGAAATGTTGAGTTATAATCAGTTGGGACTAACATTTGGACAATCATGAATATATTTTTAGTCTAGTCTATTTGGTGTAGTGTCCAAATGTTAGTAGACTTTTACTTTCTTCTTCCAATAGCTCTGTTGCACTCTCAATGTAATCATCACTACGTGCTTGACATGTAAATGTTTTGTTACCTGTTATCTTTTATTTTGTGCACTCAAAAGGATCTAAACGACAATTGATCGTCAAATTGCCATATGTTCGTAAAGTAATGCTACAAAGATTTTAGCCTTGTTGCCAACGCTTCAAAAGACATTGTTGATCTTTTTGTTAGAGATAGGGTCTATTTTTGCAAATGTGATTCCAAGGTATCAAATTTTTAATAGTCACCATCAGAATCGGTGGGTGCAGAGAGAAGCGAAAAACATAAACTTATTCGCTGCTTTTTACATCTTCTGATCATTAAGTTGCGTGACAATTGAAAATGTGCCACAAAAAGCAACTAGTAAGTGACTAAAATGCATGTACTTACTAAATATTACTAAAAGCATGATGCATGATTGTGTAATTCATGAAATAATGTATTCACATGGTGTAAGTAGAAACCATCTAGTGCCACTCTTCTGTTAAGAAAACAAGATATGAATTCATATCTGTTTTGTAGCAGTAGTGATTGTCATGAGACTGCTTGTTTAGCTCGTTTCAGTATTATTAAAACCAACCATTGATCAGAGTTCCGGCCAGTACGACAATACTATCGAATGTTTAGTTATAAAGGTGATGTAACTGTTGTTGTAATAAAAAGTTCAATCATATTTTTGTAGTTTGACTTAATTTCAACTGTTTGGCTTAATGTTGCTTGATGTTCCGCAGTGCTAGAACTGTTGCTTCCTTCTAACGTGTTACGACAACTAGTATGTTAAATATGTTACTAACATTTACTAATATCGTAGTTTATAGATAGTTTCTTATTATTCTTTCCTAAAGGATGAAGCGGTGGAAGGTGCTTTAAGGGACATTGGTTTGCTGTAGCATCGTAACGAAGCCACACCACACTTTTTTCTGAAGACAGTCATATCAAAATTTTATTTTTTTGCTCGGAAACTGCAATAATTGTTTCGGTCCAATTACACACAATTTTATACCTAACTATGGATCTTAATTTTGCTTGCCATAAGATAAGTAGTTTTAACAGTCAGTTTCTGTGTTATGTAATCAGTAATCACATTTATACCACAATACTTCCATTGTTGCACCAAATATACGAAGCACTTTGTGGTTGTCCATTCCATGTTTCTTCACGTTTAGTGCCACTAATTCATGTGCCATATATTTACTAACATTTTTACTTAGTTTAACATTGGGTCAGATGTACTACATTATTTAATATACGGAAGTATAAGTAGATTTGTGCACTTTCAATAACCCCTTCGTGTTCCTTTATCGTCGTGGAATAAGCCTTGCAACAGTAAAGTAGCAATCAATATGAACGTGGATAAATGGAGTGCAACGTGTAAGGAAATCGAAATTTTTAGGTATGTGATTCTATTTTTACTAATTTTTAGTTTCGTTTCTATCTTATCCACTTTCATATTGGTGTTTCTTTTTTATAATTTCTTATCGTGTTTTTTTGTTGTAGGAGGAAACTCCGCAAGGGTTCTTTGACGACCACGGTCTTGGATAGGCACAGTTGCACAGACTCTCTTCTATTTACACGATTTTTTGAATAATAACATACTTATTCTCTATTTTGTTTTCTGTTTTTTACTCTGTTGAGGTAAGTAGTTTTTTTTTAATTCTTGACTGATTATTGGATGACCAGTATTGACTTTCAAACAATTTTTAGCTTGATAAAAACGTATACATATAAGAACAATTGTTTAAAAAATGTGCAATACTAGAGTCAGGCTCTAGTTTTGGCTGTAATTTTCAGTAGAAATAGTAGAATATTGAGCATGTTGAATATTTATACTTTCTATTATTTTGAGAATGTTTGCTTCCCACGTGTGTTGTTTGTTTCAGTTTGTAATAAATCACTTATTTTTTAAAACGTGTTTCAATTTTGAGGTTTGAAGTAAGAATTTTGTGATTCCTTGAACTTTCTCTAGAATATGAAATGTTTTGTACTTGTACTTTCTCTAACAACGAATTTTAAATAATCTCATCTATTTTTTGATTTCTTATTCCGATTTTCGTAATGCAACAATGAAAACACATAATGCGATTAATTTCATCGCCAATTTAACTGTGAAGATTATAATCTCCATTTCTATTACCTCCCATTTAATTGATTTTGCTTTGTGACTAACGCAGTTTCTAAAACTTTTCATTTTTTTACGATGAACGTGTTCTTGTTTCTTTGTTTAAGTTTTAATTATTTTAAAAATCACGAATGCGGTCTAGCATCGGAAAGTAAGTTTAAATTTGGGCGTCAGTAAATATTATTTATAATATTCAGAATGTGAGGAATATGGAAAAGCAGTCTACTCTGAGACAGATAGTCCAACACTTACCAGAAAAGTAAAACAAGATGTTGTTGCTGACTGTGCGATAGTCTCAGTTCCTTTGATAATTGGTGGTACTTTGGCTACAGAAATGGAATTCCCTCATATGGTAAAATTGGCGTTTTAAATTAACTTTAAAATGAACTGTCTTTTAGGCTTCTCTAGGGTTTGGAAAGTCTCCCGACGCGGAACTTTCTTGGGATTGTGGAGGTACTTTAATAAGTGAGTTGTACATATTAACAGCAGCTCATTGCATGGAAAGTCGAGAATTGTAAGTTTTAAAAACGTACGAAATAAACATCAAAATTCTTCAAACAAACTTTAGAGGTCCCGCCCAAAAAGTACGTTTAGGAACCATTAGTTTCGATTCACCCGATTCCTCAATGGAAGAACGTCTTATAGCTAAAAGAATACCACATCCAGACTACAAAACTCCGTCAAAAGCAAATGATATCGCGTTAGTTAAAATGGATAGTCCTATTACTTTTACACCATACATTAGACCCGCTTGTCTCAATACCGAAGAAGTAGGACCAAACACGAAGGCGGTAGCGATTGGTTTTGGAAAACTTAGCTTTGGTATATGCCACGTTGTACCGGAAAATCTGATACAACTAATTATATTTTGCAGAAGCGACCACTGGCAGCGAAAAACTAATGAAAGTCACTCTTGAAACTTATCCCAGTGAGAAATGTAGTAAAGCTTTGACAATGAATGATAAAGTTATTGATTCAATGTTATGTGCGGGCCACACAGAAGGTGGAAAAGATACATGTCAGGGAGATTCTGGAGGACCCCTGCAAGTGGTTTTAGAAAAACCGTTTTGCATGTACAAAATTATTGGGGTTACTTCTTTTGGGAAATTCTGCGGTTTTGCCAATTCTCCGGCGATTTACTCAAAGGTTTCCAGTTACATACCCTGGATTGAAAATATCGTATGGGCATAATATTAATTCACAGCGGCATTAGCATAATACTTATATTCGACTGTAACAGGCAAAAAAAATAAATTTTCCAAAATGGAATCGGTAATTTTTTAATTGGTTTTTATATACTGTTTATTGTTTTTGTCATCTACTTTTTTCTTGTTTTTTTTTTTAATTTGTGCGACTACGTTAGTCCCTTGCAACAATTTTTATTTGCGATTAGCCCTAATCTATTATTAAAATTTCAAAAATGGCGCGAACGATTACAGCGCTTAGCGGAAGCTTTTGAACTGTTTTTTTTAATGTCAAGTTTTGACAACTTTGACACTTCACTTGAATGTCATTTTTTGTTGTTTACTATTTGTCATGTTTATTTTAATTAAGTGATGCGTGCACGGTTCGGTTCCTAAAAATCAATCGCTACATGTTCTAAAAAAGTAGATAAAAAGAGGTTAACATGGTATGTAATTAAAGTCAGACCCTCTAATTTTTAATTTACCGGTTTCAGATGCAATTTATGCTGTTATTTAGCCGACAGGGCAAATTGCGATTACAGAAATGGTATGTAGCACACCCCGACAAATTAAAGAAGAAGATAACTAGAGAATTAATTACTACAATATTGGCTAGAAAACCTAAAATGTGTAGCTTTTTGGAATGGAGAGATGTAAAGATTGTATACAAACGGTAATTGGGCTGATTTGAATTATTTCTTTCTAATTTCCTAGTTTTAGATATGCCAGTTTGTATTTTTGCTGCGCTGTTGAGCAGGAAGACAATGAGTTATTAACTTTAGAGATAATTCACCGATATGTAGAACTATTAGATAAATATTTTGGAAGTGTAAGTATTGTAAACTGTGCAAACATGAGTTTAAATTCATTATCTTAGGTCTGTGAATTGGATATCATTTTCAACTTTGAAAAGGCATATTTCATACTTGATGAATTATTATTAGGAGGGGAAATTCAAGAGACCAGTAAGAAGACCATTCTTAAAGCAATTGCAGCTCAGGATCTCCTACAAGAGGTTAGTCTTGGCAATGTTGACTGAATATATTTAGTCAAACATTTTTTTTATGTTGCTTAGTTTATTGGAGGTATATCTTTCCCTAGAAGTGTATTTTTGATTTGCTGCTGTTAAAATTATGGTAGTTATCATAATAATGCACTTTCCTTCAATTAATGATTATTTATTAATTTTTAGCGGAAATAATTGACGAACTTTCTTGTATTTATTTTTGCGAAAGTTGTTTATATAATTTTTGCAGCAGTGATATTTTGTTTTTTCTCCATTTACTGCATGAATACGCCAATTGCCGTAATCAGCCGTAATCCGTTGAATATAAGACGCAGTTTTTTGTCCGTTTTTTTTTTTTTTTTGGGGTGTATTTTATAATCGATAAATTTATGAAAATGGACTCTTATTGATTAAAATGGCATGGCGGGTACAGAATTTAATAGTAATATTTTTGATACTAAAAAAAATCCAAACTTGGTGTTTTCTTTATGCAGTTTATTATTATTTTATGCTTAATGTTTATTGTATACTCGTTTTTACTATTAATATTTATTATAGGAGGAGACTCCGCAAGGATTCTTCGACGACCACGGTCTTGGATAAACATAATCAAATTTCACATATTTCTTCTTTACAACTCGACAATTTTCTATTTTCTATTTTTCTTACAGTTAACTGAGTAATAGGATAATAAAATCACACATTTTCTATTTTTTTACTTATTTAATTATTTAACTCTCGGTAAGTCTTTATTTTTTTCTACACAATAGAATTAGGTAGTAACATTGTGGGTGACGGAACCGACTCTTCTTTTGTGTTGTACATAAAAAATGGAGCGAATGATTGTGCAATATTAAGGTCAGGCAAGCAGTTAGTGTAGGCTCTAATTTAATATTGATATTCCAGTACGTAAGCTTGTTGAATATTTAGACATTATGTTAAAGAATATTTGCATTCCACGTGTGTTCTGCTTAAAAGTTTGTATTAAAAGAATTATTTTTGAACGAAGTTTTAATTCCTCCAAGTTTCCGGTGTACATTTGTATATATTTTGTTGAAAAAAAAAAGTTTATTCGAATCGATTTCCTTTTCTTCCTGATCCGGACAGATTCCCGTTGCGCCCATCTGCAATTTGTCTCCCTCCTCCAAAAGATGTAGCGACCGTGGCGCCTGGAAGATGGGCGGGCCGAGGAGAGCGGCGCGGCGCCGAGACGCACAGGTTCCCAGCAGCAGCAGCAGTCGACGCGTCCAGACGTTTCGCGGATGCGCACTCGTAGTTCGTCTGTGATGGTCAGCTGTGTACGGGAGACGTCGAGAAATGCGCCTTAGGCATGTAACTCTGGCTTGCAGAGATACCCTACGGCCGCAAAATGTTCGCGTACGGTTTCGAGATTACATAGACCTGTAATATGCCTGTGCCTAGTGCGAGTTCACGGTGAAAATCTGGCGTGAACGGTGGCTCGGAGACATGGCGTCGGTGGCGGGCTCGACCGAACAGCCGCATGCCGCGCACGGGCACAGCTTCTGCAAGAAGACCTTCCACAAGCCCACGTACTGCCACCACTGCAGCGACATGCTTTGGGGCCTCATCCAGCAAGGCTTCGTCTGCGAAGGTGAGACATCCCCGAAATAGGTCACACACACCCTCTCGGATCTCTTCGTCGGAGCGCACCGCTTCTCTGGGTACCAATCTTCGCTCGTAACCGCCTCCAAATCATCGGAGATCTACGTCGTCGCCTATCCTAAATAACTACTCGGAATTATGAAAAAAAAAGATAAACTTGTTGGGGTTTTAAGCCAAAATTTTTCCGAGAAAATCCATTTTTTCCACAATTTTCACATCTCTTTTTAAAATTCGCCACGTTTGTGGTAAAAACATTTTTACCCGCTTCGTAAACAGAAACCGGACGCCGAAGACATTCAACATTCTCTTTCGGATGCTGCGTCTGCTGCAACAAATTCTCTTTCGTTGTTTTCGCAGTTTCCACCCTAAAAAAGTGAATCTTTCGTGTATCCCTCTTCACATTTCTCTTCAAGCTCCTCGTTCCATCCTATAGCGTGTCATTTCGACTTCTTGTAAAATGAATCTCCGGTATGATACGTGGATCGTTCGCGACGCCGACGCCTCTCGGTGCGCTCGTCATTGCGCATCGATCTTTCGCTAGCGAATAATCTCGAGAAGCTCCGATTATTTAGCGACGCATGTGTAGCGTCGTGACGTCAGTTCGTCACCTTTCGTCGTGTGTATAGCAGGTGTCGCACATGAACACTTTAGCGCGACTCTTATTTCCCAAATGGTTATTATGGGCCGTTATTGCCATTTTTACTGGTATATTTCCAGCACTTTTACGATCAAGAAAATTGTTGCTGAATGGTATAGTGAGAGGCGCGGCGCTCACACACATCAAAGCTATTCATTGAATTATAGGACAGAAACATTAGAAGGCGGGTGTCCAAGGTTTAGTGAAGATGAAGATTCTTTTGATTTTTTACCATTAGGTGTTAAGCTTGTACAAAATCTGAGGTTTGAGCTTGCAACTCTCTTTTGAACTTCTTTGTTGAAGAACGTCGGCAATGCGTCTACAGGAGAGTAAAAGTCTTCTTTTTCTAAAGTCAGGGATGATTGGGGTTCAGTTCACAGTGCTCATAAAATTTTCTGCGTTCTGCTTTTGATGTTCTTTTTACCTGCTTCAAACGGGAGAGTTTAAATTTTTTTCTTATTTCTAAATATCAGTTTTGTTATTTTTAGTCAACTTTTTTAGAATTATTTGGTTCGACTAAAATTCTTCTTTCTTGTTTGGAATTTTACAAAATTATCAACAAGCTGGTGGTGCTTAAATTGGGCGGCAATTTAGGCTTTTGGCCTTCTATGTTCTCAAATGGTACCTTTTCTGATCTAAAATTGTCTTATTATGTCCTCATCAGGGACCACATTCTCCCCTCTTCCTCCAATTCGGTTATTGAAGTTGTGTAACAAACTGCTGTAATTGCCAAAAATCGCTTTTTGTGAGACCCTATTGTTTTTATTTAAAATTCGCAAGCGCTAGTTTATTGATCTCGTTATCAATGGTCAAATATTTTGTTTTGGTCGTCCTAAATCAGGGCCACTTATTCCACCGAATAAGTTTTCCATTCGGATCGGCCTTGCCATTGAAGTTCCTTTTATCTCCCCTTGGGAGATCTCTATTCACAGCGGAGCAATTGTATTAGTTAACGTAAGTTGACTTATTATAAACATCCAGGTATACAGGAGCGCGATATCGCAGCGGAATATGTCAGCGCTGTTCCCTATTGTACATGGCTAAAGCTCTATTATTTATAGTCCTGCGGAAAGGTCAAAGAAACCGAACTACCAATACGGTTCAATTCTTTACAACCGACTCCCACACCTGGAACTTACTCTCAGTGTGTGTCGAGAAATAAATAGTCGAGCTTTTGGCCGACGTGGACAGGAGGAGGGGAAAACACAGACGATGGGGACAACTTGGATTTCGATTATTTCACGCGTTTAATAAACATTCAAAATTGTTTAAAGAGCTGTTACGACCTAAATCTTTAATGTTTAGTTTGAAAGTCGGGTTTTAACTGTTTCCTAAATATGGGTACTGTTTGCTTTTGTAACATACAAATGCGAAATAAATCCATATCTACTGTAAACACCAATAAAACCACAGCTCATTGGTCAGGAAGCATCCATTTCATAGTAATTCTGTCGATTTAGATGGAAAGCTTTTTTATTTGGATATTTGGACCATTTTTAAACCACAAAACACCATTTTCAGTGTGTAGTTTAAACAGAATAAAGTAAAAATGTCCACACTAAATTTGTTTCCACAAGTACAAAACTGGCCAATTTACAAATTTTATGACCTCCGCAACACATTTTAGCACCTTTCTGTCTGTATCATATGAATAATCTTCATGGACAATAAGTTTCGAATTCTCTTCATTTATTTATTCTTTAAAACTACAAGGCCAAAACATTTTAACACATATACGCAGTAATGTGCGTCAGAAACTTGCAAACTCCATAAAATTAGGATCAAAATTCGTGGCGAATTTCTTGAAACTCATTGCTCCGGTATAAGTAATGAACTGAAGTATTTTTGCGTGTTATGAGCAAGTTGTCTATATGCGGATAGTAAACAAGTAAAGAGTCGAAATGTGCTGCTAAATTTTCGCGGAGTGTGCGATAACGATGCGTGTAGAGGCGTCTCGGTGCAGCCTCCGGATCAATACCTCTCCGCAACCACCACCGCCACCCGCCGTTATGTCCGGTACGAGAGATAGCACCTCTCATCTGGTTAAGTATGTAAACATTAAGCGATGTACAACTGAAATGATGACATGTCCAGTTTCCAATACATTGAAGAGGTGTGGATTTGGAGTGAAATTTTCATTTGTCGTTGTTTTGGGAGGAAAATTCGATACCACTTCCGGAGGCTGTGGTTACTATATCCTTTATGATAACCTACTTTTAATTCGGTTATTTTATGTAATGCACATCTTTAACGCGCACAAAAGAGATGTAAGGATCTTTGCAATCTTTGTAAGGGTTCTGCTTGCTGACCTATTTTTGTCAAGCTACAGTGAATACATCAAAAACGCTTTTCGTAGGATGATACTACTAAATAAGACAAAGTATGGTGCGGCGGTACAGATTCTGCAAAAAAGGACGGTAATAAACTGCACACATCTAAAAAATAGATCGAACTATTAGAGTGACTGATCTCTTGTGGAAGACGTAGTAAAATTAATAGTTTAAATTATTATATCTTTTACATTTTATTTGGTTTTTATGTTGACTGCATTATATCCTGTTTAATATCTAATAAAAAGAACATTATACGTTTCTATTTATAATTTCCAAAAATAAAACAAGGTAATCTAGAAATATCTTTCTATATGGTGATGATAACTACCTTTTGTAAGCACTGTTTCGTACTTCCCTAAGTGGGCTATAAGAAACCCCAAATTTATCCATAAGTTGTTTGTATTATTAAATGACTGCTTAGCGTGCAAGTCGGTTCTAACGTCCTAGTGATTGAATTAGATATAAATCCCCAGCTGATTACATATGGCAAAAGAATAATACTTATTGCACAGGCGCATATTGAGTACGAGGTGATTGTTGACGTCAGCTCTGATATACTTGTCTGTATATGTTTACATCTCTTCACGGACTGCTGCTGTTGTATTCAGGGTCGCATTTATTTTTATCAAGAAATTTTCATTAATTATATAACACCCACGACATATGGATTATGCTTAGCGTTCTGCTCTAGTTCCACAAATCCAGGTGGACCTCAAAGGCCACTGGACGTTATCGAATCGACATTGCGATAAAATTCATCAGCTCGCTCGGAATTACCTCTGCTTATCTGCAATGCAGATTTTGGAGGATAAATCTTGCTAACTTATTTTTACAAATGTTCCGAAATAGTACGGCTTGTCTTATCTATCACTGAAATACTTCACCTGCTATTAATGCAACATCATACAGGTGGTTTATTTTCATTTCGAATCTATTAATAACATCGCCGCATTATCAATCCTTCATAATCACTTGATACCTAGTTACTTTTTTCTGTTATCATTTGCCGTGTTTCAACTGGAAGGTCCTCTTCTCTGTATTGATTTATTTGCAAATGTTGTGCAAGCCGCCCGCTACGTCATTCATATGACGTCAGTTGGATTTGGAAGCGGCTTCGGCGAAAGCTCACACCTACCCAAAACTGCGTACTACTCAAGAAAGCGCTGGTTTAAATAATACCTGAAACTGATCAAAACATGAAATTGAAAAACCACAACAGCGAAGTTTTTTCTCTTTCGCCTCTCAAAAATAAAGGAAAATTCTACAAAACTACTCGACTAAAAATAGTTTTATATTTAATAAACTCTGTTTCTTCCAGTGTGCAACTTCGTGGTGCATGATCGCTGCCTAAAAACTGTGGTGTCCCCGTGTTCCAGCATCGCCGCCAGCCTCATCAAGGTGAGATTCAGAAGAAAGAAGTTTCAGAACTCATTTTGTTTTTTAGAATCCGGTAGCCCACTGTTGGTCAGAACCTTTCCACCATAAGCGGAAATTTTGTAACGTGTGTAGGAAAAGGCTAGATGATAGTGTCTCCATCCACTGTGAAAGTGAGTATAAACTAAAATTATTACAGTAAACGATTATATTAAAAAGAAATGAAATACGCAGTTTATCAATCACCGATCGTACTCTAAGCTTATGGTTTTTCTCAAAACAAAATACAGTGGAATATTCCCACAGTCAAATTTTATTATATGTGTATGCACTTTCAATTTTAGAAGTTTGTCGGTGCTTTAAATTCTAAATATTTACACAGAAATGGGTTTCTTTGGATTAAATACGTAACTGCACGGTCATTTTTACTTTTTAGTATGCGAATATTACGTACACACCGAATGTCAGGATTTCGCCGTTGCCGATTGTAAGGAAAATGCTACATATCTTCCGGGGAAGCAACTGTCGAACGTGCACCACCAACACCACTGGCGGGAAGGCAATCTTCCAAGCAATTCAAAGTGTGCTCTCTGTAAGAAAACGTGCTGGACAACAGAATGCTTGTCGGGATACCGGTGCGAATGGTGTGGCATGACTGTAAGTTATTCTCAAACTTTTGATATTTCTTTTCTAATACTCATTCTTAGTGTCATGCCACTTGCCATATAAACATAACATCCGAATGTACTTTCGGGGTGCTGGAACCGATTTATCTGCCACCGCATGCCGTCAGCATTCCAAGAACAGAAGTACCTATGGAGGCTATCATCGGTGTACAAGTTCGGCGCAAAGATACTATGTCTCGTGAGTATTCATGCCGTAAGTGTTGCTTTATTACTAACTAGGTGTTGTGCCTTTGTTGGTAATTCTAAGCAAATTACAAAGAATACACTGAACAGTTTCGGTTTTGGAAGAAATTTGTTCAGGAATGGCTCTATTGCGGAGAACGTGTGCATTAACCCGGCGCCTTCACCATATTCATAGGCGTACTCTTACAATAAAAGTGTGTGGAGAAAGAGATTTTTTTTTCAATTTATTATTAATTTTTTTATACTAGTTTTAGTATGATAAAAATAAATCACTAAAAATGCGAAAGAGGAAGGAAAATACCACAAAAATAGCTGATTTTTATAATCCAACATTCCAAAGCTGGACATACTGGAGGTGATTCTGCTATTAATAAAGTGATTCAGCTGATTACATAATGTTTATTTAGTAACAGATTTTAGAAAGCGAACAGTTTTAACATAACGACAAGGGCATATTTAACAATCCCAAATTCGGTTTCCTTTATGATTTTCTTTCGTTGCAACAGCAATTATATTTTTTTAAGTGCTTAATTTTGTTTTAATTTTTATTTTAAGATAACAAGGGAATGATTTTGCAGTCATCAGTGGCGATAGACGGACTGCTTTATCGAGTGTTCTGAAGCGTCTTTCTGTTGTTTTGCCATCCTCATGTCAAGGCAAATGCCAGCCCTCACCTCCTTATGTTCGAGGTATATTTGATTTGCGAAAGTATTTTTAGTTTAATGGTTTTCTCGCTTCGTATGCGCTTGTTTGTTTTCTGTAGCTTTTAGGAATGGTCTTCAGCCAACATAATTATTTTCATTTATGCAATTTAGTTGATATCAAATTGTTACTTCTGGACCAAGGCAATTGGGCACATACAAGTCGGTAAAATTAGCCACAAAAGCTATTGAAGACCACCAAATGAAGTTTTTATTGTATGCGCCCAATGGGTTGGCTCATAGCAACATTTTGTTATCAACCGAATTTTACGTTGGAAAACTAACCACACTGAGAGAGCACACTAACTGGGTATTCTGTAATAACTTTTTTGTCGCGATAAGAAGTGTGAAAGACTGCTATTTTAGCCCGGAGTATTTCGGAAGAATTCAGCAGCGGGGATGCTGGCCGCTACAGGGAAACGGAGGATTACAGTCAGTCTCACACGCAGGGCCGCGACAGCAGGCAGGACAAAACCAACAAGGACAAGGAGGATAGAGATGAAGGTTTGTTATAATCACTAAGTGTAAAAAATCTTACATTTTGTGCGTAAACAGAGGTCATCAAAGTGTATGATGGAAATAACTCGCTAAGGAGAAGAATTTTCCGAACTATTGTGGTATCTCGACAGGCACCATTGAAGCAAGTGTTAACACAGGCTTTAAGGGCATTTCATATCACAAAAGATCCAAGTTCATTCCATCTGACGGATCTCTACTCTTCGGAAGAGGCGGTCCTTCAAGATCCATCACCAGTTTTGACTCTGCACAGGAAGGAAGGGAAAAGGCCGGCGGTTTTCCTGCGATTCAAGTATGTTAAATTTCTGTCTCACGAATAAATTTCATTTTTTTTTTGCGGCAGGGATCGAGACAACGACAAGGGCGAAGTAAGAGTCTACCCTGGCAAGTTACAGGTATCCCAGGCATTCTGCACCGTGCCTGTGGATTCCAATACTACCGTCGGTGATCTCATACGAGAAGCTCTGAACCGGTTTGGTCTCGAAGACTACAATTGCGAGGATTACAGATGCAGCGAAGTATTGCTTGATCGAGGAGGTAAAATCTCATACTTTCATCATTAAAATGCCTCATTGTGTCTTCTAGTAACTGAGCGAGTTTTATCGTGGAACGAACGTCCTTGGGAAATCATGAAACAGTTAGGTAAAGACAGCATCAGGCAGATGGAGCTTATGAGGTTCTACCTACAACTGAAACAAGACCCACACGGACCAAATTTAGCATTATTTGTGGGCAATCTGCCTCCGAATCTTTCCGAAAGAAACTATGAAAATATCCTAACCGAATTTTTAGGAAAAGGTAAGTTCACCGGTCCTTTCCCCAAAATCGTTCCTTACCATTCTCTTATAGAAAACAAGTTTTCTAAAATTGGTCCAATCTACTACGAATACGGGTCGATGGTTATAACATACGAGGATTCTGATAAGGCTGTCAGAGCACTATATACTCTAAGAGAATCAAAATTTGAAGACAAACATCTACTCGGTAAGTCGCAACATTCTCGTTTGAGCGTTTTCTTCACATTGAGTGTTGTAGTGATGTTGCTACCAAACATAGAACCTTCGATGACTCCAAACGGTGTACAACCGCTCCTCGTCTTCGTAAACGTAAAGTCTGGAGGTTGTCAAGGTTTAGAGCTCATATCCAGCTTTCGAAAACTCCTCAATCCGTATCAAGTGTTTGACTTAGACAACGGAGGTCCTCTGCCTGGTTTATACGTGTTTCGTAACATCCAGAATTACAAAATTCTGGTTTGCGGAGGAGACGGGACCATTGGTTGGGTGTTACAATGTCTTGACAATGTTGGACAAGACTCCCAATGCTCTTCTCCAGCTTGCGCTATCGTCCCGTTGGGGACAGGTTTGTAATTTGATATCCGGTGTTTGTCAGACGAGAAATATTTTGGGTGAGGTTAAAACGTTAACATTAACAAAGTAAGGAGTAAATTTCGCCCAAAAAATTTATGATTAAGTGTTAATCATAACTTGATTAAGGCTTAAGATTGAGGGTGTTCTTTCCATACAGGCAATGATTTAGCCCGAGTGCTAAGGTGGGGACCAGGCTATACAGGCGGTGAAGATCCACTGAATCTTTTACGCGATGTAATAGATGCGGAGGAAATCCGTTTGGATCGGTGGACGGTGGTTTTCCACCCAGAGGATAAACCCGATGACAGCGTCAAGCAGGTCAACTCCACCGGTAAGAAGAGGCAAAAACTGTCCAAAATGAAAGTGACCAATGAGCAAATTAGAAAAGCAGGTCAATCATATGTGTTTATAGATGTTGTTTTGCTGTAATTGAGACTAACGGGTTAACAATCAATCGCGTGTAGTTCGTATGGCCATTGTCTGCTGAAACTGTAAATGAACAGTCGATCTATCTACCTACTTTTTCTGAAAGCAGGATGGAATAGATCACTCGTAGAGCGCTTGGCCACCATTAATACACATGTTTAATAATCTCATTAAATGATAATTTCAGCGGTAACTGTGAGTATGTGTTCAAGTTTCAATCATTCCACCACTGACTTTATATTTGGAACTATTAGAGCTGTGCATTAATTCTTCCAAATAAAAAGAACCAGTGAACATAAATCATGAATGCACACAGCCGCACTTTCATCTAAAATCAAGCATTAAACGAAATATCTAAAACTATCCAACTAAGGCAGTTCCTATGTAGACTTATCACAGATAGATGCATGGCTTTCATTTTAGTTTACGGCAAAACAACATTGTTAAAAAGATTGGTAAAAATTCTAGACGCTTTCTCAAAAAGTAGGTTGTCCGATTTTGCTTCAAATGTTCCAGAATTAACTGGCCCTAACTCTGATCATTCAGAAACGGCCCCCACGTTTCTTTATGGTCGGAAAACGTAACTCCCCCCCAGAGTTTTACTCTTACCTGAACACTTACTACAGTTGTAGCAGGTTCGACGAGCGAGGACAACTCCCAGATTTTCGTGATGAACAACTATTTCGGAATTGGAATCGATGCGGATTTATGCTTGGATTTTCACAACGCACGCGAAGAAAATCCCAACAAGTTCAACAGTCGCTTGCATAATAAGAGCGTTTATGTCAAAATGGGTCTGAGAAAAATGGTGGGGCCAAAAATGTGTAAGGACTTGCATAAAGAAGTACGCTTAGAAGTCGATGGGAAACTTGTAGAACTACCTCAAGTTGAAGGCATCATTATACTTAACATTTTAAGGTAAGGATACATATGGCGACAATCTTTAAATCTCAACTTGTGTTGTTATAGTTGGGGATCTGGAGCTAATCCGTGGGGTCCAGAGAAAGAAGATCAATTTTCGAAACCAAACCACTGGGATGGAATGTTGGAAGTTGTTGGTGTGACTGGCGTCGTTCATTTAGGACAAATACAGTCTGGGCTTCGATCGGCCATGCGGATTGCACAAGTAAAGAGTTTGAACTCTTTAAGCCACTAGTTAACGTGATTTTCTCTAGGGTGGGCACATAAAGATCCATCTTCATTCAGACATTCCAGTCCAGGTAGATGGTGAACCATGGGTGCAAAGCCCTTGTGATGTAGTAGTGCTCAAGTCTGCTCTGAAGGTAAAACCTTGTCACTATTTCCTACTTTAGTCTTAGTATAGTTTGATTTTTCTCCTATACTGCTCTTGTTTTATTTAATGTAGAACTAGTCATTATTTTGAGTTGATATTTTAGACAACTTATAATCAGTTTTTACACTATTGAAAACACCCGTTTAAGAGTTTGTGTAATACTTCTTTGTGGTCAATCTTTCAAAGTTTTTTAACTACTGCAAAGACGTAACTGATTTTTTCTGGTATCTCACAATCTTTCACTTCTTGCAGTACTGTAGCTAGTTTGTAACCGTTTTCATATTGATGCATGTTGTGCAACGCATCACCCCACCCTCCCCAACAACCACAGTCAGTGTCAAAACTACTCCACTAACAAAACATTTAAAAACTTACTTAATAAAAAGTAATAAAAGTAATTTTAAACCACTAATCAAATTTATCATAAAATAAAGATTAAAGGTCTATTGGGGTGATCGAATCATTGAGAAAAATATTTGGGTTTAATGAATCTCCACCACAGGAAGTTTCTTGCAAACTACTAAAAAAGTTGGAGTGAAAACGTTCTGTGGTTGGTTAATCAATCTTAAATTTCAAAGTAAACGAATCAAGATCAATTTAATAGAAAATTTGCACAAACTCAAGTAAAACTATCTAAAATATTTTGTTGAACTTAAATATAAAAATGGGAAGCAAACATATCCTGTGCTAAATTCTATAAAGTGTCCATGCCTGATTGCCTACAATGAAATGGTAATTTGGCTCCAGACTCGAAGGAATTAACAGAAGACAGTTACCAGAAAGAAACCAAAAACTATAGAAACTGAATGATTGGATGAATAAAAAAAGAAAATACGAAATGATTACGAAGACTAATAAACTTCTCAGAACTACAGAAATTAAAGAACAAACTATTATATTAATAAATAATTGCTTTAAATCTTAAAAATGTTCATTATAATGCAATCTGGCATAGGTAAATTAAACAATGAATTAATATATGAATGTCTGCTTCTCAGTGTGTAAATAATAAAAGCTTCTCTAAATTGTAATTACCCCCGTATCATAGTAGTGTTTTGTTAATCTGGACTCGTTTAAAAAAGCTGTAAAGTCTGCCACCTTTAGCTTTCCTCTGCAATGGCGCTACCATCAAAAGTCCGTAAATAATATGAGATGTAACGATGGTAGTACTATGGTAGAGGCGTAAAAAGAAGTAAAAGCCCGTAAGACGGTATAAACCCGCTAACAAATCCGCTGTTGAGTGTTCCATCAGGCTTGTTGTAGTCCAATCTTTAATGGAAATTCGTTGATGCAGGCGACCATGCTGAAGAAAAATAAGTTCAAGCGTCGGCCTACAGAACCGAACATTCTTCCTGCCAATGGGGAGGGGGGCAAGAGCACCGATGACTAGACCCACCCCGTTCCATAAAAAACACACCACTCTCTCACAAACTCGACTGTGTTTTCTAAAGTTTCCATCATCTTTATGTTCATTGGCATGTATAATATTTTGCTTGTTCGTCATGTACTGTTCGATTTACTGCTTTTTCAGTTGATTCAAGTAGAGTTGATTGATTGTTTACCATACATTGAATTTTAATGAGTGTTTGTGTGTGCGCCCCTCCCCAGGCCACCATGCTGAAGAAAATGAAGGGTAAAATGAAGAGGCGCAACACGGAACCCACGATGCTGGTGTCGCCGGGAGCTCAACTGGCTCCCTTACCTTCCAACGATGGCGAATCTCCCACGGATCCGACAAACACCACCTTCTAATCACCCCCCAGTGTTTTCTCAGTTTTTACGTGTTTTATTAGACAGTAATCCCAATGGGCATGGGCTGTTTTAGTTCTCTTGCATTTACGAATCGTATTACATAAAATGTATAATTAACGGTAAACTGTAATAATTATTACGTTATAGTATGGTATTTTACCAAACTGGTGAATTCATATACTTAATTAAGAGTCGTGGCGGAATGCCCGTTGAGTTTATTTAATTTTAAATAGTTTATTTACGAGTACAAGTCATGTACTGTAGATCTGTTGTAGTTTTTTAAAGTTTATTTTACGAAAACCGAAAATAAGAAATCGTGTGCATCCTACCTCTGCACCAGCGACAAGTGAGCAATACTCACTAACCAAGCGACGGATGAAAAAACCGCCGCCAAGGGGGCCACATCGCAACGCGTCGCCCCCACCTGATATGTCCTGATATATGATCGGCCACGTCACTGGAAGGCGCCTCCCGGACACAGCAAGTGGACATCCAAAGGGACGATTCGCACAGACAAGACGCCACAATGGCAAATTGGTAAACCGGGAGGTCTGTTCCACCACTGGCCGATCGCCCAAGAGGCAAAAGTAGGCTATTGCAAATTCTAGTCACCCTTCCCAGAAGATGGTAGTCGCCAATAAGGCGGCAGGAAACGTACGATTATTTGTTTGATGGCAACGTTAAGTCTCTCTCTCCAGGAAGCGACATCTTAATGTTGTCGTTAATCTGCCGGGACGCAAGGGGCTCAGTTTTTCACGGGTTGCTGCCTGGGGCTTAACCCGTGATTAATATGCGTCATCGACAGATTTTCGAATTGACTGTACCATAATTTAGCTATTATCTTATTACTACATTGATGTGCTATGTTTGTAATTATATTTCCCAAACGTATGTAATTTATAGATATGATCAGAACCGTTAAGTCTGTTCTCCATCTATGGGAAAAATTTCAATTCACTATTATCCGCTAGGGTGATCACATGGTTCTGATAATACACGTTTCGACTATCTACCATGGTCATTCTTCAGATTCACGTGAGCTGAGGTTTTTCTGTTACATATAAGATATGAAATATATGTATATGTGATTATAGATATATTAAAAATTGTGAAATATAGAAATATTAAATGTACAAACGACTTCTAATTCATACTCCTCCATAAGACAAATTTGAGGCCACGTCAAACGAGGTATTTTCTACATTTTTCCTACTTGTAAGTAGAAATTCGACAACTTACTCCAATCTTGTTTGTCCTCCATGTCTTCTTTTTTTTTTATTTTACCGAATTCCTTCCAATCTCCGGACCTGACCGGAGCCATCGAAATTGTTTCCAGCTCAAGAGGTAGGAAAGTAACCTCGGCAAAGAGGATTGTTAAAAAAAAAGATTTTATTATAAAACAGTTATATTAAAAATATTACATGTAATAAATAGATAAAATATAAATAAGTTTTAAATATATTAATCTTTAATATTGCAACAATTTCGTAACTAAACATTAAATCAGTAATTTAAAAGCAGTCTATTGTAAAACAGAATTAAAATACGTGGAAAATATTTGGCACAAGGCAAAATGATACATGGAAGACAAATAAGAAAACCTAAAAACCAACGAACTCATAAATACGTATACATTTTTTTGACTTGTCAAAGTGAAAGTATTTCTATCTACTCAATAATCACATCAAACTCCTATTTTGAAAGCGATAAACGCTACTTCTATTTCGAATTTTTAAAATTCTTAGAAAAGATTCACTTATAATTCTATATCACCATGTAACAACATGAATTGGTATAAAAAATGATTAGCACCAGATTTTAGGCACTGAAATACTGACATCTAAACTTGAAAAATTTCATCTTCCTCGAGTAAATGACCCGAATTTCCTACACTCTTTCCAGAGCTGCTCGTTGATTCAATACTAGACGATGCTTGTTCCTTCTTAATACTATTAATTCTTTCGTAACCAGGTACTTCTGAATCGGTATCGTTATTGAGATGTTGGTAAGGCGGTCCCGATTTCTGTGATTTCGTCTCACTTGTTCCGTTTGAACTTTCTGAAGTGTCGATGTTTTCGTATCCACGTTTACTAGCATCTTCGTTCAATCTTTCATAAGGTGGTTCCTCCAAGTCTCTCACCCTTTCATAATTCGAATGGTTAACTGATTCATAGTTAGGATCTGATTCGCTGCCTGATTTTAACGCAGCGTAGTTGGGCTCGGAGGACAAAGACTCACTCGGCATACTTTCATAGTTTGGTTCATCTAAACTGTACTCTTGGGAATTGCTTCCGTAGCTGCTCGATTTTTCATCGCTTTTGTTCTGTTTATTGACGACGGAATAACCATCTACGGCAGTGTTGTATTTTATTTTCGAGTAACCGGCGCATTCACTAGTGTTCGAACTCGTTGGTAGTTCCTCGTAGTTTGGATCCACTTCAGATAACGGCCTCTGTTTCAGTACTTCGTATCCTGGATCCGAATTCGTTATGCTTTCTGGGCCATTAATGCTAGCATATCCTGGCTCCTCGTGTCGGATTCTTTCATATCCAGGATCAATACAGTTCGATGTTCTTAATGTTTCGTAATTGTGCTCTCTGTGCCTTTCTGGTAATTTCTTTTCTTCCAGTGAGCTGCAACTGGAAACTGACTTCCTACTCGTATTATCACCGTTTTTCTTTTTCTCGGGTGTCTTCTCCCCATCAGATTCTTCCTTTTTTTTACTCTTGTGCACTTTTGCATACAGATCGTCGACATTTCGTTGTATTAGTTGAGCGTCGAAACTAGAACCGGGTGGTGGAGGAGGTAGGGGTGAGTTGGCCTGGCGTTTCTCGGGTTTCGGGGATCCGATATTGGCTATTGAACTCGATGAAGACGCTGTTCAAAGTACACAAGTGATGGGGTTTATACATCGACTTAAAACAATCTACTTTTACCTTGTCTAGAATGCGAATGACCAGTCACTTGTTTTAAAGTGTTAACACTCGGGGGCGGCGGTTGTGGCGCCGGTTCGTAGAACTCGTCAATTTCTGTGGGCGGTGCATTCACTTCTGCCTCCACTGTTATGGGATGGGCAGGAATTCGAGCGTACGTTTCGCTTTCGCTGGTGTAGATTTGGTTATTGGGGTCTGGGATTGTAGTGTAGACGTCATCTGTGGATATTTTAATTATCTTTCAGTACCACAACGGTGATCAAGCGGTAGAATAAAAATTGTATAGATTTGGATTTAGGATGAACTAATCTTCGAGTAGTCGTAATATTTAATATGATATAAACCAGGTAATAAACTTAATCCTGACAGACAATGCAAATTACACCATAAATTTACCTGAATCATCTGATACCGTGGAATAATGTTGATCAAGGTCTCGTTTTTTGTTCATTTCCTTCGTCTGCGCTATAATATTGGCCAACGGTTCTCGAACACTAATACTAGTGTAACCCTCTGAAACCCCAATGTTTATAAAAGCGCATTGATTTAGCCGTCTTACTGGATGAATCTTGAGAGTCCCCACTAAAATTCGGTTGCGTAACGGGCGGCGTCATATAAGGCAATTCGGGACTTGCTGCAATACCACCAGCTACCGCAGAAGCAGCTGGAATATCAACACCTAGTCCACTGTGTGCTGAAGATCTTCGAGATCTTGGAGGGGCTGCTGGCTCTGAAGACGTGGCTGATCCGTCAGGCCTTACAAAAATATTAAATCTCTTTCTGTAAAAAATAGAAACTCACCTTAATAAACATGTCCTTTCTTCAGATGCTACTTTGTTCTCTTCCAAGACGGCTTGTCTACTCGTTGTAGGTTGTAACTGAGCGTAAGGATGTTCTTTGGATTTAATTTTATCGTACTTTACTTTTTCATAAGGAGATGAAGTGTCGTCGGCTTGACTGATCGAACTGTGCTGTGATATACTGGGTCTAGCCTCAACACCATTAGGGGCTGTATGCCTCTTGGCTACAAAAAACTGTTAGAGGAAAATAGCTAAAGTAATATAATTTTAACCATTTTGGTATTGACCAACAGTCGCGTAATGCTCCGAAGAATTGTCACCTGTGGGTTCCCAATTAACTGCAGCCCCTTGTTCTGACGGTATGTCAGGTAAACTTCTTCTAGTATTTGTAGCAGGGACATTTCTATGTAAAATACTCTAAGTTAGTGGTTTTGATGAAGAAGTGATGTCAGCATGCACGTGCAGGAAAATCCACAAAACATTCCATCTTTGAGTAATGAATTATGTAATGGAGCAATTATGAATAATCGTCATGAAAAATATAAACAGAATATCGAAGCGATTTTAAAACTTTTGAGGATTACACTGCGAATTGAAGTAATTTAAGTCGTGATTAGACAATTTCCTCAAGTGTGCAGTAACGAGATACTTGATTGTTACACTGATTGTTACTATACACTTGAGACAAATCCTTGAAGCTGTTGATAAAATAATGTCAATACCTCTTATTAGACTCGTTAATGTCAGTAGCACTAGCATTCACGCCTTCAACAACAAACGGTGCAGCAGAGGGCAAGTGATTAACATTTTCGTCAGGGTTTTTTTGAATGACCATGCCATGAAGCCCTAACAAGTCATTTCTACAAAACAAACGTACATTTCAAGCAAACCATCTCAAATCTAATTCTTACTTGGGCGCCTTCTTCCTCCAACATAAACACATTCCTAAGGACATTACGAGACTGAGCAAAATGCACCCCGATAAAACAACTGTCCACATGACTTTACTAGGTGCAGAATGAACAAATCACATTTTTACAGTGGAACATGCATAAGTCCCATACTTTTTTCACAACACTCATTTTAAGTGCTGATTAGCTACCGTTACAATTTTTTATTCATTATCACAGTGCATGTTTTTTCTGTATCATGCTTATGTACTCAAAGGCCGATTAATGCGGTCACACCTAATAAGAAAACAAAAATTATTTATTTAAAAAATATTGATAACAGTACCATAACCTCACTTTTTAGATGAATCTTTTTTTACAGTTTGTAACAAAATTTCGATTCTAATGTTGTAAAAAGTAACACAGTTTAACAAACATCTTTATTTTCCTACATGAAATACTTAAGGTAAAATACCACTAAAGCTGGTGCATGAACTTTGGGGTCCAACTGGTCACATAATTGTGCTTAACATTAATAACACTTAGCAGTATAGGATGTACACAACAAAACTATGAAAATCGAATAAAATGTAAATTATTATGCGTTGTTTTATGAAGGATCTCAAAACCCAATGACACAGTTTCACAAAATCTTTTTACTGATTATGTTTAACTAGAAATGTCTGCATTGTAATAAAAAGGTTAAACATAATTCATAAAAATCGTTATTCCCAATCTGTTTACAGGAAAACTATAAATGAAATCAAAAACACGAATTCTAAAGAGAGGTGGATATAACAGTAAAATGTAACAAAAAAAAAAGGGGTTATGGTACCAATAATGTGGAAATTGTCCAAGTCAGATGCTTTTTTTAACAGAATTTTGCATATTGGGGAAACTCCGTAAACACACCACACATCACTGTCACATTCACGAATAACAACAAATGTCACTGAAATGTCAGAGTGTCAATAGTAAACAAAAATGCGTTCTCTGCTAGGAGGCGCTGCAGTCAGTTAAAGTAAAAGTCCCTAGATTTTTAAACACCTCATTTTTTATTATAACGATTAATGGTTACGATCTTAGATGAAAGAATATATAGATAGCCCACTCTACAGTAAATGTTCGGAAATCCGTCTACCTCAACATAAGGTAGCGACCTCTATAAAAATGTCACACAAGCTTTGCACAAAAGTTTAGACCCAAACCAGCGCTTTAGTGAAGACACAAACCGTTATAGGCATTTTTTTTACTGGACTATAAATTTGAATTTTAATAAAAACAATTTTCGTTAAAACATTTTTATTAAGACATGTTCCATACATGTAACAAAAATAGTCAAAAAATAAAAGAAATTGCATACTTTTTTAGAATGCGGATGTTCAGTTTTGACGATTGCAGACGCAAAATTAACTTCTTCACTTGGAAAGAACTGACTTTGACTCTGCTCACTGTAATCGTGTAGTAAATTCTTTCAGAAGTATAAATTCTGTTTAAATGTCAGCTGATGATAATTCTGGCTGTTGAATTTTCATAGTCCATCTATAACAATTTAAAACATGAAATACTGCCAATTTGGTGTGAAATGGTATTTGGTGTGAAACTTACCAAGTAATTTCTCTGAAGAATTGCAAGTTGGTGCATCTCTGGTGAAATGTTAGAACAGCTAGTCTCTTTATTAGACCCCAGTGTAGATAATTCTACAAATAAATAAATAAATATAACTTTTATAAGCAGAAGATTAATGGAACTCACCACTTTCAGCTTGGTAATGAATATCGTCATTGCTGAATCAACTATTTAATAAATCCAAACAAGAAGAAAAATGTAACTTCAAGCTTTTTCATAAAACTCAACACTACAATTGATTACAATTGAAGAAAACTCAAAGTTCAACGCAACACGTGTCAAAGTTTCGGTTGGCCAAACATAAACATTGTATTTGTTTCTCTCTTGGAATTACGTGTTTCCTCGTCAATTTAATTCAATTAGGAATCTGTATTTTTTCAGTATCATAGCTTCACAACTTATGTGACAAAAACACAGAGTCCGCCACCATCGACCAATGCCAACAAGGGCCTATGAAGTGACCGCCCCGTGGTTACGATTATATAGAAGCAGGCAATTGGAGATAGATTTGCTATTTTAAAATGAACAGAGTGTACCCACAGTTGTACGGTTTTTGGGTAGATGTTGGCAATGTTTTCAAATTAGAAAAGATTGGTTACCGGAAGTAGGTGTTGGCCTCTAGCGGCGCGTTTCACTTTCAAATGTGATACTTGATTGACAGATTGACAGTTTTACATAAACATAACCCCCATTTCTTTTCTGTTGGTTTTAATAACATTTTTAATGAAAGTGAAAGAAAAACGCAGTACGATGTCGGATGGTGAGTTTCCGTTGAAATGTTCGTTCAGTGTGTCATTGTTTTTTTCCAGAGGACATAATAAAACGGAAGTTGTTAATTGACGGCGACGGCACAGGGGACGACCGGAGGCTCAATGTAATATCAAAAACGCTTCGAAAATGGGCAAACTCTACTGATGACTCTCCCTTAGAAAATCAAGCAACTCACGACAAACTCTTGGCTCAACTCAGTTTATGTGAATATTCAGTAAGAAGATCTCAGTTGTTGACAAGAACCACATCAAAACAGCTTGAGAATTACAAAAAGACGTATGAACAGTTTGGGCGACAAATAAGTGAAGTTAAAGATTCTATTAAACAAAATAAGGAGAATTTGGTACAAGCTAAAATCTGGAAGCAAAACCATATGATGTATGATCTTTTGGCACAAAGTATTGCTGAACAGCCTGCAAGGAAAGAAACTAATCTGAGATTGTCTAATCTCCAAGCGGAACTTAAGGAACTCCACAAAGAAAAGGTGCTTTTAGAACAGAAACTTGATATGAGGAGGAAACAGTTTTATGTTTTGGTCTCAAGTGCAAGTAAATTACAAGCAATGTTAGATGAGTCTGAAAATGAGTACAATTCTAGTTTATTAGAGGATGTCACAGACAGCACAGGTCCTGAACCCATGTCTGAATAAAATAAAACTCATTTCCATAATTTTATTTTAAGAACTTTAGTTACATTTCTAATAGTCACAGAAACCCTAGTTTCCCTTATAATTTTATCACCAACAACGTATTGTTTTCCACAATTAAGCAGATTGGCACAGCCTTCATCAACAACGTCAAAATCGACTTCTTTAATGGAATGAAGATATTTAGAATACATGTCATCTTTGATGACCACTAAACTACACTTTTCTAATAATAATTGACAAACTTTTGTTCTGCTTTCGTTATTTTCTAAAAATTCCAATATTGTATGTGAGCCGCAGGTAATTGTAGCAATTGTAGGATAGAATAACGGCCCATCAGTGTGGGGCATTATCCCTTGACCTGGAAGATATTCGTTGACTAATACTTGATTTGGTTTGTTGCCATCAAACACGTTCAATTGGGCTACTTTTTCCATATACTTTGTTAACCAGTTCGGTATCGACTCGGGAACCATTCCTTTTTCATGAGGAACTCCACCATAGTCTTGCAGTCTTCTTTTGGACAAACAAGTCCATTTTGGTTTTGGAACTGAATAAACATTTTTCAGAATGTGGGCCTCCTCTTCTGGAGTAATAAAATTCGGAATGTAGTAAACGGTCGCTGGGGCTTGCAAAACTTGGAAACTACTCAAATCCATGGTGTACAATTCGTGACATCACAAAAACATCAAAAAATTAGAAGAAGGAAATATGGAAATTGGGGTGTAAATGGAAGATATAACAAATTTCATCTAATTACAGGGGTGAGAAAAGGGTTGAAAATACGTGACTTTAAACGCGGCGGTTTGACATCTATCTGACATTTACTTAACCTATAAAATGACAGTAATGACTTTGTTTTCGGTCTGTATTTGTGTTTGTTGTTGATAACAATGCATTTGTAGTTCATGCCATGTCTTTGGTTAATACAGTATTATTTAAAAAATATGCGGCGCACTCCTTAAGAGCTTTAAGGGAGGTTCAGAAAATTCGAAACTTTTCCGTCACCGCCTGCAATTACCAAGATGAACACATTATGCATGTCTTTGATAGAAACACCAAGAGTCTGCAGAGGACCCGTGCGGCCAGTGCAGACGATGTCAACGTCTACGACTACCTCAAAGACGAGATTGGTTACAGGTTAGCGGACCGAGTGTTTGACATAAAAAGGAAATTCAAACTTGCTGCCGACATAGGTATATCCCAGCTGATATTCCACAGATAAAATCTAAAATGGTTTTGCAGGATGTAGCAGAGGATATGTTTCTCGACATATTTCCCCCAAATGTATTGAAGAACTAATCTTATGTGATATGAGTCGCTTTAATTTAGACAGTTTTGATGTACAAGAGGGCATCAAAGTGAGAAAACAAATCTTAGATGAAGAGAATATAGAGGTTGCGTTGAAACTAAAAAAAAACAAAATCTCATCTTTTTTTTTAGTTTGAACAAAATTCTTTAGATTTGGTCATTTCTAGTTTGAGCCTGCATTGGGTAAACGACCTTCCCAAAGCCTTCAAGCAAATCCTCAGCTCACTGAAACAAGACGGCGTCTTATTAGCGGCGGTTTTTGGGGGCGACACGTTATACGAATTGCGCTCGTCACTCCAATTAGCCGAATTAGAAAGACGCGGGGGCCTTTCACCTCACATCTCGCCCTTTACAGAAGTGCGCGATATCGGCAGCTTGTTGACGAGAGCTGGTTTTACCATGCTTACAATTGATACAGATGAGATCGTTGTTAATTATCCCACCTTGTTTGAGCTCATGTGGGATCTCAAAGGTGACATTCTTATTCTAAATGTTTCGTTATTTTAAAATTGTTGTAGGTATGGCTGAGAGCAACGCAGCTTTAAACCGTTCACTCCACCTCCACAGAGACACCCAATTTGCGGCTGCGGCCATTTACCAACAGCTGTATGGAAAAATTGATCCTGAAACTGGGAAGACTACTATACCTGCAACTTTTCAGGTTTGGTCAGAGATTGCGAATTTATCTCGTAACTTCAGTTTTTTAGATAATCAATATGTTAGGATGGAAACCTCATCCCAAGCAACCCAAACCCCTTGAAAGGGGATCAGGACAAGTGTCACTAAAGGATTTGTACAAGTTGGATGAAATAATCAAGGACGTTAAGAAAGTAAAAGACGATGATAACCAAAAGAACTAAGTGGTCGTTATTGCGTTTAGTCTAAATACTTTGCTTTTGAATTTGTATATTTTATTAAAGTGTTTGAAAAATATTTTTGTACTCTTGGCTGATACCTAACTTCTCTGCTAGAGACCATCACATACTGCCAGATACAGCAAGGAGAAGATTTCCGTAAACTTGAGTTATAATTGATTATGAAGGGAATAAGATATTAGAAGTAGTTTCACAAAAAAAAAAGTTGCATGTAAAATAGGCAACCAACAATACAATTCTATCAGACAAGTTACAGTCGAATTTCGATTCGTCTCACCTTGGTCCTTTTCCAAGTTCAAATCTCTTAGATAGCGATGGTTTTGCAATGTTTGTTTCGCTAGTTTGTATTTCTATTTTTCTAGAAAATTATACTTGAACCGCAAAATTTCATAAGAAATGGAACGTTCCAGATCAATCGTACGCCCGACTCCCGAAACGCGCAAAAATTCATATAAAGACAAATAAACATAAAGAACAATTTTTTACTTAATTAATGAAGTTTGGTAATCACTTAATCACCTTCATTTCAATTAGTTTAGTGCTGCGACTCGACGAAGACGGATGTGTGCGTGTGAAGTAAAATTGTGCCTTTTTGGATTTCGCGATCTTTTCGTGTTTTACAATTCTACTTTCGTCCAAAATAAGACACGTTTAAGTGTAATTCAATGGGGAGCTTAATTGATTTATAGATATTTTCACACATTAGGGGATTGTTATTAGAAGTATTCACATTAAACATCTTATCAGATTAGAGACTTTAAAATCACAGCCGTATTTGTAAAAATCCTTTTAAGTTATCGAATTCAAAAGTTGCAAAATCAGTTTTGTCTACACATCGCATAAATTTATTGGATCAAATCTTGGTGTTGACAAAAATGATCAAAAACACAATTTATTCCCAAACACCAAATTTCGTCAAAAAATGATGACGCACGTTTCGATAGCAATGCTACCATCATCAGAGTGATGATTAAACTAAAATCTAACACATAATTCGCCAACAGATCTTGAATCTAGTCATCATAAAACCGTAAAAAAAGCAATTATTTCCTGTATGTAGATTTAACTTTAAGACTTATTAACTGCTGATTGTTCAGATTTTTTTTAATAAACTACCTTTTGTTGGATCATCATCATAATGGATTTTTATAAACGAAAAATGAATTATAAAATGAAATTAAATTCGTCATCTTGGTACAAAAATATCCAGGAGAACGTTGATTTCGGACAGTGGCCTAATTAATTAATAAAAGAATCATGATCGGGACATTTTTAATATATATTATACGAAAGTCAAGAAGCCAAAATTTTTATTTTTTAATCCGCAGTCAAATTTTACATGTATTTGCTAAGCATGTTAGTAGCAACTGCAATGATATTGACTTTAACAAACATGATCCAAAACACTCCTAAATAGCACAAAATATTCACAATTTGTGCTAAAAACCACATTATTTTTAAATTCTTCTTAGATTTTTTTATATCTGTGTTATTATCTTTAAGAAGATACTTTTTAATTCCTGTATAACTGTTTTTACATCCAATTTCAATATCTATTTCTTCATGTCTGAAAGTAAAAGCATCCAAGTCGCTAGGTTGTAGATCCTTTTCTAAATTCAACATTTCTGTGTTAACAAAAGTCCACTGGTTATGAGTAAAATAGCAAATAGCCAAATTCGCGACATAAATCCTCCTGTGGAGCTTTAGTAACCTAGACAAAATGCATAATTGGCAGGGAAATTAAACTGACACGTAGTAAAATCTTACATGGGTTTTTTACCCGCAATTTTGAGGATGCCGTCTGCGAGTAGTGCTGGAAGAAGATGATACAAAAGAACTTGAATAAAGTAATAATAATAGCATGTCGTTGTATTCGTGTGAGGATACCAAAATATGGTTTTCACAGGATCTTGAATAGAATATTTTAGTGTTTGTTTTACCGTTGTATCTACAGACAGAGGTACGACATCGTTATTACTACCGTTATACACACTGGGTACGAATTTTTCAGTAGTATCTCTAAAATAAATAATATAAAAAATTAATAAACCGCGTTCTATTTTTTTTTTGACTTTATACTTATTAATAGCTTGTTTCCAAGCCGATATGATCAAGGCTTTAACAATGACATCCACAGGGACGTAATCAGTGATTATTGAAGAATTGGCGTACAATGTGCGTAAAATTCCTGTAGCTATACCTACGACCATACCCATAGGACCATTGTAATTGTCAACCCATCCTGAAATAGGGTCTTTGAGGCAGTTGGTCACTGTAATGTAAAATAAAAAATATATTAGATTTGGAGTAGTTCTAAAATAGGAGTTATACCAATGGATGGTCGGTAGATGACAGCTGGTATTTTTCCAATGCACAAATCACTAATCAGCTGCTCACTCAAAGATTTTGTAAAAGTGTATGTGTTAGGCAGCGGCTGTATAAACTTTTCTGTTAAAACATTCAAAGCATGTCGATCAACATTTTCTGCGATTTGTATGCATTTTCTCCAATCAGCATGTGGAGGGTAGAGCTTCTCTTCGACAATCTTCTGCTCTGTGTGAGAATAAGTTGTAGATACATGAACTAAAACCTCTAACTTTTTCATCTGTAGAGCTAAATTCACTACTTCGCGAGTTCCTCGAGTATTTGTAAGAATCGCATCTGTTAAACTATCATCAAATCGCACAGAAGCAGCAGCGTGGAAGATGACATTAATCTCTGTAATTAGCTTCTTCTGGTCTTCAAGACTCAAACCTAAATTCAACTCTCGAACTTCTCCTTTGACGATTTTAATTTTTTTCAGTGACTCAGCATTTTGAGATTTTAGCAAATCGAAGAGCTGAGAAGAAATGTATGAGATAAATTTAAAAGTAATTTTAGACTTACTGGTAGATCGGTGATTGTTTTAATTCTGTCTTCCATACTTTTACCTTTTTTCTCCCTCATCAGTAAATAAATACTGTTTACGTTCGGACATGATCGAAGTAATTTTTCTACTAAAACTTTTCCAATGAAGCCGCTTCCGCCAGTAATTAAGACATTTTTGTTGGCAAAAAACTCGGTTATGGTGGATGTACTACCCATTTTAAGAGTTGAATTTGTGAAAAAAAAAAACGTATTCAATCGCAAATTTATATTCTTGCAGTTAGACAATTAAATTCAGGTATTAACAAATTGTCATTGTTCTAACAAACAAAACAAGACAAAGGTCAAAGTTGTTCCCCTCTGTTATTTATTCATTTAGTTGTAACTAAATTATTGCAAAATCAACGAAAATGCACTTGCACACATTTACACTTATACAAATTTACTTTTTGGAGATCTTGAAAACTTTATAAACAACAATATTGAATTTATTGATTATTATCTATTGATAACATTGCGACTTGTACTATACGACACTGATTCAACGATTTTTGCTTATTTTCCTTTATCCAAGACTAACATAAAACATATTCATGTGGATCTAGTAAACTGGCTGTCGGTGAGTCTGTAATTGTCATGCCCTAGCTTATCGATCTAATTATTATATTAAATTTGAATCCTATGCCTATAGTTATTATAGTTGTAAAATGAAACTATAAATTGCGTATACAGGGTTCGGCAACACTTGTGTCCACCCCCAAAATCGTCTTTAATTTTAAAGACAAAATTTTGAAAATTTGCATACGCTCACAGTTGACGAAGCTCTAGAAGCTGACAAAGAAATTGTTTTTTATCACGGTTTGTTTAGTGGCGCGACGCCCAAGAAGTCTAATTTTTAGCGATTTTTGAGTTTTTGCGGAAATATTCGCGAATTCAAATTTTTTTCGACATAACTGTAACAAAAATATTTGAATTTTTGTTTTAAATCAAATACAAATTGTGTTTAAAATTTGCGAAAAAAACGCTGCTTTATCAAGTTAGTTTTCAAAATTATGACGGCGCATTGGGAAAATACGTTTACACCAAAATTTCACAAGTCACTTCATTCTCTTTTATAAAGGCTAATTTTGATTAACACGGGCATGTTGCACTTTATGGACACTACAAATCGTTAATTAACATCGACAAAGCGACAATTTCACCAAGTAAGACTTTTGTTACAATCTAAAGCGAGCCAAAGAATAGATAAAAAATTAAATTAGGGGTTGATATCACAAACCCTCACAATTACCTAAAAATTACATTTTCAAAGCGTCGCGACGCCAAAACTATCAGTGATAAAAAACAAATTTTTGCGTCAGCTTCTAGAGCTTTGTTAACTGTGAGCGTATGCAAATTTTGAAAGTTTTATCTTTAAAATTAAAGATGATTTTGGGGGTGGACACAAGTGTTGCCGGACCCTGTATAATATAATCCTGTAAAATCGTTTAGTTGCATTCATTTTATTGCATTAACAAAACGTCTAGAATAAAAAAATCAAAAATTGAAAAAAAAAATTTTTTCAATTAAATAAAAAAAAAAAAATAATCGGCTCACACTCTCGGATATGTGGCAATAAATGCAGAATTAAGTTTTTTTGACAAGACCAAATAAAAAAAAATAAATGGTAAACTTTAAGAATATAATGGGTTTTCTCAAAAAAGCGAACATTTCATTGGGTTTATCATGTTAAATTTTTTCTGTTTTTTTTAAAGTACACTTCAAAACAAAAATTTTGAAAAAAACGTCCCAATAGGTTAATTTTTGAAAAAGTTATAGCTATTTGAAAATAAAATAATCATTTTTTCGAAAAATTCATCACTTTTGTTGGGTTGGGTATTTGAAAAAATTTGAAAAAATTTGAAAAAGAACTGTTTTTCTTAGGGTAATAAAAAATTTTCAGGCAAATCGAAAAGGGTCGAAGTCAACAGTGGTCGATTTGGTATGGAATACCCCATACAAATTCTTTTTTTTTTAATAAACGACACTTTTTCAAAGACAGTACATTTCTCGCTTGTCATCTGTGCAAAGATCGCCGCGCCACATCGGTCATTTTATTCGCGAATTCAAATAGTTGCAACCTTGAAAACAGCGACTGATACAGTAGACTCTCGATAGTTTGAAATTCAAGGGACCTATCAAAAAGTTCAAATTATATTGTGATTGAAATAATTGAGAGAAATAGAACAAAAAATTCAAATAAACGAGACTTTAATAAAGGCAAACAGGCAATAGTCAGAATAAACAAACCAATCAGAGAAGAGAGCATAAAATCCACTAACTCCACTTTGAAGAAATATTGTAAAACTTATGTTTTGTAAGCTATGAATTCTTCTGGTAAAACAGATTTATGTTACAACGAAACATTCAAGAACCCCTTATTAAAAGAGTCAAAAAAATGTATATAAAATCTGATTTTAAAGCTGCAATGGAAAACTTCTCGATTTTACTTTAAATTAACGAGAGGACTAAAATACATTGAAATTTTTCAGTTTAATTAATCGAGAGAACCGGGGAAAAACTTAATAAAATTTGAGGTCATCTCTCGGATATTTGCTGAACTAATACTCATTTCTTTAAAAGGAAACTGTAATCGGTCCAAACGTCAACGTCAAACCCAAATGCCACTTCTGTCAAAAACTAAACAAACAAGTTAAAGCAAACATCAATAATAATACTCGGTTTTATTAAAATTTAACAATTCGTCACGTAGTGATGCTATTAATTTACACATCACCGATTAATTAAGTATGAATCGCCGACGGAATTTACCAGGTACAACGTGCTCAATCTGCGCCACATTTTTATGCTATTTGTAGATGCAACAAAAGGGAACACCGTGGGTCGTGCACACTCCACGCTCAGTGTATCAGCAGTAGATTACTACTTGAACCTGCCAGTATCTAGTCCTCCTTCACCGGCTATTTCTACAGTAACTTTAACTCCAGGGAGAATTCGTAACATCGATCAAGACATGGAAGCTTTGCGAGCGTCCAGACAAGACAACCCGTTTATTCAAGTAGGTTTAAACTTATTTAACACGTGTTATTATAATTGTATAATTGATATTCTAGCAAATTATAGCGAGTAGGGAAAGTTTGATTGACAGCTTAGAAGAAGAATCAGATCATGCTAATTTAATGTCAAAGGTAAAGAAAGAGTGTTGACCTTCCAATATTGATTGTATTGTTATAGGAATTGTCCATTGATTTAGATGTAGACCCCCTGACTCTTCCAGAGATGCATGAACATATGATAAGAAGTCCACCTCCAACTACATGGCCAAAATCACCAAATTTTAAGATTTTTCAGTTTCCAAATGGAGAAGAGGAGACACTCCAAGTAGAAGTTAACGTAAGATTGTTGATTTTTTTGTTGATTGTTACTGATTGCAATTTCAGACCAAAGATAAAACAAAAAGTGAAATAAAACCTAAACATTCAAGTTGGGATGGATCTGATACATCTCCTTTAAAGTCGTTTTCTAAGTCTCATCACCACCATCATCAAGATGTTCTGTCTCTTCTGACACCAAATTCTCTTAGAACTTCAGGTGAGGATAGTATTCATTTGATGGCTGAAGACTAAGCATTCCAATGATTAATACATTCCTAATATGGTAATGTGATAAATAGTTTTTCTAGTCAAAGAAAATGTACTTAGTTTGTTCTCACAGGATGTTAACTATGTTCTTAATGCCATTATAAATACCAAAGACGTTGTTTGAGCCATATTTTTATTGTTGTAGATTTTATTTATTTGTCTATTTATGAAAAAACAGCTTAAAGTAGAAAGGGTAATTCATAGCACAATAAGTTCCATAAGAAAATATAATTTTTATAAGAATATATTTACTAAATGCCCTAGTTTTTACTAGGGCACCGTAAAAACAAGGGAAAAACTTCCCTATTGAAACAGAATTACAGATTAAATTAATTATAGCTATAAATGATTTATTGTCCACGTTACGTCAATTTTATTATAATCACAGGTGGACCCAAAGTCCATAAAACGATTAATTTCTATTTAAAATCACCGAAAAGCGAAGAACCATCCACTTACAGATATTAAATATCGAAATTCATTTTCGTATCATTAGGTTTGTGTCATTGGCAGCTTCTGTGATGCTGGTCATCATACAAATTACGGTACTTTGTGATATTGTTTATAGTACCTAATCTTAGGGCAAAACGTCTCATTTTTTCTACATTTGGGCTTAAGGTTCAATTCAACTTCAACGGTCGTAAGTGGTCTTATATTAAACTATAGTAAAATCTATGTACAAAAATGCTCCTTTCTTTTGTAAGATTTATGTGTCATTTATTTACAAACTGTAATTGTAAGAATGTCGTGCAATGATACTGGAGCTAATAGAATGGACTAGAATTTGTGGCTCTTTTTGTTTTATGTTCGTCAAACTTTCTAGTCCATTATAACCTAAACTAATTTAATAAAATATTCTACTGCTTTAGAACTTTACAGCTTGGCCACCTTCTTTTGAAGCAAAGTCTGAGTTATTTACGCATAGTCAGAGAATATTTTATTGTTGAATTTCCAGCTGCAAAAGCTATATAAAATAAAGTGTATATGTTAAAATTTTGTAGATTAATGTCGTGTTACATGTTGAATATTATAGGTGAAACATTTTTCAAATAAAATTATCTATTACATTTGGTTTTATTACTTCCATAAATGTCATTCTAAATATGTATTTCCCGTTTCATTTTTATCATAAAATTAGCGTGGGCGGACGATTACTTAAAAGAAGTTTTATTGATTGAGTGGTGGGTGGACATGACGAGTTTTTCGTTTAATTTTGTAAAATTGATGGGTTCGTTGTTTATGCTTTTGTGAACACAACGCAATGGCGTGTGGTGCGCTTAATGGTGTCAGGAAGGTCTTATGTTTTATTATCCACAATTTGATATTACAGAATTGTTAAAGAAACAGATATTTGGTGATTATTTACTCTTCAATTCTGTTTGTTTCACTTTGAACGACATTTTTCTTTTATATAATTTCTGTCTTTTGTGGCTTCATTGCAACCCAACTTTCGCTTTCTTGTATTACGTAAAGTATTAGGAGAAATCCCTGGAGAAAAACACACTTATTTATTATTTTTCCTTTTCCATTACACCATATTAGCGTGGGAGCCAGGTTTTCTTTAATATTTGAAAGAAAGAAATAAAATATTGATTTAGTAGGTGGATGTGTGTGACGCAACGATGTGGGTTTAATAAACATACTAAAAAAGTTAAGGAGATGTAAAGTGGTCTGAAGTGCAATGGGTTTCAGAGATTTTTTCAGCCCCTAACTTTTTTTGTTGTGTTTATCGCCAATGTTACATGATTTGTGATAATTTTTTCAGTTTCTGTCGGTTTTCTTTGAAGAAAAGTCGTAAATATAATTAAATTAATTTTATATTTAGTAATACCTAATATTGCATTAAAATTTACAATTTGATGACAAAACTTTTAACGGAATTATAAACATTGGACGAGTTTTTTTTCCTTTGTAATGTTAACATATTTTATAATGTATGTATATTTATTAGATACACCTAAATTTTGAAATAATTAAGTAACTAATAATAGTACACAAATTTTTATTTGTATAGAATTGAAAAATAATGATAAAACATAAGAACAATGCAATATGAATAGTTACAAGTATTTATGTACAATTAATTATCTCATACAACCAATGAAGAGTTGATGCAGGTGACAGGAGTGCTGATCTAATAACTAGGTTTTCGGTGATGAATCTTCGACGTTCCTCTCGAATGTGATGGGGCACAAAATGGAATGGTTGTGTGAAAGTTGTGCATGGTAATAAGAAAACACACGTTAGTACTTAAATAATGAATTATCGTATATTTGTGCCGGCAGGTACATATAAGAGAGAGAGGCCATTCGAGAGGGCGTCGAAGCATCACCGTAAGGAGGGAAGCGACTGTCCTAAACATAAAGCAGCAAGATGTCTTGAAGGTGGGAATTACCTACACCCTAACTTATCTAAGAGACACGTATAGACATTCAAGTATCGACTTGGATGTGGCAATATTCAACACTGTATCAATTCATATTGCTGCCACCACGTCAGTCAGATAACACAAGTGATCAGTAATATACATTCATATTTATTATGTTTTGCAAAAAAGCATTTTGATGTATAAGTAAACAGACATTGAAAGAATCCTATAGATTTGCAAACTGTTGGCTAAGAGAAGCGGACATTTATAGAAAATGTACGACGAGATGGCGCCGCGGTCGCCGGGCGCACAGTACGGACAGACTACCTCAAACTCGAGAACTTTACAAAAATAAGTGAATATAGTCATGGAGGACCCTCTGGGGGCTTTGCCCCGCGCCGCTTGCACCTCGTCGCTTACATAATAACAACACCGTGCAATCACCTGTCAATCTCTCAAACACGCAATGCACATTCACGCCTAATCAAAAGAGGCTCAGTTCTTGCGAAGACGAGTCGCGGCCGCGACCGCGACCTGTCCACGGCTTATAAAATATAAAGCCCCCTTCCGTAAGGGCGGAGGCGTATAAAGAATTTGTACTCTTTGAATGCTTTCAGATGTTGGAGCGACGACGGGCCCGAGATCTGACGCAGGGGTGGCCCGCCGCCCACGCCGTTTCTCTTTTTCTTAAACACACTGTACAGTATTTTGTTCTTTTTACAAATTATAATTAATGTTTTTACTCCCATTGGAGTTGATTTTTTGTGCTCTTAGAGCACTCTCATGGGCACGCGAGCGCTGCAGACTTTTCCGGGGCCCCAAACTGGCCGAACCCACTGAACTAACGCGATTTTAAGACGTTTCTTCATTTACTGACATCCAAATACACTCACCGTCAAACGAAGTTTTCTGCACACAAACGCTAATCCACTTTCCACCGAAGGTAGGCCTTTGTCAAACACAAATTTTTACCAATATTGACTGCATTTTTAATGAAACTAATCAAAAGGAAGCAGCGTTCATAAGCAGTCCATCAAGCACAACACGAAAATATATACACACAACATAACAGATCAAATTTTGAAAATAACATCAATGCGAAACTTAAGACTTTACAAAGAGAGCATTGTGTTAAATAAACTGCGGTATGTGCCTTCATTCAACGGTGTTTCTATTTAGGATTTTGAGATCGAGAAAGGTCCGACATCTTCCAAATAAGGCGGTGACTAACAGAAAAAAAAAACCGCCATCGAAACGTTACTTCTCGAATCTCGACTCGATTTTTCCACGGTGTTAATCGTAAAGCAAATAAGATCAGTGGGGCTGAAAAAATGAGAAAGGGGGTCGTTTTAATGTCAACGGGGTATAAGAAAACGCGCACGCGGCCCGCAGGCAGTCAGGTCGCCTCGATAATAATAACACTATTCATACTCTGATTTAGATTTAAAATATTTACAATGTACATAAATAATAATTTATATTGTGAATACGATGATAATTTGGAGGTGGCGCACAGATAGACAGACAGAGATGTGTTCGTTGACTAGGGCAAACACGTCGCGCGGGTGCCATCAAGGCTAAATAGTACTGGCTGGAGGCGCGTCTGCAGCCCGGGCACGTCCGTCTATCGGTCTACAGCACGTCCATAACGTCCATCTCCGATAACGTAAGGCGGCTTGTCGACATGGCCACCCCGCTGTCGCTGGACGTCGACTGCACGCTGGAGTGGTCGTCGGTGTCACTCTGGGTGCTCGTGTAGCCGATGACGTCCACTTCGTCTGAAAGAAAAAAAACGTACAATACTCATAATCAAACGCACCTTCGACAAAGTTGCTTTTAATTTGTTGACGCTTGCATTGAACCGGTGTCTGTTGGGAATATATCGGAATATTTATTAATACCCGTCGTAATTGCACGTTTGTTGTCTTGTCCCAGACAAGGTACAGAAACTGTAAAGCATCAAGAACACAACACTTGTCCGAAGACTACAAGCAACATCCGTTGGATGGAGAAACTTTATGACATTCTCTTTTTGGCGAAGAATGCAAGCATTTTTGATAATAGTAGTTTGTGGGATTAGACTGAAGTTGGAACCATAACTACAAGGGCTACTTAAATCTGGATGACATATAATATCTCATTGCAAATAATGTGAGTGCACGCTGCATGGCCACTGATAAGGTAAATTGGCGAAGAGGAATTTATCGATGTATGCATCTGCGAAATCCAGCAAATCATGCGCGCTGTAACCGCGATGTGAGCTTATTACGTTTGGTCATTTCCTATCTACATACAGCAGAGCTTTGGCGCTCAACCAACACGGCTCAATAATGCTGTCAGCTTTCCGTGGCATCGTCGATCGACCGGTATATTTCTGTTCACTGAACATAAATTATGAATGTCTGACGGTTGTGTAATTTTCAAGAAAAAATCCCCGTTTTTCGCTTGTTTTAAATTGAACGTTAATATCAATTTCAAGCGAATTAAAATCGACTGTGGTAGCACCTAATTTAGGAAAATGACCCTAATAACTTTCAATAAAATGTTCCATCCACTTGCATTTATATTGTTGTTTAACAGACAATAATGTTTGGTAACCGCTCCTGAATTAATTCTCTAATGGCGATGGTCGTTAAGGTTGACAAAACTATTTATTGATGCTGCAGTTAACCGTTGTTTCCAGTTTAGAATCTCACTCGCATTAGTATGCCACACTCAGATACATTTACATGGTAAACGCAATTCACCAGATGCGGGAATCGTACTTTAAATAAATCTCATTATGTTGAAACTGGTAAATAAGTTACGGCTTAAATGTTGTGCAACCACCTGTGTAAGGCTGCAGTTGCATCAAAATTTACAACATTTCAATTTCATGTTTGAAGCTAAACATCAAAGAAACTTTAATACCTGTGTTTTTAGAGGCACTGATGTGAAACGTTGAAACTAACTAATTTTGCATATTTTTGTTGTTACCATTCATTAATTATGCTGTAACTGAACAAAAATTCCAACTATTGCTGCTTCATGAATTTATTAGGATTTCTTGCAGAGAACTTGCAGGTAATTATCCGTGTCTTGCGTTTCAGGTAA
The DNA here is from genome assembly GCA_029298725.1 of Gnatocerus cornutus. NCBI lineage: Eukaryota > Metazoa > Arthropoda > Insecta > Coleoptera > Tenebrionidae > Gnatocerus > Gnatocerus cornutus. Next base: position 11,418,894 of record CM055514.1, read on the forward strand.
CTTGCGGACTGCGGTGAAACAGGTCGCGATCTGGAATACGCCTATCCACAATTTTCTAGAGTCCAGTCGAATTTCCGCTTTTTAGTTATGGTTTTGAAATAAAAGTCTCAGTTTAGATTTTTGAAGCGAAATCTCTGTTCTAATAAATAAATATGATAATTAAAGCTGATAACGCAATTAATCTTCCTTCCTTTGCGTGACTTTTTCCAACTCCTAGAAGCCTTCATAACATTTACATGGATTTGAGTTAGGATTACGAGAAAATACCGTTGGTTTTAGGCAGGGGCAGTTAATAAAATTTTAATCTGGAAAAGTTTACCATGTACAAGGCGACCAACTTCACACATTCCACCTAGAAGGGTCCTTACTAATTTATTGTGGGACACCCCTACAGTTAGCGAAGCGTACAAACAAAGAACAGTGGATAAATTTATATACGGCATGTTCCACATGTACTTTTTTCATGGGAGACCTAAATTGAAACGTGAAATTTGCAGCTTTGATATTAAGCCAATCAAAGTAGTGAAATATCTGTAACGAGCGTATTTTTGGGGGTAATTTCGAGGTAACGTTTGTAAATCTTCAGTGAGATCAAGCTCGGCAATTTATATAAATTATTTGAAACCTCCATTTCAAGTTGAGTTAAAAATTTCGTAGTATGTTAAGAAATATAATTACATATTTAATTTTTTTGGCCACTCTGTATTAGTGAAAATCATTTTAAATTCACTATGTAACAACAAAAATAAAAATGTAATTTTTTTCATATTTATTGTTAGAGACTGACGTACTTTTTAACATGTCATTATTGATTTTGTCGAAATATCGTTATATTAAAAGAAAAAAAATATTTTCAAAAATTTCTGTTTTCGCCGTTTTCCTCACTGCGAATTTTTTAAAAAGCGGGCATAAGATGATAATGTAAATTATTTGTGGATCTATTTATCTCGTTGGTAGATGTTATATAACAATTAAATAAGTGAAACTCAAAATAATTTCCGTGGCGAAATTTTGGGAAGCGTATAGTTTATTTCGGCATTAAAATCTCCAAATCGGCTATAACATTTACAAATCCCATTATCTGGAGAACTTCAAGATCATTTCACTAACTGCTATTTTGGGTTGCTGTTATTTTCCATTTGCTAACAATAAGAAAAAGAACAAAAATTGTATTTTGAATTTTTAACATAAAACCGCATTTTATTTTCAGTTTATTGGTTTTTTACTTTTGTTTTATTTTATGAATATAATTGTTAATTTTCCAAAGCGGGAAACAAATGATTTTATAATTTTTCTTGGGGACAAATGGTATTTATATGTATTCTTTAAAAAAAGCCAAATTGCAACTATATTAACAAAAAAAATCAGATAAATATGAATTTTGATAAATTTTGTTACACAGTGTTATCGAATATGACTACTTCGATAACAACAAAAACAGTTTTGTCTACAAATTGTTGGAATTTTGTATAAATTATTTAATTTATACACATTTTTGGAATTTATTTATTTTATTTATTTATTAATATTTAATTTATTATAGTAACCGCCGCTACTCGATCTCTTGAAAACTCAATTTCATTTCTTTACCTACTAACTGTATTCTGAAAATTTTAATTTATTACAACAGTTTGACCTCAACGAACATCAGGAGGATCGTTGGAGAAACTCGCTTCTGTGTGTCTAGAACATTTGCAGTTAGTTCGGAAACAATTTATTTGCAAAGTGGCCGAGGTTTATTATTATTACGGCCCCCGCTGTTTAATTACGCGAACATTTTGCGGTGAACACTTTATATTAAAAATAATAAAGTGCCTCCAAGATCTGAACTCGTAGCGCCTAATATTGTCCCTAAAGTACAAAAGAATGTACCCCATTGTAATTTATTACACCTTAAAAAGGATATATGGAAGTGCTAAAGCGGTTCCACGTAAGCTCCCGGTTTAATTAAATAAAACGCTCGGTAGAAAGAAAAGCGTCGAATTTTCTCGACCTCGACAGGTTAACATGTCGAAATTTGTTACCCGAATATTTAATTTGACGAGTCGACGCTGCTTAATAACGTTATACGGCCACGATTTGATGGTATTAAAAAGAAGCAAGCATAATAAACGAAAGGAGAATTTAATATTTCGAGAGAAACGAATTTGCCTGAAAGAAATTACCTGGCAAATGCAATGGAAACGTATCTGACAGTCGCATAGACGTCGCGTCTAATTTAATAGTGCTTTTAAGGAAATGTAATGTATTTTCTGTAACTTTGAAGTTCTTACTCGTGTATATTTTATACAGAATGCGAATAATTACTTTAAACTTTCTATAGCTGTATTTAAGTAAGTTGATAACAGGACGGCTCAAGAAGATCTTTCATGAATCTAAGTTTATTAAGTTGGATAGTGACAAACTTTAAAAAGTTTGAAAAGCGGATGGGATGTTGCAAAATAATTTAGTTTAGAGGTTTTCAGCACGGGGACTTTACTTGAGAGCCTCAAGTTGTTGGAATTACACACATAAAATAAGTTCCACCGGAGAAATTATTATGCAAATATGTCAACGTTGCGGGTTGCGTATGTGCAGGAGTGGAAAATATTCACTCTTCTATGTAAAGGAGTTCAATTTAATAAAGTTTGGTTAAAAGTTGCCGATCTTGCTTATCCTTTTCGTCGCTTTATTATACCTCCAGCATCGGCTTCACCTTAGTAATCGTAAATTTCGATAACGTCCACAAGAACGCTCTGAATTGTTATGGTACAAGGTGTGCGCAATGTGATTTCATCTCCAACACGAAAATATGCTAATAAGAGCCATTAGAACAGCGGCTAATCCTTATAGTACCGTATCCAAGCCAGTCCCCTGCTAAAAATACTTATCTTCGTGATTATATTCGCAAAACAAGAAATTTAATTATCACACAGAGTGAATTGTGTCCATTTCGCAATTATCTTAATGTATAAGCGAATTCAGGCAGTAATCCCTCGTGCGGTTTCGGGTATCAAACAAAAAGCCATAAGCGGTTCTCTAGTACGAAGCAATTAAGCAAATAACGACCTAAGAATAAAAGGATCGGAACTAAACGTGGTCAGATTTTCGAGCAGATATACGGAACGTCCGTGCTGGACACGCACCATCTATATGGGGCCGCTGGGTCACTTACAATTACATTTATCTGGAAAACGAGCGTTGATATAAACGCGGCAGGTTGGATACCCCTATAAATGTAGGTACATCTAGGTTGCATTAAATCAACGGATTTGTTTCTAGGACGGTCCAACCATTAACTTGAAAAGTGAGAGGGCGGTGCTCACGTGAGTGCCTAATTCTTAGGCTCTACTAAATGTGAAAAACAATCAGAAGAGCGGATTCCACTTGTTGGAGGTGGACGTACGTTTTAAGAAAAATCATCAAAATATAATTCCCGTAGATTTTTTTATCATTGTCCTGGAGGCTCTTTTCGTGACTAAATGACATTAGGCCGAATTAGGTTCACCATGTGAAAAGACTTCTTTTATGGAGATTGTCTCAATAAACCCCTTTTCTTCTGATTTAATAACTATAATAACACAACAAAACATCCATCACATTTTAGTATTCCAATAGAGTGTGGAATTAGAGGCCATAAACATGATGAGTACCTGCCTCATATAGAAGCACGCACATTTCGATTCATTGTCATTAGTGACGTCACATGCCTAAATAAATGCACCAATTGGGTTACATAAGAAGCACTTTACTGGAGCGTCATTGACATTCACTGCATGCATGCATCTGCTAATGCGGCTTAACATAAGCATTATATTCTAATTAAAATGCGGTTTGCCGACAGTTTCCATGCAAAATAACAATAGCTTTCTGCGTCCTGAATTCCCTTCCATCTAATTTCCTGAGATTGGCTTTTTCTTCCTTTTTTAATATCGCCGAAATCCTATTTGAAAAACGGCCTCGGAGCGAGAACCCGAAGAATGGTCACTTCATTCCAGCTTGTGATTGGGTGCATTATTGTGGAGCTGGCTCAGATTCAAATCTTGCCGGACTTGTGTCCTGTTCGTTTCCATCAACGAACACGACAGGAATTGTTCAGAATCAAGGATATTTCCTTCACAAAAAACTCGGACGTCTTAAGAAAACTATCACAAACTTTTTTTTACTGCACTTCTGAGCATTTTCCATAACTGCTAGACACATGTCTGGGCTAAAGTTTACGATCGAAACATCAACATTACGGAAAAGTTTCCCAGTAAAAAAAGATAATGTTTTCCGAGACGGATATTGGAATTTCGTGTTAAAATAAAATAAGATAAACAACTCGATGCGTCCATGATGTTGGAAGGGCAACCTAATATTTCGTGAAAAAAGTTTAGGAGAACACCAACTGCAATCGCATACAGATCTCAGCTGAGGATTTCCCTAGAGGAACCGACAGGTTAGCTTGAACGCCCTTTATCCGAGATTCATCTTAGCCCAACAATCCTTCTTGCAGGGAAAACGTTCAGTCGGGTTCATTTTACCCTTTTTAGTGGAGGATTATAACATCATTGTGTTAAATTGCGTTCACCAAACCCAGAATCAGAAAGTATTCCTACTTTTATCTCGATTAAAATAGAAAAATCGGGCAGAGCTCACACGGGTGATTATCTTGAGATATAACAACGAATGGTGAAAATCCTTGGAAATTGGACAAATTTGCTGAAATTCACAACGCCTGAAACCCAGATTATGGTTGGTTTGAAAGTGGTGAAAAGGGACAGTTAACGAATTTTTTATGACTGAAAAAAACGTCGAAAGGAAGTTAAATAAGAAAATCGGAAGATCAAAGCGGAAGTTACAGCAAGGAAAAGGTAGTTTAAATATTCAAGATATTCCAAAAATAAATATGATCTTTTTGCGGAGAGCCTGCAGGAATTTTAGGAGATTTTAATTAACATTAGCGTACGCAAAATTCTTGTACTATTAGGCAGCTCGCGATGTTTCAACATTGTACAGATTTTCCTCTAATTATACAAGTATTTCTACTACATATTCCAAAAGTTGTACGTTTTTTTCGAGCGCAATTATTTCGCCGTTGCCGTCGGGGTGATCAGGAATGAACTTCCCCTAAAAACCAGCAGCAGTTCGTGCTCTAGTAACACAAATGCCACAATTTAATTACGCGTCAGTTCCATTCAAGTTTTCCCCAATAATAACAGCAACAAATCAATCTCTTTTTATTTCGGTTCGATGGTATGTTTTCTTTGCGTGTTAATGTGAATGTAAATTATCCACCAAACATTAGAGAGTGGAGATTATAATCAGAAAGATTCACACTTTCCTTTTAATATTTTTCCCAATTCTGTGTTGCGAAACAAATTAATATTAACGCTGACGGAAGTGAATTCGTGTTGTTGCTAGAGCTCTAATCGAATTAATTCGGTGCGCAGTAAATCAGCAAGAAAATGTTGAAGAACATGACCCTAGTGAGAGTAGTAAATCTCCTGAATAAGTAACATTACGGAAAGCTTTTAATCTTAATTCAAATATCGCGCTGTAGCTCGTTATTATTTTAATCAAATGCATCTGGGGTGTGTGTACATTACGTTTCTTATATCGGGAATGATAACAGAATTTACGACTCGTAACGTGAAATACAGTTTTTGAACGAGTACATGACTCAAATAGCAAAACTTCTGCAACGCTACGTCGCGTATTTGCCTATCATTTTCCCCATTCACGTCGAAAACTCGACGGCATCAACATCAAAACTCGTGTTGATTATTTGCAGATTTATGACAGAGTTCGGCATAATGTGATGGATCTTTGATGCAAACGAATCTATTTGCATCGGATTTATTCCATAAATTTGAAATAATGACGTAAAAACACATTTTTGGCGAGAAATCGCGTTAACACAGCCTGTAATAAATACCCAACTTGCACAAATGGAGCATGAAGGCATAAATTCGTGGGAGGATGCAGCTCGCATATCTTTTCAAGCCGTGGCATTTTTGAACGGTTATTATTAACAGGAGGATTGATTCGATGCCGGCGGAAAGCAATAAACCCGGAGCATAGGTTCAGCCTACACCAAAAGAGAAGCGTTAAAAATGGCTAGCCGAATGAATAAGAAGATCAAAGAAAACTTATTGAGGAAAGGATGAGTCGGTTGCTTTTATAGCGCGTCTCATAAATTTGCAGTTAGCAGCGCGATCGGTTCTTTCCTGGTTCGTCAGCGGTCCCGGATCGATGCCTCTTCTCCACTTCGCGTTATCAAAGGCGGCTTCGTCATGTGTGAGAGGCAAACACGGCGCTAACTACCGGCAAATATTTGTCCACCCGTCCGTCCACCGCCGCCGCCACCGCTACCGCCCCGCGTTCGTTCTGGGAAACGCCCCGATGGCGAAATACTGGACCAGGATATGAACGAACGTCTTCCTTCCGCTCCCAATATCTGAAGGATTACGACACAAGCGTAGTCCTGTAATTGACAAGGGAAGACGAGAGCGATAAAGAGATGCGAACTTTTAGCCGTTCATAGATCGGATAAAAAAATCATAATTTAGAGTTACTGCCGCTCGGTGGACCTAAAATGAAAATGTTGAGATAAAACTTTTTCCATACTGATGACGAATCTACTCGACTTCCGGGGACTTATTTAAAAACGGTTTTCGTGCACTCTGCACCAAATGCTTCTTCAAAAAGTTAACTTGCTAAATCACCTCTTTTTCTTCACTGCGCGATGACGACAGACATTCAATATGCTGCTTCCACTTCAAATTTAAATTACCTTGGGAGAAAATGAAATATCAAACACTACAAACTACAGACGTTTCAACTTTTGTAATTTCATTCCAGTAAAACTGTTATATCCATTTTCAGATTCAAATGGAACACTAAACGTTGATGTCCACAACATTTGGGTTTAAACATGATTATTACTGTTATGAATTCCTATGAAATTGTACAACTCTCCGCAAAACCGACAAACGGGTCAACAACATGTTAGGTAGGATAATAAAGATTTAAGAGATTGATTCATTAGAAAACCAAATGCTAAAGTTTCATAAATCTGGCTTTGGGCAAATGATCTAATCTTCTCATGCCGATTAAGTAATTAGATACATTCATCATCACGTTTCACAGTTGCAATTATCCGATTTCGCATTGGATGAGCAACACGAAGAAAAAATATTTTAGTTAAAAAATGTTCAGTGGCACTGAAATTTGATTATAACTTTCATTTTACGTCACGATAGATTGTGATCATGAGCAGTATTAAAAAGTGATATCCACCAACTCACCCCTTTCCATTCATACATTTTTTTACAATTTCCCCTTTGTAAATCGGAAAATCCAAAGTCTATAAATATGGGAATCCGTAAATATTTATTTTGTTCCACTAAATTGTTTTTCAGTTTGACTGAAATCGAACAACAAATTGTATGTAACTACAATCCCCTGCACATTTCCATTCCAAAGCTGCACTTAAATAATCGATTTGAAAATGTTTCTGTACTTTTACTTAATTACAATAACGAAAAAATGACGTAGGCGCCGTTATTGTTATTTTATCAGTATCATTTATCGTTTTGCGGCCCGAAATGATTGATGCACAGTAATTATTTACAAAATCCGTACGCCTCCCTCACACATCCAGTTAATATCTGGATTTTGCGCTGCAATGGTATTTGTTATTTTTTTGTCATCAAACCTTTCACATTCCAAATAAACCAGCCGCCAATCCATTCCATTTTCACACGAGTTTGGTTTTTTGAAATGAATGTGAATGCATCCAGCCGTAGGCATAAATAAACGCGCACAGGTAACAAATAAGGAAGAAAATACAGTTCGAATAGGGAAATCAGGTCTTGGGATTATAAGCATCGAATTTAATTCCGAACGATGGGGATTGGTGGATGCAAATTCGCGTTGTGAAGCTGTAAAATGAACCGCGTCCTTTGGGTCGAAGCCCTGCGATGATTGATGTGTGCGTAGCAGTAGAGTGCAATTTATCTCGGGGAGAAGGAGCGCTGCGACTTATCAATAGGGAAAGCGCATTTTTCCATCATACGTGGAAGACACGCACCATAAGGTTTAAAAATACGTCATGAAAATCTAGGTATCACGGTTTCAATATTAATTACGATGATGGCGTTCGTGTTATTGATTGGCATTCATAATATTAGCTTCAATAATTTTGTAATTGCACGTCAAATGTCTAATATATGTACAGCGGCAACGTATCAAAGGATAGATAAATCACGGTGTAAATAATTGCACAAGAAAATAGTGGGATAACGATAACTTGTGTAAAATTTACAGCTTATGCCGTTTTTAATTATCCTTCAATGCATAAGTGCTCGTGCGTGGCTTTAATTGGAACTGTAATTACAAAGCTGATAGCTTCTTCCAGGTCGGGGTGTAATGGCGACGAAATGCCAACTTATTGATTGCGCTATCAATAGCACGTTCTTAGTTTTTCCAACGAATCAAACACGTTTTGCAATAATCAACTACAACGTGCTATTTTTATCCTTTAGTGAAAGTGTCATAAATACAACTTTTTTATGACTAGTCTTAATTCCCCCGCTTAACATTTGATGGATTAGTTCTTGTATTGGATCTGTCGCGACAAGAAAGAAAAAAATTACTTACCCGATTCGGAAATAGGTGATGGCGCCGACGAAAGTGACGCCGTGGAGTGGTTGCTGGAAACCGTTGATGATGAGCACTCCGACAAGGAGCGTCTTTTAGACAACGCATAACTTTGCGAAAGCTGTTCGAGTCGTCGCCTAAGAAATCTGTGTTCTCGATTCAACTGTTCTTTGTGCGTCGAATGTTTACGTTCTTTGTCTTCAAGATTCTGAAACGAACGAAAAAAGAAAACGTTAGATGACATACTGAAACTTTGGTAGAATGCTTGAAATATTTGGTGTAATTAAATTCGTCGAATTCTTTTCATGGGCAACGGTGCGAGTGTTGTTCAACAAAAAACTCGGAAAGAAACGGCGCTCTCTGAAAATAACTTCGAAGGTAATGCTCATTAAAATATTTGAGCCGTTAAAAAAAAGCTCAAAGGCAGACTTCCTTCATCACAGGAAGATGACAGGTTCTTTTATCAGCATTTCGCCGGTTTTAATCACTCATCTACGTATAATCCCTTTATTCTTGCAAACCTCCTTTCCTTAGCCGCTTTCTAATAAATCGCTAATTACATTTCCCGCATCTTTGGTGAATTCGGAAAATTGAAAGAAATATTCGTGAAATCATTTTCGAACATCAAAGACGGTATATCTAATAACACCGGAACTGTGAATAATCTTCCCGTAATTACTGAGTTTTATTCATCAAATCGGAACTGACATATTTAGCTCCAATATTATTAAACCTGTCTCGTTGTATAACGTAATTTCTCTGTGAATGTTTTTTTAGGTATCGAATGGTGATCACGCGTCAATAAATGTGATTAAATTAAAGATTCTCCCGTTGCTGGAAACGTTTCATTCAATTTCTTCCAAAAATAAAATACAATTACGGACGGAATTAGAAACAGACAGCTTATTCATAATAAATTTGGTGAATGCGCCGGGATCAAAGTTGCCATTAATTCAGAAGTGACTCCTTGATAATGTCAATATGTACCAATTATTTTCAGTACAAAGGACAGACGAAAAAGGAAATTCAATTTATTCGGATTTTAGGTACTTTTTCTTTTTTTAGTTCCGTTCGTGATAAAAGTTTAAAATTCCGCTTTTTGTATAGATAATGAAATAGAATGACGGTAATACATATTTGATTAAAATTCGAAAAAGCCAGCTTTCAAAAGAGATCGGTTGTACGCTTGGCGAGTTTTCTGTTTGTTTTCCCCCGTCTATTTATTTGTTAGTGTTCTCCGTCCCATCATATTTTCATTTGTCGTACTATTGGAAAACCTTAAAGTGTATTATTCCTGAAGGAACCCGTTTTCTCCATGACTCAAACAAACTGACATTTTTATTTCGAAAACTTTGAGCGCGTGTTAAAGTTTCTCTGCTCGATGAAGTAATTCTCTGGGGTGAGATTTTAAGATAATTGTTGATCACGCGTCAATAAACGTGATTAAATTTGAGATTCACTAGAATGGATTGTTCGTGCGAACTTTACACGTTTAAGTGGAAATTCTAAACAAAAGTTTATTCATTACGTCTAAATTTGGTGAATGCGCCGGGCCCAAAGTGGTCATTAATTCCGAAGCAATTCCTCGATTATGTCAATAAATATCAATGATTTGCCTACGGTTGCTGAAAGTTAAATTTCCGGTGAATAGCGAGCAACGGAAGTCCGCTCTTCGGTCATATTGATCTAGAGAATGGCCGAACGAACCATGGTTGCAACAAAAGCAGTCACGCATCCACCAACGTGGCCGTATCTACTTTATTAGACCTATAAAGAGTCTGCTTTGTCTCTGCAGCGCCGTCGGCATTCGAACCTCAAAATTATCAGCAACCTCATCTTTTACGACGCTCCTATTCATATTGACGAGCCGTAAAAGTTGCTCGAAAACAAAGATGGGATTTTTACAGATAACGAATTACGAATTAACAAACGCCTTTCAATCCTGATTCGTTGGTAATTACGTATTCTTCATGGTATTTGTGTGAAAGTTTTCACTTGAAAAGACAAGTTTTTGCTGAATCGGTTTATCGACGAACCACGAAGTGGCAAGATCGCTCAGACCTCCAGATAGAAAAGGGGTTCGGACGGTAACGCTTACTCAGCATCGCCAGCCCGAAGATTTTTCGCTAAGGAGCTTTAAGAGAAAACTTCATTATTTAAGATAACGTAATCCTTGCGCCACAACACTCGCTTACGACAAGAAATGCAGGAAAATCATCTCGAAGAAAAATAATCGCACAACGTCGAAGGAGCTTAATTTGTAATGATACCAAGGAAAGAAATATACTCTAGTAACAACCAAAAGCGGGGTTTTATTTTAAGTGGTATTAGTAAAAAATCTGACTTGAATTTGACCGAAAAACAGAAAAATTTACAGTGACTCAATTAACAGAGATCCACGCTTGTCGCTCGTTAATAATAAAATCGTACAGTTTTGTCGGCGACAATGACTAAATACCAGTCAGCAGCATTCATCGCGTGATAAAAAAATCCCCCAAGCATCACTTGGACAGACGGCCAAATCAAGGTTATGAAGCGCAATTAATTCAAAAGTAATAAAAGCGAAGACTCGGCGCTTCCAAAACGAAGCACAAAACGAGTATTCATTAACTAGAAGCGGACAGAGGGAAACGGTCGCTATAGTCATTATTCATAATTATGGGGAGATATATTGTTGCTGCATTTCCAAGACGAAGGAGTCTCGCCTCACCCACCAATCAACTGTATATTGCAATTGCTTCTTAATTTATAATATTGTAAGCTGACGGACAACGGTGCTCATGTAGCCGACATAGAAACGTTAGAAACGCCGCAAATGAAATATCGCCTCGATTCGGAATTATACATTTAATAAATTGCCGTAGAGCTACCTGCTTCGCTAACGTAAAGTTACGTTCGACCTGCTACTATAAGATAAAGTTATGTTCAAGCTGGAGTAGATGCATGCTGCGGCCACTATAAATTACGACCAATAGTGTAACTACTCTACTGAGAGTAGTCCATTCATGGAAAAATTGATTGCATTGGGTATGAACTTCGAAATTTATAACCGGAGAAATAAATTACTGGTTATCGGGAGAATCATTTGCCCGCTGTATCTATTATATGCAGCTCGTAACACACATTTTACAGCAAATTGAAAAATTTACGAAAATCTCGTACATTATTCCGGGGACAGTATGTTATTTGATAGAGTTCATTTCTTCTAAGTCTCAAATCATCCTATACCTGTGCCGTTCCGTTGCGCCTAAGAATGACTAGAGATTTTAACATCATAGTAGCCACAACGTGACGTTGCATTTTCGACTCATTTCGGAATAATTGGTCAATCTTGTACGATGCATTTCAGTTAGTAGGTCAACAAACCACTCATTTTCCAGACATAAATTTTCCCGACTATAAATTTAGATTCTTTTGAAGCAGATGCCGAGATCAATTTACGATCGAAATTTTATTTGTTTATTGACTCATGGTTGCAAATCTCTGCGCACACCCCCATTATTGAAGATGGTGTATTTTATGTACTTTGTGCCATTTAAAATCGATTTATTTTATTGCAACGTTTTATTGAAATATAAAATTGCTCGCCCGGATTTGATTCTACCATTCCGATTTTATAAGCTGGTGGACTTTAATACACTAAATGGAGTTTTAACAACAACGTTTTATTTCATTGTAAAAATTAAATTTCAACTCGCTACACTTTACAACAAAAGTAGACAAAACACTGAATTTCAGCAGAAAATATTTTTGGTAATACGAGATTTCGCTGCAATGGTAATCAAGTAAAGCCTTTGAAATGGTGCATGTTGGAGGGCTTCAAGCTTCTGCAGTAAGCTGTGAAATCGACATTAATTTGGCATTAATGCTATTTAATTTGACGTGGAACATTTCGTTAGCAAACAACTTCGTCTGAAAGTTCGGAAAAATATTCTTGTTGGCCCCATTTCCCTTTCACGAGATTGAAAGCAATTTCTTTATGATTTTATAAAAATTTACGTATTCGACGAAAATCGAGTAATGGAAGACTTTAAGAGATTCGAAAACACCCTGTATGCCGGTTTACGATAGGAAAATTATCAAAACTTTTCAAACAATTGCAACACTTTTCAGGCAAACAACTAAAAATAAACTTATAAATTATTAAAAAACTCGATCAATTTTGTAGATCATTTCCTAAAATACAGGCGACATGTCGATTTTCTAATTTTGCTTTCGTGACCAACACCACGCTTTATGCGGTTCTATTTGTAAAAAACATTTATTAATCATTTCCGGAGACATTCCTAATACCTAAATGAAAAGCATAAATTAAATATTCATGTCACTATTTTCGTTCCAAAAAAGTTCAATTTATTAGATTCTTGGAAATTAGGCTTGTTAGATGTTGGAATTAATTATAAAGTGGAAGCGCTTTCAGAAACTCAGGCTCTCAAAAAGGTATAAAACTTTTCGTCTTATAGAATTTATAAACTGCGATAATACAAACATATAGACCGAAGCATGTTGCTGTTAACTTTATAAAACAGCGTCTTGTTAGATGGAAAGTCAATACACTCCTTCGCAAAACATGTTTTCGAAGAAGAAAATGTCACACAAGTTGTGTTCCGCCTTTGGAGTAAAATGCGCATTTTTCACTGCGTACTTGTTCAGAGTTATTATACCATAAAATCAATTAGCGTCGTGTTACTCCATCAAGGTTTTGTTTCCTTTTCGCATAAAATACGGTAGGATGAACAGCTTGCACCCATCATAGAAGCAACCGTTACAATGCGGAATTTATCATCTAGGAAATTGAAGAGAACGCTTTTATCTCAACAAAGACAGGAGCGGCGACCATTTCCTTTACCTTCAACCAATTTAAATATTCCACTAAATTTGTAGTTTCCAATAAACAAACCTGTCACTACAAGGTAATAAATTCGTTTTTATCGAATGAATATCGAAGATATTAGTGACCCAGCGGTGAGGTCGCAATATACAGGGGTTGTGCCGCCACTATATCAGATGATTAGTGGTAACGTCCCTGTTGGTAGCCCTGGAAACGTGGAATTGGATTAAGAGGAAGCAGTAGCAGCAACAGCAGCCACGTTGGTCCTTGATTCTAATATCATAGCGAATTATTGATTTAGACCGGCCTATCTGTAAACAAATCTTGCGAAGGATATGACACACTGCGTCCCATCTGCATTTCATCAAATATTCCCCGATTTATGCATACATTTCACTTTTACGGCCACTATTTTATGACGGCGCAAACGCCTAAATCGATATTTAATCCAAGATGCGCAGGTGATATCTTTCTGTCTTGAACTAAAGTCGTTTAGCCTGTCATTGTTCACTTCTGAACCTTCACACATTGTAAATAGATAATTCTTTCAAAACCAGCGTTTTTCATCCTTAGTTTCATTATTGAAATCTTTGAACTCGTAGTGTTTGAATTTTCCACGCGAACAATAATTAAGCTCAGAACTTTTTCTTATAATAAAACAGTTTTCTCGTTATACCCTGTTTCTACTTTTAAAATGTGAAAATAGGAAAAAAAAATGAAATTTAAATTGAAAAGTATGTAAACAGCACAGAGAAATTTAAAATGTTTCAATGCAAGCACCGCACCGAGTTGACTTCATTATTTTAAAGAAAATTAGTTTTTCACCAAGAAAATATCGAGACAACTGGCAGATCGCGAGTTTGATAAAAATATTGATTCTGAGAAATTTTCGCTTTGAAAGGCAAGAAGAACGTTTGATTTAAGTTCACGAAATGACAAATTTTTGTCACAGGAAGCCCGTGACAAATCGTGAACTCGAGCTGTACAAACAACGATAGTGAAATTAGTCCGGAGGTTCTCATTTACGTAATAATTTGCTTAAGAGGTGGATCTTCTATTTCGACACAAGTACATACTTGCACTTTTATGGAAGCTGTTTTTAATTTACATTTTGATCGAATTCCCGAAGAAGGTAAACGCACTTACTTAAATAGACGGCCACTATCTTGTTTTCCTTTTTGTGAGTAGTTTCCCGATTCATTCATTGTTTGCAAAGCAAGTTTGCTGAAAAAATCAATCTTGTAAAGCGCATGCGGATTCGTTTCATTTCGCGAAAAGCTTTGTTAATTAAAGTGTAGCAGCAGGAGAATAACAAACAGCATGCACTGCATGTTCCCGAAATTCACATATCATGTATATGGCGGTGTACGTCTGTTTCAGTGGGAAAAAGCGACATTGTATTCTTATCTTATGGCCCTGATTTGACGTTTTTTGAAGTACGCTTACAGAGATTCATATTTGAGAGATTTCAAACCGAGTGCAAATTTAATGTAAATGGTGGCACATCCAGAGTCAACACGAATTTAATTAAGTGCAGCCGCAGTCTATAATTAAATAAACAGTTTGATGAATCGCTTTCCAATTTTCAACATAAATAGAAGCCGAAGAGAACAGACTCGCTCGAGTGGCAGCTTTGCAGTGCATCCACAATGCCAAGCGAATAAAATAAATTCGTGCACGAAGCTATTGTTTAGATCGCATTAAAGTCAATAAATTGTTTCTTTGTTATTCGCAATGGTTTCAAGCGGGTGTATGTTTTAGTTTCGAATAAAAAGCTCTTTAGCGTACAAAATCCGTGCATAATATGGTTTGAATAACTTCCCTCTCGGGGCATTGTGCTGTTATGACAGGCCATTTTTCCCATCATATTTTCTTCTAATAAATTATCTTTCCTGAATTAAAATATCTGCTTATATTTCGTACAGAAATTCGATATTGTCACTGTCCGCGCTTGACAAAACAAATTGATTTCGGAACAAGTGCGATGACATTAGTTAATTAGCTGGTAAAAGAAGCGTGCAGTAGGCATTTTTACTCAATGGTTCTGAATGGCTTTTAATTTAGTTAAGTAGTATGAATAGTAAGCAGAATGTCGTAAATCTTATCATTCGTCATTATTATTTCATGGACGAACTTCAGGCCAAATTATATTCAACTATTACATCTACATAACGTTCCTCTGTGTCTGCAGTATGACAATTCTGTAATAAGATCAAAACTTTATGGCAAAAGTATGGCTGCAATAATCATAAAATATGATTACTTCGGTTACATTTGATTCGAAATATATCGTTGCGAGAAAACAAGGCAGATGTCAATGTGGAGAAAAATTTAAATTTCCAGCAAACATCTACATCTCAAAATTCGGTTGTAAAATATTTGATTTGAATGAAGTCATGCATTTATCATTAACTCGCCCAAGCAAGCTTTATTTCTTTCATGTTGTGGTATTTGCAAATTTTTGTCTTGTTTGTTCGGTTGTTCCAAAAAGTATGATAAAATGTACAATAAATTCAGTTTACTCGTATACCAGCGACTTTAAAATTTATCTTTCTGATGTTTATGCCGGATATACATATATAATATAAGTAGAAAATGTTGAAAAATGTATTCCGGGAATATTGGTGAACTTCGTGGTAGTTAAAATATTTTCGGTAATTAAATTTAGTCAGCAAAAATTAATATAAAATCGCAATACGCCTATCCCGGCGCCTCCACCAAAACCGCCCACATTAGAAAGCACGGTCTATTTGAAAAATTCCTCTGAAAATTAATTATCTGTCAAGTGGTTGCAACATGTCAGGTTATATCCTGCCAAGCAGCGCTTTGATATCGAGTTCTCTTCCGAAATATGCTGAGAATTCGAATTACACGTTGGCAACATCTGCAATAATCAAACATGCAGATCCGTGTCGGTTCTCTGGCGAAATTTGCTCGACATTTTGTGAGCCTAGCGGTTATGGCGATGCAGTCTTTCCAGCAGCGTGCGCCAGCATTTAAATGTCAAATACGTTATTGACAGACGGATTTGATGAGTCCTGAGCGGTGTGGTGCGCCCTTGCAAAATTACTTGGTACGGTTGCCTTCGGCTCGACACGACTACAATTGCCATATTACGTTTTAGGCGTCTTGGGAGGATTGGCTACGTTTCAGTCTTGAATCGTAAGCTCGGGAATGAGGGAGGAGGGGGTGATGTATTATCTGTTGTGCTTAGGAAGTCAAAGAAGCATACGTTGTATCGGTTTTTTTCCTTGTATTGGGTAAAAGAGGGTGGAAGAAAAATTTCGTTCCGAGGGTGTCATTTCCAGTTAGGACGTATTGAGAGAAAATAAATTGAATCTCCTTACCTTAATAAACCTTTTAGCCTTCGTTAAAAGTCCTAGTGTAGTGTGTCTAGATGCTTCGGGACCCAACGGTACTATTTCCTTAAGTATCTCTAAGCAGTTCCGCAGATGTGCACGCCTGAAACAAAACAGCAAGTTAAAAATCAAGCCCTATTATAATTCTTTACGAAATAAATGAAGCAATTGAAAGAATAAGGAAAGTTTCTGCGATTATTTTTTCAACTAACAAGACGGAACCCTCTAATTAGAGTACGTAGATAATTGGCGAATGAATAGAAGCCAATCTGCAAGTCCATGAATGGAAACTTGCTCGTTTGAATAACATCATTTTTTACGCTTGTGCATCATTCAAATCGAGCTTTTAAAATCAGAGCAAGAAAATAATTAATCAAAATTCTACACAGGCAGCCCATGTAACGACAAAAAGCAATTTGCATGAAAAAAGTAATCTTGAATACGACACAGATATATAAATTTAATGAGAACATTTTCCGCTTGTATGTTGCCTTCCCCGGTCTTTGTTTACGGAAGAAGAAATTCGTAAAGCGAGTAAATCATCGTCCTGAATAATAACGACTTTTATTCCTCTATCTCTGATCAAAAAATTACTTTCGTCAAACCATAAAAATTGCGTAACCACATCATTTATTATGGAACACGAAAACAAGAGCAGAGCGGTAAATTCTTCACGACAAAACGTATGAACATACCCTTGATGTGAAAATAGCATTTCATTTCCATACCTGCATGAGATATGCAGATTTAACACTTTTTCTACGTAATGCAAGTGGCATGTTATTTGTAAATAAGAATTCTAGCAAGTTGAAATGTTTTAAAAATTCTCTAGAGTTTTCCGGATATCAAATAATTTCACCTCTATTCATGTTCCAAGATAGTTTAAATTGTCTGTCAGCCAGGATAAAATGCAGTTTGATCTTTAACGTCTGCATTGTGGAGAATGGTTGTTGGCATTGAACGGATAGACACTCAACAAAATTGCATGCACGAAAAGATCTCAACTCTACGTCAGTTTTTATTGGGTTCCGACTTTCCACGTAATCAACTTTAAGGTGAAATTTTAAACGGTTTATTTAGTAAATAAATCAATAGAAAGAAGCGACTTCTTACTGGTCCGCGTGAGTCTTATTGATCTCCCTCCGAAAATAATTAAAGAGTATTTACTAATTGTTGCTCGCTTTTTTATCGGATGGACTTTACTTTTTCAGGGTAATAAAATTACGAATTTAATTATGGCTGGAGGACAAATAATTGATTAAATTCTGCGTTTTAGCCAGAAGAAAATTTCGATGAGACGAAATCCAGGCGCTTCCAAATTCATCAAATTGAGGGTGTGCGCGTTGGCTTATACTTTTCCCATCATAAAATTTCACATTCGTGGTAATATGAAGTGACAGGCAATCTCTTGATTTCAACGCAGTTCGTTTTTTAGCGGTTGCAAACCCATTTCTTCTGATGAAACATTAATGTGTATAGCTGTGACTATTTTTAAAAATGTATGATATCACTGTAGACAGTCTAAAACCTTTTATCCCATATTATCCTTTTCGCCACTACCTCTAGCTACTTCCGGATCGCACTTAATGTTGCAAGCTAATTTTTCCCCCAACAAAATAATCTTTACGTGGCATAAAACAAGAGGATAACGTTCTTTAATTTTAAATATGTTCAGGAGTTCGTGTATATCCAGCTTTGTGGAGATAAGAATTACGTACGCCGCAATTGGGGTTGTAGTTTTCGTTATCACGAAAATAATAGTTATTTATTCATTCAGAGGGTAACGCGGAGGTTTAATCCACCGGAATGTAATGTAAATTCCGGGGATTAACAAAGATCGGCGATAGCGTAAGAACCATGATGGTGTCACTTGGCAAAATACATGTCATTGGAAAAATTTCCATCAAAATGGGACTACAGGGGATATTCTACATGTCCTAATAATTTGATTCTGTTGGGTCGTATTTTAATGCTTCTAAAAAAATTCAGCTGGAAATGCGTTTTTAACCATTTGCACTGCCCCAGTTGCTTTAACTGGGTCATTTTCGCATTCAAAGATCGATTTTCAATGGAAATTCATTCAGATAAACGGAAAATTTTATCTAACGGCGCGAACGAAATAACTTCCTTTAAACTTCAAACAGGCATAAAAACGCAAATGAAGCAATTTCACGGTGCATACTAAATTTTGTCTACCTTCCCAAACCTTCTGCGGGTGACACAAGCAGAATAATATCTCTTCGAAATTCTTGAGTTGCTAGTGTCTTCTTCAAAATCGATACACAATCATAAAACTTGCAAAGCAATTCCTGTTGTGTAGAAATCAGGAGCTGCGAATTTAAATAAAGCAACCACTTTCCGCATTTCTGTTCGTCATTGGCGAAACCCCCATTAATTTCGTGAAAAGTTTTGAGCCTGCTTCGGCAATGGTCATTTCCTGAGATGCTTTAGTCGTTGAATACAGGATCAGCGGGCGGGGTAGGAAGATGCAATTCTGAAGTCGAAATGTTTGCGGCCGGAGGATCAGTCAGACTTTCGTTAGCTTCGTATTTCCAAGTGAAATGGCACGTAGTGGCAACACTCGAGTCCGTTGGTCAATTTGTCCAAACTCGAGATGTTATTCAAGTCGTATTTCCCATTTGACGTTTGTTTTTAGTTCTTGGCCGTGTTTGTCCGTCTTAATAGTCGCAATAAAAGTGACTAATTGCCTATCTGAATCAATCGAGGGTTCTGTTTGTGCAGAGATGTGGGAGTCTTCTTGCGGCACCGTTCAAGTAATGGCTTTACTTACAGCCGAAGCTTAACTAACTTTATAATTCTCCAGTTATGGTTTCATTGTAGAGCTTGATCCTCGCTAGTTCCAAAGCCAGAAACTTGATGTTAATAGCGCCTTTTTCGGAAAGTTGCATGTGGGCCGAAATATGATCGAAAAGACAATTTAAATGCATGGCGTTCATAATACAAGTAATGTTTTAAAATAATGCGTGCCCAATATTTCCATTTATTTAAAACGAATCTCATGCTCATGGCACGTTTGCATGCAAAGTTGGACTTTCGGAATTGCCGTACGTATGGCAGTCTAAGGGTTCCCGTGAGCTGATCGCATCTATAATTGCCCAGTATGTTCTTCAACATAGTTGCGTAAACAACTATTTTGTATAAAATTTAAATTAATTCCGTGGAGTCACGTTATTACACCACGTGCCATGATATCCAACTCTATTTTGGTCACCTTCGTTTGCAGAAAGAGTGGATAAAGCATCTGATAACGAGCTGAAATCGGGGAAGGCCCGAGACTGGATTATAAAGACTACCAACACCAAGGATTGAAAGGGATCAATTATAATTAACAAACGACACAATGCGATCGTGTCGGCTGTGTATTCCGTTTGATAACACAATGAACAATGCCGCAATGGCGCGGAGGCGTGGTCTGGCGATACTGCGCCGGATGTCAATCTAATAAATGTCACCGTCCTGCTCGCGTGCGTTATTAACTGCTAAATTAATTGCATTTTCTTTGACATTTCGATTTTAAATCACGCACCGTTATTTCTCCAAAGGTGTTATTATAAGCGTAAAATCTAGAGAAGAATTATTACGTCTATATTGACAGGGTTGACACCATGGAACATTCTTACGTTGCCATGAAATTTACATAAAAACACGGAGCTGTAACGTTAGGGAAAGGGCGGAGTTGAATTTGCTTTATTTTACCATAGTGTGAACATCGATACTATACAGCTTGTTTCTTAAATCATTTGACGGACTTGAACCAGTAGTAAATGACAAGCAACATTTCTACAAAGCACAGGCAAAAAAGGCAATCCCTTGTCAATATCGACGCCCTGTCCGTGGGGGAAAACCAAAGTGAACACGGCAAAAAAGCTGCGGGTCGTTATCAGCTAAAAGCTCAACGGTTTAATTTTTCAAAAGCGGCTTCAGTTTTTGAGATCAATAGATTTTTATAAGTATAAGTCTGAAATCCTCAAAAGCAGATTACTTTTCTAGAAAGCAGGAACGTTGTAAAATTTAAAAGCTAATCTTTGGACAATAAGAATTTAAAGAACCCAAAGAACCTGAATACAAAGCAATCCTAGGAATGTAAATAATTTGTTAAGAATATTCAATAAATCGAAAAAGAATAAAAAAATTTCAAGGAATAGAGTGAATTCGATCAAATCTATTAGATTCAATGAAAAAAAAAACAAGAAATTCCAGAAGATGCAAATCCGAAAATCGAAAATCTAATAGATACATTTAGCAGCTAAACTGCATTTTTCCTGCATTTTGTGTAGGCCTCAAATTTAAAAAGCGGCTTTGTGATTAGCTGATCCTGCGATTCCTGCAGCATGTTAAACAAGAACTGTCACAGTTGACATATTTTCACAAAATTGTAAAAATATCCACTCACAAAACAAAGTTAAACATAAAGGCGGTTTGACACGATCACATTTTTTCTCAATTTTTTACGAATAAAATTTTCAGAATTTATTTTTAAAGCAAATATTTTCGTGGCAAACAGCAAATAGGAGAAAATATTTTTGCAAAAATATTTACAAAAAAAGTTTAAAACGTGTTCTAAAAATTGACAAACAATTTCACAATTCAGCGCAGTAACAATGCGCCAAATGAAGAGAATAAACCGCCAAACCGCTGATTTTTGAGGTTAGCAAACAGAAAACATTTTTCTGCATGAATTTTGTGGTAAATCTTGAACGTCAATTTGACGGAAAAATTCTCAAATTTTCATTCGTAAAAATTTGAGAAAAAAATGTGATCCAGTCAAACAGCCTTAAGGTTGTCAAAAACAAAACACGCTAAACGTGACAAAATTGGCAGTTGACGTTTCTAATGTTCCCAGTTAAATTTCAAAGTTTCAAATTTGACTAAAATTTTACTTTGTGCGAGAAAAAAAATCATTTCTATATTGACAAGTATCAACTGAGTCCTCTACATTTCTCTTAGATAACCTAAAATAAAATAAATCTCATATTAACCACAAACTTCAAAGTACAGCCCCAAAGAGAGTTCGATTTATGGCGATCGCCAAGTGTTTTACTCAAATTTACCAAAAATCTAAAACTCAATTTTCCTGCAGAAAATGTTTACCTTGATGTCGATAATATTAAAAATGCTGTCTATTTTAAACTCCTGATTGTCACCAAATTGTGGTAGCATAAAATCGTGGTGATTTCCGAAATTGCTCCTTTGTAAATCGGTAAATTCACTCCAAGAAAAATGAGGTATAGGTACTTATTTGAAGAAGGATAAGAATAGAAAACCCAAAGAATATTCATTAAGTGGAGAATTTCAGGTATTGGAATAATATTCAGTGAGTACATGGAAGAAAATGAAGCAAAAGTTTTAAAAGCAGAATGTAGTGTAAATAGAAAAATCCGTATTGTTTAAAGGATCAGAACATTTTTCCCGTACGTTTTATTACAATACATTAGTGATGATTCCCACAAATGGTGGCGAAGCGGAAAGTCGATAAATATTCCTGTTTTTAGTGTAATCAAATATGTAAATGTAATTTTATAATGTACCTAATGAAAGTAATTTGGCGCCGTGTTCCTCTCGTTGTAATTAACTTAATACTCCCAGAAACATATTAATTGTAATTTACATTTAAAGTACTCAATGGATGTTTTACACTTTTGGTTTGTTTTTCCCGCAAGCGCAACATAAAATCGCTTCAAAACGAAAACGTAACACACCATCAACAGAACAACCGGTGAAACAGATCCTTGAAAATTTTCATTAACGGGAATCTTGCAGGATTCGTACATTTTTCCTTCGTCCCAAATGGAAGGTATTTACGATAACATGCGAGGTCTGACTCTTTTGCATATCTTCTACATTTTGTAAATATCGTTTTGTCTCCATCTATAAAAATAACATGGCGAAGGAGCGTCTGAAAACAGCCTTGCTTTCAATTTACATAATAACAACATGGTACGTGTTCGGTGTAAACACTATCCATAAAAAAAGCACAGGAATAAAAGTGTCGTCCTAATTTATTTACAAGTGCGGAAGCATTGAAAGTCCATTAGGAGCAGATAATATGGTCATCCGAAACAAAAGAAAACTCTGCTATAAAATCCCACGTGATCCGGAAAAACCCTGCTGGGAAAAATTAACACTGTAGTAAAATAAAGTTGGTTGAAATTGAATAAATATTAATTATTTGCAGCGATGTCGACGGTCTTTGTGCCGACGAAAATAAAAATGGTTGTTTATACACATCTCTATATCTTCTTTTATGCTGAAGTAGCAGAGCTGAGCCGTGTTTGCTCTTGTTCTCTATTTCGATATGGTGCTGTTTGTTGCAGAAATTGAGACACAAGAGACGACAAACAATTTCAGAACCATGTTTGGAATCTGGACATTCCCTATTGAAACTTGTGATTGGATTCTGTATACAAGGACTCTTTTCCAATAAAACTATTCCATGTGTGTCAAAGCTGTTAAATATAGCACAGATGTCTTGTTATCAATCGACGCAAATTCGCTAATTAGATAGAGTTTATTAACAACATCACGGTTGGATGGCAGTGTTCCGTCGAGTGCGGGATAAAAATAACAATCCCGTTCATTAGTAAGATCGTGCTTTACATCAAGCATGTTGTTTGTTTTACATCAGAATGATAGACATGTAACACTTGGATACAGGCCAGAAGAAAAAAAAGCAAATTCGATGTGGAGTAAGAACTCTTCGCGTGGAAAAGAACTTCTGCGTCTCGTCATTGATAACGGTCCATTTCTCATAACTACATACCTGATACGAGAACCCGGTTCTGTAAATAATTCAGCTAGA
The DNA here is from genome assembly GCA_029298725.1 of Gnatocerus cornutus. Classification (NCBI taxonomy): domain Eukaryota; kingdom Metazoa; phylum Arthropoda; class Insecta; order Coleoptera; family Tenebrionidae; genus Gnatocerus; species Gnatocerus cornutus. Next base: position 11,442,529 of record CM055514.1, read on the forward strand.
AACAGTGGAATTTTCTCCACTTCAGATAACAGAGTATACACTGGACGGAACGAACGATATAACTTCCCGTGTTTGGAGTAGATTCCAGATCATTATTCCGCACTGAATTTTGATAGACGTGCAATTGATTCCGTTCCATCACTTTGTTGTCAGACATTCAATTTACAACTCCAACTTCTTAGTTTGTAATTAGAGAAGTTCCGTCTTGTTTTCATTGCGAGAATTCTTGCGCGAAAACAAACCATACATTCCGTATTCTTTTCGGATGAGAAACTTCCATTTAGCTGAGCGGCCACCTAATGGTGTTTGTGACTAAACTAAAACAACACAATTTAAAACAACAGCGTACTTTTTTCGACGATCGAACAAGTTCGTGACACTACCATCCGGATTTAACCGTTGGAAAACGAGACAAATAAAAGTTTTAATAAAACACCCGTTGTTGGCGCAAACATTAAAAACAGTCTACGCAACAATAGACCCCATTTACTGCACTAATTAATTATTGAAGGCGATGTACAATTATAAGTGCACCTACACAACATTCTAACGGAAAGACCTCATCAGCGTTACACTTGCTGTACAATGGAGCATCGGATTATGATGCATTGTTTCAACTTACAATGCAACCGAAAAATGGCACGTTCTTTCTCGCAGGGATTTTTATCTGGATGTCGCTGACACGTTTCAATTGTTTGTGAAACATAATTTCGTAATGGAAAAAATCTGCGGCCGCGTCTTTTAAGTATCTCTTGTGAAATCGCATCGTCCATTAGTTAGATTGACGGAGATATGATGGCTGACTCGGGCTTAAAACAACAATGCAAGCAACAATTTATTTGCCATTTGTTTGTGTGCTCAAACGAAATTCCATATCACCTCCAAGCAGTCTCTAATTCGGAACTAGTCAAAGTGCTATAACTGATATAGAATAACATCAACAAAGAGGAATGGTGAACGTTTGTCGCTCATCTCCTGTAATAATAACAAACGAACCGCATCGAATGAATGTGATAGAAGCATGCCCGCAAGTAATGTAATGAAGTACATACAGTGGTAACACGAAGACAAATGTTATGATGTAACTTGATTATTCAAGAAGGAAGAGACGGTGCATTTCCGCCAACAGACTCGTCTGACTATCGCCAGAAGGATAGATAACCGCCTGCAATGCCGCTGCACCAGCTTATACGGGCGGTGCCTAATGAAAAGCAGAAGTGACTTATGTAAACAAACTTCGCTAGATATTGGACCTTCAAACAAAGCTTCCTCCGAGCTGGAATGTAATTCGGAAGGTTTTACGAAATGAGAAAACAACAGAGAACTTTCTGCATCAACTTTAATTTCTTGCTAAAATTCATTGCGATGAGACAGAATGCGGTCAGTGAAAATTGAGAAAACACAAAAGTTTGACCGTGGAGTACTTTCAAGAAGGAACAATGTGACGGGATATACGAAACATTCTGACTTTTTGCATTTGTCACTATCAAGGAATGCGCTCTCGTTGCGATCAAGACAGACCTGCATTTGAATGAAATAAATGAAGGGATTTTATGAAGAAAGTGCGGTCTCGGTTCATGCGCCGCCATTTATTTAGCTCTGAGTTGTAAAAGGTTGGCAAACACAAATTTCTGTCACCAGTTCTTGCAGGGAAGATTCCTCCCTCTTCCTGTATTTACTCCCCCAGGTAAACATCCAATGAATTCAAATTAGTCAATTTGAGTTATTTCAGGACATGTCAGATGTAATTCAAAAAGTATCTGAAAAAAAACTCCTCACATTTCTTAAGTGGAAAGTGACATTTTATTTCTGCAAGCATCAAAAGTAAGGAAGGATTAAAGACTTATAAGAGTCATTATAAATAATTTCTCGCCTGGAACATAAAATCCTTCCCTGTGGACACTATCTGGGATAAATAAATTGTCGTCAAATAAACTTTCTAGCTCCTTTATTCGACAATTTAATTCGATAAGCAGCACCGGATTAAACTGTTCTTCACTGAATTTATAAAGTAGGCAGTACAAGTTATTGAAAATTCGGAGAGAAATTTAGATTTTTCATATTATAGCAGTTTTAATTTAGAATTTACAATTAAAAAGTACGAACGAAAAGCTCACAAAGGGAAAACAATTCATTAATTTTTTGGGCTACGATTTTTATCAAAACGTCGAGAATCAAACGTTCTACTTTAATTTACAACATAATATCCGTGTCGCCATTTTTAGTTTCCGGTCACAAAGACCACATCAAATGTGTAAATATGATTATATCCGGGTGGGAAAAACAATGCACAACAAATGGAAAAAACATGATTTAACACGTTTTATTTACATATTTATTACTTCCGTTCAGTAGCGTTCACCGTTGGCCGATTTTCAAGTGTGCCTACATTGGAAATTTTGTACATGACTCAGGTGCGTCAAAAACAATGCATCAAATTATTTTTTCATTTGCGAAAAAATGCAGGTAGTAATGATTAATGATACTGTGAAATTAATTGCATATCTATTCGCACTGTTTGATCAATAGTTGTTGAGCGTTAAATTACAGTAATTATTTTTTATTATTTGGTTTGTAGTGACGGTGAGTCCAATACACTTGGGGAAAAAAGCAGTCACAATAATATTGTCTGTTTCTTTGTGCTCACATTACGTGCTCGCCGTTACAATTCACTCACCACCTGACTCATAAAATTCTATTATAGCTCCAATGCACTCGCAACAATACAAATACTAAATCTAAAAAGTGAACTATTCCAGGTTATTGAATTATCCGGGTAGAGTTTATACTTGTATGTCCGCACGTTCTTTTATAAACGAGAAACAACCTTTAAGTTTTATGGGAGCAGTTTCTTTTAATATCACCAGTGGAGAGACGCGTCATTAACCCTTTGAGAGCTATTAAATATAACGTTGCGATTAAAAATGTCATAACCACTGTTGTTATTGTGTCGGATTATGCCGGAGCGTTTTCCGATATGTTGCATATTTTATTAATACTGTGGACCCACTTATTGCATATTAAATGAATAGTACAGCACTTCACTTCGAAATTGGCCCCAGGGCGTTTGAAATGCACAAAATTTTGGAAACAATTTGTGTTGGAAAACTGGAAAGTCATTTCTATATTTAGCAAAACGTGAATTTTGTAACTTCTAAATAACAAGACATAATAATGTTTTTAATATCGCTTTAAAAAGCAGGGAAGTTCCAATAAGTAAACCTTTCGTTTTTAGAAATTTTCGTCAGTTTTTCTCAAATATCTTGGCAAAAACTAAATCTCCTGCCGACTTGTATAGTTCGTTAGAAAGCTTAATTAATTAATTACCTTACAATGATGTATTTATAGAGTTTCATGATTTTGCAAGTTGTTGAGCAAAACTGATAAAACAAACGTGAACGTGGTCCCCCTTGTTGACTAGTGTAATTTATTGCTAAGTTCACTAGAGGAAGTACATAAGCGCAACAATTTTCATTTATTTTAACTAGCTAGGAAAAGTTGAAGGAAACTTGGAGTTAGTCTTGGTGAAATTGAAAATTAATATAGTTGAATATTGCAATGAGGTGAAAAGTTCAAACTTAAATAATTCCGCTGGATAAGTACCCTGCTCAGGCATTCATTTCCAGGCTTGGTATCATTACAAAAAATATAAAAAGCATTTTAAAGTAGTTAATTAAAATTCTTTACAGCAATCGTAAATGATAAATGTATCGTCGTCATTCGCTACGATTACAAAAAGTGTAAGTCGAACGATGTTATTAGGTTTCTACATATAGATCCACCCTCTTGGTAAAATGATGAATATTTGATATTTCCATCCTCCTGTGTCTGTCAATTGTCTTTGCCTACAATACAGAAAATTACAAATCCCTAATTACCCGAGAATACCGTTTTTATGAAACATTCAACAAGATACACCTCGGCGTCATCTTCAGACATGAAAAGCGCTTAAATAATGCATTTCCTTCTCAACGTTGGCGTTTGTCTGTGCGTTTTCGATTTAAAATTCAAACTTAGCGTGACATTTTCGGTCGACGTCCATTAAAACGACCTCCGTCATGAATTCGGGTTGTTTCATAAAGTGTGAAAGCTGAGAAATCAATCATGCGCATATTGTTTCGTTATTAAAGGAATGTATACAGCTGTGATTGATTCTGTTTACACGTTGTATCCCGAATTCGGTTCTGGAAACAATTAATCCGGGCAGGAGGTAAGCTCTCAAGGGATAATACCTTCAGTCAATAAACACCGACATATTGATTGCTCTCTCGTTCAGCGAATGTATGGAGTAGCTTTGGGGGTTCTAAACTAATTATCGACTGCACATAAACATGCTTCCACTCGATGCATGCAAAATGGTGGTTTACTTAGATAAACATTTCGCGCTGATATACCTAAGTTAAATCACGAACCCGGAAACTTTGCCTTAACAGGTACATCAAATATTACGCAGATATTACGTAATTTGATTATAATTCGAACATGTTGCGCAACTTCATTACAACTTAATTTCAAACCGAGCTCGATCCTGATGCGAAAGGGATAATAAATCTACTCTATTCCGACGTAGATTTTTAGCTGTATGCCTACTATTTCATTACGTTACGTAAGGAATATAAAATGTAATTTGCTCCGGACGCGCCGCCACCGAAATCGAAACCGGTGAGAGGAACTCTGCTCCAGAATAAAATCACTTCGCTTTTCCTCTAGCGTGACCTGTTTTAGCCAAATGAAGAGTAATTAATCTGGTCAAACTTTGCGTGCCACATAACTTGATCAGAAGGCGAGAAAGATCGTCTCAAATCAGGAACTTTACTTTTTTAAATAACCGCAAATTTTGTCGACAAGTTTATAAAACAACGAGTTAATTTTAAAAACATGCGAAACCAATTTGAAATCTGTTGGAGAAAGTTTTTCGTTTAATTTAAGCTGGTCGTGCCATCGCAAACATATTTATCTTAATTGCATTAACACAATTCTTTCTGGACGGTTTCGACAAAACTTGAAGCTCGCAATCTCTACAAACATGCTACCAGAAAACAATTCCATTTATCTCCCTTTCTAAAAAAGATAAAAGTCGTTGCATATTCTAGCAGTCAACAAAACACTTGGATTTCTTGGACCTGGATTTCTGCGATGTTCTAAAACACGAAAGTTCAAGATTCACGATTAAAAAAAGTTTACAAGAGAATTATATTAGTTGAGTAAAAGTACCGTTTCCTTTATGTAAATGTTGTTTAATTTGCGGTTTTAACATGAGTGGTTTAAAGCTTTCATGTGCAACCTTAATTAGAAAAATATGTTTGTCACTTGAAGAATTTATGAAAAATGATTCCACTGATTTAAATGTGTATAATTAATTTTTTTATGGGAGCATTACAAGCTGTTCTAATGCCACGAAAAATGTAAATAATTCGTCTTCTGTTTGTTTTCACATTGAAACCGTAGTGAAAGGTTTCCGTACTGAATTTTAGGCAAGTTTTTCCTGAAACTTGGTGCATTCAATACCGCCTGCTGTAACTCGAATAGATGTTATAGAATGGCGTGGAATATTAAACACTCAGAACTTTAACGATAATGAAATAACTTGATCGTGTATTGAATCTGAGACTTTATAGACCGTTGATCTCGGATGCTCATTGTTAGTGGCGAAGCGGTTACTTTCAGAACCTAATGCACTCAGTATTATTACGTCAAAAGCTTTAACTTCATAATCTTGGCAGCGAGACGCTCGTGCCGATGAATTTAAACTGTTCGGTCGAGAAGGATTAATCGAAATTCCTAAATTGAGTTACTTGAATGCGATTACGTCTAAATAGATATAAGACATGTGCTCTCTTTCCCAACAATTTTGTCCTCGAAACCGGCACTAGTTCCCTGCACCAGTAGAATTAAATTTGCATCCGTTCCCTGTTGTACTCTGTGACCGTAATTTGTTCGACATGCATTCAGATTTTCACGGGAACGACCACAATGTGCCCCAAAAACTGGAATTTCTTCGAAGTCCTTCCCGATCTGTGTTAAAAATTAACGACAATGGAAACGAAAGAGAATAAGAGAGCGGCGCTGACTCATTAATTCACTACGCCAAGCTGAAGGCATATAAAAAAAATCAATAAAAAAATTGACCATATCTTTATCATCGTTCATTAAATAAAACTACATAACAGCAAATTTGTGTTGCCAATTTTCATGAGAAAAAACTTCTATTGTATTGTAATCAGAATTACATTTTTTGAGTTGAAAAGAAATTGGAAATTGTTCGACTGGAGTAAATTCTGAAATTATGCCGCAATAATAGCATAGTAACGGTAGAATATGGAAAAACAATCAAATACAATAGGTCATTTTGAACAGTAATGGGCAAATTACGACGTAATCAACCTTGTCGAAAAAAAATAACGTTAAAGTTTATTATTATCGGTCGCAAAACCATGATCTCCATACAAATTATTATTATTAAAGCGGAGCTATTCTCATAATTTATTATAATCCTGTTCATAAAACATAAAATGCAAATTAAAAGCTTGCGCTAAATACTTAAATAAAATATCACGAAGAGCAATAAAAATTCATGAAAGATATAATAAAATAGAATATTAAATAAAGACTTTGTTTTATGTCGTCTATTCTTTCATTTTATAATCGATACGGAAGGTGGATACGGTTCTCACAGCCTCGGAAATATGCAAAAAGAAACATCATTCTAGTTCGTTATCCATGAAAAACGGCGGTAAAAATCAATATTGAAGCGAGTATAAAACAGTTTTTTGTTATTACAATATCTTTATTAAAACGCTGCAAGCGCTGCTGAAAAATTGCCAACATTATAAAGATAAACTGAAATTTTAATGTTTCGTTTGTCTTTGTTCTCAATAACAATGTTCGAAATTTCTCAAGACGAAAAAGTAAATTAACATCAAGAGCGAAAAAGCTTTAATGGGGTGAAGCGCGGATGAATATGCAGACGCTGGTCGTGGCCAAAATCGCATCAATTAAAATTCAGCTCTGACCGTATTCTTATTGCTCGAAGATGTAAAAAGCGGATAACAAAAGACCGAGGCACGTTTCAGGAACGCGAACGACATCGTGCCCAACTATTTTCACGAGTCACGATTAAAGGCGAAAAAGTACGGACAACGAATCCAATTTCCTCAAAAAAGTCAATATCAAAGTTTTAATAAAATTTAATTGATTGTGAGCGACAGATCGTGAAACGTTGAGGTGTAACGTATTTAACATTATTTAATCTAGACTAACGTGACAGGCTGATTTCAGCCATCATCGTTAAATGTATAATCAGTTTAGTGTCAAAATGGATTGCTCAGTCGTTCGTTGGGCGAAAAGGACAGGCACATTGGTGCTAACCGCTGACATAAAATACTCATCTTTATGTAAAACTGCACGTTTCAGTGAACAATCGGCGGGATTTCAGCCTGATAGAGCTGTAGCATGCTATCAAAAATAAGACATGAATTGGATTGACAATCACTTGGAATAGGTAGTGCGTTTTCTGCGAGAAATTTTCAAATTGCAACACTGTGGCATTCTTTTAATCAAAACAGGATTTTTCCACCTTTTTGCATGGTTGACCTTATGTAAAACTGTAATAGCTGTTATTACGTCGATAACGCTTTTAATTCAGTACAAACCATTTGTTTAACTTGTAACATTCCTTGGTTATCATACCCACTTGCGGAGCTCAGCAGGAAATCAACTTCGCCTTTTAACGATAGACTATCATCAAGAACCTGACAATATCGTCATACCAACAATTACATAAAAATCCGACAGAGACCTATTTTCAATTATCTACCGACACAACAAATTAACAATTTACATTAACAAAACTTGCCACTCGTTTTGATATATCGCTACATGTTGGGCTGTCATCAAGATAAAGGTATTTGTGAATTTGTTTCCTCAACCGGAAAGTGTTCCATACACGGTAATGGTAAATACATTTAGAATCTACCTCATGATGGATCAAACATCGTGTTGAACGTTTCTGTGTACTAATGTGGTGAAGCATACAATAATATCATTAGCATACGTCATGGTTCAATGACTAAAAACATAAAGTGAATATTGTTTTCGACGTATATAACAAGAGTTTATTGCCAGGAAACTATTCCTGAGAATTAACAGATGTTGTCCCTCACTAAAGTTACTAGATTAATACAGGAAGTGTACGTTTTAATGAGAAATCAACGTTTGATTCTTGATTGGGAAAAACTTAACACATATTCATGATGATTACATAAACTCAGTCTACTACAGACTGGAGAGTTATTCTTGGAGAGTTATCAAATCTTTTTTCCCATTTTTGAGATGTTTTGCGTAGTTTTCTTATTGTTGAACTGTTCTTCGTTTAGATTTTGATATTTGCTTTTACATTTCTAGACTCTAGACTAATTTTTTCGTTTCTCAGGTAGGTAGCTCTAATTCCACCTAACTGTAGATTTTGCTTACATTTTGCTTTTTATATTATCAACTTTCTGACTCTATGCATGCATCTCAGCTAACTTCTATTTCTTCTTCAAAATTCTATATTTTGTAATTATACAGGTTGTCCCAGAACTCGCGCCCCAGAGAGAGAGAGCTGATGGAGGCTACAATTCTAAGTCAAAATCACTCCACTTCTCGAATAAACTTTCGGGATTGGTTGCTAATTTTTTATCTGTACTCGATTACCATTAAACTTAGTTCATTTTTGTTTTGAAATTTATCATCTGTATTGCTGTCGGCACCCTGCCTGATCTATTGGACATATAGAGGACGCGCATTTAATGAAAATTCCCCCTGAAATTTCTTCAGGAAGAAGTAGAAGAATATTTCTTAGATCTCAGCAGTTTTTCCTTGAGGAACATGAACTTAAAGTGAACTTTGCAAAAAATTCTAAGCATTCTTAACGGGATTGAGGCCATTCAAGATAGCAGGCGCAAATGATTGATTTTGTTGTTAAGAGTTAAACACTTTTGCGGCATGGCCTGAATAGGCGTTATCGCTCAAAACGTAAAATTTTTGCAGTCAGCATTATTCTCTTTAATAATAATCGTTTATTTACACAGTAACAAGTTTCCCATCGAAAATATAGAGCTGCGTTATCCCAAATTTATTCCCACTTCCACCAAATGCCGTAATTAATTAGAGACATTGCACCAAAAACTTCCTTCTTCTCTGTACACATTTATGCATTGACCGCCATCTTGAATAGAAAATCGAGATTTGAAATTGAAAAAAATGTCTTTTTTTTAATTTTAACATCTTAATTTATTAATATTTTTCGCAGCAGGTGACCTAAATATTGCTCTTTATAATTATCATTTAAAAAAACTAATTTTTCTATTAAGCAAAAGTCCATTAGACAAAATATCCCAACACATTATTGAGTAGTTTATTTACATGCATTCTTTAAAGTTACTAAACATGACGATATAAAAACAACCAAATCAAAGCAAAAATCTTAATGGATCCCGGAACACTTCCTTAACTTAATTAAATCTAATTAACATAAATAAAAAACCATTCAAAATTAGAATGAGATTATGAAAACCCACAATGCAGTATTAAGATTTCTGCCAAGGTGCATTTACATTCTCCTCCACGTTCGTCTTAGTGCATGTTCTGATCTTAGAAGTGTCCACACGTGGAAGACATGAAGAGAAGAGCAAACAGGTCATCAATTCTATTAGCATAGGTCGTGTACGCGACACAAGAAAGATAAATATTGACATAACTGCATTGACTGGTTTCTTGTGAGACTTGGTTCTGTAAAAGGAAGCGAAATAAAGCCTGTTCGACTGTAAGGACGTATCATAAATACGCTTTCTACATATTCAACTATCATACATAAATACTATTAAGTTGCACGGTCTTTTGGTCAATGTATACGATTTTACATAAAGATTTCATTATTCTGACTGGTGATGCATGAGCTCCTGAATTTCTCCACATTTCGTTTTATCATCTTCTACCCTCGGAAGAAGACAGTGGAACGTGGATTCACTCGACCATTTTTTGCGCCATAATTTTGAGAACGAGACTTTAATAAAGCAAAACAAATTTGTTGTTTTAGTTGTAAATATTCCTACAGTCCAGAACGTGGAACTCGTTGTCTTTGGACGGTTTGCATGTTTATGTATCAAAGGGGTCGTAATGAAAAACTCATCGAATGTAAAATTCGTTTTGTTGTGATGTCGCTACCGGCTATTGCGTTTATTATTCTTCTTTTTGCTACTGTTATCGAGAATCTTATTGCCATCTGTACTTTATTGGGTCGTTGACGATACGCAGTAAACGCGACCGATTAGCAATCTAGTCAAGCAAACTTACTCGTAAAAAATACGACAGATAGAAGTAAAGGCATTTTCTCCTAAAGTTCTATTCTGGTCTGAAAAGTAGGCTATTTTATGGCAGTTTGACGCCTAAATTAAGGAGACTTTTCCGCGCCAGCGATGAGGAAAAATCAACTTCACAAAAGAACTTTCACCACGTCGATCGGCCGTAATAAATCTGCAACAACACTAAAAAAGTTTCTGATATAATGGATAAATGTTTATGTAGAAAGTTACGCAGTTTTTGAAACGTGCTAATCTAAGCGAACAGTTCAGATGCAAATGTTTGGAAAAATGACTTGTGTAGGATCTCTAAATTGCATTTTAGAAAACGCGTGGGGCAGAGTAGACACAAATAGTTCAACCATTTCCATATTTTAAGATTATTTAGCTTAATCGCTTTCGTATATCAAATGTAGAAGTAAACAGAAACCGAAAATGGTTCAGCAAGTTTGCACGTTCAAACTTTTTTTTCTTGTGTAAATCGCGTATTTTCTACCGTTTCTTTCTCTATGGCTATGATTACGATGATGGCTTTTTTTCGAGAGTTAAATTAGCTGTTGCATAATTTGCACATTGTGCGGATTGAGAAATTTACTTTACGGTCGCTGGCTACCACACGGATGGGACTTCGCACATTACACGTTACTTCAAATACATACATATAAAGCTTCCATGTTTTGTAACGCAAACGGCCATTACAAGCAACGTGCTAATTCCGGTTGCATAACATTAATATTTAGCGCACAAGCTACCGTTGCTTGTGATTACTTGTGATCAGTTTAACGCCACTATTTGACAAGTACCTATAGTTTACAATAACGTGTAATCTTGATGGAAAAAGTGAAGAGCTCGAGGATGCAAATGGAAAGATATTCAAATTAGTTGGTAGTGCAATGAAAGTGTAACACACTACTCGTACGTCAAGATTATTTATTAGCTTGTACTTTAGATATCTCTTGATGAGTTTCAGTACGGTAGAGCTGGCACAAAAATTTAGATTCTTCATTTTCTCATTATGTAATTTTGCATACAAAGTACTTTACATTTTTAAGTACCTTTGAATATTACGAAGCATGTCGAATATATTCATTAACTTGGGGGAAAAAGTAGTGTCAGATGTGATATGGGTATAAGATGAAATTTGAATTTTAAACTAACCAGAACACTAAAAATAACGTATTTATGTTTTCACCGAGGTCCGTTATAAAAATGGTAAAAACGGGTATCAAGAGTCGGCAAAACGCGCTTAATTTTTGTTGCACAATTTCCTCAGTTTTCTTTATCAACAGTCATTAATTTCTATCACATTTCCTTTCGATAGCTTTACCGTTTTCTGCAACAGTAAATAATGCATCTGAGTATTAAAATTTAATTGGAAATGGTCGAGAGAGAGCGCTATGTTTTATTGATCTGCCTACATTCACACTTTTCCTCGTACGTATCGTAGCGACATTTGTGATAATGATGATAAAACAGCTATTATTATTTCCATTATGAATAAGTGATTGTCTTATTGTATTCGATGGTCATTTTACCATTTATATCTACACACCCACACAACGTACGCCTTGTTCGCAAGTGAAGTACAATGATTGCCCTGATTAATGCCAGCAAGGTTACCTCTACATTAATGGGATTTAAAATATTTAAATTAATTCCACACAAACAGTAATTACATTTGCAAGTGAACTCGCTTGCATGAAATCTCTTTTACATTCAGCAACTCGACTACCCTGCAAGTAGCTCTGAAACAGCACCAACTGAAAAGTTTTTCCGATTTAATTGCGAGCTTTTCCGCATACGCGATTCACTTTTTCCACTTCATAGAGACACAATCTGATGTCTCAGCGGTTTATTAACCTAATGACCTCATTGTGCAGATAATAGCGCCATCAACAAATACAAGAAGTTGGATCTGTATCTGAATGCTTAATTTTTGACTTTTCATCAATGGTGTCGCTTTAATGAAGTTTCTGTTTCATCTCAACCTCCAAGACCGTCCCCATTTAATCCGTTGAATAAAAATGTTTCCATTATCTAAATTAATGATCTGGGTAACAAACAAGCGGATCAAAAACTTTTGAGAAAACGCCGTCCATTTTTGCCGAGCCTCTCATCAATCTAATAATTCCGCGTGTCACTAATCCTTTAGCCACAGCAGAGTAGCACGTTCATCTTGATCTTAATGTATTGTCGCAATTTTCAGCCGTGCTGATGGTCCGTCAAGTGCTTACAAATGGTCGTGCTAGTGACCTGCCTATGAGTACACTCATGAGCTTTATCTTCAACAAGCTTTAAGGAAAATCCGACTGATAAGACTTGGAGATTATGAGCGCAAAACGAGAGTTTCATTAACTTGTAATAAGACGTCTTTATCTGGATCGAGCGCCCAACTTCATTGACACTTTAGATGCAGATACAAGAAGACCAGATTGGTTCGGAATTAAACTGATTACTTGTTAGAGTGGTCCAGCCTATATGTAAATCGCCGGTGGTAGTTGGTAGAGAAAAACTTACTCGACAGCGGTGGTAGACTCACCTGAAACAAAAACAAAATTGTTAAAAGGTTTACTCATCAAACCAAGGTAGGCTTAATTGGATCATCAGATATGTAATTAAGTGAAACGGCGCACCACCTTCTTGCTTACTCCCCAGTGTAAACATTCGGCGAGCTATTGGTACATTCCATCAAGTTTTGTGTAGATTGTGGAGCAATTAGAGTCAATATTTCAAGGGGCAAGAAGCTGATCGTGGCCTATTACAAGAAATCGTGAGCACGATCATTTCGACCCCTCGTGCACGATTCCTGCATTACCGGACTAGCTCACGTGACCCTATGAGTCCCGGACAGATACCACTAACCTCTAAATAATTCTTTACGCGCACACGGCACTCATTAATTTCTACCTTCGGGCGTCTATTCTACACACAAATTATTGGTGCACTGATTTAAACGGGTCCATAAATGAAGGAACCTTCAGACCCGAGTTTATTAATTATTGACATGGGTTAAGACCGCACGGGAACACCTATTTCCGTGTTCAAGTGACCGGAAAAAACAGCTCGATAGAAATATCATCCCGAATCCCAAGAGATCCGCACGGAACAAACAAAAAAGAGAATAAACAAGAAAGAGGTTCTCGTTAAAATTTCTAATTATTTTTACAATTTCGAGACAATAGCGAGAGAAAATCTTCCGGTGTCCCTTATGAGATATGAAATTGCGGATTATAGACACAAAAATAGAGATCTTGCTTGTTCTTTAAGTATGTCAAAAGAATCATTTCTGCATGTCGAACATAACTGAGCTGCCAACTTTCATATCAGATAACAACGATGCGCATTTAATTTCAGGGTTAAAACAAGCAGTTGATTTATTTACGAGCGAGATTTATCTACATAATTTTTCCCGTTTTCGGTTTGTATATATAAATGCCGCATCGTTCGCCTACTCACATGCGAATTCTTTTCAAACAATGGTTACAGTTGTAGAATTTGAAACTTAACTGTATTTTGACCGAGAAGTTACTTTTCCTAGTCTTTGAAACTTGTTCGGATGAAGACTTAATCAGTTCTGACACGAACTTCTCTATGACAAACGATCAACGTCCAACAAACCAATTTGAATCTATAATCAAATGATTACATTTATCACGTTAGATTCTATTATCGTCTGCTTTCCTGTGTACCATCGGCCGATTTAATTATTTTACCCCAACGGCAAATAGAACTCGAGTCTAATACGGTTCTACTTAGAAACTGTTAAGGTTGCTTTTAATTTGATTACGCACAATGATAGGGAATTTAATTCAAGTATTTACATTTAAATTCCCATCGGTAAAAAGAATTTTCAAGAACGTGAACGAAATCGACAAAAGTGGATCCCAATTTAGCAAGAAGCAAATTTTGACAATGGTTGTTCCGGGACCACATTTAATTTTTCTTTATTTATATTACCTCCGCAGCAATCTTTATTACCATCTCTCGTGGGTAATATCAAGTTGAATGTCATAAAACTCGAGTTAACATCTTAATTGTACAATGCTTTTATATTCACCATTAACACATTAAGCGTCTTTTGGTAATCTCATATATTTGAGTTTCGAACTACGAAAACACGCACCTCTTTTTGTTTGCGCTTCACCAATAAAATCCAACATAGAACAAACACGGGCTAGACTGCTTTTCCTAGGGATTACAAAAAGAACTTTACGAGCTTTGCCGTGAAGATATCAGCTGTTTACGACCGATCCAGCTGGCGAAACTTCCCCACGTCAATGCAGACACGCTTGACTTATACACATGTGTGCACATATTCCTACGTTTAAATGAGCTAAAACTACTAACTTTACTCCGAATTCATTGTAGAATTAGCACGTGAAAACCTATTTTATTGCGGCCAAACCCTCGTAAGCCCTTTCTTCTGTTTTCTTTATTTGCTGTTAAAAGGATCGCTCATTGGCAGTAAAAGTCAATCTATGTTTTTTTATAGACCTGTATACAGCGTGATTTCTAAATAAATTGACTAATAAACAAAAACCGCTCCCCTGCTAAATTTTAGTAAAATAAGAATAGGAATAGGAATTACAATAATTACAACACGAAGACTAAATCTGGTGTAATCGAGTTGAAAATTAAAATTTTAACTTAGAACAACGAAACTTATATGCATGTTCTTAAATTTACTGTAAAGTTTTATAGCCAATTAATTATATTAAAAGCACCTCGTATACAGTAAGCATAACAGCACTTTCAACGTTTTATGGCGTTGCAAAGTATTATCAAATTATAAGCACGTTTTTATATCCCAGTATGTCTAGCCTTTTTGGAATTTTTTTCGTGAAAGAACCATTAGAAAATCCGGTCCTGTGCTCTTTTTTTCCGATCCATTTTTAAAACATGTGGGTACAATGAATTGGAAAAAATCGGGAAACGGTCAATTTCATTGCACAGACAATTCGGTCATTTATCATAGCTGACAGTCTGTTTCGAATCGATTCTCCCATCTTTGTTGTCGAGCAGAAAAAGAAACTTTTCTCGCTTGACGAGCGGGCGCTTCGTACTAATTGTTTTAATTGTTTTTCTTTGGAAACTTTTCCGAAACTCTGTTTAATTACCAAGGTGAAAACTCGTCACCTTCCCGACCTCATGATTACATAAAAATTTTAATGTTCATTCAAAGAGAAATTACGATCTCATCATCTGAAAAGATAAAATGACCGCAATTCCTTTTCCTGACAAGGTAAAAAATCCAATGAAACAAAAGACTAATCGACGTTTTCACGAGATCCTACACTGGAAACAAGCAAATGATGTGAAAAAATGGCACGGATGCAAACGAGTTCGTAGTGTATCGATTTAATAATAAAAACGGCTGCGTTTGGAACTCGGAGGCGCTTCGCTAATGTCTCTGGTGATTAACGAAAAATATTACTTTTAAATTTGATTAAATAATCAAAGAACTGAGGAACTCTTTTTAAACTCAATAATTACTAACTTGGAATTAAAGCGTTTGCTCTTTGTAATTAGAGAATTTTGACAAAACGCTTTTGTGACAAGAATAATGCTATTCCATTCCGTCCATGCCATTATCATTCCGGCGACACGACAGTATTAGTAATGCGTTGTGTCACGACAAACCATAAATTAATTTATTAGAAAAACAATTTACTTATTACTAGAGGTAACTCTCGGTAATTCGTCCTGTGCGTCCCATGACAATAAAGACCGTGCTTTTTGACATTTCAGAATTGTCACAATGACATCTTTACATGTCAGGCGGTTCTGCCATCATGTTTAATATCCAAAACTTCGCCTACATTCAATTATTCGGGATATCAAATTCGCTGATGGTGTTTCCGATCAGTCTTCTAGAAAACTAATAATTATCATGCGAAACTCCCTTTCTGGCGGTGACAGCCTTTTTAGAGCATTTGAAGCAATTAGGAGTCATGTCAGCTACGAATTATATTTGCGTTTTCTCCCCTAATGATTAGAACAAATAAGCTTATCAATGTAGTTTATTCAGTATAAACTCCAAATTCGCTTGTTCCGTGTAGTTTGAGAAATTCTCTTTGTTCGCTTGGTTCCTTCCCATGGCGTGGCCGTAGGGGCGCCACATTCGCAACATTAAACGCTTACACAGACATAACACACGTGAATTAAAACTAGCCGAGCAAGTCCTGCTATAAATCCAGCCATGTAGAAGCATTACATTGAGGTCCGCGTTTAAAATGGTAATTACATTATAGGAATAGTCGTAAATGGGCCAAATTCGAGATACGGTTTACGACCTCTATTATTAGGAGGTTGGCACTTGGGGGAATCCTGCGTCCTCAAAGGCCGCCTGTCAAATAAACTATACGCCCTAACAAAAACTACACCCGGTTAAAGGATAAAAAAGAATCACATCACGCAATAAACGTCAGCCTCGTGCAGCTCCATGGGCAAAACCACAATGGGGATGTGTAAAATGCTGACTTCAGAATTCTTACACAATACACATCAGATTTATATAACCGACAATGTTGCTGAAATTTCATTTGCCATAGCAGCTTGGCAAATAATTCTTTCAAAGGAATCATTGCTCGAATGCGGTGCTCTTTGTCAGTTTGCAGTGAGAACAACACGAATTCAAACGAAATCCGGAAGAATGCTCGCGATTCATTTTGACCTGATCTGAGCAAACGGCGTTACCTCCCACGTTGACAGCAGAAGCGCTCTCATCCTTGAAACTTCAACTACTCTGCCACAACTTTTATTTCATTTAAAATCATAATCGTAACACAAAACGCCTCCTTTAACTTGCAATTCCACGGGATTTCCATTACAACCCATATTTACTTATGAAATTAAAGTTGATAACAAGTTTATTACGTGTATAAGCAAATATTTATATACTGTGATTGTTTTATCTAGGTCATTACAAGTAAAACCGAATGCGACAAAGGCGGTAAAACTATCAATACAACTTGTATTTGGAAATTGTTAGTGCAATAAATTTTTAGAACAAACATACACATTTGACGAGGGGATTATACAAGCTTATTGTTGAACAAGAGAACGCATATCAACGCAACGTTCACTGCATAAATCAAATTGTATTTCTCTTACACTACTAATTATAAGCTGAATGCATAATTCGACATAAATTGTAATTGAATTTGATTGATTTTGTAGGATTGTAGGATGAGTGTCAGTTTTTCTCCGGATCACGTTTGATTGAACAAGATTCACACAGTTGCACATTGAGAATTTAAAATCAACCAAAAAAAAAAAACAACAAAATATTTGAAAAGAAACCTGGGCGTTTTGGAACGAGTCAGGTATACAGTATGTCCCCGGATTGAGTTCACAAGAGGAAAAAAAACGTTATTTTTCATTTTACAAAAAAAATGACAAAGGAATAATATTTTTTGCTTAATTTAAAATAAATAAATCTTTAATTAAAATTTTAATATTATCAAGCTGGGTTCTTAAAATCGAAAAAAACAAAAAATAACGAAGAACTTTTTTATTTTTAATTTTGCAAAAAATGTCAAAGGAATGAAATTTGTTCCTTAACTCAACCAATTTCCACTATTTGATTGACCCATTACCTGTTTTAGCACATAGTTCAATTCTAACTCGTAATTCTTTAAGACAGTTTCTCGATTATTCTAACTCGTAATTCTTTAAGACTGTTTCTCGATTATTGTTGCAATTGCAATTTTTTTCCAATTTTTTAATACTTACACATTATTGGGTAAATTTTTCTTTAATCTTTAACGCACTATTTGATATTGCGAATGCACAGCCTGTTGTTATTTAAACACGATTACAAAATTTAATAAATAAAAATAATAAAAAAAATAATTTTAAGAGTACAAACTAATAATTTTGAATTTTAATTGCACATTTATCTGTTTTGAAATAAGCAAAAAATGTTATTCCTTTGAAATTTGTTTGTAAAATGGAAAATAAACTTTTTTTTCCTCTTGTGAACTCAATCCGGGGACATACTGTACATAACCCACGTAAAAATAAGCTTTGTTTGCTTATTGATATTGAAACAACAAAAGTTTGAAGCTTGTGTGTTTTTGGCACACATTTCCATGCCCATTTTGTATTTTAAATACAGTTTATAGTTATTCGCAATGATGCAATGAAAACGCACATGAATTTATCGTATTTCGTTCCTTTTGTTTCCATCCCAGACAAACTCGTCTCCGGAAATGGTTCTTCTTTTGATTCGTTTGCCAACAACGGAACTCTGTCCTGGCATTTCCATCGAAATGACAAGTTTCGTGCGGGTGGTATATGTGTAAACTGCATCCGTCTTTTCTATCAAATTCGCAACGTCAGACACCTATTTCATTTTCAGGCACCTATATAACCGGAACGAAGCTCGGGCGATACGTTCATCTTATTTTCGTATCGGTAAAAACCGTCAGAATTGAATTTTGCATTCATATATTCATGCATCGTAGATCCACAGAATTTCGTTTGAGGAGACTAAATTGGGGAAGGCGATGGAGTGGACTATCGCAAGGTGTGCAGGAGGTGTATATACGGAGAGAATCTAATGTGATTTACTCCACTTTAATTTCCTTTGCATAATAGGCCGCCACTTCATTTCCCCCGACCCGAAAGCCCGACAAAATTTCACCACGGCCGAGTAACACTAGAAAATTTCACCGCACTAGTCGTTATGCCGAGTCGGTTTTAACGGCCCTTCGCAAGCGCCGACAAAAACTCCATTATTCGGACCTTTTACTGCGAGTTGTAAAATAAATTGAAAATAAGGCTAAAATACCCAAGAAAAAAACGTGAAATGCGCTTTTTACAAGAGTGGAACCACGACGGAATGCCTCTTCATGGTCGATCGCCATTCGAGCGCATAATAAATGCATTCCGGGAATTACAACCAAAATTTCATTTTACAATACGTTGAAAGCTTAAAAATTGAAAATCTAAAAAGATAAACACCGCAGGCCATTAAACATTGCATTGCTCGAAATAAAAAACAATTTTTAATTTCTCGTCGTAAAACAACAATTTCGTATTCAGAGATCGTTGCGGGATAAATTTTCCAGCAATTTTGGACTCTTGATAAATTCTTTCAACGAAGAAAGGTTCAAAGAAACCGTTTAAAAAAGAATTTATTTCGTTTTATCATGTTTTATTACGTCGTTTTTTATCAGAGACTTTTCATCTATTTCTTAACTGTCACCCAGCGCATTCAAGCCGTTCCTCATCTTCTTTTGATGTGTTATCACGATACAAAATGCATGTACCTTTTCGGAGCAGAGGGTGAGATTTTAAAACACATGACACATGGCGTACACTCAATTTCGAGCTTGTTGTGCCATATGATAAGCAACGAAACTTTATGTGTCGTCAATATGTAATTTTATTGACCGACATAAACCAAACGGAAGTTCTCCTGGTTTCTGTATACTTTTGGAACAGGATGAGAGGCCAAAATTCAAGGTCGTTGGGCAAATTTCCAACGAAGCCAACGTAACGTTTGTGATAATTTAAAATTGAATGATTTCCTAATAAATTAAAAATAGAATCCGGAAAAAACAAACGGGATAAATGCCACTCTTATTCAAATCCTTCTATATTCACATAAAATCGCTGTAAAATAGAACGGCATCAAGATGTCACATAAAAAGCCCAAAAACAAACAAACATGTTTGCCATAATAATTTAAGCATGATAAACATTCGAAACAATCGGAATGACATTTTTCGTATATCTTTGCCGTTCGTAAGCACCCAAGTCAAAACACGAAAAGCCTCAACTCCCTCTGGATCGCTGGAATGTACGCAAATAAATCAGGAAGAAGCTAGAACGACGCCAACATTAAATGAAATGCGTGTCGTCGGCGGTCGCGTTCGAAGTACGCCTCGAAGATAAAACTAATCTCCTTTAGGATTTATAAACTTATGTGTGAAGACGCCAGGGAAAATTATTTAGGAAAACGGACAGATTTAGATAAGAATCGATCATGCGGACGAATTCCGACTCTACGGACACGCAAAATGGAAATTTTCGCTGCCTGACAAATCGAGCCAAAAACTAATTCACGAATCCAATAAAGCTGAATTAACACATCACTTTGGCATCGTGACGAGATTCTTGTAAGCTCGCCAAAAAATTGGAAGGAGGGATCGATTCCTGTTTGCAAAATTTTAAATTACATCGATAAATGTTTCAAAATATTATAAATAGGATCGCGAATACACAAAAATATCCGGCAGTTCGTTTCAAGCGTCAGAATTTGAGTTGTGTTGGTAGCTCTGCTTGTTATCTCAAAGCATCTGTTCTGACAGTTTGAGGTTAAATGTTAATTGATATGCAGAGATATCACTGCTGACATGATCTTCATGATAGTTCTAAAATGTCAAACTCTACAACGGGGTTACCAACTTTGCCTTTGGGCAAAACGAAAGTATTTTTACCAGATCGCCCACTTTTTATCCTTTTCCTTATCTACCAATTAAAATTATTAAATTTACAACTTTTTAATTTATTCCGACGCGATGAAGCAACAAATTACTATTCGAGTTAACGGCTTAAATTGGAGAGCAGTGCTCTACTCATCATAAATCATGGCGCCCAGCAGTGTTTAGTATTTATAATATACACGTATCATCCGTAACCCAAATTCACTTAAAATTAGAAACAGAAAATTTAAACAGAAGTCGATGTCAATGTTTCATGAATATCAAAGAATGAAAGAAAATAGTACGCATGGCCAGCAACGTTTTAACATAAAATCCCGCGTTTGATTGACGTAACAATGGAGCAATTTATTTCTACACACCCATTTTAATACCACGAAAATAAAAAAAAAAAAGCAAAATTTTCAGGCCGTTCAGCGAACTGTGATGAGGAAAGTTGTGTATTTATTCATCGCATGTGTATACATTTACGAGGAAAAAAGCGCATTTATATTAAAACCATTCAACCCCAGTTTATTTTACTTGAAGTTACCACATCGTAAAACGTGTTGGAAGAGCGTATTTCTTCGTATGACGCGTCATGCTTTTTTGTTCATCGATGGAAAAAATAATAATGTTAATGTATGCACATAAGTAACAGCAATTCACTGTTCCGACGTTGCAAGGAAATGTTCGATTTTAATTTGTATAGTGGAACAAGTGCTCAGATAATTGGTGCGCTCTTCTTTGCGTCGTTCCGACCGCCTCTTTAGATGGTGGATGGAATATGGTCTAGTTAGCTGTCCTAGAAATGATGCGCTTGATGGAATAATAATTACGCAAATAACAAAAATAATAAAGTTAGGAAATGATCGTAAAACCATTCCGTGAAACAGACACTCCAACCAAGCGTGACGATGGCAAATTTCATCCTTGTACACATAAACCATTAATCATTCCGAATTATAATTACAAAATTTTCAGTTTTGTTCTTCTATTGTCCACGTAGCTGTACAATAAGTGAACCAATGACATATTCGAATAGCGAAAATTTCAATATCCACTCTATTTTGCATTTCAGATTCTGCGTCTGCGATTCAGGTATAATAGGATTCACGTGTTTCGCAACGCGATTGCTATTTATAGACCGAAGATAAAATGCCAGTTGAGTGACCGAAAAAGAAACGAAAAAATATATCTATATGAAGGCACCCACACGCTCGTGTTCTAAATAATTATAGGTTAGCCGTTTCGTTGGTCGGACGGTAAATCAAGTACTCAGGCGCCTTATACGGTTGTGTTGTATAAACGTGGCAAGCATTATGAATTATGCACACACATGCTGCCCAAAAAACTTTTGTTGATACGGTAGCTGTTAAACCTGTTCTTTATGTGGGTCGCTTACTCGTCTTGCTTGTATGATGATCAGATTGCTATAAATAGCAGCAATTTGCTAATTTTACTTAATCAATTTTATAATGTTGCTCGAAGTCAACCTGACGGTGAATTACAGCGGTGGGAATTAACGGTGAAGTTGCCGATAAACTACGAGGAAAACCACTCCCAGAATCAAGTAAATTCGACAATGAAGGATCTGATAAACATGAGAAAAAACAGAGATAAAATTGTTTCGCAGATGAGCTAAATAAACTTCACCCATTTACAGGAGACCGGAATATAATAGTCCCAAGCAATTATTCATTGAAGTCTAATTTCACACCTAATTATAAAATCTTCACCTTCTACGTAAAACTGACTTTCGTTTTTTTGAATTCTCGGTTTCATCCTCTGAACTGTCATGCCATAATGGGCTTCCTAGTTTGCGGTTTTATTCCCCCTTATTCTTTGTCACGACAGTTTAGACTTTTTTAACTTTGTATCACATTCTACAGATTTTCCAGATTCCCCTGTTTTGTAAACATTAACGCTAATGGTCAAAACAAAGTTAAAAAAATAAACTTACATGAGTTTTCGTTTTTGCGTGCTCTTTTTAGTTCACCTCATTCTTCAAGTGGTGTTGCCCGCTTAACAAAAAACAAAACCAAACGAAGATGTTTATATTACTTGTGGTCGTTCTGTTAGCACTTGGTATGCGAAACACCAACAAGAAAGATGTCATTATCTATCGGTGTTTCCATTTATAATAATAGCACGTCTTTAAGGGTTTCCAACGAGAAGTAAAGTTTGTTGATTTCGAAATAAATTCGTTCCCACACCTGACATTATTAGAAAAAGTAGTAATTATCTCAACAAATATTTAAACTCGATTTACACCGACTATGTACACTATACAAATCGAGCAGTAATTGAAAGGTTGCTACCGATTAATTTCGAAGGTACAAATGACCACGCTTTCCGAGAATTACCGTTAATAAATTGTTTTGTTTTTCTCGTCCACGAAATTACGAACTGGAAGTATAACTTGAGCAAAATTCGGAACTTATATATTAGTTCTAAAACTTTGGCGAATAGCTCCCTTAATTACCGCACCGGTGCTGGTGTTTACAAACGTCCTCTTTCCATTTTACCGCGGTAAAAACATCGAAAATGTGAAATTGTCAATAATACTTAATTAAACATAAATTGAATCCATTGAAGCAGCAAGTTTAAAAAGTATTCCCCCCAGATTCGTGCAGTGTTCAATCAATACTTTGTAAATGAATAAAAAGTGACGACATAATCACGATTTACTGCGGTCTCTCGTCTGGTACAACTTGTGTAAAATAATAAATTAGTTAAAAGTGGAAACGGTATCAAAAACACAAGTACGCACGACTGCCAATAATTAACCGCAATTAATCTTTGAAAGGATCTAAATGTAAAGGTATGAACTACGAGATACATGCTAAAGTGACTGTAGTTTTACTGTTGCCACGATAAAATATTAATAACCACATGATAGCGTATTTTAGTTGGGCTTTTATGTTCCAATCATAAATACTAAAGATCAAAGCAGACTTTCCTGCATGTAAACCTGATTACTTTAGAATTTTTATACATAAAGTATCCTCTCTATTTTAGAATAAATAAGGTTACCCGGTTGAGGTAAGTACCATTGTTGGTTCGCAGGTTTAAAATCGGTTCTACAAATTCCCCAACTACTTTTCCAGTCACAGAATAAAAAATAACTTTGAGTTGTTTAACATGATTAGGATTTAAACTCAGATGATTGTAGTTATTTCTAATTAACGCTTAATGTAATTTGAGTCGAATTAGAACGAACATTCTGTAATGGGTTCTAAAATTAATTAACCCAGATGATTTGACGTTTGAAGAAGTAATAATAACATTAAACAATTGTATTTTATCTAGGCCGCTCATTATTATTGCATGCATGTTTCGTTGATTAAACATTTTGCAATGTAAATGGATAACTAACTAATTGGCTTAATTTTTTAAATCACTGACGAGAAAAAAATCACATTTAAAGCAGAGATATGAATAATGTCATTCTGTCAATTTGAAGTTCGAATCTCCACACGTTGAACCAACAAAAGCACAATGCGTTTTTTTATTTACCGATTGTTAAAAGTTTTGCGACTTTAGATTTAATAAATTTTAAAACCGACTGTCTACGATAATCCGCAAACTTTCTTTAACATTTTTTGCTAAACGTGCCGTATTTAAAAATGTCCCAACCGATTTAGCCACGATCCAAGCAAAAATCTAAAACTGTTATAAATCCATCCAACAGTATAATTAGAAAGACAGCATGATTAATTTGACTTTGCAGTAAATCTTATCTTAACGACAGTTCATAAAATTTAATGATGAAGACGATCATGTTCTATTCGTCTACGCAAAAAGTAGCCCAGCTTTCACTCCAAAACCTATGAAAAAGTGCCGTTATTCTATGCAATTTATACGAAAAGATGTATCATACTGTCGGATAAAAATAAACGACACGAGAGGTATTCAAAAATGGTGTGAAAACAAATCGTCGTTCACAACATTGTTAAATTGGTAATTTAGCACAGGGAGCAACAACCTTTTCAATGAGTTGTTTACGCAAAATGTGCGAATTTTACGGCTTCGTTTATAAAATGGCCGCGATATTTTGATGACTTGAAGGAAAGCTGCGTTTCACTTAAAATTAGTTGTTTTTGAAACGTACATTTGGAAATTTGCAGTTTCACATCAAATGCTTTTATTTCGTTTTATGTTGGCGTAGATGAGGTCATAACTACGTTGAATAATGTTCATATTTATCGCTCTTAAAATGAAGGCAATGGTTGGCATAAAACGTGATTCGCATTGATTTGAATCGGACGGATTTAATCTATTGATAGAACTAATTAAAATATCCCTAAACGCGCTAATTACCAAGATTTTGTTTCAAATTACTCGCGTTTTATTATAACAGAATTCATGCACAGAAACAAATGGATCCAATTAATTAATATTTGAAAGTTAACATGCAGATTAGAGTGAAACTGAAATAATTTCCAAACCAAGCTGCAAAGCGCTGATTTTACATATTTCCGGGTAAAATTTAACACAACATTACCATCATTATTTTTGGTTGCTACCGTTTATATTCCATATTCCTAGCAACGGGGTTATTATTTTACGCAAACTTTTGTAAAAGAAACAGACTTAATTAAAAAGCACAGGGGTTGCTTCTCGCACACCATTTATTTGCGTAATATTCTTCATTCGACTTATACTGTTCAACTGCTGTCAATAGCAAATTATTAATGAGTTTGGAAGTTTGCTCGGTTTACTTTTATTTAGTTGTAAGTTAATTTTGCTGATGGTTATAGTAGACTGCAAGTTAAAAGACTGAATATCAAGTGGGACTAAAACATAATTTGAAAAGTTTTGCTCGCCCTGACTCAAATAACTGCATTCATGTTCTGCACCAAAGCAATGTGTAAATCTAATTAAAATGTCCGACGTCTATTTATTCAGAGAAAAGTTAACAAAAAACGATAACATGTGCTACATAGCATGATTATAAGTTTTATCCACGTTGTTTGGAAACGATGTCGATTTTTTATTACACATATTAATATTATTACTGAAAAACATCCCAAAGTGTTCGGTTACGAGCACGCACCACCCACTTCACGTCTCGTATGAACCTCGATCCATCACTGTCTATTGTTAAGTGCGATCAATTTGTCCGCTGCGACTTTCTAGTTTCTATACAATCGAAAAAATGTATTTCCGGATGACCATCATCTGTAATGAAATCTTCCAAAATTGCATAATGTTCACTTCGCGTCCATGACCTTGTTCGCCGCTTTGTAATTTGCAAATGAGATGACGGATGGCTTTGCCGAGATGAACCCCGAGTTCATCCACGTGCAACAAACAGTCGATTGTTCTTTTTCACTTGGTTCCTTTGTCCACCATAACCGACTCCTTTTATCTGGTTGTCTTCACGGTCGAGTTTCGTTGCGTTGCCTAATATAATTTGTAGACTTCGGGTGAGTGACTCTATTACCACCAACTGAGAATATGTCGCGAGAACGTGAGCACGACTTAAAATTGCGTACGGAAAGAGCACGAAGCGTGCGGTTGGTTCTTCCTGGTCGTGTTCCATTTTAGTATGCACAACTGCACGCACCCGCGAACCAGTCAACGAACTGGACTTTACACATTTCACATTAGCCAAATTGAAGACTTCGTCACTGGGACATGGCGTTAACATCGCGGCATCAATGTCAATCAGGAAGTTCTAAACTGTTGAAAGGTCAACGTCCATTGGCGACAGTTTGAAAAAAACAGGTCCGAAAAACCATTGAGTTTTCCGACGAGAATGCAAAAACAAATCTCATGAAATCAAAAATTTAACTCAAAAGTGTGAGCATCGTAATCTTCGCTTTACATAAACAAACTTATCATTTCCGTGATCAACACTAGGAGCAGGTCAGTGACAGTGATGTGAAATTTTAAATCTAAACTCGGACCAGGCTTGGAAGAAAATCGTTGAAAGTAATTAATTATTCAGCCGAAAGAAAGAGCACACAATCGCATGATAGCCGGTTAACCTCAAATTACTGTTTGACTTTTCAAAGTTCAATAATAATGTAAACATTGTTTCCGAGCGATTTTCCTCGATTAGGTTAAAGAAAAGTGACCACACGAAAGGAACAAGTAAATGTATTTCCAAGGGTGAACAGCTCATGTTTTTTACACGTGTCAATACCAAGCAAAAGTTGTTTTACTGTGGTGGCCTGTTATCGCAATACATCCTGCATACAATTAACACTGGCTAAGAAATAAAAAGGCAGCACGGCGGAAATGAAAAAAGATCCATATAGCATTGAGAGAAATAAAAATTCATTAGTTCGCCTCACGTTTATTATCATGATTTATGTTGGTTATTGTTAACATTTGCTAAAGAAAGGTTTTTCTGTTTACGCCATTATTACCGCTGGTTGCTCTCCGCAATCTGGATCGTTTCCTTTGTAGTTAATCATCTCAAGTGTCTATTAATCTCCGCGTTTTTCCTCAATGCAACCCACGAATTAATCAAGAGAAATTCATAATCTCCTTGGTAGACCATCAGTTTCATTAATAAGAAAGTTTTTCCCTTAACAGATCACAGTAGGATGGTGGCACAACCGGATACAGTGAGATATGGGTACGTTAGTGTAGTGGCTTATATAGCGGTTTGGCCTTGCGGGCTTTTAGCGACCCGGTAGGATCATATATCGCCTTCTTCCCAACCCCGCCTACGCACTATGTCATCGCTTTGCTCATCGTTTACATCGGATCCGGCGATGTGGTGAACCTACTTTGCGCCTGCCAAATATATGACCTGTATCTATACACGCCCAAGTCAACGAGTTTTTTCGAAAATAAGACTCGCATTCGCCGGAATATGCACACCCCACGCAGATGGTCTTTAGTCGAAGAGAAATGCCTCGCTTCGATTTATTATTGTACCTCCGAGGATCGTATCTACCCAAAACTTATGGTAACGACAAATGGCGGTCCTGCGTGTATTTCTACCATTGCGGCGCAAAGCCCTGTAGATTCCTACTTAAATATTAACAATTGATATTTACGCACGTTGGCGATTTTCATTTCCAGTTTGTACGACCGGGAAGTCTGATGGTAATCTCGTGAGAGGAACTAACGCAAAGTAATGACAAGATTGGTGCTGTAATCCTGCACGTGTTTCTCCGAACAAGCTAATTGTTCATTAACATTGGAAGTTATAAGCCAAATTGCATATTTTATGGAATTGGTTAATACAGCAGAATCTTGATTATTAGAGCACGCAACACGCATAAGCAAGGATAACGCGATCTATACTTACAATTTATTGAAAAAAGTTTGCTTATTCTAAAGAAGTGAGTGAGCGGGAGCTGTTGGTTTGACAGTTTGAGGTTAAACATTAACAGATATGTAAAGATTGTAAATTGATTTATAGATATGTTATTAATTTCTCACATTACTAAGCACCTTTTACCACTTACTTAATCAGTTTAACACCTCGGTGACACACGACTTACCTGAAACAAAACAAAAAGGGTAAACATTGCATAAAAAATAATACTGTGTTAATTTTTTTTTCAGTTTTGCTTAACAACTTGCAAATTCTTAAACTCTATAATACATCATTAAAAAGGCAATTAGCTAAGCTTCCCAAAGAAGCCGAAAGAGTTAGTTTTTGCCAAGATATTTCGAAAAACGAACAGTTTTAAAAAACTCTTTGATAGTTTTTTATGTAACTCCTACATTAGTTCTTTAATTTTTTTTATCAAATACGTCGTAATAAAGGTCGAGATCTCTACTTTCTAACATGTTATTACAACCTTATTTATTTTGAATACCACATTTCAAGGTCATTATTCGTCCAAATTTTGGGACTGTACACGAAATTTGACAGAATTTATGTATTGGGTTGTACTGTGAAAGGGTAGTTTTACGATTGTATGTTGGCACTAGTGTTGTCATCATCTTGTCATCAGATGACAGACACTTGACAGAAATAATAACAACGATGAAGTTTATCAATTTTCGATGAATTGCACTACAAATAAAGTGGTATTGCTTTTTATTCCATTGTGATTAAAAGTTTAGGACTTTAACGTCACAACAAACTAGGTAGACGAGACATTTATAAAGGATACAAATGTAGTGGTGCTATTGTTTACAATGAACAGTTTGAAATGTGATAATGCCTGTTAATACAAATTAGGAAGTTCTGAATTTTGACAAAAACTTGAATAGTTGCATAGTTTTTTGTTAAATCTAGAAAGTGTAAAGTAGCTCGATATACGAAATGGTTATCATCATCAGCAAGTTCTTCTAGTTCGTTGTTCGTAATGAAGATAGTACCAGCAGTACCTTGGTCGTAATTTCAAAAAACAGTCCTCGTTTTTGTAAAAGACATCGCCAGAGTCAATAGATGATGTGTTCAGTACAACAATAAATGAAAAATAATGCTTTTCTTTAGGCGCACTTGCCTTGACTGTATTTTTTCTACTTGTAGTTAAACTCGGGATGTGGAATGGCTCTACCGTGGATTGTTTTTGAACCAACTTATCAGAGTGTATACGCGAAGTCTACGTGAAATTACATAAAATTAAAAACTTTTCAGGTTATAGTAAACAAATTTATTTTGACAGTGCCCCACTCCACCCCAGTTTAAACGTATTGCCAACGGCCGCTAATTACCCTAAAGTCTACATACACTGCGCGCTCACATACACCTTCCGCCACTAAAATTTGCACGGAGGTATAGGTTCTTAACAAGGAGTATCTCTTGTCATTTTGAAGTTATATGACCAAGAATAAAAAGATTTAAATAAATAAATAAATAAAATAAAACTTTTCAAAAGTTTTGTAAACATTTTAATTTGAGTGTCCTCAAAATTGTTCGATAAATCTCGCATTTCTAAATTATTTCACTGGTCGAAATGGAAGATCATAAATACAGGATGTCTGTAAAGTGGCGCACCACCTTGAAAGGGGGTAATTAGTTGGTCCCCCAAAGTACCAAACAATGTTAAAAAAAATTCTACCAAAATAAATTAAATTTCCAGTATTCAAAGCCATAGTAACGTTGTTGGCGTTAGTCAGGCCGGCTCATGAACGAATAATGTAACTATGGTTGCATCTGAACGATGCGACACTAATCGACACTGTTGATTTAAAAAAAAAAAACAGTTTTCAGCCATTTTTCACCAAATTTTTCCGATTTTGTTTGCACTATGCCTTTGTGTAAAATGGTAACAAATTTATTTCAACATGAAATTATTACACAGAAATCGTTAATTTTGGAATTAAACTTTTACTTTTCATTCCATCATATCTCGAAAAATTGAAGACATGGTTTTTTTTTAACATTTTTCCGGTGATCAATGACATTGATCGATAATATCACGGTAGTGCGCAACTTTCCGAACACTGCATGTATAAATTATACAACTATTAAAAAATGGTTTGGTCGAGTTTTTTTCTTAAATTAAATAAATTGGAAGACGTTTTCGTATCTTCCTACATAACTTTTTGGCCCCAGCTATTTTGATGATATTTTCATCTGTTACTGCCACCAGATTGTTCAAAAATGCGTTAGCATTAAACCCTTCTAACAACTCAATGTGTGTGTCTAGAAATTAGTATTAAAAAATAAAAAAAAAATAAAAAATTTTTTTTTTTTTTAAAAACTGCAACGAGATAGCAATGCATTTGTCAGCGCGTCAAAAAGGAAAGATCTCAGTTATTTCAATGATACAATCCAACAAAAAATCGATGTACTAATTCTTGAGTTATATCTAAAATTTCAAAAATATCATAAATACTAAATCTAGCGAAGAGTTTTATAGATCATTGGGTTGGAAATTAACTTAATACGTAAATTGGCTTTTCAATACACTTTGCAAGTTTTCGAGAAAATAAGAACAAAATAAATGTTTGTAGAGTAGATAAAAAAAAATCCATTTCCCCAGCAGAATTTTTCTAAAGTTGACTAATATAATCAGTGCAAAATACCGTCCCAAATATTCGTATGTTATCTGGCGCGATAATCGGCGTTTTCTAAAATTTCATTAGCAACAATGGGCAGGTTCCCAGATTTCTTCTTTTGTTTGTGGGTGTTTTATTTCGTTTATTTGAAATTATTTTATGGTCTGATTCCATGGTACACGTGCCGTGTCGAGTTTGCACTGTCACAGTTCAAAGATCTCATCCTTATTCTCATTGTACGTGCTTTTCCATCGTTTGATCGAATATCTCATTAAATAATTACCCACAAAAAGAGCAAAATCAGATACGCACTGTGTAATTATTACGTAATGTGTATCACTGTTGTGTTAACTGTGATCAAATCTACACCACGAAATGTAAATAAGCAATTAATTTCTACTGCATTCATTAGGGCGATTGGGTTTTCTTTTATCCTTAGGGAAATTTTAATATGCATTCAAAATGTAAATGAAATATCTAAGTTCTTCCGAATGTAAATGCTTTCTTGTTTACATAAAATTATACAATGGTTATAACACACTTTGTTTTAACTTGTTAAAACTCCACTAAGGGCGCACGAGTTTTTGAAAAAGCAGTGGATGTTGTAAAGGTGGAGAAATTAATGTACTGATGGAAGCTGGTATTTATGTAAACACTTATTTACAGCTATCCGGCACCATTAATATTGAAACAATGAAGACACGTCGCTGGATGAAATATTTCTTTTGTTTGCGAGTGTTGTGGGTGTATGAAAATGTAGAAAGTGGTTTTTATTGCTTCTGACCAAATTGAGTTCATTGGCGTCGAGGAAAATGAAAGGAGATGACATGTGTGATAGTCTCCACCACAAAACGAACCAAAAGCAATTTTAATCTAACAGTACTTAAAAGTCTATAGAACGATATCCTTTTAGCCGTAAACTATAATTGTCTTTGCTGAGTCACGGAAAACACAAAGCCCTTAAATAAAACTTTTCAACTAGTTCTAAATAAAAGGATACGTTGGAAACAAGCGCCGACAATAGCAAAATTGTATTTCAACATTTCCTTCCAACTTCCTTCTGCAATTACTGTTTATTCTGGAAACTGATCTTGTGGGATTTAGCCTTAAATCAAGCTAAAATGCTTCTCGTCATTTATTATTTCACTTTAAAATATGAAACGTCTGACTTTGAACCTAAAACGCGCAATATTGAAATTGCACGTAAAAGAAATCCAACGGATTGCGGGGTTTCCTTGAATTTCACGTTTGGCTTGCTTTGCCCTTCGTTGCGCATATTTGCAAGCCTGCATACTAAATGCAGATTTTACAACAGTGTTTCGCCTCATCAAACTCAACTAACCAAGAGGGGCGTATTTTCTTGTATTCAAATTTCTTAATTAGCTATTTAGATGTTTGGATTACTGGAGGTAGTAACATCGGAGGGTTGTTGGTTAAGAGTTTCTTCGACGGTGTCGGGGGGTATTGAAGTGGTCGTAATCGAATTAGCTTGATTGTCGATAAGGCTCCCTCGCAGGTGGTAGAGTGTGAACAGATGCGTGCATGCAACAATTCTGTTAATACCGCCGACATTCTTTAACACCGGTGCATTATTTCAATTTTTATCATGCGTGTTGCAACCGTGAGAAATTCGTATCGAAAAAACTAAAAACCGTTACGAAGCCTTTTTGCTGCGAATGCAAAAACGGAGTTTAAATCGCTCTTCACTATCCATAGGAAACACATTAGTTGCAATCAGTAAATTGAGCCGAGAAAATTACAGTCTGTTCAGTTGAATGCTAAGAAACTACATCAAATTTATTCATAGTGTAAGATCTCTTAAAGTGGAGAATAATGCCGTCTCATCATAATAACTCAAGAAATTGATAAATCGTATCAATATTTCTGAACTACTCCGTATTGAATTTTGCTGCCTGCTGGGTCATATTCTGGGTCGGAATTCAATTGATAAAAATAACATGTTTGGTCCGGGCTTTCTAATATGCGTTGCAGCTTTTCGATTTGATACCCGCCAAGATCCAGTCGGTGTAAAATGACTTCATGTGAAACGATCAAACTTTTACCGAGCCGTCGAATATCAGAGCAACCACATTCATTCTGTGCAAAATCTCTCAATAAAAAAACCCCTGCATTCAACGCGAATCATGCCCAGAAAGTCTGAAACGAAGTGGATGTGTTTCAATGTGGTTCTGGTACATTACTCATGAAAAAACCGTTTTTCGAAGTGAATACATCAATCATGTAGAAAAAACTCTTTGGTAATCTTATCGCACATAGGCCAGTGCTGCATGTCGGCAACTCACGCAAGGGTAACTTGCTGGTAGACAGGTAGAGGCATTAACAGACGCCGTAGTTTGCGATATTAACTACTTGTTCAATGATAGACGTCGAGCATTGAGTATAAAGCACGCCTGCCGTTAACTGTCACTCCTATTAATAAAGCTATGCAGCGCCATTGTTTCATTAAAGCACACGAGTAATGAACAATGAATCACTGAGTGGAGATATCACTGCTTCCAACTTATAATAATTTGTATTGTGGATATGCGGGGCGTAGCCGAAATTACTCCTATGATGTGTTGCGAACAAAGTTAACTACACTTGGTGCTTACATAATTGTGTCTGCTGCATGAACAATGGGAAAATCGTTTCCAATTTGCCTATCCGAGGATCGAATCGAAGCGAGTCCTCATTGGCACGAATCCTATCCGAAGCGGCATCGACGTTCATTGCGTCGAATTATCATCGTTTATGTAGCTTACAAAATGAGGTTATTTCAAGAGAAAATTTGAATCTATAGTCAACCCCTTGGAGAAATGTAGCTGAAGATGGAAAATTCGGTTATTTTCAAACACATTCAGACGTTAACGTATCAACATTGCGCACCTGCCAGGCATTTCTATTCCTATAAGTGGACACATTATAATCCATGCTGAATAATTTGAAAAACTAAACATGGCCCGAGCATATGTCGCTCTATAAATAACTATTATTGTTGTTATTGTGAAGCAAGAGCTAAATCTTGCATTGCACGACCGAGTTTCCCGGTTCGATAGCACAATAAAATTTTTGCAATAAATTCGGCACTGCATCATACAACACATTGAAACGAAATGAAAACGTGCGCTCCGGCAATAAATTTAATTTATAAACGGTACTGTCTGTAAACTAAAGTGCAAACCAAAACCAGTTTCACATAAAATATGAGCATTGCTTGTACAACACACATGCACACAGTAGTCCGTTATGAGTTTGTGGGAGACGCTGTCTTGTACTGATTTAAATATAATACATTTGAACCAACAAAACACGATCCGTTTATGAACGAGAAATTTCAACGACGTGATTTATTAAAGTTAAAAGTTAACGATAACAAAACATTATGCATCGCGAACGTCGAATCACTTGAAGATCGCTTTTGTTGTAAATTGCTAATACTGTTAGGAAAGGGAAACAACTGTTGAACGGAAAATAATGAATTATGCATGCTGAAACATGAAAACGATTCGATTTTTATGGACGGGTGTGTTACATATTTTACCGTATTAACATAATGAAACACGTTTCATAATTTACTTTGAAGACACTACAAGATTCCTCCCACATCCATTATGGAACACACTCTTTCAATATTTCACAGGCGCACAATAGAACACGT
This sequence comes from Gnatocerus cornutus, assembly GCA_029298725.1. Taxonomy (NCBI): domain Eukaryota; kingdom Metazoa; phylum Arthropoda; class Insecta; order Coleoptera; family Tenebrionidae; genus Gnatocerus; species Gnatocerus cornutus. Next base: position 11,476,884 of record CM055514.1, read on the forward strand.
AAACAGTAAAAGTTTCGAACGGAAATAAGCACGTTTTTGAATACAACCTTTCAAATACACAACGATCGCTTCATGAAATCCAATAAACATAACTGCTCAAAATGGTGGATGCGCCGGGTCACCGCCACAAGGTTTCCGACAACGTTTCTTATTTCAACTGTGCAATGACCGTTTTTTTAGATTATAAAAATAAAATATGAAATTACGACAGGTTTGCACTCTGGAGATCTTCGGGATCTAATAATAAACCCGATTATGCAAAAGACAATAGAAACCTTTTGAACTCGACGAATCAAAATCACTCACCAAAAGACACGTCTGATTTGCAACCGTTACAATATTTACAACTGTCTAAGGTGTATAAAAATAACAATCGATTTATATAATTTGGTGCAATTTATCTGGGTCATGACAAATTCTCGCATGTCTCCGAATAATTAACCCGTTAATTGAATTTAATAGGTAAGACGAACACGAAAAAACTGTTATTTTTGTTACAATTATATGTAGATACGAGTAAATATATGTATAATAACGACAATATTGTGGAAAAATACCAATTCATAACAACGTAGATAAAATCAATCCACCTGTTTTTAACGCCACGCTTAAATCAGAGACCCACGCCACAAAAGTAGATCAAACCTGTCACTTTCAAGCAATAATTGCTTCAGCATCTCGCTGGCTAAAAAAATTGTGGCTGAAAAACATTCGAGAAATTCTTTTTCTTCTTCTTTTCGTTTATATTTATGCGCCGTCGGAGTAATTGTTGCAATAAGAGAAACAGGAAAGTGAAACCTACGCGTCCCTAGAAAGTTGTATGTAAAATATACAGTTCGTGCCAAGCGTTTTTACAACTTATTGCCAACACGTTCCAGTAGTAAGACATACAAATGCCCTGTTGTAGCCCAGCAGACACGAAGAAAGTTTATACGTATGTGTTTAGTATCCGAAGTGCGCATCGCCAATTCCGGAAAACTTGGGAACGAAATTCGATGTCGTTCTATTCTTGTACAAGTATGAGCTATTAAATCGTTTGAAAGCAATTATGTCAAGCACAAATGCACTGTGGATATGAGCATTTTATGTGGCAATTAAATCAATTATACTTCCTAGTAGAAAAGCTGCAGCTGCAGTAAAGCTTAAAGCTCCGTAGCTGTCAAGTAATCCAGCAATTAGGATGCAGTTTTGCTTTACACCAGCAGTCATGACGGATGTAATTCGACCACTTTTATCACCGCAGCAGTTTGTCTATTTCTCTCGGAAGTTAATGTAAGAGACACTCCCTTTTATATGCTGTTATCCTAAACCCGCATAAAAAGGACCTTCGCAGGATCACTACAACATGACATGCTCCAGAGGCAAGTTAATTAAATTGAACATAATTTTGTCCCAAAATAGGACGAACCGTTAGACTCCAAAGCAGTTTAGGTTTGAATTACGGGATAAAACCGCTTATTAGATCCCCACGTCGTGCGTTTTCGACTCCACCTGGAGCTATTTATTGCGGCCAACTAACCCTAAACTACCGCATTATGAAACTTACAGAACGCGCTATCTAGCATACTGCATGATCTATAAATAATAATTTATTAATAGAATCAATCGTTAGATACAGCTACGTGGTTAATAAATAATTTCTCAAAGTTTTAGGGTAATTACCCGGTCACAACTCTTAAAAATTTCAGGTCTTTTTATTAAATCTGTACCCAGCTTTTTTATTATTTAAAGAACCAAAACAAACAACAAATATTGCAAACACGGCCTGCCCACAAAACACTCCAGTGAAACAGGGAAAACATCAAACCGACACTTATTTTATAAATATTTTACTACTTTTATTTTGTATTCAGGTCCCTATGTTCGCCACATTGCTCCTGTGGACTCTATTTTAATTAGAATTTCTACAGCAGCTGAAAACTTTGTTGTAACTTCACGAGGGAACATTTGATAATGTTGAGACCCTTAGTCAAGCACTTATTAAAGCTGTTTATACCAGAAAACACTGCTTTTTAATTTAATTAGCAAAATATTGTTGTTGTTTCAATATAAACAAAAGAATATTAGCAAATCTGTTAACCATCAGCATAATAATTAACGATGAACTAACTTTGTTATTGTAATGGCAAGTTGAATGACCGAACAATAGTCACTAATAATAGACCAACTTTCACAACTATGCGAATGACTAAAATATAATTTCGCGCCAATTTGACTACAACAACGTACCCATAAATTGAATACAAAATAAACGTTTAATAAAGTGTAATTTAATAACAAGAGCAATAAGATGAGATTGATAAAGAACGTAAATTGATTCTGGACAGGGTATGACGGAATTGTTGAACAATATAATGAGCTTGAAAACTGTATGAGGTAAACATAATCGATTGCTCCGTACTTGGTAGCTGTTTTTAAGCGGTTTTCATCCTAACAAAGTTGTTAGTGGACGTACCATATGCATAGTGGCAATTTCTGACGCTCATTGTTTTGAATAATAAGAATAAAAACTACAGTCCGTCCTAATTAAGTTTTTAAGAGGAAAAAAGAAATAACTCTGTAAAAGTTGACACCCACACACCAGAAATTGACTTAGTCATGATGAAGACACGTTCTTTCATATTCTTGCGGTCGAAAAATTGTGCAGCTTCCAGAAAATTTCCCAGTAAATTACTGTATTATTTCAAATGAGATTTAATGGCAAACTGCTCATTTTTGTGGTGAAAATTGCATTTCATAGTGGGAACCTGTCGGTGGTTTCATTTAAACCCGGCTATAAAACTTTTACCCCGAATATGTACATTACAGTTCCTCGCCTGCAACAACTACCTACCATAACCGTGGCGCTGTTGTTTGCGGTAACTTTTGTATTAAATTTTATTGCCTCATTATAAGCGAACGTTGGCTGTTGTAGTGTTCGGTTTCCATCAGGGCCATAAATCTACTATTGAGTTATCGGCATGACAGCACTCTGGCATCGAATTTGGCATGAAGTATTGTCTTAAGCCGCGATTCCACTTGCTTGCTCTAGCCCAGACCAGACCAGACATCCAAGATTTGAGTGACGTTTTTATAATTCTTCAGCCCCTTTCTGCGGTTGGGCCGTAATAAAACATGAAGATGCAATTGCACCCCAAGTTACTGGTGGTCTGTCCGGGCTACGCCAGACAGGCCAAGTTGGTTCAGTTCCGTGAAACAGCAGACATAAATATGATCCACTTGATTATGACTGATATTCTATTAATTACACAGAAATAATATAAATTTTGTAATGATAAACGCAAGGTGTATTAAATTTTTTGCTGCTTCTGAATTTTAACAGAACGCCCTCCGAACCAAACCAACCATGGTTGTCCGGGAACTCGCCAGACAGGGCAAGTTGGTTCGGTTCTGTGGAACAGGATGATGAATGCTATTCTATTAATTACACAAAAATCATCTAAATCAGCTTTGCCTCTGTAATAAATACCAGACAAAATTGTTGAAAAGAAGTAAATTATTTGTAGCAATTTGATAATTGAGATTAGATTTGAACTCAACGAGACGTTGATAAATCAGACAAATCCAGACAAAATTTGCAAAGTAGTTGGTATTTTTGAGAAACTGGCATCTGTGGAGTTAATTAAATTTTATTGAATGAGGGCATGAAAAAAGCAGTTTATACATATGTTATTTCACAAAATAATGTAATTTACAAATCATACTTAAGAAACGCAGTCAACAAAATATGATTGTGAAAAAAATTGCATTAAAATGTGATTTTTGTCTAATTAATAAAATACCAGTCCTCATCACCGTTCCACAAAACTCAACCAACTTCCCGTGTCTGGCGAGTTCCCGGACAACCCCGGTTGGTGCGGTTCGGCGGCCGTTGTATTAAAATTCAAAACCAGCAAAAAATTAAATACACCCTTTTTTCCATTACAAAATTTACTGTGTAATTACTCGAATATCAGTTTATCAGTTATCACCAAGTGCACCATATTTATGTCCGTCCTGTTCCATGAAACCGAACCAACTTGGCCTGTCTGGCGTAGCCCAGACAAGCCATCAGCAATCAGGGGTGCAATTGCATCTTAATGTTTTATTACGGCCCAACCGCAGAAAGGGGCTGAGAAATTATAAAAACGTCACTCAAATCTTGGATGTCTGGTCTGGTCTGGGCTAGAGCAAGCAAGTGGAATCGCGGCTTTACAGCGACCACATCCTGCTGAACCGGGGACATTATCCGTCCCCTTACGCTGCAGTGTTTTTGTTCCTGCAGTCACCTCCCTCGATTAGGTGAACGTTCGCAACATATTCTCCGTTACAATGACTCTCTGCCGGTCCATAAAGAACCGGCAATGGCTTATCTTCATCCCATGTTTGGCCACATTTCATTCCGTCAATGGCTAAAGGCCAAAGTTTTGTACGCGTATACACATGTGTGTATACCATCCTTTCACAATTATTCGGCGCCTTTAAAAAACCCATAAAACCATACGACACTAAAGCAGACAATAATTCCCTAAACAGTCGCCAGTTTCATTCCTATAGCTCCACCGATAAATGGCCATTTCACAGATTGGGGAGTTTAAACAACCCCTTACATAAAGTCGACGAGCATAAAAATTGATACATGGAAGCTTTCGGATTAGTTCTTGTTTGTTTTTCTCGACCAACTTCGGTGGATATGCGTTGCAGTTTATAGCTTATATCGACAACACCGAAAAACAAACCGTAGCGTAGACGATCAAACCGTACTATAAATATTTCAACGATTTAAGTTCTTTCGACAATTTCCTCCTTTATTTTGTTATCTTGCGGAATATTTCGCATGAATTATTGATAAGATTATAGCGAACAAAACCGCTGGCTTACAACAACGCGGCTCATTTAAGCCCCAAGTACTAGATACTGCATATTCCAACAGAACTGAGCCTAAAACATGATAAATAACTCCAACTTTTTATATCTAGGTATAAAGAGGGTCTACCGAAGCGGAAGGAAACGATAAAATGACATTTTTACTTTGTATTTCATGTAAATCGGGAAGTTTGACGAATGAGATTTCTAAAAACGCTTCCAAATTCCAAAGCGAAAATGCTAAAACGACCCAAAAATACAATTCCCTGAAAAACAGTTTTATGATGCGAGATATTTGTAATATTTGTAGTAAAAACTAGACAACTTTTACGATTTAAGAATTATAGGCTGTTTGCAAACTCCACAATTTTATATAATTGTAGATCAAAAACCATCCGTCTGAAAACCCAATAAAAGAAATGTCAATAAAGAGCCCCTTCTGATACATACATCTACATCTAGCGTGTTCGGATGGGATTACAGAACAAAGGCGATAAGTTGCCATAAATATTAGGTAAGGAAACGGGTCCTTCACAGGCCAACACCTATCGTGATCCCTCTGTAATATAAAAAGCTGCTTCTTACAGCAAACCACAAAGAGAAAAATGAGAAAGATGAAGGAGAATCGTTAGTCAAGTTCTGACAAGCACGTCTGAATGGGCCCAAACGAAATCGCTCTCAATGTTACAAACCGCAAAAATTAGAATTACCTGACTTGACAGAAATGTTCGCGTCAGTTTGAACGTGCGGTATTTATAAATTTCACTTTAATTCGATCTTTAACTTAAGGAGATTTACTTTTTGCGTGGATTCTAAGCCAAAGTTTGAACATTTTTAATAATCTCTAAAGTTCCGTCGAAGTATAATACATTGAAGCCGCAGATAACTGCTGCATCACCAGTCTTCCGTAACTAAATAACCAAGTATACAGATCCAGAGAGGTTAAAAGTTTGAGAACCCTTTTCCAAACTACATTAAACTGTAATTGGAAACGCGCCAAAACAATAACGCCAGTGGCTTCGGTCGAAATAACTAGAAATAAAGGAAGTCTAAACCACGACTTGTACGCCGAATATATGCTCATATTTCCAAACAAACGACAAGATATTATATTTTTTATTAGGATTTAATATAATTGCATTAAATTTCAAGTAGTTTGGTTTCCTTTACACCATATTGTAACCCCATCGACGCTGTCAACGAGTAATGCCGGCCAAAAATTCAACCGAGGGAGATTAAATGTCAGAAGGATAAAACAACAAGGAAAGCGGAAACGTTTCCCTGTTTTGGCAGACAACAGAATTTTTATTTGGTGCATTTTACCTTGTTTACGCTACGAAAGTCTCGAAAGCAGCACATTATCCGTCTTAAAAAGCAAATACACCTCTCTAAACACAGAAAGTTATATCTATATCTGCGAAAAGCGCCTCATGTCTGAACAAAAACGAATTCCAGCAAAGTGGTAATGGAGTCAGAATTCCTTATACAAAGTAAATCGTTTATCTTAGAAATGTAGTGCGGTAGCTCTGACAAATTGACGATTTAAAACCGACATCTAGGGTTTTACAAAGTTTTAAAAAGGAAAATTCGTCCGTCATTTGCTCCAAGTTTGTACAAGCGAACGTCACTGCAAACTGAAGTTCGTACCTATATAAACTTATAATGAATTTTCTACTATTGTAGAATTAGCCCGGTTGAAACATTTTCCATGCACCGTGTCGAACATAACTTTTTGCTTTATTAAATCTCCCTGAATTTCTCTAACAAAGCAAGCAAATAAAATTCTATACTCCGCAATAAGACTTACCGAAAGCTCCAACATTTATAAATTATGCTGTAATAAAATTCGCAAAGCTCCACTAAAAGTTGTACCAAAAGATTTATCAAAGCTTCGAACTAATAAAACTGTCGTGCCATTTTGGTAAATAATAATTTATATCTCCAGTGGAGTTTTTTGACATGTTCAATCATTTTTGTACTTGTAACTGATAAATTTGTATCCAATGAAAATTGGACGTGATGCAATTAAGCCAAAAGTGCCTTTGTGAAGATAATTATAAATAAAATCGAATTTGCGGCATCTCCGTTCCGATTGGGAGCGTTTTCGGATCGACCAGATTTAATTAAAATGCTAATTTTATTAGTCCGCTAAAGAGGCTACTTGAATATTTTACAGCAGCATTTTACGATATTTATCTGCACTAGTTCAGCTCCGAGAACGGTCATCTAGAATCGGAAAATCGCGTGCACACCCCAAACGTACAAAACATTAGCCAATTTTCCCGGTTTTACAGCACTTCCCGTAATTACCATGCAATTATTATGTACCTACAGCAAACGTAATGGAAATGGGTACGCTCTAAAACGTAAAACTCCAACAAACAGCAAAATAATCAGCTCTGCTCTTAGCTTTATTGACGATAAATTTTATACTCTGCTAATAAACGCGAATACGACATAAACAACCATGCAAATCAAGACATAACGTTTAATTTAAATTTATTGACAGTTTATCTTGCTTCGCCCCTACCGGTAATTTCCAACGGAACGTGAGCCCCAGAACAACGTCAGACCACTTTATAGGCCACTTCAGTTCTCTTACCTGCAATAACCCGGCGCCAATTACTTATCATAATTTCGAGCTATAGACTTTTATATCTTCACGTAATGAATAAATCACCGGTCGAACAAACTAGAACAAAACGACTGAGAGCTTTGGGAGCTTTTGGTGCAACTAATGTTAAATGGCAGTACTAGACCGTAAGCGCTTCGTCGCGAAAAGATTTAGAGACCTGAAGAATCCTGATTTTTTAGCCTTGGCAGGGAAAAAACAAGCAATGAATTTACACATCTGCATTTATATTCCACCTTGTTTAAAAACGCTCAAAACTTTCCACCGCTGCAAATCAGCATCGGCAGAATGATTAGGTCAAGTTCTGTTTCGAATCGACCGCCGTCGCCGCCACCAACAAAACAACGGCAGCAGCTTTACGACTCTAAATATTTGCACAACCGGCAGTGTAATGGACGAAAACGCCATAAACTCCGAATAAATCCAACACAGGCGCTTTGCAATTCCAACGATAACGTTAATGATGTCATTCAAATTGAATAGCGATCTGCATAGTGAGGAGCGAGGACGCTGCAGCAATTCGTATCTCGCTGTCTGACAGAGCGGAAGAAGTGGCCCGTTTGGGTTCCACTAAAACAACGATATTTTCCTATAATAGATGCAATTTTTCCATGTATACTCCAATGAAACGTTTTCCAAAAGCATCAACAAAAGCCAAGTCTCGCCAGAAATAGTTTTCCAATTTTCTTGTTAGCAATTGGATTTCAACCGATTTGATTAGTGGAGCTTTTCCGGCGCTCATTAGAGTGATTTGAATACCCACGTAAAAAAACACGAGCGGTAGAAACTCACCTGAAACAGAAAAAAAGTGAAATAGATGCAACAAATAATGGGAATTTGTTTGCAAGTAGTGTTGCACGTTCTGCGTCACCAAGTTTGCAACCATAACAAACTACTTTTCATATTTCGCAATTAACTCAGAAGCAACAGACAGAAAACGGATGTAGATGTCGTTTTAAGTACTTCCACTATCCATTACTCTGATTAGACGTGAAGTCCTTTTGCTTTTCTCTCAAATAAGCTCTTCTGAGCCGGAATGACATTTCTGCAAGAAATCTGAATAACTGCAAAATCTTTAGTTTCTGTTTACGAGGCTACAAAATATAAGTAAGCCACAGCTTCCTTGTTGCATAATTCATAAATCATTTGCGATTTCAAAGGTCATTGAGAATAAATTTTGATTTGGCCGCTTGATATTAAACAGCGTACTGTACATAACTGGTTCCAAAATTTAACATCTGTCTTTGGCTCAGTAACTTCGCGGTTTGTTCACCACAAACACTTCTAAACTTTGCTCATTTACATTGAGAATTTATTCAAATATTAAAATGTTATGACTTTCTGGAACAATGAAGAGGAATTAGTTTTTATTGCTAAAATTCCAGAGAAGCATTCAACAAAAAATTAAAACGTCGTAAGAGCCGTAGTTAAAGGTTGAATTTACATGAAAGATTCCAAAACTGAATGAAAATGAGGCAAATATTAACTTCTTCAATCCAACTCAAACACCGATGTTTATTTATTCCATCGAAATGGGCATTCCTAATTCCAACAGCAAATGTTCCATTGTTTCCGGAGTTGACTTACAATTATCAACTGCCTATTATTAATGTTTAATGTATGAATCCATTGAAAATCCGTTAGTCAAGTGCTCGAGCAAAAGTGTAGTTAGTTCCAACTTTGCCCCAAGGAATCTAAAAAATACTCAAACGGATGCCTTATTTGACCTTGAAATCATTCTACCAGCAAAATGAGCAATTATTTGCAAACAAAAACATGCCTCTGGCTTAGTAACAGTTTTTGGTTTAACGTCTTCGCAGTTATTGACTTTGAGTTAGGGAACACGGCGCCAAGCAAACGTGTGAAAAGTTTACTCATTATAAAATTAACAGTACGAAATTAGCTTGCGGCAAAAATATGTGAAAATCATCTGAAGAATAGTGAAAGTAAATACTCGTAAATAAACAACAACTTGCACAATTCAGATAATAAATTGATAAATAACCAATTTTAAGAGCTCTTTGTTATTAAAGAATTGATATTGAGATGGCAAAATAAATAATTCCCTCATGAGGTTGTTGAAAGGTCATGATTTTTTAATGAGAAAGAAGAGTAAATTGGTTTAGAGAATTTGAGTTCTTTCGGTAGATATCTATTTTATTTTAATATTTTCCAGCGCACGTTTGAGTTATTTTTATCGTTGTTCTTACAGAAGATAAAAGACGACCTATTTTTTTATTTTTATTTACTTTGCACCGGCAAACAAAATCCTTCTTGAGATACAAATATTTGCAGCGCAATGAGTTTTTATTCCATGCTTTTCTTTGCCTTTGAAATTCCTTCACGAAGTGTTAATTTTTCTATGCTTCAAACTGATTTTACGATACATAAATAACAACCCTCTTGTGTCAAAATAAGATTTGTTCTATTATTGAAAACGTGGAAGCATCAAATTTAATAAAAAGACTACGAATCCCATCGCACTTTTTCAATCTGTACCTCGGAGGGCATCCCTGAAGACGAATTAATCAATACGAAGGATGTAACAAGAGCAATAAAACCTCAAATATAATCTCCTAAAATCCCTGCACGGTTGATTTCCAATAGAAGAAACCAACAGCTTTAATGCAGCGTAACTGCAGGCAGAATAAATCAGATTTTAAATTAGAAGATCCGAATGCCTCTAATCCCGTCGCCTTTTGTGGCAGAGCCTGGGCTTTGTTAAAGTATAGAAGATGTAAGAACTTTTAGTCGGCCGACTTAAATTTGGGAACGTTGTTAGTAAGAGCATCGCGAAAAAAACTCCAAATTGCGAAGCAAAGTACTCAACAGTGAAAGAAAAAGCTTTAAACACTTCGGAACAGCAACTAACGCTCCTGCTTTTAGCATGAACAATTCCGCTGGAGATCGAATTGTAAGGCAACAAACGCAGACTTGGCTCTGAAATCTCTGTATAGCTGAAATGCTTTCATCGTCATTGATATAATTATGATGACTGCGAAAAACTAAGAGAAACGTTCGCGTTACTTGAAGCTATTGTTTCGAGAGTAAGGAAGTTGGGGATTATTTCGTTCTACAATTTTCATCCATCATATACAAAGGCTTTCAGCCGCAAAAAGTGGCTCTCAAGACGAACATTAGGCGGAAAACGTCATTTGATTTTAACAAATTTGTCGCCGAAACGTATATAGCTGAATCTAAAAGCTTTGGCGTAAAAACTGACCTTTAACACTTCCATTTACGATGACATAATGAAATCAAGACTTAATGTCAACTGTTCAATTATGTCGTGCCAGACGACGGTATTCCGTCGGAACCATTGTTTACTTCTGCTTTTGTTAGAACCGTATCAAGTTAATGGTAAAAGTGTCTATCAACTAATTGTTCATTTTCCGTTTAAATCAATTTTTATGTAAATCATTTCTATTGATTTGTTTTAACTACCGGGAACTATAAGAAGTGATAGCAAATGTCCATCGGAACCATTGTGCATTTCTGCTTTTGTTCGAAGTAATGGAAACAGTGTCTATCAATTATTCGCTTTCCGTTGAAATCAATTTTTATGTAAACTATAGAACAAAAATAATTACGTAATTCCGCAAACTAAAAGCGGGTGAACCACTCTTTGTCAGTGTAAAATTCGGTGCCAGAACCGGCGCATTCACCATTTATAAAATCGGCGAATCGATAGATGCATTTACCCCCCGGTTGAAAATTGCAAATCCGACCAAGAAATAATGACGCATTGTGTTCTACGAAGAGAAACTCGACTTGCACACGTCGCTAGACTGCAGTGTTTGTAGGCCGGTTATCGACACCTTTTCTTACTTAAACCGCGCTTGTCGTGCGTCTATTTCTAATTCGAAACGTATTCAAACACGAGTTTTTATTCGCATATTTCGATCGAACATAGCTATGATAATGTTCCAAAAGATTATGTTCGCTATAAGCACATCGGCACGTGCAGTCGTTGATATTAAATATTCGTCCTGATTATACCTCGTTGGTATTCTCTATCCTTAGCTATGTCGTATTTATTGCTTGTTTAGCGCATTCGTGCCTAATTTACACGGTTTTATGTACATACCACTATAAATAAATTTAATGTTTTTTTCGCCTTTATCAGTAATGGATGTTATAGCTAATTTAATTTGACAAGCATGAGAGGTGTAAAGATAACAGAAATTGATAAAATTCTGGAAGAATAATGACGGAAAAGTAATAAATCACATGATAAATGAGGCTTCCCATTTTCTGCATGTCAGAACGGGACATTTCAATATGATTTCTTCTTTAAGAAATTAGAAAGCAGGGCTCGAGGAATATATCAATAACGTTGCGATGTCAAGTAAAGTATACATTGTCCTCACTTGACTCTATTTTTTCCGCTGACATCATTTAATATTAATAGATTTACTCGCGATTTAAATCCTCAAAAATTTCGGTCGTTAAACTGATATCTTCCGTTGTGCAACTCTGTTATTCTCTTTACATAACTGTAATTTTTAATGCAGACAGATGCAGTTATAGACAGTTCTGTAATCGACCATTGTAATACCCAAGTTGGTTCTCCACCCAATTGTCATTTTCCTGGTAAATAAATGTAGATACGGGCGAGGTGAAATTACATGTGGTTATTTAATCGATGTTACAAACCACGTGTAAATATTTACGTTGTTACCATGCAGCGTACACAATATGATTTAATCGAATTTTTATTGCTCGTTAAATTCTATTTGCTTATGGCGCTAAACATGCTTTCCGTAATAAGATAAAAATAACGTGGTCAGGTTCACTGATGTGAACTCCACGCTAAACTTTAGATAAACCGGAATTACTCATTCACAACGAAGTTGGGTTTCGTGCATCGTGTTTACCTTTTGGTGACTATATCTAACTGCAACTTCATACTTTCAAAACGTCTGTAAAATTTGAGAAATTTCATAACTCGCCCAGGAATTGGTTCAAAACGTTGCATCCCTTTTGCACTTTGTAATTCGTCTCCAGCGGCGGTTTATTCCAAATTGAATAGGATCTAATTTCCTATAGAACGTCGCTTTTTCATGACGGCTAGTCATCACGAGCCGACTAATGTAAAGATATTTAAACGAAACGTCATCATCAACGAATTAGAATGCATCAGACACACCGAGATGTACAGGCTGTTACATGCAGACGTGGAGGAGTAACAACCACGTGAAACCCGTATTGATCTCTTTGATACAGCCAAATACTGCACTCTATCTATATACCAAAGTCGGAAGTGTTGACAGTCGTGACTTATGATATTACATTATTTTTTATTAGTTCTGGTAAGTTCGTGGACAAAAAGAGGGCTACAAAGATATACTTCAAGGTTGGAGACTTTTTGAGTGGCCAACAAAAGACTTTCAGTGTAGTTTGGAAGGGATGTCCGTGACTGGCATTCAAATCGTATCTCAATTTGCTCAATGTGGTTTATAGGCGGAATTGTTGAAAAGTTTTTCAGAAAGGGCTGTTTACTAAAGAATGAGAACAAATGGGCATATTTTAATTAGATTGGGTGATCCAAAGTTGCATGCCACAATTGTCACGTTTACTTACGGTTTTAGCGATTAAATTGCCTGTGGTCATGTGAAGTTGAAAGGAACCGAGCGGAGCGGACTCCAGTTAATTTTTTCACATAAAAGACAATAAAGAATACTGCGATTAAAAAGCTCACTGTGCTTATATTTTTTGCTTTGTTTTACCCCGATGTATTAACAGAGAATGCAACAAAGCTGTAACTAACGAGCTTATAAAATTAAACTTCGAGTGTATTAATAAATATTTTTTGTTCCCAAATTGTACCCGCAAAAACCAAACTTCCTAATAAACTTACAAGAGCTTATGTAAATTTCCTTCAAAAAGCAAGCGAACATGTCCTGAGTATTTACAACTTCGCGAGCTTATGCAACAAAACAATTTCAGTTCGCACCATTTAAACTTCGAAAAGATACACTAAGTGCAACAAAACAAACTACACACATTAGAGGTAATTGTGGCGAAATACCCAATTCCACCACATATTGAACAATTGCAGGAAATGCAACCAAGTGTTTTCAAGTTATATATCGTTCAACTGACCCTTAACTAACAGAGGGCGAGCACGAGTTTAATTCTTCTGGAAATTCGCCAAGCCGTTGTATCATTGCGCTATATAGTCTGTTGTTTACCGTTAACTTCTCGCTATTACAGTTGCTGCTTTTGCCAAAATGTGCGTAAGCCGAGCTTCTAATCAGATTCTGATTTATTTCAAAAGTTTCGGAGCGTTTTTGATGTGCCGCAAGATGGATCATTTTTGACAGATTTCGGATGGGAGAAACAAAGTCTCGTCTTTAAGTTTGGACAGATCAGTGATGTATGATTCACGTTTTTCCGGGCGAAATTTTGACGTGTCTTCAAAAAAATTTAATCGTTGCGATGTGGTGGTTATCGCTCTTTTAACTTGGGATTGAAATAGCGTGCGCGATAATCTCGTTCATACATGCAGCTTGATTAAGCTATCTTAACATCTTGATACATTATAAATTCAAATACTCTTTCCAGTTGCACGTTTAATATATTTGATACCAGTTTTTAGAGCAATCATCACCGATTTGTTATCTTACATTTGCATTTGCGAATTATTAGACGAATATTCATAAATAATTGATTTCCGTGTCGTCTTCAAGAGGTTACAATGTTAGTCATTTGCATATAAATGCGTCTTGGTTGATCTATCGCGGTCCTTGCAGCATTGCTGCCGTATTTACATTTCATTACTTACGGTTTCAAGTCATGAATATGTTGACAATGTATTTTGGATAAGGACAGAAATTGTTTGTTTTTTTGACGACACAAAATTGATTCTCGCGACGTGGGAGATATCATATTTGAGTCATAATTTGACGCAAAATTGGTGAGGCAAATGACATTTCTCGGGTAATAAGAAACAGATTTGTTCCGAACTAATTACAACGACGGATTTGTTCGTGATTATTTTATAATTGCGATTACAATAGGTAACTTTTGTTCTTCACTGAAACAATGAAGTCATTTCGACGTAAAGTGGGATGAGGCTGGATACATTCTTTAATTACGATTAAAAAACGAAACACGGAAATGGAAATTTTACTTTGAATAAATACAACAAAACTGCGACAAACTCGGGCTTCGCAGAATTAATTACTCCTTTTCAATTATTACAAGTATGACAAGAATGGTGTTATTCTTGACAAATCAGACCATGTAGTTACAAGAAAATTGCGAAACGAATAATTAGCGAGCAACTTTATTAGTGTTTCAAAATGAGTTCAATTTCGTCAAAAGCAATAAACATATTCCGAAATTATTTCCGATGACTTCTAGTTGTCTATATTTGTTAATTTTCGCGACGACAGTTCAAATTCCTGTGAAAATAAAAAACTTTCGAATGACGCTGCATCTCTCATCTCCCTGCAAATAAGATAAAAGAAAAGTGATAAAATAAAAGAGACATCATTACGAACAAGCTACAGAAAAAGTTGTTTTATTGACGCTATAAACAACATTAAAGAATTAAAGTAATTGTATAGAAAGTAATTTTACTTTTTTATGGTGCAATAACAAAACATTCAAATTCGCCGACGCAACTTTAAAATCAAAGCGAAATTCCTGTCTGTTTAAAAAAATTCCATACCATGTCGAGAGGTTTTTTTTCCTTTTACTACTTATTGTTAGCTTAATTTCACTATAATTTTCCACTCTGTAAATCCCAGATGGACGTCAAACACCTTTTAAAAATAGATTTTATCTTATCGATACATTACTGTCGACAGAACAATGTTGATGCTTTTCGTTTCTCGAGGACCTTAAATATGAAATTACCGTGTCTGTGATGGTAATTTCTCAAAGTATTTACACGCGTTTATCTCCCTCGCTTTTCCAAAATCGCCGTTTTTGAACACTGCTAATTGCGTCTATTGTTAAGTTTCGCCTGTTGGTACGCTAATTAACCACGTTGTGGCCTTGGTTCGACAACAAGCGCCGAGTTTTTTTCTGAAGAGCTCAGCTTCAACAACAAGAAGCTTTCCGGGCTTGAGTGGGCTCCGTGTCGAATGCAAGACCTTCGTATCCCTCATTATGTTAAAATCCAGTGCACCATATTGCAGTGAAAGGTATGTTGAATGGCTGCCGTTTGACCGCACCAGAGTGGAAACTCATGTCCGTACTACACTTGAACGAGGTGTTATTGAAAATGGAACATTTGTGTCCCCAACAGACTTCGTTCTGTCAATAGCCGACCACCCACATCATAATTCCGAAGGGGAAGGAAACTCTTTTAATATCACTCGCCTAATAAATAGGAGAAAATGACGGAACCTGTCCAACGTTCCTCTTGTCTTAATTTACAAAGACATTAAAAAAAAAGCCGGACAAGACCGCATTCACTCAAGGAAATTAGTTGTGACTTTGGATCAACAACAATCCATTAATCAAAAACCCGAAAGAGCTGAAAAAGACATTTGAAAAGACGATCTGAAAAATTAATTATTTCTTAAAGCTCTCAGGCAAATCCCAACAAAGACAAATGAAGAAACAAAAGAGGTGCACATTCAAAAGCTGAAAAAATCACATGTCGCCCACTTGAACGGAATGGCGAATTATAAAGGAGATTTAATTAAAAAATCTCAGGCGAGTCATGACTGATTTTGACACGCTAAACATAGGTCGAATGTTTGCAGCTTTCAGTTTAATAGATTGAACAGTTATCTAAATTGTGCAATCATGACAATTTTTCAAGCCAATGCAGAAAATTATGGTGACGTTGAACGAACCAGAAGAAGATTGAAAACCAAAGCGTTACAGATGTCTTCAAATCAATAAAATAAGTTTATGGCACAATTTTCTGTGGTCACAAATTCCATTATTATCTATTCGAACCTACATTTCTAAAAGCGTTTTTAAGCTTCGAAGTAATCACGCTTTAACAGATTACACTGGCAATAAACTTGAAGTCCTTTCATGTGTACGTTTTATTTCATTTTCATTTCCACCAACGTATTTAATTCATTTAAAACGAACAATTTATAGATGTTATCTAGTAAAATGTATGTTAACTGATAGAAACGTTCGTTTGAAATATTTTACAAAGGCACGTGCTGAAACCCACTTTTTTAGATTGTTATCGAAAAGTGAGACGTATAGACGCCATTACGCCGAGGGTTTCAGTAATTCGGGAATGACTTTGAGTTGCCCTATTTGCCCATTTTTCTCTCCCTTATAGAATCCCAGTGAATTTGAATCCGATACTGCTAGCAGGTAAAGTTAATTTGTGCATAAAAATAGCAATGGATTTTATGTGTGAACATAGAAGACGCATCAAATTGGAAATTATCACCTTGCATCACTGCATGCTGAGGCAAAAAAGCAGTGAAATCGATTCTTTGCAGACTCGGCAGTTTTCCGTGTGTTTTCCCGTGTGAAGCATTTTACGAGATAAGTGATGAAAGTTTTTCCATTTTCAAATTAGTTTAGTGAATGTTTTTTCTTCATTGGAATTGAGAGGTGTTGGCTCTGAATTTAAGTAATTTTTTAAAGTAGATTCCACTTTCTGCAACAAATTCAATTAAAAACGAAACGCTGAAAGTTTCTATTTGTAGTAGTAATTCATGGATTGTGTTGTGGAAAATGTCTTAAGTCGAACTGACTATTATTAACTTGATGTTTCTCATCATGCGAGTCGACAACACACAGAGCCGGATTCGTCATACATTTATCAAGAGGCATTTTTATTTCATTCTCTTTCAGTTCATCCGTCTCATTTATAGGTCTTCAGCAGGTAATATCAAATAAGACAGTTTGAGTAATGAGGGTCAACCTAAAAAGAGACTAAAAATATTCACCCCAACCGCGTCTCCAACCCTTTTGGCATTATCCGAAGTTAATAAGTTGTTAAGAAATGACGTGGAAACAAACATTCTCTTAAATTAAATTTCTCTTCAATACAAAAGCAAAGAGGGCCCGAGTAAACAGTGGTATAGAAATAGAACTCTCCCAATTACCGCTGAATACACCCCTGCCTCGCTAAATTCGACCGAATTGAAAGAAATTGAATCCAGCAACGACTTGTTTTGCAAAATCATAATAACATGTTTGGTGCCAGTGTAACATTCCCTGGTCTGGATTTGATAGCAATTCACGAGGATGGGTATAATGCTCATCACGTTTCCATTGAAATCGTAATGAATAACTGGCTTGTTTTGATTTTAGCTGAATTAACCACATTGATATATAAATAGCGGCTTCTACGGTGCTTCCATATTGCTAATGTATGCATGCAACGGTTGTTCCCGTCAATTGAAATTGTGGTGCAATAGTTTGGGGTAATCTCACTTTACATCTCCCTTATTACCTCAATTTGCGTGGATGTGTTGCAACTTGTAGAATAATGCAGTTCGCTGGGCGAGTTGGACAAAGAATGGCGAGCTGTATTGATTATTTGATTCAACGGGTCTCCGATTTTGTCAGTGAGCCGCAGATTGCAAAAAATGCGCTCATAGTAATATGCATGCATCGCTCACACGTTTTAGTCCACGCCAAATTTACAGCAGTATTGAAAAGAAATTCACAATGTTTATTGTCTTTTAACAAGTCCGCGATTTATTTCATCTCCCAACCTTAGTCTTCCTTAACATTTCACAAAATGGCCATTTTTCTTCCCTCCGCTTTTAAACAGAATTGTTACCGATTTCACCCTTTCGTATGATTTATCAGCATGTGGTTTCACTTTATCTGAACAATGTCAACTCCATTAACTTCGGTGGACCAACATTCACCGCCGTCATGCTTGCACTGCTTCTACCAGAATCGATAGTAAATCAACGACAACCTGGACTTGCATTATTAATGGAACAAGTTCGATGGTAAATAATGAATTGAATTGTTTCCATAATGACTTTAATTTGTGTTTTTTTGCACCATAAAGTTGTTAGTTCTTATGCAAATGTACGCTCGATCACATAAAAGATGAACGCTACATTTAATGATGGCAATTTTTTAAATCGTAAAACTCCCGTGTCATTTATAACTATTAAGTATCCCCGTCGTTACTAAATCTCTGCATTCAGTCGAAAATGAATAATAGGTGCTGAATCGGGCTATATCGTGTCGCGATGAAAACTCTGGAGTTTAAGAAAATCCATGAAAGTTCAGATTTTAAGTCCCCTCTCTGTTAAACCAGAATTTCGTATTTTCTACAAACGAGTCCAATTAAACGTCAAATGTATAACCAGCTCAACAAACGACCTATTATCTCTTGGGATAATTGGTCCATTGGAAAAATCCTGCAATATTGCGCGGAATTCAATACTAACAACGAAACGGATGTTGAATGGTCACAGATTTTTCTAAAATCCATTATCTTCCCGCTGCCTCTGCAAGACGGAAAATTCCTGAAACACCTTCAAGTAATTAAAGGCATTTCCAGAAAAACTCGCCTCCCATAAATAAAACAATTTTCTTGAGATTCAGTCGTTTGTTCGCTCGTTAATTACAAAGTATTTACAAAAGATTTAACCCGGGGGCCCCTGCAATTACTTATCGTACGAAAGTGTTGCCAAAATTATCACCCTCAAGGACTTATTTTTACTATTTTACCGTTACCTTGTCTGTAGAAACTTGGCGTCCTTACCTGCAACAAGAAAAAAATTAAGTATTGTTCGGTAGCGCTTAAAAAGGTTGTATTTTTATTGATGACAAGTGCGATAGAAGTTAAAAACAATTCCGAACGAAGGCCGTAAAACATACCTTCAAATTACATATTTAAAACTCCGGGGAATATGAAGTTTCCGGATAACCAAATTATACTAACTTTCCGTTACTCTGACACAAATATATCTTTTACTGTGAAATGGAGCAGTTGGAGTTTATTTCGAGTGATCTAAACTTTATATGTTGATCCCGTTGAAACACGAAATCCGAAAAAAACGGGCGTTGTTGTTCCAAAAAATTACTATCCATCAACTACTGTAAATGTTCGAAATAAATTTCGGTAAAAAATGTGTATACTCAAACAAACAAGTTTACAGAAAGTCTGAGATACCTGGATCAAATTCCAGCAGTCCCATTCTTTTCACCCTCTGTTACCTCGGCTGGGCGTAGTATAAAACCGATTTCGCTTTTACTCCGTTGAAAATAAGATTGATTTTGATTTCTTTTATAACAGTATACGCCATTCACTTTTATTCGTCGATGTTGTTGACTAAATAACTTGCCGAAAAAATATCACAAAAACTCGTTCGAGCGTGGTGTGCTATTTACGTGGAAGTAACCATTCGAATTTGTTCAAAACTCCATTTATCCACTTTTGGAATGATGCTTTTCACTACTTTGTAGGAAAAGTTGAGCTTAATGCGAGACTTAAGTATCAATTCGCTGAGTTTGCATTATACAGCGGATCGCAGATGCACCTTTCCGTTGCGAAATTACGAAATGCATTTTACATGTAAAGTTGGCACGGCCGTAGCACACATTCTCTTGTAAAATATTTAATTTTATAAGGGTCCCTTCCCTGAATAACACCGACTTATGATAAATCACCTCCCATGTATAAGTCTGAGGTTACCCCCTGCGAAGAAAGCGTCTCGGGTTCGGTTAATAAGCTGCCAAATTGATTTCTGTCGAATCAAGCTACGTACGTAAAAAGATATCGTGAAGAGTAAGTTTTTTACCTCCGAGTTTTATTTTTCCTTCATCAAGAAATTTGAACGTTTGCAATTCCAGTAAATCAGCCCCGATCTACCCCATACCCTATTAATAAATCACTAGTGCCTTTGTTCTTGTTGGAACATATTGGTGTATAAATTTGGAAAAACATAAATAATTCTTAGTTTTTGCGTTTCGCCACATATCGTAGGAAAAATGTGATTTACGCGTTCCATTTTAAGTCATTTTTGCTCGCAAACCGTAACTCAAGGTTTTTAGTCAATTTACTGAATTAATATCGTTATCGATCTTGTTTTCCTCCGCCTGTAGCTTCCAGGCAATACCAAAATAGCTCGCGATAACAAGTAGCAACATTTTTGCTTCGTTCGACAATGTTTTAATAATATTCCCCTGCGTGAATTGATCAGTTTGCGCAAAGTTCAACAAACAGAAATGAAGTGTAGTAATAGGAAACTAGCAACCCTTTCTCTTTGATAAATTTAATCCATTCGTCGAGCTTGCAAATAATTCAAGTCAGGAAGATGTACGGACACAATTATAAGACGTAGAGCAGGTTAAGTAGATAATTAGTAAACTGGGAGGAAAGCAAGAGAAACACGGTTCTAAATTCGTGCCGTCATCCATTATCTTGGGGACCGCCAGTGGAAAACTTCTCCGGGTGTGTTAGGGCTCGATCATCGAGTGCAGTTCGCGGACAAATCTGTCGTAATTAGACCTTTAGAACTATAAGGTTAACTTCGTTAACCAACTTAATGAAAACGATGGATTTTATAACGTGCCTCTTTACTGACTATAAAACTTCATTAAACTCAATCGATATCGAATTAACTATACAAAGTTATATCTAAACAAATATTACTTGTTATTATAGAAGATATATCGCGCAGATAGATAACTAAAAGCTCTACCTTTAAAAAATGATCGTCTTGCATTAGAAAATTGATTCATTGTTGTCGAATGAATTCATAATTTTACCTCCAGCAATCACAAAACGAAAGTGCTAGCAAAGCTATGGCAGCAATAAATTTTCTTTCAAAGTACTTTCAAGGCATTAAAAAGTTATTGCAAGGCGAAAGTTTTCTTCTAAATGCGATTAACTGTAAGTTGTAAGAAAGACAACCTGTCGACCATCTCCTATTATTTATTAAACAACCACCAACGTTAAATAAACAACCATGGACATCTAAATTGATGCTGAAAACCTTTATAAATGTTTTATAACGTATTTACTTAAATAAAATTGCTTCCAAAATCATTTATAAAAGTGACATGCTATTAAATAATATAACATATTCTTACACATTAAACACCACTAGGCAATGACCCCAAGTAAAACATTCCATAAATTTCCACTATTTTTTTTACTTTCAAAATAATAGAAAACCTTTACTGATTAAATGCCTCTGTTAATTCAATAGATGATATGTAAACTCGCCTAAAGCGTTATCACTTGCTACTGAAACCTTTTAAAGAATGACAGCTCGTCCCACCTAACATTTTTATTTATTAAATTATTACCGCTTTCAAGCGATGACAACTGATATCGAAGTGATGCAGACAACTTTGAACGAACGTCGCCTTGTCAATTCCGACTTAAACCTCCAGGAATCGATTTCAAAACCCGTCTAGAGGTTCAACTTTGAAAATAGAACAGCAACAAAAAAGCGTTCAAATTTCGAGATATTAAAAGACATTTTGTCGATACCATATTAAGGTCTTTGGGATGCATTTTGCGGTTGGGTAAACAAGAAACGATGTAAGTGTTCGCCATTTGGCAAAGCTACAAATCAATTTTTATCAAGTGGAAGAAGTGACCGTTATCTCAAGAGATTAAACCGTTAAAATAGTATTTAAAAGTGAATGTTTCTTTGAATTTAACCTATAAATCAAGGCGAATGTATAAGCACCTTGACACCGAATGTGTTGCTAAAATTAGCAATTATATAACATTGTGAATTTAGTTGTTTGTTTATTGATGAGAGCAACTATTAATTATAATCCAATTAGATTTTCTTGCTTTAATAGAGACCATTATAATTTGAAATTACCTACTAATGAAGTGGAAGGTTATAAATTTATTACGACACGTCACAATTAATTACTTCCCTTCGCACATTTTTCTTTGCAGTTTGCAATGTTTTACTCCGATAATTAAAATATCAACCTATATGTTGGTTTAAATATTAATCTCAGAGTGAAGAGACGTGGAATTACCGCGTAACCCGTAATTTCTGTCTCACTGTAACTTGTGTATCTGTACTGTAATTATACTGTAACTGTAATTTTCCGTGCTATCTGTCATCAAGAAAATTTTAGTTGAACGAACTCTACTGAAGTCAGATTAAATTATACAGGGTGACGCGTAAATATCCCGACAATGGCTGCAGGGATTGATCGGTTAAAAAAAACTTGGCAAAACGACCAACTTCCAATTATGTCAACAAAGCCACTCCTCAGTATGTATAGCTACGACAGAGGTCCCAACCTGATTTAATAACACTTTTATTATTATTTTTATGGCGAGCGTTAAAGTGACACAAAAGCTGATAGAATCATATCAGAATGAAACGTTTAAAGTGTCCCCTCGATAATGGATTACAATTTTTCATTTCCACTACGAGAGAAACTCGGAGATTTCATTAATTAACTTTATCTAAAGTGCTCAATTATTTAGTTACATGTGTGTTTAGTTAAACCCTTTGTGCTTCACCTAATTTAGACGTGGAAAACTTAACTTGTTTACAATCTGAAAGGGATTTGTTAAATTATTAATCAGACTTAAGTCAATTATTGCACGACTAACAACACATTCAAGAATACCACCCTTTAATTTGATAATGCAAACTGGAATCAAAATTGTGATGACGTAATTGGTTGTTTTCGGCATGTTACAAATCAATTCTATTTCATGCCATACGTTCCATAATAGATAATGGATTTAGAGCAAAGATTTGCATGAATACACGACTGATTTGGTGGGGAAAATTTTCCAACAGCCTTAACGGAGAAAAATGTACCTGTCCATCTAATGAAACAATGTATGTACAAAGCAAATGTAATGTGTTTTGCAAACTTTCACCATAAATTCAGAATTTACAGAATTTTGCAATATTCATGAACAAAAAACAATCTTCTCTTTGAAGGTAATAACAGTGGAAAAACTATCCAAATTATAAGCACGGAGCATTGGCAGATTAAGCGTAATGAAATTTATTACACCTCTAAAATAAAGACTTTTCTTATACAAAATACATTTGGGACAGTTCTGAAGCCAAGGCCTGAATTATATTTACTTGACAAATTAATTCAGCCTGGCTACATTTCCTCGTTTAGATTAAACATAAAATGTTTACTTACAAATTAATTCAAAGATAATATTGAAAATTCCACATTTTACGGGTTGAAATTAAACATTAACAAACAAACATACAGCAGCGCAAAATTAGAATGAAAATAAGGAAAATCCAACACGAGACATCACATCCGCGCGACTTTGATTTTAAGTTTTATTATTCAGTTTTTCTTGTCAAAAAGTTGTGAGATGTTTTTGAAGGCGACATGAAGACTTCGCAATGCACTACGTCCATGAATCATGAGTTTTGAAAAGTAACCTCGAGGACAGAAATGAATTTTAATTTAGCAGTTTCATGTAAAGCAAACATAAGAAAAGTTTTGTGATGTAGTTTAGGAAAATGTCGTCGGCGCACGCTAAAATTCCGAGCTTGATATAAGAAACACATAAATTGGTGCGCTAGGAAAAGATAGAGGAGCAACAATTAGGGGACCTTGGCAAGAATTGCCTTTGTATATGAAAAATTCTATGTAAAGAATAAGAAGATGCAGATTACAACAAAACGAGCATTTTATAGTGGCCGTTACGGCTTATATAGTGACCTTTAACCTTCCAATACCAAGCGACGCCTTTTTAACAGTGTACATAAAGTTGAAGGATCTCGCGCCAACAATGGAGTATTCCAAAGGTTAGAGCTCTACAAGAGAACTTAAAGAATGTCAATCGAAATCCTCCGTTTTGACTGGTCGCTTCCATCCGAGCAGGAAACACTTGTCCAGTGAGTTATGACGATAATTTGACGAAAAAGACTTGAAATATTTCAAACCAGAAAGTAATGGAGTTGGCATGTTTTACTTTAATGATGGGAAGCTTCAGGAAACATATTTTTACCATTCTGCTCTAGTCTCATTTACTTTCATTGTTTGTTGCTGCGATTTTACGACCCTTATCTACTGTAGGAAGTCACTAATAGCAGCCTTTATAAAAAAAGAGCAAATGACAAAAACGACATTAGAAGAAAAATGTGAACGTTCACGGTTACAACGTTCCACAAATTATAATAAGGGTGAGGTTTTAATCCTAACTTGCATGTTTATAATCGCAAAACATATCGAACAAAGGTGCATTTTTCAAGTTCTTTTCTTCTGAATCGGTAATCACAATCACGAACTATGCACTCACACATTTTCTACTTTGACAGAATAACATCGCTCATTGTTGATCTGATAGGACGTGACGCAAATGCTCTGCTCCAGTGAAAGAGAATACAAAGAGCAAAAGTAATGCTTCGAATTGCAAGTAAGAATATTACACGGTGTGAAGATGAGTCAGTGAAAAATTTTCACTGAAGTTAAATGGGTGAAGTTAGCCTCGCAGTTCGAAAAGTTGGTTAAAGGAAACGTATAACTAGAAGCTATACACTGAATTTAGATTAGAATTTGAATTAATTAGACTAAATAAGAACCACAGCCTTGTTAGTCACAAGTCGATATAAAATAGCTCTGATCGTGAAAGCAAGTAATAAATCAAAATTTGTCGGAAAATATCAAACAAAGTTAGATAAGCTAAATTAAATAAAAACTGATTTACTTTATCATGTTAGAACACTCACAAGTTGTAATAGTAAATTATTGCCTTTGGAATATTGACATTCTCAAAAAAGTGGTGGTAAGAAATGACATAAATTAAACAGAGCAGCACTTCTTTGAAAGTTGATTAGTATGATTGGTTATATTAAGTAAATCCGTAATGGTAAAACAAGAATTTAGGGAAATTAGATCCAATTAATTCCAAATCGATCAAGCGAAGTAGATGTGCATAAAGTGTAAAATCATGAGAAATTGTGACTTCATTATACTTATTAATATGTATTAAGTGCATAATTAGAGTGATTATTAATTTATTAAATAGAATTATGACGACATGCATGATTCAAAGATATATTTATTTGTCAGATTAGTCAAAGTTTCAATTATCAGTATCAAAGTCAAATCCATTTATCAGTATCATTTTATAAAAAAAAATATATCTCGCAGTAATAAAAATCAGTGACGCTAGAAAAGGGGCCCCGACTTTTTGTTGTTTGGAATGATTCACTTTTGTCACTAATACCATCGACAGTTATTGAATTAATTCAATTTAATCAATGAGTTTAACTAGAGCAATCTTCGGCGACGTATCTGTCTGCATGTTAAGTGAGAACAACCCGAATATCATTAATATAATTAAAATGGTGTTGGAAGATTTCTTTCGTGAAAATAAAAGTGACACTCTCCACAACAAAGATAACTTCCCTTGCCTGCGGGTGTAAAAAGCAACATTTTTTCCCGCCCGCATAAAGGCATTAACATCGTTGTTGCAGCAAATTATTTTAATTTGCAGTTCGATCTGGTTGCACAAAACCCTTTGTATTCGTGCAGTGAGAGCTTTTGTGCCCTAATTAAAAATTTCGCGCTGGATGCCATAAAAAATAAAAAAAAAATCGTCTCTGGTATTGTTGGTGAACACAATTATTCAAAGACAAAGTGTCCCAATTTCAACCACATCATTTTCTCTCAAATTCTCAAAGCCCCTTCCACATAAATCACTGCAACTCAGTAACCCAAAGGTCTTGTTTTCCCCATTTAAGTCTAATTAGGATTTTGTGGGCAAAACACGCATAATTCTCCTTTCTAAAAGTAATTTGCGTACTCGTAACAACAACCAGTAAGAAACAGTGCGAATCGTGACTCAATTCTATTATTTTGTGCGGATTGTAACCGCAACAGCGGTCGTCGATCCTCTCTGAGAAGGGCAATCACATAATGTGAGTATTTCCATTCCCTCCATTGAGAGAGGCAGCACGATTTGCACCAGGTCGGATAAAGAATCGTTGCAAGCGAACCTGCAGCTCTACACGCTTCTCTAAACCGAGTCCCATCTGGTCGTCCTTCGGTCATGATCCGCTTTATAAATTCGAAGATTTTTTTAACCAACTGCCGGTTTTCAGCACGCAATTACGGAACCATATATTAAAATGAAATATTAAAATTCCAAGATCTCTATCGAATGGGCAAAGAAATGGAAATTAGCCATTATGTTACATTGAAACCATTGAAAATCGAGCGTGCTTTTAAAATGCAAAATATGAAGCTTATCTCAGACATTACGTCACAGGGGTAACGGATGGCATCAGACGTTTCTTGCTTTGACTTTGTACTGGAAATTATTTAGAAAAAAAGGGACGACAGTTGAATTAATTCGAGATTTTCATCGCATTACGCTTTTTGTATTTTTCTTTTCGCCCAACATGATAATATTTACGGGGCGCGGCAACCGATTATCCACCTGGAATTTACGTGATAGCACACCAATTGTGAATTACTTTGAGCCAAATTATAGCATACACGGTGTATTTATTCAATTTATGTCACGGAAGTATGGACATTAAATTGATGTCCGTAAAAGATGTTTTTAGATCGACCCCCATCTGCAACTCCTACCACGACGAAGACTAAACAAGACACTAAAACCACTCTGTTTATTGTTTCGATTATTTAAGTTTATATGAAATGTCGACGCTTAATTATATCGGCTTCTAAAAAAAAAGGAAACATCCTCTACTATGTTTTAGAGCAAAGCAAATAAACATTACTCGCGTATTAACACATGGAAGTGCAATGAGCAGACCTCCGTTTGTAGCAGACTACAAAAATATAATCACAACTTTCTTTAATTAACAATTTTATAATTTTTACATAAATATTTTACATAAAACTACATCATCTTAAATTAAAAAATCAAACTTTTCCTAGATCGCTTCACAGAAATAATGATTTTCTTTTCCATCAATGGCTACTTACGTATTGCCACTTCACTCTTTCAGTTCGTTCTTATTCTTCGTTTCAAGTACACTTTCAAGTTCGTAATTACAGTACCTGACCCTTATCGATATAAACATCACCTCGTTCAAATTTAATAAGCACAAAACGTGATAATGACATTGGTATGACCTGTTCCAATAATAAATGTCATTGTGTTAACCAAAAACAATGCACTTTTATATGCAAGCCTTAAAATACCTGATATCTTTATAAATGGATCAAGTTATAAATTCAATGTTATCAATACGAGAGGCTTATTGAATCTTTATATTGAGCGATGAACTTTGACAAGCAGAAATGTAAATGTAGAAGTGTTGATTGTATATTAGCACAATTAATTCAAAAATTTAAATAAAATCCGCAATTACTGCGCTAACAATAAAAACAAATTATATAATAATGCGTTATTTATTCAAAGATTAAATAAACTGTTTTACTCCATGCGTGGTTTCAACGCTAATTTCCTTTATTTAAATGTTTTTATTCCATCGACAGAGTAAATAAATACTTTGATAAAACACACATTTATCTTGGTAAAACCATTTGATCTGAGCATTTAACAAACACTGACCGCAACGAAGTGATATCGAAATGCATGTGATACGACGCTATTCCATGCAACTCAACAATATTTACATCCGTGAATAAATATAATTGGCAATCTTTGAAGTAAATAGCGAAAATACACACAGACACTTTCCTATCAGGAAATATTTACAAACAAATTAATGTTTTAAAGATTGGCTTTAACTTTATTGCACATCAAAGCGGTGACACAACAATATTCCAGCTCGAGATTGTTTATCACGCTAAAGTTAATTAATGAACTGTTTTTACGTGAGGAAATAAAATCGTGGAAAACGAAAAACGCGAAAAGTCTTACAAAGTTTACACAAAGATTGCAGTTTCCGTGGTAGTTAAACAATCGTAAATATTAACTTGTAAACGACCGCATTAAAAATAAGCTTAGTTTGTCGCCCAAACATTAAAAAATGCTTGGATCGTTGCGATACTGGGAATCAATGGGGTTTAATTAATATATTATGAGGGTATCCTGACATAAACGCTCACTTTTTAGTGACATCGTCAAAAGAGGGGAAAACAGTGAATTATGTAACAATTTCATGTAATAAAATTTACTTGTTGGCTTCCGTTGGCTAATTCATCATTGTCAAAATCGATTATAGAGTAAGAGCGCATGTGTAGGCTGTTCTTGAATGCGCCAGAGTCTAGGAAACATCAAGCAGCTGACCATCAAAAGCTACCAACCCTGTCTCACACCCCTTGTTATTAAGTACTTTATATGGTAATTTAATCAGAGTAACGCTACGAGGTATTTTTTAGTAGCATTAACTCCCTTTTCTTCAAGTTTACCCGCTGTGTTACTCTCATACACTGACAAACAAAAAGAGCAGCCCCACGATTTTGTCAACTTTATGTGTATGGTAAAGTAGGAATTTACGGTTGCGGGTATGATGATGTAAATGACAGCACTAAAGTTTCAAGTTGTATAAGCGACACAATGCAAAAAGAGGAAACGCTGTGACTTCAAACGTGCATTGTCCCAAAAACTCCTGTGGAAGCAAAACGTGCATTCACATATTATGTACTTAATCAATTTCTAATTAATTTCTGAGAAATTTCCCAAGTTCGCTGAAAGCTTACTTCAGGATAATACATTAAAGATGAGCATTTTAACAGTCCCAGTACCAGTTTTATTATTTTCAAATACTTCATAATCTTTTAAAACGACACATCAATTTCTGTAAATTTACTTTGAAGACCTGAAAATTGTTCACTTGGAAAGTGTTAAATTTTCATGAGAGTGAATTAAAACTTCGGCTTAATTATAACCTGCAAATTTATAAAGTTCTGTTTTATCGATCTCCAAGATTTCGCAAGAATAAATTAAGATACCCAGCATGATAACTGTACAGATTAAGGAATAAAAACGATGAGTTCTCAATTACCCAAAACCAAAAATATGTAACAGCTAAAACAGTGCAATTTATTTTCTTCGAACTTTAAGTCTTTTAGTTCCTTTAGATGGTTCAGAATCTTTAACTCCTGTTCTTTAACATCCTTAAATTCTTCGGATGCTATGAAATCTTTTTTCATAAAATCCGCTCTTTACTCTCAGAAATTAGGCCAGAGTAAGATTAATACTTTTAACGGTGCACCACGTACTAAAGCTGTTATTAGAAACGCTCATTTCATGAATGTGTTATCACGACTGCATCATGAAAAAAGCGCAGTTTAGATGCGCTTAAAACTCACGAAATACCACCAGCGGTGTGAACAATGAAAATTAAGCATAACGAAGAGGCTCCCGAGGACGTGGTGCATTTACCGTCACGGGCCATAAAGTAGGAAGTGGTGAGTATTGTAAACAGCATTTTGGACCAGAGATTACATAAAGAGTGCTATTTTTTAGACGACTGTAAGAATCCATTAGGAGTGCTAGATGTCGACGTGTCGCTGCGGGCAATGCGTACGAAACAAAAACAAGTCATTTAGCCTGGTGAGTTTGTTAAACGAAGTGGAACCCGAAACGTCGGCGCCAGATGCTTTCTTTCCCCTAATTCAGCATGCATCTGAAATTTACCGGACACACTATATCTGCTGAAATATTACGTCTAGGTGGAGGCTGTGCTTGGCATGTTGTTGCTAAGCCCCTAGTTCTGACGTGAATAACAGCGATTTTTCACGATTTCAAAAGTAAACGGGAAGAATTTAAGCAAACACTGAAAAACTGCCTCCTATATGAAGATTTCTTGCCGCTAAAAAAGACGATGTTTTGCGATTAACCAAAAAAACTATTTCTACCACTTAAATGAAAGAGTTCAAGATGATTAACATTTTATTCCCATTGAAGATCTCCACCAGCTCCGCTCGAGCAGTGCTGAATGGTTATGGTCTCATTAAAAATTGGCTTAGGCCAAAATCGAGTAAACGTGCTACCGTATCGTCTACCATTTAACAAGGTTACACATTCATTTAATGTTATTCTCTAAGATAAGATAGTAATTATATGAGAATAAGGCATTAAGGGCATTAAAATTATGAGTATCATAAAATATTCCATTATATCTTTACGTGATATTGTGGTTTTAAACCACTAATGTTGTCATTTGCCGGCAACATCCTCAGAAAAAATTATGAGCTATTTATACAAGGATCATTATAGAAATGAAAAACTGACGCATCCATTAGTGAAATTTTACGAGCAATGCAAAAAAAGAACATGCACACAAAGTTAGTTATTCACTCGAGCTAATTTAATAAGAAACTTTAACAACTACTCTATACCTCTACGTTAAAGCATATAATGAATATTTAATTAGATACAGACGCACAAAGACTGTGGTGTCTTTTACTGCAACAAAACCGTTCTAACGGAAATCCAATTTCAACAAAAATTTCAGCCAATTTTATTTCCATTACAACCAATGCACTGAATGAAAAAATGGGATGCAAAAAAAACGAAAAACACATTCAAAGATACACATTATCCGTCGTCGTGTGTTATGATTACATGTTGAATGTGATTTTACCTCTTAAACAGTGTAATTTCACAGGTAGCATTCATTATTTACAGACACAAATCACGCATTGGCGTAAAATTATCTTTAACTGAAGGTAAAAAAAGCAACATCTTTCGTGTTTTTAGAGCCCTTCTCCACAATAAATTCAATTAAGGAAATCATAATAAGAACTGTAATTAAAGTCTGTAAATTTCGCCTTTGAAACGTCATTGTGTTTTAAAGTCGTATATCTGCATTGTAGAATTTTTCACTGTGCGTGCTGTGAAAAGTTTGCGTGTATCTGGGGTGCCTTTGTACAACAAAGACGTGCCCACCTAAAATTTATTAATCCAGCCATGTATTGAAAACAAACCAATCGAAGGAAGGCACCGTTCGGTATGCAAGACTGATATGTAGTGTAATCACATTTTCTCATGCCGATGCCGATCCGAATGAATTCCCTAATAAAGAGTTGCCTGTTGTTAGCTGCTGATTACAATCACCTCTGTAAATTACTTGTTAGATTTGTTTACGACTCGCGTGCAAAGGAAGGTATTGTGGTTATTTGATATTTTCTAGGAGGAAGTATAATAATTACTAAAACCTGCTGCGTGACCCACTACGAATATTAAAGTGAGTTCATCATTGTAACAATTGTTCCTATTTTCGAACGCCAATAATAAAGTGTTATATTTAGTTGCCTAAAGTGTATCATCGCCACGTTATACTTCCATTTGTGTCGCCTCGTGGCGAAAACAATTAGGTATTATTAATCCACACGAGAAAAACACATTTCACATGTTTAGTTTTAGACACCATTAGTGGGAAATAAGAACAACATTAAAATTATCTGTTGCTATAACGTCAATATCTAAAAAAGTTGTAAAACCTGAGCATTGGCACAACCTTGCAGCGAACAATAAACAAATTATGTACATAACACGTTTGCAAAACACACCAATGAAATTATTTCAATTAAGAAAACAGTGTTACAATTCTAAACGCTTCAGTTCCGATTACTCGTTTTAAGAAACACGACTTTCGTGAAAAGGATTCTTAATTCCGTGACATGCAATTCAAAATTCGACTACAAAACTCGTTGACCCTAAAGAGTCAACTTATTTTACACGAAACGCCATGATGTAGCAGCGATGTTAATTAACGGCAATTGTTCACGTCGATCCTACCTTAGTGCTGACTGTCATTGTCATTATACTCGTCAATACATTAATTGTGAAACAACGGATGTTTTTAGTGGAACACGCTTTCAATTATGGGCTGATGAAAGCTGAATATAATTTCGCTTAATGGGACTGTGATGGTTCTTTTTATCTCCTTTTTGGGCCGGTCGAATTTTGAAGAGGATTGACACAAACTTTTGATGGTATATATATATATTCTTTAATTCTACAGACTAACTTCGTGATCGACTAACTACTAACTACTGATTACTGAATATGGAATATGGAATGCTGAATACTGAATGATTTTGAATACTGTTGGGGGTACAATTATATAGGTTCTGTTATCACTTAGACCCATGGACCTTCGTCATGCAAAGCATACATAATTAGCCATAATGATCAGTGATGGGTCCATGAATCATCGGTGGGATCATAACACTCCTCCCTCCTAAGTTTTTTGATATATGTGTGAATACAAATATATAAAAAGGTAAAAAAAACAATAAAGATAACATGGAGATATAAAAAGGGGAGAACTACTTAATAAATGCTTCTGAAATTTACATTATGAGTTTCGTTACTAGTTTGTTGAGGTATTTCAATCAAAAATTCACTTTGTGGAACAGTCTGCTGCACAGTTTGGGTATTCTGCAAACTTGACACTTCACTTTTGCGTTTTGAACACTTCGGCACCAATTTGTTTCTGTAGATGAAAGTGATCATGGCACCAAAGATTACGAAAATGAGCGACGAAAATATTATCACGGAGTGGTCGACGTAAGTTCCTAGGATAGGTTTGTTGATTTGGTCCTGTAGTACATCTGAAAACATCTGGAGTTGATGTTTGGCATCATGGAGTTGGTCTAAATCGACGGTTCGGAACATCACGGGTTTGGTTTCCATCCTGCTTAACTCCTTGATTTTCCCTGGGTATTTGACATTTCTCGTTATGTCGAAATTAGGGATGTAGTGATGAACGATGACGGTTTGGTTATAACTTGGTTTAAGGGATGAAGACATAGTGCGACCCACACAACCTGTGCTTAATCGAATGATTCCGACGTTTTCTATGGTTTTGTCCGTAGAGTCTTGTTTATCGAATTTGCAATTGATGGTGAGGCTCGTTGGCTTCGAAACAATGTACAACCATTCGTTGGGTCCAATTTTGTGATAAACTTCGAACTGTGCTTTAATTACGTTGAGATGACAATTTGTTGGTACTTCATTCGAATGTTCTACTTTAGGTGTAACTTCACAACTTGGATTTGAGGTAGTGGCGTATGTCATAACATCAGAACATAGTGTTATCCTTTCTTCCAGTGGTTGGCAGTTGGAAAGATCTTTCAATCCAGCGAATTCGTCTTTATCTATGCTGATAGTCAAGTAAGGATAGCAAGGCGTTATAAAGGAATATATGTTAGAGTTGTAATGTTGAATAGGTAGAGGGATGACTTTAAAAAGATTATAATTTTTATGATCAACTAATGGAATTTTGAGAGAAAAGATTAATAATTCGTTGTTATAAATTGCATTAAGTTTACACAGTGAATATAGTTTGTAGATATCACTATAGTCATTCAAAGTGACTGGAAAAATAAAATCTGTACTAATTTTTATAGTTGAAAGTTCTGACCATAGGTCTTGAGGATTGATTACCTTTGGGTATATGATGTTTAGTTTAGCAAACATTATTGACGTTATGAGGGAATCGTACTCATTACTAAGTTCTACTATGATTTCGTTTAAGAGATCGAAATGTTTTGTGATAGAGTCTAGTTGTTCTAACTGAGTAACTCGATCTAAGACATTATTTGAAAATTGTTGAAATTTTCTAAAATTATTATTAATGTTTTCTTCGTTTGCTTTGAGGGTAGTAACTGATTTATTATAATTGTCGATTGTGGAAGACATGATTCGAATTTGTTGTTGCATGAGAATCGCTGTTTGTTTTTCGTTGTTTGCTAGTGACTTTATAGCATTATCATATCTTTGAGCATCCGTTGCATCGGGGGTACCAAAAAGAAATTTTAAAACTGTTGATGCTCCGTTAATTAATCCACGGCGTTGTCTATTAAATTTATTCGTTAGAGTGTGTCCGACTAGATGTCTGATTGTATCTGATTTTTCTAGCAAATGTTTGATTTGATTTTTCATAATTCGAATTGAGTTAACACAGTAAGCTGAAGGGAATTTGATCGATGTGATTGTTTCGCATAGATTTTGAGAGTTGTTAAAAATTAAATGGATATAAGCGAGTTTGTTAGAGAGAAACGAAATGTTTTTGAAAGTGAGAAGAGTGAAATGGTCGTTGCTTATGCGAATTTGGCCTAAATCTTGATAAAAAAGTCCTGACTTTTGTTCTATCGGCGTTATTTCGAAGTTATTCGTCGGAAGAGACGGTGATGTCTTTGCGAGTGCAAGGAGTAGTATTATTTGGATTCGTATCATCTGAAACAATGGTTGGTTTTAATAAATTTTTGTGGTACGTTTGTTCTCTATTTTTGATTTTTAGGACTACGGTTTCGTTAGCGTTTACTCTGATTATTTTAAATGGTCCTTTATAATGTGGTGAGAGTTTTTGAGAAGTTCCTGGAGTTGTTGATTTGCTTTTTAAGTAAGCATAGTCACCGATTTTGAATTTATAGTCGTTTGTTCTTTTGTCATAACGGATTTTAGATGTTTCTTTAGAGTGATTTGCATTTAATTTAGCGGTCTCGAATGATTTGTTGAGTCTCAGTTGTAATTGTTTATGGTAGTCTTCATATGTGTAACGAAATTCTGGTGTACGGGTGATTGAATTTGGTAGTAGTGGTTTGTGTCCGAATAACAATTCGTAAGGAGAAAAATGTGTAGTTGAATGAATTTGACAATTGTATGAAAACATAGCTGTTTGTATGAATTGATCCCAGTTATTCTGTTCTTTGTTGACGAAATGTTTGAGGTAGTCTTTAAGAGTAGCGTGTGATCTTTCTAAGGCACCGTTACTTTGAGGATGGTAAGGACTTGTCGTAATATGTTTTATTTTGAAAAGTTTATTGATCTCTTTAATTAAATTTGATGTGAATTCGGTTCCATTGTCGGTTACTATACTCTCGGGTGTTCCAAATATTAGTATAAATTCACAAAATTTATCCGCGATTGTTTTAGATTCATGGTTCGGTAATGGGTATGCATAAGAAAATTTTGTTAAATCATCTTGTAAGGTGAGAATAAATTTATTTCCGTTTTCCGTTATTGGTAAAGGTCCTACTATATCCAGAAATAGCTTTTCGAATGGTCTGGATGAAGTCGTAGTAATTTGCATTGGGGCTTTAGTGGGATGTCTATTAATTTTGTTTATCTGGCAATTTCTGCAATTTTTTATGAATTTTTTGATGTCGTGTTTCATACCGTTCCACTTGTAGTGTTCTTTTATTCGTTTGTAAGTTTTGCTAAACCCGGTATGTCCTGAAATTGAAGTTGAGTGGTTTTCGGTTAAAATTTTGATTTTCTCGTTTTCAGATGTTGGCGTTAGTTTTTCGGATTGAATTATCGTAATTTTGACTACATCGCTAAAGATGAACGAGAGCATGCTGTTAAAGTTTGTCATTTTAATTTTTGTATTGTAGTAGGAAGGATCTTTGATGAAGAGTTGCCTTTCCTTTTTTAAATTAGCTTTATCGTAGAGGTTGATAAGAGAATAGTAAATGTCTTGGTAGGTGGGTTGATCAAAATGATTTAAATGTGTGATTAATATGTAAGTTTTAGAACTGTTGTTTTGTAAAACAATAACATCGTGAAGATTAATATTATCTGCATTCAATACATTTAGATCGTATTTTTCATTTAGAGTTTCGTAATTTTTGTTGTCTGGATGTAGATCTTTGGCTATAAATAAGACATTAGGACTTACGTTAAAGATATTTTCTTTTATTGAGGAAAATTCAATTGTTTTGTCGTTTTTGTAGTGATATTCGAGAAATTTCGAATACTGTCTGTCGTCAGTGGTTATGGGTAAAACTGGATTTCGTGACAGTGCGTCAGCATTTGCGTTTAGACGACCAGGCTTGTACACAATTTCATAATCAAATTCACTGAGTTTTAATTTCCATCTTAAAAGTCTAGATGATTGATCTGAACAATTGAATAACCATTGGAGAGGACGGTGGTCTGTGATTATTCTGAATTTTTGACCATATAAGTACGGACGATATCGCTTGACAGCAAATAAAATAGCGAGAAGTTCTTTTTCAGTTGTTGAATAGTTGATTTCTGATTGATTCAATGTGCGTGAAGCATAAGAGATAGCTAAGTCTTTGCCTATTTCGCCTTGAGATAAAATAGCACCAATTGCAAAATTTGAACTATCGGTTGTTACGATGAAAGTTTTCTCAAAGTCTGGATACTGAAGTATGGGTTCTGTTGTTAGTATTTGTTTCAATTGATCGAATGATTTTTGTTGTTCTTCTTTCCATTCAAATGGATGATTTTTCTTTAAAAGGTTTGTGAGTGGTTTAGCAATTTTTGCGAAATTTTTAATAAATTTCCGATAATAACCTGCTAGGCCCAGAAATTGTTTAACATTTTGAACTTTGGTCGGAATGGGAAATTTAGTAACAGCTTGAATTTTCATAGGGTCAGGTTTCACACCTTCTGCAGATATAATATGTCCTAGATATGTTATTTCTTTTTTCATGAACTCGCATTTGTCGGGTTGAAGCTTTAAATTATTTTCGCGAAGTCTCTTGAATATAGCCTTTAGTTTTTGTTCGTGCTGTTCAATTGATGAAGCATAAATGACAATATCATCAAGGTACACAAAACACTGTGAGCCTTGTAATCCGGTTAAAACTGTATTCATCATTCTTTGGAATGTTGATGGAGCATTTTTCAAACCGAATGGCATACGAGTGAATTGATAATGTCCAGTGTGTGTCGAGAATGCTGTCTTATAGGCATCGTTTTCATCCATTTTGATCTGATGAAACCCATTAGCTAAATCAAGAGTTGAAAAATAACATGAATGACCTAATTGATCCAAAATTTCTTCGATGTTAGGAATTGGAAATGAATCACCGACTGTAACTGAATTTAATTTGCGATAATCCACAACAATGCGCCACTTTGGTTTACCAGAGCTATCAACTTTTTTGGGGACGATCCATAGTGGTGCGTTGAATGGTGAAGTTGAGGGTTCTATAATCTTTTGATCGAGCATTTTATCAATTTGGTTAGATAATTCTACTTGATGTACTTTTGGAAAGCGATAGATTTTTGAACTGATTGGTTCTGAATTTGTTGTAATGATTTTATGACGAATTGCATCTGTGTGCGTTAAATGATCTCCTGGTAGTTGAAAAATATCGTTATAGTTGCGACAAATTCTAATTACAGATTGTTTTTCATCGCCGTTTAAGTGGTCAAGTCGAAGATTGGCATCAAGAGTTTCCAATCTTGTTTTAATGTATTGTTTTTGATTCGTGATATTTGACTCGGATGTGTTAAGAAAAATGTTACTGCGGTCCTCACTGAATTCTTCCAGAAGTAAATTTATATGATTTATTTTTACAAATTTGTCTGTAGTGTTAACTATTGTTGTTAAAGCTTTCTTGTCTTTGTTTACAAATAGGATAGCTTTTGCCAAAAAAACACCATCGTGAACTTTAATTTCCGGTGAGAGTCCAACATTTAAATTTCCTTCGTTAACTATATTGACTTCAATAACAGTTTCAGAACGCGGTTTTAAAATTGTTGGTACGGAAGAGTTGATCGAATAGGAACAATGCGGATACAGTTTTAGTGGGAATGGCAAAGATTTTAATTTTAATTCAGAATTACTCAAATCAATTACTGCTTCTTGTTCGGTTAGGAAATCGTTACCGATAATACCATCGTAAGGAATAGCGTTATCACCTTGGACAATTTGGAATTTGATCTTTAAATCGTGATTCTCGAAATGAGGTTCTAAGGAAACACTGCCTGCAGTTAAAATTGCATTATTAGAGTCAATACCAGTTATCATGGTGGTATCGTTAGGATTATAATTTAATGATGTTGTCTTCAACTTATCGGTTTTTATCAGAGAGACATTTGCACCAGTGTCAACAAGAAATTTGAAATTGATTATTTGTTTTTGATTGTTGAAATGAGGAAGATTTACAAATGTAAGATTTGACTTGGATAAATCAATATGATAAGAGGATTGTTTATTTAAAAATTCTTTGTCGATATTCTGCATATGAATTTGATTTGATTTTTTGAAATTATGATTTCTTGAATGCGTATCGCTTTTTAGTAATGTGGGATGTCCAACAACGCGACACTGATTGCGGACATTTTGGCGTTTAAATTTACCGAATTTGATGAGGATGATGTGGAAGGTAAATTGTGTGAACTTGATTGATTTTTGTTATTATTATATTGTCGTTTTCGACATTCTGAAATCATATGTCCTTTATGTTTGCAATAGTTGCAGAATTTTGAGTTTTGATTTGTATTTTGATTTTGGCGATTAGAGTTAGTCGTACTATGAGAATTAGAGTTAGAATTAGAGTTAGTTTGTCTTTGTGAGTTTGAATAATGGAACTTAGATTGATCACGAGAAGGGTTTCGACATTCTTGAGTTTTATGACCTTTTTTCTTACAGTAGGAACAAAATAATGTAGAAGTGTTACCGTTGCAATGTGGATTTCGGGCTAAGAGATATTTTTCTTCTGATAATGCTTCGCGTAACGCATCATTTAGTGTTTGCGGTTTTGATCTACGTAAACAATTCGAAATAGCATCATTTGAATGTAAAATAAATCGTTGAAGTGCAATTTCCATTATCATAGCTGTTCTACCTGGATTTTGGATTGCATCCTGTAAAGCTGATGTGTTTAGGGCGATAGTTTGTAGATTTTCAATACGATTAAAATAATTTTGAACTGACTCATTTTTATTTTGTTTAATTAAATTTAGTTCTTCTAAAATTTGTGATAAATCGCGACGATCACCGAATAATTGAAGTAAATAGAGATTTAATTCTTGCAAGTCTTTGAATCGTCTGTTTCTTGTTTGAGCACGAGCTGAACCTTTTAGTTTCGATTCAATGTAAGGAAGTAGTAATTGCTTCTGTTGATCATTGCATAATGACCAAGCTTGTGTACAATCTTGAACAAAATCATAGAGTTTTTCTCGATTTCCATCAAAGTCGTCAGAAATGATTGCTCTTATATTAGATAGATTGAAAGTTTGGACAGAACTTTCATTTGGATTTTGATTTTGATTTTGATTTTGATTTTGGTTTTGATTTTGATTTTGGTTTTGGTTTTGGTTGGATCGTGTATCGACCATCGTATAGATAAGTTAGAAATTCGTGGTCAAAAGAATAATTCCACTTACCGTGAAGATGACTCGGATCTAGAAGTTTGTTTCTTCCTTTTCGTTTTCGACCAGTAGACTTGAAATCAGGTTGCGGATTTTCAACAAAGTTGACCGTATCTTCCCTTTTTCACAAGTTTTTCTGCTCCCGGTTGGAAATCCTTAACGACTGCGCCAGTTTGTGATGGTTCTTTTTATCTCCTTTTTGGGCCGGTCGAATTTTGAAGAGGATTGACACAAACTTTTGATGGTATATATATATATTCTTTAATTCTACAGACTAACTTCGTGATCGACTAACTACTAACTACTGATTACTGAATATGGAATATGGAATGCTGAATACTGAATGATTTTGAATACTGTTGGGGGTACAATTATATAGGTTCTGTTATCACTTAGACCCATGGACCTTCGTCATGCAAAGCATACATAATTAGCCATAATGATCAGTGATGGGTCCATGAATCATCGGTGGGATCATAACAGGACAAAGAAAATGAAACTGCAAACTTGAAGCTCTATTTTCCAATTTTTTTCTTCCTCTGAATGTGGATTATGCACGCCACTAAACAAACTAATCAGCGGTAACAGTGTTGATGTTATATCGTGACCACAGTCAAAATAAACCATCCGGTCATTTTTGATCGCTTAATATCAGTGCCCACCTGCAAACACGGCAACTTCCAATTTACAATTTTTCAATTGCTGGAACACCGTTACGTAACGACTTGAACCATGAACTTGAATTCCTTAAATGGGCGATTTTTAACAAGATATGAAGAATATAGCATTAATATACATACAACGGGAGAATTTAAAAAGTTCAAATTTCTTCGTATTTGCTTTATCAAACTTACTATTGTGATGAAACACCCGCGATGTGGTTATAGGCTATGGGGAGAGGCAGGTAACATCAGCCCCACAGAACTCATTTAAAAGGAAACCTCAGATGATATGTTAGGGTGTTCAGTATGAAAAATTTTATTACAGGCAACCTTAGTAAAACGTCATTTCCATACGTAATATGAGGAAATATTGTGTATCTTGGAACAGGTTATTGGAAAAAAGTTATTGAGAATAAAATTTTATGTTTACCTGAGATATCAGATTCCACCATTTCAAGTGATAACTCAGTGATTGATTGTAGCCAAAGAAGTGTTTACGGAGCACAATACATTGGTCAATTAGTTCCACTGAAAATCAACCTACAAGTTCACGCTACATTCTCAATTTAAAAAAGTCTCGTTCGAGGAGGGTAAACGACATCAAGGGATGGAGGAAGTATAAACAATGTATAATACACCGTAAATCTTCCACCTGACTCGTTCAGTCGTCTAGTTTGTTTCACAGGTAGAATGCCAGCTGGTCGTTTTATACTTGCGTCCTGCACGGACAAAGGATTTAGAATTTCCTCCCAAGCGCACGGTCCTTTTTATGATAGAATAATCTTTGGGAAATATTTGCTTGTATTGATTCCACGAAAGTGGAAAGAGACGTGATAATCACGGAGTAACGTGGTTCACCTTTCTCTTCGTTCTTATGTAATAGAGAATGTAGCTTACTCGTCTGAAACGAGATTTTCTAATGTTATTTTTACAACAAAATAGGATATCCTCTGAGATACCATTATACATGAACATAAAGAAAATCGTATTACATTACGTCAACAACGTTGAAGCGACCAATACGAACATGTCCAATGCAATGTCATGTTTACCGTGTGCATCAGATACCAAAAAAATGAGTTTCCGACACTTTTTCAACATCAGACGTGTTGTTAACTTTATTATTAAAGTACGTCAAAAGTGTAAACCTTTCCAAACAAACATTTCACCAAATTAGAATTAATTAGCTTTAATTTTTATGAACTCAAGTCAATTTCTGGATATACCGACTTCTATTTCGCAAGTCACAAATAAAAATAAGAGTCTAAAAGATTTACATCTCAAAAACAACTAAGCGTAGCTACTAAGGTAAAAAATCTTCATTTTTATTTACTTTTATTGTGTAAATTGCACAATAATTGGTAATCTAAAATGTAGAAAAAACTTAAAATTTTTGTCTCACCCTACGCGCCACAACAATCCTCGTGTCATCATCATTATTTTGCTTACCTGAAAAAAAAAGAAAACGTTAAACATCGCAAGTAAAAAGAACAAGCGGAAGTTATAATGAGGGTACTACTGCATTTGCAAAATTAGCACAGTCACCTACACTGTTATTAACCATCTTTAACACTTGTGTAGCATTTGTTTTTGGCAAATTCATTGAGAAATCAAGCTCTTCTGCCTTTTCCAGTGAAACTTCTCCCAAGCAATTGCTTTAGATGTGATCACAATGTCATCAAAAGTTTCAATAAAGCCCGAACTCCGTTTTATGAGGTTAACACGACTTTCGGAGAAGTGCGAGGATGTGGTATTATCTCAGACCAATTTATATTTCATTACTTTGATTAGGTACATAATTTAGAAACAGGCACTATGGTGGGGTCATCGGAATTTCAGATATTTGTATCCAAAATAATATACGAAATTACAGACTATTCCACAAACTCCCACAAAAGCTTTGGACTAGCATTACCGATAAACATAGCAGG
Source organism: Gnatocerus cornutus (assembly GCA_029298725.1). Lineage (NCBI taxonomy): Eukaryota > Metazoa > Arthropoda > Insecta > Coleoptera > Tenebrionidae > Gnatocerus > Gnatocerus cornutus. The sequence goes on from CM055514.1 coordinate 11,518,869, forward strand.
AATTCCAGCCAACCACATACCACATCTACATATAAATTAATTTTATTGAAATTTTTGGCAAGATACAGCCTACACTGTTACACATCTATAAAATATATATATAGCGACGATCCAACATCCACCGCTCCCCAAAGAAATAGCAACATATACTTAATTTAATTGGCCGACAAATCACTGATAATAAGATTCAAGTAACCTCTCATTTAATGTTAATAGCAGAGTTGAACGGTATCGCATGAAAGAGCAGGCCGTGTTGGCCAACACATGCAAAATAAGGCTAATTCCAATTATTACACGCGAAACATACTCAACTCCACGCTGACCCGGAGACTCCGGTTTTTAAATTCCGGGTTCCGGTTATTATTCCGGAATGCATGAAGTGTGAGAGATCTCACGTGAGTTTTAATGAAATTTGGAGAAACAGCCTCAAAAGTCCCCGGGACAAAAGGTGGCAACCCTGAACCCTCTGAATGGATGTGATGTCTCTTTGTACCAACGTACTCGCTTCAGGATAGGTCGATACAAAGGGCGGTCAAACCATGGACAGGTCGACGTGTCCGCGCTTCAGCTCATCGTGATTAATCTCCAGCGGGCGCCTCCTGTCCAACTCTCTGTTGTTTTGACGGGTGCGTGACCCAAGCAGGCTCGACCTCAGCCCCTCCAGCTCCGCCACCTCGTGCCGCTAATAATTATGCGATACGTCTGTTGATTAACAGTTCAAAGACCTCGCCATGGCAAACATGTCACACTTTATAGAGGCAATTTTGGTATACAGGTGAACAAACAGAAGGCCACGATGACAGTTTTTCATCTCAACCGACCAAACCAAACCCGGGTTAGCCACAAATGCAGGATTCGTGTTCGGCCGGGCCAATGTTAGTTTTGATTTTGTTTAATGGCGGTAATTTGATAGCTGAAATGAATGATTCGGCTAAGAGAAACGGACAAATATAAAGGGCAAACCACCCTCGTTTTATAAAACATGATTCTCTAAATTAATGGTGACTTATAGCCTGCCCGGGCATTTTAGGGAAATTGTCTTGTCTTGGGTTTCTCAGAAAACGCCAATTTCTAGGAATGACGCCAAAAGCGAGATGTCATGTTTTATTAATATTTTGGCATAATCAGACAGGATTAACAATATTTTTTGCTCTTAGACAACGCGAATCTTGCGTGGGTCATTTCCTGCTCAAGAGGACTCAAAAAACAACCGCAAGACAGAGCCAATGTAAAAAATCAGACTACTCGACGCTGTTTTTCTCGATGGCATCATATTCTTATTTCGAAAAACGCCAAAAATTATAATGCAAAAAAATCTGCTCGACTTTCTTAACTTGATATGCAAAGGTGTCATTGTTGCTTCGTTCCAATCGATCGATCACATTATACAAATAATTTGATATTTTATCTTGGAATCTTGACAAAGCCGCGTCTGCATAAAAACTGCGTTGAAACAAATACTCGATCTTTTCCCTGATAACAACCCGCGATATAACTAAAATCTATCAATTCAACCAGTACAAGACTGCACCTTGCACTTGCATGAGATTGTCACGTCGATAACCGTTTCAACCGGTAATCCTTGATAACGCGTCGATTTTGCTAATGTTACCTAATTTTGGCACATGGCCGACCGGTTATTTTGCAAGCGTTTGATAGTTTTCCAAAATAGCGAAATCTCGTTTAAAGCCAAGTTCACACTCAACCAATTAATGACGAAAGTACCGCTTCTAGAAATAGATTTCTTGATGAAAAACAAGTCTGCCATTGTGCGAAGTGACGAGGCTCCTTTAATCTCAGCGATCGGTCAATGATTTTCTGCCGGTTTTAAAACGCCATTATATCCTCTGATAAAACTTGAAAGTGGAATTTAGCGACTGTTTTCAGCATACGCCTCGAGAAAAGTAAGCTTTTGTTTTCGTTACAATAATGAGCAATTTCGGATAAAATATGTATCTTGATACTCTTCCCTAACTGGTTCCTACTCGGTGCGAGTTATTTGATATCCGCTTTGTTCGGATATGATGTAACGCCGGAAAACTTCCTCAAAAGACTTTAATTCTTTTTATTTATTCTATGTAACGGTTGATGATGAAAATTCGCCTGTTTGCATACGAAGCATAATTCAAACGTATTCCAATCTGAATTTTTATGAATTATTCACGCTCCTAGATCATAAATTCATAAATATTTCAAATTTATAATTCTTTTTTTGGTTCATAAATACTATTTTCACGATGTTTCTGTCGTAATTACACAGATACGCATCAGATTTCACCACTCCACTCTATGATTCTACACTCCACACCTTCGCAATTTTTCTCGAGAAAAACCAAAATCCAATATCCATAAATAAATTAGAACAGAAGCAATTGCCAAGTATCACGAAATAAACAAGCTTACGCTAATTTAGATGTGGACGGTTGAAGAAATAGCAATATTCTTAAAGTAGAACCGATAAATTAAAAATTGTTAAGACACCTCAAACGACCTTATTCTTAACGAGCATTCACCTTTCTTATTTTGATCTGTTCAAATTTACCGTATACAAGGAGCAAGGATCTTTTATTGACCTATGCTAATCTAAATAAAATTTCAAAGTGTGACCCCAGAAAATTAAAGCAGCAAATTTCTGTTTTAATCCACGATTTCTTCGTCAAGTCAATAAGGCTACTGTCAATGATATGTAAAGATGATAATAAAATAACAGAGAATTTATGATCCTGAATTCGCTCAAATTTTTTTTATTATTTTCGCGATCCTGTTATGTAAAAATATTCTGTCGTTTCAAGGCCGCAAGTGCAAACTCGGTCGCCAAAAAAACAAATTGATATTTTATTTTTAACCCGAAAAAATCTGCAATTAGGTAAAATGTTGGGAAACTGAACACATGACAATTTAATTTTTCAATTTGATGTTTTGAATGAAGGTTGAATAATGTAAAAAATCCTCCAGTTCCAAAAGCGTTCTATTTTATCTCGTTGCATCTAAAATATGCATGCAGAAAATTCAAACATTTGTTTCCAGTCGTTACACTCGCTGTAACTGACAATTAACAAAAAGCCTAGCATGCAAATATCTCTGAACGTTCATTTTTAGTTAAATTCGGCGGAAAGCGCTTTGGGCACTGCGATGCATCCAACGCAATATTCATTTCAGCGTAAATGTGTAATTAATGGCTGTACTAAACCAATAGCAGTGGTACTCATCAAATAATTTGAGCAAAAATTTGGACTATGCTGAAATTGCAGCGGTGTTGAAAATGAATTTCTGTGTTGAACTGAAAGCAAGAAGTCTTATAGTAAACTGATTTATGCTTATTAATGACCCGGTCTTCATGATATTCATCATCACTTCATCTCTTCTATTCTCCAGATTTAAATGGGATTATTAAGCACAATAACTTGAGCTTTGGGTAACTACATATGTATGATGCTATGATATTGACAATGACGGAGTTAAGCACTTCATTACATGCAAAGCAACGATTCTCCCTCGAAATCTTAAGATGAAACACGTTCCAACATGACGCGGTCTGTTGTTTTGAATAATACGACATGTATTACACTACCGGTCATAGTATACCCGTCACGGAAATGTTAAGTTTGGTGGTCAGCAATATTCAAGACATATTTCACCCCAAGAAAACGTTCGTCGGTATCATTTCAGCTTCTACTGAAAAATGAATTCCCTTCTTTGGGGAGGCGAGGATAAAAAATGGACACGATACATTTTCACTAGATGAATACGTGCAAACGTTCCAGAGAAACAATTGACCGTAGATTGGACGGAATGAAGATTTGCCCATGTATAACTATATATCTCAGTTGGCCACGTTGACAAAGCGAATGGCTAAGATCGAGCACGGGCCGCCACGTCTTACCGTCTGAAAAATCGACCGACTTCATAAATAATTCATTCTGCAACACGGCTTTTTTTAAAGTGGTAGTAAATAAACAAAAAACATAAAGCCGTTTGCTTGCTGCAAACAAACTTTAGATTGCTCGGACCGTTATGATACTTTTATGTCATTGATGAGTTTTTGGTGACTCGGACCAAGCACGGTTTTTATCACCAAATTTCTCATTTCATCCCGACGGACCAACAAAAAAGAAAACGGCAAATGAAGGTTGCACGGCTTCAAAGGTGCAGCTTCTGGCTGAAAAATCTTTCATCACCAGACCGAAACACTGTTTTTTTAAGCAACTACTTACAAAAATGTGCATATCTAACGACCACGTTATTTTCTAAATTACAAAACAAAGACAGACCTGGGACAAAGAAAGACATTTTTAAAAGTCAACACGTAGTCAATCAATATCGATCATCGGATGTCGCGCGGCATAAATTACGTTAAAAAACAAGAATAATGATCCGCGATAAGAAAGCATCATGAGTGTAAACATGTATTGTGTTACGTATTAGCTTCAAGAAATTGAAATAAACTCAAAAACCGGCGAATCCGTCATACTCCGGTAATCCGCATGTTTCACACCCTCTCTTCAATTAAAATGAGGATGTATTTACAGGTTTGATAAATAAAACTCGAGGCAAACATATCCATTACAAATGGTCCGTTTACTCTCTTAACCTTGGCATGTTGCCTTTTTTTATTTAAACCAGAACGATTGTAGTACTTATGCAATACTTTTGGTAAACAACTCGATTTAGAATAAAACAACACTAAAACCACATTCTGACTAACAAGAAAAATGCAAAGATAAAACAACAAATGAGGTAAAAGAACAACATTTAAAGTCTCATTATGTCACGCGGTATCACATTATGTTGTGTAAACATAATTTATTCTGGAAATTTTGATATGTTATCTAAGCAATTAAAAGAAAAAATATTTGCACTTTGTTTCAGTAAAGCAACGCGCAAGAGTAAATAAACTTTGTTGTAAAAACGCACCGAAACGGTAGTTCACTTGTGAAACTGGACTGGTAAAGATGTTATCCGCACATGACCACCAAGTTGCAGTTTGCCTCGAAACGACGAAAATTTGCGATTTCCGGAGGTTTCACTTCTCCGGAACCAATAGTTTTGCGAAAATAGCGAAAGCGATATATTTCCCGAAAACGAGTTATTGGCTTCGTTGCATTCTATCCGTCGCACAACCAAACATTTGTTAATATAGAAAATTAGAGCAAAAGTTTTTTTGTTTCAAATGTCCCAGGCCGTTTTTGGGTAAATTTCGAAATTAGAACTCTTTCCTAAAGTCTTTTTAGAACTTGTATAGCCATTCATTCAAAAATAAAAAGACTTCCTGCTGGGAAGAGTTCACGGAAAATACAACCTCAATTCTCCAAATTTACCTAAACTCAAAACAACATGGGTGGGCCCCTGATAAAATTAATCAAATATTTGTATCAATTCTTCGCGTCTGATTGACAGATAAAAGTAATTTCATTGAAAACTAAACATGGGTAAAAACCCCACTTTGTCAAACTTTTGAGAAAACAGAAATCACTAATCTCTTCAATCCCGAACTACTTACAGTTAAGCCAGCGCAGGTAAACGCTATTTAAAGTAACACAGGATCTTCACTGTGTTAGTCCGCGAATTTGACAAATTTACATAAATGCTAATAATATAAATACTCCAAAGCAAAGGCTTGACTAGATGGGGCAAAAGTTTTGCCCCTAGAGATTTCCAAAAGTGTGCGCCTATACATAATATAATTCACCGAAACTGCTCCGAGTGGGTTTATCGAAACAACATCTCATTTTAGATATGAAGTATATTGTCCCAAATCGTTACTCAACAGTTATTATTTATAGATTGCCGAATCTACTGTTGTAATAACAAGAACTATGAAGATAGAAAATCAACAAAGAGAACTGTTGCCTTTTCAAGTTGGGTTATCCTTGATGTTAAACCAGGTGCGTGAATATCCCGGTATTCTAACTCGTGATTTTTGCGTAAAGTGGGCAAAGATCAAAATCAAGGTTTTCCGTCAGCTTAATTACTTAATGGTTAGGTTTCCATGCATGTGGTGCCACATCGCAGTGGTGGGTTTAGACTTCGATTAGGAGGAACACTTTGTTGTCACTTTGTTGGGGTGATGTGATTTTCGATTTGATCGACCTTGCGTGCGCGTTCCTGACCTTCATGGTCGGAAACCAGTTGATTTTTTGTCTCGCTGAGTTGTCTTGTCAACTTCTGTTATTAAAGTGAAGTTCGATGCGAAGAATGAACACAATATGTATATTCATATAATAAAATGTTCTTATACATTTGTCCGAAGTATGAAATTAATTAAATTAAAAATTTGAATTTCGATTTGTTCGTACATTAATCATTTGAAAGATGGGGCGGTATAATGTCTCGAGATCATTAAAAAATTACGTATCGTCGGATAATACACGGCATTATTTATGTTCAGGGACGGACACATGTCCGAATCACCAAACTAAATAAAGGTGGGATTAACCCCTTTGCACGCGCTGTTGACTTGTCGAGCGTCAACTTGAATCAACATGCGAGAACTGAAGGGGACGCTAGAAATGGAAATGCACCTTCGCCGAATGGAATGCACTATACCTAAAGCGACAATACATACTGCAATTCCATAGAAGAAGTGCCAAAACGTTACAGATCTAATAATTTCTCGTACCGCTTTCACCCCCCCGCACCAAGTACCAATTCCATTGATTTATTTATTGAATGTGCATCGAAAACATGTGGCAGTTACTGCGACGTCGGTGGCAGCATGTCCGAACAACGAGGAAGAGACAGAGGTATTGATCGTTGGTCCGGACCGACGTTTCCACCTGGGCGACGCATGCGTCCAAATGCTAAGGTCAAGGTCATATCAGTATCATCGCCGATAATGTCTTGCAATAAGCCCTTCATTACTAAACAAGTACAATTACAACGTTACAAGTAAAGAGAACAGTTTCTTTTGATGTTGAAATAACTAGGTGATCGCAAACCCACGGTGAAAAAATAAATCGCAAGAAAAGTATTTTTAGAACAAGGCGATTTCGACCAGAACAGAGGTCACCAAACCGTGAGGTTTTCCCGGACGGCTATGGACACATATAGCCTAAAGGTCAGCTGCTTTAAACGTTAAAAATTCGAAGCAATTTAATCGTAAAATTATCAAAAAAAAATCAGGAAAAAGGAAGGTAAACAAATAAATTTAAAAGGGTGGACAGCTGGTGTTATCGTCAACAGATAATACAAGAATTTGTTGAATTGTCGTGGCTTCTGTAACTTGAGGGAAGTGGATCTCTTCATCGTTTTTCCGAGTGTGACCACAGCTTAGCCAAGTTCGCCACCTGTTAGATTTTCATTTAGTGTTGCCCTAAAAAAACCTTAGAGATCGGATCGTGTCTAAATCAAAATTGCCTTTATAATTATATATTTTGCAGTGACGAAATAATTATCAAGAGGAAGACAAGAAAGGGCTACCGTGATGTTAATGGGCAAAAAAAATACATTTTTGTACCCCAATTTCTTTTCGGCACCTACCCCTAAAAAGGTGCTAATAAATTTCTAATTTAAATGAGGGCATAGATAGCACGTCTCCTATGCAAACTCCTTTTTAAATTATTGTGTTCTCAGATTATCCATTTTGCTCCTATTCCAGACGAAAAAAAAGCCGAGGTCAGCTCCAAGGTAAATGGACTTTCAAAGAATCTACAACCTACATTATATGATCATACATACAAACAATCCATTTTTCAAATAGCTACATAATATAAAAGTCGAAATTTTTGGCAGCAGGTAGATGGATAATCACGATTTTAATGCCAATAAGGTTTTGATTTCTACTGAATGATTCAAAAGTCTAATTAAACGTCAAACAAATTGACAAAAAAGCTATATAATCTCATTCACTCTTTGTTTTTGGTGACAGACGAATAGTGATCCGAATATATTACTTGAACTATAAAATCATTCATTTTGTCTATAACATTGCCAATAAAATAATGATGAATTTATGTAAATAGCGAGACTGACCTGACAGAAAAAATAAACGTAATTTATAAATAAATTGATTTGAACTGTAATGTCAAAATACTGTATGAAGAAAACGATTCAATTTTGAGGATTCAGATCAACCTAATAATTCACAAACTCTAACACAAAAAAATGACTTCTTCAGTTTAAAATCGCATCGAATAAACACTGTTTTATTTGACACGAACGGGTTTGACAGATGAGGCTCTAATAAATTTTCACGGACACCTTCAAGGATGTCATATCTAAAACTGCACCAATGATAAAAATAATAATAAAGATAACACCAGAAGGTTTCCAAACAAACTTCAAAACTGACAATTTGAATACTTATCGAAAATTTCAACACTGACACAATAAATAGTACATTGATCTGGCTATCAAAAAAACGAGCGAAAAACAGAAAAGGTCAAGTTTACAACGAAATTCCTAATCCCGATGTGAACGAACGACTGAAAATAAACGATAAATAAAAAGAATCGCGTTATGTAAGAACGAAAGAAATTGTGCGGCCTGTCGTAACGACATAAAAAGGAATTTTTAATTTGGTTGTAAACCTTAAAATTAACAACCATGTTATTGCAGTTGTTGCGATTCCGTAAATACCTCATCAAAATATTAAATATTTACGCACTACGTACTTTATTGCACATCTTATTAAAAAACAAACGCTCCTACATTTTCCAGGTTTTTCTACCATCACAAAGTTAACTGAATTGGAGAGGATTTGATAATAATAGGACCATCACCTTGTATCATCACTGGTTGCGCACCGGTGGGTTGACATTTCTCGCCCAAATTCACCCATCAAAATATTTAATTGTGTGATGCAAGTCAAGTATTTGTTCGAACGTAAACTGTTTGCGCGATGATAAGCCAGTTATTGGCCAACCAAAATGCAAAACTATTTTTACAATTAGGTTACGTGAATTTTTTAGTTTGCAACTTCACCTTCACCTCTAACTTTTATTTTTAAAGGCAACGAGCTGATAAAACGTGGGAACACGTAAACATAGCCAACACAGCTGCTGTCATTAAACTATATATAAATTTCCATCGAGTTATGTAAAACAAACAGACCATTTTTACGTTTTGATTTTAAAACCTGTAAATTTGTAACGATCGCTTCGCTAAATTTAATCTAGGTAAGGTGACCCAAAATTTGACCATATTTGAGGAATTTGCGTCACAGTAAACACTCGAATGCAAAAAATCCCGCACCCGAAATAAAGCAAGGGCTTTGAAGAGGCTCTAATATGTCAAGTGTCATCGCTAGCATGACATTGTTTGACTAAACGAATCGCTTTGTGGCACAGCTAACTTAAGTTAGTTGTTAAGCTCCCCAAGTAGTGTTTTATAGCTCGATTAGGAAATGTTCATGGTTCTTATCGATCGAACAGCTTCTATGCGTATGCGAACCCTGGATTTCTTTCGCCTCAAAGCGAAGGAGACGGCAGTCGGAGGAGGTCCGGATATGCGTGTACGCGGTGTCAGCTGCGTGTGTTTGCCTCGTGTGCGTATGACTACCTAGTTTACAATCAAACACATTCGCTACGTGCTCGCTTCAAACTCTTCAGACCTTGTTATCCGAGGATTATAAGGGTAGTTTCATTGATTTCCCTTTAACATATCCGTGGAGCAAAAGGTAGCAAAGGTGTGATTGATAGGCCACCTACAAGCGAACAGAGGAATCGGTTACAGTTTGTTTTTTGATTTACTTTTTTTTGAGATCGATTACTCCCAATTCCCAATTACACGAATATTTGCTATGAACGGACATAGGCACAAGAAGTAGGTACAACTTTCCATTTTAACAAAACTGGAGTATCTATAAATATTCTAGGGTCAATTCCTATATAATTCCAAGAGTTATGTGAGTTCTGAGAACATGTCTAATAAGTTAAATATTAAGTATGTTCGTTTAACGCACTGGTTGAACCGAATGAACACTTCAAATCAAAACTTCATGGCATTTCCAACAATTAGAAAATTATCTATAACTAGAATTGCTACAATTTTCACAAGGCTAACGAGTTCAAGCACCCAAAGTGACATATTCAGTTTACTTATGGCACAAAAATGGGGAAAAACTCAGGAAGAAGTAGTATGGGCCTCAAAGAACCAGTTTGTTTAATGATGTGTTATTTTCGGTGTTGAATCTTATCACTATCGCATTATCGCTCAAAACGATCACTTTTATTAATGACCTGACAAACAGATTATATAGATACCTCTCGATATATGCACTCTATCTGCGGCCAGTCGCGAGAGTTGGTTCTAGAACTTTACTGTCAGCGTCCATAAGCCAATCCATAAACTTTGAAACCGATACCGACGAAACAAGCGAGCTGTTATTTATAATCATTAAGTAACAGAGTTTTAATATGTTGATAAACAAATTAACTGCGTACTTTTTGTAAGGGGAGATTGTGTATCAATTAAGGTTAAATTAGAGCTCCCAACAAGTATCAAGCGGAGAACCGGTGGTCGGTAAAAAACAACGTCATTAATTTAAAATGTAGGAAGCTGTAGAACATGTGAGCAGTAGCTAGTCATGTGTTTTTAAAGAATGCCGGTTGAACTGTCGACACCAGACTACACGTCCAAGAAAAAAGGGGCTTTCAACGAGGATCCAAACGATATTTCAATACGAATCTTTTCCACACAACACATGTCAGAAGTGTCAGAAACTCACCATAGCAAGATTGCAGAGAAACCGTCGACAGTTAATTGGTACATGCGTAAATTATACATTCGAATGTGCGTTCCTTTTTGCGATCCGAGGCGGTTTATGGGTAATATAATTTTAATGGCTTTTCCAGGCAGTGTTCCGCATTGGGTAGAAATCATTTTATGAAAAATTCGGTACCATACAGGTATAAATACGAAAAGTTAATCCTATTGTCGTCGTCGTAATAAAACCAGGACTAAGCGCGGTGTGTATGTATGCAGTACGGTTAAATGGGCGATTTATCATTTTTATTACTTTGTATGAAAGTGTAACTATCTTTTGTTGTTGTTTCAAATTTATGGAAATGCCTTCTAGGGGAATGGAACGCGAGTTTATTGTAACAAAGTGTTGAGTCACATGCTTCTGTTGTTCAAATTTATCTATATCGCGCTTTCAGGTCTTAATTTTAAACATGATATATTCCATACCTGTCGGATGCTATCGATTTTGCACCTTAAATACAGTGCATATAAATATATTTACGTTTAAAAACCATTCAGATAAAACTTTTGAGAATTTATCTGTGTAAAATGACATTGTGTGTTCACAGTAGCACTGTCATTTATCAACTCGTTTATGTTTGACAGTTGAATGTATATCATATATTAATTTAAATTAAACTACCACCACATTTTTAATTTATTTTAAACATTTTATTCCTAGTAACGTTTCAAGGTAACCTTCAAATACTAAGACAATTCAGTTATCTATTTTTTCACAAATTTATCATGCGATAAAGGTTGTTTTGTTTTGATTTTATTATTTGCAGCCATCGCATGACAGCTCAAACTAAACATTCCGTTTCATATCATTCACCACGCCTCCATTAAAATTTTGGTTATCGTTAATAGTAGTTTCGTCATGCATTATTCTCCATTATTGTCGTTTATGTCAAGCTACTAAAAACTGATGCAGCGCTGTTGTGTTTCCCCTGACAATGGATTATTTATTTGTGTTTTGTAATAGATCTGAATGCAGATTATTTGGTTTATGTTAGTGTGAAATAAAATAGCAGAGGTTAATAAACTATGGAGATTAGATAACTATCCTGATTCATCAAAATCAACCCGCACTGCTGAAACTGATATAGATAAGAAATGATATTATTGTTTTGTTTAAATTGAGCGAGACTAAAGCGAATCACCGTGGTTTGCATGCAATTATTGAAAGGTCACGAGGTTGCTAACTGGATCATTTACAGTCAAATTTGAAATAATGATCCCAACAAGTGAGGTTACATAATTTAGCAATGTAAAAGTCGACATCTGCCCAGATGCTAACTTGGTATTAATGTTAAACAAACAAACGGATGTATGTTTATCGTTTTTGTTGTTGCTAATAAAATACTATTTGTTGCATTAGAGTGATGACTGAAAACTTTGTTGCGTGATGGTTAAACATATGCCTACAATCCAATTAGTTTCGGATGTTATTCAAACCGCAATAAAAGAGGTCCAGCGTGTTTCATCAAACAGTGTCGCTTTTTAATGAAAGGTTATCTTACACCAAAACCTTGAATTAACATTTTAGATAACGTAGCAGAATTATTCTGCCATAAACGCCCACGATTTTCGAAATAAAACTCCGAGGGGTTATTTTTATTCTGAGAAGATATAAAATTAATTTAATAAATTCATATGCTGACACCGGTTAAAGGCTAAAACTAGTAGTGACAGGATTACAAGCGCCCGGTTTAGTCTTTGGTTGATCTTTCGGTGTCAGTTAGGGGAATGTAAAATATATTCACTTGTCTTGTTATAATGAGCCTCAAATTCGCGTTTTGTATTCATAACTTGTTTTCTTTCCCCTTTTGTATATTTTTTCACTGCCGGATTTTTGAGCCTTAATTTGTGAGGTTTGTATTATCTTGTACAAAGCATGTCTCCAATAGGAATTAAGTTTCAAAACCCAACATGCGGTATACCTTTGTTAAATACAAATATTTGCATCTCATGGTCGAATATTGTCGTCATTTTTGCCAGATCAAGTTTTCATCCACTGTGTCCAAGCTGCTCTTAGAAATTTAAAGTATATTGGTACTCCTCTTTAGAGTTTGTCAGTTGATAAACTCGAGAGACAACAGGGGTACCAACCCATTTCAAATTCCAAAGCCTGAACATGATGTGTTCCATTAAAAAGATAAATTAACGCCTTCTATTTACTTATTTTGATTACAAGTCTCCACCCCCACGATAACAGTAACAAAGGTAATTGCTGACGGCTATTAATCTCAATGATGTGTCGTTTTTTAACAACTTGGTAATTATTTGAAGAATTCTGACGAAATAAGTTGAGCGTAATAAGGCATATCGACAAATTTGCCTTTGGGGAAGAAAATTCCCGGAATTTTGTCGATATTTACGATCATTTTTTCGTCGAGGATAATAATTCAGTAACTGGAAGACGATGTAAAATGAATTCGAGGCGTGGCTGTACATAAATTTCACTCAGTGTTTGTCATGCTTTTTAATCAGAAGGACTATAGAATTAATGCAGATTTATCGTCGTCAAGATTAGGCTGTGTATTTAAAAACATTTTGGTCAGAACGTGCCAAAGCGTTCGGAATACAGATCGACAAAGAGAATCCAACAAGCAATTCAGTGGCGGTTTTACATAAAATAAATAAAACGAAAACGGAATGTTTACAAATTTAAAAAACCATTAGTTTGAGTGACATAATGTTGTTTGTGCAGCATTGCTTTTCTCAAAAGTTTTTATATTCTTGAAAGCCTAGCGAAAAGAATTAGAGTAGTTCTGATCCATCTCTGTCCACCCTACATTGTAGGGGTCAGGCTACCCCTAGGGATTCCCATCGAGTTCGTTTTCGTCGTTCAACCCCTTCGTCAACCCCCTACGGTACGGTCAGCTTGCGTCAAAATACTTCTAGCACGATAAATTTAACATCACTTCACTTGCAGTTGGAAAGAAGTAGGAAAGTAGAAAGAAACAAAAGGGAAATTCGAATTTAAACTTTCGGATTACTTACCGGAGCTTTACGGCTGTTTTTTACTACTACAATGATTTCACCGAGGATTTAAAACTCCTTTGATGTAACGAGGAAGTATTAGATTCTTACAACTTTCATAGCACTTGGCCGGGGTTCAACGGTCATATGTATGGATGTAACCACCATTTTTATCAATTTTATTGACAGCTATATAAATACATATAAAATAAACTACAGTGTTGCACTTAGTTTTCCTATTGGTTCTATCTGCGATGTAAAGATCTCTATTAATTTTACTGCAGTTACAATTCAGGGAGATAAATAAATGGAAATACACGAAAATTCTAGAGAGTACTGAATAAAAACCCATAAAACTTTCATCTCGTTTTAAATTGAAACCGTCCATTTGTAACGTAACAGCCTGGATACACACCTACACCTATAATATACACGCAAAGATTGCTCCAAGGTTATCCCATTATACTCGAGATTGTGTACCTAAAAACTCTCATCTATGATTCATAAGTCTTGCATCGTTTTCAAGTTGGAGCAGTGAAAGTGAAACTGCATCAGGTAGATGGGATTCTGAGAATATCATAAGATTCTGTAAGAAATTCCAAAGTACCTGCCTCGTCAAACTGACATTGAAATATAAATCCGCACCACGCCTTACCGATGCTTTTTACAAAAAGGCAACTACAAAAATATAATAACCTAATAGAATTACGTGACTCGAATGTTGGCGATGAGGGTGATGCGTTGGAACTGATACAAATCTATTCAAGATGTCACGTGAATTTAAAAAAGAAAAGTTTAATTGCTGCTGAAAAATGGAAGAGAACTTAACAAGAGCCCTCAATTATTCGGGTTTGACGACTCGAAATTTACATTATCAGTCATCAACTGTAAAATTTAAAACTCGGCAATTTTCAATTTCCGGGTCGATCATTACTTTTTCATGAAGTTTGGTTGAAATTACCAACACAACGTTGAGGAATTTCACCACCCGACACACCTTTACGATGAACGCAAAGACAATAAAAAACGAAAGCTCACCCTCTTCCCTTTGCGTGTTTGTGCTTGTTATTTACGGCCGTGATGCAAAAATTTATCTGTCCATTCCGTTATATTGCGATTTAAAAAACATTATTTTCAACATTAACTTAAACATTTCAATGATTTGCATCGTAAAACTCGCGTTTATATCCTCCCTAATTTATTATGAGTACGTTTCATAACAATACAAATAATTTGTGGTTCCTGGTCGAAATTCCCTATTTTAACGACCTCGATATTTTAATGAAGTCGTAAAACGCACCGCATCGCGAAACAAAGACAGTTTGTTAAACGCGACTTCAAAGGAACTTAATTTTTATGGAAGAATAGATATCAACCACAAAAGGTAATACTCACAAAAGAAGACCATAATTGGAAATCAAATAAGTGCATAAAATTTGAACACTATTACGAAATAATCGCGTTGTGCGTGCATTTCCATTGGTTGACAACACGAATGCGGGTTTAAATGCAGATACTTGAGGATTTATGTAAGTGCATTTAATCGAAGCGAGGTTGCATCGACGTTTCCAAGAAAAAAGACAACGACTGCACATGTTTGCTTTTGGTGCTCGTAAAAGGTAACACAAATCTCTTCAAGTCTATTTTAAGTAAATAACGAAACAATTGGATCCGGCGTAAAAATTGAAAAGACAAACATGCGGGTTCGAACAAATGAAAAGTGACACTATTCATGAATTCTAAAATGTCCGAACAAAACTCGCTGCCAGCCAACAGAATCATAAAACCACTTCGAGATTATCCAGAACATTCCCAGCATGCATATGAAATAAATGTCTTGCCTCTTCTTGAGACAGCTCTTGTTTCATAGTTCTTGAGAAAATCGAAACACAACATCCAGGTATCTGAACCGTTTCATCATCATAACCAATCTTCGAGGAACCGGTTGGAACGGCGCAACAATCATGATTAGACAATATGGAGAGTTGAAACTGGCGATATTGTACGAAAATAAAACTGAGATGAAAGTTCACCAGAAATAAGCAAATGTAAATGTTTATTCGTTAAATTAAGCAAACAAAAATGGCGACGGTTTTAGAAAGCGAAATATTTGGCCAAGTGCAACAGCAATCAATTCTTAATGAAATTCACAACGAATGTTACGAAAATAGACAACGATTTTGGAGAGAATTGTAACAAAAACACGGCACAGTGGGACACGAGCAGATAGAGCGTGAAATGCTTAATTGAATATTACATAATTATGAAAAACCGTAATGCAATGAATGAATATGCACTTGTTCCGCGCGATGTGGTTGCAGCCTTTATAAACACAATAGAAAAACTCTCTATGCATATTATATCATTTATGCAAAGTGGAGTGGTCAGCTATGCCAACCACACAACAAAGAGGTAAAAAGGGCACTTGCGCGCCAATAAGGGAACAAAAAATAACCAGTAGATCACTTTTATAGAATCATCTTGCTGCCTGGAAATGTTTCCCCATCTCAATAGAATTACCCAGAGCGCATCTGTCCCATGGGATTATCCTTATCTATAAATTTATCGTGACCCATGCCTAGTTAAATGACTATTTATTCTTACTGCCACAGAAATTATAGCCCACTGACCAGCTCACGTTTGTTTTGCGTTCGTTAGGACATAAAAAACACCGCCAAGATGTTTATTGCGATAGGGACAATATTACAAAACTGTCAAAATACTTCACCAATACCGTCAGGAAAATTATCTGACTAGGCAGGAAATTGCGTGCGAGCCATACCCACAAATTTTAAGAAGATTAGAGTTAAAGGTCCTTGAACTTACAGTAGTTTAGCCACCCAAAAGAACTACTTGTTTTCTACAATTGAAACTAACAAAATGCGTCAAAATATGAATTAGTTGCCGAAATAGAAAAAGTTCTATGTTCGCCACCAATATTCAAATCTGGATCGTACACAATCAATCAAAACTGTTTATAATTTACTCACTGGATGATCCGATAAGATAACCTAATAAACCGTCTAGATTCTCGATTTAGCTAATGTTGTTAGTTGTACATAAATTTACAATGAGATATTGAGATAGGACAAACTGTAAATTTCCCATTAACGGTCACGTAACGTAAGAAAAGTGTGTGCTAAACAACGAGGTTGGTCATAAAGTCTATTACAGCTATTGTAAAATCAACCATAATCGACCTGGTTGTTCAACAAACAACTACAGTTGAACATACATCCCTAGTTATAAAAAAGAAGCTTTGAAGAAATTCCCAAAGAAAAAAAATTGGAGATTAATATTAATTATTTTTATATTGTGATACAAGTGTCATAAATATGTGAAATAAAATTTATTATCCAATTAAAACTTTTACGTAAAAACATGGCCACTGAAAGCTGTAACTGAACATTACATAACAGCTCGAGTTATAAAAGAAACGTTGAAAATTCTTGTATTATAATATAATTCTGCTGCTTTTATCAAATTTGTTTGTATTGTTGGTTCAAGGTCTTGGATTAATTGTCATAGTGACACACCTATGCTAAAACCCCAAATAATAGCCATTAATTAAATAAAAACACAACCTCTTTCGTTTTTATGAAAATGTTAAATAATTAAAAGCACTTCTAGATTTCCATAAATAGGCTGCTGACACCGTACTCTGTGGAAATCAAACGCAACAATTCTAAAATAAAAATGTGTGTTAATTCGAAATTTGCATAGTATGCACTTCATGCATGACCATGGCAAAAACGTGATACGGTTACGTATAATCCCACCGCAACTAACAAATTTTGAAAAAAAGCAGCTAATAAAGTTGCATCAATAAAACACAGAAGTTCCCCCGAGAAAGAAAAAACTGCTGAAACCCCTAATACATTATTTACAGTAGGCCAAGTTGCAGTTTGGTGTTGTGTTGAAAGATAAATCAATCTTAAAACTATTTGGGGACCATTTATTTATTCGGTGGATCCGTACCTTGCGATGGAGGATCGGCCACACCCGAGCTATTGCCAAACAATGCTGTTTTTGATTACACAAGAGGGCGGCAAAACTCGGCCATTTTTTAAAGTGAATAACTACAACGTTTGCGGGCAATTATCTAAATAGCTGGTTAAAATTACGTGACAGTGCATGTCGTAAATAAAGTTTGCCCCTTGTATTCAAATGCGATAACAACGTACTGAGTTGTTAACTCTGTAAAAGAAGTGTAGGAATGTGTAAGAGGCCTTTGAACAACTCGATTGTTGAAAAGTATCAATTCATTTGCAGCGAAGACGTAGGTATTATTCCGGTCAAAAGTCTTTGGTCGTCAAAGTCACTTAAATGATATTTCGAGTTGTAAGCGAAGCTTTAAGAAAAGTTAATCGTATTTTTCACTTATTCATGTCCATTGTCAACATGTTTTTAAACAAAAACTGTCAATACTTTTAGATATGTTTAGTAGACAATCTTTCTGCTCTTTTAACTAAAGGCAATCTCTCAGGGGCAAGAAAACTTTCTTGCACTTATCAAGAGCACATGAAAAATTCGATGTCAAAACTGTCATTTTTTTTATTGGCACTAATGCTTGATTTAGAGCGAGTTTTTTTTTTAGACTGACAGAAATGACCTTTTGACCGGAATAGTACTGTGGAGTAGAAAGCCCTTCTTTTTTTTTCAAGTAGAACCGGCATTAAATCAAATAGTCTGATTAAAAACTGTCTTTATTCAGTGGTAATTTCAATTTACAATTGCAATAATGCTGTCAAATTTGCCCTTTTAACAAAGGCAATGTTACGAAACAAAAGGTATTATTTTTACTTATAAACTTCAAAATTAGTATTATAGTGGCAAAAAAAGACAAGAATACAATTTTTATTTTTTATATGTTGGTTTTACAGTTGGTGTTTATACAGATTTCAAACTCAAAAAGACACGTTGGTGGTCTACCAACTAGTCTTCAAGTTGCAAATGTGCATTCTTATTGAAAATTTTAAATGATTGCAAATGTGCTAATTGCGCTATGCAAATTTGCAGTACACTTTTGATCATAAAATTTTGGTCAATATTAACTGTCAAATGTGAAACGACCTTTATGTTCTCTACGAACTTTGAAGTTTTAAAACATCAATCATCATGACATTAAAATATGGTTTAAATTAGTTTTTATTAATATAACGTAAAAATCTTGCCCAACTATGAGTGAATTTAAACCGCTTCTCTGGAACTATAGACATGGTATTCATAAACTTACCCTTCCTATAAAGTATCTACAAGGTCTCAGAGAATGCACAACTGATTTATTGTCAAAACTGCCAAGTGTCAACTTAAAGGGGTTGGTTGCTACCAACCTCGTCATATTAAAAACACCAAAGACCATATCAACAGTCATGTGTGGTACTTTTTGGCAAAATTTTAGTAAGATTGGTAGCTAGTGCATGTTTTCTAGCTAATTAGTAAAGAAACTCGTGCCTCGTTGTCAGTTCACTTGCTCACAAGCAGTAATTAAAGTCAGCCTGTAATGGAAGCCAACGAAAAAACCATTAGATTGCACGATTATACTTTTAGTTTGAAAGAAAATTTACCATGTTTAGTAGCTGCGTACAGAACGTCGTGCTCTGTAATGAAGATAGAATCTAGAATATCTTAGGACGCCGCAAAGAAGCACTCTACAAGACGGCAAAACGAAAAAAAATTGTTTCATGAATTATTCGTATTTGGAGTGAAGTTTAACCCTAGAGATATGATGGTAACAAATCAGCAATGTACGAAGGCGGGTTTTAATGAACGAAACGAAGATGCTAGATTTCGGAAAGTGAAAAGCGACTGAAACCATCGCATTTGCATAGTCAAATAAAGTGCACTTTGCATCATCACAGGTTACTCCGATTTGTAATAATTTGCAAATGACAACACGTCCCGCTCTCAATTAATTAGTGAGCGAAGGCCCTACCGGCGAATTAGCAGAACCTCCACGTCAGCCGCTTATAAAACTCTTAATAGAATGATTACTTTGTAACGGAGAACTGTTGCCAAGCGGTTACGGCCTTGTTTTCATTGCACCAGGCTGCACTAGCAGCATCACCTTGGTACGAACTTCACACAAATCACAAATCACACACGTCACATTGCACTTATTCCACCGGGACAACGGGACTCACCTATTTTTTTCCAGTTCGTTGTGAGATGTCCTGGAACAAGAAAAACAATGTAAAATGCAACAAATAACAATGTCACATGTTTGGATTTGACGTCACACAACAATCGCAACGAGCGCCGAGAACAAAGGAACGCGAGTTGCGGCACCCACGTTGGGGTGGCTTGAAACTCACCTATTGCCCTGAGATTTTTTATTCTTTGGCCTTTTTGAAGCACTTCTGAGATCATAGGGAATTCGCACGGTCGAGGCGTAACCATGTTCAGCTTCTGAAACAACAAAACACAGATAGCGTCAAAATCAGCTGATATACCAAAATAGAACTCCACGCTCATTTGTTTTTTCTCCATAGATGTACTGACCTCTCTCTCGTCTTTCTATGAACTCTGCTGCTTGTAGTAAGACATTGAGGGCGCTCATATTAATAATAAGTTTTATGGAATATAGACAAAGGTTCCGTCCCGAGAGTCTCAACGATGCACGTTCGCCACACACACTTGGAACACACTGGCGATTTATCGTATCGATGTATCGTGTGGCGCGCTCGTAGTTGGCACTGGATGCGCACAACGTTCTGCGCCTCTCGCGATTCATCGCGATCACCACTCTGTCTCTGGGGCCAACAGCTGGTCGTGTTTACATTCAGCGCTGTTTGGCATTCGTAATCGACCTGCAAAAACAATTTTCTTTCACCCTGAAAAAAAATCTACTGCATTTCAACAAAGTTAAAAAAAACAAAAAGTTGCATTGCAACAAAAATCACTTGTTTGTTGTCATCTGAGTCATCCTGCAGTCGCCAGAGATTGTTCTAAAAGTTTAACTTTTGTTTGTACAAATCGACAATAATTGGACTAGAAAAAAAAACTCACCACCTGCAACAATGCATTCATTTATTACAACCAACTACTCACGAAAAAGAGTAATTTAAACCTTCCTTCGACGCCTAGGGAGAGAAATGGGGTATAATGTAAATGTAAGTCATTCGGAATAATGAAAGGCAATTGATCATTTGGAAAAGTCATTACAGACTATGTATGTTTTTGTCATGATAAGACGTAAAATTGGCTATAAAGTGGAGAAAATATTTCATTGCTAAAGCATAAAATTGGCATCGATTGTTATTTGGAAATATTGCATGATAAAACAAAGATGGTGTTTAATTAGGCTTTCGAAAACGATAAATGTGTCATGTCAACATTGAAAAAATTGGTCAAGATAATTGAGTCAATTTTTTATAAATTATAATCGATAAATAATGTGAATAAAAATTTCATCTGATTATATTATGATTGTTGTAATAATTTTTAAAACAGAATTATTGCTAATATTTATTTCTCTAGTCTCGGTTCTGAGTCTACGATTCTAGAATTTGGCATCGTGGAAGCAATTTCGAATTGTTCAAGTTGACAGCTGAATGATCTTATCAGAGAAAAATAACGACAACTGCACACAAAAATTAAAGCGCTGAAATACCTGTTAAACAGCTATGGATATAGGCCGTCTACAGATCACTTTCTAGCAGATGTTTCAGCACGTTTTTAGAAAGGAGTCACGAGCGAAATCCAGAACTTTTTTCCATGGGTTTAGATAGTAAAAGTCTTTTAAAATTGATCACATTACAAGCAACTTTATTTTTATTTCTCTGTAGAGTCATTAATTTACTATTTATTTAGTAAAATTTCGGGACGAATTGGCACCATTTACCCCTGGTAGCTACCGCGACTCAGTTTAAATGCTCTACTTTCAAGCACAGCTCTGGATTGCCAATTTCATCCTCTTACCATGTGATAGTTATGTTAAAATTGAATAAAAATTTCCTGTTCGTACTTCAACGTTTTAAAAAAGGTAAACAAAATACTAAATATGACGATTTCCAAAAATTAACACAAATTAAAATCTTATTTTTCGTACACGACAATGTAAAAAAACAGAAAAAAAATTAATTCGTACAACTAGGACGAGGTTTTTTCAACTTCAGCTTCTGAATTTTAAAAATTAAACTTTATTCCAAAAAAAAACATTTTTACATTTTTCTCACTGGTTCAATGTTCAGAAGACCTAATGATGTATGGAACACTTGTTGCACTGCTTTGATCAAGAAAATTCTTGCATACATGGTCGGTAGTAAGTGTTCTTTGGGGCTCTAAAATCACATTATTAGAAGACACTAAAGACACACTTCAGTCTTACTGTTAATATTTTAATTCTTCTGTAATATACACTAAAAATTGATGATAAATTTGACAGAAACAAGATCAAGTGATGTAGATTTACAACACCTCTTGTGATGTCTGCAACACAATTGACAACAACAGTAGGGAATTGTAAAATATAAACATAAACAATTTCCCACTCTTCCTGAAAATACAATTTAGTTTGAAGCGTGAATAATTCGTGATACAAACTTTCTGAGTAAGTAAAGTGAAATCTACATCTTTTATTGAAGGAAGGGCAGGATATGCATGTTGTAAAACATGCTCTTCAAATTGTTTTAATAAAGCATTAAGTCTCGCACAGTTGTATAAAATGAAAGATGGTCCTAAAAATGATGAAAATAACAACTAGGTACATTTGAACCCAAAAACACACCTTTATTTGTTGTCTGTAAATCATTCAATGTTATTTTAGTTGCTTTATGTGTTCTGTTTTGTAACATTTCCATGATAACTGATGCTTTTCCTAGTTTGTCAAAATATTCGCGCCAAGAAGCTTTCAACTGTACTCCATATTTATGCTGAGCCATTAATTGCAAATCTAAAGATCTTTTCCTAAAAAATGAATGATCTTTTATAAAATTAAATCACATAATAAACTTGAGCACGTGCTTTTTCCTCATTTTTATTAATTCGGAGCAAAAGCATGTGCTCATTTTTGTTTACACCACTTTACTTATAAAAATCATCGGCGGTAGTTTTGACATCTTTGACTCCTTCCTCATTCAAAATAGATCCACACATTAGCACATTCTCTAGTTTTTCATTTGAATTGACAGTAATTCTAATATCACATGATTTTGATGTCTCACTCGTTAATTTGCTTAGTATATTCGTAGTCACGTTTTGTATTATCATCATTCTTAAATCTGTTAAACTCATTTTTGTTACATCATTCTCAAAATCATCTGTGATAACATTAACCTGATCATCAAAGTATTTAAACTGTAAACCATAGTTGTCCTCTTCTGCTAAAACTTGTTGAATGCACGTCTGTATTGCAGAAAATCGTCGTAAATACAAATGGATATCACTGTTGTCTTTTATTACACACCTATCAATTGGTAGTGTCCACGTTTCACTTAACTTGATCAACGATTCTAACTGGTCTGGGAGTTTTTCAAAAGGGCGTAAGTAGTCAAAAATTGTGGATACATGTCTCTCAAGCTCTGCTTTGTTGAGAGCTAACGACCACTTTTTTATATCGAGGGGAAAACTTACATCTCCCAGTTGCTCAAGCTTTTTTGAGTGTTTTCTGATAATATTACCACAAAGATTTGTATTCCCTGTTAGATATTTATTTAATTGAAGCAAAAACTTCTCAAAAGGGTACATTTCTTGCAATGTTTTGAACGACATAACCCCAAAATATCACATGTCAAGTGTCAAATCAAATGTCACTAAAAACCATGACTACCATAACAGCACTAAAAAGTAACTAAACGACAATGTCAACGTTGTCAAAGTCAACGTCAGTGCTTCTGAAATTAGGTTATAGTAGTCAAAAAAATATTTCTCGGCTATGGAAAAAGACCGACTGTGTGCTCTTCGTAAGTTTTAATGTGTAAAGTCTATTTATTATAAAAAAAACTTAATCGTCGTGCCAAAATGATACTCAGAACATTATGGTGTGCTGTAATATTCCTTCTCCAAATTTATGGAACCCAAACTCAGTTACTAGAAGGAATATATTGTGGAAAACAAAACTGTTACGATATTTTGGGAGTCACTAGAGAAGCTACGAAAAATGAGATCGCCAAGAGTTACAGAAGACTAGCAAAGCAGTACCATCCTGACTTGCACCGCGAAAAAGAAGCAAAATTAATAGCTGAAGAACAGTTCAAGATCGTGGCCAACGCTTATGACATACTCAAAGATGATGAGTTTCGCTCGGAATATGATGACATGTTGGACAATCCTGACCAGTACTACGCTCATTATTATAGATACTACAAACGAAGGATGGCACCAAAAGTAGATGTTAGAATTGTTTTAGTTGTTACAATTTCCATCATTTCGATCATACAGTACTTCAGTGGGTGGCAGCGCTATGACACGGCTATTAAATATTTCATGACGGTTCCAAAGTATAGAAATAAGGCATTAGATATAGCTAAACAAGAGGGATTGTTACCAGATGACAAGAAGTCAAGAGGCAAGACCAAGATGCCTAAAGGAGTAGACCAGATTATCAAGAAAGTAATTGAAGATAAAATGGATATTAAAGGAGCATATGCTAAGCCTAGCATCACTGATATCTTGTGGGTGCAGTTGATAATGGCCCCTTACACCATCGCTAAATACATTATTTGGTACGTGTCTTGGATATGGAGGCATACAATATTAAAGGAGCCCTTCAGTGATGAAGAAAAACTTTATATAATTAGGAAGTATCTAAAAATGGGGCAGTATCAATTTGACAGCCAAGAAGAAGAGAGGAAACAAGAGTTTTTAAATAAGGAGCTCTGGATTAGGGAGAATTTTGATGAATGGTTCAAAGAGGAAGAAGAAAATGCCAAAAAACAATTAGCTGAGAGTAATAAGTATAAACAATACAGGAGGTACTTAAAAAATCATGGTGTTGGTAGAATGACGTTTGATGATTCATAATTTTTTAAATTTCTTTTCAACGTAAAATTTGTTATGTTTACAAAATCTTTCTTGTCAATATCAGTACTCCTGACTTTTGTACTTTTGAATACTTCCTAGTTTCTTGGACGTCTGTAAAATGAATGTTAATTAAATCCTATATTTAAATATTAGGTTTTTTTTTACCTGCCTCTCATGTCCTAAGAATGGTGAACGATTTTTTTTGTCAGATCCACATTTTTTAGGATTATATAGGACCAGGTTAGCAATGAACTAACAAGTAATAATAGCAACAAAACATATTATTGAAAAAAAATAAAAAAATTTTTTTAATTTAATCCCTTCTGATCCTTAAACTTTTGAATATAACCTGGCTTCTGGAACAACTGCAAAGTGAAACTTAATCAAACCTTATATTTAACTTCGTTTTATTTACCTCCCACTGAGGAATGCTAATACTTGGAATAATCTGTGAATTAACCATTCCGCTGTCTTGCGATTCTTTCAATTTCGCTTTTTTGATTGGTTTAATAATAGGTGTACGTTTACCATCAAGATCAACAGTTGCTCGACCATCTCTCACTAAGAATGAGAAATAAAATGCGTTTTCAACAGTATTTGAAAAACTGCTAGTATCAACGATGAAATCGTAATAGTTAATCGGTTCTTGATTGTTACTAGCGTAACATTCATATAAAATCTCATATAATGTTTTAACAGTCTCTTCAATTCCTGCCTCTTCAGATTCCACAGTTGCCACTTTTTCCGGTGCTTTTTTCTGGCATGTCTCTTTTTGGCGTTCAGCTGGTGCTCTTCTTTCTTTAGGTTGTGGCAAATTATTTGTGTCATAAGCTCCATATAAAGAACTGCAATTGGGAAGTTCAGGAATGGTTCCATGAGTATCAGGCAACAGTTTTATCAAACTTTGTGGTGCAAAATCTTGGTCACCTTTACAATGTGACATCTAAAATCAGTTGTTAACAAAACACCCAACAAACTAGAGAGACCTACAATTGCAGAAGCAAACTCTGAAGGTACATAGTTATAGTCGTTTACATCTACAGCTTCTAGACACTTCACCAAAGTGGTACTTGAGCTTGCTAACACCTCAGATTCAAGAAGAGTTTCCTCAGGATACTGATAACGTTTTGATATGCTACATTCTGATTCCATCAAATTGACTTTCTTCAAAATATTACCTACTTCCTTAACAGTATCTAAACCTAAATCTCCATTTTCATCTGAAATAGGGAGTTACAGAATAAAGTTAATAAAATTAGTAGAACCCACTCAATACATCAATTTGGTTCAACATCTCTCGATATTTCAATTTCCGATTTCGGCTAGCATTTTGCACGCTGTAATTATTGTTTTCTTGATCGGAGCCTGAACTATCCATATTGATGTTTTTGATGATAACTTTTATTAAACGCACTAATTCTTCACGTGGGATTGTTTTAAACCTATTACCTATTCTGTGGTTTTAAAAGCTAGGGTTAGGTTGTCATTTGACAATCGGCTGTCAAAGATTTTTATAAATCAGTGGATATCAAACAGTGGTGTTCTTGTTCATATTTACGCGTATTAGATTGTTTATTTTGTTTATTTTAACATATGTTTTTTTAAAATTTAATACAAATAGTTGTGTTTTTAATATTCTGTAAGTATAATTATTTAATTAGAATTTAAAATCAAATTAAAAGATAGGCAACGAACTATACAAAGCATAAGCATAATTAAGATTCACTGAGTTTGTTCTATCCCATTTTAACATTTCCATCACTGCATCTTCTTTCTCATTTCCCTTCTTCTATTTTTACGCTACTGATATTAATCCAAGATTACCAAGGTTATAATAATTCACTGTGTTGTATCACATTACTGGTTATATTGTGGTTGTATTGCGCTAATCACATTATTGCAAATTGATAACTCTGCGGTAAAGCACTATGGCTACTTCTGGAAAAGTGAGTCTAATTATATTTAATTCTAATCGCCTTAATTTTTTTTGTTAGACTATTACATGTAAAGCGGTTGTGGCATGGGGCCCCAAAGAAGACTTGAAGATTGAAACCATCGAAGTGGCCCCTCCGAAATCCCACGAGGTTCGAATTAAAATACTCTTTAGTGCTGTCTGCCATACTGATGCTTATACTCTAAGTGGTCAAGATCCAGAAGGGCTATTTCCAGTGATTTTAGGCCATGAAGGCGCCGGTGTTGTTGAAAGTGTTGGAGCCGGAGTGACAAATGTTCAGCCTGGTATTTTTTCATTTCCATTATTTATTTTTGTAGTAAAATCTGTTATTCAAAGGTGACCATGTTATACCTCTTTACATTCCACAATGTGGAGAATGCAAGTTCTGCAAGTCACCCAAGACCAATTTGTGCCAAAAGATTAGAATTACTCAAGGTCAAGGGGTCATGCCAGATGGAACATCAAGGTTTACATGTAATGGTAAACCTTTGTACCATTTTATGGGATGCTCAACATTCAGTGAGTACACTGTTGTTGCTGACATCTCAGTCACTAAAGTAATCATGATTTTAAATTTAAATATAATACTGATAGTAATGAATTACTTCCAGGTTAACCCAAAGGCACCTCTTGATAAAGTCTGCCTTTTGGGATGTGGAGTCCCTACTGGTTATGGGGCTGCATTGAACACTGCTGGGGTTGAAAAAGGCAGCACTTGCGCTGTTTGGGGTTTAGGGGCTGTGGGTTTAGCTGTTGGAATTGGATGTAAAGTTGCTGGAGCATCCAGAATTATTGGAGTTGATCTTAATCCAGAGAAATTCCAAATAGGTAAAGAAATAAATTTTACTCTTTTTTTCATACTCAGAATGTTGCATGTTTCATTTATAAGAAGCGTTGCGAAAAAATTACGATAACATAATTAGATTTTTATTAGCAAGATAAGATTGAATTTGTACTTTTAGCGAAGGAATTTGGTTTCACCGAATTTATCAATCCCAAAGACCATGAAAAACCAATTCAGGAAGTGTTGGTAGAGAAAACAGACGGTGGTCTTGATTTCACTTTTGAGTGCGTTGGAAATGTTCAAACCATGAGAGCCGCTTTAGAATCGTGCCACAAAGGTTGGGGAGTATCAACGATTGTGGGGGTTGCCGGCGCTGGTCAAGAAATTAGTACAAGACCCTTCCAATTGGTAACTGGGCGAGTTTGGAAAGGAACTGCTTTTGGAGGTATTAATTTAATTAAATATATCCCGAATTTCATGAGTCTGGAATTTTTAAGGATGGAAAAGTCGCGACAGCGTGCCAAAGTTGGTGGAGGAGTATCTTCAAAATGACAAAGTCATGTGTTTGGATAAATTCGTTACACATAATTTAAAGTTGGATGAAATCAATGAGGCTTTTCATCTAATGCACAAAGGGGAAAGGTGAATATTTAAATATAATCGTCCTGTGCATTTATTGGTTGTTTTTTAGCATCCGTACTGTTGTGGCAGTCGCTGAAGCGATTTAATTCTTGGATTATTTTTGTAATGACAACATATTGTACAATAAAATTTGTTCTTTAAATCTCCCGCCTCAGTCAGAAAAATCTACGTTTATTATTTATGAAGGGGGGAAACTCCAAATTGTGTCGCAACTCTCCCTTTACAAGTATTAAGATTTAGATTTAAAATCTTTGGCTACAGAATATATTTCATTAGGAAGTATTCACAGTACATTATACAGCTTAAAATAAACAGATAAAAGTCTTCAGAGGGGTTCATCGCTTGGACGCTACTTGTCTTTTAAAATCCTCGATAGGATTATCTTTAATATCATTTCGTTCAAGGATTTCTTGCCTTGACTTCTCTACATCTCCAAGCCATGAATCCCTGGAAGAACAAATTTTATTTCTCAAAAGGTAGAACAACATAACCTTAAATACTTGTAATAAAGTCCTAATCCAACGAAAGCTATGAAACTCCCAAACAACACTGGAAACCGAAGGAGAGTACTTGTGGGAATTGGCCTTTGCATATTTATATTAAACAATTCGATCACAAGGCTAAATTTGAAGGTTTTTCGAAAATGTGATCAAAACGACTGTCTCGCCATCTATCAGTTTACCGGTGACACAATTTAATCTGGCGCCAAATATAAAAACCTTTTTATAAGTTCGTTAAAAACGGTCTTAAAACAAAATTAAATGCCACTTAAAATTGCTATACTTTTTCTTTACCGCTATTTCTGTATGTGACATTTTAAATGAGTTGTATTTTTGCTATAAAATCACAGTTAATTCAATGCCCATGTGTTTATAAGATGTTTATAACTGCTTCCAAACTGCAAAACGTTCCTAAAAACCTACGAAAGTGACCAGAGTGATTCGTAATCCCGCTTCGATGGTACCAACCAAACAAGTTGGCACCCTTTCATCCCCTAAACTGGTTACGTCATTATCAAGGTAACCGAGGTAACGGTAGGGTAAGCGGTGGATGAACGGGTGGTGTGTGGTCGTTCCTGGAATCGGGGGACCGTTTACCTAGGCGGCCTCTTTGATGAGCCCCCTGACGGGGCCATGGGGCAGGGCGAGAGTAGAGAAGATGCTGATGATGATCCAGAAAAATACCACTCAAGGAGAACATCTGGAATTTTGGTGAGTTGTTCGAGAAATGTGGGCATGCACGCTATGAAATATGACGTTGTTTTTATGATTTTTGGTGCCACGGTTCAATAAAGAGGGAGGAATTTTTTTATAAAAGATGATGAGGTTTTGAGCGTATCTTTGATCAATGTTTGCATGCAATTGTTGCGTGCATTGGGGTAATGCAGCCGGTGGTAATTTTCATGTGGAAATCATGGAACAAATTCTTGGAGGAAAGTTCATCAAGTACTTTCTAATTAGGGTTGATTTCAAATCGATAATGTTTTTTTTAGATGTAATAATTAATTGAGCACTAATCTAATTATTAATAAATTATCGAGATATTATAAATTGGTAGGTATGTATAATAAAAATAAAAATGCACGCGAGTATGCCAGGAATTTAGCAATAACTAAAAGTATTTTAAATGAACAATGTCAAAAATTTGGTATTTTATTTATTATCAAAAACAAGGCATCACAGAGAATAGCCACAGTTAAAATGATTGACAAATAGTTTATGAAAATTTCAAAATAAATAAAAATATGAATATTGATTGTTATTGTTTATAAAGTCCGTTTTTTTATTAAAAAACCACCAACACCGCACTCTCCCACCACTTTACAACCGGCAACGTCGTCGATGGTGACTTTTTGGTGATAAAATCAAATAGGTTAGTTGCCTAATTGACAATTTAATTACACAAAACGGCCTTTCAGGCTGTGCCGAGCCTTTTCACTATTAAATCCTTTGATTTGCAATCCAACAGGCTGTAAAAGAAACGTTTTTAACGGAAACACTGCCTAATTTTCAGAAATGTAAAAAATTTGACAACTATTTTCTCACCAAAAATCTCCCTAGGCAACGTTGCCGGTTGTAATGCAGGGGAAGATTGCGGTGTTGGTGGTTTAAAAAAAAACGGACTTTACATTTACATTTAATGTTATAGAGCTAATTTTATTTCAAATTTTGGTATCCATTTATAATATATGGTATAGAGATTGTATATTTGGTTGCCTACTCAACAGCACCACTTTGGTTCATTGTTAGCATTTTTTATATTTCTTTGTTTTTATCATAGCAATAAATTTATAATAAACGTAAAAACGCACATGACATTATGTCACGTTATGTAACTTTGGGGAACGAAAGTTCAGGAACCTTTAAAAGCTACAGGTCCGTGTTCAGAGAAAACGTCGTTTCCAAAATTTGTAAAACAATAGCTCGAACATCTTTTTTTCAACCTTTTCGGTTTTAGGGTGGGATTTTGGTTCTACTACGATACGAAGACGATACGATGTTTCTATGGCAACACCAAAAATATCGTAATCGGTATTTTGGTTCTCGATTTTATCGTGGCTCAACGATACGAGCCACGATGTGAGCTACGAGTTTTTATCGTGTGCATTGCAGATGTCGAATTTCGCGGGCGCGCGAAATGTTTGGGGTTTTTAACCCCCATCTTGACAGAGCGCGGTCTTTTTAGCGTCGTTTGTGCATTGTGGGAGTTTCATCAACCAGTTTTGCCGCCACTTCGCCCACACAAAGACCCATCAAGGTAATTGTAATTAAAAACAAATATAGGTAAAAATCGTATAAAATTACAACATATCAACAATTCTACAATGTTTGTAATGTTAATTTAGATGGAAAAAGGTAAAGGAAAACAACGTGCCGGAAAGCCACTGCCTCAGCAAAAGAGCCTGATGGTAGATTTCATGCTTAAACATCTAGCTTTCGCTCGCCATCAGGACTCTGACCCCGTCAGAGTGTTCAACCTTTGGGAAGAACTCACCCAAAGCCTGAATGCGTCTGGCGGGGTCCGGAAGGACAAAAAGCAGTGGCAACGGGTTAGTATGGTCACCTCTTAAATCCATAATAATTTTGTATGAATTTTAGTGCTGGGGGGACTGGAAATCTTCAACAAAAGCAAAAGCCATGGCGTTGAGGAAAAAGCAGGGGCAAACAGGAGGTGCTGGCCCCAGTGAAGATCCAGATTTAGTCTTGCTAAATCAACTTGATCTGAAGATTTTGCAAATCCTGGGGCCAGACTATGCTGGCGATGAGACGGTAGAGCTTGGTTCTCAGGTAAGTCTTCACATGAAAGTTCCATTCTTGCAAACTCTACAAATGGACCAATTAACTATTATTCTATTTCAGTTTAAATAACATTTTAGGTTACTTAAATAGATTCATGTAATAATTAAGATGAGTTTAATTTTTGTTCACATTTACCTATGTATTATAGAACATCCTTGTTGAACCTGCCTCTGAACACTGTGCCCCCGCCCTTCCAAGTTGTGCCATCGAACATCCTACTGTAATAATTGTTTTATAGGAAATATTCCTTCCATCAATAACATTCGTGTCTTGTAGATTCCTCCAGAGCCGCTTCCAAACCCTCTCCCTCAATTACCTTCCACTAGTAGGGCAAGTCCTGAGGCCAGGAGAGCCCCCAAACGAAGACGGTCCCAAAAGTCCGAAGACACCGTGGGTGAAAAGCTGCTAAAAGCAGAAGATGAGGCGAACCGTCTTCGCAGCCTCCTGGTCAAAATAGGGGAGCGCCAAGCCGAAGCACTTGAAAGATTAGCGAATACTAGTGAAAAGTTTTTAGATATATTTACAAAATTTGTTGAAAAATAAAAACTTACCAACAATTTCGTTTTATTTCAACAAGCAACCTCACACGTGATGGATGGAATAATGATTTTTTATTGCGCTTGTGCAAGTTGCGAGAAATTGTATTAGTCTGAAGAAAGCAACCAACAATTCTTTTTTTGTACTGTATTTTTTAATGTTTTAATGTCATTTAAACTTAAATTCTGTTCAAAGAAATGCTTGCTTTTATAAGCAAAAAAAAGCAATTGAAAGTGATCTGATAAACCTTGAATTATTCAACATAATTCTATGTTCATCTGCAACACAAAAGACACACGAATGTTACGTGACGTCTGTGCTCTTTTTAAAAATCTGCATTTGCGCACAAAGTAAACGACATAATGAAAAATGGTAGAAATTGGTTGTGTGCATATGGTGATTGACGAAGGGGAAATCAGTAGTAGTGTTGCAGAAGTGAAATACAGTAGAGAAAATACGAACAGGTAAATAAGGAAGCGATATTAATTAAAATAATTGTTTATTATTCTGGCACGGGTTTGAAGTGCCAAATCGAGGTTCTCCACGCCGTCGTCGTTCAATTCTTCTTCATTTTCATCAGGATCTATCAATTGTTGAATTTGATCTTCATGTGGCAAGGGCAAATTGTGGCGGATCATAACATTATGCAATATGGCACAGGCATTGATAATCGTCCCAGCCTTTTCTGGGGAATACATCAGAATCCGTTCCCGTTGCAGACAACGAAAACGAGCCTTCAGGATTCCAATGCACCGCTCCACGGTGCATCTGGCTCTGCGATGCGCTACGTTGAACCTGCTCTCCGGAGAATTATCCGCTGGATTCCTTACCGGAGTTATTAAATACGGCATGAGCGGATATCCAGAATCACCTGTGAAAAATGGTTACAAGTGATATTTTTGGTAATGTCTACTTATTTTATACCCAGAAGCCAAGAAGTCGTGTCTCCTTCTTGAAATCGCTCTCTCAGGATTTCGCCGACATTGCTTGCGCGCCACACGAAAGCATCGTGACTGGCTCCACCAAATGCAGCATTGAGGGACAAAATGCGATAATCGCTATCAC
The DNA here is from genome assembly GCA_029298725.1 of Gnatocerus cornutus. NCBI lineage: Eukaryota > Metazoa > Arthropoda > Insecta > Coleoptera > Tenebrionidae > Gnatocerus > Gnatocerus cornutus. Next base: position 11,551,780 of record CM055514.1, read on the forward strand.
AAATCTATAGGATAATGTAAGTTACAAAAGAAGATATGTAATCTCATAATGGGTCTTACTATTTGTATATTCTTCGAAAAGAACCCTTTTCTGTTATAAAACTGATGGGCCCTTTCAGTTCCAGGGTTGTGAACTGCAATATGTGTTCCATCTACAAACCCAACCACCCCAGGAATGCGGAACAACTGCATGTGTCTACAAAATAAAAGTCAAAATTAAAAAAAAAAACGTAATGAGAACTCCTTAACAACTGTACCGATGTTTTAAGTCAAGATACTCCTCAGGCTCGGGAAAACTAACATAATGTCCAAGGTGTCTCACAATGCAGGTTGACACCTCGCTAATTGCCTCTGACATTTTTGCCTGTGAGAGATTAACAAAAACATCTTGTCCTACACATCTCTGGTAACTGCCACATGCAAAAAATCGGATAACTGCTAGGATTCGCAGCTTTGGGCTCACACCGTGACGTCGACTGGGTGCGGGCATATGAGGCTCAAGAACATTTATAATGTGTGCCATCACGTCCTTATTCAGGCGAAACATCTCAACAAAACTACAAAAAGTATTTATGAATTCATAAATTCAACTTTGTAAAATATTTTTAGGATTTATAATTACCGGATATCAGGCAACAAAAACGGATCATTTTCTTCTCTTTGCCATCTTTTTATTTCTCTCAGGTATTGACCATCACCTGCTTGTAAATATGGGAAAAAACGAGCCATTTTTCAACACTACAAATTTTCCAACGGTATTTTTTTAAATTCTTCTGTCAATCGTACGTCAAACATTAGAATTAAGTTAGCCACTTTCGGAGAAAAATAGGTGGCAACAGCGCATAATTTATCGTGGCTGGATGTAGTGTCATTCGTCACATCGTATCTGTTACGGCAGAGAAACAAAATACCGAATACGATAACGAACTACGAAATTATATCGTGCCACGATATATTTCGTAGGTAGAAACAAAATCCCACCCTTAATTTCGTTTGGTGGTCTGGGTACCAAAATTATTTAGATTCTTTTCTGCATTGTCACTGATAATTTGAATTAATCAGCAGCTTCGTTATCATAACGAGTGTTATATTACATGGTTGTACCTAGAAATTTTAAATCTAAAAATAATGGACGTTGTAACAATTCTTTGTGCCTCGTTTTCTTTGTCTATAGTAAAGTTTACAAACAATGATACATTTCCTTACTGATATCGTTATCTTGTCCGCAAAAATATGAATAATTGAGTGTCGGCATATGAACCGTTTAACCCCAGAATTATTGACCTTAAGATCAATAGGAATAAAACCGAATTCTTTCTTTTTATGTCATCGAGATTGTCGAATGAAAAGTAAACAAGACACATTTTAAGATTGTTTATATTTTAGAGTTATCAACTTATCAATTATTTTATTTAATGTGATTATTAATGAAACTGAGTTTGGAGTTATTCTTTTACTAGTATGAAATCGATGGTACTTCTTAACACAATCAACTACAAAAGTTTGTGTGAGACTTGAATCAGCTGATCAGTGTTTACGGAATATTCGTACCGCTTGGATAAAAGTGTTGTCTTTACTAAACACGTGATGGGACTTGGCAATAGACAGCCAGAGACGTATGTACGTATAATTAATTCATATAATTAGGCATGGTAAAAATTAAACTTAATCAGTGCTGGTTAAAGGTAAATTTCTTCCTATTAAAAGGTAACAATGCAATTTAATTAGCAGTAAATTTAATCAGACGTGGACGCCAGAAAATAACAGCGGCAAAGCATGCAAACTCCAACTTCTAGTGACACATATTTTTGTCGAAAATAAAATTAATTACTTTACATCCTCTTTTCTAGCAACATTTTGATATGGTACGATAAAAGGATGTTATAGCTTCACAGCAATAACAAGCAATTATCTTCGAATTGATGTCACATAATTAATTTCTCGCTATAAGCGTAAAACTCACAATGATTAATGTTTACGCGGTGCAGATTAAAAGTATTATGTCATCTGCCGTAGGGCTTTCGAGTCGGAATTTCATACAAAATAAACGAATTTAATCATTTTATAGCTGTTGTGGAGATCTGAAAAAATGGCGCTAATAGAGGTTTTGCATTTTTACACAGGTTGGCGGCAGTTTTTATTTTACGTGGGTTGGCGGTTTCATTTATCGAAAATAAAATTTTCGGAACTGATTTTCAACCTCAAAGTTACTTTTTTTTTCATATTGGTAGCACTGTTGACTACTGTTAAATAAATGGAATATGAAGGATACCAGCGTATTTTTAATTCCTTAATCTGCTGAGACATACTTTTGATCAGAAGAGTTCAAATATTTCGGGTATTTGATAGTAATTTCTAAACTGTATTTGGAATTTAGGAACATTTTTTATAGCTGGATTTTTTATCATCTGGAACCTCTTGAGATTCTCTAACTGAATTTTTTTATTTTCTAAGTAGGAATAGAACAATAAATTCCTAAGAATTATGTAAAAATTAGCCGAACATTTTTATTGAAAATAAGTTATGGTTTTCATTGAATCTGATTCGTCAAAAACTCCCAATTAAAAAGTCTTTTTGGTTATTTTTGAAATCTTTGAAAAGACAAAAATACTTGGAAAATATCTTCCTGTGTAGGAAAATTGATGACAAAATATGAAATATCATAGTCTTTATTCAAAAGAATTTGAAGTGTTATGGCGATAGGAAAATAGCGACTTGTTTCAACATATCGATCGACCAATGGCCAGTCCTTTATGGGTCCCTCTGTATATAAAATTTTGCATGCAAACCCGATCTCTCTGGAAATCCCCAATAAGCACCCTTTACGACATCGCAGGGGGTCATTCAGCACCCCTTTCCGTTATCGATTGCGTGCCAAAGAGTTTGAAATTAGCAGTGCCGACGACTTCATCGAAATGGGCGCCCATTTCGGCCGCCATCAACGGTGACGTTATAATTATATCTAGTGAATTTATATTTACTACAAACTCGAGCGCTTTCACGAGCAGTTGGAAGCTTCACTACAAGACCGTACCACGTGGATTTGTCCGTCATGGGAGCATATGAAGGTGATTGGGGTGTTGGAACCCCTTCGACGGAATAACGTAGTGTCCTCAGTGAGTGAGTGAGTGCACTTTGTACAGTGTGATCCATCGTAGTGAGAAAGAGACGCTGGTGCGTCGCGCGCCCTTTTCAAACTGTGGCGATGTCTTCTTCGGATTTGACCAAAACGGCAAAACAGCCAAGAAGCAGGAAAATTAGTAGGGTATGCGAATATCACTTATTTAACCAACGCGACGTGGTATTAATCGACATTCCATTTGGTTGTGCAAAATGTTTATTTGTGGTAATTGTGACCTTGTCAGGAAGTTTTTGGTTTTTGCATCTGAACATTGTCACTTTTGAGACCCACCTTACGTAGTTTCCATCAGAATCCAAGTACGAAAATACCGCGGAGACGCCCACGCTGAAGCCGGTGTTGTATTTCTAAATGTTAATGAATGTCCTCTTTCTGTTTACTTACAAATTAATTAAAATGGTGTCACTTTCAATTCAGTTAATAAAACTAGATGTTTGCAACAAACGAAATAATTTGAATGTTTGCTTTGACTTGCGGGGGAAAAGTCGCGAACGTTGGAATGTTTGTTCGGCAACAAAACCGTTTTTGTTTTGGTACGACTTACGAAAATATGCGGTGAAATTATAATGAGAATTGTCAGGCTGAGCCAAATGGTAAATACTGAATAATGTATGTAAAAAAATTTACGCATGTATTTCTATATAAATAGACAAGTTTTACTTGTATTTGCTTCGGCTATCAATAATAACCAATTCGATACGAAATTAATAAATTATACAAGACCAATCTCCACGTTTTTCATGTGTGCTTTTAATGTCAAACTTATTTATGCAGGTTGAAATGGAAAATATACTATAAGAATCGGATTCTAACTCTAATTTATAGCTCTACAGGTGTGTTTAAGGGTTGGTCGTTTTTAATCCCGGTTGTTCTGAGGAATAAATATGAACATTTTTTTTAAACAAATGTCACTAACCGTTCTGAAAATCCGGTTTTTGGTCAGTATTTTAAGAATAAATTGAGGAAAGGAATGTGTAAAAATATCTTTGGTCCGTCACTCAACGATAATACATTTTTTTGGCCAGAACGAGCAAATTCTCGAATGCATTGCTAGTTCGCATTTGGAGTAGGTCAATTGAAAAGAAATATTCTAAAAATAAAGAATAAATGTTCAGTGGAATCTCGACAACTCGAATAATATTTATGTCAACAGCATTTTGTATTATCTAAGAAATTAATTTGATATCGCAAAGTCACGACAACTCTATTTTTTTCGTGGCAAATGATGGTCCGAGTTCTCAAACTCAAAAACGGCTTCAAAATTGTGAAGCTGAGCGATAAGTCAGTTGGTCTGGATTTTCAGTTTTTCAATCATTGTCGTCAGTCATTGTCATTAGTGTCGGCCAAAAAAATATCTTAGCACAACTCGCCACATTTAGCGCTTCAGTTATCTTTTAATAAAAATATGTAATAATGTCTGCCGATAAAAGTTTATGTGAAAACGAAGGTGAATTGCAACACATCTAACATTATGATATAAATCTAGTCCAACAAACAAGAATTTTACGATCAAAAAATGATCGCATTTTTGCGGCACCTACTTAATTGGTGACATTTGTAATATCATAATAACAGTTCGTAATTCTGTTTGCCCGCTTTCACTTCCATAAGAGATTTTATCGATTTTCGTACCATACTGTGCATATTTTGATGAAATGAAACCACACTTTCTACGCATATAGTTGGCCCGGTACTTTGGTAACTAAGTCTTGCTATTCTTAGATCGATCGATCCTGTTTTCAAATTAAATTTGATTAAGCAAAGAGGCAGAGACGCTTTGTTACTGTCATAATTACTTTTATCCAGATGATACAGGTAACATCCAGCGGTTTCTTGTTTTGGAATTATCTATTTCGTATAGCAACAGTTTAATTCATGATTTCGTAAGCAAAACAGTTAAGTGCAAGCTGCATTTTTATATGGAAATATGACACCACGAGCCGATTAAAATTTAAAATGCAATGGTTTCACGCCTCAAGGACGCGGTATAATATAAACTACAATCTTATATAATTCAACAAACCATCTTTAAAAATACCAACGCCGATAATGAATCCAATTGAACGCTAACTTGTTGAGCACGAGCTGCTCCGATTTTAATCTAGAGCTGTTTAGAGGGTAAATAAATCTATTATTACACGATAAGGGTACGATTAAATGCTTTCGCTGAAAAGATGGAACGGTAAATACCTACAAACACCTGAAATTAGAACTGAAGCGTTTTGAGATGAGCTCAACTAAAATCACCAAATGAGGTGAGACAAGTTAAGTGAATCCAGTTTCGACTTTAAAAGACTAAACTGTTAATTAAATCTGTTTCGTATAATAAATACTAAACGTTTACATCACAAAAGATGTCAAAATGGCACAATCGAAAGATTCCGATGGGTAATTAAACCTAGTTTGTTTGATTTAGTCCAGATTTATCCGGTTTTCTTCGAGTTCAACTAATTACTGCTCCTTTTAAACCAATCATTATTATTTAACACATGGTTCACTTAATATATTTTTTTCTATTTAGCCGAGTTTATTTGTAAACAGTTTCTTATACTACACGTTTAATTCATTCTTTGTTCAAAATTTCAAACATGGTCGGTTAAGATAAGATAAGATATTTATTTAACCATTTAACGTTGACAAGTTCGACAGGCAAATTAAATCAAGTACAGAGTGATCATTCCAAAAGTGCTGTGCTGCAGTCGCAAAATGGTCAGTACTGAACTAAAAGTTTTTCTCTGAGTGGCTGGTTTGGAGTTTTCAAATTTAATTTCAAGTTTCAACATACACAGATTGCAGTAACAGTGCAGAATCTGAAGTTTAAGACGTAAAGCGTTAAATTTAGTTAAGCCAGACTCGAAATTTGTCTTGCCGTCTATCCAAAACATGCCAACAAATTCATTGGTCGCAACCAACAACTGACAATGTCAACTTTGTTAGATCATATGATAGGTTATTTGAAAACATGTTTTTATTTTTCCAAATTTAAAATTAGTTTATGAAAAATATTATGACTATGAAATCAAATAAAATTTGTTTGTGGTCATAAAAAATTGTTTTGAACTGATGTTATCACTACGTCTTCGCCGAGAACAAAATTAGGAAAATACAAATACATACGATATTATTAAGTCCTTGATGAAAAATTTTTTATACTACATTGTGTATTTGATGATACTTTAAAGATAACATCTTGAAAAATCAAAGAAATATTAAGTTAGGAGCGGTGTCTTTTAATGAGAGTTCGTTATCTTATAATCTGAAATTGATTACAATATACACTTCTGACATTGTTATAGGAAGTTTTAAACAACTCGTGCATTTTTCACGTAATCACAGCTATGTTATCAATCTCCTGTCAAACAAACAACTACCAACACTTTCCCAATTTCAAAGCTTCCTGAACATTGACTTTTTCAGTCTTAGATATAAAGACCAGCCTCCATATTATATCGCTTCAACGTGTCATTAGATACTTTAATTAAAACTTTGTACCGCACTCGAAGATAAAAGTAAGTTCTCTTTAGGAAATAAACGATTTCGATTATCTCTATATGTGATAACAAAGAGGTAAATACTTTAGCTAAAAAATACGATGACCAAAGTAGGTAATCGTAAGTGAGTTCTTTGGTATTATTTGCTGGCACTACCAAAATGGTAAGTTTTGTATTGAAATTAAAAGTACAAAGTACAAACAATACTGTATTGGAAGTTTTTTTGCGTGCAACAAATAGAAAATCATGACCAAAACTTTTTTCGCATTTTATTGGAACTGATTTTGATCATTAATTATAATCGACGCTTAGGAAATAGACTGATAAAGTTACGTCACTTATTGTACGGATTTAGATTGCACTTGAAACCATTAAATTAGGTACGGAAAAAAATTAGAACAGAATGGATTCAGTTACATTTTATTTTCAGAAATCAAGCCTTTTTCTAAATGTTTGAGTTGCAAGTCGACCCTGAACTTTTATTATAATTTTTATCGAGCAACCACCTCTTATGATATAGAAACAGAACAAACCGCCGTTTAATTAAATAATGGATTTTACTCAAATCCAAAGCAACAAATGCATTTATTACAGTTAAAACTAGCATTGCCAATTCTTATTTCGTCCATCTCATTGAATTGTGTTGATCCATGTTTTAGTTAAATTAAAAGTTAAATCTCTTGAAATTTCAGGTGGTATAAACAATCTATTAATAACCATGTTTAAGTTGAGCACACATGTGTACTTTATGTCATTTGCAAATTATTGCAGTTGATGAAAATAGACTGTAAATTACAATTTTATGATCATCACGTTATCAGCTTAATAAAATTTTGATTCTTGCTTCACATAACCGGGTTATCCTCGACCTGGCACTCATGGTACAACGGTTTATTTTTAATGAAGAAGAGAAAATGTGGAGTATCCATGATAATAAAACAACAGGTTTAATGTCCGTTCAGGAGTAAAATAACTTGGGCCTAAATATAAGCGTCCAATTTTAAGGTTACGGGACCAACGTTCGGTTTAGGTCAATGGAAAAGTACAATGTGGGCAAGAATTTCGCATTATTTTAAGGATGAGTAGACGAAAATGTATTTTTGGAGTTTATGTTCGTATTTGGTTGCTCTTTGTTGTTTGCAATGAAATTTGGATGCGATCCAAGAGGAAGTGACTCGTTGTCAGGAAAGTGTAATCAAACAGGACGGAAATATTTTTGGTTGGGTGTAAGAGGAATGACTAAACATTTATATTTTCTTCTGGAGGATCAAACAATAATAAAGTCATTAACTAACCAGTTCTAAATTAAAAATTTCGTACAAATATTTCGCTCACCCTGTTATCGAACTTTCGTCTAAAAAATGTGTATTGACTTTCCGCTCTTCTAATTAGTCAGTTTCACAACGTTGCCGCTTCATAAATTAACCTGAACAAATATTTTGCCCCATTTCATAATTACAGTAAAAAATATTTGCTCTTAGCATAAAACATCCAGATTTGACAGTACTTAAATAATTTCTCGCATGAATGGTTTTTGAACCTTGAATCGAATGAGTTCACGAAATGTTCCATCAGGGATAGACCAGCACCAAGCAAATAGCTGGAAAATCGAGAAAAATCTCAGCGCACGTTAATAATTCAATCACATTCACTTTCTAGTACAAGTTTAGCATTTGAAATTCACTGAAACCTTGGCCTGTTTGCTCCAGCGTCCTCCCACCTCATTTATTACACATGGAGATCGCTACACCGATTTGTAGAGTGTTCGTTAGATGGTTGTTGATACATAAAAATAATGGCTTTCAATCGCTTCTTTATTACTTCCATTTGACGCAATTGTTTCTAATGGGGCGACGTAATGGAAATGCTTGGACTAGATTAAACTATAATTACCGTCGAAAGTTAAGGGCAGAGTAAAAGTTTGTCATCGAATACAACCGGAAATACGGCCGGTTGGATCATTGTGATCAACACCACGGAATTAATTCAATTTTAAAGTCAAACTTAGTTTTTCCCACGACAGGAAATGCCATTTAATGCCAGTTCGATGAAACCCAATTTAATCATCTCCAACTAACAATTTTCTAGAAGAAATGATTAACGACACTCACTTCTCAACGAGAATAATAAAAGTTAATAAAGTGAGTTTTAATGTGATGGGATCGCGTTGAACGCTGGTTTGTTTGAGATGTCAATTTGCTCCAAGCGAAGATATTTTGCGATCAACATTCTTGTTGTCCCTGTCAACGTAATTGCGAGGCATACTTTTCATTATCCTCGTTGTGTCATGAATGGAAGCACTCTTGTTTCTTCATAGTAAGGAGATTTTTAAGTAATCGTAAGACCTTGACTTTTATGAAGTGAAGAAAGCTTGCAGTGTCTTCTTTCTGCCTCGTGCAGAATTGCATAAGTTGGTAATTTGTTGTCACTGGTAGGCAGGTGATTAATATTCATAGCGTACGGAAAAAACCGCGTGTAGTAGGCCTTGATTTTTTTCTACACGTTGGTAGCACTGTTATACATCAATTCCTAGGTTTGAGATCCAAAGTTACCAACATTCCGCCGGTTTTTACGACTGGAATTTGTTTATTAGCAGATAAAAAGGATATAAAAAGGCGCCAAATAAATTGGTGGACCTATTTAATTAAAACCTGTTTGTGAAAAATTCCAAACGGTTGTTTCTTGTGGAAATATGTTTTTTTCAATTAATTTTTCCATCTGCAAGAATGCGGAAAATGAATCATAAAGCAGTTACAAACGAATATGGAATACAAGAAGATAAATTTTCATAATTCTCATCACGTTGTGCTGCAACTTCAAATCTGCCAATTTATAATATTTCACGGGCTTTATAACTTTCTGAAAGCACACGGCAAAACAATACCCAATTCAATGTAGAACGAAGGGGTTTGTTAAACAATCCGGTAAATTTGCCCCTGGAAGCCATTAGAACCATTGTAAACGCATTAGCTGCCAATTAGCCGTGCTTTCGCAATCCAAATTATCTATTTGTTTCACAATTCCCTCCCTGAACATTGTTTTTCATCAAGAAACATTCTAAAAGTTGTTTTTATTTGTGTGGTAACCGATCGACTACTTCCACAAGTAGATGGTTGAACCATAAACAAACAGAAATATCAAGATCCAGATGTTATTCCGCCATCTTGACCAAAATCGATAGTAAACAACAAGACCCGGCAGAAAAGCAACCTTGGATTGGGTCCATATATGCATAATTTAAATTAAAACTGGCTCATTCTGGACAAAGGAAAAAATCGTTTAGTAAAATCGCGTTTCAGAGAAATCACGTGCTGTCTCCATGTGTCGGTTATTTGCAGTTCTGAAAAACCGTAAACTCCGGGGGGCAATGTTTGTGATGGATCTAATTTTCTAGACACTTTACAATGCGGTGGAGTTTTTAATGATATTATAGGATCTGGGGCGATCTATTTGTATCTGTGGCTAACAGCAATGAAAACATTAACGTAGACAAGTCATCAAAATTTTCCACTTGTATAATTTAAACGCTCGGATGTGTATTAATTTTGTAAAGCAAAAATAGACAGACGGACTGAACTTGAAGTTCCAAGGCCGAGACTGTCGCAAAATTTCACTTTTTTACGTATATTTATTTTTTATTAAATGCAAGAATGAATTCCTCAAATATTCTAATTCAATTAGGACTTTCTGTAAAAGCACAATGTATACTTCACGTTTGTTTATCTAATACAAGTGCATTAATGGTGTAAGGGGGTTTAGTTCGTTCAACCTCGAGATAATTTATCGAAGATTTCTCAAATAAACCAAATTTTGTGTAATCACTATTGTCCTTGGAAGCGGTGGAAATTGTAAACATCAGTTTTGAGGAACTGTCGTTCACATTTAAAACTTTCCATCCTGGTCTTGGCAACGCTCTGGTAGATCTATTACAGTACAGGGTTACTCACGTCAGATTGTTTATTTCTATTCCGTTTAGTTATCTGTCGAGATTTGTTACAGCCAAATGAAACCGGAAGGCTAACTTTCCCACAGCTTATGAATTGGTATTACAATTTATGTTTTGATAAATTTTTATTTGCGTGTAGAACTTTTCTCATGTGTTGTTTTTGTATCTTTTCAGACTGACAGTGAAGTGGCATGTGAAGAAGCGGCCCGTTTGACAGCAGAGCAAGAAGAGGCCGACGACGATGGACTATCCTACTGTGACTACCACGACTTGCCTCCCCCGCCTGATGGAGGCTACGGATGGGTCGTGGTGTTCGCGTCTTTTATGTGTAATATGATAGTGGACGGCATAGCCTATACTTTTGGCATATTTTTAAGTCAAATGGTTGATTACTATGGTGAAACGAAAGGAAAGACCGCATGGGTCGGTTCGTTGTTATCAGGGATGTACCTTAGTGTCGGTCCTCTTGTGAGCGCTCTTACCAACAAATTCGGATGTCGTGCTGTGTGTATTGCCGGAAGTTTGATCTCGACAACGGCGTTTTTCTTGTCAATATTTTGTCCAACAGTGAACTGGTTGATGTTAATTTATGGTTTCGTGGGTGGGATAGGATTCGGTTTAATTTATTTACCGGCAGTAGTGTGTGTGGGGTATTACTTTGAGACCAAGAGATCTCTAGCGACTGGGATTGCTGTGTGCGGTTCCGGAGTGGGCACTTTCGCTTTTGCCCCTCTGGCAACGCTTTTACTAGACGAGTATGGATGGAGGGGATCAAATTTGATCTTAGCAGGGTTGATCCTGAACTGCGTCATATTTGGTGCATTGATGCGTCCATTAGAATACCCCAAAGAGTCCAATTCGCAGAATCTCCTCCAGCGGATGGCGGAAGAGCGAAGAATCCAAATGGAGAGAGGAAGCATAGGCGGCTCATACTTCATGGTACAACTACCAGACGGTACCATGGAAAAACGACAGAAACAACCCCTCAACATAGACCCAGGAGTGCATTCTAGTCTTAACCTGGACCAGTTAGCGCCAGGAACTCCGATAACACCCATACCCACTGTACCAACGTTACCAACCATCGCCGAAGTTAAAATACAAGAACAGAGCGGAAGTTCGGGTTCACCTAGTCCCGGGGAAAGCTCAGGGGAAATTCGAACACAAATCAAAAATCCTCGTTTAGATGAACTTAAACAAGATGGAAAAAAGAAAGAACTTGGAGCGAGTAAAGAGGCACCAGCAGCACCAATTTCGACGCCTTCGGATTTTGCAAACGCCACTTCGAAAATACATAGAAATGCCAGTCAACCAGCTTTTACCACACACGTCCAGGGTTTACCAAAGAACGGATCCGTTCCTACTTTTGATAGAATTAGGAAAACTTCAGTGGGAGAGAAATTTAAGCCGACATTAGGGCCAATCAAGTCGTCTTCGAGAGCCACGTTGAGCTCGAACGGTGATATGAGGAGGCTGAGGAATAACTCCAATTCATCGTTTATTAGCAGGAACAACAACAGCGAAGTGAGTATAAAGTTTAACAATTATGCGACAATTAGAATAACGAATGAAAAAAAAAACGAAACATTGGACTTTTTCGGTTTTTTCCAGCCATGTTGATGCTATAGTTTTTAAAATATAATAATCATACTAACTGGAACATAAATAACACTAATGGAAGGTTCTATCATTATAAAGAGGATGCTAAAAAGTGAGCAAATGCTGATTTCTGCATCCAAATGTGGTCCAAGGTTACTGGATTTGGGTTGGGATATGTTGGAACTAGTTTTTTAACTTAATGTCTTGCATGTAATTATGACCTACTTATAAAAAGCAATCGTTTTAATCAAATCCAGCTCTTTTTTCACTACTTAGTACATTTCTCTATATAAAAAATATAAAATAAATTAAACAAAATTAGTGTTAAATGTGTTAATGAACTGATATTGATAAAACTTTTATCAACTTGAATTTTTATTTTTAACGTGACGTCAAAAATAAAAGTACAAATAAAAATTAATTAAAGAAAATCTGCCTTTTAAACATTTACATTTACTTTAAAAACAGTTTCGTTAATTGTTATCCCCATCATTATAATCAGAATACTTTTCATTTTTCCTACACGAATACGCTGCACTTTGTTAACTAATTACCCATTTGCGTCAAAACTAGGTATTCATTGATTAGTTTCTATTTTAAAAGGAAAACCTAATAGTGTTGGCGCTGTGGGTTTCATATTACCAGAAAAAATTTAAAGACACGTGTATGAAAAAGCGGAAGCAACTCGGTTACATATCGAGATAATTGTCCACCTCAGAATGTATTTTCCAGTTAGTTTCATGAATATTTTTACTATTCGGAAAGGTGGGTGAAAAAACACCTGATGAAACATTGTTTCTTGACATAAAAATAGCAACGATTTCGCAATTTGGAGTTTTTCCAACCGAACTGCATCCGCGTGCTCTTGAAACATTTCTGAACTGCCTGTTTGAATATCAAATATGTTTTCAACGTATTTTATTTTTTCTAGGTGGACGTGGAGAGTTTGGCATGCACTTCGAAGTTGTCGTTACCGCGGGAGAAGAGTAGAGGCAACATGGTCAGACCGTTGTCTCGAAAAGACATTTTTTATTCGGGATCTATCGTCAATCTTCCAGAGTTTCACCAATCGCAAAAATCATTAACAAATTATAGGCAAAGTATCATGAGCATTCCAAAAGCCAAGGGTTTGGAATCGGAAGGATCTCGTAAGTATTGTCTTGTTTGTCTTCTAAATAACCATGAGATGTTTTCAGCTGGTGATCTTTGTCCTTGCCTTGTACTGCCTGAAAGTTTCACGTCAGCCTTAGCACAGATGATGGATATGAGCTTATTAAAGGATCCAGTCTTCGTCCTTATAGGAATATCGAATTTATTTGGTATGGCAGGACTGTATGTGCCATTTGTGTATCTTGTAGATTGCGCGGTTAAAGATGTAAGTTTAAGAAGCAGAAATAAGGAAAATTCTATCTGTTTATTTTTAGGGTATTGAGCAAGAGAAAGCGTCCTTTTTGTTGTCCATCATCGGTATTACGAACACATTCGGTCGTCTTGCCTGTGGATATTTTGCCGACTTTCCTTCTGTGAACGCGCTTTTTGTAAATAATGTTTGTCTTGTAATTTCCGCAGTGGCAGTGGCATTAACGCCGTTCTGTCACTCTTATGGTGCTTATATTGCAATGGCAGTTTTCTTTGGGATAGCAATTTGTAAGTAGCAACGAAATGACAATAACCTGTCTAACACTAAAATTTGGTTTCAGCCGGATATATTTCATTAACTTCAATTATCTTAGTCGACCTGTTAGGCTTAGATAAGCTAACGAACGCATTCGGCTTGCTCATCTTATTCCGTGGTGCTGCCGCCATAGTAGGTTCTCCATTAGCCGGTGCCATATATGACGCTACGAAAACGTTCGACATCCCATTTTTTGTAGCTGGAGGATTTTTTGCGATATCTGCCGTAACGAGCTTTATTGCACCATGTCTGAAACGTTCAGAAGCCGAAGAACAACCAATGGGAGAAGGAGATGCTCTTACTCCGATCGACGAAGATGAAGAAGAAGATGATCCTGGTATAACAATGGGATCAGGCCATAAAGGTGAACTTGACAGCGGTGTACCAATCCCGAAAATTGTGGAAACTGCCTCTAGTCCCGGAGAAAGGGAAATTAAGCAAATCGAATCGGTTTTGTAGATTATTACAAAAGTTCATTGCTGCGCCGTTGTAAAACTCAAAGTTATTTTTCTAACCTTTTCGCAAAATCGTTAAATAGAACAGAGGGCTAAGTACTAACAGAATTCTTGTCCAATAGTGCTGTGAATGTCGTGAGGGGATGCTTCACTGTTCTTGTTCGTCGCAGCGGACAAGAAACTTTAGGTTTTTTTACAGTTTTGTTTGTACTTATAACAGTAGGCGCACAAAAAAGTATGTATATACACATGTTTACAATGTTATATAGTTTTATTAATTTTTTATCGTCGATGTTATAACTAATTTCTTTTAAATTACGTTTTATAATTTGTCAGTTTTCAAAACTGTGTGATGTTTAAGAGACAGTATTTTGTGGTTTTAGTAATTGAATGTGCGAAAATAGGCCAATACGCCAAATGTACGTTTACAAATCGTTCATTAGTTAATTATGTAAATATGAAATAACCTGGACAATATTCTTAGAACTGCTACTATTTTTCATATACGTTGCACAACTTATTTCGTCTCACTTTTAAACTTTACAATGAGGATGTAGTGAAACGAACTTTTTTACAAATATTGCTGATGAGGTGTGAGTAACCAAGTCAATTTAATGTCCTTCTTGTAAAGTGTGACGATTTATTTTAATTAGCTTGAGTTTTTCTAAAAACCTGCTCAGGACAGTTGCAGTCGCGAGGTAATTAATAAAATAGCCTTATTATAGATCTAGTACCTGTGCACCTCAAGTTAATGTACTTTATTCTTTATCTAAACACTTAAATACAACTATGAAGATCTCTGTATGTTGTTTTTAACCCTCTCCTTTCACAAGCATAAGTTGCAATGCAATATCATTTTAAATTTCCCGCTATGAAATTTGAAATTAGACATTTAATTTAAAGCGAATTGTCATGGTAACCATAGTCAAAGCAGGGAATTTTAACGTGTTGGGTTCACTCACTGTTGTGTCCCTCTAGTTGTTATTAACCTCTTTGTTCCATATCATTTTGACGTTTCGATGCAGTTTTTCAAGAAATATCCAAAATTTTTGAAATTTTCATGTTTGGCAACACTCTCCTGCGGGTAATGCTGAGACTTTCTGATTTTCTTATCCAACTGATTCCTTATTTAGGGCAGCATGGTTATATCATCAGGTGAAAAGCACTGAAAGGGCTCTCTCAAATGCCCTAGACACCTCAATTTTAAATATAATAGAGCCCACCGTTATTGAAAATAGAGACCAGCAAAACGATTTTCTTGTTATTGACTGGGTAACAGACTCCAACAACTATGAAACCCAACTGGTGGTGTTTTGGAACTCTCTTAAATTCTCGTTTGCCAAAAGATTGCTTGTTCTTGCCACAAGTGATAATAAATACATTAGAAGGAAGGCAGTGCGACAATTGGCTAAGATAAGAAATTTGGATAACTGGCAGTATTCGCAATTATCCAGTATGATTGATGCAAGAACTGCTGTAGGATTAGCGAGGACATCGAATGCTGATTCCAGACTCTTCACTTATCCACCTTTGCAACTTCTCAGCTACAATAATAACAATCTAGTCGATGCTATGAAGGAGTTGTTAATCAAATTACATGATATCTCCAATCATCCTTGCATGGGCTATTTTCTTTCAAAAGCCTTTTTGGACGTCAATGTAAAAATTGGACAGTTTGTTTAACAAACAAAATATTGACAGCATTTTCCAGGAAATGGAGAAGTATGCAGAGGATTATTCTTCTTTTGAACTGAAGAAATACATCCAAGCAAGTGAAGAACTGGTACCTATGTGCTTGGAGTCGCTGCTTCACCATGCTAGTGTAAGAAGTTATGCTAAAGACATTGCAGCTTTGAATGGTTTACCTTTATTGATGGCGATTCACGAGCGTTTTAGCGAGAATATGACGATCACCGCGACCATTAGTCGAATTATTTCCTACCTGTCCATGCATAGTGATCTATTAGATGAGTTGTACATGTCAGGTACTTTTGAAATTGAATATGAAATTTTTCCCGTTTAATGGATATACAGACTACGAAAAAATCCGATTACCCTTCACCGACCATTTATGATAATGCAAATGACCCCTTGAATTTTAGGATGGATTTCCAAACTCGCTCAATGGATCAATCATGAAGACATAAGGATCTCAATTCCCGCTGCCAAAGCCCTTGCAAACTTAGATCCTGATGAAAATCCTGTCTACCTCCAAAGACTCTATCCTTTGTATCCTTCAACGCGTAGCACAAAAAATCCCGGTGTTGACGTTGTCTTCGTCCATGGTCTCTTAGGTGGTGTTTTCTTCACATGGAGACAACGAAAACGGGACCAGGATCCACTCGGTTTCGTGGGTAAGAAGGGTGCATCAGGTGAGCAGGATTCTGTTACCCCAAACCCATCCATTCCTGGTCACTCTTCTCGTTTTATACACCGTTCACCTAATCTTATTAGTGTTATTTCAGCAAGTCTTACTCAAAACGATACAACTTGCTCACATAAAAAGAAAAACAGGAATTACAGCGATCCGAAGATGCGGGAATTCATAGAAGATTTAGAACAACATTTGGATTACGAAACTTCATGTGATTATGAGGTTGTCTGGGAGGACATTCCTACAAAAACTAACGAAGTGGCAACAGGACCATTCTGTTGCTCTGGATTTAAATTTACTTGCGATGCTAAAGGAGACTGTTTTACAAGTTGTTGGCCAAAAGACTGGTTAGCTGAAGACTGCGATCGTTTACGAATAATTGGAGTTAATTACGAGACAAATTTATCGTTATGGACACCCATGTGTCCTGTTGAAAAAGTTAAAACTTTGGAAGAAAGAAGTGATGAATTGATGGAACAGTTGCTCAAAGTAGATTTTGGAAAGAGACCAATAGTTTGGGTTACTCATTCCATGGGGGGTTTAATAGTCAAGTCCTTACTAAATAAAGCCTCTAAGAGCAACGATACAAATATAAAAGACATTTATTTAAACACCAAAGGAATCGTTTTTTATAGTACCCCACACATCGGATCAAGGGTGGCAAAGTTCAATCAAGCTTCCTCTCTTCTTTTGTGGCCATCAATTGAAGTCCAAGAATTGCAAAAAAGTAAGTAGAAACCTGAAAGATTATCGACAATTTTCTTCTTTAGACTCCCCACAGCTATTAAAGCTACATCAGAATTTCCTGGACTTAATCAAGGCGCAACCTATGAAGATTGTTTCCTTTGTAGAAACCTTACCAACTGTGGTATCAGCTATGAAGTTCAAGTTTCTTGTCGTGGAACCAGACTCTGGAAATCCTGGATGTGGGGAGTATTATGAAATTCCGTTGGATCATCTCGGTATTTGCAAACCGGCTAGTAGGCAGGTATTTGTTACTCCTTTAATACAATCTAATTTGAAAGGTTTCAGGCATTCATTCCTGTACCAAAAAGTGTTACACATGATCCAAGACATTTTAGCTAGCGAACGTAAAGAAGTGTGACCAATTAAGACTGTAATTTTAAGTAAAGAAAATGAAAATAATTTGTTTTTTACTGATTAATCCTTGGTCATACAAGAATACAACCGGTTTTTCATAAGTTAGGTTAGAATTGTTTTTAAAGAAAAACAGACCGACAGACATGAAGAGGCTGTTTTACGTGAAAATTGCTATAAGAAAAATAACTAATCTAATACTAATTATACAACATTAAGATAATCGTTTAATGACGAAATATCTTAAAAGTGAGGTTATGTGAAACGTCATCAAATGGAAAAATAAAAATGGTATTCTACAAATTGGATCTCTAAAAAACTTAATTCTCTTATTGTAGGATATCAGCGCGTTTTCTGAGGATAATTTCGATACAAAAGCATGGATAAACAACGTGCTCAAAAATGCAGAGAATCAGGAAAAGAAAGAGGTTAGGTTTCAAAACAGCCCCATTTTTGTTAAATCCAGATTTACAGAGTTACACCATGTCCATAGTAATGAAATTGCAACTTTGCGTCCAGCAAGTCAACAACGCTTTGGAGGAAACAAGTCAACAAGTCCTAATGTCATTACCCAAAATTATTCGAGACACCAAAAATCTTCATGAAGAAGCAGCACTTTTAAAGGAGAAAATGGCAGCTGTACGAAGTGAAATCATCAAAATTGAACACGACACCGGAAAATCAATTAACACCATTGAGAAATTGGACAGTATCAAAAATGAACTTCATTTGGCAAAACAAGGACTGCATGAAAGTGATAATTGGATGATTTTGGGTGAGTTTAGAGACCAACTTTTAATTATGTTTACACGTCTTTGTACAGTTAACGACTTGGAAGAAGTTTTTGACTCAAAAAATATAGAGAACATATCAACAAAAATTATTGGAATGCAAAGGTCCCTGCAGTTACTTGTGAATGTGGGAGACTATGAGGATAGGAAATTACAATTGGAAGGTCTGAAAAACCGTCTGGAGGCTATAGCGAGTCCCGCCATAGTACAAGCGTTTACATCTTCAAACACTGGTATGTTGTAACTGTGTAGGACTCTTTTAAATCACAACCGTTTACAGAACAGTCAGTGATGTTTGTAAGAATCTTCAAGTCAATGGGACGTTTACCACAGTTACTCAAGTATTACCACAAGTGCCAGAAGGATATCTTGTTGAAGAAGTGGCGTAACCAGCTAGAAATTGAACAAGACGAATCAGTGATCCAGTGGATTCAAAATTTCTATGGAATATTATTATCGAACTGGCACTCGCAACAAAAGTGGTTTCATCAGGTATTCACCAATCAAAACAGCGCCGATTCATTCGTTGAAATCTACACAGATGTGTTAAGCTCCCTGGATCCCAGTTTAAACGAGTGTATAGACGCGGCTTTGAAGCAAACTGAAGATAAACTAACCTTCTTGCTTGAGGTAAAACAGGTTACCCAACAGTTTGCTGAAAATATTTTAAATGTCCTGGATCAGGTATCTGTCGGTGAGTTTAAGTAAGATTTAGTTATTAATCCTAAGTTAATCCGAGTTATCTTAGGTAAACCTGGTAAAGACAAATTGTTGATCCTCTTACAAGCCATTTACAATCATTTCGTAACATACACAAACAAATATGCAGCCTATGAACAGGCTTTCCTGATCAAAAAACTCTCTGGAATTAACTGCATGAAAGAGGAGCTTCCTGATACAATCCAAGCTCTTGGTTTAAGCATTCCACAAATCATAGATTTAGCCCGAGACGCAAAAAAGCGTTGCCACCAAATCACCGAAAACTGTGGATATTGTGGTTTACTTATTGCATTACGTGCATTTCTCTTGAGTTACGCGGACCAGTACAGAGTTGCTTTGAGGCAAATCGACCGTAGTAAGAAACAAGAAGAAGATTGGAACACATTCCAGTTGTGCTTGTCTTTATTACAAAACACCGGAGAAGTATTAGTGAATTTACATCAGTTGGAAAAAGATTTAACGACGACGATATTAGAAACCAATCAGAATAAAGATAAATTCGAGTACAAACATTTGATTTTAAGTAGCGCCGAGAAAAAGGAATACGAATCATTGGTGCGATGCGTGACGGAGGGAACCCAATTATCGCTTCTGGATCACGTCAACGCGGAGTTTACGAAACTATGCTCTGATATTCATCACACAACGTATCAAGTTGTGTTTGCTCCAATCGCGGTGCAGTTAGATGTTGTTCAAACATCACAAACGTGGGCACAATTTGCCAATTCCGGACTTCATAATTCTGATTTACCGGATTATAGTTTCTCGCCACAGGAGTACATAACTCAGGTAATAAAAACCTGTCTTTACCAACACAATTAAGTTTCTGGTGCCATTACAGATTGGTCAATACTTGATGACTCTGCCTCAACACTTGGAGCCCTTTTTATTCCGGGAAAACCCATCCCTAACCAGTGCTCTCCGAGCGGTCGATCAGGAGTACAACACCGCGGGAGATATGGAAGGTGCCTTAGCACACGTATTTCTTAAAATTGTTGCCAGAGGAACATGCCAAGGTTTCTGTGATCGAATTTTATCAATTTGTGAGCTAAGTCAACCAGCAAGTCGACAACTAGCGCACGACATAGGTAATAAACAATAAAAAAAAGACTCACACTCAGACTTGTTTCTTCAGGGTATTTGGACAACGTTCTACAAGACTTGGGCATCTCTTTAAGTGAAAACTTACAACAGCTGGCTACTCTGTTGAAGCTACCCACAGATCAGTACCATGCAGGCAGCACAGGATGTTCTGCAAGATACGTTGCTGCGATTCGACAGATGAGGAACATCACATCGAATTAATTTAAACGTCTTTTATTTTTTAAAGTTATATCTTGTACAGAGTTCTAATATACAGGGTCCGGCAACACTTGTGTCCACCCCCAAAATCGTCTTTAATTTTAAAGATAAAATTTTGAAAATTTGCATACGCTCATAGTTGACAAAGCTCTAGAAGCTGACGTAAAAATTTGTTTTTTTTATCACGGTTTGGTTGGCGTCGCGACGCCTAAGAAGTATAATTTTTAGCGATTTTTGAGTTTTTGCGGAAATATACGCGAATTCAATTTTATTTCAACATAACTGTGGTACAAATATCTGAGTTTTTATTTTAAATCTAATGCAAATTGTGTTTAAAATTTGCGAAAAAAACGTTGCTTTATCAAGTTAGTTTTCAAAATTATGACAGTGCAGCGGCAATCTACGTTTACACCAAAATTTCACAAGTCACTTCACTCACTTTTATAAAGGTTAATTTTGATTACCACGGGCATGTTGCACTTTATGGACACCAGAAATCGTTAATTAACATCGACAAAGTGACAATTTCACCAAGTAACACTTTTGTTACAATCTAAAGCGAGCCAAAGAATAGATGTCATTTGTGACACAAGATGTTGACAGATGGGTGTAAACGTAGTTCCCAATTTTGACATAATAAAATTGGAAACTAACTTGATAAAACAGCATTTTTTCCTCAAATTTTGAAGACTATTTGCATTGAATCTAAAATAATAACTCAGATATTTTTAACATATTTATATTGAAAAAAAATTAAATTAGGGGTTGATATCACAAACCCTCACAATTACCTAACAATTACATTTTTAAGGCGTCGCGACGCCAAAACTATCAGTGATAAAAAACAAATTTTTACGTCAGCTTCTAGAGCTTTGTCAACTGTGAGCGTATGCAAATTTTCAAAATTTTATCTTTAAAATTAAAGACGATTTTGGGGGTGGACACAAGTGTTGCCGGACCCTGTATAAATTGAAATCTTATTTCTGTTCTTCTGGATACCAGAATTTAAACGTCCTGTCGTAAGAACTAGTGGCAATGTACTGATTATCAGGAGATATATCAACACACATGACTTTACCATCATGCCCTGATAAAGTTTTAAGGGGTTGCCATGTACGATTCGTCCACAATTTCGCCGTGTTATCATAAGACGACGTTATTAAATAGTCACCACTCTCTTTTTGGAATTTAACATGCGAAACGAGGTTCGTGTGGGCTGGAATTGTGTAGAGAACAGACCTTTTGCGGAGATCCCAGATTTTGCAAGTATTATCTTGACTACCTGTGGCAATGTGGTACCCATTGGGGGAGAAATCTATTCCGAAAATTGCTTTTAAATGACTTTCCATGAACATGATGCATCTTCCAGTTCGCAAGTCCCAGACGCGACCGAAGGAATCGAGGCCTCTATTGATGAAAATGTTTTAGAAATCTGTCCAAAACGGCTGTTTTCTTACCCGGTGGCACAAACCGATCCGTCAACTTGAAACGAAATGCAATATACAGGCTTCGCGTGCCCTTCTTGATGCAGAACTTCTGTGCACTGTTGCAAATCCCACAATCTCCATGAACAGTCGTTGCAACATGTCCCCAGGAATCTTCCTGAGGGATGGAAACCTAATCTGGAGACACGATGTGGCATGTGCCCCTCAATATCAGCTATTGGTTCTTCACTAAAAACAAACATTGAAATGGGACAAAGACAATTAATTCTCTCAAGACCTTTGGAAATCCCACAGCTTCACAGAGCCATCAGCTGCGCAAGACGCCATATTACAAATATTCTCTTCTTGACTAATCGTGGCTTTTGGATGGAAGACGATAGCTCCAACGTTAGTGGTGTGTCCTTTCAGCGTTTGTTTCAGCGCGCAGTCAGGTACCGACCAAACTTTACACAAACCACTCCTGCAATAAAAAAAGTAAAAACTATTAAATCACATTGCATTCGTACCAAGAAGCCGTCGCTAGAACTTTCCCATCAGGACTAAACTGACAGTACGAAATAGGTCGTGTATCTCCAATCTGACTTGAATAAATACTCATAATTTGCAGTTTTTTCTGAATTTCTTGCTTTTTCGCAGTCTTTGTCGCTGTCGGAAGATCCGTCGCATTTCTCTGCTCTTCCAATCGCGCTTTTGCTCGAGGTAACGAATAATTCGCAATCCACAGCCTCGCTATCTTTAATGACTCCGGTCCTTCGTGATACCACGTTGTTTCAAGATCCTTCTCAAACTGTTTTCGTTCTTCTTCTGCTTCTCTTCTGATAACAGCGTCTTCACCGATGCGACTTAAGATTTCACGTAGTCTAGAGCGTCTGTCTGCTGGGCCTTCTCCAAAGAGACAAATTGGTTCGCCCAACTGACGAAGGTTTCTTTTTACTTCTGCGTCATCTGTGGAAACGTTGATGGAGCGGGCTTTTCGGCGACGCTCGAATTCTTCTAAGAGGGCTTGTTTGTCTCTGGACATGGCATCCTCCAGTTCCATGTATTCTGTGGAAAGGAATGCCCTAGTAATTCATTTTTTTAATATCGTCGGCTTAAGTTGTTAAGTTGCTAAGTCCAATTTTGAATACATTGCGTTTTCAATTTTGTAAAAACAAGAACATACAAGTTTAGGGTTCGATTCTTTTATGTGTTGTAATATCAGAATTAAGAAACATTCTATTTTCAGATAGGACGACAAATATGTGAAAAATAAACATTTATCGACCTCCGTCCAAAAAATTCAAAATGGACTTATTGTTAGCAACTTAACAACTTAAGCCGACGATATGTAATTGGTATTTGGAGACTTAGTAAAGGGTGTTACATGATGGGGTAGACCAAGGAAGGACTAATAAGAAAACGTAAGTATATAAAACAAAGAATACTTGGGTAGAAAAGGTTAGAGTGAAGAAAAAAAAGAAGTAGATTAGTGTAAAGTAAAGTAAAGTAAAGTTGTCCAAGTTAAATGATTCTTAAGAACTACAATTAAGAAAAAGTTGAATGTTTCGTAATAAGTATTAGAGAGTTTTATAAAGAAAAACTCAATCCAATGTTCTGAAAGTCGTTGGTTTGTGTCCATTTAATCAGTGAGATAATTAAATTAAAAACAAGTCTCAGAAAAACTGAATTTTTAGTACATTTAACAGACTCTGCAACTTTATTTGAAGCATTGGATACAAGAATTTAAAATGGAATTGTCATATTAACTATTTTTCGAAGAAATAAATTAACAACAATCAGAAATGCTAAATGCTCAAATTATGAAACATTAGGTGATATTCTTTATTGTTAATTATGTATTTAAAAACTGTAGATACTAGGGACCAAAAAATTGTAGTTTTGGCTCTACTTTTAAGAACAAGCCGGTATGACTTATTTTCGTATGTTATTAAAAATTTGCAACTTTTGTGTTAAAGTTAGTGAGGTGAGACCTAACCTCACTTTGTGGATTAACGTTTTGCAACGTATCCATGTACGAATTTTTGTACCTGTGGATACATGGACTTGAGGAGGATTCGCAGAAGAGCCTTCCGGTTTTTCATTATTGTCTTCATTTCCATCGGCGGAAGCTAACCTCGCTCTTTCGTTTTCCTCCAACGAGCCGTAATGTATGGTTCTGACTTTTTTGACATAGGGCACATCTTCCTCGTCAGACATGGTCGAATCTACAATGGGATTGTGTTAACTTGTTAGAGTTTATAAGAAATTTTTGTTTGTTTACAACACGTTGGTTTAAAAAGTGTCCGTCAAGTTGACGTTTGTCGAACGTGCGTAGAAAAAAAGTAACTAGATTTGGTGAATTCAGTGCAGCCAATGGCAAGTTTTTAGTATTTCTTTCACAAAAGAAATATTTCTGTTTTCTTTACATAGCGTTTTGCTATCTCTTTCTAAATTTTTTTCCAAAAAATTCCATGAGAGAGAGAGATTATCAAGTTTGGTCCGGAAATCTTGGTTAACGTACGATGTTTGGACGCGGAAACCGCCTAAATTAACGGGGCATTTACGTACGAGTGTGTTATGGGTCGTTTTGTGCGTGAAAATAGTCGTTGAATTTGGAAATTGGTGCGGAATCGGCGCGTTGCCCGATCGTTGAACTTGAACAGTTGATAGATTTTCTCTTTCTTTCCCAGGCTCTGAAAAATCTCAAGTTTATAAAAATAAATATGAAAGGCCTAATTACAGTACAGTCTGAGTCGGAGTCGGTTTAATTTTTGACCCCGTTTTGGATCTGCGTTAGTCGAGTTTGGTGCCGTTAGTTAAGCTGAAAAGCCGTTGCTCTCGACAAATATTTGTGTGTGACGATCGGAGATTGAAAAAAGTCGACAATTCCCAAGATTTTTTACGCGAGAATTTTTTAAGACGTGCGGTATTGATTTGCCTTAAAGGCTTGGCCCGGCGAATATACGGACTATACATGGTTTATAGGGGTCTTACGTGGTTTCTATTGGCTCACTGACTCATAAAAAACTAAGGGACACATTTTTTGTTGGAATTTTCCAAATGACTGAACATTTACATACGCGTCTCCAAATTTTTGAGAAAAGGTCGTGCGGACTTTGTATTATTAAACCAGAGAAAAACAGTCGACTTGCAAACGCGGTGTGCTGTGTTAGTGTGCATTAGTGCTTCAAAAAACAAAACACTGACGAATTATGGTGTTCAAAACAAGTGAAAAACTGTTCAAGTATTGATTATTTTTTAGTGTTTTGAAGGTCTCGGCAGTGACTCACTATTTTTTAATGATATTCGTCATCTCCCGACACGAATAATCTACAAAATTCAACTCGGCAAACATAACCAACAAGAAAAATGCTGCCTCAACAGTATTGTCTAAGATGGAGGTACCACCACTCAAATTTGCAAACCATGTTCTCACAACTCCTGGAAAGGGAAGCTTTTTGCGATGTCACATTGGCCTGCGAGGGAAGGACGATCAAGGCACACAAAATCGTCCTTTCAGCTTGCAGCACCTACTTCGAAACCATCCTGTCCCAGTATGAGGAAAAAGACCCCATTCTCATCATGAAAGATGTCAAATATGTAGATATTAAGTGTCTGGTGGAGTTCATGTACAAAGGAGAGATCAACGTTGATCATGTAAGCCACATTTTCTCTCATACCTCCTTAAACTTTCATATGGGAAATTCCACATGCCCTGCAAACTGAACCATCGATTTCCTCCGCAATTCTACATCAATAATCATTAAAATTAAAGTCATCCTAAATTGACAGTTCAATATCCATGCCACTGACGACTTGATTCGTTTATTAACCAAATTCAGGCCTAACAACAATATCCTAAATTATGACAGCAATGCAGTTGAAACCCAATTGAATAATAATCCAATTGACTCTCAATTCGTGTCAGTTTAATTGGCATCAAATTATATCATATCATTATTGTTTTTTAAACTCGTGGAAACACATGTGGATGTTTAAATAAATTAGGAAGCGCCACCTGTTGAGTGGTTACTCGTTTGGTAAATTAACGTAACGGCGGGAAATTTAAATTCTTTAAGCTTCTTCCTCAAATTCCAAGATGTGACATTTTATTGATTCTGCCGACGTCATCGCTCCGGGTCTATTATTAATACAGATTTGTTTTTTTATGAATACTCCACTTTCTTCAGGAACCATGTAGTGATACGATTCGAGATTAGCTAAATTGCAACTAATTGCCTAATTAACTTCAATCGTTTCCGTGGCTCTTGAGCACAAATAACTGTTTTATGTGACGAAGCCCCAAGCCAAAATGACCTCAAGTTCACGTATAATAATTGTCGGTGACGTGAAAGATTTGTGCTGCATTTTTTTATTGTTGCACTAAACTGAAAACGGATCAGGGGCACACACAGAAAATTATTTCTATTTTATTTACATGGCATTGAAACTCGTTAAGAAATTAGCGTTAGCTTGTTCATGGTCGCTTTTTCGGAGGTTTCCATATTAGGCGCTTTTCCTGTTTCGTTTAAAATTTACTGGGGACGTGACTGAATTTTTGAGACAATGAAATTGATTTCGTACCGAAATAAGTACACTGGAATTTATTTTAAATACCTAAAAACGTGGGATAAATATTTTTTTCTATTCGTGGTTTTGATGTTTTATGTAGTATTCCCGTTTCCATTTTTAAACAGTTTATCGAATTTGAATAATACATGACCGAAATCGAAATATCACGGTAATAAAATTGGAGCCTCTACATCAAAGCAAAAAATACAAAATTCACGTTATGATCATTATTTTATTAACACATCGCCTATAAAAAACTAGAGGAGTGTCGCGATAATTCCATGAACTTATAAAATCAAATCATCAAGTATTTATATTCTATCGACACTCTAATGGGTACACGTATGTACACAGAGTTTATCCACTTTTTTTCTATCGTTTGACATGAGGCTTTTAAAGTTTTAAAATACAATAGCATTGTAAAGCATAAAAAATTCAAACACTGATAAAAAATTAAAGGTTAAATTACTTGTATCGATTTTTTCCAGAGATATTATATTCCTGGCTGTGACGACGAGCTAGGTGACAATAAAATCGTGTTGGACATTAATCGGTCAGTTGTGTTTGAGATAATTAACGTCCATTAACCGTTAATGAACATTTTATGTTAACAATGTTGGATAATAAGAATGTGTGAATTGAAAATAAAACGAGGCAGTTACACTGGTTCTAAATGTCGTACACTCAAAGGACAAGACTGAAATTTTAAAAATACACTTATTATTGTGTTTGTTGCGTCATTTTGGCCGAGGGATAAATGTTAGCCAATAAATTTTAATTTAACTGTAGTGTGATAATAATGGTAATTTCTATGTTCATATTAATGGGAAGCATAAACATAATTTTTAAAATTTGTGATGCATTATTAAATAAACAGGAGTATAATACAAATCACATTTATTTGTTTGAAAAAATAGATTTATTCATATACAGGGTGTCCCAGAACTCGCGCAGGACCCGTTAACAGCGGATGCAAATGTTAAATTTGAAACGAACTGCACAAGAAAAAGTGTAAAATAATGTTTAGTATTCAAATAAAAACGGTTTTACTTCAACCAATCAAATCTCTTTCTCGAAAGGTATTTTCAAAAAATTAGTGCGTTTCCTTAGAAACATTTATGCGAATTGTTGAAAAAAAATATCCATAAATTGTTTGATCAACTTTGGTGTGTTCTGTCACAATGACATTTCACCTAAGAGCAACTAAACTTAACTAAACCAAAAGAAAGGAATCGAAATTAAATTAAACTAACTAAATGAAGTGTTCGAAGTGTTCACCACCAACTTCAATACAAAGCCTTGTCTTCCTAATAAATTGTTCCTGGCATTTGCCAACATTTGTTGTGTTACTTCAGCCATCGCCTGTTGACTCCTGTGTCGCAAAATATCAACATTTTTACTGGCACACGGTAAACACAGTTTTTAACGTGAACCCACAAAAAAAAAAATCTAAAGGTGTGAGGTCTGGGGATCTGGCGGGCCAAGATATTGGACCTCCGCGCCCTACCCACCGATTTGGATGTTGTTCATTTAAAAATTTTCTAACACTAAGAACAGAATGGATAGGTGCTCCATGATGCTGATACCAGTGATAATTAATATTCCTTCTATGTATTCTTCCGGCAGTTTTGATATTGCTAAGCAACAAGTAAAGTGTAGTTCAGGTACAATTAGTTGAAAGTTTGTGATTGGTCAACTTTAAATTGCTCTAATTCAAAATGTAATGACTTAAAAAAAAATTTTTTTGCAAATTCTTATACAAGTAACTATACAGAATCTGTGGTTAACGGGTCCTGCGCGAGTTCTGGGACACCTGTAGAGTAGCTGAGTTTGTACTGAAAATTGGTCTTCGCTGACCCTCAAACATACAAAAGGCAGTTTCTTCGTTTTGCTGTCCAAAGTTCTGCCTATGATTACAGAATGAAATTGAATAGTTGAGTTTTTTTTCGTACTTGCACTTCAAAGGGATTAAATACTCGTGGGAAATTAATAATCTAAACGTATAAGATAACACCCACAACTTGACATCACAAGTATTAATTCAGTGGATATTTGATTCAATTTTTTTGATAATAATCTTCTGCGATAGTGGAAAATATTTTATATTTTTTATGTACAAAATAGTATTGTAAAAATGCAGTTTCAAAACATTTGCACTTAATAATCTCTTTACAAATTATCTTGAATGAATAAGACGGAAACAATTTCAAACTGCCGACAAAATAAATGCTTTAAAACTGTAACACATGTTTTTACCAGAAAAGTCAAAACTTAGTCATGTTTCTTAAACACTCGTTTATCAGATGATTTCACAAGGAACTTGTATTACGTATTGAAATGAGTCGTTTTCCCTCAACTTCAAATTTGTTCGTTTTTATCATTCTTTAATGAACCCACGTATGACGTCTAAAATTGCGTTCTAATCAATTCGACGAGCAGAACGATCGATCTAATCAAGCAGCTTTTTAAAAACACCTAATTTAACTCAATATGTTCCACGATCATCAGAGCGGAATTTCTTTTTATCTAAAACGAGAAAAACAGCGATTGTGAGAATAATTCGTCTATTTTTGTGCATTAGAACCCTGAAAATCCAGTTTGTAGGATTTTTTCGTCTTTCCGAGTCAGTCCAGTAAATGGTTATTCTCGACGCTCGTACATCACCCTAATTCGCTCAACCGAAGTTAGCAGGATGTTGCAGAATTTCACGATTCGCAGGACTAATCCGAAAAAATTGCAGTGAACATCATGAGGTTCCATAGCGGTCGTGGAGATTTTAAGTTATCGATAATGATTTTTTATTACCGCTTGAAGGTTGTTATCTAAAAAATTCTTTTTTGTTTTCTGAATGGCCTTCACCTTATTTTGAATCGATCTTTGATGTATTGAGGAGATTAGATGACAGACAAAGTTTAATGGTTTTTACCGCACATGTGCTTATCAGATTGGTTTTTCTTTGAAGTAGCGTTTCTGGAAGACCAACGGAATTCTTGTTTTTTTCAATTTTCAGTTTCCACAAATTTTATCTACGTGGGGTTATTCTCGCTAAACCGCCGAGAACGATAAAATATCTTTTTATTCATGCATTTTGTACCCTTTGAAAGGGTCTTACGAATAAACGTCACTTCAAATTACTCATGTTTTGTATTTTTAGTGTCACCTAGCCACACTACTCAAGACTGCCGAAGAACTGAAAATCAAAGGTCTAGCGGAAGTCTCCTGGCGAGACGAAGACCAACAAAATGTCGATAGTAACAACATTAATGGTGTACAGACAGCCCTACCCCAAGTATCAACAGTCATGGACAATCCGAAAGTGGAAACTCCTTCGAACAAAAGAAAAAGAGGAAGACCTCCTATAGATGATTATGAACAAGCCTTTACAGCACCAAAGATTATGAACGTCACTGGAAACGCAGATGAAACGTATTCCAATGATGCGATGTCAACCAGTGATCATGACCTCTCCATTTGGGAAGAAGACCCATCAGCAAACGAAGCGGGAGATACAACAGAACCAGATGAACCACTACTCAGGGTGAAGAAGGAGACTTCTGTAAGTGTTGAGAGCGTTGTTCTCTTAAATGTACCATTGAATTATGTTTTTTTTCAAATTAGAGCTCTGCCAATTAACACCCAGTAAAAGGCCTTGCCTGTGGTGTTTAAAAGGTCAAAGTCAAGTTAAAAATCATCTGAAGATTGAATCCTCTGGTCTATGGGTGCTTTTTGGTACAAACCGGGATTTGGAACAACTATATTGTTCATTTCACTATCTATTGTTGTCCGACTATGCAATGCACAGCAATTTGTGTTTGTTCTTCAAATACATAGATAACATTTTGTTACAGTTCTTCCTACACCAGTGCGTTGGTTTAGACCGAGCATGCACTAAATTAATGTGAATACTTCATATTTTAGATTAGACCGACGCATCTAATTTTCTGTTTGTTTAATACAAAGTATTCAAAAGCTGTGGCATGACAATTCAAAAAACATTATTGCTATCTATCAGTTAATTATTATCAGTATTATCACATACACGTGTGTAGTATGTTTAAAATTTATTGTTATCGCCCGGCAGCCACTATCAATGAGTTCCTTTTCGACAATTTTTTCCCAAAATCGTTGTTACGGTACCAACTGAATTTAAATAATAATACGCATATTTTTAGGTTTGTCCTAAATCCGGTTTTCTAGACTTATCTCTATTTTTCAGTAGGAGATTTGATTTCAACGCAAACAAAATTTTAAAAGAAAAACACAAATATAGAGCGGAAACCACGACACGTGTTTTCTTCGCACTGATAAGGGCTTTATCGTCTGTTCGTTTTTATCTAAAAGCTTTCTTGTGGACACATACACAGGGTGAATTACCTTGAAGTGAAATTACAGCGCACGCAAGAACATTTGCGATGGTAATTTTTGTATCAGGTTTCAGGCCATTTTATATCCGAAACGGTTTCATTGGGCGTGTACTAAGCAACAACAAATAAATTAATTTGCCCTTGAAAAGATCACGTGGCCACAGTTGCGTTTCTTTTCTGCGAATATTTTGGGAAAAACGATTTTTTACGGTTTGAATCATTCCACGTGTCAAGAACTCGAATTCTAAATTCCGTCGGTAATTTTGAATAGGAATTGTACGTGTTAAAGGTCAGAACAATTTTAATAACAATAAAAGAGTCACGTCTGAAAAAAAAAACCGCAATGGTTTTTGAGCAGATGTGTCACAACTTATTTTTGTTGTTCCGAAAACTTTTGCAATAGTTGGTTCGGGTATTTATTTTTCATCGCGATTAAATTAAACACTTTTTGAACTTGCAAAGAGATAAAAATATCATTTAGAACAAAATTCTCCGAACTAAAATTATAATAATCCACGATAAAAATGTTCCCAGAACGCAGCTGTACATTTTTATTCAAAAATTAAACCAATTAAGCCAAATTTGGGTGTGCTGAGGTGTAACTTAATACAATTCGTTTTGAGTTTCTTCGCATGTTACAGTTAACAAGACGTCTTTTGTTGTTTATTATCTTCTCTTCTTTTAAATATAAAGCAACGAGGTAAACGCGCTCTCAAAGAAAAACGTGTCACAAACAAGAAAATAAATATTGATAACGGTATTTCGTGGTTATTTTGAATTATCATATTATTTGACTTAAAAATTTCGAAAAACCAACCGCAGTGTTGGCTCCAAGGTCAGCGCTGAATTCTAAGCGTGATTTCACGTTTTATTAAATTAAGGCGTTAGTCAGCACTTGTTTTTGTTGAAATTTAGTATTTTTTGCGTTAGATGACGTCATGTCGCACGAATGAAAGATAGATTAGTTTTATCGCCAATATTTTTTCATCATTTCTGCTGCGGCTGGTGTTGTATTTATTTTGATAAAAGTAATTTGTTTTTTGTCGTTAGGTGCTGGTTTCGTTGACAACAAGTGCCGTTATAAACGCTTATCTTAAAAATGTGATTATTTCCGCTAAATGCAAAATCGATTACTCGAGGTGAAGGAGGGTTGGGTTGGAAACCCACATTTTTTCGCTGACAAAATGAACTGAATATGTATTAAATATTGACTTGGGAACAAGAGGATCAGGAATTTGAAAAATTTATTTACTCTTTTCATATTACGCAAATCTTATCGACGATTAAATTTTCGACGTCCACATTGGTTTTCCATGTGGTGTTCTCCCAGGCAATGAAATCGAAAACGGTTTCTCACTACAAACATGTTGAAAAACGTAAAACCATTACGAAAAAGTCTGTTTACTCGGCGGCTTCAATGTTTAAACAATAAATATTTGTGGTAATTAGTTAAGTACAGACTTCGTAATTGTTATTAGGAATTCAACTCGGTGGTGTAGGTGGCTTGTCAAAGACATTTGGTAAACCAATCTTTCCTGTTTCGGTTTATGAAGCGGATGAATGCATCATCACTTGATTTACCACATCAGCAAATTAAATATTTTTCAAATCCACTCCAAATTTGATTTAACGTCACTGCATTTTTCTGTGACATATTATGTACGTTTTCTAGAAGAGCCGTCGTAAAATTATTTCATTAACATTTCGTAAATATTTTCGCTGTAACCTCAATTTCAAAGATAATAAAATGTTGTTTGTTTTTTTAAATTTACTGACTTTTGAGGGTTCCACTGAAATGAATTATATTTTGTCCTCATGGAGTAATAATTCAAAATTCTGTCACACTTTACTACTGCAGAAATTAATTTTTTTTGTTTTCCAGCCGCACGATGACGACGTTCTTATAGACGACTCAGTCGATCAGTTTTCCCCAAACGACTCTAAACACGATAACACCTCAAGAACAGGATCTATGAAATCTATAACAAACGTAACGACGTCAGGTTCACAGTCATTCCTGACGCCGGCTCTGGAAAAAGAATGGCCAGATGTAATCAAAATGAACGATTATTTAAACACAGGACGACGGCAACAATTTTGGGAAGAACCTTTTACGAAACGGGTAATGGATGCTATTAAAACCAAAAATCTCGAAATGAAAGTTGCCGCTGAACTACTTGGAGTGTCGTATGGAACTCTTTATGGAAGATACAGAGATTCATATGGATGTTTAAAACATCCCTATCGGTAAATATTTCGCTTTCTGGTTAATTTTTCGTCTTGTCTATTGTTCGTTGTTGTCCATGCAATTGATGCCGTTCTCGGAGTTTCGCTAGCACCGTTTTAAAATTTAAACACTGAATGATTTTGCAGTGAAACAGGAGCACACTGGTGGTAGTTTGTGTTGTTACAACTTTTTTACTGTGGTTAGAGAAGTTGGAACCACAACACAAATTACCACTTTTTCATAGCGCATTTACTGTCATGTGGTGGTGGTGGTATCTACTTTGGATTTATGGGTTTTCATTTAATATTGTTTTTATCCTCAAACATCCGTTTTTATATTTGCGTGTCACTCTGCTTTGGATATCGAAAACAAGGATATTTAAAAATTAAAAGGAAATTGAGTTGTAAACTTCATATTAATCTTGTTACAAAATGTAATTTAAATCTGCTTTGCACAGTCAGAGACGGTCACTTTAAAACTAGTTAAGAGAGTACATCTTTTTCATATCTGTACGAGTTAAATGATGTGGTGATACAGATTTTAATTCCGTGAAGTGATATTTTGATTTTGTAACTCACAGGAGACCAATGTTACACTTATAATAATAATTATAGAAGGTTCGTTGCGTATATACTATACTCGATTATGTGTATTATACTTGATTCGAAGTTAGGATGGACCATAAAATGGAAAAACTATACACGTGTATTAACTTAATAAAAATATAATGTCAAGGTTGTAATTAAATGAAAAAAATTTCATTGAATTTTAACAATTTTATTAAGCTGAAATGAATTTATTTGTGTTTAAGGAAATAATTACCTTTAACTTACAGTAGAAAGCTGTATGATCGACAGGTTTTTACAATCAGCGCCAATACCAAATAATTTTGTTGTAACTTTCTGTTGTCCGTTTGATCGTTCATTTCTTGTTGAAGACCTGACGATCTTTCCTTGTAAGTTCTGCAATCTGAATAAAATATGCATCGACATTGGTCAAACGTAAAAGTGGCAAGATAATAAAACATGTTAATGAGATATCCTGAATAATTCCGGTCCTGCAAGCCCGAATTTTTTTGAATTTAACTCGTTTTGGGTTAAAGACATAAAGGTCCAAATAATGAGAACGGATGTGAGGAAAACGTTAATTTTGGGATACATAATGGAATGGGTCATATTCATTTCATTTTAATCCTTTAACTGCTTCGCCGTTTAACTAATAAAGAAAGAAATCTACGTTGTTTAAGATTTTCATTCTTTATGGTCACTGTTCAATCGTAATATAACCACCTTAAGATTTCTTTTCAATGTTTTGTTGGTTTTTGTAGAAATTTGCACATTGAAAAGAGATGTAAGTTTGAGCTAGGGGGTGATCATTGCGCTTGTAAGCAAACATCGAAGTAAAATGTTAGATACCGAGTAGTCGAATTTGTTTTTTGTGTTTAGAACGAGCAATGCGTCCGAAGGGAGTAGTAACGTAGCCGAGAGCGGCAATGAGTGCCCGGACACAGTAACAGATTGAAGAGATGTTTTGACTGGCTTTTGCAGAGTGCGCGATTTCTGGACGGAACAAGGACCGACGGATGTGTTGTTGAAGTTGAAGAAGAAGGAGATTACATTGTATAGAGCGGCCGAACAGTTGAACGTGACGCCACAGACATTATCAAATTATTTGATATCGATGTCGCAAATCGATAACAACGAGGCAAACGTAAGCAACCAGTCGAACGCGATGGAATGTTATGAAGAGGCCGATTCGGACGAAGAGGGCGACACCGTTTTACCGGATGTCCCCTCGTCGAACAACACGAGCCTCTTCAAGAATCTCCTCTCTAGTACCGTCAACACATCCACGTCCAGCAACTCAGTATTGGCCAACTGTCCTGACATTACCATCATCAAAAAGGAAAAGCATGAGGGTAAAGTCAATAACAACTCTGATCATTCCGACAGTAATAGTGACCAAACTAAGTAATTGATGACGCTATGTAAACATTTCCACTATTAGTATTTTATACAGACCAAAGTAATTTTGTACTGTTTTTCTCTTAGTTGAGTTAGTTGTAATGTAAATGAATCTTGTGTTTGCTGAAAACGTAGTAGTGATATGGGAAATACCAAAATGATGTCTGTTACAAAGTAAAAGTAAAAATGATGTATATTTACAATTACCGCAATATATTGTATTGGCAAGGTAGATTAGTCTTAGGAACATATCACGGAGTCCGAAGCTGCACCGACTCTACGTTGCAATCCTATTTATAGTGCTTTAATCTGTAGATTATCAGCAATGTATCTGATCCACTCTCAGTATTTGTATTTTGTGTGCATTATTGTTTTGGTACACTTATGTGTAGGTATACCCATTAGATTAGTACATCATTATACTTTGACATATTATTATTTATGTACCTATGTATTAACTGTTTGTAGTCTTGCATAGTTTAGAATTTGTCATATATTTATATTTAAACATGAAAGTAAAGGTTCATGTTTTCCTATTAAGACATACCTATACTATAATAGTAATAATAACTATAATGATACATAATATAATATGAACTATATTTATACAATTATTTGTTGAGTGCCTAATCATAAGTTAACATAGGATCTTTACGTTTAATTTTTATTATTTCAATTTTGTATTCATTTTTCATGATCTGTATTTTTCATTACATATCCTCTTGGTTTAAGGATCACAGATTATTTTCTAGAAATCCATTACGCGGTACAGTTATTGTTTATTACCTTTTTGGGACAGACGGTGAGAATTTTTCCGTGTACCTCGTAATCTTTATATGTTTTTATGTATTGTACATTTTATGTAGTTTTTTATTTATTAAACATTTTTATATAATAATTTTTTTTCATCATGTCAGTTGAATATTTTCTCCTTGCAATTTGTTCTTGATCCAACTCGACAAGTACGCGACGTTTGTATACAATTCTGGTGCTCCATCACCTTCACACTGTGTTCTTTTTGAAACAATCCCGGCTTGAGTGAAAACACCACTTTTTTCACACAGCAAAGGGCCACCTCCCTCATCTCTACAACTCTCAGCGTCAACATTAACACACAAGAACGAACTGTGTAACTGGTAGTTCCAACCCAGAGACGTGTTCGTTAGAAGACGTTGACACGACTGTGAATCCAAGACTGGTGTATCATGCTGTTGCAACTTTTTTCCTTAAACAATACAGTAGAAAAAAAAACAGTAAGCGGTGTTAATACTGTACTTCCAGAAGATGAAGTTTTCCATGCAACGGTTGTACATTTTCCTCCAGTTTCATAAGATGTTGCCAGTGAAATTGGTCTGACGTTCGTAACTGGATTTTGAAGAATTACTAAAGCAATGTCGTAAGTGTTCAAATTTTGAATGTCGTAAGACTCATGTTTGATTATTTTTGAGACAGTTAATGTTTTCATGTTTAAATTAAGAGTTTCACGGCCGATTACAACGTATATATTGCTAGGTTCAGAGCTGAAAACATTATCCGAATAATGAGAACTATCCAAGTTTTGACTTACGCATATACGCATTGCTGTTGGGTCAAAACAACTCTGGAGTGAATTAAAGAACCACCACACTTAAACTTTTGCTTATTTTGTCTTTTTCGAAAAATAGCCGTCATCCATGGAAATTTGTCTACTAATTGTTGAGAACCTGTACTTTTTGCAACTCGTGTGGACGAAGCTGTTTGCACAGGATTATAGGTTTCGTTCCGGTTCTTACAGCAATAGTAATAATCATTTGAACATCGGATTCTTTTAAGATTTCGTAATGAATTGTTAGTGCTGAAATGTTACAGTTTGTCTACAGTTTTAACTTAGGCAGTACTTACAGAACTTTGGTGGTTCGAACTTCGTTCGGTGGTATAACAAAATTGTCTTCATCACACAAATAAAATATCACACATTTGCAAATGTTAAAGATTTCAGTTATGGAGTCGTCTAAATTGTCTTCTTCCAGTGTTACGGAAGAAACATTGTGTTTAGTTCCGGAATTTTCTACGACTACTGAAGAAAAAAGAAGTGTTAAGTATAGAAGAGAGAACATGAGGAAAGTGTTGTGGAAATGTCAAACACCTAAAATTGTGTGTTGTTACTCTTGGAGAGATAATCGTATCTCGAGGTTATAGAGATCAGTCGTCATTATCTTGGAAAAACCAGTTCGTAAATTAAGAGACAAATTAATTTGTGGCGCGGGATAAACTAGCTAATCATAATACTGTTTTCCCTGTTCTCGGCTTTTATCGTTGGATATAGTCGGTTTGTTTCCATCTCACCAGAAATTTTCACAGTGGAAAACTGAAAAATTAAGTGTAACATCGAGTTGAAAAAATAATTCCTGAAGCGTCTGTTAATCGATTTTTTCTTGTTATGATCTTCATGGTGTACCAGTTTTTAGATCTCCTAATTATACTTATTGGAAGTATCTGTCGTTGTTCCGGATATTTGGAGCACCGGAAATTCCGGAAAATTGAAAAAAATCCATTTTAGAATTCGGGATATGTAACAAAAGGGAGCGAAAACCACATCTTTCTGTATCTGTCATTGTTCCGGGGATATGGAATTACGTTAAAAATTGAAAAAAAAAGTTTCGAATTTAGGATACGTTTACCTCTGTTTTTGGATGAGTTTAAAAGGGGATGTGAAGAACTGAACATAAGTTATTTATGATCTATTTCAATTTTAAATCAGATGTTTTAATGTTGCAGTTGCAAAAACAATTTGTAAAATTGTAAAAACAATTGTCTTTCAAAATAATGAGATTTAACATCGAAACTTGTGACCGCTTCAAAGTCTGCCGTTTTAGTATTCAACTTACGAACTTTGTTTACATATGATGTACAAGTGAAAAAACATAGATCGTGCATAAAAAGGAACAAATAGCTAAAATAGCATCAAAATATAAGCTAAATAATCTCTTCTTCCTATCTAATCCAGAAGTGGTAATGAAAAAATGTATAGCGCATGCAGGAGGTTAAATTGTATAAATAACTATATTTAAATTGAATTGTTATGGAAAAATCCGTAAATAATTGACATTTTATTTCCATGCACTTTTTAAAATCCTCCAACTTAAAGAAATGTTCTGGACTTACTGAATAGCCGATGCTGCCATCAAGTTTGAGTTAGATCAGTTTTATTCCTCTTCAACACTAACTGAACACGAAACAACATCACAGCACTAAATGCAGTTGTTGACTAACAAGCATTCAATCTAATCCCCGTTTTTTTAAGATGACTTTTTGTCTTAATACGTGCCGGTTACCTGTATTACTTTTTTTATTATATTTTCGTCGGCAAGCTAAAGATTGTGTTATTTAATCATTAAGAGCCACACTAATTATTCTGTACACAAAGTACTTGAGCTTGGAGTTTGGAAATTGGAAAAACGACAAAATAAGCGATACAATGTTTTTAACATTGTTTGCCGATCCATTTATTTTGTGTTCAATCGGGGGACAATAGACAAAGTTTTCTTCTTCTGACAATTGTATAAAAGCATTGATTCCATGCGACATCCAGATGTGTGGTCGGAACTCTTTGACACCTGTTAGATGAAAGCCGACAAAGACCACAATCTTAACCGTTGCTCTCCCTACCCTTGACACATTTTCATTATTTTATTTAGTACATCTTCAACTATAATACCGAACACACCGAAAATAAGTAAGCTTCTTACAATTTTTTTTTTCAATTACTCATTTGCAATTTTATTTAAGTGTCCCATTCTTCAAATAATGGACAACGACCTGCTTTTAATCCTTTAGCAAGTATAGAAAATACGGGGAGGAGAATTCGTCATATTTGCCACTTGTGCATGAAAAATGGTGAACCCCCAGAAGTTTATTCGTCACACACCCTCAAATCTTTGGATGGAAAAATTACATGTCCAGTGCTAAGAAAACACATTTGTGATATCTGTGGGGCTACCGGTGATTACGCGCATACAAGATCACATTGCCCACAATTGGGCTCTGAAAATGTGCCACCAAGAAATAAACCACGATACAGGGTTTTGTCGAATGGTAAAATCAGCAGAATTGTCACTCACAAGTAGTGAGTTTGAGTTTTTTTTATTGTTGTTTATTCGTATTTCATTATCACGACTTATGTTAACGTTTATTGTAACTTTGAAGTTTAAATAAACTGAAATTTGCCGTTTTGAAATTAATTTCTGAATTCCTGAGCACTTACATAACAGGTATTTAGGGTAGCATGCACTTATGATTCATTTTATTGTCAAATAAACAATGGCTTGCGTAATTAGTTACAATAAAACACTTCACTTTCTAGGTGCCCTCAAATGGTTTTGTTTTAAAATCGTTAACTGTTTTATCGCTTTAAAGGCATTCAGTTGTATTTTTATGTTGGATTAAATAACACGCGCTGTGACACTATTTGGCGGTTTTTCATGAGCAATTCCTAGGAAAACAATTACTGTTCTAATCTCATTTTGTTTTGAGTCATACGTAAAAATTGTGTTTCTGCAGTTATAAAGACGATAAGAAACAAGAAATTTCGGGGTAAAAACGCCTTTGATACAATTGTTTGTAATTCCTATTACGAAGTTTTTGCTGTGCACGGGTAATTATGATTATTTTTGATTTTTAGGTGGACATAAATTTTATTTTTTCAGTAAAATGTTGTCTCCCAAAAAAATTGTTGTAGTTTTTCTACTATTGACCCTCCTGCAAATGTCTCTCGCGGACAATAGTGGAGACTGCAATTGCAAGAATTGCAAATGTGTGTTCAGAAAGACTTGTCCTATTCCAGCAAAAATAGAGTAAGAATTTTCAGTGAATTATTTAAACAAGTCTTTTGATCTTGACTTGTAAATTTTACATCGTATTTTCTTCCAGTTTGCCCTGTCCAGGATCTTTCATGTTTGGATGTTGTAATATGACATATTTGGATAAAACCGACAAAATTTAACTTTATAATCAAAATATTACAAAAGACCGTTCCTTCCCGACTTCAAGTTGGAACAATGACGCTCCTGCAAATTTGTTGTAGTTTTTATTTATAATGGCGGTCGTTTAACATTGTGAACTAACACTTACATTATTATAAAAGTAAATGGTACCTATGTACATTAGTTATAAAAACTTAAATAATTGACTAACTCGAGAAAATAGGGAATTATCATGTTATATACAATGTAATTTGGTATAATTATTTATTTAATAAAATCACAGATACTAATTTTTATCTGGCCTTCATATGTACAACAACATCGTAAACCTAACAAATAAAACTCTCATTTACATGAAAATTGCAGTAATACTTGTAACCAAACAAACAAACGCGCAATTTTGCGCTTAATTCGCACAGATGGTCGGTCGGAACAATGCGAATGAGTCGCAAACAAAAAATAAAAACAAATTAAAACATGTTCGTTTATAAGACAAAAGTAACCAACATTCATTCAACATCTACCCGAAAAAAAAAACAAAAGAAACAATTCAACATCAACATGTAAATGATACACATTCCAGTAACACTTACTTTACAACTTATTCGAATCGTAATTACATATTTTTACATTTATTTATAATGTTTTGCTATTGTCATTCATTTTATCAAATGTATCACGTCAAAAAGTCCACCAAAGACCAGAAACGAAGATATGTTTACGGCTTCTTCAGATTGTTGTTATTAAGAATGGAAGGATTTCCTTCGGAACCGATCGGAAAAGGGAAGTTCAAACGCGACGTGTGTGCCATCAAGTCAGTGTATAACTTCAACTGTTCCGTGGAGGGAAAAGGAGGAGCGACGGGGTGAGTGGCACCCAGAGGACCGTGAGAATACAAACTCTGCATCGCAGCAGTGTAGTAAATCGGATCCAGCAAAGGTAAATACGGAGGAACATTCTTATTACTCTCGTATAGATGAGGAAGGTAAGAAAATGGGGTTGGCGTTGGAGGCGGCATATGTTTGGAATTTGAAACGGGAGGTATTTGCGGTGGGATTTTTCCTGCGTCACTTTTCATAGCGTGGTTCCTTTGGAAATAAGGATGCGGAACTGTGATTTCCATCCCCGATTTGTCTCGAGCTGATATAAGGGAGGCAGAAGGTATGGGTTGTGGGACTTTACTGTATTTACCATTCTCGTCCATTCTGGGGATTTTGTGGTTGGTGTAGTGGTCCGCTGATATCCGTTTCTGCGGGTACCGGCTGCTAGGATGATGGTACGGGTAATGAGGAGGTGGCAAGTTATACTTTGGATGGACACTAGGAGTTTGTTTAGAACCGACCAACGTAATTTCAAGGTTCGAACCCAATCTACGGCCGTCTAGCATTGGGGCTGGTGGCGGTTTATACGGATGTTTCGGAGTCGAACTAAATGAAGGCGGTTGTAACGAAGTGGGTGGTACTTTCATTATCTCCACCACTGGTTTTTGGGGGCTTGTAACCGTTAAGTCTAAAATGTCTCCTGCGTGTCGCGGCCCCACAAATTTAGGTGTTAAGACCGGTTGGGTTGGAGGCATGTAATCTTTTGGATTCCCGTAAACAGTTTTTTCCGAATAAGAATAAATAGATTTTGATTGTAAGACCTTTGGAGGTCCGTTACCGTTAGCGTAAAACGGTTTCGGGGGTGTCTTATTGTTAGCTTGCTCTACTTTGACGTGACTTATATTAAGAGCTTGAGGTACGGAAAATTGCATCCGTTTCGGCGCCACTGTGTTAAGCGCCGGAGGTGGCATTTCATTTTTGATTTGTTTAGGTACTAGTTGAGCACCGGTCTGCTGTATGACCGACGGCCGCATTTCTTTGATTGAAGTGGGCGGAGCCAAAGTCCTAACAGGAGTCACCTCCAATCCTCCTTCTTTCAAAATGTCCAATTTGCGCTTTTTCACTTCGTGGAGAATTGTTGTTGTGTTGTAATTCTCGGCTTCTAAGTCGATGATTTCAGGACTCTTGGTTTTATATGGCACCTCGATGACTTCCGGACTCTTGCTCTTAGTCGGAGTGTCACCAGTTTTGATAATTGGGATGTTTTCTTTACCTTCGACCGGAGAATGAGATTTCTCCGGACTGAGTTTTTGTGCTACTGGCGCTACTGCTGAAGTTAATGGTTCGGCGTCTTTATCTGGCACTACTTCTTCAGCTTTGACTGCAACAACCTCACTTCTCGATTTAGTTTCGTCGTCGTTCACTTCGCTTTTAACATCGATTTCGTTATTGTTATTGTTTTGTATACTGTTTAATTTTTCACTATTAACATGCTTGTCTTTCTGTCTCTCTGGTTTAACGCGAACACTTCTTAGGGATGAAGTCTTCCCCTCGGCCTTCCCGTGGATGTTAAACTCCTGCAACACAACTCCGTTAGACAACTCAAAGAGTGATTAAAAAGAACATACTTTATTTTCTGTAGGGGTTGTGGGGGTGACAGGAGTGGA
Source organism: Gnatocerus cornutus (assembly GCA_029298725.1). Lineage (NCBI taxonomy): Eukaryota > Metazoa > Arthropoda > Insecta > Coleoptera > Tenebrionidae > Gnatocerus > Gnatocerus cornutus. The sequence goes on from CM055514.1 coordinate 11,594,369, forward strand.
TCCTTGCGGCACTGGAGTACTATTACCACTCCTCGAAGTGCTCTCGCTGGTTTCGACATCGCTGGTACTGCTGCCAGTTTTGCTCTTCAGTCTTCGCCTTTCGGAAATTGGCAATGGCTTGTATTCTTCGCCTTTGACGTGGCGTTCGTAAGGTAGAAGAAACCTTAACGTGAAATCAAAAATACATAAATCGGGGGTTCAAGCTCGTCGATATGAATAATTAAAGAACAAATTCAACGCAGTGGTCACGCAATCGGTTATTGTTTTAGCATCCACAGGACAATGAAATCATTGATATATCGTGAACTGATTCAGGGGAATTTTGAGGGATTTTGTTTATTTAGGCAACAAAAAACATTTTTATCCATTAAATAACTTTGGTGTGTTTGAATAGAATTATTATTATAGGATTATGTATTTTTTTTGTAAAATTCTTAATTATATAGAAACACAAAATACGTTTGCAGGTCATTTTTTGTCGGTAAAAACTGACCTTTCATAATGCCTTCTTATGACAGTGGCAGCACTGGTACTGTTAGCATGTCCGCTCATATCATCAAAAATCGACTTCCACAGTCGATTCGTAGTGACCGAGTCGTAACCCCCCAATTTCTGCACTTTCGTATAGAATGAATGCAAGTCCACTAAAATCAAAAGAATCAATAAAACGGTCGGTTTAAAATGATCAAACTTACATTCTTTATATCCTAGCGACGGAATTTTCCCAATCGGCGAATAATTTGTTTTCATAAACACAGTCAATTCTTTGATGAAGTCTTTACTTTCGTTATTCTCAGTGGCTCTGGTGCTACGTCTCAGATGCGTCGTATCACATCGCAAGCCGTTTTTATCACCCTCTCCAGAAACCTTTTCCTGTAAAAACGAAACTGTAAAATACTGCAAAAAAATACGATTTGTGTACCTTCGAAGAATTGAACACATTGGATATTGAAGATTCCGATTCGTTACTTTCTGATCCGGGCGAAACGCTTCGCTTTTTCCGTTTCCCTCTTGGTCGTCCTTTTAGTTTTGGAGCGAGATGATTACACAACAACTCGTGACCCTCTAATTCGGGATAGTCGAAAGTGTCTTTGCAAAACAGCACTCTTGTGTTTTTAGTGTAGGCGGTGAAGCCTCCCAAAGCGTTCACTATTTTGTATTTGAGGTATTCGTTCTCCACACCTTCCAGGCGGCGCATCATGGCACGGTACCGGCAGTAACGAGGGTAGCTCAGGATCACCACCGGAGGACCTGCATTCTCCGAGACGCAGTCTGAAAAGAAAAAAAGTTTATAGAAATGAAGTAAAATAAAGAAGTACCACTATGCAAAAATTTGCCAACAATATTTTAAATTCCACATTTACATTCATTTTGTTTGGAATTTTAATATAGAAAATAGCTAATTATAATGATTATGTAAAATATCAAATAGAAGAGATGGAATTTTCGCGTTTTTTCATCACTGTCAAGCGTAATGATGTAATTGTGCAAAGGTAAATAGTCCGTAGCATTAATAAAACGGTTTTAGTGTTCAAGTGAGCGTACAATTAAATTTAAATTGCAGCATTATAATACCACAACAGCTGCCTTATTGTTAGTGTTATAAAAATACAACTTCCTGTTTTAGCAGCGGGACACGTAAAATTATAATGGTCACCCCAAAGTTCAATTTTAAAAAAATCCACAAAAAATTCATGGCCCACAAGAGAACCCTTTAGGTCAACAGGTTATGCATTTTCAATGGAAAAATATATGAGTAGAAAAACGTTTCCACCGGAAACAAATACCATGAAATAAACATAAACCGCGTGGTGTAATAACGTGCCAAGTTTAAGAGAGAACGTCCCATTAATTCCGAGTTGATAACAAATGTTGTAAATTCCGGAATTCGTCCTCAAAACAGAACAAACTGTTTAAAATGAAGTTTCGCAAGTATTTGAGAGCACGTATTAACTGGGAGTTTTCAATAGCAATATCTTTTCCAGTTAGGAAGAATTCGTCACAAGATTAATTATGGTCGGGCTGCAGACTGCACAGAATGTCGCCGAGATTGCAACAGCGCATTTAAACCACTATTTTCTAATCGGATTTACTCCGACGTAAAACCGTTGTAAATACTGTAGGTGCAAATTGATTATTTAATGACACTTCTTTACCTGAGAACTCCCGTGCAAAGGCATAAATATAGTTAAACGGATCGATAAACAATCGCTGTACCCACAATAAAGCACTTCACTTTCTAGGTGCCTTCATAAAACGAGCATAAAACAACGTTGACCCAAACACATTCAGTTATTTTTTATGAGTCAATTCGATTACGGTGATAATACGAGTCACAAAATTCGATAATCAGGTGAGAAGGTCATAATTATATTCAACCGTGGGTCACAAAAGTTCACCTGTTTAGATTTTTAAGCAGGATATTTGTGTACATTATGATAATTTAGTCGTCCAAAAGGAATCGAATATGATTACAGAAGGATTCTTAAAATCCTTCTAAATCTCACAGGGGTTAAAACATCGACTCCGACACCTTTGAGGAAAAATCAAAAACACACAACAGTTTGATAATAATTTTTACACCTGTGGAATCTTTGTTTGAAGTTTGATTGTTTAGCGAGCACCTGTGCACATTTCTGCATTTTCCGTCAAGCTGTACAAAGCAAAATAACGAGTCATGCATAGAATTAGAATTACGAATGAAAAATGTTGACGATATCGCAGGTGATACATCGCAATTATAATTGGTTTGATCTTTCCGTAATGAAAACTAGCAACTCCGCACTGCTACAGCGTAATCGATAAACTCCTCTTTTCAGATGAAATAGAGAATAAAAATAAACCGTGAGATCAAAGCGTATCTGCGAAAACTCGAGCAAATTACTTTACTCACTTTGCAGATTTAAAATTTTCAATTACCTTAGCCTCCGCCATTTTAATCTAAATTTATTATAAACGTACCGTTTATGAAGTGCTCAAAGTTTTTAAATACTGCAACAAAAACACCATTTTGTTCAATTAAACTTTAATGCATTATACTGGCTGCACCTGTATTTTAATTTGTTATTATAGGATCGATTATAATTAACTGACTTCGGATGTCGAGAACCTTTTTTCTCGCGGAAAATTCTTTGTTGCGAACAGAAAATTTGTTCGTTGTTTTGTTGTACGGGCTGTCATCAACAGTTGCTAATACCTGAAATGAATGCCATCGATCCGACGACGTTGTCCCCAGGAGCGCAATGAAATTCGATTACATAAACAAAAATTTGTTGGGATCGTATATACTGACTTTATAGCTAATTCCATTTCGATATTCAAGGAAAAGCACGATATCAATCACCAAAGTTTTCATTAGCATAAGCGAATTATTTAATGAGCACCTCCACCATTCTCAAAATTTAATTTGTTGCAATAACACTATAAGAATGTTGTGTGACGACAAAGTTAAATTTGATTGTTAATCAAAACAGTCTTGGGCTTTAATTACCCAGTTTCTGTTAAATGTTAACAGTAATTAAGTCATTTATATCCAGAATGCAGCGGAATGTCATAAACAGGGTGGTCCAAACAATATTAATAATACTAGAGAGCAGGTTGGCAATTCAACGAAACAAATGGAGCTGAAATTGCGTTCGCACTTTCAATTCCGAGCGTGTACGTTCGTTTGGTTTTTTTATTCATACAATATGATTTTCTCGGATAAAGGAGAACCGTTTTAGATAAGGTTTAATAGGACAGTAAGAAAAACAGTGTATGAAGACTCCGTGTAGAAGTTTCCATTTTAAAACTTTAAAGAGTTATAATTTCATTTCAAACTTCTTATTAATGATCGTCTGGAGTTGAAACATTTTTGAGTTTTTCCAACAAAAAATGCCTTTTCACCAAACAATTACAACATAAATAATAAAAATCTCGTTACTTACCGGAAGCTTTTCTTTCTTTCTCCACATCCGAGAAATCTAACGAGCTTTCAGTGAGTGATCCAATGGTGTTTCTGCCTTCTTCACTCTTCGGAGGATCTTTCACGTCTTTCTCGCATTTTGCTAATCTACCCCAAGTCCATTCTGCATCTACCGTAATCCAAGTTATTAAGTCTTCAACTCGAAGAACAACTTTTTCCGCGATGGCCAACACTTCATCCTATGAACAAGATAACAAAAATGAAAAATCGCTCCTAATCAAGAGAAGAAAAATAGGATTACAAACGAATGGGGTAGAAGGACGAGACGACAATCATTAATAGTTAAATCAGAGATTTGGTTTTATTGGCAATGTCGTTTTAATTCAAATATCGAGATCTTCAAAGGACCTTCTATTAGGTGTTTGAACTGTTCCAGCAAAAATAAACTCAATCTTTGTCTGTAGTAGATTTATAACACTGAATTCGAAACATTTTCTATGCTATAATTCGCTTAATTTGCTACTCCTCATAAATTTTCATGTAACTTGTTTACTCGAAACTTTACGTATTTATTCAGAAAAACATTAGAAACTGTTAAAAGTTTTACAATCATTTACTTTTTTTACAAAAAAAGTACACTTTTGAGCTGAGTTAACTATTGTTCCGAGTTAAAACTAGATTATTTCCCCAGGGATTTGGAAAATTCAGACTGCATTAACTGACGTCACATCACCATTAATTAACTCACGTTCTCTCGTTTACTGGAACGATCGTTCGATAAAGCTATTCCTACAGGTTAATATCCTTTTGAGACTTACACAATGACACCAGCTTTGTAACCAAGAGCCTATATTTGTTTGCCTATTTTTCTTCGGTTATTTATGTCGTGTTCAAACGAAATAGAATTACTAAAAATAATTAAACTGATAATGGAAATGATAATGCGTTTAATATTCGTGAGGAGATCAAAGAGAGTACTAATTACTGAGCAAGACAGAGACTTAAAATGAAATATAAGTAGTATGATGCATGGTTGTGTTTTTCTTGGCTTCAAAGTACAATTTTTCCGGAGACTGCAACACCTTCAGGAAAATCTGTTAATTAATGATAATTACAACATTCCACCTGTGTGTTTGCCAGGCATCAAAGAGTTAAACCCTTACTTTCCGCTAATTGCATTGAGACGAATTAATAATATAATGTCTATTGAAAGCTTGACATAAATAACCGTTTCAAACAGATTAATTTTCCATGTGCATTGTGTGTTGACTGTATTCGTTTTGTGGAACAGTAGCGAATCGATTTATGCGTTTAATAAGACGATTTTCCCGGAAAATTTTCATGGCAAAATATGTGAGCGTCTGAGGATATATAAATCTTGCGACTTGCTCGAAAATTACGATTTTAAATGAAACGTCGATTCGGAAATATGTTTAACGGTCCTTTGTTTGAAGAAACAAGAGAATTTTGTCCAAATTATTTTTTTTTGATGTAAGCCGAATTTTAGCGGCGACGTAAATTACACCGAGATGGGTTTATAAATAAATTCACAGAGAAAAATATGATTATTCGTCGTTATTTATGACTACCTAAATATTTATGTTCCGCGTTTTTAATTTACTCGGGTGATAAAAATAATTCTCTGCGGGAAATTTCGGCAAAAAATCGGGAATTCTCAAGTAAACAATTTTTTATTTATTTACCCGAAAAGAAAAACGAGAACTAAAGAAAAACTTCGTCTTTTGATTCGCCTTTGTAGCATTGTCACGTAATTCAGATTCGAGAAGAACGTCTATTTCGTTTTACGATCATACACAATCACGCTTTTGTTTCAAGATTGTGACGAGACCTTTGCGGTTTTAACACGAGCAGTCACAGTCTAATGGTGCGGTAAATCTTTACAATTAAATTCTCCGGAGGAGATTCTTTAAGCTTTGCTAAAAGGACTTGGAGCTAAATTCGTACTCAAATAATTTACACTACACTTGCTAGCATTGCGAAAATTTCGATGGATAAAAGTGGTTTTGTCGGATAAATTCTTCAAGACTTGATGGATATTGAAAATATCGATCGGATAAAACCCCGGCAACGACGGGACGAGCAATTATTAGTTCATCTAGTTTTTCATAAATATTCCAGTTTCATTTTGGCGGTGTTGACATGAATTGGGACAGTACTGCGTGTTCATGTATGTTTCCAATTATAGCAAAGCGTGATTTGTGATCGAATCGACATGACAAACTACGAGCTTGAAGTTATGAACACTGTTAATTTTACCACACAAAAGTATGTTTAGATAACAGAAATTCAATTTTTTCCTACCAATAATCAGTTTAAAGTTTGTCATTTCTAAATTGGTTCTTAACTGTAGAAACGACAGAATTTTTGTTTTTAGGACAAACCACAAATTTACAATTTTCATTAAATAATCGTCGGCTTAGGTTGTTAAGTTGCTAAGTCCATTTTGAATTTTTTACATACAGGTGTACCCGAATAAAGTGCAAAGATTTTAACCCCAATATTAGACCACGCAGTTTGACATGAGGGCAAAATTTCGCGTCCCAAAACGTCACCGTTTCTGAGAAAAAAATTAATAAAGTTTTATGCAGAAAAGGCAGGCATTTGGATCCAATGTCAAGTTCAGTCCAGGCCATCGACAAGTTGGGAATAAAAACGCTAATAAACAAGTGGCAAAAAATGTCTTTATCGGAGTTGATCGTGGTAGAGAAATATTTTAGTTTTACAGTGCCAAATTGTTCAAATTTGGATTATTTTGAGTGAGATTTTAGAAAATTTGGGGAATGAAAATAAAATATTTCTTAATTCTAAAATAATAACACATAAAAGAATCTAACGCTGTACCATTCTGTTATCCTTTTTAAAAAATTGAACACGTATTTTGTTCAAAAATGGACTTAGCAACTTAAGCCGAAGATATGTGGCTAAGTAAATTTTGCTTTTTAATTTTTTACCGACATAGCGATGAAGTTTGGGAATCTGAGCCAAAATATGAAGTCAAGTAAAACAACTTTCGAAATTTTTCTTTTTAACACCATCGAAAACTGTTTTTATATAGTTTTAGACGGATCGTAGGAAAAATAGTGTACATAACTCATCAAAAAAATGCCTTTGTGCACTAGAAATCTGGCATTTTCAGCACTTGTTATGTAATAGATATTTATTATACCCCAGCACCCTTTATCCTAAAAATTTTAAACTTCCACAAACTCCAAAACTTGCAACCCCAAAAGTAAAATTTTGAAGATAAATGTTCCGAAACTGTCACAAATCTTTTGGTAATCTCAGTTCTAAAATTCCGATTTTTATAAAATTCAAAATTAGGTGTATTTTATTTGTTTCCTGCCAACGACCTCTTTCATTGATATTTAGTAGAACAGTGGACTTGTTTTGTCGGTATTTACTACGAAGATTAATATTTTCCATTGAGTGATTAAATAAAGCCACAACTAAATACATTAAGCTCGACTAAAAGCGTCGACTTCCTTTCATATTTTTGTTATAAATCTTACATTGATTGTGGGGAGCCTTGGCTTTGATTTATTTTGCACAATACGAGAGAATCTGCAGAAATCAATGGAAATAAACGCGAGGGATTTGGAAATCTAACTCAAGTTGTTTTTATAGAACCAACCATACATCTTCAAGATTTAAAAAAAATGGGTTATGATGTTATGTAAATTTAAATACGTTATCCTCAGCTTAAATATTTATGATAAATTGTTGACGTGGCGATATCCTAACATCACTTTTTTGTTTTAAAATTAGTTGAAGTTGCCAAGTAATCAACATTATCGGATATTGTTTCATGCAGAAGTTAAGTTCTTATTTACATTTAGTGAGATAATTAATTAACCATAAAAATAATAGACGCATGCGCTGGAGCTTCGTTCCCATAGAAACAAGTACCGTCCCACCGCCTACTTTACGAAGTTATAATTTGTTATTTCAATTTCAGTGTATGCCTTCGAACATCTTCCTTCCACTCGTTGTAAACCCCTGCAAATCCTCTCTCTCTTTGTAAATGATAATATCCTGTATCCATTCGTAGAGAGCTTTTAGTTCGTTGCAATGATTAGATTCGGTCTTATCTGCAATATTTGGCCGCTGCATCCCAATGATGACCATCACTTTCATATTTATCAGCTTTTTTCATTACGTGCAAATGTAAACTTGGAACTGATGTTTACTTTGTTTCTCGTGTCTGATAATTTTAATTACGTTATTAAACCAGTAAAGCGTAAAGACGCTTTTATAATTCAATTGGATTTCGTTAACCAGCGGGTCAAATGTCGAGCCGGAAATGAATGCGACATTCTAATGTGTCCACTCAGTATAATAATTTTAGAGCGGTTTGACGCAGCTAAATGCAAGAAGCTTGCATGACTCGATGTAATTTTCGTAACACTTTGCTTAATTTAGATTTTAATCCCATAATAGGATAACCACGACTCTCTTGGTACTTAATGAAGTTATTTGTGCGTTATTGAGGCATCGAACTGAACAAAGATTCGAGTTTTTTTCTATTTTCATTTTTTTTTATGGAAATAGTAAACGATTTGTTGCATGTTATTTAAACATAAAAGGAGAATAAATAGAGCAGGAAAATGATGCGAGTATGAGTATTTTACCTCGCGAATATGAACGGACAACCAATTAATTCCCTTTGTGAAAACAGCGCTATTCAAGTGGGAATGCAAGCTTGAATGCAACCCAAAATACACGACCCATAAATGTTTATGATAAAAATAAAACGTCACGCTCGGGCCATTGTAAGATTTACTAAATTTAATTCGAACCGTTTTGTCGATAAATGTACGTACATAGAGCAAAACACGTCATAATCGAATAAAAACGGCCTCGCAGCAGCGTTGGAATTTGAAATATGTTGGTAGTTCTGTCTGTCATCACAAAGCGTCCGCCTCGTAGTTTGAAGTAAAACATTAATAACAACGCGGTGACATCTTTCTGAAATGTCAAACTCAAGGGCTCAGCGAGCTACCAACATGTAAAAAAAGAAAGCACTACTAGACGCTACTTTGCGATAAAGCGGCATTATCTAAATTTAATTAAAAGTCAACAAAACTTAGATTCTCTAAGCAAACCAAAGAAAGTTTAAAATAATATTGTCTTATAAATATTAATAAGCAATTTTCTGTTATTGCTGTTGGTAACCTCAAACTGTTAAATAGTCAGACATCAATAAATCCGTTCTAGAGCGCTGTTTTGTCTATGCAAAAATGGTGGATGCGCCGGGTTTTAATAATAAAAATTTATTCGTGTTTCAATGTTAAATCACGAAACTAAATTAATTTTTAAAATGGAACGGAAATCCATTAGATGACATTTATTGTGTAGTTAAAATCCAAATTGAATTTTTCGCTCGTGTCATTTATTGTTTTGTTTGATAGGCCAGTTACGGTAAAGAACTCATCCTGTATATACATATTTATAATGTATTTTGATTTTTGCCTTTGGTAATAAAAAGAAAAAAAATCCCTCGTTTTCTGCATTTTCCCCACTACTGCAGCCACTGTCTCAGCAGCAACTTAACCTTGAAATCATAACAAATGAGATTGCCCGACACTAAAAAACAGAGTATATGCAGCCGTCCAAGGTTTCCATTAGTTTTTATTAACTAAATGTAATAATTAATAACTTAAGTATGAGTTATCGCATATAACTGAAACTCATTTTGCGGTTTAATTTTCACCAGCACGCCATTACGCTATTAATCATGTGTCAAAAGGCAATAAAAATGTTGAGCCACTCTGTAAATAACACCGTATTTTTTTAGTTTGAGTTAGGTAATTTCACGGTTGCTAAATATTATCAAGAGTTTAGTGTGTTAACTTGATCTAAACTTAATTATGTAAATTCGTTATCTCTCGATGTCTGCAACCCCTCACGATTTCCTGAGTAGACTATTCAAAGTATTCTATTTAAATTCAGAGTCGATGTTTAAAATCAATAACAAAAGTATTGCGTGTGTGGAGAACATCATCTAAGTTTTCTTGTAGAAATTGGACGAAATAAGATTTCAATAATATTTTTTATATGTAGGTGGTCCGTTTTAACCCGAAGATATTTACTTGTTGTTGGAGTTATTCTGACAACACGACTTTTATCCGTTCTCCCATTTTCCCCAATCCGTCTCGTGTAATTTTCCAATGATGCACACACTTCTTTGTGACGTTTATTTTAAAAGTCCTTTTAAAATGATTTATCTTGTTCGGATTATGTGAGGTGACCAACAATATAAATAACTCAAACAAAGAATCCCAGAAGAACTTTAAAAGTTATTTACGACATGGTTTTCTTTTTCTGCAATAAAATTTATTAAATACAAGCAAAGAATGCCGCTCCGTGAAGATGGTGTATCGAAAGATGAAAAAGCTTATTTCATAGCGAATTGTTTTGTTGTTCATTATAAAATAAGTTCTTTGATCCACGACAAAATTACTAAAGTTTGCGTGATTTCAAACTTGCTTCTGGTAACGTTGTTTAGTGCGGTACAATTAATTGCGAGTCTGCCTTTGTTCCTACGTTTAATTTAATAATATTAGATGAATTAGTTTTTATATGTATTGTCAGTAACAGAAAATTTAATACATGTGAAATAAATTGAAGCTAATTTATTTAGAACGCGAGTAAAGAGCAACCAACTAATATTATAATTAATTAATTACTATGATGAATGCATTAAATTAACGCCGCTGCTTACAATGTGTGAGTAATCTATTAGAATCTTTATCAGATGAAAAAGAATAGAAACATGCCATTGTTTGAGAATAAAGTCGTACTTTCATCCTTGGATTGTGAAGAAATCGAAAACCAATAATTAACTGAGTTTCCTCAAGCAATAATTGTTGTTTTCGTTAAATAAATTTAAACGTCTCTTAATGCTATCTCAAGATTTACGCTACTTTGAAACAAATTTACGATGCAATTTTAATGAGGAATGAGAGAAAATATATAGCAATTTTTGTCGGTAATTTTATGGGTAAAGGTCGTTTACAAGGAGACTTAAACTTAAACTTAATTTATTTTAAAAGATTTATTGTCGGTTTTATAACAGTTATTATTTAACACAGAAAAAATTAAAATGTTCTTTATACTTATTTTCAGCATCCTAAAACTCCTAAACCTTATAAGGCTCTGTGATTGGTCGTATTTTATTATAATTTTTATCTTTTTCATCATGATATTTTGCGATTAGTAAAAAACTTAGCAGTTGCTTGTGCAATCACTTATTAAACAAAATTGGCAAATATCTAACTTATCTCTTTCAAATCAAACTTCTAAAATTGCTCCTTTGTAAACCGGTAAATTATCTACAGGTTTTCATAAGCTCAGATTCCTCAAATTTATTAAAATTTAAATCTCGTAGGAAGAAAATAAGAACGATGAATGGAAAATTAAGATTTTATAGCAAAATTAAAACCTTCGTAATTGACTCTAGAAATAAAAATTTCATAACATTTTACGACTTGCTTTGAATTTTTTGACTTTTAGAAATTCTGATAGACATACGTCATTTTTCCTGCAATTTTTTTTTAAAAGAAGCAATTTTAAAAATCAGGAGAACCAAAGGATAAGTTAGATACCTGTAGTGAGTACTTGTCAGTTTAGTTTAATAGATGGCTCCACAAGCAACTGTCAACTTATAATGAAATTAGAGATATTAAGATGCGGTTTGCGCCATCGTTTTCCTCGGCTCATTCTACGTTAGAAAAAGTTCTCAAATTCTTCAATTTTTTTATTTTGGACCATAACTCGTAAACTATTTGTTCGATCGATCTCAAATTTGGCCAGTAGATAGATTTCGATCTCCTCTTTCAATTGATGTAGAACACAAAGGTATCAAACGTCGTTTTCACCTTGAACACAGTGATTAAAAATCGCCCCAAAATGGCCTCTTTAAAACAGTTTTTGACCAATGCCCCATTTATTTATTAAGCAAACTCAACAAATTTGTGCTTATTTTACGCAGAATGTCACGTTGAATCCAAAGCCGCAAGAACATTTCATTTTCGTCAACAAATAACTGAGTTATGGCCGTTTGAATTTTTGGGTGATCGGCAGAGAGACAAATTTTTGAAAGTTCGAAACACTCCGTGCTCAATATCTCGAAAACTATTTCAGATATTGAGATGCGGTTTGCGCCATCGTTTTTCTAGCGATTTTTTACATAAGAAATAGTTTTTAGATTTTCCAAAAGTCGAAAGTTGCATTTTTTCGCGAAAAATCATGCCAAATTTCTGATATCGATATCTCGCTTATTTTTTGAAGTAAACTTGCGTTATTAATATTATCACTAATCTGCAAAAAAAATAACAAGAACAAGCTTTTTGCTTCGTGAAAGTTTGACAGATGTGATAGTTCTTGTTTGACATTTCCCAGAAATTTTACAAGTTTTAAAAAATCAGCATTGAACGACCAAGTTTAGATGTGTGAAACTTCCAAAAATGGAAGTTGTCGGCAGGCGACTACATATAAATTTAACAAAAACGCCAAAAATGTTCAATTATGTCCGTGTTTTTGTGCAGCAAGAATGCAGTACTCCGGCTCTATAGAATCGATGAGAATTCTCGTCAGTTAAACCGATTCAAAAATAACTCCCGCAAACTTTCCGTCAAATAACAAAAAGTTGAGTGTGATTTATCGTAATAGTTTCCGAATGCACGACATTATTGTAAAAACCGCGTCCATTTGCATTCCCATTTGCACAATAAAATAAACGTATTTCAAAGTTAATTAAAGAAGGTAGATTCCAAACTTAATTATCGCGAGTAATTTTTCAGCAACTACTTTCCCGGTATTTCTACAGCTCTTAGATTTAAATCAATACAAGCAGCGCAAAGTTTTTAATTGATTTATCCTCGAATCAAATTCGAGAACGATTAAGTTTCCGAGGATTTACGATTGGTAAGTGTCGCATAAACATGTTGGACGATCCGTTTAAATTTTACAGCATTGCTGCATGAAGTATATAGTTTTTTAAAAGTTGAACGACGCAATAAAAGAACGTAAACAGTGTTGCGGCGGCTTTAACATTGTTGTTTCTTGCAGTGGAAACTTAACAAACAAGCAAAGTTAATCTGGAAATACGTGCTTTAAAGGGCGGCATAAAGTAGATGGCCATTTGCATTTATTAAAATTATATCAACTCGGAATTCTGCAAGCGGCGTTGAGTTTAATTTAATATTAAGTCCAATTCTCATTGTTTTCGTCGTGTGACATTTTCATTTATGTAAAGTTGTTTTTTCAGAAGAATGAAGTATTAAAGGCATCGTTAGGTGAAACACATATCAGACGCAATCCCCTCGACTTTATCTACCCTTCTTGATATAATATTCCGCTGTCCCCTATTATCCGTGCAGTTTAGGGTGCGCCAAATTTAGCTTCAAAGTGTCTCCAAATGAATTGATGAAAATCCGAACAATTTGGGAAAGACGAAGAAAAGGTATGACGTTATGGGATGGGAGATAAAACTTTTAATTTGCAAGCTACCATGTTTGCCGTATCGATTTTCCTTTTCTCGGCCGCTTATACAAACTCCTGTCGTAAATAATATTGTCATGATGTTCCCAGAACTCTTTATACATTATTCACACGATAACTTAAACATCAACATATTCGAGGCGCTCATTGAAATGCATCTAATATCGGTTTAATAGAAGCGCAGCTTCATTCACGCCTCCACGATAAATGAACCAAGTTAGCAACCGTTCTACTAAAAATACCTCAGTTTTGTTATTTTTCTCTTATAGAATTTAGAAAACTGTATAAACACTCGATAAATTCTTGATTAAACCATAAAATATCACGCTGTTACGTTAGCTGAAGACATGATCTTTCATTGCTTACATTAAACACAACAAATAGTTTCCGGTGTAGGCATGTATAGTAATTATATTTATCAATGAAGCGAGCAGCTTTCTCTTACGTAATTAACAGCTTATTTATTTCACTTGACCCCACAATTAATTTTTGTCACGACCTTGCAGGGTGAACTAAAAATAATAAAGCGAATGAACCAAAGAATTGTTGGATGTAACAGTGCAAGCCTAATGAACTCAATTATTTGTTCCAATTAGAACAGAAAGTGTTGATTTATTTTTATGGACGCCAAATAGAGCTGGATCTCAAAAATTAAAAACCAATTTTCCAGAAAAGAGACACAAAATTAATTGACAGTTTTTTCAACCTCTGACTGCCACGTTTTAAATTTCAAATTCAAATGGTTTATTTAATGATGGTGTTATAATAAAAAATCATGTAAATAAATATTTGTTCAACTAATTCAATCCAATTTAGACGTGTCTCGTGATAGACCGGAACTTCAATAAAAATTAATTTTGTTAAAAAAACATCAAAACAAACACAACTCAGTTGCGTTGTGGAAATTCGAAAATTACACAAACGCTGATTGATGAATATTTTGACAAGTGTTGTAATTAACAGCCATTTGACAGTCTTCAATACATGATATTCATTCAACTCGTTAGATATTTTTTTAATTAACTCACTGTTAAGACGTATCTTCGTTACATTACATGTACCTCTTCAAGAATTGATTGATCTCTTACCTAGAACAAAAAAACAATTAAAATTGCACGAAATGAATACATAATTAGTGCGATAACATGGCAAATAAAATGCTGAGTCATGGTAGAAATAAATGACCCTGTGACTGTGGTATTTACAAATTTTCAACTTAAATGGAACTAATACACATGAATTTCTCTCCTGCAGTTGAAGCAATGAAACTCCATTAACTGATATTGTACTTTTTTATTCGAGAAAGTAAACAAGTATGAGATATGAGAAAACCAATAATCCGCAGTTCTTTGCGACTTTAAGTGTTGAAACCTTGAGAAAAGTTATATTCAATCTGTCGAGACAGCCCGGACAACAGAAAAGTACCCAAGTAAATATGCATGAGCTTTAGGAACAAACTTGAAATTAGTTAAAAGTTAAAAAGCTTACAATGAAATATTTTCGTTTCAAGTTGAAACTTTTGAAATAATATTCTTTACGGAGAGACTGGAAAAACATTATCCTTTCAAACTAGTTTGCTAACTTTGCAAGTACACAGGAATATTTTATAGACAGTGCGCTCTTCCAATCGATTACCCGAATAATCCACTTCGGAATAATTAATCCGTTTCTTTTAGATTAGTGAAAATGTAAACAAGCTTTTGAAATTACCCATTTAATTCAATTGTTTATCGATCGATTAAAAATGAGTGACCTGAAAATAAATCTACTCTCTGAATTGTACATGAACTATTTCGTAGGTCATTCGTTGCGGACTTGGGCATCGAACAAGTTGTTGTTCTGGAAGTAATTTAGACAAATATTTATTATCATGACCGCGTAATCCCCATTATTTCGTTCTTCCACTTTAGGGGTCGGAATTAATTCATAAAGCAATATGGAAAAATGCAGACAATTTTCAACACTTCTGTTTACCACTTTTAAAAGAAAACACAATTTAATAAATTTATACAAATATGCATACGGAACGCAGAATGCATTATAGAATCAAACCGATATTACACAAAGTGCGAAAAGATGCATTAACGGACAAAACTACTTTCCTGGACTGAACTGGGGATCTAATGAATGCAGTTACACCATACATTTATAACGACGTGCCACCATCATGGCGAAGCGTTTTTATTGTTACATTTAATCGTATTTTCGTGAAAATGGAAAAATGGAAAAACATTACTTCATAGAACCAAAGGCAATAGCATCAAAAACAAATACGTACAAAATGTTTGAAATTCGCGAAATATTTTATAATTTCATTTCCAATATTTATAGTGACATTCCGACAATTTATCGCCTTCATCGGTTTTAGTTATTTTACATTTAGTCGAGAGAGGTGGGTGGAGGTGTTAAAATTTCCCAAACTTTCTACATTTCTGCAGTTTCTCCAATGTTCAAGCAGACGACAATAAAAAAAGCGTATTGTATTTAGGATCTGATCCAGTATTTTGAATGTAAAAGAGTTTATATAGTGTTGTTTGATGTGGTGTCCTGTATATCAAATTTCACTTTTTCATTTTAACTGCAAAGTTTTAACATTTCTTCTAAAATATCCAACAATCACATCTGATGCAAATGCGAATAAACAAACAACTATACGTCACTATAAAGGAGACATCTGAGTAAACAAAGAACACCGACAATTATAATTAATTACGCTTAACAATGCAGAGCGGAGACACCTCTTCTTTAATTTCTCTGCTCTGAATCTGCTTTACTACTGGAACTATTTGCGCAAATAAAATCAAAACCAGTTTAAAAACAGCCCACACAACACCAATAAATAGCACTTTTTACAATAACGATTGAAATTTATTTCGTCACGAGCTTACATTTAAATAATTCACGATAAAACGCGATTTGCATGAATATAATTTCAAATAACACTGCCGTGCAAACGAATTAAAAAATTGCCAATCGCCAACAATTCAATCGAAATAATTCCCGCAAAATCATGCGTGCGTTTTTTCCAATTTAATCAGGCCGCTAATCCAAATATGATTGTGTTTTTGAGATAATCCGCGATCTCTAATCTGCACGGATTCAATTCTACGCCGCAAGACAATTAATTAACGAATTAAAATCATGCACTCAAAAACATTTTAACAATTTCAGAGTAAATGTTAATCACAAATGCCGTACTCAAAGTTCAATTAGAATAAAATGATGATTTATAGTTATGAAGCGCACCATAATGACAGCAAATTATTTTTAATTCAGCATTCCCAGCTTAATAAATTATTCATCCGGCGATATTATAGGTCATCTGAATTATTTATATCACTTGTCCGGGAACAAACAATGTTTGTTGAACTCGTAACTGTGATTAACAGGGATGAGAAGACGACACGTGATAAAAGTGAATTATTATAATCGCACGTAATTAGATATTTATTAAAAATGCAAAAGGCAGTATAGGTCTAGCGTGA
The DNA here is from genome assembly GCA_029298725.1 of Gnatocerus cornutus. NCBI lineage: Eukaryota > Metazoa > Arthropoda > Insecta > Coleoptera > Tenebrionidae > Gnatocerus > Gnatocerus cornutus. Next base: position 11,611,280 of record CM055514.1, read on the forward strand.
CACAGACAGGGATAAATAATAAAATTTAAATATCTCTTGTGTCTCTTTAATTAAGAGTAGTAAAAAGCCGCTCGCTAGAAATCAAGTCCGATATTAGCGAAGCTACAATCTCCCAAGTTAACAGAGTAGGTATGGATTTATGTTCCTCCTCTTATACCTAGAGCCGAGCAAATGTGGTTTAAATATTTAGTGATTCAGCAAGCATCCAAGTTAGACAACTATTAGTTGCGATTAAATTTCAAACAAAATAACACAAATGAGATTACTGAGAAAAGAGAAAATAACTGTTATGTAAATCGGTTGAAAAGCTCATGGAAAAGCTCTCGATGCCTCCACACACACTAGAGCTACTCAACTGTTGATTTTGATCTTTTTATTGCAGAGAAGGCTGCCGAATTAACCATAAAGCGCCATCCCTGGGGCACAGCTCAGCCAACAAGTGATTACTCGATAAATCATGTTAAAACGCAGAATGTAAATACCAGGAGGAGAACATACTATGTTCATAATTGATGTTTACACAACAAAAGCCGCTACTTGCTGATTCAAAGTACCAAAAATGGACAGGACCGTACCGAAACATCATCGAATACTGTTCGAACCTAATTCGTTTATAACACAATTCAGAAGCTTTGGATAATTATAAAGTTAGCGCGGTGGTATTGGCGCGTGTGGAGATTAATTAAAATTGAAATCTGTTAACGGTGATGGAATCTTGGGTGTTGTATTTGTCCAATCACGTCGACGAAGGATTAACTTTGTTTGACCTACGGCATAATTGGATGTTCCCAGTCAACGTTATTCCTTTCTCTAATTCGACGAAAAATGAAATTATCTCGCAAATGAGATATTATGGCATCAAATTAGACCAATTCGGCTACGATCAATAGTTCTGAATTGTGTACTGAAAATACAGCACGCCAAAAAGATTCTTATAATTGGAAATTGAAGACACAAATGTGCACGATTTATTTCTGCAGGTAATTTTAATTACAACCTTTACATTACAAACCTACTCCAAACTCTAAACTGACTCATTTAATGATAACATGATCTGTATTTCTGAAAATGAATTATTTAAAGCAGCTCGTTACGTATACAGGATCACTCTATTATTAATATCTTCCGTTGTTCTCCATACGTGAAGTATTTTAATATTGATGACTGTTCAAAACATACAACTTCCTGTTTAACCGTGGCGACATTAAGTTTCTCAATTTCACTTCCTAATTTTTCTATTTATATCCTTTGCCAATCAATACATGTAATTCGAACAGTAAACAATGCAACAAATGTTAGTGCGGTCATTTCGGTACTGGCAACATCTGTAGCAATTCGAAATTCATTACCTCTGTTAATAAATAACGAGCCTCCGCCGCGTAAAGATGAATTTTTCAAGTCCGCAGTGTACAATAATTTATAATAAACTAATAAAGAAGTTACAACAGTTTAAATTAACTTGGCAATTTTTTCGGGTCATTACATAAAAGTACAGTGCAGCTTGTTCCATTGTTAATGAGAAAATTCTGAAGTTGGAACGGAATGAGAAGCGGGAATTAATTAAATTACCTACTTAAAGCAGAGAAGAAAATTCTCTTCATAAATTCCTGATACGATCCCAGATTATGACGTGAATCGATGATTTTTATTGTACAAGAGGCGTTATGTAGTCTATCAAGAGGTAGCAGCTACCCGATATCGTGTTATGTCTGTCGAGTTTAATATTTTATGAAGTTGTCCAAACCGGCCGTGACCCTACAAACACCGACAAAATGTTTTAACGAAATTTGATTAACAGATTGTCACAACAATGCATGCGATCGATTTACATTGCCTATAATAACATGATGATATAAATAAATCCAATCATCCGACTTAAATTGAAATTTTGCTCGAAAACCTTTAAAAAGAAACCGAGCGCGATGGTTGGTAGCATGTATTGAATTAACTTGGGACAACGCAAGAAAAAGGTACATAAGTCACCCAGTCTAATTGGTTTACAAGTATTTCAAGCGCTATATAGGCATGAAAGAAAGTTCATTATGTTGCTAGGATACATAGTTCTAATTGATAGATAGCCGAGGCTCTAACTTTAGCCACTTCCACGTTGCAAACTCATAAAATAAAATTTATCCAATTAAATCTGGTTTGGAAATAATAGCCGAAGTAAATTCAGGTTTAATTCGAAGTTTCATCACAATTATGAAACATGAAAATGTGTTTTCGTTACATTGCATGTAAAATGTTTCCAAAGCTGGAAAGAGATTTATAAATATTTATACTTCAATGCTACAGGGTGTTTATTTAGAAACACAATTTAAACGGAACGATTCACAGGAATTTAAGTAGATACGTTTCAATGATTTTAATTAGATTTGCGATCAAATCAATCAATCATTGTATTGGAGTTGCATTGAATAATTACACCTTTTTAGAATCTCGTAATTATTAATTACAATTAAATTAATTTCCGGACTGCCACTCGATCAAATTGAACTTTTTATGAACAAAAGTCAGTTGTTTACTGTCATATTTTAAAGAGATGACAAATGCCGAAGCAACAATCACATAATTGATATTCCGCAATTTTAAAGCCCCGTCGATTAAAAAATGCTCGTGATACTTAAAGTTAAAAGCTGCGGTTAAATCAAATTAATTCGCGTAAGTGGCACGTTCACTCTGTTGTCTGCATTATTCAGCGAGTTGAAATTTAGTTTAGCAAAAAATATATTCAAACATCTATTTCTCTAAAATGTTATAAGCAGAAAGGAGGGATTTTACAACCCTCAGCCTCCGACCCCTGCATAACGGTCGATAAAAGGGGAGAATTCGGCTCCACTAAACACACTTTACAGAAAACTAATACATTTTGAGAAAATACATGGAATGTGCAGGTGTTTTTGTTGTCAATTAGTTGGTGAAGTTTATTAAGTGGATAGAATCAACTGTAATCGTATGCTTTGAAAATAAGAGTTATTAGCCACTGAAAAACCTTGCGGTTGAAAACGTACAAAGACTTTAAAATTAATCTTTTTGTTTGGGATAATCCGTATTGTTTACAAAACAATGTGTCAAAAAGGATAAAGATACGAAGGAAATAAGAGCACCTGAACACGTTTGTGATAAACAGGATTCAGGATAGAGCCTCGGGGGAACTGCCTAAAATACCATATCCTTATCACTTATACACATTCTGCACTTTTCTTTAATGTAAATAGATAAATTTACGATAAAAACATTTCGAACAATCAAAATTGGGAAGAAGCTAGAAAAACGAAAATGTTTTGACGCATTTTTCCTGCTAGCAACGTGAAGTTACAGAGTGTATAATTTTATTTCGAGAAACTATGCACAGAAATGTAAATTGAACAATAACTTCAAAGAAATTATTCAGGCAATTCTTGCGATTTTATTTATTGTTGTTCCACATATCTACGTGTTTTTCCACCTGCAGCTTTGCGTTATTAATAGTATGATTTATTAAAGTAGTAATTAAGCAGCAAGTTCCCGACTGTAATTGTTCATTGTGACTTATTCTAATTATAATTATCGTTGTTCTAGTAACGCGAACACGACCACGAAATGACTAAACTTTTTATGAAACATGTTTGAATTTTTAAGATATCAAACAAAAGTGCAAAGATTCTGTTTAGCGCTTTGGGCAATAACAATCCTTGAACATTTTCTTTGCAGTAAATAAAGTTTTTTCCGATAATAATCACATGCATTGTACTTTACCAACAAACAAAAAACCGTTTTTAGATTACAACATATTTAGAAATACCAAGATAAGGTAATATAAATATTGTCAATATATTGAATAAATTTTTAAAATAAAATGTTATTCGGTGCACAAACTATTCACGCGTGAAAGCGTGATTGCCTATACGTAGGAACCTAGCGCGACATTTTTTCTTATTCCATCAACAGCAGTTATCGGTTTATTTATGAAACTCGACCTGGAAGTTAACTAAAATCAACACAAAGGGCTTTGTTGGAGCATTGAAATCCAATCAATAGCCCATTCAAAATTAAACGTCTCAGTTCGTCCGAAGTCATCCGTTGCAGCTACAACCATTTGATTGGCTTTTATTTATGTAAAACGCAAACATCCACACTCGGAAATCTTGTAACCGGAATCAATTCGAAGAAGATGCGCAATTTTATAGATTTCATCGGAAAAAGTGTGGAAGTGTGGAATTGTGGAAAAGGAAGCGTCATAACAAGTCATTTGGGGGATTTGTTCAAAACAAGGACGTTTTTGTGTCGTTGCTCGACGAAATGTATTTATAAAATTATCCGGTCTTCCATTATGCCCCCATCCTAAATCGCTAGCATTAACTTTAATCAAATTAGTGCGAGACGAGAACTTCATTGTATTAAACAAGGAAATTTATACAACTCGTTTAAATAATTAGAATAGGCTGTCGGATCGTAAATATTCATTTTGGCGCGAAAAATTTCACTTGATTTTGCAGGAAGTTTTTCAAGGCGAAAATGATGTTTAATACTTTTGAGTTATTATATGTACACCAATTGAAAGAGCAGCCCGAAGTCCGTCATATGACCAAATTTCAGATCAGTAGGTAGTTTACAAGAGACGGACAAAAATTCAAAAAAAATTTTTTTTTCATTGCTTGGGATTTTTTTAAACCGACAATTGAATTTTGGATATCTGAGAGTGGGTTTTAAGGAACAGAAATGCTAAAAATGGCAAATACCACATATATCTTTTTTCGAAAATAAGAACCAACTATCCGCAACTTTAATCACTCGTCACTCAGTTATTTGTTGTACTTGGATTTGTAATCTGCGTGAAATTCTGACTAATTGATCATTCTATAACTTAAGTTGGCTCCAAAAATTAGCGATATCGATCGAAGTAGATTTAAATACATAGTTTAATTAGTCGGGATTTTTTTTCCAAGAAATCAACCGTCGAGTATTGGATATCTTAGAGCAAATTCTAATTCATTGTATAATCAATGAACGTAAAAGTTGCGACCGGTCGGTCTTTAAGAACCGGTCAATAATTTTCATTACGAGCAGTATTTCCTATATTGGCGAAGCCAATCAAGCATTGAGTTAAAGTAGCTCCCAAAACGTAAAGTTTCTTAATATATTGCCATTTTGTGGAAATGAACAGTTTGAAAACCACTGAATTCTGCACATTACCAAATCCACATTCTTTGTTTAAAAAAATATAAGTACCCATAACATGTATGTACATTCTTAAATAGATTCACCTCCGCTTATTAAACACGTTAATTTAACTACTTCATTAAATTACGGAAGTAAATAAGACCCACATACATAAAAATGACGTCACGTTAGTTCGCAATGATCCTTGAACTCTCCCATAATTATGTTTAGTAAATTAAAGAAATGTGGATATTTAAATTGCATTTCAACCTCGGTATAAAACATTTCGTTAGTAATTTATTCATTTAGAAAAGCAAAGGGCAACACAATTCAAGCTTTTGTCATTAAGTCGATATTAAAAAAAACGTTTTTCGTGCCTTGTCGCTGAAAGAAAAATGTATTAATATTGTCCGCTCCATTGCAATATCGGATGAAATATGGGCCAGGGAGACTAGCTCAATAAGATTATATAAACTAGAGCTGCAAGCACAAAGTTTAAGCTGGGATAATCTTATATATAAAGAGCACGACTTTGAATTTGCGACTAGATTAAAAATGTGGTTTCATCAATGTAAATAAACAAATTAATGATGAGAAAAAAGTTCTAACGACAATTCTAAACGATTTGCTTTGAAATGAGTTGCCATTTCCATTAATTATATTGACATGGCAAAATTATTAATTTCAAAAATTATTGTAGCTGTACTGTTACGCAAGAAAAGTAATTACAATCATTTGTGCGGCAATGACACTATGCTCCAATGAAAATGAAGAAAAAAGGTTTTTCATTCATAATTCAAAACGGACAGTGACATAATATTTTAGGTAATTTTATTTCCACTTTTGCTCTGTAATTACTATAATTACTAAAATAAATATAACTCTGTTTACAAGTTTTTCATGAATTTTCCGTGGTCTTTTTGAAATCAATATATCCAATTAGGAATAAAATGCGGCAATTCTTTTTTTACGTTTTTACAATGGACTAACAACAGTTTCAAAAACCATAAAACTAACACGTCATTTTAATTGTATTACCAACATAAAAGTCATTTTACAGTAGTGCTATTTAAAACAAAAAACAAAGATTTTTTTATGTGATTTGATAACGTCGCTTTCAAATGTTGCTGTTGCGGCTCGTAAAACCAGCGCGAGTTTAAAACTAATTGAAGGTATTTTGAATGATGCAGTTGAATGTTGACATGAATTTTACTTACAATGAAACAACTTGTTATTTTAACTGTACTTTGATTTAGCGTTGGAGTCAAAACAATAAAGGATTTTATAGCAAAACGTAAAACTTTTGGCAGTTTAGACCTGTACTTGTCCTGAGTTACTGTTGCAATCAAATTAATATTTCCGAAAGCAAATTTAACTGGAAGTTTGTCAAATGTTAGTGAAACAATGTGATAAAGCAACGCATCGTAAAGAATTTCGTGTAATTGTTACGATAAAAATTGTAGTAGCAATTGGCAGTGAAAAACACTTCAGTTGTACTTGTTTTTAAGTTGATAGTTTAATGATGATCGTTTGATTACACCTATCATATTATATTTCGTATTTTTTTACTACAATATTATTATTGATTTAATACAAAACACGGGAAATTCATGAGACGTTCTACTTCCCAGACAATAACATTCAAAAACTGAATCCAGTTGATTAGTTCTAGAAAGTATGATATTTGTGGAATTGCCACTCGATAGCGAAAACGAGAATACGTTTGTAAAATATTTAGATATCCAGTTTATCGTAGTGATTTGGTTAAACGAGCAAATTGATTATAATCGTATATTTACAGAACTCGAGGAAACGATGAGTAAGTGGTTATTATATACCAACCATTTTCCTCGATTACAAAAAAATGATACGCTGAGTAATATTTTAATGTCATAGGAAGGTAAACATTTCATTTAATAATAACAGCGTTGCAAAAACTGCAACGTGCAGGTTTCGGTTTGCATTCTTTCTCAAATAAAATTTCAAGGTTTTTAGCTATTGACATCATTTTAGTTTAATTAATTTTATCAATGCTAATAAATTGAAGAGCCCTTCCCCCGATTTATCGACCAAAATTGCGGCCGTTATGCAACGACTTCGGCAACAATGTTTAGCGGGTTGCCATCGAATCATTCCTAAAATGAAAATTGCGAGAACAATGAAAATTTTTCGAGGAAGAAATATGATAGAAACCTTCGGATGATTGTGTAACATTATTATTATTGTAATCGACAATTTAACGAACAAGCATGTCATACCGAGCACTCCGGGCGTTTGTGAAAGTATTCAAATAAAATAATTATCCGATAAACGCTGGGATCAATCCATTATATCAAGTGAACAAGTTTCATGGCATTTAAATTGGATTAAGTTATTTATAGCGGATCAATAAATTTAACAATACAAGCTCCATTGTCATTATCCTTAAAAATGTGAAAATATATTTGAAAAACGGAGCGATAATACAGTACTTATGATTAAACTTACACTTGTTATTAGTGTAACCGTTGTTCAAGGCTTCATTAAATCAATAATCTTCATCACATGGAATACAGAAGAATCGAAACGCGGTGGTGACCACATTAGAATTTAATTTGTAGGAATTAATGAGGTGTACACAGCTTTTTATCTGTGAAGATAAATCTAAATAAATTATCGTGACGTGACGAAACAAAGGACGTTCACTTTTATATCTTCAATGGCCCGCTTCAACAACAAACATAATTCTTTTACCTACATCAAATGAAGATTCGATAGTTACCCAAACAAGGTCAATGAATCAATTTGATTTTAATGACATTGAAATTCGCGAAACCGTGTAAGGACACCACACTAATCTAAAACCTTGATGCTCATCAAAACCTAAATAACGGTAAAAATATAGTTCCTACGTTATCACACTTTAATAAGTTATAAAATGAAACTCGTGTTAACAGATAACACACAAATCTAAATATAAGTTACGGTTCAAGTGAGTTTACGAAAAACGTAGCGGTTGTTAATTAGAAATTGTTTAAAAAAGGAAACTGAAATATTTCGAAACGTACACTACGATACAAAATGGGCATAGTATGCTTTCATGCTTTTACCTGGTTAATGAACCGTTGGAACAGCTACTCATTCCATTGCTTTTATATTTTGAGTCTACACCATCCACATGTTTGTTCCAGTAAAAACACGAAAATATTATCATTTAAAAGCGATCACCGATCAATTCAAATAAAATGATAATTTCCCTTATTTGAATGTCGAATTATATTATCTACCAAATGCAGGTTTGTTTTGTGTTTACACACATGCTGATAATGTTTATCGGTGCTGATATTATATTGTACTTTACGACGACCTATATTGGCGTTAAAACATAGTTACACGTTTAAATACAAAAAGGTAATCATTTGAATGATTCATAACTTTTTGCTCACTTGCGAAAAATTTATATCACTTATCACCTAAAAGAAAAAAAAAATTTTGACCTTGATTAAACAATTTTCCAAAAATGGGAAAAACACAGCCAACTATTTAAAACCGCTGCTCTTACCCCTCAAGACAACCGAAGAATTTCAATATTTTATTATCGAAAAGACGCGCGACATCACAAGCATTTTTAATATTTTCTTCAAGAGATTAAACTCGGATATTACAAGTCCTGCCGTGGCGTAAACAGAAAAGTAACTTACGTAAATTGAACGAGTCAAACAAATTTAGAAACAAGTTTACATTTTCAATTAGCGCCATGCAGCTAGTTATTACTTTTCTATAATTCATTTTTCCCTTTCTAATCGGTCTAGGTCAACATCTTCCTTCAATGATCACGAAGAATATTTTATACAAATATCTATGAAAGTTGTTCATTCAATAACCAAGGAAAAATGTGTCTACAAAAGAAATTTAAAGGCCACATTTCTAATGTTGTTGAATTTTCCGAACAGTCCGAATGTTTGCAACAAAATAGTTGCATTTAAACATTGTTAATTATTTATTGTAAATGTACAGAGGACAGTATTAATTTATCGGTAATAATTACACGGTATTGGTGTTTAGCAGACATCAAGAGTATGAATCACGTAGTGTAATTACAATTGACTCGTTAAATTATAGTTTCGATAATTAAATTTGGTCGGAGTTTCTATTGTAATTGGTATAAAATTCAGTCTGCTGATTAATCCGAAATATCAATCCCAAACTCCCACTGTTTGGAAAGCGCTGTTTTCGCTGTGAAGAATTGTCAGAGTTGCGTCATTGAAAATATTATTTGAAAATGCTTGTATTTAAATTTAGATAAGCAGAATCTCGGAAAAGTTCGTTTAATCGACAAACAAAACGAAACTTTCCCAGCAAAAACCTTTAATTATATCTCATTTTCTTTGTGAGGTGAAGTTACCTTCGTAAAAAATGGAATTTCGATGTTGTAACTTAAATAAGAGCAATTTTGTAAGAATGGCACGTCGACCGCATTGTCGATGTAAAATTTTCCATTATACACATATTCCACCCTTCCAGCGAGGGTAAAATTTAACCCCTATTGATGTGCGGGCTATATAAAGTCCCTCCTTCCAAATATCCTCGTTATAATTACAATAAGAACTAAGTTTAAAGTGTGAAATGAATATTTATATCAACGAACAATAATGACATTATAAATAGAGAAAGTCAATGGGAATTTTAAAAAGCGGATTAACATGGACATCTTCCAATAGAATTTTGATGCTAATACCTTCATAATAAATTAAGCAAATTAGTTTCTATTTTCACTTCGTGGAGCTATGGAAATTAGTCATTTAAAAAGGGCTATTCAGTGTGTCCCGTCACCAAATTTCATTGTAGACCTTCAAACCGCAATCATCTCGATAGGTATCGCATCAGCATGCCTTCCGAACCATTGACGGCATTAATTACTCATAGTTGCCACCAATATTGTCAAATTTTGTGGGCATTCCGAACCATTTGTTTTTTTGTTACAGAGTTACCATACTTATGACTTATGACAAACGGATACATCACCATATTTGTTCCTGAACTTGAGTCATTATGTCTAATAAAATGCCCATAAATTTTAACACAACTGTTGTTTACACAAACCGGCTTCAATATGAACACTTATGCTAATTTGCTACTTTCATAATGATTATAAACAATAATTTTGAATCTCCGTCATCAAAGCCTTTATTTTAGAAAGGTTTTAAATAAAACACGTTCTTCATTAAAGAATGTAATTATGAGGCTCTAACAATATACAAATCTCGCTCGTATTTATACACATGCGTGAATGTACAGTTTTTATGTCATAATAAAATATTTTAAATCATGTGTGATGGAATATTGTTTTTCCAACACAAAGGAAAGAAAGCGTTCTGTGTTTGTAGAGATAATTAAATATGCTTTATTCTGTTTATTCATGAATAATATGTAAGATAATAACAGCAAACGGTTGAGAAACATTTTTGAAATTGTTTTGTTAATAATAAACCTGTCGTCATTATGCACTACTATCAGTAGCTTAAAAGAGTCCGACAAGATTCTCAAAGGACCATTTTCCGGCCGTTATCAAAAAAACAACAGTTAAATAACGAAAATGATACAAAAATGTCCCATCACGGCCAAATTGCAATTTAAAATTCAAATTTCGCACCCAGATTTGTGAGGTCGCTAAATTTGAAATTAGCGGTGTCATTTTCCCTGTTTAATGTTAAAAACAAAATTAAGTTTAGAGGACAGGCCAAAAACAAATAAAAAAAACAAGAAAAAATAAAATTACATTCGTAATAAAGAGTGAAGAGTTCATTTCAAGTACTGATATTCCTAAAAAAGTATTTTTTCGACAAATATTTAGATTCGCAGGTTGCTAACAGAGAATATTAATTGACTCCGATAAAATTTATTATTAAAATAATCAAATATTCGTTTTCAACATGTTATACTTTAGATATTAGAATAGCAAAAAAGTGATTTGTAAAACAGAACATAAGCTGGATTCATTTAAAATTCAATAAGTAATAAAAACAGAATGAAATTAGTTATTTGAAGATTACAGTAACAAATAAGATAAAATTTTATTCATCGCATAACGTCTCCTTCTGTAAATATCGATAGCGATATTAATTGCTTTAAAAAAAATGTGTGGCAAAATAATTTCAGTTGAGGACGTTCCGAATAAGATGAAAAAAATTAAGTGACTCCCAGGCCCATTTCGCAAAGTGGCTAGACTTTTAATGAAACACGGGATTACGTCATATAAATTAGCTGACCACTCTTTACCGATTCTACGTTAGATCCTCTCGTCCTTTAACTTGAGAAGTGCTTTTTAGACCACCCACAACTTAGCAATTGTAGTGGATTAGCGAAAAATTCGAAGAGACGTGACATTCAATTAAAATCGTAAACATGGCGCAACCAAACTGTAGATTAATCAATTTTGTAACCATAGGGACATCAAGTAATTGAATAGTCGTGATAGCCTATATTCTGATCTGAAACTTGAAAGCAAACTTAACAATCATAATTGGTGATTATTAGTACGTTTGGAGCAGTGATAATTCAATTGAATGGTACTTTAATTATATTCGGCACTAATTGAATTTCGAAAATGTGAAAAAATTGGATGGAGTCAAATGATGCAAACAAATCATCATTGCAAAAGTCCTAAGAGGTTTCTGCATTAATTCGGAAGTAATTCCGTGAGAAAGATGGCGCAGATAGGAACGAGCAGGTGATTTAAACTGATTTACCCGGAATAAATTTCTGGTCAACTACATGAAAATGTAGAGAAACCCAATACCTTATAAAGGGTCGCTTTATTCTATTTCTCGTCTTTGTATCGACTCCTACCTAACCTTATCGAACGCCGAGAGTTACACAGAATAAACGAGATACATAATTCCTTAACAGGTCCATTAATTTCACGTATAATACTCGTTCGACTCGAAAAGCATGGAAAGATTAATTGACTATTTTGAATTGAAAACAACGATCGGAGCCATTTTCAAATTTCATTAATCATAAAACTGGATAAAATTGTAATCTGTTTTCTCTGCAAAATTCACATACGATTTCTCTTTGTTTTTCGACGAAATCATCCGAAGTGCATCGTTTCGAAATTAGATCGGCGCAATTAAATTTAATTTTAAATGTAAACATTTCAGTGCCATTAACTTTACAGTTAAGTAAATTACGTTTAGGCAAGATAACCGAGTTATTTATTAATTTACAGACCAATGCGGGAACTTGGATTATTCCGATATAACCTGCTTTGGAGGAGTTCTGAAACTTTTTATGACGTCTCAATCTACTTTATCCTTAAAACTTGTAAAGTCCAGAAAGTTTGAAATTGCGGGATTATTTTTGACTTTTAATTCGAATTTTGTACTTTTTATGCTCACTATTATTTTTAAAATTTTAAAAGCATTGCAAATGACAAAAGCTTTCAATATAAATCAATTTTAAAAATAAACAAAAAAAAGGACGAAAACACAAAATAATAAATTTAAAAACAAAAGTATCAATTGGCATTTCCGAACTCTGGGGTATAAAAAACAAAGAGTGAGGTCTAAAAAAAGACGAAAACAACATATATTTTATAAAAATCACAAAATGGAAAATAGTACAAAAAACAAAGGTTATGATAATTGTTTTTAATATTTTCAACGTTTTTTACCTCAAATGACGTCTAGTATTAATGTCATTTAGTACCTAATTATTATTTAATTTTCTACGATTACCTACTGCTTATCGCACCGTACAAACTGCCTGTTGGCCTTTTCAATAAAAGAACGATTCAATAAAAGCTCACTTTTTGCCAATAACCACATCTAGCTACAGAAACTAATTCCATGAGATGAGTCACCGTTTAACAAACAGTGTTCTACTGAAAACTATACCGGAAATGGGCACATGTTACTTTATCTGAATAAAAATAAGTACGATGTTGGTACACAATTACATACTATGAAAATATGTTTATTACTGCCATTAACTTGCAAGACAAATTACGACGTCGTATTTCGAATAAAAAAATTAGTGTATAAAAATTACACATATTATGTAGCGAGAAACGGAATTTCATTGTGTTGTCGACGATTGAAGAGATACTTGAACGTTGAATTTTCTTTGATTACTCAACGCGAAATTGAAATCTGTCAAAGGAGAGTTTAAGTGGTATTTACTTGAGAATTTTATTGTGATAATTATTCCTATTTAAATTTTCGACAGAAATAGAACAAAATAATCGTTTCCTATATTAACATGTAAGTACCATTGCGTAATGACATAACTTCTACGATTATATGATGTCTTTTACAAACGTGTGCAACCTAAATAATTTACAATTCAATTTAACGTAAGTAGAACTTAATACATCATTTAATTCGTATCAATGTTAATCTGTATTATTTGTGTTGTACAAGTAATGAGATCACGCAATGTTATTTTCGTAACAAAACTTTGCCATGTTGATAACGACGTATTGAAGATAATAGGGTAAAAACGTAAGGACAAAAATAAAATCGACGCTCCGGCGTCTCATAAAATTCCACTCGTAGTTAATTAATCTAGAATGATTAAAAGCAATATTCAATGAAAATATTTATCAGGGGCTCTATAATCCCTGGAGATAAACTTTTTTAATAAATATGGAAAAATCTGTGTAAAAACACAAATTTCTAATTAATATCAGTTGAAGTTGGGAAAAGTAGGTGCATACGATAAAATTCAAAATATGACTGTGGAAAGAACAGCGCGTTTAAATTTATCACGTTCGTGTTATCTCCACTTGAACGATGTTTATGACGGTCATGTGGCCTTTTTTTTCTAGTTTGTAATTACACAAAATCTGTCATTTTACGACAAATTCAATTACAATTTTGATTAGTTTGAATTTACTGTACGAAGTTCTCTTGCATAATTTGTGCAACTGGTTTACAGCAGCTGTCAGTAGTTTATTAAATTGTAATTTTAATTTACACGTAGTAATTAAATTAACATAATTTGCTATACCACGCCCTGAACTATTATTTTTGAAAATACCAAATTTAATTTGGAAGGCAGCCCTAGATTTAACAAGTATCAAAACTAAGTTGCATGATATCGTGACGACAAATAAATATTGCGAACGTAGATAAAATCATTGATTATTTTTGTCAAAAAATCATTAAAGATTGGATTGGAATTTTCATTCAGATGTATTTGAACTTCCATTAGTTTCTTAGATCATTTCAAGGAATGTAAACTTGAGAAGCATAACTAATTTTGATTTCACCTCTTTTTTCTCAATTGCATCAATAAAGATAAGAAAATCGTTCATTTCAGATTAAGGAAATTACATTCTTACGAGTTTATAAGCCTTGAGATATTCAAAACTTTAAGGTTTTCCGTTATTTTGGATTCTAGTCTAGCCAAAAATTTGTGTGATAAAAAAATTGAAAACTGTTTGTGGCCTCTGATTTAAGAGGATCTGTTATAACTCCCCACTTCACAAACTGTAAATTTTCCATTTCCTAGAAAATTCGATGAAAAATTGAAATTTATTCCATTTTCTGTCGCTGATAATTTAAACCGTTTGTGTTTGCTGTTACGTGAAAATGACATATGGTGATAAATTTTATTACATATTTACATTTTAGTTGAAAAATAAAGCAAGTACTCTATTTGCAGTTTATATCAGGATTCTGATTAGATTACTGAAGTTTTAACCGGAATTGCGGATAATTTTGTAAATACGAGCTTAGGGATACAATCCCAATTCCGGACAAAAATAAAAGGGTTAGTATTTCTTCCAGACTGGCAATTATTAAAAAACGATATTTCATTCTTTTTGTAATTTTTTATGATATGAAAACCTCTGAAAACGAAGTCAAAGCAAATAACGATTTGCAGTCGTATCTGTTAATAGTTAGGTCCCGTTTCAAGCAGGGCGGAACATTGTTGGAAATTCTCAACAAGCATAGAGCAAACGTCCCAAAGTGCCTCTCATGTAATTGGCTTCTGTAATAACTTCAACAACGGCTTCTCTGTTCTCGTCCTTTTCTCTACTCACTTAATCTAATGAAAACAACGGAGAAAAAAGACCCAACCGGAGCCAGCTCGCTCAGTCTTTGATTCTCCTAATTTAAATCATTCTTCCTACTTTGTATCTGTCGAGCTTTTAAATGCAATAATTAACAAATTTGTTTTGAGAAAAAGATTAGGTATTTGTACCAATTGGCTTCAATTTTATGAAACACTGATTTCGCCTTTTCCATAATTTAACAAAGAGTCCTTTCGGAGTTATTTAAACAAAATGCACATCTGCGTCCTTTTTTATGAAGCTAATAAATCTGTACGTTTCGACAGTTGACTTCAAGCTGCAATAAAAACGCCATCAAAGCACTTAGACATTTAATATCGCGTTATTGTTGTGTCCGGCGTGTAAAAGTCCACTTGTATATTAATTAAAAATCTACAGCTTTCCCAGTTAAACCCTAGACATGAACGAATCGATAAGATTGTAAACTGTAACGACTTCGCATTCAGTTGTAAAAGGAAAACTAACTTAGACAAATGGCTGTTCATGAAATATACATAAAAACTCCTAATACCACTGCAGAGAAAATAAGATTTTAACAAAACAGACTGAACGAAAATAAAACAATTCCGTCAGACTAGATGAAAAGTTGAGTGAAAATTTTATCCTTTGTGCGTTCAGAACAACAATTTGTTATTGTTGCCGCGTGGTATTTTAGGTACAGTAGAATCTCCATTAAGCGGATCTGACACTTATTTCATTTCCGAATTACAAAGACGCCATTTTCAGAACCTGACATAAAAGTTAAAACTTTTCGGGTAAGACAATCGGGAAAGTGGCTCCTGGATGATTTTCAGTTAACGCATTTTCGCCACCAACAATCTTCCTTCGTCCCTCTTTCCATTTTATATTCATTCCGTTTTATGATAATACGTTCTGTCGTAAATAACGAATGAAATAAGTTTGTCATGGCGGGCAGATTTACGATGAACACGCTTGATGGCCATTGGAGAAAACAGACGCACAATTGCGTTTTATAATAAAAATTAATTGTTTTAATTTTTTTAATTTTTCGCGATTGCTGTCTACATCAAAACAAAGAAACGTAGGTATATGCAAATTTAATAAGAACAGTAGCGAATTCCATTAGTGCACTTCCGCTGCGAGGATAAATAATTCAGAAAAACAATAATTTGAATAATTTTTCTTCGTAAAATTCGACGAGAGGTCCACCAATATCAATAATTAACGAATCATAAACCGATGGCAGGCCTGCGCGTAATCTCCACCAATTTATTTATCGAAAGATCCCAGACAGCAGTCGGTATGGTAATTTTTATCCCTCCATTGACTTGACAATAAAAATTTATCTCACATTTGAATCAGCACCTGGCAATTCAATAACGTTTTAATAAAGTTTACGCTTTAAATTCGTTTAAAAAAACTGAATTTTTAATGACTCTCTTTCAACGTTTCAAATTTATGATCAACGAGTGGGTGTCTCGAGCATCCCCGGAAACAGATTAGATACTAACTAAAATGATTGGTACAGTTATAAACACATGTGCATCTCTTTAATTAAAATAGCTGCTTTCGTAACATTCTTGCAAGTTTGACCACCTGTCGGGTTATTATTAGAGAGCCTGAGACCCTACCCTTATCAATAATATCACGCAATTTTGGTTACGATATGGGGATAGACATGTCGATTCCAACATTTGTTGGGTGAAAACAGGCTTTATTTACTCGGAAAATAACAGAAATTTGTTTAAAGGTTTACCTTAGAAACATTTCTAATGGTACAATAAATACAAGAATTGGTTGCCATGTCAAATTTCAAAACAAAAATCATTGAAATATACATCTTCTGTATTAATTTATGTAGATAAAATTAAATTAAAATTCATAGAACAAACATTAAACGTTTCTGAACATCGATCAAAGTTAAATTCACTGGAATATTTCTATGACAGAAATGAAACTAATTTTCCATTCTTTATTAATATGTACCTACATTCACTCGCAGTGTCATCTTTTATTCAAGTTCATTTTTATTGCATTTATAGTACGAGCGTAGCTTGGAATACAATTACGTCGTCTTGTTTATTATTAGTATTAGGTATTCATTTCTGATTAAAAAATTTGGTGGTATGTACCTCAAACGAAAATTCAAATTGGCATAATTTGATACAGAAATAAATTTACGAAGTTATATAAAACTGAGCAAATTTATTAATCAAATTTGAAGCGCGATACAGTGTTTACATTTACATGTGCTCTTATTAAAATGCTTCACTCACTCACTACTTAAAAATATTTGACATTTAAAGCAACGCTGATAAGTAGAGGTTTAAAAATTTAAATTACAAACACATTTTGGAAATGATCCTGAATCACTGCCCACTGAGAATGATTTATAAATTACAACGGTCACAGCAGAGGTAAAAGTACTTCGACTTAAAAACGCTTCCAGAGGAACTTTCCTAATTCGCTTGAAAAGGTCAAAAGTTAATTTCCAATGTTGCGTGAACTCAGAAAATAATAAGTACCTACTTTGTCCTGGCTTAGTCTAGTTATCTCTATTTGCACGATATATTTATATAATGTACACATGCCTGATTTGTTGAAGGTTAGATAGCAGTCATAAAATATAAATAAAAACACAAATTCAGTTGCATTAAATCTGCAGTGAGGTCAACTAATTCTTCTAATGTACGAACAATTTATTATTATTGACTGGTGTCGTCACAAAACTCGAGTTTCTTTTATCATTAAAATACAAGTAAAATAAGAGCCTTCATTCAGAGAATTATGAAAGTTTGATATTAAAAGTTAAAGCTCAAAATATGTTCCTCAAACAACTCTGAAGTGTATAAAATTTAATAAAACGAAGAGATTTTCCCGACGGAGTAGCAATTAAAGATTCATCAAGTTATACCGGATCAATCGCATGTTTTATTTATTATTAAAATTTAATAATCTGAGGAACGGACATTAATGCTCCCCAAAGTCGATAAATATTGACTACCGGTCACACGCCCACGCAAATGTTACACTTCGAGAATACCAATAAAACAAACAACATAACACATAAATACCATTAGATAAGTGAAATCATTTGTTCACTTTTACATTTCCGCAAGCTATTTAGCAGGCGATACATGTACGAAGGTGCATCTTTTAATAATAGACACTGCTTTCCTTGAATAACTGAACAGATTCCTTCGGTTTAATGTAGCCTTGAACAAGAAAATTTTCATCTGATTTGTTTACGAGATATTTGCTTAACAATTGAGTTACGTAAGTACTTACCTGGCTTTTGTTACATGAGTTCAAAGATCTGTTATCTGAGGACGCAGCGATTATTAAAAAATTATAAAAGTGAGAAAGTTTCTTCCAAATCTAAAATGTTTCAGCAGTTCCATAATTAAGTGGAGTTTATAAATAAAACCTGAAAGTTTTAACGACGGTTTTAAGAAAATGTTCTAATTTAATATTCCCGCAGTTTCGCGTTTTATTACTTTTATTTCAGAATGCTTACATTTCAAAGATTTCATACCTGAAACCGTTCAAATTAAAAGTTGCGTTTTGTTTTTAAGCACCAAAACTGGTAAATGTCAAATTGTCTTTTCCCAGTGGAACTGAGTGAGGAACTAGACTAAAAGTCTTGTATTCTTTTTTTACTCTGATGTTCAAGGCCAAGAAACTTTTAAAACTAATTGTGAAATTCAATGGTTAAACATTTTATTTAAAAGCTGTTAAACCTAAAAGTTCAGCGCAATAAAACTTTCAAAACTTTCCATAATAATTTTAAGATTGCAAAACATTTATACTTATTTCTGCGTTAAATGACATTTTTTTTGTTTATTCATTTTATAACATCCTTGAGGAAGTGTCTTTAAATGGAATAATAATTTTCAACATACCCATGCATTCAAATTTAAGTGTCTTTTAAAAGTTTGATGAAAAAGGAGTAGATACGAATTGCGATGTTCAATGAATACAAATCTTCCAATATCTGAAGAAGGCAGGAGAATAGAAAAATCAAAAAAATTGCAAAGAATACTGTAAAGAAACTCAACTTTTAATATTTAACCAATCGCAAGTATCCCCACAAAGTGATTTATAAAAAATAAATCTTAAAAAAGTGCCTTTTTAAAAATTGTAAAAAAACCCATAGAATACAAAATTAATAAAAAAAACACTAAAAAAAAATTAAAAGACGAAATCTACAGATGAAGAAAAAATACAAAAGAAGGTAAATAGAATCAAATCTGAGATGAATTATATTCGCACATTTTTGTTAGATGTATCGACATGATTCATATACCCCAGTAAAAATATTTGAAAATTCTACTTTCATATTTGTAATAAAAACTGGAATTTCAAACAAAGCTTATCTACACCTTTCCGAAATCGTTATAGAAGCACATAATGAATAATTTGCATGTAAATATTTGAAATTCTTATAGCAAACACTTCACATATCCAACATTACCAAATTTAAAAAATTTTAAATATTGTGTAAATTATACGAGTGGGAATATAATTCTCATTCTACAAACGTCGGTAGCCACTCCGAAATTCACAAAACTGATGAGTCAGAATTGCTAATAATTTAATAATTACCTAGCTTGTGGGCCATTATGTATTTGGAATGGAATATTCTATGTCGCGTTTTAGTCCGTCCCACATAATCCACAATTAACAACATAAACGTAGAATTCTCATAAAACAATTGTGGAAATTGTTTAAACATTTTCGCATGTACAAAATAGTGAATCATCTAAACTATCCAACTGTTAAGTTCAATTATTTTGATTCGTTTAAAAATAAAACACGAACTTCACCGATATTAAAAGGTAGAATGGCCTAATAGAAAATTGCATGAGGAGAAGTAATGAATTTTATCGATTCTACACAGAGAATAACTTCCACAAACTCGAACTTCCAATCCATTTTGAGTATGACATGAATCAAACAAGACGAAGTTGAAAGAACCCATTTTAAAGAGTTCTTAAAACTTGCCCTTTATTATTTAACGACTTTATCAAAGTGCCTGTAATAATTTAAAACATAAACAGAGAAGACGAGGATTTCTTAATAAAACACGAATCCGTGAATTTCTAATGGTCCAAACGAAATGACGTGAAAGTATTAACAAATTATCTCAAATCGACGTTATCTCAAGAGAAAGAAAGTCGAGATTTATAATCCAAAAACAACTTCAACTTAAATGTCATAAAAATTTAATTAGCGCCGCGTCAACGTTAACATGTTTTTTCATTATTACGTCGAAATAATAAAAAAATATTATTTCCACCCCACTTTGCCTTAAAAACTTGTAATTACCTTTGCATAAATCTAACAAATTCAAATAAATGTCGTAAAAACAAAGAACCATGTAGGTGATAGACATCTCAGTCTTCCGGTTTATAATGAGAATATAGCACAGTCTTTTAAAAATCTTGTTCACCCACGTTTGAGGATTGTCCGGATAATTGTTGTAATAAAATATTGTTTTGTTTGGCAACGCCACCGAACACTGAATTAGCAGTGCGTTCCCATTTTAGCCTTGAAATTGCTGACTTCACACTTTACGTTATTTTCGGCTTCATTAAAAAATTAAATACAGGTTATTAGGATCAAACAGTGGCGTTTATAGAAATAAAAATTATACGGTTTGTTTACATGCTAAATTAAATGAAAACAATCGATTGTGGATAAGTGGGCGTGGAAAATTTTTATTGACTTTTCGGTGAAGATATGTTGAAATTCACATCATTAATTCCAAACAGTTTCCGTAGCTTGAAACGAATTGAAAATTAGGCTGATTGGTACGAATTGATGTGACAAAAATGCAAGGTATCAAATTTGTTTACTCTTTACTCTTATTTAGAGTTCACTCCTCTATTTTAATAGCTCTTAATGGGACTAGTGTGATATGTAGCTAATAAGCCACGCAAGAAAAAGTTTAATTATCTAATTAATATTATTAATTAATATCTAATTTTTTTAAGTGACTTATAACTACATATAACACATGAGTTCCATATAAAATTTTATCCAACACATCTACAACTATCTTCTAAGAGTGAGAATAATTCGAATTTCTAAATCAACCTTAAAAACTCATTCCATTTAAAAAATTCCATAAAAAAGCTTTGGTGTGGTTGACAAACGACGTAATCAACCCATTGTTGCTCATGAAAATTCTCCACATTCACCACTTCAAATTTTACGTTGACAAAATGTTAATTAATTGTATTATTGTATTAAATTTCAATAAAAGTTTGTTAAGATTAATTAATATTACGTCAAGGGCTTCAGTTAATTTGCGAGTGAGTTATTTTTGTAGTTTACTATGTAGTGAGTTATAATCACTTTACTTGTTTAAAGTAAGTGCAATTATAATAGTTTTACATGCATGTGTTAGATAAAATAATTAATATCTTTGTACAAAATTTAAAATCGTGTATAAATACTGAATTAAAATTGTTTACACATTTAAAATAGAAGACACACCATCGATTAACTCATAAGTGGGCGTGGACACCTCTTATTGACATTTAGGTCACTCAGCATCTACAAACGTAGAATTTCATTACAAAGTAGTTTGTAATTTCCACGTATCACGACAAATCCAAATTAATAAAAAATTAAATGTGAATTACGTCCGTTTTCTCGAGCGTAATTATTATCTGTGTTCACATAAATCTTTCATGTTTTTTTTAATTGTTTCTAATTACCAGAAGGTAAATGTAAAAAACCAGTCCATAAGTAGTAAAAGATCGAAATAATAAAAATATTGAGCCCCCACATTATGTAAGCAAATTGTGATGTAAATTTAATAGCCGACCAATTAAAAATAGTGAAATAATAGAAATAATAAAAAAGTTATTACGTTCCGTTGAACATGACCTTGTTAATATGATTATTTAGTTGTTACAGACATTTTTCTTGAAAATGAAATGTTTGATGAATCACTCTGTATAAGTTTATGATCGCGTTCTTTGTCTTCAAGTGCAGTGCCATTTTTGGCACCAAATTATTCAACCACCTGTGATTTTATCGCGGTTGTGTAATTAGGTGTATAATAATTTTTATATTGTTACGAGAAAAACGCCAAGGTTGTTTGTCCACATAGTAAGTTGACACAGCATGAAGCATTCTTGGTTAGCGTTTTTATAGTCGGATAAATTTCATTATTGTGGTGCAATAGCATTTCATTTATTTAGTAATGGAGGACGAGATAGTCGTTTTGAATCAATCGTTGAAAGAGAAAGAAGCGAGAATTTCATTTCAAACAAGTAAAATGGGTGAAATTTAGAGTTTTGTTTCGCTTGACAAGAGAAAAAATATTCACTGTTATGGTATCCGAGGAATGCTTTTAATTGGATGTGTCTCTCCGAGCTTTTTATCATATTCAAATTATGAGTAGACTCACCTTGTCCGTGTAGATTCTGGCGCTCACCTAGTGGTGTAAAAGCGAAAATCAATACGAAAACAATTTTAAAATCTCTTTCTCGGTTATTAATCTGACAAAGTAGTTAGGTGAAACATGTGTGTTTAATTTTAATAATTGGAACACTGAAACAACAAAGTTTTAATGAAATTACATTCATTACAATAACAACGTTATTGACGATATCTGCGCTTTTTTATTTACTCTGCGGTTTAATGTTATTGTTACTGTAACGTTTCAATTGTGAAACGAGTCGAAAAAATTGGTTATTAGATTCATGAAAGCGTTCATCTTCCGAAGAAAATTGCTGGCGAATTATATTATGATAACGTAATAAATAATGCTAAGTCTGCTTTCGTGTCTTCTATTTTTATGTTGTTTTCGTTCCGAGAACCTGATACGATTAAACTTTTATGAAATGCCCGTTCTTTACTGCTTTTGTTAAGCCTTTTTCTTTCTGTTACGTTTCTGAAATTTAAATTTTCAAGTGAAAATGCACTTTTCACCCAAGTAGTTTGCACGAAGAGAAATGCTACAATTTGTCGCTTTTTATAATAAATCCAACAGACTATTTTCTTACTAAATAAACATGCAAGTCGAGGCGCACCGAATGAAGAAGCTTACACAGCATCTTTGAGGGGGTTACTATTTTTATTTTGCGTATGGAATTTGGAAGGGAAAATGGTATTTTTATGCAAGCCTGTAATTGTGGTAATTTTAAAGCCGTGGCAATAAAAATTTGAGACGTTACTATTTTTGACTTGCCTATTTACCGTGCCAATTTACAAAATTACACAGTAAAAAAAACTTTTGGAAATGTTCATACCATCCAAAAATTTTCAATTGAGTCAAATTACAAAATTACACAATAAAACATATTTTTCTGGTGGAATCAGTGGACTTTTCACAACATTGTAACTTTGTGTTTAAAAATGTTGAAACTTCCAAGACCCATAAAATTTTGTTTTCACATAAATGCAGCGTTGGATGCCTGGCTCTCCTTGGTTTTAACGCTATAAATTCAATAAAAGCTAGGTATATTTCGTAGCAGAAAATAATACCAAGGACCTCTTGAACTCGAAAAATACAGAAAAATGCTTTTAAATGTAGCTTTAAATTCCTCTGAATTCCATAAAAAACCAAGAGTGATGAGCCTTTTTTTGACTTTTTAAATATGAACCAGACTCAGGCATTCAATTGGCTCCTTGCCAAAATCGCATTGAAAATTTACTACTAAACGCAAACTTTTTGTTCCATTTCAAAATAAACACCAGTTTATTTTAAAGTATCCTTAATATCATGGCAATAAGTGGATTCAACTATCATTCACACAAACGTTCTGTTCCCAGTATTAACTTGTACACCAGTAATCAATAAAGCGATACAAATAGAACTGATTAAATATTGGAATGGTTCTGCGAGATTATAATAAACACGACAGTAATAGTGTTAGTGACAAGGCAATTAACCTAAATAGCAAGAAGAGTATAAAATGTCGCAACATAAATTTTGACTATACCTTGGAAAGAACGCGTCCACCTTAGATTTTATTAAATAATAGTAACGAGGGCATTAATATCTCTAGGCTTTAATATGGCCCATAGTTTAATTTAAACAAGTTGTTGGGTTGTCAAGATCCATATAATTCCATGTTATTACTGCTTATTGCGGAAGCCGAGATGAACGTTCCCATCACGAGGCATGAATTTGCTCTACGACGACGTGATCTGTGTCACTTTTAATGATGTGACTCAAGCAGAAAAACACAACTTTCATAATAATTTTATTAATTTTGCATCACTTATTTTTAAATGCACAATTAATCCAGTGCATGCCATTACCATTGTAATTACTCTCATCACTAAACCCACCAAGACTCAAAAATTTTTAGTAACGTTTACCTATTTTTCTGTGCATTATTTGACACACTTGTATTTCAATTTAAACAAACCACAACATTCGCTGTGAAAGAGGAGCGAACAAAAGGTCTAAAAATAACCACGTGGTAATAACCACAGAAACCGATGTGAAAATAAAAATAAGAACATGCCAACCTTTGTTTATCTTGAAAAAAATGTCAATTCATTTTATATCGTTTAAACATTAGAGATAATATTTATTTATAGATTTCTTATACGATCTTCTTCAAATTTTATTGATGGAGTCATATTAACAAAAAATATTTCTTCCATCAAAAATTAACAGTCGTCCTTTTCTTATCGGTGTCAACAGAAATTTAATCTTGGAGTGTTGAAATGTTTTTATTTTTTCCCCAGTTTTTTACATGTACACGATTATGTTTTGTACACAATTTTTAAGTGGTTTTAAAACAAGGAAATATCTGCTGTAGTTTTGTGAAGTGGTTCGATTGTTTAATTTTTCAGTTGTGTTATTTGAATTCGCGCTATTTTTAAATGTGAACCTGTTTAATTTCGTAGTTTGGCAAAACTACCAGATTTTAATGAAATCGTGGAAAATTAATTATTAAATTAACTTTTCACTGCACAGATGTTTAAAACCGTTAACCAATTCTGGAAGTTAATATAAAATAATTATGCGTTTGTTACAGTTAGATTTCTAAATCATTGACGATCCTTTGTGATTATTATTATCTATGTAATAGAAAAAGTTATTAAGATTAGATAAAATTTTATTCTATAATCGCTCGAATTTGCGCTTTTATGTGAGGGTTTCCGCACTCTCATTACACAAACAGCTACTCAGTTACAAAATGAGAAAATATTGTTTCTGACAGCTTTTAGTCTTCGATGGTGGTTTTATTACTGTTTTAAACTCCTGTAAACAATATTCGGTTATTTAAATTCCTATTGTTTTAAAAATACGAGGGTCTCCCAACGGTGTTACTATTTTAGTCACATTTAAAGTCAAAACAACACGCGTTTTATTAAAAAAGTAGTCATTTTAGTCGACATTTTCAGAACACTTCATGTAAACAAATCTTGTTTGTGTAAACTCACTATGTGTTATTCGACATGTAACATAGAAGCGTCAATACGCCGACCTTTTTATTGCACGTAATTTACTTTACTGATTTCAGGGAAAAAAACATTTTTAAAACGTTGTTAATTAACCGAACAAGCAAATATACGCCATTTAAACCTCAACGCCTATCCGAATATGAAATACATGTATTTAAATGTATGTATCTTTAACGAATTTGATAAGCATTGATAAAGTACTTGCACTTTGATAAGTAAAGCAACCACGTCAAGTGGGGATTATAACTCAGCAGAGAGAGAAACGTGTTGTCTCCTCCACTTGTTTCACAGTAAAGGGAAGGAAGCAATGTTTAGGGACGAAACTTGACATTTTCTAAGAAAACAGCCCTCTCAACCTGTTCTACCCTAATCTGTTCATCTCGACCACGCCGCTCTCGTACCATGTGTTCACTTTTGCATAAATTACATCTGCGACATTCGTTTTTCACAATCAAGCATTTTTGCACTTATTCGCATTTTCCCCGTTACCACGTTTATAATTTAATTGAATAAAGTAAATTTACAATTGACGAGTAAATCGAACGGGTTACTTACAATAAAAACTGTTTTTTTTGCAATTTAAAGAATGACTGGCGTATGACATCTGTTTGGGTGTATAAAAAGAGGGCAGTCAAACAAAAGGGGCTGCGTGTATTGAGGGCTAGCATAAAAAAGTAGGTAGGGGACGACCGTTGCTTCCGTCATTTTTCTAAAATTTGGATTTGAGCTTTATAGAAATATGCCAGTCGGAGATGACCAAAAATGTCGTCTTATTTGTGAAGAAAGTAGACCGGGGCCTCTCAAACAGCATTGTTTTATTGATTTAATAGATAGATATATTGCGCTATTCAGACTTTCATTAAATTAAAATAACTTTCACGTATATAAAATGAACATTACACCAGTCATAAACTACCGCGTTTTCAAACAATACCAAAATAATTATAACACGGCACTGACTGAGGTTAACCACAAACTGACACATTTTTAATTCAACGGCACAAGTTCTTAAAAAATGTAATTCAGACTTTTATTTCTCTGTGAAAATTTGTACTAAAAACATGTTTTATTGGAGGTTAAACTGCTGTAGAAGCCTTGAAACAAATCATTAAAAAGTTCGAGTCAATCAACATAATCGTAAACATTAAACCATCTTTATCAAATCATTTATCGGATAATTTTTATCAGTTATAATCATTTGTTGGAAATCGCATATTGGCTAAAAACTGATGTCAAAATTCTAAGGTAAAAACGTAAAACTCTTATCTTAAAAATGTAAATTTCCGCTGCTTATCGCTTTATACGAGTAAATAGGGCAACAATTTTCTTTGTACAGACGTTTCGTTAAAGATCTACATAAATTTGCGAATTAATAGCAGTAAATATTTGCAATAATTAAGTGAATGTCATTGACACCATACGCGGAGGTACGAAAATAGTCGAATTTTTGAAGGTTAATGGAATAAATTAATTTCATTCCAACATTTTTCTGTTCTTTATCCTCATAATTTTATCTCTAGGAAGGAGTGCGATAACGTTAATTTATGGTGAGCGTTGGCGTCGAGTTCGCGACGACTTAATTGATTATTGTTATTCAATTAGAAACAAGAATTGAAAAGAGAACAGTTAGAAAGATGGACAAGAACTTTACAATAACTTGTGGATTATATTGAGAGGGTCTGCCAGGTACAGTCGTAAACTGAGGGACGTTGACAAAATGTTCAAAATTTGAAATTGCCAAGCACCCAAAGCGGAGTTGTGATAGTCGTACGGCAGTTAACCTACTTTACATTCTCTCTAAAAACAATAAAATTGTGGTTAAATGAAAACATAAATACGTGATATTTATTATCTTATTCTGTATTATAAAAATGACATTAGCCAGAAATATTAACTAATTATTGATTGTAGATTAGATAAAAGCGATAACCGACTAATTTTTCTATTTGTTTCGGAATGCATTGAAAACGTTTTTTTTTGCAGGGCACCGAGATTTTCTAATTACGAACAAGTCCCCATTGGCATCAATTTCAAGGAACATTAAATTATGAAACACCAACAAAATACCTGCGACAGAGAAACAAGTTTTGATGAAAAAACCGTCGTGAATAGGGTTTAAGATCATACAAAAGATAGTTTTCCAGTCAGTCCCATGTCTTATCATCGTCTTAACTTCGTTTCGACGAAATCGTCGGTCCACCAGACTCTTTGACAGCTAAAAGAGATAATAAATATACCCAATGAAAGGTTATTCTATTCCATTATAGCCCCCGCTCTCCACCCTCACGACATTATCTTATCAATTATTCTTGGTATTATTCTTACGTGTAATTGCATTAAATATTAATAAGCGAACTTGTGTTACGTAAATCCGAGAGAATGTGTTACTTTCATTTGTGGAATTAGCAATAAAAATATTCTTATCGACGTCACGTATCATCAGGAGCTCGAAACGATAACTCTTTAAATTTAATTAAATATGTTGGCAGTGTGTTGGTTTTGAAAGCCATTTTAATAATACCAACTCTGATCGCATCTATTTTTGAAACATTCTGGTTTACATTCAACACTATCCTAATTTTAGTTTGCGTTTGTTTTTATCTTTACTTCACACTTAGATAAGTGAAGCTTTATGACAAGACTGGTAAAGAGAACAAGGAAAGAATTTATCTATTGTTGTGGAAAAATTACTGCGATTTTTAAACGTACAAAAAAGATAGCTTTAATCATGTGATAACAATTGTTTGTTTTTATGATTATTATCACTGTGATTGTAATTTTTTCGGTCGATAACAGACTTGAGTAAAAAACCTTCGACAATGTGACCTTCGGATTAATCAAATTTTCTTTTTTAACTTTCACTGCAATGTACAACATTTTCGTTGTAAATTTGTTTTCAGGTCCGGGTTACGAAAGCGGCAAATCAAATATAAAAGATGAAAGCATTGCCCCGATTTCAAAATATTGATTTAAGTATATCAAAGATTATATTCTATTTTTATAATTAGTTTTGCCCGTTAATTGTAAGTTATTAAAATATCAATTTAATTAAATTCTTCTCGTCTTTATTTTTCTGTTATATTATCTTGCCGTTGGAAGAATGACAAATCCATGCTGTATTTGTAATTCAACCCAGATACTGAACTTCCTCGTTACGTTATCGCTGCATACACAAGCAAGTTCTCGATTTAGAGCACTCTATATTGATTCTTAAGTTTTAAAAATACTCCCAATTTATTAGAAACACATTTGCCAAGCGGTGTTTTTGATAAAATGCCAAAGACAATGACGGTTTACGTGTGAATTTCCGGCCTAAGAAAATTCAACATTTGCATAAACAGGTTGAAAATAATAAAATGTCAGCAATCGTAACCTGATAGTACGTACAATAATACTCCAAATTCAGTAATAATTAAATTCGTAATTGCATAACCTAATTGAATTTTGATGAACATGTTCCAGTTTACGACCAAACAAACATATTCATTGTTCTGCTTATTGCACGAAGGTGAGAATGAAAATGAATCTTGACCTAAAATGTATAATAATAAAACGAACTGAAATTTAATAACCGGAAATGATAACAAAGCTTGTGTGCTAAATTATTTAGATCCATTGCAGCTTCGTTGTTTAATTAAAATTAAAATAACATCTTCGAATCTAATTAAGATTCGGAAACTAAATTGTGTAATCAAATGTGTTACGCAAAATTATTAATCTACACGACTTTTTTCTTTTTCGACCAAATTAGAAACGGTGAAAGTTATTACCGGAGAAAAAACAACAAATTACCGGTAATTATACGCACACCGTTTACCTGGGCAGGTAAAATTTTTGGCATAACAATAATACCCTTAAAATAAATAAACGCTGCCATGAAAGATTCACGTTCAGGTGAAACAGCAAATTTAATTTATCCCTTTACATCGTCTATAACCATCTCATTTTATCGCACAAGGGATGTTCATGATTACAAGACTAGAAACTATAGTTTCTAGAATGGATGAAGTTGGTCTTAATTACCCAATCCCTGGGCGTTAATAAAGGACGACTAACGTTTACCTGTCGTGGTAACTCGAATTTTCCACTTTTCGTTCGCTTGCTCATCGATAAGAAGAAAAATTGCACATTCCATCGCAAATTTATACAAGTGAAAGTTGAACTTGACTCTCGCAAAAAACCGATTTATCAAAATTTATCTCGTGTACAACAAAATAGTATTTGCCATGTTAAGTTCTCCCCTCTTTGATAAACCTCTCGAACGTATTCAATAATGTATTTATCTCTGTCCTCGGTGAATGGGGTACGTTTCACCCGGCGTCTCTCTTTTCCAGCAAATGTCATGTTTTCCTTAAATTAAAAATACAATAATTACATCCATAAGCGAAATGGTTTTCGCTCTCTTTGTTCCATTTTTTGTGTTGATTTTAATTTCTAGACAGCAAAGCCACTCGCTTGGTAAATGGAGATGAAATTATTCCGGAATGTGTGTTTTCCCTGATGTACCCAAATTAAACATGGAATGGGATTGTGCCACAATTACAAACCAATGAGTGGATAAATTTACAATATGTAAGAACACGAAATAGTGTCATGTAGTAGGAAGAACGAATTCAAACACTCACAATAACTGAAAGAGAAAGTTAAACTCGTTTCTGTTATAAGGATTTTCAAATAATATAAATTGACGTGATTGTTCTCCGGGTCTTGATTGCTTACACTGACACTGACCTAAAGAACTAAGAAATAACGTCCTTTGTGTAGATCATTTGACATTTTCATAGAACGTGTTGAAATCACTTGTGAAAATAATGACTGGATGTCATAATTAGATCGATCACGTTATTACGGAACCAATAATGAAACGGTTTTATTTCGTTTGGTAAATTGGAAAAAAACGACTTTCGAATTTGTCTACAATGAGAATCTTTGGCGCACACAACCTCAAGCTACAAAACTGAAATAGAGAGGAATTGTACGATTTACGCATCGAATGAAAGCTACTGACCTGTGCTTTATTGTTCTGGTGTTTTCTAGGTCATTATTAGCAATTTTTTAGTGTGGTACCAGAAACAAATAGTTGGAGACAATTAACAGATTTTTTGTAATGTAAATTTATTTGGAGGAATTCCAAAAATTAAAGTAACTTGCTCTGTTTAATTGTTTGCAATGAGGACAATGCGGATTTTAAAAACAAAGCAAATTTTACTGAATTTTAAGTTATCAGAGATAATTATGGCTAATAACCGCAATTTAGAAACCGAAACATTGAAATAGAAATGTTCCATTTTGCTAATTATATTAATATTTTGTAACATTGTTTGTTAAAATATCTCGTGGATTTATCATTCTATTAATCTATTACTAATGGAAACAATTTCATATCAAATATTGACGAAAGTTTAAAAATAAAATTGTGAACGTTTGAAGAGGCTCTGCTTTTTTATGTTGGCAAATCTGATACTCTCATTTTTTTGCGTTTGATTTTGTAAAAATACTGTGAGAAACACGTCAACAATGGCATCATTGTGTTTTAATTAATGCGTCACGTTAAATGTCAAACAGCTACCAACTAAAAATGACATGTTTCTATATAACTGCAATTTCAGCGCCACAATAACAAAATTTGTTAATATTCAAATTATAGGTTAGATTGGCAACAGGTTAGGATTTGTTAAAAAATACTTACTTAAGCAATGTAAACAATGTGAGTGTTTCAACTTAAGTAGAACACTATTAAAAACGTATAATTATAATTAATTGCGACGTTTCGTGGGTTGTATGTTATTTGTGAAGTAGTTTTGAATCATTCGGATGAGGTTCATCAAATTTAAGACAAAATATTTCAATTAGGTGGGTTGGCAATACTGAGAAATTGATTTTTGACATTTAAGTATTTTTTCTTTGAAATTTAAAATAACACTTATTATTTAAATCTTAAGTAATTTTGTTATCCGAATTTAGAATTTCACCGAAACTTTAAGAATTGCAGTACTTTACTGATAATTAGATAACAATCGAAAAAAACGTATTATGGCTTTGTTATCTATTGATTTTTTTACAATTGACATCTCAGAAATGTCATGAGATGCATCAACAATGATGTTATCGCATATCAAAGAAATTCGCAAATCAATTAGTACATAACCTCAATGTGTCAAGTAAAGTAACAGTACTACCAACACACCCTAAAATTTCAGGTCGTTCAATATTTTATTTATAAAATAAGATGACTTAAAAAAACGAAAACAGTTTGCAAAAAAATAAAGCTTTTAGCCCTGGGCGTAGCCAAGAGATGAGTGCACTTGATTTGTTCATTTAGATATTACAGGGAATGCATCAATTTTTTTCATTGCCTTGTTTACAACCTGACGGTTAAATAAAAACAGAAAAACGAAAATTATGATCATTGGATACATTCCCACGCCACTGTCTACAATTTTCTGTTGACTAAGCGTAAACACAACTAAAGATTTGCCAAGCTGGTTAAATTTATCAGCGTCGACCGACTTTATCGCAGAATGAGTAATTCCATCGAATATTAGCTTATCATTTCATTTCTTACACCTACTTAAAAAATGGGTTGTATTAATCCATGTGTTATTAACGAAAATGTAGTATTTGAAACCGGTTATGATCGCTTCAAGGGCGTAATTTCCACATTTGATAAAAAATGTTTATAATTTAAATAAATAAAAGACGCAGCTGCTTGTATTCCTATGCAATTAATGTAAAATATGTCGCGTGGTTTGTCGCCATGTATAACGTGGAGTTATCTCAGCAATTAAATTATCTGGGATAATTATAACAGTTTGGTTTTGTGTGATGAAAAAATATGGTAAAACGGCGCGAGATAACGTCGAAGTAAAAACGAGAGAGGACAATGGAGGAATAAATATTTAACAATGTACACATTTGGATTCCACTAATAATTATGTACAATTCGAGAGAGTGTGAAAGAAGTTTTGATACGAATAGGCGAAAGTCTATTTTCGTGATAAAAGCCAAGAAAAAATTACACGTTGTTTATTTACACGTGTGAACGTAGCTGTATTAATTATAGAACCCTGTAATTGTGGTTATTGAGCATTTTTGTACAATCGGTAATAGGAACAAAATTGCATTTCCACCTGCAATAAATCGCGTTTAAATTACAACAATAAGTTTCGGATATAGAAATAATAACGTCATATATAAAGTAGAAAGAGAAACATAAACTAGAGTGGGATAATCTTTGTAAACCGGCTCAAGTGTAGCTCTACTGGAGAGAATGTTAGATGTCATCAATATAAAGCGGCAAATGACTAGCTATTAAATCGGCAATCCCACGTTGCCGTCGCCACAACAAACAAACGCTCTGTACGAATACCGCACCGTCCACCATTCGACTTCCAAGGCTTCATTTACATTAAAAATAGTTAAAAAGAAAAACTGATTTATAATTAAATGACGGTCGTAATTGCAAATCCTTATAAAATTCAACGCGATTGTATTTTTGTTGTCGATAATTTATTGTTTTATTAATCGATATCGCAAAATAGATAAAAATAGAAAATATTCATCACCTCTCCATGGTCCAAACGGCCTTCCGGTGTATTCTCTGGAAGAAAATAAAGACGTAAACTTGCCAACACTTGGTCACTATTTTTATCACTCCATAACAACTGCAATTCACCAATGCACAATAAATCGGAGTCAATCCACAACTTAACAAAGAAAAATTCACTCAAAGTCACTATTCTTTTTACGCCGTTTTTCGTATATTTAAATGCCTTGTAAAATGTATACGGTCCATGTTGGCCGCAGGGGCCCCCCACCAGCTGAAAAAAAAACAAAAAAAATAAATTAACTCGCATTTAAAAAGTAGCAGCGGTGCGTGACCATTGTCAAATTTAATCGTCCAATAAACAATTCCATCCACTATCGCATTTAGAGACAAAATTAAATTTATTCGAATTAATCAGCAATTTTATTGTTATGAATATGCGGGTTTTCGACTGGAAATTAAAGGAATAACGAGTTTTAATCGAAACAGTCCGTTCACACGATAAAAAAACACAAAGATCACACTCGTGATAATTCTGTGGTTAATAATAATTAAAAAAAATAATAAAACTTTGATGATTTCACGCGGAAAAAATATATAACGCTTCCAATACCTCCGTTATGTGTTTAAACACCCCTAAAATAATTTTCGTACCTGTATGTCTGAATTATCCATTTTTTTTCACTATTAATCACAGAGCACTACAAACAACACGCTGACACCATCGTCTACTTTGTATTTACTCTAATTATATGACGTCACGATACAGAGCTCCGCTCGTAAAAAGTCGTATTATTCCGTCATTAGTCGTTTATACTGGCGCTCTGCAACAAATGGTGGTAGGAGGAATGGTGCACAAAGAAATTGACATTGCTGTGCTTGCACTCAGCAAAAGCAGTTCCTGCTGACTGAAAGTGAAACTGTGATGTAAGTGAGTGTGGATCTAGCGAATTTTCAGGTTACAGGTGACGTTGAAAACGATCGTGATTGGACAGGATTCGACTTCACTTGTTTCAGGTCGTCGCGATGGAGGTTATGATAATCTCCAGGATCTTTGAGGGTTTTTCGCTCTTTCCGAAGATTAATTTTCGACTAACACCCATTCGAACGTTTTGTTGGTTGCCTATCTAGGGGAAGTTCAAGGTAAACGAGATGTGACATTTATTTACTTATTTTCTTTGTAAAGTTACAAAAATGGATGGACTAAAACGGATAAAAAATTGAGTTTATTTATTATTAAACTTGTATATTGTAATTAAATTAATTAAGGCTTTCGTGTCAACATTACATGAATGCAGTGGCGTCTCAAAGGAGAAGGACTAATTAATTATTCAAATCGTGTCGTGGGCGTGACATACTTAATTTTCATTTTTATTTGTTTTGATTTTTCTAATCTTCCAATAATAATTAAAGATTATTTTTGGGCCAAATGTGCCACCGCTCGTGCAAAAGTAATAGAAAAAAATTTATAAATAATTGTAATGTTTGTTTTATAATAGAAATATGATTAATTTTATTAATATTACAGTATAATGCATTATTAGATTATTATTTTATCCAGGAGCAATCGACAGTTCTTTGTGGATGATAACTTGATAACAACCTACACAACATGTCAATGCGAATTGTGAAAATGGACGACCAATCATGCACAAAATTGACTGAAGAATTAGACTTACTTTGGTAACACTGTCTTATTTTATTTTTTTTTTGTTTGACAGCCAGCGGGCGTTAAGCGGCGATCAAAGAAAAATCAAGAAAAATGAGATGTATAGTTATTTTTTTTTTGCAAATTTGAGTACACGGTGCATTGAGTATGGCGACCTAATTTGATTATTTTGCGTAACAAATTTTATAGAGTAATATAGAAAGCGTGAAAGCATTCACTATTAACAAAAATTAACGAACCCTTGTAAGTATTTCTTTTGTTGTTTAAAAAATTACATTACGTTTTCGTACAAATAAACCTACAGAAAGCAAATATTTTACCAAAAATTAGTAAAATATTTAAGTCCAATAAGTGTACAATTTTTTATCGAAATTAGGACTTGTGGTTACAACCGTGAACTTTCTAAATACAAGAGTAATTTTAATCACTACTTAAAACATATCCAATTTTGGTTTTTACTCACATACTGCAAGGAAATGTTCCTTCATGCTTGAATGCCTTTCCAAATCTAATTCACCAAGTTTACAAGTATGTAGTAAAAATAATGCAATTTCAACAAGCAGGTGGAACAAAGAATACAGAACAATAATTCTTTGAACTGCAATGATACAACCACAAAGAACTTTTACGATGGAAAAAGTAAATATACCATGCATTTTATATTTATAGCGTTCCTGGAATCTAGACGCAATTGGTTTTTGAGTTATTCAGGGAAAACTCAAACTGTAATGTTATATAAAGTTTATTATAAAAGAAGATCGTGTATACATGCTAAATTGGAAATTCCATTTTTTTATTCAGTTTTTATAGCTATTATAAGAATTATTGTTAATGGAAAATTTAAATTCTAGGAAATCCTGCAAAATTCACTGTAATGTGAAGAAAAAATTAACCACTGCCTAAATTTTCATATTCACACGTAACCGCCGATTCATTAGTGTTTCTTGTTTGGCGACTGACTGTTATTTTCGTATCATTATGTGTTATTGGAAAATTATGCCAATCCCCATCTGTTGTGGGATGTAAATTTCTAAACCGCATGTCATTATAACCGTTGTTTATGGATTATATTCAATATTACTTCTTTTTTGGTGGTTACACCACACACACGATGTAACGAGAGGAAACGTGAGGTGTAATTTATATTATAGATTGGAAACAAAAAATATATACAGTGTGAATGCCACATTAATAATGTTTGGACCACCACTAATATAACAAGTGTTTTAATTATTGTAGGAAAAAAAATATCCATTTTGGTTCCTTTGTCAACTACATACTATTGTTATTTTATAACCTTGTTGATTGCAATTTTTACAATCCGTTAATAGTCCTCTATTTGTTTGTGTATGAAGGTTGAAGGCTAAATTGTAATAATATGCGATAAAAACTGTAATAAACACCCATTTTGCTTGGATATTTTTTACAATGTAATTTTTGTTAAACAATGCAATTTTGTTGTGATTAAAAAACGGTTCTCGAACGAACTTCAATATTTACGCAGCGTCTACACTACTCCTGATGTCCTGATTTAAACTGAAGGTTTGGATAATTAGTTCCTGTCTCGTTTGTAATGTCAATTCAGTTCCGTTTTCGACAGGGGTAATCCCAGGCATTATTCGTAGAGATTTATTTATTATTGTTGATGTTATTTTAATGCTATTATTTTACAGGGTAATCATGAGCATTACAATCTGAAATGGAATGATTTTATGAGGATGAATTGACCATCTATTATCGTCATAAATAAGTAGGTCAGTTATGTAAGGTTTTAAACAATTTCTTAGGTTTTTTTTGCAGAAACGAACAAAACATGCTACAACCTAGAGAATTTCATCAAAAACTGGGACTAAACACAGAACAGAATATAACCGTGTTAACAAGATCCGTTAGAGATTAAATTGCCTTGTTGAAGAGTACACTATTTCTTGATTTTTGTTAAGTATAACGTATATGGCGACGTTTGTTATTTTAAGCTAATGGATTTCTTGTTTTCTCATCTTATGTATACCGTTAGTATACATATTGCGTTGTTTCAAGATTTTTCGCCTTCATCTGCTTATCGATCCACTTTCTTAAAACCGGCACATTTGTATAAACCGCCGGAACATTCGCCTGGAAACATCCAATCCCCCAGGAAACGATTCCCACCTGTTGGTATCTCGCCTCTTTCCCACTAATGGGACAAACTAAGGGTCCTCCTCCATCTCCAAGACAAGCATCTTTGCCTTTCTCTCCACCTGCGCATTGCATGCTGGAATGAAGATACCAGGATTGTCCCAACTTTGTTTTTCTTAAGGCGTTTTGACAGTCGGTTTTTCCAACCAAGGAAATATCAGTCTTCTTCGGAATGTTGTTGTACTGTCCCGCTTCATCTTTCCCTCTTCCAATGACGTAACACGTACCGACTCCAATACGAACTTCAGGGGGTGGTAAACAAGCAATTTGAATGTGACTTTCCAAATTGAATGATCCATTAAGGAACAACAAAGCGATGTCATTGTGATAAACCGCCGGATTGTAGTCTTCGTGGATTTGTTTAGAAGCCACTACGAGATCATGGTGTTGTAAAATTTCATACGTGCCAGAAGTATCCCAATCGCCTGCTCTTGCTACGTAGGTTTTCTTTCGGGTGACGCAATGAGCCGATGTTAGAACAACAGAAGGATGGATTAGCGTACCACCACATCGCAAAGCACCAGTCTCCACCACCATAATATCGACAAACCAAGGGAATTCACCAAGGTTAAGCTGGCCGCCGGCGCCATTTCCTCCACTTTTGTAGCCAATTCCATCGATGTTATGAACACCACAAAGGTTCTTTTCGGGTGGAGAAACTCCAGGGAGGCGACAACACACTTCTCCACTTCCACAGTTACAAATACAATTCCCTAGCCTAAAACGCAGTGATGATTTGTTGTAGTTTTAAGTTGTTTTTACCTTTCATCAAATAAACCGTCGCCATCCTGAATTACTGTACCAGTTGTAGCGTTGCATAAATAGTATGTAACACATTTGCATTCGCTTGTTTCTTGCAAGAATGAATTATTCACTGAAATTAGTACGATTGTAAGAATTATGAACCACATTGTTTAGTTGGGTTTGCTGGATATGTTAATTTGGAAGCAAAAATACACGCGACAGACGAGAATGTTGTGGGGATTACCACTTATGGTAATCAAATGATTGTGATTGGTAGAGGCAATGTGCAAAGATATCGGGATTTTTAACGAAGATGAAAAATACCACAAGTGTTAATCTAATGAAACGCACTTATATCTTCGTGTCAGAGTTCAAGATAACGATAAATGTTATTAACGACCCAAGTTTAAATAAAAAATTAATGTGTTTTTCGTTCTACGTTCATGATTTGATGAAAATATTTTAAATCGTGTAGACGAGTTAAAAATTGTGGAAACAATATTTCTCGGTCAAGAAAGCTTCCTTCTCCTTCATTTAATTAGTGAGGCAGAAACAAACGTATTAAAATGTTGCAGTACTGTTAACTATAACTGATTTATGATTTATAGAGGTCGCTCTTTCTCAATGCAAGAATAACTGGTTTTCCCAGAAGCTACATTATAAATAATTTGCCCTCTCGCAGTCTTGTAGACTACATAAAGTAAGATGTTCCGATTGGCCACCACAGTTCTTTGTACCATTTTGTGCATATTTTTAACTAAAGCTCAGTCAGATAACGAAAATGATTGCGATTGTGTGTCTTTTTACCTTTGCAAGAATGGAACCATAAACACCGACGGAGAGGATATCATTGATATCAGGTATAAACATGTTTTTTTTATTCATCTTTATCGATCTGTACCCACTATATACCAATTTTTATCAATTTTTAATTTCTTTTTCTTCCTCTGGTTGAATCCTCTGAAGAGCTTTTTTCTGTCCTCTCCATCTCCACTCAAAATTATCCAACATACCTCTCAATTTCTTACAAATTTCATCAATTTCAGGCTGGGAAACAACCCATGTTCTAATTATTTAGAAACGTGCTGCAAGCAAGCAGATGTGGTAACTACACCAACAACCACCAGAGCTGTGCAGCAGACTGGTTGTGGAAATCGAAACCCTGATGGTATAGGCTTCCGCATCACAGGTTTCCAAGATAATGAAGCACAATTTGGCGAATTTCCTTGGATGGTCGCCATTCTTCACAAATCCGCCGATGATAACAAATTCGCGTACAAATGTGGCGGTACTCTTATTCACCCGCAGGTTGTTCTTACAGCCGCCCATTGTCTTATTAACGGGGGAAAGTTCCGAGTACGAGCAGGAGAATGGGACACAAAAACAACCCAAGAAATGTTACCATTTGCAGAAAAAGCTGTGACTTCAGCTGAAATTCATTCAGATTTTCATAGAAAGAAGCTTCATAATGATATAGCGTTAGCGTTTTTGGAATCTCCGTTTAATATAAGTGATTATATCAACGTGGCGTGTTTACCTCCCCACAATTACGTGGAGGTGTCCAATAATTGCTTTGTAACTGGTTGGGGCAAAGACAAGTTTGAAAAAGAAGGAATATATGCAAATATTCTCAAGAGAATTCAACTGGGAGTTGTGGAGCGCGAGAAATGTCAAAATGATTTTAGAACGACTCGGTTGGGAAGGTTTTTCCTACTTCATAAAAGCTTCATGTGTGCAGGAGGTAAAAAAGGTGTTGATGCTTGTATTGGTGACGGTGGTGGACCTCTAGTCTGTCCAATAAAAGACCAAGAAGGGAAATATCAACAAATTGGAATTGTAGCGTGGGGAATTGGGTGCGGGGAAGAAGGAATTCCTGGAGCTTACGTAGATGTTGCCTCTTTTAGGAACTGGATAGATCAAAGATTGAAGGAAAAGAACTACAGTCTAGACAAACAAACTACAAATTAAGATTACTTCATGTTATTGTATTTATAAGTCAGAATAAATTCTTAACTTTGTGTGTAACTTGACGATTTATACCCTAACATCGCGAAAATTTCGTCTAGCCAATCTCGGTACTCAACCACATTCGTGTAAACTTCTGGAAGCGAATTATCACACTTAATACCCCAAGAAACAATCCCAACTTGAAAATAATGTTGCGAGGAATCTGCACACACCAAAGGACCTCCTCCATCTCCCTAAAACCTCCATGACAAACGAAATAAATAAAGACCACAAACTTTACTTTACATACACTCCCAGAGGTGTTATGGGCACAAATAAAAGTACGATCTAAAACAAACTCTCGAATTACTTCTCTGTATCTTTTTTGGCACTCTTCTTTTGTGATCAGTGCCACGCTGTGGTTTTTTTTTAAAAGAGTAGAAAAAGATGTTTCATTGGGTTGGGTTTTCGCCCAACTTGCCACGAAGCAATTATCTGTAGCCATAGTTTGAGAAGTTGGTATACAAATACTGTTGACGTTTTTATCAGCTTGGAAAGAACGATCCAAAATTAGAATTGCAATGTCGTTGTATAGCGTCATCGACCAAAAGTGCTGATGGATTATAATTTCCGACACATTTCTTTCTTGGCCTGAAGCTGTACTACCTAAATCCCATTGTCCGGCTCTTACCTTAATCTTCTGTGGTTGAACACTGCAAACATACCATTCAGATCAAACTCCAAATCTAACAAAAGAACTCTTGCTTTATTACGCAATGAGCTGCAGTTAAAACTATCGCAGCATTAAGTAGAGATCCTCCACATAACAACTCATTGTCTAAACTTAACAAAGCTACCATCCACACGGAATTTCCTTCATTTTTTATCCCACATTTCGCTTCAAATTGTAGATCAACAGTCGCAACGTGTTCAAAACTAGAATCAGTTTGATTTGTTTGGCAACAAACTTCCAAAGGGCTTGCACATCGACCGTCATTAGTTCGTGGGGAAATAAAGTTTGAACCATCCACTTCCGGATAATCCACAATGGTGTTAGTTAAAGGGTCACAATTAAAATAAGGAACACACTTGAACTCGCCTTGAGTGCCTTCGCCACACCTCGGGAGAGCGCCAATGCTTTGAGGGGGTGGACGTGAAATTTCTTCGAAGTTTTCCCAAAAATCGCCATAAACTGAAAACGAGTTTATGATGATAATTTCAAATAAAGTGAACGTTTTTATAAAAAGTGACATTCTAATGGTTAACACAATTGAATGGTTTGATATCACTCGAAAACGGATTTGTAAGCACTCGGTGGAATAAACAAAGAGTGATTAAATGAGGGAATATAATTTATTACACATAAATTCCGCCCCTGCTGTTATTTTCAGGAAGTTGAATATTTATCACAAAATATTGTCAATTTTGATAAAACCGCATTTATTCTAAAAGTAATTTGCGTAAATAGCAACGTAATGACCCCTAATTTCGTCAATAATTACAGCGAGTACGGGTCAGTGCTGATTTCTAGTTCTTGTAGTCTCATGTCGACCCAATTTCGTAAATTGGCTACGTCAACGTAAACACCAGGAATTTGGTTTTCTCCACAGCCGATTCCCCAAGCTACTATACCAACTTGAAGGTAGCGGTTCGGGTTTTTTGGGTCTGGGCACACTAGAGGGCTTCCACCATCACCCTATAATCACCAAAATTAATTAATTTTATAATTATATTCGTTTTTGTGGTACCTACAGTACAAGTGTCCAAATTGGGCTCGCCCCCAGCACAAATGAAGGATTTATGAAGAATGAAAGAGTCTCCCAAGCGAGTTTTTCTGAGGGCTCTTTGACACTGCTGGTTTTGGACAAGCGGCAATTGTAGTTTTTTGAGAATGACGGCGTACTGACCCTGCTGACCTAAATAAAGATTTATGTAAAAGAAATCCCACTAATTTACCTTACCAAAAATGGTCTTTCCCCATCCCGTTGCGAAACATTCGCGGGAATCGAAATGTTGGTCTTGTTGAGGTAAACAAGCAGTGCCGATACTTGCAGTTTTAGTAAAGGGACGATCAAGAATCAAAAGGGCCACGTTGTTGTAAAGATTTCCTCTAATGAAGGACTCGTGAGATATTTTTTGAGCTACGTTGCGTTCTTGGTATGGAATTCGCTCATTTTGAGTTTGAGTGTCCCATTCTCCTGCTCGGACTTTGATTTCGTTGATGTTAACACTGAAATTATAAAGAATTGAGTTTTGATTGAACGTTGTTTAATTACGCTTACTTGTGGACACAATGAGCTCCAGTTAAAATGACTTTTGGGGTAATAAGCGAGCCTCCACAAACCGCAAGATTTTCGTTCGCGCGCGGATTTTTTCTCAATATTGCGACCATCCACGGAAACTCGCCAAAATTAGCTTCATTGGTGCCTCCAATTAATTGGAAATCTAAACCATTATCGTTTCTAATACCGCAATTCAACAGTTGGGCAGAATTGTTTCTATTTGCTCCAGGATCTACGGGTGGAGTCACAGGTTTAGGAGTTGTGGTTCTTCCAGGGGGTTGTCTCCCTCCATTGTTGTTGTTATCACGATTACTATTATCATCAGTGGTGTTTGCAGCCCCCACTTGACAACAAATTTCTAAGTAATGGGCACATTTTGGTTCATCCTCTCCCATCCTAGAAACACTTCATTCTAAATTTTCGGACTTTGGTCAAAACAGAAGGATTTACCTGATATCAATCTTATTGGTCCCGTCAATATCTGCATTTGTCTGCACGGTTTTCGTCTCCGGATCGCAATTGTAATACGGTACACAAACGAAACGATTTCTTAATTCACCTTCGCCACATTTTGTTAACGCTCCAATGCTTTTTAAAGGTGGAGGCGTCACTTCTTCGTAGTCTTTCAAAAAGTCACCAAACGTACCATTTGTTGAAAATATGCTATTTATAACATCGTCTTGGTTGTTTTGGGCGATAATTAGTTGTGTTGATATGGAAAAAATCACTGCGATAAACACATTCATTCTGTGAAAATATTTTCAATGTACACTCGCGGATAAATCAATGAAAACTTGATTAAATGAGCGGTGTAGAGCCGTTCTTTATGAATAGGTTGCGAGCGTGGAAAAACCGTCTTACAACAAAATCCCGGCTGTTATTTTTTATTTGGAGTAGTCAAGCAAGGTTGAAGGTTATCGCCGTTTTCTCAGTAAGCATCTGCTGCTACTTAATGGTAATTATTTAATTAATAATAGAGGATAAATAGAACCAAACTGGATATTTTTGACTAATTCTCACTTCGCGAAGAAAGCGTTTTATAGATTTTGGAAAGTAACTGACTGTTTTCAAGATGTGGATTTAAGAAATATTAATTTTACAAACTATAGATATGACGTTAATGACCACATAGTACTGCTATAACAGGTTTTTCATATTCAAAACATGTTTATTCATAACGTCAACGACCTACTTATGATTGGATGTACTCTTGGTGCAGATTTTATTTTTTTCGGCAAAGCTAAAACTGTTTGCACTAAAACCAGTTTCGACAATTTTACGATTTGGATGGGATCCAAGCCGGTGCCCCCTGAGCTAACGACCCTTGCATTCTTAGCATTCTCAACAACAAAATTTCTTTGGTGGTCTTGGGCTTCGAGAGCAGACTAGAGAACGAACTTTTCTTTTTTAATTTCGCTTTCTCTGGCTTTTTTGATAAACACGTACTTTTGACTCTTGTGGTTGATTTGAAGTTGTGATAAAATTTAATTGTCTAAGTTCAGAACCTATAATTTTTGAGTATTCTTCAGTAAAAAGAACAGTAATCGGTTGTGCTCGAGCTTCTTCTCAATTTATAAAAGAATTTCCTTTTTTCGAGCAATCAACTGCTTTTTTATTATCATACTTGTAAAAAAATAATTATTATTAATGCAACTACGGGGTGTAAAAAAACGGTCAGAATTGGAAATAAACGCACAAAAAAACTTTATTGAAAACGAAGTTCTTACTTAAATACATACTCCTAAACAAGATTTTACATATCTAAATTTCCAAGTTATAATGAAAATATAAAATCCTGGTGGAGTTACAAGATCCTCGTTCCCATTACCGGGGTTTTATCACAACAAAACTTCTAAGGGACTCTTACATTTTGCTGAATTCGCGCTTACTATCTGGGCGAAATCACATAGGTGGTAACGTAGTACACAAAAAAAAGTATTTTCGTCTTCATTTTTGCCACATTTTGGTGTTTTTAAAGTGTTTTTTTGTTAGTTTGAGCAAAAACCAAATACGCTGATGTAAAAAAGTATCGCCACAATTAACACCTTTATTGTAAAAATCTTCGATAAACAGTTCACACTGTAAGAACTTTGTTTAATGAGGTGTTGTTCCTCAGTAATGTTATTATTCGAGAGCAACGAATATAAACAAAACTAGAGTTATCTCTGCAGGGATTAGTGGAACCCGATTTTAAAAAGGAAAAGTTGAAGTCATCATTTTCAATTAATTTCAAAACGCTTTTGCGTTTTGTTATTTAATTGATTGCAAGTAAATCAAAGCAACAATATTTTATTGCTGTATTGCTACAATCATCTGGTGTCAGAGATCAAAAATTATCGCAAATTATAAATACATTGGTTCTATAAAAAAATCTAACTGGTGTAAGTTTTATCATCCAAATTCAGTCTTTGCACTTGTCCATCTACCCAATCCCTAAATTTAGCTACACTGGCATAAACTCCTGGAGCTGTGGATCCACATCCGATACCCCACGCTACGATCCCAGCTTGAACGTACCGAGATGGATTCTTTGGGTCTGGACAAACCAAAGGACTTCCTCCATCGCCCTATAATTCCCTTTAAAAACAACTGTAAAAATGTGAAATAGCTTACCGTGCACGTGTCTTTTCCTTCCATTCCTCCGGCACAGATGAAACTCTCATGTAGGGTGAAATGGTCACCTAATCTTGTCTTTCTAAGACTTGATTCACAGTCGTGGTGAGAGACAATAGGCAGATCTATTTTCTTTAAGATGACTTGGTACTCTCCTTGACGTCCAAATAGGTTCTTCCCCC
Organism: Gnatocerus cornutus; assembly: GCA_029298725.1. Classification (NCBI taxonomy): domain Eukaryota; kingdom Metazoa; phylum Arthropoda; class Insecta; order Coleoptera; family Tenebrionidae; genus Gnatocerus; species Gnatocerus cornutus. The sequence goes on from CM055514.1 coordinate 11,656,044, forward strand.
AACCCGTTGCGTAACATTCCTGAGAAACAATCTCTTCGTTTTGATCAGGAAGACATATAGTTGCGATGTGTTTTGCTTTATTGAAAGGTGAACTCAAAACGAGAAGAGCTACATCATTGAAAAGTACCCCATCTTTGAATTTTTCATGAAGAATTATCTGAGCGACATTTTGTTCTTGATATGGGTATTTCTCGTTGGTAGTTTGAGTATCCCATTCTCCAGCCCGAACTTTTAGGTCATTCGCGTGATATCTACAATACAAAATTAGCAACTCTGTCAATTAAAAAATGTATTTTACTTGTGGACACAGTGAGCTCCTGTTAAAACCACGTTCGGAGCAATCAGAGATCCTCCACAAATGGACTTATCTTCACTTGGATTATAGTTTGTTTTTAGAATTGCCACCATCCATGGGAATTCACCATATTCGGCTTCATTGTGAGTGTTACCTTGAATTTTAAATCCTATTCCATTAACGTTGCGGATGCCGCAATGGCTCATTGCTGGCTGCTTTGTTGGAGGTAGAGGCGAGGGTGTTACTGGTCGGGCTGAAGAATCGCCTATTTTGCAACAGACTTGGAGATACTCTGAGCATAATCGGGTTTCACCTATCCTGGAAACAACGCAGTTTCTTTGTTATTACTTCGTCACTTTTTAATTGAACCGTTATTATACAAATTTACATCATGCATTCAATTGGTGCATTGAAGATAATGCTGGTAAAATAATTTTTCATATTCCTAGGTCGCTAATAGTTGTAATTTATAGTGTTATTAATATTTTATTCGGATACACCGGAAATTTTATTCAGTGTCTATAATTTTTGCAATTTTGTTGGCGTTATGGCTGGGAACTTCCCGTAACATCACCATGTAATAATGCTATGGACAAAAAATTCTAAAGCAATTTTATATTAATTATATTATCGAAATCCATTTTTTATAAATCAGATCAATGCTAGTAGTCCACTGAAATTTTATACCGGTAAAAATTATATTAAAATTAAGAACAGACTTCACATAAGAATAGCTGTCCGGTAAATTACCTACAAAATGTTATTACAAGTCATAATCGTAATGATACTACATAAAACCTTGCACAACTTCACGTTCAGACATTCAGAACTCTAATATCAATTAAAAATAAATACTCTAATTGGAAAAGAGTATTGTTTTTATAAACCGGGTAAGCGGAGACCTTGTCTCTATTTATGCAGTTTTTAGTAATACTCTAATCATTAGAAAAAAAAAACAGTAAGAACTCTGCCTCCAAAACACAATTTTGTATTTAAAGATGCACTAAATACAAGCAACTTTTTGTTTGTTTGATAACTTATAACCTTAACCCGTTTCTCTTGAAATTTACGTACAGTTGAAAGTTCGCTTCAACCTACCTTATATCAATCAACAAACTGTAATCAACATAATTCTCTTCTTCGTCAGGAATTGTGGTATTAGTAGTAGGATCACACCTGTGATACTCGACACATTTATAAACGTCTTCTTGCGCGCCTTCTCCACATTTCTCTTGAGCTGCAAGATCACCTGAAGTTGATGGTTTTTTAACTTCTTCAAATCCCGGAGGGACGAAATCGGCTTGTATGCTTCCCAATCCAAAACAGAAAACCAATGCAACCTTCCACATGTTAAGAATAACAGCAAAACTGATTACCGCAGATCTAAACCACAATTTGTGCGAAAGTTTAATATTCTTCACCTACAAACTTGCTGTCCCCACCACTACAAATAACGATAATTAAAGTGGAAAATCCGCATGACCGCGTCTGCGACCTTAAGGATGATGTCATTAAGAAGTTTTTATTATAAAATGTTTATTATTGAAAAATACATGAAAACTACAAAATTTAGTAACTGTAGATATGGGAGTCTATTCCTTTGAGTTTCATTTGTTCGTCTATCCAGTCTCTAAAGAGGGCAACGTTGACGTAGACTCCAGGAGTGTTGTTGTCTCCACATCCGATGCCCCAAGCGACAATTCCGGCTTGTTGGTATCGTTCTTTGTGACCAGGAATGGGACAAACTAGAGGGCTACCACCGTCTCCTTTACACGTGTCTTTTCCTGATTCTCCTCCGGCGCAAATAAAGCTCTTGTGTAACTCGAAATGTTTACCCAGTCGTGTTGTCCTCAGGCTCTCCTGACACTTATCTCTGGGAACCACCGGCAGATCTATTTTTTTCAAGATTACTTGATACCGACCCTCTTTTCCAAAGACGTCTTTTCCCCAACCACTGGCAAAACATCTCGAATGATCCACATTCGTACCTTTCGGTGGTAGACAAATCACATTAACATTCTCGGCAATATCGACAGGACTCTTCAAGAACAACAACGCGACGTCGTTGTACAAAGCACCAGCGTAGTACTGAGGATGAATAACTATACTTTCAACTTCTCGATCTTGATGAGGGTACAACTCTTTCTTCGTCTGAGTATCCCACTCCCCTGCGCGAATCTTAAAAAACTGTTTCTTGTTTCCGACACAATGAGCGGCGGTTAGGACCACACCAGGACTAATTAGGGCACCTCCGCATTGGTAGACGTTCAATTTTTGAGTTTTGCCCTCGATGCTTTCTTCGCGGAGGACAGCGACCATCCATGGGAATTCACCGTATTGTGCTTCGTTGTCGTTATTTCCGGTGATCCGGAAACCTATTCCTTCTGGATTGTGGTGACCGCAACCAGTTCGGGAAACTGTTGGAGGAGTTGGGGTTAGAGGAACTTCTACTTCGTTGCCTTTATCGCAACAGACGTCGATGTAATTTTCACAGGGGCCTTCGTTGATCCTGGGGAGAAAAAAAGGGGTTACACAGGTTTGATCTTGTGGCTGAGATTTAGATTATTAATAAACAACGACGTCAAATCGTAGAGGTCAAACTAACTGTTACGAAATTTGGAAAATACAGAATATTCAGATATCTTTTATAATTAAAATTTTATTGATAAGGTTGTCCATAAGCTAGATATGCAGCTAAAAGAGCTTAATTTATGGTTTTTAATGCTTGTTTTCATTTCTTGAGTGTAAGAACAAATGTTTTTGATATATTTACGGTAAAACGAAGTCAATTAAAATGGCAATAAAGTAATTACTTTATGACTACATGACAGGAATGTAAATTTGGACATGGATTTACCGTTAATTCGTATAAATTCAATTCTACTGAAACTAGTTTCTCATTTGGTTGTGCTACCCACTTGACATTATTAGGCATTCCATAAAGTCGTGAAAAGACGAGCCCTGTGCGTCAATTTGCACCTGCTAATAGTTCTTTGAAGTTCTATGAAGAAACAAAAGACAAATTAGAACTTCTGTCAATATTACTAATAAAACATTTATATAAAAAGTTTAAACTTTCTCCTTTCTTCAACCTCTTGTCGGTATTTGCTTTGAATGTCTTTAATCTTTGTGTAATGGTAATTTGGTGAAATATCCTTTGTCGTCGCGCTTTAGCAAAAGTACCAAAATGGTCTAAAATCTGTAATCTCTGACAAACTAAAATTCCGTCGTGCGGTCGTCCAAAAAAATTGTTAAACTGTTCTATAACACCACGCGAATCACGATTTCGTGTGTTGTGAGTTAAAATCAAGCTTATTTAATAACCAAACAAGTTTTTTTCACTTCGCACTTACCTAATATCAATAATACCCTCTCCATTGGTGTTAACGGAACCATTGTTACAAAGGTAGTAAGGAACGCACGTACAAGAACCCGTACCGGGTAATCCGCCCCCAGAGTTACCATCCCCGTTGCTACTGCCACTGTTGGGCTGAAGATCTAAATTTTTGCTCGTTACTGGTGCTTCTTCCTCACTGTTGGTTCCAAAAACGTCTTTAATTAACTCATCTTTTGATTTTCCTTGTGCGGAGACGTGGGAGATTAGAGCACTAGCTAGGATAACTAGCAACGAATGTTTGTAAAACATTCTTTTACCTAAAACTGTTAATATTAATTAGAATTCAGTGTTGTTTTTGTTTACTTGTTCAGTTATGTTAATGGTCGAGTAAGATAAAATCTGTTTGAAAAAATACAAAAAGTGTCGTCGACAAGCAGTGACCCAAACTAAACAGATAAACTGTCCTCGTTTGATAATAAAAAACTCACCTTCAGATTAACACAAGAGATGAGAGCACAATTTAATCAATAGAATCAGAAACCAACACTGTCAGGTTTTACCCGGTGCACCTTGAACCAAGTCGATTTATCGTGACGTCAGTTGGAAACCACAGAGAGCGCGGATTTGTACATCCAAAGTAAGTTGTTATTGCACAGTTAGTGCTGGTACTTATCACAACTGGTGGAAGCGTGGAAGGGGTCCACTCAATTACTCAAAAATAACTGAACTGATAACTTTCGCGGAATCTCGGAACATTCATTGCACATGGAAAAACAGCGTTGTTTCAGGTATTTTGTAAAAAAAAGAAAAAAAAAAGATCCCACCGTGACAATGTTTGCACATTGCCGTGACCAGGATTCGAACCTGGGTTACTACGGCCACAACGTAGGGTCCTAACCACTAGACGATCACGGCTATCGGGACTTGTTCTGTATGTTCTGCGACTAATTTTATATTCCACGGGATTCTTTTCTTCAATTTAGCTTTTACATTATGAAAAAATGCTCTAGTTTTAATTATACAAAACGCTATTTAATAAGATATATAAGTACAATTTTGTAATTTTAGGCTTGTTGTGTACTATCCACAATTGGACGATAAGGAAATCATTTTCAATATCATTACCTTTTAAAATCGGGCGTACTGGAACTTTCGAATGATATTATTGATGCTAATAATATAATTTCTTAGAATCTGACCTTGTTTGGATTATTTTCAACATGGGTTTTTACCAATGAAATTGTGCCAATTTACTTTTACTTAAATATAAAAAATTCTGCATGTACGTTGTATTTTCGGTTTTTTTTATAACTTTTTTGTGTAAGGTAAAATAAAACTCAGAAACTCAGACTATTTTAGTAAAAAATGGTCTTGTAAATTAATACAAAAGACTTCAAATGATAAGTGATATAACAAAAATAAAAAAACATTTCATTTAACACATGTGAAAACACAAATATAAATAACTAACTAGAACCCACTACAGCTCAAAAAGTCTGTTATTTAATAATCATAATAATAATGTACTCCTATCATTATACCCACCTAATTAATTTATCTGCGTCAGAATGTAAAAGACAAGGAAATGGAAAAACATTAGAAGCGAAAAGTCCTCCAAAATTAATTACACAGATTTATAAAGGTTAAACACCTAATTGTAATTTTTCATTATTAGAATTTACAAAAAATTGTTTAAATATGAAACAAAAGCTACAATAATTTATGTACATCTGTATTGTTGGTTGCATTCAAAATGTCTGTTACAAACTAAAATTCCTGGATAGATATTTTCACAAGTTTTTTCCATACATTTATAAGACTTATCGATTCACGTACAACTTTGAAGAATAAAAAAATAGAATATAAAAATACAATTGCTTTTATTGAAACCAAAATGTAAATCAATTTATCGTAATGCCTTCTTTCAACAAAACGTCTTTGATCCACCTAGAAAATTTCCCAACATTCGTGTAAACCCCCGGCTGTCCAACAATTCCACACTTTCCATTAACACCCCACGAAACTATTCCAACTTGTACAAATTCGTACTCTTCTCCTAAACACATTAAAGGTGCTCCTCCATCACCTTTACAAGTATCTTTTCCTTCTTCGCCACCAGCACAAGTAAAAGAAGAATGCAAAGTATATTCATCATCTTTTCGAGCTTTTCTTATAAAATTTTGACATTCTTGAAAATTGACGACTGGCAAATCGACTTTTTGCAATGGTATGTTCTCCAGATCTTTATTTCTCCCCCATCCAGTAGCTATACATCTTCTACCATCAAACGTTTGGTTTGGGTTTGGGAGACAAATAGAATTTAGAAGGTTATTTCCGGAGTACTCTTCATGTAATACTAATAATGCGATGTCGTTGTACAATCCACCTGAATAATATTCAGGATGTTTGATAACTTTACTAACGTTTCTTTCGTCTTTTGCGGCAACACCAACGGCTTGGAATACCTCTCCACCCGTTGCTACAACTTTCAAACTGTCAGGTTTCTTCACATTACTAAAAGCAGAAGACTTGGAATTGTGTTAAAATAGATCCAAAACACTTACGAAACAATGCAATGTGTTGCTGTTAACACGACTTTAGGATGTATCAAAGACCCAGAACATTTAAATTTATATGGATTGTCTGTATCGGTTGACTTCTGGAAAATCTCGACCATCCACGGAACCTCTCCAGGAATCGTTGCAGCGGATTCAACGTCTTCAGTTAAAATTCTTACACCCACTTGGGTTTTAGCTTCACCACATCTGGTTGAAGTCTCGATATTTCTTTCTTTAGGCTTTAGTGTGGTAGTGACTTCTGGAGTAGTTTCGGTTGTTGTAATTACCTCAGTTTTTGTAGTAGTTTCAGTGGTAATTTCTATGCAGCATACATAATCCGGGTCAGAACAAGCTATTTCTTTGGGAATAATACTGTAACATACGTATTTTAGGCAGTGAATAAATGATAACCGAGCTCGTCATACTTTGCTTTGGCCACAAACATATATTTGTTGGCATAAGGGCAGCTTGGGTACGGAATACAGCTACAGTTATTGAACAATTCAATTATAGTGTCGTTTAGTCGCTTTTCTTCTTCTAGATCGGTTTGATTATTATTGATTTGTGCTAGACCAAAACACACACATATTGTTACGAATAAACCGAAAAATTTTAAGAACATTATGCTCAGAGACTAATTAAGAACTACTTCAGTTAACATGTGTTACTGAGGTCAACAATGTTAAGCAGTGATAACAGTGTAGATACTCTCGTTATAAAAAAATAAAGAGATACGATTTTTCATCGCTTGTTGTTATTCATAATGCACCCTTTAGATTTACATACTTATTTAAAAGAGTTTTATAAGTTATTAAAATACTGTTGGATTTACCGGGTATTTATCGGTTATCAGAACTTTAACCTTGACCTTATGACTTTACTTATACGTTGTTTATAAGTAACTTATTATTATTTGCAACTAAACTAAAGACCATGTCTGTAGTAATAGTTTCTCTGGTTCTTTTTTGTACAAGTGTGAACTATGTCCAAACCATCGATTTATTTTTAAGTGAGAAAACAGAAAATGACACACTTCTGGAGATTTTTCATAATTGCAACTGCACCTTATACTCGGCCTGCAGTTACACCAACACTATTATGATGTCTGCACAAACCGAGTAAGTCCTCTAGTCTCATAATTGGTACAGTAAACCTGTAATTATTCAATTCCAGTACCTCAGAAAACGAGAAAGTATGCTCCAACCCCGATTACATCTGTTGTTCTAAACTAATAGAGCCTTCAGAAAGACATGTCATGTCTGAGATCGAATGTGGTGTCGCCAAAACTGAAATAGGTGTTAGAATTCTAACACCTGAAATGGATTCTGCTGCAACAATTCCTGGTGAAGTTCCATGGATGGTTGAAATTTTTAAAAGAAATCCAAAGAACACTTTTGAGTATCGGTGCTCAGGGGCCCTGATACATCCAAAAGTTGTGTTGACAGTAACGCACTGTATCAGAAAGTACGTAAATTGCTTCCGTAGCTATTGTATACAGGATGTCCCAGAACTCGCGCCCCAGAGAGCAAGGGAGAGTGCCGACAGCAATACAGATGGTAAATTTCAAAACAAAAATTGACTAAGTTTAATAGTATTCGAGAACTGATAAAAAGTTAACAACCGATCCCGGAAGCTTATTCGAGAAGGGGAGTAAATGGCCATCCCAATTTCCTTAGGCAACGAGAGTTTAAAGTTTAACTGACCAATGGATGATAGTATGTATCCAGAGTTACCAATTTTCAAATTCTGTTCAGCTTCGGGATTATCTCGGTTATTTTTTGAGTTAAAAAATTATGGTTTCAAAATTTTGGTTCAGAATTGTTGTCTCCATAAGCCCTTTCTCTCTGGGGCGCGAGTTCTGGGGCGCGAGTTCTGGGGCGCGAGTTCTGGGACACCTGTATATATAACTAATTCTTTTTTAGCGTTCAACCTCAGAATTTAAAAATTATAGTTTCGGGAAAAGAAACGTTCCAAAAAATTGGTGTTGACCCAACTGATGAAACCAACATCGCTAAGATAATTAGTCATCCAAATTACAATTACCGCTACTTATACAACGATATTTCATTATTAATACTTCAGACTGAATTCTCCTTCCAGCATAATCGCCTAAACTCAATTTGCCTTCCCAGTACTAATCAAAATTTTAATGGCAGAAGATGTATAGCCACTGGATGGCATCAAGACAAACAACTTAAAGTAGATTTACCAATTATAGGTTTTCAACAATGTAAAGCCTTTTTGAAAACTACAAAATTGGGACGATCATTCAACTTGCATGAATCGTTCACTTGCGCGGGTGGAGAACAAGGTAAAGATACATGCAAAGGTGATGGAGGAGCTCCTTTAGTTTGTTTGGGAGAAGAATACAGATTTGTGTTGACTGGAATGGTGTCTTGGGGACTTCGAAAAAATTGTGGAGTAGCTAAAGAGCCGGGGGTGTACGTCAATGTTGCCAAGTTCGTAGATTGGATTAGACAAGAAGTGCGGAAGGAAGGTTTAACGATTAATTGATCACCAAGAAAATAAAGTTCATATCAACTAATTTTTATTTTTTTTATAAAACGTCAACTTATGTATGTATTATGCAAGATTAAACTCATTTTTTCATCTTTTCATTCTTTTGTCTAAAATTTTAAATACGCAAAACTGTTATGTTTGCAAGTAAAATAGAAACACAATGTCTTACAAATTTATTTAAACTAAAAACTACACAAAACAAAAATTGGACCCTCATTAAATAACTGTTAAATCTAAAAGAACGCTAATAAATGGACATCTTGAAAATAATCCTTCAGATTGTTATACGACAGCACAACTAGTGATTGGTTGTCCTTTACAAGTTCTAGGGTCCTTTCCTTGAGACACATCTTCTATAATTGTTGAGAGGTCTTCATAATCAGGATATGCAAGTGTGGTCAACTTGGAGTGAACAAGTGTTCCATTAACTTTAACTTCAAAAGAAGCCCTTCGACCCTCGTGCCCATTTATGGTAATGTTTGGATGTTTTGGCTTAATATTTTGTGTTAACTCTTCAAACTGTTTAATATAACCACAAGTACCACTAAAATGAAAAAAATAACTAAAACGTCAGTCCTCAAACAAGAACTTACCAAAATTCAACGTCCACCTCAACAGACATTCTTCTTAGAAGTAAGTAGTCATTGAGGCATAAATTTAAAATGTTATTGTAGTTGTCAAAATAACGTGATTTTGACACTTAATAGTGACTTTAATGCGCTAGGTTGGTACCGTTGTCATCGTGACTTTTGACAGTTCTTTAACCACACTTTTTCAAAGTCGAACGTTATCAAAACGTAAGCATCGTCAACAACGATGTCGCATCTTTCGCGTCGAGAGCTCGACGATTTAAAACCCTCAATCGACAAAGCAGTTTATAAATTACTTGGCAGCAATGAAAGCTCCCTGGTCAGTACCGCTGTTCATTGTTTAAATTCAGGGTATGATAAGCGCAAAACTACTGACAAACTTTCGTCTTATGTTGATAGCAAAAAAGCTGCAAGACTAGCCGACAAAATTTTTGATTTAGTAGAAGATTATCAAGCATCGCATCGTTCAAAAAAACGCTCATATGATGATTCCAGAGAAAGAGACTCAAAGCGGTCAAAAAGCCGACATGACGATAAAGACAAGTATGACGCTGAAAGAAACGATAGAAAAGCAAAGTCGCATGAGATTATGGAAAGCGCTCAAAAACAGATTGCAGAACGAAAACGAGTTCTTGATTCTAAAAATGATATGTTGGCAAACTTGAATATTCCTCAACCAAGCATTTATGGGATTCCTATGGGGTTGTTGAATCGAGGCGATGCTGATAAAGCGAGGAAAATCGCGCAGTTACAAGCTCAGATTAAGAGTAAACTTTCTAGTGGGATTCTTGCAAACGCTATTCAGATTCCAGTTGTGCCTAATAAACCCACACCTTTAATTCTTGATGATGAAGGTAGAACCGTTGATAAAACAGGGAAAGCTGTGCAATTAACTCATGTAGTACCAACACTCAAAGCTAATATAAGAGCACAGAAACGTGAACAGTTTAGAACTCAGAGTGATAGAGGAGAAGATGGGAATGAAGCAAGATTTTATGATGGCCGCATTGGTGTTAAACCACCCACTAGAAACAAGAGAGTTCTCAGGTTCCATGAGCCTGGAAAATTCCTTCAGTTGGCGGAAAGACTGAGGATGAAGGTGAGTTGATATTGTTTAGATGTTTCAAGTTAAGTCTGATTTCCTAGGCACAATTAGAAAAACTGCAAAATGAGATCTCACAAATCGCCAAGAAGACAGGAATTTCCTCGGCTACAAAACTCGCTCTCATTGCAAAGTCTGAAGGAGTTATTGAGGAGACTCCCAAGATGGAGTGGTGGGATTCTGTTATTCTGATTGACAATATGGATACCATCCTCAATGGGAAAATCGCTATCAAAGAGTCTGTTATCAATACTCTAGTAGAGCATCCCACTCAAATGAGGTGTCCAAGTAAGTTTAATGCCAGAAGATTGTTAGGTAAATAACACATTCATGTTTCCAGCGGATCCGATAAAACCCGTCTACATGCCAGTCTTCCTAACGAAAAAAGAACGCAAAAAACTGCGTCGTCAAAATCGTCGCGAAATGTGGAAAGAAGAACAAGAGAAAATCCGTTTAGGCTTAGAGCCTCCTCCAGAACCCAAACTGCGAATTTCCAACTTGATGCGAGCTTTAGGAACAGAGGCTGTCCAAGACCCAACGAAGATCGAAGCTCACGTCAGAGAACAAATGGCTAAACGACAAAAAGCTCACGAGGACGCGAACGCCGCTAGAAAATTAACCACCGAGCAAAAACGCGACAAGAAAATGAAGAAATTGAAAGAGGACACGTCCTTAGGAGTCTTCGTGTCTATTTACCGTATCCTCCAACTCCATGAATTGGCGTCAAAGAAGTTCAAAGTTGAAACGAACGCCAAACAGTTGTTTATGACTGGATGTATTGTTTTGTATCCTGACTGTTGCGTCGTGGTGGTGGAAGGAGGCCCCAAACAACAGAAGAAGTACAAGAGGTGAGCATCGTTAACAAATTTAACATAATTCTTATCCAACGTCTTTCAGATTAATGATGCATAGAATAAAATGGGACGAGGACATCGTTAAAGACCCCGATGGAAACGAAGTTCCGAATAAATGCGTCTTAGTATGGGAAGGAACCAGTAAACAAAGAAACTTTGGTGAAGTTAAATTCAAAGCTTGTCCCACGGAAAGATTAGCCCGCGAACATTTTAAGAAACATAAAGTTGAACATTACTGGGATTTAGCTTACAGTGGGGCTGTTTTGGAGCAAGCGAACGACACAGTTTCGTAGTAGTTAAGGTGAAAACGTTTAATTTAACAATGATCCCGTCTGAATTTGTGGTTTTTCATTATCAATCATTATTGAGTGCGCAGAATGTAGGGAAATGAAAATACACGTGTTTTGAAAATGTTGATTTTATTAAGCTAACTAGTTGCTACAGGTACCTTGAAATCACTAAGTAAGAGATTGTTTTTAGTGCCACATCAATGGTACTTGCGTATAAATTTAGAAAACTTTACACACACTTACAGCTAAAAACATTGATAATGGCACATATTGTATTGGTAATTGAAGCGTATTTCCATTTCAAAGGTAAGACAAGCTCGTATCACCACGTGAACACAAAAATCAACGTTGAATACTGACACAGGAATGATAAATAAATGGATACCTGAGAGTACAGTAATAGATTCAGTAATGACTAAAATTGATCTACTTAAAGACTAGCATCACAATTTGCTTTAAAATATTAATTTGATCAGAACTCAATTAGTTCCGTTCATATGTTTTTTAATCATTTCAATTAGTTGTAGATATAAAAAGCAATCACGTCCAGCGGGTTTGCATATTTCCCTGTGGTCTAAAGGCACATCACACTTAATTCCAACACCGAGATCTAAAAGAAAAAAGGGGATAAAACGTATTATTTCACGTACGATTTTTGCTCACCTGCTGACTCATAAGCCACAATCTTTAAATACACAAACGACATGAGAGTGAATGAAGTTTCAATAAAACTAAAGATGTCCGCCTTCAAATGCCCCTCTTTACAGATCTCCAGAAATCGTCGGTGCAAATCAAGCACGAAATCACAATCTGCAAGAAGTTTGATAAGTTCAAATCATGTCACACTTCAACGTACTTCTTTGTATTTCGATAAGTTCCACGCTGCGTCTAAGTAGAGGCAGAGTGAAATCCGCTAAGACTGAGCCTTTGTGAGGGACACTATAAAATATGAGTCCTTTGGAGTTTTCAAAAATTCTAAATATGTCCTCGTTGTGTCTATGGCGTTCCCATGCTGAAAAACAGGCGGTGATTGAACGAAAGAGGCAAATTTGGCGACGTACCATTCATGATGATTTGTTTTATAAAAAGGCCTCCTTTGGAGTGTCCTACCCAGATGATGGGTTGCTTGCCTACACCTAATTTGCAGAGTTCTTCGATCATCTCGTCACTTCTTTCAACCATGTCGGTTCTGAAATATGAATTTCCATAATTAGTTTCGGAAGGTTAAAATTTGACTTCGAGAAATGTATGTAGACTCAAATAATTACAATTTCAAATTATTTCTTACATACAAATACAAAAATTAACCTAAGGCCATGGATAAATCCGAATTATCGATACGCGTTATTTTACCAAAGGACGTATGAATATTGGACCATTGTTACAAAAGTTTAGCACACAATTTTGAAATTCATATTTTTAATTAACATTCAGAACAACATACTCATTCTGCGTTTCTCCACTTTTGAAGGGTTTCAAACTTACCGCTTTCTCTTTTTCATCCACACTGGACACCACAACACATCCGTGCTGTAATTCAACGCAATAACCCTAACACTCGGGCAGTCCTTCGGTATCCAATCCTGCGGCCAACAATTCGAGTAGCAATCATCCTCATCCACTTCAGCAACATCATCAATAACCTCCCACTCGCCTTCCTCTGTAGTCACACACACTTCATTTTCCCATCTAGCCATCTTCAATGGGGTCTTTGCAGCGTAGATATCACTGAAAGTGCGCTTCAAAGAATGTTTTCTCGGAGGAACGTAGAGATTCCCTGTGGACTGACTTCGAACCGGCTTTTGGTGCTTTAACTTATGACCATCGTGTCGCCATCGGCCTTGTTTCCACGTTTTGTCAATACCGCCGTGGAGACCGTGGATGAAGATGACATCAGCGAGAATCTCCTCTTTTGGAGAGAATAATACTTGACAATCCACGCTGGGTTCTGGTACCGTGTCGGTGACATCTTCAACGGTTGGAGTAAGATCTTCACTAATGTTATCTATAGTACGACGGGTGAGAGGGATTCGTTTTTGGACAGATGCTAAAGAACTTGAGAGGCTGTTGGCGAGAAAGGCTACCACGGTTGGAACGAAGCGGTTTCGGACGTTATCTACTACCAGTTGTTGGTTTCTTAGGTAAATGTAGTAGATTTTTAATACTGCGGGCATTAGAGTTCTGGCAAAGACGGCAACAGCGACCCGGAGACGCCTGGAAGAGAAACAGCAGATTATGAAGATGAGGGTAATTGTCAAAATATAGCAGCTCATTACACTAACAATCAGTCATACTGCCAATAGGTGTGATATCAATCATTTGTCTGGCTTAATTGTGTGTTAATAAATTGTTAAGATAACATATTATCGGATACGATCACATTTAATCGGTGCGTGTCACCTGGTCAGTATTTGTAGAAGCGAAATTGTAAAAAATATTCTCAAGCAACTATATTTAGATGCGATATAAAATAAATCGATATTAAATAAATTCTTTATTAATTAATCTCGATATTTGTTCAAAATTCTTTAGTAGTAGAAGGAAGGTCGCTATCGATTCTTATTGTTAATGTGCAGAAAAACTTAATTACTCTAAGTATTTCAATTTATTTGATTGCAAGGTAATAAAGAGAAGAAAATTGCTTTTCCATTGTTGGCGTCAAGTTTCACCTTTCAGGTACACGTGTACGGCTTCAGAAAATCTTTAATAATTTACTCAAGGTTAGCGTTGTTCCACTAATAAAGAAAACGAACAAATAATCATTCAAAAAGGAATCGTTTTCTTTTTGTTGGATGTTGACATCAGCTTTGTGATTAATTTTTTCACAATCAATAACTAGGGCATTGTGTGGCTTTTGGACCCGAAATTTTTGTTATTATCTTTACAAGAAAAACAGCTTGTTAGGTCTGTCGGTTTGATAACAATTCAGCTTCGACAGGACGCAATTAGTATCTATTTTAATTAGATTTAAGAATCTGTTCAATTTCGCACGGAAAAATCCATAAACTTGAAATTTCTTAGAATAATTTTGATCTAATCTACACCTTAAACACTTGATACTGACGTCACTGAAGTTACTTGTGTTAAGCTTATTAAAACCATTGTTTAAAAATTTCTACAATTTCAGGTGTTCAAAGTGTTTCAAACGTGTTTCAAGGTTCAAGTGCTGGTATTGCATGGAGACAATTCGACAATAATTGCCTTTAAATTGTTTATCAATAAACAAACTTTATTTTCCTGTATTTTTATATTGTTTATACAAAGTTTTAAAAGGTAAATTTCCCATTTACTGAAAGTCATGATTTACGTAATTATTTTATGATGCAGCGGTGAGTTCATTTTACAATAAAAACTCGCCTAAATGTTAATTTATGTTGCTTATAATGTATACACGCAATTCTTTGTTTTACTTAATAATGCTAGTAGCATGGAAACAGAATCGCAAATTTCTCGGTCTTACCTGCTCACCAACATTTTCCTCCCAAAATCTTTTTCATTCACTTACATGATACACAACTCATTGGACAAAGTAATTGTTCATAGTTCTGTATACTTTTATCTGTTGATTCTAATAGATCTATTCTGAACTGATTCACATTGCGATATGGTGTAATTGATAATTCCAACAAGGACGTTTCAATTTATTTCTATACATCCATGTAACCTCATTGTTGTCTAGGATTTCGCGATGACCCGAGAAAATTAATTTTTCTGGAAATTTCACACTGTGCTATCTTATTTGTAAAGCAATTAGGGCTTGCGTGTTGGTGTATTAACTAGAAGCGTTTATTTCTCAATATCAATATCTGTAATTATTATTAATTGAGAATTTAGAACACATGGTAACGAGTTTCACATTGGAAAATTTGTCTTCCTAAAATTATAAACCAGATGCATTTCTTACGCATTTTACTGTCGTTACCATGTCAAGATGAGCCACATTTGCTAAAAATAATTATGTTTGAATACGAAAGTTTGCGTCAAGAAATTTTATTTTCATTTTAGATGTGCTGTCTATTACTCGAACTCGATAAAAGTGGGCGGCAGTGCATGAGAAATGTTTTTTATTAGCTAAACACATTGAAATTTTGTAGTTATTTATTCTAGTGCGGTGATTTAAAAAGCAAACACTTTTTTTTCAGCCGAAGGCATAAAAATACGCGCGTGATTAAATTTTTCGGTGGTTTTGGATAGGATCCAACTTGCTGAAGAATTGGTCATGATTATGATAACTTATCATTATCACTGTTTTCGAATAGCTTACAGCTTTGACGTAAAAATATTGATTAGCATTGGATAATTTTAAGTCTGAACAGACGGTAAGATTATCGTTATTACATAATTATGTAGAATTTTGGAACGAATAAATCGACAACTTTTTTTCTTTACTTCCTTGAATGAGTATTAAGGTTACTTACGCTACTGAAATAATTATGTAAGATGTTTTGGATTCTAACGCCATACTGAACTCTTTTGATATTATTCCTTGGTCGCACATAATGTCCTCAACTTCATCAAGAAGAGTATCTTCCATACTGGGGATATTTCTGAAACGGAAGAAAAAGCTTACAATTTTATTTTAATACTTTGTTTATTTGTATATACAAAATTTTCCTAAAATAAAGGAAACACGCATTAACTATTTTATAAACAATTGTAATATAAACAATGTCTCTTAAAAACACCTGTAGAAAGTTACAAACACGGAATGACCTTCATTGTATGACTATTGAAATAATTATAGTGCACATAAAATTCAGCTGCTCAATGTAAATTTCCAGCGAGATGCAAAAATATCACATCCGCTCTTTTTCAGAGCACCTCTAATTACTATAACCGTTACAAAAAGTTTGGAGAACTAAATAATTTCATATACTTAATTTTAATTAAACCCGATTTCAGAATGGTACGGAATTTCGAAATAAACTGCCTGGAAACTGATTTCACAAATTCTCCGGGTAATTTGGCAAAGGTTAAATATGTATTATACAGGGTCCGGCAACACTTGTGTCCACCCCCAAAATCGTCTTTAATTTTAAAGTTACAATTTTGAAAATTTGCATACGGTTATAGTTGACAAAGCTCTAGAAGCTGACGCAAAAATTTGTTTTTTATCACAGTTTGTTTGGCGTGGCAACGACTAAGAAGTATAATTTTTAGCGATTTTTGAGTTCTTGCGGAAATATTCGCGATTTAATTTTTTTTTCAACATAACTATGATACAAATATTTGAGTTTTTATTTTAAATCTAATGCAAATTGTGTTTAAAATTTGCGAAAAAAACGCTGTTTTATCAAGTTAGTTTTCAAAATTCTGACAGCGCGGTGGCAAACTACGTTTACACCAAAATTTCACAAGTCACTTCATTCTATCTTATAAAGGTTAATTTTGATTAACACGGGCATGTTGCACTTTATGGACACCAGAAATCGTTAATTTACATCGACAAAGTGACAATTTCACCAATTAAGACTTTTGTTACAATCTAAAGCGGGCCAAAGGACAGATGTCATTTGTGACACAAGATGTTGACAGATGGGTGTAAACGTAGTTCCCAATTTTGACGTAATGAAATTGGAAACTAACTTGATAAAACCGCATTTTTTTCTCAAATTTTGAAGACAATTTGCATTGAATCTAAAACAACAGTTGACATATTTTTTACACATTTATATTGAAAAAAAATTAAATTAGGGGTTGATATCACAAACTCTCACTATTAACTAAAAATTACATTTTTAAGGCGTCGCGACGCCAAAACTATCAGTGATACAAAACAAATTTTTGCGTCAGCTTCTAGAGCTTTGTCAACTGTGAGCGTATGCAAATTTTCAAAATTTTATCTTTAAAATTAAAGACGATTTTGGGGGTGGACACAAGTGTTGCCGGACCCTGTATATACACGTTCACTTTGTACAAATCAGTGATCTAACGATGTTGTACCCCAATTTATACCTCCATTTTATGAAAACAATAACGAGAATAAATGACTAACAACTTTGCTCATTTAATGATGCAAACTTGGTTTTTGTTTAATAATAAGTTAAAATGACTATTTTAATTTAAGTAAAAGCCGAGCTTTAAAGTCCAGATTAAGCTCACTCTGAGTATCCCCGAAAGAGTGAGTCATTATTGCGCTAGAATTTCAAAGGAAACTGCCACTTGGTAAAATTGCTTAGATTAAATTCCTTGCCGGGTTTTTGAGATGGAAATATCTCGTTCTTTGCATTTTAGTAGAGCAACAAAAACCTCTTAATGTTGTTGCCAAATTATACGCGCGTCTTCAAACTTGTAAACAAGAGAACAAACAGCTTCGCGTTTTTCCAATGACAATGAACTAGACAATCTAAAAATTGCACTCGTTGCGAAATGCGCACACATGTTTATTTATTTTGAATGTGGCACGTGTACCTATTAAAAACGAATGATAACAACACAAATTTCAGTAATTTTTTCATATCGAAGAAAATCTATCCTAATTAACAATTAAAGAAACTAATTCTTACCGATTTTCATTGACATCAACAGCCATGATAAAACAAACAAAACACGCAGTTTTATGGAAAAAACACAACTTCTCCTTTCGCGCTCATACAAAGAATAAAGAACCGGGATCAAAGTACTTCGACAACTTGCGCGCACTACATTCGACTAAATTCCGTGCAACAGATTACTTCGACTCGCGGTGTTATCTAACATGCGCCAACAATTCCATTCCGACAATAATAAACTGGGTTAGTCAAAACTTTCACAGATTGGTTGAACACGACGAGTGGGGAATAGTTTTTATTAACTGGTTGAATTCTGATTTATTTATTTAGCCTACAGCATTGTAAACGTAGTTGCATAATCTTCAAAGCTTAGTTTTTTTTAAGATATCTAGTCAAGATTTAGTAAAATTTTACTAAAACTAGTATTAATTAATAACAGTGCAACAAAAATTTGTTCCTCTTTATTTGATCTTATTTTCCGCTTAAATATACTAGTTTAAACATGTTTTAAGCATTAATTCATCAAAACCATCAATTTTCCAAAAAAAATTTTCAACAAATTGTATGCAAATTTTGTTGTTGTTATCAATTTTAGCTGCAATTTTTTGTGTTATTAAAACTAATATATGTATTTATTACAAAATATTCTACGGATAGCTACAAGCTTCAAGTAGGTGCACCCAGCTTATGGAACATCAACATGATGAGAGACTAGTTATGGAATCTAACACGCGACACTTCTTCTACACACCGGCGAAAATTAAGAAAAATCCGCCATTTCTAAAAAAAATTATAGTTTACTTGCATTTTATTTTTTATTTTCTGTAAAATAAATCATTTTGTCAATACAGTGTGATTGATTCAAATTACATATAACAAAGCTGTTTTATAAATTATCTGCTACACCAGAATAGGTAAAACAGAAAAAAGTAAAATTAATGTTTCATGTCTAGTTGAAATAGTTGGAATTTTCTGACTCAGTTAAGTCAAATTTATCAGAAACAAAACAAAAAATCGGAGGAACAACTTTTTAAAATTTTGTTAGACTGTGTAATAGTAGGCGTACAAGATTTTGTACTGGTTGTAGTCAAAATTAAGGAGTTCAAAAGGGGCATCGATGAAAGTCAAATATGCTACCACTCATTGCCGTCAGGCAAACTGCAAAAAGTCCATTGAATCTGCAATTTACTAAAGCAACAGGCAGTATTAACAATTTTGCAAAGTGACTTATTACCGACATTTGCTTTTTGCTTAGTATACTGCAGATTGCCAGACCATTTTGAATTGTGCATTACATTATGAAAAATGTGCATACTTACCTAACTATTTTAAACTTCGAGATTACTACTGCGTGACCATGTATCTTGAAATATAGAAAATCCGATCAAAATTGCAACTGATTTGCATAATATAACGTCACGTGATGGTTTTGATGGGAGATTCTTTATAAAGCAGCAATAAAAGTCTTTAAGAATACCTTGGTCAGAGTTTTATGTCAGTTTTATTATGTTTCTTACAAATAATGACATTTTTCAGTGTGACTATACAAAAGTGTTGACGTTCTCGTTGACTAAAAACAGTAAAACAATCGTCTACTGATTGATATTGCTTGGTTTTAAAATTTTATATTTTTGGAACAACTAAAAACGATTCAATTTTGTTTGTTGCTTGTCTAACCTTTGAAATGAAGAGAAAATTGAATGGTTTTTAAACCTCACTTTGGACTGTTAACAAAGGAATTTTCTTAAAAATCGGTAAATAAATAAAACTGACAATATTTGTAAGTGTTGTATTGTGAGGTTGCAGTAGGAGCTGTACTGGGTACAGTCTCATTACACATGAGATTACAAATTGAAATGGAAATGAACCAAACAACCGGAACAAGGAAAGACACACACAACTACTGACAAAAGAGTTGTAAAAATACACTTACACAGCTGGAAATGAGACTTAGTAAAAAATACTGCAGTCCCAAATTTTAATTTTTTTTAATTACTTGTTACAATTAAACCTCTCATTCTGACACCGATACAGCGATTGCAGGCATTCGTTTAAAAGATTTTTTTTCTTAAAACCCTCTCTCACTCAAACGCTCTTATAAAATACATCACAATTGGATGTATGTTACATATTCTCAATGGACATAATATTTATAAGTATGTTATACAATTTAAATTTATCTTCACTATACAAAATTGATCCTAATAAACGAGTGAGCGTCACTCGTGAAGTACGCTCTCAGTAAGATTCGAACTCTCCATTACAAGTCGCGGGATTCAGTGAGTGGCACTTTAGGAACTTAACCCTACCGCTAATATAGGAAATGTATTTCAACCAATAAATAATACTCGATTCAATCACCTGATCTCGCGACGGTCCTGGACGTTAGAAATTTGCCGAGAGCGTACTTTTTAAATATCTGTGTTACTCAGAAGACAAACAAGACAGTGTGATGTTTTATAGCTACTGTACAAATGAGCTGCATCATTCGAGAACCACATTCACTCTGTAGAGGTACCTATGGTGAGTGGTTCCAAAAGGAACCATTTTAAGATTGCACAGTTTCGGGTGCAATAACCTTATCCAGCTTGCGTTGTCAGCACTGGGTTTGGTTCCCTTTAGTGCTGCCACCACAACCCCGACAATTAAAGTCTTATCTCGTCACTATTCCACTCAATTTTTAAAACGCATTCCGTCTCACTCCCAATAAAATCTTGCACTTTAAATCTTGTATTATAAAATTAAATAAAAATGAAAAACAACATGTCACTGGCTAGTAGCATGATCGCACTTTTTAACAGGAAATACTGACTCGGAGAGATTCTACATGTTCGTTTTTACGAATGAACTATCATCACTGGCTCACGGCGGGCGATTTTTTATCGGAGTCCTGATTTGAGGGGGTTGATCCCTGGGGCGGCCCGACCCCGGGCCCCCTATCCCCTACGCCCCCACCCCACGAGTTCGAACCGGGCATTGGTGAGTCCGCGTGGAACCCGTGGTTGTCGTGGTCCAGTGAATTCGCTGCGTCGTATTGCGTATTCTCCAAACGTGTTATCAATCTCTCATCCTCGTCGCCGAATTCACCACCCATCAGCGACGGCTCACCCACCACCATCACATCCTAAAAATTAAACAAATCAATCAAAATACTCGAAATATGCCAACAAAAATTTATCTCTGCTATCATTAATAGTTCTAAGGAGATAAAGATGCTAGAATAAAAAAAAAACTTTCTCAACCTTCGAAGATTTATTTTATTACAGTACAACCTCGATTATCCGTGCTTAAAACATATGTTTTAAGGCAACATCATTATTTGGAACGTTTTTTAATTCAAAATATAAAACAAATTTTAACAAAAGTATTTATCAACATCTTAACAATAACAATTTTAAAAATTGAAAAAAAAAATGAAACAATGAACTCTTATTAGACATATTAGGCACATAAAAATAATTATTTTGTAATAAAAAAAAAGCTACTTTCATTTATTTGTTTTTTCGTCCCAAAAGTTTCCTTAATTATGAAGGTTTTCATTGCAAAAGAATATATTTCGAGCATGTTTGTTAATGTTTGCGAATACCACTAGTCAATGACAAAAAATTTAACTTATAATTTGGTTTTTGTTCTCTGCACTGACTTAAATCTCATTAAACTATACCAACCGGTACTCGTGAAATTCTAAATTTTCAATTTTCTAACATTAAAGCAAAAGTGCGAAGTAGTTTATCTTCGATTTGTGTATGTTTTGTAATGAACGGATAATCGAACGAACCCCCATTGCACGGATAATCCGCACCCGGATAATCTAGGTTCTACTGTATTAAAATAAAATTAAATGGTATGTATACTAAAAACAAGATGTAATTAGACTACCACATCTCATAGGTTTCATTTCTATATGTGAGCCATTAACACTGAAGTTTCCAATTCAAAACGAACATGCAGGTTTTAAATTAGACGTTTCAGTTTGAAATGAAATCTAAATCCTAACGTATATTTTCTAAAGATCCGAATTTTGTAACAAACCTGCGACGCTAGGGAAAAATTTGGTCCAGGAGACCTCTTTTTGTTAGGTGCTGGTGTTGCATTGTTAGCTGCTCCTCCTGAATTTGATCCTTTACGTTTCCGTCGCTTGTTAGCGGGTCGTTGAGATTCTTAAAACGAAAAAAGAGTCAGTCCAACAATCGTACCGATATAATTGAAAAAACAGTGCAAATATTACTCGTTGCAGAGTCCATTCATTTGTGCTATACTGAAACCACAGTATCTGCTGAGGCAACTTCCCATGTAATGAAGTAGACAGCGTAGCAGAAATGAATTCTCTAGTGCAAGAAAACTGGTACCTCTCTTACCCGGCGGGGCAACCATCCTTTGCCACTTTTGGAAAAGTGTTGTTTTTAGACAATCCCGCGGACTCAGCGCGTATGCTTTATGCCTCGACATTAGTTCTTGCATAGGTTCAAGTATCACACATAACTAAAACAAAGTCAGTGAGCAACGGAATGAGAAAACAAGAGTTGTAAGTTTTACCCTTAGATAATTAAGAGTGGAGTTCGTGATTCCTTGCCTGGTGATGTTCTTTGAAAGTTGCTCTAACATGCTGGGGTCTTGTTGTGAATGCATGCCCACCACAGATCGAGGGATCAACTCTCGGTGCGTTCGCACCGCGAAATGCCACGACTTTATCCTCATCAGGTCATCAAAGGTAAATTCTAGGATTAAACGACCTTCTGTACATACCTGGAAAAAAAAAAACGTCTTAATTAAACATACTGTGCTCGTAATTTGAACAGTCAATACTATGTCTAAACTAGATTTACCATGACCTGAAAGAGGAAATTGGTAATTGTTGTTTTTCAACTAATAAAAACGGTGTTTTATACTGTTAAATTCTTCTCTATTGTACCTTCTAAACTCTTTAGAAATATTTAACTGTTGAATTTGCGGAAGTTAGCGTTTGCAACCTGTCAACGTTGCCCTGTATGACTTCAGACCAATAAATATGTTTTCATTATTTATCGTAACATTTTTATGACAATCACGACAGCCAATTTATTTATGTGCTGTTTTATTATGCCCAATTATAACCGAAACATGCAAACAGGTTTCATTCAAAATTACTCTTTTTAGTCAGAAAAGTTTTAGTCTTATTAGTCAAAACGATGAATGAAGAATTACTGTAGTGTTAAATATTAAAAAAAACAAATAATAAAGTTGCAAAAGTTACAATAACAAATTAGATCGTAGTTTTATCGGATTATAACAGCTAATTTTATACGCGTTACAAACTTGATATTTTAATTTCCCAGTTTAATGGCCCAATCAACTAATTGACAAATTAATGAATTCGCTCGGTGTTCACTGAATGTTTTCCATTTATCCAATTTGAATATGACAGAACATAAGCGAATGTTTTTAGGTTTTATTTAGTCTTACCTTTGTAAATAAGGGTTTACCATGATGCGTAATCATAGTGCATTGATCACAGTCTAGCGTAATACTAGTGTTGTGGAAGGACTCTTTCGGATGCTTCATATTATAGTACAGTTCCGTCACTCCACCTTCAAATATACTTCTAAAGTACCTAGGAATTAACGTCCTTCCGATAGCTACAAAAACAACATTAAGATGTATAGAAACCCCCGGCACTTCCCAAGCATACTGTATCTTTTAGGGCCATCTTCTAAACAGAAAGCGAGTGTTAATGAAGCATCATCTTCAAAAAACTCCGTCGCAAAAGCGTCCCACCAAAGATTATCACTTTCCTACAATAAAATCATTACCAAAACGAAGACATTGAGGTACATTGTGATAGCATTACATTCAAACTAACCTCCGTCCTTTGCTGGAGCCTCTTATTGAGTTCGTATATCCGGTAGTCGGGCTGACCGAAATAAGGTGTATGTCTTCTGGGAACGGGCAAAGATCTGCAAAAACCATTAACACTATTCAGAAATTGTCGAGTAGTGTTGCTAGCGGTGTCGGTATTATCGGCAAAATTTAAATAATCGTAAATTACTCCTAATTAGTTTGATTTAAAAGCACGAATTACTACCAACAAATAATAAATCCTGGAAGTTCCAACATTTATGCAAATAAATTCGGATATTTCAATTATGCCTAATTTATGTTCGAATGATACACTGCAGTTTTAATGGACACTAAATTTAATGGCTTTGGCGGATTACTCTATTTATTAACAATATTTTACAAGTTTATGGCACGCTGTTATCACTAATTACGGAGTCATCTGATATTTTTACAATAAAAATTAATTGTACAATCGTAAAGTTGCGTTTTAAAGGAACCGCCAATATATTGGACTTAGATAAGAACAGGTAGCATTCGTTTATTACCAAAGAAGTGTTATGTATTAATTTTTGATACGCTTTATATTATTAAAGAGATCTAGGACCCATGTATTTTTATGTGACAAAGTATAGTTATGCCATTTTAATTATCGCCACGTTGTATTGTAAAATCAATAGATATTTTATCTCGGCTATTTACCGAGAATGCTTCCTGATATTGTCCCTAAAACTGATATGACGTCAAAATTTTGATCGCATGATCTGCAAAATTTATGAAGTTAGTCCGATTTTTTCTTTAGTCGTTTTTTACGTCATAAAATATGAGACACTGTGTAGACTTTTCATGAAACGTTTGATTACAACACATTTATAAACAAACAGGAAAATCAGTTAATACAATTTACGACATTTATTTAAATTTTTAACGTAAACTAATGCCAATAACTTAACATGTTTATAGGTGACACCGCAAGGTGGGTGTACTAAAAAAACACTATCGTTTTACGTGTTGTCTCTCGGTCAACAAAGAAGCGCCAATTTTAGTATCGAAACTTTTCTTATCAGAGTACAGCTTTGTTTGATCATTTGATAATAAAATCACCAAGGCTACATTTATTTGCAAATAATTAAAATTACGACTTTTCCTCTGTTGAAATTAAAACAATCATATCTAAACAACGTGAAGTGCATAATGCGACATTAATTGACAAATTCACAACACAAAAAACTGATGAACTGTGATAACGATAACATGAAAACGACAAGTCACTCTTGATATAATCGTTTCGCTGCGACCAACGAAGTCTTCGTAACTGAATTACCCTCCGTTAATTGCAAGCGTTTAATCAACCCTCGACGAACTATACACCTTGGCTTGCTAAAGACCTAATAAACATTTTAGTATCGGCTGTTCTCACAAAAACGTAATGAATTAAGGCGACAGAGCTTAACTGAAGACTAAAGAACCTCATCGTTCAATTTAGGTTCAGTTTGGAAAACAATTTTTTATTGTTTGGTCCAATATTGTCGTGTTAATATTCATCTAAAAGCCGATCTCTCGAAACCGACGGCGACAATGAAATTTTTTACGTCACTTTATGAAATATTTTGGTTTTCCTTAATCATTTATTACCATTATTTAATTTAATTAAACTGATCTAACAGTAATGATGTAACTAAGATGTTGCAAGAATTTGCATAATATAAAATTATCGAAAGTTATTCGCTTAATTAAGACAGTTCGTGGTAAATTCGTTGTTTATATCTGCACTTCTTTGTTATTCCGACAATTATTATCAAAGCCGCTATCACATTTTTCGTGACAATGCAAACTTATGATTTCATTAGAGTTCAGAAGAATCAACTGGGAGGAATGTTGGTTGCAATTTTTCCGTTCGCTAACAAAGCTACAAATCTTGTAAATTATTCACTTTCTGGAAATCTCTTCCAACCCTGTCCATCTTCGTCTTTCGCCGGCATTTAAACACACCATTAGAATGCAAGACATTAAAGTGAACCTGCGTGTGTTGTGCATTGCAGCGATTCCTGCAATCAATCTGTCAAAGCCCACAAGTAACGAAACGTGTGCGTTAGCTGTAATCCAGAGATGACGCAGGGCGCGCGCTGATACCATCTTCGTCGGATGACCACACGCAGTGAGAGAACTTGCCCCACTTCACACACACGCAGCCCGGACCTGTTGATCCTTGCTCCTCGCCAACGTGGCTCCGACACCACCACTGCATCGACTTGCTGCTTTTACATCAGTATTCGCGACGCGACCCCGACCAAATTGCTTTTTAATGCGGAAAGTTATCCGATTGGGGTGTATTGTCCGGTGACTTGGACTCCCAAAACGTCTGCTATTTATGAATCAAAGCTCAAGCTGACGCAGAGGGTTGGAAATGATCAAAAATTCTGCTAATACAGAAGTGAAAACAGGAATAGAAAGCTGACAAGAACTATTGAGAATACCTATTAGCACTACTTAGCACTTTTAGGAGATATTTGCGCAAACAAAGAAGTCACGTTTTGTACTCTTACTTCATTGAAATTGATTTGCGTTCTCTTTAACGCAAATTTAAAGTGATAAAAGGTCAGCGCTGTAATGAACATAAGCACGTTAGATTTTTTTCAATGTTTTTTCATGTTTCAAAACGAAGGCAAATATGTAAACGTTAGAAATAAATAAATCACCTGTTAAAACATTGCTACTATTGAGTTTAATTGTTTAATTAACGATTTTGCGCTAATGAATCAACGGAAATTTTTCATAACATATGTCTATCGGAAATGCTCTAAATTGGTATCATCGAGAAATCACGTATATTTCTTTTAAATAATTCAGAATAAAAAGTCGGGCCATCCGGATGCAAACTGCGCTTTAGTTGGAAGGACTACCTAAATTTAGCCAGTAACATCAATAAAATATAAACAGTTTACCACCAGCACGTTTACGCCATCGTCCAATGAAAAAGCCATTACGTGTACACGTTAAAAAAAACTATAACGAGCCAATAAAATTATATCAACAGTTCGAAAATTCTTGCTGCAAAATCGTTGGATCAAACTATTCTGTCGACAATAAATGAATCAAGAAAACCCAATATGAGAAAAAAAAGGTGATTCCACGTGTGTAACTGCATGTGAAAACATTCTATTTAAACGCACCAATGCCAAATTTACACATTGCTTGGCTTGGCGGGAGTGTTGCTCAAAAATACATCTTAACGCTTCTAAACAATCTGATTTTACATCGGATTATGCTGTCAATAACCGTCCCATTTTACAAATATTTGACAAAGTTTGCGTTGTGAGATAACATTCTGGGAATAAAATTATTTCAACATTTTTATTGCTTCATCACGTCGAATTTTTTTAATATTGAAATAAAATCCACTTTCTGGATTGTTTAGTATAGAGCTAAATACGTTTTTGTGGAAAACGAGTAAAAATCTTGAAGCCATTTTTTGCTTTTTATTAGATAAGTAATGTTGGGATGACAAAAGAATTTTTTATGGTATTTTTGGTCGAGTTTGTTAGTAAATTTCAAATTAGAGCCAGAAGGCTGCGCCGACGCAGTTGTATACAGTAAGATACCGCGACTTTCGTTGGTGTCCTTGTTATCGCAACTTGATTTGCCGCAAATGAATTCGAATCGGTCTTAAATATTATCAGTGCTAAACCGTCGTTCAAAGATGTTACAAAATAGCACTGTAAAAATCAATAAAAAAAATTAGAAGTTTTCAAAGTGCTTTGAAAAGTTTCTTTGCTGACTTCTATATAAATTTTCAAATTAAAAGTCCATTAAAACTCCTTTTGTAGTCATAAGCTACGTAAAATGCGCAGGTCAAGTTATGAGTTATACCTAGGTTGTTTACAAGCTCGTAGTAGTATTAATAAAGTCGTAACAGCTCTAAATCTAAATATTACAAGTGGCGCTCGTGTATCCTGAATAATGAAATCAAGCAAATAAAAATAAGGGGATTTTTTTATGCAGGTTAAAATGTTTTACTCTTTGTGCGAAATTCCACAACTACATCTTACTAGGCAATTTAAATGTAATTGCAAGTTTAATTGAAAGGCATAAAACAGTGCATTGTTAATGTTTTAACAGATAAATCCCTAAGAAGTGGAGGTCAAGACTTGGAAGTTCACAAACCCATAACAGCATTTAATAAACCCGTAACAACTCGAACTGATCGATTACAGAACCTAACCTTAAAAACCCGGCGCTCACGTAACGCGAAGAATAACAATCTCACCTGTAATATGGGTTTCCAAAGGGCGAACAGTAGAACGGATCGTTATGAAGATGTGGTACCATAGGACACATGGGGATCGGGCCCATGCGAGGGTGGTGGGAGCCCGGGGCTCCCACCAAGCTTTGAGCGCCGTTGCAAATCGTGCTGCTGTTGACAACCGGACTGTCAGTTCGCACGGGCATAATCCGTATCGACACACATATAACCAAAACAACACTCGCACCGTTGCACTATGGCATTACCACAATCCGGCACATAATAACGTCCTCACCGTGGCCTCTGCTAAATCGAATGTCAACCGCATCCACGTGAACTATTCGACGGAGCGAGCGCACCACCGCACACAACACCGACTCCGAACGAGAAAGCCAACGCTTGATGCCGCTGTTTCATGAACCTGTTCCTCTAGGAATGCACGAGGATGTCCTCGCGGTGATACCGCTCATTCATTCGGACGCCGATACTCGCTACGGCGCTATTTGTTTTGCAAGAGGTCTCATCTATCGCCGAAAAGATTCTTTATCTGATAACACTTTTAATAATACGCATGTCATAACATGTTCAAGGAGAAACCATCTAACGATTTCGAGTAGCGCCAAGCTAGGAAAATAAACTTCAATGTAACGTTCATTCATAATTTTAGCCATCGCATCGTTCCGCGAAAGTCATTTTTAACCCACCACTTTTATAGTCTTGTCACGTTTATCCAAACGTACATAAAACGGTACAGGACCAAACTTCCTTTGCATCTTCTCCAACGAGAAGGTCAGAGGGCAGCAAACATATGTCGTAACTTAACATACATATAGATCAAATACACCTTTGCTAAATCCATAGCTCTAGATATACCAACAGCAATAGCAAAGATGTATCTGAAGTACAGATTTTTTAAATTAAGGAATTTAAGGCCAATAACATTTCTACCTAATATTAGTACGAATGTAGGCCATCATTGACATTGTTCCTTAGCAACGCCCTGTACTCTTTTAACACATTCGCCACTGTGTCATAAATTACCACTTTTTCAAGTGACAGGAAAAAGCAAATCTGCAGTTAAGTTTCTAAAATTTTCAATCCGAAATATTTTAGTACGAAAAATTTGGATTTACCGAGTTCACCCTGTATATGTCACTATTATCATGAAAAATTGAGTGATTTCGTGGAACGACTTTCTTTTTCATTAACTGATAGATGAATTAAATCGTTTATAAATTTTTGATGCCATTATTTATGTAGAACTGAAAATTCTCTAAATGTGAAAATATGTATCTTCAAAATCAAGTGAAGTACATCAGTGGATCTCCTTATATTCAATGCCATCTAAATAATTCTCATAAAATTCGGTGAATAGTTAAGTAAATTCTTTTTAAAGTACAATTTTTTATTCGGAAGACAATTTGGAAAGTAGTGAAAGAAGAAGTTTTCAATCATATTGTGTAAAATTTCAAGTACCAATCTTCATCCTAACGAAAATTAATGAGGTTGAAAATTTAATATGGGAATCCCTATCGCCAGTAAATTTAAAATCAAGCAGTCAATGTGCTGATATTTCTGCAAAATGCAGTTTTAATCTTCACTGCACCGTTACAGGATCCGCTGCATTAATTGTACATTTCGTAAAAAGTTGAACTAAACAAATGTTATCGTCACAGTACTATTTTTACAATTTAGTATAACATAGTTTCCGTTCTTTTGCATGAATGTATTTAACTGCTAATTCGGTAAACTTTATGTCTTGTAATTTCCACATCATCGAAAACGTGATGAATGACAATTTCCCCATAGAACTCCGTTATTATCCACATAACCATGCCATGTTTCATAAACTTGTACATTCTAGAGGAATTTTAACTTGTTCATAGGTCGAGTGCATTAGAACCAGTATTATTCGTTGTAGCCGTAAATGGCATACCAAGTGCCACCCACAATAAATAGTTATAATATCTGAGTATGTGTTAAATATTTTAAAAGTTCCATTGTTAATTACCGTGAGTACAGTAGAAAATCAAGTTGCCGTTCAGACGTGGTACATTGAGAACTTCATAAAGTAGATTAGGGTAAAATTGCAAAATACGTCGGCAAATGCGGCGTATGCTTTCCAAAAACTATGTAAACTTTATGCCAGAGTTCTAATTAAACGAATAATGTGTTTATGTCGACAAAATGATCCTGCTCGACGGAAATACGCGATTGATTTTATCAAATATTCATCATTTCCTTTGTCATTAGGGTTGCTTTTACTATTTTTACGACATAATTACCTGTCGTTCATCATTCAATGTTTGGTTGTTTGTCAAATGGGGTTAAATTTACCAGTCCATTATTCTAAGTGAAAAAGACGCGCGACTAATCTCATGTAACCACTTGTGGTCTTGAGCACCGAAGGATAAAATTGTGACTGAACGTTACCTGTTGGTGCTTCTTAACAAGAACTAAAACGGCATAACTGATGAACCGTTATTAAGTTCCGAACTACGTAAAACACGGTCAATTTTTATCCGGCGGATGTTGTTATCACCGGCAATGTCAAGGTCCTAAGAAACGACTTCAGTAGGTTTTTAATTGAGAGTTGTAATGTGTTTCTGTGGACATTCACGAATTGCATTAGGGTTGCAAAAACACCAACAGTAGGAATGCTCTTTACCCTTTTCGTCGTGACCCCCAGTGGCGGCTTCAATTAATTTCTACCGCATTCTACACGACATTTCTATACAAATTATGTCGGCACGCCGCTGGAAAAGCTTGTTTAATTGATTTATTACCCTCTTTCGTTAAAAAGAGAACTGCAATCGCAGTTCCCTTAAAGTTAGACAGAATAGCGGCGTAGCTAATCACGACATGACACAATCCGCATTTTGACAGTAAAAACATCACATCACGACACCCGGCACCACGTGGACGTCGTACACAAAGAGCACCCGAAACGCAGCACATCCTTCACATGATGGCCTGATGGAACTGAATATTCTGTAACCGTCGGCATATTCCTGGCGCGATATTGATCACAGCTGGGTTCGGAACGCAGGGCACGCTAACTCTACGCCGGCCACGCTGCCCACACGGTTTCGGACGGACGGACTGAACCATCACGAGGTTATTTTCCGAAACGGTGACCCACATTCGGATCATTTTTCCTAGACCCTACACGCTTAAAGGGTGGCTGGAAATTTACAACCCAAAGTGTCTGCCTCGCAGGATTAGCTTCACAGAGACATATACAGGGCTGCGCAGCTAAATGTAAATAGAATGCCACGAGGATAATTTGCAAAGGGGAGGTACAATGATAAAGAAAATTTTTGGATATTATTAGGACACTGCAAGTGGAAAACTCAGTTTCAATTTTCTTATGATAGATAACATACACACCTGAATAAAAATTTAAGCTAAATTAAAAATAATAACAGCCCGTTTGTGTATTCGCAATCAATAATAACAACTGTCAATCATTGTGTAACAACAAATTATTTCCGGGAGAATTAATTTTTGTGTATCGGTACAATTTAGAAACAAACGCTGGAATAAATCAAATGATTGAAAATACAACAGTTCAGATATAAAATATACATTATTATTTACATCCAAATGCATCGCATTGTCGATTTCAAACTTAGCATAATCTATGTTGATTTTATTCATTGTTTTCTATGATCTTAATTAGAAAAATGTAATACGTGTGAGGTCGCGTGCGAGATATTATTAATGCATTTTAACGCCATTTTACCACGATCCTTAATCCATCCAGACGTTGGTCACTTTTAAGGATAATTTGTCAGCCCATTCTTCAGCTGGTGACGCGTGCATCATCGATCTACCAAGAATTTCGCGAATATAGGGAAATATGCCTAAGGAGAAAACGGTTCCGACAGAAATTAAAATATTGAATCTCTCTCCACCCCCAATCCCCGTTTTTGACCTGACCTTGATGGTTACGCAATTGAATTTTGACGAAGCTGTCGAAGCTGTCGATGCCGTCGAGTACACTTCCTTGTAGGAAATTTTGAAAGGTCCGAAATATATTCACTTAATCGTACGAAGTGAAGACATCCCTATGAGAATTGTTAATTCTTACGAACTAAATATTAACAATAAAATAGACCGGTTTTTTATTTTTGAATGGTTCAGTTTATTCTCTACGCGTAATGCAATACGTTTTATGCGTACAAAAGTACATCGCTTAAAGCAAATTCCTGGCTCAGTTTGATTAGAGTTTAGCGTAAGATTGAGAAAACAGGAAATTCCCACGAAGACGGGAAACAAACTCTGGAAAGATTTTAATTTTGGCTAAATACCCACAATAATAAGCTAGCAGTTACAAGCTTCTCCAGAAAATTCTTTGGCATGAAATTAAATTTTTATTGAAGTTTAAAAAAAAGTTTTCCTAGATCCAATATGATGCATTACCGGTTTACTGAAAAAAATTGAAACTAGTCGTAAAATATTGCACGTTAAACCCAAGGCGGTAAAAATCAAAACTAGAAATTATTTCCTGAGTATCCGTAAAATAAAAAATTTCATGCGTAATAAAGACTATAACTTTCAAGTTTATAATTCACCTACGACCCGTACGTAAAACCTTTAGAGCTAAATCAAATTCCAGGAACTTCTAACCATATCCATTAATTATAGCCAACCGACGAAGCAAGGACAGAGAACTTTTGGGTTTAGTGACTCCGATTGCTTGAAACTATACAATGGTAGTATGTGCACATGACCCTAATGTATACAGGTTGGCAGTATTGTCTGCACAGATTACACCCATCAGATATCAATCACTGTGTTATCAGTGACACCATCGGGGAACCACCCTGCCAACCTGAAATCATCCATCAGAATTCCAATTGAATAATACGGTACAGCTCGTGAAGGGTAATTAATAAACATGTAATGAACTTTTCGTCAAAGGGTTGCGTAATTGACAAACATTAATTATTGTAAAATAAACTTTGATTTACCTTTAAAATTATTATTTGTTATGCTGTCAGAGTTGAATAATTAATAAACTGTCTCGTCTGCAACCGAAAGTTTATTGGTTCATTGTGATTTTTAATTACATGAGAGATCAGCTTGTTTGTACCACAAAGAAGGGTAAAAATGGTGTTAAGTTGTTTGACAACGTAATGTATTATATAAGACACTTGTTGCTTCCATTCTCTAATTAGAGTTGTTTAGAAACAAATCTTCACTTAGACAGTTTATGACACTGGAAGGAATGATTAAACCGTGCCAGGGAGGAATTTTTGGTGGCAAGCAACACAAGTGAAAAAGCAACTACATAATAATTTTTCTGTTAAAAATCTGAAATATCTACTGTCAATCTACACTTCAGGGAAAGTTTATTTATAAGTCATTGAATAAAATTATCCTCCAAAATTCATTACATTAACATATAAATAATCGTCGCCACATTGATAACATCGTCAAATGCTTAAAAAGTAGGAAGCATCCTCTCGTATCGCGATCAAAAATTGTTGAACATAACAAAAGATGGCAAAGAATATCTAACAATTGATTATTTTCTTATTGATTTATTCAATTCAAGTACTGTCTATTTATATTGCGGTTTTGCTATTTGTTTACATGAGAAGAATAGGACAAGAAAAAGCCATTGAGGTAACGATGAAACAGATAAATAAATCAACTAAAATATCTTGAATAAATAATAAAAACACGACTGTTCTGTTGCGTCGATCTTTTACAGTACGTAAATCTGCTAAAATATAACACAGCTCTTGCACCTCCTGAATTACTGAAATCTCACGCCGTCAACTTGAAAAAGCACTCATCGACTTGTCAGTACGCATATGAATTTAATAAAAAATACACTATCGTAACTCATAACCATAAGCTATGGATTATAAAACGTATCGCACTATTAGAGAGAGATGAGAGTATGTTCAAGCAGGAGGCAGCAGCAGTTAGCAGGCAGAGAGAACTCCCCAAACCAGTTTTCCTGCTACCCAACGCCGCGCTTCAACTGAGAGCCCACGATTCCGAACGGCAACTCCGCTTCTGAGCGTCTTTTATTTTCTGCTTTCCTTTCTTGTACATTCCCCGACAAAAGTTTTCATTACTTCGATTCGGATGTTATCCCGTGCTATGAACGATTTTTGGCGGGAACCGCGTTTTGCATAATTGATTGCATAGTTTCGGTAAAAAAAAATGTGCAATAATTAATAGAACCAGCATTTCCTGCACCATAATCCACTCTTTACGCAGAATCGCATGAGTACAGTCGGCTCTGGTTCCAAATGTCCACCTAAGCTTGCAACTTCTAAAATTTTCATTGTTCAATTTGTTCTTGTTGCATTGACGGTGTCGTAATCCAATGATTTTGGTGTACAAAAAACAATCGTTATCTTGAAATTTCAATTTCTTTATTCCATTTTTTAAACAGAAGTCACATCCAATGAGAATTTTATTTCACGCGTTTAAAGGCTTGAATTAATTATTATTACGTTACCTAAATTCACAGCAAATATTATGTCAAAAAGGACAAATCAATTTCTAGGGAGGTAATGACAACCTTAAAATTTCAAAATTGGACAAGACCCTAGAGCATTTTATTGTCTAAAGTAAAACGCGTGGGCAATACATTTTTGACACGTTGGCAGAAGAGTCGATCAGGACTTGTGTCAACAATGACATCTTAGCATATCATCATAACGCCTAACCTCAAACTGTCAGACGTAACGAGGTGACATGACAGGCAGCAGACAAGGTCTACCAACATGTTTCAAATTCCGGAGCCTGTTTAGACGTTGCAAATAACATGTCGAAATAAAATATGGGTCTAATATCATCCAAATTTTGATTTTACCTCAGTGTTAACAAATTGTCAGCACCTTTAAAAATAGTCCTTTTCCGACATTTTCCACTGTTCTATCGCCATGCCAACGACGCTTCGCACCCCGACGACGTAGGCGATCGCGAATCGAAACCCGGCATTTGGATCCCAGTTCCGGAGTGTGTAACCAGTCCAAGGACCCTTCTTCGGAAAGCAGGAATTAATTCAATTCAGCGGGTGTCCTGTATAAGTCCTAATTAGATAATTAGTCCTGCTTACCAAGACGGCGTTTAATACGCGACGTGCCGTGCCAAACAGCTGATAACAATTAAGACGTTTGACGCCTTAATCGTCTATCTAATGAGACGTATACGATGAGATGCTTAAAAGTGAATGGGACACGTGTATGCGTGCGTGTAATGTCAGTTTCACACTTGACACAATAGCTGCGGTTTTTTTTGACCGAATGCGACTGAATTATTCAAGTTGCATTCGAACGTAAGACGTGTATGGTGTTACGTCACTTGATTTGATTGCAGTCAACGGAGTAACGCCAGCTAATTAGTCAATTTGATAGTTTTTTTGTATGACGTGAACGAGTTTTTCCTTGCGCGCCAGTGCAGGATGACTTCATGAGCGAAACGACGAACACACGGTCTTATTCGGGTTGAAATTTATTACGGTGCACAGACGTTATTTATTAGAGATTCGGGCACTTTCCAATTGATCAATTCTGATTTAAGCACAATTCGTATACAACTTGTTTCGTTTTTGTCGTCGTAAAGATGCCCAAATTGGGGCAGGACACTATTTATGAGTGAAAAACGCTACTGGAATTTTTTTCGCAGGAATAGCCACAATTTTTCTGCCACCCTTTGAACTGATAAAATTGACAGAAGTGAAATTTGAAAATCGTCCCGTATGATAGCCCGTTCAAACCCCAATCATTTTCGATCCCACTAAAAACCTTTTAACACCCGCGGAGTTTATACGTCCCTTGAGGCTGTTACACTTTAATAAATCGCACGAACGAGTTAGATGAAAGTTACGGTCAACTTCCAAATTATCAATGCACTTACAACTCTTTCTAAAATTTAATTAGGTCAGGTCATTAGCGGTAGATGCGCTCCACTGAAAAAATTAAACGGTCCACCGTCATTTAGCAACCCCTATTACCCTTTTACTTGTTGCTGACTTGATTAGTGAATAGGTAATTAATCGCACGGTAGAACTCAGGTGTGGGCTTTTAGTCTGAAATAATCAGCCTCTACAAAGTGGATAAAAACTTTGATGTTTTTGGAGAAAAAAAAAACTCTGTAAAAGAGATCATGAACGAATATTAAAAAAAAATTACCGTGCAAGGAAAAATTCGAAAGATAGATACGGAAAAAAGTTAAGTGCAAATAATCAGTTAAAAGCTAACTGTAATGAAGCTATAAAACAGTTATCTGTTCTACATGGTTATCGTTTCATACCAACCATTTTAACCGATTCCTCAAAAATATACGATGTCCAAAGCAAACCCTCAATATTCCCATTAAACCGCAACAATTCTAAACGGATTAGAAAACGTGTTCCATTCACCCAACCCTCCGTTATTATGCTCTATCATACTTCATTATTGTAATTAATAACTCTAACCTAATCCCGGATACTATTAAGGAAAGCACAATTACGTGACATGTCAATTCGTTTTTCTGTTTGTGGGATTCATTGCTAATTGACTTCTAAGATAAGACGGTTCGAAATGTTAGCGTTACCGAAAATTAAAAATCATTGCGGCGACTGTTTTTAGAATGCGAATTATGTTGGTAGCTCTTTCAACCATTCGAATATAAAGAAAATTAGCAAGAGAAGTTGGTAGCGTGTTTATGGTTACGCTATTAGGGTTAAGCATACATGAAAGCATAAGCAATGATGACAATACTGACATGTGTCAGACAGTTCTCAAATGTCAAAATCAATACAGAACACTGCTACCGACATGTCTGTGAAAATAATGCAATAAAAGGTTATAAATCCATGAAGGTGTGTCCGTAGTACTTCTTTTAATTACAGAGTTGTAATCAACAATTAAAATTACTACGATACGCCAAATCCAATAATAACAGACTACTGAATGAATCCTGCATATTATATTCTATATTGTAACGTATTTTCATAGTAAACGTGAT
This sequence comes from Gnatocerus cornutus, assembly GCA_029298725.1. Taxonomy (NCBI): domain Eukaryota; kingdom Metazoa; phylum Arthropoda; class Insecta; order Coleoptera; family Tenebrionidae; genus Gnatocerus; species Gnatocerus cornutus. The sequence continues at coordinate 11,693,120 of CM055514.1, forward strand.
TAATATTCTGGTATGCACTTATCTTCTCGATGTGTTCTATGTTAATACTTCGAATCCATTTATTAATAATTCGATTTGTGAAGTTCAAGAGATTTTGATGTATTATTTAAAGAGGTATTTGAATATATTGTTAAATGTGTAGTAAAATGTAAAATTTTTGAAAAATATAATTATGTACAATGTATCTAATAGAAAATTGCATTTTTTCAAGTATGCAATAAACATCTACAGGCTGCTTTTGAAATGCATGTACAAGAGGGTACAAAAGGTAATTCCGTGACACAAGTTGAGCCTATTAAGAGAAAAAAGTTTTAGTAAAACTCTTTTTGTTTTCGAAATAAAATTACACAAAAATTTCAATAAATTTGTTTGTGCGCCACTGATTTTAATTAGTCAATTAACAAACTCAAGTTGCTGGTTGCTTAGGAAACAAATCATTCCAGGTGCGTTTTTTACCATTGGTGTAGAAAGTTTGTGGATTGGGGTTAATTTTACCCTGTACCCTGTCAGTTTTTGATTTAAAAATAGCTTTTCACTACTTCTGGAAAAGCGCAAAACTGTTTTGTACATTCATTTCAAAAACAGCCTGTATAAATAAAAAATTGATCCGAATTGTCGTAGATCTGGACTATCGAGTCACTACTGTACCATATAATTACATAGGAACGGGTTCAAACAGACTTTGAAATTATTAGCTAGAATTTTAATAAAATACTTTAACTCGAAAACAAAACTCAACAACTAAGCCAAAATGTCCCTCTGACAGTTCGAGGTTAAATATTGACATTCCTAAAACGTTAAAATCGATAAACGACAGTGCTACCAACATGTGAACATGTATAAGGGCTCCTAAACGGCATTTTTCCGAACACATGAAATGAGACTAATTTGTTGAATATGTTAATATTCGTATTATGCAGTGCAGAATGCCGTTTTTCCTATTTAAATTATGTAGTTGTGTGTAGAGTTAATCAATATCTAATTAAACAATTCGGAAAATATGTTAATTAAACCGGCACGTTCAACAGGGGAGTGATATAACGATGCGTTCTCATTTTCCAATACGATTTTCAAATTGTCTTTTTCACTTGAAATTAGCCAATATGTTCATCATTTCAAAGCTTTGCAAACTCGAAAAACGTTTTTATGACACGCATGATTGCATCACTAATGTCGCAACGTATCATACGAAACTGTACCGTACTGTCAATTTTAATTCTTCGATATTTTACAGCGATCAGTCTCCTGTCGGTGACATTCGCATTATTTATTTTCCCGAGTTTTGTAGCGTTGCAATTTTTGTACGTGGTATGATCTTAGTACCAACCTGGAAATTAATTATAACCACCCCTATCCTAACAAAGTCACTTGATGACCATAATAAAGTAGATTAAAATTTTATTTTATTTAGTCCTCCCAACAATTTTCATTGTCGTAATTTACGATTTGTTGATTCGCAAACGAAACTAGCCCCGTTCTGCTTTCGTTAATTTAATTTACGAGCTCTGCTGTCATACTAACGGAGACCCAAATAATTAACCTTTTTTTTTAAGCTAAAAACGGTTGACATCTCGGGAGCGGCGTTTGATTGAAATTTATTACGTTTGCAATAATTATTATTGTCTGGTACGTTTTTGTTGGAAAATGTCCTCGTAGAAGGTTGCGAAAAAGGAATAAATTACATCCGGGTCCGTCAAAAAGAGAAAACGAGCGGTCCAACTCCCCAGTTGAAGTCGGATTCGTCTTCTTCTTGTCGTCGGTGTGCACGGCCGAGCTGTTGGCAAGTAATGCATGTAAAAAACGGTGTGATCGACCGTTCTGGCCAGCGCGCACGGCGTAACTCGTTTGGTGCCCTAGAACTTCACCAGCGATAGTAGAGACGGATAGATGGATCATTATTCTTCCACCAGGCAGGTTATCGCCCGGATTCTAACCGTTTTTATTGTTAATGAACGCCTGGGACATTTTCTGGAAACCCAAATCGACGATCCATGCTTGTATGGACCGGTTTCGAACGAACGACATTTCATGGGAACGTCTGGTTTGCAATCGTGACCCCAAAAATGTAATGCTTTTGTTACCTTTTCGCATCCACAAATTTCACAATTCTGGGACTTTTTGCAATAAAAGTGAGTGCTCACAGTAATTAACTGGATCTGGGTCTCCAACTTCATATAAAAACGAAAATATTCAACTGTAAGTCTTCATTTCAACCACATAAAAGAACCAAAACATGATTTCGTAACGTCAAAAATGGTGGATCTTCGCAGGTGTGGTTCAACATGCAAATTTTCTAAATGTCTCACCCATATTCCTACCATTAGATCATTCACTGACCCATGCCTAAAGCTGATGTATTCACAATAACCTAGCAAAGGCGATGATAAATCTAAGCTCTAATGTTTTTCAGATTGACAGTGTGGTGCTCAATTGTGTCAGAATATCTAAAAACCTAATGCACTTGACCACTACCTTGACCTCAGTGATACAGCCGTAATGTTTGCAAATAAAACTTATTTTGTGCATTTGACCTCAAAATTTTTAAGGACTTTTAAAACTGCCCTGATTTACTAACCACCAGTTAAAACGTTTCAAAAAAGAGTCGTTTTGCACTAAATTTACTGTTGAAATATGTGGAAGCAGAAAACAGCCTCTTCACAATTCTACTGCTGCGAAGATCTCTACAAAAAAATATTGAAATTTTGATCAAATGTATTGTATATCTTGAAATTTCGAAATTGTGTTGCAAAATTTGGTACGGAAAATTTTTGGAAATTTTCCTCGGATGGCATTTTTATTTTAAATTTTAAAGACTCTTCTCAAAATGAAAACCGATAGGGCTCAGAAAAGATCAAATTAGAGCCCATTTGCCTTCCTTCGGCTTGATCTCCGAACAAAACTAGCACTTTAAAACAAAAAATTAGCTTGGCCTCTCCGCAACGAAAAAAACCCTTTTTTACATCGATTGTTACTTAATTTTCTTTTTAAAATTCTGAGCATCAGAAAGTATCGACGTTGGAGAAAATTCGCTGTACAGGCTAAAACAAAATACATTAATTTATTCAAGCATGAACTGAAGCAGGAATTATTAGAGAAATGAAAATTCGCACGATATTCTGTTCCTCAAAACGCCTCGCACACCCTCAATACTGGCGTTCCCATGTAGAACCGCCAACCAAACAGCTTTAAAGGAGAACTGCCATTGCGGCAAAATCAATTCGGGGCCACGGAACGCGTGGAAAAGGGGCTCTCGCCGCCACCGGCGTCGTCGACGTCCTCGTTGTTTCCACTCTGCGTGTGCACACGCCGATATTATCATCCTTCATGCGGACCAAACACGTGGAGCCACATCGAATTTCCAAATCAACACGTTCTTATGACCCACGTCAGAAATCGTTAAATTTCAAAACCGCTGAAAATGCGAGCGACGAAAACGTCGTTGTTCAAATTCAACTAGAAATATTTTGGTACGTGATGGGTCGAAAGTCAAGGTTTTTAGGAAAACGCGAAATTTCGACAAAAAGGATACAAGAGTGGTGTAACAGATTTGTGTTGAAACTTAAGAAAATAAAACAAGCACATAAAACGTCGGCATCTATTTTAAATTTTAGGTTGTAAGGAAATTGGCACCAGCTCAGGTTGATTATTTATATTTTTTAACCACGGTGAGAATCGAAATATTTTAGACGGTCTAGGATTGACAACATGTCTCGGTGTTATTTTTTTACGTTTCCGATTTTTCTTCCTCATCTAGTTTGTAAGCATCTGAAGAATGTGGTTCTTGTTATCATTTACTGCAGCGTATTCTTGCATCTACAACACTGGAGATCATTAAAAACGATTTATACTCACACTAGACGCCCGATTATGAGTTCAGGTATTATTTGCGGACCCTAACATTTAATACGACTCTTGAGTAATTGAAACAAAGAGATTCGCATTTTTAAAAGCGCAGTGTTACACTTATTATCTCCTTGCATCGGTTTGATGAGTTCGGTTCTAAAAGTTATGGCGATTCGCTAAAAGCTTTTGTGATAGCTATAAAATACAAACCAGTTTAAGAAAGCAGTCAGACGTTTGTTATTGTTTGTTAAAACCATCTTTGTTTAAGACAAATGATTCGAGTGGGGGTTTAAAGCTTCGTTAAAAGAAGATACGGGTAGTTTTAAACGCGTTGAAATCTAAAATGTATTGTTTGAAAAGCTTAATACGATACTTGCTCTAGATTCGATAGTTTAAAACCTTCACAGATATGAACTTGAAATCAGTTTTCTTGTCTCATCATCGGTCCTGGGGGATTTATGCTCGTCGTGTTTGTAACACATGTACTTGTACAATCTCACTTACAGCATGACACACCACAAATAATGACTATTTATTACAGCTCAGGGCGGAAATACACACAGGGGAATACATCACATTAACCTCTGTATCAATTTGCAGAACTTACAGAGTACACCCCAAGACGGATAATTGTCGCCAAGAAATGAAACTAATTGTTACAGCTCTTCCACCAATTTCCGTACACCAAAAATAGTAAAGTGCAGATAGTAGGATCAATACGTTTTCCGACCAAATTAAAATTAGCCGAACACTTGTACATTTTATCTGGAAATCAGAGCAGATAAGTCCATCGAACACCATCTGTCGCAATGAAAATAAGGTCTCGAAAAGCCTCCGTTATTAGAAAAACTGAAAATATTTGTTCACGATAAGAGACATGTGCGAAAAATCGCCACAGTTGAAATAATTCTATCCGTATTCATGTCAGCATAGGGCATGACTAATTCAGTACTCTTACCCCATTCATTAACCCCAGAGGAACTCAGAACACGCGCCACCCCCATTGTTCCCTTCTAATACAGTTATGGGACGTAATTCAATAATACGTCACCACTTCATGAGATTGTCAAGAAGATAGTACGTACAGAGTGTTGGACGAAAAACTGCTACTTCTTGTTTAATGATCCTTGTAGTGACTAATGACTTGGTTGGGACGCGTGGTAAGAATGTCAATTGCTACAAAACGCTACGATGCATCCCTGATTTCAGTTGGGTGATAAACAACGTGATGAACGAAAAACACGTGGAATTTGTAATTGCGATTTTAAGATGTGTTCATTTGCTGAAGTATTGCATTGTTTTTAAAGCTGTCTTGAGGTTGACAATAATAGTTTTAAGGCTGAATACGTGCCAACTTCAAAATCCGTTTATTCAAATACATGAGTTTATAGTGCCACTATTGGTCATTATAGAACACTTTCAAAAGCAAAGTTAGCACAGTCGAGAAATTATTTTTGGGCAGTAGGTATTTTTATCCCAAATATGAAGTAAAACAGCACTAATAATACGACAATTTCAATTTGCATCGACACCACTTTCATTTGCAAATGAACTAATCTAAGGTCGCAAAATTTCCTTTAAGTATTTATTTTTTCACAGAGACTTGAGAGAACATTTAACAATCCACATAAGCATGCGATCCAAAATATATCTAATGTTTGGATAATAAAATCTTGGGAATATCAAACCACGAACCGCAAAATAAACATCTCTGCATTTAGTTGTGTATTTCATTTCGTGTTCACTTACAAATTTTGAAATTACAAAAGAAACCATTAAAAACTAAAGAAATAAACACGTGAAAAATTTCCACATTGTCCGACGACTGAAACTATGATATACCCACATAATAAATATACTTGAAATTTCAGATCTTTTTGAAAGCCATCAAAAAGTTTTTAAAACACTGACACGCTAACGAAAAAATAAAAAAAGTTGAAACAATATCGTATAGCTTCAAAAATGAAATTTCTGCCGATTTCACAGTCAGTTAGAGCAGAAACTCCCATTTATGAGTGTACTTTCCTCAAAACCCAAAAAGAACTAAATATGAAAATGAGCCTTGTCTACTATTGTCGTTATACAAATGGAGTTGAAAGCAATGAAACTACTTATCCATAGCAATTACTACCACATTTATGATAAGCATATATGTATTAAAATTGATAATACTACAGTTGGTATCAATGCCACACAAATGCATAGAAACAACAAAATTTGTCTGGAGCCCTTGATTTGGTTTGATATGTTGGCAGCTCCGTCTTTATGAGAACTAACTACCATCCGATTTTTATTTAATCGTAATGATTACATTAATTAAAATTGTATTTGATGCTTTTAATATCTCTAAGAAACTCTCTACCTTCACTAAATTGCAAACTTCTGAAAACTTTACATGAGTCAGCTTGGTAATGTGTCAATACTCAATATCGCTGTTCGACGCGCAAAATCATTATTGTACAAGTCGTTACCTTGAAACTGTCGTGCTGGTGATAAGAAATGGTCTTAATTTTTTACCGCGTCAAAAAAAATCAGTGCCGTAAACCTGACCTTTATGAATTTTGGGAAGTTGTGAAGGATTCAGGGTAAATAATTTACAAACCTAGAACTATAACAGGTGTAAGAAAGTTTGAGACGACGCGTATAAAGTCTAAGACAGGTACTTTATATAAAGTTTTCCTGACTTCTACACCGTAGGTCGTGACCTCATGATATAACTCGGTCCGAGCCGATTTCTCATATCGCTAGAATTTCGAACAATACAAGAAAAAAAAAACAGTTCGCAACGACACTTTAAAAACATCTAAACATCCAGCGATTACTTCACCATGAAACTTGGTAGTTATAGCACTATAGGTTGTTGGCTCACATTTTTCAAAGTTCATTTACCATATAGAACCGGTTTCTTATACAATATCAGAATTGGGATATTGGCAAGCTTTTTAAATGATGGAGCTAGAACAAAGCTCTATAAAAACAATCGTACTTTTCCAGTACCATATCTTGAATAAAACACGAGATCTGGGTCAGTTACCAATTCAGATTCACAAGAATTAAGTAATGTAGTTGCTTAATGTTTAAATGTTGCTAATTAAATATTCGAATAACTGTGTCAGATGGGGTGGTGTGGCAACACTGTTAACTGGCAGCCCTTAGCGAAAGAGCAGATCGGAAACAACTATTCGGTTTAGTAGTGCCAAAGTTCCGAAAAGTGGCTGTAATAGAGGAAGTAAGTTCGAACGGAAAGTCTTGAGTCGTGTAAGGGGGTACAAACTTTGTGCATACTGTTCATTCTATGATCATAATCGGACGGGAATCTGGACAAAAAGTCTGAACAAAATAATAATAGAATCAAATTAGTTTACACTATTACCAATTAGGAACGACCCGCAACCACTGTTTGTTTCATTAAATCCGGACTATAAATAAGCGTCTCTGTTTTTTAAGAGACAAGCATGTTAATAAACTGTTACCACACTGTAAATTGTTTCATAGATTTCTTTTAATCTCCGCGTGCCTTTAATCGAAAACTTAGAATTAAACTTGAAGTTAATGCCTCATCCTTGGTGGAGCCACATTTTGCTGTCGGTTTCCGGACCCGTCTTGAGACAACGAAGGGTTAATTGCGTTGAATGTCGCCACTTCCCATACACGCCCAATTAGATTTTCAATAAACTGCGGTCACTAAAGATGCAAAAACCCATGAATGACCCTCTGTGCTCCTGCCGCTGCGAGTATCCACTTTTAATTATTGTTAATTTGATGGATGCAGCGAGAGAACGATTCACCTTAAAGGACGGGTCATCAGTCAAAGTGGTAATTATTTGAAATTTTGTAGATTCAAGAACAATGAAGATGAAGACGGATTACCAGCGTTGTAATTGAATTTTTACTATGATGTTGATGTCACTCCTAGAACGCGTCTGGCTGATCATTGACGTGATTTACACACAACCTTGATGATGGTTGTCTTTATTTCGAGGTCAATTCAGCCCACATCTAAGATTAGCCATGATTCGGCGTCTGTCGAACACTGAACTCTAGCTACCTTTAATTGGACCCGGCCAAAACCACGTTGTCTTGCGAAAATAGTCAAATAGTACTCCAACGTAGAATCCGAAGAATCTCAGTCCTTTTTCTCTTTTTACGCTCCTCTAGGTCAGTTAATTGATTAATTATTATTACGCAATGACCGGTTCACGTACAAAAGGCAGTTGCTTATCGGCGTGGTTGCTTTCGGCAAATTGAAACTCCGGTTCGCAGTCAAGTAAAAATACAGAACAAACAGAAGCCGGAAAAAATGAGTTACATCATTTTACTATATGGTAAAATAAGGAATAAAATCGTTCGACGTTCCGTAACGAGCGCATGAATCCTCGTTTGTGCTGCACTAGGAGGTAACCATAGTAACTGGTCGTAATTATTAGAAAAACCGTGCGTTTGCTGTGGTGGTAGCTGCCGAGATCCCCGCCAAGTCCCTATATCTACAATTGTGGATCCGAATCAACCGCCGCCGCCCACGCGCCCATGCCTGTGGCAGCTTGGAGTTTTTCGAAAAAAGTTTCCACGTGCCTTCGAGCTCAGAACGGATAAACCGCATTTTTGATCCCGTGACCATTACCTTAACAAAGGTTGCAAATTCTAAATTCAATTTCTCATTTTCGTTTATCGAATCGAGGGGTAAATTAATAATTAAGTGCGTTCAGATGTGGGGTTTGTATTATTGATGCTTCCAATTTTTGCATACTACCTTGACTGGAACGTTTTTGGCAGATCAATATTGCCGCAGGACTCCCAAGCTCTGTGTCAACTTGATCGATATTCTTTCAGAAATGAGCAAATCAAGGTTGCGTCGTAACTACACCACTAATAAAACCTGCGTTGACGCAACCTTGCGCCACCAACTTAAAATTGGTTCGTCATTCACCCGTCAGAAAAAATCATAAATAAAACCGTCAAAAATATTATAAATGTGCCCAATAAGCCTTGACATTGGCAATAAATAAAACTATGTATTACTACTACAATACAATTGTCCACGTGAAACCTACGCTTTTTATAGTATTGCCTCCTTTTATTTTCCAGCTATACGTCTACATGCTTTTATGGCGTAAATGATGTATGTATAAAAAAAAAGATGAGGATCAGAATAAATGTGGGAAATATTGCTATGCGTATCACATTCTGAATTTATAGTCATTTAAGATTTATTGGGAGAATGTGGGGTGCAATATTGATTACAGAACAGTAGATGATAATCGTGATTATGCTCCTGTGCAATGATCAACGATTTTAGAACGAAAATGTACGAAAAGTTCAAAAACCAATCGGTATTCTTCACGAGATGTCTTATTCGTTGCGAAAAACGGTGGAAAAATAAGGTTGGTGGCCATGAAACTTGAGACAATTTCAAGTTTTTTTTTTGCAAAAATGAATCCACTTGTGAGTTCTTAGGGCTTTTGCTTCCTGTTTACGACCAACTGGGTTCGTTTAATAACCTTGAAGTTAGTTCACCGGAACGACTAGGTTTTTCCTGAGTAATACATGACCATTCGTGACACAGCTTTGGATCATTAGAAAACACCTCGTAATGAAAACATGGAAGGCAAAATTGTAATTACAAGGTAGAGAACTGAACCAAACCAGGCATAATCTAAACTCCAATAAAACCGATTATTTATCCCAAATAAAACTATTATTTGTCCCAAAAGTTTTTAACATTAAAAATGTAGAACGTAGTTCACCTGACCTACATAGATATCTAATATCAGGTGATAACAGTAGGTGTTTTTATCCACCATAAAATAACAAAAATAATTAAAATAATAAACAAAATTCACATACAGAGTAAATAATTAAACAAAGTAAATAGATATATTCTTTTGAATCATCGGATCACCTAAAAGCCTTCGGAATTTGAAAAAGGTTGGTAACTCTGCTATCCATCGAGATTTGACATTTGAGTCATCATTCATCAATGACATCTTTGATTTTAAATTAATAATTAACCTCAATATGTCAAAGAAGCGTAAGCAGGGTTACCAACACATTTCGGATTCCATGGCCCCCATTTTAAGAGCGCAAACTCATGTGAGTTCCGCACGACTGAGAGTCGGAAATCCTTCCTAGTCTATGCTCGATTTGCAAACAATTTTTCTGTAATCCCGTTAATTGTGAAATAATACACATGAAATCTATGGTATTCTCTGATAAATACCTTTCAATATGTTAACATTGTAAAATTTGTTAATTTTTTTAAACTAATTGGTTCGAATTACACACATGATTTTTTCTAAAATTAACATAATTTTATTGTATTGCATTCCTATTATGATATTTTGTATTTCTGTGCTGAAGAAATGATTGTGCCAAAGTAGCCAAAATAGCAAGTTTGACATCCTGTAAAAAAAACACCCCGATCATCACCAGGTAAATTTTCTATTACACATGTTCGCCAGATACAAAAAAGCAGAAATATCAGATAATCAATAAAGAGTGAGTGGTTTAATTGAAAGATCATCATTCTTGAAGGAGATAGTCAGAAGTGGCCACTCTTGTTACATACGTGCGCCCCACCTAGATGCTAATTGCGAAGAGTTCGATGGTTCGTATTTCATAAGTAAAGAACGCAAAGAGAAGCGGTGTCCTCGTCAAGACATTCTGGTTTTCTTGGACGACCACGTGGCCGCGTGCACCTGTACGCCGGCCGGCGCGAGAGTAGGTGAGAGAGCAGCGGTGTTGCTCGGCTGTGTAGCTCTGCTTTGGCGCCCCGCCGAGCTATAACCATCCCCTTGCGGTCTACACTTTCGTCGGTGCGTCGAGAACCCCTATATTCCGCGACCCGGTAACCAACGACGCGATTCTACAGGAAACTACCGAAAAAAAAATAGACGGAATGCAAAAGGTAGGAAAACTGCAGGCGGGAAGAAGAAGGGGGTGCGGTTAACGAGGTTTGGGGTCATGGATTTGAGGATTTGCGAATATAAAAAAAACATAATGAGATAGTTAAACTTTCTAGAGTTCATGTCAGATGACATGAGAAATAATAAGAAAATTATTGAGAAAGGCATACCGAATATAGCAAAAAGGGACTTATTAAAACTGGTGTTTTATCAGCCATTAGTCTTCACATTATTTAATGTGATTAAATATTTTCCTGATTATGAATTAAATATTAATAAGAGCAACTAAAAATAAATCAAAATTATGCAAATACCAGATAAAATCAATTTACTTATTTTACGAAAATAAATATCTCAAAATTAATGGGAAATGTAAATAATAAAAATTACAAAAAACTGCAAATAGACATAATATACCATTATTGTTACATAATAATAACAAGAAATTAATCGCGATAGAGTAATCAATGTAACTTGTATTCGAACTTGAAAAATTAATTAAAACAAAGGAAAGTGGAAAAAAATTCCACATTTTATGATTAGGCATTAGAAGTAGTTTTTTATTATACTAAGGAACCGATATTGTCGCAATCTACTTAAATAAACAAATAAATAAATAAATAAAGCTAGTGGTAAATTAAATGTAGTTTTTATTTAATAAAAATGAGTTTGTTTCTTTTAACATAATAATTTTTTATTGTTTATGAATTGAATAATCAAAATATTTTAGTAGCTAGCAGCAGCGTTTTTCCAATTGTTCTTTCATCCTCCTTATAATTATATATTTTTTAATAAATTCAGTAAATTTACTTGTAAAAATACAAACTCAGCATTTTGGGATATAGAGAAAATACTTCAACAATCAAACTAAAATTACAGACTATTTTAAATTCCCAACACGAAATTTGGTGCTTAATTTGATATTAAAAAATGCACAGATCCGACACGTTGAAAACCATGACGTGTCAAGTAACCATTAATTCGGACTGTCTGGAAGCCCACAATTAATAAATATCGTTAATTCTAGTAAATAGCTTTTAATTAATACATAACTGATATTAATCTCTTGTAACAATTAAACGATACATTTGTAATGTCAAAAATCAAACATTCCGTTTGTTTTTAGTATCAACACTATAATTTAGCATGGAAGCGGTTGCAAGGTGTGTAATTATTTTCGCACTTCTAGTAGGAAAAAAACAATTCAACACTTCCTTTACAGACATGTCGGTTTGTCGGTTTTCAATATAGTTTTAAAAATTTCAACCTATTGAAGTGATTACATGTAATTAGCACTAGGTACTGCCATAATTATTAAAGTATTCAATAATAATTGGTAGAATTTAATCTTGAAATCTCAAATAATTTGACCCGGTTTATAAATCTCGAAAATTGAATTAGTCAATTTTGAAGTACCACGTCCTTAAAACGTAAAATTTAATTATAATTAAAATTTAATTACATGTATAAATATAGAAATCTTATCTACATAGAAAAATAAAAACGAGAAAGTAGAATTCGATCAATACAATACACTCGGTCATCAGACGTAATTCGAGGTGGAGAAATCAATATCTTCCACACATTAAAAGTTCTAGGGGGTTATACTAATATGTATAAGGATATTTAAATTAATTTGGTGCGCGGGTTATACCAGCAGGTTCTTGACGCGTCGACGACAGTATAGACATATTGAGCCAGCAGCGCTCTCTCTGTACCTCGCTGAGCTGCCCACACCAAGCAACCCCCAGCTAGGGTGGAGAGAGTCGTACAGGCGCCGGCAAAAATATTTACATATCGCACTAATGTCAATCCCTCGTCTCCATCGTTAATTAATTAAAAATATTGGAGATATGTGATGCGACGGGCGTGCCATCACCAACCACAAAAAAGAACGCAAAAGAATTGATGAAATACCGAACTTTCTCTATCTCCAAATTATGGCAATGTTCAATGCGAAGTTTATTATTTAAATTTTATACATCAATGAATTAATTAAGCAGGAGCCACAGGAAAGACAATTTTTAAAAGTTTGGTCATTAGAGATGTATGTTCGAAAGGTAATTAAATTGATAAATTGTGGTTTAATCCTATTATGGCGGTATTATTTACCGTAAACATCAGGAGGATTTGAACTAAATTATACTATTCAAATAATTATTTTAGTTTTTGAGAAAAGTGTGTGTTTTTCCAAAATCGTGATAGACGGTTTAATATTAATTATTACTTTGCAGAGTAAATGAAAATTACTGGCGCTAACAAAGAGACCAGTTTTTCTTAACAGTAGTGTGTATATCGTATGGATTTTACTGGATAATTATAAGTTGGTTTATATGCAATCAGGAGTTTTAATTAATTAAAAAAAAGCATGATTACCGACACCGCAAAAAGTGGTAGTATTGTTTCTTTTGTAAATATTACGATGGTACTTACCCCTGGTCTACTGGAATGGGTCCTGGCATTTGTCGCGCCATCATGCCGTGTCCGGGTTCCATGGGTCCGGACATGGGATGTCCCGGTCCAGGCCCGAAGGGAGATCCAGGTGGCATGCCGAACCCGGGGGCGAAGGGCTGTCCAGGGGAGGCAAAATGCGGGTTTCCGCCGGGCCCGGGCCCCCCTACAAACGGCGGTCCCGAGGAGCCGGGTCGTCCGAAGGGGGGCCCTCCGGCAGAGGGCGAACCGAAAGGTCCAGGTCCTGGGCCGTTGTAAGGCGGCCCCGCGCTATTAGGAGGAGGCGGGAAAGCATTTCCTACGCTTTGAGGCGGGCCTGGCCCCGGCGTGGAAGATCCTGAAGGTGCCGGCGAAGCAGTGTACTGAGGTGTCGTGGAGCCTGGCGGAGGACCTCCTTGGTAGGGTGGCGCGCCGGCCGGCGATCCAGCCCCCGCCGGCGGGCCCTGGAAAGGCGAAGGCCCTTGGAAGCCCGCCGGCGGCCCGGAGAACGAATTTGCCGCGTTAGTAGCGAAGTTCTGCGGTTCCGAGCCGGGCGGCGGTCCCTTCCAGGTCGTGGCGGGGTCCTCCAGGGTGACTGGCAGCGTGATGGGGGGCGCTACGCGGCGGCTAAGGCCTGAAACAGGGCACCAACTGCAAAGTCTGGTTACACCCCCTTCGGTGGATAGGTTATGTGTGCGAGCGGTATTTCTAACCTATATTGGGCAAACTAGTAACGCGTTGGGCTATAAATAAATTAAAAGAAATTTACATCTTGCTTTCCGTTGGCCGGCGCGACCTTGTCTCATGCTGCCAGCGTCACAGTGAGGGAATTTTTGAAATTTTTGGCGATTTTCGAAGCACCCGACTCATAGCTAGATTCACTAGTTTTCTCTAACAAACAAATACTACGAAACTGAACACACTAAAACTACCCGCAGCCCTCGACAACCAAACACTGGTGAACATTTTACACGAATTCACTAAATTTTTTTCTAGTTTCATTTAAAACACGTTAATTTTAGAATCACCGATTCTAAATACAACTTCTCAAGAAACACATCAAGTAAACACTGTTGAAGTCAAACCATAGCGCATGTTTGGCTGCCGCCATTGTTGATATGCCAGCGAGCAGTTACCTGCGTTGCCGGCCGGCATTTGAAAGTCGCCGCTAAATCAAATTCACAACAAATTTCAAGGAAAAAAACGATTCATCGTAAACATGAAACCACACAACGTGATATAAAACTCTCCACTAATCAAACTCGTAAATTTTGTTTAAATACGATGACATTTGTGACAGGTATTAACGTCATAAATTTTTAGGTTAGGAAGCGTTGCTGGCGCACTATGACGGAAAGAAAAAGCATGGTGCGATGTAAATCATAGCCGGGTGCTTCGTTAAAGGTAACGTGGATGCAAAAGTCGTCCGGGAAGAGCAAACGAATGCAACAAACGCCCACCTTTGCTGGCTTTGCCGCTGGCCTTTTCTGGTCGAGGAGCAATGGCAACAGGGTCAACTAAATTTCTTCTTAGGCTTTCTGCAAAAATGATCCCGCGAGAAGCCACCAAGTGCTGGCATTTTTACAGCGTGACACGGTCGACGACGCGAGCTGCGGCCGAGGCGTGCACTCTTGACAGCGCTGACCAACAACACATTCCACCGGTTTCAAATTCAAAAACACTCAAACACAAACAACACAAACACGTCAAAGTCGAAGAAACAGAGGCAAAGTGCAAGAAATTGTAGTGAAAAGGCGACAGATCGACAGGACGCGGTTAATTTTTTGGAGGCTGGCGCGTGTGCATGATTTTTTTCGTTTGCAAGTCTTCCATCGCGAACTCAGTCAACGGTAGTTGTCAGTGTCACCCTAAAAATCAATAAAGTTCAGCACCCCTCAGCCCTTCCCCACCCTCTGCTCATTCAACAACATCACGACTATCATTACTACACACCGCGTCGGCGAACGGCAAACGGCAGCGTTTTTACTCGTTTGGGGCACTTTCGTTGACAGAGGCGACTTTACCGATCGCCTGCGTCAGGACAACGTCACTCTGTCACTGTTGTTTAGCTTTGCTTTGCCACGTCTGAAGTAAGTGGAGCAGCCGGTAGCCGCTTATCGGCGAGCCATGAATACTACGACGCCGCGCTTCCACTAGCGTGACTTTACACTGTTGGTTCATCCGCATAAAAACCATCCATCCAGCAGAAAAGTGCGACCGGCGACCGCCGCACATGGATTATGCGAACAATAGAGGGGATGCCAGGAGTCTCTTTACTTTGCTTTTGCCTCCCCGAATCGTCATCGGGTGGTGACAATTGACAACCATGCGTTGCACTTTGCCGATCTCACTCTTCCTTCTCCTCCTCTTCCTCCTTCTCTACCGCCGCCTCCTCATTACCTTACTACACGCCACCTTCCTTCCACCGTCCTCTTCTTTCCGTTCTTTGCGCGACAACGAACCAACTTTCCCATGCCATCAGCCCGAGTACGCCACCAGTGGCGTATCATCCGACACCGTGATGGACTCTTCTTCACCGTTACCTTTCTTATTTAGATTTGCAACGTGCGGTCGCGTCTACTGACCAGAACGATACTCCTGCCATTTCCTGCAACTGAACCGCTATTTTGCCATTAGTACTCGTTCTAGGGCTTCAATTCTTCGCGAAATAATTCACTTGTAGAAAGACTACCAACGGATCTTACTTATTTTGCAGAGATATTTCTAATTATTCAAATCATCATATTAAATTCCTCAATATAATCGCGTTTCCTAAAGGCTAGTTTATATCAAAAATCGGTGGATGAAATACATTGACCACACTGTACATACTAATTTGTAGCTTAATCAACGAAATTCCTAAAACAAAGTAGAAAAAAACTTCAATAAAATAAACGTATCTAAAAAGAAGAAATTAGTTTGACCAATTCGATTAGTAAAATTTTGAAAACTCATGATCCAAGCTTAAAATTAGGATTGAGATTTTTGAGATTAATTGCTTCACTTGTTGGTTTAATCTTGTTACTGCTTGACATTGACACATTAATGTAATCACCTGTTGCCCTATTCATGATTGGTTCATTAAAAAAATTGACGCATTTGATTGGATGACTTATTTTTCGATTGTTAGAAAAAACTATTGTTCAAAAAAAGTAGCTCATGGCAAACCTATTTAGCACGTTCCAAATGTAAAATGAGGATCGTAAGAAAACTAGCTAAAATTTATCAAATTGTTAACACGATTTGTGGAATTACAGTAGAACCTCGATTATCTGGGTACGGATTATCCGTGCAAAGATGTTCGATCGATTATATCTGTGCCTCAGTTATCCGTGCATTACAAAAAACACACAAATCGAAGACCAAATACTTCGTACTTTTGCTTCTAAAATTTGGAATTTCACGAGTGGTGTAGTTTAATGAGATTTAATCAGTGCAGAAAGCAAAAACAAAATTATGAGTTAAAATTTTTGTCTTTAAATAGTAGTATATATTCGCAAACATTGACAAAAATGGTTGAAATACATTCTTTTGCAATAAAAATCTTTATAATTAAGGAAACTGAAAAATCAAGTGGTAGAGAAAATTTTGGAACCCAAAAAGAAATAAATGAAACCTGATTTTTTTTTACTACAAAGTAATTATTTTTATGTAAAATGTCTGATAATTGATTTTTTCAATTTTTTTTAATATTTAAAATTGTTATTGTTAAGATGTTGATAACTTTTGTGTTTTTATATATTTTTAATTAAAAAACGTTCCAAATAATTCTGTTGCCTGAAACGATTATCGATTATCCGTGATTTTCGATTATCCGTGCAGGCTCCGATCCCGAAAAGCACAGAAAATCGAGGTTGTACTGTACTTGCATTGAAAAAAAAAATGTTTGTGGAAAAAATCAATTGAAAACAGAGATCACGCCTATTAAACGAGCTTTTAGTTCATTAGGTTTGAATGATCGGTTGCAAAGTTACTAGAGATCCAAAAAAAATGGAACAAAAAGGATCAAAAACCGTTTATTTTTACTTTAACATGTAAAAATTACTTTATTCTGTCATTGATGATTACTTAACGTAACATTTTCTTCAATACCTAGTGATGATTTATAGCTTAAATTTTCAGAAAATTTTAGTTTCTTTAATTACCCAATTAATAACAAAATGAATAACATTGACATTACCATTTTGATGTTAGAATTGACATTGATTTTTAATTTTAAATTTTAGCGAAATTGGAAAAACTCATGTACTCACTGCACTTTTGAAATTGAATTTCTGAATTTCAATCACTTGCGGACTCTTAATTCTTACCTCACACGTTGAGTAATTAACTATTTTTTTCTGCCGCTTTCAATATTAGCAGAGAAAATCTTTCGTGTCTATAAACAATCCTACCTCTACCAAATACTGATTCCCTGTCAATGTTTATTTTGTTACAAATAGTTTTACGTTAACTCCGTCCCTGGGCTAATTAAAGAAATGATTTCTGTTTTCCTGGTCTTGGAGGCGTCCAAATCCACCCGGAATCACGCGGATTTGCACACACCTTTTTGGTTCCTGTACAATTGTAGTTTTAAATTAAATCACTCTGTATATTTGCTACCAGTTTTATCTGATTGTGAGTGCGATCATACATTACAGAAATTTTACTGGCGAAGAGTTCACTGGGCAGTATTCGATACCCCCGATACCAATAAAAACGCTACCTTACTCAAATTACAATTAATTTATTATAATTATTCAATAATTACTCCCGTTGCACCACAAATCCAAGAAGTAGCAATCACACGCTTGAACAAAAAAAAAACGTATACATGTAACCTCCGATGGGTTCAAGGTCGTCAAAAGTGCCAGAAGCTATTTTAATTACATGACCTTGCATCTAGACTCGAAGATGCTCTCCTGTTCTCGGCCAGCACTTACCACCGGTTGTTCCTTCCAACTCGTTTCTATTTCAACGTCAAATGGAAGCTGTTTATTCTTCATATTTTTCGTTTCAAGACACTGCGTATGAAAAGAGTGTGACTGTGGAGTCCTCGACAGGTTCCTTGTCGCATGTATACCTACATACATCATTCAAGGTTTACTACAGTACGTCGGGTTACCCTCCGATCTACCTGCGGACCTTGAGACAAACTAAATTTATTACACGATTCTCTTTTATCACATTGGTGTATACAGTAAAGAATGTCAACTTCCCGCCATTTTCACTGATGCGTGCTGTCTACTTTTTATTCTTGCCGGTTGCGATATTTACCTTTTCCGCAAAATTATGCGAGGAGTCGATTCGAACATTCCGAGATGGATTCCTGTCGACGTTTATTACTTCTTTTCTCGGTATGCTTTTTGCAGTAAATTTTAATTTTCCAGTTATAGCAGCATTTTCCTGCTTTATCAGTAATCCATTAGATGTTCTATTTTCAAGAGTTTTGTCATTTCATGAAACAATTCGTGAAAATGCAACGCAACCAAATATACATTTTTTAAGATTTAATTAAAGCTCGATAAAGCTAACACGGGCTCTTTTATTTTATTGTTCTGATTTCGGAAAATTTCTAGTGGCTTTGTTTAACCAAACAAAAAAATATATTTTATGTAAATAATCAGATAAATGAAATCATTATGTGCCCCTGTATGAAATGAACGTAAGGAATTTTATAATCTTTATATAATTGACTGCCAAACCCAAAAGTATGTAATCGATTTTTTAAAGTTGCACCCAAACGATTCCAGTTGTTACAAAATTCGGCAAACTCATATATTCTTATAAATCTAGTACTAATGTTAAATATATGGACAAACGTCATCTGTTATAGCTTTAAATATTTTTGGGATTTTTAAACTTATTTGCTGTTCAGCAATTTAAAATTTTAAACTTTCCGCCACACGATGTCATTAAATTGTCAAAACAAAGTTTGAGGTTATAAAAATCAAATTTTTGAAGTAATCTGCCAAAATGAATTCGAAGAAAGTGAAGAGCAAAGTCAGTAAATTAATCGAGAAATCGGACTCAGAAAATGACGAAAACGAACACGAACTCTCATTTTACATAAACGACCGGGTAAAATTAATGAAAGAAGTCCTAAAGATAATCAAACCCAAGAAAATCAAGAGTATGGCCCCAGACTGTATAAAAGTAAGAATTAATTTCTGTTTTTTGATTGTTTGTACTTGAACGAACAAAATAGGATTTAGATATTGAAGAAATTAATTCAATGCTCCTTGAAGAATTGCTAGGAATCTCCAATAAAAGGCTTAAATATATTTTCATTGGTCAAAATCCTGCTGAAGATAGCAGCTCAACTGATCCTGAGGAAGAAAACAAACCAATTGATATCATATCTTTGGATGATGTTAGTGACGATGATTTTGTTATTGAGGTTGATTCTGGTAAGTAGTACACCACTTAAACAATATCATCACACAAAACTTGTAGACAAATCAAAGAAGAGAAAACATCGCATAAAACAAGAAAAGAAAGACAAAACTATAAAGAAAGAGTACCAGAAGAAAGAAGGTCCTTTAGAGGAGAATCTAATGAGTGTTTTAGAACTCCTAGAACTACAAGCGAGAGCGAGGGCGATAAGATCACAATTAATGTTGGAAGCAACCAAAAAAGCCACAACTTCAGAAGACATTAAAATTGAAGATAACTCAGATGATGATGACGTAATAATTGAAGTTCCCCAAAGTGAAGAAATTGTGATAAATTCAAGTGATTCTGAAGGAGAGCAAAGTGAAAAAACTGACAAAGATGAAGTTGGTGAAACTGGCCACCAGAAAAAGAAAATCAAGTTGGTAAGAGACAGATTTGATAAGGAACAACCGTCTGAATCGACAATAGACAGTACTGTAGAAAAAGGTGAAGTAAGTACAGGCTCACCAAGTAAAGATACAAATGAAGGTGGAGAAACAAACTGTGATAAAAATAACAGTAATGTGGAGCAAGCAGAATGTCCCAATGACGACGACGAAATTATATTAATAGTAGACCAGGAAGAAATGGATGGAATAATAGGAGGCGATTAGTTACGAAAGAAATTGTTTTATTTATACTTAAAATATAAAATAAAAAATCATATAGCCAAACATTACTGAACACATAATAAAAGTTAGGCACTGTTTTTTATCCTTAACGTTACAATCTAGACAATCTACTTTGAATTCCTCTTAGCAAGTGAATTAACTGTTCAGTGTTGGCTTTGCTATACAAAACTGACAACAGGCTGGCTACTGTATCTTGACACTGCGAGATGATTTTCCGCCTACAAAGTTAAAATAAGTTTCGTTTCGTTTCATCCAACATACTTACTTTTGTACGTTATTGTAAACCTCGTGCGTATTCAAAAACGTTTCAATCAAACACGCCACAGCCTCAAATAAATGAAATTCGTTCTCTTCTTTTTGCCAAATTTGAATCTCTGACACTGTCGAAATAAGCCTGTTGTAAATTTCAAGTAAACCCTCGAGCGGTAATTCCATTGACACAAAAGCTCTAGGAACCAACGACCGGTCCGCTTTTAAATACGTTGCCAGCTGTTCAAGTTCGGTAACAAGAAATGCTACAAAAAGTCATTATTAAGAATAAAATCGACAATATTATAATCGCACCTAAAGGAAAACACTGAGTCGCAGCACCCCTCAGCCGAGCCACATGTTTAACTTTAGCCAGAATTTGCGACATTCTGTTGTTTGGATTCCCGGTGCTCTTTCGTATTTCTCGTCGAAGAATGTTACGCCAGATTTTTTCAATTAAATTTTCATCTGTGTACCCTGCACAGTCAATAATGGAAAGCTGGCATTCCCATAACTCCAGAGGATCGGCGAAATTTTCATACAACTAAAAGTAAAATAATATGAAGACGGAGCTCTCCTTGGAATCACGATTACCTGTGAAATTTGGTATAATCCCGAGTTAAGAGCGACTATGGCTTCTTCAGCAGCTGGATGGGTTCCCTTTAGACCAGTAACTGCTTCCAAAATCTGTTCTTGCACCTTTGCAACTTCCATTTTATCCTCCAAATCACGCAAGAAAACACCCAAATAAGGAGCGTAACCGACTTTATCACTCCTCATACACATTATAGCACGTGTTAAATATTCGAGACGTTCTCTCAAATTCAATGAAGTCCTAAAAACAATCCTAAAATAACGAAATCCAGAATTTTGTTTTGAAATACCCCGTTTTGGAAGCCAGACTGTCTAAAATCTTTGCAGCAGCCGCATGGTTGTTGTTGTTTTCATAATATTTCCAAAGTAGATCGACTACGGCGATATTTTCAGGATTCTGTTGGGATGTATGCAGGAGGTATGATTCTAACGAGGAATTATTGACTTTAATGAGTTCGCTGCTCATGTGTTTCTTCATCATCCAGTCGTACAGCGCTACGTGGAAAATTTCGTCAGGGACGTCCAAGATTTCGTTGATTAACTGAAGCACCATTAATCGCACATCACCTTCTGAAGGAATAGGTGGTGAATTTGTGACGTTTAAATTCGTCGTGTTTTCCATGCATAAAGTGTCCAACATGTTGAAGACTTCTTTGTAGATGTTCATTCTGAAATTACAATTCGTATAAAAAAATCATTCTATCTTTTGGTCACCTTTTGTGATAGAAATCCCGGCCCTCTTGGTCAGCAACGGAAGAATCATTTTTATAAAAATGTTGTGCGATGTTATCAGGATCAACTTTCTTCGCGCAGGTGATACACAAATCAATCACAGCATTATAAGCCTTTAAAGAAACAAATTGCTTGGTTATTCCCGGAAGATTAATGTTAGGAGCGATAGATTTGCACATCTCCAGAGCGGATATGACCATTTCTTCTTTTTCGTCGATATTCTGGATGTTTCTCGACGATTTCAACATTTCGTTGGCTTTAGAAAATGCCGCATCTTCAATTTTGTATAGCTGTGGGCACACTTCTCGCAGTTTAGTACTAATGGAATCAACAGATGCATTATCTCCCAAGTAACTATCGACAAGAGTGATGATGAGCAGTGAACAAATGTCTTGACCATATAAGAATAAGTCTTTGAAAGTCGTGTCTTGTAGTACAGTTTGATAGTTTTCTGGTAGAGTTCCGATTAACACGTGAAATTGGTGTTCGCATAAAATCCTCCATAGACCCATGATTTGACAGCAGTGACAAACAAACAGTTTGAGAGCATTTAGTGACATTCTTTCTTCAACTTGAGCATCTTGAATGGTATGGTTCATCCGGTTCGTTGTATTCACTTGAGTGTTATTTAGAGTTGCGTCAAAGTGTTGATTTGAGTTCTCACAGACCGCAAGTTGGGTATTTGATAATAAAAAGTTGTGTAACGTCGTTAGGTAATTGAGAATCCATCTGCAATGATCGCTGGTGATGGTACTTGAATTCACGACGCTTTTTCCTTCCAAACAGACTTTTTCGACGCATCGTCGGTTCCAAACTGGACGTAAAATCCGACCGAGATACAAATACAAACCGTTGTGTTTAGACGAAAAGATAAAAGGGCTATTTATATCAAAATTGGGGTGGTAAGTTAAACTTGAAGACGGAGAAATGGGTTGGGGTTGCAAGTGATGAGCCGGCGCGGGGGTTGAGATGATATTCGGCGAAAAAGGCGACGTCCCAGATACTGAAATATTACGATGTAATGAAGGAATTTTTACAACAGATCAGAGATAGTTACGTAAATTTGTTTGGTTCATCACCCCTAGTTTAGGTTCACCCCCATACAAAAAGAAGGCTCTTGTGGCATATTCTGCAAGCTCTAAATTCTCATCAACGTCCAAAGAAGCGATAATCAAACTAGTAGCGCACGCCTGGTCTTCTTTTTGCACAACAAAAAAGGCTTTAACAATGTCGCTGCTAAGCCCTTGAGTTTCAGTCAACAATTGTCTTAAAATATCAACAGGACGCATCTTGGAAAAAATATATACTCCTTCAGAAGTTAATATTACGTATTTTTTCGGAGGTTCTGCATGCTGTCGCACCACTAATGGAGCGCTTTCTTGGTTAAGACTGGCGAGGGGATTTTCTTGGGGGATCTGAAAACAACACTAACACCTTTGTTACGATTACAAACTCTTTTACCTCGGCAAGCGCCAGTGCTGGTCCATCTAAACTTATAGTAGTGTGAGCTTCCATTAAATTTTGGCTGAATGGGAATAGATCTGAGCTAATGCACCATAACACGTCTTTTTCATTAACTGTGGATAAAAGGAGTAAATTTCGGTCGCCATAGTGTGCTATATGTACAGCTCTTGGTCGCGTCGTTATATTTGCTGAATATCCAGGAGGTAGACGCACATGTAAAAGAAACAAAGTGTATGGTCTTTGATTCTGTGGCGTATTGACAAGAGTGTGCGTCGTCAAATAAAATCTAACTCCAGTTTGAGTGATGGCAACCAAATAGATGTGGTTTGATTCTGACGCTTCCACAGCGGAAATGCTAACAATGGGGCGAAAATTCTGACTATCCAATGTTCTAAAAATGAGTAGTGAGATTGAATTTTCACATGATTTCATGATTTTTTACTTCACTATGTTTACAGCCTGATTTACCAAAGTGGACTGCGAAATTTTTGTAATTTTTGCGAATGAATCCCCTTTAGGTCCTAAATCATAAACTTCAATTGAACCTTTCTCAGTCAAGACATATAAAATGTGTCTACTGTTGTCAACTGCAATTTGAATAATCCCATCTTCTTCACTTAGTGCCGCATTAATGAAAGATGGAACCAGAAATGATAAAGCACTAGTGGAATGATTGATTTTTTTGCACCTTTTTCCAAACCAACCACTTTCAGCCTGTAACAGAAATGTAGTCAAATAATACAGACAGGGAAGACAACTCACTTGGTACATGATTTCAAAGAGACACCCTTCTTTACTGCCCAAAAATAGGCGTCCTTCGGCTGTACTGCCAATTGTAGAAATAGTTGACCCATCAGTTGGAATTGTAAAAACTGGATCAGGAATCAACTGAATCTCATCAAATGGTCCATTAGGACCTGCTGTAAAGGTCACTCCCAACACAATAATATCCACAGCAGTAGTAAGCACTAGCAAATCTTTAATAAAAGCATGAAAAACTCCAGGTTTTGCTTTAATAAGACCAACACTGAGAATTGTCTCATTTAAGCCATCAAAGTAAGCCAAGTCTGAGTTATCTTCATATGACCAAACATAAATATCACTATCCACAGTTAGCCAAGCTCGACGGATTTCTGGAAATAACCCCATCATGCAGTGACATTGAATATCTAAGAAAGAGTTAAGATTTTGTGCGTAAAATTATATTGACTACTAGTAAAAAGGATACGACTAAAATGTTCCAAAATTTCAGATGGCAGTGGCACTTTACTGGCAGTTTTAATTTGTAGCATACTATTTAGAGCTAATGGTGCCCCATTTAAAACTGGGTAATCATGATCAGTTAGACCACTGGCAGTAGAACATTGGGGAGGATGAATATTCATCAAATCCAAAAGAGAAGGAGCTGCGCAATCAATTGTGAGCGATTTGTCGATATTTCGAGCAGCCACTTCCATTTTTTGAATCGAAAATTGTATATTATCCATTTTGCCGCTTATTATAACCTCAAACTTTAACTCCCAGAAAAGTACACCGAAATCCAACCTTGTGCAAAGCAATCACTATCTTGATCTGAATTTTAGATCGCATTGGAGCATAATATTAAATTCATCGATGATATATTAAAATTGAACACTCGTGGAGAATAAAATTTCACCTATAAACACAACGGTTACTATCAAACTGACAGCTGACAGAGAGTTGATTGATGATGTCCCCAAGTAAAAAGAGATAGAAGTACCAATCTCAAAACTAAAAATAACTAAAAACACAGTATTAATTTTTTCCGACGATCACTATAAAATATGCCTCATTTCATACAGTTTTCTCGTAGTGAAAATTTAAAATTACAAACAATTTCAGCGGGAAAACGAACGAAGAGCAAACCCGTGTGCAATGAAAAATTTGGCATCTCTAATTGGCCGACAGCTGTGTGTTTTTATATTGCACACAGGTTGACACAGATCGGGCATTATCGGTATCTAACTTTCCGCGCAACGGCATAATTATTTTGGCCGCGGCTAGGTGTTCTGCCGAATGACTTTTAAGTTTTAACTTGACCAGAGATAACTTGACGTGTTTTCGCACCGTTATTAGCAAGTGGAAAAGCGTAAACCATAAACTTTAATTAAAAAAATAAATATTAACTCTGCGAGTTTTGTGGTCGTTGGAAAAATATCGTGTACAACACGTGTTGAAAATGCGATTTCACACTCATTTGCTTAAGCCAGTCGCCTACGGCTCGTGGCTCAATTCTGCAAAACTCGTGTAAAATCTTCCATTTTCAACACTTGTTATACAATATACTATTTCACAGCCATTCGTTGAATCAGAAAAAAGTAATAAACATATACCAAAGCTCATTACTCCCAGTCCACTTATTAAAAAGTTAAGTTGGCAGCAGCCCCTAGCGATTTTCATCCGTAACAGTTGACAACAAAAGCGTTTGACCTTGATGCAACTGTGGCATGCCAAATTGCCAAAACTTGTTAAATCTTTATAAAAATCTTTCATTTGCAACAAAATTTTAATTAATTATTAGTTAATACACCCAACTTTGACAACGTGTGTTCCAAACTCGCCACATTCAATTTTCCCCCAACTTTCTCCCTAAAGAATTAAAAGCCTGATTTACGCCCAAAAATTTTCGAAAATTTACACAGGAAATTGAACTGATTGAGCTAGACTTTAAGTAAAAACAAAAAAAACGTTGATAATGTTTTCAGAATGATTTATAACATTTTACGACCTTGACTATCTTCAAATGCAACCAGTAATACATTTTATATCTGCAACTTGAAATGCAATCCGAATAAACACCAAATAACCGCTTTCATTATTGAATTACATTTTAATACAAAAACCACTTAAAAACTTGCCGAACAAAATTTGACAAATATGTAATTGACATTTACGCCAGGGGTATTCAAATTCCACCATAAATAAATGCAAATAAAATAAAATTTTCACAAATTATGAACTTAAAAGGTAAATTCTATAAATAAATAAGAGGTATTTTATCTATTGTTATAAATTATTCTAACGTGACCTTACGGTTTTTGAAAGTGGACCACTTATAAATTTTATTTATGTACTTATAAATTATTCTAACTTTACTTGACGGGTATTGAAAGTGCACCACTTACCGTTTACTGTACAAATTCTATCTACCTATTGGCTTTTAAAACCTACTAGAAAATTACACTTTTATGGATCCCGCATAACAAACAAATAATTAAGAATCTAAAAGACTTTTAATACCATTATTCGTGGTTTTAAACACGCGTTCATAAGAAATATACCTATTAAGGTAAAGTAATTTTAGTGAAGTATAAACTAGCCAAAGTGTGTGATCTTTAAAAAATATGGTTTTTGCCGTTATTAACGTGGTTTTCAAATTTGGTTGTATTTTAGGTGTAACTCCACTCAAAATCTATACCACGAAAATACCCTTCTTGTTTAAGGTTTACGTTTTTCATGTTTTTATATTTTTATGTGTCTTAAAATCTATAAATATCTATTACAAATGGCATAACTTTGTACATTTAGGCTTCACCACATTTTTTTTATTTGTCGTTACAAACGTTATTTCTTGTATTTCATGTTCAGTCTTTCCAGTAGAAAAGCGACAGAAATTATGGTTTAAGTTTTTCTTACATCTTGATAAAGTTTCTGGAAAAGTAAAGAATTGGGCTTTGTGTTTTTCGTTTTGTGCGAATTTGCTCTTGTTTTGGTTAATACCTGTTATTTTCTCTTGCGTTTGGTGCAACCAATATGATGGAAGCAAACCTAGTGTGCATTTTTTTGACAAATGGTTACACTTGTATGAGTTTTTTTATCCAATGGTAGCAATTTTAATATTGGAAATTATAAAGGAAAAATATAGTCATCAAAAGCTTTTTTTACAAAAAGAGATTTTAACACTGTCCAAAAAAGGATTGTTCCGCAAATACAGTTTATTGATGATTACAAAAATTGAAAGAAATTTAATATTGTTAAAGAACGCCGTTGATGTTTTTAACAAACTTTTTGGTTGGACAATCTTAATGGTCGCTTCAATGCTAGTTCTTAGAATTTTGATTTTTACAGATCTTAGTTTAAAAGAAGTATTTCAGTATAATCGTCGTGTGATTGCTAGAATACTGATGATTATTTTCAGTTCGGTAAGTACAAAAAATATCAGGGCTAAACTTAAAACAATTTATTTCAGTTTATTTTTCTAAGAATAACAGAGCTATGTGACGATATTAAGTGGGAACATGAAAACATTTTACATCTATCTCTTAATGTAAAAATTAAGTTATGCTGCATCAGATTAAATAAACGAAGAATGTGTTGCTTTCGTGAAATTGTTAAGAACAGCAAGCCAGAATTCAGTGCTGCTAGGTTTTTTGTCATTGACAGATCTGCAATTTGTGATGTTTTTAACAGTCTGATTACGTTTTTGATCGTTGTACTTCAGTTACAGTAGAAGAAAAATTGTTGTGAAAACCACTTATACTTGTAGAATAGTAGGTAGTTTAGTTGTGCTTTACCTTGTTATACAAAGAAAATGTGTTCTTGTGAAAAATTTTATTAAACGTACCTACTTATTTCTAAATAGTTTCTGTTTCTCTGAGAAATTAAAATTAATCTGAAACCAGAACTGAACTGTTTTTTTACGAAATCCCGAACTAGACGGAATTACATCAATGAAATAAATTGAGTGAACCGTAAAGAAACAGTTTAATCTTAAATTTAAACATTTCAGCTGCAAAATAACATTGAATGATTATTTTATAGCTTGTTAAAAACTTACTTATTTGAAAGATGTGTTGTGATTTTTGGATCGACCTACAGCAAACTAAATTTTAACAAAAATAATTCCACTTAAAAATTAGATTTTTGTATGTTAGTTGTTACTAATTTCAATGCTTACCTTTTTTGATAACAAATCAAAAAAATCAGTAAAATAAATTTCGAAAAAACAAATTGAAATTTGAATTAGTAAGTTTTCAGGAATAATTAAGTAAATATAATAGAAATTGTTCTCTAGTGACTTTAGGGCATAACAAGCGTAATACAGGTCAGTGGCACTGACTAGACAATCAATTTTCCATAAAAGTAGTCTTTCAAATGTGTTATTATTTTTCATGTACAAAGCACAAAGTAAAGAATTGAAATTGGAGTCTTCTTGTAACCTCAAAATTATTTTTTATTGCGAAAATTAGCTATTAGGAATAACAGACTTTGAGTAGTAATAAAATCAAAAAATTAGCAGAAAGTATAAATTGCCTAAATTTAATACACTCATTTCTGTTACTTCAAGGGCTTAAAAATTTTTACTTTTGATGTGCTGTTTTTCTTTTAAAAATACTGCGTAATTTTGTAGATTAATTTTGTAGATTAATTTTGTATATTTATTTATTGTTATAAATTATTCTAACTTTACTTGGCGGGTATTGAAAGTGCACCACTTACCGTTTACTAGATACAAATTCTATCTACTTATTGGCTTTTAATATCTACTATAAAATTACACTTTTATGGATTCCGCATAACAAACAGATAATTAAGAATCTAAAAGGCTTTTATACCATTATACGTGGTTTTAAACAGGCGTTCAACAAAAATATACGCATTAAGGTAAAGTAATTTCAGTGAAACTAGTCAAAGTGTGCGATTTTTAATAAAATATGGCTTTCGCTGTTATTGACATGATATTCAAATTTGGTTGTGTTTTAGGTGTAACTCCATTCAAAATCTATACTACAAAATCACTCTTCTTGTTCAAGTTCTACGTTTTTCATGTTTTTTTATTTTTATGTGTTTCAAAATCCGTAACTTTTTACTACAAATGGCATTACTATGTAGGTTTCGGTTTCACCACAATGTTTTTAAGTGTCGTTACAAACGTTATTTCTTGTATATCATGTTCAATCTTTTTAGTAGAAAATCGCCAAAAATTATGGTTTGAGTTTTTCTCACATCTTGATAAAGTTTCTGGAAAAGTAAAGAATTGGGCTTTGTGTTGTTTGTTTTGTGTTAATTTGCTCGCGTTTTTTTTTAAATCTGCTATTCCTACATATATTTGCTACAGCCAAAATGATGCGAGTTTCCTTATTGTGCGTCTCTTGAACAAACTTTTAGACTGGTATGAGTTCTTTTATCCAATGGTAGCAATTGCAATTTTAGGAATTGTAAAGGAAAAATATAGTCATCAAACGCTTCTCTTACAAAAGGAGGTTTTATCACTGTCTAAAAAAGAATTTTTCCGCAAATACAGTTTATTGATGGTCACAAAAATTGAAAGAAATTTAATATTGTTAAAAGACGCCGTTGATGTGTTTAATAGAATTTTTGGTTGGACAATCTTAATGGTCGCTTCTATGCTAGTTCTTAGAATTTTGAGTTTTACAGATTATAGTTTAAAGGAAGTATTTCAGTACAATGGGCGTGTGATTGCTAGAATACTGATGATTATTTTCAGTTCGGTAAGTACAAAAAATGTCAGTGCTAAATTAAACACAATTTATTTTAGTTTATTTTTCTAAGAATAACGGAGCTATGTGACGATATTAAGTGGGAATATGAAAACATTTTGCATCTATCCCTTAATGTAAAAATTAAATTATGCTGCAACCGGCTAAATAAACGAAGAATGTGCTGCTTTCGTGAAACTGTTAAGAACAGCAAGCCAGAATTCAGTGCTGCTAGGTTTTTTGTCATTGACAGATCTGCAATTTGTGATGTTTTTCACTGTTTGATCACATTTTTGATTGTTGTACTTCAGTTACAGTAGAAGAAAAATTGTTGTGAAAACCACTTATACCTACTTGTAGGATAGTAGGTAGTTTAGTCGTCCTTTACCTTATTATACAAAGAAAATGTGTTCTTGCAGAAAATTTTATTAAACGTACCTATTTCTGAAGAGTTTTGTTCTGTTTTTCTAAATCTTAGAAATTAAAATTAGTTTAAAACCAGAGCTAAACTGTTTTTGTACAAAATTAAGAGCTTGACGAAATTACATCAATAAAATAAACTGAACGAGCTGTAAAGAAACAGTTTTAAATGTTTTATTAGCCCTAATTAGGTATACAATAATTTTTGAGGTCTCTTTGATAAAATTTCGTCTTTCTTGTCTTTGATGAAAAATTAATCACTGATCATAATTAAAGGGATCAACTTTTAAAATAAAAAAAAACAGTTCCTATATAAACACGAATGGAATCGACAAAATGCAATTATTCATAATGTCCGGCATTATCACGCAGAGTTTTAGTCTAAACTTAAAAGTGATGGCGTTTTGTCATCTTTATTCACCTCATAAGCGAAGTAATTTTTATAAAATTCGAGCTTATGTGCTGTACATTTTGTTTGTTACTCCAATTCCTATTTTTGGGATTCTGTATTTGTTATTGGAAGAAAATCCGAATATGGAAAGAGTCAAATACAACGCTGGTTTCTTAGCCCAAGTGACGTGTTTCACAACAAAGCTCTTACCATTTGTAACAAAAGGTCGTGAAATAAGAAAATGTATTGATTACTTTGACGATTTTTCCACAAAGTGGAGAGGCGACCAGAAAGAGTTTATGAAGAATTGTATTAAAGTTTGTCGCCGAAATACGTTAATTTTTTTGTTTGTGGTAATTGGAGCTGTTAGTAGTTGGGTTACAAAACCATTGTTTTGGGAAGGACGCAATCTACCAATTGATATTTGGGTACCATTTGATTGCAGAGAAAATATTTTCGTTTACATTTTGCTTTATGCATTTTTAGCGATAGGTAAGACTGATACTTTAAATAAAATTAACTCTATCCCTGTAATTTAAGGAACTTTATACAATTCTATTTGCGTTGGAGCGATAGATCCTCTAATTGCAGGTTTAGCTTTCCATGCCACAACTCAGATAAAAATCTTAAAAGATAATTTAAAATGTCTTAGTTTCTACAGCTGTGTTGATAAATCGTTGGGTAATCAAAACGTACAAGAAAGGATTTTCAAGAATATTAAAGAATGTGTCAAGCACCATGATACAATTTTGTTGTAAGCTAAGTTTTCTTAAGCACCTTACAAACTCAAAGAATTATTTTACAGTTTCGTTAAACGGTATGAAGACAGTTTTTCGACAGTAGTGTTTAGTCAAATCGCTGGAAGTGTGTTTGTACTTTGTTTTTCATGTTTACAACTCAGTCAGGTAAGAAGTGTAGTTTGTTACTGAAATTGTTACTAAAGTTATTTCAGGTTGAATCATTTGGTTATTATCCCCTTCAGTTGGCAATGTATATTATTGTAATTCTAGCACAGGTTTATTTTTATTGTTATTATGGAACTACACTTATCGAAGAAGTAAGTAAAAATTACTTGTACTTTTTTGTAATAAGTATACAGCATGGTCCACAAGTGATAATGAGCCTGACTAAATTTAAACTGCAACCCAAAATACATTTTCATAGCATTCGTTGCCAAATTTATATTTACAACAAGACAGCTGTCAGAGTTTCGACAAATTCTTTCACTCAAGACAGTTTCTAATCGCATGTGGAATGGCATCTCTTCCGACGAAACGTTAAGCAGGAAAAAGCAATGCTAAAACTTAGCAGTCTTCATAGATTAAAAGCATAATAAGCGTGAGTAGATTGTTCTGAAAAAATTGTCAACTTTGACGTTCATTTCAAATATCTACGACAGCTATGAAAATGTATGTTGGGTTGCAGTTTGAGTTTGGTAAGGCTTATTATCACTCGTGGACCACGGTGCATAATTGTACTTTTTTTTCAGAGTAATTCTCTTACAAATGCAATTTATATGAGCAACTGGTACAATTATGATTTAAAGTCTAAGAAAGCTTTAATTATTCTAATGCAGCGCTCTCAGGAGCCGGTTATTGTAACCGCAGGAAAATTAGTTGATTTATCTTTAGTCACTTTTTCTATGGTAAGTTTTTTGTTACCTAATAATAATTAGTGACAAATTTATTATTATTTTAGATTCTTCGTCGATCTTATTCTTTACTAGCAGTCTTGAAAAATTATCAGTAAATCCTTTAATTTCCACGATTATTTTTATGTACTTAATGTAATTTGTAATGTTGTGTAATTCTTCATTCTTCATTCTCTTCTACTTTAATTAAATAAAAAATATTGTGCAATTAGTTTCAATAAACTGGGATGCAATTATGTAATTATACAAGAATAAAAAATTAAAAAACAGTTTGGTTCGGAAATAAATGAGGTAAGCTCCAGTACAAAATTTAACAAGTTGTAAAAACTCTTATCTTTAATAAACTAAATAATTATTGCCGTTTAAAAATAGCGGTATTGCAGGGACTATCAACGCTGCCAAATTTATGGGAATGGAAAGATTATTTTCTTGCAGCGAATAAATTTTTTTATCTAAAATGCACTAATAAAGTAGTACCTTATTCACTCATTTTAGACAAATAAAGTACTCTTTTACTTTCTAAACACTTTAAAGAAAATAATGCCACATTTCCATGACAACAATGCAAGCATGGCTTTTTAAAAGCTAAAAATTTGTCACTGCTGTCACTTCTGACAATTCTTTTAATGCCTTAATTGCAACCAACAGGGGTTTTGGATAAAAACTAGTATTATATTCGAGTGTAAGGACAAATTATTCACTCCAAAAATCTTATTCTCTCGATCTACGATCTCGAGAATGACTGATTTTTGTCGTGAATAATTTGCGTCCTTACGCTCTTATATAATAAATATCTATTATTATTTTTTGGCATTCGTTAAGCGCTCTTCTATACAACGTTAAGTTCTCCAATTTTTGGATATTTTGTATATTCTACTTAAAACTACGTTTATTAATAGCAGAATTACAATTGAACTACTAAACTAGATTGTAACTACTTTACTACTACATATAATGTCAAGTGATTTAAGTATACTACATACATAATATAATAGAGTGATAAATATAGTAATTCGTATTTTATTTTATATTTATTTGCAGTGGAGTCGTTGGTTTCCTGAAAAAATATAAGATTATTTGTGTTCAGGGTCAAGTTATTTTAATATCGTAAAGAAAGAATAAGTAGTTCGCATAAGCTAAAAAAATATTAGTTTTATTACTTTTACTCTTTTATTTCAACTTACTTTCAAGAAAGTATTTATGTTGATGTTAACTATTTTTCCAGCGGTAATAATCATCGGTCGTTTTGATCGTTCCATCAAAGTGTTCAACATTTTCATTGCGCCAACGTCATATTCATACCATCGACTCGTGTAAGCGTCCAATAATAAAGTGTTATTCTGTAAATCACAGCATATGTACCCATATAAAATACAAAAACTAATATGATTGAATTTATTAATATGAATGTCTACTAATATTTTGGTATTATTTCAATAATAATTCTGCATTTTATTTTAAATAATTTATTTTAGTAAGTGCATTTGTACGAAATTGAAATCGGTAGATTGGCGCATCTTATGGAAAAAGTGAACACTATAATGTTATTAGGATTATGGAAAAAACTTCAAACTTATGAAATCTTACCGAACTCAACAAAATTTGTTGTTCAAACTATTACTTTTATATTTACCTCTTCAAGTAGCATCGTTCCAAAATAACATTGTGCAAAAAGCTGTACCAAAACCGACATCACACTGATAATAGGAATCTAAAATAAATTTGGGATTTTTTATATCCCGAAAGAGATGTCTTCTCTACTACCATTAAAAAAATGACACAACACAAACACAGTGTAGCGGCAGTTCCAAACATGTTAGAGAATGTTATCCATGAGAAACATTGTTCGTACTGTTTCATAAACCTATAAAAACCTATTTTAATGCAGCAGCTTCAGAAATAATTGAAGATTAATTCAAACAACTTTGAATTATTTCTGTAATGTTAAAGTAAACACTAACCCCAAAATATCATTGTGATGCTGGATGCATTTTATTAGATTTCGACATACAATTTGACTGACGGAATTGTTAGACTTGTCGTTTGTTTGTGGTAGTTGAAGATGTTGCAATCTATATTTTAATAGTTTGAGTTGAGTAGTTGCATGAAGTACGAGTCCAACAGATAATGGATCAATAGCAGAAGTTGCAAAAGAAATGTATAAAGTTGCTAAAAACAAACTTATACTTACTTAAATATTATTATGAATGTTTATACAAATACCAGCAAATACGTACAGAAATGCACCATAATAAACTATTCCTCCGTTTGTTATATCGAATGGTAACGAAAGATGAACAAATAATTTGTACCCATTAAAAAACAACGGCAGACACGTCATAAGCGTTATACATATTAGCATGTTAATAAGATAATAAAAACTAATGTTTTTACACCACCAAATACAGTTGTTTAGAATATTCTCCTCTTGTTTTGAAACCGGAGCAAAATTTGGTAAATTTAAACAATTGACGCACTCTTTTACTTTGCTACCAGTTTGAAGCAAAATCATTGCTCTTATGCAAAAATTGGTCGATTGAATGATGAAGATTACATCAAACATCAAATCATAGAAATCCAATATGCGAAGAAAATTTGCAACTACCATACTCGTAACAGATGCTGCAATAGAAAACATCACGTAGCCTCTAATTTTCTGAAATATTGAACTTTTTTCGTGTGGATACCAATGAAGAAATGACATTACAGTCAAAGGCAGTTTAAAACTTTGTGTTATAACATTGTCGTCCATTATGGACCTAGAAGCAACTGAAACTTCACTGAATTATGCGCACTTTGATAATGGAAAGGTTAAATTGTTAGCTGGTTTTTAAATAGGTAGATTTCTATTCTTTTTTCTTAAGTCTGTTCTTTAATTATAACGCCTCTAATTTATTATTTATAATAAGGTGGAGCTTTTTGTGCTGCATTTTTATTAGCGACGCAAGGATAAAACAGAATTTAATATTAAGACAAATGAAAAATCTATAATTATAATATTGATAAAGTGGTGAACACAAAGATGATTGTAGTTTTATAAGATAAAATAGGTAATTGGAATGTTGTAAATGATACTTGAATATGGGGAATTACTTTAGTATGGGACGAAGTGGACTCATCAGTTTAATCAAATCTGCATCAATAATAGTCATAACTGTATGAATTGAAGGAATGAAGAAGTCGGATCTGTATAAAATAATAAGTTTAAAAAAATTGTTTATTGTTCCTTTAAAACAGCTGAACTCAACCTTGTCTCGAGTTTGACGTTATTGACTATATTCTCGCAGATTCATCTCATAATTATTATTATTTTTATATGTAATTTCTATATTATAACTGACAGGTTATGAACCGGTTTACACAATAACTTTCTTAAAATTAAGTTAAGCAACAAATTTCACAATTGCTAACATTTAATTGATGGAAAAACGGTTGTATGTCACTTTAACATGCTCTTAATGGAAATTGAAGTTTCTGTAAACCTGCCCTTAGTCTTTTACCTTTACTTTAACAAAATTTATACATAGTTACAGATTTATATTACGATACAAGTTCTAGTCAATAAAAATGCAGCTTTTGCCATTATTCGCATTAGGATTTAAATCTCAATCCAACAGATCTATCCTGCTATCCTGGTCGTAGAAAAAATGGTATATGCAACTATCAGTTTGTGGCCATTATAACACTAGTATTGGTTGGTAGGTACTACGTAGTTTATTTAGATTATCTAATAATAATATTTGATACTGACGTTTTGAAAGATATTTATTATGCAAGACTATAATGAAACATATATTTATTTATATGTTAAACTGTTAAAGTTAATGATTTAATAGATACCACATCTATGTTTTTATTTAACACAGTCACACTAAAATAATAAAATGTTGAAAATTACACTTAAAAAATAAACACAGCAAATGTAAATTATACAAACTATTCTACGGACACAATATGCATGACTAGATACTAAATTCCACTGTTACTAATAGGTAAAAAAGGTAACTAAATATAAAAAACATGCAACTTAACTTAATAATAATTTTGCATTAACTTATGTATGTTTAAGCTTTAATTCACATTTTATTATAAAAAACATTAAAATTATGTTGTTTGGTCAAATAAAAAAATTACACTAAATTAATTAATAGATAAATACATTTATACATATATACTGGTAAAATTTGCTATTATTTAGACTGTTATTAACTGATTTTGCGGTACAGGAATTTACTGAAAAAAATGAAAAATATTTTTAATTTAGAACTGTAAAATGCTAGTTGTTAACTGAACTTCGATTCTTTAATTATTTAAACACTGTAATAAAAGAGTAAGTAGTCTGGAGAAACTGAAAAATTAATATTAATTATTATAAAACTTACTTTTATTGAAACTTACTTTCGAGAATGTATTTATATTCACGCCAACAATTTTGCCCGCTGTGACAATCATTGGTCGTTTCGATCGTTCCATAAGAGTGTTCAACATTTTTTTGGCGGTTATGTCATATTCATACCACTGAGTCATATATGTGGCCAGTAATAAAGTGTTGTTCTGTCAATCATAATTTAATAAATAATTCAAATTGAAATTATTTGTAATTGGAAGAAGTTTATGCATATGTTTAAACAACAAAATTTTATCTCCAAAATAAAGTAGTTGCAAAAATTGTGTGTGTCTTGTCTAAATTACTATAAGTGAAAGTTAAAAAAGCACATTTTTTTTAGTCTTTTGGTATCACGCAACGAGCAATCTCAAGAAATTTTTTTATATAGAAATTTTGATTTTTTTTCGTAGATTTATAATCTTTTGTGCTAGCTGATGTTGTAGTTAAGAGTTTTGTACTTCATTTGAGTTCATCTTGAGGCAAGTGCAAATGTGGTTGAAACTAGAAAAGCTCCCAAAAGTGAATATAGTGCAATACGGTAATACAAACATAAAATTTATTTACCTCTTCAAGCAGCAACGTTCCAAAGTAACATTGTACAAAAAGTTGTATAATAACAGAAAATGTAATAGTAAATAAAAGCATGGCATCCACACTGATAACCGGAATCTAAAATAACTTAAGTAAATAATTTTTTATATTATGTAGGTACATAGGTTGAAATGTGTTTACCGTAAGAAAAGTAACACAGCAAAAACACAGAGTCCCGGCATTTCCAAAAATGTTAGAGAATGTGATCCATGAGAAACAGTTTTCATACTCTTCCACAAAACTTAAAAAAATTAAAAGTTATTCACATCTAGTGCCTCAAAAATAATTTGAAGCAATCTTGTAAAATTTACCAACCTCAGTATATCGTTATGATGCTGAATGCATTTGATCAAATTTTGACGAACAATTATATGCACAGAACTGTAAAACTTATCATTTGATAATGGTAAATGAAGATGTTGCAATCTAAACTTTAGTACTTTTAGTTGGGTAGCTGCATGAAGTGCGAGTCCACCAGCTAGTGGGTCAATTAAAGAAGTGGCACAGGAAACGTAAAAACCTCCTAAAATAACAAAAAATAATTTAACATCAAAATAAATTTTTATACTTACCTGTCCAAATAAATAGAAACATACCATAGTAAGGCATTCCTCCCTTTGTTGTATCGAACGGTAACAGAGGATGTAAAAGTAACTTGTTTCCTTTCGAAAACAAGGGGGAAAATATCATAAGCGATACACATATTGTAACGTTGATAAGAAAATAGAAACAAATGTTCTTACACCACCAAATACAGTTGTCTATAATGTTTTGCTCTTCTTTTGAGATGGGGGCAAAATTCGGTATTCTCAGATAATTAACGCAGTTTTTAACTTTTTTACTTGTTTGAAGCATAATCATTGCTTTTAAGCAGAAATTGCTGGATTGAATGATGTAGATTAAATCAATTCTCAAATTATTGTAATCCAATGTAAGTTGAAAATTTCCAATGAGCAGAATTGTAAGAGATGCTGCAATTGAAAACAACACGTACCCTCTAATCTTCTGAAATTTTGAACTACGTTCAGGTGGATACCAATTGAGAAATGACATTAGAGTCGTAGTTAGTTTAAAACTTTGACTTATTATATCATCGTCCATCATCGGACTGATACTTTTGTGTATCACGTGCACTTTGAGATTGAAAGATTATTTCATAAGTTGATTTTTATATACTTGTCTGCTATTTTTCTTCCTATGTCTTTCCTTTAATTATAACTCTTCTAGTTTATTATTTATAAAAAAAACGGAAGACGTCGTGCTGCACTTTTATTAATGCAAAGATAAGATAGAATTTAATATTAAGGCTTATAGTGAAATCTATAATTTATTAATGAAACGGTGTTGACAAAGCTTATTTCAGTTACTAAGAAACAACTATGTAGTCATAAAGTGGCAAATTGTTCAATATAAAAAAAATGTTTTGTTAGATATTTAAGACAAAATAGTGATTAGTGTTAGTGATTTGTGATTCGTTTATTCAGATTATTACATTTTTGGATTTTCTAAAGGTAAAAAAGTTTGTTATATTAGCTTCGATTTTTTGCATTTCGCACATACAGTAACTTTTTTAAAACGAAGAAAAGATATGTGGTTTGCCAAATGATAGAATCCTCTAATCCTATAAAACTTTAATGGGGTTGGTAAAAAGAAATTTTTTATTTTGTGATTTTAAAGTTTTGAGTGGGAAATGCCACACGTATTTGTGTATGATGTCAGGACCAACCAGTTAAAATATTCGTGGGCATTTTATTTACACCCTGTATATTTAGTACATAATTTCAATAAAATAAAATTTTGTTTGGATTTCAATGTTAAAATAATAACGTACAATATACAGTATTTTACACAGAGTGTTTCACAAATAGACGGCAATTCCCGAACTGGTAACTTTTTGGGCTTCCTAAAAAGATATGCTTTCTTAAAACGACCAATGAGATGCGTTAAAAAACTAAAAAACGCACATGATACATATCAAATTAAGTTGTTAAACAAATGATAGTATTTCTTAAATCTGAAGACATTAGGACGATATCACTGCTCATTCTCGTTCCATAAAGTCCTCAGATTTACCGATTCACGTATTGTGTGTTTACGAAACATCCTGTATCTATCATTTAAATGCAAATTGAATCAAACCTTTAGTAGTCGGATAAAGCGGGAAAGCTAGTGATTTTTTTTATGGTTCAAAATTAATGAAAACTGACGCACAAGCCAGTGGAATGAAACTAAAATTTTAAAAAATGTAGTACAAAGAAAGTATGTATGTACTTCTAATTTTATACTATCAAGAAATTATTTAATTAAAACAGTTTCTAAAATACAGTCACATTATTTTAAGATTTTTGATATTGAATATATTTATGTGGCCAATCTAATATTTATTAACTGTTTTTATGTCAGGAAATTAGATTATAAGGGCCCGATTTCATGTTGACTTGTGGCATTGCAAATCAGAATTGCGCCTTAGCAACCCCAATTAAACTGATGCTACCTTAGCAACTGCGTCAACGCAATTTTGCGCCACTGACTTGAAATCGGGTCCTAAGTAGCTATAAAAATTGTTTTTTATCTCGGTTTAATAGTAGTTTTGTTCCAAAAATTCAAAAATATTAAATAATTAAACTTTGATTTTAAAATTATAATAAATAATTAAATATTAAAATTTAGAAAACAGCATCTTATGAACGTTTTGGATTTTTAGTCGAATTTGCGAATGTGATACAAATGATAAACGTACCTATACTTGCTTTTTGTTATTACTAATATTAAACTAGTCTTAATCAAACAACCAATTTTACATTGAATCGGCAAGTCGAGCTTTATCTCTCATTCTTGGAAGTTTGTCAGCAGTGCAAGTGCCCTAGTTCTCATGCTTTTTTTCTTTGAAGATCGTTTGCAGGAACGCAGGAACGCTTACAAGGTGGAAAACGGAACTGCGAGCTTCAACAGGTGGTCAAAGGGGATTACTTTTTTCACCGAGTTGTTGGATGAGTCATGTCATGAATTAGAGTCGCCGTTCAGGGAAAAATTGAGCGACTTGAAACGCCGGTTTTTCACATCAAACTCTTTACTTTTTTCCTGACTAAAAATTGCTATTGAAACTTTATAACATGATATGACATACATATTATTTTTTTATTGCGTACATAAATTAATTAATAAAGCACAACTACAAGTTATTTTTGTACATATTTGTAGAATAAAAATCTAGAATGAATTTTGACGAATTCTCATTGATAATTTTTTAAAACTGCGAGAAGAGAATACGATCTTCGTAGAATCTATAAAACGTTTCACATAAAATAAAGAAAAAGACAGAACTCATAACGTACTGTAGTAAAAGTGTCTAAAGATAAATCAATTATGTGACCAGCTGTGATTGTGAGTGGCACTTTTGAACGTTCTATTATTATTATAAGCGCTTTTTTACTTCGCATGTCGTAATTGTACCATTTTCCACTATAAATAGCACTGGTTAAAGAGTAGTTCTACAAATTAACAGATTAAATTTTAGACACTTTTTTAGTCGATTTTTACTTCTTCTGATAAAGTCGAACCGTAGAAGCAATAAAAGTAAATTTCCCCAAGAATGATAATAAAATATGTGACGAGTTGAAAAGCATAGTAGCCAAAAGCTTCCACCTTAAAACGTACGACTAAAATTAAGAAAATATTGTTGTAATCATTACTTTGCTAAGTTGTAAACAGCTGAAACCCAAAAGAAACACACTTGCGGCAATTTGGCTGAATACCACCCACGAAAAGCACTTTTCATAGTCTTTAACAAACCTAAAACGGCATTATTTAGTAATTTAATAAAAACTAAGAGTACTGACCTTAAAATTTCATCGTAATGATCAATGCACTTTTTAATACTCTCGAAGATTAGTTGTTGTTTCATTTCTTCTTTTAGATCTACTATTTGTTCTGAAACTGTCTCACTCGCGTGTTCTTCAAGACATTGTAAATTATTTTTTAACAGTTTTAATTGGGTAGTGGCGTGGTAGGCAAGACCTGCTATTAAAGGATCAAGTACTCCTGTTAATAAAGATGCCACAATTGGTCCTGTTAAAAAAAAATCAAATATAAAAACAAACTCTCATTATTACCTATAGCCACAAACAGATAAATTAGACAGTAAATTAGAGCTTCTTTCGTTGATTCAAAAGGAAGCCAAATATCAACGGGATATAGTCGATCCTTTAAAAACAAAGGCTTTGCGGCCCAACTAACAACAGCAAAAATAGAACACACGAGGAAACCCATAGAGTTCCTACGACAGATATTAACACAATTATCAACAATCTTCTGTTGGTCATTTCTTGTTTTATTCAAAACAAATTCTTCTAAATAGTTTAGGCACTTTTTAAGCCGATTGTTGTTTATAACAAAAGGCAGAAACTTCGTTATAAAACAGACAACTTGAACTTGAAACGCAGCGTTGTAGTTGACTCGTTCCATGTCAAGATTCTCATCGAGAACAAGATGTAGAATGCTGAGAACTGGCACTGTTACAATCGTTAGTATGAAAAATATCCATTTAAAAATGTTGTAGAAAATTGTATGTTTGCCTGGCTCATACAAGAATAGCATTTTCATTACAAACAAGTTTAGCTTAAAACTTTTACTGACTACGTCCGTCATCGTTCTTCGTGATAAACTGTATGCAATCAATTTTTGAACGTATTATATAGTCGAAAGAGATTCATAGTTTTTCAGAATGCTTCTAATTAGTCTATTAATTTTTCATCAAAGTCTCGATCAAGAAAATGAAGCTTCTACAGTAATAAAACTTTAATTGGTTTCCTCCCACTTTGTACAAAGGGTTTTTTCTACAATTAAATACTTCTTGAAAAAGAGAATAATTGATTTAAGATTAGAGTCTCAGGTTACAAGAAACTTTGATCTGAAGTTATTATTTTTCCTAAATGTCAAGTTTATCGTCTTTGTCTTTATTTGCGTGACTTTTTTACAGTTTGAATTATATTAGCAAAACAATCAATGAGATTGAGAGTAAAAGTTGGAGGTAGTTCTAGTTGACGCGTCATTGTCAACACCGGGAGTTATAAAAATGAGTGTATTTGGCTGAATTGTACCAAATATGCTACGTACGTGACAACACCAGCAATTATCTAAAAACCAAAATTGAATTTTTCAAAAATATTAGTTTAAAGTTATACCGAGTACACAATGGAACAGTTTAAACTTAGAAGACCACAAATTGTGAACTGTATAGAATTAACTTCTAGTCGCAGAATAAACTTTTCTTCCTAAAAATATCAGTTAGTTTGATTACAATCTGCACAACAAACGTACAAATTTGTATAACTTAATTCCGTTTTTTTTCATTGTGACACAGATCTCATTAATCAATTCTCCCGTTAGAATTTCCTGAAAAATAATAAAAATAGAAGTACCTATCAAAACAGATTTTACCTGTTCAACAATTTTTTCAAAAAACGTTGTTGTAATAGTTAGGGAAACTATAATTAAAAGGAACCAGGAAATTATACCAACAGCTATAGAGAATTTATCGATAAATGTTTTGCTGAACTCTATTTCTATTTTTGATCCATAAAAAACGTCAGTCGCAGCATAAAAAAAGCCGTTTAAGACTATTAGAAGAACAAAGAATTGTAATTCCTTGCCGACATCTTTTGATAGTTTGTTTAACGTTTTATGAATCTTGACAGCTTCTTGCAGGTCCAAAATTTTAAAACTAGTTTCTCGTTTTGCTTTTAAACCATTGCGAAATTCATTATACAGATTTGCTAAACTTGATATAAAAACAAATATTGTAAAGTCAGATAAAAAATAGTAGAGAAATCCATTGTAGAAAGAGTATCGAAAAGAGTAGTCTTTATGTTCAATTATCATAAAGTTGAGGTCTATAACAAAAACTGTTAACACTAAAACGAGTTTTAGAAAAAATGTCATTAGCAAGTGATTGGCTATTTGTTCGTAATCAACTTTTTGTGAGGAAAATTTCGAAATGCGTGTCTCAATTAGGTCAATTCTTGTTAATAGTTCGGAAATTTTTTTTCTTTTCCAATAAGCCGTACATACGAAGCCTATATTCTGAATAATATTTGCCGTAAACTGGTAAATAGTCATCCAACTTTTTATTGAATTTTCCACTCCGTAATATTTAAAGTACACAAACATATTGGAGGTTATAACAATAAAAGGCAATATTATTAATTTCGAGTTTTTGCTGAAAATTTCTTTCGTTGATGTGTTTATTCCATGCACTGGCAAACCTGTGTACTTCCAAACGATAAACAACGGATTTACATATTCAAAAACATTGTTTGGTTGCCACATTTTGACTAACACTAATTTACATAAAATTAATACAAGGAGAAATATTGCAATCAATTTTATTACTTCGAGTCAACAATTAAGTTGTTAATGTACTTACCTACTCACTTTTACAAAAATGAATATGTTTATTTTCATATTTAGGATAATTAATACCGACCAAGTTAACGAATCCACCATAATTGCAGCTATTAATATCCTGTTTTAATTTATAGCTATTTATTTGAGAAGGATATTAAGTAATTCATAATGAACGAGG
Organism: Gnatocerus cornutus; assembly: GCA_029298725.1. Taxonomy (NCBI): domain Eukaryota; kingdom Metazoa; phylum Arthropoda; class Insecta; order Coleoptera; family Tenebrionidae; genus Gnatocerus; species Gnatocerus cornutus. The sequence continues at coordinate 11,736,864 of CM055514.1, forward strand.
ACGTTACTTGTTAACGTCCGAGTTTTTTATGAATTAGTTAATATCCGTAGTAAATACAAAGCTTTATCGAAACATGGACGAAGGTTACCACTCAACAGTTTTGCAAATTTTCAATTTTTGACGGAAGTTTTGAACGCGATGAAACAGCGAGAAAAGCATTTTCCAAGATATTTTATGTTAGAATTAATATAAATAAATGCAGATCTTCAGAATGGATTTAATTTTGGTCTTTGGAGTTGCTTTCGTTTGCATAAAAACGTTGAATATTATGGATTAATGGCAACTGTGCTATTATGAGATGGTAACTATGCTATTATGAAACAGTAACTATGTTATTATGAATTATTTGTATCATCACTATTATGATGTACTTTACACGTAAGCATACAAAGGTATTAGATACATTTTAATCATCATGTTTCGATAAAATAAATTTATCGAATAATTTGGATAATTTTCCGTGAATTGCACCAAATAGGCAGGATAAGTCGCAATCAATAAAACCATCTAAAAATAATTACTCAACCAAAGTATTGTAGTTTTTAATTTACCCACCAAGAAAATTAACGAGCAATCTGAAGTACCTAAGCAGCCCAAATACTCAAAATATAAGAGCTTTATATTTATTTTAATCTTAAATTTAAACATTCCAAATGCAAAATAACATTGCACCATTATTTTATAGCTCGTTAAACTTATCCATTTGTAGGAAGTGTTGTTATTTTTTGATCGCTCTACAGCAAAATCAAACTCATCAAAAACAGTAGCACCCTAAAATTCCATTTTTTATGTTAGTTGTTACAAATTTCAGTGCTTACCTGTTTTGATAGAAAGTCAAAAAAATCGGCTAAATAAATTTCGGAAAACCAAATTGAAATTTGAATTAGTATAAGTTTTTAGAAATAATTAAGTAAACATAATAGAAATTGTTCTCTAGTGACTGTAGGACATAACAAACGTAATTCAAGTTAGTGGCACTAACTAGACAATCTGACAAAATTTTTAACAAAAGTAGTTCTTCATATGTGTTATTATTTTTGATGCATAAAGCACAGAGTAAAGAATGAAATTTAACGTATTCTTGGAGACGTGTAACTTTTGAATCATTTTTATTAGAAAAATAAGCTAGGAATAAGCGGCTTTGAGTAGTAATAAAATAAAAATTAGCAGGAAGTTTATTTCAGATTGTATACTTAACAAGGAGAAAGTAAGCACACAAGGAGAAGGACGTAAAATTGTTCTTAAACTTAGATAACAGTGTAGAAAAACAGTCACTGATATAATATTATACTGTAAAATGTATTGTATCAAGAATTTGAACGATATTAAAAAAATAATCAATGAGATTGAGAGTGAAAGTTAGAGGTAGCTTAACTTCTTCTCCAGCCGACGCAATAGAATTTAATAAAATTAGGGTATTTGGCTAAATTGTACCAAATATGCTACGTACGTGACAACACCAGCAATTATCTAAAAACCAAAAATGAATTTCTCAAAAATATTACTTCTAGTTTATAGTTATACCGAATACACAATGGAACAGTTTAAACTTAGAAGACCACAAATTGTGAACTGTATAGGATTAACTTCTAGTCGCAGAATAAGTTTTTCTTCCTAAAAATATCAGTTAGCTTGACTACAATCAGCGCATCAAACATACGAATTTGTATGGCTTAATTCCGTTCTTCTTCATGGTTACAGAGATCTCATTAATCAATTCTCCCGTTAGAATGTCCTGTAAAACAACAAAAATAGAAGTATCTATTAAAACAGATTTTACCTGTTCAACAATTTTTTCAAAAATCGTCGTTGTAATAGTTAGGAAAACTATAACTAGAAGAAACCAGATAATTATAGTAACAGCTATAGCGAATTTGTCGGTGAATGTCTTGCTGAATTCTATTTCTAGTTTTGATCCATAATAAACGTCAGTAGCTGCATAAAAATAATCGTTTAAGACTTTTAGAAGAACAAAAAATTGTAATTGATTGCCGACATCCTTTGATAGTTCGTTTAACGCTTTATGAATCTTGACAGCTTTTTGCAGGTCCAAAACATTAACAGGACTTTCTCGTTTCGCTTCTAAACCATTACGAAATTCATTATACAGATTTGCTAGACTTGATATAAAGATTAATATTGTGAAATCCGATAAAAAGTAGTAGATACATCCAATGTAGAAACAATATCGATAAGAATAGTCTTTCGCTTGAATTATCATGAAGTTGAAGTCTAGAACGTAAACTATTAATACTAGGACGAATTTTATAAAACATGTTAAAAGCAAGTGACTGGCTAATTGTCTGTAATCAACTTTTTGTAAACTGAATTTTGAAATGCGTGTCTCATTTAGGCCAATTTTTGTTAATAATTTCGGAATTTCTTTTTTTTTCCAATAAGCCGTACATACAAAGCCTATATTCTGGATAAAATTTGCTCCAAATTGGTAAGTACTAATCCAACTTTCCATTGAATTTTCCACTCCATAATATTTTAAGTACACAAAAATATTGCCAGTTAGAATCATGAAAGATATTATCATTAGTTTCGATTTTTTGTTAATAACTTCTTTCGTGGATGCGTTTATTGTATGCACTGGCAGCCCAGTGTACTTCCAAAAAATAAACAACGGATTTACATATTCGAAAATGTTCTTTGGTTGCCACATTTTGATCAACATGCAGCTAAAATATTACAATCAATTATATTATTTTGGGTCAACAATTAAGTATTCCTAATGTAAGTACTTGCTATTACAGAAATGAATATGCTCAGATATATCTACTACCTTTTCATAATTATGGAAAATTAATTACGACCAAGTTAACCTGGCTTTGAAATTATTTATTAGAACAATAAAAATAACTATAATTAGAATACAACTACATATTGTGCGAGGTACAAAAGCTGAAAATTGCACGATTATTTTTAAGGTTGTTAAACTCACCCTTTTCTAGGAGTGTTGTGGATTTTGCATTGAACCACATCAATTTTTGAATGTATTTTACATACCTAGACAAAACAAGATTTTTTTAAATGTTTCTAATTAGATACATATGTAGTTCCTGAAAAAAAAAATTGATTCTAGATAAAAGTCTCAAGTTACATGAAGCTTTGATCTAAAGTTATTATGTTTTAATAAATATCAAGTTTATTGATTTTGTTTTTATTTGCGTAATTTTTTAACAATTTGAGTTATATTAGTGAAACAATAATTGAGATTGGGAATGAAAGTTGGTGGATGCTTTTCCAGATTCTTTTCTAGCCATTGTTAACAAAATTCCACTATTTATTAAAATTAGTGTATTTGGCTAAATTGTACCAAATATGCCACGTACGTGACAACTCCAGCAATGATCTAAAAACCAAAAGTAAATTGCCCAAAAATAAAACTTATAGTTTAAAGCTATACCGAGTACACAATGGAACAGTTTAAACTTAAAAGACCACAAATTGTGAACTGTATAGAGTTAACTTTTAGTCGCAGAAAAAGTTTTTCTTCCTAAAAATGTCAGTTAGCTTAATTACAATCTGCACAACAAACGTACAAATTTGTATGACTTAATTCCATTTTTTTTCATGGCTACACAGATCTCGTCAATTAAGTTTGCAGTTAAAAATTCCTGTAAAGTAACAAAAGTTAAAGTACTTATTAAAACAGATTTTACCTGTTCAACAATTTTTTCAAAAAACATTGTTGTAATAGTTAGGGAAATTATAACTAAAAGAAACCAGGTAATTATAGCAAAAGTCATAGAAAATTTATCGGTGAATGACTTGCTGAACTCTATTATTAATTTGGTTCCATAAAAAACGTCAGTCGCAGCATAAAAAAAATCGTTTAAAACTTTTGGAAGAACAAAGAATTGTAATTCTTTGCCGATATCTTTTGATAGTTCGTTTAACGCTTTATGAATCTTGATAGCTTCTTGCAGATCCGGAATACTGAAACTGGTTTCCCGTTTTATTTCTAAACCATTACGAAATTCATTATACAGATTTGATAGACCTGATAGGAAAATAAATGTTGTAAAATGTGATAAAAAATAGTAGAGAGATGAAGTGTAGAAACAGTATCGAAAAACGTAGTCTTTCTCTTCTATTATCATGAACTTGAAGTCTATAACAAAAACTGTTAACACTAAAACCAGTTTTAGAAAAAATGTTAGAAGCAATTGATAGGCTATATGTTCGTAATCAACTTTTTGTAGAGTGAATTTTGAAATGCGTGTCTCATTTAGGCCAATTTTTATTAATAGTTCGGAAATGGTTTTTCTTTTCCAATAAGCCGTAATTACGAAGCCAATATTCTGGATACAATTAGCCGCATACTGATAGACAGTGACCCAACTTGTTATTGAATTTTCTACTCCATAATACTTTAAGTACACATAAATATTGGAGGTTAAAATAATAAAAGGCAATATCATAAATTTCGATTTTTTGTTGATAATTTCTTTCGTGGATGTGTTTATTGTATGCACCGGCAAACCCGTGTACTTCCAAATAATAAACAACGGATTTACATATTCAAAAATGTTCTTTGGTTGCCACATTTTGACCGATACACAAAAAAAATATTACAATCAATTTTATTATTTTGTGTCAACAAATAAAATTAATGGAAGTACATACTTGCCATTACAGAAATGAATATGCTCAGAATATCTTACATTTTCATATTAAAAATAAATAATTACAACCGAGTTAACCTAAATAAAATTATGTCTAATTATAATAGATCTGCCAATAATTAAATGTGAGACACAAAAGTTGAAAAAAAAACCCGGCGCATCCACCATAATTGCAGCTATTAATATCCCGTTTTTAATTTAAATAAATTTATCAGAAGAAATCGGATAATTTTTCGTGAATTGCACTAAATAGGTAAGATAAGTCGCAATCGATGTAATCATCTAAAAAATAATAATTACACTACCAAATTGTAATTTACTCACCAAGAAAATTAACGAGCAATCTAAAGTAAAAAGTCCAAGTATTTGAAATCTAACAGCTTCATTTTTTATTCTAAAATTTAAACATTCCAACTGCAAAATAACATTACACAATAATTTTATAGCTTGTGAAATTCACCCATTTGTAGGTAGTATTGTGATTTTTGGATCGACCCAGAGCAAAGTCAATTTCATCAAAAACAGTAGCACCCTAAAATCCTATTTTTTGAAGTTAATTGCTACATAATTAAATATTTACCTGTTTTGATAAAAAGTCAAAAAAATCGGCTAAATAAATTTCGGAAAACCAAATTGAAATTTGAATTAGTAAGTTTGCAGGAATAATTAAGAAAACATAATAGAAATTGTTCTCTAGTGACTTTAAGGCATAACAAGCGTAATACAAGTTAGTAGCACTAACTAGACTATCTGATAAAATTTTTAATAAAAGTAGTCCTTCAAACGTGTTATTAACTTTGATACATAAAGCACAGAGTGAAGAATGGAAATCAACGTATTTTCGGAGTTGAATTGCAACCCCTGGATTATTTCTTATTTCAAGAATTAGCTCAGAATAACAAGCTTTGAGTTGTAACAAAATAAAAATTAGTAGAAATTCTAAATTTAGATTGTATACCTGTCCAAAGTAAGCACACAGAGCGAAAAAGATCTCAAAAGTGTTTTTAAAACCTACATAACACTGTAGAAGAACACTGATTGTTATAATACTATACTGAAATATTATGTAAGCCACAATGTATTTTATCAAGAATTTTATTGTCTGCTCAGACGATTTTGATAAAAACTGACTTGCAATTTTCTTTAACTCAATTAAATTCACGAATATTTCTGCAATGTTCGCTCTTTTTTTGTACGTGAGAATCACTAAACCAAAATTTTGTAAAAAGATTGAACCAATTTGAATTAAAGAAATTACGCTATAAATAAGTGTTGTAACTCCAACAAATTTTGAATAAATGTAAACGTTGAAGAAAATAAAAGTAATACTAAAAAAGAAGGAAAAATTCGATTTTTGATGCAGAATTATTGTAGTGTTGTGAGATTGTTGTAGGTCGTACATTGGCAGACCACTGTATTTCCATATTTTGAAAATAAAGGAACCGATTTTCCAGAATGCATCAGACTCAGACATTTTGTCGTTCTAGACTGAAGTCGACTAATTGTTTAATCGATGTGGAAAGTTATTTTTGTCTGACAAACGGGTAGCTGACCTGTTGTTTGTAAAACAACAATTATTTGTTACATTATGAACTGTTAATTTAATAAAAAATTAAATTAGATGGTTTGAAAATATTTTTTTTGCGTTTTATAATTATGATTGGAAATTAAACAAGGTACTGCTTCACTAAATTTTTATTATCGCTTTGTGTACAGTTTGTTTAGACATTGAATAATTCTGTTTTTAGTCCTTACACTTTTCTATTTTTTTTTATTCTATTTTAGTGTCTTGTATTTATGTAATCTAAAACTGTATGACATTATTTTAGCACAGCTATGAACGAATAGGTGCTTTGAAGCAACTGAAAAATAATAAATCGTAAACTTTACGTATCGAAATGTTCAATTACCTTTGAATACGTCTCCATCGTGACAGCAACCATTTTACCAGCGCTCACAATCATTGGGCGTTTTGACCGTTCCATAAAAGTGTTCAACATTTTCTGGGCAGTCACGTCATATTCATACCAGAAGCTCATATACACGGCCGTTAATAAAGTATTGTTCTGGAAGAAATTTTCGAAAAAATGAGAAAAAATTGCCAAAGAAACAAGCTTAAATTTACCTCTTCAAACAATACAGTTCCAAAGTAACAGTACAAGAAAAACTGAGTTATAATAGAGATGATCACACTAAAAAGAAGCACCGCGTCTACGCTGGCAATTGGGAGCTAAAACAAATCAATTGTTATTAAATCAAACCCAGAAATATGTCTACTGTTATCAAAGTGACACAGCAGAATCCAAGAGTGCCCACGTTTCCAAAAAAGTGAGAAAATATCAGCCAAGAGAAGCAGTCTTCAAACACGTCTATGAATCTAAGAAAATAAAGTTGAAAAAATTATTCTCTACAAAAGTGTACGAACTTCAATATAGAATTATGGTACTGGATGCAGCTGACCAGGTTTTCATGAACAGTCATATTTACGGAATTCGTGGTTACAGTCTTATCATCTGTGTGTGGTAAATGAAGATGCTGTAGTCTATACTTTAGAACTTTTATTTGAGCTGCTGCGTGAAGTGCTAGTCCACCAGCTAATGGATCAATGATTGAAGTGGCACACGAAACATAAAAAACTCCTAAAAATAATTAATAAATTTATTATTAAAACGTACGTTTATCCTACCTGCCCAAATGAATACAAATGTACCATAATATCCAATTCCTCCATGTGAAACATCAAATGGTACGTAAGGGTGTATAAGTAGCTGGTATCCTTTGAAAAACAGCGGAGAAAAAATCAAAAGAAAAATACATATAATAACGTTAATGAGATAATAAAAGCACATGTTTTGGCACCACCAAATGCAGTTTTCTATAATGTTTTTCTCTGCTTGTGTTACTGGTGCAAATTTTGGAGAACCAAAATAGCTCACGCAGTTTTTCACTTTTTCACCTTTTAGAAACAAAGTCAATATCTTCAAACAGAAATTGGTGGATTGTATTATGTAGATTATATCGATTCTAAAATTGTCGTAATCCAGAGTTTGTAGAAAATTCACTGCACACAGAACTGTAAGCGATGCTGCAACTAAGTACATGAAATAAGCTCTGGCTTTTTGAATCAATGAGGTTTTTTCGGATGGATACCAATGAAGAAACGACATTACAGTTACGGTTAGTTTAAAACTTTTCGTAATTAGATTGTCGTCCATTATGAAAGTAGAGTTAACTGCACGATGTATTCTTTTGATATGACCACGTTAATACTCTTGAAACGTTTTATAGACGTTCTCGTTATTTTTCTTACAATTCTTTCCTTTAATTATACCGCCTTTACTTTATTATTTATTAAAAATGAAAAGAAGACGTCGTGTTCGACTTTTATTGCAACGCAAAGGTAATGTATAATTTAAAATTAAGACGTAAGTGCATAATTTATAAAACTTTGTTGACAAAGAATATTTCAGTTACTAAGAAACAAGTCTTTATAATGTGGTGTGCAAATAATGCAACGAAAATTGTGCCATTTAATTTTTAAATAACTAGTGTTGTAATTTATGAAAATTTGTGTTTAAAAATTGGTGAAACTTTGAGATAAGATATTTGGTAAGTTAGTCAATTATTTCTAATCTTATGGTACTTTAAGTGGTTGCACTGAGTATTTATTTGCTTCATCACTCAGCAAAGCTCTGTTAATATTGTTCAGTTAATTATTTTTTCGGATTGAAGATGAAAATCATGAATCATCACTTTAACGATTAAATAGAAAAACTCTGGAAAAATGTCATAAAATGGGTCAACACTGGCAGTGCAAATGGAGGAAGTACCATAAAAGATGTCTGGCAACTTCATTTTGCTTACTGCTTGAATAAGTTTTTGATTGAAAAACGAGTTGTAATTATATTTTTTAGGATTTCTTTTTGTGGAATTTAATGACATATCAGAAGTTTGAACAAAAGTTATCGAAATAAATGTTAAAAAGTAAACATTGTAGTTTGCAATTTTAAAAAATGTGTGTGTCAAATTTAAAGTTGAGCATAATTCACTCACTATTGGTTTATATTTAAAAAGAAAAAATATAATTTTTTGGATACTGGTATATTTCTTTTACTTTCAATAAATTGTTATTTAAGAGCATTAAGAAAAAATGCTTGTAAATATGACGCCCAAATTGAATCTTAAAGCAGGATCTAGAATTTAAAATGTGTTGGTTTCTTTATTGCTTGATTGATAGTGAAATACAACTTGAAAAAGAATTGAAGCTATTTTCTAGCAGAAATAAACTTTTTGGTATAACGAGTTATCTGTTAAATTCTTATTAATTCTTTAATATCTTCAGAAAAATATTCTGAATAATGAAAATATTGTAATAAAACTCTACTATAATGTAAGTTTGACGCAGCTTCGGTATTCTAAAGACACATCGCTTCTACTTCATTTTCTGTATACGAAACACAAACTTTAAAATCCTGTCTGTAATTGTACTAATTTGATAAGCAAATTGTCTTGCGGACGATCAATTAATGTTCGGCGGCAAGTGCATAAAAGCGCTATAAATAGCTCGTGGATATATTGATTAGCAAAGACGTGGTCATTGGAACTATTAACGAACACGTAAAAAAATGTAGACAATATGTGGGTTAGTCGATTAGAAGGGGAAATGGACGAACGGAGATCATTTAAGGGAATTTATAGGAAAGCCCCAGTGAGCAGTTTCCTTCAGATCCTTGGCAGCAGAAACCTAGCATATGGTGGCATCTGTTGTAAATGTCTCATCTATAAATATTACAAGAAACCGAAGTGATATGTAATGGAAATCAGAATTTATAGGGTTTTAATGAAGGGTGTTATGTGGGAAAAAATAAATCAAATTTACCACTTTAAATCACATTTTTAATAAAGAAAAATACATGAACAAAAATGTCTATTATTACAATTTGTGTCCAAACCGTTTCAATGCAAATTATTTTAACACAGCAATGAACGAGTAGCTGCTCTGGAGTAACTAAAAAAAATATAATTAATTGTTTTATTTTATTTTTAATTAGAAAATTTAAACTTACCTTTGTATACGTTTCAATAGTCATCGAAATCATTTTTCCGGCGGTTACAACCATGGGCCGCTTTGACCGTTCCATAAAAGTGATCAACATTTTTTGGTTATCAGTATTATACTCGTACCAGGAACTCATGTAGGTGGCTGTTAAAAGAGTGTTATTCTGAAAACCAAAACACGTATTAGTGATAGACAAAATGGTATTATTGTATTTTGCTGGCAGTTTTAAATACTCCACATGTTACTTCAATAAAAAATTGCTAAATTATGTTGTCAGAGTTTCCTTTTTTAATGAAGGATTACCTAATTTTATAATCTTGATTTTCTATTAAAATGCTTTGATATTGTGGTTTAAATATGTATATTTACCTCTTCAAACAACACGGTTCCAAAGTAACAGTACAAAAAAATTTGAATCACAACAGCGACAATAACGGTGCACACTAATACAGCATCAATACTGTAAGAAGGGAGCTAAAACCAATTATAAAAATTATATTATTACTGATACAAAACTTACTGTTACAAATGTGACACAACAGAAACAGAGAGTCCCAGCATTTCCGAAAAACTGACTAAAAATAAGCCACGAAAAGCAGTCTTCAAACTCATCTACAAACCTTCAAAAACTGATTAAACATAAATTATATCATCGTAAAAGTTACGAACCTCAGAATTGCATTGTGGTGCTGAATACATTCAATGATATTCTTACGGACAACTGAATTTTCCACAAGTTCAAACAACTCTTTATAGTCTGAGACGTGTAGATTTTGTAATCTGCACTTTAAGATTTTTATCTGAGTGGCCGCATGTAATGCAAGTCCACCGACTAAAGGATCAATCAGAGATGTAGCAAAGGCAACGTACAAAACTCCTTAAAAATATCTTTAAATCGTGGAGAAACAATTAACATATTAAAAGTACCTGCGCAGCGTAAAAACATAGCAAAGAAGAACACAATTCCTCCTGGTGTTTCCTCATATGGTAACCACAGAGGTAAAAGAGGGTTGACTCCTTTTAGAAAAGCCGGCGCAAATACTAACAAAAATTCTGCAAAGGACACGTTGGTTATGTAAAAAATAGAAATGTTTCGACACCAGCGGATGCAGTCATGGGCAATTTTCTTCTCTTTTTCTGTTCTAGGAGCAAATGCTGGAGCTCCGAAATAATTAATACACTTTTGAATTTTCTTGCCATTGATAAGAAAGACCAGTGATTTTAAGCAGTAATTACTTGATTCAATGATGTAGATTAGTTCTATTCTTAAACCTTCATAATCCATTTCTTGAAAAAAATTTACCGCACACAAAATCGTAAGGGATAGACCAGTCAGATACATAACACCAGCTTTTATTATATCCAACTTTGAACTTTTCTTCGGAGGATACCAATAAAGAAATTGCATTATAGATATAGAAAGTTTAAAACTTTGATTAATTATGTTGTCCATTAAAAATTGGTTTTAATACGGAACGAGTCTTGTTACAATTGAGAAGTAATATCTCAGAGTGGAGGTTTTATATGTATTGCGGCTATTTTTTCCTGTTTCTTTCCTGTAATTAAAGCGACTTGAGTTAATAATTAATTCATTTCAAAGCAAGAGTTTATAAACCGTTATTTTTTTTATTTATTTAAAATAAAATTTCAAAGGAAAACCTTCAGAAGAATAATTTATGAAGCTTTATTGGTTAAAATATTAAGTTTTAAAGAAGCACGTTATTAAAGAGTCATTGATTTTTTGATGAATTTTGTTCTGACTGATTCAAGCAATACCAGATTACACTTGTAGCTATCTATTTTTTTTAATATTTAGCCACATAGCTAAATTTTTGTTGTATTATGGTGAATGCGCCGAGAAAATTTACAAATATTAATGTGTTTTTGTAAATTAGGATCCTCAAAAAGGCAGAAAATTAGAAATTTGAAGTGCATGGAAAGATGGAAAAACAAAACAGAGAAGTAGTTTTTTTTTCCTTGCAACTTACATTGAGTTTGGTAGTACAAAAAATGCGAATTTTAATTTCTAAAATTAACTGAGATATAAAATTATTGTATGCATTCTAAAAGCAACACACTGCATAAAGGTGATGAAAAAAAAATGCCTATGCTACCTATCATGTTGTAGCTAATTCTTTTCTAAGCCTAAAATTGAAAACCAAAACGAAAATTGTGCGTTTTTAACTAAAATAGAAGTTTGCTTTTATAAACGATCAAACTCTGGATAAACTTTTACTAACAATTTCATTGTTATTAGATATCACATTTTTTACAGTTAATAATATTCTGTATCAAAAAAAGGACAAAAAGTGTATTAAACCAAGTTTTAAAAGTATCATATTTCTTAGCTTTGAAGAAAAACTTACAATGTTGCAACATTGTAATAGCTCTCTTAGTACATATTAGTTGCTTAGTTACAGCAGAGAGTAGAAACTAATATCTTAGATGAAAGAATATAACTAGAGGATGAAAAGGTGGTGGTGGGGATGTTTTAACAAGGGCGCCATGTTGGAAATAGTCTTTCTTGAAATGTATGCAACCAAATTTGATTCAATGTTCTGATTAAACAAATTATTTCCAAGTTTTTTAAGATTCGGTTCAACCACATCAATAGACAGTTTAATTTTAAATTGTCTGGGGGAAGTTTTAGACCAAAATTAACCAAAATTGATTTATTTAAACACCAGTAATAATAAATCCATACAATTTGATTTCACGTTTATTCATACTTTTGAGAGGCGGTTCAAATTTTATGCAAAATTTTGGTCTACAACATATAGAAATTAAACAATAAACAAAATTTTTTTTTTCGTAATTTACTGCAATATCTGGAAGCCCTGTATCATCATAATTGTTGCGATTTATTTGTTTTGCTACCAATTTTTAAATCAAGTAGCTTATAACTTTGTCTTTTTGTTTTCAAAACGAAAGTCTTTACACTGCTCATATCCAATTAACTCAAAACTAATGTAAAAAGATCGAATTTTTGGGCGCGCAAACGTTTGGATCAAAGTTGGCGGTCAGAGAACTTATGATTTATGATCAGCATAATAATTTATTTTATTTAATTGTTTTAAAATCCTCGTTTTTCTTGATATTGTTTAAATATTTATTAGAATAATAAGTTATTATCATAAAAAAAACTGCATAAATAACCTTTTTATATTTTTTAACTATTTTTCAAATTGACCTATTATGATTGTACTTGATACGAAGGTAAAAGGTAAAAATATTGTTTAGGTACTTTGTTTAGATCACAAAACATCAACTTTTAGAAAGGGTACATAAAATTAGTTTGAATTTTTCGAGCAGTGTCATAATTAGTATAACAATTTTTTAAGTTTATTTAAGTTAAACAAAATATTGAACTGTTTATCAATTGTTGATAAAAAATAATAATAATGATTTATAGATATGTTTCTTTTCATAAAACAACACTTTTATTTACTTGTCTCGTATGCACCCCCTTATTAGTAGGCAACTCCCATTTATGCCCAAAACACAGCATTTGGCTATTTCCAATATGGCGTCCTTCCATAAACAGTTTTGGTTACCCCCTCTACCATCTTTTCATCCTCATTTAATTCAAGAGGGTTCCTCCAGAGAGCAGTGGCGCGTTTGTATGATTGGGCCTCTACCCAAAAAAAAATTGAGTCAATTTTTTTGGCTCTTATTTCTGATTATTATCATGGTATTTAACCCCGATTTGCAGAAAAACACATCAGAAATATCCCAGGATCCTAAGACACTCAGTCCTGGGACACAAGTAACTCGATCACAAAAACTTTTTTCATTGAAAGATTGGAAGTTGTACTGTAAGAAAGTTTTGAGTTTTTCATCATTTCCTGGCAGACATTGCTACTACATGACAAACCATTCCAAAATGTGTAAAATCTTGAGGTTTTCTTGGTGTTTCCCTCGTGGTTGTGGAAGCAAAAGGTAAGTTAAAACCAAACTTTTCTGACAATGCTGCTTCCGATCTTACATTTGAAAGCATTTTCGTCTTGATACTGGTTCCCCAAGTGCGAATTACTATTCTCTTTAGAGGCACTTGGGTCAAGCTGCGATTGGAGAATTGAGTGTCAAAGTGAAAATACATATAGTGAGCCGCTTTTACCATGGCGTACCTGACTTTTAGAGTCGAATATTATCTTATTGCACTCATAATGTGGAGGGTGTAAACAGGCTATTGTGTCCGAAAATTAAAATTTACGACATCTCCAAGTAGGTAGAAAAATGTGGACCCGTGCCTCTTCCAGGTATTAGCGCGGAGGCTCAAGATGATTGTTGATCCCTTCACCGTGTTTTTTTTAATGAGGTTGATAAGCTTTTAATTTTTGTTTATTAATTTAAATTTTAAACAAGTTAAAAAAATGGAGTGCTATCAAGTTTTTAAAATTTTACAACGAAAAAATTTCATCATTTTAATGATGGAACGTGTATTTTACATAATTATAAAGAATTTTCAAATCCTAACACAAATACATATAAGTAATTCAAAATGTAATATTAACATAATGCTTCTGAATTTGTGAAATGAATTATAAACATTCGTTTCCTTCTCATTGTTTTCTCATACGCAAAATTAGTTTTCTATCGCAATCCAATTTTGCTGTTTAATTAATCCACAAATAGGTATTTTTCAGAATCTTTTGTAAGGAGTCTGTTTGCCTATTTGTTCTTAATTCTTTAATTCTTAGAAAAAGTGGGGACTTTAAGTGGAATATTAAAATGTCGTTAAACTAAAAGGAGTGGTAATATGTATAAAGAGAACCGGTAAGTACGAAAAATCATTTTGAAGTTAACTGTTTGACGAATTTTGCTCACTTTGTTTTCTTTACGACCTATTTCATGATGTGGCAACCTTGGTTAGATCAATCTAATGAAGATGAAAATGATGATTTTATCGACGTAATTGGTGTAGAGCCAATGGACGTTCCAGAGCAAAACTTGTTAAAAGAAGGTAAGTGAAGAAAACCATTATTTTTATTTATTATCAATTCATTATTTTAAATAAAATTTAGATATTTTTCGTACGGACCTAATATTTATAAATGGAATTAATAACTACAAAATTTGTTTTTTCTTTAGGTGCTAGCGAGGTGCGAAAATATTTGTGCAATTCTGCAAAGGACTTGGTCAGAAAAGTCTATAAAACTTGATTAACCGGGGAGAGAAAGCACCTGTCCAGGTTACATCTGAATTAACGGAAATACCATATCGGACAGTTCAGCGCATCATCAATTCTACCGGAGAAAACTGTGGACCAAATAGGCGTCACCGACTGAAAGTCCACGAAAAATTCAGTGAACCAGAATTAGATTTTGTTCGATCCATCATTTACACGATGTATAAAGAAAAGCAAGTTCCAACGGTAATGGCTGTTAGAGAAAGACTCATTCAAGCTAAGTTCCCAGCAAAGCAGACAAAAAAGAATTTGGTTGCTTTAATTACACAAAGTGACGTGGCTAAGTCCAAATCATATGCGATTGACAACTTTGCTGAAAACTGTGGACACCAGGTTTTGCGACTTCCACCATACCACTGTGTGCTAAATCCCATCGAGTTGGTGTGGAGCCAACTCAAACACCGAGTTAGGAAGGGTAATTTAACGCCAAATTTGACTAATTCTGTCGTTAATTTGATCCGCGAAGAGGCTCAAAAAATTGACGGTGTTCTTTGGTCCAATTGTATTGACCACACAGTTCACGTGGAAAACAATTTCCTAGGTCGAAATGACTTTCCAGAACTCATCATAAACACTAATGATGACAGTGATGATTCTGATGTGGAATGATTAATTTGTAGTTTTTTTATAACTTTATATAAATTTCATAATTTTTGTTTAATTTTTAATTAGATAGATAGGATTAGGATGTTCTTTATATTTTTTTTATATAATTATGCAAATACACATGTTCCAACATTATTTTTTCGTTCTTATCGTAAATACTTGATGACTCTCGGTTTTTTCAAATTAATAAACAAAAATTAAAAGCTTATCAACCTCATTAAAAAAACACGGTGAAGGGATCAACAATCATCTTGAGCCTCCGCGCTAATACCTGGAAGAGGCACGGGTCCACATTTTTCTACCTACTTGGAGATGTCGTAAATTTTAATTTTCGGACACAATAGCCTGTTTACACCCTCCACATTATGAGTGCAATAAGATAATATTCGACTCTAAAAGTCAGGTACGCCATGGTAAAAGCGGCTCACTATACACGCAAAACTGCAGTTTGCTTGTTAACCGATGTATTCAAACTTCGCGCCAAAGGGCGAACCGTTTTGACGTCATCAACATGGAAACGCGATTAGTGGACTCGCTCAGACCTAAAATTATAGAGACTTTGGGTTGAACAGTAATGTCAAGTTTTTCTTAAAAAAAAAAAAAACGATATTGTGAAAAGCAATGGGTTTAAATTAATTTTGCTTTGATTTCTGAAATGGTTTAACTGAAAAGGACATGATACTTACACTCATGGTTTTTTTTATCACTCTTTATACAGGCTGTCCGGAAAGTCGCGCACCACCGTAAAACTGTATCATCGAACTATGCCATAGATCACCGGAAAATTTTCTGATTTCTGAGCAATAATTTTAGGTTCAATAGAATTTGTTATCTAAAGGACATTTTGCTCAAAGGCATGGTGCAAAAAAAATCGGAAAAATCTTGTAAGAAATGCCTGAAAAATGTTAACAAAATTTTTGAATCAACAATCTCGATCAGTGTGGCATCGTTCACATGAAACCATAGTTACATTACTCGTTCATGAGCCGACCTCACTAACGCCAACAATACAACAGCAACGTTGCAATGGCTTTGAATACTAGAAATTTAAATTATTGGGAAAACAGTTTAGCAATGTTGCCATTTTCCTAATTTTCTTTTGGTCCTCCTGCGAAAACAGAGAGTCTAGCATTTTTTTTAACATTTTTTTGGTACTCTAGGGGATCACCCAATTACCCCCTTTCAAGGTGGTGCGCCACTTTCCGGACAGCCTGTATGTAGAATATTTAAAAATTTTGTTATTTATTTCTATGATTTGTATTTTGGTATTTTTTAAAAATAAAAAAATATATTTATTTTTATAGGTGTATTAAATAAGTTACAATTCCTGTTTAGTAAAAAATACTTTGACGCACTTATTTATTAGTCGAACAATATATGGTTTTACATTAACAGTGTTGTTATAATGTGCATTGAAGACAACTTTTGTGCATGGCTAGAACCATTCAAAGCTTCGAACTGACAAGAACTATAATTCCTACTTACAAAAAAACGCAACAAAGAAATTTGGAATTTACTCATAGCTGCGAGCATAAAATTCTGGTTGTCATTGTTACTTCTGCCAATGATGTGTATGCTATTGTCAAAGGGCTGAATCTTTAATACATTTTTGACATAACTAGTCCTTGTGTTTTGTAAAATTATATTGTAAAATTGTAATAACATGAAATGTAGTTTTTTGTGTTAATTACCAAAGGAAATTAAATAAATAAAACAAGAATATGTACTTCAATGTTGTACTGAAATAAAAAACAATGAAATTAAATTTTATCCTTAGTCGCCTACAAATAATAAAAAATTTTGTTTCAACAGTTCTTTCTGGTTCTTTAAGCAAGATTGTTTTTTACAAATTAAAGACTAAATCTATTCAATTCAATTCAAGTGCAAAGTAGGAAGGTGACTGCAATAAAAATGCACAGAAGTCAGAAGTTTTTGTCAGGCGGCAATGAAAGAGAGCGGTTTTCGATTGATGTCGACATTGGCGTGTATTCTAGGAAAAGTTTTCTACTATTTTGGGGCTAAAAAAATATTTCTTTCTGGCTATTGAGCACTGCAATGAAGGAGTAGCTACTTTGAAGCAACTAAAACAATTAGCACGTGCACTTTAATAGTTATTTATGTATTAAGGGCATAATTAAAAGATTATGGCCCGCGGGAATGTTTAAAGCCCGACGAAGGAGGGCTTTTAATTTCCCGAGGGCCATAATCAATTATGCCCGTGGTACATACAACGTTGTATTCTATTTTATAATTTCTAAAATATTCAAGAATCAGTAGTTTCTTGCAAGCGCTTGTGACGATGCAAATTTTAGTGCTGTGTTGATAGTTGGCTATTTTGATGTTGTTATGGACACTGCTGTAAACAATTTTTTCAAAATGGAAATTGTCGAAGCAAATAACGTTTACTCTGAAGAGATTTTAGACGAATTTGAAGCTGCTCAAGGAAAACTGATTCCCCAGAAATCAAAGGATTTGTATGAGAAAGAATATGACAAGTTTTGCGAGTGGCGGTGCACGAAAAACGCGGGCAGCAACTGTGATGAAAAACTGGTGATGGCATACTTGTCTCAAATGGTAATAAGTTGCATTTAAATAACTAATAATCAGCAAATTATTGTGCTTCCTTTGTAGTCAAAAATTTACAAACCTTCCTCCCTGTGGTGCATCTATTCGAAGCTCAAGAAAATGATAAAAATTAAAGAAAACGTTGACATATCAAGGTTTCTGATGATTACTGAATATATGAAGAGTAACTCCGTGGGTGATGAAGGGAAGAAGTCTTGGGTACTTCAGCAAAAAGAAATTCAGGAGTTCATGGTAAAGGCACCCGATCTTGTGTATTTGTTGGTCAAGGTAAAGGCTTTTCTTTACTTCTCATATCCAAATTTAATAAATCGTGTATTCCAGGTTGTTACTGCTTTCGGGATATTTGGAGCCTGTCGTCGTCAAGAGCTGCACGACTTAACCATTAAAGATGTGACAACTGAAGGATCAGTCTTACTAGTGAAAATTTGTAGGACCAAAACTTATACTTCTAAGCAGTTTACAATAGTCCCAAACGATGGTCCCATGGATTATATAGCTTTGTACAACAAATACGTTGCTTTACGACCTAAATACGTGAAAACTAACAGTCTGTTTTTGTCGTATCACAATGGCAAGTGCACTTCGCAGCCGGTAGGAAAAAATACTTTCGGGAAAATGCCTTCAAGAATTGCTGAATTTCTGAAGTTACCAAATGCAAATAAATACACAGGACATTGTTTCCGCAGAAGTGCTGCAACCATTTTAGCTGAATCCGGCGGTGACACCAGATCTTTGAAGCAATTGGGTGGATGGCGATCTGACAAGGTAGCCGAATCTTACGTAGAAAATTCTCTGCAGAACAAAATCAAAAATTGCTCAGAACATTTGCGGGGGAGCTTCAATTAACATACCACAGACAAATGAAGGGTCTGTTAGTTTAGGTGTTGGTTCATGTAATCTTACAATTGCAAATCCTAGTAATTGTACTTTTAATTTCTATAAATAAATAATATGATTGTATGATTTTTTTTAACAATAAATGTTCGATTACAAAGCTTGTTTGAACACCATAAAAATCAAATTGCTTGGCGAATTTTGATTAATCTGTGCCATAAAGCTCAAATTATGCCCGCTTTTCGGTGCTTATAAACAAGATTATAACCTAAAATAGAATAAAAAGTTTTATATGTCTTATACACGAAACAGTCTTGTAGTGACATGCCAACTTCATGGATGAGATGCTTCCACCAGATGCTACCGTTTGCTAGTAGCCTTCTTTTGAGAGCGTGAAGGGAAGACCGGTCAATCGGCGGATTAATTAGAGGAAACTTTAAAATTGAAATTTAGTATACAGACGGAAACAAAAACTTACAATTTTCGCAGTGTAAATTCTACCTCAAAAGTTGCCCAGCTCACGCGTTTCGATAGCAATGCTACCATCATCAAAGAGATGATTAAACAGTTATCTCTCTAATGATGGTAGCATTGCTATCGAAACACGCGTCAACATTTTTTTGACGAAATTTGGTGTACTTTAGAAACGTATTCGAAGGTACTGTAATAATGTATTTTATTTTCGTTGAACTGTTTTAAATGTCGCTCAAAAATTAGTTCTTGCAAGTCACCAAATTTTTGGAATGTAGATGTGAGGTGGTAAGTGCCAAAAAATCCACTTATTAATCTCAAATCGAAGAATTGAGACTCACATCTGTAATTTGTATTTAAGTATTAATTTCTAGAAAATCTATTGTGTTATTATGCCAGTGAGGCATTTGAACATGTACTATTAATAATTCTATGTATATTAATTGATTTTAGGGCAGTGGGCTGCATTGTGTTACTTAACTGCATAAATGAAAATTAAGTACTTTAATAAAACATTTCAATAGATCATTGCTTTATATTTATTACCAGAAATTATAAAAAAAGGAAGACACGGAATGACTTAAACAAGGAATTTACTTAGTTCTTTTCAGGCGGGCGTCGAAACAATTTAGTTATAAAAACTAGAATAAACTAAGTATTTACTTTTACTATAAAACTCAATTTATGTTGCTCATACGAAATAATTAATTACGATTGCAATATTAATTTTGATTATCTAATAAACCGTCTCGATTATTATTGATTGGTACGTAGCTACATAAACAAAATGAGATGGGTGATAAATAAATAAAAAGTAAAAGGTTTCTTAATATGTATGTATTTTAATTTATACGAATATGTAGTTGAGTGTAATATACAACAAAATGCGAATTTTTCGTGAATTTCTTGTCTAATAATTTTTTAAAACTGCCAGCAAAGAATATGATTTTCTCAATACCTGAAAATTTTTTTATTAAAGGTTTGTAATCATAAATTTCAACTTACTGATGTAAAAGTTTCAAGAGATACATCAAGTAGTTTTCCAGCTGTAACAACCATTGGTCTCTTCGAACGTTCCATCAAAATTATCAGTGCTTTTTTTGATTCGCTACTATATTCGTACCAGTTGCTCATGTAAATACAATTTATTAAAGAGTTGTTCTAAAAAAAAATATTTAGTCAAGTACAGTCACTTTTTTTACACTTACTTCTTCTATTAAAATTGTTCCATAATAACAGAAAAAATAAATTTGTAATAAAAGCGTACATAAATAGTTTGAAAATATAATAAAGTTGACATCGATAGTTTCCAACTAAAACAATATATTTCAGTCATAATTGTGTAATTCTATTTAGATTCTAAAGGTGCATCCACAATACGTCGCAGTTTAATAAGCTTTTTTAATTGAAAAATTGCAATAATCGGTGTGCTGTCTATCTTTGTGCAAATTAGAAGGAAAATTTTGATTTCATCATATGGTAAAAAAAATATTAGGTAAATAAGTTGACCTTTAGGGTAAAACAAAAAAAAATCGATTGGGGAAAGAAACAACCAACATGTATTAAAAACAAAAAGTTAAAGCAAAACAGACAATCCAAAAAACAATACAGGCCAAGACCTCTCAAAAAATAAACTATTAATAACTATACAAATTTACTACAATTATCTGATTAGGTTTGCTAAATGAAATACGCAGATACTCGTTTACATACCTTGATTAATTGCAAGCAACAGATACAGAGTATAATCATACTTTCTGCGAGCTGCCAGAATATGACCGAAGACCAGGTCGTTTCAAACACATCTATAAATCTTTAAAATCTGTTAAAATCAACATCAACACTGGATACGCACACATACTTAGCAATGGAGTCATAATGTTTGACGCATTTTTTGATACTTTTGTAAATGAATCTTGGACTAGTCCTGTAATAATTTTTATCAAGATTTTGCAAATTTTCTTTCAAAACCTGAATTTGAGCAGAAGCATGACAGATTAATCCTGCTATTAAAGGATCAACTGCTATACAAACATATCCTACGTAGAACACTCCTGGAATTATTATTTTACATACATAAATTATTTTGCATTTACATACATAAAATTATAGTGCAAATAAACTCACCTGCAACAGTACTAATATAACAATAGTAATAAACTGGTTGCGAAGTTCTCAAAAAAGAAGGTAACCATATATTTACTGGAAGTTTACCATCAGTTATAATGAAAATGTGTTGAGCACTCCAGCAAAGAACTGATACTGTAACTCCACCAAAAAACACGTTAGAGTTTCGTCGACAAATGTAGATGCACTTTTTAAAAATTTCCATATGATTTGCAACTTCGTCCTCAAACAACTCACAGTCAAAGTAGTGCATACAATTCTGGATGCTACTTCGTTTTAACAGAGCAGTGAGTAACTTTGGTGAAATAAAAATCAAAACCATCATCGTCAAGGTATCTAAATTTGTTTTCCGTGTGTCTTCGTCTAAAATGAATTGAACCGAACCTAGTAGAGATGATGGAACTATTGCAAAAAAGTATAATGCATAACCAAAGAACTTATGTAAACGAAAGTATTTTTTGATTGGATAAATTCCCATTAGTTTCATTAGAATTAGGTTAAGCGTAAAGCTTGCTTCAATTGCAATGTTCATTTTTAGAGTAACTTCTTCTGCTTAATTACTTTGACAAACAACTTGCAAAGAGTTCAGTTCAAAACTGAAGCGGAAGTGGATAAAGAAATTCTTTTATTGAGAACATATTCATTTTTAATCAGCTAGTTGAAATGAAAAATAGATGCAAGTAATTATACTGTCTTTTGATTTTTCATTTTTTCTATTAATCCAACAAGGAATAATTACATGATACTGTAATATCCGGCATTTTTATTACAGTCAGCAAGTCTACTTTGAACTACCGACATTAATAATTCACCATTCCTTACAGATTAATAAATGCTTGATTGCTTCTATTTAACTTTTTGGAGTAAAAAAAACGGTATCTAATAAACGGGAAATCGATTTAATCCAATGATATAAATCGGAGAGTGGTTTTAAATTGTTTTTCAAACGCCCAATCTTCAACAAGTAGTAAATCGATTTATTTTTCAAGCTTATCATTGCGATTTTAATTTGCAATTAAATTTGATGACAGATGTATTTGATTTTGGAGATTGAACAGCCATAATTTCGCATTTTGTAAAGAGACTTTGTATGAATGCGACTTTATTTAAAAAATTGACCATAAAACTTTTAGGCATATTTTTGCAAAAAACATTTGAAACCAATAGGTACATAATATAAGTTTAGGAAGCTCCACAGAATGTTTAGATACTCTTCCTGACGATATCATCACATTTATTTTAAACAACGAATATAAATCTCTCTAAAAATGCCTACTTTAAAATTGGCGTTAATTGTTTAGTGTCGAAGTTGACTTTTTTGTGCTTACCTCTTTTTTGATGTCGAGTTTAAATGGGTGGTTGTTGGTTCAAAAATCTCAAGTTGATTTTTTTTTTTGGCTAACAATAAGTTAGAATTCTTTGAAATTTCTAAGTATCTCTAAGTATTTTTAATCTTCCATACGTAAAGAGTTATACGTAATCAAACTATGCTTTTTCTCTTGACGCAAGTACAAATAAATTTTTGGGGAATAATTCGTCGCTGTTAAAACATAGGGGTGCATCATTTTTTTATATTTTCTATGAGAACATTTTAAGAGATTTTTACTATAAAATGCTGCCACCAAAAATCGATGAAAGTAATAAGAAATATAATGATGTGATATTATAATACGAACTAAAATAAAATATATGAATTCTAGCAAGGGCAATTTTCCAGTAATTTAATTTAACCAAGAAAGTTTTTTATGAATAAAATGAGATACACCCCTATGTTTTAACAGCGAAGAATTATAAAATTTTCTTTTTTGCAAATGGAACTCTCTGTATATTTTTAGTTTGTTGAAAAACTGTTTTATTTAAATTTAAATAAGTTAATAAACATTTTAGTAATCTAAAAATGGTTAAACAGATTTCTGCAATTATGGTGGATGCGCCTGGAAAATCGACAAATTGTTATGAGTTTACCATTTAAATGTACAAAAACTGTAGAATAAAGCAATTAAGACTGTAAATTAATCATTAAATATTTATTCAAATGATACTAAAAGCTTTTTAGGTTAAGAATAAAAAAAACTTTAGGCATTGAAATCTCTATCAGAAACAAAAAAAAGACTCAGAAATTGTACGCACTTTATTTTAATTTTTGCAAAGTGTATCTAGAATGGAATAAAGTATTGATTTCTTGGAAATGTAATATGTTGTGTCATTGGCTCATTTGGCGCGGTCGCTGCAACGTTATCAACATATTTCATTAATAATTCTATAACGATTGATTTTAGTGCAGAGGGGTGCGATGCATAGCTGCATAAGTGAAAATTTAGTAGGTTAAAGGAACAATCAGTGGGTCAGTGAGACAGAAGCAAAAATAAAAATTTCAATTTTCTTCTTTAATAGTTGTTTAAAACTGCTAAAAGAGAATAAGCTCTCTTTAATATCTACAAACATATTTTTTACCAATAATTGTTTATACTATTTACATTAGAAACCTTTGAAAATGTCTCCAGTGATAGATCAAATAACTTTCCTGCTTTAACAATCATTAACTTTTGTGATCTTTCCATTAGAATAATAAGCATCTTTTTTGATTGAATGTCGTATTCATACCACTGGCTCATATACACAGCAGTTGAAAACGTATTATTCTAAAACATACGATATCTTTCAGTAACTTTCACCCTATAAATGCGAACCTCTTCAAGAAGAACAGTTCCGTAATAGCAATAGAAAAATATTTGTAAAAAGAGGACACAGAGGTAATCCAGCATTATGAGAAAATTTATATCAATCGTTAACATCTAGAAACTGAAATGTTAAAGTATTTATTGTTTTAAAAAATTTCAAAACCTTGCTCAGTTGGAAACAGCCAAGCCCAATCACAATTCCACTTCCTATAAACTGAGAGAACATCACTGGTGAAAAACAGTTTTCATATTCTTTAACAAATCTAAGAAACATTTTTGCGTTAATATTCTTACTAAACTTACTCATATATTGATTGATAGCGCTGAATGCACTTTTTAATCGCCGTGGATGTTAGTTTCGTTCTTGTGCTCTTTTCTTGCAATAATTCTAAATCGACATATTTGTCCAAATGTTGTAACGTTTCTTTCAGAGCCTGAATCTGAGCTGTTGCATGATGTGCTAAACCACCGATAAGTGGATCTATTATACTGCATGCTAATGCACTGTAAATGCATCCTAAAATCAAACACTACTAATAACGAACACATTTATTACTTTTACCTAAAACCAAGAGGAAATACACAGTGTAATACAAAACTGGCTTTTCTTTGATAAACGTAGGTAACCAAACATTAAGCGGTAGGTCCCAATTGTTACCATGTAGGATCAGTTCGATTAAAAATCCAAGTATCCCAATAATGCAACTTATAAAAAACACTTTAGAGTTTCGTCGACAAACATTTACACAATCTTCAATAATATATTTCTGGTCTTCTGTCACATTGAAGTAAGAGGCATCAAAGTAATGGATACACTTCTTGATTCTATGTTTTATCACAACAAAAGGTAAAAATTTGAACGTATAAAACAACATTGCCACTAGTATAAAATCGTTGTAGTCAAACTTTGTAAAATCTTGAGTGAATACAAAGTGAAGTAAGCCAAAAAGTGCACATGGCAACATTGCCAAGTTATACATTATAAAGGAGTAAGCCTTGTGCAAATTGTGAAACTTTGTTGATGGATATAAGCCAAGAATTTTCATGATGGTGATATTTAGAGAAAAACTGTGACTTGCAGCTAGCTGCATTTTAAATCAAAAGTGACTAACTAGTACCGTGGCGGTTTAATTTAAACAGGTATGTACTAATTTATTTTTAAAGAACTTTCATTGTATTTTTAGCTACTTACATTTTTCAACAAAATAGATACTTGTTTTCCGCAACGTCAGAATTAAAATGCCTCATAAGATTCTTTGAAACAAACTTCAAACGATGTTGTAATAAAAATTTTAATAGATTCTAGGTAATTGCTATTCAATGGTAGGTATAATAAAAGGTGGGGTTTGAACATATAATTAGCTTGTTTTTTCTGCCTGTGATTGAAAACGTAATAAATCTGAAAAAAAACACATGTGATTAAATAGTTAATACAATTGATTTGTTGGTAAATCAGGTAAGAGAAGATAATCATAGAGAAGGCTTAAAATGAAAGCAACAGTTATGAAGTCAATAAATCGAAGTTTGACGAGATATTTGAATGGTATTCTGACCTAGTGCACTTGCAGCTAAGAAGAGATGAACGAAAGTCTATCAATGTTTGCAGGATTGTCAATAATTTTTCTTCAAATTTATAGAAAATGTCTTTTTTGTTTCTAAATCTTGCTAATTAAAAAAAAATTGTATAGTATAGATAAGATTTGCTTTTTTATAAATGAGATTTTAATCAAGAAAAACATTTATACAAACACCTCATCCTAGTCAAATAAGTTTTAACACTTTTATATAAATACCTACTATTTTTTACAACTTAAATCTTATAATATAATAATAAGAAGTCATATTTAATAGTTTTTTAAAACTGCTAACAAAGAATATGATCTTCTCAACACCTGCAAAAAGTTCATTAAAGTAAGGCAATTTATTAATTTCAACAAACCGATGTAAAAGTATCAAGAGATAAATCAAGGATTTTTCCAGCTGTAACAGCCATGGGTTTCTTTGAACGTTCCATCAAAATCAATAGTGCTTTTTTCGATTCCTCACTATATGTGTACCAGTTGCACATGTAAATACAATTTATTAAAGAATTGTTCTGAAAACGTAATGTTCAGTTGAAGTCTTTGTTTGTTTAAACTTACCTCTTCTATTAAAAGCGTTCCATAATAACAATAAAAAAATATTTGTAATAAAAGAAAACATAAATAATTTGACAGTATAAAAAAGTTGAAATCTAAAGTTTCCAACTACATAAAAAAAAATAATTTTAGCATTTCTACTATAAACTTATATAGATTTTACCTTGCTTATTTGTAAGCAACAAATACAAATTACAATAACACTTTCCATAAACTGACAGAACACGGCTGAAGACCAAGTGGATTCGTACTCAATCACAAACCTTTAAAAATATTTATATTAATATCCATAAAATAGTAAACATATTATTTAGTTACTTGGCAATGGCGTCATAGTGTTTGATGCAATTTTTTATACATTTGTAAATAAAATCTGGTCTAGCTGCGTAATAATTTTCATCAAGACTTTGCAAATTTCTTTTCAAAATCTGAATTTGAGCAGAAGCTTGGCAAATTAATCCTGCTATTAAAGGATCTACTGTTGCACAAGCAAATCCTACATAGAACACTCCTGAAATGGTTTTACAAAATTCTGCAAAATTTGTACATTGACTCAATTTACCTGCAATAATACTACAATAACAACAATAATAAACTGGCTGTAAAGTTTTTAAAGAAGAAGGTAACCATATGTTAACAGGAAATTCTCCATTGGTTTTACTGAAGAACTGTTTAGCACACCAGCTGAGAATTGATACTACACATCCACCGAAAAATACATTAGAGTTTCGTCGACAAATTTTTACACATTTTTCAATAATGTCCACATGATTCGCAACTTCGTTCTCAAAGAACACACAATCCATGTGAAGAATGCATTTTTTGATATTACTTCCTTTTAATAAAACAGTAAACAGTTTTGGTGAAATAAAAATGAGAACCATTTGAATTAAGTCATCGTAATTTCTCTCATGTGTGTCTTTGTTGAATATAAGTTGAATGAAACCTAGTAAAGACGATGGAACCATTGCAAACATGTATAGTGCGAAGCCATATAACTTATGCCATTGTAAACACTTTTTTATTGGGTAAATTCCCAGTATTTTCATGACAGTCAGATTAAGAGTAAAACTGGCTTCAACTACGCCGTTCATTTTTACACTGAGTTGTTCTTGATGAACGTGATGACTGCTTTGTCTAAATACATTAATTTTTGATCAAAGCACTTCCAAAAGAAATTGAAGAGCAGTAAAACTTTATAAAAAGAATAGATTAGGAACATTTTAATAATTTATTTCTGACGATTTAAAAGACACTTAATATCGAGCCACAAAAAAACGTCCGAAATTTTCGGAGCTCTTTTCAATCGTAAATATTTTAAAATATTTACACAGAGTGGCTCATCTGAGGGTTTCCAGACCAAAATCTTTGTTATTTATGAACTGAAGATAACTGAAGAGGTTTTAAACACACTCAAGGCCAACTGTAATATTCGTGGTAAAATCACACCAAAACCCACTTTTGTTTTTATTTTTAATTATCAAAATTGTTTTAATAAGCATGTATTAAGAACCAGCTCAGGAAAAGAAAACTTTTTCATTTAAAAAAATTTAACGTTAATTTTGTGGCGCAGTATATTTTTAATGGTAAAATTGAGTAATTGTCTTAACCGTAAACAACAATTCAGTCAATTCTTGATAAATAAATATAATTTTTTATATTTTTATTTAAGGTCATAGGTAATATTGTGAATAAATTTACCTATTGAAAAAGTGGCTAAAATTGTATTTTTGACATTGCAATAATTTAATTAATCTGAAATTAAGCTAATTTTAGTTTTCAAGTGCTAAGATATTGAACTCTTCAAGTCTTAGTAATGTAAATGCTAATATTTTTATCAATTTTATTTCTACAGATGTAATAAGAAATTACTAATTTTTAACATTTACCTAAAATTTGTTATGTATTATGGGTGTTATTTTTATTCAATTAAATTGATTAATTTTTACTCTGTTAAATACATATATACTTATTTATTTACTTAAAGTTTATACTACATATTCAATAGTTTTGTGCCACGTTGTCAATTAAGTGCTTAATGATGATGATGATAAGACTCGAAATCGATTCAAAGAATTACTCGAAATATTTTTATAACAGCAAGTTTATCTTTAAAGATGCTAACATAGAAGCTACCCACAATTAGATACATGTGATATTTAGAATTGTTAGAATTTTTTTCTTGTTGATCATTTTCTTCTTTTTTAAATTTCTTCATTATTTTAAATTTTTAGGAAATCATTTATTATTTTAAAAATAAAAAGTAAAACAACGTTTCAATTGGAAAATAAGCAATTTTTTCAGTTTAATAAAATTTTACAACTTTAACATCTTAAGATT
The DNA here is from genome assembly GCA_029298725.1 of Gnatocerus cornutus. Taxonomy (NCBI): domain Eukaryota; kingdom Metazoa; phylum Arthropoda; class Insecta; order Coleoptera; family Tenebrionidae; genus Gnatocerus; species Gnatocerus cornutus. Next base: position 11,765,528 of record CM055514.1, read on the forward strand.
TGTTTGTAGTGCACGGTACTTTTTGAAACAATTCAAATTTTATATCGTACTAGTTCATGTTTATCGTAATAATTACATTTTCCATCTAATATTTCTTTAAGACCGCCAATAGCGAGTAGGATTTTTTGATCAACTAAAAGAAATAACTATTAATTTATATTGACCATCTCAAAGAAATATACCTACTTACCTGTGTAAAAGTGTCAAGTGATAAATCAAGAACTTTCCCTGCACTGACAGTCATCGGAATATTTGCTCGCTGCATGAAAATGATCAATGCTTTTCTGGATTTGATATCAAAGTTGTACCATCGTCCTAGATATGCAGCTACTGTTAAAGTGTTACTCTGAAATGATTATTTTACTTTTTCAAATATTGTAACATTTCTAGATTAAACCTCCTCGTGTAGTGTTGTTCCATAATAACAGTAAAAAAATATTTGTGTAAGTGCCGAGAGGCAGTAAAGAATCATAAGAAAGAAACTGGTGCTTTGAGGTTCCAACTAAAATAATAGGAGCATTATTTAAATTAATTTTAAACGTGAAAACTGATAACATACTTGAATTATTTGTAGGCAGCAAAAACAGACTATGATTGAACCACCCAGAAACTGGCTGAAAACCACCCATGAAAAGCAGTTTTCTATTTCTTTCACAAAACTGAAGACAATATTTCGATAAACCAAGTTATGTATTTCTTTATTTCTTTTTTATTTACCTTAGTATATTGTAATGGTGTCGAATACATTCCTGTACCTCTTTGTACACATTGAAGACTGTGCTCGAATTTAGTTTTTCCACGAATTCTCCTAACATTTTTAATTCGTTTTTTAAAATTTTTATTTGTCCAGCGGCATGGTACGTCAGTCCAGCGATTAATGGGTCAACTGCCACACTGATGAGTGTAGCATACAATGGACCTTTGACCAAAATTTGTCATTTGTAAAATAAAACGAGTGTTTACATACCCATCACAACAAAATAATAAATCGAGTAAAAAAGCACAACGTTTTCCGTTGGGTCAAATGGTAACCAAATCTCCATTGGAAATTCACGTTTTGATAAAAATAGGGATCTGCTACTCCACGAAATATTGTCGGTTATCGTACAAACCAAAAAAAAAATGCTATTTCTTCGGCATACCCAAATGCAGTTATCAATTATGCGTTGCTCTTTACAGTTTAGTTTAATATTCATTGATTGCAGGTGATAAATACATGCTCTGATTTCTTCATGATTCATAAGAAATGGTAACATTTTTGGTACAAAACTTAGCATAGCTACAATTAAAAAAAGATTAAAACCAGCGTCCATAATGCCCAGTTCTTCATTTTGAAGGTAATAAAATGAACTAAGAAGTGGATCCGGCAGTAAACAACACATCAACATAAAGTACCCATAGATTATATACAATCGTGAAGTTTTCTTTTTCGGATACAATCCAAAAAGTCGGAGGATTGTTAAGTTGATGTTAAAACTTTGTTTAACAATTGTACTCATTTTCCGGACCGTTTTTATAAAAAGCTCGAGTCAAGACTGAAAGGAGAATAACAGAATTCGTTCAGGAAGCTTTTATATTGACAGAATTTACATTTTTTATTAACGTACAAAGATTGAATAAAATGCATGCAAGCAGCTTATTAAATATGTATTTGTTTTGAATCTCATTTTTTCTTTTAATCGGAAAACGAATAATTGCATGCTGCAGTAACTTCGTGCATTTTTCATTACGGTTTACGTCTACTTTGAATTAGTTTCATTAGGAAAAAAAAGGAGTCTTCCTTCAAACCACTTTTATATAATCGTCCATCTCCGCTAGTAATTTTTTAACAGAGCTAGTAAAGAATACGATCTTCGAAGTATCTGTAAAAAAAGTTAAGTAAACAAACAAAGCGACGCCAATTTACCGTTGTAAACGTATCAAGTGACAAATCTAAAATTTTCCCAGCAGAAACGGTCATGGAAATATTCGCTCGTTGCATGAAAATCACTAAAGCTTTCTGTTCCGAAGATTTGTCCTCTGTTCGGGAGAATTCGGGTAAAGGTCCAACAAAGGGAAAAGGTCCCGACCAGGGTTTACCTGGGTTCTTCCCGAACAGAGTTATTCACTCCCTCTGAATCATCTAACAAGGGCAGATGTTTTAAGTACTTAGTCGACGGTGTAAATAGTTAGTAATAAACTATATAGTTAAAATAAATCTCAATTCATATGGTCCTTCGAGCTTACCTTAATCGAACCGGGTTTGGTAAACGCTTCAAACCCGCGATTACAAATCCCAAAAACATTTTGGTCAACTTCGAGCCGGATACCAGATCCAGCAATTCAGTGCATTAGTGAAGTGAAAAATCGAGAAAAAACACGAGATCAACAGAAGCATCTCCGAGAAGATCATCACCTCGCAAGTGTCGCGAAAGCCAAAATCCAAGAGTCCGTCGCCAAGTCCATAGTTCTAGCAGTCGAACATCTAGAAGGTCTAAGGTCAGTCCCTTACTTTCCCTTATATGTACAAAAATCAAACAAGCAGCGTTGTGTCAAATAATTCACTATCACCCTGAGCAAATTGCTCATCATTGCCTAAATCGCAACAATAACCTCCGAAATGACGGAATTAGCCGACTTGAAAACACAACGCAAAGTCATCAAAGGCCAAATCACAAGGTGCCAAACCGCAGTCAAAAACTTTAAACAAGGGAATGATCCCTTAGAATTTGATTCGCGTCTTACGGAGGTAACGGAGCTGTTCAAAAGCTATAAGTCCGTACAAACTCAAATTGAAATCGCGGAGTATCAAACGGCCGAGGATGAAGCCGCTTTGGAGGAAGAACATAGCACGGAGCGCGAACTGGTGGAAACCAAATTCCACCAAATAGTTAGCGGTATTAAAACCATTTTGAACGTAAGTCAAGCCAATAATCTAAATCAAAATACGGGTACGGTAATAAACATTACCAAAAGTGGGCCAGAAATTCCTGAGTCAGTGCTAAAACCTTTAGAACTTCCAACATTTTCAGGCAAACATAGCGAATGGACGGCGTTTTTCGAGCTTTACAAGGCACTCGTCCACGAAAACATTCATATGATGGATATTAGGAAGTTCTACTATTTACGGGATTGCTTAAAGGACGAAGCACTTCGTTCTATAGAATCTTTGACGGTAACGGCAGCGAATTACGAAAGCGCAATAGAATTATTAAAAAACCGGTATGACAACAAACGCTTGATAATTCAAGAGCACGTGTCTAACATTTTAAATATCGATGCTATTCTAAAACCGTCGGCACCAGAACTCCGGGATTTGATGGACACCCTAAATAATAATCTCGCGGCGCTAAAGGTGCTAAAGCAACCCGTCGACCAGTGGGATACTCTCCTAGTTGGCATTTTGATAGAAAAATTAGATTATGCGACAAGGCGGGAATGGCAGATCGCGTTAGGCAAGGAACCGCCAACATTCCAAGAATTCAAAAACTTCTTAGTCAAGCGCCATCAAATATTGCAGGAAGTAGAACGACTTAATCAGCGAGGTAAAGAAAATCTGCCCAAAACCAATCCAAAACCAGTTCCAGCGGCCTCAAATAGGCAGTCCCGCGGAAATAAGCAACTCGGTCGAATCGCAAACGCGGTTACCAAAATCACTTGCATAATTTGTAAAGAAGGGCACAACATAAGTCAATGCCCAAGGTTTTTAGCAATGTCGACAAATGAAAGATTAAACATATCACGCGACAGTTTAAACCTATGCCTCAATTGCCTCAGAGCAAATCACTTCGTTAAAGATTGCCGAATCACCGCAACCTGTAGAATATGTAATAAGCGCCATCACACACTATTACACCAAGACGAAGCCGGCCCCTCCGCAAACACAGTTCAATCAAAAAATCAAATTCTTTTGTCTACAGCTAGTATTTTCGTTTACGGTTCAAACGGAAAAATCCAACAATGTCGCGCATTATTAGATATGGGTTCACAAGTCAATCTAATAACGGCAAATCTATGCAAAAGACTTGGCATCGCAGCAGAAGGGAACGCGGAGTTTATCAATGGGATTAGCGATGCAAGAAAGGTCACACTTGGAAAAACCTTGATCACAATTAAATCTCGAGTAAGCGATTTCGCAGCAAACCTCTCTTGTTTGATATTAGAAAAAATTACATCTCCCCTGCCGTCAAAAACAATAAACCAGGGCGAAATTAGTTTTCCCCACAACATAACACTTGCAGACCCAGAATTCAACATCTCCCGCGAAGTCGACATGTTAATCGGAGCCCAGTTGTACTGGCAGTTATTAATCGGAAACCCAATTCAAATAGACGGAAATCAACCACATTTTCAAAATACAGAGTTAGGTTACATCGTAGGCGGTCAAGTGGTTTCCAGTAATCATCAACAGCCAAACCTTCATGTGCATGTATCTTGTCATGTAAATTCATTAGAACCCAGTATAGAAAATAACTTCGCTAAACTCACAAACCAAGAAATCGTCACAATCAGCGATAAGGAATTTACAGAGGAAGCAGTAAATTGCGAGAAAATTACACTTAGAACCCCATCCGGTCGGTTCCAAGTAAAGGAATATCGGACCCCTGACCAAAGGGACGGCGGCGCATTTAGTCTGAAAGGAAACTGCAATAAAAACCCTAAACGTAAAACCGCTTACGAAGAATGCATAAAGGAATATCGGACCCTCGGCCACATGGTGTCGATTTCCAAAAGGAACCTGGTTTTTCCCAACAGCCTTTACCTGCCACACCACGCGGTGTTTAAACAAACGCCGGAAGGCCCCAAAATTCGGGTGGTGTTTAACGCCTCATTTAAATCTTCAAATGGGATTAGTCTAAATGACCACTTAATGACCGACCCCACAATACAGCAAGACCTCTTGCAAGGACTTTGGAACTTAAAATTAAACTGGGATGAATCGGTACCAATCGAGATACAAAACGCGTACGTTGAATTTGTAAATACTCTAAATCACTTAAAGGACTATGGCATACCGCGTAAGGTAATACCAACAACAACAGTAACCGCAATAGAACTTCACTCTTTTGCGGATGCCTCGTCAAAGGCATACGGTGCGGCTATTTATTTAAGAGTCATCCATAATGATGGAACCGTTTCAGTGACTCTCCTTAGCGCCAAATCACGGGTAGCACCCATAAAATTGATAACATTGCCAAGATTAGAACTAAACGCGGCGGTACTGTCCGTCCAACTCGCCACTAAAATAATCGGCATTCTAAACGTACATATAACAAAACGATATTTTTGGACGGACTCGACAATCGTATTATCATGGCTGAACAGTAAACCAGAAACCTGGAAACAATACATAGCAAATCGGGTGGCCCAAATTCAAAACAAAAGTGAATCAAACGAGTGGCGACTTGTCAGATCTGCGGACAATCCAGCGGACATTGTATCTCGCGGTAGCACGCCGCAAAAATTGCGCCAGCTCGACCTATGGTGGCATGGACCACATTGGCTTAACCAAACCTCTGATCAATGGCCCACATTAGTTGAAACATCCAACTCAGTCGGGGACGATATTTGGCAAGAACAAAGAGCCACTTCGGTCGTAAATGTAGTACAGGTCCAACCGGAGGAACTGCCGGTAATCTCTAAATTCTCATCGTTTCGCAAATTGCAAAGGGTAGTTGCATATTGCTTAAGATTTATACAAGCCACGCGAAACAAAATCCGCGCCAATTCAAGTAGCCTCACTGTGGACGAACTAGAGTCTGCAACGGCAAAGATCATAAAACATGTCCAACAACGGGCATTCTGCAACGAAATTCAGGCTATCGGTAAAAATAACAAACGGACAAAATTCGCGGCTCTGGACCCATTCTTCGACGACAGCGGACTCCTCCGAGTGGGTGGTCGCTTAAAAAACGCGCCGATTTCGTATAATCAGAAATTCCCAATTCTGCTACCAGCCAATCATCACATCTCCAAGGCGATAATACGAGAAACGCATGAAACTCAGTTACATGCAGGAAACGACGCAACTTTGGCTGCCGTTCGCCAAAAATATTGGCCGCTCTCAGGTAGAAACACGGTACGCTCCATAATTCACAAATGCATAAAATGCGTACGAGCGAGCCCGGTGCGGCTGAATCAAAAAATGGGTAATCTTCCGGAAAATCGGGTTCAACCATTGCGCCCTTTTTACGTATCCGGAGTCGATTACGCCGGACCGTTCTTAATTCGAGACGGTAAAACTAGAAGGCCAAAAAGGGTCAAAGCCTACATCGCGCTATTTGTTTGCTTTTCAACTAAAGCGGTTCATCTCGAGCTAGTAGGAGATCTAACAACCGAAAGTTTTTTAGCAGCTTTGAAAAGATTTTCCTCGCGCAGAGGTCATATTCGAGACCTATACTCAGATAATGGCACAAATTTTGTCGGAGCCGAGCGCGAATTGTTGATGTCGGCACAGTTCCAGGACGAAATAAATAACCATTGTAAAATAACCGCGACCAAATGTCACTTTATTCCAGCGCGATCCCCTCATTTTGGCGGGTTATGGGAGCGTGCAGTTCGCAGTGTAAAGCAGCACATGCGCAGGGTGATAGGCGATGCATCATTAACGTATGAAGAATTTTATACGCTTTTAACGCGCATTGAGGCTTGTTTGAATTCGCGTCCTATCCATCCTTTATCCCAAGACCCAAATGACTTGCAAGCTCTGACGCCTGGCCACTTTTTAATTGGCGAAGCCTTGATGAACCCCATCGAACCAAACCTTCAGGAAATCAAGATAAATCGACTCTCTCGCTGGCAGAGAATTCTGTAACTCCAGCAGCATTTCTGGTCCAGATGGCATCGAGAGTATCTGCAGCAATTGCAACAGCGTCCCAAGGGTCAGCAGACTACTCAGAACAACGTCGCCATCGGGCAGCTGGTCGTTCTGGTCGAAGAGAACCTACCGCCACTTCAATGGAGACTCGGACGCATTACCAACGTTTACCCAGGAAGTGACAGTGTTGTGCGAGTTGTGTCTGTCAAAACTTCAAGTGGGATCGTCAAGAGATCCGTAAAGAAAGTGTGCGTTTTACCCACCGAACCCTAGTGCAGAGATAAAAAAAACTTTGCGATTCATATTTTTCATATTTTTTTTTTTGCCTTTTGAATCATGATTTTATAGTGTAGGCTAAGTGGTTTATACCTTGTATATATTTTATCGTTCAGTTTCCATCTTTTATCTTTACTTGGATATTATTTGTAATTATGGTCTCCTATTTGTTTAGTCGGTAGTTTTATTAATCGTACATTTGTAAGCCAACCCATAAGGTTGAAGTATCAGTTATACTTCAAGGGGGCGGCATGTTCCGAAGATTTGTCCTCTGTTCGGGAGAATTCGGGTAAAGGTCCAACAAAGGGAAAAGGTCCCGACCAGGGTTTACCTGGGTTCTTCCCGAACAGAGTTATTCACTCCCTCTGAATCATCTAACAAGGGCAGATGTTTTAAGTACTTAGTCGACGGTGTAAATAGTTAGTAATAAACTATATAGTTAAAATAAATCTCAATTCATATGGTCCTTCGAGCTTACCTTAATCGAACCGGGTTTGGTAAACGCTTCAAACCCGCGATTACAAATCCCAAAAACACTTTCTTTGATTTTAAGTCATAGTTGTACCATTGTCCCAAATATGCGGCTGTGGTCAATGTTTTGCTCTAAAATTAAAAATTTAGACACGTTATTGGTATTTTTAAAACCAACTTCTTCGTATAGTGTTGTTCCATAATAACAGTAGAAATATATTTGAATTAGGGCCGAACTAAGGTAGACAATCATTAATAAGAAATTTATGCTTCCAATTTCTAGCTGTGGAAATACACAAAGTGAAAATTTTTAGAGCAGGGTTTACTTACTTTACTTAATTGCAGGCAACAAAAACAGATAATGACAATGCTTCCAGCAAACTGACTGAATACAGCTAAAGAAAAGCAATTTTCTAGTTCTTTAACAAAACTAGGATTCAATTAAACAAGAAAAATTGAATTTTACAAAACTTACGTTAGTATGGCGTTGTGGTGCTTAATACATTCTTGAATTTTCTTATAAAGAATTTGAAACTTTGTGAACTGATTTCGTTCGCTACTAAAATGTTTGTCAGACATTTCCTGCTCGACGTATTCGTTTAAGAATTGAATATTATTTTTTAGTATCATAATTTGACCAGCTGCATGATATGCTAAACCGCCAACAAGAGGATCAATTGAAGCACTAGTAAATCCAGAGTAGACCACACCTGCAATATTCCTAACACATTATTACAATTCTAACTCGTTCATTTTTACTTTACCTAGTGCGATAATGACGTAAATACCATAAAAAACGACCACATTTTTCGTTGGATCAAATGGTAGCCACACGTCCATGGGTAGTTCGCGTTCTGGCGAAAATAACGGTCGGATTGACCATGTTAATCCATCCAATATCACACAGACTAAAAAGAATCTGGAATTTCTTCGGCACACTCTAATACAATCTTCAATCATTTCTTTCTGCTGTTCGTTCGGTATTACATTTATTGATATATCGATGTAATGTATGCAATTTCGTATTTTTTCACTGTTTTTAATGAATGGGATTAGTTTCGGTATGAAACACATCATCGCAACCAGTAGAAATAAATTAAATCCGGCATCCATTATGCTTGATCCATCCACGCGCAAAAAGTAAAGTACGCTTAATACAGGATCAGGGACTAGAGCAAGAAATATTAGAAAGTAACCATATGTTAGATACAGCAGGGGACGTGTTTTTGAAGGATACAGTCCCAGAAATTGTAGAATTTTAAAATTTAGATTGAAACTGCGTTGTATTACACTTTCCATTGCCACGATTGCACTACGGCAGTAAGGAGGAAAGTGGTTTCCGATTTATATAAAAGTTATCCTAATTGCTTATACAAAGTCCTGTAATTAATCAGTGAATTAATTTTTGATCAAAGAGGAATGAAAGGTAAGGAACTTGAAAGAAATCTTTGAAAAACTAATAAATTATTAAAATCAAAGGTAGGTTTCTTGGCGTTCGTCATGATTTTTACGGACAACAGCAAGTTTTAATTTTAATCAATTTCTAATAATTCTTTAAGTAAAAATGTTAATTTAGTGTATCTGCAAAATTATGTAAGTCTTAAGCATCAAATTTTACAGAGGCGACAAGTATTGAATGCAATATTTCCGCTTATCTATTCTTAATAGTATTATACCCCTAAGCATTACAAAGCCTTAGGAGCACTTTTCGATAGTTTATATTTTGTAGAAATAAAATAACTTAACTGTTAACGATTTTGATGATCTTGTACGACTACAAGAAATGTCTGCGGTAGAATAATCAGTTAGTAGAAATTCTTCTGGATTAAGCTCTCTCAATATGTGTGTTATACTTTGAAGATGGTGGGCAAACTGGATGAAAATTGGATAATTATTGTTGTATTTTAAAAACGCGTACTTTGATAAACTACACTTTTTATAATAAGTTTTATGTCGTAAAAACTGCTGCACTATATTCGCAAAAAGTTTCTTTGATATTTTCACGGTGCGTAACATTTTTAGCAGCACACACATATCGATGGGAACTTTTAACATTTTATTTAGAACAATAAAAATAAGATCTACGCAAAGAAGGAGCTATTTTGAAATTATTCTAATGTTTGTTTTGGCTGGGGTAAATTTTTACGAGAAAATCAGTGTGGTATCAAGAATAGTGTATTCTCCATCATCAAACTAAAAAGTGCACTAATATTTTAGTGTGGTCTAAATATTATTTTGGCAACATCGCAAAAACAGTTTGTCAGGCTTTTGATTTTTCTACAAGACAAGTTTATGTCTATCTTTACATGAAAAATTATATATAATAATATCCAATAACTTTGGAGAAAAGTAAAAATATAAAAATACATCAGGCGTGGCAAATCTTAGCTCAAAATTTAAAATATTTAAAATATTTAAAATAAGGCATAATTAAACACCAACAGACAACAGAACGAAATGATCCAATCAAACAGAATGTGGTTAATTTTAAAGAAATAGTATTTTTCCAATCAGTGGTGTTGCAGAAGAAAAATATTATGATAACACTAAAACCACCGCAATTTTTGGAGTAGGATTTGCATGGTCTTCAAATTAAATGTGTCTTCAATAAATCGAAAAGTTTTACGGAGTATTCTATCTTCCACATTTTTAAGGAATTCTCTATTTTTTCATGTAAATTTGCTGCTACTACATCTAAGTTAAGACCTTCGTCTAGATTTTTCTCCTAATTTCATTGCTTTATCAAAAATTTTGCCAATCTAAATAAATTAGCATGCAATTTAGTCTACTATCGACCACACTAATAATTTCATACTGAAAGTTCAGTACACTAAATGTTCACAGAACTTTGAGAATACACTTTTTCAATTTTCACACTAAATATGGATATTAAGTGCACTAAATCAAATCAGCACATTTAGAGAATCGCACCCCTGGACTAAATATAGGTATATATCTACCTAAATATGTAATTTTTATAATTTACAATGTTTTTCAATTTATGACATAATCAGAAAACTTTACCTAATAGCAATGTATTAAAAAAAGACAAAAACCAACCGACTTACATACATACAATTTGCACGCCGGTTTTGATCTTTCAGATTAGCACTTTTTTTCAAATTGACACAGAGAATTTGTTCTGTTTAATTTGGCGTTTAGAAATACAATAACTGCAATAATTTTATTTTTGTTTATAAATAACAAATCTATTACTAAATAAAAAATTAATTCTTCAGCTTTTTGTTATCGAGTTGGTGTTTGCAATTTTTTTTATTTTTATAATAAAACGTAAGACGTGTTTTCATAGGTAGGAACATTTTTTCATTAATTTTTTAGTAAATCTTTCTTGTTTTATTTCTCTAATAAAAAAAATTATCAAATTCGACGAAAAAAAAAATTAAGAAAATTGTTTATTAAAGCGATATACAGAGTGAATTTTGATCATCAATGGCCGCTGTTGACTGCAATGTGCACCAAATATTTTTCTCCAATAAAATCGAACTGCTTACTAAATGGCAGTATTATCAGTTTTAACTGAGCTCAATCTTGTAATTTTGGAGCACTGCCAAAAGAGAGTAAGATCGCCTTAAGATCTAAAAAAATCTATTATTTTAAAAAATCTTTAATAAGAAAATAATTACCATCGTAAATGTCACCAAGGACATATCAACAATTTTCCCACATCTAACAATCATCGGTTTTTTCGCGCGTTCCATTATAACAATTAAAGCTTTTCTAGACTGAATGTCGTAATTATACCATTTTCCCAAATAAATTGCTTCAATTATAGAATTGCTCTAAAACAGAAATTGTTTAAAATTAGTCATAAAGATGAGTTGTTGCTACTTCATCATATAGCAGAGTTCCAAAATGGCAATACAGGTAGCTTTCACTAAGCATAGCAATAAGATACATCACCATAGCCAAGAAATCGAAGCTTAGAACCTCCACCTAAAAATGGTACTCAATGAAACTAATCTCAAGTTTTAAAGCGATGAATTTACCAGTGTTAACTGCAGGCAGGAAACACAAAGTACAACAATACCAGCTACAAACTGACTGAAAGCTATGATAGAAAAACAGTGTTCAAATTCTTTGATAAACCTAAAAAAAATGTACAATCAATGACCTAATTTTATATTTATTTACCCCAAAATGCGGTCGTAATGAACGGCACATTCCCGAATTCTATCGTGCATTATATCGAAATTTGTCTTTTCATCCACAGTTTTTCCAATCGCTTCACTTACATGCTCCTCAAGAAACTGCAGCTTGTGTTTCAAAATTTTTATTTGACAGGTAGCTTGATAAGCGAGTCCTGCAATTAATGGATCTAAAGCTGCACTCGCGTAAGCTCCATATCCAACAGCTACAACCCACACTTATAAAACAGTCCTAAAATGAAGAATGGCGCTACAAATTACCAACAACTATGTAGACATAAGTACAATAGATATACGATTTCGGTGCTGTTTTAACATCAAATGGTAACCACAAGTCTGTCGGAAACACATGATTTTTCCATGAAATTGGTCTGCTCGACCAACTCACAAAACCTGAAGTTACAGCAGTCAAAAAAAGAGCACTTGTTCGACGACAGATTTTTATGCAGTGACGAAGAATCTCTTCATGTTCAGGTCTGTTCACTTGAAAATCCGGTGAATCAAAGAAATGAATACACTTTTTAATACGCTCGGAGTTGTTTAAAAAGGGCCACAGTTTTAGTATAAAACACACTAGTTCTGCCAGCAGAAATAAATTATCTGCTATTTGTCCAAAACTCAACTCTTCTAACAAAAACAGATGCATACATTCCAGCAACGGTATGGCCACTACCAGTGAAAAATACGCGAGATATGTATGTATTCGATATAAACATTTGTACTTTTCCGGAGGATAAAGAAAAAAAAAACGCATAGCTTGTAGATTGTAATAAAAACTTTGTTCGATGACACTGACCATTTTAGTAATGAATATTGAAATTTGTAGTTCTCCGTTTTATATTTTGTAATGTAGGAGGAGTTACATGATATTAATTTTTAATCAAAGGCAAAGACGAAAATTAAAACTTTAGACAAAATTATGTTCCGCTTACGTGGGAAAATAGAAAGTGCTACCGGGCCCTGATTAATAAAAAATTTAGGATTATAATTTCTGATTCTGTTTGTAGTCTGAAATGAGTCAGTAAGTCGAATTTCTTAGAGAGAAGTGTTAGTTTGACGTGGTGCTTTTTATTAAATTTTATTAAAGAAGAATATGGCGAATTTTACATCTAACTGCAATCATTTTGATTTTGTTACTACTGTTTATTGATATTCCGGGTATACAAATAAGAAAAAAGAGGATTCTGCAACAGCAAATTTTTTTGTTCACCAGAAAATTGTCAGTTTTGCTATTATAGATGTCTCCATTTGACTTTTTAGTATTTGCAATTTGATGCTTTTGAACAGGATTTTGCAGACATTTGGTGAGTAAATTTGTTAATGCACAAGAGTACTAGCAACTCACCTACAAAATAATTTTTCAAATTTATACTGCATTTGAGATGTTTATATTTTTAATTTTTGGTTGTCGATCTTGTCACTTTACAAGAATTTTTGAGAATAAACCTCTAAAGCAACAGATTTTGAACTGCGGTAAATGCCATTACTCGTTTATGGGATTCTAAATGTGAATAAAGTAGCTCGTGTCAACTCAAAAATATTTAAAAGATGACCAACAGAATTAATAGATTCTAAATTGTTGATATTTTGTTCTAATTTTTTTTTCCTGTATTTTCTATTTATTTATATCGAATAATTGTCCTTAAAACTATTGCCAAAATTTTTGTTTTGCTATAAATCTATAAATTAAGCAATTAAGTTCAATATTATTTGTGAATTTGAATTTTTCGGGGAATTTGACTTCGATGCAAAAAAGTGTAAATACTTAAGGAGGATTTATATTCTCTATTCTCCATTTTTTCTAAACAGTAATAAATCTTTTAAAACCCGTTAAAACGAATATTGTCGGTTATCGTACAAACCAAAAATAAAGCTATTTCTTTGGCATACCCAAATGCAGTTATCAATTATGCGTTGCTCTTTACAGTTTAGTTTGATATTTATTGATTGCACAGGTGATAAATACATGCTCTGATTTCTTCATGATTCAGAAGAAATGGTAACATTTTTGGTACAAAACTTAGCATAGCTACAATAAAGAAAAGATTAAAACCAGCGTAGTTTCCGATTTATATACCTAAAAGTTATCCTAATTGCTTATACAAAATCCTGTATTTAATCAGTGAATTAATTTTTGATCAAAGAAGAATAAAAAGTACGGAACTTAAAAGGAATGTTTGGAAAACTAATAAATTATTAAAAACAAAGGTTGTTTTTTTGGCGTTCGTCATGATTATTAAAGATATTTTTACAGCAAGTTTTAATTTTAATCAATTTCTAATCATTCTTTGAATAACAATGTTAATTTTGTATACCTGCAAAATCATATAAGTTTTAAGCATCAAATTTTACAGAGGCGACAAGTATTGAATGCAATATTTTCACTTATCTATTCTTAATAGTAGTACACCCATAAGCATTACAAAGCGTTGGGAGCAGTTTTCAATAGTTTATATTCTGTAAAATAAAATAATTTAATTTTGATGATCTTGTACGACTACAAAAAAAGTCTGCGGTAGATTAATTCTTAAGTCAGAAGAAATTCTTCTGGATTAAGCTCTTTCAATACAGGTGTCCGGAAAGTCGCGCACCACCCTGAAACTGTATTGTCGGACAATGCCATAGATCACCGGAAAAATGTTAAAAAAAAATACATGTTTTCAATTTTTCGAGATATGATGGATTGAAGAGACAAAGTTTGATACAAAAATTAACGATTTCTGTGCAATACGAGGGTCATTCCAAAAGTTTTGAGAATAGAAGAAACAAGAAGGGTGGGGAGTTATCTGTTTCCATGACAATAACGGACGACTAGTGGTGACTATACCACAAAAATTTCACTCACCCCCTCTAACCCTATAGTCTATAATGGAAGCGCGAATCAGTCATGAAAATGAAACTGACCAGAGAACATTTCTGGGCGATGATCCTGTACGACTTCAAAGTTGGCATAAAGGAGGAGCGGTGCCTTGAAAAATTGAAAGGGGCATTTGGGGATGAAAGTCCTTCTAAAGCAACGGCTTACCGCTGGTATGGTGAATTTCGGCGCAGACGTGTAACATTGACGGATGAAGAAAGAAGCGGCCGACCTTCAACCGCAGTTACTCCAGAAAACGTTAATGCTGTGGAGGAACTGATAGTGAATAACTGTCGAATCGTATGTTGCGAGATTCAGCACATCTTAAACATTAGATCGGCAGCGTTGGACAGCATTTTGCACCAACACCTGCGAGCAAAAAAATTGCATCGCGTTGGGTGCCACACCAGCTGAGGAAGGAGCAAAAGGACGCGCGCGTAGATTGGTGCCGCTACATGCCGGATCGCTTTGAAGATGGCACTTCCAATCGTGTATAAGAGATTGTTACAGATGATGAAACCTGGGTATACACCTATGACCCCGAAACCGATCGTTGCAGTGTCCTGATGACGCGATGCAAGCATTCCAGGACGAAGTTAGCGCGCTACCCCAAGAGGCATGGGCTGGATGCTTTAGGAATTGGTTCAAGCGCATGCACTCTTGTATAGAAGCTCAAGGAGCCTATTTCAAAAAGCTGTAATAAACAGTTTTGATCTAACTTGTTTTGTTTTTTTTATTCTCAAAATTTTTGGAATTACCCTCGTAATTTTACGTTCAAATGAATTTGTTACCTAAAGGACATTTTGCGCAAAGGCATGGTGCAAAGAAAATCGGAAAAATCTTGTAAGAAATGCCTGAAAACTGTTAACAAGATTTTTGAATCAACATTCTCGATCAGTGTGGCATCGTTCACGTGAAACCATAGTTACATTACTCGTTCATGAGCGGACTTGACTAACGCCAACATTACAATAGCAACGTTACTATGACTTTGAATACTGGAAAATTAAATTATTTGGAAAACAGTTCAGCAATGTTGCCATTTTCCTAATTTTCTTTTGGTCCTCCTGCGAAAACAAAGTCTGGATTTTCCAATTACCCCCTTTCAAGGTGGTGCGCCACTTTCCGGACATCCTGTATGTATGTTATAAAAAAACTCAAAGCAAAGCACTCGACTTTGAAGACAAACTCAATGAAATTTGAATAAATAATGCTGTATTTTAAAAACAGGTACTTCTACAAAAAAAAATAGTGGCAAATTTCATAAACTACACTTTTTATAATAAGTTTTATGTCGTAAAAACTGCTGTACTATATTCGCAAAAAGTTTCTTTGACATTTTCACGCTGCGTAACATTTTTAGAAGAACACATATCGATGGAAACTTTTAACATTTTATTTAGAACAATAAAAATAAGATCTACGCAAAAAATCAGCTATTTTGAAATTATTCCGATGTTTGTAGTTTTGCCTGGACTAAATATAGGTACATATCTACCTAAATATGTAATTTTTATAATTTACAATGTTTTTCAATTTACGATATGAGCAGAAAACTTTACCTAATAGCAATCTAAATTATTAAATAAAGGCCAAAAACCAACCGACTTTCATACATCAATTTGCACACCGGTTTTGATCTTTCAGATTTGCACCTTATTTCAAATTGCCACAGAGAATCTGTTCTGTTTAATTTGGCGTTTAGAAATAAAATGACTACAATAATTTTATTTTTGTTCATAAATAACAAATCTATTACTAAATAAAGAATTAATTCTTCAGTTTTTTATTATCGAGTTGGTGTTTGCAATTTTTTTAATTTTTATAATAAAACGTAAGACGTGTTTTCATAGGTGCATTTTTTTAGTAATTTTTTAGTAATTTTTTAGTAAATCTTTCTTGTTTTATTTCTCTAATAAAAAAAACTTTAAATTCTACGGAAAAAAAGTTATTTCTAAGAAAATTGTTTATTAAAGCGATATATAGAGTGAATTTTGATCATCAATGGTCGCTGTGTTGACTGCAATGTGCACCAAATATTTTTCTCCAATAAAATCGAACTGCTTACTAAATGGCAGTATTATCAGTTTTAACTGAGCTCAATCTTGTAATTTTGGAGCACTGCCAAAAGAGAGTAAGATCGCCTTAAGATCTAAAAAAATCTATTATTTTAAAAAATCTTCAATAAGAAAATAATTTAATTACCATCGTAAATGTCACCAAGGAAATATCAACAATTTTCCCACATCTAACAATCATCGGTTTTTTCGCGCGTTCCATTATAACAATTAAAGCTTTTCTAGACTGAATGTCGTAATTATACCATTTTCCTAAATAAATTGCTTCAATTATAGAATTGCTCTAAAACAGAAATTGTTTAAAATTAGTCATAAAGATGAAATGTTGTTACTTCATCATATAACAGAGTTCCAAAATGGCAATACAGATAGCTTTCACTAAGCATAGCAATAAGATACATCACCATAGCCAAGAAATCAAAACTTAGAACCTCCACCTAAAAATGGCACTCAATGAAACTAATCTCAAGTTTTTAAGCGATGAATTTACCAGTGTTAACTGCAGGCAGGAGACACAAAGTACAACAACAGCAGCTACCAACTGACTGAAAGCAATGATCGAAAAACAGTGTTCAAATTCTTTTATAAACCTAAAAAAAATGTTTAAACAATGACCTAATTTTATATTTATTTACCCCAAAATGCGGTCGTAATGAACGGCACATTCCCGAATTCTATCGTGCCTTATATCGAGTTTTGTCTTTTCATCCACAGTTTTTCCAATCGCTTCACTTACATGCTCCTCAAGAAACTGCAGCTTGTGTTTCAAAATTTTTATTTGACAGGTAGCTTGATAAGCGAGTCCTGCAATTAATGGATCTAAAGCTGCACTCGCGTAAGCTCCATATCCAACAGCTACAACCCACACTTATAAAACAGTCCTAAAATGAAGAATGGCGCTACAAATTACCAACAACTATGTAGACATAAGTACAATAGATATACGATTTCGGTGCTGTTTTAACATCAAATGGTAACCACAAGTCTGTCGGAAACACATGATTTTTCCATGAAATTGGTCTGCTCGACCAACTCACAAAACCTGAAGTTACAGCAGTCAAAAAAAGAGCACTTGTTCGACGACAGATTTTTATGCAGTGACGAAGAATCTCTTCATGTTCAGGTCTGTTCACTTGAAAATCCGGTGAATCAAAGAAATGAATACACTTTTTAATACGCTCAGAGTTGTTTAAAAAGGGCCACCATTTTAGAATAAAACACGCTAGTTCTGCCAGCAGAAATAAATTATCTGCTATTTGTCCAAAACTCAACTCTTCTAATAAAAACAGATGCATACATTCAAGCAACGGTATGGCCACAATCAGTAAAAAATACGCGAGATATGTATGTATTCGATATAAACATTTGTACTTTTCCGGAGGATAAAGAAAAAAAAGACGCAAAGCTTGTAGATTGTAATAAAAACTTTGTTCGATGACACTGGCCATTTTAGTAATGAATATTGAAATTTGTAGTTCTTCGTTTTATATTTTGTAATGTAGGAGGGGTTACATGACATTAATTTTTTATCAAAGGCAACGACGAAAATTAAAACTTTAGACAAAATCATGTTCCGCTTACGTGGGAAAATAGAAAGTGTTACCGGGCCCTGATTAATAAAAAATTTAGGATTATAATTTCTGATTCTGTTTGTAGTCTGAAATGAGTCAGTAAGTCGAATTTCTTAGAGAGAAGTGTTAGTTTGACGTGGTGCTTTTTATTAAATTTTACTAAAGAAGAATATGGCGAATTTTACATTTACCTGCAATCATTTTGATTTTGTTACTACTGTTTATTGATATTCCGGGCATAGAATTAAGAGAAAAGAGGATTCTGCGTCAACAAAATTTTTCAGTCCACCAGAAAATAGTCAGTTTTGCTATTATAGATATCTCCATTTGGCATTTTAATATTTGCAATTTGATGCTTTTGAACAGGATTTTGCAGACATTTGGTGAGTAAATTTGTTAATGCACAAGAGCACTAGCAACTCACCTAGGTCCAGCAAAATAATTTTTCAAATTTATACTGCATTTGAGATGTTCATATTTTTAATTTTCGGTGGTCGATCTCGTCACTTTACAAAAATTTTTGAGAATTACCTCTAAAGCAACAACAGATTTTGAACTGCGGTAATTGCTATTACTCGTTTATGGGATTCTAAATGTGAATAAAGCAGCTTGTGTCATCTCAAAAATATTTAAAAGATGACCAACAGAACTAATAGATTCGAAATTTTTGGTATTTTGTTCTATTTTTTTTTCTGTATATTAATTTATTTATATTAAATAATCGTTCTCAAAACTATCGTCAAAATTTTTGTTTTGCTATAAATCTATAAATTAAGCAATTAAATTCAATATTATTTGTGAATTTGAATTTTTCGAGGAATTTGACTTCGATGCAAAAAAGTGTAAATACTTAAGGATGATTTATATTCTCTATTCTCCATTTTTTCTAAACAGTAATAAAACCATTAAAACGAATAAAATCGGTTAAAAGATAATAAAGTAATAAACGAGGAAATTTATCAAATTTTCGATGCTTAAATTTGATGATTTAAAAAAAACATTCTTTTGGTCAGTGGTTTTCATACATTTGTGCTAATTTAAAAAAAAATCAAAAAATATATGTATTTAGTCTCAGACTATATCGTTTATTCCAGGATTAAGTCGTTTCGGCGGTCTAAATTTCGCTTAGTCTTGGCTATACATAGTTTAGGACGAAATTTTTGACAGCCAAACTAAAATTTTAAGCCCAAACTAAAAATATTTTTTTGCAATCGTTTTTGACGTATACCTAATCTAAAGATTAAAGCTTTAGCTTTGAACTAAAAATTTAATCTGCGTTTTTGCAATCAGGTCAAAGTCTTGCCAAATTGCAAAAAACTTGTATTTCGTATCTCTGTATGATTATTTTTAAGTTTTTTCTTATTTTAATAATAATAATTTAAAAAAGGTTTACTTAGTGCTTTATTAGAAATCATCAAAATACCGTCATTTGACACACATACATTTACAAAACATTATAATTCATATCGTGAGAGACTGTTTATGAGCAAGTATAATAAAAATTTTTAATTAAGATTGCAAAGATTACATCTTCATTGTTGCTACGGTGCTACTTGTAATTTTGCAACACTGCTAGTAAAGAATATGATCTTCTTAATATCTAAAAAATATAAAAAATATTATTGATACAGTTTTAAATAATTAAGATTACCAGAAAAAATTCAGTGACAGAAGCAAAAACTTAATTAACATTTTTACTCAAATTTTGCCACTGAATCTTCTGGTTTCTAAGCAAATTCACCGTTGTAAATGTCATCAACGACAAATCCAAAATTTTTCCAGCTGTGAGCACCATTGGCTTTTTTGACCGCTCCATTAAAATTAGTAATGCTTTTTGTGTCTTTAGGTCAAATTCGTACCATTTGCTCATGTAAATAGACTGAATAATAGAATCGCTCTAAAAATATAGGTTTTATAAGACATAAGCACATGCACAGAAAATACATCCGCGTAAAATGCCGTTCCGTAATAACAAAATAAATAAATTTCTGCCAACATCACTACCAAGTATGATAACATCGAGAAAAAGCTGAAACTGAGAGGTTCCATCTGAAATTGTCATTTTTTAAAATTTGGGTAAAAATGGATAGTTACATACCAATGTCAACTGTAAGCAAGATACGCAAATAACAAAAACGCTGCCAATAAACTGGCTGAAAACAGCGACTGAAAAACTGTCTTCGTAAAGCTTCACAAATCTAAAAATCCAGTTAATCTGAAAATGTTTTAATAAAAAATGATAGATACTTGACAATCGCATTGTGGTGTTTAACACATCGCTTAATCTCTTCATAAATATCTGTACTTTCATCAAGACGTTGGAGATTGAACTTTAAAATTTTTAATTGTGCTGAAGCTTGAATAGCAAGTCCTGCTATTAGAGGATCAGTTACTCCACTGCTAAATGCGGCATACAACACCTCTAAAAAGGCAATCGAAATAAGGAATTGTGTAAAAAACTACTTACCTATAACTAGATATAAATAAACAGAGTAATAAATGGATAAAGAAGACAAAACATCAAATGGTAACCACACATCTATTGGTAACCTGTATTTCTTCCAAAATAGTGGTTTAACAGCCCAACTAAGAGCACCAATAGCTACCGAAACGAGAAAAATCTTCGTATTTCTTCTGCAAGTAGCTTTACAATCTTCCATAATTTTTCTATGATTGTTGTTGAGAATTTTAAAAGTATTGAAATAAAGAACACATTCTTTAATTTTCCTCGCATTGGTTATAAATGGCGAAAATTTAACAATATAACACCCCATTTCACCTAAAAGAAATGCATTCTCGGCAACTCTCGCTAGATCAATGTCTTCTTCAAGGAGCAAGTACAGACAACCAAACAGTGGGACTGGTATTATGAAAATCAAATACAAAATACAAGCTTTCGCACTATGTAGAAATGAAGGTTTATTCGGATTGTACCACCCAAAAATTCTCATCACACGTAAATTCAGAGAAAAACTTTCTGTGATAACACCTGCCATTGCAATGAAATGCGTTTGAGGAACTGCATTGACTTTATATTCTTACTACTTCTTTCTGGAGACGGGTGAAACTTAATTATAGATATTAATTTTAGATCAAAGTAATAAAGCTTTAAATTGAAGAGTTGAGTCAACACGAAACGTGTAATTCTGTAATTGGACCAACTAAGGTATTAAACTTTAATTGTTGTAATATTAAATGCCGTTTGTCTTTGATGTAGAGAAAGAATCGTAATATTGTTGTAGCGACAGCGTCTTTGTCGTTTAATTCTAACGATTCAAAGAAGGCGAGGGGTTATTTGAAGTGAGTAATTTTCTGGTAATAATTTAGATCTTTTTGCGGCTAAATTAGTTTGCTTGGTTAGCATAAAAGCGTTCAGAAGTTTTTTTTTTATTAAATTTAAAACAACGTCAAAATTAAAATAAAATAATGAATGCAATTATAGTCAGAATTTTATAACTTGGGTTTAACTCCGCCTACCTTTTGGGCCAATTGCATTTAAGCTGGAAGTCTGATTTACTCTGCAACATTTTGATAGTTCGTTGATATTTGCCAGAAGCCAGGGTAGAAATGTCTACACATTAGAAGACGAAACAAGATCAAAATCGACGAAGGATTCACGATTAATGAAATTCCCGCAAAACTGCAAATCTTCTTGGCAAGTGTGACACTAAAGTTGTCAAATTTTTGATTATGTTGTGTAAAGGAGGCTAGCCAGATTCGACAAATTCAAATCGTCATTTCAATGTGGGCGGGGTTAAACCAAAGTTACAAAATTCCGACTATAATTACATATTGATAGTTACTTCTAGAAATTTTTAAAAAAACTTTAAATGTCAAATTTATTTTATTTATCGATAAGTTTTGATTAGATGTGATTTGTCAAACTGCGTTGTTTTCCAAAATTACATCACATACAACGTTGAGGGATGGTTTTGTGTTTTCAGAAGTACCCAAAGAGCCCTGAATTGTACTTTCATTTATTTTGGATAATAACACAGGTTAACACGAATTTTGTCTTTGGTAAGAGGGTATGAAACAGATAGACTGATCGATAGTTTGACGAAAAATAAAATGGCTTGAAAAAATTTGCTTTTATATTCAAGAGAACGGTGGAGAATTTACATTGAAAATCCATATTTTATTTTTATCATAACTACTGCAAAAGCAAACTTTTTAAGGTATATGGGTATTTTTTCTTTATTTCTGAGCATAATGAATAGAAAAATTATAACATCAAAATTAGGACAAAAACTATTTTTTTTTGTAGAGCTGTGTAATTCATAACAATATCTAGAGGTGAAAGGTTTAAACTTTAAGCTCTACGTTTTCATTGCTTTAGTTTTTCAAGAATAACTGAATCTTAGCAACAATGACGTATTTCGTATTTTTTTTTCCTGCGGATAAATCACTCAATCAATAAAGTAAAAAACGTATTATAATTTATTGTTTGGCATTAAAAAAATGTCGCAGTGTAAACAATAAGTTGGCGGGTAAAACAAATAAATTTATATTACAGTAAACTGAGACAATGCTAAATGTAAATAACAATTAAACTTAAAATTGTATTAAAAATTATCTAAAGGAGAAAATTAATATCAGACTATGTATGTACTTTTTTTTGTGTTTTGTTTCAAACGAATTCTCTGATACGTGGCGCTGTGCGGGCATCGGCCGAACTAATTCCTAGTTGCTTCCCTTCTATTCGTTTTCCCCTTATATTCATTTGCCAACTTGTCTGAATGACATGTCTGTGAATGTCTGAATGACATGTGAATTTACATGTCTGAATGATTTAATTGTGATAAATCATATAGAATTGTCTGCTTTTTCTAACAGATAGTAGGTAAATATGCAGCGCTAAATTTAAGAACCTAGATACATCAGAACGACCTAGGAAAAAAGATTTAAAACCACATCAAAATGTATGATTTTTTTTTCAAAACTGTAATTTTTACAGATCTAAGAAAATAAGAATAAAATTTTATTAATAACTGGACCAACTTACAAAACTATTATATACAGAGTGTTTCTCAAATAGACGACAATCGCAATAACTGATTAGTCTGAAAACTTTATAGAACGAGAATGTGGACTAATTTCTCTTAACGTCTTTCGTTTAACAAGCAAAAGAGCCATAAATTGATCAAGGAGCGAACAGTAGCACGCAGTTGTAAAAATAATGAATCAAGTTACTTTGAATTAGCAATTTTTCTAAAACTTTAAAAGTAACAGTGAAACTAGTTCAGTTCGTGGAATTTTTGTCATCAATTAATATCTAAGCCAAATCAGTGATTTGATCATTAAAATGGAAAATTATATGTTCTATCTGATTACAAGATTTTGAGACATTATGAGAGCACATTGATACCCAAAAAAAAATTCGTCAAGACAAAATTTTAAATTCTCTTTTTAGAAAGTCTAAAGTATTATCAGTTCACTTATTAGATTACTTCTGGCTTATTAACATTACAATTACAATTACGCGCGTCAGCATTTTTTGTAAAAATTTTGTGTTTGGGAAAAAAAATTGTAATTTTAATAATTTGTCAACACCAAGAATTAATCCAATAAATTTTCTTTGCACTTATGGCTTGTTTATTGATTGTACCAAAATATACTTTAAATTCTAAGTTTAAACATTTTTTAATTTTTTTTTGTAATTTTAACATCTTTATTAGAAAGATTATAGTTCGAAAAACTTTAATGCTACAGAAGGTATTTTGATTTTCATATAATATTTAGCTTTCAATAGTTCTGTGTTAAAATTTTATGAAATTAGAAAATTTTATTTTTGAAAAGAACCAAAAATTTTCAATGCTGGAAACAAAGCAATTTTTGATGGGTTTATCGAATATTATTTTGAATCGAGAACAGAACACATTATTCGCTGGCAAATCAAACATTCTGTTTTTTTTTTATTTTAACAGAGTACGATTTTTAACTTACCTGTTTATTAATAGTTGTATCAAACTGACGATACAAATAAATAAAAAAAACTTAATCCTGATAATCTTTTTTTTATCCAATCATCTGACAAGAACCAATGGTCAAATAACTGTAAGGAAATCGCAGAAGAATAGTGTAATTGGATGCCGCAGAGAATTACTACATGTAATCATCTGTTTTAATTCTATTCTCAGAAAAGTTCACTTTGTTTAATACGAAGAAATCGAACAAGTACAGAAGAATAATTATTTTGTTTTATTAATAATTTCTTGTACAAAATGGAAATGGTGAACACTGACTGCTTTTTCTCATATATGTATAAAGTAAAACATTTCAAAAGATGTCATGCATCACGTCACAATTTTATTGCTGATAGTATGGAAGTAAATCAGACATCAAATACAATTCATCTCTTCTCACTTGACGGGGGAACACACTTTTTTAACTAAAACACTATTACTTAAATAAAACATATTGTATTACCTCTTTATTACCATTACTTGGCAGCATTCACATTGTAATAAATTGTAAACATTCTATCAAAATTCTACTTATTTATCCATTATTTGTGCAAATTTCTATTAAAGGATAAATATGCAAACACCTAAAATCAGAACTTGTTCTAATTTATGCTAATCAGTTGTAATTATAAGCTATAAAATCTTATTTGGTAAAACTTTTGACGCAAAACTTAACAGTTGTAAGAACAGTATGTTATTAACATTATGAGATGGGAGTATCTATCACATTGCATTTCGATTAGTGCGCAGACGATTCATTGCACAGTTTCAATTCGATTATTTCTTTTTCCAATCAGAACGAAGAGTTTTGAAATTGCGCACTCGACTGTAATAAATAACTAGACGTGTCTAATTAATTGAAAAGTAAATTAACAATTGTTATAAATTTGAAAGCCAAAAATACTGTTTGGAGTCAATTACCTAATTGTAATTAGGTGATAAATTAGCTGTCAATTTTTAGGTACTCGTTTAGCGGTAATTTTCGGTCAAATGTTTTTTATGTACTCGTTTAGCGGTAATTTTCGGTCAAATTTTTTTTATGTAATTGATTTAATCAGTAATTAAAAAATTTGGTTAATTTTAATTTACTGTTCACTTCGATGTTGTAGTTTAGATAAAAAGGAGGAAGCTTCCGTCGCAAGATAGCGGTAGTTAAAAACGATTGTGGTTTTCACACAGTCCGACGGAAAAAATAACGGGCGACATGAAGATAATCCATTACAATTTATGTTTGTGTCACAGCCTAACTAATACCAAAAATATCTATATGTATGTTAATAATTAATAATTAATTTAATTAAAAAAATACAATGTTTTATAATACAGTGAAGTTTAATCCTATTATTGAAACGAGAAGTGCATGATTTTTCCCTTTAATCCATTGCGGAAAATTAATAGTTTTTCAAAACCGCGAGTAATGAATAAGATCTTCTTAATATCTAGAAAACTAAACAAATCAGAAATTATTTTTAACGCATCACTTAATTACAGTAGTGAAGGTAACCAAAGACAAATCAAGAACTTTTCCAGCTGTGACATACATGGGTCTCTTGCAACGTTCCATCAAAATAATTAACCCTTTTCTGGAAGTAACGTCATAATTATACCACTCTCCCATGTAGATTGCATCTGTTAAACTGTTGCTTTCGTTTATTAATACTGAACCGTAGTAACAATAGAGAAAAATTTCACTAAGCATCGTTGTCAGATAAATTATCATCGATACGAAATTAAATGTTAGTGGATCTACCTAAAACATTTCGCATTATTTATAATTTTTGGTGTTGAAAATAGTGAAATAACTCACCATACTCAACTGCAAGCATGTAATACAAATGACGAAAATGCTCCCCATAAATTGACTAAACACGGATAAAGAAAACGTATCTTCATAAATTTTCACAAAACTGGAATCATTATTTATAATTGAAGATCACTAAATTGGCGTTTACTTTAGTATAGCATCGTGATGATCAACACATTTTTTTATTTGGTTGTACATAACTTCTGGTCGTAATAATTTATTGTCACATCTGATATCGATTTTGGCGATTTCTTTAGTAACGTAGTGATTGAGATATTGTAGCTTATCTTTAAGAACTCTGATTTGACCAGCTGCATGACAAGCTAATCCTGCTATTAGTGGATCAATAGCTGCACTACTGTATGCACAATACGATACTCCTAAAAATGAAAAGAACTGAAAGATATTTTCGAGATAAGTTTCGTGATACCTAAAACGAGAAACGCATAAAGAGGATAAAAAATATGCGCCTCTCGTGTTGTCTCAAAAGGCAACCAAACATCCACTGGTAGTTTCCGTTCTTCCAGAAAGAAGGGTTTAACTGCCCAACTCGTCACTGAACCAGTCACAAATATTAAAAAAATCGTGTTGATTCTACGCACAGTTTTGTTACTCTCTTCAATGATTTTCTCTTGTCTTACTGATGACACTCTGAAAAACGGCAATTCAAAATAATGGATGCACCGTTGTATCTCCATTCCTCTTGTGATAAACGGTAAAAATTTTACGATGTAACATAACATTTCGGAAAGAAGAAATGCGTTGTCTGCAATTTGCACGATGTCGATGTTGTCTTCAAGTATCAAGTTCAGACAACCCACCACTGAAATGAAAATCAAAAACACCCAGTAGAGCAAAAATGCGTGCAATTTGTATAAAAATTGGTAGTTTTTCGGAGGGTAAAACCCAAAAGCACGCATTATTCGCAAATTAACCCGGAAACTTTGTTTGACGATTCCGGTCATTTTGTCTGAGATGATTTATTCCGTTTATCAGGTAGTTTTATAGACGTCGGTGTGTTATCGAGTGGAAAAAAATTACAGTCTTTAAATTGGAGATTAATTAGTGACTGATCAATATTACATCAAACATTTTGCTGATTGTTCGGCGCACGGAATGTTATTAAGATACAAATAAGTGTTGAAAACTTTACTAATTAGTCGATAATTAAATATTTATGATTATTAAACAACGAAATAGAATGACGTGATTTGTAAAATATTCAATTGAAATTGGGGTTGCAAAATAAGAAAAATTTTTCTTTTGGAATAAATTCTTAAATTTGTAGATATCCAGTTCTTCTAATGGCCGCTTGAAGAAATTAGATTCCGTACTTAGATTCTTTGAAATTACAAAAGTCCTTTCTATTTTTCAATGTATATTGTGGGTGATTATACGTTAAGAGAAGAAAAAAATTGATATCTTTGGTTTAATACCATGAATAAAATCGATTAAAAAGGAAAAGTTTGACTTTGAAAAGCGGAAAATCATTCAAAATTTCAATTTTTAACCGCTCCCAAGTCCGGAATTTTGAAAACACGATGATGACGCCAGCATGTTTCTTATTAGGAGTTTACACACTAATTATATTAGCGCAAATTTAAAAAAAAAAATCTAAAAATAAATGTTTAGGTATAATTTCATGATTTGCTCGCCAGGAAAAATAGCCAAGGATGAGAAGTTTTGACGTAAATTTTAAATAATAATTAAACATTTAACTTCTTTCAATTAAGTTTCTTCACACGTTATTTATTTTATCAATTAGAGTTAAACCATAAATAAATTTTCCACTATAAAGTAAACTAAGAAAACAATTATGATCTGCCAAAGGAGAGAAATTTTGATAGACCTAAATGTGTTGCGCCGACACTCAATTCTGAGTAACTGCTGGTAAATGTAAAACAGTCCGTGTGATGTTAATTTATATTCTTTTAAATGATTCCCAACCACCTCTACACCATTCGCACGTTGCACATAAAATAAATGTTTCAATTTTTATAAGGCTTGAAAGTATGCCAGTAAAGAAAACAAAGATAAAACCAAATATGAGGAAAAAATTAATTTAAAAAATAACTAGTTTTTTTGCAATTTCCTTGGTAGTTTAAGACCGGAATATAATTGCTTCATTGTCTAAGAATATGTAACTAAACAATATTTGAACATTTCTTGTGTTTGGATGTAATTTAACTAATTATGAGGTGCATTTTCTAAAATCAAAGTGATTTGAGCCTTAGTAGAGTCTAAAATCTACTTAAATGTCATTCAACTGCAATTATTATATCTTCCATATTTTTACATTTTTTGGCGTTGCCACCAAATTTACCTTTTAATATAGAATCAATTATTCAGCAAATTTTTGCATTTAGGAATAAATCTGACATGACTATAAACAGAAATTTGTTTAAACCGACTCCTTTTATATCACAGTTGCAAAAGCTCTAGACGCAATGTTCGACCTGAAGCTCTGTTATTTTAGTATTGTAGTGATATTTAGCAGTTCTATTCAAAAGACCTAAATTCCCAAACATTTTTTTTTCTTTTAACACTTCTCTATCCCCAAAGTAAACCTGCTAATAACAAAATAAAAAAACATCTCGCGATTCTTACTTAAATCATTGCACGTTCAATTAGCACATTCACACTGATAGTGATAACAACCGCCGCTTCCGCCTGAAGAAAACAATTTCTCTCACTCGTCAATTCATCGCGACACCACATTTTGAGTGTCCCATCATAAACAGAACAGAAGTAGCGTAAACAAGCACTTTAAAGACCAGTAGCCAACGTAGCCTCTAGGTTGTTGGAGTGGCGTGAGCAATAACCGGGTTGGAACCAGCTCTGTGTAGGTCATAATCGTCGGTGATGGTACCGGTGTCGTAGCTGCATTGTCAGTCGAACGATTAAATAGAATACAAGATTAGTATCAAGTCAAAATTGGATCAAATTACTTGGTAGACATGGTGCAACGCTGCAATGAACAAAGTTGGTGTGGTGCTACTTTTATTGCTGACTTTTGCAGACGGTTCTTCCAGTGATTTAGAACAAAGTGAGTTTTTTAACAAAACTAAAAAAAATTGCCTACTAAACTAAGTCACGCTTGGATTTTTGAATGGTGCACTAAATAAACAAAATTCTTCGACTTCCCGACGTTCGGTAATTTCAGTGTTGCTCAATTTGTTAAGATTGGTATGGTCATCGAAAATAATGTATTCACATTTAATTATACAAGAAGTCTAATTAATTATGCCGGTTGAGTTTTACGTTGGGTTGTTATAACACTCTGCGTCCGCTTTTGAATTTTTATAGTGATTTAGATTAAAATATTCAAAGTATAGTGAATAAACAGTGTCAGAACTGGGACATGGTTGTTATTATTTAATCAATCAGTTTTCTAGGTGATAAATTATCTTTTTCATTCAAGGGTTTATTCAAAACATTATATCAGACATATTAAGCTACATTCTTGTTCCTTTTAAATGGTAAATTAAACCATTTAATCGCATCTAATCGAAGTTCATTGCCACACTCTCATGATCAACCAATTTTATTGTCCTCCTTAGTCAAAAATTTTTAAGTACATGTATCAATACAATTAGATTGGTTTGATCTAATTATATCTTCTTTAGCTCTAATAATTGATAAAATTTAGACTAATTGTGAATGAACACGAGTCGCTATAAATTCTTCACTACACGACAAAAATTTTCTTAATACGTAACAATATAATAAAAACAAAATGTATCGTTTTAATTAAAACCATTTAAATGTATTAATTAAAATTATTAATGAACCGAAACGTAAATAAATTTAAATAGGTATAACTTAAAAAAATAACAAATTTAAATTCAGCGTTTTTGAGAATCCTGTCAAATGAGGTGCTATAATTTCCGAACATCATTATTTCAGCTTTCTATGACATAACACAAATACGCAAATAGAATACGCTAATAACCACACGCCACTTTCGTCAAGTAAAAGTATTATTACGTATTTCCGGTATTATTTCTTTACTAACTATAACACTGAAAACGCATTATTCTCTAATAAATGAAGACGACTTTCTAAGTTCTTTTATTTTGTAGTTAAATTGCTCGTATCACAATGGGCTCCCCTCATTTGGCTATCGCCAGAAGAAAAATATTATCCGTCAGGTGTTGACCACTTCTTTGAAAATGTCCATCTGGCTAATGAAAATGGAAAAGCTGTGATGGCTGCGATCAATGAAACGCATTTTCCGCAGATCAACACCAAGTCATTGTACCTAGTCACAAAGCGAAATTTAGGTAAAATTGCGACGTCTTTAAGTGATTCTAAAGATTTTTTTGTAGACAATTTAGTGAACGACCAAGTGTCATTTCTCAATGGCCATAGCCCAAAGAGTCACTCCGTCCCCATGTATGTGGTCATCTCTCCATGCACCCCCAACAGATCCTTCCGTGCCAGCAACCCCCAGAATATAAGAAACGATATCTTTTATCGAAAACCGAACCCCAAACTCTTCTTCTCAGTGTCTTATTGGGCGTTTTATCCTTACAACAGAGGCAAAGATATTTGCTTCATCGGTAAAGAAAATACTCTTTTTTATTTAATCTGTGAATTTGTTTATAGGTAATGTTCCTAGTTTAACATTCTTCGGCCGTTGCTTCGGTCGGTTAAAAACCATCGGTTCCCACGTCGGCGATTGGGAACACATGTCTCTATCTTTCAAAGGCAACCCTTTCCCTTCTGAAATGTACGTCGCCATTCATGACACCGGTGGTTATTACACATTTGATCTGAATCATCATCATTTTAAACTGAATACGCTTAGAAACAGCAGAGGGTTGCAAAGACCGAAACTCCCACCGATCGTGCGAATACAAGGGGGACATCCTGTGTTGTTTGCGGCCACGGGATCGCATGGCTTGTGGCCAGCACCTGGTGAACACGAATATGTGAAGATACCCTTCCTCACTGATAAATGTGGATACGGAACTCCGTGGAAGACATGGGAAAATTTAAAAGTGTATTCGCAGGATTACATTCTTCCCAAATGGTTGTTTTTTAAGGGTCGATGGGGCAATCCTAAGACGAACTGCGTGTTGTCGAAGAAATTGGGGGTGTGTAAACATTTGGATGGGCCTCTTGGAATTTTGAGGAGCATGCAGGAGTTTTCTTGTTAACCGTTTTTGTAAAATTTGTGATATTTTATACAATTTTTTATTTTGTGAAAGACAATAAAACTAAATTGTTCGATTTTCTTACATTTTTCATACTTAACTTTCAAAACCCGCGGTTTTATAGTGGCAAGAATCACGTTCCAGGAAGTGTCTAAGATATGTACAAGCTCTATAATTTTTTTGCATCTTTGTTTACGCAGCTCACAGCTGATTTTGACAGTTGTGTCTGACAGCTTCAGAGTTTTCAAACTTGTGATGAATAAACCGAATATAATCAGCGGCGAAGCCTCAGAAACCGACAGTGAAGATGAAGCTTTAAAAAATAACAAGGTAAAATCACCCAACAACTATAAGAATATCAGTATTTTCCCTCCAGGCTTTGAAAATTGCATCTCCAATTCAAGGGGCTGTCATCACCGGGGAAGATTCAGAGTCTGAAAACGGTAAGTCTTGATATTGTCAGTTTAACTGTTATTTAAAATGTATTTAAGAGAACGATGCGAGCGTGTGTAGTGCCGTTTCTGCATTGAATGAGGTAAATTCACCTTCTAAGAAGACAAACTGTGATAAGTATGACATGCTGCTTCATCAGAAGCTACGTGAGTATTCAAAGATTGTTGACGCATCCACAGAAGTGGAATTCTAGGGGAGTGCAATGGGAAACTACACCAAGATGTTGAAGGTTTCCACCAGGGCGTGGTAGGGGAGGCTGGGAAAAATTTAACTTCCATTGACCAACAGTTGATAAAGTCGCAATTGACGATACAGAATGCAGTGACTTCGTTGAAATCGCTTAGTTCCAACTCTCTCGCTATAAAAAACAAACTCCAGTCTTTACTTTCAGCACAATTTATTCCAAACATAAAAATTAAAAAGTAACGCTTTAATTTTTTATTAAAGAACGACCAATTGTATTTAATTTCGAATGTGTTTATTATTAAAACTTTTTTGTGTTCGTCATTGATGTTTGATGTTTGATTTTAAATCCTCAATTCGGGTTTCAATGACTGTAATTGTGTCAAGTTGTTCATTTAAATAATTTAGGTACTGTTGTAAACTTGAAATTAAATTATCGTTTTTACAATGCGAACAAGACGAATGATCGGAACTAATTTGTATAATCTCCCCCACGCATTCCACTTGTGGGATGTTTTTCGAGACGCTCTGTGTTTCTTGACACTTTTCAAAGACAACAAAAGTTTCCGGGGTGTTTTCCTTGTTATGACAAGCATCTTTATCATCACACAACTTTGTATTGATTTTATGGCACATGCATACGCTCGATGAACTTGTCGGAGGCTTAGACTGCGATGTAAACGTGCGTCGTACCACATTATAGATGTCTTCAATGTCCGTTTTTACACTTTCATTAACACCACAGCGACAGTTCGACTCAGTGCTGGACATATCACACGAACAATAAAGAACGGTTTCAGGAGTCTCACACTCTTGATCCGACGCGGTTTTGAGCCTGTCAATGACGGCACTGATGGTCGTCTTCAGCTTTAAATTCTCGTCTCTAACTCGGTCGATGCAGCTTCGAATATCATCTTGCGATTTTGGAGAGGCCTGATAATCATTTTTCAGTGTTTTAAGAATTAGAGTGTAAAAACAAGTCAGGGTACGGATGTTTTTAAGCTGTTGGTCTTTCAGTTGGCTTACCTCTTCCAAATTCGAGAAATTCTCCTGGGGGTCGTTTTGGGGCTCTGCCGGGTGAGTTTCTTCGTCTTCATTGCTTGTTGGAGGACCAGAATGTATTGATTCTTCTGCTGTTGTTGCTTCTTCTGTTGGTGCTTCTTCTGTTGGTGCTTCTTCTGTTGGTGCTTCTTCTGTTGTTGCTTCTACTGGTGTTGCTTCTACTGGTTTTTCGGCATCCTTTGTTACTGTCGGGATGTCGATAATTCCTACAAGTTTTGGATCACTATTTCTTGGCTCAGCGTTTGCCCGCGGCGGGAGAGCATCCAGATTTTGATAAATCGCGTCTACTTTATTTGTTAGCTCGTTGAGCTCGCTTTTTATCTCCTCGTTCATTTGACGTAGGTCATCAGTGGCTTGTTTGTTATCTCGAAATTGGTCCAAAACCACTTCTTTGTGCTCTTCGAGCCTCTCTGATAATCGACTGTAGTCTTCAGAAGCATTGTTAATATTGTTCAATTCTCTCCGTAAAGAATCAATGTCTTTTTGTGTACTAGTTTGCGTGTCCATACAAGCGTTCACTTTGTCTCCGACGTCGTACAATTTTTGAACTAATTTGTTTACTTTATCGAGGATTTCTGTTGTTACGAAGCAACTGCATATGTTTGGTTTTTGATCAGGGGCTGGAGTTTCGGCGAACTTTTCTTCTTCGGAATTGGCTGTAGATGAAACGATGTATCGTATTGTTATTCTGTTTTGCTGCACACTTACTGGTATTTATTTGTGAAATTTCCTCTTCTTTTTCTTCTACTGGAATCGAACTTACCTTATGAAAACTGACTGAAGTGTTTCTATGAACTAACGAAAGTTCTTCACTATTTGTGTCAGTATTGTTCACCAATGCTGTTTCTCCCAACATTATACTCATCCTTTTATGCAACTCCATATTTGTGCGTTTATACGCATCTAACAGGCTGTCTTTTGCTGTTATTATTTCGTGGGAATCATCTTTAGATACTTCTATTTCATCTTTTTTCTTTAAGGTACGTATTTCTTCTTCTAATTGATTAATTCGTTCTAAATACTCAGCTTTTAAATTATCATCATTTGTACTAGCTTCCGTTTTCTCCGAAATTTTTGCAAGTAATGTTTGCAGGAGCTCGTTGTGGTCTTGAAGATGTTTTTCCACGTTCTTAACATATTGCGGACATTTACATTTTGGCGTCACATTTTCTTTTTCACAACTGAAATGAACTGAAATATTCATAAAAATTTGCAAGCGCTTCTGCAGTGTTACTTTCGTTTGTCGGAATCGCAGCTCTTTTGAATCTGTAATAAGAAGATGTTATTAATCTATAATAAAAAACACCCGGCGACTAACTCCATTCATCCTGTTCATTTGATCCGAGACAACAAGAAACTTGTAGCGAAACATTTCGGTTTGTTCCAAATTTTGTTTATACGACGTTTCAAGCTTCTTGACTTGTTCCTGCAGCATCTGAATTATTACATCTTTGTTCGCTATCGTCTTTTCAGCTTCTTTCAGTTTCGCGTTCTGTCGATCGCACATTTCCATGCACTTTCTATCAATGAACTGAAATTTTGTTCGAAGAAACAATGAGCTGGGGGTAATTGGTATACTTTCTGCTCGCCGATTTCGTTGTCTTTGTTAGGTTTATCCATAATTCATGGGTGGAAGCAACAAGAAAAATTTCTAGTGACGATGAACTGTCAATTTTATTATTAAAAAGTTTGCTTTAATCGCATAGTCTGTATACTTAAGTTGCTGGGGTAACTCTTACTAAGACAGTTGTCTTAAATTGTGTCAAAATTTCTTATCATGAAGAGTAAAACTGAGAAATTCAGACCTTGTAAAATTCCTAGATATTTGATAGGATCTGTTAGTCCAGAAATTATAGTGACAGATTTACAAGAATACAATGCTCACAGATATAAGGTAATTTATTTTCTTATATTATAATTCTTTCTATTTCGGAGTTTTTTAGGTCTTCACGGCCAAAACAAGAACAGATACAAAGCCTCCAAAAATGAATCCATATAATTACGTCAACCTTCGTAAACTCTGCAAAGACGCCGAACGGTTATGCATCATTGACAAAGAAAACAAACAACTGTTGATGAAGATCAACACCATCAACAGAACGATTGTAAATCCTAATTTCTGTTTTTTTCGTAAGCCATTTCTGTGATTCAGGGCAGGATCGATTCTTATAATCCGGAGGCCTACGCTTGTAAAACGAAATGGCCAGCACATATGTTACGAATAAAAAAAATCGAACATAAAAACAAGGCAATTTATAAAAAAATTGTCTCTGCGGTAAGATAATCTCTGCTGTTAAAACTCACTGAGAAACAATTATGTAGGGCTCCTCGTATAGCTGCAAGGCTATGAACGAATTCTGGTTACAGTTGCTCATAAAGTTGCAACGCTCTGCCAAATATCCTTTGGTAATTCTTCAGAAAACCAGCATGGACGTTGAACTTAACAAGCAACCATCGATTAGTTGTGGATTAGATAAATTGTCCGAGCGGCCGTTGTTGGTTAGCCAAAAAAAATGTTTTTCTTTCTTGATTTTACGTTTTAGATGTTTCCTTGAGTTCCAAGTAGTGAATGGACCAAGTTTAGGACGCATTGAAATCGAGCTTTACCACGACCACGTGCCTGTTACAGTCCAAAACTTTTTGGCAATCTGTTCGAACGAAAACAGAAAGAATCTGACTTATAAAAACTGCTTGGTACACCGAATTGTACCAAATAAATTCTTAGAAACTGGAGATATCACGAAAGGTACCGGACGTGGTGGAATATCCATCTACGGAGAAGAGTTTCCTGAAGAAGGCCACAAGCTTAAACACTCGAAAACTGGTAAAGTTCTAGTTAAACTACCACCATCGTAATACTTCTATTTCAGGAGTTCTTTCAATGGTGAGAGTGGGACAACATAGCAATAATTCCCGTTTTTGCATCACATTTAGCAACATGGAGTCTCTTGATAAACAAAATGTAGTTTTCGGACGTGTTATTAAAGGAATAGAGATGTTACTTAAGATAGAGGGTTACGGGCGAAGAATTGGTAAACCTTTGAGACCCATAATAATTTCAAATTGCGGAAAATTGAATGTGGCGCCACAGACTCCGATTTAGAGATTTTCGATTCGCAGTGTTGGTAGTGCCAATTGCAAATGGCTGGTTGCTGATAGTTGTGTAATCAAACATTCACGTTTTCGAGTTTGTACTACCAAATAAATCAATACTACACCAAGTATTTCCTTTGTTGCTTTAATTTAAACCTACACTAATTCAACAAAATGCTGTATTTGGAGGATTACCTGGAAAGTGAGTAAAACTATTTTCTTGGCGTGGTCTGTCAAGTCATACTCAACGCGGTAAATTTGAATTTTAGTGATCGAACATTTACCACAGGAACTAAGAGACAGGTTCACAGAAATGAGAGAACTGGATTTAACTGTACAAAGTGAGTAAATAATAACGAGTACTTTAAAGTTACTTTTGTAATTTTTCTAGATAACATGGATGAACTGGAGAAACGAGTCAAAGTTTTTTTTAACGACTGTAAACGTTGTCCTGGGGAGCTACCAGCAACGACGAAGTCAGAGTTTGATTCGATAGGAAAAGAGTACAAAAAGACCTTGGAAGATGCCGATGAGAAGGTAATATCCAATCAGGTTAAATCAACCAAAATTATGTATCAATACTAGGTCCATCTAGCAAACCAAATGTATGAACTTGTGGACAAGTATTTGCGACGACTTGATACAGAATTGCACAAGTTTAAATGTGAACTAGAAGCAGATAATAAAGGCATAACTGAAGTCCTAGAAAAACGTTCATTAGAGTTGGACACTCCAGTCAACTCCTCTAGTATCTCATCTCAACAGAAAGAAAATCGTTATGAGAGGTACCTAATTGTTTTCTTATCTGCATTCTTATTGTTCCCAAAGCTCCAGCAGTTTCCGGTACAGACCAAGAAGTGAGAAACGACGTGATAGCAGTAACTCCCTCCAGACCTCATTTGCTGAAAAACGCCAAGCTGTGGCTCCTATTCCTTTGGTTGAGACACGCCATACTTCAATTAGTCAGTCCACGCCACCAGCTCAATCAAATGTTAGTTATAATTTAGGACACATTGGAGCTGGACCTGCAATTGCAGCCGCAGCATCACAGGCTATTGCAGCAACACAACAAGTAAATACTGGGTTTTTTAAGGGGTTGTTTTTTATACAATAATTTAGATGCAACAGGGTAGAAGAACAGCTAGTCTTAAGGCTTCTTATGAAGCTATAAACACAGGGAGTCATGGTCATGAATTTAGTATTGGACGGGAATTAGCGGGGGCTGCACAAACCGCCATTCAAGCGATTCAGCAGGATCATGCCAACAACAAAAAGAAGCAAAAGTAAGTGATTGTGTCAAAAACTTCAACTGTAAGCTGCTTTAAAAGTACAAAAGAGAAGTTTGTATAAGAGTGCAAATTTAAGATTTTTCGCACAATTGAGAAGTTTCACGCGAACTTCGGACTAATTGTCCCATTTTAGGAAGTGGTCTAGTAACAACTCAAATGCTGGTTCAACGTCTTCAACAGTACAAGCTATTTTAAATGCTCCATTGACCACTTCAGCACCTGAGTCTCCTTCCATTGATGTGTCTTCTCAAGGTGCAGAAGTAACAGATGGGGAGTGGACTTACGATCCTAATGAGCCAAGATATTGTTTATGTAATCAGGTTTCTTATGGGGACATGGTTGCTTGTGATAATGACGAAGTAAGTCGATCCTGTTCTTAATGAGAGTTTTTTCGATATATTGATTTTATATCAAATGCGACAAAAAAAGCGGCAAGAAATGGCTTAATACATTATCATTTGTGCCATTATTGGACTTATTATTATTGGATAAAAAAGAAGACACGACAAAATCGTACCAATTAGTTTTCCGCTCTTGTAATTTTAACTTTGTTTGAAGGAAAATTCGACAGCGGAGTCAGTAGAATTTGGAATTTGAAATATGTCGCCGTTCACCGAATAAATACATTAATTAATTATTGATATCAATGATGTAATGACTTACTATTAATTTCCATTACTATAATTTATGATTTATTAATTGATATGCAAAAATGTTGAACTCTAACCATGGTAACACGCGACGTCAATTTATTAATATTTATTTATTAATCAAAGGCAATAATTATGTGATACTGCAATGAACGTTTCTTTGGTTGTTCAAACGCAGACCTGTTCTTTCTTTGCCAATTTGGACAGATAATATTTTGATGTATATTTTTAGTGCCCAACAGAATGGTTTCATTATCCCTGTGTTGGTATTACTGCACCTCCCAAAGGTAAATGGTATTGCCCACAATGTTTGAATTCTATGAAGCGCCGTGGAGGAAGAAAAAACTAAGAGAATACGGAACACAATCCGATATTGGAAACCTACTAATTGAACTACATGTACGACATTATATGAAACTCAATACCTAAAAAAATGTATTTCTCAAATATAACATACTACGACTGAATCTTGTATTATTTGTCCCTGATCAGAAACTCCCCAGTGCTGCTTGAGGGCTTACTGAACAAGCGCAAATAAAAGACCATTCATTATTACCTTTGGAAAAAAAACGTCCACCTTCACTCACGCTTTCAATTTTCTAAGTCACCGAGAGCAAGATCATTAATCAGAAAGTTAAAGGGTCAATAATCGGAGAATTGTGAAACGAAGGTCAATTTTATTTCTTGGGCAACTTTCGAGACAATATCAAAAAACCGTAGTGGAACAACCTGGTTTCAGTGCAGTGTCAGGGTTTATGCAGCAATGATGAAGATGTAGGTGACACTGCAATTGTTGCTCAACTCCGCAACTGAACTAAATTTTGAATTTGAATAACTTCCCAAATGCACAGGTCAGCTTTAATGTAATAATTACTATGTACCGAATGGTCGGAATTTACTCAATGTTGAATCTTGCAATGCGGAAGTTATGATTGGAAATTCTCATATTGTCTGTAAATAACACAGAATCCACTGAAAAGCGTACGTGTGAAATAATAACTGCGAATTTTCACAGAAATTATTTCAATCGATTTTTTCATACAATGGGCAGAGAACAAGGAACGAATATGGGTAATGATGAGAGTTCCTTTCCTGCACACCTGTTTGTTTTAGATAATAGAAATGCAATAATGTGATTTTGTTTGCATTTAAGTGAAAATCCGAATTGAGAACTAAACACTTGTTTCAGTATTCTGTAGGGAAAAGAAAGTGTAACTATTGTTTATGTTAATTCAACACTTGGTAACTGTAATCATACAAAAACTAATATTACATACTATCTATGTAGATATATTGTCGCAGTCACTGGTCGTAATCTAGCCTTTTACAAAAGCAAAAAAGTCATTTATTGAAAGGTCCAAATAGACTTATGGTGCCGTAATAATTAAAAGCAACAAATCTCGTATAAAAATTGGGAGTTAATTAATATTCCCTTTCAGTGGAATTAATATGTGTATACTATACGCATACAGGGTGAGCTCGAATTAAATACAAAGTTCACAATGTGTTTGAAATTGTAGCCAAGTTTCGCAGTCAAAAATTTGATAAATTTTGAGAAAAAAAATGTTTGTAGTTTTCTACAGAAATCGGCGTGCGTCACTGAATTGTGAGGTAGGTCAATTTCAATGCCAATGTCAATGCAGATCACGGAAAAGTTGGGAATAAAAATGCTGATAAACAAGTGGCAAAAAGTGCCTTTCGGAGTTTCCGTCAGTTTAACAATAATCGTAGTAAAGTAATTGGTAAATAATTGTTTAAATTTGGATTTTTTTGATTCGTTGCAAATCGTTACGATTACGGACTAGATCAATCGAAACAAACAGCTCTTTTGAGGGCCATTTAATTCAAAGAAATTAATTATTTGCAACGTAATATGTTTTTTAGCTTTTTGTTCGAACGGTTTGCAGTCTTTGATTAGGAAACAGAAGTTGTAAATTCAGTGTTCTAGGCGTCGAACTACGGGTAATCTCAGAGTTTTGTTTTTTGTTAGAATTTTGTTTTTTTTAGGCATTAATAAATAAATCAATAGTGCCAGCTAATGCTGTGGTTAAAAATTTTGTACTTTATCTGGCTTCACCTGTATATATTTTACAGAGTTTTACGCAACGTAATGGCTAATTAAAGAAGGTCAGCTATTTTGGAATCCGTAATTAGTTTTATTTTTTTCGTTTTATTTAGAATGACACAAGACTTCAAAATAAAGACTAAAATCTTCCAATTAGATGAATTCTATCCAATTTTAAATTTTGCGAAAATTCAAGTACAATCGAACTTCCATAACTCGAAACCTGAAGGGAAACCACAATTGGTACGAGTTAAATCAATTTTGAGTTAAAGAAAAACTAAAGAAAAAATGAAAATTTTATTGAAGTACATACTCCGTTCTTAAATTTTAGTGCAAACGTTTGTTCTTACATTTTTTTTCATAAAATTGTTTTTTAATGAATTATAAAAGTCAATATGTCTGTATAGTCATAGTAAAAAATGAGTTTCAATATTTCAAACGCATTTTTCACTTGTTTTCAAAATCTACATAGTTTCGAGTTACAATTTTTAAAATTTTCTGAAATTTTTGTTAAAGATCTGATTTTGATCTGATTTTTAAGGATATTCTTCTTCTTGCACTTCGATTAGTGGGATTAGTGGCGAATACGATTTTTACACAACCTAGATGAATTTTGGGCATCTTGTTGGAAGTTTCATAGCTATCTAACACTTTTGATAAAATTCTAGATTTATGGTGACATTTAAAGCTATTAAACAACTTCAGAAGTTTCAAGAAAGTACCACAATATCAGTTTTTACAAACATATAATTCTGGGACAATTTTCGAATCTTGGAAGTTTACAGATCGTATGTGGGCAAAATCTAATTCGATTTATAGAAATTTTCGAGTTATAGAATTTCTAGTTATAGAGATGGAATCACATGTAATTTTAAGGAAAACGCAAAGGAATAAAATAAATTTCGAGTAATAGAAGTTCGAGTTGTTGTGGAAGTTCGACTGTACATATGTAGTTTTCGACCAAATGAATAATTTATCACTGAAATCAGTACCGTCAATAAGAGAAAAAAAAGTACTGCAACTTTGCTTTAAATACAAAGAGAAAACAAATTTTTAATAAATGTTCGAAATGACCATAATTTGGAATAATATGTACAAACATGTAACCGCCGTAATACAGATTACGTCATGTTTTATTGTATGGCAAATAAGTTTATTTTCACAATTACGAACCAACTACGCCACTAGTATAAAATAAAAACTGTGAGTTAATAAAAAAAATTACAAGGATGACTTTGGATACGTATACTAATAAATTCTTTAGTTATTATTCGTGACGGACTATCACGATTTTCCTGTGGCCAAAATAACGCATAATTTGCATGCTCTTGTGTGAGGAGTGTGTGAGTCGACTGACAGCAAATAGTGGATGTTTTTAATAACAATAATTTTCAGCCCCGATTCTCCAATGTTCTGGGTTCATATCATCGATTTTAAATAAAAAACATTTATATCTGACTCCAATATCTAGCGCATGAAAAATAAAAAAATCGTTCTCTGTACAAACCGCTAATAATTACCTAATACTTAATTAAAACACGAACTAAACAGGCATAACCTTTATTATTATTGTTTTTCCCCACAACTGAACTAGAAATGCACCACGAAAATGTTACGAAAGTGCAACCACAAAAAGACTACGAAAAGGCTAGACAAGAAAAAGTACTTTCCTATTTTACCCCTGCTCTGTGTACCTGTAGGTTCACGATATAACACGACATTATTATCTAACGCACTGTAGGAAATCACGATTCAAATAGTGTTTTGACCCCACATAGCATGGCTGCTACTGATTTTTTATTTGTCTGCTTACTAAGTGCATTGCCAGGTATGTACATTGAATTAATTTGTCATGTTTTTTTGAATTTCTTCTTAGTTCCGCAATTTCACTTCGTGCGATTTGGTTTTATTGTAACAAGAAATGTATCAATTAGCTTTTAAGGCTTTATAAACAAATAATTTTATTATAACATTGTGAATTCTAGGTCCGCTCAGAATTAGTTTTGATGACTCGATCCTGCAGCTTTTTCCTATTGATAAACATAAATGCCACAAAATTGATCCTATCAGAGATATCGGCTTTCAGCTGTATACAGTGTAAGTAATTTAATCTACTTGTAACGGGAAAATGATTTGCAAATTTACAAAGGCAAAGAATTTCTGTTATCAAAATATGATTTTAGTCGTAATCCGAGAATTTAATCGCACCTATTTTTATTATGTACTAGTCGTATTATTAATTTATTTCGTTTACACGAAATACGATCTCAACTGAAAATTACAGTAAATTATTTTTAATAAATGGTTTTTCGGCTTTATTTAATTGAAGTGTAATTTTATACTTTCATAAATTCATGAATTTGTAATTCCAATGTAGTTCCAATTTATTGGAGATATTTAATATTTACATTCGTATACTTCAAAAGAATTCCCTGTTTGGATTTCATAACAATGCAATGAATAATAATTCCTCTTCACACTTACCGCCCGGTGTTGATTCCGATTTAAAAAAAAAACCTTATCATTATTTTATTGCAATCAAAATTAAAATTTTTCCGATATTTTTCCTCTAAATTTAAAATTATTTGTGCTATTTCGTTCAATACAAACATTAGCGCAGTCACGATTTTCCCTTTTTATCTCCGAATTTGATTCCAACATCACTCGCTTTTATGAAAATTTCGTAGCTAATGGAGAAAGTACTTGTAAGACTTTATACATAATTCATGATAATTTCATCTTATGCAATATTATAATTCTACGTTACATTTCAGTCACAATCCTCTTCAACCCCAAAACTTGATAACAGGAGACGATAAATTGTTGTCAGAGTCGCATTTCAACTTTTCGCAGCCCACAGTTTTATATTTCCACGCGTTTTTTGAATCGTCCAGCACCCTTTCAGCGACTATTATGCGAACCGGTAAGAAAAATAGCACTCTGAATGCACACTTGCATTTTAACGATAATACAAAATGTGTGTCAACTTTCTCTTGCTTATTTATTGGGAGGTAATCAGTTTAATTGAACCCACAAACCAAATTCAATTTCAGACGGAGTTAATTGAGTCGTATTTTAGCTTATTTACAACGAGGAGGTTATAACATTATTCTCTTGAATGCCCCTCGGCTGGAAGCCGGACCATGGTACTACACAGCAGCGAGGAACACAGAAGTTGTTGGTCAGTAAATATTATGTTTAGTTTCGTTTACAAATGTTCATTTCCTAGGCCAATACACTGCAAAATTCATCGACTATTTAGTCTCCCGCGGGATGTATTTACCCAGTTTGCACTTAATCGGTCTAAGTTTGGGTGCTCAAATGGCAGGAGTGTGTGGCCAAAACGTTAAAAGTGGCCGCGTGTTCAGGATAACAGGACTAGACCCCGCAGGACCACTCTTCAAAAAGTGGCCGAAAAACTTACGTTTAGACAGCGGCGATGCTGAATTCGTAGATGCTATACATTCAGATGCCGGCATTTTCGGATTTCCCAGAAGTGTCGGAGCTGTTGATTTTTGGCCCAACGGGGGCATCTCACCTCAACCTGGCTGCACAAAACCAGAAGTTAAAAAAACTCTTCCTGATAACACAGTTGCACTCTGTCAGTATGCAAAACTAAACCGGAAGTGAGTAACAAGACTTTCGTTGCAGTTTTTTGTAGCCACTGGAGATCGTACCAATTCTATGCGGAAAGTGTTGTAAATCCGCATGGGTTTGTGTCAGTGCCCTGCGAATCGTGGCACGAATTTCGACAGGGTCAATGCAGACCCGAATTGCCTGTTAGCAACATGGGCTTTAACGTAGACCTAAAGTAAGGGAAAGCATAAGTATAAATTAATATTAATCGTTAATTTCTTTAAGTGCTCGAGGTAATTACTTCCTGCGTACCGCATCTCAATCACCTTTCTCTCTGGAATAGCGCAGTTTACCAAGAAAAGCTACAATTATGAAAGTATTATTATTTTAAATTGCAGGAATGATGCATGTGATAATTGCGTAATTGAATCAAATGCTGAGATGTGCACAAAAATTATGTACGATTTCACATAATTTTTATCAAAAATTTGAACTGGATTGGTATCGCTATCCTGGTCAATATTTACCTAGTTTACTAAATTCTACAAACGATGCAATTCATTTCTATTATTTAATAATTTATTTATTGTAAAATAATTAATTATGTAAAGAGATTGTAATATAAAACGCTCTTTATGCATTGTTAACTTTTTCCATTGTGATCACTGATTTCCAAATTACAAATCCAAATTTAGTTCAACTAGATAATATGATTTTCAATAAACTGGGA
The DNA here is from genome assembly GCA_029298725.1 of Gnatocerus cornutus. Lineage (NCBI taxonomy): Eukaryota > Metazoa > Arthropoda > Insecta > Coleoptera > Tenebrionidae > Gnatocerus > Gnatocerus cornutus. The sequence continues at coordinate 11,809,773 of CM055514.1, forward strand.
GCAAAAACATTCCAGTGAATAATTTCCTTCTATTAAACGTGCAGAAAAACTCATGTGTAAAGTAGAACTTCCGCACTTAATTTCACATCGTAAATCTTCTCCTAATTACGTCTGCTTTAATAATGACGTAACATTATTCACAATTTGCACATCTCTGGTGGAGAGAGACGAAGAATTTATGTCACGAAATTCCCATCGCAATGATATTTGTGCCCAAACCCTGTCAACATTCAATCCCATTGGTGTTCGCAATAAACCGATCCAATTAGGTTGCCATGCTCCAGTCAGCAACTATGCGAACAATATTTTAAAAATATGATGGAATGAATAAAGCCTTACTTGATCAAATGGTCGATATCCAATATGAAACATTGTATGCAAAAGAGGGGACGTCGCAGCCGTAACTCTGTTTGGTTGGACGGATTCTGGATTTTCGCTAACTCCGAGCTTTTGGAAGAACCACTCACTATTGCTCGTAATGAAATGATGGAGCGTCTTAAATAACACCAATGAGTTGGGTTTGACTGACTATCTTTACTTACTTTCAAACTCTTTTTACCCTGCGTGGTCATTAAGATATCACTGACCAACACTTCGGTAATCTGGTCTGTTCCTTCCACCCGTTTTGATCCTTCCGACGCCAAGTCCGACATTTCTAGATTCTCTTTTACTTGCTCCAAAAACTCTTCAATCTGATCGGTGTGTTTGTGGTCTTCATCTATACTGCACAACGATTCGGCCACTGCTAATGCCGCGTCGTCAGCAGAACTAAAAGTGCCATCAAAACTACATACTGAATTTTTATGCTGCGGGGTGTAGTTAGAAGCGTTGGAAAATCTGACTTGTTTACTAGGCTCGCCCTCGGATTGTCGTAACAACTCGGAGTATAACGCTCCGATTAGAATTTGAATAAGAGCAGAGTGATTCAAAGGAGTGATTTCAACAGGAATTATGTCTTGAACCAAAGACGCAACTTTGGGAAGAGTCATGTTAACACATTCCCATAACTGACTGTAACATCCTAGGATAATAAGCATGGCTTGATACATCGAAGCACCTGTTTGAACTGCACTGATGACCGTCTTTGTAATCGTAGGAAGAAGAGGTTGTGTGAGATTTAAAATGCATTCGTACCATGGAGGTCGTATTTGGTTCCAAACCTTTAAATAAAAATGCGTTCCAAAAAGTATAAATAAATTAGATAAATTAGACCAGTAGTTACGTTTCGGCGGTCGAAACACTTCGCCCAATTTGGTTGGTGAGTTATTGCAGAGAACAGAATATCCATAAAATCTTCGCTGTTACCAACTGACAATACCACACAAGTAGCAGATGCAATTAAGTCATAGAAGTGCACCGGTTTTAAAAATGAGGTCGTTGTATCGATACATTTGCACGTGCCATCTTTGGAGCACAAGAAAAACTCGCAGGAGTTAATTTTGGATTTAGGCTGTTGGATCTCCTCTGTGAAATTTTTCAGGGAGAAGTTCAATATTTCCTTTAGAATCTTACAATTCTTCATAGCGATGACCTAGAACGCATTGATTTATTGCTTTTTTATCAGTTCTCACCTTAAGTAGTAGTGCCCAATTTGGTTGCGGTTGGGCCAACAAAACTGTTAAATCGAGGGCTATAGCAGTGTCTGAAGGTAAATCGGACATTTTGTGCACCGCTTTGGTGTTTTGACTTTTGAAGATGTTAGGAAGTGCGAAGATTATCCATTGAGCCGGCCCAGTGCTCCGCGATTTTAGCAGTTCGACGCTTTCTATTCCCTTCCGAAAAACCTAAAACGTGTTGGTGTTACTTTTAATTGTTTAATTCTAATTAATTAGCGCAGAAAATCGTAATCAGTCAACCGATTGAATACGTTATACGCCAACTCTGTTAACATTTCGGAGTAATAATAATTAAACAATTAATCAAATTAACAAAGTAAACAAAACGGAAAGTCGGTCCTAAGTATAATTATGTTTTAATTAATTACACAAACCTTGTGGAGTACATCCAAAGAAACTCCTCTCAAGATTAAACAGTTTAATAATTCTTGACATTTCGTGTGGATGTCTCTCAGTATTTTGCTTTTACTGTTCAAATTCAATCCAATCAATTCTTCTGCTTTGTCGCATATACAAGGTAACAACTGAGCTGTACATAGTAAGAGATTACTTATATCAACTACAAGTAACTTGCTCCGAGCCTCAGAGGGACAAGACTAAAAACTTGTTGAAGCAGTGTTAATTATAATTATTAACACTTGAAATACCTGAGTGTATCGAACTGTTAAAATTGTTAATGATTCATTTAACATTCCTGAAAAAACCCTTTGAGCCATTTTTGGAGGAACTGTATTCCATAAATCCTCTTTAGTCCCTTTAAATCCTCGATTAGAAAAGGAATTGATGTATTTGGATAACTTACCGTGCATGTACAACCACCACATTTGTATAACATATGATCCTCTCTCTGACTCGCAAAATGGTTTTTGGTTCTCCCAATCCAGCGACTCAGCTTCTTGTAAAATGTACAAGGAGAGCAACCGACAGTGTAAATCCAATAAACGCTCAGCCAACGCCTCCCCCATTTCTTGATATTTTTTGTAACTATCGTGAAGCAGTTCGATTTGACTTCCTTTAATTTCGTTGATTGATTGGATATAAAACCACAAACAGTTTTTTAAGAGTGTTGCCGCTCCGATTGTCCCCGTCAATACCGTAAGATCGGCGTGATCTAAAGCCTCCTGTGTAAGGACATGGAGATGTTCTAAATAAAAGATTGTAATCAATTACGTAATGAAAATAATTATATAATACCTAAAAGCTGTTCAGCTGATTTATTAATGAGATTAACGAACTTTGTGGGATCAGACGCTTTGACAATACCACCACACCCCCCCGGAGTATCCATGCTCTGATCAGAAACTTCACTGCCTTGGAGGAATCCGGAGCTTTTTCGAAAGGCTGCCACGTATTCTTCTTCCCACCACAATACGAGTTTCATTGCTGCGAAAGATACAGAGCGGGGAAAGTCCAAGCGACCTCCAACCACTCCGGGGCAAATTGTTTCTTGCAGAACCGTTTGGTGTGTCTGGAATTATTAAATTTTATTGGAAAATACCAAGAATTTGTAGGAAACCTTATAATATTCCATGTCGCGCTGTATCAATATGTGGACCTTGTCCATTAAATTTCCATCTTCCATCACCTCCATTGTCTCGAAGTTGGAGAATTATTTTCTGAAAACTGGTCGCAGCAATTGCTGGTTTAAAATTCGATTAAACGTTGTTGTTTCAGTGTTGCTGTGACAACCGCGTTGCGCAGTCATTCTGGCGGGAAATTTAAAGTGAGTGTTGTTTATTTACGGTTGGGGGTGGGTTTTATTTATGCATGACCCAGTAATCAAAGCTGATTCGAATAATCACGGAGCAAATTGATGGAAAGGCAGGTACTAAAAATAATAAAGTCCTTCATGTGTATTCGAGATTGTTCTACATCACTACGAGCGCTTTCATGTGGTAAATTCAACCCCTGTCGACTGATACATTAGCACTCATGTGTTCATCCACTAGATAACATAAGCAGACTACACATATGTTGGTTCCTTCAGTGAGCTCAAGGATTTTCCGATAACGTCAGCTACGGAAAAAGCAGTTTCCATTCATAACAAGACATTTCAGCACAACCAGATAAACCCTCGTTCACGTCTCACTGAATTTAAAACAGAACATTTAAGCGGACAAAGATTATATTCCTCGCAGCCAATATTGTCAAGAGAGAAGACGCTCTTTCAAGTTCTAAATTAACAGTTGCCGAACTATTTGTTGTAGGTGACACTGACAAATCTTGCTTCCCAACTCATAAGTCTATTCAAACTAACATAATACAGTGTGTACAAACAATAAATATCACATAGCCTTGTAAACATTAGTTAATTTAAGCCTGCTTGGAAGCAGATTATACCAACTCACTGAGTTACGACGGGAGGATGCTCTAAAATCGTGACAAATTTTCTTTAGAACTGAAAGGTTACGTTCTATTTACGCCAAACATGCCTAAATCTGTCTTATACGTGACCGTTATTATGAAAAATTGCTTGTGCGACCACCGAAAAATAGGACTTTGACAAGTGAGGTGTGCACTCCTAAATAGGGTGTATCACGCACGATCGCGTTGCTATTCGAGAGATCTGAAAGTAATCAGGGATAAGTCTTCATTCGGAAGAAATTAGAAAACCCGGTAACGCTACGCGAAGCGAATTTTACTTTGAGATTCCGAATCATTAACGGTTTAAAGTTCTGCGAGGTTTGATTTTGTGCAGCTTTGAACGAGATTTTCTTCGAGATGTTTGCACAGAAAAACTAAATCTGTCTGAAAAACACGTGTACTGTGAAAGCGGGGATGTTACCAAAAAAAAGGTGACGCTGTTCTTGTCAGAATAACTCTTTCAAAGGTAATTGGTAAATTGATAGCAGCGCTGTCGAAAAGGGTAAGAAGAGCAACGTCATTTAATTTATATCCTTTTGGTTACAAAAGTCTCAGGTGACGTCTTCGGCGGTGTTATTACATGTGCCTTGCAATTTCGTTCACTAAAAGTTTGAACATGCACTCAATCATCAGACTAATAAAACTGAAAGGGAAATCTTGTCCTTTCATTATTAGATGATATACAACGCTTCGATTTTGGAACATTATATGGTGTTTTCTGTGTTTTATTCAATTTTCCGTATAAAGGTATAATTTATAGGCCCATAAATCATATTTGAGAATCTAAGGTTTATGGAGAGCAGGTGGAATTATTTTACATTTACCTTATAACTTTGTAGTTAGTGGAATGTGAAACAAATCAGTTTAATTTATACGGGTTTTACCAGGGCATTAAACACACTGCGCTTTTACATCTTATTTTTTCTTCCATTTTAAAAGCCTCTCGTAAAACAATTTTCCGCCAAATTGCCTGTTATGGAAGATTTATTACAATGTCATATTCGTTTTCTTTAAATGAACAATTTTAAAGACATTGTCTTTATAATAAATCGCTTATAATTTCGAAGCTCTGGACTTAACCAAATGCAGGAACGTTTTGATAAATCAATTGAGTTTACAAAGTTGCATCCATATTTCGACAAACGCGTTGTTTCACTCTTATACAAGCTCAAATGATATAATGGGCTAACTTTATAATAAATGAAGTGAACGTCTGCGTTTGAATCAATTCCCTGTTTGCTAACTCAAATGAAGAGTTAAATTGAAACAGCTTTTACATTCTAATGAATAAATTAAAAGGATGGAATTTTTTATTTAAACGGGCGCGCTTTTATTGCTTCTAAGTTAATATTTAGTCGTTTTTGCACAAAAATTCGAACCGGAAATCAAATCATCCAGCAGGATTTGGTTCAGTATATCCTTTCAAACCGACCAGTTTGCTGCTCAACAATCTCTTTCCGTTGCCTGCTGTTCACTGAGACTATTAAAGTTGCATCTAAAGGTGCTTATCCTCTTTTTCCTGAAGCAGGCACATAAGTTCTTAGATCCATTATAGCATAGCCTCAGAGACTTCACCTCACATATCACACGTCCGGATCTAAACACAACACAAGCGTTATGTTGGTAGAAAGGTTAATTAAAAGTTATGGCACAGCAGCAGCGTTTTCTATCCCGCTGACCCGAACATGTTCCATAGGGACGTTTAGTCTCTCGGGATTTTGAAATAGCTTGTGCTGTTGCAAATCTAGCAAACGCTGATATACCAGAACCCGTTTCCTGTGTTTTGCTATAACATTGAACAGCCGCGAACCGTAACAATACACCCACAATCAGATCGGTTGTCGTGTTCGCTAGTCTATTTATACCTGCTTCATTTATGTGCGGTTCTCTATAACCGAGCTGGAATCTTTGGAAAATGAACGAGACGGAAAGATTGTGCGAGAAATGAGCTTGTTATCAAGCTAAATATTGACATTTTACGACGGAATTCCCGGAGTTTTAGGTATTGTGGGAGGAAAATGGCATATATTTCATTCTAACTAAAAGTGATTGATTGTTAGAGTAAATTTAAAACTCCTGAGAGTTAAACATAATTGCCCAATTAGTTAATTGGTTTTAGAATCGGCAGAGAAGTGTTGAAGAGGAGACAATTCGGTCAACTTGACATATCAGCAGCGTAATTACAGTTGATATCTTTTGATGTTCTGAAAGCTTTGCTCGCAGAAATTCAATAAATTTCTCTCAAGACACTTTGAATAGCTCATATTTAATATTTAATTTAGTTCAAAACGTATCTACGCGCTTCGAAAATGAATGCACTTTTTAGCTGTCACAACAAATTCTTTCATTGCCGTCTGCAAAGTTGATATAAATTAATTAATTTGGAAGTAATCATAAAATAACTACATATTCCGCTTTCGTAATTTAATTAGCGAGATTCGTACGAAATTTTTGATGTCGCGTGGTCGTGCACAATAAATTTTTTAATTAATTACGTTACCACTTTTTACTGAAATTATTTGCATGTCGCTATAAATTGGAAATTAATGATTAAAAACACATTAAGCGTCATTGTATGAAATTACGGGGCCAATCGATCGTTGTAAATTCAATTAAAAAGTATCTGCAGCAAACCACAATAGAATTTAGTGAAAGAAAAACTGCAATAGCATTGTGTAGTGTGCCTAGTGGAGAAGTTAATGGCTTGTTCATACAACCACCTATTCTCTTCCATTAGGTATCGAATAATTCCCTCGAAACATGTTGTTAGCATTTGATAATGCCAGCAATAAATACTACGAATATCTACCAGATGCCATTTCGCTAAATTTACCTTCCTGTTGCCGCATTTTGCGGAAAACAATGAACTGAATTATTTCCTCTCAGATTATAACTTTAAAAAATCGGATTACTCACATGGAAAGTGAATTTTCCACGTCAAGTATTCAGTTGCGAATTCATGTTATTACTGATTGATAAACAGGAGAATATTGCGGAGTTTGCAAAGGACAGCTCTGAGTTGATTGAAATGTTTGTAATGAAGACTTCAACCCTTTTACCTCTGGATAGTTTGCAACACTGTATTAAAATGTAGATGAAAATAAAATTGAAATTAGCTTCCAACAGAAACATTCAGTTCAATTAAACTTTTGATTACAAAGCGCCCTTAAACCAGTCGAACCGATAAACTTCTGGAAGCCACTTTCGAGTGCGGTTTATTTGGCGGGTTGAGTTTTGTCTCGCGTTAATGCAACGAGAAGTTTTATTTGCTACGGATTTTCTAGTTGAAGAGGAAAAAACCGCCAGCTATATTAACTACAGATACAACTAAACTAGCTTAATGAAATGCTTTTTGGTACTCACTAAAATCGTAGTCGTTTCTAATGTTGTGGGCAAAGGTTTGAAAAACATGTTTATGGTAAAACATGAAAGGAGAATTGTTTTTGTATTTGTACACACAACGCTAATTAATTAATGTGACTGTAGAGATAATTAATGAGTGGTCACAGTTCTGAATAATAAATAATTATATTATTGTCTGCATTTATTTGATCAAAAACTGATCATTTTATAGTCCACAGTAGAAATATTTATCTTGTATACCGACCATTAATTCGAAATAGAAATGGAAGCTTTCGGCTAAAATCAATTTATAATTTTGTTCAAATAAATCGGCCATAATGTTGTTGGTTAGACCACCAAATGCTCGCTAATTTTTAGGACTGTGATCACAACGTTTAATTAAAACGTACCTAATTAAACAAAGTAATGTAAATCAAATATAAATTTTTATTGAAAAAATAGTTTTTTAATTAGCAAGCATACAATATGACAAAATAACAAGACAAGTCGTTTGCTATATTTCGGTTTGGTTAAATCTGCTGACAAATTAACTATTATAAACCAAGAATAATGATAAGAGAGTTTCAAATGTGCATTGCTTGAAGCTAGAGAGAAGTGGAATTAATCAATTCAACTCGGTAAGATTTATTTTCTTTCTTTTCCATTATTTACCGAGTCTTTTCCCAATTGAAACTGCCAGCAATTGCCCTCGAGGTCTTTGTTTTAATAAAAACTGTAAACAGATATCTATACCGCAAACCAGAAAATTGTTGAAATTTTAACAAGGTTCGGAAAATTTACTTTCTTGTAAAAAGTAAGAAACAAACACCTTTCCAAAACAAGTCTACTTTGTTAAATATAGATTTTTGTGTTGTTAGTTATATTAAAAATTATTTTACATTTTTAATTTAAGCTTGGACTAACATTGCCAACTAAAAACAAATCTGATAGAGAGGAATTTTAATTAAAATATTTGTCCTGTTCTCACATACCTTGCATAACTCATTCATTGCTGCTGGATCTCTACGCGGGTTAATTTTCATTTCTACTCGCCACGGTATTACATTTCTAAAATTTTTGATATCATGATGAATAACACCTAATGAAATTAAATTCTGGTTTGAACTTCTAATGGAGAATTTGTATGAATCTATTTTTGTGCATAATAAATCGATTGCTAAATGTTACAAAGCTAACAGGTTGTGAACAATATATCCGGCCTTCACACGTCAAACATTACCGATGAAAAGTTAATTTCAGATCTGTCAGTCATACCATACATTCACGTAGTACATTTGCTATTCATGATCACTCAACTGAATTTATGCACTTATATGAAGTTTTATTTTGTTACCCAATAAGTTTGATTAAATTAATATTGTGATTACAGCCTGCTGTGTTTGTTCCGAGCTCGTGCATTAAAGTTAAATGGTTTAATAAACTGACGCGCACTTTGGGGTGGATCTATAATCTCATAACTATTGTAAATCTATAACGTGTCAATCAAAAGTTCCTGTGGTAGACGGATATCAGATTGTTCCAACACTCCAACGAAGCCTTTGTTGCGATGTGATTGTGTTGTGTTTCCTGTATCAAAGAACATGTTTATCGCTAACTTTGTGTATTTAGTAGTGTAGCCGAATTTTGCAATGCGATCTTTTACAGGTCAATGGGTACAGCTAAGGGGCGAAAAGCATGCAACAAAATTCTCGAAAAGGATGCATTTTGCTCTTTTTGATTTTAAGATTCTCTACATTCTTCGTCTTCGTTGAAATGATGTTCAGTTTACACTATTAAACAAATTGTTGAAAAATATTGTTCTGGAGATGTGAAAAGTCCATTTTGCTCTTGCAGGTCCGGATTGAACATGTTCTTGAAAAATTATGTTTTTAGGTTCTTCTCTACAATTTTTTTTTTAGTTTTTCTTCAAAACTAGCAAAGATTTGGAATTGCTCGATCGTGTTTTGGGAAGCCAATTTAATAATCTTTAGAACGACCCATTAAACCCATCGCTAGAGTTAGTACTTTTCATGATATTTTTGAAAACTGATCACATATTTCAAGTTTTTTTAGGAATTTTTATATGCAATTTTGCATATAGCTCTAAAATTATTACATTGGTTTTTTATTGTAATGCATCATTGAAAAGACTGAAATCTTCCCTTTTTGAAGAGTTGAATAATGTATTGCAATCTCTAATCGTTTAGAAGTTACAAGTACATATAATAAACCATTGAAAAGTTTTTAAAAAATTTAAATTTTGTGTTGATTTTTGAAGATTTATTTATAAAATGAATGCGATTGCTTTCAAAATCGAAAATTATAGGAGTATTAACATATTAACTTTTAATTAAGAATAATGCTTTTTAGAAAGCTTTTTGATGATGAAAAGTTTGCTTATGAGCCAGAAAAATTATAGTGGGTAAAAATCTTTGAATGGAGTTGTTCAAAATTTTTTAGGATACACAATGGGTCAAACACAGAAATTAACCAATTACCAGAGAAGTGGAAAGTAGATGTCACGAAAAATATTTTTTTACATTGTTTTTGATTTTTTTTTTAGACAATTTGGTGACAGTAGCCGATGAAGTTGTCAATTTTACAAAATTTTGTTTAAGGCGAAGAAGTTATCAAAATTAATTTAGACTTTATTAATTATACATAATTTGACCACAACTTTTTAACAGTTGCTGTATGATTTTTATACAGTATGTCCCCGGATTGAGTTCACAAGAGGGAAAGTTTATTTTCCATTTTACAAAAAAATGACAAAGAAGTAACATGTTTTATTTATTTCAAAACAGATAAATCTGCAATTAAAATTTTAAAATTATTAGTTTGTACTCTTAAAATTAATTTTTTCATTATTTATATTTGTTAAATTTTGTAATCGTATTTAAATAATAGCTGTGGATTCACAACATCAAATAGTGGGTTAAAGATTAAAGAAAAATTTACCCAATCATGTGGAAGTATTAAAAAATTGGAAAAGAAATGTAATTGCATCCTTAACAATAATTGAGAAAATTTGAAACAGTCTTGAAGAATTACTAGTTAGAATTGAACTATGTGCTAAAACAGGTAATAGGTCAATCAAATAGTGGAAATTGGTTTAAGTTAAAGAACACATTTCATTACTTTGACATTTTTTGCAAAATTTAAAATAAAAAAGTTTTTCGTTATTTTTTGTTTTTTTCGATTTTAAGAACACAGCTTGATAATATTAAAGTTTTAATTAAAGATTTATTTATTTTAAATTATGCAAAAGATTTTATTCCTTTGTTATTTTTTTGTAAAATGAAAAATAACGTTTTTTTCCTCTTGTGAACTCAATCTGGGGACATACTGTATATACAGCATGTCCGGAAAGTCGCGCACCACCGTGAAACTGCATCGTCGGACAATGTCATAGATCACCGGAAAAATGTTGAAAAAAATACATGTTTTCAATTTTTCGAGGTATGATGGATTTAAGAGGCAAAGTTTGATGCAAAAATTAACTATTTCTGTGCAATAATTTTACGTTCAAATGAATTTGTTACCTAAAGGACATTTTGCGCAAAGGCATGGTGCAAAGAAAATCGGAAAGATCTTGTAAGAAATGCCTGAAAACTGTTATCAAGATTTTTGAATCAACAATTACAATCAGTTGGCATCGTTCACGTGAAACTAGTTATATTACTCGTTTATGAGCCGACCTGACTAACGCCAACAATACAGCAGCAACGTTACTTTGAATACTGGAAATTTAATTTATGAGGGGTACAGTTCTACATTGTTGCCATTTTCCTAATTTTCTATTGGTCCTCCTGCAAAAACAGAGAGTCTGGAATTTTTTTAACATTTTTCTGGTACTCTGGGGGACCACCCAATTACCCCCTTTCAAGGTGGTGCGCCAATTTCCGGACATACTGTATATGATTATTATTTTGACCCATAAAATCATTTAAGAACGTAAAATTTATCGAAAAACTACAATTGTGGACATTCAAATTAAAATTTTCACAAAATCTTTAAGAGTTAAGAAAACGTGATTTTTTCTAAAAGTCATTCTATATTTTTTGTCATGTAACTTCTAAATGACAAGAAATAATAATGTATTTGACACTACGTTAGAAAGCAGAGATAAGGACCTATTACATTACAAAATCAAAGAACCAACTTTTGAGTTCTATGCAAAAAAGTATCAAAAAGCTTTAAACACTTTTATATTTCATTGGGATATTGGGAAGCTTATTTAATTGCTATTTCAACGATGTGTTATAAAGTTTTAGGATTTTGCAGGTTGTTAAGCAAAACTGTACTAAAAAAGTCTAGACCTGACGAAGCAAAATGTGCTTCGAAGGGAATTCTGCTTTTCAATGTTCCAGTACAAATTTCGTTCAAAATTTGTTGGCTGTGTTATTATAACAATGAAAAAATAGTTAATTCAATTCGATTTCTTAAGGCTTATAAAAATCGTGTTTAATTTTGGTGGTGTATTTTAAAAACACCTTGTACCTATACAAAGTTTTATGTAGGGTTTCCTCTCTTTTATTTAGGATTTTGTTAAATAAAATTGTTCTTAGACTAGTTTGTTCTGAACTTCATTCTTTTAAGATTGTTTGTAGAATATATGACAGCAGAATCGCTAAACGCGGGATTTCTGTATCCGTTCATTCTCACCATTCTAAGTAATTGTGTGCAATCTTCTAGTCAGTTATCTCTTGGCACGTTGCTTCTGTTTCAATTAAGTTTGTCTTTAGTCAATTGGAATTGTCACGACTCGCAACATCGAAAACTTCGTGATCTAATAAATTATGAGAAATCATTGTGGAAGTGCTCTAATAATAAGGAACTTCCAAAGAGAATTTTTTGTTTTAGTCAGTTCATTGAAATTGATTTTAATTAACTAATATTGTTCGTTTTAACCGCGTCTCTTTGTCAAAGGATTATGAAGTTGTAGAAGCTGGGCCGGAGTTAATAATAGTCAATGGTTTACATCCCAGAGTGTCACCTTTATGCCGGCTTTGAAAATGGGAAATGCAGAGCAACCAATGTTTTTGAGGATGAGGTGAGAGCAGTGGCGCTGATTATGAAGCTGAAGGCCCGAGATATATCCGGATGGATGCCTCTGTCTGCATACATATATCGATCCTCCCACATGTAGATACGGTTGGTCGCCTGTATTCTGTCAACCGGCTTATGCTAAATTAATCATGCTAATTGAACTGGATCATGGTGTTATATGGAAAATGGGATTATTTATAATCACGAATCTCTGGGGACACTTCACTGATTTTGCTTTTGGAATATTTTGGACATCACTGAGGATTAAATTGGACAATTTATTCGAGAGGGTGTCTCCGTTTTTGTATAAAATGATACTGGAACTGTTCTGTCTCGAATCATTCATCTCATCAATCGTTTTTTCAATTTTTTAATTGAAAGTTCAACAGTTTAAACTTCTCATTTAAAGTCAATTTATAATTGAAGCCAAGAGAACTAAATTTTAAAGTAATGCTATTCAAGTATTGTTAATGTATAAAAGCGCCTTCTAAATTTTGATGCCATTCCGTTTCCAACTGCATCGGAAGGCTCTTATTCCCTGAGATGCGCGGGTATACTTTGTTTCCAGACTATTTTCTTGAGACATCTTTTCAATATCACTTTTCTAGTAAACCATATATGTAAAGTTAAATATTAAATTCAAATTTTCATGTTTGTGTTTGATGGTAATGAAATATGCTCTTTTGTTTATTTATCTTCATCGCAAGAAAAAACATCGTAAAATCAACCCAATTAAACCCATTCAAAAAAAAGTTAATTTTTTTATATATTTTTAAACGTATCGAACATGAAATAAACTCATATCACACGGTTTATTAAAAGTTGATTAAAAGTAAACAAATAAATATGTGCTTTGTTGTTTCTACTTACCTTTAAAAGTAAAAAGTAAAGAAGTAACTTTTCCTAACTTCCACCAGCTAAACATATTCGTTTAGTCATACCTTATTTAATATTCCGCACAAGTTACGACTACTTAAACTGTTCTAGTACGTAAAAAAGAATCTTTATAATGCAGCGTTGTTTCATGAAAGCGTATTTAATTTGAAATACACGTACAGCATAAATTTTACCAATGTGGTTCCAAATGAAATATGACTTTTCTTATGTACTTGTGCTCCAGTTTTTTTTGTGAAGTCGAGTGAAATTCATAAAAGCTCGCGGCATTCAAACAATTGCGTGCACATAACCAGACGTCATTTATCATTTCATGTTTTCAGAAATGTAACGGGAGAATATTCATTTATTATTGCACTCCCTACATGAGTTAAGCCGAGATGAGTGATGGTATTGAAATGATATATTTTATACAAGGCTAATTTGAATGCGCTCAAAACTAAAAATGCCGTATTTCTGTCATAACTGCAGGTTTAAAGCAACAGTGGATATGTTTTGAGATGTAAATTACTGTCGATTTCTCAGGTTCTGTTTTTATTATAATCATTATTGTACTTATTCACTATCCGTCAATATGTCATCCCCGCTGAGCTTCCCTCACTTCCGTTAAACATAATTTCCTTTAAAATTTTAATGCATAGCGTAGCCAGAGATTCAAGTTAATTTCAACTGACATACTTTCAAAATCTCCGTTTAGAACCACTTTAAAGCTTTCATTCTACGAGAAGTTTTCCGTAAGCTATTCACAAACGTCAGTTCTTGTTTAAATATTATTGCTATGGGATATTAAAAATGAAAGTGCAGAAAAGAGGATTTCGAAAATACAGGTACGTGAGTGTAATTTTTCATTAAATCTCACCATGTATGTGAAAGTTCCGCCTTCTTCACAACACAAAAGCTGCTTTATTCATTTTATTTTAGTTTTAATGGGCTCTTTCATTTTGTCACTACAGCCTGCATTCGCTAATCGCCTTACCGCCGAAGCGTATTTCTGTCGTGATCCATGAAATCAATTATTTGTGATTCTATAACGTTGAAAATTTAATACCTGAAAAACCTTATTTTTTTTTATATGCGGCAAAATGGAACAAAAGCCGGTATTTAGTGTTTCGAAACTTTAATACGGAGTGTCCAAAATGTATTGGGAGCAGCTTGAATCTGTCTTGACCGCCCACTTGCACTCTATAAAAATGGTGGATGCGCTAGGTGAGGTTTTGATATTTCCTGTCGGTAACTTTACCGCTTCGGTATCGATTGGAAATCCTTTCTGCCGTGGTATTTTTAATTTAGATAAAAGCATCGAAAAACTGTTTAAAATAAAAAGTGACAGTTCCCGTACCAAAACGCTTATCTAAAAAAACTGATATCCGGTCGAATGATACGCGCCATTTCATAAAGGAACTCGGCCCCAGGTTGCAAATATTTGCCGAGCACTTTATCAAAAAACTTTCTAAGGTAGAGAATAGAAGATGCGATCTTGACTTTTTACTTAGCTGTAGTTTTATGTATAAAATAATTCAACTGATCTTAAAATAAAAATTCTTGTAATTTCGTGTCATGATCAAATTAACGGATGAGGTACAGCTTCTGGGTGGAAATTAATTATTGCAAGTTGATAAGCGGAGACGTTATATTTATTTAATAAGCTTAGAGTTCTTTTTGGCTTCTCTTGTGTCGACTGTTCAGGTAATTGCTAGCAGGAATCCTCGCAGAAATTTAATAAGAAATCTTGCAGAAACTTTGGATCGGATCGCCTACCGTGCAACACAAAGGACATGACAACCTTCGTAGTAGTAAATTTATTTTCATTTTCTCGTGCAATTTGCAAAAAGCGAACCAATTTGAAAAAAAATCAAAGTTCTTAGTTATTTTGTTGTGCGAAGTAAATGGGAAAATAATGTTTTAAGCGTTTGATGACAATAACGATATCGTGGAATCATGGGAGTTTTGTTTTATTTCCCTCGAGATCTTTCGCTAACAACGGATATAGAAGACATGCTTGCTTAAATATTTATTATTTGCCGATTGAAATTCCCTTTGCAGCTCAGTTTCGTAAAGCTAACCGATGGTCTGAAATTAAAATAAATGTTAATTAGTAGTTGGCTGGCTACTAATTAATTTATAGTAGCATTAAGGTCCATAATGCATTCTAGTGTTTACCGGAAATCTAATTAAGACAAAGTTGTCTATTAGATTACAGAACTTTATATGTATTAATAGCAGTGGAAGGAAAGCGCACGTCCTGCAGCTTTACAAAGTATCGCGGGTAAAACGACACTTAATTAAACAATAGAATAGATTGGAAATAGAGGGCAAACTGATATCAAACAGAAATGATAGGTTATGTTTGGAGAGTAGATAGACTCGTCTGAAAGGTTCAAATCCAATTTCCCTGAATTAGTTCTGTTTGAATAGAGAATCTGTCATGTATAACATCAAATGAACATGGAAATACAAAATTTTGTTTCACTTAAGAAACGTTGAAAGGGATTGAATATCACACGTAGTTCATTAAGTAAAATTCAAACTGAAATTGGTTTTTTCTTCAGTTTTTACTCACACGTAACATGTTTTAATTAAAGAAACGCCTTTGTCATTTGGTTCTGATATTAATTTACTCATTTCGCTTTGATATCCAACTTAGTAATTATTAATATTGTTGTCCTTTGTGAGCAAAGAAAACTTTTAATGTTGCACTGCACAAAAGAATAAAATAATCTACATCCAGGTAGAAACATACAATTGGAGATCATAAAGTTTAAAGAAAAAGTTTTTAATTTAAAATTAGAATATTTCAATAAATACGCTTCTCGGAAGAGCTTTCGAACTTGAACAATACGTATTAACTCTAATTAATAATAAATGATGTAGCTTTAGTAACTTAGTTTCCTTGCAAAATTTTTTGTACTTTCTAAGCTTTGGCCAAATTTACATTTAATCTTTAACGTAAACTGAGGTTTTAGCGATAGGACAGCACCGCCCGTGCAAAATGGACGAATGAGGTATGACGGCTATAATAATCTGACAAAATGAGGGTGTAAATAATTTAATAAATAGGTGAGATTATATCGCTGCGGTTGGGTCGAGCTCCACATCTCATGAAACATTCAAGCGTTTATTACACAGAAGCCACCATACATATACATACATTAGCACTTAGGTGTACGCAACGCACAATAAATTTCTACATTCGTTGTGGCTTATCCACACCCAATGACCCAAAAAATTTTAATGAAATCGGGGCCGAGTGTAATTTACTTGAATTTTTCAGTAGCAGATTTTTTTGCGTTGTAATTAAATGCTTTCCAGGTAGACTTCCGTTGAAATATGAATTACATTATAGAGCACTTTAGAGTAAGCTTTTTGGTTAAAAGACTTTAAATTGATTGCGTTACGGGACGAAATGCGCCACTAGCATTGCTGAAAACGTACGAACGCCGGATTTTGAACATTTGCCGACAGTCCACATTAAATAAAGCAGAAAATGAACTTAACAAGTTTGTAATATTTTTATAATATCGCTAGTCACTAGTAAACTAAGTCGTGAATTATAAATCTTATCTTGGGTGGTCCGAAACTGTCAATTAAAGGAATAGTCGCAACAGTTCTTCTGTTTAACATTTTAAAACAAATTAAGAGGAAGTACTTTTGAAGGTTCTCTACTCCAATAGAAGTATTCAGACGCTCGAAGTATCAAAGATCTGTCCTTTAATTTATCCGCTTGGAATAACGAGTCAAAGGTTTTAAAGTCCAGAAAATTACCAGAGTTACGTTTATTATAAAATACCAAGGGTCCAAAACTGTCTACACAAAACCTTGCAGTTTTTAATCATTCGGTTGTAGCACATTACAGTTAACGTCACATCGTATTACATCCCTAAAACAATTTTATATAAAGCGGAAAGTAACTCCGAAACAAAGTACCCGCATTAGACACACCTGCAACTGCAGTTTTGTTGCTCTAAATGTTACCAAATCAAATTTTCACAATGTTTGGCCACTTATATGCCTCATGTGAAATCCCACGCACAAAATAAATGAATTTTAATGTGCGGTTACCTACGTAATGAAAGTTCTATTGTTGAATACCCGCAAAAGAGATTAGGTTTGAACATCAACCCACTCAAAACAGACTAATGATCAATTCGATACCGTGTTCTGTTTTCTACAAATTACACGGTAATGCTGTATTATTAAAGACAATCCTTCATGCAGATATTGGAATATTATACATTCAAAATTGTGGTATTAGTGAGAAATATAATAAGGGAATGTGAAATTTCTACACAACAATGGTAATAATATGTAATTGATTAAATTCGTGGAGGTAAATTCTTATTTATTCAGGAAAACATGACTTGTTTTTATAATTCTGAAACTCTCTTGTAGAAACTCCTTGCTATGGTTGCCACTCCTTCGGTAGAAAAAGTCTAAAAACCCAAATTTAGAATTTAACGATGGAACAAATTTTTTTCTTACCACAACGAGTTCGGTGTCAAAAAACCTGTACATTCTTGTTGAGATTTTAGCATCGGGACTTTTTGAGGTAACTGTCAGAATATTTCCATCAAGTTTAGCCAAACTCTAAGAAACCAATTTTAATTGATTTAACAAAGCATTCAACCTAATTAAAGTCCATTTGAATAAATTTGGCCGCTAGCTCTAACGCAATCTCTATGAACCGAAATTGTCACTGACAGATTCGAGTGGTTCTCTGGTAAAAAGTTCTCTGTTTGATGCATTGGAAATTTTTGGATTTTATGAAATTCGCTTTTCCTCTGCGTAACATCACTTATTACTTCAACAAATGATAGTTATTTCTAACGCAAAGACAATAAATCAATCATAATTTTTGACGAATACATTTCACCCAGGTCAGCCCAGGTTTAACTACTATTTTTTGCCACTTGAATCTGTCAGCCTGACAATTTTGGTCCATAGTGTACTGAGTTAGATCTTGCGGCTAAATTTATTCAAATGGACTTTACATACTTTAAGAACTGCGTTGTTAAGCAATTTTTCGTCTACTTCTTCACCAAGAACTAAAGTCACTGATAACTTTTGAACACCTAAGTCATTGTCCATAGAAATATTTTTTCCGTTAACTTTGACGTCGAGCTTTGGCTTCAGCGAATCGGACATTTTAGCATTGTCTTCGGACGCTCCTTTATCAGATTTCAGTTGGAGTGATATGAGTTATATGTAATTAGAAATAAACTTACCTATAGCTATTAGATATTCGACGAAATTTTGATTTTTGACGTGATGGTATACTCCAGCAATTGGTGCCATTTTGTTTTCGGAGTTGAATCTAAACTATTACACCTAGAGGTATTTGTTGCTTTTATACAAAATGTGATCACTTCAACAGTTATCGAGATTAAAATGTGACCACTTACTCAATCGGTGACTAATACTGATAAGTGATGAGATTGTAACATTTTCGAGTATCGCAGTCATTGTTAGTAAACTAAGTTGTGAATTATAAATCTTGCCTTAGATGGTCCGAAACTGTCAATTACCTGAAGGAAGGGATAGTCGTACAGGTTTCAAGATATTCAGAATGTTCAGAATATAAGAATTTACTCTAATTCTTCCATTTGGTACAATGACCAAGTCCGTACGTATTTCCAATGAAATGCAATCCCGTACTATAGCTTATTGTTAGCCTTTAATTTTACACCGTAAAGAAGGAATTACATTAGGTCTATCATTCTCCAGGGTACCTATACACATATGTATTCTTGTTATGTAAAATCTCTTTTACAACCAATATTTTGTCTTGTCAGAAATCAATACAAGTCGTTCACAGTTCAATGCAAATTTTGTTGCAATAGTGTAGGGTCAAAATGCATCTATAACTGTAGTTTTAAAGAACAGCTTTTGTTCTGCTACCTATTTTCATCCCTTATTTTTACCTATAGCAGTTTTGCAGGAAGGGAGCAGTGATGACACGTTTTCTTAAGGATTCTAAGTTCAAAAATTGGGCCTTTTGAGCAGTTCTTGAGGGTTTTAGTCCTTCTTCCGATCGTGTTTTCCACTTCCTACTTTCATAGAATCTTTAATTACTCGAGACACCGTTGCTGATTAGTCACACTCCATTAGCTGTATGGACTCATTTTAAACAGAATTTTGCGCTGAATCCAAAAATAATTTTATTTTTCTTATTTGTCAATAGATAACTAAGTAGAAGCATTTAAAATTTTGGGTAGTCGCCAAAAGCCCAAAATATTGGAGGTTCGAAAACGATTTTGCTCGATATCTCCGGAATTAAGCCAAATATTAAGGAACCGTGTTTGAAATCGCTTTTCTCGCAATTTTTTAGCTTAGAAATTGATCTTCAATAGTTTGAATTCAAAATTTTTATTTTTTTAATGTAGAAGTAGGCTTCTTTTCGGTCTCTAATTAAGACACGCTCGATATCTCACTTATATTTATAAAGAAATATTAAAGTATTTACGCAGAATTTTACGTAGATTTCAAAAAGATAAGATCCATAGAGATCGGTCTAAAAACAACTGAGTTATGAGCGATCAAAGTTTCGTATATTGAATTTTGAGTCGGAAAATTTTTAAAGCTCGATATCTCCAAAACTATTAAAGATTCCGCTTTCAAAAGTCGCAAATTGTTTGGAAAATTCTTGAGAATTTTGGAAAACCGAAAAAGAAAAAGTTTTTTGTTTTGTCGAGATCTAACACCAGTTTAATTTAATGTTACTCATTTTTGTAGGTCTTGAAATATAATACATTTAAAATTGTGGTATCAGTGAGAAATATAAAATAAGGGAATGTGAGATTTCCACAGAACAATGATAAGGATAGGTAATTGATTAAATTCGTAAAGGTCAATTCCTCATTTATTCATGTAAACAAGACTAGTTTTTTTAATGTTTTATAATTTTTAAACTCTCTTGTAGAACCTCTTTCCCACAGTTGATTCTCCATCGGTAGTCAAAGTCTACAAACCCAGTCTATATTTAAAAAACAATAATTATTTTTTCTTACCAGAACGAGTTCGGTGTCAGAAAATTTGTACGTTCTTGTTCCGGTTTTAGCATCGGGAGTTTTTGAGTGAACTGTCAGAGTATCTCCATCAAGTTTAGCCAAACTCTAAAGAACAAATTTTAATTGAATTAACAAAGCATTCAACCTGATTATATACCTTAAGAACGGTGTTGTTGGGCAATGTTTCGTCTACTTCTTCATCAAGAATAAAAGTAACTGATGCGGTTTTAGTTCCTAAGTCACTGTCCATCGAAATATTTTTTCCGTTAACTTTGACTTCAAGCTTTGTTTTTAGAGAGTCGGCAAGTTTAGCTTTGTCTTCGGGGGTTCCTGTAACAGATTCCAGTTGCAGTAATAAGGGTTATAATTAGAAATAAATTTACCTATAGACATTAGATACTCGGCGAATTTTTCATTTTTGACGTGTTGGTATACTCCAGCGATTGGTGCCATTTTGATTTCGATTTTGAAACTAAACTGTTGCAGCTGCAGGTGATTGTTGCTTTTATACAAAATGTGAGGACTTCAACACTTCAGCTGTTATCAAGATTAAAATGTGGCCAATTACTCAATCGGTGACTAATACTGATGAGTTTGTAACAATGTTATACTGCAAGTCATTAGTAAACTAAGTCGTGAATTATAAATTTTGTCTTAGGTGGTCCGAAACTGTCAATAAGGGATAGTCCCAACAGTTCTGTATGATTATAGAATAATATAATAGAATCTCAAATAAAAAGTTTATATCTACTATCATTTTCAGAAAATCAACAAAAACTACTTATTAGAAAGGACAAATTAAATGGATATTATGTCAACACTTTACAGTTTAATGTATCAAAAAGAAGATTAAAAGAATATGTGAAAACATTCCTATTCAAATAATTAAAACAAAAACTCTGACCACGATCAGTGGGTTTTTTGCGTTCTCTAGTTTCCAATGACTTCCTCCGGTCGATTACGTTCCAAGTTTGGTAAAGTCATGTGGCTAGCTCGTTAACTGTGTTAAATCTTTAAGGTGGCTCCGTAAAATTTTTCCTATTTCATCCTAGATATCTTCAATTAGGTTTAGAATGGAACTGTATGCTGGACATTTTAATTTTTGAATTGGAACCATCTGAAAGTACGCAATTCTCCAGCAATGTGGGGTTTTGCTTTGTTGTGCATAAATTATAAATAAGACATTTTCAAGAATAAGGGGGTTAAATTATACCACCGAAAGTTTCAAAATGTTCAGAATATTTTGACTCTCAGAAATTAATACGAGCTCCCAGTCGTTCTCAGTTTAATGCAAATTTTAGTTTCCTTATTCAATAATCTAATGTCAGCTGTAGTACCAAATGTCAGTTTTTGTTCTACTAGATTTCAGTATTACTCGGTATTTTTATTTACACAAAAATTGTACTATTTTTGGGAATTTAAAAAGTGGCTTTCTTGAGCAGTTGTTGAGGGTCTTCGTTCTTTGAATTACCCGAAAAACTGTTGTTGTTAAACTCAGAGGCGATTGGCGATATTTTATAGGGAAAGACCATTTTCAGCAAAAGCAATAATTGAGCAGCAAAATGAAGAAGAGGTATATAGAGCCCATTGTTGTTATAAATAAATATTTATTGTGTTCAACTGAGCATAAAACATAATAATAAACATATTTTTCATTTTAACAATAACTAACTAGCATAGCAATAATTGAAAGGAATCACAGAAGTAATTGGTCGATATCAAAATCATTATAAACCATCCCAAAGACAAGTTTTTAAAAATTCCTGTTGAATTTTAATAGAAAGCGCAATCTACTGAAGTGATAATAAATTATTTAGTGATGCGATTATTTTGGAGACAAACGTATGAATGTTCAGAAATTGTATTGCTCCGGTCTGAAAATTACCAGAGATACGATTGTTATAAAATATCTACAGTCCAAAACTATCTACGAGGGCGGGATGAAAATTGGTTAGCCTCAACGTAGTTGACGTTTGCAAGTTAAAATCAAAGGCATATCTATGAAGTGTCATCCATTACATGTCTTTAGTGAAAATATCAATTTCATTGCCGTGATAGTTTTCGCGTAGTAATTTGTTATATTCAACGTGTTTGAGCTAAAATAATAAAGGAAAATATTGAGCACCGTGCCGTCATTAAATTTTTATTTAAAAAAGGTCTAAAAAAATTAGAAATTTTTGAAGAAATGCACAATGTATTGGGGGATAGTGCTCCATCGTACGCCACGGTAAAAAACTGGGTAGCTGAATTTAAACGGGGTCGTACAAGCATTAAAGACGAACACCGGTCTGGACGCCCTAAAAGTGTCACTACTCCGGAAATTGTGTCTAAAATCCATGACATGATTTTGCAAGATCGACGACTAAAGTTAGGTGAGATAGCCAACATTGTAAACATCTCAAAGAAACGGGTTCACAATATTATAACTCAAGAATTGCATATGAGAAAGCTCTTCGCAAAATGGGTGCCGCGATTGCTTACAATTGATCAAAAACGTGTGCGAATGCAAATTTCGCAAGAATGTTTAGACCGTTTCAAGAAAGATCCGACTGATTTCATGCGTCGATTAACAACCACTGATAAAACTTGGGTTCTCCACTATACCCCTGAAACAAAAATTCAATCTAAACAGTGGATAGAACGTGGTGGGCCCCCTCCAAAGAAAGCTTTGACAGTGAAATCTGCTGGTAAGGTCATGGCATCCATTTTCTGGGACGCCAAAGGAATTTTGATGATAGACTATCTTCCTAAAGGGACAACAATAACAGGAGAATACTACGCTAACCTTCTGGACAAACTTTATGAAAATATCCAAACGAAAAGACCTGGTTTAGCGCGGAAGAAAATCATATTGCATCAAGATAATGCAAGACCACACACTAGCCTTACAGCAATGGCAAAAATGCAAGAATTAACATTCCGCATCCCCCTTATTCACCTGACCTAGCCCCCTCAGACTTTCACTTGTTCCCTCGACTCAAAATCTTTCTAAGTGGACAAAGATTTTCAACAAATGAGGAGGTCAAAGATGCTGTAGACACTTATTTTGCAGATCTTGAAGAAAATCATTTTCGCGACGGCATTAAGGCTTGGGAACATTGTTGGACTAAATGTATTGAACGTTTAGGAGATTATTTTGAAAAATAAACCGTTTTTGAAACGATAATATTAATCATTCATCATTAGGCTAACCAATTCTCATCCCGTCCTCGTACATAAAACCTTGCAGTTCTAAACATTCTGTTACATCATATTTTAGCTAACGTCACACCATATCACATCAATAAAACAATTCTGTATAATACAGGAAGTAACTCCGAAACAAAGTACCCGCATTAGACACACCTGCAACCTGCAATTGCTGTTTTCTCGCTCTAAATTTTACCAAATCAAATTTTCTCAAGATTTAGCCACTTATAGGTTTTACTTGAAATCCCACGCACAAAAATAAATGAATTATAATGTGCGGTCATCTACGTAATAAAAGCTGTATTGCTGAATACCCGCAAAAGGAATTATGTTTAAACATCAACCTATTCAAAAAAGACTAATGATTAATTTGATACCGTGTTCTGTTTTCTACAAATTACACGGTGATACTGTATTAATAAAGATAATCCTTTACACATACTATCATTCATTGGTCAGATGAACATTACACTTTCGTTGCCTAGGAAATTGGATGACCTGTTACTCCACCTCTAGAATAAGCGTTCGGGATTGGTTGTTAATTTTTTATTCTTTCTCGAATACTATTAAACTTAAGCAATTTTTGTTTTAAAATTTACCATCTATATTGCTGTCGGCACCTCCTCTTGTCTGGGTCATAAGTTCTAGGACACCTGTATATTAAGGGAATGTGAGATTTACAGGATGGTAATTGATTAAAATTCGTGAAGATAAATTCTAGTTTATTTATTTGTGCAACCAAAACTAGTTTTTCTAAAGTTTTATAATTCTTAAACTCTCTTATAGAACCTCTTTCCCACGGTTGCCTCTCCATCGGTAGTCAAAGTCTACAAACCCAGCCTTAATATTTAAAAAATGAGCGATTATTTTTTCTTACCACAACAAGTTCGGTGTCAGAGAATTTGTACACTCTTGTTCCGGTTTTAGCACCGGGAGTTTTTGAGTGAATTGTCAGAGTATCTCCATCAAGCTTCGCCAAACTCTAAGGAACAAATTTTAATTGATTTAACAAAGCACTCAACCTAATTACATACCTTCAGAACGATGTTGTTGGGCATTTTTTCGTCTACTTCTTCACCAAGAACAAAAGTAGCTGATGAGTTTTCAACACCTGAGTCGCTGTTCAACGAAACATTTTTTCCGTTAACTTTGACTTCGAGCTTTGGTTTAAGAGAGTCGGCGAGTTTAGCTTTGTCTTCGGGGGTTCCTTCAATAGATTTTAATTGCAGTGATGAGGGTTATAAGGGGAATAAACTTACCTAGAGACATGAGATATTCAGTGAATTTTTCATTTTTGACGTGTTGGTATACTCCAGCGATTGGTGCCATTTTGTTTTCGGTTTTGAAACTAAACTATTGCAGCTATAGGTGAGCGCTGCTTTTATACAAAATTTGAGCACTTGAACTGTTATCAAGATTAAGACGTGACCACTTTTACTGAACCGGTGACTAATACAGATGAGCTGACAAACAGTTTTAGCAGTTTTTTTCTTCTGGTATATAAGTGTCAGAAGAATTTAGACTAGGGTGGAAAAATTTACCGCTGCTGCTGTATTAAATTCAAAGCTAGTTTTACTCTATTAAGACGCATTTTAATTACATTTATTAAAAAAAAAAATTTGGGTATGCCAGTTCAAATTTCAAAGATCTTTTTTATCTGTAGATATAAGTCATTAAACTGTTCCATTTATTTACACTTGTGATAAAAATATATTTTACAATAAAGATAAGATGAATAGTAATCATTACATCAAGGTTCATAAAATGCACCACAACTTTCCATCGACAAAGTTCGAGTACCGCAAAATTTATTAACAATTATTGTACATTTTGTGTAACATTGAACACTTAGATAAGATAACAAGTCTGTAACTCTTTGAAGCACTTGGTTACACTCTGTATATTTTGCAAATTTTTTTGTTATTAACATATTTACAAATTACGTGTATGCAGAAACGTGGGAGCAATACAGAGTGTTTATGTAAACTCATTAAAATTTTGTTTGTTTTATATTGAATTAATTACTGATATAAACAGGTTGCCTTAAAATCAACATGAGCATATTTTCCACCATTTTCTCTATCACCACTCAACTTGATAAAGATAAACACAACAAAATATATTCTAAAAGCACACGGATTTAACCTGAACATAGTAAAGATTCTATCGGGATAAATGTAATCAATTAGCATAAACTTTCGATAAAACTTTTAAATTGTTGGGCCATGAGCAAAATTTAATTACCAATTTTTATGCCATTATTTATCTTCGTTGAATAAAATTAAATTTAGATAGACAGTAAGTATCCCGTAGAGTGTCATTATTTTCAACTCAATAAAATACCAATCAATCAGAATTCTGTAAAATCAATAACACATTGTTGGGGTGAACTAATTATTCATTTTGAAATAAATGAGGGAAGAGTTAGTTATTTAAAGTTTTCAGTTTTGTTTAGTTTACAGAGTATAATTTTTTGATAAATAGTGAAAACATTATTTCCAGAACTAAAACAATCAATCGCTGCATTCATCGCGTTACATAAAATTTCCATTAGAGGCGATGCATAAGCAATGCGGTCTTTGAATTTTGGTGTTAATGAGAGAATATTTAATGAAATCAATAACAAAAAACACTCGGAAAGATGAAAGTTTAGGGTTTAAATATGTAGCCGGGGTAAAATACAAATCAAATCACTTAAAGAGGGAAAAGAGTTTGTCACTATTTCAATTTTTTTTGCTTTTATAGGAAGTGACACAAAGAGTTAATTAGTGAATAGTACAAGCATTGCCAATGAGGCTAATGCCCCTAAATTCTTTGCTTGATCGTTAAAAAATTCTAGAAATTTTTTAAAATCAGTATTTTGATGAAATTTGACTTAACAGTATTATCATTCGACACAGGAAAAAACGCTCCTCAAATTTCATGAGCCTATAATTTTTATTCGTTTTAAAATTGTTTTTTTTTTTTAATTGGTCTATTTTGCCTTTGTAATTTGACACAGATAATAAAATGAGCAAAAGAAAATAAGTAATCTCCTAATAATAAATTTAAATTTGCCCTTATCTCTCTAAATTTAGAGCTCGTGGGATTTTGAATACATTTACTGAAACGCAACCCAACATACACGATGACTATTTGACCGATCTCAAGCATTTATTCCTCTGCAGCTTTGCAGTCACCGAAAGATAAAAAACGAGACAAAAACGATTATGGAATATTGCAAAGAAAGTTTAATTGTTTGCCGCTATCTCTTCTAATAATTATGTAGCTAAAATTGTTATCTCGTGCGTATTTAAAATATTACTGTAGATAAAACACCCTTATCAATATTGCAAAAAAGCAACGTTATCATCTCATAAACCAGTATCTATTCAAAACAACACCGCACAACCATAACTACAATGGAACGAATTCCGGGAACATATCAACACGAAAGAAACGAAAACTTCGTCGAGTATTTAACCGCATTCGGTAAAACAAAATTACATAAACTTCTGATTGTCAATTATTGCATTCCCAGGCATTCCCGAGGATAAAGCAAAAATAATTGACTCACTCAACCCGAAACTTGAAGTAATCGTTGATGGGAAAAAAATTTCACTCAACAGTGATTCTGGAGTTCAGAATGCCTCGTCAACTTTTACCTTGGACGAAGAAGTAGACGAGCCTATGCCAAATAACATCGTTCTCAAAGTAAGTATTAAATTTCCATTTTTCTCTGGACAGAATAATGTTAGTTTGATTTATAAGAGCAGGGCGGTTTTCGAAGGGGATTCTCTGACTGTGACATCTAAAACTTCGAATGGAATAGTGGGAAAGCGAGTGTATCAGTTTTCGGACGACGGATTAGTTATTGTAACGTAAAAAATTGAATTATTCTGGTTTTAAATGGAGGTTTTCAGAGTTTAAGCGGCGATGCTCACCCGATTGCGGCGAGGAGGATTTATAAGAAACTTTAGAAAAAAAAAACTGAATTAAGTTAAGTGTTATATTATGTAATTTATTTTAGAGTTGCAAAACAAAGTAGATTAATAAATTGAAGACGATTATTCTTGAATGGTATATTTTTTTAGTACTATTCAACTTTGTCTCGAGTGGTCGCAGTTTCGCAAAACACTTAATTCGTCATGTCATCGTCACCACTTTAGTGTGCAATTCAAAGAAATTTCATTAATTGGAAAGCAATTATATTACATGGTACTTAATCTAATTATATCTAAGATGAATCATTGAATCAGAGATAAAGATAAGTTTGTCCAAAATGCGCTAATAAAGTGGTACTCTCAAGAGATATAAAGTAATGTCATGTTTCATTTCTATAACACTAATGCAGGATGGCTTTATAAATGTTGTTTCTTCTGTCAACTCTTTTAAAGCTGATTGCAATTATAAGAGGCTTTGGATAAAATCTTGTATTATACTCGAGTATAATGGCAAAAAAATCAGTTATTCTCGAGGTCGTAGGCGAACAAAATGAACCATTATACTCTTGTATAATAAATATCCATTATCTGGAGGTTGGTTCTATTTGACTTTTATAGGTATAAACGCAAAGTTGAAGGTCCCGACTTGGAGACGTTTGTGAATTATTATTAATCAAGAATACTTTAAATGAAAATTTAAGTAGAATGGGCACTTTGTCCACTTCAAGAGCGATCCTTCGCCAGCCCTCCGAAAATGAGACAGCCAAAGTCATTTTATATAAAATTCCTCTTTGTCTTAATAATTCCACTTAGGGAGTTCCAAGATAACAAATCGCTTAGATAATTCAGAGGGTGATTTGTGCTTGAGTCCCCGCTCGTCAGCGCATAAACAACCGTAAGGCTTAATGAGCGCCGTGTTCCGACATTTTCTTAAATCTTAAAGCAGTAATAATAGTAAAAACTAACGACAACAAGATGGTTTTATTCGGGCCGCTATGTCTCGTTACATAAAAAATGAGCGCGTCGCCGGTATATGTAGTTCAGTCGTGCTTTTGATATTTTCGACGTAATGTCGATGAAAAAGGACGGTGCTACCAGGAAGGACGGCGCAGCATCCCTACATTTCGCGAATCGAGATTCAGTCCTCTCTGGGCATTGCTTCTGTGCGGTTCTTGTTCGGCACCCACCTCCCTGTCCGTCAGCCCTGTAATCTCTCCTACTAACGCGCTTATCCCGAGTGTCGATCAGAGTTTTTACTCGACAAGAAAAACGACCCGCGATTTTATTACTTTGCAACACACATGATCACCGGAGGAACCACAAGAAGTCGGCGATAAAAATACACGCGACCGCCGTCGCTCAGCTGGCATCGACTTGCGTGGTAAATACTCTTTTACGGTTTCTTTAATACAGCACTAAGTCGGTGTTTTCAGACCTCATCCTGAACTGAGACTATTCAGATTTCCTTCTTTCGAAAATATTAGGTAATATCCTTTTAGGAACACCAACCGTTACTATGCAAAGTCTTGCAGTTGCTTCCAGGTTCTAATATTGCCTCTATATTGAACATTTTAGCGCAAGATAAATTTACCTAGTCAACTTCATTTTGAAACTGTTCTTAACTTAAGATGCCATTTGTCATAGACCGTATCAATAAAAGTTACACTACACGTGTCTAGAACCACTTCGGAGTGTTATAAAATGGCAGTTAGTGAGATTAAAGAACATAAATAACGATCAACGGTCATTTTAAGAGAGGAAGAAAGCTCTTGTAAAAAAAGGGTTTGATGTGCGCTTCGGAATCGTTCACTTTTGACGATTTTACATTTTATTACAGTTTAGTTTTGTGGAAACGACGTCTCGACGGCTTTGAAATTTTTTATAAGTTGGCAGCTTTGTAGCGTTGTCATAGTTGACATGTGGCAGAATCAACAATGTTACCAACACGTATAAACAGCATTAGTCGCTCAAACAACATTTAAATGTTCCTGTATAAATTAGTCTGGAAATGATATTTTTTTGTATAGTGTATCCCGGAAATTTTCGCCGCTAAAACATACAACATTTACATAATAATTTTTAAGTCCGAGATTAAAATAAAAAAACATGCGGATCAGAGCCAAACATTACAACACAGCTTCTCTGCCGTCGTCGAATAATTAGAACACTCGCGACAAAAAAAATTGTAACAGCGAGGGAGTGTCAATTAAGATTGATGTTATTGATGAATACAATTGGTAAATGACTGCAACAAGTTTGGGTTTGATGTGGACTCTGATGTACACTTCCCGTTTTAGTTTTGACTAAGTTAACTAGTCCGCGATGCAGTTAGTGCAGTTATTTGCACCGCAGTTTATTATTTGTTTTGTCGCGATGTTTGCCCCCGTTATACGTGCATGCCAGAGACGCTAATTTATAACGCAAATGCAAGGAGCAGAACAGTATTGGCATGGTCTAATGCAACAAAGGAACTTGATGAAGCGATAATCCGTTTGCTTATATTTTGTGGGTTCGTTAGGCACGAGCACGTTTCAAAGAGGTAACAATTTTTTCCGCTTAAACTTAATGTAAATGTGGTCGATTTTTGTGATTAAAATGCGAGCAAACTTCACGCAACATGAAATAAGTCGCTTATCTGAGGCGATTTAGGCTGAGTGTTAGTTAATTGCGTTGGAAACCGAAGCAGATCTTTAACGCCCCCTGGTTTTTTGTCGTTCGTTAAACGTTTTGGACTATTACTTCAACACATGCATGAAATGGGTTGGAAGTTATGGCGCGGAAAAAATGGAAAATTGAGAGAACTTAATGGAAATAAAGATGTTGTAAATCCTGTAAGCTTGATAAATCTATCGTAATGAGAGTCTTTATTCTCCATAGCCGCGAGTTCAAACTCTAAACATTATCCCGCCATGCTACCATGATCTGTGAGAGTTGATATCCTCGGAAAGCACAATATCAAGGTAATCTTCCAACATTCCACAGAGATAATTATAATTAATTAAACTCCTAACTTTATTGCACTTTTAATAACTTTGCTTACTTCGTACCGCCAGGGTCAGCTCTTTTGAGCTGAAAGACTTTAATGACTTGAACAGAAAGTAAGACGTGCGGGTTTAAAAAATTCCCCAACATGTTGACAGTTATTTCAGGCGAATCTAAAATTCAAATCCATCCTATTATTTCTCCATCTACCTCCACAAATGCGTACTACTAAACTTCAAAGGTTGTGCTTATAATGCATTCACGATCTTTTTAGACCGCGGCAAGCCATGGAAATCTAGTAACTTGGTTGGTAATCAACCTTTGTGAGCTAAAGTTTCCTGAAAATGATTGACATTTGTTCTGTCGATTGGAGTTGTCACCTTTTTTTGGTTATGAATTGTGTCTGAAACCTTTCCTCTGTTGCCAGTTTGAACCGAACATTCAGAACTTGATAATTTTATTGAATTTTTACCTAAAATTTTGAAATTATTTTTCAACAAATGCAATATTAATCATAATGAAGACATTACTGCTGGTATATTCCAATGGCAAAAAGTTTACCATTCTCAAGAAGCACTTCTGCCAGGTCTTGATTCTAGTCATAAAACCCCAAAAAAGTTTATTTGATCGAATTAGCATTTGACCCAGGGTTTTATGTTATGGAATCTCACACTAAAAGCAAACTTTGGCAAATTTCGTTAACTAAAAAGTGCAGCAATTTAGAATTTGAATTGTTTTTGTTTACGTAAAGTCTTGTGATCGTTCACTTCTCTGTGTTTGTAACTCATAGACTTAATAATTTTGAAAAGTGTTGTTTTCTCGGCTTAAAATTCTAATTGTTGCCGCTTATCAGCCAAAAGTTTTCATCTTTGGTGTCCAGAACTTTGGAAACGGTTGCACGCCGCACCTAAAAATATTTTGAAAACAAACGTCTATGGGACTTTGTACCTTACAAAGAGTATATTTGTAACACCTCAGATCGTTTGTTCCAGTCTTAAATCAAGCCGATCTTTTTGAAACTGCAAATAGCACATTTTTTGTTAGAAAACGAAATCACTTTAAGCATTTTATTGCAACATTTTGAAGATAATGCCTTTAAACTGTTACTTTCACGATTAAAAGGAAACACACGATTTTTCCGGTATCAGAAAAGTGGCAAACTTGCATGCATGAAAGACACATGTCAGATGTGACAGTAAAAAAAATACCTCTGTCAGTCATTGTAGCCAACAAAAAGAAAAAAAAACATGGCCTACTCTGGTCTAAAAAGATCGTGAATGCATTATACTTTATAAGCTGGTTTCAATTCGCATCCTCAAGAGAAATGCTAATTAGCAGCTGTGAAATTTGCTGCTCATCTAATGGAATAAAATTAATAATTATTGAAACCGTAATAAGAAATCTGCAATCTCCACTTAACGAAAGCCGGAAAGAAAATTAATACTTGAAGCATCCCCTCGACCACAAGCTAGACGATGCTGAAAAAGCACAAAATGTATTCCTTTTAGGGATTAATTGATCGCATAGTTGAGGTGTCAAGCGGGAATTTGGGTCGAGAAGCGGAACGTGCCGGGATCATCTCATGCACAACCAATTCTTTTGCGATTCAACTTTAATCAGCAGAAATCTGGAAAGTGCACCACTTGTCTTGATAGAGATTAATAATAATGGAGGTCTTATAATCAGAACGAGGTAAATTATCTTAAAAGGGTTTGCGCTCGCGTCCTAGTTGTGTAGAAATTTATTACTGAAAACCCTAATAACAACATCACTTAGAATTTAAGGACGGGGAAGGTCCAGAAAGGGTAAAATAGAGCAATAAATAATTAATAAATAAGGAGGGGACAGTAATCAATCTCGCGAGTGAAATTATGCAGAACATGTTTTGAATTAGTCTCCATTGGCACTCTTCTATTTCTGATCCCCCAGGTCCGGCTCCGTGGCCAAATTAAGACTGCTGTAATTAGGCGATACTTCAAAATCCATTGACATGTTGAGCTGTGTTGGCTATCAACTCATTTAAAACAGAAAATTGAACAAGTCCCTTGTCGACACCTTTTTTGATACAAATGTATCAAGATACAGACTGTGTTATTCAAATTCGTGCTGTTGTTCGTCGCGAAAAAAATCAATTGGAAGTCGCTGAATAATTCCACCGACGGAAGGGTGACAATTTTAAAATTTAATCCCCCGTTCTATTTCCAAACTGTTTTAAAATTGAAAAAGTGTTTCAATAAAAAATGTATCTTTCTTTTTACCATAAATGTGTGATTGAAATTAACCCTGACGTTTATCATATGCATAATTCAACACGAGTGGCAGACAGCGAGCCGCCATACGCCCACCTCTTTTCCTCACCCAATTCAATTAACTATCCATCGTTGACTGAGCTTACAAGAATGGAGCTTTCGTGGGAAGTTGAAGCACTATGTCTACATTCTGATTTCGGGTGTTGGTAGTCTTGTGCCTTGTTTTTTACAGATTAAGAATTTTGTCCACACACTTAACGACGTCTTTGTTTAATCTTGGAAGTTTGTGATGCACAGGCGCCCGTGGAAATCTTGAAGGATGTAAAGTTAGTCCCAAATTGCTTGCCTGGCATAATAAAGATTAATATAATGCAAGACTGCTAATTCTCCTATTATGAGGCGCTATAAAACGAACATTAAAAGATTTCCTACATAAATTCCAGATTATGTAGGTTTGAGAATTTTTAATGCATTGCCGCCCTTTTAGTCGCACACCGAGCGCGGCTAATACCAAATCTCTTTATTAAAACTTTTTATCATTACTTTATTAAAATTTCTAATCCACTTAGAAGTCATAGTAAGTCAAAGTTCTATTATTCAGAAGCTTCCAAAGACAAACAACGTCACAGTTCGATTTGTTATAATCCCAATAAACTGAACCAAAGAGTTTCGTTTGCTATAAACTCAAGTTTGGTCTTATCTTCATTCAGATACATGTCCAAAACGCTTTTCTTCATTTAGTTCTCTCTACGTAAGAGGAAATTAAAAGAAGATAATATTATTGTCTCTTGATACTATTTTCGGAAACGTTGAGTCACAACTGGGCATCGTTGCGATTCACCTCGCTCATGTGGAGATATCATTTTAGTTACTCAAAGCCAAGTATTTGTTTTTCAGGCGACACTATATTAAAAATTCTATTTTAATTAGCGTGTGGTCTAAATAAATTATTACGGAAATACCGTATGATCGAATGAGAGCGCGTCGAAGCAGACTTTGGCATTTGAATTGTATTTGTAGCTCTGTCAACTCAAACAGTTTCAGGCTAAATGCCATAGTATCAAAATGCCAACACGTTTTTTTATTTAATTAGAATTTTGAATTTTTATTGCATGCCCAGAACTTTTCGATATTTTAATTTTTCGCTCTTATTTATATCTTTGAACCTTACTTCTTTTTTCTTCTTTATATGTTTATAATTATTTGTAGTATTAATCAACTTTGCAGCAAACTAATGCTCAAAATAACAATTCAATATTCAACATTTTAATTAATCTTTCTAGAAACTAAAATCTCAGCCAATGTGATGTTCAAAAGTGAACGAATATGGCGTTAAATCCACTCTTCAATTAAGATGAACTTGGCAGTTCTTCCTCCATTCCCGCCATATTTATCCTGAGGCCACTTTTGTTGTTTTTAAATTAACTTATCGTATTATGTCGGTTGCTATAGAAACTATGTAAAAATCAATCCGCGAAAATTTATATAGGAGCAAAGATAACTCTCTTTTTAATTTCAGTGGAGAGAGTGTAAGATTTTATAAACAATAATAAGGAAGTTTTTGATAGTTGTTATATGGCAACAAATTGTCAGATAAATGCGACTTTTTTTTTGATCTACATAAAAATTTTCGCGTGCACAATGTGCGTTTGCATACACGCATACAAATTGTTAATAAACAGTAGGAATCTGTGAAATAAAGCACGAAATAAGGGAGATAAATTACTAAAAATGAGGGGAAAAGCTTTATCGTTATTTCTAACAAAAAACTAAATAGCAGGAGAAACTCTTGTAACACAAAACCATGGAACAGATCAAACAAGAATTACATAAAATAGAGAAGATAAATTATGAAATTGGCAAATTTTTAGAACCAAATTTTCGTATGTAAGTTTGGATTTTTATACAGACCCAATAACAGAATAAACGAAGCTAATAAAACTGAAATAAATTGCACTCTATACTTTTATAATTAAATTTTATGTATAGTTTATTCGCTGCATTATTTCATTTGCGCTGGAACGTTTCTTAATTTGCTCCTAAATTTAAGAAATCTATTTTTTTTGCTTTGTTGTTTTAAGGATACAAATCGTACTTACCTGATTGGAATGTAAAAAAATGGCCGGAAGCTTTGAAGAGACAGGAACTTGAATGACACTTCTTGCATTTTAGGAGCTTTTGATCTCATTCCTGCTTGCTTAAACTTCGTAGGAGTGTCCCGGTATATTCTCTTATGCGATCAATCTTAACTTTTGTAACTATTAAGCACGATTTTTTTGTTATAGATTGCTGACCATTTCACTAACCCAACCATAATTTGCAACTTCAAACCACATAAGGTAAGCTCACATAAAATTTTCATCGTCTAATCGGTTCATGAACTCTGTTCAAATTCCCTAAAAACTCAAATGTTTTACGCAAAACGTTTTTTTCTGTTATGAATTAATAATTCAAACTACGAGGGTATCATAAAATTCAAGACGCTACAATCCATGATATGTATTTTTGTTGACGTAAACAATCTATCTTAATATACATATTTATATAAATACCACCCTTGAGGACACAAATTTCGCTTCTGGAAGTTGGGATTTATGCCATCATAAAAATCTGCAAAAACTCGCATAAATCGCATTCAGGGTAAAATCTTAACCTTTGCAGCGCCACAAAAAATTATTCTGAACTGTGCTCGCATTCATGAACTGGTTGTTCAATTTAACTAACTGAAAGTAGATATATTGTTTGGGTAAAATTTAATCATCTCCGGTAATGGACTTGATTGAGTTTTCATAGTAAGAGTCAGGAACCTATTATGATAGTATTGATCACAGCAGGACCCAAATTATGGTTAACTATAATGACAATTTATTGTGCGGTTGAAATTAAAATTGACATCACATTTGGGATGTAGGCTGAAAAACAGAAGTGGCTTTTATCGGAACGTTGTGATAATAAATTAATATTACAAGCAGCAAAAATAACTTTGAATATATTTTTGCTGTGCTGTTTTTCTTTTCATAAATTTTACTCCCGCCTCAAGCCCAAATATAAAGCTTTTATTATTAGTTTTTCAATTATTCCTTCATTGTTTCATTCATTCATCATTGTTAAATTTTGACTCCACCGGCGCTGTCTGGGGACCTGGCATAATTCGTTAATTATTTTTTTCTAAAAATGGTCTTAAGTTATTTATGTTCGGATGTCTGCGCTTTGTTTTGAGAATTTCCATAACTACTAAAACATAAAATATATCATTTCGTCCGAGAATGATTGTCTGATATTCGTAACAGATTATCGTGGTTTTCCCGTGACCAAAACGGCACATAATTTGCACGTTATTTATGGCGGCTTGCTGCTCGCGTTTACCAAACCCGTTTTCTGCAATCGAGGGGTATGTCAAGACAGACACTTTGTTAAAGTTTGGCATTCAAAACCCCAAACACCCTGTAAATAAAACTTTTTATGATTTTTGTCTGTTGCGACATAAAATAGTTTGGAGCGTCGCCAAAAAAATATCCGAAAACTATGTCTGTTATTGTCGATTTTTTTTGGCGTAGTTTTTTTAACACATGTGTAATTACGAATTTT
Organism: Gnatocerus cornutus; assembly: GCA_029298725.1. Classification (NCBI taxonomy): domain Eukaryota; kingdom Metazoa; phylum Arthropoda; class Insecta; order Coleoptera; family Tenebrionidae; genus Gnatocerus; species Gnatocerus cornutus. The sequence continues at coordinate 11,845,973 of CM055514.1, forward strand.
ACGCATTTAAGTACGTCTAGTGACTGTAGAAATAGCACTTAACATTCTGGATCTAAATAAAGCAGCTGAGTGATGAACGCTGGAAAGTATATTTTTAAATAAGCAAACTTCGTACATTGTCTTGATGAAACATTTGAAAATTATGATCCATAATGTTGAATTAACAAATCGTAAATTCTGAAGATACCGAAGTTGCCATTACAGAGTTTCAAAATTCATAGTTTTACTTGATATACTACATTAAAGTATGTTATAACAATGTTGAAGGAACTTGAAACTTAGTAACAAAGTTTTGATAAATTAAAAACTTGGTACGCAAAAGGGAGTTTTTGATAATAATTTTTATTAAATGTGTATCGATTGAGTGACTTTTCTCTTTAAAAAATTAGAAACGAAATGATAATAAAAAAGTTACCAGAAAATATTACGAAAAATAACCAAATGCCCTCCATTGGACAATCCACATTGTCATCACACGTATAATTTATTTTTATCAGTAAACACAACACTTTTTATAACTTTAGAATTATTACAACACTATTGAAGAAACTACTAGCAAAGAATAAAAAAATTTTGCTCAAAATAATCCAAATTTAAACAATTTCGCACTGTAGGTGCAACGTTTTTCTTCCCCGATTTTTTGCGACTTGTTTATTAGCGTTTTTCTTTCCAACACTAAACCCATTCCGTGACATTGGCAATGAATCTTCAACCTACCCAATAATTCAGTGCCGCACGGCGATTTCTGCAGAAATCTTTAATAATTTTTTTCTCGGAATCGGTGACGTTTTAGAACGCGAAATTTGGCCATTATGTCGAACTATGCTGCCTGATATTGGGGTTAAAATCTTTGCCCTTTATTCGGGTTCATCTGTATTGTTGCGAAATAATAAAAAATAGAATTTAGACAGTAAAGTAGGCAATTTTGTTATGTTATGTTATAAGTAACGAAAAGCGCTCGTTGACATGGAAACACTTTGTCTACGTAGGCCGAAAAAGTACTTTTTGTGACGGTTACTATTTGAGACTTACATTTTGTATGGCACTTGCACGATCTTTGAAACTTTGAAACTCTTTGAAACCAATATTTTTCACAGTAATTGTCATCAATTACAACTACATTCATAGCCCTCCATGTTTATATGTAGTTCCATTTGCGTTCACTCATTGTCGGTCGTGGAACTGAATCTAATGTTTGAAGAAAAAGTAGTATTTGTTATTTGGGCGAAAAGTGGCTTTTGCTGACTCTCAATGTTGCAATTTAATTGTTCGACAAAAAGTACCACTTTTCTGCCGTATAACAAAATCTACTATTTTCTGAAAAAGCTTGAAAATAATCTGAAAACCATCTTTAGAAAATCAATTTTGGTTGATATCTAGTTTATTTGTTAAGGAAATTTTGTTATAAGTGCTTATTTTACGTCAAATTTTACGCTGAATCCAAAACTGCCTTGCTGTTCTTGTATGTCAACAAATAATTAAATTAGAGTCGTTTGAAATTTCGGGTAGACGCCAGAGGACCAAATTTTTGAAGCTTTTTTGAAGAAAAAGTAGTATTTGTTATTTGGGCGAAAAGTGGCTTTGTTGTCTCGCAATTTTCCATACGCTCGGCTATGCTACGCTTCTGCAATTTAATTGCTCGACAGAAGTACCACTTTTCTGCTGTATAACAAAATCTACTAAAAAAAAATATTTTCTGTTCTATAATTTGTCTAAAATAAAATAAATGTTTGGTAAACGTTTCGAATTGTATTTCTATTTTCTAGTGATAATTGCATTGCTAATTGTTTTTTAACATACAGCTTCATAAATTTATTACTTTAGCACAGGTCATCTATACAAAATTAAATATTTGTCTGCTGAAATTCTAATTTTGCCTACGAGTACAAATAATAAAATTTTCAGTATAATCGTGCTATTACTAAATTAGTTACATATTAAAATAGGTTTGTTAAGTTGTGTGGGCAGTAGCCATTTGTGAAATAAGATCGCAAAAGATCAAGAACTTGACTTGCGCTCGAATTTCACACATGATTAATCGCGTTAATTGCGAAATATTGCACGTTAAGATGATTAATTAAAAGCATTTTCCAATAATTCATGTTCAATTTGTTCCCCTGAAGAAAATGCTGCAAACTTATCAATACTTGAAATTTTGTTCTTCTTAAGAAAAAGCTTTTTAAGATGTTCTGCACGTCACTAGAAATCCTCTGAATGACTTGTCAAGTTGTCCTATTTAAAAATTATGATACAGAAAATGGTTGACCTCAGCTACGTCGTTGCTAGGGTAAAATATTCTGCAAATCCTAGCAACGGTTTATTTTGAAAACACCTTTTACTGAAATATCAATATACGGAATAATTGTGGGTTCAACACTCCGCGTTACAATTTAATTAAATATTCACTTAATATAAGTAATTTAATTTGTAAAGTTAAATGCCGTTTTCTTCAAACTCACTTTTCTAATTTCACAGTTGACAGTATTATCAGCATCACATTTTGCCATCTTTTTCATCTCAGCTGAACTTATCGTATTATTTGGCGTTCTCATAAAAAAATTGTGCCATCTCGTTGAAAAATTGTCGCCGATATTTTATCTTTTTATGAACTTTCCCCATGTTTTGCAGATGTTTTCTTAAAAATTCTATTATTTGTCATCGCAACGCCTTCCGTTGATTGACGTTCGCTGACGTCGCGACAGTTTCCATCTAAGAGCGATATCGAATTGAATTTGGTACCCAAAGCGAGTGTATTATTTTTCCCATCTGGTACAGGTCCATTCTCACCTGAACGCAGGTAACCAAGCAACACGCGCCAACATTCTCTGGTTACCGTGACGACGGCGCGCGCCGTCTCTCTGTCTATCGCATTGATTGCACCACGATTCGTGACGTCACGCGACGCCGACAGGAATTCAGTTTTGATACTTTAGTTTTCACGTCATGAATGTGATTTGTGATTCCGACGGTGTTCAAATGTGTGTGTGTTAACCCTTCAATCGAGACGCACTGCTTTCTTCGGATGATACAACACCGATTTCGACGCTGTTTGGAATTTTACGGAGTCTTTTTACAAAGGGAAAAAATGCGCTCTTTAGGGGAAAATGTTAAGGAGGTGTAACAACCGGCGAAACCCAAGAAATTGAAAAACAATTTAAGGAGGAAACGCGAGGGCCATTTATTCGACAAGCCGATTTAGGCAAGACCATGATGGAAATAAATAAAACTTAATTGAGAAACTGGGCATTGCTTCCTCGAGTCGGATAAAATATTAAAACAGTTTTCTCGTTTTTATTTGTTATAAAACAAGGCTGGTGAAGCTAACTTCTATCCTGGAAATGATATTACCCTGAAGATATACAGGGGATAAACAAAACCGATACTAAAACTCATAAACAACGACTTGTGGATACATTTGGGTTACCTAGACTACAATACATAATGCACCCACAAAAATATATTCCCCAACGCTCGGCTTTGTTTTCTTTATGTTAACATTTTGAAACAAAACAAACGAATGGGCTTGGGATTTCATTTCATCCAAATCGATTAAAAGAAAGAGTTGAGTTACACGTATCATGCACATTTTCGTAACAAACGGTTTTCATAAAGAATCCGACCATAGGAGCGTAAATGAAATTATTTAAATTTCACATAGAATTACAATCTTTCAAAAGGCAGACAAACAGTGACACGGAAGGTTTTTTCATCTGGAACGACGCTTGGAGTATCTACCGAGAAATTTCTTTGATCAGCTTTCGCTACTGTCAAAAAGAATTCCACAAATTATTTTTAAAAACATGAAGTCTGTAGGTTTGTTACATAAAATCGAGCAATAGTGGGGCTGAGTTGCATATCCTAATTGGGGACGGCCATTATATAACAGGAGACAGGATTATAAGTTGCGCAACTCGAACTGCCCCAATCCTTTAATTCTTATGTAATAATTCAATAATCCGTCTACATTATTGTTATTGGAACATGACAGTGTTTGTAACATTTTAATTGAGTCAAGGACTGTTGACTAAAATCTGCTGTTATGGTGTAAAGTTACATCCTTCAGAACTTGTCATTTTATCGTTCCGGAGGCGATTTAAAACCAGTAGAATACCTTTGAATGTATCATAAACATAATGAAACTCATTTTAGTCGAATCCCAGGAGTAAATTAAATATTATATTTATAAAATGTTAGGAATTTGTCGCATGTGAGGCTTTCTTATAATATCTCCGAACAGAAGTGAGTGTCGGAATTTAATAATATCGCTAGCAATATTACCAGGAAACTTCAGAACTTGTACATAAGTAGTGAACCATAAAATGATTCCTGTTATTAAATGCTTAGCAAAAAACTGAACTAAATTCGTGTTTCATTACCTTTATGGAGACCAATGTAACATTTTTTACAGATTAATGCAAAACATTTGTCCGCTTTTGTTCACGTTTGTTAATCTCGGACTGATGCGAAAAATTGTTTTTTGAATATGTCAAAGGATTATCTGTTGAATGAGAAGCCTTGTTTGGTTATTGTAGCTACAGGCAATAACAGAAATATTGGAATTTTAGATCGGTTTGGATTATTTCAGTCGGTAATTAGTAATTAGTTAGCTACAAACTTGAAAGTTTATTCTCAACTAATACAACGTTTTTATTTATTTAATTAATTTGTTGTGAAAATTTAGATATTTGTAAATTATTAGTTTTATATAAGTAAATTTGGTGGCAACGCCAAAAATGCAAAAATATTGAAAATATAAAAATTGCAGTCAGACAACATTTATAGTATATTTTATACTCTACAAGGAACATAATTATTTATACAGATAACTTTGATAACAGTACCTTGCATATTTACGAAGCAAACTTAAACTCATTTTACGCAGAATTGCACGCGAAATCCAAAAACTTGCGAGTTTTTAACGTGAGTCCACAAATAACTAATCTAGAAGGTATTATTAAAATTTAGAATATTAAATTTTGAGTTTCAAAATTTTTAAAGTTCTGCATTTCCAATACTACAACAGATAGAAAGAAACGGTCTTCGCCATTGTTTTTTTTGCGGTTTTGTTGTTTAGAATCTGCTCTCAAAAGTTTCAAATCTGCTCTCAAAATTTAATGATCGATTTCTTTGGACAAGAAATTTTGCTGCTTAATGAAAAAAAAAATTTAATTTTTGATCGCCTTTCGTAAATTACTTGCAATACCGATCTAAGATTTGACCAGTTAATGAATTAATTAATTAAGTTATTCTTTCGATCGATGTAAACTCAAATATATTGAGCGTTTTTTTCTCCAATCGTCACAAAAAGTCACTATTTTTAAGTCGTTTTTAGACAATAAAGTAGGCAATTTTGTTACAGGTGACGAAAAGTGCTTGTTGTCGATGAAACGCTTTTTCTGCCTAGTTATTATTTGAGACTTACATTATGTACGGCACTTCCACGATCTTTAAAACCATTTGAAAGCAATATTTTTCACAGTAAATGTCATTAGTGACCACTACATGCATAGCCATCAATTTTTATAGTTCAATTTGCGTTCACTCATTGTCGGTCGTGGAACTGAATCTTTCGTTGGGAGAAAAAGTAGTATTTGTTATTTGGCCGAAAAGTGGCTTTTGCTGACTCTCAATGTTGCAATTTAATTGTTCGACAAAAAGCACCACTTTTCTGCTGTATAACAAAATCTACTATTTTCTGAAAAAGCTTGAAAATAATCTGAAAACCATCTTTAGAAAATCAATTTTGGTTGATATCTAGTTTATTTGTTAAGGAAATTTTGTTATAAGTGCTTATTTTACGTCAAATTTTACGCTGAATCCCCAACTGCCTTGCTGTTCTTGTATGTCAACAAATAATTAAATTAGAGTCGTTTGAAATTTCGGGTAGACGCCAGAGGACCAAATTTTTGAAGCTTTGACTTTAAAAATTTGCCTCTTTTGTTTTATATTTTTTAAGCGTATTTAAAGTGTTAACACCATTGCTTAATAACTGTTTGGATGACGATTTCCTATTAAAACAACAAGTTTTTGGTCTGTTCTCAAAATAAAATTTTGTAAAATGTCTTTTACATTATCATTACGTATTAAATTGCGTAATATGAATAATAATGTACATAGTATAATAAAAAAGTATTCTATGAAGTTGTGCAATTGTTGTGTGAATAAAAAATGAAATTAGACATACATATTTGCTTCCGCCTCGATTGCATCTAATCCATGAAAACTGTCGTTCAAAATAGAAGGAATATAACTTTGGTCATATGACTTACAACTTTGCACATGTAAATCTGCCGCCTCGATCAGAAACTTAGAAACTACAAACACGTCTTAGTTCTTCTTATTTGTGTCACGTCGTTTAATGCAACTTTAATTAACCTCAAAGTTGGTGGTTTGGATGTTTAAGAGCTAAAGAGTAAAGTAGCAGCTCGGGTTATTGATTTGACAGCTACTTAAATTTTATTAAACTTTATGCGAAAAGTGATTAATTTTAAAATGTCAGTTTAATACAGGGCACAAGGTATTTATTTAGGACCGAGTTTACGGATTGTTGAAAAATTTATCGAACGTTGTAAAGTTTGCGGTCGAAAGTCTACACGTCTCTGATTCGAAGAGATCAAAGAATAAATGTCAAAGCAACCACAAATAAAAGATAAAAACACGAAATACTTGAAAACGGTGGGTTTAGGCATGCTTACACCCTTCTGGAAATTGTCGGTTTGTGTTACAAAGATTGGAAGCAATGAAGTGGCGAATTTTTGGATTTTTGCTATATTTGAACAAAATTGAAATACATTTTCAACTTTATTTTATTAGTAATCTTATTTGTATGCAGTTCGAATATTAAATTCAACGTCTTAAATGTAGTGGAATTTAAGCAGTGGAGAAACACATCGAGTTTGTTTAGAATTCAGGGCACAATACAATTAGTAAGCCCTTTTAATATAATGTGCTCCGATAAAAACTTTTTCTGAAGCGGAGGTCAGTAAGGTGCCTTCCATTTGCCGGAGTATTTTACAAAACATTTGTCTGTCGTTTTCTTTTAAACTACTACAGAAGTAACTTTTCACTAATCACCTCATCGTCTTCCATTCTTCAAGACGTGTTTTCCCACGATTTTCTCTTTTTTCAATTTCCACCTATGATAACGGCGCACCGTGGAGGCGTTTAATAACGACTTGGCATATTATTTTTCCCTTTGTGTAAGTTGCTTTATATCCTACTAAATTTAGACGCTATCGTTCACGGATGACATTTAGATCTTTTGTATGGTAGATGTGATGTTATTAGTTGTGTTGACTGTAGCAATTCGACTGTGATGAGAACGTTGTCAGTCTGTTATACCGATAAATCTTATGTTGTTGCATTGCCTTGTTGTATCCTATCTTGAAATAGCGAGGGCTGTATTCAATAGCCCATTACATAGAAACGTCACAAACAGATTTCGAGATCAAGAATTTTGTCCTATTGAAAGGACGTTTAAATGTAATGTCAGGATACCTTGGGTTCTGTCAGGTATTGATTGTTGTATTGTCTACATTATGATAATAGCAGATTTGGTTAATACTATCTATTCAAATGTCTGACTACTGAGAGCTACCATCAGCAGTATCAATCAACCTATCAATTTGTAAAATTGGATTGAAAACGACAAACGGGATTGAAATCGACGTAATTTAGTTTAAAGTTCTACAGCAATATTAACCACGAAACACTCACTCATAGAGAGTGAAGTTACTACCAAAAAGTTTGAGTTTCTAAAGCAATCCATTTGTAGAACGAAGAAATTGCTGATCATTTATCTTCTTCAAATATCCAAGAATCCATTGTGATATCCCTCGTTCTAACTTATCTAAACTCCCGAAAGTTATTCGAGGTAAATTATTTATGAACACTTTCAGTGGTAAATTATTTCCAAACAATTTTATTTATTTAAAGTAAAACTTTGAAGAGTCCAATTGAAAGGGAGTTTGCTCTAGATCCAGACGGACCTGCAAACTTCTAACACTCGGTATAAAGCTTAAATTAGAACTGAATATAGCTCACGTATAAACGATTAGGTAAATATTTTACTCGATAATTCAAGCCAAAGGATTAAATTTTACACAAGGCTTACATTATGAATAGCATAATCTATTTAAACGTCAGTACGTATAAAAGCTTAAACGTGAAGCAACACCGGAGCAATGTTATGTGCGTCTGTCTGCAACGAGTGTAGATAGAGTGTCGCAGCTTAATTTAATTTCAGTCGAGATTTAACACAAAGACTGGAGCTTTGAAATCATCAGCGACCCGTTCAGAGTCACTAAAGATAACCGCATCGAGCCATTTACATTTTGATGAGTTCGAAGTTTCTTTTGTCTCTCTGTTTGCACCAAGTTCCATATTGAAGGCGTCGATATTCGTATTGAAATTGGCTTAAGTTTGAATTTGGTTTCGTAACGGTACCCCATTATTGCTCAGTCGTAAACTTTGACGTCTCAAAAGGTTTCGCGCACATGTATCGCTAAATTCAAACGGTGAAGTGACGTCTCTTTTGGGGAGAAAATTTGCAGGGTTCATGGACCAAATCGGTACTTTCTTCTAATTTTGAAGTGGACAGACACAAACTTGTCAAATAAAAGAAGCGTTTTCCTGCACAAAATAGGGTGGTTAGCAAAATTTACTAAATCATAATAATATTGCACACCACTTCTTCCTGCCGTAAACAATTAACATAATCCTGTGGTGTGCGCTTCCGGTTTATCCAGTTCCGTTTTCCTCCCGGAATTTTGATGCTCCAGCAAATCGGAAATAATGACCGCAGTATTTACCAGGTCACCAGGTGTCCCAGTCGTAATTACAGTGACGGCGTTGTCTTCTGTTTTAATTAAATACAATGCCGGAGTTAGTAGAGATTATGTTTCCGCAAAATGAAAAATCTCTTGTTTTATCCGAATTAAAATCCTCGCACTAACAACAAATGAAACTTTCAATTATATTAGAAATTGCCCTTCCCATCTATCACAAATGAGATCAGACGACCTGATCTTCCGAGTGGGAACAGTAATCTCTTTAAGTAGTTAGATTTGATTGATTGAAAAAGGAAAGAAAATACTGTGGACACGAATCCGAGTATCAATTTAGGCCCAAATGTAATATTTTAGTTTGTGCGTTTTCAATGATGACGAACTAACGATGGCGTGTTTAATTGGCGAAAAGTTAATTCGATTTATGGAATTAATGAGCATTGGTTGAATGAATATTCAAATTGACGTTTTAGCGAAGCAATGCATTAAAGCGAAAACATGATCTTAAAGGATTCGATTCAATTAATTTTGCCAATTAGACACAATATCAGATTAGCGCGAACTGTGAAAATTTCAAATCGGTCCTCTTTCTGGCACTAATAAATTAATGTGGACAAAAAAAATCTCACAAAATATTTAAATTTTTCACTTAAAACATGAAATGAAAAATTCCATCTCACAGGAATTTCTGTAAAGAACTCGCCTTTCACCACTTTTCATAAAAATAGACCAACATTACCGACATAAATAAAATTGTTTCAATAGCTTTCTTTGTTTTCGACTACAATATGTTTACTTTCTTTTACTTGCAGTAATCGTTTCATGTCGATAAAACTTTCGTGATGTCGACTATCAAACTCAAAATCACGTATTCAGCTCTTTTATATGTCGCTATTTGCTTTTGGAATACAATTAAAATTCGTAATGTGAGATAAATAAAAAGACTGTAAAGTACGGAATTTAATTTATTATTTTAGTGCTAATTCTTATGAGTAGGTACTTCATACACTTTACTTGATAAGGTTTACTACCTTTCCTGAAGTGTCATTTGCTTTATTTTCGTTAGCGTAAGTAAAATTAAAGTTTTTCATTAGGACTGTAAAATTTCTTTTAGAGTAGCAAGCTGGAATTTTATTTGGAGTGTTTAATATTTAAAAATAAAATAAGAAAATCTGAAATACTATTTTCTCTCGCATCGAAATACAAATATTAACTGTTGCAAACAGTAAAATTTTAGTTCCGAAATGAGTTCGAAACTACTTTTTCATATAAGAATTTGGTCTTAACTTAAAAAAATTAAGACCAAACGTACTATCTACCTAATCCGGTTTTAGAGACTTTTTTGGTTTTTTAATCTAAAAATCTTTGGAGTTATGATAGATACATAAATGCGGTTTTTATCGACGCTTTCTTCGTTCTTGAGCCGATAACAATCATATTATGTCGAATTGTCATATCCCGAATTAGAAATTTGAAACGGTCGAAAAAATTTCTAAATCTAATTCGGTCAATATCTCGATTATTTACTGAACAATGCTAAACTATTTCTGTTCATTTTACGCAGAATTTCACGCTGATTCCAAATCTGGGTTCAAAATATACATACGACAACAAATAACCGAGTAATGACTGTTTAAAGTTTTGATTAGTTGATTTTTGATTGTAATGCTTTATATCTTCGAAACTACAACAGATAAAAAGAAACGGTTTGCGGCATAGTCTCGCGCTTTTCTTCTTTAAAATACGCTCTTAAATATCTAAAATTCGATAGTCGATTTTTTTGCGAAAAAAAATCTCTACCAATCGATGAAAATTTTTCAATTTTTTATTTGTGGGCTACCACTCATAAACTATATGACTTACCAACGTGAGATTTAGCCAGTTTGATAGACTGTGTTTTTTCGACTAACGCATAACTTAAATGTATTAAACGTCGTTTTCGCCTCGCAAAAATTGTTTGATAATCAGTCCAAATAGACTCCTTGAAAACAGATTTTGGTTATTGTCTCGTTTATTTGTGAAGCTAACTCAAGTTATTTGTGCTTATTTAACGCAGAACATTACGCGGAATTCAAAACTGGACGAATTTTTACCGTGCGGGAAAAAATAATTGAGTTATGGTCGTTTGAATTTTTAAGTAGTCACCTGAGGGCCAAATTTTTGAAGGTTCTGGGCTAAAATATCCCGGAAACTATGATAAATGGAAACATACGGTTTTTGTAATCGTTTTTCTCGTGATTTTTAGCTAAAATTTGTTTTTAGATTTTCCGAAAGTCAAAATTTCTTGATTTCGGGCTAAAACTGAAAAATGACTAGAACTATGTTAAATTTCTACTGTTCTCTTGCATATTTTTGGAGCAATGGAGCACTGTTGATTTACTTATTTTAAGGAGAATTTAAAACTATTTGTACGTAAATCCATTTGTTTTTCGAAAATTTTATCAGTTTTCCTCAAATGTCTTGGCAGATTTGAAATTAAAATAATTAAAATTTCTGTCGTGTCCTATAATTAGTTGCTGGGAAGTTTATTTAATTAGCTTTTTAGTGTTGTATTATAGACTGTTGATTTTGTAAGTTGTTATGCAAAAATGAAAAAAACAAAAGTGGGACAATTTTACTTTATAAATAATTTTCCACTGCTCCGGTAGAGATTTTGTCTAAATGTAATTTGTAATTAGCGTATTTTGTTCGAAAATATCGTTGGAATACCATTGAGTTCAGCAAAATTTTTTAGAAACTTGAGCAGGGTAGTTTTATTGTTCCATATTTGGCGGATGACAGGTGTATTGAATAATCAGCAATATCGGTGCAATATTTCGTTCACAGATGGTTGAACCAACTGTATATTACACATTCTCGACAGTACTAGGTAATCTCCGCATTGCACGAATACGTCTTTTTCAATAAAATATCGCAGATTTGGGTACAAAGTCGGATAGAGTTTTGTAGTCGTGTTTACCCATTGAAGTTCATATTTTCTAACATCAATAAATTTGTTGCAGGTAAAGCATCAGTGGGGGGAACCCAGTTTGGCACGGAATGGTATGCATGAATTTTCTCTGCTGTAGTAATCCTAGCAATGAGCATAATTTGCTACCCAATAATTCGTATAGCTTCTGTAGAAAGGTTCATTGAAACGATATTAAATTTGCACGTAGCCGACATCTCGACGGACGACCGATAAAAACGAACTCAAACAATGTAACGAAAATGGGAATTCCTTGGAGAAAATTGAAAATCTGCGAAGAATCGTGACTGATAAGAATCTGTCATTTCCCGAAGTGTCGCCAACTAACAAATAACCAACCGTTTCATTTACGGATCGATTCCTTGTGCCAAAATGTCTGTAATATTAGAAGAAACATGATTATTATTCTGTTAGGCAAGCGCACATTTAGTTCAGTTATCGGCGGTTCGTCGCTGGGGGTTATTGATTTATGTGAGTCTGATACGAATGACTTCCGCACGGTCGCTTGTTTCCTCCCCCGTTGTTACATTAACTCCTTCCAAGGATTATTCTACTCCCCGGAGACGTTCTTACTTATTGCACACTTAAAAAAGGTGCGTGCACGCGACACTGTTAACGTAAAACTTCCGAGTTACTTTGAGGACTGCTGCTAAAACTGAAGAACTTGTTGGCTCTCGCAAATCCACACGCAAAATTCACTTTCTTTAATAACATTATTTGACGCTTACCGAGCTGTCCGATGCTGGACGCGAAATTGGTGGATGCGCCCGCTGTGATGGACTTACAACCTGACCTGTGTTCCACCGGTCACGAGATCAACAACTGTCCACATCGGACGTAAATTTAGTCTTCAAGAGGATGCATCCGGTGCCCCAAATTTATTACTCTTCCGTTATATCAACCCAAACTCTTCATCAAACAAAACAATGTTTAAATATTGATTCGTTCGTTTTGTTGGTGTTTGTTTCGTAAAAACATGGAAAACAACATGGTTCTGACAGGGAGATTAACGATCAAATATGGATTCGAGAATGTAAATTAATTATTGAACAAATGGACGTAAAATACTCCGGCGAAGTTATTCCGGTGGAATTTTATTGCGGTTCAAAAATGTTGGTGGAAAATTCTTCGTGTTCACTACTGAGCACTAGCTAAATTTATCTTCGATTGTAGAATGGATGGTAGTTGGCAGGATTTTCCTATTTATTCAAAATTGATGCAGAGGAAATCCACCTCATTTTATCCATCAGAATCTAAAAGTGTGGGACGGAGGCGTTATTTTTGTCATTTTAATTTAATTCTGTTTTTGAATAAGTTGCTGATCTCTTTTACCCTCCAATCACGGAAGCTTTTTAAATGTCATCTCCTAGCTGTTGAAAATAGGTGCTACTGTGGAAGCTTTGTCCTTAATTATAAAAGAATCTCTCGCCAATTTTCGATTTGAAGCTTTGTAAATTTAATCGTGTTGCAAAATTAGTTACCAGCAGCTGCAGGTGATACGCTTTGACTATGCCAAAACCTCTTCTCTCATTAAAATTCATTCGATTTATGGTCGATTGATTATGCAAACTCCTAATTTTATCAGAGTGTTATTGAGAATATACTAATTGTTACCACTTTTTATTTAATACAACTCCGATAGAAGTGATAAAGTATGTTCTGCAACATTCACGGCTCCTGTGACAGCTGTGACATGCATTTAGACTTGAAATGGGTATTAGGAATCCAGCTAAGCTTAGAGATAGTCACCCTTTACATTACCTACATTATTTATACTTTTCAGCTGTCATGTCACTCAGACTTACTGCATGAATAATTGTTTTATTCTTCCGGGGAGCAACGAACCTTTTGTTGCAAATCTAATGATTTTGTGTCATAATTTCTGTCGGAGCCACGTTCATTTAATTGGAACGGGGATATCAAGCCATCAAATAAAAACGCCCGGAGTTTGTAATTTTTATTCAGGTCTTTAAGTAAAATTCGTTCATTCCGTAATTATTTATTTTTCATTTAAATGTTTGATAACGTGGTTACAAATTTTAATAGCTCGGTAAAATGAATGTTTGAGATTTTAAAACGTGCTCAGACAGAACTAATAAATGGCCCAATTCGCCCCATTTATGCAAATGCGACTTAATAGTTTTGTATTAGCAATTGTATAAACGAAAGTGTAGGGCCCCAAGACTTGTGTAATATTTCCGGTTTACTTAAGCAAAGGGCTAAACTTCCTGTTACTTGTGAAGTATCTTCGGCAACAATCCGAATTAAAGACCTTGTAGCTAAAAGCCCTTGCTGTCTGCGTTAAAAGCTCGAGTCGACGTTTTTGTGTCAGTCTGTAAAGAACAATTTTCACTAACTTATTACGATGAAATAGCGGGGGAAATAAAGTTTCCCAGCTGTGAAAAGAACAATGGAAGCAGCGATGTTTTCAAAAACTGTTAGCATAATCAGTTCCTATCGGTTTGTGTTCGAAATAAAGCAACAATTTTCGCCTGTTTGCACGGATTATAACCTTTTTGTGATTTATTTTATTTACTACATTGCAGAAAGTTTATTTTACGGCTGCAACTATGAGGTGTTCATAAGATTAACGAGACGGTATTCCGTGGTGTAAATACCGCATAAAATTGAAGCAAATGGAGTCGAATATCGGAACAACTCTTGTCGCTGGGTATTAACATAGATTAAACGTCTGCAGCTGGATATCGGTGGCTCGATAAGACCAATCATCCGCTAGGTGGACCCACTTCTTTCAAACCCCATTCGTCCTTATCTCCCACTGGGAGCGATTCAGGACAGGTCCATTTGAAATTAAATGTACATCCTCTGGAGTTCTCGCTTAGCCAGCAAATTGAATCCAGACGTTATTTTAAAACACTCGTGATATTCAAGGACATTTCGTATTCTTTCACCTGCTTAGTCGGGGTCTTTGATTAGAAAATAATCCTCTTCTTTCAAGCACTTAAACTCTGTAGGTTGACTGATATCTTTTGTTATTGAAATTATGAATAATGAATGTAAACGACATGTTTATTTAAACAAGGCATATTATTAACCTAAACGTTTTACCGAGTAAATTCAAACAAAGCGAACTTGTTTACTGAAATTACCATAATCCCTTTTCATTTCAACTTATTTGTAAATTTAGAAACGTGAAACAATTAAATGTTACTTACTAAACGTTGAATTATTCATAAATTTTGTGCGAGATCTGCAGCACAGAAGTATTTTCCATAAATCGAGGTATTTTCCACATATTTTCTAGAATCTAATTTCCGTAGCATTAAAAGTCCCTTATGGCAGAGCGTCCTTAATTGCGTTTGCCAAACTTTGTTCGGATTGATGTGTTTTAAATTGATTAAGAAACAACTTTTAATACTTTACACAATTGCAGCTGAATCCATTAACTCGAAACATTTAAGAAATGTACGAGCAAATCAATATATTTTCCTGCTCTGAATTCAACCCTCTCGTTTGACAACCTCATTAATTCGTTTACATATCGAAATATTTGAATAAAAACGTGACAGTTTTGTAGAATCTCTTGGTACTTAAAAGTTAATGTCCAAGATCTTATTGTGAATTTACAAATTATGACCCGCTATCAGTGCGAATTTCAAAATAGCGCCAGACAAAAACCTTTTGACAATTACATTAAGTCTTCGATTTTTCGTGCTGATGGTATAAACGTGTTACCACGTTTTTCTGTCATGTAGGAAAATTGCTGGAAACACCAATGTTCGTCCTCCCAATTGCATTCTGAAAATTTTATAACAGAAATGTATGTAGGTAATGTAGCGTGTGTGCCACAGGGAATACTCTAGGTGTATCAGTGCAGTGACAGTGATCTAATTAAGGAGGTTCCCTCAGGAAGTTGTGCCTCGATGTTATTGTAAGTGAGGTCATATTACATTACATAATTGCATTGGGAATGAGGCAGATAATTGTAATATTATGTCAGGTCGAGCTTGATCTTAACTACAAATAAGATTATCGCAAAATACAGGGTCTGTCAGAACTAGCGGACCAAAATGAAACGATGTATTCACAATCTTCTGGGAATAATTGGAAAAATGTTTAAAAAAATCCATCTTTAATAGTGATCAGAAAATGAACAATTTAAACTAACCAATCGTGTTGCTGATGTTAAGTTACCTGAAAATTAGATTTTCCTGCTTTATTTGTAACTATGGATGCACCTTAAATATTTTTGCATTGTTGTTACACTGACGTAATTTTTTAGGTGACGTCTTCTCATAAAAATTGACAAGTTTATTTTGAGACCAACAGAATGAAATAATAAACTCAAACTTTAAAATTAACAGAATCCGAAAAACAAATTATTAAAGAAATACAGAAATAACAAGAATGAATGAATTAGCGGTATAAATTTGAATAAATAGGTAAATAGTTTTTAAAGTGAATGTTCAAAATTTCTTCCTTCCACTTGAATGCACAGCGCAGCTTTTCTCAGTAGACTTGCCTTAGCATTACTGACCATTTCAGCTGTTATTGAAGCAAATGCTTCTTGAATGCGGTTTCTTAACACGTTAATATTTTCAGGCATGTTTCGGTACACCAAATTCTTGACGTGTCCCCAAAGGAAAAAATCTATGGGCGTAAGGTCTGGCGATCTGGGGGGCCAACGTCTTGGGCCTCCGCGGCCTATCCATGCATTAGGAAATCTAACATCTAAATGGTTCCTAGTTACATTTGCAAAATGTGCTGGGCATCCATCATGTTGGAACGAAATATTATTAACGTCAACATTTCTTAATCTTTGTAGAGGAATATTGTCTAGCAGCATGTCCAAATCATCAACTAAAAAATTTGTATAAATTTGGCCGTTGAGTCTGGCGGGAAATTCGTACGGGCCAACCTGAAAGAATGTGATGTTTTATAATTGCGTATAACTTGTTCTCAAAACAATTTACTATGGCGTTCCCAAAAATTCCAGCCCAAAGATTGACAGAAAATCTTTGCTGGGGATTACTTTGCCTGAAGACGTGCGGATTATCTCGCCCCCAAACATGAAAATTTCTTTGATTGAAAAATCCATCTTTTTGAAAGCAAGATTCGTCTTTAAACAATATGCTTTTGACGAAGTTCTCATTTGCTTCATGTTCCCGCAGAAGCCAAGTACAAAACTCCACTCTTAGAGGATAAATGGGTGCATTCGTTCGTCTTTAAGAATACGTTGAACAGAAGAGGTGGACATTTGAAGATTTCTGGCCAAAATACTAATGCTCGTTTCAGGTTCCTCTTCAAAAATCTCAATAACCGCTTCCTCGTTGTCCACGGTTGTCGCAGTTCTTGGGGCACCTCCAACCTCCCTTCTGCATACTATTAAATTACCAGATTCTCTTCCTCTCTGTACTAACCTTAAAATAACATTTCGGCTAGGCTGTTCCCTATTTGGAAAACGAAGTGCATATTGTTGGATAGTAGCTGTTGCACTGCGATTACACTCTCCATACAACAAGACCAAAATATTCTTCCGGGAAACATAATTAATTATTAAATAGAATGAAACCACAAATCAACGTTTGGAATGACTGTCTAATTGTCAGAAATACTTTGTTATGACATAACAGTCAATTATTTTTTGCAACAATTAAATAGGTTTCTATGGTTAAAAATATATGTTTTAAGGTAATTTTACATCTACAACACGATTGGTCAATTAAAACCGTTCTTATTTTAAAATCCAACAAGGATGGATTTTTTTAAACAATTTTCTCTTTTTCTGCAGAAGATCATTTATCCATGGGATGATTTTGGTCCGCCAGTTCTGATAGACCCTGTATATTTGGATTTCACAAATCTGCTTGTAAAATTAAATAAGTTTCCGCTTCATATTCTCGATAATGTATTGCGTTCGTCACGTTGGAAAAAGCTATATTTTCTAAGGAAAATCTGTTACAATTTAAATCGGTGATCAGAGTAGGTACCGCTGGAATTTTAATCAAAGTTTCTACTAATAGATTACAGTAATTTAAAATCTCAACAGGGGAAGGAACTTGCTGTGAGCATTACATCCCAAACTTTAAGTAGATTTTATTAAGTTTCAATTTGTTTGACTCAACATGGAACCAGACTTTTAGTGACAGGATTTCGCAGTTTATTGTTTGTACCTCTCTCTCTCTCCGAATGCAAGGAAAAAGGTGTAGCGTCTCTTTGAGAAAGTCTTTCTTTTTTACTCACTTTAGAGTCTTTTATCTTATTAGATTGACTTACTTTCTGTATTACAGCATACTTTAAGCACTCGCACAATTTACACGCGTACTGGGCAAAAGCCGGTATTAAACAAATTGAATAACACTAGTCAAGAGAGTCATTTCTAAAGCGGAATGGTCTCTTCATTTCAAAGACTTTTTTCCTCCATCAAACAAACATTTATTTTCTTTAGTTTTTCTTTTTAACTTGCAAAGTTATGGATATGCTTGACAGTGTTTTGGAAAGTCAATTTTATCAGTTTTCATTAACATATAAAACTCATCGCTAGAATTAATGCTTTAAATGATATTTTTAAAAAGTTGATGTGTTTAAAAAAACATTTTTTTTAGTAATTTTTTCATATGCATTTTTGCATATGTATAACTCAAAAATTATTATATCGTTTTATAATTTGCGTCATTGAAAAAGCAGATCTTGTATTTTTGACGCGCTGACAAATTTATGGCTATTTCTTATTGGTTAGTTCAGGACAACAAATATTTAGAAGTTTTAAAAAAATATATATATTTTTTTATTTTGGCGTTTTAAAAAAAAGTGTCATTTCTTATATACAAAATCGTAATTTCTAGGCCAATATTCATTTTAAAATAACTTTCATGCTAACGGAGCACAGAAAACATTTTGATGATTAAGAGTTCTCAAAATGTGTTTTTTTTTCTAAAACTTGAGGCGGTTTTAAACGATCACATTTTTTTTTATTTTCAAACAAATATTCTCGTGGTAAACAACAAAAATTGAGAAAATAATTTTGCAAAAATATTTTCAAAAATTTTTTAAAACGTTCTAAAAAATTCTTAAATAATTTCACAATTTTGCGCAGTAACAATGCGCCAAGTGAAGAGAATAAACCCCAAAACCGCTGATTTTAGAGGTTAGCAAACAGGAACATTTTTTTCTGTATTTATTTTGCGACAGATCTTTGAACGTCAATTTCCAAGAAAAATTCTCAAATTTTTATTCGTAAAAATTTTAGAAAAAATGTGATCGTGTCAAACTGCTTTTACTTTAGATTTTTTGTCAAGTTTGTTTTTCAAATATCTTGGCAAAAACTATCTCTCACGGCGACTTCTATGGTTGGGAAGCTTAGTTCATTATCGTTTCAAATATGTATTATAGACCTTTATCAATTTTACAAAGTTGTTATGCAAGACTGAAAAAAAAACCAAAATGATTGTAGTGTAATTAAAAAGAAAACTTACTTTACAAATATCCCTAAGCCCTGACCTGGTGGAGCCAAACACGCTTACTATTTAGAATCAGGACGCAATTGTATTTTTGAAATGCTCCAGTGCAAATTTCGTAAAAAAATCTAAATTTATCTAAAATTTGAGTTAATCCTAAAATGCGAATTTTATTTTTACTCTTTTTATACAATTACTAAAAAAAATTGATGACATGTGTGATATCTGTTTGACTTTTCACCGCTGTGAAATTGCCCACTTACCTACTCCCGACTAATAAAGTGGATTTCCGTGAACTTTGCCATTTTATTGCAAATGTTAATTTCAGATAAAAGTATTGCATCCTCAAAGAATAAATGGAAAGTTCCGTTTGAAAGAAAAATTTAATAAGCTTTTCGGTAGAGCTTTCAACATCCAATAAGGAGACGACCGTATTTTCCCATATTTTTAATCCTACATAAACGAAATATTCCAGGATTTCCGTGCTCCTTTTGCAAACAGAAAAGAAATTGTTTTTTACAAAATTCTTAAATGAATTAAAATGGAACCTAATTTTAGTTAAGCGAGAACACTTTATTACAATTCAAAAAAATTAGTCGGACATAAAGAACTTGTTCCATTTATATCCGGCTTTAAGAATCGCTAATTGATTTGATTCGATTAATTCATCAATGAGATGCCACGGGCTTTCCAGCATACCTATTTTCTCATCGATTCCCCACGCATTATTCGCCTACAGAATACTTCTATTTCTATGAAACCCTAACCTTTGAAATAAATAAAAAAAAATATATAAAAAGCGTTTAATCACCAACATTATGTGTGAGTTTTCACGAAAGCTGCTTGAGACTGAATTATTTTTTTATTACATAAATTACAAAGGTCAAACGGTCTTTGTCATTCCTGATTATAACTTCCATGAACTTTGGCCAGTACCTTCTGTGTTGGCAAAGTTTCATGTTTGCAAAACTAACTAAACCAAGAGAGACTTTCGGATCTTTATAGAGCATGGTGACATTTAGAAGGAGCTCCAACCTGTGTAAAAATGCTAAATCTCCAAAAACAATGAGAAAATATTGTCTAAATCGTGCCCGGGAAAATGACTATTGTTGAGAAAATGGAATGCTTTCCCTTGTTCTTTTAATCGCATACATTTTTTCCTCTAATGCAAAAATTGCGTGAAGTTCTCCATTTTCTCTTTAGCTGCTGAAATGATGAAATAAAATAAATAAAAAAAATCTAGAGGTATTTTTCTTACATTACCTTAAGCAAGTTTGTTATTTTATGAACTTATAAATTACGTTCATTCATGCCTGAGGCACTTCTAAGTTTTCTGAATTGAATTTTGTAATACGTCTTGGTGCGTGGAAGTTGAACCAACACGATTTTAAAATTTTACACGGAATAAATGTTTAAATCTTTATGCAAATATAAAACGTTTCAAGCAATTTTAATGACCAATTTGCTTGAAATGAAATAGTAGTTTCAGAGTAGACAAAATAATTTGCCAAAATTTGATGCTAAAAACCAGTCCGGGCAATAAATTTTAATACTCCTATAAATTTAACCGTCGTTTTGATTGACATTTGTATTTGCATTTTAAAACTGCCGATCTTAAATCAAAACTAGTAATCAAGGTCTCTTTAGACTTACCACATGAGGTTTCAAATTTATTGCTTCTCAGCAATAATTCTCAGACTGTTTGGCGGTTTAAATTATGCTGGGTCGCGACAAATTGCTTGTTATATCGTTTAATTAATTAAATTAAATGTGGATATTTGAACAAATTGAGAGTCTCAGAGGAAATGTTCAGAATTTTCCAGGTTTTTTAAAATTTGTTATTTCTTCAGATTCAGATAATTGTGGTCTCTAGATACCCTAATTTAAGATATCTTTGTGAATTTAGATAATTGAAATTATTTTGATTTACTGTGTCTTTAAGGTACTTTGGATTTCTTGTATTTTTTACATATTGCTTGTGATAATAATCCTAGTTTTTAATTCTAACTGACAAACTAAAATCTGGGCGCCTCTTCCAGTTTGACGTTTCCAAAATTTATGTAAAACCACCAAATTTTATTTCATCGTAATTTTAGCTTTAGGTCTTGAAAAATGTTAACAGACCCCAAAACTGATGAAGCCCTGAAGTCCCAATTCTTGCTATTTTCAGCAAAACAGGAAGAAATCTCCTTCACGCAAACGTATAAATGGTTCAAACAGGCGGAGATTTTTGATGAACAGATCACAGGCGCTCTCACAGAGAAGACTTTTAACACCTACAAGTATGTCTCTGAACTATTTGACGGTATTCGATAAATGTGGCAACTTCAGGGCCAAGAAGTTGGATTATGAAACTTTTATGGAAATGTTAGATTCATTGTTTACAAATCGTGGTAATCTATCGTATGAAGACTACTTAAACAAGCTCACTTCTTGTGGAAAACCAGGACCTGTGATAACAACTGTAAACTGTTAATTTGTTATTTCTGTAGCGAAAGGTGTTTTTCAGAACATCGTGCGAGTGAAAGAAATTAAGAAGAGTTAGTAGAAAGGAGCAACAAGATTTTTTAGCACACCATTATTTCGGAATAAAAATGATCCCCCATGAACATTATAAGTGTAGTGACATTTTCCTACCCCATAATGACGCCACGGAGTATAAAGGAAAACGTTAAGCAACAGGTGCGACATGATAAAATCTTTCAACTTTTTTGGGTTGTACGTGGGCTTTTTCTTAAAGGGGCGCATCGATTTTACATCACTGTTGTGATGTTAACAAAAAAACAACATAGTGTCCCGTTGCAGCATTGCGAAAATTTAGTAAAAAGTTAATCGGTGCCATAAATTACGGGTGCAAAACATTAAATACCTCTTTTAAAACTATTATATATCCGGACCTCCACTGCTGTAAAAATATTATGACGGAGTAATACCTGCACCTCGGTAATTTAATTTGGGAGAAGCCGGAGTTTCCTTGACATAAAATGTATGCCATAATTTCACGGAAGGTTTTTAAAGTCCACATTAAGGAACTTAATTTATGAGATTGAAGCGATAAACGTGAACTGTGGATTAAAAATCCCTGTTTTCATTAAAATGTATGATTTTGCGGGGAATTTCTGTAAGGCTCATTTGTAATCGCGCTTTTTCGACTGGTATTTACCCGGAAACTTAATTAACACGGATTTGATTACCGGAGTTGTAATTATCGAGTTAAAAACTAGATAATCACTTTAAAACTTTCTTTATTTTTTTATTCGCGATGTAAATAATCTTAAAGAACGACGAATATTAGGTACACAAAGGCCGAGTGAAACTCTGATCCTTGTAAGCTGCGAAAATTGCTTCAAAACCCTACAAATCCCCAATAGAAATCTGCGAGATATTCGTAGTATCAGTAAACTGGCACGTCCGACTCAATATGTAGATTATACCGGGTGTCCCGGGAACACCCGAAAACTTGTTTCATTATTAATTTCCGTTCTTTTGAAGGGAAAATGTTTACTTTTAAAAAGCGAAAAAGGCCTTGTCTCTTTGAGTCTCTTGAATCCCGCAGCTACATGAATTTCATGATAATCAATCGGTTCTTCAGCACCGAACAAGTTTTAATTAAAGGCGAAGACGAGGCTAGTGATGTATAAACAGAGGAAAGCAAAAAAATTCCTCGCGCCTTAAACGCCTTACGCCTGAAATCCGTAAGATTCGAAGTATCAATCTTATTGAAGGTGTAAATTGCTTCATTTATTACTAAAACCTTCTTGATTAGAATGAAATGGAGTGATCTTGGAAAATCCAGTTCTTTTAACTGACGCACGTGTGAATGAATGAATACGTGTATTAAAAAGGAATTATCACAACCATCAGGGCCATAAATATTTTTAGCGAATGACCGTAAAACTGGGTAATGCCTTTGAGGAATAACAAGATAAAATGTACATCACGTTTCATAAACAATAAACCCGTGGATAAATTAATTTACTTCAAAGATATTAAATCGTTTTGTGTGTGATGGCGTTTAAATTTCCAGTAAATACTTTCCTTTTTATGTTTCTCCGCACTAATTAAGTATAATTTTTGCTTGGGCAGGCAGCAATTAATAAAATGTCAACTTAAAAAGGGGCTGAAAACTTCTTGACGTTTACCTTATTCCTGAAACTGAAACTGCTCCATAAATTATTTCCCATTCATAGGGGAATATTAGGCAAACAGGACGTAATAAACTGTTTTACTTCTTAATATCCAATATTGGTTTAGCTACAAACTGTAGAGTAGAAATTTACTTGATAAAAGCCTAAAGAAAACATCTGTTATCTTAAAATCTTTCTAAGCTCTCCTCTTGTGTCTTCTACTTTTTATTCGTGCTTCTGATGCATTTTTCCGGCAAGCGTCGAGCTTCGGAGCTTTCCCATCGCCAAAACCGCGTTATCCACGCACGCCTGAATAATCATGAAAAAGAAAATGAAACGAACGTGTGTTATCTGCTCATCGAAGCATTTCATAATCGAAGTAGAAAAAAAATGGAACGATAACAATCTCGATCTCGATTTTACAAACATCTCCAAAATAGAAATGGCATGACGAAGCAAGTCAAGTTTTTTAAAACCAATATTTTACGGAAACTTATATTTGCAGATAAAGCAATCCTCCGACTTATTGAATCCTCCATGCTGATTACATTTTAAAGAGTTTCGAGTCGCAGAAACATGAATAAACAAAATGTTAGATGTTGAAAAAGAATTTATTTACGACTTTATCAAAAGATACGGGCAGAATACGAAAAATGGACCTTGCACTACTTTCTGAATTAGTTATTCTATCTTAGGATTGCAAGAACAACAACGAAATTTTCAATCTTGCTGCACTTAACTCTTTTAATTAACAATCTGTCAGTTTCTCTACTTCGTTGAACTGGTACAAAACTCTTTAAGTTGATTGGACAATTTGAATCTTTATTTCTACTAACGCTTCCTTCTTAAAACGAAACGAAATCTAGTTATAGGTGAGTTTGTTATTATCCTAATTGCAGATTCCATTTGTAGCCGATTTGCTCTTGTTGTTTTGATTAAGAAGATTGGATAATATGGCATGGAGAAACAACGCGAGTTGGGGAGGTGAGCCAAGCTTAGGAAGGTAAGGATAACAAGGAAGATCGACTCAAGTTATATTATCAAATATTATCAGAATATACATATAAAAAACTCAGTTAGGCATTAATTCTTATCAAGATGGTATCTGAACAGTTTTTGAAATATGACAGCTCGGCTCAAAGTATAATTAAATTCAAATTTTACGTTAGCTTCAAATAATTATAATATGCAGAAGTTCTTAATGCCCCGCATTCACGTTTGCAGTAATCAATAATAAAACACTGGTTTTTATCATTTAAATGGAAATTCACGTTGTTGATTCGTTTTGCTAAAAGCACTAATGGAGGATTATCATACATAGTATGTAGGTAGATAAAATAAAGCTTTTGTTACTGTTCGGTCTGGTGAATCTTCAAAACTTTGTACATATCTATAAACATTGATGTTTGGCCAATATTTGTAGAAATAGAATATCAATTTAGCCATATGTATAGACAATAAATTCATTTAGTAAAAGGCTTAACTTAATCCGATTTTCTGAATTTGCATTCAATTCTATATGATTTAGATAAATTTATGCTATAATAAATTACGTTTACATAATTAATACGTTTTATTATGAACTATGAGGTAATTGTTTCATTAACAATACTCATTTTATATCGTGTTTACTGAAAAAATGTGTTGGTAGTTCTGTCTGTCATCTCTAACGGTAATAAGATGTTAGCTTCACTACTAATTCTGTCAACATACATTGTGCTTTCTCTATTTAGTTCATAAACTCTTGACCCTTAGCGGTACCATGATCTAGAGTGAAATTAGCTGTGTTGTTAAAAGCCCTAAATGGTTATTTCTATGACTGCTACGGTTACAACGGGTGATTGGTCTTTTTTGCTCATTGGGCATTTTCTTCACATCACAGTTAAATATAGCTATATTCCCTAAAGCGGAATTTGACAAAATTCGCTAAATAATTGAAACTACTGAAAAAAAATGCTTTTAAATGCTTTCACAGAACCCGTAGCATCTCAATTTTATAATTAATATAAAAAGCGATTTTATTGACATTTCCGCAGGCATTTTTGGAGTTTTTAGTGCAACATAATTAGTTTTACTAATTAAACAGGCTTTTGCTTCAAAACAACCATCAACTAATGCACACAGCATGAAATACAAACATAATAGGTCAAACGGTCCGAGGAATCGATATCTTCAAATATCCGCGCGCGTCGCGTTGCTCGGGGTATTTTTGCTCCGACATATTGCACGTTGGCAGCATTGTCGAATGAAGCACGTGGAGTAGAGGCATCATCATTTCCAAGCTCCCAACAATTTGATTTTTTACCTGTTAGTGGGTTCAATGTAAGTTTTTAATTGTAACTAAGTAGTTTGTAACAATTAGTGGCACTTAATTTCTAATGAGTTTTTGTCCAAGCGTTATTTTCTAGAAGTTTGTCGGCAATGACGCGCATGACTTCGTGGTTATGTCGAATGTGTTGTAGTTGTTTCTTTAAGTTGTATTCTGTAAAAATCAGGTTAAAGCGTAAGTCGGAGTGTTTTTTTGTTGTATTATTGCGGTAGTTTGTGATGGCGTTGTTTAACGATTTGTTCTTTGTTGCAGAATTGAACCCAAAACCTGCCTCTTCGCCCTGATCCCTGTTTCAAACGACCATGGATATGGATAATAAAAATATGATAAATGATGACCCAAATGTCACACTCACAATTAGACTTATTATGCAAGGAAAGGTAAGCCATAGATCTAAGTTTCAGATGTGACCTGCATGTGCTCACTCTTGTTATGCTGCTTGCTTATTTTTGGGAGTTGAGATAGTGTGTTCTTTGAAGGCCACCACATTCATTGTTTCATATCGGTCTATTCCATAAAGCTCTTTACACGAAATTGGTTTACATTAAGTAAACAGCAAAAAACGCAGGTATTACAGTTAACTGAAACCTGCCTATAACATATAATTGGATTATTGGTACTTAATGTGGTGGGCTTCTGTTTGAATGCAAATAATATTATTCATATTTTGTTAGAGGTGGATGAAAGCCCAATAATCAATATTCAAGAGTGATGTGTCTATGCAATGCTGCACGCTCTGCTCTTTTTATTCTTTTTTATGTTACATAAAACGAATTATTTCACGTTGACAATACTTGAGAATTTATACATTTACATCCATTTACGTACACATTAATACTTAATGTTGAATTTACATCTTTGATCGCGTGCTATTGTCTGAAGTGCCAAGCCATTTATAGTTTAATTATAGATTGATATGGAGCTCAAAACAACACAGTCTGGGTCAATCACTAGAATCTTTGCCAAGATATTCACGATGTACCTCTAAGATGTGAGATTTATTTAATGCGTAGCGATATTTACAATTTTAATGAACGTCTTTTATTAATAAACCATTAAATCAAGATGGGGAAACCACCGCGTCTCACTTCATATTATTATTCTCAGAAAACTACAGATCGTTTTATGGAATACTCACAAACGGTTTGAAATCGATTAGTTGACTGTTAAACATAAATCAATGAGTTTGATAACCTGAAGATATTGCAATGCTGGAATATTTTACGACTTTCCAGGAACTGATTTCTGATTTATCCAATAAATAATGACAATGAGTTTAAAGTAGTTTCTACTTGTTCCATCCAGATTAGTTGGGAATTAAAGAGAACTACACTGGACGTGTTCACCATATATGTACGTTAAAAATGGCACAGAAAGAACCAGTCGCTGAAGTGTTATTTTATGTACTTTGCGTTTTTTATCTTACGACAAAGCCTTCTTATTGTAGTATTCGCGGTGATCTATTTATAAACTACCCGAGGATAAAACACTTGCTTGTGTTTTTTAAGGTGACACTAAAATAGTAAATTCAACTTCAAATTCCTTAACTAATGGGACTTCCTTGAGCTGCGCTAAAACAAAAAGCAGCCATAAATATCATTTCGTTGTTAAATTGATTGAAACTATTTTCTGATCGATTAACGGTATTGATGTGTACAGTTTTTATTTATCCGTTTCGTAACAGAAGAAAACCATGTCCCGCAACTAAAGAGTTTAATTTTTTAAACTTAAAAGAGGTCATGTTGCATCGTTTTATCAGCTATCACAACGAGTCATTTGATTTATATCGACAATATTTATGGTTGAAATTACGAGTAGCTCTCGTTATTAATGAAAAATTCATTTTACAATCTTCAAGTGCAACGTTATATTTCAATATTCCCGATGACGAGAAAATGTACGCTAGGGATGATTTTGTTGGTACCGGAGGTTCTGGGCGCGGTTTTCCGCCGTGTTTAAAATCACCAAAATTTGTGGCCCTGTGTGCGGAGATTATGAGATCTGAGGGAACCATTTTTTTGTTGATATTATTCAGAAATGTGTAGAATTGTACAACAGTATTTTTACTTATTTTTGTTTTAATTTGCAGGAGGTTGGAAGTATCATAGGCAAAAAAGGCGAAATTGTTAAAAGATTTCGAGAAGAAGTAAGATAAGTACTCATCACTTTATTTGATCTAATCCTGTGTTTGTTTCAGTCTGGTGCCAAAATAAACATATCTGATGGTTCATGCCCTGAACGTATAGTGACTGTAACGGGATCAACAAATGCAATTTTTAAAGCTTTCACACTAATTTGTAAAAAATTCGAAGAGGTAAGTCATTTGATATCTTCTTAGAATGAACTTAAGTATTTTGGAATAAACTTGTAATGGCTAATGCATTGAGAGTACGTACCCCTTTGAGGAAGAAGATTTTAATCTTATTCCGACAGCTTTGGTTATCCAATAATTATCTAATGGAATAATGAGCATGACTTTCGTTTTTGGTAATATTCAAATGCCACATTGTATTCCACTTTGTCCCAATGACGAGAAAAAATAGCGCTAGGAGTGATTTTGTTGGTACCGGAATTTCCGGGCGCGGTATCGGGCCACGTCTAAAATCAACAAAGTCTGTGGTCCTGTGTGCGGAGATTATGAGATCTGAGGGAACCAAGTATATTCCATTGTTAAAAACCAGAAACTCTAACCTTATTGTGTAGAACTAGCTGATATCGTCTAACTAGAAATTTTTGTTAAAACTTTTCTGGTTGGACTGTAAGTAGTAGTTGGCATAGAAGTATCATAGTGTGTATTGTGCATTTGTTAATGTGGTGTTGTGTTGTGATGGGATCCCTCAGTGGTGTTCCCAGTTCCAGGACATAAATAGTGGAGGTAGTGGTGTGCCAAGGCCTCCGATTACGTTACGACTGATCGTACCTGCAAGCCAATGTGGATCTCTAATCGGCAAAGGAGGATCCAAAATCAAAGAAATTAGGGAAGTAACGGGAGCGTCGATCCAGGTCGCTTCTGAAATGTTGCCCAATTCCACAGAAAGAGCTGTCACAATTTCTGGAACCGGGGAAGCAATCACTCAGTGCATTTACCACATCTGTACCGTCATGCTCGAGGTAATTGTGGAGAAATTATTCACTTAGAAGGGTGGTCTAAGTTTAGTGATGAATTGTTACTCTTTTGTACAGAAATAGCGATAAGATTTTAATGATTCAGTGTTCAATGATTCTAATTCTATACTTGAACCAGCACAAAGTGTGTGTATTTTACTGTGTAAACCGTTTCGTTTGTTTTTATTTCCAGTCCCCTCCCAAAGGAGCAACCATACCCTACCGCCCCAAACCCCAAGTGGGTGGCCCCGTGATCCTGGCCGGCGGACAAGCCTATACCATCCAAGGCAACTACGCCGTTCCTGCCCATACAGATGTAAGTAGTTCAGTAATGACTCCTTTATTTCCCCCCTTGCCCCTCGGCCATCCGCTGGCTGCTGTGGCGCCAGCGGCTCCGATCATGCCGCTCGAGCCGCTCAAGAACGGACACTTGCAGGCAGCCCTTCCGCCCGCGCATCTTTTGCCAGATGTAAGTTGATCGTATTGGTGCTCCCCCTCTCACTATTCAAATGCCCCCAAATTTAGAAGTTTGTTGGTGTTATACATGTCTTGTGAACGCTTTGTTTGTTGTTTTGTCTTTTTTGTATGTAGTCTTGATCCCACACAAGCTTTGTAGGGTTGTAATAATTGTTAAACGTTATTTTCTGTTTACGAACTAATGCGAACGTTTATATAGGATTGTTGGCACGACCACGAGAGTTGTAAATTGATTAGACTAGAATAATATCTTCATTTATTCGTATTGTATTTGGATATGTTAAATGAAATTGTTTGAGTTGGTAAAACAATTTTATTTTGGATACTTCAAAATCCAACATTGTTTATGTTTGTGTAGTTTACTTCGATATCTCAAAGATTTTGCCTTTTTTTGTCTTCACTATTAATGCTGCCTAAATATTACACTACACGTGATAATCTGATGGTTTCTTATGACTATGTTGCATGTGTAGGTTTTTTTTAGGCTATTAGCTGCTTCATGGCATTCAATTTTCATTGTATTGGATTCTTCAGTTTGTTTATCTCCGTATTAAGATAGATGCTTTTGCTAACAATTAACATAATGTTGAGCTTCTTCGTTCGTTATGTTTTATGGTGGTGAGAGTTGTCATTTTTTCATATTTCTCATGTTGCACATGCATGTCATTTGGTTTTTTCCATGAGGGACACCATACGATTGATTTTTGCCGAGGGGCCACATTTTGTGTTTACATACGATACAGGGAGCGGCGAGGTATGTTGTTTAAGGTATGAAGAGAGTTTTTTTTCTACGTAAAAAATGGCTATGGATTTTTCCATTTCCGTTCTAGCAGTGAAGTGTTATTCCAACAAGACAGGACTATAAATGCACGCTAATTATGTTATGCAATTTTACTATCAATAAAATGGTGGGGCGCCCGCGAATTAAACTTGCTAAAGTTAGATTTATTATTGTACGTTGGGTGGGGAGTGTTGACCATATTGATTTGGAGTTCGGCATAATGGAAATCACTCATTTGATTACAGGTAAACTACCCGAAGCTCTAGAAGGAAGTTTGTGTAACATCACATGTAAAATATTCGCAATTTGAATCAACTTTGTAGTTTTTCATTGTATTGTTTGTAGTAGTTTGAAATTCAATATCGGACGCGATCAGCCATTTAATAATGGTAAAGTTGATACACCGTGAACAATTCATTTTCATTGAAACAATCGTTCTACTGCTAATTGATTTAGAACCTTTGCCCACCATAAAAGTTAGAACGATATTGATACCCAGCAATCGCTGGTACTAAACCATGCAGACATAGATCATAATGAAATTCAACAACCGTATTGTAGTGTAGTAATTAAGCAGATACAAGGGATGTACACGTGGTGAATATCGGTCGATATAAATCCGCTTGTTTCAGATGAGTGCACTTGGTAAAAGTCCTTTAGCAGGACTAGCAGCCTTAGGATTAGGAGGCCTTGCACCTACCAACACTGGTGGACTCAATCCAGCAGGTATAGTCCCTTTCAATTCATTGTTCTTTCTGTTCAAATTAGCTTTTAGCGTTGGCAGCTCTCGCCGGATCTCAGCTTCGAACGTCGAATTCACGCAACCAACAAAATTCCAACCAGCAAACACACGAAATGACAGTACCAAACGAATTAATCGGTTGCATAATTGGCAAAGGTGGCACGAAAATCGCTGAAATACGACAAATTTCCGGGGCGATGATCCGCATCTCAAACTGTGATGACCGTGAAAGTGGCGTTACCGACCGTACGATTACCATCTCTGGCAATCCCGATGCAGTGGCATTGGCGCAGTATCTCATCAATATGAGGTATGTTTCTTTTTTTTGTTGTGATTGGAGTTTGGTTTTGCGCCGAATCAAAAACACCACCAGGGTGGGAATTATGCGATTTTGGGTTCGGCAATGTAATTAGCATCGAGACATATTACCTAATGTCCCGTGTCCTTGCCGATTATTAACTGCTTTCCATAATTTATCAATAATGAGGTGTTATGAATGAATGTCGAGAGCGATGGTATGAGTGAGCGATTTAGGAACTCGACTTGAAGAAGAGGATTTTAGGTGACAAATCGTCGAAGGTCCGAATAAGAACAGGCGTTCCTTATCATTTGATGTGTTCTTGGAATCCTGAAAAACATTGCTTTCACCTCGATCCTACCCGTTAAATTTAAATTAATGTTTTGGTCCTTTTATTTCAAATCTCAATAACACATCAACTGATCCACTTTCCTGTTTATTTTCAGTTATTGAAACGTCCTTTAATTCAGTGAGTTGATGAGAAATTAAAAGAGTAAAAGCGATGTCGGTAAATAATAATTGTCAGATCCAACTCGCTGTTATTGCTGAATATTTGATTTTGTCACTTCTGACATCCCAAACCTGATCAAATATTAACAGTAGAAAGTTGAATTTGACGGAAACAAATTTGAAGTAGTGTGTGCTCAAGACGATTGCATCAAAACAAGATATCATTTCTTTATCTTGACGTTTTAACTTTTGTAAATATTAACAGAGCGTGGCAAACGGGTTACAAAAATGTTTTAGGAAGGTACAAATAAACGGTTTGATTTAACTTTATTACACTCACTGAATTAATGGATAATTTTCCTGTGGTGTCTTATAAATTTTGATACCTTTTTATTGTATTAAATAAAAACGAAAAAAAAGTGAATTTTTATTTCACCCTTTTTCGTCTTGTTTGTAAAATAGCTTTGTCAAGTTTGTTTCATAAGACTATTTCGTTACAAGGTTTTCCGAGTAACGAGCATTGGATTTTTTTTGTTCATCGGAAAAAAATGTTTAAATAATGATACTCTAATTGCGGCTAATTGTGAATCAAAGAGTTTATAAAAAATAATAAAAGTAAGTAAGTAATAATTGTAAAACTGGACAAAATTGAAAAATATTTTAAAAAATTCATATCAAGCTAGTAGCTTTTACAAAATGTAGAAATAAATAGTATATTCATATGATTGATTTTTGCATTGTATAGTAAACTAATATTCATTATTTGAAATGCCATGAAATATTATGGCACATACGTTTTTAGGAATTTAGGAATATTTATATATAAAGTGGAATTTGAAATGTTTGTCACAGATGTGTTTTAATATCGAAAATATGCGCATTATTAGTATTTGTTTTTAATATTTGAGAACGCCTAATCTAAAGTCAATTAGATATTTTTCTTTCGTCGAATTATAAAATATGTGAGTTACGTGCGACAATGCTCGTTGGTTTTCTCCTACTTTAAACTATTAAAATAACAACAAACGTCTAACAAGGTCGTCGATTCTTATGTTTTGCCTCTTGTTTTGTTCGGAGGATTTTAGGATTCGTTCTTTTTTTGTAACCATCGGATTATCGGAGGATTTGTGTCTTTGGATACGAAAATGATTTCATTGTTATATTTTATGTCAAAGTAGTTGGGATCAAAATCAATGAAGATCTAATTTGAAGAATAATTAAAAATATAATTAACAGAAAATATGAAGGTATCAAAGTTTCTGAAACACCTTAGTAGTCCTTAGTTAATGCCTCTTCCAGCCATTTGCCGCGTCCATATTCTGTAAGAGTTGTTGCCTTTGAAATACTAAGTCATATCTTAATTAGAGCTTCACTTCGTCGTCCTCGTTGAAACCCAAAAAATTAACCGCTTTGTTTTGTAGTTAGTTGTTCGCTTCAAAATTGGTCGCTGAGGACATCCTTAATTTATGTTTGAATCAAGAAACCCTTAAAGAGAACGCGACATTTTTTTTTAGTTTTTGTTTCTGTAAGAGCGTTGTAATTATGAATAAAATGTTCGCGTATTGTGTTGAGTATTTGTTCAGTTCGCGTATTCCGTGCTTGACTGAGTGCTGCAGAGGCAATGCAACCAACCCCCCGACCGTTGCTCACTGTAATCATTACAATCCTGGTTTCTGTGTGTTTCCCCAGTGTTGAGCTGCAGAAAGCTAACCTTGAGGCCCAAAATTCTCCTAGTACTGGCGGGTCCAGCCAGTCCTCCACCGCTGCCTCTCCCCTGGCAAGTGCCATTCCTCTAGCCCAACTATTGGCCAAGCCAGGTGCCCTCAACGCGCTGACGAGCCTCAGTGCGCTGGGTGGTTTAACCGAATTGTTGGGCGGCCAGGCAGGCGCTCCTCCTGTCCAGACCACCGGCGTTCACCGAACTCACAAGAGCTACACTCCTCGACTCCGGTCACCTGGTGGCAGTGGCGGGCCTTCGGAAGGCTCCAAACTCAAGAGCGAACGGAACAAGTTTAATCCTTATTAAATAGACCCTGCGAGTCTTTATTCTCGCATAGTTGTGTA
The DNA here is from genome assembly GCA_029298725.1 of Gnatocerus cornutus. Classification (NCBI taxonomy): domain Eukaryota; kingdom Metazoa; phylum Arthropoda; class Insecta; order Coleoptera; family Tenebrionidae; genus Gnatocerus; species Gnatocerus cornutus. The sequence continues at coordinate 11,879,518 of CM055514.1, forward strand.
CATGGTTTTTTTTTTACAAGTTTACTTTTTTTTTATTTTGCCAGACTCATGTAAGATTTTTTTTTGTCCGCAAAGGGGCACAAGTACTCACTCATTTTTATCATTGTGTGACTATAATCAAGTCTTTATCCTATATACAAGTGAAGCAAGTTTAAGTTTACTCGAGCAGTGCGTTGCACCTGCTAAATTTTTTGCATAATGTATCGTAATAGATCCGTAATTATACTACTTTATTTCGCTATTAGGAGATATGGAATTCATAGAATCTAGTTTTGTACAAAATATTTTGCCTGTTTAGTAGGCAGCTTTGTTGTTGACATATCAGCAGCACTTAAATTTTAACATCTGTGTGTTTCTATAGACTTTAAAGAACAAACTCGCTTCTTCAATATTTAAGTTTCAAACGTAACTTTATCATACAATAATAAGTACATGTTTGTTTAGGAACTAACTTTGTTTAATGTAGGTACATCTTAGAGACCATAATTTTATATTAGTGTCTAAATTTAAGATTTAAGTGTATTAATAGAGACCAATACATTGTGTGTTTAATAATATTTCTCCATTATTATAAATTGTTGCACCTAGTTTTCACGGGAGCCAAAATCATTGATTTGTTTTTCCTTTTTTTTTAACTTTATTAAAAACAAATCTTTGATCTTCAACTCAATGTCAAAGGAGAGCTAAAGTTGGAGTGTGAAAGTTGTAATTGGTTTGTGTGTCCAACTCCTAAGCCTGCTAACAGACCGATGCCTTACCAATCAATCCAGGCAAGAAGAATCACATTCCCGGTAAGCTTGACCATCCATTTTCCTATCGATGCCTAACGACTCTGAATTTCAACAACAAAGCGCCATCTGCAGAGATGGCGCTTAGAATTAACTTTGCTTTAAACACCTTTTTAACCACTTAGTTTCATTTTTGTTTCCTCTCTAATCCGAATTAATACTTAGTTGATGCGACAGTTTTGTTTCTTGTGTAGCGCCTATAGTCGTTTTGAATAGAGAGCCATATTTACGTTGGCAGTTTTTAGCGCTCTCTGAATCAGAAACGAGTTATAGATTTTTTATTTATGTGGAAAATCGAACGAACGTAACGTGAAGGGTCACGTAACGTTCGTTTTTGTGTTGCTTTGTCACTGATATGTAAACTGTGTGTGTTTGCCAGGATATCGATGGAGACTGCAGGGTTGCCGATGCCAGGATACCACTACATTGCTCCGAACCACATTGTAAAGGCCCCGATCCATTAACTGAACTGGCCCTGGCATCAAGAATTCTTGGTGCCACCCACTGATCCCCAATCTCAATGGTATTTCAGATAATACCGTGTAAATTAGGTCTGATCTGTGAAAAATTACAAATACAGACAATATTGTCATTAAATTATGATGGATACTTTACAAAAAAGATTGGTAATGGGGAACAAGCCAAAGATTCGTTATTTTTAATTTTTTACAATGATATATCGTATTTATATAATATATTTAGATACAATCAGAAAATTTACTGTTTACTGTCTGTTAGCGATTTTGAATAGTTGAATTTTTTCCGTTTCACCGAATTGATTGGATTGTTGGAGCAGTTAAACTGTTCGCAGACTAAATTTCTCGATTCAGTTATACTTTGCAAGTTATTACCCTCCTCGGTGTGCGCAAATCCTTCAAAAACGGATATCCTACAGCGACTGCATTAAGTGCCAAAATGTAAATAGTTATGCTTGCGATGTCGGCTGCACTTTTATTTCCGACCGTTTGTTTGGACTGTTAAAAAAGACAAATTAATTTTATAGAAAGTCCCACTCAGAGGTCGAAAATAATTGTTGAGATTGTTACGGATTTTGGCTAAAATCAGCGGCGCACGGTCTTTTAATCGCTTTTCAATACAATAGAATCTCGTCGATCCGGAAATGTTTGCTCAAAATATTGAAATATTTAACGCAGAGTCGAGGCACCGCTGATTCGGGCCTAAGACAGTGAAGTTTTACGTTTTTGTTCACTTTGTTGTGTAAATATGGCGGGACAATAACTTCCAAGGTATATAACGACACTCGAATTTGTTGAATATATAGTATTTATTTAATGTTTTAGCTTATTTATTTATAAAGTTTTGCCTGAATTGAGAAAGAGGAAGTACCCGTGCCTGTCCAGCGAGTCGGAGAGTAGTTCTACCATATCAAGGATGTACATATCAGTATCACCGAAGCTCGACAGGTCGTGGTATTGTAGTATTATCGATTCCCAGTTGTGACTGATATTTTACTAGTTTAAGTAATTAGTCGAATATCTAAGAGTGATCTGGGCACTTTGTGATCGAATCGGTATTAAAGATCGCTGTGCAATATGAGATTGTTTGCATTTTTACATTGGGCTGTGCATGTTAAATTTTAAGTATTCGTTGCGTCTCTTCCTCAAGAGAAAGATATTTTTGTGCCAAATTGAATCTTCCCTTTTGCTCATGCCGTAAATGCTCACATCACTCAAGAATGCAATACTTTACAGTTATAATTGCAAACAGTCTATTTGTGGTTAGTGGTAGCTCACTGTGATCACGTCATATAATAATGCGTTGTCATGAATGTTTACAGTAACTCTAGGATAGTGCTTTTAATACTCTTAGAACGTACTGTACTTATGGTTGGGAGAGGCTACCAGAGGAAGGTTAATTCTTTTTCGTTTGATTTAATCAACACAATAGCTGGCTTGTTATTTAGTAGTAGTGATATGTAATCTAGTCTATTATTTACTAACATTTTCATGTTTATTATTGATGTAATTTTATTCGATCTAAACGTTTGACTATAATGGGGACAATCTATTGTTATCCCTTTGTGTTACTGAGTGTTCTTAAAATAAATTTTGTCGCTACCAACCGTGCTCCGGCTTCACATTTGTTATTCTTAGCCAATTTAAAGGGCAAATTTACTTAACACTGAAGACGAAGCAAGGCGTAGCGACATAGTCATGTACTCATGTGCCAAATAAATGGATCAAGAGTTTTTCATAAGACACATGTACAAAATCGTGTTTATTTCGAATTTCGAAGTATTAGTTAGGATTTTAGAACTAATGTTTCGATTTTTAGAACTAGCAAACTATAGTATAGTTTAGCATTTCAATAACTGTTTTATTTGAATGTGACACTTAAATCAAGATATGCTTCAGGTAGAATACTCAATCATTGCGAGGGGGTTACTTTACATGTTGGCCACCCTGCTCGTGCGTAGAAGAGGTGTAGGAATTAGCAGGGGCCTTAATGTCGGCTATGTCATAGTTGTCGTGTTGTGCAGGCAATCAACGGTTAGCTTTGTCTGTAGCGTAACGCTGACTGCACTTTCAGTGCCAAGTGTGGTAGTTCTAAAGACAAAAACTCAAAAAAATCATTAGAATAATTTTGGCGTGACTGATTCACACAACTAATCGAGTCGCGGCGTCGCCGTCGCGACGCACCCTGAATTTCAAGAATAACTCAAATCAATCAGCTAACGTGAGATATCATTTGTATAGCCTTTATTAAAACAGGGTCTTTATTATTAAGAGATTGTAAAACGTAGATAGTGTTGTAAAGAGAATTTTGTCTTTGTCTTTCAAACAAATTGAACAGTATTCTTTCTGTGAGATTAGTATTAATAAAATGCCAAAATTGTTTGATTCCATTTTATACTTTTTACGGTTGCCAGCACAGACAATTTGAAACGTATTTCTAAAAGAATACTTATGAAACTCAATGCAAATATATAACTTTTCTAATGATAATTATCGGCAACAAATTTCAGGGTAACATTTCGCTTTATTCTCTTTTTTAGCAACACGTTAAATAATGCTACAGTGTTGCTATAGATTACGTTGTATACAAAATGTAGTAAAGATGATGCAAAATAGATTTATATGAAATATCTACCTATATGTATGTATCGCTATTTATAGTGCTTTTTGCTTATGGAACACAACACGACTGTATAATTGTATTAGCAGTAGACGGCACGCTGTTACTCATCATTATTTCAAGTAAGTTCAAAATGTTACCGTATCTTGGACATATCTCTTCATAGGTGGCACTGTATTTATTGTTGGACCCAAAACATTAAGGGTTTTTATTGCTCAATCTTTCGTCATCTTCATATCAGATTTTGAACATGAGTAACAGCTCGAAATATTTTGATATCGATTATGTTTTATGTATTATGCGGATCATTCATGTAGATTGTAAAATTAGGCAATAAAATATGACGATGTGCGAGGCATAAAAGACAGTTTTAGACATTGCACATATCTATTGTTCTTTCCATATGCAAGATGTTTAGTATATACATATTTAGATAAGATGTTTTATGTTTGTTTTTTTGTTTAATAAAGTGTGAATATTATTGCTTTTTCTTTTATTTCATACACCCACCCTTATACTTTTGATTGGACTGGAATTCCAAGTGGGAAATTTAAATATAGTCGACTCTTGTTTAATTCGAGTTTTCTGGTTATTTGTGAATTTACTTCTAGTTAAAACGAATTTTTCTTTTAGATTTTCACGGCTCTGTAATTCGAACTTTTGTAGGAAATAGTAAAAAATTCTAGTACTTTTCCGTAGCTATTCGGTGAATCGTTTTAATGATTGTACTATTTAACTAAAACCATAATAAATTGTACAAAAAAAATGCCAATTTATTACACAATTTTTGCAAAAAAAATGTCTTAACTTCTCTATGCAAAGACGTGCTTCTGCCAAACACCGATTAGATTTAATAGAATGCTGTTTAATACTTCTATTATTTAAGAATTTTTCAAAAATGTCAAATCCTTCCGAGGCACTTTTAAAAATTTGAAACCGACACGGAAAGTGTGAAGTGCAGACTGAGTTCAATTCTTAGTGGAGGAGTAATGACTTCTCGTCGTTTATATTTGGTTTCTCGGAACATGCGGAGTTCCAGAACATTCTATCCCGATTATCCAATGTTTTGTCCAATAAAGAGGAAAAATTTTACGCATAATATGTGATTTTGTGTTTGAATTATGTTTGTCTTAAAAACTCGGAAAAGTTTTCATGAGATTGCAAAAAAAACTTTTGATGGTCCATTTTATTTGAAATTATGCGCATTTTTAGTAAATGTCAAATGAATATTAGGTTTTTTCATTTTTTAGAAATCCAAAATATCAATGAATTAATGAAGCAAGTTGCATGCAGACTATTGAAATCAAAAATTAAAATTACATGTTTACTGTAAAACCAAAATTTTCTTTGTATAAGTAGAGGCATTGTATTCAACTGACTTAATTTTTTGATAAGTTGAAGTTCAAGGCTCATGGTGCTATTGTCCATGTTAAAATATTGTTCACAACGAATATAAAAGTTGTAATTGTTCCGTAACCGATTTAGTTTTGTTGGTGTGTACTTAGTAGAAACTATTGAAGAGGGTAAGTACCTGTTTTTAATTGCAAAGTTGAAATTTTAAGTGTCAGATATTTGAATTTGATTAAAATTCTGCGAGGTCACGGCACTTCGGAAAAAAATTGTTTAGGACCAATGCAAAAAATTTTTATCCACAAAATGTACATTTATTTGGTCTCCCTTTTTGTAATGGAATTTGTAGGTTGCTCAAATAAGAAAATGAACAATCAGATTTTATTAATATTTAGAATGTGTTACTTGTGGACATAATACATATTTTAACTTTTTGTCGCCCTCGCCGGACCTATCCATATAAATATTCAAACATTACGATGACATTCATATACAACGGAAAAAACTTGACGTCATCCAACATTTCTTTTCCAAACAAAACGCTTTTTAATATTGCGGTGACTTTGAATTTTGTCGTCATTCAACGGAAATTACTTGGATTTTCATTTCCACCCGAACTAATATGGCTTGTCGATTTCCACCAATTACAACGGCGATGGAAAACAGTCTTTCTATTTTCAGACAAAATGCATTTTGTAAAAGACGACGTTGTTATATCCGGTGTTGGTGGTTATTTCCCCAAATCATTGAACATCGAGCAATTCCGCGATCGTCTCCTTAACAATGAAAACCTCATGGAAAGCCGTTGGAAAGCTGGCGAACGAGGAGTTACAAACGTCATCGGCAAAGTTCCCACAGAGTTTTTCGATAACGCGTACTTTGGGATTCATCGTCAACAATGCACTTTTATGGATCCCATGCACCGTTTGATCCTGGAAAGAACATACGAGGCTATTGTTGATGCTGGTAATTCTTCAAAACTTTTAAAATATCCCTGCTAACGATTCTCTCAAGGTGTTAATCCCAGCGAGTTAAGAGGAAGACGCATTGGTTGCTTCATGGGTTCTTCAGTTGGAGAAAACGATAATCTCTTTTTAGAATCAGTAGTTAGTGGTTTCGGTGTCACTGGTCATTCTCGTGCTATGATGCCCAACAGGGTGTCTTACTGGCTCGATCTTAAGGGCCCCAGTGTTGCGTATGACAGCAACTGGATTGGAGGAATTGAAGTCTTACGCTTAGCCTACGAAGCTATCAAAACTGGGCAATGTGAAGCTGTTTTGGTGGGTACTGCTAACTTGGCATTAAACTCCGAGTTTCAATGGTTGTACAACGACATGGGTTTGTTGTCACCGGATGGAAGTAACAAATGTTACGACATCGATGGTAAATCAATTAAATAAATTAAAAATGTTATAAAAAAAATTGTTTTGAAGCCCAGGGGTATGCAAGAAGTGACGGTGTTGTGGTGATGTACATTCAACGATCTAGCGAGGCCCGGCGTTCGTACGCTAGCATTGTTAATGTAGCCACTCAGTTTGATGGAAATCGCGATGGAACTCTTCTGGATATTGATGCCAACAATATGGCGGAATTTATCTCCGACTTTTATAAAGAGACAAATGTTGATCCTAGCGAAGTGGAGTTTGTAGAGGCTTACGGCAGTGCTCTAAAAGTACGCTAATAAATCATGATTTCTCAATATAAATCGATTTCATTTAGGAGACAGACCGCAAGGAACTTGAAGCTTTAGAAAAAGTTTTCTGCAAAAACCGCAAGACTCCTCTTCTCATCGGTTCCGTCAAACCGAACACTGGCCACAGTGAAGCCTCTGCTAGTCTTTTCAGCGTCGTGAAAGTGTTAATTGCAATGGAAACTGAAACAATTCCGGCAACCATCCAGTTTAAGACTCCGAATCCAAATATAAAGCCTTTGATTAATGGGAGCATAAAAGTGGTGACTGAAAACCAGAAGTGGGGTGTTAAATATGCCGCTGTCAATGCTATCGGTTTGGATTCTTACTATGGTCACATACTGTTGAAAGCTAATCCGAAGAGGAAGACTGTTAAGGAACTGCAAGACAATATTCCTCGAGTCGTTCTTGCGTCCACGCGAACTGAAGAGGGAATTAAAGAAATATTAGAAACGGTAGGTTCTTCATTGTGTTTACATGTTTTTAACGCTGATTTTAGATCAAGTCTAATCCAGACCCCGAGTATATCAAACTCGTGCAGAGTTTATACGCGAAACCGATTTTGGGTCACCTTTACCGCGGCTATACGCTTCTAGGATCACAAGAGCCAAAAGAAGAGAGTGAAGTACGATTTAAACACCCAAATTTTTCTTTTTATCTAATCTTTGCATTTATTAGTATTACGTGGGCAACAAGCGCCAAACCTGGTTTGTGTTTTCTGGAATGGGAAGCCAGTGGTGCGGAATGGTTAGCGATTTGATGAAGATTCCTGTGTTTGCCGATGCAATCAACAGATGCCACAACGTTTTAAAACCTAAAGGAATAGATTTAATGCACATAATTTCAACCGACGAGAAAACCAACTTCGATACTATTTTACATTCCTTTGTCGGAATCGCTGCTATCCAAATTGCTTTAACCGATGTTCTTAAAGCAGTTGGTATTGTTCCCGATGGTATAATCGGGCACTCTGTGGGAGAACTGGGGTGTGCTTACGCCGATGGTTGCATGACTGCGGAACAAATGATTTTGTCTGCCTATTCGAGAGGAAGAGCGTCTATTGAAGCAAGTCTTATCAAGGGAATGATGGCGGCAATTGGTATGGGCTACCAACAAATTAAAGATAAATGCCCTCCAAGCATTGAAGTGGCTTGCCACAATGGCCCTGACAGTTCCACAATTTCTGGTCCAACCGAAGACATGGAAAAGTTTGTCAAGGACCTCCAAGACCAAGGAATCTTTGCTCGTTTGGTGAACGTGGCAAACATTGCTTATCACAGTCGCTACATCAAACCGGCAGCTCCTGCTCTTCTCGACTATTTGAAGAAAGTCCTCCCGGAACCCATGCCTAGATCGTCGAAATGGATCAGTACCTCAAACCTGGAAGAGAATTGGAACACAGATCTTGCGAAACATTCTTCTCCTGAGTACCACACTAACAATTTATTGAGCTCTGTGTATTTTGAAGAAGGATTAAAACACATCCCTAAGGACTCAGTTTTGATTGAAATCGCTCCTCATGGTCTGCTACAAGCAATTTTGAAGAGATCGTTAAAATCAGGGTGCACCAATGTGCCACTAACACACCGAGGTGCCAAGAGTGGAGTTGAATTCCTCCTGAGTGCTCTTGGAAAGTTGTATTTAGCCGGACTGAACATGGATGTTTCTAAACTATTCCCTCCGATTGAGTACCCAGTGAGCCGCGGTACTCCTTGCTTGGCTAACTTATCCCACTGGGAGCACAGCGAGACTTGGAGAACTGGTCTTGAAGAGAAACTAAAATCTTTGTTTGGGGTTCGAGACTTCCAGGTCACTCTAAACAGCGAGGAGTTCAGGGAGTGTGTGGGCCATCAAGTCGATGATAAAATTATTCTACCGTGCACATCATATCTGGTAAGAAAACTAATGGCAACAATAGAAGTTACTGTCTTTTTTGCAGAGTACCATTTTTGAAATTGTTGCAAGCATTAGTACAGGCCACAAAGCCTTCATTTTTGAGAACTTGCACTTTAAAAAAGCGCTAACAATTCCACGCGTGGGTTCAGTCGCTCTTCATGCAATGATACAAAAAGGAAGTGGCGACTTTGAAATTCTAGCCGGAAATGATATTATTGTCACTGGAAGACTAACTTTCCCCAACACTTCCGACAAGTTCATGATCGATCCCATCAAAGTAAAGACGACAGACGACAACATCTACTTGTCAGGGAGCGATGTTTACAACGAATTCCAACATAGAGGTCACAAGTACTCAGGGTCGTACAAGACTATTAAAAATTTAACCATAACTGAAGACGGCTCAGTCGCAACAGTACAATGGGCTAACAAATGGGCGACATTCATGGAAGCTATGCTCCAACTTCATTTATTCCAAGATGGCGAACGGTACCAAGAGATTTATTTGCCGAAGAACGTGCACAAAATTATAGTTGATCAAGAACTTCTTCCTACTGAAAAGAAGGATATTGAAGTCCACTACGATTTCTCAACTGGTCTTATCTCAGCTGAAGGGATCCAGATTGTGGGGGTGAAAGCGGTCTCGTTTCCAACGGATCCGAAACCTATTTCGTTCGATTCGGTGGAGTTTACACCTCTTACCATGACCACTCTTCCGGTAAGTTTACCCAAATTTGAATATAAAATAAATTGTGGTTTTAAGAACATTGAAACTGGGATCAACATGGCGGTACAAATCGCTTTAGATAATTTCGAAGAACAGTTTATTAACAACATCAGCATAACGGAGATTGAAAGTAGAAATGCAAGTCTCATGGAAAATATTCAGAATGTGTGCAATCAATTCCCGAAACTAAACGTAAGTAAAGTTCAATCGGTGGACAATTTAATAATGAAACATTTCAGCAAAACTTAGCAACCGCTAAAGACATTAAAGGACTAATGATCCAAAGCTCGTACCCATTTTTGCTTGTCCTGAACGACGTCCCAAATGAAGACATAATCAAAATTATATCAACATCGCACGGTTTTCTGCTCTCTCGAACAGACAAATCGATATTATCCAACCCACAGATTGTTCAAATCGCCCAATTTGTAGTCAATGGAATTGATTATTCCATCCTAAGAAAAGCCAAACAGGCTGCACCTGCTGTTGTTACAGTAACTGGAGATACTTTAAGCCTCAAGCACTTGTCGAGGAACTCTCTTCCTTGGGTCAACGCGTTACACCAAGCCGTTGAAGCATCTAAATCCAAAAATAGCAACGTTTTCTTGATCTCTTCGTTAGTTCCAACAGAAGGACTAAAGAATTTCGTCGATGAACTGTTATCTCAACCTAACATGTCGACAGTGCGCGTGTTGTTCATTCTTGATAAAACAGTTGGGACTGCTAATATTAACAAGTCGCAGCTCCAACAAATATTTAGATTTGATTTAGCACTGTCGGTTATTAAGGATGGAGTTTTTGGAACTGTGCTATCAGTACCAATTAAGTTGAAGGGAGACATTCAAAGCAATTTGAATATTACAAGCGGTACTATCAACAACAAAATTATTAATTATGTTGGAGTCAACTTAAAGGACGAAACGTTGTTACCAGCAACCGAAAAGAAAACGGATCTTGGTAATATTGATTATTCTGGGGTTACCACCAATGGCCAGAAAGTCATGGGTCTGGCACAGCTTAATAGGGATGAGTGTAAATTGGAATCTGATTCCATCTTATCGTGGGACGTTCCAGACAAGTGGACTCTTGAAGATGCTGCTACGATACCACATGCGTACGTTAGCGTAAGTAGCACGAAATCAAGAATAAAACTTCCTAGTAACTTCTAAATTATAGGCCTACTACTGTCTTTGCGTAAAAGGGCGTTTAAAGGTTGGTGAAACAGTACTTATCCACGCTGGATGCTCTTCCATCGGTTTAGCAGCCCTCAACATTGCATTCCATTATAAATGCAATGTGTACACCACCGTTTCAACGGAAGCCCAAAGAAACTACTTAAAGAAACAGTTTAGTGGGGTAAGACTCTCATATTGGGGTCTTTCAGTTTTACCTTCAAAATATTTTAGTTGCAAGACGATCATATTTTAAGCTCTGATGACTCAAAATTCGAACCTCTTCTGCTGATAGCGACTGGAGGAGTTGGTGCTCACGTCATTATCAACAACCTTTCTGGTTCTCTCCTCCAATCTTCAGTTGGGTGTCTTGCGGAGTACGGTAGACTCATTCAAATTGGTAAATACGATCTTGAAGAAAACAACAGTTTTGGAATGAGCGTTTTCTTGAAAAACACGTCGTTCTACGTAGTAGGGTTGGAAAATGTTTTTCTCGAGCCGCAAGAGATCAAACGGGACATCAAGTCCATGGTACAGAAAGGTATCGATGATGGTAGTATAAAACCACTGAATAGAAAAATCGAGGATCATCAAAGCATTGCGGAGATTTTAAAGTAAGTTTGGAGATTGTATTATCGGTGGGTTAAATTCTCTCTTTTAGATCTTTGAGCAGTCATGGAAACATCGGTAAAATCTTAATCAAAATCAACAACAATCTCTCTTTGAGTAAATTTATTTTAAACAACCCCTCGCAATTCATCTGTGATTCTAAGAATTCGTATCTGGTTTACGGTACGTCCCCAACAGTTCGCACACTAAATTAACTGTTTTTCTTCAGGTGGCACTTCAGAAAACTGGACCGACACCGTTGAATGGCTAATTTTGCGCGGTGCCCGAAAAATCGTTGTAGCATCAGACTCAAAACCACAGCAAACTTACATTAACCGCCGTCTTTCTTTGCTTCAATCCTACTTCGGAGCGAGCATTATTTATGCTCCTCCCAAAACGCATACAAGAGAAGGAGCTTCTGAGTTACTTTCTGAAGTTTACCTCCTTGGTCCAATCCACTGCGTCTTCTTATTACAAAACAAGAGCAACAACAAAGTCAGCGATACTAAATCCGTGCAGTACATTGACCAAGCTTTAAGAACCGCAGCTCCAAAAGCTGCACTCATTAACTTCATTAATAATGTTGGAGGAGTTTGTCAGTTCCGTTCAGAAGCAGGTTTTCTCACCTACAACATCCAATGGCAGAAAGATTTAGATTTCAGTGAAGTTTTGTGTGGTTTGGATCAAATTCTGAGTTACCGCACGAAGGATATTTTGGTCAAGAATGACAAAGTTAGCGACTCGCATCAAGAGACTGTGCAGTCTTTGTTCAAGAGTAAGAAATAGGATGAAATTAATTGTATATTCTGAGACGTGGTTTTTAGAGTTGGCTCTCATTTTGCCATCTTCTTTGGAAGACTTTGTTGATGAGCTGCAGTCTGCTCCAAGTGAACCGGATTTGATTCAACTACCGACGCTTGGTCCTCGGGAAATGAGGGAATTGTCTCCTGTCTTTGTGATTCCTGGACTTTCTGGAACGAAGGAAATGAAAGATATGGCGTTCCAGTTGTTGTACCCAACATTCTGTGCCGTTTATCCGTCAACGCCGATGTCTATTAAGGAGCTTGCTGCTAGTTTAGTTGAGGTAAAATTTGTTCGTTTTAACGGATTTTCTGATCTATTCTACCGTTGATTTTTTTAGAAAATTAAGAAAGTCTGGCCGAAGGGAGCGTACAATATAATCGGTGTGTCTTGGGGAGGTGGCCTAATGGTAGAAATAGCAAAAATATTGGACAAGCTAGGCGACAGTTTACATCTGTACTTCGTGGATGGAGCTCCAGGAACTTTGCAGTCTGCGGTCAAACACTTGGGTGAAACTTCAACAGCTGTGGAAACCAATTTGTTGACCAGAATGCTAAAAATCACTGACAACGAAGTTACTATTTCTAAAATGTCCATTTCTGTGTAATGAAAAGTCTTTTTCAGTTAGTTAAAAAGATAGAGGCGTCACCAAATTGGGAAACCAGACTAAAAATAGCTTTGAGCAACTACGATAATAACACTTTCGATGCAAAGAGTTTGGGAGAGGGTTTGTTGACACTAAAATCGCATCTTCAAAGTCTGATGACCGTGCAACCGTCGGAAGAACTTATTTCTGGACAGGTTCATTTGATTAGACCGACTGGATCCAGCCAATATGATAACTGCGGTCTTGTTTCTGTAATAATTTTATTGTTGATCGATAATTTGGGTACTAATTTCTTTGTTTCAGTATTGCAAACAGACTCCGCAGATTACTTTGGCTACTGGGGACCACTTGAGCATTATTAATAACTTGGCAACCACCGAGTACATCAACGAGAAGCATTATTTGATCTAAGCGTGAATTTTTTGGACGATTGATGAATAAAAATGAGCATTTAACGACCACTTTTATTATAACACACTACTTGAGTAAGGTCCCTTCAGTTCAATTTTTGCACGCCCTTTAGTATAAAAAAGAGATCTTAACAATATTTTATTAACACTAAAAAAACAAATTCTTACCGAAGATATTTAACCATAACAAAAAAGGATAACGTAATAATAAAGACGCGATTCAGTCTACAGGTGCTTCTCTTTTTCAACTTGAATTTTAATTCCATTCTCGGTTAATTCTTGAAGAACTGAAGTCTTTGCAAAAGCAAATCCCGGTGGATAAACGCCTCCACTAGCAGGAAGTTTGTTTGTTTCTGTTAAAAGAGCAATTGCAGACGCGGCCAAACATACACTTGTACTAGTATAAGCCGGATCGGGTCCTTCAATTTTGGCCCTGATGGTTCTATTAGGTGGAGTAGTGTATTGGTGGTTCGCGTCTGGTAGTTTTTCTTTCCATCCTTCGCCACATAGATAAATGCTGAAGCGAGTGTTCTTAACTCTTTCTTCATTTGGGGGCTTAAGACTAAACATTCCAAAACTGAATGCCTCGGGGTACTAAAATAAACATAACGCTAGATATATTTTTAGTAAATTAACACTTACCTTTAGTAGTAATTTGACACCAAAGGAAAATTTGACAAGTGTTAAGAAAAACAAAGAACCAATTAACATTAGAACAAGGGATGTAAAGGATTTCAATGTGAAATAAGTTTCGACTTGAACAGGTCGTTTTGAATCTTTTTCGTAAAATAAGCGCTGGGTTCTGTTCACTACTGGACGATCAACGGCATGGAAAGGAAATGCCCAACCCATGTCGGTTTTCCGGGGCAACAATCTGCAATGCATTTAATTTTTCACAAAATTCATAATTTAAGAACTTACTTCATTCCTAATTTCGGTTCAAACTTGGGCAATTTATTTGGAAACAATTTCTGTCGAATTTGCTTGAGCTCCTTGGACTTTGCTATTACATAAATTGCTGATTCCCATGTACCATAATTGAAAGCTGATCCTTCAGTGATATTTCCTTCTTCCCAGACTGAAAGATATGCCTCAACGGAGTTCAAGGTGCCTGAGAATTTTTCTTGCAAAAGCACTATTCCCAAATCAATGGGGATACTTTCGTATCCACAAGCACTTATAATGTAAATTGCTTTTTCTTGGGCTTTCTTATGGTACTTCAATTGCATTTCTTCAATGTATTGAATTTCTCCACTAACATCAATATGATGCGTACCTTCATTCAAACAAGCTTTTATCACTGACTCTCCAAAAAACCTAAAAGGTCCACAACAGTTTATGATGACACGAGCCTGTCGAGCCATGTGGATCAGTGATTCTTCATTGTAAACATCAGCAATTATTATCGGAGTGCTGCTAATATTGAGCGATGCTTAAAAAATGATTTGTCATGTAGGTACAAGAGGAATGAATGAAGGACTTACTGTTTTCTTCTGCACTTTGCTTCAACACCTCCAACAATTTTTTTTCGGAGCGACCGGCAATTCCCCAAGTAAGATTGCGTTTTTTTGATTTTGATAACTTAGCAATTGTTGGAATTAGGTGTTTTCCAGTGAAGCCCGTGGCTCCGAAGATTATGATGTCTAGTTTATGCAACATTTTTAGATCTGATGCATCAACTAACAAGTAAAACAACTTGAAACAAGGTATTGGATTTGAATTGTGTGCTTGTTTTTATATTTATTATGAGAGGTCTTGTAAGTTTGAACAAAGACGTAGGTACTAAAAATAGTACTGTTGGTTTCTACGTAATTATATTGTAAAACCAATTAAATATCCTCACTATTTAATGACCACGCAACAATTTTTTTTTTTAATTGAGACATAATAATTATGATTTATATCTTGCATGTATAAGGTATATAAGTCTGTAGTTAAATTGAATTCGTTTTTATCAGTAAAAGTTTGATGTGTAATGTCATCGATAAACAGATAAAATGTTTATGTATCTACTTAAAAACAGAAAAATTCGGCATAAATTTACAACAATCCGATGTGGTAAAAAATAGGACAAACGAATTTGTGAACACTTACCTGCGTGTCTTGTTACGACGAAACAGTCTGGTTTAAAAAGTTGAATGTTAATGTTAAATTTTCTTTCTCTTTACTCAAGGTCGCCTCACACATTATAAGAGTTAATAGCAGATTGGAATGACAGTTTACAAGTGACGACATTGAAAAAGATAATAATGAAGACGAGTGTATCGAAATGACTCAACATATTTGTATTATTGTTTGTAATGTGCTCGCGACAAAAACAAAATAAAAGAAAAATTATATATTGCATGTACATATATGTATGTGTGTAGATACTTTATGTGTGCACCTTTGCTTTTTGTCACACGATTCGCTCCTTTATTGACAATAGAATACGTAATAAAGTTTTGCAGGGTTTTATGATAGTGACACCGGAATTCATTTCTAACACTTCTACTAATGAGATTTTTGAAAATGGAGCAAAAATGGTGGATGCACCATGTAATTAGTGCCAAAATGGATGAAATAGTATAAAATTCTAAATTCAAGTGAACACATTTGTGAACCTGGCTACAATACAGGTGCAATTGAGTCCACAATTTTACCATCATTGTTTTATTATGTTCAGATGGTCTTCATCAACGCTGAAGGCCGATTTTGCAAGTATAGCTCTGTTGGTAGTGGAACTTCAGATATTTTATTTGTTGCTAAAATTTATATTTGAGAATAGTTCTAGTGGCCATCTGACCACTCTAGTGGCACTGTTTTATATTTATTATTTATTTTGGTTCCAGCTCGATATCTTCGAATCTGAAATGTGGTTTCCACTATCGTTTTTTCTCCCTTCAGCCGATAAAAATCATAAATCGATCTCGGAAGAAAAAGAAAAAAAAATGTCATACCAACCTTACGGTTTTCGAGACTTTTTTTCATATATTTAGATACCTGCAAAATTAATTTTGTTCACAAATCATTATTACAAATCGTCTTTATTACAGAATCACATTCTGTAATATTTGAATTTATTTTTAAAACGTCGGCACTCGACCTTCTGAAAACTCGTGACAATAGCGCCAACGGTTTAATTTTTTTGTTGGATCAAGGGAAAAAAGGTGTTGCGCCATTAGGCAATTTATTTATTAATTCCTATATTGTAATCAATTCCGTTTCGACTTTTGGGGAACACGGTAGTGTCATTCGGGCGTGTGTGCTCCAATGTGCTGTTCTGAGACAAATTAATTCAAGGTAGGTACTTGACAATATTTATTTAAACATTTACTGGAGTTTTCAATTCAGTTTTCAATTTAAACATTTACTGGAGTTTTCAATTCAGAAAAAAATTCCCAACATTTTTTACTAAAATTCATAACTCTGTCAATTTTGGCAAATTGCTACCATTGATTTGTTTATTACTTATAGCAAAAATCGCTGTATTATAGAGCTAAAAATAAAAATTTTAGAATTTTTTATTTTTAAGCTGAACCAAAAATATCCTATATCAAATTTTAACAGATTGCTACTCTTGAGTATTTAGTTATGCTTGGAGTTTCGTTCAATAAAGACGTATCTTGAGAACTCGAAATTTGATTATTAAATCTGATTATTGCCAGGTACGCTAAATATAAGAAATTTAGGTGTACCTATTTAACGTAGGGAATTTTTTTCAGTGACTCAGGATTTTGAGATTTTAGCAATTCGACGAGCTGAAGGAGCCTATGAGATAATTTCAAAAGCGATTTTAGACTTACTGATAGATCGGTCTTCCGTACTTTTAACTTTTTTCTCTTTCATCAGTAAATACTTTTTACGTTCGGACATGATTCGAGTAATTTTTCTATTAAATCTTTCCCAATGAAACCACTTCCTCCAGTAATGAAGACATTTTGGTTAGCAAAAAACTTTTGTTTACTTCAAATATCCTGAAAGTTATATTAATCTGCTACTTACCTATACACACTCATCAATAAAAAAGTTGATCTGTTTTCGGCTTCTACAGCTCTCAAATTGATAGACTTTCACATCTCTAGATTAACAAAATTTAAGTTTAATTTTTTGTTTTAGGTCTTAGATTTGTTAATTTTCACGTTTAGATAGACAGCTTTCACCATTGTGGGACTTTGAAATGATCAAATTCTTGTCGGTTTTAGGTATGATTTAATGTAAAAAAACGTAATGATAAGTTTTTCTAAAAGTCTTTTTCTTTTTATTGCGAGATGAAGTACATGTAAAACTTATTAAGCATGTTAGTAGTCACTGTAATTATATTTAGTTTAATAAAAATGATCCAAAACCCTCCCAAGTACCACAAAAAATTCACAATCTGTCCTAAAAACCACATTCTGTTTAAATGCGTTTTACATTTTTCTAAATCTGCGTCGCCTTCTTTAAGAAGATAGTTTTTTATTCCTACATAAGAGCTTTTGCACCCAGTATCCGTATTTATTTCTTCTATATTGAAACCAAAAGCGTCACAGTCGCTAGGTCGCAGATCCTTATCAATATTTATAAAACTTCTATTGATTAAGGTCCACTGGTTGTGAGTAAAATAAGCAACAGCCATAGTAGCAATGTAAATTTTTCGGTGGAGTCTCACCAACCTAAACAACAATATTTTCATGGAACTTATACTAAAAACGGTGAAAACTTACATGGGTTTTTGACCCGCCATTTTCAAAAATCCGTCTGCGAGGAACGCCGGCAGAAGATGATAGAAAAGAACTTGAATAAAGTATAAATAGTAGTTCTTCGTGAAGGACGGGTGAGGATACCAAAATATGGTTTTAGGAGGTTCTTGAATGCAAAATTGTATAGATTTGTTTACAGACAAACCTAATGTCATAGGAATGATATTGTTGTTACTACCGTTACATACGGTAGGAATGAATGTTTGAGAATCATCTCTACAAGAAAAAAAATTAAAATTAATAGACCGCATAATATTAAAAATGTTTGATGTTATACTTGCAGGTCGCTTGCTTCCAAGCAATTTTGATCATGCCTTTGACAGTGATATCCACGGGTACATAATCTGTGTTTATGTCAGGGTCGACGTACACTGTGCGTATGACACCTATCAGTATACCTAAACCTAAGCCCATAGGACCGTTGTAATTGTCGACCCATCCCTGAATAGGTTCCTTGAAGCTGTTGGTCACTACAGTGGAAAATATGAAAATGATTGGATTTTGGAAAAGTTTTTATACCTATGGATGGTCTGTAGATGACTGTTGGTATTTTCCCAGTGCATAAATCACTGACTACCTGCTCACTCAAAGATTTTGTAAAAGTGTAAGTGTTGGGCAGCGGATGTATAAACTTTTCTGTTAAAATATTCAAAGTATGTCGATCAACATTTTCTGCGATTTGTATACATTTTCTCCAATCTGCTAGTGGAGGATAAAACTTCTCTTCGATAATTTTATGTTCTGTGTGACAATAAGCCGTAGACACATGAACTAAAACATCCAACTTCTTTATCTGTAGAGCTAAATTTACAACTTCACGAGTTCCTCGAGTATTTGTGAGAATCGCATCTGTTAAACTATTATCAAATCGCACAGAAGCAGCAATGTGGAAGATAACATTTATCTCAGTAATTAACGTCTTTTGGTCTTCAAGACTCAAACCTAAATCCAACTCTTGAACATCCCCTTTGATGATTTCAATTTTTTTTAGTGACTCAGGATTTTGAGATTTTAGCAAATCGAAGAGCTGAAGAAACGTATGAGATAATTTTAAAAGTGTTTTTAGACTTACTGGGAGATCGGTGATTGTTCTAATTCTGTCTTCCGTACTTTTGCCTTTTTTCGGTCTCATCAGTAAATAAATATTTTTTACGTTTGGACATGATCGGAGCAATTTTTCTATTAAAACTTTTCCAATAAAGCCGCTTCCGCCCGTAATGAAAACATTTTTGTTGGCAAAAAAGTCAGGTATCGTGGGTGTACTAAACATTTTAAAGAGTTAAATGTACTTGAGGAAAATAACAATTTGTGAACAATTTATATTGTTGCGATTTGATAACACTTGAACAATTGCAAGAATTAACATATATTAGACATTGTTATTACAAGCAAAAAAAAACTAAGGTCAGTGTTGCATCAATTTGTTATGTATTCAAATTTTTGTGATGTATATGGAACAAGCGTAAAAACGCTCAGTCAGGTTTCAAATGCCGTTCTCATTAATTTTATGTAAAAAAACAAACTTATTTTTAGAACAACAGCTCTAGTTTTCATTCTTTATTCCTTTAACTTTACATCCAACACAAATGCAAGAGTTTTTATTTTCAGATCGATTTAAATAGGTTCCAAAGGAGATTTTACCCTTAAAAGACTTGGAAAGGGTCTGAAGCGGTTCCTTCGACGTTTTTCCAGTTGTTTGGTCTATACATATCATCTGACACCTTGTACAGACACCACCAGACTAAAACTCTGAATTTAACAAAACAAATTAAGCGAGAATTTACAAACCTCAAACGACGTTTTATCAAACATAAATTCCATGAACTCGTTTTCGATAAACGCGTCGTTGAATTTTACTACAAAGTTCGGACGAAATCTTTGGATTGTTGT
The DNA here is from genome assembly GCA_029298725.1 of Gnatocerus cornutus. Taxonomy (NCBI): domain Eukaryota; kingdom Metazoa; phylum Arthropoda; class Insecta; order Coleoptera; family Tenebrionidae; genus Gnatocerus; species Gnatocerus cornutus. Next base: position 11,899,275 of record CM055514.1, read on the forward strand.
GTCTAAAGGTTCATTTAGCTCGTCTTTAGGTACTCTCGGTAGCAACCACTCCACACTTGCCACATTTATTAACAAATATTGAGCTTGATTGGCTAACGAAAGAGTAAGCTTCTCATCTAAAAAATCAGTTTGAACAAATCAAAGGAACAGAGTCCAACTTACTTTTTTTTGTTACTCTATTGAGTACTTCTTCATTGTTGGAGCACTGTTTCAAAAGGCGAACGCCTGGACATTCTAAAGTCTCGCTCAACCAGTCAGCGACTTCATCCCCGCAGTCGTAGCCTTGAATTTTATCTCCACATACTTTACTCTGACATAGAGATGCGACGTTTTGCGAGTTCTTTTGAACATCAATTGGAAGACTTATTTTTTTGTGACCTGCAAAAGGAGTAGAGGTCGGACTTTTATACTAATTAGTACCAAAACAGACCTGGAAATTTTAAAATCAATGTGTTCGTATCTAAATTGATTTTTGGGGCGATGAGACACATCCGTCTGTTGTTCTTTTGGGTGACTCCCACGCCTGAAGAATTGACCACCATCCATTGCCGATCGAACTTCAAACCAGTGGCCGTTATTGACCACTTATCTACAGAGAAGCGTCCGCATGACTTTATCGGATACAAAAAGATTTGTTGTAAAACGCCGTGATCAGTAAAATCGTTATTATTATCTTCAATGGTCCACGGATTGTCATCCTCGGAAGTAAAACAAGTGTGATATTTTTTCTGCCATGACACGTAATTTTGGGGAATTCTTCTAACAACCGGTTTAGTAACAAAACAATTTTCGATCATCTCAAGAAATTTGTCGGCATCCCCTTTTGTTGACATGTAACCAAAAGAAACTCTTACAGAACCGGTAGGGTACCCATCCACTAAATCGTGTTGGTCACCACAAACATGTCCAGCCTAAGAATTAGTTAAAGTAGTTGTTGAAGATTATCCCGAGTACTTACATCAAAATGTCTTTGAACATCTTCAGTTGTTAGATTTAGGAACTGTTGACATGCTCCAGGGTTGCAGAAACATCCAGTTCTTAGATGAATGCCGTACAAGTTAGCAAAATTTAGTACTTCTGCGTAACCGACATATTCCCCATTGTCGCGCAAAACGTTGAAATTAACAATAGCGCCCTGATCTCGTCTTGTTTCAAACGTTGTACTGTGATACAAAATTACGACAGGTTTATTGTTGCAATGGTGCAAACAAAGTAAATTTCGGTAGACGTACTGAGCTAACGAGAAAGTGTGTCTAGAGATGGTATCAAACGACAAGTTCAACCTTTTGAGAGTATTAAATCCTGCCTTAAGAGCTATGATAGAGAGAAAAGGAATTGTGCCGTCTTCAAATCTGCAACATTTTGAATGAATCACTGTTTTGTTAAAGTTGGATGGTACCTTTCATGAGTTATTTTCCTCATTACGACAGTGTTTTCAAGTGATTGGGCCATTAGAACTGTGCCGCCTCCATAGTATCGTTTATTGAGAGCGTAAGAACTGGAATTTTTTACGAGTAATGCTCCCAAACCAGTAGGGTACCCAAAGATTTTATAAAAAGAAACTGTCACAAAATCTGGTTGGTTTAATGAGAGATTTAGCTCATTAGTGGAAGTAAAGGAAGCTGCATCTAGTGCAACAAACCAGTTTTTACTATCTACGTCCAACATGCAATTTAGGGCGCCTTTCTTCACTTTTTCAATCCAATTTAAGGGGTATTTAACTCCAGAGAAGTTACTTTGGGCAGGGAACACAAATAGGCAGTTATTATCATTTTTTCCTTTAAGGCAAGAATTTTCACTCAACGTTTTAAGGGCGTTATCAAAGGTCAAACACTTGGTTTTCTTAGCATGGGCTCTCATTCCAAGCACAGAAGTGTGGTTGTCTTGTAAGTAGACAAAAATACCATTAGTCTTATATTCAAAAGATTCGCCAATTAACTTAAGGGCTGCCGTAGTGCCAGAAGTAAAAATAACAGAGTACTCTTGAGGGGTAGTCTTAAAGTGACTCAATATCCTAAAAGTGGGTGTTACTTCTGGATTTTGACCTAACTAAACTCACTGGTAACGAATTATATCTACGGCATCTTCTGTTAGCTTACTGGAAATGTTATTAGCATGAGGATTGGCATACAAATTTTCTGATAATTGTTGTGTGACGTCCTGGAGTTGTCTCTCCGAATATAAAGTAGCCCCGGCATGTTCTAGGTAGTGGTGGTCTGAAAAGTATGGTTAAGTTCTGCTGTCAGAGCTGTCAAACTGACAGCAAATGTAACCTCAGAATTGAGTAAACGTCATAATAGTGATAACGTTTTTTGCGATGGTCATTTCGTTTACGCCAGATTTCGCACGTTGTAAAAAATGAAAATAAACTCTGATTACCTTTCAGTCTATGGAATTCTTCAGATATAAGTTTGGTTTGCTCGTCAGAGTAAATTTCGCGGAATTTACAAAAATCTTCCATTTTAATAGGAGGAACAGGTACTTGTAGCGTTGTGGAGAAATTCTATGTATTAGATAAAAAGATGATTAAGACAGTTATAATTATAAATCAGTGATAAAGTTGTTTCTTTGAGTAGCACGAGCGGAACTCCAAGTGCAATTTGTTTCATATGTTGAAATCTTCAAGGATTTATCCCCACATGGAAATAAACTTAACGTCATTTATGATAATGACGATAATAAAAAATTGGCTATATTATTGTTATTACAGGTTTCAAGGTTCTTGGCATACCTAATTTCACCTAAATGGTTTAAAATAACTGAACTTGAGGCGGGCAAAAAAAGTCAACAGCATCTTTGGACATAAACTTACAGATATTTAATCTTTTAGATACCCCAAATTACGTACTTTGATAAATTGGAATATCTGATATGTTTGTAATTGACCTGTTAAGAACTGCGTACAAAGATAATAAATTAATAGGAGTAATCTTTTTTTTTCAACAGCATGAAAATAAGAACAGAAATGGGGCATATCTAGGCCGCGTTCTCATAAATAATAAATTAAAACTAACCCATTTTCTATTATGCTGGTCTCCAAAACATCTTCATATTTCTGAGAAATGTTTAAAATGTTTATGATTTTCTACAGAAATTGCTGTGTGCCACTGAATTGTTCGAGTAAGTCTAAACTATCTATAAATTGGGAATAAAAACGATGATAAATAAGTGGCAAATTTTTTTTATCGGATAAGTTTAGTATTATTTAATTTTGTTTTTTTTTTATTCTTTGCCAACATTTGATTATATTTTGTAATAACTTTTGGTAACTTTTTCATCATTTCGTTTCTAATCAAAATTGCAGTTTGGTATACGTAGCTAGTCGAAAAAATTTGTCTTACGAACCAGTCGACATGATTATTAGCTCTTATGAGGGTCCAATTTATTTCAAACAAATTAATTTTAGAAATGTGTCTTGTCTTTAAAACCAGTAATTAAGTGAACAAGTACGATAACAGCGAGCATATCAACGTTTTTTGTTTGAACGGTTTTTGTAGCATTAGCGAAAAAGTTTGTTGTTAAATTTAGTGCCATACGGATCGAATAACGGGTAATCTGGGGGGGGTTTTGCCCCATTAAAATTTCGATTTTTTTTTGCAGAACCATTATCTACAGCGGTGCTGATATTGTGGTTAACATTTTTGTATTTTATTGAAATCCTAATCACTATTTAAGTTCCAAGATTTTGAAACATTCAAATTCTCAGTTTTTGGTATCTTCTTAAAAATATAACAACCATTGAACCATTTTTTTTTAATCCGTGGTCATTCTAAATCTATTGCACTAATCTGCCAAAATAATAATTTCAGTCAAAAAACATAATATAATTAAAATGAATGGTCCTTTCGTACTAAACATACATACAACCCTTGTTAAGTGTGTTAATAACCACTGCAATGATATCAAGTTTAACAAAAATAAACCACAAAACTCCCAAATAGTACAAAACATTCACAAACTGAGCTAAAAACCACATTCTGTTTAAATTCTTCTTAACTTTTTCCAAATCTGCGCCATCTTCTTTTAGAAGAAACTTTTTAAATCCTTTAAAAATGATTCTACTAAAAGTTTCCAAATCCACTTCTTCGGATTTGAAAGCAAAAGCTTCAAGATCGCTAGGGTGTAGATTTTTTTCTAAATTAATGGTGTTTGCATTAAGAAAGTTCCACTGGTTGTGAGTAAAATAGGCAAGAGCTGTAGTAGCTATGTAAATCCTTCTATGGAGCTTCATTAACCTGAAAGTAATATTCTCATGGAATTTAGATTCAACCATTTCGAAAACTTACATGGGCTTTTTTCCCACAATTTTAAGGACCGTGTCGCCGAGGAACGCTGGAAGAAGATGATACAACAGAACTTGAATAAAGTAATTGTAGTAACATCTCGTAACGGTAGTGCGAGGATACCAAAATATGGTTTGAAGAGGACTCTCGACGCATAGTTCTATTGTTTTGTTTATCGACATTTGTATTCCCACAGGAATTGTATCGTTATTACTACCGTTGTATACACTAGGTTTGAATTTTTGAGTAGTATCACTAGAAGGAAAAATAACAATTAATATAAAAGAGGTTTTAATAAAAATTCATACTTATAGGTTGCTTGTTTCCATGCAGATATGATCAAAGCTTTAACAATAAAGTCCACAGGTATGTAATCTGTGATCACTGAAGGGTCGCCGTATACTGTACGTACAAGACCTGTAGCCGCACCTACGCCTAGACCCACAGGGCCATTGAAACTGTCGACCCATCCTGGAATTGGGTCTTTGAAGCTGTTGGTCACTACAGTGGAAAATATGAACGTTATTGGATTTTGGAAAAGTTTTTATACCTATCGATGGTCTGTAGATGACCGTTGGGATTTTGCCACTGCATAAATTATTGATGACCTGCTCACTCAAAGATTTTGTAAAAGTGTAAGTGTTAGGCAGAGGATGTATAAATTTTTCTGTTAAAATATTCAAAGTATGTCGATCAACATTTTCTGCTATTTGTATGCATTTTTTCCAATCAGCATGTGGAGGATAGAACTTTTCTTCGATGATTTTATGTTCTGAGTGACAATAAGTTGTAGACACATGAACTAAAACCTCCAACTTCTCCATCTGTAGAGCTAAATTCACAACCTCGCGAGTTCCTCGAGTATTTGTAAGAATCGCATCTGTTAAACTATCATCAAATCGCACAGAAGCAGCAGCGTGGAAGATTACATTAATCTCAGTAATTAACTTCTTGTGGTCTTCAAGACTCAAACCTAAATTCAACTTTCGAATATCTCCTTTGATGATTTCAATTTTTTTCAGTGACTCAGGATTTTGAGATTTTAGCAATTCGAAGAGCTGAAATAATATACTAGAAAAATTAAAAAGTGATTTTAGACTTACTGGGAGATCAGTGATTGTTCTAATTCTGTCCTCCGTAGTTTTACCTTTTTTCTCTCTCATCAGTAAATAAATACTTTTTACGTTCGGACATGATCTGAGCAATTTCTCTATTAAAACTTTTCCAATGAAGCCACTTCCGCCAGTAATGAAAACGTTTTTGTTGGCAAAAAAATTGGGTATCGTGGTTGTACTAAACATTTTAGAGTTGGATGTTTAACGGATTTGTAAAAAATGATAATTTGCGAAACTGTTTATATTCTTGCAATTTGACGACGATTGAACAACTGTAGGAATTAACAATTATTATTAATCATTGTTGTTATAGGCAAAAAATAAAGGTCAGTGTTGCTGCCACCTGCTATGTATTTAAATTTTTATGATGTATACAATGTATGTAAAATAAATATGGAACAAGCGTCAAAATCAGTCAGGTTTTAAATGCCTTAATAATTAATTTCATTAATTTTATGTGAAAAACAAACATATTTTAACACAAGTTTAGTTTAAGATAAATTTAAAAGCGATTTTAATAAAACTAGTAGATTAGTGATTGTTGTAATTCTGTGTTCGGTACTATTATCTTTCTCCTCTCTTATCAGCAAATAAATACTTCTTACTTTCGGACACGATCGAAGTAATTTCTCTATTAAAACTTTTACAATGAAGTCGCTTTTTGCAGTAATGAAGTTTTTTTTGTTGACAAAGAAAATGAGTATTGTGGGTGTACCAAACAAACATTTTAAGGGTGTTTACTAAACTCAGGAATTAACAATTTTCATTGTTGTTATTAACAAAGAAAGTCAAAGATCAATGTTGTTTCCAGCGGTTATTTATACCAACTTTTTAATCTATATAACGGAATTAGACATTGAAAAAGATCGGCAAAGTGATTGGAAAAAACGACTGGAAATTTGAAGAATGTTTTTCTAAATGTATTAATTTGTTTTTGGACTCTATAATGTAGAATAAATAAATTCAGAGCGAAAATGAACAAACAATGGAAAATTCAAAGGTTATATGCAAAAATGTGTGTAAGTGTAAGAATGCAAAGTCAGCTACAGCCATAAACTTGTAGTGTTTTTGATTTCGGGTTTCACGATTTTAATCATCAAAGTATAAAAATGGGAAACATGTGTGTGGGTCCAAAACTCGATTTCCTCAGCCTGTTCCATTACAAGTAATGTTTGCGGCTAGCTAGTAAACCGGAAGGACAGTAAAAGTTCACATTTTATTTTTCTTTTGTTATTTGATCGCAAGAGTAGTTATCATCATAAAAAATGCCCATAAAATCGCTGTGTTACCAAAATAAACTGCTTGAAATTTATTTGGGCTGCACAGAATTAATTAATTTCGTGATATTGAACGGCCATCGATGAAAATTCTTATCTTTCCCGATCGGAGTTTTTGTGCGACGCCTTTGCTAAATTTATTGGATCGATTAACGAGCTCTCGAGTTAATAATTGCACTGCAAATATGCCGGTAATTCCGATCTTTTATCTCGATTTAAAAGTGGAATTGTGGTAGTGATCTGATAAAATTTCCATTTTAAGAGGGCGTGCGGTTTGAAGGAATGAACCTTTATGTAGAACTCGTTTCTTTCCTCTCATTATGCATTTAAATGAAAGTTTGTGCTATTCACGCGGAATATCGATAGATTTTTATTTATCTGAAAAGTTTTATTCAGTTTGTTAGCCTCTTAGGATTGAACTCTAGTCGACGATAGATGGCGTCTGCTATTATTTGCCCTACGTTCCAACTTGGACAGTAAAACGCATTAAGAACACCACCGCTTTTTACAACTTGAACATTTGTCGTCATATATCGGCATACATGCCAGTAATAAAAGAAAGTTTGCCCGTTCTGACCCATACACCTAGTCGTAAGTCGCTTGCTACTGACTCATCGATGCCATAGAAGACGACGGAATTATTACAAACTGCGTAAAAATGGAATAACGCCAAAGTTGCCTTTTTCTCTTTTCATAATAAATATGTTTACGGTAAAATTCATGCATCTGGGACACCGATATTTTAACGTTTGTATTACATGCTCTGACAGACCTTCCCATTTTATACAATTGTTGTCGACGTTGTAATGTACGAGTTGCCCTTTCACGACTCAGATGAAAAAGTAACATATGTTTGTGAGGTGTATCGATGGATGTTCAAACGGCTCTGTTTTTTACGGCTTAAAAATGTGTTTCTTCATATTCTATTCACAAAGAGAGTGGAAACAATAAAATCGTTTCATATTTTTGTCCCAAACTCTCTAGGACACTCTTTTATCGACTTTTCTAATAATAACTCATAGCTCATAGTTCTATTCTCATAATCTTTTCAATGAGAGGCTCTAGTCAACAAGTTGGACGATTTTAATGGGACTTACGGCTGAAGAACAGTATCGCTGCCATTTCATTTCAATGATAGAACGAGAGAAAAGTGAAGTGGTATTTCAAATGAATTTTCATTCTTATTTTAGAATTAGCCTTCGGTCTTTTCTCACTACAAACGGAAATTTACCTCCAGCTCGGTTTTCGATTGTTTGAACAAACATTTGTCCGAATGATATCTCGGTAATTAAACACAGAACTTTTGAGGTACTCAAAAGTATTACTTTGCTGATATTACATCATATCTCTTTCATATAAAATCCTCAGGCTTTCATCCTTCGGAAAATTGAAATATCAAATGTCCACTCGAATGAACCACCTCCCTTTCGCTCTCTTTCTGGTCAAAGAGGCTTTTCCTACGTTAGAAAAGTCCGGTCAAACTTTTAAATACTCCCGGAAATATTTAAAATAATTTCGATTATCGCTCGTGGGATCAGAAACTCGATGAACAAAGTTCTTAGTGATTGGAAAAAGTTGGACGTTGGTGTTGGAATTCGGAAAATTATCACTTCACAATAAAAATAGAGCGTCGATGTGAAGTTGAGAGCGATCGTTGCGACAACTTCTCCGGTTTCTTTCTGCTAAAGACATTCCTTGAACTTTCAGTGATAGACGATCCTCGAATCAAATAATAAATTCCTTATAAAGACGTATTTTCCAGGCCGCTGGTCTTGTGTCACGCGTAATATAACCAGGCTCTCTTCCTCTTCAAATCCAGTCTTGGATGCATTTTTATTTGGAAATGAATGTCAAATAAGCGTTCTAATTGAATTTATTTCAAGTGGGAAGAACGAGGTGCTTTCATTGCAAAAGGGCATTGTTTGCTAAAATTATAAACATATTTTATTCTTAAATTAGACAGTTGGAATAGACGGGGATTTTCTCTGTCGGTTTTTTTCGAGAGGATTTTAAAGAATTTATGTTTCTCGTCGCAGTCGCTGCTTATTCATCAAAGATGTTGAGACATGTTTATGAAAAATGCAACTGCTTTAGCTATTAATATTTTTTACTGAGCTCGGAAGGTCTTGAACAAACACCGAATCAAAGCGCTTTCAACGAACCGCTTCAAGTCCAACCAACGAAAACATTTTTCCATTGATAAAATAAATAAATAACAATGTTGTGCTTGGTTAAATATGCCAAAAACTTCCTTCTGTAAAAACTCAAAGACTTAACTCCTATTGTTCTTTTAAAAGAAAATTGTAAAACTTTTCCGAACTAACGAGTATTTCATGACAAACTTCCTCCAACAAAAAGCGCTCGTTCGGAATTATCACAGATATATCATTGCAAATAAAATAGATCTTCGGTATTCAAAATCCACAAAGCGTCAGCTCCAGTTTTCCCTCAGTTCATCAGTTAAATGTTTGTAGCTCCATTATGATTGTTAAATTGACTTCAGACAAGAATTTCGAGTTTTACGAGGCTTGCAAATTTATGAGCCGCCAAACATTCAACCGTCTTTTTCTAATTGAACTGTCACCCTTATTTTATTAAAGAGGAGTTAATTAAAACTTCTGCAAAATTTAATTTTTCCAAGTAACGCCAAGACGTATTACACGACAGTGACTAAATTGATCTTGCTGTTCATTTTTTTGAGGAACAGAAATCTGCACGAATATTAGATGCGGGCGTGGACGGACAGTTAGACAGTTTGTGATTAATTAACTTTTCCTTGTCGCAAATAAAATCATCAAGAATAAAATGTATAACTTAAATTCGCCTTATATGTTTTTTCTGAGAATAAATTCAGTCGGTCTTAACAGATTAATTTCAGCGCAACTTGAATGATAATTAAACTTCTAGCACTTGCTTTCGTAGTTGTTTGCTTCGATAAGATTTCATTCTGTTCTTGCATTCATCAGTCTTCACGCGAGAGTTTATTTAAGTTTTTCATTATTTATCGTACTAATAAATCCTCTATAAATTACAATGAATTTATTTAGTGTGAAACGAGTCACGCAATAATTTACCAACACAAATTAATATAAATCCTGGATGTCAGAAAGTTGTGTACAAAAACCAGATTTGCTGCATTTATTGCTGTCTGCACGCCATTTTGGTCGTTCAACCGTACATTGATTGTTGCAACAATACCATATTAAAATAATAACAGTTTTACACCGCATAAAAAAATTTACCCGGCGCACCCACCACATTTCCAAGCATTTTTTTTGTTTTGTTTGATTATCACGAATTTTAACGATAGAAGCTAAATAAAGAGCAGAAACTATCAAGATTAATATTTCTCGAGAGGATGAAGGCAAACAGAGTCTGCGAGCATTTCCAATCGTAACTTTGTTGAACCTTTATGAATGTGATGGAGCTCTTCGGGATTTCTGTTATTGCTGTATAAATGCACATCGGAAATCATTCACGTCGAGTACGCTAGAAAAATCGAACTTTTATTTAGCTACCACTTGAGAATTCCAACTTGATGAGCAGAAAATTCGATCAACTAAAAACGTGGATATTGGCTTACGAACTTTCGCTAATCTACTTAGAAATTTAAATTTAGAATATTAAAGACAGCTGTTATTGACAAGGTCTGCACATTTTTAGTATGGTTAATCTGATTACAGGAAATAACTGTTAAATTAGATTAGACACTATTAGTCTCCTACGAAATGAAGCGCGTTATTAAACCAACGAGGGAACCGTAAAATCAAAAATAATTACTCGTGGAAAGAGTTTTATTCCTTCCACCCTCTCTTCAAGCCAAAATTCACCACCAATTAAAAGTTTTCGAAAAAGTTAAAAATCGGTAACGCTTTATTTACTGCGTTTTCAATGAGTTGAACGACTTAAAACGAACAAATCGTTTTGGCATTTGGTTCTTTTAAGAGTTGGGGTGAAATCTAAATCCGCCATCAGTAAGTGATCCATCGGGATTCCACTAGGAGATAACCGCGCGATGGATGTTTTACTTGCCGCAATTTCAGTTTCTTTTCGAGATTATCGGATCAGATGCAGATGTTAGGTGGTATTCAAATTCAATTCGTTCCACTAAAGGGGGGTTTAGGGATTTAATTTATTTGGGAAATTTAATTGGAAAAAAAGAACCCAGGGAACACTATGTGAGAAAAAATCGTCGTGGGAAATTTAAATCAGCGGCGGTTTTGATGAGAAACGCGGGTTAGGTGCCACTGCAAGAATGTGGTTTAAAATATAAAATATAAGGTGGGCAAAGTTGTGATTATTATTTATATTCTCAAAAGCGTTTCGTTTTGTTGTGATTCAAGATATAAAGAAATGATGGATGAGATCGCAACTGAAAGTTGGAAAATGCAATACAAAACTTTCATGCTTTTTGTTAAGCCCTCGAGAAATAAGCGACTAAAATATATTTAAATATATTTAAAATAGCTTTTATCTACTTTCGATGATTAAATAAATGTGCTTTATGAATCCAAAATACTAAATTTGGTAGTTTGGATTCGATTTAAACCTACAATATTGTTTAATAAATGAATAAACAATAACAAGTTGTTGCACTTTATCCGACAACTGATTCAATTCACTCTAAATCTGTATGTAGAGTAGGAGCAGCTACTCTTGTAATTTCGATGAGTGCGCAAAATGGATTTAACTTCAGCGTGCTAAAACGAGCTGTTCCATGTTTCCGCATCAAAAAATAAACTTTCAATTATTATTAAACAAAACCGGCGTTGTATAAAGTGATCAAGTGTGGCAAAATCGGTGGGTTTCAGTTGTAAGCCTCCAATTACAGCACATCTCCCAAACAAAATGCGATTTGTGATAAATTGCGCCATGATGATTGTAGCAGCGTTTACTACAAATCTTACTATTTGTTATCCTGTTTGCGGAATGGTGCATGAATACCATAAATAACGTCTGAAACAAGTGTCACGGCTTGTAAATTTCACGTTCAATCTGTTGTAGTTTATGCATGAATATCAGTTCGCGCAAGAATTTATTCGTGGAAAGTTTTGAGACCGATAATTGCGTCTCTGCTTAACTTCGATCAGTGAAAAAAGCAGCTGGGGAGTTATTTTTACGACACTTGCCTTAGTTTAGGAATTATGATGATAAGGTGTGAGTTGTATCGAAAATTATCCAATGAAAATGTCGGCACGATTCGCTCAAAGCTTCCTGATTGCTAAATAATGAAGCGCCGGATGTTAATAAAGTCGCTTTGTGTGCTGTGCTCTTCTGTTATTCATTAGATTTTATCCCAGCGATGGCGAAATTTAATGCTCGCAAGCCTTAGGTGTGGTAACACAAACTTCGAAGTTTCTATTTATCAAACCCTAACCGTTTGCTATGACTTAGTCAAGATATTCAATTATGTCAACACTGGTCGGGCGATCTTTCGAGAAGAGAAAACAAAAAATTCAAATTAAAGAGAGATGAGGGAGCAATTTTTAATCAACCTTCCGCTGTAAAACTTTTACATTCTTGTTTAAATTTGATCAGAGATGTTTACTTGCAAATTTCAATTTGTCAAGATTCTAAGTTTGGATAAGTTGCTGCAAAAAGCTGTTTTAATACTGCGTTAAATCAAATTTTAATTTAAGATTATTGCGCAGATTTTTTTTCAAAACAAACTTGAAAGTTCGGTGTACTCGTCAAATAAAACGAATTTTAAATACGATTTATTTTAATCTATCTATTTACATATCAAAAAAATTAACACATTTCATTTAAATTATAACATGGGTATAACGTACTATAAAAATGTTTATGTGACCTCCTGACTAGAACATGGTTAAAAGTTCTTTCGAACATGCATTTATTAGTTGCAGTTGCAATAATCGACAAATTAAAAGTTCTTACATTTTAGTGGTATTTACACATTGTTCATTATTCGCTATTGATTTTCAATAATGAGCCTTTCCTCATTCATGTTTCGACCACTTTAGTTGCAATTGTTAAATGAATGAATATTGACAGATAAATAAATTGATGTCTCGTTAATTGCGTTACTAATTCAAACGCATTGATTAAGCAAATGAAATAACCGAAAGGTAAATCTCTAGTGTATACAACACTGTAACAAAAATGCAAGTAAGGTGTCAGCTGTAACCCCGAAACATCCTGTTCCATATTACATAAGGTTTCCAGGCGACGACGCCAACAAAAGACCTGCTGAAAAATGTAAGAACCTTCGATTTTTCTAAGAGCGGATCCGATGGTGTCCATTTGGCTAATTGACGTAAAGTCCGTAAGAAATGTTCGGGCTGTTCGCCATTATTAAGACTGATTATCACTAAACACTCGTGGAGAGCGTCCGCAATAACACACTGATATGATTAACGACGTCCTCGCCTTGTTCATTAGTTAATCGTCGTTGTGTTCATGTTAGTTATGAAATGGGGATGTCCACCGTGTGCGCCGGCTTCACCACTTTGGATGGAAAAGTGTCTATAGGAAATGTACTCTGGGGGAATAGGCTGGTCCCTCTTGATGGCTTGGCGCTGTTTTTTCACTTTCAAATACCCCAGAATTGAGACGAGGATGATGAACACTACGAAGCCCATGCAGCAGCCGATAATGAGCCCCAAACGACGGGTTAGAATCGACTGGACCTAGAAACATTTACATGTTTGGGGGCGGAATGTCTGATTTGGCGGAAAATTAATCGGTTTTCAGTCGGCCACATATAATTCGGAGCCTATTAACAGAAGCTATTTTTATCCCATAAATATTTCAATCTCTCGTGTTTATTCAGTTAAGTATTTCGGTTATTTCTTGTGTGGCGGGAAAGAAAACTCGACGTCTTAAAGAGAATAAACGATATTTTACTCTCGGTTACAAAAATAGTCCCCTTCCTTGTGAGTACGTCGAAGTCGATGTTATTTCAGGTGGAAGACTCGGGCTCTTTATGTCAATATAAAAATGAAATCGATAAAAAGTAACGAATTTCACGTCCTGATTAGACGTAAACAAAGTTAACAACATGATTTGTGTGCTGTTTGGTTCCCCAAAAATGTTTTACAGAATTATTAATAAGAATTTACATAGCGGTCGTCAATGTTACCATTCATGATCTAATAACATGTTCGAAACAGAACCCATTTGTTCAGAAGCTTCAGAGAACTGAAACCGGTCGAAAATCCCCCAGTCGTTGTCAGTTCCAAACCTATTATTTTCGGTCAAGATATTTTAATGTAATTGGAGAGTTAGTTACTCTCTGTAATGTTAAATTTTATAGCATGTCTGACTACAATGAACATTGTAATGAAAGCCTTCAACTATACAAACCCCAAGTCCGTGGTCTGGCAATCCCCCAAGTCCAACATGAATACTATCAGGAGCCATGAGAGTGCTAACTTCCGCGCACTTGCTGGTCGGCGAATCTACAAGAAGTGGTAACATGGCGTCATTGAAGACCTCTAATGCGTCGCGTGCTGAACTGTTTTCTGGTTTTCTTGCGGCTAAACGCGACTCCGCAGTTTCCCTTCGATGTGATGCCCAGTTGCCAAGAGCTAGGACGCATATTAAATACCGAGTGCCTGGATAGAGCTTTGAAAGCTTCATGGACCGTGAACTGCGGTCCAACATTCGACCGCGAATCTGAAACGAAAATAAAAGCGAGAGGATAAGCGCTTCCTGAGTAAACAATCGGTTTATAAATATACGTTCGGTTATTAGCGAGTTTTCGTACTCTGTCTCCACCGCGTTCTTAGGATTGATTAGGAGAAAATGGTTTGTTATTTTCGATGAACAAGTTGAATCGTGAAATTAATACGTAATGTTGCTTCCAGGGGGATAAGACTATCCTCTGAAATACCATGTGGACATATTGTGTTTTTGACAAGGGCACTATTAATATTTATAGGTTTGAATTTGACTGTAAAATATTTGTTTTAATTTGTAACATGATGTAGATATAATCTAACAATATTTGACCGAAATAAATTCAGTAAACAATGAATAACCGAGAGTGTGTTTCGTGACCGCGTGTTCAAAAATTCGACGAAAGTTGTGAAATTGAAGAGCCATTAAACACACTTCCCCTTCAACAGTCGGTTTTAACGAAAGAGGAGCTCTGTTCATCGCTGCAAAACTATTCTTAACAAAAAAAAACACGCTGTGACTCCATTACAGAGTTTTCAGTCTTTTGTCTCCTAATGGGCACCCAAAAAATGTGATGGATGAGTGCCTGAAATATTGCTGCGAAATAGATATGTATTACGTATTAAAATCAATACCTGGATAATTTTCAATTTCTTCTCCAATCTGTTTCACAAAGTAGCTGCAATATTTAAACTTTGAACAATTTGGAGAAAGCGAAGATAAATAGCGAGTAGTTTCACAGGGCACTTAACAAATTACAATATTTGAGGACGTGAATTTTTTATTAACAAAACAGAGCTTTGAATGAGAACGTTTTTACTTCATTAAATATAAGTCGAGTTGTGGACATAAACACATCTCATCTCAAAAGTAAATAAAATTGTAAATAACGTGTATTATTTCCTCAAATATTTGGCTTCGTCGCCATAGCTTAAGGGTCCAAAATCCTTGGAACGTGCCCAATTCCTGAGACCGCCACAAAATACGGTGAATGCAAGAACACGATCATCTTTGCTCTTCTCGTTCTGTTTCAGAATCGTAATGCACGGCGGTTTTATTCCTTTCATTATATTTTCATAAGCCAAATAAAAATACGTTTTCATGTAGTTACAGCGAAATTATTAAAAGGAAGTTACATTTCAGGTACTATAAAACGTTTCAACGGATTATAAAAATATGCGCTATTTTTTCAAGATGCATGTATTTCGGTGTTTATTATCCTGAGCGCACCAAGCGTTAGTAATTATGTGTAGGTAAGTAAGAAAAAAACAAATTCTCAATTAAACTATGCTAAACGAAAAACTGCAGTTTCAGGAAATAAAAACACATCTCCCATCATACGACAAAAAAACAAATATTCGTCAATTGACAAATAATTTTGGTTGTAATTTAACTGCATGTGTCATTTGCGGTCAATGCCGCTTTTATTGGATAAATAATTATCTCGTTCCATTCTCTGCAAAGTAACTGAAAATGCGACCACATTGAATAGTGAGTTTTTATATCCACTGAAGCTGTTAGAGATACGCAGATCATTAATTTCTAATTAATTAAACCTGTCGGAGCTCTATAAATCGTCAGTGATGGGCGATTACTAATTGAGGACATGTCAGTTGCGAATGCATTTCGTTTTCCAGCAAGAATACCATCATTCGTGTACATGTGTTACCAGTTTATCAACTTATTAGAGAGTTTTTTAAAGAATACAACCGTGTACGGGAATTTAATTTTGGTTTGCAAATGTACAAAGAATTGATTGATGAAACCTGTGAAGCTTTTACATTTTCCACAACATTGGTTAAATGAAAATCAGAACAACATGAATCACTCAGGTAGCCAGGAATAAGTTCTTTTTCTCGCCAATTTGCGAGATTAGTTTTTTGTTTATAACCCTAAAAGAATCGAAACTTCTAATTGCAAACTTTTTTAATTCAACTGAAAGCTCTATAGCAAATTTTAATATAATAAATTCCATCTCGTTCCGTAAGAAAGGAACTAACAAAAACGGATCCACTTTGCTTAATTAAGGAGTATTAAATATTCTTACCTCATCTACCATATCGATGGAATAATAAGCCACTTGGTATCCATGTAATCCCGAATGATTCCGACTCTGCCAGGAAACCAACACTGAATACGGTTGGATGTCTTGGATGCCGAGTTTAACAACTAACGGTTGATCACAGAATTGTTCAGGATCCAACTCTAGAAATACTCTTCCTCTCAATTCCGGAGGATGTTCACAGCGTAATTCTAATGTATTCGTTCGCTCTACAAGTTTCTGGTGATCGCGGAGCCATTCCCATAACTCCTGGGAGTCGCAGCTACACGACAATGGATTCTCTAGAAAAGTGGATTTAATTGTAAACAACACGACGATTTACATTATGCTGAAAAGTCGTTCTATGCATTTTAAAGACGAACGACGCTGAAAGCTTCAATTTTGAACCTGATTTTTCATTCATAGCGTTATTTCGATAAAACCTACAGAGAATGTTAATGCAAAGAAGCAAGCGGAAAAGAAACAGTTTTATTTGTTTTATGTATAAAAAATTTAGGTAAAGTGTTGTACTTGTCTCCAGGTTTCAAAGAAGATCTTTAACTTTTAAAATAATTCGTCAAAGTTAAATGAAGTTAAAGCTAATGTCTGTCAACAATCGTCTTTCAACATTTTTCTTACCTTCAGTGCGAAGACTCCGTATTTGCGTTTCCAGCGGCCTGAAAGCGTTCAAGGGGATGTTCTCCAAATAATTTCTACTTAAATCCAGTGTCCTCAGTTTTTTCAACGGTCTGAACGCTTCATTAGAAACGGAAGAAATCCAGTTTCCGTACAAATACAATTCGGCGAGATTATCTAGGTGCTGAAACGTAATTTTGCTAATCCTGCCAATCTGGTTAAACGAAATGTCCAGTATTTGTAATGACCGCAGGTCTTTTGGAAATTCTTCCAGTTCCTTCAACCGATTGTGAGTGAGATTGAGTACTCTCAAGTGGTTAAGTCCCTGAAGGCGCTCTTGCGGCAGCAACTCGAGCTCATTGACGCCCAAGTCAAGTGTCAACAGGTGGGGTAAGTTGCCGAAGGCGCCAGGCGAAATTCTAGAAATACGGTTAAAACCAAGGTAAACATGTAACAGTCCGGGGAAGTTTTCAAAGTCTTTGCTCGTGACGATGGTGAGGTTCGTGTGGCTAATGTGGATCTCTTCAAGAGAAGGGTAGCGATGCGAGGAAGCAATGTCGTGGATTCGGACTAGAGGATTTCCCGTGAGGTTGAGCCAGGAGAGACCTGGAAGTGTATTTTCAGAGAGCGCAGAATTCGGGATCTGTCGGAAGCGATTCCGCGAGAGATCCATCCTGCGCATTAACGGGGAATGATGAAAAAAGTTGGCAGGCAATGCCGACAGAGAATTGCCACTCAAGTCCACCGAAAGCACCTGCGTTAAATTCGAAGAGGCGAAACCCGACAGCGATGAGATTAGGTTGTTCTTTAAATCCAGCTCTTTCAAGTTGGGCAAGCCGTTGAGGCGCGAGATGTCCACTGACGTCATCCTGTTGAAAGAAAGGGATAAGATTTCCATCGTTGATATATTCAGTAAAGCGGTGTAGGGTAACTCTTTGAAAGCATTCGCGGTCATTTTCAGCTCCTTGAACACGTTCAGGTTGAGGAATATTCCGTGTTTGAGTTCGGTGATGTAGTTGTGACTGAGATCAATTTTTAGAAGATTCTTGTTTTTGAGGAATATCTCGTTGGGTAGTATTTCGATTTGGCAACCGTCGAGAGCGATCACTTGGAGAGAGGGTAAACCACCGAGAGCTGCACCGAATAAATCGCTGAAATTATTATTCGACAACTTTAGGACTCGTAAACCGGGAATATCCAAATGTCCTAAATCTTTCGAAGTCAACTCGTTGGCGTTTAAGTTGAGCTCGTTTAAGTTGTTAAGACCTCTGAAGGCGCCGGCCTCTATCTCAGATATGGAGCAATTCATTAGATTGAGCACTCTTATAGGCAATCCCTCTTGAAAAATGGCATCGTGAAGTACAGTCAAGTGGTTATAGGATAAGTCGAGCATTCTCAATTTCTTTAAATTCGTCAGCGCTCGAGGTTCGATCTTTGCAATGACGTTATATGACAAATACAACTCTTCAAGTTCGTGCAGCTCAGCGAACGTTCTTGCGGTGATTTCGGAAAGTTGATTCATTCCGAGGTCTAGAAATTTGAGCGCTTGCATTGGTTCAAAGGCGTGGTCTTCGATGAAGGAAATGCTGTTGTTGGTGAGATAGACACGTTGAATCAACAGCAAGTCTCTGAAGAGTGCGCTGTCCAACCTCTTGAGTCTGTTATGTCCCAGCCACATGATTTGAACGCTAGATTGGCCCCTGAGAGAGTCATTATGCAACGAAGTGATACTATTCGAGTCCAATTGGATAGAGACTAACGATGGCGATTCATGCAAGAAGACGTCGCCGAGTTCCGAGATCACATTTCCTTGCAGATTAACGTGTTGTAGGCTCTGCAGAGTGCGAAAAGCTCCCGAGTCAATGGAAGCAATTTCGTTGTTTTGCAAGTGCAACTCCAACAAAGATGGTAAAGGATCAAACACACCGCGATGTACACCCTGGAGGCGATTGTTGTGCAGGCGAATCTCCCTCAAGCTGATTGTTTTGTCAAAAGTTCCCGGCTCCAAGTCCGATATCCAGTTGCTGTCTAGGCTTAGAGATGTAAGATTGCGGTTTTGTTCGAACAAATCTCGAGGAATATGCGGCACAAAGTTCGAACTCAAATGCAGTTGCGCTAAATTGACTAAGGTTGATAAAGCCTCCGGATCGATCCTGCGTATCGCATTTTGTTGAAGGTAAATTACGGACAAATTTGTGGAGTCCGTAAAAGCGTCCGAAGGGATTTCAAGTATGTTGTTTTCGGAGAGGAACAGTTCTTTCAAGTCTGGCAGAAACGCAAACACACCGCTGATGTAATGCACGTGGTTGTGACTTAGATCGATGGAACGTAACTTTTTATTCGTCTGGAACGTGGTCGAGTCGAGGAACACGATTTTGTTATGGCTCAAGTCAAGGGACTCAAGATTTACTAAAGAAGCGAAAGCGTCGGGATGCACGGTTTCTATCACATTATAATAAAGGGACAGCGTTCGGACGGAGGGGCACGGTCGGAAGCAGTCTTCGCTCAGTTTTTCGAAATTGTTTGAACTTAAATCTAGAAAGAGGAGCGAATCCAAACGCGAATAACCATCATCCGGTATAAAACTTATCTCGTTCCACGACAACCTCAGCAACTTCAGCCTCTCCAGCCTTCTGAACGCCGTCATCGGAAAGCTTAACAATTTATTCTCGGCCAAATCCAGTTCGGAAAGAGAGTCCTCCAACCCTGCGAAGGCGTATTCCGACACTTTTTGGATCTGATTGCCTTTCATGTTGAGTTTAATCAACCGAAGCCCATAGAAGCTGTAGCTTGGCAGATCACTGATTTCGTTTGACTCTAAATCCAAAGCGATGAGCTTTACCAAACCAGCAAACGCTTTTTGTGGAATCTCGCGTAACTTTCCGGATACGAAACTAAGAGATTCTAATTCGGGTTTAATAGACGTCAAACAGTTATCCTGGATCTCTTCAAGGTTAGACTGTGAAATCTGCAGATGCTTAACCACCGAACCTTCAGGGAAAAAGTCCGTCGTGAGTCTTTTGACAGATCTGTCCAGATCGTAGATGCTGAGCGACTGAATCGGTCCTGATACGATCTGAAGAACCGCTCGCAGTGAATTGGCAGTTGCGGCTGGACACTCCAAGAAGATACCATCTTCAAAGTTAAAACAAGGACAAGACGGATTTGCTGCGAGACTCGGACATTTACTCTCTTGGGCGAAGATAGGCAGGCCTAACAGGCTCGCCAGAATTAAGAAGGGGGCGCCATAGTGCGCCATCATGTGCCCCTTTTACGCGCCATGCTGCGGTAGCAACGGCCCTGGAACAAAAAACACACTGTATCACATAATCAGTATTTTACTTTCAAAAAGCATCGTGCACGTATAAACAATTACGGCTTCATCCGACAAAATGGGGGCACCGAAGATACAGGACTGGTCAAAACGGCTTAATTAAACACCACACAACACTGACTTGGACAGATGTGGTTAATTAAGTCAATATGTTATTTTGTTTGGTTATTTACTTTGATTCTCTTTTGCATTCATATCGTGTTGGCCCAACTGACCTTCTGTCTGTATTGACCCGGCACGACCCGCCTGATTAATTTTAGGGATAATGTATAATACTTTATGTTTGGACAAATTAATTTGGGGTACTTTTACGACTTACTCTGTTTTTAATTGCGAAATAAAATAAGTTCAGACTTTGAAAAATCGTCCATCATTCGACGTGCAGACCATAAATCTACCTCATTAAGTTCCATGTAAGAAAATGTTGAAAATAAATGACACCGGCTGTCGTTTTTATGGTCCCCATAAATGAAATGTATTTATGCAACATAATTCTTTTGAATCCTATAAATAACCAGTCCAAAACCCTAAACGATGCGCAATATTCTTCTTTCACTGACAAAATCTTGAGTTACGGCCAATAACATCTCTGGGGGTAACAGTAAAAGGTATCATTTCTCGAGGATCATTTAAATTCTTATATTTTTGTTTGTGGTAATATTTCCTCGAAATCAATTCTTAAACTTCACTGTAATGAAAGCTGTTACTGTGCTATTTGGACCCAACCCGAGACAAATAATAGAGAAATTAAAAGTGAATAGAAACAAATCCTGTCGTGCTTGGACTCGATCCAAATTGAAATCCATAAAACGTGAAAATTTATCTTATCAGATAAAGTAACTACGTCGGGAAATGAAGTAAAAGGGACGTCTATTTTAAATTGGTCCAATGTAATGTTCCTATTCTGCAGTCACAAATTCTAATTTTTTAAATAAAGTTGAAGGTTCTTTCCTATAACGTTGTTGTACTAAATTTTCTAGACATTTAATATGCCGGAGCTGTGCCGGATGCGCTGTACGATCGAAATCATTTTTTACTCTTGTTCTACAATTAAGTAAAGTCGACAAGAGTTGCTAATTTGAATTTGATTTCCGTTTCGTTAATTCTGAGGGATTATAAGACATAAATAACCTTTGGCCAGATTAAATTGGATTTAAATGAATTACGCTCAGGTAGATTACCTACTTAGCTTTGGCTGTACTCGCCAATTTGCTTGTAATTTATGATTCATTCATTCATTGCTTGTGTTAATAGTTCATTCCGTTGAATTATTTCTGTTTCTCAAGCGGAAATAAATTAAGGAGCGCTCTTTCTTATTATTTTCAAACATTTGGAAAGATAACAATTCTTAGAAGTTGACAATGGGGACATATTAACGGAAATATTACATTCCTGAAAATAGGAAGGCATCATATTTCTTATTGCGGTAGCGACTTATTAGATGGAATCTAGCTAAAATTATTGCAGTAATATTTTTGAATGAAATATGTTATTTAACAATGGTGGATGCGCCGGGATACCCTTTTATTTTGACTAGGATTTACAATTTATTTTAGTATTTCTCAAGAAACAGATCCCTGTTGAATTAAACTTCATTAATATTCATATCATTGTTTACTGAACAACGGGCAAATTTTGAAAATTTCTGGCTTAAATCCTGTAGATTTATTAAGAACAAGTCGAGTTTCAGACACTGGAGCATTGAATCGATTTTTGCTAAGGTATATATCTAATTGTCGCATTTAGAAGGCATCAAAATTAATTATCCAACAAATTGCGCCCGTACATTAATAACAATGAAATGGTAGAGAGGTAATTCGTGTTTAAAATTTCAAGTTCTGCAAAATGTAACTCAACACTTTAGTACAGAATAGTTGACAGACAACACTATTATTTTGTAATTATTTCTCTGTAAGGAGTTGAGTTTAATTACAAAATAATAATCAGTCAGGTTGACTGATTTTTAAATTCGCTTCTCTATTAATTATAGGTGAAAATCTGTCGCCGCCGTCGTCACAGTTTGAGGTTAATTGTTTTGCATTTTCGATAAAACTCAGTGACAGCGTAATTAATCTCAACTCTGTGAAATTAAAACAATCTCTCGCTTTTACCAGCTTTCTGCTCCTAGCTAAATGTGGCTCTTGAACGATTAATATTGTCCAGTGCACATACATGTCTTAACTGGGTTAGTCCAACAAACGGCTTGTCCTGGGATCTCTGTAATTATCCACAAGAATTTGAACCGACTCGGTTACGACCATTCGACCCCTAATGGATTACATTACAAGGCTGAATTTACTTTGGCTTTAATTTAAATCAGGTATAGAGTACACGTCACAAATAGGTGATATGGGCAAGCGTAATCTGATTTTCCTTTACTCATTAATCAGTGACACAGTATTTGGAACTAGTGCGAGAGTTAGTTTCTTTAAGAGCTCAACTTGGAAAACTAATAAAAGGCATTTTAAGTAAGACAAGAACTCTTCTGTGGATTTACTTGATGGATGGTCATTACGGATAAAACAGATTAATCACTGCGCGTAGAACATTTTCATTGATAAGAGTGGTGGTGATTTTCCGCCAGGAAATCCGATGCCAAGAATCTCAGTTCGGAAAAAAATGAGAAATGATGCGATTATATTAATTGTGTTTTGGGCCCTCTAAGTTGGAGTTTTAAAGAAAAGAGACTCTTTTTTGCGACTGTTTGGTCACCAACAATTACTTAATCGATCAATCGACAGTTTTTTTTCAGTTCGAATGAGTTTAATAAAATGAAAAAGTGTAGCAGCAAAGTTAAATAGTTAACGTCGAGATTAGAAATGTGAGAACTCGCCATTTGGCCATGACACAACAAAACTATCCAATCTAATTTTCCAAGAGCTGCTTTTCGCAGGCCGCACTGAAATACTTCAGTTGCCTTAAATTTCGGAACATTTCCATTTCAGGTAAGCCTGAGCGCGTGCCAAAGTGACCGTAACGACAGTAAGGACGACATGGACCAGAGGTCAAAGGGAGGCAACTAGAGGTTTTCGAAAGGCCATAACACGACCTGCTAACATTCTACGACAAAATACACTTACGAGAACTGCCACCACAACCAACATAAGTCGAATAAATTTCGGTAAATCACACGAAAGTTTTGCAGAGATGGTCTAGTGCAGCAAATACAAAATGCTTTCACAGATTTATTGTAACGGTTTGGACCAAACACTTGGATTACGACGGAAAGGGGATTATTAATGGGAGAAAAGTGGGAAGCGTTGACTTGTAAAGAAAATGACAAAGTGTCGCTGAGAGTGGACGAAATGTGGCTTTTAAAGCGGAGTAATTGTCGGCTGGGAATTTTACGTACTGACATAAAACAAATTTAAGGTTTGGAACTGATATTGTATCCAAAACAAATGAAACAAAAGCTTGCTTATTTTCCTACAAACTCGTGATCAAAGTTTTCTGTAGCGTGAAAAACTTCACCGCTTCTCTCATGACTGGGGTAAATTTGATCGCGTAAGTTGTTTTTCTTTTGAGTGCTTACTTTTTTCTGCGCTCTGAGATTCTTACTGTTTCCTCTCTAGGTTAAGTCTAGACCAACAAAAATATAATTAAATTAAAGGCGTAGTTTGATAGAGCGCAAAAAACGAAAAAGTATTCAATTTCAGAATTCGACTCGAGGCCACACCAAGTTATTTCAACAAATAATTTAAAACCAGTGACGTGTTTTTATAGCTGAAGATTTTTTTTCGATTTTAATCGACTTTTCTGTTTGATTTTGTCAGCTTTCAATTCCAGTTCAAAATGAAATTCTTTATGTTTTTACCGTGCGATTTTAAGGTGTTTCCCGAGTGGCAGTTACGTTATTAAAACCGAAATGCTCGGTGGAGATATTCAACAAAAAATAAATTTTTATCAAATTTTATAGGTCTCCGATTTTTAATGTTATTAAGTATGCTAAGTTTGATCAAGATAAAAAACTAAGTGCCATGCGAAGTAGCAGAAATTTGTTGATTCTTCAATTTATCGCAGGATTCTAAATAGAGCCAGCCTAATACTGTCATTTAAGTATCTAGTATATACGAATTCAGAAGAAGAAGATCATTAAACCTCATAAATTTTAAATAAAACAAACTGCGAATCCACGAACTGAAATTATGAAAATGTCAATTGTATACAATCATGCTAAAAGTGTGTTTTAAATATTTATTACCAAATGTGAACTCACACGAAACATACAATTATTATAATATTGATTCAGCCTTGCACGATTTGTCGAAAAATGAATATTTACATTTACTTAATTTTCAAGTTATCTCGCTCCACAAAGACAATACGAAGTTTACAATTTTAAGTCTTAAAACATACAAACTTAGGATGCTCGAAAAGATTCAATTTATTAAGGCAGTGGAGAAGCTGCGAGCAATGGGAGAATTATTTATGGAAATGGATATAATGCAATAACGTCCAAAAAGGCTAGAAATGATAGTAGCCACTGGTGTTTTACAAAAATATCGCCCGCAAACTTACGTACTAATTTAAAATCGCGGAATAAAACAACGCTAACATTTAGCTTCGGAAAAATTACGACCAGAGGGCATAATTTTCACGGGAACGACGGTAAACGTGATGAACATGTGGAATTAAAACACGACACTCTTTGTAGATTTTACAAGAGGTGAGAAATAAAACAACAGGTGACAATGCCATTTTGTTGATGTCCAGACCCCAGCATGATTTTACGTCTACTTTAATAACTAGAATTTAATCTTGCTCTCAGTGAGAAAAATCTCACAGAACATGCACGGAATTATAGTTTAAATGAAAATCCAACTGGGCACAAAATCTGAATTTATAGACTCTTCGCCAAATAATAAATGCGCCGGTTTTAATCAATTTTGTGCTCAGGTGGGATTAGTCAAGGCTTGTTTCGCACTTGAATGAACGACAAAAGAGATTTGCGCTGATGGCAACTCTGAATAAAATCGTTAAATCGGAGATTCTCAAGGAATCAATTAGACGTGATCAGCTCATAAGTTAACCGTGAGTTATATTTATGTCTGCTAGATGCAGCAAATAGAACATTCCAGACTCGAAGAACAATTCGTTTCAAAGTGCAGGTTTGTGTTCATTGTGGAAAATATCCTTCCGTTGCGATCAATAAATGTCGTGTTTTTAAAAGTCGTTTTTCAAAGCTCGCCACGCACGCAAGCTCGGAATTTATTTAGAATTGGTGTATAAACTTATGTTTTGCGCTACCGACCTATTTTTGGGTTTACCTGTTTTGTTGCTTGTCACTTGGATGAACTTGTCAAGCAGCAATTTAATTAGACTGTAATTATATTTTCATTATGACGGAAAACGGTCATGGAACATATTAAATAGTTTATGTTCCCTACGAGCCACAAAAATTAAAAACTATACAAAATGAAATTCAGTTTGCAAATTCCTACTTTTGTCAAATATTTTGCAACATTTTAAGCCATGAGAATAATAAATTAACATCGCTGCTTGTTATATTATACTTTGTTCGGTTTGCTTTGATGCAGTTTTCAAACGAGTAAAATGCACAATAACACTGCATTCACACCATAATAAATTTTACACAAAGTTCACAAAAGGAGGAGTCAAATAAGATTGCTGTAAAATTTCCGTCTTATTAAATGCTCATATTTTCATTTCGCTTCCCATTAAATATTTCGCGAATTCCAAAGAAAATTGAACCGTATGTATTCCTTCATTCCAAAACTGTGACAGATACATTTTCGTGTTTCGGAGTCCTGTCACCGCCTCCATGTTCCGGAATTTGAATCAAATAAATTACCGGAAAGCTCCAGGTGGCAGCATGAGATTACCGTAATTTAAGATTTTAATAAAAGAGAAGAGATGATAGGCTAAACTTTTCTAAATTAACCGAAGACATTTTTCTGAAATTGTTGAAATGTAAGATGTTTGTAAACTCGGAAGTTTTTCGTTGAACGTGTGTCACGTTCTGGTTTGATCGATATTTATTGAAAGCGAAAGTTTCACCCTTATACAACACAATTTCAGTTTTAAACGGCTTTCGTACAAAATAAAAATCGGTGAGGTCAATAAGTTAGCATTACAACGGCATTCCGTAATGGATACCAAAGATTTTATCTTCCAAAGTATTATGTTTGTGGCCATTAAGCACGCTCCATTTATTCACACAACAATATTCAAAACTATTCAATCTATTTTTATAGCCCACTGCCAACGCATTATTAAATTGTTCCGGGAGTAGGAAAGAATGCCTCGCGTCTTCAAACATCCTAAATTCACGCTTCAATTAATTAAAAAACGCCATTATTCATTCCTGCCGTGTTTAAATACTGCCGCCCTTGCAATTCTTTGAGCTGAAAGCAAACAAACTTTAAAAAGCTTGCTAAGCGAAGCCTGCATATGTTCCTCTAGAGATATAGCTTTGTATGCACCTGTGCGGTTTTTTTATTTTATTGTACAACATTTTATTATAGCGAGATCCGTATTCACTAAGGGTACGTGTTAGATTTAAATGAAGTGGTTGGTAAATGCAACCTTCGGCACAAATCGCTGACAAGCTCACTCTAACTAATGATGGCGACATTATTGGCACAACACGTGTCGCACTCCATTACGCTGGATTTTTCTCTTTTTTAGGCAAGTAGAAGGGAATTGATGAGTTTCACAAGGATTTCGATGCATAGTAAAAGGCTTTGTGGTATCGGTGATCGATTCTTTAACACTTTATTCCTGAAGGATGTCGAGGCTAATTACACATTTGAAACTAATTAAAAATGTTAGAGCAAAATGTTCAATTACCCTCCCACTGTGGCCCACCTTGCAGTTAGTTGAAGCTTTGTGATAAATAATGCAAACGAAATTTTAAGCTGGCTAACAGGAGCGATAAAAATAGCTCTAAGCTTTGTGAGCTGCATTATTTGGAAAGTTCACACTAAATTTATCTACATTTTTAAACACGTTGAGTTCTTCAGATGCGATTTGCTTGTATTTCTCTTAATATTTAATTTAGATCAAGTTCGGGCTTTGTCACCAAAATAAAATATGTATCCTTCAAGTTGAAAACACATTTTACCGATATTTTACTGAGTGCTTCTTGAATTTACTTCAAACCACTGCTTTGCATAAGTACTTTATACAGTAGACTCTCAATAATTTGAAACTCAAGGGACCAAATTATTAAGAGTTCAAAATATAGTGTGATTCAAATAGTCGAGATAAAAAAAAGAAAAAATTCAAATAAACGAGAGTTTGATTAAAAGTTTACTTTATTTAGGTACATAGATATTCATATTGGTTTATACAAAACTTGTAACTCAAAAACTGTAAGGGCCTGAGAATTGTGCAATACGAAAATCAACTCAAATTTTAAGGAAATACAACTAAATTTATTATTCGCTTTATTGACTTCACTTTATCGAAGTAAACAAGAGTTAACAAGATAGACAACATCATTTTTATGTAAACTCTTACGAGAAAGTTTTTATTAAAATTCGCTCTTGATATCACTATATAAGCCGCTAAAGCGCCACATACAAGGTATCCTTTATTCCAAGAGCGTGACTGAAAGCATACGAAGCTAAAGGAATTACCAAATTGGTAAATTGCATTGTGAAGTGCAGCTGTCAAACAAGTCTATTCCTTTATGTAGAAATGGTGGATGCGCCGGGGCCACGTTTTGTTTTCTTTCAAAGTTTAAACACTTTTTGTGCAATTACAAGTAAATATAAGGGCAAAGAGAAGACAAAAACCCACAATTTCTTTGCAAATTTATATGTAAATGTAATGCTACCGTTGTGTTACATTGAAAAATAATTTTAGCCCGACACAGCAAAGAGGAAGTGCGAAATAAGTAAACGCTTTCATTTGAATCTTGGTTATTTTTCTACCGGTTCATAAATGTGGTAACACATCAAAATTATTGTGATTATTACCTTGGAAACTACGGAACTATAATCAATCAAAATAACGATAAAAAAGTTCCATTAGAAAGTTCTCCAATATTTCTGCTTCCACATATTTCCAAGTTACATTTTTAATCCATGCATAGCCTTTGAATATATTACAAGTTATATTTTTTCATTTTTGTCTGTTTAAGTCAGTTACGGGAAACGGCGAGACGAGGTTTCCTTCATTACAATTCCGACGATGTTCATATTAATGTTAAATCCAACAGCTTCCAAAACCTTGGCTGTTGAGACTTTATCGTGTGTTTACACTTATTTGGACGGAATCCAGATTCGTTTTTTATGATGCGAATTTTATGTTTTGCAAATAACGTTAGAGCCTCTCATCCGACTACACCCTATTCAAGCTTGAATAAATAGCATACAAAATGCTATTAATTTTTGATTACTTTTTTATTGGTTCAGGAGTTTAAATTTCGGTATATATATATTTTTGGGTGACTTTGTTTAATGTGTGATCAATAGTATGGTGTGAAGTTTCAAACTTTTTCTTTCCGCAACTAGAAATAAGCCATTAACTCTTCTAAATAAATGACGCAGAACTTAGCTGGCAATTATATTTGAAGAAGAGTAGCAATTAAAACTTTTTAATTACGAAAGTTTTTTTTTATGTAAACATTAAGTACACCAGTTGTCTCCACGTTTTCTTTCTCTGAATGCTCAAGTAGATAGTGGACAAACAAATGTAGCCAATGAGAGTTTTAATTATTTCCACAGATGTGTCTGCGAGGAAAGAAATCTGATGAAATATCGGTGTGCCGATAGATTTTGTCTTAACAAACCTGCTAGAGTTTCAGCAGGCCGAGAGCTAAATTTATTAATGGGGGCTTCTTGAAAACTGGAGAAGTTTCTGCAAAACTGGAGAGCTTCCGGATCTTGTTTAATCAGTCCCTGCCATTTGTTACAGAAAAGGTCTAAATGGTTTTCTCCATA
The DNA here is from genome assembly GCA_029298725.1 of Gnatocerus cornutus. Taxonomy (NCBI): domain Eukaryota; kingdom Metazoa; phylum Arthropoda; class Insecta; order Coleoptera; family Tenebrionidae; genus Gnatocerus; species Gnatocerus cornutus. Next base: position 11,928,511 of record CM055514.1, read on the forward strand.
ACATAGATAAAAGTCCACACAACAAATTTTCTAGTTTGGGATCAACACTTAGTCAGCTTTACGGAAGTTTGTCGTGTTTAATGCATGCACGGACATCTGTTAAACCTGCATTTACATATCTGACGGATGCGAAGAAAGACATGCATATTTATGTTCAATAACTTTGAGAAGTGATGATTCTAGAACTCTATTTTCACAGGCAATTTTGTTGATATTTTTGCAGCTTAGTAAACCGTCGTCATTTCGCACACTTGTCGATAAAAGCGAAGAAGAGAAAATATGTGTGAATTTTATTTGATCAATTACGAGCCGTCAGTCGTAAAATCTAGACTTGAAAGAAAGACAAAATTAAATTCAATGACATCAAACGAATTTGAAAAGTCTGCAGACCTTGCTCCCGTTTAATTGACTGAAATTTTCCGGTGTGACTTGTTGGAAATTCTTTTTATTGGATTATCAAATTTCCATTTTTTTATACTTTGATGTTGGCGCATTCATATTAATTGAAAGAAGGCAAACAAAACCCATTAAAAGTACTACGTATTTCAGAACATTATCTCTATTGATGTAACGTGGGTAATATTTCATGAAAAAGTTTCGGCTTGTGTCGGCGATAGAGGAAACTCAATTTGGAAAATTCTCGAGGGTAAACGAGATCAAAACGAAAAAATGCGGTATTAAGCTACAGACACGGTCTGTTTAACAGCAATCTTAGTTTCAGATAGATTAATCAGGTTTTAACTACAACTACGTTGCAAAACTAATTGCAAGTCTGGATGTGTATATCTCGAAATAGAGTTTTTCAAGTTGCAGGGAAATCGATAAACGGGTGTGACTAGTACAAAAACCCTAAAATTGTCAGCTATAGTGGAAATTAATCTTGCTTCAGTTCCACTTTGCGGTTTGTTTAACTCGATAATTACCTTCGAATAAACATTTAATTGAAACTCTTTCCGAGCGTTTTTGTTTTCGCAGGGATTTCTAGCCCGAAAAAAGTTCGAGCTAACCCATTTCAACGACTGTCACTTTACCTAAGCTTTTATTTGTTTTACATTACTCAAGAGCAGCATGGAATTTAATTTCTATCGTTCGTATTTCTAACGAGTTGCAATTCCGTTTTAGATGAAATGCTTTAGTCGCCGAACAACGTACTTATCCAAAATGAAACTGTGCAACATTAGCAAATGTTCGCACTGGTTAATCGTCAATTTAGATTTTTAATACCAATATTTAATGTCATTGGGTAGCGCTCGACTAAAAGTCGTTTTTTTGTCCAATTATCTTCACCACGCTGATCACAGAAATAATGTTTATCTACGGGTAATTTTTAAAGAAAGTCCAGTTATAACCAGCTTGAAACTTCCTATCTGTGTTTACACAGCCGGTGCGTTCCGTTGCGTTACGCAATACCTGCATGATCTTTGATATTCTACGGCATCCTCCGCCCCCGACATATTGTTTTTTTATAAAGTTGAAATGTCGAGAGAATTCTGTTTTTAGTCAAGGGTCGTTTTAAAGTTCTGAGATCGTACGTTTCCTCAGAGAAATTTATTTGTATCTCAAGAACGGGCAGTTTTATTTTTATTGTGCTCTTTAAATCCGATTCGTATAGATCGCCATCGCCTAGTTCTTTTGGTGTGTTTTTCTTTCAATAAGGAGCGACATTAATGGTTTGTAAGAGTAAACGCTCGGGCTCTAATGTAGCATTTGTGTTTTTTGATGGGACGATGGTTTAGAGTACGTAATTTATCTGATACTCTCATGCATATATTTACGCGAGGGAGGATGTAACAGCGCATCTGCATCTAAATTAACAAATTTTGCTCAGTTTGCACTTATCTGCTGGTTGTTTTTGATGTTTGTCCATGTAACATTTTCTAGCGCACCAGAAAGGATTTGCTTTTTCTGAACCTATACCAAAAACTAATTTGAAATATTGCCCTAAGAAGCAAATATTAAGTGGCTTCAATGTGATCATACATATGTTACTCCATATGAAAGTCTAATTACATCTCATCCAATTACATACATTTATTCATTTAATTGTGTTAAAAATCTGCCGGCTTTTCCGTACCAAAGCGTAGGAATGAAAAGCACACTTCAAATCTAATATAAAGTGCCGCATTTTTATTGTAGTACCTAAAAATTACACCAATCTATTCCGTAATTTCCGGCTATATATACAGTCGTCTGTCGGATAATATGCAATTGTATTGATTAAAGCTTCTACGTCAGTGGAAATAATTGGAACATATTTTAGTTTAGAAGCATTCATCAAGTTACGTATTGAATGAATCTCTGCGCTGTGGATTTCCCTCTCGAATATGATTTTTATCTCAATTTTTTTTAAGCTGAAATGACAGTAACGTAAATCTCGATGGTATGAATGTTAGAGCGTTATGATTTTATGACATGGCCTGATACAAATGACAGAAAAATGAGTTTAACAAAAGAATTTAACATACCTAAATTTCTCGTTAGATTTTATGCACTTTTATATCGCCGTTGTGATTTTTTTTTAGTAGCCTTCACATTCAGAGTTACGAAAAAATATTGCTCTTGACAGCCCAATCAGATTAATTTTTTCGAACCAACTAAACGATAAGAGTAAGGAGTGTGTTCAACGAAACGCTGAAACTTTTGATAATGCTGCTATTAATTGCTTCGTTGATTGGTTCTGAATGCTTGGAGTACCTGCTTTGGAAATTGTCTAGACACGGCAAAATGGTTTTTTCCAGTCTCTTGAATTAAAACCTTCTCCGGCGTAGATGCTGGTGCACGAACAAGGAGGATTTAACAAAACTTTAACTGTACAATTTACAGAGTCCGTTTTTTGTTTGTTTACTTTTGTGTTGCTGTCGGAGCAATTCTTTTACAAATATTTTAGATTTTTCGTTTAAGGTGAAATTAAATGGAGTTAAAGTCTGCACGGAGTTTTAATGAAGCTGCAAGAGAACAATAAAAGTAGACCAAGCACATGCACAGATTCTAATGTATAATCGGTTTAGGACTTTTCTTGCATGTTATAAAATAATAACTAGGTAAAAGGGGGAGTAATAAAAACGCAGACAAAAAGCTCGTGTAAATTTTTCACATTTATTAATAATTGAATAAAAATAAAATAAAACCGTTCATTCATTTCAGGGATACATTTTCAAATTCAAGTTTGATCGATCTCTAACTAAAAGTATTTTAACTCGAAAACCTGTCAGAGTAAAAATAGGGAAATTGGATTGGGAGCGTGAAACTGTGAATCCAATATTTAATGGTTGAATCTGCGCAGTTTTTATTCCATCTGATTATCTCAATTAAAATTGAAACATTCATTAATGTTAAGTTTAAACAATGCACTTAAATTTAAACTACAATTTCTTGGTTTGTTGCTTTTCTATACATGTCACTTTGGTAAAACCACCCGAACAACTTGGCGAATAGTTTTCGGGGAAAATCTACATTTACCACGACACACATATGAATTATTAGTACACGCTTCAGAAAACTTTTCTGGTTTTCTCACCTGTGTATCTAAATTATCTCCTTGTTTTCGAGCTGCAGGAAGCTGTGTTGACCGCTGCATTTGAAACATTGCATTTTCAAATCTATTAATGGATCCTTTGATTTTACTTTTGTACAATAGGGGTAGAGACTGTTTTATAATTTATTAGAGTAGCTGGTAGCCTTTCAGGAAGTGGCTGGACTTTTCATGATTTCAGGTTACTTTCAGGAGTGGAGATTGTAAAGCGAACTTTCTTTAGTCGATCTGAACCATAAAAATAATGCTTCCAATAAAATAAAATTTGTGCTCTCTATAAGTTGAGCTTTTGGCAAATAATACTCGTAACTTTCAAAAAAAGTCCTTTCATACTATATGCTGTTTCCGAACGCTGGGATATCATTTCAAAGTGAAACAATGCAGGATAAACAACACTTACTCGTATAGGACAAAAAATGCTTGTTTTCTGTTTCGATGACATACACGACATATTGTCTAAGATGATCAAAGGATGGATATGTAAAGACTATTGCATTCTCGAGTGTTAAAAACGCGGAAATACAAGAGGGAATGTTTATTGTTAGTGTAATAAAAACTTGTTGTTTAATGTAGCAAATTTCTTGCCACCCACTTGATCATCACCGTCACCTTTTCAAATAAATTCAGGATAACCCAAACCCGAAACCGCTTTCCCGCTACATTATCCCTAAAAACGGCCACAAAACCAACCGGCCAACAAACGATATGAAATGATGAATTTCCGACTAAAGTCGCGTTAGCTAGAAAGAATTTTGCGGTAAAACCATATCTGTGATTAATGATATGGATTAAACACAGCTTTGTTCTCCATTATCCCCAGAGTCTTCTCCTTTTTTTTCTGTAACAGCGTGGACAAAACTCAAACAAGAGACAATAAAGCAAATTATCAACAGCATGTCTGGTGCTAATTCAATTTTGGTGGTAACGTTTGCTGGAGAGATCAGCCGAAAGCACACAACTCGACCCAACCCATTTGATTATAATGCAAAATGATGAATAGTGTATGCGGACACGAGAGTTTGTTAAAGGAAGCAGGGTGCTGGCGGCAGGGTTACCAACCGATGAATTAGTGCCCCCCGTGATGCATTGTTGTATAGGAACTACCTAATTTAACATAAATAAAGTGCATATGTTAGTCTATGCCGCAATTATCTGTTCTTGTTCGGGTTACAGCGAGAAATCTGCCACTAAGATATACTGTTCTGTTGTTCAAGTTTAGAGAAGAAATAAACGTCTTACAGCTTGAGTGCTTTGAGGCGGTTTGTCTTTAGATGTTATGGTTATTTAACATGTAAAGTTGTGCAACTTAAGCCCGAAATTCTTGCTCTTCGCTGTTTTATTCCGTGGCTGTGTAACTTCAATGTCGATACCTGTTTTTGCGTTAACGACTAAACATGCCTCCTGGGAAAGAAGTTTGTAGTTCAATAAAATATAATTATTTGCAGAAAACGAAAGTTCTAAACATGTACAAAAAAATATCACTTTCGTTTTATTCTAGTCTTTCAAACCGACTTATATCTTCTAAAATAGTGATCCCATTTTTCACAAAACAAAATCCTAAAACTTCTAATTTTTACGTTCAATTTGGGTTCGTCTTGCATGGAATTTAATATTATATTGCATGGAACCCCTGATGTCACAGCAGAAGTTTTTTAATTTATTGCATTTTAGCTAAAAATTTGTTCATTGCAACTATTTCAAGTTCGTATCTTCGGAACAAGGAGATATATTCATATACGGTAAAAGCGTGCGTGTCTCCGAGCTTTTTAGATTAAACATTCCATTCTATTTTGACTGAGAATTTATTTAAAAATGTTCTTACTAACTACGCGAGAAAATGCCATTTTTTGAAATATCTTCTGGAGCACTCCACTTTTTGAAATAAAATTTGTGAAATCAAAATTAACAGCCACATAGCGTTAAACTATCACAAACTCTGAAAATTACGATAAAAATATAGAAATATTTAACTACCACCTACAATCACCGCCGTCATTTTTTTAACGTTTTTGGAGACATATAAATGGGGCGGAAAACGACGTTTGGCAGCCTAGGCCTCCAAAAAAAAACTAGTTAGTTTTTTGTTTAACGGTTGGCATCGCACTCTCATTATGTACAAATCTGCTGAAGCGTTTTAATAGAGGTAGGAATGTTTTATTTCCACCATAGTTACTAGGCGAGTAACCTTGAAGAGCCAAAGTTTCTAGATTTTTTTTTAAATTTTGTTGACCTAAAAAAATAGTGTGGATCACACGTCCGAAAATGCTTTTGGAAGTCTTCGTGTTGCTCCGCCTCGTCTTCGCAATTTTACTCAGACTTCCAAAAGAGCATTTTCCGGCTTTCTGATCTAAATTACTATTGTTTCACTAGGCTGAAAAATGTTTGTTTGGAAATGCGAAGTGCTGAAATCCGAGCCCGGAAAGCAAGAATTTCAATTTCCTAGCATTTCCAAAACATTTTCTAGCCGTGTTAAACCCAAGATTTTGTGTGCCGACAATTAATTGTCATTTATTTTGAATTCTGGTTTGAATTTGAAAAGTCATTCACTCAATTTAGGGAAATTTTATCAGTTGGAAAATGGGTTGGTAGCACCGCATTCAAATCAAACAATAATTGAAGAATAATTTAAATTCGAATATCAGAAACTCGTGCTTCTATAATTTTTTCAGTTTATCTTGATTACTTTCGACGGTCATTGGCCTCCACAACTGCACAAAAATTAACACAATTGACATTTTATGCAGTGATGCCAAGTAGCAAAATAAAACAACTAATCTAAATGTCACAATTGATAGCCCCGACTTTGACATCACAAATGCCTGAAAAATGAGGGAGGCGCACAATACAATTATTTTTCTTATCTCAGATGATTACAATCAGGAAACGAAAATAATGACGAGATAAAAATCAACTCGTCCTACAAATTTTTTCGTGGTAATTGAGTAGTTATCGACATTAATTTACTACGGCAACCAACACGCTAAATTTAAATTAAGCAGAAACATGAATTGGATTAATTTCGGTAGTAAATAAGCGAGAAACTCGAAATTTAGTGGTGTCAATTTCAATATAAATTTGCCTTCAATTTTCCGCATCTTTAAGCACATGATGCGCCCTGTCAGTACCTGATTTACCACAATAATACGAAGTTAAATGTAGCAAAAGACCCCTTTGTGAACATGAGAAGGTTTTATTATACTGTCGGATTTAAATTCCTGAGCTTTCACGTAAAAATCGAAAACTTTATTCACATTCATCTGAAGCCATAGAAAGTGTTTCGTTTATTTGAGCTTACCTATGCAATCCAGTCCAAGCAGCTCTACACTGAAACAAGAAAAAATATTAACATCGTAAAGTTTTAAAATTTTATAGTAACTCCAGGCAAACCACCCTTAAAATTTTATTTTTATGAACCCATGCTCTTTATGGAACAAAGTTCATTAAAATTTGTTTTACAAAATTCGGTTTCATACCGCAACACTTTCACAAAAAATCTTATTTAAAACTTTTCGGCATTCTATTAGATAATTTCCCGAGAGGGCAGAATCGTTTGGGTTCGACAGCTTAACGGCTAACCTTCGACGTTAAACCTTTGTCCATTGACGTAATCTAAAATTGTTCAGACTTTAGGAGCACGTACGTGGTCAGTTTGAGGTAGCACAAAACATCACTCTAAGGTTATATTAGAAGAATGCTTTGAGTTCCCTTGTAGTTCACGCGCGGTGTATAATTTCGGTGATCAAAAGCACATTAGAATAACGCCATGGAGGAGGTGCAGCGTTAATTCGTTACACATAACTCAGTCGTGATAAAATCAAGGTACGAATCTAATACAAATGACTTTATTATATAGCGGCGCAATTTCTACACGTAATTACATGTTGGCGAATAACAGGTCCTCAAAATACCTACAATTCCGCAGTCAGTCAGCGAGCAGTTTGTAGCAGAATTCCAAATAACTTATTTGTATAAGAGAGTGGTTTTGTTCATAAATAATTACATCTCTATTCACAATGACGTGATAAGTGCGATAAGAACAATACAAATGAATAGACCTAATGGAACTTCAATCGTACCAACTCTGCATTCAAAGCTTCTATTCCTGTCTAATCGATCGTACCCGAAAAACAGAAAGTCACAGATTCATTGTCAACACAACATAAAAATGACCGAATTGATTAAAACAAACCGCCTCCCACGATGTTTCGTACTTAGTCAAGAAAGCGGACACAAACAGTTTGAAAAATGTGCACGACTTATTTCCCCATTTGCTTACCAGAGATTTATAACGGGCGAGTTTAATATTCCCTTTGTCGGGATATGTACAATATGCTGTTTTGGAACACACAATTTCACAGCGGTGGTTGTAATGCAAGAAAAATAAGTCACGAACTAATTAACTTTTAAAATGTTAAGAGTAAGCACAGTTTCCTTTTAAGAAAGGACTTCAGCACACGTGACTGTAATGTTTAACTTTTAACCACAAGAATTTCTGAGAAATTTAATTGTTTCGCACATTTTTGGGGGTAAAACAATAATTAAAGCACTAGTAAAAATTACATCCCTTTCTCACAGCAACAAAAACTCGTGATGTGCAAGCAGGCTGAAGACTTTTTCTGCTTTTGCTGAAACATCTCTTCCACGTTTTTTCCTGCACTATGCAAAAACACTCTAAAGACAAAGAACGTAAATACTTCACTAACGCGACGCTATCTTCTGACAAAGTGAGTTTTTTATGTAGAGTTTCCGAAGAAACGTTTATTGATATTAACCAGAAGAAAACAAACGGTCTCATTAACGGATCAGACAAAATTTAACGATCGAATATTTAATGTGCGATATATAAATTGTCCCGACGCCTTCGCCTGATTTAATTAAATTCGTTAAAGTGAAAGCAGCAAGTATAAAATTTTAATTAAGTACAAGCGATTTATAAAAATGTGGAAGTTTCGTAAATAAAATTTTCGGAATTAAATATCTAGAGCGAATGGATAGACGATGTGAGAAGATTGTAAAATCCCAATGAATGGAGATTTATTCATATTTTGATGTGCCGTGACCGATAAGAGTGGCGTAATGGATGTTATAGCTGCGTCAATATTTTAGGATTAAAATTAATACACTGAAAACGTTAACAAGGTGTCTTCTTCAATTTTCTCAACGCTGCGTCACGCCAAATGAGAATAAATAACCCGGCGCATCCACCATTTTTCGAAAAGCACCAAATCAGCTATTTTGCGTTGAGACTGTTGGTAACACATAAACTGTCACTGTCGACGTAGGAGAAATAAATCTTCAGTTGATCGCACCTTTTTGCAATTTCAGGGTATTTAATATGAAGTTGGTAATGAAATAAGACAACAAAACCGTCCAGTACAAAGGCGATGTAGTGTTAAAAGTGCGCTGGGAGGTTTAAAGGCTTCCACCGAATGGAGATTTATTTAATAGGCGGTACCGTCAGCAGTTTATCACGACGACAAGGAGACGTAATCCCCAAGCATTGAAGGTGCAGCCACGTCAGGACATTGTTCTTATCCTGAAACCTCCATCCACGAAATTTAATAATAATCGAACAGCTTGAAGCGAGCAGCAATAAATTTATTTATGTTGTTGTAAATTACGCGCTTCCCATTTTGCGCAGTGTATGTTCTCATTTCCTGTGTCAAATGACACGAAACCAATTTGCTAATAGAAAATTTATCGCGCAGAGATAGAGAATAAAAATCGAGATGATAAAATTATGAACAAAAACTTGCAAGTTTGTGTTGGCGATATGTTGTTGTCATGCCCTATATTTGCGAAAACTTCCTGTTTAGAAAAGCGAAAAGGCTTGAGTTTGTCTAACAATCCAATTATAGAACAAGTATAAGAAAATAATTTCTACAAGAAGTTTGGTACGAAGTCTGGAAAATCAAGTCGAAGCTTAATTGTGTTTCGAGGTAAAATCAAGGAGTGTCATTGTTCATGAAAACCTCACGTCACAAAGTGCTTTAACATTCATCGATTCCTAACAGCTTTGTTGTTTATACGTCGACCATTAGAGTAAATGGACAGTTGGTCGAAGGTCCAATTATATCCATAATGAAGGTCTTGGGACATAATCAGATAATTAATTGTAATAAACAACGTACATTAAGAGCGAGAAACAAAACGTGAATGAAAGCAAAGAGAAACACTGAATGAAGAGAATTTTAGAGTAAAACCAGTTTAATCACGCAATGCTCTGTTCAATAAACGAGCTCTTTTGAAAGATGAAGAATTATTTTCCTCACGGACGAAAGAAAATACAAAAAACGCACTTTTTACGTCATTGACACTAATATCTCCTTACATTAAACAGTGATCATGTTTTTTCCCTCTCATATCTTACGAAGAATAGATAGAAAGAAAATGAAACGTGCAATACTTTTGAGTCAACGTCGCGGCGGTAAAAACTGGAAAGCCATTACGGTTGATTTTAAAATTACATTAAAGTTACATTAACTTCCTTGAAACCTTCTTCTTCATTACTTAAACGATTCTAATCAAATTTTTATCAGATGCCGTGCAAATCAAGCAAGTTTTTGTGTTGAAGAACAAAGCTTTCCTGAAAATATTGGCTGCTATAAAAACGAACAGTGAACTAAAAAAAATACGTAGATTTTTCTGCAGTTCAAAAAAATCGAGGATTTAATATGCAAAAATTCAACTAAATTACTTATAAAGTTTTGTTAAATTGGATGAAATTAATTGTCAACACCCCTTGGAAATATTGAAAAGAGCAAAATGCACGAGTTTGCTGTTATTTTTTAGGATCAAAGTGGTGTATATTACCAATTTTTGTTTCATATCTGTTCAAATTTGTATGAATTCGGTCGCGATCAACAAAAGCTTTAAACCGGCGTAATTACATTTATTCGGTACTGCAATAGCAATAGCAAATCATCATGTACTCACATTTTTAACCAGATTTCAGTGTAAAAATAAAGTCCTTTTAAAATAGAGCAACGGGCAATTACAGGAAAACATTTTGAAATAGTGAGCAATGATCGGAAAAGCGTTAAGGACCACCATTAAGGTGGACAAATGGGGTACAAAGTAGCAAGAAAAACGATTGTCCGAAATGGGTTGATCTCTGACTGAACCGTTCCATTTCCTGTGGAAACTTTAAAGTTTTTTCAGCGAAGCAAGCTAATGATTTTTATCAAACTAAAAAACTTTTAGCATCCAATAGGGTAAGTGGAACTCTGTTAGTTTACACTAATAATAATTTTAGTGAATCGAACGGAACTTCTTGCAATTGGAAAACTTTTTGATTGATTTTCGTATTTGGTCTGAAAAATTCCAATTTCGATAATAACGTTTTTGTCTACCTACATTTAATTTAGCTTCTTGGATGTTGATTCCAGAGGCTTCCCTCCATTCATCTCTCCTTCGGTTAAATCATATGCAAAACGTCTATTGTTAACCGTACGTGAATGATTAATTAAACACGACGTTTGACGTAATTGAACGCTCACAAAGGAACTTTGGACATAAATCTTCATTACTAAGTTTTCGTCTGTTCTGCATCGGCATTGAAGCTTAAAGATGACACTTTTAATGGTCACTCGTCGATTTATATGCTCCAGTGACCACTACATCTCTGTAGATCATCCCAAGTAAGCTGATTGAACAAAGTTTAATAGTATTAAGCTCTAGAGATATTACAAAAGCTGTCACTTTAGATCTCAGGAAATTAGAGTATCGGGCTTTGGTTAAAGCATCCGACTTTTTATGCGACGCCTTTGATTATTATTCATGAACACACAGAGGTGCCATTCTTGAAGGTGGTATTTCCTGCAATTTATGTATGTACCCCCTTCCCGTGTCATGAATTCTGTCCAGCAGTGTACACAAAGGGAGCAATTGTACTGCTGCGTGCAAACACTATTAAACCGACATTAGTGATGGTTTATAGTTGTGAGCCTTGGGCTTTACCTGCTGGGGTGTCGTGTGCAGGCAGTCCGCTATGTTGAACAACCGATCGATGTACAGTGAATATTTGTATTCAAACGTCGGATCCCGTTAAGCCAAGAACTAGAGGTATCTTGTTTAAGAAGGTACTCATTATCAACACAAGAACACTTCTGTTTCCATTTGTGCACGGCTGTTTTATTACCTGGGGGGACTACGTCTTCTCAGATCCTGATAGACACGAGAACAAAAAAACAAGGGGAGGAATCACTTTTTAATAGACTTCTCTCGAAATATTTGGCAACGAAACGACGATGGTATCAATATTTTGTTTGCCAGTCTGTTTAGATAAGGTGTTTTTGAAATAAATCATGTTTCTGAGCAGATCTTCACGTCCTTTACATAAAAGGCGCTTTAACAGAGGCAGTGAAGTCTGCGTAAAGTTTACTCTTGTTTAGGAGATGTAAAAGTGCAAAACTCTTCCTGCAATTAAATTGCCTTTTTGGGGTTATCCAACGGACCGTTATCTCGTTTAAAATTTGCTACGCTTTAAATCGTCTACTAACGGAGCTTTTAGTGTTGTTTTAAGAAAAAGCGAAATACGTGCAGTTTTTGATGTTGATTGCTGGAGAAAACAACGATAAACATAACGGTTAACAAATTCATAGCAAGAAAAGATTTTAAAGGAAAACGTCGCCAATTGTGGGAGCTTTGTCAATGCTTAAATTACTTTATAAATTGAGGAGAATGTTAAATGGAAATTCCTCATTTCTCTGGGTACAACTTAGTTTAAAGTAGCAGAAGTTTTGATTTGTACACAAAGGAGATGACTGCAAAGAGATGAAAACTTAAATTGTGTAAAGTTGCCAAAGCTTTAAAACCTACAGGAATTACAGCTATGCATATACAAGGATTTTATGTTTACATCTCGGCGGATATTTTAAGATCAACAGAAAAAATGTTTATCTGACCTCTTCATCACAATGGAAACTAGAATGTAAGCTTGTCGTGCCATGGGGCTGGGAAATTATTATAAAGGTATTATCTTCAAAAGACCTAAATCTGGGCGTGGGATTATTTCAAATTATAGCAAGAGCCATAATTTGATAAGTACAATTTTCTTCCCTATAATGAATCATTTATTTGCATTACCGCTTGTTGGTTACTAAAATTCCGAGTTCGTTTTGAATCAAAAGAAAAACGAAATCGGAAGATTGTTTGCTGTTTTTTCATTTCAGCAAAGGATTGTATAAATAAGCGAGAAATCAAACAAACCTCACTGAAGCATATTTTAACGTTACCAGTTTGTTTTTTTTATTAAATTGCATTACACAAGTTATATTTACTGTTATGCTAGAATTAAATAAACTATTCATAAATAACAATAATGATGTAACTGAGTTAATTAAAAAATGAACAGTTGAAATTGTACAAAGAGAATGATAATTGGAACGGTTTCATTCATCAAATTAGTATGTCCATAATCAGCACTGATCAAATAACCATGAATGAATATGGACTCTATATCCAAGGCATCTCGTTAAAATTACTTCCAGAAATAATCATGTTACAAGTTTCCTTCCTGGATTTAAAGTTAGCGTCGTCGTGCTCACGAAGACAATCGTGCGGAGAACGCACAAGCTTGAAAGATAACGTCTTCAAAGACGGTCTTACAAATATCTTGGTGTCAAGTGACTTTCAGTTATTGAGTTGGCATTCTTCTCACACTGGAACGTCTTTGCTCGCCACCTTCAGCTGATTTCGCATGCCATCTGCCTACACTACTTGTCAGTATTGTTCCTATTTGTGATTCGGAACACCGTCTTGGTGAGTAACTACCTGTTTCTGAATATTTATATGTCGGAATAAATTACCCTAACCTTCATTTACATACGACATATTTCAATCAATACGAAAATGTTTGCATAAAAGCTATTTTCTTAGAGTGAAATTGCAGCGACTAACGAGAGAAGACCAACAAAAGATGACAAGTTTTAGAAAAACCTCGATGAGTTCCATTTAAATGCGAATGTAGTTTTTGTTTGCGAATGTAATGCGAAGTTACAAAAGAAATTTTAGCGTAAGCGTTCTGAAAGCTTCTGCATTATTAAATGTATTTGCTAACAAATCTCTTAACTTCATGTCGCTTTTGTGTCGTGCTACTGTTTCGTTTTTTATAAAACCGTGAAATTTTTCTCTTATAATTAAATTGTTTTATCTTTCATATTTTCCTCATCGTAAAATTACTTTATGATAGTAAAAAAAATTAATTTTGAGTTTATGTGCAATCGCCTGTTTCTCTTTTTGTCACTTTTATTGACGATTGCAATTAGCGACTTAAATTTTGCAGAAAATACAACTCACCCGGCGCATCCACCATTTTTAAAGCATGCCAAAATGGATAAATTTTTTCGTTTTGTTTTTTCTTTCGTAAGTTCATTTTCGCTACAAATCGTACTACTAATTTTCAAAACAGCACTTTAATCCTTTGGCCATTTGAGTGGAGACCAACTCCTTATTTACGGGAAAACAGACATAAATAAACATAAAATTTTATTATAGCTATGCTTACTTAGTGATTCGAGAAACTTCCACGCGTATTTGTCGAGTTTTATGGAAAGTTTAATACAAGCGTCTTAATTATTTATAGACCAGAGTCTGCTGCAGATACATATTTTATATAAAGTCTGCAACGAATAGCCTATCTTCTTTATATCAGTTCTTTTGAATTTCCTACTAGAAAATAAAATTACTTACAAAAGCTAAAATATTGTTGTAAGACGAGCAGTACGTTCGATACATTGATACCAACCAAATAAAAGTAGTTATTTATATTCTTGCGTGTCGGAAATTGCAGTCAATATTTTCTATGCTTTGAAAACAGTCTCATAGAAATATATAATCACATCTGTCGTAAAACCAAAGTACAATAGAAATTTATTTCGTATTGATTGCCAAACCGTTTTTACAAAATTGGGTACTTTTACGCTCCTGGATCAATTTAAATATTAGTTTGCCGATAATTTTAATAACTAAAATTCATTCTTTTGTTGCCATAGAAACATATAGGGTAGCTTGTCTATTTTACTATAAAATTTGATTAACGACACGTTACGAAATTTCTCTCTGCGTGTGTAAATCATTGTTCCATAGACAATAAATTGTTGTAAACTGGCACCTAACAAGATTTTATAGTTTCACGCAAATTTCATGTCTTGAGGATACATATAATCTCATTATTAGCAAACGCATAAAATGCAACTAACGAGATTCATGAACCCAAAGTAGCTCCTCAAATTGCAGTAAACTTCATGGACTTTTAAACAGGAAACTTTAAAGGCAATTTCATAATTAGATCTTTTCACTTCTTTTTTGAAGAACGATTTTAAATTACCTGTTTCAACTCAACGGCTCGAAAGCATGCCTAAAGAAATGTTTTAATTGCTTTTTGAAGTTAATGAAAAAGATCATTTTTTGCCTGTAAGAAAATAAGATAATGACGTTGGAAAAACAATGTTAAGCCTGACAACAGCTGGATTACTTTTCGTGTAATCCGTCATTGAGTTATGAGAAATAAACGTAATAAATGAAAATGGAAGTGACTAAACATAGCTTCCGCGAATTTGAAAATCAGTCATCAATCAAAACAAGCTTTGACAGGTTATTGCAGGTAATATTCTTCCTTCAACAAAAAGTTATTTAATTTTCTCCAGTCGTTGGTTCCCGTTCTCGAGTGTGTTAAAATTACAGGCCACCTTGTAACAATTCCTCTTACAACTTACGAGTGTTTTAATGGTTAATATCCGGCTAGTTACGCCGCTGAAATTGAAGCATCCATGTGCGATGACATGGAAAGCCGGCTATTAAGTCTTAAAAGTCAATTTTTCGTTCGAGAACAGAAAGAGATATTGTAAAAACACTCTTTTGCAACAAGATAAATGATAGGAAGCCAAAACTGAAATTAACCGATCTGTTAAGGTCGATAGCCGTGAACTAGAGGGTTATTTATGTTGTGAGGATTCCATTAATGGTCAATGAATTATGTCGGTCATAGGTCTTTCGAAACTCCATTGTTTATTACAATAAAGATTTAATGATTGTGCCATCGAAATAAATCGCTTCTGAAGGATTTGCTGCCGGATAATCCTGTTTGCTGTTGGGGTGTGATTTGGAAACATATTTCTCGATAGGAATATTCCGCGAACGGAACTAAAATGACTGATAACTATTTGATTACGGTTCAGACGTTTCGTGAAGTTCGATAAAAAGCACGAATCTTGCATACAGAAGCCAACGCAATGCAATTAAAGCGCTCTGCAACACTCTGCACTTACAAGAGTTTTTATTCTCAATCTCTCCAAGCCAACATGACGTCTTGGCTGCATTGGATTATAAAACGTGTTGGAAGATAATTAGTAGCGATGTGCTTTGAATTATAATCATTATTGAATCTTTTTATGCAAATTAACTTAAAAGGCTGCACAAATGCGAAGTGAACCAATGCAAATTTTCCTGCAGTTGGAATGGTGTCTTTTCAATACCTAAAAGTAAAAAGAGAGTGTGTTTTAATGTGCGGTATTTGAAGCGTAGCGAAATTTTTGACAGGTTATTTGAAAAGGGAATTCTTTCTGTTCTTCGTTAGCTTTTGTGGAGATCTAAGGATCATTATTACTTCGAAGTTGATTTTATGGTCTCTAAAAACTTTCGGGGATTTTTTGACACAATTATGAACAGGCAATAAATATCCACTTTTACGGATTACGTCTCAACTCTCCAAAAGTACTGAAGCTGTAATCAGTTTTATGAGTGGAGGGCCATTTTTTAGGCAGAAATAATAAAATAATGTCACAGGTTAAATTTACTTGGTTTGTGAATGTTTTCTTAAAGATTTGAATAATTTCAGGTCTTAAAACTACAGTAAAAAACGGACCAACAAAAGGGTAGCCGGTGGCTGAAAACTTCTTCTCTCTTTAGATAGTTCCCTAAAACAGTAAGACGCAATAATATCTGTGTAAAAAGATATCCAATAAAAACACTTTTGACTTTGAAGATTAAAGTTTATACTTGATAATAACCAATTTCAAAGCTTTTACTTAGTACTAACTTCAGAAACTTAAACTTAGTTACAGTGAAAATCTTTGCGGAGAGATTTTAAGAGAGAAACATTTCATGTAATGAAAATGTTTAAATAAAAGGCACAACTCGTTCGACAAGTAATTATTGCTTCTCAGCGCTTAATTTAATTTAATTTCGTATCTAGCTACATTGTCCTTAAGTTGAATTGTATCTGGTGGCGACAGAAATAGAAAACAAATCAATGCAATATTCGCTTTGATCAATCGTTCGCTTTGTAAAGCTCAAAGCAAGAGAAATAGTCGAGTTAAATCTTTAATCCCTCGAATTTTCCATTGGTTGCTTTCAATTTTATCGATGTAATTTTAATAGCGTAAATCCCTAGGTAATTAACTATCATAATGCTATTAATTACTTTCAGAAACAATACCAATAACTATTGTCTCCTGCTACGCGCCCACTTTTGATTGCTGTAATTACAACTAACTAGTCTTTATATGTCATAAAATTCAATTTCAATGAATTCCAATAAAGCAACGAGACCGTAGGAAATACAAAACATAAAACTAAGCGCGACCCAACTTTGTTTTCGTTTTGCCTTTTCCATCAACTTCTTGTAACCAACATCACAAATTTTCTTTCAATATAAACATGCTCCGAACGACTGTTGAACTTTTTACTTAAAACTGACACGCTGACATGAGTTTTACTTCAAATCTTAAATGTTATTTCTTTGACGGTGTCCTCAAGAAGATTTTTTATTTAAACGTGATTCAATAAGGAAGTTCACAAGTCTTAGACTATCGTACAGAACATCCAATCTAAAGTGACGGCTTCCGGGTTGTAATCCGGTCGGTCGATTCAGTGACGTTTAGAAGCCTTCGTCAGTTGACCCTTGAAACTTAATCTTCAGGTGTTTTCAAAGAAAGTTGTAGGATGACGGCGCGGGATGACTGGGATTTAATAGCTAAATTAATTGCTGGCTTAGCAGTTCGCCAAGAAGAAGCAGTTTTTACAGAACGAGGGATCAAGTTTGAGTACTACTCAAATGCTGATTTTTAGATTACTTCTTTATATAACTATTCTTCTAAATTATACTAGTCACAAATTCCGTTGTGCTCCATTAAATCCGAATTATGAGCTATTCTTGAAATTTTTGATTTTTTTTTATTTTGATCTTTAATTTTCCACATAACTCATGATGATTTTTCCTTTTCGACAAATGCATTGTTATCTCTTATCGTTGCAGGACAAAAAATTATGAGAAGTTTTTCAAAAAACTAAACTCTTTGTTAACTTTTTAACAGATGCTGCATAATTTTTATCTATGAACTTCTGCCATTTAGACCCGTGAAATCATTTATATGCGCGAGATTTATTGAAAAATGACATCTTTCTGGAAATACAAATATTTTTTTGCAAAATCTTTGTAACTGTACAAACTATGATTGTTTTCAAAAACCATTTCACATTCTTTGACACGTAACTTCTAAATGACAAGCGATAAGAACGAGTTTAATACAGCGTTAGAAAGCAGAAATCTCAATCTTTATTATGACGTATTTCACTAAAAAAAAAACAAATTCCCAATTTTGGAATTCCGTGCAAACAAGTATAAAATTTTTTTAAAAAACCGTTTGTTGTTTTTCGAAATGTTCATTAATTTTTCCCAAATATTTTGGCAAGAACTAACTCTCTTTGCTGGAAAGCTTATTTAATTACCTTTTCAATGATGAATTCTAAAGTTCTAAAATTTTGCATGTTTTGAAGTAAAACTGAAAAAAACAAAGTCTACACGGTGTACACAAAAAAAATATTTTATTATCTCTGAGTAGTGACCTGATAAAGTAAAGCGGGCTTCAGATTCAGAATTATGAGACAGCTACTTTAGAAATGACTTTCCGCTTTTTCAGTGAAAATTTCGTCCAACATTTGTTGACTAGTGTAATTTATATTTCATTACCTTGTTAATTTATATTAAATGAGTTGAAATAATGTGTGGTATGTATAAAAAAAAGCCGAAACTCGGCTCACCTTTAATTAATTTCGTTGATATTCCCAGCGTCGTGTTTATGAAATGTTTTTCCGGAACCTCCGTAAATAGACTTTAAAATTAATTTAGCAGTGGAGAGTGATATTAAAACGAGCGCCAAGTAGTGAATTTTTAATGTCTTCATTAATTAAATCGCGGCTTTTTGTTATTTGTTCGATAACGCGTTCTACCACCTCTAATTTGGTGCTACGATTCTACATAAATAATTAGGCTGATATAAATGCATGGAAAATGTTATGTACCCCATTAAATGTGAAAGTACAAGCTTGTGCCTATTTGTACAACATGAGGGTGAAACCTAATTCAAATGAACATCCGCTTATAACAAACGCCTGCTGGAGGAAAGTTGAAATTAATACCGGGCTCCAAGGATCAAAGAATGTCAGTGGAGTGGATAAAGGACCTGCTGTAACACGGAATTATGCACAAATACATGCTTTACACGGCTCGGGGGATTTGTATTATCTGATTGGCTTTGGACAAGTTTTAACAGAATTTATGAAAAATCCCACTGCGGAGTCTCATTTGGAAGAGTCCCAGAGGTGTAGATTAAATAAAAAAAACTAACATTCAACATGAAAGTACGTTCAACTATTGTAAAGCTACCAAGCTTTGCATTGAGTCTCTTAAGTGCTCGCTATACATGATCTAAGTTAAAGTTCCATTATTAAGCTGTTCTCGCCGAAGTGATCTTAATGTTTCTTCCCTTTCCCCGGAATTCATCAACATCTCTACAAGCTGAGGTAAACACATTTGCGGTGGATTTGTCGGAGGATCGTGCAATGATTGTAAATTTGCGTAATAATACCGGATATAAATTCGGTAGAAGCTAATTACTGTAATGGGGGATTTTATAATCTTGTAGGGAGTGGATAACTGGAGGATAAGTTTGTCCCCTCGTAAACAGATAAGAGTATAATAAAGATCCAATCAGCCTGACGAGGGAATATAAAAAAACCAGTAAGCTCTGGATTTTGTACTCCCCATATTTCACCGGAGAAGTTTATAGGCAGCAAATGAACCACAGAATCCTTTAAATAGACTGTGTAATAGAAATAGAGAAGATACGTGTTTTAGATTGGTTGCATTATTTTTTGAGTGCCGTATGGTGATTTCTCGAAGTCAAGACACGACTCTTCAATGATTTCACGTCTTTCCGAACGCTACAATTGTCGTCGAAAATGGCTTTTGAAGGACACTGACATGCGTTAGGGGTTGAAGTAGGAGAAAAACAATCTCAGAATAAAAAACGGCCAATAGAGATTCGACGAGACGATTTTCTCAAAAGTAACACTTGCTTGGCTGGATTTAAATCTTAAAAGACTTTTTCTGAAAGTTTCATTAAATTTCTAATATGTTTACTTCGTGTTTTACTGCATAGTGAACTCTCCAGATTGTGCGGAAAACAGAGATAAAATTAAATCTACGGAGCGCAACCAATAAAAACATATTTACCACCATAAAGACTCTTATTAGTGTTCCTCTGTATCCATAAAAAGAAAGAATTGCAATTTGTGTAAAAGACGAGATGTATTGTAAATTCACATCAAATAAAAATAGAGTAACCCCTTGTATGTTGTCGGGAAAGGTAATTGGATTTGTTGATGTGTTACTTTTTATTTATTTAAACTGGAACGCGTTAATCGCGTTAATCCAGAACATTCCAGGGATTTCCACTTCCGACTCTTTGAAACAAATCGATTTCATTTTTTTGTCACAAAACCTCTTTCGTTCCAGAAGTGGCGTGACAATTAATATGTGTTTGATAAAAAACTGAACGCTCCACATTATCAAAGAATCGCATTTATGTAATCATCTTTTCAATTTCAGATTCACGTGTAAAATGGCTTTAGGGCACGAACTGTACCTTCAACAGCTTAAGTTTTAACGAGGTAGTTATGTATATTTACCGAAAGCCCAACTTTAAGGGTCTGTTCTACATTGAAAATAGTGCTATGGAAAATTAAAATTGTTAATTAAATAAAAAGGCATTTTATTGTTATTTGGAGTATATTTCCATAACAAACTACATTCTCAAAAAAAATACCGTCACGCTGAGACGGGTTTTATGGCCTGTCGGTTTCCAACTAGCCATAAAGGGCAACAAAAATTAACCTGTTGCTCAAATTATAAATGAAAAGAACTATTTATACATACGTATAACTCCAGTTTTAATTAGTTCATTCTATCCCAATTGCATCAAAGGATCCAAACTTTTAAAACTAATTAAAGTGTCGTGTAAACTGTAAAAACAAATAGCAGCAGTTCTAAACAACCTAAAAATTAAATTTGAGATAACAGAGCTCAAATTTTCTCTTTCAGAGTCCTCATTTCGTTGATTTGTACTAATAGATTTTTTTGGATCTCCTATTTTAAATTTGAAAATAAAAAGAGTTTCAAAAACGATTTTGGGCTTAGGTCTGTTACAGACCATTTAGAAATTATTTTCCACTTCTCCAGAACAAAATTTTCCCAAAATTGGTTGACTAATTGAATAAAAATTGACTAAATTTAATGAATCTAAAGAAGAATCCGCAGAGTTTAATAACATTTTGTAGAGTATAGTTACGACAAAATGAAAGAGAACCTGAACTAGACAGTTTTGAATGAGTTTCAATATTCCAAGGAAAACCTCAGACTGTCTGAAGGATCTGACGATTCTGTTGCATATTTTGCAATAACACGTAAGTATGGTAATATTTTCACAAATTTCCTTACATTTTTGCGCTCTCCAGCTGTATTATTGGCGTGCACTGCTTTTATTTCCCGAGGCTATAAACATCCCAGGCTTACACATTGTACCTGACAACATGCTAAACTCTTCTAGTTTTATTATCCGGCATTTTAGTTTCCATCTGCTACACGCGCAAATTTCAGTTCGTAATTCATCTCCGTCCTTTTAAAAGCTTCCCAGCAAAAATCTGTGAAGACCCTCCCTAATTCAAAGAAATTAGCTTAGATGGGTGGTTTGGTAATTTAATTATTACACGTTTCCTACATGGTGATTGAAGTGCGTGGTGTTCTAAAGCCTTCAAGTGTTTAAATATACATGTAAGAAATTATTTATTTATGGTCAAATACGCGTTAGCCAAAACAGCGTAATTACCTCTAGCAAAGTTGGAGGCGCAGAAATACGGTGATGTAAAATTAAATCATTTACGATGTGATGTAGAATTAATATGATAGAATAATGTAAATTGAAGAGAGTCTAGTGCATCTTCAGCAACACTTCAGCAGTTTAAAGATAAATACAGTTTTTGACTTTTTATAGTAGTTTGCTATTTACAGCTTCTCTGCTCTACTTTTATCTGGTTTTAAGAACTGCGGTTTTACAATGTGATTAAATTGTAATTGGTTGAGTTAGATTTTCCTAATAACTGCAGTTCTCAACTTACCAACAACTTCGAATTTTACTACCAATAAAATGAAAAATTTAACTTAATAGTTTTAAATGCAATCCAAGTTACTGCCTCACATGCATCTATATCGGATTATAACTCTCAAACTTGAAGTATTTAGAGCAGAGAAAATCTGCCACGTCATGATTTTTATCACTCGCACAAACTTTTGACAAAAAAACCTCAAACAGCTTAAATGCACCAGGTGCAGAAATCGTGTCAAGTTTATCTTTACGGTGTGATGCAAAATCAATAAATTGCTGCTACCGGTTGAGGTGAAATACTATGTACGTAAAATGGAACTCTTTGTGTGAATGTCAAATTGGACAGAAATTCCAATTTCTCGGTTTGATAACTACAAAGTACGCAAAGACAGATATTGTATCCTAAATGTCAGTTAAAAGTAGGACAGGTTTATTCAAAAAGAATTCACGGAAAAGAACGCAAATGGCAGTGTGGTGGTAGGAAATTTCAGTAATAAAATTTGTACAGTTTCGGGAAAAAATTGAACGATATGCGAGAAATGCAGAAATTCCATCAAACCCTCAGGGAAATAAAGGATTGCATTTCTGGAATTTTCGACTGCTCCATAAATAAGAATCGAGCGATAAGTACAAATGACTAAAACGAGCTAAGAAATGTATCATTAAACTTAAATAAAGTTGGAATTTAATTTTGAACCGACTTAAGAAACTCAATAAATGGAGTTAGATATGTAAGATTTGAGCAAATTTTATTGCCAATAATTTCTTATTCATTGCTGTTAATAAATGTAATTTTGAAGTTGAGTTAGTTGGATACTATTTTTAGCATCTAAATATTATTTGCTGCTTTGGGATTAACTTAGCTAAAATTGAATTTTACCTTCGTTGTGAACTTAAGTTCCTTGTATATTTAATAAGATGTCGAACTTTAATTGAATTGATTATTAAATGCTTAGCAGTTCGTTCGCTTAATTTACTAAATTTGTAAAATGAAATCTCACTTTTTTTCATCAGTTTTATTTCAGTTTGTTTATCAATCAATTTTATTATCATGTAATGCAATTTTATCAATAATCCAACTTTATCAAAAGCCATAAAATTTTATTTAGATGCCATTTACAGACATAAATGGATTTTTGTTATTATTTTTGAGCATTATCAATGTTTTATTTATTTATAACGGCTCAATGGTCTAGGGGTATGATTCTCGCTTTGGGTGCGAGAGGTCCCGGGTTCAAATCCCGGTTGAGCCCTAATTTTGGTTCATAATAATAAAATTGTATAATTTTATTGAAATATGAACATTGAGCTCCATTTTCAAAACCAAAATTTTATCTATTTTGTATAAACATTTCGGCACTCGCCAAAAGACTAATTAATGCTCTACAAGCCATTCAAAATTTAACATGTACATAATATAACCACTGACAGTGTACAATTATTATTCATATATGAACGCCCACAATTTCTAATTCAGCTCTCTACATTACAACGCGTTTCAATTAATTAGCAATCAATAAATAGTCGCTCTTGAACCCATTTTCTTGCTAAATATAAAATTCAGGAGAAAACTAAAAATAAAACCTCTATTGTTGCTCATGCATTTATGTAATAAAGGTTTATTAATTTATATTCTTCGAACGAATGCAATTTCTTTCTAACATTGCAAAATGTAACAATAAACTGAAAGACTCAAGTTGAAAAGTTTTAATGATGGATTTATTACATATATGCAATTTATATTATGCAAGTTGTAATTTTTTTTGCACTGGTTTTGTAAAAATCGAGGGATCTTTTGTAAAATTTATCAAACTGGGAGCAAGATCCGTTCTGTCACCAACTCAAAGCAATTATTTCAACAGATAAAATTGTGGGTAGCTTAGGTAGACCCAACAGAATAAAATATGTAGCTTTGTTTTGTCGTTTTTGTAAAACTCAGCAATTCATCGCGAGATAAAGCTAAGTTGAGCTCATTGTGTAAAGCTTGAAAATACCATATGAAGAATGTCTTTTTTCGTACTTCTTCCTGTTTCTTTATATCACCTTTACTAAATCTCTTTTTCGACATTCCATCTGTTGTAAGATGCGAGATTTATAACGCTTGAATTTACACACCTAGGTAAAGTTAGAAGACCCCAAAACGACGGCCCTTTTTGTTTGGCTCGGCGGTTACATATTTATTAGAATAAAAACTCGTGGCATGTAACTCGACTCTTTCATATGATTAACTATATACATAAAACGTAGAAAAACTCTGCAGGATTTATGTTGGATATGTTTATGTGTCACCATAGCTGAAAACTGAGAATAAAATGTGGGGGAGCGTTAATACATAATTTAGTACAGAGGGTTGTCGAGTATATTATATTAGGAGTGCATCTGTCGTTTGACGTAACTGGGAAAATACCCTTTCACTGCTCAAGTTGCTGGCTTTAATTATTGCTACCGGCTTGCTATATTTGAAACTTCACAGCTGGCAATGTACTCAGGAAATTGTCAAATAAAGTACTAATGAGCGGCTTAAAAATAAACTGGCGAGTTATTTTATGTGCGGTGGTGCTTTAAGACCTAAAAGATTGCCAGGCAAAAGGCAAAGAACTCGACGTTCTTGGTTAATAATTAATTTAAGGTGCGAAGTTTTCAAAGCCAAAAAGAGGAAAAATACAATCTTTCAAGTTGGATCCAATGAATATTTTTAATTTGCCATATTCTCTAGACTCTTCAGATTTCTGTCTAGATTCTTGAGTAACTCGCTCTGCTGAACGATCAATTAATCGAATTTTTAATTTGGCGTCAACAAAAAATTTGTCTGCAGAAAAATTAGCCTTTGGAATGGCCCAATTTATCATTACAATACATAATATTTGCGCATGGAACAAAGTGCACCATAAATGTTAAGTATTTGTAATAATTTAACTTTAATCAAACCATGGATCACAACCAATATACAAATGTTTCATATTGTTGCTACTCGGCACTGTTTCATTTTGTATTAATCTACTAATTGCATACCTGAAACAGATATCTTGAATTCTACGAAAATCTAAAATCAGTATTGATTTGTGTATGAACCCAAAATTGCTTCGTTTTGTTCCAAAATCATTGGAAGTCCAGTTACAAATTAACAATACCTAGCGAAACAAAGTAAAAAATAACTTTATTGGTTGGACTACTAGCCCGGCTATTGTACATAAAAGGCTGAAACCTCGATTCCTGCATTGTTTTAGGTCACAGTTTTTATAGCGTAAACCAAAATTTATTTTCAGGAAAAACCTGCAATTATCTCGGACAATACGAAATAATTTTTAGTAGACTACTCGAGTGGACGCTGGAACTTGGGAAAGAACAAAAAGTAATTTTTTTTGAACACTACATGCCACGGTAAGCATTAATTAGTCTGCATGTATGTCCTGTAGAGTCGGGTTCAGCTATGAATTATGTTCAGAAATTATAATACAAAGCACAAAAACGGACTTGCCATAAAATTAATTTATGGCTTAATTTATGTAATTGTAATTTGATATTAAAATTAATTGTGTCGTGTCCAATGCTCGATTTAAAACAGAAAATAAATTAGCGAATTATTTCGTGTAAAATCCCACTGAAGAACAATGCATTTAAATAAATCCCGTTCTAACTACGCCCGGCATTTTTATTCTGTACAGCTTTCTACAGCTGCTAAAAAATATTAATTAAGCACCATTTGTCAAAACAACCACAACTGAACAGCACCTGTCGACGAAAGGGAGTATAACACTGGCGCATTTTATTTATAAATCACTCTTACAAAAAAATCATGTCGTATTCAGAACTACATTTCTACTTTAAGAATAATTTTATATTTAGAATAGTAGCGTGACACGCATAGGGTTGCAGTTTCTATGTTTAAGTTAAGTGAAAAAGCCTTGACATATTTGGCAACTATTTTGTTTAAAACACAATCTGAAATGAAAATGCAAATTGGAGGCTCCACATGGATGCGTTCATATCAGCACTTTTCAAATCCGTCCAAAATGTTTTGAAAAAATGCGAATGAATATTGATGTTTTCCCGTTCCGTGGAATATATTGCCATTTCGTTTTTCATACTTTACTAAATTTACATGTTATGAAGGCGCATAAAAAGAAGGAGCACAACAGAGAAAACATTTAAAAGTATGCTGTATCAAAAATAGTGCACAAGCATCAACATTTATACAAAGTTATTTGATTTTCAAATATTTTTAATTGGGCCGAGGGGTTGTAAAAGCGATGCTTTTGATTGATTTATTAAGCGGTGGATGAAGTAAATGAAAAGTTTTAAAATTTCAAAATTCGAATTAAGCAATTTTTGCTCCTTCGAAGCAAAAGGTTAATTAAATAACCCACGAAAACTTTCCAAGAAATCCGAACCCACGAAAAAGTTAATCTGAAAATTCAATTTCTACCCTTTAGAGCGCTGAAGTGGCAAACAACAGCGAATCCTCGATGAAAGAACACTTCTTTGAATTAACGATAATTAACTTGATATATGCTAGAAGTGGTGGATTGGATGGTTTAGAGCTACCACACTGACTTCCAGTTGAAACTTTCAAGGACATAGCTTGTAGCGAAACTGGCTGAAATCTCGGAAATAATTACATTTGGACTGGCATATGATCTCACCAATCCAAATGGGTGACTCAATTATGAACCGTTTTATCTTTGAACACCGCATTTTATGAAAGGAATGAGTTTCTCAAGTGATTGCCAAAAACATTTCTCGTCAAAATGGAGAAGCTTTTAGATCCGACGACTCATTCTGTCCCTTTTGCGGACAAAGATTGAGCAAATATTGGAGCTCGAGTTGAAATATAATAATTTATATAGACCGGAACCACACAGGAAGCAAAAATATCCGATAAACAGTTCAGCTTTAAAAAATGCGGCTGGTTTTAGGACGACATGTGATGCTATTTATCACGGACGTCTCGTCAACCTTGTTGATATACAACGGATAATTCCTTCAGGAAATATGCTGTTTTCTGCGGGACGCTTCCTTATTTCCACGCAACACGAAAGAGAGGTAAAACACTAATAGTTTTTTCGTGTTTCCAATGAACACTTTTGCGCCAAACAAACTTGTCGGAGCTGTGACAAATTATTATACCATTGACAATCCTTTTATTGACTTTTAACGATGATAAAAACGCTGACATTAAATTTTCAATGTTCGAGGAAAAAATCTTCTCGCTAAAGCTTACAAAGTATGAAATAAGGCTAAAAACTCCGACTTGGAAACTTTCTTTCGGGAAAACTATAAATCAAAATCGGACTTTGCGAAAAGTCTACGCAAGCTTACAGAGATTAACAGCTCAGATGGAGTTGTTTCATATTAAAAATAAAACTGTTAAAAGTAAAAATGTAATTAGTTCACTAATTATCTAAAAGTTGACTTTATTTTAATGAATGGAAGGAAGCGCCAGATTTTATATCTTTTGTAAAAAAATTAACAGTGGAAATAAAAAAAAATTAAGATATAAACGTCTATAGTAAGAAATCAATACTTTCTCAAAGTAAACTCAAAGGAAATATCGCAGCTAATAAAATATCAAAATTCGTGTTCTGATGTGGCGCAGTTCAAAACATGTGCTACTTCTATTCACGTTTTCTTAATTTCGTCTTCTTAATACAGTAAAAATATTTTTGAAATGTATCTTATAACTAATACTACACATGAAAATCATGTAGGAAACGATTTATTGATAATAAACGAGTCCGAAAGTTACCAATCGAGAGTTTACGTTAATCTCTCCTCATTTCTGACCAAAATGAATTTTTGACACAATCCACAAAAAAACAAAAATGTACTTCATTGAACGATAACTTTACTTTTTACAATTTTAGAACAGACTTCAAGATGTGGTTCAATAAAAATGCACAAAATAGTCCCGTTGATTGTTTTTACAATTTAGGTACATATTTTTTTTTGAATTGTTCATAATTTCTTTTGTACGACAAGTAAATAACATTTTTACAACTATTTTACAACTCCAATTACTTAAAGAGTTTAATAATAGAACAGGATTTACTTTATTCGTATCGTCGGCTTAAGTCGTTACTAAATCCTGCTTCTAAATCCATTTTTGGATAAAATCCGTGTTCAGTTTAAAAAAACAAAACAAAACAGTTTAACGTTAGATTTTTTTATGTGTTTTTATTTTAGTATTAAGAAACATTCTATTTTCAGTCCCCAAATTTTCAAATCTCACATTTAATGATAAATATGAAAAGAAAATTCTAGACCTCCGTCAAAAAAAATCACAATGAACTTAGCAACTTAACAATTTAAGCCCACGATAAAATTGTATATCCACTGTGATTTTTCTATTCTTCACTCATGAATGCAATGTATTCTGCAGAAAGTTTATACGTAGATTTTGTGTAAACTTCATTAGTTTGAATTTTCTTTCAATACAAAACTTATATCAAAAACTATTTTTGTCCGTTTCCATCATTTTTTATGGCATTTAGAATAGTTTGGTTGTATTTGGCTAGTTGGCATCACTGCATAATGGGTAATTGTATCAATGCAAGTACCGTTGTGGATGCCAATGACTTTCAAAAATAATTAAGGTAAGCTGATTAAATAAAGTTACACCAAACGTTTATAGAAGCACGAAATTCTGATATTTGCATTTAAATTAATCTTCAATTATTCGATTTGAATGAGGTGCTACCTACCTAATTCCCAACTAATAAAAAATCCCTGAATGAGTGAATGACGTCTGAAATTTAAACCAAAAGTCAAAATAAATAACTATTAATTTTCGGCACACAAAATTTTGTGTTTAACACGCCTGGAAAACTTTAATACTTTTCCTCAAATTTCCAAAACAAAATCTAGCCTAGTAAAACATATAACTATTTTTCCATATTTGTTAGTTTTATTTTTTTTTTCACAATGATTAAATTTATTATAGCATAGCCCTTAGATCTTTTAAATCTTCGAAATCTTTATACATAATAAGATTCGTTTAAGTTCTCAGATTCTTTCAAAGCCGACATAAAAATTTTGAATTTTTTAGATTGTATCGGATCTTCATATCTGCTGTAATTTTTTTAAGGTTTTAGATCATTCATGTTCTTTGACATTTCCAGAAAGTACATCTTTTCATCCTTTTATTAATGTTTGGCATTTACAAAAAAAACGGTAATTTTCATGTGCTTTGGATCTCCTTCATTTTCTTTCATTTCAAAGATGATTCAGTTCTTTTCAGTTAGTATCAAAAGGATAAAAATAATAAGTAATCTATAGTAAGTTTTTTTGTAACTAAGTCATTTAGATAATGTAGCCATAAATATTCGATTCGATTAGGAATACTCTACCGATAATATCAAATAATGCTCCTTAATTTTTCCATCATATTAACATATTTACATTTCGAAGCTTCACTTTGTAGGTAAATCCTAGTATAGTTTTTTCTTTAACAAAATTGCATAATGTGTTTGAAATTGCAGAATCAAACCGGATTTTATGAAATTTTACAGGTAATTTTTCCCTATAACACAAAATGGATTTTTTAAAACATTGTATCCATTGTGCTTTCATTTCTATTTGATGAAACCTGCCGTATTGGTGTAAAAAACACCACAGCCCAAAGTTTTATTTGTGGAACATAAAGCATAACAGCTACATATAAATACACGTTGATTTATCATCATCAATTATACAGATGAATTAAAACTGAAGCGACACCTACCTACATGGGGAAATTCCACATTAATTAAGCATCTAATTTAGTGGCTATTTATTCCGACCAAATGATGGAAATATGGGTAAAATGTACCTTTCACAATTTTCGTGTGATTAAAATCGACTAAAACAAACCCGTATTTGCTAATTACACTTTTTCAGTGCGTTTTCCACTCGCCGCCAACGCCAACGCTGCAAAGTTTGTTGAAATCAGAAAGTCAACAGTAATATCAAATACTCTGTTTTATTATTATAAAATGAAAAAAGCATATTCAAGGTGATTCATCATAGTCAAAACTAACCTACAAGGTAAAATTGCCGCAGTAATTACCGAAGTTTGTAATTAAAAATACACGAATAAATCTTCCACTCCATATTGATTGGAATTTCGAGGATATGATTATTCCAATCCTTACATTCCGTTTTTTTTTCAATCCTAAAATGTAAACACACTTTTGAATGACTTTTCATTTCCTAATTTTCCGTTTTACTGGCTACCGAAATATTATTTAGAGTCAAAAAAACCTTTGTAAAA
Organism: Gnatocerus cornutus; assembly: GCA_029298725.1. Lineage (NCBI taxonomy): Eukaryota > Metazoa > Arthropoda > Insecta > Coleoptera > Tenebrionidae > Gnatocerus > Gnatocerus cornutus. The sequence continues at coordinate 11,958,734 of CM055514.1, forward strand.
CTCCGCATAACAAATTAACAAAGGTTGAAGTTTAAACGTCGCTCCTCGTTTTTCCTGTCATCCGGGACATGTAAAACAGTAAAAAGTGCAACCCACGAAATGTGTCCTCAAGAGTCCGGAAACGTTACCACAAATGTACGATCAAAATAAAAATCCAAAACCGCAGTTATCTCGCTAATTATGCATGCGGAGCAAAACTGAAAGATAATTGTGATAATGTGTTTGTATAACCTCAACGTGCCCTGCATTAGCATAGCGGTCTCTTGTATTCTGACCAAAGTGTTTAAGAGGGTTATACCAACACCGCTAAAAAAAATATCAAAAGCTAACCTGAAAAAATCGGCAGTCTGATATCAGTCCATTGTTCACGTTTTTTACAACACCAACACTTCAGGAATTTCAGTGCAAACAACACACTTTACACTTCTTCAGGATGTTATGGTTTTCAGCAGGCCATAAACGGCAGCCATTAAAAGCGTAGTAAAAACTTGCAAGTTTCCGCTTTTACAAAACATTGTTGAAGACGTCGCGACGCGCTTTGCCGGGTAGAAAATGACGCATACACATCGACGTCCTGCTATAGACTGCAGCAGGATTTACAGAGAAGCCGGGCGTCCCCTCCAGCTGCTTTGGTCGCATGAGAACAGGCACCAATTCCAATTTGAAGCTTTAATCACGTAGATATACGTTCGAATCAAGCAGATTTGTTCGAGTTTTTGGGACGATCATCCTTCGATCTAGTGCTAATTGGAAGGGTGTGATTAGTTTTGACCAAAAACAGTTCGGTGCGAGAAAATGATGTGTGGTCTATTTGATGTTCACCACAAACGCTTCGTTTTTATGAAATCACATAAAATGGAATTGTATGAATTACAGAGACGATTAAAATTCATAGCATTGATTTGGACTGAAATAATTGTGTTCCAAAACAGACCAATTTAAAATAACGATATTAATGCTTCGAAGTTATGCTTTAAATACCACATTTCCAAGGATAGTACATTTCTAAAATAATTTTCCCTTTACTCGTTTAAAATTCACTGCTCACCTAAAAGATGTAAACGAGAAGGTATTGAGCATGCGACTTTATTTTTCATCAGAATTCAACTAGAGAACTTTATTAAGAAATAGTTTAGGAGAAACACGATAGTTTTTGCGTGGCAAGAAAAAAAAACGCTGCTATTGATTCACAACGCAGCAGAGGTTAAAAAAATCGAGATCGAATGAAAATCTTTTCTAATAATCTTCACATCGTGTGTTCGCCAAAGACGACAAAAAGGAAATAATATCGGCACATATCAGCGATACACCTTCATTGAAATTCACTGAAATGCGAAAAGATCCTTTTAATTATTTCTTCCGTGCTTCCTTATTTACAAGCTTTGTAACTAAAAGACTTTTTAAGGACAGCAAAAAGCGCGTTTTTATTTTCGCATAATGGTTTTACGAAAATTTTGAACATTAAACGTTTACCACCCTGAAAAGAAAATGATTTTTATGCCTTTTTTCTGTACATTGTTAAACAGCATTCACTTTTCGCCACAGTTTGTTCCACCTGTTTACTCGTTACTTACCATTAATTGATTCCGTAATCCTGGAATCAGAATTAACTACCGTGCGAACTAAACCACTAAGCAAACCGTAACAATCCGATAACATTACAACTAATAAAAAGTGGTGCTTATAAGTTTTGTCGTAAAATTTAGTATTTCTGCCTATTTTTTCTTCTTTGAACTTTAAAGTTTCATAGACAAAACTAGCTAAAAGTGTTTTCAGAGGTTTAAATTCGCACGCTTTGAATAATAACTTCGTTTTCACAGTTCAACTTTCCCGTGATAAATTGATGGTATTTGCAACTTTAAACATTTTGCTGCTGTATTCAACTTCATAGATAAGTGCGCCAGTTCTAGTTAATGGCCATAATATCCAAATTATTTACTTTTTTTATTGTATTAAATATTAATTTGTGAATTCATACTGTTTCCATGAGACCGAATACATGAAACAATAAGAGATAAAATACATGAGAAAAGAAAGCAGAAGAAGAGAAAAATCGTGAAAATGTAGACAAATCAACCGAATTATAATTCAACAATTGCGTATTTTTCAAGTCATTTTATTAATTTAATTTAACCTTCTTTTAAAGTATGAACAGATTTGATTATTAGCCAGGTCTGTTGTCTTTGTACTGTTGAACATTTTAATAAAGACACATCTTCGTTCGTTAACATTAAAAAACATTTCTTTTTCCTGTTTAGACACCTAAAATCTGCCTTTGATTAAAATTAATCATAAGTTCAGAAAGTAAAATTTCCATTTTGATTAAAATTTTATATCACCCGTCTTCTGCATCGTAACATTTTTTTTAATTAATATTTCGACGTTTCTCTCCAAACAAAAAATTAAGCAAATACGTGTACTCGAAATTGTTCTGGGCGTTCTCTTACTTAGGAACAATTCATGTGCAGTGTGTTAATTAAAATTCAGCGTTGAACTTTCCATTAGGAAGCATCAAGAGTACATACAAGGGTTCACCAAAACGTGGCTGTGTTGCATTATTGCGAAGGTGCATTTGAGGATAGGGGTGTGTTTTGACTGTACTATATATTCTGCTTAAAAAGCCACCGTCGACCTGAAAGCTTTTACTTTGTGAAAGAGCAACAAACCGGAACGTATGTGACTGGCGAAGGGAGAAGCTCAATTAAATGAGACTTGGCGGCATTTGTGAAATATTAAACAAACAAACATTACGGTGGCGTATGAGAACTGCTACCTGACTTTATTATGGGTATAACATGACGCGGGAATGTTCTTGAAAACCGAGGAATCTGCCCTTAACAGGCTGTTAACTAACTGGTTGAAGGGAATGAAGCCAATGATGGGAATAACTTTGCATGTATAAAACTTGTTTAATGATCGTTTTAGGAACTTTTGTGATGGAGATAATGTGTTATTTTATTGTGTAGCTATGATAAAACGTTAAATTGAAAGGTATTCGTTAGTCGTACAACAATAAATCACAGCGATAATTAGGTATAGCTCTTGGAATTCAAAACACATGTCATCTACCAAATGCAATATTTGATACTTGACATCAAAGGCATTTGCTAAATCAACAAGAAGGTTCCCGTGACATTCAAGAAATTGAGTTTATCCATCATATTCACTCTCATGAAACCCATATAGTGACGTTTTTAATTAAAAAAGAGATCAAAGAATTACAAAACAAAAATACCAAATAATTTAATCCTCTAACCCAATCAGACACTTCTGCGAGATGATTCCAATAGCCCGTCGTTTTCATTTTTACCCCATTGTCAATTGATTGATTCAAGAGGCTTGTCCTTGATGCACTAATTTATAATCAATAGGTATGAACTCATATAATTCAATATTCACGGTCAAACTAAAAGTCTGCGTGCAGACAATTTCAACTCGTTTAACTCCAGACTGTACATTTCCACCGTTCAGTGAGACGCGAAAATATCTCAGAAAATTGAAAACGTAAATCAGAGATTGGTGATAAAATCTGCGATTTCAGATTGGAATTATATCGGTCGATCCGTCCTTTGCTTAATTGAAAAGTAATCATCGCTGGAAAAATCTTTCTTATAAACGGCCTTTAAAAGAAAATTCACGCAGAATTGCGCCTCCGATGTTTTTATTAACTTTTTATCAATTTTGCGTTTCCCCCCCGGGCAAATTATTAAATTTCTTGTGACAAAAACTCACTTTGACTTTGGTGCAATTCTTTTTGAAGTAAAACATGTAAATTGGAAACGTTATTGTATTAAATGAACGATAATTAATTCCTCCAACTGATTGTAACAGAATTCCGTGAAAAAAATTACGTTTGCTATACCGGGATTGAATTTCAAAGAGATGTAATTAATTGTTGATTTAAAACGATAGAAACGAACTTCAGAGTCGAAATAGTTTTTGTGTACCTTAGTTATAGTTCAACGTTTAAACATATTTTTTTATTAGCTTTGCTAGCACAAAATGTTATTTGTGTAAATTAAAAAAGCATTTTGTGATATTTGCAAAGTGCAGAGTTATATACCTTGCTGTTTATTTTTGTAAACTGCAACATATGAAATGCTGTAAAAGAACCGTTGAAATTATTTCCTGCTGAAAAAAATCATAAAATTTTATTATCTATAAATCTCAAATCCAACCCTAAACATTAACCTGTCAGGATTCGTACCGGAAAATAACAAAACCTAAATCATGATTTTACACAAAGTAATAAAAAAAATCTATTTATTATTATTTTATATCAGATATCCGAGCGTGGCGTTACATTTATGAAAATAATTAAAGTGGAAATTTTATTTTCGATGATAACATTACAGGTATAATAATGATGTCCGTTACAACGAGAACAAATTTTACAACTGACTTTTAATGATGAAATATTGGACATATTTCATTCAAACAGTGTCCTCCAGAGTAAAAAACTGCATTGTGATTAATGTAAATCGCGATAAAATAAATTGCATTATTTCAACAAAACTTGAATAACGCTGTTTACACCACGTATCGATCCATCAGTCTGCTTTTATTGTTGAGATTATTAATAGCTGATTAATCATTTTTATTCAATGGTGGAGTTCTGGACCTTGTAGCAATACATCACCAAAATGAGAGTAAAATAACTTACAATGTGCTCCACATCTAAAGTGTCATAAGTTGTAAAATCGTGAACCTCATCTCGGTGGATTTAATCATAAAATAGATGAAAATGTTTCTAACTTATGCTGATGAGTTTGGCACGTCATGATGGGGAGTGCCATTAAGGGAGTTCTATATTTAGTTGAGGTTTATGATCCCGTGGTATTGTCAATGAGACATTATTCTCACTCATGCAGTCACTATTTTAGGAACCAGAAGCGACCATTTAGCTCCTTGGAGACTTATTTTTGATGCGAGAACAGAAACAATGCGCCAAAGTTTCAGATAAACAGTTTAGTCTTCAAAGTAGTGCGGTAGTTACCGGAGTAAGAATCCAAACATTACTCCACTTGAGTTTAATAGATCATTGTAATAGAATAGGATGCTTTCAACTTCGCAAATGAAACTAGAAGTTTCAGAGAAGTTATAACAATGCGACATTTTTTTCAAAATTCTATAAACTTTACAGATCTGTCTAAACAATAAAAATGGTGGATGCGCCAAATCTCTCTAAGAACTTGTCGGTCCTTTTTATAAATGGAGATCCCAGAGGATTGTCTGAAGAGCTCGACAAAAAACTTATAAATTTAAAGCACAAATAGAATAAAAAATGTCATTGCGACCACCTTGAAGAACCTTAACAGCTTCTCAGAACAAATGTTTGTATTGTGTTCTCGATCAAAAGGCGCGGCTTCTATTTCGGAATAAACGTTTCCTGTTGTTTTACAGACATCTTTTATTGATGAACACCTTCTTCGAACAAGTTGGGTGTGTCTATCCTTCGTATGCGTGTACTCCGTATCTTTTTAAACCAATATTGAATAACAAATCTTGTTCGAGAGTTTCCGATTTTCATGAAGGCTATAAGCTTCTTACTTACAAGTTTCTGTCGCGAAACAATAACAAGCGAAAAATAGGTTACTTTTTTCGCTTGGCAGTTTATTATTTACTCGAGATGCATTAAAAGTTTAGTGCTCTTGCTAACTTTATCAGTAATTAAATTTGTGATTTATTGCAGACGTAAAGCGCAGAGAGCATGTTTTATAATTGGTGATTTTTGTGATGTTTCTCTGATTTTACATTTTTAATCGCCCTTTAAAAACTGCATTCAAAGTTTAATTACAAATTTTATTTACTCGCTATAACGTGCCACAGTGGTCGTAAACAAAGTTTTGGCTAAATCTCGAAAGTCACTTGAAATGATGAAAACTAATAATAATCATAAAATTTTACAACGCTAAAGCGCTTAATTGTTGAACTTTGAATTTCGAAGCTATCATGCTTAGTAGGTAGAAACATCTCTTTTGTATTAGTTTTCGTAGGACCACATTGAATTTTAGTTAAAATAACGAGCGAAAAATAATTTAACACCGTGAAGATAAATCGCCGTTTTATTATATAATTAGGAAATTAGCTTCTGTCTGCAAACATGAAAACTCCGATAACCAAGTCCCCGACTTTACCCTCATTAGCTGAAGATTGGTTTATAACGGGTCCTCGACGAGTTAATCCAGATTTAACACACCACTCTTAACACATTTTGACCTTACTTTTACAGTTTGTTTTTTTTCCCGTTCCATGTACATCTAGTAGTGACCGGCTGTCGCATATTTGGCGAAGAGGTCATTCCGCTTAACGATCCTCCAGTTGGGGGTTCGGTTGCTTCTGTCAGCAACATATCATCTTTATCTCCCACTTTGACCCTGACTTAGTCTTTCATTTCCGTCTTTATTTCACACTTAGCGACGTACTCTTGCAATAAACAGCATCTGACTGCAGCGAAGAGGATTTAGATGAAAGTCGCACCCCTCGAATAATAATTCTTTCGATCGAAGTTCGTAATATCCCAGTTGAGCCACAAATGTAGTAATAGATAAGAAGATATTTGCTGCATATTGAGTGGCTTTAAATCAGCCGTCAACTCAAGTCACTTAAAGGAAGATAAATATTACAAGGCAACCAACGTGGTAATCGACTAATACTACACAATGCATTTTTTATGTCCGCTGCGACGGTATGTGGGGGTCATGCTGTTACAGTTATATCACCTGTTATGTCCCGATCGATGTGTTCTACCATCTTCCATAAAACTCCGATTGCTGCGAAATATTTTATTAACCTCATAAATGAGTCAACAGACAAATAAAGCGATCGGAGCTAATAAATGTACGATCAAATAAAGCTGAGAGTGGGTGAATTAATGCCTTTTAGCTGTATTTATGTGCGCTGCATTAAAAAATAGACTATTGCAATTAGACCGGATTTATTTACAAACATTTCAATTTAAGTTTCGAATAAATCCATGCAACGTTTAAAGAGAAGTTATTTGAACATCGTAATGTTCAGAGCTGCACTGTATATGTAAATAGGAATTTCCCTTTTAGAACTTGTTTTACAGTCATAAGCATTCAGGTGAATATAAAATATACGATAGAGGAACAGTAATATTTTATTTAACATTATAATTAGCGAGAATCGTTACGGTTTGAGCGAATCATTAGTAGTTACACTTCAGCGCTTGCTGTAAATTACCATACTACATTTTATTGCATTTGTCTTATCTTGCACAGGAAGTGCATGTTAACAAAGTGACATTTTCTTTGTAACTGAGATTCATACTTTTCAGAATTAGGTGGCTATACAAAGGTCACCCTTTTAAACGCTGCACACGACATTAAATTGTCCTGTTTTTCCAAGGGTTCATTTATGAAATCAGATTTTATTTCGACTTTGTTTTGGCTCAGTAGGTACTTGCAAAGAAAGGATTATTTTGATGATATTTTTGTTTTCACAATTCCGCGTTGTGTAAATTAAAATTTTTAATTATCCGCCACTTATCAATTACTTTATTTAATGACTTGCTAAGAACGAATTGTGAGGACTGTTTTTAACATTTTTTTTAACAAATTTTTCAAAATTTAGCAAAACATTGTTTATACTGATCTTAATTAAGCAATTCCATTAATTCTAACCATACTAACCTGTCGTGTTATGTATACGAGCAGGTTCAATTGCTGCGACAGTTGCGGTTGTTGTCGCTTAGAGCCCCCAACTGGTGTCGGCTTGCAAACAATAGCACAAAAGAGCAAAACGTGGTCTTGTTAATTTATACAAAAACATTTGTAGTTGATATGGATGCCAGAAATAGAATTAAATATCTGTAGGTAAGCTGATATTTAAAAAAAAATATGCTGTTTTAAAACATCAGATCTGTCCCAACCAGAAGTTGTTACATTATGATCTGATAATAAATACAAACTCAACAGTTCTAACCGCAAGTTACGTATGTGTAAATGTAACAAGAGCCGAGATGAATATAAATGGTTTACGTATGTTTCCACAAACAATCCGGGTTAACGCCTATCCATTCATAAATGAAATCAGTGGAAGCCAGCATCTTTCGGTTTTTGGGATTAACGCAACCGAGCAGCGTACATCTTTAATGGAAACTTCCTGTAGTAGTTTTCGTTAGTGGTTTGCGCCGAGATGAATTCAGTGGCAAAATGGTATAACATGAGAATCGCTGATGTGCAGTGAGCTGTCAGATTATCTGATACGGAAATTTATTCGGGACCACAGAGTTTGCAGCGTCGTGTTGCGAATACATAAATAATAAAATAACTCCTCAGAAAAGCGAACAGTGGCTACAGTTTACTTTTTCAATTGTAATTTATAAGCGCAATTTAATTCTGTTTGAAAAAGTCTCGTCTAACATATCTGAGTAAGCGAAATGTGTGTATTAACCCATTCCATCAAAAGGGGTGGAAGTGCAATTATCATAGCTCACCGTCAATATATCGGCCAAATAATCATCTCGAGGGTTATTATTTTAGCAAATTTCAACCAGGCAGCTAAAATTACGTCCCAATTAACGCAGTATCGTGTACGAATTAACTTTCTGATGAATTCACATAATCAAAAGCAGAGACGTTTATTACTAAAATTGGTCTTTATTTAGTAACTCATATTTTGTTGTTCTCTCTTACAGTTCATTTCCACTTCTCATAGCACGTGCTGCAAGCGCACTCAGGTATTTATCGCCAATAAAAATTCATAGCTCTTTACTGGAGCAAACCATAAAAAAGGCAATTGTCAAAACGGTCGAAGGCATTGTGTGGTGAAATAATGATCAGGTTTAATTCGAGTTTGCTACAGTATCACCCTCACACACTTTAGTTAATGTCACAGACTTGCTCAATACCCTTGGCACTGGATTTGGCTTGACTAGATAATCTCTGTTACGTTGTACGGAATACATGCTCTAGAAAATTAATCTATATACACTGGAACAAGTCCCCAACAATTGCTTATTAAGATATTACAAGATGGAGGTAATTGATATTAAGATTTATGCTACAACCGAGATTTGATAGTGAGCACACACAGATTTACATAACTAACATCACTAGCTAGTTGGCTATTTGGCGCGTACGAAATATTCAGTCTAAACTCGGCGCATCCACCATTTTCACAAAACAAAATTACGTAAGGCCGACTATTCACTTTCATAAACATCTTCGTCGATAAATTTGTGGACAAATTCCTCAAAGTGAAATAACAGAACATCGCAAAGATAAATCATAAAAGTATCTGTCTATGCGAGCATCGAATACCGTCGATACAAAGTCTGTATTATCACGTGCGATTTTTTATTCCGGGGTAAACAAACGAGCAAATTACAAATCTTTACGGAACTGTAGCCAGTGAAATGAAAACACAGTTAACCCAATTGTACTGTACTTGAGCAAGAAAGCTCCTTCATTTCTCCAATTCTCCCCAAAGTGCATTTAAAATTGCCCCATCAAACACAAAACAGTGTTCCCGATTTGCATAGCTGGGTCGAGAATAACAAACACTCCAGTTGAAAGACTGTGGTCTGGCTTAAGCCCCAACCCAAAACACAGTAAATAATACTGTGGCGGTGTTCTAATCCGGCCACAAACAATGGTGCTATCAAGACAAGCAAGCTTTTGGAAAAAAGATTTGACTGGGTTTCGTTTCAATTATGCATTACATTGCTGGAACCCACGAAGCTGAGTTTTTGTCGTTGAAGGAAGTAAGGGCGGTTAGTTCGAGAAGTAGCTCAAATAACGTCAGAAGGTGTGGCGGCGAAACGGCGTAATCGGGGGTTGGGGAAGCAGACACCTTGTTAACTGCTGTTTTATCACGAGATGCTCGATTTCCCCACTGCATTATAGAATTCTTTGATAGGGTGGTTTGCGAGCAAGACAATAAACTATTGTTGTGTAACTTCTGTTTATTCCGATCTTTAAAATGAATCATGCAATGGGGATTTGTCTAACACACTGCATTTAGCAGGGAAAATGTTCGTGCACATTACTAGTATTTAACCAACTAATTTTCAACTCGAGCAAATTAAAATAAATTGTTGAATGTTGCGTGATCCAGACAATACCCAATTTTGGCCGTGTAGGTGTGTCAGCCCCAAATAAATCATTTCTAAATAATCTAATACACTTTCTCAAAGTTACGTCTGTTATTCTCCCAAGCCTGCAACTTTCAGCGTATTTCCAGCTCAGGTAGATGGTCTAAGTTAACCAGTCTTCCAGCCTGCACCATTTCCCACCAATTCAATTAGATTTTAAAGCACTTGAGGCTGAAAAGAGCTAACCCAGGTTGAGTGTTGGCGATTCTGTCAAACTCACTCAAAGATATCCATCTTATGATTACTTCCCTTTTCGATAGAATGGGCTGATTTAAAATTCAAAATAAACGCTGCTTTTCGGGTGCAAAATTAACACAACTGTTTACTAACCACCCACGGACCATGAATAACCGTGAAAGAAAACAAAAACACGGACACACTTGCGCGGAGAATTCAGGCGGAAATCAAAATTAACTAGACACTGAGTAATAAATTTGTCAGTTGAGATAGAAATACAATGTTCTTGATGGACGCTGTTAAGACGAAATTAGGTAGAAAAAAGCAAAAAAGTCTTGTGAAGTTTTTCGAGGGAAAGCTCGGCGTTGTACGGATGCAATCTCATTTAAAGAGCAATTTTAATCAAAAAAAGTGTTTAAAGTGGAATATCTAGCTAAAACTACCTCCGGTAAGAAATTAAAACTTTCGTGATTAATACTGTAAAAGTATCTAAATAAAAACAATTTTTTCTCGGTTAACACAAACTTCTTCACTACTAATACCCACTATCTTCTTGTAAACTCCAAGTCAAACAAAGTTCGAACGAACGACAACAACGTTATTTATCGTTACTCCAGTTAATTTTTACGTTCGTCGTAAGAATTCTAATCCGACTAGTTCAATAACACGAAGAACAATCAATCTCAGACACTTAAGAACCTCGGTAAATTTTCTTTGTCTCAAAATATGAGGGATTACTAGAATTGCTATGTTACGAAGGCAGAAAGCTAATTCTTTTCATGTGGATATTCTCCACGTGATGTTCATATCCAGCGAATGTCAATACCGTATTTAACAGAGGAAACGTTTCTGGAGCAAAGAATATCTGTGTCGGCATCGATTATCTTGTGTGAAGCTTGAATTTTTCAAACCAAGGAGTCAAGGCCGGAATACTAAACATCGTTGAGATTAATTTAAGAACCTCTATTTACTCAGATTTACCGAAGCTGTATCATAAATTTCGCCTATTGCTTATATTTCTTGTATTAATAGAAGTAATATTAAAAATGTACGAGCTCGAGCTTTCAAGTAATTACGCTGGGAAAGGGCGGAAGGAGTGAATTTACAGCTCGCAAAGAGCAAACGTTGCTGTAACTTTGCTTACCCGATTAACTTCCTAGTTAATATAATAAAGGGCACGAACGCGTTTCTCTGCCCTTATACGCAAGGTGTAATCAAAGCAGCCAATCGAAGAACGAGGAGTGTTGAGGTAATTGGACACCATGCATGAAGTTCCAGAGGTCAAATCTGTTAAGATACAAACTATTTTCGTCGCTAATTCTACCGGCACTTTCTCGTCTTTGTTCTTATTTTCCATTCATTTCGCAGCTTTGGCCGGATTAATGAAGCTTTTACTTTCTCATTCAAATTATGGATATTTATCTCGGCGCATAAAAAATTAACCTGATCATGGAGTGGATGTTTTTAACAAATTGAAATTCAAATTAACTTCAAAGGCGTTCGAGTTAAAAAGTACTTTTAAGTTTTTTCTTGAGAAGGGAGCAAATAGTTACCTATTTATAGTAATGGAAGCCACGAAGTAAAAAATATCGTCTATTCAGGAGTCAAGTCTGCATCAGCCCCACTTTTATTGTTGTGTACTGAAGGCGGTGCACTTCGCAGACAGAATTTTTTCGTCTAGACTGGCGAATTGCTTGTCCGGTTATATTGACCCCATTCTATTAAAGATAAGCGAAAACAAAAAAGGGGCACAATTGACTTGAAAGAAAGCAAGAATCAAAAGAAATAACTCTAAAGGGAGGGGGAGACAAAATTAAACAAAAATATCAAAATCAAATCAATCTGTGCGTTTTCAAAAAACAAAATCAAACAACAAAAAAATATATTACGTAAAAACATAAAGAAATAGAAAAACAATTACTATGACAACGAGATAGAGAGAATGAAGGAGGTGGAAAAAATACAGAAACAGTCCAGGAAAAAAGAAAAACTGGAAACATAGTGCTTTTGGAAGTGGGAGAAATTTTACAGAAGCCAAAAGCAGGAAAAGCGTCGGAACACACGAGCTAACCCCAGAAATGATTCAATGTCTCGGACAGGAAGACCTGAAATTGCTTTATATACCAGTTCAAATGGTATGGAAAAGCAGCGGATGCCTATTGACTGGAAGATTGCAATTCTGACTGCAATAGACAAAAAGTGACACAATAAAATGTAATATTTTGCAGAGAAATACATATGTGTCAAGTTACAAAAATTTCCACAATTCTCGCCTTCTAAGCGGACGGACTTTATTACGCAGAGAAATAATGAAATAAAAATTTGTTTTGTAAAGAGAATAAAAAACCTTAAATTTTGAACGAGCGAGAAAAATCACATCAAGCGAATACAAGTGTGAAAGAGAAAAATATTCGTTACGTAGTGGATAAACTAACACGAGCCACAAGATAACGAATGCGGTAAGTAGCTGGCGAACACTAGATACAATGTGAAAATAGAAAAGAAAATAAATTAAAGACGAGCTGAAACCTAAGACCACGCTTAACAAAATACAAAAAAAGCCTCAAGACAAAAAGTCATAACAAGAAACAATTAACACAACTAATGCACTTGAAAGGGAGAGAAAGGGCGAACATTATGATGATTCAAAACATGTCACCGAATTGAGATAGATAGAGGTCTCTGCTAAAAAGTTAAAAAAATTAATTGTTTCAACTTCACTTTTAAGATGTGTTTAATTTTCAGCCGTCACTGAATTTTGCAGATTTGTTTTTGAATTTAACTCTATATTTTGTTTTTAAATAAAAGAGATGTATACAATGAACAACAATAAACTAATTTAGTAAATGCAGAGCCATTATAATTTAATTAAAATTATATGATTAAAGCGAATATATGGTTTTTAGATAATGCATCTAACCATATTTTTGTACAACTGCCAATTAATCTGACATATTTATTATACCCAGTCTATTTATGCATTATTTCTGTTTCAGTTTTAATGAAATTTGCATCGAATTTTTGCAATGCAGACACTTGTTTGTGTTGTGTTAAATTACATGTTGACTAGATCTACTCTATCCGTATGGGAATTGCCTTGTTTTCTATCCCCAATAAGACAAAAATCAAATTACCCTCTAATACATTTTTAAAAAGGACTTTCAACCTGGCGTGATTTTTACTCCAAAAAATCAGACCATTTTTTGTCCCTTTTAGTCGCAACTATCACATTGAAAAAGGAAAAAAAATTAAAACCTACCACAAACTATTTACTGAAACCAGCACGACATCTACAAATTCACGGTATGTGTGAGGTTGTCGAGATTTTATGCACGCAAGCAACCCCAACAAAACGAGTCGGCCTTAATATCCCCTAAACTTTGCTGACAGAGATTCTGTAGCCTCCGGCTCATTGTAATTCATTGGCAAATTATTTTCAAGTAAAAAGCGCTTGATTTTTATTGAAACAGTTGTGAATGTGGGTGCACATCTTTGGTGAAATAATATTAATATTTGAAGTTTGCCGTTCCTGCTCCAGTTATGTTACAAGAAGTAAGCAAATAGAGGCGGCTAATTAAAATTAACAGTGCGATCGTTAAATGGAATACTTCTACCCTCGCGCTCTATTTGCTTAATCTTATCAATGTTATACATGAATCATGAAGGGCTGAACTACCCTTTGTTGCTACCTTTATCGTTTCACTTTAATTCTACTCAATTATGTATGGAGTACATAACAAAGTGTTTGGGATGATCACTAACCCAACCACTCGATAAACCTATATCCGTTTTAGGCTAAATAGCTTAATATCAATAACATGAGGGGATTATTAAATAGAACAGTTTGTGGTGTTAAAATCCTAGAGATTTGGAATATTTGAAATATGTATGACACATTTAAATGACAACCACGTTAGGTAATCTTTAGTTTATACAGTTGCAGCACTTCTCTGTTTAGTTTCGTAGCGAGCGATAAACTAGTTTAATCGGCTTTTAGAAAATCCTTTCAGACTTTTCACCAGGAGATGGCTCTTTTCACTTCGATGACCTTTTACTTCGTGTTATCTCCTCGTTAAGTTTTAGCACTTTTATTAATTTTGCAGTAAAGCGAAAGACGACTTGCATTTTCACATGTTGTTCCCCTTTTTTGCTACACGCAAGCCATTGTACTTCTCTTGCCCCGATAACATCTGTTAAACCTGTACGAAATTTAATTCACCTGATTTATTCATTTCAGCGGAATAAGTTAAAGTATTTAAACGTCGCGATAAAACCAAACCACCGAAATTTATATTCAAATGCAAATGCAATTAAAGTGGTAAAAACAAAACTCTTCATTTGAAAAAACCAGCAATCTTACCCTTATAATCTAGTGTAAATTGGATAGTTCTTTTTGTGCGCGAAACACAAAGAAAAACGAAATTGATTAATATGAGGGCTAACTTGACCTCAGTTCTTTTGTGATTAAAATTTATGCGAGCAATTAATGTCGGCTGCCGTTTGATTTAGTAATCATTGTGGGATTAGTTGTCTTTTTATTGTAATTGAAAAGGGAGAAATTGTGGCGTAAACGGTCGAACACGAACAGCTGATAAGACTAGTTTATCTTTAGTTAGTTGTGGTCATTAATCGTACCACCACAACGTCCCTAATTTTTTTATTTCTAGTGAATATGACTATTAATAATCTGAATATTTTAGTACCTGCGAAATTAAATGTTTTCCATTGAATAATTTAATTTAGGTTTATTATCTAATAAAGGGATTTCGGTGTACACTCGATCTCTTGCGCTTTAGAGACAATAAAATTTATCAATAAACTGTATTTTACAGTCAATTTAATTTAATAGGATAGTTTCAAACCTATTTCAGAAATATTAAATTTTTAGTTACTTTTATATTCGTAATAGTAATTTTTGTGTTGCAGTATTAAAGCTTTCGGATGGATTTAATACATCGTAATTACGTTACTAAATCGAGTATTTAGGCTCAAACAATAATTAAAGCTTGGGGCCATACTTTAGCCAATTATCATAAAAATTCGTAGAATTCGAACAATTCAATTACGAGTTTAAACAATAGTTCGAAGTCGTTTTAAATTAATTGAAAATGTGTATCTGTTAGTTTGGTCCATTTAAAACAGTTAAATTGTGCATGAGGGTCATAAACAAACGTTCCGTTACGTGGACGACAGGCTTAACAAAGCTTGTGAATTGGTGCAGTTTTCTCTTCACGTCATCATCATAATTTATGATATTCGTTGGGAATGTATAATTTTATTAGCTGTGTGGAAAGCTGAGCGCATAAAGAGACGAAAATATGCAAACAATCGGCAAATAATTTATTTCACACTTTTTTATTTTATATTTGTTTATCTTTCTTTGTGTTAATTTTTTCATTCGTTATATTCTTTGTACTCTTTAGACTATGCTCTTATTCTTATTCCATATACATACTTTTTAGTTAAAAATAATTTTTCTTGGATATATTAAATTCTAGATTGTTTAGAAGTACTACAGTTTCAATAGCAGCGTCGGCGCATCCACCATTTATTTATACCAGTAAAACGGTTTATGTCTGCTGATTCCAGTCGACAAAATATAACGATATTCTTCAAATTTTACAGGTAATAAAATTTCATTAATATTAGCTCCGATTTTTCCGAATTAAAAGGGCCGAGGAGATGGCATCAAGTCAACTAAACGACGTCGTCAAGCCTGTACCATTTTCACAAAAGTTATAATTACATTTGTTGTTCTGACTTTCATCATGGATGTTTGAAACTAAAGTAATTTAACAAATTTGTTGGTAGAACTTGATAATTTGGAATACAGCTGTGCCCATAAGTCGCATATTGAAAGGAGTAAAAATGTATTTAATAACGTCTTGAGTGAGTAGTTATATGGTTTACCATTTCTTTGAAGTAAAAATGTTATACGAGAGAAAAGTTCAATCAGTGCAACTGCAGATAAGTTCTCTATTTGCAATAAAACACAACCATCGTAACGTTTCAACATGTAAAAACCTTTAAAACTAAAAGCAATATTTGGTAGAAGGAAAGAGAATAATTTTACTTTAGAATTGAGTAAAAGGCTTCATCCTACGTCAGATTTTAAATGAAATTGAAAAATGGAATTGGTCCGAACTAGTCAATAAAAGAAACGAACTTTGTTCAATCAACTTCAGAATTTTATCTATTTTACACACTAACGCCTCCGTGAGAGTTTTCAATAGATATCGATAACAATTTGCTGAAATCTGCGCGAAATACAATAAAAGTCAGAAATACTAACAATTCCAATAAATCACCATTATAACAACGTGGTTCTGCAATTTTTATAAAAGTTTTAATAAGCCTCTTTCCGGATGAACAACTCCATCGTAACGACTATTAAAACCTGTGTTTTTATTCAGAATTGATGACTTCGGCCATCTAATTTCCTCCAAGCCGGTTTGCAAAAGTTGCACGACGTTTTCTTAAATTCAAGGGTTGTTGAGGCCTCTTTCGAACGTAAAAAACATAAAAACTTTTAATCCCATTATCCTAACTGATGCCGAGACGATATCAATTCGTTTCCAGAGGTTTTGTGTACTCCTTTCCACTCAAATGACGTTAAGCCTCTCGTGGATGATAATATCTTCTCCATGACAGCGGTTTAAAAATTTTAACTTGAAACGATAAATCCTCGAGAACGTTCTCATTTAGCCAGAAGCAATTAAAGTTATGGATGCCATTTCGGCGCGGGCTAATAAAGTGGCGCATTTTATTAACAGAAACATGAATTTGCACCACTTTCATAACAACAATAAGATGCTCTGGAGTTGGACAAAAGACTAATGAATAAATGAATCGAAAACACGTAAATTGCTTTTAGTTAGTGTAAAACAGCGCTAGTAGAAGGGTCAAATGAGTTAGTGTGTCCCATTAAGATTTTGCCGCAACTTGATACTCTAATGGTTCTCTATAATTAATTCCATCCCTAGACTAACTTGCAATAAACGTAGTAATAAACATGTCGCTTATGGAAACAATTATTAATTTTCAGCGGCTTTCATTTACTGTAAAGTTATAAAACAACAAGCAGCAAAAATATTTTCTTAAAAGTTGAGGAAATTATTAAACTTACTGTTGGCTTTGAAGCTTCGTCGAGAGTGAAAACCAAAACAAAAAGAACTTCTTTGTTATCGCACGGTATTATTTTCAATAAAACTTTCATCGTTTCAGAGCAATAAACAAACCGACAGTATCTAAAATCCTGTAAAAAATCTAAAAAGAAACTCGAGATTATCTAACAGATTTCGTATATTTTGTTGGACTCTTAAAATACGATGACCGTGCTGATTGAGTACAACATTAAATATTTTATTTTCTCGTAGTTCCCGAGTTTCACATCTCCGCTTAAAGAGCCTATCCAAGGTAAATAATTGAGGAAATCCATCATAAGCCAGAGTTGAGTGAACTGAAACAGACATTTTGTAATAACCTGTGACATTCATCATAGTAGATATTATCTTACCATTGTAATTGCAATACCTACAAGAAAATCTGTACATACTATTCCAGGAGAAATTTATCACATCAACTGTAGAAACTATTTTACTCTGCAATTCAATTAATATTCACGAGAATTGACATAACCGAATTAGCCAGTTTCGTCGTATCTGAAATTCATAGTAACTCTGAGTCTGTGATAATTGTTTGATGTCTAACTTATGTATATTATATCTTTTGATTAAACCGCGCGTGTTTACGAAATATAATTAATCATTTTTATCCGGGCTTTCAGAGGATCATCAGAAATGTACCTAAGCAATAAATCTGCCAATTGTCGAACTCAGCGATCAGAGAGAAAAATATTACAACAATGTCGTTCCGGGTCATCCTTTTACCAATGGAGCCATCGATTTCTCCGCTAGCTAACTGAAAGTAATATTGTTTTCCTTTAATTTATTACACCTGGTCTTTCCTACAGAAAGCTTTGCAATATTTGCGAGCAAAGAGATAAAGAGGGGACCTAACAGATCGCAGATGGATGGCAATGACGAATGAGGGTTATCTGCGGAACTATATAGGTCGCAATCGACGAGCCTTTGAGTTATACATCAATCGGCCATAACTCAGATGTTGGTCGCCGTACGTGGATTTTGAGCACGCATTTAAAATCTGCGGAAAATTCTGCGGTTAATGAGTTAAGTTTGTTCCGAAAATAAGCGAGTTATCGACCAAAGCAAATTTCCATTTTTTTTTAAATTAAATTTTTAATTCCAACCCAAAACACAAATTTTTTATTAGCCATAACACACTTATTTGTTGTACGGAAGTTTTGAGTACGGATTTGGAAATGTAAACAGCTTTACAAATAACTATAAATAATATTTTCAAGAGGAAGAAACTTTTTCAAGACGAAAACGGCGACGTTTAATTGAAAAAAGTCTGAAAATTATATTTTAACATATAAGTCTTACTTTCTCGTCGCGTTATAAGAGCAATTTTCTTGTTATTTTAATCACCTCAGAAGATATATTACGCAGGTTAACTTTTAATTAGTTGAGAAATGAGAAGAGTCTTGTAAAGCTCCTAAGCTATCGTGGTTTCCCGGCAATTGGCGGAGAGGTGTGTTGCTCTGGTGCTGAGTTGCTGATTCAAACGATCTGCTTTAAATTAGATCTAACCACTCCATAAATTAAAGACTGGGTTTAAAACTATAAAAGCAATTTACGGAAGATTTCAACTGGATTAAGCTCTCAGTAATTGTCTCTGGATTTACAGTGATGGATGCCACCAAAAACCTCGAAAATTAAACCTGATTGTATCCGCATAACTTATTTTTCCCCTCGTCTGTGAAAAATTAGAAATAAGATATTCTTCTCTGATTTCCTCTGAGACAAATGAGATGTAATACCAAAAATTAATAGTGTGTCAAGTTTAAACGAGAGATGTGCTCGTAGATCAAATACACGCTTTGTTTTAAGAAACTTAATTTGATGAGGACGTACTTCTGGCAGTGTAAAGAGTTCTACGTCGGCTGCTTTGACGTGCATCATTAAATTATCTAATTGCGATGATACGAGGTCGCTTCATCCGGATATGAATAATCAGCTTATAGACAATCAAGCCTAGCCACTTTAAATTATACCATGATTGATGGAATATACGTCCGCCGAACCCATCAAACTAACCGCATTAAACTCGTCTTTAGCGTTAATTAAATTATGGCAGTGTGTGCTTGTCGTACAAATAGCATATCGACCGAGGGTGGAGTATCCAGTAACACCGCAAAAATTATAAAAAATAAAATAAAGACTCATTTTAGAAATTTTTATTTTCTCGGTTTCAAAATTGTGAAAAAAATGCATTTTTGTTGAGTTGGCGCCAAAGCGATAAAATTTGGACAGGTTGCTACTTTCAAGTTATTATTATCTGTACCAAACTTGAAAACTTTGGAGTAACAAACTTAAAGTTTAGAAATTTTTATTTTTACAGCGAACCTAAAAGTTTCAAAATCTTATAAAAATGTATTTTTCTATTTCGCGTTCATAATGAAGATATTTCGATACGCGTTTGAGCGTATTTCGGTATCGTAATGGACCAATCCCGTGCCAATATTTCCAGGAGCATTTATTTTTCTTAGGTTTGCAGCAGACAAACCGTCAACCTGCCGTCAACGTTGACAATTTAGATTTTGGTTTTGATAAACCATGATAAATCGATCAATACACCATTATTTCTTGTTGTACTTGGCTTAATAATTCATCGGAGAAAAACTCTTTGGATGCAAGAGAACCATCATGATCATGATCAACATCTTCGCTCTCTTGAAATTGGATTTGGCTACTTCGAATTTTTTTCCCGAACATTTTGCAAATGCCAACTACCCTAAAATTCCCTAGATTTCAAAATCAAGTTTTTTCGTTTAAAATAAGGCGAAATAGAAAAAATAGCGTATGATACTTGTTCATAATGCATTTTGCCGCACTTACTACTTTATCACACTCCTCGCTGCGCTCGTCGTGTCCTAAAAACGTGCGTGCGGCAAAATGTTCATTATGAAACGCGTTTCATAATATACTATTTTGGTTGTGTAATTTGAGAAGATTGTGAATACTAACTGATTTATTGACTACATCAAATTTCAAAATTCTGGAGCAACGGACTGAGATTTTAGAAATTTTAATTATTAAAGCAAACCTTAAAATTTCAAAATTGTGTAAAAAAATATATATATTTGGCTGTGTTAAGGCTACCGCAATAAAATTTAGAGAGATTACTAGTCTTAACTCATTTATTAACAGCATCAGATTTTAAAATTATCGAGCAACAAACTCAAATTTTAGAAATTTTTATTTTTATGGCAAACCCAAAAATTTCAAAATTTTATAAAAATTGTATATTTAGTTGCGTTAGCGCCACAATAATGAAATTTGTAGGAGTTTCTACTCTTACCTCATTTATTAACTGCACTAAATTTCAAAATCCTGAAGCAACGAACGCAGATTTTAGAAATTTTTATTTGCACGGCAAACCTGAAAGTTTCCAAATTCTTAAAAAAAAATTGTATCTTTAGTTGTGTTAGCACCACAACAATAAAATACGAAGAGGTTGAAACCCTTAACTCATTTATTAACTGTATCAAATTTCAAAGTTCTGAATCAACATACACAAGTTTTAGAAATTTTTATTTTTAGAACGAACCCAAAAGTTTCAAAATTGTATATTTTTGGTTGAGTTCAGGCCACAGCAAATACATTTTGGGAGGTTGTGACTCTTAACTCCTTTATTAACTCCGCTAAATTTCAAAATTCTGAAGCAACATACTCAGATTTTACAAATTTTATTTTTAGAACAACCCAAAAGTTTCAAAAAGTTTGTAAAAAAGTTGTGTTTTAAGTTGTGTTGGCGCCGCAGCGTCAAAATTTGGAAAGGCGTGTACTCATTTATTATCTGTTGTACCAAGTTTCAAAATTTAAGATCAAAATACTAAGATTTTAGAAAATGTAATTTTTAGAGCAAACCCAAAAGAGGAAAAAAATTAATCAAGGCAGAATGATAATCTGATATAAATATTTAAGTGCTAAGAATGCAAAAAAATCAGATTCTTTTAGAATCCAACAAAGCCATTTATCTTGGAAACCCAAAATGTAGAGAAAGCTTGAAAATATTTAAAATCTGGCCTCATCTAATTTGATGACATTTAAACCGGAACTCAAATAAATTCCTTTTTATCCTAAAATAATAAAAAATAACGTCAACATTATTTATTAACGAAATAAAGCCATCTAACTCCATCTACATACGTGGAAAATTGCCCTGTCGCCAGTAAAATACTTCCAGAAGGGAAAGAAAACTCCATTTATAAAATTGATACATGTGAAAAAATAACCTCGCCACTTCCAATAGCTCAAATATTTCATTCTCGTACGCGAAAATTCAGATTACTCTTACACTGACGTGGTAATCCCAAAACTAAATTATCGTCCAAATTTAAAACACGGCAATTTTTGCATGCTCGCTCTTCAAACAAAAAGCTAAATTTACAATTACAACAGATCCGGACTTTTTGTTTTGATTTAACCGGCATCATTCTATGTAAACTAGTTCAATGTTACAAAACGCCACAAAATTGAGTAAATCTCAAGGAAATTCGTTAGGTTTTTGCGCTGAATATAAATACAATGATACTATTCATCTAGAGGCATAGCGTGACGTATAATGGAAATGCGACCTAGTTTATGAATTATACATTATCAAGGACATTATTTACCGTACTCTAACTTCAACTGGGGTCTAAATATACCGATTATCACGCTGCATTAAAAATTCGAAGAGAACATAATTGTCAATTTGTAAACGACGCATTGTTGTCCCTTCCATGTTCTACAGTTCCGAAATTAATCCAACAATTAAATCTCTAAAATTGAATGGTCAAGTAAACATAATTCGCATAATATCCTCTAAAAGCTTGTTTGCGCAGACTTGCTTCGGCTTTATCCAAACCAACCGGAGACAACGCAAAATAAGTTAATATCCCATTTCAGACCGTTCTTTGATTAAATATTGTGTTAAACTTTACAGACTACGATTCTTCATCACGTTTTTGTCCCATGTCGCTATTAAAACCGACCTGTGTTTACTCCCTAAGAAGCAGTCAAACAAATAATTCGCTGGCCAAAGTTTGCGTACGAAATGATTTGAACACATGAGCGACTCGTGTGCGTGCTTATTTTTGGGTGGAGGGCGTTCTATAAACAGTATCAAGGGTTGTAAAGTGTGAACATGAACCAGCAATAATTCAAGGGGTAAAGTGGTGATCTCGTTATTCGAATTGTATCGGAATTGAATGTAAAGTATCTATCCCACATTTATCCGTAATTCGGTTGATTCCAATTCTTACCCCGTTTTTATTGCCATCACGATCATCGATCTAAAACCTATTACTACTTCGGAATGAATGTTACAAGAAAGTTGATTGCATCGGAGGAAATAAAAAACAAAGTTTTGAGTAAGCAAAATGGAATTAATTCGTATTATATTTAGTAATTGAGTTGGGAAGTTTAGCTTGTAGGGGACAAAGGTAATGAAGTTTTATGGATCGTGGGAGGAGAGATAAATCTGGGGCTTTCATATGGTAATATTCGCCCAATATAGTTCCGTTTATATCTTTAATATCTTCACATGTCATGTCACCGGAGAGATATCCATAAAAGCTCACTCAAAAGAAATTCATTTTAATATAGCGATATTACACCTGAACTCGACAAAAAACAATTTTCAAAGTATATTTAAAATCCAGACGTACGTCATTAGCCTGTTTGTAATACACCGGAAACTCTTTTCTTGTTGTAAATTAAACTTAATACAGCCATTTCCGATTCGCATTAATTCAAAATGAGTTCGTTTCATTTGTATCAAGCTTTATTTATTGTGTAAGAACCAGATGTTTAAACTCCATTTAAATTATTTCTCGAGCTCAATAAAAATGTGTCTGGAAGTTGAAATTTTACGAATGGCGTGGTAACAGCTGACTTAAAGAGCATTTCAGTTCCAGCTTTCCCAGACTTCATAAATACTCGTCTAATTCAATGATTTACTTGAAGAATATTTTTCTAATTGGATATAAGGTCAGCGCGGAAAGCGAGGCGAAGCTGGTCGCCACAGAAGACCTCTTTGTTTTTAAGTGTCGCAGTCTGAGTGGTCTCTTTGTACCATTTACAAACAGAAATCACAATTTGAAGGCTGTGAAACCTCCAACGAAACATTACCTTCAGATATCGGGCGCTGTATATAATCAATTTAAAATCGCAATCAATCACTTGCTGACCCAAATAAAAGAAAAAGGTATTCAACGCCGCCACCGCACAACTTGCGTATGACGGCAGTTTGAAAAATATAAAATTCACCTCGGTTGACGGATTTTTTGTGTTTAAAAATAAAACATAAATCTCTATGAAATAAATTTGATGCACCTTGCTATTTGAATTTCCTTTTATGACAGTTTACAAAAAATGTAAATAAAGTTTTTTGCTTTCATTAAATTTGCTACTATTTTTGGCGTACTCGTGGTAAATATGTTGGTCCAAAGCCAGACGAGGAAATTTGTTCTCTTATGTTGTAAAGTTTGATGTTTCATTTCAGCGTGTTGGCAGCGCCACAAGTGAAAATTTGCTGAAATATTCTATGCTGCACGAACTTTGGATCTTTTATTTTACAAAAAATACATGTGAAGCACGGATGTTGCCATTTACTTATTTTAATTACGCTTCGAAATGCTTTATTGTTTTACAACATCCAGTAAATCAAACAAAAAAACTCCATTTTTGTTTTATCGTCCAGACAAAAGAATTCGGTTTTTATTGACACACAAGTGATGAAAAACCAACAAAAGCTGGAACATTGAAAATTGTTAACTTCAAAATATTTGTAAACCTGTAAAAAAACAGTTGTTCATTCGCATTATTGACCCCATGCTGGCTGCACTGAATTGAGATTAAACTGTTTTGGAAAACTACACAAAACAATAAATTTGAAATCTCACGTTCATCGACACATCAGCCGCATATAAATAAGCTTCAAAGCAGCAATTAAAGAGTGAGTAAACTACAGTTAAATCTGCTTAATTCAATTCCCTTGAATTCAGTTAAACACAAATTTGGTTATTTCGTTTACCAGTTAGAGGAACTGCCTCATGTGGAAAATTCTGTATAAAATTGTGCACTATATTTAATTAAGTCTGTAAAATAATATTATTTTCTGCACAAAGCACCAAGTAAACGAGTTCCAGTTTTGGCCTAAAATCCGAGCCTTAAGAAACATTGTAATGATCAAAAAATTTATTTCAGTGGAAGCGCTGCGAATAAATTTTAATGAATTGCAGCACTGAAGATTCGTGTTATCAAACTTGGTCGCTACTTGAGCAAATATCTTTTTAACATCAAAAGTAAATGTGTATACGACAAATTTATAAATAGATTTAACGAGAAAAATTCTTCCATAAAGTTATTTCTAGACATGCAAGTCTGCTAAATTTAAATGTAATGGAGGCAGTGGTCATAATTTTTGTTTTGCGATGCTGAGGGACAAAAAGAAGACCTTTTTGAAGCGTTCTTAAATTAGATTAACTCTTGTCGAAAGACGAATCAGAGCGATAAAAATCTCATCGAGTTAAAAGCAATTACCTAACACAAGCTAGTTTTATAAATTACTTATTGGTTTGCCAAGAACACAATTTTTTGTTTCGTGTCTTTCACAACTATCCAACAATAAACTGTTTTAACAGAAAAAAATTGAAAATTTTTAGAGTAACATTATAGATGCAAAAGTGGGAAAATCCGGGCGTCGGAAATGGTGGATGCGCCGGGTCAATTTTAATTAGGTTTAATTGCAGTTAAACGATTCTTTGAAACGCTATTGTTGTAAATGTTATTATCCACTCCAAGTTAAGTGCTCTCCGTTTTTGTGTGTAATTCAAATGGATCTAACCAAACAAAGGCGACAAAAAGTGCATTAGCTCTACGATTTAGCAAACCACCAAAAATTCTCGTACAATTTTACCCTCGTCTACATTAAAAACGTTTCGTTCTTAACCCATAGAGTTTAATTACAACTGCATTTAGGAATTTTCGTGCGTCTAAAAACACCGCTCCAAACAGTCCCAACATGCAGCTATGGCGTTTCCCGAAATTGGCCCGGTCCCTTTCAAGTATCCCCAGCGACCTTATTCCAATTTACCGTTTACATATCTACGTGCTCGCGGCTGAATAGGTGATTTAACATTAGAGACGGAAAGTCTCACAACGCACCATGACACCGGACCATTCTGTGCAAACTCGGTGAGTTCCGTGAGAAGAATTTAATTTTGATCCTCGCAAAAACATGTGATTTCCTTGTTATTGCCACTCTACCTGGCAGGGGTTTCAACGCAACACTCCAGAATTGAAATTTAAAAAAAAAAGACGTCTAACAGAAATATACTCGTCTATTATTCATAATCCACGCAAAAATTTATGTTCCCATCTGAGTGTACGTTTCTTTCTAACATTTCTTTATTAATGGATACCTACTCTCCGAAGATGAGAAAAGTTACCACAGGGGGTCACTTCGTAGAAAAGACAAAGTAAGTTACAATAGATTTTATAATGTAAATTGCAGATTGGTTGAAGAACCGCTGAATTATTTATGCCATGGAACGCATTTTTCTATTCGACTCCTACACCGTGTGGTGTTGTCTCTAGGGAACATTTCAGATACGGCAAGGCAATAAAAACATGTTGAGACCAATTCGAAGAAACGGGAATACAATTCGTGAAAGAATCTAATAGGAAAGACGATGAGTAATGCGAAATGATAATGCAATCTAAGTAATAGAGAGGAAACCTGACGGACACTTGCCATGATTGATACAACTCAGAATGACGAATGTTTCAAATACGCGCAAGAAATTGTCATTTTGAGAATCTGGCGAATGCTAGAAGTCGGAGTTTCCTCTTCAATAACGAGGCTCGCACGCTTACAAACTTACTTGCGCTGCCGACAAGCGCTTTGACGTGAACTTTGGAAGTGATTGTACATTTATGATGAGAACGTCACGAGCGAATTTTCAAATGATTAACATTTCAAGCTTCAAGTTACTGGATGTATGCGCTACATTCCAAGATTTGCAAAACACAAATAAATGACATTTTCAGAACTACCAAGAGAAACGATCAAGAAAGGAAGAAGTTTCTTAAATTGTTCGAAATGTTCGCGTTCTAATGTGAAATTATAAATCCTCAACAAATATGTGGCTGAATTAAGTTTTTTTTAGACTTTTTTACAAAAGTTCAATTCGGCTTTCCCATTTGGTTTTTTATTTCACTATTCACAGGTACATTGAACGACACCTTTTAATTTATAAAAAAATAATCATAATTAAAAATACAAATTTTATAATATTTGGCGTCTTTATTAAATAAGATCCTTTGATTTTCTTGGCTTAATGGAATTCCTCAAATATTTTAGATTTTCATCAATATCTAAATAAGTAGGTATAATTCATATTGTTTTATTATTTATTCTCTTAGATTTATGATTTTCCTTAATTTTAAATATTTTGATTCAGAAATCTAAGCTCTACAAAATCACAATATTATTATACACTCATGTCAAATACTCAAAACAAAGAATGAAAGCGTTTGGAGAATTGCGACATGCAAAGGATTAGCGTTTTCAGCAGTTGGCTTAGCGGTTTCAGTGATGGAATCTATTAGTAAATGAGCGGTTAATTTAACAACCAATTAGCGGTTAATTCTACTAAAGATTAGCAATTGATTTAAATTTTCTCTTACCTTTAAAACAGTAGTTCTTTTATCATGATGAATAAGTGATTGAAAGAATTGTTTATCTTATTAGATTAATTTGAATTTCTTAAGTCCAATAGGTACTCTAAATCTGCACATGAGTAAAAAAACATTAACCAAATTTAACGAAACTTTGGTACCTTCAAGAACGTTATAGATTGAAAATTTTTTCCAGAATGCTTATAGTTTGTAATATATTGCGTGTTACAAGATTATTACAAAAATTTTACAGTGTTATAGAAATAAGTACATTAAATTAAACTAGTGGTAGATCTCGATAAAACAAATAACTTTTTCCTCGCCTGGTTTTCCGAAATTCTCAAGTTTTTTCAAAATAATTTGGGAATATTTAAGTGACCCTCGTAGGCATATTTTATATTATTATTGTTTCGTAAATTATGGACAACAACAAATTGTGTCAACGCGATGTTTAGACACGTGCCGTTTTTATGAAAAATTAATGGACTAATTTAAAACAGGAAATAAGTAAAAAAAATCAAATTTGACCAAGAAAACAGGAAATCCTACTTTTTTCGTGTTGTTAAAACTTCAACAGTTCATTAATGAAATTAAAAAAAGTGTTCAAAGTGACTACAATTTTTTTCACAACAAAACTGTGCACATCTCAAAAATCTTCCTATGTAAAGCCTGTTAGCCTGAACAGCATTTTGGCCAACCTTTCCGAAAATCAACACCATGTCGGGTTAATACGACGTTTGAAAAATTAACATTTTTAATAATTTTTTGAGGTTTAAACACTTTCACTTTCCGTAAAACAATGATCTGTTCCCGAAACCGGTAAAATTAAAACTAAAATAATTCATGTAATCAAGTTTAACTGAGCTCGACTTTTGGAAAACCGCACAAAAAAAATTTGTCAAAACAAGACCACTAGTTTAATTTCCTGTACTCATTTCTGTTACACCCTTTGTAGTAGCCATTATATTATATCCCACCAATAAATTTTCTAGAATTGACTATAAATTTTCATAATTTATATTTGTAGTGAAATGGAATGAATGAGAGATTAAAACTTCTGACTGGTCCACTTCACCTGCATTTACTAAAATAATGTTTCGTGCTCGCCAGATTCTATCGATATTTAAAATGTTGCAATACCAACAGCAACAGACTTTAATTAGGTATTATTCGTTTTAATATTTTTTTTGTTTTGTTGCACGAAATTCAACACTCTCATTGTGTTAAAAACTAACTCATTCCCAACAAAACCATTTGTGGGAAACTTAGAAAGTAGTTTATTCTATAGAGACTAAAGTTTCGTTACAAGTTACGAATAACTCGGTATTAAACATTTTCAAACGTCTCTTTATTTACAATCTACAAAGAATAATTTGATGAATTGCAAAGAATTGATTTTCTCACACTGAGTAACTTGCAAAACAAAAACAGTTTTTGGACCGTAAATGTTGTACGTACATAATAAGACTTTATTGGACTCGCCGTCTTTATTACCTCGCCCAGACATGAAAATCACATAAATATCTGTTACAAGTAAAATGGAGGGTTTAAATAACAAAAACAGTCTAATTATGAAGATTTATTAGAGTACCGTTATGTTATATTACTTGATAAGTAATCAAGCAGCGATCGATCTCTTCTTCGACCAATTCTCCGATTGAATACATTTGAAGCCGTGGTAAACAACACCAGTTTGTATCATATCCTACACGTGGATAAAACATGAATTATGTATTTAAACGTGAAGGCAAGTAAATATTTATTGGCCTGAAACACGTAATTTGCAACGAAAACCATTAAATCAAAGAAGCAGGTGTTTGGTGTGGTTAATTGGTTAAACATAACTGTCGCAAAAGTCAATAGTAATTGCAAGATTGTTGTATTAACGCAGTTAGATACTGACCCGAATTGCATTGAATTTACGGATCGGAACAATTGACAGATAAACCGAAACCAGCAAGCATATTGATCGTTAGTTACTCCACAGGGAGGTATTCCTGTACCTCCCTAGTTCATCCATCACGTTTGTAATTCAACCTTCGATTACTTCCATGAGAAGATACGTAGTTTTGCTTCATCATTTTCAAATAAATTGTACAGCCGCACTACTATACTTCCAGTGCAGAATTAGTTGTCACATTTTACGGCTAATACTTTCTTCCAATCTTCGAGTAAAAATCTAAAATGAAATTGCGAAAACTTGTGCGTAAGCATATAAAAATTTTATATTCCTCTACGGGAAATTTAACGAAATATAAAAATTGATATCGGTTTGAAACGCGATCAGTTTGTTAAAATATAACTTTAGTATTAAAGAACATGGAATTAACTGTTTGCGCTGATGGCATTAGCATTGATTTATACCGGATTTAGAGTGCAGTCACCAAGTTGGTATTTATTTACTCTGGCGAATTATTGGGAATAATCGAATACACACAGAGAGACTGGTTGACAAACTTGCACCAAATTTGGTTACAACAACCGATCTAATCAATGCATAATTACCTAAAACCATAACACAAATTGTTACTATTGCCATAACTTTATTAACAATATAAATAATGTCTGTTTGATGTGTACAAACCTAATATTTTTTGACGTCAAGGCTAATGGAGGTTTGTTCCATCATTAAATAATAAGCCAGCGCTTGCATTTTTTACCAACTTAAAGTAGGCTACTAAAATGTACCATTAGAGCCCCAATGAACCCTTTGCTTTGATGTCTTTTTAACGAACTTTCTTAAAACGCATACAAGAATATAAATTGTGGCGATTTAATTAATTTTATCAAAGATGAACAAGTTTGGAATATCGAAGAAAAAACTTTGCAGAGCTTTTAAAGATTTAGAATTCATGAAAGTTTGGAATTTAAAAATTCAGTAAACAGTAAACGGAATAAAAGTGCAATTGAAATATGGTGGATGCGCCCATTTCTTTTATTTTTTATTGCATGTTATAGGATGACACAGTTTACATTAAAATGTGCTAATTAGCAATAATTAAAATACGCTTTTACAACAAATAAATATTCAAGAAGAAACCTGATAATACCACATTATTGCAATTAGGTAAACACTTCATAAACTTATGATTTATGGCATTCTTTGAAATTTCTACGTTCTTGATAACTTCAGGTTCAATTTAACGAATACTTCTCAGTGATGTTTCATATTTATGCTCAAATAAATTTGAGCTAATCAATTTCCCGACTGAAATATTTTCCGTAAATAAAATGAAAACATTCCAATTTCAACAAAAATATAACAAACTTTATTGCTTTATTTATTCAAAACAAGCAGAGTAAAGTAGACCACAACAATATCCATAATTCTAAACAAACAAATTCATACACTTCCTCTAAGAATTTGCAAGTTCAGCTACTTTCATGCTATATTTAAAAGAAGCAACGTTTACTACCACCAGAACTGTAACAATGCGTTTAAAAAGTGTAGTCTTTTGTGTAGTATTATCGTCCTTTTTAGGTTTGAATTTACTGGTTTAGAGCAACTAATTTTATGACGGTTTTCAGGACAAAATCTCTCGTATCTCGTAGATAAAACTACGACGCAATCTGAGTGTGAAAACATTTGTGCCGCATCGACCGGTCAAGCTGATTTCAACCCAGAAACCAAGATATGCAAATGTCTGCTATCAAAACATTTAGATGGTAAGTATCTTCAAAAGTTATATTTGAATAGCAACACTGACTTTTAGATGTGGGGCTCGCTCTTTTTCATAAAAATACAAAATTAATATCAGATCCGAAGAATCAAAACAAGATTACAAAAAGGGAAACTGGCGACACAATAACCGGCGAAACGGATCCGAACATTGTAGGTCAAGTTGCACCTCCAAGAAGAGGCTCACAAAGAGGAGTGCCAAGAAGACAGAGGGAGCCGAGACCTATCTCAGTGGAACAACAACGCATTATAACACAACAAATCACGG
Organism: Gnatocerus cornutus; assembly: GCA_029298725.1. NCBI lineage: Eukaryota > Metazoa > Arthropoda > Insecta > Coleoptera > Tenebrionidae > Gnatocerus > Gnatocerus cornutus. The sequence continues at coordinate 11,989,789 of CM055514.1, forward strand.
ATCATGTGAATCGATTGGCGCAACTTTCTGATCCCAGACTTCGCGATTTTGAAATCGATGCCATTAGGAGTAATCTGAGGCAACTGGTTAATACTGTTTTAGCTCCACAAACAAGGTCTCGACTGAGGAATGTTGAAGAGAGGAGGCGACCACGGCCAAGATTGATGCCCGCACGCGTTGTTGGAGCTCCGTTCCCCAATTTCAACGAACCTTCCGCGGAAAAACAGGATCAAGAGGTTCATGATGCAAAGAGACAAGAAGTTGTTACGCAAGACCCCACGCTAATTGATGGATGATTAATTTTGTTGAATTTTTATTTTTTGTAAATATAATAAAAAAAAGATATGATTACAATAGGTTTATCTCCTTCCTTTACCTTTTCCTTTGCCTTTGCCAGAACTTGCAGTATTCTGTGGTTGCTCCCCACTGGCTTTATTTAGTCTAGATTTTAGTTTGGGGATCATTTCACAAAGGTGCACCATGACACTGTCTCTAGAAGGAAAATCTTTATTGATAGGAGTGCCATCATTATTCTTCAACTGGACTCGAATACGACCTCGGTACAGAAGCTCCTTGCTTCGTTCTCTGCTGTAGAGTTTATTTTCAACCCCGACTTTTAGTCCAGCAGCTATAAGAACATCTCTCATTTCTTGATGAGTGGGATTTTCCACGCATTTTTCCTTAGTTATTCTCCTGCCTTGAGCTATAGTCTTTTTACTGTTGATATAAGCGGGGTAGATACAAATCCATCTACAAGAATTACGTGTTCATAACATATGTAAAAGTTAGGTTATGTTGGCGTACCTTTCAGGATCAATGTGGTTCTTATCGGAGCTCCACTGAAGGACCGACGCGCCACTTGAAGACTGCATTCTTCAATTTGAAGAACCAAACGTTCCCCAGCACAATGAGAATTCGAAGTTAATTCGAAATTGTAGACACGGCTGACAGAAACGTCAAAATTGTTGACAAGTAATTGTCAAAGTCACGCCATCTGGGGTAACAAATAATGTGGTTGTACAGAAAACTACAAAGATAAATTTAGCGCCGAATTTAAATTTTACCAATATCCAATATCAAAAGCGATTAAATTAATAAAAAACTAGCCAAGTCACAAGTATATTCACTCGTACAAAGTAACGTCTCTGTTATTGTTGTTTTGCACGGGCCTTGTATTGCTCAAAATATACCCGTGGTACCCCATTAACTTCCGAAATTGTCGAATCTGAACGGAAGAAATTGTTAATGGTTCAGGCTGCACAATCCATCGCACTCCTTCGGAACAAGGAGGATACGTAAGAGACCCAATATACGAAAAATATCTTCTTGTAAAAGTAGGTGCAATCAAACTAATCGGAAGTGGTCTCATATTGAAACTTTTACAAGGATTTTGTATGAACTTCAAGGCATTAATAATAGTCTCAAAATATGGATTATCGGTCTCTGTCACCTAAAAAGAGGGATTAGAAGTGAAATTGGGGGAACACTTTGACTTACTTCAAACATGTAACTTATTACAACAACTGCACAAGTTCGTGTGGACTTAGCCATGTCAATACATTTACAAGAACATTTATTGTAAGTGACTTGCAGCTCCATTGCATATCTTCTCATATCGATCATGTGTTCTGATCCCTCTTCATCGTTAGGCCCCCATCGGAACCTCATACAGAATAATTTGTACTGATCACATAAAGGTCCTCCACATATGAGAGGTTTTCGGTTATTCGGCCATGTGCTATAAATCGCAACTACAAAAATAACAGATTAGAAGATGCAACTCCAACTATGTATAGCACCAGTGTAGCCATCATTCACCACTTTCATTTCCAACGGAATGTTATGATATTCCGCGGTAAAATCTAAAGCAGCTATGGTTTCAGAAGGAACAACGACTGCACAAACGGATAAAATGTTGATCGGGGACTGGTTCTCTCCCTTGATCTCAAAATTATATTTCCAAGTATGAGGACCTAGAAAGAATTGTAGATCTGTCTAAAACTAATGCAGTTACGTACCTTCAACGTCTTCGTACCGATATGTGTAAATTTGCGTTTCATTACTATTGCAGTTGCAAAACCACTTTAAAAAGAAATAAACCAAAAGTCCTAATATAAGAAAAAATATAATTTCGGGAAGGTACGTGTCCAACATAATTTACTTAATCACTGACATTTTTCCGGAACTAAAAAGTATGACAAGACAGATTTGTCATCGCAAATGACGCTTTTTTTATTTCTGCCAATTTTTGCTTTTGGTCCATTCTTTTCGTCAGAGGTGATAATTTTTATCGCCAGATGTATTAATTTAAGTAATATTTAAAAGAAAAAGTGTTAATTGTTGCGATTATTCTTAATATCAAGCTTTGTCGATACTTTACAATGAAGAGCACGTGAGATGGCGATGATTTAAAGATTGTTACGGAATATTTAGATTCTTGTCATCGAAAAAAATACGAAAAAAAAAGTATTAATAAGCAATTGTTAATGGCTCCTAATTCTACAGGGTATCATAAAAATTAGTGCATTAAAATTAACTGGTGGCAGATCTGGATTAGATAAAACAACAAAATTCTTTCAACGTGATTCATCGACACCTAACAAAATAGAATGCTCTCGTAACCTTTCTAAGAAAATCTGTGAGAAATTTACAGTATGAAACATATAAATAATAATAATTAAAATTCGACAGGTTAAACCACAAATCCGACTTTTTTTAGGTCCAATTAGAAACAAGTATTCCCTGTACGGCGACCGATATTAAAAAATTCGCATTTTTCTAGTTTTACGGCACATCACTTTCCGAAATACATATAATGATGTGTTACTGAACCCGCAAAAAATTCGAATAAAATGAATTGAATGAGGTAATTCACATTAACAAAAAAAGTTCTCAGCATTTTTTTAATCTATTTGGTTTCGCCCTGCCGATGAGCTGGCAATGATAACGTTTTTTGTACACGATACTAGAGATATTTTTGAAAACTAATCTGTTTCTATTTAACTATCAAAATTTTGAATCTGAGTTTTAAAATTGGAAAACCGTGAAAAAACGATTGTTTGTTTTAATCAAGATTTACCACCAGTTAAATTTAATGCCAATTCAGTAATATCGGCAACGTGTGAAATCTTTATTGAATATTTGACTTTCCAACAACTTGAAGTCTTTCTATAACATGTTTAATTTTTTAAGATATTTTTGCTTATACCATTTTTTTTTCATTAATACAATATTTATTAGTTCTACTCTTATGCAATAACATCCACATAATATTTCTCTTAACTATACTGAAATTAATAAAATAAACACTTTCAACTTTTTAAATGTTAACTTTAAATGTGCCTTCTTTAAAAATCAAAAGCGCGAAAAGGAATGTTTCTCCTAAACAGCTAAACAAAAAAACATCTCAAAATTGAATAACACAAATTATACAGACAACGACATAAAATTAATTACTATCAAAATTCCGGGAAAAATAACAGAGCAACGCCACAAGTCTAAACATAGTTTTATTGATCAACTTATGAAAATTTTATCAGATATCAGTACACTTGATAGTGAGTCACTTGTAAGACAACATGAATATGCACACAAGTTTTCCTGAAATTGACGGTAAAATGGGCAATACAGTTTCAAACAGTTCAAAAAGCGACTTTATTATGGATTCAGGTCAGTGTTTATTTGACTACTACTTATCCATTAGTGAGCATTTAAGCACGTGCTTTAGTACAAATTATGAAGTTCGTCACAGCATATTTGAAGTGTCTATCCAAATAAACCATAAAGTCGTAACACACATATCCACATATCTTTAAAAAAACGTTCAAGCCAACACGCTAATTAGCGTTGAATTTTATTTAATTTTGCTCGCGCAAATTGTTAGACACGTGATACTTAAATATGTGCACAATTTTGAGACACGCAAAGACTGATATTAATTTCCTGTTTGTTTTCAGTACGTTTTATTTTCTAATGCTTCGAAACACTAAACAAAAAACGTTTATTTAATGAAGTACGTCAGAATTATTGTTGGGGCTTATAAAAATTCAATCAGACAATTCATCAAATACCGCGTGATATTTGACCTTGAACAATTTTCAATTTTTAAATAAATTTGTTCATCTTAATCACATCACGTGCTTTAGTTAAAATTAGATGCGAATGCCATGCTGAAGAAGTTACCACCTACTTGAACCATTTTTAGCAGCGTGGAACACCTCCGATAATTGCGATATTCATATCTGCCGATAATGTTATCCGTTGGCTTTAAGTTATAAATAAAGTTTATAATTATAATGTCTCGTTCAAACTACTATCGCGATCGTAAAGTAGACTATTTTACGTGTTCTGGAATTTTTTATTTAAAAAGCGCTTCCTTCCACTATTAAATTACCTAATATCTTATTTTGTTTACAATGTTTATCGCATAAATAATTTAACTTAAACCCAATTTGAACACCTCTGTTTGCTCATTTTTACGCAGAATCGTCATCATTCTCACCTTTCATTCAAACAAAGTCAAATATTTACCTTGTGTCATGTACTACACGTTCAATCAAAAGTACAACGACACACAACAATCGTAAAATTCCCACCTCTTTTGCGTCTGAGTTTTACTTTTATGATTAACAAATTTGATTATGTGACCGTCATCTATTTATTGTTAAAACAAATTTTATTTAATTTTTGCTTTACTTTAAATTCCAAACTCTAAAATATGGAATTACTACTTGTGCGCAAGTGTGGCTGAGCATGAATCGCAGGGAGCCCGAGTGGTATAAACTCACCGACGTTGTTCCGGTCAGTTTAATGTTTACAGTTCTTTCATTGTAGCGTGCGGTTTTAGTGACGAAAAAAGGTGTTTTAGATTGAGTTTTATCAGTACTATAATGACCGGTCCTCTACCTGCAGCTCCCACGAAGAGCGAATGTTTGTGTGGGCCCAATAATGTTGAAAATGGTATAATTTGTAATTTTAGTAAATTTAGGGTTGTTAAAATGCAAAAAAATCAAGAGAAAGTTGTGTTTTCTCAATACTTCGTTTTCAATTTGGTTCAGCGACAATAAAGTAAATAATGCGGAATACAATCAAACAATTTTATTGATGATAAACAGATCAATAATATAATTAGATGCAGTGTGCTGATAACATGGTCCCATTCGTAGGTACTTTTTAGATATTAATTACGTAGGTGCAGATAATAATATATTTTTACAGTTTCGACGAAAAATGTCTCTACATACGTAAATGGCGATTATATCTGTAATCTTATCATGTTTAAATCGATCAATAACTGTCGGCTCATCACTAAGTTTTAATTATAAGTGCCCACTCAGGAAACACTGGGTATAAATTTATTCGTCAGCCAGCCAAAAATTATCACAAATTTTGGTGGCAAGTTTAATAAAAATTTTCTCACGCTTTATGATTCATACTTTTGTTTATTGACGTACCGACTTTTACAATGCTAGAAATATCGAATGTTATATTAGGTCGGTTTACAGAAGCAAAGTTAAACCTTTAATTTCGATTAAATACTTAACATCATGTTAAACTGACATGGGATCGTTTTCCGTCAATCAAATTTCAGCAATCGTCAAATTAGTTGCGAGATTAACTTAATTTCTTCAATTAAATTATTTTGTAAACCGGCTCATTGACTTTAGATTAATTGATAACATTTAGGGCCGGTTTACATAATAATTTTATTGAAATTAAGTTAATCTCGCAACTAATTTGACAACTGCTGATTTTCTGTAAACCGATATGATGGTAGTTTTTATGCCTGTTCTTTAATTGAATATATATAAAATTTGTTCTCGTTGCTTCAAAATTTTGAAGTTTTGTAACAATTTAATAATAAGCCCCAAGCAATAATCTCCTTGAATTTCACCAAGCTGGCATCAAAATTACGAAATTTACAGGTACGAATATACAATATTGGAAATTTTTGTCCCGTTCTATTAACAAAAATTTCTAAAATTTGTTCCCGTTGCTTAAAGTTTTTAAATTTGGAACAACAAATTAACAGAATAAAAGTAGAAAATTATCTAAATTTCATAGCTCTAGCAACAAAATTACTAAAGTAGAAAATATTGGAAAATTTTGGCCCGCTCTAAAAACAAAAATTTCTAAAATTTGTCCCGGTTGCTAAAAAATTTTGAAATTTTGTACAGTTAAATAAAAACTTAGAAGAAGCAATTTTCCTGAATTTCATCGCTCTAGCATCAAAATTACAAAAAGTACAGGTGCGAATCCTCAATAACGGCAATTACATATCAAAATTTTTGCGCATTTACACTGGAAAGTAAATAATTATTGAGACAATGATACGTAAAACTCAATTCATTAATGTTGTTATTATAAGTTACAACTGAAGCATGAAATTTCTATTTTGTATCACAATAAATTATTGACGAACAATGCCAATTTATATTTAAAATGATTTAAAGTTTTTTTTAATAACTGCTATTCGCATTTTTTTTTAAATCACTTAAATATAAAAGTGTTATAATAAACCATAAACTTTAATCGTATAATAATAAATATAGTATAAATACTTAAATGACAATAATATATTGTAGCAATATACAGATAAAGTCAATTTTTAACGATATTGTTATAAAAACATAATATTAATCCAAAACACATTTTGAATATCACTACCATGTATATTACTTAGTACAATTTCATAATAATTTAGTACTAAATTTTAGAAACTTAGTAATGACATTAAAATAAAAAATACATTTTTATCTTTTCAATTGTACATTTAATTGGTTTTCAGACGTTGACATTGAAATAAGTGTTATATAATTGTGTAATTCCCAAGTCAAATTATGTTAGTTAATACTACATTTACTATATTACTCATTCGCTAATACACTGCCCACTAATCTTCATAAAACTAATGCAAAACAGTGTTTCTGTATCGAATGTTTAAACAACACTTTGAACTAAAATTGGAGATTTTCAGTTCATTCCCATCAATCACTCTTTCATCCCGTTTTAGAGATACATAAATTCTATAATAATGAATTTCTTGCTAGATATTTATAAGCTGAGTCGTACCTGGATAATCTTACATGATTGATAGAATCCTTATTAAAATTCCTCGCCGTACTACTAAAAAACAATAATAGTTTGTAACAAACAACTTGGAATTAAACTTGTGCCTACATCATCTTTTTAATCCAATTAACCCTTTCTTTTAATAATACAATTTTTTGTTTCAGAGGAAGAAGATGCCCACATCATGGTCCCCGAATGGAGACTCCACAAAGTGCAATCTCCCATCGTATTAAAACACGACGAAACAAATCACTACGATCATTTCGATCCTCTGGAATTCCACGGCCATTGGGCTGAAGGAGGAGACGCAACATTGAGCAACAATGGATTTACAGGTAATTTTCCACAGACATTACGGCGGCGATTTTTAATTACAATTTTAGCGACTCTTCGCTTTGCGAATCGCGAGTTACCGGTGCTTGTTGGGGGTCCTTTGCATGAAGACCAGTACATATTCGAGCAGCTGCATTTCCATTGGAGCGATGATGACCACAGCGGATGTGAACACATTTTTGAAGGACAACTGTGAGTACAAAAAGCGACACAATGGAACAATGAAACCAACATTTTTATAGGTACTCGATGGAATCTCACGCGGTTCATTACAATAAGAAATATGCGAGTTTTCAAGAAGCAGCGGATAAACATGATGGGCTTGCAGTCGTCGCGTTTTTCCTCAAAGCCACAGATGATGACGAACATCCGTGTTTTAATAAAATGACGGAAGCGGTGAAAAAAATTGTTAAAATTAACAGCTCCACTAGTTTGCCAAGTGGTAATGAGTGTGGTAATTGTGATGGCTTCACGTAACGTTAATTTACAGATTGTTTGACTTGGATCAAGGAAGAGGCACAATGCAAGGGATATTATACTTATCAAGGGTCACTAACAACAGAACCTTACACTGAGAGCGTTACATGGATCATTTACCCGACACCGATACATGTTTCACGGCAACAGGTGGAGGATACAAAATGATCGAGAGGGCTCGATAATAACAGTTTATTCAGGTTTCAGAATTTCGAAAGATGAATTCGACTCCTTGTGAACAACACAATATTGTGAAAAATGTGAGACCCATCCAGATTCCAGCCGTTGATAAGAAACTAGATATTATCTATGCCAGATCCCACAGGAAACAAAGCGAATAAGATATCTTTTACATACAACACCATTAATTTTTATAAGTATTTATTATTACATTAGTTAGAAAATACAATATAGACTAGAATCTAAAATATATAGTGTAGACCCAACTTGGTTTTATTTTTCTGTGGTGGGGAAGTGAGAATTTATCACATCCACAACAGGGTAAGACGCAACACACTCAAAGGAATGTAAAGTATCGACAACAGCATCCACTGCGCTGCTGAGACAGGAATACACCACCAAATACTGCTTGTATTTATAATCTTCCGGTTTTTGTACAGAGGCAGGTCTCTCAGAAGTCGACATTTTCTCGGGTTGGATATACACAAATGTTTCCAAATAAGGATCGAAACTCTGAACAGAGTCCTCGTTCTTCATGTCTTTTTTGCCTTTCTTCGATTTCCCTTTTGGGCTCTTGGATTTCTCCTTGGGACTCTTCGATTTCCCCTTAGGACTCTTCGATTTCTCCTTGGGACTCTTCGATTTCTCTTTGGGACTCTTTGATTTAGATTTGGAACTCTTTGTTTTCTCCCTTCTTCCACCTTTCTTTTGAGACGAAAGACTTTTATCAAAGTACGTTGTGTACAAAGTTTCGACGTCAGTTTCAGAGATATCTTGCAGCATTTTCGGTTTACGTTTAGCTCGAAACGGATAAAATGATTCGAATCTTTCAACAGGAATGTAGTGATGTTCAAAATACTCATAAATTAGTCTATCGGGTTGTTCACTGATTGGAATAAGCTCGTATCGAGGTGACGGAATTACGGTTTCCATCAAAAAATTGTTTTCTTTTTCGAGGGTCTCTAGCTGTTTGCACATTTTGTTAAGATGCGCCCCGAAAACTTGGAAACAAGCAAAATATTTCTCTCGTTCACAATTATGAATAACTGGAGCATCGAAATTTCGTAAAATACTCGCTAATTTGTGTTGATTTAAATATTCATAGGGCTCTTTCGAAATTACACTCGGCGGTTTTTCATCAGTCTTCTTTTTTGTAGCTTTAGAAGTGCCCTTATGTTTCTTCTTTTTTGGTTTGGCTTTTTCAGCATGACCGTGTTCAAACTTATCACTTTTTTTTCGGAGTTGCATTTCTATCAACTCTCCCAGTTTGTTTTCACCGTACAACTCCACATCTTTTTTGTGCGCCAATTTTCTCAGTTTATCGATACAAAAATTCCATTTTTCCTCGTTTACTTTTATTTTATCATAGAACTGTTTTAATTCCTCCACAAGAACTTGATTGAACAAAAACTGGGGACGTTCATTCAGGAAATTCGCAAGCTCAAACAGCTGAGGCTCCCCATAGACACAAACTTTTGATGGAGTTTCCCCGTACTTTACTTGGTCAATTAATTCGTGAACAATATCACCGATCAAACAGTTTTTCGCTTCTGTATCTATGTATCTAATAATGGCATCCACGCTTGACTTCAAATTTTTGTAATAAGCGTAACTTTCAAGAAATAAAATAACGTGGAAATGCTCGCCCCACAGTTTAGGAACTGTTATAACTTCCCAGCATTCTGAAAACTGTCCAGGCTCTTCTGCTTGGAACCAAACTGGGAGTTCCACCTTTTGTCCTGGAAGTATCACCAAGTCAGTTTTATTAAAATAGAAACAATAATTATCAAAGTCGTGTCTAGAATTTTCTGGAAACAACCGAAATTTCTCAATTTTTTTCCACTTCACTCTCAACGTAGCCGTGCTGGTATTCTCAATAGCCAATGTGTTCGAGCACATTGTTTTTGAAGAAATATCGTACTCAAAGAATACCCGCAACTTTGTCGTACCTTCCCTTGCGTTTTGTTCTAAAGTGAGATCATTTAAATTCAAGCTTAATCTCTGATTTTCTCCAGGTGTCTCTGAGCTGTCTGGCTTTTCTTCGCCTTCCTCTTTTATTTCCACGTCACTGTGAACAGATTCTTCATCTTCTTCTAGTGGCGCGAGACTTTTCCCGACCACCACGAGATTCTTAAATTTTGGAAAATGGGGGACAATGTTTTGAATTTCTTTCGACCACTTTTGCATCTGTTGTTGCCTGTAACTACTCCTTTGCCACTTCTTGTAGATGTTCCTACAAGAAAAAGGTGATGAAAAGGTTCTCAACAGTTATTGGTGTGCACCTAGTCCCATTTAAAATGTTTTTTTCTTTGTAAATATGATCAGGGCTGCCAGTCATGGTGACTCCAGGTACAATAAAACGTTGTTGCTTCGTTTTGACCGCGAAATAAGTGGGCCCTCGTCCTTTGCCACAACACAAACATTTTTGAATTTCTGGCAGCGCATCTGGTAATTTGTAGAAGTCAGGAGTTCCTCTGTACTTATCGAACTTTGTAGGAATTCTCGCATATTCGATTAATTCCTTTTCTTTGTTAACTCTAACTAAATCTTCATGGTAATTCATCACGAGGTTTCCCGGAGGAGTATTGAGTCTTTCCGTGATTGCGTCTTGGGTTGTTTGCCATTTTCGCTGCCATTTCTCCCAGTTCCTCAAACTGGTTTCTTCAGTTTTTGGGTTAAGTTTGCAGAAGGTGTCGTGACGTCTTCGCATATCGGATGTCAACTTGACAACGCACTAAATTCGTAGTATGGCAGCTGAACCAAGTGGGTCTTCAACTCTCAATGAAGATATTAAAAATGTTGTTTTACAGATGCTTATCTTCAAACTCCTCATTATCTCCAAGTTCTGGCAGACAAAGAGCCAGTTTACGAATCTCCAATTAACATAAACGTCACAAATACGGTGGAAATGCAGGTGTCTCCTTTAGTCTGGCACAACTTCCACATCCCTCCGAAGAAGATGAAGGTTACCAACACTGGTTACACTTGTGAATTTCAAACTGAGTCAAAATAGGTTTGTCATTTTATATTTCAGTGATTCTGAGTGCAAAGTGGAACCAAGAAAGACCGTTCATTTCTGATGGACCTCTTTTGGGAAATTACGTTTTTTCGCAACTTCATTTTCACTGGGGAAAAAACGATTCGGAAGGGAGTGAGCACGCTTTTGATGATGTTCACTATCCTCTGGAAATGCACGTGGTGTTCTTCAAAGCGAGTTATTTGACGCAGGAGTCGGCTTTGAAGGAAAAAGACGGAATTGTCGTTCTAGCTTATGTTTACAAGGTTCGTTGAAACCTGAAATTTCTATTTGATAGCATGCAGAATAAAATTGAAGCGGAAGCGAGTAATTTAAGTTGCAGAAGGACCAGATGTTCGCCAGATGACTCTAAAACAAACAGTAGTGTTATTAGTGGTAGCTATTGCAAGTCAAGTAAAGATGCACTGGACACTGTTAAATGTTACGCGAAGAATACCTAAGTAAAAATTAGAAATTAAAAAGTGGCACTTTAGTTGCAGAGTGGTAAAAACCTCGACTTCCAAATGTTGCTTTCCAATATCGCAGACATTCAAAAACCGCACAGTTCCTCGAAATTGGATCCTGTCCCCATCAGCCGATTCATTAGGAAATTCACCAAAGACTACTTTGTGTACTGGGGCTCCGTTACTACTTCTGTCTGTTTGCATTACGTCCTGTGGTTAATAAGTCGGGAACCAAATGGGATATCTTCTGAACAAGTATTACCATCTCTGCGGAATTCCTTTTTTTCTTGTTTTGTTTTAGGTTGAGGAATTGCGAACTCTAGTGGATGTGAGCGACGAACCTCTTCAAGGGAACTTCCGGGATCTTCAGTCTTTAAAGAATAGGCAAGTTTTCCATGCGAATCCTTCTGGTTCGAAGTACGCGACTTTGCTGTCGTTACCTTGATAATTAAGATAGGTTGTTTTGGATATTTTTCTTTATTTAGACATATGTAAAGTTTCTAATATGAAGTTTTAATATATACACTATATTGCATTATACAATTCCTTTTTTGTACATAAATAGATTACATCAGGTAGTGCTTTTTTTTTACAACTTACGCTAGTAGTGATTGTCACCGTCCTAATTTATAAAGTAAGACTGAGAAAATTGCAACAATAATTGTAGTGGTAGTGTAGAACCAAATAAATCCAACATCAAACTTTTATTGTCCTAGATCTCTTTTAATTACAAAAATCATTATATTTTCACATTTGGAAATTAAAAAATATATACAAAAAACATTAAAAAGGAAAATAACAACAATAGACTCATAGTCCCATAAATGTAACTACAATATGAAATTTACAATGCATACTTATTAAAAAACTAAGCGCACACAAGATGCTTCAAACTCATATTGCACGGCAATCTAAACAATGTATAAATACAAGCAGCAAATTCGCAAAGAAAATAATTAAAATTAAACTAATATGAACGACGCGTAAGTATTATTTTCTTTGCAGACTGATCACTATATCTTGCTGCAAATTAAAATGTTTATCTTAATAAATAAATTAAACTAACGACTTAAACAACAATTTTCTATACAATAAATAATACACAATAAAGATTTTTGCAGCAAGTTTGTACACTAAACTTTCATCGACAAAAGTAAGTGGTCGAATAAGATAAAAAGAAATAAATTACTTACTGTTACGTATGTACAAAATTCTCTATAAGGTTGGGGAAACAACGGTATCAATTTGGTCCCTAACCCTAAGCCACTGTCCTTATTACGACACTATGTAACAAAATATATAAATGCACATTTATCCTACGTTATTCAAGGTTACACTTTATCAAACATAAAACTATGGAATGTACTTTATAAAGTATGAGACAGGTAATGGCACTGTAAACAGTCTGCTTTAGTTCTGTTGTCAACGGTAAACATCTACAAATAAAAACAAATTACCAGCAAAATTACTCAAAGTACACAAATGCTAAAAAATTAATTCATCCATTTCCGACAATTCGGGGCTCCACACATGCACGATATTTTGTGTTGGTCGTCTTCTATATCAAATTTGTAGTCATATGCCAGCTAGAATTACCACAATTACATCATGATAACTATTTCCCATAAAACTTACCTCTTCGCCTCTTTGAATTCGTCTTTTGGCAAATATTATGATCCGATAGTCTCGATCGACTTCCACAGTTTCTGCCACACAATTGGGATTGCAAGAGTGGTTGATGTAACGCGCCAAACCACCACACAGTGTCGCGTCGACCACCCGCTCTTCGTCTAATCTGAACATATAAATTCCGCGGTTCTGTAATAATAAAGTTAGGCATACTCGAAATGAAGTTGGTTAACAAACCTTGGCTTCGTATTTTTTCTCCCTTGTCTCTGCAAGTTCCGTTCTGATTATCTCACCAATATACTCGATAACCATCGTGTGTTTTTCTAAATCGCGAGCAGCGTACAGGCCCAGGCCTTGGATTTTTGACCTGAAAAAAGCAATTAAAAATTAAGCAACAAGAAATTAGGATATTTTATCCCCGAACAAAAAAAAACACGCCTATAATCTCGTGTTACATAATAATAGTCTAAAAATATAAATATCGAAGTACCGGAAATGTAGAATTTGTTTTGACTTACCTCGCTAAGTAAACGTTGTTGCGCCACTCCTGTTTCATTTTTTTGTACTGCGAGCTCTTTGAATGAACGAACTGTTTGGTGTAAGGGCAAGTGCCCTCTCCCAGAGTGTTATTGTTGGTCATTGCAGGTGATGGTCCAAACAACGGTCGTACAGATGCCCCAGCAGTTCGCTGCGTGTGAGGTCTCTTCCAATGCAACTGACTCCTCGACCTCGGTTCAGTTCTTGCAGCTCCAGATGGATTTATTGCTAGTGGTAACTCCAGCAAAGGATTTCTGCCATATTTGAATTTGTAGTCTTGCAAAGTTTCGATACCTACGAAGACTGTGTAGTTCTGTTATTTTGAAGAAGTTAGTATTTACCTGGAAGACTTTCTAGAACGCGGACAACTGCTGGTTCTGTTAAACCAAACAAGTCTTCGCCACTGACAAACTGTGGGAAAACTTGGACGCACTGGTTTTCTCGTCTCATAGATGCGATTTGGTCTAAGATTCTGTGCCAGACAGCTTTAGGACTGATGTCTTTGAATTCGACGTCTTCTTCGACGCCTTCCTGGATAACGACTCTAAATTCGGGTTTTCCGAACGATTCATGAATGGAACAGATGTATTTACAGCGTTTATTTATATGGCGCATACTCCAATAAAAACGAATAATTTTGTAACCGATAGGATAAATGAAGTTTTGATTATGGAAATTTTGCAGCTGATGTGGAAGTAACTGACCGACACTCAAGAAAATCAAACTTCCAACTCTCAACAAGTTATTGGTGTCAGAATGGTGCATCACAGCCGCGACTTGACGATTTTCATCGCGATTAACGTAAACTCTACGCGACACTGAAAGAGTTGTGAGTTCATTGTCTTTCTCGTTCTTAGGTATATGCACTGTACAGTATGTCGTTTTGTTTTTATAGAAGACACAACCATCTTTAACTGCGCAGGTTAGATGGTACACATTTGAGCACCGAGTTTTGAAACAACGTATCGTAGCACCCAACTTGCTGCAATGAACACACACTTGAGTGAGACTCTGTTGAAGAGCATTTTCCAGATTCATGAGAGCACCATTTACTGTTTCATACACGCCGTCTGACCACAAACCGCAATTCAAGTGCATCCATTTATCAACGTCGAAATTTAACAATCGTGCCGGACCATCAGCCACGCCGTCACCTATCCCTTGACAGAACATGCACTTGCGGAAGTCTTCAGGTAATTTGATTGGAGTGACAGTAATGCCCATTCTATATAACAACTCCATCGTTTCTTTGTCTGTGGGCTTTTTGTGTTTTGTTGGTGGTTGTAGACAGCCAGGTGTCCAACCCTTGTATCGGATACCTTTCCATACTTTCGGTGTATTCTGCATCTGTAATTCGTCGTATCTCTTCAATCTGATGGCATCTGCTTGTTTGGCGAACAGCTGATACGCTCTAATGTCCATCGGTTCGGCTTCTCTCTTAAAGTGATGTAGTTCCATATCCACGGTATCCGTGAAGCTTTTCTTGTGTTCCAACGAATCCATGAACGGTCTTTTCGCTTTCAAGTCAGTCTTGTCTTTCTGGCACAGATGGTCTATGATGGCAGCCGCTTTGTCTTCCGGAATCGACGGAGACCTGTGCATTAACGCAAATTGCATGTAACAAGTCGTACTACAAAAGAATAATTCATCGCCGTCACTTAACAACTCAGAATCTTTCGATAAGAAGGGAAGTTCCGATACTTTTTTCCTGATCATATTATTGAGAATGACCACATCGCAGTGCTTGCAGAATTTAGCCGCCCCGTTGAGAATGCTTTGGATATCAATCGGAGCTGAAGAAAAAGTGTTAAAAGAGTTACGAGGGAACTCCAAAAACTTACCTCCTTCTTTTCCGTCTTTCCCTTTGGTTCTGTAGAGTCCTAACTTCTGACTTGGTGGTGTGCTCGTGCGCTCCACAATTTGGTAACTTGTAGGCGCCGGGATATGTAAAATGTTTGCCAAATCGCGAAGAACACCCATTATGTCTTCGGCTGCAGAGGAAGTCAGAGTTAAAGTGACGGTCACATTTCCTGAATCTTTTAGAGGTGTCGCTGAGGTGGAGGCGAATTTCGATTTCACACACACGTCGCGTCCAACGTTCTCTTTGTCCTACAAGTAGAGAAAATAAAACGGCGTAATTTTCTGCGATAATAAAAAAAAGATTTAACAAAGAACGTACCATGTTAACAATTCTAATGATTTTTAAACAAAAAAAAATGCAATCGTAATTATCTGCTTTTCCTAAAAAGACAAATAAAAAGCATCATTATACTGATAAGCAAAATATTAACAAAGTGGGTTATCGTATTTGCGTGTAGACAACATCATATACTATCAAATATTCCTTAGGAATTTAATAATAAAAAATAAAATTATCTTTTTCACAATTATGAAGTTTGCAATATCTCATGACTTGATAAAATAAAACCTTACCTCTGTATAGTCCTTCAAGTACGGTCCTGCCGCCTTCAACCTGATAGGTATGGGTGCAATAATTGGCACGACCGGCGACAACCTCATTTTACTCATATCGTCGTCATCGTCGTCATCATCTTCGTTAATCAACTTCAGCCCTAGGAATTTATGCGCGGGTTCAATAACAGGACATTCGGGAGAGGAACTACTAATAATAGAATCAGGAGTGTCTTCGCGACAGAACATATCAAATCTTTTATCTTCTTCAGTATCAAACTTAATCAGTGGGAACTCTTGGTCGTAAAATCCTCTCTGTGTAGACGCTGGAGGTTTCTCAGGCAGAGGTTCTTGGTCGCCATACGGCGAAGTGTTGTAAAAATCAGAAAAACCTGGTAAAAACGCGTTTCCATATTCGCCCTTTAGCTCCCCGAATCGAGAATCGTAGTCGTTCGCCGCCAGTTTACTAAGATCACTACCAAAAATCGGCAAGATGTTGAAGTTCCGATTGAGGACCGGCTCAGAAACGACCATTGGAGGAAGCGTGCGCAACTGTGCCAAAACACCTTCGATGTAAGTATCATAATCTTCGTCGACTTTGGAACTTTTGCGTGGGCGTTTCTTGGGTTGCCCCACTGCTTCTTTGTTCATTATCTGGTTTTGGCGTCGTTTCTGTTGATACATCCTTCTTTTCTGTTTCTTCAATTCTTCCTTGTCCAGCAACATTTTCTCAGTTATAGGATCTAACGCGTCAATTTCTTCTTTCATAGGAACGTCGGAGCGACTTTGGTCAGAGACTTCAGAGTGCTGCGAGCTTTCATCAACAAACTCCTTCTTGACTTCTTGCGACAATTGCTGCAACGGTTGTATTTCCTTTTTGATAAGTGGTGGTGTTTGAAGACTGGAATCTTGACTGCAGGAAGAGCGTGGTGTGGGTGGCGACAATAAGTCGTCTCTACTAGGAGTACGACTCGGTGGTAAACACTTCTTGATGTCAATATGCAGTTGTTGAGTAGCACCAGCACTTGAACCACTTTGTGGTTGAGGAATAACTGGACTCGACACGAAAGACGTTTCTCTGCTCATTATGGGTGTCTTTTGAGGTGTTGGTTTTGTTGGTGGTTGCACAACTGTCGCTTCTTTTGTGACAGGAGTTAAAATGGAGGCTTTCAACTGATTTTCCAAAGTTGAAGTGAACTGAGTTGATGGCGACACTGTGATGGAAGTCGGTGTCGTCGCCGGAGGCGGGGTCTGATTATTTGCACACGCCGTGTTCTGTAACAACTTCTTTAAAAGTGCGTTTTGAGAGTCTTCATTTCTTGTGATCGACGGCGCTTGTATCGTTGAAAATTTACAACCCGACAACTGCTCTACTTTTGGTTTCTCATCACAAGTGTCCATTGGTTCTGTTTTAATTTCTTCAAGCTTAATAGAGTCAGCTAATGATTCTTCCTGAGATTTATGTCGGATGACTTTAGTGAGTTGAGTGTGAAGTAAATTGGTACTCGAAGTAACAGACTTGAAGACTGAAGTTGTGGTGGTGGAACTTGTTGAATGTACTCCGAAGCTAGTTGTCTGGAAAACTGGACTAGATGTGGTCACAGATGAAACAACAACGTGCGGCTGAGCTTGAACTAGCGAAGTGCTAAATCCTGAGCGAGACAAACTAATAGAAGTACCCAACAAACTAGCAGCAGTTATGGTATCTGCACTTGTTTTAGTGGTTGGAACAGCTGCTGGATGTGATTGCAGCATTTCTGTGAGTGAACAAGTTGTTTTTCTTGGTAATGCTTCAGAAGACTCAGCAGGAGGAGTAGTAGTCACGACAACAGGTTTTTGTGTTGTGGTTGTTGGCGTTGCGCTTACAACAGGTGCGGTTACACTGATGGCAGTAACTCTTGGCAGTTTGGGATGTTCTGGCATCAATTGAATGCCGCTAGTACGAACTGGTAAGAAATTCAATCCAGTTGTGGTAATCTGAACAGTTGTGTGAGGTACAACCGTGGAGCTTTGAACAGTTGTGGTTTGAGTACGAATTGGTGATAAAGCGGATACAACAGTTTTTTGCTTCATGCTTGGTACGATCACTGTATTTAGACTAACAGCAGTGGCATTCTGCTGGATGATTCTTGAACTAACAACTGAAGGTGTAGATAAAACTGCAGTGGTGCTCACTACCTTCTGACTGACGGTTTTAACAATACTTTCGATGCTGTTTGTAGTCTGTGGTGTTGTTGTTGTAGATAGAGATAGTAAATTTCGAAGCTGTTGCGAAGCGTTTGCCATGTTTGTTGTTAAATCAGTTGGTTGAGACAGTGGTGAAAGTTGCGGTACAACTGATGGTTTCGCAGGAGCAGCTTTAGTTTCCACTTTTGTCGCCTTAGGTTCTGTAGGTTGTTCAGATTGCGTCACAGTAACTTTGTTAGTCTTTTGAAAATCTGGATCATTAAGGAGCTTATCTTTAATGTTGTCTTCTAAAACAGTCGGAGGTTTTCCTGTGATATTCTCAATCATATCAAGAACGTCTTCAAACGACTCGAATTCGCCAGCCATTCCATTTCCATCTCTGCGCCGATTTTCCAAAGCTTGCAAAGCGATATTATCCAACATCTGTTCTTGTGAAGGTGTCGGTGATGGAATAGAGATAACGACGGATTTAGTGTCATCACCGGAAGAACCTTCAAAACCATCAACAGTTTCAGCACGAGCTGTGATCTGAATGCCCGACTGTGACTCCTGAATCACTTGCGCGGTCATTTTTAATTCCGGGGTGTTGTGAATTATCACCGGTGAAGAAGTTTTTGATATAACTGGACTACCAACTCTGGTATTGTGAACTTTGATGCTCGTCACTTGCACATTTTCAGCTGGTTTTATCTCTGAATCTACTTTTGCCGATTTACTTTCTGATGATTTCGTATCAGTGTTTGTTTTGACCACCAGTTCAGCGACTGTTTTAGGTACTTCGGCCTTCGTAACAGAACTAGTTTGTGAAGTCTCTACCGGTAATTTCATCTCACTCTTCAAATTCTCATTGACTTTCACGAACGGTGACTGTTTCACAAATTCTGCAGGTGGAGAGTCCGTCTTGGATTTTTCATCAGATGAATCTTTAGATTTGTCGTCTTCGCAGTTGGAACTATCAGGTGACACTGAATCATCCTCGAAGATCTTCTTTGGTAAACAAGTATCATGAGTCGTTAAAGAAATGGATGATGATGGTTTATCGATTACTTTAACATTCGGTAGCTGTCTAACTGCACTCGCGCTGATAACTGGTACAGTAAATCCCGGAGGTAAAATCGACGCAATTGGTGAAGGGCTTGCACCGACAATCGTTATCGCTGAAGAACCACTTGTGACTAATTTTGGCACACTCAAAACGTTGGTCCGAACTGCACTATGTAAAATAATATTCGTCAACTTGGAGGCGGTTGTGGCATTTACAAGTTTTGTATTTTGAGCAACCATGACATCGGTAGATTTCGCGGGCTCAGTTCTTGAAATCGTGACTACTGGCGTAATTAAAGAAAATTTTGGTCCCAGTTTTGAGGCAAGTAGATTTGTAACTCTGCTCGTGTTTGCATTTGCAACATTACTCTCGGACTTTGGGGGAAAACTGTAAACATTTGCTGCGTATTTATGAATTTCGTTTATATGTTTCGCGGAAATGACTTCCTGCTTCATCTTATCTTTTCTGGAGCCCTCGTCGATTAGTTCTTCAAAATCTTCTTTAGTTGAGATTTGCTCTTCGGGAGACTTTACAGATGGATCGATTATAACAATTTCGGACTCTTCGTAGTTAGCGTCTTCATCAGCACCTTCTGGTGATGGATCAGTTTGCATTTCTTCTGGTTCAGGCGAATCTGCAGACTCAAGAAGATGGTTCGATGGTAGACGTCTAATGTTGTATTTTTTCGTTTTGCTTTGCATTATGAATTCGTCGTCGCTTGTTGTAGGACTTCGAATTACAACGTGCATGTTTTCAGAGCTATATTCTTCTTCTTCAGCTTCTTCTTTATCAGAATAGTGTGCTTCGCCATCACCAGATAAGTCTACAACCATATTTCCAGGAAATAGAAGATACTCATCAGCTATTTGGTCGGATTCCAGGGGACTTGACATGGGTTCTGCTAAATCAGTTTGTGCTAGGGATTCAATCACGGCAATATCGTCGCCGTCATTCTGTTGGGCCGTCGAACTTAATGAAACTTCTCCAGAAATTACAGTGTTGTTATCGTCATCATAATCCATTATATCTTCGCATCTAATTTGTTTCTCGTCTGGACTATGAACGATCAATACTTCCTTCGTTTCTATAACCTCGGGAATCTTTTTACCGATAGTTTTTTGAACACCGACAACACGACTGGTAGATGTTAAAGCCGAAGGTGGTGGCGTTACTGGAGGAGTACATGAGCTATCATCAAATTCATTATAATCAGTACTAACTAACGATCCAACTTTGCTGACTGCTAAAGATTGTAAATTTGTTTTCGCTGGTGATTTTCTTTTCAAGATTGAAACCTTACTCAAATGAGATTCCTTTTTTGGTTTAACAGGGTTTGAGCATTCGCCTACGGTGGCTTTTTCTATTTCTTTGTTGCCTGGAGGTGTTGGAATTCTTTTGGCTCCTCTGCCGAAACTCCACATGGGAGCACCACCTCTCAAACCTAATTTGAAGTAACCAAATCGAGGTGGTACTGGTATCGGATTATTTGGATTATGAGGGTTTCCACCTCCATTATCCATCATTGAAGAACCATCTAGACTATTTTGAGAAACATATTGTGGTCTCGAAAGTCCTGGATTTTCTACACTTGTGGGACGATCAGGCATCGCTGGACTGGTTGGTGGTCGCCGCATTCCCATTGGAGACTGAATCATGGGACTTCGAGGCATTGGCGAATTTGGTGGTTGATATTGAGAGTGAGGTGTCATTGGACTGCTCGGTGGCTGATTGAGATTTGAATGGAAGTTTGCATTTCTGTTAACTGGAGAATTTGGCGTTTGTTGATTATTGCCAAAATTCATCATAGGACTCCGCGGAGGCATCGGCGATGGAGGCATTGAATGTGGCGACATAATTTGCTGACTAATCAAAGGACTCTTTGGTGGCATGGGCGATGCCGGAGCACTATTTTGTTGCTGATTCAATCTTTGTTGAGCTTGCAACTGAGCTTGTATTTGTGCAATCTGTTGCTGCTGTTGTTTCGCCAACTGTTGTTGCTGCTGAACCATCATCTGATGTTGCTGAGGCGTCAGCGGAGAAGGTTGAGCTACAATCTGTTGCTGCTGCTGCTGTTGCTGCTGTCTTGCAAGATTTCTTTGTTGAATCAACTGAGCTGCTCTGGCTGAATTCAATAAAGTCTCTTGCCCTTCTAAGCCTTGCTGTTGTAATTGTTTCTGTATCTGTAGCTGATTAATGTTAATTTGTTGCGGGGGTGGGCTACTCAATGGTGAGGGCGTTCCAGGTTTTTGTTGATAAACATTCATTGGCGAAGGAAGTCGTCTCTGTAAGCCACCTCCATGATCTAATGGCGTTCTAACAAATCTCATTTGGGGTGTTCCCGGTCTTAAATCAATCGGATGATATCCCACAGGACTTGTAACAACTCTTTTATGTTGTGGCGATGTCATTCTAGGAGCCGGCGGTGGTAAGCAAATTTGTGATGGAGACGGTACTGGACCTGGGCTACTATCGCCTTGTGAATGTGGTGTTCCTATACGTGGTGATGGTTGCATTGGTGACATACCATTAGGACTTTGTAGAATATTGTTGACTGAACCAGGACCTGGAGAGTGGGATATCATAGGACTAGGACTATGCAAGGGCGAATTGTGCTGGGCTAACGGTGATGCTGACGGCGACATCATTGGGGACTGAGACGCATTTGAATGATGAATTGGTGAAGACGAGGGTGGTCCCAAAGGTGAATGATTCTGTTGGATTAAAAGAGGCGACTGACCCGGGCCTGGGCGCTGTTTTGCTTGCTGTTTGGTCCGGTATTCCTTCATATAGACCAATTGGGGTAATACAAAATTATATAATATAAAGAGTATTTTATTATAGACATCTGCTACTTTTTGCACAAAACAACTACAATATCTACAACGTGCCCCATTTCGAGTCAAAGTGGTTTCATTGTGTCATGTGGAAATGACTTTAGCTGGAGTAGTCACTTTAAAGAATACTGAAGAGAGCACGTAATAATTATTATCACACCTCCAGCTTAAGTTTAAGTGTTGTGTAAAGTGTACATAGATGTACTACTGTGCTATATCTAAAAAGAGCAGTGCCTATAAAGTTATAGATACCTGTATAAGCAGTCCGTGTTGCCGACTGAGTTTCCGACTAGATTCCAAGTGTTTTTGAAGAGCCGACTGCTCCGTCGCAATGCGTTGCAATTCGTTAGCATCAGCATCAGCCAACTGCCCTCCAGTTTTCCTCAACTGCCTTTGCTTGCTATTCAAGGATTTGCGCATCTTCCTCAACTTATTTACTTCGGTTTCATAATATTTCAATTGTTGCGTAAGCGTATTATTCTGATGACTCAACCATTGCTCATATAGTAACTGCTTTTGTTTATCTTGTTCTGTGACTATATTTTCGGGTGGTAAAGGTGGAGGTGTCAACAAATTTGCGTTGAAAGTCTGCACCCGAATCTCTGTGGTTGGTTGAGGTGTGGGCGTAGGTTTCGGTCTATTCTGGTTTTGTTGCCAAGTTGCTTGAGTTGTAGTTGATGTCACTGATCAAAAAATGCTAATTAGCACCAAAAAAATTGTGAGTAGAAAAAAATACCTTGGCCTTGTCTCGCATTTGCGTTGATACCCACAGGAGCACCTAAAACATCTGTAATCCTTTCCAAATCTTGATCTGAAAGCAAAGACGACGATTCTTGATCATTTGAAGGAGTTGATGCAGGGATTTCCTGATTGTTGCCGACAGACTGACTCGTCTGATTTTGTTTTTCTTGTTCGCGTTTTTCTTGCTCTAGTAAATCCTCCAGTAACAGCGGCTGCTCCTGTGTGAACAACACGTACATTAACTTGTTAGAAAAAATCAGGTATATTGAAAACGGTCCGTGCAAATTTAAAAACCTAGGTTTGAGAATGAGGAAGACTAATTCTGATTGAAAAATACCTACTTCTAGTGTTTTTGAATAAAGGAGGGAAAAGAAGTCGAAGTAAGCGGAATTATGTGGTATATTACTAAGCTCGTGAGACTTGAGGGTAGATAATTTAACATGCGACTAATAATTGAATAAGCGAATAATTGTTGAAAATGACACCTCAATACATCACTGATTAGAGGTAAAATTCAATTTTAGGTAAAATTCAATTTTTCGTAAAATTGGGCCATTTATATTGAGTACACGTGAATTTTACCAACAAACTAACGATATGTTAGGTGAAAATTTTCTTTCAAAGGACACTAAATATGGAAAATTAATGTTAACTACGTTCTTCGGATTCGTCGTATAAAGGTGATGGATTGATTTACTGAAGAGGGAAGTGTCATGGGTTTATGTAAGGGGTTTTAATCTCACCTCCAGTAACAAAGGTCTTCGTTGCAAGTGTGGATGCAAAGGTAAACCCTGCGGTCGCATAGGATGTATGTGTCCCAGCGGAAGATGAACAGGCCCCATTCTCAATCCCATCTACCACACACATGCAAGCAACAACACCGTACCTCAACCAAAGTTAGTACTACCAATCCCGATGATTATAATAGAATTGACTCCAAATTGAAACTTTTTTTTAACATTACGGATTTATAAGAGATTTAAGATCCACGAAAAAAACTCTAATAAATAGTGCAAGAATAAAGTTTAAAACTGTTCATTGAACTTTAAAAGTACTGCCGCAGTAATCATTAAAACAAAAACGCACCGGTAAGGTTACTTATCAAAAAGAGCAGCAAACAAATTACAATAATTTAACCAATAATTTAAGCAAAATTAAAAACAACATTTATCAGGCGGACCTTAAATCTGTGGTACTAGGAATAAGTTTCCCGAGAGAAATCAACAGAACGTTGTTAATATTACATCCAAAAACTGAACCAAATAAAACCATGCTTCCAAATGAAAAACCCCATACCTGTTGTTGTGGGGTCGTAGATCCGGGGTAAGGTGGTGGAGGTCCAGGATAGGGCGGCGGCGGTGGTGGTGGTGCCGCCAACCTTGGTCCTGGATTAAGTCCCACTGGTGCAGAATGTAACGCCTGTTGTTGAACAGGAGTTACCGACATCAGTCTCGGATTATTTTGTCCTAGTCGCATTTGTAATTTTTGGTTTTGCACTATAAAAAAATACATTAGAAAAGCTCAACACAAAACCACGGCCTTACATTGAGACACTAAATATCTTTGGTGATAACCTGGAGGCAACTGGAGTTGCACTGTGTTATTTGGAGTCACAATTCCAATAACTCCGTCCGGAGTTTGTAGTCTAGATCCTGGAGGCATTGGTTTTCCATGAGCTGCAGCTTGTTGCACTTGATGGACCATCTGCTGATGAATTTGCTGAGGCGTTAAATGTGTCGTAAGCCCAGGAGCTAAGGGAGGATTGCTCTGAGCTTGAGATATAGCCAAGGGTGGTGGATGAATGTTGTTTGGAGTTTGCGGTGCTGAAATAACGGGTGTGACTGGTGGTCCCGTTACTTCTTTCTTTATTTGAGTAGCAACAGCAGGTTGTTGTGCTGGACCTTTTGGAATCTCCACCTTGACTTTCTTGTCATTTTTAAGAGGTTCTTCCTCCAGTTCCAAGTCTAGAATGTTGGTTTTTTCACCTGGAAGGGCTTCTGGATCCGCATATTCCAAAATATTGAAGTCGGCCCCCATCTCAGCTAAACATCAAAATCGTAAGTTGCAAAAAATTGGAATCATGTTAAAACTCACCTAAAAGTTCGTCGTCGTCATCACCTAGACCTAGGATGTCAACACCTTGAAGCTCGGCCATTGTCCCCGTTTCTTGTTCAAGTTTTTCCAATTCGGCTGTCACGTTATCTGGAATTTCTTGATCTGGTACGGCATTTTCTGTATTATTAGTAGTCGGAGGAGCAGCAGGTGCTTGATTTAATTGGGGTCTTTGAATGTTAGGCAATTGATTAGCGGCCAAGCGCGGCGCTAATTGTGTCTCCGCTGTTCTAGGTTGGAAAGCAGGCTGTTGTTGTCTTGGTAAAAGTTGTTCATATTGTTCCACACTCGTTGGTCGTACAACCCCAAACCTGACAGTCCCACCAGGAAAAACTTGTTGGGGTTGATTTCCTCCCGTGGACTGTTGTAGTAGTCTCTGCAATAAACAACAGATTTAGTATAAATCAGCTCCTAAACTATCAAATATACCTGTTGCTGAAGAAGTAGTCTCATCCTAGGATCCAAACCTTGCACTCTAGGATCTAATTGCATTCTTAGTCCCAAAGGAGGACCTGGTTGTCTAGGAATGGCAGACACCGGTACTGGCATTCTTGGTCTTGCAATACTAGGCGGCAAAGGCTGTCTAAATGTAACCTCTCCCGTTACAACAGCATTTGACGACACAATCGGTGTCTCAACTTCTTGATTAGCTTCAGCTGGTGGCCACACTCTCTGCTGTCCTTTACCAGCCAACAACTGATCGTCCAATTTCTTAAACTGAAGCAAATCTCGCAACTGTCTGTTCAACTCAGGCGCTTCTCCCGGCCGCACTTGTGCATTCATGTTCTGCAAATTAGGACGTATCTGGAATTGAGGTCTAGGAGTGGATGGTTGGTGTGTGTAAGGATCTGCTGGTAGCCTAGGTTGAAATGTAGGTTGTGGTAACTTTGGCGTACCTGGAGGTTTAGCGTAAGGATCAGTTTCAGGTGTAAATTCAAGAGGTGTGGGTGTGGGCGGTGGAGGCCGCAGTGCTGTTTGAACAGGGTGTGGAAATGTAGGTGACTTTATACCCATTGAAAGCATTTGTCTGGGATTAGACGAAGGAGATGTAACAGGACTAAGTTCTTGAGGAGATTGCTCCTGCGAGAATGGGAACGGTGTCGGGTCCGATATTTGTCTCTGGACTCGTGCTATAGCTAAAACAATGTTTTGAATTCTAAAGTAAATAGAAAGGAAATATTTACATTGCACCCTCTGCTCATGAATGATATTCTGTTGCTGCTGCGCTTGTTGTTGACGAGAGGCTTGAAGTTGTTTCCATTGTCGCTCCTGTTCTGCTTCACGCGCAGACTTATGTTGTAATGACACCTTCTCTTGATCCTAAAAGCAATTTTAGAAACATGAATCACGAGTTGGAAAGAGAAGAGCAGTCGTAGGTTTTTGTATGAACTACATCAAGAAGACCACTAACAATAGTGACACTAAAACGACAAACAGAAAGCCATGCTAATAAAAAGAATAAAAATTGTTAATCAGAATAGAAAAAGATACATTGTTTTTAATAATTCATTATTCTTAACTTTATTATGAGGAAAGTTCCTACATACGTTAATCTACCATTAGAATTGAAAGTCAAAGTCATTATTACCATCACCATTTTGGTATTAACAATTTTTAGTTATTAACTACTATCAACTTGTAAGTCGATCAGATACCTATCTGTGAAAAATTCAGGATTGGAAACATAAAGGATTTTGGACTGGATTTTTTCATATAAATCAAAATATTCTGCTAGAACATGACTGGCTAAAGAAACTTACAATCGCATCAATTATACATAACTCAGTTTTGTCTTCTGTAAGTTATGAAAAAAAATATCATTACTGAAAACTTGTGTTGTATCACCAAATATAATTTCTTTGCTGATTTTTTTATACCATTGTACTGTAAATTTCTTGATCCGAGTATTTATTTACATGACGAAAAAGACAATGCAGTTTTGCATGCGTTAACACAATATCACAGTGATTTCCCTCACAAAATGCGGTTAGAACAATGTTTATGTGATCCAAGTTCCAACAGTTTTCTCCAACTGCATTTTGAACATTTGAAAGATAGACAACACACACCAAACAATAATGAAGTTTACAAATAAATGCAGATGAATGCCGATAAAAAACAGAAATATAAAAAACAGGAAACTGAAAAAAGCTGGATAATCTTCCACACTGAATACAGGTTCTCACCGGTGGTTGAGGTTCATAGTTTTCCTGACAGAGGGAGGGAAGAGTGCGCATGATCTCTGAAGGAGTCAACACGCGGATCTGTTGATCGCTTGCGGGTGGTGTGGTAGTTTGTTGTTGGATATTATTGGTCCTTAATATTGGTAAAGGAGGATTTTGCTCGTTAACGTTTGGTTGATACAACGGATTGACCGTGACATTGGGCGCGGGTCCGCAATGATCACCCGGTCCTAAGAACTGACCGTGCACGGTAAACTGTTGCTGAGTAGAGGGTGAGGGTGTTAGTGAGGTTGGGCGGGGTGTTACTGGTGGGGAGACAGACACAGAGCTAGTGGAAGCGGTGGTTAGTGATGGCGTAGGCCGCGACTGTTGGGTGCACACCTCTGACACTGGAGCGACGATGGCAGGAACCTGGGTTGAGGGAATGACGTTGCTGACGGGGGCGACTGCAGGAGGCGGCGCCTTCGTCGTTGGGGTCGCCGGCGCGCTTGTTGTCTCCTTGTTTATCTGTGACTGGGAGGTAAACACACATACAGAACTAACAGGCGGTGGTAGTCCACAGTATAAACAAGCAATGCTACGTAACGGAGGCGAACATACAATAACATTGATGTGTTTAACGTATACTGTTAGTCACAACCCATAAAACCGTCGGATTCGAAGCGTTAACTCACATGAAGAGTTTCTCTTCAATTCGTATGCTTTTTTTCAAAGCACTCACAATAATGGCAGAACAACCAATTTCAAAAATAAACATACCAATAATAAATACATTGAAAATAATACATACCTGTTGTTGCTTTTTCATCCTCAATGCCGATCTATTATCCCTAGCCTGTTGCAAATACGGTGCCTTCTGATCAGAGCTCAGTGTTCTCCACTTCTTCAAAATCTGCTTGTACCTATCACTCCAATTGGGAAATTCAGTTTTCCATTCGGGGTGATTCATATTGGCGTACAAAACTGCAGAAATCGTAGCGCCGTTACCTAATCCTTCATCAGCTTTCATTTTCTCGGATGACCTTTGGTTGTAAGTCGACTGAGTCCCAGTTGGTGCAGCATCCATCTCAGCCCCATCATTAACAGAAACCCAAGGACTTTGGGGCTCAGAAAATGCAGGACTAAATTGTGGACTACTGTAATAAACGTTTTAGACCACTGCATGACTATGTTCGTATCAAAACATACTTGCTATATTCAGACTGATAAGGAGACGGTGGAGGAAAGCTAAGAGGTGAATTTATATTGCTTTGATTGACCGCTGGCAGTGTTGTTGGCCGAACAGGTGGTGCAGCAACTTGATGTTGAGCCATAGTCTGAGAAGTGTTCGCATTAAAAGCATTTGTATTTTGAATTGGAAACACGTTGCTCTCTTGAGACTCTTGAGAATCGTCGGTCAAAACTCCCTAAAAATAAAGCATGTAGAAATGCATCACAACATTATTAGAAGCTTTACTTTGAAGATGTCTTCCACGTCCTTACTATTAATACTTGGCATTGTTTCAAGGTTAAAATTAGGCCCCAAAATGTCGGTAAGCTCATCTTTGGTATCTTTAGAAGTACTTGCGGTCGCTAAACTATTAGTTATATCAGTATCGTCCGTTAAACTGGGAGCTACAACAAAAAAAATATGAATTTTTGTCGACATGTCGATGATAAGTACCTCCAAGAGAATCAAGTGTTTCTGTATTTTTGTGGAGCTCCGAGTCTCCTTCATTCATGATAGTATTCACAAGATCAGTATCTAGAAGGTCTCCCGGAATTGCCAAAACATCTTTGAGGTCTTCAGTATTTTCTTCTTCCTCTTCTTCTTTCGGTGTGATGGACACACGCCGTCCGACACCTTTTTGTTTGTTGTCGCCCGGTGTTCCAATCTCATGTTTTGCGCTCACCGCAGCCACTGCTTTGATTTCATCTTGGGTCAAGTGTATAGTTTTATCCAATTCATAACTTTTCTCTTCATCACTACTAGAACTATCTACTTCTTTGGTAGAATCCATGAGATCTTTTCCAAAAAATGCTTCTTGCAAGTATGGTGGGAAAGTCTCCGCTAATTTACTTTTAGGTTTCCGCCTGACTGGTTTTCTCCTCGGTTTCTCACCTTCTATGGAAAGAGGAGGTAGAGGAACCTCAGTAATAGATGGAGTAGACTGACCGGGTAAAACATCGATGTCATCATTGTCTTGTCCACTTCTAATTCCCCGCATTCTTACTAGAAATCCTCCGATTCCGAGCTTTTGCAGATTGCGTTGTCTTTTCCTTCGTAACACACTGACGCCATTTTCCATGGTAAAAACCGTGAAACCATCAGGTGGTGGTCCGTCTTCTTTCATCCAAATCATCCCTTCTTTGTAGATTTCTTGCGGCTCGTCTTTGACGTCTACGAGTTCTAATTTTGCACTATCGTCTAGCATATTCTCAGAACTGCCTCCTGCTACTACAGATTCGATAGTTGCCATGATTCCAGCTTCTTTATCTTGAACGGTGGTGATCTTCTTTCGCTTTTTTCTAGTTCCGTGTTGTTCCAGAGATAAGGATTTGATTAAATTAAAACCACTTTCGCTCAAGTAGACGCCATCCACGTAGTAGTTATTATTGGATTTAACTTCAGGGCTTTTGGTGGGAGTTGGCGGTTTTAAGGTTGCTCCAGTGGGTACTAAATGTGGAGGTGGTACGTCTCTGGGACGACAGAGCAAACAATTATAACCTTCCTCGGCGCATTTTTCAGCATCTTCCTCTGTTTTGATGGCGTCACAAGTTCCATGCAACCATCTTTCGCACTGAACACATTGTATTATCAAATCTCCTTCGCTGTAGGGTTCTGAACATCCTGGGCACGTTACATGAGATGCACATGGCCCACACTCTGTAAAACTGTTCATCCACGTGCAATTAAAACCAGGGTCAGTGGCGCCGCAAGTTTGACATATAGCGCACCATTTACACTTCCAATTACCATGAGGTACATAATCTAGAGGTGGGTCCATGCAATAAATATGATATGAAATATCACAATCGTCACAAAGTATCAATCTCGCTTCATCATTCCTCTGACCACAACCTTCGCAGACGGTGCAATCCAAGCACCGCCACCCTTTCTGCAATATAACTTTGGTGACTTTGACATTAACACAGTACGGGTGGTAACATTGTCCGCACTGAACACAAGCGATCAAACACCCTTCCTGATCCGTCCCTAGGGCGCCACACATGACACAAATATCTTGCGTCAGAACGAACTTGTCTTTGGCTGAACATAGAACTAGACGGTTTTCAACGCCAGGTTCTTCGTCGTTTTTTCCGTCAGAAACCGGACGTTGTAACCCTACACCTGGGACTCCGAAAACGCCGCGCATTTTGGCTTTGGCGCCGCGTTTTCGCCCAAAATCCGTCATTTTTTGCCTCTTCATGAAGCCCACTTTTCCTGGAATCCCTTTACCCACGCCCTTTGGGCGACCGTTTGTTCCTACTCCACCCAAACCCAGGCGTTTTTTGGCGATTTTACTGGCGCTGTAGGGCTTGCCCTTGCCCAAGCCCATGTTCCTGATTGTATCCACCGGGAAGGGAGTGTCGAACTCGACATTTTCATCGTAAGAGGATTCCTGAGGGGTCGACACGCTTTCGTTTGAATCGTCAATACCTAAAGGGGATGACTTGGATTATTTCCTGCACTAGAAAGTTTGTTCATTTCGACAATAAAAAAAATTGCGTTTAGGTTTTGTTAATACTCTGAAAAGAATGCATTCTATCACTGTTTTATAACATGATTATATTCCGTTGTGACACTGAGTAATTCTAAAGCAATTTTTGTCGTTCCCAGAAAAAGATAGTTAATGGAAGAATTCCTAATCACTCTATAACGAGAATTTTCATGTAATGATTAAATAATCAAGGTATGATTTTCTATCTACTGCACAAAAAATTTAATGTTAATTGGTATAGATAAATCGTTTATTTTTCTAAAGCATGTGTGAAAAAATGGCGAGTTCATTTAGACGTTTTGAAGTAAGAAAAAGTAACATTCCTCTGATTAGAAAAGTTCAGCTAATCCACAGATTAGCCACGTAATTAGAAAATTATTTGAACTGTTGTGCAATTCTTTGCGAGAACCGCTTTTGAAAATGCAAATATTGCACCTCTACCGCCCAACCTGCTGAAGTCAGTGACAAATAATAATAAACACTCACTGTTTCTTTTTGAGAGAAGAGAAGCTGGTTGTGTCAAGTTCTTGCACATTAAACAAACATATTCATACTCAGGATGAGCTTCTTTCTTTTGATGATATGTAACTAAATCGGCTTCAGGATCGCACGTCCCATGAACGAATCTGAAATAAATATGTCAACTTGATATTTGACAGAACTTAAAATTCAGCTGTCAAAAAGAAAAGTTTTTACAACATCAAACAGTTTTATCTTATCAGCACTTGTCCGTATTTTTGCTGGCATTTTTATTATTGATTAAAAAAGGTAATTCGTATCAGTATATTTATACTAACTTGCGACATAATGTGCACTGCACCATTTCCCTGTGTGCATGAGCGCGGTAAGCCCTGTGGCAAAGTGGGCAGGAAAATCCCTTATTACGTTGCTGATAGCAAGAATCACAAACGGTGTAATGTGCGTGCCAACGCGAAGAAAGACCAGCGCCAGGTGTTCGAGATCCACAGTCACCACAAACTCTGCAACACTGATCCAAGGAATTAAAATGAAAAGTGGTAAGTGACGGACATACTCGGCATTTCCATCCGTATTTCGGGATAGATGTTACGATGGGTCTTTGACATGTTGAATGGTAGATTTTATCGCATTGTTCGCATGTCATTAATTTCGTTTCGTCGCCGGTCATTCGACATACTTGGCAAATTCGGCACTTTCTACATTGCCATCCTGCTCTTACACCTGAAAAAATTGTAAAAATCGTTTAATGTAGTCGGTTATTTCAAAACTATAAAGATAAGGAAAGCTAAACTTCAGAATTTACACACTTGACAATTATTTCATTATCTACATCGAAATAGTATGTTCAAATATTATTTATAATAGTAAGGTCAACACATAATTCATTTTGTAATATTCACTAAACACCTTGTTTGTTGGGTAATTTGTTTACATAGGTAGGTAGTTATGATTGCCTCTTCTCTAAGTGTAATTACTCAGATTCGTTAATTCATTTGCGCTTTCTTGACTAAAAAGCATGTTAAAGATAAGTTGAATCTTTTTTTTTAATTCATTAAAAATATAGTCATCTCATGTTTCATTTTTAAATATAAAATTTCTTTTTGGTAGCGAGGCTAAGAAAGAATGATCAAGACATAATTTTTGCACACGACAGTTCTAAGAACCCTCTTGAGAACAACAAACAAAATTTTGTATACACTTTATAAACTCTTTAAAATGTAAACTTTGCATATAAAAAAAATGTATTGTATAGTCTACGTGTTTCATTTAGGAATTTGAGACGATATGTACGGTGACTAAGATAAATAACATGATCCGTCTAGATTTACAGATTATTGTTTCCATGACTTGTTTAAATAGTTTCAAACGCGAATTTATGCGTCATCCTGACGTACATCAATGTCAAAATATGCTCATATATGACAGCAACAACTTGCAATTTCAAAATAAAGTAGAAAGAAGCGCGTCTTTTTAATTTTTCGATTAATTTCTGTGGGGAAAAGACGAAATCACATCAAAAATAACAAATATTTGTGTTATCCCACAAATTTTACTTAAAACCAAAACAAAAAAAAAATATAGAGTGATGGATAAAGTTACGGTCATACAGCAATGGGCTAATCAAAAAAAGTTAACTATTCTGGAATCCGCAGTTATTTTTCGTTAAAAAGATACAAGGCTTTAGAATCGTCCAATTAGAATCATTCGACCAAATGAATAATTTGTCGTTGAAATCAGTGGCGTAAATAATAGAAAGAAAAAATACTGCAATTTTGTTTAAATAACGAAGAGAAAACAAATTTTTAATAAATGATCAAAAAGATCACAATTTTGAATAATACTAGCATGTTACCGTCATAATAACGAGAGCCCTATTGTGGAGCAAATAAGCCTATTTTCACAATTATAAACTAACTACGCCACTGATAAATTATAACTGTCAGTCTGACATTAATCAAAAAATTTCCCAAGATGACTTTGATTCCAAATTCGCTGCTCTTTTGCAAATTGATCTCTGATTGGTTACAAATAAATCCTTCTTAATCGCTTCAAAAAAAACCCGAAAAAGATTTCGAAACATTACTTTTTACAGCTGTAGCCGTAATGTT
This sequence comes from Gnatocerus cornutus, assembly GCA_029298725.1. Lineage (NCBI taxonomy): Eukaryota > Metazoa > Arthropoda > Insecta > Coleoptera > Tenebrionidae > Gnatocerus > Gnatocerus cornutus. The sequence continues at coordinate 12,023,299 of CM055514.1, forward strand.
ACCTAACACCCTAAATAATTAATTAAAAAAATTACTATTGAAAAATTACTATTGTTCCTGGTACCAAATCAACTCTTAAAATTTCAAAACTGTTGGTAGCTTTGCGGTCTCTTTGACAGTTTAATGTCAAAGTTGACACATTCCTGAAAGGTCAATCTTCAGTCAACAGAACTACCAACTAAAAAAATGCAAGTCGCCGGGTAAATATTATAAACAAATACAGAACGCAGTATTTTTACTTTTTTTCTGATTACATAAAATTACGACCTACAATAATTGTAGGTATACTTTTTTTAGTAATAAAAACGTAATTGTTTTTTTACCTGGTAGTTGAGCTAATCCAACACATATTCCATGGTAGTGCTCACCACAGGATGAACAATACATAAGATTAGAAATATCACCTAAAGTCTTGCAAGTATAGCACACAGCATCTAGAAAAAAAATGTTAAAAAAGTCAAAACTGAGTTTCCAAGAATTACTTTCACACTCCAAGGAAGCTTGCCCAATATGGTTATTGCAAAACAATTTAAGCGAATTTAACACTTGGAAGGCACCAGAAGCAGTTGCACACGGAAAATGAAAAACTTTTGTACATCCCTCCACTTTGCATAAAACACTTGCTCCGTAATGATTACAAAATAAACACTTCCTGGAAGAACTTTGTAAAACGGCGGGACCCACATTTTCCAGAGCTGAGTTTTCTAAATAAAAAAATTGTTTAGGGGGCGAGTTTAGGTTTGAAGGAAATAAAAAAATACCATTTTTTGTAACGCCGTGTGACCAAACAGCACAGCTCCTATGCGTGTAGAAGTAACCGCTTGAATCAAATAGTGTTGAAACATGAGGCTCTTCAGTGTAACCAATAATAGTCAGTTCATCCACATATTCGCTAGTTAATGACGGATGCCTGCATTTATTGAAACTTTTTTGTCTCCTACAGGTTACAGGCCCTCTTGGACTTTTATCCCCGTTCTCTCGCTCTGGTGTTGGAATTGTGTTACTGAAATTTTCAGCAACATCCGCCGCCACTCTCTGAGGTGTGAATCCTTCAGGACAGAGCAACCTTAACATGTCTCCTTGCCCCAGCTGGCTCCGCTCTCCTAAATTACAAAAAGCGCAAACTTTCCCAGGCCACTGTTCAGGGAAATAAGGCAGTTCTTCGAAAATAGGAGCAGGTTTCTCCTTTTCCGTGAAAATAAGCGCTCCCGTGTCTGGATCTAGCAAAGACAACTCGTCGCTGGGTGAAGGTGTGATACATGATAAATCAAAATCCATTCTGTCTTGACTTTTGATTTTTTTTCTAGCACAGCTTGGAGGTTTGACTTTCCGCATTCTGTTTCCAGTAGCCGGGCGTCTCTGAGCCGGTTTTCCTGTCAACATCCCAGCTAACCGAAGAGGGAGTTCTAACTCAAAGTGACGGTCCATCCCTTCACGACGCGGACGCCCACGCCCCCGCCGAATACTACTGAAGGGCTTACCAGAAAACCCAAAGGGCAAAGGGAAATCATCAGTATTCGGGGGCGACGAAGCGGCCGAAGTCGCGGCTGAACCAGAAGAGGGGAATTGAAAGGGCGAGGGCAGCGGATCATCAATCAGCTCGTCCTCGTCGTCGTCGAGGTCCGACCCCTCTGCTTCGTCGAGATCCATCAAATAATCTGGATCTAAACCTTGGGCGCTCTCGTCCATGTTCAAAAACTGAAACAAGCCTAGGTGGAGTTGCTACTATCAAGGTTATGCCGAAAAGCGAAGTGCGGGCGTAAAATAAAGAAGCGCCACAAACACAAAACGCACAACATCGCAATGAAAATAACAACCAAAGCATTATTAAAACACCGAAATCATTTCCGTGAAAATCACAATGAACCCCAGCGCCATGTCAATTGTGTACATGGAAGCGATGCCGCGGCCAAAACAAACACTCACAAAAATGCTCCCAAGCGGGCCAAATTACGGGGAAGTTACTTCCATTTGTTAACTTTAATTAACTTTAACTTACATTAAAATAATTTTTACATGTTAAAGTTGTATACACGGAACAACACAAAAAAAATGTCACTAGCTAAACGAAAGTGGGAGAGACCATCTCTTCGGAACACCGACGAACTTTGCCGACTTCATAGCACGAGGATGAGTGTGAAGGTTAGTGGAAAACGCAGCCAACATAACAGCTACAAACATCCAAAATAGGCAATTTTCTTTTGAAAAATATTATATTTTAACGAAAAACACTTGAAAATCATTGAAAATTATTATTTTTATATTAAAAACTTCAAAATAAAAGTAAAAATGTTTATATTGACCGCTTATTCAATTCTTGGAATTTTTTTGAATTTCTGTTTTTTTTCCTTAATTGCCAAAATTTAACGGTAGTTTTTTATTACGTTTATCGGAGGTTTCTCTTAATATGTTCAGATGTAAAATTGAAATAACGTTGAGTTGTGTTTACTACATTCATTTAATTTACGTTTTGTAATCATACCTTTCCTGTCATTATTTTGTCATAGCAGCAGAGGCGTATCATCTCAGATCAAAAAAGACATTGCAATTTTATTTTCGAGGTATTAATTGCAATTTTGAGTAAGCGGAATTTTAAGCACTTTTCATTTTAAGTGATATAATACATATTGTCGGTTTATTCATTGTAATCTTTATTTTTTACATAATATTTAAAGTTGTAAAATGTGAGACTTGAAAATTAGAGAAATTAAAATATAGGGTGATGAAAAAAAGACGCCCATGCTATCTATCATGTTGCAGCTAATGGGCCCGTTTAGCATATTTTAAATTAATAGAAAAAACGGTATGTTTCGATAGCAAAAGGTGATCTAAAGACCTCCTGAAATTTTGAAAACCATTCATCAATTAGGTCCGAAGTTATACGGCTGGGAATTTTGAAAGTTCTGAATATGTCGTGTGACGTCACACCACGGTTAATTCAGCGCGGGCAGTGGGCAATTCGCATGGTTCTGGGTGAACTAAAATCATAGCACCTAAACGGCTTAAGATAATTGGTTGAAATTTTTAGAGTTAATGTTTTTTAACTTGCTTTATTTAATTATGCAAAAAAAAAATTATCTTGAAGTATAAGAACAAAAATAAATAAAAATACAAATACAATTTTTGAAGTTTCTTATTAATTTGTTATTAAAAATTTTCAAAAAAACATTAAAAAATAGTTAATCTGTATACGGAATGGTTCAACGTGATTTTCTCAAAAACAACAAGCGATCGGAATTTGAAATTTTGGGTACTAAAATAAGCCTACAAAACTAATCGAGTGAGAGTATGTATTCATATTTTAGGGATATACGCACAGTAAGGCGGCGGCGGAGCGGAAAAATCTCTTTTTCCGAAAGTGACATTTTTGATAGGATGTTCTATGTATTTAACACTTTATGAGTTATAAAATTGCGGTATAATAAATAATGATTTTTGGATTTTCTATGTCTAAAATTGAGAAACTGTAAATCTGTCTCTCAATTTTGTCACTCAGACATTTGTTTTTAAAATTATTTACCAACATCTATTTTTGATATATGCCATTTAGTATCCAATACATGTATACTTTGATTTATAAAATATTTTTACTTATTTCACCATAAATCCTCATTCTTTCATGATCGTCGTACTTTTTTTGACCTACAAAGAAGCTCCGGTTTCCTTCGTTTTTGGACTAATCAATTCCTGTTCTAAATAATACTGTGTACAAATCGTCGAATTTAGAATGAAGATTATGGGAAAAACAGTATCAAAGGAGCAAAGTTTGGAGCCTGCAAGTCCATTTCCTCAACTTTCATAAATTCGGCAGCGTGCTGATAATGACATTATATATCAGTTATCACTTTTTATACAAGCTCGTCTGATCAAATACCGGTATGAAACCATCCAAAACGGTGCTAAAAATATTGGATGCCCGATATTTTCGAGCTACAAGAAAATTATATTGCCGAAAAAAAAGTGCTATTTTTGTAATGCACTATCACAGATATTTGGGCAAGTTTGAAACAAAAATGATAGGAGTATTATGTATTGTATGTACTTATTTACGACTTCACCTGTGCCGTTAAGAATGACTAAAGTTTTTTCAATAGTGTTGTATATCTGCATTTTTGACAGTCAAATATTATGTGGTAAAACGTCGGGTTTCATTATGATTTTACCACTTTTCGTTTTTAAGAACATATAATTTTCAATATCTTCTTCTGACTGTATTAAAAAAATGTGACAATAGTCTACTGCCTTTATTTGAAACAAAATCACTTTGCCGCATAACTCGTTAACAAGTTATTCTTGTTTTTTCATTTTGAAGAAGACTGATAAATTGTGTAGCAGGTGCTATTACCGATGTGTTTCTAGTTACATTGGGAAACTACATATCTTTTGTATGGCATTTTTTAAATTCACATTTTAATGTAAAATACGCTAGGCTCTCGGATATTTAAAACAACAGTAATTTGGAATCAGTAATGCTGAAATGTCTCAAATCTGACATAGTATGGAGTGCGCCGAGTACCGTGGTGTGACGTCACGGCTAGCCACGCCCCGTTTCCCAAATCTACACTTTTGGGATTTTTTTTAAGGGTGAAAGAATTGCTGAAAAAATTTAATTTTTTGGGAATCGGTTATTTACGCAAAGTACTTTCAAATTATGAAATAAAAAAAAAACGCTGAACGGGCCCATTCTTTCTTAAGCCAAAAATTGAAAACCGAAACGAAATTTGTACTTTTTTAACTAAGATAGGTTTCTTTTATAAACGATTAAACACTATTTGGATAAACTTTTTATAACATGTAGTGTCCCACTTCAAATTCAAATTTCAAACTTTTCGCGCCACAACGACCGCAGGGATTTTTGCGTTAAGAAGTTGGTGGACTTGGTAGTTCACCGCCGCCACAGCGGAGGAGGCGGGCGACGCCGGAGGCAATCATTCTTTACTCCTTCATCTAAGATCTAAGATTCTTGGTCCGACTTCGGAACTACGAAGGTGCTGTGTTATCGAGTGCTTTTCGCCAAATTTTTCCAAGTGTTAATTTTAATTCCTATTTTGTTTTAATTTTTCATTTTGTGTTTTGTTCATTGGTAGTTTGTCAAAATCTTGTAAATTATTTTCTTTTTTTTTTAAAACCCATTGACTTTGACGGGAGTGTAGTGACTCTTTTAGGGCTTCTTGTCGAGGCGCTTGTGTGTTGTCACCTTTTGGTATGTAATAATTTTTGTCATTTATTGTTTTAAGAAGGAAGTCACTCCGGAATCATGTAAAGTAGCTATTTTCTGTACAATTCTAAAGTAACGCGTTTTTCCGATGACGTAAGCGTCTGGATTCAACCAGTGTTCGCCCGCCGTCCGATAAGACACGTGCAGAAGCAGTTTAGATTCGTGGAAACCCGATAGTTTTGGGAACTTGAATTTTACTCGATTCAGTTCAAGGAATTTATACTGTTGAGTTCGAAGGATTAAAAATAGAATAGGATTTCAAAGAAATTGTGAAATACATCAAATTAACTGGGAATGTCTTTTTGAATCGCTCTGTGTCATTCGCGAGCAAAAAGGAGTACATTTTTCCTAAAGTCCACGACTTTCTCTTCCATTGTATTTTATTGAAACTGAAACCGAAAATTTATATGTTTATATATTTTATGTATGTCCCTTGTTTTCTTAGCTGCTCTCGCGTTAATATTAGTAGATTTTTCAGAGTGTGATCAATTCAAAATTAAACTTTGATTTTGACTTTCGAAAACCCTCCAGTGCTGGAAGCTTGTTACGTGGGACTCGCGGGGTAGTCAGGGTTCACCTAACTAGCGGGTCTTCCGCGGGTGAGATGTTGGTTACTCTTAATCTGGCCATAATTTGTTAGTACTCTCGATAAGACACCGCCTGTACTATGCTTGCGGAATAGGAAAGATTGTCTTCGGGTCTTCCGAAAACATAATCTCGTCCTGTTTCTGTGTGTCGCCTTTGAAAATAATTATCTTTTATTAATGTTTATTGTTTGTATATGTTTACTTGGTAAATTGTGTGTTGTTTTTCATTGTTATTTTGTTTAAATAATTTTTGTAGTTTGATCACACTCACAACAGAGCGAATGGGAGATTTTTGTAGTTCTTTTGATGTAATTCACTTTCCGTTAATTTGTTTATTGCATTTTTGTACCGAAACGTTTCTTTGTAAAGTGACTTCTTTTGACATTAAAGATTATTAAGAATTTTGTAACATGATCAGTTCGTCTGTTCAAATGCTTGTAATTATTGAACAATTAGCTGTAAAATTTAAATCAAAACCATTCAAACTTTTAAAGTCTGAATAAAACAAGTTAAACCACATTTGGTCTGGTGTATTTTTATTTCTTTGTATTGGTACGCTCTTCCCAAAAAAACGATGCACTGCTTTGTATCTAATGGACATCCGCCTTCACAACACAACGTAGGTCCTAGCCGTTTCAGACGATCACGATTTTCGGCCATTTTATTTATTTTAAAGTTCGCGGTTCTCGAGTTTGGCGGTTCATTTGAATTTTGGCGGAATTGGGTTACAGATCATTACAAACAATTTTATTGTTAAACATCATATTTTTTACAGTTAATGATATTCTATATCTAAAAAAAGACAAAAAGTGCTTTAAATTAAGTTTCTTTAACTTTTAAAAGTACCATTTCTTGGCTTTGTAAAAAAATTTTAAATGTTGCAACGTAAAGCACTAGTATTAGTTGCTTAGTTACGGAGACTGCCGGATGTAAAATTTTATTAGAAAGGGCTGAGCAGCATTATCAAGTTTTTTCTTTGAAAAAAATTCATATTGTATAGGTTAAGATAAATTTTGGTTTGATTTCTGAGATGGTTTAACTGAAAAAGACATGGTACTTCCACTCATGGGCGTTTTTTTTACTATTCTGTACATAGAATGTTTATTTGTGAAATTGTTATAAAATTGAAGACGCATTTTGTCAAAGAATCGACTTAAAGTTTAGTTGAAATAAATAAATAAATAAAATAAAAAAGCTTGTCATGAAGGTTCACACCACGAAAGAGCAATAAACTTCGAGCCTTAATGTTTGCTCAAATTTCGTCTGAAAAATAGTTATCAATCGACAGATTTGAGAATTTGTTTGTGTAAACCAGGATATTTTATCAAACCATCAAAAAGTAAATAAACTTGAACTGTGTACAGAGGAATCTTTGAAATATGCGTATTAACATTCGGATAAGAAAACAAAATTGCAATCCCTATAGAAATTGAGAAAATAAGAATTTTTTCTTTGGAATAAAATTAGACAATATTTTTGTCAAGAATCCAACTCGTCCCAAATGACTTGGAAATAGTTTTGGTAATCAGTGACGACGCGGGTTTAGAAATAACAGAAAATGAAGGTTGGCGCCGGGAAAATAAAACAAAATAATCTACATTTAATCTATTATTGATCAATACATTAAATTTATGTATAGAATAAGATCAGTTATTAGCTTTAATCACTTGTTTTATAACTTACTTTCAAAGAATGAGCAAGGGAAATAGAGCCATTACTTTTGTTAACAATGAATCTGTATAATATACCTAGATAGAGTAAAAACATTGTATCCTAAAACTAACTTAAAGTGTAATCAGCCTCGACATATATAATCTAATATACAATACATATCACTTTAAAATCGTCCTACAAAATACGTACAACTTTTATTAACATCAAGATCTGGAAAAGTAATTCGCAAATTTTCAAATAAAGAGATTAATAAATCCAATCATACCACGTTATTTACAAACTGAGACAGCAATGAGATGAATGAGCCTGTTGATCAACATAAAACTTTCAATTAACGGATAGTAAAGTATCAATCAAGAAAAATTTAAAAATAGAGAATTAATTTTGGCACTCAGGGACGGATAACTGAATTTGGTATGTGAAAAAAATAATCATCTCATTGCGGAATTAAAATTGTATGAATACACAGTAAAACTATAAGTACGATTTTCTTACAATTATCACAAAAGAAATATTTATTTCTTTTAATTATTGATATGTTAAGCACCTAATAAAAAAATAAAACGTTTCGTTCAAACAAATCAGTCTTTCAATCTGCCAAATCCTCATAAATCTCTCGGGTTAAAAGAAATAAACATTTCTTTCTGTTGTAAAGCAATTATATCATTTTTTACTTTGTACATAAAGTGGGAAATAAATTACATAATATCACTGACATAATCATGTCTGACGTGATTCAGAACATTGTAAAAGCGTTTACAATAATACAATAAATAAAAATCGTTAAACAGCATATTTGACTTGGACAAACACTTTAGTTATCTTAAATCATTATATCTGCATAATTACTACACAAAACGAGTTTCTACTGTAAATGCACATGAAAAATGAGATAGCATCTCCAATAAAATGTTGATCATATTTCATGTAACATATTTCTACGTAAAAATACGTAACGTAGCAGTTTTCTGAATCACAGTATACTTTTACACATTGTCAATGCATGCAGGCCAAAATCAATCGATTTTATATTGCTCGTAACATGTAAGATAAAATATCTATTTACACATACATCAAACAAAAACTTGCTCGTTTCTTCCACAATCCCTTTGTTATTGTCCTCGGTGAAGATCGGACATGCCTTTATAATAAAAAAAAGTAATCTATCTGCTAAAGTAGTTACTTCTTGTTATAAGTATACACCTTTTCTACTAGTCAAAAAGAATACGGGACTGGGGATTACTTCAAGTTTTCTAGTTCTACAAGGAAGCTACAGCAAAAGCAAATTTCGTTCAGCAGCCATCTATTACAAATAAATAAAAAGATTACATTGACAAGTGTATTAAAATCATCATCTCAGTCTACACACTGCCATCCATGACGACGAGGTACAGAACATGCTGGGTATACATGTACTAACTAATAACAACAAAACTTGATAAAAAATTGGGTGACGATGTCTTTGTCTATAGTCTTTTAATGCATGTTTGCTCTTAATGTAAGAAAATTTAGTGAATACCACTAAACTGGTTTTGGTTCCACGAATGTCTAAGTAATAAGTTTGAAGAAATTCTAATTAGCTGAGTCACCCTTTGTCTTCAGAGGGTAAAACGATTGACACCGATTTCCTGGGACCGCTCCTGTGCACTCTGTCGAAACTTGAATCCACAAGTTTCTCCTCGTCTGGAACCTGGACTAGATTTGGACTTCCCAATCTGCAAAAAATTAGGTTGGATGATATTCTTGTACACGTGCTTCCTTGAGTACATTTTAAAATTAAAATAATGAGTATGTATTTTTAGGCTTATAACCCCGCTCTCTTTATTCAAGATTTAAGCCTTCAGGTAGAAACTGAAACAACTGTTAACAAGATATGAAAAATATCTAAAATAAATAAAAGTAATTACCTGCTGTGACCTTCACAAAGATTTGAACTTAAAAATATCTCAGGGCCTAAATGGCTTGGGCAAAAGCTCAAGTTTTCAACGATGAGAAAAGTGACACAGCAATAACAACTAGATAACATAATCAGCTTTAATTAAACTGCTGAAAATGCATAAATGATGTTTCTGAAATAAATTAAAGCTTTGTCAGATAATGGCAAAACCAGAACCAAAGCAATATGTTCAGCTATTGAATGCGTCGTTTGCAGTTATCGATACTAAAATAGATATTAAAATAATTAATTTGAATACATGGAGATTCACTTCAACCTACACCTATTTTTTTTGTGATTCAAATGAAATATTTTTAATATTCCCACTAAAACTACTCAACTCATTTTTAATCATCTCTAGTTTAAAAATATCTCCATTTTGTTACTTAACAATTCCTAAATTAAAGAACACCCTCATCACATCAGTTTGTATTGAATTTCACACGAGAGCGTGGGAGTAAAGTTTGGATCACTTTAGATGCTAAATATATTGAAGGACCCTTCGTGAGTTTGTTTTAAAAGAGCCTGATTTGAAAACCTAACTAGGTGGAGAGTTTCGGTTCATATTTCGTATTGAATTCTATTTTTTTTTTGTCAGAATTTTAATGTGTCTGGGGCACTACCTACCTCTCAAAGGCGGATGGAGGCGGCGTAGGTGTTCGAGATAGGGGAAAACTAGCCACTTCTCGGCTCGCCGCCAACGATCGGATCGAACCAAAGGGTTGATCTGGCGACAGCTGGGCTGTGACTGGGACTAGGCCGCTGCAATTAAAATGAATTATTAAAATCAAGTTATCAATAAGTCTGTGACATCCTTGAAACATTGCGCAATTTACTACGTCTTCACCTATATCTCGTCGCTTAGAAACGCCACTTTCTTACCCATAATATCAATTGTCTTTTCAGATTATTACGAGTGGGAGAATTGTGGCGGAATAGAATCGTGAATAATACAAGAACGTTTCTTTTTTTGTACAATTTTCTTCGTACGTTGAATTATTAACCTAGACCTTGTCTATGTCTGTAATAATAAACCTCCTAAAGAAATTATAACAATAACTCAACAATTTTAGCTTCGACTTTGTGCCAGAATTTGGCAAAGATTCCGCGGACGACACTGGCGACATTCGCATTTTTGTTTTATAAATAAACTTGTCTCAACATTTGTACCTGCTTCTTGCATAAATAGCCCGAATATCTGAGCTCAACTTCACAGGATGCAACTGCATTTTATTGCGGTTTCTTCACCTCACATGTGCGAAAATCTATTCGCAACAAAGCATTTCTATACAATAGTTAAATGCAAGATAAGAATGAAGACGACATGCAGTTAAGCCAATCAAGTAAGGCTTCCTGTCGTATAACAAAAAAAAAACAAAACGACACGTGTCTGGAGAAATGATGGTAATGACGCAGAAGTTCGTTTTTAGTCAAATTCGTCACCGATATGACGTACTTAAAGTAATTGTTTATTACTTGGGGAGGAACACTACTCGAATAATACGGGGGAGTTATTTTTAAAACTGTGGGCGAACGGTCAAGACATTTAATAGAAATTTGGAGTATTTTTAGTAAGTTGACGTGTTTGGGGTATTGTAAAGTGATAATCAATAAAGAGTTCCGTTATTTAAGATATAAGACAAGTGGGTTTCGCTTTCTTTACTTTTGTTTTAACGACAGCCAATTTGTACTGTTGGATGCAAGATTACCTTTGATTACTCAATTAGAAATCAATAAACGTGGACATGCAAAGCTTTGATTGAACTATTGGTGATTTTTAAACTCTTTTTAGGTGTTGGCCTGCTTAATATGTCCCACATAGCTTAAGTAATGATACGAAATAATTACACTGATTTTAATTATCAAAATAGCCTTGTTACGCTACTTTAACAGTTGTAAAGACTACAAAACTCTCTTGGTTGGTTCCTCAGCGTCCTTTCAAAGCTTATTTACTGAAAATAGCAAATTTAGGTATAATTATTAAGTGTTCTTTCAGCAGTTCAATCCATTTTTCCACTGACGCATTATGGATAAAATATTTAGACTTCAAAAAATAAACGTTCTATTAATCTACTCTGTACGAAACAATGGTAAAATATTACGAGTCTGGTAATAAAATGCGTTTACTATAAATTTTACAATGGATAATCACGTCGTTCAAATAAAACCCCCAAAATTAAAAGTTATTAATAAGTAATTATGTATTACATTTTAGTCCGATTAGCACTGAATCTTAAAACTTGACTACCGTTTCTCCACGACTATTTTTGCCACGTTTTTCTGCCTGGTCTAGACAGAAATTATAATACATTATAATTATTTCGTGAAGGACAGTTAATTATAATTAAATTAGTGAGCAACAATCTGAGTTTTTCAGCAATCTTAATCTTGTTTCAACTTTTTAGTCTATTTCCTGGAAGTTATTCATAATCTGCTTCTTCGATTTCCTCGTCTCCGTTCCAAGATTTCGACACGAGTAAACGTACATTAAATTTTCAATAACATCAAAAATGGATAAAAGCTAACACAATGTCAGTGACGTAAAAGGCAATTTTCCAAACTGGGAAAACAACCAAACGTGTTACATAAAGTTAACGAGCGAGGTTAAAAATAAAAATTCTATTGAAAGCGGGTGGTAAAAACATAATAAAACGTGGAGGTTTTCCTTGTAATTGAATCTAAATTAGTTGCAACTGAAATCAACAACGATAAGTCCTTTAACACGTTGTTTCCGGTGTAACTGTAATTTTACAGCAGAGCATAAAGACTAGTGACTTGTAATTACCCATAAAGGTAGTACTAGTGACTAACACCAGTATTCTTCTGTTAACACAAAAACTATACTTCTTTGTTCTTCAGGATGACACGTGCGACAGCGTGATTAACCAGAAACCGTTACAACCAAACGCTACTTTTTGCAACGTAACTCAGCACGCTCTATTGTTTATTTGAAATTCCATAATTATTGCGGTTTGGATAAACTCCACCAAATAGTCAATAAACAAACATTTTATACATAAACATGTTCTTGAAGAGACAAAATTATCGCACTTACCCTACAGATCCTGAATTGACAAGAAAAGGTAACGGCGTGGGGCACTGGCTGTGGGGCGAACTAGCTAAAGAACTCCTCGTGCTTGAAACTTGACTGTGAGGGCACTGTGGGGGCCCCACTGCTATAGCACCTGGTCCTCTCTTTCGGGGCCAGCATATCATGCAGGTGCTGCCGCCTTTCTCTATAGCAGCTAAAAAATATATAGACTTATGAAGATACGTGAAAAATGAATCAGCTAAATATACAGATATGTAGGCTAAATGAGTTGTTAGCCAGAATTTTATAGATATTTTGGCAGTGGAGACAAGTAATTTGTCGGTGTTTACCCGTGAAGCTTCTAGAATGTTGGTTTCGTTCGTATTTAGAAAATGGTTCCGCAAAGGATAATTTTGTAAAGCGGAAACCAAAAAAATTTAAGCTTAGCATGTTAAATAGCTATTCACATTGTTGCATGTAGTCATTTCAACGCAACCAAAATAAATTACAATATAAGGTGAAGTTTGTCTTGTGAATCGGGTAGTTATTAGAGTGTTGCGATTTTCGTGACTACGAAGCTATTAATCTCCGGTACCTGGTGGTGCAACTATAACTGCAGAAAAATGATCGCATTATTATCACCCCACCTGTTCTAATTATGCAGTTTATTAGAGACATTACTTGATAAATGACTATAAAAACCTTCATTTGATAAAGTAAGTGATTAATAAGTTATCGATTTGCCTATTTTTTTATTTGTTTGACCAACACAATTCTATTTAGTTGTGGAGTTACTGAAATGGTACTGCATTCTTTCTAAATTATTAGACCGGGAAAACGCGAATGTGAAATGTGGAAGTTTCAATTTATGTAATGAGATGATACTAAATTATTGAGGTCGCAGTGTTGACTCTCAATGTCATTTTATTAGATAAACAGTACAAAGTGCTTCAAAAACTGACCCAATGTCTGTGTTAATATTTAATTGTACAAACAGATAACAGCTATAGAATCTCAGAAGAAGCGTACTTATTTTAATCCTATTCAAAGAACATTGAACTGTTTTAGCGTGATAAGGTTAAATGGTATTTACCTATTGTTCTTGAGCTAGTTATCGGACTAAGGGGGTAAAAATCACCGTGTAAGGGGCAGTGAAATCCAATAGTCTGTTCTCTTCTTCGTGCTCGCCTCGTTAAAACACACAAAACAAAACCAGCCACTAACATAAGAACACCAACCACAATACAAGTTGGTCCTAATATCCGAGAATTACCCGTAAACGCAATTCTTTCTGCATAATGTTCTGGTTCTTCGTCTTCACTTGGACCTCGATAAGACGCAGCTGAAACAAAGCGACCAAATTACTCCTTGTCCGAAAATCACACATTATTGTTGTATTTTGTTACAAACGGAAATTGTTTATATCGCACGAGATTAATATTTTGCAGCCTTGACTAACAAAACTTATCAAAAAGATTACATTTTCTTGTATTATTCCAACGCAAAATTTTCCTTTTGTTTTCAAAGTATCTGCAAAGCTGTCAGTTTCTTTGTATAATAGTAATTAAAGAAATTTTAATGTTAATCAGAGGAAGTCGTCACGCACCTGTAAATCACGCGGAAATACAGTGAGGGCTGATTACAAAACAATTTAACATTATAAAACATCGCGAAAGTGTTATCAAAATGGCAAGAAAGCACAAAACAAGTCCTTGCAGATACTTGTGATGGCCCACCACGTTAAAAATAACTCTACAAGAGAAAGCAACACAAAATTCGTGAGAAAGTGGCGAGTTAAATCTAAAAGAAATACTTACCAGTAAGAACACAGCCAACCAACAGGAATAAAAAACCAAAAATAGGTAAAATTATCTGACAATTTGCGGCCACCACAACCCCGGCCACCATGAGGCCACCTTCAATCTTCTCCACCCTGAGACGGGATATTGGAGCCGGGCACTTTAATTTGCTACCCTCCAGTGTTTTAGCGGTGTAGGTCTCTTCGTTAGGCCTGAAACAACGGAGAATTCTTTGAGAAAAAAAAAACACTTGTACATCGTCGCAGCGGCACGGAATGTGTATTTAACATGTCTAAAACATTGTTAAATAAATATTATTGCACATCTTTTTAAACTGATAAGAGTATTAGTTTGTGGAAGTGTAAATTATCCGAAATTCGGATTTATGTTGGAGGATGGAAAAATTTTGGCGGCGGACAAATCAATGAGAAACTGTTCTTTATCTAGGTACTAATTACTAATAATTGAATTACTAGTTAAAAGAATGGACATAAATATGATTAAGCGTCGACACGAAAATCAAGTTAAAGGTTTCAGCGAAAGTACCAGAAGCCTCTTTTCTCATAAAATAGATTTTAAACTTTTAAGTTTGTTTGAACTTCTCTTCGCTGATTATTAATGCAAATCTTCATTTCAAAGAGTATTCAGACAGGCTGCACCTACTTTCTTTGATTTTATGGCGTTCATTAATATTCGTCGCACTGGGACACATTTCTTGTTTCAGGTCATGGCGTAATAAAACCAACTAATTTTAAATGATTCCTTTTTACATAAAACTAAGGAGTTATGTAGATAATATTAAGAATTCGTTTTCTATTACGTAAACTTGGCGTAATCTAACATACATTTCGTGAAACAATACATTCCTGCCGGTGCGCACGTCAAGACGAAATTTAAATGATTAATTGATTAGATACCTAAGTATACCATTTTATCACAACTTTTAATTTTATTGTTTAACCATAAAATAGAAAACATTCTCATTAGCTTACTAAGTAACGCAACATTTTCAGCCTGGCAGTTACTTCTATCGATTTACGAATGATATAATAACATAAACAAATCTTTAAATTTATAAATAAAATATTACACAATTCTTCCTAGTTCTAATTTTTGGAAAAATTGCTTTTTCGTTACTCTTTTCTTGCACGGAATTCCTTTTTTTTGAGTGATGTAATGCGACTGTTTTCATGAATAACAATCGGCAAAAATTGTTTATTAACATGATACGCGAATTTCTAGCGCTTTTAATACAAAAAATTCTAATAACACAATAATTGGATTGTTTATTTAACTTTATATAACTAATTAAATCAAAAAACTTGTACTTGCCACATTAACGCGGTGAAATGTTAAAATTCAGGTTTTTTAGATTGATAGTGTGAGATAAAAAACAAAATAGCAAAATTTCCACATGAGGTTCCTGATTTGAAGAATTAACATTGTAATTATTAATTATACTCTATAAGGCGCATACTAACTGCGTTCGTACATTTTTTATAATTTCCACAACTGTTTATTTTGTCAGAAGAAAATTTCAACGCAGAGATAATTCATTCCGTTCTCTAGACTAGTAATAAAATTTCTTTTCACGGAGTTCGATAACTGTTCCAATTATAATTAAAATTATAGAAAGTACAAATGGTACTTAAAGATGTCCGGCAACTCCTAAACACTTTCGTTCCGTTGATTCCCTCGTCATTATTCCAAGTAAATAACAATCTGACCTTTGAAGTAGACACAAATTCTGACTCATAAATCTACGAAATCTTTCAAGTAATTGTAGAATTTTATCTTCTTTGATTACACAGCTGTCGATCATCGCATAGATTGAAGAATAAAGCAGCATATTAGTCACCCATTATGCACGAACACGATTTGTGTAATTGCATTTACTAGTTGATAAAGTGCGTGGTTACATAAAATTTTACATAAAAACTTGAAGAAGATAATTCCGCTTGTTACGAGTTGAAAACACAGTAAAAATGTGTTGTCAATGTTAAGAATTAAAAAGAATTGAAAACTTTTGCATTTCTGCACTTTTGTCTTTTGCAAGGTCAGGTAATACACGTTCGGAGAATAAATCTTGTTAGAATCCAACTTTTATAAAGCCAATTATTAAGCGAGAACTTCGACTAAGCTAATTATTGCAAAAGTAATTCAATACCATAAATTATAATCCTTTGTTGCAAAGCTGTCGGTAATGTAAAAGTGCTCAGACGAACCCAATTATTTTATTAATCGTGTGACATGACCTTAAGACCGTTACGTGCTTAATTATTCGTGTAGCTACAAGTTTTTGTCCAATGTTGGTTAATAAATCTAACAAAGTAGTATTGTTAATACAATTTTCTTACAAAGTGAAAGATTCCATTATTAGAACTTACTGTATTGAGGTCACTGATTTTATCGATTGTAGATTACTCTAATTTTGCTTGGATATCATAAAAAATGCAGACAATATTAGGGAATGTCTTTACTCAAGTAACTGACATTTAATTTTAGCTTTTTCATGTACCAGATTTGGGTTAAACAGATGTTTTCACTATTATTATCAAAATAACTGGCAGCTGATGTTATCCAGAAGATTTGAGCCGCTTTCACTGGATTCCAAATAAACTGAAGTGAAATAAATTTAATTAGACACCCACAACTGTAACTCTTTTATTATAAAAACTTAAAGGCTTTCGTTTTTTCTGAGTGACAGCCGTAAATCTCTGTGGGAATAAATTTACCAAAAATATAATTCCAACTATGTTAATCTCGAGAAAGCTGCAAGACAGGCTGAGCGACTTTTACCATAGAAATATTCTTAGCTTTCTACCAAGTCTATGAAGTTAGAATTAAAGACTAATGTGTTAATCTAGCCGTTACTAGAAATACCGTTGCTGTAAATAAAGTGATTTTATTGATATTGGCAAATTGAACAAATAGTTGGCACAAGCATTTTCTCATTTACTGGTTCATTATAGTTTAATTAGTACGACATGAGAGGGAATTCTCGCGGAAACGCGAGATACTTTTCCTTAGCTTGAGCATTATCGCTCTATAAAATTAACATACCGCACGTAAATAGAAGAAAACCTTCAAACAGCAAATAAATATAAACTTTTTCGGAATGTTGGATCTTGAACCTGAAAATTTTGTTAAA
The DNA here is from genome assembly GCA_029298725.1 of Gnatocerus cornutus. Classification (NCBI taxonomy): domain Eukaryota; kingdom Metazoa; phylum Arthropoda; class Insecta; order Coleoptera; family Tenebrionidae; genus Gnatocerus; species Gnatocerus cornutus. Next base: position 12,040,695 of record CM055514.1, read on the forward strand.
ATCGCTTCACCTGTATTTTCTGGATAAATCAGCCTTTAGGCATTGTGTTTTTTATAACTCAATTTAAATGAAATTAGCGTCCTTTGAAAGACACGTTGTGAATATAAAAGACTCTATTAAAATTAATCAAATCCATAATAATTTATTACATCCAACAAAACATTTCAGACGAAAGTTCCTCGTTTGAAATAAGTTCGTTGAACTTCTGTATTCTACGACATTGTAAAGATACACTTTCAGCCACATGTGACATTAATTCCATCCAACAAAGAATGAAAACCTTATTATAAAGCCATTAAACTTTCATTCATCGAAATTAATGCAAAGACTAGACAAAAGGGTGATCTCATCATTCTCAGGGGGTGAATAGTATTCGTTGTTTATTACATTCTCATTGCTGTCGTTTCTCAGTCGATGCGATTACACGTGTCTTGATGGATGTTAAACAGTCTTGAAAACGATCCAACGACAATTTAAAAGTAGCTCGCTTTGTGATAATTTAAAACACTTCTGTATTACACAAATATAAACAAAGAAACCTGAAACTAAGTGTATCTGAATTGTATGGTGTTGAATTTACAACACAAAAGCCCACTTCGCTTAACGTCGATGAAACATTTCAACAAACACGGCGTTTCAAAACAGATAAAAGAAAGATAAAATAAAACTAACACGAATAATTCGGGCTATCGACAAACCGCAGGATTATCTGCGGTGGTTTATTTGCAATATAAACAAATTATTGAACGTTTTGCGGAAAATATTGGCACTTTTCTCTCTAATTAGAGATGGTTAGGTGCATTTAGTTCTAAGAAAGTATTTTTGCGTGGGTTCCAAATGACGATTTCCGAACTGGTTTGCCAACAAAGAGATTTTGTAATTTTGGAACATTTTTTTCAAAAAATAGATCTTTCCAACCAAGAAAAAAATCCGATTTTTGTTTTGTGGTTTGAGTCAGATTTCTGGAATTCATCCAAATTCGTTTCACAGTTTGTGAATTTTCATGGTCCACACAATGCAGGTGAACAACACCTAAAACCGCTCTGTTCAATTTTGCAGGTAACCAACCGGTTGAACAGTTGGATCGGTCGTTAACCGTCGTAAAAAGTAGAACGGCGAAGATGAAAGCCAATGTTAGGTGAAGGACTTTTCACCAAAAGGTGCATCCTTTCGAAATAGCCACTTATTGTTCGGAAGTTTGTGCAAAATGTTACAACGAGATCAGGCTAAATTCCTGTTTGCGGCAGTAGCAATTTAGAATGACCGCCTCTCATCGCTCCCACTTCTTGTTAACGTTCTTGTAGCCCCTGGTATTTCGAACAGTTGTATGATAGAGAGGTGACAAAATCAAGAGTGGGTTTGGCAAACAAAGAGACAAAAGTTTGATACCTACATTTTAACATACCATGCTGGTTTAACTGTACAAGCTCCCAGTTGGGGGATTGGAACAGAAACTTTGCCGTTTTGGAACTTGGACATAAACGTCATATTATGACAACACTGCACAATGAAGAACAAATCACTGGTTGTTAGACTATGACGAACAAAGAGGGTCAATCATGGTTTTATTCATTACCGTAACAAAGAGATATGATCCATAGTGAGACAACTGTCACTGCTGCCAGGTGTGTAACCTCCTGCACAGCAACCACGCGAACGACTGACTCGGCAGGAAAGCAGCAGGAAAGTTCGGTATGTGCCAGCACTCCTCGCGCCGACCCTGCTAAATACTATCTGAACGTTCGATGCACAGTATGACAAACGAGCTTTATAAGTTCGATAAAAGAGATGATAACATGGAGCGTAAGATCTTCGTGACAACTTTAATGAAGTAAATAAATCAATTCAGCACACTTTCATTTTTGGCGAATTCATTTAAGTTGATGAACCGATTTTTGTTACAAGAAAAGTTAGTCACGGTCCTAAGATAGAGAAGCATTCATCGATTTTCTCGTTGAGTCAATAACAGTCCCAGATTATTTTTCACCATTCACTTTTTCTTTAAAAAAGTACACAAATTTCAGTGAAGCACTTAAGAACATCCTCAACAGATTAATGAAGTGTGGTAACTATTCCATTGTTCTCCAAAGTGTGTAAATAACTATTCTTATGCGTATATTTCACGTGATTTAAGCAGGTGGTATGGGAACCATATATCTTGAGGTAGTTCAGAAACAGTGTTTTCACATTCGTGGCTTTTGGTTTTAAAGGTGACTTCCCTTGGGTCTTATCTTTTGTTTTTAACCCTAAGTACAAATCATGTGGTGTCAAGCTACCCTGGAAAGAGCACGTGATGAAACATTACCTCCGTCTAAAGTAATCTCAAAGTCGTAAGTTTGAAACCAAAAGCAAAAATTCTAGAATGTTTCGTTGATGGCCACAGACAAAAATAGCCATTGGCAAGAATTGAAAAATTGTTGAGACGGCTCTTCATCACTTTGCAACCACAACCGATGAAGCAAGAGTATCATCACTTTAATTTTTTTTTAGCTGAGCTGAATGTAATAACAGGACGAAGAAGTGTTTTCAGGTTAAACGAATTAAGGAACTTAAAAAAATGGCTTCTTTTTTTATTTTTGCAGCAGAAATGAGTTTTCCCTGAAAAGCGTAACAAAGATTATTGCTGACATCTTACAATCCTCTAAAATTAGACAAACTCAAAGGAAGCTCAACAATAAGTGTTTACGTTTCATTCATAGCATTTATGATACAGAATTTCTAGAGTGCAAGCGTTTCATTCATGCAAAGAAAATTTTCTTAATACGGAAAATTTGTAAAGAAGTTCCAGTTTTTGGTTTCTTAAAAGTTTGAAAATTACTACCATTCGAAATCCAAACGTTGTTGTGGTGTAAATGACTGCAAATTATAAGGAGCCTTGGTATTAATCAACGTCAAAAGGGACAAATAATTATTTTCATTAATTTTAATTTTGCGAACCTTAATTAATTATTGCGAAATGACAATGAACGAATAAGGAAAACAACATCTCGTCAGATTTTTATTGTCTTAATCAGATGAGTTAAAATAGCGAGAGCTGCTTCAAAAAATTGATGAAAAAACAGTGAAAGCTAATCTAAATTCGGAAGAAATAAAGAAATTGTAGGTAAGCACGAGCTTGGCAAGATTTTGCGCCACACGCGGAGGTGCATTTACCTTGAGATATTAAAAGCTTAAAAGTATAAAGTTCTTATAAAACAAAAGGGAAAATTTTATTTCGGAAATTTAAGATGCAGTTCAAGTTTGGAATATTGATTTTCACTGTGGTACAGGTAGGACTTATTTTTCTTTCTGCTTTTGTGTAATAAGAAAACTGTTGCTTATCACTAATGATATAGGTATCTAATTCGAGGGTATTAAAAATTGGTAGTTTACACATTGACAAGTAATTTCATTGTTATCATTATCAAACTGACCGGTTAATTTATTCCCCGAGATCTAAAACTGGGATAGCATGAGTAATAAAACACATAAATATAATTAAGTAATTTCTACAAACCAATAACGCAAACAACTTCCATGTAAATTATGATAAGTAAATAATAAATTAACATCAAAACCGCAACATTTTCAAAAAGGACAAGCCTAGAATTATTTATTAGATTTCCCGAAGGATCAGTTTCAAAAATTTAAATTGATTAAAAAATTGAGTTCGTGGGAATTGCTTCTGAACTTCAGTCGATGCATTACGACAGAAAATTACCTTCACTTACTGAAAATTTTTACAAAAAGATCATTTTTTCTATTTGTATAAAATGCGAGGGTTGTCAGCAGTATCTTTTTTATCCAAGCCAAAATTTACCTCATATATTTCATGAAAAAATAACATATTTTATATTTAATGTTATTTAACATACTTTTTCGTTGTTTAAAAAAAAAACTGAAAATCCTTAACTCCCGTCAATAAAACCAACTAATTGCGGACTAAACATTTAGTCGCTTGAAGTTTTTGGTAGCTGCCTGAACGTACAATTTATATTTCGGTTCAAATCATGATCATAGTTTATTTTAAGAAGTGTCGCGTGAATATTCTTAAATGAAATTACATAGCTACATTTTAGAATCTATTTCGAAAAATGTTGTTTAGTTAAATTGATAAAGCGATGATTTAAAGAGCGAATTTCTTTATACCATCAAACATTTTACACATTTAACTAATTAACGTAACTACTATATTAAGTAAATTGTTTTGGCGCGTCGCAGAATAAATGCAAGGGTGCTGCAATACGAAACTTCCTGCAGTTTAGAGTTAGAAGTATATTTTTATTGATCCTCATTATATACACTTTTCATAATAATAATCGCAGGTAGCAAAATAAATTTACATTAATTAATTAAATTACACTTAAGTCAATGTCCTAATTGTTAAACCGCAATGAAGAATAGGAAACCCTGCGTCACACAGCCAAATTTTACAAGATCGTCATAAAAGAAAACAATACATTTCCAGTCCTAACCAAATAATTGTGGTACACTAATTTCATGTTTAATCCTACTAAAACTAATAATACTGATTATGATCCTCACTTCCAAAACCTATAAAAATAAAATTGCACTTAATCAAACCAAAACCTCAAAGAATGTTTACCTATAAATTTTTGAAAGCCTGTCGAATAGTCCGTGCGATTATAAACACACACAAAACTTGATTCATGTCAGTGACAGCAGATAAAATTCCAATTTTTGAAACAGTCATAGTTCTTGAAATGTTGGTGCATCTTGAAAAAATCGCCATGGCAAAGCAGCCGTCAGATCGAAACTAAATAAGATGAGTTCATTGAGAACAGTACGCTTATGATGCAAGGTAGTTACATAAACATGTGGATTTGGGCCAAACATTTTTCTTGCAGTTTAAAAATGACACATCGATATATCCGGAAGGTCCCGTGGTAATATCTATTATGCTAACGGATATTTAAAAATGAACTTGATCAATAGAAAGATGTTTGGAGAGTCACTAAATATTTCACTTGATGGGTGCTTATTACTATCCAAAAAAGCAGCAAAAAGTTCCAGACTGACATCTTTGGACAGTTAATTAATTAATATTTAATTCATTGCCCGTTTTGGTTGCGAGACGGATATTCGATTACTCTTTTTGTAAAGCTAAAACCATTAACAAATTAAGAATGAACTGTACAATCAATCATCTTTATAATGGTCCCAGATTTACATCGTGATCAGCTTGTAAATATTGCGCACTTCGATAATGGAAATATTAATTATTATGGTTTAACGTATTGATTAAATATTATTTTTGTATGTAATTAGGCGCATTTAGGAGATTCATTGCTCGTAAGCACGTCAGTAGGTGACCTTGATCATATCATTATTTTAGCCTGACATTTGTAATAAAAAAAAAATAATTAGCAAATAACTCGATGCAAAGATAACGAATGCTTGTTATAATTCTTCATACAAGTGACTATTTTCGGGAGTGTTGCGTGAGGCCTTCACATTGTCCTTGGAAATATCAAGTGTTATAGAAAAATATAATCTCGGTGAAAAATGTCTGAAATTTTGGCTATTTCGAAAGCGGACTATGATTTATTTGAGTGAAAACGACAGTGAAAAGAGGTGTTTGGATGTATAAATAATAAAGTGATTAGAATATGTACCATATTTGCGTATTTTTAGAAACAGGTATCATAAATACTCCATTATCTACATCGACGAAACGCTTTATTAAAACGTTTCTAAAAATTGTGGAATTACTTCAAAGAAATGTTAGTCAATATGGAATGGCTGAAGGAGGTGGTTTTAAACAGTGTGGGTTGTTTAGTTTGTTTTATTCATAGAAGAGTCATTGACAGCAGAATCATAAAACAGTGGTTGGTTTTTTTTTGCTCGCTGCCATCTGCAATGTTATTCTTAAAAAATTAGAGCACATCCAAAAAACTTAGTTTATGAAGTTAAATTTGCATCTCTTTAAAGATGAATTATAAAAGTATCATTTTCTCATATGTATGCAGGTATCCTTTTAAAAATTAGTGGTAGTTCTAAAATTTAATAAAAATATTTTTTTTAAATAAACAAACACTGCATATTTTTGCACAGCGTAAGTACTTACAAGGGTACTAATAATAAAAATTAAAATAAATATTATACTTAATTACACAATAAAAATCTACAAAATATGTAGTCCTCCAGCTTCTAATTCTTTTTGTATGGATAAATATAAAGACCGACCGTAAAGGAGACAGAAAGTTGTAAAATTATCAACGTGCATTTTATTCTGTTCTGTTATTTACATTAGTTTTTTTCTTCTTTTTACTTCTTCCAGTTTAATTATCTTGAAACTTATTTTATTACAACATATAATTGATTTATTATTGTCATTTGTTTTAATTTACTCATTCCATCTTACACCTTTTTCGTGACTACAAATTCTTCAGAACTGCAATGACAAATATTCTTAATTAACTCCATTAATAAAAGACAACTACTTAAAATTATATTATCTTCAGTCACGTACTTAGTTTTATAACATAACTACTTAAGTCAATGATACTCACATTGAAAAAATTGTTGATTCCTCTGTAGAACAGGAGCCCTCTGCCCTCACCTTCGCCACAGATGCATGACCGAACCTGCAGTCTTTATAAAATTGATTGATTTCCACCGATAGCAACAAATTGATTGTTCTTTGAGGTCAACGACACTATATTTGTCAACAAGAATTCTCATTTATCTCTTTATCAACTTCAAAGAATAAAAGCTCAACACTACATTTTCATCTCCAGCTCCGCACCGTTTAATTCTTTCGAATTTTTGTGTAGTATATTCAACTGTTGTCTGCAAGTTCATCGGCTACACCGCATCGTTACCGTTTTTCCAGTTACACCAAACTTCACCACTAATTAGAGATAGATTTAAAGCATTTTTACTACGTTTTCAACTTTGATGTAAGAAAACTTTTATTGAGCAAAGAGAATAATGAATGGGGAGAGTGACAATCATGTCTATCCTCGTCCCCCGGCTCCGGCTGCACTAGCTGTTCTTGCGTGGCTTGACGTCATCTTCAAGTCGTACTGGCTGCTACATCTGTCGGCGATTGGGGATGTTACCCTACAACCCCTAAATAATCGATACAAAGCCAACAGGTTTGAAGGTTTGGCATTCGTTCAAGGGGTTTGCAAGGCACTGGAGTAAATCAATAATGGTTCAAGGTTCTTGCAGATGGCTTTTTTTAAAGCGTAGGAGCAACAAAGTTGACGAAAGCACAAGTCTATATAACAAAAGAAACAGAACTACAACTTTTAAAAAACGAGGTTTCTTGAAAACAACAATCCGACGGAGCTTTTCTTTGACTAATTTAAGGAAAATTTGACTTTCCTTGAACTCTGTGCTCCACAGGATAAGACAATTACTATATTTTAACGTATTTTATTCCGAAATTGTTTGGCTCATCTACACTTACTTCATCAACTCTAATTTTATCAAGAGAGTTCAATAAACTCATTTGAACATAACAAGATAGTCTCTTAATTCCGCAGCTTTTTCAAGGACTTGTTACAGATGTATATTTAATATTAGGGCGGAAAACGGTTCATTGAAATACAAGCACAAAAACATGTGTTTTTTAAAAGCACTTTTCCCACTTTTGATGACGAGAAAAAGTCTTTCTTCACTTGATTACCAAACAAAAAAAAAACATATATGTACCTAGTGAGTTTTTCTATGTGACGGATACAAAAACACAATAATTGGTAAGATTTTATTGCATATTTTACAAAATAATGTCACTCTTGTTGTAAGAAACTAAATTATATACACACATAAAAATAAAACAACTTTTTATAGATTTTTTAATACTTCAACAATTCACTTCTCTATTGCAATAACAAATTGATTGAGGAAATGCCGTGATTGTACATCTAATAAGTGTCATTTATAGAAAGTTAATAGTCAATAAATCACGTTAATCGTTTTTCTTATCTTGCACCACAACTTCTTCTTTAGATTCTGAAACCGCCTCCGTCTTTGCCGGCTCCGTTCTTGGGTTAGCTTCTTCTGCTTTGTCGTCTTCAGTCTGTAGATATTTGGGCAACCAAAAACATGCACAAACAAGTTTAATTAACACCCAAGCTGCACATGCTAAACCTAGGTATGAACATGAGGAAAAGATCATTTTCCAAACATCTACACCTACTTTTTGGGATCGCATTTTTAAGCCGTGATATGACTGTTATGATTAAAAAATATATCTCCTAACAACAGAAATGTACCGACTCACAACAAACAGGAAATCAATAGGATTGAAGGTACCAGCATGATGTACTTAATGTCATGAATAAAGTATTTATAAGAAAGTCAATAGTGCATCCGCTCATTATTAATTTCGTTCATTGATTATCTTAAAATCACTTCACTTTTATCTGATTAAGAAATAAAATGAATACAGAATAATACAGTGAGTGTTGCGTGCTTTTTTGTACTTACCGCTTCTACCTTATCCTTTTTCAACAGTTCCTCCATTAATTCTTCAAGATTTTCACCATAACCGATACTGTTTTCGCGTTGCCTTTTCTCTATTTCCTCTTGCATTCTTTTTAATCCGTCTTCGATTACATGTAAGTTATTCCTCATCTGTCTTCTTCCCGTTACGAACCGACTTAAGAACCATAAACAAACAAACACGCAAATGGATAACCAGACGCTTATACCCATTTTAAATGTATCTGAAGAACCACTTTCTTTTGACTCACTCATTTTATTGTCACAAATCAAATTTAATTCTACGCGTTTCACTTATTGTTGTCTGAATGAAACAAATAATTGCCGACATAGATCCGTCAGGTTAGTAGGTAGGTACACGTGGAGAAGGATAAAATATCAATACTCTTATATAAAATTTATTATGAGAAAACACGACATTGACAGAGGAGTTTCAAAAAATTTTAATTTCAATTGACCTTAATACGCGTTACGGAATATCGGAAAGTCATAAAGTTGAAATACGAGGCCCTTAGGGCCGAGTTAAGTCATAATCTTCCATAAACGAAAAAAGTTCACGAAACGTTTGAATATTTCCGCCGTCAAATTAAACCAAACAGCTCAAAGAAGGCAGTCAAAAACCGTAAATCCCAAACTCGTATACATAACGTATACAAACTATGCGGTTTCACAACTGTGCTCATAATATTCTTGATTTAGAGCACGTAAAGTGTATTTTGGTATCGCAAAAAGTGCCGCCTTTCTTCTTCAGAAGGTCTCACAGCTTATTGTTCTTTTTCACTACTTATTTTAGCACAAACACAGTAAGTGGCGGTTCAAAAAAATCCGTATCCGTCTTGAAAAAAAAATACAAGGTATTTGAGCTGACGAAGTTCCTTCAATCAACGATTTCTTCTAATTTTTTGTCGAAAATTGTTTTGAGCTATTCTTATTTCATTCATTCTTATTTCATGTCCGCAAGTAAAAGGTTCCATTGTATTGTTAAATAATAAAGCTAAATTATAAGTAACATAAAAATAATTTATTCAAGAGTATTAGTTACAGCCTTGACTTGAAAAATGCTTTGTCAAAAAGCTCTTCATATTAAAAAATATCATTTTTATAACATAACAAATAATAAATACTGCTGGAGAATCCCATATGTGGCCATTAGAACTTATACATTTACATACATCCAGAGTGAATGAATATTATAATTATATCAATAGAAATCACAAGATTTATGGTATATTTTGCAGACAATCACGAATCTGAGTCCAAGTTTGAAGGCCCTAGAAAAACGATTAATTAAATTGTACAAGCATCAATCTGTAATACCTTCTTGGCAGTCTTTAACTGTAAGAACGCATAATTGCTCAGAGTTTCCTTTAGATCAAAAACTTTTTGGTTCTGAAATCTTTCTATATCTGTTAAGGCCTTTGTAGAGAATTCACTAAAATATTAGATTAAGTCAAATAAGTGGTATTTCTTAAGAAACTCACTTTAGATTGGTCTTTGAAACAGTGACAGCTGCCGCCCCCTCCTGGATTTGTTGGTCCAACAAATTAACTTTAAGCTCTCTAACTTCATCAGTATCCACCGCGCCAAACAATCGAGACATTAATCCGGTCTTTCCTTGTTGAGCTTTATTTCTTTCCACATTCTTGCTAGCTACATTGTCTTCAGCTCCTTCTAGTTGCAATTGGTGGTACTCGTAGTTTTTACAAACGTTTTGGAGGGAATTTGCGAAAAAGAGATACTCTTTTAATTGGTCTGCTAAGAGTTCTTCATCTTCTAAACCAGCATCAATGCTGGATGCTAGAGAGTCTAAGTAATGACCAGTTTTTTGTAGAGCATCTCCCATGTCTTTTTCTACGACGCTCCACTCGCTGAAAACACGACCGTAATTGGCGTGCAATTTATGAACGTTGTATTGTTTCTCAGCAACACGTGATCTTGCTTTAAGTAGATTGCTTAAGTTACTTTGGAATATATGACTGTAATCTTTGATGGATTCAAATCTGGGATCTAAAGTCCGCAGTCTCATTGATAAGTTTAAGGCCTTTAATTTGTTTTCCACTAATTGTAAGTAACCTACAAGAAAACTCAAGTTATCACAGTTTCTCATAAAATTTTCATACCATTGCTCTTATAAGACTCCCTCCAGTCATCCTCCTGTTGTAAAAATTCTATAAAGTGCTTATCCCAACTCAATACAGGATGAGACGCAATTCTTAAGAGAAAGTTTTCTAATCCAGCTCTTCTTCTATCAACAAAATTAGGATCAAAAGTATCACTTGAAAATTTCTGCCAACCAAACATGACTCTTTTTTCTGGTAAAGGTGGCAACACTATGTAAGGATATGTGATTTCCAAGTAACCTCTGAGTTGTTCGAATTCTGTGTATCTCCTCCATACGGTTGTGAGTTTAGGAAACTTATTTTGAAACTCAGAATCTGTCAACCTACAATATATTTTTTTTCACCTGTTCAATCAATGGAAACTCTCACTTTGTCTCAATTAAGTAAACCGTATAGAATTCCCTCAAATTCAAGGTTCCATTAGCTCGCTTTTCCGACTCTGATACAGAAATTTCGATGTGACTAAGAACTGTATCCTGTAAAAAACATGAGAGGTTAAGTCCTCAGATCAATACAATTTACCTCTTTCACAAGTTTGTTTTTATCGATGTTTTTTTTAGGTTTTACGTTCTTATTCTCCATAGTTTCAATTAAAAACTTGGGCTAAATTTGAACGAAAATTCGAATAAAGAAAAATATTGACAACTGTCACACCGCTTGTCAAACTGACAGGACGCCTCAGTGAACTGTCAGATGTAAAGATAATTACCTCTTATATAACATGAAGTTCTTTGCCAATGCTAGATAAGTTGTTTTTTTGTGTCCACATACTTATAATTCCCATTGTAAAAATCGTAATCACTGATTACTAACGTTCAGACTCGCGGTTACAGAAACCTGTAAAACGTCAGACGCACGTGACCTAACTTTATCAGTAAGGTCAATTCTGTCATTCAGACTGTCAAAATAGAAGCAAGTGTTAACCCTACAGCTGTAATTTTCGGGAGTTTATTGTAAAATTACATTTTTTTTTAAAGAAAATATTCACGAGACTTTTATAGTTAAAGAATTTGAGTGATTTCTGTATGAGCTTCGTGTGGGAATGGACACAATTTTAGCTAAAGTCTTCTGCCAAGAGGTGGGTAAGTTTGTAATTTCCTGTAAGTTCAATTAATTCTGTTAAATGATGTAATATGTTTTTGATGGAGATTTTTTACAATTGTATATAGTTTTTGGAGATCAATACCGAAGTTTTTGCCCCGTTAACTCGCTGTTAAGACCGTGATGCAGTCGTGTTTTTAAAGTTGTTTTATTTATTAGAAATAGCATCTTTGTAGCATCGCTAATTGTGTTTTTTATTAGAAAAGTATAGAATTTCTCATTTTTAATTAAGTCGTTAATAGCTTATGTATAAAGATAACGAATTAAGAAATAGATAACAAGAATTATCAAAAATGTGACTTGTTTTTTAAGTGAACAGACGTCATTGATACACGTTAAATATTATTTTATATGAAGAGATGTTTGCCTTATCTTGGTAGAATTTCGTGATAACTCACTATTTATGTGTCAGGACATTAATGATGTAAGTGATGGTTCAAGGAAAAGTTTTCCAGCGATATGAATTCTAAATTTTAATTAATTCTCTTATAAATTAATTATTTTGAACTTGTATTGAATTATTTAAGTTTTAAAACGACAGACAAATAAAGATTGCATATGGAAACGGCGCCACCGACTGAGGTAAACAGTGAGAATAAAAATACACGTTCATTCATAAAGAGCTTGGCCTTTCATTTATATTATAATATTATATCGTAACAATAATAGGCGAGTAAATACATTTCTTCCAAGCGCTGCCAACTGTTTGATTCTAACAAATATTTCAGCATTGATTGATTAAAGTTTACCTGGTATCGCCTGGTATTGTTATAATGCAGTAATCGGGTAACAATAATAAATTATTAAATATCGACTTGGAAGATATAAATTTATCTCTGTGAGCTAGCAACTAGATAACAGAGACTGATGGTCAGATAAGCACACATCATGATTACATGAAATGCTAACAAACTGATATGATAGGTAGTGTAATTCTAATTATTCTAATAATCCAATAATTCTAATTAAAGACATTTTGATTTTTTTTAATCACTACTAATATTAATGGCAGTCATTAGGTTTTTTTGATTTTGTAATATTTGTAGAGTTAAAAAAATATTTATTAGACGAGCAGCAACGACTTACTCCTGATTTATTTTGTTTGAATACACACGCAAATTCTAGATCTGTACCAGATATACAGGGTGTTAGGTAACGTTACGGCCATAGAAAAAGGGGTGATGGAGGCAGCCGTGAAAAGTAATGTTTCGAAGTTTTTTTCGGGTTTTCTTGAACCGTTTAAGAGCTGGAAGGCTTTGAATGTGACCAATCAGGGAACAATTTGCATAAGGTTACAAAAATTTGAATCAGAGTTACTGAAGGAAATTTTTTGTTCAATGTCACACTGACAGTTCTAATTTTTTATCAGTGGCGTACTTGTTCCATTTTTGTGGACTTTACAAATCAAGTTCGTCAAAACGAAAATGTGTTGGGTACAATAAAGGAAACATTGTTGCGTCGTTTACAATTATGTGTTCAACAAGATGGTGGCCATTTTGAACATCTATTGTAGTGTTGCTTTATTGTCTGTTTTTTGAATAAAATTGCGTTGTTTTTCCCTTTTATTGACGCCACTGATTTCAAACTTCAAATGTGACGGGAAAGTGACAAATTATTCGTTTGGTCCAAAAGCTACTTGGATTTCTGTAAAATTGAAAAATTATTTGACGCCATTCTATTGGTCAACTTTAAAGCCTTGTAGCTTTTTAACTAAAACGAAAAAAATAAAATTAATTGCGGATTCCGAGACAGTTTGCCTTCCTTAATTACCCATTAGTCTATGGCCGTAACGTTACCTAACACCATGTATCCAAATTATTCAGAAAGTTTTTTTTTTAAATTATAGCCGTCAACATCATTAAAATTACATGAATTTTATACCGGCACTTTTTTGCTTATCAGTTGGCATTTATAACGAAATATACATCGTTGGAAAGCCTATAATCTGAGCATTTATTTTATGGTAAAAAAAAATTAAAATTCTTCGAGAGTATAGCTGTAAAAAGTATTTTTTAAATCCACTTTTTTAGTTATTTTAAAACTTTGGAGTCAAATTTACGTTTATTTTAATAGATCTGAACGAGTCTACATCAAGTTATTTATGCCAGCATTTCTTGGGTTTCTATGGAATATGGACCTCCTATTTGCACCTCTTTTTTTTAAATGGACAAAAACTGCCTCGATGCGCTGATACGGTATGCGCTCAGAGGCGCACATTTCTGTTGTCTATAAGTTGTAGTTTATAACAAAGACATAACAATACATTTTTTATATAGCTCTGTTTGAGTAGTATTATTAATTTGTTAATGATTTTTTGCTTTATGCAGTGAATTTTATGAATTCTTTATGAATTCGAATAAAGTGCAAAGATTTTAACCCCATATCAGACAACGCAGTTTGACATCGTCAAATTTCGCGTTCCGAAACGTCACCGTTTCCGAGAAAAAAGTGATTAAAGTTTTCTGCAGAAAGCGCTGGGCGCCACTGAAGTCTTATTAGGGTAGGCCAGTTCAATGTCAAGTTCAATCTAGGCTATCGAAAAGTTAGGAATAAAAACGCTAATGAACAAGTGGCAAAAAATGTCATCGGAGTTCCCATCAGTTTAACAATAATCGTGGTAGAAAAGCGTTGGTTCTACAGAACGAAATTGTTAAAATTTGAATTATTTGGAGCTATATTTTCTTTATTCTTTGCCAGGGGTTTCTTCAAAAGTCTTATAATGAAACTAATGTTATTATTAAGTCATTATCCCATTTGCTATCGAATTTCGATTTTTTTGCATTCTCAACAGCAGTGTTTGATATTATGGTTAAAATTTTGCATTTTGTTGAGGTTCACCCCGTATAAGATTAAATTTTATTTTTAGCAAAAAGTATAACTGAGCGGCAAAATATGTAGAAGCAAGTAGTATTAATATTCGACGAGCTAATGAATATCCATTATGACACCTTACACAATTATCTAATACAATTTTTTTTTTCTAATAGAACTCGTTTACTTACGCACAAAATGAATTAATTATTGTAGTGGACATTACGATGGCATGTTTCACGTTAATTTTCCATTCCAGAGATGACTAGTAAGGCAGGGAATAATTAGCGAAACTTATCACTGTGTAGTTAAGTGATCATTACGTTATGTAACTTTTAGCCATCACCTGCAAACACGTTTAGATAATTAAGCTGTTGCAATAATGTTTTACTTACGAAAAGTGCTAATTTTAAGAATCAATCATCGTTGCACCTCACTTTGCCTGAATAAAAATCGTGCGGTTGCCTAGAGCACTAAAAATAAGTATCCCCAGTTCCAAATCAAGTTTAGTCATTCTACACTGTTCTACCTATATTATGTCTATTGATATTTGCACAGTTATTTTAACATACTTGTGCGTGTACACCATGTCCGAAGTTAAAATTAAAGTAACGAACAAGTTAGTGGACGTGTTGATCTATTCGTTAACTTCAACATTTTGAGAGTTTTTCGACCTATTTTTACCGCACGCGGTGACGTACAATTAGCGCTTTAATATTTTTCAACTTTCCTATTATTCGACTGTCGGTGAGTGAGGTTGTTTGCTATTGTAAATTATCCGGAAATTACAACAATAAGCAATGTCGAGAGTGATGCATACTTCGGGTTTGCTTGCTGAGGTCAGTTGCAAAGGTACTATCATTAATTTTTTCTTTTGTGTCAAAACTGTTTGTCAAACGTATCGTTTACCCTTCAAACGTCTCTTGGGTATCAAGGACAGTTGCTATTGAATTGTGCTTTTTTGCAGGGTGGTGGATATTTGAAACGAGCTAATCCCGACCATTTACGAGATATCTTCGACAAATATGCTTCCAAAGAAAACAATGGGGAGAAGTTTATGACAGCGGAGGACTTCGTTATTAAATATCTTGGATTATTTGATTCGGAGAATTATCATAAACATTCTGTACATTTACTTGCGGGGATCGTCGATACGAGCAAAGATGGGCTTATTTCTTATTCAGAATTTCAAGCGTTTGAGGGGCTGCTGTGCTTCCCCGATGCTCTTTATAAAACTGCTTTTCAATTATTCGATACTAATGGAAATGGAATGGTTAGTTTTCGTAAGTATTCCAGAAGTTGACACAAATGGGTTTGTTTTGTGATTCTAATTGTAAACAAATTGCGAATGCTTCATTTAATTGGATTTTTAGAGGAATTCGTGGAGGTAATGAGCAAAACAGAGCTTCATCACAGTATTCCGTTCAATGTGGATTCACCATTTATACAATTGTATTTTGGTCGTGATAAAAGCCGCACAGTGTCGTACAGCGAGTTCAGTCAGTTTCTTCACGACTTCCACGAGGAGTATGCAATTGAAGGCTTCCGAAGAGCAGACAAGAGCGGAAGCGGTTTCATATCAGTAACAGATTTCCAGTACATCATGACCAACATCAAAAGTCATTTGCTCACTAAGCAAGTACAATCTCACCTAATCGAGGTTATTATTTTATTTTTATTAAGTTTTTATTATACACTGTGAATAAAAAGTTTGAAGAAAACTGAAGATTTCCTATGTTTTTCGCGGAAATTAGGCAGCCCAAGGGTCTCAGAGCGGTCGTAGGGTCAGCTTTCCGTATTTCATTGCATTTAATTCGTTACTAAACAACATGGAATTGGCTAAACGTATTTACCTGAATGTGACCAACGGGCATAGAACGCAAGAAGTAACGAAAGAAGAGTTTATGCACTCAGCTCAAGCAATGTCGCAGATGACACCGCTAGAAGTGGACATTTTGTTTCAACTGTGTGATGTACTTCATCAGACGGGGTAAATATTCATATTCTTTTTGTAAAACGTATTCAATTTAAGATTTAAATTGTCTGTAACAAAATTGGCATAACAGAATTGTAAGTACTTAAATTTTATTACTGCAATGGATATTGAGTTAAAAATACGTATTGTCTTGTCTGTGCTGCTGTGGAAATTAGACAATTAAATAACGAAGAGAACGGTTTGTGGGACGGGTTCGTGTCTGTGTCATATTAACTAATCATTCAAATGATTCGATTGTACATTCTTGCTATTCTAGGAGGATCGTTTATAATGACCTTAACTCGATTGCACCTGAACAATACTATAAACAAATCACCACACGCCTCGCTGAAATCAGAGCCATTTCGGTAAGTTATAAACACCACGTGTACCATTCTTAACTTCTTTCTGATAGAGCCCGGAGGACAGAGGGATTTTCATTCAACTTTTGGAGAGTCTTTACCGATTTTCCCTCGGATCCGTTGCTGGAGGTAACATTTATCAAACTTAGAAATCGTTATATTTACTTCTTTAACGCAGCCGTTGGTGCCACTGCTGTCTATCCTATCGATTTGGTCAAAACACGCATGCAGAATCAAAGGACTGGTTCGTTCATCGGTGAATTGATGTACCGAAACAGTTTTGATTGCTTCAAGAAGGTCATACGACACGAAGGGATATTTGGTTTGTACAGAGGGTTGGTGCCTCAGTTAATGGGCGTTGCGCCGGAAAAGGCAATCAAACTGACGGTTAGTTATTGAAAAACAGAAAATTTTAAATTTATGCTTTAATAGTTAAGTTTTTTTAAGAGAAAAAAGTTTCGCGGATTTTTATTCAGGTTGAGCGTCGATTCATGTTTTACAGTTCAAATTTCGCGCCTTAAATTATTGGGGCGCCAAACTTGAACATTAACAGTAACAATAAAAAATGAGTACTGCAGAATTCAGATCGGGCAAAGAATTAGCTCATTTCAAATGTTGCGATTTGTGTTCTTATTATGCATATTAAAGAGAAAATTTTACGCACTATTGCGAATCACTAACATTAACCTGAGTCTGTAATAGCTACTATAAAATTCCGTTACAATAAAAAAAGAAATCGGGAAATAGTACTGTATTTTTTGAGCACAATTTTTTTTCCTTTCATATTCAAACTCGTTTTATACGTTTTTCTTATGTCGGCGAAAAAAAAATTAAAATAATTTTTTGAAAAATTAAACTTTTTTAAACTCATTGAGGCCAAAAAAGAGCAAACACTACGAATTTTTCCTTCCAGGTAAACGACTTCGTCCGAGACAAGTTTTACGACAAGAACGGCAACATACCTCTTGTTGGCGAAATAATTTCTGGAGCGACCGTAAGTTGCGTAAAATGCCTCTTAAACTTCCTGACTGCTGCTTTGACAGGCCGGTGCTTCCCAAGTAGTCTTCACCAACCCCCTGGAAATCGTAAAAATTCGCCTCCAAGTAGCTGGTGAAATCGCCGGTGGTGCTAAAGTCCGAGCGTGGGGTGTAGTCAAAGAACTGGGTTTATTCGGGTTGTACAAAGGGGCAAGGGCGTGTTTGTTGAGAGATATACCATTCAGTGCCATTTACTTTCCCACGTACGCCCACACGAAGGCGAAATTTACCGATGAAAATGGTTACAACAGCCCTTTGTCCCTTTTGGTGTCCGGTGCAATTGCTGGTGTCCCTGCCGCCGGTCTGGTAACTCCTGCTGACGTGATTAAAACGAGATTACAAGTCGTGGCGAGAAGTGGTCAAACAACGTACAGTGGAGTCTTGGACGCCACAAGGAAAATCTACGCTGAAGAAGGTTTCCGCGCTTTCTGGAAGGGAGCTATTGGTACGTTCAAATTAAATTTTATAACACCTGTAACGCTTTATTTACAGCGCGCGTCTGTCGCTCGTCGCCTCAGTTCGGCGTGACTTTATTGACCTATGAAATCCTCCAAAGAATGTTGTATATTGATTTTGGTGGAACGTAAGTGCTTAAGGAAATTTTGTGATGAGTTTGTAATTTTGTTGTTGAAGGCGGCCCACTGGATCGGAATTGAAAGTGACAGCATTAGGGGGAGAAGCTGCGAAGACAAGGAATCCAGATCACGTGGGTGGTTATTCAGTGTCCATACCAGTTTTCTCAGGAATTGAAACTAAATTTGGGCTATGTCTGCCAAAGTTTAGTGTACAAAAAGCAGCCTAAATATTTTTAGTTTCTTAGGTTGAAAACGCTTAGCTTTTGCCAGTGATGGCTCTGTAAATAGATAACAGAAATCATTGTTACATAAAACGTATGCTTTATTCTTAAATCCGTTTTTTTTAATTTTATAAGACCGCGAACAAACATTGTGACGTTCTCAGAAGACGTCTTTTTGATATTTTACCAGAACACTGCTCATTGTTTCGTACCTCTACCATTCGTTCTTTCTACTCAGACTTTTAATCTTGTATTAATAAAGTATACAGCCTTATCTGTCGTCTTTTATTGGCACTTACTATTTTATTTTGCATAAACGAACGCCGGTTTATGTATCAAATAAGACCCACGCATTGATATTGGGGCTTTTATATTTATGACGTGCAATTTTTCGCTTTTACAATGGAATGTGTGATTATACACTACATAAAGATCATGATTGATAGTGTCATGTCACTTGTTATTACTCAGACACAAAGGATTACCATCCATCAGAACGAAATATTTTTGGGAAACTCCAAAATACCGTTTTTATTTCGCTCAATTTAAATAATAAGAGTGATTTATGTCAAGTTCTCGAACAAAATAAGGCCAGTCGCCCTAAATTGGTCAGTGAAACTTCCACAATAGCAATCATATTTTTTAAAGTCGCAACAAGTGAACGTAACATTGTCATTTACGATACATCTCATTAATTTAGTATCACTACTCTTGAAGTTCCGAAAGAGCAGAGCCGAGTGCTTTTCATGCACCACATGGTGAAGTCCACACCCTCTGAATGCATTCTTGTGAAAAGCATATATAATCAAGTTTACATTACAATTGTTTCAGTCACTGTGGTGGTAAATCGCAAGCGAAGTGTATGTAATGTGCTGCAGCATATTTATTAAAGGAAATACATGTCTCGTATTTACTGTAGCTCATTAAAATGTAAGTTATAATACAAACAAAATTTGATTAATTTACACTCAGGGAAATCGAGAATTTACTTGCGGTGTTAACTAGTTTGTGTTTTGCAATTTTGATTTCTCGCCGCCACAACGTAGGTGAAGGTCGTACGGTTTTTAATTAATAAATTTTTGTTCAACACGCGTACTTTTTTAGTTTTCGGCTGCGAAACACGTCTAAATTAATAATATAAAATCAAGTTAAACCCTTCAAACTCCCGGCGGATTTTTCCTCGTGATCCTTGTGTAAACGGCGATATTAATAAATCCTTCAAAAAGTACTGCTTGCGGGGATTGATTTTAATACTCTGACGTGTTTAGGTAATTAGTTTCTAAAATTAATTTCTTTGGAATTATAGAATAATTTTCAAGATTATAAATTATGAGGAAACTTATGTATTAAAAACCAACCGCAAAAAGTGGGTTTGAAAGCGTGTGAGTGCAAACACGATACTCGAAGATAATGATGTAATCAATATTTGGTAGTGCAAGTAAAATGCGTTGGTGGTAAGATATTAAATTTTTTGCATGTCATTGGTCGCTGATATAAAAATAGGTCCTTTCAATAACCGCGTTACCTGGCGATGTTATAGAAAGGAGCAAATGGGGGAACTTTTGTGGTTTTGAGACAACATGTGCAAATAATAAATTACGTTCTGATTGTATTTTTACTGCCGTTTTAGTTAGGTTTTTTTTCATTTAATTTAGCTGTCTAACAAATAAAACAAGAGAAGTCTGTTCCTTCGATTATCCGTGCCTCGATTATCCGTGCATTACAAAAAACGCACAAATCGAAGACCAACTACTTCGTATTTTTGCTTCCAATGTTAGAAAACTTAAAATTTGGAATTTCACGAGTACCAGTTGGTGTATTTTAATGAGATTCAAGTCAGTGCAGAGAGCAAAAACAAAATTATGAATTACAATTTTTGTCTTTGAATAGTAGTGTTTGCAACCATTAAGAAAAATGCTTGAAATAAATTCTTTTGCTTGTCAGAGAAAATTTTAGGACCAAAAAAGAAATAAATACAATTACCAGTTTTTTTTTCCTACAAAATAGTTCTCTTATGTAATATGTCTGATCAAAGTTGATTGTTTCAATTTTTTTCAATATTAAAAATTGTTATTGTTAAGATGTTGATAAATTATGTTGAAGTTTTTATATATTTTGAATCAATAAAGTAAAACGTTCGTTCCCCATAAGCACGGATAATCGAGGTTGTACTGTATTGCTTTGTACTACATAATTTCATAACCGTGAAATGTGATTTGACAATTTATAGAATTAAATTAATAAGTTACTACTTTTTCTATTATTTTTTTATCAAGACCTAACCTTGCAAAAAAATTGCGACGATTACTTATTTCTTTTTTATTTGCTTTTTAACCGAATCATAAGTATTATAGTTTTACGGCGCAGAAATTAAACTTGGGACCCTTTTTCTGCCGACGATTTGCTCATAAACTATGCCGAGAAACTGAATTATAGATCAGAGGAGATTAATTTTAAAAATTTCGTCCCAAGCGGCCCAAAATTAAATTAAAGAGTTTTTGCAAGTTTTTTTAATATAAGCGTCACTATGTAACTTCAACCGAGTCAATTTTTCTCTTTCAGAATGCCATCAGACAAGTCGTCTTTAATCGGACTGGTCGCTTTGTGTGCCTTAGTTGTAAATGGTGACAAATTTATTCCTTCCAATAAAACAGAGAATGTTTGGAGAGTGGCAGGAAGGTTGACAGGCTCATTATTACAGAATTGCATGCAGCTTAGTTTTGATGGACCGCAAGAACAATTTCTGTTGATCCTGAAGCAATGTTTAAAGCGTAGGAGTTTGGTAGCTTTGGATAACTCGTTGGAAGCTGACGTCATTAAGCTCGCGAGTGGTGTGGAACTAGTTAGATTCAAAGAAAATAACGAAA
Source organism: Gnatocerus cornutus (assembly GCA_029298725.1). Classification (NCBI taxonomy): domain Eukaryota; kingdom Metazoa; phylum Arthropoda; class Insecta; order Coleoptera; family Tenebrionidae; genus Gnatocerus; species Gnatocerus cornutus. The sequence continues at coordinate 12,062,218 of CM055514.1, forward strand.
CGCAAATTAGCAGGTAATGTAACGAAAATCGTTTTTATTCCGGCAGACTGGGAAATAAAATACGAGCAACCAAAATATTCTTTGTTATTTTTTTAATAAGTTTTTTTTTTAATAATTATGTTAGCTAAACAATTTATAAATGTGGATTCTTTAAATTCTCTGTGTGGGAATAAAATTTGTAAATAATTGGTGGGGTCTGATGTAAAAATAAAGCAAAGCGAGAATTCCATTCAAACAGTATATGATCAAAGAAGTAAATCAATAGCTGAGGCTTAGCTGTATCTTGTTCTTCAAGAAGATCGTTGCTTGTTATCAAATTTTATGGTTCATGAAATGGACGAGGAAATAGCAATTTCTGGACGAGCCAAGCAATTTAATAATTCCGCTATAAATCAAATAATTATGGAACTCTAAGACCGTTTTACTATATTTTTATTTATGAAAAAAGTTTAATAAAAACAAGTAGTCCCACTGAAGTGTTTTTAATAAAACGTGAAAAAATCCTGATACTAATTAAAGTAATGACTACTAAAAACTCGTGAAAGAGCTTTTATTTTTACGATTATTACTTATTCCCTGTCGAGTGAACTCAATCAGACTGAAGTGATTAAATCAGACTAGAACCGGTGAATGTACACTAATTTGCGTTGTTATGATTCAGACAACTTACATTTTCCGAAACAACTTACAAATCCAATGAAACGGAGCTGGATTGGCAAAATCAGATTGTACAAAAGATCGCCCACGTTCTCAATACTCACGTCCTTAAAATACGGCTTAATGGCTATGAGGAAATCAAGAGCATCATCAGGGCTGAGGGTAAGTTTAATTTTATTTTCCGTCGGATTTCTCCGATAGGATTACCAATTTCGTCTTTTATTGCAAAATTAATTCTATTATGATATCTAAAATTGTGAGCGTTTCAGGACGAGGCCGAAAAAAGCAAAACATGTTTGCCAATTTGCTAATGTTCGGCATTGCTGCAGTGGGTCTCATAATGGTTCCTCTCGGTTTTCAATTTCTTGCAGTATTGGGAGGAAAAGCCCTTCTTCTCGCGAAAATGGCGCTCATCCTCACCGCCATTCAAGGTCTTAAGAAGATAGCAACAAGTAATATAAATTACGGTCTTTATGCTACTCCTCCAGAACACCATCACCACGGACATGGATCTTGTAAGGATTGGTTATGCAACAGAAACTTTAATTTAGAGACAGAGGTTCCACTCAATAGTTCTTTAGAAGCCGATGACAGTACTATTTATGTTCAATTAGACGTCGATGAACTGTGGCCACGCGTGAACAATCACGATGTGAACAATGTGAACAATCACGATGTTGATTCTTGTACGTATTGCTCATTATTTAAAAATATATTGCTTGAACGGGTGTTTTAACACATAATAAACTTAGCAAAATGGGTATTGACTGGCTCCGCGTTCACTCAGTTTACGCAATATTCTCATATCCTGTCAACGTTCTTCTAAAGCGTTTCATCCATTTAATTTAGTTAGTGAAACAACCTAAATTTACAAGTTTTTAGGGCCTTACGATCGACAATGGCCTTATGAAGGTGACAATCACGACGTGACAGCGCCTCATAGCCATTATTACCACCAAGTTCCGGAACATCACTCGGATTTGCTGCATCCATTTTACCCCAGAGTAGATACTTTTCAGAAAATGTAGTAAGATAATTGTATTGTTAATTTATTGAATTATTGTGTGGAATTAAATGTGATGTTTCACAAATTGTCTAAAGATTAATTAGCCAAAATAAGGAGTACTGACGCACCTACCCTTTTTATCGCGCTATAATTGAAAGAGCTGAATTGGCGGAGGCGCCGGGACATTGGTAAGTGTTTCAAGTTCTTAATTATCACGCATTCTCTCGCTAATATTGCTTTTTTAAGCCAAATTTAAGTTTGTTGGAGCATTTAATAACTCATCTGGTAACACACAGTCATGGATTTGGACCCTAAGGGGTTTACTCTTGTGTAAGGAGTTGACTTTGTCACGTTCTAGTTACGAACTTGACAGCACCAAACAAAGACATTGCGATGAAAGAGAAAATCGCGTTGAGAATAATACATTACGAGGAAATATTGCTTAATTGCTTATTTGAATGGGAATAAAAGATGGACGTGAGTGGGAAGGCTATAGAGCACTGGCAGAGTTAAGCTTCTTAATCACTGTCTTGCACAGGACATTGCACTCAAACGAGAATTCTGATTTATTTACGCAGACCGCCAAATGTAAGGAAGTAAAAAAGCAATTAATTTTCATTTGAAGTATAAAAAACTCAAAATTCAACATTGCTATTATATTTTGTTGGTTTCGGTCTGGCTTTAGGATAAACCAATTTACTTTAAATTGAACAAAACGATTGCCTGTGATCGATTTCAAACAATCACGCTGGTTTTGATCTGTCATAATTTCCTAAGCCCAAAACTGTGTTCTAGACAGAAAACGCGCTGAAATTTTCATACTAAAGAGCTTTACATGCTCTGAAAATTATAACAAGAGAGATGAGTTTACGCAGTGTAACGTGAAACACTCTTAATAAAAGTATCAACGGGGGCCCCACTAATTTAGATTTTCATAAAAAAGAGTGTGGAAAACACTAAGCGAGTCATCAGTTCATGCATTTGTCCCACTGCTTGGCAGTTAACGGATGTACTTTTCTTTTTTTATTTATCTTGTGGCGTTCTGCAAACGTGTACAAAAAGTCAGCAAGAGCAAAGGTCTGATCGATGATGCCTTGCGTAATGTAAGAATATATTTCCTGTTTTTTGCGTCAATTCCAAGAAACTATCACGTTTTGAAGATGCCCTTTCTGTTGCATAACCGATGCTCGGAGGTGTTCTGTCTACGTCACAAGTCACGTAAAGTATCGAATGTATGCTAATAAAGGAGCTTTCGTGGTAGCGACTCATTGTTTGCTTACTTACCTTGTTGATTGTCACTTCCAGATGAACCACGTCGGCTGTTATAGAAACTTTAAATTAGCCGTGATAATTATGACACGCTAACCGAGTTAGATTTTCTTCTTAAACTAGACAGAAGCAGAAAGAAACGCATAAAAGTCAACCCACGTTTAGTGAGGAATTTTCAACGGACTTTATTGTACATATCTAATATCTTTATTGTACATAACATTTAAATGTCAAATTTGCTTCCGCTTTTATGAAACATTCTGGTAAGTATCGTGAAATGTGGAATATGGAAACAATTTAGTCTCTGGTCGGTTTTAACCGAATGACAAAAAGAAATGTCCTGCTGGCTGTTACACTATTTTGTAACTTAAACAGTAGGTCAATGAGAGTTTATTTTCGTGTAATAAAAATTTGTACGTAGCTCTGACTGTAATGAAAAGATCAAAAGACAAATATTTGACATTATAATATGTTAACTGGTATCCACAGATGAAAAGTAGTGCTAATTTTTAATATGAGCACAGTCTTTAACATCAGTTTTATAATTAGATTAGAGAAGATACGACATTTGCTTGCTTTTTGATTTCCTGCGATATTTAGCTTGCAATTTATTTAATATTAATAGATTTAACATCGCCAAATATTGTTGCAATCTGTGCAATAAATAATAAATACTATCATTTACAATCAATTCAAATATTTAATTTATTACTTTGAAATTTTCAACCGGCATTTGATTTATGAACTTTATACAATATAAATAATTAACAGCTCCCACTCTTAATTTAAGATTATTCTTCAATTCTGTTATTCTGAATTTCGGTTCTCGCAAGTTTTGGTTCTTATGTTTAATTTATTTCAAGCTAGAAGCTCGATCTTATTAACGATTTGACTCGGCGCATCCACCATTTTTAACATCCGCGAATAAATGTTAACTTGATTCTAAGAATAAATTTATTGTTTGTTTTCTTTTGTGTTATTAAAAGATAAAAGTAAGTTTTAAAACCTTGTTTACTTCCCATTTTGGCTACGATTTATTACGTTTTGTCGCCAAATTAGAGATTGAAGTCAACTTGAAAGAGAAGTGATGAAATTTATCTCCAAACTTTGTATAGGCGTGTTCCTAAAGTCATCATGAAATTTATAGCAAATCGTTATAATGCAATTATACTTTAATAGAAACTTTGGTAACAAGAGAGCACCCCTATAATTGTAACATTATGGCGGAAAAGTTTTTAATGATCCACAACTTAATTATATAACATATTTTGTCTAAACAAATATATATCTTAATTAAGATGCGTTGATTAGTATGTAACCCTCGTCAGTAAGTCGAGCTTTAAAGAGACTTTAAACAATCTCCAGGGTTCGTTTTATAATCTCGGCTTTCCCTGCAAACATTTTTAATTTAGGAGCTCCACGCTGATCTATTTGCATGACAAATTTGTTTCGTTCTCAACATTTTAGCGTGTAAGAATGACGTTTTTTACACCTGTTGTTTACCAATTTCTGTAACTAATTTCCTGAATGATTGAGTTAATTAAAACTAATCCAGCTAGTTTGGTAGTGGATAAATTTCCGGTGCTGCGATATGTTTGTAGCTGGATTAACGTAAAAAGTTTTGTTTTTTTAATTAAAATAAAACAAATTTGTTGCTTTTCATCCCTTTTAAGTAAGTTTCACAGTCCCGGTTTTAAACTGGGTCAATGGGTCAAGAGCGTTTCAAATTTTCTAACGCAGATTTAGAAATTTGCACATTTTATTGCGACATTGTAATGTTTATTTTTTTGCAAATATTTAAGCACTTTTCTAGTAATATTGTCCACCCACAAAACAAACTTGTAAAAAGGATTGATTCCTGAATAACTTTCCATCTTTAAATAACTTACACACGTTATATTTCAGGACAAATGACGTGGCATTAAATATTCATATGATGTTGTATTAGATCGAAACTTGGAGATGTCTTTGAGCCTACCGTCAAAGGCGTAGAAAATTAAAGAAATGGATGGAATAAATATTTGTCCGCAGTTATTTTGTATGTAATCAGAGTGTACCTAAATCTTTAGATAACACTCAGTTTCAGTATTTAAGAACAATAGACTACTGTTTTTTTGTGTGTAAATATTGTGTTTCCACTAAAAATGAAACTATTTATAATTCATAGGTGGGCAAAACAAAAGTAATTTCTAGTGAGACGAGTTGTGCTAAGTTGAACGAAACTGATTTGTCTGACTTCTTTGTTGAAAAGACACATTCAATTATAATTAATTGAAGGTGTAAATATGACTGCTCAATAAGGTAAGCATTTCAATTAGGTTAATTGCTTGTTAAACAATATCATCAGAATTAAAAATTTGTCTACCAGTTAAAACTTGACTAGTATTTGGATATTTGGTATTATAGATTTATGATTCTAGTTCTTATCAGTTGTGGCTTTATCGTTTCTACGTAGAAACTAAAATTATGTCAGATTAGTGAGGACGCGAGGATTTATTGTTTTTGTGAACTGCACCTCTCGGCTTAGACTTCAGGTAATGTAGTTTTTAGTTGAGACCGTTAGCAATATTAATATTCTCGGGACCAATTAGACAGGAAATTACCAAAACCGTTAATTAAATCTGTAACTGCTGCTGTGGCAATTTTAATAACGTCTTTTCAATTCTTTTAGTCGATCGACCCATCCCTTGTTTGTATTAAAAATTATTATCATCCTATTTTAAATTTAAATTTGGATGTAGAAATAATTGAAATTGTAATTGATTATATTATCGCTTAATTTTTACGATGAAGTATTGGCAGCGGGCTCTTTGCATTGCTTTTCTCCTAAACGATGTAAGAAGATATGCAAATTTTAATTAACACCGCGCTCAAAAATAATCAAATGTAAATGCAATTTCTCCATTTATGTCAGACTTAAATCTGTTAAAAAGACATTTATTTTTGATACCAATGTGGGTGTGTTATTTACGAGTGGTAAGGTCTTTGCACATTTAAATTTTGTATTAATTTCATGATATGCAAAGTAAGGAAATTAAAACTTAAATTGATTTTAAATTGGTTTTTATTCATGTCAACCAAAACTGTGGTGTGGAAAAATTTGACCTTTAATTTTTTTTTATTTCATTTATAAATGTTTCAAATTTACTATTACAGATAATGAAATTTTTTTGTAAATGCTTTCAAGTCTTTGATACTTGTTTTGTCGAGTTCACTTAACACATTGTGGAAATTGCTTTGTAAGATGTTGCTTGGATTTTTCTAGTGTCTATTGTAGTACTTTTTTTTATTTTGATAAAGTTACTCTGTAGAGCGAGCAACAAAGTGTAAGCACTACTAACATGTTTGTTTCATTGGATACTCTGTGATTTTATTTTATTTTATTAGTTTTTAGATTTTCTGGTATGAGTTTTCAAGAATTTCTCAAGTTTTTCGAGATTCTAAATATATACTTGTTTTGGGTGCAAGTATTTGTGCATCAAAATTGGTTCAATACTTATTATTTATTTGCATTCAAGCCGTTACAAAATTATCTAGGATTTCTATTTTTTTTTTCTAAGATTTGACAAAAAAAGTTGAGTTAAAATGTTTTTTTTTCTTGTATAAATACAGAAAAAGTATATGAAATTCCTCCGAAGACTTGGATGTGTGCATGAAGCACACAAAAAATTCCAACAACCCTAGTCTCTATTTAACTACCGTAGACGTGTGTTTTGATAATAAAGCTGTCATCATCAGAGCACCGACTAAGAGATTACCATTACATACTCATGTGAGTCTGATATTTCCATCAAGAAACTATGAAATTTCCAAACATGGAAAAACTCGTTAAATATTTGATAACATATTTGTTCCCACTTTTCCGCTGAACTGTCGTCAAGAAATTAAAACTGTACTAGTTAAAATGTAAACTAACGTACATTTGCTTACATTTAACTGCTAATTGACAATTTGCTATTCTAATCTAACGCCAACTCTCATTTATAACGTCGTTACAAAGTTAAGGAAGATTTAACAATACCAGAATTTCATTAATTCGTTTCACTATCTTCGAGCATTGTACCTGTATTGAATTTTTTTTCCAGAGATCTTGAAGATTTCCGCTTCGTAGTCCCGAGTGCTTTCCTATCAAGCGCAAAAATGTAACTGCTGACACCTACTTAATTCAAATTGCCAGTGTTAGATCTAGTGCAGTGGTGCATCCTAAGTAATTCTGTGTGCAAGCAAACATTTGATGTGGGTAGCGCAAGGGCTGTTAGGATGCCGTCCGCGTCGCGACGCTATTTAAACGGAGGGCGCGTCGGACAGCTTCACTAGTATCGCGACGTTTGGATCGTATTCGTACCATTAAACTACCACCTGTTAGGATGACCCCGTTGGCTGTCGCTGTAACTTTGCTTTCATGTTCGGTACTAGTGATAAGAGGACATCCTGGCTTTGAAACCAGACTCACTTCTGAGGTAAGTTATTAAAAAAAAAGCGCAGTTTTATATAATCGAATTTTATTTATGCGGTACAGCGGGATTTGTTAATGAAGCGAATGGGATTTTTCGCAAAAAAGTTTGTTTGAATCCACGAGAATTGAGCCCGCGTTTGAAGGTTCATAATCAAATAATTTTGTTGCGAAAGCAAATTTTTAAAATTAATAATCTAATTACAGCGGCTTTATAATTAACGCAAATTTTTCATTTTAAACTTTCAGCGCTGCGGTTTGTATATCACATTCGAACCACTTTTTGTTTCAACAAAATAAATCCGTTTGTTGCTTAATTTATAAGTGTAATTTGAGTTAATTTTTTTCTTGATTAAATATTAGCCTGTTATGGTAGTGGCAAATTTTCCGGCGCGTTTGTATGACAGAATCATGCTAATTTGTTGTATTTGTTTTGTATCACAAGAATATAAATGTTTGTTAATAAAACTGTTTTTATTTAATTAGATGATTTGGGCGAAATTTATTCATTGAAATTATTTGGATATAAAATTCTTAGAATTTGAGGTCATTATTGTTCTAAAATATTTTATTTATATTTCAACTACAAATACTTTAATATCAGATTAAGATAAACAATTTTAGTCAATTTTTAGATAAACATTGCCAATAAACTTGATAACGTTACTTACATTGGAATTACCGGAAAATGGAAAAGTTATGAAACCATTAAAATTAATTCTCACCTCCTACAACTAGCATATTTGATATGTAATATCCGCGTAATATTCAATACAAAATACGATAATGCTAATACCTGGATTATGATAACTTACATAATTCTAATAAATATATTCATTTTGTTTCATAATACAACAGGGGATAACTAAATCACTAAATAAATATTGAAAAATAAGGACTTTGCAACACAATTAAAATTCCAATTTTATTTTAATCGTATTCCCATTTTTATTATTCTTAGAATTCACAAACTGCTGGATCATTTTCGAACGGTATCAAATGCACCACAAATTGCTCCAAGCTCTTGAATTCATTTAGAGCTTTAAAACCGAGCAGTGCATTTTAAGTACAAAAAAGGAAGGTAAAACGTTCGCTCAATATTTTCTATGATTTTGGAGCAATGTGTTCAATGGGCGAGATAATAGTAGGAGCACATAAGCAAAATTTGCCTCTGCTGACTGCAAATGTAGTTTAGTAAACCGAGCTAAAGTTGAGACTCAAAGAGTAGTTCCGTGAAATCAAAGGCAATTTTTAAATTGAATTTACTGTTTTTGGTCCGCTGAGGTTTTAGTGTGTTGCAACGATTTGACTTTGAGAAATGTGCAGAAGTGCAGAGCTTTAAATTAAAGTAAACGGATTGAAACATTTTATTATACGCAAGGTATAGCACTGTAAATCTTAGAATCCATTTTTTACACAATTTTTGTAAAATTATTTAATCAAAGTTTTACGATTTATAATAATATAACGTTTTTGATTCTTGCCTAAATTTAATTGTTGCAAAGTGAAGACTTCTTCAGTCTTAACTCAAATGAAAAATAGAAGTTTTCGGTTAGTTGTAACTAGTATAAAAAATCGTCATATGCAATTTTGAAATTTTTAAGTGTGACGAAATAAATGAAATTTAATTGCGATACGGTTAAAACTATAGAATTTCACTCAAAATTAAAATAGAAAGAAGTTTTTAAGTTCTTGGAGAAATAAATAAATGTTTTTAATTTTTTAATTAATTATCTTTTTATTTCACTTGTTTTCGTTTCCGATAGTAACAAAAAAGCTAACTAAACAACTGCCACAGTTGTCAGATGTCGAGGAAGAATTAATTTCTGGAACCCGTCTCTCGTAGATTGATAACATTTTTAAATCGTTTTCTACAGCTGCACTTAATGAACGCACTGTAAATTTTATAAATTTATAACTTTAATAACAAAACTTAAAGTACATCAATATTTCTTTTGGAAGCGACAGATAAGTGCATTCGTTCATAATAAATATCTCAGAGTTGACATAATATTGCTCCACTCGGCATTGAAATTACCTACGTGCTGTTCATACAAGACTAAATAATTATGTTTCTTATACTTTATGCACATTTAATGCAATATGCGTTTATATATTCTTAATTTTATCCCAATTTTTACCAGATCTGACAGCTTGGATCATCGAATTATGTGGGTATGACTGCGAGACCTGTGATACACTTTAGCTCATTGTCAAGGGCTGCTGTTGGAAATGAATAGATTGCTGTTAATTAGGACTGCTCATTTCTAAATGACGTCAGTTGGTGTGGCGTCTAAACGTTGCGTTCTTTCCGGAAGTGCATGTCAATAAAATGAAAATAAAAAGTTACAATGACTGTCTATTGCAGGAATTTTATTTTTTACTAGGAAGCACTTTACAACACAAAGTCCAAACAAGTGTCTTTACCTGGCGCATCCACCATTTGTGCAAAACACGAACGGAAACAATTTGTTTACCACATTTCACTGTTGTTTACGTTGTTAAAAGTTCTAAATTTGCTTAATTCCCAGAAATTTATAATGAACGGAAGTTTGCAAACGTAAAAAACTTCGTACGAAACTTTTTTTGCAATTTTCTATGAAAAGTTTGTTCACACGTCTGCAGTTAACATCTGCGTTGAGATTTTTTTGCTAACAAATCACAATTCATTTAAATTTGTATTTATCAACGCTCTTTGTTTTACAGAATTCAACAATTTCGCTCAGTAAGCTCGCAATTTTTTTTCAAATCATTCGGTTTTAAATGGTAAATCCTGTAGGAAGCTATTTTTCGTAGGATCTTGCGCTAATGCATACCTGCGTTGTTGCAGGACGAGCAAGGATCTAGAATGCCAGCTTAGAATATGAATTTTAAAGGACGAGTTTCTCACCTAATCTTCCCTCACAGAAACTTCAAAGAAATTTAAAGGTTATTTAGCGTTGCAGTAAATACGAAATTAAGTGAACACTCCTTAATTTATGCTGCTTCTAATTAGACGACCTCTTATAGGAAATTTGAAAGAAAAGAATATGTGGGAGGGTAGTTCTAGGAGGTGAGAAAATGGTGTTAAAGTGACACGGGTCACAAGGGAAGGTCTTAATATAAATAACTTGTCTTTGTAAACTTGAACTGATGAGATTTCCAATAGCACGAATGGCTCAGAAGTTTGAGATACCAACGTGTAAACTAATGAAAAGTAAATATTGGAACACCTGTTATTGTGTCGTTCTTTTTACGTCATTTCAGGGATGAACCGTGGCAATGAAATGTCCAAAGCAGCGAAATGTTTGTGGAACATTTAACTACCAAATGACTAATTAAGTTGTATTCTACATCCATTTTTACACTAAATCTAACCCCTCGACATTCACATTTAATTTAGATCTAAATTAACTTATAGCGAAATTGTAGACAGAGTTTTCCGCAATATGTAACTAATATTACAGTATTTAGTGAAATTAGTTTCAAACATCATATTTAAGTGTCTCTCTTAATGTTCGCATTTATGTACTGATCTTTCCATGCAGGTAAAGTTTCAAACTTAATGTTTGACTTCGCGAAGGTTAGTAAATAGAACAAATTAAAATGACAAAGGGATGTGTAATTAGTGAGCTTGAAGGTCATCGAGGCTTCCTACTACTTCAACACGATGAGAAATGTAATAAGACTTGTGGTCAATTAACGTCAAACTCGATGAAATTTCTGATGTTACGTGATATTTATTTGATGAAGCTCCAGCAGGCTGACAGTAACAAAATGAACTCAAAAAATATCACACAATGAGAATTCTTTTTTGTTGAGTCAGTTAATAGACGTTCGGCGGTATTTTTATCCGGGTAATAGTCAATTAAGATGGGATGTATCTTTAATGCTTTTATTAAACTTCGTAAAAAGAGATAAATTATTACAGTGTTAACGATACAGTATTATCAGGAACAAGCTTTTAACTCTCATTTATCAAAGTTAAATTTTCGTACTTTTTATTTTACGACGCGTTTTTGATAGTGATACTTTCAGAGTAATTTAGTATTAACAGGTGATGTTATCTCGCCACTCCTTTCATTGTGGTCACGTTATTATGCATTAAAAAATTGACGATGATAATAACGCGTTCAAAGCGTAACTGAGGAAGTAAAAATAAACTGGTAAAGACGATCAAGTGAATTGCAATGAATTGTTTTTCGTTTATTCGGTAGCAATAACTTTGTATTGGTAGAATGTGTATTTATTGCGTTATTTTTATTACTTATTGATTGTTAAATATTTTATTCTACATCTGACGTAAATTCGTAGGCACAATTTATTTCTCCGAGTTACGAAAATAACTTGTAAAAAATGGTGGATGCGCCGGGCGTTTTTTTATCTAGTTTTTATTTAAAGATAATTTTGCAATTTTAAGTTTGAAGTTTAAAGGGCACTTGAAGTTTATGTTGCCAACATCTGAACAAACATTTGCTCAAAAGTTCTTTAACGGCAAATTACTCGTGAAATTTGAGGACTCTCGAAGGCAAAAATAAATTTTTCTAAACTAAAATTGTTAGTAAATTGTCTTGAAATGTCGAACAAAATTGTTTCAATAAAATTCTACACAATGAAGTTTTCACTTGAAAACATTCTGCGAATTTAGTTCCTACAAATTGCTCATAATCTCATAAAATTTAGCCAAATTACGAAACAAAATAGCGCCTTTGCGTTTAGAATAAAACGTTTAGAATAAATTTTCTAAGACAGTTTTATCACATTACGTCTATTTCAATCTCTTTTCCTTAGCTTTAGATGTTTCTAAACCACTTCATACTAAACTTTAGTTTGATTCCGTTATTAAAAAAAAATCTTGATTATTACCAAGTTAAAAGCTCTATTGTACGAAACATTGTAAAAAGTTTGGGCGTACTTTCCTATTAAAATTAAAATCGTGTAAAATACCCCGAGGCAGTTTATAATGAAGTTTTATTTATCGAATGAAACAATTCGCTCATTTAAAAGCCCTTTTGAGTATTTGGCAAATTTATGCAGTCCATGTATTGTCAGACTGATTTGTGGCTTAATATGAGCACCGTTTCGAATTTTTAGTGACACTTGCGTCACTAGAATAATTTATGTTTAAAACTGTTTTTTAACTGTGTGCTTTTTAGGTACTTTCCCGGCGTATGCTGAATTCAGCCCAATTACAGAAACAATTAGTTAAAGGACCATTAGCTCAAGGACGTTCTAAGAGGACGTCAGATCATATAATCACAGGTATGTCAAAGTCAAAGAAATGTGCTCTAATATTTCATTTAAATAATCTTACGTTACAAACGTCGTGAATGAATTTATTTTTAGATCGTGACTGAGTTCAGTGATTGAATAATTTAATTTTACTGAAATATTTTCAGTGTTGGTATTGTGAGTTCGACAGTAACTGTGTGCTTATATCAAAGAATCCATTTAGATGCAGATTACATTGAGAACGCTTACTGTCACGTAGAACATCTATCATTTTTACAATTGATATATTTCTCTGACATTACTGAAAGGAATCGAATGTCCATCACAAAGGACGTTATATCGCGATTATAGAGTGTTGCAATTTTTATTTGAAATTTTACAATTAATTATAGTTATTTGTTTACAATTGTGAACACTTTCATCCCAGAATTACATTTTAAATGAAAGCAACGTGGGTGGTCTCTCCATGGAAGAGCACTTAAATTAATGACTCTTTTGTAATATTTTTATGTAGTTTTGTTACAAACAAAAATTTGATTCAATATCAAATTTGATGTTTTTAGAATTTAAGTAACAAGCAAACTGTTTGTTTATAGAAATTTTTATGACTTTCCCTTTTGCGTTGTAATTTCCTAAGCTTAATTAGGTAGTTAAAAATATTGTAATATCATATCTTAGCAGGTTATTCCCCACTCTGTGCGACCTATTAATGTCTTTTCAGAAGAAATCGATATCGTTAATATCGAAATAATTACTTAATCTTAAATAGGGCATTTTGGTAATTATTACTGACACGATTTTGTAAATTGCATTTAACAAAAAATTCAAAACGGTGTTGAAAGTTGGGTTTTGGATTATAAAAAATGGTCAATTTCAAGTACCGCTGTAAGAAATTATCAGAATAAAATCACAATTGCACATCGTACCGCCTGTTTATACAGGTAAGAGCTCGAAGCTCGTTTTAATTAACCTGCAGTTCTAGAATGTTTTTGTTTAGTAAACAGCAACAAACAAGAGCGCATAATTTGACACGGGGCAATCAAAACGTATTATATTAGAGTTTTCTTTCAATTCTAACAAACACGATTATTAAATACGTGTGTTCAATCTGTTGTTAACGTAGTTATTGGAATCTGCATGCCAAATTCCCAATAGACCAAAACCTCCTACACTTTTTATTCACATTTTCCAACTTTCAGATTGCATATTTATGACCTCGGATGAAGGCGACTTTTACCACAAATCCATTTTGGCCGATGGTACAGCTTGTGGTGCTTACATTTTCAGCGAACCTGATGAAATCATCGAAGTCCACTTCAATTACTTGGATGTTCCCTGTGAAAACGGCGGTTTAGTATCTGTAAGAACTAGATTTTATTTCATTTTCAATTAAGGCGAAATTGTTCATAACCGGTCTAAACCTCCGAGGAAAAAGTGATTTCGTATTCTAATTCTGATATTCTTTACAGTTTGTGGACGGCTGGGAGTTAAACGGGGAGTTTTTCCCTAGTCCGGCGGATCATCCTCTCCCGATGAATTCGCGATTTACCGAATTCTGTGGCAAGAGGAAAGTCAAACAAACATTTAAAAGCTCACAGAATGTGGCGCTTATTCAGTATAGAATGCCAGCAAAAGGGACAAGCTTTGGATTCAGCGTGAGATTTATTAAAAATCCCACTCGTAAGTTTTATGACCTAGAGAAAATAAACACACGGAGAAAAATAAGATTAAACTGATTTCCACCAATAACCACCGTAAAAGATTAAACTGATTTCCACCAATAACCACCGTAAAATAGATTAATTTATATTTTTTTTCAGCTTGCAACGTTTTGTTCCAATCTACTGAAGATATTTACACCTTGCGAAATTACGGAAAACGATCGAATTGTAGTGTGAGCACTCTTTTCCCTGCTGTGGTAAGAGTAGCTTCATTGAATATCGGAATTGTTCCGAGTGTTGGGAGAGGAATTGAATTAGAAACTGGCACCATCCACAAGGTGCGGTCCCAGGTATTGCATGCTAGGATTAGTTGACTTGAAGAATGTTTTCACTCTTTTGCATGGAGAATGTTTTATATGGTCATTATTTCACAGTTCTTTCGTGGGACTAATTTAGCTGCAAATTGTGCACAGTGGTTGAAATAAACTTCACAAAAATGTAATTTTGTCTGATGTGTAAAAGTTAATTTGAAAATACTCACCTCGGTATAATGTGCACTCACAAATTACGGATTTTAATATCTAAAAATGCAAATTTTTGCAGACAATTGCGCTGCAGGATGTTTAAATTAATTATCTTTTTGATTTGAATTTGTGCTTGCTACGACGCCACAAACTTTAATTTTTGTTGTTGTTTTGACTTTGAGTCGTGTTTGTCTTTTAAGTGTCAAAAACGAGGTCTAGACGATTTTCTCCAAGTGGGAGGGTCCCGCGGCTTGGACAACGCCAATCTTCTCTTAGCAGATTCTGTTTGTGGACTAGACTCCAAACCAGGTTAGTTAGATAAAAGATCCTCATCTAATTAAGATTATTGCACTAGCCGGTATACGAACCGAAATAACCTAATAAAACTCCTCCCCTAACCTGGAACTTTGGCCGGATGTGCAAAAAAACCCCAAGGAGATAACACATGTTAGAATAAACACTTCAACTTAAGTATCTAGAAGCAATAAAGTTAGAACCTGGGAAACCTTTTTAACGAACTGATTTTATTAAATTAATAAAATTTTAGTGGGAGCTTTGTACGCCCCCGTGTTGGATTTTGCCTAGAGCTGAACTCATTATTTTTGTCATTTATGACTTTCATGTTTTTAGCTGACTCATTACTTTTGAACCGCGTCGCAATTTTGCATATTTGTTAGGACCTCTAATTTATTCATTTTTAGGTAAACGCGCTGAAGTTATTGCTTGCGAAACAACAACTATCCGTCTGGTATCAAGTGGAGCTTTCGATAATTCTGCAACAGTGGCCATCCGACAATTGACTCCAGAAGACATCAATGGATACATGAGCGTGATTTGTCCAACGGAAGAACTAGTCGAGTAGGTTAAGACCATCACATATCTGTAAATTAACATGTACGCCAAAATATTTTTTTGTGGAAAATTTGTGTAATATATCCATGTAAATGTTTTGTTTTTTGTTCAAAAAAGACGAAATTATGTGGATTTATGTTTTTCTCTAAGATTGTAGGTAAATATGTCTTTTTTCAAGTTTTAGCATGTTTGGTTATAGTTGGTTAGGTAACTCTAAGCTTAGATTATCTAGTTTTGTTTAACGTTGTCTTATTCCTATTATTTGTAAATGAATTATGAAATAAAATTTCCAAAACTGTCGGTAAGCAACATTTTTTGTATGCAATAAAAGTCTGATGCTCCAAATCCACTATGCAATAATGGTCCAAATACTAACTTTTTTTCACAGACTATTATTGTAGTGAAAAAAGTACCAAAATAACAGACAAAAACTACATTTAATTACTTAAAGATTGTATCCTAGTGTTATTATTACAATTTGGTTGTAGGTTGTAATAAATGTTTTTCAAATGCAAAACAGAAGTTTAAAATCTTCGAACAATTATACTTCACGGAACAGTTTTGCCATGATTATCTTTGACGCCGAAGGATCTGTCTGAATTAAGATTATTAAGTACATTACAATTGAGGTGAAAATCTGAAATTAAATTTAAACTTTAAGTCTAATCAAAACAATACTTACATTAACACCTAAACTGTAATTCAAATTAAAAAATCCGCCCACTGTTATTCTCACTTTGTTATGCAAAACGTGCATTAAAAACGCTTTGATCTGAAAACCCGATAAACTACAGAGCAAAAACTTCATTCCTTACCTCTTTTTTGTTCTCTTCTTGACACTTAGTAACACACAACTTCATCAGAGCATGTTTTACTCTATTTGCCTTGGAACGAACATTAGAACCAAGTACTTGCCACAACTTATGCTTACCGAACTTCTTAATTGTTCTGCAAGAACAATGATGGTCCACATCTTATAAATCATGCGTAAACCACCGTATATCGAGATGAATAATGTAATTGTTGTCATACTGTTCTCGCAAATTCCACTATAAATTTCTAGAGTTGTAAGCACAAAACTTGATGTGAACACCAAAAGAATTTGAATTGTGTATAACTTCGTCATTACTCTTACAATTTCGCATAATTTTGCGTGGAACTCAGAGCACTGTCGTAATTTTTTCATGCACAGATTTTTACGGTTTAGTTCGTTTTTAATCTGCGTAAACATGAGGGTTGCTGTACTTGAAAATAAGATGTATTGACTGTAGAAGACAGCTTGGGAGCAAAAAATGAAAATAAAAAGAACGACGACGATTATTTGGTCTGTTAAAGTTATTTCTACACCCAGATGGTCAAAAATTATGTGCATTGTCATTAGAAATAGAGTTTGTATGATTTCGATCAACATTAGTATTGCAGTTTTTATTTTCACGGGTTTATAATTGAGAGAAATGGAACCTTTTTGAAAATCGTGATCCACTTTGTAAAAAGATTGGAACAGTTTGAAAATATCTTTCTGGTAAAGTTTGCTCCAAACTATATTATCTAATCCGTTTAACACGGTTAATAAACCAACGAAAAAAACTACGAGTTTGGAAATTAGTGAGTCTGTTTGAAACATACCAAAGTAATGCGGGAAGAAGATTATCGCAACAACTCCATAGACTGCGTGGAGAAAATGAAAAAGAAGATTTATTTTTAGTGGAACTGGGTCAAATTTTTCCAAATCATTAAGTGTGAATTGAACGAAACCCAAAAAATTTAAGGGAAAATAAATTAGCTTCAATATGGGGAATAATGTTTTGGATTGAGGGCACATTTTTTAGTAACGTGGCGCAAAACAATAAATTAGATTGGCCATGCATTTAATTACGAAATCGATCAGAAAAAACTGTATTACCAAGAAGGTGCAATAATAATTATTCGATAAAGTGAGATATTACTGCTATTAGTCAGATAAACAAGTATAAATTGAAATACTAATAAATTGGTTTCGATTCTAAACTAGACGCTTCCAAGTAATTAGTTTGTAGTTAGCTATTTTGTGTTTGAAAATGGTAGACACGCTTTAGAACACGATTTTGAAATTTCTTTAACTTAAAGAAGTCTTTTTTTTATTCTTTTTTGTATTTCTGGTTGCAGATAAACAGAATATGAAAATGTAACAAAATGTAAAGTTTATTGTAGACGCACATAGTGATGTAAGTAAGATGCCAACATAATGTTAATAATAAACAAACATTATTTCAGAAGATTCGAGCAATTAAAAAATTATGTGAACGTAGTAAAATTCTTATATCTTGGTAAATATTAATAGTATGGTTAGCTAAGAAATTGGCCATCATTCTCCAGTGACGCGGGCAGTTCTATATTATGTCCAATAAAAAGATGAAATAGATATAAAATTTATTGCAAACGTTAGTGCAAATGTACGTATATTAAATGTAATAAAACTATTTTAAATTAATTTATAAGGAGCAACTAAAGAAATAAAATGGTTTAACAATTTGTAAATCGATGATTTTGTGATAAATATTTTTCAAAATTAATATATGTAAAGGGTTAACAAAATAACACAAACAAAAACACAATTGTGAACTACACTTGAACTTTATCAGTAATAAAACAACTAACAATAAATATAAATATCATAATATTTTCATAAATCACGGTTTATGCCTTTAAAAAGTTTTATAAATAAGAACACATTGTAAAACCAAATTCTTGTTTAAATAAACTATCATCTTAAGTTGCATAATTTCATATGTGTCATTGTTAGGAATGTTTGTGTTTTTTATTTATTATTTTGCACTCTAACGTCTTCATACTTGCATAAATAAAAACTCAAGACTCATGCTTATGAGAATTTATTATAATAAGCAAAATCATTCTTTCGACAAAATAATTAATTATAAAATGATTATACTATTTAAGAGTTTTAAAAATTTAAGAAGTTTATAATGTAAATTTTGAATCATAGTTGGTATACAAGGATTTAATTTTCAGAACAATTTATAATCTTCTTTAAGGCGAAGCAAAATATGAGATAATAAAAGTCGATGGTATTCAAAGATTTTGAAGTTCTATTCCTTTGGTAAAATTTAAAGTTTCAAAAATTATAGCTGGTAAAAGCAGATAAAATATATGCGACACACTGCATGTTAGAGTACTTCTTTAAAAATCCATTCTTGATTGAACACTATGAAACAAAAGTTTACAAAAATCATATTTATCTGACTTATTTGTAATTGTAGTTGTAATTTTACATTAAGCATTACAAATGCTTTTCACAACCATGTCTTTTTACGTAGCAATTTCCACCTGAAAAATGTTGAACCTACGACTTATCCGAGTTTTATGCTAAAATAAGAGTTTATTATGCTTCTCAAAATTTTGTCCAGGGAATTATTTTATGCTACATTTGTGCTACATTTTGTGTTACACTCTTATAATGTAGCAAAATATGTAGATTTGCAAACTGTTTGCACTGTCGTCTCGTGCTCACTTAATCCAGTGAAAAAAAAAACAGGAACAACAGCAATTTTTTTAAATTTTTTGTAAAACAACGACAGATTTATAAAATTAATGATGTCAAAATACGTCATGCTTAAAAAATAAATATGAAAAAAATTACATAATTAATTTTATTATTTTAAGAGCCGGTTTACAAAAGCTATGTTAAATCTTTAATTTTGATTAAATGATTAGCATCATGTTAAAGTCTTTTTTCTGGCATTCAAATGTCAGCAATCGTTAAATTGGTTGCGAGATTAACTTAATTTTCAATTAAATTATTAGACTCTTAGACTTTGGCTATTTTTTTATAAAACTTTTCTGCATTTTTATGATTTTAATTATACAGGCTGTCCCAGTACTCGTGACCCAGAGAAAAAAAGGCTTATGAAGGCAACAATTCTGAACCAAAATTTTGAAACAAAAATTTTCTAGCTCAAAAAATAATCGAGCTAAGACAAAAAAACAGTAGCCAATCCGGAAGCTCAACAGAATTTGAAAATCGGTAACTATGGACACATACTATCGTCCATTGGTCAGGTGAACATTACACTCTCGTTGCCTAGGAAATTTTACTCCATTTCTAAAATAACCTTCCGAGATTGGTTGTTAATTTTTTAACCTTTCTCGAATACTATTAAACTTAGCAGTTTTTGTTTTAAAATTTACCCTCTGGGTCATAAGTTCTGGGACATTGTGTATTTTATGTGTTTATACTTTTGAAGTTACTATTTTTTACTGTAATTATTCAAACATTAGGTAACTCTTTCTTTTAATTGGTTTCATTTTTAATATCAAAATAGATAGACATATGTAATAATATTTATTGTTAAATTTTTATTGTTTTTTTTTATATTAGATATACCATTGAACCGCGTGTATAAAATAAATCATAACAACACTTCATAAATTTTATCGCTTTAATACGTTTCTAATTCAATTCAGAATCAAATACACATTTATCATCCGGCCCAGGCAGACTCTCCTCCACCAACTCGTATAATTTATTCAGTGGACAAAAACTAGAACATCCTGGAATAGTCAGCAGCCTCGGATTCTGTTTCTTATAGTCTTGATAAAACAGCTGCAACAAAGACATTAAAACGATTCTATTTTTATTTCGCTCTTACTTTTAGTCCGTATTGGCCGTTGACGTTGTGAATTTCAAAGTAGATCGTAGCTCCAAACGGAGGAACGTGACGATAAAAAACGTTTAATGTTCTCAACATTGTCGCGATGTTGAACTCATGGCCGGAGTAGAGAAAGATTTTTCTTTCTGTTGACAGAGTTCCGTTTTGTTTCGCAAAACTATCTGTTAAAATCTTTTTGAGTAGAAATCCTAAAAGAGATCGGCATTAATTACGTGCGAAGAAGTTTTTTCATAGTCGTACCAGCTGAGAGTTTTCGCAATCCTGGTGTTGCGGTGTTAAATTCATAATCGACGGATGTGGCTTCTTCTATGATTTGTGGGTACAAGTTGAATGACCATTCCGGTAGATTCAGACCAAGGTCTTCCTAAAATAAAATTCGAAAATTTTTCTTAGAGTGAAGCACTCACGTACTTCGCTCTTTAGTGTGAAATAAATTTTTCCAACATGACTTGGCAGAATTACATCAAAACCTGCATGTCTACTCAGTTTAGCGTACAAATCTTGATATTCATCCATCACAGTTTGTGCTTCTTCCGACAGTATGTAGCTGTAGTACTGAGAAATATAAAGTGCACAATTAATAGAAGCTGGAGTTAGAATTCCTGAACCAATCTCAATATTGTGTGGAAGAGGTTGCCAGTTAAGCGAGTTTTCGAATTTGTCCGATATTAAAGGAGAAAATAAACCTGCGAGTACCAATTGCAGAGACATTTTAGTTCTTTTGAAATTAGTTGAAACCGCGTACGCAATGTCTGGAGTGTATTGCTCTGGAATAAGTTCACCATACCGTTGCCTTATGTACTTTCCAATTTCATATTCGGTTTTCTTTCCTTTCTGTAAAGTAATTATAATAAATTATTACAAAGATGAGAAAATATCCGTGTACTTACGACAGTCAGTTGGCTGTAACCAATAGGTGCGTAAGTTTCATTCAAGTAGAGATCATTCGGAAATAAACTGAGTTTGTCTGGAGTTCGATTTCCATGCCTGAACAACTAAATTATTACGTTAAATATTATTTTTGAAAAAAAGTAATAGGAATCTTACAACATGAAGCAGCACCAGTGTATCTTTTGGTCCCTTTGGAGGGCCCGAGGCAGGAATCGCAGCCGTCAACAAACTAATAGCGAAAATTTGGACTAAAAGAAGTAGGCAATGCATGGTATAGTGATAATAAGACATGTCGATCTTGGCTTTAAATACAAATCAACTCCAATTAAATGATTAGCTCAACTTAATTTTTGGTAATGTTTTAAGTATTATAGCGCCCATATAATCTTAAGAATAATTACTTTATTGAAGATTTAATTTACGTCAAAGGGGATTTGCAAAATCATAGCTGGTAGGGTTTTATGGTATTTGGCGTCTATTTAATGAAAGATTTTAAAATTGTTGGTTCGCATTTGAAGTGCGCATTATCAGGTAAGTCTGAATTGAGTTGTCTGTATGTATTTTAAGACAGAGATCTGTTGAGTTAAAGTAAAGTAAAAAGAAGATTTTTCACTCATTTACAGTTCATAATGATCAAGTCTGGGGTTGTTTTTGCGCAACTAATTTTGTTCATTACCGCTACAGTTTTAACAGAAACTTTAAGCAAAGAAAACGATACTCTGGTTCTCCTGCACGTGGTAAGTTAACAGTGAAACTCGTCAACTGTCATTACACATAATTCAGCTCTTCAGACATGGTAACAGAACACCCGATAAAACTAGTTTGTTTCCCAACGATTTGCACTTATCGGAAACGTACGAGCCCTTTGGGTACAGTCAACTGACCACTGTAAGTTTAAACTAAGTTGTCACGTATGTTTCTCATAATTTTCTACAGAAAGGAAAAATCACTGAATTCAACATTGGAAAATACATTCGTGATAATTATAGTGGTTTTATTTCCGACCAATACACTCCAAACGTGGTTGAGAGTCTTTCAACGAACTGGAAGCGAACCAAAATGTCTTTGCAGTTAGTATTGGCTGGACTTTTTCCTCCACTTGCTAACGAAGCAATCTCACCGGCTCTAAACTGGCAACCAATTCCGTTCAATGTTGAATCTGGGCCCGGCCTTATTGGTAGTGCGTCTTTGTATTGTGCAAACTTCATTTCACAGTACTACGCTTACGTTATTTCGGAAGAGGCTCGAAGAATTCGAGCTAATTACAAAAACTTATACGACGAACTGAGTCTCTACACTGGCTTGAATGTTGTTACTCCACGAGATGCGATGAATATATGGGTTACACTGAAGAGCGAGGTAACACGAATTCTTAAAAGACCTCTCTGACCTTTTTTTTGTAGGAGGACTTTGGATTAGCTCTCCCGGAGTGGACTGCAGGTCTTTATCCAGACATTATGGAGGAGGCAGCTTCTGTAGACTATGAGTTTTCAACAGCCACTCCGGACATGAGAAAATTTACATCAGGTACAAATTTTATTTGTCAACACAGACTTGACCGTTGTTACAGGTTTTTTGCTCAAAAAAATTCTGGAAGATAGCTTTGCGAGAAAAAATGGAACACTCGCACCTGAACGGAAAGTTTTTCTTTACTCAGCGCATGAATTTAACATCGCGACGATGCTAAGAACGTTAAATGTTTTTTATCGGCATATTCCTCCTTTTGGCGCCACCATTTTCTTTGAAATCCACAATATCAATGGGGAACATGGATTAAAAGTATGAATTATTATTTTATTAAGAAAACGGACTTATACAGACGTGTTGCAGTTATTTTACCAGGACTATCGGCAAGAACGACCCAAACTATTAACTATTCCTGGGTGTACGAGTTTCTGCAAACTTGAGGACGTCTATAATTTAGTGAATGATTCTTTGCCTGGAAAACAAGATTTGTGTAGTTATACCACTGAACTTATGTAAAATAAAAGTTTTGGTGTTCGAAAAAATCTTTCTTTATGACCTTATTTACCAATTGTTAAAAATGCGCCAACAAAAATTCAACATAACGAAACGCTACTGCTATTTATTAATAACATGTAAACATATAAAATATATTGTACAATAAATAACACCAATAATTTCTTCAATTTAACTATAAATACTACTCTTCATCGCTAGACTGTGACTGATAAGCGAGCTGCTCATTCCACCAGTCTCGAATTTCATGCATGGCATTACTGGCTTTTGGCACTGTCGTCTTATTATTAAACACCTCTCTAGGCATCCGATTCGGTTCATTGGACTCATTTAAATGAGGAAGGTTTTTATTCACAACCACTGAAACTAAAAATTTATCATAAAATATCTCGTAACTGTATTAAAATACCTGTCTGACGATTGTTTTTCTTCTTCGTAGAAGCCCGTTCTTTCTCAGTACGAGCAGCGGGATCTGATAAAGTCGGTGCTAAATATTTTCTCCCTGAACTACTCCCAACACTGTCAGATCTTGGAAGAGTCACCAGTTTCTGTTTTCTGGTATCGCTTTCTTTAGTTTCGGTTTCGGCTTCTTGGTCTGGTGTTCCATTTTTAGTTTCTTCTGTAGTTTCGGGGGCGTTGATTAATTCGTTTGTGGCTCTAAGACCGGCTATTAAGCTGTTTTGTTGTTTCTACAATAAAATTTGTGTTGATATGGTACCACGCGATTTGTTCTTACATTAGTGGAACGAATTTTTTTGAGACATCCTTCTAACCACGTTCTTATGGTTTGTTTAGCGACTTCTTCTTCGATGATGTACTCAAATTCCTCTCTAGCCAGCAGCTCTTCTAACTGTAGAGCTTTTCTTATATCGACGGAACGGTAGGAGAGCATACTGGAATGAAAATTTAGCACGATTATAATATTATTATCATACATTACTTTATCACGTCGTGAAATGTAACATCTTCGCCGTTGTGTAGTCGTTCCAATTCATAGCACATGTGTTTGAACAAGAGGCGATCTTTTTGAGGATCCACTTCAAGTCGTCCCTTTAGAAGCCGAAGAATAAATTTCACTCTTCGTACCGGAATCACTCCTCTTTGATGAATATCTACAATATTCCATGTATTTTGAAAGTTTCTAATATCAGCGTATGATAATAATGCGTCTTCTTCGTTGGAGTAAAACAAGGAAAAATTCTCCATGATAATAGCTGCACCGGAAGATGTTAACAGTTTTCACTAAAGTGTTACCACCCACTTACCCACTAGTAGATTTAGAACAATGTAAGTAATGATAACGTAAAATGTACAAAAGTAAATTAAAGAACCAGTGAAGTTGCCACAGTCAGTTTGCCAGTAATTATCAGCAGGGGTACAATACGGAGGCTGGATCATACAATCGTGCATGATCTTGTTCCAGTCTTCGCCTGTTACAATTCTGAAGAGCATGGCTACTCCTGTGACAGGAGACTCGAAGTTGGCTCGTCTGCAAATGTTAAATAGTCTTTGCGAATGGGGGTGTATAAACTGACCTTCCTATTCCTTCTCCGTACTTCACTGTACCAAAAATTATAGTTCCAGCTAAGGCGTAGAAGAAAACCAGAAGAAACATTCCAAAAATAATGAAGAAACTTTTACAAACTGATACACCAACGGTTAACATCAACATTTTCAATGTTGCGTGCTTGCCAGTGATTGTAAAGAATCTGAGGATGACCACCATGAAACCCACGAAGTAGGTGAGGTCGTTCTGAATATAAACTTAAGAGGGCTATTCTAACCTTCAATTAATCTTACCTTAAACATTATATGAAAGAACATCCAAATTACCCCCATCACTGTTACAAAAAGATCGTATCTATTTCGTCTTGACTGTAAGTAACCTCTTGGAGTGAAAGCAATGTTCTTCATGACCACCTCCACAAGAAACAGTAAAGTACAGATCATTCCAACTGTTGCTAAAATGTCTGTATGCGCCTCGTCTTTGTTCCACTACAAAATTTCTTTTGTAATTACTACAAGTACTTTATTTAGTTAGTACCGTGACTCCTAGCAGTCCACTGTTGATCAAAACCATCATCGCTATACACCTTTTAAATTTAATATTTTGAGTAATATCGTAAATAAAAGCTCGAAATTTCTTTCCATCTGGTCGTGGAGGGAGATGTAAAGGTTGAGCAATTTTCAGTCTCTTCTTAAGATCGCACCAACGTCTTTGGTCGACTGTGAGCAAAGCGGTACCTTTGTTCTCTGAGTAGTTGGCAATAACAACACCAACAAACAACGTCAGACCTATCATGCATCCCAAGAAAATATAGACGTGAATATAAATCGCATGAGCCTAAAAGTAAATAATCAAAAAATGGAAAACATAAGTGGTGACATACAGGTCCTAAGGCTTTAATTAAAACGTCTCTAACATCCAACCAGCCTTTGAACGACAAAACTTCGAACAATGTTAACATGGCGTCTCCAATATTGTCGAAATTAAACCGCCGCGGATTTGCCCTAAATTCTCGTGTTATCCAAGTAAGAAAAATTTGGTGAATACTTACCACACTCTGGGAACAAGTATTGATGGATACGTCTCGTTTTCTCCCGGAATTAGTTTCATTTTAGTCACAAAAACGCGTCGAAAAAAGACACCAACGCAATCTTGTCTTTTGGTAATGTTAGGGTCGTTACATCTCGCAAGTTTTCCACCATACAGTTGTACGCCGTAACTAGCAAATATGAACATGAGAAGAACTAACAACGTGGATACTAAAAGAATTTCTTTGAAGCCACGGCACAACTCGTAGACTACTTTTCTCATGTGAGGAACCAAAGTGAAGATTCGGAGAGGGCGTAAACATCGTAAGATCATGAGTAGTTGAGCTCCGGAGTTTGGTGGTACTTTCTGGGGCATCCAACAGAGGAATACCAAGCTCACCTTCAAAAACAAAGTTATGACGAGTTTTAAAAGTGGTAGTATTTACCAAGTAAATGAAGACATCTAATAGGGCGGCGACGTCTTTCACATAAGCTTTCGGGGTGAAAAATAGTCCATCCGCTAAGATTTTCAGAGCGAGTTCTATACTCATGAAGATGACGAAGCAGTACTCAGCGACTTGTAAGCTCACGTTTTCCATAACGCGGTAGTACGGAGTTTCAAACATCATGGAGAGACAAGAAAGAGTTGTCATTGTTATCATTACCCAATCAAGATAAGTGACGAGTCCGAGGAAGTTACTACAAAATTTTTGTTACTTTAAAGTACCGTAGCATCAACAGACGTACTGAAGACTCTTGTATTGAACTTTCCGTTCTTTTCCGGTTAGTGGATCTTTCAACCGCGCATCATATCTTGCGTAAACAATTAATTGACAAAATTTCCTAAATTTGCTTTCTCTGGGTACCGCAAATAAAGGTGTATCAAAAAACGGGTGATTTTCTCTCAAATCTTCTTCTCGTTGGTTCCTACAACAAACTTTAGGAACTCATTTTGCATAAGTTATAGTTACCTCCTCATTTCTGCCTGTTGTCGTTTCGCTTGTAACAATTTAATATCAAGATCATGAGGTCTAGCTCTGTTCGAACTCATTCTGTTAACTCCAATATCGCCATTCTCCATTAAATGTTCGTACGTTTGTTTTAATTTAATTGATCCGCTTCGGACACTTCGTCTGATTGATCTCGAGCCAAATCTGTAACGATACACCAAAATATCTTTGGTAAACTTAAGAAAAAAACAGAAATGAAAATTTTGATCGGAATAAGAATTTTAAATTTGGTTGCCAATTACGTTCCACTCACTTCTTAAGTTCAATACGTAACTGTTTCATACTGTTAACGGTTCCTTGTGGTTTCAAAGGACCTTTGCTGCCAGGAACAGGTATCATGGATGAATCTCCTAACATTAATCGTTGGTTGTTTGAATCGCTAAAAGTACAACCTAGCATTGCTACCATTACCTGGAACCACTTACTTGATAATATAAGACACTGAGGTTTTCTTTAGTTTAGTGTTTTCCACTCGTACTTTTGGTAGCGTGTTTAATACCCTGAGAGGTTTTTGTTTTCGATAGATAATCTTCGTATCAAATATCTCTTCGTTTAGTTTTTTGATACCACTTTCAGAGTTTTCATCATCTTCCGTTTCATAAACGAATTGTCTCATGAAACTTTCACGAACTTTAGGTAAATTGAAATCTGACGGAACTTTATGAAGAGTGACCATGAGTGGACTGTCTGGAAACTTCTCAAAAATTCTCAGTCTGAATGGTAACGTTTCTTTAATCTCCGCGCTCTGTTCTCGATATTTTAATTGCTTAAGTTTTTTTATGTCTTCATCCAACTCTAAGTTGTCTAAAATTACTGCAACGAACAAACTCAACACAATCTGGAATATAAAAGGTAAAATGGTGGTACCGTTGGATATAACAGTACCAGAGTGACAAACAGATGGTACAGAATAAAATAAACCGCCACCAAAGGCGCAAGCATTGATCTTGTTCTCAACATTGTCTCATCCATGACCTCAACCCACGCTTCTTGCGTCAAGATCTGGAACATAGACATGAAAGCCTCCGCAAAAGTTTCAAACTTTGTAAAATCCAGAAAGCAGAACAGCTGCATTGAGATGCTTGACGAAATTATCAGCAAGCACATAGTGAAAATGATTAAACTCCCTAGTTTCTTTCCAGGACCAAAAATCTTGTAGACGAAGTCTTCTAAAAGTGGCGACGCTTTGATGAGTCTGACCACTCTTAAGACTTGAAAGTACGTAAAAACACTCATGTAGAAACCCGGCATGATGTGGATTGTCGTTCCCACGACCAACAAAAGCTCAAATTTGTGTATAGAATGTTTCCAGTAACCTCTCCATCCGAGGCACCAAATCTTGAAGATTGTTTCTAGATCTAGAAGAATGGTAAATCCAACCTCGGTGTAGTAATACTTTTCGTAGAAAACTTGTCTTGGCCGTTCGTCGTGTTTAAATCTCATCGTCGCTGTAACAATGCCGTTCGCTAAAATAACTGCCATGACGAAGAGTCTGAAATGTGGAGAACGAAGAACAATGTGGCAGAATTCCGGCGCAAGCCCTCCGTGTTTGTTTTCATCTAGAGTTACCAGTTTCCATCCTCGGTCGTCTCCAGTTAGAATCTAAAGAACGAGAAAAGTGAAATTTGTCTAAATTGGTAATTATTCAACCTGTGACGCTGTGCTGCTTTGAATGTGGCCGCGTACACCCCACATCTGTTGGAATTGAACTCTTATCTCATTAAAAGTTTCTGTAATAACAGCGATGAAAACGTTCTTAACCAACCAAGCCAAAAAGAAGATCATTGTGCTGAAGTAGAGGACAGCGCGCCATCCTGGTAGTGAGTCAATGGCTCTGTACATGATAAAAACCCAACCTTCTTGAGATGCGGCTTGGTAGACCGTAAAAAAGCTTGTAACTGCAAGTTTTTCTCACAGCAGTGTTCACAAGATTAGGGAAAATTTACCAAACTCATCAAATCCGTTGAAACCAATGATGTACCTTGAGAGTCCTTCCAACTTCAAACATTTCATACCTTCAGGACACTGGTAGCCGGAAGTTGGATCTAATGAGCAAAAAGTGTCAGGAATGGCGAGACTGTTTATTGTTATTTTTCTGAAAGGAATAGAAATAATATCATGATTGTAACAACTTTACGTGAATTTACTTTAGGTCAGTGTTGTTAAGGACGCAATGATTTTTGAGCTCCCCAAAAAACTGGACTCCCAGAAGTCCATACAACGACATGAAAAAAAGAAAAAATAAAGTCACGTTGTAGATCTGCTGGCTCGATCGCCTAAAAAATTAATGTTAATGAAAACCATCTTATGTTAGAGTTAGATTTCCTTACTTAAAAATCTGATTTATTCGTGATTTAGGCATGGAAAATTTCAAAAAAACTCGTAAGAATCGGATCATTATAAGCGGTCTCGGAGCTCGAAGTATTGATAAGTAACTGAAACGGGGAACAGTACCCAAAATCTCAAAAACCTGCAAAATGACTGAGATCCAAAGAAAAAAGACCATGCTGGCGTCAAATTGACACCAATGGTCTTTTAGGTACGGTTTTTCGCCCTGAAAGTAAATATTTAGTTTTAGTTTTAGTTTAAAAATTTAGTCGGGTACCTTTAAGATGCCTCGTATGTGCATTTTCGCGATCATTTCTGATGTAAAAAGAATAGTTACGACGATATCTACAGTGAAAGTTATCCATTGCATGGGAATTATCCTTTCGAAGGTCTTTGGGGTGTTGCAACTGACAGAGGCTAAGCTTAGAAGAGCACATGTTCTCATTAGTCGTCGGACCCATCTCTGATTACAAAATTAAATTAGTTCAGATTACTAATTAATTTACAATCATTTAATACTAATTAATAGTTGAAGAATATTTTAAAATAAAAATTAGATACCTTGTTCACCCATTCAGTATCAGCGCTTTCGTTAAACGCCTCGTCAGGACCATAATCAGCTAGCACAGGCTCTCCTTTCAAACTCTGTTTTCTCCCCAACATCATATTGGAAAGAAATTTTATTTTTTTCCCATGTTTATGGCGGAATTTGACCCATAGCTTCAGTATTATTTGAACACATTTTTTTACTTTCTAATCACAAATTTCGAAATTATTTTTAACCCTTCATGTTTATTTGGTGATATTTTAGGAAGGGATGCTGTATGGAACTCGACGTGCGTCTGAGTTTACCTCGAATACAAAATTCAAAAAAATCAATACTTGTAGTGATACCAATTGTAGAACAGGGAGTTTGTCGCTATTCTGATAGAAGATTGGGGTGTTTAGTTGCGTCAAGTTTGATTACACAAGCTTTCGATTTATTGGGTGACATTCAAATGTGATTTCTTCTGGGATTTGTAATGAGCACTGAAGTTGTTGCAGAATGTATGAAAATGTTCGTCTAAAAAATACCAAAAAAATGAATTCTTATTTTGTCTTTACTGTTTTCGTTGTCACAAAAATGTAAATCATTAAATAAATAAAAAAATAACCAAAAATTAGTTAAATTTTTTTTCTAAAGGCACAATCACATTTTTTCTCAAATTTTTCCAAATAAAATTTTACGAATGAAAATTTGAGAATTTTTCTATTCAAATGACGTTTAAGATTTGTCACAAAATTAATGCAGAAAAATGTTTCCTGTTTGCTGAAACCTCCAAAATCAGCGGTTTGGGCGGATCTTCTCTTCATTTGGCGCATTGTTACTGCGCAGAATCGTGAATTTTTAGAACATGTTTTAATTTTTTTTTTCAAATATTTTTGCAAAAATATTTTTTCCAATTTCGCCGTTTGCCAATATTTGTTTGAAAATAAATTGTCAAATTCTTATGTCGTAAAAATTTGAGAAAAAATATGATCGTGTCAAACCGCCTTTAAATTTATCCTGTACTTAAAAAATGTGTAAAAAGTTTTTTTAAAGTTTTAGTATAAAAGAGTCATTATATTAATTTTGAGTCCATAAGTTGCACTTTGAAAACCAAATAAAAAGCTGATAATGGAGGAAACTGCATCAGTGATATGAAGCTTCCCTCTTTTCTTTGACGATGGCGCGCAATTCTCTACATCTACAAACAATCTTTCCAAATTCAATTTCGAAATGCGTTTTATTATAGCCCTGAAACAGCACTATAGGATTAGCTTAAATATAAAATTTATCGATTATCAATTACCGTGTTTCGAGTAAATCAGTCACATTAAAATAATAACATAAACAATTTTGCTTTTAGGAAATCACGGATACAATAATATTGTTCTCAGTTTGCAGCTAACCATGACTTCATAGTTCATAAGAGGCTTTATAAGCATTTATTGTCTTTAAGAATATAAACAATTTAGAGTAATATTATTATAATTGCGCATCTTCCAATGAAATGGATTCTATCATGCAATTCACTGCACATATAAATTATTGATTTCTCTTTATAATTTATATATTTTTCTTGCCTCCCGTTTCCTTTTTAAAAGTTGCTGGGACTTATAAATTGATACTTAAAATATATCTATTACTAAATATTCCTTGGAAAACCTTGTATGTGCGAATACCATTTAGAGAAAACATGTTTGTCGTGCACCATACAAATACCTTGCAATAAAGTGAAATAACCTAAATGCAGCTCGCCGAGATCATTCTCTATTTTTATCTTGTCTGATTTATGTGACACGAGACTAAACATATCGATTTGATTTACCTATACAATTATAACATTTTCGTTAACACGTTGTCAGAAGTCTCTCTAAACACAAATCGGATTCCGATTTTGTATTTGTTCGTTCAAAATTAATAAAATGACGACGTGTAAGTTATTTCAAACTTTGTTGAATTTGGCGCACCGCTAGATTGCTTGGCATTCTCTGTCGGGAAATAAAACCACGGAAAGTCCACGGAAAAGCACTACCCAGCAAATTTGGAAGAATTGATGAGAGCTTCGAGCAAAGTGAACATTCAAGAGCTGTTTTGTTTGTTTGTATGCTTTTTAATCCAGGAGAACTAATAAATTCGATGTAATGTCAACAATGCCAGTACCGCCTAAATTAGGAGCTAGTCATGTTGTATTTAACTAAGAATGGAAACATCACTAACTGCTTCAAGACATCGTCGACTTGTTGACTAACGTCGATTTAAATTCTTGTCGAGATTGTTACACAATGGAAATGAATCAATTTTACCAAAACGGAATCTAGAGTATTCGAAACATGTCGTAACTAAAGTATACAAAAAGCCTATCAGTGTTCCATGTTAATAATTCATCACCACTTAACCATTTATAGTGCTAAACGAAATTCACAAAGACGCTGTCCTCATATTTTACGCGGATAAATCATCGGGAAATTAGGTATAAAATTTAATTTCGACCAACTTTGTAGGGACTTTAACTAAAGTTTTGAGTTTACGCAAAATCTCAAAGTAAATCGATTTTTATACGACAAAGTCGTAATTTTTAGTGACTATAAAAACCAAGAAATAGGAGTACTTTGCCCACTACGCAGTGACCTTAAAATCACGTAGGAAAATCATTGCAGTGAAATAGAGATTTTCGTATTAAGATGAATGACTGTGTGGAGGATTCATATCTTCCAGAGTTACGTTCGCAGTTTTTTATTGTAGAAATTTCTGAACACTAATAAAAAAGTAGCACCTTTTCAAGATTCCGCAATTCAGGAGTTCGGTCCAATCATTACATTTATTAAACTCTGATCGCCGAGCCGAATTTTGTGAACATTGTAAGTAAACAATGAAACCTATTAAAATCGTTCCGAGCTCTCGTAAACCTAAATTGTTTGCAAACGGAACCAAAACAAACTGATTCTAATTGGGCATATCTATGTGTATTTTGCGTTGTTACTTCGGTTTCTAAATATTAAATTACTAGGAATTCGGTATTTTTTAGAAATATTTTAATTTTATGTAGTAAAAGAAATAAAAAAAAAGAAAGAAACTTTTACCTCTAAGATTGTGTTTTCATTAAACCGACAAAGAATTTTTATGTCGTCACGTAAATTTTTTCCAGTTTATGGCTCTTTTAGAATACTTTTTTGCAGCCACGCGTTCCAACTTTGCCCCTTATTGTTAGATAAATATTAACGGGATATTGAGTGCCTATTTTTACAGTTTAGGTGCTCTAGAAGCGTCTGCAATTCTGATTATTAAAACCACCAGTGTCTCTATATACCAGATATCCATCTCAGAGTTAGCTCGAGTTTTTGTAATTAAAACCGCTGTACCTACGAAATTCGCAGGTTTGGGTTAAACGTTAAACATAAATAATGTTAATTTAACCGTAACGTTTAAATACGGGTCTGAAATTGGGATTTGTTCTGAAATTTTTATGCTGAAAATGAATCTTTCAACGAAAGAAAAAGCGAAAACAAACAATTATTACCTCGCAAAATTTGTTTACGGTTAAATTCAGTTAGGTGAAATACGTACATCAAAAGGAAGAAGAGAAAATTAACGAGCTCCTTCGTTTAATTACTAAAAATCGCTGTCACTAAATTGGGTTGGCTTTTAGCGTTTACCTATTATAAATTACTGGATAAGTTTTTCACAAGCAAACTTTGGGGTTTTCGTATAATTTCATTACAAAGAAAATTAAACCGTGTCACAATCAAAAATAATGAATCTGAAATTGCGTTCATAATAAGGCAAGGAAAGTGAGGCGCTCTTTTGTAAAATAAAGAGGATTGTGGGACGAAGTTTGAAGACTGCGTTAGTGTGGACAGCTTTAATCTCATGTATATGATGAAAAATTTATTACATTATGGATCCTAGAGGAAAGAGGAACAAACAGAGAACTTTTTTAGGCATGTCGTGTTTTTGGCTAAAATGTGTTTTTCATTTTTTAGAAAGAAAATAAAAATACAAGTTGTTTGAGGTTCTGGCTATCTAATTTGAAAACTTATTTTTTAATTTAATTGAGTCAAGACCTTCAGCAGGTATAGTATTTTTATTATTTTAGAATCCAGAAACATTTCATTTTAATTCCTCAAATTTTCATGTCAGATTTAAAAATGGATATGAAAAACGAAAAGATTTCTTTCTTCAGGATACAAAAACTGCAGACATGAAAAGGTTATTCTGCTTTTATTTAATTTACTGATCTTGTTCTATCGCGCTCGTGACGAATTGTTTGTGGATTCTATTATTTACTGTTTAGTTTGAAATTTTCTTGTTGGTGATAAAAGTTCGATTTTTGTCGTTGCTTGCAAAGAAACAATATTTATTTTTTGGGTTCTTTTATATTATATTTGTCGATTATAAAAATTTTGAAAAATCTGTAAGAAAAAAAATCTTTAAAATGTAGCACCTTATGGAAGTTAGATGATTGAATACTTACAGAACTGAAAGAATATAAAAAATTTAGATAATGTGAATATGAACTAAAAAATCAAAAAAAAAGTTATTAAAAAGTTAAAAAAGTTTAGAATGTCTTAAAATCTATAAAGTTTAATAATTTAAGAGAATTTCTTGAATTGAAAAAATCTAGAGAAGTATAAAATTTAAAAACCATATCATATCTCGCTTATTGTTTTTAGCCAACTTGCGTTATTGGGGGTCATTTTACGCAGCATTTTTCACAAATTTTAAATCTGGACTCAAAATCCACGTACGACAAAAAATAACTCAGTTCTAGACATTCAAAGTTTTAGAATGAATTTTTAGATTCGAAATTTTTAATACTCGATATTAAATTTAATCGGTGCTCAATATCTCGGAAACTACGATAGATAGAAAAGAACAGATTACGCCATCGTTTTTCTTGCGAATTGTTATTGATTTTGGATTTGCCGAAAGTCGAAAATTTAATTTTGTCGAAAAAAAAAATGACCAAGGGTGCGATTTTGTTTCTCCGATAAACGATAAATATCGGCAGTGATAAAATATACATAGTCGTTTTTGTCTTTTGCATTTAAAATTTGTATTTTTTCCTTGTCACTTATCACTTCGCCTCGAATCGTTCCGAAACAAAATTCCACTCTAAATGTCTAAAACTATATCAAATTTTTGCGGTCAATATCTCGTTTATTTATTAAGAAAATTTGCGCTATTTGAGCTTATTTTATGCAGAAAATTTCGCGCAGATTTAAACCCAGGTTTAAAATCTACGTACGACTACAAATAACCTAATTTTGGAATGGTAAATTTTGTTTTTGTAATTTTTAAAGCAAAATATCTCCGAAATTACGACAGATGGAAAGGAACGGTTTGCACCATCGATTTTCTCGCTTTTTTTTTAATTTGCCCTCAAATTCCCAAAACTCGATGATAATTTTTTTCGCAAATTTTTTGAATTTTTTGTTTTTTTAGCCGCCACTCGCAAACTGTTTGACGTAGCGATCTAAAATTTGGACATTTCATAGATTTGAAGCTGCTCTTTCGACTGATGTAAACCTCTATAGGTATTGAACCTCATTTTTGCTTCAAAAAAATAAATCAAAAAGACTAGTAAAATATGTATGTATATACATACTTCTAATAGAATATAATTTTTTATTTTGAATTCATTATGAAATAAAACAATGGAAATGTTTTTTACAAAAGTATTGTTTTAATAATGCCGAAACAGTAAAATAGTGCATTGTGGGCTTAATTAATTTTTGTTGCAAACCACAATGCACTGCATTTACTTTCGGAATTAATTCTCCACATATGCTTGCAAACTCTAAAATTCAATTTGTTGTCATACCCAGGAATAATGTAAAAGTTAGAACTTCCAAACTGTCCTTTCTGTAATAAGACCCGAATTATTAATAACACATGTAAGCTTCATTCTCCCTAATGAAATTAGTGGTGTGTTTGTTGAATTTTAAGCTAACCTTGTTAATCGCGAGCGATTATACACATCTTGAATCACAGGAAATCCGAGTAAATGTGGCACAGACAGGATCTACAAGGATGATTAACCTAAGTATAACAAGTGTTACGCTGTATTAATTTCCACACGTTCTAAACCTCCGCTTTCTGAGTACCAAACCGATTAGAAAAAAAAGTGTTCCTATTAGGAGTAACCGCGAGTTGGGTGTAGTGAATTGTAGTTCCATTTGTAGTTACTTCAAAGGAAGGGAAGTGAATAACCACCTAGAAACGACACTTAGTTTTTAGAAAGAGGAGAGGTAATAATACTAATAATGAACAGCTTTTGCGTCTTTGTATGTGGGGTTGAATACCATGCAGATAAATAACAATACGACGTATTCTAGGAAGTAAATTAATTAATTTATTTTTCTCTTGTCGGTGCTGGAGTTCAACTTGAGTTACTGTAATTGTAAATAAATCCTGGACGGTGAATGTGGGTGTAATATTCAGAGAAGAGAATATTATAGCTTTGTAATGGAAAAGTCGGTTGTCGGGTTTTCTTACGTGCCATATGCCTGAGATTTAATGTGGCATTAAAATATTCAATCTTGAAAATATACGAGGGACATTATAAACTTTGTGTTGTGTTTAATCAAATTTTTAATTACTCTTAAACCAACAAAGTGGAGTAATAAACATAATGAAAGTGTAGGAAAGTACAATTAAGAAGATACAGATTATCCGTTGTAATGAAAACTGTCTCAACTCTATCTACTTTTTTTTGAAATCTTTTCTGGTTGCAAAAACGCCGACAGCATCGTCTTATCTTCGTACAGAGAAGTAGGATTAGCACACGTTGTTGTGGCGCGAAGGTTTTAAACTAAACCCGGTAACCAACAACTCTGAATCTACTTAGGAAAATCACGCCGTAGTAACAAACGCTAGCAAGATATTGGCTTAATAAAGTCTGCCTTAAAATTTTCTAAAGATACTAAGTGTCATTGATGTGCAACAGACTCGACTTTACGGTTTCTAGTATAAAATTACGTCCTCCAGAAATTTCGCTTCAATGTTGGAGAAGCAATAAAGAGCAGGACAGGTTAGTGTCCTCCCGGGTGTCACACACATTTTATGCCACATCGTAGCTTTGAATTAGTCTTTTTGTTGTGTCAGGCCGTATCTACTTTTGTAAATAAAAAAGAGTATTGTTACAATCACACTATTCTATCCGCTGGTGTAATTAACTTGGAGGTAGTTCTATTGGTTTCATTCAAAGTTTAATAGAATTGTGCACATTAATACCCTTCTTGATGAAGTTTTATAATGAAACGAAATTGCATTTGCAGGCATTTATCATCTTGAAATAACTTTCAATAGTTTCAACATAGACAAGATTTCTGCCGTTAATAATTACTGTGCAATATTTCAAAGTTGAAAGGAATTTAATTCATGCCTGAGCTTAATTTAGTAATTAAGCTCGAGAAAACAAACAAGAGTACCGTTGCGTTGCAGAGTTCTGAACTTGCGGTTAACGTCTAAATTTTTCACTAATTATGAGGTCCAAGGTGTTGTTTTTCCAACTAACAAAACCAAGTAAAGTATAGTCGCGCTTGTAATACGGCCATAAATATCTGAAATGAGCCCAAATTTCGAGCTATAATTTCGTAATTAACTACGGATCTACCAACCACTCGGGCTTTTCTAATAAAATTAATCATCCAAAGTGGTTAATAATGTAAAAGTTAACGGACCGAACGGACAAAGCGTTGCCTGAGGAGCTTCAGTTGCTTCGATCTGACAGACCACTGAGCGGATTTCACTCCATTAAAGAAGGTACAAGAAAATGTGTACGACTTACGCCTTTTAAGCACGACTTGACTCATGAATCTATACGAAGCGACATTTCTAGAAAGTTATGTTATTCTGGAGCAATTATCATAAACTGTGCATTTGTGCAAGATAATCTTCGATTATAATATGAAAGGAATGCGCTGTTTCGCCTCCTCAAGGTCAGAAGTGAAAGAAAAAAATCGCGTCCTAATCAGGAGTTTGATAAAAAGATCTTGTTCTTTGTTTATTCATTGAATCATCTTCTAATTATTTGGTAGCTCAGAGAGTTTATACTAATCGAATTGAAGTAATCTTGTTCCATGGAGAATTCCTGTTTGATATGGGTTCTGAGACTTGAATGTAACAATAGTAGACGGTCATAAATTGTATCTATAAGAAGGCGACCGCGTAAACGGACATCGATTCTTCGACCTTTCATTTTCTGCTAACTTCATCTAGATTCAGCGAGAGAACGCTTGGTCGATCGAATTTTGTTAGCTTAACACATATCTTTGTAAAGTTGATTGTTCCCTTGTCGAAACTGCAAACGTAACCTACTTTTGAGAGGATTTTTTTCAAATGGGTGCAAAGAAACTTTGTTAGCAAACTATTCGGTTGTCTCGAACTCCATTGGGATACTGAAATGACACCAGAGATACAATCACAGTTTGTACTCTCAAAGGAGTGGCTGTTATTTACGCTGGATTAATTGTTGGAAAGAAAAGAGATTTAGTTTGATCTCGTAAATAAATTTAAATCAGAATCAGTTCTACTTGAGTTAAGAAACTTGTACACTGTGTATTTCGGTTGTGAAAAAAAATTACAAAACTAAACTTTGAAACCTGCAGAATCGGTTTCCGGAGGCGAAATTAAATTTAAATCAATTTAAATTGCTCAATTACCCTAAAACTCAATGTTTCAAAAGTAATTAACATTTTGAACTGCTTATAACTCGAATATATTTATCCTGTAAAACTTTAAATATTTTCTACCTCTCATTTAAAAACGTTTACACAGTTTTGCTGGGATTAATCGCCGTCTAGGAAATTTATTTATGTTTCTTAAATAATTACTCCCAAGGAACGATATAAATAAAACAAAATTTATTATCCGTTTAATATTCATATCAAAACAGAAAATCGGTGGATTATATGAAGAAAAAAATTGGAGTCAAATTTACAGTAAGAAGTCATAGACATCAATCAATCAAAAAAATAGACATTTTAAAATGACTAAAAAGATATCGCAAATTTGTACCTACAGTTATTCAATATTCTCAAAAAAGTACTTTAACCATCAATCTTAAGTATAGACAGAATGTAGATGTTGATTCGCAAGAAAAGGTCCTAAAGAGTATTCAATTATAACGAAACTTTTGTACCTTTAAAAACATAACACTTTGTACAATAAATTCCGTGTAATTAATTTTGCCTAAGATGATATAGTTTAGAATACAGGGTGAATCCGAATAAACTGCAATGATTTTTTACCACAATATCAGACACGGCTGTTTGAAAGAATGACCAAAGTTCAAGTTCTAAAACGTCACCGTTTAAAAAAAAATGTTTTCTGCAAAAATCGTTGTTCCCCCCTAAAGTGTTGTGGTTTCAATGCTATCATTGTCATTTCAGCTGGTCATTAAAAAGTTGGGAATAAAAACGTTAAACAAGTAGCAAAAAATGTCTTTGTCAGAGTTCCCGTCAGTTTAGCAATAATCGTGGTAGAGAAATGTTGGCTTTACAGTGCCAAATTGTACAAATTTGGATTACTTTGAGTTAGATTTTTTTCATCTTTGTCGGTGATTTCTTCAAAAGTGTTGAACCGAAAATTATAAACTGTTTTGTTTTCGAGTGGAATTGAATTGACGCCTGATGTGATGTAAATTGTTCAATGAAGCGCATTTGATTATTTTACTTCAGGTAACTTTTTCATTATTTTATTATTAATTAAAATTTTAGTTTGGTCCACAAAGCAAGTCGGAACCTTAGGAACCATGCAAATTTTGAGAGCCTCATTTATTTCAAACAATTTAATTTTTTGCAAACCCAATTTTTAAAAAGTGTCTTGTCTTACCAACTTATTAAGCAAAAGTTAAACAAATTCTATAAAAGCGAGCGTGAAACGTTTTGAGCAGTCTTTGGGAAACAGTGGTCAAATTCACTCCCATAAGCCTCGAATAACGAGCAATCCGGGGGGGTTTTGCCCCATTCAGAATGAAATAATACCAGTTCACTTTATCTCTATAAGAAAGATTGAGGACAAGCGTTTCGTTTAGTTGTTACACCTATTGGCAATCCTTTTGTTTATTTGTCACTATTGCACACTTTTTGCATTTTTTGAGTTTTCAAACTTTATTTCCTCTCTTAAAAGTCTGTAAAGGAAATGATAGAGAAGTAAGTTTATAAAGCCAAAGAGTTCAGAAATAATTTCAACAAAATTTTAAACCGCCTCCACGTTGGACGACAAGACTCAATTTGTAAAAGCAATGTTTGATACTAGGATTTACGTACCTACAACATTTTATTTGTGACCGTAGTCTCATGTTTTATTAAAATCTCGAGTATCTATACGTGGACGTAAGTCCTCATGAAAACTATATATCCATCTAGATCTAAAGCCCGTCAGTTTTTATCGAGACTCTCTTTTCGATTGAAAAGCCGTACAAACGTTAAAAAAGCACATTTCTTCCAAGCTAATTTCAGAGACGTTAAGCGAATATTCGTTTAGAAATATGGCGTTTTCGTTCCTTCTTTTTTATGTTTGAAAGAAATGAATCTATAGAGAGAAAAATGCTCGCTCGAGGTTCGAAGAATTGTGTAGGGAGAAGAATCAATTTTCTTGTCCGTTGTTATTAATGTCCTGTATCTACATTACTGAAGCTACAACAAAAGATTCACAACAAAGACTTCATTTACATGTTAAAGCCGAACAGCTAGAGCTTAGTGTTTGGAAGTCGTTTTTGTAATTTGCTAGTAATGAGAGTGTCCCCTAAAAACTTGACCACAAAATGTGGATTATTGACCAATTCTGTACGGATTATCTGCAATACAAATCATATGCAAATGTCGAGAAACATGCAAATTTAAGCTAACTAATTGATGCAGTTCAGACAAATTTTTCCAACTACCCGCAAATGATAAATGTTCGTTTGATTAGATAATGGACTCTTTGGGTAATGTGTCATCGAATTACCTGACCGTTCTGTCAATGATCGAACGGAATGAAGTGGGTTTATGGGGAAAACCGGTCCCTATTATGTGTGACAACTCATGACTCATGAATTTAACCAAATAAACGTACACACTCACATGCACATTTCACCCCCGTAATATGGTCACGTTCCGACTACTTGAGTAGGAAAATGAGAAACAAACTGTCATCCGAGTGTCAACCCACACAGTATTATTGGCATAAGCTCCGCAATAACGATGTTTGCGAGGAATGGAAATAAGGGCAGAAGGTCTTTGCACTGTTCCTAATTATCCTGCAGCCATCATTTTTTGTTGAGATATTCATCTGCAAATGGACAGAGCTGCGCGAATTTCAATTTCCTTGCGCTATTAGCATCAAGTAGCAAAACATTGAAATGTAGCGTTTGCGGTATTTAATTTTTTAACCAGACAATATTTGGTGCATCTACATAAATACAAGCAGTCTGCTTCCACTGTTTTCGTTCCAGATAATTCCGTTTTTAGCCAGATGGTGCAGTGCGACCTTCACCTGCAGATGGTGTGTTTCAAAAGTTACGACAGAAGCGTTTTTGGAACAAAAAGTTATTTTTCTATATTGTTGCAATCTTGACCTCAGCAAAATTATTACATGTGACATCCCGCCAATTGTAAAAAACATCGAAACTAATTTTTAATTTCAAAGAAACGGCCGCGGTGTTATTTGTTAACATGATCCGTGCGTTAATTAAATCTAAGATTCCATTAACAGTCTTGCCGTTACACGATGTTCTCGGCTAGTAATTAGCGAAGATAATCGAGGTCCTGTTCGTAATTTAGGAAATAATTCAGCTAGGATATTAGACAAATTACGATATCTGGAGCACACCTCGCTGTCTCCTTTCATATTAAACTTTCAATTCTACAAGTAAAATTGTGGCAATCACTTTATACGGCTTAAATTAATTAAAATTTTATATGGAAACAACTTGACGAAAGAAATTAGACCAACACGTGGATGGACTGTAAAATGTAGAACAACAGACTGGGATCGTCATAGTTTTATTCAGTCGCATTTTATCATAACAGATGTGAATTTTACTGTTGAATTGCTTCCCCACACTCACCAACAGTGGCGATAAAATAAATCGCACGTTTTACACTCGCTTTTTAATAATTATTGCATTAGGGTTGGTGAAAACTCGCTGATGACGTTTTTGCTGTTTTCCGGTTTTAGTGACAAAGGGCCGTAACACCAGAAGCTCTAAATTATTTTAATTAAAATTAGTCTGCCGTGGGAGGTAAAATATTGATACTAATTTTGGCCCGATAAAACAGCGGCGCCTCCACCATTTTGTCTCAATTTTTGACTGATCAGTCTAGACAACGTTCAAACAAGCGAAGAGCTCCTCTTCGAACAAAACCCCCATCGGACTGAATAGTTACACATTGCTGTTTGTTGGGTTGAATTTGACTTGAGCCACGAAGGTAAATGTTTTATCCCTCTCTGGAGAATTGTTAGCTGCAGTCCAGGTGAGGATTCAGTTCATCAGCATGGTAATCTCTGAAGAGAGATCAAACGTGCCCGCTTTGTATCTTATTAAATAAATTCGTAAAAGCTCACTTATGCACAGTTGGAGTCCATAATAAAAGGCTTTCAACTGGTTGCTGAATTCATTAATTATCGCTTAGAGGCTGTAAATATGGTTGTACGAAAATCATCTTGATTTAGAAAATACGCAAACAACACAATTCGTCTGAAGCTAGCCGTAATCCTAAATCAATCAGAATGTGCTAGGCGAATTGGTGATTCAAGCCACACAGCCCAATTACGTAGCCTGTATTTCACAGGCGAATCACCGTCCAATCCAAATAAATTAAAGAAAGTCGTTTTATTTGCCCAGAAATTAATTTAATCGAATCTACATAAATAAAACGTGATTAAGAGCCTCCTCCTCGGACCAATTCAGCCAATAAAGCAACTTCACTAGATAATTTTGTATAATAATCGATACAACGTTGTCTTGTATTATTAAGTTATTAGGCCAGAACGCGGGAACGATTTATGAAGTGGGAGGGTGAAGTGTTTTCCTGCTCCGCTTTTCCTAGTTACTTCAATATAAATGTCAAAAGATGTTTAAAGGAACTCGTTTGACAAGTCAGCCATAGCCGCAACTGTTGGCACAACTCAAATATTCAATAATCCTGTGTCACATCTTATTTGAACCGAC
Organism: Gnatocerus cornutus; assembly: GCA_029298725.1. Classification (NCBI taxonomy): domain Eukaryota; kingdom Metazoa; phylum Arthropoda; class Insecta; order Coleoptera; family Tenebrionidae; genus Gnatocerus; species Gnatocerus cornutus. The sequence goes on from CM055514.1 coordinate 12,104,947, forward strand.
AGAGCCGGAGCAAAAAACTGACGAAATGACTGTTCAGGTGACAATAAAGCTCCGTAAGCAGGGGGTAAATATACTGGCTTTTATCAAATTATCTTCTGAAACATCACAGCTTTCGTTTTATATACACAAAAACACTCTGAAGGTAAATAAATTGTGGCAAAAAAGCACAGCGGAAAATGTTTACATTATTGACTTTCACCCTTCTTGCACATTTTAGTGTTCTATTTTCATCACCCTTTTAAGTTTATAACATTTGCGAACTTATGTAACTTAGTTCGTTATAATAATACCTTCAGAAAATCGATACTTCATGAAACTCACTCATAATAAAATTAAATTAACGTAAAATAGAACTTTCCTGTATGAAATTATAAACTAATACGTCACTGCAAGACAAGTTAGGCCTGTATGATATCTCTTGAATTAAAATAAATTAGGTTATGAAATTCAGGATTTAATATCTTTCCAATTTTTCGTATTTGTTTTAATTCAGTCAATATTTGAAAGATTCTCCGATAAAATTTATAAGGAAATAACTGGATAAAATAAATAAGATTTTTTTTTAAATATTATCAGGCTTACGCATTCACCATTTTAAAAAACATTTACAAAGTTTTTTTTTAATTTGTTGTAAATTTGACTGATTTTCTATAGATTTTGTTTAGATAATCTAACTAATTTTCTATACCAAAGGAGAAACGACATTTTTTGGCCCGTGGATTGTTAATAATGTGTAATGTGTAATGTACATTACATCAATCATTTTATTTATTCTCATTTTGGTGGCATTCGACTAGTCAAAAAAAAAACTGTTATTTATGGTTTGAGTGAATAAAAACAAATTTTATCTACAAAACATAGTGTTTTTGACTGTGTATAAACTTTGTTTATTCACGTGTATCATACAACTGTTTTTCCAATTTTGCAGGATTTAAAAAAAATGTTCTTGCTTAAGTTCTATTTCTACTATAAAATTTTAACCTAAAATTAATAAAATATCTTTATTTTTGTCGTATACATGATCTTTGTTTCTATCTGCACTAAATGTTTAACCTAATATAGACAACCCAAAATACGCTTTTCACTTGTAGGAGAAAAATTTAATTTCACAGTTCGGAAGCAGACGACATAATAACATATTTAAAAAAAATAATAAAATCTGAAAGCTTCGAACTGGCGCAAAACTGACATTTTATCGCATTAATCAATGAATTTGTCTGTCGATAAATCAACTTTATCTCATTGAACTCAAAACATCAAATTGAGACTTTACCTCGTAAAAATTCACTTTTACACTGCATCAAATTCCTTCCGGATTAAAATCTAATTACGCCCCAATAGACCGAGTTTCGCCCTTGATTAATTGGTTAATTAGTCAGAATTGTCAGGATGCGTTAGCATTTTTCTTTCATCTTCAGAAATGAACGAAATGGCGATATAGCACGAACTTTGAATTAACGATAATAATTGAAATTTAGGCTGATCGTACCGATTTGACAGGAACGAGAATTGAGTGCATCTCCTAATCACGTCCGTTCCATCATTCAAATTTATTCAAGGGAACTAATCAGTTGGAGTTGGGAGACGGTGTCGAAACGGAATTTAACTATGCTGAAAATTCATTTCATTATAAAGAAAGAAATTTGGTACATTAGTTTGTCGCGTGGAATCAAAACAAAGTGATCAAAACATTTTTTTTGTGTTTCTGAGCTATCACGGCCGACTGACTAGAGCTCGTTTCTTTTAAATAAAAACAAACTATTAAAGTTTTAATGAAAACGATTACTCAGAACGAGCAATGATTAATTGTATAAAGTTGATACTCTGCCTGTCGGTGTCAGGTCATTAGTTTTTAACAAGCAACAATGACATTACCGATTCATAAACCTCTCGTTTTATTTATTCTTTAAAAGTAACTAGCTGATTAAGCGAAGTAAAAAACCTTTTACTTTCAGCGTTTTTGATTCGTCTTTCTAAAACGTTTTTTCGCTTTCAGAATAATAATAATAGATTGAAATTCGATGAAACGACAGCATTCTTATCGAATCGAATATACTCAACAGCAGTGTCAGTAGGTCTGCTTTGCCTTTGCTTCCTTCAAGTGCTGATGTTAGGTCACAACACCAGGTCAATCAATAAACATTTCCCTTTATATCGTTGGGCTTTAAAGCTTTTTTGATTGTGATGCCATCGTAAAAGAAACTGAGTAAATATTTTATGAGCATTCATATCTAATTATGATATACAAAATCTATAAACTGGCTGAAAAAGGAATGAAAAAATGTTGTGCAATTTTTCTTAAGTGTAATTTTTTATTCTATTAAAGCGTGCATGCTCCCGCAAAGAACAGCGGCAAAAAACTTGGGATGAAAAGGCGGTGCTTTATTCTGACTTTCCATGCTTTTAATTTTTTATTTTGTCTGTTTTCCTGGTATATTTCTCTCTTGATTTATTCGAGAGGACTTTTTCCGGATGAACAATGCTAATTCAGGTGTGTGGATAGCGAGGAAAATTACATACATTTATTTCACAGTGAAACAATTTTGTTGGTGTAATTATGTAGATTCCGTTTTATTTTTGGATTGTATTGTGGATTATTGTTTTTTTACATGAGAATAAATAATTGGCCGGTTCATAATTTTCCCAGAATTCTGATAACTTGTAGGAAAAATATTGAAATTAGAAAAAACGAATTTCATGGTTTTCACAATGTTTAGTCAGATTGCTAAGAGTAGATCGGACCTTTTAGAATATAATATCAGTAAGACAAATTTTCATTTTACAGTTTTCTGGATGTAATAGATATTTTTTAAATATTCTGAATTTTTTCATTTTCAGACTTAATGAAGTTTTTTTTAATTTGTAGTAATATTCTACCTACATTTGTTTTATTCTACATTTGTTGAATTACTGAATTTTATTTTCATATTAAATTTTTTTAAATTACTTACAAATTGTAATTGTAATTGTAGCACTCATTCGAAAAAATTTTTTTATTAAATTTCGGAGCTTTGACAATTTTAAAGTAAAAACAATCAAATTTAGTATATTTACTATTTTGAAGATGCTTATTCAGTGTATTAAATTATAACACTTTAGAACAAAAAGTAAGAGTGTTAAAAATTTTTATACATAGGACTAACTCAAAATTATTTGTTTTTATTAAATTTCGTAACTCTGACTATTTTAAAGTAAGAACAATCAAATTTGGTATAATTTACCATTTTTAAGATGCTTAATTGTATTAAAATACAGAAATTTAGAACAAGAAGTAGGAATTTGAGAGTTTTTATAAGTAAAACTAACTCAAAATCCATTTTTTTAAATACATTTTGTAACTCCGACAGTTTTAAAATAAGAATAATCAAATTTGGTATATTTATTACTTTGAAGATGCTTATTAAGTGTATTAAATTATTTACAAATTCCGCAGATCTGTAGTTTGTCGTCATTTTTAGATCCTGAGTTTTTAGTTAGTCAGACTTGTGCAAGGTCCTCAAAATCGTCTTTAATTTTCAAGATAAAAATTTGCAAATTTGCATACGTTTACTACTAGTTAATCAAGTTTCAGAATCTGTATTTTGAATTTGTATTTTATGACCGTTAGTTTGGAGTAGCGACGGCTAAGAAGTTTAATTTTTAGCGACTTTTGAATTTTTGTGGAAACACTTACTAATTAGGGATTGGTTTCAAAAACCCTCTCAAATGGCCAAAAATATCTGTGATAAAAACCAAATTTTTGTGTCAAATTCTGTAGTTTCTGTAGTAATTTTGAAAATTTTATTTTTAAAATCAAAGACAAAAAATTTTACCACAGCCGATTAAACTTAAAATTGTGAGTTTTGTAAATTTTTATTTTTTCTGTCTTTGCCTTTGTAATTTAAAGCATCTACCAAAAGAATTGAAACCATTTTATTAGAGCTTTGTTATTTACGGCCTTTTTCATTTTTTTATTTGTTAGCTTAAACGAAACATGTAATTATTGTTACCATAACCAATTTGGGGATGAAAACCGAATTAAAAACATCTCAAGGGCTTCACTAACCTTTTCTAAAATTTGAAAAGTTCTTGGAAGTAACTTTCTTGTTTATTTCAACTTTTCTGCCATCTTGCAATTTAATTAAATTCTCGTTTCGTTATTAATAGGTACATAAAGTTCCATCCGTAAACCCGAATATTAATTATTTTATTTGTAAAATAAGCAGTAGTAACAAAACTAAATCTGAACTAGAGAAGAAAAATCGAAAATATCCATTATTTTCTGTTCGAAGTTTTAATTTAATGAGAAAACTGTTTGTACTTTGGCCTTTAAGAGCACTTAACCTAACTCCCACTAAGTTTCAAATTACATTGTTGGTCTCGGTAACGTGGTTAAAGTATTGCAGGTTGAAACATTCAGTATTAAATAGTGAAGATTGCTTCTCTGGCAACTTTATGCTTTATGGTTAGCATACATGTTTGATACGATGTCAGACTTAAAACAGACGCCCACATACCTTCAACCACAAGACGAAGTCATTAATTTGTAACGTGTGAAGTCAAATACAATAATCTGAGAGAATAATTTTCCAGTAATAAAGGTCAACTGATTTAAATTAATGTTTGAGAAAATTACAACGTTGGTGGAAAGTTTTTTCTTTTATTTGAGTTAGGGGAAGTTTGTACAAAGACTTGTGTTGATTTTTTTTTCTTTTTACTAAATTCTCTGCTGGTGTATGCGCTGGTTAAGCGAAGGATTTATAAAATAATTTCAACTATTCAAACCGTTTATTGAAGACGGAAGCGGGCGAAAATATGCGTTGTCTGAGTGAAGTTTGAATTTGTCTCTGATTCGGAAACATGTCTGTATAGTGGTCGTGAATAAGCCACGAGAGCGTTGCGGTGGTAGAATTCTAGATGAACATTTAACTGCAACAAAAGTTATTTTGAAACTAGAGCTTACGCAATGGATTAAAAGTCCCCAAAGTTTTGGGTGCGAATGGGAATTACGACACGAGAATGGACTGAAGAGGAACTCGTCTCAGAGAAGAAATTTATTCGCATGTTTTAAGCCATTTTTTTCTGGAAATACTTTTATTGCTGTCTTTTTTTTTATTAAAATTCCTTACATTAAAGAATTTCAAACACACAGTTCAAGAAAGGAATAATTCATATTCAAAGCGTTTTAATTATGCGTATTTAAACAACTCTTTGTCTTTGTTCCGTACTACAATTTTTATTGCCTTAAATGCGATTTTTTTCTACAAAAACTCTTATACCTTTGTTGTGTAACCAGAATCTAATAAAAAGTAATTTTATAAAAAGCTCCCGAATTCAAAGAATTAATTTATGCTTAGACACACTTTAGCCGTCTTTTACGCTCTGAAAAAGTTTCGTAATTTTAATCATACTGAATAAAATCCATGAAAAGCAACGATATTTGTTGGCTTATTATGTAAAACTAGTTTTTATAAAAAGCACGGCTGTGAGAGCTTACATATGTTTTTCATTTTCATTTTCACATTTGCGAGAAAATGCTTACAAGACTTATAAATCCAGTCCATATTTCAATTTTGATAAAATGGTGGATGCGTCGGGTGGAAATTATGTAACCATTCCCATCAATATTTTTTGTCATGATAAAACTTTGATAGTAATTTGACTCGAAATCTCTGCGGTTCTGTAAATAATAGAGCAGCAAAAGTTCGGATATAAATAAGTGAATGAACTGTAATTTATTAGAAGAAACGCGTGTCTAGACTCACTTAGCTTAAAGGACTAGAACTGAATCTGCTAATCGTTACGACGACGAAAATGTACTGAGCATAATTTTACAACGAGAAAAAAAAGTGAAAGCAACCTGAAGTGAATTTTCGACCTTACATTAGTTGAAAATCGTTTCAACTCTTTTTCAATAAAACGTTATAACCTGTTCGTCAAAGAATCTGGTGGGTAAAGAGAATCTCTCTAAAAATATATTCTTTTAGCATTTTGTATTAGCCGGGAGGAGTTTTTTAAAGGTTGGTCCGGATTTCGAAACGCTTCTGATTATACAAAGATCGTGCAGACTCAGTATTTGTTCTCCAACAGGAAAATTGCTTTTGTAAATTGCAGAGTCAAGCTGATAACTCCCTTTGAGAGTACAACTGTCGCTTGAAAAATGGTTCTAAACCTTACTAGGCTTCGATGGATGTCTGTTTTTGTTGTGCTTTTAGTGAGGCGCAAAATTAAACAACTAAATTCCAACGGTGAGGGAACAATAAATACTTTCATTCCAATCACGTTTGTTGAAAGGAGAAATTTCCTCTCGATAGCTGCTATCAAAGAAGAATTAGATGAATTGAGCGAGAAGCAGTTGGACGTGTCCAATTATCTCCGATAATTTTATGAAACTGTTTAATCAGTGGCCACGATTGGGAATTTACATTGCGAGATTTAGAATTCTTTTATCTAGACCAGTTACTTTACATTGTTACGATTGTGTTGGTAAACAGCTAATTTTCGAGAAAAGTCGTCGTCATATCGTTATCTAAGGATTTACTGTGGAAATTCAAACCATTTAATTGCAGAGATATCGGCTTTAGAACTAAATGCAAGTATCTACTAATGCAACTTATTGTTGAAAAACAGTCAAGGGATGAGTTTAAGCACCAGTGTTTTTTTTTGTTCTTTTCTTGAAATTCTACCTTCACAATTGTCTTTTGGTATTAATTTTAACGTTGTGCTCATCCGCCGCTTAGCAACTGTAGAAAAATGGAAAATTTTTAATAAGCAGAAAGATCATTTATCAAAGTTTTAAAATCGCTCAAGCTAAGAGTGGACATCTTGTAAGAAAAATGTGAACTTTTTTTCATGACAGGCGAGCGTATTTCTGTCTAACTGTTGAGTGCTTTTAGCTTATTGGGGCATCTATAAAAATGTTTAATAAGAGTTTTGTATTTTCGCCTCACAATATGTCAAATGGGAACTTAAATCTCACTTTTAACAGCCTTTCATAGTGTGTCGACCTTTTTATCTGTAATATGTTGATACTGCCTTCCATTATACGGTACATTTTCCAGGGAACAATAGAACGTTTTTATCTAGAATTCCCAAATTAAAAGGTATCATTCAGCTATTTGTAGACTTTGTAGAAGCTGACCTAAATACTAATAACAATCAATGATAATGGAAACGGATTTTCGTTTTTCACCGTTATAGTGATAGCACGACTCTAATTTTAGAAAAATTCGACAGTGTCCCACAAGACTAAATTGACCTCAAATTTGAATAACATTAATTGATCTGACAATATCACACCTATGGATTTATTATCTAGAACATAGAACTATCATGAAATGTCAATTAACCAGCAAAAGCATGTGACAGCTTAACGAACCCTATTGAAGCCGTTCCATTTACCAAGTTTCGAATCTACAACAGTGGATTGTCGTGTTTACGTTTTAGATAAATATATGTGCTGATTTAGAGGGACGTTAATGTAATTTGAATAAGATGATTTGCTGTAAACAGGAATTAATGTTGCAAAACGATGTGCATTTTCGAGAACTACTGCTATTAATTAAGTTTACTTAATTATTATTAGTTATTTACATTACAGGTGGGCTGTAGCAATCATTGCAACTACGAGTGAGGAGTTTGCTACACGAGTCTCACAAGTATTTTAATGTGTTTTAGCCCACGTGTAATGTACTATATTTGATCCACGAACGCCCACTGAAAAAATTTTTTTTTTAATTTTTACTAATGTGGGTGTTTAAAAATTGCTGCAAAAAACATACATTAAGATAGAACTCACTAACATTAAAAAATAATGTTTGTCTTAAAATTGCTAAAATACAATTGATTTATTTAAGAAATTTATAGATTGTTATTGTGTTACTAAATTATCTCTGATAAATGTTCCAACTTCTTTGAACTGAGGTAGTTTTAAAACATCCTGTAGAGTAACTCTTATTATAAAAACAACGCTTTAATCAAAAGTATGAAAAAATTGTTTACTGCAACATTTTATTCACACTGCTGTTGTCAACGCGAATAAAAAAATAAAAAATAAAAATTTACACTACAATTGAAATTTTCATTGCTATTAATAGCTTCTTCATTTTCCCCTTCGATAAGATGTTCTGAACGAAGCTGCGGTTGCATCCATTTTAATGCCACAAAAATCAAAACTAATTTAAAAAAAAAGTAAAAAAAGTACCGGAACAATTTTTTTTTTAAACTTGCGATATTGGAAAAAGTTGATGCACTAGAACTTTTATACACTCACAACCTTTTTTTTGCTATACAACATGAAAGATTTGACAGATCCTAATTTTTATTAATAAGTCGAATGTTGATAAAAAAAGTTGTATATTAAAAAAGTGTGATATAATGTTACTGTATTACACCACTAGTTGAATAATACGTACATTACACAACTATTTTTTATTATCTCATTAGTGGAATAACGAGCTTCGTTATTAAAAACAATATCAAATGAATGGTGTAATACCCATAACAGTAACATTAGCGAATACTAACTTAAATAATAATTTGTTTGTTTTTACAGTAAACACAATCCTGTGTACTATTTTTGCCGAGTTTACAAAGAACGCTTAAATTTATTAGTTCTGTGTAACTTTTTGCTTCCAATTTCTTTATCTCTACTGCACCAAAATTAGAACTTGTAATTGCTTTTTGCTATTTAATACAGAAGCGCGAAGAAGCGATAAAAGAAGAGAAAAGTTTACGTTACGATACCCAAAATATAATTCCGCGCGTAAAATGACAGGTCTAAATCTGTAAAGAATTGGGGTGACGAAGGTTAATGTTACGTATATTATTGAATGAAAGAAATAAGACGAGGCGGTTTTATGTTGGCAAAGATTCGATATTTCCGTAGTAAAAAGCTCGTGATCAGCTGAATTTCTTTTCTTCAAGATGTGGAGATTCTATTTTGTTGAGCTCAGGTTTTTTGGAACCGTTGGTTCTTGTAAATTAATTATGATAGGAGCTGCCGTTGCATTAGCGCGATGAAGTGTCTCAATTTTCCCAATATTTATCGTCCAACTAAAGTGACGTTATCACCGAAGAAGATTACGTTTGATTAAGTTGAGTATGACCACAACATTATCAAATTAAAAATTCTTTTTGTTCTCTTTGTTCTTTCGAGAGCATTCACCTGTGTTGGGTTTCGCGTCCCATTTCTTTTTATAGGAAGAGTTTGAGGGTATTGTGCGGATAGCATGATGACCGTCTTCATGTTTCTGGTTTGTATATTTTTATTTATAAAATATTGGTAAAAGGGTGGGTTTTCTCGTCCTTTTATTTAGTGGTTTAATCGCAAAAAAAGTTACACGGTCGAAGAAGCGCGATGGGTCTAATGAACCGTAATATGTCTTTGATGTTATGTAAATCCTTTCCGTCGTTACAGAAAATTTTTAATAAAGCGTGAGCAAGCAGATATTTTAACACCTAAACATGTCTCACGCAAGCGAATGCATTCCGGTCAAATAGTCCGGTGGCGTGCATACCGGAGCAAAAAATTGTTTAGAGCAATATCCTCTGACCATAATCATCTTCAAAGGTAGCGTGTAGATAAAAGCATTATTGTTCGCGTATGAAGGATCAAAGAGAAAGGATTGGTGAGGAAGGCCGCTAAGACCCATTAAGACTGGTTCACAAAACATCAAAGTATTGTCTCTACTGATGAAATTAAACCAAAGCTGTGACATAAGCTGGCGTAATCATTGGTCAAACGCGTTCATATACGTGTGAGACTCATGCTCTCACGCACCGTTGAGGCACTAAGTGTTCATGTGTGCGTTATCGACCAGGACGCCTATGTAGATGTTCTTTCGCTTGGTTCACATCAGCCCTTATTAAGACCTCGCGCTTTTGTTCTTTCTCGTTCGAGAATATTGCTCTTTATTTTGGAAAAATTCGCTCTTTTTACAATGTTTATTAAATTAGTCAAGCATACAAGCGCCCACGCTCTCAGAGTTGTTCGCCAGAAGCGCAGTGCTTTGCCGATCGATTTCAAAGATATTCGAAGAGCGAACTAGCCACAGGAGTGTCACATTGTTGGCAGAATCAACTAACCAGTTGGGATGCATCATACATAAATACATATCTGGCGTTCTATGGGTAAATACTCATCAACGACTCAATAATAAACTGTCAACAAAAGCTCAATTTCAAATATAAATATATACAGGGTGTTATGCAAGTAAAGCAGCAAACTGTAACAGTGTTAGAAAGGTGGTAATAATTGAAATCTCGAAGAAGGAGAAGCAATAAAATCTTATTTAAAAATTTGTTTCTTTTATCACCGATAGCTTGGCGTCTTGACGCCTAGCAAAAGTAATTTTTGGCGATTTTCAAGTTTTTTTTTTTGTAAATAATCGCTAACTCAAATATATTTTAATATAAATCTGTACAAACATTCTCAGTTTTTATTTAAAATTATGTGGAAGTTGTTTAAAAAATTTGAAAAAAAAAAGTTTTTAGCAAGTTGTTTTTCAAACTCTTGACGTCCCTATTTGATAGTACGTTTATTCCAAACTTGTGTCAAAATGTTATGAATCTGTTAATTCGCTTTAAATTGTAACAAAAGTCTTACCTGCTGGTGTCTCAAGCTGGTTTTTCATTAACAGTTTTTAGTGTCCAAAACGTGAAATGCGGCGAGCTTAATCATAAATTAATCTTCCTAAAAATAAAATTGACAAATTGGATTATTTTGAGTTAGATTTTTTTTTCTTTGCCAGTGTTTTCTTCAAAAATGTTGTGTTATGATAAACCTGAAGTTATAAAAAGTATTTTATTTGTGGGTAAATCTGAATTTTCGGGTAAAGACATTGTGGATTGTCCAATGAAGGACATTTGGTTATTTTTCGTAACTTTTTCATTATTTTATTTTATTAAAAATTTTAGTTTGGTCCACAAAGCGTATCGTGAAAAGTCACCTTACGAATCAACCGATATAAAGATTGGCTCTTTTGGGGTTCCCATTAAATTCAAACAAATTAATTTTTTGCAATACCCAATTTTTGAAATTTATTTCTGTAGTGTCAGACTGTATTGTCTTTCAAACGGTTTTTGCAGCTTTTGGGAAACAATGTTTAAATTTAGTCCTAGAAGCGTCAAATAATGGTTAATCCGGGAGGGTTTTGCCTACTTTGAATTTTGATTTTTGTTGCAGTCATTATTTACATGGTGACTTATATTGCAGTTAAAATCTTTGCACTTTATTCGGGTTTACTCTGTATATTAATAATTAAGATTTTTCAATAATTATTGAATTATCTTTGGTATTAACGTAGGTAGACAGCCTTATATTATGAAATTCCGAGTTTTCTTTATATTCTTAATTGGTTGAAATTACTGAAATGTTAAAATACTAATTTGCAGCACATTTAAAAATTTAATTCTGTGGATTTGTCCAAAATTCCTCGTCTCCGTCCCCAGACAGATGAAATCAATAATGAATCAACATCACAAAATTGAAGCTCTCATTAAAAAATGAAATTCCGTTGTCCTGAAATACTTTACCGACTCTGCATGCTTTTAGATTTTATCGCCTTTTTAAATACCCAGATAAAATTTCATTGCATTGTTTTGACAAATCTCTCATCCAAAAATTGTAAATTCCTTCCTTTAGTTTAATAAAGCACAATATATTTGTAAGAAATTTCTATCACGATCGATGTCGAGGAGCTCAATCGATTGATACCCAAATTGCGTGGATTCGATCACGTTTCCGTACTGAAATGGAGTCACCAAAACCCATTTATCTCAAGAAAGTGGTTGTTTCAACAGCGCAGAATTTTATGAAGAATTCTGATCACAACTTTTCGATGTCAGACCTTTCAATTTTTGATCAAAAGTTTGTATAACTCAATGGGCGAAATCGAGCAAATTAAAAAACGCTGAAAATTTTACGAAGAATTGCAGTTGTGGCCGAGTCATGAATACTAAAAATCGATCCAAAAATTTGTATTGGAGGATCATATTTCTTGTAGAATAAATAGACCACCACTTCAGATCTAATCGAAAACCGACTTTCTGTAAACCTCTTGTACCAAACCCTGGATTGATGGATAGTAATGATCCCTAATTAATCGTCAATAGAACGTGTCTAGGACGAGACCCTTAAAATCCTGTACTGATTACATTAACCATCGATAACTCTCTCAACTTTGGACATGCATCTGAAGCGCTTCGGACATCATGTTACAACATTACATCACACGAAGAACAAGTGCTTATGGAATTAAGACCACTAATTGGTACAACATGTAACAAAATAAGGACACCATTTTTGCTTCTTTGTCTGTAAATTAATTTCCTGTTCTTAGATGCGAGGAAACAAATATGTGAAATTCATATGCAGATGAAATTTCCAGAGCTACAAGATGCAGTCGTCAACAAGGTTATGTACAAATGTCACAGTTAGGTGAATCGATACAAGACGCGACCGGAAGCTTTTTGACACAAAGACACTCGATGCAGTGTGACAGAGGAAATACATTTTATTACAATTTTAGAGAGGTTATTTTCTCCCCGTTGTCACGTCCTTTCGATAAATTTATACATATTTTATACTTTGTTTTATAGGTAGGTAGTAAAATAAATCAAAAACGGAACAAACAATAATTGACTATTATCCAGTTAACTCAGAAGTTTACATCCGATGCTTAACATTATTTTTAAATGTACTGTACGATTATGTCATAATTCATCCGGGAGAACGCGTTTCGAGAAACCATGATTTATGTTCAAGACGTGTAATTTTAGAACTTCTCAAACTCAAACAGTGCCTTTGTTACAACCAGTTTAATTCATATCTTCCACCTTCGGTTAACTTATACTCAGATGAGTTAATACAAATTTCTTGGCATGGCCACGAGGTTTCGACACACCTCTTTATAGAAAAATAGACTAAAATAATTTCACTTCGAGGAAGAAGAGTTGGTCTATTTATTTTAACCCAAACGTCAGTTGTAAAGAAGAGTAAACTTAACAACAAATTTATGTAGCAATTTAAATATAAATTACATGCTTCACCACTTTTCACAAAAGGAACTTAGGAGAAAATGAGAAACTTTTATATTCTCTTACAAAACTAGGTTTAGGAAAAACTAAGTTTGAGCAGCTTAAAAATACAACAAAAATTCTCAATTACGCTTTAAAATATGACATGAATGTGGACGATAAAAACAAATTGCAATTTTTAAAATTTACTTTGACTGCACAGAGGACATAAACATGATTTTATTGCTGAATGTTACCCTAATAATAAGTTGCTTGAAACCGTAAAGAATTTGAATATAATATAGTCATTTTAAAATGAGCATTTATGAGGCGTGCGACTTTATTTATGCTTCTAGCAAAAGTGCCATCAATGATAAGTGGCTCCTTAACCTACCATTGATTTTTAAAGGGTAATTTTAAAGTTTTTTTATTACAGAGCAGCATGCATTCCGTGTTAAAAACTGCACTTGTCTCTAGTGTTACCCAACTTCATTTTCTCTTCAGTCGAAGCTTTTAGGAGGACTTATATGAAGATGTAAGTGTTTCCCGCGTGTTATCTACCGTTTTACCTCATATTCCCTCAAAATTTATTGTTCAGTCGTTGACTTTATAAGATTTTTGAACTGTCGTTTAGACAGACTTTCTAAGAATCGAAGAGGTAAAATTTCCGCGCAAAATACAATTTTCATTTGGAAGCAGCAATCATTGCGGAACTTGAGAATTTTTTCATTGGATTTCACAGGATAATTTACGACTACACAAAGCCGCCATCAAGCGTGATAACTCCAAAGATTCATGAGGCTGAGGATAAGAATAAACAGAAACAAGAATGGGAAAATTAGGCTATCAAACACATGTTTTTTCCAGGGAAAAAAATGCTAAATCGATTCTTGGTTGAAAGAAATGTGGCTTTTCCTATTCATAAATCGAGTTTACTAATCTACACAAAGCCATTTACATAGAGTTTATGTATAGTTCGGCATAAACTCGGTGTGCTCTTATCAGTTTATTTATGAAGAAAACTGTAAAGATGAATTCGTGTTATAACAAAGTATTCTTAACTGACTCATCCCCCGTTTTACATATAAACAAATGCGTTATGCGTTTACAGCAGTCAACACGTAACACAATGAGGGAAACATTACGACCAATTTTTTAGTAATTAACTAATTAGAATCTACTACGAACTGCGATAGTAGGAACGATAATGATAAGATCGATACAACGAATACGAAATATCACGCGATTTCGGTAAAATAGTGTTGTTTACGTTTCCATTCTTAACGAGATGGAGAGACAATAATTGATGCAATTATTTAATGAAAATTTGAAAAATAAACTAAATGTGATGAAGTGCTAATTTTCGTGACAGTGCTCAAAACTGTATGTTTAGACATTTTGTCAGATATGAGTAAGTGTGAAAATTCATCGTGTTGAATCAAGAAAATGTTTAGCTGGATAAAATGGGTACATTGAAGTTTTATCCTTCCAGAAATTTTTGATTAAATCTCGTGAAAAAATGTTTTCAAAATATTTTTTAGACAGTTTTAGGCAAAATATGATTTCTATAGTCTTTTTTACACTCTTGTTCAAAAAAGCATTTATGGTAAAAAAATACAAGAAGTGCTTCTTTTGAATATTATTTGAAAACTTTTTTTTTCATTTAGTCATAAATAAAAGCTCGTTTTAATTCCTTTAAAATGATGTATAACTCAAGATGAGATAACCATTGGTACTCACAAGATACATCCTTAAATATGAAGCACGATCAATGAAAATTGGACTTTTGATTAGGGCACGGCTTTTGTAGGTTGTATAATTAGGAAATATGGTAGACCCTTGTTAAATTATACATGACTTTGAATGGAAATAAATTCAGTTTAATTTAAGACTAATACCAATTGAACAAAAATTGAAATGGTTTAAAATCAAAAAATAATACTAATGTGTAGAAAGTAAAATAAATGCACTTTTTTATAAAAAAATATTGTCAGATATTATTGTAGCGTTTTATTGTGAATTTAATTTGAAAGCACCTCGGCACTGTTTCAAGTTCAAAAAGTTATTTGAAAAAATAAGTAGCTATGTCATATTTCAACGAAAAACTCTGGATATGGTTAACTATCATAAAAGCAATATTTTATCACAATTTAATTAAATTTAATAAAATTCAAAAAACTTATCATAAAATGCCTCCAATTAAAAAATTTGAATTTTTGAATTGATCGGATTAATAGCAACGAGAAATACTTGATGATGGTCAGTTAGTAGTGGTAAATATTATTTATAATCGTACCTTCTAGCCTGGCGAACCCTAGAAATGGGAGCTACAAAATATTTTTTTTCGATTTAACACTGATATTCTTCAATTTTAAAAATTAAGAAGAGAAATTTTGCATATTATTATGATCTAAAGTGTAGTAGAAAATGGAAAAATGTTTGTTAAATTCGATTAATAATTATTATTAATAACAGTTTACTCAATAAACACTAAACACTACAAAAGTAAAACGCGAAGATAGCAGACCTAAAACCACGTAAAGCTAGAAAAAGCAACAGAAGAAAATAAGGAACCAGCGTAGCTTTTTCTTCCCATTATCATTTTTTTAAATTTGACTCGTTTTTCTTCCCATTGTTTACGACTCAATTTTACTCCTCTATAATATTTTCTATTGCAACTGTTATTTCTTCCAACGTTTCCCGTATTTGTTAATTCGTATGAATAAATAATTTACTCTTCCTGCACTATAATAAAGGATATATCGCAATTCCGAATTAATTATTAACTCCCTGAATAATTAATGCATTTTAATCCGTTTCTAGTATTGATCACGCAAAAACCATTTTTACTACTATTAAAAAGAAATCACCCTGTGCAACGAAGCCCCGCAACGTAAAATGATGTAAAATAACCCAAATTCACTTTATTAAGCGCACAGGTGGTTTGAACACCATGAATAATTAAGATAAATTATGACCTGGTGTCCCACATACAAACGTCGATATTTGATTGATATATACGTACACAAAGAGCCAATATCGAGGTCGTTTACTACAGGTATTGAACACGATTTTGCCCCGGCGCATTCACCATTCTTTCTTGTTAGAAAAGTGTGCTTTCTGAGTATTTTAGTTTCCAAAATTGTACGTGCAAATACACGTACTTGAACTTAGTAAAATAATACAATTAGCGTTGTTTAAAAGCTTTTTTGAATAATTCCTCTAATTTAGTTTTATTTAGTTGGAGTGACCTGATTTCCGAGAAGGATAGTGTCGCACTAGGAACAGGGTCAGTTGACGGCAATGGATTAAATAAAGATTATTCTGCTGTTTGAAGGACTCTACTGCAATTAAATTCAATTTGTGTCTCCGGTAGATGCAAACATAAAACTAATAAGAGCAACTCGCTTAAAAATGCTTATGCTGCATGATCAAGCAGATAATATAATTTGCAAATCAGAGTCAGACAGATTTCCATAATAGACTAAAAAGTAAGCTTATTAATTTGAGACATTTCCTCGAAGCAAATTCTATTCAAGGTAGAATAAAATCGATTGGTTTCAGTTCACAAACTCACTAAAGTTTTCATTTGAAAATTCACACCTACAAAGAGAGCGATTATTATGATTTCAGTTCAGTAGTTAGTTCACTGACTTTTTAATACGAATTTGATATACTTCTGAACTCAGCACTATCCGCTTCCAACAGCGCTCAATCCTTTTTTAACAAAGCAAATGGTTTAGTGCATCTGAAAATAAACCTCTTGGAAGTATTTTAATTAAACTTTTTTCCACTTCTCCTTCAGAAGAGCTTATACAAAACGCAATTTGCCCAGTTGAACACTTAAGGATCCTCAATGAATCGAGTATTTTATCTGCAGCCATGCGCGAATATTTCATACTTTTACTTTGCATTAATTCCAAGAAAATTAAATATATTTTTCAAGCACGTCTCTACGACCAGACTTACAGTTATAATCATCCCAGACTTTTCCGAATAATTTAACATAAGCCATTTAGTCACAACCCGAACGTTAATATGCTTAAATGGGATTTTCTTGAAACATGTACGAAGGAACGAACAACCCTCTTGTATCGTCTTAGCAGTAAAAGTTACATTCCATCACAACAACATCAAAAGCATTTTTGGGCTCTCCCAACCACCTCAGTATTGATAAAAATATTATAATCATACTTCAGTTTCCCAAGTAGTAAAGTTACGTGTTGAGAATTCTTTACGAACAAAGTAAAAAATAATAAACCCAAGAAAAGTATTTCAAAATTGCTTCTCTCGGTGAAATCGTGCTCACCGAACGGCATCGAACTAAATAGGTCAGATTTTTTTGCATTTTATAGTATTATATTTCAAAGAAAAGCACAGGAAAGGAGAGTAGGCAGTCAATTGAGCTTCATTCCAAAAAAGTGGTGAATAAAATAAAAGTGGATTGTCTCCACATATCAGGGCATGTTGTGCCGGCTGTAGAATTTCAATATTGTTTTCGAAATGGGAAACTAAGAATTTATTTTAGAATACTTTAAAGCAATAAAAATACATGTCTACACGTCCTTCAAGAAACTAGCTTCGTTAGGATAATGAAGTTGCTTCAAACTACAACCCTTATCAATGTCCGTCTACTTTAACTTTCAAATCTGATAGTAATTTGACCCGGCTAACACCAATTATAACTAAATTAGTTAAGCGATTTTGCCTCTAAGGTAGGTATCATCCAAAAAGATGAGTTGAATCTATACAATTAGAAAAAATTATGTGTTTTATGTTTATACAATTACTAAAAATAACAGTATACATGTAAAAACAACAGTTTATTAATTTACCGGAAAGGTCAGTGATCATTGAAATGATTTTATAAATAAACATTTATTAGTATCACAATCAATTGAACAAAAGCAATTATAAAAATATTTGATTTTGTATACAAAAAATTGCAATAAATTTTCAATGCCAAACAAAATTTGTATTGATTTTACATTTGATTAGTACAAGTAATTCCAAGCAATTTACAAATGGGTCGGCACTTTTTAATTCGAATTTATAAAAGAATTAAAGTTTGTGTTATTGACTGAAAAAAGAATATATTTTTTCTGACTTAAACTCTTAGGTTCTAGATTTGTCAAAATTGCAGATCCTTCAATGTGTAAATCTAAAATTTTATAAGCTCAAACTAAAATAAATATGACTCAAAATGTTTGACTAAATAATGATTTAGGGTTCGTTAAATCGAATGTTTAGGAAATATGTCCTCCATCAACAATAACAATTAATATTATTGACTCACCTTCAGTCTCAATAGACATCAAGTTTGATTTAGTGTATAAATAAAACCTCCTCATTCCCACTAAATTCGCATTCGTATTGTCTTCTGGGAGAATTAAAATAAAATCAATACAGTATACGTACCACTATTTAAAACAAACACTTTTGTATTCCATCCGTAGTTTCGTAGTGTTCTGGCTCGCCGTAGTGTTGTCTGTTTACTTGAATACAAATTCTACATTTAAAATAATATTCCAGACAAGTTTTCTATACCTTAATTGTAATGAACCCTTAGAAGAAAACAGTTTGAACTTTAGATAAAATTATTTCCTTCACAACAACAAAGATGATGTTGTAAAGCTCGGTCTTCATGATTACATACAAACAGAATCAGTTCAATTAGCGCGTAATAGCTGCAAATAAATGCAATTGGGTCGTCATCATACGACAGATTGCGAACGAAAATTACGTAAATGTGAATTAGGTCAAGTCCTTGGGATAAAAGTTGCTTGAATACGGTGCATAGAGCCCCTAAGCGTCATATTGTACGCAATTTTCCTTTGTGTGTTAGCTCACGCCAACGCCAAATGTAATCCACAATTTAACACTGGGATATTTTCTCTAATTACTTGCCACACTAAAGTTGTCTTGAACTGATTTATGCGAGCAATAAACATACCAAATCTTTGCTCTATTTTAGGTGAGATTACATAGAGAACAATTAAATCTAAACAATTATTGTATGTCTAAATTCAACGCACTGTTGTAAAAATTTTGCTCCAACTTGAAAACTATTTAAAATCCAACGACGTCTTACGTTTTTCCCAGGCTCGTTCTGATCTCCACTCTCACCCTTTAAAAATCAATATTTATTATTTAACCAAAATCAGTCCGGGGTGTTGCAAATTCAGAGCAGTTCATTATAATTACCGTATAAATTATTCATTACAATGAATATTTAAACTCTAACCCGGCGCATCCACCATAATTTAACAAACCTTTGATTTTCTCTTCAAAAAACGGAATTGTGTCCAGCTAATCTCGTCACTTTTCCAAACGCCCATTTACCATCAGCATCGATTGTATCTGTAGGAGCTATTTCCTGCTGCAGACAGGGAAATGACGGAAATTCGGATTATTTGACCCTCTACCACGTTTTGTGTACACGTCAGCTTTCATGGCCTTTTCCATTGCAATTGGACTCAATGAATACAACTGATTTCGGAATCTCCGCAGTCAGAATTTAATCTGTTATGTCATTAAACAACACGGAAAGTGATTACCTTCAGCGGGTGAAAGAGCAATTTTATCATTTCAAAGCGAAAATCCAACAAAACAAATTATTAGAAATTTTCAAACGGGAGATTTTCACTGAAAATTCTTAATGGAACCATAATTCAGACGCTCTGAGAACGTTGGAGGTAATTACGTGCGGAAAGACCAGTGAACCGAGAAATTATTACAACTGAGAGATTCACTCATCGGATTAGAATATTGAGCTACACGTATCGAGAGTAATAAAACTTAGATGCATCTGACAGGAAATGTATGCGTTACGTTACTAAAATTTCCGTTACTGACAGTTTCATCTGTAATTCACAATAGTTTATTAAAGCAAATTTTAATACATGCAGAAACTATTCTCGAATAAAAGCTCCCATTATATTGTCTCAGTTAATGTAATATCTCGTGCAAGTTCAGCATAGCATCCTTCTTGCAAATTGGGTTAACTTATTTAAACTCCGTTCAGAAACTAAATAACTCTATGCTTTAGTGCGATAAAGTTTTAATTCTATTGCTGCTTGAATTAAGAGAAAATGTAATTTTTCTGTGTGGGTGTATATTTGAAGTATTTGCGCATTTCATATTTTGTTAGATGTTTCCAAAAGAATTCCGCTTTGAACTGACAAACTGAGAACTGGTCTAAACTTATAGCTTCCTATTGCAGATCCCAAGAGACAACACAACTCCGCTATTGTCCTACATACAACGCTTAAGGGACTGCCGAATTTTTCGCTTAAAAATAGTTTCGTTGAAAATAAATGTTTTATATAGATCTTGTACTGTTATTATTTTGTGATAAATTTCTTGGTTTTTTTGAATTTTTATTCCTCCGATCTACTTCAAATTCTCCGGAGTTTTTAGGTACGTATTTCTTCACATTCTTCAGATTTTAAGGGATTAGATGCCGAGAAACAGTCAAACTTGCCACTGCAAACCCCAAAAATTTGGTGATCCTCTTAAAGGATTGCACTATGCCGAAACTTTTTGAACAGCACTCAAACAGTTTCAGGCATTAAATAATTTAACTAAAACGTGACAGTTCCACAAGGATATAGTTTAACTCAAAACGTTCAACTTTCAACTTCGCAATGCGAGCTTTACCGTAATAACATTGTTGTGTGAAAGCACAAAGCTTTGCGCGAAATACTCACTAGTGCTTAGTTCATAGGATTTAATTCTCCAAAATTTATCGACTTATTAACTCTGATTGTTTTGTCATCAAACAATCGTAGCTACTCTGCATATTTCGTCTATCTAGGTCAGATTGAAAAAGCTTTTTACTACTTAGAGATTTGGCACTATTGCGTATTATTTAATGTTCAAAGGTATAAGCAACCTGGTTGTCTCTTTGATGATTAATATTTACACAATAAGGCAACATGGCTAAAACATTTCAAACAAACTCTGAACGCTATATTTGAAAAGTTAAATTACATCGCGGTTACATAAAATGGCATCCACTGAATTGAATTCCGTCTCTATTTAAGTTGAAAAAATTTCATTACGGTTGGAATCCAATAAATTTTACACCAAACTGGAATTGTTTCCAAGTTTTTTGTCCTAAGAAATGCCAACAAAATATTATGTGCAATATCCTTATTTAGTACCTATGATAAAACTTGTCCTTTCAACCTGAAGCTGCATTGTGCTGCTGCGGAAATTTTGTTTAAAATTTAAAAAACATGAAATACATGAAAGCTCGCGTTTGTGAGCCATTAAAATTAAAATTAGGAAATAATTCACGTGCGATGGATTTTAAAATTTTAAATATGCAATTCGTATGTTTTATTCCCATTTGTTTCCACTTTTTCATTTGGTAAATTGACGACAAAATGTTTTCCTTCATTTTTTTACATATTAGTGTTTATTTTTAAACCTGACGCGTTTTTGGAGTGTTTCGCCCCAAAACATGGCCTGTCCTGCATTTTTATAAACATCAGCCAGTTTTTAATACACACATCTCGTTTTAATTAAACCAAAAAATGTAAAATTAATGCCGCTTCCGCTGCCTGTGTAATACCATACCAAGATTTTTTTGCCATCTACGCATCAACTTTCTATCGGTTCTCCGCCCACGTAAACCCCCAGGTGAATTAATTATCCATCTCTCACATGTAGGAAGAGGTAGTTTTCGCATCCGTCTAAATTTTTGCATAATTGTGTGCAAACGGCGTCGGCGCACGCTAGAGAGCGTCGCGATGGCAACGACGCTTGGTGGGGCGAGCGTCGGAGTGGGGCTTGTATGTCAAGTGTATCCACTTGTCAGTCAGTGTCAGTACACGCGTTGTCTTGGTACCGTTAGTGTGGTACTCTCTGCACCCGCTCTATATTGCTGACTCTAACTCTACACTGTTTGCTTGATTTCGCGCATCATGTGCGTGTTGTTGAGCGCGTTGCGCACCGATTGCATCTAAACAAAGGATACTCAAGAGACTCTGTAAGTTATCCATCACCCTGTGGTTTACTAGAGATGTTGTTCTTCAGTTAATGTGTTTGTTTACCTTTTGTTTGTTACCTGTGAAGTGTTTAGTGTAGAAAAAGACGTCCCCGGTAAGAACACCTGTATTTTCTTTTTTTTTGGAAAATCGTTCAAATTAGGGCTTCAATAATTCACGAGATGTAATGACAGACTAATTATTGCCGTTTCTGTGTCATACATGCATTATTTATTTTACGTTTAACCTTGGAGCGGACGTTTTAACAACAAATAGAAGATCGATATTGTTTCTCTGAATGTATTTTCCGTAAAAATTTTTCACACACGCGTTAAAATCTATTCTTGTCAGGTTCATCGACACAATTTTAAACAATCAAAAACTCCCGCCAACTTTTGTAAATTTCCAACTTCTCGAAGCAGAAAAAACAAGTTTGGTTTAGCGAATGTGCTAACAACCCGCTAAATATTATATTTGTCAATATGCATAATGTGGAAACCTAGGAATGGTTTGCAATTCACACCGCTACGATCTATCAAAGTCACATTTAGGATTTTCATGAAGGCAAAGGGTTAATTGTACGTAAAATTGCCAGTTCCGATATGGGGAATAATATTTTCCACAATTTTCAGGGTGTATTAACTTGTAATGAATATTTCGACTACCACATGAAGTAGATGGGAATATAATTGGACTATATATCATCAAAAAACGTTTCATCTATAAAATGGAATTGCTTTTTAACATTTCGAGCTAATGGCTCATTAACCATTTAAATTGGCTCAAAGTTTGTTCGGTTATAGAGATCTGAAACCAATAAAGATAATTGAATTTTATTTGAGCAGACATGCTCTGTAAAAATATATTTTAATGGGTACTGCTTTTATGAGTTTTGGATTCGTATGGTGTCTTAAAATTAACGTTCCATTCTTTCCGTCTGCGGGCTATTTTTTGGCAACATTCAACAGACACAATTTTATAATTCTCTTTAGTAAAACCACAAAAACGGTCTTCTAGAATTTCACGTGGAAAAATTAAATCCGTTTCGCCAGTTGATTTAATATCGGATTCGGGAAAGTTTTAGTTGATTTTTTGATCCCCAAACTGAATATAAAAAAAAGTTATAGATTTAGAAGAGCCATCTGACCACATTTTCTTAACTTTATTCTAATCGCTTATCAACTTCTACAGAGGGATCGAATGAATTATTTATATGGTCTAGTGTGAACGTATGTCTAAACCTTGCGTTTAAACATCAGATAATTGACATATGTTAAGAAATGATAGACATCAAGACGTACGTTTTCAGAGTTACACCGACTAAATAAATAATTCAATTGATCACATTGTACAGTGTATTTTAAATTTTCAGTAAAATATAAAACCATTTTTTTTAAATAAACACAAATTAGCGTGCCAAATCTGAAGTTCATCGAATTTTATTTTAATTTTTTCCATAAGTTGAAATTCAACAAAAACGAAGCTCTTGTTGTTAAACAACCAGTGCTTTAATGTGAACAAAGTGTTTATACAACACAATGTAATAATGGTTGCAAAACATTCTGCAGCAAGCTGTAACCTACATTATGATTAATTATTCTAAATGCAGTATTAATTAGTGCACTCGCTGTGATTTAAAATACGGAGTAAACTTCATAAAGTTTATAACATTTTTTGTTGAATTAAAAAAATGTTTTTGTTGTAATTTTTCTAATTACTGTTTGTGATGGCAGGGCTGTTTGATGTTCGAATATCAAAAAGTTGTTTCGCCAGCAGCTCTTGTCGATCCGAAAGGTCTGATTTATTGTTGATTTTGAAATATTAATAAATCCGCAAACAATACTATTATAGAACGTCAATAATGTGAACACCAACATAAATAATACTTGATTGGCACCGAAATAGGAAAAACGCAATCGTCCTTAACATTAAAACGAGTATGAATCACAATATGTGATATTGATTTCACAAATGAAATGACTTTTTCGAATATGCTGAAAATTAGATTTATTTGCATCGTCAGGGAAATATTGAAAATACAAAGCATCGGAAATATTCCCACAAAACTACGCGTTGGTTTACAGAATTGAATTATCCAGTTCTTATTATTATTATGAGTAGAAAAATCTGTTTTGTTTCGCCGTGAATTCAGAAAACCAATTTTGTCATAACGGAATGTTGCGCGAAAATGTCTTTTTGTCAGATAAACTTTCATGAATTTAACTAAAGTTGGCCCATCAGGGACACACCTAAAGCTGGAAATAATGTCACTTCAAGCACCCCTAAAGCAGTTTGAGCGAATGTGTTGCGTGACTTTGAAAGAAAATTCTTTGTAAATGAAAATACATACGGCTTGAACACAAACCTCAAAGTAAAAGGAATGATGGTTATATCCAAGCTTAGCGTTTCCTCCAGTGTCGTTCTGATCGTCATTGTCATCTGCGCCACTTGCTCGTTTACACTAATGAAAATGGTGGACGTTTTTAATACCACACGTAAATGGGCTTGTCTACCAAATTTGAGCAGACGATCGTAAAAATTTGAATTGCAGCTTCATTTCTGAGTGTTACTTTTGTGCTTCGAGCTTGAAATAAGCTTCTGCTCTTGACAATTCCAAACTTTGTAACGAAGCCTAATCACTGATACTTTAAATTGATTGATATTAAACGTTTGAAAGTTTTAAGAGCTTTCAATGTTCGCTCCAAGTCTATGTCTTGTCTTATTTCAACACAACACTTCATGTTGACTCTTGATAGCCATTAAAGTTAAATGCAGTGCCCTAAACTTTGTCACTAGCTTGACTTATTTTAGTAAAGACAAGCACTCATCGATCATGATCAATCGAGCACGATCACTCTTGTTCGAAGTTTGTAAACTCACGGGACCTCTCGAACAGATCGGTGCATGTTTAAAATATCAGATGAAAACTGGGTCACTTCACTCTTGAATTCATAAACGTTTATCCCAAGGGTTTGCGAAATAAACCAAGTTGAACCTCAGCATTTTTTCATTTCTAACACTATTCTCTATGTTGTAGGAGGCACCAAGTTATCCAGTGCACCACTCAACTAACTTAATTGGATCTGCGCTGTGTTCTGGGCGTCTGATTCACGTGAGTTTCCGTCTTGTTTACCTTTTGCTGCATAGGCAATAGTTGACACGAAAGCGGAGGTTCCGCTGTTTGATTCCTACAGAAAATAATAATTTCGGAGCATAGCTAACTGCATTTTTCTTTTTATGGTCACTTGGAGCTTGATAATCGTTAGTTTAAAATGATTACAAGCTCGACTAATAGTTGGTCTTTAACAGATCGTAAAAACTCGAAGCGTTTGCTTTTACAATTTTCAGAAGAAAGTAATGCAATTAGTGAGAGCATAAACTCCACAGCCTATTTTTGAATATGTTAGGTAAGTAAGTTCTTTATAGTGTTATGAAAATATACGAAGATTATTATTTTTGGAAAAGAAATTTCTTTATTTTAGGATGTAATAGCGGTCCTGTTCACAAAATATTTTGAGTTTTGGTAATTCAGAAACAGTCTCACCCAAAACATGCGATATTTTGAGTTTCGAGCTTCCAGTTATTTTTCGGAGTGCAAAATGGTTAAAAAATAATCCAAAAATCCTTTAAATACTTTAGAAATGACTTGAGAACCAATGACACAATTGATGGTTTAATATGAATCATTATTAGCTATAAAACAGCACTTATTTACATAAAAATCTAAATTGAGATCGATTTATAACTATCGCTAGTTAATAAAAGCCTACACTTTCAATAAAACGTTAAATCACTGTTGTCCAAATTACTTATTTAGGATATTGTTTATATCAGTAATTTTCCATAAATTCAAAGCTTTTCTTTGATAAAGGCATTTATTATCGCGACAATAAATTTCATTTTAATTAAAATAGCTTTTGAGTTGATCCACTCGAATCTAGTAATAACCATTTTGCAATGGATACAAATAATTTGAACGCCTGAATTGCGTACTAAATTAATAAATAAATCAATTGCTTTGATCATTTCATTAGATTAATTAATTTTAAAATTTTCTAGTAACGCTACAACAAAATTTTAAATTCCATTATAATGAGTTGTGTACTTTAATTTTTCTGTACCAATTCGCTGTATTTTAAAATTCTCTAAGGAATCTTGTAACTTTATAGCAGCAAATATTAATATCCTGGAGTTGATATTACCTATAAATAACTATAATTGTAACTTGGATGTCTAACCCAGTTACAATAATTCTGTCAGAACGTCGATAAACACATTACGGTGGATATTTATTATTATTATATTCTGTATAATCTTAGAAATACCGTCTCATCTCTAAACCGAAAATAGATCAACAAAAAATATTGATAATATTATTATATATTGCAATAATTTGGGAACTTCTTACTCCATTCAATTTCATTTATCAAGAGGTGAAAAACTTTATAAACTTTTTCAATTACTTTGTCTTTGCCTAGAAGCTGGAACAAGCTTTCATGTGCCAATGTCCATGATCCTTTGAAACCAAATTTTGATCTCGCTTTTCATATCGTATTTGCATGTACTCAGTCTTTGTAGTGTCACGCTCACAACACACAAACACATTCGATATCAAATTACTGTGCCACAATGTTGTTACCAACCTAACACAATTAAAAGTCGCTGTAGACTTTACATTATCCTAATAATCAAGTTAAATTAATTAGCTATGCTTTCAAATTAATTGCTCGACAATGATGAAAGTTTGCTATTTAAATTGTCAGCAAGCATTGCATTAAATAAAAACTGCGATGAATTCCATTATGAGTTTGAACATTGTGCGGCGAAATTAAAGCTCGCTCAAGCTTGAAGCTGTGCTCGATGGTGTTATTTATTGTTTTGAAAAACAGATTTTACATTGTTCTTAATTCCGTTCTGAGGATCAGCGAATTTTTCATTGCGGGTGATTATTACGCACATAAATTACAGAATCGACATTTTTACGACGCATGAGCACATAATTTGGTTGGTTGTAATTGCAGGGCAACAATGGTAAACAACGAATTTCCTAATTTATCGCCCGCGGAAACGTTAACTTTTCCTTTTAAAACAAATTAAATTCCTGCTTTTAAATAATTACTTTTACTTCTTCAGGGGTATTCTACCTTTCGTCTAAAGTTTCACTGTATGATAAGCGTCGACGTTTGCCACTTCAAATCTCCCTTCGTGCTAATTAAAGGAAACATCAGCGCGGAAACTAAAAAAAGTGAACAGGTTTTTAATTTCCATTTTCCACTCACAAAGTCGAAAGCTTCCATCAGTTTATTGTCCCGATACGTGCACAAAGAAGACACAATTAAAACAACAAAAGCTCCATCTTTCTCGGTTGTTTCTTCACTGAAATATATCTCTCTGCTTGTGGACAAGTAGAAAAATGGAATTTTAGCGGCAGACGAGATTTATCGGTGTCATAATATTAAAATAGCGTTACGCAAGTAAACGAGCAACCTTTTTATCTCTTCATAATCAGAGTTTGCTGAAAACGCTCAGGGTTAGCCATTTATTACACGGAAGTAACAAATATTGGGCTGAACAAAACTAATCTCTTGTAATAAAAGTCAGGACAACGGTTATTATAAACAAGTCTTTTATCTCGAGCGGTGCACGTTGTTGCTACCACCTAGATGAAGTTAGTTTGAAATTAAACCAAAATCCTATTAGATACCAGGTAAGTTTGAAGTTTGCCACAAGCTGAAGGCTGTGAAGTGACGGCAATGCGAAACTACGAAGAATTAAAAAGCAAATAGTTTTCCGCCAAAACGCAAACAAGACGAAGTCCAATATTGGGAAATTTCGAGATAAATAAAACAGTACTATAAAATATTTAATCTTATTGCTAGTGAGATTGGAAATCAATATTAATCAAGTATTAACTCTCCGTACTACAATAAGTTTTAGTTACACCTGTAATAAGACTCCAAAATGTGTTATCGATTTGCACCAAATTTATTTGTTAAGGATAACACGAAATTATCACAACTTTGATGAGTTCACAAATCTGGAAATTGATGTAGCTAATTTCATTTTCAAACAAAGGGAACCCTTGTTGTCACTTTGGTTAGAGGGTTTCAGAATAATACCTAACAAAAGATTAAGCGAAGCGAGGGTACTTAATATTCATCGAGTCCATAATTTTTGACACTTGAATTTCTACGAGATAACAGTTTAAAGAGTTACGTGGGGATTAACAAAGAAAATGATTTGGTCTTCGGAAATAAGGTATAATGAACATGTATTGATCTAATTTAAACAACAACAACCAGTGCGCAAATGCAGGGAAACACGATTAATTTTACAAAAGTAAACATTTTTATCGGTATGATCATTACGTGAAAAATTGAGTGTTTTAATCCCTCGAAAGCCACTTACAAATTTGCTACCGACTTTCCGGAAGATATTATTACGGAAGTTTCTTAGAAAATCGACCCTTGATTAACCAAGCAACTTAAACAATACTCCGCGAAGTCTCATTATTACTCTTTTTCGTTGCAAGAGAAAATCTGAACATACAGGTTTTGATCAAAATCTCGTTTATTTGCAAAGCAAACTCACGTTATTTGTCCTCATTTGACGTAAAACTTCACGTAGATTCCAAAACCGAGCAAATTCGAAAATTTGAGTAGGTGCGAGTATGTCGATTAAAACTTCATGACTAAAAATATGTCAAAATTCTGAAGTCAATATCGCTTATTTTTGGAGCAAACTTGCGTTGCGCAGATGCCAAATCCGGGCTCGCAATTCACATACGCTAACAAATAACTGAGTTATATGGCCGGTTAAAGATTCTTTATTTTAGTTTTTCAAGTTGTGAAAGCTAAATATCGCGGAAACTACGACGGAGAAAAAAAAACGGTTTGCGCCATAGGTTTTTCCAGGCATTTCTCTTATAGAATTCATCTTTAAATAACCAAAATTCAATAGTCAATTTTTTCGCGAAAAAAAAATCTGACTCAATCGATGAAAATTTGTTAATTTTTTGTTGTTTTGGCTGCCACTTGTAAACCATTTTTTAGCGCAAAATTTGATTTTGTCGAATAAAACTTCATGAGTATGTCAAATCTCTGAGGTCGACATTTCGCTTATTTTTGGAGCTAACTCGTGTTGTTAAAGCTCATTTTACGCAAAATTTCACAAAAACAAGAATTTTTATCGACATAATCATTGCCATTACAAATTTGCCACCGACTTTCCGGATGTTATTATTACGGTTTGTTAGAAAATCGACCCTTAATTAACCAAACAACTTAAACAATACTTTGTGACGTCTCATCATTACTCCTTTTCGTTACAAAAGGAAATCTGAAGTTGAAGCCTTATTATTGCTGGCGAAATTTTCCTATAACCATCGTGATTGATCCGACTCCCTCAAGTTCAAGATCACAGCACAAGAATGCAATTAACCATAAATATTTACATTTGAAGATACTTTATAAGGACTCATGGTAGGCAGTTGGTAGGAACTTATCGCCGTTCTATAAACTCGTTTACACGCAAATGTTTTTTTTCATTTTTCCTTATTATAAACTGATCTCGAGCTGCAACAAAGAAAGTGAAACTTGCTCAAAATTTTATATTTCTTTATTGTTATCTCATTCGCGTGCAACAAAATTATCCGATGTCGTGCTGGAAGTTGTTAAAGAGAAAAATCTGAATTTTTACTGTTGTTAAAGTGGATAGTTTAGTTTATAGTACGTCTTTTATTCATGGTCTTAATTTAATTAAATTGTAGGAAGTATCCTCCGATTATGCAAACAATTCGATTGCTATCTGAAAAGTTTTCCAATTTATACAAACTATTTGAAGAGAATTGTGTACATTACGTGCCTACAGCTCTAATAACAGCCGGAAATTGTAGTTGAATTAAAAACAAGGACAACGGTGCAAAAATTAGAGACAAAGGAGCACTGAAGTAACGAAGCGCTCAGGCTTAGGTCAGTTTCATTATCTTAATTAAGATTAAATTAAATGAAGACATGCTGTTATTAATGGGGGTGTGTAAACTTCAGTATTTGCTGAGACTATTAAGCAAACTTGTTAGCGATTTTTGTTTATTTTGCTTCCGTTTGGTCCGATTAAGTTCTCTTGGTGATGCTGGAATTAATTTATTAAATATTATTGTTTTAAAATATAAAATCTATCCTGCATACTGTCTGTTAATTCTCATTTTTTTTCGATCAAGCCGACCAAAATTTCCGTGACACATTTTAAGAATTAAAACAGGCATTGATTTGCGCGAGTTGACGTCATTTCGCACAAATCCAACATTTTAGTTTGTTGTAACCGAGCCAATTTTTTTATTTATAGTATTTTAATGAAAACGTTAAAATGTAGGAAAGAAGTAAAATGAATGAATGCCAAATTCCTCACAAATCACTGGGTAGTTTAGCAGAATACGCGTCCTAGCTGTGAATGATTGTCTAGAGAAATTTCCTGTTTTTGTCTATTTTTAAAACTGGAAGTTTTCCAAAACAGATCGCTTTATAAATAGTTGCGGTTTTCTTACCTTTTCATTAACATTTGAGTACACCTGCGGGTAGCAAACAAATGTTGAAACGAATTTTATTTTCTTTAGAAATTAACATTGAAATGTAACTTTGTTTGGCTTATCCCACAGAAATGCGCTTGTTTGTGTTTTTTATTAGAATTATTTATTTTCCAATTTAGACGTGTTTTGTAGAATTATTGGTACGGTTTCTCTTGTTGGCTACAATTTGCCATTTCATTTAACTGACGCGAACGAAAAAAAAAGCAATTTGAGAAAAAATTCCGGGAGACCATAATTTGCTCTATTTCAGTTTCTGGTTCTTGAAATCCAGATTTTGTCACTTTCCCTGAAAAGTAAAAAAAAGCGTAATAAATTTCTTTTGAGTCGGGCTCGTTATGACTAATTTGCTAAATTAGGTAATTAAATTAAATATTCCATTACTCCGGCCGCATTTTAATTCGAATTAAAAATAAAAGAGATGAATAAGGAAGAGTCGTGAAGATTGAAAAAAATCGATAAATTTAACTTGAGCGCGTTATTTGAAGATAATCGTGTTACATTTTTTTCTGGGATCAAATACAATTTCGCTCTTTAAAATGATAATTTCGAGTACTTCAAAGAACTTTCGTCTTCTCCATCGCATGTTCGCAAACTTCTCATCTTTCAGCAAGTGTACGCTTAAAAGCAGAAGGGCATTGAGCGAGAGAGTGAATTTTTAAAGAGAACACGCAGCGTCAATTACCTGCACGAAATTCGATACACACCTGAGAATTAACGCTCCTCTTCCAAATTTAATTAAAATTTATTAATTAAACCAAACCTCCATTATTTTGTGTCAGTCGTTAAGAGTACAGTGAACCAAGTGGCACTTAATTTATCAGAAAGTGTGAACACCGAGTGCAATACATCAACTCTTTCTTTTGCCATGAATGAAAAGTCCATCCATGTGACGCCCAATTAACTAATAGATGCCAAAGAGCGATATGTTAATATGTATTATCCAAGTGATTGTGTTGTAGTATTACCGCAACAATACCACAAAGATAAGGTTTCAGACTTCAGTCAGATCGTTTACAAAGAGACAAATTTGCATGAGAATATCTTTTCAACGCTCGTTAAAAAAAGAGAAGTTTTGTTCGGCTCAGAGAGACAACCTTACAATTTTGTAATTAGGATTAAATCCTGCTGAAACACAGAACAAAGTGAAATTTTCTGGATTCAGCTTTGTTAGTTCAACGGAAGATGTGATAAACGCTTTGGACACGTGGCGGTTCTCTAACGAGACCATAAACAGAGAACTTCCGACATAGAATCCTGCTAAGGTTGACATGTCCTTCTAGAACCACAAAGTGATATTAATGATACAACGTTTAGAGTCCGGCTCTAATGGCTGTCCTCTTACGCTTTTCTATGGACTCGCTTCTGTATTGGGTTTATGTGAAACGTGTAATTTTTGTCATAAAGCTTGCCACAACATGGACTGTGTTCCGATGGAACCCAATTACTATTTATACAAAAGGAAATCGAGTTTATGAAAATTCTGTGATAATGTACCTACATAGTTTTAGATCAAATTGACAATGAGGATTAGGTTTTATAGGATTGTATTAGAAAATTCAGAGAATTTTGAAAAATCCTTTTAAAAAGTTTTAAAAACCTAAAGAATCTAAACTGAAACTGCCATAAAACGCAATCTGTCAAATTCGGGTCAAAATCTGAATATTTCAAAGGTGGAATTTTAAAAAATCAGAAAAATGAGCAATTTTAAAAGAACTTGCTTAGAAATAAAGAAACATTCAGCAAAGATTTGTATTGTAAAGTGAATTGCAGTCTAAACTTTTAAAATGAACAAATAAACGATAATAACAAATATAAAGAATCTAAAAGGGTTGAATTATATAATTAAAAATAGCAAAAATACGAAATTTTGATTGAGAATATAGAAAATGTTTAGTCCTAAAATATACTAATATATTTTTTTAATTTATTTCTGGATCTAAAATTTTAAGATTTGGCAGAGTTTGGCAGCATATCAAAGGTAATAATGCTTTAAAATGTAATCTTGTATTCCTAAGATTAACGAAAATACACAATTTAATATGAAAAATTTGGAATTTTTAATTTAACCGAAAATTAAAATATTCTAAAAAATCTGTTTGGTTTAACAATTTTAGAATTTGACAGAGTTAATAGGCGTGACAAAGGTAGTAATGCTTCCAACTCTCACTCTCGTATTTTTAAAATTAGCAAAAATACGAAATTAAGTTTGGAATAAACAAATATTTTATTCGTCCTAAAATAAAAAAAAAAAATAAAAAAATGTTTCTAGTTATAAAGTGTTGGAATTTTGCAGAGTTAATAAGCGTATTAAAGCCTTCAAATTTTAGTTTTGTATTCCTAAAACTAACAAAAATCTATAATTCATCCTAAAATAAAAAAAAATACTTTTCAACTTAAAATACCTCGAAGATCTAAAATTTTTAACGGATTATTTTATTACATACTGAGAACTATAAATCATTTATATTATTATTACTCATTTATATTATTGTAGTTTGGTGGTCACTACTTTAAAATACAGGGATCAAAATTATTAAAAAGCCATTCAATTTTGTGTAATAATAAACCGACCCTCAAAACGAAAAAACAAATTATTACGACACGTTTCCTGCTGCTTCTCTAGACATTCTTGTGGGCTTACTTCAAATAAGGCTTCTACTTAATTTGCCATCAGTGCTTTTTAATATTACTGCGCCTCCTTTAAACTTATAAAAAAATTAAAGTGAAGGTAGAAAAATGCTTCATAACATGTCAAGATCAAGTTAATCTAAAGATAATCAAATTTTAGAGCCCGTTGTAAAACGATCTGAGGGTTGAAAATATTTTTTATTGCGCAGAGTGAAGTTGTTAATATTTTCCACTTTGGTGATATCATTTGAAAAAAACGCCCAAAGGCAAGTCTCATTATTCATCATTGCGATTTATATGCATGGTCATGTAAATCATTAAAAGTTTTCTAGACTTCAAACCAAAATTATAATTTGAAAATTTTAACAACCCCATTTAGAAATGCGACCCATGCAAATGCGTGTTAAGTCTCTAAACAAGGTTGAATCTAGAAGTAATTGGTCCTCCAGGACCAAACAAGTTCGTTAAAACCCATTTTCACTGCTTGAATAGCTAAAGGTGTATTATATTTAGTCCGTGTTATAAAGGAGCCCCAA
Organism: Gnatocerus cornutus; assembly: GCA_029298725.1. Lineage (NCBI taxonomy): Eukaryota > Metazoa > Arthropoda > Insecta > Coleoptera > Tenebrionidae > Gnatocerus > Gnatocerus cornutus. The sequence continues at coordinate 12,138,684 of CM055514.1, forward strand.
ATTTACACGCGGTTGTTAACTATTGATGTAACGTCGGCCATCTGTAAACACATAAAAAGTTTTGTTGTGTTCATTTTATCGTACATCGCATTAGTGCAGTTTAAGCCATGTTTACTGCAAAAAGGGGATAAGGTTGGAAGTTGTCTTTTTCGAATACTCTTTGCAGTAAAATAAACATGAAAGTATCAATGATGTTTATTAAAAATAGCGTGTTAAGCGGGTATAACGCGGGATTGTAACTAGATGTGTTTTTCATACCAACGCCCTAAAACCTATAAAATGCTAACTACGTCGTGGGTTGTGCACAAAATTTATGAACGGGTTGTTTTTCGCTCGGCTGTCATTGCGGGAAAATAACTCACGAAATTGTGTTGCAATTTGTAACATGAAGTCTGCTAGTAACAATTAGAGGGATAATTTTAAGCTAATGGTGCACTTACTTTAAGTAGCTAATCGAATTATTGCTTCAATATTAAAAGTAAAGTTGTATCGGATCCCGTTGAGAATTTAGCCACAATTTATTCAAATGTCACGTTTAATTTCATTATTGATTTGTTAATTTATATAACTAACTTTGCCCTGGTGGCAATGATTTAATTCACCACAAAGTGCAGCCCCATGACAGATAATAATCATCGGATTTACGTCGGCTCATATTGATTTCAGCTATCACTTTAGATTAATTAATTGATCTTCCCTCAGCAACAAAGTGGATGAAATTTTGATAACAACTCATAAAACTCCTTAATTGTAACGAACATTAAAAAAGTATAAACTTCTATATCAGAAGCTGCATAAAGCACCGGAAATGTAAAACTTGGTCATTAAGCCGTTTTATGCTAATTGAAAATTTTATTGTCAAGTTTGCAAGTTGCTGATTAACAGGTGGCAATTATGAATATAATCGCTATTTTGTAATAAATTGATGTTCATAGGTGCAAAAAACGAGTTCCTAGATATTGATTTCTAACATAATTAACCGGTTTTGTGACACGAAATCTAGTCGTTATAAATCGATTTAAACTTTGTGATAGTAAGAAAATTTTACTCATTCTCGGTATTAGTTTCCTAGATTATGAAGTTTTCAACGGTTTGCTGTAAAATCTGACGTTAATGTTCAAATTACAGGAAGTATTAATGAATCCGATTTTATGAAAAGCGCATAGATTTTAGTCAAATTTCTTAGTTGATTACGTTGGTCTTTTTCTTGTTCCTAACCTAATTTAATCTAATCTGAAATCTAGAGATTCTGAATATAGGCAAGGATATTACGTGTCCAAAGGATTAAAAAACTCTTTCCAATCAAAACATCACATTTAGAAAAAATAAGACGCTTCTAAACAAACAAAAGTTCTAGTGATCTAGTTCTAAAAATCAAATTAATTAATGCAGAAAAACGAAAAGTAAAAAATACAAAACTTTTAAAAATGGGGAAAATTAAATTAAAAATGTCCTGTACCTAGAAAATCTACTAAAGCACACAAAACAGAGCAGTTCATAAAATCTGCTAAATTACAGAATTTTAGAACTCAAATTGCGAATTTTAGAATTGATTTTTTTGTTAAATTCTGTAATCCTGGTAGTTTCAAACTAAAAGTAATGAAATTTCGTGAAAATGTTTCTCTAGACATATTCAATAAGTGTTCTATATTACACAATTTTAGAACAAAAAGTGAGAATTTCAGAATTTTTTATTTGAAAGGTAAACTCAAAATTCAAGATTTTTCATTAAATTCTGTAACTCCAACAGTTTTAAAGTTAAAGCAATAAAATTTGCTGACATTGTTTCTTTAAAGACTTACAATACGCGTTCTGAATTACAGAATTTTACAACCATAAGTGAGAATTTTAGAATTTTTCATTTGAAGGAAATGAGTTCGTCGAACAATTTCAAATTTTCTGTCTTAGACGATTTTAATGATAAATCAATGAGATTTTGCAAAATTATATTCCTCGGGGAACTTATATAAAGTGTACACATTTACAGAATTTTATAACAAAAAATGAACACGTCAGAGTTGTTTATTTGAGAACGAACTCAAATTTCAAGATTTTTCATTAAATTCTGTAACTCAAACAGTTTTAAAGTTAAAGCAATAAAATTTTGTGACATTGTTTCTTTGGAGACACAATAAGCGTTTCAATAAGTTACAGAATTTTAAAACCATAAGTGAGAATTTAAAAAAAAATATTTGAAGAATGAACTTAAAATCAAAAACTTTTAAAAAAATGAGTTGAATGACGATTTTAATGATAAACCAATGAGATTTTGCGATTTTATATCTCTGGGGATCTTTATAGTGTACAAATTTACAGAATTTTAGAACAAAAAATTAACACGTCACAATATTTTATTTGAGAACGAACTCAAAATTCAGGACTTTGTGTTAAATTCCGTAACTTTTTGCCCCGAGATAAACTTTTCAAAGCTGCTGCATTACAATTTGATAATATGTTTTTTTTTTGCAGCCATTTAGTGAGTGTTCTAAATTATAAAATTTTAGTACAAAAAGTGAGAATTTAGAATTGTTCATTTCAAGAACGAACTCAAATTTTGGACGATTTTTATTTAATTTTAACGACGAATCAATTAGATTTTAGGACTTAATTCCTTTAAGAATCTTTGTATGTTAAAGTGTACTAATAAATTACAGAATTTTGGAAAACGAATTAGACTTTTTTTATTGTAGCAAGAACTCAAATCGTATTTTTTTTTGTTAATTTCTAAATTTTTTACAGTTTTAAACATAAAGCAATGGAATTTGGTAGATGTGTTTCTTTTAAATTTAATTTTAGTTAGTGGTAATAAGTGCTCTAAATTGCTGAATTTTGGAACAAAAACTGAGAATTGAGAGAGAAGTACCGAACTTTGAATTTATTTGTTAGTTGTCTTGATGACACGAGTCCGCTTTTACATTACTTTTTTTTTGTTTTGGAAACCGTACACTCACTTCAATTTCTTAATTTAATTATGCTTCCGACTACAAAGAAAAAAATATACCAACATAAAATTCCCTGAACACAGAATATGACCCGTCAGGGTATAACAATGACATGAGCACAATTACATTTGAGGGTTGTTGGCAACATTGACACGATACGGCCCAAATTAATGGAGTCATAATCCGTAAAATCATTTTTGATTATTCATTACGGTTAGTTCCTGGGACAATTTATAATTGTGCTAATTTACAACTCATGCGCAAACATTTCAATTACCTGCTCAATGTGACCACATAATAAAAAATAAATTGGAGCTATTTTGGTGCTCCAACTTCAAATCTATTTCTTTCGGGTTAATTGCTCGAATATCGAACTTCGGTGTTTATTAAAAATGCAGTTTAATTTGAAATTGTATCTAGATGGATCCAACCCCCGCTTTTCAACAAATGACTTGGTTATAAAGTTTGGCGAAGTTTTAATTAACAGTTCTCTCCTTTCGGCCGAAAAGTTGGGTTAATATGGAAAGATTGAAATACATTATTTCAGTTAAAACCCCACAATATTTATCTTCGATAACAAAACTAGACTCGAATAGAGGCAGTGCACACAATAGAAAATCGAATATAAATCCGCTTCCTCTGTCAATTTAGATTGAATCCCATTTATAATTTAAATAGATGACTGGAGACGCGTGCAATTTTGTTCTACACAGCAAAATATGTATCTTCAAGTACGTCGCTACATATTTGAAGTACAATATTTGTAAAACGTTGTTACCAGCAAATACAAACTGAAATGAGATTTTTATAAAAAGAACGCACGTTTAGGTAAAATACAAGTTTCGATAAATCGAGCCGAAAAATTTGTAAAAGCGTGCACCACTCAACATTCCGTGGACTTCTCTTGAAGATATTGTGGCATTACTAAGTAATACCCAATTTCATCCACCTGCGAAGTGAGCAAACACGCACCTGGTCGTGGATTTCATGCATATTTTATGTTTTAAGCCACGACACCGACCCCTTAAGGTATTTTCACATTGTTCGAAAATCAATGCTGCACGTCGAAGCATAATTCGAAATAAAAATATCGTCTCGCTGAATTTCCCACGTTTATTCTGTTTTGTTTTTTTGCTATAAAGGTGTTTGTCGGGGAAACTGGCATCAAGCCATTGGAAAGATAAAAATAAAGTCTAAATATTTTCTTTCTGAAAAATCAAAACTTTTTAATTACATCTGTGGGAGTTCGCCGTTCTTGGTATAATATTGTTACAACTCAGGCGAATTTCAGATCTCATTTTGGTTGGATCGGAAATTTAAAAGCTATTTATATCAACACAAATCCGATGACATTTAAGATTTATGGGATTCTAACTGGGACTACAGTCACGCTAAATTAATCAGGCTTGTGTCCTTTCATTTCTGTCGAATTTTCCGATCAGTAAAGATCCCATGAGTAAGTAATTATTGTTTATGGTAAAAATAACAAAGCGGCGTCGGTGGATTGTCTGGTTATAAACACACGAATCATACATTTATTTTTTCAATTTCGATTTTATGTCTGGTAAAGGTCTAATTTAGATTGCTTTATTTTGTGTGGGAGCAGTCGTTCTAAGTGTACAGAAACCGGCCAATATTATTAAAGCCCCCAAGAGCATTGTTTAAGTTCTTTGGTTGTTACTGTTATTACAGTCAATACTGATGAATTACTTACTCCTATTGGGACTGAAACGCCCACAAATTGTGATCAATTTTCGATGAGGTTATTGGTGTGCTAAAGTATTTCGATAGGATTGTAGATATTTTCAACATTTTCAACTTTTTAAATATCCGATCAAAACTAAGTGGATAGAATAATATTGAGTAAGATTTTTTTTTGAAATTCCTCATTCCTCATGTCGCTTCTAATTTATTAATACATACATAATTTTTTTTCATTTTTTTTAATATCTTTATGATATCAAAGAATCAAATCTTCCGAACAAACAAACCTTTAAAAGATGGATAACTTTAAACAGCTAAAGAACTAGAAAAATCAATAATGTTTAAACGAATTCGTGAAATCGGAAGAATACAAGCAACCCTAAAAAACATTGTCAGAAGCTAGAAAAGTGGCTGAAAAATCGAATAGAATTGAAAAATTGATATATGTAAATTCAAAGAATTCAAGCAATCTGTTAAAACGGAATATTGAATATAAAAATTTTAGCGGACTCTCAGTTTTTTAAACTCATTTCATATTTGACATGAATGTGGTCACATTTTCGTAAATTTTCTGACAAATTCATACATCATTGCATTCATATTTCAGTTTAGTTTTGCGCTGAAAATCCGAAATTTATTTTCATTATGAAAAATTCCTTGACTGCAAAACATTATTCCTACGAATTGCGCAAACTCTGAATACTTTAGATTTAAATGATTTAGAACCAGTTTCATAATCATCTTTAACTAAAGGTCTTTTAAAAAATTGTTACAACAATTTATTTCGATGTAAAACCTCACTTTCAATTTTAAAAGAACTTTAAAATGATTATTTATGAAACTGGCTCTTAAAGTTTCAGCATCAAAAAAAACTTGATGTAAAATTGCCACTTAAATTTAAAACAGACAAACAATGCAAAAAAAGTCTTAAAGTAGATCTTAGTGTTAAAAGGCTGAACAATTAATTTTCCGGATTTCGAAGCCTGCAGACAATTTTTCAGTGAACTCGGTGTTTCTTGACATGACGCTGGAATCTGAAAGTTTAATTTAATTTAACTACAATTTTTACTTACTTTTACTTACTCTTACTTCCTTTTAGACAGGTAAACTCCAACTTAATTTCTGATTGTTTTATTCCAAAGTTAGCATACATAAAATTTAAATCAAATTTCTTTTTTTGCTGACTTTAAAAATGTTAAGTGTTTAAATTCAATTACTGAATTTCCGGAAACGCTGATTTTAAATTTGAACGGTGTAGACAGTAATTTCGGAAATTATCGTTTGATTGGATTGAATAAAATACGAATTGAAATTTTGACAGACAAGTTCCCAAGCTATTCCGTTTATTTATTACTTCAGTTATTTCGATTGTCGTAACCGTTAAAGTCGAAGACTATAAAGCATTTCATCCAAAGACATTGCGGTTGTAATAACAATGTTATTATTCCTTCTCATTCTTTGCTGTTTAATTAACTACATTTCCTTTGTGTGTTTGGTAAACTATCTCACGAATTAGGCGGGTTGCTCTTCTGTTTGCTTGTCTTATTTCAGCTTTATCTGAATAAAAGACTGGTTAGAACGGTAATATAAAGAATAACAGTTTCGTGATAATACTAAAAGCCGCTATTTGTGACTCGTCCACTGTGATAATGATGATACCTCTTGGCTTTCAGAAACGTGTGCTGTACATAAATCGTTATTTATATATTTTTAATATGTTTTGCCGTTCAGATTGGATTTTATTGGCTTTTTCCAGTTAAGAATTTTATCAAAGCATCAAAGTCAAATCAAATAGCCACTTAAAAGCTCGAACTTTTCAAGAAACATTATACTAAAATAAAAGTTTTCTGACCGATTTAAGAGTGCCTATTTGATAAATTATTTTAGTCAGAACGGTCCACTAAGCCAACATGAGAACACTTTTATTTCATTTACTCCAACTATTTATAAAAGTTAAGCTTATATTGTCACAATACAAGAGTGACAAAGTTTATTATCCTGATTGATGACTCTTGAAACTTAAAATCGTGGAAAATTGGAGCTGAAGATAAATACATTTCCCCCTTTGAATCATTACTTATGCATGGAAGACAAATTTGAATAAGAGCACAAATGAATTTTGTACAAGTTTGACTTGATTGCACACAGTTAGAATCAATGTTAATCTCGTATCAACAGTAAACAGTTTATCGATTTCCGCAGTAGTTACTAAAACTGCTGTTCATGTTCGCAGAAAACAGGTTTCATTGTTTTAAATATATTACAAAATATTGGGACACAGATAAGATAACGTCTAAATTTGGTTTTTAATAAGAGTCTGATTTCTGCCGTGTTGCTGCACGTAATGAAAGTTTTTTTCCAAGTTCTCTAGAATTTTGATTTGTTTGAAACTAATTGGAAACTCAGCTTTGTTTCATTGGAAGATTGTGCTTAAATCCTATGCAACTTCAAAGCTATGCAATAAAAGTTTCCTCTTCATTTTGTTTGTCAGCTGCACACAAAAGTAAGATAACTTTTAATTACTATTGTTCGAGTTCCGAGTATTTACTGAGAAGGCGATTGACTGTAGTTTTAAATCAAGAAACTTTTTGCATACACTGCTTAAAATTGCTAAACTCTACTTTTTGTCGAAGACTAAACGCAACTTTCCCAATTTTTGTTTCGAAAGAAATTTCACAAACGTCGTCCGATTTGAAAGAATGAATGTCCATGTCTGTTATAACTTTTGAATAAATAATAAATCGTCGAACTGGGTAATGTACCTTGTCAGGGCCTGACAAAACAGATTAACACAGTTGGCAATCGATAGTGAATATATCAAATGCAACCTCAAATTCGGATAAAGCAACTCGTTGGAACAATCAATAACAAAAGTGTCTGATTTGAACCCTAACTTGACAGGGCTCCACCTTTAATAAAATCTATTGCTGATGAAAGCTGTAAGGGCAAAGACCCTACAGGACGGAGGTCAGTATGACCCTAGACCGGTTCAATGACGATGGAAACGATTATCATAGATTCCTTCAAAAGGTGGGTCAGATTGGTGCATTTCAAAAATAAAATAGAGGCGAGATTAGCGACTCTTAAACCTTTCCTGGTAAGCTTAATTTAGAAACTCGTATTAACAGTTTTACTGCATTAGAAGTTGGGAGACTTCGCATAAATCCTTTAATCGGAGAACGCAGTTCACGCCATTTCGGCGAGATTAAGAATTCACTTTTATTTAAAATGATCTATTCTGAACGCAAAAACTCTTTGTAAGACATATCTTAACATTTCCTTATCGTGTTATACGTGCATTTCTCTGTATCTTTGCTTTTCAATTTATTCTCAGTTTCCGATAAAATCTTCAATTTTGATATAAATTTCACCTAGTGCAATAGGGAAAAGAAAATTGGGAATCGATCGTCACGAGTAGTATTAACAAGTGTCTCAATTCTAAAAATAACAGAAAAATTCTAGCGATGATTTTACAATCTTACAAATCTGCTGATTCACGCTATTATTATGAAACATTATACTGAATGTTTTCAGAGTTGTGGTCTGAAATGCGAACACTGAATTAGAATACGACTACCACTTTGATGGGTAAATACGTTAACTGCGTCTATATTTACCAAACAAAGAGCTTTTCCTGCGAAACCGGATGCTATATTATTTCAATACATGCCACCATAGTTTAGAAAATTTGCTTGTGCTATTTTTTGCTCGACATTGTCTTGGCAAACACTCTGTGACTGACAACGTACTTTAAAACGAAGGTTTATGAAAGAACGACGTTTTCGAATTTTTATCCCGTTTAATCAGAAAACAAGCATCAAAGAGAGATTTTATCTTTCATGTAGTTTTTATGGGAATTTATTTATTTAATTCTATAATAGAGCGTTTCAAAGACTCATATATCTTGCATCTGTGGGCAGTTTTATTTCGCTCGCTCCAAATGTAATTTCCCTGATTTTAATGTTTATACAATTGACCGCAGTTGTCAATAATTAAAAAAACTCGTTTTTTCTCAAACTTTGTGCCCTGAATACCGCTCGGAATTAATCCGGCGTCCGCTTGGTTTCAGTTGTCGATTTTTCAACATCAGGTTGTGGTGTATTAATTCAGATGCACGCTGAAATGGGTCACACAGGACTTTTTATTTCCCACCATATTTTTAGAATATTTAACTAAAAATCTGTGCACTTTTATTTAACTAGGTTTATGGCCACCGGCGTGATTTAGTAGAAGCTATTTCCACTTTTAACAATTTGTATTTAACGGCCTAGATAAATATCGCAAACTTAAATTTAGATAGATTACTATTTCCTGCCGAAACAATCGTTCTAAATATAAGTCAGATTAATTCATTGTGCCTATTTTTGTTCTTTCAGGTTTCAAGCGCTCATGGACCACATGGTTTCAAGTTTAAAATAAGTTCCCATCATCACTATAAGGTATTTCCATGCATGTTTTACATTATGTAAATTTCACGAAAAATTATTTCCTTTCCGCGAGCTTTCAGGTTTACCCCGCAGCTGTTAATTTCCCGTTATTGTGTTAAATTTAAAAAGCCTCCGAGGAACATGTTTAATATATGCAAAACTTGTCGGTAAGCTTATGTTTCCTTTATGGATTTCAAAACACGTTAACATAAATTGTTTATCAATACGAGATTTAAGAGCACATTTCGCATGTTCTGAATGAATTTGAAGGTATTCCAGTTGAAAATATTTCCGCTCCATGAATTTGGAGAGTATCTATAACCGGGGCTTTATCGGTTCTTCAGCGCAGGTGAAGTTCAAAGAACCTGTTTCGTGCAGACTTATTTTATATTATTTAAGTGTATGGATTTTTCCGGAGAAAAACTTGTGCATTGTTGAGGTCACGACCGGATTTCCCCGTCTATTTCCTCCAACTTTAAAAGATGCTACGATTCCGGAGGATTTCGAAATTCTCTTAATACCTCCTTAAAATCAAACTAATGTTGAGCGTATTTCAATACTCCTCCGACTACATTTCACAAAATTGGCTGCAGCAGAATCACGTGGGTAATAAAGTAGCAGCCTTCGGGAGTCTACAGCCATCGTCCCAACTTCTAAATAACTTATAGCCCATCTTCCAAAAGCACTTTACACAATCATCTTTTTCCACGTTGTTCTTCCGTTTCATCAATAAAAATCAGGTTGTTACACGGAAGTGGCGTTGATTAAAAGTTTTAACACCTGTCCTGACAAACTCCGCTCGGTTTAATTTGAAAGTGAACGAATCTCGCGACAACTGAAAAAGAAATAATAACACTTTGGAGCAGCCACGTTATTAACGGGATTTTTGCCTTTTAAGCAAGTTTATTTCCGTTGAGCGATAATTGATGAGGGTATATACCGCTCCGCCAAATTTGTTCTTGAGCTCTCGTCCCGGCTGTGTATTTTAATGGCTCAGTAGTGAGATTTGATTATCCTTATCGCTCGCTGAATAAATAGTTGTTATGAAATGGCTTTATAATATGCTACAGCGAACAGAGAAATTGGAAGAAGCGTGCTGCGACGACTTAATCGAACAAAACGAAAGAGTCGAATCTATAATTTCAATTTCGAGCTTTTTTCTTGTTGCAAAATAAGTTTCAAACTCCCCAACTCAAAGCATCATCGTTTACGTTACGAAACGGACTTTGTTAGAAGTAGGGCACCTGGTGTGTGTGTGTTCAATTTACAAAAATTAACAATTTAATCGTAGCGTTGCGCCAATTTATCCACAATGTAAATAAACTCGTTCCGTTGATGAAAACCGAATAAATTAATACATTTCGGGATAACAAACAATTCTGATTGGTTTTTTAAACTCTACTTAATGACACGTCCAAATGGTGAAGCAATTTTCTAAACCACAAATGATTGCGAGGAAGCGCTGATATGTTATGATTTACGAAAGCTCAGATTTCGAGATGATTAATGCGAAAGATATCCGCAGAAGCTAAATAGTCGGCTATCAACAGACATTTATTTGAATTTCAATAAATTACCGCGCCGGTTCTCAGTTGGAATATTTTTGCGGGATTTTCTTCAGGAAATCCTTTTTACAGCGGACTGTGGTGTTGTAAAATGCACTGGATGGGGAACAAGGATTAACCGAATGAGCGTGCAACTAAGGAAGTGAGCATTCTGTTATAAACTTAGTTTTTAATGTTATAAGAGTTCTGAACAACTGCACCGGAGAAATATTAGTTTCTCTTAAAAACTTTGCGGGAATTTGGCCGAGTGCGAGCGATATCAACCGTCACTGCCAAGATTGAAAAATGAACAAAAGGAACTGGTGGGTTACACAACACCAAAGTGTTATTTTACGGCCATTAGCCGCGCCCAATGACCACCACGAAAAATAAAGTGATATTACGAACTTTTTTGCGACAAAAATGGTGGAGGCGCCGGACTTACTACTTCGTGTAATCCAGTAATTTGCGTTTTTCTTAGATTTATCCGGGTTTTAAACCGTTCGTTTCATTGAAAAGTTCCTATATAAAAAAATATAATGGGATCCGGAAATTTATAGGCCACAACAGGAAATTTACTTCCCCGTGATAAATTTAACGGTTTCACGAACAATGACTGGACCAGATACAAATAACGATCTCTTCAGACCTCGAAAAATTGCGAACATTGGTGCTTCAAAGCTCGATCTAATATCATCGTTTCAGTTATCAAATATCCACTGACGGCTTCCTTGGTGGCGCAATACGAGCGGTCCACTTACCCGCAAGCGTATTATAAAAATTTATTGTCGAAGGTAATAAGGATGAACATAAGAAATTGCCTGCCGAACACAAAGAGACAAGAAGATTATCCAAAGAGACCCTGAATCAAAGCACGGATCGCGGAAAAATATAGCAGAGAAAAGCATAGATCGAAACGCAATAACAGGGATTGAAACGCGAGAAAAGTTCGATTCAGGTGGATTTAATTTAATACGTTAAGAAGTTGAAGTTGTGTCAGCACTGTCAATTTAAAAATTCGGGTGTTTGTGCGAGGGCACAAATTTAAATTTTGCTATTCTCATGCAAGAAGTCTCGCAAATTCTGAAATATTGCTCTAATACAGCGGCTTAGTTGGAATACATTTTCCGGGTGGCGAATGTAAATGTAGAAACCAAGGGGAGGTTTCCTTTCGATATAATTTGTGGTTTTCAGTTTACAATGCACATTGGTTAATACCGCTCTGCCCACAAAATATCGATTTCGAATTACTCGTACACAAAATAAAATCGCAATTGGCTAGATATCTTCATATTTTTGTTAATCTTTTTATAAAAATGTCAAAACTGTGACATCAAATTTTCGATTACTGCCACATCTTCGTGTTAGAGTTAATGGCGAAATATAAAGCAGTGTAACACAATTTTATTGCGCTAATGCTGGATTTTTACTGCTAATGTTCACTAACGTCGTTTTACGGTTAAGGTTATTGCAAAACCAATTATATAACATTTAAAGAAACAATCTAACATTTACTGGTGAATTTCCACGATAAAACCCACTTCAGCACAAGCACCTTTTAACGTTAAGTATTTACCAGAATGCAGACTGGTAAATTTTTCTAGGCTTCTGACTTCGACGAGTAATTCGAGACCATTTCTCGGAACGACATATCTATTCTTTTATTTTGCTCCATTAGAGCTAAAAGTACGCCAAACAAAGCGAAATGTATTGATAGGGGTCAGAAAACTGCTTCAATAAGCTGTTTTCCATCCACGTTCAACAAAAATGCTCGAGAACTCTTGACGCCATTAATGCACCAACTTGCCTAAAAAAAATTGTATTGTTTCAACTCTTTTGACTTTGGCATTCTTTTATGCTTTGGATTTTAGATTTTTTAAGTTTCTAGATTGGTTTCTTTAAATTTTAATTGAAACAGTTTTTTGGATTATTAGAATTTTTAGATTCGTTTCTTTAGCCCATCTATAAACTTATTAAGGTCATTATAAATATTGACCTCTATGCCTCGCTCTGATGAAGTGAACAAAGATTCTTCCGGCCTGCTCTTCCGAAAATACAGTTTTGGCTGAAAAGCATTTGAGAGGTTTGTTCCCTCGGGACTTTTGGGTTTCGCCTGAGAGACACGTTTCCAATTTGAGTTTCCCGCTGTTCCATTTCAATTTTTTTCCCGCGCTGTCTTGTAATTGTGCCACACAATTTTTGGAATAGAAATGAGCAATTGAAAGTCGGCGCTAACCTAAACACATTTTCACATAAAAACCGAAAAACGAAAGGGGTACAACTTAACATTTTATAATAACATGTAACAATGTACACAACACGATGTTTGTACAGATTTTTATAAATAAAAATTTGCGGATTTTTTTTCTCTCGAGGGAAACACCACTAAAAATCGGTCCGAGCGACCAAGAAAACAAAGAAACATTTAACAATGTTGCGTTCTTTGGGGTCCTTCTGATCCCATTGCGCTTTCAAATTTGTTCTCATATGCTTCACATTCTTTAAATTGATGAATTAGTTTAATTCTACAGACCCTCAGATTTTGCAAAAATTTGAACTTTGCTGATCTTCCTTCAGGTACAATTCTTGGTTTCTTTAAATTCCGCTTTATATGGCTCTAATTATATTTTTTTGATTTTCAAAACTATTGTATTCATTTGATTCGTGTGGTTTTGCAGAACTTTTCAGATTCATTTCTTTAGATCCTTTGAAGTGTACGATATCTGATCTGTCCTATAAATATTCCATTCACAAGAATCCATCAGTTAATTGGCTAAATTTAGCTTTTGTAGCTGAAAAATAGGCCCATGGAGCCAATTCTTTGCAAAATTTCCCACTGTAAACTAATTTGCACTTCTCAGACGATTCGTCGAAAACACCACAATAAAACGAACGTAAATAAGTTTCGGAATAAATGCTAACGGTTTTAACTACCACTCTTAATTAATTATTATTGCATACTAAAAAGCAATTAAACGGCTTTATAAGCTTTAGAAATTAATAGAGATACTGTAATCTGTGTTCTTGAAATTATTTACGTGGGTGTGTAGTCCATAGCAACATTGGAAGTAACAATTACCTCAGACTTTCATAACAAGTCTTTGTCGGTTACAGACGGAAAAAAGCCAAATTTGCGTTTCATCCTTCAAAAGCGTTACGAATCGTATGAAAATAACACGACTGGTTGGTTTCATTGTATCCTTTACGAGCTTTGAAACTGCTGTCGTAGTGTACACTGTAAAATTTAATGTTTCCCACCTTAGCTAAATAAATTAAAAATAAAACTGGCCAACTGGCTTACAATTAGAGAGTATGAACCGTTTTAGTGTAATTAGAAAAGTTTATTTTTGGTTCCCTTATCATCCGAGATCGTGGATGTGATTCATGACGTTGCGCCGAAATTCCTGCGTATTTACTTCGCAAGTATTCCCCGAATGTTAATTCCAGAAAGAACAAATTTAATCCAGGTGACACATAGCAGTGTTGCCTTTCAATAAATCAAACTGACAATACATAGATAACGAATAGCTGTTAGAGAACCCCATTAAACTGTACAATCTGCTCAAACTCCATCGAAGGTTGCGTAATGATGCGTAAAGATTTAATCACCTGCAAGATCACAGGTTACATGTCCTGCGTTAATTACCGAATGAAATATTTAACACTTTTTTGTTGAAAAATAAACACGAGATAATATAAACCTCCGGTGATTGGCTCCCATTGGCAATTTTATTACACCATTCGGCAAATGAGCTGGTAAATGTGGTAATCTCCATAATTATAATTTATGAACAACAGATTTTATAGGTCCCGCAGGATTACGGTTTACTCAAGTTTAGATTAGAAACGAAACTTTGCACTTTCACTGCTCTGAAATCAGAACGTCGCGAATCCAAGCTGCTATAATGTTTGATGGGAATTTTATTCAGCAGAGTTTTGTTCATTGCAGTAAAGTTGTGTGTTTTTGTGCAATTTGTCATGAAATAAGGAGAAGAAAACAAGACCAGTGTAGACAAGTGAACAGTGTGAACTTGACTCCGTTTCTTTACTTAGAAGAGACATAAATGTCAGCTAACTGCACTGCGAGGAATTGCATGGTCGTAACTCGTTGCACTAATTTTTTCATACATGTTCGAACAAAGCCCGAGGTTTTGGAAGAATTCGGAACAAATTAACGACGACGCTGACAGAATAACAAATTTTTTGTTCTTCTGCAATATCTCATTCTTACGGAAGTTGAGTAAATTTTGTAGTCGATGCACACGCATCTTTTTATTCCAGCTCCGCTGTTGGGAAATTACAGGAATTCTAAGAACGAAACATTTTACGAGACACTAATTAAGACACTGTTGTTTTTAATGAAGTGAAATAACTTTTGAAATGACCCAGTTTGTCAACTAATGATCGGTAAAAATAGAACTAGTAACCTAAATAAATATGTAATTAATAAAGGATTTCAAGACGGGAAACTCTAAAGTTGGAGTTAACGCAAGAAACAACAAGCCGACACGAAAAGCGTGTAACCGACGAGTTTGCCATTTTCTCGTCAAACTACCTGTCAGTAGTGCAGCAACCCACTTATGAAAGCTTTAATAATTAATATAAGCTACATTATACCCTTGTGTATTTACAGCAAAAAATCATTTTCAGGCATATCGAAAAGAAAATCTAATCATATCAGCCGAAATTGAATTTGACTCGGTTGTGTAGGAAGCTTGACGAGGTGCGACTGTTCTTTCAGCCTAGATGAAGTGTCAAATTAGATGATAGTGAAATTAACGTTAATATTATGGCGCCCGTGTGTCGATGTCGTCTCCATACGCGAATGAATACACTCTAATAGGGAGGCTATAAAGTTCTCATAAGCTTCGTTTATGTCACCAGAACGTTTTGAGATCGAATCCGAGGCTTTGATTACAAAAACGCAATGGAAATAAAGAAAAGAAAATATGTAGGGATGTGTTATTTTATCTGCAAAAATGCGAAAACTCAGAATATGCAATTTGCATATTGAATTTTCAAGTTTTCTATATCCTGTGAACTTGTCAATTTTTTTTAATTAAGTGTATTTTAGTCCGATTCTGCTGACATTTTCTGATATTTTTAATGATACTTTTGTTCAATTTTAAATTTCTTAAACCTTTTTGATCGCTTAGATTTTGTAAATTCTTGTTGAAATGATTGAGGTTCTTTAATTTAAGCTAACTTATTATTTTTGTTAAAATAATAAAAGACCAGAAAAAGTGAATCTAAAAATCCGCTGAGTTAAGAATTTGACTTTAAACTCTTCACGTCTGATAATCCGGGAAATTAAAAATGTCCGAGCACATCAATGTTTGACAATTTGAAAACCTGAAAATAATCCAACAGATAGATTGGTACATGTTGATCAAAAGTTTTGGGAATATAGAAATCACAGATTCTCAGAATATAAAAATTTTAATCTAAAAAGGAGTTCAAAAACCTCAGATTCCAGTTTTTTTTAGTGTTACGTACTTACAGATTCCAGGATTTAAGAACCTTGGAATTTAAAAATTTTTATTTCAAAATAAAAATTCTGGAAATGTAAAAGTCTAAAAATAGCAGATTTCTAAAATTTCTTTAGTTTTAAGTGACATTGTTCACTGTTTTAGTCAATTTCTTTATGTTATTCAAATTCTGAAATTCTCAGACTAAAAAAGGTCTAGGATTTTGAGAAATCTTAATAATTGGAGAAATTATAGTCTGAATTGAACTTGTTTAAATTTCTGAAATTCTCTAATCTTTAAATTTTATAACTATTTTTTTTCATTTTTTATTTGAACAAAGCAATAGGATTTATTTTTAAACCGAGTAAACGCAAAATAACAAATTTAAAACTTTTCCTCGCAAGCATTTTTCTTAAAGTCCGTTCTTTAATTCGGACCTTAAACCAAGAGCTTGATCCTTCTCAGCATTATCCTTCCTCTTATTTAATTTGGCTATATCAACAGTTTTTATGTTGGTGGAATTTACTGGGATATCCCAAAGTGGTTTTTTATTCCAACGAGGGTATGATAATCGTATACGTCCAGATCAATGAAATGGGACTGTAAATCCCAATACGTTTTATCGCGTCAGTGTGATTTTGTAGTACTTTACTGGTTCGTTTAGTTGAAAAATCTTTTGTTGCTATTATTGTTGCAGCTAACCAAATTTGAATTTTAATACATATTTATTTGTGCAGATACAGAAATTACAATTTGTTGGTATTTGTGTCTAAATCCGATTTGTGCACGTTCAATTTAAATAATGAACAAACATATTTATATTTTACAAAAAAGAGATTATATTTTACGAAAAAAAGAGCAAACAAATGTAATTAAACATGACCGGTGCGTAGGATAAAATTCTAAATTATTCAACAAATTAATACGTATAGTATTAATATGCAAACTTTATATTATTTCCATCACAGACTACCCAACACCTGTACCGTTTAGTGTCACGCAATAAAATAATATAAAATGAATGCCAGTTTATTGTCACAAATTTATGGAAATTAGCGATACTGAGAAGCAAAAAACGCGACAATTATTAGCAGATTACAGTTTTTAATTTAATATAACGTTTTAATAACGTTTATGAATAATTTGTTTCTTAAAATATAAGATTATGAGCCCGTCCGCCAAATTAATGGTGCTATCACAGTAATAAAATGCAGAAATTCGACCTCCTATAAAATAGGATTACACTGATAACAGCGCAGCATCCAGACAACTCAAACCATAAAGTTAAACTTATTGGACCTTAAACCACAAAATTTTAAACTTTTTCCCCGATTACTCGATGAGTTCTGAACGTACAGCACTTTGTAACTGTATGAATCATGCATGCTCGTATTCCTCTGACTTTTCTGTCGCTCCAAGAAGACTTTGTCTCAACAAAAAATTTCTTTTTTAACAAGCGAAATTGAATTTCAGGTGGTTACACCGTCGAGCGCTAGTCGTGTGAGCCGGGGGTGAGCCACACATGTCCTCGGCTCGAGAAACGCCCCTTTCAGTGGGGCCATGCGTGAGCTAGAGGGCCCCACGCTCCGACACCTGACCAAGGACCAACAGCCCCACATTCATGTACACCCCCTGCTCGACGTTGACGGTGAGTTTTATAATTGAATTCCCTACTGTTGTTCTAATTCACGAGCGAACAATTAAATTCCTCGAAAGGGTGGATCGTCCCCTGTGCGAATTAAACTAAAAACGTCATAAAATCAACCGCAAGATTTCTGTTTGCTACGAGAGTATGATTACTTAAGGTTTTATTAGGGGAATTAAAAGGCGATAATTAGGAAGGAAAAATTTATAGCGGCGCGCTATACACGGTCGAGCAATTATCCAGAAATTTTATCACCTACAAAAAAACATACACTTTTAACTTGGTTTATTGAAGGATCCAAAACTTGGACTTTATTAATTCCGTTTTAGATCAAAACTTTGAAATTGTTTGCGTGCATCTAATGGAGAAATTCGGCGCAACTTGCATCTTTCACACTTTGTTCTCCACTTTGTATGCAGAAAAGCTCTTTGGAGGATCAGCAGACAGTGTGCATAAAAGATGTTTGCCCAAGTTGATATACACAATGTTTCTCCACAATACTCGTAATCTAAATCGCAGTTTCGTCATACAAAAGGACAGATCTCGCAGGAGCTACTTATTACATTGTCCTCTTGACAATTCAAAATTAATTACAAGCGAGGTTTGGCTTAACGAACTTAGGGAGACTATTAATATTTCGGTTTCCTTTAGAATTCAGAGTAATCGCTTTAATCAAGTGAAAATAAACTAATTATGTTTTATTATGGGATCGAAAAACATCGGAAATTTTAAAACAAACACAATTTATTTTTACATGGGCGCTTCGGCAACGTATTCTTTTGATGTCTGTTGTACACGAAAATATAGTGCGGTCTAAATAAATTGAGATCTCATTGAACTGTCACCGACCCATTTCATGTGTAAGTTTAATTCACTGTTACAATAACCCCAGTGGTAATAAATGTCAAAAACGACATTTATCAGACAAGCAAAGACGGAAGTTCAACATTTGAGGTATGCTTTACCAAACACAAAAGATTTATCAAGTTACATATTTGTCAGGTTCTTCATTTTTCTGTGGTGGCAGTTATTAAACACAAGCAAAATGCAAAGTAAATGTTGACAACTGTTGTTCACATTTATTTAGAGCTTTTTCTGACATAAACATCCCAAGTTCACATCTTCTTTACTTTTAGAATTCGTACTGTGATGTCAAGAATGTTAATTAAAAAAACAATGGTCATTACGGAAGTGCTTACAATTAGAATTTTGTTGATCGTTCGTAAAATATTTAATTTTCCCGTTAACACCTTCTCGTTAATTGTAATCAATCAATTTAAAATATTGGAAAAACCAATCGAAACTCGTGGTGTTATTGAAACTGGACTTTACCCATGTTCTCAAATAGAATCAGTTGAATCAGTGACGAGATATGTTTCTGTCATATGCAATTTTCGTTTTCAAGAGAATCTTCACCATACATGAAAGGAGCTTTTCCTTTATTTGCTCCAGAGATAATCTACCTATTCACGAATGCATGTAAACTTAAAAGGACAATTTAGCCTAAAAGAAAACGAAATTGCGAGCCCTTCCAAAGCTGTTTTCGTGTCAATTTATCTTCGACTCGCGAAGGTGCTGAACAAATAAACAACAACCATTTCAGGTAAAAACCCTAACAAAATTTAAACGAATGTGGATGCTTTCCTGAAATAAAACCTCATGTTTTCAGCACCGAACCAACTGTACCATTTATTCATTAAACGAATTTAATATGAAAAACATAACGTACGGAGGGAAATTTATTCTCCTGTGATAAATTTACCGTTTCGCGAACAGGTAAAAAGAACCATCCATATAATAAGAATGTCAGAGTTAATACCTTTGAAGGCAACCACTTTTGTTTCCAATTCTTAATAAATAACGTCTATCTGCTCGAGATACAAATCAAGGAAGAAGAAGGTCGACACTTCACGTTTCCGAGGGTTGGAATAATTCAAAAACGTCATGGGGTGGGTCTGAATTTATATGAAACGTCGCAGCAATTTGGAACAGTAGCAGGTGTGAATGCCAGCAGGCGCTATCCCAGCTCGCTCTCACTTCTTCCTGGACCAAGTGTCCTGCAACGTGCTGGTTATGCAAATTTCACCTCACAACTTAGAGACGAAATTCTAGTTGCTTTTAAATGCAGAAAGTGTGTTACTGGGAATATCCCAATTTTAAGTATCGACAGAACGCCCACTGAGCTTATCGAAAGAAAAATCGGTATTCGAAGCTTCAACAGCTGAGCGCTATTACAAATGTTGCCACAAAGCTATCAAATAAGAAAAGGTTTTCTAACTATGTCATGTGGACATAAATTCAGATATTTGGCATAAATTCCCGATCGTAACGGTGATTAATGATACGCGGAAAATTTTCACAGTTTACATTATCTATGTAAAATAGAATTTTCAGCCATTAATATTAGTTTAGCCTAGAATTGCCGTACGTGCCTACAAAACGTTAAACATCGAATAATAAATCGCAACCAAATTTTATTGTTCCAGACAATAGAATCTGTGATGAAAGCTGCCAGAGCAGTTTCACATAAACGAAGTTTTAGACTCCAAAATGCAAACAAACACTGGCCGGAAAATTTAACAACTTATTACTATAGCCATATAAATTTTGCTTTCCTGTAAACGTGCAGCTTTAAATTTCCAAACTTTTAAAGTCATTCAGATTCTCTACACCCAGTAAGTTCCGTCCAGAGTTAAATTAGTAAAACCTTTCCTCGATATTTAATATTCATGAGACGACAATCCGATAGGTTTAGTACTTAAACCATAAAATATTAACGCTACTGAAATGCAGCGTGCCCTTGGCATACTGATACGATTTGTCAAAGCACATTTTTAGTACACCATAATTATAACTTTTAAAGTAATTATGACCAATAACTCTGCCAATTTTCATTCTGATGAGATCCCGCAACTATTAAACTTTTGCATCCTTTGCCTCTAACTAGAATTAGCAATTCACCACAATTTGAGTTAACTTAGCCGATAAACTCTTTCATAAAAATGCATGAAGATATTTTACCGCAAATTTTTATATCTCTTAATCTTCTAGTTATTACGTATTAAAAAGTTAAGTTCTCTTCCTGCAGACTGACAAGGAAGTGATGGGTCAGAATCGTTATCTGCTAGTAAAACACAAGACGTTGGGTTTATTAGTGTTAAACGACGCTGTTAAAAAAGGGAAAAGGAAGTTTGACGAAATCGTTCAATATTAATAAATTATTGGAAAGTTTATGTCGGTCTTTTGTGCTCTTTCCTTAGCATGTGTTTACTTGTAACAGCGAATATCGGCTTTGTGATAGTATTAAGTGAAGCTCCATTATAGGGGTACGATTCATGATACCATTCAAACTAATCCTGAAACTGACATTAGGCGTCCTCCCTCCCCTAACATACCATTAAAACGCAATAAACAATGAAGGTAATGTAAAGTCAACAGGACCGGTTGCATATTCATCACACGCGGAATGCGAGGATCCCCTTCCTGCACTTTGAGCCAGTCCTGCAGGGCTATCTAGTTCAAGGCCGTCACGTTCACGCCCTAGCAAGCAGGGTTGGACTTGATAAGCCAACAATCCAAAGCGTGATCTCATCAACTTTTTGGAATTTTGAAAACGGTCAAAATGAATAATAAACAAAAACCCCAAAAGAATTTTATTTATTACACCATTCCGAGCGTTATGAACGTGTTAAAAAGTGTCAACAAATTGCTTCACTCCGTCACTGTATTACGCACCCTCTTTCCGCTTTTTTGGATCTGATTTACAACTGCAGATCCGCCCAAGTTAAAGTCGGCTCCCTGCGGTGTCATCGCGGTTTAATTAGTTGGTGATTTTTGTTTGCAGAGCTGGAGAAGAGGATTCCTCTCGCAGCGCAGACAAGTTACTGCGCAGAGCTGGAGGAGTTGCAGGAGCTGCTCCACTTCCCTGAAGAGGTTGCTCTGCGCCTGGCCGATACTGAGTATCAACTGTTCTATCAGGTAATTGTCCGGTGTATTGTTACAAATTAATCTGAGGGAAACCTACACAGAACTTCGTAATTGTTGACGTTAGATAGTTATTAGCGAAAGTTCGTGGAATTTCATTTGAGCTTTCTTTGTTCACTTTGAGCAGATGTTGAAATCATTGCAAATTGTTTAGTTTGGTGAATACAGTGCTATCAAAGCCACAGTAATAAAATATTAATCAAATATTGGGTTTATTCAGTAACCAAATCATTAGTAATGTCGCTAACGGATATTTGGTTAAACGATTTTTGAGGATAAACTCTGCAAATATTTGTGCTTTATAACAGAATGTCTGGGGCGCTTTCAAAAATGACGATTGTAAGCTTAAGTTATTAATAAATAAAAACCTCATCAATCAGTTTCAAAATTTGAAAATTTAAATTTAAAATAAAGAATAGTTATGCTTTTGCAATAATGGTGGATGCGCCGGGTTTGATCCGCTCCGCTCTTATAAGAAAACTCCGACTTTGGGGACATCTGAGATTTATTTTCTTCCGCCTCCATTAAAAATGGCGACACCTAAATATTTACTCGGTAATAAAATTGTCACAGTGAGATGAGTTATCCTTCGGCGACATAAACCTCACGAAACCTCTTTCACGTGGGCTTACACTCTGTAATTCTTTTAGTCTGATCTAATTGAATATTGAACTAGGAAATCCTCTTTCCAAAGTTTTAGTGAAGTGATACGGATTAAAGCCCTTATCCTATTGTTACATGAAAGTGTAATAAAGGTCAATGACGCCCATGGGTACGGAATTTATTGGGACGTCGCGATCATTTCATTCAGATTCGTGACGACATCATTTTTTGTTGTTATAAAAAAATCGTCTTGAGTTTCCTGCACAAGAACTTTTGACATTCACCTCAAATAAAATTAAATTAAATTAAAAACGCACACAAAGTCGGGTCGGAATTCCTCAAAAATTAAATTTCTTTTATCGGCCATTTCTGTGGAAAATATTTTAAACATTTCATTTAATGCTTCATAATCGTAACATTTAACTAAACGAACCTTTTATATTTTGAGTACCTTGCAGTTTTAACCTTAAATGCAATACAAATGTTCGGAATTAAGTGCTTGGAACGTGTTTAACTTACTACACACATTGTTAAGACGAAACTTGATGTTGACGAAGTTTCCTTTTGTTCGTACACCGAAATTCTCCTGTTTGCTTTCGCGATCCTTACTAATCTGCATGCAGTATGAATACAAAGTAGTGTACCATGTGCACGGCAAAATTATCTCTATTGAGAATATATAATAAATTAATAGCAAATGAAACTTCTCTTATTGTTAGCTCAGTTAGATTCGAGTTAGTGAAACAGTTTAGTTTCTGACGCAACTAAATTCGCCAAAATTTAAAATTTTCCTAAAAATGATATGCAAAATCACATTAACATCATAATTCCAGATTTATTCTACAAAACGAACAAGTCCAATTAATTTGCTTTGTGATGTAACAACGCCACTCATTATAGCGGATAAATTTCATTTTCCACGATTACGGGCAGATATTTTGGGCATTTTATGAGAATAAATTCATTATTACGTGAGCAGATTGATGAACTTTCAGGCTGTTTCTAGGGACAATTTTTTGTGTGAAACCCTCAAGGGGAGTTCAGTAATAAATTAGTAAAGGCACTGTCACTCAGTCTATCATTTACTGATTACAGATTGAATTACAGCTCGTAAAGAAATTTGAATCAGTTAGAATTATTCAGCACAAATCTCGTTCATTTCTAATCAACATAATGACGTTGAAATATCATTTTTAGGTTCCACCGATCGATTACTTACGGCAGGTGACCTTGGACCTTGGAGGAGCCACGGGCACGTCATCAGACAACCTCCCTGGTAACTCCTCCACGAGGTCTTCTGTAGCTACACTCATCAAACGTTTCAACGAGGTAAAAATAACCAACTCTTTTGAATGAGACTCATTTAAAGTCCTTTGAAGTTGTTTTAATTTTTTTACATAAACGGCATGTTTGCCAACGGGGAAAGAATCGAGTTATAACTCATCGTTGATGTGTTCTATTAGATCCGTTTGTTATGGCTGTGGATTGAGTTCGCTCGTAGTTGTACGTAATAAAAGCAGTATTTGTTTTCTGTTTTGAAAAGAACGAGTTTTACCTAATCCTTGATTACTCTGCTTTCGCCACAACATGACATCTGAGTTATAATTTAGATTCTTCGAACAGACTTACATTTTCTGCAACATCAAACTTTGTGAAGGATTTTACCTACTTCAGCGCATTAAGTTGCTGCTAAAAGCACCACTTGATATAAAATGCCTAACGTTACCATTAAATATATACCTCTTTAACATCTTAATAAATACGGAATGTGGGAATAAACCTTATGTTCCTTTTAGAACCACTGCGATTTCTCGTTTTAAATGGTGAAAATGTAACGTCATTCTTTCTCCTTCAAATGAATGCGATAATCCTTTTCGACTCTACACGTCGCAATCCATTTTGTGTCCGGCTTTCACATATTCTGTTTGAATGTATTAGGTTAGTGCGTGGGTGACACAGCTTATAATCTCCCAACCCACACATGATGCTCGTCGAGCGGTTCTTTCGTGCGTCCTCCGAGTGGCGTTATCCTGCTGGAACATCGGCAACTTCAATGGAGCCATGGAGATTATTGCCGGCCTCAAGTAAGTCTTCATTTTAACTATAAAATCAAACATTGCATTTCTACTTCTGCTTTTCAATGGGACTCTGAATTTCATAAAATAAAATAAAAAGGCAATAATAACTCATGTGTCGTTGAGAATCAATTTCGCGCCCAGCTGAAACCAAAATGAAATAAACTAACATTGCAGCTGTGTGCTGTTATCGAAACTTCCGTTTTGTGTCGAGTTAAAAAGTGAACGAAAATTCTGGTCCTGACTGAAAACAATACAGGCATTTTTTTAATTAATTCTCGCACCTACTGTACGGTGTTCTTACTAAAAGTGAGAATATTAGCTGTATAATTTATACTTTTCATTAACTAGATCTCAGCTAGAAACCCTGGAATGGTTCTATTTATTAATTAAAGCAGGGAATCTGGTATTTGCTTAATGTTACAGTCAAATATAAACAGAATCTAATGAATTGCAAGGGTTATATATTTTTCCCTTCAAACTATTTTACTAGAATCTCTAGTATAATCGCGGGTTTTCTTCCACCTACCGTTTCCGACCACAAAGCCTAAAAACCGCCAAACATTATTGACATGTTTTGTATGTTATATCCGCCTTGAAACCGTTCCAAACTTTTACTTCCTGTGCACGTATAACATTTCAAGTTTTCGCCGTCTTTTTCTCAAGATTACTAATACTCCTTCATTAGTAACACAAGCATTCTCATAAAAACACGGCGAAATTGAGAATAAAAGTGCCATATTGATTTTGGATTACGTCAAGGAAATTCTTTTACGATTCATTGAGCGCGTTTTTATTTACGCGATATTTGCAGCGTTTTTCTCTGTTTCCGTTGATTGTGTACTGAATATTCGACACGTTTCTCGAATCAGGCGAGCAATAATCCAGACGGGTAACGTGTTCAGAAAACGTACACTTTCATCGGGTCAAAGATGGAATTAAAGTCTCATATTTCTGAGATACTGATGGTTTAAATTTGTGAAGCGGTAATAGAGGTGAGCTTGATATATCGGGCTTTTTAGAGAACAACTTCGGTTTTATTAAAGAAAAAATTGATCTCTTTTTGATTTCCCCGCGATTTTTCTCACCTCATTAGTCATTAAGCAGAACAGGGAAATTCAAAGAAAAAAGATGTTCGGTGTTGAACTGAGTAGTTAATTAAGAATGAAATTGAGTTGACATTTTTTTAGAAAAGAATGTTTTTCATCTGAGCGCTTCAAGCTTCTTGTTTCTAATTAAACAGTTATAGTGAAGCAGGTACAAATGTATCTTGAAGCTGCTCCGACCTTTTACCTGATGTTAAAAAGAAAATCTAATAACACCTCAATTGCTGACGAGTTCAAGTGATGCAAATAACAAAAAAGGAGAGACATTTCTAATAGTAATAGACTTCCAATCAATTTGTTTTGTTCTTCATGCGTAATAAGCAAATATCCAACTAAAAAAGCCGCCGATCTAATCAGATTTTGGTATTAAAATGCATTCTCACTTTGAAGTTCCGATTAAAATTATATGCACTGAAATCATTTTAGCTGAACTTTGTGCTCTTAATTACCTTAACAAAACGTTGCCACAAAGCCAATTATAAAATGTAAATTTCTACTGTAGCAAACCATCCTTCTTTTTGTTTAATACATCGCACTTTTGTAATAATCAAGAAGAAATCGATTTAATCTGTCGATTACCCATTTGTGCACTTAGTTTCCTCTAAAGAAATCAGAACTTGTAATTTGGCAAAACAAACTGACCTAAGATATTCCCATGAGTGTTTGGATAACATTGTTGAAAATACAATATCCAAGATTACCTCTGGATATTTCAATAAATCTAACCATAACTCCGTCCTAAATTATTCTAGACATTTCAGATCCAAACCTCCACTTGTGCCTGTGCCATTGTTACATTGAAACACATAAACTACGTGTGTCATTGCTGTGATGTATTGTTGTGAAAACAATGGATCGAGCGGTTCATTTTCGATAATAAATAGAAAAACAAAACCATTTGTAAGCTATCTGTAATACCTGAAACAACTATTTAAATATGTCATGACAAATAAATTGAACAACTATGGAGTTTAAAATCAAATTATTTAGTGTTAATAAAGTCGTTAAACGTCACGTATTGTGGCCACGCGTTCATCAATAATTAAATAATTTCGGATATTGTTAACACAATTTATAAAAGCTTTTGTTGTCGACCTTATTAGCACGATTTCCTCTCGATAAGTTCTTATAAATACGATCGATATTTTCCTTGTGAAAGCTCAACGCGATATCTATTATTACTAACAAGACATTTTTCATTCAATTCAAAATGTTTTCATATTACACCGGTGTAGCGACATTAATTTGTCCACAATTATGAGCAAAAAGTCGACCTCAAATTAAAGATGTTTGTAATGTCAAATACGTTACGGTAGGTCTTAAGAAGCATTTGCATGAAGATGGTGCAAATTCATCAAGAGATGTAAATATTATTTAAATTTTGTACTTGGTTAACTCAAGCGGTAGTGTTATTGTAATGCTAATGGAAATGATAGACAACTCGACAGTTGGTAGTGGTTTAATGTCAGTCACACTACTAGGGATTAAATCGTAAAGCCGTGTGTACACAAGCTGAGGATGCATTTTCAAGATAGTTCTATCTGACTAACGCACCGGATTTGTTTTAGTTCGCAACTAATAAACCACACACTTTATTATCGTTTTTTTGAAGCGTGTAATTGTTCCTTACGAAACAATATCCATCCATTAAGCTCTTATAGTGAAAGCTGCGATAAGCCATAATCTTATCGTTAACAGCAGTCACTTGGATGTCCCGTGGTGTATAAAATCGTGCGCGTTTTGGAAAATTGGTTCCTGTATGGACCAGTATTACTGTCGTTTGAAGTAATAAGGAAAGTTTGGGGCCATTCGTGACGCAAGGGTAGGGGTTTCTTTCGGCCTCCAGCGGATAATAAAGAGTTGTAGGCCGGCGGAAACTACTTGCTTTTACGTTGCATAAGCTTCACTAAGGCTCTAGAAGATAACATCCTCGTCCTTTAAGTTGTTCGCTGGAAGACCGGTGAAAAAATAAATTTGTTACCCAAGCTGGGTTAAAACGAAACAGTTATTCGAGCACGTGCTCAAAGTTGTTTCGTAAATCTCACGCATTTCTTCAACTTCTTTATTGTTGTCTTCTTTTGTAGGTCCAATAAACTCAAGCCGTTCTGGCTGTCCATTACGGAGAAGGAGACGTTGCCGGTGTTGGACTTCCTATCGGCGGCGCTCCTCTCTGCGGAATATGATCGTGCCTTAAGCAGGGCCTTGGCTATGGCCGAATGTCCGGTGGTCCCGTTCTTTGGGGCCTTCCTAAGGGAACTGCGGGAGATTCTAGCGTCGGGACCACCAGGACATGATCTTGCTGCAGGCTCGGAATCCATGCCGCCGCCAAAGCCACCAAAAACAGACATGCGCAGAGAAAGGGACCAACAGCAACAGCAAAGACAAGTGGTAGGTGAGAACTTTTCCGTTTTGATTTCTCAATGGTTGGAGCGATCTGGAGAGGTGAGAATGATTTTTTTCTACAGTTCATATCAGATTACAATGGAGAAGATCATCATTTTACTAAGATTGGTCCTGGCGGACTTATCAATTTGGAGAAAATTTATCGAACGCAAGCCGTAATGGACCACATTTCCCTTTGTCATCAGCACTATCACACCCGCAATCGTCTTTCACCTACCGTTAGTCTCATCGAATATCTTAAGTAAGTTAAAACTAAAAGACAGTAATACACTTCCGCTTTAAAACTTTTCCTAATAAAACCATGCACATTGCTACTAACAACACTAATAAGAAACTCCCACGTCCCAAAAGCTATTACCGTTCAAAAACGTCATTTATTTTTATTTCTCACTACTAAAAGGTAAATAGGAATGAATAATAGATTTTGTTGACAAAACAGCTTTGAAATAAGCGCTGTATAATTCGTAAAGTTCGTAGAGTGATATAAGAAAACCCAAGAACTTATGCGGGCTTTTGAATAGAAGTTTGTTGATTTTTCAGGTCGTCGACTGTAAATGAGCAGCGCGTTTTAGCAGCTGCACCCCCACAAAGAACTGAATTAGACGCTGAATATGACTGTGATGTAGATGACTATCATCCTGTACAACCGCTCGTTCACGATCATGGTGTTAGTTTTGTTTGTCTTTCGTCTCCACTTACGAAAATTGACCAACACGTTATGCAGGTACGTTGTAACGTCATTCTTTCATGGCTTGCATCATCAAAATCCATCAACTTCGACGTACTCCACAATGTTTTCTTAGTTTGAAATTTAATAAAATATGCATGAGGGTAGAAGCAAACAAACAAGCGTGGAATTTTTTTGACTTGTTTATCAATTTGAATATGCACTTGTCAGAAACTGATATTTTATTGTTGAAAGAGTCATTTTTATTTTACATTGTAAGCACCCATAAATAGCGCATTGTTTTCCGACAATACAATGATAAAATCTAAACATAACGAAGTACTGAATAGCACAAAATATTACTAAAACTTAAACTTGTTTTATGCTGGGAGGAATAGGAATGGAGTTATTTGATATTATATTTCATTTTTGTCTCATTATTGATTCTGTTTCCTGCAAGAAAAAGCGATGGTTAATGTATTTCCATTCGTACTATCATGTGATTAATAATGGTGGATGCGCCGGGTTTCCTCATAAATTTAAACTAGATGCCAAAATATGCACATGTTAATGCTTTTTCCTGAAACCTTATTTACAGATCGTATTTGGTATTCTTGCTGCAACTTTCTTTCTTTAAACTTAATTTACATGTTTTTTAGAAAACTTATTTCCGGTTCAACCATAAATCATCTTTTCATAAAAAGCGTAAGCGCCCAAAAATCCGAGATTATTAAATAGCCGAGTCGTACAAACACTAGATCATGTTCCTTTATTCAAATCAACATTAAACGCTTCAGTTCCGAACCGCTTCGTTCGCATCCTCCACATTTTCATGCACCAGCAAGAATGACCTTGACCTAGTTCTTGTTGGGGCGACAAGTGTCATCTGCGCTGTCGCCCTAACGAACTCTCATGCATGTTTGGGTTCATTACTTCAGATACTCCACCATGGAAGCACGGCAGTTTTATGGGAGGGCGTCGAAGGACCCTCGCCTGGTCTCCGTGGGGTCCTGCTTTATTTGAGGTTGGACCGATCAGCTACGACCTTGACATGGGTCCGTCCCAGTTGGAGTGGGCTGAAAGCTGGAAATACGAATGATTCCGATCCGTTTTCTACTGACTTTAATTTATCTTTTAATCCTGAAGAGACTCTAGCTCCGGGCCTACTCACCAAGCTGGCATTACAAGCTTCCGGAGAACAGTCCACCGGAACAACGCTGGACGATGGGTAATGCACGAAATTCTAATTTTCTCTTACAAGCGCCAACTTAACATCGATTTGGTAGGATTGAAAATTGGGACGCGGTATTAACATTTCAACACGAAACTGGAAATATCTCCCTCAATTCATAAATCTAGCATCGACTGCTGTCACTTTTTTTCTACTTCCTAATATCCACCTCGGGTTTATCTGATTGAACTGGTCACAAAATTACACTCCACAAACTTTATCAAATTACTTTGATTCCAACGTTTGGCAGCAACAAATCTATTATCACCAATTATACTTCACGGAAAAATACACCCACTAATCAGAAATATTGATCGTCTTTTTTAGGATTGCTGTATAAAATATTAGATTCAGGACTAATACTCGTAACGCACGAAATTATTTTTATGCACACCTACTCGTAAAAGAACTTAAGTGTTTTCCATTTAGTGTTTACCCTACTTCTTTGATGTTAAGCGAATATTAATGCAATCCACTACCATTCAAATAGCGGCAACAAATGTTGAGAAAATGGAGATAATTTGATCAGAGCGTTAAAGAAGTGGACTGTGCGAAGCGAGTAAGGTTCAAGGGCAGTAATTATAAAGCACTTTTTAATATTTCCTTTTAGTTTTATTTTTATCAATATTATCAGTTTCACACATGAGCGTGGGAACAATTTGGGTTATATTATGAATTCACACCATGAGACGCCACAGACTCTGTCAATCATCTGTCAAATTCACTAACTAAAGGATATTATTTTTCCTGTAAAGAAAAAATTTAAAATGCAACTCTGTAATTGATTGTTCACCAAAACGATTTTTTAAACATCTGCAATTCACTAGGATTGTTAAACAAGAACTGTCACATTTGTCAGATTGTCACCAAATTGTAGCAGCATCAGCAATAAACGTGTTTTTGTTATTGTCAGTCCAAATTACCAGGTATTTTATTATATTATAACTTTTATTATGGCAGCTCTTGTTTGACATTCCGCAGTAGTTTAAGAAAATCAGCATTGTGTAATAGTATATTAAAACACCGAGTTTCATAAGGCAAATTTTTAGGCACGAATCCAAGTTTATAAAACGAGCGGCAAAGCCGGGAGTTTTATAATGGATGGGTGCCTAAATGGCCTTATGAACGAGGTTTTTATATTATTTTTTCTAATTTGTTCTTCAAACAGAGCTATTTTCGCTATTTTCGCATTCGTTTTCAGTGCTAGAATATCCATATCGATACGGAATGTTAGAATAGCTTTGTTTCCATAGCAACTTGTTAATGTTTAAAATACAAATTAGGAAGTCTGTTTTTTTTAAACCACCAACACCGCACTCTCCCATCACTTTACAATCGGCAACGTCGTGGATGGTGACTTTTTGGTGATAAAATCAAATAGGTTAGTTGCCTTATTGACAATTTCATTTCACAAAACGGCCTTTCAGGCTATGTCGAGTCTTTTCACTATTTAATCCTTTAAAAAGAAATCCTGTAAAAAGAAACGTTTTTAACGGAAATACTGCGTAATTTTCAGAAATGTCACAAATTTGACATTTGTTTTCTCACCAAAAATCTCCGTAGGCAACGTTGCCGGTTGGAACGTAGGGAAGATTGCGGTGTTGGTGACTTAAAAAAACTCGTTCTGCTAAGCGACCAATCACAGAGCCGCATTTTAAATTTGGCGCCTACGAAAATTCTCTGCAGGAAAGATAGGTTTTAAATAATTAAAACATTAACAGTACTTATTCAGGAATCGATAATAAAATGTTTTTTAAAAAGCGACCTGCGTTTTACAATCGCGTTCTTTTAAAATTTGTTTGTTTAATGTAGCGTGATTTGCTGTCAAAACAAACATATTTTCACACTTTCGTTTCAAGTGGGCTGCGTGTTCACTACAGCGAAACAAATGAAACACAAGTAATCTGTCAGAAAGTGTGAACACCAAGCCAGGTGATAACATTCGTATTTCATTCACTGTTGAACAGAATCCAACAAAATAGTGATAAAATTGATATAACTACACTCAAAACATGGATAAAGACAACCAAGCGGAAATTCAGACAAGCGTTGGAAAAATTGAAACTCGAGAGAAAAGCTTGAATGAACTCAAAGAGGAACTTTCTCGGCTGTCGCGCGAATTGGCAGAGTGCCAAGTAAAATTTAGACAATTAAATCAACAGAAAGAAGTTTGTAATAAGCAAGAAACGATATTGAAGAAAGAAGCTCGCGCTTTGAATGAAACTCTTCTGGTCGAGCAGTTGAAGCTTGATGATATACTGAAACAAGCCGAAGCGCACGTGGAGGAGTCGGTACATACGATAAATTGCGCCGTTGAAAAGAATAAGCTTAGATTTGGAGGAAACGGGGAGTTGCAGGGGGCGAAACGGGAGAAGAAGCAAGCATATGATGAGCGTCGGAAGAGATATACTGAATTAAAGGGGGAGCTAGAGGCGTTGCTGCTTTATAAGGAATATCAAGAATGTGTTATTGATGAACTTGAAAATCTAGAAAAACAGAGATCTTAAAATTATTTCAGTTGCATTGTACATTAAAGTTGAATTAATTATTATGATTTTTTTCTAATACAGGAAAATTAGAAATCGTTTGGCGTGTCCGACACACATAATATAAAACCTTTTAACTTTCAATCGAAAGTCTCATTTCTTAATTGAAGAGTTATTTTTCAAAACTCAATAAATCCATTTCATAAATTCTGACAAGGGATTAGAAAAAACGATGATTTGTTCAATTTTCTTCAAATTTACTTGAACTATTTTGGCATAAGAAGGTAACACAATGTTTTAGCAAGAGGTTTTTCAACTGAATAAAAAATACACATTGTTAGATTTACTCAAAATAATCCTAATTTTACATCAAATCCAATGTCAGTCAAAATTTGATTTATTGAGTTTTGAAAAATAACACCTCAATTATTTATTAGTTTAAATTATCAATACTGCATCAATTATTGAAGATGAAAACTCGTGACAAACTGTTTTAAATAAATAAACTTGAAACCAAGCCGTACGTTTCGTGTCCAAAACCTCTTGGACTATCCGGTGGTGTTAACATTGTTGAACTTGCAGATTTCTGGATCTCATGGCGGTTAAAGAAGTTCACTTAGGAGGAAGAGACGCGGAGAAAGACGCCGAGCTTGCGACAGTAGCTCGAAGGTACGGCCTCAGCCACGAGCCTGGGAACGAATGCGCTCTTACAATTCTCTACGGATATAGTTTAAGTGACAATAAGCTACTTTACATCGTATGTCCATCAGCTATATGCAGGTATAATACATTTTTTTTGTCGCAACAACACATACTTGTTCGTGTAACGACTTGGACTTAAAAAGCAATTTTTTTTTGTCTGTGCACAGAGTATGGTTCAGCGGTTTATGTTGGCTGATACGCGGATTATCCAGGCAGAGTTCTTTGTCAGACAGGCGACTTCTGTGGTTACGCGAACAATACATGCAATTGTATCACGAAGACGGATATTGCTGTGGTCCCTTAGCCGCCGACGCTATCAGGGTAAATCAAATACATCACTCCTTACTTACCGTTTCACATTGATTCTTCATAGTCTTTTGGGGGTAGAGACTGGTCCCTTGCCGGCATGACAGGTACGAATCAACCGGGCGAGCCATCAGGGGCGTTAAGACGAGAAGTTTCAATGAAAATCAAGAAGAAACAACTTCTCAGCAATCAAACGTTCAAAGTAAGAATAAAGTACAAATGGGAAAGTTAGTTGTAAATTAAGTTTTATAGGATCGCAGCTTAAGGAGTCAATTCGTGGAGCCTGCGACTATGTGCATGGAAAGCAGCTACTGGAGAAATCCCACGCATCATCGCCAATCGACACCTACGACTTTTCCGGATCACCAGCCGGATGTTTCGAGACATCACAGTTTAGGGCAATTGGCGTATAATTCGTCCCAACCGAAATTTGACAGGTAATTTCCAACTTTGCACCTTCCACTTTGAACTAACTCTATATCGAAAAGTAACACGAAACTGCTCTATTTTTCTTTTTCTAAAACTTCACTACACTTCAACTTTACAAAATTGAATCTAACTTGGATTGTAGCCTCGATTTTAAATTAACAACTATTGAAGAAGTGGCCAATATTATAAACAGCCTGAAATGTAATGTCTGTGGTGTTGATGATTTGTTGTCCGACACACTTTGTTGTCCGTTTGATAAAAATACAGGGTGAGTGATCAAAGTGTTCGAATTAATTAAACTAACATCTGCATGGACTGAAGAGTTCAAAATTTCTAACCATAATTTAAGAATTAAGTGCTTCTAACAACAAATTAGTGAATGCTCCAACACGCAACTAACGAAAAAATGAGCAGAGTTAAATTTTCGCTATTTTATGTTATTTTTAGTTGCTTTTAAGTAGCCGAAAATTGTCATTATTTCCTTCCGCAGAGACAGACACGGATCGACAGAGCACTTGTGGCACGGAAGACATCCGAGAGTGGGCTCAATTCTTTACGATACTCAATTAGACTTTGTAGACTTCGTTACTCTTTTTCGTTCGTTTAGTTTATTAATTCGGAAAGATTTACGGGATCTCTTCGAACAACTAGCAATATCTTATCGAAGCATGGCTGTGAATACAACAAAAGTAAACGGTGTTAAGTCAAAAGTAGAAGCTAAGAAAATGCAAAAACTCGGATTGCTAACAAGAAACAGTCGAGCCGAAATCGAAGGAACTGTGGTAAACTCGCAGAAGAAGATCTTCGACGCGATCGCCGCCGCAAGTATCTTCACGAACTGCGCTGGAATTGATACAAATAACTCGCAAGTGATGACAATGTCAACTTTTACGAAGTTTCTGGAAACCAGGCAGATGGAAGTTTGGACCGAGGAACAAGTGAAGGCTCTTATACATGTAAGAAATTCAACGAGCGTGTAATCGCTTTAATAAGTTTGTTTGCAGAGACACGAGTCGGACGCGAGTTTACGAGCTCAGAACTGCTTGTCCTTTGAGGGTTTTGCGAGATACCTAATGGATAAAGACAATTATGCCTTTGTGAATGAACGCGAAGTTCCTAATGAAAGTGATATGGGTAGACCGATGTCGATCTACTACATAGCGTCGTCTCACAACACTTATCTTACTGGACACCAGCTAAAAGGAGAGTCATCTGTGGAACTCTACAGTCAAGTTTTATTGACAGGATGCAGATGCGTCGAGCTGGACTGCTGGGACGGCGACGATGGCTTTCCTATGATCTACCATGGACATACTTTCACCACGAAGATACCGTTCAACGCTGTTGTGGAGGCGATCGATAGAAATGCCTTTGTTACTTCGCCGTATCCTGTGATCCTATCGATAGAGAATCATTGCTCGCTACAGCAACAGACCAGAATGGCCCACGTGTTCCAGGTATTTCATTAACATTCCAACGGCGCCCATTCTCATGCTCTCATATTTCAGCGCGTTTTTGGAGAGAAGTTGGTGACAAATTTCTTATTTGAAGCTGACTATAGTGATGAACCGATGTTGCCTTCACCAGAACAATTAAAACATAAGATTCTTATAAAAAATAAAAAGTTAATAATGGAAGTGCCTGCGCCGTTAAGTTTTACAGCAATGTCTACGCCTGGCAGGTAATTCTAACATTTGCGGAACGTCAATTGCAAAAACAAAACACTGAGAGACTTTTATTTTCTATTTTACTACCTTTTTGTTTTCCAAATGAGAGCTTTATTGTACCAGAACAAGGCGTTTCAAAACTGCTCCAAAGCAATAACAGTTCAAGTTCTGTTGAGAGACGCGAAGAATTCATAAATAGGTAGATATTCTCCCAGTGAAGTGCTTGGTGCTCCAACCTAACTAATTTATAAACAGGACAGAAGGGAATGGTTTCAAATAGAACAAATAAATGTAAAAAATCAGTTAGATGAACCATAACATACAGGTGTACCCGAATAAAGTGCAAAGATTTTAACCCCAATATCAAACAATGCAGTTTGACATAATAGAAACGGTACCGTTTCCGAAAAAAAAATGATTAAAATTTGCTGCAGAAATTAGTGGGCGCAACTGAGGTCTATTAGGGTAGATAAGTTCATTGTCAAATTCAGTCCAGACCATTAAAAAGTTGGGAATGAAAACGCTAATAAGCAAGTGCCAAAAAATTTCTTTATCGGAGTTCCAGTCAATTTAACATTCATAGAGGTAGAGAAATGTGGGTTTTACAATGTTAAATTGTCCAAATTTGGATTATTTTGAATTTGATTTTTTTTATTCTTTGTCAGTGGTTTCTTCAGAAGTGTCGTGATTAACCTAAAGTTTTAAAAACTGTTTTTTTAATGGATTAAACTGAATTCGATCGTCCAATGGAGGGCATTTGATAATTTTTCGTAATTACTTTTTCATTACTTCGTTTCTCATTAAAATTTCAGTTAGATCCACAAACCGAAAAAATCATCTTCCAAACCAATCAAAATAAAGATCGGTCCTTTTGAGGGCCCAGTTTATTTCAAACAAATTAATTTTTCGCAATAGACACATTGAAAAATGACTTTTTTTTTAAACCACTAAATGAAAGTTAAACAAATATAATTAGAGCGAGCGTAAACGTTTTTTGTTCGAACGGTTTTTGCAGTCTTTGGGAAACAGTTGATGAATTCGATCCCATAAGCGTCGAATAGCGGGTAATTCGAGAGGTTTTTGCCCCATTCGATTTTTTTTGCAGAATCGTTAACTGATATTGGTGTTAAAAATCTTTGCACTTTATTCGGATACACCCTGTATAAAAACAATTTAAGTTTTTTTTTTCTCTTATCGAAACTCAACAGAGTTAAACTTTCACTAACTTAAATTCACTTCAAATCGACTTCTTACCTTCAGAAAAGTTGACTCGTAGTACAAAGGAAGTATTTGCACACATTGCTGACCCTAATCCGTTCCATGGAACTCTTTAACAGAGCGAAAATTGTCATTATATTTGAGTAGTTCTGGAGCGTCTAGGCAGAAAGTAAAATGGGACTTTACACTTGCTCGAATTCCAGACCCGGGTCGGGGATAAGGCACTCAGTTCCCGGTCGAACCAGTTCAATAATAAGCAACACCAGCAGTAGTTCCTTCAATGACGACTTCAGTGATGACGACTACGACGATGAAGACGATGAAGACAATATCGATGGTAAAACTCCTCCACAAACCTCCACTTCCTCAACATTCTCTTTTCCAGAAAAAGCAATCCACGGTATCTTAACCGCCAACGAATCCCCACGCCCTTACGGAGTCCCACACACAGTCTCCAAAACAAGTTCCACAAAACGCGCCGCGCCCGACGACAAAATGAAGAAACGCAGCAGTCAAATATCCAAAGAACTTTCTGACATGGTGGTGTACGTACAAGCAATCAAGTTCCGAGGCCTCAACACGATAAGTCCGAGTAGTTCAGTGAAGCAACGCCAACGGACGTGCATGTCAAGTTCCGGAAGCTCGATCGTCACGACCGGAAGCAGTTCGGCTTCGACTATCAGCTCATCGGGTATAGCTTCCAACGAATCTGAAGCCACGATTTTCGAAACGGAAATGAAACAAGTGCGGCCCAACGTTCATCTTCCGTGTTATCAGTGTTCATCAATCAATGAGAACACTGCAAAAAGACTATGCAAGAGACAAGCGTTGGGAGTGGTGGCGCATACACAGACCCAGTTGATGAGGACATACCCAGCTGGCATGAGGATTGATTCCACGAATTTTAATCCGGTGATTTTCTGGTCGTTTGGACTACAAATGGCAGCTTTGAATTACCAGACGGAAGATACGCCCATGCAACTCAACACTGCAATGTTTGAAATCAATGGAAAGTGTGGATATGTGAGCAAACCAAACGTGATGTGGGACAGGTCACATGTCATGTATCGACGGTTTAATCCATACGACAAAGAGTTTGATGGGCTACACTCCTCCCAGATTGTGATTAACATCGTTTCGGGACAATACGTCTCTCAGAGCAGCGTCAATCTTAACACTTACGTCGAAGTGGAGATTATCGGAATACCTGTTGATTGTAACAAACAAAAGACCAAAGTCGTGCAAAAGAACGCACTGAATCCCATCTGGAACGACACTTTCCACTTTAGAGTGATGTTCCAAGATTTGGCTTTCTTGAGATTCACAGTTATGGATGCCACTGGTAACCATCTCTTGGCTCAACGGATTCTCCCATTGAAATGTTTAAGACCAGGCTACCGACACTTGCGATTGAGATCTCCACAAAACAGGTACCTCAACATGTCGACACTCTTTATATACTCGCGAGTTGAAGAAGAGAGCTTAGAGAATACCGAATCACGCGACTGCATGGAAAGATCCCAGCCGGAAACTGAACCAAAAATTCAAGTTGATCCCAGTGCTGATAGCACTTACTTAGGTATTTCTGGCACTCCTTTGTGCGTAAAACGTCGAATGTTCTTCCTAATGGTTTACGGTGTGGTCGCCGACGAACCATACACGATCTTGAAGATAACCCAGGAAACCACCACCCAAGACGTTCTTCTCTTGTGTTTGCAGAAAATGAACGTTCCTGCGAACAAAGTCAACGACTATATTCTGGTGGAAGAAGTCGCAAGCAGTTGGGAAAAGAAAGATCATAACTTACCAGCGGCTCAACGCATTTTGGACCTTCATGAGAGGCCGCTACAAGCACAGTCTCAATGGAAAGGAGAAGGTCGTTTTATATTAAAAAGAATGGGCGATGATCCCAGCAGCAGAGCCTGGTTGTCATCAATCAGAAGCGTCGCTAATCGCGAAAGAGAAGCGCGAAAATCAGATGGTGCACCTAGTAACGCTTGGGAAGAAAATGACACTTTCTTAGTGTGTATTTACAACGTTTCTCCAGAGATTCCTTACGCTATTTTAAAAGTTCCGTTAAATGCGTGTGCGCAGGACGTTCTTGCTCAAGCTCTAGTCAAAGCGCGGCGACTGGAAGACCCCATGAACTTTGTCATAGTCGAAGAACTAGAATGGGGAGGTACTGGTCACAATATAGTGCAGCGTTCTTTAGCAGATAACGAAAATGTGTACAATGCCCAATCCGGTTGGCAAACAATTGGACGCTTCATCATGCAAGACAAAGCCAACACTACTACTCCCACGTCAATGCGGAAGAACAGAATAACTTCTAGTTTGAGATTAGCTACCTTAGATCGTATTAGTCGCGGTCTGAATGTGGCAAGAAGTGTAGCCACGAACAGTATTAAAGTGCCGGTGCAAGTTGCGCTAAGTGATCCAACAACTTCCAAATGGAAGAACAAAACCGGTGAAGACTCGAGGAACAAGGGAGCACCTCGAGGTAAAGTAAACTCGGAGAAAGACACAGCAGTGACTTCAAGCTCCGCGAATCAGAAACAGCAATGTCAAAGAGAGGTTCATTCAGAAGGTGAAACTCTTAGTGATGAAGACGGCAAAGAGTCGGATTTAATGGCAACAGTGTCGCGATTGAAGAAAGTTTCTTTAAGAAAGTTCAAAGAGTGGAAATCATGACTTCTGGAATAAACTCTTAGTGCATTTTTATTAAATATTTTGACACAAAAGTGTTTGTATTCTTACTAACAGCTTTATAAATAGAGTTGTTAGATGTAGCAACATAGATAGTGTTAAAATTTGTATTCTACAAAATCTATTTTGCTACTGTACTTATTTTGTTTGTTACAACTTTGGCACTTCTTTGAAATTTAAAGATTGTGGTTTGAACTGCAGTTAGACGGAGGCACTTTATTTGTACTTAATTGTCAACTGCACCAGAATTTTACATTCAAATGGTTTGTTAAAATGAAGCTTTTATAAAATTGTGATTGTGTTTAATTCACACTTGTTTCATATTTTTATCTCTATTAAGAGTTAACTACGACCCCATCAATCTTGTCATAAGAGCATATCTCAAATATATTTTGCCTTGATGACGATTTTTGTGATGTTATTAATATGTTTTATAGTTTATATATAATTTATTGAAATTAAATAACTTTATTGTTATTAATATAATAGTAAATAAATAATAGCTAATTATATTTAAACAAAGTGAAATATAATACCTACTTAACTAATGGAAGAATGTACGTATAAAATTGTCTCTATCATGTTTCTCATATCTCTGATATATTTGTTGAATTTTACTAATTTTATTTATTAACATATCCCAAAGATCAACTTGCAGTATTGATAAATTTATAATAATCGTTCTTGTACAATATTTGCATTAACATTGATGTAATTTATAAAATATATCATAATATATTATACATATACGAAAATATATACTGTTACTTTGTAGTACAAACTTGACATGATTGTTTTTACGTAATATTGTTATATTTAACGATTTATAAAATATATTGCGTTCCAAAAACCGCCTCCCCTAATCTATACATCCTTATATAATAATTTTAACTTATTTTTAATCTACAAACCAAATAGTTTTGACTATTTCCCTCAGAAAATTTCAACCAAGCACATTACAGAATTTGGCAAAAATGACCTAGCAACGAAGAATATCAGCGAATATTTAAGCACTAGTGCAATTAGTCCGAGCTCCCATAATATAAAAATCTGAGTCATAAGCTAATTCGATCAAACAAACTTTTTTGAAGGTTTTATGATGAGTAGATTCAAGATCTTCTGGTGTGCCTAGTCGCAGCTTGAACGAAGTACTTCTTGAGGATGATAATTAACACTTGGGTAATTACTATCAAAATAAAATTGGTATCAAATGAAAGATCGGAAGCTGTAGTGTTAGAAAAGTTTGGTTTGGCCTACCGTTTGCCGTCACAATCGCGTGAAAAACACCTGGAATGCTCTCAAGGTCATGCATGCTATAAAGCGATCTGCCAGGTACTTCTGCCAGGAAATGGCATGCACTCGGGATATATCTACTGAATATTTTATTTATGATTTCCAAACCCAAAAAATAAAAGTAAAAAATCACATACTTTTACACGAGCAACCGTTCTTCCATGAAATTAACATGGAAACATAAAATAATTAATCAATATTTAATTGATTAATTTACCTGGAGCCACGGATCGAATCCCGGCTGTTGAACAATAAATTACATTCATCATCATCATTTTTGCACGAAATAGCTCGACAAATAAATAATGCTGAATGTCCGGAACGCAGTAAGAATTTTCTTTGTCGTATCAAAGCTGGTGCTAATGCGAATGTAGGCACCCAACATTTCAAAGAAAGACATGATTCAGAAATGCACATGTGCAGTTGCTTATCGCGTGTAAATCTCGTTTTTATTTATTTTCACTAGTACACTAGTACTGTGGCAAAGTATTGTTATTATAGGTTTTTTCCTCATTCCAACCTTTACAATATAGTTAAATGCAATTCTTAATGTCATTATGAATCATCTGGCGTGTGTGTAATTTTTATCAATTTCATTATCAACTTCCTAAATTCGATGTATAATTTTATCGGTTTGTTTTTTTTTCTTTATCGTGATCGTATAACTCCGTTCTAGGCAATGAATTGTTTTATTATTGTCTGGCCTATCAGCAAGCAAGGCTCGAGTTCCATTGTTACGATGGGATTCCCCTAATTTTGTAAAGTTCAATTTTGAAGGTAAAATTTGTCACAGGATTAATTTAGCCATGGGAGATCAGGTAAGTTATAAATGTTTTTATTGCCAGTACTAATATCTTTGTTTTAAAAGGAATTATTATGTGTAATTTGTAACGAACCCCGACATAACCTTGACCATGACAGCTCCGTGAATCACCGATACAATTTTACAGTATGGGCATATAATAACAACAGGTAAATTTAATTTCATTTTCCTCTAAAAATCACCCCGAAAGATATCGCGGATAAGAAATAATTAAATCTAACTTATTTTATCTTTGCTTTGAGCGTCGGCGGTCTATTTGCTAATCTCTAAAATTGGAAAAATAATACAATAATATCTACAGATACGTAATTTGAATTTTGTGACCAATTTAAATTTTTGAGACAGGAGGCGAAAGGCGTAAGAAAATTGTTCTTATTTTTAGAAAAGCTCTTATAAGCAACAGGCATGGCATTGAATTGAACGTAGAAGTGCAAAAAACTAACAACTTTGCTTTTGACTTTGAGCATAAGAAAGGAAAGTATGTGACAAAGGTAATAAAAAAATGTTTACTTTGAAGAACAAATGTGAAATCCTATTCATTTCAGGTGACTCGCGAGCAGTTACAACTTCATAATTCTACCTTCACTTTCAATTGCAAAATTAAAAATACCAGAAAGGATGCTATTTTTATCATGAATATTAATTTATTACATTTATCTCCTTATTATAATTTGACTCAAGAGCACTCTGTTGGGATAAGCAAAGACACGTTCCTTAAACTCCATCCAGGTGAGAATAATTTTTCTAATTTTTTAATTTAATGTGAAAATGTAGGTAAATATTATCCTTTCAAAATCAGTTTTACTACCAACGTTCTAACATGTGCAAGCTACAAGATTCCTTTATCTTGTGATTTTCAAACTAATGACAACACAGACTTTACCATAGTTCGATCTTTTGTAAGTTGACAATCTACTTTTAAGTCACTTCCACAAACAGTCATCTTACAGTTAACAAAGGTTGATGATCCGACAGAAGTCAAAGATAAACATGCCAAGAGTCCATTCACAAGTCAATCTTGGAAGGATGTTTCAACGATAATACCATCAACTAAAGAAAAGTAACCACCTAACAGCTATCTTTAGAAAACAACATTTTCTGTATTTTAGCCGATATGAGGACCGATACCCAATTCCTCCTAAATACATGAAAGTTCTGAGGTGGGGCTTAGAACGCTTCGATGGTATGACCGACAGTCAGGAACACATCCTGCAGGAATTGAGGTGAAAAATTAACTTAAAGGTGCGTGGTGATTATTTTTAACATTTGTAGACTCCAACTTGAAGAGTTAAAGCAAGACAATTATAATGTTTATTGGCACATTGCTCTATGGTTGGAGGAAATGGGTCAGTTATTGATGCTCACAAAATATAACATGGAAAAAGTAGGTTTTGCTCAGTTTGAGATGCTTTTTAGCTCTTTGATGATTAGGTTACAATGGACATTAAACGCAACGACATCTTAATACTAGGAGTGCCTGGATTAGCTGAAAAAAGGCCGTCGATTATACTTGGTGATTATATTAAGATACGACTGAGTGGTGACCACACGGCTTACAAAGGATACGTGTGCAGAGTTAACGACAAAACAATAGAAATATCGCATGTTGACGATGAGTAAGAGAAAATAAACGACAGTCGACCGATCTAAGTTCATTTTTAGATTCTTTTATTATCTGCAAGACGACCCAGAGGCTCCATTGGACGTTTCTTTCATGTTAGG
This sequence comes from Gnatocerus cornutus, assembly GCA_029298725.1. Lineage (NCBI taxonomy): Eukaryota > Metazoa > Arthropoda > Insecta > Coleoptera > Tenebrionidae > Gnatocerus > Gnatocerus cornutus. The sequence goes on from CM055514.1 coordinate 12,181,835, forward strand.
ACGACTCGTTTATGAAAGAAAACACAGAGCAGTGGACATCTTGGTCCAGAATGGTATGGTGAAGAAACTTTTTCCTTTCAAACAGTCTGTCAGAACCAACACAGCTTATCCCTTACACGACTCACAGTATGAAATAATTTCACTCAAACTTCTTGTAAAATAGTCCTTCTAGTTTCTTTAATCAGAAGATTTGTCAGAATGCCGAGCAGAAACAAGCTGTCAATAAAATTCTAAACAGCGTGCAAGATTCACCGTATATTGTTTTTGGACCACCCGGTACTGGAAAGACTGTTACCATCGTAGAAGCGATTTTACAGATCAAAAAGCGTACGAAGAAAAGGGTACTTATTTGTGCTCCTGCCAACGCAGCTTGTGATATGTTGGCAATGAAGCTGATCGAAACAGGAAAGTGTAGTCCGGAGGAACTGATCCGGATTCATTCAGAAACAAGAGATATGTATGCCTCTACATAGTTTCTTTATTGTCTTAACTAATGGACTTTCAGAAATTCCATTCCGGACAAACTGAAAGACTTCAGTAATATAGACGAAGACGAATTTACTAGGATATTGGCACAAAAACTGTTGTCGTACCGAATTGTAGTTTCAACGTTGGTTTTCATTGGCCGCTTTACTGGTTCTTATTCTCCTGACTATGTTTTTATTGATGAAGCAGCACAAGCAAGCGAACCGGAAGCTGACATTGCTATTTCGTTGGTTCCAGTTGGAGGACAAGTTGTCTTAGCTGGAGACCCGAAACAGCTTGGACCTTTGACGACAAAAGCTGCTGAGAAACTTGGTCTAGGTGGGTACCCTTGGGGTTTTACCTAAAGAAAGTAACGGATTTTATAGGTACTTCTTTGATGCAAAGATTGATGGACCGTGACGTTTATAAGCTTAATCCGAACACAGGAACTTACAATAATAATTTTATTACCATGCTTCGGCTGAATTTCCGTTCTCATACAGATATCTTGTGCTTACCTAACAAGTTATTTTATAACAATCTGTTGAAGGCAGAATCTATGGAAGCTCATCGAGACCCTATCGTGGACATCGTAATTTTTCCCAGAATCAACGGTAAGAGCAAAAACGTTAAAGGAAAATCAATAGAGTTTTGCTCAGTGAGTTCTAAAGAACAAAGAGAGGGTTCCTCTCCAAGGTAATAATCCCCATGACTTCCAAGCAAAATTTTCAATTCCGTTTTTAGCTTCTTCAACTTGTACGAACTTAGAGTAGTCGTCAAGTACGTGAAAGCCTTGCATGATCTTCCTGTCGCTCAAGCGTATAAAGTCAGAGCGAACCAAATCGGTGTGGTGACTCCATACATTCGCCAGGTACCAAATTCTCACCCCATAAACCCAATTCACACGATCATTTCTAGGTTTATAAGATCAAAGAAGCACTAAAACGTGCAGGGTACGATGACGTGGAAGTAGGTACCACGGAATCATTCCAAGGACGTGAAAAAAGGATCATCATCATCAGTACTGTGAGAGCCCAACATTCGTTGCTTCTTCATGATCGCAAGTACAACCTTGGATTTGTTAAACATGATCAGGTAAGTAGAATAAAATGGTAACGTCTTGTGATTATCTCGTTCCAGCGTTTTAATGTGGCTCTGACTCGTGCTATCAGTAAACTCATTGTAATTGGATCACCATTAGTGTTACGGACTGATCCGAAATGGTGTGAATATATCGATTTGTGTGAAAGTTATGGTACAGCTTTTGGAAATATCTTTCCGGTTAAAGATGCTGGGTTTAAGGAGGATGTGCTTAGTAGAGCGAGGTATTTTAACCATGTGGACGGTCAGTTCTCTAAAAGGAGTTTAAAATAAGATTTTAACTATTGTAAATTCACTGATGATAAATAAGTTTTTATAAAATTATTTTTTTTTTTTTAAATGGGATAATTTCGCGCATTCGCATTATGTAAAACCATCTGAACATTATCGCATCAAATGTGATCCCCCACTATAGTAACACACTAGTAACCTTGAGAATTTGTTGATTAAACCACATCACACTGATAGAATAAGTAATCAACTATTAATATATTTATTCTTGTTGAAGCTATCTCTCTTTGTGTTTAGCTCCAAGTAAGTATGCCTTATGAGTACAAAAACATTTAGAATAATGATAATTTAGCAAATAATTTTATTAGTTTTAGTTGTAAAAATTTGGAGCTAGGAAAAATGGATAAACTTGACATTGTTGTCTTTGGGGCCACCGGCTTCACCGGCAAATTTGTTATTTGCACATTGTCAAAATTGTCGAAATCATACGGTCATGCATTCTCCTGGGGAATTGCTGGTCGCTCTGAAGACAAATTAAAAACTGCTTTAACAATTTCTGCGAAAAAACTAGGTTGGTGAGCGATTAAATTCCCAATAAAATCTTCTTACGAGCTACTTTAGGTCATCCTCTTACTGACATTCCTATTATCATCGCAGACATAGAACACGAAACCACTCTGAGAGCAATGGCTCGTCGTGCCCGTGTCGTATTAAATTGTTGTGGCCCTTTTGGTTACTTTGGAGAACCAGTGGTCAAAGCGTGTTTGCAAGAAGGGACTCATCATCTCGATGTGAGCGCGGAAATTCCATACATGGAAGAAATGCAATTGAAATACCACAAACAAGCTCAAGAACGTGGAGTGTATATTTTAAGCGCTTGTGCCTATGAGAGTATTCCCGTTGATTTGGGAGTTGTATTCTTACAACGGAATTTTGGGGGGACCTTAAACTCCGTTGAAGTGATCCTAGAGTTTTGGGAGGAAGAGGGTAATCAATCGGGTACTTTTTTTAATTACAGCACGTGGGAATCTGTGCTGCATGTGTTCGAACGTGGGCAAGAACTGGAGGAGATCCGAAGGAAACTATTCCCGTATAAACTCCCTAAGTTCGAACCGGAGCTGAAGCTAAAGTACGGTTTTTAGACGTAACGTCCTCAATGTATTTATCTTTTTATAGAGTTCTTCCCTTTAAATCCAATTGTGGAAAAGGCTGGATTATGCCCTTCGACAGTATAGATCGCCCCGTTGTTCAAAGAAGTCAACGCTACTTCTACGAAAGACACGCAAAGCGCCCGATTCAAATACAAACCTACTTCGCCGCAAAATCATTTTTGCAAATGCTCCTAATCGTGTTCTTTGGTATAATTGTGTCACTTCTTGCTAAATTTTCGGTAGGGCGTGATTTGTTAAGAAAAGTAAGTGGACAATATGCATAGAAAGATTCACAATAAGCTGACTAACTTTAGTATCCTGAAATCTTCAGTGGAGGGCTCATCAATCGTGGAACTCCCAGTGAAGACAAAACAGAAAAAATTTTCTTCAGTATGACACTGCATGGGCGGGGGTGGAATGAAACACTTCTTGATGGTAATCACCAACATCTCTCTCACCCTAACAAGACCATGACGAGTAAAGTTAGTGGGCGAAATCCAGGATATGGCGGTACTGCTGTAATGTTAGTCTTGGCAGGATTAACTTTGGTCACCGAAAGGGATAAAATGCCTTCAAGCGGTGGAGTGTATCCTCCAGGATATGCGTTTGCCAAGACGTCTTTAGTTGAGCAACTTAACAAAAATGGGATCAGATTTGAGATCTTAGATCGTGATGTATAGAGAAGATTTTTGTGGCAGCTGGGTAGACTTTTTTTAACTTCTTTTTATTCAAACAACCATGAAAATCGTGTTTGCAAGTGAAGAAACTGTAAAATAGAACCTGTAGAGCCATTCCTCATCATTATTTATTAATAAAGTTACGTATTTAAAGTAAAATGGTTCAACACTTTGAAATTCCCAAACCTTAATTTAAATTGTGAGTTCTAGTGACGTATTCGCGCCTTCGATTTCATTGGTTAAGATTAAAAAGGCAACCTACTATTGGTAGATTGAGCAACCTTGTTGCAGAAATAGTCATCGAAAATCTCAAATTACAAAAATCAACAATTACAAAAACAAACTCAATTATCTCAGCATGGAAAACAGCGATGTAATGTTACAATGTTACAACAAAGGTTGTGGTCAAAAATTTTATTTCGCCCAAAACAGTGACGGTAAGTGAGGTTAGGTTACCTTTAATTTTGAATCACCGGCACTTTTCCATTTATAAATTGTAGATTCTTGTTGCCATCATCCCGGAGATCCTGTGTTTCACGATGCTTACAAGGGCTGGTCGTGCTGCAATAAAAAATGTACAGATTTTACGGAATTTCTAAATATTAAGGGGTGCACTAAATCAAAACATTCAAATGTTAAGCCCCCAGAGCCCGAGAAACCTGCAAAACAAGAAGTCAACGTGGATGAAATTATTGAAGTTAAACCAATTGTGCCTGTGGTTAAAGAAAGGCCACCTTTTGATTCACCTCTGGTAAGACTATAAGTTGTTACAAACGTGCTAAAGGAGTCTTTTAGACCGTCATGAAACCAGAGATTGCTCCATCTTTGAAGCAACAAGTTTTTAGTAAACCAGAAGTGGTAGTTGATAAGAATTCAGGAGAAACCGCCATTGGAACACCTTGTAAAAATGGGGGCTGCACTGTTTCTTATGAAGGTCCCCAAACTAATTCAACCACGTGCACTTACCATCCAGGAGTGCCTATTTTCCATGAAGGTTTAAAATTCTGGTCGTGCTGCCAAAAACGGACCACTGATTTTAATGCTTTTCTTAACCAAGTTGGGTGCAGTCAAGGTCAGCATGTTTGGTTCAAAGAGGTACTTAAATTCACCCAAAAGTCGGGGTTTTAACATGAGTTTCTAGGATGAAGACACTAAAGCAGTCCAATGCAGGTGGGACTATCACCAAACTGCTTCCCATGTAGTTGTAGCCATCTATGCCAAACAATATTGTGTACAAAATAGCGTCGTTGAGCTCAATCCCATTAGACTGAAAGCATGTTTAGTTTTTCCACAACAGTCCAATGCGACTTTTGAACTTGATCTTGAATTAAGAGGGGTAAAATTTAGGGTATGAAAAAACAAGTATACATAACTTTCTTTCTAGATTGTTGATGTAGATAAAAGTCAAGTGTACATGTTTGGAACCAAAGTAGAAATAAAATTGAAAAAAGCAGAACCAGGCAGTTGGGCAAAGTTGGACATCCCAAGGGCCAAAGCAGAGCCAGCTAAACCTAGCACCGCCGATTCGGAAATTACTCCCAAGATCGATGCGGTTGACCTTGATGATTTATAATTTTCAGTAAGTTTTGTACTCTTTATAAATGAAAATGGATTTTTACTTGGAAAGAAATTTTGAAAATAAATAGTTTTAGGAAAAGGATTAACTGTCATTGGTTAATGATGAAGCCCTTGTAGTATTTAATGCTTGTTTATTTGTAATATTAAATCAAGACATGGCATATTTACAATCTTCCTAAACCTATAGACTCTACAATATCACATACATTTATCAAATATAAGGAAATATACTTTGGAATGCACAATAGTGCACATGTATATTGTCTACAGATGCCAGTGCACACCTTTTATACCTACAGTCTAACAAATTCGGTCCTCTTTTTAATACAAAAATAATATCAATAATAATGAAGTTTTCTTTTCCGCTTGGAATTGCGCTAATACTATGTTATACATTATTGTACACAAATTCCATAAAATCAACATTTACTGTATACCAGGCAACAGATATTATTGTTCTAAATACATATTGCTTTGCATTAAATTAATACTTTCAGCTAAGCAAACGAGACATTTATATACATAAAAGTTACAGTATCGACAAAATAATATCACAAATCGTAACAAAACACGCTATAAATACTGTAAAAAGTATAAAATACACAACTTTAAAACAAGGTGATAAATTAAAAACAATAATATATAAACCACAATTTAAAACAATTAATAAAATCAAAAACAATATAAAAATCGACGTATCGGATACTAAACTCACATAAATCTATACACTTCATAAATGATTTATCTAATATGGGCTAATATATCTTTAAATTAATTTGAAACTTACTTCTCTGACTTCAAAGTGGCATAACATGACTGACACACTCTAACCGGTTTCAGAATGCGCAATCTAGAAATCTCGCTCTCAAATCTGCTGCATTTCGAGCAGAACACTTGTCCGCAATTTCTGCAGTGGTGTTTTCGCTCATAAATTGTGAATCGGATATTGCACGACGCACAGAAATCTGCTCCTTCGTCTTTTAGCCAGTGGTCAGCAGCTCGGCCGGGGACGTCACAAACGGTCCATGAAAACACTCTGCCTCGTGTATCGCCAACGTACACCGTTCTATGATCCCTGCAAAAATCATCATAACACATTACTTCTAAAAAGTAAAAGTCGTTACTTTGAAACGGCCAGAGCAGTAATGGAGGCTGGTTCTGCGTTGTCTTTGCGATCGTATGCCGTGTGCATGGTCAGTTTGCTTCTGAATACCAACTGTCGCTGCCACTTGAAACCTTTAATAGAAGGGAGTTAAATTAGAGTGGTACTAAGGGGGTAGTTACCGGGCCGAAGAACATTCATCGGGTTTATGGTGCGTTTCCGGCCTTCAGGAACCATGACGAAAGAGTCGGTAAGGCTGGTGTCTGATTTGCTTGTTCTCATGTTGGATCCGTCGTCGACCTCAAGACTGGCACTATCAGCACTGTTTCCGCCTACAATTTTCAATTCAATTTTAAGAATATTCGGAAATTTAAGCTTACCCTCGCTTTTTCTAAAACCTCCATGCACTCTGGATCGTCGTCTTCGCACCGGAACTGGCGGTGACGTTTCCTCAGTGTCACTGCAAGTCTCCTTTTCGTTCTGTTGTTCGCTCCTCCACTCCTTGCAGCTTCCTTCACCCGTTCGCGGTCGATCAATGGACGATCTTCTTGGATTATTGTCTTCAGAGAGACTACTTTCAGAGCCTGATTTCATCAGACTTCCAGAACTCTCATTTGAAACATTAATTTGCTTGACTAAGCGGTGGTGAATCGGAACGGGTTTTACCACTGTTGGTGGTTTCGACTCCTCTTTATGGGTGACAGTTTCGTCAGGAACTTGTACATAGTCGATGGACCACATCTAAAACACAACATTAGATGGTACAAATCAAATTTTCCACATACTCTTGTCACGCCGTCCGTTGATCCCGTCATGATAACATTCAATGGATCCCATTCATGTGTCTGCGAAAATGCAACACATAAAATCTGTTGCATGCGATCAGCTCTCCCGACGCAAGTGTTCACACTTGCTAATTCATCGCCGTTGATACTCCAAACGTGGAGCCAAGTCGCGGCACATGTGGCTATATCACCAGTGAGATCGTTCACAGCGACAGCAGCGATGGGACCTGCATGTCCTCTTAGTTGTCTCACGAAAATCCCTCGGGATAAATCCCAGATGATCGCTGTACAATCTCTAGATCCAGAAACGATGACGTTGTACGCGGGACTCGCTGCAAGACATGTCACGGCATCAGTGTGTGCATATAAATTGTGTTTAATGTTGAGAGACTTCTTCCGGGCTTCATATTCCCAGATTGTGACAACGGAGCTTGTTCCTGCCGTCACTATAAGTTTAGCTGAAGGACAGACGCAGGCGAGGATTTCTCCGTTGTTTTGAACGACACTTTCAGAGACGAAAACCGCTTTGTCGCTATCGTAGTTGCCGATTCTTAGTGAGTGGTCTGCGAAGCCCCACGCGACGTATTTGTTGTACATCGTGGGGATGAGAACTTTGTTTTGTTCGACGGCGAGGACAGTTTTATCCACGTGGAGGATCTGCCCCACTGGACTTTTCACTTCTGAAGAAAAAAACGTTATTTTGTGCTTAAGATGAAGATAATATCACCTTTTATTGGTTGGAGTGAAGGCCGTAGGTTATCCAAATGATGGAAAAATAGTTTCTCCGGCTGGGGCAAAGTAAAAGCTTGAACTAGAGCTCCGGTATCGATAACCGAAGTCCTGTTGTTATGACCACCCATCTTCTTGCACGGGTGAGGTTTCTTGAACAACTGCTTCGGAATCTGCCCAAAATTGTTAATAAACCCAATCGTTGCATTCTTCTTCAGAGGATCATCAATACTGTAAAAACAACATTAATAAATACAAGAAGAAGTAACAACAAACGTACTTATAAATGTCCACGTTCCCTTCATAGAACAAATGGTGGAAGACATTGACGGCATCAACAGCAGTTTGCCCTTGTTGTTTGTACCCAAAAATCAGATCAATCCAATGGTGAAGATTCTGCGAGACGTAGTCACACTCCAACGCCATCCTGTGAACTCTTATAAACTCTCGCGGATCCTGTTTAGCCCACGGTGGAAGAACTACATCCCCTAAAGCAACCCCACTTTGTTTCGCCCCTAAATCAAACTGATTCAAATTCTCCAGAAACTCCGGGAGGTAAAAGAATTCCGGAATCAGCTCTTTCACGTCCGCCATATTATGTTTAGATGCAGACAACCACGCTTCTTTGACTGAATGAAACATGCGATCCGCGAGATCAAAGTGCCCTCCTTGAAGTCGGAGAAAATGTTGTGTGAAAGGCTCACTTCTCACCAAGTAAGAACAGACAATCATAGCACTGGAGTAGTGAGTACCGTAGTGGTACGGGGGAGTTTCCCCGTGGGGGTCGTCCCATTCCTTAAATCGTTTCCGGAACTGCTCCAAACGCTCGGGACTCTGCGCCCCCATGGGTTTGGTAAAATCTCGGAATGTGGTAGGATCAGTCAAATCGAGCTCCTCTGAGTCATAATCAGCGAGAATCCAAGGAAAGACTGGAAACTGCATTAGATCGTTGTAAGATCGCCCAGCTAACGTGTTTAAATGCATGAGATACTGGAAGTTCGAGATTTCGCCTCTCTGAAAAATTCATTTGAAAAAAAAGACAAAGAGAAGAAACGAAACTTACCACCCATCGTTGGGTCACGCTTGTTTCTCCAATGAGATTGCTTAGTAAACTCGTCGCTTGCTCTACATTAGCTGTTCTTCTTTGGCCAGCAACGGATTGTTGAGCACTGTCTGCAATGCCAGTAGCCATGGCCATAAACCTCTGATAGACTTTATTACGAGCTTTTCGAGGAAAAGCCAATAAGTAGTTGCGACCGTCGCCTGAAAACACTTCCAGGGCCATGGGTTGGAGGAGATACCGTCTCTTGTGAACCTCCCTGAAAATATTCATGTAAAATCTTCCAAGAATGACTCTTTTTACCTTATATCCTCATAAGAAAATTTAGAGCATTGTCTCATAGCTCTGGAACGACGAGGAGAACCAGGATTTGGTAGAATCGGCTCGTACTCATTCACATTAGTAGGAACACTTTCGATGTCTCGAATTTCGCGGTTTTTTAACAGGGTAAACCCATCAACTACGTAACAGTGTTCTTGTCCGAAAAGTAACAACCCCTCTGTTGTATCCAACCCTTGAATCCTCGCACAACGGAACATGTGCGATATCTAAAAATAAATAAATAATAGGAACACCGTCTCACACCACGAAACCAACCTTTTCATTCTCCTCCAAGAGCCGCATCAAAGTCTGGTTATCCGGCGGCGCCGATGGTTCTTCCTCAACATCATTTTCCTCCTGTTGATCGTCAGGATCAGATTTCAACCTAGCAAGAGGCGGGAGTGGAGTCAACGGTAGCGGAGAAGGTTCCTCAATGATACTATCAGCTCTTTCTGGTTCCGTTAGACCGGTAACTCCGTTGTGATGGCGCAGTTGTACCGCCTGGTAATAAATTTTACTGTGGTGGCTCGCTGCAACTTTATATTTCAACATCCCCTTTTCGTGATCCGGACGGTATGGATAGTGTAAGTAGAATATTTCGTTCCGCATTGTCTTTTTCCGCATCCTGTGGGGGCCTTCTGTCATGTCTAGCATCCACTTGTCTAGGTAACAAGGTTCGGGAGGGCCCCACAGACCCCGTTCTCTGGTAAGTTCGTTTTCTGTTTGTAGCCATTCCTGGTGCACGTAGCGTTGGGTGTGTTGAGTGGTGTTTTGGTGCTGCTGGCGGCGCATTTCCACAAACGCCCTCAGTAAATTGACGTGATTTACCATCCACACCAAAGCTTGCTTCTTGTTCATTCTTATTTTCACTCTCATTGTGTCGTCTTTCCGCACTTTCGTTCTACTCGCCAGTCTTGTCAACCCTCCCGTGACTTTATGGATTTTTGACTGAATCTGATTGTGGAATTCCCATGGGACTCTGTACGTGGCCTTTCGTTCGGCATCTACATAATTCAACCATAGTTTTGAAGCTGCGTCAAAAACTTGTTCTCTGACCACTGTTAGATCCGGAGCTTTGGCATTATGGTTGGGAACAACCAAAGTAACTTTAAACACTTCTTCAATAGCTGGTTTTTTACACACATACAACTCCTCCCAAACTCTTAACGCGGCTCCAGCCATCAGGTTTCGTCCTTGATGAGCGTTCAATTGCTCATCTCGTGATTCTAAATCGCTGCTTGGATTCACATGCCATGTGGTTCTCATGTTTGCTTCTAGCATTATCTTCATGTCGGCTGTCAACTGGAGAAGGCAGTACGTAAGGCACCCTATAAAATCTAATTCGTGGTTTCCGGCTCCAAATACGATTAATCTGTTGGTTGTAAGTTTATGTAAGGCTTCCAAGACCGACATTTGGTCGGCGATAGTCTCTGTGGATCTAGATAATAAGAACAAGATGCTCCTGTTGAGACAGTGGTACAAACACTCCAAGGAGAGATTCCCAGTTCTGCGTTTAGCTTGACCGATTAGTTTCACAATAAAATCAAAAACTTCATGAGGATCTTTGGTCAAAGATCCTTGCCACAGTTTATCTACGATTCTTGCAGTGAGATAGAACACATTTGGGGTAACATGTTGGATGTGGGCATTCGCCAATGGGACGACAGGAATTGCAGCTTGGTCCCCCACTAACATGTCTGCTGCTAGAAGATGGTCCATGAGGGTCACCAGAATCTCAGTTTGGTAACAGATTTGTTGCGATGACGTTGAGTTCTCAGGGTACGCATCAAGAACCAAATCAATAACAGGCGAGGTTTTACCAGTGTTGGACAAACTCAAAGAATCAACAACAATAACACGGATGAAATCGATTATGAACTGTCTCGCTGGATGCACAGTTAGAGGATCACCTTCTACGGGAGTTCTAGGTACAACCATAACAGACTCTGATTCTTCGCCTGCTGGAGTTGACGCGCCACTGCTGTCGTTGCTGTCTAGCGACGCTAGAAGAGGTGGAGGAAACAGAACTGTTGCTAACGCGCCAAGAACTTCAGATGACATGAAGATGGGCATGAAGTCGGGCATGTTGTGGTACAGTTGAAATAACACCTAGAAACTGAGTTAGTTTCGTTTAAATAAGAAATTTCTTACCTGTATTATAGAAATGGTGTGATTTTGTAACCATTCAGGTAAAGTAGTTTCACCGGGATGTAAAATTGCACGCGCCATGGTCAACAAAACGACGACAGCTTCCGGGCATAAACAAATTCTTGGTGCTACACTGGTAGCGGGTTGGTTGTTGATAGAACTACCCCATAAAAAGGTCCATATGGTGTCTAAATCAAATTTGGTTTCGTTCGGTAACTGCTTTACCGGAACTCCCATTATCAATGCGGTCAGAAGGAAATATACTTCTGGTACTTCTAAATGCGCTGGTAACAGCCAGCCCAAATACTGGAATCCGGGAATGTGGAGAGCTTCGGATTTATTGTCGCTTCCATGAGAGCTACTCATCTGATACCCCAAGACCACTGCCATTTTATTGTGGGTAACTTGTTCCGTGTATCGCAGCCAACCTCCATTGCTGCTTCCTTCGCGGAACCTTTAATAGAAATTACAACGCGCTCGATTTTCAATCAAATTACTTACTTGCTCATCAGGGCGGGATTTGAGCACATCACAACGAGAATCCTCAAAGCCCAGACGACAGTAGTGGAATGTAAATGCGGCTGCATGAAAAGCAGTATCCAGTCGAAGCCCAAAGTTCTTGCGAGTTCTTCTCCGACTATGTTTCGATGAGCAAAAAGCATCGAATGGACTAAACCTAAACAACGATTACGTAGTAAAATAATCTCGCCTTCTCCTTCTCTGTCCACTTCGCCGTCTTTTAAAATTATACTTTTCTCGTTAACTGTAGACGACGAAGGGAGAGTCGCTGCTATAAACTGCCCAAACAAAAGCAAATCTGATTGTCGTGGTTGGCCACCAAGAAGTATAGACAAAAGAGAGAATAAAACTTGACGAGTTGCCACATGTTTAACTTCTGGTGTTATGTGTAATAGTTTTTCAACCAATTGTAGATCTCGCATGATCCAAGTATTGTTGCGTTTTTCGTTAGACTCAGCCGCGAGTTCATATAAGTGTTCTAAATGTGAGCGTAGGAGCTCTCCTGGTGCTTCGTGCCACACCTCCAAGTCGCATAAGAGGTCCTGGAAGGCGGTTCTGTTGGGGATGGCGGACGATTCCCGACCGCTATCAACGGTGCCTACCAAACTAAACGCGAGATGAAGAATGTGGGAGTTGAGAAGTAGTCTTTTACGTCGTAAGAGCATGGCGAGGGTTTGGTAACCTCGTTTCCGGTCCATTTCAGCTTGAGCAACTTTGTTACTTCGTACTACGCAGACTAAGGCTTTGACTCCAGCGTACAAGCTTTCTACGTCTTCCGCCATAGCTATTAGTCCTAATAATACTGAACATCCTCCCACTGTATCAATCTGCAAGGAAGAGTAAGATAACGATGAAAAACTGAGAGTTACTTACAGTAGTTGCAACGGGTCGTGGACAGAACACCCGCACCCCCAAATATCCTATAACAACTCCTCCCAGACTCCTCGCTGACCCCGCTAAGTGCCCTGCAGAGTTGTGAAGAATGCGAATCGGAGTTGCGCTTTCATGACTAGACATTCCTAGTTGTTTAGCAATGGATTTATTGTCTGTGCGACTGTAAACTTTCCGGATTTTATTCAGAGTAAGTTGAGAAACCGCTTTGGCGTTTAAACCGAAAACTACTTTTTCTTCTGAAACTAACTGCATTGTCTCTGCAGTGTTTAGACTCGGTGCTAGAAACGATCCCATATAGTGTGGTCCTAAATGGAACATTTGCGAGACCACAACTGGGGTTAAAACTTCTTCGAATAAGTGACATGGTCCCTGCTTCCAGCACAAACGGGAATATCTCCTCCAAGCTGGAGGTGTCCCAATAAAACCGTAAACTGAAGAAGCTACAGTTAAATTAGCGGAACCTCCTCCGGGGTTTTGGGAGATGTAATGCATTTTCTGCGCGTGTAATTGTTGTCCGTCTAAGTAGAGAGCGAATGAGGAGTTCTTGAGGACAGCGCGGTTGAGAACTACCACGACGTGGTGCCATTGACCTTCTTGAAGGATATCGGGGCACCAGACGCGGGCGCCGTGCTCGCCAGAACCTTCCGGTTCCCAATCTCCAACATCTGTGCACAAAATATTAGAGATTCTCCTCACATTTCTCCATACTTACGATTCGGGATATGAGTTTCTTGGGTCGAAACAATAATCGCCTTGTCCCTCGCCGACAAAACAATCGACAAGCAAACCAAATGGTCTTCTCTTCCCCCGTTGAAGTTCCTCACCAATGTCAAAAGCCTCACGCAATGTGGATCAGTCCGTGGATCTGAAAACTTGTCCACGCAAATCCACGTTGAGTAACTCAACCCTGTTTGCGGTGGAAATAATCGGTCTCCCGATCCGATCCCTCCAAGAACACTACTATCAAGAGTGGAAACTACACTGGGGGCTGTAGGCGACTGTGGGGCGATACTCGGCAAGTACAAACATCCAAAACCTTCAGCGGACATGTCGAACTCAACAAACGGTGGCAACGTGTAAGATGATTGCGCTCTAAAGTCTTTGGGGGTTGTCATGGACACAAGCGTTTTTATTCTAGTCAAAGGAACAGGTCCTCCACCCACTTCTTTGGATTCTAGAGGTAAACAACAAAGGGGATTTCCCAATCGGAGAAAATTTCTAAGATCCGTCGGTTCTAAAGCTTGAGCAGCAAGGCGTTCCAACATGTATTGGAGAGGACCGTGAAGGGGGTGGTTTTCATTTTGAATAGGTACGGAACCGATGGAGAGTAATGAACCAACGAATTCTTTGTCGCACATGACTTGCTGGTTTCTTTCGCTCCGGACGAGAGATTTAATAACTTCCGAGATGTAGAGCTGGAGAGCCAACGCTATCTCTTGTTTTTCATCCTAAACACAAAAGAACTGATTGTTTGATTGGTGTTCCAGAGGACTTTACCTTGATGCATGAGAGTAGTTGCAGCATCGCCACCACGACTCCCGGATGAACTATAATAGGATCTGGAATCGGTGGGCTCAGATTCAAAGAATTAACATTAGATCTTTTCCCAGTTGCGTTAACTTGTTGTTCTGAACTTTGTCTTGAAAGACACGGCGACTTCATCAAAACGCCGGTGTTCATGTTAGGTTTATCAAAAAGGTCTAAAGCTAAGTCGTACAGAAGTCTATACACTAGAGTTGCATAAGATAATGAAGGGCACACTGCATCAGTCAGTCTGAAACCGAGCGTTTTAGAAAAAACGATGATAAAAGGAACAACTCACTCTGGATTAATGATTGATCCGACAAACAGTTTGTGAAAAACGTCCTGCAAGTCATTAGAAGTCTGTTCCGCGTCACACTCAGAGAGAGCTTCCACTTTTTCCGACGTAAAACATCCTAACAATCTAAGAGTATCACAAATAGTGGTTTTACAAATCTCATGATAAAAGAACTTTGCGTTGGCAGGTTCGAATCTCATGGCAGTTGATATCGTTTGAAAAACTAACTGAAGAAGGAGTAGAATCTCGTGATTTGTCTCTTTCTTGCGTAATTTGCCTTCTAGAGCTACCAAGACGCTTGTCACGTACACAAATCCATTGACCTGGAGAAAGTAATAAGAAAAATTGCATTACTTTGTCAAAGTGTACTTACTTTCCTAAACACCGTCCGAGTTCTGTGCGACTCTTTGAGACACAATCTCAAAGCTTCGAGAATATCAATCTTTAATTGCAGAGCTGTTCTTGGTGCGGAATGTAAAGTGGTGAGTAATTGGGCCATGTCGTCGTCGCCACCTGTTGTTAGGACTAATTCTTTAATAATTCCCAAAGCAGCATAGCGGCACTCTGAATATTGGACTAGTTCTTGAACACACTTTGCTCCGCCACATTCTCGTAAAACGTTAGCATTGGCGGCATTGCCACCCAATAAAAGAGTGATGGCTTCGACTATCAACCCTCCCAGTTTCTCCTGACCCACTGGAATAACGTAGTCCCTTCCATTATCCTGTTTGTTTTTCTTTTCTTCCAGAAAGTTTGCATATCGGTTTAAACATGTAACGAAAACTTCTAACATACCAACTTCGCGATAAACATCTTTAAATATAACATTGTGTTTCAATATATTCAACAGGGTTTGTACACATAATATACTACACTCTACGTGATTAAGACTATGAGTTTTTAGAAAAATTGACATGGAAATCAGCTCTTTGCAAGGTACAAAATTCAGCTGAAACACCAAAAATTCGATGAGTTCGAACAATTTTCCTTGGATTTCCTCAGACTTATGGTGGATCTTTTCAGTAAACTGACTTAGAGTATTTTGGTTCTCGAGTATAAAATAATTGGCATTGTCTGAATGGTATATGCTTGATATCGCATCTAAGATGGTACAACACAAAAGCGTGGAATTAGACTTGAGGAATGTGCTTTGTAACACCTACAAACGCCATGTCAGATCAAGATTTATTAAACCGGAAGACTTACATGAAATGCTTGGATATTTCGCACACTGGTACCTCTGCCAGAAGGCTGAGGAAGTGTAAATCCGTGCATTTGAAACAAAGAACCGGTAGATGCTTGTGAGGGTTTCAGTTCGATATAGCCACACATGCACAGGGATGTTACCATTAAAACTAAGTTTCTGATTGATTCTTGCGCTTCGCTTGATTTTTCGTTCTCTAATCTGTAACACTCGTGTTAAAAAAATACTCACTAAACTGCATGAAGATTACTTTAAAAGAAAATCCGACAAAAAGAAATATCCTTGGGCTTGTCTAAAATCATCTAAAAGAGTAGATGACACTTCGCTCGAATCTTTTAAAAAACAAAACACAGTTACGAACATTTCTACTAATTCTAGAGGAGCTAATTCAGGTACTCTTTTCATATTTTCTATACATAAAGCTACGCAGCCTTTAGCTGAAACGAAAATGTTAGATAATTGTTATTAAGAATAATAAGAGTTACAATGGATATAACCAACAACTGGCGGAGTCAGACCATGTCGCGATAGAGTCATTAACACTTCAGCGGCGCTTTTCCTCCACATAACATTATGAGGAGGACACCACGATGTAATAGCCGAAAAGAGAAGCGTTAAATCGTCTTTTCGTGCCAATTCTTCGGCTGGAATTCGATGACTACACAAGCGCACCAACAATTGAACGAAAATCTTTTGTAGTAAAATCCGCCTCTCTCTCGGGGTAAAATCGCTCGAGGAATCTTTACTGTTCGCTTCGTGCTCCGACATTTCGGGTAAATCAAAAAACAAATATAAGCATTTGACTAAAGTTGATGGTACCGAGACTTCAGACATGACCTGAAGTGAATTTGTTATAATTGGAGTTTATTAGTTTGTAATGAGACAAAACCTGCACCAAAGGCGCGTCCCCTGCTGCTAGCAGATTCAAAGTAGACAAAAGCATCCATCCATTACTAGATTCTTCGCAGTTTTCAATTTCAAGAAACTTCGCTATGGCACAACTCGCAGCTTCGGTGCTTTGATTCGACGCCCTCTTTCTGATTTCAGACACCATCAACAAAGATACTTGATGGCAGAAGGCTAGAATGTCCCAGAATTTCTCGTTCATATCGCAAGTTGGACTGGCTCCAAAAACCTTTTAAAAAATTAACGTTGATAGAATCGCGTCTGACATGTCTTTATTAGATTTCACCTTGCAAAAAAGGGGGAGCATATTATACAGTTTGTCATCCCTTTCTTGATCGGATAATGGATGCGACGGATGTGTATACTCCGAAAATAGTTTTTTCAAATGCATGAGACCTAGTTGAGTGTGAGGAGATCCAGGGGCGGCGTCTGATATGTCTGATGAAGAGGCGGAGGGAGCATTGGTCCCTCCACCCCTTAATTTTCTCATGATATTCATTATTAGTGCCTAGAAGCACCTGAAATAAAGAGTTTAACGTTATTATCGATCGAAAACGGAATTGCCATTTTCAACGAGGAACTGCGATAAGATTGTGGAAATCTCAATTTAAACTAAATTTAATCCCAGATATGAGATGCAGTATTGAAATACCGAAAGAAGTTTATTGCGATTTCTGAAAACTGTTTGTTCGGATTTGAATTCTGAATGGGACAAGGAATTTCACATTTTTACAAATCGTGCGCAAACTACTTCAGACCTTGAGCGACTAGTCTTATCAGATTCTGTGATTAGTAATTCTGCTATAATTAGGGTGCGTGCAGAACAATTTTTCTGGCAACAAAAATAACACCTGGAATTTTAATACTAAAATAAACGTTTGCGCTAATCAAATTCTAAGAAAAAACAACAAGAAAATAATGAGAAGTCAAGCCTGTGTCAGTGACTTGAAAAATTTATCTTGATGATCATAACAAAGAAAGTAAAAGTGTCGTATTTTCACGGGAATCTGCATAATAAGAGGAAAGGAACACCTTATTGTCTTATATCCTCTCCCACGCCTATTTTTTAGGATACACCTAAACCATAAACTTGACAATGCATTCTTAGAACAGAGAATAAGAAATTTGTTCTGATTTGGAATGTGTCGCGTCCCAATTTCAGTTGAGGCTGATTTATAATTCGTACAGGCAATTTTGTAAGAACTAATGGCTCACCTACGCAATAATGGATGTAAAAAAATTAATTATTCATAATAGCGTTTCGTCTGGGGTTTCTTTCATCCCCAATTTCGCCTACATTCAATCTCAAATAAACCTTTCATAAATAAATGAGTTAATAACTGAAGCACTGCTCATCGTTATTAATGAGGTAATAATTAGGTATGAGGTTGTTTGCGTAAAACGCTTGAAAAAACGTCACGTCGAAGCATCATTTGGTTACGAAAGTGGCAAAACATGCTTATTTATGCTTGCTATTATGATTCACTCCAATCTGCACCATTTAACGGGAAATAAGAAATTATTTTTCTACAAAATCTTAATTAGTGTTAATTGCGTTATTTAATGTAAATCGTTTCAAGCACACGGTTTCTCATCAACGAACTATAAATTCCCATTAAATATTCATTTCATTCTCATTTTTAATACACCGATGATTGATTATATTCATTTTTAAAAAGATCATTTTATCAGTATCTTCGAAAATCAATATTGGTTGATTCATCATTTTGTTTAGTGACAGGCTATTTTAAAACACAAACAACGAGTGAATTATGACAGTTTTTATACACCTATAAATATAAAATGAAACCCTCTTCCACACTAAAATGTAATAAACAATGCTAGCTCGTTAAATAAATAATTTTATCTTGTTTGTAACTCTACCTTTACATAATCCAGTTCACTGAAAGCGACACCAACTCCCTCGTCAACGTCCGTCATTAAAGAAATTCTGAGAAAGCATCTTCTTCGAGTCGATAGATTAACTTCGAATTAGTAGAAGATAATGGGAGATTCAGTGTGAAACTTTATTGATAAAGGGAGCTAAATTGACAAAATTCGTGTCAATGATTCACAGGTTGTTTATAGAACCTGTAATATTTGATAAGTGATAAAAAAACCGCAGACCTGTGGCGGAGATGAGGATTTCCTGTTCGACCGATTATTGAACATTAATTGTTTAACAACGTAGGAAATATCTAATTGTGTGAATGGCTTTTCAAGGAGTATTTAATTCTGACACTAAGCGGTAGATTTTTAGAACTGAAGGGAAAAGGTTTAGATAATCATTTTATACTGGTAGCCAGAGAAAAAATTAGTATCACTCTTCAAATATTTTTCCACACATTTTACATTTCTATTTGCCCTTTTTGATAAGACAGAAGACACGTGGAAATAAAACTGAATAAAAATAAAACTTCAGTGTGAATACGATTAGTCACAATTTGAATGGTCTATTTTTAATTGTAGTTCCTGCTTTCGAAAAACGAAGCTAAAACGAGTGAAAAATATAATCTCTATTTCTAAAAACATGCACAGTATATTATGCGAAGAATGAGGAACTAAAAACAATAAAATGAAATCAACAATCGACAAATACGAACAAAAAAAAATGTAATCATCAATTGATAACCTTGGAACTTTGAAATATCCGTAAATAGTCGCGAGCTTTGTTTTTTTTTTCAATATAACAAACGCGACGACTCAAAGACTGAAGTTTTTAACAAATCAAATATTTTAGATATAGACGTGAAGATAGGAAATGAAAAAAGACGAAATTTCCGACGATGTTTCCGCTGCAAACATATTAAATTTTTCAGTGTGGTTTCGTATTTCAAAGCACAATTGAGAAAAAAAAACAAATACAAAGTGTTCTTTACTCATGTTTATAAACAAAAAAATATAAATATTTCGGTACAGTGGCAAGTTACAATAATAACATGCTAAATTGGTCCGGCGCAACCACCATTATGCCATCATTAGCGATATAAAGGCACTCAAAAAACCTGTAAATTACCACAGATAATAAGTCATGAGGCAAATTTAAAACCTACGACCGCATAAACGATAAATCTTTGCCATGACTTTTTCCACAATCAGCAATATGACACACTGACCCAAAAATATATCTAGGGAACCCCGTCGATTATTTGCGAATCAAACGCATTTAACAACACTGTGACTCACAAATTAAATAATTTATAACACCACAGTAAACGACAACAAAATTGAAAATGGAAGGCTAGAATCGATTAGTTTCTGTAGTGAAATGCAGCGCATTTATGATCTTTGATAATTGAAGGGTGGAAAGGACGTTTTTACCTGTTCAACATTACGACGATGTGTGTTTTCATTTTACACTAAATACGCCCATTTGGTTTGTATAAGTTGGATGACAGCTGACACCGCATTTATGTTCCACACAAACACAAACCTGCAACACTGCTTCGGCTACGAAACGATGATGGCTCTATTTCGGACGAAACGTTCTGTGAGTCGGCGTGGTAAAGAGAGATAGCTTGAAGTCCTGACGCAAGGAAAAGAAATCCTGACGTGGTTCCGCATGGGTGCACTGGACGATTTTTTGGGTTTTCTTGGGCTTTTTACGGGTTTTGGGAAAAGGAGGTCAAGTCGTCATCTATTTGTACACTTATCGCCAAAAATTGAGGTCTTGGCGTTTTAAATTCTAGGATAAGAACTTGAAGTGTGGACTACCTACGTCCTGTGAAAAAGGTTCAGGATTTCAGAATTTTTTTATTCAATGTAGTTGGAGACAGCCATTGTAAAAGGACTAATATAAAAAAAAACAACAATTTCAACCAAAAGCCATAAAATATAAGACTTTTTGTAAAGTTGTAATTATAATTACATCACAATCAAGGTTAAATTAATTACTTTTTGATATATTGCATGTTAGTCAAAGCTGCAAAACATTTATAATATTAAAATATCACCAAAACTACAGCTAACATTTTCCGTTTTTTACAACGAACCTAACATTTAGAAACCACGAACATACATAAAACTGCTTCATATTTTCAATTTAAAAAAAAAGTTTAATTGTAACTCAAAATTTTCGGACACCAATTTAAAATAGTCTGTTCAAAACAGAATCACAGTTTAATTGTGCTAAAATATCCTTCACGATTCTTTTAGTATAACCGTTTTATTTTCACCGCCCCCATCATGTTCTATTTTCATCGTTTCCTCTGTGAAACGACGGTAACAGAACACGGAGTTGACAAAAAATCACAAAGTAACAAAAAAGTAACAAATTTCGACGCGTGCATGATCACCGGCTGCTATAAGTAACTATTAACATGACTGGTAACCTTCGAAAAGTAATCTGTAATTTTCTTCTTCTTGTCTTCTATGAAACTGAGGGTTTTCGAGGACTCTTCAATGTCGACCTCCATCGCGATTTCTGTTTCTTCTTTTTTGGGTTTTTGAATCTTATCGATTTCAGTTAGCAATGATGTATCGTCATCCTTATTTTCTGTGGGTTTGGGCGCGTCGTCGAACAAACTAATGAAGTCGATGACTTCTTCAGGTTTCGTGGCGGTTTTTCGCTCGACGGTGATCGGTAGAGTTGGGTACACCTTTGGGGTGTTATGCTGCGTTAGTTTTTGTTCGTTTTTCACCACTTTTGTGTTCGGTGAGGTCTTCTTGGTTCTGCTTTCATCGTCATGGTTCGACGTGGACGGTAAACTATTCTCAGTTTTCCGTTTCTGGGTGTTGAAACACAGAAACTGTTTAATCGTCGGTTGCGACTTCATATCGAAATGACACTGTTGGATAAACGAGTAGAGTTTATCTTGGGCGACATTTGCGGCACAGAAGCGACACAGGTACTTCCATAACTGGCCTAGAAGCAACGAAATAGACACGAGTTTTAAAGTTTGGGGTGAATTACTTATTGTGACTTTGTTGTCCGCTAGAAAGAGGTGCATGTTGTAAAAATCATCACGCAATTCCGTGTTGCCGAAAGAATAGTAAACGAGATCTCTTCCTGCGGCGCTACACGACATTAACTGAATTAGAGATTTCAAATAAGGGTCGCCTTTGAAAGCGCCACAACCCCAATTACCAGTCGCAACAGGGGATAAATTTTGCTTTTCTTTACAGCTGAAACCCACGTAGGCCTAAAATCGATACTGTTGTGGTCTAATTCATTATCATAATCAAATACGAACTTTATTGAGCTCTCTTATGATAGTGGAGCCATGGAACTGATCCTTTGACTTGTTAAATCGTGTGGCATCCACCACAGCTATTGTTGTTCTTCTTCTTCCATAAACGTCATAAGGTGTCTCATCGTTAACATTACCATCCCAAATAAAAGAGTCCCCATAGCCCGAATAGCTACTATAACGTTCTGCTCCTGTGACAGTGAGCGAGTCACAGTCGCCTAACTCTTCAGTAAAAAGTCTACTGATGATCAACTCAGGGCAGATGGCAAACCGAATTTCTTCTTGAACGCAACCGTATCCCAACACCCCGCCTCCAACAAATCTAGAAATTAATCATTAGATAAGAACGTAAAACGCGGAGGTGTACTTGTTGGCAAAGTCCACTTGTAAGAGCCCTAAGCCTTCCTCAATCGTCCCTGCACTAGTTATATGAATTTTTGTATTTCCTAAGTTATTGTCGATCACATCCCAACGCGGCATGTTACTTTTGGGGATGAATTTTCTTTCAAACGTGATAACTCCCACGGGATCTACAACACTCTGTTAAAAACCTTCACATTATAAAATAACACAGTACTTTTAGTAGTCACCCTCCTGAAGTAATGAAAAATGCATTTAAATTTCTCTGCGACGCAACTCTGTCTTGTTATCCTCGTATCGGCGATAAACAATCTGAAATTATAATATTACTACCCTAGAAATTTCACAACTGTTCTATACTTTATAAAATTAATTCCAGCGTACGCCCCCACTGAATCTTTCCTCCAGATAAATGTGCACAAGAACGCGTTTGCTAACAGTGAAGCGACTTGTAGCTGACTGAGACTAACAGCTTTTGAATGGTTTTTCTTCAACAGTGGGATGCTTCCTGGAAGTAGTTCAGGCAAGCGTAAGGCAAGTTGTATGATTTTGGGCAATAAGAAAGTGAAGAACTGCTGTGCTTCTTCTTCTTCCAACGTCTGAAATCAATTTATTAATGATAGTAAAATAATTTGGATGTTGATATTGCACCTCATTGAAAAAACGATGCAGAGCTACAAATTTAGGAAGTTTGTTGTTATAACATCCTATTGCTTTCTCTAGATCTTCTACAGAATTAATGGGTTTTGATAAGGCTTCAGTGATGACTTCCCACCTTGGTTTGATAATTTCTTCATTTCCCTAGGGGTAAAAAAATGATTGCAGGACTCAACTCGGTTTGTTTCTTACATTTTTTACTACAAATAGACTGTGGGAAGAAAAGGGCATGCGGACGTAATCATCGTCCCAATGTTTTGGATTTGAGTTGTAATGAGGTTGTGGGGGCTCCTTCAAAGTTGCGGGCAGCTCATACAAAACATGATGATATTTAGAGTGAGTTATAGGGGCTGTGCTGAAGCTCCAAGGGTCTTGCCCTCTGTACATGTCAGATAGAGGAGAACCCAGCCATGGTTGGTCAGTCTTGTCTGTGTCTTTTTCACACATGATGAGCTAGAAAACTGGTTATTTAGATTATTTTACTAAATTTTAGTGCGGGCAACGGACAAAGAATTATTTCAAGAACGGAAATGAAGTCAAACTACTCACTTAGTACAGTCAGCTTCCAAGAATTCAAGAAAGGGTTTGATATTGTTTTGTGTTATCACTGTTTATGAATAATAATTTGATACTTATGATAACACTGGCTTTAAACTTTTAAACATCCCGTTTAGGTTATTGAGGTTATGTTGACGAGACGATGACAGTTCGCGAAAATCCTTTATAAAAAAATTACAGATTGTCCCATGTTGTGCAATGTTACAAGTATTGAAAATCATTAGAAATCGTCATCATTTTCACTTGCCTAATATAGTTTTTAATTTTTTTTATTGAAAATTCGCTTTTAGTTGGTACTCCGGTTTTTCTTCATATTTCCCTAGTATTACGCACTAAAATTTAAACTTTTCAATTTGTGTTTACAATTATTTATGTTTTCACATTTTTTTGTACTTTAGATTAGATTTACTAATATGATATTTTTACATTGTTTTTCTAGTATTGGCATTGCCTCTTTCAGTTTAATAATATAAATATTTATTCTTCTCTGTTTAATAGCAATGTTTAGTGTTTACTATGTCAATAATATCAGAAGAAAAACAACAGATCATGTCGAAATACCTTTCTGCAATTAATAAACTAATATCTGGTGGTGTCTTCTAATAATATTATTAACTGACGTCATTATTTCCAGCAGTTGGTTTTGATAATAAATACTAATCTATTTATTAGCATCGCGAGTATTATTTATTTGTTAAATTCCGGTGTATTCTATCGACCTGTTATTACTGCATTTCATCACATCCAAATTAAACAGTTGTTTACGACAACTTTTACAAAGCACAACAACTAGACAATGGGAAATAAAAAAGTCACAATTTTATAACAATTTTAATTAAAAATGAATAAGAAGTAATGATGCAACTAACTCAATCAAAACTTTATTACATATTTTCAAACATTTCTACCCTTCGCACTGTATTTCCCCTGCGAATTTCCGCCAAAGTTTTATACTTATTTCTCCCTTCAGCCAGATTAACCCGATGAATCTTATCCAAATCCGTGTCTAACGTCTGGTTTCTCGATTCATCCAGTTTTTGTTGCAACAACTAAAAAAACGTCACTACTTTACTTCACACTTATTAATACAAACCTTGAGTTGTTCCCGAAGTTGGTCATTAACATCCGCAACACCTGGCAAGGTGGTATCAGCGCCTTCAGGAAGCTCTTCCAGTTCTTGCTCTTCGTCTTTCCTGGCAGCTTCTTCTAGTTCGCGCTGCCTCCGCTCTTCTTCTTGTTGTTTCAACTCTTCTTCTTTGCGTCGAGCTTCATCGACTTGTTCCTGCAATCGCCGTGCTTCTTCATCTTTCGCGTTAACTTCGTCTTGAATGCGTTGGACTTCGAGTTGTTTCGCTAATATTTCATCTTCAAGTTTTTGTTTTTCTGCCATTTCCATGTTCTTGCTGTGTTCCAAGCGTTCCATCATTTCTTTAAGTTCTTGTTGTTGCTTTTCTAGTTCTTCTTTGGCGCGTTGGAGCTCTTCAAGTTGCTGTTGTAGTTTTTGGATTGTGTTTTGAGCTTCCATTAGGTTCGCTTTGTGCTCCTCCATTTCTTGTTTCATTGCTTCTATAAGTCTCTTATACTCGTCTTCACGTCGCTCGACTTGTTTTCGGGCTGACCGCTCTTTGTCCAGTTTTTGTCTGAAATCAATTGTTAAACACGTTTCGGTAGCACAAATAAGTTACGTACTTTTGAGCTTCTCTGTTTTTACGCATTTCTTGGGCTCTTTCCTTCATCCTAACGATCTCGGTACTCTCTGGTTTCCTTCTTCGGACATAAAGAGCGTGATTGCCGATTCCCAAATTTAGAATGAGCTTACTGATCTTTGGGTCTGGAGTAAAGAATATGAAATCTTGGGAGTTTTTATCAGTTGGCTTGATTACAAACTTTCGGTCTTTGAATTTCAGATTCTTGATTTCGGCCCAGGGAAATGAAATTTGTGGGTTTAGTCTAAAGAGGTAGTGAAAGTAAACGGTTTTAAATAGTTGCGTGTCTTACTTGTCATCAGTTTTGTAGATATCAATACCTAGAGCTGTAACTCCTAGAAGCAAATCAGTTCCTTTTCGGTTTCTAATTTTGAAAAACGTCACTCCGTACATTTCTAGATTTTGGCTTAATTTTAGATATTCCATCATGGCATCTTCATCTTCTAAACCTTTGTGTTTTTCCCACATTGTGATGATGCTTTTTTCCCATTCGTCGTCATTCAATTTGTGCTGAGTTAACACTCTAAAAATTATGAATCAGACTGTAACAAATAGAGATACTAAATCGTACCTCTCAGGGATCAATTTCTTGATTTGAGGAGACCAGTTCTTATTGTCTTCTTTGTTGTAGTCTCCATACTTTGCTTGGAGAGCATATGATGCCAACAAAGCACAGGTATCTGCCGGACAGTATATTTCATCTCTATAGATCTCGGTTTTAACTTGCGAAAAAAATAACTCTATTGTGGATTTTTCAATCAACTCTTCTGACACTTCTTCTGGGAAATATTTTACTTTGAAGTGTAACCTTTCCAGGACGTTTCTAAAATCTTTCAAGTTCTGAAAATTGTGTTTAATAATGCGTGCAATTAGAAAGTTAGTGAAAACCAAAATAAAAAATTGTGATTCTAATCTCGGGTTGCGTAAACCTCTCAGTTTTGATAATAACAGATTTAGTACTAAACACGTGTCACTGAAATTTTGTATTTTGGTTTTTTGTTTTTGGAAAGAAGGAAGATTTTACCTTTTTTGACCCATCGATCCAAATCTGTTCGTTGTCTGGCCCTCTGTACATCAGTCCAAAATACCATTTTTCAAAAATGAGCAAATTCTTGCACATTAACTCAAAAATCTCCCTGATGTAGGTTTTTGGTAACGCATTTAATTCACATTCTGAAACCGCTGACCTCACAATAAGTTTCATTTTGACTATTGAATGAGGACAGAATCTAGATACTGGATCGTAACACAGAAAGTGGAATGTTATCAAAAACACATAGATTAGATAAGAAAGCAAAAATAATAAAAACTTATTATTGAATCTATCTTTTCCCAGCGTCAGAAATTACATTCCAATTAGGTTACTCCAAAATGAATCGTATCACATATTTTATTACGTTCCAAGCTCGAGTAGTTTGCATAACCCAAACTAAGTCATTTTGTTTGAAAATCATTTGTCACCGTTGGACAAACCATATTCCATAAATGTGGGTTTGGAAGGAATTACTGCACACTGTAAATACAGCTGAGTAAATTTTCAGGGAGAATTTATCGTTTTGCTACTGTTCAAATTTATGCAGAAAGTGTCTAGAGATGTAGACAGAGAAATCCTGAATAAAAAAATTTTCCGCCAAACTACCAACACGTTTGTAAATTCAGCCAATAAATATTGATAAGATCTAAGTATGTACATATATGTACACTTCCGGCGGTTATTTTTCAATCCAGTTAAACAAACAGTGACTCTTCGTCTCCACCTTTTACTTATTGATAAGAGTTTCCTACGAGGAAATGTATCTTGTTTATGCATTGTAAATTTATAATATAGCTAGAACATGAAATGTTTCTAATAAATAGGTAATAGAATACCTTCTCAGCATACTGTCCGTTTTTTTCCTTTTCCTGCATTATTTTTCCTTCATATTTTTCAAGAATTGGAATTACAATGATGTAAGAACCAGTCAGTGTTCTTGCAAAGTCAAACACCTCATTATACGCAGCGTTTTTATTTTCATTTTCCATAACACCCTTACGGCTCCTTTATGCTTTATGAGTCTCTAAAAGCAAGTTTCTTAGAAAGAATGTACGTAATATAATAGGTATGCGCATCTAATAACAATACATTTTATATTTTTATTCCTCAAAATCAAATAAGACCAAAACTGCTTCGTAAAAGACGCTACGTTGCGAAATCATCTTCATAAAACTGAAGTTATTCTAAAATGACACAACTCCGCAGTCTTACAATTTTTTTATTTGTTTTCTGATTATACCAACAGCTCGTTAAGTTCATAAAATTTACCTTTTTTAATTATAAAACGTCTTAGAACGAGCATCAATCTGGTCCAAGCACTTGCAGGTAAACCCAACGTAATTCAAGCTCAGTCTTAAAAAGCTCTTCTGAGAACAAAGTTTTTGTGAATAAAATTTTTTGTTTGTGTACGAAATTCAGGCGTTCCACTTGAGAAATTGACGCTATTCTCGGTAAATAGCATATTGTACAAAGAACAATGAAATGGTGCATATAAACAAATTGATACGAGTGGGAAATAGACATTTCATGCAAGTTTCACACTTTACTTTTTCTACTACTGCAAATCTTCGTTTATTCATGTAAAAGAAATTATGTTATTTCTTTGTGTGTATTAGCTCATTCCGTACTAGTAATAAACCGCAATAAATATTTTTAGCCATTTGGTTAGTCTCACAAGTCGAAACAATAAAATTCCTCAAAATACGGCTAGCCTATAGCGTTTATCATGCTGCTGATAAAGCAGGTATTTGAAGTTTGACAATTGTGATTATTATTAATCACATAAATACAATTAAAGAGGACTTTCTTGAAACTTGGCATTTTTCTGTTTTGATTAATTTACACATCGGCATTCGTTTATTCCAGTTTTTTTTTAAATTTTCAAACCGTCTGATTATATCAGACATAACCGCACTAGATCGTTGGTTACGGTATACAGCAACGAGTGCCAAATGAAAAAACAATGTACTAATTACGAATTGATCCGCAAAACAAACATTTTTTAAAGCAGTCGTAGAAAAAAATAATTACAATTTGCAAATGTTATTTATTGGACAAAATTTCTAATTTAATTTAACACAGGTACGTAGGTAGATAAATCAAGAATAGTAATCGCCTCAAACTACATTAATCTTAGAATTAAAATTACGAGGATTACAAATCATCGTAAAAATGCTCCACCTATGCCTTTATTTAGAATTTATCCGCAATTGATTGAACAAATCTCCAGTGACAAATCTGTTAAGATTAATGATACTTTCATCGGGAAACAATAGCCGTTGTTACAAACAGGACGAATCCATTTTAAGTAGCTTTGCTAATAGTTAACACACAATTTTGTAATGATAATCGATAATCTACTTTACTAAGATTATCTTGGGATTAACGTAATAACAAATAGAATTGACGTAGCCGTGATGTAAGATTTTTGGATTAGAATTGAACTTATCCAAGCAATGTCAATATCATCTCTTCCCGAAAATTGATAATATTTCTTCATGTGGAAATTGAAAATAAAGTAAATGTAATGACTGAAATGATGTTCTAGGAAGCAACTCCATTTCCTATAACCGAATAATCTAATCTAAATCATTGCTACAATAAATATACCTCGGATATTTCTGACATTAGGAAAACTGGTCTAGGATATCGATAACTCATCAACCAAAATCTTGTTTTTTTCCTTTCTTTTGAAAAGTACAAACGCTGAAAATGCATCTGACGTTTAAGAATCTCGATCCTGAGCTTCTCCTGACATTCAAACATTTTCAATTACCGGAATTACCGGAGTATTTTGTTGGCTTTCAAGAAACCTTATTTAGAGACTGGACCAATCACTAAAACAACGTCAAAATACTGCCGTTGATTTTCTATCAAACCATAATTGAAATATAAAATCATCTTCTCATAACTTTTTGACATCACAAAGTTACATCAGACACGGCTTCAGTTTGGGCCTCGAGGCAATAAAAATCGAACTGATTGTATTTTCCAGCCCGGCGCATCCAACGAATCCTGTGATTTCAGCTCCTCATCTCAACTAGAATTTATTTAAGGATTATGAATTTCGCAACTATTGTTTCTGGCATTTAGATATTACGACTAAAAGCAGTAAATACCTGAGGGTGAGATAATTTCAAGTTCCATTAAATTCTCCACATTGCTGGAGACTGAATTATCCAATCTACTACTGATTGTTCAAATGTAAGTTAAAAGGTCCTTAAGATGATTGCTATGGGTGGCGTTTATGCGTTGAAAAAATTACGATGAAGATATTTGGATTAGGACGAATCGGGAATACGAAAGATGCCGAAGCGTCGGATGCCAAGCGTCGTTTCAACCCCACATCAGTTGCATAGTCGACGCCGATGGTATGGTACACTTTCAACAAGTGCTCACGCGTGTTTTTATACACGCACTGATTGTATCTCTTTATTTATAGAGGAGTGTGATTTTTCCTGATATTGACACAACTGATAGAGTAAGTATAAATAGTGATGCGGAATAATTTATAAAGAAATTAATCGTTTGTTTGAATTTGTTTTTTCGGCGCGGAACAAGAAAATTAATTATCGAGTTTCCATTCTTCCAAGTTGTACTTTTAATTTAGTGTTTTAAGGAATTTAATCCTTCATAATTAAACTCAATCTTCATTTTAATTGAATTGATGAGGAAGTGTGAGCGGTTGATATCTAGGGCCTAATACTTTATAAGAAATTTCAATTAGTTCGAAAATGCAATTAACCAACAACGGTTCGATTTTGAACCAAAATGTGGAATTTCAGGTTGCCTACCAAGACGTAACAACATTGTTTATTAACTGATTTATAGTTAAACTAGTAACTTTAACGTAACAAACAAAAAGAGCGTATCGTTGTTCGCTTTTTCATTTACATCAACATCATTATCAATTCGCTACTTAGTGCAGTAACTCAAATTGAAACTTGAGAGAGAAACTTTCGGAGCGAGTTGTTTTTCTAAAGCAGCTTTTCCAATACGTTGTATGAGCTTAAATTTTGCCGGGATAACGTAATGTCAATTTGAGTCGAAGTTGGAAATTCTTTCTTGGGGTCTTTTAAACTTTCATCAATGTTTGTCCAAAACTTATTTACAATTATGTTGACAAACTGTTTCAGCATACGTAATAAATTTATTCTCCTTCCTACAAGTTTTAGCAGCTGTCGGTCAAATTTCCACTCAATCGTGAAAATTGTATTGGAATAAAACATTTTCACTTTCTATGAACGATAATATAACTAAAAAGTGAGCACGTTTATTTGAAAAGTCTACTGTTATGACTAGGAACGAATTTCTCTAAATTTATTGAAGCACATCATTCTTGTTTGTAAATTTAATTAAAAATAGACGAAATGCCAGACTATTTATATCCAGAAAATATAAATTTAACCATACTTTCAAAACACTCAATATTTAAATTATTAAAAGTACGTATCTCCTTATACTTTTTTTAGAACCTCTTAGCGCCGGTTCTAAGAGAAAAACTCGAGAAATTATAATGCTGCTCGTTCGATTAATGTATAACTCAATGGTATTAAACGTCGTTTTTGTCTCGAAAAAATTCATTAAAAATCACTCCAAAAAGACCCCTTGAAAACAGATTTTGATCGATGTGTTGTTAATTTGTAGAGCAAACTCAAGTTATTTGTGCTCATTTAACGCAAAACTTTACTTTACGGAATCCAAAACTGAGCGAATTTTTAATTTTGAAAGTTTGTAAGTATAGTCGGAAACATCCGGTTTTCACATTGTTTTTCTCGCGATTTTTTAGCTAAGAATTCGTTTTTAGATTTCCCGAAAAAAATTGATATCTCACTTAATCTTGAAGCAATCTAACGTTGTTTTTACTCATTTTACGCAAAATGCACCTACGATAAGATATGACCGTTCAAAGTTTCGGAAAGTTAATTTTTATTTTTAAAATTTTTAAAGCTCGATATGTTCGAAACTACAACTAATAAAAAGAAACGGTTTTCGCCATCATTTATCTCGCGCTTTTCTCCTTTAGAACTCGCCCTTAAATATCTAAAATTCGATAAAGATTTTTGAATTTTTTGTTTATTGGCCGCCACTGGTAAACTATTTGAGCCACTAATCTTAAATTTGACCAGTTGATACATCTCGAGCTCCTCTTTCTATTGATGTATAACTCAAACATATTAAACATCAATTTTGTCTCGAAAAAATAAATTAAAAATCACCCCAAAAAGAACCTTTGAAAACAGATTTTGATCAACGTGTGTTTGTTTGTGAAGCAAACTCAAGTTATTTGTACTAATATAACGCAGAACTTTACGCGAAATCTAAAACTGGGCAAGTTTTTAACGTACGTTAACAATTAATTGAGTTATGGCCATTTGAATTTTTGGGTAGTCGCCAAAGGTTCAAAACTTTGAAAATTCGAAAGTATCGGTGCTCAATATCTCGGAAACTACGTCAGATGAAAAAATACAGTTTTCGCCATTGTTTTGCTCGCGATTTTTTTAGCTAAGAATTCGAATTAATAAAATTTAGGAATTTCAAATTTCCTGTCTATTCGCCAAAACACGTTTCACAATTAGCGAATTAAATTAGAAATTTGTATTTTCATGAAAACGTGCAATAAAAACTAATCAAACTAGTGCGTGTTGTAATTAAATTACTTAATTGCTTCAGTAGTGGCATTTCGTCTTCTCGAGAACTCCCAAGGAATTTAATCTGTGTGAACTCACGGAATGGTTTCTGAAATCAATTTGTTTTTTAGATTGGATCATTTAGTAAAGTCTATTGCACACCACAAGTTTCTCGAATACAAAGAAATTTTATAAGATAACAAAATTTAATCATATTTATTAACCATTGTTGTAAACCCAATTTTAAAATGCTTCTAAATTAATCACATCAATCTTTTATCGCGACATTTTTCTACATTTTTATATGGATATAAACCTGACGCTGCTTCCCAGAAATAAAAGATTATTTAGGTGTGCATCCTCAAAGACAACGTTTTTTCCCCCGAGTTCCCCACAAACGCTTTATCAGAATAGAATCTTCCTTTGTAACATACATGCGAAAGTTCCGAAAAAGCTCCCTTTTTATGTATGTCGCAAATGTATTGTTAAGATTTCTATCGATTCCCGTTTACCTCAGCTCCGATTTTAAGCGTTATTTTGAGTGACCATAATATCGAAATGAGGGTTTGAAAAGTTACACGACAATTTAGTTACTAAGTTTAAAATCTGTGGATTTTGCTCTCTTTCTATTTTATGTTATGAGTAAAATCAAATAAATCACCGCACCAGTTAGCGTCCGAAACAAAATATTTTGTTCAATAATCTGATAAGTTATGTGGTCTCCTTGACAAAAATGTCGATTGTCCTTTTATGATTTTATTTCTACTCGATAAAAGAAACCGTCTTAACTCATCCCAAGGCACATTCCATATTGCTATTTTATTACATGTTATTGATCGTTATGTGTTTTATAGGTTATTAAATTTTATTCGACACTAAAGTAATAATCGTGCCCACTATTTGGAAATATAACTTGCTTTTATGTAATTGTCGATTAAGTGATAAGTTAGGTCAACGCTAAAAATAAAACGCGATATCGCAATTTTTCTACAATTTTATCGCTTGTCCCGGTGATCTCGTCGAATGCCGAAGAAGCAAGAGTAAATTTAATTTAAAAGCGAGTAAAATCCGAGTATAAAGTTCATCTCAAATGAACGCGATTCTCTGCCAAACTTTATTATTTTAGCTGTTTTCCAGGACAGCTGCTGATTTATCCATTCAAATGTCTGTTTGTCCATTTTCATTAAATTTCAATCAACGGTATTATGCTGAAATTGTGAAATATTTGCTAAATGTTAACAAAATTCCCGGTGACAAAACCAATCTAATTTTGTACACCATTCAACACATCACTTTTCCCATCGTTCATAAATAGATATTCGAACATAAACACTGGTATTCGATTAGAAAAAGTCGAGGCTTTCATGTGCGCTCGGACGTGGAAATATTTGAAGGAATAATTCGCAAAGGACGAGTAAACTAATTTACAGCGCAGAAAGTCGAGAAAGCTCTTCTTTCATTGCATTGGGTACTCCCAATGGAGAATGCTCGATTAACGCCTTTCTAGATTGGCAAACTTGAACAGTTTTTACTCACCCTCATCTCTCGGAATAAATTTGATTTAATTTCGGTCTTTTGTTCAATTGTAATTGCATTTTGCAGTCGGTCAAGCATGGATCGACAGTAATAAACATTTATAAAATGGTAATCTTACCCATCTCTACAGCAATTTTGTAGTTTAAGAAGCATTGCAACTACGTGCTTTAGTTACGGAAGTTGAGATGCAATAAACTGAGCTTTGAGAAGTTGGCTCGCTGTAAGGACCAAGCAAACTTAATGGGACAACAAATTAAAACAGCAGTTTCAAAAACTCCACAAATATAAATGCACTAAAAGCGGAAATTTCTGAATTATAAGGTAAGAAATCTGAAAAAAGTTGAAACTGAAAAATTTCGTCTTTAGTATTTCTTGTGGGATAACGAACTCAGCGTCAAATTCAGTCCTAATTAGTCGCATTTACTACAGAAAAACTGGAACCACACGTTATCGATCAGATTGTTTTATTTTAATTAAGCAATAAAAACCTCAGGGCTGCTTTATTTAAAAGCGGAATCATTATTACTGCGTTAAAATAATAAATCAATAAATCCAAATTTTGTGTGTTTTGAATAAATCTCGTCATTATTGTGTTTACATACACCGAATTTAGTTCCATTTAATGAAAATTCGGAAAGCCTTCACAATTATGTAAAAGCTCTATTTAAACGAAAATTTAATTACACAAAATGTCCGAATACAACTGGTTGATATTTGAGTTCATTTTTTCACCTGTGGCCTATAATAATTTGTCTTCCAGACCAATCAATAACATGTCGAAGCTAAATATATTTCGCCGGGTTACTGTTTTTATTTCTTTTGATGGAAGTGAAGCACTCGTGTGGAACTATCCTAGGTGAACTTAAAAGTTCTAACAATGTTTAGATAGGACTCAAAATTAGGAAATGTTAATTTTGGGATTAATCGCCTTTGATCCCTCCAATTCTGTCCACAGAGTGACTCGTAATTAAAAGTCTAATTATAATCTGATAACATAACAGAGTCTATATTAAACGTATAAAATCTCGCTTTGACGGAATAAATTATAGTAATGGTCTCTAAAATAGACGCTTTCCTTTAAAACATTACAGAAATCATATCATACAGATTGTGAGCATCAACTGAAATCAGTGGAGAGTGAAAAGTTGCTGGTACACCTAATCTAATCATTACATGGTTCATGAGGCCAACTGATGTTCTAAAGCTTGATGACATGTGTCGTAAAAAATTGAAGCCATAATGCCGCTCCTGAAAAATCCTTTTCTCAAAACTTAACATAATAGAGTCTCGGGTCGTAAAATGTAAACCAAGTTTCGTATTACCGGATTAGTTAGGAGTCAGGAGCTGCCTTTATTAATTGCAATCAAGAAGAAAACGGGATCTACGCTTAATTTCAAAGACTCCTCCCCTTTTTCCCTGAAAAGGCTACAATTATTGTTACTTTAGGGTTGCTCCAAATTAATAAAAACATTGCCAAGGGCCTGATTACGGGTTTCATGACTTACAGAAGTGACAAGGACTGAAAGCTTTTTACCTAGAAGAAAATTATTATTTATTGCTGGAAACCACTAACCGAGATGTCTAAAGCGACTACCGAAACAGAACAAGGGTCGTAAAAGCTTTTACACTTCTGGCCACAGACCTTCCATTCCCGTTTCTTTCGGCTGTTCATCGAACATATTCATGGAATATTTGTATGCAAAGCTGACCTATTTTGTTGAGGAATCCACAGATGAATTAAAACCACAAAGTCGGGAGCTAGGAATTCGCCCCCTTTATGGCGATGTTAATTGTGAAATATGTCAAATTTCATGGGCAGAAAGAGGGGAAAATATAATTCTATCTTCAGGGAGAGTTACGGTTTGACCCGATTATAAAATGAATTAAAAATTTTCTTAGGGCTTCTAAGTCAAAAATAAATCGACACGCTTTAGTACTTGTTTTCAAAACGGGCGTATTAAAACAGAAAAGATGTAAAGCAGTTGATTAATTGTTTGTATTTGAAAAAAACTTGGCCAGATTTCGTCATCTGTAAGCGACATCAAAGAGATACTGCGAGGTACAATGTGCAAATTTTAGTTAACTTTATGAGTTATTCAACAGATATGATCTTCTGCTACGTTGAGAATGATATAAACTGAAATGCAATTTTTAATACGTCAACTTGAATATCTGACATCAAACAAAGTCGGTAAACTTAGTGGACAGGTCATTTAGTTTTAAGCTTGGCTGTTTTATTTTTTTTTTTTAATGGAGGCAAATATAACCTGGGCAAAAATAACTAACAATGTATTGATTTCTAAGCATCATATTTATAGAATAGCGGATGAAAAATATTCTTCACAAATAACTAACAAATTAGAAAAAGTGCAACCCGGCGCATCCACCAATTTACAACAAAAATAATTGGACCCTTATTTGGAGTCTTTATTGCTCAATAAGCGGCTCTTATCTGCGTTTGTCTTCAAGACAGCTAATTTAAACTCGATACACCTTGGAAAATTTCACTGCAAACTTTAGAAAATAGAAAAGTGATCACCACCAGAATTTCATTTTCGCACGTACATCGCCAAAGATGTGCCTGCAGGTCCATAAATAAAATATTAAAACTTAAATGAAATTAACTAGAAGCAAAAGTACACAAAAGTGTAATTTAACTTCTCGCAGCTTTCGTACAAAAAAGTTGGTATCTTGAGAATGAAATGGTAATTTGAAACCGTATTCGCACCCACATCTCAAGATTTTGCTATTTTGTGTTCTAAATGGGCGTTTGATAAGAGCCTTGTTGTGTAACTAAAATGAAAGAAATCTGGTGCACAATTTTGTAGTAAAAAATCTACAAAAAAGTTCGTTATGAAGACGGCAGCGTCTATTAACTGAACCTACAAAATTAGATTACGTTCCAAGACGAACTTGGGTTAGTTAATTATAACTAAAATTGGACTATAGACAAAGTCTCTTCCTTCAAAACCGTGCAATTGATAAATGGTATATTTAGCCCATTAACTGGAATCCAATTGACAGGGCTATTGTGGACAAGAATTATGAGAACTGAGAACGAGAAATGGTCAAATTATCTTTTACGTCAGGAACAGGAAAACCTAAACAATACGAAAACGGGCAACTAAGTGTTGCACACAATTCAACTCTTTAGCTATAATTACGACAGTATTGGAGAATTCCCGTCAGCAATCCTCTGTTTACTTAACATTATTTTGGGATGTAAAAATGCACTCGAATAACTTGCAATGACCTGAATCTCGCACATGTAATTACGTATTTTGTCTGGAACGCATTTATCTCCACTGTAACAGTAAATATTGATTCTCCCAATAATTAATTCAAAGTTATAAGCCCCAGTTATACCGCAAGTGTGAAAAATAACTTTGCAAAGTTATAGACACAAAGCAAAAGCAGGGAGTAAATTAATTACTAAAAGCCGCGGGAGTACAATTTTCGGTATGAATTCGATACATTTGTCACTATCACGACATTATCTCCGCGAATGTTATTTTCCTATCAGAAAAGTAAACTTTTCATTTTTCACTTTCCGTTGCAACAATGATTGATGATGACATCCCGACATGCGCTATTGGAAGCATACAAATAATTTGAGTAATTCCGTTATTAAACGTTTTCTTGACAAAATTCTTCACGCGTCATTTCACGGTGTTATTATCTGAATGCTCTTCACGCTTGGCCTGTACAGATCGGAAGATGAAACATGCATATCATTATGTTAGCGCAGATGAGTAATCTTCACCTCTATATGTCCTGAATTTATAGTTAACACCACGTTGTCAAATGATGGATATAATCAAGCGTGTTTGTTCTGATTCCAGGTCTATTCATTGGGAAGTTTCATCGGAAACTTGGTAAAAATGCAAGAGATATGCACGTTCAGGAATACATGGAGATAGTTCTAATTACCGTAATTGGAAGTATCGTCATAGCTGCGTTACTTCTATGCTATGCCCGCGTTTTTCGACACATTTGTTGTCCTCCACGCCCCCAAAAGAACAATCATCGCCAGAAGTGTAGAAGAGACTCCATATCCCTCAAGTACATCATGCATCTCTCCAATCAACCCACCGAAACCAGTATAGTTTAAACAAGTACACGAGGAATCCTGTTTATGTTAAAGAACGTTAACGCAAATATTTTGCAGAAAACTCGAAATGTTTACACGAAAAAACTCTATTCATTATCGTATCATATGCGTAAAATGTAAATATCAAGGCAACGATTGAAATGTAAGTTTCTTTTCGTTCACAGCTGCAACGCCACGATTTTGTATTATTTATTAAAATGTAGACTTAAATAAATATTTTCTTGATATTTTATGTAGTACAACAGTTCCTGTGTGATCAATACGTTTTACATTTTCCCGAGATTTGCGCTTTTATGATTCACAGCTACTTGGACGAAAGCTTTATCCTTTATCGTGTCCAGGAATATTAAAGTATGCAAGATTGAACGTTCAATCTCCTCAAAAGGTGTTCACGGGGAAGCCGACTGTGTAATTTTAAGTAATGGCTCGCTTTTTTGCTTACATATTTACAAAACGCTCGCTCAATCAGTTAATTGAAAGACCTGACAAAAAAGGATTTCAATTTTACAACGATGCGGAACTGGAATGCAGATTTCCTTCCAATTCGTAGGGTCCAAGTGATAAGAATTCTACCTACTAGTTGAAACTATATTTTGCAATTCTTGGTTTCATATCTTGCCAATTCCTTCAATTAAGCAAATTAAGCAAGACCGACTCAAAACCAAAATTTCTTCGAAAAAAGTCAAAAATCGACTAAAACCTTTCTTTGTTGAGTTGGAATTAATTAAAATGTAAGGGAGTAATAAGTTTTGTTCAACTTACGAGGAGCGTAAAGAGGTACTAAACAAAATCCCAATATGTAAGACTCAAACACATATCTCGGAAACTATTAGAAATATTGAGCAATCGTTTGCGTCATCGTTTTTCTCGCAATTTTTTACATAAAAAATAATTATTAGATTTTCCAAGAGTCGAAAGTTGCAGTTTTTCGCAAAAATTCATCACTAACACTATGCCAAATTTTTGATATCGATATCTCGCTTAATTTTTTAGGTAAACTTGAGATATTATACATCAGTGTATGCAGATTCCAAATGTGGGATTTAAATTCAGATCCGACAACAAACAACTGAAATATGGCCGATCAAAGTTTCAAAAAGTTAATTTTCATTTTTCCTAATTTTTCAAGTTAAATATCTCGGAAACTATTTGAGATATCGAGATGCGGTTTGCGCCATTCTTTTTCTCGGCTCATTTTACATTAGAAAATGTCCTCAAAAACCCAAAATCCGATAATCGATTTTTCGCGAAAGAAAATTCTGACTCAATCGATGAAAATTTTTCAATTTTTTTATTTTTGGCCATAAATCGTAAACTATTCGTCCGATCGATCTCAAATTTGGCCAGTAGATAGATTTCGAGCTTCTCTTTCGACTGATGCAAACATAAAGGTATAAAACGTCGTTTTCACCTTGAAAACAGTGATTGGAAATCACTCCAAAATGGCCTCTTTAAAACAGTTTTTGGCGAATGTCTCGTTTATTTGTTAAGCAGATTAAACAAATTTTAGCTCACTTTACGCAGAATGTCACGCTGAATTCAAAGCTTTAAGAATTTTTAATTTTCGTCAACAAATAACTGAATTATGGCCGTTTGAATTTTTGGGTTGTCGCTAGAGGGCCAAATTTTTGAGGTTCGAAACAATTCGTGCTCAATATCATCTCGGAAACTATTACAGATATTAAGATGCGGTTTGTGCCATCGTTCTTCTCGCAATTTTTTACATAAGAAATAGTTGTTAGATTTTTCAAAAGTCAAAATTTGCAAATTTTTGCAAAACTTCATGACTAACACTATGCCAAACTTCTGATATCGATGTCTCGCTTATATTTCGGAGAAAACTTGAGTTATTTTATTATACATCAGTCTATACATCACTCTACGCAGAATTTTCCGCAGATTCCAAATCTGGAATTAACATTCAGATCCGACAACAAATAACTCATGGCCGATCAAAGTTTCGGATAGTTCATTTTCATTTTTCCTCATTTTTAAAGCTAAATACATATTTGAATTTGAAATCTTTAAACGTTGCCACCAAAACTTGGTAATTTTTACTATTTTGGGAAGCCCCGTATCTCAAAAACCAGACTCTAACTAAAAATATCCAAGTTTGACTACTGAATCACAAAAATTTGCACCATTCACGAAAATATGTTACTGCCGACTTTTAACTCCCTCAACAAAACCACCGCGTTTTCCCACTCCGACGTTGATGGACATTCGTGCTACTATCGCTCTGTCCAGATGTGTATTCGCATGCTGAATTGTTAATCCCATGGTCAAGCAAAAGAGTGTGAAAACACAAGCGAATTAATCTTTAAAAAAAACGGAACGTGGATGCGCAAATTCTCCTATTTTCGGGTTAACAAAGGAGTAAAGATGGCCCAACTGGTACTAAGCAGATGACCCGGAAACTTGCCAAACCTCAAGAATTTAGAGGAACACAAACGTTTCCACAGCTCGTATTTCAGGCAGCACGTGCAAATAAGTTGTGATAAATTTCTTAATTACAACATTGCAGATGTGTGGATAAACTCATTAATTATTGCAAAGTTTGTTTAGAGGTGTTTTTTCTATCAGCTTATAAAAACAGGTGGAAAAAATTAGTATTTTTGTTGAGTGTTGAAAATGAGTTCCACTTTCAATTAATTACGAAAACGGTCACACCGACCTTATAAATTATTGCGTAATGTAACGCCATTATCATATTTCCACAAAACTCTTTTTTTTTATTAAATATCCCAAAATATTCCTTTGGGAATCTCCCGCAACATTAATTGAGAAAACAAAGTTTGTTTCATATTCAAAAGTTCCCGATTTACAAATTTGATAATGTAGGGAACAGGGCGATTTTACTTCCCTTCTTACCTTCGCAGGAAGGAGAATTGATGTAGGTAAATGCTGTGAAGACGCATGTTCGATAAACAGATGAGCCGTAACATCAGGTGCTCGATGGATAGAATATCAATTCTACTCTTTTTATCACTCTCAAACTATAACAAGTAAGTTCCTCTAGCACAGCAAATTATTCATGATCAGGTTTATTCCGACACTGTAGTTATTAAACTGAGTTATTCAAAACTCAATATTTCTTTTGATACTCTGCACTGTTGTAGATAAAAAGGATTCAAACTATTGATTTTAACACCAAATAAGAAGAGACATAATGTAATAATGTAAATAAATGCAATGAAGGTGACGGAAACTGTGAAGACACAATTTGATTGTTTCTGAATTCTGATCAAAGACTGCAGTGCTTGCAGTCGTAATTGAGTTGAGCGCAGGTAAAAGCATCGAAATTCAATTAGGACCAAGCAAATAATAATTTTTGAAAAACGTGGGATTCACTCGATGCTAAAGCCCAGTGCTAATAAATTATTGTCAATAAAATGTGGTCATATATTCATAATTATTACAAAAATGTAGGCATTATTTTCGTGGCGAAATTAATCTTGGAAAGCAAATGGAAATATTGCTGAAACCCAATCTGAGGAATTATTGATTTTTAATTATGGCCACTTTAAACTTTTTATGCTCGCAACTGTTAATTCGGTAAAAAAAGAATTTAAAATTACCCGCTCAATATTCTTTAAATAAAAATGATTGAACGTCATCCTGATTCAAAATTAGATTAATTAGCGCAAGAAAAATCCAAAAAATTGAAAGCGCGAACTTTAAAATTTTAAATTGAAAAAATCTTCATTTGAATGCCAATATCTCTTTCAGTTTGCTCTTAATTTTTGTGATGGAATGCGGACTAAAGGTAAACACTTCAGAAATGGTAGACTTTTTATTTCTCGTTAAAAAGGACTTTTTCAATGATTACGTAAATATACCAGCACTGGTAAAGTCCTCGCATAAAAATACAGTACAAAGTGTAAATAGGAAATTCCTGGACATGATAAAACATTCAAAGACATTCATTTCAACTCGGCTTAGCCTGATATCTAAGTTACTTTTTTAACAATATCCATTCAAAAGTGAAAGAAATATCGTTTTTTGCATAAACTAACTCACATTTCCTAACTTTTAATCTACGTGAGATCAGAGTGAACAAAAAGTGGACCTTTTTTTTCAATAAATTGCACAATGCGCTCCTACGTTAAATAAATTCAAATTGAAATTAACTTGACTTTAACTACAGAAATGTTGAGCAATGAAGCAGCCATTGTAAGGCATCAGCATGTCCAAAAAAATTAAACTTCTTACTAGATAAACAGAAATTTGGTCACATTGTACTTCTGTAACATCAACAATAACAAAAAATGTAACGTAAAAAGCTCTACAATAATGCAACAAATAAAAAAATAAAGATATTTATCAAATTGTACCATTCATGGACATAAATAAACGTACCATCTGCTATGAATTAGGTGGCTGATTCCTGATATGGTTGTTGTGTCTCCTCAGTACTTGCACAACTGTGTCCTTTAAAGTTTGAGGTTTACAACATTCCTCCAACCAACTGAAGACACCAGCTGATAGTTCAGAGAAGTTACTGACAGAGACATTACTAAAGGTAAGGAAAAGTTGTTCCATGATTGCTTGAAACTAAATTAACATTAGCAAAAAACCTGAATTTTTGAACAAGAACATTACCACAGAAAACTTGACTTCATCAGAAATCCTAGTTTCTGTATGACCAGGTTGTGTCTGTTGTGCTTTGACTATTTGTTCATAATTGGTCTGCATGATTCGAAGAGCTACAACTTCTTTTCTTAAAGCGTTTCTTTCCTCCTCTTGCTTCTTCTTCTGCTGTTGCAAGTACTGGATGTAATCTATTGATTTTTGCAAGACTGTGGCCTTGCTTAGTTTATAACCAGACACATCTGTTTGTTGACATGTAGGCACCAGTTCTTGCAGAGTGTCATATCCTTTCTTGATGGCATCTCTTCTTTTTTGTTCAGCCTGAGTGTGGGCCTCTCTTCGTCGTTCTTTATAACTCATTGAAGAAGGCTTGCTATCAAAGTCATCATCATCATCTAAAAGTAGCTGTTAGCAATGACTTCAGACCAAGACAACTCACCAGAGTTAACAGAAGAGGAATTTCCCAAACCAATAGAACCAGTGCTGTTACATCTCGTAAACGTGTGATCTCGTGGCATGTTGATAACAAATTAATTAAACACAATTATACATGCTGGGAGGTTAGGCTGGATCAGGAGTCAGGACATTTGTCTCTTGTAAACTTTCACTTCACTGTTATCACTAAAAGATAAGGAATTTAGCTGTTGGAAAGTGGGAATAAAAGCAGCAAGGACTAATAAACAATTCTAATCGGAACAATCAAAACAACTAACATAAAAAGTGCACGTTATGCAATCACACCACCATTGTGGTGTATATTGAGTTGCATAAGTATCAGGAGCCAAGGATAAATAAGAAAGAAATAATTAAAAAGACCTGTTTAATCTAATCAGATGTAATAAATCAACTCAATAAAGAAACAAAATTAAAGTTGTTAATTAAACGTAAGCAAAATTGGAAACAGGAGTTATCACAACAACTTATGGCGCCAAATTTTGGATTAAAACACTACTGGTCAGAAGTTAGGGACGAGTAAACTTTTTTTCAAAAGTTGAATATATTTGAAGTATATGAGATTCTTTGTGAATTCGGCTAATTTACATTTATTGCATAATAAAATGAATAAGCATTTCTTGAAATATGTTATCAAACATATTAAAAAAGGTAAATAAAATTGGATTATCACACAAATAATTTATTAACTAAATAAAATACGGGTACATAGGTACATATATTAAATTTGAAAATAGACATTTTTTTCTTTGTTTATTCAATTTATACTTTGTCAATTTAATTCTAGTAGTGTTTATTATCACACCTATCTCTAAATATCCAAATAAAATAAAAGGACACTTTATATTTAAATTAAGTTAAAACTCAGTTATTATAGTGTATCAACGATGTTTAGTAAATTAAACTACCTACAAACTAGTGAAATTAGTAAACCTGTTAATACTTCATGCAAAATATACTATGTAAAGCATGATATTCTTGTAATATACATCATCAATTTACACTGTAAATAATCGATAACTAACCTATCGTTAATGTTTACAAAAATTAGACTAAGTAAATTAAAAATTAATGTTGTACTCGAAATTGTAATTGTATGTTAACATACTTAAAAAATGGCAGTGTCCAATAAAAGAATTTGAAAAATTAATTTGGACCCTACAAATGAAATCCACAGAATATAATACACCTTAGCAAATTTTATACAAAATACAAAAAGGGGCAAGAGAGTTTGTAGTCTATCACACATAATGCTCTAAACTGGCTAGCAAATATGGACACTTCCTGAGACACAATATACAACAGACATGGAGAGCATGTAATACTTTTTAAAGCTGAGAGTTATTGTACTTCTACTGTATGTTGGTGAGGAAAGGAGGGGGTGATTGAAACTAAAACCTCGCTGTGCTCAAAAAAGCTTCAAAATTTACGGCCAACGAATAACACTGTACCAGTCTTAAAAGGCAGCTTTTAAATAAAGAAAAATGAATTAACTGTTTACACCTCACTACGAATGTTGAAATTAAGCTCTGCTTTCTCAAGACAAACATGCATCCTTTGAAATTCCTCCGCGATTAAATTTTTGATCTTTTTGTGTTACGTCCCTTTACGATCCTGCGCGTTTTTTTACTCGGAGGTACCCTTGTAGGTGTCTCTATTGTTTCATTTAATTTTCTTTTGGTACTTATAGTACTGGTGCTAGGTAGGTACGGTTCTGGCTCAGCCGGTCTTACCACCTCTTCTTCTAAAGGAGGAAGCTCGGATGTCGATTCCTCAGCAACTCCAGGAATCGGAACGAAATCAGAAAGAGGTTCTAAACCCAAACCTTCTGGATTCACGCCTTGATTCACCAAAGCTTCGAGTTCTTCAGGATGAGGAAGAACAGCGTTACCACAACTGGTGCAAAATAACGGAGTAGCTGGTGATTTAGAACGCCAATACTGAAGTTCGGTTTTACACTTATTCAATTCTTGTAGAAGAGTGCTAAACTTTCTTGAGATTTCTTCATTCTTCTTTTCGTTTTCGTCCATACGAGACGCATATTCAAGAATCTGCTTTTGTTGCTCAGCTAACTGCTTTTGTTGCTCAGACATGAGCTTCTGTTGTTCTGCAGCTTTCTGTCTGCAAGATCTCACATCCTGACGCAGGATAGTCAGCTGACTGTTGTACCTCTTCATTCCTTGTTTTATTTTCCTGATCCCTTTACGTAAGACGATATTAGACTGTGGTGCTCCTTCCGGTGATGGCTCAACATTAGCTACATCTTGTGGTTGGTTCTCGTTATCTTTCGTTTCTTCCATATCCATAGAATACGAGTCCAAACACAAGTAGCTCTTTGAACTTGC
Source organism: Gnatocerus cornutus (assembly GCA_029298725.1). Taxonomy (NCBI): domain Eukaryota; kingdom Metazoa; phylum Arthropoda; class Insecta; order Coleoptera; family Tenebrionidae; genus Gnatocerus; species Gnatocerus cornutus. The sequence goes on from CM055514.1 coordinate 12,226,693, forward strand.
AGCTACAACAACAACATGAATCATTTACTACAACACCTTCATACTCACATGGATAACTCCCAGCAAAATCGAGAAAATCAGTATTAAAATACGCAATTTCTGGTAAGTCCGGTTCGATCTTTTCCTTGAAATACTCCATTGCCATTGTCGATAGATCAAAGAGTTCATCTGTGACTTTATAAGGACGCGCCAATTTTGGTGTAACTTTGATATAGTGTAAAATGTGAAAAACTTCATCTAAAATTTCACCAGGGAAAAAACAACAGTGTTTACGTTCTATGTGTTTTCCAAGCGACATCTGAAGAAGTGTTAATCTCATGTGAAGAGTTTCTATGATGTCACTTTCGCAAGCCAAGTGATGGTTTCTTCTTGCGCTTTCACGACGAGGCATTTTCTTTTTGATATCATGGAATCTATCGAGCAGCTGATGTTGCAGACGTTGAAATGTGGAGTTCAAAATATGGCCGCAAATACGATCGAATCTGGTGCACACCTGCAGAGAAATTTTAATGTTAGAACGGCACAAAAAAAGATTTTAGTGTTGCTTGTGCCTGCAAACTTTCCTTACATAACTTATTTAAACTAGGTGACAAAAAAGTTGGTGTAATCAATAACAAAAACCTGTCTTGGATAAACATATACATTATTATCAAATTATGCTTGATATGCATAATAAACGCGAAATATTCATTGCAATCATGATAATATAATTTTAATTAAGAATGAGTCAACGCCTCATCTTATTTTAATTTTTTTTCCTCAGTTTAGTATTCGTAACTTTGAAATTAATTGTTAATAATTAAATTCATTGACAAACCTAAAAATACGTGGGTATTTTTAGCTCACATGTATTCGTAGAAGAAGCAAAAAGTTTAATCTACTTTTCGTGTCTTAATAAAATATAAATGAGTTCTCGCAAGATTATACTTGTTAAATAGTGTGACGCTGCGTCCAAAGACTGCAGCGAGTTTCAACTTGTTTTACATTAATTCAAGATTTAATGGTAGCAATCTAGTTCTTAGTCTTTTATGATTTCAAATAATTTAAAGTCATGTGTTTAGTTATGCAAATTTAGTATTGTCTTATCCAGATCGGATCCAAGTTTGATTTGGAGAAATGCCATCATTGGAACAATTTACATAAAACTGATATCAATGTGGAAGAAACCAACATTACATGAACCCAAATTTCTTATGTGCACTCAATGGAATAACAGTAACTTGAAAGGTTGGAATAAATTTGAAAAAGCCCAAAACTTCCTGGAGTGTGAAATTAAGTTGGCAGAATTATCTATAATCTACAATGAAATAAAACTATGCATATTTGTTTTTTGGTGAAATTCAACTTCTGTATGATTGTTGCCATCTGTTTCATAAAATAATTTTATGAATATGCGAAAGATAACGGATCACCATCCTATACACAAAAATTTAAACTTCTTCATTTTTACAAAGCTCTAATCATAAAGTTGAAAACATCGTTAAAAATCAGTTTATTTTACAAAAGAAAAAACCAAAATAATTTCAAGATCAAAAAGTTGGTTTTGGCAACAATATTTGTATTTTCCTCGTGGAAAAGCCAACAAATCTAATGGGTCAAGGTAGTTTTTGCAGATTAGCTAAGAAAAACCTTCAAGTTATTGCAAATATGTAGTTAAATTTAGATGCTAACGAATCTTGACTTGTTTCACCTAATTTAGAGATGACATAACTGCATGAAGAACAAAAAATACCTACTTTTTGTTTTCGACAGAAAAAGCTAAAATAAAGTGGAAGTTTATAGAACCCAATACAGCAAAATAAACAGGAATGACGGTGTAAAAAGGTACAATGTTTGCATAACGACCCAACTCAGTAATTTTCAATGATAAATCACAATCCTTGATTTTAAATCAGTTACAAGCATCTATGCAATGATACTTTGACATTGATATCACATCCTTATTAAAACAAAACTATTTTGTTAAATTCAATGTTGCAGTTTCATCTTATTTAACAGTAACCAAGGAAGAAGACCTTTAGTTACAAATAGTAAGATCACCTCTGTGAATACACGTGACAGAAATAGGGTCTTTTACCCCTTACAACTAAAAAGACAGGAAAAGATACTTACAAATCTCAGTTGACATATATTTTTGTAGGTTAAATAGCCAAAGATTTTCTCAATAACTTCTTGAGGTAAATCTAAAAAATTGGGCTTCTGAGTGCCACTTGTACTTGGAATGGCTTTGCTGCACTGTCCTTGGTGACTACACTGTGCAGCAGCTGTACTATTTCGAGTGAATTTTGCTGGACCATTGTCTGTATTAGTTTGTTCAAAGCTCTCAGAAGTCCCACTGTTCCCAATGGTCATCTGCCTTGTCGAAACCATCTTAAGAGTTTCTTCTAAGCAACTAGCAAGTCACTTTACACCTGAAGACCCAAGTAAAATAATTTTTCTTTGTCAATAAAACCAAGTTAAAACCTTACAAACCAAGTTAATAGGTTAAATCAGACATTCAAGCATCCAACTAATAATAAATCGTGCTAATATTCCACGCAGAGTTAAAACAAATTGAAATTTTTTACGGATATGTCATTGCAATAATCAAAAATGGATGAACCTACCTGAAACAGCTTTTCCCTTTCATTTGCGAGTGGATTATGCATAATCGCGTATTTTTAGTGGCATTTTCGAAACTAGAAGAGTTGGAGAACGGATTTCTGTGTGTTTTATACCAGTTATTGAACTATTTTACCGAACAAAGACTTCACAATGTCCTCATCGGTTGCCAAACGTTAGATCTAGATCCAAATTCTGTAGATCGGAGCGACGAAACTCACTAAACCAACACCGCCAATCCACCAAACTGAAAGAATGAAAGTACCAAGGCACACGCGTGAATGTAGCTGACCAATCGAAACGCTTCTCGTTCTAAACACAACGTTATGGCACGAATTTAAAATTAATATTACAAAATATACAGTTGATTTAATAGTTTCGAAGAGAAAAATTTGTAAATGATTTTTCTTTTTTCTCTTGTTTATTTCTTAGAAGGAGTTTCATGTTTCACTATTTTACCGAACAAAGACTTCACAATGTCCTCATCGGTTGCCAAACGTTAGATCTAGATCCAAATTCTGTAGATCGGAGCGACGAAACTCACTAAACCAACACCGCCAATCCACCAAACTGAAAGAATGAAAGTACCAAGGCACACGCGTGAATGTAGCTGACCAATCGAAACGCTTCTCGTTCTAAACACAACGTTATGGCACGAATTTAAAATTAATATTACAAAATATACAGTTGATTTAATAGTTTCGAAGAGAAAAATTTGTAAATGATTTTTCTTTTTTCTCTTGTTTATTTCTTAGAAGGAGTTTCATGTTTACTTTATTTTTTACCTGCGTAACAAACATTCTTGGAAAATGTTATGATAAGAACGTAATACTTCCTTGTGTGTTTGTTATTTTGAATACAATGACTGAAATTAAATAGTAAATAACTATAAATTTGAATTGTTTCAGAAATTTCAAATTTGTAGACTTTGGTGGGGCACATACATTCGTATTAATATATTAGATTTAAATGCAAATGAAATAGCAAAAATAATAATTAAAAATAAAAGAAAGAAACAAGACTTAAGTTTTTTAATTTTTATAATGTTATATTCAATTTGAAACAAAAAGTAAAAAACCTTGCAAAATGAAGGTAAAATAACATTTTATTAATTTTATGTTACAAAAATGTAAAAAAAGTGCAAGCAACACCATTAAAAATCGAAAGCCACAATTATTTTTTAGCTCTAAAAAAGTTCCTTGAATATCACCTCAAAAAGAAATCATAACAACATTTTTTGGTCAATATTTAGTTCAATTCGGAAGCAAACTTGCTCAATTTCCGCAGCATTTAACGCTGAATTCTAATTCGTGCTCAACATTCCGGTATGTCAACAAATTTTGGGGTTGTTCATGTTAAATTGCTATTTCGTGCCAGAAAAGTCTAATATCCAATATTAAATTGTTAATTTGCTAATAAGTCAATTTTTGAACACAATGCGATTTCAATTTTATAAAAAAGATAACAGAAAGGTGCAGCGTTCGATTTTATTAATTCAGAAATTAGAAACTTTTTATTTTCATTTCCCAAATTTTCAAATCTCAGATTTTACAACAAATATGTAAGCAAAAAATTAAGATTTTTTAACTTTGGTTAAAAAAAAATCAAAATAATTACTTAAGTCAACAGATATGTTTGAATCTGAAAGAAAACAGGCAAACTCTGCATTCCAATACAAGCTATTCAATATTTATGCATCAATAATAACTGCTGACTAAAGAAAAAAAAACTTTGTTTTTTAAGCATTTGAAGCAAAAAAAAACAAATGGGCTTTACTATTAGTATTGATAAACTGTGTATTATGACATAACTATCTAAAAAAGTGTTTTCTAATGCTAATCTGAACTGAATATCAATTCTATGAATTCCAGACTTTTCCGAGTTTATTTCAAGAATAATTAGGTATTGTCAATTTTTCTGAGAAATATTGATACAAAAGCAACCACCTACTACAATATTCAATAATCACCACTGAAAGACGGAAAAATGTATTTAAAAAAAATCTGTTAATGCACGATAATTTTCAATTTACTTACTTCTGTTTGAGGTAATCGATTCTAAATTATTTCTGGGTATATTTCTTAACTCAGTATCAGAAAATAATATTTGTTCAAATTTAGCGTGATGAAATTTTTATCGTCTTTTAAGTGCTCAATTGGCCTTACCATTTTAGAATATTTTGAACTCTTTTTTGATGATTTTTAACAATATTTCGTCTATAGCTTTTGATATACAACACAGGAGTGTCTAAAAATTGAGACATTTAAAGATACTATACTTTTTTGAGAAATTAATTTTTAATTATAAACATTTGTTTGAGGCTTTACTGAGATTTTTTAAAAATCAATATTTTTATTGGATTTTGGGACTTGATTTTTCCTATGTTCTGTTCCAGAATACCATATTTTAATATTGCTCGCATTTGCTAGAAAAAACATCTTAATGTGTGGCTATAACCACCCCAGTTGGGACAAAAATCAATACAATAAAGGAAAAAAAGAATGAAACTAATAAAACATGTAAACAAAAAAAAAAGCGTCATAGGGTTTAACCCCTTGGTAGTCCACTCTTCCCTACGACCCAATTTGAAACAATTCTAGTATCCACTAGTTTTATTCAGTATTTAAATTGTTCGAAAATTAGAACGAGTTATAAACCTTCCTAATAACCATTTATAATTTAAAATAAATACCACCTATAAATTAGGCTCCTTTCTTTTCAAATAGATAATTATCTGCGCATACGGGTCTGCGCATATCCTCCATCTTTTTCGTTCGTTGTGTGTCTTCCACTAGTGACATTTCAGTGGGTACCCAACTCCATTTTTGTTAGAATATTGTTGATAATGATGTGTTTGATTTGTCGTAGAAATCCTCGTTTAATTAGTAGAAAGATGAAGGTAAGTGTTAATATTTTATTTCATATTCATTTGATACAATTTTTGGTACGGTAGCATCATGACAATCCCTATTTTAGAAAATTGGATTGTTTGTAATTTTACCATTTACAGTTGGGTGCATTATGAGGGCAAACTGTAGATATGGAAATTCTTAAATCCGCTTCGGATTTTTTGAAATAGGGGCTCGACAATACTATTGGCCAACCATTGATTACAAGTGCCAATAATAAATATTTCGCAAACAATGCATAATCTCTTATTTTCATTTTTTTCTAGAGTGTTGAAATTCGATTATGCAATAAATCAGCTCATCTCATTTTGTTTCTAAGTTGATATAAAAAATAAAACTTGTTGATCCCTGATCAGGAAGAACAAGGACTTTTACCTTCTTTGTGCCAGTTATCAGTAAAAAACAGCTCTTGCTGGTATTATCTCCAATTTCTATATTTGAGTTAATGTTTCTTAGTAAATACACAGAATATTGCATAATGGTGTCCCAATCAATGTTTTGTTGTTTTTGATATACATTGCTGAACAATTAGTTTGAATATTCAGTTCTCTGTTTACACCACAGACATTTTGGTGCATGTAAGTTCACATTCGTTTCCATTTCCTTTGATTTTTTAAGTGCGGCTATGAGGCAATACTTTCTAGAAATTCCACGTCTAGATCAAACCATTAATTAAATTACTTGCATTTGAACAATATTCTTAACAGGAACTGTAAAATGAGTAATTAAATACGTCGCCAACATTCATCAAATTGACACAATCTCATGAAATATATTCATGGGATGACAAAGATAACATTTGTTGTTTACATGGTCTGTAGACTTCCTGGAATATTTAGGTTGGCGAGAAGTTTTAGCTGTGTCATTCTAGCAACTATTTAAATTGCCGAGGGCAATCAAAGTAAAATTATTATAAACATGTCACACAAATGACAAATTGCGTTAAATTGAATGTCAAAACACCTATCAGTTTCAAATGTGAGGTTATCACCTGTCAAATTGTCAGTAATTTTGATTTTATTACCCTAAAAGCAGAGGCGCTAAATTTGCAATTTAATAAATTTAATAAATAATATGCAGAATATTTCACTGTTGCATTATTTTTAATCTTAACAAAAAGAGCTAAAGATTCCAAGGCTAGACTTAATCGTCCGTTTTAAATGTTTGTTTAATTATGTTCACATTATGGACTACTTTCAAAACTACGTCTTAAGGGCAACATTATTTGTTACCACATGTCCACATCTACAACAAATCATCTCCAGAATTCAGTTTTATTAAGGAAAGAAAAACTGTTGAATTATAGCACCGGTTTGTTTTCTCTGTTAAATAACCAAACGTTAATCTATCGCTAATCACTTTTCTTATTTATGTGAGTGTTGATAAGCTATGTCTACAAACTTTCCGCGGAGCTTACTACGTATTTACAAACTTCAACCTATATTTTTATGATAAAATTGACATTTTTAATTGATTCCGAAAACATAAAAATTTGAAATTCAAATATCCTTATAAATAATCAAATAATTGTAGTGTAAAGTCCATGCTGGATGGAAAACCACGGGAAATCCTGTTCCGATATAGTGGAATCTCGTTGCTACGAAAGTTTACATGGATTTAGGTCTCGTTTCGGAAGTCCTACTGTACTGTTTGAATAAATTTTGAATAGAGCTAAATTTGTAACAAATAAAATTTTGTCACGATCCCCACTTATCTATACAAAGAATCATATTAAAGTGCAAATGAATTAAATCAGCAACTTGTGCCAAAAGGAGCTTGGCGCTGCTAACAATACTTGACGTAATTCTCATATGATTTTATTTTTGTTTACAGCTCAGTAGAACGGCAAAGGCGTACTCCTAGAACAGACTGCTTGGTTCTATCGTTAATATTATTAAGTACAAATTTCGTGTAGTCGTAACCGACAGTGTATCGATATTAATTTGGGTTTTTGGATTATGTTACCACAATCTAGTCGATAGTACTAAATTGATTGATTTGTAAAACCATAAAAAACGATGGCTACTCAAGAAGATCGATCTTTGTCCTCGGGAATCTCCTTTCCTCAGTGGATGAAGACAAAAATGAATGATAGGTAAGGTTTAAACAGATTGTGAAGTTAAAAATTTATCTTTCTTTCTATTTAGATCCGATTTTGAACAGAGTGCTTTTTCGCCAACTGAGTTGGATGACAGTTTCATGTATTATTATCGCAGTAACAAGAAGAAAAGTTTTAGCGAGCAGTCGAACAACTCCATTTCTGCAGCTTTGGCAGAACGACCAATTACCGCTGCAGTCACCGGAGGCCAAGTCGACATTTCCAAACACACGCCGTATTGCCAGAAATTCTTGCAAAGGACTGTGGGTAAGTCGGAGTGCTACTAATGCAAAAACAAACGATACCTGTTACCTTTTATCAAGCTTCTGACGTAGCAACAGTACAATTAGATGTTGACAAAACCTTTTATACGTAACGATCTTAAATAACTCGACGTATTTAATGAAAAAAGCAAACACAATAAAAATAGTCTAACACTGTTATTAGATGTAGCCGGTAGTCGAGTGGACGTGTATTGACCAACTTCTGGAGTGTTTACCAAAAAATCGTTCAAAACATTGTTGTTGAGTAAACAGATCGTGCAAACAAAGAGTTGGCAGTGTTATAAGTTGAAATTACATTGTGTACAATGGTTGAACCGCTAGAATTTGGTCCTTCACCTCTAACTTCTCTCGGTACTCAGATTTTAAGCAATTTGTCATGTTTCCGTCATTTTCAAGTAATGTTTAGATCGTTCTGTCAATGGCAAAATTAATTTTTTTCAGATACAACCACGGCTCAGAAAGTAAAATTCCCGTCAGCCACCAAAACCAAATCCAGTGGAGTTGATGATGGTTTCAAAGGAGAGGCCGCAATGTGTGGTACTTCCGTTGTTCGTGTGGCACATCAGATGGTGACCGGAAAAGCAATCCGTGGCTTCAATATTCAATCAAATGATTGTGATTTGCCTCCAGAGGGATTCAATCCTTCCATCAGAAGAGGTAGCAGATCTTTGCCAGCGTCACCTCTGTCATCGCCGTCTTCTTCGCCGAAAAGCTCCCGTCGGGTTAATAAGTATTTCACGGGACCTTTTGTTGATTCAGAAAACAATCAAGGAACTTGGATTCTATCGAATTTGTTGACGAAAAGACAGACTGTGTCGCAGTCCATGGGGCATATTGCTGAGGAAGGAAATGAGTTGAAGCACACAGCTTCGAATGCGAGTATTGATGAGATTACTGGGGGAAGAAAAAGCACCGTTTTCATTCCAAAGCCATCAGAACTAAGAGAAATGAATTTTTGGTCACCCACTTCTATGTAAATTAAAGTTTAAGTTGTATGTTTACAGCAGCCATTATTATTCAGTGGTGTTGAAAGCAATGTGTTATGTTATTACTTCGGATTAGTTGGTTTTTCTTTAAATCATTTTAGGACTATTGATTACTTTTTGTAACTTGTAATCTAAATGCTCATTATATTTTAATTAATAAAAATACACTTTCGTTAAAAGTTTTTATTTTGGATACCCGCCCATCTACATTGTATAAGATTAAAAAATCTTGAACTCAATCCAAAAGCCGGTTTTTACGGGTTTCTGCCTTTTAGTGGAAAAATTGGTCGCACGTGGAGATGAAACACCGCTTGGTGTATTTTTAAATATCCACATGTGATATTAATAGACACGATTACAACATATTAACTTAACTCCTTTTTCATCGACCACAAATTTGTGAAGACCTGCATAACGAATGTTTAAAATTTGTTCAATCATCGGCTTTCAATATATCAGTGATTGAAAACCGAGACGTATTAGGCGAAAAATAGAACATTTCTTCAGAGACAGAGGATGTGGAACACGTGAGCAACTCACTTGTAATTCAAACGAAAGTAAAAAATCTCAAATTTTTAACATCATCGAAGAGAAGTTTAATTATCTGAAGCAACGCACACAACTAACTCTGTTACATCAGCACTGATTAAAGTTGATGCTAGAAAAAATATAACAAGTGTTAAACATAAGAAAATAAAAAAGTGCTTCGTATGAATAAAAATATTCCTAAACCCAATATGTAATACCTACCAAAGAAGTTCAAAATTTTCTATTACATATTATTTGTTGTTCTGCCAACGCAGCGCGTGAAAATTTTCCTTAAATTTTGAATTCCTCGATTCAAACATAAATAGACTGAGTTTGTTTGCATTCTTACATTTGTAGGTCAAATAATTTACATATAATACGTTAAAAGTTTAGGATTTTTCCGAAAATAAGTGATTTTTTTGGACCGCTTCACACACCTACATTTTTTATCTTGCCAAAATTTCTATTTCCCAATATATTAAACATTCAAATGAAGATTCCAATTGTCTAGACTGAAAATCATGTAAATTAGAACTGACAGAGACTGAATTCTTTAAAGGTGCTGCAAATTTAGCTCAAGTACCAAATATTTCGTGTTAAACTAAACTTTTAAGTCGATACTTTTAAATATCTCATAGATTTTATTGGGAGAAAAGGCTAATTATCTAAATAATTATTAATTAATAAATATTTTCTTACGTGTAAGCAGATTTTTTTTTAAAACCCTCAAAATAAATAAGTTTATAAAAAGGTCAAATCTCTTAGACTAAAATAGGCAGGTAAAATTTTTACAATGGCTTTTATTAAAATGGGTTCTTTTAGTTAAAAAAAATGCTAGTTTTCTTAGTTTCATCAGTCAAAATTAAAAAAAAGAATTTATAAGTATACCAAACATTCAAATTATTACAAGTACTATGGAAAAATGCTGCAAAATTGGTGGATGCGCCAAGTGAAATTTCCAGTTGTGGTTGCTCATGGTTATCTGATTTTATACTTTTTTTTGCATGATTGTTATGTTACGCTACTGATGTAGGTATATAATAAGGGAATATTTTTTGAATTGAACACAAGTTTTTAGTATGCAATAGGAGTGAAGCTAGGCGATGTGCAATGTCAATGCGCACCCAATTTTAAATTTAAAAACATTATAGTCAAATAGAATTTGACTTAGGAAAAAACAATTATTACAAAAAAACTTGGTTTACTATTTAACAGGACATCAAATTTAATTTTTACTTGAGTTGTAAAACTTTTATAAATTGTGACATTGACATTACTGACATATGACGTTTATATGACACTTGCGAATGGCGCCAATTTCTTGTAACAAGGTTGTTTTCTGTTGCGTTTGATTTTTGCGAAGCGAAATTCCAATGGAAGGTTTGTCATCTAATAAATAACTCACAAAAACAATTTTTATCCTATTTCAATGTATTGCTCATATAAACTTAATTCTAACCCAACTTTTTAGAACCTGAAAGTGCCTTTTCGCCCCGTCGCACAACTCGTAAAACAAGATTACACAAAAAAGCTCAAGAATCAACATCGGCAACCAAATTTTCATACAGAAAAGTAAATGCTAACTCCAACAGCTCTAGTGAATCAGAATTAGATGATAACATAGATAAACCTCAGAGTACGTTATTTGATCCGTTGTTCTCTGTTTATATAACATTACAGTTTTTAGTCTTACACGAAAACGATCACGTCTCTGGTGATAAACTTTTTACATTCCAAACTAGGAAAAAATGTGAAGCAGTCATTCAACCTAAAACGCCACATGCTGTTAGAAATAAATTCAAGAAAGGTAAGAAATTTGGTGTCTCTTTTGAGTATTTATTGTTGTTTTTAGGTATTGCAGCAACGATTCAAGGTGATTCAAGTGAAGCTGATTTTTCTGATAGTGGCAGTGAGTATGTAGCATCACAATCAGAGGAAGAGTCTGAAGAAACTGCCTCTGAGAGTGATGACGACGAGCCTGTTTCCAACAAACAGAAAACGATCAGAAGTGATTTGAGCAAAGTTGGGGTCACTAAAAAAGCCAAGAGTTATACTATCAGCACTGATGACTACTTTTCAAACCATTCCTCAAAAAAGATATTAACATCCAATCATACTTTGGATCAGTTAGAGACTCCAAGACTGCCCCAAGATCAATTACAGAAGCTTTTGTCTAGAGTTAAATTAAGTAAAGAACACAAATGTGCCACAGAGAAGTTGGTAGAGACGAGTTGTTCTTATTTTGAAAAGTGGATGTACCTACTTCATGAAAATATCAACATTTTATTATATGGTTTGGGTTCTAAAAAGGATATTCTCAATACATTCCATGAAGAGCACCTGAAAAACCTTCCCACTGTGGTTGTAAACGGTTTTTTCCCATCTCTATCCATCAAAGACGTTCTTGATGGCATCATTCTAAACCTTCTAGAATTAAAGGAGAACCCAAGCAACATTTTTGAAGCCTGTGAATTAATAGAACGCGAATTTAGCTACATTCCAGACACTCATCTGTACCTCATTGTCCACAATATTGATATGATGAGAAGTGGTAAATCCCAGAATGTCTTTGCAAGACTTGCTGGTGTGAGCAACATTCATTTAATTGCTTCCATTGATCATATAAACGCACCATTGAGTAAATATGACTCTTAACTTGTAAAATGAGGTCTTATTAATTGTTTTAGTTTGGGATCATTCCAAAATTAGTAAATTTAATTTTACGTGGTGGGATGTAACAACGTTTGAGTCATACCGCGATGAGACATCTTTTGAAAGTTCGATGATGGTGCAAAGAACAGGAAATTTGGCCCTGTCTTCACTCAGAAATGTTTTCTTGTCACTAACGAGCAACTCGAAGGGTATTTATCTGATTTTAGCCAAGTATCAGATTGAAAACGGAAAAAAACAATACTATCAAGGTAGTTCAATAAAAAAAATTTTCATAAAATTGTACTGATATAGTGTTTTAGGGTTGGCTTTTAAGGATTTATACTCTTTGTGCAGAGAAGCTTTTTTGGTAAGCTCGGATCTCGCGCTGAGAGCTCAATTGACTGAATTTGTGGACCACAAAATGGTGAAGTACAAAAGATCTCCAGACGGTACAGAGTATTTAATAATTCCAATTGCTAACACCGTTTTGCAGCAGTTTGTGACTGAAAACTAAACTGATTTTGCATTTTGATATCAAAAGAAATTAAATAAAATTGTTTTTAATCTCCGCGCTCATTTCGTTCTGTCACCTCCAAGTTTTGAATCGCGTGTCGCCATCTGTCAACGGCAGTTGAAATAATTCGACAAGATGGTTTCACAGTCTTAAATTTTATTTTGGACAAAAAAAGGTTTTTGATCTTAATTTTGTGATATAAATGTGTAAATTCTCCGCAAAAATGTTATTTGGTGTTGACTTAATACGTTGCGGTCGTGAAGGCGAATGAAAAGGCTGTGAAATATTGGGTATGTATCATATGTTTATTTTTGAAGGTTATCTTTTGTGGTACTGATTCTTGTAACTTCCACATTTTTTAAAATGGTAACATTCTGCCCATTGTGGAGACGTGCGAAAATGGGGCTAGAGATATCAATGAAATTGTATGAATTATTGGGAGTAGAGTAGACTTTCAAATCAAAACAAATATTGCTGCTATCTGTGTTATTATTATCAATGTGGATTTTCAAGGTTACATCGTGCAACAGAGGACGGGGGTAAAATATAATTAATCAGTTTCTGCCCCTGCGTAATTTAAACTACTTACCTCTGCTGTGATCAGACATTGTTAAGTAATTCAACAAAATCCGGGTCAGGCCAAGGGCTACATTAATTCAATATATTGACACACTATCCTTACCTGCTTTTCTTCCAAGAATATCTTTCATTTACGCTCTTTCGCGTTTATAAATTCGCAGTCTATTACGTAAGAATGATTTTCATTTAGCGAGCTGTAAAAAATTACTGATAAAAATAAGTATGAAAAAGCTGAAGAGGTTCAAATGTGAAATATGCTGAGCCAGTTGGCACTTCTCTGAAGTGGCCCTTCACGCCCAAATTTTAATTAAGGTCAATCTGTGAAATGTGGAGCTAGGCAAAATTCTCGTTATCAGTGCGTGAAATATATTGATATAAATAACACAAACAGATGTAATTATATCAGTTACCTTCTAATACATTTTTTGTTGATTCAGCTCTTAACTTTTTTATGAATTTGTTAATATTTTCTACAATCTCAAACACGTTTTTATGTATTCATTACAATCTTGTCAATTCGCGGCTTCTGTGCCATAATTTCTGATTCCACTTTTAAATTGTACTCATGCTTGAGATCAAAGAATTACATCTATCCGGATGTAATATTTCATAGCAATTAATTCAACTATTGGTAATGCACAAAACATTACGTTCTAGTCTGCTTTACGATGTTCTCAAAGAAAAACATACAAATTTATGGATCTTAAACTTCAGTGATGAAGAATGAAATTTTATATTTATTACTCCCGAGATATTGATATAGATTTTCTTGTTGGGTTATTTATTGCAGACTTGAACCGCTCATCAAATAGTTAATGCATGAAGAATGTTTGAGGTATCTGCTCTCAAGCTGAGCAGTTGCTCCTCCATGTCCATGTCATGTCATGTCATTTACAAATTTTGAACGAACCGGAAATGAGCATTCCAAGACGATCCTCATCCTTGACGGGTGTTTCTTCACATTTGTGCTAACACCAAATTGGTGGGAGAATTATTGTAATTTTTCCTTCCACACTAATAATTTTCTGAATTTATTTTATCGGTTCTTTCATAATAGAAAGAAGCCAGAAGAAATTACATTCTATAATTTTATGACCAGTCTTATTAGTTTTTTTACCAAGGAGAAAGTAATTTTTTATAATCCTACTTTTTTGTGAAGTAAATTACCCATTACTTATTATTATCATTTTGTTTAACTCATAGATTGATAAAGTGTTTATTCTAATCGTTTGATTAAACTAAAAAAGTTTAAGAGGATGCCAAGTTCCGGAAGGGATTTTTTTGTACCAATAAAACAAAATTATCTAATAATTTTAATTATAGCCGTCATGTTTTGATATTAATTTTTTGTATAGAATTATACATACAGGTGTACCGTTTGAACGTCCTGTCCGCTGTTTGCTCGAAGGGGTTTATCCATGTTTTTAACCAAGAAAACTAATTTTACAAAACCTTTCATTATAGTATGTACGTATATTATATTATTATAGAAAGGTAATCATTAATGAGGCATTTCTGACGTAAATATTTTATTTTGTTTGTATAGAGGTACATACAACTGAACCGGCAATAATTTCACCTAAATTACTACGAATTCGTAATCTCGAAATACAATTTGATATACTACAATTTTAGGAGGTATCTAAAATTGAGAATAAGTGGATTAAAAGTAATTTTTAAGGATCTGAGAAATCGAATTCTGATAATTTTTTATATGAAACACTTGATCTAGAACTTTGAAATCTTATTACATACAATCAAAAATATTGGGAATCCGCCGCTAATCAGTCTTGTATTGTAATCAATCCGATTATTTTATATCATATCCTACAAATAAAAAACATAACAAACGCATTGATCAAAGACCCTTTTGTATTTGATTCATACATATCAAGTTTTTCAATCTATTGTTAGTTTTTGTTGCGAACAGATTATTAAATATCGTAAAATAGAAAAAAAAATCCTTAATATGGGATCACTCGATGCTGATAAATTTTATTGCATTTTTCCGTTCGCATTTATATGGAACTTTTTTTAAATAATTTATTAGACTCTTCGTTTTTAATATTCGTTAGTATAAGTTCAACTTTATTCACGTATGGTGTGGTTCAGACTTTACACTACTTATTGAACTCATATTATGTTCAAAGGTAATATTTTTCTAGTTCGGCACGTGTTCACAATGCACATTTTCAAAGCACCGCTTTCAGTTCTTTGCTTTTCTTTCCAACTTTATTAAAAGTGACAGCTTAGTGGCAAGCAGCTTCAAATGGTTTGAAAAATCGAAATAGCAGCAAGATGATTTCATTTGTTTTTTTAGTCGTTAGTTGTACTAAGATTATGACAAATCGAAGAAGAAAAATTCTTTTGCTTTTCTTTCATTGTGTTCACAACATTGACAACATGACGATAAAATGTGTCTATCAATAACAATATTTCAATACCGTAATTTACATGAATGCGCTTAGGTGGGATTTCCGTTGCAAATACTTTTAATTAATCAGTAGTAAAATAGGAGTTCGACTTTGCAACATTTTCTGTGTTTTTTCCTTTTCATTTAGATTAATCGTCTGTTTACTTAATTTTCCCTGACGCTCGAGAAATTTTATCTAGATCTAGTTCCCATTTATGTACTTCGTTGCGCATTATTATTAATTGTTGCGTGTGGACTATCGAGGAAGTACTTTCATATTCCCTTAAATGAAGGGTCTTTTTACAATACCTTGTGTAGTGGAAATCAATGATTGTAAGAATCGTCCCCGTTTAATTATGAAACTTGGCCACGCTAGTGAAAGTGGATTTCACAAGAGTCTGGATCGAGTGGGATTAAATTTAGACCAGTGGCCAACAAAGTGTTCAAAACAGAAACAACGCACCGAGATAACTTTCACGTTGGAATGTCAGAATTTTATTCATAAACTGTCTCTGTTATATAAAGTTTTCGGGTTTGGACAGACATTAAGCTGCATGGAAATGATCCAAGACAAAGAGATGCTTTTTGGTCAAATTTGGCCCAAAAATATTTTCTTTGCGGTCTGTAGCGCAGCGTTTCCTCGACGACCTCTCTGCCCGAGGTCAATATTTCGTGTCCTCTGCTTGTAACTCTCACTAAACTAATTATTGTCTGTTTCGGTTGTAACCTTTTGAAACAGAGGACATAATCCGAATGCAAGTTGACTGTGTGCGTACTGAAATTTTGTCGTGGTCGATTAAACTTGGGTAAAATTAGGTTTACACTTTCTAGTGGTATGGGTAGAGGGCACTACTGGTGTTCAAGAGAAAGGAAAAGTCACAATAAATTCATGAGACTTATTTCGAGTGCTGGGTGTTCCTTAGAAAGTTAATAAATCCACATGAAAGATAGCTCATTTTATAGTTTATCTAGCTTTCAAGTCATTTTTTTCCTCGCGAAGAACGCTCGACTTTCAGCTTTTGTATAAAAGTTGAAAACGGTTTTTCAGTTTGTATCTCTTGTAGTTTTACCATGAAAATCGATAACATGTCAATAAACCGGAAGAGAGGTCTGCGTATTGATGTGAAATTACTAATCAGCAATGACAATGAACTAGTTTAAAGATGACTAACATTTTACTAGCACAATCTTTCAAACATCACAGATTTAGAAAAATGGGCCACCAAACTGTGTAGTTGACACTAAAATTCAGGTAAATTGGTCTGCTTTAATTCTTGTCAGCAGATACGGACCGCAAAATCTTGTTTACTTTGCGATTGTCGAAATAAATAAATACTCGACGACATGAACTACTAGTTTATGTCCTTATAAAATAATATTGGGGACGGCTCTAGTTACCAAAAGTAAACCGTAACGAATAATTTTTCCTATATGTTATCTTTGGGTTAATTATTACAAGCTCCATTCCACCTAATTAGGCCAGATTAAATGAATTAAACATAAACTGTCCGCGTAACGCATCGCGTCATATTCCACATTGTATGTATTTTTTCTGGAGAATGTGAACAATATCTCTTACATGTAATCTACTTTCAATTATTTGTAGAGAGCATTTAATTGAGTAGAATGGCCAACAATCTAAAATTCTCACGAGCTAGTCTTCAATAGAAATTAGGCCATAGATGTGTAACTCGACGTTTACTGTGACAAATTTTTTATTCGAGAATGACTAATGAATCCTCGGATCTACAAAATGAATTAAATATGTCACCGTTATTAAATGCAGATGCGGACTATTTACATTGTTTTTGCAATGAGTAATCTCTAACAGGTTATAAAGTGTTCGGGGACGATAAAAAATATAAAGGAGATGATTATCATGCTGCGAGTAATTGTAAAGTTCGGAATAAGCTAGATTACTTCGTAGCTTTGAGCTGGTTTAGTTGTTTTACATGTACAAATGTCGATCTTTAACAGCGAGCAGGGTTTAGGTTTTTCCGCAATTACCTTCGTAATTGATCATTGATTCATCACTGAATAAATCTATTACGTAAAGTCTTATTAATTATTTCATTTTAAAAGAATCATGACATTTATTAGATCCTTCTGCCAATATTAAGGAGTGTCACTTTATTTTCAGTCTAGACTGGCAAATACCAAAAAGTATTGATTTTCTGTTCAAGTAAAAGTCCCTAATAGTCTCACATTAACGCCAAGTTGGTAATTGCATTATTCGCAAATATGAATACATTATTGGATGTAAAAAATATTTTTTGCGCTCGCTGTTTACCAAATCCTGTTTTCAATGATGTGTTTGCTTATGTAATTATTAATTATTTTATTGCCGATCACTGAGTTTTTTGGGAAACAAATTTTTTCAAAACAAATGTGAAAGCGTCGCTTTGAACAGAATTATTTAAATTGCTAAAAAGCTTCCTTTAAACAAAGAGTTTACTAACTCTCTCCAGTTCATAACATTTTACTTACAATGTCTACATAATTTATTCGCTTCACAGACACAAAAATGGATTGTAAAGTATAAAATGAGATTGCTTTCTGTCTTCTCTAAGAATCAGAACACAACTCGAGATCGTAAAATAGCTTTCAGGAGCAAATAATCTGCCACAAAGACAATACTTAAATTCGATTTCTGTTAATGTCGTCTGTATAACACGAAATTACGAGGCGACTAAAAACTTAATTTGTTGTATGGCCCTGGAAATAGTAACAGTGAGCTGTAAAACAAGATCCTGGAATTAAATTTTTTAGAAGAGTTTTAAGTAAAGTGATGTCTTGCACGCAAATTGCTAGGTATACAAGGTAATATGACTCGGAGCATTGAAGTTATTTGATCATACCATCGTAATAGAAGTAAAAAACTTGTACCGTGGAGTCATAATGGAAAAGTTAAATTAGGCGGTCTGTTGGAGTATCGCACTTAAATTCTTAATTCAATTATTGTCGTTGTCTTTCAGTGTCGTTTTCTTTTCATTAATTATCTTTTTTTGTCGTCACTGTCATCTTTCGCCTAAATACATATATTTCGGTACCAATTTACCTTGCCGTTCGTTTTCCTGAAACTTGAATCAGTAGCTAAGGACGAAACGTACTTAACCCCGACACACGATACTTAATTGCTCATTTAGTTTCTTTCACGTTTTATCGATGCACAGCAAGTCTACTACTCGGCTTGTCAACTTGCTAAATATTTAGCACAAAGTCAACGAACACGCAATTTCAGAATTTAAAGTTGGGGTAAAACAAAGAGATCTTTGATGTCGTTACCGTGTTTTATTGGGAACACTGAAAGGATAGGGATTGCACAAGCATAGATCACTCGTGGGATGGAAGCTCGTCTTTATTATGAAATCTGAAAAAGTAGGCGCCACAGTAATCAGTGTGCATATGTTCAATGGTTTTTGTTTGTTTTATTGATTGTGTTTGGCTGTTGTAGGGCCGCGTTATGTTTTTCTCACTTTGAGCTTTTTCCATTGGATTTTTATTTATGTCGTCCTTGTTGAATTTTGAATAGATTTATTAAATTGCAATGAATCCCAGTCCGACCTTGCTGTGGCCGTTACACAATCAGTGTTCGATGGGTGCCATTTGGGTTGAATAAATAATTGCAGTTCAGTATTCCACCCCCTTGTTCATGAACTTCGTTGTATTCCCGCTACAGCTGCCTGCTTCCCTGAAATTTAATATGACGGGTGCTGGTAGGCACACACATGCGCGAAATTTACGACCATATCGGTCTAGTTGGAGTTTTTGAATTTAGTACGGCAGAGCTTTAGGTGGTGCAACGCTGGAAGGACTTGGGTTTTATTGATCGAACCGGAGCTTTATCTCTTCGCCAGAGAGTTTCAGAATTCCTCTGTCTTTGACGTCGCCGACGACCTTAGTCGACTACACCCGATTGGTGCTTTTTGTACTGCTCACCGGAGTGGGGGACGATAAAGCACGGATCTCTAATTTGATGTAGTTCTCCATCGAATGCAGATGGAGATGGGTTTGCTCATTTGGTTTGCGCATTGTTTATTTTTCTAAAGTAAGGTTAAGTTTGACAGCGACCAAGTGAAAAACGTGTGTTTGGTGCTGGTGTGGTGGAGCTTTCAGTGATACCTTAAACAAAGGATTAACTAATGTCAAAATGGCCTTAGCCAGGTAAGATTTTAATTTTTTTTAAACACAACAAGCAACATTCTTGTTCCTTTTAACCAAAAGCTCCATTCCATGCCAAAAATTTTGACAAACGAGCTTTCAAAGCTCGCGGCCTTCAAACTTTCCCTCGTTTGTCTGGTTTCCGTTTATCATTTATGTATTACATGGACTCCTCAGTAGTATAAACAATCATAATAGAATAACCCACCCATGTTTATGTGTGCCAGGCTATGTAGAGCACGGCTGGTTGCTTCAATTTAGAGATTTTCAATGACCCCAAAATGCCGACTAATATCACCATGAAACCCTACATTCAAATGCCATTCTTTGGGAAAGTCTGATCTCGTTATTGTGCGAAAATCCGCCAGGTCCGGCCCTGTATTGTGGGGAGAGGGCTCGTTTCTCAGCTGTCAGCTCAAGGGTATTTTCACCAACACAATGTTGTTTTTTTTTTCGTTTCGTCGTCCTCGGCTCGAGCACTAAACATATTTTTTCGGGCGTTCCAGCTGCATACTTTTGTTCTTCTTCGTGGGGCCATCGGACCCAGGAGGCCTCCAAGGCCTCGGTCATCGTCCGGGAATAGCTCCATGCGTCGTGTTGTTCTTGTTTCTGCATTACGGTCTGGGTATTTGAGTTATTTATCGTCCAGGATGATATAATTTATGTTTTAATTGCGGTATTTGCAACGTGAAACAGGCGCGTTCGCTTCGATCTAAATTAATTACGTTGTAATTATCGCTATTTTTGGGTGGAAATTTGCAGTTGTTCTTTTATCGGTATTGTAAAATCCGTTACAATAGTGTTAAATACCGATGGGAAAGTGTTATGTTAATTTGGAAATTAGTTGAGCAACATTATACATTAAAACGACACTTTTTTCGTGTTATTTTATTACACCTATCGTATTATTCCCACATCATAAAACTCCTTTTTTGGAGAACAAAAGAATGGGCGTTTAACCGTTGGAAAAATCGTTGAATCCCGACGCACCGGAATAGTCAAAACTACTGTATATGCAGATAGCACATACTAAAGTTGAGGTTATTCATTAACAGCCTAAAGCAATGAAAATGACCGGCCCTGAGATTTAAATTATTGTGTATCTAGATATAGCCGACTAACGAATTATCTTGGTAGGAAATGGTTCCTTGGCTAATCGTCGACAACTTTCATTGGTTTAATAGTTAGAATAGGTGTTAAGTTATACAGTCTCACGGTTGCTCATTTTCCTTGTAAACGATTACACAATCTATAACCATTATATTTTAACAAACTTTTATGACACCTACACTTTATAACGCAAGAAAATTTTTACCAAAATCCACTATTTACTCTTTACACATCGATTTCGCATTTTTTGGTAATTCGCCTTCACCGTGACGAAAAGAGACCACGATATTTTCTGGCAGTAAAAATAATTAACTTTTATTTTGTCCTGAAAACCTAGTAAAATTTATTTAGATACTAGATGAGCATGGAAAATTTAAATTTGCCGGCAGGTGTATTGTTTGTACTTTATAGATACCAATTTAGCACGATCTAATTTTTATATGGATAGTTTCCATTTCACCTCATTTAAAAAGCGCTACTGACATTAGAAAAAAAAGCGTCTAGGTAGGTACCGCTGTGTTTCTTTGACAGTTTGAGGTTATACATTAATTGTTATGTAAAGATGTCATTGTTGACAGGAAATGTTTAGCACGGCTACCAACCCATTTCAAATTCCAAAGCTGTTTCGACGCTAATAATAAATTTGACAATGTTTTTTTTTGTCCGATGGGAGCTTAACAAATAATGTGTACGAAGTGGTAATCAGTTTCTAAATTTAAAACCACCCACAGTGGTAGAAACATTGTATCCCTCCATAAATCTGTTGTTAAAAGTAAAATCCGTTTACGCGTAACGCACCCACGTTTGCATAATACTCTTTAATTATTATAATTAGATGTTAAAGTCAAATCTTTTACTCCTGTCACGTCTAAAACTCATTCATGTGTTTATTGGGTATTTTGTGAAGGTGTCAACATGAGCTTATGTCAATTAGTCATAAAGTAATAAATGACATTTCTCTGTCAAGTGCACTATTTTTAATCTCAGAGTAAATGGGTGGATGACAAGATTTGCATGTGACACATATTGCAGAAATAATTGTATATAATTAGTGTAATTGCACTTATTCGTTTGCGTTTATGTGGGTATTCATCAGGCCAAATAAAGTGGGCATAGTGGAAGACAGTCAATGTCAAACAAGCCATAATTTGCAACGTGGAAATAGATAAAAATATGTTTAGAAGAAGAAGAACACGTTAGAGTAGGTTCAATTTTACTGCTTTATCCTTAAATGTCCTCTGATAAGATTGAGATGCCTATCGTAACTTTCGATCATTGTTATTATCATTAGTTAATACGTTGTAACCTTGGCAATAAACGAATCTACCAAAATAAAACTGTGCGGAGCTGTACAGACGAATTTAGTTGCTGATTTCATTGCATGTGCATATTTTATTTCAAATCTTCCCATGTCACGGGCAATTCTCGTCACTTTCTCACAGATAATATTAGCACTTCTTGAAAAAAGTCCTCAGGTAATTGATTTTCGCACTTGTTACTTGACGTTTATTGATCGTAGATAAGGAGGCAACCTCCACTGATATCAAAAATTTCGCAATTACGCGTTAATACGCAAGGCCGTTTTATTTAATCATTTTACTGTGTTATTTCACGTGTTGGCCTTGCGAGCAATTTTAGGAGATATAAATTGCACGTAGAAAAAACCGAACAAATGAAAATATTTTTGCGCTAACATTGGCCCAATGTCACATTGATAAACCTTTTATCACCTGGCGAACAAACCGAGCAGAAGCAGTAGTGATAAGTGGTTACAGCAATGTCGCATCAATACGGAAACAAGAGAAAAATTTGACATGGATCGAGAATACTTGTGTCGGTTCGAAGTTGTACCAATGATTTTCCTCGCGTGTGATGCGTGCTATGGGACGAAATATACCCACTCGGGGATTTGGAGGTAAAAGAGATTTAAAATAATTGGACGATCATTAGTGTTAACCTTTAGTCTTAATATAGCTCAATTGTGTAATCAATATCGAAATTTTTACTCTTGCTTATTAAATTATGTAAATGCTAACTTCGACGATTATTCACGATAAGATGATCCAACAACATCCGCTTTTATTTATTAACATATTTTGCTAAATTTTTGCATCGCTCGGGACCAATGTCATCACTATTTAGCGATGATTGTATCCGCATATCATGCAAATTGATGTTGACTTCTATTGTTGCGAGGAGAAATATAAAGGAGATGAGACAACATTCATAAATTGATTTCTTCTCAAGGTAGACACATCCAGCTTGAATTGAAATCGAAAATTCAGTTGTTTATGATTTACTCTATTTTTACAGTTTTCGTGTGGGATTTTTATTTTAGTGTCACTTTATGTTTGCCCTGTTTTCGACCAGTTGAGCCAGTGGGCAAAACACGTCAATATGCGGAATGCCTTGGGCATTAAACATTTTACAAAATTTCTGTATGGAAGCGAATGTTTTAAAATTGCACACTGATATTCATGATCCGGAGTGATTAAATTTATGAATTCGAAACGTTACTGATCCCTGAAAAGTGGCAAATATCATACTCAATTAAAAGCGGTGAAATTCGTTCGCGTAATGCTTTTTTTCAAAAATTTGAGTACTTAGTCATAAACGTTTAAACTAGATAAACGGGCTCTTATTGCAGGTCTTTCTAATGCTTGTAAAGAAAAAAATGCCTGCTAAGGCCTAAAGATGTAACAATTTCGTAAATGAATTGAATCCTTGCCAAATTAAACGTTTTATGCAGAAAAAGCGAGTGTAATTGCACACTGCAATCTTCCAATTATTGTTTCACGCAAAAAATAGTTAACAACTCTGGTATTTTTATGATGCAATTACGACTGGCAGCGTGTACGTCTACAGAGTGATTTAATTATGTAACCGAGAGAATTACGTATTTTATCAATGACATTCTTCCAGCCACTTTACATCCCTTGTTTTAGTATTAATTAGATCTTTCTACTGTTTCTACTAATTAAAGAGAAAGTGGTTTACCCTCGGCCAACTTCTCTAACAATAGATTTAATACAGCAAGTAGTAAACTCGTGAAAATAGATGCACTAATAAAGATTTTATGTTGATACTCCTTCACATCGTGGCCCCCACAGCCCCACACGTGCGCGTCCTATTTTCTCT
Organism: Gnatocerus cornutus; assembly: GCA_029298725.1. Classification (NCBI taxonomy): domain Eukaryota; kingdom Metazoa; phylum Arthropoda; class Insecta; order Coleoptera; family Tenebrionidae; genus Gnatocerus; species Gnatocerus cornutus. The sequence goes on from CM055514.1 coordinate 12,250,666, forward strand.
CCGAAAGTTGATTTCACTTCCGACCAAAAAGCCAGTGCTTAACTCTATTGTTTCCATCGATAAATCATCGTTCTCTCGTACAACAAAAGATTTGTCGACGAAATTTGCATGAATATTGGACGATCTGAATTTACAGTTCTTGTCGGAAAAGCGTGTCATCATTGTTTTGTCGGTTTAATTTGAAAATTAGAATGTGTTCAATTCTAGTATTCATCAACTAGCCTCCCACATCAATTAATTATTTCAAAAGGTGACCTGAATATGGTTCTATCGAGAGGATTACTGTTAATGACCACGTGCATTAGCGACATCAAATCTAGTGCAACCATTCTCGAGTTTTTGCCCGCCCGCGAAAAATAAAGGCATCTAGGGCATCACGCTATCACTTCTTTTTAATATTGTTCTAAATTTCTGAGGTGGGATTGTGCAATAGCTGGGCTAAATTAGAAAAGTGGAACTGCAGCAAAAATTTTAATGCTTTATTTTTACGAAACGTTCATTAGCCAGCAGACGGTATATTCCCTGTTTTCAGTCTCGCTCGTTGATATTTAAATGTGAAAATATCAATATTTGAATAATTCAAAATAGGTGGACCTTACTTAGAATTATTCTTTTTTTGTCTGCGATGTTGTTTTGATTTTTGTTGCTATATGCAAAGTAGATATCTGTGTCAAAACTCGAAATAATTCTGAAACTACAATCTAATGACACCAAGTACAGCGAACTGTTTTGTCATGACATGCTTAAAATGCGAGCGTACGGTAAAAATTCAGGTTCTTTAAAGCTCGTTACTCCAAAATTGTTATCTAAACATATTTTGCTGGTAAAACTGTAATTGGATGTTTTTGATGGAGCATGAAATGGGTTATGAAAACGCTGATTCATTCTAGACAATTCAGGGTGTTCGATTTATTAACTACACGGTTGTTGCATAAGGAAAAACTGTTTTCAATGCGGTCGTTAGTGGAATAAGTGAAAAGATTGGTAAAGTAGAAGACAAAGAACGCTTGGGCGATGACCTAAATTTTTGGTAATCACCTGAAAAATCCGCTTTTCGGGTTTGAACGAACGGGGTCATGCTGCCCTTCTATTTGTCAGTTGTAGATCGCGAGATTGTAAAATCCCTGAATGGTAAACAATCTTGACGTCTTAAAATGTGGCGTTTTTAGCCTGACGATAATTTTTATCTTCAAAGCATTCCAAGGCCCATCATTTTGACAACGAATCTATTAAAGGTGTCACATTTTTCTCGTTAATACCTTGCGCACGATCTACAACTCGTCGACGAGATAAAATGAGTCATAAGAACGAAGTTCGCGATAAATTTATTAGGAAGCTTTTGGAACCTCAACAAGGGTCATTTCGCTGCTATTTATTGACATTGATGTTAACAATTTTGTCATTGCTCCAATTCGAGGCCCCCTGACAACAATACGCGTATTTTTGCAATTGGTAGGATGTGGCCCATCGGTATCGTCCTCGACGACCATAACCAGGTTTCCTATCGAGAACAGCGAGCGAATGCACCACGTTTTAGAGAAGGGGAACAGTATGGCGACCCCTGACCTGGCCCGCTCCGGATCTAGAGCGGAGATGTTGGGGGACTTCGGCGTTCTACTTTCATACTCTACATCAGACACGCGCGCTTAGAAAATGCTTATGTTTTGGTTCAATTCCGTATTTTCGCAAGTAGATTTTTTCCCAGCCCAAATCGCGCTCTGGTTCATCCAATCGACTTTCATCACATTCATAACTGCATTTCAAGATCGATGGATCTTTCTTGTCTGATAGAGTGAAGGTAATTTTGATCAACCGCCCATGAAAAACCCATATTGAGACTCGGTCCCCGACGAAGAAAAAACAATTCATTTCCTGGTTTTTGTTCGCCGATTAAATTGTTTTGGAAAGTCGGATTCTGTGAAACTTCGGAACTGTTAATTGGGAGAAAAATCGCGGTTACATAATTTTCGTGGATGAAAGTTTAGAAAACCGACAGCTTTTTAATCGATGTTCATTAAACAGGAGTGTGTTCGCTACACCATTCATTTACAATTGACAAGATTAGATCATCTGTGCTAGCCTATTTTATATGGGCAAGGTCGAGTTCGCATGTATAATTTCCAAGATGATTTCAGAGAAACAAAAATTATATAACACTGTTAAAAGTCTACTTCTGTCATCATCTACATTATTATTTTTGTAATTGCATAAACATCGTTACTCTTTTTTCGAAAGCAATAAAATTACCGCATAGACCTTCGCTCTTATTTGTTTTAGGCGAATCCAAGGGCGGCGATACACGTTTATTTAATTTTAGAAAAAAAAGTCCATTAAAAGCTAGATTTTCTCTTCATTCACTGAGTCGAACACGAGGAAAAACTGCCTTGAGCTGTAGAACCGACAGTCATGTTTGTGAAATATTTTACCTTGGAAATGGAACGTGGTAATGATAAAAGTCGTATGCCAGTGGTTTTCTTTCCGTAAAGATTATCGCGGTAAAAGGCGATTGTTTAAAGAATTGATGTCACTGTAATGTCAGCATTACCAGAACCATTTTTTCAAGCTCTTATTAATTTGCGTAATTAATAAGTACTGGCATTTGATAAAACTAATCTGATTGAAAGCAGTTTTTCAGTTCAATTTTCCAAAGTGTGATAACGAATTCGAATCCCTCGTTGGCTTGACGTAAAGCAAAGGTAATTATGCCTATCAACTAGTCCTTTATTCGGCCTTCAGCCAACCGATTTGAAGGTTAAGACTTATTAAAAATAGCTAAAGCACCGCACTTTCCGTTACACGTGGTTATCTCCATCGATACAAGATGTAAAACTGAAAACTGCTGGAATTAGAATTGCGGTTAGTTACGTTACGACATAATTAGATTTTGATCCTCTAATTGAATTTAACACGAAGGTTACCTGTAACGAGATGGTTTGTAAATATTGTTCAAAAATAAAACTATTTTCCTGCCAGAAATTCCAAAAAGTATTACACAGCCGAGCTAAAGGTAATTTTAACTTTTTAACCCAAATTACTCACGTAACTCACGGCCTTTGGTGCAAGATTGCTCACCAAGATTTTGATTTGTTGATTTACGCTGTCGTTAGTGTTTGGCATGTGTTCCAAAAACACCAAATATTAATTTTTAATTCTAATTTATCGTTGCGTGTCATATAGTTTTTCTGGTGCTCTGTAATTATGATCACAAAAGATAATTTTACGAGATGGCCTCGTACGAAGCTTTTTAGATTATTTGTGTAATGTTCGTGCCACGTTTTCTGTAAAATAATTATGTATGTGAGATTACTTAATACAGTTTATGGCCTATTGATACAGCATTTTATTAACATGGCATACATTTAATAGAGCGTGGTAGCGGCAACAAATGTGAAATAATTCTGTGTCCCTGTTGCACATAATGCTACTTTCCAAAAAGCAGAAACTCAATTTTATTACTGATCGATAAAATGCCACAGTAATGCACTAATATTATTTATGAGTACATTTATAATGGTGGGATATTTTACCCGCTTTACAAGAAAATGGTTTATTCATAATAATAACGATTTTGGCGTTCCGAATGAATGATACCCGTTATTGCTATTTTTTCATGCAATCGAGAATCAATTTGTCGAATCATGCGATATTGAATGAATCGATTCATTTTAACGGACGTAAAAGGGTTGTAATTAGGGAAACACCCCTTTGTGCCCTAATAATAATTAATGTTTCAACAGGGTGACAGGCAACTCTACAGGCTTCCTAGAAAAATCGATACACTCAGTTGACATTATCATCAAAGTTTTCAAATTACCCCATTTTATTGTGGGTATTGTTTTGTTTAACGATAGTTGTAAGTACTAATTTTAAATCGACCAAATCTGAGTGAATATAAATTGGCGATTAAGGCATAGAATAAATTATTAAAAGCGATATTACATAAATATTTTAATTAGTAAAAAACGGTGACTCGTAATTATTTGATTTCGTAGACCTTTTAAAATTCCTGGGTCAGTTTTGCTGAGAATACTTTCTTCGCGAGAAATAAAATAAACGGGGTCAAGAGTTTACAATTATTTATTTATACTAGACTAACATGAAAAATTGTTTGGAATGAGGCGACCAAAATTGAGTATTGTCCGTCTGTAAAAGAAATGATGACATGAAGTCGGAAATCCTATAAGACCTACTTTTTGTGATTACCGTGACACGTCCTTATTCGCTGCCCTTAACCCAGATTTCGGGGGTAATCGAATGATTGAGGGTGGAAGGGTAATAAAAACCGTCAGTATTCCATGACATTAATTTCGAATGCCATGTAAAAACACGTGCGCTCTCAATACTAAATTATTGAAAATCGTTCCTTGATTATGTCCATAAAAAAGAGTCATCATTTCTGCGGCTTTTGCTGCTAAAACACGGTCGCCAACAAAGAAAACTGCATTTAACGTGGAATTACCACACGCAATGAGTGAAAGTCTTTTAGTGAAATTATCAAAGTAAATTTTAAGCGAACAATTTCACAACTCTGCTTCGTTATTTTTCTCTGACCCATATTATAGACTGTTTAGTTTTATGACGCTCATCATTTTTTAAATTGTTGTCATTACGTAATTGTATATGTTGCTAATTAATTACTAATTAGATTATATCGGGTTTGACCTAGACGCGGAAGCTCATGACACGTTTAGGACTCTTTATGTAATGATTTTTTGGTTTATGAGTTCGTCATCGCAATACTTGTACTAACCTACTTAACATCACGTTTACAGAAGAGATAATAAAAATAGGTAAAATTAAGAGAAGACCTTGGTTTCATGAACTCTTTGTTCGCTTTGTAACGCGGTCAGTTTCCACGCTTTAGGAAGAACAAAACCAACGCAATATCAAACGATCAGTAAAATTTTTATAGCTTTGTACGTCGGAAAGAAATTTCGGTGAAATTTCGAGCATTCAAACGTTACAACGATATACGTTCACGTTTTGAAAGAGTAGAAAGCATCGCCCTTGACTGGTGAAACCTGTGAATAAAATCTATATAGAGAAAGATGTTGGCTTTAGAAAGACGGTTTACTTTATACAGGATACACTAGTTCTTTGAATAAAATTTAAAAAACGCCATGAAAACTCCTCTTTGACCCAAATTTCGTGTTGACCGTCCGTTTCAAATATGTTCATCATTGTCAAAATTACAAATGTGAGAAATGAAGTGGCCCCCACTGTAAGAAGTACAGGGTCATTTTGAACATTATAACATTTTCTGACCATAACCAAAAGCAACCCTTGAAGAAATTAGGACAAGTTCGTTGTTCCTAAAGGGTGAGATTGCGCGGTTTTCTGTCATCTGTCATGGGTTGATCAAAATAGTGGTGCTACATCATAAATTAACAAGACGAGTTTGCTGCTTCTGTCCAGATTTGATTGATGGAAAGTGAACTCCATAACTGGTAAAGATTTTTGTTAAAGTCCCTTGTCCATTTTAGGTCCTGGGATTCTGAGATTTCACCGTAATCTGCGTATCAATTATTATTCAATGCAATGGTCGTTGTGTAATTATTTTAAGGCAACAGTAGGTATCGGCTCTGGTGAAATGTTTCCTAGTTTCACCCGGTCGAGAGAGCGAAAGGACCCGCGCTTTCCCTTTATGCGCTCTTTATTCCTTATTGAACACCCGCGCTCTACTATATCGATTTCTCTTTTACATGGAACCATCAGCTCTACGTTCCTACATTGAGGAGAAAGTTAAAATCTATATTACTTCATGTGCCTAAATTTACGTTAGCTTTGTGTTTGGTAACTGCGTGGCTTGGTCCTCTGTTACTAATTGTTCAAACAAACGTAACTAGTCAATTGTTTAAACTGTAGCAGCCAAAGGATATTAACTCAAGGAGATCTGAAAACCTTGTCGAAATTATCGCATACGGTTTGAGTGATTTGTTATGTAAGCGTTTATGTACCGGCACGGTTTATGATAAATAGGCGAACTTGGTTCATCTACTTTGATATAAAACGCTTTGTGTTTATCGCGATTTTATCACTCCGGATTGTTATTTATTACGATAGAGATACACCCATTTTACAGATGTCATCGCGATATCGGCACGTGCTTTTGGCAGCTTTGACAGTCCTCTTTAGTTCCTTGCGAGCCTCCTTTTGATCCCGTCATTACTCAACATCATTGTATAATAAACGAATCACCAACTGAAAATAATTAGTTAATCTGCACTGAAAAATGAACGCGCGTGAAATTCAGTCATTTTGCAATTTCAAGAGGTGTGAAGGTGCGACCGTAAAAGTAATCAATTCCACAACTCGACTTACCTTATTAACCTATCATTGTTCTCATTAAAGGTAACCGCTTACCTAGATCGGTCTGACCTGATTACAGGACTTCTCGTCGTAGTAAACAAGATTGTGACGCGAAAATAGGTCGTTATTTTTAATTATAGGGCACACATGCTAAAATAGCCCTTGTCCTTTCAAGCCGCAGGTGTAATTTCACCAAATAACAAATTTGAATTGCAAATACGTGTTTTTGACGTTTAGGGTCAGTTCGTGTGGTATCACCTAATTCTATTACAGAAACTTGACACGATTTTCTGCGCAGTTTTTCTAGTTGGAATTTCAAAGAGTTACTATTAACATATTGTCTGGATTGAAATTCCTGTTTTATTCAGCTGAAGCAAGAAATAATAGCAATTGCAATGAGCGACGAACGACGCTTTGTCTATTTGAGATAACTTAAAATGATATCGGTCATTGCAGTTGAAAACACAAGGATTTAATGCAAAGTAGCTGCTTGTATTATTCTGAACGTTCCATTATTGTAAATGAAGCTGTCAGGAACAAGAATTTGTTATGCAGTTATATTTCTATAATCGTATAAATGGATATGTAATGCGGTTCTAGGAACCGGGTGCTGATTTATTGTGAAGCAAGAACGGTAAGTCGCTATTAAAAATTGGGGGAAAAGCGGTGATAATTTTCGATACACTAGTTCTATTGTTTGGGGGATTTTTCAGCTGCTTCTCTTGAGTCCAAACAAAATAGAATGAGAACACGTAAAGGTTCTACTAATTACGCTAGATTACATGTGTCCCTTTGATAAATACGTTGATATGTGCTAATCGCAAATTAACAACAATAAATTACTGTCGTGTAAATTGTTTGATAAAGAGAACATTTTGTCACAAGCTAAATTGAATTGCCACGATAGAAGTAACTGACATGCGTCTATTGACACTCGCTGATTATCGTGAAAACTGTACAAAATATTTTGCACCAGAAGGAAAATATTTTTCTGATAAAACAAGCTAAGTATATGTTTCAATATCACATAATTATCTTGTGGCAGGCATGGCTTTAATATTTATCAGCTCATCGACGATTCAAACGATGAAATAAATATTACTTCAACAGCTAATTGCAGTAATCTGCTTTAGACCCGTACCTCTAGTTTATGATATTGAACTATACAGTTATTCCGGTAATATTTTACCTGATAACGAGTCGTTTTCGTTTCGACAATAAGCAAGCTACAAGTATAAAGGCAAGGAAAATATCATCATTTCTCCCACGTTTCTCCGCGTGTTCTCCCTAGTTGCGAGGGTTCTTTCGTGGGGAAGTTTTCGAGGGGCTGGGCCCCTATAGCCTCCACCGTCGTCCTTGCATAGAGCAAATCGTCAAACGGCCATTGACCTATACCTCTTGAGCAGGAGCGATGTACTAAGTCTGACCTTCAATAAACAGTCATCATCCTCAACCTAACTGTCTGGTTGATCATCGAATATGCCGGGGTGTTTGACCTTGCCAACCGCAAACGTTGCAGAATTTTCGTGATATACCTCCTCCTCTTTCATACCAGTTTAGGTTGACAATTAACTTAGATTAACAAGAATGAAACGACATGTACCGCTAGACGTAGGATTCCTTTTGTCGCGACTATTTCGGAGTATACTTTTTTGATTCGGAGGAATTGTCGCCAAAGATTTCTACCTGCTCGAAAGGACCCAGTCCTCGACCTTAAAACTCAAGGAACTACCTGAGTTCTCTTGGTACTGCTCAACAGTTTATTGAGAAGTTTCAGTTCAGAGTGGTAAAGACGCTGTGAAGGTTTCTGTCTTCCTTCGTGGTTTCTCTTGTAATTTGTTTGAGGTGACATGTGCGGTGAATGTTGATCCTTGCCTCTGCATCCTGCAACCTGTGACGATAATGTCTGTTTACGAATGTTGTCAATGTCAAAAGTCACGTTTCTTTGGAATTGGTTATCTTATCGGAATTGGCTTGCCTATTAAGCGTTTATGGTAAAGAAATGCGTTCACCTTCGTTCGATTCACTATTAAAAATGTACACGAATTCATGTAGGTTCAATGATTGGAATTAATTACAGACCGCATAAATTCCAACTGTGACACCCTTCCTGTGTTCAGAGGACACAAACATGTACCCTTATTGAGTTATCGCTCCATCTCGGGTTGGTTATCAAGTTGTCATTAATTAATTTGATACGACTATAACGGATTAGTATTGATGATCATTTTCGCGTACATTAAAAACAATGCTACTGTTTTATTTACCGGATGTCAATCTGTATACTATTGTAATTTGAATAACATTTAACAATAACGGAATGATTATACGGCTTTTATTGAAATTTGATCACTAATTACGATTGTCACCGACACTTTTCTGTGACTCAAAATGTTTATTTATTTCTGATCGACACTACTGTTTCATTTCTGCTTTACAATGCAGTCGAGATACTTGCTAATTTTGTAAACATTAACACGCAGTGATATTCGAATGTCACATTTTAACAATAATGAGCATTAATCGATTCATAGCCGTCATCAAATCAATTCGGTAATTAGCAGTGTTGTATGATATTTATTAATATTATTCTCGGACAGGCGTATTTTGTGGACTTTTAACAGTTGCATAACACAAGACACTCTTAATCTTACCTATTTTTGTAATTCTAAAATATCTGCGAGCACTTCAAGGAGATATTTATTTTAACTATTTGAAAATGTTTATAAATACACTTTTATACGAAGAGTGAAAGTTAAAAAGCGGGTAAAAAGTAAAAACGATTTTATCCACGGTCGTAGAAATACTTCGCTGTTTTTAATAAATGCTCGTAATTATAGTAATTCCGGAAACTTTATTATGTTATGGCGATCGTCCTTTTGGGAGTGTTCCTTTTTGTTCTACATGAAATTATGTTTACTTCAACCTTCGTACTTATCTACATGCAATACTTGAAACATTTCAATTAGTGTTTCCACAAAATTACGTATTGAAAACTGAGCAAATATTTTTTTTAAGTATTTCCTGTTTTATTTTTAACCATTTCACCAATTGCTGATAAGCATGTTTCATTTTTGGAAAGTCCACATTTGCGATTATTTTAAAGGACGATGGTAATCTGCGTAGAGCACATATCGGTTTTCCTTTTTGGAAAGGTTTTTGTACTTCCTGTTGAATTTTCAGTAACACGCCCGTTACGACTGAAGAACACGATGAATTGTTAAGTGTGACTTGAAATGAATCAAAAGTTCGTGGCATGTGCCATAGATTTGGATTTTAAATCCACAGTTTAAATGGTACAACCACATTTTGTCGGAATTATCGTCATGAAATATTAGTTATCAACCGTAATGTAGCACGTTGCTAATAAATATTATCTTTTGGAACAATTAAGGCGGCGGTCTAACAGTTATGTTTGAAATTAGTGGAATGTCTGTTGGATTACATATTTGTTAAAATACAGTAGTTTTGGAGGAATTCTTAGTTTTGTATTGATTGCAGGCTGCCGGTGGTGAGTGATTGCTCGGCCGGCCAAACGGCCCGAGTCAGCTCCAACCTGCATCCCACGAGTACCATGGCCGTTAGTCGGGTGCCGAGTCCACCACCCCAGGAGGTAAACACCCCAGTGGCCGAGAACTGGTGTTACACGCAGGTAAGCTAAACCTCCAAAGAACCATCAACCCGTTCCTTCCAAAGGTAAACTACTCGGCCAGCAAACGGCAATGTTCTAGTATTGACCTTGGTAGAGGCCAACGGCTCTTGCTTGGAAATTAAGCCTCTGCCTGTGACCGAGCACCACAAATGCAAGTTTCGACATTACAGTTAGAATTATTTGACCATTCGCGATATCCGACCATCAACTACCAGGGTTACACACAGCGATTCATTGTTCCTAGGTGTTGCTGTGGTTTATGTCGATAAACTGCCAGTTGATGGTTGGAGCAGAGACGCCCTAAAAGCTCCCAACCTTTCTAAATCGAAGTTCACCGCTGAAAAAACCGTCGCGTTGTAAGCTTGAGCTTATCAGATCACGTTATGGTGATGTTCAGGATTTCTCAAGACCGTCGACGTGAATGCCCTTGTTCAGGGTCGAAAATCCGAACACATAGAGCCATCATATTATTTTTAACTGATACAAGGTTTTCCGACGATGTATTGTTCATTCATTCATAACATAAAACATAAAAGAGTGCCACCATCAGCAGGAACTTTGAAAAGGAATTGACTTTCCATGGACACTTCAGTTAAAAATCAATTTGAACTTTGCTTCTTTTTTGTAAGTGTTCACAACGGGCGATTAAATGAACGAATCGACAGCCGTAATTAATCTCGTTATCAATTTTTCTTAGAAAAAGAAAGTTTGCTCGAAACACACATACTTATGAATTTGCACTAGATTAGATAAGTTAATGTGTATTAAAATATTGTTTCAGACAATAATGCAAAAATCTTTTTTTCCTCAAGTTCTTTTACAAATTTTTGTTGTGTAAAACGTTCAAACGCATGCCTTCGTCAATTCCCAGTTAAATACACGTGTTTGCAAGTGAAATGTGATGGTTCATACTTTGATAAAGATAATCAAAATAAATCATAATTCAAAGAACTTTTAATTATTTATTTTGTGCGTGTATTGAGTTGCAAAGCTTTTAAGTTTGCCGTTTACGTCAACGTTTAATTATAATTAAGAAAATATGCGTCATTTTATAGTGGAAAGCAGATTTTGTTGTATGACAAAAGTACTTCAACAAAAGATAGTTTCTTAGATGAATTATTTGTTGATTGCATCAATCATTTAGATCGTATGTAGTAGGCCTCCCATGCTTGTCATGTTGGTAGCATTGTTATGACGTCATACAGAAATAGGTTGAAAATCTGGGTAGAGTTTCCAACTTAATTTTAAAACGACACTTTAATACGCGGCAATATTTTGCTGCTGAAAAATAGTACAAAAACAGGAATATTAAAAATATTTCCATTTGACCTAACACGCAAAAGTCGGCAGTCGAATTTTTTCCTCACCACTCACTTTTTATAATAGAAAAACTATGCGCTCTACAATAACAAGATAATTTAATCTGAAATATTTGTTTTAATCTTTGTTCACTGTTTTAATTTTAGTTCCAAGTCGAAACAGTGTAGGATTCTTTGTAATACTTTCAATAAAAATTGCCATTGTTTGGATATTCGATAAATTGGTCGCCAATCGTGCAAAAACTACTATTCAATTGAAACAAAAAATTGCATTTAAGCCCTTAGTAGTGTAAATACCAATTTTGACATGAAATTATAAGATAACAAGCGTAAAATTATCTCTAGAAACAATGAACGTGGTTTTTAAATTATGGTCATAGTCTGTTTTTATTTATCTTTTCATATCTCGATCTGTTCGGAAGTTTTTTAACGATACTGCTGTGAACCTCACGTTTTCAATAGCTTAAAACGATCGAATAGACTGAATCTGCATTTGGCGCATAAAATTGATTTTGATATGAGTCGGGTAGTGTTAAAAGTGATCCTCTGCGACAAATTAAGACCTGTTGCGAAGAGAGTGCATCAGGTTAGTTAATTAGCAACCTTGAAACTTAACCTTTTTATAACTGACGCACGTTTCTACAGCAATGCTGTCATCATCAGGTTGCTATAGTGTCGTCAGTCTAATTTTGCTAATATAAATCAAGTACCCATGACAAGGAAATGTCATAATAGCGTCGCGTCTTTTTCAAGTAATTGTGTAAAATGTACAAATTACAAAATTTAATGTTTATTTGTTCGACATTTACACGTCGAAATAAGGTTTTCTCTTGTTAAATTTATGAGTGGTTTTTCTAAGTAGTTTTTTTCTATTTCAGGTCAAAGTCGTCAAATTCAGCTACATGTGGACAATAAATAATTTTAGTTTTTGCCGCGAAGAAATGGGCGAAGTGTTAAAATCTTCGACATTTTCGGCAGGAGCGAACGACAAATTAAAATGGTCAGTAATCAAAGCCCCCTCGTCATCATGTCTTCACTTGTTGTTTTTAGGTGTCTAAGGGTAAATCCCAAAGGTCTGGACGAAGAAAGCAAAGACTATCTTTCGTTATATCTCCTTCTCGTCTCGTGCAATAAAAGCGAAGTCAGAGCCAAATTTAAATTTAGTATATTAAATGCGAAAAGAGAAGAGACGAAAGCGATGGAAAGTCAACGAGCGTACAGGTTCGTTCAAGGAAAAGACTGGGGCTTCAAAAAATTCATCCGAAGGGATTTTCTCTTGGACGAAGCTAATGGTCTTCTACCGGACGATAAACTAACGATATTCTGTGAAGTGAGTTCTGATTACAATTGTGATTAATAAATTCACCAAACAATTCGGGATTGTAGGTCAGTGTTGTTGCTGATAGTGTAAATATTTCTGGCCAGTCGAATACGATTCAGTTTAAAGTGCCAGAATGTAGGTTATCGGACGACTTAGGTTTATTATTCGAAAATCAAAAATTTAGCGATGTAACTCTGTCTGTAGCTGGTAGGGAGTTCCAGGCTCATAAAGCGATATTAGCAGGTAAGTTTTTAATTATATTGTTATTTAAAACAACTATTTTGTCAATATTATGTCGTCATTAAGTGTCGTTAAGTAGTTAACTAGGCTAATTTTTATCTTTGCAGAAATAATATTTATGGGCGCATAAATAAAATGACGCTTGTTTGTTCACGGAATTAGGTGAAATAATAACCTTTTCAATTACTCTACTGAATTTTAAACTCTAATTCCTCTGAATCGTTAAATCTTTCTAAATTTCTTATCATTTTTATTGAGACTAAAATGTATTGTTGCCTTTGTAAGTTTTTTCCGCTTTTTACACTGAACTTACAAGAGTCTTCGGTTTTCCAAATTTATATTTTTTGAGGATGCAAACTAATAAAAATCGTTCTTAATTTTCTCTTACGTTTAAAGCTATTTTAATGACACTGATAATTTCATTAAAAGAATGCGAGTAGAGTGGATGCTTCGTGCCTCTCATTGTTTTGCGTGTGCATTTTGTTGAACGAATTTTCGATTACAAGAGACGTTTTTATAAACCGCTCTTATCTGTTTTCAGCAAGAAGTCCCGTTTTCCAAGCCATGTTTGAGCATGAAATGGAAGAAAGAAAACACAATAGAGTAGATATTACGGATGTAGACCACGAAGTATTAAGGGAAATGCTTAGATTTATATATACAGGAAAAGCATCAAATTTAGAAAAAATGGCTGATGATTTATTAGCAGCGGCCGATAAGGTTAGTACCATTAATAACCTGCCTTTCAGTTTTATTTCGTTTTTCTTTACAGTACGCGTTAGAAAGACTTAAAGTGATGTGTGAAGAAGCGCTGTGTACGAATTTATCAATAGATAACGCCGCCGAAATATTAATACTGGCAGATCTGCATAGTGCAGATCAGTTAAAAGCACAAGCAATAGACTTCATCAATACGTGAGTAGTAAAAAAAGTGTAACTGAAGGCTGACTTTGTGTTTAAAGGCACGCGACGGACGTAATGGATACGCCAGGTTGGAAGAGTATGATCCAAACGCATCCACATCTCATTGCAGAAGCGTTCCGTGCGTTAGCAACGCAACAAATACCCCCCATAGGTCCACCTCGAAAAAGGGTGAAACAGAGCTGAAGCTCGTGATAGTGCCACAGACTGCTATCGATGTGTTCACAATAAGACACTCTATGAGTGCTGTTGTAGTATAGTATGACTAACATTTTGTTAAATCATCAAAATCCTGTGTAACTTTAAGTTTTAAAGTTTTGTTTTTTAGTACAGTGAGTGGTTCTCTGGTCAAAACGATCTGATATTTATACGCTGATTTCATGTCGATTAATGTGATTAAGACATTTAAGTTAGAAGAGAACTCACTGGCTGAATAAACAAAAAGAATTGTGATATAAATGACCACAGCTTGTTCCTATTGGGGGACTTCTCAACCTCTTTTAATTTAAGTTAGTGTTGTATTTAATGATCTCTCCGGATAAGTTAAGGTCAAAAGAACAGATTTTGTCAAGAATTTAACAAAACCATTGGACATAACCGTTACAAAATTATCACTTGTATGACAGTAATCCTCCTGGTTTTTAAATGTTTGTGCATATCTCTATAATTTGGTTGACTCAATTTTGCTATTCCTTCGTCGGTTTGAACTTTATGGGCAACATTTAGGGGATTATCAGAAATCCAAAAATACAACAAGTGATTTGTAATATATTAGTTACGTAGTTATGACATTGGATGGCTGTCCATATTTTCAAGACATTTCGACTTTAAAAAATCAAACAATCGGTGCAGTGCAGTGGACAGCTCCTAAAGATTTTTTTAATTTGATGTGGACATATAAACAACTTAAACGAAATCTAATTGTGTAAATAGTAGTGCTTCGAATGTCATAGCTAAAGAAAGTTGCAAACTTCATAGATACAGTTGTCGTTCGTCATTTAGTAAGGCAGTGTCAAAGAAGGTTGTTTAATGGCTTACTTTAACGGACTGTACAGTATTGCGCTTTTGCTTCCTGTCCCTGCCTTACGGCAGTTTCACCCTTCGGTATTGATAATAATAAAACATGCCATACATGTTCTGTGATAAGCCCATGATTTCTCGCTTCACTGTGTATTGTTAAATTTGTTATTTGTATTAACGAATTCGTTTACGTTTTACTAGCACTTAGCTTTCTTCCGGAACCAATGAATAATAATGACTAGATAGTTTTTGAAACCTAAGTACAAGACAAGTGTTACCTCATCATTATTATAAATCTTTCTTTCTGATCGCCCTTTGTACTGATTCGTTTGTCACTCTGTACTTATTTCAGTACACGAGGTGCTAACATGGCGGTTCACATGTGTATTTCACTGATAGGATTACATTATTCATCATCATTGTTTCCATTTTACTTTTAAATCATTGCACATATTTAATAAAATGCATTTTCATGAAAAAAAACTTCATTTCATTCTGTGTAGAACATTAAATATGCTAATTGGGTAAGTATGTACAAAAAAAGAACTATTAAAAGTTTTAATCGAGGCCATTCCTTTCAACTACTGCTTGGAGTTAGTAGGGTTGTTTTTAAAGATATCACTTTTGGAACAGTCAATTGTGCGTTTTGTTGATTCGGAAAACACCTGCTGCTCTATAGATGCAAGATCCATCTGCACTAACAGGTGTTCAATCGTCGCAAATGGTGGTAGGTATAAATGTCCAAACTGTTGAGACAAAACATGTGCAAATTCCGGAGGATGAAAAAAAAAGTAATTTAAAACATCTCAATAAATATTGGTTTTACATAATCGCTCATAGTTCTTTTTGTCCCCATTTTTTTCCTTTTCCTCGTTCATAGTTATTGGAAGCGACGGACTGTCAAACCAGATTCTTCAAATCTGACCTAATTTATTATTTTTGGCTTGTATTCTTTAGAGTTTACCATTCATTCTTGATTGATTTAAGTACAGTCTTCATTTTTCTTTTTGATCTCTTAGAGTGTATTGATTTTGTCCATGATAAGTAGCCAAATTTGCAGAACGCCCCCTCTGTGGCTCTAGTTCAAATTTGGCGCATTAAGAGCGATCAATCGAGTTATGCAAGATTACAACAAAGAAAATTTTCAAAATTCCACATTTAGCCTTTTTAGACGCAAGGAAATAAAAAAAAGAAGTTCCAGTAGTGCTTTCCAATTTTCTCTGGATCGCTCATTTTTGCAGACATCTTATTAATCATTCTCTATAGTTTAAAAAAAAAGTTGCCGTCGAATGACATCTGTATTTAGCCATTTTCATTTCCTTTTCACACCGTAAAATGCAGAAATCACTTGTGGAAGGTTTGTGTGATCACGTTAACGTAATTCTTTAAGTTTCTTTTTTGAGTTTTTATCATTTTTGGTTCATTTTGTGACATTTGGCTTGTTCTTATAATACATTGAAAATGATAAGAAAACATTCAGATTAATCTAACAATAAAACTTTTGAAACAAGATTACGACAAACATTTTAGAATAATTGATTTATACCCGTAACGGCGGAAAAAATGGAATACGTGCAGAGTAAGTACAACATTTAAATTTACTGCCTTAAAAAATCTTTATTTTAATTGAGATTAACAAATTAAGTAATAGTTTTGATAAAATTTTGCCCATTTTTATCTACACGAATAAAACGACATATCGATTACAATGGATTGAAGAGAATGAATAAATATGCCAGTGCATTCTCTAAAGATTTAAATTTTTGGCAAGAATGTTCCTTTCATGCATAAAAAATTACTCTCCACTTCCACAATTTTAAAAACTAGCGCGCGAAGCTGCATATCGCATTTGCTTTTCAACATCCGCTGAATCCGCGTCTTTAAAAAGTCCTTTCCAAACCCCTTCGCTGTGGCCCTCGTGACACCCTTTATTTAATTATAGTGACATTGCAGTGGTAAAAGTGGCCCCAAAGCCCCCATAAACAGTAAAATGCTGTAACATAAATGGTTAATCATATCCTAACCTTACAAATTCCAGAGCGGTGATTGGCTAGTAAATCTCCCGCCACCACATCCATTGTGTTATTGTAGGTACCCCTCTAGCGTAGCATTGATATGCTGTGAACGCTGTGGCGGCTAATCGATGAGTTCTTGTCCACTGTCTTCGCGTTCGTAGTTTGAAAGCTTACTTCAGCGAGAAGCGGTGTCGGTTGCAAGGTTACGTTATATGAAAAAAGTCCAGTTCTGGTGGATTTTGCTGCGTTTAAAGCGAGGATAAAGTGGTTTCGGGATGGAAAAGCGCATAGAATTGGAAAAACGAGGGAGAAATCCGGCCGACGTGAGTATTCCTTTTCAAACGAAGGTGTCGTCAATTGTATTATACATGTGCTTACATGCTTATCGCTTTAATGGATTCAAAAATGTATAATATTACACTTTTTACGTACAATATAGAGAGTTTGTTCCACTTGTTGGCACCTCTTAACATTCTTGTTTTCTATTCTTCCTCGTCATCAATTTTGAATTCCAAAAGTCTCAAAAACAATGGCTGGTGCGTCCTTTGCTCCCATTTTTTAATTTACCATCATTTCTCTCCAGATTCAAGAACTGAATTTGGATAATTGCCGGAGTACAAGCATTATTGGACTATCTGACGAATTTTCCAATCTGGAAAGCTTATCACTTATCAACGTCGGTCTAACGTCCCTCAAAGGGTTCCCCAAACTTCCAAATCTAAAGAAATTAGAATTAAGTGACAACAGGTAGTATTATTGATAAAACTTAAGAAAAAAATCAATGAATCTGCTTCTAGGATAAACAATGGGCTCAACTTGCTAGAAACTAGCCCTAAATTAACACATCTCAACTTAAGTGGAAACAAAATCAAAGATTTAACCACTTTGGAACCTTTAAAAAATTTTAAAAATCTTAAAAATCTTGATCTCTTCAATAATGAAGCCACCACAGTTGAAAACTACAGGGAAAAAATTTTCAAAATGATCCCAAGCCTTAAATATCTTGATGGGTATGTAACCCAGTCACCCATGAAATCCTCCCACTTACCCCTTTTTCTAGATTTGATGCAGAAGACTGTGAAGCTGAAGACAGCGATGCTGAGGAAGAAGTAAATGGAAATGATGATGAGTCTGAAGAAGAAGGTAGCTCTGAGGAAGATGACGAGCTAGAAGACAGTGTTGGATTAGGTGCTGTTTATTCAGAACATTTAGATGAACTTTCAGATGAGGGGGACTATGAGGCTGGTGAAGAAGAGGAGGAGGAAGATGGTATAGAAGAGGAGGAAGAAGAAGACGTTGCTGAAGATGAAGCACAATCACCTGATGGTGAGTTTAAGCAGGTTTTTTTCCGTAACTAATTTTTGTTCACAGTTTCAAGGGGTAAAAAGCGAAAGTTAGAAGATGGTGAAGGAAATTAAATGTGTAAAAGTAGTGATATGAACATAAAATGACCAATGATTGTGTCTCCATTTTGTGAGAAGAGACGTCACCCCTGGCTGTGGTATCATACTTTACAAAAAATCAGATTGCTGATACATCTATAATAATTTGCTAAATTGATATTCTAAATTTCCAAAAATTGAAAATGTAGTAGTTTTATTATAGTTGTAAAGTATTCCTCGTAGCAGCCAGTTGTTGTTAATGTAAGTCAATGATGGAATATATTTTGTACAGGAACACTTGTTCCAATATAGATTATATGTATTAGTAGTTTAGTACGTTTACATAGCTAAGTTATTGGTTTTTTATCTTTTTGTTATTTTTTTAACATCGTAGTCCAATAAACTTCATTTAGTATAAAGATTTTACTGTAGGCATTTGTTACTTTTTCAAATCTAACGCACTTATCAAGTAAGAACACTTAAGTGAAGTTTATTGTTAATATTAAGCTATGTTGACGTCGTTTTGTTAATGGTATTACAGCTAGGAGTCATAATAGACATAAAACATGAATAAAATATATACAGTACAAAATTTTTAACATTTTATACATTTTAGTATTAATCTGCGAGAAAAATTTAATATTGTCTGTTATGAAGCCTTCTGTATCAAATTTAACTTATATATAGATATGGATATCAAAACTATATTTCTAATTGGGGAATTTCTTAAGCATTAAATGAACGATAAGTGTCGTCTATGTCTTATTTTTTTTCCACTAGTGCCACAACTTTAGGTCTATTTATTACAAACAAAAAATATTTTAACTAGCGGGCAGTACAAAAAATAGTATTTAAATCTCTTGGTGGAAATGAAATAAGCAGATTTTTATAAAGTGACTAAAATAGACATCACAAACTTCAATGCTCAACAATTCCTTAATTATTGGTATTTTGTTGTTACTTATTAAATCTATTCTCAGATTTTAAAATATAGATCTTTCAATGAATTAGTGGAATATGCTATATCTTGTGTAATGGATAATCTCTTGTAATTTCAGTTAAATACACAGTTTTAGTATAATTCAATCTTATAATTTGTTAATTTACGTTTTGTTACATCACTAAAAAGCATGTAATGACATCTTGTGACATTTCAATGTTAAAATTCACACTTTTGCTTCTTTTAACAATAAAAGTGCCAACATCATTGGTCAATAAAGCGCCCAAAATCTAAATTATGTGAATCATAATTCTTTATTCTACCTTTTTTATTATTAGGTGTCATTCTTTTGTCGTGGCAAATCTACAAGTGGGAGTTTAAAAATCGTTCTTAATTTGAATTCCTCTTCAGGAACTCTATTGATTGTTGATTTTCAACTCCGCTAGCTTTCAGACCCAAATTTGACTCGATTTTAATAAAGTGAATTTTGTAAGGTGAGCTTCCTCCAACTTTCTGATTCAAAAAGAAGAGTTTTGAGATAAATTGTCTACTTGAAAACAAGCCAAACATTAACGTCTTAAGGCAGACATAATTATGCAGGAAACTCTTCTAAATAGTTTTTAATTTATGAGCTGCCAGATGATTTGTACCAATTAAATCAAGAACTAAATGTGGGAATATTGTCAAGGATGATGCCTTCTCCATCAAAGAGTCGATAAGATGTTTTTCATAGAAATTCTTTCTGTATTTCGGTAATTTCTCAATGAAAATATTGTAATAAGCAAGAATAATCATTAAATTCATTGTATTCATTAACATGAAAAAAAAATGAATAAGTTCTATATTTTGTTTTTGTAAAATGGTGGAGGCGCCGGGTATTTTTCTTCAAATTTTTTGTTGTGTTTTTTTATCTACCTATTGTTTATTTTTTTATTTTTTTTTGCATTATTTCAACACGACGCAATATTATAAACATTTTACTTTGTTTTGGAATTCCAGTTTTGCCACTGACCTTGGTTTTCCAAATTGCATAAGCCAGATGGCGGAGGATTTTTTATTCAGTTTTGAAACCTGACTTCAGAATCCGAATAGTATTTTTTTATTATGGCTACAATAAACTCTGTTGTTCGTTTTTCAATCAGGAAGTTTTTGCTACCCACTTATGTGGTTTAGTATAGTTTTTATGATTCTTCATTGAATTGCAGTCAGTTAAAATCAGTCTTTAGAAAAGCAATTTCCGATATATCCGTGGTAAATCTAGTTACGTAATATTTTTATTTCTTATTTTTGCAACAGCATTCTTGCTCATTTCGATTTCAATTCATTTTTATTAATTTAAAGTGGTTTGAGTTCGGGGATTTCTTGTTTGTCTTCCAATCTGTTTTTTTGCGATTACCGCCACAGTCAAAATGATTAGAATACGATTATCTAACATTAATTCAATTTCTTGAGTTTTCTTTTTTATCCGTTAAAATCTGTATGATTATCTAAGGTCTCTCCAAAAACAAAGTTTTTTACAATGTTATAGGTAGAATGCTTTTACCAAATAATATTATCGGATTTCTTTGTATATTTTCTATACTTTAGATTTTTTAAGACAATTTTTGCTATCCCTGCCGTGTCTAGGAAATAACGCAAAACTCCATTACTTTTTGCGGTCACAAATTTTTGTAACGGGTGTTTAAATAAAAATCTGGTCAAGAGCGTAATGCCACCAGCTTTCGTTTTTTTCCGTATGTCGGTTTCAAACTCAACGGCTGTCAACACGTTGTCACACATTATAGGTTATTTCTCCATAATCTTTCAAAAAAACATTTTGTGCAAAAGTAAAACTTCAAGATCTTTAGAATTAACAGTGGAGTATGACCAAACATTATTGAGTTTGCGTCCATTTCTAAAATAGCTTTCAACCATAAAGGCTTTTTGTTCACTAGAGAACACCATTTTTGAACAATAATAAACACGTTCAACAAATGACGACTGTCAAAACTGATTTAGGAGAAGACATACGGAAAAAAAACAAAAGCTGGTGGCATTACATTCTTGACCAGATTTTTATTTAGACACTCGTGATAAGTAGATTATGAATCATTGCTAAAATCGAAAACAGCACAAGATTATGTCGACCGTAGCGTAAAAACTATTCCTCATATTGGAGTAACACTTTAAGGTAGAATAAAAAACCAACATGCATTATTTCTAAAATTTGGGAAATATTTCAACTCGATATCTCACTTATTTACGGAGCAATCTTAAACCATTGGTTCTCATTTTACACAGAATCCAAAACTGCTGATAGTAAATTTTTGGTTTCGAAATGTTTAAGGCTTGATATTTCCGAAACTATGACAAATATAAAGATGGGGTCTTCACCATCGTTTTATCTCGCTTTTTTATTACAATAGAATCCGATTTTGAAAAAAAATTAAAAAGGAAGCATTTTTTAGGCTCCCTTATGGTTTATGAGGTTTTTTTAGATTTTTGAAGGAACCATGAGAGATATCGATATGCGGTTTTCACCATCGTTTTTCTCGCGCTTTAACTGATGAGAATCATATACAGGTGTCCTAGAATGCTTGCACTTCCTCTTAATGGGAAATTCTTCATCAAAATCTGAATTGATTGCCGCCTCGCATTCGTAGCAACAGAATACTATCTAGATTTATAAGCTGTGATTGGCCAACTTAAAGTACTTGTAACTCAAAAACATTGTGCTATACGACAATCAACTCAGATTTTGATAGAGAATTTTTCGTTAAAAAGAAGTGCGGGCGTTCTGGGACACCTGTTGTACATATTTCGAATTTGTAGAATTAATAAAGTTAAAAAAATCAGATTTCAAAATCTAATTCGATCGATATCTCGCTTATTTACGGAACAATCTTGTACTGTTAGTACTTATTTTACGTAAAATTTCACGCAAATTCTAAACTGGGCGATAGATTCCGGTACGTCAGTAAATAAGCGAATTAGAAGCGCTTAAAGTTGCCGAAGGCAAATTTTTAGTTTCAAAATGTTTAAAGCTCGATATCTTTGAAACTATGACAGATACAAAGATGGGTCTTTACCATCGTTTTTCTCGCGCGTATTTGACAACAATTTTTTCACCAAAAATCTCTCTAGGCAACGTTGCCGGTTGTAATGCAGGGGAAGATTGCGGTATTAGTCGTTTTTTAAAAAAAACGGACTTTATTATTTTACGCAGAATTTTACGCTGAATCCAAAACTAAGCGACAGTTTTACGTACGTCAATAAATAACCGAATTAGATGCGTTTAAAGTTGCGAACGTTACTGTCAGTTTGATATAAGCCCACATTTGTTTTTGTTTAATTCAAAGTTTATTGTTTTTTTGCAAATTGTTCTCTAATTGGTATAAAATAAAATCTTTCAGTTTTTAAACGGAGTATGAAAACCCAAGACTTCTGTTTAGGTAAATTTCTTCGATTTTTTTTTTTTTTAGTTATTAAAAATGGTGGATGCGCCGGGTTACACCAAAATTTGAGCAAAATGTCCAGTGCGATTATTAACTGAACGTATGTCTTGAAATACTTCATTCTTTAACATCTGTCAAAACACGTCATTTTGTCAATTATTATTTGACGTTTTTCTGACGAGTTCAGACCATGACGTTCGCAAGGTAGCAATAAACATAATTAAGTTGATCACTCTGTATAAAAAGTTTGTGAGACGCATGGTAAATTCGCTCCCATGACCCTGTCGTGTTGGTCCCCCTCGTATTTCCTCCTACCATTGCGTCCCCTACCGTAAACCGCGTCAACTATCCACTTCAACCTGTTTTACCTACACTAGTTCCCAGACGTTTATTTCATCCTGAAATGTACTAAAATAATATGCGGCTAAAGCTAAAGCTAAAAGTAATACAGTGGATGAGGCTGTTGCGATAGTTCGTCAAGTGATCCTAGTGCTTACATCACTAGTAATAGACTTTTTATAAAAATAATTGTGCCAGTGAATTTGTGATAACTCTGGGCGGAACATTTTCAAAATTCAAAGAAATGGCAGAAAGTCGAGGATCTTTATTGGCCAAGTCCGTACAGAAACATGCAGGAAGAGCAAAAGAAAAGGTCAGTGACTTACACCTAAGTTAGGTTATGTCTTTGAATTTAATCCAATTTATCGAGAATTGGGTGAGAATAAATCAACCAGGCCACATCACTTGTTAAGGTGTTTTTCTACGTTAATAGAAATTACCTTGAAAATTACGTATTGTTACTGGAAATGTGTTATTTCGTGTGAGTTACTGCTGTTGATATTTCATAAATTAGCGCGAGAGCTCGTCATAAATAATTTTTTAGATTTGTAGCGAACATCAGCCACTCTGTATACTAAGCCTACATACTCGCCTACAATATTTTCTGGCTTACCATATATGCATAAAGACTCCGCAAGATTCTTGCTTGCTCCAGCACAAATTTCGCACCGAAAAAGTAGCTCATCTTCGTGAATTTATTTGTAAAGTTTGCCTTAAGCAATAATCATTTTTTCCAGCATGTTTATCCTACTTTCCCAGAAAGTGTGCCAAACCTTTATATTTCAGAAATGCATAATTTAACATTGTTTTTTGGTATTGTTCATTCACCGGATCGACTCTATAACCAAAAGGTGGTCCTCCGTTTCTTATCTCGACCGCTTGTACTTAATTTTTCGGCAAATATTTACCGTGTTAACTGCTCGGTTTGTTGAATGAAGACGGTTTTTAGTAAATTTGAGCCATCTATTTTTATTTGTGATTCGCGTAACTTCAGCAATAGTTGACCGAGCCATCCAAATAAAATAGCCAGGCCTTAGAATAGCACGTCTTGGCACTTGCCACCGACTCGTCTCGATTGGAATTTTCTTACAGACCTAAAACTAAAAAGATAACAATTACTAACTAAAGTAAGTACAATACAATGTTGGCGATGTTTTGCAATTAGGTCGTGCTACACCTTCGAAGGATGATTATTGCATTCCTTAAACGATTTCTTACTCTGACATAACTGTATTTAATTAACTTATTTGGATGTGAATACTCAACATCTAATATCAATTGCACACGTTGTTTATTCATGTAGCCATGGTAATCATTATCAGTCGTTGCCATGGTTTCAAATGTCCGATAAGACGCCGATGTCAGAAATAGAGCACTTCCTTTTTGGTCTTTCTTTTCGAAAGCGTCCATCATTTACATTTTTCATTAACCTTCGTTATTAGACCACTGGTCAAGGTACAACTCCTGATATAGTGGTAAAAAATGCCGATAATTAGAGTGGGTTTAAGAACGCGAAACAACAAAAGAAAAACCAGAATCGTGTATTTATAACCATTGAATTCTAGGCTGCAGTTCCTACACTTACCAATAAATTCGTGTAATTTGTTTTGAAATTTGCTACGGTAGTCACATAAACAAGACTTTGTTTTATGTCATTCCGTTGTCATATCAATTTCGAACATGTTTATTTCTGATTTAAACGTGTCAAACAACTATTGTCTCTATTTTTAATTTATCAAATTAACTTTCCGAACTAAAGGAAATAAAATACAAGTGTTACGTAGGTACAAGGTCAAAAGTTACACAATCAAGTGCATTTTCTATGTTCTTCCGGGAACATTATCAGTACTTGTCTTTGCAATTAGCAGTGAAAAGTGTAAGCTGTTGAGTGATTGAAATGTGGATTCACCTTTATAAACACAAGAGTTTATCTCCAACTTTAACAAACCGACTGTTTTTAAACAACTCTATTGTTACAATTAATAAGTTATTAATAGAAAACCCCGCCTGTTCGGGTTATTAGTGCTTTTAAAACTTTTATAATTTGTTGACTGTTCGTCTTTAAGGACCGCCTGATACCTGCTGTGTTTTGTTTACAACTGTTGGTAATAAACGTGTTACCATGTTGCGAGAGGCGATAAGAAAATAACCCGACAGGTGCTTATTTCCTCTTCCAGGAGAGATTCCATGAGCTGGAAGGAAAATATTAAATATGTAATTTTGATAATATTTATTACTTTCTTCGATATTGAAATGCGTGTGGATTTGGTTGAGTAAGATTTAAAATCTTTGGAAATAGAAAGTGAATTATGGAAGAATTTTTTGAAGATGATCTTTTTCTGGTCATGCACCGGGAGGTCGGACGTGATATAAAAAACAATGCGATTGAATCAACATTTTGCTGGGCTTTGAGGAGGGACTATGGAATGAAAAAATAGCTTAAAATGCTTAATATGTAATTCAAATATGTAGTTTAACTGTACAATTTTTTTAATTTGTTTAGATTTAATATGTACTTGATTAAATGCGAAATTAATTGTTATTGCTTTGATCAATCAAAAACAATAATCTCCAACCGCCTTTCATAAGTTTAAAACTTGTTGGTATACACTTTAGAATTTTGACTCTGATCGGAGTAAGTTCGAGATTTGAACTTTTCAGAAAAACATGTCGACAGTGTTTTATTCTTATTTCGCATTTTCAGATTTTATGCCTTTTTTGCCATAACCTTTAAAATAAATTCCAAACATTTGGATTTCGCCAACTGTAGATTTATTGGCATTTATGATTAAAAAAGATGTAGGCATGAAATTTCTCATGTTCCAGATTCTCGAACTTACGTTTTGTAGGTTTTATAGACTAGTGCTTCCTTTATAGACTTTCTGTAGATATGTATTTGAATCTGAAATTCTGGATTTTTCTGTTTGAAATATTCAAATCTAGATTTTGGTTTCAAAACGATCAACCACTGAATTCTATGATAAAAATATTAGAAACGCCATTTAAAGGTAAATTCAAGTGTATCACTAAACCTAGAACGTTTTAGTGTTTTCTTGATAAGTAGCGCTTACTGGAAACACTTATCAAGCATATTTTCGCTGTTGCTTCCTCTAATAGTTTTTCATTTGTTTGATACCAGGATTTCCCTACTAAACCAAATCTTAACATAAAAAAGAAAAGCTTTTCCTGTGACACAAACATTGTTTTTTATTCATATTTATTTAAGGTGGTAGTGCAAATACTAGAAATACTCTGATAAATACTTTGTTTGGAAGGTCAAAACTTAGAAAGAGAATGTTAAAACATAACAATAGTTTAATACACGTTTCTGTTCTATAGAATTGAGAATCTGCAATTCACTTAATTTAAGGACAGAAATGATGAAGGAAAATTGGCATTGAATTTTGATATGCATTTATCAAAATTTTTATGTAACCAAACAGAAGGTTTCGGCGATTTGGTAATTGCCGTAATTAATAATTGTCGATGCCACAGGTTTATAAAGAGCGTGAAAAGGTCGAGACATTTAACTCCAAGAAGAAAATGTCTAATGATAATGAATTTAATATTCGCTTCATTTGTACTTGACTTTTTCTTTGTTAAAAAGATACAGGCTGTGAAATTGCATCTTAAATAGTTTGGTAGTTTTAGTATTGCAGATTTGGCCATTTGTTGTGTCTACTCTTGTTAAGTTTAATTAAATCATGAAGTACAATGTGCTGAAGTTTTTTCCGGATTTTCCTCACCGCAGATTTGAGCAAAAAACAGTTGAGTTTATTCACTTTTTAGTAAAATACTCGTTACACTGTTATTTATCAACCTTATTAACCTTGATCTACTAACTTTTTGAATTGAAAGTTTTTTGACCGATAACGTTCCTGAACGGCAGAATTTTGACTCATCCGCATATTTATTTTTGACACCTTATAATTAGCTTTCGTGTATTTCTGTCTGTAGTAATTCGAAAGCAATGTTGTTTTTATCACGTCTTTATAATCTCATTGAATCATTTAACGGTCTGTTTTATGCGGGCTGTGTCATATTCCGATAAGTTTGTTTTTCATGCAAACACAGCTCGGAAAATCGTGAAAATCAAAAGTAGGTAAAATGGCGAGAACTAGCTTTTACATTAAACTTCCGACAACTGTAAAACCGCTATATTAAACTTGGAAATTTCCTAAATTTAAGGTTAATTTCGTACCGCAGTTTTGAAAGCAAGCAAAAATTTTCTATCAAGTACAGTTTGTATCGGTATTGTTTATTAGTGTGTTCTAGTCAGTCAAGTTGAACGTAATACAGGATTGTATTTCTGCGGCTTTTGTTGCCTTTGTTGTGCGGATGAAGTCATCAAAACAAAACAGCGGAATTATTGCATATTTGCACAGTTTTTGTAAGCGTTTTGGTGTCTGGTTTTATTTACCAATCAAGAATTAATGGCGTACGTGCTACTGGAAGAAATTAATAAAGCTATTTTTGTATTCCTGTAATAAGTTGCAGAGTGTGACACGTATTTCAGAAATAAAATCTTTGTATTTTAAAAAATGGAAATGATACCTGGTTAGATGTGAGTTCTAAACAAACATGTTTGCATCTGTGTTTCCTTTGAGTTGCATAATTGTGGAAGTACACATGAATTTCAATTATTTAAATAAATTAAAATAAATAGGTGCTTACGTTTTGCTTGCATCGAATATAAATAATTAAATTTGTGAGAATTAGAAAAAAAAGAGACCAACACTTTTATGTAAATTGAGCCCTGAAAAACAACATAAGTTCACTAGACCATAATTTGGTGCAGCTATTGTTCGATTAGCCCAATTAGAACCGTGTAAACATTCTTGATTATGCACTTATTTAGACGTTATTTCGCCCCGAATTTAAATGTAAAATTTAGCATGATAGCCTCTGACACGAATTGCAAATTTATTCAAAATTAAGGCGAAATATCTTTGAGGAAGGTTAATTGCAGTTTTCATGACGTGTCGTTACTTTTAGACTTTGGATTATTATAGCACTGCTTCCGTAATGCTTACATCAAAACGTGTCACTCTATAATTAATTACGTATTGGTTGGAAGGCTTAGTTGCAGGTGAACAAAACAACTCAACAATTGCAGACAAATTATAGTTAATTTGGGAAAGCAAGGATAAAATGAATTAACTATTTTAATAATTCTTTTTTTGCCATCTTGGAATGTGGACATGTAAGTTCAAAGTCAAAATAATCAAAAATCGTGTCGTAATTCGAAGATACAGCTACATTGCACCTTTAACGTGGAAACCTGTTATTAGATTGGTATGGGTGACGTCAGGTTCCCCTGATTAAGCATTAAAATCTCCGAAAGAATCTTGATCTTTGATGATGTGCCATGCACAGAAGAAATTGCTTGTCTGGGCGCATCATCCGGCATTTATCTCACCAAAGAGAAATTGTTCCACATACATTCTCGCGTAAGATTCGTGAAATGTTAGTGCTGGAATGACCTGGAGTCCGGCTAAAGTTATTGTTGAAAGGAGAACGTCACTGAAGAACTTGGGCACATAAATACACGCTCATTCCTCATTGAGTGACCTTTCGAAGAGTGAAAATTGTCGTTAGCTATCCAAGACAGTGTAGACATTTAGAGCAATAGTATTATCTTTTTGGTGTTAAAATGGGCACAATTGACTTTTATCGTTTTATTGTTTGAGACCGAACTTTATCTGTACACATCTTCACATTCCATTTGTGGTTGCGCCAAGTTCCTTGGTGGGCAGCGGTACACTCACGCAGGTTAAGAATGGAAGTTGTACAATTTAAAGGCGTGTGCGCACAGGTGAACCAAAGTCGATTAAAATCTTTATAAACGTGACAAAATAATACTGTATCAAAGACCACAAAGTGATATCTTGAAGGAACGGTAGATAGTAGCATACGCCCGATAACATTCCTTCGTTTCTCTAAATACACTTATAAATTCATTATTCTTACCGTGTCATTGAAAACCTATAAAAAGTTACGTTCATACGTTCACCTCACCTGCTTCGTAAAGTTGCATGTTTGCAATTATTTAAATAATTATCTTTGAAAGCAGGAAATTGTCCTGTAAAATGCCTTATTCGTAATGTAAGCTGTACTCCGAAAACGACTAGACATTAGAAAGCTGTGTCTGCTCGCGATTAAATTGCTTTGATGGAATTAGTTGTACACATTTTGTTATTGAAAATTTTATACACCTACAACTTAGGTTAGGAAGTAGGTGCTAATATTAGAAAGACAATCTCACCACATTCCAGATTCGTAATAAGACTCCTCTTTGCCTACATTGACCTAATTTTTATTTCAGTCACGATGAGCATTTCTGCACTTTCGTGTATAATTAATGTTGTCCTATAACTTTTTCATTAGTTAATTGTGTTTCCATGTCGTGATCTGGAAAGGAAATGCAACATTTGAATTTTGTTATCGTTCGGATAAAAAGGTACAGAGGTACTTTCTCTGTTTAATCCTTTTATTGTTCAACAAATGAGATAAAACTTGAGAATTGCACAAATATAAGAATGTGGGAAACAGATGAATGAAAATTGAGTAATAGTTTATGTAAGAACTCCGTATTTAGGTCTGAAACTAAAGAATTTTCGAACTATAGATGCGAAAAATCGAGTTTATTAAGAAACGATTTATCTCTTTCAGTTCAGTGCAATCACCATAGTTTTGATTATACATCGAAATAAAAATAAACAATCGTTTTTCTCGATTGATCTGAATAAAAAAACTGAGATGGTGAAAGTGAATATATTATTGTTACTTTTATTGAGAAAATAATAAAATTACAAGAAGTTGCTGAGTAACGTTACTGCCGTTTGATCGCTCGATTTGGTACAAAAAAGAAAGTTCTAGGAACTTGCAAGGTTCGATTTTACCGTCGAGATCCTCATCATTTTTTTTTATTCAAATTCAATAAATATCTTAAACTGTGCTAGACACAGCACGTAATTAAGGAGTCCGCTAAACGTCTTAATAAGTAACTTTTCTGCATGATTGGCGTCAGAAACTCACGACTTTCCTATATTTGTAAGAAAAATTATTCTCACAGATCACGATTGGGGTGAAGAGAAAACCGAAAAATTCGTGTCGTTAGTGATAACAATAAGCAGAAAATTCTGGAAACATGACTGTGGAAAGATAATCAAAAAGATAGAGGAAAAGCAAATTGTTAATTAAATGTTAGTTTCATTAACAAGGTAGCTAAAGATAAGACTTTGCAAACATTAAGATGACACAGATAGTACTAAAACTAAGTCAAAAATGTTGAACAATGGGATTACAAAAAAAGGTTAATACCAGTTATTTATTGTTAGTTATTTGTTATAATAACTATTTATAAAAATGAACAAATAATTACATTGAGCATATAAAATCCAAGGTGGATACGCAAGTTTAAAAGTTATACCTTTTGAATATTTATTGACACGTAACGGTAGATAAATTGATGGAAACGTCTTTCTCAATTACGTATAACAAATCAGTTTAAATTTGTTAACTGTCAAACGTGACTTTTAAATTGACATATCCTAAACAAAATATGACATTCTTGATTGTACAGCAAGGTCAGCCTTGAGGTGAAATTTATTGGATCACAGGATTGCGTGTGTTTTCTTAAAAAAATAACAGGCAAAAATAGATATAGGAAGCCATACTGTGTAAATAAAGAATATTTTCTACTGATTAGGCTTAGCGCAATATCATTTATGAAGATTTAAAGTTGCAAACATGAGATTACAAGCTAAATTGTAGACTTGGGTTACGCAAGAAATGGGTCAAAACCAGGTTAAAAATCACCAAAAAGTTGCTCAAAAATTGTATATGGCTGTAAAAAAAAACGAGAGGGAAAAATTATGCTGTTATGTAATCAGAGGAGTAAGTAAATCCGGCCTTGTCCATTTAGTCGATTATCGCAGTGAATGAATAATTATAAAATTGAATTGACTTGTTTAAATTTTTGTTAAAATATTTGCCATACAAATTGAATGCCAAGTATATGATTTAATGATGTATTGTCATTTAAAAAATGCGCCAAATTACCGGCGAAATTTTAATATGATCTTGGCTATTGTTGTAAAAGTGTTATTTATTCCGGAGCAAGCAGTTTAAACTAAAAAAAATTAATTCTCCATTGTTTGGTCGCTAATTAAAGATGAAGTAAAATCGGTGTCTTGTCAGCGTGAGATAATACAAATTACTGTAGTTAAATACTATCTTTGGATTTTAAATGGCTGAGCGTAACAGTAAATGTGCTTTCGTATTAATGTTGATAAATAACAAACTTTTGTTGTTTGTGGGGTGAATATACAATCAATGTAAACAGTGTCCTGCCTCATAACCAAGTGAATCATTTATAAGCTATGGAAATACAATTGTAGCTACGTCGAATTGTTAAATTTAGAACTGCAACATTTAAATTTTTTGAAGCCATCACCGGTTGCAATTGTTGAATGGCAACAAGCGACTTAATTTAATTATCAATTCACTTGTGTTGCATAATAGTATTTTGAGCGGAAAATGGTTATTGAGCACATTGTGATGTAAAACGTCGGGGTATTTAGAATTAAAAATAAAAACCTAACGTTCAAACTGAACAAACGGGCCACCGTTCTATTTCCAGGTTAACATGGACAACTTCACTGCAATGGTTATTCGAAAAGCTATTTTCATATTGTAAATAAATAGATTTTTGATGAAACTGCAATAATTACAATTTGACGTCAGTTACGGATCATTGCTTGGCCAAAATCAACACATAAACACATAATATCTCTTGTATTCAAGGTAGAGCGTGTTGATTTTTGCTTGCAAATAGTTTGCGGGAAATGATTGGACATAAAGACGAATTTGGAACAAGATCGATATTTTATGGGGTGATGAACTTCGCTGCATTAGCGACTCGAATTTATTTTTGTAATAAGTGCACTTTTAGCTTAGGTCTTTACGACCTTGGTGTTTTGGCGGCTCAGATTGTGGAAGTTTTCTTCGCTTAAAATAGTACGCGGTATATAAACCTAATTACAAAGAACAACAATTAATAATATGTTTCTGTTACAGATTTTGCAAAATCTGGGAAAAGTCGACAGGACCGCAGACGAAATCTTTGACGAGCATCTACAGAACTTTACTCGACAGCAAAACGCAGCTAACAGGATACAGAAAGAATTCAATAATTACATCAGATGTATAAGAGGTAATGGAGAATTTCTAAATGATCGTTTTTGGTATTTAAGAAATTTCAGCGGCACAGACGGCTTCCAAATCTCTGTTGGAAGCGATCGGAGAAACTTACGAAAGTCAATGGACTGGACACGATCTTTTATACGTTCAAACACAATCCGTCGACATGTTGTGGCAAGATTTTAGTCATAAATTAGCCGATCAAGTTCTTCTGCCATTAAACACTTATCAAAGCCAGTTCCCTGAAATGAGGGTAAGTCCGAACGAGTTTGTTATGTCAGGAGTTGTCATTGTGTTGTAGAAAAAAATCGACAAGAGAGGGAGAAAGTTAGTAGATTATGATAGTCAGAGGCATAGTTTCCAAGCTCTTCAAACGAACATGAAAAAACGGGATGATGCTAAAATTGCAAAGGGTCGGGAACAGTTAGAAGAAGCTAAAAGAACATACGAAATGTTAAACTCGGAACTTCACGATGAGCTTCCAGCCTTATATGATTCCAGGATTTTATTCCTAGTGACGAACTTACAGTCTCTTTTTAATGCCGAACATGTTTTCCACTCAGAAGCGTCCAAAGTAAGTGTCAAGATGCTCTGACCTTCGCTTTAGGACTGAAATAGATGTTAATAAAATGGAATATTTTAGATTTTTGGTGAATTAGAAGCGGTTGTTGACAAACTGGCGACCGACAGCCAGAGGGGGTCATATAGCGTTAAAAAGACGAATGGTTCTAGTCTGCCACGTTCACCAAGTAATAAGAATTCTTCTCCATTAATTATCAACAATATTTCGCCAATGTCGTCGCCTCATCGTAAGTATCATATAATAATGGAATTTTTTGTGTTGCCTTTCACCACTGTCCCAACAATTAATAAAGTACTAAATTCATTCTAAATTTCACATTTGTTGGGTTTGAAAATTTAGTTTCAAATTTCGAACAAGTGTAGCTTTGACACTTTGGGAACTTAACAACGAAACAGTTAAGTCGTGAGAGTGTTAAGGTTACATTTGAATTCTTAAACTAACTTATCAATGTTGTGCTAAAGTTGAGCGTGTGTTTTGCAGCTGAAGACCTTACACAATCCCCAACTAAAAAAGACTCTCCTAAAAGTGAAAGTACACATCTCTATGCTAATGATCCTGTTGTACCAACGACTCCTACGAAAACAGATTCCAACCCTCCAGAATCCCCCACAGAACCCACAACTCCCGTTACTCTCACACCCAAAGTTAATCCTCCAGAAATAAATGGAGCTACAACTCCTGATGGCAAACCCTCCTCCCCTGAACCCAGCGCTCCTCAAGCTGCTAATGAGAAAGCCAGTATTAACAATGCCCAATCAAACAATAAAAAAGTCGAGGAACTTTATGACATCCCCGTGGGTGAGTAACTTTTATAGATGCATGGTAGTTTCAGTAGAGTTCATAATAAAACTTTTGACATTACATTTGTAGATTTGAAGTTATTACTGAATTTTAACAAATAGCGAATTTGGAAATAAGTTTTTAATGTGATTTAAATTTTTAGGTGCTAGTACTGATAATTTGCCGCCAGGTGTGTTGTATCGAGTGAAAGCTACGTACAAATACAATAGAGAAGATGTGGATGAATTGTCGTTTGATGTGGGAGAAATTATTCAAGTCATAGAGTATGACGATCCTGAAGAACAGGTAATCAAGTTCCTGAGTTCGATGGTGGTGTTATAGTTTTTTTTTAAGGAGGAAGGATGGTTGATGGGAATGAAAGAAGGTTCTGGAGAAAAAGGAATGTTTCCAGCGAATTTCACAAGGCCACTCTAAAGTTTTTACAATCAGCAAAGGAGTTGCACATATACTAACAAAAAGGACTTCCATGATGGTCCGTTTATATTAAAACGAAGTGCCTTATATGCATATATTTGAAATTGTTTTCTTTTTAGTTATACATTTATATTTTTACAATGCTCACTGTTAGTTTATTTATTGTGAATGATATTATTTACAGATTTTATTGTAAACACAAGATCTATAATTTAAACTACAGAAATCGAATGTTGGATAAAATATATTAGAATAAGTACAAATATCGATTTAATTACTTAATGAGAATAATCAAATAATGCTTGCTCATTTCAGCCTAAAAATGGAACTTCTTCTCAAATATGAAACTCAAATTTAACAGTAACTAATAATTTTTATCGTAGAATAAGTTTACATTTATTTTATGCATTTTCTCACGTAAAGTACTGTGAAGCACTATGAACATTTTGGTTTTTGCTTCTCGTAAGCCTAACTAGTCATCAAAAGAAAACAATCATCACTGCTCAAATTTGATAAAATTTTACTATTTCAAGGTAGGCATCATCTAGTCACATCTAAATCATCAAAGTTTCATTCATGATCATTGGGGATCAATAAGTTCAGGTGCCAAGAGTTTATTTATCACTTCTAAGATTTTAAGTATCAATAAGTAAATCAGAAAATTTTTGTAAATATTTACATTGTTAAAACGATTACGTTATTGTTGTTTTCTCCACTTTTAAAATGTTCATATTTGTGCCTTAAAATAATTCATTATATCTTGTTACTTTTTGTTTAGAGTAGCGTAGATTTTTGCTATTCAGGCGAAGGATTGTTATTTGTAGTAAATATTCTTGTACAATAAATGTAACTTATTTTTATCCAGTTAATTATGTTTTAATATTTTATTATTATTATTAACTAATTTTAAGTAGAGTGTATGTTTGCATTATGTTAAAATAAATATTAATTATTATGGTAACTGCTCTATTTTTTTAAATATCGTCACACTTGAAAGTAAATCGTACTTACAAAACGATGTGGTATTTCTGAAGTTTGAGCACGTAAGTATTGTAAAAATAAATATTCATGTCGCAAATACTTTTATCATTTTATTTTATGGAAGACTTCAAGGAAAGCACAATCTCTCGTAAATACGCAAATTTATTTTCACTTTGGATCAGTGTTTTTTAAATTTATTACGAAGGGAATTTATTCAATTCATGCCCAAGTTGCAGAAGCGTTTAAAAGTTTATATTATTCTTCATTCTTGGAGGTCTTTCAGTTTTTCTCTAGCATTTAAAAATGCTTTTTGTTTTGTCAAAGCAGTCAATGAAGTGATGTAGGTATTAAAATTTCTTTTTTTCACATTGTGTTCAATCAATAAAAACAATTTTATCCTGCGAAATTATAGAAAACAAATGTAGATTTTTTTGTCGTCAACTTACGGAATCGGAATTATTTAATCGATTTCGTCTTGTTTTGCAAGCTGCTTTCTTATTCACAAAACAAAAATGTCTAAACCTGCGTCGTGTGTAACTTTCAGACCAGTCTATGTACGCAAGTCAAAGCTCAAGAGCGCATTATGTAACGTTTTCATGTTTTTCATGAATATCAGGTCCATTAGGGATTAAAATTGATTGAATTGCCACAGATTAGATTGAATTTGGAAATAATCGGCGTGGTCAAGACAATATAAAAATTGGGGAAGTGAATTTTGAATGCGAAAAGTTTGGCGCGCTTCGCGCACTTCCTGTTCTGCGTGCACAGTCGGCTGGTACAGGGCAGCGCCATATTGACAAGAGGCGGCTGCTGTTTGGTGTGAAATGGAATTCTAGTGAACGTGTAACGAGTGCATCGGTGCATCTAGCGTTGAGAATCGATGGACAGCTTCTTGTGCTGCTATGGTGGCGAGTGGTTGACGTCTTAGCGGACTGTGTAGCGCTGTTGGGAGCGATTGTAACCTCAGCCTAGCGGACGGCCCTAGCCGCCCATCGCCCCAATCCTGTTACCGTAGGACGTGGATGAGGCTTCGCCAATCCACTTATCCTAACAGGATCAACTTCAACCTCGACGCGACTAGGTATAAGAGCATGCCGGCGGACAGACCCAAGCACCACACCCAGCCAACTGCGATGGTCGCCGCTCGAGGAAGTATCGGTCTGTAGGTGTGTTTTGGTCTAGTCGGCGTGGATGGTAGCTAAGGGGGCCCATCACCAAGAGCATGACCATGCAGTGCTGCCAATCTGATGAGGCTCGGGAACAGAAGCGCATTAATGCCGAAATCGAAAAACAGCTACGTCGAGATAAGCGCGATGCGAGGCGAGAACTCAAGCTTTTGCTTCTTGGTGAGTGATCAAAAATCATAACATGTTTGTAGCCCCAAGACCGTAAACTCTAAAGACTGATGTTTATCTACATATAACACATAGCTACCGCCTCATAACCATCTCGCTCACGAGTGTGAGATAACTTGTCAAATATCACGCTTGATAAAAAACAATATTGGACTCATACCATGAACCCCAAACTGTCAATGACGACACCTTTTCTCAAATTATTCCATAAAGAATTTCCATACTCAAACCTTTGTTGTAAAGTGTACTCGTTAAATATTATGTTTTAGATAAAAACATCATAACGTCCACACAATACAGCTCTTCCAAATCTACCATTACCGTAACACCACTGTCAATTTGACGCTTCCTGTCACACATGACCACCCACTTTTTTCCAAATTATTCTCAAGAATGCAGACACTTTACACTTTGTTGTTTAAACACTCAACGTGTAAATTATTGGAAACTAAATATTTGACGCTGATCTAAGAAACAGCCCCCATAAATTACGTAGCAACACATACTTCCATCGGGTGCATTGTGTTGCTGAATTAATTTTATTATGAGGATAAAAATACCACGTTGCCCACGCCACATAAACACAAGCTTTTGGCCTTTACATTTTTCATCCGCAATTATCCAGTTGGTATACATTTTTTACACACATTCCCCGTTCATTGCTTATAAGTGATTTTTAATTTGCGCTCAAGTTTATGTCTGACCATTTTCCTATTTATAAGTTTGTGAAAGTAATTTCGAAGCCGAACCAAAACGAATACTCAAATTAAGTTCAGGTTTAGTTATCTTGTCTAATATTTATCTTATTGTGTTTTTTAAGACTACAAAAATTATTCTTTCCACGTAATTATAATTTAATAATTTGATTAGTTTGATTGAGTGGTAACACAAATGTTAACTCGAATTGCTCATTTTACTGTTACAGGGTCGTAATTTTGTATTTAGGGCACATCTACTTCTGGAATTCTGGAGTTTATACACTACTTGAAAAAAGTAAAAATAAATAGTATTTAAATTTTGCTTTAATGTAGCCGTTACGCTGCTAAATTTAATTTTTGGTACATTCTTCATTAACATGTAAATACCGATATTGACTTGACCCATTTCCACAAAAATAAGAATTGAATACGTGTTCATAAAAACAACGTATCGTCGACAATATTTGCTAACTGCATTTCTGCTTTATGTTGTAGGAGGAAAGACGATAAACTTTGACATGAACTTCAAATTTGATTATTCGTAGCGGCCTTGAGCACTTGGTAAAATGGTCAATTCTAAATTTAATGTGTGAGGTATTGTTTGATACGAAAAAAAAACAGGTCACTTCTTGGAATCTTGCAATCTAATGTCGATAAAAATCATACGTGAAGTTTGCTAAACTTATGACTCATTTCTTGTTTCGTTGCAGGCACTGGAGAATCTGGCAAATCCACATTTATTAAGCAAATGCGAATCATTCATGGTGCTGGATACTCCGACGAAGATAAACGAGGTTTTATCAAATTGGTGTACCAAAACATCTTTATGGCCATGCAGAGCATGATCAAAGCCATGGATTTGTTAAAAATTCAATATGCCGAGTCTTCCAGTCCGGTAAGGGCATGATGTCTTTTAGACCAGTAGACTATTACCACTAATTCATATTAAAACTATACGATATAACAATCGCGTGGATGTAATTTTCTACTCTTGCTTATTTAAGGTTTAATATTAATCTCAAGACTCTTGAATATTCTCCATCTATTTATTAAAGTTATGTAACTAAGGTCATTTAGTTTAGCTTAATAAGTGCTTTTTGTATAATGTGGTATCTATCATGTAACTTATCAGAACTAAGTAATGAATTGTTTTTTATTTATATTTTAATATAATTAGTGGAAATGGTCTTTTGATATCACGATGTTTTTGAATGAGGAGTGGCAATGGACATTTGACAATATTGTTAATTGCTAAACCACAAGCTCTTTAAATTTTTTAAGACGTACTAAAAATGTGATTTTTGTTGCAGGCAAAAGCCGAATTAATAAAGGAGATCGACTATGAAACCGTCACCACTTTCGAGAGTCCCTATGTAGATGCAATTAAGGATTTATGGAAAGACGCCGGAATTCAAGAATGTTACGATCGGCGCAGAGAATACCAACTTACGGACTCTGCAAAATAGTAAGTTTCTTAATTATATACATGAGATTATTTTTACCATATTCACGAACGCTGTCCTTCATAACTGCAGTCAAGTATTACAAAATTAACGATGGTTGTGGAGTGTAGTGTTCCTTGTAGATTCAGTCGCAACATTCATAAAGAATTACGTCGTTCGTGTACTAAATCACCGCGTTTCGTTCGTCCGTCGTGTACATATAGTCGGGTGTAGAAAAAACTCGAATTGTATGACGTAGAATTCGTTCGCTGAGTAGTCATACAATTCCTGATCCAAAAACCGTTTCCAAAAAGTGTCCATATTCCGCGCCCCGTTGTCCGAATATCCA
Organism: Gnatocerus cornutus; assembly: GCA_029298725.1. Taxonomy (NCBI): domain Eukaryota; kingdom Metazoa; phylum Arthropoda; class Insecta; order Coleoptera; family Tenebrionidae; genus Gnatocerus; species Gnatocerus cornutus. Next base: position 12,289,385 of record CM055514.1, read on the forward strand.
TTTTTGTTGGATGTAAACGGAATATGCGTTCCAGCTACTTGATGGAGATAGACCGGGTGGCGGCGCCAGACTACCTGCCAACAGAGCAGGACATCTTACGTGTGCGAGTGCCCACCACAGGCATCATAGAATACCCATTCGATCTGGACGAGATCAGGTTTAGGTACGGTCGGCATGAATTTGTCGCGCCTTTTCTAACACTGGTGTGTGCCACGTCTTTTTTTTGTAGCACGGCGTTTAATTAATAGCGGGAGAGCACTCACACGTTCACTTGTGTAATTTACATTAGCTGGTCTGTGTCTTTGTTGTTTGGCTGCATGTTGCATGCTTATGTTGGTTGCAGCTATCTTAGCGACCTGGAGCGAATAAGAGCTCCTGACTATCTGCCCACCGAACAGGACATCCTCAGGGCTAGAGCGCCTACGACGGGCATCATAGAATATCCTTTTGATCTCGACTCCATAATCTTTAGGTATGAGTTGCACATTGATTCCTTCCTACAGTTGCTAGTTCACAATTTCATTCGGTACGACACCACATTTATCAAAAGGTTCAGTATACTTCTTTATTTCGATAAGTTACATTTTTGCTGAACGATTTTATCAGCAACGATTGCGTTTTGGTGTTTTATTCAATTTTTGTTTCACCTCGACATCATTTATATAAATCTGGTTGGCAAAAAGATTAACAAAAACCGCTTTTTTGAAAATTACACTCTGTTTTAAATCAATGTTAGCATTCATTTGATAAAGATGTTATGATTTTATTTGGTTGTAACAAATATTCAACATTTCCACTGTAAAGTGTCATTATCAAGTGTTTTGTAAATATTTATTCGCGTATTTGTTTTGGACATATAAATTTGCACAGGTCTTTTTTATTCTAAGATCTCGATTTTAAAACACTTAATTCGCATTGTTTTATATAAAAATGTTGGTTTCTAAAATATAATCAGCAAAAGGTTTTTTTTTAATAACTAAAACTGAAACTACAGTGTATAACTATAATTCAAAAAACTTTTAACAATTTACGCAAGAGTACTTGTGATTCAGGTTGTCGGAACAATCAGATTTATAAAATTGTGTGAAATTTTGCTGTACTAATCGAAAATGAAATTTGTAGGTGAAACAGAAAATTTTTTTTAGTTAGTCGGTCACAAAACCTTAAAACGAAATGCCAAAAAAATCAGGTAAAAGTTGTGTTGTTTTATTTATTAATTTACTATTATTTAATAGCTTTTGTAGAAGCACTAACGCGTTTAAAAGCAATTGGCTTTATTTTATTTTTAATGTCTACTTTGTAGTGTTTACCAAGCGTGTTGCATGAATAAAGAAGTATTATAAAATAAATTAATGATTTTAAAGCTTGCAACTTGTAGTTTAACGTTTGTTGACTAACCTGAAGTTTAAGTTCACGTCTTGACTACAGAACGTGGATTTTAACTTTGTAATAGAAGAATTTTAGTTTGTATTTTTGGAAATTTTATTTACCTATAAAAAACGGTTTTGTTGATTGTTTTACTGGTTATCTCATGTCCTAATTTGCAATTAATTTTTACAGAATGGTAGATGTTGGTGGACAAAGGTCTGAAAGAAGAAAGTGGATTCACTGTTTCGAAAATGTAACATCTATCATATTTCTAGTAGCTTTAAGTGAATACGACCAGATTCTTTTCGAATCCGAAAATGAGGTAAGTGTGAAGTTACTGCACAGAAATTTAAATAACACGTCTTTTTATAGAATCGTATGGAAGAATCTAAAGCACTCTTCAAAACCATCATAACATACCCGTGGTTTCAACATTCGTCGGTGATTTTGTTTTTAAATAAGAAAGATTTGTTGGAAGAGAAAATCATGTATTCACATCTTGTAGATTATTTTCCAGAATATGATGGTAAGTGATTTTTGTTTTTGATAATGTGTTGTACGAAATGTCATCAATTTTCCTACCAAGGAGCAAAGCAGGATCATATCGGCGCGAGAGAATATATTTTGAAAGTCTATTTGAGAGAAAATCCTGATCCTGAACGCAGTTGTTATTCACATTTTACAACAGCAACAGGTTCAATGCAATTTGCCTTTGCTAGATTCGCAGTAGATACCTAATTGTAGACAATGAAAATCGTACTGTTTTTTAACTACTTCCGCAGATATTGTAGTAGCAATGCTAATTATGTTTTAATTAGGCCTCCAACGAGATGCGATTGCAGCTAGGGAATTTATTCTCAGGATGTTTGTAGACCTGAATCCAGACAGTGAAAAAATCATATACTCACACTTTACATGTGCTACAGGTATTTTTAGTTTATGAATCAACAGCTTCCGCTTACTAACTTTGCCCTAAAAAAGTTTTCCTTTTACTTATTGATGTGTTCATATTTCAAATGGTTTTTTTGTGCATGCTTTCATGTGGAATGGACTTTCTTTTCTTTTTGTTGTCAAATCAGATACGGAGAATATTAAACTTGTGTTCTGTGCTGTTAAAGATACGATTATGCAGTCGGCACTGAAAGAGTTTAATTTAGCTTAAGTTTTGCATGGACGTAGAGGAAGGGGACTTGAATGTTCGCATAAGGTGATGGAAATAATTTTGTATTTTAGAGTGACTGTCTATTTCTTGCAACTTCCATTGTTAAAAAAAATGTAAATAAATCTTGTAGATCAGTTTAACAACCTTCATGTAATAACTTGAGTTTTATTGTTCTGGTATGACTGTGATTGCTTGCATGAAATAAAGAAAATTTATTGAACTTTTTGTGATGTAATGTCATTTTTCAGATACTGAGAATATAAAGTTTGTATTTGCGGCTGTAAAAGATACGATACTACAGTCTAATCTCCGCGAGTACAATTTGGTTTAGGAGAAAGATACGATTGTGATACAAGTATGGATCACATCAAGAATAAACCAAGGACCCCAATTGTGATGTTATTCTAATTTACTGTCGATTAAATTTATTTGTGTCCAAGTGTGCGCTTAGCTTAGTGGCTGCGTTGGAGTAAATCTAGTGCCATTTTACTAGTATGGTGTCCCTCGATGGATTAAAGCCAAAGTGTTTTTTTAACAGAGTGCGAAAGCATTATGACTATGATTCATTATTATAAATAGTATTGTTATATATAATATATTAAATTAATGTAGAAATAGAATGTAAGACACTAAACTTTTCCCATATTTGCAAATATTTTGAATACGTGCAGTTCATAAGAAGGCGTCATAGCAGTTACATTCATAGATCAAAAGCTTTTATTTGCATGAGTGTCGTCTCTCAGTCAGATTCATAATTATGTACACATTATTTGACTGAACTGACGACATTACGTAATTCAAGACTGCCAGTGTCTATGAAACCTATTTGCAGCAAGAGGGATGTATTCGGAAAACGATTAACTGGATATAAACTGTTAGTGGGCTTTCTTTGCGTATTGTTCCGTTAACTTAACTATACTAATGGCAAATTTATAAACATATTATAGGAGCTTGGTTTTATGTGGGTAAATGAGCGAATGATTGATGAATGTTTGTGGCAATAGTAAATTTGTAAATCATTTCTTGTCAAAAGTATAGATTTTTTCTGAAATGTCTTTTTTATCTACCACACCTTTACCCTTTTCCTTTTAAATCAAGTACCCAGATACAAAAAAAAAACAAAGGACGCTCTGGAGGAACCACTTTTATGTTTTACTAAGATGTTCAATCATGAATTAACTAAAATTTTAACAAATACTTCCTCAAAGTTAAAATGGAAATTCAAGTTTTTGCTGGCAACAATTTAGAAGTGTAGTTACCACAAATAGTGACATCTTAAACACATCGAGCACCGTCATTTCTCCGCCATTTTGCTGTCATCTGTCATTTTAATGTCAACAGCGGAATTATTGGGAGTGCGTTTCGTTTATTTGCTAAATTTAATCCCTATTTTCTAACGAGTTCGGTAAAATAATGTTTCTTGAACAAATAGTGTTGGTACAGTGTTAATTTGGGACAAGAAGAACACTGAATTTAGTCCTTTATAACCTAGCACCTTGCAACGCAAACATTGTGAAAGACGCCAGTTGTGTTCTATTTAATTAATTAATTAGAAATATATACCTAAAAACCGGATTTTTACATTTTCATTTGGAGCAAAATGGAACTATCCAGGTAACCTAACTTGTTTTGAAGGTTTTTTTTACTAACTCCTTATGTTTAGCATTCTACCAGCCCCCATACAGCCAGTGTGGGATCGTGATGATGAACGTCGACAACAGAGCTCAAATCAACGCTCTACCGCTGTAGTAACAGCACAAAGCATTGCACCCCCATATGGTCAAAGAAGGGGTTGGGTGCCAAGAGTGCACACAGATTATGGAGGTAATTCACAATTCATTTCCTTTCAAGTTTTGTAATCTCACCGAATTTTGCTAAACTTTGTTTTTACACCCTCTTTAAGATGGTGGCGCGTTCCCTGAAATCCACGTGGCTCAATACCCCCTGGATATGGGTCGAAAAGGCAAAGAATCCACATCAAATGCCTTGGCAGTCCAGTTGGACGCCGAAGGCAAAGTAAAATACGACGTTATAGCCAGACAAGGTCATGGAAAAGATAAGATAGTTTATTCAAAGCTATCAGATCTTTTACCAGTAGAAGTAACAAGTGAAAATGATCCTAGTTTGGAGAAACCAAGCCTGGACGAAATTGAAGACATTACTGAGAAAACTCGTGCAGCGTTGCAACGAATTACAAATTCAAAAATTGCTGCTGCTATGCCAGTCCGTTGTGCAGAACGACAAGGCCCTGCTGAATTCATACGATACACGCCCTCGCAACAAGGAGCGGCGTTTAATTCTGGGGCGAAACAACGTGTTATTCGCTTGGTAGAGGCACAAGTGGATCCAATGGAACCACCAAGGTTTAAAATTAATAAGAAGATTCCTCGAGGGCCGCCGTCTCCTCCAGCTCCAGTCTTGCATAGTCCGACTCGTCGAGTTACTGTCAAGGAGCAAAAAGAGTGGAAGATTCCTCCCTGCATATCCAATTGGAAGAACGCGAAAGGTTACACTGTTCCGTTGGATAAGCGTCTAGCTGCTGATGGTAGAGGTCTTCAACAGTTGCATATTAATGAGAACTTTGCCAAGTTAGCTGAAGCGTTGTATATCGCGGATCGTAAAGCGAGAGAAGCTGTTGAAACGCGTGCTCAACTTGAGAAGAAGTTAGCTCAGAAAGAAAAAGAACAAAAAGAGGAGCATCTCCGACAGCTGGCTCAGAAAGCTCGCGATGAGCGCGCTGGAATTAAAGTTGGAGTCTCTGGAGCCGATCCGAAAATAACAGACGATGAGGAAAGAGAACGCGAATTGTTGAGACAAGATCGACACAAAGAAAGAGCAAGAGAAAGGAATTTAGCGAGAGCCGCTCCCGATAAGCGATCCAAACTGAAAAGAGAACGCGAAAGAGATATTTCTGAACAGATCGCTCTTGGGATGCCCGCACGGGGCGTCTCCTCTAATGAAGTTCAGTTTGACCAAAGATTATTTGGACAAGCTCAAGGTTTGGGCCATGGCTACGCCGACGATGAGGCGTACAACGTCTATGATAAACCCTGGAGAGAAGGGGGATCAATGGCGAATCATTTGTACAGACCAAGCAAGAATGTTGACAAAGATGTGTATGGTGAAGATCTGGATAAAATTGTTAAGACAAACAGGTAATGAAGGTGATGATCTTGATAGTTTGATTAATTTTGTCTTGTAGATTTGTGCCAGACAAGGAGTTCAGTGGAACCGATCGTTCTGGAGGTGCCCGTTCTGGTCCAGTGCAATTTGAAAAGGAGGAAGATCCATTTGGTCTTGATCAGTTCTTGAGTCAAGCTAAACGTGCTAGTAAGCGCAAGGAACCGGAAAGGAGAGATGATCGTGACAAGAGGAAGAGACGAGATTAAAATCTCAAGTTGATTTTTTTTATTTGTAAAATTGGTTTTAGATCAAATACGGTATATACTGGTACAAATAAAATTCATAATAGCTTAAAATTGAAGCACCTAATTGAATCCTATCTCCAAAACTTATTGAGCGATTGCTGCATTAGCCGCAATACTGGGACTGTTTATGCTTTCGCCTAAGCTTTCCAAAAGTTCTTTCCTATAGTCGTCAAAGTCGCCATCTAATTCGTTTATGGTTTGGTCTTCTATGACGTACAAAGCGCAGTCAGTTTCCCTGGAATTTTTTTTTAGTTTTTTTGTTATTTGAAACAGTTTATATACCTAATAAGACGTTCGTCGTGACTGACTATAATAACACCGCCGCTGTATTCGTTCATTGCTTCAGCTAACGCGTCGATCGATTCTATGTCCAAATTGTTTGTAGGTTCATCCTACAATTTCAAATTATTTCCGGAACTGGTCATGTTTCAACCTACCAAAATGAGTACGTCAGGAGCATTAAGGCACAATTCGGCCAAAGCAACTCGCGCTTTTTGCCCACCAGACAAATCCATCATTTTAATTGTATGGGCATGACTAGCAAGCCCAAAAGTGCCCAATTGTTTCCTGGCTTTTTCATACGGAAGATCAAACAACCTCATAAGATATTCAGACGGGGTTTCTTCAGCTGTCAGATGTTCTCCTGAATGCTGATCAAACCTTCCAATTCTCTGAAACATTGAGGGTAATTTTTGTAAATTTTCAATTGAAGTTTCTTACAAGTCTATGATTTTTCCTAACTTCTCCCTTGTCTGGTGATATATCACCAGTGAGTAATTTTAAGAATGTTGATTTTCCTACTCCGTTAGGACCAACAATTGCGACTCTACTGCTCATATCAATACCAAAATCTGTATTAACGAATAGTGGCTTTTGGCCGGGATACGCGAAGGAGACGCCTGAAATAAATCATGATAGTTTTGCTAAACTGCTACACATATTTAAGTCTTACCGTGCAACCCCAAAATTGGAGGCTGCAATGGTGGAGGTTCTGGAAATGAAAACTTAACGAAATATTCTTTAGGTTTTTGGAGGAGTTCGGCAGGGGCAGTGTCTTCTTCCTGTTTCTGTATTTTCGATCTATTCTTTTCTTGTTTTCTAGTTAATGCTTCTTTTTGTTTCTTTTCCTGCAGCCAAAACATAGTAAACGCAATTACGAAAAGACCAAACTTACAGCTTGTTTCTTAGAAGAACCATGAGCTTTTAACTCTTTCAATCTTCTCTCTTGCTTCTCATATTCCTTGATCATTTCTTTACGTTTTTGATGGTACATTTTCTTGAACATTGAATAATTCCCTTTATAATAGTACAATTTCTGATTATCCAGATGAATAATCTCATTACAAACATTATCAAGGAAAGACTGGTCGTGGGATACTATCAATAATGTTTTTTTCCATACTTGTAAATAACTAAAATTTCCAGAATTAAAACCTACTGAAGCTACCAGTCTTTATAACTTACTTATCTAACCAAATTACAGCGTTTAGATCCAAATGATTGGTAGGTTCATCAAGAAGTAGTAGGGTGGGCTCCATATAAAGAGCCCTAGCTAGAGACACTCTCATTCTCCATCCACCAGAAAAGTTTTTAGTTGCTCTATCCTATTAAGAAACGTCAATATTAACAAATTACGATATGTCTGTATTATTCATTTACCTGCATTTCTTTAGTGAAGCCTAAACCAGCCAAGATGCGCCTAGCTCTTGGTTCTGCAGAATCAGCACCAATTGCTTTGAGCTCAGCGTAAACTTCATTCAGCCTGTCTTGTACTGATAAATCACCAGTGTTGAAAGCATCCTCTAATTTTTTACATTCATCCAAGAGTTCAGTACGTTTAACGTCAGATTTTAACACTGACTCTACTGCTGAGAAATCATCAGCAACAACTTCTTGTTCACAGTATAGAATATCGATATTTGGTGGTATGGCAAAAGCTCGTTGAGCAATGTGACGCAAAAGAGTTGTTTTACCATGTCTGAAATAATTGATAAATATCATGATTGTGGAATAGTAATACATACCCATTGGGTCCAACTAGACCATAGTGACGTCCTTGTGCTATCAACAAATTTGCGTTCACAAAAAGGTCTTTTCCTTTGGCAGAAATGCCAAAATTTTCTATTTTTATGTCTACAGCATTTTCTAAATGAGCCAACTGACCCGCAGTTTTTTGTGATTGAGAAACGGTGAAATTGCTATCTAAGTCAGAATGACCCTGACCTCCTTTTTTCAGCATAGTTTCCATTTGTTTCTCATATTCTTGTTGTTTCTTTAGTTTCTTCTTCTCTTTGTGTGTCAGTTTTTTCTCTTCAGGTTCCTGTTTAGTTTCATCTTCATTAATTTTAACTTCTGCCATTTTTATTACAATTTCTGGACTCGCACCCTCTGGGCTAGCTATGGGCACCACTTTTTGCTCATGCTCAATATTAGTTGGTTCTTCTTCAGACTCTTCTGGATCAACTTCAATTTCATCATCACTTTCATCCTTTTTCTTTTTTTGTTTCTTTTTATTTTTCTTCACTGGTTGAGGTTCTTCTTCTTCAGCATCAGAGATGTGTAGTTCAACGCTATCTTTATCAGACCAATCATCATTCTTGTTGCTTTTACCTAAATAAAATTCTAAGAAAAAGTTGTTTAAAGGGTAAACACACCTTTTTTTCCTCCTTTCTTTTTCTGGGAAGACTCTAATTTTGGTTCAGGTGCAATTTCTTCACCTTCGCTGTCTGAAGCGTCCTGCTCTTTCTTTTTAGACTCTAAAAATGTAAGATTTAATAGTGAACGACAACATATGTGACACTCTTACTCTTCTTTGCACTTTTCTTGGCCACTGGCTGAATTTCGTCATCGGCATTATCAAGCAAAGACACAGCTTTCGAATCATCATCATCACTCCATTCGTCTTTTTTGCCCTTTTTCCCTTTTTTAGCGGATTTGCTCTTGGCAGATTTTGAGGTTATATCGTTTTTTTCGGCGTTGGCTTTCGTAATTGCTACTTCATTATCGTTGTCATCTTCAAGGTTCACATTCTTTTTATTTCCACGTTTTTTAGACATTTTTAATCCGCTCTGGTTAAGACAATTTTAAAAGAATTTGAATTTAACACACGTGAAAGTGACACCGATTTTTCACAGCTGTCAATTTTGACGTTTTGTGACGGAAACGTCAAAGACGGTAACTAGAGTTTTGTACCCACCAGTAGATGTGGCTAAAATCGCCTACTTTTTTACAGATTTAAACAAGAATCAGTTGAAATCAGTGCGAGAAAATTTTAACTTTTAAACTATTATTTAACACGTAAGAAGTATTTTCTGCTGTTGCACGTGTGTTTCAATAAGATTGAACTGTGTTTAGAGGTTAGTGTACTTTTACCTTATCCTGTATCTTGAAATTAACAGATTTTCATTGAATTCAGCCGTTAATACTTGAAACTCATTTTTACCCCAATGCCCATAAAATGCATGAGCTTAATTATTTACTCTCAATGGGCAGAATTTTCGGTAAATCCAAAGCAAGTCATTTGCCGTTTTAAAAAAATATTTTTTGTTTTGAAAGCTGTCAATGTCAAGGTGACAGTTACTGTCCCTGTTTTTATTTGAATTCTGGCGCCAAATTATGTTTTTTTACAGAGATGTTTGTCTCCGCGTCAACAACTCTGAAGTTCCATGAGTTTCCTTCCGGAAATATTGTTCATCAATATCAGGCGAGCTCTAAAATCTCCGGCCCAATCCGCAGCGTTTCTTGGAGCAAAGATGGAAAGTGGCTGGTTTTTGTCCCTTATACTGGTCGCGCGGAAATCATCAGTGTAAAAGAAAAGCCTGACCTAATCCATACTATTCAGGTAGTTGAAGAACCATCGTGCGCGTCGTTTCAGAATACCACAAGAAAGAATATTGCTATTGGTACAAAGACAGGCGAAGTGTTAATTTATGACATCAAGGCAAAAAAGATAAAGAAAACCCTTCCAAAAGCTGCTTCTGTGATTACCAAGGTCGAATTTACAGCAAGGGATAGTCACGTTGTTGCGGCCTCCAAAGATGGAGAGGCTTTTATTTACAGTAACGTTCAGAATAACTTGTCTGGAAGCTTCAAGATTCCACGATCTCAAACGATAAGCGCGTTAAGAACAAATCCGCTCAAGAGGAATTACATTGTTGCAGGAAGCGACGAAGGAGTTGTCGCGGTTTGGGACATGCACAACAATAAACATAAGTTTTTTAATGGATCACATAAGGCCCCCATTACAGGAGTGGCGTTTTCACCAGTTAGTCCCAGCTTGGTGGTATCCACCGGTTTGGATCGCCAATTCTGCTTCCATGATATAGCAGCTGGGAAGTGCATTGGGAGTATTTTCGTAGAAAACAACATGACAGCGGTTGATTTTACTCCCGATGGAAAATACGTGATCATGGCATCGCAGAAAGGAAAACTTTACGTTTACGATGTGAAGAACACCCATCAACCCGTTTATACTTACGAAAGCCACGATGGTTGTATTGAACATTTGTCGTTTCGCAAATGTGAAAACCACGAGAATAGTTTTAGTTTCTCTTCCGACAGTATTAAAGTAGTTGATCAAGAAACCAACGGGGATCAATCTTTAGGGGTGAACATTGTAATGTCGCCTGATCCGGTAAATACTGTGCCTGGTTCCACCACCGCGGAAGATTCTTTCCTTGCGGCTATGGGCATCGATCGCAATAGCACATGTGGATCTATCACCAACCCATCAGAAAGCAGAGAAATATCACTACATAACACCCCACTAAACCCTTCAAAAATCCTACAGGAGAAAATTCAAAGTAGCGTTGAGGCTCCAGTCACATCGACTCCTGACCTCTGGAATCAGGGATCTGTTCCTTCACAGTCACCAATCAGTATTTTATATTCTGATACATCCGAAACAATTCGCCAGAATTTAGAACAGTCAGTGCGCACCGCGGTTAAGGAAGAAGTGAAAATTTTATTGGATGCATTTCTTCAGGATTTGAAAAATTATTTATGGGGACGGTTTTTCGAAATTAGAGGGATGATTTTGGATGTGTTGATGTTTTTAACGAAGAACTTTATGAAGACCGAAAATCATTTAAATAGTATACAAGTTGAGTTGGCGCAGACGCCACAAAATGATATTTCTGTGGAGGAAGAGAATTTTTTACTAAAACAGAAGATTCAAGAGCTGCAACATCAAATTGCCATATTGAAAATGAATGATCATCATTAATTGCTGTTGGTTTCTTATAATAATTAGTAAATATATTTTATGTACTTTGTATAAGTTTGTTTTTTGTGTTTGAAGGTTTTCTATCAATTATTTTCTGCCTGTTGGTGTAAAAATTTCAAGGAAAATGGTTTCTGGGACTATTAAATTAACCTAAAATCATTTTATTCAGACATTGGTTCAGGACCTGTGCTATCAGCAACATCTTCTAATAAACTAGCATTGTACTCACTGTCAGATTCATCTAACATTCCCTGTAATTTACTAGCACTTGAAACCAACACATAGAACTGTTTTCTCCTCATGTCAAGTTTCTGTTCCAAGAGCATTTTTTCTTTGTGTAGTTCCTTAAGGTCCGCTTGTAGATTAGATAACCTGAGATTTGTCTCTTTCCTTGCAGGCTGTTCAGCAATACTTTGCGCCAAAAGATCATACATCATGTGGTTTTGCTTCCAGATTTTAGCTTGCACCAAATTCTCCTTATTCTGTTTAATAGAGTCTTTAACTTCTCCTATTTGTTGTTCAAACTCTTCATGAGTCTTTTTGTAATTCTCAAGTTGTTTGACTGTAGTTCTTCTTAACAATTGAGATCTTCTTACAGAATATTCACATAAACTAAGTTGAGCCAACAGTTTGTCGTGGGTTGCTTGACTCTCTAAAGAGGAGTCGTCAGTGCAATTTGCCCATTTTCGAAGTGTTTTTGATATTACATTGAGCCTCCGATCATCCCCTGTCCCGTCACCGTCAATCAACAATTTTCGTTTTATTATGTCCTCTGAAGAATCAAATTAAATATTATTGAACAATATTTTTAAAGGAAACTCACCATCCGACATCGTACTGCGTTTTTCCTTCACTTTCATTAAGAACGTTTTTTGAATCAGCAAAGAAAAATAAGGTTATATTTTTGTGAAACGTCAAATATCAAAGTCGGTAACAACGGTAACTACCAACAACTATAATTTGAACCCGCCGCTAGATGTGGCTGAGGTCGCCAGTGTTTTTGAATTTGAACAAGGCGGTTTTTAATCTTCTAAGTATTTAATTGCGCGTTCTTCTTGTTCCATCTACATTCAGTGTGTTTAAATAATATTCTACTTGTGTAAAAATTTCATTCAATGACCGGAAAAGTATTCGAGGCTTCACAAATTTTTCCAATTCATTTCGAGTTCAATTATTTTTGTCCTCAAAAATTTGTACTGTATTTGCAAAGTCTTTTTTTCAAACGAGTTTATTATGTATAAAAAGAAGAGTTTACGGTACTTTTAAATTCATTTTTTCAAATTAAAAAAATATACGTGGGAATTTGAAGGGTATTTTTTTTAACTTTTATATTATTTTTACAGTAAAATCCAGCCTAGGGAGTTTGTTCATGGTTGACATTTTAATAATCTTTGTTGAAAAAGCTGCAAATTTATTATTTAAATGTAATAAATTACACTTCAGAATTGCATAACTTTAATCAATCAATTTGAATTTATATTATTAAAGTCAGATTATCACAGTATGGATTAGAGAATATTACATTCGATAAATTACATAATATTACAATGAGAAATACCAATAAATTAAGATAATGTCACTCGTTGTCGCTCGAAGATCTCTTAACTTCAATGCACATTATCAGAGACTCGATTGTATATAAAACTCCAGTAATGCTCAGCAAAATTGCTGATCGCAACTTCATCATTGGCTCCGAATATTTTTCTTTGTCGGTATAGAAATCCGGTGCTTGAAACGCAGATATAGTGGTGGCACTAATTAGAAAAAAGACAGCTGTAGCGAATAAATTCAATAGTATCTGAAAAAAAGACAGATTAAGAGCTCTTCATATAAATTACCATTACAAGTTTCTTATGAGTAATGTTTATTTATCAGGTTATCTCTTTATCGGGTTAATAGAGGCACTTCCAAGTTTTGCTACTTACCGATAATATTGGTTTTCGCTTTACGCTTATGGATAACAATATGTAGAGCATGGGGTAAATTGTAAATCCTCCCAATATAATGTATTTTAGCATATCCATGATTTCATTTTCTGTTGCTCGCATGCTGTAGGCAAACAGCATTAGAGAGCACAACGAAAGAATCTGAAAACAACAGTTTAGTGCGTCTATTTTATTTTTTTAATATGCAATCAAACTATATCTTGGAACAAAGCGCTTTAACAGAAGAGAATTGAAGTTATCACCAGAGTACCAGGGACTCGATTTTCAGTTCGATAATCCAATTAAGGATCAATTAACAAAAAAGAGGGCAGCGTATTGGAGACAATAATGCGTTTTAAGAGTTTTTATCCGATTATCTAAACTAATGCCCTGAATACCATTGTTATAACCGAATTTTATAACATGATCTGGAATTATTCGCATAAAGAGTAAAAACTAGGTACTTACAGATTTTAATCTATCGATTTTATCCGGCAAAAGTTGAATAGTTTTACTTACCAGTTCCAAAGTTTTAAAAATCAAATACTTCCTTGGCACGGTTGGATTTTCTGGAGGCACATTTTCCGAGCTTGAGAGAAAGTAAATCTGACTTTCTCTGAAGTTTTCCTTTACTGGAATCGCCATGTTAACACAAAACAAAGGCATTTTCTATAATCAAGTCAAACTAAAAATGAAAACCCGTAACGACGTTAGGTTTACTGTTAAATAAACGTATTTGCGAAAGTGCATTTGATCGATTCGTACAGTTTACCGATAAGATATGGTATCAGTTCGAAAATATACACCGTTCTGTCGTAAGCACGGCTGTAGGGGCCCGATAACAATGACTTTTTATGTGTCATACTTTGATTTTAACAATAGCAGACTGTATGTTACCTGATAAGAGTTACGAGATTAATTAATTTCTAGATTCGTCATACTGGGGAACTATCGAAAAACGCAATGTGGTAGGAATGTTGACGATAACAATTTTAATTTTATTGGTTTATTTTTACAAAATTTCGTCAGTTGCTACTATTTTATGCGTCGTGATTTTGCCTCTCGGTAGACTCCAGATTTTTTGATCAACACCGAAGTGTTCAGCTTCATTGATGGTTTCTGGGAGTTTCTCGTTTAGGGTTTCTGGAATGAACATGCCTGATATCGCGCCAACGGCGGCCAAAGTGCCAATAATAACGTAGGGGAGACTCGCATGAACGGTTGTACCCTGCAAAGGATTCATCAAATTCCGTTTTCTACTATATTATATAGTCGGCACAATTTGGAGATATTGGAGAGCTGTTTTCTGTTACTTTATAAAGCTTACCAGGTACGTCATGTAGGGGGTGAAAATACCGAAAATATTGGCGATCGTAAAACCCATTGAATACCCAGTTTGTCGGAGACAAGTGGGATAAATCTCCAACGTCTGCAGATTAATCGCGTAGAAGACTATCGAAGACACTAACTTCATTATAATCCCACAAATAGAAATGACAAGAGCACTTCCAGAAACTGAAATTTACACGTACAAAACACAGATTTTGGAGTTTTTATGGTGAACCTGTTAAGAAATAAGCTACTACGGTTGCCACCGCTGCGATGAGCGCGAACGACAAAAACTTCGTATATTTCCTGCCAATAGTGTCACTCAAGTATTTTCCCACAAAATAACCGGGTAATTCTGCAAGCCCTTGCCAGAAATAATTTAGGAAAGGATTTCCTTTGAGGTTGCTCACATTGAAGTAGAGTATTAGGTAGATAGACATGAAACAGACCCTGCAAAATAATTTAATGCTGAGATTTACCCTAACTGCTCATCATACCATCCAATAATGCTAAGAATGGATCTTTTAGCCAGGTTCCAGCTTGAAAATAAGCTCATTACTCCGTAATTTTTTTCCGGTGGCGTTGTTTCAGCGTTCAGTGCGTCTAGAACTTTATCGGATATTTCAGTCTTGTTGATTTTCGAGATCTTTTTTAGTTCGATGATGCATTTTTTCATGTCTCTTTTACTAGCTAACCATCTTGGAGACTCAATCATGTAACTACAAAAGGAGAGTAATACTTCAACACGAGGATAAATTAATTACCTTCGAATAAACATGAATAGAAAGACGGGACATGTCGTTATGATTATATACGGAATCCAACTTCCGACTGCCCAAAATACTAGAGGAGATATACAAAGACCTATTGTCCATCCAATGCACTGAAGAAGAGGAATGGCTGCTCGGTCTTCCACACTTGACATTTCAACGGAGATTACTAGAGGAGTTTGGAAAAGTGGCAGTGCTGACAAGTTCCCGATTATTGAAAATATAGCAAAAAGAACAACAATTCCGTTGCATACAAGCAAACCTAGTCGTCCTATAAGTACAGTAACGATAGCAGCGTACATTAGAGGTCTTCGGCCATAACTGTAACGGGAGGATAATAAACATTCAAGGGAAACTTTAAACGACTTTACATGTCCCCTAATTGACTGAAGAGTGTTCCTAGAATTTCACCAATTTTTCCAAAAACTAAGAAATTCGTTGCTTGCATATTGTCCTCACAGACCCAGTTTTCTTGACTTACTATGGTTTTTTTGTAGTAAGTTGTATCGTATTCCCAGCCGTAAATGCATTCTAAAATCAGTTTTTTACGAAATGTTATATTTGATAATCCGTTTCAGGGGATCATCACAGTCTTGCTGTGGGGTCTATAAATGCTGTGAGCGGGACTGGAATGAGTTATGCAAATTAGCACACATTCAAAGTTTGGTTAATTAAAATTTAAATTGTTTTGCATTTTGATTTGTTTCGAAATGTATATTGTTTTATTAACTGTAAAAATCCTGCAATTAGTTTTAAATGGGAATTACACCAGCGGAATTTGTAGTTATTCACGACGATGAGAAATAAATCCAAAGTTTTGGATTAGTGACAAAATGTGATAAGATAAGTATATTTGATTGAAACTGCAATTTGTGATATTCAATTAGTGTAAACAATGTTGTTTTTGATACTCAAGTCCTGACATGTTGAATGGGAATTAGCAAAATCTAGGATGATCTCTATTTTATGGTGGCTTTGTGTTCAAAGTTTACCAAACAAAGGAAAAGTTTTCTTCACATGCAACAAGTAAATCATTTAAAATTTCCGTTTTTTTTCATTTTACCTGTTGTTACATTGTCTCCAAATTCGCTCGTATTGTACATCCGACACTGACTAAACTCGAAACTGATATTGTCTCTCCTAAAACCGATTAAAACTTGCCATTCTGATCAAACTATTTCCTTACCGTGGAATCGTCAAACTCTTCCATTCCTCCAAACTAAAATTCGTAGTTTCCCTCCCCGGAACTTTACACCAATGATCCGGTGTTGCCAAACAAATAATCACATTAAAATTCGCCATGGTGGCAAACCCCACAAAAACCAAATTAAATATAATATTATACCATTTTTGAAATCGTCCAGAATCACCGACTTGTGTCATTACTTGGTCAAATAAATTTTCTTCAGGTTTCGAAGCCATTTTGCTGATACTGCTTTGAAAATAATAATGAATTTCTTTGTGTCAAAGTGCTAGATCTTCTATCTTATTTACATTAGTAATATAGTTGTAAAGATTTAATTGCGCGATTACCATGAACCCAAAAGTTATTGTTAAATTTAAGTAGAGTAATTTCGATGTAGCCATTTTTTAAATATTTGGACCGTGTAGGCTTAAACCGGAGCAAAGTGTGGAGATAGTGGAATCCGCGATTATTTTTTATTAGATGATGTAAAACCTAGAGATTATTCCGAAATTTCTGATTACAATGGCACCGTTACCTCGAGTCTGTGAGTTATTCAATTTTTTGTGCGTTCAGATAACATTTAATCGGATAGTCTTTTACACATATTTATTTATTTATTTATATCTCTCTAACAAGACGCGTATTACGTCATTGTTTTTCTCAAAAAGATTAAGATTTAGATTAAATTTTTTGATTTGAAACTGACTTTCGGGCATCAAATATTTCGCTTGAAATTTTAATTTGGTTGGGATAATGATCATATTGTAGCCACTTTTTCTAAATTTGCAATTTGAAAAAATTAAGGGTTTGAAGTCTATCTTTATGTCTGGGAAAACTATTAGATCCTTTGCTTTAAAACTGTAAAACCGGATGTAAGTCTTCAACAAACAGGTATTTGTAAATCAAGAACAAAAGGATGTACATTGTAAAGAAAACTGTTTTTTCTTTATTACAGAACATAAAACACAAACATCATTTGAAGGATTAAAAGAAAAAGTTGACGCCTTGATGGCGTAATCCAAGAAGATGAAGATTTATCAACATATTTTCGTATCCAAGATTTATATTTAGCTACAGCTGTGTACACTCCTGGATAAACGCCACATTCACTTCCCCATGAAACAACTCCGGCTACAGTTCCTCCACAGACTAATGGTCCTCCTGAATCTCCCTGTAATTAATATTGTCAGTACTGTTTTCTTCTAGGTTAATGTAAATTTCTCTACAAACTTTCGCTTGGATTCGCCGATTATAATATCCAAGAGCTGTTTGTGTTCAAATATCGACATAATTCGATTAATTGGAAGTTAGTAAATGTTATGAGCAGGTATGTACATAATTCACGGGTTATTATCTGGCCTTTCGGCGCTCCTTCATTAATAAAATGAGTTATGTTATGGGAGAAACATGGGCAAGTTTTGCAACTTTGTAAACAGTTCATAATTTGATTAAATTTTAAGTTTTATTAAAACTACAGCGCCAGGTAAGGCTAAAAGTAAATTTGATATCTTTATGGTTTTATTTTCAGTAAATAATTACTTGGCAATGTCTTTAATTATGTTTGAATAATTAACGACCACAGGTAGTGGTCGTATAAAACTGGCACCAACTCAAAAGTGTTACATTAGAGGCTATTATTAGATTTGTTTGCTAATTATATAACCCGTTTAGAGCGGTGTGCCAGTGTAATTCGTGCAAATGTGATAACAATAAAAGTGTTGCCAGCGTTAGAGTTAATCGAATTCAAGCTGTCTTTTCAATTTTTGGTTCTCGTCCGTAAAGTTACATTTTTGCTGTAATAATCTCAGGAAGGAGCGCTACAAACTAAAGATTTAGTCTCGTAATTGCAATATTTCAGTGAATTAGGCTTTGCAAACAATGAAAAATGGTAACTCTTTGTTTATCGTCAACGACCTGTAATGCGTCTCCCAACATCATAATGAGAAAATAGCAAATTGCAGATTATCTAGACAATGGAACCTGCTATTTAATGAATAAATAACTTCCCTTAACGCTTATTTCGGGGCTAATTCATGCCTGCAATATTAAGGGGTTGCCAATTTACGTAATCTCATTAGCTTATGAGCTATTTCTTCCTCGTTGACTTTACCTGACACGAATCCCTTCCGTTACCTCCAGCACAGATCATGTCATCCGTCACTTGGTGTGGATATAAGAATTTACATCTCGGGGCCGAAACTATTGGCACAACTGCGTAGAGAAGTTGGTAACTAGCAAACGATGTATTCTAAAATGCAAGGCGATAACAGTGTTGCAAGGAGGAAACAAGACGTTACATATTGTGTAACTCCCCAACCACAAATCGTACAAAATCCGGTCATCGGAACTACTTCAGACAGAGGAATGACGCTTAGATTTCTGTTCCACAACTCAAAGTGTCCGTAGATCTTCAAAGTTAATTAATTAAAGCCTAATTGTTTTATGGACAATACCTTGATTATAGCGAGGTCGTTCCGGATTTTGTCGGCGTCGTATTTTTTGTGCACATTTATGGCTTTCACACCTTTTACAACAGCGTTGTTCAAATTGCGAAGATTCAGATTCCCAGCTGCGATTGACATAATTTGAGGAGGATAAGGTTTGTTTGCGTTATCGTAACAGCAATGTGCGGCTGTGAGGACATGTCTATAATCTATAATCGAACCCCCACAGACGTGTCTTCCATTCACTCTTACCGACACCTGAAACCGTTTACTTATCAACATTTCACGGGAAACGTGGAAAATACCATAAAAGAAAACTCAGATTGGTTTCTGGCGACTTGACCTCCGACGATTTTATTTGATAAGTCTGTACAGGAGACATCCTTTATAATTAGAGCTGCAACAAGTGGTGTTAAAAATAAAGGAAGACGTGTTAAGTTAAATACAAATAATAGCCACTCTTGGACGTTAATCTACAATAGATGCTTAGTCAGAACTTTCACGTTTTACTTACTCAGAAGAATGCTCAGTGAGAACCACATTTTGTTACGTCGCGCTCCTTCAAAAGAAACTTCGTGTCACATCTAATCTTTTTAACATCAAAACCTCGCAAAGCAAACATGATGCTGATTACGCAAAGAGATGACTTGTTCAGATATGGAGTGTAACATTTTAATTAAGAGTACAGCATGAGGCGATTTCGAATTTCTACATTAAAATGGATCATTTGCGGCCTCTTAGCAATTTTGAAGTCATTAAGAGATGATTTGAATTATAATTGCGCTATAATTTTGACTTTTAAACTACCGAGTTATTATGAATAAAATTTTCATGTACTGTGCACGATCTAATTTGCTTTTATTACTTTCATTCACCAAAGAATACGCTGCTTGGAGGTTTTTAAGCTGAAGAAACATTAGATATTATCCCTAAAGGATTAATTATTTTCACTCTAAATTTAAATGGCCTCACAGTATTACTAAGGCACCCTCTGTCTTTCTGTAGAGTAGAGAGGTTCTTAAATTCATTACGCTTTGTGGATAATGTAAAATGACATCAACGATAGATTCAAGTTTAGGGGCTCTTACTTTAATTGATGATTAAGAGTTTTTAAGCAAAAGTTGGAGAGTAATTCCGAAATTAAATCACACTGCGATTCACCAAATTTTTCCAAGTTTATATTAGTCCAATGTGCCACACTCGTTAACCAATTCACTTTAATTATCATTTTGTTAGTAAATTTGACATTACATTAATTAACAAATTTAATTAAGGAGAGTTTTCATTTCCGAACGACGTTTATTGTGACGAAATTAGATAAACGCTTTCATCTCTCGTTTTAGCTTGGAAAATGTTGTCAGTCGTCCCGTTAATTGAACTTCTTATAAATTCGTTTTAATATTTACATGTGGATCTAAATAAAGAGAAGCGGACTCTGGCGTAGAATATTGATTAACGCACGAAGCTTTTCCACTCTCCCTTTTGGCAGTGTTTTGCTTTTATCCAAAACGGAGAGAACACTTGTCTCCGACAATATTTAAGATCACTTAATTAATTTCCCCAAGAAGTCGTAATTATTCACACGAAAATGTGGTCAACATCGTAGCTTAGTGAGGAAACAAACATTCGAGTTAATTGTGCTTTCTCTAGCGTGGAACAGAGGAAATTTAAACTTTGAAGCGTTTGTTTTAGAAGAATCTACACTTTTAGAGAGCTCGGTTCGTACTATGAACCAAACTTTAAAATATGTATCTGATTCAAGACGGTGCATTTAGATTTACAGCTTCTTTGTTGTTCTGACGGATAATAAATCAATTCCTAATGTAAATTTATCGGGATCTGTTGGCTTAGAGTTTTATTAATTCTGATCCATGAAAGTGTACCTTCGGATTAATAAGGTTTCCAAAGACTCAATTGGGTATAAACTCGATAATGTCTGTTTATAAATTTTGCATTACATCGAATTTACAGCTCGCTCGAAAACAAGCCAAATCCCTACATAAAATATTAACGTTATTAAAGTAATTTTGCGCTTTCTTCGAATCTCGGGGGGAAATGGGGCTCTAAATTTACCAGTTATGGGGCAACTAATATGACATAATCGCTCATCGCCGGCTGATGTTTCAAAAGTTATCGCCTATAAATAACAACGATAAGAAATTTAAATGCCTTTAAAGCTAGGTGTAACACAGTTTAATGTTCGCTTATAGGATGAAGAAAAGTGTTTTTTTTTTCTCATTTGCTACTATATGTACCCGAAGCTTTAGTGTGTTTTTAGGCCTTTTCCCAGCTTCTGCTTTTTGGTCGAAGCCGTTCTGAAAAGAGAAGATAAATAATGAGATGGATCTCGGCAACAATACGACACGTTTATCTTATTACATTCACGTAATTCCATTTTCCCTAAAAAATTGAAATTCCAACTCAGTAAAAGCCAATTAAAAGTCTTCGTCTTGGTGTAAGTCTGCATCCGAAGCTCTTCCTGCTGGAAACGAATGTAAAACCTCCATAAAACTTCGTCTGTGAGGATTTCTCTAACACGAAAATGCTGCAGGTTTATACTTGACAAGAAATGTGACAAGCAACGTACATTGGATTTATAAATCAATAGGGAAAATAAAGTAAAAATGTTTCGTTTTTACATGAGATTGGCAAACTAATATTCCGAGCAGCAACACAGAACATGTTTTTATTGATCACTCGGCAAAATTGTCTTCTTCATCGCTTCATTAGCGCAAAAGCATCATAACTTCTGCCTTTTAGCTCCTCTTTCGGTTCGCTGTCGAATACCGCAAATCATTCATTTTTTTAAGTGTGTGGAAATCGTGACAACGTGAAGTTTGCTCCTGATAAAACAAACAGATAAAAAGATACAGTGTCACATAAAAAACACGTGTTAACCATACAAACAACATTAAATTCAATTTAAAAGTTGATTCAAGTTAATGTGTAGAATGCCCGTTTCGCAGAGCTGTAACGACTGTCGTCGCTGCAAATGACCGTATTATCACTACCATTGCAAACACTTCAGATTCACTTCTCTTTCTTGATTCTATTATTGTTTTGAAATCTTTTGCCCGAACATGGAAATCACAGCTAACGGGCCAAAAAATTGAAATAATGGATGACGAGTTTCACTCCAATGGTAATCGGAAAGTAATGATCGATGATTTAGGTATTTGTTTTGACAAAGATTTATTTATTTGCTTCTCGCAGTTTACGATCGCTTGTAAAATAACTTTGAAAGGATAACCAAGTCGGGTTAAAATTTATCGGGTTGCATCGTGAAAAGATCGATGCATCGAAGAGGTGTGGGTTAAAGGAAGAAAAGCTAATATGCTATGTTTCTCTTATAGTTCACAGGTTCTTAGATCCTCAATTCATCTCATTGTGAGATTCCACATTTTGATTTTTTTGAGTATTTAGTTTAAAATGATTTCATTCATGTTCCCTTTCAATATTTAAGGTTCTTTAATTACTTGCCGTTTATATATTTTCAAATGCTTAAGAAGCTTCTAAATTTCAAATATAAGAACCCAAAAGCTTGAGAAACTAAGAACAATCATGTAGAAGATTTAGTGCGGAAGTTTCCGCTTTCATGTTACATACATAATAAGTTTTTCGACGCAAGATTGGTCGATTCTAATTACGTTGTGCAACAGTTTAATAAAATGCTGACGGAAAATTTAATTATCTAATACTGGCTGGTCATGACCAAATTGCATTCGGTAATTGTTCCGTATAAACTGGAGAATCGTTTTCCAGCAATCAGATTCCATTAGTCACAGGATAGAGATTTACCTATTTTGGTAAAATATCTGATGTTTCAACTATTTTACTGTTGCGATATTTTTAATATTTGAAGGCTAAAAACGTAAACATTAAATGAGAAACTTACCTAAAAAAATTAAACAGACTTTGGCCTATTTGTTCAAGATTGCGAATCTGGTGATGAAATTTGCAATGAAATAAACGACTGTTGTTTATCAACGTGCAGTTATTGTGTTTATCAAATTATCAATATTTGCGCAATTTTGAAATAGATGCGATTTAATGTCAGGGTCATAACAAATTTACATTTTACATTATTTGCGTTTTATCGGAATTTATTATTGTATTCGTGGAAATGATTTTATCATGGTGTGGTAATTTTTATCGAATTTTACAGTAACGGAGCTTAGCTTTGGGTTGTCACACTCCTAAAAATACAAATGCGATTTTCATTCCATTCTTAATTCCGTTATGTAAAAAGAAATTTTTGCGGGCTCGTGTGAATAATTGTTTATTTTTAGCTATCTGTTTGAACGTCGAAACAAAGTCTGTTATCCTACATCATCGAAATAAAAAGATTTGAAATATCCCGTTAAAATGGTGGAGGCGCCGGTTCCGCTCTAAACGATCTAATTTTGATAACAAATTCGAGGCTTTTTAACATGAAATTCCTCGTTACCAGTGAAGTGAAATATTTGGCATAAACTGAATTTGTTGGTGTCGCCTTTCACAGAGCTAATTTAGAAATTTAAGCTGCCATTTGGTGCTCTTATTTTATTGTGTGGGGCAAGTTTTAGTTCCCATGTTATTCACTGCGTTTATTTTGGTTCATCCCCTTGTGTAGTGTAACAGTATATGTGTGGCATCTCCTGTGAACAAATACAATAAAACTGATGCATACGTAATTTCAGGCGACCCACAAATTCAAAACAGCCCCATTCTCTTTTATGGAGAACTTCATTTTAGTATTCATACCAGCTGACTTGCAGAAAGCCGTCGATAAAATTTGTTTATGTACAATATCTGCCATTGTATTTTAAAGGAAATTAGGCAAATGCAAAAACGAGGTGAAAAAGAAAAATTCGCTCTTAAAACCAGAAGCTTTGAATCCATTGTCGCTTCCGTCTCAAAATATCATTTTACACTTTCTTGTTTTTAGAGTATGCGTGAAAAACGATGGTGACAGTAAAAGTTGAGCCCTTTGAGTGACGATACAGTTCACATAACAAGAGACATTCGAGACGACGCTAACGAGAAGAGTTTCCGTTAAAAATTCTTACAACGTAAAAGTTGTAAAAGAAATATCTAAAAATTTAAGGGCGATGATAAGTAGAAAATCGTTTTTCTCGACGGAAATAGTCGGTTTCAGGCGTACTGTTTTCTTTATAAGGGAAATTGTAGTTGAATAATAATATTTCGTAGTGAACTCGTCACGGTCTAAGAAATGAAAGCGGATTTTAGGTAAAATTATGTGTACCCGCGTTTTTATGACGGCTGGCTCATTCGTATCAGGGTCGATATTAAATTTTATTGCGGCTAGATATAGGCTTGGGTGAGGATTATTGAGAAGATAAATGCTTACTAAGTATACTAAAGTCTGTATTTTATGTTTATCATAATTCAGCATATCTGCCGGAATTCATTATAGCCTCAAATTATATTTCAAGGATTTATTCGAGGGGATAACGTGTTTAAAGATCTCTAAAATGTAATAACGAAAAGAAGCCTGGTGCACTTGTTAGTTTGATAAACGAGTGTCTCATTAATTACTTTTTCTGCCAGAGAAACAAAGCTGCTCAATTTCCAAACTCTTGCACGTGTAACAAAGTCATTACTCGCACGACAGGACAGACTTCATCAGAAATACATTATTGTACGCGATGTGAAATACCAATGTGTTTTATATCCCCATTTCTTGAGACTTATTTCCCCAGGCTGTTAGAGAAAAATTGGATTGCCGTATGCTGAATTAATACACGGAAACCATTTCCCGTCAACGGAATTTTCGGTGACAATGCGCCCTTGAAATAATTCCGATAATATGAATTTATCGTTATTCTATGCAATTTAACGGAGAATGGAGACTGTTGCAAATAACCACCAGCGGCGACAACGCAATTAAATGATAACATGGATTGTGACCGGGATTAACTGAACAACAGGGATAAAATAGCGCCCACAATGGGATCGTGCCGATTGCTGTACGCTGCTTTATCTATTATTGCCTGTTTTAAAAACTTATTCAAATTTTATAATGCAATCTCGGGAAGGCGGCCTATATGTTATCGGAATTCTTCAGTTATTGGGACTTTACACCCAAACGCTTCGGATTCGAGTTTATGTCATGTTTGGGTTTTTAAGGGTTGCCGTGTTATTCTTCTCGGGGGGAAATATCAAATCGAAATGTGCCACTCGACCTGATTTCTCAATACCTCGGCCATTTTGTCCATCATAAAAATTTGAATACCACGGAATTATCACGAAAAAGGAAACTTTCCTGCCAACGGCGATCTCCAATTACTCAAACTTTCACTTCCACGAACTCTCTTCCTGCAGTATGTACAGTTTTTGTTTTATTTTCTGAAAATTAAGGACAACAGGAATCGCAGTTGTTTATTTTTCTCACAAAAACTCGTCGATATGAATTTTTTATCGTGCGAAAAATCATGGAAAAATGTTTACTGCAAATAACTTGCGTTGAATTTCACAATATTGCAGTGGTGGGTAAAATAAATCAACTTTTCGTTTCAAAAGAAATATATTCAGACAATACAAATCATAAATAATAGAATATTAAAACCTAACACATGAGTAATAAATTTATAATTCTTTAAAGCTATATTTCTGAAATCGTAACAAATTTAACACTTCAGTCTTTGGATATGATGTGATGTCGTTCTCGTAGCACACCTCAAGTCCAACAACTAAACATAATGAAAACCTATTAAAGCCGCTCCGTTACTAATTCAATCGTTGATTTGATTTGCACACTATTTGATCACGGTTTAGAATTTTGATATACGAATTTTACGGCGGTAGGTACACATACACAGTCGAACGAAATTAACACGATAACGTTTTTTTGCCATAACTACGCAATCAATTTAGTTTGTGGGGGAATGGCAATTAGGGTGGTAAAAAACACAGTTAAAATCACATGAATGCATGAAACAAATGGAATTACGTGGCGAAGATGAGCAATGGGATATTGGTCAGCGTTGTATTCGTCGGTTTTGTATTTTACGGTGTTGATTTGATTAAATAAATAAAAGAAAATTGTGATAAACCAGAATAAACAATTTTTCAAAACGAGTTGTACAGATAAAAGTATGTATGTGTAACTAATTGTAAAAGCGGAATTTAGGTACCGCCGGATTTAAAAAAAATCGCAAAAAGCTCTATTGTTTTATAGAAACAATACGTTATTCCGAATTTTATTCTGTTTGTCCATACCTGCAAACAGTTACGCAAGCATTTAATTAAATAGTTATACTAAAATTCAGCGAATTTTTAAATCAAAATGTTCAGGGATTTACCTGCATGTTTTTTGTTTTATATGCGAATGAAAGAAGCTTTATCTTGTTGAAACTGCAAACATTTTAATTAAACAAATTCGGGGTACAAAAACATGGTTTTTCGGCTGAAATGCCTTTCAAAACATTATTATTTGTGGGTTACAAAGGGCTTGAAACTATTTGTGTAAAATTTTCACTCCATTTTAAATCGCTGCTTTTAATTTGGCAAAATCGCCTAGGTTAGGTCAGGGAGAAGCATCCCTGCATGCACAACGTTCCCATTCATCAAAGTACTTCGGTTTTTGACTCCCCAAAAAACGGCGCGTAATAAATTTCTCCATCGATAAAAATCACAATAGTCGGAACTCAGTCGTATAAATTCTTCTTTATATTTTGGACACGGTACACGTCGACAGATAAGTACAAAGAAAAGAATCCGCCAGACTCAAAACAGTGTTTTCACCACCCCAGTTTTCCCATTGATTGCGTAGTCGATACCAAGAAAAAAAATCTCCCGTATCGAACGATATTCCATTGCACATGTTTTAATTATACGGGTGCGAATGAGGCTATAAGTGTAAAACGCTTGAGCTGCTATTTAATCGAAAACATTTCCGTCCGATTTCATCAGACACTTTGGTAAGTCTTTGACGACGATGTTATTAGTATCGTTCACGTCATTCACAATGGGTGAAAACGGCACGTTCACGGTTGCTGATTGCACAAACTCCTGGACGACGATTGATATTTCTGGTGTCGTTGTGGTCGCTGATGGAAGTGGAGGTGTCGGATGCGCTAGCCTGAAGGCCACGCGTTGCTGAAGAGCTCGACGACGATGTACATTCAGATCCGAAACGAACCTGCTTTCACCTGTAATATAAAAATGTTTAAATTCAAGAGAAAGTCTTAAGAAAAGCGGACATGCCACCGCTTGAATTATGAATGGGAGCGGAATGAAATTTGCACCAGGAAATGCCTGTGAAGAAATTCCGGCGGCCGGTAATCTGTAGCAGCAGGGGGTAATGAAAGTTTTGATGTATCATCTAGTATCAGTTGTGAACATTAATAAAAATTCAAAAGCTAACAAGGTGACAAATAAGAAAAGTAAAAATGGTGGATGCGCCGGGTAAAATTTAGAAAATTTTAACTATTTTAGTTTGTGGAAGCGGCGGGTACACTGCTGAATATTGAAGGTAATTAAAGAGGATTTAATGTCTAGAACGACGAGACAGTTTGTGGCAATAATACATTAAAGTTGCTTTAAAATTAAACCAGAGTAGAGCTTCGTGGAACTTTTTTTTTTTTCAATTTTGCTTTGTAAATTATACTGTTTCATTTAATTAGTTTCTATTACAGGAAAATTGTAAATGTCGACCAAATTGATTGCATGTTGACCTTAAAAATGCATCGGTTCGATTCAATTTCTTTATAAACGACCAATTTAATTAACATTCGAGTCTTAAATAGGTATTGGTCTCATCGTTTACTTTATTTCAAATAGTCTTAGTCTAATTAACAGTTATATTGTATTTCAATAATACAATGTGAAGTACAGACAATTTATTCATTTGTAGTTCCTGAATGAACTCTGTAATGCTAAAGTTTAATTATACTTTATTTTCAGAGAGGGAATAATGGAAAGAGACTGTTTTGTTGAAATTGCAGTGACGATATTTTAAGCATAAATTTTGCAGTTTTGTTGTTTTATGAAATGGGTAGAGTTTCTATGTGGGCTCGGGTTACGCATTTTGTAAATTATTATAAAATAAATAAATGTAAATACATTCAAGTATGGTTGTATTGAAGCTTCAATAAATTAAGTGGAAATAAATTAGGCATATGTACTTGTTATTTGTGAAAATAATTTAATTATCGAATATGATAGCTGCAAAACCAGTTTTGTCTACAAATCGTTGGAACTTATTTTTGAAATCTGCCACTCGACCCTTTAAAAACTCATACTTGTTATGTTAGGGCCATTAATTTTTTTGTTAGCTTAAGAAAAGAAATGATAAGTAATTATTACGTATTATTCTCTTTATTGAACTAGTTGTATTTTGACTTTTAGAGAAGACGGTCGTTTTGAGCTGAAATGAATGTTGAAAAAAAAAAGAAGTGTGGTGGTCCACAATATTAATTTTCAGATTTTCTAATTTCTATTTTGTTTTCAATTCAGAGAGACGTTAATTTTTCGGTTCATTAGTGTTAAAAAAACCGTTTAATATACACAGTGTCTGTGTTTTGTAACAATCGGAATTTAACGGAAGTTAAATTCAGTTCAGACTTCTAACAAATGTTTATCTAGAATCTGCGACGGACTGTGATATGATAGACATAATTTGAAAGGTGGTCCAAGTTTTATGGAAATTTTCGATTTAAATAGAAAGATTTTTCTTAAAAGAAGTCGCCTAGTTTTAACTTTTCCATATAAATTTTATTTGGAAACAGATATGTATTTACTTAATAATCGCTTGAATAGGTAAGATTCATTTGACTAACATTTGCTTGGGTCTCACGCCAACCTATTGCTAAGGAAAGTCTTACGTATTCATTTAATCCTTCAATTAATTAGATGAAAAGCTGATAAGTTAAGCAGTGTCATAAGACCGCCAATGAAGTAGTTTGTTTGACAACAAAAAAAGTCCGATTAATTAGTTGTTTTGTCGCTGAAAATTAAATGTTTTTTGAAAACGAGTGCTGAAGTAATTACATACAGCAATTTTATTGAGGTACTTAGTACTAAAAATTTGGGCATTTGTAAAGTAGTTTTTATTTCAAAAAAAGAGTTAGCAAATCGTTATTTAATAACGGCCTTTATAGTCATCATTTATTTAGTTGTACTGCGAGTTTTGAGTAAGAAAGACGTGCTACAATAAACCGAAATTTATTTTACGTATTATATCGTCGTCTAAGCGGCAACATCCGTAACCTCAGTTGTGAAAATATTTTGTTACTACTTTGTCATAGATTAATTTTTCGCAAGAAACTTACTGGTGGAGATTTTCTTTTGTATTACTGAATAGATGTATCCTTAAGCTAAAATTTGATATCAAATAGTCATTTAGAAAAACTATTAACACTGACGGAAAAACAGTTTTTTTGCGCTCCCGTATGACTTTGTATAAATTGAAATTGCGGTTCCTTTATTTTTCATTTATTTTATTTTCGAAAAATATTATTAAACGTGAAATGGACTTGATAGGATAGATAACTGGGTGCATTCATAAAGGAATTTACCACTAACAATTTATTATTTGTCTAGAGAGGACAGGAAACTGAATATGATGTTTATGACTATTGATAGACTACCTAGTACGAAATATTTTAATTATAGTTTTATGTTGAATTTTTGATTAAATCAATAGTTTTTAACTTGTTTGTATTTTATTGCAATTTGTTGCTGCATTTATATTTCAATTATGAATGCTTTAGTTACAAAATGACTTTTTTATACGTTTATGATTTCAAGTGAGTTATTGTTACCTTTGTAAGCAGATTTCAAATAAAAGTTAAAAAAATATGTACACAGTTAGAGTACATAATATCATTGTGCAAAATTTGTTTATATGTAGTAAAGTGGTGTAATCATTCCGATCCAGATATATAAATATCAGCTATTTTTTAAATTATATTTCAATTATCGGTGCATTTGATTTATCCGTGGCGATTTTCGCCCCGCTGGGTACGGAAAATCGGGGCCCTATTGTATGTATATCGTTTAACACTGTTTGCAACATGACTAAATGTAATTATTTTTAGTCCCAAACTGTTACTCATAAATTATTCTCGGAACTATTATAAATCTCTTTTATTTACATTAATTTAGTGGGCGAACTTGTGGAATGAAGCTGCACATATTTATTAAATAACTACAGCACTAGTCCTCAATTTAATTCGGTTTCTTTTCGTTTTGTTAAGTGGATAATCAAGAAAGATGTAACAAATGATGATCAAACAATGATAAAAAAACACATTCTCTGTAAGAAATTTCATAAACGCCCGCCGACTCTTAAGCAAATAGTCGTAAGTAATAGATTCAATTAAGAGCACTTAAGTTAAGCGCTCTTCTCTTGCCGTCAGCCCTCATAAGCCTTAAGGGAATACTTATATGAAATGAAATTTTATCAAATTATAATCGTGTGCCACACCTGAGGTGGAAAAACTCCCGTTTTCTTCTTCGGTAATTAAATCCTGGTTATGCAGATTTGTTAAACCACTTTTCTATCTGAGCGAAGAGATTGAGGCTGTTTTAAATCCGGGAATCCCATAATTTGAATTTTATCATAAATAAAGAGATTTCAGGATTTTCCTTCACTGTGTAGGCAACCATAAATTCAGAACGATATAAGAACGCTAACAATAGATAGGGTTAGCGCAATATTTTAGCCAAAGCAAGTGTACCAGTGGGTTGTCTATTTCCTAGAAAATATCGTTTACAGCTTCTATCCCTTCACCATCGACACACGATAAGTTGCACGGTGGGAATGAGAAACTGAGGTCAGGAAGATCATCACTTCCGTTGCTCCGAGTGCTCTTCAGGTCAGAGTTTTCCCTTAAGACTTAAAACTAAATTTGATCGTTTCCTTGCAGGAAATTGTCTTTAAATCTATAGCCGATCAGACTTGCATTTTCTGTAGTATTTATTTGAGGGACGTTATAAAAAGAATTGAGGACATTTCTTTGTTTTGTTGCTTTCTTACCACTATAGATGGGCTATAAATATTTATGACAACAAACAACTTATATACAAATGTACCACCTTGAGCTTGCAAATTGCTTGTTCCACCTTCAAAAACAACTTCATGTAGCTAATTTAAAATGTATAAAAACACGATGCGTAAGCTCGCTTGATATGCCAACAAATTTGATTTGAAGATTCACAAATTCATGCATCAATGTCAGTTCGCTCGTTAAATGATTGCGGAGTTGACAAACAAAGTTTAGCTGAACATTGAGGCATTCTGATTTTCAGAACGACCAAAATAACCCATTTTTCTGGTGAACATGCATTTAATATAGTTCCTATTCATTTTACATGTTGCAACACAATAAACATTAGTTGCATTTGAGGAAAGGAACAGTTTAATCGGTTTACTGTTTAAATGATAATTTTATTAACATACTTGTAGAATAAACAAACATTTACTTACCCGAGACGCGCAAAAACTCAAACAGAAACAGAGTAGTAATAGAAGAACTGCGCTTGCTAGTAAATAAACGGACCACGATAATTCACAGGTCCCTGAAACAAACAATTAAAATTAGGAAACAGGTATCTGACTACACAGGAGAAATTCACAAGATGAATATTGACCGTTCAGTAAGTAACTGACAGGCAATAATTTGAAAAAGAGGATATATGAGATCACTCATCTCAAGAATGAGTTTCGGAGGCGCAAATATGAAAACAATATCTCTTCTAAATTGGTCCATTTGAGGCTTTTGTTTAGAACGGAGAAAAATGAACACTTTTGTAACGAAAAAAAGTTGCGATTTACTAAAAATAATTTGACTTTTTTTAATAAAAGCTTTCATGTAAGATCTCGTAAATCATAGCCCGGAATCAAAGTTTTGAAGTGCAATCGTCCTCATTTCGACAAAGCGACCAAAGTTCTGACCGGGATTTATGAGGAATTTGTATTTAAAACTCCACTTCTCGCCCCTTCTTCAATTTCGGAGTGTTCACACTCGTCCTTCAACTTCGGCACTTTTTTCCTATGATTTTGTTAAACATTCCGGAACGCAATTTCGTTCTTCGGTTCTTAAATTTATAGCACATGATAAAGCATCTTATATTGTCTCATTTTGATTACGAATTTAAAAAGTTAAAACTAGTTTCTGTAAGATTTCTTCGAGAACTTCGACTCGTAAATATTTTGCTAAATATACTCGGCCAGTTTCTTAGTAGAAAACTTTACAAGCACTGAGGTGTCGGAGTTAGCATATTTACCGGAGGAATTTATTAACATCTAACGGGAAATATGGGGGTAATATCGTTCGTTTTAATATCGAAATAGGTTTAGGAGTTTATGCGTTTTCTTGCTTATTTCGTTTGAAATTTCGTTGTAAATCATGGAAAGAAAGAAACGAATCTGTTGAGTTCATTTTTTAAGAAGAGTCTGGGACTGGTTTATTTTGTGCTAATAAATTTTGTTTTGCAGTTACGTTAGAAATCCAATCATTTTTAAAACTTGAAGTCATGTTTGGTATGGTATTTTATGAAGTAGCTCTTAAATAAACGCAGTAAACTTTAATATTACCCTAGATAAATTATGCGCTTCTATGCAGCAATATTATTTTTCCACTTAGTAGCGTTTCTGTTTGCAATTTCTCAGAATGTTTAATTTAATAAGTTGTGAATTTAATCTTGTCTAAAGTTAACAAGAATCCAGCATTTTGTTAATTAAGTCGGCAACTCTTGAATAAAACAAATGTAGACGGAACAAGATTTAATAACACCTGGACGAATATTTTTAAACCTAGTCAAGACTTTTGATATTTACTCTTTTGATAAAAGTGTTGATCCAATCTTGTAGAATAAGTATCTTCCTTGAAATTTCCCTGAAAGGCAATTCACTTTGAGGAAATGACTAGTCTGTAATTTACTCAAGCACATATTCAGTTATTGAATATAGCTTTCCTCTTGCACATTCTGATAGAACGAGCTGATGTCTTGGCAACATACTAGTTTTATATTCATCCACAGACATCTGCACAGAACGGAACTTCATACTTGACATAAATTCAATAGAACCTCGAGTTACTGTTACAGGAATAAGCGATGAACTTTAACCAAGAAGGTGTTCTTCGTCGGATTTTTCCGTATTTCCTAAATTGAAATTTTAATGTCGCGGTGTTTAATTACGACACTATTTGTACGAAGGAAGTTTCGTTCTTAGAAAGAATTTTTGTTTACGACGAACAATGCTCACATTACTTGAACTCTGCGCTAGTCGAGAACACACAATGTGTTTCCAACAAAAGCGAGTTCGTGAGCATTAGTCTTTAGTCATATATGTCTGGACAAATGCGCTAACGCGCAAATAGGAAAACTGTACATACAAAGTTAAATGGGTGAAAATCTGTCTGTTACAGGCTACATTACTATAATAACAAATAAAAGGAAATTCTTGGAACCAGATCTAGGTTTTGGCTGAATTTATGATTTTTAAAATATGGTGGATGCGCCGGGTCATGTCGCTAATAAATTAAAAAAAATGTAAAAAAAACAAGTACAAACGGCAGTAAATTGAAAACATCTTCTGAACAATTTTTTCGTATCTTTTAACATTGAAATCACGTGTTTACCCTCGATAAAAGACTTCAATACCGTAATGTACAATCTCGCTATTGTAGTCGGCGTAATTCCCAATTTTATTTGAGTAAATGGAAAAATCCTCGTTTCAAGAAACTTCTAAAATTATGCGATTGACAGGGCGGAAAAATTAAGTTCCTCAGGCCTGAAATCACCAATGTTTAATTTTGACTGCATCTACATAATGGGCAGCTGAAAGGGATTTCCATTTTCCATTTCCACGATATAAGAATATTATTTTAATATAGCAGAAGTCGAAAAGTAAATGCGGTGCGCTTCGGCGGAACTAGGTCAAGCGAGCGAGGGTCAATGTTATCTTTTTTTCGTAATTTAGAGTGTTATGAAAGAAAACGACGGTCTCGAGTCAACTGTATCGATGGCCGTTAAATTGGAGTTGTTTCACACTTGTACGATACTGCTAAAAACTGTTATCTTTATCCAATATTGACTGTGTTTTTGTTGGTTAATAGAAAGACAAGGATTTCATGCGAGCGCGTAAGTGGAAATTTAATATAAACGAATTCCTTCAACAAAGTGGCTAGCATAAATTTGGAGTTTCCTAACAGGTATCTCATTCACCCTACTCGTTTCCTCTGACATTGTCTATTTTCAGGCCTATAACGGTTTAAATTATCTAAGATGTATAATTCATAGTTTGAACATGAAACGCTTTAAATCCCAATTTAGCCGGAGGCTGAAACTCCCTATAACATTTCTAGGTTCCTGTAATATTTTGGAATTAATTCGTGGAATGACTTCTCAGGAACTCGTTAACTTGGATCCTGTTTTATGGACTGCAGTAGTGACACATTTTTATCTAAGAAACTAATTTATGATTCTCGAGCCTAAATTCAAAACGTGAATTTACATTATTATTTATCCTCTCCCCAGTTCGCAGTTTTCCATTCGTCACACCACCACTATCTTATTGCGATGACTGAAAGCTTTTGCAAACGTAATTAGGTGGACTTAGCCATAACATTCCGCGTTTATTGTCCCCGTGTAGGCTGTTGTTCCATTAAAACTCTGTTTTATTCATTTCAGCAAAGCACACACATTTTTTATTCCGACAACGCGTGTTCGTTTCATAAAATTAAGTGTATGTAGTTATGCCGCAAGCGAAAACAGGTGTTCTGGTACAAGAGCGACTAAATGAAATTTATATAATGTTGATTCAGACCTCAGGAATTCTGAATAGGGGCACAGATCAAACACGAGGACATATCTTCTTCTAGTTGCCCATGAGAAAATTCTTCGGTCAAAACCAACCCGCATGAGATTATCGATGTACATTTGGTTTAAGATACTAACCTAGTCTGTATACATGGCTGGAGTTTCCGCAAGACTCCCTCACTTCACGATTGTCCCATCCTACTGGATAAACCGCTGCTCCCACTATCACGAGAAGAGCTGGAACAAAATGTTAAATATTTAATGGTGGAGGAATCATCATATCTCACTTTGCTATGACAATAAAATGGGATTTTCGTGTAACAGAACCGACGAATTTATTCGGGTTTTTCTCATTCGATAAACAAGAATATTGCTGCGGCTTGGGAAGCAACGGACCGAACGAGTAAAATAAATATTGGATGTCCTTGGAGACTAAAGCCGGTACGAAAATTAGCACGTGAGGAAAATTAAGAGAGGAAAATTACCGCAAAAATAGAAGTAGCCTGAAGACAATTACGAGAATATTCCAAACGGTTTATATTTAATTTTCTTTAGCTTGAATTAAAAACAACTCTCAAAGTGTTTACCTTTCGGAAAAGAGTTAAAACTTCCAAGACTTCACTTTTCCGTACATAGGCGAGTGTGGTTATTAGATTTGCACCAAGTTAGCGTTTTTGCTTGCCATTCGTATTCCATTAGAGTGTGCTTTTGATCTTCGTAATGGTGCCTTAACTGAACGTGAAAATTTTTAAATGAAAAGTATATAATTTGACCATTTTTTCAATTCGTTAACATCAAACACTTTTCCGGCTCGGTAACTCGCCACTGAGAAACTTTTAGAGCAACTTGTTATCTGATTAGTCTCTAATCAATAAAGAGCCGCAAGCCGCAGACCAACAATATTGAATTAACTTGATTACACTTTTCCACTCACCATTTTACTCTTTGTCCCTTTTAGAAGAATAATTTGAGTTGCTAAGATTCCTCTAAAGTGGAAGGCGCGACAAAGAAGGTAAAGTTCATGGAAATCAG
Organism: Gnatocerus cornutus; assembly: GCA_029298725.1. NCBI lineage: Eukaryota > Metazoa > Arthropoda > Insecta > Coleoptera > Tenebrionidae > Gnatocerus > Gnatocerus cornutus. Next base: position 12,325,024 of record CM055514.1, read on the forward strand.
GCTTACGACGAAATCGTGTTCATAAATATATAATGTAGTGTAGGGTGTTTATTAAGAGCTTTAAGATATTGAAGGAAGAAGATTTAATGTGGCGGAAGCTCCGAGAGAATTTAACAAGATCAATTAATTAGGCGCATCCACCATTTTTGATAATTAGAAAAAAAGACGAACAATCAGATGTAATGACTTTACTTTAGTAAAAAGTCGATGAAAAGTAAAGAAAGAGTGGTTCTTTTTTCCGATATCCGACATAAAGCCTAATGAATTTTACCCAAGGTCTGTTTCGGCTGAAAGTAATTAATTGTATTTGGCCGTCAGTTCCGACCGTGAAAAACTATGTGGACATTATGTTAAAATTCCTTGTTCGATTATAATTTATTTTGTTCAGCTTCAGTGTCAGTGTAACAATTCTCCAGCACGTCGTTGTTTCGTGAGTCGAAAATATGGAACTGACAGCGACAAATAATTACAGAACATGTCCAGAGATAGAATGTGACCAGCGGATCATCTTCATTCAACAGAGGCCATTAAGGTTTCATAAAATTTTAACATCGTCCTCTAGATGGAGCAGAAAAAATTCAATTTCCTCAAAGCGATGCGATAGCAAAAAAAACATCCCTTATTTGTCAGGACAAAAAAACCAGAAACAATGTAGTCCTGAGGCGAGAATGGATAATAGCAATTACTCCAATCAGGCATTTCAAAGTCACCTCGATTTTGGCAATTTGAATCAAGCAGTTGATTCGTTTTATTTCTTTATTTAAAAATATCCCCTTTGAACGCGTTCATTAGCGATTTCCATTTTATTTAAGACCTCGTTTCCGTGTAATTCCATTTAATTATACCAAATTATAACGGGGAGTTGAAACTTGAATATTCTTTCGACCGAAAAATCGTGTTTCTTTAAATTGTTCATTGGCGCAATTAACTCGAGTGAATTGCAAAAGCGGCAAATTTATTGTTTGAATTTAAAAACGTCGAACCACACGATGTCTTTGTTTAGAAAATACGTATTTCTTTGTATCCTACGGGCGAATATCCTTTTTCGGAATAAATTTTCATATATTTTGCAGAAGGTTACGGGATCAAGTGTGGCCCTGAACCCATATGGAATCTCTAGACCTGCATGCGTTCTAAGGTTTCTCAGTGAATTCCGAATTCCCAGAGGTGAAATTTACTTTGACGCCAAGCTGGAGCCTCGAGATAGAGCTTCATAAAACATTCACATATCTGGATTATATCAAAAATCAACGGCTTAGACTCTTTCCCGACGAGCGGTCAAAATTGAATTTTTAATAACACTAACCAAACAGAATTGCTGACACAGTTGAAAAACTTTAACACTTTCGCTATGAAATTTGCGATTTCAAGATTTCGGAATCTAGTTGTGTAAAACAGATTAAGCTAACAGATAACTTGTTAGGTTTAATAACACTCCCATTGTAAACGCAAAGTAAAATTTACAGTTATTGTTGTAATTATTTTCGCCTTTGAGCGTAATTAAAATTAGCAAGCTGTTTGCGTTAAAACAAATTTAATGAAATTATAGGAAGCGTTTATGGCAACGCGCAAACCGCAACATGCCTGTTGTGTTTCCTAGTCAATTTTTTACCGGGATAAAAACAGAACTCGGTAAATCGTCCCTTCCGTTTAAACCTCACATCAAGACTGAGGCCAATTTAGAGGTCAGAAGCCACTTTTAAAGTGGATACGAAACTCAAAAGGACGAGCCAGCGCTTTTTAACAAAATATAGCAACGTCGTCATTTGTGTATAATAAATTTAAATTTCGTTTCTTGCCCCAACTGCTTTAATAATTACCTTAGCATGTCTTTTTTTAGCGTTCCTTTGCGTCAGATTCCATTCTGTCTGTAGCAGTTAAAGTTTTTACCTATAGCTCTGAAGCTAGCTAAGCTATTTGCTCCAAGAAGCACACTGAAAGCTCTTAAATTGTTCTTTCGCCCCTTTACAGTCTTCTGCTACGGATCTTGCATAATTAAACCAATAACTTTATAAACTTTGAATACACAAATACCTAAATTAAATGATCTTGACAAGCGCTAATTTCAGGAAGAATGGAGGTAAGCGCGGATACAACTTCAGCAATGTTACTTTAACTAGCGGTAGCGCTTTCTGTGCAAATTCAATCTGAGGAAGCTTCGTTTGATAACATGATAACCAAGACTTTTATTTTTTGGTTATTCTCTTAGTCTTTGTAGAGATTTTGTTCATCATTAGCTGCGTTGGAAAGGTAAATTTTCTTTTTTATAAAAAGGGCACGTTGTAAAAGACGGTGTACAATAAAGCCGTATTGGCATCAAAAGGTTTTATCATTGCAATTTCCTTGCAGATAATTTTTTTTTTCACAAAAATTCTAGAAAGTCGAGGTAATACCAGTCAGGAGCATTAAAATAGCTTTATTTTGTGGGAGTAAAATGAAATTTGTATTGAGGTTTCATGTGTAGATTCTAGGAAAAACGGAAGAAGCGCCACTTTGTATTTTTGTGTGGTAAAATCCTTTGTCTAGACACTCAATTTCGGCAACAAAGCAACAAGTCCAAACGGTTTTAATGAGGATATTGAGCGGTTATGATATTATCGCTGTTCACATAAATATCATTTGGTCCTTTTTCGTATTTTTATGGCGACAGATTAAATAGCAGGACTTTATCTCTGACCCTTGTGACAGTTCATTGAGTTCCAGTATACTCTTCCACGACCTTTTATTCCTCAAGAGATTTCAGCTTTTATTGTACATATACAGATCTCCCAACAAAAAGGAATTTATAGGGTCAAACTGGCACAGAACATAATCCGCTCACTTTATTAACACTGTTTGTTAATACAACACAAAGAGATGGCTTCTTGTTCGTCGTCTCGACGTCCGAGCATTTACATATTTGGGAGCGGACTTTGGGGAAATTAAATTAACATGGAAATTGCTAACAATTTTCTTCAATAATAATTTCATTTTGGGGTCGACAACTATTGTGCATGCCAATTTGGTGGTGAATGTAAATTGTATGAGGCGTCAAAGGGTTCGTGACAGTTCAACAGGTTTCTCTCAGATTTGGGCATTAAAATTGTAACATTAACACGGAAGGATAATGATTGAAACTAATAACAAAGCGGTCAGTTCGATAACCTGAAAGGGTGTCTTCGAAAGCACGGGCATCTGCCACATCTGCTATCACGACCAACTAAAATACAATTTTACTAATGAGTTGGCGCACACTTGGGGTCCGTCTCTGTTTAGAACGAAGGCGTTTTATTATACGCAATTTAATTTAAATTACCATAATAATTAAAATTATAATCAAGCCGTTGTTAATGCATGCGAAAAACTCCAAATATTTGTACGTTTTTATTTATACCCTCTCTTGTGATAAAATTTAATGGAAATTCATAGAAACTCGTGAATATGCGATGTGTTCCCGATTAGAATGCTCGATTCACATTCTCCTTTCGTTACGTGTTTCGTGGTAAATTGAATAAATTGTCATATTTTCTCCACGTGGTGATAATTCCGGCTTGAACTTATTGACTTCCAATAAAAGGCCGAATGTTACCAATAAAAAAGCCACCTTTTATCGCCCTCTATAAACGAGACTGAATGATGAGATTATAAATTTCATTAATAGAGTCTAGCGAACAGTTTCCAGAAGTTAAGGGCGAGAATGCCGTATTTGCAGAAGTACGATAAAACGAAAAGTATAATAATAACGAAATTACCAATTTTGTGACTTATTTAACGTCTACAACCGCAATAACTCCTACATTCTGACTGTAGCTCTGCTATTATTGTTTTGAAAGTTAATTACGCTACGAAAATATTTACTCCAACTTCCAGCACAACGATAACCAAACTAATGTTACGTTAATATCCACAATGTTGTTCAAACCAATTAAAATGTGAGAGTTTATTTAACGGTGGTTTTCTATTTATTACTAGAATCCCCAATTTCACTAATTTATGTATAATAAGACTTAGAGGGTTTGACTTGCTCCAAGAAGGCATTGTTTCACTAATCTGGTTGCGGGCTCAGTATTTAGTAAGGTTTTAACTAAATCTCACCACCTGCGGGGATCAGCGCCCTTTTTATGCGTCTTCTCAAACCTTTAAAGGTTTTGCTTCTCCTAATTAAGTCTAGTCTTGGATTTGTTTTAAAGCTATTACAAAGAAAAAAATCTTTACACAGGCAGCAATTTACCAGAATTAAAAAGAAATTGGAAAGTTCAAGTAATTTAAGCGGCGACGTTTGTTAAAATACGTTATTTGTATGTAGAATTGAAAGGTAAAATTTGATTGAAATGTCGTAAAAATGTAATGTTAAAAATGGTGGAGGCGCTGGGACAAGTTGAAATTGTTTAATTTAAAAATGGTTTGCTACAAACGTAACTAACGAAGCAACGGATTTCAAGAAAGCTGTGTAAAGCTGCCTTTAAAAATAAAACAAGACGTCTTTCTTTTTATTACTGATTACCCAGCAGCTCGTAAAGTTTCTAAAGATATAAGTGCACCTGTTACGTCTATTGACATTATTTCTATCCCACAAAGCTGGTATTACAGGACAAATTATTGACGACTCAGTGCTATCGATTTTAGATACTTTATTACGGTGTTGGATACAAAATATTACTTTTTATTAAATTAAATCTGCAGATGTTTAAACTAAAAGGATTAAGTGTCAGATAAATGAAATATAGAGTTGGTAGTTAATGGATTTGATAAATGGTGCAATCTGCATTTTACAGTTGAGAGAAACTTTGCCGTAATTGAGAACAGAATTAAAGGGATCTGTCAACCTGGGATAATTTTTCATATGTATACAAAAATGCAAATTTTATGTAGCACATAAATAAACGGAAGTGGCTACTAAATGAAAAAATGATTCTTCACGATTCGAGTCTCTTGAAATTAATATGCACTACGCTCCTTATTTTAATTTCTGTCCCAAATAAATTCAATCAGTGATCGGATTGATTTTATTACAGTTTCCTCCGTCGAGAATTGAATCAAGGATGAATAAATCTTAAATGTCAAAGAAAATAATTGTCAAACTGAAAGATAAATTGATTAAACTTAAGCTCTTGAATTTCGTTGGCAAAAATCTAGTTACACCGGCATTAAAGGGTGTGGATTTAAATCTATTCATTCATTCAACATGACGTTTCGGCAGGTGCTTGCTATTGTCATTTTCCATTCAGGATTTAGCTTAACTTTCAACATACAATATACGATATTAAATAGAAAATCCACAATTCAGAACGTGATAAAGCGCTTCGACTGAAACTCTTGCATAACTCTATAATATCAATAGTTTCCTTTCACCACATTATCTATAGAAATTCAGTCACATTGGTCATATAAAAGTTCTACACAACACTTGAGCGATTTACATGCCACATTTGCATGCAATAATCCCAAGTAACTTGTTATCGACATCGGAATACAAGAATTTCTGCTCGGCTTTTCACTTTGAAATTGCCTCAGAGTTTTCACCGAATAAATGAAGTTTACAACTTGGAATTCACACGATAACGTTTATGTAAAACAGAAATTTGTCATCGGAAACAATTTAGAATGGATAACACATAATTGACTTTTAAAATACACCCCAAAATTCTTCTTTTAATAAACGTTTTGAGAACTAATGCTGAAATTCCCACAAAGATACGAGAACCTCGAGTGCTATTTTAACAATGAACAGACTCTCTGTTTTAGAGTATCCACACCTGCAGCCGAAGGCATCGTGTTGTTCTCCTCGTACTTGAAAAGTTTTCCATGACATGCCACACAATTTGCAGAAAAATGCTATGAGGCTGATAAAAGACTACATTTATTGTAAACCTGAAAAATGTGGCAACATAGTTCGAAAATGTAAAACTAAAAGTACACCTCATTTCACCAGCAATGTGCTTTAACGTTGATAGCTTTATGCGCAACATAAATTTAATATCAGTCGGGCAGGTTCTATAAACCATAAATCATTATCAATCAATTACTGTAATCAGAGTTATTTTAAGCGAAACTGTAAGAATTTTGGAACATTTTTTCTTTCTTTCCTTCTTTTAGTGGTCCATTCTATCGTTTTTTCTAAACGATCACGATATAAGAAATGGTCGAAAAATGTATTTTTTCTGCTAAAATGGCGAGAATTCTATGGAATTCAAAGAGGAGAACAAAGAATCTCGCTTAGCTCGAAAAAGTCAGAGATAAAAGTTTTGGGGACGTTTGTGATTTTTTAGTTTTACGGTGCATTCTAGCTTCAGCAATAAAAAGTGTCATATAGATTTTTCAATAACAATAAATAAAACAGTTTAGAGGCGTCGAGTTTAAAATTAATGCCCACTTTAATTTCAAGTTGTATTGTTTGCAGAGTTAAAATATTTAAATAAAAAATGTATTAAAAGTTCTGAAACTCGCTTGTTTAAACTCAGTTTTCTAACTGAGATGTACAAATTCTAAAATTTCATTCATTACGGAAAATTATGCAAACTAAACTTTAGTTAGCGAATGGATCGTACCGTGTTTTAGAGAGGATTTCATAGAGTAAAAGTTTCTTTGTTGCAAGGCAAAGTAAAAATTACATAACATGTTAGATGGGGAAAATTTAAAATACTGTACATCATGAATTTAGTATCAGCATTTACATTAAACTGAAGCACTCGTTGCAATAAGAGAAATTTCTTTTTTAAACTGTGGCTATAAAATTTTTTATTAACATACACTGTGCTCCAAGATTATACAGAGATGGGCTACGTAGTAGCAATGTTTTTCTTTTTTTATGTATACATATTTTTGCAACAGTGTTAGTTCTATTGCGACTCAGGATCTCCATATCCTTGTGAGGATTAGGACAGGTAATTTGTTGGTATAAACTCATTTTGCTGATGTTTTCTTTGCAATATAAATGAATTTCATAAAAAGTTTCCTTTTAGAATTGCATAATTTAATAACTCATGGAATTAAATTTTGTAATTAGTCCTGGTCTTTTAGAGTGAACATTTTTCTTTTGAAAATAAAATAAAACCGCATAAGGTAACCTAATTATCATTCAGTAAAAGCTCTTACAAAATTGGGGCGGAAAAGCATTGCAAAAAAAACAGGATTAGAAGAGAAGAAAAAGACAGGGAAGAAGTGGTAGAAAAACTGAACCACTGAGCAGTAAAGCAGAAAGGATAATCAATAAATTAAAGAAAAGCAGAGGAAGAACAATAAAAGTGGGTCTAAAAGGCCTACATTACTCATACCCAAAAGTAGAAGAAATCCGAAAGAATTAAAAAGAACATGTGTTAAGATAAACATAACAAGACAAATTTTAGAATTTTCACTTTAAAACTAAATAAAAATTGCTAGCATTCTTCACTAAATTCTTTAACTATGGTAGTTTTAGGGGTACTTTTTTTTAATTTACTATGTATAGGACGTGTATTAACTCTACTAAATTGCAAAATTGTAGAGAGAAAATCACAAATGCATTTTCAGTATCAAGTCTTCGCAAATATTTCGAACATCCTCCAATAAAATTCGTGATAATGGTAATTTTACTGCCACTGCTATGAAATTTCTGGAAATTACTGTTTTTAAGTTGTGGATTAACTCCACCAAATTGCAAAATTGTAGAGCAAAAGAAACAAATCTCAGAAGTTTTTCTTTTGCAGACGAAGCAAAAATTTCCGACAATCTTCACTAAAATTCTTAATTTTAGTAATTTTAATCCCATAGTTATATGTAACTACTTTTGAGTTGTCTATTAACTCCATTAAACTGCAAAATTGTAGAGCGAAAGACACAAATTTTAAAGATTATTAATTTGAAGACAAAGCAAGACAGATCGGAACAGCGAAAATAATACAGTGAGACATGAAAAAAAAACAAGTGCAAGATTTAGGACGCGGGACTGAAGAGAGAGCCTGAAAATGAAAGAACTTATGCTGGGGGAATGTGAAGAATTAAAGGAGACAGATGAACGGAGAGAAGAAATATTTTCCCCAGCAATGTCACATTTTTTATGTATTTGATCCAATAAAGTTTTCTCTTCCAAAGTAAAGTAATAATTTTTCACTACAAGAAGCAAAACACCTCCAGAAATTTATAGTTATAGTAATGGTAGAAGTTTCACCCAATAAATTATTTACATTCATGGGTTGCCGTTTGTTAGTAATTTAGGGCGGAATTTTATAAAGTTCCTCTATTGATTTTAAAGGTGTAATCCTCCTCGCTCATTAGCAAAGTTTTGATTAATCTTCTTCAATTTTTCTATCACGTCATTTATCTTAAATTAAAAGTAAAGTCAAAGTTAGTTTTAGCAACTAATCATTTTTCTTTTAATTTCTGATAGAAAATGGATTTATAGTCTCATGAAAAAAATTGAGACACTGTGGAGCATAACTAATTGATAGTATGAACTAATCGGAAAATCTGTCAAAGTGAATGTTGCATTACATTGAGATTAATTAATTATTTGGTACAACCGGTGGGGAGCCGTGTAATTTTGTTTTGGAACATTTGGTTTGCATTGATAATGAGCCTCACTCAACAAACGTGGGCACTTTGACAGTATTTCCATCAATCTATAAAATTACTGAATGTTGCAACTCCATGTTAAAATAAGGTTTATTCATGTTTTACCTTCTAATTAAAACTGGCCGCTACCAATAAATCGTCTTTTTTCCGCCCCAGATTTGCAATTCAATTCAAATAAATCAACAATAACAATACCTTATTGATTCGTAAATTACGAGCGGTGGCTTACTCAAGCAACCAATCGAATAATTTTATTTGGTAGTTGTGTTCAGCAGTTTACGAGATCTGTCCCTTACGGGTGATTTTCCTTAACCTCTGTATATTCGATTCATCCCCGAAAAAATATTTATATACATCGTGACCCCCACGCACTTTTCCTCATACGTGACCTTTTAGGGACGACACGTTGAGATGGGGAATATTTCACTTTGTGAGCTTTGTGTGGTTGATTTAAACGGGTCCGAATTAAAATCAGGATGGGAAGCAGGGACGGACTGGATTTCACAAAGCTTTCAAGAAAAAATTAAATCGCCCTGTCTCTTTGTTGCATGAATTATAATACCGAGCTGGAAAATTAGACGAGGGAAAATTCACAGAACCACAATGAAATAATTCCAGTCGCGATTGAAAAAGTGTGAGAAATTGTGGCGCATCCACCATTTTCGGAATATTCTAATAAATATTTTAATATTAGAGTGTGTGGTAAAAACTTGAAGACTTTCAATAAATTATTCAGTCTTATAAGTTTGCATCTCATATAGGGAAGTTTGTGTAATGCCTGAGTAGCGGAAAATCCCTCGAATACATACCTGCTGTAAGCTGCAAGGATCCTGCGACTCTAGCTGTTCCAGAATGAACGACGTAAGTTATACAGCACGCTGCTGTAGCCGTTACGGCAATGAGTAAGCTCAACGCACTTCCGGTTCCCACCAGAACTGTACTTGCTTGCCACCAAGGGCTTGGAATGTCCCAAAACCTGCGGAGGAAGTTAAATCTTAGTTTCTCCATAATTTACTTTGCATTTGAATCGACCTGGGATCGCTCGAATGGAAAGTCACCGGGATTAATTTTCTTGCCAACAAACTTTGATATATCTTATTATTACTACTAGGTAACGTTCAATGACGTGGAAATTAATCACGAAGACGAATGAACGCACTTTTATAATCAGTCACAAAAACATCTGAAAAAAGTTGGGTGTTTCATCGACAAGCATACAATAACAGAAGCATTCAAGAGTTATTTATGGAGAGTTTTACTGCTTGTTTTATGTTTACCCACGGATTTCTTAGAGTTGAAATGTTAAGAGGCACTTCTCAGCAGTTTGCTCTGTCTTCTTTTGCATCTGCTTACCTGGGAATACCATAGAAAGGTCCCGACGTGTCTCTATAAATTTATATTTCTTAGAGTTGAGATGTCAAGAGCTGTTACTCAACAGTTTACGTTCTCTACTTTTGCATCTGCTTACTTAGAAGACCTGTCGTGTTTCTTAAAATTTATATGACCGAGAAAGAACCCTTTAAAGACAGTGAAATTGGCTCTTTTCCCACTGGATTAATCATAATTCCTGCGATTCCCCAGTAATTTTACAGCAATGCGCCTGCAATTGCAATTACCGGTAACGAGTCACATCCTTATCAGGCTTGGAACGGGAATGTTCATAGTTCATTTGATGATTTAGTGTCGGTAGATTGCATGAGATGCGGATCTTGTGAGGCGTAAAGATAGAAGATCACTGAAACGAGTGAGGTTGCGGATTAAAACTTGATGAATGTCTCTTCACAACTTACTACGAGGTCTGTCTAAGATAAGACAGAGTTTCATAAGGCTGCTATACTACTGAATTAGGGATACGCTTTAGGATTTAGAACAAACAAAAGTCGTGCTAATGCATAATCGTGTTAAGGCTTTATATAACACACTTTTGCCTTAAGAAAATATTTACAAGAGGGAGAAGATAGTATTAAAAAATACGGCTCTCAAGAATCAGTTTATGCATATTTGATTTAAAGCGACGCACATTTTTTTGAAAGTGTCGACCTTTTTAAAATTTTACTGCTTTTTATATCGAAACTCTGTTTTTCCGTATTCGTGATATTTGGTTCCCAAACTGTGCTTCCAAGTGAATTAGTTTTTCAATTGGTTTTAGGTGCATTCTATTGTAAGAATTCTGTGAGATCAGAAATAAGAAAATAAATTGAATTCCAACGGAAATATCACACAAACAACAAAACAGTTGCTCCTCTAGAATTAAACAAAAAAAAGAAATACGAAAATAACTATTTTTGTCATATTTTGTTCTTATTTCTGCCATGAAGTAGACAAATCGACAGGGTGAACCAAAATAAGGGACAAAACTGAAACGGTTTAATCGTTCACAAAGAGATTGGCGCATCCACCATTTTTCTAACATAATCAGAAAAGTTTTTCATAAAGTTTAATTTCCTCGTTTTACGTTTAAAGAATCCAAGACTATAGCAAAACACATAAATTTTTCAAGAATGTTTAGTTCGTCCTAGCACCTACATCCCCAATTTTTTTGGCGGTAAACCAGAAAATTCTTGAAGTTGAAAATAAAAATAGTTTGTTTCCGTGTTTTAACAAACCCGCGTTCGTAAAATTGGATCTTCTAAAAAAATTAGAAATGTTATTTGGCAGTTTCCAGCATATTTGCCGAAGCTTTCTAATTCAATATTTATACTACTTCTGAAAATTCGTATTTTTCCTAATCCATTGGATTATTGGAAAATTTCTTGTTACAACTTTTAAACCAGATAAAGCAGACATAAAAATTTAATATTAACAGGAACTAGTAAATGGGCGCATCCGCCAATTCGTACCTTCCTTAAAACTAATATCTAAAATTAATTATTTCACTTTTATTTGTTTAATTCATCAATAACAGTCTCCGTTTATTTAGCATGATTGTCTTTTAATTAAAAAAGTATTGTTATAAGAAATGAATTGTCCTAAAGAATAAACTAGAAAATGAAATAGGAGACAATTCGTTGGCTATGTAGTTTTGGCCTCTAAAATATACAATTAAATTCAAATACAAACTCCTAAAAGCTCACATTAAACAACAAGTTTCGGTGAATAAATGATACTTGGAAAGACAAATACGCGCTTAGTTGGTTTTATTAGTACAAAGCGACCGCCAGCCTCGGGCACGTTTTTATTCTAATTTTTCCGGTTGCTTGCACCGAACTGGAAATTTGATTATATAAAAATTGCCACAGAAAAAATTTTAATTAAAAATCTGTTACTAAGATTTTCTTATATTTTATTCAGTACTGTAATATTACTTCTCTTTATAAATTCACCTGGTGACTTATAATTTTAGATGGTGGAAATTGTAGAGCACGTAATTTCATGTTAATTCAAGCTAAATCGACCTATTTAAAATTTCAGACAATAGCAAAGTCCGCTTTTCAGTTCATTCTAAAGTAAAAGAAAAATTATACCTCACGGACTGAATTTAATATAAAATTTCTTTTATTTCCTTATTGCACTTCATCAAAGATGATAAATGTTCCATCAAACTCCATTTACTTCAAAGTATGATTCCGATGAAACATTGATGAAAAATAAACCTTTCATACGTCATGGCTAGTTATGTTACGTGAGTTATTGAATTTAGGAATTCAAGACTTGTGGGGCTTGAAGTAAATTACTTGAAATGGTTTACGAAGTCAGTGGCCTCAGTTTGTTAGCATTCTCGGGGGGATAAATATTTCTCCAACTTGAAAATCGTCTAGACTAACACAACTCCGAAAGACAAAACAGCTTGTTCGAGATAGGATATCTGGTATTATGAGAAGTGTCTGCCGCAGGATTGAATGAGAAAAGGTGGTTCCTTACCCTCTGATAAGTGTTAAGTTTCTTGTAATTGAGACAAATCGAAGAGAAACTGTAAAATGACTCTGTTTAACAGTTTTGGATTTGCTCCAAGAGATATTTCAATTTTGTGAACGCCGCGGACTGAACAAAACATGCAACTTCAGACGCAGCTACGTGGTTTAAAATAAATGTAACAGAGAAGAGTTCAACAATTCTTGTCGTAAACTAGAGAAAGTTTTTTCGTTCGGTTTGTTGTTCTTGTTGATTTATAGTTTCAACCAGAGCGGAGATAATAAATATGTGTCTCGCAAAGTAGTCGAATCGGTCGAAATTAAGAAAACCTTTTTACTTGAATTCAACCACAATTATCGATCTCGATTTTTTGTACGCAGAATTTTGTAACTTTTACCGTAAATTAAAAACCGGAAACTTTCTCCCAAAATCGAACCCCTTGGCGGAGCAACCCTTGTCTTCCCAGACATGTGACTTATCTAAACTCGTTGAAACGTTCCGTTATCTGTTCACTCCTTTATTTCCTGCAAAGGTGCAACAAAAAATCGTTTCTCCTTCTTTCAGAAACGATAATTAATTACCGTAGGAAACACAAGAATTTGTTGGGTTTAGAGAGCTCGGATTTCACAATTTTTTTTTCTATCATCGAGTTAATACCTGGCTCCCGGTTGCAAATTGGAAAACTCCAAAACTTAATTACGCTCTGTTTTTACAAGGACTCAAATAATTTAATACATCGGTTTGAAAATTAAAGTCTGTATTGTGAAAACAATTGGAATTGAGTCTTTGAGATAAAAGGGAAAACGTGTAATCTTAATTTGCATGGTACTGTATAACTGTTAAACGAAGAATCAGGCAATCGGAATAATCATTGCGTATTTCTATTCTTTAAAATGAGCAGACAGGCAGCTGTAGAGTTTGATTAATTACCGAAACATGGAAAATTCGTTGTTGCAACGGGATTTTTTTTTAATTCACAAAAACATACTTTGTAATTAATGATTTTTCGAAGTGGTGGTTCGGTGTTTGCGTTGGATTTATTATTGAAAAAAATGGAATATTTTACGAAACCACATTTGATGAGTCAGAAACTACATCGAACTATTTAACTTTCACTAGTTCATGGAAGCGCGTTTGATTTAGTGGGACAGTACTAATATTTTTTGTAATTCGAAAATTTCTTATTTATCCACAAAATAGATTTATTAGTGTAAATATCGATCACCATGTTATGTGGCCGATTAAACCTTTTGTTGAATTTAAGAGTTTTTAGGAGACAGTAAATTGGAACCTGTCGAATCATTAATATTCACTGAAGGTGTCGTAATTTTCTTTCAAGCCCCTTTTCAAATTTAATTTTCGATTTGGCTCGATATTCCGTACACAAAGATTGTTTTTGTTTACGGCCTTGTTAATAAAACAATTTGACGTGGAAAGAAAGGCGTTGGTTTCATCTTATTAGAAAAGTTGGGGATTCACCGTACGAGTCTTAATTACACGGAAGCTTTCAATCGGAGCATAAATATTGATTAGGTAAGGATAGGAAGAGTGCATAAAACGGTTACAGAGTTGAACCGCTGGTCTAAATGACATGTATTATTAATGAGGCTCACGTTTTAAAAGGCACAAAGAGCTTTGGGGTATATTCTGTTTACAAAATCATAAAATCAAGTCAAAAGCCCGGAATTAGACTGATGAGTAAAGATCCACGATAGCCTAATTTCACAAGCGAATTATTGTTATTAATTGACATGTCTGAAAGAAGAATCTCGATTCTCTAGTTCTACATTTATCTGGAGCATCTTAAAGTGCGCGATACCACGCCTAGTGTTCCACGAGTGCTCTTTAAAACAATAGATATAGACGTCAGGCCCAGTTGCAGACATTTAAAACCGACAGAAATAAACTGGGGTACGGATGCAAAGAGTCTAGAATTAATGGTCTCATCAATCTTGGTGTCTCGATAATAGACAATTTTATTCCAGCTCCGCCGCTTATAAAATAATAACAAGTAAGGCGAAAGTGTTGAATAAATTTGACACCAATTCACTTGACACCGACGTAGGCTGAAGAGTCATTGAGCAAATCAAACACTGTCTCCTTTAATTTCACTTTAATAAATCTTCGTCAAAATGCGGAAAAAGAGCCAAATATCGGTTACCTTGTAATCACTACATCTCCACCTTTTTTAAGCCGAATTAGCCACGCAAATCCCGGCTATCTAATTCCGGAAATGTAAATCTTTTTGCGACATGTGGCGAGCTAGATAACGTGAAATCGGGTCATCCAATTTCAGATTCTTTGTGGATGCTTTTAATTTGCATTGTTTAACTCATTAACGAATTTAATTGGAACTGGTGTTAGAAAAAACTCCAAATACAACAGCTCCGCTGTAAAGACAAAATGCCTATTGACTTTGACCTATGCAAGGGACAATATCCCGAATGTGCGTCTGCTAATTTGACAACGTCCATTTTGCATCCGGCTATTACAAATAGGTATGAATTTGATTGATGCCAATGTAGATCAGTATCACTGCCCAACACACACTGCTCTCAATCAAACCTGCTGATGCCCATTATATTAGATCTTAATTTATTCCATAAGATGAATGGAAACTGTCACTGTTTACATCCATCACTAATTAGTTTAATTTCACCGGAGCAGAAAACTTACTCGAGTAAAAATCGCTCTAATCTCATAAAAAGAGAACAAAAGAATCTTCTTAGCTGTACTAATTAAAGTCTGCAGTAATCCAGGTAAAAAATTTCATACTTTCATACTCATTTGTGCCTTTCCTATTAATCGCGAGCTGAAATTAAATTTCAACGTAAAGTTTAACTAATAAAAAAGTACGCATTTATCAAGTGTAATAATTTAGTCTCTGTTTAGATAAATGAATGGTTCTACGCTCATTAATTATGATAATGAGCAAATAAATCTTTTTGCGTTCAGTAACTGATCAGCTTCGGGCCATTTAGTCTCATAAGCGCTTTTCAATTTGTAATTATTGTATTCCAGTTGTATTGAGAGTAGGTGCAAAAACATTGAATTTCTATAAATAATTAATTATTATTAGTGAGGTTTTGTGTGAAATATATAATTCAGTGTGAATACTTTTTATTGCAGCCTATGTTCATTAATTTATCCGCAAATTTCAATTAATGATTATTTTCCCATTGGTACCGGCCCGAAATTAAATCAGCTCGACTGATGCATTACATTGGTTGCCCAAATTAAAACCAACCCGTTCTCAACTTCTGGAAATTGCAATAATGAGGGCGAATTATTAGGGATGTGGAGATTTACATTCAAATAATGCTCCGGTGAGCATATGGTGACAAAAGGGATCCATTCCGGCAAACTATTAATCAGTATAATTCAATCTAGGTGAAATTTGTGATGAATCCGTCCCAAAACCACCAAAGGTACAATTTACGATGATACTTTCTAGATAAGCTCGGTTATACTGCAATTATGAATTTCCCATGTTCAATGGACATAGATCCTTTAGTGATTAATAGGAAACCCAAATTACAACTATTCCAAGTGTAGAACAAATTGGACGGTATTAACATGCTTCTGTTTTCCTGTGAACTGTCCTTTTGGTTAATTAATATGGTAATGTCTTAATTATCAGTGGAATTTGAACACAGTATCTGGAACAAACAGTTGATTCCTAAAAAGATTGATGAGGAGCTTCCAGTGGAAATAATGTAAGATTTTGCAGCTGGGTGCTAAAACGAAATCTCTCTCAAGAGTGGTTGTGTTTTATATGCGGCCTCATTATTTTAATGTTGAAATTATAAACAGAATAGGAGAAATGTATTCTCTTTGATCTGATAGCTTTGGAAAGTTTTGAAGTCAAGTTAGATAAGCTTCGTAAGTAATTTCAGAATTTTTGTCATTTTAATATTTTAACATTAATTTACTTTAATGTAAACGGAGAAGATTAATCCCTAAAAGAACATCTAGTATTCACAACTATATTTCAGATTTTGTCTTAGTTTAAAGAACAAATACAAATATTCTACTGCTTCAAGAATTTGTTTGAACTTTCATGAGAGGTTTTTAAATATTCAAGTCATTCGTGGTTTGCTTTTTTAAACTAGTTTTATTTTTAGAGTCTTGAAATATCGTCGGTTGCTTTAAATATCGATTGAGCACATCTTTGAGATTAAAACCTCTCAAAGTCTTACTACATCGTAAACCAGTGCTATCGGCTCAAACAATGTAATAGAAAATAAAGTTTATTGTCATTCCATTCTGTAATGTCAGTTGCATTTCCTTGTAATTATTTGTTAATTTTTGAAAGTTTGTCAAGAAATTTAATTCATTAAATTAATTGGAGAACTTCAGTTTGTTGTCTATAAATGAGGGGAGAAATTCGGCTCTTCTAATCGTTCTTATTTTGGGTACATTGTCCCCATTTCTCGGCCCAATATCGGCGATTTACCACGGCAACTGGGCCGCACCGTTAAACCGCAGATAGGCGTTCAGTAACAGTTACAAAACCGAGTGAACACTCAATTTGCCCCGGTTATATTCCGAACGTGGATAGGTAAGTTAGATAAAGCTGATGCGGTCGGAATTATGAAGTTTTCCTTTAACGCAAAAGCACGTACTTGCCTGCGACACTACAGAAACTAACACACCCATGAGACGGTTTAATAACCCCAACATAATTCCAGCATTATGGTTAAAGCGGCGTCGACCTGCTTCATTTCAATAATACGTGTGATCCTTGAATTACATTTCAAGATCAGGGAGAGACCTTCGCGTCAATATTTCAATTATGTAACGGATGGAAGACTTTACTGTCACTGTAGTGAAATTCCGAAAGCTCTCTATTGTTCTTGACGAGAGGAGACAGCTTCAGAGGGGTCGCAATTGTTACACAAATAGTTTAATCTGCCGTACAATGTCCATAGTGTTGTGAATTATAGCTCGTTCCTACTGATAACAATAATGCGCACATCTAATACTCAGTCGAGGGTAAAAGGGGTGGTACTACAAAATTTCCAAGTGGATTCTCATCTAAATATTTTGAATTTTGATCCGAAAGCCAGCGGTATTTCAATGCAATTTTGTTTTATTTTACAACGTTTCATGTTTCCTTTGAGTTAGGTGTCCTTTTAATGCATGAATCATTTGATTGTTTCTGTGACATACTATTTTAAACTTTGACGTCCTAGTTCAATTTTCATTAGTTTCCATGTTACCTGTCAATACAAGAATTCCTTTGAATTTTATCCTAAAAGCTACAAACCTTGATGTGGAATGCAATTTTGTTTAATTGTAACTTCACATCATGTCAGCTGTTTTTGACTTACAAAAACTAGTTTTCAAGTTTAACAACCATTTTATATATACTTTACTATGACAGATGTGAAACATATTTGTAATGTTAAACCACCCACAGTTGAAACCACAATAATTTCTGCCTGTAAATTTTCTCTCCACATTTAAATAGATGTTTGAGCATCAAAAACGTGTATTGTTTGCTGCATTCTATTGTTACAGTTCCAGTGTAGTAATCACATCATTAAAACATTGTATCAAATTTTAATTGAAGTTTAATATCAGTTTCGGTTATTTCTGAAAAAATGGTGAATGCGCCGGGTGAAACTACATTTTGATTTTACCAGTGATCAAATTATTTCACGTTTAATTTGAACAGTTTAAAACGTAATATCTGACCACTAACTCCACTTATGACTCAATGAACACTTTGAGCTTGTATTGGATCCATCTGTCCGTTAAACCAAACATTCAATGTTTCAGAAGTTCCACACGAGTGGCCTTGTACACATTAGATTTTATATATCTATATTTTTTTATATCAGTGCACTCTCCATGATTGAAACTGTTATGACCATTACTTTTAAGCGTTTCAGTCTTTATAGTTTCCTTACAAAATTACCTCCCATCAAACCAAAATAATTTGTAACAAGAACATCGGTTTTTGTGGAAATTCTCTTTTCCTCTAAACCCGGACTTTTCTAAATTAGGTTAACGAGACTCATAAATATCAATAAACATGAAAAAAATTGAAAAGAGAGACAATTCAGAACGGTCAATTTCAATTAAGTTTAATTAAGAGATCTGATTATCAGAGTTTTTTGCTTGAGATATAAAGAATAAATGTAAAGGTTACGACAGGTATAAATTTTCATTTTCTTGGTTTACGATCATACTAAAATCCATTGTTCTTGCGTTTGTTACCATAACAAGCGGTACCAATTAATGAATCCACTTTGCTTTATTGGAGTTTCCTTAATTCCATCAGATTTTAATATTCATTTGACTATCAAAGTATTTATATTGGTGAAATGCAAATATGAATTTAAATTCATCCGGATGTGAATCATTTAATGAACAATTTAATTGTGGTTACTATTTTCATAAAAGTGGCATCTGACATTTCCATTGTTATCGAAATGTAGGATAATTTAATAATATACATTGACAAGTGCTTTATTTATAATTTGGTTACATTAAAATGATGCTTTTGTACTGAATTGTTTCAGTGTTATTATAAAATAAACGATAGGCCACATCATTAACAAAACGATAATTTGATCCACTCAATAATTAACAAAAAATTAAATTAAATTGTTGGCAGAACCCGTCTACAAATGATAATTATATTTTTAAATACAAAGTTTCAGAATGTATCGAATAGGAAGATAGAGATTTTGAACAATTAAATTAATCCTAGCTATACCTATAAAACAATTTGTATTTCGAAACAAGCACGAACTTGAAAACTTTTAAGTGGACCACTCTAACAGTTTTCCTTCCCGATAAAAATAAACCTGTTCACTCTCCTCCAATCCCATGAATGCTTTTCTCGCATTAAAAGTTAGATAAACACTCAACTTATTATTCTCCAACGGCAGCGACTTTGCATTCTTGTCCACGAACAAGAAATCCTACAAAAAAAATGTAAATACGTACTTTGAATACCGTCCACATTCCTGAACTATTTCAACAACCCCCTGTGGACTCACTCGAGGATAGTTGCATCTGCGAAACGAACTAAAGTAGGCATCCACTTTCCCCAGCAGACGGCCCTGCAAAATAAAAAGCTACTTTTACCAATTTGATTTTACGAAAATCGAATTTTTGCGAAGGTTCTTATCATTCAACAAACGTTTTTCTTAGAGGACACGTTTTATAGTTTAATTTCCGTGCAACAAAATATGGAAAAGAATGAGATTTTTGCTCGTATAATATAAAAATGGTCGTGGTACCATTTGGAATGGGACTATAAAATATTATTACGACCTACATTGTTGTTAATCTGATAACACAATCGCGCAATCACGTATTATAGTTGCTGCACACTGCTGAATTATATTGATCGTAAATTTTAACACAAAAGATTTTAAATTTGGCGGCGGCGGAAAAAGTTGATAATGGAGCTTCGTCGTAAAAGATAAAAAGGCGGTATATTAGATGGGGTATTTGGAATGTTAATGTAATGTCTCGAAAGCACACAGACTCGTATATAGCATCATAAATACATTATAATTTATTTGAAAAAGTTTGACTTCCAGGATAAACTGCATTTTTGACAATAGTGGTCACATTGAAACCACTAGCACGAAAATTTCTAAGACGCTAATGTTTAAATTTAATGGCTCTGTCTTATTTTAGTAAATTTTTACTTTGCATTGGTAATTTTTTTCGTTCTAATTTGCAACATCAAACTCCGATTAATTAACAAAGCAGCGTGTGGAAGCTGTGGGCAAAAACAGCGAAACCTTAGATATATTTTGCAAGCTTTTGAATGCTGAAACCGAAGATTCAATTTTACAAAAGCGTAATAATGTTAAACGATCAAACAAGAAGCTTACAAAACGTTCGAAAAGCTCCTGAAAATTTCTACAAAATAATCCAACCCAAAAGAGGTACTAAAATGGTTATTTTTAAGCTGCCGTCCTCTTTTAACGTTTTTGGAGACATGTAAATAGACCGGAAAACGGCAATTAGCGGCCTAGCCCTATAAAAAAAATTCCTTTTTTTGTTTAACGGACACTGAAACTACTACCTTGAAAAGTAAAAGTCACTAGATCCGATTTTTTTATTTTGTTGACCTAAAAATAGTCTGGATCACACGTCCAAAATGTTTTTGGAAGTCGTCGCGTTGCTACGCCTCGTCATCGCCATTTCGCTGACTTCCAAAAGAGCATTTTCCGGCCTTGGGATCCACTTACTATTTTTTTCACTAGACTAGAAAATTTTCTTTTGGAAATTCTAGAAAAAAAATGTCCACGAAACTTGTGCACAAACATTTATTTTGATTTGTTTGAATTTGACACGTCATTTATTTATAGAGGGATTTTATCTGTTGGGAAATAGGTTGGTAGCACCGCATTCAAATTACACAAATGAAAATTAATTTAAACTCAAATGTCAGAATTTCGTGCTTCTATAAATTTTTGCTGTAACTCTACTCACTTTATCAGCTGACTTTTATTATTTTCGATTGTCGTCACAACCAACTTCACAACCAAAGGCAAATTGACACAATTGTCATTTATGCAGTGATGCCAACTGCAAAATAAAACCAACTATTCTAAATGTTACATTTGACTGCCTAGGCTTTCAAAAGATGATTTTATTGCCGGAAATGAGTATTGCAAATGCCACGAAAAATGACGGAGGCGCTCAAACGTAACTTCAAAGAACACGATTGAGAAGTCATGAAAGTAATAACTTGATGTAAAGTGTTCAAAATCTCCTCTAGTTATTCAGCGACCGCGCCGAAAGTCGCCTTTAATTTGCATAGCTCCGAATATATGCCTTGTGGTGTAAAACCCGCGCCTAAAAAAACAATTTATTACAACGAAACTTATCTGCGTAATTACATTAACCGTAAAACTTTCCTGATTCGCGAGTTTATTTAAGATATTTGGTTTGGGAAAAGTCGCCTTTTTTCCTGTAATATATAAAGCAAGTTTTTGATGTGCGGAGATCATTACCGGCAATTAGTCGCTACATTAAGCAACGTTAAGTTAGAAGTTTTAATATAAAAAAGTGTAGTGGCGGTTTGCGCTCATTTTAATATCTGTGATTTATGAGTCGACTTGTTATTTCTAACTTGATTAAGAAGGAAACTAATTTCTACATTAAATTACATTTCTCGTCTCTAGAAGAATATGACGTCTGAAACGAGTCTGCGGGAGAAAAAACCTTAAACTTTATTGCGACTCTAATTTCTGCTTAATGCAAACAAGACGTTGCAAAAAATCAGTAAACTAAGACATAAAGAGGTTTATGCTGCGGAAATTTTTCATTGTGGTTACGGTAACTGTTTTATAGACTTGTAGCTGCATAATTAAAAACGCAATAGAAAATGTAGAGCTGGTAACCGCAATTCTGCACCATTATTTTTATTTTCCTATAATTTTTTATGGGGTTGACGTAACAGGGAATTTATTGTTATATAAAATATAAAATAGCCATAAACTCCAAAGTAAGCATGAAAATCGTATAAAATTTTAACATCAAATCGTTACGTTAAGACAACCGTAAATACAAAGTTTAAAATTGTGCGGATGTGCCCCGGTAATATTAAAAAAACGGACCATTGATTGACGGAAATTCACGTGTCACCCAGAATAAAAACATTATTTTAATCTGACAACCATCATTCCCTGTTATATTATTTTATTTGTTAAAGCGCGTTCTACATTTTTAGCTGTCATTGTAACGGATAGCTGACAATAAATCTACGTTGAATTGTAACAAAATAGCTACACAACATGGCGCTCGGCAATTATGATCCAACAAAACGTCCATTTTTCGTGATCTGAATACATAAAATATGTTATTAGAAACGAAGCGAATTGGTTCGAAATGGAATTTCAAATTATTTTAAACGGGTAATGGAAAAGTTATAATGTGAACGTGTCAATTTGTAATGTTTTATTTATTTCTT
Organism: Gnatocerus cornutus; assembly: GCA_029298725.1. Taxonomy (NCBI): domain Eukaryota; kingdom Metazoa; phylum Arthropoda; class Insecta; order Coleoptera; family Tenebrionidae; genus Gnatocerus; species Gnatocerus cornutus. The sequence continues at coordinate 12,347,354 of CM055514.1, forward strand.
AATGCGAAAATAATGTAGTTAGGCAAATACCGCTGATTATTAAAATGTTGCGTGAAAATGTAGGTATTATCGAGAGTTTAATAAATTAGTTTGAAATATGTTGTAATGACGTTTTAATATAATTTGCTATTATTACTGAAATATGGAGGTGGCAATTTTGTCACAAAAAAGATACACGTGATATTTTATTTTTGAACACGGCGAGAATTACTGGGAAAAACTTTTTTGTTGTGGTATGTGCTCTATGTATATACAAACGGGTTATGTTTTTAAAATCAACAAAAAGTTTGTTGCGGGCAACTCGCTGCTTAGCTTGCTTTTAGGAAAATGCGGTCGTACATAATCTAGGTTGGAAATAAACGGAATTTTCATGAATTTTCAATAATGACCATTGTTTGCTTAATTTATTAAACGCGATTATGTAATTGACAGATTATATTGAAATTAACTGTAAAATGTAAATCGAATTGTCAGTAAAAGCTTTTCAATAAATTAGTTTTATGATAAATATTTAATTGAAAAATAATCACTGAAGTAAGTAATCGAAATATTGGTTTTCATACACATGCGGTCTCAATGGTCCTCTTCTTCTGTTTCCGGTTATCTTGACTTTTAAAATCTTCTGGTATTTCATTCTTTCGTTTCTCGTATTTTTTCGTCCTTTTGAACATGAATTGCCCGGTAGATTCTTCACATTCTCCATAAAGAAAATTTTGTTTTCGCTTTATTTGGTTCTTTTTCGCATTCTTATGCTTTCTAATTCAGTCACTTTAAATCCTCTAGATTCTTTTTAACTCCGGCTTATTTGACTTTCTAAGAGGTCAATTTTTTTTACAATTGCAAGGACCATCAACACTTTATTTTCCTTGCTCCAACTCTTAGTTTCTAAAAATAACCAGAACAAACTCAGATTAATGGTGACAAACTTTTTGCTAACTCCCTCCCTCCCTGTAATCTTTTGTGCTCTTCAACATTTTCCAGATTATCTACTTGTTGCGACAGTTTTTTAACAGTAAAGAAATGCCTTATATAGACTATATTGATTTACAATTTACAATTTACAATTTACACTGTCTCGGAAAATTAACGCTAAATCGACTCACTCATTTTAATAATGGTTTTAAAAATTATTGACGATTCACACTAACTTAACAGAACTTTAATTGGATAGAACATTTATAGGACACTATGAAAATGCAAATTAAAGTAACGCAGAAGCATTCTGCAATCCTCTCAGAACTAACAGTTGCAATAACAGATTTAGCGCAAATGTGGCAAAAAATCGCCAAGTAGAAAGTCAGACATTTAGTTGGCTGTATGCCACGAAGAATACTAACAGTTATCAGTAATCGAGGAGGTAAAACATTGTCAAGGGTAACTGGAAAAAGTTTTTGGAAAAATTTTGATTTTTAATTGTTAAAATTGCTTTAATACGCATTTATTACGGAGCAGTTCCGGAACAAATTCATTCTCTATGTGTATATATAGACTGTTTGCAAACCTTTCCTTTTCATGTCATGTGCCAATTTGTGCCATTTAACGCTACCAAAGTTTTGTCTTTTGGTTTTCCACATAAAGCTTTATTTTTGGCGGAGTTTCACGAAATAACTATAATTTTCATGACCACGCCGAGTGGTTGCGATGCCTAATCCATTAATAAAAAACATGCAAAACACTTGCGTTGATTCTTCTATTTAGTTTTAAAATTTAATTCAAACAAAAATCCCTCGCCATCAATCATAGTTTAACGAGTTTGTGATTTATGCTTAGCTGGAAAAGTGGGGTGTAATTTCATGTCGAACATCTCATTTTAAATTTTTAATGAAATAATTTTCGGTATTTGTAAGTAGCTAATCTAAATTAAACATACTTTCAAGGGTTTGAAATTAATTAAAGTTCTCTAGAGTTCTGCGGTAAGACAATAAAAACTTTAAAATTAATAACAGCGTCGGATTTAACACCATCCATAACGATCCGATGAGAAAGTTTATACGGTTATTAACACAGAGAATTTCCACGACTAGAACTGAATAACGAGTTCGTTATAATGAAGGAATTCTACAAGTTTTTCCGTAATTTGATTAGAACGGGTATTTAGAGTTTTTAGTGTAAAATAATTAAAAGTTACTTGTTTTTTTACATTGAATAAAAAGTTGCGTCTGTTTTGAAAAATCTGCATTTGACATGGTCTATAAAGATAAAATAGCTTGCTCGCATCTGGTATAGAGATGTAATTAAAAAAATCTATACTTAATTTATGAGTTCCGGTCGCTTTTTGCTCCCACGTCCCTTCTCTCCCGAACCTCTGTTGTAAGTAGTAGTAATGTAGCGTAATTAAACTGTCAGGAGCATTTAATTTATAATCATACTCCGTAAACTGTGTTTTTTAATTAAAACGCCACATTAGTCGATTGAACTAACATTCAAACTGAGTTTTCCGTGCGAAGATGAGTTGGTATTCCGCTACAAATAACTAACAATGTGTCGCAATATTGTAGATATTGTTCATTCCCTTGTGGTTCAAGACACGTGATTGACGCTCAAAGGACCAGCTCGAGATGCAAGCTTTTCTCTGTGGTCTGCAGCGCCTCCACACACCATTGTTACCAACGCCACAATAACACAATATGAATCCCCCAGATTGTGTTACAATACCGCGAGCCATTACAACGGCTTTGTTCAAAATTGCTTATTTCTTTCTTCTACTCGATATCACATATTTTTACGAAATTAATTGAAATTCCATGGAGACGGTCACTCAGTTGAAAGGTCGTCTCGGGGTCAAGGCGAAATTAATTGGATTCCAAATTGTTGGCTATAATTTAACTTTGTCATTTTGAACACCTCTTTAAACTAATCCAACTTTAGCTCTGACACTTTATAATACGGTTGGTTTGGAAGGCATCCTCAAAATCTGAGGTTTTGATTAACTCGCAAAAACAAAGAGAATTTATATTTTACAACAATTAATTTAGAAATATTGATCTTGAACACAATCCAAAAATTTTCAGCTTTGTAACTCTCCTATTAATTCTTCAATTCTGGCCAAATTATCTGATAAATAAAAGCCACAAAAGAGCGTCATAACGCACCTAATAACAATAACTAAACAAATCGATTAACAGGTAATAATTTATAAAACTCGGAAAATTTGCCCGGCGCATCCACCAATTCGCAAATCGCGGCTTGCACTAACTTCTCGTTAATATTAAATCTCGACTTCTTTCTGTACACTCGAAACAGAATATCGAAGTTGATGACCATTTATTTAGCTCTATCTTCCGGTGTGTTACTCCGCCCTCGTTGTTTCGACCTATCCAACGCAGTTTTATGTTTTATCCCTCGCATGTAACTGGCAGGATTAAAACACATTCATAAAATGTCTTTTATGGTGTAACTCAATCACCAGCAATTCTGCTACTGCGCTAATTGGAACAGTTATTCTTCATCAACGTATTTCCTGTTGTACCTGTTGTAATTTTAGCCGGGATGAAACCTCTACTGATTAAATTTGCTCAAATATGCCACAGTTCTAGTGGTGTTTAATACGATGATGTTTACGCGGTTTTAAAACTGTTTTTGTTTGCGGTGCAATGAGTTAAAACTGTAAAAATGAGGAAAAAGTGAAACTGATAGGAAAGTTTTGCTCTATCTCAGGCTATAAAGAGTTCGAGGCTTAAGTCCACACCCCAAAGAACGAAAATTAATTTTGGACGTCAACAATACAACCAGCGTGAATGAAGACTAACTTGTATTAGTTAGGGTATTAAAGAAATTTCGCCTTTATTAACTGGGCTATATTTAGTATTTTTTCAATGCGTAGAAAACGCTAAGAGATTTCCGATACCGTCTCGAAATTATCTGATTCAATAAATAACTGAATTGTATACAAGGCGGAGATGGCAGAACTTGTTTTATATTACGGAAACTTTGAGAATAGACTATTTTTAACAAAACTATTTACGATTAAAATGACGGAGTTGTATAACCAACAAGTTAGATTCAAAGTATTTATTAAATTTTAACAAACTTTCCGCGAAACTCGCTTATATCGCGGATAAAAATATTATCTATTTACAACTTTAGAAAGTAATGCTAAAACAGATTATTATTTCCCTCTGTTACTTCTCCTGGCATGGATTATTTTCTCAGAATTTTAAAAAACCTTTGGATTTTAGTGGCGAACTCTAAACTAAAAATACGAATCACGCAGAAATCTCCTAATAAAGAAACTCCTTAACTTACTTTTTTTTTTCGACAAGTTGTTTATTTTATCCAGCTCGTTATGCTGACTTTTGGAGTTTTTTTAAGCGACCTGTTTCGTGAAGTTTGCTATATCTGCACACGACTCTGTTGTTAAAAACAATGGCCCAGTTATAAAAATACCCTATAAAACATATAAATAAAGGCGAAACTATCTGGAAACAGCCGTCGTATACATCCATCTGACAGCCCCGTTCCTATCGTTGCAACCCCATTCTCCGAATGCAAAATATATTTTTATTCCGCGAGCTTATGTGAAAAATCTTGAATTAGAAATGAGCCAAATTTCAGCTAATGTCGGGGTTGAAAAATCTCGGTTTTGAAGTTATTAAACTCGGCGGTTAATCTATTGTGCAATTTAACCACAACAGGCTTAAATATTTCCATTGAAATCACAACCCTCCTTTAAAATTACGCCTGTTGTGCAGACTAAATAATCTAGAATTAATTTTGAATGGTGGTTTTTCATTATTCCGTTTAAGGGATGCGGAGAGGCAAATTTGTTATTGCGGTACTTTAGAAATTTCTCTGGGGTACATTTATCATCGTCACGAAGTGGATAAAAAAATCTGAATAAAAGTTAACAGTTTCATTACAATTTAACAGCGCCTAAAACTAGATATTACTCGGATTTTTACAGTAATCTAATCAGTCGATCAGTGAAAGGACTCCATCTAAACGAAACGATTTACTAAATCGCCGCTATAAATACAGAAAATCGAAATCACGGAAGTCAGCCGAAATCGGTCTACAGAGCAACAATAAAGAATGTCGAAGAATACACTATCACTGAAATCCATATAGTTTGACGAACTTTGCGCGAAAAAACTGGGAAATTTTCCTCACGTTTGCCACGTATTTTCCAACATGGTCACGAGCTTAAAAAGCTTCGAAGAGAAAGTGGCACAACTAGGTAAGAAAATTATCTGAAGTGTCATGATTTGAGGCAACTTTAAGTTGATACTTCCAAAGTTTAGTTATTCTGCGTGTAAGGGAGAGTGTCGAGATAATTTAGTTCTTTACATAGTTAATACTACGAGAACATTAAATTAATTTTACGCCCCCAAGATTTCGCAAAGCACGAAAATAACTGAATTATACGTTATGTTAAATATTCTCGGGATTGTAGGCAACAGTCTTGAAGTTTTAGGAGGATTATTTATGCTATATGCACTTAATAAATGTTGTTTTATTGTTGATAATTATTTCACCGAAACGCAAAACTCTGTAATTAAGTGTGAAATTCCCTCAAATTAACTAAAATGAAAATGCCCCTTTTGAGAAGGTACACATTAAAATATCGAATTACCCAAATTGAAATTCCAGATGTTTTTCACCGCTTTAGTCCCTTCGAATTCCCTTTGAAATATTTGTTCGAGGAAGTCGATTTATTATCACATTTTGCACGCTTGTAATGCTTAGAAAAGCTGACAGATCCATGTTATACGAAAGATATTCAAAAGAGCCCCTTAAACAATCATTGCCGACATTTTTGTTTACAAACGAAACATTTCATCAAAGAATAAATTACATGTATATCAAATCTTATGAAATGTCAAGTATGAATTGATTTAAATTCCCAAAAAAAATAGCAACAAATTCGGATAAATGCAAATACAGCGCTTCAGGTGAATTTTTCAATTTGAGATTTTCATTCGCAAACAAGGTAGAATATGAAATCGTTGTACGCTACTTACGTAATAGCTTTTCAGCTTTTGACGACAGTCAGATGCACTATAAACCAATCAAATCAGGTTATTAAATTCGAGTGTCTCCTCAGGAAACTGTCTCCGAAAATTTCCCAGAAGAGTAATTTTCTGGGAGCAATTGTCGATGTAATTCGCGACGAGTTGTCGCGCTAAGATCGATAAAATTTTGGATTAATTCAATTTAATTGTAGGAAACAACGAGCCGACAGGAGATTTTTTCAATACAAGCAACTTCCTTCGCAAATCGATTCTGTTTCCGGTGATAAAAATTGCTTTCAAGCTTTGCATTTGACCGTGCATGTATTTATGAATAATGTATACCGCGCTATGATAAAATTCTCTTTCTAAATCGGATTTCCCACCACTTTTTATTGGAATTAATTTCGTTACAATTACAGAAATATGCATGAAGAAACATACAGAGCCGGAAGAGATTCTCATTTCGAATTCCATCTGAGCGCCCAGGTCCGGATTAAAGTATCAAAATGGACGATCCTAGTTTCGAATTAAGTCAGTGCCTGTAGTGAAGAGATCGATAAGCTAAAACCAAAGCGATTACGGACGAGAGGGAATGTTTTTGTCCAAAAACTTTACATAATTTATTTTTAATACGTAATCTCTTCTGAAAAATGTGGAAACGTAACTGGTTTTTGTCGGGAAGAAATTAAAACGACGTTAATATTTTCGGTTTGGCGTTTTTCTTGTGCGCGCGGTATTGAGGTTGGAGGCATGTGAAATTGGTTATTTCCAAATTAGATTAGCTTGTCAGTTACTTACAGTGAATTTATTGTTTGTAAAAATTGGCTGGGCGTAACGCAATTTCAAAAAACGTTTATCTTCTTTAGAGTAAGTTTCCATTTACTTAATACAATAAACAGATGATAGAGAAGTGGCTCGCTAAATATAATTAATATTTCTAGCCGAGCGAGAAAAAATCGAGTTGATTTCCTCCTAGAAGAAATGTTATTGCAACCTGTGAGCTTAATGTGATTTCCCGATTGGGCAATTCTGGAAACCGTCGGACTTGTGTAGGTAGAAATACGTTTCATACACAACCGAAAACATAATCCGTAAAATAAACGGAAGCATAATTTCTTAAATGAATTTATCAACAGAGCTCGAATGCTGTTTACTTATTTTATTATATCGCTACCTACCTAAAAGTTGGGAGACACGAGAGCTTTCATGAATAACTTACAACGCTTTCGAAAGCTTTTCTTAATCAGCTTTTTGAAGGATAACGGCGCACAAGCCGAACTACTAAGTTTGAAAATTTCATAAAAATTCTTCGCATCGTACACATCCTGTCTTCCACTTGGCGGATTTCGGTTTCATTAAAAATTCAACCGAAAAATATTTGCTTTGAGTTTTAGAGAGTTGCTTGGGCTGGTAATAATTGTCTCGCGTCTTGTGGTGGCAGAAATTACTTATGTACCACTCGCTCCACTTTGAGGGAATTATCTGAAGAAAAATTAGGTGTCACGGAATATTTGATGGGGCATAAGTGAATTTTTTATAGGACTTTACAACATTTTTATTTCCCCTGTTATTTGGGATAGGCACAAAAAGATTGACTCTTCCCATCATATCGTGATGTTTGGATAATAAAAGACGAATAAATTTTTTAGGTCTAAATTTACATATTTTTTTCTATTGCACGGTTCTTTAAGATGTTACGAGACGTGATCTGCGAATCTCAACTTTTCAACAAGGATGTGGCAGGGCTTACAACCAAACAAATCGATTTCGAGTTTCTACGGGATTAATGACACTTATTCGGTCATTACTTAATCAACATCCTTCGATAACTGATATCGGATAATAAGGTTAAATGGTGTTTAATAATCACCACTAAAGTAGAGCAATTGCAGCCATGCAGTAATTTCTCTGCGCTAACTTGCTTCCGACAGCGTTTAATATTAAATCGAGCCTCACTAAGACCATTAAAAGGACAGTAAAATAGAGTTTTATCCTCTTTGTCGTAATAAATAATGCAGGGTCAGTGATGTTAAATTTGATACATCTTCTGAGGGTTTAGATAAAAGCAGATCCTATATTTTTCGCCTTTACCTTTCACGCAGATATCTATTTAATGGCTGGAATATCTAAAAACTGAGTACAATGAAAGGACCTTTTACAATTTTCTGATATTAATTCAAATTTCAAATGAAATTAAACAAAGGTGGCATTCATTTCCTATTTTTAATAATTTATAATTTAATTTGATAAAATTGCGTTATTCAATATAGACAGTTTCATCCAGGTAACAAAAATTGACTTCAAACATTTTTATTTAACATCAAAATGGCTTTATTTAAAGCCATACGTCATTCATTGTTTAAAGTTAATAAACATACGTGTTGTTATTTAGTTTGTATTGTCCTTTAAATTGCAAAAATAAAAAACTAGAAAACTAGAAACTGCCATAAAAATGGTGGATGCGCCGGGTCTATTCTTCCAATTTAAATTTTTAAGACAGGCTTGAGTTTTACGACTTTATGTTTTATTTCTTTTGTAAACTAAGTTCTTTAGATGCAGGGAATCGGTGTTTTTGAGACACAACAAATTTTATCGATTTAGAATTTCCGATGAATCGTAAATTGAGAAAGCAAATTGGGAATGGAATAAAATTAAAAAACTGTTAAATTGTTTGAATATTCTGCCAACGACTAGAAAAGATAAAAATCCAATAATTCATTCACGTCATAGTTTTCCTATTACTCAAATTTCCACTGGTATTATTTCGAAACAATACACAGTTTTATGCCGAAGAAGCAGTGTCAGCATAATAAAACATGGAATCAAATTTTGCTTTTAAAATATTTCATATTTCAATTCAATTTTTTTTATTATTGAAATGCTACACAGCAAAGTCTTACAAAAACGAGTTTATTTTAGTTAAATTAACGATCTGTATTTAGTTTAACGGTAATTATCCTTCAAATTAAAAATGATGGACGACTAAAAGCTGTAAAGTTTTTGGACAAATTTGAAAACGCACAGTAGAAATGGAGGCGCCAAGTCAATATTTGAAATTTTAGTCTTTGTGTTAAATGTTATCAAAACTATAAGAAAAGCCGTCCCCGACCCCGACATCATTATGTTGCAAAGTTTTAATGAAAATAACAACTTTAATAGCTGCGCTCATTTTCCCGTTGTGAACACATTTGCAGCTTCAGGTTTTCTTGTCGACAGTGTAAAACTACACCTTTAATAAAATGGTAGAGGTGCATCCGTTTTCTTTTTCACAAAACCTCGAACACATCCCAGGTAAAGTCTAAGATGTTGGGTCGTAAATAACGATGACAGACGAAAGCAGTAGAAGACGTGCTTTGTTTCCTTAAGATGCTTTGTTCTATTGCAACTAAGCTATTAGCTAAATTAATAAATTTTGCTTGTTTTAACATACAATTTTGTTTTGCTCTTAGTTGCTAGTTTGTTATTTTTATTAATTCCACGCGCTTGAATTTTCCTTTAAATAAAGAGCATTCTTTGAATCTAGTGGGGTAACTTTCCGCCTCATTATTCCCCAAACATCGAATTCCTAATGTGTCGAACAATCTCCGCCTTTCTAAAGCCAAACAAAAAGATTTAACCTCGTTTAAAAGTTTTTAATGTTCGTCGCAAAAATCGAAGAGCAACTTCCGTCCATCGTTGATGAGGGAAGAAGGTCGATGTCTGGGAAAGTAAAGCATGATCTGCAGTCGGCCCATTTCAATGAGCTAAAGACCAGCACGTGCTTGGAAAATTTGCTGTGAAATTTCGGCAATAAACTGTAGCAAATGAAGAGAGGTCTAACCTTAAATCTCTTGTCATTACGTTGTAAGCGACTTCAGAGCCAACGATTAGGGGAAGGTCGAGCGAGCAAATTGCAACTCGCATCACGTAATATGACCAGTCCTCTTCGGAACTCTGTTTCTGCTCCCACATCATCGAATATTAACGTAGGTATATTTATTTAAATCCACACGATGGGTTAAACTTAATTATTATTGCGAGACGAAAGAGCGAAACTAAGCGAGTCCCTAGACGCCCTATTTCTGTTAAGTTGCTCAAATAAAATTAAAGGTTTTTTGCTCCTTTGGGAATCGACATATGGATGCCGGATCGAAAACGCTTGTTACAGAATAACCGTTTTTTAACTGAATATACGAGTTTGAGACCCTTTAATAAAAACGTGAGGTTTTCCGAAAAAAAAATTCCTTTATAATGTTATAGCTGCTGACAGTTTACAGTAAGTTGTTAGAATGGTTAGGGAATTATTTGGTGTTAGTTGAACACACAAAGAAGTCAGTTTTATAATACCTACACATTACATTCATAAGGACGTTGTAATTAGTGTCGTCCAAGTGTTTCATTTGCAGTAGTTTAAAAAAAATCTTATTTTTCTGAATTCTATGATTATTTTAATACCCTCTCTTTTATTTGTTTAAACGGGGACAACTTACGAAAAATTTATTTGTTTTATAGATTTTAAGCTTCGGAGCCAAAATTTGAATTTTTATTTATTATTCAGCTATTTTTATCCATTATTTACGATTATTTTCAAAATTTTGCATATTTATAAATTCTTTGAATATTTCAGTACTTAGCCGTTTTATGTGTAAATAATAAGTCTACAAGAAAATCTAAAACCTATAGCCAAAATAAGATTTTTTTAATTTTATTTTATTTATTTCTGCAGCTATTTCAATAGTTGCTTGTTTTCGTGTTTAGACAGATCAAATCTGCGAGAAAATCGTCTCGCTTTATTGATTTGCTGTTTTAGAAACAAAAGTTAATTTTTTTATTTGGAATACACATTTTTGCATCTCCTATTTGCAATAATTAATTTTTAATTTCTTAATTAAATAGATATTTTAATACTCTTTTATTTGTGTGCTTAAATCAGTTAAGCTTACAAGAAAATTAACTCACTTTTTAGATGCTTAGCTTTGCAACCATAATTAGAATGTTTGATTTAAAACTGAGGCATATTGAGCCCATGATTTTCAAAGTTTTTCAAAAATTCATTGGAATATTGAAGTACATACTCTCACTTGTTTCTATATGTAAATAGATCATGTCTACGAGAAAATCTAAACGCTTTAAATATTTGAAACTTTAGAGCTAAAATAAGATTTTTTTTGAACCAACACATTTTTGCGACCACAATTTTCATTCATTTGAAAAAAATCGTATTCTTTTTAATTCTTGGATTATGTCCAAATTTTCATGTTTTCGTGTTTAAACAGATCAAATCTACGAGAAAATTGTCTCGCTTAATACATTTTAAGTTTTACAGCTAAAATTCGAATTTTTGATTTAGAGTGGAGACAATTTTGCGTCCATTTTCAGTAATTTTAAAAAATTCTTATGTTTCTTAATTTTGTGATTTTTGATATTTATTCACGCTTTTGTATTTGTATAAGTTAAATCTACAAGAAAATCGACTCACAAATTCCCACTAATTCTCTCGAATTATTTTGTTGTTTGTGCAAAACTTTTTCGAATATTTTAATTGATCAATACAGTGTATTGATTTTGAGTGCTTTAATTAAAATTTTGAATAACCAAAAACTAAAACATGAAATTTTTACAATAACTGCTCTCAAATATTTGATTATTAGCAATTTGTTTCCAGGTAACTGATTTTATAAATCCGAACTCAAATATATGCAATCAAATTGTTTTAATTCAGTTAGACCACTTAGAAAAATTCCATGCATATTTTACCAAGATTTGCGAGGACTGTTTCCAAGTTTACGGTGGTCTGAATTTCCTATTTAACACAAAATTGTCGACAATGCTACCACTAAAGCAGCCCGGCTGGTTTTGGTCGAGCGGAATGAAATTAGCCTCTTGTTCAATTTCTAACTCATTGATTAGTTAATAGAACTAGTTGAAGCCGTGCTATAACCCGTAAATGCGTTTTGTAAAACGATTTGAGGTTGAAATACTCAATAAATTTTCGCTAATGAGTCAATTTAGTCGACCGCCCTCCTAAAATAAATCCATCAGCATATTCGACTGCCCGTTGACGATGTGCCACAATTGATGAACCTTTTAGACGTCGTTTTTCTCACCTGTTTTCGATGAATCATCATTCCCTCATCCATCCATCTCCAGCATCGTAAATCAGCGATTTTTGGGATAGAGAGAATCAGGTGTGCCCCATCAATTAGCGGCGAGTTCGCTCATCCGGGACAGGTTGGGATTTCGTCTGACCAAGGGATCCCAGAGCGTTAAACAATTTATTCCTCATACGGTCATTTGTTATCCTGAAGTGCGCGATCCGATTAAGCACCGCAAGTCTAGTTTCTACTAATCCCATTCACATTACAGGACGCGGACGCCGGTCATTGGAGACCTTTAATTAATGCATGGCGCTTTCTGATCCGGTCCTGCATTAGTCTACACGAATCCCACATTACCGATTCTGGCGGTTCTTTATGGAACTTTGCTGGCGTACATCCGCTAGATTACGAAAAACTGAAAGCTTGCATGATTTCATCGGAAAAGGATCAAATCGGGAAGCGTTAATCCTAAACTAACTACTGCTCACAGCTGAAAAAAAAAAGATCTAAAACGTTTTTGTCTTCAGGCAATTCATATCACCCTTTTTAACTTGCATAACACAACTTGGTACAACTTTGAACTAAGGATTCTTGAAAGCCAAAAGAGCAATTTTATTTAAAACTTCACTAAGATGTTATTTGATGTGGATTCTGCAAAGTAGACTCAAAATCAAAGTAATGTTTATTAATTAATCCCTTCTTTCTCTAGGTCTGAAGAGATTTTCAGCATCCCATCTAATTATTTTTAATTTTAATAATTTGTTTTCATATTTCAAAACTTGGTCTGTTTAATAAATGTTACCAATAATTCCCAATGTATTACAACCAGACTCATTTATTTTTAGAGCTTCTCGTTGAATAAGAGCTAATGATGACTTGACTGGAAATAACGAGGGTATTTTGTTTTAATTACACCACTTCCTCTAGTTCGTTAATATATCTACCTGAATTTAATCCAGCTAATTCCAGGAAAATCACTTTGAGAATAAAAGAAGTTTGATTTCAGCATCAAATATTGCCACCTGTCTAACTTAAAGCCGTTGGAATGGAAACCAATATTTTACAAAAATTTAACTTGAAACGAAAGAACAAGACAGCGGCATGATTACAGAGCGGTGTCAAGAAAGTAAAACAAAAAAAATTGATAAATGTCGCAGCGAGTTTTACATGATGTCTAAGAATTTCTAAATTGTTTTTGTTATTTACAGGCGAAGAGACAACGGTGTAATAAAATTCCACGGTTATCATTGTAAATGGAAAAATTTTACTACGTAGGAGAAACTTGATTGAAGAGATAGGTGCTCGTTCATTAAAAGAAATGCAATAAAAGTGCAGTTTATTGCAGAAAGTCTTATAAATTTTGCAGAATCTAAACGATTTTTATGGTATAAACGAGACTGTTTCGTATTTTCATTGTGAATAAGATATCTTCAACTAAACTTGTAACACACGTAGCTGCAATATGAGAACAGAATAGAGAATCAAAATACTTACTTGCTAGTCACATATCTTTGAGAAAACTAACTTATTGTTGCTTTACACAACACAATTCCGGGTAATTAAACTTGCACATTTTGTATAGATGTGCAGCTTTTACAAATGGACCGGAATATGTTATTGTAAATTGCCGCCATACTGATTGGTTAGTAGAAATAATCTTTATGGAGCTTAATATAAATACGAAAAAAAAAATAAAAATAAAGGAGCTTATGTTACAAAATCATCAAACCTGAAAAAGTAGTATTTTAGTAATTTAGCTTCCACAACCAACGAATTGAATTTGGGTGGCACATACCCCATGGAGACAAACCTTTCATCTTTGATCCAAACTGATAATGATAAAGATTAATAATTAAATCCATGATTAAATCTCGCAAGGCAACAATTCCATTAATGTGCCTTTGTATCATAGTTTAATTCAGATTTATTAGTCTGTTTAGCATCCCAGCTTATGCAAATCCGTTTTATATCTGAAGAATCGTCTCTCCATGACGTGAAAACAGCACAAAGACAATTCCTGTTCCGAATGTCTGAAAGCAGCGCGAAACTTACCTAATAGGTGCTTGATATGATAAACGTGCTTCACTTTGTTGTCTGGCCAACATCCGCTCTCTGATCCGGGTTTCCGGAAACTACTGTGGTAAAGCGGTGGCCATCGTTGGCAATCACTGCGGAAGTGATGTCCTCATAGCGAGAATATGTGTTACTGAATTTAATAGACCTCTTGATCTGTCAGGTGTGCTTTAATGGCAGGAGGTCATACATACACATTTCGCATGCTATGACCTCCGCCCACTCGCTGTTTAGGGACGATCGAGTCCCGAGAGAATGCCAACGCATGTTGTAAGTTATAAGAGAGTTTGAGCAACGCCCTAGACAAGAAGTTTGTGCAATGTCAGCAATTCGGTCATAATTACATTTGAAAAATAGCACCGGGGAGAAAAATATGAAGAGCGCAGTCGTATATTATTGTGAAATATGACCCGATTAAGAGCGCAGTTCTTGCAGAAAACTTCTAATGATGTATGTTGCAGAAAATGATGGGTTAGTTAGAGATATTTCGAGCGTTTTGTCAAATTAGTTTATGGATTTAATGCCACGAGTGATAAATTGAAATGTGAGCTTTTAAACAATATAGAAGGGAAGTTGCTTGTCGAAATCCCACAATTTCATTTCGTTCGTTTTAATAACATTCTATTATAGATCTTCCAAGCACTAAGATTCAATACATGAGCACAAACAAACACGAACTCTCTGCAGAACAACAGTATAAGCCCACTCTTATCTCCAAATGATTAATGAAGCGATTTTCAAACATTTCCTCTCTCCATACAAGATTTATGAATTATTCCATCCTTCATACGAGAGAACATGCAGATAAATGCACTATTAAATAAAAGCTATTTGAGTGCACCTCCATTCCGATTATTTCCGCTTCAATACCCAACTGCATAGAGTTTTAATGATCAAACCCGAAAATCCTGTTTTCGTTTATCACAGGTCTCGAATCGAACAGTTTCATCAAATTTGTCCGTTTCATCCCAAGTACTATATAAATTCATTGTTACAACCCTCTCTGGATTTCTCACCTGGAAATTTTATTTGGATGTTTCCGAAACAAGAACAGTTTTTTGAAGCGAAAGCTTGTTTGTACAAACGCCGCTTCCCAAATTAATCCACGATAAAATACTAATTTAGGAAAACTGGGCAGAAATTGCTGTTGAAATGAAAACAGCAAGTGGTGTTTATGTTGCTTTTGTAGGCTCTCTTGTACTTCCTGTTTACCATCGGTGAAATTTTATTTTTGACATGACAAGTAGGGTGAGACTTTTTTGCTCAATGGTATAAACTTGTCCCGCATTTTCTGTTATAAATATTTGACAATAGAGGCACTATCTATAAAGTTCTGCAGTAAACTGCCTCATTTTAAAGTCGGCGCTTGTGAGATCTTGCGCTCTCATGTCATGTCAGATATAAATCTCAAGATTATGTAAAAGTTCCAATGTTGCTGGAACTCTAGTTATAGTCACTTCAATTTAATAGTCCAAAGAACATCATAATGCATTTATTTTCGTTTTTATTTAAAAAGCTGTACCAATAAAGTCGTTCTTTGTATTAATAAGAAACGATCTCAGCACCCTTAAATTAATAAGTTCTATTTCAAGCATCAAAACTGGCGACGCTGACAAATCTTTAGGATTTATTCAGGGGAATATTAAGTTCGGAGAAGTCTCTAACAAGGGTTTAAAACCGGAAATTTACATTTGGGAGTTGCAGGAAATAAAACAGATAGAAGCAGGTTTGCTCTGTTGTTGATTTATTAGTTTGTTGCAAAAACAATTTTTAAACTTTTCCCGCACGACTGTAAAATAGCAATCGTTTTAATTCAAATTCTTTGGGAAGTCGTAAACCATTTAACAGCTAGAAATCTGCGAGTTAATGGCTGTACTTCCAAGAAGTCCGAAATTTCCATCTAGAAACCAACTGGTAATGTAGGCCACTAGTAGTTAAAGTAAGGTCTAATTACGAGAATAAGGAGTAGTTCGCCCTTAGTTGGCCCCTCGGAGCCCAGTCTGATACTCTATTAAATTTTGTACATTGTTTAATTAAGTTTATAATCATTTTAATGCCTCAATTAAAGCAAGCATTTGGTGTGCAAATAACAATACCATTAACAGGATGAGAGATAGCAAACAGCAGGCGGACTTTCTGTAAAAAACTTCTCCGCGAACAAATGTTTAGTTAGTAATATGTCAGGATTTAAAACACAAACCCCTGCAAAACACACAAAAGTGTGAATTGAAATTTGTCTTCAGAAGCGCTCCAGAAAAATTATTATTGAAGACTCGAAGACAAAAATAAAAGGGTAAATTCAATACCAGTTCTCGTGGGGAAGCACATTTTTCTGCTCACATTAAAAATAAAATATCTTGGACAATGGCTAGAAACTTCTATTATTTCTCTTTCTGGACGTTACAAAAATAGAGAACATTGCTTTGTCCGAACTACGCTGCGATGATTCTTGAATTAAAGTTCTAGTTAATATTAAATTCATATTAACAGTAATTCCAAGTTAGCATGTTTGTATATACAGCTTATGTTATTATTGCCTGGCTGCACTGTAGATAATTGGAAGTGTACATAAAACATGTCATTTCTAAAAGATAAACTCTTGCATACAAACGTATGCTTCCTCCAGTTGCATTTCGCCAATCTTTCCAACTTCTAATACCCGAAATATGTTATAACATGCAAAGTTATCCAATTAGTTCGTAGACGTTTCCATCCACCCTCTCCGTTATTCTCCAACCCTCATACAGCACCGTTTATGACGTCTCAACTTACGGCTAACAAGTCCTTGGGACCACAAAATTTATACTACTCACACTCTAATTATAACGAAAGGCGTGTTTATCCGCGAAATTTTGCGCCATTCTGTTTCACTTCAAACAAATTCTTCGATCCGGAACGAATGTAAATATTTATAATTGTTTACTAAACCATTTCATTTGATGTGTTTAATTGGTATTGCTGACATCGATATCGTTTGATGTTCTCAATTTCGTGCCACCTTTACTGTACGTCTATGAACTACCAGCATGTGTTACTTTTGTATAATTTAATGAGTGTTCAAACGGAAAACCATTCTGCAAAACATGAAAGACTAGAAGTTGAGATGATACTTTTCATTAGCTCGTTTCGAAATTAAATGGAATGCTTGTTAATTTCAAGTTTAAACTAATTTAGTTTCACGACTAGAAAGAATATTATTAATAGAAATAGGATGATGTAAAACACACACGTCTGCTGTTACCATATTTGTTTCCAACTTTAAATTAGTTTTTAGATGACGTTATTAAGACATTTTTGATAAACTACTAAAAACTTTCGAATGATTTCTTATTAAAAGTTGCCAAGTTGATATCAGATCTGTAATGAAGTTTAGATCCACTTCCGGTTGCTCATTCGTGACAAAAATCGTCATTAATTAGATCTGTGGTAATTTATAATTTTAAATTAATGAAATTTATCTTTCTACGGGTATAATCAAACGGTT
Organism: Gnatocerus cornutus; assembly: GCA_029298725.1. NCBI lineage: Eukaryota > Metazoa > Arthropoda > Insecta > Coleoptera > Tenebrionidae > Gnatocerus > Gnatocerus cornutus. Next base: position 12,364,939 of record CM055514.1, read on the forward strand.
TGCTTATTAGATATTACTAATATAAGGAGCCGTTGATGGAAGTGGTCAATGGGATAGTTTAGACAGCATAACAATTAAAACGACCAGATAATAGAGTTAAACTGGATTATGTAGTGCTAATCGCACTAAACCAACAGAATGTGGTTGACAATTGGCTCTCCGGAACCGTGCGATAAGAAAGAAGAATAAATGGTGAATGCGCCGGGCGAATTTATTATTCATGCCCGAAAATCGTGTCTCCGATAATAATAACAACAAATTACAATTTTTTTTTTGTGGTTCAGTTCTTTGTTTGGACACCCACGGTTTTGGAAAGATCACAACTCCTTATTTATCTGCTTCCGCCCTGGTGTAGGAAATAATAAAACTTTAACAGTTTCTTTACACGTGATATATGTACGTTGTTTTTATTGGACGATTACGTCTTTGGCACACATTGGAAACGTGGAATTGTTACCCCGATTAATCAAAATATAGTTAAAGTCAGAGTTTGTTCGACAAACTAAAAGGTGTTTTTCTGTTTGTAACAAATTAAAGGTGTCGAGCATTCATTACAAGACTTGATTGATGAGCTGCATTCTTCTCCACGTCTGTATCATTCGGATACCGGTTGTGGCAATCCGTAGTAGATTTTGTGGTAATGCTAATGGCGTGTTTGAAATTAGGTTTTACAGAAAGTTTTTAAGGCAACTAAAATTGGTATGTCCAGCCTCTGCACAGTTGTAATTAAATTCTTAAACACTTAATAACGCGCTTTTTACCAACTCATTAATATCTTCGTTACGAGCTTTGAATTTTTAATAACGCGTTACGAGGGACGATCCCAAATAACTTAATTACCGTTATTTATCGAAGACGCAATAACTTAAACCCTTCACAGAATTTATAGGCTACGTGTCCTCCCTACAATAAGCTTGTTATCAATTTTTCTAGCAATAGAGTGCATTTCCCCTCCTTCTAGTTCGGTAAATATAAATTTAAGAAGTTAAAAGCGAAATCTGAGAGTGCTATAGATCACGGATTTTGACACTAAATAAAAGTTTGCACCCCAGGTCACGTAACTAAGCTATCCGTGAAAGCAAAGGGAGTCACAGGATCGTTGGCAGGAATCATACTGGAGAATGGAAGCGCAGGGAGGAAATATAACTAACTTTTATACATATTTCACAGGCGAATAACTTTAACGACTGCAGGTGTGTCTCTTTCTCGGTGGGAATTTTTTTATCGGTTTAGTGTGGATGTATAAATATTTAACGTAAAACACTAAACTGCGCTAAAATAAGAGCGGTTGGATATTATTGGGGACAATAAACACGCATATTGCTGCAGCGCCAAAGCGGATATAGGTAGAAGAATTTCATTATTTCATGGGGATGATACAGCTCGCTGCTAAATTAATCCGAAGAGACTGCGACATTTTCAACAATAGTGTACTTGGAATTTGGTGGATGCGCCAGCCAAACGACAATGATATTTTCATTGCACCGTTGAAATTAGTTTAGATTACACAAACAAAAACTGAAGCCGTAACCATAAAATAAACGCTGAAGAGCAAAGTGCTAATAATATATAGAAAAATCTCAAAGCTGACACTTCACAGAAGCTCTGATTAATTCTTGATTGTAAAAACTGTTTTTACTCCAACTTTAAAAATTCGCGAATGATGACGAACTAAAAGTCTCTTAATTCCAAAGCACTTTACATTGTGTTGAAAGCCCGACTGCAAATCACACTGTTTTAGCTTAGTTTTTTAAGTTTCGCTAACGCAGCAAAGCAGAGGAAAGAACCCTCTTGAAAGAAATTCAAAAGCTCAATGCTTTTATGGCGCGGTGATGAAAAGAAATCCGACTAATTTCAGTGGGATTTGTAAAGTGTTTGAACAAAAAACCGCTCTTTGAGTTAATGTAATTGTTGTAATTAATTTCAAATTAGGTCGTTGACTACGCGCGATTTTTTGTAAAGATCAACACTCCAAACTCTTGAAGTTTGGAACTTGTAGCAACTCCTAAGTAAATCAGGCCGTTTTGATGTGTAAACATTCAAGAGGAACAACGCGTGTTTTACTTTAGGTCAGTTTTAATAGTGTGAAAGTGGCGTTCCTGTTATTTTTCTGATCAAAATTGCACATAAATCAGAACGAGAAACGTCATGAAGTAAGAAAATACCTTTCGTAGCTCTATAAAAGATTTATACGGTGTTAGAAGATACTTTTGGAAGAACATAAAAGATCAAATCGATGTTCCCAGCCCCATCTGTCTCTTTATAAAATTCACAATAGCTGAGAAGATATCGTATTTTATTTATCCGAAAAAATGGATAGAAATTTATTTCGCCCTTTGAAATTATAACTTATCGCAAAAACCATTTCAATAACTTCCAAAGGGTCATTTCCTATGTATGAGCAATAGATATTCATGATAGTCTGAGGCATAATCGATGTATTTTTACATAGTGGGAAATAAAGACTAGCATTGTCTCGAAAAGACAAACGTTTCAACATTGCTGGTTAAGTTCTAGTTCTTTACGTCACTCAACAGCTCATGTATAATGCAGCTTTTGCTCTGTGACCAACCGCGATATTACGCATTCAGCGTCCATTAACTGTACGAGTTCCTTCCGGATGGTTGCTTGCAGCACGGTGCGCCCCCTGTCGAGCCGGATTCTCCAGCAACTGTCACGTATTCAAAAGTCTCACTGGCAACCCCGACGCTGACTTGACTATCAACACCACAAAGACACAGATCTACAGTACAAGTATTCCGGGGACAAGCCGAAATTATCGAAATCGGACGAATGTAAGACGAGATTTGAATAACAACGGGATAATAGTCGGGTTTTGCAATAAGGCATAGATAAGATATGCAGATGAATTTACATAGATATTGACTTTGGGCAAGGAGACAGGTGTTCCCAAAAAAATTCGAACTTTCTTTCGCCCGGCGCATCCACCAATCTCGTAATTTAATTGAACGAAATGAATGAATTATTGAACCTAAAATAGCTTGTTAACCGAGAATAGTGTCCGTTCGCATGAGCAATTAAAACGCTGCAATTAGAATTCAAAAAACCGACAATTTCACAGTCGAACAACACATCAAAGCTAACTGTTGAGCTTTGCTAAATGTTAGCAGGTTGCTCGCTTTGGTTTTATATTTTAATAATCGAAATAAAACAGCGAATAAAGCGCACATCAAATCTGTGCTAATTAACAACAATAAAATGTTCCCTAATTAGAATACAATAAACTTTACTTTTAAGCCAGGTTTAATTATCAAATAATTTGCGGAAAATTATTAATTAGCCGTGTCTATCGACTAAATTGCGACGGAGAAGAAATTCACAAACTCTATTCAAACTACCATAATAAGCTTCAAAACATGAAGTTTCAATGGTTTACCTTAAATCAAAACAAAGCAGCGATGAACCAAACCATTAAGTTTACGTTACTTTATCAATCTTCTACATTGTGGGTCTTTGTAATGTATCATATTTGTCGATCCATTTTGTCCCTTTTGTGGGAATCGGAAGCTAATGGATCAAACAGCGTCAGGTTAACGAAATATAAACATTAAAAATTAATCAAAGTCTCGAGTCTCATCCTCGGAAGTTTTAATAAGTCATTACGTAAATTTAATCGGAATTAACTTTTAATTAGTCGGCCGTTTCCCCGGTAAAAAAAATATTGTCTCAACATGAGATCGAATTTTCGTACGAAATTCCCTCGACGAGCTGATACATTTTTAATACACGTCTTTTTAAGTGATATTGAATTTCGGATTTCGGTGTCATTTCACTAATGGAGTCAAGAAGTGTCATGTTTTAATTCAACACAAAAGTGGAAATTTTCGTGGGGTAAACTGCCATTTAACGCGTTATAACATACATCATAAATTAGATTAAGCCGGAATAAGGTTTTTCTCGCACCTAAGCGCAAGATGGGAAATTTAGTCGATCAATCATCCGTTAAAGTTAGATCAGAAGTGTGTATCAAGGGTAGAGAGGTTATTAAATGACAAGTCCATGTCACGGCAAGCGCCTTAAGCTCATTCTCATTACACGGTAAATTACTTTTCTAATTAAAATAGCTCGAGGTTCAATCAGACTTAAATTAGTGTAGATTCCGTATTCGTTTTTTCTTAATTGTTAGAAGGACTGCCAATTTTAGCACCATTTGGGAGTTATAAGTTAAGTAGAAACGCGAAAAACGGGGACATGCAATCAGAAAAAGCACGTTTTTAAGGAAAGCTATGTTTTTCCTAACTTTAATAAAATATGCTCTTGTAAGGGAGGAATATCAATGGTCACAGATTCAAACTTTCTGAACTTCAAGACTTTTAGCGCCATATATTTCTAATGTTAAACGTATTGTGCAATTATTTATACCAGACGTCAAAAATTTACTCGTGAAAAGCTTTGAGAATCAAAATGAAGCATCGATAAAAATGTTGTGTCATACACACGCTTTGAATCGTATCTCGCTGCAACATAAACGAAAAAGTGTAAAAAAGTAACAACAAGAAATAAAAAATTATAGTAAAGCACTGTTTTACCTTGTCAGAGATTGAGGTATTTATTTTCACCGCAGACCGAACAGCAATAATTTATTCAAATTTAATTCTTTTTTAAGTTCGTTTGTGGTTTGGTTAAAATTAGTCATTTTAAATGTACGCCCCGTTTTTAAAACGACGCTGATTAAAGCGCTTGAATGTCCCTTTGAAACTCCAGGTATAAAACAGTTCTATTTGCGAAAAAGAAAAATCGAATAAAAGCAAGAGCGTGCAAGAAATATAAAACACGGCTCCTACTTTACATTTTTAACATACTAACGAACAAGCACAGTCTGTCAGTTTTAATGTGATAATTAATAGCGTGAAACAAATAAAATGGAGGTAGCACACAACGGAAAAACTAATGCAAAGCACATTACATTGCGAACCACTTTAATCTACGCTAAGAACTAGCACAAAAAAGTGAAATATGACTCAATTGCAATTGCAATTCCTTCCACTCTAATGAAAGTAGTGCTCAAAAGTAAGAATTTATAGACTGACAAAAGTAGAGCCAGAAAACATGCATAAAGTGGCTGCAGCCTCGAGTTTCAAAAATTATTCGCAAACGAACTCCAGTTGTCCGTTTAAATGCCGAAAAAAAGGTAATTTATTATTTCGACAATGTCTGAAGCATGTTCTTGAAAAATGAGGTCAAAGACAGGAACACCCTTGACTTAACTTCCCTCCTAACTGTATACAAGATTCGGTTCATTCTGTTAAAAAATTGAAGTAAATGAAGCGCAAGAAATTGAAAAATAAGGACTTTAATTTTATTCCGGTAAAGACACGGGTATCCTTAAAAGTCCTTAAATGTTTTATTGATAAAGCTCTGTGGTTGATTTGATTAGTTCAGTGCCTGCTGGCAACTTCGGGAATCTCGTTATATGATACAGCAATAACAAAACGAGATGAAAAAAGCGAGTTTTTTAAAAAAGAAATGGACTTAGGTTGTTCGTTCAATCAAAGAAAAGTGATGAAATCTCACTTTCATCAACCGAGAAATGTTTATATTTGCTAGAATTAATAAGTCTTTCATGTGCACTACCGGGAAATTTGCAATCGTCTCACGGATGCATCAAGATTGCAATTTACATTTCATTTATTAAGAAAGTTCATATTTGGCTCAAATGTAGGATCTAAAGGCAATGAAATCAATTTATAATTCATCACAAACTTGCCTAGATTAGTTACCTGATGAAACTTTGACGCAAATGGGAAGTGTGGAGTGTGGGTTTCGACTATGTTAGCAAGGTTATGAAATCATAAGATTTTATATTACAACATTCCGGATATAATCTATTGGAACATTTTATTAAACTACAAGGTAGCAAGTAATAATTTTACGCACGGGAAACACAAGAATTTATATGAGCCGTACAGAATTTTACAAAGGAATTTTACTGAACTGTAAACATTTCGTTGTACTTTAATTGGACGAATAATCAATAAATGGATTGATCATATTTTGTTTTTGATGGGTATAATAATATATTATAAAATAAAATTAAATAATAAAATTAAATGATGACTTCGACGGAAGCGTATTGCCAGCAAAAAACTTTAAATGCAACCAGTAATACACTATTCATCTGAAACTTGATAAAAAAAAGTCCTATATTTTAATTAATTTAAAAAAACTGAATTTAGGGGATAGATATTAAATTTAGACTATTAACAACAAATACTTCCGAAAAACACAACAACCTTACTGAATACATCCTAAATTATATTTTAGAATTAAAATGACTATTCTACGTTCAAAAATCATATTAGAACAAGGTCCATTGTTAAACGATTTTTTGAGACTTTCATTATGACAATAAAAATCATGCTAGAATGAGAATTGACTATAAATCGCACAATTTTATGTGTGAATAATAATCTTTATAAATCGTTACAGAAGAAAGGTTATGTGCCAATTTTGATCTAGCCGTAATATAGAAAATCCGTTGCAGAAACCAATTCCAGCACTCGTTCGTTCAGCTCATAATACAACTTATTTTAGAATATACTGCTTTGTGTAGTTTGGAGAAGCTTTGTCAAATTAAAATAATCTCGTTGAAGAACTTTGTCGATTTCCATTCAAATTTGCAACACAACAAATTAATTTGAATAAGTTTGTTCAAATTGTGTTTGATATATTTATTATAGAATTCGAACTGCTCTGATAAGTCTTTTTTGTCGAATTTCTAAATACTCATATTAATACAGGGTGATGAAAAAAGGCGCCCATAATGTCCTTTTTAGTTAAACCATCTCAGAAATCAAAGCAAAATTAAGGCAATACTGCTCTCAACCCTTTCTAATAAAATTTTACATTCGGCAGTCTGCGCAACTAATACTAAAAGCTTTACAATGTTGCAACATTGAAAAATTTTCTAAAAAGCTAGGAAATAAATGGTACTTTTAGAAGTTCAAGAAACTTGGTTTAAAGCACTTTTTGTTCTTTTTTTGATATAGTTTCTATGTTTGACAAAAAGCACAAATCTTGTTGTGGTTTTTAATTTTGGTCTCAGGAAAAAAATAGCTGCAACATCATAAGTAGCGAAGGATTTATGAAACTAGAGACAGAAGTAATTCATTTTATCATTAGACGAGCTGTTAACCATCGAGTCAACACGAAATAAGTCAACTTTTCGTTTGATAAAGGCACTTTTGACTCAGGCTTTATTCAAAATTGTTTGTGATGTCAGAATTTAACAGCTTTATGTAACTAGTGTAAGACGATAAAAATGTGGTATTTGTAATAATATGTATTTGTAATATGTATTTGTAATAATGGTGATGACGTAACTGGGAGTCATTAATGTTGTAATTAAGAGCCCTTAGATTGGCTCAGTAACTTGTGCGCACCCCGGGTTGGGGTGAATGACGTCAGAATGTGTGGCTTAAGGCAGTGAAGAATGGACCGTAGGAAGAGAAGGTTGAAATTGAGTGTAGTGCGCGGTGCGGGGCCTGGATGGCTGATTTCCAGGATGCCTGGATGGCTGACTTCCAGGAAGTGTTCTGGATGGTAGATTTCCAGATGGCGAGGGGCTACATGTCGGGCTGGATAGCTTACTTCCAGAGAGCTGGATGGCTGACTTCCAGAGGGCCTGGATGGTTTACTTCCAGAAGGCCTGGATGGCTGACTTCCAGGTAGCGTGCTGGATGGTTAATTTCCAGTACGCGGGTGGGTACGGTAATGGTTGACTTTGCCGTACTCGAAGAAAGAAAAAGATGTCAAGATGTCACCAGGGTCGGAGTGAGAACATGGGTGTCCTTCAGTTGCAGAAAAAGGGGTCAATGCCAGTACTCCGAGCCGTTATCCAGCGATGGGGCAGGGGGCGGAGCTCCCCCGGTAAGTTATTTCATTAAATAAATTCATTTAAATTTCATTAAATGATTAAGGCCGATAAGGCAGGTGGCAATATGTTTTGTTGCGAGAATTCCGTGACTTCCCAGTCGAGCTAAGCCCGGACCTGACTAAATAAGGGTGTTCCGGAAGGGGTGAGTCAAGTAGCATTGTGTTGGTAGTTAGAAGTACCCTTTCAAGGAAAGAAAATGAGTACAACCCTGTGATGAGGGTTGGTTTCGTAAATTCAGCATTTAAGTGTAAAAAAAATCGAATTACACTAGTGACAATATTTGATCACAAGACAAGTAAATAAACAGACATATAAAAGTCATTTTGCTTCAGCAAAATATGAGAAAATAAATTAAAATTTATTAAAATAATTAAATAAATTAGGCCTTAAATTAACAGACAACAATCTAGTCTAATTGCAAAAATAACTATTTGAATTAAAATGTAATATATGGAAAAAAACGTTAATTTAGAATTCATTTATACCCTTTTTGATGAATTTGTTGCAAGGTTGCAAATATCTACCCAAGATCACAAATTTTAAAATTTTCATCGTGTAATTCGTTCCTGTTGGAAATGTTGTAATAACAATAACTGTGTTACGTGAATTGGATTTTGGGGTACAAAACACGATCGTGTAAGTTCTGTCAATGTAATGTGTCAAAATTCAATTTGTTTGTTACTGTTCTTAAAAAGCAGTCGCATCTGAGGGGAATTTCCTTTCACTTGGAACATCTTGAAGGACTCGCACTAATTAATTACGTAACCTTAATACACAGTAAATTTAAATAAAAATAGACAAATGTTAAATTTTGGGAACAATGATGACAACATTGTCATTTTAAAATTCCTAAAGCTAATTTATCAAGTTTCCAACTAAAAAATAACAAAATAACTGTCAAAATGTACATTTGCAACCTAAAGTAACTGTATCTGTCTCCATTTTTTAGCCGAAATCGACAATGATCTTTATTTAAATTATTTAAGTTTGAAGAATGTTCAAACTATACAAAATTTACGATTCTAATGAAGATACAAAGGAACAGAGTATTGCTAATTGCATTGAAAGTTTTGTGTTTTTCTGACAGTGCAACTTTTTTTCTGGCGATGCCACTTTTTAAATAATGGATTTTATTCCCTTTACACTTTCATACGACTCGGTCAAAATGCAAAATGCTTCGAAGGACCAAAGGATACAAAAAACATACGTACACGTCTACCGTCAAAACCACAAACTTACGGAAAGCAATAATTCTTTGAACCCGACAATTTCTTTACAGTAAAATTTCTACTTTTCTCACACCAATCCTGGGCAGCATTTTACCCTTTTTGTTCTGGTCACAAATCTTAGTCATAAACAAGTCCCAGACCTCCCGTTTAATTTTTTCACAACATCCTGATTTGGTAGTTTATTATTTGTGAACCATTTATTTTACGAACATGATATCAGAAATGTCTGACGCAGATAGCAGCCTTCCTTTTCGGAATATTTACGACATGCACCTGCAGGCGATCTATTTAATCATTAAAAAGGTGTATACGAGATACCTACGTGGCGAACGCTATATCGCAGGTTGCCCCCGAGCGACAATTCTGTTAACAATTTTTGCTCCAAACAAGTTTACATAAAATAAAATTACTTGGAGATTAAAGTCCGATAAACCACAATACCCTATGTACACAAAAGGTGCACGAACTGGCTGATCAAATTCAATTAAATGCTTGGGGAATTTAAATGAAACGATACGTCAATCGAAAGTAAATATTTAGTTTGCGGTTTGGTTAAACATATTAAGTGAATTAAGTGCCTCGAGAGATGTTTTGTATTTTGATATGATTGTTTAGTTGATGTACCTAATAGCGCGTGTATTTGGAGTTTGCGCTTGTTTACACCTAAAGATAAGATAATGTGTGCTTACAGGACATTGCAATGTAACGAAAATTGAATTAACGCTTAAAATGCAATTACGGACGAGAGGGTGAGTGCAGATATTAATTATTTTCTCATTATCCAGAGAAGCTAATGACACGTGTATGTTTAACAAAATTAGGCTGTGATGTGCCCTGCCATCGGACGATAAAATTGCAGAAAGCCTCCACTCAATTGGAAGTAAATCTAAAACGTGACCATTGCAAAGCCGAATATATCTCACGTTTAGTGTATATTGCTTCATTTCTTTTCGATTAAACTATGAATGCGAATGGAGAAGCGAACCAGACATGTGTAGAAAAGCAATAACCTCGTTCTAAAACACTTTGCATTTCCGGGCTGAAAGATTCTTGTTAAGCATTTACCGCACCAATGGAACCATTAAACACCTGTAACGCACTGTTCCTGCATTTAAATGAAATTTCAATTATTTCACAAGCAAATTTGAACAAAATATTTTTGCACAAAAATAATCGAGGAATGATCAGATTGCACCAACTGGATACACTTCACTCCCGTTTAACAGTTTTCCTTTTAGTCTGTGCTTCGTTCGGTTTTAGGTCATTAAAAATTTCATTCTCAGCGGCATCTCAAGAACCCTCAAGATGCTTAGTAGTGGTGTTTAATAATAGTGCTGAATACGGGATCAGTAGCAGCAGTATGAAAAAGTAAGAGCTTTCCAGCTGGATTAGCGAGATACTTCTGGACTTTTGCCGACTAAGTAACAACGTGGTTGACATAATAGTTTCCCCACTAAGAGGGTGACAGCAAGTCGTTTAATTTTAGAAACTTTCAACCCCATTTAAAAAACCAGTAGTCAGCGAATTTTCAATAATACCCTACGGATTCAACGAACATCGTAGAGCAAATAAAATTAAGAGAACAATGTTAACAAAATAAAGGCCAAGGGAAAGAAGAATGGCTGCAATCAATACCTTTGTCTGATAACCATCTAACGTTTAGAACGAGGGGATGTTAAAATCACTCCGTGTTCTTTCACGAGACTTTTCCAGGGAGATAAATATGATGGAATTTAATTTATGTTAATGCTTAAGTGTTAAAACGTGCAGCGAAACTGCGAAGCACGTGCATAGATAAAGCTCGGATTCTGTGGAAAATGCATCCGGTTTCTGGTGCTTGATAGCGGTGAAGCACTGTTTTACTTGTAAAATTTAATTCAACATTTGAGTTTTCGAAAGTGCATTCACCAGTTCAAATCGAAGATTTTAAAGTTCGGAATTAAAACGTGTTAAGAAGAAAATTTTAAAGTGAAAGCAAACCCCCCAATTTATAAATCAGCATTAAAGCTCAGATCGATAAATGTCCTTTGACAAATCGCTGTCGGTGAGGTGTGAAGCTCTAAATTTTCAATTTCTTGCAACACTACTTGCTGTTGTTTCTTTTTTATAATTTGTTCTTTTGTTGATCCCCGCCGTCAAATTAATTGGTGCAATTTATCCCGTGAAATTTAAACAACAATTAGGATGCATAATTAAATTAAGTTGATAGCGCGGGATTTATTTTCATAAAGAGGGCTCCTGAATAGTGAGCTTAATTGAATTTGTACATAAGGTGTATAAAGAAGAGGAAAAAATGCCCTCGTTGGGTGTGACATAGAATCTAAAGTGAATAGAGCTAGGATGAGACGGCATTCCTTTAATAGGACCAACTTTATGTCGATTGCATTCCTTTCCTTAAATTCCGTCATTTCCTCTTCTTTCATTTTCAGCATCATGCTCCATATTCTATGAACGTCCTTCACACGCTCGTTGGAATCATTTTATTTTGTTTATAAAATATTGAAATCACTTCAAGGGAAAAAGGTTTTGTTGTCTTACTTCTATTGTACGATTTCAAACACTTCCAAGATTTAATTATAATGGAAGAACCCTTTGTTTTCATTAAAATGGTGGTTGTGTCGGCATCCCCGGACAAGTTAACTTTGTCATTGTGGGTTAAAGTTTAGAAGGCAATTGGTTGTTGGAAAGCAAGAGTTCAGCTTTAAACTGATCAGTTTTAACAACCACAAAGTGAGGTAAAACAAAAAGCGCCATTCACCCTAAAGATTGATCATTCCCACTCTATTGTTTGAGCTGCATTTACGTAGAAATGCATGTAAACGAACATTTCCTTCTATTTCTACGATCTGTTTTAATTAGACATCTTGGAAAAACTTCCTAGATAATCGAACACTGAACAAACAGTGCCTCGAGGGAATCAATTTACATTAAATTAAGAGGAATGAAACGGACTTGGCAGAACAACGAACGATTTAAAGTGGCTATTCCAGAAATCAAAATATAGCATCTACGCATGTTAAGCACAGATCCTTACATGTTGTTGAAATATTGCGACTCTGCCAAGTCGAAGACAATGGAAGCGGCGCCACCGCTCTAAAATTTAATTCCATAAGCAAAATTCCGGACAATACGTTTGATTTCGCCCTCGCGCATTTTTAAATGATCGCTTTGCTCTTCAACTCGATTATTCTTTCATTCAATGATGCTGCTATCTTTCGAACGCAACGCCCAGGTTTTTTGGCAGAGGGAAAGATACGCTTCTTTTTAACACTGCGCCTATTTTCCAAACTTGACGTTTCTACGAGAATTACTTAAGACGAATGATCTCCCAAGAGAGGTAATTTTGGAATATATTCAACCCTGCGAATTATGCATGAAAGAAAGTGGTTCCGGCTAAGTGGTTTATGTCGGCTGTTAGGGACAAAATGAGTTTGAAAGCCACTGAAAGGGTACAAATTCGTCTCGTGGCGATTTGAAAAAAAGTTTCATTGCACGCTAACTAAAATTCATGTCTCAATGATTTTATTGGCAATTTAAGATTAAATATTAATTAGGATCGAAACAGTTTGTTTGCAGCAACCAATTATAAACAATTCGCTATTGTTCTGCTCATTATTTGACAGGAATATTTTTTGTAATGATCACGACCGCAAAAAATCCTGCACAAATGAAAAATTATTCCCTTGACAAGTAATTCATTTAATTAATCAAAAAATCCAACTTTATATCATCTTCCAACGAAACCCTCGATTAAATACTTAAATTTATTCCAACTCTGAAAGTAGCTCTTTATTTGCTCCCAGACACGATTACATGTTATTAGCAATCAACATTTAGTTGGACTACAATAGCTCACTCTCCGGACCACCTCAATTAAAAACACTCTTTGTCGGCTGTAATATTCAATTAAAATACTCCGGTGCAATAAAAGAACTCTACTGTCGCTTTTAGGTGCAAAATTTAATTTATTTTTTAGTACGCTGATTCACCTTTTTCCACAATTGGGTTCAGTGAGAACTTCGATTTAAATTGTATCGTTCATTCCACTTTGTAATCATGACTTTATATTGGAAATTTTACCGCACGGTTTTCCGATGTGAACAATAGTAAGCTTCTTACTAAGCCCATTGGTTGAAATTAGGAATCCTGGCAGCCATTATTAGTAATTATTGCAGTTATCTGTCGCAAACAGAAACTGTAACATAATTCTGATGGGGATAAATAGCAACTCTGATGGATCGATTTTGGTCTAGTATGAAATTTGCTGTCATATCCCACTGTTCCCGATAGATTGGAAGGAAGCACGGATGCGTTAACAAAATTTTCACTAAGAAAAAAATTTAATTTCGTGCCACTGGTATTCAATGCAATCGAAGCAAACAAATGGAGCTCTTGTTTATACTTCTACATATTTGTAAAAAGTATAATACAAAAATTCATTAGCTCAGAACACGTGAAACCTTCTACACTAATATTACACCTCGGTAATTAACGTTAATGTTTATTGTCTTTGCTGTGCTTCCATTCTGTTTACGTTTTCACAATCTCTGAAAAAGTAGCTGAATTTCAGATAATTCCCGAACAAATAGAATGAATAATCCAACAGTTATAGGTGTAACAAGCTGATAAATAGTGACGTGTATAGATTGACCGCAATTTGTAGAGAGAACACGTGAAAAAAAAAAGCGAAATCGAATTAAAAGCTTTCAAAGCTGAAATTAACTTTCCTGGTAATGATTATTCGCTGCTGGAATGATTGAAATAAAATGTATTCCCATAGTTTGTTTAGTCCACATTAAAAAATACGTTTTGTAGTAACAATGTTGTGGTCGCTGGATAAATAATGTAACAATTTTATTCTCGTTTCCACGACACGACAAACAAATCAAAACAACATAACAGAATGTTACTTGCCTGGATCCAGAATGGTAAATAAAATCCGGAGCAGCACAACAATGCCGCAGCCAAGGAAAGTGTGGCCCAAAGAAAACCGACTCCGGTTAAGGATGTCGCCATTGTTTAATTACAAGTTAATTAGTCTGTTAACTGAAGTACACAGGAATGCTCTAATTCTACCAATTGTAAGTGCAGTCTCTATCACACTTTCCATTTCTGGAACTGTTTTGAAACTAGGCTATCACATTGTAGAAATCCATTTCATTCGGGCTACATCTGAAACAAACATAAATGGAATTATTTATAGTATTGAGTTCGAAAAATTGTAGCTACTTTTTGATGTATTTTTATTTCAATTGCATTGACGGTTTTTACGATAGGAATCAATGCTAACGCTACATGGGCTTATGAGTACATTGCATGTCCAATTGCTCCCTTGAGAGCCATTGAAAATGCAGTTTTGTTCTTGTTTAAGCTCACCACTACGTTTTACACACACTCTAAAGAACAATCGGACATGCAACGCTTTATTCCGGGTACTAGCAGGATCAGCACGTTGTGGTTAACCAACAAGACAGGTAGTAGTTGTGGAAGCACAGAGAATTGTTATTGCATCCAACACAACTTCGAAATTGGGAAGTTCTAAAGGTGCTACTGTTGCAATTTTTAATTTAGTCTAGTCGTTATTGATTTACATTTGTACAATACGCTTTACAAAAAAGAATTTGGATTACAAAATGTTTGTAATAAAAAAAACATATAGATTCAGCCGATTTTCTGTATTAATCGGTCGTTGCGATTTGATCACTAAAATTTAAATTTTCGGCTGAGTGCACGTTGGCTGCAGTTTCCACTTTATGTATTATTTAGTCAGTAGAATAATCCTTGATTTGGTTTGAAATTTTCCTATACAGTTCGGAAATTGAATATTAAAAAAATACGCTGCTAGCTACAAAATGAAAAAGGAAACTCTTAATCTGAGCCACATTTTTAATTTTGAGCAACTTTACGATTTTTTTCAACTCAATAAACTGTGGAAAGATTAAAATTCACTGAAACTGAAAATCTGAAATTTGAAATTTATTAAAATTCGCCCTATTCTGTTGTTGTGGATGCGGGTAAATAAAATTTGTTTTAAATCTTTTTCTGGGTGTCTTTTCTAGAATCTTTCTTAAGTTCGCAGATTCGTATTAGTTTATGAGAGCGCCGAGAAACAGATAAAAACTGTAAAATCCAAGGAATTCATTTAGTCTAAAAAATGGAAAGAATAAACATAGAAACGAAAAAACTCTACGAATCCAAAAATTCAAATCTAAAAAATCTACTCTTAAAAAAGGCCCAAATCTAAGGTAAGCACTTCGAAGAATTTAGTTCGAACATCTTATACAGTTCAAAAAATATGAGAACTTTTAAAGTACCTACATTCCTGAAAAATCTTAAAACTAAAAAGACAGATCTAAGAAATTCAATTAACCTGAATAACAAAAAAGAACCTTCTAAAAACATATTAAATACAGAATCTAAAGAACTTAAAGAATTCACAAGGAGGACAAGGATCGGCAGAATATTACACTTTTGAAAGACCTGTGAGATTACAAGGGCCTAAACAATTTCAAGTATGTAAAGGTCTAAAAAGGAAGTCTCAAATTCAAAGGCATGAAAAATTAACCTAAAGAAAAGAGAAGTTAGGGTGTCCAAAAATGTGAACACTTGGGTCTGCAAGATTAGAATTAAGTACAACAAAAACTCCAATGACAGATATTTAAAAAATAAAAGATCCAAGAGAGGAATCTAAAGCAATTGCAAGATCTCCAAGTTTCAAGTGATCCGAGAAAAAAGTCTTTGAATTTATTGATAAAATCGATAATAAAAAGTCAAAAGAAACGAGAGACAAACTACACATTTCCAGTGTCGAGAAAAATAAAACGAATAAGAAGTAAGTAGGTAGTAAAGAACCGCAAAAAAGCGAATCTTGAAGTAGAAACCAGTAGAGGAAATCGGCACAAAATTTGGATCATCCAAGAAGAAAGATCAATCAATAGATAAATCTCATATTCATGTAATAGCTCATTTGCTTGCAATAATTCTGAATTTAAAACATTAAACGCTCCTTATGAATAAGAATAAAATGCTCAATACTGAAAAATTTGCCGATTTCTCCAGTACAAGACGGTAAAGTCAAAACTTCAAAAACTTTTCCATATCCCAAGTTTTATTCAGTTAGTTTCAGACCGGTTCCCTTCAAATTTAGCGAATAAAAGTATACAACTTGTATATCTGAACCTCGTAATGACAAGAAGTGTTTCCCCGTCAGTTTCAACGCACTTTCCGAACAAACGAGCCCTGTTACGCGGTGGTATTCCTTCAAGAGATTCTTAACAGTCTTAGTAATGTGCATGAAACATTTTCTCCAAATTCTATTATTAATGACAGGAGGGAATGAGGAGTAATTTTGCAGAACGCTATCTGGCGCTTCGTGTGTACATAACATCTAGCGAACAAGACACTTGACATGCTCCTGATGCGTACACCTGCAATATTATTATTTTTCATCAACGAAGTGGATTAGAAAATGGTATATAAAGACAGAAATTGATCTGACAGTTATCGCAGCAATTTAACATCAGCTTGAAGCCAGTGACTTGAGCCAAAATGAAATATCAATGCTGAAGGTATATGACAAGTTATGAAAGTAAGCTGAAAGATAAAAAGTCATCTGAGTGGCGCCATACTAAAACAAGTCTCAAAAAGCACGTCGATCAATTATTGACACTGGACCCATTCGATGTACGGGTTTCAAACTTCGAATAAAATCCATTTCCGAGTAAAAGTTGTCCGAAGGTTCCAAATAAAATAAAGAATAATGTATGTTTTTAGCGTGACTTATTTACAACACTGTTTTCACGTGATATGAAAAGCCGTGCTTGGTTCAGATTGTTTATAAAATTTCCAGTGACGTTGATTGGTTGATTTCTCTAGAGATTTGATATTTTCAATAACGCGGCTTTGGGAAAAATATTGCGCCGAGTTGTTATGCCAAGTGGGTCCCTACTTGAATACCTAATAGACGATTCAATATGCTTTAAGACTAGTGGAGTGACTTTGAATATGCGATTTTCCATGGATGAGGTCCAAAAATAGTTTTCAAGATAACGTGCTCCACTTTAAATGTAAGAGATTGTACGTTGTAAGGCATGTGGACAAATGGCTCAAGTTTAAGATGCCAATCATTCATTTTATCTATGCACTCGGGAATTTGAGCCTACGTGCTACTTTGGCGATGAGATGACTGTCATGTTGGGATAACAAGAACAGACGTTGTTAAATGCGCGTAGCACAAGAATCAGAATTATAATCTTTCTCAACTTCCCCGGTAGTTACATTTTTTCAATTTTCTATTTTTTGAACTAAAACAGATAGAAATGGTAATTTTACGATGTTCACACCGGATATGACTGACTTTTAACACGCAACACTTAAATTTACTGTCGCTGGCGGGAATTTAAAAGAGCACTGCTTTCTTATTTGTGGTTTAATTTTCATCAGTAGCCAAGTTTGTGAGATTTCTCTTTACTGCCGCTTTTTGTAAATCAATATTTAACTGAACAGCATGCAAAGCTCGCACTGCTATTACATTAAAATTGAACATTACATTCCCAAATTAAACTCGTGTTTTCCCTGCAGTTACACAAAAAGAACACAGAGACCGGCAAAGCAAAGCTTGGCTATAAACGTTAGAAAATTAAACCAGAACTCAGTTGCAAGAAATAAACATTTCAAATAGTTTCTCAATAAGTCTTTCTCATTTATTTTGAAAAAAAATCAAAAGAAACACCTGATATTTCTGTCCCAGCTGTGTTGAAATGTAGAAAGTTTTCAGTTTACAATCTCAAACAGATTTTAAAGTAGTTTTCCATTATTCCACATTTCTTGAGTTTGCCTACTTTTTGATTCCTACGAACTTTTATTACACGATTTTAATGTGGCCGTAAAACATTTTAATTGTCACTATTGAAGCTTGTTAGATCTGGAGAACGGTATTAAATTTCCGTTTCTAGAACTGCCATGAATTTTCAGTTTTAAAGAACTTCATAAGTCCTCGCGAATGGTGCAATTATTTTTTAATTATCACAGAAAAATGTCAATTGTCATTTGCGATACTACACAATTAGAGCGCTCGTTACGAATATATTGTCTCTAGAAATTGGAATTTTACTGCTTTTGATGCGGCTTCGAACCAGCTAGCATAAAGAAATTTATTTAAAATTTGAGTGCGTCCAAAGTGAATTCACATGATGATAACTCTTTGTGAAACAAATGTTTTAATAACTAAAACAATAAACAAAAATAAATTTGTAAAACCTGTTGAAGTGGCGCAGAGCCAACATTATAAATATTACAGAGAAGGTATATGGCTTCGTGTAAAATAAAAGCTTTCGCTGAATAAAATGTCCGGAAATGGGTAAAACCAATCCGCTGAATAAAAGCTCGTAAAATGTTATAGTATGGTAGAATACAAAGGTGTTTTTTTTGTGGTACTGATAAAAAAAACATTGAATTTCATTTCATTAGAATTGAAGAAAAAAGGTCCTCTAAGAGTGCATCTTTCTTCCAAAAAGCTCACTTTACCGATATAAGTAAATACAAACAAGCACACCGGTGAACAAAGGGATTTGTTTCGAAATTTGTATATTCAGCCCGACACATTTCGCTTCAAGGGTAAAAATTTTACTCAAAGATAAAAATGCAAATTGACGGCAGATTCTCTAAAATCCACATTTTGCAGATTTACGCTCTGCGACGGGACAATTATTAGAGGGTTACAAGAGTGCATATGCAAATTGTACAGCCATTGCCAGTTTATGCAGAATCTAACACAAGCGAACGCTTTGATTCCTTTCCTAATGTAATCATCCTAACATCACCATCTATCCGTCTGCATTTAAATGGTGCATAAGCAAGACCAAGCGACGAAATTCTAATAAAAAAGAAGAGGGCTATTTACACTACATTTGCATAAACATCCTAGAAAAATTCGCACGTTGTTTTAATTTTTCCGCTGGTCCGTAATCTGTTTTGTTTGTTAAGTTTTTTAATATTCATAACAAGAAACGGCATTGTTTAAAACACACGAATGGTGTTGTTTTGTAATAATAAACTTGATTAACTCCAAGACAAAGCAAAAATTTAATTAGAAAATTCATTAAACGTAATTTATCGTTGCGCAGAACATCAACTACCTGTATTCTCAAGAAACTTGAACTTGAACAAAAGTTAATTGCATCCCTTCGTGAGTTGTCAAAACTCACAACGCTTCCCAACAAACATCGACTTCTCTTTGTGTAAAATTTACCACAATTTTATAATTTCCCAGAAATATTTGATTTATGCAGCAACTTTTGTCAACAAATTTGTCCCGAAATTGTGGTCTATTCAACTATAATTTTATATTAACTTCCAAAAGGGTTACACCATTTAAATCAATTTAACTAATTTAAACCCTCACGTTGCTAGCTGGGGATTTTTTCCACAAGAAATTAATCCTTCCCAGAGGTAATGCGGGTTACTTTATTACCTCGACTGATGGCTGAGATCTGCTGCTGTGCAACCGCTCCATTGAATATTTCCTCAACGATTCATATAAATTATAGCTATTATCTTCGTGAGAATGTGCGTGATATTCTACACTGTGCGTGAATGTCTACAACAAAATAAATAAACTGGGAGTATTTGGGAAGTAGTTTTGAAATCTCTGACTGGCATTTAATTATATTTGATCTTTCAGGATGTGTATATTGATGTTGGTTTATATGAAATCGATATTCTGAGTGGTTTATGACAAGTTTAGTGTTGGCAGAAACTTATTTCAAACACAAGCACAGGCAATGCAAGTTTTAAAATTATCTAGCAGAGCACGCAAGTTTGAGTTTTGGAGTCGATATTGAACTCCAATCGCATCAGGAATATTAAATATTGCAAATGTACCTAAAAGTCTGGAGTGAAATTTGAGTGAAATTTCTTTAAAAATGGTCAATAATGAACTGCCAGAAAACAGACAGTTTTTCGAAAGACTGCTGAAAGATATGATACAATAAAATAAAAAATTTATAAAACCCGGCGCATCCACCATTTTTAAATTAAAAAATCGTTAAAAATATAAGGAGTTTCTGGATAGAAAGTAATTACCTTACTTCGTACAAGATTCTCCATAGAAATAAATTTTATTTAGGTTGTCATTAAACTGAAACTGTCTTTTAATTTCCTTAGGCCTGAATAACGTTATAAATTAGAAAAGAAAAACACAATTTGAATTCATTAATTTAATTTATACAATGTATCCTGTTACATTATTGATTAAATTTACACTATGTGCTATTAAATATAGCTATGTTAAATAACCATTGAGTGTATTAGCAAAATAATTTTCAAAGAACATCAACTTGGTTGTATTAGTGCGTTGTTAATGGAAGCTCCACTCCAATCCAAGTAGCGCTAATGTTAAACTTTAAAAAAAATTTAATGTGTAAAATAAGTGGTTTCAGAAACCGAATCTACAACAACTCTTCGCAAACAGCAACACCGCAGCTAAATGCGAACACATGCTGCTTGCATAATTCATTTTACAAGTTTCATCTCTGCGCTTAGTTCCATTTCGAAGCCTTGTTTTGAAATCTTGTAGTGCAAATTGTGATACAAATACCGCGTGTACTTTCAACAGCTACGATTTATTGGTTTGAAGAACAAAAATAACAAAGTCGACCATTGACCGGATCAACGTCGGAGAACGTTCTATTTGAATTCTGCACGGTTTGCTTTAAAAGCCTTTTCACAAAATAGCAAGTAAACGTTTTCTCTATTTAACCGATTGATAGACAGTTGTACAGGTTTACGAGTTAGTGATTTTTTGCCTCTTCCACTTCGTTTCACAAATATCAAAACGCGTAATAAATCGCATGTGAAACATCCATTCATTTGGTATTCACCATTCGCACAATTACCCCGGAATTGAATTAATGACGTCACATTACTTAATTTAGCTGCATTACTTATGCCGTAAGGGACACATTCACGTTCAAATAATTTATGGATGTAAACACTGTAAATTACTGTTTACAAACAGACGTTGGATTTATTTATTTATAACTCTCCAGATATGTAATACGAGTGTTAAGTTTTTCACGGTCGTTATGTCCACGATTTTTCACATAAATTCGGGCTGAGCTCGCTCTAATCTAGGGGTGTGTAATTGAATTGAAGTGGCGTATAACAAAATTATGTCAGCACTGAAACGGGGCATTTTTACACAAACCACATTCGTTTAATTCACTTGCATTTCGAGTAATCTGCGCCTGCCAAAAAACCATTCAAACTTGTTGAACCGGAATAATGGACCAGCAAAATAAATTTATTCTTACAAAAGTTTTTTTGATCGCAAAGGGTAAAACTTCAACGTTTTTATCTCTGAATACTTTTATTTACCAGTTTCAAATGTCAGCAGCATACCTTTTAAATATTATGAAAACACATTTTTCTTAACTAGTCGGAGGAATTGTCTTACATAAACGACATGTGATTCTATGTTTGCTGTTTTTAACTGCAAGAAACAGATTTAAGAATTCTAAAAACCAATTAAGATAACAGTAATTGCAACATTACTTCAGGTTTCTTTGCGTAAGTTAATTTTGCGGCGTTCTGGAAACACTGTTATGTGCGACAATAAAAATTAATTGTTCTAAAGCGAATGAAAAAAAAAATAGATGAATGGTCTGAAACAGACCGCAGTATGAAGGTGGATAAAAATATGAAGTGAAATAAACCAATGAAAATACATATTTTATACATGAATCCAACAAAACCGTGAAATTTTTTCCACTGGAATAATAGCCAAGAGTGCTTCACTGCCAAGCGCATTGAACTATACGTAAACGACTATTGTTACCCAGTTTAAACTAAAATAATAATTTACAGTGAACTGAAAAGCTATCGAAACCATGAGTCTGTTACAAAGTTATAATCGATTACAAAATAAACTAAAAAATTTCCTATTTTTCAATTTTCTCTTAATTTTTTTCTTATGCCTGCATGCATTCCATAACAATTTTGTCCATATTTTGTTTTCTTGTCTCTATATTTCACATTCAATCTTAAAAGAATTCAGCACTTCTTAACTAAATACTCATTTTACTTATTCTTCACTTATTTTCTTAAACTGTCAGACTCACAAGTTTTTGAATTCCCTGTAGCTCATCTTAGATTTCAAGACTGTAAGATCTGTAAGATCAGACTAATTTGCAATAAATATTTTTTTTTACTACGAGCGTGCAAACATGTCATTATGTCGTCTGTTTCCAAAACGTAAAATTAAATTTCTCTCCTACAAGTAGATAAAGTGAAACGTATTTTGGGATGCATATATTAAGCTAAATATTTAGGGGGAGATGGAAACAGCATGTATATTTAAAAAATAAAAAGTTTTATTTATTTAGCAATTACAAATGACGATATTTATATCTCTGGCTCTGAGTCGAAAGAAATTTCGATTTTTTTTTAATTCTTAACTCGTCAATTTACATTACGATTTACTTCATCTGACACGTTTACCAAAATTCTGCAAAATTTTAAAATTTTTGACCAAAAAAGTACTAATTTATAAATATTTATATTTGAGGCAAAAAAATATCCAGAATTAAAAAAAATCATATCTAAGTAAATTTTAATTACAAACAAAGCCATAAAAATTAGAGGATTCACTACTCCTGACACGGTTACCAAGTTTGCTAAATTTCAAAATTTTAAACTCAAAAAAGCAATGTTAGAAATTTTTATTTTTGAAAAAAAACAGTTTTTTTTAATATTTTATTTTATTTAACTCCGTAAAGTTTTAATGGTACGACCATAAGATTTTAAAGTTTTAAAAATTGGCATTTCTAGCATTCTGCCCATTGTGCAAAATTTCACAAAAAAATTAGTATGCGAAATTTACAAATAATATTAAATCAAACTTCATTGTAATAACGCTCGGATCTGAAAAATGTCTTCTCTCCCTTGGTAGCTAGTCATTTTCCTACTTTTTCACAGATCAACAGCCACAGTATTATTTGTTTAATTTTCTCTATTTCACCCCACTTTACTTTCTTTACAATTCTTCGAAATTTTTCTTCACCTTCGTATTCACTTTCTCTTCAGTAAAATATTTAGTTCATCATAAAACTGTGTTTACAAGTTTAATTAAGCGTCAACATCCACGCCAACAACCCCACAAAATCAGCGGCGGTTATTTATACCCCAAGAACGTACCAAGCTGATTTCCCCAACTTCAAAGTTGGAGTCACCTCCAACACCACACTACCTATAAATTTTTAATGACGAAAAAAAAATCAATAAAACACTAAACGCTCTAGACAGAATATTTTTTAACATTTAGCGCACCATTAACTGGTTATCGCCCTATTTTTACAGCAAAATTGTGCAGGATTGCGCCTTGTTACAGACTAAAAACACGGAGTTACACGGCATCACGACGCGTCGGGATGATTATTTCCGAGTTTATCTCGTGTTCACATAACCATAATAGAAAATCAAAAACATTAAAGTTTTATTTGAGCTCACAGGCATTATGGAAAAACTTCGAAAACAAGGGTATTATAAATTGCCGTTAAACTTCACGGGTACAAATATTGTTAAAAATAAAGTCGATCAATCTGCGTTATTATTACCCAAAATAAATAAAAAGTTTGAAGGAGCTGAGAGGTTGGAACTTTAAACTGAGACAATGCAATGAGTAATGACGCTATTGAAAAGCTTCAATCTATTTGCTCCGTTCTACACAAAATGAAAATATCGTGGAAATAAAACAAAACACAAAATTCATTTGAAATTGCAGTATTTAAATAATAATAATTAATAATTTTCAAACAAAACCATGGTAAATAGACGTCTTTGTAATAATATTTGTTTGTAGCTGAAAGCACGCTAAATTTAATATTATTAACTTTATGACATCCTGCATTATAAAGATGTATTGTACTCAATATGAAGCTCTTTACTTACTCATAAAACAGAGATGTCAGTATGTAAAATCGTGCACTTTGTAGTCAAAAAGAAAGCCTGTATTACCAATTCTTGTACTTTTTATTCTTTCACGCTCGATGCGTTCTAGCAAATGCATTATGGAAATAGAGTATCAAAGTGCACAATGAAGGAATAAATTACCAATCTGAGGTTTATAGCCGTGAAGGAAATTTTATTTTATGATAACAAGTCATAAACAAACTGAAATTACAACGTGCGTGTAACCCAAATGACCATAAAAACTAACCTCTAATTAACAAAAAATGCACCATCGTCACCGTTCTAAAATTCCAGCCTGCAACTCTTTGTTTTCCTTTTGATTTATTTAGTTCGTTCAAGTGCAGCGTCGTCAGCTGCAAGAATGTTAAGAATCACAAAGAGGATAGTTAAACGATATAATTAACTATAATTGGCTAGAATAGAGCACAATTACACAAACTCTCGTCTTTTTTGATCAAATATTCGAGTTAATTAACATAATGAACTCTGTCTGATTTTGAGTGCATTCCTCGCTAACTTGACATATAATTACTGATTCTACCATTCATTATTAGCATCAATGTCTAATGAATTATTGACAAAGCTCGGTTATGTGCATCACACATTTGCAAATAATTAGCGCTAGTCACTTGCAGATCACTGATGAAATTGGCAGCGCATCAACGAGTTTTAAAATTTGTTGTGATAATTAGGTATTAATTTTGGAATAATATAATTATTCAAAAGCAGCATTCAAAAATATTGTGTACAAATGTGTCAGATTTTCAGCTTTATCCTAATTATTATTTTACTTTGAAGCGGATTTCCAACGTGCGTTTGGTTTGAATTTCAGATTGAAAAAGGAAAAAACAGTTTTTTCTTTCAGCTTCAGATCAAATTTTTAATTGGGATGAAAGTTTCCATTTCGATAATTTTCGACTTAAATTTTTAGAGAACTAATTAAAGTTCATAAATCAACAATTTTGTCATTTTCAGCAGCAACAAAATTCAGAGGTTTAAATGTGATCAATGTGATTAAAATTTGTTATCTGGGTACTTGAAAGGGCGCTGATTTCAGCTGTGCTCATTTAATATTAAAAAATTCAATTATTGATCACCTCATTAAAAAATGTAATGAAATCCTGTCGGGTGTGGATATTTTGATACCCAATAATACCAACAATATAAATGCAAATTTTTTTTCCAACCCAATAGAACCAGTTCACTCAACAATATCAGGTGGAAAGTGGTAAATAATGAGAAGGGTATCTGTCTTTTATTCACATGAATTGATCGAAACCCAATTCCTTCAATACCGTCATTACTTATACTGGTTGCACACGGATTGACGGGACAAGGGGCTAACACTCTTATCGGTTGATGAAGAAACGTCCGAAATTCCTTCAATAGAAAACAGAGTCTTATCAAAAGGTACGATTTAAATCCGTTCAGAAGCTTCCCAATTTGTATCGTGTTTCACCACAAAGAAATTAAAATTTCGTAATGTGGCGGTTAAAACAAACCAAGTTAACTCAGCTTGTAACAGTTTCGCTTCGCTGGCCTACAAAGTGCGCGATTTTTCTTGTTCCCGGATTTCCTTCCGGATCTTTAAACACGTGACAACTTCATCGCGGCACGCTCACACTATAAAAATTCATTATCGATTTGTCTTGTGATTCCAGCCAATTATACTGATGAATAACGGGCTATTTTTAGTGTCACGTCGATATTAGATACATGAATGCGAAATTGGGTGAAATTTAATAAAGGACGGATTCCTGCGACGATAATAAAGAGCCTAGAGACGATCTCATGATTTAGTGTGTTGGGCTTTAAGCGCGGTTTCGACGCGTCTTCTATTACGTATCGCTCTATTTTGAGAATTTACTATAGACACTATTGACTACAGTTTCCAATGTGAAGGTGCGTATTTATAGTTCTGGCAACTGATCACTGACAAAAAATAAACCAATAAATGAACGGAAAAAGACAATAAACACCACACCGGAAATAATGAAACTTCCCTGAAACTTGACACAAACTTACCTTGAACTCGTCTCAAGTTACGTGGTGGCAAATCATGTGACTCCCTACCACATGTTAAGTGTCACCTCACGTAGTCCCAGGATTGTGGTTGACTGACGAACACACCACACAAAGTCCGAAACGCGACTGAGTGAATCACAAAACGCACGTTCTGGCAGAGGCTGCCGAGAATCTCGCGAGATGCATAAATGCCCTGCGCCAGTTTATCAGGACCACTTAATTTTTTTTCAAGGAGATGCATTAGATTTTTTACGAGGACGAATCATTTGTGTTAGGAGGCTGTCGTTACAGCAGGGATTAAAGTGTCGCGGCAGTGTGAAATTTATGGTTGGTGATATTTCAAAGGGGTTACGAAACGACCAAAGTTGCGATTGAAGTTTATAGAATTCGTGTTAGCAGTTGCGGAAGAAAATTCGGACTCGTCTTGGTATCGCGAGTGTACTGGGTAACCGAGATTTATTAAATTTAGCTCGATATGAAAGTTGCAAAAAATATTATTTATGTTGCTTGGGTTTCTAACGTCGCATTGCAAAGGCGAGGCGGAAATTACGTGTGTTCTCAAGCATTAAAAATAGTCCGAAACAATTATTATGTATCTACACACTATTTGATATGAAAAATCTAAACTAAATAATAATTATTGCCTGTTCGTTAAAATATAAGATCACCGATCAAACAGTAATAAAAAATTATATTTGTAGTAGTCATTTATCTGTACAAAATTTCTCATAGAGATAACAAAACTATGAATTTTTACGTTAAACTGAAATTAATCGACGTTGTCCATATTTAGACAAAAATGTTGTTTTTTGCACAAATAAATATTTTCAACTTATTTGAAGAACAATTTTTTCTTATATTTACAACTTGACACTTTTGTTGGGCATTTTTGTGCATTTTTTTCTATCGTTGTCATTAAGTACATATCTAGGTACTCTTCATTAATTTTGAATACCCCAAAGTCATAATTTGTGACAGTTGTGGAGCCCTACGACAAATTTAAGAGGATTTATGTATTGAAAACAATCACGAACAGATCTTTGGGTGTTCCAGTACTCGTTAATGTTCAATTCAATAGATAAATCTTCTCAAATTTGCCGTAGAGCTCCACAATTTTCACAAATTATGACCTTGAAATGCGGTATTCAAAATAAATGAGGAGTAGTTATAGTTGGTGATTCGTTTTTTCAATATTTTTCTCACCGATTTTCCACACTTTTGTCTGTTTATTGCTCTTTAATGAAGTGGCTTACGTCTCAATTCAACTCAAGTTTTTCCATATTGTGAGAGTACTATTTTCTTCCGCTTTATGTTTCTATGGTTTCTACTTCCTTATTTCCACTAATGCTTTCTAAATAATTATTTGTTAAACATTTGTTTTTTGTCATCATGCAACGATAAAGATGTAATTTCTACGTTTAACATTTTTTTTCTTTTTATTTTCTACTTATTTTGTATTGTTAGAATTTTTTCAATTCAAGTTTGCTTTCTTTTTTTCTGTTTCTTCTTTATCTCTCTCCACATCATCTTCTGTTAATTTTACAACTGGTTTACTCAATAAACTCGAATTAGCAAATTCCATGTTTCTTTTTTGCTGTATAAATTTAGTTCTGTTTTTTGTTAAAATCATCGGCGTCAAGAAAGTTTTTGTCTTGCCTTTCTTTTCACTTGGTTTTCCATTCTTTACCCTATTATCTCAAACATATTATGTTTTTTTTTTTGGTGTTTGTTTTTTAACTAAGAAAACTACGATAATAAGGTTTTGGTCTAACAATTTATTTTTATTTTAGAGACTTGTAAAGATATAGAATTTTGCAGAGACTACCATTTTAAATCTACTTGTTAGATCTGCCTTTTTTTTTAAACCGACAGGCATTTTATATAGATAGCAGTATTTATCTTGCAAAAAGAGCAAAATAATTTGAAATTTCAAAAAACTCTTGATAATCAGTTGTTATTTGAACTCTCAGTTTGACAATTGTGAAAAATACTGCCTTAAACTTTTTGTTACATCAACAATATTATCAAATAAGATTTCAGACATTTTTTTTTATTTGGTCAGTTAATTATCCGTTAGTAACCAATAAGTTTTTATGCTGGTAGTTTTATTTTTTTTTAAGATTACCAAATTGCAAAATTATTATTTAAAATTTGGGACAGAATGTAAAAAAATGTGCTTGATAAACGATAAAAGTCTCGAAAATGTCTTCATAAATAACTTCTGCAAAGAAATCTTTAGAAGACTACTTGAAAGTTCAAAATATTGTTATATTGTTGTTCAAAACCTTTGTATAACACAGCTAAATATTTTCAACTAATTTGAAGCAATTTTTTTTAAGCGGACATTTACAACTTCGTCTTTTTCTAAAACGAATTAAAAACTCATAAAACTTAGTGCAACCTTTTACTATTCTCAAATTTGCTTACTTCAGTCTTTTCTCTTGTTTTTTCTTTATTTCATTTTACTGTTTTTGACTTCAATCAACTCAAACTACAAACTGACAAACTTGGTCTTTTTCAAGAATTTCTGAAAATATTTTTATTGTTTTGTGAAAAATCGTGTTAGCGTGAAGAAACTTCCAGTTTTGTTTTTCTCTTTGTTGTATCATATTTCTTTTATCTATCTATTTCTTAAATTTGTATATTTTTCTTGTTACTCGGATCTACATTATTCCCCATGTTTTCAAACATTTTCTTTGGTATTTTGCTAAACTATAACTTTTTTTTAATTTTAAAGAGACTTTTGAAGATCAGTTATTTATTGAATTAATACTTGGAGCTTTACGGAGCTTTCGAACTTACTTGTTATATTTTCCAAATTACAATTTTTGGAAAAAAGCGAGACAAATTTTAATTTATTCAGAAAAGCTTTAGAAATTTTATAACAATACTGCTCTAAACTTTTTTGTTACGTTAACAACATTTAGAATAAGTTCGAGATTTTAGATTTAGAAACATGAATAATTTTTTTTTTCAAAAATTGGTCTGTTTTATTTATTCAACAATCAATTCGTCATTTGAGGAAGTTATTACTAGTTTTAAAAAGTTTTTTGTAGGAAGTTTAATTTAAAATTTGTAGTAACAACAGTTTCAACATTTTTAATTTAGATTAATTAATTTAGATTAAATTTTCTTTTTCAACCAAATCAAAAATTTTGGAAAATATTTATCTATTTACTCAGCTATTTCTCACCCGCAAAACCCACATTGCAACCCCAGGTGAAAATTTTAAAGTTTTTTTTCTTTGATAACTTTAACATGGCTTGAAACTAACAAGCGAACAAGTTTTGCAGCGATTACACATTTATCCTCACACAAATATTTATTGTCAAAACTTTAAAACCTCTAATAAAAAGCAAAACTGCATGGAAATGTTGGTAAACGAGTTGGATAAATACATCTTGACTTTTGATTTTTGTACAAAGCATCTGCATTCTAATTAAAAACAACAATTTCTGCAGTAACTTGAATATATCAGCATCTACTTGCTCCAATAAAACGATTATAGTATTCACAACATAAACACAATGCCACATTCAATCGCTCAAGAACCGCTTGCAACCACAAGTTGGAATACAACTTGAGCGTTATTGTTGGTATTAATCAATAAATGTAAACATTTGGAATGATTTAAGTTGACTTTGCGAATCAAAGTTTTGTCTAAATTATGCAACTCTACTGTTAAACCATATTGAAATAACTCAAATAATGTTTATTCGCTTTGCTCCATAATTCCTGCACAATATTCTTACAATCCTTCTGGTGATATTTTCTGTGGAACTTGAACCGTTTCTCCGACATTTTCATTCCTTGTTCTATAGCGTGTATAACAAATATATCTTTCAATATTTTTCTTTTCTAGGAAGTTATATATCTCCGTTATTTGTCTACAGTTTATCTATAATGTATCTGCTGCTTCTTGCAGGAATTCCAAGTTTGTCAGTTATTTTGGGATTTCACTAGCAAAGTCTGAAGACTAGAAAACTGGAGACATAAACCCACAAGCGGAGGTTATGGGACCACACAGGTTGCCCCAAAACATCTGCTTAATAACCGCCTGAAAAATGTCGATACTACTCTAACAACGTCGTTGAGACACACGAGCGGCCTAAGTTTTTATTGATATATGGTTTTTGTTATGAGTGCTAACGCAGATGTCTGTCTCATGATGATGTCATGTGTAAGAGTTTCATCCATCACACAGTGGAAAGACAGAGAAAGTGAACCCCAGTTTATCGATGTTCTATTAGTTTGTTTGTCGGAAAACTTCCTACAAATGATATTGATATTTAATAAAATTACGGAAACTAACACGTGCAAGTCCACCTCTAAACTTTTGCAAACTAACAATTAACCGAGTGACGCGGACTTTCATGAATGAGCAAACTTTAACTAATTCCTCAGCCCTTTCAGTGGTAGGACATTTCAAAGCTCGAGCTCAACTTCTGTTACAGATGACTTATTAGATCGAAAAGTGCAGGTGTTGGTGCAATGGTTTGAGATTGCTTCTCGTTTTGTGCTGTCAAGGAGTTATTTCCCCGGCATAGAAAGTTCTCTCAAAGGAACGCATGTGTAGTTGACAACAATTTGTTAAACAAATTGAAGACAGCTAATTTATTTTCTGAAAGCTGTAATCAGTTGTATCACCTCGGTCAACTACGTGTCTAAAATTTCGTTCTCTCGGCAATAGACCCGTATCCCGTATAAATTGGTCAGCTCGTTTACCAAACTTCAGCCACCACTTAATGATTATTGATTACCATCGGTCAAAGGAATGAGGACTGGAAATTACAACTTGTTTATAATACGAAAGCTCTTTCCTCGACAATGTGGCCGGGTAAAAATCCTACCCTTCAATTTACCTCGTTTTAGCTTAACAAGTTAGTTCTAGTGTGAATGATTTACACTCTTTAAGTTTATACTAACTGAATTATGTGTTTATCCCGAAACGAATGGAATCAGCTTTGATAATTTCGTCTGTAAGTTTGGCATATTCATGGCTCAGTGGTAACGCAAATATGAAAATTATGTAAATACAGCAAAAATTTGCTCTTCACAAGCAAATACTAAGTCAAGAATAAAATTTGCCGAATAATCCTAAATAAACGCAAAGTGTTACTAAATCACCCCTGTAAGCAGATTCAGATAGGTTTTCCGAGCTTTGTCTTGCACGAACCTAAAATACCTGGCAAACATATTTCAAACTCATTAATTATACGAAACTTGGTGCATATTTGAAATGTAAACATCCCATCAAATGGGACTGTAAATTTCCCAACATCTATCTAAAATACGAAAATTACAAGGTCGCAACATGCCGTGACGCGGAGCTTTCAAATTAAAACTATTAACTTTGCATAATGACATCTCGCATTTTGAACAGACTTCATTTCTATGTAAATAAGCTCGAACAAATATTGCGAATTTTTAATTTCTTACCGATGCAGTCCTGTGTTGTAATCAAAGGATAAGTGGCCATAACAATGTCGTTGCGAACGATTACCATCACAGTGAAACACCATTTCGAGCGATCTTTATCAGAATGGTTATGTGGGTAGCCGTGCCATTTTATTAGAAACAAACATATTGACACGGCAATAGTGCCCTTTGTCCTTTAGAAACTCCACAATTTTCCTCATAACGTGACTTTATGTTTCAGTTTAACCCTTTTAATCTTTGCAAAGTAATTGCGTGCCATTATGACCCATTTAAGCAAATTTTGTAAACCATAGTCGGCAGTAAACTTCAACAAAATTTGCGATTATGTGCAGAGAGTTTTTCTTCAAGCAAACAGCTATAATTTGTACAGTTTTAATTTCGCGAGCGCCTTTATTCTAGTGATTTCTGCCTCTTTTTATGTAAGACTAGAATTCCATGTCGAGCTAAATTGAAATCATCGAGTTTTAAATTGCTGCAAGTCTTTGTACTTGAACTTTACGATCTGCAATTTAAGTTAAAACGTACAAATTGAAGTATTTTCGTCTTTCTTAAGTATGAGTCGGATGTTATAAAATACAAAGTCAACATTATTAGAATAATTTATCTAAATTTACAGAGATGTAAAGCTCCTTCTAGCTGGGGTAAAACTGCATAGTCTCAAACATGAAAGCCTCGAGCTTCTAAGTAGTTTTTCAACTAGTGTGGAAACAACTTGGCTTGTCACATTTGCTGTAATGCAGAAACTTCTCTAGAAATAAATGTATAATGCTCATCTGCACTGGCACTTTGCAAGTTAATTAAAAATTGATGATGCAAAGTCAACAGAAAG
Organism: Gnatocerus cornutus; assembly: GCA_029298725.1. Lineage (NCBI taxonomy): Eukaryota > Metazoa > Arthropoda > Insecta > Coleoptera > Tenebrionidae > Gnatocerus > Gnatocerus cornutus. The sequence goes on from CM055514.1 coordinate 12,397,325, forward strand.
TGTCCAAAAAATGAGAGGTCAAAAAATACTTTTGCAAGAACTTGTAGTTCGCCAGGATTTTAACTGAGTCCATGAATGTTTTAGAAACTTTAAATTTCTTTATAAATTCTCGGCAAATTTACCTCGTTAGTTACAGTCACATTATTCTAATTGTGAAAAAATTTCATACTCTGGTAACTGGAAGACCCTTACCACAATCTCTCAAAGACTCCTTTGTGCAGGCGTCAAATTACATTTTTTGTAGCATAGTTCGGAATATCGGGTCTTGTATCGATTTATAGCTAAAAAGTTTCTAAAATCATGTATTATTCTGTCAATTTTATGGCAGATTTAAAAATTGGAAATAACATTAAAAACCTGTTTACTAAAAAACCAAAGAAACGAGTTTTCATATCCATTATTTACTTTGACTTGGAGAGAAATGTAACGTAATGTATGAAAAGCGTGAAATAAAGCGAAGAAAATCCGGACGTTTTTCTTTTTCCTCCAAGTCGTCTGGGATCTGGATTAATCTCGTCTAGAATAGTGACTTTTTTACCTTTTTTAAATCAATAGAATTTTGTTTCAAGCAAAAACAATGTTCTGGGAGCCTCCAATTTATACAAAACTATTTGGTACTGTGGGGAAAAATGTAAATGTGATGCAATTTTTAACACTGCAAATTTCAATTTGCATATTTAACTTTCAAAAAAGTTTAAGAACGAGCAATGCTAGAGAAGAAAAATGGCTCAGACAACGACGAAAATTTTTAACAGAAAATTTGAAAGATCTTCAGCAATAAAACTGTCTCAGTTTCAAGTTTCAGTTTCTGAACTTTACAATCCTTCCTTGGAGTCTTGGAATTTAATTTCGAAATTACAAGTTGTAAATTTTTTGAACACAGTTTTATATTTAGTATTAGTTTTTTGTACAATTTTTGTTTTTTTAAATTTTTAGTTGTTTTAGCTCTAAGATTTTCAAGCGCTTAACTTCTTTTTGAACATTCTTCAGTAGTTCTACACTTTCAAGCTCTCAGAATTTTTAAATTTTTTGTAGGATTCTGAGCATTTCATTTAAATATTTAAATTTATCTAAACAAGTTTTTTTATCCTAAACTTCATAGATTTTAAGTTTTGCAAATGGTTGTTAGATCTTCGAATTCTCATGTTGTTACATTTTTTTATCTGATTATTAAGTTTTCAAATTCTTAGAACATAAGAAGTTAAAGAAAATCTACAAAAATAAAAAGATGAAAATGTAAAAAACCTGAGAAGTAGAAACCTTAAATAGAAAATGGTTGGGAGAAAGACGAGTCGGAGCCGAATTGAAGCAAGAAGAAGACTTCCAAAAGCATTTGCAGTCGTGGGATCCACAAGTCATCAAAATAAAAAAAACAAAAATACTTCTTCTCTTATCTGGTGGCAATTACTCTTTAGGTTGCTCCCCTACTGACTATGTTGGAAATTAAACATTCTAATCGCTTTTATAATACAGACTATATTATCTATGGATGACACTGCGATACCAACAGTTAAACAAAAAACTAACTAGTTTCTTTTTGAAGGCCTAGTCCGCCAAGTGCCGGTTTTCGGCCTATTTATATACAGTGGAATCTCGATTATCCGGGGTAATAGAAGAGAAGGGTAGCACGGATAAGTGAAAAACACAGTTAATCGAAACAACTTTTTTAACGAATTGCATACTATATTAGCGTATGTCTATGTATATGTCATGTTGACAAGTTTTTAGGGCCCAAAGTACGAAGTTTTTGTTTTTTACAATTTGACACTATTTTTCGTACGTCAGTTCTAATTTTTCTTAAATCGAGGATGTCATAAAAATCAAAATTTTTCTGTTCACAGTTCAGAAGATCATCAATTGCTTTCATTGTTTGACTTGCCAAAATCTTTTTTTCCTAGCGTCAAAAGTTTCATCGTGCAGGTTGGATTGAGTGGGCACGGTTAATCGCGAATCCAGTTAATCGAGACACGGTTAATCGAGGTTTCACTGTACCTCCAAAAACATTAAAAAGAATGGCGGTTTAAAAACAAAATTTAAAACAGCTGGAAATTTTATTGCACGAGGTAAATTTGCGAGGAATTAATGATAAAGCCTACTTCTCTAGGATAACATGCTTTAAGCTACCATTTAATATCGAAAACATTTTCCAAACTATAGAAAATTTTCAAATACTCTATAATAATTGGTATTATTGTAGGTATGTATATCTTTTTAGGGCAAGTAGCTTAATTTCAACCATATTATTCTCGATTTAATTCAAAATATGCATAATTTACACAATTTCATGTTAACAATAACGATGTTATTATTGCCGTCGTTTTCTATACTAATAATCCTCAACGACACATTACACGCCACATAAAAATTCTCTGGGACTTGGTCACCGGAATATTGCATTCGCGAATTATTTTTTACGGTTGTGGTTTTATTACAATAAGCTCTGTTCTTTGTTCATTTTAACGAGTGTTCCAAACAAAAATGACCAAAGTTATTGTAATTATTTTGACACAATTACTGCGGGCGAAACAATCGTCCGTAACTTTATTTCACACACTCCACATCACAGAAATATTATCTTTCAACAGCTCCTGTGTATCTTTTACATTGTTGGGTGAAAATGAAAAATCCAAAGCGTGAAAAGCCGTATGAAAGCGATGAAGGCGGGCAAAACGCGATTGAAAAACACATTTAAAAGAAGAAATTTCCTAATTTAGATATTCCCATCAAGCTCATCTCCGAGGTCACATAGAGGAAAGTCGCCTGAGAAGTGAAGTTTAAAATAAAAGGAACTTCATTGTCTCGAGAAAGTTTGAACAATATGTAAACTGTGTCTTCCATTGTCAAAAACTGCCTCACACTCCGCTCTTGCAACGATGATTCCTTTTCAGGGAGGAATGAACGTCACGGTGGCTGTCATCGCCGCAGACAACCGGCACAAATAGGATTTCACCACACATTGCAACACAAATCTGATTTGTGTTGAATTATTTCAGAAACAACATCCGACTTTGTGATGAATGTTTATGAAAGCTTAAGTAGGAAAATTCGTGCCAGCGCGGTAACTAACACCAAAACACTGAAATGAACAAGCTTCTGAAAGAACCGCCAATTTATAGGGCAAAGTTACATCTAATAATTGCACGAAGCTCGAGCTGGAGGAAAAAAACAGTGGTCTTAAATCAAACGGTAGGTGCACAGATCCATGGATGGATAATAATAATAATTTGTGGAACTGCCTAATAACGTAAACAAGGTTTTTAGAAAAGCCTCGTCGTAGCTTTTACGTGATTGGATGGAAGAATAACGTGGAAAAATGTGTAACTTCAAAGGTCAAAACAATCTGTATAAAGAAATGGGTCACTTGGCGGGATACATAATAAAAACTTAATAAATCTTTTGAGGGAGATTTTTCTTATTGTTTCTTTGTAAAAGGCGCGTCCAATTAGATTTTTTTTACAAAACCTGTACATCTAGGCAAAGTTTTTATTGTTTTTTGATCCGAAAAGGTTTCCATCCGCTAATTAAATGGATCAATTCTCATTCCCAATCCCCGAAAAGTGGCTCGATCTGATAATGTCGGTCTCGTCTTCCTGACGATGGCTTCTTGTAATAATCTTCTTATAATGACTCCCGTGTCAGCTATACTATACCCGAAATCCAGTAATAATTACCGTGGAATTTGCGACGTGCTCTTCGTGTACTCTGTATAAAATCGCTGAAATTTATAACCGCGAAAAGATAGCCTATCGAAAAAACAGCGTTATTAGTCGAATGTTTTTCTTCTCCCTGATGTTTTCAGAGCCGGAGATTTGGCCATATAACGGCGGGACATCAGGGGTTTCTTGTGTGGAATATATTGTTGAACATCACATCACTTAATATCCTCGGAAGCGCCCCCAAGAACTAAAAGGCGGAGAAAGTGACGCATGAGGGTGTCGTACAAACATCGACACACATGGCAAACATGACAAACATCGTTAAGTAAAGTGTGGGAGTTGAGATCGAAGTTCGAGCACGTCTGTAATTTACAATCATTATAACATGGTTCATTAATGAGGTTTGCATATGGAACAGTGTACAGATTGCAACTAATTGTGTTATTAATATACATACATACAATCTACTGGACTGATTTACGCTGCTAATTAAGCACAACTAATTGAACCGAGATGTCTTGTTCAAAGTTTTTAACATGTGTAAACATATGAAGTGAAACGAAAGCATCGGTCGATTTCCCTAAAGAGCTCGTTTTTACAGTTGAAAGGGCCATTACCTTCTTTACATCGTTGGATTCTTGAATGCCAAAACATATAACTTTTAGTTTAGACGTAATTTTCCTGCAATATGTGAAGTTTATGCAGGAGAGGGTGTGGATATTACGAGCATAATGTTTATAATCGGTAGATTAGATGCACTTATCCACACCTTGAACAGTTACATTTTGAAAATTACGCTCCTAATGCACATTCTGTCTCAGTTATTATAGAAAGAGTTAGATATCGATTTCCTTACTTTAAACACAAATTAACAATGCTTGTCGTAATTTCATGACCGATGTAAATATAATAACAAAGATCAGCTCATTTCAACCTGTTTATTAAAGTCCGTGCTTGCTAAAATTGGCTTCGAAAGAGCCAAACTTTCAGAGAAGAAAGGAAATTTGGGAATAATCAAAAATGTTATTTATAGCACAGAATCGGTCTTATAAAAACGCTTATACAGGTAGAGATAAACCATAGAATAATAGCACTGCTGACGTAATATTTCTCCAGGCTCCTTATTTGATTTAGAACTCCCATTTTTATTTTAATTTGGAATGAGCTGAATAGGGGAAATAAATAATCCTATTATTTAATTACATTTTTGGTGTTTACTCAAAAAGTTAAACGCTTTTAAAAACAGTTTCCTGTATTTGCCACACTTGGTTAAACAGAGCTATAGAATAAACTGGAAACTCTAGCATAAATTTGCAAAATTGTACTCCTGTTTAATATAAATAGTGAAACCAAATATTTCACTACAGATTCACCATATTATTAATACCAACAAAACAAAATATTATTGTTTGGTTTAAAAATACAGCTTTAAAATAAAGCTTTAAATTCAAATTAACTGACGACAAATTATTTCAACCCGCTCTACCAAAAAATTAATGTAAAATTAGTTTTTCATTTTAATTAACATTAGTGTCATGGCGCATGCAGCAGTTTTTGTTTGCTTGTAGCGCATCCACCATTTTTAATGCTCACAATGAGAGAACGCAAAGATGTGATGGTAACTTTTAAGAGCAAGCTTCTGCCGTATGCAAAGAAGTAGAGAAGATTACAAAAATAGACTCACTATGCAGGGTCCGGCAACACTTGTGTCCACCCCCAAAATCGTCTTTAATTTTAAAGTTACAATTTTGAAAATTTGCATACGCTCATAGTTGACAAAGCTCTAGAAGCTGACGCAAAAATTTGTTTTTTATCACGATTTGGTTGGCGTCGCGACGCCCAAGAGGTATAATTTTTAGCGATTTTTGAGTTTTTGCGGAAATATTCGCGAATTCAATTTTTTTTCAACATAACTGTGATACAAATATCTGAATAATCAAATGCAAATTGTGTTTAAAATTTGCGAAAAAACGTTGTTTTATCAAGTTAGTTTTCAACATTTTGACGGTGCAGTGACAAACTACGTTTACACCAAAATTTCACAAGTCACGTCATTCACTCTTATGAAGGTCAATTTTGATTAACTCGGGCATTTTGCACTTTATGGACACCAGAAACCGGTAATTAACATCTACAAAGCGACAGTTTCACCAACTAAGACTTTTGTTACAATCTAAAGTGAGCCAAAAGATAGATGTCATTTGTGACACAAGATGCTGACAGATGGGTGTAAACGCAGTTCCTAACTTTGACGTAATGAAATTGGAAACTAACTTGATAAAACAGCTTTTTTTTCTCAAATTTTGAAGACAATTTGCATTGAATCTAAAATAACAACTGAAATATTTTTAACACTTTTATATTGAAAAAAAGTTAAATTAGGGATTGATATCACAAACCCTCACAATTACCTAAAAATTACATTTTTGAGGCGTCGCGACGCCAAAACTATCAGTGATAAAAAACAAATTTTTGCGTACGCTTCTAGAGTTTTGTCAACTATGAGCGTATGCAAATTTTCAAAATTTTCTCTTTAAAATTAAAGACGATTTTGGGGGTGGACACAAGTGTTGCCGGACCCTGTATAATTGGAAGTATTTCGATCGTGTAACCAAAGACGAAATCGAACGAAATAATTAGCACATGGATAATAATTAGAAAAGGAGAATAATGATCCTAATTACAGATCTGAACTACGAAAGTTACGAAAGAAGAAAATGAAGAATTTCTCCTTATTTTAACTCATCATCATCATCAAAATTCTATGTAGTATAAATTTCCATATTTCTTTCTTGTAAAATTCTCATTCTCACTCATTTTTCCTACAAAGAATTTGTATAAGTTGGATACCTGGAATGCATGCATGATAATTTTGATTAATAGATGGCTCCACAAGATTTTTTAAAACATCGCCGACTTCATCTTATACCAAGCCTGTTCCGAGGTTTGTTCCCGCGAAGTAGGCCATGAGTACGTGAGGAGTGCGTACGCTAGCGCCACTCTCGACGATTTTTTGAAATACAGTTCTGGCATTTTATGATTTTTAATTTTATATTTCTGATTAGAAGCTGTTTCCGCGACGAGAACGATCTGTTTTCTTTATGGAAATTCGGAGAAATCGCCTTTCTTGTATTCCAGATGCCGTAATTTTTGATGAATTTACCCAACATACCTAACTTATCATAAGCTCAACTTTCAAAGTGACGGAAATGTCACCAAAATTAAAGACTTATCACCAGAATTTAATGCGTTTTATCGTCGTTGGGGTCGCTGGCGAACGTACGGCCATGACCTTGAGAGAAATTTTTGCAAAGGGGAGAAATCAAAATTGAACAGGCTTGGTAAGGTACGATGAAATCGGCGATATTTCAAAAAAACTTTCACTACTAAACAACCAATCACTAAACACCATTTAAATTTTGCCTCAACTAAAAATCCTATACAATCTAATATTTTCTGGCATAAAGTGTATAAAGTATATAAAATAATGCAAAAAAATATGTTATTCTCATTGACCCGTTTGTAATTAACAAACAAAGTTTTTTTCGATGCAATCAATATAAAAATCATACGCAAATAAAATATGTATATGTAAAATAAAATAAATTGTCAACAAAATAATACAACAAATTGCATCAAAATTAATAATAAAACAAAATTCTGTTTCATATTGAACAAAATGCATCATAACTCGGCGTCGACACATTTACCTTCCGAGATTCGTCGGTGACAAGACGATAAAACTTTTGCTTATTGCTGAAGAAGCTTAACTCGAATTTGAATTTCAGATAAATACATTAGAATTTTAATGTCAACGAAGTCGAATATTTAAAAATTCCTTTTTCTTGAATGGAAAAAATGCATAATAATTCCGATTACTTAAATATTTTCACGCTCCAATACTGTTCGTCTTGAGAAAAATTAATTACAACTTCGTTGTAATTAATTGCACTTTATTATTCAAAAACACTCGCGTTCTAAGGGAAAGGGAAAACCGAGCAACTTAACTTATTTATTGTGAAACGTTGATTGTAAAGTTTAAAACAAAAACTTGGAGGTGAACAATGAGTGCATTCACAGTTAATAGAATACGAAAAGAATCTCATGATTGAAATCAATAGCGTAGACATCTAAGCGAGTTTTGTTTAGTTTGCAAACAACAAGACTACAGCCAAGGAAAACTTTGCTTGATTTTATCAAAAGTCTCCACATTTAATTAAAAGGTTTGCTTCGTTACGACCAACTTTAAAAGAATACGTTGAGTGCAGTTATTAATTAACAAAATGCGACGTTCTGTGCTACGTTCTCTACCCACTCGCTCCATCTAAATTTCATTATTTATACGTGTTCTCGGACTGTTCTTTCCCTTGCTCAAACAAAGCTATATTTTTTCACTATTGACATTTACCTAATTTAACAACACGCATTGGCGGCAATTGCCTCATTTCGGCCGTATGCGTGTTGAAATTTTATTTATTTTCTTTTCCAAAGAAAACTCCGACCTTTTCCACTTTTACAATGTAATAAAAAATAATTAGCTTACACTCATGAAAAATTTAGCGATATTTCATTTTTGTTTATTTACGCTTTCTAAAATTTATTCTCACCGTTTCATATTCCCTAGGGAAGCGTATTATGCGTTAGTAATGTTGTCTTAGTATTTTTGACAGAGCTTTTCGTTCTGCTAAAAGCATAACGGTTTTTACGTTTACGATTTCTACGTTCGAACGCTTACTATAAATCGCTGCGGATATTTCCGTTCCGTTTTTATACACTTAACTCGATTTGCTAATTCTGTAGCGAAGTTTGAAATCGTATTTATAGTTATTAGTAGTTAAAACATGTACGGAATAAACATTGTAACTACATTACTAAATTAAGGAATTCATTTATGTAATAGTCATACAAATTTCAACTCCCAGAGCTCAGTAATGTTGCATTGATGCTACCTAACGGAAGTAAAATTTAATTAACTGCTTAGTTGTCGACGTAATTCCGCCTGCACGATCTAGTTCCTTGTTAGTTTACAAATAATAGCACAAGTTGCTATTTCAGAAGTGATTTTGTTGTTTTGCTCTCTCTACTTTGTAGCAAGTTAAATGAGCAATATATCACATAATATTCGTCTCACTTGTTAAATCGAAAAATCCGTAAGTAAATGTTACAATAAAACCTGATTCAAATTTAAGCACTAGTCTTAAAAACGTAATGAATATTTGAACTGGCATTGTGCGGGATTTAACGCGGAAATTCTATTTAATCAGTTCTGTTCATCAGGATCTTTTTATTTCGAATTCGTTTTCATGGGATTATTAAAATTTCAAAAGAAATCAATAAAAGTATATAAGACTTCTTCTAAAAAAGCAATCACGAATTAAGGGATAAGTTAAAAAATGTCAATTTCCTCCACTCATTCCTTCAAAGAAATTATTTTAGCTAGACTTAATAGAAAAAGTTAAAAGGGCGCTTGTTCAAAAACCTTGCAAATCTCAAGCAAATTCGAATACTTTTTCGTTTTTGCTCGACGTGGAAAGAAGTTTCTTGTGACGACAAAGAAATTCTTGAGAATTACATAAGACAATGATTTTAAAGTTGTGGATAATTCGGTTTTCTCAGGTGATGGATGAGGTGAAATTCACAAGGTTATTCAAGTCTCTTTTAGCTGAAAATTGGATGCAAGTAGACGTAAGATGTGGGCTTTTACATGACATCAAAATTGTTTGATCTTACTAAGCAAAGAATTCTCACTTTTCTCAATAATTTCGCATTTTATTAAATTTTGCTGCTTTACTTCAAATGCTTGTAATCTTACTACTTAGCCAAGCAAGACATTTAACAATTTGCTGTTTGTTTTGAGCAGAGTTAGGTAATCGTTCTAAAACTTTGTAATTGAGGAGAGTTAAGAATTTTGTCTAAAATACGAGTAGTAATATCTCCGGATTTGATACAATTGTACTAGTTTTGAGTTAAAGTTGCCGAAGTTATATCATTTAGTTCGTCTGAAAAATGAAAACTTGGTATAGAATTACATAACTTGTCGATTTTTATCTATTATATTCGCAACATCTGAATTTAAAAAAACTGTTAAAAATGGTGGATGCGCCGGGAAATTTTCTTCCGATTGGTTTGTGTCAACAATAACAAACTTTGCTGGAGTCTGCTTATGTTCCAATGAAAACCACATTTGTCAATATCAAAATTGGTAACTGGTGTTAAGTGCACCGAACCAACAGATCCAAAGCGATGTTGTTAATATTCTAGTCATTAAAGCCAATTAAGATTATATCAAGCTACAAGCTGGTATGCAAATTATAATAATATAATAACATACACATCGGCTAAATTTATGCTTAGACTAATTACAATATAAACACTAATTATCGTAAACAACACATCTTATAAAATCCTCATTAAAACACTTTGATCATTCAATTTCTCACAGGTGATTCTATATTAGACTTCTGTGCTGCTGTTAGTAAGTTAGAGCATTAAATAATTATTTGAGTTGGCTGACTCGATTAAATATGAGGAGTTTAATCCTCACACAAACCTGCATTTCCCCCCACAAATTAAGTATAAATTCTGCGAAAGTTTTGTTTAACTTAGTTTATTGTTGCAAACACCATCGATTTTGTATTAATTGTTTCCGCAAACTAGGAAGTAGTTAGCAAACTTTAAATTCTTGTTTTAAAGAAGTTTCATCTCAGTCAAACAACGTGATCCATCTTTTAAAATATATGTTAAGTACATGGTGGTATAAACAGTTACGTTTCTTAACGGAAAGTTTTCTTATGCATACGTAATGTAAAAGAAAAAAAAACAAATAAGAATGAGTTTAATTTGAATCGTTTAACATGTCAATATGCAGTGGGCCATTTACTGCACTTGGATGAATTATAGAATTATCTCTTGGACCGTAATATCCTAGCAGGATATCCTGTTTAACGCGCCATTGCAGTTCTCCTAAACTTCAGAAAAGCAGGATACAATGGCTATTTAAATACTCCTGTGACTCAATTTAAATGTTGTAATTCTGGTGGATGCGCCGGGTGAACTACAACAAATTAAATTAAAACTTAAGTGTCTAAATAATACGAAAAAAACTGTAAACTTGTTGACGTGAATTTTTTAGTGGCGGTTTGTGACTTTGTTGTAAGCCCACTTTGTAAAATTTTAACTGGGAAAAACACCCCGGAAGCGTGCGTGTCAGACATTACGACGTAACACAAGAAAGCCATAAAACACTTTAGGAAGGAGGTAAGCTACAGTTTGGTATCAATAGAACACTTTCAGTGCACTTACGGTACAAATCAATATGGAAAAATTTGAACGTAAAACCCGTCGTTTATTTCCATCAACAAGCAAATGAGGCGGTTTCTTACCAGTATAGATTTCAAGCAATTGTCGTAATTACCTGTTTCATAAATTTTAATGAGACAAAAGGAGCATTCTTTAGAGCCCATATTTTACCAACACAAAGGATGGTATGCGAAATTTGTTCGAAGCTGGAGCAGACAGGCCATCTGCTCTGCAGCGAAAACACGCGCACTATTCTCAATTCCCATTACAAATAATAACCTCACACGGTTCATGGAATTTTTCCTTACAGAACGTGAAATTCCTCATAAAATTTTACGATAGCATCATGACCCTTTAAACTTCCCTCATCTACTTAGATTTTCAGGTCTTGGAAACGAGTCCGAACACTCTTGTAATATTTATTTTTTCACTGATTTGTTCCAGACGTAACCTGAAGTGCTCGACTTTGCACTTTTATTAAAATAAACGAGCGGAAGTTCGTGTCTTAACTAGGGCAGTTACAACACTCATTTATTACGAGATAACGTTGAGACGTAAAGTGTCAACAGGATCACCACTGAGCGGTTTGAATCTGCGAGTTCTTCAAATTAGTGACAAAAACTGCGTAACACTTATCACAACCTCTCCAATTCCGACGTTTCAAGAAAGATGTGAAGTCGATCCCAATGATGCGCCGTTCGTAAAAAGTGTACTTACTAAGATTTATTTATTACGCCAAATAACTGCAGTGAATACAAAATTGCAAATTTCGAAAAGCAGCGTTATTTATTCGGATACTTTGCTAGTCCCTGTCACTTTAGTAGACTGGAGGCGAGTCGTATCCTTGTAATGAATATTTATGAGATGTTGCTTCTACCTCTATTAAACGATGATACATGTCAAAATCACGATCGTGATAATTTCTTGATAAACCTCAAACTGAGACTGTTGTTTCAATATCTAGGATGGAATCTCGTAGTCTAGACTCAGAGTTATGTAAATTTAAACAGGCCAGGACTTGCCCTAACTCATTGGTGGAGACTCAGATTGTCTTTGTCCCGGCTAATTTCCATTTTAATTGCATTATTATACTTTAATTAATAAATTCTATCTATACCTTATTTCGCATATTGTACCGTGCACTAAAATAAAGCCACGGAAATTACAGATGAGTCCATTTCGCATTAATCCGATACAAACCGATAAAACACGTTTTATTTATTATTTATCCGATCCAGAGTTTTTCAAAGAAATAATTTCAACGGCAGTTCCCGCGAGATGTAGATTCTCGTAAAATTATGTGAAACGAGCGCTATTTAAGATCCTTTTAACCACACCAATAAACCGGAAACGTAAAAATATGTTGTTAGGTTTATATCTTCTCCTAATCCCGAATGAAATCCACTTTATATAAAAATGACAAACCGAAAAAAGTTGTTAGTGAAATATAACCGATCAAATGAAGTGAATAGGAGGTATTCAAATAAATCTTTTATGTCTCAATACCATCAGCACCTTTGCAATGCTGTGCAGATCGTCTATAAAACGAGGCGGCCTCAATGGCACCATCGTTTATCTTGTCTTTAACTATTTATTTATGGGTCTTGGAAATTTCATAGGAAGTGAAGTTGACAAATAATCTAATATTGGAGCTTTAAACAAAATGCTTATTTTTCAACGGTCGCAATAGGTGGAATTTCTTTGATAAATAAGCACGAAAACTCCATTTTAAAAATTCAGATATTTCAAATTGCACATTTATGAAGTTAAAATCAGTGTAATGGAAGTTTTCCATTCCAGCTTGTAAAACTTCTTTTCCCATTTGAAACAATGGGGAATATATGAATTTTAATCCGTTATTATAACGCATTGTCTACAAGACAAATAGGGGAGAATACATTAGTCTTAACAAAACACACACTAGAAACTAATAAATAAATTACTTGGTTTAACGTGTCTGTTTACAAGGGGGAATCAGTTATACCCTCTAGTCAGAAAAGTTTTATCTTTGCTTTAGCTAATTAATTTGTTATCTGGCTAAAAACAACTCTACAATGTAAATGAACCATTTTCTAACTCTTATCGTCATGTAAAATTAATTAATAGGTACAAAATTCGAAGACATTACTCTCGATGGAAGCAGAGATTTCGCGGTTAATTACCATTTCTATAAATTCTGAAACGATGTAAACACGAAATAAATGAGACTAAAGTTTCGCTAAACAGTAAGTTTGTTAATTATCTCGAAATTTCTTGATCCGGAAATTGTTTACATTTTTAAAGAACTTCAAGTTCACGTCACGTGCACCAGTAAAGCGTAGTTTTTTTGTCTTGTTCTCGAAAGAGCGTTAGTGATTCAATTTACAATAAAACTTTTAGGTCGTGTTTTTCGTGAGAATATCTAAATAAAGACAGAAAATTGCACGTTCCATTTTAGGTGTGTTTTTAACAATTCCACCGTTCTATTAGGTATGGATAAGAGGTTTGGATTCTTTGTGAAATTTAATATCGAATGTGTGTTAAAATGTAGCTTTTTATAGAAAAATCAATATAATAAAATTATAAAATTCAGTATTTAAATATAAAATTTTAGTTGAATCAACAAAGTTACTGCAAATGAAAATTAATTATTGGCTGAACGTAATGGAAGTAAATTAGAGGCAAGTTTAATTAAAAACGCAATATTTAATAATTACAAATAAAACAAGTTAGTTTTTTATGTTTTTTTTTAAATGTATAGGATGAAATAACTATATGAATACGTCAGTTTTTTCTGCAGAGAAATTATGAATTTTCTTAGGAGCAAATTTGGAAATCAGCGGAATTTGATCGAGATAAGTTAGATACCACACGTCAGTTTTGGTTAATAGATCGTTCCACAAGCAATTATCAAGTTTATTACACATCGCAAAATATGATGATTGAAAACATAAAATTATAATAAAATATCTGCCCAGAAAATAACAAATACATACAAGTTTATTGTTGATGGTAATTTGACAAATTCGACGGTTCTTGTTTGAAATTCCGCAGGATTTGCAGGTGTTTAAAAAATCAGCATTGTGTAACTCACTCCGCTGGACGACCAATGAAACACGTATTTTAAATTTGCCGCTTACAAAAAATTCTCTTCTAGAAAAATGAGATTTCGGTAATGAAGTTAATTCTGTTAATTATGTTAACTAATTTTTGTTATTTGATATAAATTAAAATTCATACACAGTTATAGAACTTATTATTAATACGTATAAATTAATACGAATTTATTGTACATATAGTAGGACCGTTCAATAATTGCGTATGTTACCACTTTAGAATTAAGAAATATTCTATTTTTATGTCTCAAATTTTCTAATTTTTAATTTCGCAAGAAATATGAAAAAAATTAAAATTTATTTGTCTCCAAAAACATCAAACTAAACTGCATAATATTTCATAAATACACATTTTAAAGAAAACATTAACAATAGCATATCCACATTCACATTAACTACAATAATTTAAATAGACATAAGAGAGACCCACGAAATATTAAAGAATAGAAACTTAAGAGCACTTAAGCAAACCTAGAAAGTAAATTGCGAGCATAAAATTTTCGTATTTTTGAATAATTTCTGCTTACTGATAGCATAGCTAGAATTTTATATATAGGGGAGGAATGTAATCTTATTTGTAAGAAAGTTATTGTTGATTGACTTAAGTGTGCCAAGTTACAGGAGAAAAAGAGACAAATTTTAGAAAGTTTTGTTTGTGGGACAAACCAAAATTGCATTCGTATTATAGTGAAACTTAAGGGTATTACTTTATGTAACCTGGTTAGTAAGTAACTGTACTAAATCACAAAATTCTAAACCAAAAGTCACAAATTGAATGAATTTTTAGTATTAGGACAAACCACAACCCACAATAACAATTTCTACGACTACAAATGCTTGTCATCAACATCCTTCTATCAATCAGATGACTGCAATAATTCCAAATTATAGGGTGTGCTCACTGTAATACATAAATAGGTTTATTACCACATGCATAATGGATGTATCCAGTAATACAACTGCGACATCGACAATATGTACGGTTGATATAACAATAACATGAAATTGGTATTAATTTCCGGATGTGATTCTAAATAAGGATCAGTGTCTGCAAGAGAAAGCTGTTGGGATTAGTACAGTAGTACCTAAATTACCATCACAGTTAAAAAAATGGTGGATGCGTCAACTATTTTTTTTTTCAAAATACAGTTTGTAATTTAACTCTATCGAAAATAAAATTAGAAAGCCCCAAATTATGATTTTTTAGCTGGTGTTTTTAAAAAATTCCAGTTTTCGGATTTTTGATTTTAAAATATAACACTTTTACCTAGATTAATATATTTTTGATTAATTAATTAATTAAACAAAAAACAAAAAACATAATTTTATTGATGTTTTGTAAATACATCTTAGAATTAATTAAACAAATTAACATTTAATAACAATTCATAAAATCATTTTTCCTTTTTACTTCACGCAAGTTCGAACCAACTCCGTTCGACCCACAAAGAATTCGAACAAATAGGACTTCGCGCATGCGCTCACCGAAAAGTGAGAACTGAGAAATGTCAAATATGTCAAAAACCAGTGAAGTATAGTTTGTGTTTGTTTTATGTCACATTCAAATTCTCGATATGTGAACATTTATTAATGAAATAAACGTACAAAACCACTTAAAAATTCACAGTTATTTGCCAGAAATATTAACAGTAAGTTACGAATGAAATAACTTGTCTCTTCTTACAACATTCATTATTTCGCAACATTTTACTTGTAGACACTGTTGTTAGGAGTTTTCGTGAGAAAGATACTCTTCTTGAGCGGTGTGAAATTAAATGGATGTTAAGGACCTATTTACATGGTATGTACGACACTTTCTAGTCAAGTGTTGAGTTGAAGATCTTGGTGTCTTGCAGGTATCAGAAAAAGATTGGTACATATGATAAGCAGAAATGGGAAACTACTATAGAACAAAAGATTTTGTATGGTTTAACACACGTTCAGATGAAGAGCACAAAACCAAATACTGATTTCATTGACCTTGATTTGGTCCGAGGTAAATGTCAATGAATGTTTATTTCATCTTTTTATTATGCAAAAATATTTATGCTTGAAAACGGTATTTTTAAGGTTACTTATGTAATAAGGAAAACTGGTAATTTTCTCATAGTTGCTCCATTATTTGAAAATTATGCATCACTGTTATCTAATTCAATATGTTTTATCTTATCTACTGTCCAAATTTGAATAATTTCATTTCACTTCAAAGTGTTTTTCTAGTTTAATGTTTATGGATCTTTTAGGGTCTTCTTTCTCCAAATCTAAACCCAAACAAGGTTTTATGACAGTGGCAAAGTTAGCCACTTCACGTTGTCTTTTCCTCCCATTATATTCAAAATGGTGGATGCAACAGACGTCAGTTTCCATATTTACTTTGCTATTATGTGTTTACGTATCTCTGCTAACAAATATCGCAGTGTATTACAAAAACACATGGAAAAGTCAACCAGACAAGTCCCGAGAGGTAAACCTTTAGATGCGTTTTCCTAACAACTTAACATGTTTTTTAGAATGTCATGTGCATGGAAATTATTGTACCTTTTTTAATGTTATGGGTTTTAAGTTTGGTACATTCTCAAATTGCTGCAACAATGCCTGTACCTGACTCTCAGAAATCAAAATTATCAAAGTCTAGAAACTTTAGGAGGAGATTGAGCTCAGTCAGGAAGATTCCAACAGATGGGTCTTCAGCTGAATCGTTAAATCTACGATCGCACAAAAAGAATAAACGTATTCATTTTAATTTGAATACCACTTGTGGGGCTGATCTGAAGAAAGATGACATAAATGTCATTCTTAGGTGAGTTTGATCGACCTACTTATGTTGTGCAATTATGTTTTTGTTTATATTTTTGATTATATTTAGAAGTATTGTTGCTTACGTGTTTTAACATTCTCAACGGTTTTCCTATAAATTAAAAATTAAAATAAAGTCTACAAAATCTTATCTTATGTTTAGAATTTTCGCTGAAGTTACGAGTTTTGTATGATACAAGTTTCTTATCTGTCTGAGTATAGTTTTTTGAAAGGTACAGCTTTATTAAAATGGCGATTGCGCCAAACATAAACCTTCAAGCACAATTTTTAACTATGTTAGAAGTTAATTTTCTTCCGTTTTTCTTGAATTTTCTTTGAATTTACTCAAATATTTTGGCAAAAACAAACTTTACCGACTTCTGTAGTTCTTTGGGGAGTTTTTAGGGCTTTGTATTTAAAATCAGAGGTCAATTTTCCTTTAAAAAGTGCTCACTTTTCCAAAATTTGACTAGTGTTATTTTTAGCTTACTCATCTGCAGATTCATAAAATATGAAACTCTAAACTTAAGATTCAATTGGTAAATGATTTTCAACTATTTTCTAGGCTTCACCTAATTAAGCTAAAGATAGAGAAGCCTTTACTAAGCAACTACAAAGTGTGCTCGTCTAGTATTGTATAATTAATACCAGTTTAGTGTACAAATACATTGTTAATGAGCAGAAAGCGAAGAAGTAGCGAAGGAATCCCGGCCGACGACGACGGCTTTGAAAGTCTAAACGGCAACGGATCGAGAACCAGCGAAGAAGAAATAGTCCCTTCTTCCAGTTGCAAAAATGCTGCTCTTCTAACTTCGCACAAACGTTGTGATGATTGGGTGAAAAAACAGTCATTAGCTAATAGGTCAAATAGTGAGTCACGACACAGCACAGAACTCGAAAGTGAAGCTGAAACCGAATCCGCGGACACTAACTTGGTTTGTCTTTAATTCTTCCAATTCCATGATTATAACAGTTTGTTTCAGTCCAAACGAGCCAAGTACAGAATACCGACCATCAACATAACTTCAATGGATAGCACTTGTGATACTGACGATGAGTACGGTTACGAAAAAGCATCGACAAGTAAAAGTACCAGTAAACTAAGTTCGTCAACCAACGAATGGATGAATGTTACTACGAATAGCGAGGACTGTAGTTACAGTTCTGATCTTGATGAGGTTTCGGATGGTCACATCGAACCAAATCATGATGATTGTGATCATGATTTTAATTCGACGGCTGTTTTCAGTTCCCCGTCTATCAAAGGTAACATTAAAGTCACGCTGTCAGTTTATTAAAACCGGGTTTACAGTTAGTTGCATAATTTGGAAACGAAATGAGATCAAAAAGGCTGATTTATCCATGCTAGACATCAGTTCCGCCATAATAGGGAAAGTTGAGTCAACATCACAGAGTATGGACTATTTCTACGTCGGAATTATAATTTCCACAATTCATGCGTTCATTCCTGTGTTGTACCGGCTGTGTAACATCACTTTTGAAACCAGCTCGTTCGCCGATGGACAATACCCAATTTTCGAACTCTTCGAGACCATTATTGAGAAATTACCCAGTTCGTTGACTACATTAATGGAAGCAGCATTTGGTACAACGTTGTGGTGAGGTTCTTTTATTGTACAAATTGAAGCTACAATTGGGTTTTCAGGGAACGTTCAATTATAATAACCGCTTGCTTACAACGCTGGTTTTTAGCCAGTTTATTCTTCTTTTTACTGGCTGTGGCTGAAAACACATTCAAGCAACGGTTTCTCTACGCTAAATTATTCTCGCATTTAACTTCATTCAGAAGAGCCAAACAATCCGAATTGCCTCATTTCCGTTTGAACAAAGTTCGAAATATAAAAACGTGGCTTTCAGTTCGCTCGTATTTGAAGCAAAGAGGCCCTCAACGATCCGTTGATGTTATTGTTTCAACGGCATTTATCATAACTCTGCTTTTACTCTCCTTCTTGTGCGTGGAGTTATTAAAGGTAATTTGTTCGCGGAGTAGTAACAAGTCGTTTACTCGAAATTTTAGGAAACTGGAGCTCTTAACTCACAATACCACGTGGAAGCGTTGATCTGGTGCTTGGGTGTGGGTATACTTCTCCTCCGGTTTATGACTCTTGGGAATAAAATCAATAAAAAGTACCGCAATCTCTCTGTTTTAATTACGGAGCAGATTAATTTACATCTACAAATTGAGCAAAAACCGCAGAAGAAAGAGGAACTGGCACTGGCGAATAATGTCCTTAAATTGGCGATTGATCTCATTAAGGTAATCTCAGAGTTGCTTTGATTGTCTCTAATGTTTTATTTATAGGAACTGCAAAGTCCGTTTAAGATCTCAGGACTTTCAGCCAATTCGATTTTATACAATACGACCAAACTGATCATTTTATCAGCGTTGTCGGGAATTCTGTCAGAACTTCTAGGGTTCAAATTGAAACTGCATAAACTCAAAATTAAGTAAGCTTTATTTGTTCTAGTGATCAGTTATTGTGATTTAAGATGTTTATTCTAATCTCATCAAACAGAATAATACATATGTATCATCTCAAGTTGTAAATCATGAATGACTATTTTATTGAAAGTGTCTTCGTTTAGACAATATTATTTACGTTATGTTAACGAACAGTGTAAACTTTCTTAATATTCTGATTTTGTTTTTACCGATTTAGGTAGAATCTCTGTTTTTTTTTAGTAATTTTTATTTAGTTATGGTATGTGATGCGCTTTTACTTAGCTTTGTGATTTCATAATATTTTACTTGTAAACACAAGAGTTATCTTCTGTGATAATCTTATATTAAGATTTTTGTTGATAGCAGCTATTTTCGTTTTTATTTACAATTTCATGTCAACCTAGTGCGTGTAGTTTACACTGCAAACTATATGAGCTTTTATAGTGTCCACTAAATCATGTATTGAGCAGCAATTTAACAAACTGTTACTGAAATTATAGAACTTTAAATGAAAACGGGACCTTGGTATAATGGGTGATTTCAACTATCAAAATGATAAGACCTGCACATTTGTAAAATAGACTTTCTCTGTTATTTTTTACTCTACTATCGCGCCTATTAAAATAATTGTAAAAAACTTACTGTTTTGTGCAGTTTCTATATCAAGGTTTCAAATATGTACTTAGTGTAAAAGAAGGCTCAAGAATTAACAGGGTTTGTTTCCCCCTACTCTAGAGACTAGTTATTGTAATTAGAAAAACATTTGTTGTAAAATATTATAAATGTTAATAAACATGAACATGAATTCTGTGTTTTTTTTGGTGAGTCGATGGTCCGTGCCGTTTAAATTACAAAAAGTTAACCTAAACACGTCATCGTAACATTTAAATAATGATAAGACCATTTTGAACTTTGCTCTTGTCACACTACCTAGTAAATCACGAGCACAATAAATTTCACAGTCGTTCAACTTTTGCAATATTAATCATTGTATTTATTCATGTAGAATAAATTAATTTAATTTTACGATCTTGTCATAGGCAATATAATCAGTGTTTCCGCGAATGTTTTTGTTTGGTCTAATTTTTTTCCCTAACATTGTTAAGCGTTACGCTACCGACACCATATAATTTAAATGCATCGCCATTATTTTGTCTTTTATTGTTTGTGTCTACTGATTAATAATCATTATGTGGAGGAACCTCGTGAATTATAATATTTATCGAAACATGAACATTAAGATGTATCTAATACATTTGTATGCTTACGTGTAAAGTACATCATAATAGTGATGATACAAATAATTCATAATAACATAGTTACTGTTTCATAATAGCATAGTTACCGTCTCATAATAGCACAGTTGCCATTAATCCATAATATTCAACGTTTTTATGCAAACGAAAGCAACTCCAAAGACCAAAATTAAAAACATTCTGAAGATCTGCATTTATTTATATTAATTCTAACATAAAATATCTTGGAAAATGCTTTTCTCGCTGTTTCATCGCGTTCAAAACTTCCGTCAAAAATTGGAAATTTGCAGAACTGTTGAGTGGTAACATTGCCACCCTCGTCCATGTTTCGATAAAGCTTTGTATTTACTACGGATATTAAGTAATTCATAAAAAACTCGGACGTTAACAAGTAACGTCCTCGTTCATTATGAATTACTTAATATCCTTCTCAAATAAATAGCTATTATAAGCGACTCGCTACATCAAAATTTTTTCTGTTATATGAATACTTTGTACTTGGGAGAACAGGTATATTTCAGTCGAAAGCCATTCAATAGTTTTGAATATTTCCATCGCAATGGATAAAAGGAAGTAGTTTGTTAAATCTGCGAAAATTTCGACTAGATTTTCTTCACAAAAATTTTATAAATTTTATAATAATCTCACAGTTAAAACAGAACAATATTAATAAACAATATTGGAGGAGATTGGGCGAAGATAAGCGCAGGTAAAAATGTGAGAGGAAATGAAAGTAAAAAAAAATCTTAGACGTTGTTACGTCCTTTAGAATACAGAATTTTTTATAAGGTTTCAAATCAATAAATTAGACATTGTAAGACAATTTAAGGATTAAAAAAAATTTTTAAAATGTATTTCTTTATTGCACTATTTTACATGTAAACACTCTTTTAGTTTATCCGATGAATTTTAGGATCCTTAGTTTCTTGGTTTTCCTTGCTTTTTCTTGACTTGTCTTTCTGAATTTTTCTCATTTCTAAGTTTGCGTTTCTTGATTGCTTTGTCCCATTCTTCTTTTTCTTCTTAGCTTGTTTAAAATAAATCACAAAATCTACAAAAAGGTTATTATATAAAAGTAAAAACAAAAGTTTTCCTACTCAAAGATGTGAAAATTTAACGTTTTCTTTTTTCAAGCTTAAATCGGACAGTTTTTATAATTTAGTAATTTAACTATGTATTGAATTTCAGAAATTATTTGAGGCGTTTACAATATTTTTCGAATTAAATTAAAAATAAATATTTTAGGTGTCAGTATTTCTACATTTTTAGCTATCATTTTTTATGCAACTTGATCACCTTTATTTTATTTTTGAATATTGAATTTCCACTTTTTTGAATAAAAATCGTCCGTATATCTTTTAAATTAGTATCATCTTATCTTACTTATCTTTTTTCCGATAATCCGACTTTGATTGCAGCGATATTACCTATTGACACCTTCAGACGATTTCATTATACGTTACTGTAAATCTATAAACAAAAATAAAGAAAAAATTGTGTAGGATGCAAGCTTTTATTTCTCTCTTATTATTCCTTAAGCCGGTCCTGTTGTTTTTAAATTTCACATCAGATTCAATCAATATTTTTCGTCCGAAGAATTCCACCAAAGCGTATGACAACATTATTGGCAATAATTTGGCTCTATCTCATTGATTATTGGCAATAATTTGGCTCTATCTCAATGGTCTTGCATAAAAAAGAAACGCTCGAAACCCAATTACCGAAATATTGCATAATCGCAACACCCAGTGAACCATAAAACTACAAACCTAAGTTTGGACCTTGAAGGTCAGCATCTTGGCTTACCTTCAAACGTGCAGATCAGCAGATCTTGGTAGGCCCTCCTTGTACTAAGAAGGGTGGGGGCTCTACGAAGCATGGCGTGACAGTCATTCGCATGATTTTAGAGTGTAGCGTATTGGTGTAGAGCTCACATTACAAACCTCAGCTTACAAATCACGTTGTTTCTTATCGATGGTAAACAAAACAGAAATTATTTTTCACAAATGACTGTTTTTTGAAATTGCTTCACAAGTGAAACCCATAAAATGGCCCAAAGTGTCAGCGACTACTACGACGGAAGCCGGTTATTTTCAGGCGTTTCAGAGTATTTGGGAATTTCAGTTGATAAGGTCAGTATTTTAATTGGTAAAGTCGTTTTTTTTTTAATAGTTACGGGTCAAATGTCGTTTGCTTTTGACATGTAATGTCTTGGTTAAATTGTGCGAATTCAATCAGTCCGTAAATGCCGGCACTGGTTTATTTTTAGAGGTGTTCTCGTAACGAAGTAAATTTTACTGACGATGAGACGGGTTACGCCCCAAGACTAATAATATTGAAGTAGTGGCAAGAATCTAATAAAGGGGGTTGTTTACCTACCCTATATTCAGTTCAACAAGTGGGAGGGTTTTACTGATACAGTTAATAAGTACAACTTGAGTTATTTATAAATCTATAGTTATAAATCTAGCTATTTTTTTTTCATGAATTTTTGCGCAAAAATTAACATTTTATGAATTGATTTCGAAATATTTGCGTAAAAAAAATATGGATGCGTTGCTTAAACTAGTTCTACATTCACTTTCTTTAGTCCATTGTTTATAAAATGCAAAAAATAGAAACAATGGTTTTGTGGAATTAACTTTTCGTGTATTGGGGATTATACTTTATTGTTAAATTATTGATAATAATTAAGCCACAGAAATGCAGAAATTTTTTATCCTGGAACATTACCGAAAATCGCCAAACTATGGGCCTTCTCAAGATTTTTTTAATTGTGGTCTTTTTGGCACTGCAGTAACATAATTTGAAGATTTGTAGGAGATGCCTTCAACGATTCAAACTTTGATATCCAAAACATTTGAAGTCTAGATTGTGCTAGTTTTAACGCTTAAAGAAATAAATATTGTCATCTCATAAGAGTGCAAATTTAGAAAAAAATAATAACAGGATAAACCAAAAAAATTTTTTGTAACAATCTCATTTGGATAGTTTTAATTCCAGGGCAATGCAATTTGGAAAATTACAAAATTGTAGACTAAAAAGATACATACAAGAGGTTCGGAAAATCGCACTTCACCGCGGCAGAAAAAATTTCTTTTATTTTTCAAGATATGAAGGATTTAAAAACAAAAATGTACCTACCTAAAGTGAAAATAAAGGATTTTTGTGCAATAATTTTACATTGTTTTTCAAATAAATTGCAGGACAAAACGAAGTGTAGAAAGACTCCTGAAAATTGTTTACAAATTTTTTTAATTAACAATGTTGAGCAGTTTAAAATCGTTTACTCGAAAACATAATTACATTATATATTCACGAACTGACCTGGCCAACAGCAACTATAAAATAACAATGTTTCCAGGGCTTTGAGTTCTAGAATTTAAAATTTAGGAAAATATTTATTATTGGATCTACGACAGTTCAGTTTTGTACTGCAAAAACAGAAAGTGTGGTTTAAAAAAATATATTTTTTTCGATTTTTGAGCAGATCTCAGTTACTCTTCTTCAAAGTGAAGCGCGACTTTCCGGACAACTGTACATACATATACTATAAATTTTTTTTAAGAATGAAAAAATTAAAAAAAATTGAAATTGAGGAGGAACCAAAAAATTCATTTTTTTTTCTTAAAATGTGCAAATCTAATAAAAAATTGGAGATCATTTGACTTGCTTATCAATATCAAATAATCACAAAATAGTAGAATGACCGAGAATTTAGAACTTTACAGAACGAATTAGAAACTTTCTTATTTCTTTTTACAAGGATCCCACTTTTTTAATAATAGTTTCCATGTAGGTATTGCGAACCCACTTAAAACGGGTTTTATTTTTTATAAGAAAATGTTTTTCTTCCTTAATGACACTAAATGAGAGATGACAAAGTTGCCAGTTTAAACTACATACATTACAATTACACCACCTTTATGTACGTTTTTGATATTTTTATTGCGTTGCATCTCACCATCTGCACGGAAGAAAAATTATGGTTTCCTAAAATTCTGATATTTATTAATAAAGACGGATTTTTCGTGGATAAAAATGTCTGTAATTTGAATGACCTTTTGATAATCATAAAAGTCATTATGAGAGGAAGTAATTGTCGTGTCACTGAAATGGTAAATCCGTGTATAAAAAAACTGTGATAAAAAAGCAGAAGGTGGTAAAAGTTCCACATTTTTCATGTCAATCAAATGTAAAAGTCGTGTCCTGGACTGATAAAGAGGCAAGTAAACTTCTTTTGCCATTATTAAACGTTAGTTACGTTAATTTAATGTATAATAATCGCAACGTCATTTATTTTGCACACTTGAATCAGTCTTAAATAATAAATTTAAAACAGGTAACAATTTGGTGTAATGTCCCACTTTGAAGGTTTTGTTTTCTGTATTAATGAAACAATGTTCCTTTAACTATTATTGTTTCTACGGACAAAAGGATATAAACTGGAATGTTTACTTGTTTTATTATAAATTGTTGTAAAATTTATAGCACAAGCAGATAATGAGGACAAGTAAAGGAAGTCTTAAGTAGAGGAAAGAAAACACTATGTACTCGAATAATCGTTTGATAAATAATTATAAATAAATAATTGGAATGCAAGCTCATAACGCGGAAATTCTTATAATTTGTGCAATAAATTGTGCACTTTGTACCAGTTATCTAGTAGGTAAATAATAAATATGTAACAACATTGTTAAACTTTTTTTTTATCATTGTTGACACCAACATGATTTGATATTGTTTTTTATGCTAATTTAACTTCTATTTAACTAATTAGTGAGTAGTTTAGTATAGTATCGTTTTAACTTGGCCAAATTTAAAAATTCGTGTTTTGGTTTGTAAAAATGTAAAAATTTTAATTTTAAGTTAGCACATAACGTATATTGCAGCAGTAATATTTTAAAGAAAGAATATTTTTCCGTAAAATTACATGTTTATGCAAATTTTTTTTGAACTTAGTCATTAAAATTATTTTTTTGCTCCACTTTTGATGTTGCTTTTATTATGACATTAATTATAATTAAACATGAATATAAACGGTATTAAAAAGTTTATGAACTTGTTATCGAGAGACAACTTTAATAGCTACTTCATTAATTAATTAATTTCACGTGCCTATAAACACTCGGAACAAGTAATAATGCGTCAAATATTCGCACTCAAAATAAAATTAAAACATTATTAATTTATTTCTCTCCCTCTTTAAAAAATTTAATTTAATAACGATCTATCGTTCAAGTTACGCATTGTTGCGTAATATAAGATTCAAGGTCCAATCAATCCAAAATTTTGTCAGATGAAAGGAAAACGGTCGTTTCTAGTCAAAATTAGTGGACACAGTTGAATGCATTGCGAATCAATTTGTTATTCCAAGAACACGGTTTTTAACGGATCAAAGGCAACGGCGGTATTTTCCATACAATACAGTGTCGTAAGTGGAATTTGCAAATAATAATCAGTAGGTACTATTTAAGGAAAATTAAAACTGCATTCCAATTTGTTATCATAAATTAGTTTTAATAACTCACTTTCACACGGTGTGACATCGAATTGTTTCACATGAGTAATTAATTACATTTCTAGGAAAGAAAATGAGCACGAATTTGACGATAAGTTTAATTATCAAAAATATACTATTTAAACGATTATTGTACGTGTAATTAAATGGTTTTAATTTTCCATTATTATAAATGATTTTTTTTTAATCCAGTCGGAAATAGAAATGACGTTGGTTGGATGTCCACCCAATAAACTACGTCAAGTTCTGAATTTTCGTCATATTATTGAGGAAGAAAACATATATTTAAAAATATTGAAGCCAAGGCGCGCTTTTCTTTTACGTAATTTAATTAATACTTGGCCTATAATTTGATTTTGTAATTTATACCTCAGGTCCTAATGAACTATTTTTAGATGGATTTAAAGCGATCTCGTGGCTTATCTTCACAGAAGCCGCGCCACGCGAACATCGCAAGATAACAAAGCATTGCAGGCTAATTTTACATTTTGTAAACTATATCAAGAAAATATGCGGATGCGGTTAGAGAAATCATTAAAGTCATTATTTTTAACTTATGCACTCAAGTATAGCCTCTCAGTTTTAATTGTTCAACCTAAATCTCTAATGAGGCACTTTATTGATTTCACAGTCATGCTTTTGCTAAATAAACAGAAATGCCCACTTTTGTCCTTGCAGATTTTCTTCGAGATCCAAACGTCAATTTATGTGCACTTTCCTCGTCAAACTTTTATGCTGGCTTTACGACCTTGTAAATTGAGCAGTAAAAAGACCCTCATTTCTGAAGTGCAGTCAAATATTGGTGCAAAAGGTTTTCTAATAAGTTTCTCTTTTAGTATGATAACGTTAAAAGCAAGTCTCTTTATTTGGAGTACAAATGCAACAACTAAATTTAGTGCTAATCACGCAACATTTCCGAACATAAATGTTTACGATTGTTTGTACAACAAGCTAGTCCACAATTTGAATGACAAATTTTGCAACAATGTTGAAATACCGTCCTTGACCATCATCAGATTACCATTTCAGTGTTTCTTGCAGGTAAATTTCGTAATCAGCCAAGTAGTAGCTCTTCTGTTAGCATCGCTCTTTCGCACAGCCCTACACCCTTCCAAAGCTAGTCCAGCGACAAGACACGCTTTTGGTCTTGTTTTCGCCTTACTGATCGGTTATTTTTGTTTTGGATTGTAAGTAATGCCACCTTTAATTTGTTTTTGATTTTGATCAATATGTATGAGAAGACAGGCCATTCATTTAGCAGCCCTCCCAGCAGCATGCTACGTTGTAATCAGGACACAAAGCCCAAAAATCATGCACAGGTATGTCTCTGTTTTTTTTTAGATCTAGAACAGTTTTATGTTTTGCGGTATTTTCAGAGTGGTTCTAGGGGTGTCATTACTTTATTTATCTATAATACACGTCCATCGACAAGTATATGATTATGGATCCTATAATCTCGACATAACGGGTAAGTAGTTTCATCGGAAATGTACCTCGTAAAAGTTGCGCTATATAGAATTTAGTTCGCTTTATTGGAATTGAAGGCAGAGAGTTACAAATAAGCACCAGTGCGTGTAGTAATGGCGCGATTATTGTTACTATTACAGGGGAAAAAACTTCAAGGCTTAATCGAAACATGAGCTACGAAGATACTAATATTCGAACAATAGACTTTAAATTAAATGACACAGTAGAGCAACATAATTAACATAATTAAATGCTGTTATCTTTCATTATTTCACATTGTTATTTATGCTGTTGACACTTCATAAATATTTTAACCCCGTAATGATGGATATTGCGTCATTTCCTAATCAAAACCGAATGGTCATGTTTCACAGTTCGGCAGAAGAAAATTTTTTCGAAAAAAATTGCTCATGAAAACGAAAACCAGCAATGTGTTCTAGGGCACCTCTTTTTTAAAAAAAGTCAAATTTTAAATTATTCTAGGTTGAATTACTTTAAGTTTGAAAAATTATAAATATGTGTGTATCAATATTTGAAATTTTCTTATTTTTTAAACTTTTGATGGGTTAGTCATTTAAAATTGTATAGTCGACAAGAGAATGTTTACATTTATGTCATACAGTTTTAACATTACAACTTTTAAGTCGTCAATTAACTATAAAAAATTGCAAAACTGTAGACCAAAAGACCCAATTTTAGAAATTGTTAAGGCGAAGCAAAAAATTCAGACATCCTTTGTTAAAATTCGGAATGTTTTTATAATTACAGTACATCGGCTACGAAACTTGGAAAAGTTACTACCTATGAGTTATGTATAAATTTTAATAAATCACAAAAGATTAGAATGGAAGACACAGACTTTGAAAATTTTATTTTAAAAACAAGGCAAAAAATTCCGACATTCAACATTAAAATTTCGGTAATTTTATTGCTACACCATAAACTTTGGGAAAACTACTACTTTTGAGTCGTGTACCTACTAATTCTACCAAACTGCAGAATTGTAGAGCAAAGACAGAATTTTGGGAAATTTTAATTTTCAAGAGGAAGGAAAATGTTTTAACATCCACCACCAAAATTCGCAATTTTACTAATTTTTGTGTTGCAGCTATGAAAATTGGGGAGTTTTCTACTTTTCACTCGTATATTAACTTTAGAAGACTGGTAAATTGTTGAGAAATAGGCGCACAATTTAGAAATTGTAACCACACTACCCACCAAATTTAACGCAAGTTCGGCTTTAATTTTAAAAATGGTTTTAAAAAATTATTGACGATTCACACCAACTTACCATTACTTTAATTTGATAGAGCATTAATAGGACAATCCGAAATTGCAAAATAAACTTTTGCTGTACATTCAGAACTAAACAGTTTCATTAACTGATTTAACACAAATGTGACAACAAATTTTTAAGTAAGCCAGAAATGGCTGTATGCTACAAAGAATACTGACTGTTATATATCAGTATTCGAGTATGTAAAACACTGTTTTGCAATAAGTGTTAATTTTGAAAAAAAATTAATATTAAATTGTCAAAATTGCTTCAAAATGCATCTACACATAAGAGCCCAGTTCAGCTTAAAAAAAGAAATTTATTTTTTTTTAATAAAAAATTGAAGTTTGCCTTAATTTTGCGGCACCGTGTAGTTATAATATTTTGCCGACTACGTTATTGGAATTTTTTACCCAGTTGTCTTTGTTTTTAAGTTGTATGACATAAATTAATTTTTAAAATGTAAGTAATTCAACCTAGGATGATTTAAAATTTGACTTCTTTAGAACACATTGTTGGTTTTCGTTTTTATGAGCAATTTTCTTCATACAAATTTCTCTTCCGGCGAACTGTGGTTTTATATGAATTTGCAGTTCTTTATTGTGGCTTGTGGTGCAGTACCACAAACCTAACTGCACCTCTCATCTCAATTTTTTTATTTCCAGGACCACTGATGGTAATAACGCAAAAAGTGACCAGTTTGGCTTTCCATCTCCACGATGGTTTGACCAAAAAAGAAGAAGACATGTCAAAGAGTCAGAGGATATACGCAATTACTAAACTTCCAACTCCTTTAGAATACTTCAGCTTCACTTTACATTTTCCATCATTAATGGCGGGACCAGCGATGTACTACAAAGACTATATGAACTTTATCGATGGTACCAGTTTAAAATCATCGGTATAATTCTTTTGTTTGGTGGATTAACTTTAACGCAATGTTTTATAGGTGAAGACTGGTAAGGCAGAGGATAAAACAATTGTGATAGAACCTTCGCCTCTAAGGGCTGTGTGTAAGAAAGTACTCATTGCGTTAGGGTGTGCTGTCATGTTTGTGAAATTTTTGCCCTTGTTCCCCATAAGTCGGGTGAAAGAAGATGACTTCTTGGAAAATACCAGCGTTACTCAAAAACTCGTGTACCTGTATATTAGTACAAGTTTAGTTAGATTTAAGTATTATTTCGCGTGGACGTTGGCGGATGCTGTTTGCAACAACGCTGGAATTGGATACGAAGGAGGAGACAAATGGGACAAATTCTCAAATGTTGATATACTCGGGTTTGAAGTAAGTTCTCTTCAAAAACATTTCGCCTTTTGTCTAGACTGTATAATTGCTCAACACAATAACCATTCAAACTCCCATTACTTTTGCACGAAAATTCATGAAGCAATAAACAATTCAACAATGAACCCAGTTGAAACCGAATGAGCTTGAGTATTTGCGTATTTATTGTGAAAATTGCAAAGACGCGATGACGAAGCTTTTGTTGCTCATTGTACCAAACACATTCACACTCTAATTCATGCAAACAATCGATTTGCTCGTCACCTAATTCTGCAGTTTCGATCCGCCTCAGTACCAACCCGTGCACTGATTTCGGTCAAAATCAATACTCCACATTGCTTAGCTACTACCCAAGACGCCTTATTATGTCAGTCAGTTTGAAAGCATTGAGGACATGGCAAGATTCGGGGACGTGGAAGTTATTCAATCCAGCAGTGCGTCTGAGGGTACTTCTGAGATTTCAGAAACCTTCTCTTTCAATGAGTTTGATCAGCGCCACATCACTTTGAAAATACTGATCGATGATAATAAAGTCTTCACCCAATCTTACCATGAAGACACTGCTGTTGGTGACTTGAAACATCTCCTGGTACAGGTTTTTAACATCCCCGCTCAGAACTTCGTTCTTCGTTTAAATGAAGAGGAACTCGTTGATGACGTATTTTTAAGAGATTTGGGGGCTCAACCGTACGGTGTTGTCGAGTTGAAGTTGTCGTCCTCGAACCCTGAAGATGTCTTGACAGTGGATGAGGCGTACAGGGAGTACTACACTGTCCCTGACGTTATAACAGTGCGGGTACAAACATCGGATGAAGGCCTCAAAGATGTGGTGGTTGAAGTGGAAAATAAAGCAATCGTTAAACCGTTTTTGGGTGGTTACGTAGACAAAACTTCAGGTATTGTGTACCATCATGGGTACACCCAGACCGGTCCGCCAAAACCGAAGATTCCCCCGGAGAATAAGAGCCATCGGGACACCCAGACTGCTTTCATGAGAAACCGCAAGTTGGACATGCCCTATGCTCATGCGACCCAAATGGCTACTGAAGAGACGTATATTCCTTCCGTCCATGACAAGATTTTCACAGCTGGACCGTACGAAACCGCAGACGAACGAGAGAAAAGGTTGGATAAAGAAGGGAAAGTTCGCACGATTCAGCGCTATTTTCGCGCGTGGTTGACAATGAAAAGACTACGAATGTATCACGAAGAGTACCAAAAGAGACTCCGTTTGACGCTCGAAAGAGAAGCACTAGAACAGAAGCAAGACATGGAACGCAAAAAACGAGATTTAATCAGCCGGGTTTTCCCCAGAACATCAGCGGACTTCTCCATGTTGTACGCAATGACCGAACGTTGGAAGAAAGCTGAAATAAAACGTATCATCGAGATGCACTGCGGTCCTGCAAGAATCGCCGAATTCTACCTTCTACTGGAAAAAGAAATCGAAATCCTCCGCTCCATCGAAGCCTTACGAATTAAACTGAAAAAAGACAGAAAGATCCAAAAGGAAATCGAGTTCTTCAAGACAATCGGTGATCCATGGTCTTTCAAGTGCAGCTACAAGAACATTCCAATTGTCATGGACACCATTGAAACCCAAAAAGGCAGAACTTTCCGAGAGTTGTACGAAGCTGTCTGTGACACTGGTTTAAACCCTTCTAAACGCATGCTGGTGTTACTGGAATTAAGACGTGGCTTCGAATCGCACATAAACTGTGAAATCTCCGCTGAAATTGTCGATTTAATAGATCGAGCCTGCGAACTCTTAGCGCGAGGCTTCCAGTATAAGGACATAGAAACGTTACAGAAAAGAATCGAAGCGTTGTTACTTCACCACTTTGAACTACGGGAATGTAACGAAGGAGTAACAAACCGCTACAATAAACTCGCAGAAAAGTCGATGAAAGAGAACCTGTTTTACTGTCAGAGCTGCCACAAACTAAAACCCATCGAATCGTACAATGTTAGTGTTAAAACCTCTTCGACGAAAGTCTGTACGAACTGTCGATTTATCGATAAATCTCGAGAACCATGGGTTGATATCTCTCCGTATCGGTTTATTTTGAGACAGATACGAAAAACTGAGAGGCTTCTCCACGCACCTTCCTCAATGGCGTTTATTGTACAAGATAAAGATATTTATTATATTGTTACACATATTTGGCATGGCCATTCAGCTTTGTCCGAGTGCGATAACATCTACCAATTGCGCTTGTGTCGTTGGGACAAAACGAAGGATTGGGCACCGTGGAACTGCATACTTCTAACAGCTGAAGAAGCTAAAGCTCATCTCAAGATTGACTCCTTGGAAGATGTTTACGATGAGAATTTCCTAAGTTTTGTGTTCAACAAACACGCTCTAACGAAGAAGTACTTTCCCCACGGTTTCGGCATCGATAAATGTGTGAAGGAAACGGAAACTAACGATGATTTCGTTGATCCGTACATTGAGCAGCAAAAGTTGTGTCTCAAATAAGAAACCGCAATAAAGTCGACCTGTCTAGCTACAAGTTTTGTTGTTTTTATGTAGAAACGACCTCATCATTCATTTATTTCCAGCTTGCGACAAATTTGCGTGACAGCATTAGTTCTTGGAATTTGGGCACAAATCGGTGGTTGCGAATGGTCGTGTACGAACGTGTTGACAAATACTCGATGGTCCTAACGTATTGTCTGTCCGCGATCTGGCACGGATTTTATCCTGGATATTACCTAACTTTTGCCAGTGGGGCATTCTTCACTCTCGCTTCCAGAATTGTACGTAAAAAATCTAATTCTAAAATGTGATCTTATTAGAGAGAGGTTTTAGATGCGCCAACGAGTGAGACCCTACTTCCAAATCAACGCGGAAACGAAATTTTTCTATGATGCCATGACATTTATAACTACAAGACTTTTAATGCCGTACTTTGTCTTCACGTTCGTGCTATTGGAGTTCTGGCCCTGCATTCGTTTGTATATGTAAGTTTGTTACTTTTACGATTGTATTGTTGTTTATATTGTTTTAATTCCTCAGGTACATGTATTGGTGTCTCCATGCAGGTGGCCTTATAGCAATCTTCCTTGTGCCCAACATAATTCCAAAGATTGAAGCAGGGAAAGGGTCTAAAAGTTCGATAGCACAAGCATTTGCCCAGGCTAGACCTCTTACCAATGGTGTGTCACGTCACCATGACTGATCACGATCTAGTTGGTGAAGCTTTAACTTGTAGCTAGTTCCGAAGATGTTTTTAGTTCTCATTAATAAATTGTTATTTATAGTAGAGTATAAAATGTAACTTCTGGGCCAGGCATTTGGCGTTTTAAAAATCAAATTTAGCTGTTTTCCTAAAAGTCAATAACCGAAAAAGGTCTAAAAACCTTCACAAACATTAATTTTTATTCACTCCAAAAGTACCCAGGGTAGAATTCCGAAATGTTAGCTTTTTTCCCAAACGAAAACAACTGAAAAAGGCCTAAAACCTTTGAAAAAGCATTAACTTTTATGCACCCCAAAAGTACCAAATCTCAGTAGACCACCAAAAATTGGGCACATTCTATTTATTTATTATTAGCTATTTGTTGAGCTGTTGTGAAGGAAGAAAAACTGAACGGACGTGGGTTTGTTGTTTATACCCATGAAAATCTGTTTAAGAAGCATCTATTTTCGTCTCATTGTAAACTAGATGTTTGTGTAAAGCGATGTCGCAAAATAAAAAGGTGATTTTGTAATATAAGGTGAGTAGCACACTTTTTCTTATGTTATTACGAACGTTTTCCTAGAAAATTAATTATTCCTGCCATGGCTCATGGTTGAAGTAAGAATATACAAGGAAAAAACGTCAGAAAAAAGTTGTATGAAAAAAGTAGATATCTTTGGCAGATCATATAAATTCAAATTCAACAATAATCAAAACAAGCAAAAAATTTTGCGATATTTTAAACAAATCCACTTTTGGAATCGGTAAGACTTTCGTCCTTTATTAATTGAATAAAACATTTACATCTCATTGAATAAATAAATTTTATAAGTTGAGTTTAAATTTAACAATGCGTCTCCACTTAAAATTATTGTATGTACCATCACTCGCAATTAAGTATTTTTAAAAAGTACTTACCATCTTTCCCATAGACTTAAAACTCACAATATACTACATTGCAGCAGTCACTAAATTTTCTAATTTTTTAAAAAATTAAAAACTACTTTTTCACCAAATAGCAAAGTTCTAAATTATTTATAGAAATTTATATTTGTTGATGCACTAATTTTTGATAGAAATAAATTTGTTAGACACGAAATGAAGTGTACACAATAAGATTCACAGATTTATACTGAAGGTTATTTTATTTAATTACATGGGCAAGATGCGATATGAGTTTTTATGTAAGTATGAGTTTTTTTTTTCGGTTTTTGTATGGAATAATAATAAAATCAATAAAAGGATAGTTTCTGGTTTTTGTAAAATGAGTCGAAATCAATTCTTATGTAAGATTAAATAATTAATCTTTAAGAGTCCACTAATTCGTGAATATTTAATTTTGATTTGCATTTCATACCTATTTCGATAAAATTTAATAGGCTCTAATTATGCATTAAATTCAATCACAAAATGTATTGAATGCAACTTAAAATTTGGAATAATAGACGAAATTTAACTGTGTTGTACTCTTGTTATTATGTATATCATAATAGCCATATTTTTCGAAAATTTTTGAAATTAGTTTTTTTAAAGCAAATATTTATAACTGGTTGCCTATCAACAATTTATTTAAGTTTGGAACGTTGTAAATTATTATTTTATTTATTTTTGTGCTATAACTTTCAAACAATTAATGTTTTTTGAATTCATATATTGCGTTTATATCATTAGCTATAAATTCTAACTGACTCCTATTATAATCACAATTTAAATTTTCGTAAATGCAGATTTAGTTTTACAGGGTTGGTACCTCGAACGTCAACTGTCTGTCAAATAAATCCTACCGCAATACTGTCAAACCTTCGACTTCAAGAAAAAGTGTTTACGAAACATGAGTGCTGTTGAGGAAAGCCTTGTGCTAGGATCATTTTAATCTACTTGTGCAATTTAATCAATCCTGTTGGTGATTTTGGTATTTTAAACAAAATTCCTTGAAATTTGATCGCATGCTTAATTCGCTGTTTTTCAGGGTTTCAGCCTACAGAAAACATCAGAAACGTTTCATCGACAACACATAATCATGAATTATTTTCACATGCTCTGTTTTGTTTGTGTTTGGTGTCAAATTTCCTGTGCACCTACAGATATATCATTTTATGAAGCGATTCTTCAAAAGTGCCCATCAGTAAAGTCCATTGATTCATATAAACAACACCCGTTGATAACCAACACTTGTAAAGACTGGAAGACAATTAGTGCACTGACTGGTTATAAAAATAATGATCGTGAAATCCTCTGTTTGTTGTTCTTTGAATCATTTACTGAATATTGTTCAAAGGGAAAAGTGACTGCTTTAATGTCTGATGCTATTTTAATACCATACAACTTAGATGATGTTTGCAAGTACGCGAAAACTGTGAAGAGATTGAGCGACATTTTTTCAAAAGAAGGCAACTGTGCCCAGATATGTGGTGATGAAATGGGATCAGTAAGATCTGTTTGTCGCAGTGCTTACTATTTTGCCCTTGCAAGTACAGCTTCAGATGTCTCAAAGGATCAACCTCAAGTACACCAAGATGCTCCTCATGTACCGCCTCCTGGTGATAAACCGTCTATTCCATCTAAAGAGTCTCACAATAAGCCCATTGACAAATCTGTAATCTCACCTGATCTAACAGAAAAATCTGCTGGAGCACCCCAACCAGAAACTGAGAAATCTCCTGATATACCGCCATCTGAAGCAGATGGACATAAAGGAAAAGTCCCAGCAGCAGCTATGCTGCCACCAAACCCAGAAAACAAGCCCCCACCAGACCCAAAGTCTCATAAATCACTAGAAGTTGCACCACATGTACAAGTTAGTGACGTTAATCCTAAATTGAGTGTGGAAAATGGAGCTAATCCTGCACCAGATTTAAAACCTGCGCCGCAAATTCCTGATTTACCAAATCAAGTTTCACATTCAACTGATAGAGTGGTTCAACAGGAACAACCCAGCCCACCTCAAGAAGTTCAAGAAGCGAATCCTAAGGGAAATGACGGGACTAAAATTAAGGATGTTAGTACACCTAATGTGGTAGAAACTCCTATACATCCTCAAGTTAGTGATAATGGCAATGGTGCTGGAGTTATTGCCAATCCAAATGATAAGCAATCTGGGAAATCTGACCATGAGATTAAAAATGAAGAGAGTTTGGATCCAGATTTGGATGATCCTTCAAACCAGTTACCACTGGTGGATCCAAATCAGGCTAATTTGGGTGAAGACGACGTGGATGTGGATGATGGGCGTAAGTGATTATTTCTGGCACAAAAATGATATTTTTTTAAAGATCGTTATAGAATATATTGTTTTACAAGTGCGAAAGTCGGGCATTTTTACGACGAAAAATAACAAGCCGAAATCGGAAAGTTTTACACTTAATTTTTTC
The DNA here is from genome assembly GCA_029298725.1 of Gnatocerus cornutus. Classification (NCBI taxonomy): domain Eukaryota; kingdom Metazoa; phylum Arthropoda; class Insecta; order Coleoptera; family Tenebrionidae; genus Gnatocerus; species Gnatocerus cornutus. Next base: position 12,433,993 of record CM055514.1, read on the forward strand.
TACTTATAGACAATAATTAGAGATGTAGATCTCTGAGCATTTTTTCATCAAAAAATATACAAAACATTTATATTTAAAGTAAGAAATACAATTCTTTTTACAGAAGGCGACTCTCTCCCCGATTCTCTACGAAACGAAAAAGACTCTAAGCCTTTACAAACCGACGAATCCGAACCAGTTAACTACAATACTGAAATGGAAGGAGACTCTTACTTCTTTACTTACTTCATGTTGTTATGCATGATATTTATCGTGGGCTACGTGTGTTATCACAACAAGCAAAAGGTAGCTGTACTAACAATTTAGCTTTGTCTAATTCAGATTTTCTTAGATTCTTGCCTTAATTTTGGAAGGACGACGAGGAAAACGACAATACCGAGGAAGAAGACCAAACTCTGCTAATTATCATAAACTAGATAGTAATTTAGAAGAAGCGATTACTTCATCGTGTAAGAAAAACACAAATAATGTGATTTATTAAAATCCCTATTTTGCTAATTTCCAGGATATTTAAATGAGAGTCCAAATTATTTCGATGTAAAATATGTAAATAAAAAGTGTACACGCATCAATTTTTGTAAGTTTATACAATCTGTAGATGAAATCATTTTTTGGGGTTCCTTTGTACTTGTGCCGATTTTAGTGTTGCTAAGATAGGAAATTATGTTAATTTATTTCAGTTGGTAAATAAAATTTTCTTAAATATTTGTGCTTTAATTAATATTGACAATATGATGCATCGCGGGTGCTCTGTTTTATCCATGGAAGATTGTGATCTATTCGGACGTACACACGGGGAAAATGGCCATTATTGCAGGATTTTCCAAAAGGGTCCCATGCCGTAATTCCTGTTAATTTCTATCAGAATGTTATGTAAACTACAATTCACTTACCAAGGAGGACATTGGTGTTTCCGGTCGGGCGTACTGTTTCTAAGCTAAGAGGTCCTCCTTCCTCCTGAGAAAAAAGTTAATAAAATGAAGGTGGATTACATGTAAATCTGAAATTTTTTTACCCCACATGGTGCTAATCCATCACCATTAACAGCGCACATAACGTCAGGATTGCCATTAAATTGACTACACTCTTGTGGCGATAATATTTTAACATTGTTCGCCTTAAATGTCTTCTGAGCTTGTGCTCCACAACAATAAGACCATTCGGCATTTTCGGCTAAGCGGTTGCTATAATCCAGAACTAAAAGAAACTAATGCTTCGCCTTCCAAAGAGTACTTACATTGATTACCCGAATACGGTAACTGAATTGGGTATATTGTCTTGCTGTATATCACAGGAGTGTCTACTTTTATCAATGCTAAGTTGTTACCAAGTAATTGGGGATTTCGGGGATCGAAATGGGGCTGTAAGATTATTTGTATGGCTCGTCGTTGTAGGGTTCGCTTTTGGAACTTTTCTGATAGATCGTTTTTGAAACCGTTGAAAAATCCAAGGTTGATGGTTACGTGTTCGGGGGGAGTGAATCTAAAATGAATAATTTTTATTATTGTTCGCTTAAAACAAAAAATGTAGCTCGAAGTTTCTCGATTTGAGCTAGATTTTAGCTAAATAATCACTTTTTTAAGAATTGTTATGTAACAACATACAAAATATGAGCATTTCTCAAGGCAAAATACTAAAATTGAGAGCATCAGAAGAGCATTTTCATTTGTTAAGAATATCTACTCATTTTACTAGTACCAATTTTTGTCGACTATGTCGGAGTACTGCACACAAAATTCCATCATAAATATCCACCGAAATTTACACATTTTATAGAGAAAATTTAACCATTTTGATATGTACTCCTTTAGTGTAAAAAAGAAATGTAGTGTAACTGTCGTAAAGTTTTTGTTTTGGGTTGTTTTGGTGATTAAAAAATTCTAGAATTTGTGTCTTAATTGCATAAATTAAAAATTAACTAAAATTAGTTAAAAACCAACTTACGGTAAAACACAAGTCTGCGAAGTTAAAATATATTTGTCATTGATGAGCGCACCAGAACAATATTTTATCATCCCCGGAAGCTCAATTATTATTTCCGCTAACCATGGAAAATGATAGGGTTGTAAAATTCCCATTTGATCTAAAGAAGCAGATTTAACAAAGAATGTTTTTCCAGCCGCTAAAAAAAACATAATAATGTTATTTCACGGTAATCAATAAAGTACACATACTGCATTTTACGGGAGACCAAAGCCTAATCTGGAATAAAGATTACATTAGATTGATATATTGTATAAGAATTAAGTTAGTTACTTTGTTACGTTTGCATTCGTTATCTCCGAAGCTTAATAGCGAAAGAAATGTTAAACACAGCAACACTTTCATGGTTCGGAGTGTAGACTATTTTATTGTTTTCATAAATGTTTTTCCCAATAATTGAATTTTCCCCACTCTTTTTAAAATTTTAATTTAGTATTTTCAAGAGCTGCTCGGGATAAGAAAAAGGCGAGAAGCAATCATAATTTTATTTAATTGTTCTAAATACAAAATAGTATTATTTTATTTGTTGAGATGTTTTCTTGTTCTTCTGTAAGATCTTTTATTTTTGTTTGTTGGATGTGTGTCTTTTTTACTACCGGACTTCTCATTTCGATCTTCTCGATCTTTTATAATGATTATATGAATTGGTCTTATTATACTGAATTGTGAATTATGAATAATATGGACTGGCTTTGGTTTCCTCCCAGGTTTGGGAGCTACAACAAAAAATTAGTTTTTTTCTTAGTAAAATTAAAACTCAACTATTTTTAGGTGTTGTAACATCAACTACAGGCGGAGTTGCATTATTAGGACTCTCCATCGTTGCATTGAAACCTGCTTTCTCTTCAATCCAGTCAATATAGTGGGAGACATCGGTATAAACTCCTAGTAAATTAGGGTTGGCACAATGGAATCCAAAAGACACCAAACCTATCAGAACGAACAAATCAATCACAATATCTAATTATACAGATTAAACTCAAAAGAAATACAAAGTTTTGAAGGAAAGAAGTAGCTAGAAAAGTAGATTAAAAGTTTGCAAAAAATTGAAGTTTGTGCCAGAATGAAACACTTTTTGTGGCAATTAAATGAGCTTAAGATAATGATTCTGCAAAAAAATTAATGGAGCAAAATTCCTTGAAATTATTCGATATTCGATTTGCTCCGTGGATCAGATTTTAATTAGAAATGAAATAATCAAAAAGTTATCTGAAATCAATACAGAATATAATCCAATGTTGCCTTCCTTTAGACAATTCACAATGTGTCACTACAAGTAACTTGAATTTCTCACCCTTGAACAACTCACTTTTAATAGCTTTAGGTTCAGCGCAATACTTGAAGAAACCACTGGCAAAGAATAAATAAATCTCAAGTCAAAATAATCCAAATTTGAATAAATCTGCACTGTTAAACCCACATTATTACTCTACCACGACTATTGTTAAACTGACGGGAACTCCGATAAATTAATTTTTTGCTACTTGTTTATCAGTGTTTTTATTCCCAACTCTTCGGTGATTTTCACTTACATATCGGCATTGAAAATGACCTAAACCACGAATTCATTAACGCATCGAGATTTCTGCACAAAACTGTAAACATTTTTCTCGACAATGGTAATGTTTTCAACCACGAAACTTTCACATTACTTCACACTCATTATAAACCATTTCAGCTTTGTATTTCATTGGGTTCACCCCGTATTCGCATTGATTTTTACCCAACAAAATGTAATTTCCGTAGTCATCTGTTATTTGGAACGGCCCTCCACTGTCTCCTTGACATGTATCAATTCCCCCTTGTAAATACCCGGCGCAAAACGCCTTCGTGAATTTTTTTGGATCATTCCCAGTTCGATTCATCATATTTTTACACTCTAAATCCGAGTATATTAAAAGTCGCGCTTCGTGTAGAGTACACGGTGTGGATCCATGGTACCGTAGAGTACCAAGACCTGGTACTGATCCCTCTCGTGGTCTAGTTTTGATAACTAAAATTTTAGTTAGTCGGAGACACAACCTGGCTGATACGTACCGGATTTTGGTAAACATATAGGTTGGTACCCATTGGTACTTTCCTTGAGTACCAAGACTGAAATGTCGTAGTAAGGTACGTTATCCATGTACTTTTCATGAATGTGAACTTTGTCGATGAAAAAAGTCTTCTGAGGGGTTTCTTTTTGGCACCTGTTGTATATACCCAGCGTGACATTATAGACATCTTCTAATTTTCTCCTATTAAAAGAGTTTTGAACGATGCAGTACCATCGATTTTACTTACTTCGGTGGACCGTGAGCTGTAAGGTACTCTCTGAAACAATGCGCTGCTGAGATGATAGTTTTTGAGCCTATTAAAGATCCACCACATGCCACCACGTCTGAAACCACCAGAGCAGCGTACCAGGGGTACTTATAATAACCTACATCGTACCCTCCTACAATTTTTTCTTCGATGGTACTTTGACCATGTGGTCTTCCACATATATTTCCTTGAGCATTAAGACGTTAGTTTGGGTTAAGATCATACAAACTTACCTTCTCCGTTTAATTTCGCGGATATTATAACATTTATTGAAAGTACGAAGGGAATACCAGCGAGTCTCATAGTGGTAAAACTATACTGTGTCATCAGAGCGGCACCCATGAATTATCAAGATATGTGAAGCATTTGCTAATGTATTTCAAGGAAATGAACTTTTAACATTTAGGTTACTTGTAATTAGCTATTTAAAGAAAATTTTGTTCGTTTTGCAGGTAGTGGTTTAAGTTTAAGGGCGTAAAAAATTTATTTATTCTTTTAACAAAAAGCATAACAATACTATCTTAAACCTCTAAAATAATTTAAATAGTATTTTACCACTTCGCCAATTTTGTGTACAAATGGGCCAAAGTTAAATAACTACCACCGTTTCCTCTATTTAATCTTGAACTGGAAGTTTATTGTCACTAGTATAAATAAAACACTAAATTGCCACCTTAAGAATATTTGGTACATTGCTACAAACTTAAACTATCCGCTAGCAGTAACATGTCTTGCGCGGATTTCAGATTCACGTCTCTCTTCAATTTCAGTCGTCTTATCTTCTACTTCTTCCTCTTCGCTGAGAAGAGGTGGCGGCAACTCTTTCTGGTTTCCGAAAATTGGATGTGTGCCGTCACCTTTATTCAAAACTCTAATTTTAACAGCCTCGGATTTTGTTTCTTTCAAATCGTAGACTAGTCCCATTATTGCTAGAAGATCTATGATGAAAGTAGTGACGGAATACCTAACTCCATATTCGGCAGCTCTGTAATCTGAAGGAAAAGCGTGATGGTAATTGTGCCATCCTTCCCCCAGTGCAATAATTGAAATAAAATAATTTTCAACAGGGTTCATGAATCTGGAAAAGTATTTAAGTAACGGGTAAAGAAGAATGAGAGTTTTACTTGTCATATGGTTTGGTTCCATAGATGTGGGTGGCACTGTTGATCAGCCAAGTTGCATGCAACTGAATGATATATCGAGCAAAGTAGGAAATAAACAAAGAATTGAGGAACGTTTCGTTCCAACCATAGATGGGTATAGCTATAGGAATACCCATTGCGAAAATTAAGTAGAGAAATTTGTAGTGGCTGAAATGAAGAAGTTAGTTTGGTAATATTGGAAAAATTAAAATTTACTCTTTTTGGAACATTACTAGGTGGTCATTCTCCAAGTCAGTTAAATCGATTGTTTTTCCTTTACTTATTACTTTTGGGTGTTTTCTACTCATGAGCCAACCAATGTGGGAGAAAAAGAAACCTCGGTTGGAGTTGTGGGGGTCTGCATCAGTATCGCTGTATTTGTGGTGTTGTCGATGGTCGCGGACCCAAATGTAAAGACAATTCTAGAAAAAAACGCTGGAAATTTACACAGGAAACCAAAAATTCCGACTAACACCTGTGGCCTAAGTAGATTTAGAAACTTTGGGAATTTGATTCTGGATTATCCAAAAGTGTTTAAACATTTGTAAGCATGCATTTCTGATAGTTTTAACAAAATTTTAGATTTACTTAACAGTTATGTCAAATTACAAAATTTTGGAGCAGAAGAAACAAAATTTAAAAATTTTTGTTTTTCACGCCGATCCAAATTTTTTTATATTTTAATTAGAACCTTTAAGAACCTTTAATTGTGATGATCTGATGCTGCAATAATTTGGAAAATTTATTGCTTTTGTCTTGCTTAAAAATATACTAAATTAAAAGTGTATCTATTTTACAAAAAATGACAAAGGAATAACATTTTTGCTTTATTCAAAACGGATAAATCTGCAATTAAAATTTTAAAATTATTAGTTTGTACTCCCAAAAAACAATTTTTTTTATATTTTTGTTTATTAAATTTTGGAGTTACATATTTTTCAAAACTCAATAAATCTATTTCATAAATTTTTATAAGCGTTTAGAAAAAACGATAATTTGTTCAATTTTCTTCAAAATTACTTCAACTGTTTTGGCATAAGAAGGTAACCCAATGTTTAAGCAAGAGGTTTTTCACTGAATAAACTATACACATTGTTAGATTTATCCAGAATAAACTCAAATTCACATCAAACTCACTGTCAGTCAAAATTGGATTTATTGAGGTTTGAAACATAACTCCTCAATTGAGTTAAAGAATTACGAGTTAGAATTGAACAATGTGCTGAAACAGGTGGTGGGTTAATCAAAAATGTAGTAGAAATTGGTTTGAGTTAACTAATACAATAAAAATAAAAAAGTTCTTCGTTGTTTTTTTGTTTTTTTTTTCGATTTTAATAACACAGCTTGATAATATTAAAGTTTAAATTAAAAATTTATTTATTTTAAATTAAGCAAAAAATATTATTCCTTAATCAAGTTTTTTCCCGTCTTGTGAACTAGATACTGTAGAATAAAAATTACTTCGTAATGTCGTAATTAACCTTTTAAAAATTTCCATTTCCAATATGCATCGTTTTGGGTTGCCGCCTTCCATTAAAACTGATGAGTCCACGACAATATTTATCTGTTATAATTTATATAAAACATTACTGTTTACCTTAAGTAATTATACACTTAAGAGATTGTACAATGTGTATTTAAAAATACTTAACGTGTTTGAAGTACGTGCACGCATTATTTTCTCAAGGTTTAACGGAGTAAAAATCGTCAAAAATAAGTAGAAACGTTATTTAAAAGAGCCTTTAATTTTATTCTGCAAATTCAACCACACTTCCTTTTTTTTCGCGATGAAAATGATGTGCGCTTGGGTGCTGACTGTAATAAGTAATTAATACGTATCATCTCCTAGAAAGTACTACAAATTACTTGACAAAATACAGAATCGTAGCGGGAAGTTTTCGCCTAGTTAAACTTTTATGTCATCAAGAACAATACCGAAAAAATATAGTGCATTATTGTCTGCGGAATAATATGCTCATGTAATTTGCGAAATCGTTACACAAAGATTATCCAAGCGACTAAATGTTCAAGAGCTCAGGTGTTGAAACGATTTCATACATTTTTTGAGTAATTAATCGTTTCCTCAATATTTGATTTGACTGGAATTGGCTTGTAAGTCAATGATTGGCATTTTACGCCAAATTAAAACAAATAATTTTCGAAATGAGCTAGTGCCAAGCCATGACGATTCAAATATTGACTTTTTGCAATCATGTTGACTCACCTGTCCGGCGATAGTGTGTAGAATAATCACTAATAATCTGACCAAAAACGAAGCTTTAAATGCTCGGTGTGAATATAATCTGTGAGCGCCTAGCGTTATACCTTCCCCGGAAACGAACATAAGGGTAATTGCTACAACAGACTTAAATTGCCTCTAAATTCTTTAAAAACTTACCCCAAAACGTTGTCAAAAATCGTGCATGAAAAGCCCGGTACACTCCATACATCGCCAATAAATGTAGCACCAAAAAACCGATAGCATTGAACCAGACAATTTTTCTCTTGAAAGTATAATCGGTACCGATATCTTGCGGTAAAAGCGTTTTTTCTTCAGTGTTTTTATTTTCTATTTGTTCCGTAATAGCCCCCATGATCCTGAAGGAATCGAAATTATTAAGGAAATAGAAAAAAGAACAAGATCGCGCGTAGTTCTTCATTGCGACTAGGAATGGATAAATAAAGGCATCAAAGAAACAATAAAATCGCCCCTCTCTATAGCGATCTTAAATTTAACCATGTCTGGTGGGGTTTTGTTAAAGTACGACAGATACTTACGCTTTGAATTTAACTCACATTATAAGAAAAAACAACCATGATGGTTCACTCCACGACTGATAATTTTCTTAAAAGTGATCAAAGATTTTTATAGGTGGTGGGTCGATTATCCATTCAATTCAACACAATAGAACTGTGGGTCATTGCTAAATTAAGACGCAGATTAAATCGAATTGATGCACATTCTGTCTTATTTTATTTAATTTACCTACCTACACGTGACACCACCAATCAAAACAATTTAGTAATGAGAATTGCATTTCATTTAATAACGGTCATTTTATTAAAAAACAGTAATGACAGTATTGTTCCAGTTTCGACATTATTATTATTGCTTGAAATTTTGTCAGATAAGCATTGTGGTGCCAGGTGTCATCCATTAAATAATTGTTACGTAAGAACGAATGGTTTGCAGTAGACGGACAATAGGAAGTTAGAGCTATTGGTACCAGTTTTTGCTGCTTTTAGTAAAACGAATTGAACGAATTGTTGAAAACGCCAGTTTTGGTAAAAAATGTGGCCAATTCGTTGTTTAATTTTTAGTTCAATACAATACATAAATAATAAATCAGTGTTAGAACATTTCTCATTACCTATTTTGTGGTTTTTACTCATAAATAACAGTAATTTATTGACACTGTTGTCTCAGTACAAATAATAATACTGAATCAGTTCTAATATTTATATGTAATGCTTAGAGGCATTTCCACACATAAGTGTGAGTCATTTTAAACAATTTTTGTTAGTAGTTATAGTTATATACTGAAAAGTATTACGAACAATTAGTTGTTCCATCGAAATTTTATGAAAATGGAATCTACAGAACCTTTTGCTCTACTAGACACCCTAAAAACGAATTAAATCGGTTAAAAAATAAAAAAGTTACGTGCAGAAGAATAATTCAAAGTTTCAATTTTTAAACTGCTCCCAAATCAGCAACTTCAAATTAGAATTAAACCATAAATAAATCTTTCACGATTAAGTAAACTGCAAGAAAATACCACCTGCCAGGGGAGAGAAATTTTGATTGGTCCAAATGTGTCGCGCCGATACTCAAAATGCTGGAAAGTGTATTGTTTTTTATAATTTTAAGTTATTTCCAACCCCTTTACACTATACGCACGTTGCACATAAAATATTTCAATTTTTATAACACTTGAATTGCCAAGGGAGAGAAAAATAATGGCAAAACCAAATGTGATGAACAAAAATGAATTCGAAAATATTTAATGATAAACTAATTTCATGAGTGTTTTAGGACTGGCATTTGATTTCTTATTTATCTAAGAAGGTGTAACTAACAATATTACAAAATTTCATGTGTTTGGATGTAATTGAACTAATTTTATACGTGTGGGAAACTAGGGGAGAGAAATTTTGTGCATTCAAATTGCATTTTCAAAAATTTGATCAAAGTTATAGGTATAAACTGTAGTGGTTCTTGTAGAGTCTAAAATGTACTTAAATGCTCTTTGACTGCAATTATTATATTTTCAATGTTTTTACATGTTTTTGGTTTTACTACCAAATTTACCATAGAATCACCCATATAAACTTTTGCCTCAGAAAAATTGCAACATTAAAATTAGTCTTGAACTTATAAAACAAACATTAAGTCCTGACAATGAAATTGTTATCAAAAGTTACTTATTGAGAACAATTATTGTTGAATAATTTTGTTCAATATTTTTCGTTTTTAATATGTAGGTGTTTATTCTGATTAATAAATTAATTAACCTGTCATAAAATTATATTTATGCATCATTTAGGAAAGTTGTAAATTTTAATAACTAAAACGTCGTTTTATCGAAATGCAATCTAAAAGGTTAAAAGTAAGAACATATGAGAAGTAAAAAAGATTCAGAATTGAGTTGCCGAATATTCGTAAAAATGAGCAGATTGTACAATTTTTGAGTGGGCTGTTCAGCGACTAGACTTTATTTTTATTAAAACTTTCTTGCTGTTAGTTAAATATTCAGAATTGTGATCATTTACAATGTGTTTATCACACTTTTTGCCCGTTTCAACGTGTTTACTAAAATACTGTTTTAAAGTGGTTTTGCTGATATCTTTAAAACGTTATCTCATAATTTAGGTCTTTTTGTTCTTAGTTTTTTTAAAATTTTCTTATCTTTCTGTATTAAGGACTCTCACAGGTTCCAAATTTGCCTACCTTCGAATTCTGTAGTCTGAAGACAAGAAAAAGCTATAAGGAATCTCAAAGTTTTAAAAATTTTAAATAAAAAAATCCAAAATAAGTCAGTAAAAACTGCAAATTTAATTTTGGAATACTTATGTATGTCATTAAATCCCTCAGAAAACCAAAGCAAAAAAAATACGTAAACAATTTGAAATAATAATAATAATCTGAGTCATAAAAAAGTCTTAAAACTCAAAGAGTAGTTTGGATTGAATATTGAAGAACTTTAGACAATTTGAAAAATATAAAGAATTTGAGAAACCTCCAGAGATCTCACACCAAACGTTCGCGAAAAAAACTTTACACACTCGTTGCATAAACATTTATTTTGAAGACTTTAACACATTTGCGAAATTGGAAAGTTTTGCAGTTTAAACAGGCTCTTAAAAGAAAAATCATTCTGTTTCAAGAAGCATCTTCAAGTCTTGACGCAGTAGCAAGCATCTCTGGTATTCTGTATAATCCACGACAAATGTTTATTCACTCTAGTATAAAACCCTGCACTTTTATGAGCAGAGCCACACTGATTTTGACTTGTTAGAACCCCTAAAATCAGATAATTACTCTCCGTTTTTAGTACCGTTTTTCTTACCTATCAGTTCATAAATCCCTCCATGAGAACGATACATTACTGGACTTCCAGCATCCTCCTACAAGACAACTGGAGATAATTCTCCAGAAATTCCCACATACTTACATGGCAAATCACACTAGAAGTTCCGACTAAACCAATACAACCTTTGTCTACAGTGAAAAAATCAGCTGGAGGCGCTGTTTCGAGACATTCTTGTCCACCTAAAACTGGCAAGCCTAATTTTTTGGGGCGGCAGGAAGGAGCTGTGGCCTCTAAATCTTTAGGCCATCCAGCGATGGTAGCAACCTGTCCTGTGTAACTAAAACCTAAATATTAAATTTCTATAAATGTTCTCTTTCTGAGATGGAATTACCGGGAATTGCTAAACAAATGGGTGATATTCTTCGATCGAAGAGAATTGGAGTGCTAAATTTTAATAATGCAATATCGTTGGCGTGATTCTCCACATTGTAGTCTGGATGTATTATAATTTCTTCAATGCTAACGTTGGTGGAGGACACATCAAAACTGCATTTATTGTAACTGCCTAAAGAGACTTTCACGGAGTATGGAGTTAGTCTAAAATTTTTCAATAAGTTTGAAAGAAGAAACGGTTGGATTTTTACCCAATTAGTGGCGCAGCTCCTGTGAGAACATATTTGTTGTTTATTAAAGTCCCTGGGATCGTCTCAATCTTATCAATTTCGCTTCCTGAATGAGCATGGATGGCAGCCATCCACGGGAATTCGTGCCCTCTCAAATATTCACCTCCGTAAAATCGGGCTTCTCTATTAGGCACACCACACCCTTTAAACACCGGTGAAACCTACAATAACTCAAAAGTGGAGAACTTACTGCATTTGCAAGGACTGAAAATAAAATCCAATAACCCTTTTTCACTCGGTTTTTCATTTCTGGAATACTAAAAAAATGATATTAGAGGTAGTTTTGTTTTTCTTAACTTACCCCAATGAAAATTAGAAGTATTAGCAAAGGAGTTAGTTTGAACATCGTGATGGTGACTTTGGAACTAGTTTGAGGTCACTGGACTTGTTTTCGCACTCTGTCTGTCTTTGATGATTTTCGATGTTCTGAGCTTAAAATTATATAACGGGAAAATGAAAATTGGAAAATGTGGGTTTGACCTCAATTGCATCATATTTTCTCTTTTACAATTAGTTAAAATTGGTGATAAAAACTGATAAGAATGTGAATTAATGACATGTAAATAAGAGCAACAAAAGTTTATACTTTATTAATCGGTTTGTACTAAAATGTCGAGAAGAAACTAGTGCGATTTAAACAATCACCTACATATATAAAAAATTCAGCATTTGCAAACCAAATCTTAATTTTTTTTACATTTTATTTTGTAATAAGAAAACAACCCCCCATTTGGACCAGAAGGAAAACCAGCGATTTCAACGATCACGTATAAAAAATTGGTATTAGCTAACTCAAGGTTTACTCAAAGCAAAGACGAACATACTTGGAAATATCGTAAATACTTAGTTTGCTTTATTTTAATGGTTTTACGTAAAGTTCTTAAATTGACCAATTCTGCCATTTTTACGGGAACACAATGTGTTCAGTTTGAGCATTTTCTTTCAGTGTGGACAGTTTAAAATTAGCAACAGAAAATAATGAACACACAGCAAATATCCTTGTTTTGCGGCCAATTATTTAAATGCTTTGTTTGCTTGGCTTGGTAAACCAAAGACGTTTTAAAAATCGATTGGAATTCTCAAGAAGTTGCGATGATTTACAAGCCCATAAAGAGTGTGGCAACATAATGTAAATTATTAGTTATTACCAATAAACATGGTAAAGTGTGTATGTAGCCTTATTGACAAAGTAAAGAGATAATATAAAATAGTTGACAGCTGTTGTTAAAAGTTCATAAAATACTAGAATTTGTAGTGAGAATGAGCTGCAGTGCAGCTATTTTTTTTAAATTAAATTCATTTAATTTTTTATGGGTCCATGAGCCCACTTTATATTTGTAAATTTGCTGTACACAGCTTCAACTACTCGTACCACAACGACAAGAATTTGAAACTCTGAAACTTTTAAAATTATGACAATTAAATTTTGAAATTTTTGTGTTTACATCAGTAATTGTGGGCAATCACTATATTCTAGAGCAGAAGAACCAGATTTTTTGTAAGTTTTAATATCCCCATTTATATATATTTATGTACAAAGTATTTATTTATAAGTGTTTCGTGCATCAAGGGTGGCTCTGGAATTCCTGTCATACATTATTTTGCCGCTTTGTTTTCATAGTGAACTAAACTATGTTAAAAATTATTTAAAACGTCATTTACGTTTACCACGTGTCTGTTACAGCTTTGTGTCCAAGTTTTCGATTTTAAGACTTCAAATCACAACTAGAACAGTTTTTTTCAAAACTAACTTTGCTCGGTGTTTGTGGTCAACTACAAAGTTAAAAAAATCTAAACCCTCATTTGAAATCAGCGGCAAATTTCTTCGACAATTCATAGCCATCTTTAATTCTACATTTATAAACACTTGTGTAATATTAATTCTTTTTTTTTCATTTCAATTTTCCATCTCAAGGTTTCCAAAAACTGTGTCTCAAAAATTAGATTACAAAAACCACCTATTTAACTGAGATTGTCTCTATAAACGATTAATTTAGCTTTTAATTCTGCAATGCAATCATAAAATTGAAACAATGTGAAATGTTAAACTCAATTTACTGCCTCGCCCAAATTCATTATCATCATTCCGCATTAGAATAAACATCCATCAATTCTTCCACCCAAGAATACGAAATTTTGGAATACTGTATATTTAATTACGTACATTATGAATTATAAAAAACGTGAAGAATATTTGATTCTACTGTTAGATCCGTGTAAGTTTAGGTACTTTATTGCCTACTTGGTAAACTCGATAAACCTAAATTGCACACTACATAAACACAAAATTCGAATATCACAAATTACAAAAAACTATGACTGTTTTCAGTCTTGACAGAAACAACCATCTTTAGAATTTTCGAGAATCCAATCTAAATATCTGGTGACCCGCGTGTAAACGCCTGGATAGCCTGGTCTCGCACATCCATTTCCCCAAGAGACAACACCTAAAAAATTACGATAATTAAAATTTCACGATATTGAAACGAAAATACCGATCAACTCGTATTTTTTGTCTTGTCGTTGTGTTACCAGAGGTCCACCACTGTCGCCCTAGAATGATAAATGTAAAACGCTCGTGTTACGATGGCACGAGTTACCTGACAAGAATCCTTTTTTCCTGTGGCAGGATATCCCGCACATAGCATGTTATCTGAGATCATTTTAGCTGAATAATTAGTATTTCTGCAATCTTCGTTACTAAGAACTGGGACTTCAACTTCTTGTAAAATACACGACGGTTTTCCATCTTCCTGTAAAGTTCCCCATCCTGTCGCCACAGCTGTAGCTCCAACGTACAATTGCTCTAAAAACCGAAAGAGAGCTAACGATGTGATTGTGGTGACTCCTCACCTTTGAGTTTCGGCAAACAGATCGGTCTAATGTTCTGCGTGATTGGTACTCGATCATTGAGTCTCAAAAGCGCAATGTCGTTGTCAAAGTTAAGAAAACTGAAAGCTCCAGCGATGGCTCTTAACACGAATCTTGATTCTGGCTTCTTTGTATCCACACAGCGATCATGTTCTCCAAAAGTGACCTTGATCATGAACCACATGAACCTATAAAAAGACGTCGAATTTAATGTCTTGTAGGCAGAATCGGAAGGTGTAGTGTAGGATGGATAGTTATTGTCTCCAATCCGATAAATCAGTTCTTTGGAAAAATGTGGTTTAATCGAGGTCATACGGATAGCGTCGTCGATAATGAACTTATAAACCACAAACTGGTCTGGGCTACTTTTTGTTTACTGTCTTTGGAATGGGCAATTATGGATAAAATCGTACGAGTGAACCTGTTCCTGTCATCTTAGAACTGCGCCAATTGGGTCGATCTTTATCCAAACTTTACGTTTTTTTATTCTACTACAGTACAATGCATTCCGATCTGATAATTGTTTTCTTGCGAACGAGGCTGTAGAATGTTAATGACTTATTGTGAAATGAAATGCTACTGTTACCCTTTGACGCAGTGAGCTGCTGTTAAGACATAGCGGTCATTGATCAGCATTCCTCCACAGTAAAACCTGTTGAAGTAGGAAAGGCGAGCCATCCAAGGAAATTCATTTTCGTTTGTCGGTTTTCCACCTACTATGCGACCGTTTTCGTTTCTAATACCGCAAGCTACAATAAGAATTACAGAAAAATAAAAAAAAGTGAAGCACGAACTTACAGCAAGAACACGGTGATGTTGGAGTGTCGTGTCTAACTGGAGGGTGGTTCCCAAATGATCCAAATTTTGGGCCGAAAATTTTCTTTGTTATGGTGTTCTGAGCAGAGACTTTCTGGCGAAAAAAATTTTTTAGTGGCGAGAATCAAGTGCAATAAACTTTCTCTAGCTTAAGTGGGGAACAGTAATTGTTTTAATTAAAATTGTTTTCAGGGATAGTTAGTTCAAGAACAATTGGAATTTATATCTTAAGGTAATGAAGTTCACGTCACGGTGTTTGAATTTAATTTACACTTCCTGGAGTTGAACTTGAATTTATAAATGGAAATATTCAATGAGTGTGTAAAGAGGAAAAAAGTGAAATATGGAAACTGTTTTCTTGAAAGAAATCACTTTCACGTAAAAAAATTACGTCACAACCAAAAAATTTAAAAGTTTTAAAATGAATTCTCTTGGCTTTATATTTTTGCTCTTAATTTTCCTAAAAATAAGTCTGATTTGAATTTGGATTTGAATAACATATTAGTTAAGTATAAGTTTTTTATTCGTTCTAAAGATAAAAAATTATATCTTTTTTTTGCTTTATATTTTTGTGATTTGGCATACTTAATAATGAAGTCAAAATCAATAAATTTTCGGAATTCAAGTGCTGTAACGTTAAAACTTTCTAGATAATTTAATTAAGAATGTTTATTTTTAACATTCGTATTTTTGTTCGTTTTTTTCAAATTTTTTATTCGTTCTAAAAATAAAAAATTATAAAAATAATTATTGCTTTATATTTTTGTAATTTAGCATACTTAATAACGAAGTCAAAACCAATAAATTTCCGGAATATAACTGCTGTAATTTTTTAAAAAATTTAATTAAGAAGCTTCATTTTTAAGATTTGTATTTTTGTTCGTTTTTTTCAAATTGAGTTATTTCTCTAAATTTCAATACCGTGTACCGTGACATAAAAAATTCTAAAATTTTAATTATTTTAACAAAAAATGTTATAAAAAAATAAAAAACTAAATAAACTAAAATTTGCTTTTGCTCTTATTCTATAATTTTAGTAAGACTGTCAAATTTGCGGTTTAAAAATATGGAAAACCAAAAAAATTAAATGAGAACAAAATAAAGTAATATGTATTTGATGAACAACAATGAAGATATGAAAAATTAGCTTCTATTATACACGTACGTATTTACATAAATTTCGCCAATAATTTGACCACATCCTGTATTTAAAGCCAATTAAATGTTATTGTTCTTTAATGAGTTCGTAATTTTTTTATAGTTTAATTTATGATATTACCTTGTTATAATAAATATAACTAAACCAAGCGTTTCAATTTTTTGGATAAAACCCCATAAACGTCATCCAAACTTTCATTTGCAACTTGCTAAAAAGTTTTCGAACGTGTTGACATCAATAAGCCCGGCATTCCTTAAAACTGATTTGAATTAAATTTTGCCAGTCCATACACCTCCGAAGTTTTATTTGAATTACAATTAAACCGTTGAAATAGTTAACGGATTTAAAATTTACGTGCCTCGAATAACAAGTTGTACAAGTTGGAATCTGCAAAAATATATCAGCCGATGTCGTCGCATAAATCAACAGTTTACTGTTAGTCTTTAAGATTGTAAGATTACTAAAAAATGCAGCATCTCCTCTCTCTATACACGCTAATTGCTTTAATAATCCCATTAAGTTTTATTTATCTTCGCGATGAAATGACAAATTAAACACGCGCCAAAGATAAAAACTGGAGACTTACTTACAGTTCCACTTTCTGTAAGAACCAGCGAAAGAATCAGTACACAAACGAGTGCTTGTAGTGAAACCATCATGTGTAAGAACTAAGCCAACTGTGGAAAACCAAATCAGTATAACCACACTACATTGATCTTCACTCCAGCACCAACAACTTCTGGTTGCGAACTGTCAGGGAATAACTTGAAACTCGCCGGTCTCAAAACATGTTGATTAACATTAATAATACCTGAATAGTCGTTTTGAACATTGTTGGATGAGAGCTATAAAAAACTCTAGTTAGTGAGAGTAATCTTATTAAGTGAGTTTAAACACACTTTGAATTACAAGCATGTTCTGATGTGTAACATTAAGTTGAATTATGATGAACATGAAGTTCCTCGAAGTGATTAAGTGTGTAACATGGTGTTTCTTCGGAGGACATTGACACCTAATTTGTTACCTTATTGTAGTTTTTATTTTGTAATTAGCATACCGACCATGCATAATCTCTAGTCCAATACCGGTTCAATAGAACAGACAGGTTATAAATTGTCTCAAAAATAGCATCAATTTTTTATTTTACAAACAAAATAAATAAATAAATTATTCTATGAACACACACACGTATCGTCCAAATTATATTTCAACCAACTAATATATTTAGAGACTCTTGTATAAACTCCTGGATATCCTGGACGCCCACATCCAACTCCCCAAGACACAATTCCTGCAACGAAAGTACAAACACTCAAAATCTTCATTATTTTTCCACATTTACTAAATTTTCTATTTATCTAACACAGCAGCTGTGTTAACAATAAATTAGTCTAGAAACCAGATTTTAGAACTATTGACCTCTTCTTTATTTATTTTTGGGTGTTAACGTTCAAGTTATTGGCCTTCCAAGGACGAATAACTCACCCACAATTTCGTGCTTGTCTCCGTTGGAAACCAACAAAGGTCCTCCACTATCACCCTGACACGAATCCATGGCACCTCTTCCTGCACATAACATGTACGAAGTAATTCTAGAAGCCCTATATTTCATCGCTCGACACTGGGAAAGTGTAAGAATGGGAACTTCGACTTCTTGGACAACATTCGGTAACATACCACCTTCTGCAGTTCGCCCCCAGCCAACAACAGTACCGACTTTACCAGCCGGATCTTTACCTAAACACGTCTTCAGTAAATTTGTTTATGAGAGATGGCTCGTACCTGAGGGCAAACAAATTGGACGAATGTTTTTAGTGAATTCTACCGGTTTTCTTAGTTTGAGGAGTGCGATGTCGTGGTTGTAGGATTCCTGGTCGAAATTCCGATGTCTGATTATGGAAGAAACCGCTCTCATTTTCGCAGGAGTGTCTTCGGTCGTCGACTGGTCGTGGTCCCCCAAAATAATGCGAATTTTTGATCGTTTTAACCTTTCAAACTAACAATTAAAGAATGTTAAAACAAAAAATTAGAATACCTCCTGACACAATGTGCCGCAGTTAGAACATAATCCTCGGTAAGAAGAGACGCACCGCAGTGAAAATGCCCATCGTACACTATTCTAGCAACCCACGGGTACCTATTAATCCCAGTTGGTCGCCCCCCAACTATACGATTTTCTTGATTAGAGAGACCACATTCTGAAAAAAAGTCTTCATGGAGGTCAGGTTTGTACAACGGAAAAGAAAACTTCAATGAAGAAAGTGGCAGAAATGAAGCGTGCTTTTGTTAACTTACCACAAGTACAGTTTTTTGTTTTTGCTTCATCGTCGTCATCTTCGCTGGAATCGGTTCCTCCAGTGAGGAAAGATGTTAACCCGAGAAGTTGGTTGAATAAGAATTTGCCGTTTCTTGTCGTGATTCGAGAGCTCGTGTTGGATACTTGGAATTTATTTTTCTACAAAAATGAAGTAGAAATCAGGGAATTTTTTATTCTTAGGATTTCCATTGTGAGAGTTGTTTGGTTTTGGTTTACATAGTGGTCCTTTCTCTCTGAATTTTATTAATTTGTGGGATTAGGTTTGACCGACTAATGTGGTTAGCATAGATTTCCTGAGGTTTAGATCCCGGCTGCAAGTTTTTTGGCAGCTTGGAACGTTTGGATTTAACATTGAATAACTGATGTAGAAAGTGAAACAGATTTTCCAAAAAAAAACTTGAAGGAACTTACAGAGCTGTAAATTAATAGTCATGACATGAGCTAAAAACTAGATCTAAGAAGACAACAAAAAACAGAATTATGTCTCAATTTAACTAATTTCAAGTCCAGATAAACAGAGCAAAAAACAATGGAAAAATAAAAATCATTGAATTAATTAGGTTTTAGATGAAGATTTAGTTAATATTATTTTAGGACTGGATTAAGTTGTATTGTTTTAATTACATTACAATTAAACTCAGTTGACATTCATTCAATAAAGACAATTTTTGATGATTAATTTTTAACATCACGAAGTAAGAACAAGTACAATCTGTTCCATGCTTAATGAAAATTGATGATTTATGGGGTTATTAACTCTTTGATCGAAGAATTTACACTTCCCATTCTAAGCCGATTAACATTCAATTTTAATCCGATAACTTCGCAATGCGTTTGAAGCAGTGTGGCAATTCTGTTCCAATAATTGATTAATTTGATATTGTTTACCTTAATCGAACGATTGTGTGATTCGATCCGTGTAGACCACCCACTGAAATTATTATTATTGCCTTAATCTTTATTGTTGATGACGTTAAAAGCTGTGGTTTTATACCAAAGTTTCGCACAAAACTGATCGTGTAAATATAAAACAAACTTTCTCAACAAATTATTATTTCAATTGGATTTCTAAGACTTAAACAATTGTTGAACTTGTTTTAATATTCAACCTACATCGTCTATAATCAATACTTTCGACTAATTGGTAAGAAGTTAAATTTTATCGGATGAACTTACATCTACAGAAGCAATATGTCCTTTAGTCGATGGCACAATAAGAAGACACGAGAACCATAGCACGTGTACAATTTTGGGATTCACGGTCATCTTTCAACTTCACCCGATTTTTTTCCGAGCACTTCCACTTTGTTAAATTAGGAACACAAAACACTTCCAGTCTTGCAATATTTAGTTAAATCAGTCGATTTTATTTACCGTTTAGGTTAGTAACGTTAAAAATAATAATTAGTTAAATTCACGTGGTGCTTTCACCGTCTACCAAGGACTGTTAGCTCTTTCACTACACCTACGAAGAAAGTGACTCGTATTGAGGCAAGATACGTCATGTTATATCCCAAGAAGGACGCAATTACAATTTATTACTAAAAAAGTAATGAATCGAAAGTTTCTAGTTTGGGAATAAGGCACGTATGAAAGCGGCGCCAACGGGAAAGCCAAGGTTATTAAAATTTAATAAAGTACCAGAAAACTTTCATGTGAAATGACAATTTAATAATTATTCACACGGACAAAAACGCCAAATTATTGAGTTAATTAGGAATAAGGAGCATTTTTTAGGTTTCTAGAACACTGCTCAATATTAACATAACTCGTGCATTTCATTCAAGATTTTTAAACTGATGGCCTGAAAGAGAGCGTGATTTGGGTTTTCTGAAACAGTTACAACTTACTCATCCGTGGAAGTTTTTATATTATTCTTAATTTTACTTTTTATTTCGTCCACGTTGCGCATCACGCAACAAACTATTTAACGCAGTGAAAAACTAATTATATTATTTAATACTTTATTATGGTAATACATGACTACATCTTTGGCACCGCTGACATCATCTTAACTTATTTTGGCACATACGTTAAATTTGGCAAGGAGGAAATTCCGCGTGACTAGAGACCTGGTTATGCTCTTCTGGGATTCTGACCCGGAGGAGGGCAAAGACACTCGCCATCAAGCGACTCTTGGATCCAGTCCAAGAAGTTGCCGACTTTGGTGTAGATTCCGGGGAGGTTCGGCCGGGCACAGCCACGGCCCCAGGAAACGACGCCAATTATCTCCATGTTTCCGTTGTCGTTGGGCATATGAAGAGGTCCTCCACTGTCGCCCTTGAATAGAAATACTAAATGAGAGGAAGAATTGTTGTGGATTTCCACTCACCATGCAGGCGTCTCTTTTTCCCTCAGGATACCCGGCGCAAAACATATTTTCCGAAATTTTGCTCTCCCCGTATTCGGATTGGTAACAGTCTTCTTTCGACCAAACCGGGACGGCGACTTTTCTTAAGATTCGGGAGGGTTTTAATTTTTCTCCCAATTTCCCCCATCCCGCCACAACTGCCGTTTTTCCCGTGTAATCCACATTACCTACAATTCTAAATTAAAAAAGTTTCGACTCGTTTTGTGTTCTGACCCATGTTTGGTAGACACGCAGATTGAACAGTGGCTCCGAACTCCAGAGGTTCGTCTAACTCCACGACGGCAATATCGTTGTTAAAGCTGAAGGCATCGAACGCTTCGTGCTCCTTTATGTTTTTAACTCCTCGCACGATAATTTGTGAGAATCTGTCTGGAGAGTCTCTGTCGTGATCGGCGAAGACCACTGTAAATTCTCTGTCCGCAAACCTGGAATAATCCCTTGAATTTTTTATTCGGAATGGTATTAGAGAAAATACCCGTTGACGCAATGCGCAGCAGTCAATAGATGTCTCCTGGTGATCAAAGTGGCACCACAGTGAAATTCGCCACCTTTGCCTAGTCCTGCTATCCAAGGAAACTCGTGGACTTTCGTTATGTTTCCGCCGACCACTCGCATTTGCCTGTTGCTTACTCCACACACTAAAAATCGAACTTTCTTCAAAACGTGGTCCTTTGAATTTAGTCGCAAAAGGAAAAAAAATTGTGAAAGCTTGTAAAGTGACGCTTCATTAAATGAGGTATGAAAGCACTGAAGTAAATTAGTCAGCTGGGTTTTATAGGTTCTGCTTGGCGGACGCCAGTCTTAATTGTTGCTCTAATTAGTTCAATTTTTCGCACTTACCACAATTGCAGTCGCTTCTCCCTTTGCGTGTATCCTGCGAAACAAACACTTAACATTGGAAAAGTTGATTTAGAATCGTACCTTTGCCGGCAAAGCGTGCACAACGTTGAAACAAATCACAACAACAACGAATTTGAAATTCATACTGAGTAATTTACGTGTATAAAAATCAAGCACAAACTAATTACCATCATTTTGGTATGGATTGTTTTTATACAAACTCTGTTATGTTTCAATGTTATTTTGGAGGGGTTTCTCCTTGACCATTTTCGTCGATATCAGATTTACCTACTTTACTAGTCAATGTCTAGGGATTCATATGCATTGAAGGTCGATGCATGTGCATGGTTGACACATTTTCGCAATTGGTCTGAGATAATTTTCCACCTTCGTCTACGGGTTCGAAGGTTAAACCGACTTATTACAACATTTAGGCGCCATCCTCGTTTCAGAATTTCTTTATTTTTGATCCCGCCAAATTTACATTGAAAGTGGTTTTATAGTTTCTTATCTTATTAATTAACTAACGAATTTTAATAAACTTTTTTTGAAAAGTAATATCTGCTTTGCTATACGCGCGCAGGTGCATGCTTTCCGCAATATTAGGTTAGATAAAACGTCCTTTGCGCAATGCACCAGCCGTTCATTTCCGAAGATTTAAGAACAATTGACAAGAATCATAAAATTTGTTCCTAACACACATAGAAAATGGGTCATTGAAACTTTTATTTACAAACACGGAATGGAAAAATGATTAAAGTTTCTGTTTTTCATTGTGTTCCTTCGGAGCTTTTATTTAGTATCGTATTTATTTCCTCCTGCAGCAATTTTGTTGTTTTTCTAAGATATTCTAGTGATAAAGCTATCAACTATCCAAATTGGTTACTTCAATGCGACATTAATTTTCTTTATTATGTACATTTTCTCTGCATTTCCCACGTTCGAACTTAACAGATGCATTAGCTGATGCATTAGAGCATTTTATGAGCTGATTTATTACCATCCTGTTCAAAATGGCCTACATTTGCTTCCCAACTCTGATGTCTTTATAAAAATTTCACTTTGGATCCGATTTTTATTAGTCAGAAGTTGATATTTAAATTAATGTTTTTTATTATTTATTTTTAGAATTTTCTATTTTAGGATAATTCAAAAATTTCCAACATTTTATGTTTAAACCTACAATTGTCTAGTTATGCTTATGATTCCGCAAAATTACAAAATTAGATCGGATAATACAAAGTTTGAAATTTTTTCTTTTTATGGCGGATTAAGAATTCTATTTTATATAAAAATTTATAAGTTTTTGTGTTATGGATCGTTTTTTTGATTTATGAGCTAATTGAAAATTTATAGAGCAGAAGATATAAATTTAAACAAAAATCGAAAATCTTGAAGATTTAATTTTCTCGTAGTTAAAAAAGAAATAACTTCAAAATTTTTAAAATTTTTATTTGATTTGTGATACAAAATATTATTAAGACACGACAAATTTGTGTTTTTTTACTCTTAGCTAAAATAACCGGAATAATTCGGTTCAATCTAGAAGAAATACACTAAAAGTAATACAGTAATTCCTCGCTAATCCGAATTAAGTAAAACCGCCTTATTCAGATTATCGAAAAATTCAGACAATTGAAACCACTTAACTAGATAAAACAAACAACCTAGATATAAACATATAAATTAATTTATTAAAAGAACACGCATACCTACTTGATTTTTTTTTAATTATGTAGTACGATAAAACACTGAATATTTGAAAAAAAATGGAATTTTTGTTTGGCAAAGGGCTGGTTTTATAAAACGTTTATTTCTTGAATTAAATTTACTCAGAGGATTAATTTAATTTATATACAAGATGATGAAAAAAAGGCGCTCATAATTGGAAGTTCTTTTAAGTTAACCATCTCAGAAATAGAAAGCAAAATTAATTTAAACCCATTTCTTTTCACAATATAGATTTTTTTTTTAAGAAAACTTGGCAATGCTGCTCAACGCTTTCTATTAAAATTTGACATTCGGTAGTCTCCGTAACTAACTTGCAACATTGAGAAATTTTCTACAAAACTAAGAAATGGTACTTTAAAAGTTTAAGAAACTTGGTTTGAAGCACTTTTTGGCTTTTTTTTGATACAAAAAATCATTAACTGTAAAATATATAATGTCGAACAATAAAATTGTTATAAAAAGCTTATCCAAACAGAGTTTAATCGTTTATAAAAGAAAACTTCTATCTTAATTAAAAAAGCACAAATTTTGTCTTGATTTTAATTTTGGGCTCAGGAAAGAATTACCTGCAACATTATAGGTAACATGAGCGTATTTTTTTCATCACCCTGTATAGACTTTAGATGGGACAAATAATATTTAAAAAATAAACTTTTAGAGTCTTTATAAAGAAAGCTTAATGTACCTATCTGAAAAATGTCGTTCGATTTACTGGATCATTCGAATTATAGGGAGTTCAGATTAGTTAGGAGTTACTTTATCCACATTACTTATAAATAGAATAACGGAATCTTTGTTTAATAAGTTTAATCAGATTCCCAAAATTAAAACATAAATGCATTGTCAGATTGCTTTGCATATTCATTCCCAAATTTTCGAGGTTTGGGAGAACCGCTTATCGAGCTTGTGGTTTTCCAAAAATGGTCGAAGGTTAACCAAAATATTCCAAGTGCATTTCATTGAATCCAACAGAAAGATGCAACAAGTTGCCCTAGATATGAGTAGTGTGTAGGAAATTTTTCACAGTGAAGGTCGCATTTCCCATTCAAACGAACAATGCATTCAACTGCGCATTACTAGAAATTTAGTCATGAAATCGAACGAGATCAGACAAAAGTTGCGTTATTAGGTTACCTACACTTGTATTATTTATTTATGTAAATGAGTGTAATTTAAAAAAATGAGACGCAGTTATTATATTGTTGGTTTTGACATTGGCAATTGATAACACCAATTTAAGCAAAATTTGTTATTTATTATGTAGATTATGACCTAAAATCTTTGACGATTGTAACAAATATTTACATAAATGCAATACTGCACTTTCGATGCAGGTTATATAATTATTGACACGTTAAAAGTGAAAAATGGGCCACCTTGCCAAAAAGTTATTGGTACTGGGTGAAATTATCATTTCACGAAACATGGTGCACGTGATGCTCTTTTTAAAACTGGATTCCTCCATTTGTTGCCACGGTACCTAGTTACCTACTTCTTCTTCACCTCTTGAATAGATTAATTCAAGTCAGTTGAAAATCTCGAAGCACACAGTTAAAAACAAAATCAACATGTTGGTCATTTAGTGCAAACAAAGCAATGTACTTCGCAATTATCAAAATTCTGGTACTTGCATCAGTGTCGTCATCAACTGAAGATCCTGTAAGGAAGATCCACAATTCTACATCAAAAATATTCGTGGATCCTGTCAATTCCAACCGTTTACCAACCACCACATCACGAATTGTGCCAACGGTGGCGGTCGTCGAGTTTCCACCCGGAATCCCTCCGGAATTTTCAGGTGTTCGCTTTGATAACATTTCTACAACTGGAGCTCCTTTTGTTTTAAACCCGGACGCGCAAGAAGGAGTGCGAGCTACTTTTTGGGATTGGTTATTAGGACTTTTGGGTTTTGGTGGGTCTCAGGGTCCTGTTGAGCAAGTTGAACCAGCGACAAATTGTCCTCCGTGCAGTAAGTTCTTATTTTCATGTGTTTTCGTGTTGGTAATTTCAGTTTCAGCTTGTGGTTTAACGTACAAAAATAAAAGAATAGTCGGGGGCGTTGAAACTCTAATTAATCAGTACCCATGGATGACTGCATTAACGTACAACAATCGATTTTATTGTGGGGCTTCTGTTATCAACAGCAAATATTTGATAACAGCCGCGCATTGTGTGAATGGGTGTGTTCAAATTACAAAATTTTCTATCACAATGGGTTACTCATTTATTTTTAGTTTTGCGAAGGAACGATTGAGTGCAACTTTTCTAGACCATGACAGATCGAATTTCTTTGAATCACAGATTTTTACCAGAAGAATAAGCAAAGTCTACAGACATCGCTATTACAACTCCGGTGGTACTTACAACAATGATATAGCTCTACTTAAACTCGACAAAGATCTTAACATCACTGGGTTACTAAGACCTGTTTGCCTACCAGCTACTGGTAAAAGTTTCACAGGACACAAAGGTGCAATCTCTACTTTTTTACATGAATTATTAATCGGTTTTCTGCAGGAGTAGCCATCGGGTGGGGAGCCACCCACGCCCATGGTCAAGTCTCAAATATTTTACGTGAAGTAGAAGTACCGATTATGTCCAATATCGACTGTAGAAGAACTGGTTATGGAAATAAAATTACGGATAACATGTTGTGTGCAGGTTACTCATATGGAATGAAGGATTCTTGTCAGGTAAACGAACGAATAATATGATGGGTTTTAGATGGGATATGGTTTTAGGGGGACAGTGGGGGACCTCTGCACGTTGTTAATGGAACTACTCATTCCATCGCAGGTAAAGTTATCTTCAAACGTAATAAAAAACTTTGCAGATGGTACTGTTTTAAATACGTCTATTATTGTACTAAATTACATTTTACATTACTATCGAGAAACGCGAAAAAATACTGTTAATACGAACCAAAATTAATAAAATTTAAAGGAACTGCATTCGTCGACCTCCTCCAAACTTCCGGACTACAAAATTTTAGAACGGATCTTAAAAACGTGTTTCTTAATTTGGCATTTGTATCATCATCTTCGTTGCAGAGTCGAAAATATTATAAATACTGTTGGCTTTCTTAAGTCCGGACTAAGGGGGAGGCTAAGGGTGCTGTAGCACCGGGCCCCACTTCCCCAGGGGCCCCTTGCCACGTAAACATTTGATATAGAAATTGAAAAAATACAAATCAAGTACGTCAGGCTTTCTTTGCATAATTTTATCGATGGACCCCCTTTTACGATTTAGCCCCGGGCCTCAAATTTTCTTAATCCGGGCTTGGGCTTTCTAGTAATTAGAGACACTCAGACCGGTCTACGTCTATACATAATTTAAAATTAATAAACCGTTTTAGGGATCGTTTCGTGGGGCGAGGGATGTGCCCAAGCAAACTACCCAGGCGTCTACACAAGAGTGAACCGCTACATTTCCTGGATCAAAAGCAACACTAGAGATGCCTGTTATTGTTAGAAAACTACTCTTGTACATAGTCGATATTTATTATAATTTACTTTGATAACCAAAACGTTTCCATCTCTCCTTTACCCTAAAATACAAATTGGAATTTTGAGTCATTGTTGTAACCGCCTCACCTTCACTTTAACTTTTCCGCGATTCTCAATCTTGTATTTATCCGACGACAACAGTTTTTTAGTGTCTGCTGAAATGTTAATCTTTCCAGGCTAAAACTGTGGTGTTTTTATTTCGACAAAGTAAGGAAAATAGAAGTTACGGAGCTAGTTGACTGCATTCTAGAAGCAGTGTTGACTGTGTCGCCGAAGAAACAGTATCGAGGAACTTTAATACCGACCACTCCTGCGACGACCGGACCCGAATGAATTCCTGAAGAAAACTGAAAGTTATAATGTCACAACGGAAGTTAACACACCTATTCTGATGTTTATTGTACTTCCATCTGACGATTTAATAAGAGTTGCTTGATTTATCATTTCAATAGCCAGAGCGACAATGTTACCAACATGTTGAGAAGTTCTTTCAGGAGCTCCACTGACTGCCATGTAAATTTGACCAACTGTCTCAACCTACAAATTAGTGCTAATCACAGAACTTTTAACTTTCATTTCACTACTTTATAAACCCCAAATTTATCCATCAAAGTATCAAAACAAGAAAACACCGCGTTCATGGTTGACACGACTTGCATGGCTTCTTTCACAGTCTCGGAAGACAGTCCTACCAACTCACAAAATAAAATAGTGACGGCTTCAAACGACTGAAAGTTTCAATACTACAAACTTTGCGTAAATCTCCTTTAACTTACTTCACAAGTACTTAATGAAGAGTCTCCAGTTCTTAAACGATCAGCAACAGTTTTCGGTATCATAGAGTATAAGAGATCGTCTCCTCTTCGTTTCCAAGTGTCTAAAAGATCGTAACTTTTTTCCAGCTCGTCAGATCTCTGCGTTTCTTTATCAAACATTATCTCAAGTCTAGAACGGAATGAAATTAGTTGGCGGAGTTTTCCGGATAAAGTTACTTTGAGTTATGTTGCCATCCTGCTAAAACCATTTCTTTGCTTAAGCCGTGTTGGTTTAGGTCGTTTAAGAATAAACCTTGTTCGGGAAGCTCGTCCAAGTCGTTGATTCTTAAAATGACGGTCATATTGGGTTGATGACAATGCGACTTACATTGGACTACACAAAAAAATAATCGCGTTGATATCCTTGATAAACTTCATCTGTCCTTTCAAAAGGATATTTTTAAGCTCGAGTGGAGACGACCTATTAGAGTCTTGATTTTTAATTTCCTTCGACATAAAGTCACCTAAACCGCGATTCCATTCAAGCTCGAACATTACAGACTTCAAGTTTCTCGTCTAGAAGTTTATAATTAGTTTTTTGCCGCAAGAGAAAATCATTACATTTTTCCAAGAGAAAATTATCCCTTTGGGCCGGCGCAACTTAAAGTAAGTTGTTACTGATTGATTCAAGAAGTCCTCTTTTTTGTTCCAGATTTCTACAAGTTTTTCTCCGACGCCCATAATTTTCATTTCCGGATTTATCATTATTCCGAAAGGAAACAGTTCCAGTAAAACGGAGCATGGAAATGGGGAGAATCTGGTGATTTCGTGAAACGATGACTTTTTAGCTTTGTATTGCATCTTCAAATGGATTTAATTAACTTGAGTTCATTAGAAAGAAAGCAGAGATGTGGAAAAGTAAGAATATGTGCAAAGATCTAGCAAAAATTTTGTATTAATAATAACAAATAAGAGAAAGCTTATATCGTATTAATTTAATGTTTATCATTTGAATCAAAAGTGGTTAGCTAATTAGAATAAATAAATAAAAAACACAAACTGTGATTTACTTACGTAAGGCTTATTGTCAAAATCAAGCCGATATGTAACAATAACATTGCATTTTGTTCCAGCAGCTGAACTAGCCTTGTCCAGAACTCTTACTTTTAATTGGAGATTATAAAAATCTTTAGCAATTTGTTGTAACTGACCTAAAAATTTTAATAACGTTACAATTTTACTCTAATTTGCCTCCAAACCCATGACATATTGAGTAAACCCTTGTCGTCCACTTCTATAGACCAAAACACACCCGCTTGCATCAATATCCGTCAAATAAATCGAAGGACTCTTCATTTTCGGATAAGTAAAACAAAACTGCGAATGAATATTATCGACACTTTGAAGAAAATCTGTGAAGAATCGCCCCGTGGCTTTAACCGTGACGTCATATCTTAAACAGTCGTTTTATTGTTGTTGTTTTAATGAAATTATTACCCTAAAGTTGAGAAGTACCGCACGAAACATCTTCCAAAAAAGTTCATGCAAGAGTCGTACGACGCGGATGTCACTTCAGCAACCGCTGCAGCAAGCGATGCCATGATGTTATCTGGGTAAACTTTGTGGGTTTCAAAGCAAATGTACTTGCAGTTTGCTTGTTCAAGAACTAACTCCCAAACCGTCTCGCCATATTCCAGCTAAAACTGACTTTATCTTTGGTTTTTTAATTAGTAGTTTTACCTGAATAAAATGTTGGACACTTTCTAACAACATCCCGTACATATTGATTATGATTACTAAACGACCGCACTCAACTGCTCTCTACTTGTATTTGATCTAGATGTGGTATCAGAGTTGTCTGTTTGGAGCGTATTAAGGTAAGTAAATATTAGCCCATTTAATGGAAGTATCATGAAACAGACTAATTAAGAGACCTCATCAAATACTGACTCTAATTTCCATTGTGATGAATCACGCATACTTTTTTGACTTAATTAATTTTGCTAGACATGATGGAGAGCTTTGTAAAATTAATTAAAGATATGTTTTAGTTCAGTAAACAAGTGCACAAACGAGAAGGAGAAAATAAGACGTAATTAGGTAGCGATGAGTGAATTATTTTAATTAACGATCAACGAGAAATATAACATAATTTATTAGTTCATTTTCGTGAAGAAACTTCCACACTCGACTTCGAGTTGTAAAAGTTAATATTCTGTTATTATCAGACAAATACATTTAGAGCAACAATATTCTATAACTTTGTAAATTCCCATTATCCCGAATAATCCAACAAACTTTCCACTTTATTCAGTTGCCGTCGGCCTTTCGAATATCCAAAACGTCCGAACCTCTCCTTTCCCCTGCAAATTCAACTTCCAGCGACTTATTATCCCAACAAACAAAATGTTTACCTTCAACTGAACAAGCCCTCGATCCTGAATTACGTATCGCTGCTTCGGTAACTTTTCCTTAGTTTCTTCAGAAATGTGAACCATGCCAGGCTACAAATAAAATAAAAAACATTTCCATCTGCCAAGTTCCACGTGAACAAACATTTTTTCAAGAGTTTTATAGCCCACACTTTCCCCCCACCACATTAATTTTTATTACCGAGCTAGTGGACTGCATCCTCGACGCGGTGTTCACAGTGTCCCCAAAGAAGCAATATCTAGGGACTTTAATCCCGACAACTCCGGCGACAACAGGTCCGGAATGAATTCCTGCGATCAATTTGTACGTCTGTTTGGTAGAATGAAATTATTTACCTATGCGAACTTCAACTTTAGTTCCGGAAGGAATCTGAAGTTGTTTCACGTGGCGCATCATGCAAAGTGAAACATCACAGACGTTCTGAGCGTGTTTTGATGATCTTTCAGGAGCTCCGCTAACGGCCATGTAGACTTGGCCTACAGTTTCGACTTTATACACGTTGTATTCGTCCATCAAAGAGTCGAAACAAGAAAATACGGCGTTCATTGTGGAAACTAACTCCATGATGTCTTGAACTGTCGTCGAATTGAAACCTACAAGTTCGCTGAACATTACAGTGACGGAATCGAACGACTGAAATCAACTGGTGAATAATTCAGAAATAAAAAGAGCGTGTGAATACGTCGCAAGTGCTTAGAGGCGACTTTCCTGTTCGTAATCGATCAGCGACAGTTTTCGGGATCATTGAGTAAAGGAGATCATCTCCTCGACGCTTCCAGGTATCGAGCAAACTGTAGTTGTTTTCAAGTTCGGTCGCTCTCTGTTCAGCTTTGTCAAACATTAATCCTAATCTGTCGAGTCAATATTAAATTATGCGTAAACAGGGAATAGTGCTCACTTTGAATTATGTTGCCATCCTGCTAAAACCATCTCTTTACTAAGCCCGTGTTGGTTTAAATCAT
Source organism: Gnatocerus cornutus (assembly GCA_029298725.1). Classification (NCBI taxonomy): domain Eukaryota; kingdom Metazoa; phylum Arthropoda; class Insecta; order Coleoptera; family Tenebrionidae; genus Gnatocerus; species Gnatocerus cornutus. The sequence goes on from CM055514.1 coordinate 12,465,400, forward strand.
TCAAATATAGACCTTGATCAGGCAGTTCGTTAATATCATTAACTCTGGAAGCAAACAGAGACTTTCCCGGAGAGAGAATTTCAAGTTACTTACACCGGACTGCAGAGATAAATAACCGCATTAATATCGTCAAGATAGCGCATTTGACCTTTCAACAATATATTTTTCAGTCCGGGCTGGCTGTCTCGTCTCAAAGCATACGGCGAAATACTCTTCCCGTCAATCTCAATTTCTATTGTGTCAAGAGACTTTTCAGTGGCTGGATTCGTTTCTCTATTGGTCACAAGTTCAGCTCGGAGTAACTCAATTTCAAACAACACCGACTGCAGATTTATGACCTACAATACAATAAAGGTTTATTCTTTAACCACAACAAACCTTACGTTTTTCCAGGTGAAATTAATTCCTTTTGGACGTCTCAATCGAAAGAATTTTGTCACCACATGATTGTGAAGTTTCTTTTTGCCAGCTACTTGGATCAGTTTTTCTCCACAACCGACAATCTCCATCATGGGATTGAACAAAATTGCGAAAGGAAATAGTTCCAATAACAACCTACATGAAAATCGAGAAAGTTGTCGGGTTTCCAAGAGCGCTGCAGTTTCAGCTTTTTTAGTCGATATCTGGAACAGAGTTGGGGATCCGAAACAAACAGTTTCATTGAAGATAATTTAATTTAATCATCGTGGTTTTATTAATCAAAAGTTGCTGAAGAGTAAATAGGAGTCCTACGTCAATATTTACAAGGAATTCAATTTTTCGTGTAAACAGTAAATATCGCTACTTTGAACGAGAAATTGTGGAATTACAATAAAGACGCAATAATCCTGGAAGATCGAATTTCAACCGAGTGCTTACATTTCAAAGCAATTTAGTTTTCAGAAGTTATAAAACTTTACAAAATCGTGTTTTTCTTAATACGCTGATATTTGGAAAATTTCAAAAGATGTTTTTACTTTACTTTCTGTGAAGATTTGGAACATTCCTCGCTTTGATGAGATTTACGGAAAAAAAATCCGCAGACATATTGTATATTTAGAAAAAGACTTATTATTATGAATTATGGCGCCTCCACCATTTTACAGCATATTTAAAAAATTTAAAGTCTGATTTACAAAAGCTAAATTAACTTTTTAATTTTGATTAAATACTTAACATCACGTTAAAGTGACATGTGACAGTTTTTTCGCCAATGAAATTGTCAAATTGGTTGTGAAATTAACTTAATTTGAATTATTGTGTAAACCGGTTCTAATTGTACGGATAAGTAGGTAAGTAAATAAGAAAATAAAAAACTATGCATAAATTTTAGAAAATAAAAACAAAAAATAAAAATGTTATCGCCAGATTTGGCGCATTCACCATTTTTGCATAATTGATAAAATGTATAATTATATATTTTATTTGTTTCTGTGTTTAAATGGCACAATCAGTGTAAAATTTTGAAAAATCGATTAATTTGTTTGCGTATTTATATAGTCTACACCTTTAAAAATAACATAAAAAAATCCCAAATAAATATTTTAAATAGTTTTTGAGTTACCGCTATTAGTATAATAAACTATTTTGCCTACTAACTATAATAAAGTTATCTTTAAACGCGTTTCTCTCAAAACTACATTATTCCCAACATTTTCAAATTTTGTTTGTGTTATTTTATAATTTTTATGTTTTTGTGTTTTGCTGTACGATGACCCTACAGTTTTTTGATCGTATAATAAATGTAATTTTGGAGGGTCAAAAATCATCAAATTTTCCAGGAAAATTTAACATTTTTTTTTAAATTCGCCATTTTGTCAAATTTTAAAATGTCTTTATTCTCGAAGATCATACACCGGCTTTTTTTTCTAGTGTCTTGGGAGATACTCAATAACTTGGCCAGAATTAAATATTTTCAATTAAAAATTTCAATTTTTCTTCATTATTTATATTAAAATTTATCCTCCAAATTTGAAAATATTTCATGCAGTTTTCTTTAAAAAATTTCCAAAAATCATTTTTTTTACGCGATCACATTTTAAACATATTTTTTGTTAAACTAAAACAAAATTTAAATACGTCATAATTTATTACCAATATCCGATAATCTTTTTTCGGGTACAATAATAAAGAATTTCTTTTATATTAAAACCACCAACAAACCGGGCAAGCGTCATCCCATTGATTTATAAACCACCGTGGATTATAAAATTCTCTCTCAACCCCATAAACTTACATACTGACTATTGTCAAAATTCAGGCGAAAATTAACAATAGCAACATCCCCCGTTCCAACCGTTATATGTTCCGTGCTCAAAACGTTTGTTTCTAACTTAAGATTGAAAATATCCTCCGCAATCTGGTGCAACTGACCTAAAAACACATTTTTATATCTTTAACAAACCATCTTTCCAACAATTACCCATTACGTAATGAGTAAATCCTTGTCTTCCGCTTCGATAAACCAAAACACATCCATTTTCATCGACTTCGGTGAGATACATGGACGGGCTTTTCATTTTAGGATAAGACAGAGCGAACTGAATGTGGATGTTATCCACATTTTCTAGAAAATCCGTAAAGTTTCTTCCAGTAGCTTTAATCGTCTCGTCATATCTAAAGAGCGAGCATGTGTAAAACGATTATTTTTGATTGATGGACATACCCGAAATTGCTGAAAAATCGAACGAAGCATTTCCCGAAAAAGTTCATGAAACTATCATATGATTGAGATGTGATCTGTGCTAAAGATGAAGCAAGAGATCCCATTATGTGGTCGGGGTAAACTTGATGAGTGTTGAAAACCGTGTACTTGCATTCCGATAATTGAAGAGCTTTTTGCCAGATTTCTTCGCCATATTCGCGCTAAATCAAAATTGTCATTACAAAAAGTTGTGCAGGGTAATTAATTAAAAGCAGCAGGAAATCAGTTCTATTTATATTCAAGCGGCAGTCACTTTGACGTAATTATATTAGTTAGGTACGTTTTATTAATTACTTTCTATTTCGGGGATATGAATGTCGCAAAAACAATTAGACCTTCCTAATTTAGAAGACACGCGAAATTAAAGAAATAAGGTATGTCAAGGCCTCAACAATTAGAAACTTTATGTAATTACATGCATGCATTTAATTAGATTCAATTTAAGAAAATTAAAAATTCGTACCTGCACAAAGTGCTGGACACTTTCCAACAGCATACCGTACATTTTTCTGATGTTATTGTAATTCTGCACACAAAATAACAATCACATTTCAATTCACCGGGAAAATTTCGTACGTTCCGTGCCAAAGCTCGGTAGAGAATAACGCCGGGAAAACACTCCTGAATGAAGGACGACCCAAGAAAAGCGACGAAAATGTGTCTCAACGCTGCTAAGCGGGGATAACAGGTGTCACATTAAGTCAAAAACTGCACAACACGGATCGTCATCATTGCTATTTTTCAACTCAAAATAAATTAATAGAGGAGCGGATATTGATTTTCTTTTTGGAGAATGGGGCTTAATAAGATTGGAAAGGCTAAATCGGGTTTTTCTTTTTGGAAGTTGTCAGACTGTTTATCTTTGTGAACGATGAAGAAAACTGCAAAGAGATACAAAACAGTTTTGATTATTCAATTTATCGCGTCGTTATCAATAGTTAGAAAGAAACGCACAAAATGTGGGTAAAATTGACACCAAACGAGGTACTTCTTCAGGATGAAGTTAAAAGTTTGCCAACGAAAGATTTTATTTTTTCTCGGGTGAGTTTATGAGTAGAACATTCTTATTCTTCAGAATTACGAATCTTGCAGCCAGTTCTACTCGTTATTACTCATAGTTACAACTGAATCGGCTGCGTTTCCAAAAGGGAAAGTGTTCTAGTTCCCACGCGTTCATTGCTTCGCACAAAAACTAGTTTTACACTTGTATTGATGGCGCCTTCAAGGTGAACAAGCCAAGACTCGACCTTCAACGCGTGCTCAACAGGTTCAAGATTTTTGCTTCTTTAAATCAAAACAATAACAAGTTTTACACCTGTCTGGATAAAGAACTAACGGATGTTCAAGAAGAATTTACATGTACATCAAAGTATCTGGTATTATCGGGTTTGTCATTTTCTAAGTTGTCATCCAAATGTCGTCTATAATTTCAAAAAAAGTCCTCGAGAGCACCACAAAAAAGACTCAAAAAGTTTTAAAAATCTACGAAGAAAATCAAAGACGATCCAAACTCACGATATGGCAAGCTCTTTTTCTTGTGTCAATATCTTTGAATTACTTTCTCACCACTTTCGCGTATGTTTTCTTAAAGGACAATATCACTCCAAGACTGTACTACTCTATGATGATCTTGGATATACACTACATCGTAAACTACCTAGCATCTCTAATAAACTTCTTCTTTAAAATTAAAACGATTGATGAGCACTTACAACCAACCAAGAACAAACTGATTCTAGTCACAGATTTCTTTTTCGCATTTCCATACTCTTACGTCTACGAAGCTGTTACAGATAAATCCAACTACAATTACTACATTTTTCTTACTCTGCGAACCACCACAATGTTTCGTTTAGTTCACCAAATGATTTTTTTCGGAAAACAATGGAACACTGCTGGAATAAACACCATGAAATACTTTACCATTCAATACGGGAGTTATTTGCTCACAAGAATACACACAACGGCATGTATTTGGTATCTTTCAATTTTTTCAAACGAAGGGCGTACCGAATATTCGAAAATAAACACTTTTCGTGAAAAATACCACAAAACCTCTGAAAAGTATCTCATTTCTTATCACTACGCCCTTACAAGTTTCACTAATCGAAATTTCGGAGAGATTGTTCCTGAGACTACCCTCCAAAAAGTCATATCAGGTGAGTTTTCCATTCCAAGAACCATAATCAATCTTCCTAGTTACGGTTTTTTCGATGGGCTTCATGTTTGCAACCGGAATTTTTATCGCCACGTTGTCTTATCTTTTGGATGCTAAACACAAGAGGAAGACCAATATGAAGCTTGAACTACTGAATATTCTCAAGTACTTAAAATCGACTGTTTTTAACAAACAGATTAAGAACTATTTCGAAACCCTGTGGTCGAAGAAATTGGGTGTTACTAAATCTCCACAATTCCAACTGTTGCCAGTTGCTCTGAAAAGTGACGTTTGCGTTGATACAAGTGTGGGGCTTCTTCAAACTTCCACGCTCTTCAAGAACACACCAGATCCATTCTTGAGAGTGCTTGCGAATTTGATTAAATACGAATTCTACCAAGAAGGAGACTTGATATATCATCGCAACGTCGTCAAGACTAAAATGGTATAGTTCACATTTGCACCAAACTAACTCTGTAGATTTTTATTGTTGTTGGTACCATCGATATCTTATCCACCGAAGACGATCAAAGTCCTGTCATTACTTTAAAAGCGGGAACGTGCTTGGGAGAAAGTGTTTTGGTGACAACTTGTCCGGCGAAAACTTCAGTTCGCGCAAGTTCTTACACGGAACTTCAAGTAACATTGATGGTACTTTTCACGTTTTCTATAACCGTGTTGTAGGTTTTGTACCGAAAAGACTTTGTGTCGTTGTTGGATCAGTACCCTCAAATTTACAATAATGTTAGGAATAATATTAGAAAACGCTTCATTAACGCAAGATTTTACGAAAAGAACCAAGAAGAAAGAATTGAGCTAACTCCTTTTGTTAGCAAAGAAGACGCAACAATTGTGGTGACACTAAAAAGCGGTTTAGATCAAAAGACAGACTATTTGGGGTTGTACAAGATTGTAAAAACACCCCCACGAATGGGTATTTGTCTTACTGCAAACTTCCCTTGGATTCTACACCCCGATAGTTCTTTTATAAAATTCTGGGAGTTGTGTGTAGTGCTGGTGTCAATCTTCATCAGTGTGACCTATCCATACTATTTTATTTTTCTGAAGAAGTACCCAGTTTGGTTCCAATTTTCGCAACACTTTGTCGATTTCTTTCTGGCCATCGATATAGTTCTAATCCTGACAACAGCAATCGACGGAAAAAATCGAATAATCCAGACTTTTACAGAAATCACCCAAAAACGTTTGACACAAACCAAATTTTACATAGATTTTCTTAGTTCTGTTAAAATCGAACTGTTCTACTGGATCTGGACAACAAACAAACGGTACAGCGAGGTTTTAAGACTAAACAGATTATTAAAGATCTTCAGGATTATTACACTTTTCCGAAGGGCTGAAAATAAGTTCGACTACAACCCCCAAGTTGTGAATCTCTTTAAATATGTTTTCTATATTCTTCTAATGGCGTACTGGTTCGCCGCTTTCTACTTTCTAGTAACTTGCTTTGAAGACCACTGTTCTGAAGATGGTTGGTACTTCACCAAGTTATTATACAACGTGAAGCAGCGACTCAGCGTCTCGTACACTTACCACGAAATCGTGACGTCGATATATTTTGCATTGTCGTGCTTAACCGGGCTATCGCCTGGTGACATTTTACCAAGCAACACCACGGATATGGTAATTACTGTGGTTGCCATGACTTGTGGTAAGTCTCCAAAATGAAGAGTTGAATTTCCAGAAGCTTTCTTAGGTGTTTGCAGTTTCTGCTGCTGTGTCTCCCAGTCCGCGGCTTTCCTTGCTCGCATGAACAAACCGTTCGACAATTTCCATGAGACTTTCTCTTTAGTCACACGCTTCATGAGAGAAAAATACATGTCAAAAGATCTCATTAGAAGAGTTAAAAACTATTTTATTCTCCAATGGAATTATGACTCAGCTTGCGCTCTCCAAGGAAAATCACTCTTTCGTAATTTAAACGAAGAAACCGAAACTAAGATTCGCATAAGCGAAAGACTGGAGATCTTTTCAAGTGCTCCACTTCTGGCAGAACAAAACGTAGATTTTTTGTTGTCGCTCTTGGTCGGTGCCACAAGTTTAGTTTTGCCTCCCAACGAGTTTGTAACGTACAAGGGAGAAACTATGAAGATTTGGTACTTTATTGAAGAGGGGTACTGCCTCCGGCAGTTTGGTAAAAGCAAAATGTCGCATTATCACAAGTTTATTTAATATTTTAAGAGAAAAGTTATGTGGTTCTGGGTCCAACAGCTTGCTTCGGCACCTTGTGCATGTTCTCCAGTGTTAACTCTCTTTGCACCGTGAAGACTTTGACACACGTTAAGTTGTTCTACATCACGGAGAAAAATTTCTGGAAGTCAGCTTCAATGTACCCATCAGTGACTTCACAGTTCAAAGAAGCATCTGCAAATTTCGATATAATAACAGAGTTTAAGAAAATACCCGTGAATCCAAATCTGACGTTATTGGCTATTGATAATATCCAGCACAGCTCTTCAGAGTTTGAAGGTAAACCTCTGAATACGTATTTACAACTTTGAGATTTAATTTTTTCAGGTTCTTTTCTTAATGTGGTTGCATACTGTAGACAAAACAACGAGGATTACAGTGCACCGTTTAAAGAACTCGGAATGTTGCGATGGGTACAGTTACTTCTGGCACCCATTTGTATTCTCCCATATGGGTCTTTTCTGGAACTTTGGCTTATAATGCGTCTTCTGGTTGCGGCTTCTGTTGTGGTTTTTGTACCATACGAAATTATCCAAATGCGTTACAACTCTGCGGTTACAACGTTCCTTTTTCTAACAGATTTAATAGCTTATCTAGATCTTTACTTGATGATGTTAGTTGGTTACTACGATTCAAAGAACCAGCTCGTGGTGCACCCTTTGAAAACTGCCTTCCATTACATCAAGGGAAAATTTCTGATTGATTTTATTTTGTGTTTTCCGTGGGCTGTGGTCATTTCTTATTTTACTCAAGAAGAAGAAGATTCAGATTGTCGCTACCACAAGTTCTTGAAGATGGTTAAGTTAGGACAAATCTACAACATCTTGCCTCTGTTTATGCAGCTTACACGCAACAAGAAAAGGCTGAAAGTAAGTTAAAAAACAGAACAGACAACACTGTGGTAGAGTAATATTCTTGAAGCTCTCAAGTATCTACCAGCAACTCTCATTCTAATTCATTTCTGGGCAACAATTTTGATTATCAACAGTTGTGGGTCTAAAGTGCCATCCGGCTCCAACCAGAGCTTAGTGACGCCATCACTGTACTGTAAAGAAGACTCATGGATTGATCGGTTGGTATTTAAAATTAGAAATGCACTTCTAATACTAACTTTTAGATCGAGGTTCCGCAACTTTACAACGCCTTATCAAATATACATATCTGCAGTTTATTACACCACCGGAATTTTGACTCTTTGTGGTTTTGGAGATATGACTCCACAATACCTGAGCACGGTTATTATTGTAATAACAATAATGATCTGTGGTGTCCTTTTTACTGGGTAGTTTTCTTTTTTAATCCTGAATTTTACTCTCTCCATTTTTATCAGATACGTTTATGCAAAAATTGCAAGTTTTAAAGCCCACTGGAACACTCTCCTCTTCAAGAACCGCAAAATGATTCTCGAACTAAAAGAATTTATGACAGACGAGAATGTAAGCGAAAAATTACACCTCCAAGTCATCGAACGAATTGAGTATGAATGGAAACGAAAGAAAGGAATCGAACCCAACGAAATCTTAAAGCGGTTGAATCCGGTCTTGCACCAAGACATCATTTACAAGATATTCGAACGAACTCTTTACAATGTGGCTCTGTTTGAAAACGTCGACAAAGTTTTTCTTCGGATATTCGGAAGCATTATCAAAGAAAAATACTATCTTAGACAAGAAACCATTTATCGAACCGACGATGTTATTTCAGATCTCTGCATTATTGAGCGTGGAGTGGTAAAAACACGTCGAACTGCCTTTAGGTCTTCAGTTATGTTTCAGGTGAGGATAATTTCGAAGTCTGGCAGCATGGAAGTCTTCATGGAAACTGGTGGAATTTTTGGAAACATCACATCAAATGAAAGACACAAAATCTCGATTAATGTCACAGCGTTGAGTAACGTGGATCTTTTGGTTTTGGATTCTAAATCTTTTTTCGGGATCCTGGAGGATTATCCAGCTGTTAAAACTACAATTGAAAGGAGTTTTACCAGAAGGACAGATTTTATTATACCGTCTTTCAGAACGGCGCAGGATACAGGCTTGGATTCAAGATCTTACGTAGATAAATCTGAGGATTTAAAGTTTAAACTGACACTTTTTTTTAGCCTGAAACTACCTCGAGTCTTAGCACTTTTGCTAGTCTTGTTGAATTTAAAGCCAGCATTCTCGGGTGTTGCTTAATTTGTCTACCATGGAAGCTCTTTCGTATTGCGATTCCACAGGATTCTCTCCTGTTCACTATTTTTGGTAAATTTGGATCAAATTTTCTTCTTCTGTGACAACTGTTGTAGATGTGTATTGTCTGATTCTAGTTTATATAGGATCCATAATTTTAACTTACCAGTTTTCCTTTCAACACCACTCATTCTATTTCCTCTGCTTTGCAATCTACGCAGATTTAACGTTTGTGCTAAAGATAGTGTTGGAAATGCACAGAACTTACGAGAGTCCGTACGGAGAGATTGTCACTTCAAATACAAAAATAATGGAAGAGTAAGTGTGGTTTTAGAACCGCACTGTCTACCAAACAATTTTAGGTACTTCAGAAAGAAGACTCTCGAACGAATTATCGATTTATTCATAAATTTTCCTCATTATTACATCGTCTTCTTTGTTGCACTCTTCAGAACGTTTAATACTTATCTTGTTTTTTCAACAATGAGAATGTTGACTATCTTGAGATTATTTTATTTCTTTGAATACTACAAGAAGAAGGAGAATCAGCTCATGGCAAACAGACTGAAATTAAAAATCTGGTGGTTATTAGACAAAGTATGTGCGTTTTGTGACTGAGATTTCAGTGCCTCTGTGGTGTGGGGAACCCTAGTCATCCATTTTTTCGCATGCGGATGGTACCTGTGTGCGTGTCCTCTAAAGCAATGCTTAGAGAATTCTTGGATTAAAGAAATCTTCAATACGGAGATAGAAGACTCAGTAAGCGATAATACTTATAAGGTTGCATTTTTCAACGATTTTGTAGAAAAAACTGGACGTCTATGTCACCTGTGCCTATTTTATAATAACACTATTAACCAGGACAGGCACTGGAGACATCGTCGCGTTCAACCTCGAAGAACAAATCTACATATCGATAGTCATGATCAGTGCGATTTTTCTTACTGGTATTTTTATTGGTGAAATTTGGAACCTCATTAGGTCTGTCACCATCTCGAGGGTTCAATACGACCACTCCATTAACGAATTAAGACAGTTTGTTCTAAATAATGGAATAAGTCAGTACAAATTTAAAAAAATGTGGAAGTACTTGAGGCAACTGTGGTCAGTGAGCAACGGAACCCAAGCAAGAACTAGCAGAATTTTGTTACTATTTTACTAACGAAACAAGTTCCAGGTTCCTCGTGCAATGTCAGTTCTTCATTCCGCGACATTTCAACATCTAATGTCGGATATCTATCTGTATCATTTGAAGGATTCGTACTTATTTGCTGAAGTTGAGGACGCGTTTGCTAGACAAGTTTGTCAGTATTTTAGAAGAACGATATTTTTTCCTGGGAACTACATAGTACAGCATGGAGATATTAACAATACCATGTACTTCATCCACTTTGGGGAAGTTAGTAATCGATCGGGAATTATGAAAAAAATTAACTGATTTTTCTTAGGTTGATATTATCACTGTTCATTCAAATTTGACCGAAACTATCCATGAAGTTTTACGGACTGGTGACATGTTTGGGGCCTTACAAGGATTGTACCGTAACGTGCCACATCATTTTTCTTTTCGGGCACGCACGACTGTGCATGTTGTGGGTTTACAACTCAGCGATTGGGAGCACTTGATGGATTTTTTTCCTGAGAGTAAAGAGTCCATTTTTTCGAAAACCAACAAAGTCAATGTTTAGAAGTTTGTAAACATTAAAATAAACGTGCTTTGTTTTAATTATGTTTTTTGTACTTTTTTTGTAGATTAAAATTGTTCCAATGGTTCTGTTGAATCGCCGAATTTTCAAATTGCATACCAATTTTTATAACTAACAGAATTTCTCTAAGAATTTTGCGGATTGAGTGAAAACTTCTGCTGTTTTCTCGCAATTTAGCTGTTAAATCTTGATAAAAACCAGTGGTTTTCTAGATTTCAAGCTTCACTCTGCGAATCCAACCCAGAAAACAGCCAGTATGGACGAAAGATTGTCATTTAGCATCAAAATAAGGGAATTTCTTTACGAATTTTGCAGGTTTCGTGAAGACTTCTGCTGTTTTCTCGCATTTTTGCCGTTGAATCTTGATAAAAATTAGAAGTTTTTTAAATTTCAAGCTCCACTCTGCGAATCCAACCCAGAAAACAGCCAGAACGGACGAAAAATATTCATTTAGCTTCGAAATAAGCGGTTTTCTCTGCGAATTTTGCAGATTGCGTGAAGGAAGATTTCTCCTGTTTTCTTGCGATTTAGGTTGGCAGCGGATTTAAAGCTTACCACATTTCAACCCTAATTTCAGTCTAATTTAGGGAAAAGTTCTTTTCTTTAACCTGCAAATAATAAAAAAATATAGATAAACATATAGATGCATTTGAAATCGAAAAAACTTATCTCTCAGTATTAGACATGCAAATCTGAAAAAATGGCTATATAAATTTGCACTTACGTTTTTTTCTCTTCGTCTTTTAAGTCATTGTACTTACAAGCGACTAATAAACATGCCAATTTTTTATTAAAAACAGCATTAAACAAACAAATATTCTAAAATAATAAACAATTTTAAACGTAAAATTCAAAATTCAAATGAATCCCTAATGCCGCCAAACGTTTGACAGATCAAACTCAACATAACCTAACTTTAAAACATAACCTCATCGAATAAAACCCCTTAACTTAAAATTTAACAAAATTGCAGCACGATGTCCTCGTGTGGGGCCCTCAGACTTTTAACGATTTGCAAACACACCCCTAAATTTCAGTTCAACTTTCCCTCATGCAACTACGCCAAAAAAGACACAGGAAGTAAGTGCCCGATTTGTTAAATTCGCATTTTAAAATTGATTTCTAGGCGTTAGTATGATCGGTGGAGCGTTAAAAAAGAAGAAATTGGGGAAACTCGGACCTGTAGTTGAAAAAAAAGTATTACCGGTAGAAACAGACCCGCAAAAACTTGTAAAGTTTGTGTGTGGTTCCAACATTTATGTAACTGGGCAAGACGTGGAAATAAAACCTAATAGTGAGTATCCTGAATGGTTGTGGAGCGTAAGAACGGGGCCACCTCCACCCTTAGAAGAATTGGATCCTGAATCTATGACTTATTGGAGGCGGATTAAGAAAATGGGTATGAAAAGAAACAATCAGTTAGCAAAACTTAGAAGATTTTAATTGTGTTAGATAAAGTTAATAAAATTCTTTAACTGAAATGGTACTTTTACAGAGTTTTTATTTACGTAATCCATGACAATGAACTGAGTTATTGAATCAAGTTTTTCACCGATTATTTTACAGTCCACGTGTAAATCAACGGTCTTTTTCAAGTCCCCGAATTGAAGGCGAGAAAACAATAATACAACATTTGTGGTTTTAGCAACACTTTGAAGCAAGTTGAAGTTTTGTTTGGAAAACTGCGCCAAACTCAGATTAGCGTTGTTCTGTTTAGCCACCCCAAACTGCGACGTTATATCATCCACAATCAACATATTAACGTTATCTCGTTCTTGTATAACCCGTTCCAAGAATCTAAGAGTCATTTCAATCTGATCATGATCATAACAATTGAGCACTGTAATATGACTTAAGGCTTTCTCAATGATTGGCCTTCTCTGCTCAACATTTAAGTGCTTCAATTGTGCATCAATGACACTTGTTATTTTTACGATGTTGATATGGTGGTTTGTGTTAACAAAGGCCACTCCTGAGCCTCTCCAATCAGTGTTGATTTCAGTTGGTAGGATGCATCTGACTAGGAAATCAACCAGTAAATCATTACTAAATTCGCCTGAGATTTCTATGATTGCATTTGAGGGTATTTTGTTAGGGAATAGCTTGGGGTTGATCTCGCCTAAAGAAAAAGAAGAGGATGCCTGTTTTATCCTTGAGAGTAACTGGACCCCAGATTCAATTTGTCCCTGCATTCCCTAAAAAAAATAAGTTAGTAAAAGATAATTCGGGGTTTCACTGATGTACAAAAATTGCATAATTTCGAGATAAGGAACCATCAATTGAGATTAAAATTTAATTGTTTATCATAAATTGTTGAACAATAAACGGACACCACTGGCAACGCATGCGCATGTCGTCCCAGTGTTGTTGATTTGACATGTTCCAAATTGACAAATGTGTCAAAACAAAGCATTTATTTAGTGTTTCGAGGTCCTAAAACCCGTTAAAAGTGTTTTAATTTGTGCAACAGATGTAAATAATTATATTTTTTGCAAGTCTAAGGTATGATTGTCACTATAGACTTTTCTTGTTAATATGTGAAAAAATAAGAGAGGTTAGGTTGATCTAATATTGACTAAAAACTTTCTCTTCATGTTATTTTAGTAACAAATAAAAATATCTAACATGTTCACGTCCAGTTTTGGTCGTAAAGCTATATTTTCTTGCTGTGCAATAAAAAAATCTATTTTAATCAGTAACTGGCACCACCATTTAAAAAACAGTCTGGTGGGTCTCCTCAACTCTCACTGCTTGTAGGTGCCGAAAATGAAAGACACTGAAGGAGAGGAGAAGGAAGACAGAAATGTCTTTAAGTTATTGTCGCAATTACGCAAAGAAAAGTTGTTTATCACCAGTGAAAAATCCAACATCCAGAAACTGAACAAAGCGGTAGGTACTAAAGAGCGTTTTTTACAATGTAGTCATTTTTCTCTTAGATTAAGAAGAAAACACAAGTTTTGGTTGAATCGACATGGATAGCGACAAAACAAAGACTTTATTTGTTGACTCAGAGAGAATTTACATCCCAGAATTATGAACATATCAAGGCCGTGGCGAGCGCGGAATTTGTAGAAGCCAAGACACTTTTAGGTTTTCAGAATGCTGTTAAAATAGAGAGTTTGTTACAAATTCTGCGCGAACAACCCGATCACCTCGCTAGATGGTTGTTCCATGGAGAAAAATTGGTGGATGAGCCCGCTCAGTATTCAAGTGTTTTACAGACTGTAGTGACCGGACTGTATGCTTCTTGCATTTTCCCAGATGATACTAATCACATGTTGAAGCTATTGTATGAACTTGCCAAGTTACAGCTTACTAAAAGTGAAAATCCTAGATGTATGCTTAAACAGGGTACTTGTTCTTTTAAGAACTTGTATTTTATTTTTACTGAAGTTTTACCTACTGCAAAGTTTTTTCTAAGTGCGGCCTTAGAACTACCTATACTACGTTTGTCTTCTCACAAAGATTTCTATTTAGATGTTGATCCAGATAAAACGCTTATGAGGTAAGGTCGTGTTGTTTTCTCTCATGATTCACAACTCTTTTATTAGGTACAAACAAAATGTACATAACTTGAAATCAGAATTCAGGGATATCCAGCAGTATCGCCGCGAGGTGATAAAGAGATTAGCTGAACTCACCAACTACTTCATTTGCTCATTGCGCGAAAATGTCTACAGCTTCCCAAAACCTATCGCTTGGATAACGTATCAAATCTCTAAAATTATCACCAAGTCTTTTGGCAGCAAAGAAGTCAGTTAATTGTTAATTTAAAATAGTATTTTAATATCGAATTTCAGGCTAACGCTATAGTAACGGAATTAATCTTCACCCTGTATATATGCCCAGCTATTGTGGATCCAGAACAATACTGCATTTGTGACACCCAAGTCACGGATGTTACCCAACACAATCTAATGCAAGTCGCGCAGATCTTGCAAGTTCTTGCACTGAATAAGTTTGAATCTCCAGACGCCAGACTGAATGATATTTACAGTTTGTTGGATAACGACATTGTTTGTAACTTTCTGGAAGATATTTTGTTCAATTTGGAATACGATGAAAATACTCCACCTGTTGATATATCACCGCAAGTCGTAAGAGAATCGGCTTTGATAGCCGAGGACGACTTAAACCATCTGGTTGGTTCATTTAACTGAAATGATTTTTTCTCATGCGGTTTTCTACAGGTAATGTTCCTTCAAAAAGTATACAATGAACCAACTCTAAACGATAACGCTAAGAAGAATGCTTTGGGAAATAACTCAATTGAAGAACAAGTAGCTTCTCTTATTCTGCCTTCCTCTCTTGAGAGCTCGCCGAAGACTAGCAAACCCTTCACGAACGGATTTTCGGAGAATAATCTGAAGAAGTCGAATTTTTTGTCTTTGGGTAAGTGAAGCAATAAATTACAAAAGTCGTATTGTACTGCTTTAGCTACTTTAATTGAGATAAGCATTACATAAAACTTGTTTACTTTAAAAATTGCATGACTGATACTATTTATTTGCTATTTTTATGGCGCAATATACACGTTGTTGCACAAACATTTTTTCGGAATCGTCATTACGATAAAATTGATTAAATTTCAGTATCACAAGGCTTGTTTTTAAGCAGTCATTGTTCTCTGCATAGTTGCATCATCGCATTTTTAAAGTCTTTTTTATCGTTTTTTATGGTTTTATGCCCGATCTCGACTATAATCGCCTCCAACACTTGGTTGTTAAATAACTATTAATCGTTCCACAAATAGGAAATTACCTCCAGCTTCGCTAACTTCCTGTATGAATACAAATAAATTTACTGCCGGTTATTAACCTGTTGCAATCATAATAATAACAGCAAAACCGGTGGCCTTACGTTGTATTCAGTCTACTAAATGAGGCTTTAAAATGAGACCATAAAATTTTGCGTTTTTTGTTCGTAAACGAAAAATTTCAATTCTTATCGTGTCTTAACTGCCGCTAAAACTCTCAGTAATTAATTTTCACTCCACTTAGTCACGAAAAATCACACTTCAAAGTCACGAGAAGAAATCGCGGAGAACGACCCCCAAACTGTCCTAATATTCTCCTTGGACAAAGACCTGGGCGAGCCCGTAGGTCTCTTCCCCGAAGAAAAAGTCTTGAGAATGAACATAAACATCAAAAAAGAAGTCAAACTACCAAAACCACCCACAGAAATCATCCCCGAAGCTGTAAACGGGCGCGCCGAAGAAAAACAACAATACCCGAACTTCCAAGATGAGGGTTCGATCGGTAACACTTCCGATAATCTTGAAGCTATTTCTGAAGCTGCGAGTAATCACTCGGTGGCGAGTAGTCTTGAGATGGAAAATGAAGATCAGAATGATAATCTTTCCGATATGATTTCTGCAAATGTGTCGGGTCGTGGGACTCCGAATATTTCAGGGAGAGACACTCCGAGTTCTCAAGTTAACGATATTGAAGAGAGGCCTTTACCAGAGGCTAGACAAGTGGATATTGCTCAGCCTCAGCCTCAGATTAGTAGGCAGATTAGATCTGAAATCGATGATAAATTCTGTAAGTTTGAAATTAAGAAGTTGTTGGAAGGGGATGAGACGATTTCTATCATTTCTGAGACTTGGAGTACAGACGTTTTGGCTTCGGATAACGAAACTATAGATGCTGGAGACGGTCGGATGGAACGTCAACAATTACAATTAGGAGACCAAGCTGTGAATGAAGTTCCCACGGGAAATATCCTCGATATTTCAGAGACTCAAAGCGAAAGTGCATGGTCTACTGATGTCATGGCGTCAGATACAGACAGAATGACTGAAGTTGATAACGATGACGCTGGAAGTGTCGCGCAATCTGATGACACCAACAGTGTGGCACGATCTGACGACACCCGATCTGAAACTGAAGAGAATCTGATAACTCCCGCAAGCCGAAGACTGTCTAATTCTTCAAACAGTTACGTAAACCATGTAAACTACGTAAACTACCAAGAGTACAGAAAAGTTGAAATCAAGAACGACGTAAAAACGGACAACAATGCCAACAATGTTATGTTCAAATCAGTCACCACACTCAGTGATAGTCAGCAGATCGCCCACAATTCCATGTCATTTTCAGAACTCAAAACTACAACGTACAATTCTAATCGAGTCGCAAGCAGGTTACAAAAAGACGCACCAGGCCCTAGTGGCTTCAATTCCAGTCCGTCTGAACTTCTGAAACAGAACAACTACGACGAGCGGCCTAACGAGATTTTACTCAGTAACTGCAGCTTAAACTCGAGTTCCAGTGGCAGCAGTAGCAACAGTTTTGAAAACAAGCATTCCCATGCTGAAAACTGCGAGAGATGGGAGAGCAAGCAGTGGCTAAATAGTTCCGGAAGCAGCTTAAATGTAACTTCCACACCTTCAGAAAGCACAAGCGAACTCTCAGTCTTGAGCGTCAGTAATTTAAATAATCCTGGCAACATCTTAGCGAAGAAATCAGGAACGGTACTGAACAGTCGTAGCTTAAAACCATCCGCTTCTACTGGGGCTATTCCTAAAAGTATTAGCTTTGATATGAGCGCCGATAAGGGGGATAAGTACTTGGATGATGATCAAAGAAGTAAACGAGGCGGTTTCTTCGGGAAACTGAGAATGGGCTTCAAGAACAGACGAGGCAAGTCGTTTCGCAACCAAGATGACTTTCGACTAGACGCGGATGATTTCGCTGGACCAAACAAGAAAACTCCAAATGAATCTCCAGTCAAACTAAACAGCTCAGGTTCGTTAAAATGTGTTAAACGATCAAAAAAAACTGTTTCCAGAAGTTTCAGAAGATATCCTGGCGAAATATCGAACGAAACCGTTTCTAGAGAGCAGCCCCATGAAAGTAACCAATGGAAATGATAAATCGGCTTCGAAGATTCGACCAGTTGATGAAAATTCCGAAAATAGTTTTGATGATATTAAGAAGAAACTTCGCGTAGTTTTAAGTAATACAACGTCGCAAACCCCCAGAGTTATTAAGGTAGGTTTAATTCCAATAAGATGGTAGATTGTTTCTTTCGTTTTCAGCAAGAAAATAAGTTACCAGTCAAAAGTAAGGTCGAAACAATTCTTAGATTAGAACTAGGTAAGGCCCGGAAACTCAAGGAGTGGTCAAACATAGCCCGAATCTCTGAAACGTTAAGATTTGTGAACCTGTTGAACGAAAGTACCTGTTTGAGTTTGCTTCATTCGTTACATGAAGATTTTTTGCAACGTTCTGTATATATGGACTATTTGATTGACTCCCACCAAGAGTTACTATTTTGTCAATCATATCTTGAAGGGTAAGAAACAATACAATCCAAGAGCGGTACTTAAGTTTTCTTTCAGTCTTGGCGAACAAATCAATAATGAGAAAGAGCAGTGCGACAAATATCTAAGTATTATTTGCGTAAAGAAGTTTTTAATGGAACAAGAGGGTAGAATTGTTCAATTCTGCGAAGAATTTAAAGAAATCAGTTTATCTGACGAAAAGTGCGATTATTTGAACAATTTTTACGAACAATTATACTCAATCATGCAGAGAAATAGTTTATGGCAAGAAATGTTGAAGAATGGAGGAGATGTGATTAAAGTTACTCTAGAACGTTCCATTATGAGCAAAGTTTATAAATACGCTCTTTATCCAAATGGCGATGGCGATCGGCACAGGGACCAGTAAGTCACGTCTTTAACTTACACACTTATGTATGGCTATTTTTAGCGTTCTTTACCAACACATTGAAAAATTATCGAACCTTATAAGGCCTGACCACAAGGATTTAATGATTGATAAAATCTTCTTAAGAGAAATGCCCTGGATACCCGCTCAAGACGCTCTGAAACCCATGAATGCTTATAAGACGCCGAGGGATAAAGTCAACTGTGTGGTCCATTGCGCTAAATGCATAATGGATTTGTTGTCTTTTTCGCAAAACGCGGGTTCCACGACTGCCGATGACTTCACGCCGGTGCTGGTCTACGTAATAATAAGGGTAAATAATTTGGGGTTGTAGATGTGGATTTTTATGTTTGTTTTCAGGTAAATCCAGAGGATCTTCTATCAACTATACAATTTGTGAACAGCTTCTATCAAAATCAAATCGGGGGTGAAGAACTTTATTGGTGGACACAGTTTTGTTCCGCCGTGGAGTATATTAAAACGATGGATTATTCCGATTGACAAATAGTTTTCCACAATAATCTTTATATGAATATATTTCTTGTATAAAATAATTTATATAATTTCATTAATGTTTTAGTTTTCATTAATTGAGTAAGTATATTTTAAATATCAAATTGTTAATACATTAAACAAGGGGGTTTGAAATAAAAAAATGCCAACAATTATTCGTTTTCTTTTTTTCTATTGTAATCCTAAACTTATTAGTCATTACGAAAGTTTCGTTGTTGCTAATTAATTTTCAAATTTCGCGGCGCCCCATGTGACATGTGTCAGCCGTCATTACTGTCAAACTTGAAGGTTGTGTGCGCTGGCCGAAGTCAGTCATTTTCCAGCGTCACTGGTCAAAGATCAAGGTTTTTGTTAACAAATTTCTAGTACATTTAAGAATTGACGTCTAAGCGTAGTTCTAATTTGTAGTTCCTAGTGATTTGACGTAAAAAGTGCTTAGCTGGACTAGCAAAATGACCACCAAAGAATATTCTCTTGCGGAGGTGAAAAAACACAACGATAATCAGAGCACTTGGATAGTAATTCACAATAATATTTATGACGTGACGGCGTTTTTAAATGAGGTAGGCAATGCAATTGCAATTATTATTAGTATAAGCCTCCGGCAATTTTCAATTGAACTCGATGAAGCAAAATTGCTTGAATATGGGGTGTTCAAAGAGCAACAAGTATAGGTCAGGTTTTATTGTGATCACCGCGTTGAGCCCCTATTTTTAGGCTTGATAAGTCTTAATTACATAATGTCTCATCTTATCTTCATTACTTGCAACTTTTTGCCCTATATTTTCACCATGAGAGGTAATTTTCATAATAAATAGTGTCGCGCCCAAGGTAATCGGGTGCTAATAACAGTTAACACCTCTTTTCTTAAGTTAATTTTCTCTTTATTAGCATCCTGGCGGTGAGGAAGTCCTTCTAGAACAAGCCGGAAAAGACGGAAGTGAAGCCTTCGAAGATGTGGGTCATTCTAGCGATGCCCGCGAGCTAATGAAAAAATACAAAATAGGAGAGTTAATTGAATCAGAAAAGAAGCCTGTGAAAGAAAAGAATGTTGATTGGACCAGCGGAGCTTCACAGTCATCCTCCTCTCAGAGGTGTGTAGTCATCTGAAGTATGTTGTATGTTAGCAGATTCAATACATTGCGAGTCATCGTATGACTTCACATTTCCGCGTCTTTCCACTTTCCGAAATTTTGTTTTAATCGTACGTTCGATGATGACGAAATCCAAGGTTTTTATAATCGGTCAAAACATTTTGCAGTAACCTTGTTTTTTAGTTCTCTTGGGTATTACACGACATTGCAAAAATAACACATTTCATTCTATGCGTGTTTCTGCAATCTCATCACAGATTTGCAGGTGATACTTCAAGATTTAATCGTTATATCGCAAAATTGAAAATGCTTCGTAAGAACAAGTTGTCAAATTTTTATCAGGATGATAAGAACTTTGAGTTATGGTACCACTAGGTCAATTGGATTGGCATGGATAAGCTATACAACATTGCAAGACTTTATGCAAAAATAAATTATCGTGACTCATTGTTCAATTTTCGTTGATATTTATAGGTACGAATAGTTTCGTTCTAGCTGCACTAGAAAAGGATTTTATCGAATTTCTTCAGAGAACTTCTTCTCCTTCGACATAATTTTACAAAAAAAAATTGGAGGAATACTAGGATGGCTCTGGAATTCCTGTCATGCGCTATTTTGTCGCTTTGTTTTCATAGTGTCAACATCACTTGTATCAAGATTTCAGTTTCGGTTTTGTGTCCAAGTTTTGATTTTCGGGCTTCAAACGACAACTAGAACTGTTTTTTTCAAAACTAACTTTACTCAGTGTTTAGGATTAGCTACAAATGTCAGTTGAAAAAAATTTAAACCCACATTTGCAATGAGCGGCAAAGTTTGTTTACATTTTATAGCCACTCTTAATGCTACAAACATTTATAATAAACACTTTGTAGAACAAAACAAAAAAATGCTGGAGGTACTTTAGGTCAGTTTGACCTTAAATCAAAAGCGAATTGTCTCAAGTGTTGACCATCTTAATCAAGCGAGGACGAAAACTTTGCCCGGGATTTGGACGCAAAAAAAGAAGGATTCTATTCTGTCTTACAACCTTCAAGTTTATAATTATGTGCTGCGGACAAACAATTGTTTTTTGATCTTTGGTGACCAGAAAAAGCTCTCATTGACACAAATATTTTCTCAAATGCAATCTGAATAGTTGTACTAAAATAAACACATTCTTATCTGCTGACTAATTCAAAAATCAGTGTAAATTTTTGAGGGTTATAGGTCAGTGTCAGTAGCATTAAAGTACTTTGCCCCTCATTATAAAGGCGTTTGAGTAACTTGAAAGTATTTCACTGTTTCATGGTTTAGAAAAAAATCTCTTATCTTCCTGCTCCACTGATATTTTATCTTTTCAATAAGTCACCTTGATTTCTGCAAGTAATATGTTTAAACGTGGAAAGTGGAGTCATCATTTGAGTTTATTGATTCGTGTTAACATTCGACATCCTATTTCCATTTGCAAATGAACTTACTGATTTATGACTCTTTTTGCAGCTCCTTCAAATCATGGATTTTGCCCGTCACTCTCGGTTTATTGGCCACGATAATTTACCGCGTTTACTTCCAATCACATTAAAGACTAACAACAGTTAGATTGTATTAAGGTGCATTTATGGTTTAACTAGGGTTTAGTTCTTGCGTAAATTTCCAGTAAAGTAATTTGGGTTTTATTGTTACATTGATTTTAAAAATGTAGTCTATTCAGTAAAGTGTTGTTTTTCTTTACACGGGAAGAAAAATGTACTGAATCACAACAACGGCTATAAGTGCGAGTGAAGTAGTCTGTAAGGTAATTAAGAATGTTAAAAAAATGAACAGTTTGTTAATGCTATCTGTAAGTTTTTATTCGAAGAAATAAAACACACTTTACAATAATAATAATCAGCTTTATTTTCTAATAAACAAGCTCAGATAACCTTAATGTTAATTAACAAAATAACGGTAACTCAAAACGATGTATAATACATCAGGTAATCATATGATCTCAAAAGAAGTAGAATTTGCTGCAATGGTATTTTCTTTAGGTAGCGCAAAAGAAACAGTACGGGGACCAGCAAAGTCTGCTTCGTTTGCTCAGTAAGTACAACTATGTTTCAGAATTTCGATTCAAGCCATTACTCTCGAAATAAATATTTTTAAAAAATGTAGGTTTACAGTGTATACATGAAAAGATTAATAGTCTTATCAAAACTCAAAGGAACGACAATTTGTACACATACTTGGTTGCACTGGTAACTTACGTACAAAATTGGCAGTCATAACATACGACATCATATTCAGCCATGTGGAAACGGACCATACGCATCTCCACATGACTTGTCATATCAATTATTATTACATTTATTTATATAATCATCTAATGTAAATATATAAGATATTTGACGATGTAACAGTGCGATACCGTAAATTGGTACATAATTTGAACTAGACGGTGAGGAACTCTGTGATGTAAAGAAATAAATTCTTTCAATTTCCTCAAAGAACAACTTACGGTACTGCATTTTACAACAAATAGAAGGCAACTTACTCAGACTTATGTAGCGGTTCTCCGCACACAATAATTTCGTGCTTTAAAATCTGATTGATTTTTTCCAAAGTCATGAAGTGATTACGATGCACTTTACATTTAAATCATATAATTCTTCTATATATTTTTCTTTCTACATAATATACGCGTGACGATAATTTACACTCAACATGTCATTAAAACATAAACATCAGATGTTCAACAAATTATATTATGTGATTTTATGTCCGCTCTATATGCACCGAGTATATACATCTTTAGTTTCTGTATAAATATCACTTACGAATCTTATCTACAGATTTTCTTGTACTTCTGTACTACCTGTGACCCGTCGAATTTAAAAGAAAAGGAACGTAAAACATCTTGCTACTTAGGAGCGCTCTTGCTGCTGCATGTACCTGAAATTAAAAAAATATATAAATATTTATTTTTTGTACGTCCATAACAACTCTGCCATGTATTGTTGGTTGCATAAGTCTACTCATCGCTAATTTTTAATTATAATTTAATTATCATTAGTGAAGGAGCTGTTATTCAATACCTTATCAAATACATTAAAAAACATGTATTAAAATTAACTTTAGAAGACCACGGTTTTTTAAACAATACATAACGGACAGGAACTTTAGGTACGCACTTTTTCAACTTTATGGGTTTGGTTTTTGTTATTACAAATTTACATATATTAAATCAACTATTACGTAATACTCATTTAAACAAAATTTACGAGTATCTAAAAAATTCTGTGGAGTGGAGTTTAAGAACTTTCGATTTTTCTTGCTTCACTTCTTATTAACAATTATTTCATTTGGCACGTCTTTCACTTTCATTGAATTGGAAACTGAAAAAAAATGTCAAAAATGCTCAATTCAGCGATTATCATTGTTAAAAATTAAAGAGAAATGGGTTTACCATAATTTCTAAAACGAAACGCTAAAAATTAGATATTGTAGTTGTAGGATAATAAAAATTTTCTCATTCTGGTATTTTGGTATGCTCTATATTTCTAATTTAAAACGGTGAGACAAAGACAAAACTAGGAACTTCAATTTTCGAATAAGTTTAGTTGTTCGTTTACAGTTTCAAAACCAAAATGTGTCCATTTATTTTGACTTTTTCTTTTCATTTTTGATATCGAGAGATTAAATAAAAACTCATCCTCAGCTACCTTTGGAATTCCACGACTTGTCTTTAATTGCCACCTTGAAAGCTGTCAATTTTGAGGTTATTAGATGAAAACTGCATTGAAACTGCAAAAAAAACGAAAGCTCTTGCCTGTGTTGTGATTATTTTTTCATAAGAGAACTTTTCGCATTATAATTCAAACATGACAGCCTTGTAAAAATCTTTCATTACAATTTTGACAAAATTTCCAGTTTGACTAATTAAATCAAATTACTTCACAGAAACAAAAGACTGTTTTTGCAATCTTAAAGAGTTTTTTAAGTTTTTTTTGATCGCACGATATCTACAGGGCAATGTTAATTTATGTATTAATTATTGCTACATTTCGCAGAATTTCCAAATCTGAAAAAACTAGAAATTTGACACCCTCCGAAAATAGTTCGGATCTAATCCACTTCATGTTATGCCAATCAATCCCTTTCCTCTCCACTCTTATCAATTATTACTTAAAATAATTCCGTCTTGTCAATCTAGTCCAGCTACTGATTGGAGTAAAATATTTATCCCAACCTGTAAAAATCCATTATCTCCACAGCAAACAGAGCGTAACGCCCATATTCTTCGTTATCGCAATGGAAGTGGCACATTTTTTCCAGAAACAATTGATAAGCTTTTATGAATTTCTAAACGCAAGGACAAATTGTGGCGCCTATGTAGCCAGTAGGGAAGCAAAACATTCATAGCTCCTCCTATGCCGCTCCTCCACTCTGTTCCACCGCCATTTTAAAACGTGCGTTATTATGGCCCTCGAATACGTTTAAATCTTGTTTTTGAAGCAATTCCCTCCGATTTAGAAACCAAAGAATTTCAAAGTACACCTGGACGATTTCTTAATCGTGTACTTGCATGGTAATGGGGGAAAAATTGCGGCCTTGACCTTGACATTCGAATTTTTTTAACGGGAAAGTTGCTGGAAAGGTTTTCAGTGCATTCGTTGCATCGCAAATTAGCCAACTGTAACTTGCAGTTATGCACTTTTAAGAACGCAAGGAATCATGATCGGATTTACATCCGGTTTGATTGCACGTGCGAGGATTTAGGGGACTTGAATGCGACAAATTTAAGGAAATTCAATCAACATTGAAGAGCACCCGAAGACTAGTCGCAGTAGTTCTGTTGAATTTTTTTTTTCAAAATGTACCAAATCGAGTTGATGGATTTCCATGTGCACTACTTAGGCACATTACCCCTATGAAAATTAGGATTCTAAAAATTCCAGAATTTGGTGATGAAAATTCTAATCTAAGAAATTGAGTTTTACAATTTTTTTTTCCGTTTGTTTAAATTGAGATGAGCAGGAAAAGGATGATTAGTCCTGGCGAAACATTTTTACATGACACCGCAAGTTTCCACACTCGCACTCGTTTCGCAATGCATTTAAAATCAATAAATCTAATTCGGAACGTAATTGGAAAATTTATTTTGTTCGCAGAATCGTGATATTCCGGCAAACAATCCTTGCACTTCATTTCTGTCCAAAAACAAACAGCATGTTGTATTTATTGTGTTTTATGTTTCCACATTTGTCTCTAGCGCAACTGGGTGAATAATGTGGTAAATTACGTAATAAACGGCTTGTATGGAGATGAACTTTGAAAAGTTCGCCAATTAAACACGTACCTAAAACAGTCATGCAGGTTTGTTCTTTGAGCTATTTTCTAGGAGTAATTAAAAAGGACTTGCGGTAATTATTTGCTGTCAAATGTAGGCTCGTTTAACTGATATAATAAATGACAGGCGTTCATTTGAATTCCGCATTTTATTATAGATAGGGACTACAACACATTCGTCATTTTTTACTGTTTCTTCCGTCCTTGTTCTTTATCATCTTATTTAATGGGAGACTTTTGTAATAGCGATATTTTGCTTGACAAGTGGAATAAAATTATACTAATATCAGTTTACTTAGTCGCAGGTGCAAATTACAAATTTCAGTTTTCTTGCAACTAAAATTAAACAATTTCCAGTGATAAACTTTTATAACAGCACCTAGAACAGGACGTCCGCCCACCGCTCTGCGACTTCAGCAACCCACAATTATTGCATCATAACACTAATTAACACGTGTCTTATTAATTATAGCCAGACACTTCACGATCGGAATTGATTTGAATTTTAATCTCATACTTACGTCTGGCAGTCTACTCAGGACCTCCTGATATCGCTGAGAATCTGGAGGATACATATGTTGCGTGTAAACACGTAGGCACGTCATATATCTTTCAGTAATGCTTTCTATTTCTTGGTTACCTACTACGATGGGAGTGATGGGGTCTTCCGAATCAGCTGAAACGACACTATAAATTTCTGTTTTACATAGAAATCGGACGTACCTGGAGTCAGCATTATAATAATTTTAAGGCACACATATTCTTCCATTGTAAGTTTGATTTCGCGAAATTTTAACGTCACTTGGGTCAATTTTCCTACCATGTCACCAACATCGGTGCGAAGTTGCTCTAAAGTTACGTCTCTGCCCATCATTGATGAAAGACAAGATTGCAGAGTTAGGATATTCGACTCGGCCTGGAACCAAAAATGTTCTCATCAGAAAAACTTCGGAAATTATCTGCATTTAATGATAGTCTGATGGGTTTGTTTCGTGACAAGTGTAATTGTGGTATTTAATGTAATTAAATAGGAAGTACATTCGTCCCATTGTTCCTATCTTTGACATCAAGGCCTGTAATAAAAGGCGACAATAACAAGGAACAAGCTATAAGATAGATTTCTCTGTAGTTTAAGCCACACTTTATTTTTTAACATTGATAAGCTGTACAAATAGAAATTTTACGAAATGAAGGCTAATCCAAGCGTCTCAAAACAAGTCTATCGCTATAAATAGAAAATGGTACTCTAAGTTTTTGTTGGAATGATAGTTTACACTGAGTAGGGTGCATAAATATTTGTACTGATATCTTATCGTAGTTTTTCCAACATTGCATTAGATGAATTTTGTGTTTTTTCGTGCAGTCATGGACACCCCGAGGTTACAAATAATTTTGTTCAGATAACTCAACCTAATTAAAGACTCTGTATATTTATTATAATTTACGACTCGTTATCAAAACGGGTCAGATTATTATTAGATTGGTACAGTTGTGGCGGGATATTTGAATAACAGTGTATATTTGGATATCGTACGATTTGTGCAACAAGTTCCGAGAACGCTGGAAATGATATCAAAGTGTGTCATCGGAGATAAAAACTACCGAGTTTATTGACGATTGGTATTTTCGGAAATAACCGAAAAAATGATAAGAGACGAAAAATCGTGTTTATTTACTGTTTACAAGTTTCGTTCATTCATAAATATTGTAACATTTTTGTTATTTGTCCATCAGTCAATTCTCCCATGCAGAAGTCACAAGTTATTTTAATCTGATGAGACGAGTGATTAATTTTAATGAAGATGAATGATACTGTATGAGTGAAAATTGAGTAAAATAAAAAATGTTTACCTGGAAATTTAAGTCCCCTTTGAGAAAAGTGGGTGACATTTCACCCGTTTTGTGGATGGCTTGGAACGCCGACGTCGTGAGAACGAGAAGCTCGTGCCACTTATGCGTTAAAAGTCTAGTGTGAATTTCTACAGGTAGTTCTAAATAAAATGGAAGTCGTTTCGTCCATTGCACAAGTTTATAAACAATAGAATCACCGATATGACAAAGTTTCTCACTCAGGTCCGTGTTATGGTCTAACAAATCGTCCAAATTTTGTAATGTAGATATATCATGAACTTCATCACAGTCTATTAGTGTTTTTATCATCGATAAAGAGTATTCTAATGAGAAATTACGGTCCCTCGAACTACTAACTGCACTATCCAACCTTTGCCTCAAACGAACAACTTCACTGGGATTAGTTAACGCCGTTTTCAAAATGGTCCCGTTGACTAGGTTAGCTGGAATACTGGATGGTTGTTCCACCTTGAACTGCTGGCTCAAAATGTTTTTCTCCACTGTTTTTTGTGGTTGTTTGCACGCCGGTTTCTTGTGCTTTTTATACTTCACCTTGTATAGATTGTAAACAGCGCCGCTGTTCCTTCCTCCTGGCATTCGATCTTCTCTCACGGCTAGAAATAAATTAATAATTAAACACTAAAACCAAAACCTACGTCAAAGAGATTTGCATTGACCACGCTAATAAATCAGTGACCTCAACAATAGCTTACCTTGTAAAACCATTCCCTGCTCGATGCATTTTTTGAACCGACAGTACTGACATCGATTTCTTTGAGCTTTGGTAATTTCGCAGTTCCCATCTGCCACACAGGTGTACACTCGGCGGTTTTGCACCGTCCTCTTGAAGAACCCTTTGCACCCTTCGCACGTGATGATGCCATAGTGCAACCCGGTGGCCTTGTCCTCGCAAATCATGCAGATCATGGGCTGTTCCTCTTCTTCGGCTGCCTCTTGCGACTCGTTGGTCGACTCGGTCATCTTCACGTCTGTCCCGGTGTAAACCGGAGGACACGCTGTCGGTGAAGACAAGTTCAGCGGGCTCTGGTTTATAGCAAGCTGCCGTAAATCTCCCGCCCATAACCTTTCCATGTTAAGGGGCGCTCCTCCAAAATGCCCAGAAGGTGACTGAGGGGACATCAACGTTCTACTAACAGGAGATCTCAGTCTATCTTGTCCTAAATTGAGAAGCATTTGAGCTGCACTTTCTTCAGTGTTGGAAACGTTGGTGTTGCTGCCCCAACTGGTCGTCGCATGGTGTTGGGCTTCTACTGGTGACGTCGGACTCGTCGCCAAACTAGGCTGCGACCAAATCATGGTCCGAACACCCCCAGCTTCACCCATAATAACCGTCGGCGTTTGACGAATGGGAGTAGTTCCCCCAGGTCTCATCGAACTCCCAGGAGCTGGAGCTTTCAGCTCCGGGTACGGTCCTAACGACCCGGTGAAATTTCCCCCAATGAGTTCGGGTTTCACGCCGTTGATCCGCGAATGCTTCATCCACAACTGGCTCTGCGTGAGAGTTGTCGGATGGCTGATGATAACCCCACGCTTGGATGGCATCGCCGACGGTGAAGACGACGTCGGTTCTTGGCAGGTGATGATCGTCGACAATTTCGGCGATGTTGCTTGCAGCACTGAAGGGTTGTGGATGATGACCGGGGATGCGTTGGCAGGGCGACCAGGCGAGCTATGCGGACGCGGGGGCTGGCAGGGACTCGACGTAGGGGCGGGCCTCAAAGGCGGACTTTGTGACCGAACGACGGGAAGACTTCGTATAACACTAGCGGTACCTCCACCGTCGAAAACTCCGGAATCCTCCAAGCGGCTGGAGATTTTATCCAAGGTCGGCTCCGGAGGATGGATTTGGATGGGCGTCGAGTCGGGGCTAGGTGGATTCATTACGGCTTCTGACATTTTAGGCGACGAGGGGCTGACGAGATCTGGTGAGGACGTACTAGTATCGGCGACAGATTCGCCTAGAAGCGGACAGAGACATTGCCTAAAAGCAAATTTTGCTGATGGCTGCCTACTCTAAGAGGTTTAAAATGAATTGACCTAACCAGTACTACCAATGGTTGTGGAATGCAAAATATACACAACCATAATGAAAAAAGACACATTTTTTAACTTTTTTCTACTCAATTCAAAATAAACGAAACAATAAAAAAAGATGTGTGTTTTTCTAAGCTACCGATCAGTTTTGTGGCAAATAATGTCACCTACCGTCACTGCTGCACCGGGAATCTACTTTTCTTCGTTTCAGTTTCAAATCCTGGAAGAGGCTCATCTTGTCGAGCTCACACGGGGCACGCGTAAGAGTCATAATTCCTAAAAGAAACAACAATTCGTTAGTCCAGAATTACAGCAAGTGCGAGAGAATTTAGCATCTTTGAGCTTTCAAAAGCCTTCAACTATGCAGAAGGTGTCCAATTTTACACGTTTGCAGAACAAAAAATATAAAAAATTTAATATCAAATTATGATAAACTCAATATTTTTTTAATTTCGAAGATTCGGTCTCGTGTTTGAAAAAATTAATGTTATCTTAAGAAACTGTTTGTTCTGTTTAAACGTGACGTCACAATATTTACAAGAATGACGTAACTTATTTGAAATATTGTAAAATTTAATTAAAATGTGGCAAATGGCGATCACATCGAGCGCGATAATTTAACTCTATAAAAAAGGTTTTTAGAAGGTCCCCGTCTCTTAATCCGACATTTTTAGCTGTTTTGGTAATGTGGGGTCAACGATTTTTCATTTTTACAACTTAATTTATGTTTATAATTATTACAACTAAGACAAATGATTTTTTATGAGTACAATTTCTTATTATTGTTTATATAACTATGGTGGTAATAAAATTTTATTTAGTTTTAAGACTTCGAAGTGAGATTTTCAGAGTCGAACATCCGCAACTTTCTAGTGAAGTTTAACCAAAAATTTATCCCCGATGATTAACACATTGCAAAGGTCATGGTTATATCATTACAAAGCTTGTAAATTTCACCCAGGTGACGTCATCAGTTTGTAGTTATGTTGCAATGGTTCTTTTGAACTAAACCTTAATTTTCAATGTCTTGTGACGAAATAACAATGGGCAGAAAAATTTCTAAACTGACACGTAATATTCGTCTACAGGTACCAAAATATTCCGCTGTTATTGAAGTTTATGAGACTCTATAATAATGCAGGAATTAATGACTGATTGATATAATTTTTATATGTATGTAATAATAATTTATGCTAGTAATTTTATTGACCTAGATAACAACTGCATAAGTGCATTATTTTCTTATGTAACGGAGGACGTCAATGGACTCGAACCAAAAATAGAGTTTTTTCTGAACGAAAAATTTTCTTGGGATTTTCTTTTGCCAAAGTGCAGACATGCGGTTGCAGCAGTAGCAGCAATGTACATAAATAGAAGGTTATGTAGAAGCATTTCCGGAGTGTAGGCTCCACGTGATACATTATTCATCTTAGGTATTAAAAAAACGGACATGATTTTCAAAGTTCAGTGTGAATTATTCTGCATATGTTGGTAACTTTTCCATATCTAACGGTAACTGAATTGCATCTAGTGATTTTCTTTATTAAAGGTTGATGAGACAGATGCAAACAAAAGTGAGTTGTTTACATAAGTGTAGGTTTATGCCTAGGCATAATAAAACCGCGATTTCGAAATGGCCAAAGTCAATGTTCACAGAGCCTTGATATTGTTAAAATTTAAGTCAGTTACGAAACTAAGAAGTGAAAGCTGCGGTTGCCAAACCTAAATTCGGTACATTATGAATGCAAAAAGCGTCGGGTCCTGTAAAGAAGAGAAAATTCTCACCTAAAGAAGACATTTTTTCCCATTTAATAAGAATAGGGTAAAAAACGAGGCGAGGTCGTTGATGAGTACAAGTTAATCCTGCATCACTTCACTGATCCGCGGACACAATCACAGCAAAAAGCAGTTAAAGCAGCGTATGATGTGACCGACCGCGTACACTAACGGTAAAAGTTGTACTACAGATACAGCTATGAGCGTAGCATAATCCAGGTACAAAGTAGGGCACGAACTATACTACTGCTGCACTAGCTACACTACAGTCGTTTGATAGTGGAGAGGAAGTTGAGTGGGGTACGCGCCATCTTCATCGCTCGCCAAGACACAGCTCTCTCCATTGGTGAGGTGGCAACGCCGGCGGTCCCAAAAGGCCGATGCAAAAGCCACCGAACCAACCAATAGCTGCACCATGCACTTATCAGTGTTATTGAGATATACCTAGCACAAGGAAGGACAAAAGTTACGCAACCAAACGGCAAACGCAGGTTGTTCACCCGTGTGCGAAAAAAAATCGAATGGCGGTTTCACTTCTCTCGACAAGAGAAAGTTGACCTACATCACATCCAATCCGTACTGAACGGTAAAAGTACATGTTTATGTAAATCCAACTGTTCCTCCATCTTGTGGACGCCAGCGACGGACGTCGCGCTGCCAATATGGCTTCTCGAGATGCGAGTGAAAGTTACATCTTCCTACCAATTTCACTTTCAAAAATACGACATTTCCTACTTTCTCTTCTCATAATCGCTGTTACTGCTTCACAGATATGGTCTACTGCCCATCAATTCACTTTTTAATCGGTTATTGTACCGTTAGAAACAACGGATTACACGCATCTGCACACACTCGCTTTTAACTTGCGTTTTTTAACACGAATCACACGTGCTTTTCCATCATCCCTCTTGCGCCAGAGTTGAAATCTCCATAATAACGGGATTGTTGCGTACATTCCACCTGTTTATACAGCGGATCACGTGGCCCACCGGGTTCAATGTGACGGTCGAAAATATTACTAACTACAAAATTCCACGGAATATTTATCAATGAGCGCCACTAATTAAATGCAGATTTTTGACACTTTATGGGAAAAAATAATATTCTAGAATCAACCGCACTTTTATGGGGCGTGCTAACAAAAAGAGTGCCTTCTTGAGCCGGAAAATATGTATGTATATTGAAACAAATAAATTATGGTGGTCTGGGTGTAAGTCTGAGACATTCTGATATTAAAAATGTGATTTAATTTCTCATGTAAATTTGCTAGACATGAAAACAGTTTCAATTTATCGCTGCTCAGAACTGTTTAGGCTAATTACCATTTTTTTGAAATTAGGAAGAATAAAGTAAATTGCGATAAAATTGACTGAAATGGGAATATTTTTAGAACAACTAGACATTTCTGGTTAATATTTTATACGAGAGACAAGCTCATTTTTTACCTTTTGAATTTTAGAATAACTAATAAGTTACTCCAAAGCAAAAATTAAATATTTACAAACTGCAAAATATTTAAAACGGTTTCCTCACTTTTTAGTCGAACACTTTCAGGACCGTTTCTCTATAAATACCCACAGCAAACAAACTTTTTTTCGCATTTATCTCAATTCATGACCAGACCTGAACTACTTAGATGACATTGTACATTCGCCAAAAGTATAAAAACAGAGGTCAAGTCCCTATCTAAATAAATTCGAAATCTTTCCGGCAACATGGCTTAACGAGATCAATTCCGATACACCTATTTCTTATTTATTCCCTAGTTGACCCTCGATTTAGATTCCATTGCCGAGAACTAAGATTTACTTCACGACGATTTCTTGTAGTTATTTTGCATAAAATAATTGCTTCTGTTCCGCGCATTACAACGATGCGGCTCCAATCGCCGTTTAGACCAAGAAGTAAACAACTCTGCGTAAGTTGTGTCATTATTCGGAATAATTTCAGTTTTGTCTGTTCAGTTTATGCGTTTTCTAAACATCCTTTGCTGAAACATTAAAGTAATTGAGTTGAATCGGTTTAACTTTGTTTACAGTTCGCACCATCTTGTTGATGGTAAAGAATTTGAGGTTTACGTCTTTCTTTGTGAAGACCGCGCGTTTCGTAACTATTGTAAAATTAATACGAGCTTAAAGGTTTATTTCTGGTGGTAATGTCTCAGCCAAATTGAATGTTAATTGGAATTTTTTAAGCGCAGGAGGTGATAGAAAATTTTGAAACTGTGAATAACAACAAATTCAAAGAAATAAAAGCGTAACTTAGTCATACCTACATGATAAAAAACTCAGTAGTTTCAAAGCAAGACACAATAAGCTCAAAGTACAATGACGAAAGGATTAGCCATCGCAATTTCATCATTTTATTTTAGCGTTCAGTTCCTAAAAATCTCAGCTTATCAAGCTGCACCAGATCGTTTTTCTTCACATGAGTTGGCAGGAAATTCAATGTTTCTTCAGTTTACAGAATATGAAAATTCATTGCATAATGTTAATTACACACCTATTAATTGAACATTAAACATTGGTTACATTAACCATTTGTTTGCATTAATAAGAGAGTATTAAAGTTACACAAGAGTTATAATTTTTATCTTGGTTTTATCCATAAGGCACACATTGGGAAATTCGATAAATTTCTGTTGGAAAAAGATCTCCAAAGTACTACAAATTGTTTCTCTGTTTGTTTTATGATTTCATATCAACTGAATTTTTTCAAATTTAGCAAAAGTAGTAACAAAGAAACAGGTAGGAAAGTCCTTTTTTAGATTTCAGTGTCAGTGAATAGTCATGAACAAACTCCTTTGCTTGTCTATTAAAAATAATAGGCAGCATGTTAATTAAGGTTGTAATGGTGTGGTTTTCCTTCATTTAGGTCAAGTTTTATCACAACAAAAAAGAAATTTCTACCCAGGAACTAAGTCATCAGCAGCAGTAAAATAAAACCGAAAATAAACTAAAAGTTTGTGCAATATTTGGCATGCTTTCACTTTGCTGTTGCGGGGACAAACGTAAACGTAGCATTGATTTTGATTTTGTGCTATGCACCACCGATTGGTCAACATTCAACTAGTGAAAATTTTGCATGGTCACAAACTGATTGCATAAACTCCTAGCGCAAAGTAACAGTGAGATGGGATAGTGATGTAACAAATTTGGAAAATTTTCACATGATAAAACGAATTTGTGATTGGCTGAGTATAGAATGTAGAGAATCCCACCACACGACCTTACATTTCGATTTCAATGGGAACGCTGCTCTCACATAGCAATGACCCGCATCTAGGACAAATGTTGCAATCCGGACGCCATTATAGAAGCTATTATTTGCAGTTACAGAGTTAATATTATACACAAATGAAATTTAGGACGATCGTTTTATATTTGTTTTTGAGCGGTTTTTCACGGCTGCTTCGTCAAATTGTAGGGAATCTTTCAAACTTACTTGCACATGTTCCGCATTGGACGCCGTAAAATCATCCACCACGTGTTACGTAATACAAGCGATTTTTCAAAAACTAATTTCACACAAAATTTTACACCGGGCGCCATTAAATCTGCAACGATTATGGCCGAGTTCATCACAAACCAAACTGAGGGTTTTTGGGGATTACGCCCCTTTTAACCGAAGGGGACGGCCCTTTCACAAAGGGCAATTCGCTCAAAACCGATGGGGACATCGATGACTCATCCTATAAACTTGATAAACATATTGCGTACATCACAATTTAGAATCTCCCCTACTTCTCTTAAAATAAAACAACAAATTTCATTGACAAGAAAAATTATACCTTCAAGTTCAAATT
Source organism: Gnatocerus cornutus (assembly GCA_029298725.1). Lineage (NCBI taxonomy): Eukaryota > Metazoa > Arthropoda > Insecta > Coleoptera > Tenebrionidae > Gnatocerus > Gnatocerus cornutus. Next base: position 12,500,406 of record CM055514.1, read on the forward strand.
AATTTGGCACAAATAATCAATTGACTCTATATGTAAAAATGCAAGGTCTAACATTTCTTCACGGTCTCATCTGGAAACTTTATCGCGCGAAAACACGCTTTCTTATGAACCTGACCACATTTGGTGAGTGTTGCCACATCTGGCCTCAGGTTTATACTGAGGCTTGAAAAAAACAACCTGTATGAGTGACAAATTCGTTAAATCTGCTCGTAACCATAAGTTAAAGATTCGTATTTATATTTGTTGATGAGATAATTCGGAAATCTTTCAGCAAAATTGTTGTTTTCCGAAAATATGTGAGGAAGTTGACCGCGCCAAAAACAAACAAAACAAAGTCAGAGTCTGAAAATTTTCTTGAAATTCAATGACAACTTTAAAAATATACACTTTAACCCAAAAAACTAAAATAAATAATTTAATGAACTTGGAAACCTCTTCTGTAAATCTCTAATCTCATCGTCTGAAAACTGAAAAAGGTGCACAACATGATTATTTTTCCAGTTATTTACGTAAAAATCAGAAAAACGACACGAAATTGACGAAAAGTTATAATATTGCCTTTTTTTTCAAATTAACTGAAGAGTCGTGAAGGATGTCGAAATTTCAGCATTGAAATTAAAACATTAAAAATTTCAAAAAGGAGTCAATAAAACAGATAAAAAACTCAAGGAATAAAAAATGGATCTAAAGAACCAGAAAACAAAGCAACGAAAGACTGCAAAAGCTACAAAAATTCTAAAAATTTTAGAGCATCAAAATCTAAAAAATGTTTGATGCTCTCAAAAATTCAAGGGCTACAAATTAATTTAAAGCTTTCCAAGAACACATTTTTTTAAAAGAGCATGAAAGCATGGAATACTTTGAAAATTTCAACGGCTTCCACAGTTTTTAAACATTTCTAGATATATAGGGTGTTAGGTAACTTTAGACTAATGGCTTATCAAAGAAATTGAAATTTGCAATTATTTTAATTTTTTTTCGTTTTATTTACAAAATCGTTCAATTAAATTCAGTCAATCTAGTTTAGAATTTTTCAAAAATCCAAAGTGACTTTTGACCAAATGGATAAAATCAGTGGCATCAATTAAAAAAAACAGTAGTGCAATTTTGTCTTAAAAAAAGAGAACCCAAATTTTCAATAATTGTTCAAAATGACAGTAGTTTTGACAAATACAACGATTCGCCTTAATAATGAGAGCTTTTTGTCTGAAAAATAATTTTATTTTCACAATTACAAAGCAACTAGACCACTGGTATAAAATAATAGGACTAAAAAATATTAAAAGTGAACCTGAAATGATTTTAAATCGTCTATTAACTTCAGTTTCAGTGTCGAAACAATTAATTCCGTTAAAGCCTGTTTTGATTTTTTTTGGAAACCTAAATCAAGCCATCCGAGATAAATGAAATTATACCCAAAAGTTCTAACTTTGTATGAAACTTTTGGAACAAGTAAACTCCAATTTTTAAATTGTTGTAAATATTTTAACAAGACCCACTTTTCGTGCCAAATATTTTCAAACTCTTCAAGAGAATAACAAATATTGCGACGTTGAAAAGTATCATTCCTCACGTCGTTCATACAATTTTCCGTTTCAATCCTCGCACCTGAAACCTGAAACCTTTCCGCAAGAATCGCCACATCTGCTATCGCCCTGAAAATCAGAAAGCTTGCCTGACATTGAAATTCGCCATAAAATTCCATCGGTGTATAAAACGATTGCAAAACACCTCAAAACTGAATTCACAAATAAATAATTTATGTTAAATTTCGTCACCGAGGCCATTAACCCTACATATCTGATGCAAATAAAAATTAGCATTAAACTTCAAATTATCAACTGACAAAGACCTGTAAGAAACCGGGCCGATAAATAATTACATAAACCAAAACTTTTACTTTTAGAAAGCTCTCAACTTAATGAAGATCTCGCTCGATTTAAAAAGAAATTTCAAGATGACTCACAAACATCAAATAATTTAGTTGCTTAAAAAAGGCGGTGTCGCGACCAGTTTCATTCGAAACTTTCAGGGTCATTTCATAAAAGAAAATCTGTACATGTAGACTGGAGAATTGCATCAACGTTTGAAGATAGAAAGCAGTTTCCGAATTCGACATTCTGTTTAGTAATCAACTCGAATATTTTATCTGTCTTCAGCCATCTAAATTTTCATCCCTGTCATAAATTTCAACGTTTTCGCACGCCTCTTAATTAAAGGTGGTCAGAGTCAAAGGTCGAAGGCGCCAAATTTTTGTTGGAAGATAATTAAACACAAGACTGTTATTGCTGGTGAAAGTAATGATATAACTGTTTTTATAGAACATCAACCTGCAGAAATGCAGAAGACCATTCAATAGATGCTAGTTAGATAATCATTCAAAGAGCAAAAAGAGAGAAAAGAAAAAATCTTGCATGCGCACAATAGAAAGTAGAAAATGCTAATTAGCAACAACAATAAAAATGCGGGAACGATTGTGAGTAAAATCGTACCAAAAAAAAACGGAATTAATTCAATTCAACAACCGTAAAAACTTCACTAATGTTCCATCTCAGTATTTTTATCTATCTAGTTTGTTGAACTTTGGCGGTTTTGTTTTTTATTTTTTTCGATCAGAACTGCCCATAAACAATAACGAAAGAGAGTTATAAATCAATTTATGTTACAGAAGCACTTCCTCTAACCTCGTAGATGTGGTTATAAAACTTTATTAATATAACCTGTGTATTTAAGTTGCACAATGTTCTATTTTAAATTTAATCAACTCTAAAAATGGCGGAGCGTAGGGGCGCCATAGTAAACCTATAATTCCACGATTGTTCTTAAAATGCCAATAAATAGCAGTATTTGATTTCATTACGTTCTAAAGTTCTAACTCATAGTTCCGGGATTTGCGGGAAACAGATTTGCGAGTATGTTGGACAAAAATCGGAGATAAAAAACAAAAATGTAAATATTTTGCGTTCGTAAAGTTGGTAATACATTCAAGCTTCATTCATGTAAAACCACACGAAGATAAATCGAGCTAGATATTTTTAACGAAAATACATGCATACCGTTCCAGCAATTTTGAAAAATAAAAACACGATGATTTTCCCGGTTATTTAACAATACAAATAGACGGAATTCAATTTGAAAAATAGTGAAATAAAGAGATAATGCTCAAGGTTATCATTTCTCCACAATCAGTGACATAGGCAACCATCGAAGTTCTTACAAACATCCCACGAGTACTAGTCATTGTGTAATCTTTTATGTACCAAACAGTACCCACGTAGTCACTTTTGCACCACTCAGTTCTTCCGTTTCGTCTCCCTCATAACTTTTATCATCGATTTACCTAGACCCACTTTGTGCAGAAAGCTACCGATTTCACAAAGCAGTGACAATTTTGATTTTCACGTTAATAGTAGTAAATTAGAAGAGATTGCAATCAAGAGCAGCTTTCTATGTTTTAACATTTTTCAGATGCTGCGAAAACGTGCTATTGTGGCAATGACGATATTAATAGTTTTACTTATGTTTCTTGTCTGCTTCAAGTCAATGTTCTGTTACGTAAGGAATCTTAACTTGTCAAAAACTTCAATTTCACGTTACGTAGTAAGTCGTGAGTAGTGTAAAACAGATGGAGTTTACATAACGAATTTGCAGATTTAATTATAAAAAAAGAATCAGGAGAAATTGCCGGACTTTGCTCCTTCCCCATTTTTCTCCATTTTCCTGAGTGAATACTGAACACCGCTTAGTGGAAAAATCGCGTTACGTAAATTTTTAATGACTCGGAGAAATGGGATACGAGAAAATAACGTAATGGTATTGTCTTATAGCTTGAATGTTATATTTTGCAAGGCGTTATTGCAATTAGCCATGGATATTTTTCTAAAAATTGATTGTTTAAACTAAGTTTTGTAACTTTGATCAATGTAGGAAATAAGTGAGATATGACGTTGCTTTAAAAGGTCGAAACAGTTTATAATATTGGAAGTTCCTAGAGATTAGTTCAAGTACAAATCCATTTAAAGACGCGGACTGGAAGAAGTTATTACGTTTTGTGTTCAAGACATGATAAATTAATTTTCCTTTTTGATCATCGTTGAGCTCCAGAAGCTTGTTTTCTTAAAAAATCCGAGTTTGAGTAGCATTTCAGTTTTAACACAATGAAGAAGACGTGCACTCTAAACTTCCTCTAAAAGCGTCAGTAAAGAAACTTTAAAATAGTAACAAGTGTTTTCAAATCTTCTTTTCGGAGAAGGCACCAAAAAAAAGTTAAAAATCATAGAGAGCTTTGGATTGTAATTCTTTTAATTCTAATTCTACGAAACAAATAGGATCAGCTTCTAGAGCTTTGTCAACTATTGAGCTTATGCAAATTTTCAAAGTTTTATCTTTAAAATTAAAGACGATTTTGGGAGTGGACACAAGTGTTGCCGGACCCTGTATAGCTTTAATATTGAACTGAATATTGAATTATGGTTTTTAAAATTAATTTCTTAGACGCACAGTTTTGAAAGTGTATGCATATAGTAAAAACAGAAATTTGAAACCTAAAGACCTATAAAATTTGTCATATTGTTATAAACATTTATGTAGATCTCAGCGTTCAATTTAAACTCCTCAAAAAAATCCCACACTCGTCGAATCAAAACGAATCTCAGAATGTAAACCTAAGAATCGTGAAAATCTACAAAAACTATCGATTTTAAAATTTGTCCTGAGCCAAAGTATACATACAGGGTGCCCAGAACTCGTGACCCAGAGGCAACAATTTTGAACCAAAATTTCAAAACAAAATTTTTTTAGCTCAAAAAATAATCGAGTTAAGACGAAAAACGGGTAGCCAATCCAGAAACAGAACAGTATTTGAAAATTGGTATCTATGGATACATTCTATCATTCCTGATATTATTCTGATTCTGATTCTACAACGCTTTAGCGCGTTTAACATCATTTTATTTTGCACTTGACAGTGCGGCAACTTTGCCGCTGCATAACCGATTTGCGGCACTGAATTAGAATTGACCCCTCAGTCATTTGAACTAGCTGATTGGTCTGGACTTACATGGCGTCATGGCGATTGATTTCATTTGAATTTAGGTACTAATGCAAAAATACGATTTTATAATTTTTAAAAATACTCAATAAAGTTTTGTGCATTTAATTATCGTAACAACCTATAATTAAATCAATTTTCGTTTTGAGTAAAAAACCCCATTAAGGATCAACAAAAACAGAATTTAGCAAATCAGATTCTGAATGTAGATATCTGAGAAGTTAGATCCAAATCACAGTTCAAAACTTTAAAAGTTCAAGAACACGGTAATATTTTAAAAAAGTGAAAAAAAAAGTTATTAACTTGCGCTAACATTTTGCAAGTGCAATTTTCGCAAAACAACCTTCCGTCTATTAATTTTCGCAATATGTAGGTACTTACTACAAAAATAATCATACACACTAAGTAACAAAGAAACCCATTAAAGACATTTTCAATTGGACATTTTTGCTGGCACTCCCTTAATTCAAAATCAATTTAGGACGTTAAATTACAAAATATGTATTTATAAAATCCGATAAAACAATTTGCGAAACAATTTTCAGTACATAATGCTTCTTACGCAACGTGCACATTCACTAAATCTATTGACAAAAAATTCCGACGAAAAGAGACGAACAGGGGCGCTTAGGTTTTCCCCGACTTTATTAATATTCATCATAAAAATTGATTAATTCTCTTGTTTTTCAAATGACAAGTCGATGATTCCAAGAAGGAAAAACCCTCTCTCCAGCCTTGAAAAATGTCATATTCGACCTTTCCTCGGCGTCTTTGTGTCTTATTTCAAGGGCGCGTTACGTCATAGGACGACTGTGGCGCTTCGTCTCTACTCTTCCTAACATAGTAATAACTGTGACAATAGTCAAACCGCAAGGACGTGAAAAGTCCTTCATTTAGCCTAACACATATTAACCCTGCACACGTGACTCCTGACACATCGTTGCACTTCCGGTATAAATTCCCCGACCTCTTTTTGATCTCTTTTAAATTACACGGAATCAAATCAACAATCTGCTCATCGATCCTGGGAAATCCACGCTAGGGCATTGCCTCCCGAAGGACTAAAGCGGAACAAGGATTAAAAAACCGGGATAAAGGAAGTGGTAATGAGAGATTGATATATCGCTCAGTAATTAATCACTTTTATGATGACGTAATTAATTGTAACGTTATTCAGAGTTGTAAAATTCACACAAAAATAATTAATTTCAATAACGGAAAACGCGTCTTAACGGAAAGTGACTCGACACGGTCATGTTTTGAGGACGTACAATGACCCCAGAGTTCTGCACCGCAAACGGAATGATGCGTCAGAGCTGCTGCTCTCAGCCGCGCTTTACGTAAAATGCCGTGCCTCTGCCGAGGCCCGAATAATCGCGTTCGGTTTACCAAAATTTGAATTTAAAAAAAAAATAATTATGATATAATCAAAAATTGCAATCTTTCTGTAAGAAAAAAAAAAGAAAAAATTTGCAAAACAAATTTTGATTGAAAATTGATGCTAATTATGGTACCGTTTTCGATGTGATTTTGAAGAATGAAAAAAATGCGCCGTTACTTGTTTTCTTCTTGTAAAAAGTTGGTAGCAACCATCGATGCTTTTATTGAAACCAACATAAGGAAGAACAGCACCGAGTGAAAGTTACAGTTTGAATAGTCTGTCGTGACTAGAAACCTTACGGCATACTTCAACGTCTGTGAGCAATAGTGAAACGAGTGAAAGTGTTAATGTGGCTGAACTACACTTACGTTACGTAAAGATGACTTTGCTCCTGGTTCACAAGAGAATTTTTTCCCACAATTTCGCATTCACTCTCAGACAAAGAGCCAACTTTTCCGGGTCGAAGACAGATTAAATCTGAAAAGGGTTATTGTCCCCGAAATTTTACAGGCCCTAGCTCTGTCTTTTTTTATCTTATCAAAGTCCCGTTGTCCATACTGTACGATTTGATAAAAAAACAAACAATACAATTAATCTATAACTAGCTTACATATATTATCAGTGGGAGAAGTTTCATTGACCTTAGTTTACGAGTAATTTTGAATGTCAAGTAACGGTGTGTCCACGAAATTTAACGACGCTCTCGTTAAATCATTCCAGGATAAATTACAGTGTTTTGTCCTAATTTTATGGTCGATGCGCGATGACCTGTACACAAAGGTCACCTCTCCTTGAAATTTTTCGACGGAATCATTTAATTATAACGGTCGTATTTAGAATCTAACCTGACAAAACCCGCTAGAGGTTTTTGCAAGTTCAGTGGTCGAGTTTCAGGTTTAGAAAGGCAATTTTTGTACTCACTTTCACCGCAGAACGGAAACATACCATGACAATCTATTAGCGCAGATATTACGCAAGAATCTACTTATTTTCTATTTTGGTTATCTCTGGTTCATTCAACGTTCGTTTCTGTGCCCGTCAAGCTAAAAATCTAGTTTCTACTTCCGTACCGGAATTACAAAATTTTTCGTTTGTAATGGGAACTGAATACATTTTTAATGTTAAAAAACCGTGTCGTACCTACAAAGTTCACAATGTTTAATCGATTATATTCATCACCTGTCCTATATAGATAAAATGATAAATATGTAAGCAGTTACATGTTTAACGGGGCTTTTACATTAAACATTACAAACTTTAATACCTACTTATTTACATTGTCAAAGTTCCACCACTGAAAACCAAAAATTTAAATAAAGATCTTTTGTGGTTTGTATGGTGCGCACGTTCCTTATTTTCGTGAGAGCGGGTTACAATTAAAAAGAAATTTATTCATTCAGTCCCAAAACGAAAGTTGCAAAAAGCACCAAAGAAATGAAGATTTCCGCTCATTCAGGTTCATTATTTTGTTGTGTAACGTACGTACATTCTAACAGCAAAATTTCTCTTCCATTGTGTTCCCATAATCATGGTACTGCTAAAATAACCACTTGGACCATACAAGATACCATCAAATCTCTTCCTCAAGTAATCAATTCAGAATTAATTATGAATCTCTGTCGCAATTCTCCATTAGAAGTAATGATAGGCACAAAAAACGATCGTTTTTCTTTCAAATTACAGTAGTTAAGACGATTACGAGGAAATAACCCAATCAGAACTAAAAGTGGTCGTGTTGTTCATACTTTTCCGAATTCTTATCAACGAAATCTCCTCGTAATGAATCATTTAACCCCTCTCGTGTCAAGAAACAATAAACCATTCTGACACTACTTTTAATGATTTTCAAATGTATTCAAGGGAAAGTTTGACTAGCGTGCGAAAATTATGAGATGGATTGTCTCCTTTTAATAGCATCTGTTTAAAGGTTGACAAGTTTTCGTTTTCTCTTGATCTTGAGGTTAGCCACGTGTCATCAGACGGGATGAATCAGTGTCCCGGTCTATTAATAAGCGGTTTTTCATTGGTTACAAGATAAATCGATCTGGATTATTATTAGTTTTTTTCATCGATATCCGACTTGGCAAAATTTCGAATTAATGGACTGCAAAATAAATAAAAATTCTTAGAACTTTGGATCATTGACTTCCAGACAAAAGTATGTGTCTATAAGCGTTTGCAGCTGCTGTTCCACGTCGTTGTTGTTTACTTCCTAAAGTTTTTCAGGATTAGTTAATTAGTTGTTAGTGGTGTGGTGTGACAATGATTTTGACAGAAATAAACAATTAGATCTTCGTTTCAGAGCGAAAATTGCTCAATTTTAAACTACAGTTCTCCTTATTAGCTGCTCTACAGGGTGTCCCGAAAGTGACGCACCACCGTGAAACTGTATCATCGGACAATGCCATTGATCACCGGAAAAATGTTAAAAAAAATCCATGTCTTCAATTTTTCGAGATACGATGGGTTGAAGAGGCAAAGTTTGATGCGAAAATTAACGATTTCTGTGCAATAATTTTACGATCAAATAAATTTGTTACCCAAAGAACATTTTGCGCAAAGGCATGGTGCAAAAAAAATCGGAAAAATCTTGTAAGAAATGCCTAAAAACTGTTAAGAAAATTTTTGAATTAACAATCTCGATCAGTGAGGCATCGTTCACGTGAAACCATAGTTACAATACTCGTTCATGAGCCGACCTGACTAACGCCAACAATACAACAGCAACGTTACTATGGCTTCGACTACTGGAAATTTAAATCATAGGGGGTTACACTTCTGCAATGTTGCCATTTTCCTAATTTTCTTTTACTCCTCCTGCGAAAACAGAAAGTCTGGAATTTTTTTTAACATTTTTTGGGTACTCTGGAGGACCACCCAATTACCCCCTTTTAAGGTGGTGCGTCACTTTTGGGACACCCTGTATAACTAAAGTGTTTCATTTCTCATTTTCATCGGTGCTAACGAGATGTTTTGAAAATTACAAACAATTCGACAATTTTCCAGAAAATTGACTTCGTTACCGTACCATATCCCTTTCGAAATGTCGTAAGAGCTTCTAGGAATGTTAATTTTTTGAATAAGAATCCGTAATTACATTCATAATAGGTAACTTTATGTTCTACGGGTATTTATCTCGAAGGCCTTTTCAACCATCATTGCTTGGAGAACAATAAGATTAAACATGTTATGGCAAGTTTCACTTAAGATGATCAACGATTTCTAGTTTAACTAATATTGAAATGAGCCAATTCTACGTAATAAAACTTTACGAAACCACCAACCGTCCCTCACATTTATACCAGATGCAACAATAACCGTACAATGGAAACGATGCATTTTTTTAAGTTCTATGGTAGGAATTATCGGTATTTCAATCCTACATAAAATCTGTGGGTATCCAATTAAGAGAAATCTTTGTAAAGTGATTATTGGATAAATAAGAGTTATCGGTTACAGGTGCAATGAAACAATAAAGTTCAAATTAGAATGTTCATTGAGATAGGTACCTACATGTAAGTTTTTAGTAGTTGCGACATACTTAGTTTTTGAAATAAAAAGATATGTACAAGACATACAGGTGTCCTAGAACTCGCGTCACATATTCTGTCTTGCATTCACTTGAGTTTGAATTTTTTTTTCGCACATTCACTCTCAGAATGCAAGAATATGTGGTTAATGGGTTCTAAAGGGTTCTGGGACACCTGTATAATAGTTAAATAAACCTACTCTAAATTTTATATAGTTTTAATTAAGAAACTCGTTTTAAAAATTTGAATTTTCATTACTACTTTATGAGTGCTATATGCAGAATAATTACACCTCTCTTTCAATTTGATTTTTAAAATGCAGCTTTAGTTAGTGATGATGGAGTGCAAATTTTGATAATTACAATTATTAATTAATTAACATTAGAAAAAATTAATAAAATGATTTCAAACAATTTCATACAAAAATTATCACTCAAAAGCCTAAAAGCCTATTTAATAATTATTAATACTTACAACGAACTTTAAATATGTTTTAGGAGTACAAAATTGATTTTTTTGCTGCTTTTGCAGATAAAATTTTGAAATTTTGCATACGCTCACAGCCCAACTCTAGAATCTAGAAACAAAAAATTTTTTTATCAACCATAGTTTGGCGTCACGACGCTTCTGAATTGTAATTCTACGTACTTCTCTAGTTTTTGTAAAAAAAATTGCAAACTTAAATTATTTTCAATGTAACTCTATTAAAAAAAAATAACTACGTTTCCACCAAATTTTTACAAGTCACTCAATTCATTCTTAGGATTAAACTGGTCGTGTTTTACGTTTTGGACACTAAAAACTGTTCATCAACATCGAAAAAGCAATAGAAAACCCGAAAAACTTTTGTTGCACTCTGAAGCCAATTAAAAAAGAAATGACATTTTGAAACAAGTTGTTGACTGTTTGGTGTAAACGTAGTCATCAACTGTGACGTAATAAGTTTGGAAACTAACTTGATAAAACCGCTACTTTTCGTCACAATCTGCAAAATTTAAAATAAAAACTAAGATGTTTTTAATATAATTAGATTGAAATAAATTTGAGTTTGCGATTGTTTTCACAAAAACTCGAAAATCGCTAAATATTACATTCGCTTTTATCGGTGATAAAAAAAAACATGTTTTGCGTCAGATTCTCGAGAGTTGTCAACTATAGTCATGTGCAAAATTTTAATGTTTTATCTTTAAAATTAAAGACGATTTTTAAATTTAATCAGATTTCTGTAAATACACATTTTTTTTATGAATTTACTGTAAAATTAATTTTTTCGCTTTTGTTAAAAGAAAATTAAAAACATGTTTGAGAATTTTGGGTTAAGCAAAAATGTTATTATTAAAGAAAAAAATCAGAAAATCATCCTTTTATTGTGAACTTCATTTTCGTTTTGATAGACTAAAATGTGCTAATTTCAGAACATCCTGTCTAGTGTGCAAGAATACAAACGTGAGTAGGAGGCTTTGGAATCTGTTGGTAACTCTGCTTGTCATGTCATTGGCAGTTTGAGGTTAAACACTAATTGATACTGAGAGCTGTCATCTCAAGACAGTTGCGAAACGTCAGATTTGAGGCATGACTTCTGCCAATGTGATTTTTCGGATGACTACAATTTAGTCCCTCTATAGCGATGATTACAGAAAAATCCACTTATAACAGGCAGTTGCAGAAGTGAGACACAAGCCTAATTGGAAATAACAAACCCCTTTAAAACCGTCATAAATACACAACTTAGTGTTATAAGTTATAATGAGGTAATATCTTAGTCCATTCGCGATAATAAAAGCTCTCAAATTCAGTAATTATTCAGGAGGAAGAATAAAGGAAATTTATGTAAAAATAAATCGCTTAAATCGATGTTTTTTTCTTATCATAAATTACGCATTCTGCGTTCCTTCCGTTGGCGAAGGCAGACTTTTCGTCTGTATCGTTTGTTGTTCGATAAGAACAGGAGTCATTCACACTGACCGAAAAACTGATAAGTTTTATCAAAATATTCACGACCGCAAAGGTGGTTGAACAGCAATTTAAAAATAGCTCAGGTTTATGAATTAAATATCGATTGAAGAAGGCATCGTAACGACAAAATGCAAAGAAATTCTGTATCGTGTAATTTCCACATTACGTAAGATTTGTGATAGGGTCCCTTGAACCTATGCATAATCAATTAAAAAGTGTAATAACAAAATTAGAAGTTCCACACGATTGCAATGACATTTGCTCATTTTGAATTTACTGCGCAAGTCGTGTAGACGCCCACCATTACTGACCTACATTAAGCGAGGTTGATGACCTTTGAAAGCTCAAACACAATCGACTGAAAAATGATGCTATGTTACTCGTACGTTGCAAAAGTTTTTTTATGAAAAAATTAAAGAAAATTAATGTCACTTACATTTTTTTGGGCACTCTGTGTTCGCTTTTTATCTCAATCGTCTTTAGAATAATCCGTGGTAACTCACAGATCTCTCTTAAACAATTCTGCGAGCTCTGGAACAACAAAAAGGGGAAAATGAGCCGGGGAAAAAGACTTTTCATGCAGCCAAAAAAAAATCAAGGCAGTTGATAAACAATTGAAGTCTGGGTAATTACCTGAGGTTGAGCTGGGAAAGTTCCATTTCGAAAGGGAAAGCTTCAACTGTTAAACGTTATCACTGCACACTTGATCACTATAAACAATTAGTCAGTGGCGTAGCAGTGTAAAGTCACTTGTGCACGATTGGCTTTTTACATGGGAATTTTAGCAAGTTAGAACTTTGTTTAAGAAAGAATCTGAAATATGAAATAAGTACCATGAATTAAGGACACCATGTACGCGAAACGGTGAGTACATTGCTGCTGTGTTCGCCGGGACTGCGCGGGTTGAATGACCTGTGGCTTACACACTAAGAGTGGGGGTACACGAGAATTTCGCCGCGCGCTTACTGCATCTTGTTTCCGCTTCCACATGACAAATATACGCAAAGGTGGAAGAACCGCCAGGTAGTCATCCCGGAAAATGGGATAATTATCCCGGGAAAGATACGACTTTCATGCGTTTCCTGGGTTTTTATGAAAAAACTGTGAGGAAAACGCGCGATCGATTTCTACCTCTTTGATAGGTAATGCTGGAAAACTTTAAATCAACAATAAATCCGAGCGTACTTTAATGAATTAGTCGAAAGAATCACATTGCGCATGCTGGGAAGTCGTTTTATGATCTCGCACGGTAAGGTCGATAAACGCTGCTTCGAATGCTAGCGTTTTACGTAAACACATCGCACCTAAACTGTGTATATTTATCTTGATTTTGGACAAACAAATGTACACGGGGACTCAGACAAAAAAGGTTTTTTTTGTATTGTTGCCGATATTAACGGCTCAAGTAATTATACTCGGAAGTATATTTAAATTGGCAGGCGGCAAAAAGTAGGTCAAGTGAGAGAGAAGGATCATTAACCCAAGGTAGTTACAAATAGGCAACCAATACCACAGAATAGCATTTTGTTGAGCTTATGCACTAGACGTAATTAATATTTACTGAAAGATAAAAAAACACAAAAATATTTGCTTTCCGGTAAAAATAACTTCACCTTTTGACACTTATTTTACGAATTTTATTTTTTTTTAAACATACTGCATATTTATGATCAATGTGTTTATCGATTATAGACAATTTAAGTGTTACTCCTCAAAGTTTAAACCGTCATTACCGTTTGTGACAGAGCCACCGACTAGTTTGACTAAAAAAAAATTAATAATTTTAGTTCCCGGGATAAAATATTCGCATAAATCTTTGTTTTGAACTTCTCTAGCTTCTAGTTAAAAATGTGTTAAATCCTAATGTGAATTATTATATGAGCGTAGCTTGGGTTTCAGACTGAAGAACTCAAATAGAGTGTGTTAGTATGTAATTTGATTCTTGGGGAGGAATCTTAAACTTTTTTATTAACAATTTGCGACATTATCGAGTCCTTGGAAGTTTAATTTTTAAACAAATCCAAACTTTTCAAAATTTTCTGTTGACAACTGGAACTCAGGTAATTTTAAGGATGGTATAAAATTTGATAAATTTTGCTTTAATATTTCGAGTAAACATTCTGTATATTGTACATATTTATTTTTAACCGGTAACTTTAACATCATAATTCGACAAAAATTTAACAAGATTTCTGCATTGGAGAAAAAAGTTCTTTCGTGGTACTCGATAGTCCGGACCTGCGATAATCCGGATCAATTTCTTATACAGTAGACTCACAATAATTTGAACCTCGATAATTTGAATTTCTCGATAATTTGAAGTATTTTCCTGGTCCTCTCGATTTCTCTCGATAAATTTAAAAAGTTTAATGTATTTTGGTTCCCTCGTTAATTTGAAGTAAAATTGAGAACTTTTTTTAGCCAACACTGAATTTTTCATCCAGATATCGTTAATGGCGTGGACGTACAAGAAAAACAAAAAACTTCTGAACAATCCATTTTTAAAAATTCCATTGCAGCTTTAAAATCAGATTTTACTTTTTTTGATTCTTTTCATAAAGTGTTCTTAAAAATTTTGTTGTAACATAAATCTGTTTCACCAGTAAAGTTAATAGCTTACAAAACATAAGTTTTACGATATTTCCTCAAAGTGGAGTTAGTGGATTTTACACTCTTTTGTGATTGGTTTGTTTATTCTATTGTCTAACTATTGTCTGTTTGCCTTTGAACTCTCGTTTATTTGAATTTTTTCGTCTTTTTAAATTATCGAGAGTCTACTGTACCTAGGATTCGCTAATCCAATTTTTTCAATAATTTGGAATGTCGGGTTTTAATTGTTTAATCATGATTCTATCAAATTCCTTCCCAAAGTTGGCAACATTTGATCTTAAAGTTACCGTTATTTTAAGAATTTTTAATTTTTAAACGAACTTTTTTTCAACTCTGAAACTGGAAAATTTATTGCTACGCCCAAGAAAATTCAAGAGGATATTATTTTTGACTTATCTATCAATTATACAGAACTATATAAAATTATAAAGCAAGAAGAACAAATTTCAGATATTTGTGTTCGTAAAACGAAACAACAATTTTAATTTTTGTACGACCATAACCTAAAATGACATTTTTGACACTCCTTGCTAACGTCAAAAGTATGGCTTTTTCGAGGAGCGTTAAAAAAAAAAATTTTTCACGGCGTGATAAAAAACTTGAACAATAGATTAGAACATGTAATTGCAAATAATTCAAGCCAATTAATAATTTAACCATTTTTATTAAGATTTTATTCAACATTCAAGTACAAATATTTAAAATTTTTAATAAAAAACATAAAAACTTGTTAACGAAAAGTAATGTGGATTGTACTATTTTGAACATTATTATTGTTTATTCCTGGAAGTTAAGCTCCCGAGGAGCATGTAATATTAGGGCCACGTATGTCACACTGAGCTGAAGGTTCTGGATCAGGAATATTAACTTCATTTTTCTCAGTATCAACAGAACTATTTTCACCTTTACAGGCAAAATTTTTTTTTGCTATATCCACTTTCGTATTGACACTTTCTTCCACGTATTCTTCGGCAACACTTGACGACTTCCACCCTCCTAGTCGTTTTAATGTTAGGATGTCTGTCCCAGAACTAGCCAGCAACGTTGCCGAAGATTTTCTAAAACTGTGCCCGGTGTACCGCTCGGAATTAGGTAACTTTAGGTAATGAGCTATTAGACTAGGTATTTTTGAAAACTGGTTAATCCCAACACATTGTACGGTACATTTTCCTTTCTGATACTGTAGAAAAAACCGTCTGTGTTTCACATGAACCGGACGTAGAGCAGCGTATTTTTTGTAAACATCGAGTAGATTTATTCCGTTAACTTCCTCACCTATGACAGTGAATGTCCCTTCAGTATGTGTTTTAGAATCCGGTATCTTGACGAGAAGAATTGACTCATTTTTGACAATGTCATCGATAGTCATGTTGCAAAATTCTTCCCGACGACAAGCCCCTGCTAGTCCCATTATTAACGTCACTTTGTACAGCAAGTACATGTCATCTGGAGCATTCAACAGAAAATTTTCCACATCTTCCCTAAAAAAAACTTTAGATTTCTTCGGTCGATATCTGACAGACTGTCTCTTCAAAAATGCCTTCAGTTTATAGTATTTAGTCACATCAACATGATCCTTAACGTATAATACTGACTTTAGCATTGAGAATTTGGACCACAATGTTGACGATTTGCATGTTCTCGACTTCTCACTCAAGTACGCTAGAAGAACGGATTCCGATATTTTGCTTGCGGTCTTCTGTTGGCACCACTGCTTAAATCCTTCATACTCTTTTTTCATTTGCTTCTTGTCTAATTTCAGGAGGAGTACAAGAAAAAATCTGTTTTGCTACCACTCATCGTGTTTTGTGCACGTTTTTTGTTGCAAATTTAATATTGACAATTTTTCCTTAGTAACATCAACAATGACGACTGGATTAAATTCAGGAAATTTTGATCATAAATTCCTGTCCGTTTTAGAAAGATGCCGACATGGAGGACCATTCTTCGCATCCAGAAAAAGCTTTGGTTACAAGATTCTTCATTTACTAACATTAGCTTATGTTCCATTCATAGTTTAAAAATTACTTTTTTAAGAAGTATTATGTTAAATCATGGTCGTACAAAAAGTATTGTATACAACACGTGGCTAAATAGTGCTTTTTTTACTTGTGGGCTTTATAGCACTCGCCTTTGGCTCGTGCATATAAATGGCCCACGCGTAAAAAAAAGCACTATTTTAGCCACTTGTCGTATAAAATACTATTTTTTATAAAGTGTGGAACTTTGGAAACTTTAGATGAAACTTTATTACTCATTATTTCTTATAAGGAGTAAAAGAAACAAACAAAATTTTTAATTTAAGGAAGATATTTTGTAAAAGCATTTGATTTTGATAATTTAATGATTTATTGAACATGTTTATAAAACGTGTTACTTTAATTTGAATTTTTTAAATCCCACAGAATACCTATCTTTTAAAAACCACGTTATAAAAAAATAAATAAACAATTTTTTTGATGTACCTATCTCTTTACTAAACACCGCTTGTAGGTACTTTTTGTAAAATAAATAACTTAAGTTGTCAAAACTCAAGTTTTGTTTGTAAAAAGGTCAAACACCCAAATTAAGTTTATTTTCTTGAAGGCCGTGCAAATTTATTTTTATTTTTATTTGATTGATAACATGATACCTATTATATAAATAAGAACTATAATAGTTTATTGTAAATTTATATAGTGCGTAGGTATCGACAATTTTTCACAGTGACGATAAGTCTTGAGTAAAGTTTATTCACCTCAATATTGATGATAGTGATAAGAAGAAAAAGGGTTTTGTAGCGTATCGAAAACAATTACGTATTATTGAATATTTGTATTGTATTGTGGAGTGATTACAAATACTACATTTTGCTGATTTCTGATAATTCATAACGCTTTCAAGCGACTGGAGTACGAAAATTTTGATTTATTGAACTTGATTATTAAAATTTTTGGGAAATATGCGTCAGTATAAACATTACGATATTTGTTGTGTATTTTGTCTCTAATTTTAATACGCGTGTTGTAAAAGGATAAATTTCAAGAACACAATTCTTGAAGCGTGTCAGTGAACTTGATAGATTACGAAATTTATTATTTGTGGACAATTCAACGGAATTCATCCTTATACGCTTATTTGAAGCATTGCCATTGTTAAAAATAACTGAAATAGACCCGAAAGGAGGTTTGTGCAATCAAACTTTGGATTTTACTTACTGGAAGCTTGTACCTAAAAATAATAAAAATTAGTTTGATAAGAGATAAGCTACTATAAAAATAGTATGTGGTGAAGACTTTCACACAGTAGTACAAAAACAAACTAAATTTTGAAGCTAAATTAACGACGAATATTAAAAAAAATATATTTTATTAAATTTTAAATGAAGAGATTGCTGCACATGTTTGTTTCAGCAAGTCATTGTACAGATGGCGCTTGTTTTAAAGAATGAAATGATAATTTAACGTAGACAGCTCTTACTACTGTTGTGTTTTGGTAGTTGTATACAATTTTTTTTATTCAAAACGGAATCAATTTGTTTTCTATTTAATTCAGTATTTATTTGTGTAGAATAAAACTATGGCCTTGAATTATTTTTTAGAATTACCAAGTTAATGTTAACCACAATAAATATTATTCTTCATCGTTTCGCTTTGTTCACTTTGGGTGGTTTAATAAATACTATTGCTCAATTTTAATCTAAATTTTGTAGCTGCTCCCAAGGAGAATAATAAATGGAAACACATAAACCATTTATTTCTTTCTTATCTTTTTGAATCGTTTTTTTTTTCTGTTTTTATTCTCTTCCTACTTGTGTTATATAATCCCACATCCATTCTCTAGTCAATTTTTTGTTTATAGGCGACATAAATCACCATCAGAAGCTACACGAAAAACTAATACCTGACAGGACGATTGTTATATCAACTTTAATTTATATGCAGATATCTTCTCGGAATCGTTATATTGTAGGTTGCACATTTTTCTGTGTCAAGCTAACATAAATGATACAATAGAATCTATATAAAATCAGCAGATCCACATGAAGGATTTAATGGATTTTAATTTGAATGGCAATAATTATGTGAGACATTGTCACTATTATTATGGTAATAACAAACAGGATAATTTATAAACAAATCTCTCTTCATCGTGCATGCAAAATTAAGGTAGTAAAGTGGGGACAGTACATAAACGTTAAGCAGGTTCAACTAGTGCAGAATTTTACAGAAGCAGTCATGAAGTTTGCAGTTGTTTGTTTGGTTTTAATAGGTAAGTTTCCGAGAAGAATCAGTTTGATAATTGCATGCGACACTGAAATAAAAATTTACAAACAACCGAAGTGATAATTCGTACCAAAAGCAAAACAACATCGCAAAACGTTTATCTTCTTCTTCTGATAACTTTTTTCTGATTTTAGCCGTGGTGGTCAGCGCTTATGGCTCTCCAGCAAAAGGATCTACAAAAGCAGCCCTGAAAAAGAAACCATGTCTTAAGGAATGTGGTGATGATTATAAACCCGTTTGTGCAGGAGATGGAAGTGGAAAAAACAATAAATCTTTTGGAAATGAATGTGTCCTGTCCAATTACAACTGCGAATCAGGAAATAGTAATTATTCTTTATCTTATTTTATTGAATCAGATTAGATTTATTTATTGTAATCTCTAACGGCTACTGACTCAGCTAAACAAAAGAAGCAATTTCAATTTGAATACTCATACACACATCAAACAATCAAGCTTATTTTGCATTTAATTCCATGGAAAATTATGACTGTCATAAAGTATGGTGTTAACTCTTTCCTGCAATTATCGCGATTTACGTCGGGAATCTAACTAACATAACAACTGAGGGTACCAAGGCCTTTTATTTTATTGTTTTTTTTTTAAATTCAGGATCTGAGCTCGTATATTTGAAACCCTCATAAGTCAAAATCTTATTTACCAACAATCCAATTACAATTGTTTTTAGTCGAGCCGGAAAGATGTCGTTGAGAACTCAACCAACCATTTAAATTATTTAAACTTGAAAGAAATAGAAAATTACATCGATATGATTATGACACTAGTAAACTACGCCTACGCAACATCCTCAAGTATAATCTTAACACTCCCTGAGTTATCACAAGTCAAAGTTTTTGGCGGTTCGTCCAGTGGGAATAAACCAAACTGCAGTCACTGATAAAATACGATAAAATATTTCCATTAAAACAAATAGTGATAAGAAGAAAGTGACATTTTCAATATCTCGCTTTAATGTACGCATGAAGATTATTACTTGACGGCGCTTTTGATGTACGTTGACTGTTAACTTCTTGTTTCAACATAACTAATCTATCTTAATTACGATTCTGTTTTGTACAGGAATACGATTTTTTTTTCAGATCTAAAAATACAAAGCCAAGGTGAATGTCCAGGTGGTGGAGGAGTCCGTTTGTCGTAATTTGGACGTCAAGAAACTGAAATATCATTTTTGAATTATGTTCTCAATATTTTAATGTAATAGCATGTATCATTTTTGACAATATAACAGTAACGTACACAGAAATCTAATAAATAGCTTTACCTAATTTTTTTTTAACTTACATAATATTAAAAAATTAATAAAGAGAAGTTAAAGGAAACCCAGAAAAAAATTATATTAATTAACAATACATAATAGTCGCCAAAAATCCAAAATTTTTGACGTTGTAAATGTAAACCTTTTTTGATCGAAAGTTGGAGTTTTTCGCGAAAATTCATGACTAAAAGTATGTTAAAATTCTGATTTCGATATTTTGCTTATTTTTTGGAGTAAACTTGCGTTATTATACCTCATTTTACGTAAAATCTTACGCAGATTCTAAAATTTGGATTGAAATTCAGATACGTCGACAAATAACTGAGTTATGACCGATCAATGTTTTAGATAGTTGATTTTCATTTTTTCTAATTTTTAAAACTATTACAGATATTGAGAAACGGTTTGCGCTATCGTTTTCCTGGGCTCATTTTACGTTAGAAAATGTTTTCAAAAGCACAAAATTCGATAATGGATTTTTCGTGAAAAAACGATAAAATTTTTTTAATTTTTTAATTTTTGTCCATAACTCGTAAGCTATTTGTCCGATCGATCTCAAATTTGGCCAGTAGGTAGATCTCTTTCGATGTATGTACAAAAAAAAATGGTAATGAACGTCGTTTTCATCCTGAAAACAGTGATTGAAAATCATTTCAAAATGGTTTCTTTAAAACAGTTTTTGGCCAATGCCTAGTTTATTTATTAAGCAAATTAAACAAATTTCAGCTCACTTTACGCAGAATGTTACGCTGAATCTCAAAGCTCAAGAATTTTTAATTTTCGTCAACAAATAACTGAGTTATGGCCGTTTGAATTTTTGGGTTGCCGCCAGAGGGCCAAATTTTTGAAGGTTCGAGACAATTCGTGCTCAATATCTTGAAAGCTATTACTATGCGGTTTGCGGCATCGTTCTTCTCGCGATTTTTATACATAAGAAATAGTTCTCAGATTTTTCAAAAGTCAAAATTTGCAAATTTTGGCGAAAATTTATGACTAAAACTATGGCAAACTTCTAATATCGTTGAAATTTTTGAGAGTTCGAAACATCCGTGCTCAGTATCTCGAAAACTACAACAGATAGAAAACAACGGTTGTTGCTATCGTTTTTCTTGCATTTTTTAGATATAAAATTCGTTTTTAGATTTTACAAAAGTCGAAAGTTGGAGTTTTTTTGTAAAAAATGCACGACTAACTCTATGTAAAACTTAAACAGTAAATAAACTGTAAATAAGCAAGCCAAAAGTCGTAACTTCTCCAAATGTACTTCAAACGACCAGAAAAGTGTTTCAAGTAAAAATTTGGTTTCTTTTAAAGGATTGTTGTTTGCTCTATAACTTTTTAATTTGGCACAGTTAATGAGTAATTTAAGAACAATAGATTTAATAAATTTCATTACCACACATACAGCTAAAACCATTTAAATTACAGATTGCCCACTAGAAATGGAGTTTTAAAATTTGCTTCCGCGACCTTTTTTGCTCCTTCTCTGTCTGAAATCTTAGCCACGCCCGTGTTTATAGGTTAATCAAACCAAAGGTTATCGATGATTTCCAATAATGTGTTTACCTACAAACATTACATAATTTACAAACTTCCAAGAAAAATGAGATATAAACAGTCACATTAAAAATTGAGACGCAAAACATTCCAATTAAAAACGTGTAAAGATAAAATAAAATAAGAAGTCTACCACCAAAGTTGTCGTTATGAATTGAAGTTAATTAATATATTTGACTTCAATTTACGTGTCAATTTACTTGCATAATGCAAATTGGTCATACAAAAATAACTCCAAGTGAGTTTTTCGTTGCGACAATTCTTCTTCGAAAATTTTTCCATATTGTTACTATAATTAAATTATATAATTTTATCAATGACCAAAGAAGTTCATTTTTTAATATAAATAGATTCAAAACATGATTTCTGGCGCCGCTCTAGAATACGCAACAAAATTTGATTGACATGTAGGTAATGTGTTGGGCCAAAGTTCCTGCTATCTTTTGTGAAATTCCTTACAACAAAGATAAAACCTCGTAGTGCAAGAAAAACACAACAAAATTGGCGTAATTGCATTTTATTTTTATTATATTTAATAATATTCTTATAAACGACTGAAACAAACTGCTTCACGATTGGTGGGGCTATTGATGTTGATTTTTATTCCCACCAATCTCAATATCTTTCGTAAATATTTATTATAATAGTGTGACACTTTTTTAAACCAGTTCTTCAGTCTGTCTAAAATCCTACGTGAAACCTGTTATAAATAAAATTTAGTGTTGTGTTTTGGACTGTTTCGCAATAAACCAAAAATTAAATCAACACCTAAGTGCTAAAAGGATGTCGTCAAACACGACGACCAAAGATAAATTCCTAATAAAAATGGTAATAAAATAGGTTCACTTTAAAAATTAACAAACATGAAATCACATTCTAAAAATAAGTTGAAATCAAACTCGTCAAATATATCAGTTATCAGAATGAATAATTATTAGTACATATTTAACAGTCTTGACAGTCATGCTTAACCATTTTGATTAAGACCATCCTTGATCTGATTCTCGATATTACGTCAATAATTATTCTGAAGAGTGGTTACAGTTTCATTCATTTAAATTGATTTGTTTTATAATTCAGTTCACATAAGCCACGTGATCTCCCTACCGGAAATATTTTGAATAAATATCTGAAAGTGAGTTCGGACTCGATATCTGGATATGAAGCATAAACACTACGCATTGTATTTTGTTTTGGGTATGTACTCTTGCACTTTTTTTTTTTTTTATTTTTGCATGCATTCATTCAACTCCAAGCTTTTCCAAATTTTCCACTTGTGCCCTCGTGATAAAAAAGCTGAAACAAAACACAAGTTATCTTCATTTCTCTAAGTCATCAGAAAGGAAGTCATAAATAATTGATTTCGTTGTTATCAAAAAGTTTAAATCAGCGTTTTTGAACAAAATTCTAGAAGTTTATTGAGAGTGTTACTTGTATTTTTATCTCAGCTTTCCACGTTTTTAGAGTTTGACCAGATATTGTCTGTGCCCTTTAAGATACCGTTTTGCCACAAGGTCATCATTAATGATAGGACTAGACTTTACATTCACGCAAATTTTGATTAATTTCGTTAAAAGTTCAAGATAAGAAGTGGCTATTTCTGGACCAATCCAACTAGAGATATTAAATTGGTTTAAAAGGGTCTAAAATTTTCCAAAATGTGTGAACCTTCATATGATTGCGATTCATTGAATTTTTGGAATTCTAGAAATTTGAATCATTTATTTATACCACAAAATTGCCGGTGGCTCAAGTTGATAAATTCTGTAGTTAAAACGGTATGCGGAACATAAATTTACGTTCGAAAATATTCCTGATATTTCATTATCGTAACAATTTTGCTAGACTTTCAAAATTTATCAAAATTTTGGTGTCAAAAATAACTCTTCACTCTTTTCCAGGTCTAATATTAGTAGATGCTGCCCCGCCTCACAGCGCGCTTCCAGCGTGTCTGGAAGAAGGATGTGATATGGACTCTGGTCCTGTCTGTGGCATAGATGACACAGGCTTACCCAGGACATTCGAGAATCGATGTATGGCAGAACTAGCATACTGTCAGTACGGAACCTGTAAGTTAAAACCGCACAGAAATTTTCAAGGTACTCATTGGTTTTTCTTTCAGATTTTGCAGAAGTCAAACCGGGAGAATGCTAGCAGTTACTAAATGTTAATATGATCGATGTACTTTAATATATTGTATTTAAAGTTAAGATGGAGTACTTCAGTATTGTTGTTAAAATTAATATTGTATACGATTTTTTATAATTTGATTTTTATAAGGTAACGTTTTGTCAGGAATGATGATAACTAAAAATAACTGAATTTAACAGAGTTGTGAGTTATTTAACCGTTTTTTAATCTAGGGCTTTAAGGTAGTGCCAAGGAAGTGAGGGAAAAACAAATAATGTCAGTTTTTTATTTAAAGATGTTACACAGTTTCTAAAAATTGTGTCCTTGATTTTTTCTGTGCATATTTACCACGAATTTATACTAAATTAGGAGAAAATAAACACAGAAAAATTATTTGTTGGCTTTTAAACTATCAACATAGACCTTTTTTTATTTGTCCAAATTATTTCTTTTGATAATAAAATGGTCAAACTAATTAAACTGACTAGGCAACCAACAATACACATTGTTATCATTAATTTGTCATAATTTCGTAAATATTTTTACCAGTATTATTCTACATTAAGTTATCTATTATTGCAATAACTATTATTGATACATTTGCGATTAGATTAAATAACTAAAATAATTTTGTTTTTATAATGACAGTGTAGCAATAAATACCTAATTAATTTTTTTTGACAGTCATCATGCATCTAACTAAACTATTAATTAAATATTAATGAGATAATGAGCTTTGTAGAATTGCAACCTAGCAAGTAACATAAATAATTCCACTTACTACTTCAACAAAATAAAAACAACCAATAAATTTATAAGAGATACTAGGTATTGTTTTTTCCTCTGTTATACAATGTTTATTTATTATTATTACTTTACTATTAGTTACTCATTAATGCTAACATCCATGAAATTTTAAGAGGCGCTGACATTGTCCCATGTCTTTCACAACAACGTTTCCAAGAAGGGTTTCCCCGTTTGATCACTACCGCGTTTTTGTCGCTACCTATTCGAGTGTTGAAGGAGTACGAGGTATTTCCAAGGTTTAAAGGTGAACGTTACAATTTTTTTTAAGAATTCTTCAATCTGCTTTCTTCGAAACGAATTAAATTACTATTTTCTTCAGTTTATTACAGTTAATTCTAATCGGAATAATTTTATTCACGACTTCTCTTACGAATCCTGCAGTCGCTTTATTGTTTTTGCTATAAATAACTGGTCATCCTTTATCTTGTTTTTGTCCATACGTTCTTATCAAGCCTTTTTTATTTCTTAAAAGTCGCCTGCTGGGGAAACTGCTGCGTGGTATTCCCAAGCAAAATCTTAATAAGGAGGACAGACCGTCTTGAAACGACATTCTTACAAAGTTCATCGCTGGTATCTGTCGGGTCGTGCAGTTATCTAAACGAAACATAATGAAGATGTTACCAAAGCTGTTTCTCCTAGTTCTAGGTAAGCTTGATTTGATTATACTGTGCAGAATTCTTCAGTGATAATTCCAGCTCTCTTCGCGTGGGAATGCTCCGCATTGCCATCACGAGTCAAACGACAAGGATTTAATTGGGGAGAAACAGACGACAGTTTCTCATTATCCACAGACAGAACTCCAAGACCGATTCCATCCAATCCTTCGCCTCCTCCAACAAACGGGGGCACGACTACAACCACAGCGGCTCCTGCTTTCGCTGCTTGTGTAAGAAGGTGTCCTACAACGCCGCAGTATAATCCTATTTGTGGTACTAACCGAGTTACTTATCCAAATGACAGTCATCTGAGGTGTGCCGTTAACTGTGGTCTCAGTAAGTCGCGAATTATTTATGATTTATTTTTTTTAATTCTGTTTTTTAGACGTCCAAAAAGCGTTCGGAGGAACTTGCCAGGCTCTGTAGATCTAGTTTCTTTTCCATTTGTAGTTTGAATTCTGTAATAAATTATTTTGATTGTGTAGTTCAAGTCGTTTCTTTCTGAGATAGTCGAAAATTCAGAAATAATTTCTACAAAAAACGAATTCTAAAATAAATTCGCTGCTGTTCAATGTTTGGAATTTTGAAATAAAAATTGGCAAATCTTTAAATCAGTTAAACATTTTATTTTTCTATGCTAATACAAGTTAATAAATGAAAGTTCTTCGATCAACAATATTTAAAAAAAGCATTAAAATATAGTCAAATGAAAATTAGGTTTTGTGGTTTGTATTCATGATGTAATGTGCGTTTAACTGCAGACTCTTTTTCCTTCGTTAATTAAAATTTAATTATTTTTTAATGGTTCTTTCTTGATAAATGTTCAACTTTTGAATATTTATATAAAAACAGAGAAATTATTTTTTTAGGATGATTGCATGTGGGTAGCTCAATGTTAATGTTTTGTAAACAAGTTGGAGGTAAATACAACACACAAGTTTTGTATTATTCCAAATAACATCAATTCGAATTCCCGAGGGAATTTCAGCTTGGAAAATAAATAAATAATTCTAAAATTAATGTAAAATAAAGCTAAAATTCTGGTAATTTTGCGAATAAAATAAATGAAATAAAAATGTCACCAAACACGTAATAAACTGATTTATAAATTTACGTGCAATATTTCCAGTGACACATTTATGTAAAAATAAAAAAAACACATTTCTATTATAGCCCATGAAATGTCAGCCGCACAATTATCAAGAAAAAAGTGCTACGTGCGTTTCTATATTTGCGTGATTAAAATGGTAGCAGGTTTTGTCCGCAAGCTGAGTATTTAAACCACAGATCTCGCAATTTTCCTGCCTTTAAATTAGATTACGAATTTATGAATGAGGCGGCAATGTCAAGGTGAATCATGCTAGTTCAGGTACTAATTTATAGTTTCTTGCAGTTATCTTAGTCATCATGTTGTGGTATGGGAGACTTAATATTTATAAATCCTAAACCAGTTATATTCTTACCACATCGTTTGCTTTCATTGTAAACTGTCTTCAGACAATTAAGAACATCCTTTTCCTGGTCAAGTGCTTAGACTTTTACCATGACTGTGAGGGTGCAAGTGCTAAAAAGTGTCATCGGTAAGTAAACAGCACTAAAGCAAAGTTGTAAATATTTAAATCTTATTTTATTATCGTTTGTTTTATAGTTATTGCAACACTTTTGCAACAAACTACTACGGACACCCGATCTTTACCACAAAACAGTTTCAACAAATACGTAGATTTTAACAATTTTGACGATACTAAGCGACCCGGACGTCAAGTATCCGGATTTCTATGGGATTCCCCATCTCAGAACTTCGACAATGACCGAAGAAATTTCAATGGCATTAACTGGAACACACGGTCAGACGATATAAGCGACAGTTTCGTATTTGAAGATGATTTAGATAACAGAAATTTCGCACCAAGAACAACACAAAGATCGACTACTCGTTGGAGAAGACCGACTACACAAAGAGTGCCGGTTTCAACAGTTGCGGTTCCTGGAATGGGGACTCCTAGGACACCGTGTGAAAATAGATGTTTGGTGACTCCTGAGTACAACCCTGTTTGTGGGGATGACGACATGACGTATTTTAGTAGACATCGGTTGAATTGTGCCCAAAAGTGTGGAAAGCGTAAGTTACAAGGTTGATCAAATATTGTCTTTGATTTTGAGAGGTTCTTAAATTTATACTTTTTAACATTGGGTTCTGAAAGTCGTTTTGATGAGTGCAGGTAAATATTAATTGTTTTGTGGAGGAAAAACCAGAGTTTATGTAAATTATAATCTAAAACCTTCCGATATCTTGTGTTTACTCTGTGATTTTGCCGTTTAGGAAATAATTGTGTGAAGGTCTTCAATTTGCTTTGTTTCCGTAAAAATAGTTTTGCACACCTGTAATTAAACAAAGTCTTTTTAAAAACAGAAGTCCTTCCATACAATAAAAAAATTTTGTGCAAGATAATTATCTGTTTATTTTTCATATATGTAATTAATTTAAAAATTATTTCTAGGAGTGAAACTAAAGCACCTGGGCGCTTGTTCTTTGATTCCACCAAGAGGTTAGCTATTTATTAAGAAGATTTTACAAAGAGACTGATTTTTGTAATGATTACGCTCGTAATAAATAATTTAAGTTATTCGTTGGCGTGTATGATGGTAAATAACATAATAAAGTATCCGCTAAGTATGCAAAGTGTGTTTCAATGTTTGACGAAACGAGTGAAGAATTAATTAACAATTCTTGTTCAAACAAAAGAAAGGTGAACTTGAACTTCAATTACAATTAGTGTTTAAGCATAAAAATTTAAAAAAAGATTCGTCCTCTGCCCTTTTTTTAGGTACGCCCCTGGCTAATGCAATTATCGCTTCTGTCGGTATTTAGCACTCGCAACCGTCTCTAAAAATACTGGCAGTTAGGTTTACTCTACCATTTATTTGAAGGTCATAAATTATTAATTATTAAAATAAAGTAATAAAAAACGGCTGTTATCTAAAGCTATGGTTTCCTAAGAAAACGGTGGCGTAATGTAGCGGCCGTAAGATAGCGGCAATGACGTCATAATAGCGGCAAGAAAAAGCGTCCGATCGTAGCGGTGGGTTTGGGTGTAAAGTTAGAAAACGTACAGGATAAAGACATTAGTGTGTTGATCGACCATGAACGAACTTGACGTTGCTTTACTGGTGTATTTAGAAAAAAAGTTATCTTCAGAAGAAGAACCCGAAAAGTCAAATGAGGCCGACCTATTCAAAATGCGCCCAAAAGAAGGTGCTTATTAAATTTTAATTCGTCGTCACCTGCCGTGCAACGAAATTAAATTTAGAGAATATTTTTGGGTCACCTTAAATTAATTACATTTTAATATACAGGGTCTATCAGAACTGGCGGACCAAAATCATCCCATGGATAAATGATCTTCTGCAGATAAAGAGAAAATTGTTTAAAAAAATCCATTCTTGTTGGCTTTTAAAATAAGAACGATTTTAATTGACCAATCGTGTTGTAGATGTAAAATTACCTTAAAACATATATTTCTTACCATAGAAACCTATTTAATTGTTGCAAAAAATAATTGACTGTTATGTCATAACAAAGTATTTCTGACAATTAGACAGTCATTCCAAACGTTGATTTGTGGTTTCATTGTATTTAATAATTAATTATGTTTACCCCGGAAGAATATTTTGATATGGTCTTGTTGTATGGAGAGTGTAATCGCAGTGCAACAGCTACTATCCAGCAATACGCACTTCGTTTTCCAAATAGGGAACAGCCTAGCCGAAATGTTATTTTAAGATTAGTACAGAGAGGAAGAGAATCTGGTAATTTAAAAGTATGCAGAAGGGAGGTTGGGGGTGCCCCAAGAACTGCGAGAACCGTGGACAACGAGGAAGCGGTTATTGAGATTTTTGAAGAGGAACCTGAAACGAGCATTAGTATTGTGGCCAGAAATCTTGAAATGTCCACCTCTTCTGTTCAACGTATTCTTAAAGACGAACGAATGCACCCATTTCATTATACTAAAGTGCAATGTCTTACGCCGGAAGATTATCCTCTAAGAGTGGAGTTTTGTACTTGGCTTCTGCGGGAACATGAAGCAAATGAGAACTTCGTCAAAAGCATATTGTTTACAGACGAATCTTGCTTTCAAAAAGATGGATTTTTCAATCAAAGAAATTTTCATGTTTGGGGGCGAGATAATCCGCACGTCTTCAGGCAAAGTAATCCCCAGCAAAGATTTTCTGTCAATCTTTGGGCTGGAATTTTTGGGATTATACGCAATTATAAAACATCACATTCTTTCAGGTTGGCCCGTACGAATTTCCCGCCAGACTCAACGGCCAAATTTATACAAATTTTTTAGTTGATGATTTGGACATGCTGCTAGACAATATTCCTCTACAAAGATTAAGAAATGTTGACATTAACAATATTTGGTTCCAACATGATGGATGCCCAGCACATTTTGCAAATGTAACTAGGAACCATTTAGATGTTAGATTTCCTAATGCATGGATAGGCCGCGGAGGCCCAAGACGTTGGCCCCCCAGGTCGCCAGACCTTACGCCCTTAGATTTTTTCCTTTGGGGACACGTCAAGAATTTGGTGTACCGAAATATGCCTGAAAATATTAACGTGTTAAGAAACCGCATTCAAGAAGCATTTGCTTCAATAACAGCTGAAATGGTCAGTAAGTCTACTGAGAAGAGCTGCTCTGTGCATTCAAGTGGAAGGAAGAAATTTTGAACATTTACTTTAAAAACTATTTACCTATTTTTTCAAATTTATACCGCTAATTCATTCATTTTTGTTATTTCTGTATTCATTTACTAATCTGTTTTTCGGATGCTGTTAATTTTAAAGTTTGGGTTTTATTAATTCATTTTGTTGGTCTTAAAATAAACTTGTCAATTTTTATGAGAAGACGTCACCTAAAAAATTACGTCAGTGTAACAACAATGCAAAAATATTTAAGATGCATCCATAGTTACAAATAAAGCAGGAAAAGCTAATTTTCAGGTAACTTAACATCAGCAACACGATTGGTTAGTTTAAATTGTTCATTTTCTGATCACTATTAAAGATGGATTTTTTTAAACATTTTTCCAATTATTCCCAGAAGATTGTGAATACATCGTTTCATTTTGGTCCGCTAGTTCTGATAGACCCTGTATAAAAGAAGACATTGTGCCAAAACCCTCTAGTTTTATAGCACCCTTATTTGACACTCGAATATACTTGTTGCAATAAAGTAGTAAAAGTGAAAGTGCTTGTTATTATAATTTCAACTTATTTCTTTAATAGTAATAAAATTATTTCGTTATCTAAATAAATATTTTTTTCTCTAAAAGAATGTTTATGGAAACAAATATAATTTATAATTGGGGAGTTTTGCACTTATTTAATTATTCAAGCTTCATTTCCAAGGTACTACAGTTTGTACATCAAGTTGATATTTTAATTTTTAAGAATTAGTTATTGTTAAATGAATTTAATTAATTACTAAAGACGTCAAACTGATGAGAAAACACGCATTGCATCCTAAATGCGGCAGAGATTCCACCACCGTAACGTCAAAAAACGTTGCAAGAACAGTTGCCACCGTACAGGCCACCGCTACAAAGATTGTACGGCCGCTATTTTACGTGACGGTGGTTGCTACCGTCCTCGAGGAAACCATGCCAATGCGTTTATACAGAATGAATTTTTGGCCGTCATATTACGGCCGCTACATTACGGCACCGTTCTCTTAGGAAACCGTAGCTTAACCCAACAGATGTCGCCACAGTCGTGACATGTGTGATGATGTCAACAGTGACATTTACATAACCTAACATCTAGTCAATGAAAATACAAATTTTTCTGTGATAGTGTTACTAATGTTGCTTAATGCAACTTCACATTTCCAAAGACCTCAAAACACTCCTAAAAAATGATTTTTACAGCAACCATTCTTACATCATGTGTCAAAGTCCTGTTGATTCCGGCCTAGTGAGTCCCGTTGTTTTTATTATTAATTTATTTAAAACTCACTGTATTATAGCCGGTCTACGGATTTCGAAGTTCACCGAAATTGGATGGCAATAACAAGTAGTCTACCTCTAAAGCAATGGTACTTTGAGAATACTTCAGAATGGACGTTAGATTATCCGCCTCTTTTTGCGTATTTTGAGTACTTGCTGTCTTTTGTGGCAGCATTGTTTGATAGGAAAATGCTAGTAGTAGAGAATCTGAACTATGAATCGAAAGAAACGATTTTATTTCAGCGATTGTCTGTCATAATTACTGATTTTGTATTTGCTTATGGCAGCTATAGGTAGGTTTGGTGTTGCTAGTTCTTTAAATGAGCACCAATTTTAGGTGTTGTAAGTCTATACAAAAAAGCTGGAGAAGTGACGTAGTCCTGCCTATTTTACTTGTTACAAACTGTGGTTTAATAATGGTAGATCACATTCACTTTCAGTACAATGGGATTTTATATGGGATACTTCTAATATCTCTGTCTTATGCAATTCAGGTAAAAAATTGAATTGTATTGAACCACATTAGAATACGTTTTTAGGGCAAATATCCATCATCAGCCTTCTGGTTTACAGTGCTTCTAAATATGAAGCACATCTACATCTATCTAGCACCTGCTTACTTTGTTTTCTTGCTAAGAAAACACTGTCTAAAAGGAGTTACCACTGGTAGACAAATATTCACAAGACAAGTTATCAAGAATTTTGTGTCTTTAGCGCTAATCGTTGTCGGAGTTTTCTTAGTCACGTTTTTACCTTTTTATGATCACTTAGGACAAGTTTTATCTAGAATGTTCCCATTTAAACGGGGTCTCTGCCACGCTTATTGGGCCCCAAACTTCTGGGCTATTTACAACACTATTGACAAAGCCCTATATTTACTCAGTAAGTCGTTTTTTTTTGTTCGCGCAAAATGAGATTTTTTTTCAGTGTTAAAAACAGGGATTATGACTAAAAGCTCAACTGTTGCATCCATGACTGGTGGTCTAGTTCAAGAATTCTCTCATGAAGTTCTTCCAAATGTAACACCAATTGTTACAATGTTACTAACTGCAGTTATGATGTTACCTGCTCTTGTTAAACTGTGGACACTAAACAAACATTTTTCGCATTTTTTGAGGGCTATAGTTTTATGCGCACTGTCGTCGTTCTTGTTTGGGTGGCACGTTCATGAAAAAGCGATCATCATGGTCATAATTCCACTAAGGTGAGTTAGTAAAAAAGATTTCTTGGTTTAAAAAGTAAGTTTCAGCATTTTATCAGTAATGGATGTGAGTGACGCAAAAACTTTTCTTTTGGTGGGTATAGTCGGGCACTACTCCTTGTTTCCACTTCTTTTTCCACATTCTTTACTTTCTATCAAAGTGTTATTAATAGTACTGTACAGCATTTATTGTTTTCATTGTTTGTCTAAAACGTACCCTTTTGTTGGCTACAATGTGTCTCTACCATTGTTAAGTAAGTTAGAGAGTTTGTACATTTTAGGTTTGGATGTGATATTTTTTTATGAGAACGTTGCTCATCATGTTTTAGGTCTAAGTGAAAAACTACCATACTTACCGTTGTTATTAACTTCTTTGTACTGTTCTGTAGGAATATTTTATTCCTGGGTTCAATTTTATATGAATTTCTTGAGACGTAAGAACGATGTATCGAAATCGAATAAAAAAATACGTTAATTTGTGTTGTTTATTTCACAGGAAAAGCAGCTAGAGAGTCTTAACTTCGCAACTGTTGCATTCCTCTATATTTCAGACATTCTTACATAGGTAGATACATAAAAATCATTTCAGGAAATTATCAAGGACTAGAACATAATTAAATAGCAATGAATCCAATCAAAGACATTAAACATACGACGTGTATCGTTTATTAGTCGGACAGTACTCGGCGTATTCCTCCCAAGTGCAGCCAGAAGATTTACAACATTCTGCAGTAATTGAGGACCCAGATCGTCGGTTTAGACCTCGTTTGAAACGTAGTAGTTTTTTCGCTTTTTTCGGGGCCAACCATGGGAAATCTTGAGAGAGAATTAGAGAGATTAAGATTTTAAAACTTACCTTCTTCATAGTCATAGTTTTGTACGTAATTGGTGTAAGTGTTGGGTTCGCTTCTTCGGGTTAGGCGGTAAATGTCCTTTTCGCAGGCCCAGTATAAGTGTCTGATTAGTGTTTCCCGGCATCTGGTATATTTTTCTTTATGCCATGCTTCTTCCCAATCGGATTGAGATCTAAAATGAGAGACAAAGAAAAGTTTATAATAATGATTGTTAGGAATGTTTTGAACTGCATCAACATGGAGTTTTCGTGTTTTACATAAAATGAAATTTTGATAGAAATTCAGCATTTATTTTTAATTAACGTCCACGATCAATTAAAACTTTAACTTTCAAAGATTTTAATTTTACTTTTGTATATATATTCGCCTAGTGCATTTACCATTTTTAATGAAAAGAAGCTCTTTTAAACGCTTTATTTTCCCGGCGCATCCACCTTTCATTTAGGAGAAAATTAATGTGTATTTAAACTTATTGACGTATTGGCTTTTGTTTTATTGTTAATTTAATAAATACTTTATTATAAACATTTATAAAAAATCTTGAAAATTAATTTTTTAATCTTAAAATATTGTTGAAGGCTAATTTCAGTAACAAAAACTAACGAAAACACTATATGAACAAAGCAAAGAATTTTTTAGTGTATTTAAAAAAAATATAAGTAATAATAATGTCATCAACCATGCCATAGTGTTGTATACCGTTTATAATTGTTATAAATTTATGAAAATTTAAAGTATAAGAACATAGAATCAGAAATAGAAAAAGCTTCTCGACAATGAACCCAAAACATGTTATGAAAATATATTTTGGTCGATATCTAGTTTATTTGTTAATTAAATTTATGTTATTGGGACTCATTTTACGCAGAATTTTGCGCAAATTCTAAATCCGGGCTCAAAATACGACGATAAATAACTGAGTAATGGCTGAATAAAGTTTCAGATCGTTGGTTTTAATTTTTCAAATTTTTAATGCTTGGTATCTTTGAAACTAACACAGATAAAAAGAAACGTTTTGCGCCATCGTTTTTCTCGCGGTTTTCATTGTTGGGATTTGTTCTCAAATACCCTAAATTTAATCTTTATTTTTCCGTATGTGAATAATTTACTGAATTAGAGGCGTTTGAAATTTCAGGTTGTCGCCAGATCAGAAGGTCAAAATTTTGAAGGTATAAGAAAACCCTTTATGAAATCATTTACATGCGATTTTTTAGCTTAGAACTCGATTTTCGATAATTCGAATTCAAAATTTTATTTTTTTTAGTATATAAATTAGCTGCTTTTTGGTCTCTAATTCAGACACGGTTGATATCTCGCTTATTTATGAAACAATATTTAGGTATTGATGCAGAATTTTACGTAGAATCTAAAAAAGTAAGACTCGTTAAGATCGGTCTACAAATAACTGAGTTATAAGCGATCAAAGTTTTGGTTATTGAATTTTAAGTTCAATTTTCAAAGCTCAATATCTCGGAAACTACAAAAGATTTTGAGAAACGGTTTTTATCATCGTTTTTTCAGGTTATTGTACTTTAGAATCCACTTTCAAAAGTCGGAAATTCAATGGTAGATTTTTTAGACACTTTTCAATTTTTCGTTTTTTGATCGCCCTTCCTAAACTACTTGCCCTATCGATCTGAAATTTGGTCAGTTGATAGATCTCAAGTTGCTCTTTCGATCGATATACATATAATTTAATGATACTAAACGTTTTTGCCCCGAAACAGCTTCTTGAAAATGATCCTAAAAACACCTTCTGAAAATCTATTTAGGTCGATATCTCGTTTGTTTGTTAAAAAAATTTGAGTTTTATCGGCTGTCAACAAATATAGAATTAGAGGCGTTTGAAATTTACAGTTCTCGCCAGACGATCAAAGTTTTGAAGCTTCGGAAATGTCAGTACTCCATATGTTCGGAATTACGACAGATAAAAAAATACGATTTTTTTTGTTACCGTTTTTTTATTAAGAATTTTGTCTTACATGTCCTAAATTCGTTTTTTTTTAATTTAAACAGATTTTCCATTTTTGAAGCTCAGAAACAACGATAGATGATAGAAAGAAACGGTTTGGGCCATCATTTTTCTCGCGCTTTTGTTACCTAGAATCAGATTAAAAAATTGGGCACCAATAATTTTGGATTTTTTTAATAAAATCACATTTGGTGAAATTTATGAACACTTTAAATATAGGTATTTAATATTTTTATTATTTCTACAAAAGTTTGGTTTTATAAAAAAGCATTGTAACTTGAATTTGAAAGCAAATTTATCTTTCCATAAATACGACTTTGTTTGCCTTAAATTTTTAATTGTTATTTTATGCGAACAAAGGTCCAAAATATTTTAATTACTCAATTTTACGAAAAATCTCTTAAGTTTTTATTGTAATTAAATCACCCTAAATTCTTACCGCTAATAAAGAAGTGTTATCGACATTCGTTGGGAGTAATTTTAGCAGCCACGATATTAAATAAAAAACAATAATTTTTAATTTTAATCAAAACCATTCGTCTTGCAGTAAACACGAAAATTAGAATTCAAGTTTTACTATTGTGGCCATAAATTCTTCATCTTCGAACTTCATTGCAAAATGTATTAAAAATATTCATGTCTTATTTATGAGCTATTGCTACAGCTGTGGGCGTTTAGAAGGTCTACGCTCAATTAATTATTTCTTTGTTTCCGTTTCTAACAATGCGCCACAAATAACATTATAATAACCAATTAATCACAAATTAAAAAAATACTTTACCTATCTCTAAAGACAAGTTCCAAATCATTATCGGAGCGAGTGGTATCAGACACATCAAGAAGAACGCAAAGAGCCGCTATTGTTGAAACCGGAAACCACATCTAAGAAAAGAAGAGTTAACGAAGTTGAAAGGATGAAGTCCTTTGCACGAACTGAAACTTTGACAACACAAGATCTACGATGAAAAATATACCAATTTGATGAACATCAACGGACTGATAAAGAAGTAAAGAACTACCCGGCTCCTCCACCATTTGTATATAGTCCAGAATGCGCAATCGCTAAACTTTACCAAACTCTGTCTCACCAGAATTACTTCTTATAAATTGAATAACAAACAGTGGTTTTCAATTGATGCTATAAATTTTGCGGAGGCTTTTTTTACGGCGTCTTAGAATCTCTTCCTCGAAAATCTGCACGACTGTTGACACATGTAATCACAATTTTATTGCCGTTCTAGAAATTTATAGTGTTCTGCTTTCCACGTGAATATACCGCTATTTTTACTCTACTTATCAACGGAATATTTGAATATAATTAACTCTTCATCCTTCGGAGAAAATCACATAATACTGTCTCTTTGGTCATTGCGGCTCGTTTATGGAAGTTTTTTTGAGCTGTGGTATTATCATACATGCCAATTTTAGCAGTGTCTGAATTTTATCTCGCGCTGCAAGACCAATTCTCTTCATTTATTGCTCCGTCTTCCAAACAATTGGTGAATACCTATAGCTTATATCCCCTCTCACGGGACAAATCTGTTACAATGACGACATTGGAAAACAACCACTCGGAATAATCTGCCCACAAGCAGATGGAATAATAATAAAGGAAAAATACTTTCTTTTATCAAACAAAAAAATCATAACTTACAATTTTACACCACCTACTCTGAGCTGTAAATCTTAATTACCGACAAGTTCTTTAATGAATCAGAGACAATTAGTGGTAACTCTTTATTTAAAACGGTTTATACTTCTTGACGTTATTCATGACGTTGAGTCCTTTAATAAACGCTCTGTAATCCACCTCGTCTCTCATTCCTCTCTCGTAGCTGAAACACTTGGAGACTGCATCAAATTCGGCCCTCGAAATGATACTAAGAAGGCCTCTCAAAGACAAAGCCCTTTCGAAATGTTCAACAGAAACCGTTCCACAGTTGGTCTTATCAAAGTCCTGAAAGTATATTAATAAACTATATTAAAACAATTAAAGTTTTATAGCTTCTATGAAAGAGATATTTATGGATGATCGAACTGATATAATGAGTGTCGCTCAACCTCGTCGCTTTATTTTGTTTACGTTTAGGTCGTAACTTTTAATAAGACAAAGGTACGAAGAAGTTGTAGCACACCTACGACTACATAACAAGAAAACTAGAATAAGCTTCCAAGAAGTTCGATAATAATACTCAACCTGGAATATAGACATCAAATCTAGTTCCATTTCAGGTTTCTGAGACAGTTTGCTCATAGCACTCGAGAAAATCTTCCTGTCGTCAAAATTCAAGAAGTTTCTTTCACCATCTTTGATTGGAATGTGTTGCAAAGGCACAATTAGAGGAGCTCTTTCTAAACCGAGCTGGGTGAATGCCTCCTCCACCACCTCTGAGAATCGCTTGTAGTCAACACAGTCTCTCCGGAGAGGCGATCCGAACCTAGAAACAACAATAAATCTCAATAAATTAATGCGGGAGTCGTACACTTCCATCAGGGTGTTCATCTCGTTCTCTGTAAGATCGAATTTACAAACTGACAACCCTCGCTTAAAATCTTCGCGAGAAATAACTTGCAGGTTGCATTTATCGAAATCGCGCAAAAATTCAATGACTCTGATTCTTTCTCTCACTACTTTTCCTTTTAT
Source organism: Gnatocerus cornutus (assembly GCA_029298725.1). Classification (NCBI taxonomy): domain Eukaryota; kingdom Metazoa; phylum Arthropoda; class Insecta; order Coleoptera; family Tenebrionidae; genus Gnatocerus; species Gnatocerus cornutus. The sequence continues at coordinate 12,538,305 of CM055514.1, forward strand.
CTTAGCTAAAATTAACACAATGTCTTGTTCTGCTCTTGGAATTGGCTTCTGGATGTACTCCTTGCCGCAAGTATGGTGTTGAATCGCTCCAGGACACTAAAATAAGAAAATAATTTCGAGAAAATACAAAAAGCGGTTGTACTCTTTGTTCACAACTTGTTGGTTCAACTTCTTTCAAAAACCAGAAGTAGTTAAACCCAACCTCGTTGTTGAACCTCTCCTCCAAAGCATAGAGCTCTTCGTCTGAGAGCAAGATTCCGTTTGACAACAAACACTGGCGCATTTGCGAACGTGACACGTATCCATTGTTATGTCTGCAAAAGAATCTGTACCTCTGTTGAACCTAAAGAGACATACTTGTCGTAGTCCCTGAACGACGGTTTTAACATGATCCGTCTATGGATGACACGTTTTTTAACTTTATCGACAGCTTCCTCGCACAACTCTCTTTGAGAACTATTGACTTTCTGCCAGTCCTTCTGTCCCATTCGTGGCAGCTCTAAAACTTCTTGAGGCGGCACGTCTGGTGTTAACCCTGGATATTTCTCAAGCCCCTTTAATGGTACTAACAATTGAAATAATTATCTCCGAGTAAAAACAGACCTTGGTTGTGAAAACTTGGTCAATATCGTCTTCGAAAGTTTTCCAGCAAACTCTACTCGGATCGCAAGGATCCCGATATTGCATCATAATGCTTTCTATCTCTGGTAAAGATAAATAGAGTCGTTGGATGCCACTGATTCCTAAGATATCGAGGCCGCGATGGAACTGAGAGACTGTTAACCGACCACTGTTTAGAGGATCAAAGTCCTTGAATTTAATAATGAAACAATTAATTGGGGGTCTGAGAAGTATACCTTGAAGAATTCAAAGACTCGAAGACGGTTCTCTAGGACGTGTCTTTGTATTCGTTTAATTGTGGTTATTAGATCTTGTGTTTGCTTGGGCTCGGTTAAAGAAGAGTGGAAGATGCTTTGTTTCCCAAAAATGCTGGAAGCTAGTAGTTTACCGATTTCAGGACGTGGTAGCTTAGGCAGTTCTGCATTGATTATGCGTCCTGGAAATAAGCTTAAAACGTCCTACAACAGTGTTGCTTTATGATCATGGAGTACCAGGAAGAATGCACCTACACCATTTAAATCCATGACCCCATGCTGGTCTAGGTAGGTTCCAATTTCGTGTATTTGCTCAAGAAAAGCAATATAATTGACTGTGTAGCTGTCCTTTAGATACTTTTTTAGCAACAAGTTAAAATCGTCTGGAGAAAGCAAAATTTTCAAATAATCTAAGACTCTGGCAAAATGTCCAGTGGTTACAGTTCCACTGTTTTTCGAAATCTGAAAAGCTGATTGTTGTCGAGTTTAATCGAAATTTGACTCACAAGCTCGTAGTCTTGAAAATACGGCGTCAGGAGCAAATTTCGCATGTTAACAACACATGCAATTTTTGTTAAGAGGAGATTTAAGCGTCGTTCTTCACTCAAACTTAATCGATTAACGTGCATAGGGTCTTCCCATTCAAGCCCACTGACCAAAGGGGCATTTTGAGAGAAGTCTGGAACTGTTTAGAGGGTCACACTTTATCTTTGTGGTCTAATTTCGTACCGCTATCGTAAATAACTTCACACAGTTGCGTATAAAAGATGCGGCCATCCTGTATACGAAAATAATCAGCTAACTCTGAAATTTCTTGATCGGATAAACCAACAATCGCCTGCAAGTGTCCGGAAAAAACAGAAAGGAATTGCGATTCTACAAAAAATCGTGAGAATTAAAATTAAGATTTAACACTGCTTACCGGAGATAATCGAATTTTTGTTTGGATCAAGGGGACAGAAATATTCCCATAAATTTAGATTGGTCCGAAAGACAGCTGCTCGAATTTTATTGCAGGTGCGCCAGATATCAGTTAATTTAATTTCCTGATGAAAAGAAGTGTAAAAGGTGAACTGGGGTAGCTTATTTTACCTTGCAATGCATTTTAAAACACCAAATAAAGTACAATTAATTTCATTAAATAAAGCTTGTCAAAATTGACTAATTTGCATTTGAATACAGTTGTTGTCATGTATACAAAAAATCTGTGCGAGTTTATTGTTGCTGCACGCAAACAGGTAGAAAATTTTCCCGCCTTAGACCTAAGGTCTGTGCCCCTTGACAACAATTAAACGAACCCTCGACGATCTTCGTTTTACCTGGAGTGTCGTCTTCTTTTCGTCCCAACGTTAGCTCTAATTTGAAAAGTGTAGATTATAGCGAGACACAGTAAAAATAAAAAACAACCCACACATAAACCATTGATTTCGTCTTTGTTTTATTCGCACCCCCACGATAGATTTTACGATTAATATTAAAGTCAATTAAAAAAGCAATAAACAGTGCACTTTTTCACTATTATTTCTAGGTGTATTGATCAAAACAGTTTCTACGCCTTTTTAATTCAAAATGAAATAAAGTGCGGTATACAATACAAAAGAAAAAAAATAAAGTAAAAATTCAATTATTTTCCTTGGGGTAGCATGTGATTTTATATTTAAATAGGTGTTTCTACCTACTCATATGTTATAAAAAAGCTAAAGTACAATGAAATATACTTAGGGAGGTAAGGTATAGCGGCTGTTAATTCTGCGAACTAAAAGTAAATACATGTGTATTATTATTAACAATGTTTTCTTGTAAGCTACAATGTTAACTCGAGCTGGATTCAGAAACACAGCAAATGTTGAAGGCAAAACATAACAAATCGATCAATACTCTATAGCACCTAACAAAATAAAGTATTAATTATATAAGTATATATTATTATTATATTATTATAAGTATAATGATATAAACATTTAACGTACTGGACTAGAACAAACATTACTACAAAGTAATTACACATTTTTAGACACATTGAAATATTTTTACTAATATGGTGGATGTGCTAGGGTGAAAAACTTTGATTGTGAAGCTGTTTGTAATATCCTCAAAGATTGTTTTAATTGTTTCTAAAGAACCCATTTAGGCACAAATAATTCAAAACAAATAATAAAACATTGTAAGAACTTATAACAATGTTAGAAATTTTTTACAAATTGTTTACAGAATACATTTTCAATGCGTAAATCCTGGTATAAAAACCTTCCTAAAATCTATACCAAGTTAACACCTAAAAAAATGGCTTATCTTCAGTAATGGAACACTTCATTGTAATCTTGTACACGTGGAGTCAGCACCTACAAACTAATATCCGCATAGCTACTGCAAGGTTCCAATTAATTTATCTTATTTCGTTTTTTTTGCCAATTCATTAGAATTCCCTTAAACACTCTTTAGAAAAACTTTGTAAAAGTAATTATTTTGTTTTTCTTTTCCTTCCTAATTTCTTATTTAGCATCCCCACACCATAAATTTTACAAAATGTCGTTGAATTTTGATAAATTGTTATAACCTTCCTCAATTTTCTCTTTTATCCATTTGCATTATTATAAAATTTGATAAATGATGCAATCTCGCAAGGGCGGGGTATTTTTGTTACTTCAAATATCCCGCCAGTGATTCGAGGACATATTTTTCCGTTTCCTCTGACCTCTGATTGGTTAGTGGCCCAAGCTTGTTTACTCCACATTAAAAAGTAGATCCAAGCGGCGAAATGCTGTAATCTGATTGGTTTAGAAGGTCGTAAAGTGACGCTTTCTACCGAAAGAAATAACGATCGGTGGTAGTCGGCGTTGGCGTCATCATCATCTTCTTTCTCTTCTGTTCTTGAGTTCAGTGGAGGTGGACGTGTAGTGTCAATTTGAACTTTTTATAGACTAAATTTGTATATAAACATTAATAATGGCAAACAACCAAGATTGTCCGATGGAAAACGGTGAAGATTTCTCGCAAGATGTTTCTGCAGACCAAAACTTCGGGCAGAACCAAGGAGAAGTCAACGGTCAAAATGGCTCAGGAGATGCTCCCCCGGCAGATAGTGGGAGTGCAGACGCACCAGGTCGTGATGACGATAGGTATGTTGTTATTTCCGGTTGTAGAAATTGCACTAGTGTTCGAAAAGCCAAGATTGTAGTCCCTACTCTGAAGCCGGCTCTTTCGTCTTACTTAGTTGAATTGTGGTCATCCTGTAAATATAAGCGAATTTTTTGTTATGAATCATGTTTTTTAGCTGTAAGTGAAAACGTGTAACTTGTATTTTTTCCATTTTTGATTGTAAAACTTCCGAAGTTCCGATTTGGCAAAGGCGGCCTCGTAACACCCAAACCGAAGAAAATGGCGTCTGATGAAATTGGCGCGAATTTTGAATCTTCATCTACTGTCATTCTCTGACGCATTACTGATTTGTTTACTTGAAAAGTCTTGTTTCTTTGTTTTCAGCATAAGTTCACTCGGTCATTGTTGTGTAAATTTTGTTTTTCAGTGGATTAGACAAAAGTTTGGTCTGAAAATTTTTTTCCTAAAAAAATTATTAAATTAAATCGGGACCGGTGTAGGATGCCAGGTTTAGCAAGCCAAGTTTACCCACTTAAACATGCTTCCTTTTCTCCAGGTGGCTTCGTCCGCTATATGGATGATGGGGCGACTGGACGGGATCGCTGGGACCCATGGTATTTATCCTTGGGCACATCTTCTGCCAGACACTTAGTAATTCAACGTTAATAATTAAGTTTGGGAATTTGAATTATGTCCCTATTAAATTTTTTCACTGTTTTTTACAAAACTTTACTATCATTTTTTCTCTGCCTAAATGTAAATTTCCAGATTACTTTTGAGATTGCAGATCCATTTGATTGAACTAGGATTAATTACTTGATTGCTGTTTACTATTCCATTTGTTGTATAATTAAAGTAGTAACGTAACTAATAAGCATTATTCCAAACATACTCAGTAATGCTTAGGATGAATTTTGGTCTGCACTCATACTAATTCTGAATTTTATTGTTTACAGAAAATTGTTTGTTGGTGGACTGAGTTGGGAAACAACTGACAGTAAGTACATTTCTATTATTATTACTTACATAAGATTTTTTTTCTTATTGATATTACTTTGGTTGTTATAAAAGATCAACACGCGCCTAAGGTTATCTATTTCTTTAAATTCGAACGATGAACAATCACTTTTGCAAAAAGTGTCCTTGCTAAATCTGCAGTCAATGACCAGCTAGTCTGTAAATAAAACCGACAAGTTATGGTAATTATCACTTCTGACGCGTGTCGGATAGGATGCGGTTTCTTAAACTTGCACATTTTATTTTTAGATCTCATAACAAAAATACTTCATTACACAGAAAAAATAGATTATCATTGTAAAATTAATTACCAGAAAAATAGAACAACAGCTTGCTTCGTTTAAAATGATGTTATTAACCAGTTCTGCTTCTGAAAAGAGTTGAAGATAATATACCCATGGTTTCTGATTTAACATTTTTACATCTCGAAAAAATTTTGTGTTGTGCAGTTGTTTATTGTCCCTTCTCATTTCAGAGGAGCTCCGGGACCATTTCGGACAATACGGTGAAATCGAAAGTATAAACGTAAAAACGGATCCGAACACAGGAAGGTCAAGAGGATTTGCTTTTATTGTCTTCAACAATGCCGAAGCTATTGACAAAGTAGTTGCCGCTGGTGAACATGTCATCAACAACAAAAAAGTCGACCCCAAAAAAGCGAAAGCAAGACATGGTAAAATATTTGTTGGAGGACTCACTAACGAACTTTCTGATGACGACATCAAAAATTATTTCGGACAGTATGGCACTGTAGGTTGACTTGAAAAAAAAAAAATAACAGTGTCTTATGATGGGTTGTTTTACAGATCATTGAAGTTGAAATGCCTTTTGACAAAACTAAGAACCAAAGAAAAGGATTCTGCTTTATCACATTCGAATCTGAACAAGTGGTCAATGAACTGCTGAAAACCCCCAAACAGACCATCAAGGATAAAGAGGTAAGAAATTTTGTTGAATTAGTGGGAGTGGTATTAATTGGGTGTTTGTTTTGTTTAGGTTGATGTAAAGAAAGCTACACCCAAACCTGATGCCATGGGTGGTATGCGTGGAGGCAGAATGATGGGCAGTCGTGGCGGTACTAGAGGCCGAGGGCGAGGCGGTTACGGCGGTCAAAACTGGAATCAAGGCTATGGAGGAGGGGCATACGGAGGCTATGGTCAGGGTTACGGGGGTGGTTATGATGGTTACGGGGGTGGGTATGACTATTACGGCGGAGGTTATGGAAGCTATGGTGGCTACGATTACTCCAATTATGGCAACTATGGTAAATACTCCAGGCATTAGTTAGTTTTTAGTTGGTAAACAAAGTGCCTTTCTTGTTGCACTGAAACTGATACCAACACATGTTTAATATAATGGTAGGGACGCTGTGATATTCACAGAACATCTACGGACATAATCTATAATATATTTTACCGATTATCAACAACTGTTTTGTTCCTATACTTTATTGCATGTTGACCTATTATGGAAATACATTGTGAAATACCTGAAGCTTGAATAAAGCATTTGTTGAAACAAATTTCATAATGTGCTTTCCATTTGACCTATCATACCTACACAAAATTGAGGCTGCAACACGACACAAAATTTACTAATGATGTAGTGAACAACAAACGCGATTTCGGTTTAATTTAGAGTAGAAAGGCATAATTACTGATTTTTTCTTTGTTTACGCGACTGCAGACTATGGATATGGTAACTATGATGGAGGATATGGTGGTGGTCGCAGTGGTGCGCGCGGAAAAGGTACATACTAAATCATGTTTATATTGTTAATGTGTTGTTCCATTTTTTGATTAGAGTGTTAGTAATCATTTTTGTTTTTATTTTACCTACAGTCGTAACCTGCGTTTACCTGAAAAATCAGTAATACTTTGTTTTCACTGCGTCAAATACTAAAAGTATTAGTAAATGACCATTGTAGGGTTGCAGCGTCATAAAAAAATGTGAGCTTACTTATGACTTGTAAAATGCCTTAAAATAAGAGATTTTCGAAGAACGTACTGGCAAACAACGCAGGTGGCGAGAATATTTTGAGTTTTATTAGTGAGTAGGATTTACCATAATTTAATTTTTATACTGCTCGTTCTTTTCAGGTGGTTCCGGTTATCAGGGAGGTAAACAACGCGGTGGTGGTGGCGGAGGCGGCGGCGGCGGCCGTAACCAAAGGCATCAACCTTATTAATTCTAACAAGATGAGGTTTGACTGATAACCTATAGTCTCATATTTTTTTCTCTTTTTTTACTTCTCGCAATTTGATTACGATCATTCCATCGCGGTTTTGGTAAAATAAAAATGTACAGATTTCCTTTCTACCAAGAAACGTTTTTATTTGTTGAACAAAACCTTCAAATGTCATCACCTAGAATGATAAGGAAACCTTCCTGTATTATGTTAACAATTTTAATTTAATAGTAATGTAATTGTAGCTTAAGTTCATGTAATTTGTGTAGGAGGCATTATGTACTTCCTCCACTGTATGACAATTTAATAATAAATAATTTGTGTAAATAATTTTTATCATTCAGGTTTGTCCTTTTAATGTATTATAGTCTGTGCCCTGATTTATTTATAAGTATATTAAAATGTAGTATGCGGTTCCGTAAAGTACAGAAATAAAAACGTTTATACCGAATTTTATTTTTTAATACCCTAATTTTATTTCAGCTGGTATACAATTACTTTTATAAACTTATAATAAATTTAATAAAGATAAGGTAAGTAATCCTTTTTGTTTCATATAAAAAAAGTTTGTAAATTTATTGGTGGCACTGTCAAGAGACAAAGGGTACCAACATATTTTATATGCCAAAGTCTCCCCAGAAAGTCTTGAAAATTGACAGTTGCACACTCTAATTACCGTCCTAGAAAATTAAGGTTTGTTAAAATCGAGGGAAAAAAATTCAAGAATCTCTTTGGAACCCATTGATTTGTATTTGTACTCTTCAATCAGTAACAAAAAAGCAAATTCCAGGCTATATTTACACGATAGTCTGTAGGACATTCGCCTTGATCATCGACATTACATAAAAATGTGTGCTGAATACCTAATAAGTTACGTAACAAATTTATTACAAGAGTTTTATTTTAATTCTTTAATGAAAATCTGCACAAATTGAGTCTCCATCCCCAAAATCGAAGCAATTTGCACAATTTTCTCCCAATTGCGCCGTAAAAAAATGGCGATCGGCCAAGTTCCCTCCAATTTTTCCCTTTTCAAATTTCGCGCTAAATCGATACAGCCTGAATTTCCTGTTCCGCACGCGCAGTTGATTCGCGAACTTTGGGTTCTAGATTATAATAGCCTTGAGTGGCGCTGTCTGTCATGGTGGTAAAAAGTGAAACTAAGTTGCCAATTTATGAAGTTTACACCCGTGCTTTTGCGGCGTTTGTGCAATTGAATTAGATTTCCATCGTGTTAATAATTGAATTTAACCGAAAATACTTCCTTACATCGCTTCGCAGACTTCTTAGAGGTAAGAACTAGAAAGAAACAATAACTTTTTCTTTTGTGGTTTATTATTGCATACCGGGTTTTCCTGGATTCGACATGGACAATGATCCATTTTCGAGGCTGCAGAAAATGCGGTTATTCAACGCAAAGCTGAATATTTGGGGGCTCATTTTCGGTTGTGTTCAGAATATCACATTACAATCGACGGGGATTCGGCATTAGATCTGGGCAAAAGTTACATTTACAAGAACATTTTGTTATCTGCACTCCATGTGTGCGATAATTATGGAATCCCTTTGTTTGTCTATTAAGATTTTCACCACTGAATAATGAGCCCAGATAGTAATTGATCAGTTTTCTCTATTGGGGAAATTTTAAGACTTTTGCTACGTTCACGTTTCCAGGAAATTTTCTGCTGGTGCACGTTTTTTCAAGTTGTAAATAACTCTTCAGGAATGGTAATGGAGGCCCCCCCATCTCCCCAAAGTGTAGGAAGGGAATTTGTCCGACAGTACTACACTTTGCTGAACAAGGCCCCTGCTCATCTCCATCGGTAAGATTTTATATCTGTCCACTATTCTACCATGTGCATGCATATCTTACCGACTCCCAAGGTCTAGTGCATGCGCTTGTGCACTTTTCGAGGTGCAAATTAGCACATTTTCACCACTTCAGTTATGTAAACCCTGACGACTAAGATTTAGCAAATCAGTTACATAAAATCTTATCAATTAAAATCATTTCTGGGGATTCACAGATAAAGTGTGCAAATGCATTTACATATTTTACCTCTTCAATGTTTACTTTTAGTGCTTGACAACAACTGCATTATCTCAATGAGTGCACATGCAAAATGCCACATTTTTTAGTGTGCCAAATTTTACATTCCTCTTTTGATAAATGCGCGATTATTTTTACATCAATATTTAACAGTGGAATTCATAATTTTGAGTGCTAAATGATGCGATACAAATTGTCGTTTGGTAGGCAGGCACGCGAATTTCGGCTCAACACGATTTTAAATTGCAAACAATAAATATAAAATTGCAGAATTTGCATGTTTTAGACCTACGATTTTATTAATATATCGCATCTAATATGCATGTAAGGATAAATATGACGTAATGATTGGAAATGCGTTACTATGGAGTAACAGTGTTTCGTCATGGCAACAAAGAGATTACTTATTTTCTTTTCAAGAATAGATTCAGTCCCGATTTGAAATGTCTGGAAAGTTCAAGCAAACACCCGTCCGTTATCAGCGTCTGCTTGTTTTATCAAGATCAGTAGTTTGTATGGATATTTTTCACCTTAGGACAACCAGAATATTTATTAGTTTCTATTTAAAATAAATAAAGCGGTTAAATTTAACCAAATTGCGAAAGGATACTGAACCGGTATTGATGTGAAATATTGTATGGTATCTGTTGCATTTGGGAACATATCGTTTCTTGAAGCCTTATGATAATTGATTACTGTTCAAATGTGCTCTAAATTTAGTACAAATCGTCATGAGAAGGAAAATCAAATAAAAACTCCCTAAGAATTTACGTTGACACCTGTCAATTTTGAGGTTATGAAATTAAGTAACTCTTGAACAGAACCGCAGAGCACGAGGCGTTGTGGTCAAATTAATTATCATGACAACAAAGTTGTTGAAAAAGATCTTTGACTTCTACAAAATACCCAATAAAATTATATAACATAATCAAATGACAATATTTTCAAAGATATGACTCGTTATTCCAAAGACGATTGCCGATGAGTTATTTCCAAGGGGATCGATTTATTTGTAGTTCACGAAGAGTACGGATTTATGATTATTTTTGGCTGCCATCGCTTTTATTACAATAAAATGCACATAAATTAAATATAAAAACCTGATTTTTATTAGCTATAAATAAAACAATCACATAAAAATCGCTATGCCAATGTCGCCCAAAGTTTTACTAATCTTTTTGTTTTTCGTTCCACTTGATACTATTTTTCTAGTTGCACCCAAAATAATTGTACGTTCAATACAATGCAATCTATTGTTGATTTAATTATCTTCAGTTACATAATCGATTGTAGATGTAAAGTTTGATAGAGTTTGGGTGTATCGCATTCAGTTTTTTCAAACAATTCATCTTTAATTTAAAATTTTCAGCCAGACTTATTGCAGTACATCGATTTGTATTATTGCGAGTTTCTTTAACTTAGTTCAGGCAGTTTGCCAGGTTTGATCCGTGACGTGGATTAATCTTCCGGGTTTATATTAAAAAAATCGTTTTATTGTGAGCAATAAAACGTGTGAATACGTCGTTTACACCTGTGCAGTTGGGTCCATGTAGATAACACAAGCCGAGTTATTTTTAAACTATTACTAATAGTTTTAAATATTTTGTTTAAACATTTTTAAAACAAGCGTTAAACTTTTGTCGAATCGAAGTAATTTCGTCATTGGCAAATAAAAGGTTTCGTGTAAATAAGATTTCTTCCCTCATTAATTCTAAATAATCGATACGTCCAGGTATTCGGTAGTTACCTAAAGTGCGAAATAAATTTCAGAGAAATCATGAAACTTCTACCAAAAGGTAACTTTAGAGGTAATTATCTGTCGGTTGCACATTGGCCTAGGATTGATGAATGTATCTCGAGATTACGGCGAAGGGAAAAGCAAAGCCAATTTCTTCAAACTTAAATGAGCGTGTTTCTTACAATTTTTTTTGTTTTGGGGATAATTATTCCTATAAAGGAGTTGCGAAATTAAGACAACAACAGTGATCGTTTTTTTCTTATCAACTGTGTGCTCACTAATAATAAATAACATTGTCCTGATATCCTTCTACCGTTGCTTTTTAATAAGCGCTTTTGTGAACTGCGAACGAGAAACGTTAAAAAAATTATAGTTAAAGATAAGACAAAACATGCTTTAATTGGAAGTAGGTGTGGTGTCCACGTAGCGTGATTTTTTTAAATGGACTCCCGCTCGTCAAATTCTAATTTTATTTAATTTTTAGTATGTTTAATACTCGGGAATAGTTTTCTATCATGCGAGGAAAAATCGTTACCTTCATGGATGTAACAACTAAATTTAATAGATTGCTGTTTTTATTAGATTTCATTTAAAGGGTTATTTTTGTGGCATTACATAACAATGCCGTACTTAGGATAATAAAAACAAAGTAACGTTTTTATCTGTCTATTAAAATTTATATGAAATGAATGTATTTATTGTTATTATTGTCCATCCAAAAAATTATATATCAACATTTTTGTTTATTAATCACTTTTACGCCAAACATTTTTGTACCAATTTTTTTTCTCTTTAGTTTCTACAACCAGAACTCATCGTTTGTCCATGGCGGGTTGGACCCCCCCAACCGCGAGACCAGCCCAGTCATCGGTCAAAAGCAAATCCACCAGAAGATCCAACAACTGAATTTCCACGACTGTCATGCGAAGATCACCCAAGTCGATTCTCAAGCCACTTTGGGAAAAGGCGTTGTGGTTCAAGTAACTGGCGAGCTTTCCAATGCTGGACAACCGATGCGTCGTTTCACTCAAACTTTCGTCTTGGCCTCTCAAAGTCCGAAGAAGTACTACGTTCATAACGACATTTTTAGATACCAAGACGAGATTATTTCTGATGAGGAATGTGAGCCGGAAAACCGTTCTGAACCTGAAGATGACACTTCGCAGGATTGTCAAGTTTTGGATCAACACCAGCAGATTAATCAGGCTCCGATAACTTACTACAACCCGAATACTACGCCTATGCAACCTACTTTGCCGCCTGTACCGCATCATCAACCACCGCATGTTTTGGCTCCTCCGGCTGTTCCGACTGTTAATGGCGCTGTGCATCCTGATGATATCAACGTAATACCTGGTAAATAAATCGAAAAAAAAAAGTATTCGAAAATACTGTATTAATATTTTTAGGACCTGTTCCTCATGTAAACGCTGGCCAAGGACAAGTTTTACCAACACCCATCACAAACATTCAACCTTCAAATTTGGTACAACCTCTTAATCCTTCCGCTCCTATTGAAGAAACCCCAACCGCTGAGGCTCCTATTGAAGAACCCTCAGAAGTCAACTACAATGAGGCAACTGAACAAGACACAGAACCGCAGGAACTGAACACTGAACCGGGTATGTAATTCTAAAAGAAATGTTTCAAAAACTACAATTTCAATTATAGTGACTTCAAATGAACCCAAAACGTACGCCAACTTGTTGAAATCTGGAAATAACTTACCGTTCAATAGTCCTCCATTAGGAAATTCCGCACCAATTCAACAACCGAGATCGGTGTCTCCGGTAAGTCGTTTATTTTTAACTCGTTGTTTTTGTTACTGTGCAAAATTTTAGCAGAATATGGGACCTCGTGGCGATCAAAGTGGCCTTGGAAATCGTAACAACATGAACCGTGGTCCACGAGTTAACCAGCAGAGGCTGCAGAAGCAGGATTCTGGAAGAGGAGCTCCTGGGAGAAACTCGTTTAACGAAGATGGTAAGATTTCAATAATTTTAACGAGAATAAAACTTTATTTATTTATTTACAATATGGTATGCTTTTAGTGAATAAATACGAAATTAGATTTTGAAAGAAAATAAATAAATCAAAAATAACATCAAACGTGTTTACTACAGTTTCACGTCGGCGTCTTATTAATGGCACTTTTTTAGGCGAAGAGAGGAAGCGACCCCAAGGCAACAGCTTCGGCGACCAAAATCAGCTGTTCTTAGGTAATCTGCCTCACAACGCCACCGAAGACGAACTTCGAGAAATCTTCTCGGAATTCGGCACCATTTTGGATTTGAGAGTCCACAGTAAAACCACCAATAAAGCAGCAGTCCCAAGTGGCCGGGCTCCTCCAAATTACGGCTTTATAACGTACGAGTCTCAGTCAGGAGTGCAGAATTGCCTAGCAGCGAAGGTAATAATTCTTCAGTTCGTGTTGACATAAATTAATTCTTGTTTGTAGCCGATCTTTTACCCGAAGGACGACAAGAACGGCACTCAACTGAATGTCGAGGAAAAGAAGACCAAGGATCGCCAATCGTATGGGAGTGGTCGCCCTAGCAGCAACGACAATCGCTCTAGAGACAGCGGCCCGAGGCGCAGTGGACCAGGACTTGGAGGAGCTAACAGGAACTCTACTGGAGGCAATAGCGGCTCGGCTGGGATGACGCCAAGCCGGACAAATAATTACAACAGAGGCGGAGGGCCACCTAACCGTGGTCCGAACGCTTATAACAACCGTCGCTAGCTTCACCATTTTCTTCACGTATCTTTACAAGATAAACTGAAATTCGCGCGAACGTATAGTGTATGGGACGTGTACAGTGTTCAAGTCTGAGGAACGGAGTAATTATGACGTTAGTGCCAATAGTGGTTCATTAGCTGCAGTGTATTTACATCAAACCATTTGTTTAGAGTTGTTGCGCAACATTTGAATCAAATGCCCACCAATCAACTAATAGTTCTCTTTTTCAAGTACTTATTGGCTGTGTTGTATGCGATTGGTCAAAAAATTGGTATTGATTCAATGTTGAGCAATGACAAGTGATGTCTTTGAGAATAGTGTAGTGTCTCATGACAAATTTTCATGGTTTGAACTTAAATATATTTAACAGCAGGTCACCACGGGTCATACGTTTTTCAAACTATTATTTTACATTCATAACCTAACAGCTGTATGCATGTTGATGTTAGTAGCTGCTAACTCGGAACTAAATTTTCTACTAGAACGTGTTTTTTGTTTTTAATGCCAAGTGTACATTAAATCCCAGGTGTACATAAATAAATTTAATAAATTATAGCAAATAGTCTTTTTATGTGGATATGATATTACCATAGTAGAAAATTTAGTATACTAGCTTCTAAGGTCACCTTTTCATATGGTTCTAAACATAATTTAAAATTACGTTAAGATTTCTCAATTGTATTTTCAGTTTTTACATAACTACTTTAAGTATTTATCTCTTTTAAGGCTCATTTAGGTACTTTCCCAATAATTTTTATCGTTATACCTATATACAATAGAGAAACTGGATTTTATCGCAGCTATGTTTTGTCACAAACGCCGACAAAATCATCGCAACTTTAATTTTATCCAATAACATTTTTTAATGGAAATCAATTGTTGCTTGCACACCGAATTAACAGCCATTTCGTTTTTTCTTTTTTTGTTATATCCGTTAGGAAGTGTTAGTGTCCACTATTATTTCAATTTACATGTAAATAAATAGAGGACTATCGTCCTATTTTATTTAAGTAGAGAAGTGTTTTGTTAATTTTTATAAAATTGTCTTGGTGAAACAGTGGAATGTTATTTACAGGCTTAGTTTCACTTTTTTTCCTTTTTTTTTGTTAACAGTATTTGTTCCTTTTTCCCTGTGATAACTCGCTGAATCCTCCAAAACTCACCCTCATAATTTGCCAAAGTTCTTCCTTCTCAAAACTAAGACTTGTGCAGGTTCCACTAGTCACAAATAAGTTTCAGGTTTTCAGTTTTATCGTTCCTGTAATATTGTCAAATTGTTATTAGTAACATTAAAGGAAATTGTTACAGCAGCGCGTTGTTTACTCTGAGGAAGTGATCAATGTCTAGAGGGAAAGGGAACTTAAGTTCTCCAAAGTTATTGTTAGATAAAATTTTTCAATTTTAGTAATGCTGCAGCTGTTTTGGTGTATAATGGGTTGTCTATGTCGGAATGGTCTCGGTTCTCCAGTTATTGGTAAAATTTAATCGTTTCGTAAGTGGAGTAACTTTGATTTTTTATTATAACTATTTAGTTAAAATATGACACCAAAATCTAAGTACAGGTGTCCTAAAACTCGCGAAGAATCCGTTAATCTGAGTAAATTTGCGAAAAAAAATCTAAATCCTTTAGATGTTAAATTAGAGCCATTTGAAGTTACCCAATCATAGTTACAGTTCTTGCGACAAAAACTAAGTTGCTGATTTACCAACAAATGCATCTTTTATTACAAGTGAACTTAAAATTGTTTAATTTAAAATGTAATAAATTTAGAATTTTTTTTGCAAGGATATGTGGTTAACGCATAAATTAGGGTTAACGGATTCTTTGCGAGTTCTGGGACACCTGTATATAGCTAAGTTCGCCTCTGCACAATTTGGATACATTGACTTTTTAAAATCCGCTTCCATTGCAAAAACTAAAGTAGTAATAAATATGCGTCTATTTATAATTTTCTTACAGTCTGTGGAAACTATTATTATTGACAGGCCCTGTTCAGGTATTTTATATTATACTACTATCATATCTTAATCAAAATGTAGGTTCCCAAAAGCCCACTGAAAGCGTAGGAAAAATATAGTTCGCGACTTTTTATTTTATTATTTACCACTCTAAAAGCTATGTAAATGAGCAAGTACCAAATATTTTCAAAATTCGTTATCGAAATATTTCCGATCATGTGTTTTTAATTAGAATTCGAAGCAATTACATAATATTTGTTTCTCTCGTCTTCAAAACGATCAATTAAACTGATGTCATAAAAAGATATTAAATTAAAAAACCACATATGGGTCGCCCATATGTTAAAGCTTCGTAATGTATGAGCAAAGCAGTTATGGTGTTATAACAACCAGAAATATTTTCATCCACGTCATTTGTTTGTTCTGAAGAGTAGAAACACATCTGGGAGTGGTAAGCGAGATGGAAGATATCCATGGACAGAACAATTCACAGATTTATGTTGTCTTAGCGAATGATCCGTGGGCGCTATATCGCTTGCTTGTTCAATCTCTTTGCTCCGGCTGCTGGTCTGGTTGAGGAAGAGCACATTTCAGTTGGTGAGTGAGTCGGTAGTGGAGTGTTGAGATTACCAAGTGGTAAGTTAAAAGAGTTTCTTCGAGTAACTAGACTATAAAAGCGGATTTTTTTGTTTGTCCGGCAGTTCTCAGAACCTGAATTGGGTTTACAAAAAATCTTACTTCCGCTGTGGACTACAGTTTTAGGTTTTATGGGCAAATACGTGGTGTATGAGCTGTAATTTATTTATACTCTTCGGAATAATTGTTTAATAGGCATACAAATAATTCGTAACGCAAAGTAATAAACGAAAAACCTACAATACTTTAAAAACAGGTTTCAAAAGTGCGATTTGCAGCACCTGCCGACTTCTGGTTTCGTTATATTTACCAATGAAGTGCTAAATACTTATCACTTGGTATTTAAAGACTTCAAAATATTAATGGAATTTACTGATTTGATGCTGTTACAAAATTAAAAAAATTGAAAAATCGTTCTAAACATCTTCATTCAGTAAATCAATGAAATGTCGTGAAATGAAGAGACTTTGTGGTCTCATACGTGTTAATTATTAAATTTCTTTTTTGCACCTCATTTTTTAGACTATCGGAACAAACTTCCTCATTTTACACAGAATTTGGACCGCGCCGCTAATAAATGTTAATAATAGCCTTGACGTAACTGAAAAAATTAAACAATAAATTGTTGGAATCAAGCGAACGACAGTTTAATTTAACACTAGCCGCAAGAAACACGAGTTCATTATTATTAAAAGTAAATAACGTAATATGCACGCAGCATGCAAGAACACACTCAGCTTATTATTAGAACATCTGGACATGAATGCTTTATGGTTTTCTCAGAAACGTTAAACTTTTTATCGAAGTAAAATTATACTCGTTAAGATTTTTTGATCCAACCGATAAGAAATTGGTGGTAATTTTTGGACCATGCGACAGACAAATGTCAAGGGTTATCAATTTATCATCACCGACCGCATTTTAACCAGCCTTGATAATTAATCTTCCAGTTCTTCATAAAACCAGAACTGCGTATGTACGTAATTATTCGCAAATTTCGTCGTATTAATAGAATCTTTGATGTAATTGCGGTTGAAATGATAACATTACTGGAGTTGGTGTTAATCCTTGAAGTTCCATAATAAACTCAGACTGTCTGAACGCCGGCTCTATGTATATCAACAGATATTTAGTTCCCTTCTTAGAAGTTCAACGAACAATTTTTTTTCATTGCATCTGTGCATGCCTTCATTCCGACGTATTTTCAGGAAGATGTCCCTGAAACCGCTTAATCTCCAACGTTATTTTAGCACAAATGAGATGGCACAATCTTCGTTTCCTGTTGATAACGTAACGGATGAAACATAAATGATAACTCTTCCTCCTGTGTCATCTCTTTTTGTTTAAAAAAAACATCAATGATAAAGTATTGCGTAAAAACAGGAATTAAAAAGTTCCGGTTTTGTATTGAGAGCAATGGCCCAAGTACCCTCAAACCTTTTTCAAAATAGTCTAAACTTCCTGTCTTGTGTTTTTCGCAAGTTTCAGTTTTATGTTTAATTTCATAGCTTTCAGCGTGGGATTAATGTAAACTATGATGTCATTCCAGAAACGAACACTGCTTTAAACATTGAACCATGTGTTCATAAAATCGAAAATAGCTGTACTGGGATACCTGACATTTCATTTTTGTTTTAAATCTCGCTGCATGAAAGTCGGTGCCAAAAATCTAAGAGTTACTTTTCCAGGTAATCTTGTTACCACTCAAAATGAAGTTCCTTTATCTTTCCCTGGTGATCTGCACGCTGCTCATCTTCACGGAAGGAAGCAGCACGGAGAAACTCGTAAGTTTTACCGAAACAAAATGAGACTAAAAATAATACTGCGAATTTAGAGAAAGCATAAGAAATACCGTAAGGTTCCGCGTAAGCCTGTGGACGAAGACGTGAGTAAGTCATTGGAACAAGAAAAGAAGAGCGAGGTGGAAGTTCCCGTTGAACCTGAAGAAATTCTCGACAACCGAGTACCACTGATTGGTAAGGAAGTGTAACATTACGACCTGTTTTAATTGTCTTGTCTTGTAGATCCTTGTATTAAGGTGCACTGTGGAGCCGGGCGCGTCTGCGAAGTGGACGAAGAAGGCGAGCCCCAGTGTGTCTGCATCCCCACATGTCCGGTAGAAACAGAATCTAGAAGGAAAGTGTGTTCCAATCATAATGAAACCTGGACTTCCGATTGTGCCGTGTATCAACAGCGTTGCCTTTGCGACCGTGGAGATCCCGAATGCAAAGGAGACCGCTACAAACATGTTCACATCGAATACTATGGAGAATGCAGAGAAACGCGCGTAAGTTACCTGTCTCTTGAGAAAACTAAGCTTATTTACCACAATTTAGGAATGTACCAAAGACGAAATGTCCGACTTCCCCCGCAGAATGCGTGACTGGCTCTTTAACATCATGAGAGATTTGGCCGATAGATCAGAACTGACACCTCATTACCTCAAAATGGAACGTGAAGCTGAATCCAACATGACTAAACGCTGGGCTAATGCTGCAATTTGGAAATTCTGCGACTTGGATGGCTTTCCTCCAGATAGGTGAGATTTTACAAGTATTGATTGCGAATTGCTAACATTATTTTCTAGATCTGTATCTCGTCACGAATTGTTCCCTATTCGTGCCCCCTTGATGGCCTTAGAACATTGTATTGCCCCATTTTTAAACTCTTGTGACGCTAATGACGACCACAGGATTAATATCAAAGAATGGGCGAAATGTTTGGAGTTGGATGAGGATGAAATTGAAGACAGATGTGAGGAGATTGCTGATCAAGATGATGAAGAATAGTAACATTTAGATTTAATTACTTATAATTGGCGCGTAATAATGCAGAATAAAATGGTGCTATAAATAGTCCTAACTAGGTCACTGTATGATAGATGTGTGATTATTTTTGTAAATTTTATTGTATCTAATTTTAGATTTTAACGACAAAGATTGCAGATTTTTGCGGAAACTAAACACTGCCGTTTTTTATTTTTATGTAGCTTTTATATCAAATCAGATGTGTAATTGTAATATACAGTTAAATAACAACAATTCAATATGGGATCCGTTTTTTATTAAAAGAAAATTAGTACTTTGATAAAAACGTTTAAAACAGTTGTATTGTTGGTTGCATACACCCTTTGAAACTATTTTTAAAAAGTAGGTAGATCTTCGATTAAATTAAACTCATGGGTTAATGGGTGATTAATGATCCTATTATTCATTAACTGCTCGTTCGTTAAATAACCAATAATCGAGTTGCTATCAGTCAATTATTTTGTGAAGGTCCAAAATTATGGAGAAAGAAATGAAGTTTCGCTTTATTTCTGTGGTTTATGTTTTTTGAGTGCCAAAAAACAAAACAATTTTAGTTTCAGATTATAAAAAACGCCTTTTTTAATAATTACTTTGACTTCTTTTGAGTAACCAAAAGGCGGAAGCGTTACGATATATGTACGTACGTCTATTTTTCAACTGGTAAAAAGTCAAAAACTGTTAAAGAAGAAAAATTGAAGTGGTGAAGTTTTGTGAGGGTAAATTTTGTAGTAACTCTGAAATCTCAGAGGCAAATTTAGCTCTTTTTCGTCACTATAATTTTGTTTTTTTCCCACATGCGATGCGATGGTGTTTTTTCTTACTTTTTAGTCAAACCGAAAAAAATTAACAAACGTTGGCTTCATTGATTTTAAAGAGAATGCGGATAATTCGTGTCGTTTAAACGGTCAACACGATAAACCCTTCAAGGGGTACAAATTAATAGGCGCTTTTTGTAACATTTTTCCGAGCAATTACCAGTAATTTCTGTTTGCTTTTTCCAGTTCGATGCTACTGTATTTCTGAGAAGAATATTATGAAGTTCTAAGGGGATTAAAAAAAACAAACACACCTGTTATTTCAGTTATGTGTTGAAATTATGTACGAGCACAAAGTGTAAATTGGAAAATATTATTGATGCAGCAAGAGAAACTTATTAATAATTGAACGTTTTCCATTTTGAACAATTCCTTTGTGTTGGTTTTGCAATTTCTGTTTTCATTCGCTCGATACCAATCTGTGGAGCTCACCGAAAATCGCTAACTAAACATGTTTCGTTTCACCTCTGAATCATATTTGTTCGAGGTAAATACAATTAAAACTAATCATTCCAACAGTAGAGTTCGTTTCATGCTTAAAGTAAAAGTTATAAAACATCACCTCAATTTGAATTTATGTAAATAAAAGTAATTAGACCTCTTAGTTTCAAAAAGCACGATTTTCCGTTATTCCTCTGTAATTACGTAATTATTAATTAATTAATTCCCGGATCGGTATTTCCCTCCAAATTTTAATTTTTCAAGGTTGAAAAACCCAAGCCAAGCGTAGCAGGCACCCAATCGATAGACATCCCTGCTAGCCGCATCATTATTGTTGTGCTATTGGTTGGATCTCGTCACGTGACACATAAACACCCTCTCATAGGTCAAAATTTATCATTTGGCGGGCTACGTTGAGAGAAGCCGTTGTAATAGTCGTGCAGTGAAAGCGTTAGTGGCGTCTAAAAGAAAATGGTGAGTAATTCCACGTAATTATGCTTAAAACACGTTCGTTTTATATAAAGGTTAGAGATTTCCGGTTGTTTGTTTGTTTAAACTTGTGTGAAGTGCGTTTTCCAAGTTGTGAACTGTATTTTTGTTTTCTCAGGCTGGCGGTAAAGCAGGAAAGGATTCGGGTAAAGCCAAAGCCAAAGCTGTGTCTCGTTCGGCCAGGGCCGGATTACAGGTAATACACGTTAGGGCGTCACTTTTCACAATATTTGCACATATTTTATGTACCGGATCTTTTAGGTTATGTTATCCTACCGATGTTGTTTTGTTCTAGTTCCCTGTTGGCAGAATCCACAGACATCTGAAAAACCGCACCACAAGTCACGGACGCGTGGGGGCCACAGCTGCTGTCTATTCCGCTGCAATTTTAGAGTATTTGACAGCTGAAGTAAGTACACTTTTAGGTTAATTGTTCCAAATGTCAGTTTGTTTTTACAGGTTTTGGAGTTAGCAGGAAATGCCAGTAAGGATTTGAAGGTGAAGAGAATCACTCCACGTCACTTGCAGTTGGCCATCAGAGGAGATGAAGAATTGGATAGCTTGATCAAAGCCACTATTGCTGGAGGAGGTGTTATACCACACATCCACAAGTCTCTCATTGGAAAGAAGGGCGCTCATTCGCAGCCTGCTTAAAGTGTTATTGTAGTTGTAGAAAAGACTCTATGTGTCGATGATGTGTTTTAATATTGTTGGGCACATGTCTGATGCAGATGCGTTCAGGCGTTTGCAGCCGTCTTGAAATTCTAAATGATTTGTTATTGAAATTTGACGTTTGGGAACTGCCAAGACTTTGGCAGTATTTCATTTTTTTTCATTGGACTTAAGTAATATCATAGTTTTTTTTAATGTGCCTTGTCCTTAGAGTTTGATTTGTTTCAGTGTATTTAGATTTAATTTTTTTAGTACGTAATTACATTTAACATAGGTCATTGTAACTTTGTGTTCATTTCATAACATGAATAAATACTTTTCCTACTTGATAATTTGCTGTTTTTACTTCCGCTCACGTCCAATTTAAGTCGACTTTGCGATTTCAGTTTTTTAACCGAAGTTTGAAGCAACACCGTTAGAATTTGGCGGGAAAATGACAAATTGGCGCCAAATGATGCTTATGTCATTGGGTGTGAAAATATTCATCACACGCAATGTGTGTAAACTTTCTAGTAGCTTCACCTAAATACGCTTCTTATTGGCTTCAGATACCAATTACTTAAAAATGCGATTATATAACTTTTTTTGTACCCAATTTTTTTAGAAAATGCAAACTGATATACTCTGATTTCGTTATCATTGTTTACAGTCAAGTTCATTCCACATTTTAACAATGCTTTCAAAGGCTGTAAAAAATTGTTTGTAAAAAACTTTGATAAGATCCACAATGCATGAAATTACTCATGATATTGTGTAATGCAATCGATAGGTAATTATAAATAATAGCAATTATTTTTATGACAGAATGGGCAGTGCAAAGGTAAAATATGAATTTTAATGTACAATTAATTGGCTTTGATAATTCTTGTGTTTTTATTGCAATTACAAAGCAGTAAAATTTTCCTCTTGCGACTTAAAAAATACATAAAAAGTCTATTCAAACTTTTAAAAATCGAGTAAAGACCTGATAAAAAAATTAAATCAATCTCTGAGAAATGTGGGATAATCGTCTCTAACTACAAGAAATCTTTCCACGTCTCACAAATTTATAAATTCATTCAGTGGATATTTAATTATGCAGCTTGTATTTGTGATTGTAACAGTAAACATTTAACAAAGTTCGAAGTTCAAGTTCACTCCACAAAATCGTTCCTATTTATTAGTCGAAAAAAATGCTGAGTACGTCTTCACCCATTAGTAAACGATTTCTAACATTGCCCAAATATTACATCGGACATTTTTACCCCTCAAATTTAACAAAAACCGCCCCATCAGTTTGTGCCCATTTTCCAAGGTAATTTACATTAATTGTTGACGCAATGGCTAGAATGTGGTCATTACGTCCTAATTTTTTTAGCGACTCTTATCATTCTTTGGCATTTATCTAATCAGTACATAAAAATTAGGCCGAACACAATTTAGTTTTATTGATTAACCAACTTCACCAAGAGAACTCTTCGATTTTGAAGAAAACGACCCCAAAAATCGTAAGTTTTTTAATTCGTTTTTTGGAATCACGATGGTTGGTGCTGTCAAACTGTCAAACGCGCACGTGTTTACCTGTCATGTGCCTGTCATCTGCCAGATGTCACGCTTTATAGGTTATGTTTATTCGTTCGTTCGAAAATTTTTAAATAAGATCAGCACCATGTGTAATACTTTATTAGTAAGCTCGTTAGTTTCCACGCTCTTATGATAATTTAACATTTTTCAGACTATGTATGGTAGAGAAAGGGACGAAACGTGGGATCCTTGTCACGACCTGTTTACAAAATGCAAAGACAACAATTACGCTGTAGTCATTTTAAATACACATTTTAATTTTCCGGCCAAGTTTCTACTGAATTTGTGGAACCAAGGTACTACTAATAATTGAAAAATTTCAATAAATCATTACTGTATTTTAGCCAAACTGCGAGTTACTGTGGATGGTGGTACAGCAAGATGGTTATCATGGCTGAAATTACATAATATAGATTCTGATAATACGAGTCCTCCTGATCTCATTACGGGAGATATGGACTCACTACCCAAGGACATTCTAGATTATTTTATCAGTACAAAAATAAGTAAAGTTATTAAAACTCCAGATCAGGATGAAACAGATTTCACAAAAGCTCTTAGAGAGATTGGTAAACTTAGTGCCTCAGAAAACTTAGAGGTGTTTATCAGAAATTATTTTTCTCGTTTATTTAATAGAGTATTTCAGTTAGATGCTGTTTATGTAATTGCAGATACATGTGGAAGATTAGATCAAATATTGGCTAACATAAATACCCTTTGTAAAGCTGCACGTATTTTGAAAAAGGTGAAGGTGTATCAAGTGGCTTCTAATTCAATTACGTGGTTGCTACTAGATGGGAGACACAGTATACAGATACCGGATGCTCTAAGGGAGAGTCATGAGTGGTGTGCTTTGATTCCTTTAAAGTCGCCCACTTATGCCAGTTCAAGTGGGTTAAAATGGAATTTAGGTATGCGTTTTTTTGGATTAGTTAAGAAATTATCTTAGAAGATAATACGTATTGTGTCATTTTTTTCAGCTTTTTTTTGCATGGTTTTATCTGTAGAAATCCATTAGCAATGGACTTATTTTTATAATGTTATCTTATCGAATTTTTAGAGAGCACCAATGGCACAAAAAGTAAAAAACATACATAGCGTTTGGGGTTTAATACTATTTTCGGTTTTGTACACTTTTAATTTTGGCTTAAGACATAATAATAATTTATTAAATTGAAAGAGATAAGATAGAAATTTGCACCATCGTTCTCCATTTTTTGCAAAAAAGGGTCTTGTTTGTTTTCGCTCGGGTGTTTTTTGCGCTTTGCTTTGAGAATGTTACTTAACTACCAATTTATATTTTACCATTTTTCGTTTGGCTAATAATATGAATTTTATGTATGGAGAATTGCGGGAAGTGTGTGATGATTGGCTGTTCGCTTTGAATTATTTGTTGTACTATATCGGTAATTTGTCTCGCACCCAACACTATATGTGCAACTTTTTTTGTACAGTACAACCTCGATTATTCGGGACCGAAGATTGCACGGATAATCGAATGGTTAGAAAAAAAAAACGTTTTAGGCAAGATGTTTATTTGTAAAAAATTTTTCCTCGTAATTAAAAATACAGTCGAACTTCTATTACTCGAATTTTTCTACAACTCGAAATTTATTTTATTAGCTTGTGTTTTCCTTAAAACTTATATGTGATTTCTTCTCTATAATTCTAAAATTTCTATAAATCGAATTAAATTTTGCCAACATACGAACTCCCATAATTCGAAAATTTTCTCAGAATTAGTTTGTAAAAACTGATATTGTAATTCTGTGATACTGACGACGATATTCCACTAGAAGAATTGAGCCAGAAAACAAGTTTCAAAGTGCAAGAAGGAGAATATCCAAAAACATCAGATCAAAATCAGATCTTTAACAAAAATTTCAAAACTGTATAAAAATTGCAACTCGAAACGATATAGATTTTGAAGATTCAGATTTACAAGTGGAAAATGCGTTTGAAGTATTGAAATTCTTGGAAGACTATGCTACTGACTACGTTTATACCTAATTCTTTAAAAAACAATTTTATAAAACAAATTCTAACATATGCGCTAAAATTTAATAACGGCCTATGTATTTCAATATTTTTTTTATTTTTGGTCTAGTTTTTCTTTAATTCACTTCAACAAAATTCATAAGCATCTTAACAAAAACAATTCTAAATATTAAACGAAATTTAAACAATCCACTCTATCAGACATACTTATTTTGTAGTAAAATGGGTTATTTTCATTTATATGGAAATTTAATGTAAACTGACACTGCTTAAACCGTTTATGATTTTAGGATTTTTTCAAGCATTTTTGTTACCCTCTGTGAACACTGCTATTTATTAGAAACAAAAATTTAAACTCACAACTTTGTCACTAAACTACACCAACCGTTACTCGTAAAATTTTAAGTTTCCTAATAAGGAAACAGAAATACGAAGAATTAGCTAGTTCGTGTGCAGTCCTATAAGTAACACGAACGAATAATCAAGGTTCTACTGTAATTTTTTTTCGAATGGGCAGTTTTTTTTTAAAACCTGTCGTTAAAAACAAATAGTTTTTGCATCGATTTATAGCATCATCACAAAAAATAGAAACGAATTTTAAAATTAGGAACGCTTGAACCAACCTGTATAACTTGAATGTAGGCTGTTGTCGATAGCAGCGTCATTGTTATGCAGGATATTTTTACCTGTAATTAATTTAGATCGTCGTTTACGTTTCTGTTTTACTCTATCAACAACCTACGCAATCTGAATTGATTTGAGCAATACCCATTTTTTATATTTTTTTAGATCAGTCGAAGTTGGAATTTGGTGGCCTAGTGAGCACATCTAACACATACGATGAAGTTTCTTCCACTGTAACAATTTCTACCGACAATTCGCTGTTGTGGTCAATGGGAATCGAAGCTCTTTTGGCAAAACAATAACGAAGGCTTCAACAATTAGCGAAAACTAGTAAAAAATTCCATGGGAATAAGCACTCATGGGTATCAGTGGGACGCATCTCGCACGCGGTCTGAAATGTGATTCCTCTTTTGCTGTAAATTCTATCATTGGTGATGACAAGTTTCGCTGACGCCATGACTGTTTTTCTAATAAGTAAAAAATCTTTATTTTTCTATGTAAATATTGTACAGAGTTGTACATTTTTAATAAAACCAAGTTTATACTGTTTTTATGCAATTTATAATTCTAGTAACCGTGAAATTGACAATCAAAAAAACTGGAAAGCGGGGAAGTGTTTTCTCATTTATATTCGGATTTCCTGGTGGTGGGAGAGTAACAAGAATAGACTGCGCGCTGCCCTACTCGTTGTAGCGTGGTATAAGCCCGGTCCTTATAAGGGGAGCACAGACATGGAGGATCTCAACTCAAGAAACATGTAGGACACCTTTGGTCAATAACCAAAACAATATCTTGTCTAGTTTGACTAAAAATAGACACGACAGAAATGTGATCCAGTTTGAAACAATTTCATAAACTTTCCAGGATTCCAGGATAATTGTGGTGATATATCACAAAATTCCCGAGCCAAACTTTGAATAATAGATTTCAGCAGTATGTCTCTATTAAGATGTACACAATCCAACTAACGCCAATAATTTGTCTAATTTAATAGAACCACATCCCACTGAAATAACTCTCTTATCCTTTCATGTTCTTACTACTGACAATAATTAGTTTTGTTTGTTTTAATTGAACTCATTTTTGGTAATTTCTCACAGTAAATAGATGCGATATCAGTTACATGTAAACTAAATATTTTTCATTGAAAAATGTGTCTTCTGTTTCTAAATAAAAAATAGTTAAAGTGTGGGAGTCGTGCGCGCGCATGGGGAGAATCTTCAGCGTAGAGCTGACCTGGGGACAAGACAGTCACTGCGGGCTCCCTGAGTTGTGTGGTGCTCCTGGACCGCTTTTTGTCATCTACTTGTTGTAAGTGCCAATTGCTTGCCACCAGCAACCTGTTGCTAAAAATTACAAGGATCTGCATCGTGGTCAAAAAAAGCTTAATTTCAAAAAAGCTAGTGCTTAACTCCAAATATAAATTTAGGTCAGTACCGCGGGGCCTTCGACTTTTTAACTTGAACGACCATGAAGTTGATCCTTTTTCGAAATTATGTCGGTTGTTTTTAGAAGAACCGCAATTTGTTAAAATAATAGTTTTCGATTTATGTTACGATTATTTTGGGAGCTGTGAGTGCAGACGTGCGATCCAAGAATAACTCCGGCAAGTAGCGATGCCAAATACAGACACGCCAAGCGCGGTGTAATTTTCAGTTCATCACAGAACTAGGATTACAAAACTCACGCATTTATTACCAAATTGACTACCCACTTAATCAAATTGATTACGGGTAATTGGGATTCAATCGGCGATATATTTTTTTTAATTAGAGTTGTAATATTTTACAACTCGGCCAAGACTGACCTTCATTAAATTGCAATCTAATTAAGCATCAAAATTCCACAGTAAAGTTCCACAGGTAAACATTCTTGGAACCAACACCAGATCTTCTGATTTCTAAATTTAACCAATTGTTTTCTGTCCAAGTTTCGAGAACATTAGGCAATAGTTGATATTTTTACTTGCCTTCGTTAGCCTGCACCCACAGATTATTTAGGCTTCGTCCTAGTAAGGTGTTATTTTTTCCAGAGTTTTTTCCTAAGCGCCTTTAACCATGTCTGACGAAGAAGAAGTCTACTCGTAAGTATAACTCACAGGAATCTTGCGCAATTTAGGTGCTTCCGCTCTCTTTATTTTTGGTTCTATTTTTTTTTCGTTCGTTCAGCTTCGTTGCTATTAGGGGCATAAATTATTGTAATGTGGTGTTATAATTTGTTAAACTTTTAGCGAGGAGGAAGAGGAGGAGGAAGTCGTTGAAACGTAAGTATTTTTCATTTAACCAAAAAATTAAAGGGCACATTTGGTACCGTGCACTATCAGTCTAATCGTCGTAGAAACCTCACCATTCTAATACACCTTTTCTTTTTTACAGCAAGTAAGTTTCCCTACCCT
This sequence comes from Gnatocerus cornutus, assembly GCA_029298725.1. NCBI lineage: Eukaryota > Metazoa > Arthropoda > Insecta > Coleoptera > Tenebrionidae > Gnatocerus > Gnatocerus cornutus. The sequence goes on from CM055514.1 coordinate 12,566,411, forward strand.
GGTAGTAAGTTCAGTACTGTTTGGTAGAACAATTAGTCTCCAGTAATTCCTTGCTGAGACGTGGTAGTAGTAGTAGTAGTAGTAGTAGTAGTAGTAGTAGTAGTAGTAGTAGTAGTAGTAGTAGTAGTAGATTTTTCTCCAAATCGATTTTTACATGATTTAGTTTGGAACAGTTTTTATTTCGTAATTTTTCTTTCCTTTCCACTCATGCCCCTGCCTTTGTGATGTGTTCGATACAGGACCACAACAACTACAACCACCAAAGTCGAGTAAGTTCAAATTCAGTAACAGTGGCATCGCTTTGCAGCTCAAATTACTTTCCGCACATAAACCGTGCAGTTACTTTTTGTTTATGTACGAAAAGTAATTCTGCAACAAAAGGATTAACTCGTTTTTGAGCTTGGATTGGCTTCGTCAACTTCGCATTGTGTTCGTATTTTTCTGCAGTACTACCACTAGGTTATGAAGATCAACGAAGGAAACATAGGCCACTTAACATTTATTTTTTCAGCTTCAGTTATACGAGCCTTTTTCAATTTTTGTTCTTTCGTAACTTTACTTAGCCTGAAACTCTAGCCTACGCCAACAATTTTTGGTGTTAATCTAACACAGCAAAATTTTTGAGCACACTTTTGCTTTTTGCTGGGCTAAGTGTCCCGAACTTTCCCTTAATCAAAAACTAATTGGATGAACCAACAGGGAAGGAGCGGGCGATCCAGAATTCATCAAACGTCAAGATCAGAAGAGATCCGACTTGGATGAGCAACTCCGTGAGTACATCACAGAATGGCGCAAACAACGCGCCAAGGAAGAAGACGAACTCAAGAAATTGAAGGAAAAACAAGCCAAGCGCAAAGTCACCCGTGCCGATGAAGAAAGGAAAATGGCTGAACGCAAGAAGCAAGAGGAAGAACGCCGCGTCCGCGAGATTGAGGAGAAGAAACAACGTGACATTGAAGAGAAGAGGCAACGTCTTGAGGAAGCTGAGAAGAAACGTCAAGCTATGATGCAGGCTTTGAAAGATCAGAACAAAAACAAAGGACCCAACTTCACCATCACCAAGAGGGATCCTTCTGTAAGTTCGTGCTAAAACTAACGTGACGGTGCTATAAGAAGTTTTGCAGCAAAACCTCACCGCCGCTCAGCTTGAAAGGAACAAGACCAAGGAGCAGTTGGAGGAAGAGAAGAAGATCTCTTTGTCCATCCGCATCAAACCTTTGGTCCTTGACAGTCTTAGTGTAGACAAACTCCGTGAAAAGGCGACGGAACTCTGGGAATGCATCGTCAAGTTGGAAACGGAAAAGTACGACTTGGAAGAAAGGCAGAAACGCCAGGACTACGATGTAAGATTGTCGCGAAAACCACAATAATTTCTTATTTATTTTTCCAACAGCTTAAAGAGTTGAAAGAAAGACAGAAGCAACAACTCAGACACAAAGCCTTGAAAAAGGGTTTGGATCCTGAAGCCCTCACTGGCAAATATCCTGTAAGCTCCTATCCTCTTATTATCCTTTAACTAACTCTCGTGTTGCAGCCTAAGATCCAAGTAGCCTCCAAATATGAACGTCGCGTGGACACCAGATCGTATGATGACAAGAAGAAACTGTTTGAAGGTGTAAGTAAAGACATAATTACATGAAAAAAGGACCGTTCTCACGATCGTATTAGCAATTAAAGTCGCCTTCTATTTAGGGTTTTGATCATCTTACTTTGGAGCATAGTGAAAAAATGTGGAAAGAAAAGTTAAACGAATTTTCGAGTAGATCCAGATGTAAGTGGGCACATACGTGTCTTGTGCTCTTGCTCCCTTTGCGTTAGTGTCAATGTGTAACGGTGTCCTTTTCATAATCTTTGTCTATTGTCTGACGTGTCGTTTTGTTCACTGTCTGCGTGTTAACAGGGTTATGAAGATATTATCAAGGAAAGCAACGAAAAACAGTGGAAAGACAAAATTGGTCAATTCGATTCTAGACAAAAATGTAAGAACCTTTTCCATGTTTCTAACGCTTTTAATATTGCTTTCTTTGTTGTTATTGGGTAAACAATGTTCTAACTTGTTTTGAACAATAGCCAAACTTCCCAAATGGTTCGGCGAAAGACCCGGCAAGAAGAGGGGAGATCCCGAAACCCCCGAAGGTGAAGAAGAAGGCAAACCAACTGCTGATGACGATCTTGAGGATCTTAAGGAGCCCACATTCGAACCTGAACCAGAAGAAGAAGAAGAGGAGGAGGAAGTTGAAGTAGAAGAGGAGGAAGAAGAAGATGAGGAGGAAGAGGAATAAATAATTCCTTCACAATCTGACTAGATTACCAACATGTTATAACATAACGTTGCCATCACTTGCTTGCCAAAATGTTTCAAAGATGGTATTGTTCTATTTTATTTTATTTCCACCTTAATTTTTAATTATAATAAAACTGTATTTGTAATCATATAAATATCATTACAAGACGAGCCGTCTTTTATTAAGGCGCCGCAGAAGAAATAAAAGCTGCTACTTAGAATACTTTCTTTAATAACCTTTGATTATACAAATCAGCACACTATTGCAACTACGCAGCGATTACTTTATTCTGTTGTCCTTTTTGGGTCATGTTGATCTTGTCACCCAAGCTAAGCGCCATTCCCTGAAAAATCAAACGTAATCTTCCCATCTTCTCGATGGTAAAAAACATACCTGACTCTTCGCTCTGATCCTGATATGTCCAGTGACCGGCGCGTCGGGCTTATTAAACGGTTTTTCGATGCTTAAATTCGCGAGAGCATCCTCACCAAAAATAGATTTTGCATACATGTTGGCAGCCATGAATCCGCACTGCCCAGAAAGTGCCTTTTCAGGAGTTAAACACTTCATGTTCGTACTCTTGACTAAGTGTTTCAGATAGTCAGATAAATCAGTCAAGGTGGTGTTGACCGAAACTTTATTTTCCCATTCGAATTCCGCCCACATCTGCCTAAATTCGGTGTCACTGCACATTGCAGGTACGATGTAATCCATAATATCGATGTGGATGTCATCCAAAACCACCACGTTGCGATCTGAGGCCGCCCCTGTCACATCATAGACGATGTTGCCAAAAATAATACCGTTTTCGGTGGATGCTACTTTCACATTCGCTTTAATGTTGCAGAAGTCTTTCGGGGCTAACACGACAGGTTGTGGTTTTTCCACCAGTTTTAAGTCGCCCAGAGTCGCCAACTCTAACGTACAATTCTGAAGAGTATCACCGGTCTGATTGACAATCAACACATCCAAAACGATATCATATTGGTTGACATGCACGTACGCTTCTGCGTACACCGGATCGGAAAACCCGGTCAACTGTGTAACTTTATTCAGTTTGTTGACTCCGGTGTTACTATCCGTTCCTCCACTTCTACCACCGACTAAAGCTTGAGACAGAGATGTCTCAAAGACATTTTCACCGAGCTCTCCAGATTTATCGGCTTGCAATTGCAGGAAACTGATAGGATCGTCAGCTTGAATGACGTTGCCGGTTTTTTCTTTGGCTTTTTGGTTGAGACTCTCCTCGAGTTCTTTAGCCACCAACATGTCGTTCAAGGCTTGGCGGCACAAATCAGTGAAAATTTTAATGATGGAAGGGGAGCGTTCGGAAAGCACTCGTAAACAGAAGAGGATGTGGTCTTTATCGTCGTGCGTGATGGCTTTAGTTGGGAGACCTTTAGAGAAACGTAAAAATAGCGTGAGGTCGTTGGACCACGAAAATAGTTCAGTAGATTATTTCATAAATAAATTTAGATATAAGTTATGGAAACGCGAAAACTAAAAATAATAAGTTTCCGCCAACAAATGCCAAGTGGATCAGTTTGAAGACAGACTTAGATAGTGTTAGGCACGACTTTACAGGCATTTAAAAATAGTTTAACTGATCATGTAAATACCTGACTTTCCAAGATGGATGATTCCGGTCATTAGCAGCATAACTTCAGCATCGAATCGATTTTGATCGATTGATTTAACCAAATTTCCGTAACGCAACGCAAGTTTAGTTAGAGTTGAGGCTACCGAGGCTCCTATGAAGAAGTCGCCGTCGATAAGGTACTGTCGCAGAGGAGGTCTTTTCTCTTTTTTGCTCTTCCTGTAATAAAGACAATTTATTTTGATAAGTTGAAAATGGTGGATGCGCCGGAATTTTTAATTCAAAGATAATACATACTGCACGGTGTTGAACGCTGACTGAGTCGCATAAGTCCCATCAGAAGTCACCAAAGTGGTCGTCGTCTGTGTTGGATTACTAGGCAGGTTTTCTTCGGCCTCACCAGCCAAAAGGCGCTGCTCCGATTCCACCAAGGGCCCTTCTCCGAGACTCAAATTAATTTCTTTAAGAACAGCCTGTATATCCTCCAAAGTTGTGGCATATTCCCCCAAAATCCACAACGCAGCTCTGTGAATCTTTACTGATTTGATGTTACTAAACGCTTCTAACAATTTCTGAAATTACAGGAATCAAAAATTGTACCAAAGAACCGAGAATAGTACCTCAATAATAAGAGGTTGCAAGTGATCAAACTTCTGTATGGCTTCTCTAACAAAAATAAGAACATCAGCGGCAGCCAACTCGTTGGTATCAGACAAGAACTCGACCAAAACTGGGATAACTGTGGCGGCCACGTCAGGGAATCTTATGCAGCAAGAGTGTAAAGTGCGCACCAACAACTGTCGGTATTTTCCAGTGTCTTCATGTTCAACGTCGTGGGTTTTAGCGACTTCTTTTTTTAGGACTAACACCATCTCCTCTATGTTTCTAGAAGAGACTAAATCCATGGCTAGAGCAAGAGTTTTCTTGCGCACTTCTAAATCAGGACTTGACAAGACTCTCAGAATATCCATGACCAAGTCTTGTAAGACTCTTTCATGAGCCGGGTGCTCCCGCAAGCCGATTAGTCTATCCAAGACAATAAGTTTAACGTTGTTATCACTCTCTTTAATGATAAGTTCAATGTAGCAAGTCGCTGCTGCTTTAATAGCAGTAGGAGCACTAGAGAGTGTCACTAAAGTTCCAGCAGCTTCATACCGCACTGCTGGACTGCTTGAGTTAAGAAGATTGTAGATGCAACGGATGAATCGTGAGCGCTCTGCGGGATTACTGTGACAGACTTTGTAGATTAATTCAACAATGACCAACTGGAGGATGTCTCCAAAGGTGTTGACTTGATCTAGACATGAAGCCAAGTATGATAAAGCTCTTTCTTGATCTGCATGTAAGAGCATCAAAAACGCGTTTCTTTTACACGACATGTCTTGTTCTCCATCCAAGTAATTTGAAATTAACTCTGGGGCGTCAGGTATTAGAAACTCGAAATTTCTGTAAATTGTGAAGATCGCCAGTACTGCGTTTCGTCTGACGTATGAATGTCGGTGTTCCAAACAGGCTCGAATTGAGGGCATCAAAGGCTCCAAAAGCTCAGGTTCCTTCAGTTTACACAAAAATCTCAAAGTTGATCCTCTTAAGAACTCATTTGGATGTTGTAAATCCTTGCGGTAGGCGTCACAAACCAAGATCATTTCCTGGAGGAGTTTACCATCAGGGGACGTCTTAGGGACGATTTCCCAGAAAATAAGAAGAAGTTTTTTAGCTGTGTGATCTTGTAAAGGTAGGACGTAGCGAATGATGATCATCAGAAAACCTGGTGGCAGGCGTTCTCCAGCTAGGATCATGTGAATTGTTTTCTTAAGAGACTCCACCTTCTGTTTAACATCACCTTTTTCTAAAAGAGACCCATGAGCGTGTTTTTAACCTAAACTGCGGCTTACCCAAATCCATTTTGAGTTGCATTTCATTGTAAGGCTCTGTATCCGTAGGGACGTTTATTAGGGTGTAACATGGCTGTTCTACAGCGGTCATTTTGGCAGAAAGTACCTAAAAAGACAGAAATGTGGTGATGGTTAGGTTTGGTTAGGATTTAGAAATTTACGATGAGACAAATAAAGATTGTTAAGTGAAACGAAGCAGAATTAACAAGGGTGTGATTTTAACTTACCACACGGTGCCAAAACACACAATTTTGGACAAGTCACCACTTTAATTTTTAATATTTGTGTGCACTCAAATGTCAACGACGTGTCAGTGTGTCAGATGGTTTTGACAAATGACAGAAAAGCACCTGTGTGAATATAGCCATCTCTACGAAGACCATCATACACTGCCACAAAATGGTGTATTGCTGGTTGCATTGAAATAAATTTTGTAACAGCAAAATAAAACCCTTCAGTTTGTTGAATACCATATTTTGCTAGGTAGATGATTCTTAAGAAATAAACATTTGTAGTGTCAGGGTTGTTCAAATATCTATCTCCACAAAACTAGCCGGTAACATAGGCAACCAACAATACAGTTGTCTACATACAAGTTACAGTTGAATTTCGATTCGTCGGCTCACATTAGTCCTTTTACAAGTTGAACTTTCATCGATAGCTATGATTTCGCACGTTTGATTAAATTTTTGCGGAAAAATAATAACATCAATGTGGCGGTCTTAATTCACCGACGAATAAACGCGAAGGACAGTTTTTACCGAGGTTTCGTAATGACTTTATTCTCTCATTTAATCAGTTGAGCGCCGCGACTTGAAGGAAACAGATGTGTGATTAAAAAAAGTTAGGTAATCACGTAATCATATTTAATTAGATGGTCGGGGTGTCCAATCATGTATCGGCTCTCGTTCGGGCCTTTGTCTGCTACAGTTATTTTTTTGGGAATTATGTAAACCTATTTAATTGGTCGGTCGGAAGGGCAGTTGTCCAGTGGCTCTTGAGGAAGATAGACGTGTTAGCATGACGTTTGTTTAAAATAAAACGATTTTGGAATTGAATCTTTGCAGGGTGAGTACTAGTTGTTTATTTAAAGACGTTTCGGTTTATACATACTTCGCGTTGATTTTTTCAGGACTTTTCGAACATTAGTTTAAACAATTTAGTTTTTGTTTAAAGTTAGTCGTGTTAAAATTATTCGGTGATTAGCGGAGTTGATTATAGCTTGACGCACTAGTCTCTCTATTGGATAGGCACAGTTATTTACATGAAACATTCGGTTTAATTCCTTTTTAATTCATCGCTTCGAGATTTTAAAATAGTTAATAATGTGGAGTGTTCTTTTGTGGTCGCTGATCGTATATAATCAATCGGGGTGTTAGTTTTAATTTAGGCACATTTCGCGTTAGTTTCTTCGGACTTTTCGTTTATTATTTAAACAATTTGCTTTTGTTTAAAGTTGCTTATTATAGCTTTACGCATTAGCTCTGCAAGTGGATAGATACAGTAATTTACAGGAAAGATTCGGTTTACTTCCTTTTAATTTTCATGGTTTCGGGAGCGCAGTGTCCTTTATTAGCAAACAATTTTTTGCACAATAAAAAAAATAGTTAGATAATCACGTAATTCTATTTAATTAGTTAGTCGGGTGTCAATCATTTAGCGGTTCTCGTCCGGGCCATTGTTTGCTTCAAATAGTTTTTTGAATAAAAAGAGTTAGGTAATCACGTAATCGTAATTAATTAGTCGGTCGGAAGGGCAGTTGTGCAGTGGCTCTTGTTGAGGATAGACGTATTAATATTGCGTGTAAGAGAAATAAAGCGAGTTTGAAATTGAATCGTTATAGAGTGGGTGCTAGTAATGGTTTATGTAGGGACGTTTTGGTTTAGACACATTTCGCGTTAGTTTCACTTCATTCTTTGAATATTACACATGAGAGATATACTTACACACAAACAGTTTTTAACTCCGCCTGCAGCGTTCTGGGGTGCGTTAAGTAGGCATCATCGAACTGGAGGACAGGATGTCGACGTCCAGGAAGATCTTCAGGATGCGAGGATTCAACGCCCCGGCCAGCAAGCAAGTAAGTCCCATTTCATTACTACTTTCCTTTTCAGGGCTATGAGTTTTATAACTTTTTACTAATTTAGCTCTAACATTCAAATGGATCTGGTAACTTTTACGTTAGAGTGTGGTGACATTGACTTGTGTGAAACTAGCTTTTTAGGTTGAAAAATTGCTCCAACCACAAAGACCGTCTCACAACACCACCAAAACAGTGTAGTGGTAGTTGCATATAAAAAAAGACTATATTAGTTGTAGTATAGGCAACTAACAATACAGTTTATTATTATACACACTTTGGTTTCACTACACTATTTTTTCTATTTTTTTTAGAGCCACAGAATCTAACTTGTATTTTAACCGCAAAAATTATTTGAAATCGACGCTCCATGTCAACGTAAGTCCGGCTCCTAAAACGTGCGCAAATTCATCGGTTTGAATCCACTGACGAATAAACGCGAAGGACAATTTTTTGCTCAATTACCGAAGTTTCGTAATGCCTTAATCACTTCATTTCAATCAGTTCAGCGCTACGACTCAACGGAGTCGGATGTGAAGTGAAAATGTGCCGTTTTGGATTGAAATTGAAAAGGTAGGTGCTAAACAAGTTTATTTGGGAACAATGCAGTGCAGAAACATTTCGCGGGACTTTCGATTCAATGCGGAGTTTAGTTGATATAGCTTCACGCGTTAGCCTCTCTAGTGGATAGATACAGTAATTTAATTAAAATATCGGGTTTATTTAATTTCAAGTTTCTTCACTTTGGGATTTAGAAACATTTTTTAGTATACAGTGTTCTTTTGAGATCGTATTATAAGCCGGTCGAGGTGGCAATCGGATCGCGCTTTTGGAATTGAATAGTTACGGGGTGGGTTCTAGCAGATAGTTTAGTTAGTGCCGTTTCAGTTTAGACATTTTGCGTTAGTTTCTCGGGTCGTTTTGTTTATTAGTTTAAACAATTTTGCTTTGGTTTAAAGTTAGTCGTGTTAAAGTTAATCGATGATCAGCGCAGTTGATTATAGCTTGACGCACTATGGTGTTAGTCGGACCGCGCTTTTGGAATTAAATACGGAAAAGGAAAGGGTACTAGCAGATAGTTTACTTGGGGACGATTCAATTTAGACACATTTTGCATTAGTTTCTTGGGACTTGTCATTAATTTTTATTGGTTTAAACGATTTTGTCTTTGTTTAAAGTTATTATATGGCTTTACGCGTTAGCTCTTCAAGTGGATAGTGACAGAAAAATATAGAAAACTTTGGGTTTATTCGCTTTAAATTTTCATAGTTTAAAAGTGCAGTGCCTTTGGTCGCGCAAACAATTTTTTGTGCAATAAGAAAAACAGTTAGGTAATCACGTAATTAGTTGGTCGGGGTTTCAATCATTTAGCGATTTTGTCCGGGCCTTTGTCTGCCACTATTAATTTTTTTTTTTAATTAGTCGATTGGAAGGGCAGTTGTGCAGTAGCTCTCGTCGAAGACAGACGTGTTAACAGTACATTTGTGAGAAATAAAGTGATTTTGGAATTAAATCGTTGCAGGGTGGGTACTAGTGATGGTTTACTATAGACATCACTATCTTTCAGTGCGCGATTTATTTGTTCATTCAAATATATTTATTTCGGATTAATTTCGGGAACTGAATAGATGGAGCCGCAATGCAACAATGGATGGATGAAGTTTTTATTGTTTTAACAATTTTTAACTCCGCCTGCAGCGTCCTGGGGTGCATTAAGTAAGCACTAAGGACGCTGTTGCCGGTCCCAAGCCCGGATAAAAGGAGGAGGGTTTGTGGACACGGTTTGCTAGCGACCTTTCCACTGTAAAAAACCTTGAGAAGCTTCAGGACTCATTCCTGTTGGCTCTCTCCACGGAAATCTTTAGATGGGTTGATAAGAACCAATATTTCACTCTTTTCTTAGTCATAAAGCAAAGAAGCGATACCTTTGATAAATTCAAGTGGGTCTTTATTAAATTCTTTTTGTTATTTCCAGGTTGCATTGGATAAAAGGAGAGCGACATTGTGGATTCTTTCTTTTAATTAATGTTTATTGTATATTTTTATTTCAGAGCTCGTCTGTACCTAGAATAGTTAGTTAAGTTAGCAATTAAGCAATTAATTATAGCAAGTAAGTTAGCAAGTAAGTTTAGAAAGATCTAACTGAACGATTTTAACTGTTGGGAACTAACATTTGGTGGTATTAACACGAGTCTAACACAAATATGCAACATGATATGTTTCAGATTTTAGAAGTTTTCCGTGCTTTCAACATCACAACCCTAGGTCAAGATGTCGACGACAGGTTTTAGTTAGTTATCTTCTTTTCTTTTCAGGGCTTGTCTAGAAGTTTTTAATGTTCTGAATGTTACAGATTCTAGGAGACTTCCAGGAGGCTCTTCAGGATGCAAGGATTCAATCCCCGGCCAGCATGCAAGTTCCATTTCATTACTACTTTTCTTTTCAGGGATTGTCAAGAAGTTTTTAATGTTCTGAATGTTACAGATTCTAGGAGACTTCGGAGTGGAGTCCAAGATGTCGACTTCCAAGAGGCTCTTCAGGATGCAAGGATTCAACGCCCCGGCCAGCAAGCAAGTTCCATTTCATTACTACTTTACTTTTCAGGGATTGTCTAGAAGTTTTTAATGTTCTGAATGTTACAGATTCTAGGAGACTTCAAAGGGGAGGACAGGATGTCGACTTCCAAGAGAGTCTTCAGGATGCAAGGACTCAACGCCCCGGCCAGCAAGCAAGTTCCATTTCATTACTACTTTCCTTTTCAGGGATTGTCAAGAAGTTTTTAATGTTCTGAATGTTACAGATTCTAGGAGACTTCAAAGGGGAGGACAGGATGTCGACTTCCAAGAGGGTCTTCAGGATGCAAGGACTCAACGCCCCGGCCAGCAAGCAAGTTCCATTTCATTTTACTACTTTCCTTTAGGGCCTGTCTAGAACTGACTTTTTGATTCTTTTCATTAATTTCTGTTTCTTTTAGATGTATTCCAGAGAAGATGAGAAGAACTTCAGGGAAAATTCAGTTCCATTTTCTGCAGTGATTCTTTTTTTCAATTCGTGTCTTTTGTATGTTTTTATTTCAGAGCTCTCCTGTACCTAGTATAATAGTTCAATTAGCAATTAAGTTAGCAAATAAGTTTAGAAAATAAGTTATGAAATAAGTTTTAGAATAAGTGCGCAAACAACAAATCGGGATAAGGAAATAATTTTTGGTAACAATGGGGTTTTAACCATATCTGACTATGGGAAACTAACATTTCGGGATACTAATACGGGACTAACACCAATATGCAATATAATATGTTTCAGATTTTAGAGTTCTGCAAATTTCCAGTGCCCACAACGTCACAATCTACCAGCTTGAGCTGTCGACGACAGGTTTGGGTTTCTAACTATTTCTCTTTTAGGTTTGTCGTGTGCTAGCTCCCAAATGAATCATTTTTTTAATTATGTTGATTTGTTTTGTGTTGTGTTGTTTGTTTCAGATGGCAGAGTTCTGCAGAGTTCCCTTGGTCACTTGTGGAGCACTTGCGCCCACTACACTATGGCCGGCCTTTGGGCCGGTCCGTCTCACTAATTTAAGTTCTTTCCGGATCAGAAATGGCAGAGAACCAGTGGTCAAAGGAAACGTTCTTAAAGTGAGATGCACAGCGATGGTAATACTTTTTCTTTTTGTAATCACTGTTCCCAATAACACGAAATGTAATTTCAGATTCGGAGTCCAAAGGAAATCGAGCCTCGAATTGTCTACAGCTAGGAAGTGGAGATCCCGGTGAGTACATTTCTACTTTTCACTATTACCCACAAAACAGATACTTACACACAAACAGATTTTTAACTCCGCCTGCAGCGTCCTGGAGTGCATTAAGTAGGCACTAAGGACGCTGTTGTCGGTCCCAAGCCCGGATAAAAGGAGGAGAGGGTTTGTGGACAGGGTTTGTTAGCAATCTGTCCACTGTAAAAAAAACATGAGAAGCTTCAAGACTCATTCCTGTTGTCTCTCTCCACGGAAGTCTTCACGTGGGTTTATGGGAACAAATATTACACTCTTTTCTTATGCAGCATAGAAGCGATTCCTTCAACAAACTCAAGTGTGTAATAAGACAAAGAATTGGTACCATTATCTATTTTCCATAAAACTAATGTAAATTCAGGTTAATGTTGTAGAAGCAGGGCCCAGAAAAAATTCCCGTAGTCATCAGCGTAATGGGATCTCTGTAGGTTTCAGAGACTTGTTTAGGATTTTTTAGTGTTTTTGGCCTCGCTGAAGATGTGTACATAGAGGAACATTTTATTTCGATTTTTCTTTCAGGTTTGGAAGTGATGAAAACGGAATGTGTTGAGTGTTAACACTCATTGGGTAACTTTTTCTTTGCTTGTGTTCGTGTTTGTGTTTTATGTTTTAGATAACCAGAGTCCTCGTGGTCACTTGTGGACATGCAAAAGATGTAAAGCAAATTGTAACTCCAAATTAAGATTCTTGCCTCGAGGTTCTCTGAGGCAGTAATTTTTAGATTTGGAAGTTCTACGAAAAACGAAACTGAAGATTGACAGGCTATTATAATATAATAATAAATAAACAATATAACAGTAATATATTGTGTTTTATTTAATACAATTTGGGAAGAAATTGACGGATTTCATTTCCATTTAACCAAAAATTTAAATAATTAAAAACTTAATCAGGTAATATCAAATGAAAATCAACAAAATGGTCTCAAATCACGAAATAAAAAACTTATTTTATTCAAAAATAAAACTTTGATTTGACAAAAACTTTTTAAAAGTTGTACAATTAGTCTTGTTTGAGAAGTAAATTTTATTAATTATGAAGAATGATGAATGCGCCGTCATAATTTTTAAACTTTTTTACTTTAGTTATAAATTTGATTTATTTTAAAAATAATTTATTATAACTAACTGAAAATTTATTCATTTGAGCCTATTTTTAACACTATTTCAATTAGAAAAAAAGCTGATTTTCTGAATTAACTTTTTTTTTGTGCAAACTTACCTTCATGGACTGCCACTTTTCACTAATTATGCACAATTTAATGTACCGTTACGTGAGTTGGGTTAAAATCGGCGACATGTTTAAGTTGTTATAGAGATAACTTCGTTGTTAAAAAAATTAGACCATCAACTAAACAATGGGTCGGTAAATATTATATTCGGCTGTGTGTAACTGACTTATAGTGGGGATTTAAAGTGCAAAGAGCTAAGTTCACACAAGTTTGGTAAGCCGGAATGTATGCAACAAGATATCCAAATTTGAACACGCGTCAAGCATTCAAATTTCTATCAAAACAGATAACTAAAAACTAAAAGAGTAAGATTAAATAATCACGGAGGGTAATGATGTTTGTTTGGAAATTAATAAATGTTTAAATATTTGTTTAAAAACCGATTTAAATAGTCTTTTTTCTAAACTTTTGTTTTGTGTTTGCCCAAAACTAAATCTTACTTTAAGTTGGATGATAATGTAAAAAAGTCTTAATAAGACTTTGGGCAATAGTTATTTTTTGTAAAACTCTTGAAAACAAGAACTCCTAGCAAACTTTTAATTAGTTGTTTCTCGCTAATACTAATAAGAAAAGCAAAGATGAAAAACGCAACAATTTATAACAACATCTTTATTATTACATTTAGTTTACATAATTGGAATGAATATTTATAAAATTTTGATTATACACGATTAACAACAATATATTGATTTCAGTATACAATTGCATAGGTATACATAGATTGATTTTGAATATGTTTATATAGTCAAACATTAAACAATTTGAAAACAAAATACACCTAGTCTTTCAATTTATGTTGAGATCGGGCGATTTGTCAGTATTTCCATTATTTTCAAAATCACTCTAATTACAAAACATTGCATCACAGTTATAATGGTCGATGTTAATGTTATAGGAATATAATAAATATATAAATTACCTCTGTGGTATGTAAAATTACATTACCCTCAGACTTATACATATTATTTGTCAAATGTAGTGTAAATTTTGTGTCCAAACATGTGATTTAATATCATGTACTTAATAGCTCGCGTTATTTCCCCTCATCGAAATACTCATCCTCCTTTCGGACTTTGTGTTGGGTAGATCTTGACTTTGGGACGAAGTGGCTGAGCTAAGTGGAGGATATCGCCACCTCCATGGTCTCTGCTGAAGATGCCCATCAGTCGAAGCTCTTTCACGGAAAGGCGCCGCTTCACTTGGACTAGAGGCATTACTTTCCTTACTCTCATTCTCTTCCTCATCTTCCTCTTCGACTTCCGTCCATCTCCTGCTAAATACAGCAGGTCGACAACTTGGTAAAAGACTTCCTGGAGAAACCGTAGCGGAACACAGAAGTCGCACTGTATCCGGAGACGTCGGTTCTTTTTCGCTGGTTGCGCGACGTATTTTACTAGGATTCTTGTTTTGTACTCTCCAGAAACGACAAACATCTCGAAAAACTGACCAAACCTTGAAAAAGACATTTTAGCTTTCGAAGTAAATGTGTTTACTTATTACCTGTTCAATGCTTTCTCGGACTGATATTTCGTGAAAGCACACGCATCCAATTTCCTTGCTTCTCCTTTGTCCTTCTTCGAGAGACACCATTCGGTCTTCCACTTGATCGATTTTATTTCCTACTAAAACTACTGGAACATCTCCGATTCCGTCTTTACTCGTGCTACCTAATCTCCGTCTGCGTTTATTATAGTTAATTAGGAATTTTAGACGGTAACATTCATCAAAGGAACACTTGTCTGTTACTGAATACATAAGAATGAAGGCTTCAGCCCACCTGATATTGGCTTCTAACGCCAAACACTCGCTTTCCTGGAAAGAGTAAATTGGTAGAAACAAAACGTTCAATCGCTTTTATTCTCTGGTTGACTTGAAATTCATTCCTTTTAGCACAATAATAAATCTTCGTTATTTCGTCTTCTCATCCCTTGATACCTAATCTATAACGGTTGTTTATCTGTAATATCAGGTTCGGACGTTTTTGATATATGGCCCAAATTAGAATTTTACGGTTTCGTCGCGAATTCTGATTATTAAAAAAGGATTACGTGTTACTAGTGTATTCGGTAAATATCGTTTTTAATTACAATGCTCAAACAACGATAACGAACGCGACCTTGCCACATGAAAGATTGATACAACGTGACTAATATTTCGTCTAGTTATTTTCAACTTTGCTCTACCTGCCTTAAACAGTGGAAACTATTCCCTGGCTGCTTATATTGCCTGACTTTTATTTACAATTAAATTTAATTATTAAGAAACTGAGCAAGTCATGAGGTGCAAACTGTTTCGTGTCAATGAATGTTGTTACAACTTTTATTTGATGTTTTATGTTAGTGTTTGGGAAAGTAATAACATAACATAAACTTAGTTAGAAATAAACACGGCGGTTTTAGTACCCAAAAACTACATTGCCCATATTTGCTGTCTTGGACAAGACAGATTAAAGTTTACATTTAATTTTTCTTGTCATTCACTTACATGAGGTTGTCCAGCTGTGTCCAGAATGTCAAAATACACAGATTCGTTGTCGATCACAGTGTGAAAAGTGTAGATTTTTTCTAAGGTGGGATCATATTCTCCAATGTATCGTTTTGTAATAAATCGCACGACCATCGCTAGAAGAATGCATGACTTACAAAAAAGTTTTGAGACTGCATTTGAAGTTAATTCTTCAGGTTCAAGAAAGTAAATAAGATTACCGTTTTTCATCTCTTATTGTATAAATATTAAAAATAATACTGTAATAAATAATAAAATGGGATAAAACAAATAATTATACAATTATACTAGTCAACAAATTTCAAAAATTTGTACTGGAGCAGTGGAAAGACATCCATCATCTATCATCATATTTTGTACTAACTTTCTTCCCGAGTGCTAAATAGTTACATTTCGTTTCTGACAATTTTGAACAATTCCTTTCAAAAATTTCCTCCATTTAATTTTTTTGGTCTCTAATCTACAGGTGTCCCAGAACTCGCGCCCCATAGAGCAAGGGAGGGTGCCGACAGCAATACAGATGGTAAATTTCAAAACAAAAATTGACTAAGTTTAATAGTATTCAAGAACTGATAAAAAGTTAATAACCAATCCCCAAAGCTTATTCGAGAAGTGGAGTAAAAGGCCATCCCAATTTCCTAGGCAACGAGAGTCTAATATTCATCTGACCAATGGATGATAGTATGTGTCCATAGTTACCAATTTTCAAATTCTGTTCAGCTTCAGGATTGGCTACAGTTTTTTTGTCTTATCTCGGTTCTTTTTTGAGTTAATAAATTATAGTTTCGAAATTTTAATTCAGAATTGTTGCCTCTATAAGTCCTTTTTCTCTAGGGCGCGAGTTCTGGGACACCTATATAAGAACTCTCAAAAAATGTTCTAAAATGTATGTATTATTTTGGGCTGTTTTGATTTATTTTTAAACGTAATATGTGCCTAGAAATGACGATTTTGAAAACAATCGCATTGTTTTTTAATGAAATCTATAGAAAATAATAAATCGTATTAATTTTTTGAAAAACTTTTCAACGTTTTTTGTCTTGTAACTTCTAATTGATAAGTGAAAGTAATGCATTGGATAGCGTTTCAAAAAGGCAAAATTTTAGTCTTTTTGATAATGCATCTCAATATAATAATTCTTGAGTTATGTATATGGAAAATTGCATATGAAAATCATTAAAAACTAAGTTCAGTTTTTCAAAAATATTATGAGAAGTACTTAGCCTAGCGATGAGTTTTATAGGTCGTTAGAAAGCTTATTAAATTAGATTTAAAACGGTGTCGAGCATTAACATAATTTTGCGAGTTTTCAAGAAAAACTGAAAAAAATTAATAATTTGTGTTCAGTAGAACTGAAAACAAACTTTTTTCTAAATCCGATCCTGATGTATCAAAACGAACTTCACTTTCCACTTTTCCACTACACATTTTCATAAAATTTGTTGACTATACGTTATTTTTCCTGCAAGGAATTTACCAATTTACAAAAGAGCAATTCTAGCAGAATTTCAAAGAGATAAGTAAAATATCAGATATTTGGGAATTAATAGATGGGAGGACATAGTCAAAAGTCTTAGAAACATACTGCGACTAGCTTTACAACTTTCGTCGTTTACTGTTGCACACATTCACTGGATACAATATATACCTATCTCTCTCGCCAGGATGGAGAGTTTTTGACAAAATGAGTAATCCAACGTACTGTAACACAACAAGTTCTCTCAGCACCATGAAACCACCGAAGTCGCATACTACAAACGACAGAAAATGAGTTCAAAGAGAAATTTTTGGTTCAAGACGCATTTGAACAAATTTGTGCGAGAATTGTCGAAACAGATTTTGTAGTAAGCGAAGAATAGAAGTGGTACAAATTAAGGGTTAACTAGCGAAATATAAATCAATGGAATATTACAACTGGCATGTTTCTGAACTAAGTCGTCGTCTGTGGAGGAATTGAGAAGCAAGATATGAAAATCAACCACAGACTACAAAGTGCAAAGAAAGTGTATTATTATGCGATTAGCAGATAATTTATAATTAAAACGGAAGTCACCAAACATACAGAGAGGAAGAAAAACATGGATTTTGACAAAGAGAGAAAAGAGCAAGATTCAAGTGAAAGAAATATCCTAGTTAATAAAAATCCAAGGTGTACCTAACTAAATTGGATGAATGGAGAAATGTTCAAAGTATTGAAGAAATATAAATGGAAGCAGTAGAAAAATACATTAAAAAGGGACAATTAGACTGTTGAAAACACCAAAAGAATATGAAGCTCAGAACTGGGTAACAAAATATGGGCAGCCCTGACGACATGTAAGAAAAGAAAGAGGAACACGCTATGAAACCTGTGACATTGTAGCAAATAAGATTCTGTTTAAGATTTAGACGGAGGCAAAAAGGTTGATAATGAGTAAAAAGGAGTAAAAGAAGATCGTGGCAGTCCGAGAAAAGACTGCGCTCTTTTCTTACACTCTGACGAGGAACAAAATCAAATTGATCTAAATAGTTGCAAATACATCTTAAAAGACACCTACTGCATTTTCATCTTTAGAAGTCTGGGTCTAATGTGAAGTTTTCTATGTTCTTACAATTAGTCTAGGCTGTTTAAATTAGCTTCTCCATTTTGCGAGATTTCTGGTGTCAGACTAGAAAAGTGTTAGTCACACGTTGGTAATTCTAATTTTGTCATTAGTGTTTGACCTTAAACCTATTGAAAACTATGTTATGCACATTGAGAATTGTATAATTATCGTTTAATTGTGGAGTTATAAATGGTCGGTTTTACCGCATTCATATTGTGGGAGCCTCCACTTGATGTAGATGAGCTTCGGCCTACTAAGGAATGACAGTTTCAACAATAAAAGACAGCAAAACGAAATCAAACTAGTGATGAAGGAACTTTGTCACAAAATTTAGCAACAAACAAGAGAAATAACGTCTAAAACCTTTAAATTCACAAAACTTTGCATTCAAAATTCTTTATTGGTATTAGCTATGACAATTTGGATTTGCCATTTGAAATTCGAGTAACGATCTACGTCATGATCCTTGATTGGTTCCATCCTGACGAGAGAGACAATACTGCATAAGCGTATCAGCGATAGGAATCAATGCAATAGGTAGAGACGGAAATAAAAAATTCTTGTTGCACATGTTTTGTGTAACGTATGTCCAAATTTCCATATGGTAACCGGATCTATTATTTTCCAAATCTCTGTAAAATACGTGTAATGGCTCCACAATCAACTGATAATTTTTTAGTAATAGCAAATAATAATACTTAATAAATACTAAAAAGTTATAATAAAACATCTGATAATCTGCTCTGCAGTAAAAATACCAAACAAATAAGTTTATTGCTGATGCTCCTACAATTTGGTGAAAATTTGACAAATTTGACATTATTGGATAGAATTGCAGAAGTTAAAAAAAATCAAAAATGTGTAGGTATAAAATCGAAATTTGTGCTTCAAAAGGTTTAATTATATGTATTTAGTTAATTAATAATCCGGTAATTTTTTGTTGATTTATACATATTCTTTTATTGGTACAAAGAATAAAATTAATGTTACATAAATCCTCTTAATTTTGATATTAGCAAATGCGATCTTGAAAATTTATCGTATATTTGTCAGTAGAACTAAATACCCAAATTTATATAAATCATAGAGCCCCAGTTTAAATTTGGCGTCTACAAAAAAAAAGTAGTTTAGTGTAATTATATAAATTTTCGACATTTTTCTTCGAGTTTGTCATCTTCTGTCAATATCCCCTCATGTATTTGCCATGAAGTATTTTTAGCCGGTCAACTTCTTAAGTAAATAGTCTCAAAATAGATAGTTTGGCTCAAAAGATCTCAAAGGTTTAGTTTACATATTGTACTTGTGTATTCAAACAAAGTTTCGTCAATAATCAATAAATGAACAAAGTAATAAAGTCTGAAATTTGTTTGAGTTTACAACATAGCCTAAAATCAGATTTTTCCCCCCGTTTCTGCGCATGTATCGATTGATTAAATGGGGGCAGAAATTAATTAATTTTCTATTTATATAATTATTTGAAGTAAACCATTGTGGTAATTGTTAAGACATTGAGTTCAAAGATGTACTAAATTTTTTGCACCTAACACCTGCTGAAACATTCAAGTTGGCAGTGAATTAAAATTTAAAATAGCATTTTTAGGTGCTTCTCACGTACAAAAAGTTTTATTACCTGATTTGCCGACTCCGCTCTGCCCCAGGACCATAACTTTGAGAGCTTTCTGTCGAGGATACAGACCCAATTTGGCTAGCGACGATTTTGGTGAAGTTGCATTCATTTTTTCGACATCTAAAAAGTTCTAAATTTAATAACAGGAACTTAGTCATCATTGTGTTATTTACTTTCGAAAGTTTGTTTAAAGAGAACTTTCTGATTTGTTTTAAGCGCACAGGATGTGTTTCATCAACACAGGACGAAAATAAAAATGGAATCGGAAAATTTCAATTAAACTTGTTGGATGAGCTACGACACTTCTGAGGGATTAATTCAAGTTTGTAATGTAACGGCAAGAGGGAAATCACGCTACACATGAAGCTTCTGTATCTCTTATTAGTTATTAATACCATTTTCCGCATTTTTTCGACGATTCGTATCAATTAAGTACGAGAGATGTGCGATGGATTAACACCATTTTACCGAGGAGTACATGTCAAAAATGATGTATTATAGGTATCGATGGATTGATGTAACACGCGTGTTTTAGTGGCACCAGAAAAAGAGATTAGCTCATATTCATCTTGAGCTCGTAATTGAAGGTGTTTCAACATTTCAAAACTGGGTCGTGTTTAGCTGAAACTTCAGAAACTTGTTTGGGATCTGTCTGGCTCTCGAATATGCAAATTATAACTTCCGCGCTTTTACTGCAAGGAAATTTAATTATCAGAAGTCACTAATTGTTTTAAATGTTTTAACGCGAACTAGAAGAACATTTGTAATTTATCAGAGAAATTACAACTTTCCAGGTGAAGGTGAGTTGTTTTGGCGCTGTCGAGAGAACATGAAACTTGAGCGTTGTTAAGGAAGGAAAAATTTATAGCCTCTTTGATGGTCTTGACTTACAGACTAGGGTGAAACGACACAGCTAATGTATTTTTATATGATTTAAAGACGCGGCTTTACGGCTTACATTGTCGTGAAACTTGTTACTACGTAACTACATTATTAATAATAAAATTGTTCGTCACAATGGACGGTTTTCACAAGGAGCAAATTTACAATCACAAGGTTTCCGTCCGAAATTTCGTCATTTTAATTAACTCTATCGATCGACCTGACTTTACCTAAACATTAAGTAATTGTGTATGTAGTAATAGTGCATCAACTTTTCCTAAATTCGGGTCGGCAACCGACAAAGAACATTATTTGCGTCTTCAAGTGTCTGTCAAACACACACTTTTCAACTTTGATTGTGCTGTACGTATTTCAGCGTATCGAGTGATGATACAAAGTGAAGGAAAATCCTGTCAAAGCTTTCAATACAAGACATCAAAAAACCTTCATTGTATCGCCACATTTAAAGCTTACTGTTTGAAGCATTTAACGTGCCAATTATTCATGAATGACGTACACATGTAAAATTAAACTGGCACATGATCACAGGTATAAAAGTACAAATTGTCAGTGAATCACGTTAAATGGCTATTTTCTGTAATATCAATTAATTAGGTTGAAATTAATGCTAGTTCTGAATTTTGAGCACAACAAAACTGGGAATCACTGAATCAAAAATTAATCTGACTGAAGATGAAAAATAATTCCTTTTAAAAAAATTAAGTACATATAAACAAAATTTCTGAGTTGTGGTAAACTCATTTCTATAAAATCGAAATCCGTGAAAAGGTTTGAGCTGCCTTCTTCATCTCTTTTGCCCTATTTGGTTTGACAGGTGACCTGTTTCATTACCGTCGCAAATGTATTCGCTCGAACTGAGTTGTTTCTGCTTTTGAGTTTATATTTATTTCCCTAAACATTTATTTGATATTAAAATGATGAAATGGTTGTCAGTCAATGCACTCTGAGAATTCCAATAAGAATGTTTAATAGGTGAATTTGTCTCGTTTCGGAATGATACTTGAATAAATAAAAAATTAGTGGAATTTTTCTTCTCCGAGTTCTACGTTTGCGAGAATGACAGTGATGTAAATGAAACGTTTTTCATTTTTTATTATGATGAAACCTAATTCCGGGACATTGTTTGCTTCATTTTCACGATTGTTGCTTCCTATATTAGATGACTTCATTCTTTTACTTTTAGTTATACATGGATATTATTAACAGCAAATCGCCTCCACTTGTTTTGATCAAATGACGTTTATATTACTTCGGGCTGAGAAGAAAAAGATTAAAGAACATTGACGTCGTTGATTAAATCAAAGATCTTTCTTTTAGCGAGATGCAGAGGAAATCTCACTAAATAAGACTTTATCTAAAATCCCACGTTTTAGTTCGCAAAATCTATTACAAAATTATAAAGCAAAAATGCAATTTGAAGAAAACTGCGTATTGGTTGAAATTCCATGCTTATTTAGAGTTTTCCATTTTTGACAAAACACATTTTCGATATATCGGTGCTATAAATCAATTTGAATTATGTGCAACGATTTTTATGTGCCCAAAATAGCGACGAAAATCATAAACGTTTCAATTCGAGATATGCATGTAAATTCAAGAACTTTTGTGCGCCTCCGTCATTTTTCATGAGATTTGTGATACTCATTTGCGGCAAGAAAATCACCTTTTTAATGTCTAGGCAGTCAAACGTGACATTTCGAATAACTGGTTTTATTTTGCAAGTCGGCAGCGCTGCATAAATGTCAATTGTGTCAATTTGTGTGCCGATATGGAGGCCAATGACCTTCGAAAATAATAAAGGTAAATTAATTAAGTAAAGATACCACAAAAATTTGCTGACACATTTGAATTTAAATTAATCTGCAATCGTTTGATTTGAATGGAGTGCTACCAACCTATTTCCCAGCTGATGAATTCCCCTAAATGAGAAAATGACGTTTCAAATTCAAACCAAAGTCAAAATAAATAACTATTAATAATTGTCGGCGCACAAAATTTCGTGTTTGACACGGCTAGAAAATGTTTTGGAAATACTTGGAAATTGAAATCCGAGCCCGGAGGGCTCGGATTTCAATACTTTCCTTGCATTTCCAAATGACCATTTTCTAGCCTAGTGAAACAAATAACTATTGTTGAAATATTTTGAATAAACTACATCGCGTGCAGTGGTCTGGTTATGATTTCTTTCCTATTGTACTCAACTAACAATTACACCAGAAAGTGTATTTAATTAAAATATGTTTACTCCGCAGTTGTCATTGCTCGCACTTTTCCGAACTGAATTCGAACTAAACTTTAATTTTTTTTTGCGTTTTGCTTAAAAAGGTCACGTTTCAGGATCGCGTTAAAACTCAATTGTTTACAAAGTGGGGTCAAAGTCATAAAACCTCAATAACAAGTAAATAAAAATAAAATTTTATTGCGTTACGGTAAAGAAATTCAAAAGTGTTTACACCTTTCACGTGTAGGTATTGGGAGAATAACAATAAATAAGGTGGGAAATCATAATAAAGCAACATCAATCACACGTGTCAAGATCACAATAATGAAACACCAAAAGCGGGAAAACACGCACCTGTTTGTGAAGTTTTACTTGTTTGTAAAATAATAATAGCGCATCTATCACATCGTCATAAAATCAGTTTCGTTTGCGAAATTTTGTCACGATGGCTAAAGCTCTGTCTGCACGACTTCCTTTATCAAATAGCGATGCCAAACTGTTTGACACGGAATGTGGGTTAGTGGAATTGAAAGCGAATAAAAGCACGCGCTTGCGTTTCCTCGCTATTTATAACGAAATTTATAAGCGCTTTTACACTTATTTTCCTTATTGAAATAATTATTTGACAGACATGGGACAGTTTTATCTTGTTTACTTTCCAAGCAATAAATTCTAACTCGAGCTTTTTCCATTGTTGCTGGACTCAATTCTCAATTATGAACGAAGATCTAGAAGTATGAAAATATTTTAGTAAGTACGTGTGAAAATAGATAGTAATCGAATTACCAAAGGTAAATGCAAATTTGATGTTGGCATTGTTTACCTTCGCAGGTGTGCTGTAAACACTGTAAATGTACTGTAATATAGGATTCGACATGCTTTCCCATTTGCTAATGTTTTAAATATTTCCTATCCTTTTGCATAATACAATCTTTTATACTGTGGAGATACATTTGTGTCGGTAATAGCAACTGCCAGAAAAGCGGTTTATATTTTCAAGTTCAAAGTAAAAACCGAAGTGGTTGTAACGAACAAACAGGATTTGACGTAAAATTGTGAAAACACTTTTTCACTGAATAGAAATTTTTTATTGAAAACACGTCTTATGGCCTCTATTATTCTCCTATCATTTATAACATAGTAAACAACGAGCATATCTTGTTTCTGATGGAAATATAAAGTAGGTACAGGGTTGTAAACATATCATCGTAGTAAAGCTTTTTGATGTAAAGCAAAAATTTGAGAGATGGAACTCGAATGTTTTTAGAGAAGAAAATCCAAAAATATTGAATTTATAAACTTTTTTTTGTTCGACACACGTTTTCATAAGTGTAAACAGCATGATCTTAGTTTTTATGATAAAATTCTGCTGAACACTCTATAAATGTTGCTTTTGAATAGAAAATTGTGATGATAAACCCAATTATGCAAATTTAGCTGGTTTTTATGATATACATATTATTTTCCGTCTATTTAAGGTGAAAGTCCAAATGTTAAATTTCAAAGTCAGATACGAAGAGTAACTGCTGTTTTGCTAATAAAAAATACAAAATTTACAATGAAAAAGTTGGGAAGAAATAAATCAATAAGTAATGAGAATATCATTTTCCGTTTTTTATTGTTCTTAATTTTTTTAACCGAATCCAGTTCTGTGGTTAAAAGTGCCTTTATGTGGAAGCGCAAACAAGAGAGACCATAATTAAATTTATTTAAATTTTGGAAAACATTTTACTGGAGAAGTGGAAATTTTTTTCTAAAGCGGAATGGCCTCCTGATTCCAATCTGAAGTCCGTTTTGCTCTATCAGGTTCGGATTTAGATATATTCTTGAAAAATGGTTTTTTAGTTTTTACTGTACAAAATGTTTTTTATTGACTTGAAAACTGGCAAAATTTTGCAGTTGGTCGACAGCCTTATCGAAAGTTTCTAAAGCTTTTAAAATTTTAAATTTAAATCGACTTTTTATCGAAATGCAGTATTGATAAGACTAAGATTTCGTCTTTTATTGTCTTCTATCGTTTAGAAGATAATGGGTAAAAAAACATGGAGAAGTTGTAATAGTATATTGTATAACAAGTGTTGAAAATGGAAGATTTCACACGAGTTTTGCAGAATTGAGCAAACGAGTGTGAAATCGAATTTTCAACACGTGTTGTACACGATATTTTTCCGCCGACCACAAAAATCGCAGAGTCAATATTTATTTTTTTTAATTAAAGTTTATGGTTTACGCTCTTCCACTTGCAAAAACGTCAAGTTATCTCTGGTCAAGTTAAAACTTAAGATGTCATTCGGCAGAGCACCTAGCCGCGGACGAAATAATTATGCCGTTGCGCCCGAAAGTTAGATACCGATAATGCCGGATCTGCGTCAACCTGTGTGCAATATAAAAAAACACAGTTGTCGGCCAATCAGAGATCTCAAATTTTTCATTACACACGGGTATGCGCTTCGTTCGTCTTCGCACTGAAATTGTTTGCAATTTTAAATTTTTACTACGAGAAAACTGTATGAAATGTGGCATATTTTATAGTGGTCGTCGGAAAAAAAAATTGTGATTTTTTTGTTGATTTCATTAAAAAATCAATGCCATTGCTTACAAAATTGTAATTTATAGGCACATATTAAGTTTTAAAATGAGTTAAATTAATACTAACGCCCACAATAGTTCACTTTAGAAAAGTTTTTGATGATCAAGAACTTTTTAGTAGGTTTAATGCTTCTGGAAAAAAATAGAGAGTGAACATCTTTGAAAAGAATTATTAAGAATTATTAAATAGATTCACAAATACGACTCGAAAATCTAGTGGGAAGTTATAACAAAAAAAAATGGGAATATAAATCTCACTAAAAAATACTCCTAATTTATTGCATCTTTACATGAACTTTTTTCCGAACAATATGGTCGCAGTAATCTCTGAAGTTATAGGTATCGATTTTACGAAAATTTGATCTGGGGCGAAAAAAATTGAAAAACTTTTAACAGTGGACCAGTGAAAACATTTAGAAAAGCGAGATTTATCAAAAAACTACAATTTTGTGTGCATTCAAATAAAACTTTTGGAAAGTTTTCGAATTTAAGAAAAATGACTTTTTTTCTAAAAGTCACTATTTTTGTTATGTCACGTCTAAATGACAAGAGATAAGAACGTGTTTAACACTGCGTTAGAAAGTAGAGACCTTAATCTTTATAATTATGACGTATTACGTCAAAAAATCAAAGAATCAATTTAGAAACTCTATAAAAAAATATAAACAAGTTTTTTAAAACCATTCGTTTTATTTAATTATGTACTTTCAGATTTTCTCAAATATCTTGGCCCAAAATAATTCTTTAATTCCATTTTATTGGGAAGCTTATTTGCTTTTTCAGTGATGTATTATTTTGCACAAGGATCTTATAGTAGACGTAGTTATTATTAGATCCTTGATTTTGCAAGTTGTTTAGCACAACTGAAAATAACAAGCAAATCTGAAAATAACAAAAGTGAACGCAAGGTGCTCAAAAAAACTTAGGTTATAAATATCTTTGTCTAACATTTGTTGACAAGTGTTATTAAATAGAACTGATGTAAATGTGCACGGTTCTGTAACCACTAGTTGAAAATATTATTCGCATTAAAATTTTGTTGCTATATGATTAAACTTGGTCGATTTCGATTTTCGACAAATTGCGCGAACATTTGTACGAACATTGGTAAGCGCCAACATTTTGTAAAGATCTAAATTCGGTTTTAACTTAATTCTCAAAAACATGAATGCAGCCTATTTTGGAACATTTTAAAGGTCTGTTTATTTTTAACAGGTCATAAAATGTCGTGTCTTTAAGAGGCAATAAAATTACACAGAAAATTCGGTTTTTCTTTTATTCAATATTAAGTAATAATCCCCGATTGATACGCTTGCTATATTTCAGTTCAAGAAGTTTTATACAAATGCAACCAATACAATTATGGAACATATTGCAACTTCTCGTTACCTCAATTGAAAATCCATAAATCCATATGAGCAATTCAGTTACTCATTTATACACAGTTGTAATTCGACAGCACTTGTTTATCGTTGATTGATTGTTCACAAAATTGTAATTCAAGCAATTTTCAGACTCTTTAACTGGCCGTTTTTTCAGTTGTCTACACATTCCACATTTTCCTGTTATTCCGTTCCAAACAAACCCATGAACTCCAGAATTGATCTTTTGTATTATTCACAATTTTGTTTTAAAACGGCTTTAATTTGTAACATTTCATGGTCGAATAAACTGCAATAAAACGAGCAAATCCATATCTCATTATTTAATCGGGAATTAAACGAAATTTAAAGTTCCCACTAAATTATTCATCTACGTGCGGCAAATAAATTGCTAATGCAAATGTCTTTAATTGGAATTTTCTTTAGTCGGAAACGAAAGATCTTAATATGGATTTACTGAACTTCAATTCGAGTTAAAGTTGCATAAGGAAATTTCATCGTTTTGGGGTAAGAAAACGTTATCTAATAATGTAACATAGCAGAAACACAGAGCATATAATAATTCTTGGAATTGAAAGGTGATGCAATTTCTAATCATATTCTTGATCAATACAAGAACACAAAATACGTAAATAACAAAACTGATTAAAAAAGTGTCTAATTTAGTATTTATCTAGTATCAATTTCTCAAAGTTTTTATGCGTCTGCAGCCTCTGTGACTATAATTTACATACAACTGTGATAACAAGTAGTCGAAATTACACGCAACGATTTTAATAATCTCAAAACTAAGAGCATTCGTCTATTTTTGTATAAACTATAAATACTTAATTTTGTTCTAAAAATAGATTTCTAGTTTTCATTCCATGATAAGGTAAAAGTAAAAATGTTATTAACACTTCAGTACGTCCTGAGTTCAGTAAATTTATCTTAATTATTTAGTTGGGGCACAGTATAGTTGTTTATCTTTGGGAGATAAAAATAAAAAAATATTTTCGCCGGTTCAAAAAACCACAGATACAATAGGTTATAGGTTTAAACACTTGATAGAGGACAATAAATCATTTCGCTTTCCAGGATCTCGCGATCGGACAAAGTGTTGGCCAGACATAATTTTCAACCCTTTGTTTCTATGACCTCCCATCGATCGAGAATAATAATCTACGTCTAAAACTATTAAGCTTTATCCGATAGATATTTACTCTTTCCATGCAAATTCGTTCATTAACGATACAAATTTAATTACTTTGTCGGCTAAACGGAAAATTTTAGAATAATTGCGAGTTTTACCGTCTCTGACTTTATCACCACTTAAAGTTCTTCTTTATATAACTATTGTTTGAAAGTCGTTAGAAGCAAGAGTCTCGTACAAAGTACCAACCATGTGCGAACATTTCAACACGATCCTTCTCTGTTTTGATGAGTCAAAAATGATAGTCAGACGCCAACAACCGGATATCGCTAATTGATTTTGATAATTGTAGTACAAAGAGTATTACTTTATTAATGACTTAATTATTAAAAAGTGATTAGTTATATAATTACCAGGGATATAAATCACTGTAATTCCATGTTTATACAGTTGTAATCTTAACGGAATTCTGACTCTAGATCCGTGGACGTTGCGTGAACTGAAAACTTATTTTTAAAACAATTCAAATTCAAATTTTTTCGTGCCTTGGTGCAAACTTTTACAATGAAAAACGGAATTTCCATTACAATAACTTGTACCCATTGATCAGTCACACTTTCTTAGATGTCTTCTCACGGAATTTTCGAAGTTATTTGATTAATTGCGCGAGTTTGTTATGCGAGAACTAACGAAATTTTGTGTTGTGGTAATTTGACAATCTCGTTAACTCTTTGAACGTTGTCTATGCCGATACTGCAATACCGCATCAAAGAGAGTTCCTCTAAAGTCTCAATTTATAATAATCAAGCTAAAGTGGTTTTAACTTTGATGGAAACAACCCGCAACTGTAGTTTTTAGTAGGATTTGTCGTGATTGTACCACCCACAGTTATTCAATTATTTAAAGTCTGATTTTGATGCTTCTGTAAATATCAGCTTATCTGAATCTGGGGAACATATTTACCTTTAAAGTTATTCCACCGATTTGGAAATCGCTTCTATTTTTAGTATCGGCCCACAAGACCAGAGTTTAATAACAAAATGATTAATTGGTTGTTGTAATTATCATTATTTATCAATGTGGACTCACATTAAGGTAGGTTTGACCGGTCATTCTTTGACGCGTGGTGGACTGATGCATTTTTAGAAATGCGAAGAATGATAATTCTTGGTATTTTTCAAATGAAGTTTTCGTTTTTACATAAACAATGAAGAGATAAACGTTAGAAATAATATTTATCATTATTGGCTCCAACTGAATTACAATAAATACTGTTATCATTTCTTTTTTTGTCAGATTGTTGTTTTAATAGTACACGGCCGAGTGAGTTGATATTGTGTACCACGCCTGGTAGTAAATAATCCCAATTTTGAAGATTAAATCCACATTTTTAATTTCTTCATTTTATTACATTAACAATAATTTATCACTGTTTTGAAGAAACAGTGGTTGCAGCAATAGGTAATTAGTATTTCCACACTGCGATAAATCCGTTTTGCTGTTTTTATTAAATTCTCTGTGATATAATTACAATAATCTTAGAAAGATTTCAGATTTGTAGATTGACGCTCGTTCATTTAACGCAAACGCAACTGCAAGTGTATCAGTTTAATTATGTATGACTTGACGCCTTACTGTATTTTTTTATTTTTGTGTTTAATTTTTTTATGTGATTAAAAATATTCCAGGGAAGCATGCAATCTCATCTAAATTTTTATATAACTCCATGGACAAAGTGTGATTTGCACCGTTACACGAAAATTAATTAATTTTTATCAATGTTTAATGAACTTCGGTAATTAAACTCTATTTCTCTAATATTGAACTCTTTTCCGGGACAAGGCAATTTGTTTTAATAAATTTATTTATATTTTTGAACTTTGATTGATAGAAAATTACTAAAATTTAATTGAACAAACTGCATTTTGTGTTGGTAAAATTAAAATCACTTCATGACATTTCAGATTAATTCAAATCCTCAAATTACACGCTGCAATTAGACATAAAAGTTTTTCTAATAAATCGCGGTTAAATTTTCTGTAAAATTTGGAGGAATTTCAAAGCAAAATTTTTATCCTATTCAAAATTATTTGGTCTATGACATTGTAATTTTTTAGAAGGTTATTTAAAGAGCGTTTTCTATCTGTTTACAAAAATCGATTTACGTTATCAGTATTTTTTTCAGTTGTGTGGGAGTCTTGTCAAAACTCATCAAAAATGGTCATGTCATGATTGTGGTCCTAAAATATCAAATATCTAGACACAGGTCATTGTAAAGATGACAAAAAGTCAAAGTTCTTTCAACTTTTGAATAGAAGAAGATTGTTGTGACGATTAGCAAAGCTCGCGAATTCTAAGTTTACTATACGAAAATCCCGTCTTCCGAGTCAGTAAACTTTTCCAGTGTCCATTCAATTTCATTCTCAATTTTCCATTAGACTGTGATTAATCCACATTCGATCGCCTTACGTAATTTTAGAACGATACGTGCAGATCATATGAATGTATTTTTAAAGTCTCCTTTATCAAATATCTGCCTTTTCAGGTCGAGACGTCTGGCCTTCTTGCAATAATAGAAATCGTCTTGGCTGTGGAGTTCAAAATTGCACTTTGTCGTACATATTTGGTTTTGAGTTATGCCCCTGACCTATTTTGACCCAATCAAGATTACATCAAAATGGTATTTTTTCTGGTTTTAGCGTAAGAGATAAAAAAATGCGCCAACTGCCCGGAAGAAATGAGTTATCATCTTGACAAACGTCTGGTGATCGTGTTGTAATTCATTGGCGCTTATCGAATTCAATAGCAAAACTGTGTCAAAATAGCTGCGAAAAAATAAAAATATTATTTAACAGCGTCTACGAATTGTTTTACGTACACCCAAATCTGCAGATAATCGAATTGTGATGAAGAAGCTGAGGGGATTTTCCAGCATGACTCTATCAGTGTTAATTTTTTTACGACCAATAATTTGGGGTTTACAACTTCCTGAGCTAGTCACGATAATGACTTAAGTAGTCACCAACTTAATTTTCCAATAAAGTCAAAAACTTCTTCCTCTTGCTGGCACAATTTCAAAATGAATCAGGTATGGTTGATGCAAAAAGTTAAACTCGGGCGTTGAAGAGGTTAAATAAATAAGTCACTATTTCATAAATCTCGTAGATAAACACGTTAATCTTCAGTTTCTAATCATTCATTTATAAAATGCCGTACTAAAATTGAATCGTCCTATTTATAACCCGAGCGATTATTAATGTAGCAGAGTTAGCATTCATCCCCAATTTGGAAGGTACTGCAAAATTTGAAGTCAAGTCTCCGGTTCTTTTGTCAGTGATGGTTAGTGCGCTATTCGAGAAGGTACTCGCACTGGAGTAATGCCTCGTTAAAGATCGGTTAGACATTGGTGTGCAGATCTGGTAAGCAATTTATTATTTTCTGATTCATGACTGAAAAATAAACTTCGGTTTTATTGTCATTCTTTGTTTATTTTTGCTGAAATTCCGAACTCAATTCTCCAAGGTGATGCGCGTTAGGGCACTGGCTTCCGTAAAAAGTTAAAAATATGTCGGACAACTCACTTAAAATAGAATGCAAATTGGACAAGACGATTTATGACGACAAGTCGCATTTATCTAAATCACTCCTACTGATTCGTGGGATTCTAACATTATTCAATTTCCAACAATCACGGCCGTTGCTTTTAATAATTGTTAAATTGGATCCAAACTGATAACGATTTTTGATTAAAAAAGGCTTTTCACCAAACAAGTGTTGGTTCCCATCAGATTCATTTTAAAACGAGGGTACTTTTTGTAAGAAATGTATCGGTTCCATGGTAACATAACACCACCGATACGAAATTTAATACAAGGGTATAAATGGATTTCAATAAAGTTCGGAATGTATTTGCTTTTCAGGTGACTTAAAAATGAACGTGCCAAAAGCATGGATCAAAATTTTGTGTTTGGTGTCCTTGTTCGCTCTCACATATGCTAACATCGATTCAAAGGAATTTTTTTGTGGGAAAAAGTTAGTTAGGACGTTGTCGGAATTATGTTCCATTTACAACAATCCGACCTTTGGTAAGTACAGTTGCAGCTGTTTTTAAGACGTGGCATCCTTATTAATTGTCTACTTAAAATAAACAGATTTTTCCATTGCGAGTAGGGCATGCTTTCCACTTGCAGTCTTGTTTACACTTCGAAATTTAGTAAACAACATTTTTAATTATGTTTAATAGAGCCAATTTTATAGTGATCTTATTTGGGACGCGATTTTTATTTATTACAAAACGTTAACAAGATCCAGTTAATTTTTATATGACACTGTTCTACTTTTTAAAGGCGATTTTCTACCAATTTAATCAACACTGGTCAATTGAATTCAATTTTTTTTTTATGCTAAATTAATTTAAATTTATTTTGGCAGATTTGCAATGAAGAGCATTAATCTGATAAGTTATGGCAGATACTTAAGAAATTAAACGATCTGTTGGAAGCTTTCGGTCCAAAAATTTCTTTTTCTTGTTCTAAACTGTTCCTATTTTACATAGATAATAAGTGTGTCTTTAAATTTCATGTTTTTAGCATTAAAATTATCAATATTTTAATAAAAATTGTACTTTTTTATTTGTTTTCTCTAAAATTTTGTAACAGACTTTGTTAATTAACGTATACCGATTGCTCGTTGACCAGAATAATTCCATTAGTTTCTTGGTATATCACTGACTGCACATCAAAATTCACTTTAAATTACCGCAGCGACGTGAATAACTAGATAACGTGTGCTTTGTTCGGATGAAAGTTACACTTACTATTCGCAAAAATAATTCTTTTGTATTGTGCCTGATTTAATAAAAATTTATTAAAAATGGAGTCATTATTGACATTTTAAATAGCTCTAAATGAATGGCTTCTCAAGTTCTCCAAACTTTTTTGCTCCCACTTCAAACGCCACTCTTGCAAACACGATTTATTCGCCATCCATTCCAAGAACGCTTCTTTGGTTTCAGCTCGCCACCGATTTCGAAGACAGATCGTGGACGAGTGTTGTCGATCTCAATGCTCCCGTCGCTATCTAGTTCAGTATTATTGCCAAGAAGCTAACAAGTAAGTCCTCGTCTCAACTTCTCACATTTCTAAGGTCTTCCTTTTCAGTTCAGTGGCACATCTCTTGAAAGCCGCCCCCAAAAACGCGAGTGAAGCACCTCTCCGTACAAAAGAGCCAGTCCCGGCGCCGCCCAAACCGCGAATGCCCGTAGGTAGCCCTGAAGATCCTGAAACTAACAATGCTTTTTTGGCAATAGATCTCGCATCAACTCATGAGCGAAAATTTCATAGGAAACGCAACTGTAAATGCAGAAAGCGCAGGGCAAAGGTGCTATAACATTTTCATGGATAATCTGTCATTCGCACTGGTAGACATCATGGTGAAAATTGCCATTATGCTTTTCCCACTTTTCACGCATGTTGTCATTTAAAACAGCACCTCACATTCAAGTAGGATTTTTATTGCTTAGTAGTTTCATATGGAGATTTTACATCGATTTGTGGTGATTTTAGAAAGTTAAACTAATAACGAAGAGGTTGCCTCCTGCCAACATTGGACACGTTGAACATTCACAGAATCCGTTTTATGTGTGGAGATTCTCAAGAATGCACTGAAACGAAAAGTCATCTACTTATTTAATGCATTTTCATTCATGTTGGAGTTATTTATGTAATTTATTAGTGCTGTTCTGTGATTTATTTAGGTGTACAGGAAAGTCTTGTGATTTTAGTATTCCGTTCCTTCGACAAGATAGTTAACAACAAAGTTTACATCATCCACGTATTTTAATTGTTATAATAGTACAAAATGTAGGTACGTTGATTATTGACTATCTTGGAGGAACAATCATCTTCATATTTGTACATTTCTAGTTTTATTGTATTTTAACTTATGTGGTGTGTGTTTCTTGTATGTGTGCAATAGAAAATATCAGTCAAAACAGTTTTTTGAAGAAATAAAAAGAATTTTGCGTTTTTGTATATTAGTGTCCTCACCTGTTTAAATTTTGGCGGTACTATCAACTTTATTAAAGATTTCTTTTATAGTATTATTCTCACATTTCCGAAATGAATTCTATAAGAATCAGCACATTATTCTTTTCTCTACCAGTTACTAGAGGTCGCTCAAATTGCTGAATTAGTTTTCGGCACGAGCCCTCGTTTCATTGATTTTCGTGCCCTGAAATCTTTAATGATTAAAAACCTTATTTATTCAAATCAATTGTCTATAAATGGTTTCATTAAATTGGGGATGTTTTTTTAGAAATGCCATTGAGTTCGTTTAACAATAACGAAAGCTAAGAATATTTAAATGGCCAAATAAAAATTTAATTAGAACTACAGAATTGTTTTTATCAATGTTAATTTACTAGATATAAATTAAGACTATAAATAAAATAAATAAAAATAAAAGAGAAAAAAAAGTAGAAGGTATTTTTCGTTTTTCAGGATTATTAAATGGTGGTTTAAATGTGAACTTGTAATATGTTAAAACCTTTTTAATCCGAACGTTATGACATCTACCAAACCTCCCAAAAACGAATGAAATCAATTGAAAATTAAAAAAGTGACGAACAGGAAAATGATACAAACTTTCAAATCTTAAAACTTCTCCAAATCTGCAAAAAAAAATACGTTGACGTTAATATGTCACTCATTAAAAGTTTTATTATTTAAGGGGATATCAAACAAATTTCAGTATAGGGCAAATTCAATGTATTTTTCCAAACACGATTACTCGAAAACTATTTGAGTAAATTGCTTTCTGTTTTTTGCATATAAATCTGTTTAACGTGCACTATGTTGAATGCTATATACAATTTTTGTAAAGTGAATATTTAATGACTTTTTGATTAATTAAATACAAAAACTTAGATGAAAGCAAATTAATTTTTAGCATTCCACATGCGTAGACTAATTTTACATAACGTCGACCAAACAGATTTTTTTTAAAGTTAATAGTTTTTGAGAAATCGTGTTTCGAAATTTTCATATTCGAAACATCTTATCCTTGTTTAGCAGTAACATCTCTTTTCTCTGTACCAGAGAGGGCTGTCTGGTAGGTAGAAGTGCGGGTAAGCGTACCATAAATCAATTTTGTAGTCGAAGGGATAGTTTACAACTGAAGCTTTTCCATAAACACACAAAATCTTAAATTTGCCTGAAACAAGATTTTTCTCTTTCATTCAAACTGAACGTAGCTTTGAGGATAATCATTTCAAAATTTTGAACTTTATATCTGATGAATTATTATTTTAAATTGTTTTAGAATAGTTTAGGTGATAAATATTTGTCTTTATCTTTATTTTTTAAGGAGATCTCGAACAAATTTCAATATAAGGTAAATTCAATGTATTTTTCCAAACACGATTACTCGAAAATTACTTGAGTAAATTGCTTTCTGTTTTTTGCATATGAATCTGTTCACCGTGCACTATGTTAAATGCTATATACAATTTTTGTAAAGTGAATATTTAATGACTTTTTGATTAATTAAAGACGAAAACTTGGCTAAAAGCGAAATAATTTTTTGCATTCCACATGGTAGACTTTTCAAAATTCACACATACGTATTTTGAGAACAACCAGACAGTAGTATAACGTCTTGTTGTCAAAATTATGACTTTGGGGTGGTGAAAAGACTGAGAATTTTCTCGTAATTTAAAGCTTTTAAAAGATAGATCAATTACTAAAACAACAGAATATAATTATTATTTATAATTTAATTATTTATAATTATGTTCACTATTTTTTGTTAAGTTTACAAAAATCTTGGACAAAATTCGAAGATCTCAGTGCATCTATTAATTCTTCAATTTTTGCAATTACACAAATCCCACCTTTTCGGGAAAAATTTAATTTATTTATGAAGATAAACATTAAATAATAATAATAATATATTGTAATTATTACGTTTCATGGGTGTAATTTGTAAAGTATCGGACTCAACTATCAAAGTATTTAAGATTTACTGGCCATGGGCAATAATAATTTGGCCATCAGTGCAGTCAAAACTATTAGCTATTGTCCCGACCACAAGATGATGGTAATAATAATCTGAACCACTTGGGCTGGGGTTTTAAGAAGTAGTTTTTATTTATGGTTTTATTACCGTAGTAAGCAGACTGACCATGGGTAACCCACTAAAAGAGTGCCGTCTACAAATAATGAGGGTTGAAGGGAGATGCTACATTTAACGTTTGGATGTTTAAAATGTTTCATATAATTTTTCCTTTATTACGCAGAATTTTGAAGCAGAATTTACCGTTACAGTTTGTTAGATATCCCCTTAAAGTGAAATCATAAATAATCTTCCACCATTACGAAAATCCCTTCTGCCAGAGGTAGAAATTTTGGTAGGTTTAAATGTGTCGCGGTGACACTCACAATGCTCTAACTGCTGGAAAATGTAAAACATTCCGCGTATCTATTGTTTACTTCTAATTTTAAGTGTATTTCTACATTAGACGAAAGCTGCACATAAAATATTTCAATTTTTATAACGCTTGAAAGTATGCCAGGGGAGAGAAATAGTGACAAAAATTTATTCAAAAAAATTTAATACTCCTAATAAACTAATTGCATGAGTGTTATATGATTGGCAAATGATTCTTTATTTATCTAAGAAAGTGTAACTAATAAGATTGCAAGATTTTATGTGTTTGGATGTAATTTAACTAATTATCAATTCCAGCACACGTGTGATGGACACGCCAGGGGAAAAAATTTTGTGCATGCAAACTTTATTTACAAAAATGTTATCAATTTTGTAATTTTTTGTATTTTCGGATTGTTTGTATGATTTTCAAATTTTTGGTGTATTAAGCCTAAATAATAACGTATTAACAGAATCTAAATATTTTTAGCAAATATAAAAAAAAAGAATACAAAAATAAAAATAAAAAGGATGCTTAAACACCAAAACAATGATAACAAGATTATTTAAATTTATTTCTTCACGGATATTTGAACAATAGCATCAAACAATTAACACCTAGACACGAATTTAACTTTGATACCATTTTTCGTTCGCAGCACCAAATCCACAACCAGAACAATTGTCGATGGGGTGTCAACCGGTTCTAATACAAAATTAGCTAAAATTCCACAAATTGCCATTTTAAGTTCCAACATGGCGAATTTTTGTCCTATACAGTTTCTAGGACCTGCACTAAACGGTATATACGCAAAAGGATGTCTCGTATTACAGTTCTCTGGCAGGAATCTATCAGGATCAAATTTCTCAGGATCAGGATAGATATCAGGATTATGATGGAGATCATAGATGTGCAAATGTGTGATCGTGTTTTTTGGTAACGTGTATCCAGAATTTGTTGTCAACTCCTCTCCGAGTTTCCTGGAGATAAAATGAACACTGGGGTACAACCTTAACACTTCTTTAATAGTCCTGTTTAGATACTTCATCTCTTGGAGATCTTCATACGATGGTTTCTTTTTTATGTTTTTTAGTATAACCGACATTTCGGTCACAATTAAATCCTAAGAACAATTTTTATAATAACTCACGTAATTACGATTCTTACTTGAACGTTTTTGTTACACGCTAAGAGCATCAACGCAAAACCCAAAGCAGAAGACGTTGTGTCGTGTCCCTCGAACATAAAAGTGTTTACTTCTTCGCAGACTCCATTAAAATCGATCGTTTTTTCCACGTTTTTGGCCGTCAATAGTAAATCTAACATCGCCAAGCGCTTTTTACTTCTATAGACGTCATGATTGTCCAGACTGGAATCAATTCCTTGAAAACTTTTCTCACGTTCTGCGATAACTTCTTGTGTGAATCTATGTAAGGTTTTGACAAGTCGCTTTTCTTTGAAGTATTTGGGACTGAAAATGTTCAAAAAACCAACGATAAACCACGAATGGAGAAGTCGATATATTAAAATTCTTCCTAACTCGATAATAGCTTGTTTATAATTCTGTTCTTTTTTGGTGGTGAAGCTGAGTTTAGTCCCCATCGCGGTCTCTTAAAAATTTCTAATTATATCTATTTGGTGGATAATTTCAGACGACCTACCTGTTATAGTCTTTAGAGTAAACTGAGCAATGTGAGCGTCAACTGTGACGATGGTTTCATCTGAGTTTTTGATGATTTGTACGAAGTTCTCAGTTTCGTCATAGAAAGTGTCCAAGAATTTCTGGAGAATGCTAAAATGAAATGCTGGGGTCAAGATTTTCCGTCTTTGGTGCCACTTTGAACCTTTAAAAATGCTTTAACTTTCTTTAAACACACGATAATCTTCCTACCATTACTGGTGAGAAGACCAGTTCCTAACCATTCTTGGAGAAGCAGGTACACTTCACTCTTATTTATGTGCTTAGAATTTGATAAGATCAACTGAAAAAACTCATGCACGTTTTGTTACATTTAAAATGTTTCTACCTCGAAGTCAACAGGGTCTAAAATACACACAGCAACGTAGTAGACTGCTCTTATGTGGTAAATTGGATAGAATTTCTTGGCCCATAGTCTCGCCTTTTTAAATATTTCCTCTACAAATAGAGTTATTACAAGAAGACTAAAAAGAATTTTGTTGTTACCTGGAGAAACGTACAACTCACTTACGTTCCCTATAAGTACACTGGACGATGAGGGGCCAGGAATTTCAAGTAATTTAAGATAATTAAAAATTTCATGGATCAAAAGTTTCTTTCCTACGTAAGAGAGTATAAACACCGCCGTTAAAATTAAAGTGACAATAAACACAATCATTCTGAAATTAATTATGGGTTATCGGTTTTATGTAGCTTTTATACTTCGAACGGTCTGTGATGTCCCACCAGAAACCTACTCCTATTGTTGTCTTGATAAGAATTTAAGACAATTTATACACTTACAAGTAGCTGAGAATTTCTCAATTTTTTAGACTGCTTCGACCTCTGATGCTGTAGTAGAAGTGAGAAATTTTCTGCGTAGTTATTATCTTATTCTGATTTATTAATTTTTATTAACATGCGGTGATGAAAGATAATATGTTGAAAAATGTTGTTATTCTTGTGATATCGCTGTTTATTATTTTGTCTAACTAAGAAAATATATTTAGCACGAGATTTAAATCATAAATGACTTTTTAATTTGTTTAGAATTAAAAAAAGAAGTTCTTTAAGCTGCTAAGTTTGCAGGCTCATTCTTTTCAGAGTTTGCACGTTTTTAAATTTGTTAATTTAAGTGATTTATTTCTATATTCTTAGTCAAATTCAAAAATGTCAAGAGATCAAAAATGAAATTCTTTACAAGACTATATTTAAACCATCCTATCAGACGCTACACAATTTGCGCTTTGATATAATTTAAAGTTAAGTAATGTTTGAATAAATAATCACGTAAATAATTAACGTCAATAAACTATTAAATAAAGTTTATAATAATACTTTGTACTGTATTGTTAAAAATAATTAATTAATTATTTCATTTATTCCTAATAAATCAGCTCAAATCAATTAATTTCAATATTGCCATAAATTGCGGTCAGTGAAATGCGTCGTCATAAATTGTAATCATAAAACATCTGCTAATTTTTTTAATCTAACACATTTTTTTTTCTTGTTTTTATTAAGGCGGGTTTTGGAAATGTTCGCACAAGATCAATGATGATTTGGATTGGGAGTCTGCCAACAAACGAATTTTCTCTCTCCACTGAAACACGCAAACTGCATTTTTCTTCAGTCAAAAAAATTACTTACATCCAATGCTCCCCGATGTAGGTAACTCATATTACCTAATTAAGTTAAAAGCGCCGTGACATCAGTGCAGTTACATTTACAATTTAAATTTTCAGCAAATAGCTTTTTCGTTATGCAACTTGTGAAAAGTGTCCCGAGATGAAAAACGCTGACCTTGCTTGGCTAAGGTCGGTAAAGAAATTAAAAATGAATGAAACATCGATCGAATTTAAATGATGCAGAGGGTTACGTTCTTGTTATTCCAGAGAGTACGCTTAAATGAGACTGTTTACATGTATTGAATTAACGATAATTGCATAAATTTGATTGTTCTATCGATACTCCCATAGGTAGGTTTGGATAATTTGACCAATTATAATTATGCTTGTAATTTTATAAATACGGAACATTATATTATGTAATTATGGATTCATTAGTAAAATACGGAAGTACACCTGGGAATTGATTAACCTGATTTATAACTTGATTAACAATGAAATTTAAGATTCTGGTTGCTAAGGTTGTTTCCACATTATTGTTTTCGAAGTTTGAAATTATTAATAAAAGTAAAAATTTTGGAAATGAGAAGCTCAAATTTTTGTAATCATTAAAACTCAAATGCGTGTCTAGGCTGATTATTATAATAAGAAAGTTCAGGATAAGTTTTGAAATTTTACTTTGTTATTTTAATTGGTTTTCCAGATAAGCTAACGGATAACAAAGAAAACCACTCTTACAAAATAAACAATATTTGTTTAATTAATTATGATTAATAATTAAATAGAAGATGATTACAAAAGTGCGAATATTTCTCAGGCAAGTTTGTGAGATCGTCTACATCCAGCGGAATTTTACTCAATCAAAACAGCCTCAATCTGATTCCTATCAATAAAATATACAATAGTTTATCTCATGTCTATTGATCTAAACTGTGATTGAATTTTGTAGGTAAAGCACTTGACGATACAATAGGCAGACTTGCAGACACTCTTATTTATCGTCTACATCCAGCGGAATTTTACTCAATCAAAACAGCCTCAATCTGATTCCTATCAATAAAATATACAATAGTTTATCTCATGTCTATTGATCTAAACTGTGATTGAATTTTGTAGGTAAAGCACTTGACGATACAATAGGCAGACTTGCAGACACGTAATAAATATTTCAAGTGTTAAGTAACTAGGAGTCGTACGATTTTCTCTTTCGTCTATGTATAGCGAATAAACTATTCGAAAGCTTCATAAAAAATAATGCAAATGTTTGTAATCGTGTGCATCGCACCATTTATATCTACAACTCATTGTATTATTCTCATTCTTGTTGAAAATGTACATTTAAGACCACACGTTTAAATCTCCACGTGAGTGAAGTGAACCTTCTGAGCAAAAATTAATGAGTTCCACGATTTAACTTTCCTCGCCGCGAATTCAGTACTGAAAGTTTAATAATGCGCCAAAACGCATTAGAAGGAGGTTGCCCTTGTCTTCAGTCTTTAGACGTGCGGATCAAAAATATGGAAGCCACGAAAGTTTGTTGTGAAGTCAATGACACTTTTTGTAACATGCTAATAAGTCAGTAAGCACGCGTCCCAAACAAAAAATGAACAATTAAACTTTCTCCGAAAACAATTTTTCACACAAA
Source organism: Gnatocerus cornutus (assembly GCA_029298725.1). Classification (NCBI taxonomy): domain Eukaryota; kingdom Metazoa; phylum Arthropoda; class Insecta; order Coleoptera; family Tenebrionidae; genus Gnatocerus; species Gnatocerus cornutus. The sequence continues at coordinate 12,607,609 of CM055514.1, forward strand.
GAGATAACGCCGGATAATGATCATCTAACAGTTTTGTTTAGATGACCACGTCCATACGAAATGAACAAACAACGTGTCGTAAACATGAATGAATGATAATCCGAAAATGTCGTAATAATTACTTAACTCCTTCATCTCGAGTAATTTACATTAATTAGATGCGCGTTCGTCTAACTAATTCACTACAAGGTGAAGAATTCGCGGGGAATCTTGACACAAATACTGATTGAACTGTGCATCGATCGAGAATAATGAAAAATCGATTTTGACGAGCATCATTAAAATATGTGGGTCACCGAGGTTTATTAGTCGTGGCCCAATGAGTTTTCGATCTGTTTCCTGAAAAACAAAGTGTTTGCTAGCCTAAAGTTAAATTTTCCGAAACGAACTTTCTCTGCTGGATCAAGAGTCATGTCTGTACAACAATTACCTTGCCATGTAAACAGTGAAACTGACGATAATGATAAATGACATACCTTTGAAAATTATTCACGTTGCATCATATCTCGACCTTGAATCAGAGAAAGCATTCCGGAAGGAAATCCGATAACGTAAGTTCATTTACTGTACGTTTATGTATTTAGCTTCAAGCGTGGTTTCTTAATCTTCCAAACAATGCAACTGCGACAATTTATTGCACTACCATAACTACACTACGATTTATTTCTAACAGGTTTTATAGCCTCAATTATTCCAAATCGTGACATCGTTTGTTCTCAAAATCAATTTATTTCTTGTGGAAACTGCAGCGGATCGAAGAGACTGTGATATATAGCGAAGATGCTTTCTATTTGCACGTCAAAACAGGAATATTTCACGTTTATTGGTACATACATAAAGACAGTAAAAATTTACAGTGATCAATCTTTTTCAATGTCGAGAAGCCGAGATACAAATTGGGTGAAAATTATGCAGAGGCAAGGTCGTGGATAGAATTTAATTTATGCTAATAGATGCGAGTAAAAATAGAAGAAAGTTGGTGGGTACTATTTGGAAAACGCAACTCGTTTGGGTTTTATTGCTTATTGTTATGTCATTTTTATCTCTTCATTTGGTTGAAGGATTATGACTACGCGGGTTATCAACGGATTTTTATTTTTAGTAGCCGACAGAAAATTAAATGATTGCGCTTCGTCCTTTGAAAATAAAAAAATAGATCTAATAAATATTTCATTTTTTTATATTTCTTATTTCCTTAAAAGTTTTTTTCTATGCGCAACAATTTATTCTGTGACTTTTACAGGTTATCCAGATTTGCTACAATTTCTATAAATCGATTTTTTTTGTTTTAAGATATTTTGGAGGATTCCTTACTCTGTTTTAAAACTAAATATTTTAATTTTTTTATAAATTTTATAGTCTTTTAATTCTTCATATTTTTACGGGAATATTAGATGTTTCAAGCTGTAAAACAAATTCTGAATTTTTGTCTCATTGTCATCGTAAAAAATGAAGAAAGTTAATTAGTTTTTCTTAATTGCTTTCCTTGGGCTTTCTTTTTTATGGCTACTTACATAATTTGCATGCAAGCAGATTCATATAACTGTAATAAAAGAATTAGTCAGACTTGTTTTTTCAGGATTTAATTCAGCGTACAATACCTATATTTTTTATTTTTTGTTCCTCTTAAGGTACGATTTTTGAAACTAATAAACTATGAATAGCGCTTAATTATTCATCTTTTATATTGATTCTTCAAGGCTGCATCTTAGTGTTTACAACCAACATTCTAAAAAAAATTTAAAGAGCCATTAAAAAATATAAACCTATGTAAAATAAAAGAAAAATTTGAGGTGTTCTTAGAGTACAAATTATCTTTATATTTAAAATAATCTTGCTAATCTTGGACCCTGGCCTAATAATTTCCAGACAAAGCACGTGCAATATAAATCTGAACTATTGTGTAAGAAAATGGCACAAAAATAGTGAGTTCAGATATGGATTTAATAACTATCCTCTGTTTTTATATTGCAGATACACTCCAACATTTTGCAACGGTGATTTCATATAATTACGTAGAATTAACGGCATGCATTTAAATTAAAAATTAATTATATGTTAATTTAAGAAACGACAAGATATGCATTTAGTCTAATGTAAATATTAAGCATAAGCAAATCAACTCCTTTGTTGATTTATTAACGTAAAATTGAAACAGACTGTAAATTACCATACATTTGCAACGTTCTCTTTTAGTGTAGTTTCAAAGCAAAATTTACATCCCAATATAACACTGGCAATGAGAGACTTAGTTTACATAATTGTAAATATTTTGTTTGTAATAATAATACGTGAAATAATATTTAGGACAATTTGCAAATTCATTGTAAAAACAAGACATTTATTTTGTTTATTGAACAGTTTAGTACTAATGGAAGTGAAGGGTACGGAGGCTTTCACTGTTTCCTGATGGATTTAATAATTCTAATCACTAATTTTAGTAATTAATTAAGTTTTTTGGGTCTTCATTAACGGGTGTTATTGAATGAGAGGTCAAGTATTACGAGTCTCACTTACGATTGCAATCACACGGAAACCTATAAACGATCGGTCAAAGTCAATAAAATATTTTACAAAATGAGAAGACATGTTTTAGTTTCACTTCTAATTATTTCGCGAATCTAGGAAATTGATGACATTCTGAAATTTCGATTGGACTATAAAAATAATATTTAGAAGGTGGAAGTAGCTTTTTTGCTATAGTATAAATCGATTGCGAGTATAAGACGGGAAATTGGCAGTAAAAAGAGCATAAATTTGAGGCTCAAAAAGTCGTATTGAAAATGTGCTACATCAGCCAATAAATTACTAAAGTGACACTTAGTTGGTGCTAAACTGCTTTTATCCACAATGGAGTATGCAGCACAGAGGCTCTAGGAAATCTGCAAATCTTGTGGAAGCGAAGAATGTAAAGCATACAAAGAATGTGGAAAGTTACGCACATAAAGAGCACCAAATTAAAAAGATTCGAAAGATAAAGAAATTCAAGCATCAGACACGAATTTAATATTTAAAGATTAAGCATTTTGTTTTTAAAGATTTATTTTGCTAATTTTTTGAGCTCAAATGGCTTGAAATTACTACATCGGTTATTGAAAAAGAGCACCAAACCTGTTCATCGAGAAAAATTGAGAAATCTACACCAGTCGTAGAATTTCGAGAGGAATTCTCCGGTATGTGTGTTTTAATCGTACGACCACAAACTTTTAAAATATTTGCATTTGAAAGCGAAACCGTAAACATGAGATAAATGCGGCTTTATCTCAGTCTCAAATATTTGAAATTTTATTTAATTTTTTTTATTGATAGATTATGTACTGCAAGTGCCAACTTTGGTGGACTAAACTACACTAACTTTTCGTTTAGTCTGTTTGAGCCTCATTGCCGCGTGACTGCTTCATTAAGTAACTTTGATCGTACGATTTTGCTATTAAATTTAGTGGTTTAATTAAGCTATAAAATTTCGAAACATCACGTTACCATTAGTTAGTACTGAGTTTGCAATATTCTCATGTAACGTAGGGTATAAGACAACAATTAGCTATCGATTTTCATCACACGCACAATTCTGAAGTAAATAATTACCGTCTAATTACGTATGAATTTACGACTTTATGTAACCTGAAGACGGAATCATCCATAACGTAATTTTTAGACAAACACAGTAAAGCACGCAATGATCTCACTCTTAAATGTACCGTGTTAATTCAAAGTTATAGCAGTAAGGTCAGTCGTACCTACGATTGCAAATGCACGAAATATGAATTGAGTAACCTACATTAGGCGAAAACGTGGACGAAGATGTGCAACAGATCTACAAGGTTGAAAGCATTAGCTCCCGTTCCGCACTGTAATCTATCCAAAGATTTCATCCTAATGAATTGTAGATGAATCACGACGCAAACTATTGATGATTTATCTCACCTATCGTGATCTATTGTCAGTGACATTGTTGAGAAAAATGATTGAGTCGTTACTTTCCCTTTATCGACTTCAAGAACTTAATTACTTTACTATCGTTTCTGTAAAAAAATGAGAAGATTTTAAATGACCCAGACGGATAGACAGGAGAAGGTCAAGTACTAAATTGGTAAAAAAAAATTACGTAAGTTAGTACACACGCAAAGGACTCAAGATAATGAACTTGGTGAGAAAAAAGTGTCAAAGGGCGTCAGAAATTCTTGCACCACTTTGGTTTTCGCGATAATTGCCTCTATTACTTGACAAGTTGGATTACTCCACACTATACAATAAGAAGATAAAATCAGAACTCTGTCGACATATGTGGTAACGTTATTAACAATAGATGTTAATTACAAGAAGAGCAACAGTTATATCACCAAGTTCAAGCTTTCGTTTAGTGCGGCACGCATAATTTCCCCCAAGTAATTTTCCGCTACACATTTAGAGCAAAAACTTCTTTGTTTATTGTAAAGTTTTTGAATCATAACCGGATAAACGCCTAAAAGCATTGTGGTAATTAATAACCTTCAGCAGATTCGGATAATTCGGCAGAGAAAGATAATTGCGTTTTAAAGAGTACCGACTTTTAATTAATTAAAAAGTATTGCTTGAAATATATCGATGAGTCAAAGCAAAAGCAAAGCTTTGTCCTTAAATAATTGACATTTTTAAATTGATTTTACTGACAGGGTCTTAACGCGTTTCACCCAAATTTACGCTATAATTATAATGGGATTATAAATGTGGTCGCTGCCAATCATTACGAAAAATTGAGCTGCACTATATAATTTCGACGAAACGAATAGCTACGAGTTTTAATTATTTTGGTCATTAATATTGAGGGTCATTTAATGTTAAATTGAATGGAAATAGATTAGGAAGATTGCTCGCTCGTACGAAATGACTTTTTTTTATTATTTTATGTTTGGCTTCCTCTACGTAAACAGGAACTGGCTTTGAAAAACCAATTTCCCTCATCTCTTCTACCATATTTCAAATTATTTAATAAAGTCTATTACAACTCTCTACGCTTCAGACGCTCCAATTTTTGCAACATTAGTGAATAAAATAGCTTCCCAACTTGGTTATTTTTTCAACGATAACGATAGAATTTGGGGATTTTACTTTTCAAAACTTGCTTATTAGATTTTATATGTAGTATAGAATACAATACTTTTTATAAAATGAGCGCAAGAGACTTTAAAAATTTTGATAATTTAAAGTATACCCAACCAAAATTTGGAGTTTCAAAAAAAACTGTTGTGAATTACTTTCTAATTGGGCTGTAATTTCGAAATTTATGAAGGTTACTCCTCTAAACTTGGTTGTTTGATCTACAAAATTGCAAAATTTTTGAAAGAGCGAAACAGTTTTTAGAAATGCTTGTCTTTTAAAGAAACGGATATTTTTGAAAATTCTCGAATATAGCTTTGCGATTGAGTTGTTAATTGAACGTTAGTATTAAAACTTTGAAATTTTACTATTATAGACTTCCTTGTTAAACCTGATAAATTACAAAATTATAGAATAAGCAAAACAGATTTTCGAAATTTTTACAATTCAAATTAAACAATATTTTTTTTTATAAGTCAGATGTTTTTAGTTTTAAGTTTTAAGTTTTTGGAAAATAGCACCTTAAGCTTACTAGCTAGTTTTAAAAAAAAACAAAATTGTTAGAAGACCGAGACAAAATTTGTATTTAAAAAATGGATTATTTGAAAATCGTCAAAAATAGAGTCGCAAGTGAGTATGTAAGACACTTGTAATTTTTTATGTTGTTACATTTTCGATATTTTGATAAAACTGCCCCCTTGAGCAAGTCTGCAAAACTGATCACTGCATTTCTATATAATCTCATCTCGCCATCTCTTACAATGCCGTTCAAAAAAAATCCAAATTTCTCCGGAAGTCGCAGTGTGATAGTGCATTTAAATGAATGGAAATACAGCGACATCGCTGACGAGTGTTAAATTTCTACAAAACGGGACCTTTGGAGGCGTCCAGGTAATGATGACAGATAGTTTTCTTTAATTAAGTTTCTCCACCGAACGAAAACACAATCGTCCCAACAAGACCTTAGTGGGAGCGCTACCAACCCGTCAGTAATGACCTCATTCCAAAATCTGGAACGGAATCTGAGTTTAAAGATATGACTTTACGATGCAATAAAGACGAAATCCGGTAAAGTGCCCAAAGTCTAGAGGATTTTTCAAGCATCTGCGTTGACTCTGTAGACTAGCACAGGTGGAAACAAAGCTCTTTGTGATGTTGAAATGTACCCTACTGTACCATGTAATTCTCGGATTTTCACCCTTCATGCAGCATTACCAACTATGATGTATTTAGACCCCAAAGTTATTCGACGGTGCAAAATTAACAATCTCAGAGATTTGGACCAAGAAACCATTGTAAGACTTTCTATTAAGTTTACCTAAGAGCTTGGTTCAGTCGATGGAAAGTGTTTGTTCTGTTATTGTCAGTCATCTGAATCAGTTGATTGATTTGGGCGTTGCGGGCTTTAGAATTGATTCTGATCAGTACATCAAGCGTGAGAATTCTCCAAGTGATTTATGCAAAGTTGAAGAATTTCAATACTAATTACGGCGAAGACGTTTCTGGATCACGATAATCCAGTTTTTAGTAAGTAGTTTTTAGTAATTAGTAGTTTCCAGCGCAAGATTCGACTTAACAAATTTGATTAATTGGGGTTGATTCCCACCAGCTCTGACTCGGTCGTTTTTACCAATAATCACGACACCCAACGTCATGAAACTATTCTAACTTACAAGAATCTAACACACCATAAAATGGCTTTAAGTTTCATGCTAGCTCACGCTTACGGAATTCCCTCTCTTATTTCCAGCTATTATTTCAAAACAAAGGACATGGGTTAGAACTTTATCCAGTGTTTCAAGTAACTAAGTGAAACTTTCAGGATCTCCAATGGACTCTTCAGCAGACGTAAAATCACCAATAATCTACTCAGACGCTTCTTGTGGTAATGGTTATGTCAGCGACTTTTGTAATATCGTTTCTGGCGGAAATATGGGAAATGGGTGGTTAGATAAAAACCAAAAAATTGCAGTTTCTCGTGGAAATAAAGCTTTTGTTGCATTTTAGAATGGTGCCGGGATATTTTTCAGGTGGTGCCGTTGGCGGGAAACGTTCCGGAAAGGCGGTTACGATAGACAGTAAAGACGTCGCGTCTGTTTCAATTCGTGAAACTGATTACGACGGTGTTATTGCCGTACACGTAAACAGTAAGACATTTGAGTGACACTGTATTCGTGTTTAGATAGATGAAATAAACGGAGTTTATGATGCCACTACGTTACGTGATTTCATCAAATATTCGCCCTTGACAAACCATTAATAGTTTTATGTATAATTTTTCTTTATGTTTCGAATTTGCAATTAAAGGTTTTTTACATTGTGTTATGTCATATAACGGTTAGACGTAATTTGCACATTCTTTTCTCAGTTATAAAGTGGTTTTACATGCTTTGTTCTGTTGTGAAAAAACACGTGTGCTAGATTACGAGCTTTTGCAACACCAAGTTGATTCATGATCACGGCCGCGGAAAATTAGAAAAGTCTCTCGAATAAAGCTTGCATTTGATGCAGTTAATCTTGATTTATCCAAGCAAATGGAACATGTAGGAAGCCAAAGCAACGATTTCGAGATTCTACTTCCGTCTCCTATGTGATTGAATCAATTATTCATTGCTCTGAGCTTATCAGAAGCATAAATAAATTCCATAATTTTTACTTATTCAGCTCCGAAACACAATTTAAAAAATAATTTATTTAGATTACTTAACAGGATTACATTTAGACTTGGCATGAATGGCTAACATTCCGTTGAACTCGGAAGCTTTCAGTGTAATAAAACTTGTTCTGTCATTTTTCACGGTAACAGATTTTCCAGTGCATTTTCCATTAGCACATTTCCCAGATATAACGTCGCAGTAAATCCCCGGAGAAAGACACGTTTGTAGGTTTTTTTCAACGTCGCCCCAATTAGTGAAAACTATGAAGCCTTTGTCCCCGCGACAAAACGCAACCTGTTGGTCATCGTTCGTCCACCAGTTTGCAATGGTAGTTCCTGAGACTACGTTTCGGAATTCCACCATGCTGTTGATTTCACTCCATCGATGCTCGCAGATCCATCCATTGGTACAGGTGTCATCCTGGTTGAATCCTGGCGATTTTATATTCCCGTGGTCGTCAGCAGGAGGTCCTGAAAATTCTTTTAATTTTTATTTAGAGTACGAGGAACCAACCTTGATCGAAGTTAGTGAAATCGTAGCTTGAAATTATCCTAGTGGTACCATAAGGATGCGCCAACATAAACGCAATCGCCATTTTGTACTGTTTTGCAGTTTTATAAGTCAAAGTGTGTCCATCCCGGTCACGCTGAGTGTCATGATTATCGATAAAAGCAACAGCATCGAGTCCTTTAATTAAGCCCCAGTCAGGACCCCAACTAACCAACCACTTCAGTTTGTCGTGTCCTCGGAACACGTTGCTCAAGGATTTTCCATACTTGAATTCCACTAACGCTCCTAAATTTACATAGTCCCTGTCTGGACAAAAAAGTTAATAAAACGTGGGCACCCGCTTGAAGTCCTACCCATGTTTGGCACCTCTTGATAGATAAAAGGTCTCGAATTTTCAGAGAAGGCAAATTTCGTGTTCAGGTTTTTCAGTCGAGAGTAAATTTCTTTGAGATTGGCGGGCCACATGTGTCTGGCAGCGTCGATCCTGAATCCTGCGACGCCTAAATCGATCAGATGGTTCATAAATTCTACTAATTTGTCTCGGACGTACTCTTTGCCCTGAAAGAAAATCGTTACCTCTTGGGAGGCTAGCATCAAAGTAGGAAGAATGTTTCAATTTATCGAAAACGCGAACTTATTGGGGATTTTTTTTTCCTGCAGCTGTATAAAGCGTACAATAATATGTACTTTTTTTAAATTGGAGACACATTTGGAGAAAAATATCGAATTATTATTGCCTGCTCGATAAAAAGATAAGGCACTCGTCTTAAAAATAAACAATTGTATTGTATTGATTTGTTATCATGCGAGGAAAATAAGTAATCGATAACTGACAAAGGTAATTTGATTATAAACATTGTTTTTACCGCTATAACCGCATTATGTCCATGTTAAATTGTTAGCAACTTCAATCATCATTAAACGAAGGGCTCGAGTTGTGCTAATTTGCGGGCCCTGTTATAAAGCTTTTAATGATCCCGCTGTTGCGTATTACCTCTGTGCCTTTTATTGCGGCCATAATAAACAAAGTTAGAATAAAATTGCAAAACAAAAAATACAGCGATTGACTTTTTTACTTCCATATTTTTCTTACCTGATCCAGATCTCTTAACCCGACGAGCTCGCAGTTCCTCGCATTTTCATTATTATCAAAGTTAGTAATACCGCAATTTCCGTTAAAATCGTTCGACCCATATGGCACTCCTGGGAAATATTTGTTTGAGGCATTGCCCACGTTTCCAGCCGTACCAACACCATTTCCGGCCGACATGTGATTGATAACAGCATCGACATAAATTCTACGATCCGTCATTAAAATGTAATAAATGATAAGGCGTTTGATTATCATTACCTTACACCAACAGCGTTACATCGTTTCGTCATATTTTCAAAAGAGTTTTCGTTTCCAGATCTTGTAATCAATACGTAGCTCACAGGCTGATACCGTTCCCACCAAGGTCTCTTGTCAATTATTAAATTTTCGTTTGGAGGTGATACCTGGGGTAAAATTCAGAGATGAAAGAATATTGTTTTCACTACTACCTGGACTCCACCGTATCCTTTGTGTTGGAGGAAATTCTCGCATTCGTTGGCAATGTCGTCCCATTTCCACTCGAATAAATGGACGATCGTGTTTCTATCTTTGCGGAAATGTGGGGACTTGTAACACGGAGTTAAAAAGGGAAGAAGACAAAATGTTAACAATACTAGCAGATTTTTCATTGTAAGCACTCAGTTGACACAAAACCAAGAAACTGAGGCGTTTATCGCTCAGAGCTGACCTGTGGCTATCAAACGTGTTTTTTCGGGGTATTTTTGGACCACAAAAACGTGGTTAAAATGTTTCTGCCAATTTTTAATTCATTCATATTTTGCGTGTTCACGGTTCATTTAACTTAAAATTGATGAAGAATGCGGCTAATAAACCCATAATTGCTAGTCACAATTTCATCTGAATAAATTTGCTGTACAAAGGACATTTGTATTTTTCATAAAACCGTGACGCGAGGGAACTTTTAAAAGCGTAGGCGCGAATAATTATTACCTTGCTTTAAAATGCGAAATAAACTTCCGTTAACTCATAAACGTCGATTGTTATTTTGAAATATTATAAATGTTAAATGTCTCAGACTTGTAAAATTTAAATTTTCTTGATTTTGGACGCATTTTAAAGCAACCGGACGATACTTGAAAAAAAAACAAAGCTGTGAACTGATTTATTTGACGACATATATTCTCTTGAAACTAAAAGATTCAATTTTTAGATTATCGAGTGAACAGAACACTCTTTATAATGTTTTTACCAACGATGTTATCAAGAACGATAAAGCAAATATCTTTAATCGCACTTTCAAATTGATTTTAGAGTCATAGGTCAAAATGTACAACCTTCGAAGTTTATTTATGACTAAAATATTAGTCAATAATTTTGTTTTTTTTAGGTTTAATTTACTTCTTTATTTACAGAACAACTCTGTGTACAAAATTAAAATCTTTCCGTTTTTTATTAACGTTTTTAGCCGAGAGACAAATTAAATACTCTTAATTAAAAAGAAACTAATTAGTCAATTTTTTATATTTATTTACAACTTGCTCATTAACTTAGCATTGACATGAATAGCGAGTACAGCATCATCTTCAGACTCAGAGAGGGAGATGTCAGCATGACCATCACCACCCACACTCACAGTTTTTCCAGTACAAGCCCCATTTTCCAAGTCTCCAGTAATAACATCACAGTATGTTCCCTCAGGAAGACCAGTGTTCAAATTTTGGTTGATATCTCCTCCGACTGTGAAAGCAACAAATCCTTTGTTTCCTCGACTGAAGGCAATTTGTTGGTTGCCATTACTCCACCAGTTCTCAATGGTCGTACCTTCAACGGCGTTTCTAAATTCAACCATGTTGAAAATTTGGCGCCAACGGTGCTCGCAGACATAACCATTTCCACAAGTGCCATCTTCATTGATGGTTGGAGAGGCTAAATTACCACTGCCGTCTTGTGGAGGACCTTGGTCATTGCTATCGAACGCGAAACTTGACATTACGCGTGTGGTTCCATAGGGATGAGCTAACATGAAAGCAATGGCGGCTTTGTATGGTTTGGGATTTTTATAAGTGAGGATTTGACTTCCTCCAGTTCGTTGGTTGTCGTGGTTGTCAATGAAAACGACAGCGCTGAGACCGTCGAGGAGGCCCCATTCAGGCCCCCAGTTTTCTAAATAGGCAAGTTGGTCTCCTCCTTGGAAAGCGTTGCCTAATTTCACACCATACAAGAATTCCAAGACGGCGCCGATGTCAGTGTACTCATTTTTGCTGATTGCTTCACCACCAAGATCTATGACTTCTTGATAAATGAATGGTTTGCCACCGCTTGAAATGTCTTTAAGACTGCCGAAAATGGCACCTAAATCAGCGGGCCACATGTGCTTAGCCGCGTCAACTCTAAAACCAGCGACTCCCAGGTCTACCAAATGGTTCATGTAGTCAATGATTTTACCTCTGACGTACTCAGAACCCTGTTAATTCAATATAGAGAAAAAAATCTTTTATTTTTGCGCTTACTTGATCAAGATCTGCAAGACCTTCAAGTTCACAATTTCTCACGTTGTTCGCATCTTGGTAATTGTTTATAGCGCAAGAAGCATGGAAATCGTTGGATCCAAACGCAACTCCTGGATAATTTTTGCCATCGCGATCTGCAGAGCTACCTGCAGTACCCGTTCCTGACATTCCAGTCATGTGGTTTATCACAGTGTCCACATAAATACTACAAAAATTTAGTAGAAATGGTAAAAAAACAAGTTTGGTAATATTACTGAACACCAGCGCTGTTGCACCGTTGTACCATATCAGCAAAAGCCGCCTCATCTCCGGATCTCGTATTAATAATATAACTCACAGGCTGGTAACGTTCCCACCATGGTCTTGGATCCACTATCAGATTTTCATTGGGTGGAGAAATCTTTCAAACAATGTTATAACAGAATTTGGGTTAAGAAAAATCTTACTTGGACTCCAGCGTAGCCTTTAGGCCCCAAAAATCGTTCACATTCATCGGCAATATCGCTCCATTTCCACTCAAACAAGTGGACGATGGTGTTTCTACCCTCAGCAAAGTTGGGGTTCTTCTGAGCGAACGCTCCAGAGAGACAGAGGCAAAAAATGGCGAGTGGAAACATAATTAGTTGACTACAATTCCAACTACTACTGCTTATACTTATAGTGAAAAAGCACAAACACTTGTGTCGAGTGTTTCCTAAATTATTTTGATCAAAATGTTGATAAAAATAGGTAGACCAACGGAAAATCTTTAGCGGTTTTGTGAACTGATAGTGATAATGTAATTTGAGATATCGAAGTGAAGGGTCAGTTCTATTTCTGGCCTAAACTGGATGAATCTAGAACTATGAATAAATACAACAAGAAATGATTCTTTTCTGTTTAATTTGTAAATTTGACAGCTAAATAATTCCTATTGAACGTGCAGAAATGAGAACAATTTTTATGCCCGATTGCATTATAAAATGTCGTTTTTATTACACAATTTTATGACCATTGTATAGCATCTAATGGTTTAAACGATAAAAATAAAGTTAAATGGTTGGCTTTGAGAGTTAAGTAACAAACTCACGAACTCAACAATCAAGAGAATTTTTCATATAAAATTTTGGTAATTCATACACGGTACGAACTAGACTCACGCATTTGGCTTATTATGCTGATTAATTTTTATAACCGATTCCTAACCTTAATAAAATCATCAATTACATTGTGTCACAAGGTTATGGTGCTCTAAAAACTGTTAAGTGTAATAGATAACCCACATTTTAATAAGACATTTGTGGTTAATCGCAAGTTCCTATTACGTTTCAGTTAGACGTTATGCGCATGTTTTATTTTTAAATTAAGTAGCTTATGACATTGTAAGTTTTTGTTTTTAAAAACGAAAGAGTTAACACTGCTCAAATATCATTTATTCAAAATTAGTTAAAAAAATTGATTTTTGTGAGTGTAAAAATTTACATCAAAGTTCGCGGCTATGATCTGTAGATAAAATTTTTGTTTTTTTTTTTGTAATTCTTATTTATTCTGATATATTTGAATATTATTAATTTATAAGCATAAAAACGTTAACATTTTAAATAAATTTAGAAAAATGCATGTTAACAATCAATTTTTCATGTTTCTTAAACCATGTTTCAAATTGACATAACATAAAATTGGTAAATGATATGAAGATTTTGAAATAAAGATGTTGTTTGGTACTTTGTTTAGATGACTAAACACCAACTTTCAAGACAGGTATTAAAATAGTATATTACGAAACAAGAATGGTAAGAAGCCAATTACGCACGCAGTAAAGCAATTGTGCACGAGGCGTAGCCGAGTGCAATAATTTCACAAGTGCGTAATTGGCCTTACTTTCGCGTTGCGTACTATACTTTTTCTACGAATACGACTACATTTTGTCACCGCATTGATATTTGGAGTTAGCTGATTATGTACACACAGTAACAAGACAATTTATTTAGTATAATAATTAATGGTTACGTTGGAACAATTATTAAAAATTAGTGGGGGATTATTGTTAGTGCTAACTAACTAACTTACCTAATTAAATGCATGAACTGCTGTGATTTGATATTAAACCAAAATCAACTTGTAAATAAATAAAATCACGATTATTGTTATAAATTTTATTGCAAATTAAAAAAATAGAAAAATCACAACAGTGTTTATTCTGTTATTTAGCACAGATGTCCTCCAGCTACTGACTAAATTTTTATTATCTTTGCTTTATTACATAGTAAGAAATACTTCAGCATTACTACACTAAATAACTATGTTTGCAAACACCTCATCCAGTAAAGTGTAATTCACAAACACAAATCCTACAAAACAACAAATTAGTGAGGTTATGGTGTGACACAGAACTTTTCGCTCTTACCCGTATCCGCATGGAATCCAACAATTACACTGTATGACAGGAAATGTTCATGTTTAACACCTAATTATCACTGGAGTTACGGAATATTGGAAAGACGATAGAATTTTATTGTAATCTAATTAGTTGATCAAAACATAGCAGAGCCAGGCAGAGCGCAGAAAATTGGCGAAATATGCCAATTTGTCATTGCTATGTTGCCAACTCAAAAAATTCCCCTAAACGGGCCGTGCGTTTTACCCGTGCGATTTCTTCTCCCTAGTCCTTACGCACGGCTGTGCTTAATGACATACTTACAACGTAAGTAGTCTGTGCCAAAATGCCTACTTACGCTAGTATGAGTAGAAAAATAATTTTATTTTGTCGCGCAGTGTTATTGTTATTAACTTATTACACACACTGAAAATCACCTTGATCTGACGTGTGGTGTGTGCAGTCAAACGTGCGTGATTTTTAAACACCTTCATACTTACAGAAACACAAATATACTTTCTTATTTCTGATCCTATAAGTCTGTCTAAAAGCATCCTTCTTCAAGGTCCAGTTAGAATATTCAATAAATCATTGGACGAGATTGCGAAAGCTCCGCACTGTAATCTATCCAAAGATTTCATCCTAATGAATTGTAGATGAATCACGACGCAAACTATTGATGATTTATCTCACCTATCGTGATCTATTGTCAGTGACATTGTTGAGAAAAATGATTGAGTCGTTACTTTCCCTTTATCGACTTCAAGAACTTAATTACTTTACTATCGTTTCTGTAAAAAAATGAGAAGATTTTAAATGACCCAGACGGATAGACAGGAGAAGGTCAAGTACTAAATTGGTAAAAAAAAATTGCGTAAGTTAGTACACACGCAAAGGACTCAAGATAATGAACTTGGTGAGAAAAAAGTGTCAAAGGGCGTCAGAAATTCTTGCACCACTTTGGTTTTCGCGATAATTGCCTCTATTACTTGACAAGTTGGATTACTCCACACTATACAATAAGAAGATAAAATCAGAACTCTGTCGACATATGTGGTAACGTTATTAACAATAGATGTTAATTACAAGAAGAGCAACAGTTATATCACCAAGTTCAAGCTTTCGTTTAGTGCGGCACGCATAATTTCCCCCAAGTAATTTTCCGCTACACATTTAGAGCAAAAACTTCTTTGTTTATTGTAACGTTTTTGAATCATAACCGGATAAACGCCTAAAAGCATTGTGGTAATTAATAACCTTCAGCAGATTCGGATAATTCGGCAGAGAAAGATAATTGCGTTTTAAAGAGTACCGACTTTTAATTAATTAAAAAGTATTGCTTGAAATATATCGATGAGTCAGAGCAAAAGCAAAGCTTTGTCCTTAAATAATTGACATTTTTAAATTGATTTTACTGACAGGGTCTTAACGCGTTTCACCCAAATTTACGCTATAATTATAATGGGATTATAAATGTGGTCGCTGCCAATCATTACGAAAAATTGAGCTGCACTATATAATTTCGACGAAACGAATAGCTACGAGTTTTAATTATTTTGGTCATTAATATTGAGGGTCATTTAATGTTAAATTGAATGGAAATAGATTAGGAAGATTGCTCGCTCGTACGAAATGACTTTTTTTTATTATTTTATGTTTGGCTTCCTCTACGTAAACAGGAACTGCTTTGAAAAACCAATTTCCCTCATCTCTTCTACCATATTTCAAATTATTTAATAAAGTCTATTACAACTCTCTACGCTTCAGACGCTCCAATTTTTGCAACATTAGTGAATAAAATAGCTTCCCAACTTGGTTATTTTTTCAACGATAACGATAGAATTTGGGGATTTTACTTTTCAAAACTTGCTTATTAGATTTTATTATGTAGTATAGAATACAATACTTTTTATAAAATGAGCGCAAGAGACTTTAAAAATTTTGATAATTTAAAGTATACCCAACCAAAATTTGGAGTTTCAAAAAAAACTGTTGTGAATTACTTTCTAATTGGGCTGTAATTTCGAAATTTATGAAGGTTACTCCTCTAAACTTGGTTGTTTGATCTACAAAAATGCAAAATTTTTGAAAGAGCGAAACAGTTTTTAGAAATGCTTGTCTTTTAAAGAAACGGATATTTTTGAAAATTCTCGAATATAGCTTTGCGATTGAGTTGTTAATTGAACGTTAGTATTAAAACTTTGAAATTTTACTATTATAGACTTGCTTGTTAAACCTGATAAATTACAAAATTATAGAATAAGCAAAACAGATTTTCGAAATTTTTACAATTCAAATTATTGAAAACTATGAAGCCTTTGTCCCCGCGACAAAACGCAATCTGTTGGTCATCGTTCGTCCACCAGTTTGCAATGGTAGTTCCTGAGACTACGTTTCGGAATTCCACCATGCTGTAGATTTCACTCCATCGATGCTCGCAGATCCATCCATTGGTACAGGTGTCATCCTGGTTGAATCCTGGCGATTTTATATTCCCGTGGTCGTCAGCAGGAGGTCCTGAAAATTCTTTTAATTTTTTTACAATTCAATTAGTGAAAACTATGAAGCCTTTGTCCCCGCGACAAAACGCAATCTGTTGGTCATCGTTCGTCCACCAGTTTGCAATGGTAGTTCCTGAGACTACGTTTCGGAATTCCACCATGCTGTAGATTTCACTCCATCGATGCTCGCAGATCCATCCATTGGTACAGGTGTCATCCTGGTTGAATCCTGGCGATTTTATATTCCCGTGGTCGTCAGCAGGAGGTCCTGAAAATTCTTTTAATTTTTATTTAGAGTACGAGGAACCAACCTTGATCGAAGTTAGTGAAATCGTAGCTTGAAATTATCCTAGTGGTACCATAAGGATGCGCCAACATAAACGCAATCGCCATTTTGTACTGTTTTGCAGTTTTATAAGTCAAAGTGTGTCCATCCCGGTCACGCTGAGTGTCATGATTATCGATAAAAGCAACAGCATCGAGTCCTTTAATTAAGCCCCAGTCAGGACCCCAACTAACCAACCACTTCAGTTTGTCGTGTCCTCGGAACACGTTGCTCAAGGATTTTCCATACTTGAATTCCACTAACGCTCCTAAATTTACATAGTCCCTGTCTGGACAAAAAAGTTAATAAAACGTGGGCACCCGCTTGAAGTCCTACCCATGTTTGGCACCTCTTGATAGATAAAAGGTCTCGAATTTTCAGAGAAGGCAAATTTCGAGTTCAGGTTTTTCAGTCGAGAGTAAATTTCTTTGAGATTGGCGGGCCACATGTGTCTGGCAGCGTCGATCCTGAATCCTGCGACGCCTAAATCGATCAGATGGTTCATAAATTCTACTAATTTGTCTCGGACGTACTCTTTGCCCTGAAAGAAAATCGTTACCTCTTGGGAGGCTAGCATCAAAGTAGGAAGAATGTTTCAATTTATCGAAAACGCGAACTTATTGGGGATTTTTTTTTCCTGCAGCTGTATAAAGCGTACAATAATATGTACTTTTTTTAAATTGGAGACACATTTGGAGAAAAATATCGAATTATTATTGCCTGCTCGATAAAAAGATAAGGCACTCGTCTTAAAAATAAACAATTGTATTGTATTGATTTGTTATCATGCGAGGAAAATAAGTAATCGATAACTGACAAAGGTAATTTGATTATAAACATTGTTTTTACCGCTATAACCGCATTATGTCCATGTTAAATTGTTAGCAACTTCAATCATCATTAAACGAAGGGCTCGAGTTGTGCTAATTTGCGGGCCCTGTTATAAAGCTTTTAATGATCCCGCTGTTGCGTATTACCTCTGTGCCTTTTATTGCGGCCATAATAAACAAAGTTAGAATAAAATTGCAAAACAAAAAATACAGCGATTGACTTTTTTACTTCCATATTTTTCTTACCTGATCCAGATCTCTTAACCCGACGAGCTCGCAGTTCCTCGCATTTTCATTATTATCAAAGTTAGTAATACCGCAATTTCCGTTAAAATCGTTCGACCCATATGGCACTCCTGGGAAATATTTGTTTGAGGCATTGCCCACGTTTCCAGCCGTACCAACACCATTTCCGGCCGACATGTGATTGATAACAGCATCGACATAAATTCTACGATCCGTCATTAAAATGTAATAAATGATAAGGCGTTTGATTATCATTACCTTACACCAACAGCGTTACATCGTTTCGTCATATTTTCAAAAGAGTTTTCGTTTCCAGATCTTGTAATCAATACGTAGCTCACAGGCTGATACCGTTCCCACCAAGGTCTCTTGTCAATTATTAAATTTTCGTTTGGAGGTGATACCTGGGGTAAAATTCAGAGATGAAAGAATATTGTTTTCACTACTACCTGGACTCCACCGTATCCTTTGTGTTGGAGGAAATTCTCGCATTCGTTGGCAATGTCGTCCCATTTCCACTCGAATAAATGGACGATCGTGTTTCTATCTTTGCGGAAATGTGGGGACTTGTAACACGGAGTTAAAAAGGGAAGAAGACAAAATGTTAACAATACTAGCAGATTTTTCATTGTAAGCACTCAGTTGACACAAAACCAAGAAACTGAGGCGTTTATCGCTCAGAGCTGACCTGTGGCTATCAAACGTGTTTTTTCGGGGTATTTTTGGACCACAAAAACGTGGTTAAAATGTTTCTGCCAATTTTTAATTCATTCATATTTTGCGTGTTCACGGTTCATTTAACTTAAAATTGATGAAGAATGCGGCTAATAAACCCATAATTGCTAGTCACAATTTCATCTGAATAAATTTGCTGTACAAAGGACATTTGTATTTTTCATAAAACCGTGACGCGAGGGAACTTTTAAAAGCGTAGGCGCGAATAATTATTACCTTGCTTTAAAATGCGAAATAAACTTCCGTTAACTCATAAACGTCGATTGTTATTTTGAAATATTATAAATGTTAAATGTCTCAGACTTGTAAAATTTAAATTTTCTTGATTTTGGACGCATTTTAAAGCAACCGGACGATACTTGAAAAAAAAACAAAGCTGTGAACTGATTTATTTGACGACATATATTCTCTTGAAACTAAAAGATTCAATTTTTAGATTATCGAGTGAACAGAACACTCTTTATAATGTTTTTACCAACGATGTTATCAAGAACGATAAAGCAAATATCTTTAATCGCACTTTCAAATTGATTTTAGAGTCATAGGTCAAAATGTACAACCTTCGAAGTTTATTTATGACTAAAATATTAGTCAATAATTTTGTTTTTTTTAGGTTTAATTTACTTCTTTATTTACAGAACAACTCTGTGTACAAAATTAAAATCTTTCCGTTTTTTATTAACGTTTTTAGCCGAGAGACAAATTAAATACTCTTAATTAAAAAGAAACTAATTAGTCAATTTTTTATATTTATTTACAACTTGCTCATTAACTTAGCATTGACATGAATAGCGAGTACAGCATCATCTTCAGACTCAGAGAGGGAGATGTCAGCATGACCATCACCACCCACACTCACAGTTTTTCCAGTACAAGCCCCATTTTCCAAGTCTCCAGTAATAACATCACAGTATGTTCCCTCAGGAAGACCAGTGTTCAAATTTTGGTTGATATCTCCTCCGACTGTGAAAGCAACAAATCCTTTGTTTCCTCGACTGAAGGCAATTTGTTGGTTGCCATTACTCCACCAGTTCTCAATGGTCGTACCTTCAACGGCGTTTCTAAATTCAACCATGTTGAAAATTTGGCGCCAACGGTGCTCGCAGACATAACCATTTCCACAAGTGCCATCTTCATTGATGGTTGGAGAGGCTAAATTACCACTGCCGTCTTGTGGAGGACCTTGGTCATTGCTATCGAACGCGAAACTTGACATTACGCGTGTGGTTCCATAGGGATGAGCTAACATGAAAGCAATGGCGGCTTTGTATGGTTTGGGATTTTTATAAGTGAGGATTTGACTTCCTCCAGTTCGTTGGTTGTCGTGGTTGTCAATGAAAACGACAGCGCTGAGACCGTCGAGGAGGCCCCATTCAGGCCCCCAGTTTTCTAAATAGGCAAGTTGGTCTCCTCCTTGGAAAGCGTTGCCTAATTTCACACCATACAAGAATTCCAAGACGGCGCCGATGTCAGTGTACTCATTTTTGCTGATTGCTTCACCACCAAGATCTATGACTTCTTGATAAATGAATGGTTTGCCACCGCTTGAAATGTCTTTAAGACTGCCGAAAATGGCACCTAAATCAGCGGGCCACATGTGCTTAGCCGCGTCAACTCTAAAACCAGCGACTCCCAGGTCTACCAAATGGTTCATGTAGTCAATGATTTTACCTCTGACGTACTCAGAACCCTGTTAATTCAATATAGAGAAAAAAATCTTTTATTTTTGCGCTTACTTGATCAAGATCTGCAAGACCTTCAAGTTCACAATTTCTCACGTTGTTCGCATCTTGGTAATTGTTTATAGCGCAAGAAGCATGGAAATCGTTGGATCCAAACGCAACTCCTGGATAATTTTTGCCATCGCGATCTGCAGAGCTACCTGCAGTACCCGTTCCTGACATTCCAGTCATGTGGTTTATCACAGTGTCCACATAAATACTACAAAAATTTAGTAGAAATGGTAAAAAAACAAGTTTGGTAATATTACTGAACACCAGCGCTGTTGCACCGTTGTACCATATCAGCAAAAGCCGCCTCATCTCCGGATCTCGTATTAATAATATAACTCACAGGCTGGTAACGTTCCCACCATGGTCTTGGATCCACTATCAGATTTTCATTGGGTGGAGAAATCTTTCAAACAATGTTATAACAGAATTTGGGTTAAGAAAAATCTTACTTGGACTCCAGCGTAGCCTTTAGGCCCCAAAAATCGTTCACATTCATCGGCAATATCGCTCCATTTCCACTCAAACAAGTGGACGATGGTGTTTCTACCCTCAGCAAAGTTGGGGTTCTTCTGAGCGAACGCTCCAGAGAGACAGAGGCAAAAAATGGCGAGTGGAAACATAATTAGTTGACTACAATTCCAACTACTACTGCTTATACTTATAGTGAAAAAGCACAAACACTTGTGTCGAGTGTTTCCTAAATTATTTTGATCAAAATGTTGATAAAAATAGGTAGACCAACGGAAAATCTTTAGCGGTTTTGTGAACTGATAGTGATAATGTAATTTGAGATATCGAAGTGAAGGGTCAGTTCTATTTCTGGCCTAAACTGGATGAATCTAGAACTATGAATAAATACAACAAGAAATGATTCTTTTCTGTTTAATTTGTAAATTTGACAGCTAAATAATTCCTATTGAACGTGCAGAAATGAGAACAATTTTTATGCCCGATTGCATTATAAAATGTCGTTTTTATTACACAATTTTATGACCATTGTATAGCATCTAATGGTTTAAACGATAAAAATAAAGTTAAATGGTTGGCTTTGAGAGTTAAGTAACAAACTCACGAACTCAACAATCAAGAGAATTTTTCATATAAAATTTTGGTAATTCATACACGGTACGAACTAGACTCACGCATTTGGCTTATTATGCTGATTAATTTTTATAACCGATTCCTAACCTTAATAAAATCATCAATTACATTGTGTCACAAGGTTATGGTGCTCTAAAAACTGTTAAGTGTAATAGATAACCCACATTTTAATAAGACATTTGTGGTTAATCGCAAGTTCCTATTACGTTTCAGTTAGACGTTATGCGCATGTTTTATTTTTAAATTAAGTAGCTTATGACATTGTAAGTTTTTGTTTTTAAAAACGAAAGAGTTAACACTGCTCAAATATCATTTATTCAAAATTAGTTAAAAAAATTGATTTTTGTGAGTGTAAAAATTTACATCAAAGTTCGCGGCTATGATCTGTAGATAAAATTTTTGTTTTTTTTTTTGTAATTCTTATTTATTCTGATATATTTGAATATTATTAATTTATAAGCATAAAAACGTTAACATTTTAAATAAATTTAGAAAAATGCATGTTAACAATCAATTTTTCATGTTTCTTAAACCATGTTTCAAATTGACATAACATAAAATTGGTAAATGATATGAAGATTTTGAAATAAAGATGTTGTTTGGTACTTTGTTTAGATGACTAAACACCAACTTTCAAGACAGGTATTAAAATAGTATATTACGAAACAAGAATGGTAAGAAGCCAATTACGCACGCAGTAAAGCAATTGTGCACGAGGCGTAGCCGAGTGCAATAATTTCACAAGTGCGTAATTGGCCTTACTTTCGCGTTGCGTACTATACTTTTTCTACGAATACGACTACATTTTGTCACCGCATTGATATTTGGAGTTAGCTGATTATGTACACACAGTAACAAGACAATTTATTTAGTATAATAATTAATGGTTACGTTGGAACAATTATTAAAAATTAGTGGGGGATTATTGTTAGTGCTAACTAACTAACTTACCTAATTAAATGCATGAACTGCTGTGATTTGATATTAAACCAAAATCAACTTGTAAATAAATAAAATCACGATTATTGTTATAAATTTTATTGCAAATTAAAAAAATAGAAAAATCACAACAGTGTTTATTCTGTTATTTAGCACAGATGTCCTCCAGCTACTGACTAAATTTTTATTATCTTTGCTTTATTACATAGTAAGAAATACTTCAGCATTACTACACTAAATAACTATGTTTGCAAACACCTCATCCAGTAAAGTGTAATTCACAAACACAAATCCTACAAAACAACAAATTAGTGAGGTTATGGTGTGACACAGAACTTTTCGCTCTTACCCGTATCCGCATGGAATCCAACAATTACACTGTATGACAGGAAATGTTCATGTTTAACACCTAATTATCACTGGAGTTACGGAATATTGGAAAGACGATAGAATTTTATTGTAATCTAATTAGTTGATCAAAACATAGCAGAGCCAGGCAGAGCGCAGAAAATTGGCGAAATATGCCAATTTGTCATTGCTATGTTGCCAACTCAAAAAATTCCCCTAAACGGGCCGTGCGTTTTACCCGTGCGATTTCTTCTCCCTAGTCCTTACGCACGGCTGTGCTTAATGACATACTTACAACGTAAGTAGTCTGTGCCAAAATGCCTACTTACGCTAGTATGAGTAGAAAAATAATTTTATTTTGTCGCGCAGTGTTATTGTTATTAACTTATTACACACACTGAAAATCACCTTGATCTGACGTGTGGTGTGTGCAGTCAAACGTGCGTGATTTTTAAACACCTTCATACTTACAGAAACACAAATATACTTTCTTATTTCTGATCCTATAAGTCTGTCTAAAAGCATCCTTCTTCAAGGTCCAGTTAGAATATTCAATAAATCATTGGACGAGATTGCGAAAGCTCCGCACTGTAATCTATCCAAAGATTTCATCCTAATGAATTGTAGATGAATCACGACGCAAACTATTGATGATTTATCTCACCTATCGTGATCTATTGTCAGTGACATTGTTGAGAAAAATGATTGAGTCGTTACTTTCCCTTTATCGACTTCAAGAACTTAATTACTTTACTATCGTTTCTGTAAAAAAATGAGAAGATTTTAAATGACCCAGACGGATAGACAGGAGAAGGTCAAGTACTAAATTGGTAAAAAAAAATTGCGTAAGTTAGTACACACGCAAAGGACTCAAGATAATGAACTTGGTGAGAAAAAAGTGTCAAAGGGCGTCAGAAATTCTTGCACCACTTTGGTTTTCGCGATAATTGCCTCTATTACTTGACAAGTTGGATTACTCCACACTATACAATAAGAAGATAAAATCAGAACTCTGTCGACATATGTGGTAACGTTATTAACAATAGATGTTAATTACAAGAAGAGCAACAGTTATATCACCAAGTTCAAGCTTTCGTTTAGTGCGGCACGCATAATTTCCCCCAAGTAATTTTCCGCTACACATTTAGAGCAAAAACTTCTTTGTTTATTGTAACGTTTTTGAATCATAACCGGATAAACGCCTAAAAGCATTGTGGTAATTAATAACCTTCAGCAGATTCGGATAATTCGGCAGAGAAAGATAATTGCGTTTTAAAGAGTACCGACTTTTAATTAATTAAAAAGTATTGCTTGAAATATATCGATGAGTCAGAGCAAAAGCAAAGCTTTGTCCTTAAATAATTGACATTTTTAAATTGATTTTACTGACAGGGTCTTAACGCGTTTCACCCAAATTTACGCTATAATTATAATGGGATTATAAATGTGGTCGCTGCCAATCATTACGAAAAATTGAGCTGCACTATATAATTTCGACGAAACGAATAGCTACGAGTTTTAATTATTTTGGTCATTAATATTGAGGGTCATTTAATGTTAAATTGAATGGAAATAGATTAGGAAGATTGCTCGCTCGTACGAAATGACTTTTTTTTATTATTTTATGTTTGGCTTCCTCTACGTAAACAGGAACTGCTTTGAAAAACCAATTTCCCTCATCTCTTCTACCATATTTCAAATTATTTAATAAAGTCTATTACAACTCTCTACGCTTCAGACGCTCCAATTTTTGCAACATTAGTGAATAAAATAGCTTCCCAACTTGGTTATTTTTTCAACGATAACGATAGAATTTGGGGATTTTACTTTTCAAAACTTGCTTATTAGATTTTATTATGTAGTATAGAATACAATACTTTTTATAAAATGAGCGCAAGAGACTTTAAAAATTTTGATAATTTAAAGTATACCCAACCAAAATTTGGAGTTTCAAAAAAAACTGTTGTGAATTACTTTCTAATTGGGCTGTAATTTCGAAATTTATGAAGGTTACTCCTCTAAACTTGGTTGTTTGATCTACAAAAATGCAAAATTTTTGAAAGAGCGAAACAGTTTTTAGAAATGCTTGTCTTTTAAAGAAACGGATATTTTTGAAAATTCTCGAATATAGCTTTGCGATTGAGTTGTTAATTGAACGTTAGTATTAAAACTTTGAAATTTTACTATTATAGACTTGCTTGTTAAACCTGATAAATTACAAAATTATAGAATAAGCAAAACAGATTTTCGAAATTTTTACAATTCAAATTATTGAAAACTATGAAGCCTTTGTCCCCGCGACAAAACGCAATCTGTTGGTCATCGTTCGTCCACCAGTTTGCAATGGTAGTTCCTGAGACTACGTTTCGGAATTCCACCATGCTGTAGATTTCACTCCATCGATGCTCGCAGATCCATCCATTGGTACAGGTGTCATCCTGGTTGAATCCTGGCGATTTTATATTCCCGTGGTCGTCAGCAGGAGGTCCTGAAAATTCTTTTAATTTTTTTACAATTCAATTAGTGAAAACTATGAAGCCTTTGTCCCCGCGACAAAACGCAATCTGTTGGTCATCGTTCGTCCACCAGTTTGCAATGGTAGTTCCTGAGACTACGTTTCGGAATTCCACCATGCTGTAGATTTCACTCCATCGATGCTCGCAGATCCATCCATTGGTACAGGTGTCATCCTGGTTGAATCCTGGCGATTTTATATTCCCGTGGTCGTCAGCAGGAGGTCCTGAAAATTCTTTTAATTTTTATTTAGAGTACGAGGAACCAACCTTGATCGAAGTTAGTGAAATCGTAGCTTGAAATTATCCTAGTGGTACCATAAGGATGCGCCAACATAAACGCAATCGCCATTTTGTACTGTTTTGCAGTTTTATAAGTCAAAGTGTGTCCATCCCGGTCACGCTGAGTGTCATGATTATCGATAAAAGCAACAGCATCGAGTCCTTTAATTAAGCCCCAGTCAGGACCCCAACTAACCAACCACTTCAGTTTGTCGTGTCCTCGGAACACGTTGCTCAAGGATTTTCCATACTTGAATTCCACTAACGCTCCTAAATTTACATAGTCCCTGTCTGGACAAAAAAGTTAATAAAACGTGGGCACCCGCTTGAAGTCCTACCCATGTTTGGCACCTCTTGATAGATAAAAGGTCTCGAATTTTCAGAGAAGGCAAATTTCGAGTTCAGGTTTTTCAGTCGAGAGTAAATTTCTTTGAGATTGGCGGGCCACATGTGTCTGGCAGCGTCGATCCTGAATCCTGCGACGCCTAAATCGATCAGATGGTTCATAAATTCTACTAATTTGTCTCGGACGTACTCTTTGCCCTGAAAGAAAATCGTTACCTCTTGGGAGGCTAGCATCAAAGTAGGAAGAATGTTTCAATTTATCGAAAACGCGAACTTATTGGGGATTTTTTTTTCCTGCAGCTGTATAAAGCGTACAATAATATGTACTTTTTTTAAATTGGAGACACATTTGGAGAAAAATATCGAATTATTATTGCCTGCTCGATAAAAAGATAAGGCACTCGTCTTAAAAATAAACAATTGTATTGTATTGATTTGTTATCATGCGAGGAAAATAAGTAATCGATAACTGACAAAGGTAATTTGATTATAAACATTGTTTTTACCGCTATAACCGCATTATGTCCATGTTAAATTGTTAGCAACTTCAATCATCATTAAACGAAGGGCTCGAGTTGTGCTAATTTGCGGGCCCTGTTATAAAGCTTTTAATGATCCCGCTGTTGCGTATTACCTCTGTGCCTTTTATTGCGGCCATAATAAACAAAGTTAGAATAAAATTGCAAAACAAAAAATACAGCGATTGACTTTTTTACTTCCATATTTTTCTTACCTGATCCAGATCTCTTAACCCGACGAGCTCGCAGTTCCTCGCATTTTCATTATTATCAAAGTTAGTTATTCAATACATACATACAATTTCCGTTAAAATCGTTCGACCCATATGGCACTCCTGGGAAATATTTGTTTGAGGCATTGCCCACGTTTCCAGCCGTACCAACACCATTTCCGGCCGACATGTGATTGATAACAGCATCGACATAAATTCTACGATCCGTCATTAAAATGTAATAAATGATAAGGCGTTTGATTATCATTACCTTACACCAACAGCGTTACATCGTTTCGTCATATTTTCAAAAGAGTTTTCGTTTCCAGATCTTGTAATCAATACGTAGCTCACAGGCTGATACCGTTCCCACCAAGGTCTCTTGTCAATTATTAAATTTTCGTTTGGAGGTGATACCTGGGGTAAAATTCAGAGATGAAAGAATATTGTTTTCACTACTACCTGGACTCCACCGTATCCTTTGTGTTGGAGGAAATTCTCGCATTCGTTGGCAATGTCGTCCCATTTCCACTCGAATAAATGGACGATCGTGTTTCTATCTTTGCGGAAATGTGGGGACTTGTAACACGGAGTTAAAAAGGGAAGAAGACAAAATGTTAACAATACTAGCAGATTTTTCATTGTAAGCACTCAGTTGACACAAAACCAAGAAACTGAGGCGTTTATCGCTCAGAGCTGACCTGTGGCTATCAAACGTGTTTTTGCGGGGTATTTTTGGACCACAAAAAAGTGGTTAAAATGTTTCTGCCAATTTTTAATTCATTCATATTTTGCGTGTTCACGGTTCATTTAACTTAAAATTGATGAAGAATGCGGCTAATAAACAGATAATTGCTAGTCACAATTCCATCTGAATAAATTTGCTGTACAAAGGACATTTGTATTTTTCATAAAACCGTGACGCGAGGGAACTTTTAAAAGCGTAGGCGCGAATAATTATTACCTTGCTTTAAAATGCGAAATAAACTTCCGTTAACTCATAAACGTCGATTGTTATTTTGAAATATTATAAATGTTAAATGTCTCAGACTTGTAAAATTTAAATTTTCTTGATTTTGGACGCATTTTAAAGCAACCGGACGATACTTGAAAAAAAAACAAAGCTGTGAACTGATTTATTTGACGACATATATTCTCTTGAAACTAAAAGATTCAATTTTTAGATTATCGAGTGAACAGAACACTCTTTATAATGTTTTTACCAACGATGTTATCAAGAACGATAAAGCAAATATCTTTAATCGCACTTTCAAATTGATTTTAGAGTCATAGGTCAAAATGTACAACCTTCGAAGTTTATTTATGACTAAAATATTAGTCAATAATTTTGTTTTTTTTAGGTTTAATTTACTTCTTTATTTACAGGACAAATCTGTGTACAAAATTAAAATCTTTCCGTTTTTTATTAACGTTTTTAGCCGGGAGACAAATTAAATACTCTTAATTAAAAAGAAACTAATTAGTCAATTTTTTATATTTATTTACAACTTGCTCATTAACTTAGCATTGACATGAATAGCGAGTACAGCATCATCTTCAGACTCAGAGAGGGAGATGTCAGCATGACCATCACCACCCACACTCACAGTTTTTCCAGTACAAGCCCCATTTTCCAAGTCTCCAGTAATAACATCACAGTATGTTCCCTCAGGAAGACCAGTGTTCAAATTTTGGTTGATATCTCCTCCGACTGTGAAAGCAACAAATCCTTTGTTTCCTCGACTGAAGGCAATTTGTTGGTTGCCATTACTCCACCAGTTCTCAATGGTCGTACCTTCAACGGCGTTTCTAAATCCAACCATGTTGAAAATTTGGCGCCAACGGTGCTCGCAGACATAACCATTTCCACAAGTGCCATCTTCATTGATGGTTGGAGAGGCTAAATTACCACTGCCGTCTTGTGGAGGACCTTGGTCATTGCTATCGAACGCGAAACTTGACATTACGCGTGTGGTTCCATAGGGATGAGCTAACATGAAAGCAATGGCGGCTTTGTATGGTTTGGGATTTTTATAAGTGAGGATTTGACTTCCTCCAGTTCTTTGGTTGTCGTGGTTGTCGATGAAAACGACAGCGCTGAGACCGTCGAGGAGGCCCCATTCAGGCCCCCAGTTTTCTAAATAGGCAAGTTGGTCTCCTCCTTGGAAAGCGTTGCCTAATTTCACACCATACAAGAATTCCAAGACGGCGCCGATGTCAGTGTACTCATTTTTGCTGATTGCTTCACCACCAAGATCTATAACTTCTTGATAAATGAATGGTTTGCCACCGCTTGAAATGTCTTTAAGACTGCCGAAAATGGCACCTAAATCAGCGGGCCACATGTGCTTAGCCGCGTCAACTCTAAAACCAGCGACTCCCAGGTCTACCAAATGGTTCATGTAGTCAATGATTTTACCTCTGACGTACTCAGAACCCTGTTAATTCAATATAGAGAAAAAAATCTTTTATTTTTGCGCTTACCTGATCAAGATCTGCAAGACCTTCAAGTTCACAATTTCTCACGTTGTTCGCATCTTGGTAATTGTTTATAGCGCAAGAAGCATGGAAATCGTTGGATCCAAACGCAACTCCTGGATAATTTTTGCCATCGCGATCTGCAGAGCTACCTGCAGTACCCGTTCCTGACATTCCAGTCATGTGGTTTATCACAGTGTCCACATAAATACTACAAAAATTTAGTAGAAATGGTAAAAAAACAAGTTTGGTAATATTACTGAACACCAGCGCTGTTGCACCGTTGTACCATATCAGCAAAAGCCGCCTCATCTCCGGATCTCGTATTAATAATATAACTCACAGGCTGGTAACGTTCCCACCATGGTCTTGGATCCACTATCAGATTTTCATTGGGTGGAGAAATCTTTCAAACAATGTTATAACAGAATTTGGGTTAAGAAAAATCTTACTTGGACTCCAGCGTAGCCTTTAGGCCCCAAAAATCGTTCACATTCATCGGCAATATCGCTCCATTTCCACTCAAACAAGTGGACGATGGTGTTTCTACCCTCAGCAAAGTTGGGGTTCTTCTGAGCGAACGCTCCAGAGAGACAGAGGCAAAAAATGGCGAGTGGAAACATAATTAGTTGACTACAATTCCAACTACTACTGCTTATACTTATAGTGAAAAAGCACAAACACTTGTGTCGAGTGTTTCCTAAATTATTTTGATCAAAATGTTGATAAAAATAGATAGACCAACGGAAAATCTTTAGCGGTTTTGTGAACTGATAGTGATAATGTAATTTGAGATATCGAAGTGAAGGGTCAGTTCTATTTCTGGCCTAAACTGGATGAATCTAGAACTATGAATAAATACAACAAGAAATGATTCTTTTCTGTTTAATTTGTAAATTTGACAGCTAAATAATTCCTATTGAACGTGCAGAAATGAGAACAATTTTTATGCCCGATTGCATTATAAAATGTAGTTTTTATTACACAATTTTATGACCATTGTATAGCATCTAATGGTTTAAACGATAAAAATAAAGTTAAATGGTTGACTTTGAGAGTTAAGTAACAAACTCACGAACTCAACAATCAAGAGAATTTTTCATATAAAATTTTGGTAATTCATACATGGTAGGTACGAACTAGACTCACGCATTTGGCTTATTATGCTGATTAATTTTTATAACCGATTCCTAACCTTAATAAAATCATTAATTACATTGTGTCACAAGGTTATGGTGCTCTAAAAACTGTTAAGTGTAATAGATAACCCACATTTTAATAAGACATTTGTGGTTAATCGCAAGTTCCTATTAACGTCTCAGTTAGACGTTATGCGCATGTTTTATTTTTAAATTAAGTAGCTTATGACATTGTAAGTTTTTGTTTTTAAAAACGAAAGACTTAACACTGCTCAAATATCATTTATTCAAAATTAGTTAAAAAAAATTGATTTTTGTGAGTGTAAAAATTTACATCAAAGTTCGCGGCTATGATCTGTAGATAAAATTTTTGTTTTTTATTTGTAATTCTTGTTTATTCTGATATATTTGAATATTATTAATTTATAAGCATAAAAACGTTAACATCTTAAATAAATTTAGAAAAATGCATGTTAACAATCAATTTTTCATGTTTCTTAAACCATGTTTCAAATTGACATAACATAAAATTGGTAAATGATAGGAAGATTTTGAAATAAAGATGTTGTTTGGTACTTTGTTTAGATGACTAAACACCAACTTTCAAGACAGGTATTAAAAATAATTTTATTTTGTCGCGCAGTGTTATTGTTATTAACTTATTACACACACTGAAAATCACCTTGATCTGACGTGTGGTGTGTGCAGTCAAACGTGCGTGATTTTTAAACACCTTCATACTTACAGAAACACAAATATACTTTCTTATTTCTGATCCTATAACTCTGTCTAAAAGCATCCTTCTTCAAGGTCCAGTTAGAATATTCAATAAATCATTGGACGAGATTGCGAAAGCTAATTGTATTTGAATTTGTCCTACAACTAAAAAGAAAAATGAATTAGTTTTTATAGCTCAGATGCCTTATTGAGAACACTATAAAATGTATTGTAATCCATTTCAAGAGTGAAATAGCAGTTTTATGAAATAATAATATTTGCTGACAATGAATGCACTGAAAGATCTGAAAGTCATGTTGTTGTCTAATCATCTCAAATTGAGAATGATAACAAAACTGAGAATATTTTTGAGGACAAGCAGTGCATGTACTAAATTGTTACGTAAACTTAAATCGATGAAGCATTCCGTGATTTACAAGACTTTTAAATCACGTTTCCTTCATAAATGAAGTCTGTCATTTAAAACAAACTGAGCACGCAAGAATGCTTTATTTTGTGTAAACCGCGCAATTAAAACAGTGCTTATTTACCCATTTTTGTGCGAAATGGATGAGAGAGTTGACAAGAAATAATTTATGACCTTATAAAATATTGTCAGTTCAGTCAAAGCGATAAATTAATTCGTATTATCACCTTCCGAATTGGAGCTCCATATCTCGATTTATGTAAAATGTAAATTAATCGCTTTATCCATTGTTAAAATTGGAATAATTTGAATTTATCAAAGTTGGAACGGCCTGAAAAAAATTTTACTTTACGAGTCGGAAAATTTTTACTTTCCTTGAGTTTATCTTAGCGTTTTATTAACATTAAGCCCACGTCTGAACGCACATTTAATTAACTAGTTACCTCGTTAAGTACCTCTATTGCGCCTCTTCTTAAAAATTAAATTAACTAAATTGTGGTTCACGGTTTTCGCCAATGAAAATTGCAATTATCAGTAATGAGATTCAATGTAATTTCATACATCCGTTTGCATCGTGTTAATGTCTGTAAATTTTAGACAAACATTACACAAGACTTTTAAAGTATTTATTAATATTATTGTTTAGGCAGTGACGAACCAATAATTACACTAAATTTCTTAAATGGTTACTTTTGGGGTTAAGGCTACAATTCATTGTTTTGTCTTCTTGAAATTGTGTTGACATTAAAAATCAATTATTGATACTCATCAATACATTTGAGAAATCGAAGATATTTTGTACTGGGAAAACAATCAACTGGATATCATATTCCTTATTGTCTGTTCCACCCAATTTATTACTTCCTTAAGTTTCTCATTTCCTTCCTAAAAGTCCCCAGGGAAAAGCAACTTTGTATCAAATATCTGTGATATTTACCTAGCAACGAGTACAATAATTTTACGGAGCGTTTTAATGACGACACTCTGTATGCAGTATTTCTCATTCCATGTTCCAAATTTGTAATGACTGTGCACGTAAATTTGTATCCACTTCACTTAATTTTAGACTAATCTAAAGTCATTTTGATTCAATGCATGTAATTTCGATTGAAAGAATGTCGCAAAACTCTTTCTTATCTAATAAAATGTATGCAAATTCGCTTGAAGGTACAATAAAAGGTACGTTGAAGCAACAGTGTCGTGGCCTAAAAAGAAAAACATTGAAATCAAAGTTCGACGTACCTAATTATCTTCGTTCCTCCGTTATGTCAATTGAGAGTTTTCTACTTAATTATTTCAGTTTCCAAATTTTTAGTGCATGAACAACCAAAAGATCGATTCTGGCTAAATTTAACACCGGTCTATTTCTCATCGATCCGACTCCTTCTGACAACTGAGTTTGCAAAATAATTGTGAATCGCATCGTGGGTAAGAATACATAACGCAAGTAACGTCAATGTTTGCACAAGACCTGTGTGTATTTTTATATCAAGGTCATAATAATCATCCCTCCAGTTTTTAGACAAGACAGTGCAAGGACTTCTTTTGGAACATCTCCCACACATATCAACGAAGATGTGAATACACTTTCACCCGCTGTAGTTGTGGGGATCTATAAATACCAGCAAACATCTTCATAAACCATCAACTTCGCTGAAGACATCCGTCCGTCGTTTACTATTTTGTGTGTGCAAGTGCGACCAAGCATGAATACATTTAAATTAGTGGTAAGCGTCTGTGAACGGATTATAATCGTCAGTGGATATTTTAATTTGATTTTGGTCGAAAGTGATTGAAAATTTACTAATTTGCGAAATGAGAGAATAATTACACACAATTTAAACTGATATCTCAATTACGAGGATTTTTTTCTAGATTTCATGTCAATAAAATTATTTTCGAGGTCTCGTACGAGTTTTAGTAACTGTTCTCTTCATTGCAGAGCTGCACACTTGCACTATGCTGTGTATTCAGCGGAACTTTAGGGGGACAGCTCACTAAGCGTGACGGTAAGCAAATCAGGTTAATTTAATTAGTTTTCATTTGCATATTAAATTTTTTTTTGCCTTAGCACCCTTGGCTGGAGGATATCCTTCTGGTGGTCCTGCCAAAAGTTACTTGCCTCCAGGCGGTGGGTCGCAACAACCCTCCGGTAGCTACGGTGCTCCTCAACAATCTCAAGGTTTCGGTGGTTCATCCTTCCAAAGTGCTCCATCAGGCTCTTACGGAGCTCCTTCTGGAGGTTTCGGTGGTGGCTCTTCATTCGGTGGTGGTGCTCCTTCTCAAAGCTACGGAGCTCCATCGTCTTTTGGTAAATCTGGTGGATTCGGTGGATCTTCCTCCGGATCATTCAGCGGAGGTAGAGGATCTGCTCCTTCTCAAAGTTACGGTGCCCCATCTGCTCCTTCTCAAAATTACGGAGCTCCCTCTGCTGGTAGATCTCAACCTCAAAGCAACTACTTGCCACCTTCAACAAGCTATGGAACTCCAGTAACTTCGTCTTTCAAGAGCTCGGGATCTTTCGGTGGTGCTTCATCTGGCCGTTCTTCCTTCGGTGGTGCTCCTTCTCAGTCGTACGGTGCTCCATCGCAAGGTCCTTCTCAGTCGTACGGTGCTCCTTCTCAAGGTCCTTCTCAGTCGTACGGTGCTCCATCTCAAGGTCCTTCTCAGTCGTACGGTGCTCCATCTCACGGTCGTAGCTCTGGCGGTGGTGCTCCATCTCAATCATACGGTGCTCCTTCTCAAGGTCGCTCTTCCTTCGGTGGCGGCGCTCCTTCTCAGTCATACGGTGCTCCATCTCAAGGTCGCTCTTCGTTCGGTGGCAGCGCTCCTTCTCAGTCATATGGTGCTCCATCTCAAGGTCCCTCTCAATCGTACGGTGCTCCATCTCGAGCTCCTTCCCAGTCCTACGGTGCCCCATCTCAAGGTCGTTCATCTTTCGGTGGTGCTCCTTCCCAATCTTACGGTGCCCCATCTCAAGCTCCTTCTCAGTCGTATGGTGCTCCATCTCAAGGTCGTTCATCTTTTGGTGGTGCTCCTTCCCAATCTTATGGTGCCCCATCTCAAGCTCCTTCTCAATCGTATGGTGCTCCATCTGGTGGATTCGGCGGTGGTTCCTCGTTCTCAAAACAACCATCCCAGTCATATGGAGCTCCCGCTGGCGGAAACGGTGGGAACGGTGGATACTCTTCTGGTAGACCGTCCCAAAGCTTCGGTGGTTCTTCTAGCTTCGGTGGTTCCTCCAGCTTTGGCAGTCAGCCTTCCCAGTCTTATGGTGCTCCTTCTCAGAGTTATGGCGCCCCTGGTCGTGGAGGACAAGGCGGTTTTGGAGGAGGAAACGGTGGACACGGGGGTAGTGGCGGACACGGAGGTTTCGGTGGAGGCAGAAGCCAACCTTCTCAAAGCTATGGTGCTCCTTCTGCTCCTTCTCAAAACTACGGAGCTCCATCTTCCGGAGGTCAATCATATGCTAGCAACGGCGGATACAGCTATTAAGAACTCGGTCCCTTTGTACATAACTAGCGTAATTAATTTATTAAGGAACGTGCAGTATTAGTACTAACCAGATTTTTATATAAATAAAATGCTTTTTTATTATTTCGAGTTTTATTGTACATTTTACAACAAGTTCTATTTTTTGACTAGCGGACTACGATTTATGTTATATACACTGAACATTCTGACTTAACGACAAAGGCTGTTATATATTTTAGTAACAGTCTATTTACTTATTGAGTATACACAACATACCAAATATAATTTTCTATAATTTATATTTCTATATATTACAGCAACAACAGTGGTCGTAACAGTTTGCTACAGTTTCAATGTACATTATCATGTGAGATATAACATTTACCACAAAACAAATAAATAGATTTTTGAGTACAACCGCAAATTGATTAATTTTATGAGAAACACAATTAAATAATTGAACGATGGATTATACACTCTGTCTCGCCGGAAACCAATCATCCTTTTTCGTAAAGAATCTGCTAAAACGGGTCTTGGTGGAATATTTTCTTATAGCTGAGCAAGATCTGAAGGATTGGTGGTTTTCGTTGAGACACCCTGTACCGTTATTGTTTAATTACATTGTCAGGATGATGTTTCAATTTTAATGGTAAGTCTTTTATCTCTGTCAAACAAAACACTTTTAATCATGAATAAATAATTTGCTAATTATTGTTCCATCACATTTAACACACCGACAAGATTAGAATTCGCAAAAAATGTACAATTAGAAATTACCAACATTTATGCAAAATATTTAGAATATGTAAATAAAATTTATTTATTATTCCAAACATGTCAACAAACGATAAACTTACTTACGGCTCAGTAAATACTGTTAGTTCTAATTATGTACATATATAAAATATTCCTAAAGAGTTACTTAAGGAGCAACAGTGATATGTATTGTTACGTGATAGGACTCAATTCCCCGATATGTATACGTTTCTTCCAAGTATCTCAACAAGTTCGATGTCACGACGTGAAATACATTTTCGTTGAAGACTAAATAAAAACAAATTAATAGATTACTCTTTAAGAAATAACATAACCGGCCAGCGGTAATATAATGGCTCTTTATACCTAAATAGCACCTACAAACTTCTAACACTTTAATGCGAACAGAAGACAAATGTTTATCCCAATCAAAGTGTCGTTTGTATATCCGGATTAGTTCCCGACCTGCCGCCTCCACTGCTAACTGAGCTTCTCAACTTTTCAATATCCGCAGGTAGAATATCATCATCGGCTTCTAAAGCTGGATTAATTCTTCCGTTTCTCTCATCTTTACCAACAAGGGTAGCCGCACCGTAGAGTTTACCCATAGCACCAGAGGCCATAACGGACATTTGTTCACCTTCTTCAAGTGGTTCTCCAACTCTCTGAACATCTTCAGGGATGTTAACAACGCAGTGAAAAATATCGTACCCTGGTGCAAGTCTTCCAGTCTCGAAAACCCATTTTGTCCACCAAGAGACACCGACCAAAGTAATTAAAGATAAAATCATCGCTAAAGTTCTAAACGGAAAAAGTTGGCGTTGGTTTTCTTCGTCCCATCCTGGGAAGTGGATGAGGGCATTTAGTCCCATTTGAGGCTCACCACCTGACAGGCGAACTAAGAAAGCTATGATGTAGGCTGCAAGACTACCGTATGTGTTACAATGGTTCTTGAAGTGGACCACCATTAGCAACTGAGGAAAAAGAATGACGTAAACCAAGTCGGAACACATGGACCTGGAAGGATGTTAGTTAAAAATAAGTTTAAATGTTAGTGGCGGAGTACCATAAACCATAAATGGAAGGAATACATAGAGCCATGATTGTTGCTAGGACTCCTACAACTAGGATGGAGACACGCATCACCCAGATAATTTCCATTTCAGACGCCTTTTGTCGGAAGATTAGCTTATACACGTTTCTTGCAAACATAGAGCTTGCTGAAAGCACACTCGAATCTGCTGAAGACATCACGGCTGCAGAAACTGCACCCAAACCGAAAAACGAAACGAAATCAGGAGTTAAGAATTGAAGGACCATTGGTAAGATCATGCTGCTTTCGTCGGGGGTCAGAGGGTACGGGCCTTTGTAGCCAGTTTCGTTCCATGCTAAAAGAAGTTATGTTAAAATAATTTAAAAGAGAGTGGTAAAGTACCGGTGGATTTGGCTATTGCTCCGATGAGCACCGGTGGTATTGCCATGAGGATGCAACCAAAAGCGGCGACGTATGATAGGAGCTGCGCCCGTGAAGCGGATTTACTCGAAAGAACCCTTTGGAAGTACACTTGCCAAGGAATTCCTCCGAATACGAGCAGCAAACCGTAGTCGATGTAGTAGAAGTATTCATCGCTTTTGAGTTCGCCCATCCAGTCGACTTCCATTGATGATAAGGGAGCCACGTGCTCGTTAGTCCACGCGAATGGAATGCACATCCAAAGTCCGATAAATATGCAAAAGAGCTGGATAACGTCGGTGTAGGCTACTGAGTATAATCCCCCGAAAAGAGTATAGAAAACAGCAACACATGCGCTGAAAATTACGCTCGTTCTGTGATCCATGTCAATGATGACGCTCAACGTAGCACCCAAAGCTGCTAAGATTCCAGCAGCCCAGAAGACTTCTCCGCAAAGAGCGGGGAGAAATAACAGTCCCCCCATTCTCTCCCCGAAGGAATCTTGCAGAGGGTCTAACATAGTGATGTAACCCTGTTGGCGCATCTTATTGGCGAAGAAAATACCCCCAAAAACTAAACTAAGTGCGTAACCAAAAGGTGCCTGGCACCAAACAAGCCCAGTGGTGTATATGATTTCAGCAGTACCATTAATGTACCCTCCACCCACCCACGTAGCTAGAAAGGTCTAGGTTAATGAAAGCAAAAAAGAGATGATCAAGTACCTGTCATGGTAAAAATACCAACAAACAAGCCGATGTTGCGTCCAGCCAGCATAACCTCTTCTTCCGAATCGTTCCCTGATTCCTTTTTCCGGCCCGCCCATATTCCCACACCCAAAATTAGGACGTAAAAAATGATAATCGAAATGACCCCCGCTATGTTAATCATGGCTGCAAAGAAAAGCAGCAGTGCACGAAGTCGCAAGAAAGAAACTTTACCTGGTTAGCTCGTTTCCGTAGGCAAAGAAGTTAGCAAAAAACGTATACTTCTTCAATGAAAATTCCTGTCGATGATGAGTGTCATAGGTGAGTTTTTCACGAGACAACAGTCACCCCAACGCAGCGAAGTTTTTTGAGAGGGACTGTTTCGTGTTCTAAACGCTAGCCCGCACATGGGCGCTTGTTAACTTCATCAAAGCCACACGCACCACAGACACCCCAAAGACATACAATTTTGACGCGCTCACGGCTACGACTGTCCTGGTCCACACTAGGTATTGATCCTCCGTGACGTCAACGGCGACGCCGTCCCATTGGATGGAACTTACCCCGCTGCCTTCGCCGAAGAGTTGGCGCAGCTGCCCCATTGGAGTTGGTGAACGAAACCCACCCTGCCACCCACGAACCACTAAGGTCAGCCGAAAGGACAACAATCGTTCAATACTATCTCATGGAATTTAGGGGCTGTTCGTTTTATCGATTATTTCGCTCGGAAAACGACCTCATTAATTTTTCGGGTTTATAGTGGATTTTAATGGGAATGTTTGCTTATTTTAAGAGGGGTTAGTTTGGCGGGTCAAAGGGCTCTTTGTACGCATGATTTAAGTTAATTTATTAGGGGAAAGTTAAGAGCCCGATTGAATTATGTAATCGGGGTCTTTTCTATATTTGGTGGAAAAAAAACCTCAATCGATAAAAATAGGTTTACTCGGAAAGACAAATGACTCACATTATCAACTAATTGAGCTCTGGAATTTTCCAAATAAATTATATTTATTTACAATCGTGACAAAAAATTCAGAGTATACGACCTACTCGTGTCTTCACCAAATTTCTCTCAAATTTCTGATCACATCTCACGATAAATCACTCGAAAATTCGATTAAAATAATCAAATTTCGACTAATTACATTTTCCAAGGTCCCGAATCTGAATACAAACAAACTTCTTCTCTTCAAACGGGGCCTTTCACCTTTTTTCGATTTTCGCAATTAAACCATCAAGGAAGTGGAATCATCTCGAATGGGCAATAATTAGTTGTCTAACGTAACAAAAACGTGCTTTCCATTTCTAACCAAGTTTTATGTAAATCTGTCAACGCAACGACGAAACGTGTAGTTCAGCATGATGCTTTTATCACGCACAGTTCATAAATTACAAAATAAAATGAATGAAGGTGTGCAGAGGATCAATAAGTTCCATAGCCGGCCTGCAAAGTTAAAAATAACGTTTTTGGTTTGAAAAAGTGGGTGAAGGGTGTGAGAAATTTATAGCACAATTAAATAATGTGTAAAAGTGTCGGTCTTATATGAGGAAATTGCAGATAAAATTAATATTTTGAGTGGATTATATCTCTGTTTTTATAGCTGTAATATGAATAATGGAAAATTTATTTCAGTTATAAAAACAAGGAAATTTTCATTAAAACCAAGGGTAGGTACGAGAAATTAACTTTTGTTAAATGCAAATTAGTTTTATTATTTGCATGGTAACAGTCATTATGATTTGTTACACGTTGCATACAAAATAACGTTGCAACAGTGTTGGATGTTTCTATTTATAGGAAATGTTGGGGCATGTTAATATTTTGATTTCCAATTTTATTTTACTGACTTTTGCTTTTATGATTCTATTTTCATGAGGTTAAATGTCTAAATATTGAATTTAAACGTGAAATAGTAGAAAGAAGAACAAATCCAACAAAAAATCTCATTATTTAAGAATATTTTGGAAGATCTGAAATGAAATCCAAACTGAAGAAAAACAGAAAAAAACTCGAGATATTAAGAAACTGAATAATATAATGGGGAACATGAAAATTAAAGAATCTGATCAATTCTTTTTTTTTGATCAAAAAAAAATTCAAGACGAAACGATTTTGAAGAAATAAATTAATTGTGTTGATTGCTGAAGAGGAAAATGTGTTAAAACAACTTTTATTTAGAAATTAAGCTTTCAAAGTACAAGTTAATATTATTTAAAGTTTTAGTCATATTTGAATAGAAGTTACTAATCTTGATAAGATTTGATAATCGCTGTAAATCGTATATTAAAAACAGTTTTATAAAACACGAGCTTAGTTTTCAGCACGAGTGCAACAAATAGTGATATAGTAATATTTTACGCATCAGGTGAGGTTTGGACAACATATTATGCGCATCTATTTCGCACGAGTAAAGTACAAGACTTTTTCTACAATTGCAGCAAAAAGGTAAATTTAACGACAAATACTTCAAATGACAGTTCAAATAACTATTTTAAAACTGGCATTTGACAGAATTTTTGCACTGTTTTGAGGTGCGGATTCAATCATAAAAATCACGCAGTCAACGGTAAGAATTTGAGAAACCGGCGCGAATACGTGTGAAATATAACAAAACGTGATAAATCATATTTAAAAACGATTGCTTTCTTACAAATTTAATTTCTGTCAAAGTGACATACTTTTACGCACTCTTAAGTCATTTGTACGCACTTATGTCACTTTTACGCATTTCTATCTAAAGGAACGTTATTTTGAAATTAAAGAGACAATTAAAATGCCAACTTTACATATATGTATAACGCTTGTAAAAGAAATTCTTTGTTTACGAAGCTATTAACGCATTTGAGGTAGTAGTGGTCCATTAATGCATTCAAAAAAGTGATAGCTTTGTTAGAACAATAAATTAAAACATTAAAAAAAACGCAAGTCAGGAAAAAGATCATAGAAAACTCGTTTCTTTCTGATTCGGTGCTTGAAGAGTTCCATTTTAGCAGTGTTTTTCAATTGTTTCCGATGCTTTATAAAACCCCTTAAAGCACTGTTTTGCAAGTTGGCACCTACTCCTGTCAGCTGCTTGCCAAAACATGAGATTAATCCAATAATAAACGTAATTTAATGACAGATGACACTTGAATGACTACTAACTCAACCGTTCTAGGAAAATGTTTCTAAATGGAAACTTTTCCTAAAGAAACTTTAAAATAATGCCCCAATAGAAAAAATAGTATAAAACACACGTTTCATAAAACAGATTGGCGCTCTTGTGTTTTGAAAGTTCGCCTAGTGGCTCATTATGTTGCAAAGTTCCAAAAAATTTAGAAAATTTGATGAATACAAAATGTTAAAAAACGCAAAATGTGTAGATAGGTATACAAAAATCTAAGAACTGTACAAAATACAATAATTCTCAAAGGCTATAGAGGTATAAAAATTGTGTAAATAAGAGCCTCAAATGGTTTAAAAAAAGTACCAATACGAAACATCAGATTACAGAACTAAGTATATGATTCTTAGAACGAAACGACTGACTCATGGTTCATGGTACTCTCACTGCCGAGCCATTCATAAAAACACTACCATGGTTAACATCACATCCAGGACAAGTAGTGAATTTATTAAATTCTGAAGCAATATTTACGTTCGAAACGCATGGCTGCACAACCAACACTCGAACAAAAAACGTTAATAAAATAAATTAAATAATTTAATAGCAGAACAAAGCAGATTAAAAAACCTTTGTCTTTGTCAATTAAAGTCACCTACTTTGTCCTAAAACAAACCATCATAAAAAGAAACTAGACAATATAGAAGAACAAAACGAATTCTTGCGGCTTTTGTGAAAGCCATGGGAGAAATTAACTTAAAAAAATAGAATTTTATTATATCATTAGCTGTTTTTTGTTTTAACTGTTTTTTACCACTTTCTTTGATTTCCTTATCCGGGCTTCGCTTTTAACTGCTTTCTAGGAAGACCTTGCGACCTCTCGCAACAAATTTATTTTGTTACCTCTAACCAATACTTTTCAAGTAATTAAAATTGTTATCGCACTCTTAATATTAGTAGTGAACTTAAATTGCGAAGAAAGAAAGTGAAAATCGGAAGTAACGCACATCTGCTAAATAAATAAACCATAAAACGTAACACCAGTCTAATATTTAAATTTCGGCTGGTGTGAAATCGCAATTTATACGTGACCAATCAATGGCTCTACCAACAAAAAAAATCCAGTTTTAACCCTGTTCTTTTCCTTCAATAATTTTTATAATATGTGAAATTCTGGGTAAAAATCGCCTAAATCGGCTCTATAAATCAAAGATGGAATCGGATTCGCGTTTAATGGTTTTCCCCCATCTTCGAACTTTTTGGGAATGGCAGTGTTAAAGTTAAGCCGTTTGAAAGTTGAACATTCGTCAAGTGACCTTTTTGTGAACTTTGTTGGTCTGCGATCGAAGTGCCGATGGGCGGAGTTCAGCAGGAAAGGGCGGATCCAGCAGGAGGCGGTTAAACGGGTGTGACTTCCAGCAGGATCAATACCTGGCCCAAACTTTGTGTTATTTTTACAGGTAGTTAATAAGTTCGGACATTGTTGTTTCTTTTCAGTTACAACATCTAGAATATTCGTTTGTGTTCGTTTTGGTATTGTAAAATACGATAATTTCAGTATAGTTAATTTCAGCTTGAATTGTATTCCATGTTTTGTTGTTTAAGAAAAATTAATTATATTTTGGACAGACACGGCTGTTTGTATGTAGGATTTAATAAATTACATCATAAAAATGATGTAGGAAAATTGTAATGGGTTTTTCACGTGCTCGTGGGCACAGGTTCAAGTAGCATCAGTACAATCTGGGTTTGTTCA
Source organism: Gnatocerus cornutus (assembly GCA_029298725.1). NCBI lineage: Eukaryota > Metazoa > Arthropoda > Insecta > Coleoptera > Tenebrionidae > Gnatocerus > Gnatocerus cornutus. The sequence goes on from CM055514.1 coordinate 12,650,408, forward strand.
CATAATAGAAGCAGGGCACGTCATTTCAAAGTGGATAAGAGATTTTACAACTACAACTGAAGTTAAGATGAAGGAGATATGATCTGCCACTTGCTGAAAAGTAAGCACTTAACTAGCTGCGAGAGATTTATTAAATTTTATTTTCATTTTCGAAATAATAAAAATGAAAAAATATTCAGTAAGCTTGTTTGTTTCCATCCACTTTTGAGTTTACAAATTAACTTGACCAAATAAATCAATTAATTTTGTTTGTGGAATGCAGAGTAATAAATGAATGTAAGCAAAATAAACAAACTTGTCACAACAAAGCTTTGTTTTGTTTAATGATGACCAACAATAAGTAATAATAATAATTGTCCGTTATCGATGCAGACTATAAATTTTGACAATAAAAAAAGGAAAAACATTTTAAAAATAATCCAATAAATTCAAAACAGAGCCACAAAAGGTTGAAGATTTCAATATACCATCTCTTGTTGTCCCAAGGACACTTGTCTCACTTTGATATCCTCCTTGACTGTCCTTGGAATAAGGACTCTTCTACGTACTATATGCACCCTCATGAAATCCTGCAAGGTTAACCACTCATCAGGTAGTCTTAATCTCGTTCAATGACTCAGTCAAACAATTCCTGCATCAAACAAACTCGTTTATTTCCGAAACATCCAACGACAACTTCATTTTGATTATTTTTCTCCAGAAAATTACATTGCACACATGCCAGTAATTCAAAAAGTAATTTCAGCTACAATTTTCCTGCCATATCCAGGAGCGTACAAGCTCCCCTAAAATATCCAGCAGTCATCAAACAACACGTTTGTACTTCCTCTGAACATTTCCTCCTGTTGGAGTCAACGACGGTGGAATCGCTGTATTTTTACCTTGGGCTTTACTCGAAAGTCTGAATCGGGGGGTTGCGTGATCGAAAATTCAAATGAACCTCTGGTGTAGCCCCGGGCTTCTGTGTCCGGAACAGGCGCTGTGGTTGTCGCAAGGGGAAAGCTTTATCGGGGTTGATGGTGAACGATGCATACAAACGATGCTAAATGCTAGTTATAGATTGTAAATGTAATTAAAGAGATTATTTGAGCGATTGGGTCTTGAGTTATCTCAAAAATTAGATTGAAGCATAATCGTTTTTGCATTGATGGGGTTGTGGAGAAAACGGAAATGAAACTATTTGTTAGACAATTTGTTCCTAAATTAAATCGGCGCATCCACCAATTTTAATCTAATCGTATTTTTTGAGATTTGTATCAAAATAAGTATAGAGCCATCATTTAAGAGATGAAAGTTAATAGAGCATTAGCTCGATGTAACTCTCATCCTACTTAACCCGACGAGAATAAGGAAATGCATTAAAAGTAACGAGAACGTATTTGTAAATAACACTTGATTGTCTAGTTCATTACAAAATACTTCTGAGAATAGCGCAAAAATAATTTATCACAATAATTGAGCACAGTTATACTTTCGATTACGCAGTTTAATTACAAGTTGAATAATCTGTAATTATCGCAGTACATAGAGACTATTGTCTTATAATGAACAAATTCTAATAAGTGACGACACCACCAGTTAAAAAAACAATGAAACTAAAGAGAAAATAATTTGCATACGTTGGGAAGCAACTTTTTCATTAAAAAACTTATCATTTTCTGGGCACGAGCACAGATGGTCACGCTTTGATGAACTTTAAACAAAAGTGAGAACAAAAGTAAAAGATGCGTCAGTAAAAATGATGATAACTTTGCATGATTCTCTTTACAACGTCTGTTCTTTTAATACACCGTAAAACTCACTCGAAATTTATGAGCAGTACGAAACGTGATGTAATCTTAAAACACCAAAACTTTGTCCTTTGTGGCCTAATGCATCACAACTTCTTAATTCTTCGAAATTAGATTACGTAGTAATGAAAAGATGACGTCACGGCATGTGAAAATGGGAATTAGGTATTATCTTCATGACAGACGCTGCCAAAGGTCGACATGTTCAACATGAGGGTGGCAGAGAAATCAAATATTCATGTTGGAACGGCTGGCGCTGTATCGACCAGGCGAACTTCCAACCCTCTCCTCACCTGTTTGGTTAGGTATGAGCTTCGAAGTGCTCGTTATATGGACCATTGATTCGTTTTGGTACTCCAAGCATGTTTTTATAAATATTGATTGCATAGACTGTATTAACTGGTAGCCTGCTGGTAGTGGATAAATTGTGGTCTGCCGGGAATTAAAATTCATTATGTTGGATCTACCCACTTGCAAAAAATTAGGCAAATTGCCAATTTTACAGTGGCTGCTGACAAAAACCAGACTTGTTTTAAAACAAATCATTTAAAAAGCGTCCATTGTTTGGTACTAAACCTCTAGCACAGTTCTAATTTTGCCTTTGATTTGAATAAAATTCGCGAATTATTAACGAAAATGTAAAATAAAAACTCATCCTAATAATTTATTGAAAAGCGTACCAAAATAAACGAATGAATAAGACATTTTTAAAGTGCTGTCCTGGCGCATCCACCATTTTCAACGGTTTCTCTTGATACGAAATTAGTTCTTGCAGGGAACAGGTAAATCAGATTACTTAAAATCTCGTCTGTTAACTACATTATGCCACATAAAATACGCGCCGATGACTCCTAAATACCTGAAAATCTTTGAAAGTGGGGTTATTTTCACATCAGCGATTGTTTTACGTGATAAGATTACACTAAACTTAGGTTATCCACTTAAAATAACGAGCGAGTGCCAGGACTAGAATATGTAAGTTATTGGTACAAGAATAGCGCTTTGGAAAATTTGATGTTCTTGTAATATTCTTGATTTTTGTAAATATGTAACTGGAGATTTGGTTTAGTAGGTAGAATTAACAGAAACAAAATTATGTTGATACGTTTCTTGTTTATAAAAAATAATAAAAAAAGTAAGTTAGGTTTTAGTGGGATTGAACAAAAACACGTTTAAAAATAACACTGATCGATAAAGTGTCCAGGGCATTCGTATTTTACCTTCAATACACACACGGGATCAATTATTCAAGTTGTTTGTATGAACAAAGAAGCAAAACTGGAAACAAAATAAATACCATTTGATTCATTCTCTTTCTGTCATTCAACAAAACCAACATTTGTAGATGGTAGAGCCTTCAGGAGCATGTGGAGCAGCAACGAGAATAATGGAAAATCCGGCGAAAATCTCGCACAATAAACTCAGCACATCTCTCTTTGAAAAGCATTTTATCAATTACCACAGATTCATTCTTAGCAAAAACAAGAATTTCATTACCAACCCGCATATCTCCTCAAGCACTTTTGGGTCAGTTTCCATATTTAGCCAATATTAATGTCAAAGCCATAAATTAACGAAGACGTAAAATCGGCGATTGGCCTATGAAGAGTGACGTCGGCGGCGGCCACCAATGAAGGGGTGGCATAAGGGCGCGTGCCTCGACACAAACCCGCCCCCAGAAATCCCGCGCCGCCAGATTATAGCGTGGGCTGCGTCTCAGGAGCGGTCGTACGTAGCGGGAGTGAGCCAAACAGTGCACCTGGACATCGGCACCGTGGAGACTCGCGGGCAGCACGGCCCGGGAGGCAGCCTTGGCCTACTCGGAGATTCGCGCGTCGCCAACAACATTCGCGGTTTCTTCGCCACCCGGATAGGAAGCGCGCTACCAGACACAGGTAAGAAAAATTCACGCAAAAATGCTTTTTTTGTTCGGGAATTACGCGGCCAGACGGGCTTAAAACCAAAATTTCGGTTCCCTCCAACGAAGATCCAATTTTTTTCTGCTCAAAATGGCGACTGTGCACAAGATGGCTGAAATCAATAGCTATGTTACGTAATGCATAATTGAGGAGCCATGTTAAATTTTTACTGCAGTCTGAAAATCTAATGTCAAAACAGGTTTTTCAAAAAGTCGAAGTTCGAAATTAAAGATAATAGTCTTAATTGTGTTTCTCCATGAAACAAAATAAAATATAAAACGTTTGAAGAAGATAACTTGGTTCGACGAAATGTTTTATTCTCGCTCTTGTTGAAGTTGTGTGAAAATGTGCGCTCCAACCTCCGCGACCTATAAAAAATACGGGGTGCGGGGGGTCAGCGCAGTGCCTCCCCACCCGGTCGTAGAAAAAGACTAATTTGTGTTCTATGTCCAGGTTAACCCGATGGCACTGCGCTCCCCCGTCCCCTCCGAATCGCTCTAAGTAACCACGTCGCGCAATCCGCTGTCTGCTTGCTGGTCTTTGGCCGACATGACGACGATTCCGATAATAAACATGGAGTTCGGAGAGCTGAAGGAAGTGGTGTGGACCAAGCTGCAGGAGCCGCGCACCCAAAGAAAACTCATCTTAGTAATAGTGTCCATAGCCCTGCTCCTGGATAACATGTTGTACATGGTAATAGTACCCATCATCCCCGACTATCTGCGATACATAGGTGCCTACAACGACGAAGTGATACTTCCGGGAAACTCGACACTTCCACCAGGTACTCCGTACAAACACGACCACCACGGCCAGGACCAGGCTACAGGCATCCTATTCGCATCCAAAGCCATCGTCCAGTTGATGGTGAACCCGTTCTCGGGAGCACTGATCGACCGCATCGGATACGACATTCCCATGATGATAGGGCTCTGCATAATGTTCTTGTCGACGGCGGTGTTCGCGTGCGGCCGAAGTTACGGCCTCCTATTCTTCGCGCGAAGTCTTCAAGGAGTCGGCTCGGCTTTCGCGGACACCTCGGGCTTGGCTATGATCGCCGATCGCTTCACGGAAGAAGCGGAACGATCCAAGGCGTTGGGCATAGCTCTGGCATTTATCAGTTTCGGATGTCTGGTGGCCCCTCCTTTCGGAGGCGCTCTGTATCAGTTCGCGGGGAAAGAAATGCCGTTCCTTATCCTAGCATTCGTGTCGCTGATGGACGGTTTCATGCTACTCTTGGTGATGAAACCGATCAAAACCCAATTGAAAGAGCAGCAATTCGCGGCACGTCCTTCGGTTCCCATTTGGCGCCTTTTCATGGACCCTTACATCGCCGTATGCTCCGGGGCCCTCATGATGTCCAACGTGGCTTTGGCGTTTTTGGAACCCACCATTTCTCTTTGGATGGAAGACAATCTCACCACCGAGAACTGGAAGATTGGAATGATCTGGCTGCCGGCGTTCTTTCCTCACGTGTTAGGCGTCGTTTTGACGGTAAAAATGGCGAGAAAGTATCCGCAGTATCAATGGCTGATGGCAGCGGGAGGGCTCGCTCTAGAAGGTTTGTGTTGTTTCATCATCCCATTCGCCAGTTCGTACAAGTCTCTTATGATCCCGATTTGCGGCATTTGCTTCGGTATCGCTTTGATAGATACCGCTCTTCTACCCACCCTTGGTTACCTGGTGGACGTGCGTTACGTTTCGATTTACGGCAGCATCTACGCCATCGCCGACATATCATACTCCGTTGCGTACGCTGTCGGACCTATAATAGCTGGAGGAGTGGTAGAAGCAATAGGCTTCACAGCTCTCAACGTAGGCATCGCTTTCTCAAACCTCTTATACGCTCCAGTATTAATGTACCTCAAGCATATCTACGACTTCAAACCTTTCGAAAACGAAGCCAACATCCTCATGTCAGATCCGCCGAACAAAGAGTACCAAACCTATTCGATGCAAGAACAAAAACCCGTAACTGGAGATATCCAAAACCATCTAGAATACAAACAACAAGAAACCAATTTCGACGCCAACGGGACCTACCAGCAACAAGGGTACGCCGAACAAGGCTACGCCGAGCAAGGCTACCAACAGAACTACCCGAATTATCAACAAGAAGTTCCAAGTTACCAGCAAGCACAACCAGCTAGACCTCCAAGTTGGAATCAACCACCACCACAGCAGCAGCAGCAGCAACCAGAACCGTCAAATCCGAATCCGTTTCGACCGGCTGAAACAGGGCGAAACCCTTTTAGGCAAGGTTTCTAAGCTCTATGTGTATATTGTATATTCGTGTAAGTGTCCCTGGGTGTTAATTATTACAGATATATGTACATATCACACCAAATGTTCCTCAACTGTACATATCAGCTAAAATCACAATGCACCGGTCCCATAGCTAAACTTCAAACAAAAATAGCAACTTGTAAAGTAAACAATAGCTCTATATAAACCACAAAATAGACTTTCTGACTGTGAACATTACAAGTCGTAGCTCTTCAAATATCGTTGTGTTCTCTAGGTTGGTTAGTAGATAGGAGTTTCATTTTCGTAAAATTATTTTCGACATTTTTATAATTATATCAACTAAGATCACATACATATCAGAATCGATTGATTCGCTTGTTATATCGTGATAGGTCGAAATATTGGCCACTTAAGTTTAGATTAGCTATAGGCTAGGCTAGTTCTTAAGATAAGTCACTAAGTAGCCCGCATCACACCCCCGTCTCCTCTACCATTTATATATTATTCAAGTTGGATTTTATTGGTATAGCTCTCGACTCGATAGTGTCAATTCCCTTGTGTATAGCGTATATGTGCAAAATGATCAAAGTGTTATTTTGCCGTTAGTATAAATACGTTCGGGAACCAGAAAAATTGCTCAGCTATGTAGATATTCAAATGTATGTAAATTTACCCCGAATCTTTATCTATCCAAAAATGGTATAAACCAAACTCTTTTATTTCACGGCAACTATAATGTGTACTTTTGAGTTTAATCAGGCGCAAAAATTAATCTAATCTAACCTAATTAAATCTAAATTAAAACAAAGAGAACTAATAAATAAAATCCAATAAACTATAATGTATGTTCATAAATAATGATAGAACTATACTTGGTTAAAAGTAAACTTTCTAAAACATGCTTGTAGTTGTCGTATGTAAGTATGTAAACTAGTAAAGCAATAAAAAGAGTACATAGGGACGCCTTTTGAGTTGACCAAATAGCGCGGATTTACTTACCTACATCGAAAGATTATTATTAGATGTATCTCTGTAAAGGTGCCTGTGAATATATACTATATACTGTAATTTTTGGGCTTATCGTTCTACTTTGCGTGCTTTCTAATGCAATAGAACTTTCTTAGTTCTATCGCGTTGGAATCAATATTGGTTATTTAAAATTGACTGCAGCTTCTTCCATATCCCTAGAGCCAACGAGAGCGATAAAATCTCATTTCTCTCGTTAGCCGGCTTTAAAATAATATACTTCTTAGAGTTTTTAATACTTTGACATTATCTCTGTTTTGTAAAGTACTGATAGTCTAAACTGTTAACTGATTGGAAAAGGATGCATGTGAATATTAGACACTAGATATAGGAACTAATTTATTGCAGTAATATACTATAGTTGTATTGTTTCAATGTAGTATAATTTCAACTGTGTAAAGGGTGCTGTTTAATTATTATTGTTGTTGTGAGCACCATAGGCTCTAACTGATTCTAAATTTAAAGATTTAATTTTGGAGATGTTAGAATTATTGTAGACTAGTTTTAATATGTTGATTATAGAACCAGTTGCAGCCTTTATTATCCAAGGAGCAATCACACATGTACTGACCGTTTATCGATATCTGAATGGGTCTATTAAACTAATTGTTATTGAAAACGTCGAGATTTGTTTAACCCTCATTAACTCTCATTATCATGATATTAATATCAAGAAACGTTTTTCTCTTCCTTTCTAAGATGTGTCGTATTTAGGATGGTTTAGCATTAGAACAAAAGTCGGTAGTTCAAAGCGTACTAAAGAATTTTGAAGATTTTTGGTTACTACGAAAGTGGACATTTGGAAAATCTGAACATCTAATCAGAATATTGCAATTTGGGATAGTTAATTTTTAAGTAAAAATTAAGTTTTTCGTGTTTAAGTAAATAAATCTTAATAGTCTAAAATCAAAACTTTCTAAGAATTTTTTCATGGCTTTAGCGTCCAAAACTACCAGTTTCTTCCAGATTTTGACACTAATTTGGCAATATATTTTTTACTTCGTATTTAAATTGACAAATTGTCTTTTTGTAATTTCCCAAAAACTGTTTTGACTATCTTGTTAGAATTTTCAGAACCACCGATTTCAGTAGAAAAAGTTGGAATTTTTGTTTTGGTGTAAAAATCAAAATTTAGAAAACAATTTCTCTTGTTTCTTAATATACAAGTAAAGTAGAATAATCCAGAAGCAAATCAAAAAAGTAATCTCTATTCAGTCAGCTCTCGATAATTCGAATTTTCTGGTTATATAAACTAAATGCTCGGTACCATTGAATTTACTACTCGTTAAAATGAATTTTTCTTGTGATTGATGGAGATAAAAACAAAAAGACTGTTAATCGTTAATTTGAACAGAGACTTTTTTACGGCTCTAAAGTGGATATTTTCTAAAAAGCAGTAAAAAATTTTTGTTGTATTTTATTTGCATGATTAATTTATCGAATCGTTTTGATTGGTCATCCTATGTTTATATTTGAATTTTTTTTCTCTGTAGTTTGAACTTTTTTGAAAAAAAAATATTTCAAAAGGAAACTTATAACTTTCGCTAAATCAAACAACTCGATAATTTGAACTCAATCTGGTCCCTTGGAATTCGAATTGTCGAGAGTATGTATTTTTGTGATATAAGCTTATGAATTATAATATAAACCCATTAAAAAACAAATTTTGAAAATTTTTGGCTGGCACTAAAAGAGAAAATTTCTAAAATCTAATAATGGTCTACTTACATTTTTATGGCAATTTAGCACAAATGATAGTCAAAACAAAAATAGTGACGTCTCCATGCTTTGTTGGTAAAACTTTGAAAATTTCCAAAAATGGTTTCTGTATCTTTATATTTTTGCAATTGAAACACTATATTATAATCAAGTAGAAAGCAGTAACTCCCAAAATTTTAATACTTTATCGTTAAAATTCCCAGAAACGCAAATTCAGACATAAAATGTTGGTAAATGAAAAAAAATGCTGTTTAATTTGGTACAGATTTTAAGCAAATCTAAACTAGTACCAACCAAATTTTAATGCTGTCAGAATATTGAAATAAAAATTAAAATCCATGTAAAACGGACCCTATAAAAGCCGGAATCCTGTTCATTACTGGAAAGTTTGACAGTCCCAGTAGAATTTCTTCTTAAAAATACCTGTATATGAACCTGATCAACTTTGGGAAGCCAAAAAACGGACCATTGGATATTTAGGACGAAAATTTTTTATTTACTCCTTCAAATTTTCTTAGGAACAAGGAATTTTGAATATCTATTATTTTGTTTGCTTCGTATTGTATTTTACCTAATATTCTAGGTACTTATTATAAATTTTGGTTTATGACTACCAAGAATTTTGCTTTCGAATAAAAATTTAGATATCGAAAAATTAGAGACAATGCAACTGATGGAAGAAAAACGTTGACTTTACAAGTATAAAAACAGATAAACCGAGTTCAAGAATGTGATAATTTAAGTGTTAAACAATTAATAACTTAATTTAAATATGGAAAAGCGCAAGTTTATCATCTGTTCAAAAATAAAACAGATTTAACAAAAAATAGTTACGAAAAATTTGTGTTGCTAAGAACAAAGATGTAAACAAACCAGTGTAAAAGTATCAGTTTCCCTAACATTTCGGAAATTCCGAATTGTCTTTTTGATACAGAATAGCATTTTTTGGATTTTGGAAATATTTAAAACCTACTAACATTCCGATGACATTTCGTGACGAGTGGAAACATTTCCAAATTTTTTGAATTTTTAAAAACATTGCGATTTATGAAGCATAATTGGAATACATTTTTTTATAATATTCGTCCCGTCTGTTCGATAATTTTTTAATTTGACGTGATTAATTACCGTGACGAAAATACTGAATTTGAAGCAAACCACCAGCGCCAGCGCTCGCTTTTTTCGTCTGCAAACGAGCAAATTGTGTTAAAATAAATTCCATCATTAATTCGTAATTAAAACATAGAGCACGTAGGGCAACGTAATTGGCTAATTCTGTCGGTTCCATTGTATAACAGAGGGCAACCGCATAGCAAATCACCCCTAGTTCGTTATCTCTCAATATTGGAGGGTTGAATCCAAGGGAATGCTTGTTTAGAGGTACTGTTTCTATTCCATCGTAATGAATTAAACGGAACAGCCCTACCTTCCTGCTTTTTACTTTATGTGTCCGAATCTACATTAGCGTAATTAGAAGTCTACTTTGCGTTCCTGCTGCAGTATACACTGCAGGAAACAATCTAAGTGCATCCAGCCATTATCAAAAACCATAACGGGCGGTTTAGGTACTTTACGCCTCATAGATTGCCCCTAGGATCATTGGAAGGGCTATAAATAACCTCCGTCTCATTTAGAGCTTTTCTCAAAATCGTAGTTTCCTGTTTATTTATGATTTAATTAAAGATCGACGCCCTGGTCAATACAGCGCCTCCTCCAAGCCGACTGAAGAGCCCTCGACTTGTGTGTTCTTTTAGCGGAGACCGAAAGAGCTGGTGCTTTATAAACAGAAACAGGACTCCCTAGAGACCAAGGGTCTGACCCATTCTACGAATAATCGATAGATTACAAAAGGGAATCCTGGTTGAATCACCTTTGCAATGTCACGGACTTGTAAAGGATTTTTCTCAACTTTGGTTATTTACAAAGAAATATCTCTTGTAAATCGAATGTACAGCAGTCAACGAAACTGAATAGAAGATGCGAACCATTCACAACTTTACGACACACTTGGCGAAATTGAATGTGTCAATGGGATTTTTTTCTGTGAAAAGATAAATTGGTGCACAAACTGACTTTCTCTGCAGGAAAATTCATTTCGTTCAGGTATGAAAAACTCCAACGGGGGAGCTAAATTAGATTTTCTCGCAGTGTTGCGAATTTCTCACGTTCCCATTAAGGAGGAAGATTAGAATTGCAGAAATGGTGGATTTGTTTTACGTCAAGCTTTTATGAATTGAAGTAATTGAAATTACGGCTTTGCATGCCGAGGAAGATTTTTTCAAATGAATACAAAACCTCGTTATTTCGCGTTTTTGCATATTCAGAGCGCGAAATTATACCCGCTGTATTAAAATGAAGCAATTTAGATAAAAATAATGATATATTAACAGAATAAGAATTTCAAACAAAAGCTTTTTGGTAAAGTCTGGAAGTTCAATACATCAAACTTCATAAACGTAGTAGTGTCACTACTATAATTGCCACGTTCCCTCCATCTAATGATATTACAAGGTATTAGAAGATTATGTCGTTTATTTAGTGTCAGAAAGCCGTTTTATTGCCAATTTAGACTGTTTGTGTAGTAAAGTCAACGTTGTGAATTCCTTCGTAATGATAACAAATTTCCTTCAACGTCTGAAGTAACAAATGCATATTCCGTATTTACTCGGAAGCAAAAAGTCCATCGTAAATACAAGAGGTTATTGTTTAATTAAGCGCTTTAATGACTATGCGAATTTAATAACGTTAATATCTACGGTGATGTCTAATATTGCTTTATTTTATGTCACACCCCATTTATGACTGTTGCAATAAATGTTTCACGATGCACTCCCTACACAGAAAGGCTTTCGCTATTCCTGGCATCACCCCGCATAAAGACACGGTGGAAATGCGGCACTGTTATGAATATTAATGCTCTGAGTTCTGTCATCGCTGCAAGGATGAACAATAGAATGGTTACGTAAGCTATATTTATTTTCCTAACTGGCAGGGGTCCTTCACATTATCCCCTGCGTTTATCCCACGCAATATGCCGAAAGAAAATAAGATTTTTAAGTAGATGTTGAAAGGAAGAGCAAGGGAAATGTGCCCATTCCGAATTGTTTTTACACAGTAAATTGCTATTTCACAATTGTTCATTATGACGTAATTGTATTGTAGATAAGCATTTCAAATTTAAACACCTCCGACAATAAACCACAAGCTATTAAAATATATTGAAAAACAAAGAACCGATATATTTTACCACACTTTATTGATTCTACAAAGTCAAAGAGCAAACGATATTTCCTCCTCAAAGCAAAACAACAAAGAAATGAGTTTGAAACCACCACCGCAGTGTTTATTTTCCAAAACTTCGACCGCTCCTGCATTAATTTTCCACTCCCCCATGCGTTATTTATTTCTTAACAAAACCGCCTCCAGCAATCTTCCAATCGAAACACCGCAGTTTCCCAAAGAAGGTGCTGGGACTTCCCTCGCGGAAAACTAACATAATAAACAAGATGATGAAGTGTGGCATAAGTTCCGTTCGGATATTTCAATGAGTTCCTCATAACTTCCGGTTGAATGAAAGAGAAGTGCGGCGCTTTGTCGAACGAGCGGGTGCCGAGTCAATTGGGCGTGCAGAGGGCTAAAGCCCTTCACGACCACGGATCAGCAAGATTGGCTTTGTTAGCCGGCCCCAGCCCTAACCATGTAAGACTAAAATAACTGCTGGGAGTCTTCAGTTTTTCTAGCTTTCGACGACGATTAAACCAAGCGTGCATAATTTAATGAGGCTGGAGAGACGTTGCTTGGACCAATTATAAGGACAATCTGGGGAAAGAAATTTCTCTTTGTGAAGGTGCAAGTTACAAAAAGTCATAACTGGGAAAACGTTTTTTTTGGTTGGGATTCGCAGTGTCCGATTACCATAAAAGATAATAAAATAAATGATGAGATCTTTATGAGAAACCCTCTCGACAATAAAAGAGAAAATATATCATGCACGATCCGAGTTGTCTACATACAGATGCATCTACCCCTGCAAGGATTATGGCGGTCGGGCGTGTAATCCTTACTATCGCGACACGGAATTAGCGTCTGATAACTGTCCCCCCAAGTTTTCCCGTACCTTTGTTTCAGTTTTATTACATTTCACCGCAGCTTAAAGGATTGAAACGTTTACGGAGGAAATAAAAAATGTTTCTTAATTTTCTTGGACCTGTTCTAAAGCAATAAAGAATAACAAAGAAATGACATAATATTTTTAGTTACATATTTACAAAATTAACATATTACAGGGTAGAAAAATTAGATGGTGCACATTTTGAACTTAATCGAAAATTTTTAAGGATGGCAAATTGCCAAAAATACGACAAATTTTCCATGTAAATTTACGACGATCGTCATGTGAACAGACAAACTTTCCTGACTTTCCATAAGCAAAATTAGGTTGAAAGTTGAGTTTAACTGAATGTGGCATCAATCAAAAGAATGAAACTTGTCTCCTATCTGTGTGCAGAATTTATGCTCTTACGGCGAGCAGTTAAAAAAAAACACGAAATCTGTTCTGAGCAAGATTTCGAATTCAAGTAACAAAAAGTTAACTCATCTCATGACATTAAATGCAATTTTTTTTTTGTCTACAAAGCTTTAGGAATGTTATTATAGTCCTTCATTTTATTGTTCTAAACAAATTGTCAAAAGTCCCCATCGATGATAGGTGTGCTACTAAAAAAGTTACGCGATGGTAAATGTCAAAGAAAACAATTCTTTGCAAATATCTCGCCACGGATGATTCCAACGTCAAAAACACCTATTATAAAAAATTGTACCTTGTAAAACTTGCAACAAAAAAACTTATAATATTTTTCGTAGGACTAATCGTTTTCAAAATATAGTGATTAGTTTAAAGAGAAGACAAATTTGTTGCAATGGGCAGCTTTATAGGGTTGGAAAGAATATTATTTTCTTCGACGAGGCCTCATATAATTAAGATTGAACTTCACAGGTAAGTTCGTTTAATCTATTAATTAAATGTTATACGTAAAATATAATTCGTCTGACATTCTGTTCATTTTCAACGGTTGTGTCTAAAATTAAAGTAAATCAAATAACTGAATCCTGACCCAAGCCAACACGTAGACATTGTTATCGTTTTTCAATCTCGTAAAAAAAAACATTCCTTTCACATCGAAAACATGGTAGTAATTAATAACTAGAATAATTATATTTCTAGTTCCAATCACAGAACTAACAATTGATTATTTTTAGGACAGTTTGTTTTGCATCGATTAAATTATCATGGAAACATGTCTTTACCATAATTGGATTTATTATAACTAAAAATATTGTTTATTACCGAATCTTTGCTATAAAACTATTATACTATTATATGGTCTTTGGTTAACTTGATAATAATTTTTGACCATCTCTCTTAATTTCAGATAATCGTTTCAATTTGCTTATCTGATTATCTTCATAGAGAAATTGATGAGAATGTCACATTTACATTGCAGATTCCGTTGTCGAACTAGAGATATGTTTTTTTAAACCTTTTGATTTAAAAAAAATAAATTCAACAATTTATCGACTCATTTTGTTGGAAAATTGTGCTAGTACTGAAAAAATATTTCATTCAAATTTATGATGAGAAAAAAGCAAAACAGTATATTAAACAGTTTTCTAAGCTATTTGTGGAAGACAGACAGACAACAATTTTTAAAATTGTCACCAACGAATCACTATCAAAATAACGTATGATCAAGGCAATAAAAGACATTAAATTCTATACTAAACCAGGTTTATTAACAACAATCACTTATCCATTGAAATTGCTACAGATGAGATTTCATTATTTTTCGTTCACTTTCATAAAGTTTTACTTTATAGCATGAATTTTAATTTAATTTAATTGTTTGTTGTTGTAGGAAAGAATGTCGAAAGTACCTTAAATCATCCTAATAATAAGAAAACTCAAGAATAATATATACAACTCAAGAATAAAAATATACAACTAAAGAATAAAAATATACAACTCAACAATGAAAATATACAACTCAAGAATAAAAATATACAACTTAAGAATGAAAATATTAAAGTTAAGAATGAATTTCACCGGGAACTCCAATGGCTTCAACATCAAGTGGAAAGGCATCAACGCAATTAAGAGTGGCTTTAAAAAGGCCACAAAGTGTTGCTGTTCAAAGCAGAGTTGTTTCTGCATATTTTTGTCAACATAACAGTTAAAAGAATGTTTTTAAATTTTTTGTGTTGGCGGTATGGGATGAAAATATTCTCCTATTATTTGCTAGATCCTTCGATTGCTGTGGCATAATTTTAGATCTTATAATAATAACACAGCTATATTGCTTAAAATCACCTCAAGATCTGTTATTCTTTTCTTTATTAAGAAATCACACCAATCAAATTAATAAATCAGAAAGGAAAATTGTATAAAATGTTTGAATTCTCAAATAATAGGACCTATTAAGTATAATTCAAAATTCAAGGAACTTAGGTTCTAAGTTAAAATTCACATTTGAACACATACATTATAAATAGATATTTCCCTAACGAGTTAGGAACAAATTTTTTAGGCGGTTTGAATAGAATAATTGGTTAAAATTTCTCTAATTTTAGCATTTTGATATAAAAATTTTGAAAATACCTTGTCACCACAGATCGTCGCTAAGATTGCTTACTCACATCCATTCATGGTGCACGATAAATTTCATATCCGCACAGATTTATGCAATTTTCAACTTTCTAAAGTAGTGTGTCATTTTCAAAACAAGCCGTTTAAAAAAGTATATACAAAATTAAAGATAATTAAATAATCTTAAAAGTTTTTTCAGGCTACCCTCTCTCTATACGCATTTTCCGAGCATTGTAAACTGTCCATAAACATTTAGTTTCCGGCCTTGTGTTAAAACAAAGAAACAGTGAATTGAATCAAAAGCTGCAAAATTGGTGGATGCGCCTAATCCAAATGTCATTTTTGCCGGTAGAAAACGACGCACCCTCGCACATGAAACCGCATTTATTCAAAATAATGCCCTTTAATACATCCCTTTGTTTATCCTGCTAGTGTTACCATCCCTCAACACCAGAAAACTCCAGAAACACATCCGCGACTACACATGTTATTTCACATCGTGTAGATTCTGAAGGCAATAAAGCGTTAGGGGAACGCGAACATTTCGAACTAGCAGTAATAGTCGAGACACATTACGTCTACAAAACTACCCCTCCCGGACACGGTTGGAAGACGTGCTAGGAAATGATGGTCACATTTCTCCTGAGGCTCGTATTTCACGGGCGAAATTTAGCACTAATTTCAACCAGGCGAAAAAAAAATGTAACGAGCATATAAGCTATCTGTTACAATTTTACTAGCAACTTTAGTAACGCGTTTTTTGGCTAAAAGTGTGGCAATCCATTTGTATTAAAGTCAGGTTTTGGCTCGTTCAGGACCCAAGAGAATTTTCCCTTGCAGTGGAAACTATGCCAACCCCAGTTTGAACGAGAGAAATTGGATTAAACTAATCGATGTCACGGAGATAAATAAAGGCAGTTATAAAATAACATTTGGGGACAGGTTTGTACTTTCCACGATTTGTTGAAAATGAAATTCTTTGTTTTTACCACCAAATTTCATTTGTACCCATAATAGCAATAGGAACGGAGCTGTCACTAATAATTGAAACTGTCTTTCTGAACAATAAATGGTAGCGAAGTCATTTCTTTTCAATAGCACATACTTTGTAACATAATTTATCATTCTCTTTTGTGTGGAAACGTTCTCATTCGAAAATCCTTTAATTCTACGTGCCCTAAAACCACAATCAAAAAGTAAATTTGGTTAATAAATCATTTTACACATCAAGGAAATGTTTGCCTATGATTTTCATTTTACCAGGAAGTGTGCTTCTAGCCTTTGATGAAATTTTCGTGCCGAAGAACTATATTTAACAGTGCACTTTAGAACTGGGCGTATCGTTCTAGTGATCGATTGCAGGCTTTCTAAAGACGTGTTTCCGAATTGCCTACATCCCCAGATTATGGCTCTGCTCAGATCTGATCTTGAACCGGATCTTGAACAATGCGAAGCATTTTGCCTTACTGATCCAACAACCCATATAAAGGCTGTGTCCTGTTCCTGTCCGTCGGGAGACTGGATAATGACATGCCAGGCGACGAATCGATATGTTTTTACTTTTTTTTACAGGCGACAAATAAAAATTTTGAACTTTTAAAGGGGAACATGCGTAAAGTGTCCAATTACTTCCAACGCAGACCTGAAAGCAATTAGCGAAAGTTAGGGAAAGCGTTGTAATGGTGCAAGTTGTTTCAAACAAAGGCTGAACATGAGTGCTGTTATCTGAGCTGATCGAGTGCAGGGCAAAATCCTTGGGGAACTTCGCATGGAGACAAGTTTTCCAGCCCCTGAATGCCCAGGGCGCTAAGCTAAGGGATACGGAAAATACCATTCCAGAAAGAAAACATTAAACTGTTTTTGTTTTATTATCAAGATAATGTGTCATTGTGTTAGTGTAAAACTTTCCTTTAAACTATAAAGGAAAGTATAAAAATAGAAATAGTGAACAGAGCTTGTTATAATCTGAACAAAGTCGAGTTTCAATTCGCTTTGTGTTATAGAACTTTGTTACCCCAAGCAAATAAAGAAATGTTAATAGCGCTCTCCGAAGTTGCAGTCATTATCCTGCAAACACACGTTAACCTTAATTGCGAAGCCCTTGAAACTCGATATGAAAAAGAAATCTCTCAATTTTCCATCCAACTTTTTCTTGTTCTTTTAATCTAAGCCGTTGCAAGGAACCTGATATTTTTTTCGTTTAGCGACCGACTTATCTGAACTGGTGGCGGTAGAAAGGGATTTGTTAGGGATAAAGCCGCGCCTTAAATTGGCTCCAATATAAGGGCACAGTGAGGTGAGAGACGTCGATCGATATTCCCGTAAATCCTGCTGCGAAAGGCAAGCGATGGTCTTGCAGGAACAAGAGCGTGCATCAAGAACAAGAATCCTGCAGGCTCGTTGATGATTATCTGCCAAGTTGTTTTTCGTCCTTGTTCGTCCCCCGAAGACATCAACCCTCCCAGTCCTGTTCTGTTTCCTTTGTGTGCAGACAAAGTTAGCGTTGGGAACTTTTTAGCCGGATTCTCCGGGGATTTACCTCGGTTGGTATACGTGAGGCGCGAGCAAATAAAAGAAATGCCTCGGTTGCATTTGAACGAGTTTTATGCGACGCGGCAGTGCTCCCTCTTTCAAGGGCGTAATCCCGCGGAATAATTGTTTTATTTAATTTTGGATCGGAACCGATTCGGACAAATCTCACGCCGCGCCGATTTAAACGATTATTTTTTTCAGTTCTCAATTGGTTTTCCGAAAAAACTGTCACCGCAAAAAATCGAGCGAATCCAATCAAGCACTCTCATCCCGAAGAAACTTGGGTCTGCGTGATGTATCTAGCTAATCTCCCGGTTCTATTTGGGGTGTCTGTCCCCAAGCATCCTCGCCTGATTGCTTTGTCAGGTTACTTTATTGTCACTAGTCGCCACATTCCCACCTCCATTTTCCCATTTTTATCGATCCATGATTTGCATTTCTTATCCCAAACCCCCGCAACCTTTGAACACGAAAATGGCAAAGTTCACTAAATAAATCGTTATACTTTAAACTTTAGGGGATGAACATGAGGACGCAGCTGACACCCGTATTTATAACAAGATTATTAGGCCGGGTAAACATCGAAAGGACAAGCTCATCCCAATAAACGTCAAAGCTTAACACGACTATAAATCAGGACCAAGGATGGCAGTTAACAGCAATTAAACGCACCCCGCAGGATTAACGCGATTATAAGTGGCTCTGGTGCCACAACGATGTTACGAATGCAAAGGAATGACTGCAACTTCATTAATTACCCTCGTAATAGCACGAAAATGGGGATGATATAGGCAGTGAGGTGTGGGTTTTCATTTTTCTTCATTTTGTTGCAGGATGGCGCGACTCCCTTCTGGCTTTGCCCAAGAAGTGGCTTTCCGGGACGTCCTTGGTGCACACAAATTCGACAACGGCTAACACTCAGGTAAGAACTTTATTACTCATATCAAGTACAAAGTACCTTTTGGAACAAAGACAGAATGAGCACTTCAAGACGATATAAACTTTTATTGTCTGTTAAGCGTAGCTTTATCACCTATCAAATTATATTTATACTGACTTGAACTTTTGAAGTAATCAGTTTTAATACTCCTCAATGGTAAAACTAATTTTTACATCTGTCATAAATCAATTTCTGTATAACTATTGTAAATAATGCAGTTTTCAGAACACTCAGCTAATAAACACAAAAATAACAGATAATCCTGTTGTAGGTGTACCATCGGGAATAAGAGCTTGTCACTGTAATTACTCCCTTTTCGTTTAATCAATTTGCCGCTTGCCAAAATATTTAAATAATGAATTAACCAATTAGCGCACCTACGTCGCTCATTCCCTAGAGATCCAAATGTCAACTTCAAAGAATAAATTTCAACGTAAATATAATTTTGCTTGATTTTATACAACCAAAAGTAAATCTCAAAACATATTTACCTTTGCAAATAAATTTTATGTTGTCAAAAAACTTATTTACTGGTGTATAATAATAATAACACTACGCAACAAATTTTATTGATGAAGATTCCTAAAATGCATTATTCTGGGTTGCATCTGCATTTTTAAAACTTACTATGAGTCTAGAAATTACGATTGGGTAATTAATAGCATTGATTTTTTAATGAAATCTCGAAACAATTACAAGAAATTTTAATTTTTTAGAAAATTTATTTAGGTTTTTTGTTCTGTAACTTCTAAACGATAATAAATAGCAATGGATTTGTCAGCGCCACAAAGAGACAAAATCTGCTCAGTCTTTTTTAATGTTGCATTACAATAAAAAATCGATGTAATTTAGATTTATTTGAAAAATTGCATATAAAAATCAATAAAATCTAAGATTTTTGGAACGTAAAACCAGTTTTCCAATTGAATCGCTGAAAGGCTTATTGAATTGACTTTTTTTAAACACTGTCTAGCAATTCCATAACTTTTGCAAATTTTTAAGAAAAACTTAAAAAATTAAATTTTCGGACTTCAGATTCGGAATTAGGAGGCTATCCACTTCAGAAATGACTTTCAAATTCTCCGGTACAAATCTTTCCCAAAATTTCTTGACTAGTGTAATAAATCAAATAAATAATTTAAAATAAAAAAAATATATAAACATCGCAAAAATTGCATTACTAAATTCGTATTGAAAAGCTCAAACAAAGAACTATCGTAGGAATGAAAAATGTCGTAGGAATTCCATGAGAATCCAGAATATCTAAAAGTGTTCAACATTTACAACAAAGACTTCAAAAAATAAATAATCTAAAATAAATATGATAATGTTAAGAAATGTATTAAAAGGGTACGAAAGAAACTTGAAAAAATTCTAAAAAATTTAGAATGTTTATAAAATATGTAGAGATTCGGAAAGTTAAAAAAATGGAAAAACTATAACTCGAAAAGACTATTCAAAGTCTAAACTACTCTGAAAGAGCAAACAGGTCAAAAATAAAATTAGAATAAATTGGAACTGAGATGTCGTTTATTTTTAAGGTGTAAATTAACAGGATCTGCTTTCTTCCATATTGTAGAACGTAATAATTTACAACAAAAAGGCTTTTCTTTCAAATTTATTCAATTAAAATCGAAAGAAATCGAGCTGTAGGTACAAAGAATTCAGGAGATCAAACGACTCTTTTAAGGTTTCCATCCGCTCCAATCGAAAAATTGTGATAGTGGAAAGATTTTAAATATAATGTTCTTTACATTATAGAAAATACAAATATGTAATAAGAGAACAAGAAATAATAATAAAGAGTAGTCCGTATTTAGAATAAAATCAAGAATTTGTTGTCAAACGTGAAAGCGATATAATAAATTATTATAATATAATATGAAATTAATTTAAAATTGACACAAAATCATTACTCCAACATCATTTTAAGATTTCAAATTTTCAAAATAAATTAAATTTTTTATTTTTGGATGTCTGAACTTAGAATGACGTGGAATAAGTGTGGAACGTATCTAAAATTGTAAAATCTAAGACTTTGTAACTCTTGATATCCTCGTACACGTTTCCACCTGTCCTGTCCAAGTCTTGAATGAAATTGTTTCCAATCGAATTCTTAAGCTGGATCTGCAACGAAAGAAATGCGTGCCAGGAATTCATAGGTTTATACAGTTGACGCGTGCACAAAGCACCACTTTATTGATCGACGTTGTCCCTCGTCTACCTGCCGCACCGTGACCTCACCGCAGAGTTAATTTAAAGGCTATTTTAGGAACGATAGAGTTTCCAATTATAAGAAAACATTTTGCTCAACTCATTATAACCTTTGAAATTAGGCGTTTTTGCGGTGATTTAATACGTTCTCTATCAAAGATCATCCCAATTCCCCGGAAGATTTAGCTTAATTGCTGTTGCAAATATCGCGATTTTTCATTAATATTATCTTAGTGATATAAGCCTTGGCGTGTCAGGGTTCCATCCCATTGTGTTCGGTGTATTATACCACCAGTGAGTTCACAGAGGGTTCAACTCCCCTGCTTTATGCCCTGCAGTGTAGCGTTATAATAGCATCCGTCTAAATTTGCATTGTGAATTAATTAATAATACACCTACGTTCTACCAAAGCACATAGAAACTGAGGGTTGGATTCCACCCCTTTTCACTTGATCCTGATGGTTTTTAAATTGTCTAGAGCTCGATACAGTTCTTCAATAGGTGACACGCCCGTTGCAGACCTGTGACCTGCTGTGAAGAAATACAGGGTGGAACAATGACAAAGAATACAGAACTGGATTACGTGGAAATAGAATGTCAAGTGCAGGAGGCGCGTACAATATCTTGTCGCTAAGCCATTAGCATGAACCTTGGATTCCCTCCATGATGAATCTCAGCAAAACTCTGTATTTCGATAATCTGTAAGCCGACGAAAAAGTACGATCGCGACATCCCCAGAGACATCAAATATGTAGATGGCATTTTCGTGTTTCATATTCCCGTGGGTGTCCTCAGTGATGATCCCGCACAACCAAATATTATCAAAAAAATAAAGAACCTCGATGTGAATACTTATTAGAGAAATTCTAATTTTCAACGTCAGAATGCTTTCTACGTTATTGCACCTGGTAATCCTGTCATGCCACGTCAAATCTTCCAAAGGGCCTCATTGCGAGAAATCCAGATATGGAATCAATCGGATGATTGAGAGCTAAGACGCGGATCTTTGTCGGTGAACCAAAAGTGGAAGGCTTCACTTTATTAGATCTGACAGTAACTCACTTTAGTGCCAGCATCATGTAACTGCCAATTCCACTCGTTGATCAGGACGATGGCTGATCCACACCGAAAAAGAACGCATTTTTGCAACAAAACCAAAAAGGCTTCATCAAAAGAAATTATTAAATTATTTTTAATTTAAGTTGCCAAAAATCTGTATGAAGACTTCATTTGAATAGAAATGTAGAACCTTTGTCATTGTAAGAATATAAATGAATTATTCTTAGAGTCTAAAACATTTTACTCGGTAATTACGCTATGCAAATCACATGACCGGAAATAATAACTCTGCTTCAAGGAATATTGTTTCATTTAAAAAAATTGCATTGTCGATTCTAACAAAGGTCTGATTGTGAGACTAATTGAAAACATGCACTCAGTGAACAAAAACAGAATTCATCCCTTTGTACATTTTTTCAAATGTATATATTATATTATTTTTAATAATTTAGCTCGCACTAAAACAGTCCGTTGTTTTATTATTTAATTCGAATGAAGCTACTGTAAAGAAATCCACATAATTTACATCTGAAAACTTCGTTTCTATCTCCACCCTCTGCCTTCGTTTCCTTTTAGCACCGATTCGAATTTTGCTCCCAATTTTCTTAATAGATTAAAAATTGGGGAGCAAATAGGATTCACGGTTCGTTATCCTTGGATGTCTGTATCGTCCTGGCTTATCGATTTTATGGCTGTTTTAACTCCCCCCCCCTAAAAAATTTCTAAGAAAAATTGTAATTTTTGCGTCTGATTAAAATGAAGATGAAAACTTTCCGCCGAAAGTAGCTTTTCCCGTTGAATTCTGTTGACACCTTTAGGGTAAACTCGGTGTACAGTTGCGGCTGCCAGACACGTGTTCTCGTTACGACCCTTCACATGGGGATTTCCCCACAATGTTGGACTGAGTTTGTCATTAATTAACCTTTCCGCTGATAGGCATCGTATTATACAAAGAATATTCGAAATTCGATAAAGTGGTGATTGGTAGACATAAAGAGACAATGACTCAAAAACACCTGCTACAACATATAATTTCTCAGACACCCCACAAAGATCTCATCCCCTAAATTCATGGGGAGCAAAATATGTAATGCATAAGTTCGCGTCCTCATTTTTCATGCATCTCAGGTTTCGATAACATGATATGTAAGGGAAGAAAATTCTTGTTTTGTTAACAAAGTGGTAATGTTCGAGAGGAGTAATAAATTATAAATTGTTTCATTTAATGCAGTTTCCTGTAGGTATAGAATTTAACGAGGGGTAGCTTTCAGCGAACCGAAAATATAATGGGGACACTGCGTCATTATGAAAACAAGCACCTACATTCCGGGGAAAAAGCAGGGAAGTCTTGCAATGAATTATATATAAAGGTAGAGGAATCAACTAAAAATAACTCAAAGAGATCGATTGTCGTAAAATATGTAACAACTTCATTCAGAGAACATAATAGCTAATCACATTTTCATGTTTTCTAAGTTAAAATTGTTGCTCATTTCAGAAACCTGAAAACGACCTAAAATTGAAAAAACACCTTTAAAACGTTCACGTGTAATAAATTACTTTGCACACAAAATGTCAGGTATTGGTCAAGACAGCTGCCGCTGGATACCAATATAAAATTTATTGCCAGCAATAAATCGTATGATGTAACAAAGAGGATTCTGTACAGAAATTGCTGAACACAAAATACCGGAAGATTTAAAAAATTTACAAAACTTGCAACATGAAAAACGTGTCAGTAAATTTCCAACTGCAGTTTTCTCTTTAAAGTTGTGACACCGGATTCCTGCCGTTTTGGTCATATTTTTCTTGCTAGCTAAAACGCATCATCTTGAGGCGAAATTGCAGAATAAATATTGCACCGAGACAAAGCGGCTGCAACAATATTTCCCCATTTACTGACTTATTACCCTCTCAAGAAGCGCACTTGAATAAGCCTGAAACAAAAGAAAAATCCTCGGGGACATTTATATTTAATTTCAATATGTTCAAGCGCCTTTGAACTAAAAACAATTTCCATCAAAACTCGAGCACTCCGCTGTATCATTTAAACCAAATAACATGAAGCTCACCCACGCACTTCAAATTTCAAATCACCTAAAATTAGCGTCATCAACCATTTAATCAGACACACAGCATCCCCACATCATGCGCTTTAATTTCACGGTCCTCTAGTCTACAATTTCACCCCGTTACATAAACTCGAAAGCATCCCAACTCAGGTGAGAGGGATGCTTCGCCGCCACTGCATCTGGTCGATACAAACAGTATTGTGATCGTCTTTGTAACCGGTCGTGGCGAAGTCGTCTACGTACCGTTTTTAACTGGTGAAAATGAAGATAAAAGCCACCCTTCGGTTCACTTTCTGCACCTTCCATAGTGGACTCCTGCTTTGCACCGGGCCACGACCCCTGTCTACTCTCACGGTGCGCTCTATATTTCATTCCGATCGATAACGATGCTCATGTAATATAAATGTGTACAGTCCGCCACATTTTGTAAGCTTTGCGCTTTGAACGGGCTTATTTTTAAGCTAAATAAGCTCTCTTTACGTGCTTTCACAAATTGCTGGCCACGCTGTGAAAACGGTTTTACGTCTTGAATTTAAACGAAATAATGGCAGCGAGAACAAAATTGATTAGTTCGGAAAAAGTAAACTCAAATAAGTACAAAAATCGTCTTGCTCTTTGAATGTAGCTGAGCCGTAGGCTTATCCAGTTCTTATCTCTTCTTTCTCGTTGATTAAACGAAGCCCCCAAAACAAATTTCAAATAATTACTTAACTTAACGGCCCAACTTCCATTTACTCGTGCAATATTGTAAAATCTAAGTTCAGTTCGGTAAAACTTTGTAAAAGCTCGGTCTCCTATCTACATTCAAACCCAAGATTCGCACTCTCAGGCATGAATTTTAAATGTGGGCTAGAAGTCTATTAAAGTCGGCTACATTCAGCTTATAAAAGAAGTTTGCGAAGAAATAATTCAAATATGAATATTTAACGTGAAGATTTTGGCGAAAAAGCAATGTGGCAAAAAATGTTGTGAATTCGTTTATTAAAATTCTTCTCCGACGCGCGAAAGATAATATCTGCTTTTTATTTCTAATTAACCAACTGTAAAACACTGATTTTATCTCAAACTTATTTATATCCAATTGTAGGTGGTGTTGTCTGTTTCCATAACCACTGTTAATAATATAATTAGATAAAGTAACATTTGACACTTCACCTTTCACACTCATAAGAGTGTTCCTACACTTTTACAGAAAAACGGTGACTAATTGGTCAATTAGAACGTAATTGCTGCAAGAATTAGATATTCGTGTTTGTTTCGCTAATCATTTTATTCCAAGTGGGACAATTAATTAATAGATATTATTATTTTAAAAATATTTGTGTCATTGCTGTCATAAATATTCACAACTGTATTGACATTGGCTGCATATTTGCTTAGATCAATAAAAATAGTTCAATACCAGGAACTCGTAAATTATTCAGTTGAACTTGACCAAGGCTGCAAAACATTATTTTTTATCGAGAAATTCTGTTGTTCAAAAATCAGTAAAATTAAAAATTTAAACTATTGGGCTTTTCTAAAAGTAACTTAAATTTTGGAATGTCAAAAGTGGTTTATTTTATTAGGTATATATTTTAATTAAATTTTGTATAATTCAATTTCCTAAATTTAGAAATTAAAACTTCTAAATTCTAACAAACTGCTTAAATCTTTTCATATTTATTTTAAATTTCAAGATTAATAATAATGTTACATTTTAAATTCTGTTAGTCTCAAGAACGATCCATATTCTTTAGATTCTGAAACCAATTCTCAAAACCTAAACTCCAACAAACTTCTAAAAAATTCATACAAACTTTATTTTCTCTAATTTAAAGTTTCTAGAATTCAAATTCACTTACATTACTTGTTGATGTCTGGTGTTCTCAAAGACAAAATTCTCAGCGTACTGAGATACCAAAGAGGATTTAAAATTCCACTTTTTGTATAAAATATCCCTCAATTTTTTAGATAAAAACACATTATTACAACTAATATTATAAAAAATTCTTGTAAAATTGAGATTCTAAATTCACAAACCCTAAAATTCTAGAATAATTTTTTTTTCTTGCATTTTCAGAGAATTTATAAATTTAGATTTCTGAGTTTGTAAGAGTTAATTCCTATATTGTACTAAATTCATTGTGTTTAATTACAAATTTTCAGAATAGGGGGTTAAAATCTTGAGATCTCAAGCTCCCTTATTGTTCAGGCAATTAATTTTTTTTGTCTGATTGTATAATAATTTGTTCTCGGTTATTCCTTTTTGGTTATATTTTATCTTTTTTATATTATATTTTGTTCTAGAAAATCAATTTCGACGTAAATAGCCCGTGATTGGGGTATTGTGTGTGTTGCCAACATAAAATAACAGTATTATTTTTGTACCTTACTAAAAAAGAATTTATTTTTATAAAGCTTCAGTATTTTAAGACACTTATCAACTAAGTTGTCGAGGTAAATTTCCATTCTTATTTCTCACCTGAGCGATCAAAGTAAAACTAAAATTACTAGAAGAAACTTAATAAAGCTGCTACATTGTTCAGTTTAAGTTTCTAATAACGACTAACTAAAAGAGCTGAAGTTCTAAAAGTTTATTAAGGTACTTCAGAACAATTTTAATGAAAAATGACTCGCGTTCCGAATTCTCATATGCAGCAAAATTATCCACTTCACATTAAAAAAAGTGATTGTGCGTGATTACTTCGTATGTCATGCAAGTCACGCCAAGTTTCTTTCTATCGATATAACTGCCGCGTGTGGCCACTACAACTTAGGGTGGCTAGGTTAAATGAAGCAGTCGCGTGTATCCACTTCTTCCATTTTTGATATTTTTAACGATCTGTACAGGTTGTCATTCATTTTGACAAAATTCGCAATGCAGACAAACATCTCCTGATTTGAATCGATCACTGATGACTCTCTAACACGATAAGCAAACAGACTAATTGGGCTCGGTGTTGTACGAGTGATTCACGGGATGTTAATTGGTGTCTCACCCCCCTTCAACCCCTGCTCGCGTGGCTGCTTCCCTCGTCTATGAATATATGGATGATTCTGAAACTGAATTACGCGAATCGTCAAGGGTAGGTCCGTTATGGCAATCATGTGGTCGTTCAGGGTGGAAATATACGAAGTATGTGCGGATTCACACGTTAAAATGTGTGCCCGAATATCTTAGATTATGTGGAAATAAATGTGGCACGAATGGTTCAGCTGGGAGATTTCATGCATAAAAATGCTAATTTGTTAGCATATAAAAGTTTACACGTATCGTTGGCGGATTAAAATTTGTATTAAAATCTATGTTTAGCCAAAGTTGTATTCTCTGAAGACTTCCAAAAATTATACTTCAGCGTAGTTAAATAATTTTCGGTTCGGCTCCAATCTCCAATTTCATGGAGTTTACAGGATTACAATTATTTTAGTTGAAAAAAAATATAAAGTTTATAATGGCACGAAATAACATTTAATACAATAAATAATTCCTTAAAATTTTGAATTCTGGTAGTCTCAAAAACGATCCATATTCTTTAGATTCTAAAACAAATTCTCGGACACTAAACTCCAACAAACTTCTAAAAAATTCATACAATTTTATATTCTCTAATCTAAAGTTTCTAGAATTCAAGAATTGTACTTACATTACTTATGGATCTCTCGTGTTCCTAAAGACAAAATTCTCAGCGTACTGAGATACCAAAGAGGATTTTAGATTACACTTTTTGTATAAAATATCTTTCAATTTTTTAGATAAAAACACATTACAATGTATATTTTAAAAAATTCTTGTAAAATTGAGGTTCTAAATTCACAGACCCTAAAATTCTAGAATATATTTTTTTCTTGCATTTACAGAGAATTTATAAATTTACATTTCTTAGTTTGTAAGAGTTAATTCCTATATTCTACTAAATTCATTGTGTTTAATTACAAATTTTCAGAATAGGGGGTTAAAATCTTGAGATTTCAAGCTCCCTTGTTCAAGCAATTATTTTTTTTATATCGGATTGTATAATAATCTATACTTCACGATATCGTTTAGCGTTCATAAAGTCGTTCTTCATAAACAGCGTCTAAGTATAAAGTAAAACGGCCGCTTAACAGTGTTAAAAAATATAAATAAATTCATGTCAAAATACAATTTTATCTCGTTGTGTCTTCATACACACTTCTAAACTTGATAGGAGAAGCGATTTCTAAGCTTTCGACACTGTTTTAGCCACTTTCATTTTTTCATTTTATGCACAATTTAAGTTTTTTTCACTTGCATTTAAACAGCTATTATGTCTTGCAATTTTGACGTTCGTTTGACAAACTCTCAGAATTTAAATGATATTCTCAGTTTCTATCCGAAATTTTTCTAGCAGAAAATTTAACGATTACAAAGAAGCGCATCGTTGGCGATTTAAAATTTGTATCAAAATCTATGTTTAGCCAAAGTTGTATTCCCCTTCTGGGAAAAAATTATACCTCGGCGTAGTTAAATAATTTTCGGTTCGGCTCCAATCTGTAATTCCTTGGAATTTACAGGTACCTACACAATTATTTTAGTTGCAAAAAAATATTATTAAGTTTATAATGGCACCAAATAACATTTATTACAATAAATAATTCCTTGAATTTTTAAGTAATTATATTATACATGCAATGTTATAACACCGAGGTTTTGCTTTTTTGTTGGCACCCACAGACACTTACATTTTACGTAGATTAATAGCAATAAATTACAATAGTAATTTACTGCTAAATTGCAGTGATAATTTTTACTGTTAACATTAAGAAAAAATTACCATTTTCACAAATTGAGGTTACAAGGTTTCGAAATTGCATCGCTCAATCATGGCATTTATTATTTAAACTATGGAAATGTCCGATCAGATTTTATCGAGTCCTTTAACTACTAAATAATTTATTCTTTTGCAGGAAATCCCCTTACCAAAGCTCCCCATTCCTCCCCTGGAACTAACCATGACCAAATACGAATACACAATGAGACCGCTCCTGAACATTGAAGAGCAGAAGAAACTCAAGCATCTCATCGAGAAGTTTTCCGGTCCTGGTTGTTTGGGACAACAACTACAATTATACCTTTTAGACCGTCAAGAAAAGATGGATAATTGGGTACGTACCTGAAAAACATTTTACAAAAGCAAAGTCAGTGAGGACTTAATGAAAATTAAATTTGTTGCAAACTAGATTGGTGCAATTACGGAATTACGTCGTGTCAGTTTGAGCATTGAAGCGCAAGTTCCAAGGCTCCCCCAAGCCGAATTGATCTTGTTAGCTATGAAAATTGTTTGATCACCGATTCGGAAAGTAAACGTAGTATTTTCCACCCTCCTTTAACTAGTTAATACTTACCTACACTCAAACGGAAGGGTACAGACCTAAAAAAGCGAGAGTGCCGGGGCTGTTGTGTTTAATTACATTTAAGACCTTTCTATAACATTCCGCGGTTAACACACGAAGAAAGTAAGTTAAAGGTCAAGTCAATCCATCAATGGTGCTTACCACTTTTGGTAATCGTGAAGTATCAAAACCTGGCGGTTTTTTCTTGTTTGTTTCGCGTTGTTTTTCTCTCGATTTTGAAGGATAAGTGCCTGAATCCTATTACATACTTATTGTAGCTCCCTTGAAGATAATTAAAAAGCCTGACTCTCAAGTGCGTTACAAAATTTCACATTACCATGAAAGTATGAAGAGTCCGTGACCGAGCGGTTCGATACACGTCAATAACAACAGTTTGTAAACAAGTCAGATAAGTACCCACTCAAAATATTTATTCGGTTTCGAAGAAAAAAAATAATAGCAATGTTGGAGTGACTCTTGACATTAAGCAGATTTTCTGTAGTTTATGGGAAATATCTGTCTTGTCGTGACACAGCCATCAATCTACGTTTTCTAATGTCAGTGAACTTGTTATAATCCCAGAAGACCTGAAGAGCAAACAGCGCATTTCGCTGCCCCTAGAGGGATTAAAAATTATAATTGGATTGTGTAGGGATGGAGTGCTAAAATCTACATGCAAACCTACACATGAAATTCATTAATATTAAAATCAATATGATCTTTCGACCGTGTTAACCCAATTTAAAAAAAGTCATATTTTTGTTTTTTCAGCGACGTATTTCCAATAAAACCAATAATAACCAAAAACTGTGTTTTGTTTATTTATTTATTATCCGTTCCCACTTAAAAATTTAAAAATGTTTTATTACTCAAAAAGTAGCCTTTAGTTAACTCTGTGCATTCCCGTTTTTTACTTAATTCAACAAATTATCGGTAAAATTTTATTTTACGTAGAAAAAACATTGTAAGATACACGTTTAAAAACTGTATTCGTGGCTTCATTCAAGAAATAATTAGTTTTCAAACTAGTAACTTAACTGTTATTGATTCATTTTATTGCTCGAAAGCTTGAATAAACATTGTTCCATACACGGCAATCTATAAAAAGTCGTTAAAATCTTGAATGGTTTTGCATCAACAGAAAGTAATAACCACAATTCTGCAACCCGCTGCACACTTAACAACGGGGGTTGCCGCCAATCAGGGGGACGGTAGAGCACGCAAGCGTTTGTCCAAACACCAATCGAACGAAAGCCGTTGTTGCCATAAGACAATGGGGGAAATGATCCAATTGTTCCGCTAGAACAATGCGGAATTAATGCGAGAGGAGATAGTTATTTACTCCCTTTTTTAAGTCACATTCTCTCATTCTCATGGTAATGTCAGAAAAACACTTGAATTCAGAGGATCGTGCCACACCGAACTGAAGTTGTGCGGGATTTTCGATTTAATTTCTTGATAAAATATAAACTGTCAAAAAGTTTATAACAGTTTATAAAGACTGCTGAAACTGAAGTTTCCCCGGCGCCTCCACCAAATGTGCTCACAAATTTATTTTTTCCAGGCTTACAACTACTGGCTGGACGACATGTACCTCAAAAATCCCGTTCCGCTCCCGATCAATTCCAACCCTGGAATGGTGTTTCCCCCCCGGAAATTCACCACGATCTTAGATGTCGCACGTTTTACAGCACGCTTGTTAGACGCCGCTTTGGACCATAAAACCATATTAGATAAGCGACTGCTTCCGGTGGAGAAAGCAACTTCAAGAGAACCGGGGCAACCTCTATGTATGGCTCAATATTATAGAATTTTAGGGTCCTGTCGAATTCCTGGGACGAAAAAAGACTCTCAATACATCCCTCCAATTCCCAAGCCGACTGAAACGCAGTCGGAACACGTTATTGTTATCTGCAGAAGTCAACTTTATTGCGTTCCTGTCCAAGCTGCTGACAGAGGACGGCTGAGGGAAGATGAAATTTGCGCGCAACTTTTGTACATTTTAGATGATGCTCCTTGTTTGGCGAGTCCTCCTCCGGTTGGGTTGTTAACAGCTTGGAAACGACATCTTTGGGCAGAGGTGCGGGAAAACCTCGCTCTCAACGACAGAAACCGGAGAAACTTGGAATTGATAGCTAAAGCCCTTTTGGTTGTTTGTTTGGATGAGGGATTAGGAAGTGGGTTTAACTGCAGGTTACAACGAGGCGGGAAAGGTCACTCTGCTGGCGTCAGAGACGAAACGAGTTTAGCTGCGCAAATGATCCATGGAGGAGGCAGCACTTTTGATTCGGCAAACCGATGGTTCGATAAAACCATCCAACTTATAATTTCAGGAGACGGTGCTTGTGGATTATGTTACGAACACTCACAAGCGGAAGGAATAGCCGTCATACAACTGGTAGAAAAATTATGGCAGCACGCCGACGCCCAACCTCATTCTTCGGAAGTTCCAGCAGATTCGAGCCATCTACCACCTCCTGAACGCTTGGAATGGGCTTTAGTACAACGAGATTTTGCCAAGATAGAAGAAGCGGCTCTAGTCGTCGACAATTTAGTTAAAGACTTAGATTTTCAAGTCTTTAGATATACAACTTACGGTAAAGACTTCATTAAAAGTTGTAAAGTAAGTCCAGACGTCTATATTCAATTAGCTCTTCAACTAGCTTACTATCGACTTTACGGGAAGTTAACAGCGACCTATGAAAGTGCGTCTACTCGAAGATACAGATTTGGACGTGTCGACTGTATTAGATCAGCAAGTCCGGAAGCTCTCGCTTGGGCTGCCGCCATGGCTCAACCCAAAGACGACGACGAAAGTAAAAAAGTAACATTCCATTTAGTGAGCGACGAAGAAAAACTCCGTCTGTGGAAAGACGCCGTCAAGTACCAAACCTCTGAAATGGTCGACAATATTCTTGGACAGGGTATAGACATCCACTTGTTGGGTTTACGGGAAGCTGCAAGAGAAACTTCACCGACTGCTGCACACCCACTGCCAGACTTATTTACTGATTACACTTATAAATTAGCTAACAAATTTTTACTTAGTACTAGTCAAGTTGCAACTTGTTCTGATAGCTTCATGGGATATGGACCAGTGGAGTCGGATGGATACGGAGCATCGTACAATCCCAAATCTGACCATATCATATTTTGTTTATCAGCGTTTTGGTCGTCGGAAATTACCAGTACTTCGAGATTTGCACAAGCTTTAGAAGAAAGTTTAAATTTAATGCAAGCTTTACTTACGAGACCCACGACTTAAGGGTAAAGTAGTTTTAAGAAACCATGAATTTGACAAGAAAACGAAAGACAAGAAGCAGAAAAATTGACGATTAACATATCAAACGGTTTTGTTACTAGGACTACTGGTTTTGTTAACAATAGCTTTTGGTTAAGAATTACCACTGAATCTATAGCGTGCTCTCATTTTGCTGCAATTCATTGAATGACAAAGATTGGTGTAATGGCTTAAGGTTAGCCATTGGTGAGAAAACCAAGAACTATAGGAATTTAATTAAACTAGTAAGTACACGTGTATTAGATCTGCTTTCAGAAGTCTTTTGCGTTTGCTAGTTAGGCTGTTTAGATAGTAAGTACTTTCAATATTATAGTTTTTCAGATTTTATTAGAAGCTATTTTCATATTTTCCCTGTTGATTTATAGCTCAGTTTATCGTTGTTAACTTAAAATTTTATCACTTGTTAGTAATTTTAAACTAGTATAAATAATAATAATAATAAATTGAGTATATTAGCCCTACGATTACACGGAAGTGAAAATTTGATTAGTTAAAAGTAAGAAGGAAAAAAGCAGAAAAAGTTAACATGGAGAAAACACTTAACTTGTTTTCTTCTTTGCGTTTTATCAAATTATATGAATACATATTAAAAAAAATCGTCTTAAATACTTGAAATATTGATTTATAAAGTGTTAAAATATATCCTGTTCATATTTCTATGGTTTAAAAGCTTTGTTGTTAAAATAGTATACTGTATTAATTGTATGTAAAGTGTGTTTTTTTTTACCTACGCCTGCATGTTCGTTGCACACTGTTATGACTTTATGTAAAAACGCTTTGATATAAAGATATTGTAGCTGTAAAAACAATAATCATTTATTAATTATAAATTAAACAATGGCCTTAAAATGGCATATCACTACGTCTGTCAATCTAGCTAAAAATTGTATTCAATTTATTGTAAAATATACTTGTTATAAAATACACACGTTAGATTATAGAAGCTGTTTTGTATGTGGCGTTCATGTATGTAAAACGATTATTTTTTAAAACAATGATTTGAAAGAAAGAAGAAGTCCAAAAAGCATTCTTCATATAATGTAGGTTCCTATAATTTTATTTATCATGTAAATAGATTACATAGAAAAGTCGTGTATTAGCAATATGAAATAGTATATATTTTTTCCACGTAGTTTCCTAATAATGTACAGGGAAATATGTAACCGACTCAAAATTTTAATTTCTCTATGTCTTCAAACATTACTTTCAACTTGCTGAATAGCTTTAACTTACATAGTTATGTTTGTTGCTTTAGATCTTTGCAACTTCGAGCCTTCTTTGCAATTGTAGTGATCAAAATTCAGAATCAAACTTTTGAGTTCAGCTTTCTTTGAGAGGGACAAGCAGAAAAAAGTGTAAATATGCCAAAGAAATAGAAGTCCTATCTTGGCTTTTGACTTCTGAGCCAAAATGCTAGTATTTTTTTGGTATAACTGTAAATATATCTTTTTTGCAACAGTTTAACAATAGAAAAATACTAAGTTAGTAAAAACGACTTGAATACTGTTGCTAATTACTATGTCCGTACTTATGACTGTCACTACATGTTATAACATTAATCTGTTGTCACTAAGCAGTGATGCCCGCACAGTATATCTTGTCCATATTTATAGACTTAGGCCAGTACGATGTAGATATTAATATAACGAGCATGTAATTGTGTTTTACACTGATTTGTTTATAGTTGTACTGTGATACATAAGCGCTTATATCTTATTTATTGAAATGTTATGCTATTGTTGGCGTTTAGTTAAGCCCTGTTAATTATTTCTTAGTTTAATGAACCAACTTTATCGAAACATATCACTTATATTTTAGAGACTGTAGATTTAAATGTCATATTGTGATAATATTTATGTGACAGCAAAATAAAACCGGAAACTCAAACACTATTTTCAAAAACCCCGTCAAGAGAGCATTCTAAACAATCTGTGTTCATAATCTCGAAAACTACGACAGATCGAAAGAAATGTTTTTCGCCATCGTTTTGTAGCCATTTTTTAGCTAAGAAATTGTTCTTAAATTTTTTGGAAAAAATACACGACCATTAAACTATGTCAAAGATTTGAAATGGATATCTCGCTTATTTTTAGACCAAAATTGAGTTATTATTAGGTCTTTTTACGCAGAATTTTACACAGATTTTAAATCACATTTTAAATTTACACATTTGTAATAAGCAGCAAATTTCTTTTACATTTCATAGCCACCCTTGATGCTAAAGTTCCTAAAAAGATATTCCGATTTTATGGTTTCCAGAGAGTGAATGGTTGCTTGTAAACCCAAAACCGCAAAATCCATAAATGAGGTAAAAATCCAGTAAGCAGATGGGGACGACCTGTAATAAAAAAAAAACTCATTTCTTGCGAGGTTGAGACTTTTACAATGTTGCCTGGCCCCTGAAATCGTGAAATTATTTTTGAAGCTAATCACCTAACTACAATAGACTCGTTAATTTGAAGTTTTTTCCAGGTTCCCTCGATTTCTATCGATAAATTGAAACATTTCAATGTAATTTGGTCCCCTCGTTAATTTGAAATAAAATCGAGAACTTTTTTCCCGCCAACATTCTATAATTTGAATTTTCCTCTCCCGAACTCTCGTTAATTTGAAGTCCCTCGCGTGGGGGGACAAGAAAAACAGAAAACTTCTGATCAAGCCATTCTTAAAAATTCCATTGCAGCTTTAAAATCAGATTTTTTTTACTCTTTTAATAAAAGATTCTTGGAAGTATTGTCGTAGCATATATCTGTTTCACCAGAAGAATTCAAAGCTTACAAAACATAAGTTTTACGATATTTCTTTAAAGTGGAGTTATTGAACTTTACGCTCTGTTCTATGATTGGTTTGTATATTCTGACTATTGTTTGTTTGCCTTTAAACTCTCGTTTTTCTGAATCTTTTCCACCCTTTCTCTCGATTTTTTGAATCACACTATATTTTGAACTCTCGATTATTTGAACTTTTTGTCAGGTCTCTTGAATTTCAAATTATCGAGTCCACTGTATCATAAAATTGGAATGTCTTTTTAGAAACTTTATAAACATTTATAAACACCTTGTAGTTCTACTAACCTTGGAAGAAAAAATATTGCGTCTCCATCTAGTGGTCAACTGTAAGTTTAGAAATATTACAGGAAACTAACCACAACTGTCAAAACGTTTGTTTATATTGCAATTTCCTAACCTCTTGGTTGTTTCGTTGGTCATGATTATCTTAAAATTCCGTTGTGATAATGTTTAAAAATACATTCCAAAGTGGTTTTCTATCAATTTTGTACAGTATCGGCAGTAAGCCCCTCCAAATTTGGGACAAGAAGGTGAAAAATGGTCACATCAAAAGAATTACAGATGAAGACATCCAGTCTCTAGTCCTTGAAGTCGTTGGCTGTAATGTTAGCACCACTTACATTACCTGTCCGGCAGATCCAAGAAAAACCTTGGGAATCAAACTTCCATATCTTGTTATGATAGTCAAAAATCTGAAGAAGTATTTTACTTTTGAGGTCCAAGTAAGTTTGACTTTGGGGACGCCGGAAATCATTCTAAGACTTTGTTACAGATTTTAGATGATAAAAATGTCAGGAGAAGATTTAGAGCTAGTAATTACCAGTCAACTACAAGAGTCAAACCTTTTATTTGTACCATGCCTATGAGGTTGGATGAAGGGTGGAATCAAATTCAGTTCAATGTAGCTGATTTTACCAGACGTGCCTATGGAACAAATTACGTGGAAACTTTAAGGGTTCAAGTCCATGCCAATTGTAGAATTAGAAGGGTCTACTTCTCTGACAGATTGTATTCAGAGGATGAACTGCCTGCTGAATTTAAATTATTTTTACCTATTCAGAATAAAACAAGAACAGCTGTAGCCACACAGTAGCTTGTAAATTAGTTTGTATATCTTGTCAAATCCACTGTTTTGTATACTTTTTATTATTAAGTCGACTACGGTCATTCATTGGTATTCATTGCATAAGCAATACATTTTTATCTTACTTGGAGTGTTTTTTTGGCAACATTTCTTGGAAGCTTCCACACAAAAAGAGTATTTGTGTCGTTAGATATAAATGTTTCTAGGATCAAGGGTGGCTCTGGAATTCCTGTCATGCACTATTTTGCCGCTTTGTTTTCGTAATGAATATAACTAAAGTCCATTTTAATAAATTTGGCCGCAGCTTTAACGCATTACTCTATGGACAGAAATTGTCACTT
Organism: Gnatocerus cornutus; assembly: GCA_029298725.1. NCBI lineage: Eukaryota > Metazoa > Arthropoda > Insecta > Coleoptera > Tenebrionidae > Gnatocerus > Gnatocerus cornutus. Next base: position 12,687,418 of record CM055514.1, read on the forward strand.
TCACAGATTCGAGTGGTCCTAAAAAGTTCTCTGCAGTGACACATTGGTAATTTTTGAATTTTAGGAAATTCACATTTGTTCTGCGTATCATCATTCATTACTCCAACAAATCATAGTTATTTCCAACACTAAGACAATAAACCAATTATAATTGATGAATACATTGCAAGCAGGTCAGCCAGGTGTACTTACTATTTTTTGCCACTTGAATCTGTTAAACTGACAATTTTAGTCCATAGCTTACTAAGTTAGAGCTAGCGGCCAAATTTATGCAAATGGACATTATGTTAAAAATTGTTTCAAACATCACTTACGTCAATGCCGTTTCAGTTACGGTTTTGTGTCCAAGTTTTTGATTTTAGGCTTCAAACCACAAGTAGAACAGTTTTTTCAAAACTAACTTTGTTCTCTGATTGTGATTAACTAACCATATAAACGTTAGCTGAGATAATCTAAACCCACGTTTGTAATGGGCGGCTATTTTTTGACATTTCTTAGCCACCTTTGATGCTTTTCAGATGGAGAAAAAATGTATTTTAAGTTGCATAACCGTTGTCTGCATTGTGTAATTTTTTAATTATTACACTACTATTTGGCAAGAAGGCTAATAAATAAATAAAGATGCTTATTTTTTATTACGTAATTAATTTATTATACATATCATTATATTTTGCCATCATTTACAATAGCAATCCGATAAATTGGAATACTTTTTATAATTTGTTGTTAAGCATTAATCCCCAAATTTATTCTTAGGCGTTTTATACTTTATTCTTTCTATCTACTCATCCTCTGTGTGTCTTTTGTTTTTTGTCTTTTTAATTTTGAAAGTCATTTTATTACATTTTTCAACATATGTATTTAAAGAATTAGAGGAATTAATCATCTCTTCTTTGAAGATTTATTTATATTTTTTAAACAATCTAAATAATTGGATGTTCTTCTAAGTTTAAAAATAACGGCGATTATGCTTATAATTGGTTTCCAATCACTAGGTCAGTGTCTTGCGTCACTGATTAGTAAGTGCGATAAATTTATATTTTGCAGAAGGTATTTCCCTAGCTGGCATTAAATGTGGCCAAGGTTTTATTGTTCGAAAAAACCCTACAACTCTAGTCATTCGTAGATTTATTGCAATGTCATTCCAAGTAAAAAAATGAAATTTATATTTTCAACAACCTATCAATATTATCGTTTTCTCTTTATAGAAAAGAATTATTTTCAATATTTCGGGAAATCCTTTTTCTGGTTTGTGACTAAGTTTATAATTATTTATTCCCTCATAACATATTACTAATAATCGTGTTTAATTGTAATTAGATTGCCACTTTGATTAATTTAGCTTTTAGCAGAAACACAATTATTCAGTAGATTTTTTTAAGATCTTATCATAAGCTGATGTTAAAACTAACAATTCTACCTTAAACGGTCGTGCAAGATAACAACCTTGTTGATGTAATCTAAAATGATAAATAATCCCACAACTGGGTCTGATTTAATTGCTTTTATCAATTGTGTCGTAATATCTCATTAGAGTCCATTAGCATGTAAGACTACATGTAAAACAACTAATTTGAAAATGTTGGAGGATACTACTACTACCTTCAATTTGGACATTAGAATTGTTACAAAAATAGGAATTACAATTTTTATACATAGTAATATAGTAAATCAATTTTTTTTCATAGCCTTGATGGCAAACAGCGGATATTAAACAGTCTAGTCGGAATTTTATAATGAGGTGCTATGACGTCAAAGATTTTTAATAAGAACTTTTTTTAAGATAATAACGTGCGGCCAATACCAGACGCGGAAATGTTTTCAAAATCTCGTAAAATAAAATAATTAAAGAATTTTCCTGACGTCAAAATATTGTTTGTAAACAGAGATCTAAAGAAACTGTTATTATTTCTGTAAGAATTTTCGTTGGAAGAGACAAGTCAGTGGAGACACTGTCTCAGATCAGAAGCCACAATTCCGAAGAAAAAGAGGACAATGTGAGTTGAGTGCTCCAACGACAGTGCTTTGTTGCGATATTTTATACCTAGAGAATATTTCTAGAGCTGCACAATGCTGCAGGTTTTAGTTCTTGGATTAGTTATAAATAGAATGCGGTAAATATGTAATAAAATTTATTGAAATAAAATGGATCAATTTGTTTTACAAATTTTCAAAAACTGATTTTACAATCTGCATTTTCTTCTTTAAATAGCTCAGATTTGGAGTATCTTCTCTCGACTCTCGAATTTATGCTATTTTCTGAGCAAGATATTAAGAATCTGCATTTTCCAAGTTCTTACTTTTAAAGTTGTTTGTTTATTAAGGATTTTTCGAAATCTTTCAAAATACAAGATTCTGTTAGTTATTAATATCTTTTATTAGACTCTTTAAATTATTTAAAGAAACAAACATACAGTCGCGGTCAAATTGTTTTGAACGTCAAAGTTATTTACTATTTATAAAGTGTAAAACATCTTTTATGAATGCCATTATTACTGTCACTTTTGACAAAATTGATTGAAATTTGCACGTTAAATTGACAGTAATCATAGACTGCACTCAAATTTTCAAAATGTCAATAAAATGAATGAATTTATTTGGCCGCGACTGTATGTGTATAAAAAACTGCTAGGAGAGTAAAAATTTGGGACCTGTCCAATAACTTTATGGACCTAGGAAGATAAAAATAGTACATAATTAATTATATTACAATCCCAATTGAGACATTGAAGTTCTAGGTTGATCGGTAAAAAATATTTGAAAAAACTAGATTTTGACACTTTTTTTGTTGTTGCCGGATTCTGTACAATGTATGTTTCATCGTAAAATTTTTATCTCTCTATTGCCAATAAATTATATTTTCTGGCACGTGCGGTAAGTTAAAACTAAGAATTTCTAGGTACATGCATATCTACCTCGTGAAACAATATATCAAAAAACATCTTTGTGCGTTTTAGCCAAAAAAACTGGTTAGATAATTATGTTGTTTTGGCTTCCTTTAACTACTTAGAAAAAAACTCAAATGGCATGTCATTTGCAATTAATGACGTAAAAAATACTTCTGCATCTTAGTAACAATGAAATTATAAACGACCTTGAAAGCTGATAATATAAGCTAGATCACGTACCTATTTGTTGGCTAATTTAAAAACCCACAAACGTATATTTTTAAGTATAGGGCGGTAGTACTTTTAGTATGTGCAGCAGTGTTGAAAATGTTTTTTATATAATGATCAGTTTGAATGCGGCTAAAAAACTAATTTGATTTAAAATAACGGTTATTAGCTAGTCATACACGGAACACGTTTCCATAGCTACTTTAAATTACTTCAAATTTAATTCACGATTTTACTGCAGTTTTAATTCAACCTTCAAGAACGGAATCAACTCATCCTGGTTCTACCAGATTTTGTAAACTTTTTTATCTGTAATTTTGGTAGGTCAATTTTTTAACGCCAGACGTCATAGTCTTATATCAGACAGCTATTATTTTATGATGAAGCTTTTTATGCCCAATTATGGTTTCACTGTGTTTAGTAATAATTACTAGTAACTTTAATTTTAAGAATCGTTAACGATTACAAACTGCGGACAAGTTACTTAGACAAGTTGGTTAATTTTTTCAGAATTGCGATAATAGGAAAGATATTTTAGTACATATTTAAAATGAGAATTCCTAAGATGTTCTTATGCAGAAACGCATTTTTAATAAAATGTATGTTAGCCTTGTGAGCTGATTTATGTTTTTCTATTACGTCAAAGTTGTGTAAAGTTTAAATAAGTGGCGTCAGAGATTAGCTTTTGGTGGATGCGCACCTTTTATAACCCATAAAAGCTCTATTACAACACCATGAATATATTAATCTATTTATATTAAAAATAGGAATTTTTGTAACTCTGTTTTTTAAATTATTTTTAAAAAAGTAACATTTTCAGAAGATTTTTTAAAAAAGTTAAAATTTTAAGACATTTTGTCAAATTCGAAACTTTTTCAAAATAACTAAGTTTTGTCTTTATTTCATTATATTTCATTAGATTTTTATCAGTTCAGCTTCACTATCAAGATTCGTCAAATTGAAACCATTTCTTTTGATATCGATAAGATAAAAGACAAAGAAACCTTTTACTTACCACAATTATCTAGGCAAGGTTTTACTCTCGTTTGAAATAAATCATTAGATTTTTTTTTCTGCTGAACTTGATTTAGCCTCTTGGAGGAGCAAATCTCAATAACACTTTATTTATCATAAAACTTTTATTACAAAATACGTAATTTCATCAATTTTTAAATAGTTTTATTTATTCTCTGCACTGTCTGCTGTGTCCTCGTAGTTGGACAAGGCTGATCTCTGTAATAATTAAAAAATCAGAATCCTACAACTAAAACTATTGTTTGTTTTGTTTTCGTACGGTTCTAGATTCTAGATTTAGTGATCTAATGAAGAAATCTTTATTCGCGGTTCTGTTAAATAATATTAATGTGACAAATAAATTGAATTGTCGTGTAATTTTTACCATGTGTTATACGTGTAAATTGCAGTAAATCATAGGTAAAATTATTAATAGATAAGACTTCTTTATTGGCGTGTATTTTCCGCTTTCAAACAAACGAAAATTATTGAAATCAAAACTGTATGCTACATTTACTATTTCAGCAAAAGACATTAATTCTTTTTTTTGCTTTAACAGGTACAACTGAAACAAGAATATTTTGCAAATTTCGTCAAAGATAGCTGCATATTTTGTTAAATATGTCTTGTAAGTGAAGCAAAAATATATTAACACCTATTCAACCTTTGCTACGTTACATTCTGAGTGTTCAAAATCAAGGTTGATACAACACTGACGATGATGACATTAAACTAAAGTTTTTCTTAAAATAGGTATATAGACACATGCAATTCTCGCAGTTTGTTAAAAAGTATTGAGTTGACATACAGGTACACTTACAACACATAAATAGACAAAACCTTCATAGAAAGAATTAATTACGTCTTCTTATGGGCTTATAGAAAAAACTCATTGGTCAATGTCAAGGATCAATATGAGGCATTAATTAATCAACCTTATAATAATTATTTACAATTAGATGATTACCTTAATTTATAATTAATGGAAAAGAATAATAATGAGAGATCAAAATAAAGTGGTAATTTATTCAGATCCCTAGCACGAGTTTCGTGCACATGTTATTTTTTCCGAGCCACTTTTAAAACCTGAATTTCTATAATTGGTATTTGTGAAAATTGCTCACACATAATGGACAATATAAATTACTGCAAACGTGTAATCTACGCATTTTGCGATAATTATGTTATTCATACAACAATCATTTTATGATGCTCTCTTAAAAAAAAAATAAATAATTAAACTCTTCAAAGAACCTAAAATGTATGGAACATGTAGATAATTTGTGGAATTTAGAAAATCTGAAGAAAATCGAAAAAATTTTAGATTCAATAAATGCCAAGAGAAAATTTGTAATAGGTAATCAAAAATGTTCAACAAAGTTAAAATCTGTTTTTATAAACCATTTTAACACAGTAAATAATAAAGTTTTTTCATACGCCCCCATGGCATTTTTACCGGTCATCGCCTACATGTTAACACCATCAGAACTAAAAATAAACTTAAAGATGTAAAGAATATGTTAAATTTTATTGTGACTTTACCTGTAAGCTTGTTTATGACAGAAATAAACCAACACACATTTTTTTGTTTGGCGTTTCTTTTGAGCTTCCATAGTGAACATAGCGACAGTAATTTAAACAGTGATTCATTGTCAATTTTCGGGAAAGGACAGGAAGAATAGGTCATCGAAACCATGAACTTGACGAAAGACACAAGCTACTGTTAATTTAAGTAGACTTACAGGAAAACGGTGTTTAAAACAAAAATATGTTGGTCTAACACTTTTTATAATTTGCGGACTTTTTTGTTGTAGTATATCAAAATACATAAAGCCTTCCGTCCATCCAGTTAACCTTCAAATTAATTTTGTTCATTGTCTTAGTTATTATCATATGGAAATGTCTTGTTGCTAAAAGTGATTTCATATGTCAACCTTATTGCGTTATCCTTTTTTCTATCCTTTGCTACTGCTTCTTCTATTTTCAACTTCAACTTCCGAAGTTCAGGATTTTCCTTATTTTTTCAGTCACTTTGACTCGCGATCAAAGTTTCAGGCATTTCCTAATTACCCACCTATTACGATAACACTGACAACGATAATGAATAATTATAAACTCTTGAACTTTTGAACGCATATCGTACAACACGTCCTGACGTAAGCACATGCGAGCTTTCACTCGGTTTTCTGTTAAGCCTTTTTATTTGTGCGTTATCGACTTTCAATGAAAACATTTATGATGACCGAGTTAAGGATAAAGCATCAATTATTAATTATTAAAAGATTATCAAAAGATATAATAAATAGTTGAATGGACTAGCAAAATCGTGACCAAAAATACTTGAATATTTTTCAAAGTGGCACGAATTTTTTGTTCATTGACGCAGGTGGGAAATTCGATCAGCAACTGGATGGGCGCAAGCAAAGATCGAAGGTCATTAAAAAAAAGAAAATTACTATGATTGTTTACGCTGACGTGATGATAATTTTGATGTGAAAAAATTTCGAAAAAACAAATGTAGTGTGAAACTGTTTTGTTGTTTTGTCTGTGAATTGAAGATTCGATGTTTTTATGTCTTCAAAATTAATCAAAAATTTGTTTTTAGCCATTTGTTGACAGGGGCAAGGTTGTATTTACAATGAAAATGTAAATAAATACTTTGTCACAGTATTCTTAGTATCAAGAATCAATAACAAAAAACACAAATATAAAGTTAAATCAACATCCGCTTAAAAAACATGAAAAAAATGCGAGGACAGTGTAGACACGGTTCAGTCCACCCAGGAGACGGTAAATAATATAGATAAATATTATAAATTTTATGTTCTTATTCCTAACCGGTATTTAGTATTTTCGTTTTTAAAAAAAAAGTACTTTACCTAATTATATCCAATCAACTTTTTAAATGTTAAATTTGTGAATTAAACAGAGAAAGTAATTTACTGCCCTGAATGCAATAGAAACAGGTTATGCATCAACATTTGGAAATGTATTGAAGTTCAACGTAGGTCAAGCTGATGACTTATCATCTCAAGTTCATCCGTCAAGTTTTGATTTGGAACAGAAAAGATTTTTTTTTAAATGTTCAAATGAAACCTGTAAAAAAATAGTAGATTTTGTTATACGGTAGAAAAGTGGTACTTTTTGTCGAGCAATTAAATTGCAGTAGCGAGACGAAGCGTGGCGTAGCCGAGCGTATGCAAAATTGCAAGGCAGCAAAGCCACTTTTCTGCTAATAACAAATACAACTTTTTCTCTAAACGTTAGATTCACTTCCACAACCGACAATGAGTGAACACAAATTGAACTATAAACATGGATAGCTATGCATGTAGTTGTCATTAATGACATTTACTGTGAAAAGTATTGGTTTCAAAGGGTTTCAAAGTTAAGATCGTGCAACATACAAAACGTAAGTCTCAAAAGCAACCGTCACAAAAAGTACTTTGTGCGCCTCCATCATTTTTCATGAGATTTGTGATATTCATTTGCGGCAAGAAAATCACCTTTTGAATGTCTAAGCAGTCAAACGTGACATTTCGAATAGTTGGTTTTATTTTGCAAGTTGGCAGCGCTGCATAAATGTCAATTGTCTCAATTTGTGTGCCGATTTGGAGGCCAATGACCTTCGAAAATAATAAAGGTAAATTAATTAAGTAAAGATACCAAAAAAATTTGTTGAAACACATTTGAATTTAAATTAATCTGCAATCGTTTGATTTGAATGGAGTGCTACCAACCTATTTCCCAGCTGATGAATTCCCCTAAATGCGACGTTTCAAATTCAAACCAAAGTCAAAATAAATAACTATTAATAATTGTCGGCGCACAAAAGTTCGTGTTTTACACGGCTAGAAAATGTTTTGGAAATGCTCGGAAATTAAAATCCTCGCTTTCCGGGCTCGGATTTCAATACTTTCCTTGCATTTCCAAATGACGATTTTCTAGCCTAGTGAAACAAATAACTATTTTCTGTCTAGGCAGGCAAAGTGTTTCCATGTCAACGAGCGCTTTTCATTACTTATAACATAATTGGCAACTTTACTTTCTAAAAACGACTAAAAAATAGTGACTTTTTGTGACGTTTGGAGAAAAACAATTTTATGTTGATCTTGTTATGAATTATAGTCATTAGTAAATTAGACGAGCCCTTATAATTTAATTTCTTGCCCTACCAAAAAGGATACTAGAATTAGTTAAATTGAAAAAAAATGCAAGAAATGTTTCGTCCTAATAAATAAATTAAGAGTATGTAAATAATCTCACAAAATGTAATAGTCGTACAGTTAAAGCAGAATAAGCAAATCAAAGATTGCTTTGACTCATTCCTAGTTTTTCCCAAGAAAAAGTCATTGCAACAAAACAATTTGATCTTCATATTTGCGTGTTGCTAACAAATTATGTATTACACAAAAAGGAACTATCACTCCACAATTTGTCTTCCTTTACTGTATCACACTATAGTTTTCAATTCTAATTATGAAACAACAGAACTTTCGATAACACAACTGCGGAATAATTTTGAGCTCTATACTGGTATTTGTTTAGGCAGTTATCATGTTTACATTGCAAACCAGTTAATGTCCGTTTAATTTTTTGCTATAATTGTATTAAAATTTGCTTAATGAGAATTAGAATAGATAATTTTAGAAGGCAGTCGATTACTTGTGATCCATTTCATGACAGCTCGAAGCTCTAGAATATTTTTTTGAGTAATTACAACAATGTTATATAATTCAAAATGTGCTCATGATGTAATTAGTGTCGAGTGCAAACTTTCTATTACTCACCAAAAACTAGACTTTGTACAAGAAATAGTGGACACCTCTCCTTAGTGCAGTTTAAATCACCTTGATATTCTATTTTTGTAATGAAATTTAGAAACTGAAACTTTATTATGCTTTTCTAAACTTTAAAAAACGTGGATAGCCATAGCATGCGAGATAAAATAAAGAGAATAAAAACTAACAAATAAAAATAAGACTAATCGGAGCCCCAGGAATTTAATTTGATACTGGTATTTTCACACTATCGCCGGTCTGTGTTGATTTCAAATTCCAGAGGGTTTTTTTGGTAACAAATTTCTCTCCTATGTTTGTTAAAAATAACAAGTTTTATTAAAAATTTCCAATGTTTATCTTAAAACAGAGCCTTGAAAAAGGTTGAACAAACATTTTGCAGTAAAAATCAATGAGAACCTCTGAACGTGAATATCACTATCAAAATTAAGAGAATTTGACGGACTATTCGAGAATCAAAAATAATTTAATTGATCATTCTGTTCAAATTCATATAGGTAGGTACAGTGGTAAAGTTTTAGTCGTCAATGTCACTGCTTTGACTGTCGTTTGACTGGTCGTTAACTCATAAATATCAACTTGAGGACCAACATTTTTTGCTCTCTACTGTATGGACACAAAATATTCTTATTTAAGATTTTTTAAAATTTTCCATGGTGTGACATGTTTCCCCAAATAAGAATATTTTAATGTGGTTGTTTAGGTACCGAATGACGAAGTGTTCACATTTGATGTCATGTTATAACTGCTTGGTTTTTTATTTGAAGTTTTTTTGGCGATTATGTAGAATCAATATTTTCTTTATTTTTATTGGTTTTTTTTCATCTTTTCTAAACCGACCTGTAACTCTTTTTGGTCTCTTGAAATGAAAACATGGCAACGGTTGCCCAACTATTGCTCTATCAGTGCCGAAAAGCTGAACCAGTGCGGCAAAAGTCAGATTCAACTGGCATATTATTAGAGGTGTTTAAAATGTAATTAATTATTATATTATATTTATTATATATTATATTATATTATAATTATCATTATATTAATTATAATAATGTATGGGACGAATGCACCAATGCACAACAAGTCCTTTATACTATTTTTTCGAATTTGCACCTTTTTTTTAATAAAAAAATTAATTTTTCCAATTTTAAGAGTTTTCGTGTTACACGATTGATAATGGTTTTGTAACCACGACTTGCCACTTGATTTTCAAATTCAATTTAAAATTTGACATTTTAATTTCACTATCACTGAATTTTGACTTAATGTAAGCTAACCTCACAGCCAGTATTCACATCTATTATATTTAGGTACAATTATTGTTGGCCGCAAAGGACAATTCAATTGTATTGATACACTGTTTATTCACGCAGCAATTTATTAAACACGAATCGTAAAATCCGTAATGCTGAAATTGACCAAGAACTTGACAGGAAACGGGTGACAGCCAGGCTAATTTCCTACTTTGAGTTCTTTTATAGATACCTATAAACGACTCCAAATTGAGTATTCTAATGGACCTATTAAAGCGGCAAATTCGAAAAATATTATTTGTACATCTTGTTTCGTAATTTTAGAGGTTTTTTCTATGTTAAAAATTAAAATAAAAATGAATTTTATGGCGACATATTCATTATTGGTTTACTTTCCAGCAGATTTTCGTTGCGCTGTTTTTTTATCTTTCCAGCCGGTAGGTACAAAGTCAAATTTTCAACAAGGGTGTGAAAGACGTAAAGTGCCAATTTCGATAGCATCATGAAGGTATCAATAACACTTTTTTTGTTACTTATGACGATCTGATGACGGTCAACGCATAAAACACTTTACTTAGCCACAATCAGTGAAGCCATACTACACGATTATACACGTGAAAAACAACAAATTAACACTTCACTATAATAACCAGTGTAAAAAAATTGGAAATTATTATTATTATATTCGCAAATATTGAATATAAATAAGATTTTTATTACCGCTTTATTTAAGCTATATTTCTTATATAAATATTTAAATTACAACTGAAAAATACCGGCAGTACTGTCTTAAATGTTATTTATGTGTTTACGCTAACCTGTGTTTGTACATATCAGAGCTAATTGGTCATTTTGTTTTTACATTACGTGTGTAGTGCGTAGAACTAAATTTTCTGCTTTATTTAATCAACTAATCAATCAATGGAAATTTGTAAGATGAGTAGGTGTCTAATCCAAGCTTGCGAACAACAAAATTAGAGACCTAGCAGCTCTTGGAATAATTTTACAACCACATTTATCTTTAATTGTTAAAGTAAAGAATTATGTCACCATTAAACCATACTAACGTCAGTCGGTAATTCACTCATTTTACAGAAATTAGTACATGATCTGACAAAAGGCACTATAATTAATTGAAGATAAATAAAATTGTGGAAGATTTTTTTTTACTCTTCCTCTCAATCTTCCGCAATGTTGATTTGTTTCACCTACTTTCATTGATGGCCGTACAAAAAAACGCACGTAAAACAATGCCAACAATTTGAATTTGTAACAACCTTGTCCAATAATTTCTGTTTACTTGTTTCGGATATTCCTCGTGGCCAAATTATGAAGGAAAAAGTTTGCATGTCGTACATGACGTAAAAACTTTCCTTGATTAATCCTCTGGCATTTAGTTGTGCGAACTGGTTCGATTGAAGTTTTTGGCTCTCTTATAAAATTTCGTGAGTGACATTGGCAGTGAAAAGCCTAATTATTGCTCTCAAGATGATTTATTGTTGATTCGAGTTACACAACTCAACGATTTTGCGAATAACTCGCTGAATTTATATTGTTTTATTTACATAATTATATGTTGCTGTTTTAATCTAGTTTTAATAGTTCCTAAAAACCCGGTCATTGTCAAATTTTTGTAATTTTGGGACTTGGTACATTGAAATCCGAAATTTCAGTTCTTCGGAAACCTACTGACATTGATACCCGCCTCGAAGAGACTATTAAAACTACTCACTTAATAGGCGCAGCAACTTATTGGTTTTTAGAATTACCTGCTTAAAACTAATATGTACCAACATTAGCATTGTTTTATTATAATTAGGTGTCTTAAAATGAATAGTTAGTAATAAATCACAATTTTATCTGTGTCTATTAGTATACTATCAGACTATCAGTTTCATTTAAAGTCGTTGTATTAACTTGAACTATCATACTGTTGACAGAATAGTTCAAATTTAAATGTACTTTAAAACATTGAACTTAAGCACATATTACATATACTATGGAAGGCTAATTGATTATAATAAACATTTATATATGTATATTGTATTATCTTTTTTTCTCAATAATACATGTCATTTTGACCCAGAATTGTATTTTTATTTACGGAAGCTTTTCTCAAACGATTATTTTATCACATATTCGTTTGCGGAACAAAATCAAATAATCTCTATGATTGTGCTATTAATGTAATGACTTCTATTTTTGTTCCCGGAAAAAATGTCACGCTAGAGCCAATGGAAATATTTGTCATGTTTTCGATCGAAATTAGAGACGAAATTCTGAGATTTTTCTTGATTGTGTAATTAAAATTATGTTGTCGCGCGTCAGTGAGTATGTAATTTTCGTAATTTTTAAACATCGGCTATCAAATTAATTGATATTTTAACTACGCAGAATTGTGAATTAAATTTTTATCTGTGGGTGATAAATTCGCGGCCTCAGATTTATATATACCAAGATAAAATATAGTAAATAATTGTTCTGATTTTTTCCGATATTAAATACATTTTCTGAACATTCAAAAATTATTAATACGTGGTAGTTTTTATTTATATTTAGGTAAGAATTGTTTTATATTGTTTCCTAGATCTTCTAAAAACTTAACTTGTTTTTGTCTTGTTAACTATGCGTAATATGAATAATTAAAAAATACTATACTTTTATAAAAACCGCAAATAGTTATTGCAAAACTAAAATTTACATGACTATAAAACTAAAGAAAACCTTCAACTTTTGGTAGTCTTGTTCGAATTTAAAAAAATTGTTTGGAGGTTGCAGGTCGTAAAATATACCAAGAATGTGTGCGATTTTTAGTTTATTGTGCTAAATTACTATACCTGTTATAGGACAGAAGACATTTTAGAAACTTTAATTTTTATACCGAACCTCAAATTTCCTGCAAGTTTTAAAATAATTTTACATATTGCCACATATTTCCAAAATTCGTTAAGAATAAATTGAACGATTTTATAAAAAGGTCATTTTAGAATAGAAACTCTATTTTTATTTTTTTTACATTCAAACCTATCAAAATTTGACTAAAATGGGATCTAGAGAATCGTGTTCTCTAACAGACGCCGTATAATAAATAAAGTCGGTTGCAGAATAAAAAAGTTACGGGCACGAAAATTATTCAAAATTCCAATTTTTAAACCGTCTCTAAATCCGTAACTTTTGAAAATATGACGTCGACGTTAGAAGTTTACACACTATGTATATTGGTGCAAATTTTCAAAAAAATATAAAAAATACAAGTTACACTGTGATCTGCTCGCCAAGGGAAATAGCCAGAGGAGAAAAAAAATTGCCATAAATTTTTAAAGAACTTTTTTTAATTTCTGTTTTTTAGTTGTTTATTTTATTAATTAGAATTAAACTATGAATATAGTATTTAAACTTTATTTTACCTTTATTTTATTAAAGTAATTTGTATAAATTATTATATTAGTCCTTGTAGAGTTTAAATTCTACTTAAATGTCCTCTAAGTGCAGTTACTATAATGTTCAATATTTTTACATTTTTTGCGTTGCCACCAAATTTACCTCGTAGAATCACCCAAAAGTATTAGTCATAAAATTCTAAAATATTTCTACGAGTTTTTATGTATTTCAAAATTAAAAGCTGAGCGGAAACTTCCATGGCAAGCTTACAAGGTATTTACTTCCTAAGTCTATGCGATTAAATTTTTATTGATTGTAATTAAGTTTTTTGTCAATAGAATCAAATTTCCGTAGTGGTCTGCGTTTAAACTTAAAAATTGTAATCTGTGATTTTTATTGTGTAAATCTTGTTTCTAAATGACGATTATAGAATTATAGTTGTGTGAGAAATATCAGTGTTCAATCACTTATAAACAATTATCTTTAGTTATTATGAAAGCAACCACAAATTCTTAATTGGAAGGAAATTGAGACACTAGAACTAGATTATAAGAAGTTAGCTCATAATCACATCGCATGTTGCAAGTAAAACCTGTGAGTACTGTCTCATTAGTCAAGTAACCCGAAAACTTGATTTTTGGTCACAATTTGTATCCTCGAGATTAATGCGAATACTTAAGTTTACGATTATTTCGAGTGAGTCCTTCTATGTTAAGGTGAAGGTGCATCTTGTTAACATCCATCAAGTTTATGCGTTTCAAGTTCACAAGCTAAACTACGTTTGCAGAATTGGCAGAAACTTAAACACTCTCTACTTGCATAATTTTAGATTACCTTCTGTTACACACCTTTCTAAATACCTACACCGGTCTAGTTCTAGTCCATATAAAGTTTTTCTTTCATAATAGTCAGTGCTGTCCTTTCAATGGAGGTTTAGTGGGTGCAATGTGCAAGTTGCGGACGTTTTTCTCTTCATTGACATCAGCAGAATGTCACATAAAATAAATCATAAGATGTACCTGTTTATTGTTAATTGTCCACATCATTAACCAACGTCAAATAACCGATGACAATATTTTGGTGGGGCAGGTAAAGTTCTTGAGAAGCGCCAACCTCGGACGTCATATCTATCAATTTCTCCCACTCATTAAATAGGTAAGCCGGCTTCTGTCTTTTAAAAACCCCCAGAACTCTTGTCAATGGATTATTTTGCCATTTAAGTTGAGCTGTTTTGTATCTCCACTGATAAGGACAGAAGTTTAGTGTTAGTGCAACAGATCACTTTTGTGACAACAATGGAATTTAAATACAAAATTAACTCACGTAAGTTTCTAATTTTACTTTAAAAATACACACTCATTTTTCATTTTTTTGCACGTTCGGTTCAAGTAAAATTTATTTTTGTTAATTAAGTCATTTATAAAATAACAACGTTTATGCTGGGTCAAATTTTGAAAATTTTTGCAATTTATATTCAAGTTTCTTTCCTCAATAAGGTCTCATCCTTTGATTATTTTAAATCGACGCAATGACTTTGAAAAAAAATCATCAGTTTTAATGGCGTTGTTCCGCAGAAAAAATTATGCATTAACTCCTCATTAGTTTAATCCGCACACGTGTCGTTGTCGAACTTATCGATTTATACATGTTTAGACTCCTAAGCAGCAACTTATTGTTGTCGTCCGATGAATCTTCCACCGGAAGAACAAAATTGGAATAGTTAACACTTCAAAACAATTAACCAGATAAACAGAGTAAAGAGCATTTTTTTGTCTTTAATAAATAAATAATTAACTGTTTTGAAATTGATGAGGTCAAGACATTAGCTGTTAGTGTTATCACCGCCAGCAAAGTTCATGTTCAAAATTACAAATTTTCACACTTTTTTTGCGAACTCTTGGAATGCATTCCAAATTGGATGAAATGATATACCATGGCTGCGTTGCCGATCTGACCCCCAATATCAAGGTGTACTTAACATAATCTTGGCCAAGGATTCGTGAAATCGCCTTAAACTTTGGCGCGAAGACGAACGCTTTTCCGGTTATATCCAAAAATAGCGACGGGACTCTTACAGCATCGAGTGATAAGAGTTTGATAAGAAATTTTGTTTGGCAATAGAGCTGCGTTTGATTTTATAATCGTTTGTTCAAAATTTGTTCGAAATATGAAAGAGCCTCTATTTGTGGTATAAATTTAAAAAAAGAAATGAGGACTATAAAAAATTGCAAATTTAGTCCTCTCCCAAACATAATTGTAGTTAATTTTGAAGACTAATAACAGTAATAAGAAGTTCAGTTAAAAAAATTGTGCTTTTTCTACTCTGACGCAAAATCGAACAAGTTCCACCAAAATGAAGATCAAAGACGTCATTCAAGACAAAAAATACGAAATGGACGTCTGACCATATATCAATTAGAAGTCAAGACAAATTACTTAAATTTTAGATAAGATCCGTGAGTCAACTAAATTAGTCTTCAGTCCAAACAATTTACTAGGAAGATAGCAAATGAGGCGTTACCGAGCACAAAATGCATTTAAGAAATGCAGATGCATTTTTAACTTTCTATTAATTAACATTAAATAACCTCATAGTTAGCTAATAGTTCACTGTTAACAGAGAATTCTTCTGATGTAAGTCTGCTTTGAATTAGAAAGAGGGAAATGTTTGGACTTGTCTGGTGCATTTCCCGTCGATCGTTACTCTTCCATTTGAAACAGAATGTTTACTACACACACTGATAACGCTGAAGTAATTAAGTAATAGCGTGATAAACAATCCTTCATCAATAATGCGTTTCTCCAAATTTGAGTGTAGAATGAATCACGATATGATCAAAGGCCGCAAATTTACAATAAATATCCGCGAGGCATCTTTCACTAAGTATCCATTACCTCGCCGTACAATGAGTTCTTAAGTATAACATTGACCGAATCTTCTGAGATAAACAATGACGTCCAATAAAATTCGTCAATTTCCGAACTAAAAGTGACCTTAACCAATATTTTATGGTAATACTTGACACCCAACATTATATAATCTAGAAAGTACATTGACTTCCATGGCAATGAACTAACGATTTTTCGAGGTAACGCTCAAGAAGTAAAATTCCGTTTTTACAGGGCTTCTTATGCTGTTGATGCTGGGTGCCATCATGACTTGTAGTTCGTACCTCATGCATGTATACCAACCCTTCCAAATCATTGTTAAAAAGGTTTGTTTTCCACTCAGTTCCAAGTTGTTTTTCCTAAAGAAAATTTTTCAGGTGACCAGTTTAGGTCCTGGGACCATCTTCCTGAAGTTGTGGGAAGTCCCACCTTACAGTGTCTTCATCGATACGTTCATTTTTAATGTGACTAACCCTGAAGAGTTCCTCGCGGGAAAAGAAAAATTAAAAGTAGAACAAATTGGACCATATGTCTACCAGTACGTTTTTAACCTTTTAAAAGTGGGCCGCTCATGTTTAATTTTTAGAGAGATACTTTATAATAAAAATGCCACGTTTCACGGGAATGGAACCATGACATTTGAACCTCGACGACATCTAAAGTTTCGAAGAGATATGTCAATAGGAGACCCTGACGAAGACAGAATAATTTCGTCAAATATACCTTTACTTGTGAGTGACTCACTTAAAGACGTGGAACAAAAGTAAGCCTCTTATTGTAGGGCATAACAGCGTCGCTGCAAGACTCCGGAATGTTTACCAACCTAGCAGTGACCACAATCAGCAGTACTCTCAACTCGCAATCTTTCCTAAACATCACCATCTCGGAGTATCTTTGGGGCTACGACGATCGTCTCGTCACACTTGCTAATAAAGCCATTCCGTCCTGGATCAACTTCGATCGCTTCGGAATCCTGGATCGGGTAAGTCTTCTCAAAAGAACTCTAAACTTACCGTTAAAATAGTTGATGGCTTTAGATAACGCGACGAATTTCGTGACGTTGGTCCTTGATCCTGAGCAAGTTCCAGCGAGTCCCATTCTAACAGAAGCAGAAAGAAAAGCGATGTACCACATCCATCGGTGGAACAATTCGCCTGGGCTCAAGCAATGGGGCTATGTTGATACCAACGAGACCACGAGTGCCAACTCGAGATGTAACATGATCGAGGGTACTTTCGAAGGAACTGTTTTTCCTCCAAACTTGAAAGCTAACTCCACTGTGAAAATGTACAGACGCGCGTTTTGTCGTCCTGTTCCTTTCCATTTTACTGGAAAGCAGTTGACGAAGAAGGGATTCTCGGGAGTGCAGTTCGAGGTTGATGACGATTTTCTCGCTAATCCTGAAGAGAATCCTGACAATGCGTGTTACTGTGTTAAAGGGAAGTGTCTTCCTAAGGGAATGGGATCGATATCGCCGTGTTACTACGATATTCCCATAACGATATCGCAACCACATTTCTTTAATTCCGATCCGATTCTTAAGGAGAGTGTCGATGGAATGAAACCAAACAAAGAAGACCATGACTCGAGTTTCATTATCCATCAAGAACTGGGAGTAGTTCTAGAAGCAAATCTTAGAATACAAATTAATTTAGATATTGGTCAAACCAAATATAACTCTAGAACAAAACCATTCAACGGAATGGTGCTACCTTTGTTTTGGCTTCAGTTACGACTGGGTGACATTCCCACTGAAGTAAATTTGTTAATAACTCTAGTTTTTCACGTGTTACCGGTGGTCGAAGAAGTAATAATATACTTATTGGGGTTGGGGGGTTTAGCGGTTATGTCAGGAGCAGCGGTCCACGCGCTGTTCTTTTCAAAAGATGTACCAAACAGTAGGTTAAGTTTTAGGGGAGAGTATAGTCCCATTCCTATCATTCCAATAAATTCGCCGTATTTTAAACCCGAGCTTAGAATACTAAAATAATTGTTGTTAGTTTGTAAATAGAAGCAATGCCTGTGTAGTAATTAGCGTCGTCGACGTTTTAGAGACTGAACTATTTATAATGTAAATATCTGTGAAAATTTAGTTTTAAGACATATTATAAGATTGGTTTCTACGATTTTATAATAAAACATTTAAGTAAGGTTTGTTGTTTCTTTGAAAGTTGGAACGGAATTCCACTTGTTTCTTGTTATGTGTAAATAATTGTGTGAAAGTTTTAAAGTTTGTTTTATTTAAGAAAGGTTTGTACTCTTTTGTAATAAAGTTTTTATATACAATATATTTACAACGTTTGTTACTTTCACAAATAATTACTATCACATCTGAGATCAGGTCAGTGTCAGTCAAGGTCGCTATAAACGCGTTTTTGATTTTATCCATGGGAGATAATAGGATAATCGCGTGTAGACATCTGGGAATCCCGGTTTGGCACATCCAGAACCAAATGAAGTTATCCCTGCTAACATCCATCTGCCGTCTCTCATCGCGCATTGAAGAGGTCCTCCGGAATCTCCCTGAAACAACACGGTTAGGCCCAAATGCATGCAAGATTGGATTTTT